>CM057469.1:36747500-41747500 GCA_030035585.1 Dugong dugon | reverse complement strand
CCTATAGGGTCGCTATGAGTTGGAATCAACTCGATGGCAATGGGTTTGGTTTTGGTTTTGGTTTTCTTCTCTTTATAAGCCCCACTGTACCTAGCTTCTTCGAGCCATTTGCTTTTTCTGAAATCAAAATGGCCTCCCTATGTGCATATAAAATAACTGCTCAGAATAAACCTCATGTCCAAATTTCAGTGAGTTCTGATTATTTTTCAACACTACCAACCAACTGGGGCACTGGTGGTTCAGTGGCAGAATTCTCATCTTCCATGCAGGAGACCTGGGTTTGATTTACGGCCAAGGTACCTCATGTGCTGTGACCACCTGTTAGTGGAGGCTTCAGTGTTGCTATGGTGCTGAACAGGTTTTAGCAGGACATCCAGACTAAGATGGACTAGGAAGAAAGGCCTGACAATCTACTTCCAAAAGTCAGTCAATGAAAACCCTATAGATCAACAGTCCAATCCACCATCAATCATGGTTATGGCATAGGACTCAAACACTGTGCATGGGGTCACCATGAGTCAGAGGTTGACTTAATGGCAGCTAACGACAACGACATAAACCAACAAGACCTAACAGACAAATATTGAACGCTCCACCCAACAACAGCACAACACACATTCCTCTCCAGCGGATCGTTCTCAAGCATTGACCATACGCTAGATCACAAAACAAGTCTCAATATATTTAAAAAGATTTAAATCATACAAAGTACCTTCACTTACCACAATGGAATGAAACTAGAAAGAAAACTGGAAATTATACAAGCATGTGGATGCTCACTTTCAGCACTGCTATTCAGTAATGTACTGGAAGTTCTAACCAGAGCAATTAGGCAAAAAATAAATAAAAGTATCCAAATTGGGAAGAAATAAGTAGAACTACCCCTTTTTTAGATGACACGATGTTATATATAAAACCCGAAAACCAAACCCATTGCCGTCGAGTTGATTCTGATCCATAGCAACTTATAAGACGAGTAGAACTGCCCCATAGGGTTTCCAAGGAGCAGCTGGTGGATTCAAACTGCCAACTTTTTGATTAGCAGCCAAGCTCTTAACCACTGCGCCACCAGGGCTCCAGAAGACCCCAAAGAATCCATAAGAAAGCTACTAGAGCGAATAAATGAATTCAGCAAAGTGGCAGGATACAAGGTCAACACACAAAAATCAGTTAGGTTTTTATACATCAGTAATGAGCAATATAAAAAGGAAATTAAGGTTTGGTTAGCAGCCAAATGCTTAAACCACTGCACCACAAGAAGATATAAATAAATGGAAAGACATTCTACGATAATGGACTAGAGGACTTAATATCGTTTAGATGTTAATACTACTCAAAGCGATCTATAGAGTCAATGTAATCCCTATCAAAAAAAGCCAATGCTCAAATTTATATGGAATTGTAAAAAAGCTTTTGGTTACATATTGTTTTTGGCAGCTTTTGCACTACAATGGCACATATTACAATGGCAGAGTTGACTAGTTGCATCAGAAACCATATCTCACTATCTGGTCCTTTACAGAAAAAGTTTGCTAACCCTTAAAATAGAATAAAAACATTAAGACTGTAGATTTACTAAAATCTAAAAAAGAACTAGACTCATCTACATCACTAATTAAAAAAATGAAAATGAAAACCATATAGTTTTCCATACCCATCAGATTGATAAAGGATAAGGGAAAATGGGAACTGTCATACACTGATGGGAGAATAAATTGGTACAACCCCTTTGTGGAGCACTTTAACATTATCTAGCAAGAATGAGGCTATGTATATTCTATGACCTAGTAGTTCTACTTCTAGGTATACACCCCTGGAGACTCTCACACGAGAAGATACAACAAAGCATTGGTGGCACAGTGGTTAAAGCACTCGGCTGCTAACCAAAAAGTCCGTGGTTCGAACCCACCAGCCGCTCTGTGGGAGAAACATGTGGCAGTCTGCTTCCATAAAGATTTACCACCTTGGAAACCCTAAAGGGCAGTTCTACTTTGTCCTATAGGATCGCTATGAGTCAAAGTCGACTCAAAGGCAGTGGGTTTTGGGATAGTACAACAGTGCCTGTAGGAGTTAATGTATGTAAAGCACTTATGACAGTGCCTGACATATGTTAAGTGCTCAACAAATGTTAGCTATTGTTATTAATTGCAAAAATTGGAAAAACCTACTGAAGAATAGGTGAATAAATTATGATTTAGTCAGAATAAATAATGATTTAGTACAAAAACAAAAATAAATTAATTTGTACTATATGCATCATAATAGATCTCAGAAGGATAATATTTGGATGATAAAAGAATATTCTGAAAACATACATAACAATAATACATACTTTCAGATATATAAATATGTAGTAAAACATAAAAATATAGATAGGAATGTTACATAACAACTGCTGACCATTGATTACCTCTGGAGAGGGAAGAAGGAGAATGGAGAGAGATAAAAAAGAAACTTCAAATATTTCTTTAAGATTTTGTTTCCTAAGAAAAGGTGTGACACAAATATGACATAATGACTAACATCAGCAATGCAGGACGTATACGTAAGTGTTGATTATAACGCTTTCTTTTTCTGATTGTTTGAAATATTTCATAATTTTTAAAAATGAATTAGAATAAGACTAATATCTCATACTGACATAGCACTGCCTAGGTGCTAGGCACTATTCTAAGTGCTTTACTTACACTATCTTCTTTAATCCTCACAACTATCCTGTGAGATAGGTACTGTTATAATCCCCATTTTACATATAGGAAAAATGAGGGCCAGAAAGGTTAAGTGACTTTCCCAGGATTACACAGAACTATCTCTGTGCTATGCATACTGTCTCTCTATAGTTTCATCTAGAAAACTAGAAAGTAACAGCCTGCAAACATCGTTCAACAAAATGAATAACGCCAAAGCCAACAATCTGTTTCCAAAAGAAGCATCATGTTTTATTTTCTTTTCACCCAGAATGAGAAATCAACTAAACCCAGGTAAAGTAATCTATATATGTTTTTAGAATTCAAAAAGTTAGTATCATATATATTGTTTCATACACTGGCTGTTCTATAACAGCCATAATACCTTTAGTCACTGAAATTGGTTTAAACTATGTAAGTATGTATATATATTTAAGGCTACAAATGATATTAAACAAGATGGCTCTATTAATAATGCAGACCATGCTATACACTCTGTCTCCCTGTAATAGTATAGATAAAGATAATTACAGTATAAAATAGATTAGCTCTTGATTATTTACCTATCTCCTAAGGAGAAGTTTGTACTTTGATAAAAAGAAAATTGTTGTAGACATTTTACTAACATGTAAGTGGAAGTATACTGAGACATGGTTTTAGCAGAAGTTCATGACTAGAAATGCAATGCATGCTGCAGAACTTCCATACATGCTCCTCATTCTCCCATATAAACTATACAAACTTTAAACAACTCACTTTGCATTCTTTTCAGCATCTAAAAGAGCTTGTGCCAAATCCTTATGGGCCTTCTCTGCTTCCTTTGTTAATTTTATATCATGTTTCCGAACCAGATACAGCTCCCTGAAATAAAAGAAATTTTATACTCATACCTGGAGACTTCCAAAACTTTTCTACCCAGGAAGTCAGGTTTATAGTCAGGCATTTTTCAGTTATCATATGTAACTCTCCTCTTGGTTTTTCCAACTTATAAACCAAATAAAAAACTCTACTGTACATACCGGATGAAATCTTACCAGGGTTTGGCAATAGAATCTTGCTGTCTAGAAGAGGCAGACAGATGTGGGGGATCCTCTAGGATGGAGCACTGGATCCACTAGGCAAGTGCTGACAGTCATGGCTTCCAGGATGCTCTGCTCCACCGTCTGACATGTCTACCCTGTTCTCTTCATTCTTGCCAGTAATCTCTTGCCACAAGTTAGATTATCACTAACCTTGTTTGCTAAATATTACTTATTCTCTTTGGTATTTGAACATTAACATCCATAATCATGGCTCTGCTTTATAACCTAAATAAGATAAACATCTCTACCTTGGAAGGAAGAGTAAGAGTTTTTTCCCTACCGGTTTTGTGCTAACCAATGTAACCATTTCCCTACATCTATTATCTAATCTATATCAAGTTCTTTCTGTTCTCCTGCTAAACATGAAAGGAAGGCAAAAGAGTCCTCAGCTTTAACCAATCCACTTTCCCTATATACTTTTTACTCTCCTTAGAGATATGGCTCTGACTTTTGTTTTTGTGTTTAATATAATCACAGGTTTTACCTGGTCAGTTTCTCAATAACATTCTTGAAATTGTACAATTCTTCTAAAATGCGCTGGTCCATTATTCGCTGAGTCACCAGATCTTTGTAGAAGTCAATCATCTGCCGGGCAATTTGGTCAAGCATTTGCACATATCTCTCTCTACATGAAAAAGAAGGAACATGGACATCATACTGAAGGAAGGAGAAAGGGGTCAGAAAATATGTGAGAGAGAAAATAATTTTAGGGAAATAGGCACAAAAGATATGTGGAAAGAATAAAACAGAAAAAGAAAGGGATCTAGGCTGTGTATTCCTGCCATGCTCATACAAGTGAATGAACAATTATGGAGAATTGTAACCAGAGCCATAAATCTTTGCAATACTACACCTGAGATGTGAGACAAAAATAATGACTTATGTCTTCTTCTAGATTATAAAGTCTATAAGGATAGAAACCATGTCATGTATTTGTATCTTTACATCATCTAAAAGAGTGCCTTGAACATAGGGAGATTTTGATAAATAGTTGAATTCATGAGTAAAACCACTTTTCTCAAATTAATCAAAATGTAAAAAGACATCAACTGTTATCAAATAAAGAAATACCATAAAATATAAAGAAGTCGTTTCTTTTGCTTCTGAATAAAGCCAAACAAAATATTTGCAAATGATCACAGATGATAAATTACAGAGACCATACTAAGCAGCCTTCATTTATATTAAAAAGTGATCTAGGTGTTATACCCTAAGCCTGAGGTTCTAAATTGTAATATCTTTGATTTGGAATGGTCATTCCATCTAATCTTTCACCCACTGACAGACAGGTGGTCACTGACAAAAAAGATTATCCAGTCCTTGCTTAAACATTTAAAGTGACTGGGACACTATCAGCTCAATATGAAGCTTAGACATTGGAAAATACTAATTTTAAAGAATACTTCCTTTAGGACTTTCCTTCCCGGCAATATAGGGGACCAGATACTCTGAAGGGTCCTCCCTTACCACACAATTAGATTCACAATACAGCATACTTTTCAAAGCATTACTGGGCTTAAAGAAACAAACTGAGAAACCCTGTGGTGCAATTCTACTCTGTCCTATAGGGTTGCTATGAGTTAGAATCGACTCAATGGCAATAGGTTTGGTTTTTTTGTAAGGATAAAAAAAAAACAAAAAATGAAGAAACAAAATACAGTGAACTAAAAATGAGGCTGTCTCACAGATCACTGTGAGAGTGAAGAGCGGAGTGGGAGGTGTTGAGCAGTATGCAATAAGCAGACCCAAGGTTAGAGTTACCCCCAGGAAAAATACCATCACTGGGACCCAGAGACTAAGCCTTAGGCCCACTTCAAAGTGGAGGACCTGAGCAAAGGACTACTGCATGAACCATAATTACAGAAGGGAGCAAATATAAATCCTCTCTTGAGGAATGTATCTCTGATTTAAGCCCTGAGGATTCCATGATTAAGATTGCCCAAATATTCGCTCACAAGCAAAGACTGCAAAATACTCATGTAAATAAATCATGATGAATGAGAATCAGAAGAAACAACAAAATGTATATTTAGATACCAAAGGTCTTCATATATCAGAATTATCAGATTAGAATATAAAACGACTACGTTTGAAGTGTTTGAGAAATAAAAGATGGAATCTAAAAGTGAATAAGCAACAAAAAATGATCAAATATGATAAGATATATATGGAAACAAACCAACAGAACTTTTAGAGAAAAATATAATTGAATCGTAAAACTCAACACATGGGTTACAGCAGAATAGACACAGCCAAAGAGGTTATTAATGTCCTGGAAAATTTTCCTAGAATGCAGCATAGAAACAATGAGACAGAAATTATGAAAAAGAGATTAAGAGACAAAAAGGATAGAATGATAATGTCTAATATAAAACTAATCAGAGTTCCAAAAAGAGAAAACAGAGAGAATGAAGACACATAAGTCAAAGAGATCATTGTTAATAATTTCCCAAAACTTAGAAAAGACATTAATCCACAAGTATAGGTATAGGTACAAGAAATGTAAAAAGAAGTCCAGAGGAACTAAATTTACTCTCTTGCCTGAATCAACAAAAAATGGTCAAAGTATGTGAAACAATTTTCAAGACACTGAAAATCAGGCAATGAAAGAAAGTGATCTCTGAGAGACTGGAATTAAATAAGGTGAGTCCTATGACTGGCCAAGCTTACCCACTTGAGAGAATTTCCAAGCCATAGTGCAAGGAGAGGGAACCCAGGAGGATGTCAATGGAGTCCCTGAGTTAAGGAGGCAGACCTAAAAATCTAAGGAGATGAAAGCAACTAGAGTTCATAGGAAAGAGTATCAGAGAGGAGAGAGCAGCACAGAGAGAGAACTCTGGAGATTCACAGAAGGTCCTCCTCAAGTATGCAGCTAAGTGCTGATCAGTGAATAAATGTGAAGATCAGAGAAAGAATTACCCAAAGAAATCAAAAGTAAGAGTGGCCAGCGCTCATACATTGCTGGAAATAATGCTTGCTTCAACCAGCTGATTGGAAAAACTCAAGATTCATGAGCGTTGGGTATGGTACACAGAAAGGTCTTGCCTCAGTATTTGGAAATAATTATCCCTAGATTGAGCATTTCTCTGGTCCCACCTAAAGGTCCAGAAGGATCAAACTGTTTCCAAGAAACTTAACTGCATCCCAGAACGAACCTTTAGAAATACAAAAATATTCAGCATCCATTAAGCTAAAGTTCACAATGTTGGTCATCCAGTCAAAAATTACCAAGCATGTAAATAAGCAGGAAAACACATCCACAAAGAGAAAATCAATCAATCAAACCAACCATGACTGGCACAGATGTTAGAATTAACAGACAAAATTGTTAAAAAGAGTTATTATAACTGTATTCCATATGTTCAAAAAGTTAAATAGAGACACGGAAGATACAAAAAAAACTGAGCTTCTAGAGATGAAAACTACAATGTCTGAGATGAAAAATATACTGGATTGGATTAATGGCGGATTAGATATTTCAGGAAAAAAATCAGTGTACTTGAAGATATAGCAATAGAAGCTATCCAAAATGAAACATAGAAAGAAAAAAAAGTAGGGAAAAAAATGTTCAGAACAACAATGATCTGTGAGACCACTTAAAGTGGCCTAATATATGTATAAATGGACTCCTCTGAAAGGGCAGGGAGAGCAGAAAAATACTTGAATAAACAGTGGCCAAAAATTTCCCAAATCTGGTGAAAATGATAAACCCCAGATACAAGAATCTCAATGAACACCAAGCACAAGAAACAAAGAAAACTATACCAAAGCAAATATAATCAAATTGCTCAAAACCACTGATAGAGAGAAAATCTTAAAAGCAGACTGAAAAAAAGATATGTTACACAGAGGAACAACGATAAGAATAACAGCAGGATTTCTCATTGGAAATAATGCAATTGAGAAGGCACTGAAGCAACATCTTTAAAGTGCTGAAAGAAAAAAAAAACTGTCTGTGCCTAGTGAAAATATCTTTAGAAAATGAAGGTGAGACATACAAAAACTGAAATAATTAATCACCAGCAGACTCATACAATAAAAAATATTAAAGTAAGTCCTTTAGAAGAAAAATGATACCATATGGAAAACTGAATCTACTACTAAGAATGGTAACTACATCGGTAAATATATAACATTTTTTCTTCTTATTTAAACTTCTTAAAAAAATAAACAGCAGTTTAAATAAAAATAATAACACTATACTGTGGAGCTTGTAACACCATGTAAATAAAATGCATGACAACAATAGCATAATGGCTAGGAAGGAAGAAATGGACGTATACTACTGTTAAGATTTTCATATTATATGTGAAGTGGTATAATATCACTTGAAGGCAGACTGTGATAAGTTAAAGATGTATATTATAAACTTTAAAACAACCACTAAAATAAGAAAACAAAGAATTATAGCTAGTAAAAACAATAAGGATATAAAACAGAATCATAAAAAATAATCTAAAACAAGGCTGAAAAAGAGGGAAAAGAACAGATGGAACAAGTAGAAAACAAATAGCAACAGGACTGACTCAAATCTTACTCTATCAATAATCACATTATATGTACATGGTCTAAAAGCACTAATCGACAAGCAGAGATTGTTAGATAAAATTTAAAAAGCAAAACTACATTATATTCTGCCTACAAGAAACACATTTAAATATAAAGACACAAATAGGTTAAAAGTAAAAGGATGGAAAAAGATATACTGACATCTTTTATACTAACATCTTTTGACTATGAGCTATAGCTAATGATAATATATCAATATTGATTCATTCATTGTAATAAATATATCACACTAATGCGAGATGTTAATAATAGGAGAAACTTGAGGGGAGGAGAGGGAGGAGATGTGGGAACTGTGAGTACTATCTGCTCAATTTTTCTGTAAATCTAAAACTGTTATGAAAAATTAAAGTCTGTTAATTTTTTTAAGTCAAGTGAGAACTTAAAAAAATGAATATGCAAGTCAGAGATTGGGAGAAAATATTTTTTAAAAACATATATCTTAAAAAAGATTAGTTTCAACTAGATAGTAGATAAGAATTATCTTCGGTGAAGGGAAGGACAGCACACACTACAGGGGAAGTCAGCACAACTGGACTAAACCGAAAGCTAAGAAGTTTCCTGAATACAACCAAACTCTTCGAGGGACAGAGTAGCAAGGGCAGGGGTCTGGGGACCATGGTTTCAGGGGACATCTAGGTCAATTGGCCTAACAAACTTTATTAACTAAGTGTTCTGCATCCCACTTTGGTGAGCAGCAACTGGGGTCTTAAAAGCTAGTGAGCGGCCTTCTAAGATGCATCAATTGGTCCCAACCCACCTGAAGCAAAGGAGAATGAAGAATACCAAAGACACAAGGAAAAGTATTAGCCCAAGAGACAGAAAGGGCCACATAAACCAGACACTTCATAAGCTGAGACCAGAAGAACTAGATGGTGCCCGGCTACAACCAATGACTGCCCTAACAGGGAACACAACTGAGAGTCCTGGATGGAGCAGGAAAAGGTGGGGTGCAGAACTCAAATTCTAGTAAAAAGACCAGACTTAATGGTCTGACTGAGACTGGAGGAATCCTGGAAAGCATGGCCCCTGGACTTTCTGTCAGCCCAGAACTAAAACAATTTCTGAGGCCAACGCTTCAGACAAAGATTGGACTGGACTGTGGGACATAAAATGATACTCGTGAAGAGTGTGCTTCTTAGCTCAAGTAGATACATGAGACTAAATGGGCAGCTTCTGCCCGGAGGTAAGATGAGAAGGCAGAGAGGGTTAGGAGCTGGTTGAATGGACATGGGAAATCGGGGGTGGAAAGGAGGAATGTGCTGTCACAGTACAGGGAGAGCAATTAGGGTCACATAACAATGTATGCATAAATTTTTGTATAAGAGACTAACTTTAAATGTAAACTTTCACTTAAACTACAACAATAAACAACAAAAAAGAAAAAAAGGATACAAAAAAAAGATTAGTTTCTAGAATATATAAAGGACTCCTACAACTCAATAAGAAAAAGACAAATAACCCAATTTTAAAATAGGCAAAATATTTGAATATAAACTTCAGAAAAAGAACATATGGCCAGTAATCACATTAAAAAGTGCTCAACATCATTACTTGGCAGGGAAATGCAAGTTAAAACAATAATAACATACTATTACACACCCACCAGAATGGCTGAAATTAAAAAAGACTTATAATACCAAATGCTGGCAAAGATATGAAGCAACTAGAACCCTTATACATTGTTAGTGGGAGTATATGATGGCACAACCACTTTGGAAAAAGGTTTGACAATTTCTTATAAAACTAAACACCTATCCTATAAACCAGCAATCCGATCCCTAGGTATTTACCCAAGAAATGAAAACATATTTTCACAAAAAAACTTGTACAAAAGCAAGCGGTAGCTTTATTCATAAAAGCCCAAAACTGGAAATGGCCCAGTGTCCATCAATGGCAGAACAGATAAACTGTGGTATACTCATACAATGGAATATTACTCAGCAATAAAAAGGAACAAGCCAATACAAGGAACATGTGGATTTATCTCAAAAATATTATGCTGCATGAAAGAAGCCTTACATCAAAGAGTATATAGTGTACAATTCCATTTATAAGAAGTTCCCAAATAAGCAAAACTAATCTAAGATAGAAAAAAATGTCAGAACAGTGGTTG
Source organism: Dugong dugon (assembly GCA_030035585.1). Lineage (NCBI taxonomy): Eukaryota > Metazoa > Chordata > Mammalia > Sirenia > Dugongidae > Dugong > Dugong dugon. The sequence goes on along the minus strand of CM057469.1, from coordinate 41,737,049 downwards.
CTTCTAGAAATGTGAAAGTGGGAATTTATTGGGAAAGAGCATGCAGGAACTTTCTGGAGTGACAGTAATATTCTATATCTTGAGAAAGGCTTGGGTTACACCAGTATATTCATTTGTCAAAAGTCAACAAATTTACACAAGATTTGTGCATGTCAGTGTACATAAATTTTACTCAAAGAGAAAAAAAAAGGCAAATAAAGATTGAATTCTGATTAATGATGAAGTATTTAGGAAGAAATACACTGAGGTCTGCAACTTACTTTGAAATGCATGAAACTGATGGATGGATAGAAGGATGCATAGATGGACACGTGTGTAATTAAACGAGTAAAAAGTTAGAGTTCTGGCAAAATGCTGCCCTAGGTAGAAGCACCACGCCGTCCCTCCGCAACAAAGATTCGAAAAACTAAGCCGACCAGAATATACAACAATCCTGAAACCCTTACGCATCAAATGAAGAGATAAAGAACTCAGCCAAGCACCAAATGGAGTGAGAAAACTGACAGAGAACGGAGAGCAAGGAGAGATTCATGCAAAGGTACCCTACCAGCTAATGCAGCGTGGATCCGCCATCTTGGACTCCTATCAGAGACCAGCAAACAGGGGGTACGAGAAAGCAGCCTCACGGAGCTTCCAGAGGGAGACAAAACAACCAGTATTGGCGATATACACTTTCCCACCCCCCACCCTTCTTCACCCCGACTCGGCCTCCTCTGCTTCCCTCGGCCACAGTCTCTTCACCGGGAAACAGCAGCTGCTCAGATTCCACACACCTGAACGGGTGGCTCTCTGAGTTCCATTTGTTGGTTGCTGGTGTTGCTTTTTTTCCACTTCTTTTGATTTCTTCCTTGCCTCTCCCCACCTCCCCCTCCTTTCGCTCGAGTACCACACTCCGTGTGCCATCTTTGCTTCTTCCTGAGGGGCTGCAGAGCTCCAGTAATTTGTGATATACACTTTTCCACTCTCTACCCTTCTTCACCCACACTCGGCCCCCTCTGCTTCCCACGGACACAGTCTCTTGTCCAGAAACACCAGCTCGCACTAGCTGACTCTCTGAGTGCCATTTGTTGGCTGCTAGTGTTGCTTTTTTTTTTTCCTGCTTCTTTTGATTTCTTACTTGCCTCTCGCCACTTCCCCCTCCCTTCGCTCAAGTACCTGGCTCCGTGCGCCATCTTTGCTTCTTCCTGAGGGGCTGTGGAGCTCCATTCAAGTGTGGAGCTGCTTCCTGGTTTGGGGTACCACGCTGGTAGGATCCCGGGGCTTTTGTTTGTTTATTTGTTTTGAATTGTTTGTTTGTTTTCTTTTCCTTTTCTTGAGTTGGGAGACCTTTCGGGCCAGGCAGTGCTGCGTGGCAAGGAGACTACCCCCTCGGCTTGCACAGACGTGCAGAGGGATCCCTCTACGCCTTCTAGCCAGGCTGTACTGCAACACCTGAGAGCAACTTCCCCAGACCTCACAGCTGCGCCAGTGGGATCCCTGGGAACTTTGCGGTTGTTTAACCTTTCTGATTCTTATTTATTCATTCCTTTCTTTTCTTCCTCTTCGCCTTTCTGTTTTTCTCCATTTCATAGTCTCTCATCTCTCCACTCCAACGGCAAGCTCCCCTAGCATTCTTTTTTCTTTGTTTGTATGTTTTTGGCTCCTGTTCCTCTCTCCTCTCTCCCATATCCATCTTAGCTCCACACATAACAATCTCCCTGCTGCATCCTGCCTACCTGCACCATGCGCTTGACATCACACCACCAAGCAGCCCAGGCACGGCCTACTGGAACCTGCCCTGCACTGATTACCGACCAGCTCTGGTGGCTGTAGTAAGTGCCACAAACAACCCGTCCCAGTAACTCCTCTTCAGCTAGATCTGCCATGCCGTACCATAACTGAGTGACTGACCCTGCCAGTTGAAGAAGGAGATGAAAGGTATTGTGCCCACAGATGAGCAAACAACAAAGAACACACAGTCTTCCTGCTCAGACATAGTCAAATTTTTTTTTAAAAAAGGGACCAAACAAACAAATCTACAATCCATGAAAGAGAAAAACAACTACTGAATGCCCAGAAGACAGCAGACAATAACAAAACATTAACAAAAACAGGACAGGATGCTTCCAGTAGGCGTCCAAAATAAAACACCAGATGACTCTCCTCTGGAAGAAAATGCACTAGAACTACCTGATAGGGAATTCAAATCTCTAATACTCAGAATTCTCCAAGAACTGAGGCAAAAAGCTGACAAACATGAGGAAAAAATAGGCAAATTCATGGGAAATACGGACAAAAAATTGGAAGAATTCAGGAAAATAATGCAGGAACAAAATGCCAAAATAAATTCACAACTAGAAATTATACAGAGACGACAATTAGAAATCCAAAAGATAAACAACAAGATTTCAGAAATGGACGATGTCATAGAATGGCTGAGAAGCAGATTAGAAACGCTGGAAGACAGGATCAGTGGAATTGAAGACAAACACTTGGATACAACTCTGTTTCAGGAAAACTCAGGAAAAAGAACAAAGAAAAATGAAGAGACCCTGAGAGTTTATGTGGGACACAATCAAAAGCAAAAATCTGTGAGTGATCAGAATTCCAGAACAGGGGGAGAAAACAGAAAACACAAGAGAGGATCATTGAGGAACTGCTGACAGAAAACTTCCCCAATATCATGAAAGATGAAAAGCTGGTCATCCAAGAAGCTCAACGAACCCAATACAGAAGAGACCCCAAAAGAAAATCACCAAGGCATATCATATTTACACTCGCCAAAACCAAAAAACAAAGAATCCTGAGAGCAGCTCGTGAAAAACAAGAAGTCACATGCAGAGGAGAAACAATAAGACTAAGCTCACATCATTCAGCAGAAACCATGCAGGCAAGAAGGCAATGGGATGACATATACAAAATCTTGAAAGAAAAAAATTGCCAGCCAAGAATAATATATCCTGCAAAACTCTCATTCAAATTTGATGGTGAAATTAGGTCATTTCCAGATAAACAGAAATTAAGGGAATATGTAAAAGTCAAACGAAACTTACAAGAATTATTAAATCGAGTTCTTCGATCTGAGGACAAACAGCTTCAGCTCACAGGCAGAAACTAGGGTGCAGGATCATACCAGCCAGATACCAATCTAGGAAATGAACTCTCGAGGACTATCCAAAACGAAAAGAAATACAACAGGCAATCAGGGCAGTTAATCAGTAAATGACAACAACATCAAAACGATAAAAGAGGGAATAAACGGCATAGGTATAGAATCTTCTAATGGAGAGGAAGGCAAGGTGATACCAAGTAATGGTAAACTGCTTCAAACTTAGAAAGATAAGGGTAAAATTTATGGTAACCACAAAGAAAGTTAACAAACATACTCATTAAAAAAAAAAGAAGAAGAAAAACATAAAGTCTCAGCAAAAGCAAAACCTACAAAAACAAAAGAAATGAAAAAAAAATACACAAACAAAAGTAACTCAGCAAAAGAGAGTAAAAAGAACAAAGAAAACATCAGCACTACAAAATGACAGTAACAAACCCACAGCTATCAATAATTAGACTAAATGTAAATGGAATCAATGCACCCATAAAGAGATGGAGAGTGACAGAATGGATAAGAAAACAGTATCCATCAATATGCTGTCTACAGGAGACACACCTTAGAAACAAAGATGTGAATTTATTAAAAGTCAAAGGTTGGAAAAAAATATATCAAGCTAACAACTACCAAAAAGAGCAGGAGTGGCAATTCTAATCTCAGATAAAATAGACTTTAAAATGAAATCTACCATAAAAGACAAAGATGGACACTATAATGATTAAGGGGACGATCCATCATGAAGACATAACCATAATAAACATCTATGCACCCAATGACAGGGCTCCAAAATACATAAAACAAACTCTAACAACACTGAAAAGAGAAACTGACAGTTCCACAATAATAGTAGGAGACTTCAACACACCACTCTCAGTAAAGGACAGAACAACGAAGAAGAAACTCAGCAAAGATACAGAAGACCTAAAGGGCACAATGAGCCAACTTCACCTCATAGACATATATAGAACACTCCATCCAACCGCTGCAAAGTACACATTTTTTCCAATGCACATGGAATGTTCTCCAGAATAGACCACATCTTAGGCCACAGAGAAATCCTCAACAAGATCCAAAACGCTGAGATAATTCAAAGTATCTTCTCTGACCACAGTGCCATCAAGGTAGAAATTAACAATAGAAAGAGCAAGGAAAAAAAATCAACTACATGGAAACTGAATAATACCCTGCTTACACATCACTGGGTAATAGAAGAAATCAGAGATGGAATCAAAAAATTCCTAGAATCAAATGACAATGAAAACACATCATACCAAAACCTTTGGGACACAGCAAAGGCAGTCCTCAGAGGACAATTTATAGCAATAGATGCACATATCAAAAAAGAAGAAAGGGACAAAATCAAAACATTAACTACAGAACTCAAACAAATAGAAAGAGAACAGCAAAAAAAAAAGCCCACAACCACTGGAAGAAAGGAAATAGTAAAGATCAGAGCAGAAATAAATGAAATAGAGAACAGAAAAACAATAGAAAGAATCAACAAAACCAAAAGTTGGTTCTTTGAAAGAATCAACGAAATCGACAAACCACTGGCCAGACTGACAAAAGGAAAACAGGAGAGGACACAAATAACCCAAATAAGAAATGAAATGGGGGACATTACAACAGACTCAACTGAAATACAAAGGATTATAACACAATATTATGAAAAACTATACTCCAACAAATTTGAAAACCTAGAGGAAATGGATAAATTTCTAGAAACACACAGCCTACCCAACCTACAACAAAGTGATGTTGAAAATCTGAACAGACCCATAACAAGAGAAGAGATTGAAAAGGTAATAAAAAAACTCCCAACCAAAAAAAGCCCTGGCCCAGATGGCTTCACTGGAGAATTCTACAAAACATTTACAGAAGAGCTTGTACCAGTACTACTCAAGCTATTTCAGAGAATATAGAGGAAGCAACACTTCCAAATTCATTCTATGAAGCCAGCATAACACTGATACCAAAACCAGGCAAAGATATCACAAAAAAAGAAAATTACAGATCAATATCTCTCATGAATATAGATGCAAAAATTCTCAACAAAATTCTAGCCAATCGAATTCAGCATCATATCAAAAAAATAATACACCACGACCAAGCAGGATTCATACCAGGTATGCAAGGATGGTTCAACATTAGAAAATCAATCAACGTAATCCACCACATAAATAAAAGGAAAGAAAAGAATCACATGATCCTCTCAATTGATGCAGAAAAGGCATTTGACAAAGTCCAACACCCATTCCTGATAAAAACTCTCAATAAAACAGGTATAGAAGGGAAATTTCTCAACATAATAAAGGGTATCTAGGCAAAACCAACGGCCAACATCATTCTTAATGGAGAGAGGCTGAAAACATTCCCCTTGAAAACAGGAACAAGACAAGGATGCCCTTTATCACAACTCCTATTTAACATTGTGCTGGAAGTTCTAGCTAGAAAAATAAGGCAAGAAATAGAAATAAAGGGCATCCAAATTGGTAATGAAGAACTTAAACTGTCCCTGTTTACAGATGATATGATACTATACACAGAAAACCCTAAAGACTCCATGAGAAATCTACTGGAACTAATAGAAAGATTCAGCAGAGTAGCAGGATACAAGATAAACATTCAAAAATCAGTTGGATTCCTATACACCAATAAGGAGAACGATGAAAAGGAAATCAGGAAACCAATACCATTTTCAATAGCCCCTAAAAAGATAAAATACTTAGGAACAAATCTGACCTGGGACGTAAAAGACCTATACAAAGAAAACTACAAAACACTACTGCAAGAAACCCAAAGGGATCTACATAAATGGAAAAACATACCATGCTCATGGATAGGCAGACTCTAACACTGTGAAAATGACAATTCTACCCAAAGCAATTTACAAATACAATGCAATCCTGATCCAAATATCAACAACATTCTTCAAAGAGATAGAAAAACTAATCATTAACTTTATATGGAAAGGGAAGAAGCCCTGAATAAGTAAAGCACTACCGAAAAAGAAGAATAAAGTTGGAGGACTCACACTACCTGACTTGAGAACCTACTATACAGCTACAGTAGTCAAAACAGCCTGGTACTGGTACAACGACAGATACATTGACCAATGGAACAGAATGGAGAACCCAGATGTAAATCCATCCACCTACGGTCACCTGATCTTCGACAAGGGCCCAAAGTCCATCAAATGGGGAGAAAACAGTCTTTTTAACAAATGGTGCTGGCAAAACTGGATATCTATCTGCAAAAAAATGAAACAGGGCCCATACCTCACACCGTATACAAAAACTACTTCCAAATGGATCAAAGACCTGAATATAAAGCCTAAAACTATAAAGTTCATAGAAGAAAAAATAGGACCAACACTTCAGGCCTTAATACATGGCATTAACAGGATACAAACCATAACCATCAACACACAAAACCCAACAGACAAGCTAGATAACTGGGGTTTTCTAAAAATCAAACACCTATGCTCTTCAAAAGACTTCACCAAAAGAGTAAAAAGAGAACCTACAGACTGGGAAAAAATTTTTGGACTGTACAAGTCAGACAAACGTCTAACCTCCATAATCTACAAGAAAATCCAACACCTCTACAACAAAAAGACAAATAATCCTATTAAAAAATGGGCAAAGGAAATGAACAGACACTTCACCAAAGAAGACATTCAAATGGCCAACAGATACATGAGGAAATGCTCGTGATCACCAGCCATTAGAGAAATGCAAATTAAAACCACAATGAGATACCATCTCACCCCGGCATTACTGGCACGAATCAAAAACACTGGAAATAACAAATGTTGGAGGCGTTGCGGGGAGATTGGAACTCTTATGCACTGCTGGTGGGAATGCAAAATGATACAACTATTTTGGAAAATAATATGGCGCTTCCTCAGAAAGCTAGAAATAGACATACCATTCGATCCCGCAATCCCACTCCTAGGAATATAACCTAGAGAAATAAGAGTCGTCACTCGAATAGACATATGCACACCTATGTTCATGGCAGCATTGTCCACAATAGCAAAACGATGCAAACAACCTAGATGCCCAACAACAGATGAATGGATAAACAAACTATGGTACATACACACAATGGAGTACTATGCAACGAGAAAGAACAACAATGAATCTGTGAACCATCTCATAACATGGATGAAACTGGAGGACATTATGCTGAGTGAAATAAGTCAATCACCAAAGGACAAATATTGTATGAGACCTCTATTGTAAAAACCCATGAACAAGTTCACACACAAAATTTAACAATCTTTGTTGGTTAGCAGGGATGGGAGGGGTGAGGGGGAATATTAAATAGGCAATAGATAAGTGGTATCTTGGGTGAAGGGTGAGACAGTACACAATACAGGGGAAACTAGCACAACTTGTACAATGAGGTACAGGAGTCCAGTGACAAGGGCCAGAAAGCAGAAGGGGACAAGGAAGCTGGTGATAGTGAAACCAAGGTTGAGTAAGGATATTGCTGATGTGTTGTGATATTGTTAACCATTGTCATAGGGCAACGTTTGTAGTAACTGTTAAACGAGAAACTATTTTGTTCTGTAAGCCTTCATCTTAAGTGAGAATAATAGCACAATTCGAAGAGCATAGTCAATGTCACTGAACTGTGCATGTAGAAGTTTTTGAAATGGTGTATCTTTGGCTATGTGTATTTTAACCAAAAAAAAAAAGGTTGAGAAGTTAGAGGGTTCATATGTTGTGGGGTTGTTAACCAATGTCATAAAGCAACATGTGTACGTCTGTTTCATGAGAAACTATTTGCTCTGTAAGCCTTCACCTGAAGTACAATAAAAATTTTTAAAAAATGAGTAAAAAGTTAACAGTGGAATCTAGGTGGTGACTATGTGCGTGTTCACAGTAAAAATTCCTTCAACTTTTCTGGGTATTTGAAAAATTTTATAGTAAAATATTTGAAAAAATAAACATAATAACTAGGGGAGAAAAAAGTCTGGTGCCTGCAACCAACAGATTTTTATAGTGCCAACCAAAAAAGAATTACAGCAGCATTCCTATTTCTTGGTAATGGGGAAGTCTTTTTCAGTTCATACCCAACTGGCAGTTATTCTTCTCCCTAAAAACAAATATTATGAAACCCTCCTTCTGCAGCAATGGGCCTCAGAGGCAGTTGAGTGAGAAGCAGACACACCTACATGCTGATCAGAAAGCACTCAAAGAGAGAGCAGAAGGCTCCAGTACCATGCCAAAAGAGACAGATTATAAAAGGCTGACAGCATTTTCTAAGGCATGGTGTTTCCATTTACTAGGTACTTTTATTGGATCCTCACAACAATCTTGTGAAACAGAAGATTATAGAAACATGTAAGATGGCAGCTCAGAACAACAAAACTCCCCATGGAAGGTGGGTCCTGGCCCTTCAAAACAGCTCCTACCAAAACGTTGGCCGCAAGATTATTCCGTTAGTCCCCTAGTTCTTTTGCCTTGCTTTCTTGCCTATCCCTCATGGCTTTGTTCTTATATTGACAACTGAGACCTTGGCTGTCACTATCCTCATGTAAATTGGCATTCTCCAGTTCTTAATGACGTCCCAGCTACTCACTTCTTAGTATCTAACCTTGGCTGTTTCGTATTAATGGTTTTGCTCCTAGTTTCTCAGCACTGCCAGATAGAGGGAACATGGCTTCAACAAATCAGACAGTGGGCAAAGAAGGTGTCTTAGTTTAGTGCTGCTATAAAAGAAATACCACAAGCGGATGGCTTTAACAAAAAGAAATTTATTCTCTCACAGTCTAGGAGGCTAGAAGTTCGAATTCAAGGCACTAGCTCCAGGGGAAGGCTTTCTCTCTCTTTTTCCACTCTGGGGGAAGGTCCTTGTCATCAGTCTTCCCCTGGTCTAGGAACTTCTCAGCACAGGGAACCTGGGTCCAAAGGATGCATGCCCCTCCTCGTTCTTCATTCTTGGTGGCATGAAGTCCCTCTCCTCTCTGCTTGATTTTCTTTTATATCTCAAAAGAGATTGACTCAAGCTACAGTCCAATCCTGTAGACTTGAGTCCTGCCTCACTAACGTAACTGCCTGTAATTCTGCCTCATTAACATCACAGACGTGGGATTTACAGTATGTAGGAAAGTCACATCAAATCACAAAATGGTGGACAAACACACAATACTGGGAATCATGGTCTAGAGAAGTTGACACAGATTTTTGGGGGACACAATTCAACCCATAAAAGATGGCAAATTGATATTATTAATTCTCATTTAGAAGAAACTAGTAATTGGAGAGATCTGAAATTTGCCTATGATTCATGGAAAGTGAGCTGAAGATATGCAATTTGAACTCCTGATTCTGATTCTACTATTCCTTTAGGCTTTTCTGAAAGTACCATAATCATAGTAAGAATTATAGTATCTAATATTTATCATCATAATTAATTATTATAATTAAATTCATTGAGTAGCTACTTCTGTACCCTCATTTAAGCCTCACTACAATCCTATGAAGCAACTTAATGCTTGGCACAGAGTAAAACTGAATAGATGACACTGATAAATAAACCAACAGACAAATGAAAACTTTAATGGTAGCTATTATCCTCATTTACAGATGAGAAAACTAAGGCTTAGAATGAGGCCTGAATGAGGATGTGAAACCAGATCCCAAATCTGTCTGGTTGCAGAACATATACTTTTTCCATTATTTCACAGAACAGTTTACTACTGAACATAAAAAAATATGGTGTCAAACATCCCAACAGAAATCACCTCAAGGAAGTTCTCAACTATGATATTATATTTTTACTATATAAAATGTAGTAGAAATGAAGTTAGGTTCCCTATTATCAACAGAATATAGAAGTATATTTTTGCAGCTTTCTCAAAAGCAGATATAAATATATTCTAACACAAAATTCAACAGGAAACTAGGATACTCCAATAACAGCTCTAACCTGATTTTGGAAAGTAACTCTCCTCTATCTGCACAGTCCACACTGACTTGTCGAATAAGTTCGTGAAATATTGTGTTGTAAATGGTCTGTTCCTTCTTCAACATATGCAGTAGTTTGTGCATCTGGCAGAATAAGATAACCAGTATATTTCAGTCGTATCAGTAAAAGCCATTTTAGGAGATAAGTATTCTGAATGTGCCTAAGTTTTAGAAACACCTTGATTAATTTGTGTCACTTATGTTTTCCTTTTTACATATATACAAAAGTAATGACTTTTAAAAATCTATGTATAATCATGTGCTTCTTTATATCCAATGAGAATGCCACATCATCACTTCTGTGGTATACCTATCAAAAATGCAAAACCAGAATCAAATCATGAGAGTACATCAGACAAATCCAAATTTAGGAACATTCTACAGAATAACTAGTCTGTGCTCTTCAAAATACGAAGGTCAAGAAAAACAAAGAAAGGATGAAGATCTGTTTCAGATTAAGTTGTTCAAAAGTGCTGTGATACTGGCTGGGGTCTGGAACTCAGGGGAAAAAGTAGCTATAAAGACATTATAGGGACAATTGATGAAATTTGAAATTTGAATATAGACTGTAGTAGATAATACTAACATATCAATGTTAAATTTCCTGATTTTGATAACTGTATTACGAATATGGAGCCCTGGTGGTGTAGTGGTTAAGAGCTTGGCTGCTAACCAAAAGGTCAGCAGTTCGAATCCATCAGGTGCTTCTTGGAAACTCTATGGTTCTACTCTGTCCTATAGGGTCGCTATGAGTCGGAATTGACTTGATGGCTACAGGTTTGGTTTTTTTGGTTTTACTGTGAGTATGTAAGAGAATGTCTTTGTCCTTAGGAAATACACACTATTTGAAATATTTGGTGGTAAAGGGCATGATGTCTCTAAAATAGTTCAGAAAAAATTACATATATAATTATAATAACATAAATATGTTGTTGTGTGTTGTCAAGTCGACTCTGACAGTGACCCCATGTGACAGAGTAGAACTGCCCCATAGAGTTTTCTTGGCTGTAATCTTTACAAGAGCAGATTGCCAGGTCTTTCTCCAGTGGAGTCTCTAGGTGTGTTCAAACCACCTACCTTTCAGTTAGCAGCCCAGCACTTAACCATTGCACCACCAGGGTGCACTCTCTCTCTCACTCTCTCTTCTCTCTATTTATGTGTGTGTGTGTGTGTGTGTGTGTGTGTGTGTGTGTGTGTGTGTGTGTGTGTGTATACACATATACACATATACACATACACAGAGAACATAAATAGGATACAATGTAAATAATTGGTGAATCTGAGTAAAAGTTCACATAGGAGTTCCTTGTATTATTCTTGTAACTTTTCTGTAAGTTTCAAATTATATCAAAATAAAAATTTACAAAACAAAAATGAAAAAAAGAAATAGCCCTCATAAACAAAAAAATTATTTATCTATATAAGACTGAAAGAACTCTTATTAAGCACAAAATAAAGACAGTAAGTCGTAATAGAGTATGGTTTAATTGGCAGTGGTTTAACAGGCAGTGGTTTTTAGTGGTACATAAAATAATAAAAGGACTTACAATCAATGATGTCTTATATTTATTTAAATACAGTAATAATGATACTAATAATTAATTATACAGCACTTACCCTGTGCCAAGAACTGTTCTAAGCACTTTACACTCATTATGTCATTTAATCTCCACAGCAACCCTATCAGATAGATAACATTGTTATCTCTAATTTACAGATAAGAAAATTGAGGCATGAATACATTAAATGACTTACCCAAGGTCACCACAGCCAGGATTCCAGTCCAGGCATTCTGCTTCTAGAGTGCATGCTCTTAACCACTAGGTTATATCAATCTTTGAAATTACCTGTGTTGGCCCTGTATATTCCTCAGTTTCTACACCAGCCCTCTCTAGCATAGTATCCATCACATCATTCAGCTGGACCACTTCTACTCTTTTATTAGGTTTCCTAAAAGATCAAGGTGGTAGAATTATGTAATTAGTGTCACAACAGGTCATCCTCAAATGGCAAAAAAAAAAAAAAAGTGTGTAATGAAATATATATTCTATAAAATATTAATGCTATTTTAAAGCATTAGACCTGTATTTATTGATCTAATAATATGTTTTCAGTGAATAAAACAAGTGGCAGAAAAATGCAAATAGTACGATCCTTTTCTTGTAAAAGAAAATAATGTTTCTCTCCAAAAATTCTATATACCCATTGTGTAGGATTGTAAGAATATAGAAAAAGATGTGGAGAGATAAACACCAAACTGTTAACATTGGTTACGCAGAAAAGAAGTAAAGGACATATTAAAAAAAAAAGACTGTAGCAACATGAGGAAATACTAATGGTTAAGTGTAGAATATAAAAGTATTTAATAGTACTTCAATATTATTACAAATATGTAGAATTGAATATCAAATTGCACAAACGTAAACACTGATTAGATGATAGTATTATAGGCAATAATTGTCTTCTGTTTCTGCTGTAATTTTAATAGTCTGTGTAATAAAACATCAAGAAAAAGAAATATATATGTATATAGTTATTCTTTCTGAGAAACATTTTAGAAAACAAACCGTACTTACATGGACGGGAAAAGCAAGAGCCTGTTTTCACTATCTGTGAGCAGGGTAGTATATTTGCTACAATAAGCAAGACAGGTAAATGTTATTTTAAGAAAATTTTCTGCCTGTTTATCACACATCACGTGATAAACTTAAACTTCATGGAATTGAGAAGCTGAGAGACAATCAAAAAGCCCATCATTTTGCACATAAGAGTATCCACTGACATCTACAGACATACATATAATGACATTTATTATATTTGGAATATTTTTAAGGAAAAGAAATTTAATCACATTCCTCAATAATACGTTACAATATGAAATTTTCCTTGATTCATTAAAAACATATATATATATATACTTTTTCAAAGGTGAAAGGATGTTCTGAGAACGCTGAGGTCAACAAAGTTAAATGACTGACCAGTTTTCAAAACTAATAAAATGCAGAGAACCCAGGTTTCCCGTCTCCCAGTCATATTTGTCCTCTGAAAGTGCTTATTTACATGTAAGTGATTATCACAATAAAAATGATTCCATGAACTCCATGGTAATCCTTTAATTATTTATAAATTTTTTTCCCCTAGTAAATAAGCATTTCCTTTGGTTCTGATCACTAGTGGATCACAGTTGATCAATAAGGTCCAGTTTCCGAATTTATACCAGTGAACAATCTATGGGGAGTATAAAGACTCAAAATAAAGTTTCAAAAATGAGTGTGTGAGACGGACTAGAAGCAATGATACCCCACGAGCATTTCTGAGCACGCCTAGCAGCCAGATCTTGGTTTCTAAGTACCATTCTCCACTAAAAGGAATCAGGACCCCCTGGAGAAGTGACTCATGGCTCATTCCAGGGCTAGAGTTGGAAAGTACAAGATGAACCTGGAAACCTTACTGAGTCAGGAAATAAGAACGTGCTAAAAGAATGATGGGGACATTTCCAAAGAACACAAGAGCCAGTTCAGAGCAGCTGCCATTGGCCAAATCTGGGACAATCTGAATATCAAAATAAATAATGATAGCAAAGAATTACAATCCACTGAATAAAATAGAGCCAAATAGTAAAATGCCAGCTAATAAATATAGAAGAAATGGTGCAGTTTAAAAAATCATCAAAGGATTGACAACGAGTGGGTGAAATTTTGATGAAGGATATTCACATAGTCTCAAAGTATCTCCCCATAAAATGCTTATTCCTTACAAAGGGAAAAATATTAATTTTCCAGTGGAAAACCTGGCAGGCACCAGCTGATCAAAGCTATCATCACCAATATTAGGACAAACTGACATCATGTCTCTCCTGGTGCACTGAAAAGATCACAACATTACCTCTGTAGTGTTCCTCACAAAAATGTATTATATGAATCAAATCACACAAAAATATCAGACAAACCCAGACTGAGGAACTTCCTACCCAGTAGCTGGTCTGTACTTTTCAAAAATGTCAATGTCAAGAAAGACAAAGAAAGGCTGTGGAATTGTTCCAGATTAAAGTTATCTAAAGGGATTTATCTAACTGTACTATGTGATGGGGGATTGTGATCCTGCACTAGGGAGAAAAAAGCTATTAAAATTGCTCACAAACAAACAAACAAAAAGCTAGGGAGTAACTGATAAAATCTGAATATGGACTGATAATAATATTGTACCAACATTAAATTTTCCTGATTTTGATAACTGTACTATGATTATACAAGAGAATGTTTATGTTATTAGGAAATATACACTAAAGTATTTAGTGTAAAGGGCCATGATGTCTCCAACTTACTTTTGAATAGTTAAAAATATATATATGTGTGTTTTATAGATATTGTATTTTTACACAAATAACGAGTGTATTCTATGTTTGTTTGCCAACCACGTCCACCCCCAGAGAGGTACTTTCATAAGTGTCACTCTACCAACTGTTTTTTTTTTACATTCTGCTGTAAAAAAAAAAATTAGCATAGCATGCTTACAAAAATACCACATAGGGGGAGGGTGTGGTTGGTAAACAAACATAGAAGGCACACGTTATTTGCATAAAATATGGTGTGTGTATATATATAGGCATACATATACATATATACACAAACATATATATATAAACACACACATTTTTTTTAACTATTCAAGAGTAAGCTGGAGACATCATGACCCTTTACACCAAATATATGTGTCACGTTCCCGCTGCCATCGAGTCAATTCCGACTCCTAGTCACCATAACTTCCCCATACGGTTTCCACAGAGTGGCTGGTAGATTCGAACTGCCGACCTTTTGGTTAGCAGCCAAGTGCTTAACCACTGCACCACTAGGGCTCCAAATATATATATATGTATGTATGTACGTATGTATGTATCTGTATACATATACATTCTATGTGTGTGTATGATAAAGCAAATGAGGCAAAACAGAAATAATCATTGAATTAGGATAGAAGGTAAAAATTAACTTATTTTTATAATTTTTTGTAAATTTGAAATTATATAAAAATAAAGTTATCAAAAAATGAGTTCCATTTAGTTCTCTTTAGCAAAATATTGTTCTGATATCCACCATCATAAGGAAATGCCATATAAGATACATACTGAATAAAGTAAAAAGACTGACAGTCCCTGGATATTTTATTATAAAACCTTAGTCCAAAATTCTAGATTTTTAAACTATAAAAAATTCAAGTGCTATCTCAAAAAATAAAAGCAAGATCCCACTTTCAGTCCCATAAACAGGAATCAAAGAAAACTAGAGATGACTGTTCTGCAGTCTGGAGCTAAGTCCTAAAAGCATGCATTATGAGATTCTGGCTACTTGCCCTGGTCTCCACAATCATTGCTCATAGCCATTCCTAAAGAGGCATAGTCAAGTATTCAGAATAAAGTTCTTTTTTTTTTTAATTTCAAAATTAAACAGCATGAAAAGACAAAGAACTAATCACTAACATTCCAAACTCTTTTAAGACTTTTTCATTGGTTTTTGGTATTTTTCTTAAATTGTATTAGGATGACTACTCCAAGTGTTTCCTTATTTTATTGCTTATATTGCATAGGAACATGAGTGTACCATTGTTCTCAGTTTCCTCTGTGTCTGGGAAAGAGAATAAGTAGTTCAACTTGTCAGGTGTTCAATACATATCATAGTACTCACTCATCATAACACTCCAAACCTGAAACTCCTGTATTTGACACAATATGAAATTCTTCAGGAATCAAAGTATCTGTTAATCTCTTAGGCTTAAAAAGAGCAAAGAAAAGAATGAATATATTAATAGCTGAAAAAAATTGAGTTGCATAAATCTTAACTCCTATCCTAAAGGGATACTATTTATTAAGCTGAGATACTCTGATTAGAGAAATAACAATATTAGTAATGTGGTTACTAGCAAGTGGCAAAAAACTCTTAGCAGAGCATACTTAAATTAAAAAAAAAAAAAAACTTCAGTTGAAGAACGACCTTGGTTCTAGTATTAGTGACATGTGCTCCATATGCTCACAAATTTGTTTACTCTTTTCTCTTAAATTCAATAGGAAATTTAAAATTCACCTTAGTAAGACCCCAAAATAAGAATTCTACAACTGAATTTGTAGATTTCTGAAAACAACAAAACAGAAATCTAGTCTTCTATACTGTATTTTCTAGATTAAAGTGGATAACTGTGGTTTAGAAAATGGCTTAAAAAAATCTTTGATCTTTACCAATTAAATATCCTTTCCTAGAAATAACTACGAAGTGCTTTGAAGACTGATAAGCAATGCAGGTTACTGTTATACCAAGACAATGCTTTATATTTTGGGGAAATAATTTTTTTAAATAGAGAGAAAATGATTTGTCAAAATACTTTATTTACCTTATGAGGCACAATGACACCATCTTGTGACTGTAATGAACGGTCCTTATGTGGGGGACAGACCGTATTCTCCCTAGTCTCTCCTTTTACATATTTAACATCATACAAAAATGAAATATCCCTAGAAAACAAGAAAAATATATTTACAAAATAAATTTTCTGTCTGACTACTGGATAAGAGTGGGTAAGGTCCACACACATCCTTCTAGCGGGTAAAAATAGGCATTTGTGTCAGCAAAACTGACCTTCTTACCGCATTACTTTACTAAGACGACAGAGGCATTAGTCATGAGTTCCCCCCATATTCTGTCTTCTCCACCTGAAAATTCTTGTTCATATCACAAAATCCTTTCATTTTTTTCAGTCTCAGATTAAGAATATTCTCATCCTCCCAAAAATTATCCCCTCCAATTATGTACTAGATTTCACCTTTGCTGACATCCTCAGGGAGCTTATTCCATTAATCATAACTTCTGGGTATCTCCCCTTGTGTTGGATCCATTCCCTTGGTCTATAACTCAAGTCTTTTTCTTCTTAGGAAAAAATCTTTCCTCAACCATGAATCATTGTTATGTCATCGTGGTGTCTGTCTGTCTGTCTCTCTCCCTTTATCTCTATCTTTCTGTTAAAAATAAAACTTATTTGAAATTTCTCTGCAATGTTTCCCACTCACATATCTCTTCTGAAACTGTTCTCCAGAAAGCTGATGATGACTTCCCACTGCCAAGTTAGACCACCTATTACCAGTTTTTATCTTCCACTACATCCCTGGAATATTTTCCAGAACTGATTACCACTTTTGTTTCAGAACACTATCTTCATCTATCCTCTCTGTTACTGGACTCTCCTGGTTCCTTCTTTCCTTTCTAACTACTCCTTCTCAGACTTCTCTGTGTCCTCCTGCCTGTGAAATGGAAATTCTCCACAAGGTTCTGTCCTTATCCCTCTACTCTTCTCCTACATTCTATCCCTTGGAAATGTCATTAAATCTCACCCTATCACAGTTGTTACTTCTAGCTACAACTAAATTCTTCTCTTTCCCTTCTAACTTTTCACATTCCTGTATTCACTAATTCTGTCCATAGCACCACCACTCTACTCACCAAAATTACAGCATCCATATTTGATTCCTTGTCATTCTTTGCCCTCGATATCCAGTCTATCACTGTTGTTGTTGTTAGGTGCTATTGAGTCGATTTTGGACTCATGGTAACCTCATGTGACAGAGTAGAACTGCCTCAAAGGGTTTTCTAGGCTGTAATCTTTTACCAGAGCAGATCACCAGATCTTTCTCCTGTGGAGCTGCTGTGTGGGTTCAAACTGCCAACCTTTGAATTAACAGACAAATGCTAAACCGTTGCTCCACCAGGACTCCTAAATCTATCGCTAACACAGATTAATTTTACAGTCACTGTCACATCATTCTAGCAGTTAGCACTTTTGTCCCTTTCTAATGTCTTCATTATTTTTTCTGCGGATTCTCTAGTCTTAGTATATTCCACACACAGCCACCAGATTCATCTCCCTATAGCATAAGTTTTTTGTTTTTTTTTTTTTGGTGAAACTGTACACAGAAAAACATACATCAACTCAATAATTTCTATAGGTACTATTCAGTGACATTGATTACATTCTTCAAGTTTTGCAACCATTCTTGTTACCCTTTTCCAAATTATTTAACTACCATTAACATAAACTCACTTCTCATCCAACATTGTGAGTTGCTGTTGTCCATTTGATCACCTACAGATAATTCTCTAAAAGAGCACAATGCTCAAGGGAAACATTCTTTATTAATTAAGCTAAACTATTGTTTGGTTTAAAGATGACTTCAGGGTATAGTTTTGGTTTAAGGTTTAAAGAATATCTCAAGGCAGTAGTTTTTGGGGGGGTCATCCAGCCTCAAGGGCTCCAGAAGTGTTGGAGTCCATGAAAATTTTAAATTCTGTTCCACACTTTTCCCCCTTTTGATCATGACTCTTCTATAAAAACTTTGATCAAAATGAACGTTTTGAGCTCAGGAAGGGTAGCTAGGCACCATCCAGTTCTTTTGGTCTCATGGCAAAGGAGGCAGTTGTTCATGGAAACAATTAGACATACATTCCAATTCCTCCTCCGATTCCTGACTCTCCTTCTTCCTCTGCTGCTCATGGCAAATAGAGACCAATTGTTGTACCTTGGATGGCCACTTGCAAGCTTTTAAGATCCCAAGCACTATGCAATGAACTAGGAGGCAGAACAGAAACACTGAAAACAATATTAGGCCAATTCACTGGGCTATCCCATGAAACCATGGCCCTAAACCCTCAAACCAAGAAAACAAATTCCATTAGGTGTTTGGTTGTACATAAGCAGTCCCTATAGCATAGTTTTAATCATGCCACTTACTGCACAAAATTTTCAGGTATCTATGGTCCTCCCCCCATTTTAAGGTCATCTTTGATGTGGTTTAGGCTATCTTTTCATTCTCATTCTGGAATACTCTCTTTCCTATACTTTATTACATCCTACCTATAATGAAAATCTATTGATTTTTCTGGCCAGGCACTCATTTCCCCTTCTTTAAAATAACTACAACCTGATTTCCCTTTGAGGAATCACCCTGCTCCCATTGTTCAAGAAGGACTATCAAAAAAGCTTCTCTAGATTAGAACAAAATAGGAGGATTCACATTTCCTGATTTTAAACCATATTATACAGTTACAGTAGTCAAAACATCCTGGTACTTGTATACCAATAGATACATAAACCAATGGAAGAGAATTGAGAGTCCAGAAAAAAACCTACACATCTATGGTCAACCTGTTTTTGACAAGGGTGCAAAGCTCACTCAATGACCAGAGAAGAGTCTCTTCAATAAATGTTGGGAAAACTGCATTTCCACATGCATAAAAATGAAACAAGATACATACCACACATCATACCCACAACCAAATTTAAAATAGATTAAAGACCTACATGTAAAAACTAAAACCATAAAATTCTTAGAAGAAAATGTAGGGGCAAGGCTTTCAGGTCTAGCTTTTAACAATGGATTATCTAATGTGATAACAAAAGCATAAACTGCAAAATAAATAAATTAGACCTCATAAACATTAAAAACTTTATTCATCAAAAGACTTGAGGGAGTTGGGGGCAAGATGGCAGAGTAGTCAGATGCTTCCGGTGGACCCTCTTACAACCAAGACCTAAGAAAATAAGTGATTCGATTATATATGGCAAGCTGGGAGCCCTGAACATCAAAGGCAGAGTTGAGGAACTGGACTGAGTGGTGGGGGAGGGAGAGATGGTTTGGAAGCAGCGAGGAATTGCCAGAGCTGACCCAGCAAGAGTCTGAGCCCTTCAGGCCTGAGCAGCTTGTGGGTGAGCGGTGAGGCAGGCAAGTGGCGGTGCTAGGAAGGTGCATTTTCCACACTGGGAGAGACCCAGCGCCAGAGAATCTACACAGCCACCCAGAACTAGTGAGAAGTAGCCCTCAAGGGTGAAACATAAGTACTTGCATACGGCTTACAGCGCAGATAACGAACACCCTCTTAGGGAAAAACCTCTCTCCAATTTACCTCCCTGCTCCCTGCTCTGCACTGGGTCCCGGACCGGCTTCAGCAATTGTCGAGTCCCAGGGGCCAGAAGTAGGATATGTCACACACCCAGAGTCATTCTCCCTGCCTTGGAGAGTGAACAAATTAACAAACAGGGGAAGAAATGAATGGCCAACTCCCCGAAGCCAGGAACCCCGGGTAGGCACAGCTCCTTTGTCTAGGCACAGGCATAAGGGATCCATGGACTTTGAGTGCCTTTCCTCTGCATAGAATTGTGTGGGCCCATCTCAACAGCACAGGCCCTCATTGCCACAGTACAACAGGGTATATACTGGAACTCTAACTTCAACCGTTTCAGCTGTGAAGTGGCAGGTTCTTGACATTTGACACCGCTCTGCCCATTAAGCAGGGTCTTCACCTACCCACATCAGGGGCCTGAGGACTGGTGGCTCCACCCATGCCACCTAGCCACCTGCGATAGGGGCCCATGAATAAGAGGTGTCCCCCAGTCCTTACAGCCAACAGCATTAGGTGCTCATAGTCCAGCTGCAAAACCCACCCATCTACGTGCTCTAGGGAACAGGGACACGATTTCCTCCTGGACACTTGGGGGTGGCCGTCAGCCCCCTTCCTTGCTCAGAGTGTGTCCCCCTGCTGCAGCCAGATGTCTATGCCTACGACAACCACCAACACCTGTCTAGGACTGCACGTGAGAGCCTACACCACACTCTTGGTGGCTATCTATCTGGGAACCTGAGATGAATCCATACAGGAGGAGTGGGCAGACTCCTGAGCTCACAAATCTAGTAACAGATATAACCACCTGGTGACAGGACATTAGAGCTTCAAAGGTGCCAATAATCAAACTAGCTCATATGAGCAGCCTATTTGGGCATATCAAAAAAAAAAAAAACAAGAAGCTAGGAGACAGTAAGCAAACATAAAATAAATAAACATAATAATTTATTGATGGCTCTGAGACAAGAGTCAATATCAAATCACATGAAGAGGCAATCCATGATGGCTTCAGCAAACTCCCAAAATAAAGAATCTAGAAATTGTCCAGAGGAGGAAAATTTCTTGGAATTACCGGAGCCAGAATACAAAAGATTAATACACAGAACGCTTCAACAAATTAGGAAGGAAATTAATCAAAATGCAGAACATTCAATAGAGGAAATTAAAAAGATTAGAGAAGAGCATAATGACAAATTTAACAGGCTGCAAGAATCCACAGAGAGACAGCAATCAGAAATCCAGGAGATTAACAATAAAATTTCAGAACTAGACAACTCAATAGAAAGTCATAGGAGCAGAATTGAGTCAATGAAGTCAGAATTAGTGAGACTAAAGATAAAGCACTTGACACCAACTTATTTGAGGAAAAATCAGATAAAAGGATTTTAAAAAATGAAGAAACCCTACGAATTATGTGGGACTCTATCAAGAGGAATAAACTACAAGTGATTGGAGTACCAGAAAAGGGAGGGATAACAGAAAATACAGAGAGAATTGTTGAAGATTTGTTGGCAGAAAACTTCCCTGATATCATGAAAGATGAGAAGATATGTATCCAAGATGCTCATCAAACCCCAAATAAGGTAGATCCCAAAAGAAAGTCACCAAGACATATTATAATCAAACTTGCCAAAACCAAAGATAGAGAATTTTAAGAGCGGCTAAGGACAAACAAAAAGTCATCTATAAAGGAGAGTCAATAAGAATAAGCTTGGACTACTCAGCAGAAACCATGCAGGCAAGAAGGCAATGGGATGACATATATCAAGTCTTGAAGGAAAGAAACTGCCAGACAAGAAAATATATATCCAGCAAAACTGTCTCTCAAATATGATGGCGAAATTAGGGCATTTACAGACAAACAGAACTTTAGTGAATTTGCCAAAGCCAGACCAAAACTACAAGAAATACTAAAGGGAGTCCTCTGGGCTGTGGGGACCATGGTCTCGGGGAACATCTACCTCAACTGATATAAAACAGTTTATAAAGACAATGTTCCACATTCTACCTTGGTGAAGAGCGTTTGGGGTCTTAAAAGCCTGTGAGCAGCTATCTAAGATACTCCACTTGTCTCACCACTTCGGGAGCAAGGGAGAATGAAGAGAACAAGATACAAGGAAAAGATCAGTAGAAAGGACTAATGGACCACAGCTACCAAGGCCTCCACCAGACTGAGTCCAGTACAGCTAGATGGTGCCCGGCTACCATCACTGACTGCTCTGACCGGGATCACAACAGAGGGTTCTGGACAGAGCTGGAGAAGGATGTAGAACAAAATTCTAACACACACACACACACACACACACAAAGACCAGATTTACTGGCCTGAAACAGACTGAAGAAACCCTGAGAGTATGGCCCCCAGATACCCTTTTAGCTCAGTGGTGAAGTCACTTCTAAGGTTCACCATTCAGCCAGGCATTGGACAGCTCCATAAAACAAAATGGGACTAATGAGGCACAGCAGCCCAGGGACAAGGACTAGAAGGCAGGAGGGGACAGGAAAGCTGGTAATAGGGAACCCAAGGTTGAGTAAGGACAGAGTTGACATGTAGTGGGGTTCTTAACCATTGTCATAGGGCAACATGTATACTAACTGTTTAATGGGAAGCTATTTTGTTCTGTAAACCTTCATCTAAAGTGAAAATAGCAGCACAACTGGAAGAATGTAATTGATGTCACTGAATTGTACATGTAGAGATTTTTGAAATGGTGTATCTTTGGCTATGTATATATTCACCAAAAAAAAAAAAAAAAAGGTCAAGAAGGGAGAGTGTTGACATGTCGTGGGGTTGTTAACCAATGTCATAAAACAATATGTGTACTTACTGTTTAATGAAAAACTATTTGTTCTGTAAACTCTCACCTAAACTACAATAAAAAATAAAATAAAATAAAGGGAGTCTTCCGGTTAGAAAATCAGTAACATCAGATAACAACCCAAGACTAGAACACAGGACAGAGCAAACAGATATCAACCCAGATAGGGAAGTCACAAAAGTAAATCAAAGCTAAAAGACTGCAAATAGGAAAACAGATGTCAATATGTAAAAGATGACAACATTAAAACAAAAAAGAGGGACTTAAAAAATGTAGACATCGATTTTTCATATGCAGAGGAAGTCAAGGCAATATAAAGAAATAAAAGACTAGTATAAACTTAGAAAAACAGGCATAAATATTAAAGTAACCACAAAGGAAACTAACAATCCTACAAGTCAAAATAAAAAACTAGAAAAATATAAAGACTCAGCAAACACAAAATCAACAACAATGAAAAAGATGAAAAGAAAATACGTAAAGAAAAACAACTCAGCACAGAAAATTTGTGGAACAAAGAAACTGTGAACAACACACAAAAAAAGACATCAAAATGACAGCACTAAACTCATACCTATCAATAATTACACTGAATGTAATGGACTAAATGCACCAATAAAGAGACAGAGAGTGGCTGATTGGACAAAAAAACACAATCCATCTATATACTGCCTACAAGAGACACATGTTAGACTTAAAGACACAAACAAACTAAAACTCAAAGGATGGAAAAAATATATATCAAGCAAACACCACTCAAAAAAGAGCAGGAGTGGCAATACTGATCTCTGACAAAATAGACTTTAAAGTAAAATCCACCACAAAGTATAAGGAAGGACACTATACAATGATTAAAGGGTCAATATACCAGGAGGACATAACTATAATAAATATTTATGCACCCAATGACAGGGCTCCAAAATACATACAACAAACTCTAACAGCACTGAAAAGAGAGATAGACTGCTCCACAATAGTAGTAGGAGACTTCAACACACCACTTTTGGTGAAGGACAGAACATTCAGAAAGAAGCTCAACAAAAACATGGAGGAGCTAAATACTACAATCAACCAACTGGATCTTACAGACATATACCGAACACTCCACCCAACAGCAGCCAAGTATACTTTCTTTTCCAAAGCACATGGAACATTCTCCAGAATAGACCACATACTAGGTCATAAAGCAAGCCTTAACAAAATCCAAAGCATCAAAATATTACAAACCATCTTTTCTGACCATAAAGCAACAACAGAAAAAGCAAGGAAAAAAAAAAAATCAAACACATGGAAACTGAACAACACCTTTCTCAGAAACTACTGGGTTATAGAAGAAATTAAGGATAGAATAAAGAAATTCATAGACTCAAACAAGAATGAAAATACGTCCTACCAGAACCTTTGGGACACAGCAAAAGCAGTGCTCAGACGTCAGTTTATAGCAATAAATGCACACATCCAAAAGAAGAAAGGGCCATAATCAAAACATTAACCCTATAACTGGAACAAGCAGAAAGAGAGCAGCAAAAGAAGCCCTCAGGCGCCAGAAGAAAGGAAATAGTAAGAATTAGAGCAGAATTAAATGAAATAGAGAATAGAAAAACATTAGAAAGAGTTAACAAGACCAATAGATGGTTCTTTGAAAAGATCAACAAAATTGATAAACCACTGGCCAAAATCACAAAAGAAAAACAGGAAAGGAAACAAATAACCTGTATAAGAAATGAGATGGGTGATATCACAACAGACCAAACTGAAATTAAAAGAATCATAACAGAATACTATAAAACTTATATTCTAACAAATTTAAAAACATAGAGGAAATGGACAAATTTCTAGAAACTCACTACCTACCTAAACTAACAGAGACAGAGGTAGAACAACTAAATAAACCCATAACAAAAGAAGAGATTTAAAAGGTAATTTAAAAACTCCCCCCGCCCCCCCAAAAAAAGCCCTGGACTGGATGGCTTCACTGGAGAATTCTACCAAACTTTCAGAGAAAAGTTAACACCACTACTACTAAAGGTATTTCAGAGCACAGAAAAGGATGCAATACTCCCAAACTCATTCTATGAAGCCAGCATAACCCTGATACCAAAAGCAGGTAAAGACACCCCAAAAAAGAAAATTACAGACCACTATCCTTCATGAACATTGACGCAAAAATCCTCAACAAAATTCTAGCCAATAGAAATCAGCAACATATCAAAAAAACAATTTACCATGATCAGGTGGGATTTATACCAGGTATGCAGGGATGGTTCAACATTAGAAAAACAATCAATGTAATCCATCACATAAATAAAAGACAAAAACCACATGATCTTATCAATCGATACAGAAAAGGCATTTGACAAAGTCCAACACCCATTCACGACAAAAACTCTCAACAAAATAGGAATAGAAGGGAAATTCCTCAGTATAATTAAGGGCATTTATACAAAGCCAACAGCCAACATCATGCTGAATGGAGAGACTTTGAAAGCATTCCCCTTGAGAACGGGAACCAGACAAGCATGCCCTTTATCACCACTCTCATTCAACACTGTGCTGGAGGTTCTAGCCAGAAAAATTAGGCTAAAAAAAGAAATAAAGGGCATCCAAATTGGTAGGGAAGATGTCAAAGTATCTCTATTTGCAGATGATGTGATCTTATACACAGAAGACCCCAAAGAATCCACAAGAAAACTACAATAGAAGCTTTCAGCAAAGTTTCAGGAAAGAAGATAAACATACAAAAATCAGTTGGACTCCTCTACATCAACAAAGAGAACCTTGAAGAGGAAATCACCAAATCAGTACCATTTACAATAGCCCCCAAGAAGATAAAATACTTAGGAATAAATCTAACCAGAGACGTAAAAGACTTATACAATGAAAATTACAAGACACTACTACAAGAAACTAAAAGAGACCGGCATAAGTGGAAAAACATACCTTGTTCATGGATAGGTAGACTCAACATTGTGAAAATGTCAATTTTACCCAAAGCAATCAACAGATACAATGCAATCCCGATCCAAATCCCACTGGCATTTTTTAATGAGATGGAGAATCAAATCACCAACTTCATATGGAAAGGGAAGAGGTCCCGAATAACTAAAGCATTACTGAAGAAGAAGAACAAAGTGGGAGGCCTCACACTACCTGATTTTAGAACTTATTATGTCACCATGGTAGTCAAAACAGCCTGGTACTGGTACAACAGATACATAGACCAATGGAACAGAATTGAGAATCCAGACATAAATTCATCCACTATGAGCCGCTGATATTTGACAAAGGCCCAAAGCCCGTTAACTGGGGGAAAAGACAGTCTCTTTAACAAATGGTGCTGGCATAACTGGATATCCATCTGCAAAAAACTGAAACAAGACTCATACCTCACACCATGCACAAAAACTAACCCAAAATGGATCAAAGACTTAAATACAAAATCAAAAACGATAAAGATCATGGAATAAAAAATAGGGACAACGCCAGGAGCCCTAATACATGACATAAACACAATACAAACCATAAGTAACAATGCACAAGCACCAGAAGAGATACTAGATAACTGGGAGCACCTAAAAATCAAACACTTATGCTCATCAAAAGACTTCACCAAAAGAGTAAAAAGACAACCTACAGACTGGGAAAAAAATTTTGGCTATGACAAATCTGATCAGCGTCTAATCTCTAAAATCTACAAGATGCTGCAAAACCTCAACAACAAAAAGACAAATAATCCAATTAAAAAATGGGCAAAGGATATGAACAGGCACTTCGCCAAAGAAGATATTCAGGCGGCTAACAGATACATCAAGAAATGCTCACCATCATTAGCCATTAGAGAAATGCAGTTCAAAACTACAATGAGAAACCATCTCACCCCAACAAGGCTAGCATTAATCAAAAAAACACAAAATAATAAATGCTGGAGAGATTGTGGAGAGACTGGAACACTTACGCTCTGTTGGTGGGAATGTAAAATGGTACAACCACTTTGGAAATCAATTTGGTGCTTTCTTAAAAAGCTAGAAATAGAAGTACCATAGGATCCAGCTATCCCACTCCTTGGAATATATCCTAGAGAAATAAGAGCTGTCACAGGAATAGATATATGCATACCTCTGTTCATTGCAGCACTGTTCACAATAGGAAAAGATGGAAACAATCTAGGTGCCCATCAACGGACAAATGGATAAACAAATCACGGTATATCCACACATGGAATACTACACAACGATAAAGAACAAGGATGAAGCCGTGAAACATCTTATAACATGGAGGAAGCTGGAAGTCATTATGCTGAGTGAATTTAGTCAGTCACAGAAGGACAAATATTGCATAAGACCACTAGTATAAGAACTCAAGAAAGGACTTAAACACAGAAGAAAATATTCTTTGATGGTTACGAGGGTGGGGAGGGAGGGTGAGGGTTATTTACTAACTAGACAGTAAATAAGAATTATCTGAGGTGAAGGGAAGGACAGCACACACTACAGGGGAAGTCAGCACAACTGGACTAAACCAAAGCTAAGAGGTTTCCTGAATACAATCAAACACTTTGACAGACAGAGTAGCAGGAGTAGGGGTCTGGGGACCATGCTTTCAGGTAACATCTAGGTCAACTAGCATAACAAAGCTTATTAAGAAAATGTTCTGCGTCCTGCTTTGGAGAATGGCGTCTGGGGTCTTAAAAGCTTGCAAGTGGCCATCTAAGATGCATCAATTGGTCCTAGCCACCTGTAGTAAAGAAGCATGAAGAACACAAAAGACAAACTGAAAGTAGTAGCCCAAGACACAGAAAGGGCCACATAAACTAGAGACCTCATCAGCCTGAGACCAGAAGAACTAGATGGTGCTCGGCTACCACCAATGACCACCCTGACAGGGAACACAACAGAGAGTCCGGGATGGAGCAGGAGCAAAGTGGGGTGCAGAGCTCAAATTCTAGTAAGAAGACCAAACTTAATGGTCTGACTGAGACTGGAGGAACCCTGGAAAGCATGGCCCCTGCATTCTCTATCAGCTCAGAACTAAAACAATTTCTGAGGCCAACTCTTCAGACAGGGATTGGACTGGACTGTGGGACATAAAGTGATACTCGTGAGGAGTGTCCCTCTTAGCTAAAGTAGATACAAGAGACTAAATGGGCAGTTTCTGTCCAGAGGTGAGATGGGAAAGCAGAGAGGGTTAGGAACTAGTTGAAGGGACATGGGGAACCAGGGGTGGAAAGGAGGAATGTGCTGTCACAGTATGGGGAGAGCAATTAGAGTCACGTAACAATGTATGTATAAATTTTTGTATGGGAAAAAATTTGAAAAAGACTTTACCAAAAACGTGAAAAGACAAGCTACCAACTGGGAGAATATCCTTGGAAACCATACATCTGATTAAAATGTAATAAACAAAATACATATAAAACTTTGACAACTTAACAACAAAAAGACAAATAATCCAATCAAAGAAATGGGCAAAGGACTTGAATAGACATTTCACCAGAGGACATTCAAATGGCCACCAAACACATGAAAAGATGCTCAATGTCACCAGCCATCAGAGAGATGCACATCAAAACTACAATGAGATACCATTTCACTCCCACTAAGATGGCTAAGATCGGGGGGAAAAAAACCCCCCAGAAAATAACAAATGTTGAAGAGGATGTTGGGAAATTGGAAACTTCAGCCTTATCCATTGCTGGCAGGAATGCAAAATGGCATAGTTGTTG
The DNA here is from genome assembly GCA_030035585.1 of Dugong dugon. Taxonomy (NCBI): domain Eukaryota; kingdom Metazoa; phylum Chordata; class Mammalia; order Sirenia; family Dugongidae; genus Dugong; species Dugong dugon. The sequence goes on along the minus strand of CM057469.1, from coordinate 41,708,502 downwards.
TGGAAAACTGTGTGGTGGTTCCTCACAAAACTAAAAACAGAATTCCACTCCTAGGTATACACCCAAAAGAATTGAAAGCAGAGGCCCAAAGACACACTTGTACACCAATGTTCATTGCAGCACTATTCACAATGCCAAAAGGTGAAAATAACCTCAATGCCCATCAATGGATGAATGGATAAACAAAATATGGTAAAACATACGATGGAAATTACTCAGCCAGCAAGAGAAGTATTGATGAAATATTGATACATGCTACAATATGGATGGAGCTTGAAGACACTATGCTGAGTGAGATAAGTCAATCACAAAAGGGCAAATATTATATGACCTCACTTATTTGAAGAGACAAGAACAGACAAATGTATGGAGACCAAAGTTTATTAGTGGTCACCAGGAGTGGGAGATTGGGGGAAAGAGGAGGCTACTACTTACAAAGCACTGAGTTTTGGTTTACAGTGGTAGAAAAATTATATTGATTAAGGGTAGAGTTGCACAGCTGATTAATGCAGTTGTTGTCAATAAGCTGTACACCTGTAAAAAGATGAACTGGTAAAAGTTGTGTGAGAGGTATATTTACAACAATGACAAAAACAACAACAACAAAAGAGAGTAGATGCTGAGGCTGCTTATGTACAACCAAACACCTCATGGGATTTGGTTTCTTGGTTTGGAGGTTTAGGATCATGGTTTCATGGGACATCCCAGTCAATTGTCCTAATATGTTTAGTGCTTCTGTTCTACCTCCAAGTTTGTTGCATGGTGCCTGGGATCTTAAAAGCTTGCAAGCAGCCATTTAAGGCAAAACAATTGGTCTCTACTCACCTGGAGCGACAAAGGAAGGTAAAGTCAGGAATAAGAGGAGGAAATGGCAATGTGTGGCTAACTGCCTCCATGAGCAACTGCCTTCTTTGCCATGAGACCAGAAGAACTTGATTGTGCCTAGCTACCATTACTGGATGTTTTGATCAAAGATTCTATAGCAAAACTGTGATCAAAAGAGGGAAAAGTGTGGAACAATGTCAAATTTGCATAGAATCCAGCATTTCTAGAGCATGGAGGCTGGATGAACCCCTGAAACTATTGCCCTGAGATAAGCTTTAAACCTTATCCAAAAATATTCCCTGAAGTCTTCCTAAAACCAAACAATAGTTTAGCTTAACTAGTAAAGAATGTCTGCCTTGAGCATTGTGCTCTTTTAAGGTCTATCTACATGGGATCAAATTGACAACAGCAACTTGAAAGATAAGATAGGAAAATTAGGGAGCAGTGAGTTTATGTTAATGGGGGGGAACAACTCTGAAAAGAAGGGTGAGAATGGTTGCACAACTTGAAGAATGTAATCAATGTTACTGAATTGTACATGTAGAAATTGTTGAATTGGTCTATGTTCTGCTGTGTATTTTCTCAACACCACCAATAAAAATAAAATAAATCATAAAAGAGGAAAATATTTTTTTCAATTAAGGTTCTCTACATTAGTGGAAAACCTAGTGAAACTATAAAAAAAAAAAAGTCTTTAGATTAGTTAGTAGCATTGTGTCAACATTAATTTCCTGGTTTTCATAAATTACCATGATTATGTAAGATGTTAATATTAGGAGAAACTGGGTAAAGGGTATATGGAAGTTTCCTCCTATTTTTTTTAACATTTTACTGTGCTTTAGGTGAAGGTTTGCAGAGGAAATTAGTTTCCCAATCAATAATTTATATACAAATTGTTCCATGACATTTGCTGCAATCCCTGCAATATGTCAGCACTCTCCCCATTACCACTCTGAGTTCTCTGTTTCCATTCGTCCAGTTTTCCTGCCCTTTCCTGCTTTCCCATCTTTGGTTTTGGACAGATGTTGCCCTTTTGGTCTCATATAGATGACTGCTATAAGAAGCAGTTTCCTCACAGGTGTAACTGCTTAGTTCATAGGCCTGTCTATTATTTGGGTGAACGGTTATCTCTGGGAGAGGTTTCAGTCTCAAGTTGGAAGGGTGTCTAAAGGTCATAGTCTCGTGGTGTTCTTCAAGTCTCTATGGGTCCAGTAAGTCTAGTCTTTTATTATGATTTGAGTTTTGCTCTACATTTTTTTCCCACTCTAACCAAGACCTTCTATTGTGATCCTGGTCAAAGCGGTTGGTAGTGGTAGCCAGGCACCGTCTAGTTCTGGTCTCAGGCTAGTAGAGACTATGGTTCCTGTGATCCACTACTCCTTTGGACTAATTGCTTCCTTGAGTCTTTGGTTTTCTTAACTTTCCTTTGCTCTGGATGGAAAGAGCCCAATACTTATATCTTAGATAGCCACTTGCAAGCTTTTAAGATCCCAGATGCTACTCACCAAAGTAGGATGTAGAACATCGTCCTTATGAACTATGTTATACCAATTGACCTAGATGTCCCCCGAGACCATGGTCCTTAGCCTTAAAGCTCAGTAACTCAGTCTCATGAGGTGTTTGGTTGTCTAGGAAGTTTCCATGACTGTGTCCCTGTGTGCTCGATTATATATATGACTATATATGCAGCATATACAAATATATATGTATAAATATCCATAGCTAAACCTAGATATGCATGTGGATGTATTCCCACATGCCCTCCCACAGCTTGCAGGATTGTGTATCTTATAGTACTTACTGTATTTGCCTTTTATTCTTGCATACCTCTCAGTGTCTTCCCTTGCTGTGGTCATGTTGTGCTGATTTCCTCCTTATTGTGTGTTGACTTTCCCTTCACCAAAATTAACACATCTACTCTCTAGTTAGTGATTATCTCTCCCTCCCCCTCCCATCCGTGGTAACCATCAAAGAATGTTTCTTTCTGTGTGAACGTTTCGTGACTTTTCATAATAGTGGTCTCATACAATATTTGTCCTTATGTGATTGACTCATTTCACTCAGCATGTCCTTCAGATTCAACCATGTTACAAGATGTTTCCTGGATTCATCATTATTCTTTATCATTGGGTAGATTCCATCAAGCGTATGTACCAGTTTGTTTATCCATTCATTCATTGATGGGCATTTAAGTTGTTCCCATCTTTTTGCTAATATGAATAATGCTGCAATGAACATGCGTGTGCATATGTCTATTCATGTCACAGCTCTTATTTCTCTAGGATATATATACCTAGTAGTGGGATTGCTGATCATATGGTATTTCTATTTCTAGCTTTTTAAAGACACGCCATACCATTTCCCACCGTGATTGTGCCACTTTACATTCCCACCAGCAGTGTGTAAGACTTTCAATCTCCCCACAACCTCTCCGACATTTGTTGTTTTGTTTTCTGATCAGTGCCATTCTTGCCAGGGTGAGATAGCATCTCATTGTAGTTTTGATTTGCATCACTCTAATAGCTAATGGGAGCCCTGGTGGCACAATGGTTAAGAGCTCGGTTGCTAACCAAAAGGTCAGGAGTTCAAATCCACCAGCTGCTCCTTGGAAATCCTATGGGGCAGTTCTACTCTGTCACTGTGAGTCAGAATTGACTCAATGGCAAAGAGTTTGTTTTGGTTTAACGGCTAATGATTGAGAGCATTCCCTCATGTGTGTGTTAGCCACCTGAATGTCTTCTTTGGTGAAGTGTCTGTTTATGCCCTTTGTCCATTTTTTCAATTGGATCATTTGTCTTTTTGTTGTTGAGGTGTTGAAGTTTTCTACAAATTTTAGAGATAAGACCCTTGTTGGATATGTTGTAGCCAAAAATTTTATCCCAGTCTATAAGTTCTCTTCTTACTCTTCTGGAGAAGTCTTTTGATAGCATAAGTATTTAATTTTTAGGAAGTCCCAGTTAACTAGTTTATCTTCAGCTGTTTGTGCATTTTTAGTTAAGTCTGATATACTATTTATGCCATATATCAGGGCCCCTAGTGTTGTCCCTATCTTTTCTTCAATGATCTTTATGTTGTTGTTGTTGCTGTTGTTAGGTGTTGTCAAGTTGGTTCCACCTCATAGCGACACTATGTACAACAGAATGAAACATTATCTGGTCCTGCACCATCCTCACAATTGTTGCTATGCTTGAGCCACTGCTGCAGTCATGTGTCAATCCATCTTGTTGCAGGTTCTCCTCTTTTTTGCTGGCCCTCTACTTTACCAAGCATGATGCCCTTCTCTTTATAGTTTTACATTTATGCCTTTGATGCATTTTGAGTTAGTTTTTGTGTATGATGTGAGATATGGATCTTGTTTCATTTTTCTGCAAATGGATATCCAGTTTCGCCAGCAACATTTGTTGAACAGACTTTCTCTTCCCCATTTAACTGAATTTGACCCTTTATCCAAGATCAGCTGTCCATAGGTGAATGGATTTCCTTCTAGGTTCTCAATTCTGTTCCATTAGTCTGTGTGTCTGTCGTTGTACCAGTAGCAAGCTGTTCTGACTACCATGGCTGTATAGTAGTTCTGAGACTGGGGAGTGTGAGGCCTCCTACTTTGTTCTTCGTCTTCAATAATGCTTTGCTTATCCAGGACCTCTTTCCTTTCCATATGAAGTTGGCGATTAGTTTTTCCATCTCATTAAAGAATGTTCCTGGAATTTGGATCAGGATTGCATTATATTTGTAGATTGCTTTGAGCAGTATTGACATTTTCACAATGTTAAGTCTTCCTATCCATGAGCAAGGTATGTTTTTCCATTTATGTGTGTCTCTCTTGGTTTCTTACAGTAGTGTTTTGTAGTTTTCTTTGTGTAAGTCTTTTATGCCCATAAAAAAAAAGAACCAAACCCACTGCCATCGAGTCAATTCCTATTCATATCAACCCTAAGGACAGAGTAGAACTGCCCCATAAGGTTTCCAGGGAGCGGATGGTGGATTTGAACTGCTGACCTTTTTGGTTAGCAGCCTCCTTTATGTCCTTAGTAAGATTTATTCCTAAGTACTTTATATTTTGGGGGGCTACTGTAAATGGTATTTTCCTGATTTCCTTTTCAGAGTTCTCTTTGTTAGTGTGGAGGAATCCAACTGATTTTTGTATGCTGATCTTCTACCCTGCCACTTTGCTGAAACCTTCTATTAGTTTCAATGGCTTTCTTGTGGAATCACTGGGATTTTCTATGTAGATAACCATATCATCTGTGCATAGGGATAGTTTTACTTCTTCCTTACCAATTTGTATGCCCTTTATTTCTCTTCCTTGCTTTATTGCCCTAGCTAGGACTAACAGTACAATACTGAATAAGAGTGATGATAAAGGGCATCCTTGTCTGGTTTCCGTTCTCAAGGGGAATGCTTTCAGTCTCTCTCCACTGAGAATAATGTTAGCTGTTGGTTTTGTATAAATGCTCTTAATTATGTTGAGTAATTTCCTTTCTCTTCCTATTTTGCTGAGAGTTTTTATCAGGAGTGGGTGTTGGACTTTATCAAATGCCTTTTCTGCATCAATTGAGATGATCACATGATTCTTGTCATTTCTTTTACTTATGTAGTGAATTACATTGATTGATTTTCTACTGTCGAACCATTCTTGCTGTGATGGTTAAGGTTGTGTGTCAGCTTGGCTGGGCCATGATTCTTTTGGCAGTTATGATGTAGTTTGGCAGTTGTATAATGATGCAATCACCTCCGTGATCAGATCTGATATAATGTGATCATCTCCATGATGGGATCTGCTGTGAGAAGCCAAGCAGCTGAAAGAGAGTTTCTTTGGGGGTGTGGACTACATCCAATATAGGTGGACTTTCTGGCAAGTCTCGCTGGCTTTTGCTTGCTCTGGATCCTGCAACTGGTTCCTGTTCGTCTGACCTGTGGTTCTTGGGATTTGAGCGATCAGCTTACCTGCCATTCTTGGGATTCATCAGCCTCATTTGCCAGTCCCTGCAGCTGCATAAGTCAGGAGAAGCCTCCAGCCTGACCCACGAATTTGGGACTTTACAGCCTCTACAACAGCGTGAGTCATTTCCTTGATATGTATCTTTCTCTCTCTCTCTGTACATATATATATATATACACAAACATAATATATAATTATATATTAATTGTACATTATATATTAATATATAATTATACAAACAATTATATATATATACACGTCACTGGTTTTGCTTCTCTACAGAACTCAGCCTTAAACACTTCAACACCTGGTATGAATCCCAGTTGGTCATGATGTATTATTTTTTTTATATGCTTTTTTATTGTATTGGCTAGAATTTTGTTGAGAATTTTTTGCATATATATTCATGAGGGATACTGGGCTATAATTTTCTTTTTTAGTGGTGTCTTTGCCTGGCTTTGGTATCAGGGTTATGCTGGCTTCATAGAGTGAATTCAGGAGTATTCCTTACTTTTCTATGTTCTGAAATAGTTCTAGTAGTATTAGTGTCAACTTTTCTCTAAATGTTTGATAGAATTCTCCAGTGAAGCCACCCAGGCCAGTGTTTTTTTTTTTGTTGGAAGTTTTTTTTATTACCTCTTCAATTTCTTCTTTTGTTATGGGTCTGTTCAGATTTTCTAGCTCAGTTTGTGTTAGTTTAGGTAGGTAGTGTGTTTCTAGAAATTTGTCCATTTCTTCTAGGTTTTCAAATTGGTTGAAGTATAATTTTTCATAATATTCTGTTATGATTCTTTTTATTTCAGTTGGATCTGTTGTATTATTACCCATCTCATTCCTTATTTGGGTTATTTGCATCTTCTTTTCTTTTGTCGAATTGGCTGAGATTTGTCAATTTTATCGATCTTTTCAAAGAACCAACATCTAGTCTTGTTGATTCTTTCAATTGTTTTTCTGTTTTGTGTTTCATTTATTTCTGCTCTAATTTTTGTTATTTCCTTTCTTCTGGCTGTGGGCTTCTTTTTTTCTATTTGTTTGAGTTATAGGGTTAAGGTATTGATTTTGGCCCTTTCTTCTTTTTTGATGTGTTTATTGTTATAAATTGCTTCTATTATCCAGTGGTTTTTAAGCAAGGTGTTATTCAGTTTCCATGTATTTGATTTTTTTCCTTGTTCTTCCTGTTATTGATATCCAATTTTATAGCACTGTGATCAGAAAAGATGCTTTGCATTATTTCAATATTTTTTAATTTATTGAGGCTTGCTTTGTGGTCTAAAATATGGTTTTCTGTAGAATGATCCATGTGCATGGGAGAAGAATGTGTACTCTGCTGCTGTTGGATGTATTGTTCTGTATATATCTATGAGGACAAGTTGGTTGGTTGTATTGTTTAGATCTTCTGTATCTGTTGAGTTTTTTAGTTGTTCTGTCCTTCATGGCAAGTGGTGTGTTAAAGTCTCCTACTATTTTTGTGGAATGGTCTATTTTTCTTTTCAATACTGTTAGAGTTTGTTTTATGTATTTTGGAGCTCTGTCATGGGTGCATAAATATTTATTATGGTTATGTCGTTAAGGTTGATTGAACCATTATATAGCGCCCTTCCTTGTTTCTGATGGATTTTGCCTTAAAGTCTGTTTTATCAGAGATTAATACTGTCACTCCTGCTCTTTTTTTGGGTACTGTTTACTTGATATATTTTTCCATTCTTTGATTTCTTACTTATTTTTGTGTCTAAGGTATGTCTCTTGCAGGCAACATACTGATGGTCTTTTTTTTTTTTTTAATCCATTCTGTTACTCTCTGTCTCTTGACTAGTGTATTCAACTCATTTACATTCAGTGTGATTATCAATAGGTATGAATTTACCGCCGTAATTTTGTTGTGCTTTTATGTGTGTGTGTGTGTGTGTGTGTGTGTGCACGCGTGTGTGTGGTGTTGACGGTTTCTTTGGTCCACTTACTTTTCTGTACTGACTTCTTTTTGCTCATGGATTTTCATTTCCTTCATTGTTGTTGATTTTGTGTTTACTGAATCTTTATGGCTTTTTTCATTTTTACTCTGCTGAGTGGGTTTATTAATTTTCTTTGTGGTCACCTTGAAATTTACCTTTATCTCTCTAAGTTTAAAAAATCCATTATATCTTGATATCACCTTGACTTTCTGTCCATATGGAAGTTCTGTAACTACATCATGTATTCCCCTTTCTATTTTGAAGTCATCATAATTTACAGATTGACATCTCTGCTTTCAGCCTTGTAGCTTTATTTTGTTTTTGAGAATTCTTTATCTGGGTCGAAATCTGGGCTGTCATGTGCCTTAATTTCATGTTGCTGTCTGATGTTGTTGGTTCTCTGTATGAAGGATTCTCTTTAATATTTCTTGAATGGTTAGTCTGGTTTTTACAAATTCCCTTAATTTCTGTTTATCTGGAAATGTCCTAATTTCACCATCATATCTGAGAGACAATTTTGCTGGATATATAATTCTTGCTTGGCAATTTTTTTTTAATTGTGCTTTAAGTGAAAGTTTACAATTCAAGTTAGTTTCTCAAACAAACATTTATACATACATTGTTATGTGACCCTAGTTGCTCTCCCTATACTATGACAGCACACTCTTCCTTTCCACCTCGGATTTCCTGTGTCCATTCAACCAGCTCTTGACCCTACCTTCTCATCTCTCCTCCAGACAGGAGCTGCCCATTTAGTCTCATGTGTCCACTTGAGTTAAAAAGCACATACTTCACAGGTATCATTTTATGTCCCATAGTCCAGTCTAATCTTTGCCTGAAGAGTTGGCTTCAGGAATGGTTTTAGTTTCGGCCTAACAGAGAGTCCGGAAGCCATGTCTTCCAGGGTCCCTCCAGTCTTAGTCAAACCATTAAGTCTTGTCTTTTTACAAGAATTTTGAGATCTGTACCCCACTTTTCTTCTGCTCCGTCAGGGACTCTCTGTTTTGTTCCCTATCAGGGCGGTCATTGGTGGTAGCTAGGCAGCATCTAGTTTTTCTGGTCTCAGGCTGATGAAGTCTCTGGTTTAAGTGGCCCTTTCTGTCTCTTAGGCTAATACTTTCCTTGTGTCTTTGGTGTTCTTCATTCTCCTTTGCTCCAGGTGGGTTGGAACCAATTGATGCATCTTAGAAGGCCGCTCACTAGGTTTAAAGACCCCAGACTCTACTCACCAAAGTAGGATGCAGAAAACTTTCTTAATAAAGTTTGTTAGGCCAATTGACCTAGATGTCCCCTGAAACCATGGTCCCCAGACCCCTGCCCTTGCTACTCTGTCCCTCGTAGAGTTTGGTTGTATTCAGGAAACTTCTTAGCTTTCAGTTTAGTCCAGTTGTGCTGACTTCCCCTGTAGTGTGTGCTGTCCTTCCCTTCACCTAAGATAATTCTTTTCTACTATCTAGTTAGTGAATACCCCTTCTCCCTCCCTCCCTGCCTCGTAACCATCAAAGAATGTTTTCTTCTGTGTTTAAACCTTTTCTTGACATCTTATAATAGTGGTCTTATAAAATATTTGTCCTTTTGCAACTGACTAAATTCACTCAGCATAATGTCTTCTAGATTCCTCCGTGTTATGTTTCACAGATTCATCGTTGTTCTTTATCATTGCGTCGTATTCATTGTGTGAATATACCATAATTTGTTTATCCATTTGTCCGTTGATGGGCACCTAGGTTGTTTCCATCTTTCTGCTATTGTGAACAGTGCTGCAATGAACATAGGTATGCATATATCTATTCCTGTGATGGCTCTTATTTCTCTTGGATATATTTCAAGGAGTGGGATTACTGGATAGTACGGTACTTCTATTTCTAGCTTTTTAAGGAAGTGCAAAAGTGATTGCACCATTTTACGTTCCCATCAACAGTGTCTAAGTGTTCTAGTCTCTCCACAATCTCTCCAACATTTATTATTTCTTGTTTTTTGGATTAATGCTAGCCTTGTTGGGGTAAGATGGTTTCTCATTATACTTCTGATTTGCATTTCTCTAATGGCTAATGATGGTGAGTATTTCTTCATGTGTCTGTTAGCTACCTGAATGTCTTCTTTGGTGAAATGCCTGTTCATATCCTTTGCCCATTTTTCAATTGGATTATTTGTCTTTCTGTTGCTGAGTTTTGCAGTATCTTGTAGATTTTAGAGATTAGACACTGATCCAATTTGTCATAGCCAAAAATTTTTTCCCAGTCTGTAGGCTGTCTTCTGACTCTTTTGGTGAAGTCTTTTGAGGAGCATAAGTGTTTGATTTTTAGGCGCTCCCAGTTATCCAGTTTCTCTTCTGGTGTTTGTGCACTGTTACTTAGGTTTGTATTCTGTTTATGCCATGTATTAGGGCTCCTAGCATTGCCCCTATTTTTTTCTTCCATGATCTTTATCATCTTAGATTTTATATTTAGGTCTTTGATCCATTTTGAATTAGTTTTTGTGCATGGTGTGAGGTATGGGTCTTGTTTCAGATTTTTGCAGATGGATATCCAGTCATGCTGGCACCATTTGTTAAAGAGACTGTCTTTTCCCCAATTAATGGACTTTGGGCCTGTGTCAAATATCAGCTGTTCATAGATGGATGAATTTACGTCTGGATTCTCAATTCTGTTGCATTGGTCTATGTGTCTGTTGTTTCACCAGTACCAGGCTGTTTCGACTAATCGTGGCAGTATAATAGGTTCTAAAATCAGGTAGTGAGGCCTCCCACTTTGTTCTTCTTCTTCAGTAATGCTTTACTTATCTTGGGCCTCTTCCTTTCCATACGAAGTTGGTGATTTGTTTCTCCATCTCATTAAAAAATGCCATTGGAATTTGGATCAGGATTGCATTGTACCTATAGATAGCTTTGGGTAGAATTGACATTTTCACAACAATGTTGAGTCTTCCTATCCATGAACAAGGTATGTTTTTCCACTTATGCAAGTCTCTTTTGCTTTCTTGAAGTAGTGTCTTGTACTTTTCATTGCATAGGGCTTTACGTCTCTGGTTAGATTGATTCCTAAGTATTTTATTTTCTTGGGGGCTATTGTAAATGGTATTGATTTGGTGATTTCCTCTTTGAAGTTCTCTTTGTTGGTGTAGAGAAATCCAACTTATTTTTGTACGTTTATCTTCTTTCCTGAAACTTTGCTTAAATCTTCTATTAGTTCCAGTAGTTTTCTTGTGGATTCTTTGGGGTTTTCTGTGTATAAGATCATATCATCTGCAAATAGAGATACTTTGACTTCTTCCTTACCAATCTGGATGCCCTTTATTTCTTTTTCTAGCCTAACTGCTCTGGCTAGGACCTCCAGCACAATGGTGAATAAGAGTGGTGATAAAGGGCATGCTTGTCTGGTTCCCGTTCTCAAGGGGAAGCCATTCAGACTCTCTCTGTTTAGGATGATATTGGCTGTTGGCTTTGTATTAATGCCCTTAATTATGTTGAGGAATTTCCCTTCTATTCCTATTTTGCTGAGAGTTTTATCATGAATAGGTGTTGGACTTTGTCAAATGCCTTTTCTGCATCAATTGATAAGATTAGGTGGTTCTTGACTTTTGTTTTATTTACTTGATGGATTATGTTGATTGTTTTTCTAATGTTGAACCATCCCAGCATACCTGGTATATGGATTTTATTATACTTTTATTCTTCATCCCCTTCTCCAGCCCTCAGATTATCAAAATGAGTTCAAATTTTTCTACATAACATCAATGGCTGAGTTATGTGGATAAATACGCATGTGTTTTATCTAAAAATATTCCCTGACAGGGAATGAGGTGTTTCAGAGAGGCTGCTTTTCCAAATAACTGAGGTATACTTTTTAAAGCAATAAAACATTGTCTTTCTAAAACAGATTAAAAACTTTTCAGCCTTTTAAAACAGAATATATATAACATAATATATAATCTTTTCTTGATAATGTGACTTATGAAAGCAGAAGTTTCTTGAGGACTGTCTGATTTATTTCTAAAGCCTAACACAGTGCGGGCCACACAGTAAGCCCTTGTGTGTACTGGATACCCTCTTTTGGGCAGAGAGGTGGGAAAGTGCTTTTCCAGACTCCCTTGCAGCCAGAGTTCTGGGTGTGAATTTAATTCCACAAATTAGATGAACTCTTACAAGGTTTGGAGGTAGAAGTGAGGCAAGAGCCATTTTTCTGCCATGTTTTAGTTGATTCTGCCAGCAACATCATGGAAATGTGATTTTTCTAAAGTAGCATTCCAGAATCCATCCTCCAGCTACCCAGGTTTGGAGAGGCAGTGCAGCACCAGCAACAGCTATGACAGCTTCTTGATTTCAGCTTTCGGATCTTGGGATCACAGCTAAGGGAGTGTTATGGATTGAACTGTGTCCCCCAAAAATGTGTGTCAACTTGGCTAGGACATGATTCCCGGTATTGTGTGATTGTCCACCATTTTGTCCTCTGATGTGATTTTACTATGATGATATTGAGGCAGGATTAGAGGTAGTTATGTTAATGAGGCTGAACTTAATCTACAAGATTAGATTGCATCTTGAGTCAATCTCTTGAGATATAAAAAAGAGAAGCGAGCATAGAGACATGGGGACTTCATACTACCAAGAAAGCAGTGCTGGGAGCAGAGCCTGTCCTTTGGACCTGGAGTCCCTCCACTGAGAAGCTCCTAGACCAGGAGAAGATTGATGACAAGGACCTTCCCCCAGAACCAACAGAGAGAAAAGCCTTCCCCTAGAGCTGGCACCCTAAATTTGGACTTCTAGCCTCCTAAACTGTGAGAGAATAAATTTCTCTTAGTTAAAACCATCCACTTGTGGTATTTCTGTTACAGTAGCACCAGATAACTAAGACAGGAGGTATATATATATTATTACTGGAATATAACTCAGTAAATAATAATACAATAATTCACCTTTTTAAAGGGTAAAATTCAACAGTTTTTCGTACATTCAGAGTTGCGCAACCATCACCACTATCTAATTCCACAACATTTTTAAATCACCCTAAAAAGAGCCTCTTTATTCATTAGCAGTAACTCCCCATTCTTCCCTTGTCCCAGCCAGTAATCTATTTTCTACCACTATGAATTCACCTATTCTGGATAGTGCATGTAAATGGAATCATACAATATGTGGCCTTTTGTGTCTATACTCTTTCACTTCCCATGTTGTAGCATGTATGTACTTCATTCCTTTTTATGGGTGAGTAACATTTCATTGTTCAAATTCACCCAGAGTCTCTTAAAAGAAAATCATGGTGCTCTACTTCCGAAAGATCACAGCTACTGGAAACTCTATGGAGTGCAGTTCTACTCTGACACACATAGGATCACCATGAGTTGGCATTAACTCCATGCAACTGGTTTTTTGGTTTTGGTATGGACAGACCACATTTTGTTTACCCATTGAGCAATTAATGGGTTGTTTCTACTTTTTGGCTATTACGAATAATATCACTGTAACGTTCAAGTACAAGTTTTTGTGTGGATACACATTTTTAAATTCTGGTAGGTATATACCTAGAAGTGGAATTGCTGGGTCACATGGTAATGCTATGTTTAACTTTTTGAGAAGCCACTGAACTATCTTCCAAAAAGGCTGCACTATTCTACATTCCCACCAGAAATGTATGATTCTAATTTCTCCACATCCTCGCCAAGGTTCATCCATCTTTTTGGTTATGGCCATCCTAGTGGCCATGAAGTGATTCTGATTTTCATTTTCTTAATGACTAATGATGTTGAGCATCTTTCCATGTGCTTATTGGCCATTTATACATCTTCTTTGAACAAGTGTCTATTCAAAGGGTATACTCTTGAACTCATACCTCTTGTGGCAACCTCAGGGGCAGTAGCTTCCCTGGAGGGTCAGGTCCATCCTGTTCTAGGACTTATTTTCAAAGGCACTGCCTCATACCTGTTCCTTTAGCCCTTCCAACGATTTGTAAATGCCCAATTTCCTGAATTCAATTCTGTACTGCTTAAAATGTCTAGAGTGTTTTATTTCCAGCATCAAACTCTGGCTGATAGAGCCCTCAAAAATATTACTAAGAGGATGTTTGTTTGATTGTTTCTTATTTTACTGCTGTGCTCTGGATAGCAACCTGAGGTTGCCAAACAAGTTATCTCTTGTGGATTATGCTATTAATTGTGTGTATGTGTATTAGTTTCCTATGGCTGCCAAACAAATTAACACAGAATTAGTGCCTTAGACAACACAAATTTATTACGTTACAGTTTTGAAAGTCAGCAGTCTAACATGGGTCTCGCTGGGCGGGACTATGTTCCTTCCTGGGTACCCTAGGGGAGGATGCATGTCCTCGCTCATTTGGGTTGTTGGCAGAATTCAGTTCCTTATGGTTGTAGGACTGAGACCCCTGTTCCCTGCTGTTGTCAGTTAAAGGCTATTCCCAGCTTCTAAAGGCCACCCACATTCTTTGGCTAACAGCTTCCTTCTCCCATCTTCAAAGCCAGCAACAGCAGGTCAGGTCCTTCTCAAATTTCGAATCTCTTCCCCTTCTTTTTTCTCATCTGTCTGACCTTCTCTTCTGCCTTCCTCTTCCACTTTTTAGGACTCATGTGATTAGACTGGGTCCACAATGATAATCCAGGATAATCTTCCCATTTCAAGGTCCTTAACCTTAATCACATCTGCAAAGTCCCTTTTGCCATGTAAAGTAATATATGCATACTTTCTGAGGACTACGGTGTGGATTCTTGGGGGAGAAGGCAAGCATTATTATGCCTACCACAATATGGACCTTCACATTTAAAATATTCCAAGTCAGAAGTCATTTGATATTAAAATTTTCATGACAATTTATTGCCACATTCACATATAGATAATTATTTCTTCAAAGTACTTCAAACATCTCATAACTACTAATTATTACTATTAATCATTATAACCATGATCTGAAAGCATAAAATAATATACAGATACTTTATGACACTAAAGCCCCTAGGCCAAGTTTATGCCATTTTTTCTAGCACTGAGACATAGCTGAGTAATTACACCTTACAATTAAATAGCACTTTATAGTTTTACAAGTGCTCCTGTATCCATTATCTCATTTGTGCTTCATAATATCCCTGGGAGGTACAAAAAAATGAAGCAAGTCTTTTATTATTCCCTTTTTTCACATGAGCAAATGGAACTTCAGAAAGATTACTGCTTACCCAAGTATGGTAAGTTTAAACATTTCTTACAGATGAAGTGATATTTAAGAAAGGGGTATGCAGGGAGTAAATTGATAAATGGGCTATACTTAGAAAATGATCAGGTCACAATCCTCCCAGGGAAAATGCAGACACTGACAATATTTTTAAGAATGATATTAAAACAACAAATGGTATTTGCTGATTTGATCTGAAATAGGATAAGGATTCACTTTGAAGAGAACCAGGAATTAGACACTTGTTCCTGAAGGTTTTCCACACTGTGAAGCTACATTACCTTGCTTTTCCTCTCAGATGTACAAAAAAAGATATACATACAGATAAAAGACACATTAAAGGCATCCGACCTGTCTGATCTTGTCCGTTTTAGTACAACAAGGGGTAGGAGAGTATAGGGACAAGTACACAAAGGCATGCAAACAACAAATTTAAGCAAGCCACAGGCATGGAGAGCCAGAATCTATTGCCATCCTACTGATAAAGATCATACACAGGAAGGTGGTACTTGTCCCTCTTTAGATTGTACTCTGATTCATCAAAGATACCGCAAGCTCTACAACGTATGCTTCTATGATTGTTCCAATCCTGCTCCTCCAAAGGAACCCATATACAATAAGAAAATGACATAGTATTTCTTTCCTTACTCTTTTCATCTGAATGTACGCGCACTATCCTCCTCCTTTACCTTCCAGCGCCTGTTAAGGAGACAGGATTGTCAATAAGGTATTTGAACTTGTTCCTTCGAACAGGGTGATGCCAGACATGGTCTGTAGGACGCAGAGGATGCAAAAGACCACCCTAGGAGAAACCAAAAACACATAAATATACAGCAGAGGGCGCTCTTGTCAAATGAAATCTATTTTTAATAGTTTTCAATATTTACATTAAGAGCATTTGGATACTCTATGGAAAAAAAGAGAGCAAAATTCTCATTCCATACTATGGAGAAAGAGTGAAACTAGAACAGTTCTATAGTAAAAGAAAAACATCAACACTAAGAGAGTACAAATGATCACTAATGATTTGTGGAAGGAGACCAGGTGGCACAACAGTTAAGCACTTAACTGCTAACCATAAGGTTGGCAGTTCGAACCCACCCAGAGGCGCCTCGGAGGAAAGGTCTGGCAATCTGTTTCTGAAAGGTCACAGCGTTGAAAACCCTATGGAGCAGTTCTACTCTGCACACATGGGGTCACCATGAGTCGGACTGACTTGACTCAACAACAACTAACAATAACAATCATTTTGGTCAATCTACATAAAAACAGATTAACTAAAATACTCAAGCATTTGCCTTGGAAACATATATTCATACAAAAGATTCTAGTTTTCAATCTAGGAAATTTTTAAAATATGTTTTTATGACTATCTGGAATGTATAATACTTGCTCACTAAATACTTATTAAAATGAATACCAAAAAGACGAATGTTCCTAAGTACTTTATACACATATGTATACATACCTTTGGGGTTCTGCTTTTCTTAGGAGGCAGTAAATTCTCAGGACAAGCACCAGCATTGGCTGCATAGGTCAGAGAAAGAAGAACTTCCTCGGGTATGAACTCATTCTGGAGGGAAGTAGGAAGGGGTTTTGAACGATCCACCGTATTTTTTTTATCTCTCAGTTCAGGAAGTCCTGAGAAAATAATGGGAAAGAAAAGCTCTTACTATAGTATTTTAGAGAGGTAGATGGAGTTTCCCAGCCTGCCTCATCAATCCCATCTATGTTTCTAACAGAAAGAAACATTGCTTCTAGTTGACAAGAATAGTAACAAACAATATTTAAAACACAGATGATCATCTAGTCAAGAAAAACCAACATATTCCCAGCCCTATTTACGTATCAGACACAGGTTCAAAAACTCAGGAACAAAGATGAACCTCCATTATCCCAAATTCAAGGTTAAAATTTAAACTCGCTTCACTTGCTCAATTAACTGAGATAAGCTTAAAATGATGGGAATATATATTTTCCTTATGATGTGAAAATGACAAAAGAAAGCTCCACTCCTCCAAACTGTCAAATTATTGAGTAATTTTTACTATATATGTCCAAAGGAGAGAATGACTGCATTAAGTTGTAGCACTTAGAGTGAAAGGGATCTGAGCTGGGTTTCAAAATAAGAGTGGAATTGGGAGAGCTGGAAACGAAGAGAGAGGACACTCTGGGTAAAGTGGAACAATCTGAGCATAGTAGTGGAATAAGAACAATACAAAGCTTGACTACAGCGGAAGAGTTACAAAGGTTGGGTTAATATGGGAAAAAGCCTCCTATGAAGTTGGTCAAGTACAGTTAGTTTGTCACTGGTTCTTAAAAAACTCTCCACTAATCTATGTCCCTCATCTATTATGGCTTAATTTCTATAAGAAAGTATCATACTTTGATCACCATCAAAACCTCTAAGGTCCACATTATCAAGTCTCTATCTCTGGAGAGCTTAGAACGGAATCAGGATATCAGAGGAAAATAGAAAAAAGGGGGTGGGGGGGAGTAGTAGAGGTTTTAGCATAGTCTCCCCTAAAAATAAGACGACGAGGTTGGAGAAAACTTTAGCCTAACAGGGGTAGGGACAAGTCTAGCTGAATTCTTTTTCTGGTACAGATTTGCATTTATTTATATATGAATGAAAACCTTAAGTCGAGAATTAATCTCATTTAGAAAAATTACTAAAACCTGATCTAACTTGGGTTGTACTAGATTGCATGTTGTTCTCTTATCTCTATTACTATTTTTAAAAGTTCCTTAAAGTCAGAAACCAGCTACCAAAAAGTGCTGTTTCATTAGCATAAAATCGGGTATATAAACAGAGTGAATTTAAAACAATATAAAACTCAAAAGCATTTGAAAAACAATTGTAAATTACAGCCCAAGAGTAGTGAAACAGTACTGACTAAAAAATATCGTAAAAGGAACGGCTTTTGATTTTATTTAAACAAATGTGTTAGAAAAACCTGGCTAATTAAGCCATTCTGAAATCTCAGATTAGAGAAAACGGTGATTGGGTTGTGGTTTCTGTCTATGGCCATGATTTTTTACGTCGGCAGGATCCTTGAAGAACGTTACCTCTTGTCTCTTCCTTGGAAGCAGATACTTTTAATCTTTTGCCCTCAGGCGTTGACGCGCCGTTTAACAATGTGGAGGACGTTTTCGGGAGAGACATAATAAACAATGCCTTTATTACTCTCTTTAGTAATTTGAAATATTCCTCCGGAAAGGCAGCCTAGAAACAAATCAGAGCCGTACCGGGACGTGGCAGGACTGCCACATTATTCTGCAGGCAAAAAAAAAGAGACCCATTAAGTGTTTAAATTAATACTGGGGTTTAGAATTCATCCAGCATGGGTTTTTCTTCTTTTAAGAGACCTTTATGTTCTCTCAGGTCATCTGACGCGACTAAGAAGCCTGTACGTGCGTCCAGGTCAGGGCCCAGGCCGGGAAGGACACGCTCAGCCCACGCCACCAGATCATGGGCACCACCTACTGGGCGCCCCTCGCCCTAGGCGAGTCGGCTGGCATCACGCCCCCGACCCCTCCCTCCGCAGACCGCGTCGTCGCGCACGCCCAGCTCCTCGGACTCAACGGTTAGGCAGGGTTAGCACCGTTTCTGAATCAGAAGTGACGGGAAACGGACACCTACAATCCACACCCACAAACCGTGTTTCCCGCCAAGCAACAGCCAGCTTCGCCTTTTCCCGGAATGCTCGTGTGTCGTCATAGAAACCCAGGACCCGGACCCTTAGCAACCGTCAATGGGGCTGCCTTCGGCGGTGCCGGCAGAGAAGGGAAGTAACAAAAAGAATTCCTACAATCGATGTGTTTTAAGTTACAGCATAGGTTAATGGTAATGTAAAATTAAAATGTCTAATCGGGCCATTCTCACAGAATCCGAAAGTACCTGATCTCGGGCTTCCAGCGGCGGGCCCGTGTCAGTGCGCAGGCGCTAGCCTGCACCCCGGCCCCTGGCTAGCGATCGGGTGCGCCACCGGGTATGAGGGTAGGTACTTTATGTTTTCCCTCGCTCTCTTCCTCTCTTTTGTTGTTGTTTTGCATACTTTCCTAAAAGACAAGATCGGGGGAAATTGGATAATCAAAAACTCTGGGTTCCCATCGATTGAGGCTTTATTGCGGATGCTGACCCGACCTTGGCATCGTGATCATGCCTTCTCTGGACCCTTAAACGGCTGTTCCCTGCCTCTCAGCCCCGGAACATACGAAAGGCATTCCTGGGAGATTTTTATGCTGGAGGCCAACCGCAAGCAAAATCATTAGGTCTTCTTGCTTTAAAACCTGCTGTCAAGGAAGAATGCAATAAGCTCATTAGCACGGATTTGGTGAGACTCCGCTCCTAACTGCCACCCCCAAGGATTATCTTTTTAAGATAGAGCCTTATGCCAAATAGGGAGTGTCAGTGGAATTCCAGCGTCTGACTGCCTCAAATTTCGAAGGTAAATTTCAGGAGGGAAGAAAACTTGTCTATCTTGTTCACTCGTCGTATCCCTTAATACCAAGCACAGTGCCTGGCACAAGCGCCTTCAATACGTGATGACTGCAAGTCAGTTCGACAGTTGCGCTTTTGTGTTGACAGACTGGTTTTCAGCATAACAGCAAAGAGAAACAAAACAGCAGAATCTCTGACCCCTTTCAATTCTGGTAATCAAATACCTTGGGTGTCTGAGCCTATCTCCTGTCACCCTAATTTTTCTCTAGATTTTCAAAAAATTAAAATACTCTCGTATAGCACTGTCTAGTTCATCTTAAAGATTGGTAACCATCAAAACAAGTGATGGGCAGAAGCATTGCACAAGTAGGTGAAAGGTAATTGCCCCCAGTTTGTTGCCTTCCTCCCTCCTCACGGGCTTTATGACTCCACGTTATAGTTTGGAACCATAACCACAATACTGAACTTCAGAGATCCCAAAACTCCAGCGTCAGCTCATAGATGGTTTATCAAGCCCTTAGATAATAGAAGAAAAAAGTAATTCATTTGTCATCTTCCTACCTAGTTCAAAAATCTAAAGATATTGATAGAGGACATGGAGTTAAGTGAACAGATTGAAGAGATACATAGAAAGTAAAATCTGTAGGATTCGGAAAGTGATTGGATTTGTGGTGTAAATAAAAAGACATTAAAGATTACTTCTAATTTTCTATTCTGTGCAACTGTCTGATGCTCGTGCCATTTACTGAGACTGGGAACAGAAGAGGAAGAGCAGGTTGGAGGAAAGCTTTGGAGAAAGCTCAGTTTAGGATTTGTGGGCATATTGAGTTTGCAGTACTTTTGCAATATCTGGGTATAAATGACAGGTATTTACTTTTATATATATACATATATATATATACACACACACACACATGAGCCTGAAGCTCAGCCACGGTCTGGGCTAAAGTTGTAAGAGTATATGAGACAATAATCACAAGAATAGATGAGAACATAAAAGCATTACAGTAAGACCACCACTACTGAACAATACAGTTGGCTACTCTTAGGAAACTTCCCTAGTAATTTTTAATTACAGTAAGAAAGTCTTAAAATGGAGTAATGTAAAAATATTAATCTCCTCTTTCATGGAGAATACCGTAGCAAAATGTAAGATGAGCAGGTAAGAATTCTCTTAGGTACAAAATATCAAGACATAGAGTGATGGTCAGAGCAGCAGTTATTTATAAACAGGGCTAACTGCTTGTTGTTTGCATTGGCTGACTTCTGTGGCAGCCTAACACTAGCTCAGCAGCAGGGTCCCTCAGGGCCTCAGGTGGACATAATATCTTAGAAGAGAGCCAGTCAGTGTGATCACAAACATGCCCTGAACGGGAGAGGGAGGGGAAGCAGAGGACACTGGGTGTGCTTTTGCACCAATCTACCTTTTACCAACTCATTTTCTAAGCACGTGGGCAGTGATTATACACACACCTGCTGGCATTTAAATAGAGCACACTAAACTCCCTGATGAAATCCATGGAAAACAGACCAGTATTTGGATTTACTATAACTGAAAAATGAAGGTATAAATAAAAGCAAATTTAGGACAGCTCAACCAAACACTTTCCGGGGAAAAAGTTGCTTCTAGTATTGCTTCTACAGAGGACAGCCTTAAAACTAGATTGTCTTGGTTTTATGTCACTATTCCATGCACCTCTCTACCCTCCTCCTCATCCCCATGGATGTGCCTACAGGAAGAAATATACTTTAGTTCACAAGTGTATCTTCAGTAGCTGGCACGTGGTGATGATGCAGTCTGGGAGAATAAATACATCTTCCTCACTGTGAATTGGTCTACAGAGAGTGGATGCAGTGATCCTAACCTGATTATTATTGAGATTTCTCATGGTAAATTTACAAACTGGTATTCTAGTTTTATAGATCAGATGCACGTGCCTGACTAATTTAGGTCCACACCCAAACTATCTAAGCCTAAAAGGACAAGACCCTAAACTTTAATAAATTTGTTAAAAAAAAAAAAAAAATTGCTACATTGAGGCTTTGCCCTTAGTGGCAATGAACAGTCCACTTGGTCTAAGAAACAGGAGCACATTTTATTTCTGAAGGTGCTTTCCCCTCCCCACTCCACTGGCGCTGCGGGAGTGCCACTGGACAGCGCTTCATGACTGTTGTCGTATTTATGTCTATGAAACTCTACCATTATGGTATTTGTGGAAAGAATGTTGCAATGTCAAGTACTAACCATAACAGGTTTCTAGTAAGAGCAGATTGGAGCAGTGGTGCCTCAGTGGATATGAGCTCCGCTGCTAACCAAAGGTCGCAGTTCGAATCCACCAGCCACTCCCTGGAAACCCTACGGGGCAGTTCTACTCTGTCCTGTAGGGTCACTATGAGTCCGAATCGATTCAACTGCAACAGGTTTGGTTTGATGAGAGGATTGTTGGAGGGAAGGGAAGCAACCTATCTTGTTTCAAAACTGGTTTCCCCCAGTCTTGTCTTAAAAGGCAACCCCTTTCTGGCCAACAGATTTTTACCTTTCATTAGAAACCAAAGTCAATTTTTACCTTTTAGGGTGAGGGAATTTTCTTATAAAGATCCACTCATAGGTTTTAAAAGGCCAACAGCAAAAAGAATCAGGCAGCAAATAACGAATGACCCATAATATGAAGAGGTGGTTGAAGAGTCAGTGTCCCTGATTTTCTTGATGCAGATACAAAAAAGTCACAAATGGGCCCCACTATTTCTTTGTAAGGAGCCCTGGTGGTGCAGTGGTTAAAGTGATCGACTGCTAACGGAAAGGTCAGCAGTTCAAAACCCCAGTGGCTACACAGGAGAAAGATGCGGCAGTCCATTTTCGTAGAGATTTACAGCCTTGGAAACCCTATGGGGTAGCTGTTTGTCAAAACTGACTCGATGGCGGTTGGCTTTGGTTTTATTTCCTTGTAATCTGTAACATAGCTCCCCCTCCATCAGCCTACACAAGAAAAGTCCTGTTCAGTTACTTGCCTTCCCTTTGGCTATATGCAGCACATAAAGCTGCCTGATGTTAAGATGAAAGCATTTACGAACTACAAATATTTGTGTTTACAAATAAAGTTAATACTGAATACGCTTTAAAACAAGTTTGTTTTTTTCCAAATATATTTATTTACCATATTCTTCACATATGCAGTATTTTACCATTTTATATATAATTTTAAGTATTAAAAATTTTTAAGTTAATGTTAATACAATGCATACTAAACAAAGTCATAGTATCACTGATTAGACATACTAAGATTTTATTGAGAGGAGAGGGGACACAAGAATGCAGGAAAAGAGCAGCCAAGAATTAGAACAGACATCTATTAATAACAAAAAAACTGTTAAAACAACTTCAGATTTAAAAAGACCCTTCTGCTGCTCTCAGAACACCATGGATGAGTGCATAAGCTAGAAAGGTACAGACACAGGAAAACTACACTGGCCCAGATGGCAGTGCCTTGACTGGGGCTTCAGCCCACATCCCACCCAATTAATTGGCACATCTGCATATGAGACTCTGAACTCTCTAAACTACTGGGCCCATGAGCTGGTTCATGTTCCAAAAGGTATATAAAGCAAACAAAGTACACCTACCCACTTCATTAACACACACACACAAAAAAAAGCCTCAAAGCATGATGAAGTAGCTGCTAGCTTAAAGGTTAGCACTCCGTTTGGGAAATAACCTGCGGGCAGCAGAAACATGAATGTAATAATGTAGGAATAGGCAAAAACATTTAGGAAAAAAAGTAGTACAGAGGTGGTTTTAGAGTGTTTGCAGATTTTTTTAAAACCATATCACTTCTGAAATTAACCCTTTTTCTCAAGTCCAGATTGGCTATTAAAAAGTCTTACTATGTTTTACAGGAAAAAAATGGAAATTTTACTAAAAATTTAGTGGAATACATGTCATGCAGCATTCCTACTAACCTGAAACATATTAATGTTACTATCAATATTATCCATTAATTTTCAAACTGGGCATTAAATTCAGAGTGGGGGAAGGTCATGGGGGTACCAAGCACGTAGGGCCCCAGGCCCACACTCGCCATTTCAACCACAGTAGCTGTATTTTATCTTTCAGAAAATGAGCTTAGTGTAACATTTTCTTTCAGTGAAGGGTTCCAATACTGTAATCCCTGATGGAAACTAATCAAATCCTTACACAGCTTCATAGGTAATATTCATTTCATTCCTCAAAACATTTATGTCCTAATTCCTTCAGTGTCTTAGCCATAAACATAAAGCCTAGAGATGAGGATACATGAAACAAAATCAAAACATTCAAGGCAGATCTTTTGCACAAGATTAGTAAACAAGTCACACAAACTTTATTAAAAGAAGTATGAACTATCTTCCATTAAGAAATTTATTCTGCCTTCCAAGATTACAAGCATTCTTTACACTGGGAGAAACAGGGCTTCATTATGTTCCTTCCCCTACATAAATCCTAAAACTAAGTATAAACTATAGACTATTTCTAAACACTTAAATACCTAGGTAATAGCAGAAATGCATTTCTTTTTAGAAGTTTACCACACCTAGCCTAATGCTAAAACAGATAAATCTAAAGATAATTTTGGTGAGGTGGAAACAGGAGTGCCTTTAACAACCTTGTTAAAATAACTGAGTGAATTCCATTATAGGAGAGCCTATTTTATCAATCAAGGTGCAATGCCGATGTGCATCATCCTGAGAGTCTGTTACAAACGAACAAAACCCAAATATTCTGGGGCAACTACAGCATTTGAAACATTCCCATTTTTAAAAGATACCAATGAGATTAGGAGTTTATGAAGGAAACATAATGAATTTTAGAAGTTGTGCAGGGAACAAAAACATAATGAGCCCCTATTTCTGCCAGGGATAGTGCCCTGCAACAACCCTATGAGGTAGTTATTATCCCCATTTTACAGATAAATTAAGCAACTTTGCCCAAGGTCACATTGGTAGTAAGTACAGGGCTATCTTAATCAAAAGCCCATGGGTCATTTCACTACACCAGTGGTTTTCCAACTGGATATTTTGGGGGAGAAGACTGGGGTACCAAGCAAGAAGGGCTCCAGGCCCACTATTCCCATCTCAATCAAAAGTAGCTATATTTTATCTGTTTTACATGTTGGGCTTGAGTGTAACATTTTTAAAAAGCGTTCCATAACTAAAAAATTTAAACTACTGCATTATATCATTCCACCTCATTACTATACAGTCATATTAATTTACCTTCATTATTCTCCCCCCCGCCACCAAAACAACAGTTTTACTAAAAATTACTTACACCCATATAAAACAAAGATGTCTTTCTACATAAAAGACTTCAACAATTCATAAATTACATCTTTTTTAGGCTATGTGGCCCAAATGACCACCTTTTAAACATACAATGTTCTCAAGTTTTCTTTTGTGACTTCAATTCTTCAGGCAAGTATAAAATTTTAAATTATAATAAAAATCGCCTATACCAAACGAATTAAGTCCACAACATAATCTATGCTTACAAATATAAAATATTTAAACATTGTTCTTTCTTAACATGCCAGTATCACCCATTATTACTTTGCAATTGTTAAAGGATGAAAAATTCTTCCCCTACTTCTTTTGCTTACAAATGTTGATGCTACAGATGGGTAAAAGCAGGGTCAATTTTCTAATCAAATTCTAGCATATGGAAAGGAAATTTATCAGGTAATTTCAGTATTATTAAACCACCAATAAACAAAAACTCCTTTCTGTCTCATTATCCAGGAATGAGAATAAAACCATGTAACAAATTTATCCCACACATAAAGCTACTAATAGACCAACCTAGAAGTCTAATGAGAAAGTGAAGAGAAACACCTATTTAGTCGTTCTCTTGAATAATACCCACAAAATAATGGTTAACTACCATTAACACTTCTTACAGGAAAGAAATTCTCAACTCATTACTTTTGAGAAGGAAAAATGTATTGTCCTGCAACTGAAAATAGTTTCACACAAAATAGTAAAAATAAATAAATCTTCCTGAAAAATACTGGCAAGGGTATTTTCGTCTAGTTTTTACTTGTTTGTTTAGAGCGTAGGTGGTGGTGTAAGAACAGACTTTTGCGAAAAGCAGCTAGTAATAAGGCTGGCTATCAGACTTGCTTCTTTCACAGAAAGTAGCTATTCCTTTAATTGTTATCACAGTCTTGGCATTCTAACTAGTCTATGGTTCGACACAGTAACATTCGTTGCGGCTCAAAATCTTGGAGAAAAATACCACTAATAAACAAAAAAGGAAAATGAGAGTTTAAAAAAAACAGTCTCAATCAGTCCAACAAATACAGTATTCAGAATCACTAGAGTAACAAAGTCTTCTCATGAGAGTAAACATTTACAATAATACTTAACAGAAATATAGACCCTAAAAATTCATTCTTCTTGACAACTGAAATTTTAGACAAAATCATCCTTGTTTCAAAAGACTGGCTTAGTAATATCCAAGTCTTGGACCAACCTAGTTTTCTCAGATCCCTCATATTTAAAATGTAGTTACGAATTCAATTTAATTGATTTTTTTAATTTTTAAGAAAAATGCCAGAAATTATAAGCTATATTAAACACAATCTTATTAGAAAGTTATGAGTCCACCACAATGACAATACCACTGTACAAAACATTACCACTTGAGAACATAAACAGCATACTTAAATGAAATTTTTTTTAAAAAACCTCTTTTGAGGTTCATTTTTGTCTGCTGAAGGATTTCCTTTTTGAAAACTCCCTAAACTCATCTGGATCAATGGTATAGTGATTAAGCTGGGGTACTTTGGGTCCAAATTAAGTTGTGACTATTAAGAAACTTTATCTTCTTCTGAGACTCCAACTGAATTTAAAACAATTCCAAAAAGAGTTCCCAAAACATCTTGAGTAACAGGAAGGCTATTAGAATAGCAAGACAGCCTTTCAAACTGGCTGCTCCAATAATAATAATTTGGATACTTGTAAGTCTCATGTCTTTGGATGGGAAGCTGAATTACATGGCCTCTGGTATCCTTTCCAATGTTTAATCTTTATGAACATGATCATACATACAAAATAATTTCCATACACCACACTGTATTAGGAATGGGCATCTTTATAACACGGAAACACCACGCAAGAGTACATTTCCTTGAAAACAATCACATATTAATTTGTTTCACCTAATAAGTCCCCTACCATTAAAATATAATAATTGAGTAATTACAAAGCCAGCTTCTGTATCTTTAGTACCCATTTTAATATTAATGGAGATGATTAATACTTACATTTCAGACTAACTAGTCTGCAAAATAATTCAAGATAGGTCAATATTTATTAGACAATAATATAATTGTACCAAAGGATGTTTCTAAACAACTTCAAAGAAGTTATAACATTTTTTTAACAGCTACTTTCCACAAAAGTTCCACAATAAAATAATTTAAAGACCTGACTGGCTCTGAACACCTTTAAACAAATTACTTTGGAAGTTATAAAAGGAAATGTTTTTCTTTCTCTTGTGGTGCTTCTTTTTCCCTTTCCCCTTCTGGCTCCCTCAGTAAATAATATTAAGTATGCAAACTCAGGAATTCAAAGAGAAAGAAGTATTTTTGCTCCAAAAAATCATGACCTATACTGTATAGAGGAAAAAATGGTAAAAGTTGAGTAGGATTGAGCTCCCCCCCCCCCAAAAAAACAGGGTATATAACAAGATAATCTTTGGAAAACAGATGGCATTTTCTCTTTCTAGTAGAATAGCAACAATAATTCCATGTTATTTTTTCTTCCCCAACTGCCTTTTTAATAAACATACATTCCAACTGTGTGCATGAAAAAAATTCTAAGCTCAGAGGTACTTAAACGGTTTCTTCATTAAGTGTTTTGGTTAATTCAGTGGCCAAGAAAATATGAGTCAAGAAACAAAAGACACACAGATATAATTACCCAGGCTCGAGCAGATATGACCCAGCAAAATCTGTCATTACCTCTGCTATTAGTTTCCCTTATCCCAAAAGGAAAAAAAAAAGTCTTGCTTAAGTGAACAATATTCCAGAAGCTCAGCTTCATGTGACCTAGGAATGGAGTGAGCTATCGGTAAAGCCTAGAGTGGTCCAAATAACAGATAACTTCAGTAACTGCTGGAAACAGCTGCTGGTCCCAAATCAGGCAGAATACCCAGTCTTCAATGACAAGAAAGGAAACAAAGTCCAAGCTTCTAAAACACATAATGGCAAGTCCAGGAACGTGGTCGGACATAATCCAGGAATGTGGGCTACAAAGGGGAAAAGAAGAGTAGAAAACTAGTTTATTTGTGTGCAATGTGTGTATGGCTTGTGGGGGTACAGTGTTGTTGTGTGCCGTCGAGTGGTTTTTGACTTATAGCAACCCCACGTAACAAGAGTAAAACTGCCCCATGGGATTTTCTAGGCTGTAATCTTTATGGGAGCAGATTGCCAGGTCTTTCTCCCTCAGAGCCACTGAGTAGGTTCAAACTGCCAGTCTTTCAGTTAGCACCTGAGTGCTTAACCACTGCACCACCAGGGCTTCTTGTGGGAGGTAGGGTAGGGGGTATCAAATGTTATATATCGGGGATTTTTTGGTTTTTTTTCCCATTGCTGTCAAGTCAGTCCCAACTCACGGCAACCTCATGTGTGTCAGAGTAGAACTGTGCTCCCTAGGGTTTTCAATGGCTGATTGCCAGGCCTTTCTTCCAAGACACCTATAGGTGGACCCAAACCACCGACTTTCCTGTTAGCAGCCATTCATATCAACCATTTGTACCACCCAGGGACTCCTTATATATTGTGTTGTTGTTATTAGGTGCTGTCGAGTTAGTGCTATGTAGTTGGTTTCAACTCATGGCGACCCTATGTACAACCAAACAAAATACTGTACGGTTCTGTGCCATCTTCATAATCATTGTTATGTTTGAGCCCCTTGTTGTAGCCACATATACATACTTACATCTCTAAAATACCTCCCACCATTTCAGTGACCTTTAAGCTATAAGAAGCTAATTCAAAATGTTCAGTAGTTTTATCTACAGTACAAACTTATTTAATTTAGAAGCTTTAAATGAAGCTTTTGAAATCCAATAAACCCATAATTACACAACAGCATGGACTTTTAGCCAAATTCTAAATAGGAACTCCCTCTTTCTATATCTTGCCTTTTTCTTTTAGTAGCCTAAAGTCTAAATGGTGGTAGAAGGTTACAGATGATTATATACACACAAATGACTATAGTACAAGGTCTAAGACTACTGA
Organism: Dugong dugon; assembly: GCA_030035585.1. NCBI lineage: Eukaryota > Metazoa > Chordata > Mammalia > Sirenia > Dugongidae > Dugong > Dugong dugon. The sequence goes on along the minus strand of CM057469.1, from coordinate 41,679,892 downwards.
ATTATCTAAAGGAGGAACAGATGAAGTACTGTGAAAGTTCATTAGTAGGGAAGAGAAGGGAGAGAAAAATCTGAAAGTTTCATGGAAGATGTGGTATCCAACTTGGGCTTTGATAGGAATCTGACACGCGGAATCTGAGCGTAAACAGCAGCGTGATCAGAGACAATTACAGGAGTCCAGAATCAGTAGCAGTTAGTTCAGACACACAAAGTGGATTAGTGGAAAATCAGGAGGGAGAGTTAGTGTTAATGTAACAAAAACAAGAGACACAGAAAGAGGAGAGGCTTTGGGAGAGAAAGTGATTAATTTGACTGTGAACATTTTCAGTTTTAGGTGCCCATGAGACACACCCATGCAGATACACCAAAAAGGCAAAATTCTTTAAGAGAATGTATTAGGACAGGAGATTTAACTTTTGAAGTCATTAACACGTAGCTAAAAGTCAAACCTTAAGGCTAAATGAGATTGATGAATGATTCCAACAAAATAATCACAGGAAATGGCACCCTAGGCATATCAGTGTTACTTGGACATTTTTACAAAGATCACATTACTTTGGAAGGAAAGGAGCAAAGATATTTAGGTGGTAGAAGGGGAAAAGAAACATACACACTACTGAGAAAAATCCTGGAGAATACCTACATTTTCAGGAGACAGGAAGAAAATTAGAGAGGAGCTTTTTTTAAAAAAAAAAAAAAAAAGAAGGCAGTAAAAGAGAAAACGGAGCCAAAGGAGAGTTCAGTGTGAAGAAAACCAAAGAGGAAAATTTTCAAGGACAGTGCAGTAAGATCAGATAATAAACGAATGCTTTTCCTTCATATTTCCATTCCCTCAACACTAACTCATTTTAACCTCCACTATTATTCTTCTCAATATTATCCATCAACTCTCACAAAGAGGGGACGAATAGGTTACTTTTCCACTCCAGTCTGACTGAGGACTCACATTTTTCAGAGGACAATGCTGACGTGCATACCACTCTTGAGAATAAAAGCATAACAAAATTCCTTGACCCAAGAAAAGGGAAGTCCACATCATAACATTCCAAATTGGCCTTTTCCGACTATCATTGACAATGAAGTTGAAAGCCACTAAAGTTAGGAAGAAGACAAAAAAATACAGTTATCAAAACAATCGATCAGGAGATAAGAAGCCTCCGACATCTGTTGTTATCATTTAATAATCACAGTCAGCATCTACTATTCCTATATATATTTTATAACCCACTTTCTATAAATAAAAATGAAACCAGAATTGAAATTTATTAATCGATGATTAATAGAAAATCAGAAAGCATTCAACAGGTAAAAATATATCTCATGTAATTATTCATATTCTAACTTGCCCCTCTCGACCCACCCAAAAAATGGTCAGTTTTCCAGGGAGAAGAGGGGAGTGTACACTGACCGTGTTTACGAATAGAGAAGTTATTTCTACGGAGAGTTTTCAAGAGGTTATCTAATTCATTTCCCTACTTCAAAGTGTAAATATCTTGAAACATAGCTGTATGTAATTGTTCAGATGGTCACTGTCTTACCCTCTGATAAACACTGGCTTGAAATGGAATCATATATAATGTACTATTTTGTACACTGATTTTATAGTTTCTTTTTCGTCTGATTGTCTCTTTTAGAATAACAGCTAGTAGTCGTGGCACACCAAGATACTTACTTCCAAAGAACATGAAGAGCACAAAGAGCACTGGATAGAAAAAGCTCAAACAAAGAGCCAAGGCATACTCGTGCACTATGGCAGACACAGCAAAAACAGCTAACATGGCAGCAGATTTGAACCTCTTAGTGAAAAACTAAGAAAAAATGAAAATATTAAAAATTAACAAAACATGAATTATATAAGACTTACAACTGTCACATGCTAAAGTCACCTATTAATTATACTGGGTTTACAGTTTACAAGCATAAGGGCTGACACTCATTTTGCTAAAATGAAGTCTTTTCAAAAACATTAACGTTAAGCAATCTGGGCAAATTTTCAAAAATATTAAGTCGTATTTAAAAGTCACTATGGTTGACAAAACAGTTTTCACATACAAACAACACCATCAAGTCGCAATCTCTTAACACAGTATAGTATAATAGGACAGGAGCCTGTTCTGTTTTTACTGGTAATGAAAATAAGGCTTAGAAAGGGTAAGGGGTATGCTTTGTCTATGTATGAAACTATGATTATAAATAACAGAACTAGCACTCAAATCCAGTGCTTTTTCATCACAATGTGTTGTCATTTAGCTAAGTGCTAACCTTACATAACAATTAAAAAAACACAATGCAGAGATGCCAGGGTTAATCAACCAGAAGATTTAAGATTGCATTTCATCAGTCTAAATACACTCTGCTTCAAAGAATGTCTCAAAGATATATTATGTCACTGACTGGAGAAATGTAAATCAACAGATAGGTGTTTCTCTACTTCTTCAACAAAATTTTTCTCTACTTCTTAAAAAAAGGCCTCCATTTTTTAAAACAATAGTCAATTAAGTCTTGCTGCTTACCCAGAGAAAGTCGTTGTAAGCATAGTAATACAGCCAGTCATGGACCACCACATTCCAGGTCCTGTAATAGTTGGAGTATGATGTGGAGTTCCACCAATCCTGAAGAAAAAAGCAAAAGTATAAAACTAATTAAAAAAACTAAGAACCAAAACAAGCAAGCAAGCAAAAAAAAAAAAAAAATGCATATTGACAAAGAATACACTCATAACATAGTACCCAGAGTATGTTATGATAAATCGTTAGTCCACACGGTAATTCTAAAAAAATCTTAAAAGGTGTTTTGATTAACAGTGTTCAGTAAGATATTAATCCCAATTCTACATATTATTAAATTCTTAATTCATGTGGTCTCATTATCAAAAAAGTTATGATGGTACTCTATTAATCTCTGCCAGTAAATTTGTAATAAAAACCAGAACACACAGAATCATTTAAATATAAAGTTCATGTAAACATTAATCAGTAAAACCTCCTTACCTTGTATCATAGGCTGAGTTCTCTAGAGAAGCAAAACCAATGAAGTGTGTACATATATATCTGTGCATAAATATACACATACATATATATGTATACATACACGAGTATGTACATATATACACATATACATATACATACAAATAAACATATATACAGAAAGAGAGAGAGAGAGAGAGATTTATCTCAAAGAAATGGCTCATGCGGTTATAGAGTCTTGCAAGTCCCAAGTCTGGGGGTCAGGAATCAGACTGAAGGCTTCTCCTGACTCACTCACACAGCTGTAGGGGCTGACGAACTCAAGACTGGCAGGTGAGACAGCAGGCTGCAGAGTTCGATGAATCCCAAGAACTGGAGGTCAGGTGATGAAGAGCCAAATGCAAGATCCAGAGCAAGCGAGCTTCACCAGGATGTCCACATATATATACATATATATATATAGGATGCACGCCACACCACCAAGGAAACTTCCCTTACAACTGACTGCCTAGTCACATCAGATCTCATCATAAAGGATGGCTACATCTCTACAAAACCGCCAAACTACATCATTATATAACTGACAATTACTTTATTACATAAATGCCAAACCACTGAGACTCATGGCCTAGCCAAATTGACAGTCTTAACCATCACAGTCCACCCACTTGTCAACCTGGTGCCTGTACACATCTCCTTAAATCACACAATCTCAAAATAAAGACAATTACAAGTTATACTTGTGTCAACATGATACAACTTACATACAACTGAAAACACACTAGCCCTGTTTACATCTTATATTTTATAAGAAAACAAAAATATCTGATGCACATGTGAAAGGAAGAAATGTTATTGTTGTTAGATATCACCAGGTAGATTCCGACTAACAGCGACCCTATGTACAACAGAAAGAAACACTGCCCAGAGTCCAGCGCCATTCTCATAATCATTGCTATACTTGAGCCCATTGTTGCAGCACTGTGTCAATCCACCTCACTGAGGGTCTTCCTCTTTTTTGCTGACACTCTGCCAAGCATGATGTCCTTCTCCAGGGACTGGTCCCTTCTGGCTGTACTTCTTCCAAGACAGATTTGTTCGTTCTTCGGAGAATCTATGGCATACTCAATATTCTTCACCAACACCATAAGAAATACTCATAACAATTACAGTCCTCCTTTCTGCAACTTGTCACATGTTCGTAACTGGTACTTAGAACTACCTTCTTCTACCACCTATTCCATATTCGCTTTACCCTCAGCATGCACCTCAGCTAGTTGTAGTTTGTTGCCTGGTGGCAGGACACAAAGCTTCATTCCTGAAGGGTCTGGATAATATTAGTCATGCGGGAATTGGGTTGCTGTAGTTTTCCATTGCCTTTAATCACAGGGCATGGTAGTACTAAGAGATGCCCTAAGGGATCTCCTGTATTCCATGCATAATCTTTTTTTCAAGTCAGTTCTGACTCATAGTGACCCCATGTACGACAGAACGAAACACTGCCCAGTCCTGCGCCACCCTCACAATCATTATGCTTGAGCCCATTATTGCAGCCACTATGTCAATCCATCTTGTTGACAGTCTTCCTCTTCTTAGATGATGCTCTACTTTACCAAACATGATGTCCTTTTCCAGGGACTAAGCCCTCCTGATAACATCTCCAAAGTATGTGAGATATAATCTCACCATCCTTGCTTCTAAGGAGCATTCATTATGCAATATCAATCTGATTTTCTCTTGGTAGTCAGATTCAATCACACCAGCCACTACGGTAACTCTCATCTTTGCCTGGTGATCCAGAGGCATGAGGAGCAAAGTGGCCGGGTGGCATTCTTAATCTCCAGTTCAAAGGAATCCCTGTTTTGTCTCCAGGTGGGAGCATTCCTCCCTTTGGAATTAAGATGTCTAGGACCGCAAAGCATGGGGTCACAGGGAAAGGAAACAAAAATTTTGGTTCATTAGAGTTAATAGTGAGCAGTGCCACTCCCATCTTCACCCTTTGATTTCTGAAACTGTGAATCCTGCCTATGAGAAAAACAGCACCACATATTGGGTGCTGGTTTAGTGCATACACAGCCTCCTAGAGAACAATGCTCCAACCCTGCATAGTGTTGCCACCTAGCTGGCACCATAACTGTGTCTTTAGAAGACCATACCATCATTCTATCAAGCCAGCTGCTTCAGGATGACAGAGAACATGATAAGACCAGAGAACTCCATGAGCATGGGCCCACTGCCAAACTTCATTTGCTGTGAAGTGAGTCCCTTGATCAGAGGCAATTCTATGTGGGATACCATGATGGTGGACAAGGCATTCTGTGACTACACAGGTGGTAGTTTTGGAAGAGGAACAGCATGCAGGGAAGGCAAATCCATATCCAAAGTGTCTATCCCGTTAATAATGAAACGCAGCCCTTTCCATGATGGAAGTGGTCCAATGTAATCAATCTGTCACCAGCTTCCTGGCTGATCACCTCAGGAAATGGTGCCATATTGGGGACTCGTTGTTGGTCTCAGCTGCTGGCTGATTGGGCATTCAGCAGTGGCTGTAGCCAAGTCAGCCTTGGTGAGTGGAAGTCCATGTTCCTGAACCCATGGATAATCTCCTTCCCTGCCACCATGGCCACTTGGTTCATGAGCCCACTGGGCAATGACAGAAGTGGCTGGGAAAAGAGGATGACTAGATTCCACAGAATGTGTCATTCTATTCACCTGACTGATAAAATCTTACACTACCAAGGACACCCTTTGGTAAGCATTCACATGAGACACAAATATTTTCACTGTTTTTGGCCCATTCAGAGAGGTCTATCCACATACCTCTTCACCAAACCTCCTTACTACGTATTTTCCAATCATGTTCCTTCCATGTCCCTGACCATATGGCCAAACCACTGGCCATAACCCATGAAGCAGTATACAATCACACATCTGGACATTCTCCTCCCAAGCAGAGTGAATAACTAGAACACTGCTAGAAGTTCTTCCCCTTGGGAGGATTTCCCTTCACCAGTGTCCTTCAGGGAGGTTCCAGAAAGTGGCTGCAGTGCTGCTGCTGTCCGCTTTTGAGTGCTGCCTGCTTATTGCCCAGAACCTTCTGTAAACCAGGCTTGAGTCTTCTCTTCCTTAGTCAGTTCATCATAAGGAACACCCTATGAAGCCACAGGTGCAGACTGGGTGAGAGAAGATAGTTTGATGGGAGTGGAGACCATGGGCATTTGGGCCACTTCCTTGTGTAACTTCCTTGTGCCTTCCGGTCCTGCTCAAGCCCAATCTCGTATATAACACTTCTATTTAATGATGGTGTGCTGCTGTGCACGCCCAACTTTATGACTCTTTGGGTCAGACAACACCCAGTTCATGATGGGTGGTAGCTCAGGCTGCATGCTGACTTGGCAGTCTATGGTTAAGCGTTCAGTCTCTGCTAAGGCCCAGCAACAGGCTAAAAGCTGTTTCTCAAAAGGTGTATAGTTATCTGCAGAGGATGGCAGGGCTTTGCTCCAAAATCCTAAGGGTCTGCACTGTGATTCACCAATAGGGACCTGCCCAAGGCTCCAAACAGCATCTCTATCTGCCATTAACACTTCAGCACCACTGGATCAGCTGGATCATATGGCCCAAGTGACAGAGCAGTTTCCACAGCAGCCTGAACCTGTTGCAGAGCCTTCTCTTCTTCTGGGCCTGACTCAAAACTAGCAGCTTTTCAAGTCACTTGATAAACAGGCCAGAGCAGCACACCCAAATGAGGAATATGTTGCCTCCAGGATCCAAAGAGGCTCTCCAGGTGTTATATCTCCTTTTTAGTTGTAGGAGGGGTCAGATGTAACAACTTATCCTTCACTTTAGAAGGAATATCTCAACATGCCCCAAACCACTGGACTCCTAGAAATTTCACTGAGGTGGAAGGTGCGTGAATTTTTACCAGACTAATTTCCCACCCTCTAGCACACAAACGTTTTACCAGGAAGTCTAGAGTCACTGACACTTCTTCCTTACTAAATCCAGTCAGCATAATGTCATCAATGTAACAGACCAGTGTGACATCTTTTGGAAGGGAAAGGCAATCAAGTTCCCTGCAGACAAAATTATGACACAGGGCTGGAGAGCTGATATACCCCTGAGGTAGGCAAGTGAAGGTGTATTTCTGGCCTTGCCAGCTGAAGGCAAACAGCTTCTGGTGTTCCATCAAAACCAGAACTGAGAAAAAGGCATCAGCCAGATCAACAGTTGCATACTAGTTACCAGCAGATGTATTAATTTGCTCAAGCAATGAAACCATATCTGGAATAGCACCTGCAACTGGAGAACACCACCTGGGTAAATTTACAATAATCCACCATCATTCTCCAAGATTCATCTGTTTTTTGCACAGGCCAAATAGGTGAGCTGAATGTGGATGTGGTGGGAATTCCCACCCCTGCATCCTTCAACTCCTTAATGGTGGCAGTAGTCTCTGTAATCCTTCCAGGAATGTGGTATTGCTTTTGGTTTACTATTTTCCTAGGTAGGGGCAATTCTAATGGCTTCCACTTGGCTTTTCCTACCATAATAGCCCTTACTCCATTTGTCAGGGATCCAATGTGGGGGTACTACCAGTTGTGGAGTGCATCTATTCTAATTATGTATTTGGGAACTGGGAAAAATCACTACAGGATGGGTTCGGGGACCCACTGGACCTACTGTGAGACAAACCTGAGCTAAGAGCCCATCAGTAACCTGACGTCTATACACCTTCACTGACTGGTGGCCACAGCGACATATTGGGTCTCCTGGAATTAGTGTCAGTTCAGAGTCAGTATCCAGTAATCCCTGAAAAATCTGATTTTTTCCTTTCCCCCTTGTAAAAGGGAATATATCCCTTTGGGGAAGGCTGAGAGATATTTTTGGCAGTGTACTCAGGTCCTTCCTCAAGAGGACCTGGCCTCCTGTTCATTCAAGGGGTTGTGGGTCTGTAAACTGGCTCAAGTCTGGCAAGTGACTGAGGGGCCATGACTCTATTCTGGCAACTCAAGTTAGACTGTCATTCGCTTGACCTAGAATTCTTCCACTTGCACAGAGAAAGTAAATATTTAGTTGATTTCCCATCTATTTCACTCCTAAGGACACCATGTCTAAGTAGCCAACGCCATAAGTCCATATGATTCAGGCTATTCTGATTACTACTTTGATTCCGTTGTCCATTATGGTAACCATGCCCACCTTCTCTTTGTTGATTAAGTGCTGCCACTTGGCCTCTACCACCATGGCATGGTGTCCAATCAGCCCCACTGTAGTTAGGCATCTTAATTCAGTTAAGGCAGTTCCACCGTTGAATCTGACTTACATAAAATAGCAATCACAGCACTCTTCAAGGATGCTGCGGCTCCGTTCACAAATTTGTTCCTCACCATTGTGGTAAAAGTTGTGTCCTATGGTCACACTCCACGTGTGGGTCTGTGGATCTAACCTGATAAACCTACTCTAACATGCCAAGTTCCCTAAGCCTTTTGATATGTTCTTTTACAGTATACCAAGGCAGGTCTGGTACTTCAGCTTGATTTAGTATAGGTCACCAAACAATCCACGCTTCAGTAAACCAACCAAATAAACTAATCTCTCGAGCTGAAACACCGAATGAAGAATCTGTGCTTAGTGGGCCCAAATCAATAAACTCAGACTGATCCAACTTTATGTTCCTTGCACCATTATCCAACACCCTTAATAGCCATTCCCACATATATTACCCAGGTTTCTGTTTACACATACTAGAAAAGTCAACCAGTTCTTCTGGAGTGAAGTGTACCTCCTCTTGGGTCACACTTTGTGCGGCTCCCTGGGACTTAAGTCTAGTTATAGGTCTAGAAGCAAAAATGGGTTGTAGAGGTGGGTCCTGGGAACATACAGCATTGTCTTGTAAGGCATCCACCCTCAGAAAATGCCCCAGGCAATACTCCAGGCACTGCCTCAGGTAATATCTCAAACAAAGCTCTTCAGGCACAGCTGAGTTAAACTCATCTAATAAGGGTAGAGGAGCTAATGGTTTTACTAGGAAGGGTGGATTAGCAGACAAAGATGGAGTAAACTCTTCAGATGGGAGAAAGTGGGCTGGTTCTGTTGGCAGGAGTGATTCAACGGCATGTAGGGGCTCAGTGTCCCCAGCCTCCTGATTATCTGTCCATATGTTCCCATGCCAAGTTTCAAGATCCTATTTCTTCCCAATCAATACCCTAACCCTACTTTAACTTCAGACACCATCTAAGGTTGGGAATTCAATTGGTGTTATAATTCAGTCACTCTTCTAAGACTTTGAGTTTGGTTTTTGGCAATATCAGCTCCATTACTACAAGAGATAAGGCTTTCCTTCAGGGCACAAGTGACCACTTTGAGGTTTTTTTGCAGCCCTTGAGCTGTAACTCTGAAGATCTAAGCTCATCTCTATTTTACTACTTTGCCTATCGAAAGTAGGACTAACCAACCAGCTTCTCTATACTTCTCATTCTGACAAAACTGTAGAAAAGTATCAAACATGTGATCAACTAGAGTCTCTCTTCTGACCAATACCTGATCTACTGGTGATGATAATTTGCATATTAATACTGCCACCTCACGCCATGGATTAGCAGCACCCTCTTTACTGCTGGAGGCAGTGTCATCAGAGCCTTTAAGACTAGTCAGACTTGAGAACCAATTTAGAAAACTCATCGTTATGATTTTGTTTCTCTAGATACATTCTTGGTACCAAACGTCTTAGGCTGGACTCTCTAGAGAAGCAGAACCAGTGAAGCATATATCTTGAGATAGAAATTTATCTCAAGAAAATGGCTCACGTGATTGTAGAGGCTGGCAAGTCCCAAGTCTGTGGGCTTCTCCTGACTCACGCAGCTGCAGGGGCCGATGAATTCAAGATCAGCAGGTAAGACAGCAGGCTGCTGGCTCATAGGCTGCAGAGGCTGATGAATCCCAAGAACCAGCAGTCAGATGATGACGAGCTGGATGCAGGATCCAGAGTAAGCAAGTGAGCTTTGCCAGAACATCCACATATATACACTGGATGCAGGCCACACCCCCAAAAAAACTCACTCTACAACTGTTTAGCTGATCACATCATGAAGGATGACTACATCATGACATAACCGCCAAACTACTGAGAATGCTGGCCCAGCCAATTTGACACAACCTTAACCATCACACCTTGCTAAAAATAATGAGATTTCTAAAGGCCATGTAGACTAGATAGAATGCTAACACAAATAGTTGTTTGGTACACCAGTGTTCACTGAAGCACTGCTCATGACAGTCAAAAGGTGGAAACAACCTGAACATCCAGCAATGGATTAATGGATAAACAAAATGTGGTAAATACATACAATGGAGTACTACTCAGTCATAAAGAGAAAAGAAGTCCTGATACATGCTATAATATGGATGAATCCTGAAAACATTATGTTCAGTGGAGTAAGTCAATCACAAAAGGACAAATACTGAATGATCTCACTTATATAAAATAATAAGAACAGGCAAATGCTTACTAGTGGTTACACAGGGGCAGGAGGCAGAGAGAAAGGGGAAGTCATTGCTTAGGAAGCAGTGAGTTTCTGTTTATGGTGATGGTAAATTTGGCAGTGATCATGGGTGATGGTTGGACAAAATGATTAACATAATTGGTATGACCAAACTGTACATCTAAAAAATGTTAACTGTGGTCACTCCTACAAAACCAGTCAATTTCAAAGGTATGAACAGTCAGAGAAGTCACGTGATGTGCTGTCAAAAAGTGTTTTCCTACTTTAATTATCAATATGTCCTCAGAGGATGCAGCAAAAACCATTTTCTGTATAAGGGTGAAAGAAAAGAGAGGCTATGCTAATTAATCTATTTCAGAATTTCAGACTTAATATCAGTAAAACTGGAATGGAAAAATATTTCACGTTTTGTTAAAAAGCTGGTAATATTAGCCAACAGCATCCAAATGCTTAGCAATGAGGAAATAAATAAAATACAATGTAAAAAGAAAGATCAGTCCAAGTATATATTACCTTATAAAACATCCTGTCGCCAAAGCGTAACATCTCAGCAAAGGCATTGAGCCAGCAGTGCAAAACAGCAAAAAAAGTAAGGAGCAGAATCAGCACACCTAAAAATAAGGTTAACAGTATTAAGAGTCTCCAGTAGCTCACGTCATTTGCTTATCTGGAATTATTTTGTAAAATAAAAGTTATTATTCTTCTTTACCCATTCCAGAGATAGCACAGTGCTCTTTAGAATGTTACTGCTTTCATTTTATAAAAGAATAATTTCCAAGTGGTTTTTACAGACAAAAAATAACCTAGTTTGTTTTTAACAGAAAGCCTTAGACATATGGCTTAACTTGGTACACAAGACCCTTTAAAAATCTGGTACCGATACATCCCTCTAAACCAGTTGTTTTCAACTGGGGGAGATTTTGCCCCCAGTGGATATTTGGCAATTCTAGAGACATTTTTAGTTGTCACGACTAGGAGTGGGGGTGGAGCCACTGGTATCTAATGGGTAGAGGCCAGAATGCTACTAAACATCCTATAATGCACAGGACAATCCCCCAAAACAAAGAATTATCTGGCTCCAAATACTAACAGTGATGAGGCTGACAAACTCTGGCCTAAACTTATCTCGGACAACTCTTCCTCCAGAGTTGTAAACATCATCTATAAAAAGACTTCCAGCATTCCAAAATATTCCATGCCTTTGCACCCATCCCATTACCTGGAAGGACTCTTCCACAGTTTCTCTGCCAGGCAAACACCTATTTTTTAAAGACCCAATGTTAAATGTCATCACTAATATGAAATAAAGTCCCTAAGCGTTTTGTTTATCCTACTTGTGTATTATATACTACACTACGTTGTAAAACATCCACTTACATGTGTACCTCTTTCCTTAACTTGTTTATTTAAAAAATACTTACAGAGCATCTATTGCATAACAGACACTATAGTAGGGACTGCTACTGGCTATAAGATACAATACTTGCTCTCAAGGAATTTGTAGCCTAGTTAGCAAGACACATAAATATGTGACAGATATCCCATTCCAGAGACAGATACAGAGCCTACTGGAGTTAAGTCTCTCAGCAGACAGGAAGGGTTACCCGGAAGAAGTCTAGGAGACAGGGAAGAGAGAAAGTGATGGCAGAAAAATTAGCAATATTCAGTGAGTAAAGACAATGAGTAAGTGAAGGAAAATGTAAGTATAATTAAACTGTTAAGTTCTCAGAAGGTAAAGATTAAGTATATCTTGGTCACTGCTGTATCCTCAGCACTTGGCACATAGCGGGCACTCATATATCTCCAGAAAAAAATAAGTGGAATGAATGCAGTTAGGGTGCTGAGGTATGGCCAAAGAGACTGGAGGAAAATACATAATAGTGGCAGAAGAGATTTAAAAAAGCAAGCGGTCAACAGCATCCAGTGCTTCATGAAGTCAAAAAAGGATAAGGGCTAAACCATTTACTGGATTTAGAACCCAAGAGGTTATTAATGATTTTAACAAAGGCCACTTTAGTGGCCTGAAGGGATTAGAAGCAAGAAAATAAGGAACTCAAAGGGAAGAGAAAGCATAAATATGGACCGTCCACACTCCGGAGAAAGCAAAACTTAAATGAAATCCCGAAGATAAATGAAAGAACTGGCCTGAGACTAGAAGGATGACACCTTATTTTTGAGATAAATGGAAAAGGGATCAAGACAGGTATAAACGTGCAGATGAGTTTATGAGGGAAGAGGAAGTAAATCAAATGCACTCGTACTCAAAAGCTTTTTATTTTCCTTGAGAATGTATGAATGACCAAATTAACCAGTACCCATGTTACCTGGCAAGATGGAGTTAAACACACACAGGACCAGGACACGAGCGCTGAAGGGCTCCTGTCTGATGTTCCGAAACAAGGGGGCACAGAGCCTTTCAAAGATGTAGTATACATAAAAAAGGCAACCAAAAATCTGGAATGTAACAAAGATATAATTATAATAATGGTGGCTTGATAAGGAAAAATTCAGGGTGATATTTTTTTCTCCAAAGGAAAGTACATTTTTTTTTCTCCCAAAGAAAGTAATGTTTATGTATATATTCCATTTAACCCTAGTATATAAGATTGCCGAGGTCCCTGGGTAATACAAGCAGTTTGCATTCAACTAACTACTAAGCAAAAGGTTGACGATTCATATCCACCCAGCAATGTTCCAGAGAAAGGCCTGGTGATATGCTTCTGTAAAGATTATAGCCAAGAAATGCCTATGGAGCAGTTCTACTCTGTAACACATGGGGTTGCTATGAGTCAAAATCGACTTGATGGCAAGGGGTTTGGTTTTGGTATGTAAGATTGCCAAAACATAATCCTTCAGAGGTATTACTCAAGCTAGTTTTCACCATGTCCTTTTCTAACCCTTTACACCAAACGACATTAAAAAAAAAAAATTAGACTGTTTTAGAATTTGTTTTTCCTGCTATATGAAACCCACAACAAAAGGACTTATTTCATAAATGATATTTGATTTAGGCAAGAATATGAAATTGGATCTTATGGGATTTTTGATTCTCATTGGGAGCGATGAGAGAGCCCAAACCACACCCACTTCACATACACAAACACACAAATTGGGGGGTGGGTGTTATGCTGAAGAAACCAAATGGAATTACTTTAACTTAAAATAATACTTTTTTTTTCTAACTGAAGAAAATTACTTTCGGTATTAGTGAAAATAAACACCATTTACAGTACTGGGAATAGTTTAAGACTCATTGTCTCATTGAAAAGATTTCTATAGCGCCCAGTAGGCAAAAATTTACCAACACTTAAAATGGATTAAATTATTATTATAAATAGTAATTCCTATCTCCCACCAATCAACACATGTCAGGTATTAGGCAGTTAAAAAAAAAATGTACCTGTGCAAACTGTGTAGCAACATAACCCCATCTTATAGTAGGAGTCCTAAAAAGGAAGAACGAAACAAGTTTTCTAAATAGAGTAAATAACTGAACTTTAATAAATACCTTCACAATTAATAGTCTCCACATAGAACATTGTTTATGGCCATATGAAGTACCTAAATAATTCTGTGAAGATTTATTGTATTACCTCCTAAAAATTAAATACTTCTGCTCAATAAAAGACTTTACCAAAAGAGTAAAAAGACAGCCTACAGACTGGGAAAAAAACTTTGGCACCGACGTATCTAACAAGGGTCTAATTGCTAAAATATATAGAAAATTTCAACACCTCAACAACAAAAAGACAAATAATTCAAGGACATGAACAGACACTTCAACAAAGAAGACATTCCAGGCAACTAACAAACACATGAAGAGATGCTCGCGATCATTAGCCATTAACCGACCAAACCAAACCCACTGCTGTGGAGTCAATCACGACTCACAGTGACCCTACAGGACAGAGTAGAATTGCCCCACAGGGTTTCCAAGGAGTGGCTGGTGGACTGGAACTGCCAATTTTTTGGTTAGCAGCCAAGCTCTTTAACCACAGTGCCACCAGGGCCATTAGAGAGATGAAAATCAAAACTACAATGAGATACTGTATCACCCATGAAAAAAATGGCACTTATCAAAAAAAAAAACAAACCCAGAAAACAACAGATGATGAAGAGGTTGTGGGGAGACTGGAACTCTTATACACTGCCGATGGGATTGTAAAACGGTATAACCATTATGGAAAATGGCACGGTCCTGCCTCAAAAAGGTAGAAACAGAAATACCATTATGATCCAGCAATCCCACTCAAAGGTATGTTATCATAGAGAAATAAGAGCAGCAACAGGAATAAACATATGCACACCCACGTTCGTTGTAGCATTATTCACAATAGCAAAAAGATGGAAACAACCTAACTGTCTATCAACAGATGAATGGATAAACAAAATGTGGTATATACATACAATGGAATACTACACAACAATAAAGAATAATGAGTCTACCAAACATAACACGGATGAATCTGGAGGGCATTATTCTGAGTAAAACAGGTCAATCACAAAAGGACAAATATTATATGATACTACTTTTATAAAAAGTCAAGAATAGGCTTACACACAGAAAGCAATGTTCTTTGATGGTTACCAGGGATGGGAGAGGGAGGGAGGGAGAATCACTCACTATATAGTAGACACATGTTAATTCTGGTGAAGGGAAAGGCAATACACAATATGGGGGAAGTCAGCACAACGTGACCAAGGTAAATGAAGACGCTGAGAGGTACACAAGAATAAAGGACAACTATAGTAAATGCTATAACATATATAGTTCTGTGACAGTAATAACAACCAAAAATTTGTGAGTGGTTACACAGGTAGATATGTATGCTCCATAGGTGTGGGAGAGTGTATGGGAGTACATGCATGTGCACATTTAGGTATAGTTGTGGGCATTTGTATATACATATTTGTACATGCTATATATATACATTCATATATATAATAGAGCACACAGAGGGCACAGTTACGGAAGCTTCCTACAGACATATCCAAATAACTCATGGGACTGAGTTACTGGGTTTGAAGGCTAACGACCATAGTCTTGGGGGACATCTAGGTCAACTGGCATAACATAGTTCATAAAGATAATGTTCTACATCCTACTTAGGTGAGGAGCGTCTGGGGTCTTAAAAGCTTGTGAGCAGCTATCTAAGATACAACTATTGGTCTCCTCCAGTCTGGAGCAAAGGAAAGTGAAGGAAACCAAAGACTCAAAGAAACAATTAGTCCACAGGATTAATGGCCCCCACAAACCACAGCCTCCTCTAGCCTGAGACCAGAAGAACTAGATGGTGCCCGGCTACCACTAACAACCACACTGACCAGGGACACAACAGAAGGTCTCTGTTAGAATGGGAGAAAAATGTAGAATAAAACTCAAATTCATAAAAAAGATTAAAAAGACTGATAGAGACTAGAGGAACCCCCGAAACTACCGCTCTAAGATACCCTTTTAATCTGGAACTAAAGCCACTCCCGGAGGTCATCTTTCAGCCAAATAACAGATTAGCCAATAAATTAAACAAATAACTCCCATGAGTAATGTGCTCTTTAGAACAATCAACTATATGGGACTAAACCGGCAATACTTGCCCAAAAGTGAAGATGAGACAGCAAGGAGGGGCAGGGATACCAGATGGTTGGAAACAGGGAAGGAGAGGTGGAAATGGGGAGAGTGCTGACACACTGCAGGGATAGCAACCAATGTTACACAGAACAATTTCTGAATGAACGGTTGAATGGGAAACTAATAAGCTATGTAAACTGTCACCTAAAACACAATAAAATATTTTTTAAAAAAATTATTATATCAAATCAGACTGCTACAAACACTATCTAGAGATTCCCATTCCAGAAAGAAAATTAAAACTCATTCTATATTCTATGTAGAGCCCTCCATAAAGTGGCCCCTGCCAGTCTCACTCATGCCACACTTCTGGTGCTCACCGCATTTCTACTTCATAGTGCCATTACCTGGGATAGCTGTCACGGTAGATCAGGGTAGGAGCAAACAAGAAGTACAAGTACTGGCTGACTCTGGGTATTGGTACAGTGTCTGGAAAAGGAAAATTATGCTTAGACAGAGGCTTTCTGATTATCTCCCAGTAAATCTAAAAGGGAAAATAAGGAGGCATACAATAGACAAGAGTAAGACTCTTTCCCTTTACTCCTGACGTCCTAAAATGACTTCCTGGTATTCTTGTATTAACTATACCAATCCCTCCAAACTAAGTTATTTCTATGACTTTGATAACTAAGTGCTGAAGCAACACTTCGGGAAAAGAAAAGGTAAGCACTCATGGGTGTAAACAAGGCTATTAACATTCCTTAAAAATAATGCTAAGTCATAAGAGTCAAATGATTAATTTTCAAAACTGTATTACAAAGGCAAAACACGAATAATTAGGAAACAATGAGTCTTTCAAATAAATACGGATCGTATACTTAAAACCAAACATTAATCTCTACAGAATGTAGTAACGTACCATCCCAGTAAACTCCAAATGATGAAATACCCTATCAAGAATCCTTTGACTGAATGAAATTACATACTTGATTTCTCCTTAGCTGAATCTAGCACCCGAGGTACATTCTCTCTGATAAATGAATGAGCCTTCATAACAAACCGAATCTACAAAAGGAGGTAAACAATAATAACAATAAGATGACTTTTCTTTCTTGTCTCTTATCTGCAACTTAGAACAGAACTAGATCATACTCACTCAAAAGAACTTAATTTTGCACACACTAACCCAAGTTCACTCTTACAGAATAAAACAAATAAAAAAACTTAAAGGACAAGTTGTTACTCTAAAATTATTTTCCATCTAACAGTATATGTTACAGTATATTACAAATTAAATTAAAAATCTGTCTAAATAAAGTCTGCTGAAATGGTCCTTTCCCTTAGTCAAACAAACCCTTCTCTATAAGGTATTTTGACATCGTATGTGGTCATATTTGAGCTTTGATTATTTGAAATTAGTTTTTTAAAATACTGCTCTTCACTTTTCTTCTATTTTACTAGTTCCGGTAATCTTATGCAAACACTCAAAATGTTAATTTAATTTCATTTAAAAAAAAATTATAAGTTTTTAAGACTGTGACTAGCATTATAAAAAGCCAGTAAGTCAGAAAATTCTGAAGAGTGTAGAATAAATTAAAATACATCTTTTATTTACATGGAAATTATTTTATGATAAAACAATGATTTGACATATCAAAAGTAGTTTTTATTTATATAAATATTTTTATAATTTAGATGACTTTAATAAAAACTGCTCAAGAAAAAAATTTTAATTTATCCAGAACAGTTCAGTATAATTTCTTAAGACGTGAGATAATCTAGTTTAACATTTTAGTTCTACAGATAATGAAACAACAAACCAGATAAGAAAATTTATCCAAGTTAATACAGGTAAAAATAACAGAATATTTGTGTTGTTGTTGTTATCTTAACTAAGCATAACATTGCTTTGGACAACACTCAAAACCTTACCTGTTCAAGTATAACAATGAACCGAGAAGCTGGTGGCAGTGTATATGCTAATACAACATATGTTGGTCCAAAACCTAAACCTCCAATCTGGAAGAACATGAAAAGTGAGCCACAGACGAGAGAACGGAGCACTGGGTGGGAACTCTTCCTGTATCCATTGGCCCAATGTTGAAAGAGGAAATAGGGAATTAAAAGTGTAGACAGGAACATGGTTGACCAGGTCCAAATAACAACAGAAAATTTGCCAAAAGCGTAAGACAGGAGACTGAACTCAAGCACCAGCCTGGGGAAAAAAAAGCAGAGACAAACAACATAGAAGTGAATTTTTGATATGACTCAGTTCATAGACCCAAAACTTCTAACCTTAGGAAACATCATAACATTAAGTCCTAGACGTTACGGTACTGCTAGACAGAGACTCATTATTAACTCATAAGGTCTAGCCTTCTGCTTCACAATACATCTCAACAACAAATTTTCCTAAAAGCCCTAAGACAATATGGTCAAAGACTTTCAAGTTCTCAAAGATTTGAAGCTCACATTAATTAAATTCTTTAAATTCTATAAAACAATCTATATAAAATTAACACTGAAAGTATTTAAATAGCAACCATTTTTATGTATGAAAGCTGATTTTTTTAAAAAAGGAAATAGGTGTAAGAGTCAAAAATCTATTAATATACAACTACACCATTATCTCAAAGTTTAATTTTCTAACAAAGTACTTAATCTATGCATGGACTGTCTTTTTTAAAGTAACGATCTGATGTTTACATTAAAAGAATTAAACATCATGTTTTCCAAACCTTAAACTCCAGTAAGCTATTTATTTTTAGTAACTTAATGTATCCTGTAATAGAAAAAGTGATGAATCATATGTACAAAATTCTCCCATTTGGAAAAATTACCTAGAAACTACTGTTAAAATAGACCATTTAAAAGAATAAAAGTAATGAAACTTATAATTTTCATTTTGGTTATACTTTTCAGAGGAGAGGAATATCACACTTAAATCAGCTGGAGCAAATTTAATCAAATTACAATTTCATAAACTTTAAAGACAGTGAAAATCCCATCATCTCTCACATCAACCAACCAAACACCATTTTTGTTGTCTTACCTCCCTTCATCAATGTAATCTACTACCAGCGTGCTGAGGATAAAGATAATAAGTAGGGCAATAAACATGTGATATATTGTTCTGATGTGGTCCACCTCAAACAGCTCACTGTAAATGTAGTTCAAAAGAATAAAATTAATAATCTATATTTAACAGAAAAACGTTAAAAGGCTTTTCTTTAAAGCAGTTCAGAAGATGCTTACTCTTCCCCTCAAAAAAAATCTCAAAAACAGTAATTACACAACTTTATACATTAAACCTTCAGTACACAGACATTAAATGACACGACCAAGATAAAAAAAATTTCCAAGAAAATGTCTCTTAGAATACAACATGGATACCAAGCTTTTATATTAACTGATGATCTGCATTCTTAAGAACCTACCAGGAAGGATTGTTTTCTAGGTAAGCAAAAAGGCCACTGAAAGCAAGAAACAGAAAAACTATTTCAAATGCTAAAAAGACTTTAAAAAAACGCAATGTGTACATTCTATCCCCTACACTTAATTCAACTTATATTAAACCCGTTGCTGTCGAGTCAATTCCGACTCATAGCAACCCCATAGGACAGAGCATAGGGTTTTCCAAGGAAAGGCTGGTGGATTTGAACTTCCGACCTTTTGGTTAGCAGTTGAGTTCTTAACTACTGCGCCACAAGGCTCATAAATATATATTAGGTACTATCTATTTCCAAGATGTCAAGATTGACATGAGTTTTTTTTTACATTACATGTTTAGAAAACTTAGGCCCTCTCATGAAGGTTAAGTAGTACACATCAATTTGGTTCATAGAAAGTAAATTCTAGTAAACATAAGATACATTTTGAAAAAAGAGCACATTAAGACACTGAAGAAAACTTTTCACCAATCCAACTTATTTCAGATGGCCTATTCTAATGAAGGTTTAAATTTCAGTAGTAACCAAATGAATAAATGAATGAGTAAATAACATAAATGATCTACTCAAGACAGCATAAAGAATTATTCATCATCTACTGAAAGTGCACCTTTAATTTTCAATTCACAAATGATGTGCTCAGAAATAATTTATATTTCCTAATATTATTTTCATAAATCCATACAATCAGGGTTCTTAATTAAGTATCTTGGAAAACTAACATGTCTCTAAACTGGCCAAAGAAGAGATGGGGGGGGGGGGGGGAACCCTACATACCAAGTAAACAGCCACTCCAAAACTCTCTTGAAGTGTTTTACTCAATTACAAAACTTTTGTTCTAGATCTTTGGGTAATCAGATTTTTGTGGCACAACTTGAATTTAAAAGATAACAGATAATCTTACAACTAACCCCTCCTTTGAAACTAGATATAGAACTAGATGATCAGAAAGAATGAACAAGAGACAACAAATGTACAAGAACTATCAAACAGAACAAACTCACTAAACATTCAAAGATTAAGCAGTAATTCTCATATAAGGGTAGTGGTTTTTTGTTTTTTTAATTCAAACTAAAAATGAACTAAAAGTACTCACTCTAAGAGAGATCGCCTCACAATAAAAAGCTTTCCTTTTTCTGGAGGTGCCCTCAGATCTCTGGGAAGAGCAAAAAGTAAGACAAAACATAAATACTTCAAGTATTATAAGAGATTTATAAGAGAAAGAGTAATACGAACTTCAGCATTTACATTAACTGTCTTCTCCAGGTACTCTGTGATAAGGGTTTTATGAACAGTGCTAGGAGGTAGGTACATGCATACCTGTTTAGGAGGGATGAGGTATTAGGAATACCTGACTGAAGTGGCACTCAAAGGGTCCCCAGAGCTCAGCATTCCTCGCTTCACACACTGACAACCACTCTTCCTTCTCCTAATCATCCTGAGATCATGACATGCCTCCAGCCATACTTTATTCCAGTTTATATATTATTAGTAGTCTGTCTGTTAAAACTGCACTGATGTTTATATGATACCCTTCATAAAATCAAAGGACTTCTAAAATCTCCAACTGACTCCTGATCTTAACCACTAGGTTGCCTCCAGTTACTGAAAACTTGCATTTTAACATCTAGTATGACTGTCTACTTTGGGGGCTTTCTGCAGTACTGCTGGCACTCTCACTTGCACATTTGTGTCAGCTATTACTGGTCAAAAGTGTTCTCCAGAACAGGAGAGACTGGTGGAGAGACCAAGAGGCATAAAACTGAGGGAAGCAGACAACAGCAAAGTGGCACACATTAGCCTTTAACAGCCTTCTATACACTGCTCTGGATGACTGACCAATGAAAAAATACCTAACAATCACACTGTACTTTATTTCAAGGATTGCACAGAGTACAATAAAAGGCAGCATAATGACGTGGTTAAAAGCATGGACTCCTTACCAGATTGGTGTGTGAGACTTTGGACAACATTAAACAGCTCTGTGCCTCAGTTTCCTAATTTGCAATACTCAAATATTATAGTACCTATCTCACAGGGTCATCATTTGGTTTCAATGAGTTAACGCACAAAGAGCACTTAAGAATTTTCATAGGCAGCACTCAAAAAACGTTGGTTCAATTATTGTTATAAATCAGCAGCATCTTGAGTGAGGTACGCACGTTTGTTGTAAGCTACATTTTGAAATGAAGAAACTGATGTTTCAAGTGGTTAAATAACTTGCCCAATGCAACACACAACCAATAAAAAGTGGTGCCAGGGTGAAAACTTAGGCATTCTTACTCAAGAGCCTACCCTCATACGACTGGACTATACTAAATGATTACTTTAAAAGAAATAATACACATACTTACTTAGCTCTATGGTTGTTTTTCTCTCCTTCAAGAACAGAAAAAGATGTGAGAGCACACCCACCACTGTCTAATGACGTTGATCTTTCAATTAGACTGGTCACAAAATCATCAAAGTGACTGCCAACTTCCTTCATAAAAAATGGCTTCAACTGCTACCAAATTTCAAAACAAATAAAGAAAAGTAAGAGACTAAACCATACCTGTGGATCATTAACATTTTCTAAAGTGCACTCCTTAAACAGAGCTGGAGCAAAAGAAAGTCATGCTAAGTGAGTGAGCTCACAAGAGTTAAAGCAGAAAACTAATTTCTATAGCTGATCTGAAGTTTCAGGAATGGCTACTGAAAAAGCAACATAGTAGATTTATGCCCTTTTTAAAATTCATATCCTTTTAAGCATGAATCAAGACACCAAAGCCATCACCCACAAAGTAACAGACCTGATAAAAATGGCAGACTATTCTTTCTTCAATATTTATTTGAAAAAAAAATAAAAATCAGCATTATTATCACTATATAATGATCTCATTATATAATTACATAAAGACATAATTTTTTTTAAGAAACAAGATTTATTAGACTGTGCTTGAAAAGAATGAGAAAAAAATGTTGTACATTATAGTTTGTTTTCTTTACACATTTGTTCTAAATTTGACATCAGTGGTCTCATAAAGACATAATTTTAAGTCCTCTTCCTTCTCAAGCAATCCCTCTACCACAAGTACCACTGTTTACATTTTAGAGCAAGTCATTTCTATAGCATACCTTCATTTATACAGTAATATTTACTCCTACTTCTGTAGCTGTATTTTATCTAATCATAAATACACATTTTTTCATAAGATAAAATTGTTATACATTTAGGCCTCAGACTATTGTTAACATCTTAAAGCTTACACGCTCACAGTTTTTGAAAGGTATGAAACAGAAAAATATTCTTTGAATTATAATAAGCCACCCACTGAAGATGTCCAAATTGTAAATTTGAGTATTTTAAAATTGGTAGGACTTAGCAACATAAAGAAAAACAAAGTGTTAATTGCTAACTCTTCAAGAAAATAAATGCTCTTTCCCTCTGACTAATCTTTTTTTTTTTTTTTAAGTTGAACTTAAAAGATCTGAAGTAGCATTCTTCTAGATTCCATTATACAAAAGAGTTGGGAAAAGCCCTTCAAAAGTACAAAGTCTAAAAACACCAACATAACCAATGGAACTATATGAAGGCTTTTCAAACTTTGTTCTGTTCCTGAAAGTCTATTGGGTTCTGGGCAGTGAGGTTTCAGCTCTCACAGGAAAGCTGAAGGAGTTGGAAAATAAAAGACATACACATATAAACAATATATAGTAGGCTACCTAAACACCGCGTGAGCAGTATAACCACCAGTAAAGACTCCAAGAACATGTCAGAGTTTAGCAAACAGAGAAAGCAAGAGTGAGTTGATTAGAACTGGTCTTTTTTGAGCTGAGAGTTGAGCTGAAATCTCAAAGGACCAGCAGGACTTAGATCCTGTGAAAAGTGACAGGAGGAGAAGAGAGAGAATGTGATAAAAAGCAGGGAGATAGGAGGGTATGATGAATTCTAGCCAAAACAGAAGATGCGGATGAGGAGGTAGGTTTTAGGGACAAAATATAGAGGGCCTATGTTTCCTGGAAGAAAGAAAAAGCGTTTTTAATAAAATTGTATTTTCATACTAAGGTTATCTGTTGTTGTTAGCCGCCATTCAGCTGGCCCTCAACTCATGGTGAACCCACACACAATAAGGTTGGACCAGGGGTGGATTCACCAGTAAGGAAGGTATGCATGGGCTTAATTGTGTTTACTTACCAATCTGTAGTACACAATTTCACATGGGTTTCCAGGGCAATGTCAATAAGATGGGGCTTAAGAGCCTTTGGAAGTTCTCTCATCTTTGGAACACTCTGACTCTCTAGTCAGAAGTGTTGACCAACTGCAAATCGTATATAACATAAACTTTGATTTTTATTATTGGTTTAATATGTTTTTATTTTAACAGGTCTTAACCCAAATTCAAAGTAGACTAGAGACCTCATAGTTTATGTTAAGTGAGACAAGTAGAAAGAGGGGACAAAAAATCAAAAGAACGTACTCATACTTATATTAGCCAAAAGGAGAAAAGATATGACTAGATCTAGGGGAGGAAACGAAACAGGACAGCTGTAGTAGAGACTGTTAGCTGTTGACTTTATCATCCCCTGCTCCTTTCTTTAATACTAGAATCCCAGATTTTTGCCCAGGCACATAACTGCCCAGAATAAATAAGTTTTCCAGTCTCTCTTTGTAGTTAGGTGACCAAACACTTGCCAATGAGATATAGGCAGAATTGGTTTGTCACAATCTCTAGAAAAGTTCCTTAAAAGGCAGCTGGTGCCTGTTCTTTACCCCGCCTTCTTTCCCTATCTCAATTCTGCTCCTCGGAACTCAGATGAAACAGCTGGAGTTCTAGAAGCCTATTTGGACTGCGATGAGAAAGACGATCACTGCCTAGGAATGGTGAGACAGGGAGCTGGAAGGGACCTGGGTCTCTGAGGGCTACAGAGCCACCAGGACAGCTCTGGACTTCCTACCTCTGGAGCTTTTACATGAAAGGGAAATATACTTCTACCTTGTTTAAACCACTATTATTTTTGTGTTTACTATTACAACGGAACCTAACCTTGACAATACTCAAAGAATTTCTGGGCAGAAAGTACTCAGACTTGTCTCGCCAGCAGCCTGCAATCAATCTGACAGATCAGCACTATCCAAAAACCTTTCTAGAAGGGGTTTATTTGAACAAGCGATAAACCATGGAAAGAAGCCCTAATTTTCAGCCATGTCATCTGATTCTTATTCACTGCAATTTGCTCACCTATTAGTTGGGCAATAAATAACATAAGATACAGATGTGAAAAACAGTACTTGAAATGCTATAAAGAAGCAAACAGAATATGTTGCAACAAATAAGTATTTTCAAGAAGTAGAAGTAATTTTTTTCATAACTTCAGTTTTTACATTGGCCATAACATTCCCTATAGAAAATTGTGTACATTAGTGGAAAGAAGCTCTATAAATCTTGATAGTTAAGATACCTCCTATTCCTGGAAGTTCTCCCACATTTTTACTTTCCTCTGGGAACTGTTCTCAGAGTTGAGGACAGGCACCAAGTGCCAGGCAAAGGCTGTACTATATCGCCCTGCCCTTCTGACCAAAACCAAGTGACCCCGATTCTCTCTCAAAAATCTGAGATTCTGAGCTTTGAAAAGAGTGTCTGAAAAGAACTGTGAAATATCCACAAAGACAGTTTCTGAACTCTTGCTACTAAAATCCCCTGTCCTGATTCTTCCCAAAGCCTGGGTGTTCAATTTCTCCCAGGATTCTATGAGATAAACTACTATCAAATATATTCCCTTTATGGTTAAGTACCCAAAGTAGGATTCTGTTACTGACAACCGAAAGAATAAGTTTAACTGACGCAAAGTTAAAACAAAGCTAATTTATCTATCAGTGTAAGTTGATTGAGACTCAATCATTTGAATCTCCGTTGAACTATGCCAATATCTTATGTCTTGTTACAACACAATTCTAAGCATTTCAAAAGGTCATGACTCAGGATTACACAATTTTGCATAACCCTGCTAGCACTAAATAAAAAGTAAGTACTTAAAACTTTTTTATGACATTACTTTAAACCTGGAAGTGGCCTTAAGAGATACACTCAGTTCAACCCACTAATGTCACCACCTATTTCACTTTTGTTGACCTTCAATTTAGGGCTGGCTCAATACTTGACAACCTCCTTCACATCTCTCCTTAATATGAGCTCCCGTATCTACAGATCTAAAATTTTATGGACAGTTCTTTGCCAGATTTCACAAATAAAAATACAGGGTACCCAGTAAAATTTGAATTTCAGATAAACAATGAACGTTTTTAGTCCGAGTATGTCTCAAATATTACATGAAGACTAAAGAATTATTTGTTGTTTATCTGAACTTCAAATTTAAGTTGGTATCCTGTTTTTCATCTGACAACTCTAGTTCTGTGGAACTCAAAGAGCTACCCAATAGCATCTATAGACTACTCATTCCTTTTACAACAGAAAACAGTGAACTAGGAGCAAACATTTAAGTTAGCTACACAACTGTGACACAGACTATAGAGGTGAAGGGGATCTTGGAATTAGCTAATCCAATACTCTTACTTTCAAGGTCAAGGGAAGAATGAAGATGAGCGATGCCTGGGGTAAGCATGACACAAATTACAAATGACTAGAGAGACTTGAAATCTTCATCTGTTTGAAAAACATAACACACAAAAGAAGAGAGATTTATCTGTGAAAGAACAAGAAGACTGTAGACCCTGAATAATGCTCATAAACCTGTTAACTCAATAATCATTTTATGTCAGTAAATGCCAACCTATCAAGCAAAACAAAACGGTCAGACTTTCCTTGTAAATGGGATAATCCAAGTAAGTTAGGTACGATTATGTATACAAAGCACCTAGTAAAAGGCGTGGCCCATAACAAGACTTCTAAATGTAATTCCCTTCTCCTCCCTGCCCGTTTTCTCAGTCTAGAAGTAAAATACTATAATTGCTTCCTATCTGTTCTCATTGTCTTGAGACTGTATGTTAACCTGAACTTTGACATCAGAATAGCATTCCTCCTATACCTTGCTCAAAAACAATGGTAAAATGTTCAATCTCATTAAAGATCAAATAATTGCCAGTTAAAACATTTTGACTTTTAAGTCAAATCACCTATAAATTCACCAAATAAAATTTGGTGATTCATTCAAAACAAAGCACTGTCTAATAAATATAGGGTGTGCACTCAAGATGTAACCTAAGTAACTAGGAATACAGAATAGAGAGGATATCATTTCAAGCTGGGGTATTTACAAATTTGTAGAAGCAGCATTTGAGCTAGAAGATGAGTATATATAGTATTTTCATTGGTTAAGTAGGAAATAAAAGGAAATTTCAGGTAGAGAGTTGCTTGAACAAAGGAATGAAGGTAGGAAAAAGTGCTTTATAATCTAGTCTCAACCTTCTCTTTCTTTCCAATATGCCCCAACAGGAACACTAAACTCAACTAAGTGCCATTTCCAAGATACAGTGTCTACGTTTTCTACCTCCATACCTTTGTCAAACCATTCTCTTCCTTAACATCAGGGAACAAGTCTTGCACAACTCTGCAACCCTTCTATCATTTGCACAATACAGCTTAATAAATAATACTAGTTAAACAAATGTTCAGCTTTTTCTCAGCTTCTTTTACCTTAATTCACTAGTTTCTTTCTTCTCTCCTTCTAATCCTCCTGACTAACCAAACTAAAGAACCAAATCTACCTACCTATAGCTAACTGATTAACATATGACTGCACGGAGAGACTGCCCCTTCACTTATTTGAAACTCCTCATTCACAAATAATACCTAGGTCTGGAGGAATAAGAAAGGTAAAAAAACACTCCAGTAAGTCTTAAAAGCAGATTTTTTTAAAAATTTATTTGTTATTGTTGAGAATGTACACGGCTGAACATCACCAATTCAACAATTTCTACATGTACAATTCATTGACACTGATTACATTCTTCAAGTTACACAACCATTCTCACCCTCCCTTTCTGAGTTGTTCCTCCCCCATTACCATAAACTCACTGCTTCCTAAATTTCCCATCTTTCAGTTGCTCTGGTCAATCTGTTCTCATATACTTAGTTCTTAAAAGAGCACAATGATCAAGGCAGACAGTCTATACTAAGGAAGCTAAAACTTTTGGTTGATTTTAAGAAGACTTCAGGAGATATTTTTGGCTTAAGGTTTAAAGATTACCTCAAGGGTTCATCCAGCCTCCATGACTCTAGAAAGTCTGGAGTCCATGAGAATTTGTTCTGCATTTTCCCCCTTCTGATCAGGATTCTTCATATAATCTTTGATCAAAACATTTAGCGATGGTAGCCAGGCACCATCCAGTTCTCTAGTCTCAAGCAAAGGAGTTAGTTGCTCATGAAGGCAATTAGCCACACATTCCATTTCTTCCTCCTATTCTAGACTCTCCTTCCTCTCTTGCTCCAGGCAAACAGAAACCAATTGCTGTATCCTGGATGGCTGTTTACAAGCTTTTAAGATCCCAGGCACTACGCAAGGATCTTGGAGGCAAAATAGAAGCACTAAACACAATATTAGGCCAATTAATTGGGATGTACCATGAAACCATGACCCTAAATCTCCAAACCAAGAAACCAGATCCCATGAGGTGTTTGGCTGTCCGCCTCAGCAGCTGCTCTTTTTGTTGTTGTAATACAAAACAAAAATTTTTCATTTTAGCAGTAAATTAGCAAGACTATGCCTTTAAAACAATCAATACATGTGCCTATATTTTAAATAGATTTTTCTTTTCTTAGCCAAAATGAGAAATTATCCCTAAGATAACTGGAAGCTGCTTAAATCAAGTCTTTAAACAGTCTCTCACAGTAAAGAAACAAAGTATTACTTGCAAAAGGCATTCTACCTGAAATGACCTAAATCATTGCAGTTTTAGAGACTACACATGAAACCTAGTGGAATCAGTGAAAAAACTAACAACAAGATTTAACACACTTTTAACTAACACTCTGGATGCCGTTCCAAGTATAATAAATATACCTTTTGATACAACTTTTAAAAGGCAATACTGTAAGTAGTTATATTTTAGAAATCACAAATATACCTACAAGATGAAAGGGGGAAAACTGTCCCAATGTTAAGCAAAGGAGCCCTGGTGGTGCAATGGTTAAGCGCTCGGCTGCTTAGTGAAAAGTCAGCAGTTTGAACCTACCCTGTGGTTCCACTGGAGAAAAGACCTGCCTATCTGTTCCTGTAAAGATTACAGCCTAGAAAACCCTTGCTTATGGCGCAGTACTACTCTGTCACAAGGGGTTACTATGAGTCGCGACTGACTTGACAGCACCTAACAACAACGTTAAGCAAACAGGTAATGAAATTTCTAGTGACATCATTATTCCTAGACTCAAAAAGTGCTGTATGTATCTCCAACAAATGAAAGTGAAAATGATATACTCCAGGCCTTAGAAGATGACTGAAAAGCTAGCTCTGATAATAACAAAGACGCTGGTAACAAAGTGCGAGTAAATAATCTGAAATGCATTTTTTTATGAAATGTTATTAGAAAAGTAAATATTTCTAAATAAAAATTATTCTATATAAATGCATATATACACACGTATATGCAAGTAAATAATTTTTTTTTTAAAAGGGCTATTTCATCTACATCACTGCAAGTTTATATATGCAAGTTAGCCAACAAACTTTGGAAGTTATTTTCTCACTAGGAAAATGGGAGATTCTCTTGGATTTGAAGTCAATTTACATTCAGGCGCACACAGTATCAGATTATAATTTACAAAAACAAAACAAAGTGTTCTTTGTCCTTCAGAATTTCCAGAGGGCACTGCTGAATTCTAACTTGTAGAACTGTTCACTGGACTTGAAATTACTCCATGCTGTTATGTTTTTTGAGTTGTTATTTCTTCTACATCCCTGTCAAGGAATCAATCAGCTTCTAGATTCAGATTCAACATTTATCGGAGGTTATTATTTACTATGAGCCATGATAGTTGCTTTCATAAAGCACTCATGCAGATATTCACCTGTATCAGCTTTTAACATGGTTCCTTTTAAGAGCCAGAAGAGAAAAGTGGTGGTGGGCGGAGATAAAAGAAAATTCTTACGTAGGATGGATGCCAAGGTGATAGACCTTGTTTTCTCTGTTCTACAGTAGGATGATGTCAACTGATAAGAACTTTTAGTAATTCTTTCAGCAATTTAGCATCAAGAATTTTACTGAACAAAACTATTTACCCTAAAACTACATTTTTGCTCCTAAAAGAGTTACTTACCTCTGCCTCTACCGTCAATTGTATCTTCTTTGATATTAACTGTTTTATATCAAGCTGACCTAAGGGAAGAAAAAAAAATTTGACTTTTAAATTGACAGACACAGTTACCTAGCAGTACTATTTAAATCCCAAAGTTGAAAACCAAACAAGTAAATATAGAATTGACTATATAAACTATGGAGCCCTGGTGGCACAATAGTTAAGAGCTTGGCTGCTGAGCAAAAGGTCGGCAGTTTGAATCCACTAGCCACTGCTTGGAAACCTTACGGGGCAGTTCTACTCTGTTCCTATAAGGTCGCTATGAGTCGAAACTGACTCGACGGCAACGGGCTTGGTTTTTGGTTTTATATAAACTATGGTGCAACCAAAAAGCATGATGCAGCTATTAAAATGATGCATGAACAATATAAACAGAAGGAAATATGTACATAAAAACATTAAATAGAAAAGAACAGATACTTTAAGTTCATACGTTAATTACAACTACTGATATGATGGTATAGATCCTTCCAATTCTGACAGTATGGAAAATTAGATGTCCTGAATAGACCCTCCAACTGAGACTACTAAAATGCTAGGTAAAATATTAAAAACTAAATTAAAAAAAAAAAATAAAAAACTTATTACTAAGCTAGTACAAATCAACATAGGCAAAAAATAAAATGAAACAGGAACCCCTGGAGATACACAAGAAACTTAAGGATTTCTGCCAAACTCTAGAAACTTTAAGCTTCTACACTGACAGCAACACAGGGTAGAGAGGACAAGTTGGCCTGCCCAAGATGGAAAGTCTAATAGGACACCTGCACATAAAGCCGGGAACCCACGAGACTACATCCTCACTGTACAAGACAGAAACCCACAACAGAAAGGAATAGCAAGGAAACATGTCTGTCTCTACTTTGATGCTGTGTAGATGGGGGAAAAAATTCCACTGAGAGCTCATAACTCAAAATCAACCCTCACTAGAGTTTGCAATCTAAATTCACACTATTTGTATAGTCTGAAAAACCTCAAGAGGTGAATTTATGTTAAGGCAATCCCAATAAATGTCAGATATCATTGTGCGTACGGATGTTTTGCACAGGTGACTGAATGAAATGGAGAGCAGAATAAGTAATGAAATGTGTAAAATATAAGATTACAACTTCTAGTTTGCTGTATTTGTCTTTGCAATAAACTAAGATAAACTACATAATTTTGGTAGTATATTTTTTAAAATCAGGTTCCTTTTTAAAGTAAGAACTTTTATTTTCTCATCTCTTCTACTTGGTGAAAACTGTATTTTTATTTCAGTATCAAGAATCACTATTGTATATTTTGCCTAAAAGGGGATACGAGTGAACCTCATCTTTATAAGGACACTCAGATTTATAAGGGAGAAGTGATTTCCCAGAAATTGTAGGCTATTCACTTTGCCAGAATGAACATTTAGGGGAGACAGCTGGGCTAATTTATGGTTATCAACACTCCCTCCTTATTTTAAAAGTAATCTTCATTACAGAAAATTCAAACACCCGGCTCCCCACTCTACCAAAAAAAAAAGGTCACATAAGATCAACCATCATCCTATGATGTTAATAACTAATGTTAATATTTTGGTAAATATCATTTGTTCTTTTATTTTGGTAAACAAATATGTTTTAATAAAAATGGGTTTGCTTATGCATACTATTCTGTAACTTTTTTTACTTTATATATTATTAGCATCTTTCTGTGCCATTGCATCTTTTTCTACATCATGTTTACTAGATTACATTGTTTTCTGCACGAACCACAGATTAATTCTCTATCATACATTTATTTAGACTATTTACATCTTTTGACACACTTCACTTGTGGAGGTTAAAAAAAAAAAAAAAGGCATGGAGAATGGAGAGAGAAAAGGTCCAAAACGCATCTAATCAGAGTTCTATAAAGAGAGACACTATTTTAAGTAGTAATGGTTGAGAATTTTCCAGAATTGTTGAAAGACACCATCCTCACTTAAAGGCCAAAGAATCCCAAATAGGATAAACAAAAATCTATACTTAGCTATATCATAGTGAAACTGTGTAACACAGAGGGTAAGACAAATATTCTCTTGATTTTTCTAAAGTGTAAGAATATACTTTTTAACTTAGTTCTCTATTGTCTATCTCATACTGTCCATGACCAGACCAGAGTTTCATTAATAATCTATTCAGTTTATTAATAGGCTATTTATTTCCTAAGTAAATGAATACAAAATCTTCTTCCTTTCAACTAATTCAATTACTATGTTGGGGGTGTGGATGGGGAAGGAGACATTTTAAAAGATAACTCTCACTACTTGTACATCACTTCCAAAAGTAATCTTTCTCTACATAAATAATATGATAACTGTCATCACAAACTAGCTTAGACGAGAGGCAGGGGGTGGGGAATGAGAAAGTTTTTGCTCATACTTAACCTAGAACCTATGAAGATTTCTTGAAAATAACGTTAAAGTTACGTAAATGAAAAACATATACATATATATGCCAATTCATTTTCTTTCACCTTTAAAATAACTCTTCTTACAATAGTCAAAAGAAAGCATTTACTTTCTTGCTACCTAAATTTTTTTTAAATTAGCATAAAAGCTAAAAGAATAATGCCCTAAAAGGCTAACGTCCAATGCTTTACAGAACTATGTACAAATACTTAACCACACAAGTCAACTCAAGGCTTCTAAATTTCTAAAACACTGACCCTGAAGTAGTGATAAATAAACCAGGACTGAAGGTCATGCCATTTCTGAGTATCGGCCTACATCTCCTAATATCACTGGCCGCTAAAAACAGGAGTCAATTATTTTTTAACTGAAAGATTAATATTAAGTTTACATTATTACAGCACATCTCAATTCTGACTCTTAACCCAACAATAAGTCCTGAAGGAAAGCTACTCAAGATCTTCTTTGTTTATTCCCCCTAACTCTGGTCTCCAAGAATTTAGGCTTCTAACGTTTGTCTCCATGAATAAATGTTACCTGACATTTGTAAAGTCTAGTACAGTAATATTTCAGTTAACTGGAATATTTAGATTTTACTCCTTACCCCTAGAACTGTCAAAAATATTTTAACCGATTTTGATAAAGATCTTTATAAATTAGATGCTTTAAACCAAAAAATCAAACCCACTGCCGTCGAGTCAATTTAGACTTATAGAGACCCTATAGGACAGAGTAGAACTGCCCAACAGGGGTTCCAAGGCTGTAATCTTTATGGAAACAGACGGCCACATCTTTCTCCTGCGGAGCAGCTGGTAGGTTCAAACTGCCAACCTTTCAGTCGGTAGCCGAGCATTTAACCACTGCGCCCTAAAAAACAGAGACTCTACCTTACATAATCTTTAGCACAACTAAGAGTGACCATTTATTGTACTGTGCTCTTATAGTGATGCCTTTAGTACAAACTGAAATGTGGAAAACAATCAGGTCCCAGGGAGTGGCAATGTTCTAGTTGGACTACTTCACCGCTTTTTACCAACTCAGCTTCCTGTAACAATTCTACACTTCTCCTACCACGCTATCTACTGCCGATGTGACCCAAAATAAAAGGAGAAATAACCAAGCTCGTTAAATTGGTAACTCCTTTACTCATTCGATTTGTATATTCACTCATTAAATAAATGCCTACTGAGGACTCAATATGTTCAGGGCACTGGGGATGGATTCCAACCCTTCCTTGAGGCTCTCTGAAGAAAAATACACAAACACTGACAATCACAATACACAGAAGGGCTGTGGGAGCATGCGGGGGCGGAGGGAGATTTTTGGGAAAGGAAGTCAATATCTGAGCTGAGCCACAAATGATAAAGAGAAATCATGGTGAAGAGGTGCTGGGAAGATTATTCCAAGCAGAGAAAACAATGCAAAGATTTGAAAGGACTTGGATTTTCCAGGACTTGAACCTGAGTCAAATGCCTCCAAATGCCAAGTACTCTTTGCTTTACAGTACTATATTTACATAATCAACAGGCTTTTGCCTAAGGGCACTCTTTACCTACTTACTTTTCAGGTTACCAGTTGCATTCTAGGAGCCCTGGTTAATGCTTGGCTACTAACCAAAAAACTGGTGATTCGAACCCACCTAGTGGCTCTGCAGGAGAAAGACCTGGTAATCAAGTCCTTAAAGATTACAGTGAAGAAAACCCTATGGGCAATTTCTACTCTGTCACATGGGATCACTATGAGTTGGAATCAACTCATACATTCTTGATTAGTGCTGTCCGGTAGAAATATAATACAAACCACATACATAACTTAAAATTTTCTAGGAACCACATCAAAAAGTAAAAAGAAACAAGTGAAAGTGAGTCTTTGAAATCTGGTGTATATTATACTTACAGCACATCTTAATTCAGACTGGTCACATTCTAAATGCTCAATCACCACACTTAGCTAGTGGCTACCATATCAAACAGTGTAGTTCTAGATCAGGGGTCAGGCAAACAACTTCTGCAAAGGGCCAGGCTTTGTGGGCCATATGGTCAGCAACTATGTTACAATTACTCAGTTCGGCCTTGACTCTGCTATTGTAGTACAAGATTCAGCAAACATAAACCAACGTCCATGGTGTGTTCCCCAAAAAACTCCATTTATGGACAGTGACATTGGACTTTGTATAGTTTTCACATGTCCCAAAATATTCTTCTATTTACTTTTTTCTATATATAAAAATGTAAAATCATTCTTGGCTTGTAGACCAGTGGCAGGCCAGATTTGGCTTTTGAGCTATATAGTTTGCTAACCCATTTCTAGATGGCTGAGTTTACTGTAAATGCATCTGGCAAATAAAACCAACATGTATGTACACATTATTTTTTATAATCTAACATAGCTTTGGTGAACACTGCTACGAAAAGGTTAGCCTTGAAAACAAGAGATGAACTACTCCTTCCTCTGACACTGGAAGGACGGAAAAGAGGATTAAAGATAATGAAAATTAAGAAAGAGAGAAGACATTTAGGGAATTGACACCAAAAATCAACAATTGGAG
Organism: Dugong dugon; assembly: GCA_030035585.1. NCBI lineage: Eukaryota > Metazoa > Chordata > Mammalia > Sirenia > Dugongidae > Dugong > Dugong dugon. The sequence goes on along the minus strand of CM057469.1, from coordinate 41,645,151 downwards.
GTTGCTCCTAGAGCTTGCTTTCCCAACATGAGCATGTGTTTCACTCCCCTTGCCTGTAACTGATTTAATGGGCATGAGTGTCAGTCAGAGTATGAGTAGCCTAAAGATGGTCCACGTAAGCGGGTCCACTGAGAAGAGTTTTAAAAGGGCCTATTTATAAATACGTGGGCAGAGTTTAAGAAAAGCAACAAAGAATAGTGTGGAATTCCAGGGCTATTAACACATATCAGGAAAACTATTACAATCCTCAGACCTGAAAGAGCAGGGGAGGGAAATAGTTATGGAACCCTAAGAGAACCACTAGACAGGAGTGATGCCACCCAGTATAGAGGGAGCCTAATTCACAGACACACCCACCTCACTCTCTACCCTTGGATCTCCTGTCAGTGCCTCCCCACTGGCATTGGCAAACACTTCCAGAAACCAGAAGGCATGGGAGTGTATTAATGTCCATAAAGTGAGCCTCCAGGGGCACAAAGTAGGGTAGAAAAGAATGGAGAAGCGAAAGGAAAATATATAGCATAACTTGTAATCTAACGCTAGCCAAAGAGATGTGAGAAGTCTGCTGAGGAATTTCTAGAAAAGATTTTACAACTCTAAAGATAAACATAAGGAAAGAGATGGTTTTTCTTCTGACGTACACTACTCTTTTGGTTTATAAGTCTTCTTAACCTAGCCTAGACTTACTAAACCTCTGTCATTATTTCTAGCCTGCCCTCAACACCACCACCAATTTCCTGGACCCACCATGCAACACCCCAACCCCAGTAAGATACAGATGTCATCAGTGGAACACAGGGTTAAATTTGTAGTATCACCAATATTCATTTTTAAAAATACTTATTGTTTTAGGAAAAAATATGTAACTGACCATCAAACCTATAACTTTATAGAATTTATTGCACAGGATGAGGCTATGTTATTTAAGTCAATTTTTAAAAAATGTGCCATAAAATAGATGCAGTATAGAGACAATGGTAAAAAAAATACAAATAACTGAAATTTCAGAAATAAATTTCTCACAATTTTTCACCTATTTATAGAGTCCTTTAAAAGAAGTAACAACCCTTTCCAATGACTCCCTTACTTCTCATGACCCAACCATTCTTTTCTTTCTCTTTTACCATAAAATGTCCTTGAGGAGTGGTCTATACTTTGTATCCTTACCTGCTCACTAGCAATTCATTCCCAACTCCTTTATGCAACTCTTCTTTCTCTAAGGTCACTACAACTTCCAAATTTCTAAATCCTATCCTTTAAATTTTCTGTAAAATTTAATACTTATGAAGTATTTATCATACATCATCTCATTAATTCTTTATAACAATCCAGTGAGATAAACAGGGTAGATGGTTATCATTCCTATTACAAAAGAAACTAAGATTCAGAGAAATTAAACATTCTGCCCACAGTCACATAACTGGTAAGTAACCGAGCCTGAATTAAAATCCTTTGTATTCTGACCTTTAGTCATGTACCATTTAAAAAAAAGAGACAGACCCACTGATAGTGACTACAGATGACTAAGGAGTACTAAGCAATGACTAATAACCATTTTTTCAAGTTTCAGTTCTTTTAACAAATATTTTCTCTGTCTCCTTGTGGCAAGAACAAAATTAGCTAATGCACAAGCACTGACTAGCAGATCTGTATTGCCTAGAGAAGTTCATATTCATTTTAAAATCCTGATTATTTCCTAGAAAACTCTCATCGACCATGTCTTAGAACACCTTCAACCCCACCTCACCTTGCTCTCTACAAAGAGAAATAAGAAACATAGAAAAGTCACTTGAAAGTCACCTTTATGTCCATGATGGCTGGATTTAGGAGCATTCCTTTAAATAATCAATTATCAATCTTAAAAGTAAAGATAAGACCTCAAAAACCTTCCAAATTCTCCACTAACTGCACGTCTGCACTAGAGTAGTGAAATGGAATTTGAACTAGGAATGAGGGATAACATGTAAAGATTCATACAGAAAAGGTGATTTAATAGATAATGTTCAAACAACTGTCTAGCCATTCTGGAATACTATCAACTTAGATCCCAACTCACTATTATTCAATATAAATTCCAGATTAATCAAATATTTGAGTATTAAAAACACCATAACACATTAAAAATTCATGTTTTCCTTTTTTGTAATCGTGGATTTCTAAGCATGACAAGAAACCTAAAAGCAACAAAAGAAAAATATGATTACATAAAAACTAAACATGGCAAGGCATACCATAAAACAAAGTGAAAAGACAAATAGCTAGTTAGAAAATACAATACTTGACAAAGAATTAATTTTGTTAATAAAAGAATTCTTAAGAAAAAAAATATATAGGCACCAGATTGGGGGGGGGGGGGGGTGAGCAAAGGATATGAACAAGAACATTTACAAAAAAAAATAGTCAATAAATATATGAAAAAAGTTCTCTCACTTACAATTTATGAGACCTTTGCACTATATGTTATACTGTTTTTCACCCATCCAATTAGCAAAGTTTAAAAAAAAAAAAGACTGGTCAAATCAAAACCACAATGAGATATCACTTTACACCCACTATGATAGCTTTAATCAGAAAAATGGAAAATAAGAAGTGGTGGCAAGGATGTGGAAAAATCAGAACCCTTGTGCACTGCTGGTGGGAATCTAAAATGGTGTAGCCACTGTGGAGAACAGTTAGCTGTTCCTCAAAAAGTTAAGCATAGAATTATTATATGACCCAGCAATTCCACTCCTAGGTATATACCAAAGAGAAATGACATTATTACAGCATTATTCATGTTAGCCATAAGGTGAAAACAACTCAAATGTCCATGAACAGATGAATGAATGGAAAAATCGTGTTAGATACATAACAGGGTATAATTCAGCCATAAAAAGGAAGTAAGTACTGATATATCTACAACTTGGATGACGCTCAAAAGCATTATGCTAAGTGAAATAAGCCAGACACAAAAGAAAAATACTGTATGATTCTACTTATATTAAATATCTAGACTAGGCAAATTCAAAGAGACAAAGTAGATTAGAGGTTACCAAGGGCTGAAAAGAAGGGAGGGAGGACGAAAGGGAAGTTACTGCTTAAAGGGCACAGTTTCTGTTTGGGGTGATGAAAAAGCTTTGGAAACTTTACTGGTGGTGGTGGCACAACACGTGAATGTAATGTCACTGAAATGTACACTTAAAAATTGTTAAAACGGCAAATTTTATGATATACGTATTTTACTACAATTAAAAAAAGAGAAAAATATTGGTAAGAAATAGTGGCAAGAGTGTGGGGATATACACATGGGACTGTCAACAGGTATAAATTTTTGAAGGGAAATTTGGTAATATTTACCTAAATTTTAAACACAAAAAGTCTTTGATCCAGTAATTTCACTTTCAAGAATTATCCTGCAGATACACTAACACAAGTAAGCAATTATACTATTTCAAGAATGTTCTTTGCAGCACTGCTTGTAATACTAAAAACCTAAATGTCCATCAGTAACAGACAAGTTGAATGATTAAACATCTGTGCAACAAAATATTTGTTAAGAATGAACTACACTTACATATACTAAATAAAAAGACATCTAAGATTTACTAAGTACAGAAAAAGCAAGTTGCAGAAGAGATCCTAAATATGATCCCATAAGTAGGGGAAAAAACATGATTATTTGAGGGAAAGAGAATTTTATCATTTCATACAGTATTTGAATTTGTTCAATGAATATGTATTACTTCAAAAAATAATGAGCATATTTCAACAATTTGCTTTTAATGAAACCAAACTATCTTGTATTTCTTGAACAAGCATTAATGGTGGAGTTAATAGACCCAAATTATTTAGCATAAGGACAACAGATTGAGATTTTTTTAAGCGCATCGTAGGTAATACACCAGGACAATAAATGGACATAAAAATCACAGTTGATGTATAACCTTTTTAAAGCTGTAAACAGATTTCTGTTCTATAATTACAATAATCTGGGAACTATATTACTCAACCAGAGTTAACTTTGGTTTATTTTTATCATCACACCTGTATCAACTGTGTGGGCTGCCCATATATGCAATAAAGAGAATTAGCCTTATTACAATTAAACTCTTACAACATCATATGATCTTATTTTAAATCAAGAGGCAATTTCTGATAGAAATATTAGAGGATTTCATGTAGATTATAACTCTTAATTGATGTACTGTATAGCAGGGAACCACAAAGGTACCTTGGGATCTGGGACACAACAGTTGCCAACACCACCAGTAAGAAGATAAAATAACATTTTAACGCACATAGTGCTATATACTCATAAAAAGCGCTTTCACATTTGTTATCCTAACGATATAAGGTAAGCACTACACATATAATCTTGGTTTCTCAAAAGAAGAAATCTAAGCACTAACGTGCTATAAGATTTGCCCAAAGTTATTTACATAGGTAGGCAGTCAATCAATGACTACATACACAGTAAGATCTCAAGCCGCACCTTCAGACTTCTCCTTCCTTTCCATGAACAAACCAAAAACAAGTTGCCATCTAGTCGATTCCAACTCATAGTGACTCTATAGGACAGAGCAGAATTGCCCTATAGGGTTTCCAAGGCTGTAAATCTTTACAGAAGCAGACTGCCACATCTTTCTCCTGCAGAGAGGCTAGTGGGTTCGAACCACCGACCTTTCAGTTGGCAGCCAAGCACTTAACTACTGCATCACCAGGGCTCTTTTCCGCTCCATGAAAAAAAGCCACAAATTAAACTGTACTAATCCTCCCCTTTTCCCTTTAAATGCAAACAAAACACCATGCACACAACACTATACAAACTCATGTCATTCCTCTGGCTTGAAATCCCTCTGCCACTCTCTTCCTACCTTTAAAAGCCAAACTCAAAATCTACTTCTTCTATGACACTTTCCTCGATTCTAAAGCAAGGTTTTGTTTTGTTTTTTTTCTGTTGACGTCCTATACCACTTGGTTGCTATAACTCACTTACTCCTATTTATAACAAAGAACTGTTTTCTGTTTTGGTAGCTTATCCACCTCAACCCTAAGCCCTCTACTAGCAAACCTGGTAAACTGCCTTAGAGATCACACGTTTACCTGACACCAGATTAACCTTTGGCTCTCAGGCAATAAACTAGACTTTAATCTCAGATGCATGTATTAGATGTAAACAGCTGTTTGAACGCCTGCTGAGAATTTCCATTTCCACCCCCAGATATTCTGAATCAATCTACAGTTTAACGAGATCCCCAGGTGATTCTTACATATAATAAATTTTGAGAACCACTGCTCTATTAGTGGAGCCCTGGTGGCACAGTGGTTAAGAGCTATGGCTGCTAGTCAAAAGGTTGGCAGTTCGAATACACTTAGCCACTCCTTGGAAACCCTGTGAGGCAGTTCTACTTTGTCTTATATGGTTGCTATGTCGGAAAAGACTCGACAGCAATGGGTTTGGTTTTGGGGCTCTACTAGTGGTTCTCGGAATTGGTCCCTAACCAGCAGCATTAGCATCACCTGAGAACTTGTTATAAATGCAGATTCTCAGCAAGGCTTCGAACTAGACCAAACCTGTTTGAAGCCCTGGATGAAGAAGCATAATTAGGTAACTGCTAAATACAATTTTTATTCCAAAAGAGTCTAGAATTTCAAAGTTTAACTTCTGATAAAGTTATTTATTTTTTTATTTTGTTGTTTCGAGAGGGGCCTGGTGGTGCAGTGGTTAAAATGCTTGGCTGCTAACCAAAAGGTCGGTGGTTCGAACCCACCAGCCACTCTGCAGGAGAAAGATGTTGCAGTCTGCTTTCATAAAGATTTACAGCCTTGGAAACACTTTGGGGCAGTTCTACTCTGTCCTATATGGTTGCTATGGATCGGAACCAACTGAACAGCAGTGGGTTTGGTTTTGGGTTTCTACTGTTGTTGAGGAAGTTATTGAAAATATCTAGATTCCACAATGTTCTTGATAAAACAAAGATTAAACAAATGAAAAAAAAAAGCTCTTCCCCACACTTTTCATCCCTTCATACTTCTACAAACTACACCCTAAGAAACTATCATAATGTTAATCATACGATATTTTCCCAATCAGAACATCATTACAATTTGGGATATATTCATGCTCCAGGGCTTGGCAACATATAGAGGTAAAGCAGAAAGGAATATCTCATAAGAGGGAAAAGGCATCGACAACTTCAAGAACTAGAAAGAGAAGAGCAAACCAAACCTAAACCTACCAGAAGAAAGGAAATAACAAAGAAATCAGAGCAGAAATAAATAAAATCAAAAACAGAGAATCAAAAAAAATCAAAAGTTGGTTCTTTGAAAAGATCAATAGAATTGACAAACCTTTAGCTAGACTGACAAAGAGGAAAGATGCAAATAACCAATATAAAAAATGAAAGAGGAGACATCACAACAGACCCGACAGAGAATTATGACAGAATATTATTAACAACTGTATGGCAACAAACTGGATAAACTAGATGAAATGGACAAATTCTGAGACACATACAACCTACCCAAAATGAGTCAAAAGGAAATAGAAAGTCTTAGCAGACCTATAACAAGTGAAGAGTTCAAATCAGTGGTCAAAAACCTTTCAACAAAAAAAAGTCCTGGACCAGCTGGCTTCACTTCTACCAAACATTTAGAGAAGAACTGACACCAATACTGTTTAAACTCTTCCAAAAGATAAAGAAGGAATACTCCCTAATTCGTTCTATAAATCAAACATAACCCTGATACCCATACCAGACAAAGACACCACAAGAAAAGAAAACTACAGGCCAGTATCTCTTATGAATAAAGATACAAAAATCCTCAACAAAATACTAGTGAGTAGAATCCAACAGCACATTAAAAGAGTCGCACACCATGACCAAGAAGGATTTATTCCAGGAATGTAGGGATGGTTCAACGTTAGAAAATTAATCAATGTAATACACCACGTCAATATAACAAATGAAAAGAACCACATGATAATCTCTATGGATGCAGAAAAGACATCTGATAAAATCCAACAACCTTTCTTGATGAAAACCCTAAAGAAGACTGGAATAGAAGAGAAATTCCTCAATATGATTCAAGGCATATATGAAAAGCCAACTTCCAACATTAAACTTAACAGAGACGGAGTGAGAGCTTTCTCCTTGAAATCAGGACTAAGACGAGGATGCCCACTCTTACCACTTTTATTCAATAGTGTAGTACAAGTCCCCGCTACAGCAATAAGACAAGAAAAAGAAATAAAGGGTAACCAAATTGGAAAAGAAGTAAAATGATCTCTATTTGTGGATGCTATGACCCTTCCTATATGTAGAAAATCCCAGAGTCCACAAGAAAGCTTCTAGAGCTAATAGAGGAATTTAGCAAAGTTGCAGGGTACAAGGTCAACAAACAAAAATCAGTTGGGTTTCTATACATCAACAATGAGAAATCTGAAAGGGAAATTAGAGAAACAATTTCATTTACAACAGCCTCTAAGAATAAAATACCTACAAATAAATCTAACAAGGGATGTGAAGGACTGATATAATGCAGTTATAAAACACTGCTGAAAGAAATTTTTTAAAAAACTTATATAAATGGAAAGAGGTCCCATGTTCATGGATTGGAAGAGTTAACATTGTTAAGATGTCAATAGTACCCAAAGTGATCTATAGACTCAATGCGATCCTGATCAAAATTCCAACAGCCTTCTTTACAGAAATAGAAAAACCAATCCTCAACTTGATATGGAATGGCAAGATGCCCTGAATAGCTAAAACAATGCTGAAAGAGAACAAAAAAGTAGGAGGACTCATACTTCCTGATTTTAAAACATACTATACAATGGTTAAGAGCCTGGCTGCTAACCAAAAGGTTGGCAGTTCGAATCCACCAGCTGCTCCTTGGAAACCCTATGGGGCAGTTCTCTGTCCTATAGGGTCACTGAGAATCAACTCAAAAGCAATGGGTCATACAGCTACAGTAGTCAAAACACCCTGGTACTGGTATAACAATAGACACATAAGACCAATGGAATAGAAATGGGAGTCCAGAAATAAACCTACATATCTACAGTCAACTGATTTCTGACAAGGGTGCTAAGTCCATTCAATGGGGAAAGAAGAGTCTCTTCAATAAATGGTACTGGGAAAATTGGATTTCCATGTACAGAAAAATGAAGCAGAGTTCATGCCTCACACCATACACAGAAACAAACTCAAAATGGATTAAGGACCTAAATATGCAAACTAAAACCATAAAATCCTCAGAAGAATGAGCAGGGGCAATACTGTCAGACTTAGCTTTCAACAGTGGATTATCTAACATAATAACAAAAGCACCAACAGCAAAAGATAAAATAAATGAATGGGACCTCATAAAAATTAAACTTTTGTCCATCAAAAAACTTTACCAAAAAAGTGAAAAGACAAGCTTCCAAACAGGAGAATATTTTTGGAAACTATATATCTGACAAGAATCTAACAACTAACATATATATATATAAAACTTCAATAATAACAAAAAGAAAAATAACCCAATCAAAAAATGCACAAAGGACTTGAATAGACATTTCACCAAAGTGGACATTCAAATGGCCACCAAATACGTGAAAAGATGCTCAGCAACATTAGCCATCAGAGAGATGTAAATCAAAACCACAATGCGATACCATCTCACTCCCACTAGGATGGCTAAGATAAAAAAAAAAAAATTTATCCATTGCTGGTGGGAATGCAAAATGGTACAACCCTTGTGGAACAGGGTGGTGGTTCCTTAAAAAATTTTAAAAAAGAACTACCATATATATGACCCAGCAATTCCACTCCTAGGTATACACCCAAAAGACGTGAAAGCACAGACTCAAAAAGAGACTTGTTCAACAACATTCATTGCAGCACTAGTCACAATAGACAAAAGGTGGAAACAACCTAAATGCCCCTCAACAGATGAATGGATAAACAAAATGTGGTACATACACACAAACAGAATACTACTCAGTCAGTAGGAGAAATGAAGTCTTGATATATGCTACAGTATAGATGGAGCTTGAAGACATTATGCTGAGCAAAATAAGCCAATCACAAAAAGAATATTGTAAGAAATCACTTATATAAAAAGACAAGATAAGGCGAAGTATCAAGACCAAAGTTTATTAGTGGTTACCAGGAGCGGGAAGAAGGAGGAAAAGGATGGTAAACGGTGGTGAAAAAAAATCACATTAAGGATAGGGCTGCACAGTCAATTATTGTAATTGTCAAGTTATATACCCATAAAAAGATGAATTGGTAAAGTTGTGGGATACATATATTTACAATAACAAACAAAAAGTAGCTGCTGAGGCTGCTTATGTACAAACAAAAACACAGGATCTGGTTCCTTGGTTTGGAGGTTTAGCGTCATGGTTTCATGGGACATCCCAGTTAACTGGCCTAATAACAAAACATGTTTAGTGCTTCTGTTCTACCTTCTAGTTCGTTGCATAGTGCCCGGAGTCTTAAAAGCTTGTAAATGGTCATCCGAGGCACAACAACTAGTCTCTATTCACCTGGAGCATTAGAGGAAGGAGGAGTGTCAGGAATAGGAGGAGGATATGGAATGTGTGGCTAATAGCCTCCATGGACAACTGCCTCTTTTTCCATAAAACCAGAATAACTGAATGGTGCCTGGCTACCATTACCGAATATTTTGGTCGAAGAGTCTATAGAAGAATCCTGATCAAAAGGGGGAAAGTGCAGAACAGAATTCCAAATTTTCATGAACTCCAGACTTTTCAGAGCCATGGGAGCTGGCTGGACCCCTGAAAACTACTGACCTGAGATAAACCTTTAAAACTTACCAAAAATATTCCCTGAAGTCTTCTTAAAACCAAACAATAGCTTAACTAGTGAAAAATGCCTGCCTTGAGCATTATGCTCTTCTAAGAACTGTTTATACAGGATCAAAGTGACAACAGCAACTTAAAGGACTGGACAGGAACCTTAGGGGGCAGTGAGTTTATGTTAATGGGGGAAGAACAACTCAGAAAAGGAGGGTGAGAATGGTGGCACAATTCCAAGAATGCAATTGATATCACTCAATTGTACGTGCAGAAACAGCTGAATTGGTGTATGTATGTTTTGCTGTGCATATTGTCAACAAGATAAATAAAATTTATGGAAAAAAGAAACAAAAGACAATTATAGGCCTCTTTCTCTTTTAAAATAATACAGTTATGTCTCATACTCCATTAATTAAAAAAGTAGATGTACCCATTATGCCTAGAAAGAAATTATACTCATTTGATTTTTTAGGACTTAAGCAATTCTCCCAAATCGTAAATTTGACCTCACATATATTATACTTTACATTTTGTTTGCCCTCTTAAAATTTAAAAACAAATATTTTCAGGATTATTTATTTTGCATGACTTTAGAAAAAAAAGTTAAAAAGCTGTGAAAGAAAGTCTTAGCTAATTTCTAGTTCTCTTGACTAATCTTCCGGACTGGAGCCCTGGTAGCACAGTGGTTAACCACTCAGCTGCTAACCGAAAGGTCAGCAGTTCAAACCCACCAGCACTCCACGGAAAAAAGATATGGTAATCTGCTGCCATAAAGACTGGCCTTGGAAACCCTATGGGGCAGTTCTACTCTGTCCTGCAGGGTCGCTGAGTCAGAATCGACACGATGGCAACAGGCTAACCTTCCTGTAACCATTTTGTTGACCTTACAAAGTATTACCTAGTTATCCAACCATTTTACTACCGCTGGTGATTACGTTAGTTGAAAAACTGCATTAAACATTGAGAACTAACTGGAATTTTTCACCTATAAAAATATCATTTTAAAGAATTCACAGCATCCATGACTGGAGAAAATATGAAGAAACAGGCACTTTCATTGCTACTGGGAGTATAGTATTTCCAGAAGGCAACTTGGAAGTATCTACCAAAAATCTCATACAGATGCTTTCCCTTTGACATAAAAAGGGTTTCTAAGAATGTACCCAAGGGAAACGCAAACATTTGAACTTTTGCTTAGATGAGTTTGCTAAAATGAAGACGTACTGCTTTACCATAAGGAAAAAAAATGTACTCTTAATCTTCTCAGTTGATCAAAGCTCTATGTGGAGTTGGTCAGTTTCATGATTAGATGCATCATGTTGGATAAAGGAGCATAACTACAGAATAACAATGTTATTATAATTCACTTTTTCTCATTTTTTTTATTGTTGTGCTTTAAGTGAAAGTTTACAATTCAAGTCAGTCTCTCATACAAACATTTATACATACATTGTTATGTGACCCTAGTTGCTCTCCCTATACTGTGATAGCCCACTCCTCCTTTCCACCCCAGATTTCCCATGTCCATTCAACCGGCTCCTGACCCTCTCTGCCTTCTCATCTCTCCTCTGGACAGGAGCTGCCCATTTAGTCTCATGTATCTACTTAAGCTAAGAAGCACACTCTTCATGAGTATCATTTTATGTCCCATAGTCCAGTCTAATCTTTGTCTGAAGAGTTGGCCTCGGGAATGGTTTTAGTTTTGGGCTAACAGAGAGTTCAGGGGCCATGTCTTCTGGGTTCCCTCCAGTCTCACTCAAACCATTAAGTCTGGTCTTTTTACTAGAATATGAGTTCTGCACCCTACTTTTTTCCTGCTCCATCAGGGACTCTCTGTTGTGTTCCCTGTCAGGGCAATCATTGGTGGTAGCCAGGTACCATCTAGTTCTTCTGGTTTCAGGCTGATGAAGTCTCTGGTTTACCTGGCCCCCTTTCTGTCTCTTGGGCTAATACTTTCCTTGTGTCTTTGGTGTTATTCATTCTCCTTTGCTCCAGGTAGGTTGGGACCAATTGATGCATCTTAAATGGCCACTCGCTAGCTTTTAAGACCCCAGACGCCACTCACTCTCATATATTTTTACCAAGGGACTCTCAAAATTTGTTACCAAAGGCATGCTGTTCAGATATTTACGTAGGTATCTCAAAGAATACTAAAATTGAATAGAACTATGGTACATTATATGTAGTAGTGTCGCCAAGCAGTCTAAGGAGGTAGATTAAGGCTCCAGTCTCTACGGGGGCATGGGTTTGAATCCCACTACTGTCAACTCTATGGAGCCCTGGTGGCACAGTGGTTAAGAGCTCAGGTGCTAAACAAAAGGTCGGCAGTTTGAATCCACTAGCCACTGCCTGGAAACCTCATGGGGCAGTTCTTCTCTTTCCTATAGGGCTGCCACGAGTTGGAATCCACTCAGTATACCATAAAAAAAAAAACCAAACCCGTTGCCACTAACAGAGTTAATATTTCCAAACACTTAAAACAGTGCCTGGCAACTAATAAACCAATGTTAGCATTTGCTATTATTATTAAATCAATTAGTTTTCAAATGAATGCAACAGCAAAATAAATGGTAGTTAAGAATAAGCTCTACCTGTAAATTAGGAGGAAGGTAGTAAACTTTCTCAACCTAATAAACACCAAAACCAAACCCACTGCCGTCGAGTCAATTCTGACTCACAGCAACTCTACAGGGCAGAGTAGAACTGCCCCTACAGGGCAGAGCAGAACTCCGCACTGGGTTTCCAAGGCTATAAATCTTTATGGAAATAGACTGCCACATCTCTCTCCCATGGAGCAGCTGGTAGGTTCTAACCGCCGACCTTTCTATTAGCAGCCAAGTGCCTTAACCACTGTACCACCAGGGTTCCTTAACCTAATAAACGGCATCTTAAAAAAAAAAGACCCACAGCTAACCTCATACTTAATGGTGAAAGACTGAAAGATTTCAACCTAAGATCAGAAACAAGACAAGGATGCAAGGATGTCCACTCCCACCACTTCTATTCAACATGTACTAGACTTCTAGCCAGGGAAGTTAGGCAAGAAAATGAAAAAAAAAGGTTATCCAGAGTAGAACGAAGAAGTAAAACTATTTGCAGATGGCATGATCTTGTATATAAGAAACATACATAAACACACACACTATTAAGCTAATAAATGAGTCTAGCAAAGTTGCAGGATACAAAATCAATATACAAAAATCAGTTGCATTTCTATACAGTAACAATGAAAAAATAGAAAATGAAATTAAAAAAACAACTCCATTTACAACAGCATCAGAAAGAATACTCAGGAATAAATTTAACAAAAGAAGTGTAAAACTTATATTCTGAAAACTACAAAATATTGTTGAAAGAAAGTTAAGACCTAAATAAATTGGAAAGATATCCCATGTTAATGGATTGGAAGATTTAATATTGCTAAGATAATGTTTTAGTTTCCGACAGCTGCTGTAAGAAATTATCACAAATCTGGTGGCTTAAAACAACAGAAATTTACTCTCTCACAGTTCTGGAGACCAGAAGTCTGAAATCAGTTTGAGTAAGCCCAAAATCAAGCTGGGCTGCACTCCTCTTGGGGATCTAGGGTAGAATACATTCCTTGCATCTTCTAGTTTCTGGTGGCTGCCTGTATTCCTTTGCCTTGTGGCCGTATCTCTCCAGTCTTCAAGGACAGCATCTACAAATCTATCTCTGTCTGCTCTTCAGATATCATTGTCCTCTGCATACAATCAACTCTCCCTCTTCTATCCTCTTATAATAAAACATGTGATTGCGTTAGAGCCCCACCCAAATAATCCAGGAAAATCTCATCTCAAAATTCTTTTTACCATATAAAGTAACCCTCATAGGTTTCAGGGATTAGGACACATATCTTTCGGGAGAAGAGAGCATTTTTCAGCCTTCCACAGATAGCAACATTCCCTAAATTGATCTACAGATTCAATGTAACTTCCAACAAAATTCAAATGGCCTTTTTTGCAGAAACTGACAAGCTAAACCCTAAAATCATATGGAACTGCAAGGGACCCAAGACAGCCAAAACAATCTTGAAAAAGAAAAACAGAGTTGAAGAATTCACACTTCCTTATTTCAAGACTAAAGTTATAAAGACTGCCATAAGGATAGACATATACATCAGTGGAACAGAATTGAGAGTCCAGAAATAAACCCAGACATCTATGGCCAATTGATTTTCAACAAGGGTGCCAAGACAATTCAGTGGGGAAATAAGCTTTTCAAAAAACTGTGCTAGAACAACTGGATATACACATGGCACTTGAATGAATCTGGAACACTACCTCACACCATATGCAAAAGGTAACTCAAAATGGATGAAAGATCTAAATGTAAGAGACAAAACTATAAAAGTTCTTAGAAGAAAACAGGTGTAAATCTTTATGACCTTGGAATAGGCAAAAATTTCTTAAACATGACATTAAGGTACAAGCAATGAAAAGAAAAAAATACATAAATTGGACTCACCAAAATTTTGAAAATTTGTACTACAAATACCACCATCAAGAAAGGCAGAAAATACTTGCAAATCATATATCTGATAGAAGTCTATTATCCAGAATAAAGAGCTCTTATTTACAACTCACCAATAAAAAGACAAGGATCTCAACAGACATTTCTCCAAAGAAGTATACAAATGGCCAATAAGCACATGAAAAGATACTCAACATCATCTGCCATCAGGCAAATGCAATTCAATGAGATTACCACTTCACACAACCTATACCCACTAGGATAGCTACAAGAAGCCCTGGTTGCACAGTGGTTAAGCGTTCGGTTGCTAACCGAAAAGTCAGCAGTTTAAACCCACCAGCTGCTACTGGGAGAAAGATGTGGCAGTCTGCTTCCGTAAAGATTACAGCCTTCCAAGCCCTATGGGACAGTTCTACTCTGTCCTATAGTCACTGAGTCAGAATCGATTGGATAGCATACAACAACAGGACTGCTATAATCAAAAAGACAGTAATAACAAGTATTGACAAGGATGTAGAGAAACTGGAACCCTCATACACAGTTAATGTCAATATAAAATGATGCAGTTGCTTTGGAAAGCAGTCTGGCAGTTCCTTAAACAGTTAAAACAGATTGACCATATGACCCAGCAATTCCCCAAAGAAAAGAAAACACATGTTCACACAAAACCTTGTACACAAATGTTCATAGCATTATTCTTAATAGCCAAACAGTGAGAAAAGACTATATAACCCAAATGTCCATCCACTAAGGAATAAATAAAATGTGGTAAAACCTACTGTATGGTTAAACAATGGAATACTACTCAGTCATTAAAAGGAATGAAGTACTGATACATGCTACAACATGGAGGAACCTTGAAAACATTATGCTAATAAGCCAGACACAAAAGATCACATTGTATGATTTCTTTTATATGAAATGTTCAGAATAGGCAAATCTACAGCGACAGGAAGTAGAACAGTGATTGCCAGGAGCTGATGGGGGGGGCAAGGGGGGTGATGGGAAATAACTGCTAATGAATATGGGATTCTTTTTTGGGAGATGAAAATGTTCTGGAATTAAATAGTGGTGATGCTTGTACAACCAGAGATGCCAATCAGTATCATCCAGCAAGCTTTTTCAAACTTAACATTCCTGGACCCTCCTCCTGGAGATTCTGACTCAGTATACCTACACTGGGGTACAAGAAGCTATTTTTGTGGGATGATTTGTTTTTATTCCACAGTTGATTTTCTTGTGCACTCCCAACTGAGCACTGTCACTTAGAGCACTCTCAAACTGTAACTTGTATATACATATCACCTGGGGATCTTATTAAACTAAAAATTGTATTCAATAGCTCTGAGGTAGGGCATTTTTAACAAGCTCCCAGGTGGTGCAGATGCCACTGGACCTGGCTGGTGGGCCACACTGACTGGTATGGATTGGTACCCATTAAGCCCTTGCTGCTCTAGGGCCACATTTCATTCATCCTCTTCCTTCCCAAGGTGAACAAATGTGGGAAAAACAAAAGTAGAAAAACATGTTCTATTTGTAGACCAGCATTACTTACATTAAACCAATGAGGTCACACTTCTTGATTTAAGCTAAATGGTTCAATTTTTAACATCTACACTAAAACCTGGAATGATTACAACTTAACGAACTAAGACAATACCAATGAGTACTAGAACTATGTAGAAATTAGAGTGATTTAAAAGCTTTTTTTAATATTGGGACATAAAGAATTATATTTAGTGACAGAAAGTTTCAACAAAAATACCTTCTGTCTCCAAGAACTGAAAAACAAAATAACATGAAGCTTCTAATGTGTAGGAACGCAGGCAAGGAAAACAGCACGGATTATCGACAAGTCCCCACATCATGGAAGGGAATGTTTCTCCCAATGTTGGCTCATCCCTTTTCACAAATTTTATACTTTAGATTACTTTAAACCTAGCTGATATGCAATATATATATTCCATAAATTGCTAATGAAGAGTCTAACAATCAGGTTGAACAACATAATGAACATAATGTCACTGAACTGTACACGTAGAGACTGTGAAACTGGCAAATGTTCTGTTACCTATATATACCAAGATTTTAAAAAAAAAAAAAGCATCTTACACCCATTAAACTTGACTATGCAAACTTAAGCAGCAGTATTTATATCCCTGATGGGATTCAGCAGCTGACATTTACAATTAAATTTAAGTAGGAAGAGCAAAAGAGTATTTCTTCACAACTATGACAGCCTCCACCAGACTGAGTCCAGCACAACTAGATGGTGCCCAGATACCACCACCGACTGCTCTGACAGGGATCACAATAGAGGGTTCTGGACAGAGCTGGAGAAAAATGTAGAACAAAACTCTAACACCAAAAAAAAAAAAAAAAAGACCACACTTACTGGTCTGACAGAAACTGGAGAAACCCCGAGAGTATGGCCCCCGGTACCCTTTAGCTCAGTAATGAAGTCACTCCTGAGGTTCACCTTTCAGCCAAAGATTAGACAGGCCCAGAAAACAAAATGAGACTAAACAGGCACACCAGCCCAGGGGCAAGGACGAGAAGGCAGGAGGTGACCGGGAAACTGGTAATGAGGAGGCTAAGGTCAAGAAGGGAAGAGCATTGACACGTCATGGGGTTGGCAACCAATGTCACAAAACAATATGTGTATTGTTTAGTGAGAAGCTAGTTTGCTTTGTAAACCTTCATCTAAAGTACAGTAAAAAAAAAAAGACAAAAAAGAAAAAGAATACTTCTTTATGAAAGAAGTCTTGGTATGCCAAAGACAACATTTCTCAGGAAGTGCCACCCTATTAATCAAACAAGCCTCAAATTTCAAATCCTCGTTGAGATCAAACCTACACAAATGTTACTGCAAAAATAAATACCTGATGCAATAGATGACATAATAAGAGTTGTGTTTACAGGTCTATAAATCTTAACTACTAACCGTGACCTTAAGAACTGTGTCAAACTCTTCTTTGCAGTCATGCATTCAGCAAACTTAGATATAAACACTGATAAAATTCCCTCATCTTTCCCAAGATTTTATAGATCGGTACTGAATGGGGGAAATATGTCTTTGATAACCTCTTTAACTAGATTAGGTACCCTGCTAATTACTCTCATTATACATGTCATATCTACCATAAGAGGAATTAGGGTCCCTGGGTGACATAAAGCGGCCCTGGTGGCTCAGTGGTGAAAGCACTTGGCTGTTAACCAAAGGTCGGCGGTTCGAACCCACCACCGCTCAGCAGGAGAAAGATGCGGCAGTCTGCTTCCGTAAAGATTTACAGCCTTGGAAACCATATGAGGCAGTTCTACTCTGTCCTACAGGGTCATTATGAGTTGGAACTGACTTGACGCAGTGGGGTTTTTTTGGTTTTGGGTGGCATAAACTGTTTGCTCTTGGCTACTGTCATGGATTGAATTGTGTCCCAAAAAAAAAATGTGTATCAATTTGGCTAGGCCAAATTGTGTCTTGTGTGATTGTCTACCATTTTGTCATCTGATGTGATTTTTCTATGTGTTGTAAATCCTCTCTCTATGATGTTGATGAGATGGGATTAGCAGCAGTTATGTTAATGAGGCAGGACTCAATCTACAAGATTGGATTGTGTCTTGAGCCAATCTCTTTTGAGATATGAGAGAGAGAACCGAGCAGAGACGTGGGGACCTCATACCACCAAGAAAGCAGCACTGGGAGCAGAGCATGTCCTTTGGACCCAAGGTTCCTGCGCAGAAAAGCTCCTAAACTAGGGGAAGACTGATGACAAAGACTTCCTCCAGAGCTGACAGGGAAAGCCTTCCCCTGGAGCTGATACCCTGAATTCAGACTTCTAGCCTACTAGACTGTGAGAGAATAAATTTCTTAGTTAAAGCCATCCGCTTGTAGTATTTCTGTTATAGCAGCACTAGATAACCAAGACAGCTACTAATCAAAAGGTTGGTTGTTGGAATCTACCCAATGGCATTGCAGAAAGAAGGCCTGGTGATCTACTTCCATAAGATTACAGCCATTGAAAACTCTGTGGAACATAGTTCTCCTCTGACACACATGGGGTTGCCATGAGTTGGAATCAACTCTACAGCAACTGGGGGAAGGGGTCCAGGGGGAAACAGATATCTCACCAGTAGAATCTAAGGCAGCTGTGACTGGAATTTAAATCAAAGTCTTTCCTTCTATTCTATCAATTTATTTTTCCCTCCTGCACCTTTACACTGTCTACCAGCAGTACCCATTTATAATAAAGAGAGCTGAAGAGAGTAATCCCTGTCCTAGAAAACTGCTTTCGTTCTCTATTCCATTAATTCACCTCAAAAAATTAAAAGTCTCACCATTATTAGGTATCTCTAGAGACTCCTTTTTAGGCTTTCTCTCGACTTCGTCTTCCTCAGGGTTTTCACTGGGCTTGTACAGCCGGTTTCTTAGAAAAGTCTTCTCTTCACCCACCATTGTGTTATCTATAAAAGAAGATGTAAAAAGTTTTGAACTAAAAAAAATTTTTTGAACTAAGCATCTAGTTCAGGCAAACTTCACAGTATCAGCATATTTAGGGGAAGTGAAAACTGATAAAATATATATTATCATTTTCTTCCTTGTTTTACTTTAAGCATATGTTTAGACATTTTCTGAGTATAAACAAGCTTTTATAATAACTAATTCAAAGAAATTGGCCCCTGTAAGGCAATTGGCTGGTTTCAAAGGCCCTTATTTAAACATTTCTTTTTTTTTTAAATAACACTTTTACTAACATAATTCACATACCACAAAATTCACCCATTTAAAGTACACAACTCAATGATTTTTAGTATATTCACAGATACGTACAATCATCACCACAGTGAATTTTAGAATATTTTCATCACCTCAAGAAGAAGGGAGCCCCGGTGGCTACTATCCAAAAGGTCAGTAGTTCAAACCTACCAGCTACTCTGCCGGAGAAAGAGGTGGCAGTCTGTTTCCATAAAAATTACAGCACTGGGTGGGGACCATGGTCTCGGGGAACATCTAGCTCAACTGGCATGACACAGCTTATAAAGACAATGCTCTACATTCTACCTTGGTGAGTAGTGTCTGGGGTCTTAAAAGCCTGTGAGCAGCCATCTAAGATACTCCGCTGGTCTCATCCCTTCGGGAGCAAGGGAGAATGAAGAGAACAGGATACAACGAAAAGATTAGTCAGAAGGACTGATTGTCCACAGCTACCAAGGCCTCCACCGGACTGAGTCCAGTACAGCTAGATGGTGCCCGGCTACCACCACTGACTGCTCTGACCAGGATCACGACAGAGGGTTCTGGACAGAGCTGGAGAAAGATGTAGAGCATAATTCTCACTCACAAAAAAAAAAAAAAAAAGACCAGATTTACTGGCCTAAAGGAGACTGGAGAAACCTCGAGAGTATGGCCCCCAGACACCCTTTTAGCTCAGTGGTGAAGCTACCTCCGAGGTTCACTGTTCAGCCTGGGAGTGGACAGCCCCGTAAAACCAAATGAGACTAACGAGGTACAGGAGTCCAGTGACAAGGGCCAGAAGGCAGAAGGGGACAAGGAAGCTGGTGATAGGGAACCCAAGGTTGAGTAAGGATATTGGTGATGTGTAGTGAGATTGGTAACCATTGTCATAGGGCAACACATGTAGTAACTGTTAAATGAGAAACTACTTTGTTCTGTAAGCCTTCATCTTAAGTGAGAATAACAGCACAATTGGAAGAGCGTAGTCAATGTCACTGAACTGTGCATGTAGAAATTTTTGAAACGGTGTATCTTTGGCTATGTGTAGTTTCACCAAAAAAAAAAAGGTTGAGAAGTTAGAGGGTTAATATGTTGTGGGGTTGTTAACCAATGTCATAAAACAACATGTGTACTACTGTTTCATGAGAAACTATTTGTTTTGTAAGCCTTCACCTGAAGTACAATAAGATATTAAAAAAAAAAAATTACAGCCCTGGAAACCCTATGGGGAAGTTCTACTCTGTCCTATAGGGTCATTATGAGTCAGAATCAACTCAGCAGCAACGGGTTTGGGATTCGGTGTTTTTTGCTTTTGTTTTGTTTTGTTTTGTGGGGGAGGTATTCAAGAAGAAACTCTGTACTTTTTAGCTATCACTCCCCCTAGCCCACCACCCCTAAGCAACGACTAATCTACTTTCTATCTCTATACCAGTTGCCATAGAGTCGGACTCCTACTCATGGTGACACCATGTATGTCAAAGCAGAACTGTGCTCAATAGGGTTTTCAATGGCTGATTTTTCGGAAGTAGATCACCAGGCCTTTCTTCCAAGGTGCCTCTGATTAAACTCAAACCACCAACCTTTTGGTCAGCAGCTGTTTCTCCTCTGCCCCTTCTTTATCTAGCTAACTCCTGATCCTTCAAAATAAGACGAGTCATAGTAATAGTAATAACAGCAGCAGCAACAACAGCTTTTATATAGCGAGCACGTATTACATACCTACCAGGCACTGTGTTGCTTATCCCTTTAGATTTATTTAATCCTTACAACTTTAAAAGATATGCATTATTGTCATTTTACAGGTGAGAAAAATATAGCTTAGGGAGGTGATCTAACTTGCCCCAAATCATGTAATTCTACAACAGTAGAACTGGGATTCAAAACCAGGACAACCTGATTCCATAGTCTACCCTCTAATCACTAGGTTAAAAAGTATGTACAAACTACAAGTATTTCAGTAACTCAAGTAGATAATTATACATTTATTACATAAAGAAAGCCATACAGGCTAACTGAAACAATGTTACTTTGCTTTTAGCTGAGACTATATCAACTCAAGGAGCCCTAGTGGCACAGTGTTTATAAAGCTTTCGACTACTAACCAAAAGGTCCGTGGTTTGAAACCACCAGCAGCTTTGCGAGAGAAAAATGTGGCAGTATGCTTCCATAAAGATTTACAGCCTTGGAAACCCTATGCGGCAGTTCTACCCTGTCCTATATGGTCACTATGAGTCAGAAGCAACTCGACAGCAGTGGCTTTACAACTCAGTGAACAGTTATTTCATAGTGATTAGAAGCAATAATGAAAATGCGGATTAAAAAAAACTTAAGTTTGACAGGTAAATACTATTTGTTTAAAAGGTAAAAAGAAATTTTGAATTTGGATAGTTTGTACAAAAAAAATAATTAAAGGAATTCTTGGTGATGAAAAGATTAGGAACCATCAGTCTAGTCTAGAGAATAAATCTTACCTCAAAAGCTAAAACTCAAATACTGAGTTTGCACAATTACACTGCCTTAGGAATTTAATCTACTTATTTTCAAAGTGAGCCAAAGAAGAAATGCTCTCTTCTTAACAAAATATTTATTTCATAGTCTGTATTGATATATTTGGGGCTGATTTCCTCTACCTAGTAGGAAGTCAGAACTGCAATACATGGAAAAGCACAGGACTTGGCACCAGAATACCACTGTTCAAAAGGTTTCAGTCCCTGCTCTGCCATACCATACGTCCTTGGGTAAATCCTCCACCTCTCTAAATCTGTTTCTTCATCTAGAAAATGGAAATACTACCTCACAGGGTTATCATAACAAACAAACAAAACAAAAAGGTAGTATACTATGTAGTGCTAATGTTTTATTAATAACAAAGTTTAAAAAATTAACTAAAGGATCTGATACCTACATATCTACCTTCTTTCTGTACGCTAAATGAGAAGTCAAACAGTAAGCCTTATCATCCCTCAAGTTCTGTGCTTGCTCTTAAGATGGACCAGATGAGAGTAAATAAAGTGCCGTGATTATATGCCTTCTCAACAGTTTAAACACCATGTGGCTTCCAAGGAAAGATAAAATCTTACTGTCATACATACAGATGTTCAGAAGGAGAACTATTACTTAAAACAACTCACCTCAATTTTAATCAAATCCTCAGATCACATAAATCATAACATTATGAGACAGGCTGACCTGAGCTCATTCTGCTATGCATATCAGCTAATAATACTGTTTGTTGTTATTAACTGTTTGTGCACAAAATAGAGGCAAATTCTAGTAATACTCAGTCCTAGACAGAAGGATCATTTTGGTCTGTATGGAGAACAGAACACAAGCAGGGCAAGAGTGTAAGTAAGCAAGGGACCAGTTAGCTACGCAGTTATACAATCATCCAGGTGAGACATGATGGAGATTTGAACTTTCTGACCACCCCATCTAAAATAAGACCTCTATGAATCTCTCCCCTTACCAGCCTAGACACGAGCTAGGCAAACTACTTTAGCTGTGGTGAAGTCAAAAATTCAAACTGTAATCAATGGTAAATGGTTTCTAAGAGGTAACATACATGTGAGGTAAACCACAATATTTTTCTTGCCCTCCCATATAAGAAAGGTACAGGAGTGGGTGTTATCCCCCTTGTTTCCTGTTGCTTCTAGATCACTGCTCCTCCTTCCCTTCCTTAAAATCCTGTCAGCAGATTATTACCATGATACTAATCCTCATTGCAGGTATGTACAGTTTTCCTGGTCACTCCCCTCATTCACTGAGGATGTGAACACCTGGTTCCACCCTCTCTCCCTACTACTAATTTTTCCACCCTTATTTTACTTCACCATCCATGTATACAGATCTATCCAACACCCTGGCCTCTAAGCTCCTTGACTTCTTCCTGCCTCCAATAAGTTGTTCTTACACCTATCAGTCATACCTTCCCCTAGAACTTACTACTACCAATAACTGCACTACATCCATTAATTCTAATTTCCGGCATCTAGCCCTCTGACCAGGGGCATGGGTGGTTCAATGGTAAAATTCTTGCCTTCCATGCAGGAGACCCAGGTTAGATTCCTGGCCAATGCACCTCATGTGTGCACCCACCACCAGTCTGTCAGTGGATGCTGAACAGGTTTCAGTGAAACTTCCAGACTAAGTGTGACTAGGAAGAAAGGCCTGGTAATCAACTTCTGAAAATCAGCCAGTGAAAACCCTATGGATCACAGCGGTCCAATCTGCAGCCAGTCAGATATGCATGGGGTCACCATGAATAGCGGGCCGACTCGAGCGCAGTTAACAACAACCCTCTGACCACCAGCAGTTTACTTACTCCAGTACCTCCACACCAATTCTTTGACACTCCCTCCCCTCTCCAGGCACAGACTTCCCTGAGTTCTAGCCTCATCTATTCAACTGCCTACCTGACACCTTCATTTAAAGTCTTATAAGCATTTCAAACTTTAACACAACCAAAACAGAACTCTTGATGTTCATCCCAATTCCACTCTTCTCACTATCTTGCCCATCTTACCATCTCAGTTAATGGGACTAGCGGTCACTTTTTGCCCAGATATAAAAAAAAAAAAAAGAAAAGAAAAACCTAGGAGTCATCCTTAATGCTTTTACTTCCTCTCATCCAATCCAGCAGAGTCCATTTGACCCTGCCTTCAAAATATACCCAATTTTAGCTACCTCCATCCTAGTCATAGTCTAAGCCACAATCACATCTCACTTAAGACGACTGTAGCTGTCTCCTAATTGGTCTCTTTTCCATTCTTTCTCCCTTCTGGTCCATTTTTCACATGGCACTCAGAGTAATCCTTTTAAAAGGTTAAGTCTGATCAAGTCACTTCCCTGCTTAAAACTCTTTCAAACATTGAATTTTATTCTAAGTCCTCACCATGGTCTAGTAACTCCTACATTATCTGCCACTGTCCACCCTCAATCTCATCTCTTATTACAACTCTCTCACTCACTCTAGTTACTCTGGCCTTCTGTTGTTTCTTGAAAAAGCCAAGGTCATTCCCACTTCACGGCCTCTGCTATTCCCTCAGTATGGAGCATTTTCCCCAGATACTCTCATGGCTTTCTCCTTCACTTCATTCAGGTTCTCTGCTCAAATGTCTCCCTCCTCAGAGACTTCCTTATCTATCCTATCTAAAAAAAACTCTTACACCCTATTACTCTCTTATCCCCTTATCCTGCTTTATCTTTCTTCAGAGCACATATTACCCAACATACTGTTTATTGTCTATCTCTCCCACAAGACTGTAATCCCCATGAAAAGTAGAATTTTGCCTTATTTACCAGTTTATCCAACTATCTAGAATTGTGCCTAGAACATATTTTACACTTAATAAAGTTTAATGAATTAATAAAGGTATCATGCATTTTCACATTCACTAAGGAAATAAAACAATATTGTCCACATATGTTCATGAAGTTATCATTTTAATCATCTAGTATGAGAGTTAGAACTGACTTTCTTCACTTTTATTTCTAAAGGCACCCATTCATATTATATAAGACAATAAGGAACAATTAATGCGGACATGTATATAATTTGAGATTTAAGTTATAGGTATATACATAAAAATGATCTGTTCCGAAACTGAAGACTTTTTGTCAACATCAGCCATTCAGGACCAATTCTGAATTTACAGTCCAAAAGAGACTCTGAAAAATAATTTGTTGACAAATGTCATGCCCTTCATGCCACTGAAAAATCTCTCAAACTCATCCTGAAACAATTTAAATAATTAGAATAAAAAAGTTCTAAGAATTACTAGTAAGTTCCCTTTTAGTGGGTACTTACTATTTGCCAAACACTCTGATAAAACCTTTATCATCCCCTTTAATCCTAACAATAATCCTATGAGATGGGTAACTCTGTTTCCATTTTCTAACAGGAAAAATTACTGATTTGCCAGAAGCACAGCTACAGGTGACAGCAAACGAAGGGGGAAAATTTTAAAGTAGACACCAACATTAAAAAATAGAGCATAGGTCCTTTAGCATAGGAGCAAAGAGGTTATATCTCTTACCAGTCCTCAGCAGTGTTACTGTCTGAGAGCTGAAGTTCATGTTTTAATGACCCTGGCACATCTTTAAAAGGCTATGGTAGTTTAAACATAAAAGGCAAGGAAAATTTTTTTTTAAGTTTGCACTGAAATGATTTTTTAAACTTCTGACAATTAAAAAAAGGTATGTGCCAATGATCTGGAAAATTTATGTATATTAAGCACCTCATTCTACAATGATGTTAGATAAATGTGTAGTAATAACATTGAGGTCTGCCCCATTGTACTCTATATATCCTCACACAAAAAAAAATGCGTCAAAAGAGGGTATGATTAAATATTTGGGAAAGTCAAACAAGTTCTCACAGAGAAAGTGACATTAGAACCAGGGTTAGAAGAAGGAATAGGAATTTGCTAAACATAAAAACGAGATGAAGGGAAGAGTGCGCTTTATGAAGAACATATGGAAAAGTATAAACCTTGGTAATAAAAAAAAACCCATTGCCGTCGATTCTGACTCACATGGACTCTATGTAACAGACTAGAACTGCCCTATAAGGCTTCCAAGGAGCAGCTGGTGGATTCAAACTGGCGACCTTTTGGTTAGCAGTCCAATGCTAAACACTGTGCGACCAAGGCTCCAAAACTTTGGTAATAGATTCCTTCATTCAAACATTTTATAGAGGTCCACTATGTACAGAAGGAAGGAGCCCTGGTGGTGCAGTGGTTAAGCACTCAGCTGCTAAGTGGAAGGTTGGCGGTTTGAACCCACCGGCTGCATCTTTCTCCCGCAGAGCAGCTGGTGGGTTCAAACTGTCAAACTTTTGGTTATTAACCACTGCACCACTAGGGCTCCTGATAAAGATCACAACCTTGGAAATCCTATGGAGCAGTTCTACTCTGTCCTATCGGTTAGCTATGAGTTGAATTGACTTGACGGCAATGGGGGTATGGCTCACTTAATCCTCATAACAACCTATGCAGTAGATACTACTATCCCATTTTGCAGGTGATTAAGTAACTTTCCCAGTATCAGGTGGCAACTAAAGAACAGTAAAACTGAAGCAAGTAAAGCCTAGAAGAGATTAGAGGAGAACTAGGAAAAAGCAATATTGGAAATCAAATTGAGTGGATGCAAACAGGAGTAATCTGTGGTCAATATCATGAAAATGGAAAAAGAAGGGGTAGAACACAGGGTATTTCACAATTGAGGGACATTAATAGCTACCATTTACTTAACTGCTTGTACAGTTTCAGGAAGAAGGACAAAGAAATATCTTGGAGTGGGTTGCAAAATAAGTTGAGGAAGTGAAAGCAGTGATTCTAAGTCTCAGAAAAGGCCCAGGGGCCCAAGAATAAGTGGTGCCCCCCAGTCCTTACAGCCAACAGCACTGGGTACTCATAGTCCAGCTGCAAAACCCACCCATCTACGTGCTCTAGGGAACAGGGACACACTTTCCTCCTGGACACTCGGGGATGGCCTGTCTCCCCTGCTGCAGCCAGATGCCTCTGCCTACACCAATCACCCATGCCTGTCTAGGACTGTAGGTGAGAGCCTGCACCACACACTTGGTGGCCGATTACTTGGACACCTGAGCCGAATCCATACAGGAGGAGTGGGCGGACTCCTGGGCTCACATACTTAGTGACAGGTCTGGCCACCTGCTGGGAGGACATTGGAGCTTCAGGGGCGCTAGTGACTCAGATAGCTCACACAAGCAGCCTATTTGGGTATATCAAAACAAAACAAGAAGCTAGGACACAGTCAGCAAACATGAACTAAATAAATAACTTATTGATGGCTCAGAGACAACAGTCAATATCAAATCACAAAAACAGGCAGACCATAATGGCCTCAGCAAACTCCCAAAATAAAGAATCTAGAAATTTTCCAGACGAAGAAAATTCTTGTAATTACCAGAGGCAGAATACAAAAGATTAATATACAGAACTCTTCTAGATATCAGGAAAGAAATTAAACAAAACGCAAAACACGCAATAGAGGAACTTAAAAAGATTAGAGAAGAGCATAATGACAAATTTAACAGGCTGCAAGAATCCACAGAGACAGCAATCAGAAATCCAGAAGATTAACAATAAAATTTCAGAATGAGACAACTCAACAGAAAGTCACAGAAGCAAAATTGAGGCAGGGGAGGTCAGAATTAGTGAGACTGAAGATAAAGCACTTGACACCAACTTATTTGAGGAAAAATCAGATAAAAGGATGTAAAAAAATGAAGAAACCCTAAGAATTATGGGGGACTCTAACAAGAGGAATAACCTACGAGTGACTGGAGTACCAGAACAGGGAAGGATAACAGAATATACGAGAGAATTACTGAAGATTTGTTGGCAGGAAACTTCCCTGATACCGTGAAAAATGACAAGATATCTATTCAAGATGGTCATCGAACCCCACATAAGGTAGATCCCAAAAGAAAGTCACCAAGACATATTATAATCAAACTTGCCAAAACCAAAGATAAAGAATGTTAAGAGTGGCTAAGGTTAAATGAAAAGTCATCTACAAAAGAGAGTCAATAAAAATAACCTCAGACTACTCAGCAGAAACCACGCAGGCAAGAAGGCAATGCAATGACATATATAAGGTCTTGAAGAAAAAAAATTGCCAGCCAAAAATTATATATTCAGCTAAACTGTCTCTCAAATATGATGGTGAAATTAGGGCATTTCCAGATAAACAGAAGTTTAGCGCATTTGCAAAAACCAAACCAAAATTACAATAAATACTAAAGGGAGTCCTCTGGTTAGAAGATCAGTAAAATCAGATAACAACCCAAGACCAGAACACAGGACACAGCAACCACATATCAACACAGACAGGGAAGTCACAAAAATAAATCAAAGCTAAAACACTGAAAATAGGGAAACAGATGTCAATATGTAAAAGATGACAACATTAAAACAAAAAAGAGGGACTAAAAAATATAGACATAGATTTTTCAAATGGAGAGGAAGTCAAGGGGATATAAAGAAATAAATGACTGGTATAAACTTAAACCAAAAAGGCCCAGCAATGAAGGAACCAAAATCCAAACCAAACTGCTTTTGAGTCAATTCCGACTCATACCAGCCCTATGGGACAGAGTAGAACTACTCCATAGGGTTTCCAAGGCTGTAAATCCTTATAGAAGTAGACTGACACATCTTTATCCCACAGAGTGGTTAGTGAGTTCAAACCACTGACCTTTCAGTTCACAGCTGAGTGCTTTAATCATTGCACAACCACACACTAATGTTTACTGAGCCAGTAGTATTTACAGTGCCAGACTCCATGATAGGGGTATCCCACGCCTCATTTAATATTTCCATTTTAAAAGATGCGGAAGATTCAGAAATGCTAAGAGACTTGTTCAAAGTCATACAGCCAGTAAGCAGCAGTAGAAATATTTACACCCGAGGCGACATACAGCTATGACCAGATAGCTATTTAAAAGTACAATGACACAGTGAGAGAACAAGAAATTCTTACCTGTGCACTGCAGCTTTGCAACATTCAGTGTGATGATATCTAACTTGCCTTAGGAAAGCAAAACAGGAAAAATGGTTTGATAAACAAGTAAACCATGTTAGAAAGAAGTATCAGCTTTAACCTGCCTACTGTGTTATTACTAATAAAGCTTTCAAAAGAACTTGTAAGTCTGTAAAACAAATAAGTATTAAGCTCCTATTCTGGGTGAGGAACTGTACTACAACACCCCCAGATTCAGTGGGAAAAAGAGAAAGGATTGCACGTGAAATTTACAATCCAAAACATAAAATTTCTAACCTCTTCCCTTCAAAGGTTTGTCTTTGTACAACCCTACAACTTTTTACGTATCAAAGAACTAAAGTCATTAAGTCAATTAGCAACACTGAGGAACACAGACAACTTCTCATTTACATCTGTATGGTTAGGATAACCATTTATCCTAAGTTCCAAAACAAAAGGCCTAGTTACTGACACATCAAGCTTGACTGGCCTTTGTTAAAAACTTTTTCCATTTCTTTCCCAAGGAAAGGGGCACTCTTCCAGAACACTGTCTTGCCCTAGTATTTCCCATTCAAAACTTTCTTGGTTTGTCCTCCAACTCATTCCTTTTTTCGCTGTGCCAGGTGGTGAGCCAGACCCGGAGGCCATCGTTTCTGACTCATAGTACCCTATAGCACAGGGTAGAACTGTCCCAGTAGGTTTCTGAGGAGCAGCTGGTGGATTCAAACTGCAGACCATTTTGGTTAACAGCCTTAGCTCTTAACCACTGAGCCAGTAGGGCTCCACTTACTGTGGATCAAGACATACATAAGACTAGCCTAGCCTTCACGGTGGTGTAGTGGATAGGCACTACGACTGCTAACTAAAAAGTCGGCAGTTCGAATCCACCAGGCGCTCCGAGGAAATCCTATGGAGCAGTTCTACTCTGTCCTATAGAGTTCGCTATGAGTCGCAATCAACTCGACAGCAACGGGTTTGGTTGGTTTTTTTTTTGTTTTGTTTTGTTTTTTTGTTTTTTCAAGCCTTCATGAATCTTACGAGTAGCAGAGGAAACAAAACATCTAATTAACTATCACAACTCATTATAATCGATGATTAACTGCTGCTAAGGAGAATACAGAATGCTAGGAAGGCTTAACCGAAATGGGGTGGCTTTATTGAGGAAGTGATACTTGAACTGACATTTGAAGAATGCATGAGTTGGGAGAAGGGAGACTGAGCATTATAGGTACAGGGAACCCTTGCAAGACCAGGGATAGGAAAGAGAAAAGAGGCTTTCGAGGGACAAAAATAAAGCCAATGTGGCTTGAACCCAGACAGCCAGGAGGAAATTAGTCCAAACTGAGCTGAAGACAGGAAGAGTGAGATCATTCGGTATTTTGGTCTTTATCTTAAGAGAATATGAAATCTTTGACGGGTTCTACTAACCCCGTGATGCACTGAGACACGTGTACACTTTTAAACGACTCCTCTTAAATGCATCAGAGTTCCTTCTAAAATCCATTCTCAGGTCTAAATAACACGAAAACTTCTCTAACCATTCACTGACACCACCCAAAAACAGGATACTTCAGGGTGGATTCTACGTCAAGGGAAAAGAAGGGAAGAAAATACTCTGAAGAAGAAAAAAAAGTAGTTTAAACAGATGGCAGCTACTTAAATATTCATCTATACGTAACTATAGAGAACGAAGTTTATGGTTGTTTCCTACTTACAAATAACTTCTAACTCTAGGTATCATTTAAATTGTACGGCTGTTAGCATTTAAGGACAACAGCAGAAATCTAACAACTATATCCTAACATTTAAAAAGAAAATCGGAGTCTAATTAAAGGCTATGGTGCCCATACAGATTTCTCTGTCTTGTAATGTCATCCTTCCCTTCATTCACTTTTTTCCTAAATCAGTAAAAAGCAGACTTCCTTTGTGCATTTTTGGTTTCGCTCTTTAAGGAATAAAACGTCTTCTAATTCAAAACTTTCTTTACTGCGGGTCTGAGGGATGCCAACGGGATTTGGGGGACACCAAACAAATGTACAAGGTTTAAAACGCTGACAGTAACCGGGCGCCTCACAGTAACTTTCTCGCCCTTCCCTTCCCGCCCCTCAACTCCCAGGGTCTCGCGGAGCCTCCCCATCCCCGGCTCCGGGCAGAGGGTTGCGGGACAGCAAGGCCAGGCCCGCGGGCCAGAGTTGCAGCCACCACCTCTTTCCCTGCCTCTCCGACTGCTGCGGGTGTTCCTTGGCGGGTAGTGAAGAGCGGATGCGGAAGCACGGATATTACCTGGGGCCGGAGCCCGGCTGCGTGGACCTCGGCGAAGAAGGCCGAGCCGGGAAGTCGTCACTGCGCGGACGGCGGGAGGTTGCTCCGGACAGCTTTCCGGGTGCTCAAGGCCAGTCACACTACCAGCCCAGCCACGGAAGAAGATAAAGCACCCGAAGCCCCCGCCTCTCCGCCCCCGCTTCCCTCCCCCCTCCGCTGCGTCACGCGCACGGCGACCGCCGGTTCAGAATTCTATTGGTGGTCCCGGCGGCCGCCAGGCTCCGCCCACCGCCCGCATCCACCCCGCCCCCTTTCCGGGAGCGCAGGCCCGCAGCACTAGAGCCCGCGGCTGACTTTGGCGTTTAGTTAGGTAAACTTCACGCAACAGCCAGTGATCGAATCTGCGTCAGAAACGGGACCGAGACAGCCTGGACGGAAAAACTTCCTGCAAGTCCGAAACAGCACCTTGCATGGTAGTAGGGGACTGTAGAGTCTGGCGCTTTTACTATAGACTCGCAGAAGCCGCTTCAGGAACTGTGTAGCATTGGAGTGTGAACCGATCCTCTAGGAACAAAAGAGAATCACTAGCCAGAAGCGTTGTCATGAGATCCTTTATGCTTGGTAAGCCATACTTGGCTGTGCCCTTCAGCAACGTGCAAACTAGATGAGGAGACCGCAGGAAGTCACATGAAATAAAAGAGCAATTAAGTAATTAAAAAGGGTCCGAGCCTGCCCCTTGGGACTTCATAATCAAAGAAAAACTAATGATGCAGGGATTTACCGTGTAGATTAGATACAACAGGTAATCGCTTAGATTTTGTGAAGGCAAAGCTGTAGATGAATTTAGGATAAAAGGTGAAAAGAGAACGTTGAAAGGTGCAGAGACTGAAGAGCCACGTTCACAGTTCGCAAACCAGTATCAGCTAAACCGACCTCCTTAATCACTCCATCCCTACTCCAAACAGGTTGGGATGGCCACCCCTGACCAGGTCAGGCTGCCCTAAAAAAATGGATAGGGTTTTCCTGAACTGAGCGTTTAAGAGAGTGGATTTCTACCAGTTCCCCTGGCCACCCACAGCAGGCAGCACTGTCCATCCCAAAGTAAAACAGGTTTCAGCAGTCAGTTGAGTTCAGTACTAGCCATCATTGGCAGGTTTGTCCCATTTTGCCTCTTTTACAACGATTGTGATTGCAGTTTCTGCCAACTGGATGGGGGGGGGGGAGGGGGAGGTGGGGCAGGGGGACCCAGTAGATCCCAACTGCTTTTGTGCTTTTAAAAAATTAAAGAGCAGTGGAACACAGGGATTCCTTTCTGTTGGGACTTTGCCAGCCACCGTATATACACACCAAGAAGACTCTTGCCTTTTCATTATTTTGTTTATTCACTCAAAAAGTATTGTTTGTTCTAGTTGCTAGGGATATATAAGTGAATAAAATAGAAAGGACCGCTGCCCTTAGAAGCTTGTGCTTCTAAGTGGACAAAATAAATGATAAAAAAGTAAATAAGATAATTTCAGTTAGTGATAATGTTAAAGAAACAAAACAGAGTGTTCAGGGAAGGTCTTTCTGTGGGGGCAATCTGAGCCAGCCATGCCAAGCATGGGGAAGAAGAGCATTCTAGACTGAGGACAACAGGTGGAAAGATACTGAGGCTGAACACGTTTGGCTTGTTTGAGAAACAGGAGGCCAGGAGGCTTGAGCTTGGTGAGTGAAGGGTATGAGACTGAGACTGGAGAGTTAAGCAGGAGCCAAATCATGTTGTTTGGATTTTTTTGTTGTTGTCAACTGCAAATGAAAATTAGTAAAGCTTTTAAAAATAAATAAACCTATTTCATAGAAATCACTTGGAGGGAAGCAGGAACGGAACCAGGGAGAAGCCAGAAAACAATAGGACACTGTTGGACAAGTCCATGGAAGAGATGATGGTGACCTATATTAAGGTGCTTCCCATGGAAATAGAAGTAGGATTTCAAAATATTTCCTTGAGGTGCAGGTGTGAAGAAAGGTAGTACACACGGTGACTCACAGATTATTTCCTTACACAGATGGGAGGATGGCAGTGCCAGTTAGGGCAAGGGGGAATACCATATAATATGACTGGAGTGACGTTGAAAGCCTGTGCCCAAACTTTAAGCTTTTCCCACCACCGACTAGAAAGTCTCACGTTGGTCAATCAATGCGATCAAGACTCAGTTAAATGCTTACATTGGCATCATTTTATTTAAAAAAAAAAAAAAAAGTGTAGAGAATCCGTACTAGGTGCTGGGGATATAAAGGATGTAGACAGTGATTGGTGTGTCACTAATAACTCCCTGGAAGGTTGGAATCCTGTTGTTTATGTATTCCCAAAGCACCTAGCATAATACCTAAATGTCACCTGATAAATGTATTGAATAAATGAAGGGCCTGAGTCCCTACTAGAGTGTGGGTGAATCCCAAAGACAGTCAGGGTCAGACATTATTTCATTCCTTCTATGTCATCACTTGTTTTTCTATAAACAAAAGTCTTAATGTACAAGGGAGGCAGCAACCTATTCCAGTTAAGTGGACTTGGCTCCATGGAGTCTCTCTAGCTCTAGTGATATACAGCAAAGTACATTCTAGGCACAACAATAGACATAAGAATATTTTAAGGGATGTACACACATAAGGAAATCCCTTCAAGAGTTCCTGAATACCACCGGTGAATGGGTACTACCACCTGACTGCCCCATGTAAGGGTAGAAGAGCTGACACCCATCTCTGCTGATGACCTAGTTCATTCTTCCTAACATTAGTACTAGAGGTTATTTCCCATGATACTAAGTTTTTCCCCCAAAAGCCCCCATTAAAAACCCAGTTGCCATCGAGTTGATTCCAACTCATAGCGACCTGGTAGGACAGAGTAGAACTGCCCCATAGGGTTTCCAAGGAGTGGCTGGTGGATTCAAACTGCAGACCTTTTTGGTTAGCAGCCATAGCTCTTAACCACTGCACCACCAGGGCTCCCAAAAGATACTAGCTTCCTTTATTAGCCTAATGTGGATATTTTTATACCACAAGGAAAATTTCTGATTAGGTAAATAATACAAGCCTGTTGAAAATAATTGCAACAATATATAAAAGTATAAAGGAAGAAAGTAAAAAGCTCCTAAATTTCCACCATTAACCACCACTAACATTTTGGTGCCCATCTTTTGATACAATTCTTTACACACATAGCCACATACAAACATATAATTTTTTTTTACTGTGGATTTTACATATATGAATTGATATTTTATTAACCAAACATTTATTTATTTATTGGTGGCCTATAGCTCTTCTTGAGGTAATGAATTTAATTTATTCTCTGGTAAGCAAAATAGAACTTGGCTTTATTTGGCCCAAACATATACCTCTTTCTTAGTTCCAAGGGTATCCCTTAGTAGATTTTTTTATATTTAGTAAACTTTTCTTATGACTTTATACACTTTAATCACATTCCTTCTCAGTCTTCAGTCTTTCAATATTGAAAATTCCCAGTCTCTCTACACTATCATATTACAGATTCTCTTTTGGCCTGCATGACCAGTAAATACCTTTTTTGACCCTCTCCATACCTTTAAGCAATTATGTCTTTCTTAAGATTCAGATGGTTTGATTCAATAGTAGGATATGTTTGTTTGTTTGTTTGCATTTTCTACTTTTCCTATATTATTTACCTTGGAGTCCTTTGAGGCCACAGGAAACCATCCAACCAATTGACAGTGACTCCAAGTCACCTTTCTACCAAACCAAAACCCACTGCTGTCAAGTTGATTCTGACTTATAGCAACCCTGTAGGACAGAGTAGAACTGCCCTATAGGGTTTCCAAGGCTATAAATCTTTATGGAAGAAGACTGCCACATCTTTCTCCTGCAGAGCAGCTGGTGAGTTCGAACTGCCGACCTTTCAGTTAGCTACCAAATGCTTAACCACTGTGCCACCAAGGCTCCTCTGTCACCTTTCTACATCTCAGAGCCCAACTATACTATAATTTTCACCAAAGTTCACTTTACACTTCTCTACATTGAGATTCATTCTTTACCCATTGACCCAGCCTCTTGAGATTTTTCTTTTCTTTTTTTTATTCCCATCAGATTGATATTTCTCTGCAAAGAAAGCTTAAATTTATGGGTAAGCTTGTTTCTCTATGTATTTCTACTTCTAAATTATATGTGAAAATGTTACATGAAACCCAGACCCGGGGAAACTTACCCTGTTTTCTATTTCTAATGTATTTTCTTACCTAGGGAAAAACAATATTAATGGTAGGCAGTGACTATTTTGTAACACTTGCCCAAGCAGGGCAGAGGTCAGCCCAGCCCAAAAGCCCTGAGAGCCAGGCAGAGGCCTGCCTGTGAGCACAGCCAAGCTGTCCTGACCTAAGAATTGTATCCTGAGTCATTCCTGATCCTGAATTGTAACCTGTTACTTCCCTAGTAAACTCCATAATCATGAGTATTGTGTGTGAGTTCTGTGTGGCCATTGCAATGAATTATCAAACCCAGTAGAGAAGCAGAGTGCCGTGGGGTGGGAGGGACGACTGGTGTCAGAATTGGTAAAAAGGTTGGAGAAAGGCGGTATGTCTAACCTCTGCTTCATAGGAATAATCTTTGGGCTGATGCTAATGGTGATTCTCTCTCCCCCTTGTGAAGTTAGAGGAGGTCAAACAGTCCTACCATGCCATTTTTACAGTTGGTGTCAGGAGCGGAATTTGTTGCAGTGGCTCCAGATTCATGGAAGCAAGGGACTTTGTAAGAGAAAGAACAAAGGGCTGTGGGAAGTGAAACTTTTGATTCTTAGATGGTTACTTTGGTTATTGTTACCTGTAATAGCTGAAAGGAAAGTAAGAGATGTTATGCTATAGCTGAGGGGAAAAAAAGCCACATCTGGAATGGCTTTGGGCAAAAGCCAGGCCAGTTAAACAAGATGATAGGTAGAGTCTTCTGGCTCCACCCAGCCACAGGCCCAAGGCTGCATGCGTATGAATGGGAATAGCCAAGGTGTGGAAAAGAGAAGGTGAAACTGGAATGTGAAGGTAAGGATTACATGTTTATTTGAATGCACTGTGGATATTGAATATTTCTCCTATCTAGTGTTGTAAAACAGACCTACACAGATGATAGAAATGAGTATTGGGTCTTATAGATAACAGAGTATGTAACTTCACCTTCACTTGATTGGATATGCTAAAAGGGAATCTAGGATTTGCCCTAAAGAAACACAGGCTGTTGGTTTGAATGCAGTAGTCCTATGTATACAGTATTGGGGGCTTAGGTCAAAAACTTGAACCCCACCCAGAGCCTTCAGAATCAGGAAATTTGCATTTGAAAAGACATATAGACCCACCCAGAACTGCTGAGAGTGTGGGAAACTTGCACTGGAAGGAAGGACCTGCAGAAAGGACTACTGTTTTGCTTTTTTAATTTTGAGCAAGCAGTTTGCCTTTGGATGCATCCAGGCAAGAAAAGTCAGTGCCCATCAGAAGAACTCCCTTCCAGGACTGGAAGTTAAAGGGAGCCAGTGAGTAGACAGCCTGGTATGCTTACTTGAGATGACTACCTGGGGCCATAAGATGAGTGGAAGTGGGGGAGGTGCAGCAATGAAGAGATGAGTCCAGTTTGGACATATTCCATTTGCGCCCATTTACCTAGCCCACAGGGGCTAGGGATAAGAGAGAGAGAGAGAAGGGGCTGGCTGGTCTGAAGTCCAGGGAGGTGTGTGGACTCCCAAGCCTACACTTGGTACCTATTGACCAAGCCCATGGGAGCTAGGAATGAGCTGACCAGAACTCAGCTGAATAAAGACAGAAAGAGATGTTTGACATCGCCAGATGGCGTAGATTGCTGCAATTTGATGGCTTGCTTTGGACTGGACTTTGCTTATGAATGCAGATACTCAAAGTTCTAGCTGGAACAGAAGATTCTTCACATCAAGGAATGTGCTTGTCATGGATTGAATTGTGTCCCCAAAAAATGTGTGTCAACTTGGCTAGGCCATGATTCCTAGGATTGTGTGATTGTCCACCATTTTCTCATCTGATGTGATTTTCCTGTGTGTTATAAATCCTATCTCTGTGTTGTTGATGAGGTAGGATTAGTAGCAGTTATGTTAATGAGGCAGGACTCAATCTACAAGATTAGGTTGGGTCTTAAGTCAATCTCTTTCGAGAGATAAAAGAGAGAAGCAAGCAGAGAGATGGGGGACCTCATACAACCAAGAAAGCAGTGCTGGGAGCAGAATGTGTCCTTTGGACCTGACGTTCCTGTGCTGAGAATCTTCTAGACCAGAGGAAGATTGATGACAAGGACCTTCCTCCAGAGCCAACAGAGAGAGAAAGCCTTCCCCTGGAGATGGCGCCCTGAATTCAGACTTCTAGCCTCCCAGACTGTGAGAGAATAAACTTCTGCTTGATAAAGCCATCTACTTGTGGTATTTCTGTTATAGTAGCACTAGGTAACTAAGACAGTGCTTGTCTACTCAGAGTACTGGTTTGGTATAGATGGGCAATTTAAATATTGGCTATGTAAAACGGGGAGATAAAGGCATGAAGTGGCTGGCTTATACACTTTCCCCTTTTAATGTGAATGTGCTTACATTAAATGAGGGGGACAAGGGAGAGTCCCCACTGAATCAATTCCTGTCTTCCTGATGGAGCTGGAGAAGAGACGGTGGGGGAAGACATTACTAGGATCATATGATTCAGTGGTGAATGTTGAGTGTTAACAGAGTTAACTGTAATTATAAAAACTGTAATTGTAGAAGCAGTAACTGAAAGAATGGGTTAAGGGGGAGGCATTGCTGGACTAGAGTACAGTGGCTGAACCTATAGTCCCTTAAAGGTTTTGCTATGCTGATACCTTGTGAGGCTCAGAGCAAGGGAATAATCTTCTCTCAGTTAAATTTTATCAGATGCCAGAAAGGGTGAAGCCAAGATGATTTCTGGAGAACCTGACCAGATCAGATGTATACCTGCAGCAGACCTGAATGGCTGGTACCCAAATAACCTCACCCTGAGGACTCTTTGCCCTACTGAAAGACTAATTGTTAATGACTGTTTTGGATTGGTAAAATGATTGGGAGGGGGAAGTTATCCTCCAAGTATGAAAGAATCATAGCTAGGAAAGCCAGGGTGTGACCTGCAGTGTGATGGATCGCTTTTATATGGCCTTTCTCACCATGATCTTATAACTCCAACCAAATGATTGGGTGGGACTATGCAAATAAGGTGCTTGTGGCCCACCAAGGGGATTGGACAGCTTGCTAATATTGCAAATAAGATGCATGGCACACTTGTGGAGGTGGGATCATGCAGATAAGGTGTATGGAACCCTCACGAGGGGATTGGTCAGTTTTGCCATCCTGCTAGGCTTAAAATGAACCATCCCAGAGGCAGAAAGTGGGGACCTCATTACCACCAAGAAAGAAGAGGCAGGAGTGGAGTGTGTCC
The DNA here is from genome assembly GCA_030035585.1 of Dugong dugon. NCBI lineage: Eukaryota > Metazoa > Chordata > Mammalia > Sirenia > Dugongidae > Dugong > Dugong dugon. The sequence continues at coordinate 41,606,915 of CM057469.1, read as the reverse complement.
TTTGGACCTGGTCCCTGCGCTGAGAACCTCCTAGACCTAGGAGACAGAGAGCCGTACCAGTGGAGAAGGCTCAAGATGGCGAGAAGCAACAGCAAGTATGGCAGAGAACTGGCAACAACAAAACCAGGAGACCAGCAGGAGATGGCAGTGGGCTTCCCAGCCCATGCAGTGAGAAAGCTGAATGCCTTTGAGCAGGAGGAGGCTGCTGGCAGAGTGGGGCCTCTGAGCATTTGTCAATGGAGCTAGGCTTGCCGACGCAAGGAGCGAGAAAGCTGAGTGCCTTTGGGGTGGAGGCTTAGTGGCAGAGTGGGGTACTTATTAGTGGAGCTAAATATCTTTGTAACCCTTGCCCAAGAACAGCAGAGGCTGGGCCAGCCCAAGAGGCCTGTGGGGCCAAGGGCCAACAGGCCGAGGGCCATGGAGAGACCTGCCTGTGGGCACAGCCAAGAAGCTGTCCTGATCTAAGAACTGTATGCTGAGTCATTCCTGGGCCTGAATCGTAACCTGTTACTTCACTAATAAACCCCATAATTGTGAGTATTGTGTGAGTTCTGTGTGGCCATTGCAACGAATTATCAAACCAAGCAGAGAAGTAGAGAGTGCCGTGGGAGGGACAGCTGGTGTCAGAACTGATAAAGGTTAGAGAGAGGAGGTATGTCTGACCTCCACGTCATAGGAATCAGCTTTGGGCTGATGCTGATAGTGATTCTCTCTCCCCCTTGTGAAGTTAGAGGAGGTCAAACGCCCCCACCACGCTATTTTTACATAGTGTTTCCTGTGTCTGTCAAAGGTTTTTTCAAAAACAGGTTTTTATCTGTGGTTCCCGCTTTCCCAGGTTTATTTATTTTGGGAAATTCTTTCCACTCCACCTGCCACTGTCCTACTTCGAAACCTCCTTCCTTCTCATCTGGGCTGTTGTAATAACATCCTAACAGGTGTCCACACCTTTGTTCTTTCTTCTGCAACCAGACCAGTCTTCTTCGAATGATGCTATGATTGTGTCACTATCCCACTCAAAATGCTTCTGTGACTCTCTGTGGTATAGTCACCTAGCTGCCTACTCAATATTCATTTTCCCTTTTTCTTGATAACAGAACCCTGATTTTATTCTGGACGGTAGAGCGCCTGGCTAAAAGACCTCAGTTTCCAGCCTTCCCTGCAGGAAGGTATCCACTGAAATGTAAGTAGAAGTCATTGAGTGGGCTTCCAGGAGAACTCCTGAAAGGAGTGATGACCCACCTGGAAACTGCACATTCTTGCTATCCATCTCTTCTTTCTTTATTCCTTTCTAGAAAATAAACATGATATTTGGAGCTACAGCCACCATTTTAGACCATGAGGTAACTGAGAATGAAATCCATTCACTAAGAAGAGTAGAACAGAAAAATAGAATGAGCCTGGATACCTGATGACTGTGGAGCCTTCATACTATTCCCGGACTCTTTATCTCCAGACTTTATTATGTGAGAGAGAAATCAATCCTAATGCTGTTTAGCCATTTATATGGATCTCCTTTTAATGTGGCTGAACCTAGTTCTAATTAATACACTGACTTTTACCTACTGAATTTGGTACAGATTTTTGAGAACAGCATTCAAGGTCTTTCACAGTATGGTTCTAATATTTAAAAAAAAAGAGATAAAATAATTATGCAAAATTTTTTTTTTTTTTTTTTTACTTACATCTCCCACTATTCCCCTACTCATACCCAGTCAGAATAAGAATACTATGATTTTCCACCTCTGTGTCCTGGTTAATTTTATTCCCTCATCTGCAGTTCACCTTTAACATCATATCCTTGCCTGTTGAAATCCTTAAAGACCTACTTCACATGGCACCTCCACTTCAAAATCCTTATCTTTCTTCAGGGCTTTTCATGAGTTAGTGCCTGCTTGCTTCACCAGCCTTGTCTCGCCATGTCCGCACTAAAAAACTCAATTTCACCCACTTGGAACTGCAGGCAATTGCCACAGTGCTTCTGGCATTACCTTACCTTCAAGCCTTAGCATATACTGTTCCCTCTGCCTGGATCATTTTTCTCCCACATCTTCCTATCCTACTTCATCTGGATAATGATTCAGGTTTGAGCAAAGCTAAGACATCAGTTCTTCTCAGAAGCCTTCTTGATCCCCCCACCACCAAGACTAGATTAGTGCCCTCCAATGTACATCCATAGTACCCTATTCTTCCCCTAACAAAGCATTTAATTCACCATGTTGTTTGTTGCCTGTTTACTTGTCTGTATCTCATACTAGACAATAAGTTATATAAGAGCCGAGACTGCATCTTATAAACACTGTTTACCCAAAACCTAACACTGTACCAGGTGCAGGGTAGATGCTTAATAAAATATTTATTGAATATTGAGTGAACAGACCACTATAGCACTTGGTATATCTCATATGGTCAGTACTTCACTTGGACCTGGGCAAGAAAGTCTCCTGTTCTGGTCCCTGTGAATGGCTCTACACATAACACCTGCCCCCGCCTCCCTAAAAAAAAAAAAAAAAAACAACTTGCCATCAAGTCGATTCCAACTCATAGTAACCCTATAGGACAGGGTAGAACTGCCCCATAGGCTCTCCAAGGTAGTAATCTTTATGTAAGCAGACTGCCACATCTTTCTTCTACAGAGAGGCTAGTGGGTTTGAACCACTGCCCTTTTGATTAGTAGCCAAGTGCTTTAGCCACTACACCACCAGGGCTCCTTCTACATACCACACACATAATAAAGTTTTTAAAGAACACATAGGCACCTTTCTTAGTTGAGATCTGACACTTAGCATTTGCAGCATGCTACCCATTAGGCTTAACATCTGCGTTCAGGAATAACACCACTTAAGCCTGAGGCAAACCTTCTCCACAAATATTTTCCTACGTCTTAAAAACAAAAGTCATCTTGATCTGAATGTCATGAAGTTTGTGAGTTACGAGGTTGCTAAAATTGGAGACAAAAATTGCTTTCAAGTATAGGAAAGGATTGAATGGCAGAAGTGATTAGATAAGAAAAAAGACAAATTAATTAATTTGTCAGATCTTCTCAAGAGCTAGAATGCAGTAGATCCTTGCATTGTTGTTGTTAGTTGCTGAATGGATTCCGACTCACGATGACCCCATGTGTGCAGAGTAGAACTGCTTTATAGAGTTTTCAAGGCTGTGACCTTTCAGAAGCTGATCACCAAGTCTGTCTTCTGGTGCCTCCGGATAGGTTTGAACAGTCAGATTTTTGTCTAGTAGTTATGCACTTAACTATTTGTGCCATCCAGGAACCCCTTGATTCTTGTATAACGAAGTATTATTTCCTAATAGTGCTAAATGTCCATCTCCTTGCTTGTCTTTATGATTCCAATTTGCAGCACTGAAGGTAGTCACACATTAGGGTGGTATTTACAACAGTTGCATATGGCAGCTGAGATAAATTTTACAAAAATAAACACTTCATATTCCTCTTAAATTTGTATACATGTACAACACACAATACAGGGAAAGTCAGCATAACTGGACTAAACCAAAAGCTAAGAAGTTCCCCTGAACACAACCAAACACTTTGAGCAGCAGAGTAACTGGGGCTGGGGTCTGGGGACCATGGTTTCAGGGGACACCTAGGTCAATTGGCATAACAAAGTTTATTAAGAAAATGTTCTGCATCCTACTTTGGTGAGCGGCCATCTAAGATGCATCATTTGGTCCTAACTCACCTGGAGCAAAAGAGAATGAAGAACACCAAAGACACAAGGAAAATATTAGCCCAAGAGACAAAATGGACACATAAACCAGAGACTCCATCAGACTGAGACCAGAAGAACTGGATGGTGCCCAGCTATCACCAATGACTGCTCTGACAGGGAACACAACAGAGAGTCCCTGACAGAGAAGGAGAAAAGTGTGGAGTGAAACTTAAATTCACACAAAAAGACCAGATGCAATGGTTTGACTGAGACTGGAGGAACCCCCAAAGCCATGGCCTCTGGACACTCCGTTAATCCAAAACTAAAACCATTCCTAAAGCCCACTCTTCAGACAAAGATCAGACTGGATTATAAAACATAAAATATTATTCACAAGGAGTGTACTTCTTAGTTCAAGCAGATACACAAGACCAAATGGGCGGCTCCTGTCTGGAAGCAGGATGAGAAGGCAGGAAGGGACAGGAGCTGGTTGGACGGACACGGGAAACCCGGGGTGAAAAGGGGGAATGTGCTGTCACATAGGGATTGCAACTAGTGTCACATAATATGTGTATAAATTTTTGTATGAGAAATTAACTTGAGCTGTAAACTTTTGCTTAAAGCACAATAAAAAACATTTGTATACGTGTATATATAAATGTAAAATGCATGAAACACTATACCAGTTCTTTATATTGGCAACTAGATGAGCTTTGAATGCTAGAATTATGAGTAGTTTTGTTTTTATGAAAAAATTTTGTAAGACTTACCTTTTCAAAAACCTTAAAAATTTCAGCACAATTAAAAAAATTTAAATAATGTTTTCTCCCTAAGATTGGGAAGAAGACAAGAATGTTCACTATCATCGTTTCTATTTAACATTGTGCTGGAGATTTTAGCCAGTGTGATAAGGCAAGGAAAAGAATAAAAGGTACAAAGATTGGAAAGGAAGAAGTAAAACTAAACTTATTTGTAGATGGCATAGTTGTATCATCACCAAGGGAAAAAACATCACAAAGTTCAGTAAAGCAAAAAGAAAGTTTTAAAAAACATCACAAAGTTCAGTAAAGCAAAAAGAAAGTTTTATTTGGCATGTATTCAAAGAGGCAAAAGTAGGAAACGGACAAGCATGCTGCCAGAGCCATGTCTGCCCGAGTCCAAGGAATATTAGAGAATAGGCAAGAATGGAAAAATGGACAAGCATACTGCTAGAGCCATGTCTGCCTGAGTCCGAGGAATGTTACAGAATCATCAGCATTTATTAACATTACAAAATGGGCAAAACCATGGAAAGCTTCACCTTGTCACAGACTGGCTAGAAACTGTGATCATACATTTTGAATTGTCTTTCTTAACAATCATTGGTACAGGTTTCAGTAACGATGGTCAGGAGTGTCTTCATTGGTCCAATAAATTTTCTAGTCACTAAATGCTGATAGAAAAACATAAGAAGAGTGGAAAGTCTGTTTGACTGGTTTATGTGAAAGGTTCCTTAAAAGATATTTTCTATGATTGTCCTAGCTATTGTCCAGTTGATGTGTCCTTGTGAGTCTTTGCGAGTCCATTCCAGCTGGGTCACATTGTGTATGCTCAAGGACAGACAATAATGACCCCAATATTATTTCCTAAATCATGTATATGTAGAAAATCTAAAAGAATTTATAAACAAATATTAGAATGAGTAGGTGAGTTTGGCAAGGTCATCGAATACAAAGTCAGTATAGACAAAATCAAATGTATTTTTATACACTAGCAACAAACAATTAGAAAATATATTTTTTAAAATACCATTTGCATAACACTAAAAACAATGAAATATCTAGAAATAAATCTACTGGAAGGTGTACAAGATGTCTGTACTAAAAACAACAAAACACTGCAAAGAGCAATTAAAGAAGAGTGAAAGAAATTGAGGCATATACCACGTTCATAAATTGGAACACTCGGTGTTAAGATACCAGTTTTTCCCAAATTGATCCATAGATTTAATATAATCCTTTAAAATTCTAATAAGGATGTATGTGTGTGTTTTAAATTGTAGGCTAATAGCTAACACAATCTTGAAGAACGTAACTGAAGGACTTAAACTACTGGATATCAAGACATACTATAAAGTTGTAATAATTAAGACAGCATGACAATGGCACAAATTTTACAGGGTGGAAACCCCAGGTTTTGCTGGGCGTGACTTGTATTGGCCAATAAACAAGAGACCAAGGTGGGAGAGTGTAAATGTGCCTTTATTTCATTGTGCGAGGAAAGGAAGCAATTAGTGTTATTGCCACCAAGACTGCTTCGAGAGGGTGAGGGAAAAAAGTTATTTTTAAGTTCACAAGTAGGGAGTTCATGCAAGTTACATCAGCAACATTCTTAGTCATACCACACAGGTGGCAGGATTTTCAAAGGGCAGGCCCAGGAAAGGAACTGTGATTTTAATGTAAAAATGGTGAGGCCAGCCAAGCAATGGAACTGGAATTCTGATGCAAATTGTGAGGCCTGCCAAGCAAGCTGCAGTGGGATTTTCTGCAGCCTGGGGATCTCTGTATTACATGAATAGACAAATAGACCAATACAGAGCCCAGAATCAGACCACTCATGTAAAAGGGAGTCTCTGCCATTTAGTAGGGAAAGGATCATCTTCTGGATGAATATCATTGGGTAAAATTTAGTCTATATGGGAAAAAAACTAACCTTGACCACTACCTCAAACCATAAACAAAAATTAAGTTGAAATATGTTATATATCTAAATGTGAATGATAAAACAATAAAACTTCTAGAAGAAGTGATAAGAAAATATTTTATGACTTTCGGATAGGCAAAGTTTTGTTAAACAACTCAGAAAAGACAAACTATCCTATTAAAAAATGAGCAAAGGAAATGAACAGACACATCACCAAAGAAGATATTCAGGCGGCCAACAGACACATGAGGAAATGCTCATGATCACTAGCCATTAGAGAAATACAAATTAAAACCACAATGAGATACCATCACCCTGGCATTACTGGCACGAATCAAAAACACTGGAAATAAAAGATGTTGGAGGGGCTGCGGGGAGATCGGAACTCTTATGCACTGCTGGTGGGAATGCAAAGTGAAACAACCATTTTGGAAAATGATATGGCGCTTCCTTAGAAAGTTAGAAATAGAAATACCATATGATCCAGCAATCCCACTCCTAGGAATATATCCTACAGAAATAAGAGTCGTCACTCGAATAGACATATGCACACCCATGTTCATGGCAGCATTGTTCACAATAGCAACAAGATGGAAACAACCTAGATGCCCATCAACAGATGAATGGATAAACAAACTATGGTACATACACACAACGGAGTACTATGCAACGAGAAAGAACTGATGAATCTGTGAAGCATCTTATAACATGGATGAAACTGGAGGACATTATGCTGAGTGAAATAAGTCAATCACAAAAGGACAAATATTGTATGAGACCTCTATTGTAAAAACCATGAAAAAGTTTACCCACAAAAAGTAACAATCTTTGTTGGTTAAGAGGGATGGGAGGGGTGGGGGTAGGGGAAAATACTAAATAGGCAATAGATAAGTGGTATCTTGGGTGAAGGGTGAGACAGTACACAGTACTGGGGAAACCAGCACAACTTGTACAAGGAAAGGTCATGGAAGCTCCACAGACACATTCAAACTCCCTGAGGGACTGAATTGCTGGGTGGAGGGATGTGGGGACCATGGTCTCAGGGAACATCTAGCTCAACTGGCATAACACAGTTTATAAAGACAAGGTTCTACATTCTATCTTGGTGAGTAGCATCTGGGATCTTAAAAGCCTGTGAGCAGCCATCTAAGAGACTCCACTGGTCTCAAGGGAGGATGAATAGACCAGGATACAAGGAAAAAATTAGTCCAAAGGACTAATGGGCCACAGCTAGCAAGGCCTCCACCAGACTGAGTCCAGTCCAGTTAGATGGTGCCCAGCTATCACAACTGACTGCTCTGACCAGGATCACAGTAGAGGTTTCTGGACAGAGCTGGAGAAGGATGCAGAACAAAATTCTAACACACACAAAAAAGACCGGACTTACTGGCCTGAAAGAGACTGGAGAAACCCTGAGAGTATGGCCCCCAGACACCCTTTTAGCTCAGTGGTGAAGTTACTTCTGAGGTTTACCATTCAGCTGGGGATTGGACAGCCCCATAAAACAAAACGAGACTAATGAGGCACAGCAGTCCATGGACGAGGGCCAGAAGGCAGAAGGGGACAGGAAAGCTGGTGATAGGGAACCCAAGGTTGAGTAAGGGCAGTGTTGATATGTAGTGGGGTTGTTAAGCATTGTCATAGGGCAACATGTGTACTAACTGTTTAATGAGAAACTATTTTGTTCTGTAGACCTTCATCTGAAATGAGAATAGCAGCACAACTGGAAGAATGTAGTCGATATCACTGAACTGTGCAAGTAGAAATTTTTGAAATGGTGTATCTTTGGCTATGTATATTTTCACCAAAAAAAAAAGGTGAGAAGGGAGAGGGTTGACATGTCGTGGGGTTGTTAACCAATGCCATAAAACAATATGTGTATTGACTGTTTAATGAGAAATTATCTGTTCTGTAAACCTTCACCTGAAGTACAATTTTAAAAAAATGAGTTTTAAAAAAAAGAAAATATCAATAAAATGGACTTCATGAAAACTAACATCTTTTGTTCATGAAAATACAACAAAAGCAAGACAGACTGGGAGGAGATAATTGCAATACATATATCCAATAAAGGACTTGTATACAGAATATGTTAAAAAAATCTTACAAATGGGAAAAGTCTGACCATCTAATTTTTTTAATGTGTGAAAGATGCTGTAAGCACTTCACAAAAGGGAATATCCAACTGGTCCATAAATATATGAAAAGGTATTCAACATCACTGGTCATCAGAAAAATGCAAATTAAAACTACACTGAGATACTAATATACCCTGCCAGGATGACTAAAATTAAAAGATTATGAGAGTATGAACAACTTGTGTACATTGCTGGTGGGAATATTAATTTGCATAATTGTCAATATCTATTAAAACTAAAAATACATATGCCTTATTATCCAGCAACTCTACTCCTGGCTTTATACCTAAGAGAAGTAAGTGGTTTTGTTCACTGGAAATCATGAATAAGAATATTTATAACAGTGTTATTCATAATATTCAAAAAAATCAAACAACCAAATGACCATCAACAATCAAAAGGATAAATCAGTTATGGTATATTTATAAAAATAAATTCTACACAGCAGTGAAAAAGAATAAGCTTTTGCTACAAGCAATAATTTAGACCAAGGCTTCTCAGCTTCAGCACTACTGACATTTTGGGCCAGATAATTCATCATTCTGAGGGAACTGTCCTGTGCATCCCTGCTTCTACTCAGTAGATGCTAGTAGTACATGCTCTTCCAGTTGTGACAATCAACAATGTCTCCAGATGTGACGTTGCCATATGTCCCTTAGGTAATAAAATTGCCTCTGGTTGTCAAGCACTGAGGTAGATGAATCTCAAGAATAACATTGAGCAAATAAAGCCAGCTGAAAAAACATGACATATTGTGGATTCCATTTATACGATGTTCAAAAATAGGCAAAACTGTTCTAGGATGGCAGAGTGAACAGATCTGCAGACATATTTCTTAGGAAAACAAGCATAACTGGCTAAATTTATTTATTTTTTTAAAGTACACTAACTACATAGTAGACAAGAATTATCTTAGGTGAAGGGAAGGACAACACACACTACAGGGTAAGTCAGCACCACTGGACTAAACCAAAAGCTAAGAAGTTTTCTGAACACAACCAAACACTTCAAGGGACATTGTAGCAGGGGAAGGGGTCTGGGGACCATGGTTTCAGGGGACATGTAGGTCAATTGGCATAAAGAATTTTATTAAGAAAATGTTCTGCACCCTACTTTGGTGAATGGTGTCTGGAGTCCTAAAAGCTAGCGAGCAGCCATCTAAGATGCATCAATTGGTTGCAACCCACCTGAAGCAAAGGAGAATGAAGAACACCAAAGACACAAGGAAAATATTAGCCCAAGAGACAGAAAGGGACACATAAACCAGAGACTCCATCTGCCTGAGACCAGAAGAACTAGATGGTGCCCAGCTACCACCAATGACTGCCCTGACAGGGAACACAACAGAGAATCCCTGATGGAGCAGGAGAAAAGTGGGGTGCAGAACTCAAATGCTAGTAAAAAGACCAAACTTAATGGTCTGACTGAGACTAGAGGAACCCTGGAAGACATGGCCCCAGACTCTCTGTTAACCCAGAACTAAAACCATTCCTGAAGCCAGCTCTTCAGACAAAGAATAGACTGGACTATAAGACATAAAATGATACTGGTGAAGAGTGTGCTTCTTAGTTCAAGTAGATACTTGAGACTAAATGGGCAGCTCCGGTCCGGAGGTGGGATGAGAAGGCAGAAAGGGATAGGAGCTTGTTGAATGGACACGAGAAATCCAGGGTGGAAAGGAGGAATGTGTGGTCACATTGTAGGGATAGCAATCAGGGTCATGTAACAATGTGTGTATAAATGTTTGTATGAGAAACTAACTTGAGCTGTATACTTTCACCTAACACAAATAAAAATAAATAAGTATATAAATTTAAAAAAAAAAAGAGTAAAGTATCTGGAAATTGTCATGAAGGCATGCAGCAAATGAAGAAACATTTATTCATTCTATTAAAACTTGGTAAGGACAGTAACAGTGTATCACCCTGCCCCCAGTTCAGCTTGAGGAAGTGCCACCCAGGAGGGTATGGCCAAGAAGAGGGGCTCCCTCTCCCCTCAGCTCCCAATAAAAGGATACAATATCTCACTGAGAGGGGTAGGCTGCCAGAATTTCTGAAACCCTCTAACTCCGAGTTGAGAATAAATTCCTGGTGAGTATGGCCAAGAGGCTTGAAGTTCCTTTCCTTCAAAGAACTTCTATTCATAGGACAGGGGTTCTTCTTCAGGCATGCCAAGCTGAAAATACTGGGAGGCCCAATTGCCCACACCTCATCTCACTCACAGGGCAGACATTTCACACTGGGAGAAGCAAGCAGAGACCAGAGGCTGGGTGCTGGATGGGGCGATACTCTCTGGTTGTCTCTGCTTGCTTCTCCCAGTATGCACTATTGAAAAAATATAGAGCAATCAGCAAGTAATTAGTTGAGCCTAACAGCTGAGTGTGATACCAAATGAGGCAAAAAGCTTAATAAAGAGACCAAGCAAGAGACAGTCAAAGATAGCTCTACTGAAACCACTGTCATGCAAGGTTGACTATGCATATGCCCAAGTGTGTATCCTCTGAGGAGCAACAGCAAAGGCTTCACGTTGTAGAGGAAATAGATTTCACTTAATAGTCTAACAAAGTCACTAAAAAAGTAAACTAGCAAATAACAAAAACAAGTCCCAGTGAGGGAAAAGAGTAATCAATACCCAAGTTTGGTGCATCATATTACCTAAAATATCTAGTTTCAACAAATGACAATACATTTTGTACACCTATGTTCATCACAGCACTATTCACAATAGCAAAAAGATGGAAACAACATAAGTGATCATTAGCAGATGAATAGATAAGTAAAATGTAGTACATAGTTAAAATGGAATATTGCTAAGCAATAAAAAAAAAGTTCAACTGTTGGCCTCTACTTTCCAGAGCAAAAGAGAAAGAAGGAAACCAGAGACTCAAAGAAGAAACTAGTGTACAGGACAAATAGTCTACATGAACCGCAGCCTCATCTAACCTGAGACCAGAAGAAAGAACTAGATGGTACCAGGCTACCACTACCAACTGTTCTAATTAGGGCCACAATAGATGGACCCTGATAGGATGGGAGAAAAATGTGGAACTGAACCTCAAATTCCTAAAAAAAAACAAAACAGACCTACTGGACTAGTTGAGACTGGATGACTCCTCAAGACTATTACACTGAGATAGTCTCCATCCCTGAACCAAAACTAACCCTTGAGATCACCTTGTAGCTAAATATCAAATTGGCCCCAAAAATAATGAATATCACCCGTAAGTACTGTGCTCCTTTAAAATATCACCTATATGAGACCAAACGGTCAACAATTACTTTAAAACAAAGATGGGAATGTAAGGGGGAGGGAAACTAGATTAATGGAGATGGAACAACCAGAATGTAAATAATGAGGATATTCATGCATTGTGAAGAATGTAACCAGTGTCACTGAAGAACTTGTGTAGAAATTGCTGAATAGGAACTTAACCTGCTGTGTAAGTCTTCACTGAAAACACAACAAAATACTATTAAAAAAAAAATTACAAGACATTAAAAAAAAAGTGTGACTCATACACAGGGAAAAAGGGTAGGCAACAGAATCTAGCTGTGAGAGGGCCCAGCTGTCAAAACTTCAAAGAAGCTGTTATAAATATGTTCAAAGAACTAAAGAAAACCATGCTTTAAAGAGTAAGGGAAACTATGAGGACAATGTCTCATCAAATAGAGAATATCAAAAGATAGAAAAATATTAAAAAAAAAAAAACCAAATGGAAATTCAAGATTTGACAAGTACAAATGAAATGAAAAATTCACTAGTGTGTCTGAACAGTAGATTTGAATTGGCAGAAGAAAAAATAGCAAACTTGAAAATAGATTGATACCCATTATGCAATCCAGAGAACAGAGAGAAGAAAGAATGAAGAAGAGCAGACATAGCCTCAGAAGAATGTGGGACACCATTAAGTGCACCAGATACACATAGCAGAAGTACCAGAAGGAGAGGAGAGAAAGCAACAGAAAAAATATTTGGAGAAATAATGGCTGAAAACTTCCAGACTTGATGAGAAACATTAATATACACATCCAAAAACTCAACAAACTCCATGAATGATAAATTTAAAGAAATCCACAGCTACACACATAGTAAAAATGCTGAAAGCCTCAGACAAAGAGAAAATCTTAAAAGTAGAAAGAGAGAAATGACTCTTTGTAAAAGGGAACCTAATAAAAGTCACAGCTGACTTCTCATTAGAAACAATGGAGGTCAGAAGGTACTAGGACTACATATTCAAAACACTGATGGGGAAAAAAAAAAATTGTCAATAATTTTATATCCAGCAAAGCTGTCCTTCAAAAATGAAGGTGAAATAAAGCTATCAGAACCATCTTACAAGAAGTATTAAAGGAAGTTCTTCAGGCTGAAAGCAAGTGACCATAATCAATAATTCAAATTCATATAAAAAAAAAGAGTGCCAATAAAATTAATGCTATAATTATAAAAGACAGTATAAACCCATATTTTTCTCCTTTCTTCTCTTAACTATTTAAAAAGCAATTGTATAAAACAATTTGTGTGTTATATTGTTGCTTTTATAAAACATAGAAACGTGATATATTTGGCAAAGCACAAAAGAGATGAGTAGGAGCCAAGTTGTATTGGAGTAAGATGGTAACTCTGGAGTCCACAGTAACAAATGAAGAGAACCATAAAGGTAACTAAGAAGGTTAATATAACAACTCTATAAATATATATTTGCTCTCTTTTTCTTCCTCAGCATTCTTCAATCAATGTAAAATTATATAAAGTAATAATTGTAGCAATGTGTTGTTGGGTTTGTAACATATATAAATGTAACATGTATATTAGCACAAAAATGGAGAATAGAACTATATAGAAGTATCATTTCTGTATCTCACTGGAATTAAGTTAGTATAAATCTGAAGTAGATTCTGATAAATTAAGATGATATGGTAAGCCTTAGAGCAACTACTGAGAAAATAACTTATTAAATACAATGAAAAAATCTCTAAAGAAATTAAAATGTTGCACTAGAAATATTCAGTTAATGCAAAAGAAAAAGTAAAACAGGAATTCAGAAACAAAAAGACGTGATACATATAGAAAACAAAAAGTAGAATGGCAGACATAAATCCAACTGTATCAATAATAACTTCAAAGGATAATGGATTGAACAATCCAACCGAAAAGTAGAGACTATCAGACTGGATAAATAAGAAGACCCAACTATATGCTGTCTATATGTGACACAGTTTAGGTTCAAAGATACAAACATTTTGAAAGTAAAAGGATGGACAAAGATACATTATGCAAAAAGTAACCCTAAGAAAGCTGGGGTGGCTATACCAGTATCAAACAAAACAGACTTTAAAACAAAAAATAATAATAAAATGGTGCAGATACTTTGTCAAACAGTCAAGCAGTTCTTCAAAAGGTTAATAATAGAGTTATCACCCAGAAATTCCACTCCTAGACACATACTCAAGAGAAATGAAAACTATGTCCACAGAAAATTTCATAGCAGCACTATTCATAACAGCCAAAAGGTAGAAACAACCCAAATGTCCATAACTGATGAATGGATAAACAAAATGTAGGATGTCCATACAATGAAATATTAATCAGCCATAAAAGAAATGAAGTACAGACTCACACTACAATGTGAAAGAATCTTGAAAACATTATGTTAAGTGAAAGAAACCAGTTACAAAGAACCACAAATTGTATTATTCCATTTACATGAAATGTCCGGAATAGGCAAATCCATGGAGATAGAAAGTAGAATGGTAGTTGCCTAGAGCTGGGAGGATTGGGGGAAAATACAGAGTGATGCCAATGGTTATGAGGTTTCTTTTTGAGAGGATGAAAACGTTTTAAAATTGATTTCAGGTGATGATTGCACAACTTTGTGAATACACTAAAAACCACTGAATCACACTTTTAATGGCTAAATTGTATGGTGTGTGAATTGTATCTCAATAAGGTTATTTTTTGCTAGCATGTGATATTAATGATATTGTTCAATAATTTCCTCATTCTGTTTGATCACCTTTCTTTAAATTGGTTATGAATGTGGATCTCTTCCAATCAGTTGGCCAGGTAGCTGTCTTACAAATTTCTTGACATAGACCAGTAAGCACTTCCACCATTCCATCTGTTTGTTGAAGCATCTCAATTGGCACTCTGTCAACTCCTGGAGCTTTTCACCAATGCCTTTAGGGCAGTTCATACCTCTTCCTTCAGTACCAGCAGTTCTTGATCATATGCTGCCTCCTGAAATGGTTGAATGTTGACCAATTCTTTTTGGTACAGTGACTCTGTATGTTCCTTCTATCTTCTTTTGATGCTTCCTCTCGCATTCAGTTTTTTGCACACAGAATCCTTAAGTAATGCAACTCAAGCCTTGAATTTCCGCTTCAATTTTTTCAGCTTGAGAAATGCTAATCTTGTTCTTCCCTTTTGGTTTTCTAACTGCAGGTTTTTGCACATTTCATTATAATACTTTATCTTATCTTCTTGAACCACCTTTTAAAATCTTGTGTTCAGCTCTTTTATTTCATCATTTCTTCCATTTACTTTAGCTACTCTACATTTCAGAGTAAGTTTCAGAGTCTCTTCTGACACCCATTTTGGTCTTTTTCCTTCCTTCCTGTCTTTTTAAACCTTTTACTTTTTTCATGTAAGGTGTCCTTGATGTCTTCCCAAAATTCTTCTGGTCTTTGATCATTAGTGTTCAGTGCATCAGATCGATTCTTGAAATGGTCTATATATTCAGGTGGAATGATTTTGCTGAAGATTACTAAAAAACGACTGCAGATGTTCATTAACAGGGACCTGTCTCTATACATTTTAGAGTCCCTGGGTGGTGCAAATTGTGAACACATTTGGCTGCTAACTGAAAGATTGTAGGTTACAGTCTACTCAGAGGTGCCTTGGAAGAAAGGCCTGGTGATCTACTTCTGAAAAACCAGCCATTGAAAACCCCACAGAAAACAATGCTACTCTGACACACATGGGTTTGCCATGAGTTAGAGCTGACTTGATGGCAACTGTTTTTTTAAGTATATTTTAAAGCCCCACTGTCTTAGTTATCTTGTGCTGCTATAATAGAAATGCCACAAAGAGAAATTTATTTTCTCACAGTCTAGGAGGCTAGAAGTCTGAATTCAGGGTGCCAGCTCTAGGGGAAGGCTTTCTCTCTGTGTCGGCTCTGGGGCAAGGTCCTTGTCATCAATCTTCCCCTGCTCTAGGAGCTTCTCAGCACAGGGACCCCGGGTCCAAGGGATGCAATGTTCTCCTGGCTCTTATTTCTTGGTGGTATGAGGTCCCCTGTCTCTCTGCTTGCTTCTCCCTTTTGTATCTCAAAGAGATTGAATTAAGACACAACCTAATCCTGTAGATTGAGTACTACCTCATTAACATAATTGCCACTAATCCTGCCTCATTAAAATCATAGAGATAGGATTTATAACATATAGGAAACTCACATCAGATGACAAAGTGGTGAACAATCACATAATACTGGGAATCATGCCAAGTTGACAGATATTTTGGGGGGACATAATTCAATCCATGACATTCCACTCTTTGGCCCCCCAAAATTCATGTCATTGCCACATGTAAAACACATTTACCCCATCATATCATAGCAAAAGTCTTAAATTAACTTCAAGTCCAAAATCCAAAAATTCTTCTTCATCTGTGAAATCTGAAATATAAGTTATCTGCCTCCAATGTACAATGGTGGAACAAGCACAAGCTAGACACTTTCATTACAAATGGGAGAAATTGGAGGGAAAGAAGGGATAACAGGCACCAAGCAAGTCAGCAGAACACATTACATTAGCCCTCAAGGCTTAAAAATAATCCTCTGTTTCCTGAGACCATTTAGGCAATGGCCCTGTCCTCCAGACTCTGGGTGTTGGCCACACTGTCTGGTTTCTGAGTGGAGGCCCCTTGGCCCTGGGCTTCAGCTCCACCTCCAGGCCCACTGAAAGGGCAACTCTGTTCCCTCAGCTTTGGGCGGTCCCATTCTCCTAGTCCATTTTATTGGCAACTCCACCTTTTGAGACTGAGAAAGCTCTGCTTCCTGTGTTCCTCCTCTCTTCAGCTTCTGCTTCCTGGTTCCTTGGCCTCGCACTCTCTCGGGCCTCACCGCCCTGCTGGGACAAGTTTTCCAAAGCTCTTTAGCTCCACAGATAAGTGCCTGGAGGCACACTACTCAGCCAGTAAGCTTCGGCAGGAAGGCACTTGGCTGTCTTGCTCTGTGTGTCCTCTCCAGCGCCATCACATGCCTGTTTCCTGGTTCTGCTGCCGCCAGTTCTCTGCTGCTGCTTCTTGCTGTCTGCCCCTTCTCCAGTGTTAACAGCTCTCCTCACTTCCTTCCATCAGAATTGTCTTTGATGTACATAATTCCACCAACCGTCTCTTCAAGGCAATCTAGGCTTTTACCATTAGACACTTTAAAACTGTTCCAGCCTCCATTCATTCACAATATCAAAACCGCTTCCACATTTTAGGTATCTGTTAGAGTAGTACCCCACTTTCTAGGTACTAAATTTGTCTTAGTTATCTAGTGCTGCTATAACAGAAATACCACAAGTGGATGGCTTTAACAAAGAGAAATTTATTTTCTCACAGTCTAGGAGGCTAGAAATCCCAATTCAGGGTGCCAGCTCCAGGGGAAGGCTTTCTGTCTCTGTCGACTCTGGGGGAAGGTCCACATCATCAATCTTCCCTGGTTAAGGAGCTTCTCAGCTCAACGACCCCAGGTCCAAAGGACATGTTATTCTCCTGGCTCTTGCTTCTTGATGGTATGAGGTCTCCCTATCTCTCTGCTCAGTTTCTCTCTTTCACATCTCAAAAGAGATTGACTTAAAACACCACCTAATCTTGTAGATTGAGTCCTGCCTCATTAACATAACTGCTTCTAATCCTGCCTCATTAACATCATAGAGGTAGGGTTTACAACACATAGGAAAATCACATCATATGACAAAATGGTGGATAATTACACAATACAGGGAATCATGGCCTAACCAAACTGACAGATATTTTTGAGGGATACAATTCAGTCTATGACACCCACTTTACCACCCTATGAACAAACACAGAGAGATACATACAATCTGTAAAGTTCTGAAGAACAGAGATGTACTTAGCCATTCTTGATTCACCTGTGTAGTGTCTATCACAGTGATTGTAGACACTCAATAATTAGGCTTGAATGAATTGAATTACATATATAGAAAGTAGGAGGTACATATCAAGAGATTTCTCCCAGATATGGTAGATTTAAAAAAATGCAAAACAAGCAGGTGTCATAGGCATGAAGATTCAAGTCTTGTGACTTCAGGACATATAAAGCATAAGCAACAGAGAATGATCTTACCCAGTATAAGTCATTGAAGTGTATCCTTTGGCACAATGAACAACTTATAGACGTGAGAGTTTCACTGACTAAGCAGAGCAAAGTGTGGTAATGAGACATCTATCTCTTTGTTGTGTTTTTTAGATTGAGAGTTAGGAAGACATTATAGTTTATACTCTGGGGAAAAAAGCTACTCTCTATAGCTGTATAATATCCTTTTTGCAATATTCTACCAGTTTACCTTTTAGTTCCACTGGAATCTTACTCTGTAGAAATTACCAGTAAAATTCAAATAATTTTTAGCCACATAATGAATAGCTACCTATTAGGAATTGGACTACAATTCCCTAATAGGCTAGGGGATGAATAAATTATTTTTCAAAAAATTAAGCAACAACTAAATCCACCAAACTGGTACCAGCTAGAAATAAGAGTCCTCATTGTCTGAGTTTGCACTGTTGCAAAGTCAGTATGAGTTAATGGGTACAAGTCTTCAAATTTCAGGTCAAAAGGCAGACTTGCACAAACCTAAAAAGGTTGTCTCCCTTCTGTGAGAACACAATATCTTGCTGTTTTTAGGCAAGAGCAAGGTGGCTTGCCACCTACTCCCATCTTACCAAGTACATTTTGTGACTTGAAAGGTTTGTATTGAAGATAAAGGCAGGAGCAAAAGCCAGGTTAAGCACTTGGCCGCTAAATGGAAGGTTAGCTGTTCAAACCCACCCAGTGGCTTCACAGGAGAAAGACTGGGCAATTTGATTCCGTAAAGATTACAGCCAAGGAGGCAGGGCCAAGATGGCTGAGTAGTCAGACGCTTCCGGTGGACCCTATTACAACAAAGACCCGAAAAAACAAGTGATTCGATTATATATGGCAATCTGGGAGCCCTGTACATCAAAGGCAGAGTTGAGGAACAGGACTGAATGGCAGAAGGAGGGAGAGACGGTTCGGGAGCAGTGAGGAGTTGCCAAACCTGACATGGCCAAAGCCTGAGCCGCTCAGGTCTAAGCAGCTCATGGGTGAACAGTGAGAGAGTAAGCAGCTGGGCTCGGGAAGCACGTTTTCTGCACTGGGAGAGGCCCAGAGCCAGAGAGTCTACATGCCACCTGGAACCAGTGAGAAGCAGCTCTTGAGGAAAGGTAAGTACTTGCGTATGGTCTACTGCATGGATAAAAAACACACCCCTTTGAAAAAAACCTTTCTCCCATTAACTTCTCTTCTCCCTGCTCTGCACTGGGTCACGGACTGGCTTCAGCAATTGATGAGTCCCCTGGGCCTGAAGTAGGATCCGTCACATGCCAGGAGCCATTCTCCCTGCCATAGAGAGTGAACAAATTAACAAATGGGAAAAAATAAACGGCCAGCTCCCCTAAGCCAAGAACCCAGGGTAGACACAGCTCCTTTGCCTAGGCACAGGCCTAAGGGATCAACGGACTTTGAGTGCCTTTCCCCTGCATAGAATTGTGTGGGCCCATCTCAACAGTGTAGGCCCTCATTACTGCAGTACAACAAGGTATATACCGGAAGTCTAACTTCAAATGTTTCAGCTGTGAGGTGGCAGCTTCTTGACATTTGACACCCCTCTGCCCATTAAGCAGGGTCTTCACGTACCCACATCAGGGGTCTTAGGACTGGTGGCTCCACCCACGCCACCTAGCCACCTGTGATAGGGACCCATGAATAAGATGCGACCCCCAGTCCTTACAGCCAACAGCATTAGGTGCTCAAAGTCCAGCTACAAAACCCACCCACATACATGCTCTAGGGAAGGGGGACACACCTTCCTCCTGGCCACTCGGGGGCAGCCATCAGCCCCCTGCCTTGCTCAGAGTGTGTCCCCCTGCTGCAGCCAGATGCCTGTGCCTACACCAATCACCCACGCCTGTCTAGGACTGTGAGAGCCTACACCACACACTTGGTGGCAATCTACCTGGGCACCTAAGCTGAATCCATAAAGGAGGAGTGGGCAGACTCCTGAGCTCACATACCTAGCAACAGATTTAACCACCTGGTGACAGGACATTAGAGCTTCAAAGGTGCCAATAATCAAACTAGCTCATATGAGCAGCCTATTTGGGCCTACCAAAACAAAACAAGAAGCTAGGACACACTAAGCAAACATAAAATAAATAAATATAATAACTTATTGATGGCTCAGAGACAACAGTCAATATCAGATCACACAAAGAGGTAATCCATGATGGCTTCAACAAGCTCCCAAAATGAAGAATCTAGAAATTTTCCAGAGGAAGAAAATTTCTTGGAATTACCAGAGACAGAATACAGAAGATTAATATACAGAACTCTTCAAGAAATTAGGAAGGAAATTAATTAAAATGCAGAACATGCAATAGAGGAAATTAAAAAGATTAAAGAAGAGCATAATGACAAATTTAACAGGTTGCAAGAATCCACAGAGAGACAGCAATGAGAAATCCAGAAGATTAACAATAAAATTTCAGAATTAGACAACTCACTAGAAAGTCACAGAAGCAGAATTGATGCAATGGAAGTCAGAATTAGTGAGATTGAAGATAAAGCACTTGACACCAACTTACTTGAGGGAAAATCAGATAAAAGGATGTAAAAAAAATGAAGAAACCCTAAGAATTATGTGGGACTGTATCAACAGGAATAACCTACGAGTGATTGGAGTACCAGAACAGGGAAGGATAACAGAAAATACAGAGAGAATTGTTGAAGATTTGTTGGCAGAAAACTTCCCTGATATAGTGAAAGATGACAAGATATCTATCCAAGATGTTCATCGAACCCTACATAAGGTAGATCCCAAAAGAAAGTCACCAAGACATATTATAATCAAACTTACCAAAACCAAAGATGAAGAGAGAATTTTAAGAGTGACTAGGGATAAACGAAAAGTCATCTACAAAGGAGAGTCAATAAGAATAAGCTTGGACTACTCAGCAGAAACCATGCAGGCAAGAAGGCAATGGGATGACATATATAAAGTCTTGAAGGAAAAAAAACTTCCAGCCAAGAACTATATATCCAGCAAAACTGTCTCTCAAATATGAAGATGAAATTAGGGTATTTCCAGATAGACAGAAGCTTAGGGAATTTGCAAAAACCAAACCAAAATTACAAGAAATACTAAAAGGAGTCCTCTGGTTAGAAAACTAGTAACATCACATAACAACCCAGGACTAGAACAGAGGACAGAGCAACCAGATATCAACTCAGATAGGGAAGTCACAAAAGTAAATCAAGGCTATAACACTGAAAACAGGGAAACAGATGTCAATATGTAAAAGACGACAACATTAAAACAAAACAGAGGGACTTAAAAAATGTAGACATCGATTTTTCATATGGAGAGGAAGCCAAGGCGATATAAAGAAATAAAAGACTGGTATAAACTTAGAAAAATAGGCATAAATATTAAGGTAACCACAAAGGAAACTAACAATCCTACAAGTCAAAATAAAAAACTAGAAAAATATAAAAACTCAGCAAACAAAATCAACAACAATGAAAAAGATGAAAAGAAAATACATAAAGAAAAATGACTCAGCACAGAAAATTAAGTGTAACAAAGAAACTGTGAAGAACACACAAAAAAAAGACATCAAAATGACAGCACTAAACTCATACCTATCGATAATTACACAATGTAAATGGACTAAAAGCACCAATAAAGAGACAGAGAGTAGAGATTTGATTAAAAAACATGATCCGTCTATATGCTGCCTATAAGAGACAAACCTTAGACTTAAAGACAAAAACAAACTCAAACGCAAAGGTTGGAAGAAAATATATCAAGCAAACAACACTCAAAAAAGAGCAGGAGTAGCAATATTAATCTCTGACAAAATAAACTTTAAAGTAAAATCCACCACAAAGGATAAGGAAGGACATTATATAAGGATTAAAGGGTCAATACACCAGGAGGCATAACTATAATAAATATTTGCATACCCAACGACAGGGCTCCAAAATACATAAAACAAACTCTAACAGCTCTGAAAAGAGAGATAGACATCTCCACAATTGTAGTAAGAGACTTCAACACACCACTTTCGGTGAAGGACAGAACATCCAGAGAGAAGCTCAACAAAGACACAGAAGATCTAAATGCTACAATCAACCAACTTATCTCATAGACATATACCAAACACTCCACCCAACAGCAGCCAAGTATACTTTCTTTTCCAACGCACATGGAACATTCTCCAGAATAGACCACATGTTAGGCCATAAAGCAAGCCTTAACAAAATCCAAAGCACTGAAATATTACAAAGCATCTTTTCTGACCATAAAGCCATAAAAGCAGAAATCAACAACAGGTAAAACAAGGAAAAAAATCAAACACATGGGAACTGAACAACACCTTGCTCAAAAACTACTGGGTTATAGAAAAAGTTAAGGATGGAATAAAGAAATTCACAGAATCAAATGAGAATGAAAACATATCCTACCAGAACCTTTGGGACACAGCAAAAGCAGTGCTCAGAGGTCAGTTTATAGCAATAAAATGCACACATCCAAAGAGAAGAAAGGGCCATAATCAAAATATTAACCCTACAACTGGAAGAAGTATGAAGAGAGCAGCAAAAGAAGCCCTCAGGATCCAGAAGAAAGGAAATATTAAGAATTAGAGCAGAGTTAAACAAAATAGAGAATAGAAAAATATTTGAAAGCGTTAACAAGACCAAAAGCTGGTTCTTTGAAAAGAGCAACAAAATTGATAAACCATTGGCCAAACTGACAAAAGAAAAACAGGAGAGGAAGCAAATAATCCATATAAGAAATGAGATGGGTGATATTACAACAGATCCAATTGAAATTAAAAGAATCATAACAGAATACTATGAAAAATTGTACTCTAACAAATTTGAATACCTAGAAGAAATGGACAAATTTCTACAAACTCACTACCTACCTAAAGTAACACAAACAGAAGTAGAACAACTAAATAAACCCATAATGAAAGGAGAGATTGAAAAGGTAATTAAAAAACTCCCCCCCAAAAAAAAGCCCTGGCCGAGATGGCTTCACTGGAGAATTCTACCAAACTTGCAGAGAACAGTTAATACCACTACTACTAAACGTATTTCAGAGCATAGAAGAGGATGGACTACTCCCAAACTCATTCCATGAAGCCAGCATAACCCTGATACCAAAACCAGGTAAAGACACCACAAAAAAAGAAAATTTCAGACCAACATCTCTCATGAACATTGACGCAAAAATCCTCAACAAAATTATAGCCAATAGAATTCAGCAACATACCAAAAAAAATAATTCACCATGATCAAGTGGGATTTATACCAGGTATGCAGGGATGATTCGACATTAGAAAAACAATCAATGTAATCCATCACATAAATAAAACAAAAAACAAGAACCGCATGATCTTATCAATCAATCCAGAAAAGGCATTTGACAAAGTCCAACACCCATTCATGATAAAAAATTCTTAACAAAATAGGAATAGAAGGGGAATTCCTCAATATAATTAAGGGCATTTATACAAAGCCAACAGCCAATATCATCCTAAATGGAGAGGCTTTGAAAGTATTCCCCTAAAGAATGGGAACCAGACAAGGATGCCCCTCATCACCACTTTATTCAACATTGTGCTGGAGGTTCTAGGCAGAACAATGCGGCTAGAAAAAGAAATAAAGGCATCCAAATAGGTAGGAAAGAAGTCAAAGTATCTCTATGTGTGGATGATATGATCTTATACACAGAAAACCCCGAACAATCCACAGGAAAACTACTGGAACTAATAGAAGATTTCAGCAAAGTTTCAGGATACAATCTAAACATACAAAAATCAGTGGGATTCCTTTACACCAACAAAGAGAACCTTGAAGAGGAGATCACCAAATCAATACCATTTACAACAGCCCCCAAGAAGATAAAATACTTAGGAATAAATCTAACCAGAGATGTAAAAGATCTTTACAGAGAAAACTACAAGACACTACTGCAAGAAACCAAAAGAAACCTGCATGAGTGGAAAAACATACCTTTTTTATGGATAGGTAGACTCAACATTGTGAAGATGTCAATTTTACCCAAAGCGATCTACAGATACAATGCAATCCCGATCCAAATCCCACCAGCATTTTTTAATGAGATGGAGAATCAAATCACCAACTTCATATGGAAAGGGAAGAAGCCCTGAGTAAGTAAAGCATTACTCAAGAAGAACAAAGTGGGAAGCCTCATACTACCTGAATTTAGAACCTATTATACAGTCTTGGTAGTCAAAACAGCCTGGTACTGGTACAACAACAGATACATAGACTAAAGGAACAGAATTGAGAATCCAGACATAAATTCATCCACCTATAAGCAGCCGATATTTGACAAAGGCCCAAAGCCCGTTAACTGGGGAAAAGATAGTCTCTTTAACAAATGGTGCTGGCATAACTGGATATCCATCTGCAAAAAACTGAAACAAGACCCATACCTCACGCCATGCACAAAAGTTAACTCAAAATGGATCAAATACCTAAATATCAAATCAAAAACGATAAAGATCATGAAAGAAAAAATAGGGACACTAGGAGCCCTAATACACGGCAAAAACAGAATACGAACCGTAAGTAATAATGCACAAGCACCAGAATAGAAACTAGATAAATGGGAGCTCCTAAAAATCAAAACTTATGTTCATCAAAAGACTTCACCAAAAGAGTCAAAAGACAACCTACAGACTGGGAAAAAAATTTTGGCTACGACAAATCCAGTCAGCGTCTAATCTCTAAAATCTACTAGATACTGCAAAACCTCAACAACAAAAAGACAAATAATGCGATTAAACAATGGGAAAGGATATGAACAGTCACTTCGCCAAAGAAGATATTCAGGCGGCTAACAGACACATGAAGAAATGCTCACGATCATTAGCCATTAGAGAAATGCAAATCAAAACTACAATGAGATGCCATCTCACCCCAACAAGGATAGCATTAATCCAAAAATCACCGAATAATAAGTGTTGGAGAGGTCTGGAGAGACTGGAACACTTATACACTGTCGGTGGGAATGTAAAATGGTACAACCACTTTGGAAATCAATTTGGCGCTTCCTTAAAAAGCAAGAAATAGAAGTACCATACGATCCAGCTATCCTGCTCCTTGGAATATATCCTAGAGAAATAAGAGCTGTCACACGAATAGATATATGCACACCCATGTTCACTGCAGCACTCTTCACAATATCAAAAAGATGGAAACAACCTAGGTGCCCATCAACGGATGAATGGATAAACAAATTAGGGTATATCCACACGATGGAATACTATACAACAATGAACAATGATGAAGCCGTGAAACATAACGTGAAGGAAGCTGGAGGTCATTATGCTGAGTGAATTTAGTCAGTCACAGAAGTACAAATATTGTATAAGACCACTATTATAAGAACTCAAGAAAAGGTTTAAACACAGAAGAAAACATTCTTTGATGGTTATGAGGGTGGGGAGGGATGGTGAGGGTTATTTACTAACTAGATAGTAGATAAGAATTATCTTAGGCGAAGGAAAGGACAGCATACACTCCAGGGGAAGTCAGCACAACTGGACTAAACCAAAGCTAAGAAGTTTCCTGAATACAATCAAACACTGAGGGACAGAGTAACAGGGGTAGAGGTTTGGGGACCATGCTTTCAGGGGACATCTAGGTCAATTGGCATAACAAAGCTTATTAAGAAAATGTTCTGCCACCTACTCTGGTGAGTGGCATCTGGGGTCTTGAAAAGCTTGCAAGTGGCCATCTAAGATGCATCAGTTGGTCCCAACCGCCTGGAGTAAAGGAGAATGAAGAACACCAAAGACACAAGGAAAATATTAGCCCAAGAGACAGAAAGGGCCATATAAACCAGAGACTTCATCAGCCTGAGACCAGAAAAGCTAGTTGGTGCCTGGCTACCACCAGTGACCACCCTGACAGGGAACACAACAGAGAGTTCTGGATTGAGCAGGAGAGAGGTGGGGTGCAGAACTCAAATTCTGGTGGGAAGACCAGATTTAATGGTTTGACTGAGACTGGAGGAACCCTGGGAAGCATGGCCCCTGGATTCTCTATCAGCCCAGAACTGAAACAACTTCCGAGGCCAACTCTTCAGACAGGGGTTGGACTGGACTGTGGGTCATAAAGTGATACTCGTGAGGAGTGTGCCTCATAGCTCAAGTAGATACAAGAGACTAAAGGGGAAGCTTCTGTCCGGAGGTGAGATGGGAAGGCAGAGGGTTAGGAGCTGGTTGAATGGACATGGGGAATCAGTGGTGGAAAGGAGGAGTGTGCTGTCAGAGTATGGAGAGAGCAATTAGAGTCACATAACAATGTATGTACAAATTTTTGTATGGGAAAAAATAAAAAAGAAAGATTACAGCCAAGAAAACCCTATGGGGCATTTCTATTCTGTTATATGGGATAGCCTTGAGTCAGAATCGACTTGATATCACCCAGCAACAACAATAATGTCTTTCAATAAATTTTCTAAGTTTCTTATAAATACCTTGTGTATTTTTGCAAGATTTATTCCTGAATACTTTACATTTTTTGTGGCTGCAGTAAGGCTATCATTTTTTTAAGTCTATCATTTTAAAATAAAATTTCTATTTGTTACTGGTATAATCTTACATCCAGCAACCTTCCTAATTGCTCCTATTAATTTGTTTATGGATTCTTTTCAAGTTTTTCACATAGAAAACCACATTATTTCTAAATAGTGAAAGGGTCATGTCTTCCTTTCAAATTCATCTATTATTTATTCTTTGTCTTGTCTGACTAGGCATACAATTGCACTGCGCAGAACCTAGAGTACTACGGTGAGGAAGAGTGGTGATAGTGAGTATTTTTGTCTTATTCCTGATTTTAAAGGGAACACTTACCACGTTTCACCATTAAACATAATGTTTAGGGTACGTTTTTGAAATTAGCCTTTATCAGATCAAGAAGTTCTCTTATATTTTGTTTGATTTCCACTTGTTAGTGTATTTTACAGTTTTCCTTCTGTTATTAATTTCTAGTTTCACTCCATTATGGTCAGAGAAAATATTTTGCATGATTTCAATATTTTAAAATTTATCAGGGCTTGCTTTGTGACCTAACATACCATTTATCCTGGAGAATGATTCATGTGTGCCGTAGAAGAATGTATATTGAGCTGTTGTTGGGTATATTCCTTTTTGTGGATTAAATTGTGCCCCCCAAAAAGTTATGTTGACATCCTAATCCCTGTACTTATAAATATGACCCAATTTGGAAATAGGGGTTCTCTTGTGTTATGTTAATGAGGTCATATTGGAGGAGGGTAGGTCTTAAACCTAACCTCTTTTGAATGATGTCTTATAAAAAGAGCAGAATAGACACAGATACACTGGGGGAGACTCCATGTGATGAAGGAGATATATGCATCTATAAGCAGCAAAGAAACACCAATGATTTCCAGCAGTCACCAGAAACTAGGAGAGAGGCCCACAGATGGAATCAACATGGCCTAGACCCTGATTAGAACTTTTAGCCTCCAGAACGGTGAGAAAGGAAACTTCTGTTCTTTAAAGCCACTTAGTTTGTGGTATTTTGTTATGGTAGCTGTAGAAAACTAAGACATTACCAAATTTCCAAGGCTATATTTTTCTGTGTTTACCCAAGGCAATCATGTAGATTTTCATCTTTTAAGTTATATGGTACACAGCCTCCCAGATGCCCCATAGTGGTCTTGTTATTCACACTATTTTGTAGTCCCCTCCCACATTTCACTAGAGCTGGTCTTTGTGATCAATAGAATATGGTGGAAGTGATGATATGTTACTGCCAAGATGAGGTTATAAAAGATATTGTGGCATAAAGATAGACATATAAATCAATGGAATAGAATCGAGAGTTCAGAAATAAATCTTACATTTATGGTCAATTGATTTTCAAAAAGGGTGTCAAGTCAATTCAATGGCGTAAGAATAGTCTTTTAAACAACTGGTGCTGAGACAACTGTATGTCCACATGCAAAAGAATGAAGTTAGACCCCTATCTCACACCATACACAAAAATTAACTCCAAATGGATTAAAGACCTAAGTGTAACAGTAAAGATTATAAAACTCTCAGAAGAAAACACAGGGGTAAATCTTCATGACCTTGGATATGGAAAAGGATTTTTAGATATCACACAAAAAGCATAAGCAATGAAAGAAAAATATAGATAAATTAGACTTCCTCAAATTTCAGAAGTTTTGTGCTTCAAAGGACACCATCAAGAAAATGAAAAGGCAACCCATAGAATGGGAGAAAATATTTGCAAATCATATATCTGATAAGGGACTTGTATCCAGAATATACAAAGAACTCTTACAACTCAATAAAGAGTTCTAATTTAAAAATCATTCTAATTTTAAATAACCTAATTTGAAAATGGGCAAACGATTGAATGACAGTTTGGCAGTTCCTAAAATGTTAAACACAGAGTTACTATATGACCCAGCAATTATACTCTCAGGTATATACTCGACAGAAGTGAAAATATATGTCTACACAAAAACTTGTACACAAATGTTCATAGCAGCTTTATTCATAATAGCCAAAAAACGGAAAAAACATAAATGTTTATCAACTGATGAATGTGGTATATTCATACAAGGGAATGTTATTCAGCTATAAAAAGAATGAAGTGCTGATTCACGCTACAATATGGATGAACCTTGAAAACATTATGCTAGCTGAAAGAAGCCAGACACAAATTCTATTATTTCATTTATATGAAATGTCCAGAGTAGGTAAGTCCAAAGAGACAGAAAGCAGGTTAGTGGTTGCCAGGAGCTAGGGGAATGAAGAGTGACTACTAATAGTATGGGGTTTCTTTTTGGGGTGATGAAAATCTTCTGGAATTAGAAAGTGGTGATAGTTATACAGCACTGTGAATATACTAAAAACCACTGAATTGATTTGAAACGCCTTTAAAAGAGTAAATTTTATGATATGTGGATTATAGCTCTAAAAAATAGTATGAAGGAATGATGACATTGTGGCTTTCGTCTTGACCTCTCTCTGTTCATTACCTCTGGGGTAAATCAGCTGTCATGTCATAAGCAGTCCCATGGAGAGACCCACGTGGTGAGGTACTGAGGCCTTCTGCCAACATCCATGTGAGTGAGACTGGAAGTGGATCCTTTCACAGCGTTAATTTGATTCTTTACGTGCCTTGAGAGGTTTTAGAAACTGCATGCTCTTATTCCTTAGGAATTCTCTGAGGCCCAGGTTTACAGTACATTCTTCCAGGAAGTATTTGAACTTGCTTCTGCCAGGTACCTCTGGCAGGAGCCCTGGTGGCGCAATGGTTAAGTGCTCAGCTGCTAACCAAAAGGTTGGCAGTTCAGACCCACCCAGTGGCTCCAATGGAGAAAGGCCTGGCAATCTGCTCCTGTAAAGATTACAGCCTAGAAAATCCTGTGGGGTAGTTCTACTCTGTCACGTGGGGTCACTAAGAGTTGAAATCGACTCAACGGCACCTAACAACAACAGCAGCAGGTGCCACTGCTAGGTGCTTCTGCCAGGTAGAACAGTAACAATCCAATTTTAAACTAAACAAATGTTTAGGTAGGGGTTTGTTTGTTTTGTTTTTGCATGGTTAGGAATTTTCACAAGACACGTATTTCCCCTTCAACTAAAGCTAAGATGAAGATGGACAAGGGTCCCCAACAAATCTTTCTGTGTGGTATTTTTTCCCTTGTTTACCTGCTGAAGTGAAGTACCTTTTGAGAGGATCTCAGATCCATGTAGGGGTTGTTATTTCATCTCTTACCTTAAGAGGATCATTAAAACTAAGGCTTTAGGCCACCCATAGAAAGAGAGATTCTCAGAGCAAACATCAACATCACAGTGCATTGATGATTTCAAGTTTTTCTATGAGCTCAGTCATACATAAAACTTTTTAAAAATACATTTTAAAACCTTAAAAATATAATTTACCCAACATTTTTAGATATTCTGACAGGAGGAGTTCTTTATACACCTAATCTGCCATAATGCCTGTCTTAGTTATCTAGTGCTGCTATAACGGAAATACTACAAGTGGATGACTTAACAAAGAGAAATTTATTCTTTCACAGTCTAGGAGGCTAGAAGTCTAAATTCAGGGTGCTAGCTCCAGGGGAAGGCTTTCTCTTTCTGTCAACTTTGGGGGAAGATCCTTGTCATCAATCATCCCCTGCTTTAGAAGCTGCTCAACGCAGGGACCCTGGGTCCAAAATGACACACGCTCCTAGCTCTACTTTCTTGGTGGTATGAGGTCCCCCCATCTCTCTGCTCACTTCTCTCTTTTATATCTCGAAAAGAGATTGACTTAAGGCACAACCTAATCTTGTAGATTGAGTCCTGCCTCATTAACATAACTGTCAACAATCCCACATCATTAACATTATAGAGGTAGAATTTACAACACATAGGAAAACCACATCAGATGACAAAATGGTGGACAATCACACAATATTGGCAATTGTGGCCCAGCCAAGTTGACACACATTTTTAAGGAACACAATTCAATCCATAATATTCTATCCTTTGGCTCCCCCAAATT
Organism: Dugong dugon; assembly: GCA_030035585.1. Classification (NCBI taxonomy): domain Eukaryota; kingdom Metazoa; phylum Chordata; class Mammalia; order Sirenia; family Dugongidae; genus Dugong; species Dugong dugon. The sequence goes on along the minus strand of CM057469.1, from coordinate 41,576,544 downwards.
CATGTCCTCGCCACATGTAAAACACATTCACCGCATCAAATCTTAGCCAAAGTCTTAAGTCCAAAATCCAAAAATTCCTCTTCATCTGTGAAATCTAGAATATAAATTATTTGCTTCCAAAGCACAATGGTGGAACAAGCACAAGCTAGATATTTCCATTACAAATGGGAGAAATTGGAAGAAAAGAAAGGATAACAAGCACCAAGCAAGTCAGCAGTACACATTACATTAGCCCTCAAGGCTTGAAAATCATCCTCTGTTCTCTGAGACCATTTAGGCAATGGTCCTGTCCTCCAGACTCTGGGTGTTGGCCACACTGTCTGGATTCTGAGCGGAGGACCCTTGGTCCTGGGCTTCAGCTCCACCTTCTGGGCACACTGGAATGGCAACGCTACTCCCTCACATTTGGGCCGCTCCATTCCCCTAGTCCACCTGAGTGGTGACTCCACCCTTTGAGACCCCAGAGGTCATGGCCCTACCCTCTGAGACTGAGGCAGCTCTGCTTCCTCCATGCCTTGTCTCTTCAGCTTCTGCTTCCTGGTTCCTTGACCTCTCGGGCCCTAGGGCCTTGCCACCTGCTTCTGTCCTGCTGTGGGCAAGTGTTCCAAAGCTCTTTAGCTCCACTGATAAGTGCCTGCAGGCACCCAACTCCACCAGTAAAGTTCAGCTGGAAGGCACTCAGCTCTCTTACTCTATGGTTCAGCAAGCCTAGCTCCACTGACAAGTGCTCAAAGGCACCCCATTCCACCAGGAAGGCTCCTGCCAAAGGCACTCAGCTCTCTTGCTCCGTGAGTCAGCTCCAGCGCTGTCTAGTGCTGGTCTCCTGTTTCTGCTGCTGCCATCACTCTGCTGCTGCAGTTTCTGTAACGCTGCTTCTCGCCATCTTCACCGTCTCCAGTGTAACAGCTCTCCTCATTTCCTTCCGAGTCCTCACCAGAATTATCTTTGATGTCCGTAATTCCACCAGCAGTCTCTTCAAAGCAGTCTAGCCTTTTGCTATTAGGGGCTTTAAAACTCTTCCAGCTTCTACCCATTCACAGTTTCAAAACTGCTTCCACATTTTAAGTATCTGTTAGAGCAGCACCCCACTCTCTCGGTACCAAATTCTGTCTTAATTGTCTAGTACTGCTATAACAGAAATACTACAAGTGGATGGCTTTAACAAAGAGAAATTTATTCTTTCACAGCCTAGGAGGCTAGAAGTCCAAATTGAGGGTGCCAGCTCCAGGAGAAGGCTTTCTCTCTCTGTTGGCTCTATGGGAGGGTCCTTGTCATTAATCTTCAAGTTGCTTCTCAGTGCAGCGACCCCGGGTCCAAAAAAGGAGCACTCCTGGCTGTACTTTCTTGGTGGTATGAGGCCCCCATGTCTCTCTGCTCACTTCTCTTTTGTATCTCGAAAGAGATTGACTTAAAGCAAAACCTAATCTTGTAGATTGAGTCCTGCCTCATTAATATAACTGCCAATAATCTCACATCATTAACATTATAAAGGTAGAATTTACAACACATAGGAAAATCACATCAGATGACAAAATAGTGGATAATCATGCAATACTGGGAATTACGGACTAGGCAAGTTGACATACATTTTTGGGGGACACAATCCAATCCATAATAATGCCCAAAATGAAAACTCTAATGCAGCATATTAATTGTGTAGAAGTTCACACTCCCTAGCCCCCACTCTCTGAAAAAAAAATTTATATAAACATTACTCTCTGAGAAAACATCCCATGCCATCCTGTGACATCTTGTACTCCCTGGACATTCTTGCATCAATCCTGGTTTGAGAAACACAGGGGAGGAGTGGAAGATTAGTTTGGAAAAGTGAATGGAGGTCATATTAAAATTATATGAAATGCAAAAATAGGAATATAGGAATAACTGGATTTTCAAATTGTCACTTTTGTGATTCAATAGATTGAAACTCCATGGCAGACACACTTCCAAATGACAATTTACCTGTTTTTCAAATTGGTTTTTTCATTGAAACTATTGAGTGGTTCCTATGTGCCTGACACTGGGTTAATGCTGTGTGAAATATGCGAAATGATAAAAGACGTAATTACGGCCCTCAAGTAATTTACAAGCAATTCCAGGAAACATTTTTGTACACAAAGAATTTCCATGTAAAGCAAAATAGGGTGTGAGAGTTTAAAAAGATAGAGAAGTTTAAAGTAGGGAGCAGTACTTCCAACTTTGGATGAGGGTAGGATGACCAACCACCCTGCTTTGCTGGGGACTAAAGGGATGTCCTAGGATAGCAGGATTTTCAGTACAAAACCTAGAATAATCCTGGGCAAACCAGGTCAGTTGGTTATCCTAACAGAAGTAGGGATGTAGGAGAGTCAGATAAGGCCTCATGCAGAATAGGAGAAGAAAGTTGAAAAGGACCTTGTAGAATTAGTTAGATTGGATTGACTACCCTCAATAATACTTTAAAATAAGTACAACATAACTACTTCTTCTGCACTTACCAATAGGAGACTTAGAAACTGGGTAGTGATTCCATCTCTGTGAGTACTTTCTTTTGACTGACATATGGATTGAAATATTTGATTCAACCATTGGCTTCTGGGGGCCCTGGTAGTGCAGTGGTTAAGCGTTTGGCTGCTAACCAAAAGATCAGCAGTTCAAATCCACCAGCCACTCCTTGGAAACCCTGTGGAACAGTTCTACTCTGTTCTATAGGGTCCCTATAAGTTGGAATTAACTCGATTGCAACAGGGTTTTATTGGCTTCTGCTTTCACTATGGTGCTTGTCTAACCTAGATAAACCCATTGCTGTCAAGTCAATTCCAACTCATAGCGATTCTATAGGACAGCGTAGAACTGCTCCATAGGGTTTCCATGGAGCAGCTGGTGGTCTCGAACTACTGACCTTTTGGTTAACAGCCAAGCTCTTAACCACTGCACCACCAGGGCTCCCCTATCGTAGATAGCTTTGTAATTTCCAGTTGCTATACTTCCCTTCATTCTAAAAGAAAGCTTTTTGTAATACTTCCTTCTCTCCCAATTTATTAACTTTCAGTAGAGTCTTACTTTGCAGCAATTATGTCCTGTATCAATAATTAGAAGGAAGGCTGCTTAGAAACATAAAACTGATCTTCATTTGAGTGCAGATTTTCATAAGCAGCAGTTGCCCTAACATTAAACTGAAGAGAGAGGGTGTTCACCTTTGTTGAATACAATAAACCAGTGCTTCTCAAACTTTAATGTGCATATGAACTACTGCCATCTCTCCTTCTCTTGTCAAAATACAAATTCTGACAAGTACGGCTGGAGTTGTTGTTGTTGTGTGCCATTGAGTCAATTCCTACTCATGGTGACCCTATAGTACAGAGTAGAACTGCCCCATAGGGTTTACTAGGCTGAAATCTTTGGGAGCAGATCAACAGGTCTTTTCTCCCACAGAACCGTTGGTGGGTTCAAACCACCAACCTTTCAGTTAGCAGCCGAGCACTTAACCATTGTGTCACCAGAGCTCCTGTCAGGGCTGGGGTACAGTCTGAGATTTCTAACAAGTTCTCAGCTGATACCTGTGCTGCTGGACCTATGACCACACCAAGTAATGAGGCTGTAAAGCAGAAAAGTCCTTTCATCCACTTTTCCCTTCTCGTTTCCCTGCACTCCCTGAAGTTCTTTTACTTTGTTGCTGAGTCTGAAATTTCACCAATTATATTTTTGTGAAACAAGATGCAGATTTATTCACAACTTAATATTAATTCGTTCAATCAGATCGCTTTCCCATCATACCCACTGAATTCACAACTTTGAGAATGAGCACTGATTTTTGTGGGTAAGGAAGAAAGAAATTTGAATAATGAGACACTGTTTATTACAGAGTGAGCAAAAAGGTAGGGCATGAGGGGTTAGAGAAAGGTGGACTTCGAGTAGCTGAGAGTATTGTGAAAGCAGGGACTCCAAAGGTGAGGGCAAAAGCAATATCAGAAGGTAGGAGGAGGTGAAGAAAGACAGGTCAGAGGCTAACTATTAACAAACCTGTAGTTTTATAAGCCTTCCCTCAGGCCAGTCTTCTGATCCTAATCAAAACAGCAAGTCCAGTCCTAACTTTTTATCGAAAGATAATATGACACTTGTAAAAGTCCGGAAAAGATTCATTGTCTTTTCTTAATTTGGTTATGCAGCTTTGAAATGCAAGAAGTCTTGCCAAATGCATAAGCCAGTTGAGACTACATAGGAAATTCTGTCTAATAAAAATTAAAGATTCCAAGATAGGATTTAGGGGTAAAGGTATGATAGGTGAATGACAACACAATGACAGGGCTGAAATGAGCCAGAGATCACCCAGCCATTTTACTCTATGGGATGAGGAAACTGGGAACCTGGGTAGTTAAGTGGATTGCTCACCATCATTCAGGTAGTTAAAGAAATAGCCTGAACTTGAATCCCAAGACTCTTGACTCTTCATCAAGTGCTTTCTGCAAGACTAGATACTACTTCAAAAAAAAAAAAAAAAAAAAATCTAGGTTAACAGTCCCCAAAGGCTTCAAACTTTCATCTCAGTAACTTATTTTTTTAATGTAAAGAAGCGTTTTTATACTAAGTGATATTTTACTTAATGATTCAACTAATTTTGACTAATCTCCATTTTTTTGGATGGGGTCTATTTTCATTTTTAGGCGATCCTTACAATTTATTATATCTAAGGCCGTAACAGATAAATTCATTTATTTTCTGAGCATATTCAAGGTGCACTAAACCAAACCAAACCAAACCCATTGCTGTCGAGTCGATTCCGACTCATTGGAGCCCTCATTTTGATAAAGCAATGGAAACTTGCTGTCCTATTCTGAAAATAAGCTTGATTTTCTTCTGAAATTCCTCCCCCTACCATACACACTCCGTGTGGGTATTTGGGCAGTCAAAAGCAGGTGTGAAATAGAAGCTAGAGCCAAATGAGATACACTTGTGAGTCCTGATCTCTGCTATCACTCCACTTGCCAGGGTGGCCTACTTCGCCTACTTGGCCAGGACACACAATGAAGCACTCAGAAAGTAAATTTGTGACAAATGAAAGGTAATAGTATTTTACCATTCAGGTCATAAAGCAGTGAGATGTATCACCAGAAACAAACCAATGACACAAACTGATATCTTACCTTCTCAAGCTCCATCTTCCCCCTTATCGAAAGGCACTCTGATAGCAGATGTTTATACTCTAATGTGAATTTAACTCAATTTATTGCATTTTCTGAAAACTTGAATCTTATGCCTCAGTGCTGCTCTAAGTAGCAGTGACAGAAAGGTGGGGTGTGCAGTTTTATTCATTGCAGACATCTGTAGAGGGCATTGTTTTGGTAGTGAAGCTTTCCAGAATCCCTGAAATCACACTGCGTAGAGAACACAATGTACCATGGATTGCTGGAAGAAGGAACAAATCCGTCTCAAAAGAAGTGCAGCCAGAGTGCCCCTCGGAAGCAAGGATGGCAAGAATTTGTCTCACGTACTTTGGACATGCTATCAGGAGGGACCAGTCCCTGGAGAAGGACATCATGCTTGGTAAAGTACAGGGTCAGCAAAAGAGAGGAAGACCCTCAATGAGATGGATTGACACAGTGGCTGCAATAATGGGCTCAAGCATAATGACAATTGTGAGGCTGGTGCTGATCCAGGCAATGTTTAGTTCTGTTGTACATAGGGTCATTGTGAGTCGGAACTGACTCATTGGCACCTAATAACAACAACAACAAATTTTATTATACATGAATCATACCTTAATTTTAAAAAATGGAAAAATATTTTTGTCCAAATACTTTTAAGGACCTACAAACACTTCACTACAGTCATAAAGGCATTTTCTACCAAGGGGTCACCAATAACCTTTAGCATACCACAACTGAAGCACTACATTGATATCTAGTTATCCCTGTTTCTTTTGCAATATTTCAGCCATTTTTCCTCAGCAACTTTTATTCATTTCTTACTCTGAGGTAGAAAGTTCATTCCCAGATAATATCCTCAGACTCTGGAAATTATTTCCACCACAGGCTGAATAGCCTTTCCCACACCCTATTGCAGCACAACATGCTGGGCATGTCTTCACGACTTGCCCAGGCTCGGGATAATCAGGGTTTTCTTGTACACCCACAGTCCATGCTTCAAGAGGAGTAAGAGTATTTTTAGAAATTTTTATAGTCTGACTTAGGAACTTTAGAAACTACCTTCTGTGTATCTCCCTTGCTCCAAACTCCCCAGGGTGGGGATCACAAAGTATTTAATATCTTCACGTCTTCTCTCTGAATATCCTGCTAACTGCTCTGTATCTGCCTCGTTTCAAAGCATAGTGTAGAATCCTTAGCAGCTCAGGCTCATCAGAGATCACTGGTCTCTAGCCTCTAAATTAGCACAGAATTTTAAGCATCTATACTTATCCTGGTGGCCTAGTGGTTAACAGTTTGGCTGCTAACCGCAAGGTCAGCAGTTCAAACCCACCAGGCACTCCTTGGAAACCCTATGGGGCAGTTCTACTCTATCCTATAGGTTCGCTATGAGTCGGAATTGACTCAATGGCAATGGGCTATTTTTTTTTTTTTTTTTAAATACTTATCCTGGTGCCCTGGTGGTGCAGTGGTTAAGAGCTTGGCTGCTATCCTAAAGGTCAGCAGTTTGAATCCACCAGCTGCACATTGGAAACCCTATGGAGCAGTTCTACTCTGTCCTATAGGGTTGCTATGAGTCGGAATCATCTCAATGGCAAGGGGTTTTTGTACTTACCCATAAAGGAGCCCTGGTGGTGCAGTGGTTAAAGTGCTCAGCTGCTAACCAAAAGATTGGCGATTTGAACCCACCAGGCACTCTTCAGGAGAAAGATGTGGCAGTCTGCTCCCGTAAAGATTTACAGCCTTGGGAACCTATTCTGCAGTTCTACGCTGTCCTATAGGGTCGCTATGAGAATCAACTCGGCAGCGGTGGGATACTATCCACATCCTCTAGTCTGTCAGCGGCATCACAGCCATTGTCTGAAAAATATCAAATGACTGGGAATTTCAGTTAGTACATAATACAGGTATGTGCTACATGGGAATTCATATGTATCTTGGGATAATGGAGCCTGGGTGGCACAAGCGGTTTTGCGACTGGCTGCTAACCTAAAGGTTGACTGTTTGAACTCACCCAGCAGCTATACGGAAGAAAGGCTGGTAAACTGCTTCCACAAAGAAACCGCAGCCAACAAAACCCTATGGAGCAGTTCTGTTCTGTAACATATGGGGTTGCCATGAGTTGGGGGCTGACTGGACAGCAGCTATCAACAACAACACTCTTTCCTACCCCCTTGACTCAGAAAGCCCCCAGAGGGGGTGGAAAAATGTCCAACTGTCCATAAATATCTTGGGATAAGGCCCTTGATAGTATAACTTGCTGTCCCATGAACTCGCGATACAAATATTGTCACATTTATTTTCTTAAACAAATTGCTCTAGCTCCAGTCCCACATTATCAGAAAGTCTAGTATTTCCCCCTTTAGGGTCTCTTCTTCCCTTGAATTTTCAAGAAACTCAAGGGTTAAGCAGTTCAAAAGGATGGATCAGTCTGACATTCTGCCTGTAGCAGAGACTATTAGCTGATCGCTGCCCAACTAGGACTGCCAGATTTAGCAAATAAGAATACAGGACACACAAATATTGTATGAGACATACTTATACTAAAAAAAATTTGTTGTTTATCTGAAATTCAAATTTAACTGGCATCGTGTATTTTATCTGGCAACTCTACACTAAGCTCATTTCTTCTGACTGTATTGCACTTCCCTGCTTCCCTTGCAGTTAGGTGTGGCCATGTGACTGAGTTTTAGCCATAAAAACCTTTCAAGCACAATACTTCCTCTTTTCTTTTCTAGCTAGCTAGGGAATCCATGATGAACCCTCAAGATGGAAGGAGCCTGGGTTCCCAGATCATCATTTGAGTGGGAGCTGCCCAGGAGAATCACTCAGGAAAGCTATGTACCGTGAACACCTGCATGAATTGTTATTTAAGCAAGAAATAAGCCTTTATTTATAATTATATAATTATAATTATAATTATATATATAATAATTATAATTATTATAATTATTGTGTTAAGCCACTGAGATTAGGGATTTATTATATCACATAGTGTTACCTTAACCTATGTAGAACATTGGTATCTTGAAGTGGAGTCCTGCCATAACAAACATTAAAATTTGTAACATCAGCTAAGTGGATCAGCAGCGGTAGGTGAGGAAGAAGCAGTTATCTAAAACTTGAAAAGCAGAAACATGTTATGTACTGACAAAACATTTGATAAAATGTCATTTGCAATAATTTAGAAGTAGACATTGTGCCTACTGAGTTTATAGTTCTAGGGCCAGCCCATTGCCATCGACTCGATTCTGGCTCATAGCAACCCCGTAGGACAGAGTAGAACTGCCTCACAGGGTTTCCAAGAAGCAGTTGGTGGATTCAAACTGCCAACATTTTGGTGAGCAGCTGAGCGTTTGTCCACTGCGCCACCAGGGCTCCTGGTTCTAGGGCAGAGGGGTTTAATCTTTTTTATTTTTTTTGGTGCCGTGTACCCCCTTGACAGTTTGGTGAAGCTTAAGTACCCTCATTTTAGAATATTGTTTTTAAATGTATAAAATAAAATACGTATGACTACGAGGAAACCAATTATGTTGACAAATGTTTATCAAAATATTTTTTAAAAGCAAATGTGAAATACTAACATGTTTACTTCTTTATTAATGCATTAAATAACAAAATCTAGGGGAAAGTCTATAAGTACCATAATTTCAAAGTAGTGATGAGCACAAACAATGTTTTGAACTATGTTGCAATGTGTATATAACAACTATGATATGAAAATACCTGTGATTTATAATTGCAACAAAGTCACAAGAAATCCTAATAATACTGTGGTTTGTTGCCCACATTCATAACTGGCAGAAATGTTAAATTTCAGTTCAAGGTTAGTGAAAATAAATATGTTATTTATTCCTCATCTTGGTGAACTGTTGGGGCTCCACCTGTTCCCCTCAGAACTCTTGCACAGTTTCACTTCTGTGTGCCCATCCTCCAGTTTCTATCAGTTTTACTTCTACTAGCTCTCACTTGAGATTTATTTCAAAAAATTACCCTTGGGCTGGAGTCTATGAGTGGTGCAGACAGGTTAACACATGATTTAGGAAATAATGTTGGAGTTATTATTCCCTCTCCTTGAGTATAGAGAAAGTGACCCAGCTGGAGCTGGACTCACAAGGACTCACAAGGACACATCAGCTGGGCCCTGAGGTATAGAGACAATAGCTCAGATAATCTTGGAAAATATCTTTTAGGGAAACTTTCACGTAAAGCCGATCAAACACAACACGAAAGACTTTCCACTCTTCTCTTTTTCTGTTAGCATTTAGTGAATAGGAATTTGTTGGATCAGTGAAGACCCTCCTGACTCCCACCATTGAAACCTGTACCAATGATTGTTGAGAAAGATGATTCAAAATGTAGGATCACAGTTTCTAGCCAATCTGTGAAAAGGTGAAGCTTTCAATGGTTTTGCCCATTTGTAGTGTTGATGTATACTGATGGCTCTGTCACTGGTCTTTGGACTTGGGACTCGGGCAGACATGGCTGTGGCAGCGTGCTTGTCCATTTTCCCACTTTTATCTGTTCTATGATATTTCTTTGGACTCGGGCAGACGTGGCTGTAGCAGCACGGTTGTCTGTTTCCCACTTCTGCCCTTTTGAATATATGCCGAATAAAAATTACTTTTTGCTTTACTCAACTTTGTGATGTTTTTCCCCTACAACACACACTTGGTTGAAGGTTAAAGTGTACCCAGAGGCATTTCGGAAGAAAGACCTGGAGATCTACTTCCTAAAAATTAGTCACTGAAAACCCTACGGAGCACAATTCTACTCCGACACACATGGGGTTACCAGGAGTTGGAATCATCTCTAAGGCCACTGGTAACTGGTAACCCTTGGGCTACAGCAGCCCTTTGTCTGACAGAAATCCTTTGGCCTTTAAGTCCTGGAAAGGCAGCCCATAGTCGACAATTGACAGGTGAGGATGTACGGGATAAACTCTGAAGCATTGCTTATGCTCCAATCAAGCTGAGATTTGGGACTTTGCCTAAAATTGCACCGTTACCTGGCTTTTTTCCCATCTCTGTCCTGCTTTTCCCTCACTCCCTAGGAAAACTTCCTTAATAATCACTTACCCACCCGTATCCTCATCTCAGGATTGGCTTCCAGAGAACCTGACTTTATATATATTCAAGTTTATAAAAGCCCTAGGTCAAGAACCCCTGCTCTAGGGGAAGTGATTGGAAAGAGGGTGCTAGTTATTGTAACAAAGAGTTGAGCCCAGACTAGAATTGAGCTGTGCACAATTCAAGCAGAGATCAAAGGGAATGAAGAAAACTCAGAGATCATGGACTTTGTGGGGGCTGGAAAAGCCTACTGCTTCTAGATTCCAAATATTAAGGAATAAAACGGGAAAAGGCTTTGATGACAATGTCTCAGTAAGACTTCTCAGAAAACAAAGTGGCTCAGCCCTGTGGTAATTAATTAATTAAGGGTGTTCCCTTTCCTGTCAAGGCTTAAGGTCAAACCTTTTAGGTAAAAGGGCAAACTCAATGAGAGTGATGGAGCTAAGAAGTAAGACAGATTTAAGAACTCCATCTAGAGAGAGTTGCCGGATTTAGCAAATAAAAATCCAGGACACTCAGTATTTTATCTGACAACCTAGGTCAAGAAAAATACTTTGGGCGTGGTTACTGGCACATTAATCTTTTTGAAAGCAAGTAGATCAGAAACATACTAAGTTTTAGAAGGAATTGTATTGATAAAGCAACCACAAGCCTTGTCTATAAAAGCTTATGCCTGCCCAGGAAACTTAAAACAACCCTGAATCCTCCAGACTTGCATTGGCAGGAAGCATACTATGAAAGTCCCCAAAGATGACATGTTCCATGCTGCCTACTTCAGATGTGGACATGAAGGATAATGAACAAGGAAGAGCCAGACAGAAGATGGAACCAGGGACCACAGAGAAAAGCGGTGAAAGAAGTTCTTTCCAAAGGGTAGGATCATGATCTAGTCAAGAAAACTCTTCCACCCTGAGAGGTCATTGTAGTACCTGCTCAACTGATTTTCATAATTATTAAGAACTAGCAACTGTGTGTATCTCCCATTTTGTCCTTTTCCCAAATGGGAGTTTTTCTGTTTTGTTTTGTATTTTAATTGTGGCTCATATGTCATAGCTCCATCACTGTATACAGGAAAGAGGGGGAGGAGAATTTGCAAAAAAAACTTGTTTTCCTAATTCAAAAGTCATGAGACCATGAGAAGCCATATCCAGCCCTAATGGAGAATATTCAGAGATCCTGGATTTTGACCTTGGTGCAATGACTGGAAAGTATTTTGAGTTTTCTGCCTTCGTGGGGGAGAGTGTGTTCTATCTACGGTACAAAGAGTGAAATGGATATTTGATGACCAGAAGAGTGAACTGTGGTATAGACAAACTCATTTCTTCTTCTTCCTAGGACCATAACTAGACTACATTCCCTAGCCTCCCTTGCAGTTAGGTGTGATCATATGTCTGAGTGATATAGTAACTTCTAGGCCTGATCCATAAAAACCTCCCAGGAATGATCCTCCACGCTTTCTCTCCCTTCTGGAGAGCTGGAAAGTAATGATCCCTAGGGCATCCTTGGGAGCCACATGTTAAAGATTGCAGAACCACATGATGGAAGGAGCTTGGATCTCTGAGTCATCACTCAGAGGAGAGCTGCCTATGAACACATAACTTTGGACTGAAGGTTATGTAAAACCATGAGATTTTGAGGCTTCATCTAAGGAAATTGGTTCTAAAAGTGTGGCCCTCAGACCAGCAGCATCAATATCACCCAGCAACTTGTTAGAAATTCAATTTTTCTGTCCCCAGCCCAGATCTGTTGAATCAGAAACGCTGCCCTCCTTCCCCAGTAAGCCCTCCAGGTGACTCTGATGAACACTACAATTTGGGAACTACTGCTCCAAGGAAACAGTGAGTGTTAGCTTAACTAATAAAATGACCAAATGGGCAGCCTCTAAAGGAGGGCTTTGAACCAGTTCATTCCAGTTGGAACCCCTGCTGAGAATTTGCATTTCCACCCTGGATATACTAAAGCAGAATCTACATTTTAACAAGAGCCCCAGGAATCTTGTAAAAATGTAGATTCTGATTCAGTTTATCTGGGGTGGAAATGCAAATTCTCAGCAGGGGTTCGAACCAGAAAGAACTGGTTTGAAGCCCTGCTCTAAAGTTCATAAACCCTCTTTTGCTATGGTTTCTCACTGATGCTAGGTGTTGCTGTTTATCACTGGCCTAATTCTATTGACAGAAAATTCTGCTCCTGATCTGAATCTCTGCATACGCCATGGTTGAGCCCTGGAGGAGGATGGTCTTACTTGCTCAGTGATAAGCCCAGCCGAGGGTGTTTTTCAACTGGGCTGTAACTGGCACTTGGTTTTTCCAGATCTTGTTATCCATCATCACAGAAGCACTGAGTCAGGGTGACCAGTTTGTCCCAGTTTACCTGTGACTTTTTCAGTTTTAGCCCAGAAAGCCCCATGTCTCAGGAAACCCCTCTGTCCTGGGCAATCTGAGATTTTTGTTCACCTTAGTCAATATTGGTTGAAATGTTCATCCCTTGTGACCCTCTCTCCCTTTTCTCTCACAAGGGTGGCCCACAACTCAAGGGGTCAGGCAACTTTTTATTTTCAATTTTCAAACACAGAAGTTCTAATCACACAATCTTTCCCAAACAATTGACCCACTCGCCTCAGAAGCCAGATGGCCTGATTGCCTCCTGGGGTCGCTGCACACTTCCTTTTGTGGGTGTGTGACGGTTGGGAGGGGATTTCACTTTCAGGGCCAATGAATAATTTGCCCGCCTAAGGGTGACCAGAGCCCTGCTGGCGCAGTGGTTAAGAGATCTCAGCTGCTAACCAAAAGGTCCGGCAGTTCAAATCCACCAGCCACTCCTTGAAAATACTATGGGGCAGTTCTACTCCGTCCTACAGGGTCACTATGAGTTGAAATCGACTCATTGGCAATGAGTTTTTTTTTTGTGGTAAAGGTGACCAAGGCAACTTTCCAGCTAAATGGGGGGAAGGGGCAACAACTGGCTCAACACTCCCTACATGTTTAACTCTAGTGGAAGGTATGATAAAAGGAGGCTAGGTAGCTAAGTGGTTAAGGGCTTGGCTGCTAACCAAAAGGTTGGCGGCTCAAACCCACCCAGCAGCTCCGTGGAAGAAGGACCTGGCAATCTGCCTCCAAAAAGATTACAGTCAAGAAAATGCCATGGAGGCAGTTCTACTCCCTAAACACCTAAGGTTGCCACGAGTTGTAATCAACTCAACAGCAATTAACAACACCAGCACCAACATGCATAATATACAGTGAGAGTGCAGGAAAAGGAAAAATAAGAATTATTCTTCTCTTGATTTCCACAGGACTCATTCAGAGCAGTGGTGGGACTGGTGCATCTCTAAATTACCTGGGGGAGATTTTTTTGAAGTACAAATGCCTCACTGATTTGCTGGGTGGGGGAGGGGTGTGGCGCTGTATGTTTTGAAAAAGCCTTCTAGGTGCTTTTGATCTATCTTTTGATCATGCCTTTTGAAAATCATTGCATTAGAGCAAGGTTTCTCAGCCTCAGTACTATTGACATTTTGGAATAGATAATTCTTTGTTATGGGGAGCTACCCTGTACATTGTAGGATGGTGTCATTGTAACCAGATGCTTCCAGGTCTGCTTGGTGTGGCTAGAAAGACACGAAGCGGTGAAAGCAGAGTTAGGAAGCTTTATTTAGTTGGCCAAGTAAAGGAGCCCACCGGGACTTGTGTCACCAAGGTGGCTCCCTGAACAATGGCCCAAGGGGTTTACATGGGTAAACTAAAATTGGGTCCGGGGTCTTCAGGGACGCCTCAAGATGGAGTCAGCCTGCTGATTGGTTTGGCCCATAAAGGCTTTCCTGGGGTGGTCCGATCTTCTGCGCCTGCTCAGTCTAAGGGGGTGGGGGGACACAAAGACAGCATTTTGCCCAGGTCCAGGGCATAGACCAGGGTGTGTATTTTTTGGCCTCTGACGTCAATAGGTCATCCAAGGGACATGGTTGTCGGTACTGCGCATGTCAGGTGGGCCAAACCTGGTTCCAGATGAGTCTGGACTGGTTTTGAGACCCCAGTCTCTTGTTTTTCTTAACTGAGCTGGAACCAGAAGTATACCTAAATAAGAAGATATCTTAAAGACAAGGGGTTAGTTCCTACAGTACCTAATAAGGAGATAGCTTACATGCAAGGAGTTAGTTCTCATATCACATAGGAATGCCAGGCACCACCCCTTGCTTATTCAAGATGGCGGGCGTGTTATTGGCCTCATCATGGATTGAATGGTATCCCCAAAAAATATCTGTCAACTTGGCTAGGCCATGATTCCCAGTGTGGTGTGATTGTCCACCATTTTGTCATCTGATGTGATTTTCCTATGTGTTGTAAATCCTACCTCTATGATGTTAATGAGGCAGGATTAGAGGCAGTTATGTTAGTAAGGCAGGACTCAATCTACAAGTTTAGGTTGTGTTTTAAGCTAATTTCTTTTGAGATATAAAACAGAGAAGCCAGCCTAGAGACAGGGACCTCATACCACCAAGAAACAAGAGCCAGGAGAATAGCACGTCCTTTGGACCCAGGGTCCCTGCTCTGAGAAGATCCTTGACTGGAGAAGATTGATGACAAGAACGTTCCCCCAGAGGCAACAGAGAGAGAAAGCCTTCTCCTGGAGCTGGCACCCTGAATTCAGACTTCTAGCCTCCTAGACTGTGAGAGAATAAATTCCTCTTTGTTAAAGCCATCCTCTTGTGGTATTTCTGTTATAGCAGCACTAGATAACTAAGACAGATGGTTAGTAGCATCCCTGGCTTCTACCCCCTCGATGGCACTAAGCACCCCATCCCCAGTTATGACAACCAAAAATGTCTCCAGACATTGCCAAATCTATAGGTAAGACTGCCAGATAAGCTATAATATGTGAGATGTGTGCAATATGTGGGACATACTTACACTAAAAAATTATTCATTGTTTATCTGAAACTTGAATTTAACTGAGCATCCTGTATTTTTATTTTCTAAATTTGACAAACTGCGTGTAGGGCAGAATTGCCCTCAGTTGAGAACCAAGAACTATTACATTAGGGAAAGGTTAGAAAGGGTTTAATAAACCCATAGATAAAAATAAAACAAAGTACCATTTAATACTAGCTCATTAGAGATATATTTAAACACATGCTTTAAAGAAGGACATATTTTAGACATATTTTAAAGAAACAACCAGAGAGAATAGGGACTCAGACATGTAACCTGAACTCGTGAAACAATATGTAGATTCCTGAAAGCAGGGATCTTTGTTTTGTTTGCTGATATACTGCAAGTGCCTAGAACAGTGCCTGGCACATAGTAGTTAAACAATAAATATTTGTTGAATCAATGAATGAAAACATTGGTAGTGTTAAATGTGGGATGAAAATATCCATATGATTGTACATTTCCTGCACATAATGCATATTGGTATCCTTTCTCCAGGAAGAAGATGATTCTGTCTGTCAACTTCAGAATGCTCCAGAAACAAACAGAAAGGATCACAGTCTAAGTGAGAGATGTGTGGGGAAGGGGCAAGGATAAGAACTGGAGCCAATTCTGTTTGAAGGCTGCCTATCTTCTTTTCCTCTAAAAAAGAAAGAGATCAGAGTATTTTTATTTTACTTTATCTTTAAACCCAGGTTAGTTAGTCTTTATGAGAAATGAGTATTTTGATCAATGAGAGAATGAATTCAGGCAGATAAATGGCAGTTTGACCAATTCTGCCTCATTTCATGCCCCTTCCTTCACTCTCCCCCGTGGACTTCTTTCCCTTGGTGAGCCAGTATAGGAGCACTGACTGGGCCTTAGATTCTGCCTACTTCAAATTCATGAACAAGCCAGAGCTGATTCCAGGACCCACTTCAGATTTTGGGAATAACTCTATTTTAAATAACAACTTCAATGTTCAGGCCCGTATACCAATTCTAAAATGCACTGTCCTGGTTTGGATTTACCCAGCACTTGAAGACAGTGACACCTCACACAGTTTTACTCCTGCAACATGAACTTGCTATAGTAAGTGCCCTTTGCGGTAAACGAATGATCACATTTGAAGATAACTTCATTACTTTGTAATTACTTGATAGCATCATTACAAGCTGGTTAAACTCATGGACTGTAGAGCCAAACTACCTGACTTCAAATTCCAGCTCTGCTACTTACTAGCTGTGTGATCTTTGAGCAAGTTATTTAATCTCTCTGTGCCGCCATTGCCTTATCTGTAAAATGGGGATAATAATAGTATACATCTTACAGGGTTGTTATGAGGATTAAATGCATTAATGTATGTAAAGGACTTTGAACACTTCCTGGCACATAATAAGCCTATATAAATGTTTATTAAATTAAAAAATTAAAATCACAAAAGCAGATTAAAGAAGACATTGTTAAATACCCTTTTGTAAACATTTTTAGAAGTAGGATAGAAACTCATTGTTTTGGGGTACTGTTGAGTCATTTCTGACTCATAGTTGAAACTGCCCCATAGAGTTTTCTTGGCTGTAATCTTTACAGGAGCAGATCACCAGGTCTTTGTCCTGTAGAACTGCTGGGTGAGTTTGAACCGCCAATCTTTTGGTTAGCAGCTGAGCTCTTAACCAGTACACCACCAGGGCTCCTATAGAAACCCCTAGTTCCTTTTTGTTATGATTTAGACGTGTGCCAGCCTGGAGGACGGGATGGGTATAGAAAGGACAGGAGTCATCATACTATCTCAGGAGTTGTCTCACAACCTATGATTCTGTCCACCCTACACTTGTAAAAGCATTTATATCTAAGGAACTCAAAGCATAGTTTATGTATAACCATTAAGCAGAAGAAGATTGTAAATAAGAATCATTTTTTAAAATCTATAATATTTGCAAATTACTGACTATGAATATATAATTAGATAAAGCAACAATATGCATTTCGTCAGCCAGCAGGAACGAAGCAAACAAGTATTGGCACCATGTGACATGTGGTCCTCTACTTGTCTGAGGCTCCTGCTTTCCCCATAGACCATGAGAGCCTTGAACGGAGAATATAAAGCATACAGAACACGAGAATATAAGGCAACTGAGAACGACCAGAAATGAAAAAGGGGAAGAAAAAAAGGATAGCTAAGGATGTTTTTTTTCAAAGGAGACAGCACAGTATAATATAGTGACCACGTGCATGAACTCCAGAGCCAGACTGAGTTCTACACATCTCAGGCCCACCACTTCCCAGCTATATGATCTTGAGCCAAGTGACCTGCTGTGTCTCTTTGTACCAAGAAGTGGTAGCAACCATGTAATATATCACTTCACATTTCCTCACATTGCCTCTTGCCTGGACTTTTTTATCTCCTCCCCTTGGCTGCCCTGGTTTTGCTTCTCCCAAAGAAAGCATCAGTGCTTAATCTTCGCCTCTGACTCTCTTTTTTAGGAAACACAGGATAAAATAAGTACAAAATCAGTTGTCATGGAATCGATTCCAACTCATGGTGACCCCATAGTGTCAGAATAGAACTGTGCTCCCTAGTGTTTTCAATGGTTGACATTTTGGAAGTAGATCACCAGGCCTTTCTTCTCAGGCACCTCTGGATGGACTCAAACCACCAACCTTCTGATTAGCAGTCAAGCTTAAGTGTTTGCACTACCTAGGGACTCCATAAAATAAGTACTATGGAGAAAAAACCAGGGGTACGTCATTTGTTGTAAGGAGTTAATTATATAATAGACATAAACCCTTAGAACAGTGACTAGCAGAGGATAAGCACAGTATGAATTTTTACCATTATTAAAGATCTGGGAGGCTTTTAATTATTTCCTCTACACACAGAGGGGCTGGCTTACTTAAGAAAAGAATTCTACCACCAGTCAGGCTGTGATGTGACTGGGTTTGTAGTCATCTTAGCCCTAAAATGTGTCAACAGGTCTGTCTGAAGAACAAAGAACAGCAAGATTTTGTGTATCCCTACACTGGCTGTATTAGTTTCCTATTGCTGCTGTGACAAATTCTGGGGGCTCTAGGGAAGAATCTGTTTCCTTGCCATTTCCATCTTCTAGAGGCTGCCTGCATTCCTTGGTTTGTGGCCCCATATCCCCTGACCTCTGCTTCCATCATCATATCTCCTTCTGTTACTCTGACTCTCCTGCTTCTCTCTTCTAAAGGCCTTGTGATTACATTGGGCCCATCCAGATATTCCCCCATCTCAAGATTCTTAACTTAACCACATCTTTAAAGTCTTCTTTGCCATATAAGGTAACATATTCACAGGTTCCGGAGATTAGAATGTTGGACGACTTATTGGAGGTTATTACTTGCCTACCACACTAGGCAGGCATTTACCCTAGCTGTGACTGACACATAACTCTGGATCATACACAGGTGACATACGTCACGGCCACTTTCCTATGGCTGCTCTTTTCCAAAAGAACAGCAGTGGGCAACACAAAATGTTATGTCTTTAAAAGGAGAGAGAGAGAAGTGAAAGAATATATTGTCTCCTTTAAATGAATGAAGAAGTTCTGATAGGGAACTGCTACTTTCTGAGAACATGCAAAGATTGCCTAAAATCCTGCATTGTTAAGGGCTTGATGATATCACAGTCACAGTAGCAACTCCTAAGACAAGTAGAATTTGGTCAAAAAGGGATCTGGAACCTTGGAAGTAGGCTGCATGACTACTTTATGCTTTTGCTTATGCTTCCAGATTGCACATGACAGTGACAAATATTTGATAAATTATAGTAGAACAGATAAGAATACGGGCTCTGGAGTCAGACAAGCCCTGAATCTTGGTTCTGCTGGCTGTGCCATTTATGAACTGCGTAACATTGGACAACTTGCTTAACTTCTCTAAGCATAAGTTTTCTTATCTGTAAAGTGAGGATAATAATACCTTATAGGTTTGTTGTTAGAATTATATGAGATAATGTGTGCAAAGTGCTTAGCACAGTGCCTGGCACATGGCAATTATTCAGTAAATAACTATTATTGTTATAACTGGAATAAACCTGAGGAAAGATGTGAAAGTAGGATTACACCATCTAACACACAGCAAAATACCCTAAAAATCCTCTTTGCTCATTTATCTCCCAAAGTCCCACTCATCACAGCACCTAGCCCCAAAATTACTCTTCTTGAGGAAATCACCAAATCAATACCATTTACAATAGCCTCCAAGAAGATAAAATACTTAGGAATAAATCTAACCAGAGACGTAAAAGATCTATACAACGAAAACTACAAGACACTACTGCAAGAAACCAAAAGAGACCTGCATAAGTGGAAAAACATACCTTGCTCATAGATAGGAAGACTCAACATTGTGAAAATGTCAATTCTACCCAAAGAGATCTACAGATACAATGCAATCCTGATCCAAATTCCAACAGCATTTTTTAATGAGATGGAGAAACAAATCACCAATTTCATATGGAAAGGGAAGAGGCCCGGGATAAGTAAAACATCAGTGAAGAAGAATAACAAAGTAGGAGGCCTCACACTACCTGAATTTAGAACCTATTATACTGCCATGATAATCAAAACAACCTGGTACTGGTACAACAGCAGATACATAGACCAATGGAACAGAATTGAGAATCCAGACATAAATTCATCCACCTATGAGCAGCTGATATTTGACAAAGACCCAACGCCCATCAATTGGGGAAAAGACAGTCTCTTTAACAAATGGTGCTGGCATAACTGGATATCCATCTGCAAAAAACTGAAACAAGACCTATACCTCACACCATGCACAAAAACTAACTCAAAATGGATCAAAGACCTAAATATCAAATTGAAAACAATAAAGATCATGGAAGAAAAAATAGGGACAATGCTAGGAGCCCTAATACATGGCATAAACAGAATACAAACCATAAGTAACAATGCACAAACACCAGAAGAGAAACTAGATAACTGAGAGCTCCTAAAAATCAAATACTTCTGCTCATCCAAAGACTTCACCAAAAAAGTAAGAAGACAGTCTATAGGTTGGGAAAAAAATTTTGGCTACAAAAAATCCGATCAGGGTCTAATCTCTAAAATCTACAAGATACTACAAAACTTCAACAACAAAAAGACAAATAACCAAATTTGACAATGGGCAAAAAATATGAACAGGCACTTCACCAAAGAAGACTTTCAGGCAGCTAACAGACACATGAGGAAATTCTCCTGATCATTAGCCATTACAGAAATGCAAATCAAAACTACAGTGAGATGCCATCTCACCCCAACAAAGCTAGCATCAATCCAAAAAACACCAAATAATAAATGTTGGAGAGGTTGTGGAGAGACTGGAACACTTGTACACTGTTGGTGGGAATGTAAAATGGTACAACCACTTTGGAAATCGATTTGGCACTTCTTTAAAAAGCTAGAAATGGAAGTACCATACAATCCAGCTATCCTGCTCCTTGGAATATATCCTAGAGAAATAAGAGCCATCACATGAATAGATATACGCACACCCATGTTCATTGCAGCACTGTTCACAATAGCAAAAGGTTGGAAACAACCTAGGTGCCCATCAATGGACTAACAGATAAACAAATTATGGTATATTCACACAATGGAATAGTATGAAATGACAAAGTACAACTATGAATCCATGAAACGTCTTATAACATGGAGGAATCTGGAAGGCATTATGCTGAGTGAATTCAGTCAGTTGCAAAAGGACAAATATTGTGTAAGACCACTCTTATAAGAACTCAAGGGAAGGGTTAAACACAGCAGAAAACATTCTTTGATGGTTACGAGGGTGGGGAGGGAGGAAGAAGGGTATTCACTAACTAGATACTAGACAAGAATTATCTTAGGTAAAGGGAGGGACAACATACATTACAGAGGAAGTCGGCCAACTGGACTAAACCAAAAGCTAAGAAGTTTCCTGAATACAACCAAACACTTTGAGGGACAGACTAGCAGGGGCAGGGGTCTGGGAACCATGGTTTCAGGGGACATCTTAGGTCAATTGGCATAACAAAGTTTATTAAGAAAATATTCTGCATTTCACTTTGGTGAGTGGCTTCTGAGGTCTTAAAAGCTAGTGAGTGGCCATCTAAGATAGATCAGTTGGTCCCAACCCACCTGGAGCAAAGGAGAATTAAGAACACCAAAGACACAAGGAAAACACTAGCCCAAGAGACAGAAAGGGCCACATAAACCACAGACTCTGTCAACCTGAGACCAGAAGAACTAGATGGTGCCCGGCTACCACCAACGATCACCCTGACAAGGAACACAACAGAGTCCCTGCCGGAGCAGGAGAAAAGTGGAGTGCAGAACTCAAATTCTAGTAAAAAGATCAGACTTAATGGTTTGACTGAGACTGGAGGGACCCCAGAAGACATGGCCCCTGAACTCTCTGTTAGCCCAAAACTAAAACCATTCCTGAGGCCAACTCTTCAGACAAAGATTAGACTGGACTATGGGACATAAAACGATACTTGTGAAGAGTGTGCTTCTTTGCTCAAGTAGCTACATGAGAGTAAATGGGCAGCTCCCGTCCAGAGGCGAGATGAGAAGGCAGAGAGGGTCAGGAGCTGGTTGAATGGACACGGGAAATCTGGGGTGGAAAGTAGCAATGTGCTGTCACAGTGTAGGGAGAGCAACTAGGGTCAGATAATAATGTGTGTATAAATTTTTGTATGAGAGACTAACTTGAATTGTAAACTTTCACTTAAAGCACAATTAAAAGAAAAACTACTCTTCTTTGTTTCTTTGTGATCTCCCAGCCTCTCTGGGTCTCTTTCCAGCTGCTGAATCTCTTCTACTAGCCACCTCCCAGCTGGACTCCTATTTAGGCCTCTTCATCCAATTAAACTGATGAGTATAATAAAGGTACAACAGTTCAGCACTAAAAAGATCATTTTAAAAAGGGATGGAAGTAGAGGAAACACATCTGTGGATATTTATACTGGTCTATTTTTGCCCAGTCACTTTATTTATTATCCTCATACTCTCCCAGCTTGCAGCCTTATTCATATGTGCCAAATGTTTGGAGAATCATATAAATTGAGCTTATTTATGTTCACTTTGGAATTTGGAGATATGCATTAGACCCTTTGATCTTTGTTGACTAGAGAAAAATGTATTTCTTCAGTAGTGACAGCTCTGGAGAAGTCCTCGATATCAGCAAGAGGAAAGGAGAGGTTTCCTCGATGCAAGGAGGACATCTAGAGACTTTGTGTTATGTGGTAGCCTATCCTGAAATGCTTTCCCAAAGTCTTCTCTGGACAGATCCAATCATAAATAAGTCTAACTAGAATAAATATTAATGTATGGGTGATCCTTAAGGGGAGAAACAGATCTAAAGAGGTTAAGTGTATTTTCTAAGCATAGTAGAAGTAAATTACAGGGTACGGAAGAATTTTTAAATGTGATATGGGTAGGGGTAAGTGGGTCAGGAATAGCTATAAGACATTTTGGGGACAGTTTGGGGAATTTGAGTGTGGACTAACCGTTGGTTGATGAGATTGAGTTAATATTGATTTTCTTAGGTGTGGTAGGGCATGATGCTTGTGTAGGAGAAGGTCCCTGTTCTTCGGACATGCATGTTGACATATTTAAGCGTAGTGTATAAGGATGTCTGCAACCTACTTTCAGATGTTTTGACAAAAGGGAAGTGTGTGTACACATATGGAGAGAGACGAAGCAGGTGTGGCAAGATGTTAACAGTTGTTGAATCTAAATGGGGAGAAACATGAGTATTCATTACACAGTTCTTTCAGCCTTTCCACTGTCATGGATTGAATTGTGTCCCCCCAAAATATCTGTCCACTTGGCTAGGCCATGATTCCTAGTGTTGTGTGATTGCTACCATTTTCCCATCTGATGTGTTTTTCCTATGTGTTGTAAATCCTATCTCTATGATGTTAATGAGATAGGATTAGCGGCAGTTATGTTGATGAGACTCAATCTACAGGATTGGGTTGTGTTAAGCCAATCTCTTTTGAGATGTAAAAGAGAGAAGTGAATAGAGAGACATGGGGACCTTATAATACCAAGAAATAAGAGCCTGGAGAACAGCATGTCCTTTGGACCTGAGGTTCTTGCGCTCAGAATCTCCTAGTCCAGGGTAAGATTGATAACAAGGACCTTCCTCCAGAGCCAACAGAGAGAGAAAGCCCTCCCCTGGGGCTGACGCCCTGAATTCGGACTATGAGCCTACTAGATTGTGAGAGAATAAACTTCTGCTTGTTGAAGCCATCGCTTGTAGTATTTCTGTTATAGCAGCACTAGGTAAACTAAGACATCCACATTTTTATTTTTTTCAAAATAAAATAAAATTAGAATGTAAAAGCATTGAGAAAAGTCACGTAAATATTCTTGAATTTCTATCTAACTGTTGTGACATCTCTTGTGTTTAGCTTTTGCGTTGAAATTTAACGTTTTATGTCTATATTCCCACTATATTAAAATCACTCATATGATTATCCTTCACTCTTTGTATTTTCATAGAGCGCACAGCAAATGCTCACAAATACTTGCTAATGTTAGGGAAAAAAAATGTGATGAAAAGCTTTGTAGCTCCCTCTTGTGCCATGCTCAATTTGCCTCACTGAGGGCCTGAAGAATGCTTCCTTGCAACCTTCACCCACCCCTAGCTTCCCCAGCTGACTCATGCATACTCCAGATCCCCATCCTAGGGGAAGCCCTCCTTGGCCCACCTCTGTGCTCTTAGGTCATTTCCTCTGTCCTAGTACTTATCACAGACAGACAATGAATAAGAAAGACCAAAGAAACACTGATGCCTTTGAATTATGGTGTTGGTGAAGAATATTGACTATACCATGAACTGCCAGAAGAACGGACAAATCTGTCTTGGAGGAAGTAGAGCCAGAATGCCCATTAGAAGTAAGGATGGTGAGACTTCGTCTCACATACTTTGGACATGTTATCAGGAGGGACCAGTACCTGGAGAAGGACATCATGCTTGGTAAAGTAGAGTGTCAGTGAAAAAGAGGAAAACCCTCAATGAGGTGGACTCACACAGTTGCTATAACAATTGGCTCAAAAATAGTAACAATTGTGAGAATGGTGCAGGACTGGGCAGTGTTTCAATCTGTTGTACATAGGGTTGCTGTGAGTTGGAACTGACTCAACACCACCTAACAAGCACTTATCACAGACTGTCTTCATGACTAAATTCCCCACTAGACTGTAGTTTTCTTGAGATGGACTTTTGTCTGTCTTTTTAGTTATAAACTTATTTCTTGGCACAGTGTCTAGAACATAGTAAGAGTGTAATAAATAGTGAATGAATGACCACTGATAGGGTGACCAACTTTTCAGAGAGCCAGCCCGGAACACAGCTGTACCAGGCCCTACCCTCCCAATAAACACATACACACACACACACACACACACACACACACACACACATGTTATTACTTTAATATGAAATATGAAAAATAAGTGTATTTGATACCAAAGAGGCTTTTATTAGAATTGTAGCAGAACAATTTCTTACACAGAAGTTATTTATTTCATAATACTAAGTCTCCCTTCTCAGGAAGAACTCTCTACTTATTAAGTTAATCTTTATAGTCTTTATTTTAGTTTTATACTTATTTCCCATTTAATCCTTATGTTTCTTACCAGATCTCCAGGTATTTGTCCTGCAGAGCTACTGGGTGGTTTTGAACTGTCAGCCTTGAGGAAAGCAGTCAAGTGTTTAACCATTGTGCCACCAGGTCTCCTTCTCACTTCTTAGGATTATTTATTTTCTCATAGATTTCTTTAATTTCTACTTTATGTATCTGTATAAGAGATTTTTCTTATAATTCATTTTCTTTTTGTTGTTGTTGTAGAGAATACACACAGCTGAACATACACTAATTCAACAGTTTATACAAGTACAATTCAGTGACATTGATTACATTTTTCAAATTGTATAATCATTCTCACCCTTTACTGAATTGTTCCTCCCCCATTAACATAAACTCACTGCCCCCTAAGTTTCCTATCAAATCTTTCAAGTTGCTGTTGTCAGTCTGATACCATATAGATAGTTCTTAAAAGAGCACAATGCTCAAGGTAGAAATTCTTTATTAGTTAAGCTAAACAGTTGTTTGCTTTTAAGAAGTTTTCAGGTGACATTTTTGGTTTAATATTTCTGGTTTAAAGATTATTTCAGGGCAATAGATTCAGGAGTTCATCCAGCCTCAGTGGCTCTAGTAAGTCTGGACTCCATGAGAATTTCAAATTCTGTTCTACATATTCCCTGTTTTGATCAGGATTTTTCTACAGAATCTTTGGTCAAAATGTTCAGTACTGGTAGCTGGGCACCATCCAGTTTTTCTGGTCTCATGACAAAGGAGGCAGTTGTTCATGAAGGCAATCAGTCACACATTCTAGTTCTTCCTCTTATTCCTGAATCTCTTACTTTCTCTGTTGCTCCAGGCAAATAGAGACCAATTGTTGTATCTTGGATGGCCACTTGCAAGCTTTTAAGATGTACAAGAAATTTTTATATATTTTTTATATTAGCTTAAGGAACCCTGAGGTGAAACACTTAAGTGGTCAGCTGCTAACCAAAAGGTTGGTGGTTTGAAACCACCTAGTGGCTTCATGGGTGAAAGACCTAGTGATTTGCTCCTGTAAAGATTATGGCCTAAAATACCCTATAGGGCATGCTACTCTGTCACATGGGGTCACTATGAGTCAGAATTGACTTGATAGCACCCAATAACAATTATATATATTAACTTAGATTATTATGCTAACTTTATTAATTACTTCAGGAAATAATTATGAAACTGATGGCCAATTTTCCCTTCTAAGTTCTACAGATAACCCTTTCCAGTTTTTACATTTTTTTGTTTCATTGCAAGAGGGAGCACTCCAAGTGGTGGGCTAGACACTGCAAGGTGACCTAACCTCAGAAATCAGAGCGAATTCTGCCATATCTATTGGTCAAAGCATATTGCAGGACCAGCCCAGATTCAAGAAGAAGGGAAATAAACGACATACTCTGAAACACATTGGATGTCATCGTAAATTAAAACTCCCTTTCTCAGGGAAAATGGTTTTCAAGTACGGAGGTAATTTAAACTTGTGAAATCGAAGTTGGATTCCAAATAAATTACAGTTTTAGTACTGAAATTGAGAAAGTCTTATTTAACTGGACTATCCTTTTCTGGTGACAAATTTTGGGGAGTCTGAAGCAGTCTTAGTTCCAAAAAATGAAATCTTTTTTTTTTTCACTAAGTGGTCTTTTTTTTAAGGTTTTTTTTTTTTTTAATTGTGCTTTATGTGAAAGTTTACAGCTCAAGTTAATTTCTCATGCAAAAATTTATACACACTTTGTTTTGTGACATTAGTTGCAATCCCCACAACGTGACAGCACACACCCCGTTTCCACCCCAGGTTCCCTGTGTCCATTCGACCACTTCCTGTCCCTTCCTGTCTTCTCATCCTGCCTCTGGACAGGAGCTGCCCATTTGGTCTCGTGTATCTGATTGGACTAAGAAGCACACTCTTCACATGTATTTTTGTTTTTTTTTTTTGTAGTCCTGTCTAATCTTTGTCTGAAGGGTGGGCTTCAGGAATGGTTTCAGTTCTGGGGTAACAGAGTGGCCGGTGGCCATATTTTCAGGGGTTCCTCCAGTCTCTGTCAGACCATTAAGTCTGGTCTTTTTATGTAAATTTGAGCTCTGCACCACACTTTTCTCCCGCTCCATCTGGGACTCTGTTGTGTTCCCTATCAGGGCAGTCATTGGTGCTAGCTGGGCACCATGTAGTTCTTCTGGTCTCAGGTTGGTGGAGTCTCTGGTTCACGTGGTCCTTTAGTTTCTTGGGCTAGTATTTTCCTTGTATCTTTGGTTTTCTTTATTCTCCTTTGTTCCATGTGGGATGGGACAAATTTATGCATCTTAAATGGCTGCTCACAAGCTTTTAAGACCCCAGATGCCACTCGCCAAAGTGGGATGCAGAACATTTTCTTGATAAACTTTGTTATGCCAATTGACCTAGATGTCCCCTGAAACTATGGTCCCCAGGCCTCAGCCCCAGCTACTCTGTCCCTCAAAGTGTTTGGATGTGTCTGGGAAACTTCTTAGCTAAGTGATTTTTTTTTTCTTTTTGCAACCTACACATCACAATGAACAATCCAGGGGTAGTCAATTCATTCTTTTTTAGGCTCATTATGGCCTCCTCAAAGATCATTTTCTAGTTATCTAGTGCTGTTATAACAGAAATATCACAAGTGGATGGCTTTAACAAGCAGAAATTTATTTTCTCACAGTTTAGGAGGTGTCTTAGTCATCTAGTGTTGCTGTAACAGAAATACCACAAGTGGATGGCTTTAACAAAGAAAAATTCATTTTCTCACAGTAAAGTAGACTAGAAGTCCAAATTCAGGGTGTCACCTCCAGGGTATGGCTTTCTTTCTCTGTCAGCTCTGGAAAAAGGTCCTTGTCATCAATCTTCCCCTGGACTAGGAGCTTCTCCGTGTAGGAACCCTGGTTTCAAAGGACACACTCTGCTCTTGGTGCTGCTTTCTTGGTGGTATGAGGTCCCCCTGTCTCTCTGCTTGCTTCTCTTTTACATCCCAAAAGAAATTGGCTCAAGACACAATCCAATCCTGTAGATTGAGTCCTGCCTCATTAACACAACTGCTACCCATCCCCCCTCATTAACATCACAGAGGTAGAATTTACAACACACAGGAAAATCACATCAGATGATAAACAAAATGGTGGACAATCACACACTACTAAGAATCATGGCCTAGCCAAATCGATAATGTATTTTTGGGGGACACAATTCAATCCACGACAGGAGGCTAGAAATCCGAATTCAGAGCACTGGCTCTAGCGGAAGGCTTTCTCTCTCTGTTGGCTCTGGAGGAAGGTCGTTGTCTCTTCTGAGCTTCTGCTCCTAGGAAATCTTCATGTGGCTTGGCATCTGTCTTCCCCATCTCTGCTTCTTTAGCTTGCTTGTTTAACATCTTTTAAATCTCAAAAGAGATTGATTTAAGACACACCCTATACTAATCCTGTTTCATTAACATAACAAAGACAGCCCGTTCCCAAATGGCATTATAATCACAGGCATAGAGGTTAGGATTTACAACACATATTTTTGGGGGACCCAATTCAGTCCATAACAATCATTGAACAGTTTTGAAGAAAGAGCCTATAAATTTCACTTCTACTGTAATCCTTTCTCCATTCTCATCCTCAGTGTATGTGCAAATTAGAGGACATTGTTCTTGTCCCATACTTTAAAAATATGATAGCATGACTGGCCTACATTTTAACTCCTTTTTTATGGCCAGCAACAATGATTAGCCATCTTATAGGCATAAGTCTAAGAAGGTTATCTCCTTCCATTTCTATAAAGTAAAAAATCTCATTCAATGCTTCTCCACATTTTAATAAACTGAAAAGTGACCAAAAAATTTCATTTATGAAAGCCTCAATATCACAGATAAACAAATCACACCCTTTTTAGCAATGTTGTGTAGGAGGTATGCCGTGCAGGACATCTTGTAGATAAGATCTTTGCATTTTCTTTGGCAACAAGTTTATAGACTGAATGGAATTTGCTAAATTTTACATTTACACTGTCTACTGAATATGCAAATAGATGAGCAAAGTTTAGTTTGCATTTGGACAAAATTTCAACAAACTTATGTGTACTGCAGTTTCATTAAGATCTTCATAGAAATGAAAACAATTTGAAACTTCATTAAAAAAATTTGTATCGTGTTTTACATGAAAGTTTGCAGCTCAAATTAGTTTTTCATCCAAAAATTTTATACACAGATTGTTTTGTGACATTAGCTGCAATCCCCTCAATGTGTCAGCACTCTTCCCCTTTCCAATGTGACCATTCATCCAGTCATCCTGTCCCTTCCTGCCTTCTTGTCTTTGCTTTTGGGCAGGAGTTGCCCATTTGGTCTCGTATACTTGATTGATCTAAGAAGTACATTCCTCAAGTGTGTTATTATTTGTTTTATAGGTTTGTCTAATCTTTGGCTGAAAGGTAGACTTCAGGAGTGGCTTCAGTTCTGAGTTAGCAGGATGTCCAGGGGCCATAGTCTTGGGGGTTCCTGCAGTCACCATCAGACCAGTAAGTCTGGTCTTTTTTTCGTGAATTTGAATTTTGTTCTGCATTTTTCTCCCACTCTGCCTGGGACCCTCTACTGTGATCCCTGTCAGAACGGTTGGTGGTGATAACCAGGCACCACCTAGTTCTTCTGGGCTCAGGCTGGTGGAGGCTGTGGTTCATGTGGTCCATTAGTCCTTTGGACTAATATTTTCCTTTTGTCTTTGGTTTTCTTCATTCTCCTTTGCTCCCAATGGAATGAGACCAGTAGATGTATGACCACTCACAAGCTTTTAGGACCCCAGACACTACTTACCAAAGTAGGAAGTAGAACATTTTCTTTATGAACTATATTATGCCAATTGACCTAGATGTGCCCTAAGACCATGGTCCCCAGTCCTCAGTCCCAGTAACTCAGTACCTCAAGGTGTTTGGGTATGTCTAGAAAGCTTCTATGACTTTGCCTTGGTCAAGTTGTGCTGACTTTCCCTATATTGTGTGTTGTCTTCCCCTCACCAAAGTTGATACTTGTCTACTATCTAGTTAGTGATACCCTCCCCTCCTTCGTAACCACCAAAGATTGTTTTTTTCTGCGTGTAAAGCTTTTCTTGGGTTTTTATAATAGTGGTCTCATACAATATTTGTCCTTTTGTAATTGACTTATTTCACTCAGCATAATGTCCTCCAGGTTTATCCATGTTGTGAGATGTTTCATGGATTCATCATTGTTCTTTATCATTGTGTAGTATTCCATTGTGTGTATGTACCATAATTTACTTATCCATTCGTCTGTTGGTGGGCACTTAGGTTGTTTCCATCTTTTTGCTATGAAACTCCATTTTTTAAATCAAAGTACCTAAGAGGTAGGGAGAACATTTTTGTTGTTGTTGTTGTTGCTCCTGTAATTTGAGGCATCTTTTGATATTCTGTAGAAAGCATGGTTGTTGTTAGGATCTGTCAGAATCAGCTCTACACTCTAAGGGGTCAACACATCTGTTATCAAAATTTCCCCTTTGTTAGCCAAAAGGACATTATAGTTGCAACCTCTGAATTAGGAAATGCTTTCATAGAGCAATCAAGAGAAAGATATAATAATGCATGTTGATGCCTATTAGTTTGTGTGGTATGCCCAGGCTAACTCAACTGCAACTATTTTCCACTGAACATCTGGTGTGTTAAAACTTTTGATTGATTTAGAAACACTTACCTATCATCTTGCTCTTGTGAGACTCCATTTCCAAGTAAGTGCTTTCATTTCCCCTTCGCTATGCCCAATTGCCAATTCTTTTCTGCATATTGTGCAGTATGGTCTGTTTTGGTTATTTATCTCCTTAATCCTGTTATGGAGTCCCTGGGTGGTGCAAATGGTTAATGTACTATGCTGCTAACCTAAAAGTTGGAGGTTCGAGCTCACCTAGGGATGCATTGGAAGAAAGTCCTGGTGATCTACTTCTGAAAAATCAGCCATTGAAAACCCTATGGAGCACAATTCTACTGTGGCACACATAGGGTCACCATGAGTTGGAATCAACTTGTTGGCAACTGGTTTTTTGGAGTCCCTGGGTGGTGCAAACAGTTAAGGCACTCAGCTGCTGACAGAAAGGTCAGAGGTGCAAATTCACCTAGAGGCTCTACAGAAGAAAGGCCTAGCGATATACTTCCAAAAAATCAACCATTAAAAACCCTATGTGGGGTCACCATCAGTTGGAGCGGACTCTGCAGCAACTGTTTTGTTTTTTAAACCTGGAAATCCTGTAATATATGACCTTACAGCTATCATTAAAATAATACGGTTGGTTAGCCCTCTTTTTTGGTGATGTGTAGATGATGCAGAGCCCTGGGGGTGTAGTGGTTAAGAGCTTGGCTGCTTATCAAAAGGTCAGCAGTTTGAATCCACAAGTCGCATCTTAGAAACTCTTTGGGGGCTTCTATTCTGTCCTATAGGGTCGCTATGAGTCAGAATCGACTTGACAGCAACGGGTATTTTAGATGATGCTGGCATAGGTATTGTAATTGTTCTACTTTTCGTTATCAGAATTCATTACTAAAATATGGTCACAATCTGTGAACCTTGAATGCTTCACATCATTGTTCAGTGGGGAAAAAAAAAGCAACAAGCAACTACAGAAGGAGGATAATCTATGTGTATTCATTTGACACCAAAAATGATGTTAACTTTCGGTCTCTATTTTGGGGGCTTCCATCTGGGTTTTGTACTTGTCCTTCAACCTTCCACACCCATGCAGAAAATTAGGACTTTTTGCGTCCAGGAGAGGGGTTTTCCAATATGTGGGATTTTCAGTGCTAAAACAGGGATAGTCCCAAGCAAACTGGGAAGGCTGATCATGTTAGCACTGGTGACAATCTCTAAAATAGCAGAAAGAGATGAACAAAGAGACTGGCAATAATCAAGTGCTCTATTTTCAGAAATATGTTCATTTGAGACTGTAACTAACCAAAAGCTAGTTAACTGATAGCTTGTGAGTTAAAAAACAAAACAAAACAGTAATCACTGGAAGACAAACAGTGTTCACTTAAAAACAAGTTATTCTAAAGTGACCTTGTTTTTTTCTTGTTAAGGTTATTAGATTAGTCAATGAGGGGAATATTATAAACCTATATATCTTGATTTTTTGAAAGGCATTTGGACAAGTTAAGAGTAAGTTTCCCCTGGGTAGAACAGTTTGCTGTCAGCTACTAACCAAAAGGTTGATGATTTGAACCAACCCAAGCAACACCGCGGAAGAAAGACCTGGTGAACTATTTTTGCAAAGATTACAGCCAAGAAAACCCTACGTAGTTCAGTTCTACTCTGTAACACATGGGATCACCATGACATAAGTTGGAATCAACTTAATAGCAATGAATTTGGTTTTGTCTGTGATGATGTACAACCCCTTAATACTGGCGTGTACATTTCCCATAAACATTCTCTTATATAACCACAATAAAACTATCAAAATCAGAAAATAAACACTGATATATTGCTACCTGCAGACCCCGTTCAAGTTTCCCAAATGTCTCAATAGTGTCCCTTAGAATAAACAGATCCTATCCAAGATCATGAGTTGTCTTTAGTTGTCATGCCTCTTTAGTCTCTTTCTCTGAAACAGTTCCTCAGTCTTTCCTTGACTTTCATGACCTCAACACTTCTCCAGATTACAGAACAGTTATTTTGTAGACTGTCTCTCATTTTGGGGTGGTCCAAAGTTTCCTTGTGATTAGATTCAGGTTATGCATCTTTGGCAGAAATATCGCAGGCCGCTGTGTTCGCTCCTTGCAGCCTCTCAGCTGGAGCATGATTTTGATCAGTCCCATTTGTGATGATGTTCATTTTGATCACTTGATTAACATGGCATCTGCCAGGCTTCTCCACTGTAAAGTTTCTCTTTTTCCCTTGTAAATAAAATGTATTTTGTGGGCAACTACTTTGAAACACGTAAATAACCCATGACTTAGCAAACTTTCAAATTATTTATTTATTAATATACATTAGTATGGACTCATGGTTTCCTATTTTATTCAGTATTTTCTACCTTTCCATATTTGTAACACCCTTCTCCTAATAGTGAGAAACCTGGATCCCATTATCTTACTTAAGTCCCTTACTTTATAATTGTTAATTTTGATGCTCAAATTTCTCAGATTTGATCACTGAGAGTTCTTTCAGGCTAGCTCTTGTGTGCCCGCGCGCGCATGAGTGTGTGTGTGTGTGTGTGTGTGTGTGTGTGTGTGTGTGTTTAACATATCTGTTACTCTTTGAGCATTCTCTTGCCTTCTGGCATAGCCCTGAAATCAGCCATTTTCCTGTCACAGACCTGTTTCAGATCATTTCTCCAAGGAACTCTGATTCCTTTTAGTAGAGAATGGTATCTTGAAGCCAAGATCTGCTTATTGCTATTAGATGTTGCTGATCTCAGGCCTTCTCCTGGACAAAACTATAGAATATTACGTATTTATAATTATATATCATATTACATTTTATAGTTATAAACAAATATAGATGCACATTTTCATCTATATGTGTTGAAAATCCATGGATACACTCAGGGCCCACTTCATAGTCATGGGCCCTAGGCTTAGAAAGACCCTATGCTTCGTGTAATGCTCTGCTGTAAACTTGAAATTCTTAGTAATTTTTTAACAAGGGGCCTCCCATTTTTATTTTGCACTGGGTCCTGCCAATTAAGTAGCCAGTCCTGAATACACCAAAACCTCCAATTATAATGCAATATCACGAGGTTCCTTTTAGTTTTTTTTTTCTATCTATAATTTCCTTCTCCAACAGTGAGAAAACTGACATCAGTCTCCTGAATAAATTTACTTATTTGTGTGTAACCAATCTCCCGTGACTACAGCTTCCTTTCCTATGTGGATGCTCTCCTCATAATATTTAGGATTCTATACCCCATGTTGGGTCCTTCTTGCCCTACTCAGGCTCTGACAGTTCATGCAAGACTGCTGCTTCATGAGGATGCCCTCCTCATTCTATTTGGGCTCTCATACCTATCACTCAACCTCCTACCCTAACCCCCTGGACTGGCTGCCCTCCCATGGACTCTCCCTCATCCTGCCTGGCCTCTGACAACCATGCAGGCCTGCCTCTCTCCAGGAATAGCACTTTAACAAATAAATGAACAAGGATATAGACCAGACTAGAATAGAAAATATCAGTGAATTTTATCTGTGGGAAAAATCAAATTCCCATTTTTCACTTCTCTGACACCAAACTGCATTGATCATTCCAAATCAATTTATTATCAATTTTGTTCCTCTCAGTCTCAGTCCTGTTCTAACACCATCTGTACATGCAGTACCTCCTTCTCTGACCCTAACCATTTGAGCTAGGTCAGACCTCACAAGTTATAGGGCACAGTCCTTCAGACTGCCAAACCCCTCAGTCACTAGCTACAAGATTGGGGATGCCCATGACACTCTCATTTCTGACCTGCTGGCTACAAATTCTGGGTTTTCCAACTATCCCTTCAAAATGCCAGTTATAAGCTCAGGAGTCTCCAAGGCCCCCCTCAGTTGTGATCTACTGACTCCCACTTGTCCCTTTTATTTGATAATTTGCTGGAATGACTTACAGAACTCATGGAAAGTACTATACTGTAAAACGGTGGGGGTAGTAGTGATAGTGTCAGAGCCTGTCTAACTTCAGAGGGGATAATGCAAATTAAGATCAGCCCAAGGCTGATCCCTATAAGGTGGAGGTCAGATATACTTCCACCCTTCAACCTTTTTACCAATTCTGATACCAGCCATCTTCCCTACAGCACTTTCTACTTCTCTGCTGGGTTTGACAATCCATTACAATGGCCATGCAGAACTCACAGACCATACTTACATTTAAGCGGCTTATTCTTATTGAGTTCAGGATCAATAGGCTACAACTCAGGATCAGGATCAGGAAGCACATAGACAAACTCTCCCTTCTTCAGTGCAGGACAGTTCTCTCAGCCATGCAGGTCTAGGCCCCTCTCTGTCTCTCTCTCTCTCTCTCAGGACATGCCTCCTCTTGGCTCCCTCAGGAGTTATGGCTCTTTAGGAGGTTCCTTGCCTCCTTTCTCTTTGCGTCTTCTCTCTTGCCTTTTCTTCTTTCTGCTTCTTCCTGCTTCTTTCCGTCTGCCCTGAAAAACCTCTGTGGGGCTGACTGCTTAAATACACAAATACATGGCACTCCCGCCAGGGCCACAAACCAACCAATCCCCCTCTCAGTAGGCCACAGACACTTCATTTGCATAGTAGGCTACAACTCACCTCATTTGCATAGTCTATTGACCAATCCCTGCACAGTGCATGCCAATCACCAGGCTGGCCGAAGCCCCAGACTAGGCAAAACGTATCAAAAACCAAGTTGTTTATAGCATACCCAGGAAATGGCAATCAACCTGGCAAAAGTAACAGACCCCTGGGGTAGAAAACTAGGACAAAGGTAGCTTCTCAGGGTTTAGGGGAAAAATCTCTCAAGCTGTTCTTCCAAAGAACCAAGGCAAAAGGCCACATAAAGGAACTCATTTCACCATATATACTTATGATTACAGTTTTATTATAGGAAAAAAGATACAAATGAAGAGACGCATAGGGTGAGTTTTGGGGGGGGTTCCTAGTGTGGAGCTCCCATGTTTAAAAAAGGGATGTGCTACCCTCTCACATACATCTGTATCTTTCACCAACCAGGAAGAGTTTTTATTAGGGGGTCTCATTATGTAATTCAAACACCAAGTTCTTCTTCCCTGATGTCAGTAGATCACATGATGTTGATATTACAAGATGATTCTTTCTAGCTATGGCCAGTCTCCACCCAAGAGTCACTTCATCAGCATAACCGGTTAGGTTAGGTGTGGTCTGGAGCCCTCCTTAAACACACTAATGATTAATGGGGAAATTCCAAGGTTTTAGAGGTTATTTCTCAGGAACCAAGGACAAAGCCCAAATTCTTTGGGTAAAGTTAACCACACACTATCACAGGTACTAACAGTAAGTAAAAGGAGCCCTAGTAGTGCAACGGTTAAGTGCTTGGCTGCTGACGGAAAGTCAACCGTTCCAATCTACCAGTGGCTCTGTGGGATAAAAGACCTGGCGATCTTCTCCTGTAAAGATTATAGCCTAGGAAACCCTATGGGTCAGTTCTACTGTGTCCTATAGGGTCTTACTGTGAATCAGAGTAAAATAAACTTTGCAAACCACCTGTATATATAGTATGATACCAGTTTTGCTTTAAAAAAAAAAAAAAGCGAACCAGCTTTTAACAGTTAGGGGAAAAGAGTTAAAGGACAACTTTCACTTTTTAACCTATATAATTCTGTTGCCAGCTGGTATCTATATATATCTGGTGCAACTTGTCTTAGCCAATAAAAGAGAGACCAAGGTGGGAGATCATAAAGGCACAGTTATTTCATTGCGTAAGGGAAGGAAACAGTCCTGGCTGCGGCTGCCAAGACTACTCAGCAAGGGCTGGGGGAAGGTTAATTTTAAAGGGTTTACAAGTAGGAAGTTCATACAAGTTACGTCAGCAACATTCTTAATCATACTGCGCAGGCACAGTGGGGTTTACATATAACTTCATACTTTGCATGTTCAGAAATGGCAGTTAAACTCCACCCAGAGGCGGAAAGGTTACTATGCATGAGGTATTTAATGAGCTAAAAGGTTATTCTGAATGTCAACATAGCGCCTAAAGCAGTTTCCACCAAATTCCTCCAGTTATGGGGCAGCAGTTAAGGAGAGGGAACCAGGATGCTAAAGTAAAGCTTCAGGGCATACCAAGCAAATTGCTTGAGGCGGTGGAATTTTCTGCAGCCTGAGGACCTCTGTCTTAATTCTGTATTACTTTACACAGAAGGCATGATGTGTATTATTTATTAAAAAATGAAAACCAGCAAAACTTAAATATGTGTGTATATATATATTATATACATATATATATATACACTTAAACAGGAAAAAAAATCTAAAGGGAAAACACCAAAAATATTTATAT
The DNA here is from genome assembly GCA_030035585.1 of Dugong dugon. Taxonomy (NCBI): domain Eukaryota; kingdom Metazoa; phylum Chordata; class Mammalia; order Sirenia; family Dugongidae; genus Dugong; species Dugong dugon. The sequence goes on along the minus strand of CM057469.1, from coordinate 41,539,854 downwards.
CAGAGTAGTGGGATTATAGACAATTTTTGCATTCTTCTTTATAATTTTCTGCATTTTCCAAATTTTCTAAAATGAGAATTTATTACTCTGATAGTTTTTAAGTTTTCAAAAGAAATGTATTTGACAAATTCTCTCATAATAAATTTGTGAAAAAGAAAATAGAGATTTTTAATGTTCTATTTTGGCGATCCCCTGTGTTACAGAGTAGAGCTACTCCATAGTTTTCTTGGCTGTAATCTTTAAGGAAGCAGATCTCCAGGCCTGTCTTCTGTGACTGGGCTGGGTAGGTTGGAACCATCATTTACGTTAGTAGTCCTGGGCAAACCATTTGCACCACCTAGGGACCATGACTTGGAATTGACTCGACTGCAACAGGCTTGATTTTTGTTTTTATTTTATTTTGCTTTAGGTGAAAGTTTATAGCTCAAGTTAATCTCTCATTCAAAAAGCTATACACATATTGTTTTGTGACATTGGTTGCAATCCCCACCCTGGGTTCCCTGTGTGTCCATTCATCCAATTCCTGTCCCTTCCTGCCTTCTTATCTTGCTTTTGTGCAAGAGTTGCCCGTTTGGTCTTGCATGCTTGATTGAACTAAGAAGCAGGTTCCTCACGTGTATTATTGTTTGTTTTATAGGCATGTTTAATCTTTGTCTGCAAAGTGAGCTTCCTGAGTGGTTTCAGTTCTGAGTTAGCAGACTGTCCGAGGGCCATAGTCTCCGGGGTTCTTCCAGTCTCTGGAAGACTAGTAATTCTGGTCTTTTCTCATGAATTTGAATTCTGTTCTACATTTTTCTCCTGTTCTGTCCAGGGCCCTTTGTTGTAATCCCTATTGAAGCACTGGTGGCGGTAGCTAGGCACCATCTAGTTCTCTTGGGCTCAGGGTGGTAGAAGCTCTGGTTCATGTGGTCCTTGGCTTGATTTTTAATGTTCTATTTTATTTAATAAATATTTAATGAGTACTTGGTGCATACCAGGCACTCTACTCGTTACTGGTGAATAAGACAGACCATGTCCTTGCCCTCACAGAGCTTAGAATCTAGTGAGAAAGACAGACATTAAACAGTAATCATAATAACATGTGATAAGTGTTGATAGGAGATATCTGGCTTGCTATGCAAGCACCTAGGGGCACTGGTGGTTCAGTGGTAGAATTCTCACTTTCCATGAAAGAAACCCAGATTCGATTCCATTCCAGTCCGATGCACCTCATGCACAGCCACCACCCATCTGTCCTTGGAGGCTTACTTGTTGCTATTATGCTGAACAAGTTTCAGTGGAGTTCCCCGACTAAAATGGACTAGGCAGAAAGGCTTGGCAATCTACTTCCAAAAATCAGTCAATGGAAACCCTATGGATCTTCCCCTTGAGAACAGGAAACAGACAAGGATGCCCTTTATCACCACTCTTATTCAACATTGTGCTGGAGGTCCTAGCCAGAGCAATCAGGCTACAAAAAGAAATAAAGGGCATCCAAATTGATAGGGAAGAAGTAAACGTGTCTCTATTTGCAGATGATATGATCTTATACACAGAAAATCCCAAAGAATTCACAAAAAAACTGCTGGAACTAATAGAAGATTTCAGCAAAGTATCAGGATACGAGATAAACATATAAAAATCAGTTGGATTCCTCTACACCAACAAAGAGAACTTCCAAGAGGAAATCATCAAATCAATACCATTTACAATAGCCCCCAAGAAGATAAAATACTTAGGAATAAATCTAACCAGAGACATAAAAGACCTATACAATGAAAACTACAAGACACTACTGCAAGAAACCAAAAGAGACCTGCATAAGTGGAAAAACATACCTTGCTCATGGATAGGTAGACTCAACAGTGTGAAAATGTCAGTTCTACCCCAAACCATCTACAGATACAATACAGTCCTGATCCAAATTCCAATGGCATTTTTTAATGAGATGAGAAGCAAATCACTAACCTCGTATGGAAAGGGAAGAGGCCCCAGATAAGTAACGGATTACTCAAGAAGAAGAACAAAGTGGGAGGCCTCACACTACCTGATTTTAGAAGCTATTATACCTCCAAGGTAGTCAAAACAGCCTGGTACTGGTACAACAACAGATACATAGATCAATGGAACAGAATTGAGAATCCAGACATAAATTCATCCACCTATGAGCAGCTGATACTTGACAAAGGCCCAAAGCCCGTTAACTGGGGAAAAGAGTCTCTTTAACAAATGGTACTGGCATAACTGGATATCCATCTGCAAAAAACTGAAACAAGACCGATACCTCACACCATGCACTAAAACTAACTCAAAATGGATCAAATACCTAAATATCAAGTCGAAAATGATAAAGATCACGGAAGAAAAAATAGGGACAATGCTAGGAGCCCTGATACATGGCGTAAACAGAATACAAACCATAAGTAACAATGCACAAGCACCAGAAGAGAAACTAGATAACTGGGAGCTCCTAAAAATCAAACACTTATGTTCATCAAAAGACTTCACCAAAAGAGTCAAAAGACAACCTACAGACTGGGAAAAAATTTATGGCTATGACAAATTCAATCAGCATCTAATTTCTAAAATCTACAAGATACTGCAAAACCTCAACAACAAAAAGACAAATAACCCAGTTAAAAAATGGGCAGAGGATATGAACAGGCACTTCGCCAAAGAAGATATTCAGGTGGCTAACAGACACATGAAGAAATGCTCACGATCATTAGCCATTAGAGAAATGCTGATCAAAACTACAATGAGAAACCATCTCACCCCAACAAAGCTAACATTAATCCAAAAAACACAAAATAATAAATGCTGGAGAGGTTGTGGAGAGACTGGAACACTTATACACTGCTGGTGGGAATGTAAAATGGTACAACCACTTTGGAAATTGATTTGGCACTTCCTTAAAAGGCTAGAAATAGAAGTACCATATGCTCCAGCAATCCCTGTCCTTGGAATATATCCTAGAGAAATAAGAGCTGTCACACGAATAGATATATGCGCACCCATATTCATTGCAGCACTGTTCATGATAGCAAAAAGATGGAAACAACGTAGGTGCCCATCAGTGGATGAATGGATTAACAAATTATGGTATATTCACACAATGGAATACTACACAACAATAAAGAACAATGATAAAGCTGTGAAACATCTTATAACATGGAGGAATTTGGAGGACATTATGCTGATTAAATTTAGTCAGTCACAGAAGGACAAATATTGTATAAGACCACTATTATAAGAACTCAATAAAAGGTTTAAACACAGAAGAAAACATTCTTTGATGGTTACGAGGGTGGGGAGGGAGAGTGAGGGTTATTCACTAACTAGATAGTAGACAAGAATTATCTTAGGTGAAGGGAACGACAGCACACACTCCAGGGGAAGTCAGAACAACTGGACTAAACCAAAGCTAAGAAGTTTCCTGAATACAATCAAACACTTTGAGGGACAGAGTAGCAGGGGTGGGAGTCTGGGGATAATGCTTTCAGGGGACATCTAGGTCAATTGGCATAACAAAGTTTGTTAAGAAAACGTTCTGCATCCCACAGTTTGGTGAGTGGCATCTGGAGTCTTAAAAGCTTGCAAGCGGCCATCTAAGATGCATCCATTGGTCCCAGCCACCTGGAGTAAAGGTGAATGAAGAACACCAAAGATACAAGGAAAGCATTAGCCCAAGAGACAGAAAGGGCCACCTAAACCAAAGATTTCATCAGCCTGAGACCAGAAGAACTAGATGGTGCCTGGCTACCACCAATGACTGCCCTAACAGGGAACACAACACAGAGTCCCTGATGGAGCAGGCGAAAGTTGGGGTGCAGAACTCAAATTCTGGTAAAAAAAAAAAAACCAGACTTAATGGTCTGACTCAGACTGGAGGAACCCTGGAAAGCATGGACCCCGGATTGTCCGTCAGCCCAGAGCTAAAACTGTCAGCCCAGAACTAAAACAATTTCAGAGGCCAACTCTTCAGATAAAGATTGGATTGGACTGTGGGACATAAAATGATACTCATGAAGACGGTGCTTCTTAGCTCAAGTAGACACATGACACCTCTGTCCAGAGGTGAGATGAGAAGGCAGAAAGGGTTAGGAGCTGGTTGAAAGGACAAGAGAAACCAGGGGTGGAAAGGAGGAGTGTGCTGTCACAGTATAAGGAGAGCACTTAGGGTCGCATAACAATGTATGTATAAATTTTTGCCTAAGAGACTAACTTGAGATGTAAACTTCACTGAAACTACAACAGTAAACAAAAAATTAAAATTTAATTTTTTATAAAAAACACCTTATGGATCACAACGGTCTGATCTACAATTGATTATGGGGATGGTGCAAGACCAGCAGAATTTTTTTCCATTTTGCATGGGGTTGTCATGAGTCAGGGGCAACTCCATGGCAACTAACAACACAACAGCACGAAGGCGAGATTATCTAATCTAGACTAGGGATGGGAAGTACCTTCCAGGGGAAGGGATTTTAGGCTGAGAGCTAAGAGGATAAATGGGAGTTAGCCAGGCAAAGCAGGAAGAGGGCTGCGTTTTAGGCACAGGGAACAGTGAGAAATAAGTTCAGTATGCCTCTTTTGCAGAAAGCAGAGCCATAAGAGATGCAGCTATGAATTTAGGGAGGAAGCAAAGACGCTGGGGGAAGATCTGGCAAGCTCTCTTAAGGAGTATTGCAAGACTCTGTCCTAGACTATCATTTTCACATATTTTCTTGATGACAAATAATATTTATTAAATTGGTAACAAATCAGTGAAGAATCAATATTGGGTCATTTGATGATGTAATGAGATTTCAGGAAGATTTTGACAGGCGGGAACTATAAGAGCAAATTTAATAGGGATAAGTATAAAAATTTAGTTTAAAAATATTAATTATATATGTATGAAATGAGGGAACTGGCTTAGTTCCTGTGAAACAGAGAGCTAGAGGTTTTGGTAGGTGTTATGGATTAAATTGTGTCCCCAGAAAATATGTGCTGGAATTCCGACTCCTATGCCTGTGGATACAATCCTATTCGGAAAAAGAGTTTTCCTTGTTATGTTAATGAGGCCATAACAGTGTAGGGTGTGTCCTATACCTAATCACTCCTGAGTTATAAGGAGCAGCATAGACAATCTAGCACAAATGGGGGAAGATAAATGCCATGTGAAGATTGCTGAGGAACCAAGGAATACTGGAAGATGCAGGGATCTTTTCCCAGAACCCACAGACAGAGAACCTTCCTCTAGAGCCTTGGCCCTGAATTCAGACTTCCAGCCTCCTGAACTGTAAGAAAATAAATTTCTGTTTTTTAAAGCTACCCAGTTCTGGTATTTCTGTTACAGCAGCACTACAAAACTAAGACAGTAGACTGCATGTTAATATATATATTTAATGAATTATCAAGAAGTTAGAACTAGGTCTAGATTTAATCTACAGCACAAAATAGACTCCAAGAGCCCACTTATCCCAACCTCCTGAATGTCTACCTCTTGTATTTGCTTTCTTTACTTTATCTTTTCCTTGACCTCATTGAGTCTCTTGAGCCTATAATTGTCTCCCAGCTTAACAGCTTTGGCTATTTTAAAACCCTATTCAGCTTACACTCATCTTTTCAAATAATAGGCCTCAACACACCCTACCCCTGCCCTATTCACCTTCTGCCACATCTGCCTGCGATACTTCAGCCTTGGATTAGTCTTAACATGCCTTCTCTTCTACACAGAAGTAGGTTAAGTTCTGCCTAATGGTGAGAGGTGGTGCCACTCCCAAGTCATCTTTTCCATCCAGGTTAAACCTTCAGCATCACCTGTCAATCCTTTTACTTATCTTTGGTGAGAGCTCCTTCCCAGGTTCCTACACAACCCTTGCAAACCTTTGCCATTTTTCTCAAACTCCCTAATGAATCTCTGCCCATTTCACTCTCAGCACATTACCAATGTCTTTTATTTCACCAAGAAAATAAAACCAACAACTATTTGTCTTCAAGTCAATTCCAACTCACGGCGACCCCGTGTGTGTCAGAGTAGAACTGTACTCCATAAAGTTTTCAGTGGCTGATTTTTTGGAAGTAGATCACCAGGCCTTTCTTTCTAGGAGTCTCTGGGTGGCCTCGAACCTCTAACCTTTAAGTTAGCAACTGAGTTTCTTAACCGTTTACACCACGCAAGGACTCCACCAAGAGAATAAAACAAACTAAACTCATCGCTATCAAGTCAATTCTGACTCATAGCAGCCCTACAGGACAGGGAAGAACTGCCACGTAGGGTTTCCAAGGAGAGGCTGTTGGATTCAAACTGCAGACTCTTCGGTTAGCAGCCATAGCTTTTAACCACTGCACCACCAGGGCTCCTCGTCGGGAGAATTTCAAAACAGGCAATCAAATCAGAGTACTTTCAACTTCCTGGTCCTACTCTACAAACTCACCTCCATTTGAACCTGTTCTTTCTTCCAATCTCAGAAAAAGAGGTGTCTTCCCTCTCAGTCAGGATCAACATCTCCACAGGTGTTCTATATCCCCTCCTTTCAGCTTCTTTGGGGATTTTGTGTGTGTGTGTATTTTAGGTGACAGTTTACGGAGAAAATTGTTTCTCATTCAAAAATTTATACACAAATTGTTTCATGACATTGGTTGTAATCCCCGCAACGTGTCAGCACTCTCCCACTTTCCATACTGGGTTTCCCATTTCCATTTGTCCTTCCTGCGCTGTCATCTTTGCTTTTAGGCAGGTGTTGCCCATTTGGCCTCATCTACTTGATTGATCTAACAAACTCGTTCCTCATGAGTGTTATTGTTTGTTTTATAGGCCTGTGTAATCTATGGCTGAAAGGTGAACTTCGGGAGTGGACCCAGTTCTGAGTTAGAAGGGTGTCCGGGGGCCATAGTCTCGGGGATTCCTCCAGTCTTTGTCAGACCAGTAAATCTGGTCTGTTTTGTGAACTTGAATTTTGTTCTACATTTTTCTCCCACTCTGTCTGGGACCTTCTATTGTGATCCCAGTCAGAGCAGTCCGTGGTAGTTGCTGGGTACCACCTAGTTCTTCTGGGTTCAGGCTGGTGGAGGCTGTGGTTCATGCGGTCCATTAGTCCTTTGGACTAATATTTTCCTTTTGTCTTTGGTTTTCTTCATTAGCCTTTTCTTCTGACGGAATGGGACCAATAGATATATCTTAGATGGCAGCTTTCAAACTTTTAAGACCCCAGACACTGTTCACCAAAGTAGAATGTAGAACATTGTCTTTATGAACTATGTTATGCCATTTCCTTGGATATTGCTTCATCATTAGTCCCTCTTGTGGAAGTCTTCAACCCCTCCCTCTCTACTGGCACCTTCCTCTTGGCCTGTAAACTTTTTCAGGTTTTTCCCTTGCTTAATGCAACAACAACCACAAAACATCATCAACAACGATATAACATCAACAACAAAACAACAAACTTTTCTTGACCCTGGATTCATTTCCATTTATCCTCCCTGTCTTTCTCCAGTCCCTATTTTTGGGACAAAGAATCCAGTCTACTCTGATAGCCGCTGATTCCTCACATCCCATTTACTCCTGAATGGTCTGATGTCTGCACCCTCAACTCCATTGAAACTGCAGTGGTAAGTTCTGTTGATGACGTGTTAGTTGCCACATGCAATGCATGTTTCAAGTGTTTCTGTTCTGCCTGAAAGCTACGTGTTCTGCAAATTCACACTAAAAATAACAGAGCATATGGGAAAATCACTCAAAACCTATAAACTTTGTAACTAGAGTCATGACAAAAACAATAACAATCCTGATACAAGTGCTGACATAGTTAAATCTCCACTGACATTTTTGTCTAGAATCACAGTCAGTTGATCTCGTGCAGTCACATGTTCAGGGGCTTGGGCTTCCTTTTTTGAGATATGCTTTCTTTTTGGAGCTCCTTGAAGACGTTCTAGTAGAGGCAGTTTTGTAAAAATTAAAAATGCAATCTTATAATCCAGGGAGAATCTTTTTTATCAGTCTTTTTTTTTTTTTTAAACATGGCACATATCTTTGTAGTCCCTTCGTCTGCGCTAGCTTAACTCAGTGAAAACTATACATATACATATGTATATATATATATATATTTTTTTTTTTTTTGCCTTTCATTCACCCATTTAGTCATTCAAAATGTTTACTAAAGCTAACTATGGGCCAGGACTTACACACAATTTTATGACATAGAATAGGTTAAAATGATGCCCAGCTCTCTAGAACATCATTTTCTGGGGTGAATAGTTTCTAATGCAATTATACGCACTATTAACAATGCAGCCCACAGAACAAGGAAACTGATTCCAAGAGGAGTCAGGAGAGTTTTATCCAACACGGGATGCTTAAGATTGGTCTTCTTCTTGGCTCAGGAGGCTTCTAAATGGTTAAAAGTAAGAAAAGGCATTCTGGGTAAAGAGGAGAATATGTACAAAGTTCTGGCTTTTTTTTTTCCAACTTTTTACAGGTGTATGATTTATTGACAGCAATTACAAAAATTGGCTGTGCAACCCTACCCTTAATCAACACAATATTTCCATCACCATTATCTGTCCCTTCCTCCTCTCTACTATCCCTCTTGTTGTTAGGTGCCCTCAAGTCAGTTCCGACTCCTAGCAACCTCATGTACAACAGAACGAAACACTGCCCGGTCCTGCATCATTCTCACAATTGTTGTTATGCCTGAGCCCATTGTTGCAGCCACTGTGTCAATCCATCTCATTGAGGGTCTTCCTCTTTTTCACTGACCCTCTACTTTACCAAGCATGATGTCTTTCTCCAGGGACTGGTCCCTCCTGATAACATGTCCTAAGTATATAAGACGAAGTCTCATTCATCATCCTCGCTTCTAATGAGCATTCTGGTTGTGCTTCTTCCAAGACAGATTTGTTTGTTCTTCTGGCAGTCCATGGTATATTCAGTATTCTTTGCCAACATCATAATTCAAAGGCATCAATTTTTCTTCTGTCTTCCTTATTCATTGTCCAACTTTCACATGCATATGAGGCTATCGAAAACACCATGGCTTGGGTCAGGCACACCTTAGTCCTTAAAGTGACGTCTTTGCTTTTTAATGCTTTAAAGAGAGCTTTTGCAGCAGATTTGCCCAATGCATTGCATCTTTTGATTTCTTGACTGCTGCTTCCATGGGTGTTGATTGTGGATCCAAGTAAAGTGAAATTTTTGACAACTTCAATCTTTTCTCCACTTATTGGCCTACTTTTGAATATTTTTGCTTTCTTTATGTTGAGGTGTAATCTATACTGAAGGCTGTGATCTTTGATCTTCATCGAAGTGCTTCAAGTCCTTTTCACTTTCAGCAAGCAAGGTTGTACTACCCCTTGTAACCATTAACAGACTCTGTTCTCTATACACTTGCCTTTTCTTGTTTTTTTTATAAGTGAGGCCACACAATATTTGTCCTTTTGTGATTGACTTCTTTCAGTCAGCATAATGTCTTCCAGCACCATTCATACTGTAGCATGTATCAAGACTTCATTTCTCCTACTGCTGAGTAGTATTCCATTGTTCATCCATTCATCTGTTGATGGGCATTTAGGTTGTTTCCACCTTTTGGCTATTGTCAATAGTGCTGCAATGAACATTGGTGTACAAGTCTCTATTTGAGTCTCTGCTTTCAAGTCTTTTGGGTATATACCTAGGAGTGGAATTGCTGGGTCATATGGTAGTTCCTTTTTTTTCTGGAGGAACTGCCGCGATATTCTCCACAACAGCTGTACCATTTCGCATTCCCACCAGCAATGGGTAAAGGTTCCAATTACCCCACATCCTTGCCAATATTTGTTATTTTCTGTTTTTTGTTGTTTTTAAAATCTTAGCCATCCCACCCGTTGCAGCCAAGTTGATTTCGACTTATAATGACCCTATAGGACAGAGTAGAACTGCCCTGTACAGTTTCCGAGTAGTGGTTGGTGGATTCAAACTGCTGACCTTTTGGTTAGCAGCCAAGCTCTTAACCACTGTACCACAAGCGCTCCTAGCCATCCTAGTGGGAGTGAAATGGTATCTCATTGTGGGTTTGATTTGCATCACTCTGATGGCTAATGACAACGAGCATCTTTTCATGTGTTTGGTGGCCGTTTGAATTTCCTGTGTAGTGAAGTGTCTGTTCAAGTCCTCTGCCCATTTTATGATTGGGTTATTTGTCTTTTTGTTGTTAAGTTGTGGAAGTTTTATATATATTTTGGTTATTAGAAGATGATATTGATTCTTAAAGTCACTAAACTAGCCACTTATTAACTAAAAGGAAGCACTTCTGCAGGATTTTAAGCTTTTTTTATAGAAAAAGTCATCATATATTGCTAAAGCTTTCTCTTTGGTTGTGAGAAAACTTACCACTGATCACATCAAAACATTAACAACCTGGGAAAGATCATAATGAAGTAATACAACTTACTTGCTCTACTGACATCATTCTCCATTTTACTGATATGGATGAGTAATTTACATTAAATAAACATGGTTGTAACAGAGCATTTATATTGATCACATTAGTTATATTGACTATGATTATGACTGAAAATCAACTCAAACTATCTTAAACAAAAACTGGAGTGTGTTACTTTATCAAATCTAAGCTGTCTTAGATTCTAAGATGACCTACTGGTTTATGAGCCACTAAAAAGGAAAAGAACATTGACAATTAAACTGTAACACACTATCCACTCTGAGACACACCTTATTTTCATAGATAATAAAATATTGTGAAAAAATATGCATCTTAGATTCAATAAAAATACAATATAAGGTTACAGGAGTATCCTGCAGGATCTAAGCACAGAAAAGTGCCCAGCATAGGAACAACAGAATCAAGAAGTCAAATGCTCTTCTCTCTCTCTCTTTTTTTTTCTCTGTCTGCACACCAATTTTCTCTTCTTCTCTAGTCCAAATAAGGGGAAACCCGGCTGCGAAAATATCTTGCATTTTATGTTTCACAGACCAGGTTCTCAAAGACGGGCTGGTCTTAGTTCCAATTTGAAAATTCCCAGGAAAGAACTGTAATTGGCCTAGCTTTGATCAGGTGACCGTCCCTAAGCCAATCACCTGTGGCTGGGGGTGGAGATGAGGTAATTTTACACTATTCTAAGAGATTCATATATATTAACTCATGTTGTTGTTGTTGTTAGTTGCCATAAAGTTAACCCTGACTCCTGGTAACCCCGAGCACAACAAGATCGGACCATTGTAATCCATATGGTTTTCATGCTGATATTCGCAAGTAGATCTTCAGGCCTTTCTTCCTAGTCTGCCTTAGTCCTGAAGCTCCTCTGAAACCTGTCCAACATGATGGCAACATGCAAGCCTCCACTGACAGACGAGTGGTGGCTGTGTTTGAGGTGCATTGGCCAGGAATTAACCCAGGTGTCCAACATGGAAGGCAAGAATTCTACCATTGAACCACCACTGCCCCCATATTAACTCTTAACAACTTTTTAAAGTAGACGTTATTATTGACCTCATTTTATAAATAAGGAAACAGGACTTTTCCAGAAGGAAGGAGTAATCAAAGTAGCAAACGATGAAGAATGCACAAACAAGATGGTAGCAAACATGGTATACCTTCTTCTTCTGGAAGCTGCTCCTCACTACCCCATCCAGAGAGAACTTTGTTTTGTGACTTCTTTTTTCAATATACTTTGGAGATCTTCCTAAGTACTTGGAAATAAACCTATCTCATCCATTTTTTTTCTTAACAAGTACTGAGAACTATATTAATGATTACTATATTGGTGGACATTAAGTTGCTCTCAATTTTTCACCATTAAAAACATAATATTGTGACCATACTTATGCATGTATCTTTGTGTATGCATAAAAGTAATTTTGGAGAATTACTGGGTAAAAGAATATATGCATTTCATATTTTTCTAGATACTGCTAAATTGCTCACCAAAGATGTGTTCCATTTACACTCCCACCCACACGTAGGACAGTTTGTCCTTTTTCACACTAACCTCAACAACTCTAAACAGATAACTTCCAAAGAATAGGATATGTGCATGGGTTCATTTGGGCCAGAGAAGGGACACCTAACACACCCATCAGTTAAGGCTTCTTGGAGGAGGTGACTCCTAAGCTGAGTTTTAAAAACGCAAGTAGGAGTTAGGTAGTAAAACAAGTGTGGTCACTGAAAACACAATAAAAAATTATTAAAAAAAAAAAGTGTGGAATGGACTAAAACAACAACAAATATATAAAAACTACAGAAAGTGTATAGTGCTAGTGAAGATGTGGAACAGCCAAAATTCTCACACACTGCTGGTGGGAATGTAAAATGGTAAAACCACTTTGGAAAACTATTAGACAGTATCTACTAAAGCAAACCCATTGCTGTTGAGTTGATTCTGGCTCATAGTGACCTTATAGCCCTAGTGGTGCAGAGCTTAAAGCACTCGCCTGCTAACTGAAAGGCTGGCAGTTTGAACATGCCACCCGCTCCACAGGAGAAAGATGTGGCAGTCTTCTTCCGTAAGGATTACAGCCTTGGAAACTCTATGGGGCAGTTCTAGTCTATCCTAAAGGGTCGCTATGAGTTTGAATCAACTCGTCAGCAATGAGTAATGTACTAAAGTCAAAATCCTATATCTTATGTCTTAGCTAAATACCTAACAAAAATGCATACATATAGTTACAAGAAGACATGTAATAGGATGTTCATAACAGCACTAATTGTAATAGCTCCAAAGGAAAACTATCCTAATGTTCATCAAAAGTAGAATGAATAAATAAACTGTAATATATCCTCACAAGAAGCCCTGGTGGTGCAATGGTTAAAACACTAGGCTGCTAACTGAAAGGTCTGCGGTTTGAACCCACCAGGAGCTCTGCAGGAGAAAGATGTGGCAGTCTGTTTCCATAAAGATTGCAAACTTGGAAACCCTATGGGGCAGTTCTACTCTGTCCTATAGGGTCGCAATGAGTCAGAACTTGATGGCAATGGGTATAATATATCCTCATATAATGGAATACTATACTGCAATTAAAAAATAATTGATCTATGGGGAAAGTATTAAATGAGGCAGAAAGCATCAAAAGAAGATGGAAAGAATACACAGAGTCACTATACTAAAAAGAATTTGTTGATGCTCAACCGTTTCAGGAGGAGCATATGATCAGGAGCCGATGGTACTGAAGGAAGAGGTCCAAGCTGAACTGAAGGCATTGGCAAAAAACAAGGCTCCAGAAATTGGGAATACCAAGTGAGCTGTTTCAAAGAATGGATGCAGTGCTGGAAGTGCTCACTCATCCACGCCAAGAAATTTGGAAGACAGCTACCTGGCCAACCGACTAGAAGAGATCCATGTTTATGCCTATTCCAAAGAAAGGTGATCCAACTGAACGTGGAAATTATCGAACAATGTCATTAATTTCACACGCAAGTAAAATTTTGCTGAAGATCATTCAAAAGCAGTTGCTGCAGTACATGGACAGGGAATTGTCAGAAACTCAAGCTGGATTCAGAAGAGGATGTGGAACCGGGGATATCATTGCTGATGTAAGATGGATCCTGGCTGAAAGCAGAGAATACCAGAAAGATGTTTACCTGTGTTTTATTGATTATGGAAAGGCATTCAACTGTGTGGATCATCACGAATTACGGATAACGTTGCGAAGAATAGGAATTCCACATGAGGAACCTGTACATAGATCAAGAGGCAGTTGTTTGAATAGAACAAGGGGATACTGTGTGGTTTAAAATCAGGAAAGGTGTACGTACATTAGGGTTGTATCCTTTCACTATACTTATTCAAACTGTATGCTGAGCAAATAATCCACGAAGATGGACTATATGAAGAAGAACGTGGCATCAGAATTGGAGGAAGACTCATTAACAACCTGCATTATGCAGATGACACAACCTTGCTTGCTGAAAGTGAAGAGGACTTGAAGCACTTATTGATGAAGATCAAAGACTACAACCTTCAGTATGGATTATGTCTCGACATAAAGAAAACAAAAATCCTCACAACTGGACCAATAAGCAACATCAGGATAAATGGAGAAAGGATTGAAGTTGTCAAGGATTTCATTTTACTTGGATCTACAATCAACACCCATGGAAGCAGCAGTCAAGAAATCAAAAGATGCATTGTATTGGGCAAATCTGCTGTAAAAGACCTCTTTAAAGTGTTGAAAAGCAAAGATGTCACCTTGAGGACTGAGGTGCGCCTGACCCAAGCCACAGTGTTTTCAATCGCCTCATGTGCATGGGAAAGCTGGACGATGAATAAGGAAGACCGAAGAAGAACTGATGCCTTTGAATTGTGGTGTTGGTGAAGAACATTGAATATACTATGGACTGCCAAAAGAATTAACAAATCTGTCCTGGAAGAAGTACAACCAGAATGCTCCTTATCACCAAGAATGGTGAGACTATATCTCACATACTTTGGACATATTATCAGGAAGGATCAATCCCTGGAGAAGGACATCATGCTTGGTAAAGCAGAGGGTCAGAGAAAAAGAGGAAGACCCTCAATGAGATGAACTGACACAGTGGCTGCAACAATGGGCTCAGGCATAACAACAATTGTGAGGATGGCGCAGGACCGGGCAAGTGTTTCATTCTGTTGTACACAGGGTCTCTATGAGTCGGAACCAACTTGATGGCACCTAACAGCAACAACAACTATAGAGAAAAATCTGAATATATCTCATACACGTAATATTGGGTGAAAGAAGCCAGACACAGAAGAGAACATACTATATGATTTCATTTATATAAAGTGCAAAAACTAATCTGTGCTATTGAAGTCAAGAGAGTTGTTACCTTTGGGGTGAGGGAGTAGGTAGAGAATGGAAGAGGCAAGAAGAGGACTTCTGGGGTGCTGGTAATATTTTGCTCTTTTGATCTGGATGCCGATGACATGGATGTGTTTAGTTTGTGGAGTTCACCAAGCAGTACACTTATGGTATGTATTTTCTCTTTGAACATTATACTTCAATAAAAAGAAGGAAATAAAACAAGAAGGTATGGCTTTCAAGGCAGAGGAAACAGCATAAACAGAGGCATGAGGTGTGGTGAGTTCACCTAGAAACAGCCCATAGACTGGAAAGAGAAGGAGAGCTTGGGAGTGGGGAGGGGGCAGAGGAAATTTACTCAGTAAGAGTAAGATTCCCCTGGGTACCTTCCAATTCTAATAACCCCTGCTTTTAGGATTAGCACAAGGCCATATAGCTAGTTACTTATAAAACCAGAATAGAACCATGTAGTAGACTGAAAACATGGCTATATTGCTTTGCTGTTCCTTCTATTCTATTTGTCTTTTAAAACTGGGCTGGTCTTGTGACTTGCTTTGACTTATAGAACATGGTGGAAGTGATGCTGTGAGAATTTTGGAGTCTAGGCCTCAAGAGAGCTTGCAGCTTCTGTTCTTGTTGTGTTAGAATTCTGAGACCACCATGCTATGAAGAAGTCCACTCTAATCTACTGATGAAGATCAAAGACCTCATCCTTCAGAGACCACATGGAGGAGAACTGAGTCTCTCTAACAGACAGCCAGCTCCAATTGCCCAATAAATGGAGGAAGCCATCTTGTTCTTTCCAGCCTAGCTGACCCTCCAGCCAAATGCAGTTATGTACAAAAGTGAGGTTAGGTGATATCAGCAGATGAACTATCCAGCCAACCCACAAAATTGCAAGAAAAAATAAATTATTGTTATTTTAAGCCGTTAGATTTTTGGGTGGTTTGTTACGCAGCAGTCTCAGGTCCACTACAGTATATTAGTACCAGGCTGCATTTTAAATGGATTATTTAGTGAGCTATTTCATTATTACCACTGAAAACAAAGTGAGTACTAATTTATACCTTCTACTCACTTATTGACTATCCCCTTATCCAACATTTTGCATTTATCACAATAGTAAAAAATCTACCATCTGACTAATTTGTGCATGAACAATGTACGTCTGTCAGTGACAAATGTCAAAGTGCAAGGCAAGAGTAATGCTGGCTGTGGTGATTAAGGTTATGTGTCACCTTGGCTGAGCCATGATTCTCAGTGGTTTGGCAGTTATGTAATGATGTAATTTGGAGTTATGTAATGGTGTAGTCACCCTCCATTTTGTCATCTGATGTTGTCATCCTCTATTTTCTTATTACACTGATTTTGCATAATGACCTGGTCTTTGGAACCTAACCAAGTCTGTAAGTGAGGAGAGGGTATATTAATTTAAAATGAATAGACCTTATTATTGCTACTGGTAACATTTATGCAGCACTCTACCAATCTTTTGAAATCATCTTTTAATAATTTATAAAGTTTTTTAAATCAATGTAATATTGAATCATAGACTCTTGGGGCTAAAAGGAACAAGAGATCATTTAATCCATCTCCTTATCTTCAAAGACAATGACTTATTCTATCCTAGCCAGATAAGAATCATCATCATTCTTATCATCATCATCATCATCATCCAAAAAACTTTTAAAAGTGGCAGTCTCTAAATGGAACAGAATTTGGCATTTTATAGGCTTTTAAAGATTTAATATAACAACAATGCAGAGACAAACCACTCACAAACAAAATCTAAAGTGCTGCATGCACAAACTGCTTAAGAAAAATGCTACGCACAAAATGACCGCAAAATTTTTTCTTCTAATTTATCTACATGAATACTTTCAGCCTATGTAGATAAATAAAGACACAGATGAGCATAACTTTGACCATGCAGGCGCATGCATGTATAAAGTATAAGAAAAGATTTGGGGAGATGGGCTAGCATCCAAGTACTGAAGGACTGTCATGTGGAAACCACCACTGGTCTATCAGTTTGTCCCACTGTGGTGACTTGTGTGTTGTTGTGATGCTGGAAGCTCTGCCACTGGTGTTTTAAATACCAGCAGGGTCATCCATGGTGGGTAAGTTTCAGCAGAGCTTCCAGACTAAGACAGACTAGGAAGAAAGGCCTTGAGATCTACTTCTGAAAATTAGCCAATGAAAACATTATGGATCACAACAGAATATTGTTTGACTATCTTGCTTTGGACATGTCATCAGGAGGGATCAACTGCTGGAGGAGGACATCATTTTGATGATGTAGAGGGCCAGCAAGGACAAGGGAGACCCTCAGTGAGGACTGGCACCACAGCTGCAACAATGGACTCAAACATGCTATCTATCGTGAGGATGAGCAGGACTGGGCAATGTTTCATTCTGTTGCACTTGGAGTAGACTTGACAGTAGCTGGTTGGTTTATCTGTCCATCCATCCATCTAGCTAGCTATCTATCTAATGTAGAAGAAAGTTAGATTTGCTCTGTCTAGCTACAGGGTAAAACTAAACCCGGGGTGAAACAGGTAGAAGTTTCAGGGAGGTATGTTTAAGCAGTTCTACTCGGCACACATGGGGTCACCATGAGACAAAATTGACTCGACAGCAACCACCCCCAACAACAACGTTTCACCTTATCTTTACAAAAAACTTTTTTTAACAATTAAAATCCTTCAAAATAAAAGGCTTCCTCACTGGAGTTACTGCGTGGAGGATTCCAGTAGATTGGCCTAGATGACCTACCTCTAAAGTCCTTTCCAACCCTGTGGCACTGAGATTAAACATATTTGGGGTGTAAGTGAATTTTATAGGCAAGGAATTGTTACCAGCTGTGGTGGTTTTAAGGAGACCTGGTGGCACAGTGGCACAGTGGTTAAGCATTCAGCTGTTAACCAAAAGGTTGGCAGTTTCAGTCCACAGCCTCTCCTTGGAAACCCTGTGGGGGCAGTTCTACTCTGGCCTATAGGGTCACTATAAGTCCGAACCAACTCAATGGCAGTGGTTTTGCTTTGGTTTGGTGGCATAGTGGTTAAAGCACTCGGCTGTTAATCGAAACTTTGGCAGTTCGAACTCACCAATTGCTTGGCCAGAAAAAGATATAGTACTCTGCTTCCATAAAGATTACAGCCTTGGAAACCCTATGGGGCAGTTCTGCTCTGTCCTACAGGGTCACTATGAGTCAAAAATCTACTCAACTGCAATGTGTTTTGGTTTGTGATGGTTTTAGGTATGGAATGAGTAGATTCCAGGGAAACCGTTAGACCTCTATTGATAAGTCTGAGATTCCCTTATGAGGGAGGCAGGATCTGAGAAGAATTCTGACTAGTGCAAGGGGAGTCACTTGGTAGTCATATTGGGGAGAATATGATTATTCCAAGTACTCATATTCATAAATATTAATTATTATATGATATTTATTGTTCATAAATATGATTATCATTTATCTTGATAAATGAAGAAGAAATTGAAGTTGTCGAAGTTTCATTCTACTTGGATCAACAATGAACGTCCATGGAAGCAGCAGTCAAGAAATCAAACAATGCATTATTGCATTGGACAAATCTGCTGCAAAAGACCTCTTTAAAGTGTTAAAAAGCAAAGATACAACTTTGAGGACTATGGTGTGCCTGACCCAAGCCATGGTCTTTTCAGTTGCCTCACATGCATGCAAAAGCTGGAAAATAAAAAAAAGGAAGACTGAAAAAGAATTGATACGTCTGAACTGTGGTGTTGGTGAAGAATATTGAATATACTACGGACTGCCAGAAGAATGAACACCTCAGTCCTAGAAGAAACACAACCAGAAAGCTCTTTAGAAATGAGGATGGTAAGACTTGGGCTTGCTTACTTCGGACATGTCCTCGGGAAAGACCAATAGCTAGGAAAGGACATCATGATTGAAAAGGAAGCCGTGGAGTGGGGGAAAAGACCTGGTGATCTGCTTCCGTAAAGATTACAGCCTAGGAAACCCTGTGGGGTAGTGCTACTCTGTCTTATAGGATCGCTATGAGTTGGAATTGATTCATTGGCACACAACATATTATATATATTACACACACACACACACACATATATACACACAGAGACATTTTTCTCTTCTGCCTGAGTTATTCCCTTAGACAATGTAAGTTAAAGATGAGTATTTTCTGACTCAGAAAATACTGAGGGGCAGCAAACCTGAGGGAAACCCTCAATGAGATGGATTGATGTAATAGTTGAAACAATGGACTGAAACATGCCAATGATCACGAGGATGATGCAGGACTGGGTAACGTTTTACCTGTTATTCATAAGGTCACCATGAGTTGGAGCCAACTCGACAGCAACTAACAACAACGATTATCGCAAAAGTCATAGCTAAAAAGGAGACGTATAAGAAATAGGCTAATTGGATAAAACATGTATGCATGCCACAGAAAGAGTGGGGGTTTGAGGAACAGGAAGTGAAGAACATTAGGGATTAAAATCCAAGGTAGCCTGAGAAAGGACTTTGAAACATTAGAAGAAAATTTTAGATTTTGTACAAAATGAAGGGGAGACATAAGTTAAAGTAGTGAGAGGACAAAAGGTTTTCGTTTTATGAATTGCTCTGTGGTAAAAGTGAGGAATCTAGGAAGAAAGGCTAGTAGTGGGAGAATGCAGCAGAGTGATGACTCAGCCTAAACGAAGACTGTGGTTGTGCAGATGTAAAGAAAGAGGTAGATCTGGGAGGTATTGTAAAATGTGGCAAGAGCCTGGGAATGCAGACCGGTAAAGACAGGGATCAGTGAAACGTTGCTCACAAGTTCCTTGTTTCTGGAAATGGTAGTATTGCTCCTAGTGATAGGGAAGGTGAGGATGATGAGAATCTGTGTCTTCAGCATGCCTTCTTGCTGCTGGTGATGCATCTGGTCTTTCATGCCGGCTCCTGGCCATTAGTCAAGTAAGGCTGTTCCTGTGTCGTTCCTGTTACTTAATTAATTTCTCTGTTTCTGGTGCTGCCTGGAGCTCACAGCTGTCTTCAGTTCGGTTTGGGATGGTACTGCTTGTGATTGTTTCAAACGATGAGCTGTGGCAGTAACCACTCCTTATGATAATGAACCTTAGGTAATTCTTGGGCAAGTCACTTTGGCTTGCTGATAGTGGTGTGAAATAGTTTCCCACATCTAATTAACTAGATTTCTTTCTAGTCTACTCTTTCTCCCTGCCTCCTTCCCACTCCCCCCAGCACATACACACATTCTGAGAGCTCCCATTTTACTTTGAAAATGAGAGTTGAAAAATATCTATAAGATAAGGCATGTCCTGGGCATACTATCCTAAAATGTAATGATTAATTCTCCACTTATAAGAATATTTGCTTTAGTCTAGGTAGGAACTTAAAAGTCAATGGTAGAGGAATCTTCATATGCAAAATGAAGGTATTATGTAATCATTCACATGCAGGTAGCTGGTGATAACCACATAGGAATGACTAGTAAAGTAATATATGATTCTACACGTTTTTATTTGTTGGTTGGTGTTTTTGTTTTGCTCTCGTGGTGCAGTGGCTAAGCACTTGGCCGCTAACCAAAAAGATGGTGGTTAGAACTCACCAGGTGCTCTGCAGGAGAAAGGCGTGGCAGTCTGCTTTCCTGAAGATTTACAGCCTTGGAAACCCTATGGGGCATTTCTACTCTGTCCTATAGGGTTGCTATAACTTGACAGCAATGGGTTTTTGGGTTATTGTTTTTAGTTTAAACGTGGGGTGGGAGACCAACTTGAATAAATACTGCAGAAATTGTTCCATGATATTAAGTATATACCACATGAAGAAGTTAGGTTTGAAAAGCTGATGAACTTCTGAAAGCAGTAAGTCTTTTGCACTAATAGTAAATGCTTATATAACACTTATTATATACCAAATACTGTTTTAAGTACTTTATATATATTAATTAACTTAATCCTCACAATAGCCCTATAAAGTCTGTGATGGTTAAGGTTATGTGTCATCTTGGCTAGGCCATGATTCTCTGTGGTTTGGCAGATATTATATAATCATTCTCCATTTTGTGATCTTTTGTGGGCAGCGAATCAGTTGAAAGGGGAGTTTCCTTGGGGGTGTGGCCTGCATCCAATATATGTGGATGTTCTGGCAAAGCTCTCCCTCTCTCTTGATCTTGCATCCGACTAGTCATCCTCTGACCTCCGGTTCTTGGGACGTGAGCCAGCAGTGTGCTGTCTGACCTGCTGATTTTGGGTTCATCAGCTCCTGGAACCATGTGAGTTAGGAGAAGCCTCAAGCTCTCGGATTTGGAACTTGCCAGCCTCTACAACTTGGTGAGTCATTTCCTTGACTCATATATATATGCTTCATTGGTTTGTTCCTCTAGAGAACCCAGTCTAAGGTCCAAACCTATTGCTGTCGAGTCAATTCAGACTCATAGCGATCCATAGGATGGAGTAGAACTGTCTCATAGGATTTTCGACGCTGTAGCTTTCACAAAATCAGAATGCCACCTTTTCTCCCTCGGAGCAATTGGTGGGTTGGAACCTCCGACATTATCATTGTCACTTTACAGATGAAGAACTGAGGCCCCCCCCAAAAAAGCTGAAGTACTTTGACCAAGATCAAATAGCTAATAAGTATCAGAGCCAAGTTTTGGACTCAAGCAGCGTGGCTTCAGAGTCCCTGCCCTTAATCGTTGCACTGTATTATACTCATCTAACATATTTTTTGCTGTTAGTTATTATTGAGTTGGCTCCAACTCCTGGTGGCCTTATGTATAACAGAATGAAATGCTTCCTAGTCTTGTGGCATCTTTATGATTGCTGGTATCATCTATCATACCGCTCGCATGAATTAGCAGAGAAACCAGAATGTTACCCCAAAATTAAAATTCTGTCAGATAATAAAAATCAAACAATAAACCAAATTCTGGCTGTGTAATAACCTTTATCCCTTGTGAACTTTTTTCAGTAATTGAAAATATTTTGGGAATTTCAAAAAAGTGCATTTTAAACACAAAAAAACTGATTCCAATGGAAAATCGATATTCTACCTAGTTGAAAGGATAGTGTTTCTGTTCCCATTTTGGGGGGCAATTTCAGTTATTTCTGGACACACCTGGATGGCAGTGGAATAATATAATAGTGCTCTTATATATTTGTTGTTGTTGTTTGCCATCAAGTCAAGTCTGACTCATGATGACCCCATGTGTACAGAATAGAACTACTCCATAGGGTTTTCTTTTCTTTTCTTTTTTAATGGTGAATGGGATTTTTATTTGTGTGAAGAAAATATGTTAATTATATTAAAGGCAGACATGTTGTTGTGCCAATATTGTGTTCTTTCTCTTGTTTTCTTTTCCCATTAGCATGCAGACACCCAATTATTTCACGTATCACTTTATCCCACTCCCCCACCTCATTTTTCTACTGTTCTTTACTGCAAACCTCACCAAAGAATTGTGTATGGTTGTGTATACTGACAGTCTCCAATACTCTTCCTTCCCATCCTCTTTTTTTTTAATTTTGTTTTTGGTGAAAATGTATGCAGCAAAACCCGCTCCCATTCCACAGTTTCTAGACATAATGATCAGTGGCATTGATTACATTCTTCACATTGTGTCAACTTTGTTCTTTCTGTTTTAGTTGTTTTACTTCCATTTACTCCACAGGGTTTTCATGGATGTGAACTTTTAGAAGCAAATCTCCAGCCCTGTCTTCCTAGGTGCCTGTGGGTGGGTTTGGACCACCAACGTTTCTGTTAGTAGTTCAGTGCTTAACCATTTGTATCACCCAGGTGAGTATCTACATCACTGGATGGTTCCTCTAAGGTCTGCCAGGTTCTATGAAAGACGTATTAAGGAGAGCTGCATCCACATCTCTCCCCAGCCCCCAGCTTCCAACAGTTATTTCGTTGCTTTTTCTGCAATGGTTCCCATCCTCTCCGTTTTAATCTTAAACACATTTTCAGTGTGGTACCTCCAACAACTGATACTTTTTTCCAAGCAAAGAGGGAAGCTAAAGGAATAGCGGGGGGAAGGCATTACCATGTTCCTCGAGAATTAAAAAAAACTGGATCAATATTAAGATGCAAGAATGCACAGTAGAGGGGAAATGATAAGTGATGAATGAGTTGCATATATACATATGTTTATGTATATGTACATGTATATATATTATACATAATGTATACATACATTTTTCTCTTCTGCCTGAGCCATCCCCTTAGACAACGTAAGTTAAGGATGAGTAATTTTTGAGTCATAAACAGGGACATAGATGGATTTTTTTTTCCTCCTTTGTCATCGGAGGAAGACCTGGCCACACGCACATATATAAAGCATGCCAGGGGAAGATTAGTTTTACTGTCAAGCATTGTAAGGGTGACAGAAATACACATGTGGTTAGATGCTAAAGGAGTGCAAGAGGAATTCATGGTAATATGAGGAATGGGTCACAACTGCTTCACCAGTGAGACTGAGGAATGCAGACAACCTATGCAAGTGCAATTTAACTCATGAAATAATTTATTAAAATTTAAGTAATAAATTTTGTACGACTTAATTTATGACTCTTGGCCTGTTGCTGACAAAGGTGTTTAAAGGGATTCTCCTGGGTATTTTAGGGATCCTTAACTGGCTGGCACGGCCTAAAAGCCCCAACTGTGCTTACTATTCAGCTGTGCACGTGGTGGGCACTCAGCCTTCGACTGACAGATTTGACAGGTGGAGGTGAGATTCCCAAAAGGCTATAGCTTGTAGAGCAGAACGTGGGAGGGGGGTCGGCTGAGGAGGGGTCAGACGTGGGACGTCGAGGTGTGGAAAAGGAACAGAGAGGCCAAAAGACCTGAGGAAGCGGTGGACCGGCAAATAAGGTGGCACTGGAGAACCCTGGCCCAGACCCACCCTGCGAGGACGCGGGGGCGCGGCGCGCGGAGGGACCCCGGGCGGAGCGGGGGGGCGGAGCGGGGGCGGGGCCGGGCCGCCGGAGGCCCTCCCTCTGAGTAACGGAGGTGACTGGTCGGGGTGGGGGGCGGGCGGGAGACGCTCTGTCCCACGCTTTCCCAGTGCTCGGTGGCTTAAAGATGGCGGCGGCAGCTGCGGCGTTGGGGATGCGGAACGGCCGGAGGAGGAGGGAAAAGGAGAATCTCTGAGTCGCGGAGAGGCAGCCCGGCGGCTGCTGTGAGGAGTCCCGGTGCGGGGACGCCGGTGGCCCGGTTGCTCAGGGCCAGGCCCTGGACTAGGGAGGGGAGGCCAGAGCAGCTCCAGGAGCCGGAGGCCGGAGCCAAGGAGGAATGTGACCAGGGGTCGGCGGGGGCGCGGGAGTACGCGAGCGCAGGGATGGGGCAGCAGGTGGGCCGCGTCGGGGAGGCGCCGGGGCTCCAGCAGTCGCAGCCCCGCGGGATCCGGGGCAGCAGTGCAGCCAGGCCCTCCGGCCGCAGGCGGGACCCGGCGGGGCGCACCGCGGAGGCCGGCTTCAATATCTTCACCCAGCATGGTGAGTGTGCCGGGCGTGAGGGAGTCGGGGAGGCTGGAGGTGGGGTCGGGGCGGGGTGGGAGGCAGACAGGCAGCCTTAGGGGGTCGAGGGGTAGAGGGGTGCCTGAGAGTGGGGGCGGAATCTGCTGCCATCTGGGCCGGTCACGGGAGGCGAGGCACACCCCTCCCCCTTTCCGTCTCTAGCCTGGCTGGCAGCTCCGGGGGCGGAGAAGGAAAGAGAAGTGGTCTCACGGACCGTGGATGGACTGTCCTCTACCCTGGGACGGGGCTGTGCGCCTGGGAGGAGGCGGTGGATGGTAACCCCAGGGGAGGGAAGGATGAAGGGAGGAAACCAGAAGGTGGGAGTATAAACCGGTCATTTGCGAAGGGAACGTGAGTTGTGCCCGAAGGCATTGGGAAATAGGAACTGAATCGCCAGAGGCAGTGGCGTCATATGAGGTATATGTGTAAGTTAGGTGATGATCAGTGTCAGGATATGAACAGTGAACAGTGCTCGGAAATACCTTTCTATAGGGAAGATAGGGTAGTATCTCATCACCGGACTCTGGTCACTTAGGAATTTTTTTTTTTTTCCCCATACTAGAAATGAAGGGCTTTACCAGACCATCCTCTGTTCTGTGCTTGTGAGTTGGACACAATTCTGAGATGGCTGGCAGGGGCTAGAGGTTGGTGGGCATGGTTAGGACTTTGGTCTGGATATGAAAAGAGTTTTTCTTTGTACCATAGTGTGTGTGTGTGTGTGTACACGCGTACGTACCTGTATCTACCCTATAGAGTCTGGAACCCATTACCTTGACCTCATTATCAGTATACTTCTAGAATAGTTGTCTCCACACTCTTTTGATCATAGAGCTTTATCAGTAGGAATTTTGAGTATATACATAGTCCAGTAACTGATCGGCAGCTCTAATCCACCAGCTGCTCCTTGGAAAACCTATGGGTCAGTTCTGCTCTGTCCTATAGGGTCGCTATGAGTCAGAATCGACTCAGTGGCCACAGGTTTACTCCAATAACTTATGTGTCTATTAATTATATATAGGTACTACTGTACTAATGTTATAAAATTTATAAACATGCATAGAAATATAATTTAAGAAAGGATGAAATAAAAAAAAATGTAAGGGGAGTTCTGATATTTTTTTTCTGCAGCCCAGTGGATCCTGCTTTTGCACATCCTCTGAGGTGCACCTACA
This sequence comes from Dugong dugon, assembly GCA_030035585.1. Classification (NCBI taxonomy): domain Eukaryota; kingdom Metazoa; phylum Chordata; class Mammalia; order Sirenia; family Dugongidae; genus Dugong; species Dugong dugon. The sequence goes on along the minus strand of CM057469.1, from coordinate 41,514,429 downwards.
TCACTTTTAGGATCCCTGTTCTGGAGGATGGAAGAGTGGAGAAGGGGAAAAAAACAAAATTGACCTTCATCGGGTTGAGATACTCTAAGACCTGAGAAGAGCGGAAGAGATAGATGTGACTTTTATAGAAAGGTCTGGATAATTGGCTGAGGTTGAATGAGAGGTAGCAAACTGGAGTTTTACTAAAGAGGCATCTAGATAATAATAAAGGATAAAAGAAACAGTGTGTTCTATATTACACAATTTAGGGAAGGAGAGGAAGAGAAGTATGAATTATTTGTTAGAAATGTAGTTTTTGAGGAAGTAGTGATAGATGGTAGCATGCAAAGAGATGAACACAAGGAGCGGTGGCTACTAGGTGAGTTGTGTCAGAGTTTTGAGTTTGGACTTTGTGAATAAACCAAGTTGTTTCTTAATGGAGGAGATATAGGTGATTTTGGGCAATGCCATTCACGTTTTACATGTCTCCTATTAAAGATGTGGGTGAGCTGCTGTTCAAGGTATATGAATATTTTGTGAAGGTGCTATGTGAGTTACTTTGCATTGAAATCATTTTCTAAAATGCAGGAGGAAAGGATGGATGAATAGTTTTAGGGAACAAATATATCCAAGTAGTGTTATTTTGTGAGAAATGTTACTATGCATTAAATTTGCCCCAGTATGCAATGATGATCCTGTTCGTCTAATGTCTTATTCAAGAAATAAGGTTTTCAGAGAAGGAAGAAATCATGACAAATGGAAGAGGTTTTGAAGGATGGATAGGATTTGGATCTATGGAGCAGGAAAAAGAGGGCAGTCTGGACAGGAGAAACAACTTGAGCAGGAACAGTGGGAATGAGCATCATTTGTTGATGGGACAGTGAGGAGACATCTGTTAGGAGCAAAGCAGTGTTGTGAGTTGGGAAAAACTCCTAGAGTAAAAAATCCTAGAATAAAAATTGGTTTCAACTGGCTGGGTGATTTAATCACTTAGCATTTTGAGTTTCTTCGTCTGTAAAATGAGGAGGTTGGACTGGATGACCTCTAAAGTACCTTCTGACTTTAAGATTTTAGATTCTAACTGAGGAGCAGGGAGAAGAAAACTTTGAATAGGTTGGATGGGACTGGGTTATGGAAAATTTGGCAGAGGAGTTTGTATCAGTTTACCTGATTAGCTAGTTTATAGGCTCTGTCAATGAACCCAAGTTTCAGATGGTGAAAACCTGGCCTTGAGTGGAGGCAGTAAATAGGAGGGGCAAGTTTAAGGAACATTTCATTCATTCAATAAGCAAAAGTTTGTTTTGAGCACCTATTAAGTACTGAAAGGAGCCCTGGTGGTTCAGTGGTTAAATCACTTGGCTGCTAACTAAAAGGTTGGCGGTTCAAACCCACCAGCCGCTCCAGGGGAAAAAGATGTGGCAGTCTGCTTCTGTAAAGATTTACAGTCTTGGAAACCCTATGGGGCAGTTCTTCTCTGTTCTGTAGGGTTGCTATGAGTCAGAATTAACTTGATGGCAATGGGTTTTTGGTTTTAATTTAGTGTTGAATACTTAGTTTTTTGTTTTTTTAAATATCTGACATACTGCTCAACAGTTTGGTTATTTCATTTCAATTTTACTTCCTTCACTCATTTGCTGAAAATTCTATTAAAAATTAACCTTAAATTACGAAACTTTGAATTTTTCTCTTAAACTTATCATTTTAAGTGGTCTGCTTTATTTTTTTCTTTTGGAATCTGTAGTTCATGTTTTAGCATTTGCAGAATGAAAAATGTGGGCATCCTCAGATTGAAAATGATGTAGAAAGAAGAGGAAGGCTGTTACAAGGGAATTTTAGTTATGGTTATGTACTCGGCTGCTAACCGAAAGGTCGGTGGTTCAAACCCATCAGCTGCTTCGCAGGAGAATAGACCTGGCAATCTGCTCCTGTAAAGATTTCAGTGCAGGAAGCCCTTCTACTCTGTCCTATAAGGCCGCTGAGTCAGAATCGACTCGATGGCACACAACAACTGTAGAATTGTCACTGATTCTTAACAGAACTGAACTTTTAAGAGAGAAACAAGCCATTAGATTTTTATTAACCTCCAAATCTGCATTAGTTATAGTATAGCTGTGTCTGTATTTTTAGCAAAATGACAGAATAAGTTGTGGTACATAACAGATTCTGTTTTCATAGTCCAGTTGACAGTAAGATCCCAGGTAAAATTATAAAGTCTGAAGTTTCTCCATAAGGGTCTTTAGCCTGCTTTAAAAAAAAGAAGAAAACCCATAGAAAAGAAAAACCAGCATTCTTTTTTCCCTCTTTTCTGTGTTCTTTTTTCCTGTTCACTCTTTTTCAAAATAGGGAATGATAATGCTAATAATTAATGCTTGTGTAGTTATTTAGAGTTAATGAAGACCTTTGTTTTTTGGAAGTTTTTTTTTCTTTTTGTTGTACTTCAGGTGAAGGCTTACAGAACAAATAGTTTCTCATGAAACAGTAGTACAGATACTGTTTTATGACATTGGTTAACAACCCCACAACATGTCAACCCTCTAAGTTCTCAACCTTTTTTTTGGTGAAAATACACATAGCCAAAGATACACCATTTCAAAAATTTCTACATGCACAGTTCAGTGACCTTGACTACGCTCTTCCAATTGTGCTGCTATTCTCACTTACGATGAAGGCTTACAGAACAAAATAGTTCCTCATTTAACAGTTACTGTACATGTTGCCCTATGACAATGGTTAATAATCTCACAACACATCAACACTTTCCTTACTCAACCTTGGGTTCCCTATCAACAGCTTTCCTGTCCCCTTCTGCCTTCTGGCCCTTGTCACTGGACTACTGCATCTCATTAATCCCATTTGGTTTTACGGGGCTGTCTACTCCCAGGCTGAACGGTGAACCTCGGAGATAACTTCACCACTGAGCTAAAAGGGTGTCTGGGGGCCATACTCTCAGGGTTTCTCCAGTCTCCTTTAGGCCAGTAAATCTGGTCTTCTTTTTGAAAGTTAGAATTATGTTCTACATCCTTCTCCAGCTCTGTCCAGAACCCTCTGTTGTGATCCTGGTCAGAGCAGTCAGTGGTGGTAGCCGGACACCATCTAGCTGTACTGGACTCAGTCCGATGGAGGCCTTGGTAACTGTGGACCGTTAGTCCTTTGGACTAGTCTTTTCCTTGTATCCTGTTCTCTTCATTCTCCCTTGCTCCCGAAGGGATGAGACCAGTGGAGTATCTTAGATGGCGGCTCACAGGCTTTTAAGACCCCAGACACTACTCACCAAGGTAGAATGTAGAACATTGTCTTTATAACCTGTGTTATGCCAATTGAGCTTGATGTTCCCCGAGACCATGGTCCCCACAGCCCTCTGCCCAGCAATTCAGTCCCTCAGAGTTTCCTTGTACAAGTTGTGCTAGTTTCCTCTGTATTGTGTACTGTCTCACCCTTCACCCAAGATACCACTTATCTACTGCCTAAATTATTTAGTATTTCCCCCCCACCCCTCCCATCCCTGCTAACCAACAAAGATTGTTACATTTTGTGTGTGAACTTTTTCATGGGTTTTTACAATAGAGGTTTCATACAGTATTTATCCTTTTGTGATTGACTTATTTCACTCAGCATAATGTTCTCCAGTTTCATCCATGTTATGAGATGCTTCACAGATTCATGGTTCTTTCTCGTTGCATAGTACTCCATTGTGTGTATGTACCATAGTTTTTGTTTATCCGTTCATCTGTTGATGGGCATCTAGGTTGTTTCCATCGTTTTGCTATTGTGAACAATGCTGCCATGAACATAGGTGTGCATATGTCTATTTGAGTGATGACTCTTATTTCTCTAGTATATATTTCTAGGAGTGGGATTGCTGGATCGAATGGTATGTCTATTTCTAGCTTTCTGAGGAAGCGCCATATCATTTTCCAAAATGGTTGTATCATTTTGCATTCCCACCAGGCAGTGCATAAGAGTTCCAGTGTAGCTGCAGCCCCTCCAACATTTGTTATTTCCAGTGTTTTTGATTCTTGCCAGTAATGCCTGGGTGAGATGGTATCTCACTGTGGTTTTAATTTGCATTTCTCTAATGGCTAGCGATCACCAGCATTTCCTCATGTGTCTGTTGGCCATTTGAATGTCTTCTTTGGTGAAGTGTTGAAGAGCTTTTTATGTCCTTTATCTCATGTGACTTTTACAAATAGTCTATGAAATAAATGTTCAGGTATTAATCTTCCCATTTTGTGGAGTAAGAAGAGTTAAGAGAATTAAGTGACTTTCCAAGGTCACGCAACTGTTAAGTGATGGAACTGGAACTGAAATTTAAGTCTTTGTTTCCAAATCTTGTCATATGGTAGAGGTTTAGAGAGCATAGGTTTTTGAATCAGAATTGGATTCAAATCCTGCCTGGTGTCTGACATTGGTAAATGGTTTATCATTCCTGCCTCACTAAGTTGTTGAAAGAATTAAATAAATTTATATAAGGCTCCTAATGAAGTGTCAGGCACTAAGTGCTCAATAAATAGCAGTTTTGCTGTTGTTATTTACCTGAAGTGCGAAGATTGTATGAATTGCATGTGAAATGTTTTGTAAGCTATCTTAAAACACTGCTGTTATCATTATGGTGACAAGTCATGCTAAAGTGTATTGTTGTCTTGGCATTTACATTTTAAGTATTTTCTCTTCTTGTCAAATGACTCAATTATTTAGAAGACTTTCAGAAAGCAGCAAATAAAGGTAGGGAAATTTGGGGATCATACAGGAGAATCTGAAGTCACATTAGGCCTACGATCCTGTGAAGGTGAATGTTATTTTCCTAGGACGATTGGCCTTAGGGAATGGGTGTCAGGCAGAGGGCACACAGTCCATGGTTCTTTTTCACTCTCACTCTTTTCTTGAGGATACTTTTTTCTTCCTTCAGAGAAAATGAACCAGAAACTAAGGCTAATGTAAAGGAAAGTTTGCAGAGACCTCATTCTAAGCCGGCACATTTGTTTGCTTGTTAATATTTAATGACCTTTTATATTGTAACCTTCTTCACCTGACATTGTTTATGACTCTTCTGTGCCTCCCTGTATTATTTTTACCTCTGGTAATAAAGTTTATTGTTAAACACATGTTTTAATGGGATGTCTTTCTCAATATGATACTACTCAGATAAAGATTTCAAAATATTTAAGAATGTTAACCTCATCAATCTTAACAATTTCTTCTCAAATAGGTCATTTCGGAGTCTTACCGTAGATACTTTACCAAATCATACAGAACAGTTCTCAAACTCTGGTGTGGAGAACTTGTTAAAACACAGATTGCTGGGTCTCACCCCCAGAGTTTCTGATTTAGGTCTGACGTGGGACTCGAGGTTTTGTATTTCTGACTAATTTGCAGGTGTTGCTTGTTGGGGACCACACTTTGAGAACCACTGATACATGAGATTAAGAAGAGTAATGGATAAAAAGTGGTTCACATGTGTCAGAAGACATGCTATACTGATTCTCTTCTGCTTAAAACTGGTTCAGAAGTCCATTTGTTCCAAGTCTAGTGTCCACATACAAATGACTACTGTATTTTTTGATGGCAGGAAGAGTCAATGTCCTTTTGCTTTGTCCTGAACTTTTTTAATCTGTAAAAGTTCATATGTTGAAGGCTTGTTGAGGGATTCACTGTTGAAAGAATCTAAAGTCTCAGGGAAAAGGAAGGTAGGGAACATGTGGTTCTGCTGATGAATTTGTGCTAGAATAGAGTGGGCTTCAGCTCCTGGAAGAACTGAAGGTGATGAAATACTTAACCACTTATTGAGTGCTGTGCACAAGGCATGTTCTAAGTACTCTCTCTTTTCTTGTTCGAACCTCATAAAACTCTACTTTCCTCAAATTGAAAATGATCAGAAACTGGAGAAATTGTGATACCTATTTGTGAATCTATGGTTTTAGTATATGATGGTGCTTAGTTACCTTTTGGGGTGTGAGTGTGTATATGTATATAAAGATTCTTAGGCTTTTTTTTTACCCCATCTCTCTTGAGACCAGAATGATAGGCCAAGATTAGATCTGCATAATTGTTGGCTATAGATTGAAACTTAGATATGGTGGTTTAACCAAGGGAGCAGTAGGCACTCATCATGGTATTTGGAGTCTCATGGTAGCATTGAACTACTGTGTTAACCTCTAGGCATAGTGTTACTAATATTTCTTATTTAAAGACTTTTATATTCCCCTCCCTCTCTTCTGTACCCATTGATAAGTTACAACTCTCTTTTTGTCCTCTTGGCTTTTTAGAAATTATCAAGATGATTTACAGGTATCATGATAGTATATTAGGCTACTATAAGAGAATGAGTGCACTGAACCATATTTCTTTATGAATGTGGAAAAGAGTATAAAATGTTAGCTTTATATACCCTCTAATATTAGTAGTTGACTTATTAGACTATACTAGTAGAAGTTCTTTAGAGAACTACTTACTGATAGTATTGTATATATAGGCAGTGAGGTGCTGAGTGCATAAATATTTGTGTAAATGACTCTTGGATTCTAAGATACTATGTTGCAAGGATTGTTTACTTTGTATCCTTTACACATGGAACCTGTCACCTAAGTAGGTGTTCTTGAGTAATTGTGGAACAATTTTTTCTTATGTATTCAACATACATACTTCTTTTTATTCTTTCTGTAATAAAACCCAAACCAAACCCATTGACATCGAGTTAATTCTTACTCATAGCAACCCCGTAGGGCAGAGTAGAACTGCCCTATAGGGTTTCCAAGGCTGTAATCTTTATGGAAGCAGACTGCTACATCTTTCTTAGGTGGAATAGCTGGTGGATTTGAACCACCAACCTTTCATTAGCAGCTGAGTGCTTAACCACTGTGCCACCAGAGTTTCTCCCATTTCTGTTAAAAAAAAAAAAACCCAAACCCATTGCCGTCGAGTCGATTCCAACTCATAGCAACCCTATAGGACAGAGCAGAACTGCCCTATAGGATTTCCACAGAGCGGCTGGTGGATTCGAACTGCCTACCTTTTGGTTAGCAGCCACAGCTCAGCTCTTAACCACTGTGCAACCAGGGCTCCATTTCTATAATAGTTAATGTCAATTTAAAAATGTATTTAAATGACAATATGTCTGATTAGTAATGGTTTTATTTGATAAAACTGTAGGTTGCTATTTTTTTCTTGATATTAAGAATATGAACTGATACTGAATATGAATCAGGTATCAGATGTTAGGAGATTGTTTTTATGCTAGGGTGTTTGTTTTGAGGCTAAGCATACTTTTTTTGGCATATTTTAGAATATTAAAAATGAAGTACTCCAGTGATCTGGGGTTAGAATCTATGTAACCACTTAAAGTGATAGATTTAGTTTATTAATTTCAATATGTAACTATAAAAATCAAAAACCAAACCCATTGTCTTCGAGTAGACCTGACTCATAGTAACCCTATAGGACAGAGTAGAACTGCCCTATAGGGTTTCCAAGGCTATAATGTTTTATAGGCAGGGCGGCTGGTAAGTTCGAATAGCTGACCTTTGGTTAGCAGCCAGTGCTTAACCACTGTGCCACCAGGGCCCCTTTTTGTAACTGTAAGGACCCTTTTTCTAGTAATATAGCAGGACATTTTTTTTTTTTTAAATTTTAGCTTAACTCTAGAGTATTTTAACATATTTTCTGTTTCTTTATTCAGTTATTCTGCTTTAAGTGCCTGTGCTAACAGCTGGGTTAAAGGCCCTGAGATCATTTTTAGGTATAATTTAGACAACCGCTGTCCATAAGAATGATGCTGCTCAAATAGATTTTGATGAACATCCTCATAAAACAGCTAAAAATCTATTCTTGTTTTGTGTGTTGTGTGTGTGTGTGTGTGTGTGTGAAAGTGTGATATTTAGTTCAGTAACTTGTGGTTACTAATCTCTAACTTTTTGGATTGAGTGCATAATCTTAGATGTAAATTTGTGGTCGTTATGCTAATTAGAAGGACCCCTGGTGACGCAGTGGTCAAACACTTGGCCGCTAAGTGGCTTGAACCCGCAAGCCACTCTGCATGGAGAAAGATGTTACAGTTTGCTTCCATAAAGGTTTACAGCCTTGGAAACTCTATGAGGCAGTTCTACACTGCCCTACAGGGTTGCTATGAGTTGATTCCGCCCCGCCCCGCCCCACACCACACCACAACAACTCACACCACACCAGAGCAAAGTTAACAACAAACACCGCAGCGCACCACGAGGGAGAGATCCAGAACGGCCCACTCAGTCACAGAACCCAGCGAAGCCGCAAGCGAGAGCCTAAGAGAGATACCTGGTCGACCTGGATCCTCGGAGAGGAAGGGGGGAGGAAAGGGAAACAAAACAAAACAAAAAAAACCCTAAATCCGCGGCTTTGGAGGGCGTTGGAGGCACATAGAGTCGGGTTCCACCGCCTCGTCGCTGTGCTGGTCGACCCCCGTTTCCGCAGCCCGGGGCCACAGCAAGGAGTGGGTTTGGATACTAATTAGAAGGCGCCCTAGTAGCGTAATGGTTAAGCACTGGTTGCTAACCAAAAGGTGGGCAATTAAAAGCTACCAGCGGTTCCGTGGGAGAAAAGACCTAGAAAATCCTATAGGGCAGTTCTGCTCTGTCCTGTAGGGTCGCGGTGGTCGGAATTGACTTGACGGCACACAACAACAATGCTAATTAGAAAAAATTCTCAGTATTGGTTTTGATTGAACTTTTCACTCGAATGCATGGGTAAATACACATTAACTATAATATTATCCTAAATTCAATTTTGGTTGCTTAAAAAAAATCAGAACAATATTGGTCTTTTTTTCCTCTTTGCTTTACGTATCCTACAGTGCCTGTTGTAATTGTGCTGAGTCTGCGGCGGAGGTAACTGCCGTACTGCCGTCTCATAGTGAACTCTGCCGGTATTGGTTTTTGATCCAGCACAACACAAAGCTCAGCAGGCTCAGGCCATTTGTATTCCCTGGTTTGTTTTCCAAGGAGAGGGAGGGTTTAGAAACCTTTCACTTGATGTGTCAAGGTCAGAGAAAATGTTCTGTGGCTTAATATAATCTGCAGTATGTACACCTACAATTTTGTTAACATGTTCCACTCCCAATGCTAATTTCAGCAAATTAGAATAACAATAGTGAGTTAGGGCTGAAGATTGTCACTTAGCATTTTGTGGTTCCAGATAATTACTGAGAACACATTTTCGTAAAATTAATGATACTAACAAGCACAATGTGTACCATCCATCTGTTCTTTATAGAAAAGAAAGGTTGATAGATGAAGTTTTTTGTTATAGTAGCTTTCTTTTATTAATTTTTGAATTTGCATTTTTAATTACATAAAAATCTATGAAGGCATCTCATTTTTTTAAAAAAAGATCAAACAATACTGAAGCATGTCTAGCGTAGACTAGACATGAAAGTCCCTTTTGACTTCCCTATTCCCAGACCCTTCATCTCACATACTTTGAACATGTTATCAGAAGGGACCAGTCCCTGGAGGAGGACATCATGCTTGGTAAAGCAGAGGGTCAGCGAAAAAGAGGAAAACCCTCAATAAGATGGATTGACACGGTGGCTGCAACAGTGGGCTCAAACATAGCAACAATTGTGAGGGTGGCACAGCACTGGGCATTGTTTCATTCATTCTCTTGTACACAGAGTCGCTATGAGTCGGAACCAACTCGATGGCACCTCTCCATAACAACAACATTCCCAGTCCATATTCTCTCATAAGAGGAAACTACTGTTCATGGTTTGATTTATATTCTCCCAGAACTTTCTATGTATTTAAATATATATGAATGTACATACTAATATTTCTCTTGCTGTTTCATAAATGACATTATACTGTATGATTTTTCCCCCCAAACTTGTTATTTTCTCATATCACCAACTTGAATCCATCTGAGATTTATGTATATTTGAGGTTGGAACCAATCTGAAATGATTTACCATTGCCATAATACCAATATTTCTAGACAACCTTTCTTTGCCAGTATGTATAGATTTCTCATTCTTTTTGACAGCGTAGTAGTGTTCCATGCTCTAGATATAAATTTAACCATTTCCTTATTGATAAATATTTGTTTACAAGATTACAAAAAAAATCTTTTTTTTTTCCTTCTTTAAACTACCAACTTGAATCCATCTGAGATTGATAAATATTTGAGGTTGGAAACAACTTAATGTTTTTCTGTTGCCACAATACCAATTAGTGAATGAAGTCCATCGATTTCCCACTGATTTGAGGAGCCATATTTATCATATATTAAACTCTCGTATATACACAGGTCTTTAAAAAATTCTGTCTGTGGTTCCATTGATCTTTGTCTCTTCCTGCTCATTGTTAACATACTTTCTTAATTATTATAGCCTTGAAGTGTGTATGTGTTTTATTTGGCTAGCTCCCGCATCATTATGGTCATTTTCAAAATTGATTTGATGTTACATATTATTTCGTCCAAAGTTCTTTAGGATCAAACTGTTAAGATTTAGAAAATCTCAGTGGGATTTTGATAGTAATTGTATTGAATTATAGATTATTTTGGGGTGAATTGGTATTGTTGCATTATTGTGTTTTTATATCCAAGAACATGGCATTCCTTTACTAATTCAGGTCATCTTATATGTCCTTCAGTAAAAAAAAATTTCGTTGTCTTCGTACTATTTTTGGACATTTCTTGTTAGGTCTATTCCTGGGCATTTTATAATTTTTGTTGTTACTGTGAATGGAATCTTCCGTATTACATTTCTTAATTGCTTATTGCCAAGTGTGTTGTTGTTAGTTGCCACTGCGTCACTTCCAACTTGTGTGCAAAGTAGAACTTTTCCCTAAGATTTTCCAGGCTGCAACCTTTTTAGAAGCAGATCGCCAGGCCTGTCTTCCAAGGTTCCTCTGGGAGGGCTTGAATAATCAACCTTTCGGTTAATAGTCAAGAGGTTAACCATTTGTGCCATCCAGAAACTCCTACTGCAAGTGTATAGGAAGACTATTGATTTTTGTATGTTGGATTTTGGGGAGGTCTGGTTGCTTTACTGTAGTCTTAGTGTATCTAATAGTTTCCCATTTAATTTTTTTTAGATTTTCTAGGTATATTAACTGTAGAAGTAACTTTCTGCCAGTTTTTATTTTTCTTAAAACTGATATTCCTAGAATTTTTTTAAAAAATCCCATTATAAAAGGATAATTCTGATTGCATATTTAAACTATTGTTACTATCCATCTTGGTTACATTTCCATGATACATAGTATACTATCTGGCATTTTGTTGGAAGAGGCATGGCAGAGGTAGGGGGCTGGTTGCAAAGAGAGATAATCTCTCATTCTTCCTTAAGGAATTCTAGCTATTATTATTAGTAGTAATAACACAGGTTTTGTCCATTTACTTTTTATAAATATCTGATGTATTTGTAGTACAAATGTATCTTCAGAGAAATTTGCTATTATATTTTAATAGGGCAGCTAGAGAACTTGTGGTTATTTTTTCACACTTTGTATAAAGAAATGTCATTTAGCGTCTAGAATAAAGCATACAATTACTGATACATTTAAGATATGTTTTTGCATTCAGGGAAATGTTAAGTTTGGTAAATACCAAAACCCAAACCAAACCTGTTGCCATTGAGTTGATTCCAACTCACAGCAACTCTATAGGACAGAGTAGAACTGCCCTGTAGAGTTTCCAAGGAGCACCTGGTGGATGTGAACTGCCGACGTTTTGGTTAGCAGCCGTAGCACTTAACCAGTACGCCACCAGGGTTTCCTTTGGTAAATACAGACAGTCCTAATGTTGGTGAGCTTTGTGACATTTCATAGTCACAGTGTTACATCAGTAGTTGAGGTCTAAACTACTGTTTAGAGCTCTGAGCATAGATTTTGGCAAATGCAAACTTCTTAGCTGTGGAAAAGATGTATTCTGTGGCTACTATAGAGGAGTGCAGATTCTCTACAGAGTATCTGGACTTGTATTAAGCTTTGGAATCAGTATATTTTTATAACACTGCTGACAGCTCATTAACTGACTCTTTAAGATCAAATTCCATGTGGAATGATTAATACTGTAAAGCTGGTATTTAAGTTTAAGGAAGTCTCAAGAAAGATATTTTCTTTTACAAAAATGTCTAATTATCAGAAATTAAGTTTCTAATACCAGTGAAGTCTAAAATCTGCTCTTAGTGTGTGAAAAAGACTTTTTTAAAGGAAGTGTTTAAAACATACGCAAAAGTATAGCATATAAAGGAAAACCCAAGTATCCATCATTCTGATTTAACAAATAACATTTTACCACTTTAAAAAAAAAAGAAAGAAAACATTGCAGAGACAGTTGAGTACCTTTTGTATGCCTTCTCAAACCCATTATTTTCCCTCCCTACCCTGAGGTTAGCACTACTCTGGTGTTGTTTATCCTTTCCTTCCACGTAGTTACATTTTGATTCCATATATAATTATAGTTATCTGTAATATATGTGTGTATGCACACAGGCATGGGAGCATATAGGTATTTCAGTATGTAGTTTTGTATGTTTGAAAGATTTACATAGATTCTATACCATATGTATCATCTTGCAACTTTCTTTTTTTACTGTACTGTGTATTTTTGAGATATATTCGTGTTCAAATACTTACAGTCCTAGTATTCCATTGTATATGTATACCACAGTTGATCCAGAATTTTTCCTATTGATATTAGATTGTTTCTAGTTTTGCATAAAATAAATGTTTTGAATTGCTGTTTGCTCTGACCAGAAAACGCTTTTTAGTTATTGTTTTTATCAGTAACACAGTAAAACCTGTGAAAGCTGGAACCTGTGTAAGGCAGAAACCTGTCAGAGAAGGAAAACTGAAATATTTTCACTAAAACGAGCGATAGAAAAGTGGTAAGATTGTATCCTGTCAGAGGCGGAAAACTTGCGAGACGCAGAAAAACAAGGTAGTTCTGTTGAGTTCTGGCTCTCACAGGTTTTAGTGTACATGCAGATTTAAAGAGTCAAAGAACATTATAAGATCTAAAATGAAAAAACAGTAGCCCTCTGCCTATTTCCCTCTTTAGACCTGCACTATCTAATATGGCAGCTACTAGTCACATGTGACTATTGAGCACTTGAAATGTGGCACGTCCTAACTGAGAAGTGCTGTAAGAGTAAAATGTACTTTATTTCAAAGGCTCAGTATGAAAAACGAATGTAAAATATCACATTAATATTTTTTACATTTACTATGTTTTGAGGTGATACTGCTTTGGATAGATTAAATAAAACTGTTTTAAAATTGATTTTATGAATTAAAAAAAAATTTAATGTACCTGACAATCTGTTCCCATAAAGATTACAGCCTAGGAAACCCTATGGGACAATTCTGTTCCGTCATATTGGGTCGTTATGAGTCAGAATTGACTTGACAACACCCAACAACAACTAGCAAATATAAAATGACGTGTTGCCCACATTATATTTCTATTGGACAGTGCTGCTTTATTTTTTTATTATACTTTAGATGAAGGTTTACAGAGCAAACTAGCTTCTCATTAAGCAATTAATATGTATTGTTTTGTAACACTGGTTGCCAACCCGGGACAGTGCTGCTTTAGATGTTAAGCTCTATAAGAGCTTAGTTACCACTGTATTCCTAGTACCTTTAACAGTGTCCCATACACATTAGACATTCAGTCAGTATTTAAATGAATCTATACAATCAGCAAGGAGGGAGAAAGTATTTTCTTCACTGTACACTTAGGGATATCATACCTGGCATATTACAATGCAGATTTTAGTCCACGGAGGTGCTTTGAGCTACAGCTCGGGTATTCTGACTTTTCGGCTTTGCAGTTATTAATTTGTAAATTTATTTTAAATTTGACTTTATTTTCCAGTGTATAGTTTTCCTCTGGTGACCCTATTTTTAGCTTGTTGTCAGTTGTTAGGTGCCATCGAGTCAGCTCCAGCTCATAGCAACCCTATGTACAGGACAACAAAATGCTGCCCAGTCCTATGCCGTCCTCATAGTGGTTGCTGTTTGAGCCCATTGTTGCAGCCACTGTGTCAGTCCATCTTGTTGAGGATCTTCCTCCTTTTCACTGACCCTCTACTTTACCAAGCATGATGTCCCTCTTCAGGGATTGGTCCCAGCTGATAACATGTCCAAAGTACGTGAGGCAAACTTGAGCTTAATTGCAGTTAAATGCTGATTATGTTATTTTACTGAGAGCATTCAGCTTTACTTGAGCACCTACTAGTACTGTGCCCTCAAGGAGCAATAAGCCACAGAACTATTAGACCACAGCAATCTTAGCATAAACCTGTGATTTTTGTCACCAGTAGAAATCCTGGATATTTTCACATCACATTACAGGTGATTGACATATCTTGACAAATTTTTTATCCTACTTTGAAATTGTGGTAGTTATTAGACTTGCCATTAGATCATAGTATTTAACATATTAAGTACAGAAGCACATATATTGCCATATCATACATTTAAAAATATTTTGATAACCAGTGATATTGAAATACAGTTTTCTTTGTAATCCCATGTATTTTATTTTACACTTTAAAAGACATTATACTGAAAAGGTCTTCAGAGGGGTTCATAGTATCAAAAAGGTTAAGAGTTCTTGAGTTAAGAGTTTGGAGACAAACTATTTGGTTTATAATTCCTAAATTCTTTGTACTATAGTTGCCTTATCTGTAAAATGGGAATGATAATAATAATAGTACACCTATCTTGTAGGGTTATTATGAGGTTGGAATGAGTATATATAGGTAAGACATTTAGAACAGTGTCAGATTTTTAGTAAGCTTACTATCTCCCTGGGAATATATATGGATTAATTTAAAACAAACAAATTCCCCAAGGGTTTATGTGACTGTTTTGTTTCAGATTTGTTTGGAAATTCTTAAAATGGACACATTTTACTATTCTGTATAATTTTGTAAGTTTATTGTTTAGTTTTTTATTTTTATTTAAATTGTATAGTGGACTTTAAAACAGTGGTTCCTGTATATCAGAACCACTCCACTGTTGTTAAAAGTATTATGTCTGAGATCCCCTAGCTTACTAAATTAGCATATTTCAAGGTGCATTCTGGGGAACTAAATTTTTTAAAATGCTCCATAGATGATTCTGTTATATAGCTGGAATTTAGACTCATAGCTTCAAATTCATCATTTCCCTTTATTGCTCCTTTGTAGGGTTGTCTTTTTTAAAGTAATTACTTTTAATATTTGGATCTTTGGATCTACTCCTTCTTGCTCTCTACCTCATAGACTGTTAAGTCTTAGAATGAAAACCTTGTGAAATACTATCTTTATCATAATGTTTCATTTTCTATTTTATTTTATTCTGTCATTAACCCTCCTATTTGAGAAAATTCTAATGCATTTATAAGTTCTTTGACCTAATTGTGTCAAGTCATCTGTATCTTGAAATTCTTAGCTCTCTTCAGAGAGAAAAGTCATCTTGGCCACGTACTTGTACTTGTCAGGATGGCTTCAGCTCTGTGCAAATATTCTGTCAAGCTGTTCCATTCTCAAGTTTGAGGTCATACTTACCCTTTGGTATTTAATATTTATTTCTTCTTTCTTCTTGACAGCATATGAAAAATTTTAAATGCTATCTTTAAAATTTTTCCCTTAAAACTTAATAACTTGATAGGTAGGTGTTTGAAAGTCTTTCTTAAAGGATTATATATGAATCTTTGCATATGTCCCACTTATATCTGTGGGTTTTGGTTGTCTTTCTAGGTTAGGAAACTTTATTTCCCTGGTTTCCACATTATTTGCCTTTTCTGTTTCCTCTGATGTCCTTATTTGTAGATTAATTCCCATTGATCTCTTTTCTAGACCCTGCAGTTGGTTTTTCATGCTACCAAATTTCATCAGATTTTTTTATTTGCTTGTGTTAAACTATTCTGTAACAGCTTATTCTTCTATCTTAACAGTTTTCTGTGGGTAACGCTTGTGAGGATTCTTGGTTACAAGTAGTAGAGACCAACTCTAGCTTATGTAATACATAGAAAATTTCTTACATGAACATAGTGAGGGTTCAGGGAGCTCACGGACAGGAATGTAGCTAGGCTGGCACAGAAACAGGAAGTAGAAGGGTACTAGAAACTAAGACAATATTTATTTTATGTCTCTTGTTTTGGCTTCTGTTTGCTCCCTTTATTCTTTTCTCTTTGGCATTCAATTCATATCACATTTCCTCTTTTTTTTTTTTAACCTCTACTTGATCAAGGGAACATTCCAGAATAAACTTTAATTTCTTAATCTCAATCCCAAATTCTCAGGAGGGTCACTGTGATTAGTAGTCTATATCAGTGTTTCTGAGCATCTGTAACATTGACATTTTGGGCTGGATAATTCTTTGTTGGGGGGCTATCCTGTGCACTGTAGGATGTTTAGCAGCATCCCTGGCCTCTACCTACTAAATGCCAGTAGCACCCCCACCTCCAGTTCTGACAGCCAGATATGTCTCTAGACATTGCCAAATATCCCCTGGGAGGCAAAATCACTCCTGGTTGAAAACCACTGACCTAAAATGTATAGGGGGGGCTGCTGTGGGCCTAACCGCTGTGTGAGAAAGACCTTCAGGAGAGAGTCATTGTCAGTTGGCCAGGTACTCAAAAAGCCCGATCTGTGCTTTCAGTTTTCTTTGTAGCAGTTATAAATTTAGCACAATTTTTTGTTATTGCTGGGTGTTCCCATTTTAAATCACTTTATCATTTAAAGCATTTGCAGCTAACATGTTTCTTATTACTTAAATTTTAAACTGGAGATGCAGAGCTTGCAATTGTTGGTGATTTCTCTGAAAACTTCCTGTTGGTTTGTTTTTTTCTTTCCCTTGAGAGTGAGTGTGTGTGTGTGTGTGTGTGTGTGTGTGTGTGTGTGTGTGTGTGTGTGGGGATGTTAGTTGCTTTTAAGATTAAATTTATGATTTTTGTAGCTAGGCATAGGTATAGCATTTAGAACTAGTAGAGACCTTGTTGTGTACTGTCAAGTCAATTCTGACTCATAGCGACACTATAGGACAGAGTAGAACTGCCCCATAGGGTTTCCAAGGAGCGCCTGGTGGATTTGAACTGCCAGCCTTTTGGTTAGCAGCTGTAGCTCTTAACCACTACGCTACCAGGGTTTCCTTCTGAATATATAGGTAAGTATAATATATAGTTTTGTTTTGGTACGGTACTAACATTTTGATAGTATTTGTCTAGCACTTAGGTAAATCATAAGCATTCTTTCCTGTCTCACAAAGGACACATAGAAATCATTTTAAAATACCTTCTCAGTTATATAGATTGAAAAGCTAATTGTAGGGACCTTGAAAAAAAAAAAGAGGTAGGGGAATGGAAAACCAGTGAAGCTAAGGCCAGAAGGTGGTAGAAGCAAATGTTATTGCTCTGGTACACGGGGGATCATGGCACTCCGTAGACAAGAATCATTCGTTGTACAGCTGGGCCTCATGGAAACTGGAGCTGGTAAGCCATTAGAAATTAAGACTGCGTTCTCCATCTTTCTCTTTCAGGGGCTGCAAGGTTTTGGCATCATTTTTGCTCTGTACATCTTCCGTTTTCCTCTTTTTCGGCTGGCTTTCTCAGTTTCAGTTTGTATATGGAGTGTAATGGCTGCTCAGCTCTTCTGTATCATGACAACTCTTAATATATTCTTTTGGCATTTATTCCTGCTGCTAAATGGCTCAGTCTTTCTCTTTTAAAATTTAAATCATTTGTTTATTTATCAAGCGGGCAATATATTTACATTGTTCAAAATTCAAAGGGTACAGAGGTCTTCCTGCCTCTCCTTTCCCCCTAGCCTCCCAGATTTTGGTGATCCAAACCTCCAGTTTCTTGTATATACTTCAGAACAAAGTGATAATCTGTGGTTTAAAATCAGTAAAGGTGTGTGTCAGGGTTGTATCCTTTCACCATACTTATTCAGTCTGTATGCTGAGCAAATAATTCAAGAAGCTGGACTGTATCAAGAAGAGCTCGGAATCAGAATTGGAGGCAGACTCATTAACAGCCTGCGATATGCAGATGACACAACCTTGCTTGCTGAAAGTGAACAGCCTTGAAGCACTTACTGATGAAGATCAAAGACTACAGCCTTCAGTATGGATTACACCTCAGCATAAAGAAAACAAAAATCCTCACAACTGAACCAATAAGCAACATCATCATAAACAAATACTGAAGTTATCACGGATTTCATTTTACTTGGATCCACAATACGTGCTCATGGAAGCAGCAGTCAGGAAATCAAATGACCTATTGCATCGGGCACATCTGCTGCAAAAGACCTCTTTAAAGTGTTAAAAAGCAAAGATGTCACTTTGAGGACTAAGGTGTGCTGGACACAAGCCATGGCATTTTCATTTGCCTCATATGCATGTGAAAGCTGGACAATGAATAAGGAAGACTGAAGAAGAATTGATGCCTTTGAATTACAGTGTTGGCAAAGAATATCGAATATACCAGGGACTGCCAGAAGAGCAAACAAATCTGTCTTGGAAGAAGTACAGCCAGAATGCTCGTTAGAAGCAAGGATGGTGAGATTTTTTCTTGCATACTTTGTACATGTTACCAGGAGGGACAAGTCCCTGCAGAAGGATATCATGCTTGGTAAAGTAGAGGGTTAGCGAAAAAGAGGAAGACCCTCAGCAAGATGGATTGACAGAGTGGCTGCAACAATGGGCTCAAACATAGTAATGATTTTGAGGATGGTGCGGGACCGGGCAGTGTTTCATTCTGTTGTACATAGGGTGACTATGAGTCAGAACTGACTTGAGGGCACCTAACAACAAACATTATATTTGTATGTGTGTGTGGGTGAATGTTCCACCCCCTCCCTGCCCTTTTTTTTTTTTTTAAGACCAATAGGAGCATATTATATACACTGTTTTGTACCTTCCTTTTTTTCTTTTTTAATTTTATTTTGTTGTTCTTGAGAATATGCACAGCAAAACATACACCAACCGTTTGTACATGTACAATTCAGTTATATTAATTACATTTTTTGAGTTATGCAACCATTCTTACCATCCTTTTCTGAGTTGTCCTCCCCCGTTAACAAAAACTCACTGCCCCCTAAGGTTCCTATCTAATCTTTTGAATTGCTTTTGTCCCTTTATTCTCATATAGAGAGTTCTTAAAATAGCATAATTCTCAAGGCAAACATTTTTTTACTAGTTTAGCTAAACTATTGTTTGGTTTTAAGAAGATTTCAGGGAATAGTTTTGGTTTAAGTTTTAAAGATTATCTCAGGGCAGTAGTTTCAGGGGTGCATCTAGCCCCCATGACTCTAGAAAGTCCGGACTGCATGAGAATTTAGAATTCTATTCTACATTTTCCCCCTTTTGATCAGAATTCTTCTATAGAATCTGTAATGGTAGCTGGACACCATCCAGTTCTTCTGGTCTCATGGCAAAGGAGGCAGTTATTCATGGAGGCAATTAGCTACACATTCCATATCCTCCTCCTGTGCCTGACTCTCCTTCTTCTGTTGCTCGAGGCGAATAGGGACCAATTGTCATGCCTTGAGTGGCCTCTTGCAAGCTTTAAGGACCCCAGGCACTAAGCAGTGAACTAGGAGGTAGAACAGAAGCACTAAACATGTTATTAGGCCAGTTAACTGGGATGTCTCATGAAACAATGATCCTAAACCTCCCAACCAAGGAACCAAATCCTGTGAGGTTTTTGGTTGTGTATAAGCAGTCTCAGCAGCTACTCTTCTTTTGGTCGTTGTTGTAAATGTATTTATCATACAACTTTTTATAGGTGAACAACTTATATCAATTAAAATAATTGGCTGTGCAACACCTCTGCAATTTTCCATCATCCTTAACTCTCCTTTTCCCCCTCCTTCCTGCCCCTGGTAACCCCTGTACATTGCTTTTTTTCACTTAATTTATCTTGGAGATTCTTCTATGTCAGTAAATAAGAACTGCCCCCCCCCCCTTTTTTTTCCAAGCAATTTTTTTTTTTTTTTTATGGTACTTCAGGTGAAGGCTTACAGAACAAATAGTTTCTCATGAAACAGTAGTACAGATATTGTTTTATGACATTGGTTAACAACCCCACAACATGTCAACCCTCTCCCTTCTCAAACATTTTTTTTTTTTGGTGAAAATATACATAGCCAAAGATACACCGTTTCAAAAATTTCTGCATGCACAGTTCAGTGACATCTACTACGCTCTTGCAGTTGTGCTGCTATTCTCACTTTAGATGAAGGCTTACAGAACAAAATAGTTTCTCATTTAAATTAGTACACATGTTGCCCTATGACGATGGTTAACAACCTCACAACACATCAACACTATCCTTACTCAACCTTGGGTTCCCTATCACCAGCTTTCCTGTCCCCTTCTGCCTTCTGGCCCTTGTCCCTGGACTGCTGTGCCTCATTAGTCCCATTTGGTTTTATGGGGCTGTCCACTCCCTGGCTGAACGGTGAACCTCGGAAATGACTACACCACTGAGCTAAAAGGGTGTCTGGGGGCCATACTCTCGGGGTTTCTCCAGTCTCCTTTAGGCCAGTAAATCTGGTCTCTTTTGTGAGTTAGAATTTTGTTCTACATCCTTCTCCAGCTCTGTTCAGAACCCTCTGTTGTGATCCTGGTCAGAGCAGTCAGTGGTGGTAGCTGGGCACCATCAAGCTGTACTGGACTCAGTCTGGTGGAGGCCTTGGTAGCTGTGGTCCATTAGTCCTTCGGACTAATCTTTTCCTTGTATCCTGTTCTCTTCATTCTTCCTTGCTCCCGAAGGGATGAGACCAGTGGAGTATCTTAGATGGCCACTCACAGATAAGACCCCAGATACTACTCAGCAAGGTAGAATGTAGAACATTGTCTTTATAAACTGTGTTATGCCAATTGAGCTAGATGTTCGCTGAGACCATGGTCCCTACAGCCCTCCACCCAGCAGTTCAGTCCCTCCCGGAGTTTGGATGTGTCTATGGAGCTTCCATGACCTTTCCTTGCACAGGTTGTGCTGGTTTCCCCTGTGTTGTGTACTGTTTCACCCTTCACCCAAGATACCACTTATCTATTGCCTATTTAGTATTCCCCCCCCCCCCCATCCCTCCCGTCCCTGGTAACCAACAAAGATTATTACATTTTGTGTGTGAACTTTTTCATGGGTTTTTATAATAGAGGTCTCATACAGTGTTTGTCCTTTTGTGATTGACTTATTTCACTCAGCGTAATGTCCTCCAGTTTCATCCATGTTATAAGATGCTTCACAGATTCATCATTGTTCTTTCTCGTTGCATAGTACTCCATTGTGTGTATGTACCATAGTTTGTTTATCCATTCATCTGTTGATGGGCATCTAGGTTGTTTCCATCGTTTTGCTATTGTGAACAATGCTGCCATGAGCTTATTTCTCTAGGATATATTCCTAGGAGTGGGATTGCTGGATTGTATGGTGTTTCTATTTCTAGCTGTCCAAGGAAGCGCCATATCATTTTCCAAAATGCTTGTATCATTTTGCTTTAAAAAAAAAAATGGCTGCATAGTATTTTATTGTATGGATGAATTCTGTAATTAGGTTGTTTTTACTCTTTTGCTGTTGCAAACACTGCTGTAGTGAAAAACCTTATGTGTGTCATTTTAAATGTGCTAATGTAGACATAGAATAAATGCCTTGAATTTACTGACAGAAAGCCCTTGAATTAGAATTACTGACAGAAATGATGTGGGTATTTAAAAAACCATTTATTGAATAAACTTATCTTTTATCCACCTGTCTTAGTCATCTGGTGCTACTGTAACAGAAATACCACAAGTGGATGGCTTTAACAAAGAGAAATTTATTCTCTGACAGTCTAGTAGGCTACAAGTCCAAATTCAGGGTGTCAGCTCCAGGGGAAGGCTTTCTCTCTCTGTCAGCTCTGGAAGAAAGTTCTTGTCATCAGTCTTCCCCTGGACTAGGAGCTTCTCCGCGCAGGAACCCCAGGTCCAAAGGACGTGCTCTACCCCAGGTGTTTCTTGGTGGTATGAGGTCCCCAACTCTCTGCTTGCTTCTCTTTCCTTTTATCTCTTGTGAGATAAAAGGTGGTACAAGCCACACCCCAGGAAAACTCCCTTTACATTGAATCAGGGATGTGACCTTAGTAAGGGTGTTATAATCCCACCCTAATCCTCTTTAACATAAAATTACAATCACAAAATGGAGGACGACCACACAATACTGGGAATAATGGCCCAGCCAAATTGATACATACATTTTTGGGGGGATATAATTCAATCCATGACATCACCTTTTTATATACTAAAATCTTGTATGTATCTGATTCTGTTTCTGGACTTTCTGTTCTGTTCTATGGATTTGCCTAATTATTTGCCAGTATCACACTATTTTAATTATTATGCTTGTATAATAGCAGGGTGGTTTGATTTTTTTAGCTAACCTCCCTGGCTTTGAATCTTGCCTTCACCACTTCCTTACCTGTATGACCTTGGGCAAGGTACTTAACATCCCTGTACCTCAGTGTGTTTATTTGTAAAATGGAGATGCCGTGAGTCTGAATTAACTCCATGACACTAGTTTTTGGTTTTAATAGAAATATGAGGATTAAATGAGTTAATTTATATAAAGTACTTAGGGCAGAGCTTGGCATGTAGTAAGTGCTACGTAAGTATTAACTGTTTCTTCTATTGCTGCTATCCTGTGGGGCAGTGGTTAAGAGCTCGGCTGCTAACCAAAAGGTCGGCAGTTTGAATCCACCAGCCGCTCCTTGGAAACCCTATGGGACAGTTCTATTCTGTCCGTAGAGTCGCTATGAGTTGGAATCAGCTCGATGGCAATGGGTTATCTTATTTTTTTGTGTTAACTTTAGAATCAGTTAGTTTGTCAAGTCAGGATAGGCTAGGTTATGAATTAGTAACAACAGAAAGGCCCCCAAATCTCAGTGGATTAACACATCAAGTCTATCACTCATACTGTACATCCAGTGTGGTAGGAGGTGTGGGGAAGGGACGAGGATAGGTGAGAGAGAACTAGGCTGATATCCTTCTAGATTTCTATCCTTCTAGAATTCTGGCAGATTCAGATTCAGAGGAGGCTCCTCTTGATCCAGATAGCTGTGAATGAAATAGATAAGTTATCAGTTGGTCTATTAAAAAAACATACTGTTGGTATTTTTTAGGCTCCTTGGTATGGGGTAGAAGTGGAGATCTAAAGGGAACTTCCACTTGTATTAACTCTATAGCCCTGGCAATGTGCTTCTGAAAGGCCACAACCTTAAATACCCTGTGGAGCAGTTCTACTGTGCACACATGGGGTTGCCATGAATCAGAATCGACTCAACAACAACTAACAACAACATATGTCTATATTATATGAATTTTTTTTTAACAGTGAGCTCGTATTGTGTAGAAATAAATTTTTTTAAATTGTACTTTAGATGAAAGTTTACAGAACAAATAGTTTCTCATTAAACAGTGAGTGCACATTATTGTTTTATGACAACGGTTAACAACCACATGACATGTCAACACTGACCCTTCTCAACCATAGGTTCCCTATTACCAGATTTCCTCTCCCCTCCTGCCTTTTAGTCCTTGTCCCTGGACTGTTGTGCCCCATTAGTCTGGTTTTATTTTGTCGGGGTGTTTAATCTTTCGCTGAACAGTGAACCTTGGGAGTAACTTTACCACTGAGCTAAAAGGGTGTCCGGGGACCATACTCTCGGGGTTTCTCCAGTCTCTGTCAGGCCAGTAAGTCTGGTCGTCTTTTGTGAGTTAGAATTTTGTTCTACATTTTTCACCAGCTCTGTCCAGTACCCTCTGTTGTGGTCACTGTCAGAGCAGTCAGTGGTGGTAGCCGGGCACCATCTAGTTGTGTGGGACTCAGTCTGGTGAAGGCTGTGGTAGTTGTGGTCCATTAGTCCTTTGGACTAATCTTTTCCTTGTATCTTGTTTTCTTCATTCCCCCTTGCTCCTGAAGGGGTGAGACCAGTGGAGTATCTTAGATGGCTGCTCACAGGCTTTTAAGACCCCAGATGCTACTCACCAAGGTAGAATGTAGAACATTTTTTTTATAAACTGTGTTATGCCAGTTGAGCTAGATGTTCCCTGAGACCATGGTCCCCACATCCCTCCACCCAGCAATTCAGTCCCTCAGGGAGTTTGGGATGTGTCTGTGGAGCTTCCATGACTTCCTTGAACACGTTATGCTGGCTTCGCCAGTATTGTGTACTGTCTTACCCTTCACCAGAGTTATCACTTATCTATTGTCTATTTAGTATTTCCTCCCACCCCTCCCATCCTAACACCACAAAAGAACTCCCTAATTCCTCTTTATATTGAATGAAATAAGGTGTAGTAAGTGGCAGGGCCAGAGCTCTAACCCACTGTGTCTCTTTTAACACATGGGCTTTTGTGTATAGCTTTGTAGCAATAAAAAAGGGTGTTTTCTTTGAGGAGAATAAAGTGAAGAATGGTCTAAGAAAGTTATGCAGTGAGGAGGAACTCAGTGAGAGCGCAGTCTTTATTGATGGAGCAAGTGATGGCACCTATTAACTGACTTCCAATCTGATGTCTTTTAATGCATTTTATTTATTTATTTTAAATCACGGAATTTTAAGGGAACAGCTTACAAAGCCAGCAAAAGAATGGAAAATATTTTCATTGTTTGTCCAAATATAAAATGTTTGTTGAATACAAAGATCTTGCTTTATCTTTAAACTAGAAAAAAATAAAAAAAATCAGATAAGCTGTTTTAGTTATCTAGTGCTGCTATAACAGAAATACCACAGGTGGATGGCTTTAACAGACAAATTTATTTTCTCACAGTTTAGGAGGATAGAATTCCAAATTCAGGTTGTAGGTTCTAGGGAGAGGCTTTCTTTCTCTGTCAGCTCTGTTTCTTGGTTCAGTGGAGATCTCCATGTGGCTTGGCATCTATCTTCCCCCATCTCTGCTTGCTTAAACTGCTCCTTTTATATTTTGTAAGAGATTGACTCAAGATAACACTGTGTAGTAATCCTGTCTCATTAGGATAACAGACAACTCATTCCCACATGGAATTATAACCACAGGCATAAACCAAACCCACCGCCATTGAGTGGATTCTGACTCATAGTGACCCTATAGGACACAGTGGAACTGCCCCATATGGTTTCTAAGACTGATCTTTGCAAAAGCAGACATCTTTCTCCTGCGGAGTGGCTGGTGGTTAGCAGCCGAGCTCTTTAACCACTGTGCCACCAGGGCTCCTATAACCACAGGCATAGAGGTTAGAATTTATAAGATATTTTTTGGGGGACACAATTCAATCTATAACATAAGCCATTTATTTACTACTCTTCCTTCACTTTAAAAAAATTTATTTTGATAAATATATATAAAAATTTACCATTCTAACTATTTTTAAGTGTACAATTTAGTAACATTAATTATATCCACTATGTTGTGCAACCGTCATCACTATATTCCCAAAATTTTTATCACGCCAAACAGAAACTCAGCACTCCTTAAGCAATAACTGACCTTCCCTTCTCCCCCCAGTCCTAGTAACTACTAATAAAATTTTATCTATATGCATTTGCCAATTCTAGATATTTCATAAGTGAGCTTATACTGTATTTGCGATTTTGTGTCTGACATTTCATTCAGCATTATATTTTCAAGGTTCATCCTTGTTATATGTGTCAGAATTTCATTTTTCTTTACAGCTGAATATTATTCCATTGTATGTATATACCATATTTTGTTTATCCATTCATCTGTTGATGGGTGCTTGAATTATTTTTACCTTTTGACGGTTATGAATATTGTTGCAATGAACATTTGTGTAGAAGTATCTATTGGAGTACCTACTTCTAAGTCTTTTGTGTATATACCTATGAGTGGAATTGCTGGGTCATGTGGTAATTGTGTTTAACTTTTTGAGAAACCTCTGCACCAAACTTTTTTCCATAGCAACTGTACTATTTTACATTCCCGCCAGTAGTGCATGAGGGTTCCACTTTCTCCACATTTCTCCAACACGGTTATTTTCTGTTTTTTTGGTAATAGCCATCCTAGTGGTTGTGAAATGGTATTTCATTGTAATTTTGATTTACATTTACCTAATGACTAATGGAGGTCCTTGGTTGGTGCAATTTGTGCTTGACTGCTAACCTGAAGGTTGGCAGTTTGAACCCACCCAGCAACACCGTGGAAGAAAGCCCTGGCGATCTGCTTCCATAAAGATTACAGCCAATAAAACCCTATGTAGTGGTTCTACTTTGTAACACATGGGGTTGCCATGAATCGGAATCAATTTGATGGCAATGGGTTTAATGACTAATGATGTCGAGCATCTTTTCATGTGCTTACTGGTCATTAGTATATCTTTGGAGAAATGTCTATTTAAGTCCTTTGCCTATTTTTAATTGAGTTGTCTTTTTTTTTTAGTTAAAGGAGTTCTTTATATATTCTGGGTATTAAACTGTATCAGATTTATGGAGATGAATAGAAAGATGATTTTCTCCCATTCTGTAGTCTTTTCACTTTCTTGACAAAGTTCTTTGATGTACAAATGTTTTAAATTTTGATGAAATCCAGTTTATTTTTTCTTTTATTGGTTGTGCTTTTGGGTCATAGCTAAGACAGCATTTTCAAAAAATTTGGGAGCTTTACCCCTATGTTTTCTTCTAAAATTTTTATGGTTTAGTTCTTGTGTTTAGATCATTGATCCGTTTTGAGTTAGTTTTTGTGTATGATATGAGGTATGTACCCAGCTTCATTTTTTTTGCATGTGGAGATCCAATTGTCCCAGTACCGTTTATTGAAGAGACTATTCTTTCCCCGTTGAATGGACTTGCCACCCTTGTTAAAAAATTAATTGGCCATAGATGTATGGGTTTATTTCTGGACTTTCAACTCTATTCGATTGGTCTGTATATCTGTCTTTATACCACTGCCATACTCTTTTGATTACTGTAGCTTTATAGGTCATTTTGAAATCAGGAAGTGTGAGTCTTCCTACTTTGTTCTTTTTCAAGGTTATTTTGGCTTTTCAGAGCTTCTTGCAGTTTCGTTTAAATTTGAGGATCAGCTTTTGTTATTTCTGCAAAAAAGGCTGTTGGAATTTTGATAGAATTGTATTGAATGTATAGATCCCATTGGGTATTATTGACATCTTGACAATAATAAATCTTTCAATCAATGAGTATGGATATCTTTCCATTTATTTACGTCTTCTTTCTTTCAGCAATGTTTTATAGTTTTCAGTGTACAAGTCTTTTACTCCCTTGGTTAAATTTATTCCTAGGTATTTTATTATTTTAGATGCTTTTGTAAATAGAATTGTCCTCTTCATTTCTTTTTTAGATTACTCACTGCTGGTGTATGGAAACTCAACTGATTTTTGTGTGTTGTCCTTGTACTCTGCCTCTTTGCTGAATTCGTTTATTAGCTCTAGTAGCTTTCTTTTGAATTCTTTGGAATTTTCTATGTATAAGATCATGTCCTCTACAAATAGAGATAGTTTTCTTTCTTTTTGGATACCTTTTATTTCTTTTTCTTGCCTAATTACTCTCGCTAGAACTTCTAGTACAATGTTGAATAGCAGTGGTGAAAGCAGGCATCCTTTCCTTGTCTTGTTGTTGTTCTTTCACTTTTTAAAAGAAAATGAAAAAATTAAACATTTTTATTAAAAATGCACTACATTTCATTACAGGAAAAAGAACATAAGAAAAAACTAAAACAAAACAAACCCAAAAATGAACCTTTTTACTTGGAGAGAACAATCATTAAAGTTCTGGTGTGTATCCTTTCAAACCCTCTTTCAGGCATATAATTCGTATTGTATAAAAGCATACATGTAGGTTTTTTCACTGTTGGTTGTTCTTTTTTCACTTTATATACTTTGAACATTCTGAAAGGGGAATCTCCTGAAGGAGAAAGGTTTATTTGGCCCACTTTTAGAATTTCTTTTATATTTACTGTTGCTCACATTATTTAACTTCCACTACTTTCATCTTACTATTTTTGTTATTATTCCTGTTTCCTCATCAAGATTAAGTTCCCTGAAGGCTTCTGTAGTCTCCATTCTGCTGAGTTAATATTAGGGTTATTTAAAGACAGAACATACATGAATAGATGGAAGTGATTGTAGGGGGATAAAAGCAGAAAACATTTCATCAATTATTTTAGGGCACAGCTCAATCACTAATTCATTTATAGTCCAGCATTGCTTAATTTGCTGGTATAACCAAAAACTTAGAAAACAAAAATTTGTAAACAGGTATTTAAAGTCCTTTCCTATTTTTTAAGCTCAAGTGAGACATTCGTGTAATGCTGATTTTTTATGTGACCCTGTGAACAGAACATACTTAGTCTAAGGCATTGTTAACTCTATTGAAGACAAAAATGTGGAGGAGGACAGCAAGGTTATATTCTATTCCTTTTAAAATGTCATGAGTTGTTTAATTTCTTTCAAGAAGAAGGAAGCGTGGGGTTTACTGTCTAGTTTTTAGGTGGTGATTTCTAAAAGAATAGCACTCCCACTGTGTTCACAGCTAATTTGTAAATGTACATATTAACTGGCAATATGTAGATATTCGGTGGGACTGAGGCCCACTTTTCTTTTCCTTTTTTTTTTTTAAGTATTAACGTCTATTAATTATATTGCAGTGTAGCTGGCTACAGTATCTATTAGATTGCATCAAATGATTTTTATCCCAGTATGTTAAGATCAATTTCTTATCATCTTTAAGTCTTAAAAGTATTTTTCTCAAATGTATCCTATCTAAGAATATAGAATTAATTCATCTCTCCTGTAGTGCATCTAGTCCTAGGACACTTTGTGGCTTGTCTTAAAAGTTGGGTGTAAGTAGCCGATAAGTTGCAAACAAGGTACCTATGTCATGAAAGGAAATTTTAATTCAAATAAGAGAAATTGGGGACACGTTATGGATAGAAAACAAAAGAAAAATGTTATTCCCAAAGGGAACATCTCAGTTGTGCAGAAAATAGTTAACACAGCAGACTTGAGACTGCTATCCTTAGAAAGGCCTGCTTGCAAGGTTGGCCCTTGGCTGGTCTCTGGGAATTTGGATTTTGAGAGGATTCCCACCATTCCCAGAACTGATAAGAGTGACTCACTCACTGTGTCTAAACTATACAAACGGTGTGGTTTATGCTCAATACCTGCTTTCCTTTTGGGAGTCTGGGATTTTGGTATACACTTGGCAGAGGGTGCCTATGTGACCAGCCACCAATAAAAACATTGGGTGCAGAGTCTCAATGAACTTCCCTTGTAGACAGTATTTCACACGTCACAACTCATTGCCAGAGGAATTAAGCACATCTTGTGTGACTCCCCTGGGAGAGAACTCTTGGAAGTTCACGTCTGGTTTCCTGCAGGCTTTGTTCCATGTACCTTTTCCCTTTGCTGATTTTGCTTTGTATCCTTTCACTGTAATAAATCATAGCTGTGACTACTACTATATGCTGAGTTCTGTAAATCTTTCTAGCGAATTATCTAACCTGAGTGTGGTTTTTGCTCCACCACTCTGTCCTCGATATAACAGTGGGTCAGATAAATTTATAACTGGAATCCACCATGTCCGTATAAAGCATGGAAAGATCCAATGGTAGATGTCATATTTTGTTTTATGTTGTGGTACTAGGGTAGTAGATAGAATAAGTGAGACTAAAAGTAAGTTTGGGTTTTTAAAAAAGAAAAATAAAACCCTCAGTTTGTGTTTTAGCCTAGGTTCTCTAGAGGAACAAAGCCAGTGAAGCATGCGCGTGTGTGTGTGTGTGTGTGGGGGGGGGGGGGGGTGTGTATATAGGGAGAGAGAGCTTTGCCAGAGCATCCATATATATTTGGATGAAGGCCACACCCCCAAGGAAACTGGAAACTCCCCTTTCAACTGATTGGCTCCTGATATCAGATCACAAAATGGAGGATGATTTCATAATATTTGCCAAGCCACTGAGAATCATGCCAGTTGACACATAACCTTCACCATCACAGTTTGAGACTAAGAAACTTCTAAGGTTCTATCTTTGTGAAACTGGATCTTGGTGTCCAGTATCTGCTAGAGTTCTGTACTTTACAGGAATACCTTATTCTGGAATGAGAACTGAAAGCGAGACAATATAAGTGACTCATGAAAGTACTGTGATGTAGAAAGTGCATGGGTTTTGAATCTAGGCAGATTTGCATTAGAATTCTGGCTTATTAACTGTGTGATTGAACTTATTTCCTCATTTATAAAATGGGCATGATAATACCTGCTGTATAGGGTGCTTTGAGAATTTTAAGGAGATAATTTATGTAAAGCTTCTGCCATCGTTCCTAGCACATTAATGACTCACAGAATAATAGTATGCATTTTCTGTCCTTCGAGATGTAGAGAGATTGGAGAAGTTCAAAGGGAAAAAAGAGAAGATGAAGTTTGTGTTTTTCTTCTCTTTATGGGTTTGATGCGTAGGAAGCCTAGTGAGAAGAAAAATTAAGTTTCAGAAAATGGAATTTTAAATTTACTCCCACAATCCCAGTGAAAGTCTTCATAGTTTAAGAATCAAGAATGTCATAAGTACTGTCAAGAAGGGCATAGGGAAGGTATAGAAACTTAGTGTTTTCTGTAGCTTTATGGTGAGATTGTCACAAATTAGTTGACATCTATGTGTTAGTGTGTTTCAGTAACTGAGTTAAACATATCCAACCTCTATTCCCTCCTCATGAATACTTCCAGGTAATACTGGGACAATTTGGACTAATTTATGGGTATAATATTCTTTTAGAATTCTTAGAATCAGTGTTTGGGAAAGATAATGGTATCTTAAGGCAGAATTGTATTGATTCTGGTGTGTGTGTGTGTATATATATATATATATTTTAATTACGTTTTATTTCAAAATAGTTTCAAGCTTATAGAAAAGTTGCAAGAATAGTCAAAGACCTCTCATTTACTCTTTGCCCAGATTCTCCAACTGTTAATATTTTGTCTCATTTGCTTTATCATATTTCTTCCTTTTCTACCTCTCCTTCTTCTTCCCATCTCCTTAACCAGGAGTGCATATCAAAATCACCTGGAAGATATTAAACAAAACAAAAAAAAAACAGTGTGTTCCTACTGAACCAAAATATGTAGGGCTCAGAACTAAGCAGGTGTATTCCAGAGGAAAAACAGACATATTCCCAGGTTATTTGTATATGCATATCAGGTTAAGAATGAGTTCACTATAATATGATGGTTAAAAGTTTATTTTCTTTTGGTGGAAGCAGAGGGGCTCTCAAAATTAGTAGATTTAGTTGCAAAGCTTTAATGATGTATCTGATTTTGATTTCAGCCTTTTCAGTATATTATTTTATTATACCCTGGGTTCTGTTGTTTCTGTTGAAAAGTTAGCTGTCAGTATAATTGTCTTTCCTGTAGGTAATCTATTGTTTCTTTCTGCTGGTTTTATAAATCTTATTGTCTTTAGTATTCTGCATTTTCATTGTAAAGTAAGTAGATAGAAACTCAAACCAAACCCACTGCTGTTGAGTAGATTCTGACTCATAGTAACCCTACAGGACAGAGTAGAACTGCCCCAAAGGGTTTCCAAGGCTGTAAATCTTTACATAAGCAGACTATCACATTTTTCTCCCATTGAGCGGCTGGTGGGTTCGAACTGCCGACTTTTTGGTTAGCAGCCAAGTGCTTTAACAACAGTGCCACCAAGGCCCACTAAGTAGGTATAGATTTCTTCTTATCCTGCTTGGGTTTCTTTGTGTTTTCTGAAATTTCAGCAGTTGTGGAATAGTCTCAGCAATTATATCTTCAAATATTGCCTCTATCCCATTTTCTTTGTCCTTTCCTTCTTGAATATTGTTTAGACATACGTGGGACCTTTTCTTCTGTTCTCATGTCGCTTAACCTCTGTTCCATATTTTTAATTGTTGTATTAATGAGCTACATTTTGTATATTTCTTTAGAGTATACTTTAGCTGGTCCAATCTACTGTTTAATTCATCCACTGAACTGCTAATTTCAATTATTTCTGCAAGTTCTGTTTGGTTCTTTTAAAAATCCGCCTACTCTTTTGATAATGTCTTTGTTATCATTATCCTCTTAAATGTTAAGTATTTTATTATTTATTGCTGAGTTAACCAATTCCTCCAAAACTTAGCATCTTAAAATAGCAAACATTTATTATCTTACACAATTTCTGAGGGTCTGGAATCTAGGAGTGGCTTAGTTGGGTGGTTCTGGCTCAGGGTCTCTTGTGAGGTTGCAGTTAAGCTGTTGGTTGGCAGTGTCATCACCTGAAGGCTTCTCTGGGGCTGGAAGACCTTCTAGAATGGCTCAATCACATGACTGTCAGTAGGAGGCCTCAGTTCCTTGCCACATAGACCTCTCTGCAGGGCTGCCTGAGTGCCCTTTTGGCATGGGAGCTGGCTTCCCTCAGAGCAGATGATCCTAGAGAAAGCAGATGCCGCAGTACCTTTTATGACCTAGTCCCTGAGTCACACACCTTGACTTCCGTCTTACTCTTATTTGTTAGGGGTGAGTCCCTGAGTCCATTCTAAGCGTAGGGAATTAAGCTCCACCTCTTGAAGGTAGGCATATTAAAATATTTGACAGGCAATAGATTAGAACAACTCTAGTACTGTGTTAATGCTGATAAAATCATTTTAAAAAACATAATAAAACCCTAATTTAATGAATAATCTTAGGTGACAGAAGCACATCTTATTTCTGACAAATTTTGATGGGGCCAATACTAATAGTATTTGTGTAGTGTCTGGAATTCTTCTAGTTGGTTTATACGTATATCATTTATGTATAAACAACAACCCTGTGAGATAATAAAAAACCCAAGCCAAACCAGTTGGTGTTGAGTCGATTCTGACTCAAGGTGATCCCATGTGTTGCAGAATAGAAATGTGCTCCATAGTGTTTTCATGGCTGTGAGCTTTTAGAAGCAGCTCGCCAGGTCTTTCTTCCACGAAGTATAATAAAACCAAAACCAAACCCATTGTCGTCTAGTCAGTTCTAACTCATAGCAACCCTAAAGGACAGGGTGAAACTACCCCATAGGGTTTCCAAGGCTGTAGTCTTTATGGAATCAGACTGCCACATCTTTCTCCCATGGAGTAGCTGGTGGGTTGGAACTGCCGACCTTTTGGTTAGCAGCTGAGAGCTTACCTACTGTGTCACTAGGGCTCCATCGGGAAGTATAATACCAAAAACCAAACCCATTGCCGTTGAATTGATTCTGACTTAAAGATGTATAACAGAACCCTCAAATAGCTCTCTGGAGTCCCTGGATGGTGCAAACAGTTAAGCGCTGGTCTTATGGAAAGGTTAGTGGTTTGAACCCACCCAGAGGTGCCTTGGAAGAAAGGGCTGGTGATCTGCTTCCGAAAGGTTACAGCCGTGAAAACCCTACGGAGCATAGTTCTACTCTGAAACACATGGGGTCACCATGAGTTGGAATCAACTCATCAGCACCTGGTTTGTTATGGCTAAATAGTTCTCAGGTAAAATGAGCAGCCATTACTTAAATAAATCAGTAAAAGGTGAGATACATAGTGCTATGAGAGATAATAATAGGGGAATTCTATCTAGTCAGGGAGCTTAGTGTTGATACAGTTGAGATTTGAAGGATGAGTAAGAATTAAATAGGTCAGTGGATAAGGGTGGAGAGATGGTATAAGATGGACCATGTGGATGGAGGCAACATGGTAACATTATTTTCAGTGTGGTCAAGTATGATTGAAAAGGCTTTGTATCTTTTTTTTTTTTAAATTGTGCTTTAAGTGAAAGTTTACAATTCAAGTTAGTCTCTCATACAAAAATTTATACGTACATTGTTATGTGACCCTAGTTGCTTTCCCTGCACTGTGACAGCATACTCCTCCTTTCCACCCCGGATATTCCATGTCCATTCAACCAGCTCCTGATCCTCTTTGCCTTCTCATCTTGCCTCTGGAAGGAGCTGCCCATTTACTCTCATGTATCTGCTTAAGCTAAGAAGCACACTCTTTATGAGTATCATTTTATGTCCCATAGTCCAGTCTAATCTTTGTCTGAAGAGTTGGCCTCGGGAATGGTTTTAGTTTTGGGCTAACAGAGATTCTGGGGGCCATGTTTTCTGGGGTCCCTCCAGTCTCAGTCAAAGCATTAAGTCTGGTCTTTTTACTAGAATTTGAGTTCTGCACCCCACTTTTCTCCTGCTCCATCAGGGACCCTCTGTTGTGTTCCCTGTCAGGGTGGTTACTGGTGGTAGCCAGGCACCATTAGTTCTTCTGGTCTCAGGCTGATGAAGTCTCTGGTTTATGTGGCCCCTTTTCTGTCTCTTGGGCTAATACTTTCTTTATGCCTTTGGTGTTCTTCATTCCCCTTTGCTCCACGTGGGTTGAGACCAATTGATGCATCTTAGATGCTGCTCGCTAGCTTTTAAGACCCTAGATGCCACTCACCAAAGTGTGGGATGCAAAACACTTTCTTAATAAAGTTTGTTATGCCAGTTGACCTCGATGTCCCCTGAAACCATGGTCCCCAGACCCCCACCCCAGCTACTCTGTCCCTTGAAGTGTTTGGTTGTATTCAGAAAACTTCTTAGCTTTGGTTTAGTCTAGTTGTGCTGACATCCCCTGTAGTGTGTGCTGTCCTTCCCTTCACCTAAGATAATTCTTGTCTACTATCTAGTTAGTGAATATCCCTCTCCCTCCCTCCCGACTCTTGTAACCGTCAAAGAATGTTTTCTTCTTGTTTAAACCTTTTCTTGAGTTCTTATAATAGTGGTCTTATATAATATTTGTCCTTCTGTGACTGACTAAATTCACTCAGCATAGTGCCTTCCAGATTCCTCCATGTTATGATTCATGGATTCATCGTTGTTCTTTGTCATTATGCTCTTGAATAACCTTTTTAAGATCCTTTTGCTTTGTGTGTTCCTTGGCTTGTTCTGCATTTTGCCTGATCTCCTTCCTGTCTCTTGAAGAGTTCTGTGGATTAATCTTTTGTATTGTACCTCCAGTAATTCCAAGAAATTCTCTTCCTCCAGAAAATTTCTTGTTTATTTTGGGAGCTTTCTGAAGCCATCATAGTCTGCCTCTTTATGTGATTTGATATTGACTGTTGTGTCCGACCCATCAGTAAGTTATTATATTTATTTATTTTATGTTTGCTTACTGTGTCCTACCTTCTTGTTTGGATAGGTCCAAATAGGCTGCTTGTGTGAACTGGTTTGATAATTGGTGCCTTTGAAGTACTAACGTCCTGCCACCAGTTGGTTAGATCTGTTACTAAGTATGTGAGCCCAGGAGTCTGATTACTTTTCTTGTATGAATTCAGCTCAGGTATCCAGGTAGTTGGTCACCAAGTGTTTGGTGTAAGCTCTCATTTACAGTCCTGGATAGGCAGGAGTGATTGGTGTAGGCACAGGTATCTGGCTGCAGTAGGGGGTCACGCTGAGCAAGGCAGGGGCTGACGGCTGCCCCTGAGTGTCTGGGAGGAAAGTGTTTCCCTATTCCCTAGATCATGTAGGTGGGTGGGTTTTGCAGCCAGACTATGAGCACCCAATGCTGTTCCTGTAATGACTAGGGGGCACCACTTATTCTTGGACCCCTGTTGCGGGTGGCTAGGTGGCGTGGGTAGAGCCACCAGTCCTCAGGCCTCTGATGTGGGTAGGTGAGGACCCTACTTAATGGGGAGAGCAGTGTCAAATGTCACAAACCTGCCACTTCACTAGATAGCTGAAACAGTTGAAGTTAGACTTCAGGTATATACCCTGTTTGTACTGTGATAATGAGGGCCTACACTATTGAAATGGGCCCATGTAGGTCTATGCAGGGGTGAAAGGCATTCAAAGTCCATGGACCCCTTATGCCTGTGCCTAGGCAAAGGAGCTGTGCCTCCCCAGAGTTCCTGGATTAGGGGAGCTGGCAGATTTTCCTTTTTTGTTAATTTGTTCCCTCTCCAAGGCTGGGAGAATGGCTCAGGGCATGTGATGGGTCCTACTTCTGGCTTAGGGGACTCAGCAATTGCTTAAGCCAGGCCTGGACCCCAGTGCAGAGCAGGGAGCGGGTAGGTAAATGGGAGAGAGGTTTTTGCCCAAGGGGATGTTTTTTGATCCACACGGTAGGTCAGACACAAGTACTTCTCTTTTGCCGATTGAGTTCTGCTTTTCACTGGTTCTGGGTGCACAAGTAGACTGTCTGCCGCTGGGTCTCTCCTGATGTGGAAAACGCCTCCTGAGCGCTGCTGCTTGCCTCACCACACACGCGAGCCAATCTGGCCTGAAGGGTGCTGGCTCCCGCCAGGTCAGGTCTGGCAACTCCTTGCTGCTTCCGAACCGTCTCTCCCTCCCCCTGCCACTCAGTCCCATTCCTCAACTTTGCCTTTGATGTCCAGGGCTCCTAGATTGTCATATGTAATCAATTCATTTGTTTTTTAGGGTCTTTGTTGTAAGAGGGACCACGGAAGCATCTGACTACTCTGCCATCTTGGCCCTGCCTCCCAAGGCTTTGTATCTTATTTGGTATTCTTTGGTTGATTTTGCTTGATTACTGATGATAGGAACTAGTTAGTTTTTAGTTTTTATTTGTGAATAGGGTGTTGATGCCTTTAAAATTTTTATTCCACGTGTTATTGGAAATTTTGTTATGCTAAAAAAATTATTTCCAAGTCCCTATCAGTAGTTTCCCAAATTTGCTTTTGACTCTTTGAAAGCAGTCTACTTAATATTCATGATTTGATTTTTGGCATTCAGATCAGTGAATTAATTTGAGTAATTTTTTAAATAACTTCCTTTGCTTTAAATTATGTTATTAGGAAATTATTAAAGAAGATTAATTTTAAATTTCTGAATTCATGCTCATCTTAAGTAACAAAATTCTTGAAGGAGGTTATATTTGAAACACTGGGAATGGCGTTTTATCAAGAAACAGATTTGTTTCTGTCTTGCAGTACACCTCTATTGAATTCAGGGTGGAAGAACTTATAAAATTTACAAAAGTCAGTGTTAACTTTGCTTTGACGATGGGGAAGAAGATGCTTTTTGGGTAGGACTGTAAGTGAATTTGTTAAGAGCGAAGACTTGACAAAGCTCAACTTACTAGGGAAAAAAACCAAAACTGTTCCTCACCAGTCCACTAGGGGATACTCCAGTACTTAGAAAGAAAATTCAGTCACTAAAAATTATCTCCTACTTAGCAAAATTACTGCTTTTCTCTTTGATTACATAGATAAAAAAGTATACTTTTAGGGCTGGTTTGGCTGTTAATTTGACAATAATATTCACCTTTAGAAAGAATCTGCTGCATTTTTTTACGTGCAGAGATTCATAGTGTGATTCTTTGGCCATTCTGGTGGTGTTGCCCCAAACTGACTTCCTTGAGCACTTTAGAAAAACTGGTTATTGTATTTTTTCTTCCTTGGTACAGGAAAATAATGGTTCTCATTCATTTTGTCAGTTGTCTTATTCCTGGAAGGTCAGAAAAGCTGATGTTTGGTTTGAGTTTGTTACAATTTTCTTCATTCTATCACGTGTGCTATTCTAAGCATTTATCTTAGAAGCATGAAATATGACCTTAGATACATACAAAGCAGAAGATAATTCATGCTGCTGTCAAAGGTGTTCAACAGAGTTTAATATTATATTGGTTTCTTTCTAGTAACGTAAGCAGATACAATGCAGTATGACTTAATGCTTTAAAGAAAAATGTCTAAAAAGTTGACCACCATTTTTAAAATAGAAGAGTTTCAAGAAAAGAATTTAGGCTCTTATATTTATTAGGAAAGAATATCAGACTTAATGTTTCAGAAAACACTTCTTATTTTACCAAAATTTTGTTCTTAATTTATTTACTTTTCCTAACTAATTTTTTTTTTTTAATTTCTTCTATGTGATATGAGTATACAATTTTTCTGCAGAGCATGTGTTTTATTTCTCTTTGCTTGGCACATAGATACTTAAAGTGAATTGCCAGATTTCACTCATCAATTCACCTGATTTCTGCTATTTATAGGTAAGGGCAAAATAATGTGTCATTATGACAACATGATTTGGAAAATGGAAAGTCAGGCAGTGTGGGACAGGAATAAGACAAAAAACAAGTGTATTTGTTTAGTGAAAGATAAATAATTCAGGAATTAGAGTTTATTTTAATTAGAGTGTGGGTGATAATTTTATAGGCTATTATAGACATAACAGTTTTGGGTGGAAGTGTTGTATTTGACATTTTGATACTGAATTTTTTGAGGTTTATCGCCATTTCCCTAGTGAAATGGGGAAAGAACTAGAGAGTGGTTGGGATGACTATGCCTTTTAGTTGTGCGTCTGGACGGGGAGACTAAGTAGCATGGCCAAGATACCAGCTGTATGTACTTGTGGTAGAATGAGAGCCAGAGTATTCCTGTGGGCCATTTTTCATAACTAGTTCTATAACTACTAGACACAATTTAGTTCTTCCCAGTTATGTACAATGACTAGTGAATAAATGAAATATAACTGGTTCATATTTTGTTATATTTTAGCTGTAGGGGTAAGGTAAAATGTCACAGAGTTAACACAGTTACTCTTCTGCTTTTATACTTTTTTTTGCAGTAAAATACATTTTTCTTAAAGAAAGAAGACATAAAAACAAAGCACAGACCATTTATAATGCTTTTGCTTGGGTCCAAACTGTTAATTTTTATATGGCAGTTCCCAATTGATTGTCAGATTTCCTTCCTAAGTTCCATTGAGGAAGTACTTGTTTCATATTTCAAGTAAGACTAAATCAACTTTCTTACTAATTTTTTGGGAAACTTATGATTTTAATAGAGATTATTTAAACAATGGGGGAAATGTGTATATAGTTAAAGTGATTTTATACAGAAAGATTAAGCTTGTTGTCTTAGTTATCCAGTGCTGTTGTAACAAAAATACCCCCAACTAGGTGGCTTAAACGAACAGAAATTTATTTTCTCACAATTTTGGAGGCTAGAAGTCTGAATTCAGGGTACTGGCTCTAGGGGAAAATCCTTGTCTCAGCTTCTCTAGTGTTCTTCTTGGTGAAGAACACTTCTTGGTGTTCTTGGTTCTCACATGGCATCTGTCTGTCCCCCATTCTTGCTTGCTTGCTTTTTGTGCATCATCTTCGCTTTTATATCTCAAAAGTAATTGGCTCAAAACACCCTACCCTGATACGTCCTCATTAACGTAACAAAGAAAACCCTATTCCCAAATGGGATTACATCCACAGGTATAAAAACTAGTTGCCACCAACTTGAATCTGACTCATAGCGACCCTATAGGACAGAGTAGAACCACCCCCATAGGGTTTCCAAGGAGCAGCTGGTGGATCTGAACTGCTGACCTTTTTTGGTTAACAGCCGAGCTCTTAACCACTGCATCACCAG
This sequence comes from Dugong dugon, assembly GCA_030035585.1. Taxonomy (NCBI): domain Eukaryota; kingdom Metazoa; phylum Chordata; class Mammalia; order Sirenia; family Dugongidae; genus Dugong; species Dugong dugon. Next base: position 41,475,134 of record CM057469.1, on the reverse strand, counting down.
GGCTCCAAAAAGTATGTTTGACGCCTGAACAGGGACAGGGGTTAGGATTAACAACACGTATTTTCTGGGGACACAATTCAATCCATAACACTTGTCATACTGTCATATAACATCTAATAATGTAGAAGAGTTGGAAAAGATCTAAATATACAGCATTTTATGAATTTGAAAATTAAAAAGTACAATAGTCTATTACTTAATAGCTGGCAGAAATCAGTGCTTGTTCTTTCTAATTATGGTTTTATAATTTTCATCCTTTGTAATGCAATACACATATAAAGTCTTGGGAAGGCCCTTAGGTCTGCTATTGGTCAGTCTAGTATAGGATTTCATCACTATCATCATTCTGGGTTTTCCTCTTCTGAAAGTAACCTTCTTCATGTGACCTTCATGTCATTTGAGAGGAGTTCTCTTTTCAAGAGAACTGGGAGTGACTTCCTGCCTTAATGGGGGACTAAAAAAAAAAAAAATAAACCAAACTCATTGCCGGTGAGTCAATTCTGACTCATAGCAACCATGTAGGACAGAGTAGAGCTGCTCCATAGGGATTCCAAGAAGTGCCTAGTGATTTGAACTGCCAACCTTTTGGTTAGCAGCCAAACTCTTAACCACTACGCCACCAGGGTCTCTGTTGGAATTGACTTGACGGCAATGGGTTTGGTTTGGAAACCCTGGTAGGGTAGTGGTTAAGAGCTATGGCAGCTATCCAAAAGGTCAGCAGTTCAAATCCTCCAGTCGCTCCTTGGAAACCCTATGGGCAGTGCTGCTCTGTTCTGTGGGGTCACTGTGATGAGGAATCGACTCAATGGCAATGGAATGGGGGACTAGCTATGATTAAACAGGGTCGCCATGAGTTGAAATCAACTCTCTGGCAACTGGTTATCTGTGATTAGAATGGAGACTGGCTAGCTGCTTTTACTTTTCCTTTTCTAGCCATCTTCCCACCCAACCCAGGGCTAGGTCTTTAGGTCTTAAGTTCTGGATATACTGGAGCATATCCTGGAACATTCTTTGTTATTGTTATTTTTGTTGACAAAGCTTCTGATAACAATGTCCTTGACACACAACCTCATAATTAGTCAGTAAAGCCATTATTGTACTTGCTGTTTAACATCTTCCTAGTGGCAAGGTGATTGCTAGTTGACATGTAATATGATAAAATAGTAAAGGAACATTTAAGAAGGGAATATTTAACTTCTTGAGCTCTGAGAAATTTCCAAAGAATCATAATAAAACACCCAGGACAACATGAAAAAAAAAAAAAAAAAACCTCATATTTTTGCCATTAGTTTTCTACATTTTGAGAATGTAGAATTGAACTGGAAAGTTAATGTGATTCACGCATCGTTGTTATTATAAACATTTAAATTTTGTTTAAGTTTGAGAGTTAATACATATAGTTCAAATTTTAAGAGTTATACATTTAATCTCCTTATCCCTCTCTCTTCAGCCACCCAGTTCTCTTCTGTACAGGCGGCATGGGGTAGGGGCAGAGTCTGACCTCTCTCTTCACAGGGGGAAAGGAGAATCAAGATCAACAGTTCAAGGCTAATTCCTATAAGGCACAGGTCAGACATGCCTTCTCTATCCACCAGCTTTACCAACTCTGACACCAACTGTCTCTCCCGTGGCATTCTCTACTTCTCTGCTGGGTTCGATAATTCATTGCAGCGGCCATACAGAACTCACAGACAATACTCACTATTATGGGGTTTATTAGATAAGTAATGGGTTACAGTTCCGGTCCAGGAACACTCAGGATACAGTTCATCCATCAGGACAGCCTTTTCCCAGCCATGCTGGCAGGCACACCTCTCTGGCCCTCAGCCTCTGCCCTGCTCTAGCAAGTGTTAACAAAGCTCTTTTAGCTCTGCCAGTAAGCACCCAGAGGCACTCTACTCTGCGAGCAAGCCTCCTGCCCAAAGGCACTCAGCTTTTTCGCTTCATAGGCCAGGAAGCCCACCACGCCGTCTCCTGCCATTGTTTCTCTGCCACAGCTTCTTTCTTTCTCTATCTCCTGGTTCCAGTAGCTTCTTAGCACATGGATCCCGGGTTCAAAGGACGCGCCGTCAGCTCTTGGCTGTTCTTCCTTGGTCGTGGTAGTGTTACTGCAATAACGCAGGTTGGAGCCGCCTGCCGCAATAGCCAATTCTGAGACGTGGGTGAGGTGAGCAGCAAGAAGTTTATTATATATCCATATATAGGAGACAGAGGGGACTAGATTCCTCAGAAAAACCCATCTACCCAGCTGGAGATCGGCTCAAGGCTTTTATAGGGACAGGATTATGGGTTTTAGAAGTTTGTGTTAGTTCCCCCTTGAGGTGCTCACGTCTCAGGTGAGTTAATCTTTTACGGGTGTTCTTGGGGATTATCTGGTGACATCCTGGTTTTCTTGTCACAAGATGGGTGCTTTGTTCGGTTTTTCATCCTTAGATGATTATCACTTGTTTTCCACCCTCCAAGGAGGAACACCGGTTAATCTTAAACCTTTTGCAGACACTGGAACTGGAGAGAAAGACACGATCATGAGACAGTGTGGTAGTTAGCAATCCAGAGTAAATAATAGTGAGCCGGACCTATGCAGCCTCTTCCAGTAGGATCCTCTCTGCTCTGGAATTGACTCTTTTAAGGCAAAATTGATCAATCCCCACGGTGGGTCACAATTACCCTGTTTACACAGTCCAGCCCAATCACCTGGGTGAGAGTTATAAGACTATGATGAGAAAGGCCACACAACAGCAATCCAATGCACCTCATCTTCCCTAGAGGCAATCGATATTTCCAATTTAAATATAGTTTGAACATTTATTATCTAAAGCACCTCTTCGGCATGCATGAATAGTTAAAGTTGACAACATGGTTTTTAGAGTCAGACATTTTAAAATTTCGTTTATTCAACATGTATTATTGAGCACCTATTAGGTACTTTCTTGGTACTGGGAATAAAGTAGTGAACAAAGTCCCTGCCTTCATGGAGATTACATTGTAGTGGGTGGAGACACACTAAATAAATATTCATTTACTGTATTATGTGGTGATGAGTTCTAGGAAGAAAAAGCTGGGTAAAGGAACAGAATGATAGGGGAGGTGCTGTTTTGGATAGGATGGTTAGAGAAAGCCTTTGGTTGAGTGATGCTTCAGCAGAGATTTGAGTGATCCTGGAGTGAGACTTGTGGCTTTCCAGAGAAGAGCATTCCAGGGAGAGGAACGTAAGGGCATATGATGTGATCACTTTTGTGTGGCCTTTCTCACCATGGTCTTGTAACTCCCACCCAGGTGATTGGGTGAGACTGTGTAAATAAGGTATATGGAACCCTAATAAGGCAATTGGTCAGTTTTGCCACCCTGCTAGGCTTAGAAGAGAGCCAATTCCAGAGCAGTGAGAGGATCCCACCACCACCAGGGAAGGAGAGCCAAGAGCAGAGCATGTCCTTTGCACCCAGGATTCCTGCACCGAGAAGCTCCTGGAACCAGGAGACTCAGAGAGAGAGCACCATAACATTGAAGACAGCAAGAAGTAGTGGCAGAGAAATGGCGGCAGGAGAGACCAATGCAGTGGGCTTCTTGGTCCACCGAAACCTGAGTAGGGTTCCTCTATGCACTTATTGGCAGGGGCTAAAAGAGCTTTGTAACACTTGTCTGAGCAGGGCAGGGGCAGAGGCCAAGGGGCCAGAGAGAGGCGTGCCTGCAAGCATGGCTGGGAAGAGGCTGTCCTGATGGAAGAACTGTATCCTGAGCATTTCTGAACCTTAATTGTAACCTGCTACTTCTCTAATAAACCCCATAATCATGAGTATTGTCTTTGAGTTCTTTGTGGCCATTGCAATGAATTATCGAACCCAGCAGAGAAGCAGAGATTGCTGTGGGAGGGACAGATGGTGTCAGAATTGATAAAGATGTTGGAGAGAGAGGGCATGTTTGACCTGTGCCTCATGGGAATCAGCCTTGGGCTGTTGATTTTGATTCTCCTTTTTCCTGGTGAAAGGAAGTCAGATGCCAACCCCACGCCGTTTTCACAGGGCAAAATTCTGGAGATGAGAATATATTGAAAGCAGAGGTATGTATCCTTCCGGAATGGTGGAGGAGACTAGACTGGCTGGAGAAGACTGACCAAGGGGAAGAATGGTAGGAGATAATATACAGAATGGAAAAGAAGGTAAAGAGGTGTATGTGGGGGTGAAAGGGAGTTGCTGAGGGGCCAGTTTACATAGGGCCTTGTATACCTTCATAAAGAATTAGGATTTTATTCCAAGTAGGGGGTTAGGTTTAAAAGGCTCACTCTGGCTGCTCTGTGGAGGCAATAATGAAGCAGAGAAGCTAGTTATGAGTCTAAAATAGCCATAGTACAGTAAAGCCTGCGAAAGCTGGAACCTGTGTAAGGCGGAAACTGGTCAGAGAAGAAAACCTCAAATATTTTCCACTAAAAGGAGAGAGAGAAAAGTGGTAAGACTGCACTCTGTCAAAGGTGGGAAACTTGTGAGATCCCGAAAAACAGGGCAGTCCTGTCGAGTTCTGGCTCTCACAGGTTTCACTGTATGTCAGCACCGTACTAGATACGGTGAGCTTTATCAAATTTAGTTATTATTCCCCACCCCACCCCCCAGATTTGACTTTTACTCTTGAAGAACAAGGGTAGGAAATAAAAGTGAATTCATAATGAATATTTATGTTTTTAAATGTTGACTTTAGGGATTAAAGCTAAACTCTGTAATTTATATTTGTTTGTATCTCCAAGTATCACTTATATGTTGAAGAAATATGGTAAGTTTCCCAAAAGAAACTTCAGTATCTTTTGTAAGTTATAACATGCAATTAATTTTTTTCTTAGGCCTTCTAAAAAATGCTGTGTTGCAAAGGTTTGACAAATTAAGTATTGAGTGCTACTTTTTCCTCTCTAATTTGACTAGATGACATTTAGAATTGAAACTGCTTTGGTTTCTCCAGTGTATTATCAAAATGCTAAAACTATTTTAAAAGGCAAAATTCTTAGACTTTTGCTAGTGATGAAAATAAATGGAATATAAAAATGTCAACATGTAAAATTTAAACTTTCAGAATGATTGAATAGTGTGCCTGAATTTGCGAGCAAACCTATGTCTGATATGGTGGAAAGGAGGTGCAACATAGGAAATAAATCTGAAATTTGAGTATTTCAGAACTCTTAATATCTAACTGGAAACCCTGGTGGTGTAGTGGTTAAGAGTTTGGCTGCTAACCAAAAGATTGGCAGTTCGAATCCACCAGGTGCTCCTTGGAAACCCTGTGAGGCAGTTCTGCTCTGTCCTGTAGGGTCACTATGAGTTGGAATCGACTCGACACCAGTGGGTTTTGTTTTGTTTTGGTTAGTGTCTAACTGGGTGAACAGAGGCACTTTGAATGAAAAATGAAATCATGGATAAGGGAGATATGAACACTAAACATGGTAAAGATGTAGGAAATAGAAAAGCAAAGTGGACATGGTAAAGCACACTAAAATACAAATAGTGGCGGAAGGGGAAGAGAAATAGAAAGTAAAAGTTAAAAGGAAAGCTCAGCATATTGAGAGTTTAAGAAAACTTTTAAGTAAGAATTGCCAGATTCAGTCAAAGTTTAGGGAACACTTTGAAATGGCTAACAAAGCCATATACACACTCAAAAAGAATATTGGCATGAATTCTAAAACTGTTAAATTACACATGAACATAGTTATAGCCAAGAAGGGCATGGATAATTCTCTCTAAATTTTTAGGAATTCGATCTTGTTGTCTAGACTTCCTAAAATATGGCTTATAAAGAAGTTATTAAAAGTTTCAAGTTGATGGTTTAAAAGGCAATTAAAAAATTATTTTTTAAATTGTATACAGAAGGAACTTTATGCAGGGAGAGCAGATTTTCCTTTGTGTTCTTATTAATAAAAGCTGATTCTACCTTTTCATGTTTTTTTTTTTTTTTGTAAAGAAAGACCAGTTTGACTTTGTAGGATGTATAGTTTGTGGAATATTTTAGGACATTCATCACTTTTTTGAGGTACAAATAATTGAAATAATTGGAAGTAGGTCATCATTGTGTTGCTCTTAAGAACCTTTAGGACACCCAGTTTAACAAGTAGCTAAGAATGTTTTTAGTAGCATTTTTATTTGCATACTAGTTTAAATAAATTGAATGGAGAAATATCTTTAAAGCTAGTTTTTTAAATTTTAAATAACTTTATCACTAATATCTTGACACTATAATTTAGCAAGCTAGTTTCTTACAGATATGTAGAAACAAACTTTATTAGTTTCCAACAAGAGAATATTTACAGCTTCCAAAACTCTGAGGTAATGAGGTTGTTAATATTATCAGTAAATGTTGAACTCTAAAGCAACCTTTTGGCATATAAGTTAGCATATATAATGATTCCAGCCAAAGTGGGGGAAAAAAATGAAAGCTGCTTATTACCAAAGTGGGTTCTTTATGAAAGACTTGTGAAAGAAACTGCTTTCTCAAGCAAAGTTTGACGCTAATCAGAGGCAGACATACCCAGCTATACTGACAGCATCCAAAAACAAATATATTTTTGTAATGTAACATTTAAGAAAAATGATTGTTAAATTTTATATCCTGTCAATCTTTTCTGTTTGTTCTATCTCAATTCTCAATATAGTGTAGATGTTTAAAAAATAGTTTTTTTTGTTGTTGTTGATAAGCCACTGAATCTAGCTAAGTTTCAGTTTCCTCATTTGTAACATGAGGATAATACTGGTGCTTACCTTACAGTACTGTAAAGATTATATGTAAAGTGCTTGGCACATTGTGAATATTGAATAGGAATGTAGACTTTCTGAGTTCAAACCCCAGCTCAAATGCCACTTGCTAGCTTTATAAACTTGTAAACGTTACTTAACCCTTCTTACCTTCTTTTTTCTGTCCTCTTGTGTCTTCCTTTTTAAAAAAATCTAGCCTGTGTTTGAATCTGAGTCAGTTTCTCAGCCTGTTTCCTGCTCATAGAAATGTGGGGATCAAAAGGGTTCTTTCATTTTGTACTGTCTCTTCTTTTTAATCTGGCAGTGTTTCTGCTAATAGAGTTTTTATGAGGGGAGAAGTTACAGCATATTCATTTGGTGATAGAAATGAACCAGTAGAGAGAAAGAGAGAAATTGATGATATGGAAGAGAGGAGCTGATATCATTGAGTTTGACAGGGATTGGAGCTAGTGCTTGAGAGAAGGTGTTGACTAGAGATAACAGTTCATTTATTATAACAAGAAGAAAGGCAGAACATATAGGTGCAGATGCTGATAACGTGGGTGGGTATAGTGCTGGTAATCCCTGGAGTTTTTCTTGATTGCTTTAATTTTCTAAGCAAGGTCATCAGCTGACAGTGAGAAAGGGGATGGGTAGGAGGTATTAATGTTTGAGAAGAGAGAGCATGTAATTGTCTTCTAGGGAAGTGGGAGAGTAAATTGATGAGGAAATTAAGTGTGATTACTAGGCAGTGTTAAGGACCCATTTAAAATTAGAGGTCATGAGTTAAAAGTGAGGCCAGTCAGCTAGGTTGTGTATTGGTGTTTTTTTGTTTTGTTTTGTTTTGTTTTGTTTTTTTCTTAGCTACATTCATTTCAGGAGTAGGAGAATAGACAGCTGGATTTAACCAGTCTTGTGGTTTTGCAAAGTGAGTATGTCCAAGCAAAAGTGGTGTAAGTACAGTGGTTGTAATGGAACTTAAGCTGGGTAAGGAGAGATGGGAGGACTTCAAAGGATGACGGACAGTGAAAAGATAGTTGAGTCAGTAGATTGGAGGACCTGGTGGGATTGAATGATCATAAGAGTTCATGTACTAGAAGGAATGAGCTAGAATGTTAGAGGATGGTATTCAAAAGGGGTTGCAGGAAATTGGGATTATTGTGAAGGTACATTAGTTTGTGTGACTGAGGTAGGGTTACATTTAGTTCTTTGATTTTCACAGCAACTCTATGATGTAGGTATTGTAAGTATCATTATTCATGTTTTATAGATGAGAAAACTTACACTCATAGAGGTTGGGCAATTTCCCAGTGGTCACAGAGCAAATAAGGTGGCTACCTACCTAGAACTTAATTACTCTGATTCTCAGTACCCATTCCTTCTACTATATTACATCAGTTTTCTGAAAAGTTAGTGACTTATTATTTCCCTCTCTTTGAACTTGAATAGTAATCTCAGGCCATGACTTTTGAGAAGTATACATGTACAAAATTATTTTTCTCTTCAGGAATCGTCAGAGACTAACTTTGGGGTAAGAGTGATGTTAGAGGAGTTCGTTGCTGTTATTGTTATCTAAATAATTTTATTGAAAACACACACATAGTAGGAGGCTTAATTATGACACTTCCGTTTTAAACTCTTTTTTGTAAGGGTCCTTAAGGTGGGTGGGAGACAGGACAAGTAGGAGCGTACTATTCTTTGAGCAGCATGCCTGGGCAGACAGCTGTGCTGTTAGAATGTGTCTGCCCAAATCCATGTGCATTCTTTATGGTGGCAGTTTGCACCATTGCAAGTCTCTAGGAAAGGGTAGTAGCTATTGGATGATTGGATGATGTCCATTTGGGATATGGTCCCCTCTGCCCAAGAAATAATTATCATCATGGTTTTTCTTTCTATTCTTATTTAGCTTTCTTGGGGAAGGAGAGCAGACTTTAAAGGGTTCTTCAAATGTGAAGGAATAAAGAAGAAATTATAATTTATTATGTGAACTAATATTTACTGTTTTTAATGTTTGTCATAATAAAAAAATGGTATGCCTAAATTTCAGATAACATTTTAACATGCTCTAGTTTTGTTTTGTTGGCGTAACATTCTGTTTAAAATATGAGTACAGGTAGTCTCCAATTTAAGATGGGGTTTTGTTCCGACGACTCTGTTGTAAGTCAGTTCTGATGTACATCGGATAGCTTTTTTTTTTTTTTAGATTTTATTATCAGTATCTTTATAAATCCAATCTTTATTTGTCTTTGGGGTTTGGAAAAATTACATATAAATATCTGTGACATTAGCAAATTATGCGCTGCAACACTGTGTAGTACATAGTACTAATGATAAGATGTAAAATAAAAAAAAGATGGCCTTAAGTGTGGTTCTTTGTAACTCGAATACATTGTAAGTTGCGGACTACCTGTAGTTCCCTGGGGATGACCCTTATCCCCTTTGGCCAGAGGAACTCCTCTTTCCTTTCTGCTACCACTCCTCTGTCTTCTATCTGCTACTGGTACTGACAGTTTTTACCTCATTAGAATGGAGTCTGTGATGATAGAACAAGGGGTAGAGAGGTGGTAGAGTTTAGCAGCTGATCCTCTCTCATGCAATCTTGGTGGAACGTGGGGCATATCAGCTTCTTCCTTCCCTCCCCTCTGGAGCCTTCATGCCAGCTCCTCAGAGAAAATGTATAGGAAAGCCTGAGTCAGGGTGTGTCTTAGTTATCTAGTGCTGCTATAACAGAAATGCCACAAGTGGATGGCTTTAACAAAGAGAAGTTTATTTCCTCACGGTAAAGTAGGCTAAAACTCCAAATTGAGGGCATCATCAGTCTTCCCTGGACTAGGAACCCCAGGTCCAAAGGATGCCCTCTGCTCCTGGCACTGCTTTCTTGGTACTATAAGGTCCCCTTGTCTCTCTGCTTGCTTCTCTCTTTTATATCCCAAAAGAAACCGGCTCAAGACACCATCCAATCCCGTAGATTGAGTCTTGCCTCATCAACACAGCTGCTGCGTATCCCCCCTCATTAATATCATAGAGGCAGGATTTACAACACAGGAAAATCATATCAGATGACAAAATGTTGGACAATCACACAATACCAGGAATCATGGACCAGCCAAATTGATATACACATTTTTGGGGGACACAGTTCAATCCATGACATTTCACCCTTTGGCCCCCCAAAAATCACATCCTTGCAACATGCAAAACATATTCACCCCGTTGTAGCATAGCAAAAGTCTTAACTCCGAGTCCCAAATCCAAAAATTCCTCTTCATCTGTGAAATCTAGAATACTGGTTATCTGCTTCCAAAGGTACAATGGCAGAACAGGCACAAGCTAGACATTTCTATTACAAATGGGAGAAACTGGAGGGAAAGAAGAGATAATAGGCGCCAAGCAACTCAGCAGAACACATTACATTAGCCCTCAAGGCTAATGTTCTCTGAGACAATTTACACATGGCTCTGCCCTCTAGACTCTAGGTATTGGCCACACTCTCCAGATTCTGAGTGGAGACCCCTCTGCCCTGGGCTTCAGCTCCGCCTTCCAGGCCCACTGGGACAGCAACTCTGCTCCCTCGGCTTTAGGTGCACCATTCTCCTAGTCCATCTGAGTGGTAACTCCACCCTTAGAAACACCAGAGGTCTTGGCCCTGCCTTTTGAGACTGAGGCAGCTTGGCTTCCTGTGTTCCTTGTCTCTTCAGCTTCTGCTTCCTGGTTCCTTGGCTTCTCTGCCCTCAGGCTTCACGCCCACATCTGTCCTGCTGGGGCAAGTGTTCCAAAGCTCCTTAGCTCCACTGGTAAGTGCCTGGAGGAACCCCTTCTCCGCCAGGAAGCCTCCTGCACACAGGCACTCAGCTCTCTCACTCCGTGGATTGGCTCCAGCGCTGTCTGGTGCTGGTCTCTTGGTTCTGCTGCGGCCAGTCCTCTGGTGGTATTTCTCACCAGCTGTGCCTTCTCCGGTGTTAACAGTTCTCCTCACTTCCTTCTGAATCTTCTATCCATTCATAGTTTCAAAACTGCTTCCACATTTTAGGTATCTGTTAGAGCAGCACCCCAGTCTCTTGGTACCAAATTCTGCCTTAGTTTTCTAGTGCTGCTATAACAGAAATACCACAAGTGGATGGCTTTAACAAAGAGAAATTTATTTCCTCATGGTAAAGTAGGCTAAAAGTCCAAATTGAGGGCATCAGCTCCAGAGGAAGGCTTTCTCTCTGTTGGCTCAGGAGGAAGGTCCTTCTCATCAGTCTTCCCCTGGACTAGAAGGTACTCCATGCAGGAACCCCAGGACCAAAGGATGCGCTCTGCTCCCGGCACTGCTTTCTTGGTACTATAAGGTCCCCTTATCTCTCTGCTTGCTTCTCTCTTTTATATCCCAAAAGAAACTGGCTCAAGACACAATCCAATCCCATAGATTGAGTCCTACCTCATCAACACAACTGCTGTCCATCCCCCCTCATTAACATTATAGAAGCAGGATTTGCAACACATAGGAAAATCACATCAGATGACAAAATGGTGGACAGTCACACCATACCGGGAATCACGGCCCAGCCAAATTGATAGACACATTTTTGGGGGACAAAATTCAATCCATGACAGGGTGTATACAATTCTCATCTTGTTACTTCCTTGCTGAACAGCTTTCATTGCTTTCCTGCCATCCTCAAGATGAGGTCCAGACTCCTCAGCAGAGCATCCAAGGCTTTCATAATCTGGTGCCTGCCCATTCCTTTATATATCCCTTAGGCTCTAGCGATACTAAAATACATGTCTTTCTCTAAACATGGTCTATGCCTGGCACATAGGAGGTGGTCAAGAAATATTTCTTGAATGAATGAATGAGTAAATATATTGCAGTTGTACTTTTTTGTATGCTAACATGCTAACTTTTATTCCATTGCTAACTCTTGACTTTCCTTTAAGACTCCGGCCAAGAATCCTCTTTCAGGAGACCTTTCCTACTTTGTCTACTTAGTAGACAAAACATTCAGGCCACATCTCTGTATTATAAGAGCTGATTTACTCTTTTGTTTCTCTCACTAGTATGTGACGTTCTTGAGGGCCAGGAACCATGTCTTATTTATTTTAGTACGCTTAGCTCTGAACTTGTTCTTCATAGACAGTTTATATTTTCAGAAGGCTTGTAAGGTATCTCTTACTCTTGTCCTAGTATTTATATTATGTAATGTTATGCATTGAATATCCCTGAATTTTTTATTTCCTTGCCTTCCTAAGGTGAAAATTGCATAGAAACTTGACTTATGAAATAAGCAGTATTTAACAGTCCTAAATATTATGTTTACTACTATTATAATAAGTATAATAGCTTACTATTAAAATAAGCATAATAGCTTATTCTGAGATTGGGATATTGAGTAGGAAGAATTACAGACATTACAGACTTTCATGTGGAGAAATTATCTGAGCACTTTAATTAGGTGGAAAAGATTCTATAAGCCTTAGCATTCTAGATCAGTACTTTTGAGTTTTGTACATTTTAAATTGGTGACTCATATTACATTCCTTCGTAAGATGTACCTATTGTTAGTACAGTTGTGTTTCCTCATTTCCACTCTTCTCATCAGTGTTGCTTTTCTTTTCTAGTCTGTTGTCAAAATCTGGGTATTTCTTAGAATTAATGACTTAGTCAGTGGGTGATACATTATTGTTCCCATGAGAAGGCTTTATTTTAGATGTTCTTCCTTTTTGAAGTCCAGAATCTTAATCATTTTACCGTAAGTTTTGATTCTCTCTGTTCCTAATTTTAGTTGTGAAATCATTTAGGTGAAACAATAGTCAAGGTAAGTTTAAGCATACTAAAAATATCTTGGCTTTTTTGGGCATGAATCTAAGTACTATGAAGATTTATTACATAAACAATAGTGTAAAAATCCAAAGTTATTTATTTTTTTAGGTTTTTTTTTTTTAATTGTTGTAATTAAATGAAGTTTACATTTCAAGTTAGTCTCCCATACAGCATTTTTTTTTTTACATAAATTGTTATGAGACCTCAACCGCTCACCCCATTCTGCAACAGCACACTCCTTCCCTCCACCCCTGATTCCCCATGAACATTCAACCAGCTCCTAACTCTCTCTGCCTTCCCATCTCACCTCTGGACAGAAGCCGCCCCTTTGGTCTCTTGTATCTACTTGACTAAGAGGCACATTCTTCACAAGTATCACTTTATGTCCATAGTCCAGTCTAATCCCTGTGTGAAGAGTTGGCCTCGGAAATTTAGTTCTGGGGTGATAGACAGACCAGGGGCCATGCTTTCCAGGGTGCCTCCAGTCTCAGTCAGACCATTAAATCTGGTCTTCTTACTAGAATTTGAGTTCTGCATCCCGTCGTTCTACTGCTCCATCAGGGACCCTCTGTTGTGCTCCCTGTCAGGACGTTCATTGGTAGTAGCCAGGTGCCATCTAGTTCTTCTGGTCTCAGGCTGATGGAGTCTCTGGTTTATGTGGCCCATTCTGTCTCTTGGGCCAATACTTTCCTTGTGTCTTTGGTGTTCTTCATTCTCCTTTACTCCAAGTGGTTGGGAGCAATTGATGCATCTTAGATGGCCACTTGCAAGCTTTTAAGACCCCAGACGCCACTCACCAAAGTAAGATGCAGAACATTTTCTTAATAAGCTTTGTTATGCCAATTGACATAGATGTCGCCTGAGAGCATGGTCCCCAGACACCACATTCCTGCTACTCTGTCTCTCAAAGTATTTGATTGTATCGAGGAAACTTCTTAGCTTTGGTTTAGTCCAGTTGTGCTGGCTTCCCCTGTAGTGTGTGCTGTCCTTCCCTTCACCTAAGATGATTCTTATCTACTATCTACTTAGTGAATAACCCTCACCCTCCTTCCCCACCCCCGTAACCATCAAAGAATGTTTTCTTCTATGTTTAAACCTTTTCTTGAGTTCTTATAATAGTGGTCTTATACAGTATTTGCCCTTCTGTGACTGACTAAATTCACTCAGCATAATAAGTTTCAGTTCCCACCAAGTTACCGATGTTTCACAGCTTCATCATTGTTCTTTATCGTTGCATAATATTCCATTGTGTGGATATACCATAGTTTGTTTATCCATTCATTCATTGATGGGCACTTAGGTTGCTTCCATCTTTTGACTATTGTGAACAGTGCTGCAATGAACATGGGTGTGCATATATCTATTTGTGTGATGGCTCTTGTTTCTCTAGGATATATTCCAAGGAGCGGGATACCTAGATCCTATGGTACTTCTATTTCTAGCTTTTTAAGGAAACACCAAATTGATTTCCAAAGTGGTTGTACCATTTTACATTCCCACCAACAGTGTATAAGTGTTCCAGTCTCTCCACAACCTCTCCAGCATCTGTTATTTTGTGTTTTTTGGATTAATCCTAGCCTTACTGGGGTGAGATGATATCTCTTTGTAGTTTTGATCTGCATTTCTCTAATGGCTAATGATCGTGAGCATTTCTTCATGTGTCTGTTAGCTGCCTGAATATTTTCTTTGGTGAAGTGCCTGTTCATATCCTTTGCCCATTTTTTAATTGGGTTATTTGTCTTTTTGCTGTTGAGGTTTTGCAGTATCTTGTAGATTTTAGAGATTAAACGCTGATTGGATTTGTCATAGCCAAAAATTTTTTCCCAGTCTGTAGGTTATCTTTTTACTCTTTTGGTGAAGTCTTTTGATGAGCATAAGTGTTTGATTTTTAGGAGCTCCCATTTATCTAGTCTCTCCTCTGGTGCTTGTGCGTTGTTACTTGTGGTTCATATTGTGTTTATGCCATGTATTAGGGCTCCTAGCATTGTCCCTGTTTTTTCTCCCATGATCTTTATCGTTTTTGATTTTGTATTTAAGTCTTTGATCCATTTTGAGTTAGTTTTTTTACATGGTGTGAGATATGGGTCTTCAGTTTTTTGCATATAGATATCCAATTATGGCAGCACCATTTGTTAGAGAGACTGTCTTTTCCCCAATTAATGGACTTTGGGCCTTTGTCAAATATTAGCTGCTCATAGGTGGATGAGCTTATATCTGGATTCTCAACTCTGTTCCATTGGTCTATGTTTCTATTGTTGTGCCAGTACCAGGCTGTCTTGACTACCATGATAGTATAATAGGTCCTAAAATCAGGTAGTGTAAGGCCTCCCACTTAGTTGTTCTTCTTGAGTAATGCTTTATTTATTTGGGGCCTCTTCTCTTTCCATATGAAGTTGGTGATTTGTTTCTCTGCCTCATTAAAAAAATGCTGCTGGAATTTGGATTGGGATTGCATTGTATCTGTAGATCACTTTGGGTAGAACTGACATTTTCACTATGTTGAGTCTACATATCCATGAGCAAGGTATATTTTTCCACTTATGCAGGTCTCTTTTAGTTTCTTGCAGTAGTATCTTGTAGTTTTCTCTGTAAAGATCTTTTACATCTGTGGTTAGATTTATTCCTAAGTATTTTATCTTCTTGGGGGCAGTTGTAAATGGTATTGATTTGGTGATTTCCTCTTCAAGGTTCTCTTTGTTGATGTAAAGGAATACAATTGATTTTTGTATGTTTAGATTGTATCCTGAAACTTTGCTGAAATCTTCTATTAGTTCCAGTAGTTTTCTTGTGGATTCCTTGGGGTTTTCTGTGTATAAGAGCATATCATCTTCAAATAGAGATACTATGACTTCTTCCCTACCTATTTGGATGCACTTTATTTCTTTTTCTAGCCTAACTGCTCTGGCTAGGACCTCCAGCACAGTGTTGAATAATAGTGGTGGTAAAGGGCATCCTTGTCTGGTTCCTGTTCTCAAGGGGAATGCTTTGAAAGTCTCTCCATTCAGGATGATGTTGGCTGTTGGTTTTGTATAAATGCCCTTAATTATATTGAGGAGTTTCCCTTCTATTCCTGTTTTGTTGAGAGTTTTTATCATGAATGGGTGTTGGACTTTGTCGAATGCCTTTTCTGCATCGATTGATAAGATCATGTGGTTCTTGTCTTTGGTTTTATTTATGTGATGGATTACATTGATTGTTTTTCTAATGTTGAACCATCCCCGCATACCTGGTATAAATCCCACTTGATCATGGTGAATTATTTTTTTGATACGTTGCTGAATTCTATTGGCTAGAATTTTGTTGAGGATTTTTGCGTCAGTGTTCATGAGTGATATCGGTCTGTCATTTTCTTTTTTTGTGGTGTCTTTACCTGGTTTTGGTATCAGGGTTATGCTGGCTTCATAGAATAAGTTTGGGAGTATTCCATCCTTTTCTGTGCTCTGAAATACCTTTAGTAGAAGTGGTGTTATCTCTTCTTTGAAAGTTTGGTAGAATTCTCCAGTGAAGCCATCTCGGCCAGGGCTTTTTTTTGTTGGGAGTTTTTTAATAACCGTTTCAATCTCTTCTTTTGTTATGGGTTTATTTAGTTGTTCTACCTCTGTGTGAATTTAGGTAGGTAGTGAGTTTCTAGAAAACTGTCAAAGCTATAACAGTGAAAATAGGGAAACATATCAATATGTAAAAAGGATAATATTAAAACAAAAAAAGAGGGACTTAAAAAATAGAGTCAATACCTGGCTGCTCTGCCCTGTGTTCTAGTCTTGCGTTGTTAGCTGGTGTTATTATCTAACTGTAGGACTCCCTTTAGTATTTCTTGTAATTTTGGTTTGGTTTTTGCAAATTCCCTGAACTTCTGTTTATCTGTAAATGCCCTAATTTTGCCATCATATTTGAAAGACAGTTTTACTGGATATATAACTCTCGGCTGACAGTTATTTTCCTTCAAGGCTTTAAATATGTCATCCCATTGCCTTCTAGCCTGCATGGTTTCTGCTGAGTAGTCCGAGCTTATTCTAATTGACTCTCCTTTGTAGATGACTTTTCTTTTATCCCTAGCCGCTCTTAAAATCCTCTCTTTATCTTTGGTTTTGGTAAGTTTGATTATAGTATGTCTTGGTGACTTTCTTTTGGGATTTACCTTATGTGGGATTCAATGAGCATTTTGGATAGATATCTTCTCATCTTTCATGATACCTGGGAAGTTTTCTGTCAACAAATCTTCCACAATTTTCTCTGTATTTTCTGTTATCCTCCCCTGTTCTGGTACTCCAATCACTTGTAGGTGATTTCTCTTGATAGAGTCCCACATGACTCTTAGAGTTTCTTCATTCTTTTTAATTCTTTTATCTGAATTTCCCTCAAATAAGTTGGCGTCGAGAGCTTTATCTTCAGTGCCACTAATTCTAACTTCTACTGCCTCAATTGTGCTCCTATGACTTTCTACTGAGTTGTCTAATTCTGAAATTTTATTGTTAATTTTCTGGATTTCTGATTGCTGTCTCTTTATGGATTCTTGCAGCCTGTTAAATTTGTCATTATGTTCTTGAATAACTTTTTTAAGTTCCGCTACTACTGTGTCTGTATGTTCCCGGGCTGTTTCTGCATTCTGTCAAATTTCCTTTCTTATATCTAGAAGAGTTCTGTATATTAATCTTTTGTATTCTGCCTCTGGTAATTCCAAGAAGTTCTCTTCTTCCAGAGAATTTATTGATTGTTTTGGGAGCTTTCTTAAGCCGTCATGGACTGCCTATTTATGTGGCTTGATATTGACTGTTGTCTCCGAGCCATCAATAATTTATTATAATTTTATTTTGTATTTGCTTAGTGAGACTTAGCTTCTTGTTTTGTTTTGTTTTGATATGCCCAAATAGGCTGCTCATGTGCACTAGTTTGATTTTTGACACCTTTGGATCTCTAATGTCGTGTCACCAGGTAGTTAGTTCTGTAACTAAGTATGTGCACACAGGAGGCCGTTAAATTTTCCAATATGGGTTTAGCTCGGGTGTTCCGGCAGTCGGTCACCAGGTGTGTGATGCAGGCTCTCACCCCCAGTCCTAGAGAGGCATGGGTGATTGGTGCCGGCACTGGACTCTGGCTGTGGTAGGGGATCACGTGCTGAGCCAGGCAGGGGGCTGACGGCTGCCCCTGAGAGTCTGAAAGGAAAGCATGTCCATATTCTCTAGGGTGAGTAGGTAGGTGAGTTTTGCAGCCAGACTCGGAACACCCCACTTTGTGGGCTGTAAAGACTTGAGGGCACCACTTTTTCTTGAATTCCTGTAGCAGGTGACCAGGCACTTTAGGTGCTACCACCAGCCCTCAAGCCCCTGCTGCAGATCGATAAAAGTGCCTACTTAAGGGACAGGGCTGTTTCGAGGGTCACAAATCTGCCAGTTCACAGCTGAAGCAGTTGAAGTTAAACTGCAGATGTTTGCCCTGTTGTACTGTGGCAGTGAGGACTAAAGCTGTTGACATGGGTCCCCACAAGTCTATCCAGGGGTGTAAGGCATTCAGAGTCTACGGACCCCTGATACCTGTGCCTAGCAAAGGAGCTGTGCCCACCCTGTGTTCCTGACCTACGGGAGCCAGCAGCTTATTTATTCCCTCTCCAAGGCCAGGAGAATGGGTCAGGGCGCCTTTTGGGATCTACTTCTGGCTCAGTGGACTTCTGTTGCAGAGCGCGGAGGGAGGAGGTAAAAGGGAGAGAGGTTTTTCCCAAATGGGCTTTTTTTTTTTTTTAATCCCCATGAAAGGGTGCACGCATGTACTTATCCTAGCCTCTTGGGAGCTGCTCATCACTGGTTTGGAGTGTCCAAGCAGAATCTCTGCTGCCTGGTCTCTCTCGATGTGGAAACTGCTTACCAAGCACGCACACAGCACCGCTGTTTGCCTGCTTCACCGCGGACCAGCATGGCGGTGGCGCTGCAGTTTTGCCGCCGCGGCTCTAGCCCTCCTCGCCTCTTCCAAACAGTCTCCCTCTCCTATATCACTCAGATGGATTTCTTAACCTTGCCTTGTTCAGGGCTCCCAGATATTCACATAGAATCAAATCACTTGTTTTTCCATGTCTTTGTTGTAAGAGGGATATAGGAAGCGTCTAACTACCCCGCCATGTTGACCACACCTCTCTCCCAAATTTATTTTAATAAATTTTTAAAATTAATATATTAGGTTTTGGGATCAAGGACTTCTCTGATAACTTCTTTTCCTAGTGCAGGCCACCTCCTCCGTGCCTGAGCTACCTGCCCACAGCAGATCAGCTTTTCTGGGATTCACTCTTAAGAGATAATTCCACCTGTGTGGTCATTAACTAGTTATATGACTTGAGGAGTCTCTTTATTGCTCTTTTTGTACTTCAGTTATCTTATCCTTAAAAGTGAAAGTTGAGTTAGATAATCTATAAAGTTTTTCCTATCTCTAAAATTTATGACTTGGAACTTAAAGTGAATTGCGATGCTTACACTTGCAGTGCTTCCCGACCCCCCTTTTTTTAGAGTAATTTAGCTCTACAGTGGGAGACTCTATGCCTGGGAGACTCTGTGCCTGGATACAAATGTACCCAAGTGTCCAGATGCCTTCTAGTTGTTGTTTGTTAGGTACGAACCATTTTACAAAAGTTAATTTTTCAAAGACTTTTTCAGGTATATGTATAATGAAAAATCATATTAATTTTTAAAATTAATTTCGACCAAGGTTATTAAAAAAATCTATGATTAACTTAATCATAAACTAGGCAGAGAGTTGCCTTTTGCACAGTCTATGTCAAAAAGATCCTCCTGCACACTATTCCACATTAGTTATAGCATATAGAATAGCATACCAAATGAAATTAAAAAAAGCAGGCAGTTTTAAAGAGTAGCACCACTTGCATAGAGACAGTTGTCTCTAGATATTTAAAGAAAGCTTGAGATAAAGGAGAAAAAAAGGAACCAAGAATAACGGCAGTTTCAAGCCTGAAAGAATAGTAGTTATAACAAAAAACCGGAAAATTTGGAATAGAAGTGTGTTTAGTTGGAATATGAGCAAGGGCTTAAAACAGTACCAGCTTTAATACATTTATTACTTTGAGTAGAATTTTGACATGTTGGAACTTGAACTATTGCCAAAATTTTTGTATTCTATTCAATGCAATTGTATCTACTAATATATTAGTACAGGTAATATTAGCATAACACCTCAAATACATACCACAATGTATTACATAAAGGACACATACAATGAGTACGGAATTGGCGATTCTGCCAAGCCAGAAGTCTCGCATCCCATGTTACAGGCATTCTATTAGAAGGCTGTGATGCCCCAATAGGCCGTAATGGGGTTGAGGAAAAGTTTTAGTGGGAATTTTCTCTTGACTGCTAATGAATGAACAGGGAGAAGATTATGAGTAGCCCATTCCCTTACCAAAGAGACACTTTTAAACTGATTATGCATGTTGTTAATGCAAAGTCTACATCAGCTTTGTTAAGTAGAGGGTTACCTTTTTTGTGTATTCTAAAAATCAATTTTAGCACTTCCAATTTATCAGCCCCTGCGATACTAGATTTGTGAGATTTTAGTCCATTCTCCCCTGCTCAATGAATTAAATTAATTGCAATTAAATTAAATGAATCAGTTACAAGTAAATTCCAAGTTCCCTAACGTTTCATTTATTGGGGTTTCAGTAGATGCAGAAAAAAGCAGTAGTAACAGTTTACTTCCCTTCTGAATCTTGTCCTTAGTCCCAGGGCAAGATACTCCCAAAAAGGACAGCCTCCCTGACTGAGGATGACTGTACTTGGCAGGGGATAGTATGTCATGATTATTCTTGGAACTTGACTTGGCTGTTCCTGTGCTGCTTTGGCAGAAGCCAGAAGGGTTGGGTTGGATCTCTGGGCATCTTTGGAATAATCAGGATGCTTAGTGTAGCAGCCCTGCTTGTAACCAGGGCTCCATCCTCTTACAGTGTTTTTAATCCCTGTTCTTGTTAGAAACAGGAACCTGCTTGTCACTGGTCCATCTCTTCCCCTAGCCTACTGTGTTTAATTAAAGCTTATTTTTCTGTTGATTCACTTACTCCTAAATTTGGCACATCAAAAGCAGAATTTTACTTCTCATAAATGCTCAACTGCCTATATTATTTCTTAGGATAGGAAAATAGAGCAACAATAAAAACTAAAACTAGTGGTTGCTAATAACAGCTTTATTACTTTTGTTTTCTTGAATAGCATTTGAATATGTCAGACATTTGCCTTCATCTCCGAAGGTGAGATACTCCTAGAACTTTAAGAAATCTTTTATGCATATAGTTAAAAAAGGAATGATAATAAATTTTCGATCAATTTCTTATAAACTCTTTTGACTGTAGAGACTATGGTAAGAATTTGTGTAGCCTGTAATCTCCTTTATTAGGTTGCTTCAGCATTCCCTTTATCAGCCTATAGGTCTCACTGCCTGGGGCATGAGCTCATATTCCTGTTTATTAGACTTACAAGACAGTGGCATGCCAGACAGTAGTAAAACCTTCTGGGACAGATCTAGTCTGCTAGGAAACTAAAATTAAGAGCTAGATGTTTACCCCTTAAGGTCATCCATTTAAATGTCCAGTTTCTAAAAGGAGAGTAGTCTTCCCCCTCCTCCCACCAAACCTACCCTCCAGGTAGCTAATTTATTTCTTTAAGGTAGCTTCAAACTGTACTCATAGATTGTTCTAATAAAGCCACCAGATATTTACTAAGCTTTTACCATTGTGAAGTATTCTTGGCAGTGGAAGTCTAGTCTCTACCAGCTGCAAGTCACTGGTGGTTGCTTTTGTGTTCTGAAATTGGGCTGGCAACAGAAGGCCCATTCAAGGGGTCTGAGAAATAGGATAAAGGAGCTAGCTAGGTGGACATCTATCACCCTGGCCTAACATCCTGCCCCTCTTTATTTTCTCTCTGGCATTGGCATCCACAGCTTCCTGTTTCTGCTGTAACCATGTATGTTTTCTACTTTGCCCAATGTGCCAAAAAACCACCTTATATCTTTTCTACTTTTTTGAAATAAAAGGTGCTCTAAGAAATTTCCCAGAGAGTAACAAAGGGTAAAAGCACTAAGAGGAGGTCAGGGGATAAGGTCCCTTTTATATTTCTATACTTTCTCCTTATTGCTTGGAACCAATAGAAAAGTTAAGCAGATATAAAAAAAGTTGTAGAAGGTTTTAAGACTACACTGTGGACTAAATGAACACACACATACATATTTAAAAGTATTTAAAATGCATTCTCACTTGTACATCCAAGTGCAAGGGTAGGATCTATAGAGTTATCAATGAAGAATATGAAAGAAGAACTATAGTACTGGAAAGGTTTTGGGTTCATCATGGGTCTGCAGCTATTGGAGGGGGTAGATGTCTCATTCCTTGACCCAAGGTGAGTAGGTAGGAGGGTAATAACATATTTTAGGTAGAGGAGATAGATTGTATCCACAATCAATTCCCATGGAAATAGTCAAGAAATCAAATGACATATTGCAAATCTACTGCAAAAGACCTCAAAAGCAAAGATGTCACTTTGAGAAATAAGGTACACTTGACACAAGCCCTGGTATTTTCAATTGCCTTGTATGCACGCGAAAGCTGGACAATGAATAAGGAAGACTGAGGAAGAATTGATGCCTTTGAATTATGGTGTTGGTGAAGAATATTGAATATATCATGGACTGCCAGAAGAACAAACAAGTCTGTTTTGGAAGTTTAGCCGGAATGTTCCTTAGAAGCAAGGAAGGCAAGGCTTCATCTCATGTACTTCAGTCATGTTATCAGGAGAGACCAGTCCCCGGAGAAGAGGACATCATGCTTGGTAAAGTAGAGAGTCAGCAAAAAAAGAAGAATACCCTCAATGATATGGATTGACACAGTGGCTGCAACAATGGGCTCAAGCGTAACGATTGTGAGGATGGTGCAGGACTGGGCAGTGTTTCTTTCTGTTGTACATAGGGTCGCTCTGAGTCAGAACCAATTCGATGGCACCTAACAACAACAACAGGAAGTAGGGGAATAATAATGTTCCCAAGGCCTGCAGGGTAGGGTGAGGAAAAGTCAGAGGGAGACAAAGGAAGAGAGCTTGTTGGGAGTGAAGGAAGACTTTTTAGCTGCTTGTAAGGTGTAATGGATTGAATTGTGTCCCCCCAAAATACGTGTCAACTTGGTTAGGCCATGATTCCCAGTATTGTGTGGTTGTCCTCCATTTTGTGATTGTATTTTTATGTTAAAGGGGATTCGGGTGGGATTGTAATACCCTTACTAAGGTCACATCCCTGATCCCAATGTAAAGGGAGTTTTCCTGGGGTGTGGCCTGTACCACCTCTTATCTTACTAGAGATAAAAAGAAAAGGAAGTGAGCAGAGAAGGGGGGACCTCATACCACCAAGAAAGAAGCACTGGGAGCAGAGCACATCCTTTGGACCTAGGGTTCCTATGCGAAGAAGCTCCTAGTCCAGGGAAAGATTGATGAGAAGGACCTTCCTCCAGAGCCGACAGAGAGAAAGCCTTCCCCTGGAGCTGATGCCCTGAGAATTTCTCTTTGTTACACCCATCCACTTGTGGTATTTCCGTTAAAGCAGCACTAGGTAACAAGGACATAAGGCATATACGTAAAAAATGGTAATTAATCTGTTTACATAAAATTTGATATAAATATATTTATTAATAAGGGGAAATCTTATTAACGGTATTAAAAATGCTAGTTTACCAGTATATTTAAAATGTTTTTTTCTTGCAAATAATAATATCATGCTTGAATTTAAAAAAAGAATTGTTTAGCTTTTTTATAATCACAAATCCAGTCAGTGTTCAAATTTCTTTTTTTTCTTGAGTTTGTTTGAATCAGTATCCAGGTTAAGATTTATACATCACAATGATATATTTTATAATTAATGTGATATTTAACAATATGATATCTAACATAATTGATATGTATCTTAGCTCGTTTTTGATCTGTAGGTTCTCTTGATACTATTTTGGGCAAAGTAAAGGGCTATATTATTTCTAAAATGCCATTGAAAGCCTTTCTAGCTTTAAAATTTGTTGCTGTGTTACTATAATTGAATTGTATGAGCTATTACCCAGAACATACTTTCAAAATGTTTTTTTCTTTTTCTTTTTTATTGCGCTGTAGGTGAAGGTTTACAGAGCAAATTAATTTCCCATTCAATTATACTTAAATTGTTCTGTGACATTGGTTGCAGTCCCCGCATTGTGTCAGCACTGTCCCCGTTACCGCCCTGAGTTTCAAAATATTTCTTGATGGCTTTGGAAGAATCTTAAAAGTGTATGTAACATGAATATACATATGGAAGTTGTTTTTAATTAAAATTTTCTTTATAGCTTATGATTTTTAGTAGTTTAGAAATGTCCAGATAAGGCTTGTTCCATATTTACAATGCACGGTTCCCCATAATATTCTGGCTGGACATTTAGATACTATCTTAGTTATCTAGTGCTGCTATAACAGAAATACCACAAGTGATGGCTTTAACAAAGAGAAATTTATTTTCTCATAGTCTAGTAGACTAGAAGTCCATATTCAGGGTGTCAGCTCCAGGGGAAGGCTTTCTCTTTCTCTCTCTCTCTCTGTCGGCTCTGGAGGAAGGTCCTTCTCACCAATCTTCTCCTGGTCTAGGAGGTTCTCCACACAGAAACGTTGGGTCCAAAGGATGTACTCTGCTCCTGGGGCTGCTTTCTTGGTGGTATGAGGTCCCCCTGTCTCTCTGCTTGCTTCTCTCTTTTATATCTCAAAAGAGATTGGCTCAAGACACAATCCAATCATGTAGACTGAGTCCTACCTCATTAGCATAACTGCTGCCTATCCCACCTCATTAACATCACAGAGGTAGGATTTACAACACATAGGAAAATCACCTCAGATAACAAGATGGTGGACAGTCACACAATACTGGGAATCATGGCCTAGCCAAACTGATACACATATTTTTGGTGGACGCAATTCAATCCATGACAGATAGTTAATTTTAATTAGATACTTAATTTAGTATCTTCAGAAGAGACTTGCTGCTTGTAGGTCAGTTAAAACAGAGCTAGCCCATATGTAATAGGTGATAGAATAGGCTTTATGGCATAATTTTTTTTAATTGAACAATATTGTCCATTTTATTTATTTGGGTTTTTATATAAATTGAACCAAAGATGCTGCTATCCAGTAAGAAACCTCCTTTCATGTTTCTGGGAGTTGTCACAGCTTCTCTTTTCTCCTTTTACTGTGTCACACATTACTTCAAATCACTTTATCTGTAGAAACTAATAAGATCTGAAATGGCCAGTATGAGAATTGGGTGCAATTCCTTGTTTGCTGGTTCCATTTTCAGCCTAGTGGTGGCCATCTTCCACACACTAATTCTAAGAGAGGAATTTTATGCCATAATTTAAAAGCCACCAGCAATGTCTCCTGCCTACTTGTTAATGTTTTTAAAATTCTTCCTTTGGGGCATTTACTTTATTATTTTTTTCAGGTTTAATTAATTCACTTCATTCTTTTTGTATAAAGACAACTATGTAGTGACCACAGCTGGAGCCCGGGTCCCCTTCTTGGAGACTCTGGTGTGGGTCTTTGCAAGATGGTCAGTGAATTCCTGGGGTGGAGACTTGGTGAACACGATCTCTTTCCAGAAGTCTGGGGTAAGACAGCTGTAGGTCTTAGAGATGGCATCAAAGGTGGCCTTGGCGAAGCTCCCAGGGTGGCAGGGCAGCCCCTGGCTGCGGTGTAGCAGTCATTGATGTCAGCCATTAGCAGCAGCTTCTTGGGCACAGAGGCAGAGACAAGGATGCCGGTGCTTCTGGGCGCTGGGATGAGGCCCTCCAGCACAGAGCACCACTGGCCGTCACCTTTGAAGGACAGTGTGGGGCCTGCTGATCTTGTTCCCCCAGTAGCCTCATTGCACAGGGATGATGGAGAGCTCGGCGAGGATGATGGTGGCCACCTCCTTGGAGCACTTAATGCCCACGCCAATGTGGCTGTTGTAGTCCCCTGATGGCAGCGTATGCCTTGAACTCAGTCTGCCGGCCAGTGCGTGTCTGCTTTTGAACTGGCATGAGTTTCAAAACCTTGTCCTTGAGGGACATCTCCATAAAAAAGTCAATGATCTCAGACTCCTTGATGGACAGGAAAAAGAGATAGAGCTTCTCCAGGACTTGATCTTCATGTCTTTGACGCAGCCCAGCTTGGCGACCGAGAGCCACCCCTTGTCCCCGGCCTGGCCTCCGTGAGCCTCGTGGCCCCGGTCGGGACTACAGCTACAAACCTAGACGTGGAGACTGCTGCTGAAGACTCTGCGGAAGCAGCCGGGTCCTCCCATCCCGGGGCCCCTATCCCAGCGGCCCCCCATCCCAGGGGCCTGGGTGCTTGGGCCCCCTCACTGCACCAGCATCATCCACCATTTGGTATTTTCTCAAAGAAGCAGGGGCATTTATTTTTAACTAAAAACTTTATTGGGGGTAGGGTAGATGATTCATTGCCATTATTTGTACATTACCATCCTAGTACAAGTTTATTATCAAATAATTGTACTAATGCTCTAGAGCACAGTTCTGGTGACCCTGCTCAGGACCTGAGAGTAAACACCCTCCCAACCTTTAGCTTCTGAATAAACTGAATCTGGTTTGGGACAGTGGATATATACATTCATATAAGGGTGCATACAGAGAGAGGTAGTATCATGAGGGGCTAAAATCCTTGGGAGATAATGGGACAGATTAACTAAGAGAGGTCGGGAAAGGAGGGTGCCAGTCAAGGCCTACTTTACAGTCTTCTCTAGGACCAGACCTGATTAAGGAGTTACTGTATCTTAAAGTGTAGCATATTCCAACCTTTATTTCTAGTTTTTGCTATTTGAAAATGCTGATAACCTATTGTTCATGATTTTTAAGGCGAATTATTTGGCCATGAATTATTTTAGGTTCTAGCTCTGCGATTAGCTTTAGTGAGGAGAAAGGTATTTATTTGTGGTGTCCCTTGTGATTTTTCTTTTTCTTGGGAAACTATCATATAAATTAATAAGGAACATCTGTGTTCCAAACAGTGTTAGGCTTGCACTTTTTT
Organism: Dugong dugon; assembly: GCA_030035585.1. NCBI lineage: Eukaryota > Metazoa > Chordata > Mammalia > Sirenia > Dugongidae > Dugong > Dugong dugon. The sequence continues at coordinate 41,448,561 of CM057469.1, read as the reverse complement.
CTCCCATCAATGATTTGACTGTTCTTTTTCAGAAATGAGAACATAATTTTTCAAGAGTTTTTTGGGTACATGAAAACATGATCCTGAAAACCCGCTCTTTGAAGTTTCAAAGTTCATTATAGAGTTTTATTTCGGTTTCTTTGTGCTTAGGTGTAGCATAATTAAGTAGATGTACTTTATTTCATAACAGTATAAAATGAACTTATTCTAACCAAATTTCTAAGTTAGACTGTAAACTCCTTGAGAGCAGGGTCTCTATATCTTAAATCTTCGTATTCCCTATACCCATTGCCCTCAAGTCGATTCCAACTCATAGCGACCCTATAGGACAGAGTAGAACTGCCCCATAGGGTTTCCAAGGCTGTAATCTTTACAGAAATAGACTGCCACATCTTTCTCCCGCAGAGCAGCTGGTTGGTTCAAATCGCCGACCTTTTGGTTAGCAGTCAAGCACTTAACTATTGTGCCACCAGGAATCCTTTGTATCCCCTATAGTATCTAGCAAACAGTAAAACCCTGCTGTAAGTGGGGTCCAAAATGTGGTATGTGTTATTAAATTATCAGTGTGACCCTGCACAGATCGGCAGTAGTTAATAGAGCCGTTCACCAATCATGATAAATCAGAACTGTAGTCCCTTGGACAGAATAGGTGCTCAAATTTTTTGAGTGAATGAGGATTTCTGTTTGTATTACTTCATGCCGATACAAATTATTTAAGTTCCCACTTTCATTTAATTCTTTGTTATTCTCAAATACAACTGTGTTGGGGATTTGTATTATGTATTTTTTTAGAGAAAGGTATTTAATGTTTGGTAACAACGACTAAAATAATAAACTTGTTATCAAGTTTTTCTGTGGAGTTGGATAGAATTAAAACAATGTATTTTTTCTTTGTGCTTTAGGTGAAAGTTTATAGCGAAAATTTATACACAAATTGTTTTGTGGCATTGGTTGCAATCATCACAATGTGTCAGCACTCTCCCCCTTTTTACCCCAGGTTCCCCATGTCCATTTGTCCAGTTTTCTTGTCCTTTCTTGCTTTATCGCCTTTGCTTTTGGGCAGGTGTTGCACATTTGGTGTCATCTTGATTGAACTAGGAGGCGCTTTCCTCACCTGTGTTATTGTTTTGTAGGCCTGAAAGATGGACTTTCGGAGTGGCTTCAGTTCTGAGTTAGCAGGGTGTCCGGGAGCCATAGTCTTTGGGGTTCCTCCAGTCTCTGTCAGACCAGTAAGTCTGGTCTTTTTTTATTTTTTGTGAGTTTGAATTTTGTTTTACATTTTTTTCCAGCTGCGGTCCAGGACACTCTATTGTGATTCCTGTCAGAACAGTTGGTGGTGGTAGCTGGGCACCATCTAGTTCTGGGCTCAGGCTGGTGGATGCTATGGTTCATGTGATCCATTAGTCCTTTGGACTAATATTTTCTTTGTGTCTTTGGTTTTCTTCATTCTCCTTTGCTCTGGACTGGATGGAACCAATAGATGTATCTTAGATGACAGCTTGCAAGTTTTTTAAGATCCCAGACGCTACTCACCAAAGTAGGAGGTAGAACATTTTCTTTATGAACTGTGTTATGCCAGTTGACGGAGATGTCCCCCAAGACCATGGCCCTCAGTCCCAGTAACTCGGTCCTTTAAGGTGTTTGGATGTGTCTAGAAGCATCCATGACTTTGCCTTGGTCAAGCTGTGTTGATTTCCCATATATTGTATACTGTCTTTCCCTTCACCAAAGGTAACACTTACCTACTATTTAGTTAGTGATATCCCATCTCCACCCCTCCCCTGCCTCATAACCATCAAAGATTATTTTTTTCTGTGTTAACCTTTTCTTGAATTTTTATAATAGTGGGCCCATACAATGTTTGTCTTTTTTGTGATTGACTTATTTCACTCCGCATAATGCTCTCCAGATTCATCCATGTTGTGAGATGTTTCATGGATTCATCATTGTTCTTTATCGTTGGGTAGTATTCCATTATGTGTAGCAGTGTTCTTAAATAATTCAACAAGAACTACTTCAGGTTATAACCTATATCTGATTTTCCTTGCTTACATTTCTCATAACTGTTTAAAGTCCCTTGGTCTTGGCTTGGTATGCCTGGTGTTTTGAGAAAGATTGGTTAAATGCTTTTTGTGTTAAAGGGTTTATTTTTGTTTGTGTTACATTTTTCTGATTTTCATTTACTCTTTAGAAGTGATATTTATCTAAATCACAACTTTCTGAAAAATTAAAGCAAGCAGAAAATCAGAGAAAATTCTAACTCTGAGGTCTTTTAATACTGTCTAATATAACCAAGCATTTCTACTAAAGATAAGACTAGTTTCCAAGTGAAACTAGACTATATCATCCTCTGCGGACATTGTGGAGAAACTTAAGTTTTGACTTCAGGGGACTGTGAATTAATAAGCATATTAACCAGCTCAGTGTTGACTGATCTGAATATAGTATTTGGCCCAGAGAGTAGGTTTCCAGTACTGCCTACTGAATACTTTTGGCATTTATTATTGTTAAATGAATGAGAATTTGCTTGAAAATTTGAAGGCTCAGTATCTGGACTAGGAAGTCATGCTAGTTAGTGTCATACAGCACTGTTCCTCAAACATTTTTGTTTACATACTTCCTAAAAGAAATTCTCAAAGCTATCTAGGTGGGGAGACGATGTGGCTGTAAAGGAATAGCTTGAGGGAGTTCTTTGGATGGAACTATTCTCTAACCTGATTGTGGTGTTGATTAATAGATCTATTGCAATTGTATGCCATCCAGTCAGTTCTGACTCATAGTTGATTCTGACCCAATAGGACAGGGTAGAACTAACCCAAAGAGTTTCCTAGGCTGTAATATTTACAGGAGCAGATTACCAGGTCTTTTCTCCCATGGAGCCACTGGTGGGTTCGAACCTTACGGTTAGCAATTGAGCACTTAACCATTGCACTACTATGGCTCTTTACACAAGTCTATACGTATATTAAAATTTATGGAACTCTGGGAGTGGACAGCCCTGTAAAACCAAATGGGACGAATGAGGTACAGTAGTCCAGTGACAAGGGCCAGAAGGCAGAAGGGGACAAGGAAGCTGGTGATAGGGAACCCAAGGTTGAGTAAGGATATTGTTGATGTGTTGTGAGATTGTTAACCATTGTCATAGGGCAACATGTGTAGTGACTGTTAAATGAGGAACTATTTTGTTCTGTAAGCCTTCATCTTACGTGAGAATAGCAGCACAATTGGAAGAGCATAGTCAGTGTCACTGAACTGTGCATGTAGAAATTTTTGAAATGGTATATCTTTGGCTATGTGTATTTTCACCAAAAAAAAGGTTGAGAAGTTAGAGGGTTGACATGTTGTGGGGTTGTTAACCAATGTCATAAAACAATATGTTTCATGAGAAACTGTTTGTTCTGTAAGCCTTCACCTGAAGTACAATTAAAAAAAAAAAAAATTTATGGAACCGTACACAGTGGGGTGGGGGAGCTACTCTTTTTTTCTTCCTTTTACCACCTCTTTTTTTATTTTTATTTTTAAAATACAACACACTGAAGTAATGGCAATATTAAGGAGATAATTTGAGGAAAACCCATCCCTTCACTAAAGCTCTTACCATTCAGTTCTTATCAGTCTATGTACCCTTTTGTTTATTTATTTATATTTTTATTTTTAATGTGGTAAAATATATAGAGCAAAACATTTACCATTTGAACTATTTTTAAATTTACAGGTAGTCCCTGGGTTACGAACAAGTCTGTCTTTAAGTCGAATTTGTAGGTAAATTGGAACAGGTACATAAGGTACATATGGTTCTTATTTAGCATCAGTTGGTCAAATGATTGTCTTAGTATGTAGTATGTATTTTACCTTGCTGTGCACATAAACAGTTAAGAAACACTTTCCAACCGCGCAGTGTTTTCATGAGCATCACAAAGTAGTGTGTGCGTTTGTTATTACGAACCATTGTATGTATTTAACTCAAAGTTTTGATATAATAGGCTTTATGGCAGTCCATTCTTAAGTAATAGTTGTCCATAAGTCAGACATTTGTAACCCAGGGACTGCCTTTACAATTCGGTGGCATTAATTACGTTCACCATGTTGTGCAGCCATAGCCACTATCCATTTCCAAGTGTTTTTCATCACCCTAAACAGAAACTCGGTACCTTTTAAGCAGTATCTCCCTATTTCCTCCTCCTTCCAGTTCCTGGTAACCATAATAAACTTTTTGTCTCTATGCACTTGCCTATTATAGATATTTTATATAAGTGGGATCATACAATATTCTTTTGTGTCTGAACTATTTCACTCAGTGTTTTCAAGGTTCATCCATGTCATAGCATACATCAGAACTTTATTTCTCTTTATAGCTGAATATTTTAGTGTATGTATATACCCCATTTTGTTTATCTGTTCATCTGTTGATGGACATTTGGGTTGTTTCTGCTTTTTGGCTGTTACGATAATGCTGCAAGGATCTATTTGTGTTCCTGTTTTCAATTCTTTTGGGTATATTCCTAGGAGTTGGATTTCTGGGTCATATGGTAATTCTGTTGAACTTTTAACAAGAGGTAGTCACGTGGTCTACTCTTTTAAACATTTTTTTGGGTGACATCTAAAAACTTTTTTCATCACAAGTTTAAATAACCACAAGTTACATAATTTCTAGTATGTTATAAATGACATTTTTAAATAAAACTTTTACATCATTCTTTTAAATGTATCCAGGAATCTAAAAACATCATAGCAATTTATTTACCATCTCTTTAAAACATACATGAATAGGTTCTTTTTTAATAGCTGAAACTTGTAAATTGTTTTTCTTTGGTCTTGTGTTTCTGTTCCACTTCCCTCATTGAATTTTATACTAATGTAGTGTTTTATTTATCACTGACTGTATCATAATTCTCTGCACTTAAAATAGGTTTTTATAAATCAAAATTGAAATTGAATTTTAGTTTCTGTGAATGTGTTTGAAAATTTTTATGATTGATTTAGGATTTTAACTTAGTGCATGATCGAAACTATAAATATAAATTTTGATAAATAGAAGAATTTTATAGGAAGTGGATTATATCAGTCAGCTATTACTGCAGTGTTAATGGTCTGTAATAAATAATCTGAAAATCTCAATTGCTTACTCTTTTTTCCCACCTGTGAGTCTCTGGGTCAGGTGGGATTTGGCTGATTTCAGCTCATTTGAGCTTGGCTGTGTTTGTCTGATTTTAGCTCTTAGCTCCCAGGTCTGCTGTATATATTTCATTCTGGTACCAGCAGCTACCTGCGTAATCTTCTCATGGAGATAGCAGAAGCACAAGAGGTGTGAGAGACAGACAGACAGACACACACACACAGGTCCCAACTGGCATATGGTCACTTCTGCCCACATTGTTAGGCAAAGAAAGTCACACGAACAAGCCTAAAATGACTGGGGCCGTGAAATATACTTTGCCTACCCCGGTGATGCTGCAAAGTCTTTTGGGAAAGAATTCCAAAACCCAAACCAAACCTGTTGCTGTTGAGTCGATTCTGACTCATGGTGACCCTATAGGACAGAGTAGAACTGCCCCATAGGGTTTCCAAGGAACAGCTGGTAGAGTCTAACTGCTGACCTTCTGGTTAGCAGCCGTAGCTCTTAACCACTGCACCACCAGGGCTAAGGTCTGTGGATGGATAATTCTATAACAGAGGGATTGAAAATTTGGGAACAGTAATCTATCACGTGCATCTCTTAATGAGATGCTTTTTCTTGTGTCTGTAGGTGATATTTACTAGAATGAGAAATCCAAATTGAGATATAAAGCAGTAGGAGTTAGCCAGGGAAGGTGGGGATGGGGGTAGTGGGCAGAGAATACTTGGGGCCAAGGAAACAATGTTTGCCAAAATAGGGTTTGGGAAACTTCAGAGTTCAGTATAGCCAAAGCATAGGGTGGGAGGTCAGGTGATTACCAAAAAGTAAATGGACAGGAGAGTAAAGCAGAAGTCATTGCAAAAGAGCATCTGAGGGAGATTAAATTTTAACTGGAATGCAATGGGAAAATAATTGGAAGGTTTTAAACAGAGTTACGATTTCATCAGAGTTGTTTGTGATCTAGGAAAAAACTGTGTTTGACTGTTTGTGCAGATTAAATCGACATTAGATGACTAGATTGAGAGATCAATGGGAGACTATCGCAAAAAATTCAGGTGCAGAATGAAGGTAGCCTAAACCGAGCTAGCAGAATTTAGGGCTGGAAAGACATGTTGAGCCACAGAAAAGTAATTTGCACTATTTTCAGCCAATGAGTAAATTGGTTACATTTTCTAATTTATATGAATGTTAGAACAAGGGCAGTTTTTCAATTAAACTATGTCCTCAATCCTGATAAAGCAGTGTGTATGTTAACAATGTATGTTAAAAATGATACGTAAATAGTAAACTTTAATACCAATGCCAATTAATATTATGCAGAATGTTTTCCACTTTAATTCCTTAGGAAAAGGCTTAATATCTTCTTTTATTAAGGCTATTATGTCAGTGACCTAGTGTGCATTTTGTATTTCTCTGGTTTTAACCATTTGGCCCCTCCTTCATAATCCAGAAAATTCAAAATACAGTAAAACCTGCAAAAGCTGAAACCTGTGTAAGGCAGAAACCTGTCAGAGAAGGAAAACGCAAGTATTTTCCACTAATAGAGAGTGATAAAAAAATGGTGTTAAGACTTCACCCTGTCAAAGGCTGAAAACTTGAAGACCCAGAAAAACACAGCAGTCCTGCTGAGTTCTGGCTCTCACAGGTTTCCCTGTATGTATTTATCTGAAAGAAAAACTCTTGAATTTGTTACTGCTCTTTAATGGCTTCTAATTACCAGTAAGAAAAATCTGAACTTCTTAGTGTGGCATTCTCCAAGAGCTGGTCCTTATTTTCATTTTCTTAGCACTTCATTTCATGCACACATCCTCTCCCCATAAACAAACAACAGAAACTCTAGGGCCATACTTTTTTTTTTTTTTTTTCTTTCAGTTTTCAGAATGTATTATGCAGTTTGCTGTCATTAATCACCCTTTGCCTGGGTTTCCTTCTTCCTTATCCACCTTACCTTCTTCAAGTGGTTGATGTACAATGACTTGCCAAGTTAGTGTCTTTAAACTGGAAGCAATACACAGAGGCACAGATCTCATCTTTCCAGTACTGATGTATCCCTGGTGCTTGGTACAGTGCTTGGCACAAAGCGGATGTTCAGCAAATATTTGAATAAATTAATACATTGATGAGTTATTGATAGTTACACATTTTAGAGTGTCCTATGGATTAAGTGTTAAGCACTTGGCTGCTAACCAAAAGGTTGTCAATTCGAACCCACCAGCTGCTCTACGGGAGAAAGATGTGGCAGTCTGCTTCTGTGAAGATGACGGCTCTGGAAACCCTATAGTTCTATTCTGCTCTGTCCTATAGGGTCGCTATGAGTTGGAATCAACACTGCGGCGATGGGTTTTTGGGTTTGATGGATTAAGTTATTTTCTTCATGTGTTCACACAGTCATACACATTCCATGCACAGAAACTATAGTGTGTATGAGCAGTTGTTGCATGCTTACATAGTCTCAAGAAACAGCTAATTGCTTAGATTACAGAGAATTGTATTAGAGATCTTTAGGAATGATCTAGGTTTATTTGTGAGTCTCTCCCTAGGAATGTCAGCTCTGAGCTTGCACTGAAGTCATTATACCAGGTGCTAGCTACATTGACTTTGGGAATTCCATGAAGGAAAGAGGATTGGCACATTCCTTTCATCCCTTAGATATTTCATTATCTTTTGCCTAAATGACATAGGCAGTGATGTGTTTCTGCTAAGATGCAGAGGTCTTGGAATGCTAAATTGCACAAGTTTTGTATGTGTTTAAGAAGGGCCTTACTTTCCTCTGAATTTTTATCATAATTGTATACAGAAAAGTATTTATATCTAAAATAAGTGTGGGAATTTCAGACTCAGGTTCAGCTGCAAATTCTCATCTGCAAGTATTGCTAAAATTTATTGTTCTATGATGTGATCTTTATGACATTTTATTATAGTCATATAACTAGTGTGAAAATGTGCCTCAAACCATTTTTGGCTTTTTTTCCCATTTTAAATTATGCAATAAAGTCAACTTTTTTTGTTTGGTGTACAATTCTGTGAATTTTAACATGTAGATTCATGTAACCCCATAATCAGCAAAACAGTTCCATCACCCTAAAAAGCCATCTCATGCAGTTCTTTTGATGTTACATCTTTCCCCTGGATCCCTAGCCCCTATAGTGTTGTCTTTTCAAGAATGTCATATGAAATAATATAGTATGTAACCTTTTGATATTAGCTTCTTTTGGAAAGAAGCATGTTATCAGTAGTTTGTTCCTTTTTATTGCTGAATAATAATCCATTGTATGGATGTACCACAGTTTGTTTATTCAGTTATCTGTTGAAGGACATTTAGGATGTTTCCAGAGCTGCTGTAAACATTGTGTACAGGTTTTTGTGTGAACGTAAGTTTTCATTTCTCCAAGCTAAATACCCAGGAGTGGGATTGCTGGGTCATATGGTAAATGTATTATCTTTATAAGAACTGACCAGCTGCTTTCCAGAGTGGCTGTAGCATTTGGCATTCCCCTCAACAAGGTTGGCGGTTTGAACCCACCTAGCAGCTGCACAGGAGAGAGACCTGGCAATCTGCTCCCCTAAAGATTACAGCATAGAAAACTCTCTTCTTTAATCTCTTTCCACAGTATTTTGTAGTTTCTGAGTTTGTTAAATTTATTTCTAAGTATTTTATTCTTTTTGATGCTATTGTGAATGGAATTTTCTTAATTTCATTTTTTAATTGTTCATTGTGTATAGAAATAATTGATTTTTGAATATTGATCTTGTACCCTACAACCTTGATAAATTCATTTCTTAATTCTAATATTTAGTGGATTCTTCAGTGTTTTCTATATACTAGAGCATGTCATCTGCAAATAGGGATAGTTTTACTTCTTCCTTTCCAATCTGAGTGCCTTTTATTTCTTTTTCTTGCCTAATTGTTCTGGCTAGAACATGCAATACAATGTTGAGTAGAAGTAAGCAAGACCAGACATCTTTGTCTTGTTCCTGATCTTAGGGGGAAGGCTTTTATTTCAGTCTTCCTCCATTAAGTATGATACTAGCTGTGGGTTTTTCATAAATGCCCTTTATCAGATTGAAAGGCTGTTGGATTTTGTCACATGCTTTTTCTGCATCTATTGAGGTGATCATGTGTTTTTTCCTCTTTATTAAAATCGCGTATTACATTGATGGTTGTATGTTGAACCAACAATGATTGCATTCCTAGGATAAATCCCACTTGGTATGGAGCGTAACACTGATAGATTTGGTTTGCTAGTATTTTGTTTGAAGATTTTTTGTATCTATATTCATAAGGGCTATTAATCTGTAGTTTCCTTTTTTGTGATGCCTTTATTTGGTTTTATCTCTTCTTAAAGTCATTCTGGAGTCCCTGGGTGGTGCAGCGGGCTCAGCTGCTAACTGAAAGACTGGAAGTTGGAGTTCACCCAGAGAGAGGCACCTTGAAAGAAAGGCCTGGCAATCTACTTCTGAAAAATCAGCATTTGAAATCCCTGTGGAGCACAGTTCTACTCTGACACGCATGGGGTCACCATGAGTTGGAGTTGACTCTATGGCCTCTTTTTTTTTTTAAGTCATTCTACACACTTCACTTGCTCATCATGGAAGAGGCCTTTTTTCACTTGTTCATTTCTAGCCTCAGATCAGAGGTCAAATTCACTATATAAGTGCGGAAAGCTGAACGGCCGTGTGATTATAGTGGCCCTTTAAACTTTCTGATTTTTGCAATCCAGGGCAAGTGATCTCTGGCACAGTAGGATATTGAATAAAGCATATACACTTGTGCAATACTGTTATGGTTCTGTTGTTTCTTGCTATTAATAGGGTGGCTTTGGGTTTTTCATAGTTATTAATTGCCCAGGATTTCAAGGCTCATAAGTACCAGAGGCATTTGGTCCCTGAGTGGTACATAATGGTTAACACGCTTGACTACTAACCTAAACGTTGGTGGTTTGAACCCACACAGTGGTGCCACGGAAGAAAGGCCTGGAAATCTGCTTCCATAAATATTATAGCCAAGAAAACCCTATAGAGCATTTCTACTCTTTAAACACATGGGGTCGCCATGAGTTGGAATTGATTCGTCAGCAGTGGGTTTTTGGTAAGTATCAGAGGCTGAATTCCAAACCCTAATCCAAAATTGTATCTCTTCCTCATACTACATGGATCTATTCGTCTGAGAAATAGTATAATAGTTTAATTTTTCTAGCAGAGTTAAGGTGAGGAATAGTGATAATGTATGTAAAGTGCTTGGCTTATATAAGCAAGCACCTCATCTTATGACTGAGTTCCATTCTGATGATTGTGTCATTAAGTAGGTTCTGATGTAAGTCAAATACTTTTCAGTTTTCATTATTTTTGCCTTTTTTTTTAATCACTTATCAATCCAAAATTTGAACTCTGCGAGTGAACATTTAAGAATGATAACATCAGCAAATTACATGCTGCAACACTGTATGTAGTACATATTACTAACGATAAGATGTGTACAAAAAAAAAAGTCAGTTGTAGCTCAAATACATCATAAGTTGGAGATCACTTGTACTCAAATAGCTGGTAGACGTTAATTCCCTACCTTCTAAATTGCTCCTGGATGGTGTGGGTGCACAAAAGTCCAGAATTTACGTTTGCTCCAGTGGAGTTAGTAGATTCACATTGTTTTTTTCTACCTCTTGCTTATTCTTCCTCTTCCCTTCATTCTATTCCCCACAATCTGGCTCAGCATTCAAAGAGTTTTGATGTCTGACTTACATTCTTAATCTCTCATATGAATTTTATTGATAAGCACAATATTCTTCCCTGCTATCTTCAAGATAGAATCAGTGGAAATACAGCAAAACTTAAAGAAAAATTAAAATGTCATACTTTTGTGTTGGTTTAAATATACAAAACCACTCCTTTCTTGATCTGGGTCCAGCTATCCTCGTAAAGAAACACTACAAGCTCCCGCTGTTAAGGATTCTGTGTTTTATCTCTTAGATACTGCTAAAGCATTCCTTTATTTACTTATTTTCTTTAAATTCCCTATAGCCCTTACCTGGTGTGTGGACTACCCATTGCTATCAAGTCGATTCCAACTCACAGTGACCGTATAGGACAGAGTAAAACTTCCCTATAGGGTTTCCAAGGAGCAACTGGTGGATTCGAATTACCGACCTTTTGGTTAGCAGCTGAGCTCTTAACCAGGTCCTGGAAAGACATGATTGGTTGTTTTTAAAACAAATGTTTTCACTGCCCTATGGCACCTCGTATGCATGTGAAAGCTGGACAGTGAATAAAGAAGACCAAAGAAGAATTGATGCCTTTGAATTACAGTGTTGGTGAAGAATATTGAATGTACCATGGACTGCCAGAAGAATGAACAAGTCTGTCTTGGAAGAAGTATAGCCAGAGTGTTCTTTAGAAATGAAGATGGCGAGACTTCATCTCATGTACTTTGGACATGTTATCAGGAGGGATTAGTCCCTAGAGAAGGGCATCATGCTTGGTAAGATAGAGGGTCAGCAAAAAAAGAGGAAGACTCTTGGTGAGATGGATTTACACAATGGCTACAACAGTGGGCTCAAACATAGCAACGATTGTGAGAATGGTGCAGGACAAGGCAGTGTTTCATTCTGTTGTACATAGGGTAGCTATGAGTTGGAACCAACTCAACGGCACCTACCAACAACATGGCGTGAATGGTTAAGCACTCAACTACTAAAGATTGGCAATTTGAACCCACCCAGAGGTGCCTTGGTAGACAGGCCTGGCCATCTGTTTCTGAAAGGTCACAGCCTTGATAACCTTATGGAGCAGGTCTACTCTGCACACATGGGGTCACCATGAATTGGAATCAACTTGATGGCGACCAATAACAACAACGTGACTTTTTACCTCAGATCATAAATTAAGCCAGTGATAATAGTGAATTTTACTATAAGTCATTTGTAGTTTGATACTGACAGATCTTCTAGTAAAAATAACCATAATAGAGAGCTTTATTAACTAAGATGTCATTAAAATTTTTTAGTGCTTTTGTAATCTTAGTGATAGTCTTATTTTAAGCTAAAGAGAAATACGGTGTTTGCGGTGAAAGCACGGGGATTGAATCCTGGGCATATTTTTGTAGATTATTTGAACAAAAAAATATGTGTTAATACAAGCCCTAAATCAAAAGAATTTTGTAGTTTGAAGTATGGCTTTTCCTTCTTATCTGTAACACTCATTCTATAGAGGAGATTCTCTATTGCTTTGGGCAGCCAGCAGCTGCTGAAATAAGGATAATAAATAGGGTCCTTTGTTTCTCTTAGTTCAGGCAATTAGAAATATCTGCGTTCAGCCAGCAGCAAATAGCTTGCTGCCAGCACACAAGTATTAAAAAAAAAAAAACCCCAAACACGTTGCCATTGAGTTGGTTCTGACTCATAGTGATCCTATAGGACAGGGTTATAACTACCCTGTAGGGTTTACAAGGTTGTAAATCTTTACGGAAGCAGACTGCCTCATCTTTCTGCCGTGGAGTGGCTGGTGGTTTTAAATCAGTGACCTTTTGTTTAGCAGCCAAGTGCTTAACCACTTCGCCACCATCAACATGCCTCCTTCCTCATAGATAGTGTGGAGAACTAGCTCCTAAAAGATCCGAAACAGAAGAACCAGCTCTTTTTATTTTTAGCATCACATGAAAGATTGTTATGCTACTGAGTTATCTACAGGGCAGTGACAGATGGCCTAATAGGGTAAGTTTAGAGAAACTTTAGAACTAAAAGAAGTAATTCCTAATGATTACCAACATATACATTACTTTTTATGGCATGTTTGTGAAACAAGCCATACATTAAGGGAAGAATTTTATTCAGCTCATCTCTTCTTTTAGGAAAAATTAAAAGGGAAGGCAGTGTCTATTCAATTTTTTTTCTCAATAGTTGTTCCAAGAGGAGGTGAACATTGACTAGTCATGTTAGAGAAAAGGTTATATTTTTTGATGAATTCTAAGTTCTGTCATGACCTATGCAAATTTAAAAAAATTCTACTGAGTCATAGTGCATCAGCTCTGGAAATATTTGTGATTATTCTGCTGCTGGGAGTAAATGCAGAAATTTACAGTTTGATTGGATATAATTGACTGGCAAGCACATATATATTAGTGTCTTAGGTTTAACTCTTAAATGTTATCCTATGTATGGGCAGATGAATCAAGATCAACCCACCTGGGGTGCCTGGCTGTCTTCAGATCCTTCTCCGAAAGGTAAAAAAGGTTTAAAAAAAAAGAGGTCTTTTTGTTCCATGTTGGAGCATGAGAGAGGCAGCCTGGTATCATGGAAAGAGCATGGACGCTGGAGTCAGACAAGACCTAGGGTTTCAAATTCTGGTTTTACCAACTACCTCTGATACTTGAATAAGTTACTTGACATTTCTCAGCATTTGTACGTTGGTAATAATAATGTCTGCCCGTCAGGGTTGTAAGTAATGATATTATAAAATACCAAAGTTTGTAAAGTGCCAGTACATAACATGTGCTCCATAAATAGTAGCTGTTATTACAGTCATACTGTAGGAAAAGCCACAGTTGCTTTCAGTCATTTTTAGTTTACATAGAAACCTCATGTTAGTGTAGATTTGTGAACATTAATGAAAAAGTTCTTGAGTGCTTGCTGTGTGATTAATACAGTGATTAATACAGAGGAAAACTGTGATAATATTGTCTAATGCAAAAAAGTGTTTAAAGAATCTTATCTGGAGGCGGGGCCAAGATGGCAGAGTAGTCAGATGGCTTCCTATATCCCTCTTACAACAAAGACCTGGAAAAACAAGTGATTTGATGGTATATGAATATCTAGGAGCCCTGAACAAGGCAAAGTTGAGGAATTGTACTGATTGGCGGGTTATGAGGGAGATGGTTCAGAAGAAGCTAGGAGTGCCAGACCAGCAGCGGGACCTGCAGCTCTTCAGCCCAAAGGGCTCCGAGTACGCAGCAAAGCAGGCATACAGCTCCATGTGCATGCTCGGGAGGCAGTTTACACATCAAGAGAGATCTGGCAGCAGAGATTCTGCTTGGACGCTCCGAACCAGTGAAAAGCAGCTCCCAAGTGGCTAAAGATAAGTACCTGCATGTGACCTTTCGTGGGGATTTAAAAAAAGAAAAAAGCGCATTTGGGAAACACCTCTTTCCCTTTTACTTCCTTCCTCCCTGCTCTGCACCAGTCTGGCTGGCTTCTGAAGAGTCTCTGAGTCCTGTAGGCCAGAAGTAGATCCCATAAGGCACCCTGACCCATTCTCCTGCCCTCAGAGAGGGAATGTTAACAAACGGGAAAAAATAAGCTACTGGCTCCCCTAAGCCAGAAACTCACGGTTGCACAGCTCCTTTGCTAGGCACAGGCATAAGGGGTCTGCAGACTTTGAGTGCCTTCCACCCCTGTATAGACTTGTGTGGACCCACCTCAACAGTGTAAGCCTTTACTACCACAGTACAACAGGGTAAACACCTGAAGTCTACCTTCAGCTGTTTCAGCTGTGAAGTGGTCGATTTGTGACGCTTGACACAGCCCTGCCTTTTAAGCAGACACTTTTACTGGTCAGCATCAGCGGCTTGAGGACTGGTGGCTCCACCTATGCCACCTAGTCACCTGCTACAGGGGTCCAAGAATAAATAGTGCCCCCGAGTCTTTACAACCAACAGAGGAGGGTGCTCATCGTCCGGCTGCAAAACTCACCTACCTACTCGCTCTAGGGAATAGGGACACGCTTTCCTTTCAGACACTCAGGCAGCCGTCGGCCCCCTGCCTTGCTCAGTGCGTGACCCCCCTACTGCAACCAGATACCTGTGCCTACACGAATCACCCATGCCTCTCTAAAACTGTAGGTGAGAGCCTCCACCACACACTTGGTGACCGATTGCCTGGACACCTGAGCTGAATCCATACAGGAAAATTTAACGGAATCTGTGTGCACATACTTAGTTACAGAACTAACTACCTGGTGACAGGATGTTAGAGCTTCAAAGGTGCCAATCAAACTAGTGCACACAAGCAGCCTATTTGGGCATATTAAAACAAAACAAGAAGTTAGGACACTCTAAACAAATATAAAATAAAATTATAATAACTTATGGCTCAGAGAACAACAGTCAATATCAAATCACATACAGAGGCAGTCCATGATGGCTTCAGCAAGCTCCCAAAATAAAGAATCAGTAAATTATCTGGAGGAAGAGAACTTCTTGGAATTACCAGAGGCAGAATATAAAAAATTAATATACAGAACTCTTCTAGAAATTAAAAAGGAAATTCGTCAAAGCATAGAGACATACAAAGAACATACAAAGTAGTAGCGGAACTTAAAAAAGTTATTCAATAACATAATGACAAATTTAATAGGCTGCAGGAATCCATAGAGAGACAGCAATCAGAAATCCAGAAGATTAACAATAAAGTTTCAGAATTAGACAACTCAATAGAAAGTCATAGGAGCAGAATTGAGGCAGGAGAAGTCAGAATTAGTGACATTGAAGATAAAGCACTTGACGCCAACTTACTTGAGGAAAAATCAGATAAAAGAATTAAAAAGAATGAAGAAACTCTAAGAGTTATGCGGGACTCTATCAGGAGAAATAACCTACGAGTGATTGGAGTACCAGAACAGGGGAGGATAACAGAAAATACAGAGGAAATTGTTGAAGATTTGTTGGCAGAAAACTTCCCTGCTATAATGAAAGATGAGAAGATATCTATCCAAAATGCTCATTGAACCCTACAAAAGGTAGATCCTAAAAGAAAGTCACCAAGACATTATAATCAAACTTGCCAAAACCAAAGATAAAGAGAGAATTTAAAGAGCGGCTAGAGATAAAAGAAAAGTCATCTACAAAGGAGAGTCAATTAGAATAAGCTCGGACTACTCAGCAGAAACCATGCAGGCAAGAAGGCAACGGAATGACATGTATAAAGCCTTGAAGGAAAACAGCTGCCAGCCAAGAATTATATATCCAGCAAAACTGTCTCTCAAATATGACAGTGAAATCAGGGCATTTCCAGATAAAGAAGAAGTTTAGAGAATTTGCAAAAACCAAACCAGAATTACAAGAAATACTAAAGGGAGTCCTCCGGTTAGAAAATCAATAACATCAGATAACAATGCAAGACTAGAACACAAGACAGAGCAACCAGATATTTACTCAGATAGAGAAGTCGAAAATACATCAAAGCTAAAACACTGAAAATAGGGAATAGAAATATCAATATGTAAAAAAGGAGAACATTAAAACAAAAAAGAGGGGCTTAAAAAATGCAGACATAGATTTTTCATATGGAGGAGAAGTCAAGGTGATATAAAGAAATAAAAGACTGGTATGAACTTAGAAAAATACAGGTAAGTATTAAGGTAACCACAAAAGAAACTAACAATCCTACAAATCAAAATAAAAAACTAGAAAAATACAAAGACTCAGCAAACACAAAATCAACAACAATGAAAAAGATGAAAATACTTAAAGAAAAATGACTCAGCACAGAAAATTAAGGGGAGCGAAGAAACTGAACAACACACAAAAAGAGTCATCAGGGTGACAGCACTAAACTCATACCTGTCAATAATTATGCTGCATGTAAACGGACTAAATGCACCAATAAAGAGACAGAGAGTGGCAGATTGGATAAAAAATCGTGATCCGTATATATGCTGCCTGCAAGAGACACACCTTAGACTTAAAGACACAAACAGGCTAAAACTCAAAGGATGGAAAAAAATATATCAAGCAAACAACACTCAAAAAAGAGCAGGAGTGGCAATATTAATCTCTTGACAAAACAGACTTTAAAATAAAATCCACCACAAAGGATAAGGAAGGGCATTATATAATGATTAAATGGTCAATACACCAGGAGGACATAACGATAATAAATATTTATGCACCCAACAGCAGGGCTCCAAAATACACAAACTCTAACAGCTCTGAAGAGAGAGAGAGACAGCTCCACAACAGTAGTAGGAGACTTCAATATGCCACTTTTGGTGAAGGACAGAACATCCAGAAAGAAGCTCAACAAAACCATAGAAGAGCTAAGTGCTACAATCAACCAACTTGATCTCATAGACATATACTGAACACTCCACCCAACAGCAGCCAAGTGTACTTTCTTTTCCAACGCACGTGGAACATTCTCCAGAATAGACCACATGTTAGGCCATAAAGCAAGCCTTCACAAAATCCAAAACATCGAAATATTACAAAGCATCTTTTCTGACCATAAAGGTATAAAAGTGGAAATCAACGACACAAAAAGCAAAGAAAAAATATCAAACACATGGAAACTGAACAACACCTTGCTCAAAAACTACTGGGCTATAGAAGAAATTAAAGATGGAATAAAGAAATTCATAGAACCAAATGAAAATGAAAACACATCCTGCCAGAACCTTTGGGACACAGCAAAAGCAGTGCTCAGAGGGCAGCTTATAGCGATAAATACACACATCCAAAAAGAAGAAAGCGCCATAATCAAAACATTAACCCTACAACTGGAACAAGTGGAAAGAGAGCAGCAAAAGAAGCCCTCAGGTGCCAGAAGGAAGGAAATAATAAGAATTAGAGCAGAACTAAATGAAATAGAGAATAGAAAAACAATTGAAAGAGTTAAAAAGTCCAAAAGCTTGTTCTTTGAAAAGATCAACAAAACTGATAAACCATTGGCCAAACTGAAAAAAGAAAAACAGGAGAGGAAGCAGATAGCCCGTATAAGAAATGAGATGGACGATATCACAACAGACCCAACTGAAATTAAAAGAGTCGTAACAGAATATTATGAAAAATTGTACTCTAACAAATTTGAAGACCTAGAGGAAATGGACAAATTTCTAGAAACTCACTACCTATCTAAACTAACATAAACAGAGGTAGAACAACTAAATAAACCCATAACAAAAGAAGAGATTGAAACGGTTATTAAAAAACTCCCAACAAAAAAAAGCCCTGGCCGAGATGGCTTCACTGGAGAATTCTACCAAACTTTCAGAGAAGAGATAACACCACTTCTACTAAAGGTATTTCAGAGTATAGAAAAGGACGGAATACTCCCAAACTCATTCTATGAAGCCAGCATAACCCTGATACCAAAACCAGATAAAGACACCACACAAAAAAGAAAATGACAGACCGATATCCCTCGTGAACATTGGCGCAAAAATCCTCAACAAAATTCTAGCCAATAGAATTCAGCAACATATCAAAAACATAATTCACCATGATCAAGTGGGATTTATACCAGGTATGCAGGGATGGTTCAACATTAGAAAAACAATCAATGTAATCCATCACATAAATAAAACCAAAGACAAGAACCACATGATCTTATCAATCGATGCAGAAAAGGCATTTGACAAAGTCCAACACCCCATTCATGCTAAAAACTCTCAACAAAATAGGAATAGAAGGGAAATTCCTCAATATAATTAAGGACATTTATACAAAGCTAAAAGCCAACATCATCCTGAATGGAGAGACTTTGAAAGCATTCTCCTTGAGAACAGGAACCAGACAAGGATGCCCTCTGTCACCACTCTTATTCAACATTGTGCTAGAGGTCCTAGCCAGAACAGATAGGCTAGAAAAGGAAATAAATGGCATCCAAATTGGTAGGGAAGAAATCAAAGTATCTTTATTTGTGGATGATATGATCTTATATACAGAAAACCCCAGAGAATCCATAAGAAAACTACTGGAACTAATAGAAGATTTCAGCAAAGTTTCAGGATACAAGATAAACATACAAAAATCAATTGGATTCCTTTACACCAACAAAGAGTATCTTGAAGAGGAAATCACCAAATCAATACCATTTACAGTCACCCCCAAGAAGATAAAATATTTAGGAATAAATCTAACCGGAGATGTAAAAGACCTATACAATGAAAACTATGAGATACTACTGCAAGAAACCAAAAGAGACCTGCATAAGTGGAAAAATATACCTTGCTCATGGATAGGTAGACTCAACATAGTGAAAATGTCACTTCTACCCAAAGTGATCTACAGATACAATGCAATCCTGATCCAAATTCCACCGGCATCTTTTAATGAGATGGAGAAACAAATCACCAACTTCATATGGAAAGGGAAGAGGCCCTGAATAAATAAAGCATTACTGAAGAAGAAGAACAAAGTGGGAGGCCTCACACCTCCTGATTTTAGAACCTATTATGCTGCCACGGTAGTCAAAACAGCCTGCTATTGGTACAACAACAGATACATAGACCAATGGAACAGAATTGAGAATCCAGACTTAAGTTCATCCACCTATGAGCAGCTGATATTTGACAAAGGCCCAAAGTCCATTAATTGGGGAAAAGACAGTCTCTTTAACAAATGGTGCTGGCATAACTGGATATCCATCTGCAAAAAACTGAAACAAGACCCATACCTCATACCATGCACAAAAACTAACTCAAACTGGATCAAAGACTTAAATATAAAATAAAAAACAATAAAGATAATGGAAGAAAAAATAAGGACAACGCTAGGAACCCTAATACATGGCATAAACAGAATACGAACCATAAGTAACAATGCACAAGCACCAGAAGAGAGAGACAGATAAATGGGAGCTCCTAAAAACAAACACTTATGCTCATCAAAAGACTTCACCAAAAGAGTAAAAAGAACCTACAAACTGGGAAAAAAATTTGGCTACAACAAGTCCGATCAGCATCTAATCTCTAAAATCTACAAGATGCTGCAACACCTCAACAACAAAAAGATAAATAATCCAATTAAAATATGGGCAAAGAATATGAACAGGCACTTCATCAAAGAGGATATCAGGTGGCTAACAGACGCGTGAAGAAATGCTCACGATCATTAGCCATTAGAGAAATGCAGATCAAAACTACAATGAGATATCATCTCGCCCCAACAAGGTTAGCACTAATCCAGAAAACACAAAGTAAGTGCTGGAGAGGTTGTGGAGAGACTGGAACACTTATCCACTGTTGGTGGGAATGTTAAATGGTACAGCCACTTTGGAAATTGATTTGGTGCTTCCTTAAAAAGCTAGAAATAGAAGTACCATACGATCCAGCTATCCCGCTCATTGGACTATATCCTAGAGAAATAAGAGGCATCACATGAATAGATACATGCACACCTATGTTCATTGCAGCACAGTTCACAGTAGCAAAAAGATGGAAACAACCTAGATGCCCATCAACAGATGAATGGATGAACAAATTATGGTATATCCACAGTATGGAATACTACTCAACGATGAAGAACAATGATGAAGCCATGAAACATTGTAGAACATGGACGAAGCTGGAACTTATTATGCTGAGTGAATTTAGTCAGTCACAGAAGGACAAATACTGTATAAGACCACTATTATAAGAAGTCAAGAAAAGGTTTAAACACAGAAGAAAGCATTCTTTGACGGTTATGAGGGTGGAGAAGGAAGGTGAGGGTTATTTATTAACAATATAGTAGATAAGAATCATCTTAGGCAAGGGGAAGGACAGCACACACTACAGAGGAAGTCAGCACAACTGAACTAAACCAAGGCTGAGAAGTTTCCTGAATACAATCAAACACTTTGAGAAACAGAGTAGCAGGGGTAGAGGTCTGGGGACCGTGCTTTAAGGGAAAATCTAGGTCAATTGGCATAACAAAGCTTATTAAGAAAATGTTCTGCATCCTACTTTGGTGAGTGGCATCTGGGGTCTTAAAAGCTTGCAAGCGGCCATCTAAGATGCATCAATTGGTCCCAACCACCTGGAGTAAAGGAGAGTGAAGAACACCAAAGACACAAAGAAAGTATTAGCCCAAGAGATAGAAAGGGCCACATAGACCAGAGACTTCATCAGCCTGAGACCAGAAGAGCTAGATGGTGCCTTAGCGACCACCAGTGACTGCCCTGACAGGGAACACAACAGAGACTCCCTGATGGAGCAGCAGAAAGATGGGGTGCAGAACTCAAATTCTAGTAAGAAGACCAGACTTAATGGTCTGTATGAGACTGGAGGAACCCTGGAAAACATGGCCCCTGGATTCTCTATCAGCCCAGACTAAAACAATTTCCAAAGCCAACTCTTCAAAGTGATTGGACTGGACTGTGGGACATAAAGTGATACTCATGAGGAGTGAGCCTCTTAGCTCAAGTAGATACAGGAGACCAAAGGGGCAGCTTCGGTCCAGAGGTGAGATGGGAAGCCAGAGGGGGTTAGGAGCTGGTTGAGTGGACATGGGGAATCGGGTGGTAAGGAGGAGTGTGCTGTTGCAGAATGGGGTGAGCAGTTAGGGTCACATATTAATAATGTATGTATAAAATTTTGTATGGGAGGCTAACTTGAAATGTAAACTTCCTTTAAACCACAATAATAAAGAAGGTGATCTCCTCACCAAAAAAAAAAGAATCTTATCTGAAAATGACTAGGCGAGTCCTTCTGAACTGCAAATACCTTAATATTTCAGAACACCTACATCTTCAAAAAGAGGGCAAATGATAATGTAAGAAATATTGGGAAGGGGATACTATTAGGGCGACATTAAGAGGTCCTCTTGGCCAGAACACAAGAATTCTAGGTTCAACCCTAGATGATTCCTTTATTCAAGGCTGTCTTTCAAGAACAACATCTACGCAGCTAATTAAGGTGGGATAACAAGTTCTGTCATCAACACGAGTGCTGGCCTCAACCTCCTTTGCAGAAACAAATTGTAGTTCTTCTTGTTGCATGAAAAGACCACATCTTCTAGTAAGAGACAGGAGGAAAACACAGTAGACAGAAAAAATGTGGCCCAGTGTCTCTGAATATAATAAGTCATAGTAAGTCCACCATTTCCTTGAGAGTGGATGAAAGCCAAGACCCTGACCCAGCATTGTGAGAAGAATGAAGAGTTGGGATGAAGAGGAGCTCATTAAAATAAATTTCTGAAATATATGTTGTTGTGTACCATGAAGCCAAAACTCCTAGTGACCCTATTATGTTCAACAGAACGAAACACTACCTGGTCCTGAGCCATCCTCACAGTCATTGCTGTGTTTGAGCCATAGTTGCAACCACTGTGTCAGTTCATCTCATTGAGGGTCTTCCTCTTTTTTGCTGATCCTCTACCAAGCATGATATTCTCCAGGGACTGGTCCCTTCTGGTAACATGTCCAAAGTACGTGCTTGCTTCTAAGGAGCATTCTGGTTGTACTTCTTCCAAGACAGAGTTGTTCGTTCTTCTGGCAGTCTGTGGTATATTCAATATTCTTCACCAACACCATAATTCAAAGGCATCAACTCTTCTTTGTTCCTTCTTATTCCTTGTCCAGCTTTTGCATGCATATGAGGTGATTGAAAATGCCATGGTTTGGGTTAGGCACACCTTAGTCCTCAAAGTGACATCTTTGCTTTTTAGCACTTTAAGGAGGTCTTTTGCAGTAGATTTGCTCAGTGCAATGCATCATTTGATTTCTTGACTGCTGCTTCCATGGGCATTGATTGTGGATCCATGTAAAATGAAATCCTTGACAACTTCAGTCTTTTCTCCGTTTATCATGATGTTGCTTATTGGTCCAGTTGTGAAGATTTTTGTTTTCTTTATGTTGAGGTATAATCCATACTGAAGGCTGTAGTCTTTGATCTTCATCAGTAAGTGCTTCAGGTCCCTTTCACTTTCAGCAAGCAAGCGTGTGTCTTCATATTGCAGGTTGTTAATGTGTCTTCCTCCAATCCTGATGCTGTTTTCTTCTTTATCTAGTCCAGCTTCTCTAATTATCTGCTCAGCATACAGATTGAATAAGTATGGTGAAAGGATACAGTCCTGACACACCTTTCCTGATTTTAAACCTTGCAATATCCCCTTGTTCTGTTTAAATGACTGCCTCTTGGTCTATGTATAGGTTCCTCATGAGCACAATTAAGTGTCCTGGAATTCCTGTTCTTCGCAACGTTATCCATAATTTTTTATGATCCACCCTGTTGAACGCTTTTGCATAGTCAGTAAAACACAGGTAAACATCTTTCTGGTATTCTCTGCTTTCAGCCAAGATCTATCTGACATCAGCAGTGATATCCCTCGTTCCATGTCCTTTTCTGAATCTGGCTTGAATTTCTGTCAGTTCCCTGTTGATGTACACTGCAGCAGCTTTTGAATAATCTTCAACAAAATTTTACTTGCATGTGATATTGATATTGCTTGATAATTTCTGCATTTTGTTGGATCACCTTTATTTGGAATGGGCACAAATATGGATCTCTTCCAGTCAACTGGTCAGGTCTTCAAAATTTCATAGCATAGACATGTTCTTCCAGCGCTGCATCTGTTTGTTGAAACATCTCAAGTGGTATTCTGTCAATTTCTGGAGCCTTGTTTTTCACCAGTGCCTTTAGTGCAGCTTGGACTTCTTTCACTACCATTGGTTCTTGATCATATGCTACCTCCTGAAATGATTGAATGTGGACCGATTCTTTTTGGTACAGTGAGTCTATATTCCATCTTCTTTTGATGCTTCCTGCATCGTTCAATATTTTGCCCATAGAATCCTTCAGTATTGCAACTTTACGCTTGAATATTTTTCTTCAGTATTTTCAGCTTTAGCAATGCCAAGCATGTTCTTCTCTTTTGGTTTTCTAACTTCAGGTCTTTGCACATTTATTATAATACTTTACTTTGTCTTCTTGAGCCATCCTTTGAAATCTTCTGTTTAGCTCTTTTACTTCATCATTTCTTCCTTTCATGTTAGCTACTCTGTGTTCAAGAGCAAGTTTGAGTCTCTTCTGACATCCATTTCAGTCTTTTCTTTCTTTTTAATGACCTTTTTCTTTCTTCATGTATGATGTCCTTGATGTCATTCTACAACTTGTCTGGTCTTCGGTCATTAGTGTTCAATGTGTCAAATCTGTTGGTTTCTAAACTCAGGTGGGATATTCTCAAGGTTGTATTTTGGCTCTCCTGGACATGTTTTAATTTTCTTCAGCTTCAACTTGAATTTGCATATGAGCAATTGATAGTCTGTTCCTCAGCAGGCCCCTGGCCTCACCCTGACTGATGATATTGAGCTTCTCCATTGTCTCTTTCCACAGATACAGTCGATTTGATTCTTGTGTATTCCACCTGGTGAGGTCCACATGTACACTTGCCACTTATGTTGAAAAAAGGTAATCCCAATGAATAGGTTGTTGGTCTTGCAAAATTTTGTCATGCTATTGCCAGCATCGTTTCTTTCACCAAGGCCGTATTTTCCAACTACTGATCCTTTATCTTTGTTTCCAGCTTTCGCATTCCAATCACCAATAATTTTCAGTGCATCTAGATTGATGTTTGATCAATTTCAAGTTGGTAAAAATATTCAATTTCTTCATCTTTGGCATTAGTGGTTGATGTGTAAATTTGAATAATAGTCATATTAACTGGTCTTCTTTGTAGGTGTATGGATATTATCACTGACAGCGTTGTACTTTAGATCTTGAAATGTTCTTTTTGACAGTGAATGTGTCGTTATTCCTCTTCAAGTTGTCATTCCTGGCATTGTAGACTATATGATCTTCTGATTCAAAATGGCCAATACCAGCCCATTTCAGCTCACTAAGCCTAGGCTATTGATATTTATGCGTTCCATTTCATTTTTGATGATTTCCAATTTTCCTAGATTCATACTTTGTACATCCACATTCTGATTATTAATGGATATTTGCAGCTGTTTCTTCTCATTTTGAGCCATGCCACATCAACAAATGAAGGTCCTGAAAGCTTGACTCCATCCACGTCATTAAGGTCAACTCTACTTTGAGGAGGCAGCTCTTCCCAGCATCTTTTGAGTGCCTTCCAACCTGAGGGTCTCATTTTCCAGCACTGTATCAGACAATGTTCTGTTGCTATTCATAAGGTTTTCACTGGCCAGTTTTTTAGAAGTTGATTGCCAGGTCCTTCTTCTTAGTCTGTCTTAGTCTGGAAGCTCCACTGAAACCTATCCACCTTGGGTGACCCTTCTGGTATTTGTAATACTGGTGGCATAGCTTCCAGCATCACAGCAACACGCAAGCCACCACAGTATGTCAAACTGACAGACGAGTGATGGTCTGAAATATATAGACTTTGAAAACTTTATTTGATTTTGGGGACATGTGAGTTCTATTTATATTTTTGGGCAGTTGGTATTTTGGCTACAAAATGAGTAAAATACTTTAGGAATGGATCACAGCATATGTTTTGTTTTTAAATTCTGTTCATTCTTTAAAGATTGATAAATGGTTGAGATAATTGTATATAGCTTTATAAATATATAAGAACTACTTACTCATATGGTTTTAAGATCAAAATCAATGCAAACTATCACTTTTATACATTTTGTCTTAGGAATCTGAGCATCTGGAACAAAAATCTAAATGAAATGAATTTGCACGTGTCCCAGACAAATCGACTGAATTCCTTCTATTGTCAAGTTCCAGATCTTTTGTTATAGGAATTAGTGGGTTATATTTTAATTTTAGCCTTAAGGCCTAAATTCACTGTAAGAGTATGTATTCGAAACATCTTTAAGAACAAGATACGGAAAAGACTGGATGAAAACATGAAAAATATTATCAGTGGTTATTTCTGGGTGATGAGAATGACTGCTTTTGTCTTTGTTTCTGTGTTTTTAGGATTCTAGAAAATGGGCAAGTCTTCTATAATTAGGGAAAAAATGATACATCAAAAATATTTATTAAATATATATGCTAGGAAAATGAATATGAATAAGACATATAATTCCTGTCCTTAAGCGAGGTGGTGTGGAGGGGGTCAAACATACACAAACAATAGTACTTTGTATTTTTCTGTATTGTACAATGTTTTCTCTCCCCAAATAACAATAAGAAAAATCTGATTCTGATACAGTGTAGACTGTATCATCGGTGAGGGAAGAAAAAACAATTTCAAGAACACTGAACAGAAGAAATGAAACATGAATCAAGTGTTAAATGGTGACTTCACTAGGTAATCGGAAGGAAAGAGGACTTTAGGAAGAAAAATCAGCATGTATTGAACAATTTGACATGTTCAGAGAACTACTGGTAGAGATGTATATGGTCAAAGCATAGGTATAAGAAAGAATGGTGGAAGATGGGGCTGGAAAGGTAAGCAAGTGCTAGATTGTGTAGGATCTTTTGTATACCATGCTAAGGAATTTGGAATTTTACCCTGTGCAGTGGAGAGCCCATCAGAGGCTTAACATAGAAACAGTACTTGAGATTTGCACTTTGAAAATAATCAGCATAGAAGCAATGTGAATATTAAATTGGAACAGAATGAGATGAAAATCAGATAGATGACTGTTGTAGCACATCAGGCAAAGAAATAAAAGAGGGCCTGAACCAGGATAGTGGTAGTGGGATGGAGAGGAACAGATGGATTTGAGAGATATTGAAGAGGTAGAATCCTTAGAATTTAGTGATAGGGAATTAAGGAGGAAAAAGAGTCTAGAATGACTATGAGATTTCTGGGTTAGATGCCTGGGTGAATGGATATGCTTTTAACAACCCTAAAGTACACACATTCCCAAAAGGAAGCAAAATGGAGTCTTGACACCTTTAGGATATCTAAGTATACTTCCATAGGCTATAGGAGTTTACTGAGCTGTTACTTAGAAGAGTGATCTGGGTCAGTGGGACTTGGGATCTGTGGTAGGCTGAAAAATGCCCCTCTCCCCTGCAAAAAATCCATGTTCTAATCCCTTATACCTTTGTTACCTTATATGTCCAAAAAATAAAAGGGGAGGTCTTTATAGATGTAGTTAAATTAAGAATCTTGAGATGAAGATATTATCCTGAATTATCTGGGTGGGTCCTAAATGCAATCACATGTATCCTTACGAGAAGGAGGCAGAGGACAAGTTCAAATACACAGAGGAGAATGCAATGTGAAGATGGAGCAGAGAGAGATTTGAAGATGCTGGGCCTTGGAGATTGGAGTAGTGTGATAAGTGAAGGAATGTTGGCAGCCACCAGAAGCTGGAAAAGGCAAGCAGTGGATTCTCCCTTAGAGCTTCCAAAGGGAGAGGAGTGTCGCCCTGCTGACACCTTAGTTTTGGCCCAGTGATCAGTATTCAGACTTCTGGCCTCCAGAACTAAGAGAGAATAATTTCTGTTGTTTTAAGCCACCTAGTTTGTGGTAATTTGTTACAGTAGCTATAGGAAACTAATACAGGAGCCACTAGCATAGAGTTTTTAATTAAAAGTAATGAGTCTGAATGACTTTACTTAGGGAGAATGCGTGGAATGAGAAGAAAAGAGGAATGAGAATAGAAGTTTTTTTAATCTGGTACTATCCAGAAATGTACTATTTTGGATTAGAGGATGTTTCAGAAACTCAATACAAAACCTTGTTAATTATTGCCACTTTTTTAATTGATAAAAATGTTTCTGATAGAATGCTAATAAATTCCTTTGTCTTTGCATAACATGTTGAACCATGCTCCTAAATGTTATGTCCTAGGTGGATATACCTTACTTCTATTCTAGTCTTGTTCTTGTAATTCTCTTTGATATCTGAGTGTTACTTTATATTTTGCTGCAAACCAGAGCTTTAATATGTTTCCTTTCCTATACCCTCTATTTCTAGATAATTATCAAATTCCTTCTTCAAAACATTTCTTGAAATCTGACTATTGTTCTCAGTCCATGGCCAGGCCCTTATTATCTCAGCTTAATTTTCTACAGCAGACTGAGTTATTCTAACTCCAGGTGGTCCATGTTACAGACCAATCTTCTTTAAATAATGTATTCGCTGTGTTATTACTTCCCACAAATCTAGAATGACTCCTAATTGCTTACTGTGATTAGTCTGAATTCTTTTTTCTGGTTGTCAAGGAATTCTGTCATGTGGCCCTAAAAAAATCTCACCTTATTTACACATACACACACTTCTAGCCATCTTTTCCAAGCAGGCTAGGTTCCTTATCCCACGAACTAAGCGAGCTGGATTAAGGAATGGGCCAGCTGTTTCCCTCTTCAGAGTGTTGATTTCTGAAAAACCAAACCCATTGCTGTCTAGTTGATTCTGACTCTTAGCAACCATATAGGACAGAGTAGAACTGCCCCATAGCATTTCCAGGTAGCGGCTGGTGGATTCAAACTGCAGACCTTTTGGTTAGCAGCCAAATGCTTAACCACCTTGCCTCTAAAGGCTCACTGGAAATGTAACAAGGTAGAGAAATTGTTTATTAAAAATCCTCTCATAGAGAGTATGTATTATGTATGGCTTTGAAAAATAATTTGATAAACTGTTCAGGCAAGGATGTGTGCCCACCAAAGAGCATGCCAAACTGCTTTAGTGGGTAGTTCTGGTTAACTGGAGGGCTTTTTCTGAATCGGGAGCCAGAGATGATTGTTCAGGACCACAGAAGAGGCATTAAGCATGTGTGGTCTGCTTTCCTTTTCTTCTTCTTCCTCAGTGCAACCTTCAGCGTTTTCTCTTAGTAAATGTTGAACAATTTATTTATTTAAAGAGTATTAGTTTGAATAAGTATTAATTATTAACCTACCCAGATTCCCACATGTCTTGGTCTGGCCGTGAGTCTAGAATACTTTTTTCTGTGCCATTGTTTATATATATATATACGTATTTTTCTACATAGAAAATGGGCTTTTCCTTTTTTTGTAAAAGACTTTGAGTCCAAAGTAGGACAACTATGGTTATATAATTAGAGAAGGCTCCAACGAGTCCTGTTTGGACCTTCAAGTATATGGAAGATTTGGATAGGTATAGAGAATGCATTGTCAACAGAGGTTGATAACAACTTAGATATTTACAATGGTTTGTGACCTTCCAAAGCCCAACACTACCCTTCAATATCTTATCCTTTTAGTATTTTATTTCTCGTGTTAGGGAGAAATTGAATTAATTTTAAATTAAAATTAATTGTATGTATTGATATTAGTTAAATTTTATTCCTTAGAGTGACAGTAAAAACAAAATGTTGAGAAATACTGGGATAAAGAAAGGGAAGATACCGTTGTTGTTGTTGTTGTTGTTTTTTTTTTTTTTTGAGGGAAGAAGTCAAACACTTATTTTAAATGAGTTAATCCTTTTTATCAGTCATTATTAGCAAAGCATGATGGTTTTATTGGACAGTGATTATAATGAATATATCTGTAGGTTCAGAACTATATATTTGGGGGAAAAAAGACAAAAACAGGATACAGTATAGAAGATGTTCTAACTTAGTATAACAATTACTGTTTTAGGCAAAGGGTGCTCTGAGCTTAGGCAAAGGAAGAGAGTTACTTGGTCTGAAATGGTCAGAGGGGTCAGGTTCAAGGAGAATCTAGGAATTTGAACTGAGCCTTGAAAGATTTATAGGATTTGAATCGACAGAGAAGGAAAGCATAGCATTTTGATTTTTTTGTGAATGTGAGAGTATTTGAGAAGCAGAGAGCTATCCTGTAACTGCTCTTACTGACTGACCTGAAGAGAATTGAGCTTGCACAAGTTTAGAGACTGTTTAGTTGCTTTTTAAAAATTTTAGTACCTTTGACTTCTTGTTAGCCATACCAAATCTTCCAACTTTTTAAAAAATATATTTATTGTAGTAAAATAGATAGGTATAACAGAACATTTGCCTTCTCATCCATCTTTACATGTACAATTAAGTGACATTTAATTATATTCACCGTGTGATACAACCATCACCACTACCCGCTTTCAGTTTTTTTCCATCACTGACTTACTTTTTAATGGATTTATTTTGAAAGTAGAAAAACACCCTTTTTAGGCCACAGAAAAGTAAAGTTATAGTGCCAAGTTCTTTGCTAAGTACTTTACATGCATTTAATCTCATTTAAGAATCCCATGAAGTGCTTACTATTTGTTTCCCTGCTTTCCAAGTGAAAATTGTAAGCTCAGGTATTTCATATGGCAGAGTCCAGAGCTGCTTAGCATAGAGCCTGAGCCCTTAGATTAAAAAAAAAGTTTATTAGAAAGAATATCAGAGATCATAGTCTTTTTGTAATGGGAAGGCAATTTTTTTTTTTCTTCCTAAAGGCTTGAGTTCACTAAAGGAAAGGTAAAGAGGTGAATGCTGACAGTTAATATAAAGTAGCATAATGTAGAAGAAAGAGGTGACACTGCTGGTTGTGCTCCCCTTAAAATTCTAGTCAGCTGCTATGTTGGGAGGGTGTTGGGGCAAGGGTTAACAATGGGCAGGGAAGTGGTAGCTGCCAACTTAGAGATCATCTGGTTCTGGCACTAGATTCATTTCTTCATCTCAATAATAACGGAGTTGAACATATTTTAAGGTCTACCATTAGATACTGAAATGTTAGTTAGGTGGCCCCTGTCTTAGAAGTACCTTTCTGTCCCTAGATCTCTGTAATGTTCTGTTTCATGCTGATTTGAAAAGGGGGTAGATGGTCTATTGTAGAATAGTTTACTCCAACAGATACGTGCTATTATGAAGATGACAGAGCCTGTTGTGAACCTGTTTAAAATTGAGGGCCTGCAAAGGAGAGAGTCAATTTTTATTCTTTGTCATATTTAGTGATAAGAGTGCCACTAGAAGTTGTATTTTGTATATTTCCCATTTATTGATTTCAGTTTGCTGCCTATGCTACTCACATTTTTCAGAATAGGAAATATAAACAGTAAAAGACAGTTGGAATTGACTCAGTGGCAGTGGGTACGGGTAAGAATACACTGAAATATAATTAACGAAAGAAATGGGGAAATGTCTACCTTAATAGGAATGAATTACAAATTTAAACAAGTTGTTGTTTGCCATTCAAATTAAACAAAATATAAACACCCTAGTGAAATGAGCATTCATACTTAGTGATGAACATTCATAGCTGATGAAAGTGGTTTGGAAATATATATCATGAGCCTTGAAAATTTCTCCTAATGAATTAATGTTAAATGGGGAAAAATGTTTGCATATAAAGTACATATACATGTTACTTGTAATAGGTCCAAATTGGATATGATGGTACTGTTACAAGGTGAAATATATATAACCATTAAAAATAATGTTATTGAAGGCTTATAATATGGGAAAATTTTTATTATATGGTTTTGAAAGCAGTGAATACTGTTCTGTACTCATTTATTAACACCTCAAGAGTATTTGACTCCGTTGAATATTCTCTCCTTCCTAAAACGGTGGCCCTACTTAGTCTCTGGTAGCTTTCTCTTTCCTTCTTAACTCCTGTTTGTTCTCAGTCTCTTTTGCTTGATCCTCTTCTTCTGAATGTGGGAGTTCTTTAGGGCTTAGTTCTAGATCCTGGTTCTTTTCTACCTCGTAGTTTTTGCACCTGCTCCATTCTCTTATGCTTAGGGTACTCCTCCGTCTTTGCTAGATACCTTTTTTGTTTTGGAGTTTAGCATAAGCGTCGCCTTCTTTTTTAAAAAAAAAAAACAAAACAAAACCTGTTGTCGTCCAGTCGATTCTGACTCATAGTGACCCTATGGTACAGAGTAGAACTGCCCCATAGGATTTCCAAGGGGCATTTCGTAGATTCGAACTGCCAACCTTTTGGTTAGCAGCCAAGCTCTTATCCTCTGCACCACTGGGGCTCCGACTCCCACTTTCTTTAAAGTAGTACAGTTTCCCCTCCCTCAACCAATTATCTTTATCTCTTACAGAATTTTATTTCTTGCCTAGAACCTAATCTCTGATGCCTAGCAAAGTCCTTTGCATGTAGTAACCACTCAGTAAATATTGGCTGAATGGATGTACTGTATGAACATTATGCAGATTAAAAGGACTGAATGCAAACATATCAGTTTTTTAATAATGAATCTTTAGTTGATTGTCATAGGGTAGGGGGAATGAGGAGTGATGTGTTGTTATTGTCTGTAGTTCCCAGTTTTTCTATAATGAGCATACATTGCTTTTATAAACAAAACACACTTAAAGATGAAAGAAAACATGTCTAATTTGTTGAGTTTAATGTTCTTAAGTTCTCATTTATCATTTTTTGGTGATTAGTTTTCATTTTATTTATTGTTCTTTAAAATATTAAAACAGATTGTTCAGATAGTTAAAAAAGCATAGAATTATAAAATATTCATATTTATATTATACTTTGTAGTATCTTTTTTTTCCTACTTTATCAATTTAGATACTGTAGTCTTTAATATTTTTTCTTTCCTTTATTTTTGGTGAAAATATACACAACAGAACATAGGTCATTCAGCAGTTTCTGTATGTATAGATCAATGCCGTTGGTTACATTCCTCACATTGTATCACGATTCTCATTGTCTCCACCCATGTTGTTTCACCACCATTCACTTTTTAAAAAATATATTTTATTGTGTTTTAGGTGAAAAGTTTGCATAACAGATTAGGTTCCCATTTAAGAATTTTTATACAACTTATTCCATGACATTGGTTACATTTTTCACAATTTGTCAACATTCTCATTATTTCAATTTTTTTTTTGTTCTGTTTCCATTACTCTAGCTCCCCTGCTCCTCCTTAGATACTGTAGTCTTTTAATTTCTTTCCCATAGGGCTGTTTTGTACCTTCTTTCTCTGCCTTTAATAATTTTGTTTGTCTTTTTCTGAACCTTGTCTAATTTCTCCTGTAGGAATTGTGTGGGTTTTTTCCTTTTTCTTTTGAGCTGTGTGACTACAGCCAAACAGTGTTTAATATAAGGGTGTTCCTGAATGTCCTATCATTGTAACTATTCCCCTTTTCTTGCCCACAAATTATAAATAGAAATGTGTAATTATTTTCTAAACTTGTCTTCCTAGAGAGAGGTTAAACTATTGAGGATTTTTTTTGGGGGAGGGGCCTTATTCAGTTTGTTCTGTTCAAGGCCATTCAGGAGGAGATTTGCCTGCTTTAGCAAAAAATATAAATTATTTTTGTGTATCTATAAGTTTATAGATTAAATGGAGGTGTCTGGTTGCCTAAGAGGGAGTTGAACAGAGAAATAGCACAAATTAGTTCTCCAAATTTATGAAATGAACTATTTAATTTTATGTATTTTCTTACATTCAGAATCAAGAATAAAAAAAAATCTAACTACTTATTCTAAACTGTATTTAAGAGTATGGTGGTTAACATGGAACATTATGCAGCTGTGCAAAAGAATACCACTATATATACTACTATGTTACGATCTTCAGGACATATGTTAAGTGAGAAAAGCAAAGTGGATAAAAGTATGAAATATTCTACTGCTTAAGAAAAAGGGAGAGAATCTGAATATATGTGTTCACTTATATTAAAAACAGTACAAGAATAAAGCATAAAGATTTTTAAAAAGTTTTCTGTCAAGGACCAAAAAAAACAAACCCAATGCTGTCGAGTTGATTCCAGCTCTTAGGACCTCATAGGGTTTCTGAGGCTGTAAATCTCTACGGAAGCAGACTGCCACATCTTTCTCTCATGGAACCACTGGTGATTTTGAACTGCCAACCTTTCAGTTAGAGTCAGTCCCTTTAACTACCGCGCCACTAAGTCTCCCTGTGTGTCTCAGGGAAGGAGTGATGAAGTAGAGGGGAGTATACCTCATTCTGTAGATTTAACTTTGGAACATGTAAATATTTTATGTAATTAAATAAATTAATAAAACAAACTGTAAAAATTGAAAATAAAGCAAATGAACTTATGTGTATATCTTAGTGGCATTTACCTTACAATAGTGGTTCTCAAAGTGTGAGAGGGTCCAAAACCCCTGGGTGTCTTCAGATTTTTTCATTGTGTTGACGCCTGCACAAGTAGCTGTTTGTGCCTTAATACAAATCAAAGCAGTGGCACCAAACTGTACTTAGTAGTCATTGTATTTGTCACCACCATGCCCTTGCAGTTAAAAAAAATTCCAGTTTTACTTAAGAATTTTCTTGAAGCAGTAAAAAATAATAATTTAAAATACCTTGATTCTTAGGTATGTATCTTTTTAATAATTCATATGACAAAACGGGAAGACAAAATAAAGCACTTCGGGGGCATACTGAAATATAATAGTTGCCTTGAATAAGTATCGTGAAAGGATAGAATTCCAGTGCACACCATTCCTGATTTTAAACTATGCAGTATTCCCTTATTCTGTCCGAATGATTGCCTCTTGGTCTATGTACAGGTTCCTCATGAACACAATTGAGTGTTCTGGAATTCCCATTTTTTGTAATGTTATCCATAATTTTTTATGATCCACACAGTCAAATGCCTTTGCATAGTCAATAAAACACAGGTAAACATCTTTCTGGTATTCTCTGCTTTCAGCCGTGGTCCATCTGACATCAGCAATGATATCCCTTGTTCCATGTCCTCTTCTGAATCAGCCTTGAATTTCTGTCAGTTCCCTGTCGATGTACTGCTACAACCGCTTTTGAATAATCTTCAGCAAAATTTTACTTGTGTGTGATATTAATGATATTGTTCTATAATTTTCGCTTTCTGTTGGATCACCTTTCTTTGGAATGGGTACAAATATGGATCTCTTCTAGTCGGTTGGCCAGGTAGAGGTAGCAGTCTTCCAAATTTCTTGGCATATAGAGCGAGCACTTCAGGACTGCATCTGTTTATTGAAACATAGTCAATAGGTATTCTGTCAATTCCTGGAGCCTTGTTTTTCACCAGTGCTTTCAGGGCAGCTTGGACTTCTTCCTTCAGTACTATTGGTTCTTGATCATATGCTACCTCCTAAAATGGTGGAATACCGACCAATTCTTTTTGGTACGGTGGCTCTCTGTATTCCTTCCATCTTCTTTTGATGCTTCCTGCATCGTTTAGTGTTTTCGCCCTAGAATCCTTCAGTATTGCAACTAGAGGCTTGAATTTTTTCTTCAGTTCTTTCAGCTTGAGAAATGCCGAGTGTGTTCTTCCCTTTCGGTTTTTCTATCTCCAGGTCTTTGCACATTTTATTATAATACTTTGTCTTCTTGAGCCACCCTTTGAAATCTTATGTTCAACTCTTTGACTTCATCATTTCTTCTGTTTGCTTTAGCTCTCTATATTCAAGAGCAAGTTTTCAGACTCTCTTCTGATATCCATTTTGGTCTTTTCTTTCCTGTCTTTTTAATGACCTCTTGCTTTTTTCATGTATGATGTCCTTGATAACATTCTACAACTTGCTTGGTCTTCAGTCATTAGTGTTCAGTGCATCAAATCTGTTCTTGAGATGGTCTCTAAATTCAGGTGGAATATACTCAAGGTTGTACTTTACTCTTGTGGACTTGTTCTAATTTTCTTCAACTTCAACTTGACTTGCAGATGAGCACCTGTTGGTCTGTTCCACAGTCGGCCCCTGGCCTTGTTCCAACCGATGATATTGAGCTTTTCCATAGTCCCTTTGCACAGTTATAGTTGATCTGATCCCTGTATATTCCATCTGGCACAGTCCTCGTGTATAGTCGCTGTTTACGTTGTTGAAAAAAGTTATTTGCAGTGAAGAAGTTGTTGGTCTTGCAAAATTCTGTCACGTGATCTCCAGCATCGTTTCTGTCACCAACGCCATGTTTTCCAACTACTGATCCTTCTTTGTTTCCAACTTTCACGTTCTAATCACCAGTAATTATCAATGCATCTTGATTGCATGTTCGATCAATTTCAGACTGCAGAAGTTGGTAAAAGTCTTCAATGTCTTCATCTTGGGCCTTAGTGATTGGTGAGTAAATTTGAATAATAGTCGTAGTAACTGGTCTTCCTTGTAGGCGTATGGATATTATCCTATCACTGACAGCATTGTACTTCAGGATAGATCTTGAAATGTGCTTTTTTGACAATGAATGAGATGCCATTCCTCTTCAGTTTGTCATTCCCAGCATAGGTAGAGCATATAGATTGTCTGATTCAAAATGGCCAATACTAGTCCATTTCAGCCCACTAGTGCCTAGGATATCAGTGTTTTATGCATTCCTTTTCATTTTTGATGATTTCCAATTTTCCTAGATTCATACTTCATACATTCACGTTCCTATTGTTAATGGATATTTGCAGCTGTTTCTTCTCATTTTGAGTCATGCCACATCAGCAAATGAAGGTCCTGAAAGCTTGATTCCATCCACGTCAGTAAGGTCTACTCAACTTTGAGGAGGCAGCTCTTCACCAGTCATCTTTTGAGTACCTTCCAACCTGAGGGGCTCATCTTCTGGCACTATTATCAGACAGTGTTCCACTGCTATTCATAAGGTCTTCATTGGGCAGTTTTTTTCAGAAGCAGACCGCCAGATCCTTCTTCCTAGTCTGTCTTAGTCTGGAAACTCAGCTGAAACCTGTCCACCATGGGTGACCCTGGTAGTAATACCAGTGGCATAGCTTCCAGCATCACAGCAACATGCAAGCCACCACAGTACGACAAACTGACAGATGCATGGGGGAGGATATACCTACAGATGAAAAACTGAAGTGATCTTGCCCCCCCCCCCCCAAAAAAAAATCTGATTAAGCCTATCGTTTTATAGGGAATACAAAAGCTGCATCAACGTATTAAACTATACAGTGGGGATGCAATCAGCAAAATCCAAGCTGTGGGAAACTAGAGGATAACTGACCCAGTTTCTTCAACAAATAAATTATAAGTGGATAAAAATGATGGGGAGGGGAGTGTGTGGGCAGAGGGGAAGGAAGCACATATTTAAAGAGAATGAAAAGATTTATCGACTAGTTTTACTATATAGACCTTATTTGAAACCTGGTTGAAATAAACAGTGAAACAGAAGACACATTTGTGAGACACTTGGAAATTCAAACTCTGATTGGATATTTAACTATTAAGGATTTTAAAAAAGTTTTTTAGGTGTAATAATCATGTTGTGTGTGTTTGTATGATTTTTTCAACAGTCCTTATGTTTTAGAAGGAATCCTAGTCGTACAGTGGTTAGGAGCTTGGCTGCTAACCAAGAGGTTGGCAGTTCGAATCCACCAGCTGCTTCTTGGAAACCCTATGGGGGCACTTCTACTGTTGTATAGGATTGCTATGAGTTGGAATCGACTCAACAGCAATGGGTTTGTTTTTGATTTTTTATGTTTTAGAAAGGAGGCCTGGTGGTACAGTGGTTATGTGCGTGGCTGCTAACCCAAAGGTCAGTGTCTGAACCCACCAGCCACTCCACGGGAGAAAGATGTGGCAGTCTGCTTCTGTGAATATCACAGCTTTGGAAACCCTGTGAGACAATTCTACTCTGTCCTACAAGGTCGCTATGAGTCGAAATTGACTTGCCGGCAGTGGATTTGTTTTTTTGTTTTTGTTTATGTTTTAGAAATACATACTTAAAGATATCTGGAATTTGCTTGGAATAAATATAGGAAAGGAGGAAGCAGGTTAAGACTGTAGATGAAATTTAAGATTGGCCATTTGTTGAATGGATGTTGAATTTTGTCAGATCTTTTTCTGCATAGATTGATGTTATCCTGTGGTTTTTCTTCTTTAACTTCTTAATACGGTAGATAACAATGATTTTTGAAAACTGAAGTAACCTTGCATCCATGAAATAAACCCCACTTGATTGTGATGTATACTTCTTTTTGTATATTTTAAAGGTGAGGCTGAGAGTGTGTGTGGCAAGAGTGGAAGGCAGATCTTTCCAGGAACACTTGGAACTTGGGAGCTTCTTTATTCCAGTAGGGAACTTGGGGGTTTCTTCTTTATTCCAGTAGGTGGCGGTGTTAGGGAGGCACAGGATTACTAGGAACAGGTGGCATTTAGGATCTCCTCTTTATTCCTGGTTACAATATAGCAGCAATTAAAAAGTAACTGTTAATTATTGGTAATTTACATAGCAGATTTGTTGATTAAATACTAAATCATATGATACAAAATCTAGCCATCTATAGAATATGGATTATGGAGATCCTTGCCATTTACATTTTAATAATCCAGGGAAGAGAAAAACATGGTATTTGAAATTCTGAGTCATTAGCTGAGTAACCTTTAATCATTTAACTCTTGCTTTCCCTGTGAGGTTGACAGTACTAGGTTTTTAAAGGTTCATTTCATTGAAAGTGTAAGCTTTTTTAAAACTGTAATAATTACGTACATCAAAGTCATTCTCTCTCTAATCCGGTTGCATTGTAATTTTATGTTTCAACTTTATGGAAAACTATTTCAGTCCTGCTTTCCTGGAATTTTACCCTGTTGCAAGAACCTAGAGCAGTCTCTTGCAGGAAGTAGTTGCCACATAGTTACAGACACTTTTTTGTTGTTGTTATTTTTGTAGATTATATCATTAATATCCATAGATTTTACTAGTTTAATTTTCATAAAGTACTCTCATTTTTAGGTTCTTAGATTTTAATTTAACTTTGTTTCTGCATATTAACGAAGATTAGACTTTTGCTTTTAAAATTTTTAACACTCAGAAGTATTCAGTGCTATTGTGCCATGTTTGTAACCTTTATTAGAGTATACAGCCAAAATACTAGTGAAGGCATTCATGTTCTGGCTTCTGTGCATATGAATCAGATCTTAACTATTTCTTTGACTTTGGGTTTGTGGTTTCTTGAATTAATTTAAGTGATGTAAAAGATGACTCTTACTAGGTGTGTCCTCTCCTTTTTAAAAGTATGTTTGATGTTTTATTATAGACAGGTTTCTCCAAGGAGACTTTTCTCTGCAGTCTCACGTTCCTCAATTACTTAGGAATGAAAGCCCAGCTATATGTACTGATTCCTACATGTTTTATTATTAGACTCTTATTCATGTGTGGGTTGTTTTTTATTTTACTTATTTAAAAAATATTCCCAGACTTCTTTAAGTACCCTCTTTTCTGACTCAGTTTTCTGTTAATTACTAGACATTTTCCTTTAGGCTGCTTTCCACTCACTTCGGAGTTGTGACTGTTTGCTTTTCTATTGGTTCCTTCTGGCCACTGGAGTGCGTGAGTAAATGACACAAGCATGTGGTGTTGCCTGTCAGAGAGTGGAATTCTAAGACTTCCTCTCTCCATAGAGCAGTTTAACTTTTCTGCTTCTGGGCAGAAGTATGGTCCTTGGGACAGCCTTGCTTCCATCTAATAGTTATGGCCAAGATCAGGACGTGTCGCTTTGCTGCCTGTGTAGTGAGGCCTCAGAATCAGCTCTACCCAACTTGACAGGTATGGTTCAGAGTTGATAGTTTGGGGAGCATAGATAACCATAACAATCAGATGTGAATGGAAATTTCAAAAAATTAACCTACATCTACTGCTGTTGTCTTCATTGTTGATCAGTGAGGGTTCATGTGCTTTTTTCCCTCTGGTGTTTCAGAATAAATACTTGTAGAATAAATGAATAGTATGTAATAATTTTATGATATTAAGATACATATAGCTTAATATGAAGAACTTAAGCTATACTGAGAATTGTTGAATAATTTGTCCAACTACTTTTACATGGTTTTTAAAAGATGTGTTAAGAATTACTAGTTTCTTACATAATATAGTCAGATAAAGTAGAATTCTAGCAAGCTGTTTATAATTGAGAATGCCTAAACTGAAAATTTTGTATATTAATTTCTCCCTGACATTTTAACTGATAAAAACTATTAAATAACTAATTGGTGAAAAGTGTTTTTAATAAAATTAAATATTAAGTTTAATAATTTCTGAATTTGAATTTGAGTTTTTGTTACTCTGTATTTTAACTTTTTTAATCTTGGTAATTTACTTCTCACAGGCTGTTGTTTCTGGATGTTTTGCCTTTTTTTCCTGTTCTATTTAGTATTATCAGTAGGAAAAAAAATTACCTTTTCTTGATAGTCATAACGTATTTCTGCTACCTGGGCCCTAGACACCATTAAGTGAAAATCAGAGTCTTCTATTGGCTCATTTAAGTCTATGATTTGCCTCTGTAGTGGTAATTAATAAGATTAATTTACTTGCTCTCTCAGGTACCTAATATATAGTAGTAACATCACATTGTTCAAAAATAATCCAGCCTATACCCTTGCGTTCAGGCAGGCATGGTACATGTGAATCATCCAGATGTGTCTGTCTTAAGC
Source organism: Dugong dugon (assembly GCA_030035585.1). NCBI lineage: Eukaryota > Metazoa > Chordata > Mammalia > Sirenia > Dugongidae > Dugong > Dugong dugon. The sequence goes on along the minus strand of CM057469.1, from coordinate 41,408,603 downwards.
CTGTGAGGAAAGTGTCTTGGGCACTGGATAACACTGAGATATTAACTTTGCTCTTCCCATAGGCTTTTCTCTCTTTATCTTTTATTCCTTAGCTTTGTCTTCCCCATTCAGTTAACTCTTTATGATTTAATATATGTTCATTCTTGGCCTGTGTCCGGGGGAGGGTGTCAGGAGTTTTTTTCTTTGGGGGGGAAAAAAAATTCCTTTTGTTTGGTACTGGTGGGAAGAATGGTGTTTAAGTGGATATCCTGTGCAGACTGATTGTACAGGAAATGGACCTTTCGTAGTATGAAAACAAAGCAGAGAGTGGGAAGAAGGAAGGAAGGAAATAAGATGTTTTGACTTGACCAAAAAGACCATGAAACCAGAGATGGGAAGAAGGGGAATGGGGAATAAAAAGGATTATTTTCCAGCTAGTGGTTGTTTAGTACCTTGGCCTCAAATGACTATCCTCTATTTATTATTTTATATATTTGAGAAATACCTAGTATTGTTTGGACTGTGGGTATTTTCTAAATTTACATAAAATTAGACTGTAGGTCTCATTCTGTTTTTTCTGATAACATGATTTTTAAGAAGCTGACTTGCCTTTAGGCTTGATGGAGTTCCTCCCCAGTACAGATGAAGAACATATTGTAGCTGTGTCCTTGTAACACTGACAGTCTGTCACTCTACTGCCATCAGCACAGAATTCCTGCTTATTTAAATTTAATGCCTTCTCTTCTCTGAAACCTTGCCTGACTCCAGAGTTTTATGTTTTCTCATAGCAGCCTTCCATGGGCATTATCAGTAGGCATATATATTCATATGGATAGCAGTGGGCATTCATTCATTCAACAGATCTTTGAGAGCCTCTTATATACACAGGCACTGTGCTGGGCTTGAGATTTGTCAGTGAACAGAACAGACAAAAATCCCTGTCCTTATAACATTTACATTCTAGTGGAGGGAGTTAGATAATATACATGAATATAATAAGTATATGTATGATGGTAATAAAGCTATGGAGAGCAATAAAGCATGAAAGGGAATGTGGGGAATGTTAGAATGTTGTTAGGAATAAATGCATTTTAAAATGGGATAGTCAGGGAATACCTTACCTAGAGGGTAACATTTGAGTGAGATGTCATGCAGCTGCCTTGGGGAAGAGTGTTTTAGGCAGAAGGAAAAGTTAGTTCAAATGTCCTGAGACAGAAATGTACTTGGCATGTTCTAGCAACAGCCAGGTAGTCAGTGGCCGGGATAAGGTAAGCTAGGGGAAGAGTAGTGGGAGACAAATTAGACAAGACAGATTGTGTACAGCCTTGTAGGTCCTTGTGAGAACTTTAGCTTTTACTCTGAGTAAGATGGGGAGCCATTGAACAGTTTTGAGCAGAGGAATAATACAATCTGACTTACACTTTAAAAGTTAGCTTCTGTGTTGAGAGTAGACAATAGGGAACAAGGATAGAAGCCTGGACATCAGTTAGGAGTCTAGTGAAATAATCTAGGTGAGAGGTGATGGTGGTTGACGGGGTGGTTGTAGTGGAGAGAGTGAGAAATGGATGGATTCCTGATATATTTTTGAAAGCAGTGCCAATAGAATTTCTTGGTATGGGATATGAGAGCAAGAAAGGAGTCATGAATGGCCTGAGGGCTTGAAAAGATGGAGTACCATTAACTGAGACAGGGAGTTCTGTTGGGGAGTAGTTTTGCATATTAAGTTCAAATAGTGTCAATAGTTTATAATTGTTATAGTCTGAAGCCCAGCACAGTATCTAGCATATAGTAGATGTTCATTCAAATTATTAGCCTTAAACTTTAACATACTAGGACTTACAAAGATAAATGCATGGCATTTGCTTTTTTTGGTCTGATAGGGTTTAAGAGTTGGCTTCAGTGTTTGCTTACGGTAATCTCCAAATTGGTCATTGATGGTACAGAAAAAGTTCTTGTTATCCTTAAGTTTTTGTTCCCCTTAAAATTTCAGACAAGGAGGACTTTCCCCTATCTAAAAGGGATGAAATATACTTGACCCTTTTGATAATTGTTAAACAGTAATAATCATAAAACATTGTAATGCGCTACCCCTGTCACTGACAATAATCGTTTATCAGTATGGATCATGTGGTGTTCAGTATAGAATTAATAGGTATTGTGGATAGTCATTGTACTTCTTTTTGGCAATTGTTTCATTTTACTAAGGGATAGACATTTTGCAGCCCAATGGAAATTCTGCTAGAATAATTTTTTATTAGAATAAAGAAAAATATAGTACTTGTGACCAGTTTGAAGAATATTTCGTATAAAATACACATGGTGTTTAGTTTGTTTGGTAATCCCGAATTGGTTATCTTTTTATTATAATACAGCTGTTCCCATTCACTATAACTGCATTTAACAAGGAACAACATGATACCTGTTTTAAATTAACTTTTAAGGACATCTGGACATATGTTTCAGATTTGTCATTCTTAATGTAAAACAAAATTTAATTAACTGTAAAATTTTATAGAGGGATTCCTTTTAAGAGCGGGAAGGAACGTGATGAAGTGAAACAAACTGTTGGGAGAAATCACTGAGCAACTCACAACAGGAGTTTCTATATCATGTGAAGGGTTACAAATCCATTTTTTTAAAACATAGGTTGATGTAATTTTTAAGGTTAAAACACATCTCATTTTTTCCTGTCTCATATTTTTGTGTAACTTGGTCATTCATTTAGCCAACAGTTATTGAATACATATCATGTAACTTGAGATAGGAAAAAAAGAGTTCTTACTCTCAAGGAACATACTATGAAGTTTGGTAAACAAATATTAATAGAGGCTATTATAAAGATAGAGGATATTAATGTGGCTGGTGTAATGCTTTTGAGAGAAAGAGAGGAGCATGTGAAGCTTCCTAGAGGAGGTTATATTAGAGCTGAGTGTCATTAGTAGAAGTTAGACGATCAAGCCAGTCGAAAGACGAATAGGGTAAGAACCCACTGCAGGTAGATAGGACTGTGTGAACAAAGGCAAAACCTGGGAAGCAGCATGGTGTATGTTAAAATTTAAAATTTGAGGTGTGAAGTAGGGAGAGGTGAAGCTAGAGAAGTGGGTGGAGATCTGATCGTGAAAGGCCTTGAAGGTCATGTGAAGGAGTTTTTAGCTTGATGGAACTAAGAGTCTTAAGAAGTGTGACGTGGCCAAATTTTTGTTTTAAATAGATCACTTTGCCAGCTGTGTGGAGGATGGATTTGAGGGAGACAAGACTGGAGGCAGTAGTCCAGGTGAGAGATGATGGGGCACTAAGGCATTGCCAATAGGGATGGAGAGGAGGGGATGGATTTGAAAAGAAGTAAAACCATGGATTTAAGGGCTTTTTTCCTTCAAATATGCTAACACCAATTTTAAATTAAATAAGTGGAGGGAGGGAGAGAGAGAATAGAGAAGTTATCATTATATGACACAGGCATTTGGATAGTTTGCCTTGGCAAAAAAACTACAAAAAGCAGTCCCAATGATCAAGAAAATCACTAGTGAAAGAACTGTGTTTTTTGTATAATGGACCTGGGCAGTGAGAAATAGGTGATCTTTAAGACAGTATGGGGATCACCTGTTTGTGTAATAAGAATAAATTTGGGAAGTGTAAAGCCTTGAGGAAGAAGAAACCAGCTCTTACAAGGCTTTAACCCCACTGCACATGACAGAACTCAATAAATGTCCATTGATGGTGATATTTTCTGGAACCTTCAATTTAGTTGTTGATCTTTTACCAAAAATCTACTGCCCAGGAAAATAAAATAGGTAAAAAAAAAATTTGTCATTAAGGCAGTTGCAAGCTATGATATTACAGACTGTGCATGGTAACATAAAGGTATTTTGGCATGCCAAGAATATCTTATATTAAGCCAATAACATTTATTTCTATTTTTTAGCAGATAATTTTTTAGGAATTTTATTTTAGAAACACTTTTCTGTAGTTTTTTTCCATATGTAAGTAGAGGGTCTAGATTTACATAATATGTACCTGTTTCTAGAAAACAATCTTTGTTGTTTTCTCTACATTTGCTTTATATGGAGAGTGTAAGGAAAGAAGAGTGATTTGGGAGAACTTATAAAGGAAAACCTTTCCTTCTTTAAATACAAAATAAATATTTTAACAAAATATCCTGTGTTTTATAAAGCTGTTAGCCATTTCTTTGTGGAATTTTTTTTTTTTTCATTTTTAGAAAACTGCTTTTTCCTACTCACTAATTTCTGATTTTGATAAATGCATATAAATCAGGGCTAAACTCTCATTTGGTGTTCTTTCTCTGTCTGTTACATTTTTACCGTGTAGACTGCTTCCTCATGCTTAGGATGGAAAATGGTAAGATGACTTTGCCTATTTGCTCATTCTTCATGACTCCGCAAGCATATAGTTCTGTCTTACCCTGGAGCTGTCAGTATGTGCCAGCAGCTAAAATTCTGTGTAGGTTTTGAATTCAAAGTGAATTTTCAAGTGCTGAACCTACTGTGAATTCCTTTCCCTTTTTGTCTTTCAGAAGCCTTGCACCGCCCCTATGGTTGTGATGTTGAATCCCAGGCTCTGAACGAAGCCATCAGGTGGAGCTCCAAGGAGAACTTGCTCGGAGCCACCGAGAGTGACCCTAATCTCTTTGTTGCACTTTATGATTTTGTAGCAAGTGGCGATAATACACTCAGCATTACTAAAGGTGAGGCTTCTATGTAACATCCTCTCACTTTTGAGTTTTCATTAGTGGCCAAGAAATACAGGGTTTATCAGTCCTGGATTCTACCACTAACTAAAATTAACTAGGTGATTTGGACCCACACACTTTTGGTTCATTGTCTTTTTTCACATGTGTATGGGATGATACCACTTTTGTCTACTTTATAGAGTTTAAGGATAAAATGAGATAAAGTACCTTAGAAAAAACACCACACGAGGTATACATAAACTTTACTCAGTCTCAGAATTCTGTATTAGATGTAATATGCCTGCACTCATCTACCACACAGGTAAGACTTAGTATATATCTGAATTTTAATTGAACTGTGACTAAGATGAGTCATGTCAGATGCCAATGCTACTCAAAGTGTTGTCAGTGGACTGACTGCTTTTCAGAATTGTTAACCAGTTTGCAGTGAGATTAACAGCTTGTGTCCAAAATGTAAACCACCTACATCTCTAAGCACAATATTTATATTTAGTTCAGCTCACATTCTTTTTTGGAGCAAGGCTTTCTACGTGAAGAAGAAAGTAGTGCAGTGATTCACTTTCTGGTGCAAGTTTCTTATCTTCTTGTGGTCCAACTTCGAGTAGCAATGGCATAGACAACTTAAGTGTTTATCATTCATGTTTATATGGGTGAGTCAGAGGAATAGTACAGGGAGTTTCTGTTGTAGGACACTCTCCTGAGATTAGTTTTTTATTTCAGTGGTAAAGGTAAAAGGGAACACTAAGAACATGACCAAGTAAAATCACCCATCCTTAGTTTTTTGAACAAGGACCCCCCCAAAAAAAAAAGGAAGCTTTTATGGGAGAGAAATAGGAGTATGGGGACATCCTCATTGTGTACATGAATTGGATTAATCGGGTAAGCTTATTCTTTCCTTCTGAACCTTTGAAAGCCTCCTACTGGGAAAAAAATGTATTTAGTTAAAAATTATCCTGAAATACAACTGTAACTTAAATGATTATTTGTCGAACAGATGTCTTTTATTAAGGTTCTGAGTGAGGTATTAAATGTGAGTGGATATACCAAATTAAGAAGACAGGCCTCTGCTGGAGGAATGTTACACTTACATAAAATTTTTATATTCACTGATTTTTTTTTTTTTTAATCCAGCCAAATTCATTGAAAGCAGAAATCCTTAAAACTATATTTCTTAAGCTGGGGTATGGATGTGCCCCAGAGTGGGTGCAATTGCATGTATGCATGTGCCGGAAGTTTTCAAAGGCATAGGGAAAACAAAGTGCATTATCTCATAGTGTCAGCTTAACGATTTCAGATAGTTTGGGGGGTGGGGTGTTGATGGTATGTGTATGGGAATATGTTTATGGAGCTGAAGGAAAAATTTACATTAAGTTTTAGGATAAAACAAAGAACCTCAAAGAAATGTTATACAGTGTGATAGTTTCTTTGGGCTACAGCATACTTTTTTACCTTTAATGGTACATCAGTGGAGAAATTTGTGAAGCGATGACTCAGAACATTCTTTTCTAGGTATAATTTTCTTGTCAGTGTTTTCCAGGATAGCTCAGTCACCAAGGAAATATTGATAAAGACAGCCTGTTGATGTCTTGGTTTCTAGTTATAGCAAACACTAGTATGCAGCTTAAGGAGTAGGATTCCCTTCATCTTAACGGTCAACAGTGGTTTCTCTTAAAACTCCTGAAATGCCAGCTCTTTAAATCAGGTTCTTATTAATATAAAATGATGTCTTGTTGAAGCTATTTTATTATTTTAAAAGATAGTAAATATTTTTAAAAATAAAGTAACAGTATTTAGTTCCTTCTTTGAAGGTGTTATTTTGCTTGAATTAAAAGAAAAGTTTTCCCCGAGCTTCCTCTGTTGGTAGGGCCAATGTTTGTATCCCTACTAGTCATACATCTGTCAATTTCCATGGTACTCAGAACTTCCAGAGAAGAGATTTCTCCTTGTAACTGCCAAAAAGAGAGGAAACAAAAAAAAACCAAGGGTGTTTGCATCCTAATTACGATGGCCTGTCATTACCAATTCTTTCTAAGGAAGCAAAATATAGGACTTAATTTTTACTTCTAATCATTGTAGACTAAGAGAAAAGCTACAGAGCAACATTGATTTCTTCAGCTTTTCTAGCAGCACTGTTAAGATTCTTTATTTTTCCTGTATATATGGCTGGGGAGTGTTTATATACTTGCACACATCTACCACCATACCACATATACTCCTTATGTGCATGTGTATGCGTATTTGTATATATACGTGTGTATGTGTGTATAAACTTGTATTTTTTTCCCCATTGAATGTCTGGATTCAGATTAAAAAAAAAAAAACCTGTTGCCATCGAGCTGATTCTGACTCATAGTGACCCTATAGGACAGAGTAGAACTGCCTCCATAGAATTTCCAAGGAGCAGCTGGAGGATTCCAACTGCCGACCTTTTGATTAGCAGCTGATCTCTTAACCACTGCGCCACCAGGGTCCGGAGTCAGATAGTAGGGGCTAATAGAGAGTTTTCCTATGGTAAACATTTCTGTAGGCTACCAAAAAGTTAGATGGCTGCCAGAGTAATGATTTTGAGTTTTTCCTCAATAGACTTTGCCTCATAACTATTGGGCCACGTGCTTTTCATTAATTTGGTTTCCTTCTGCTTTCTGACACTGAGGAAGTGGGTGTAAACTCTATAGTAAGGCTTGCATTTCTCAGAGACAGGGGCCTAAGTCACTAGAAGGATTCTTTTGGTTATCAGTTATTACTAACAGATGTCTCTTCCGCCTTCCCTGTTTTGCCAAAGAGCTTCTAATCTATGCTGCAAGTCGAGGGGCAAGGTGTATGTTGCAGGAGTCTAAACTTAATGTTCATAACTTTAATAGAGAAATCAAGGACATTGACATTAATAGCAAGATACTCAGAGTAACTTAGGTCTTAAGTTCCAATTTCAGAGTCAGCCTCCTTTTCCACACACTAATTTTAGATGAGTGAATAAGAGTGATTCATTCTTCATGGGAGAATTGGAGGGAAATTAGAGAAGTACAACTATTTTAAAACTTGACTCCTGGAAAAGATTGTGCTTTGGGAGTCCTCGTTGTCCACACCCTGACCCCTGAAAACACTGTGTAAAGCTCTGTGGCCTGTGTTTTTTGTTTTTTGCCTTTTTTATTTTTTATATTGACATTTTTGTTGTATTGGTGCCAAGTGAAATTTAAAAGTAACTTTTATTTCTGCTTGCCTTATCCCTAGTCCTTGATTGTCATTAGCATTGAACCACATGTATTATACATTCCTTGATAAACTTTGAGGAAAAAATGAGTTTATTTTTCTTTTGAAGGGTGAGCAATTTGCCACTGTCCAGCCATTTAAGTAAATTTTCTGTGTAGGCCACCTTACTACCACACATAGGAGTTTTGTTTTGTTACGTGGCCTAAAAAAAAAAACAAACCTAAAAACCTGTAGTAAATGCCAAAAAACCATTTCTGACTATGCCCATGTAATTTAAGCTACAAGCTAAAGAGATCAATGAGGATATCAGCCAAGTTTGTTTTCATCATTTAGGGAAAAAAATTTTTTTTCTGTATAAAAGTACCTGATTCATTTTTCAACAAGTTTTAAGTGTGATAGTAGACTGCTTCTGTTTGAAATAAAGCGTTAACATCCTTTCTTTCATTCTGTGATGACCTCATGACTAGGTGAAAAGCTACGAGTCCTTGGTTACAACCAGAATGGTGAGTGGAGTGAAGTTCGCTCTAAGAATGGACAGGGTTGGGTGCCAAGCAACTACATCACCCCAGTGAATAGCCTGGAAAAACATTCCTGGTACCACGGACCTGTGTCCCGCAGTGCAGCGGAGTATCTACTGAGCAGTCTAATCAATGGCAGTTTCCTGGTGCGAGAAAGTGAGAGCAGCCCTGGGCAGCTCTCTATCTCGCTCAGGTATGAGGGGCGCGTGTATCACTATAGGATCAATACCACCACAGATGGCAAGGTAAGACTTACCAGTAACCACTTCTAGATGTGGACTGGATGCTCTGTAGAAACAATACTCAGAGTAACTAAGTGAAATATGTAGTGTTTATATCTCACATGAAATATTCTCTAACTTTGTGGGTTTGGGCTATTTGGCATGTTAGAGTTTGCTCTTTTCAGAAGAATATGGTAATTAAGTTAAAAACCTTATTATAGTAATAATTTAAATAAGCTCAGATTTGAAGTTGAAAAATGAAACTGCTATGTAAGTTAGCTGTTTTGGTCGTCAATATACAAATATATACATACATTTATTATGTTGTGTAGAATTTATAAATTAACCTTGTATCTTTGAAAATTAGAATAATCTCTGTCAAAAAGTTCAGAAAATAACAATTTAGGCTTCTAAGACTGGTGTCAGTCCTTAATGTATGTTAATATAAATAGATCAATCAGTCATTTAGCAATTTATATGTTGAGAGGACCAACTAAGTTAGAATGGATGTGTTAGAATAGAACTGTTATACAGTCATCCCTCGGTATCTGAGGGAGATTGGTTCCAGGACCACCCCCCTGTACCAAAATCCACGGATGCTCAAGTTTCTAATATAAAATAGCAATAGTATTTGCATATAACCTATGTTCATCCTCTCGTATACTTTAAATCATCTCTAGATTACTTATGGAGCCCTGGTGGCGCGGTGGTTAAGAGCTCAGCTGCTAACCAAAAGGTTGGCAGTTTGAATCAACCAGCTGCTCCTTGGAAACCCTGTGGCGGCAATTCTACTCTGTCCTATAGGGTCGCTATGAATCGGAATTGACACGATGCCAATGGGAAAAGAAAAAAAGATTACTGATAATGCCTATTACAATGTAAATGCCATGTAAATAACTGTTATACTGTTATCCTTTAGGGAATAATGACAAGAAGAAAAAAGTCTTTTTTTCCTGAATATTTTCAATCCTCGGTTGGTTGAATCCACAGATGTGGAACCTGCAAATTTGGAGGGCTAACTGTACTCTATAAACTGTAAAGCATGGGTTTCTGTCAGTTGTTATATTGAACGGTACATTTAGATGGAAATCAGTCCTCCATTCTCTCCCTCTATGTGAGAGGCATAGTAGGGGAAAAGCACAGGCTTTGGAGCAGCAGCCCTGGTTTGCTTCTTAACTCCACCACTTATTAACTTTGTTATCTTACATAAACCTCAATTTTCCTGTCTGTAATTAATTCATACCTTATTGTGTTATTGTGAGGATTAAATTAAATAATTTTTACAGAACATTGTGACTGGTACAAAGTAGGAAATAAGCAAGTTATTAGTTCTTTCTTTTTTGTACCACCATAGAGACAAAGCATATTGTCTCAACTGAACTAAATAGAATCAGATAATAATGTGAGAGAGACCCTACCACTCTACTTCTAGTTACACCCCAACAGAAATGAGTATGTACGTGTACCAGAAGACATGTACAAGAATGTTTATAATAGCATTGTTTGTTAATAGCCAAAAACTAGAAACATGCAAATGTATTAACAACTGTACCCTTTGCTGTCAAAGTCAATTCTGACTCATAGCAACCCTATAGGATAGAGTAGAATTGCCCCATAGGGTTTCCAAGGAGTGGCTGGTAGATTCCAACTGCCAACCTTTCGGTTAGCAGCCGAGCCGAGCTCTTTAACCACTGTGCCACCAGGGCTCCTAATAAATTCTGGTATGTTCATAAAATGGAATCTCATACAACAACAAAAATGAACAGACTACTGCTACATACAACACTATCAGGGCAAACCTTGGCTTGCCAATTACTTGCTTTTGTAAATAAAATTTTATTGGAACATGGCCACATCCATTTGTTTATGTATTGTCCATGGCTGCTTTTGCATTCCAACAGCAGAGCTGAGTAGTTGAAACCGAGACCTTATGGGCCCACAAGCCTAAAATATTTACTGTCCAGCCCTTTACAAAACAGTTTACTGACTCCTGCCATAGATGAATTACACACACATAAAGTTGAGTGAAAGTATTAGTGGTTGCCAGGGAATGGGGAGAAGGGGAATAGGGAGTGACTGCTAATGGGTATGGTGTTTCTTTTTGAGGTGATGAAAACATTCTGGAATTAGATAGTGGTAATGTTGCACAAGGAGCCCTGGTGGTGCAGTGGTTGAGCGCTGTGGTTCAGTCACTTCAATGTGAGGGCAAATTTACATAACATTAAAGAGCAAGAATGAGTTGTCCCTAAATTAGATGTTCATAACCTTGGGACTTACTGTGCATAATAGCATGTTAGAAACTCTGAAAAAAGACCTGCCTTAGAAGTAGTAGTAAAATAGTCTGGAGAACTATTGATTTTGTCTAGGAAAGGTGGTTTAAATAAGATTAAACTGAAGGTCTGTGTTTCCTCTTGCATAATCATTTAACTCTTTCATTTACCCCAGTAAGATAACCTCCTATCTTCATTTCTTCAGGTCAATGAAATAATACTTTTTGAAACTTCCTGACATTCTCAAGTTGTTTAGCTTTTGTCCTCCTTGTCTCACCAGGTTTATGTGACTGCTGAAAGCCGCTTTAGCACCTTGGCAGAGCTTGTTCACCATCACTCCACAGTGGCTGATGGGCTGGTGACAACATTACACTACCCAGCACCCAAGTGTAATAAGCCTACGGTCTATGGTGTGTCCCCCATCCATGACAAATGGGAAATGGAACGAACAGATATTACCATGAAGCACAAACTTGGGGGTGGTCAGTATGGAGAAGTTTACGTTGGCATCTGGAAGAAATACAGCCTTACGGTTGCTGTGAAAACACTGAAGGTGGGTTGCCGAGAATTACAGTTTTCAGGCATCTTTTTCTTTTGTGCTGAATCACTTGGAATTATCAGTGTACCCTTTAACTTTGCAACACTTTCCACCCACTGGTGCCAAGCACATCAGCAAATTGTGATGATTAACCCTAGTGCCATTGCTGACAATGCAGGGGCAGATTATTTACTGCAGTGCAGTGAAACTCACATGTGGTGAAGGTTTGTCTCTGGAGGCTGTTGATGTAGATCTCAGTGGGAGGTTAGAAGCAAATTATAAGTTAGAAATGCAAACTAAACTGGTTTGCTTCCTGAGAACAACCCCGGCTTGACAGAATTCGTCCTGCATTGTCACTGAATCATGGACTCTCCCTTTCTTGTTCTGTCCTTCAGTTCCTTGCCTCTTGCCCCCATCTCCATGCAATTAGATCACTTCTTGTTCTTAATATTCACAGGAATCTTTTTCCTAATGCCACTTTGTCTCTTCTTTAAGTTACCATGGTGTCAAATTTCAGGTTTTGTCACTCACTTCATTCTCCCTGAGCCTCAGTAGTCCTGGCGTATCACTTGTAAGGGCTACTCTTCAACTATGAGGAGTAGTTCTGTTTAGCAAGCATTTATTAAGCATATTCTGAGTGTGAAGCATCTGCAAGGCCCTGAAAACACATTCCTTCTTAAGGAGTTTGTGGCCTAATCAGGGAGACAAACATTCAAAGGTTGAGATATTAGGGAAATAAACTATCACAGAACTGAGTTATCCAGTCCAAGTCTCCTGTATTTCAGTTGGTTATAGGACATGATTGTTGAATTTTGCTCGTTCTGCCGATTTTTACTCCAGTTCTAGTATTGGATAAATTCAAGGACATTTTTACTTCATAACATACCTTCTTAGCCAGCCTTCTGTAGAGCATACTAGGTTGTGATAAATTTTCTTGAAGTAGTATGCTGAAGTAATCAAAGAAATTCACTTTTATGTTTAAAGCTGAAGTTTCAGGATGGTGAGTTAACTCAAATGATTAAGATTGGGGTTGGTCCCTTTCCCTTATTTCTCTTACCTTCCCCCTTTTCAGGAAGATACCATGGAGGTGGAGGAGTTCCTGAAAGAAGCTGCAGTAATGAAGGAAATCAAGCATCCTAATCTGGTACAACTGTTAGGTGAGAAAACTTGCCTGAACCACAGATTTTCTCAAAGATGCTTGCCCCTGCCCCAACCCCTTGTTATCAAATCCTCTTTTGAATCACCATGGTGGAAGCTCCAAGAGTGAATTCATTTCAGTGAATGGTTGTCACTGTTCCTGAAGAAACAGTGGCCTGGATTGATTTCAATGTATGAAACTACCCAGATTGTGGTAATTGCTACAGATTCAAAGTTCAGAAGCATTCAAAACAGTACCTCAAGCCAAAAATTGTCAGCATTTAAAACCATTTTTATAAAATAAAGAGACATTAAACAAAGGGCCATTGAAACAGAAATGAACAGTTGTGACTACCCCTAGCAGGTCACCTTTATAAATGGGAAGTGCTGTGCTTTAATAGATTGGCTTCTCATCTGTTCTGGTCACAAAGAAACAATTGATCTTTTAAAGTAGGGCCAGTTTCTTTGGGTGTTCAAGTTAAGCCATACCCTCCCAAAGGAGATAGTTTCTTAATGGTTCTTTAGAATAGTTTTGGTGGTTGTTTGTACAAGGAATCTACTATATGTGAGTGAAATCCTTGACTAGGAAAACAAAATCTTTTTACAAAGCATTGTTACAGACTGGGCTTACACACCTACTTTCAGTCTTTGGCATCTGCACCAATTGCTGTTACTTTTAGATAAGCATTGTGAGCATATGGTGAAGGAGAGGAATCATGAACATACAGAACTCTAGAAATTTCAGTCCTCCTGGCCCCTTATGGAACTTATACAAGTAATTCTGTTTTTGCTCAAAACAGACAAATACTCAAAGGCCCGTGAATTTCCAGAGAATATAATGGAAGCAGAGATTCCCTTATCAGCCAATTTCTTAATTTTTGCTATAGTAATTTCAGAGAATGTGGTAGCAAGAAGGGGAAAGATCACTGCTGAACTAGACTTAAAAAGGTGTCAAATTACTCTTGGCCACAGTGGTTTAGAGTATTTGATATATGCTAATAAAACAGGCTCTATTCTTGACCTATCAGGTGTGTGTACTTTGGAGCCACCATTTTACATTGTGACTGAGTACATGCCATATGGGAACTTGCTTGATTATCTCCGAGAATGCAATCGCGAAGAGGTGACTGCAGTTGTACTGCTCTACATGGCCACTCAGATCTCTTCTGCAATGGAGTACTTAGAAAAGAAGAATTTTATCCATAGGTGTGTAAACCTGACTATTGCCTATCACTAACAATGAAGCCACCTTGCTTAACAAATAAAGGGAAGAATGTGGAGAACCTTCCCAGAAAATTTCGGATGATTCAGGAAAGTAATTTTCTAGTAAGTCTTTCACAGGGCCCATCATAATGTCATTTTCAACTTGTAAACCTACTGTACTCTGATTAAGGTATTACTGCAAGGACTTTGGAAACCCTGGTGGTGTAGTGGTTAAGAACTATGGCTGCTAAGCAAAAAAAGGTCGGCAGTTCGAATCCACCAAGCACTCCTTCGAAACTCTATAGGGTAGTTCAACTCTGTCCTATAGGGTTGCTGTGAGTTAGAATCCACTTGATGGCAACGAGTTTTTTTTTTGGCAGGGACTTTGTTATTCTTAAAACAGAAATTGTTCCTTTAACTTATCTAGTACTATATCGAAGATCCTTTTGCTCCGTCTAGTGGCTTTAGTTTAAAAATAGATTTTTCTTAGTAAAGAGCTTAAAGCCTTGTAGAAAAACATCAATTGCTGACCTCTGAAACCTATCCCAGTATACATACAAGTAGCGAACCCATTTTATGAACCCTCCTTTATTCTGACATCACAAAATAGCCTATTGATGACTACTCTGAGTGATACATAATTAGTGGCTTTCTACCATGTTAGCAGATGTCATAAAATACTACCGTGTCTGTCAGCACTTAACTTATCAACTCTGCTTTTAGCACAAAGAACTGAGAATAAAGCATTCATGACCATTTTCCTCACCATCTGAATGTAATCATATTAGGGTTTCTTCCCCCCATTACAGAGATCTTGCAGCTCGTAACTGCTTAGTGGGAGAAAACCATGTGGTAAAAGTGGCTGACTTCGGCTTAAGTAGATTGATGACTGGAGATACCTATACTGCTCATGCTGGAGCCAAATTTCCTATTAAGTGGACAGCACCAGAGAGTCTTGCCTACAATACCTTCTCAATCAAATCTGATGTCTGGGGTAAGGTTGCAAGGGACTTTTCCCTGATTATGTCATTTTATTTTCCTTATAAATGCCTTTAATTCTTCAGAGCTTCTTTTTTTTTTTTTAAAAGATATTCAATATCCTCTGCCTTCACATCTATTCTTCTTCAATTGTTCAGTAAGCATGTATTAAATACCTGCTGTCTACCAGGCAAGGAGCCTTGGTGGCACAAACGGTTATATGCTTGGTTGCTAACTGAAATGTTGGAGGTTCAACTCCACCCCCCCAGTGACTCTCTGGGAGAAAGACCTGGTGATCGGTGTCTGTAGAGATTACAGTCTAGAAAACCCTGTGGTACAGCTCTAACATTGTCATATGGGGTCACTATGAGTCAGGTTACCATGAGTCAAAATTGACTCAATGGCACCTAACAACAACATCTGCTAGGCACTGAGCTAGGCACTTAGCATAGAAAAATGTGTAATCAAGCCTTTGTTCATCATTCTGCTTTGTTCATTTCAGTTGCCATTTGTCACTGGAATAAAATTAATCTTCCATTCAGTGGCCTCAGATTTGTGCATATCACAGGCTTTTTTTTTTTTTTTTTTTTTAAAAGACTATTCTCTTGTCATGAATTGAATTTATGTCCCCCAAAAATATGTGTATCAATTTAGCTAGGCCATGATTCCCAGTATTGTGTGGTTGTCCACCTTTTTGTCATATGATGTGATTTTCCTGTGTGTTATAAATCCTACCTCTATGATGTTAATGAGGGGGAATAGGCGGCAGTTATGTTAATGAGGCAGGGCTCAATCTACAAGATTGGATTGTGTCTTGAGCCAGTCTCTTTTGAGATACAGAAGGCAGAAGTGAGCAAAGAGACAGGGGGACCTCATACCACCAAGAAAGCAGTGCCAGGAACAGAGCCCGTCTTTTGGAGCTAGGGTTCCTGCATGGAGAAGCTCCTATTCCATGGGAAGATTGATGACAAGGACTTTCCTCCAGAGCCGACAGAGAAAGCCTTCCCCTGGAGCTGACGCCCTGAATTTGGACTTCTAAGCCTACTAGACTGTGAGAGAATTAACTTTTGTTTGTTAAAGCCAAAAAGAAAAATGTGTAAGGCCATTCCTGCCTTCAAAGAGCTCACAGTCTAGATCTCATATTGCATCAGAGTTCTAATGATCTACCCTCTGTGAGGCTCCGTTTTCCACATTATGTTTTATTGCTTGTTTCCAGAACACTGTCACACAGAGTAGCATCCTCTTTTCAAGACAGGCATGATGAAGTTTCATCTAAAATTTGTCCTTGTTAACTGATCTTGTTTCTACTGCCCTGAAAAGCAGTATGACTTACGAGAGACTGAGTGGACTAAACAAGTCTGGAAATTTGGATTGTGGGCCAATTAAGAAATAGTTATAATTTAAAAAAAAAAAAAACATTGGTAGTAATAAAAGGAAATCAGTGAAGTAGAGAGAAGCAGCAAGGCTTTCCAAAGCAGTGTTCTTTTCTGAGAAATGTTGTCGGTTGCCGTCGAGTTGATGCCAACTCACAGGAACCCCATGTGACAGAGTAGAACTTCCCCATGGGGTTTTCTGGGCTGTAATCTTTACGGAAGCAGATCACCAGGTCTTTCTCCATCAGAGCCACTGGGTGGGTTTGAACTGCCAGCCTTTTGGTTAGCAGCCGAATGCTTAACCATTGCACCACCAGGGCTCCTTTCTGAGAAATAGTGGTCATAAATAAGATGAGTGACTTAGTTGTTCAGCAGTCCTGAGTCAAATTTCACATTAATGTCTATGATATCTGCTTCCTCTGACTTCTGTGGAGCCCTGTTGGTGCAGTGGGTTAAGAGCTCGGCTGCTAACCAAAAGGTCAGCAGTTCTTGGAAACCTGACTTCCATAAAAAAATAATATTATATTAAAGTAATAGAGTCAGAAATATGAGTGATATTCCAATAATACAGGTGCTGACTCAGTGTTTAACTGTTTAAACTATTGTAAGGAAAAAATGTATGTTTCTCACCACCACACAGACAGCTGTGATTGAAACCAAGCATAAAAAGAATGAGGGCATGGAGAAGAATACAAGTAGGAACGAGAATAAACAAAAGAATTGCTGTGTTTTTGACCTTGATTTTGATCAGAATATGCATATTTTAATTGCTACTTTTTTGTGGGTTTTTCTTTTTTTTTTTTTTTTTGCATTGAATAAATGGAAGACATTAGGTTGAGTTCTGAACCAGTGTGTATTATTTGGACCTGTGGTTCACATACCAAAACCCAAACAAATTAGGTCATTCCTAAAGGGAATTTATTGGCTAAAAGAGCTTTAAGTAAAGAGGGAGAGTTGGCTTCAGGTGTGGATTTACTAGAGGCTCAAACAGTGTCATCAGGACATGGTGACATGGTTTTCTTTTCTTCCATCTTTGTCTTAAGTCTTTCCTTCTCTGTGCTGGTTCGAGGTTTTCCAGGCACTTAACTGAGTGGGACCGCATTCAAACTCTATGACCTGAGAAAGAGGGAAGATTAGATGGGAAATAGTCAAAAAAATACGAAATGTCTGCTATACTGGTCACAGGGCAGTTTTTTACATAGTATTCAGCAAGGTTGATCTGCTGACAATAAGAATTATTTTGTTATGAGGTTTTTTTTTTTAAATCTATTTGATAGCGTCATTTTATAAAATTGAGTTGTTACATTGCCTTTTATTTTTTTCTTATAGATTACCTTCAGTTTTGTATCAATCAAAAAATAGATCAAGGGGGGAAAAATAGTTACAAGAATCTAAGTCACTTTTTACCAGAAACCACAAAGTCAGAAATAACCTAAGTGCTATAAAATCAGGAAAATTCTTTTTTCTGTTGTGGATTTTACCTGATTTTTAATGCATCCATCTTTATTTTACTCCTCTAGTAGCTTAGTTAAAACTGTACAACTCATGAAATAACATGAAAACACTATTCTAAGAATAGTTTGATTATGCCCCAGACTTCCTCTATGCTCATAGCTTATTCTCCCTCATCCTAGTGAAAGAAATCTGAATGAAAATTGGGGAAGTTAAAGAGGTGATACTTGCAGGTTTCCTTGTGGCAGATAATTGTGAGAATGTTGTTTTAACAATGTGTAAATGTTACTCAGACTTTCAAAGTGAAGTTACCTAATGATGTAAAATAATAAATCAGAAGAAACTTTTTTTTTTTTTTAAATCCTTTATGCAGCTTTTGGGGTGCTGCTGTGGGAAATTGCTACATACGGAATGTCACCATATCCAGGTATTGACCTGTCTCAGGTCTATGATCTACTGGAAAAAGGATATCGAATGGAACAACCTGAAGGATGCCCCCCTAAGGTTTATGAACTTATGAGAGCATGTGAGTGCTTCTGTATATTTTAATTTTGAAGGTCTGAGTCAGCAGTTTAGGGCAGTTAATGAAATTGGAAACATTTCTCCTCTTAGTGTTGTTAGCTTGAATCCAGCCTCATGACATTTAGAGGGTTTGTCATTGATTAGCCAGCTGGTATATCACGTTATATGACATTGAGTCTTGTTGGAATCCTAAGAATAGTTGTCCATGTCCCAAATATTACCCAATTTCCCGAGAACATTTGCATATTTAATAGAACAGTAAGAAATTGGGCTTGGGATTAAGGTAGGGGAGCGTTGCTTTCAGCTAGATAAAATGATTGCTAAAGACTATGGAGAATATATGAAAGTAACCTCTGATGAATAAACAAAAGTATCTGACTGCTTGAAGGTGAGAGCATAGGAAGGTGAGTAGTGAATTAAATTGCAGTCATGTTTAAACATATTTCTTGTTATTTTCTCATTGAGCATTCCCTACTGCCTTGTCATTGTCAAGAGAGAGCTCTAAGCACCTTCTTTCTGATATTATATATTTGAATATATACTGCTGATTATTTATAAAGTTAGGATGAGTTTGAAGAAGGTTTTACTTCTTACCATTCTTCCAGTGAGAGAAAACTTGCCATTTTCTAAACCATCTCCCAACCTTCCCTCATCCCTAGAGTAGAGAGAGCAGAAACTGAGGCTAACTAGAGGGACCAGCCCCAGGAAATGGCTTCATTACACCTCTGAGTCTGGAACTGAGAAGCACCTGCATTACTATCATTGTGAATGTGCTATAACTTTTAATAAGCATGCTTACGAAGCATTGAACTCATTATCAGCTATGCCACTGGATATATAATTCTTGTAAGAAGCTTTTACTGTTTTCCTCTTTTGATATATATAGGCTGGAAATGGAGCCCTGCTGATAGGCCTTCTTTTGCTGAGACTCATCAAGCTTTTGAAACCATGTTTCATGACTCTAGCATTTCTGAAGGTAAGAATCTGGTGAATTTATTGTTAGTGGCTAGTGATGGGTGGTGTTGGCAATAACATTTCAAAAATGATGGGACTCTTGAGTTTTGGGACTCCATTTCAAGATATGGAATTAACTGTTGGCCTTTATTAGTTTTGTTTTGCTTTTTTGCTATTTTTCAATGTGTCTTTGTGTCTCTATTTCATATTGTTAATATTGAAATTATATTTTAATTAGAAATTAATTCAGTCTCTTTACATAAAGAAAAGTAGTAAGTTCATTAGTTCTTTAAGCAGCAACACATGGTGTAGGAAAGAGAAAAAAATATTCCAACTCCCTGAACTACATCTACAGAGTATGAACAAAGATTTAGCTACGAGGACATTGTATCAGCATGTAATTTATAATATTAAAAAGTTAAGAATTTAAATATCTAGTGGACTGTTGATTATTACATCCATATAATTGAATATTTAAATTATATTTTTAAATATATTATGTGGAAAGGGGTTTAGAATAAGTAGGTTAGATTAAATTCTGAACAGAGAGAACCCTTTTCTTGTTTAAAAAACAAGTGTATGTATACATGGAGGCAGTCTCCTTTTATACCTTTCAAAATTATCTGCAAAAGTCAAAGAATTCCTAATTACACTTGCCTATTAGACACTTTTGATAGTCCTAGAATTTTGTACATCGTCTTTCGAATTTTCCCTTTCCTTCATAACTGAACACAATTGACTTCTTAAGTTCAAGTTTTAAAAATACTGTAATAGAAGAGGAAATCAGGCAAGTTGATTTTTGTGTGCTTCTCTTAGTAATTTATCATATCAGGTAAGAAGAAAGGAAAAAGAGTTGTACAATACCCAGATTAATGAAAAGTATTTTCATCCTAGCCAACACTTAATAATGGGTGAACAGTTTTTCAGGATCCTAATTTGCATGAATTGGAATGGATTGTATATACTCTCCTTTTTGGTGCAAGGTGCAACCTAAAAATCAAAATAGCTGCAGTTATTTGTCTGCTTTGTTTAACCTTTGAATAGGTATACTTAGTAAACTAGGATATCCGAATGACGAACAAGCATATGAAATCATGTTCAACAGTACTCATCATCATGAAGTACAAAATAAAACTGCAATAGATACTACTACATACCTACAAACCAAAAACCAAACCCATTGCTGTCGAATTGATTCTGACTCACAGTGACCCTGTAGGATAGTGTAGAGGTGCCCCATAGGGTTTCCAAGGATTAGCTGGTGGATTCGAACTGCCGACCTTTTGGTTAGCAGCCTCAGCTCTTAACCACTGCACCACCAGAGCTCCGCATAGCTACCAGAAAGGCTAAAATTAAAACATAAACCAAAAAAACCTGATAACATCAAGTTCTGGCAAGCATACAGATTAATCTGAACTCTTATTTATATACATTGCTAATGGGAGTGAAAATTGGTATAGCCATTTTTGGAAGACAGTTTGGCTGTACTCATTAAAACTGAACTTTTGTGTACCCTATCACCCACCACTTCCACTCCTAGGTATATACCTAACACATGCATACAACTGTGAACCAAAAGACATGTAGAAAAATATTTCTAGCAACATTATTCCTAATAGCCCAAATCTGGAAATAACCTAAATATCCATCAACAAGAAAATGGATTGTGGTATATTTATGCATTGGAATACTACACTGCAACAAGATAGAACTCCTGCCACGTGCAACAGCATGGATCAATCTGCAGACAGAGTATTGAGCAAATGAAGCCAGACATAAAAGAGTACCTTCTCCATGATTCCATTTATATATTTTGATACTCTATTCTCAATTCTTTCTCAGCTTTATGCCTTTTTTGAAAAGAAAAACTCCTTTTCTCTGTCATGAAATTGTTCATTTATAAGTCTACTTGTCTTCCTCACAGAGGTAGCTGAGGAGCTTGGGAGAGCTGCCTCCTCCTCATCTGTTGTTCCATACCTGCCCCGATTACCTATACTTCCTTCCAAGACTCGGACACTGAAGAAACAGGTAGAGAACAAGGAGAACATCGAAGGGGCACAAGATGCCATAGAGAATTCTGCCTCCAGCTCAGCACCAGGTATGGGTCCCCTAGGCCAGTAGAATCAAAATAGACCTTCATGAGACGCTGTCTTGTTTGAAGGGCAGAGTGGTATAATGCTCTTATTCCTATTCTTATACCTGTCTACCCTGAGGAAAGTCTGGCATCTATTTTACCTACCACTCTAGTTCTTGGCTCTGCATTGCCAGTGTTAATTGTCCTAATCTATCTGTCTGACATCCAACTCTGTCTCCACCTCCATTTCCCCAACTCCTGATTTCCCAAATAGTTACCATCTTTACAGTTCTGGCAAAAACTTCTTTGAGCCTGATAGATGAGGGCAGGTTGTGCTATAACTTTTAGAGAAAGGATGGGTGCTGAGGTTATTTTTTCCCATTTATGACCTCAAGTGCATTTGGAATACTAATCAGTGTAAAGTGATAATACATTAATCCATTCGTTAGTTGGGTCCCACCAACACCCGACATTTAATAGATGCTGACAAAACCCTTATAGATGAGCCATAGTAACTCAGGTGTGATGGTTTCCTTCTTACATATGACTGATTGATTGGCTGTTTCTCATCAGGGTTCATTAGAAGTGCACAGGCCCCCAGTGGGTCCCCAGCACTGCCTCGAAAGCAAAGAGACAAGTCACCCAGCAGCCTCTTGGAAGATGCCAAAGAGACATGCTTCACCAGGGATAGGAAAGGAGGCTTCTTCAGCTCCTTCATGAAAAAGAGAAATGCTCCCACACCCCCCAAACGCAGCAGCTCCTTCCGAGAAATGGAGAATCAGCCCCACAAGAAATATGAGCTCACGGGTAACTTCTCATCTGTTGCTTCTCTACAGCATGCTGACGGGTTCTCTTTCGTGCCTGCCCAGCAAGAGGCGAATCTGGTGCCACCCAAGTGCTATGGGGGGAGCTTTGCACAAAGGAACCTTTGTAATGACGATGGTGGTGGGGGTGGGGGTAGTTGCACTGCTGGGGGTGGGTGGTCTGGCATCACAGGCTTCTTCACACCACGCTTAATAAAAAAGACACTGGGCTTACGAGCGGGTAAACCCACAGCCAGTGATGACACGTCCAAGCCTTTCCCAAGGTCAAACTCTACATCTTCCATGTCCTCAGGGCTTCCAGAGCAGGATAGGATGGCAATGACTCTTCCCAGGAACTGCCAGAGGTCCAAACTCCAGCTGGAAAGGACAGTGTCCACCTCTTCTCAGCCAGAAGAGAATGTGGGCAGGGCCAATGACATGCTTCCCAAAAAGTCAGAGGAAGGTGCTGCTCCAACCAGGGAGAGACCAAAAGCCAAACTTTTGCCCAGAGGAGCCACAGCTCTTCCTCTCAGAACCCCTTCAGGGGATTCAGCCATCACAGAGAAGGACTCTCCAGGGCTGGGAGTGGCTGGAGTGGCAGTTGCCCCCAAGAGCAAGGAGAGGAACGGTGGGGCACGACTTGGGATGGCTGGAGTTCCAGAGGATGGAGAGCAGCCAGGGTGGTCTTCTCCAGCCAAGGTCGCAACAGTCCTCCCAACCACTCACAACCACAAAGTGCCAGTCCTTATCTCACCCACTCTGAAACACACTCCAGCTGACGTGCAGCTCATTGGCACAGACTCTCAGGGGAACAAGTTCAAGCTCTTATCTGAGCATCAGGTCACCTCCTCCGGAGACAAGGACCGACCCCGACGGGTAAAACCAAAGTGTGCCCCACCCCCACCACCAGTCATGAGACTACTGCAGCATCCGTCCATATGCTCAGACCCTCTGGAAGAGCCGACTGCCCCTTCTGCCGGACAGCCCACGACAGAAACCCAGGAAGGTGGGAAAAAGGCAGCAGCAGGGGCAGTGCCCATCAGTGGCAAAGCTGGGAGGCCAGTGATGCCTCCACCTCAAGTGCCTCTGCCCACATCTTCCATCTCGCCAGCCAAAATGGCCAACGGCACAGCAGGTACTAAAGTGGCTCTGAGAAAAACCAAACAGGTGGCTGAGAAAATCTCAGCAGACAAAATCAGCAAAGAGGCCCTGCTGGAATGTGCTGACCTACTGTCCAGTGCAATCACGGAACCTGTGCCCAATAGCCAGCTGGTGGACACTGGCCACCAGCTGCTTGACTACTGCTCAGGCTATGTGGACTGCATCCCTCAAACTCGAAACAAATTTGCCTTCCGAGAGGCCGTGAGCAAACTGGAACTCAGCTTACAGGAGTTGCAGGTGTCTTCAGCAGCTGCTGGTGTCCCCGGGGCAAACCCTGTCCTTAATAACTTATTGTCATGTGTACAGGAAATCAGTGATGTGGTGCAGAGGTAGCCACTGTTAACCTAGCGGGGAGATGCACACATTTCTGAGGGAGAGGGAAACGGGACTTGTTTTCCTATGTTCTTGTTTTCAAAAAATGAAAGACTGATACTTGAGTGTGTTTATGTGAAGTACCTCAGATCCCTGAGTTCTCACGTTTACAGGTTCATCTCAAATTTTTAACAAGAAGCAAACCACATAAGTACAGGAAAGGAAAATTCGGTGGAGGCAGGGCAGTAGTTGCCAGGGTTGCCAGCTGCACTGCAAAATCAGGGAACACGTGTATGTCATGCCATAAAGAAAGAAATCCAGCCCGTTCCTACCTGGAATGATGTGAGGTGGCTAGACAGGCTGAGCTCAGCAAGGCTGCGGCACCAATTCTGCTTCACACAAAAGGGAATTAGACCTAGGGCTCCAGTAGGTACTAATGGTGATTAAGCACCAACTCACCTAGTGAACTTATTAGGTCAGAAGAAAGGAATGCTGGTAATGTACCATGAGAAGTTTTGTTCAAGTCTGTTGGAAGCAGCTGTTGGCCTTGCTCCCACAAGGTCATTGCTGCTGTAGTAAGGACTGCAAATCAAATTGTTAAAATACACAACTGGGAAACTTTAGTGCAGGAAGTAAAGAATGCTGGAAGGTTTGGTCTGGGAGATTTAAAATCTCCCCCTAAAATCCTAGATTGATCAGCAGAAGTCACTTCTTCTAGTCTGTTATATTATTTTCTAATGGACCAGGGTCGGCTTTCTGCTTGTGGGTGCTCATTTGTAAACCATAGGCACAGGGGTCTCGTCTCTTCTTAATGCTTCTTTACCCCCTGCTGGGCAGGCTGTCTTCCTTTACTCATGGCAGCATTCGGGGCATTAACTAAAGTTAACGTTGAAGTTGTGATCACATACAGGTTCTCGCAGAGGCATGATTTTCTGAAACAGTGCTCCTGCGTACTGACATACTGGCCAAGGACTTGAGCAGCTGTATACTTATCAACTAAAATACCAGGGAGGGAGCCTCTTGTTGAAACCCAAATGGCCAGGCTCAGCGGGCCGGGACTGAGAGAAGAAGCTGGCTTGGCCCTAACGGCTATTTCTCTTTACCTTTCCCCTCTCTTATCACTTTAGAGCCAGTCTGGGTAGAGCGTAGGGGGAGGCATTTTCTCTCTTCCTTTCTCTGGATTTCAAACGAAATTACCCCAAATTATTCTCACATGCTTTTCTCACAGTTCTCTTCCCCATCATTGTGCTTGTTTGTAAAGATCATATTGGGAATATTCTTTGTTATTTATTCTGTAATTCACCTCTATTTTAAGAGTGCATAACAGAAGGAGCAGCATTTCCAGAAAGCACCAACTAAACCCTGGAATCCTAATGACTTAGCCCTCAAATTATGTTTTGCCCTTGGAAAATAGAGCTTTTCTATCCCTTCTCATTTCTAATTACAGAGCTAATTAGGATCACATGGAACCAAGTCTAATGGGTTAGATATTATTAATATTCCTAGTATCAGGCTGAATTCTAATTGCTATTTCATTCTCTTCTTAAAGCTTTATGAGACCCTCCCCCCCGCCAAAGAGAACTCAATATATACTATCTTAATTTTTTCTTCCCAGAGGAATATTAGCTTAGGAAGATAGGAATTCAACATTGATAAACAGTGAGTGTTCTTCCTGGCTCTGTCATTGATCCACTGTGAAGCCACAGCCCCATCTCTTAATCTCTTAAATGAAGGTAATGATACATGTTCTCAAGGGTGTTTTGCAAGTAAGTGTATAACTATCCCTATGAGAGCCTCTCTGGAAAGCTCTTTAGTGCAGTCTTGTTATGTTGAATGGTTTTTCATTCTCTTCTTTGCTCAGTAGCAGGTATTAGTGAAATTTAGAACTGCTGAAATTATATTAATTAGGCTAGAATGCCCTATGGAGCAGTTCTACTCTGCACATGAGGTCACCATGAGTCAGAATCGACTCAATAGCAACTAACAACAACAACTAAGGGGAAACTGTGTTTTGGATAGAATTTGGTGTCTTTGACCAACGAGGAAATTTAGTTTTCATTAGAAGGTAACCTTGATTTTTATCATTGCTGCTTTAAAGGAGGTCCAGGGTAAGAGAAGGATAAGAAGGGAGGAGACAGTACAGGGCATTTCTTGCAGGTGTTGGGTGATCCCTGTCAATATGTTACCTACAGACACAGCACAGGCAACTAGTGGTCAGGTTAATCCCCTTTTAGTGGTTGGAATGAAGATAGAGTTCCCCTTAACTTGGACTTAAAAACAACCAATTCTCCTCCCGGCTTTTTCCCTGCCATTCCCCCTCATCATACACTTTGATAAACTTGAAACAGTTTTAGTAATTAGCCTTTTAAGGATGGGGAGGGGAAAGCTAAAACTTTAGAATATTAATGTGCTGCTTTTTACATTTATCCCTATCATTGTGGGATGCAAGTTGAGGGACTGTAATTGTTTTTCAGGGGATTTTTTTTTTTTTTAAGCAAGGAATCTGTTTTTCCTTGAGAGCTCTGAAAATAAGCTGTGGAGAAACACTACTGAGTGTATTTAAGCTCCCTGATTTTCTCACCGAAGAACAATCTTAAGGAGTGGGGGCTGTGTCTTACTCAGGGGCAGCACCTAGCTCTGTCTTTCCTACAGTGGGTGCTCAATAAAGTAAAGAATTTAATTGATTTTTCTCAACACTGTCAAGAGTAGCATTGACTATTGTAGCACACCCCATCCTGCATGATGCTTGAACTGTGCGACTTCAGGGGTTTGAGGGCTCAGGGTTCAGGTTAAAGAGGCACTGTCAACTTATTATAAAAGATAATTTGGGTTTTTCCTTTTTCTGCTTGAAAAGGACCAATTAAAAAGACCTTATTAAATTAAAAGGTTTTGAATTCAAAGCAGAAAAAACTGCTTCTAGAAACTAAAAATATAGTTTAATTCTATCTAGCCTAAAAGCAAAGCAGATAGCAGGAGAAGAAGAAAAGAAAAACACTTATAACAAAGTACACCTACTCCTCACTTATCAACTATCTTGTCATCTGACATTTCGCATTTATGACAATAGTAAAAAATCTACTATGTGACTGTTTTGCGCATTAATGACGTACGTCTGGCAGTAAAGAATGCCAAGGTGCGAGGCGAGAGTAATGCTGCCTGTGATGGTTAAGGTTGTGTGTCAACTTGGCTTGGCCACAATTCTCAGTGGTTTGGCGGTTATGTACTGATGTAGTTACTCTCCATTTTGTGACCTGATGTGGTCATCCTCCATTTTTGCATAATGCCGATTTTTGTATAACAACCTGGTCTTTGAAACCTAACCATGTCAATAAGTGAGGAGTGAGTGTACTGAAAATTTTCTAAAGTGGTTATGTATATGTATACCTTTGGGCTACCACAGCTTGAATCCTTTTGTGTACAGGTAATATGATTTCAGTTCAGATTCCCTACTTTAAAATGTTTTGTGTAGAATACATCTTGATTGTGCTTTACATATTTTCTTCAAAGACTTTGTGTAAAATTAAAATCCATATATTTTCCTACAGACTTCCATCATAATTTTCAGAGATACAGCCTTAAAAAAAAAAAAAAAAACTGGCCCTAGGAAATTCATTGAGTGTTTTTCCAGATGACCTCTATACGTAGAGGTCATTATAGTATAGACCCTTTCCCAGCTGTATTTTAGGGTTTAAATTAGAAATTTTCTTACAGTTCAGTTGAAATTTGGCTACAAAAATAGTTCTCAATTAATGAAACATTCTGACTTTGCTAAGGCACAGCCCATATTTCCTTCACTAAAAATCACAGAGTTTTTGAGTTTAAAAGATACAGTATAGATAGTAGTTAAGGGTTCAGGCTCTAAAGTCTAAAAGGCAAGTCATTTAACCTTTCTAAGCCTCAGTTTCCTCATTGTAAAACAGGGATAATAACAGAAACTACCTCATAGGGTTGTTATAAGGATTAGATGAGATAATGTATGTAAGATACTTAGCTCAAGTGCCTGGTACACAGTGAGCACTTCATAATGTTAACTCCTCCTCCTCCTCCTGTTACTATTATAGCTCCTAGTGACTCTCAGCAAGGAATGTGCAAACAGAATCCCCTAAGGGACTTTTGAAAAACTGATGATTGGCCTCACTCCAGATCAGAACTCCCAAGAGGGTGGGGGTCTCAACTAATGTGTTTTCGAGAATCTCCCCATGTGTTTCTTATACCCATCACGATGTGAGAACTATCAATACCCCAGCCATTCTCTGGACAGGTTAAGAAACTGGAGGAGACGATGGTTAAGTTACTTGCCTGTTATTTCACAGCAGTTAATTAGTGACAGAGCCAGGGCTAGAATCTGGGTCTCTTGACTCCCTGGTCATGGGGTCTTTCTACCATTCCTGCTGCCTTGTGAGACACTACCAAAAAAAAGTGGCTCAGATAGACAATCAGTTCGTACAGTGCTGCACACTTTCTTAAAGCACATGCTCCTGGCACTCTGACCATAAGGGGCTTGAATGTTGAGTAATGGCAACGTTGGCAAAGCAGGCACTCAGTAGAATTCAGTGATTTAACAAATTATATGGGATCATTCTTTGGACAGACAGACATCAGCAACAAAGCAATCAGCACTGAGTAGTAAGGAAATACCAACTAGGTTTTTTTTTTTTTTTTTTTTTTTAAACTATTCCTACATTCCTTTTTCTTTAAAAAAAAAAAAAACTTTATTCAGTACCATTTTAATGACTATGAGATAATGTATATGAAAGCACTTTGAGAAAATATCAGAAGTAATATAACTCTAAAGTTGTATTATTGTCTGTTTAGAAGAGAAAATAGTTGGTTAGATGCTGATTAACCTAAAGGCTCTTACCTGTGAGAGACCTGAAAATGCAGCTATATAAACAATCACCATTGTAATTGATTACATTTATAAGTATGAAACTGCTGAATGAATATATGCAGGAGTGGCAAGTGTCTTGGTAAACTTGTAGTTCAAAGCTGAGTAACTTCAGAAATCTGGGGACCAACTTTTTGGTTTCAGTCATTTCAGAATAGAGAAGCTCTTCCAGGGACCTTGCCCTGAGAAGGATGTGGCCCATTTACTCACGAATGTTTGTCCAGTCCCTGCTCAGCCACTGAGAAAGATGTGGCAGTCTGCTTCCAAGATTACAGCCTTGGAAACCCTATGGGGCAGTTCTTCTCTGTCCCTACAGGGTTGCTGTGAGTCGGAATCGACTTGACAGCATTGGGTTTGGTTTTGATTTTCTTAGCCACTGAGTCATCTAAACGTGGCAGGAGCAGACTTGTTTCCTATTGATGTTGACAGTGTCTTTTTTAACCTATGTCCTGTGTGGTATTTTTGTTTTTGTCTTTTTTCTTTTTTGGGAGGGGAGTCGGGGTGAGATGGCTGTAGAACCAGTGCACTTTGGGAATTTCCTACCAGTTATAAATGAGCTTGACATTTAGCATCTATCTTCATTTTTTAAAAGAAGAGTAGCTGAACATAACCCATCCATTAGATTATAAAATATCCAGGAGTAAATTGCATCGGTGGCCACTTCTGAGCTAGCTATACTGCGTTCTAACCTCTCTCACTCCCTTTCATTTTTGCTACTGATGTCATTATTCCTCTCAGGCTGTGCCCCTGCCGGAGTTCACATTGGGCTGACAGGGTTATCTGTGTTTTTGTTGGTGAAGATTTTTGGGTTTCATCATCTTGCTTGCATTAACTTGCTCCACCTAGATGGGGGGTCCAGTTTCTCTGTTACGACTAGGCCTCTTTATATGTAGGTGGGTCTCTGGGCATAAGTTTCCCCTGTGTACATTGACAGACTTCAGCTGTCTGTATCTCTATCTTAGTTTCTGTCAAGCCAGTAGCTTAGTCGCTGTGCAAATGCCTGATTCAGTTTGGGGTATGGCAGCGTGTGAGAGAAATAGGGGAAGGTAGCCCCAAGGGAGCCTCTACCTTCAATGTGACAACCAGGGAAATTGCTGCTAGCCATAGCCTCACTGATCAGATAGAACCTCAGGCTGGTTCTGAGTCTCCCACTCTTAACAGTCAGATTATTTATACCTTTGGATAGACTTCCAACTACCAGACTTTTAAAAATTTAATGCAAGACTTTTCTGGCAAGCCAATAGTGCCTGGAGTAGCAGTTACAGCTCCCTGCTCTGTTACAGCACAACTTCAGTTTGCTCTCCAGGGCCTGAACTTCACTGCCATTCCCTC
Source organism: Dugong dugon (assembly GCA_030035585.1). Lineage (NCBI taxonomy): Eukaryota > Metazoa > Chordata > Mammalia > Sirenia > Dugongidae > Dugong > Dugong dugon. The sequence goes on along the minus strand of CM057469.1, from coordinate 41,378,973 downwards.
CCCTCCTGTATTACAGGGAAGCATGGGTGGATTTCAGGGCTGAGGAGTGGTCTGCACCCTGCTCTTTCTCTTCCCCAGAGTATCCACCCAGGTGACTGATTATCTTAGCTCCAGCCTGCCCTTTGTGAAGTTAACTGCAATGTCAGAAGGTTGAGTCTCTGCTCTGGGGCTGCTGCTTTTTGTGCCACCCGCCTGAGTTGTATGTTCTGTCTTGAGTGCGTGAAAGATATTTCCTTCATTTCTGATTCAATACCTTAGATCCAAAGAATGGGAAATTGATGAAGGCTCTGTGATTGCCTGCTTCTCCCCATGATGAAACCTGTGGCAAGTCATCTTGACCCTAGGGTGTCTTGACCCTAGGCCTAGGGAATGGTGCCTTCCAAGATGAGTTTCGTGAGTCTTGCAGGGAAAAGACTTGTCAGCTGGGTTGATTTTGCACGATTATTGAATTGGTAGAACTGAACTTCACAGGTGGCGGTGGCTCAAAGCCCAAGTCAGTGTGCGTTCCCTGCCTTTAGGTGTCTTGCCCACACAGGGTGCTGATTTGGCAGATTGCTGCACTTTTCTCTATTCCGCTTTGATGAGCTGGGGGAGGACCTTATAACTATACCCTTCTCTCCCTCCAGGTGCACTTCTTTGCTCCTTTGTTCACCTATATTTTTGAAGTTTCTTATGTCTTCTAGAAAAATTGTATCCTTTAACCTCCCCATTGCTGAGGTACCTGAACACAGTAGCAAAACCCCTGTTAACTCAGCCAGAGGTAACAGATGGCGTGTTGAGTGGGTCTTTAAACCTGTAGATCATCTAAGAGGAAACGATACCTACTTTAAGTTACAAGGCTAAGCACAGAATTGCCCTCAGACCACACCATCTTCAGGGCAGAATTGTGTTACACGTCCTCTCTGTCTTTTCTAAAGAGATTCTTTCTTCATCACTGTACTCGTAACAGCAAGTTTTAGGGTCCTACGTGCCATTCCAAGCTACTGAGCTGTACAGACAGAGCTTGAGGTCTCTGAGCTTGCTAGTTAACCCTTTAACCCATAGTGGAGGTGAACTGTCGAATGCTAGCAGGCTTTAAGAAAAGGAGTACAGGGAGTTTGTGTGGTTGGAACTTGCTTAGATTTGCTTCTAAGCCTCAGAATAGGAGTTTTAAATCATGTAATAAAGCACCATAAACTTCAGTTGGAGAATGGGACTTCTGGTTAATAAAGCATTTTCACATATATGGACATTTAATTTTCAGCAATTATAACACAATAAAAATGACATACATTTATGCTAAATAAAATTTATTCTTTTATCCAGAAGGTACTGCCAGATCCTGCAGTGCTTTGGGGTCATCAGTAGTAAACCCCAAATACTGTTCTGTACAATTCAGAAGTACCAATACCACATGTTATAGGTGGAAAGAAAGCCAAGAGATAGATGTTTCTGGTAGATGAGGACCAGATAAACAGCTGCCTTCTATTTTGACAAGTCATTTTTCACTGTGGCCACTATTCTTGGACTTCATTATAAGAGGAATTTCCCAGATCTTGAGAAATCACCTTGATTAGGCTGATTGTCCTTCAGGGAATTAGTATTCAGAAACTAGAAAGGACATGAGGTACCTTTCATCTTATAGTTCCTTGGGCATATGTTGGAAAACCCTCAAATCTCAAACATATAGAGGGAACATGTTTATGTCCGTAAGCATACATGCACTATTGTCATGCCCATTAAGAAGGGAGGGGAGTAAGCGAAATAGAACTAAATCAGATCTTTCCCGATGGTGAACTGCAGCAGTGCCATGGTGGTGTGTTTGCCATGAATAGGCAGACAGAGCTGCTAACACATACTCAGAAGCCCCCTCTCCCCTCTCTACCCTGCACTTTTTCTTCTTTGCAGTCTGGTTCTGTAATGACTATCAGTGGAGAAACCCCAGTTTTATGCTCACTTGCTTAAAAATGAGTTTGAATATTTCATAGTGGTTGACAGAACTCTGTCCTAAAACATACACTGATTCAGATTCTTTAAAACTTGTTTGTTTATACCAAAGGTCACGCTCTGCAGATGTATGTGTGGTGCACAGAGGGTGAGAGTGGGAGGGCCTGGCGCCGTGTGCACAACTGAGGGGGTACAGTGAGACAATATGGGATTTAACTGAAAACACATCAGTCATGGGTCACACTACCGGTGTTGTCAGGTATTTGTTCTAATTGTTATTGTAATATATTTTCAGTTGTTTTGTTCTTCTAATTTAATTCTCTCACTCTGTTGTCTAACTGTGAACTGCTAACAGTGTTAAATTTGATATAAATAAATGAGGCCCTTGAAAGGGACTGCTGTCTGCCTGTCGTCTCACAAGGTTTGCCAACTTGTGTTTTGTTTTAAATAAAGGTTGCAATATTTTATTGGCAAAGTAGGCTTAAGATTGGAGTTTCTCCCCTAATTTTAATTGACAGGGGATCTAAGCAGAATTTCTGTCTGCATAAAATGGATGTCTAGAAGGTAAAGAAGCTGATTTTAGAAGCATCCCTGTGGCACATTCTTTAGAAGGACCTCTATGTGGTGACTACTCACCCTTTGATGGATTATATTTTTTTGAAGAGGCTGAAAAGCATCATCTGGAGCCTAGGTTGGTACACAAGGTGGGTAGTGTGTGTGTGTGTGTGTGTGTGTGTGTGTGTGAGAGTGTGTGTGTGTGTGTGTGTGTGAGAGTGTGTGTGTGTGTGTGTGTGTGAGAGAGAGTGTGTGTGTGTGTGTGTGTGTGTGTGTGTGAGAGTGTGTGTGTGTGTGTGTGTGTCCAGTGTGAGGGGACTGCAAAATGACACTTAGAATATATTCTGAGGACAATTCCAAATAAGTTCTAAAAATGTTTTGAGCCAATGTAGCATTAATAGACTAAGAATAGAACCTCACAAAGGAATATTCTAGTTTGACATGGCCTTCAGTTTTTTAAAAAAATGAGTCATTGCTTTTAGAAGTAACCTTAATTAGGTATGAATAGAATATACAGAAGGAGCCCTGATGGCCCAGTGGTTAAGAGCTCGGCTGCTAACCAAAAGGTCGGCAGTTCAAATCCACCAGCTACTCCTTGGAAACCCTACTCTGGGCTATAGGGTCGCATGAGTCTGAATTGACTGGACCACAGTGGATTAAGAATATACATAATGGGACACACACGGGCCCAATTTGAACAGCTGTTAAAGATTGGCTTATCCACCTCTTCACATTCCACCTTCAATCCTTTTTTCCCACCCATTTTTGGTTTAGGAAGTCTTGTTTTTAGAATCTTCCTAGAAGAATCCCCTATTATGTTCTCCCTGTTTGTATTATGTATATTTTCCACACCTGAGGCTATGGTCTTTGCTGAGGAAATCAGTCCTAGAAACAAGCGTCTTTAAACCGTAGTTGCTAGGAGCTCAGGAGCTGGAGTTAGGTTGTCTGGGTTGAATCCCACTCCTACTAATTTTGTGATGAAATTGATGCCTAAGTCACAGTGTCAAAGATCACACGAGACGCTGGCTGTAAAGTGCTTAGCATAGTGTATGGCACATGATAAGTTCTCAAATGTTAGATATCTCAAACTAGTAAGGAACCTTCAGACAACCAGGGTCCAAAAGCTAGACGTGGAAGAAAAGTCCCAGCCTTGGCTTTGAGTATGGTGCCAAAGCTGACAGCAGTTTTATTAGATTTTTTATTATTCTTACTTAAACACCAAGAGTACCATGTCCTGAGCACTTTCTGAAGATAACTCATTTCATCCTCACAACCCTAGGTAGGTACTATTGTGCCCATTTTTACTAAAGCAGAAACTAAGGTTAAACTGAGCGTGACTAGCTTTCCCATGGTCTCACTGTAGTAAGTGGAGGAATGCTGATTCTAGCCCAGGCAGCCTGACTGCAGAGCATGTGCTCAGAACCATGATGGTCTGCTGCTTGTCTTAGTTCCTGAGGTAGGAGGTTCAGATCTTCTATTTCTGACATCAAGCGTGGCTAGCCAGTGATAAAAGAATAATGTCATCTGTTCTGTATACCTTTTAAAGTGTGCATGTACAGAGTTTAGAGCTGAGTATGTAACAGGATCAGGTGGCCTGTGTATTCTTTCCCAGATGCTCTAGACTGAGATAGAGCCAGGAACCAAAACAGACCCCCCCCCCCCCACCATGCTCTTGTGCAGTTACTTTTGTCCCATGCGTGGTATGAAACTAAGTTCCTTTAATTCATTTATTTCAATGTTTACTGAGTACCTAATGCAGTTCAGACTAGGTACTCCCTAAGCTTGGGTCTGTTATTTGAGTAGATGAGCACAATAAAGTGTTACATGGGGGAAGAGACAGCAATGTTCCATTTTACAAGGGCTAAAGGTGAGAGGGTCGGGGAGGGCTTTAAAGAAGATGGACACTTGAGACCACAAATATATGAGGGAAGACGTGTGTGTAATTCCAGAACTGGGGTAGAGAGGAGGGACCGAGAGAAGGGTAAGAACACTTAACGAGCACCTCCTATGTGTCTAGGCAAAACGCTGGACACTTGACATGCTGCCGTTTAATCCTTAAAGCTGGCAATACAGGAGTAAATGTTCGTACGTAAGAGTAATACGCTGTGGGAACCTCTCTGAATAAGAGGTTGTTGTAACTCAGTTCAGCTGGTAAGGTCCCAAAGCAAACTGATATAAATTGGCAGACCAGTCAATCACCTTGTTAGTTCCTTGAATGCCAACATCTGCCCTTTGTACCTGGCATTTGAAATATTGCTGAGTGAGCCTGGTTACTAGGTCGCAGTAAGAAAGTAGGCCAAAGGGTTTTAGAAAAATATAAAATTTTAATCTTTACAAAGAAATAGTCATGTCTAGGCCCCTAATTTAAAATAAAACTTTTTTAAAAAAAAAATCTGCAAGCAGAAGAAGCCTTAGTTGTGATTTAAAAAAAAAAAGAAAACCATCTTCTGTGCACCTTATCCCTCAGTCTGAAGCTCTTTGCTGATCTGTTCACAAGCAGAAGCTGCTCAGCTTTCCTCTGGGAATAACTGAAAGCTAACCCACGCAGTCTGCAAACCTGAGGTGCTCCCTAGTCCTGGATCAGCAGGACTTCATTCTTCCCTTCTCTGTAAATGGAAGATCCTGCAGCCTCAGAGACCCAAATCCCAAGTATGAGCATCTGCCTGGAAGAGCTGAGATGCTAAGGAGACCATCGTAGAGTCATAACAGCCCTTGGGATTTGTTTGTCTCCCACATGGCTTTCTCCAACCACCTGGCCCACATTTTAAAATGCGGGTCTTTAAGGCACCAAGTGATTTTAGGAATTGGCTCTGGTTTGGATTTCAGGCCTTCCTTTTACACACCAGTTATGTGTTAGTGATGTGCTGGATGCCAGCCTGCCTTTCCTACCCCTTACAGTCTCGACAGTGCTCGGACAGGCCCCAGGGTCCTGTTAGTGGAAGGAAGCCAGCTTCAGAAGTCTTCATCTAGCCCTCAAGGCAGGAAATAGTTAATTCTCTGGGAAATAGATTTGCAGCCCTGAGAAGAGAAGAGCTGTTCCTCCTTGGGGACATACGACATCATCCTGGCGATTTCATCCAGTGCCTCTTCTGTATACGGGAGCTCCTGGCTCAGGAAAGCGTCACGTACACACAGCCTCACGTGACGGTACTCCAGTGGCAGGAAGGGGACGAAGAAGTCAATCAGGTTCTCTTTCACAAGACAGCTGTGGCCAAAGCCACTGTCTGAAATCAAAAGCCAAAGTTACAAGCAGTCTGACCTTGGGTGCTGAACCCAGCTGAGTTTTAACGTGTCCCAGGCCTAAGGCCAAGGCAAGGTTTGCTCTCATATGCCCACTCTGGCAGAACTGAGACGTATCAAGAAGAACTATGTCTCCTCTGAGGGAAGACGTGCCCTGATAACTATCAATGTACACCGTGGGTGAAGCAGGGAGGATGATGGCATGATTGCCAGGTTTAAGGTTTGGGTTGATGGTAGCAAAAGGTGGAGTGACCCTACCTCTGACTGGAGGCTGGAGAAGTGAAGTTCTCAAAGTGAGACTCCTCTTAACAGGCTTGAGTCCATTGTGTGTATTTCCAGAGCCAATGCAATCTACTCTCTTCAAAAGCATTTTCAGAAAAGGAGTTCAGGCCTTCTTGGAAAAGCCAAGCCTGGGCAACAAAGTTTATGCCTAACCAAGGCTGACAACGTAAGATGATTATATGGTATGTCCTCTGTGGTCCTAAGTACCGTACCCTGTCCACTTCATAAACACACATTCTAACATACACATTACCATATTTTTACACAAATAACGTGTGCCTTCTGTGTTTGTTTGCTGGCCATGCCCTCCCCTATGAGGTATTTTCATAAGCATGCTATGCTAATTTTTTTTTTTTTTTTTTTTTAACAGCAACATGTGGAAGAGGATTAGCAAGGCAACAGAGCTTTAGTTTCTGCTTGGCTGGGAATCCGGTACCTGTGGACTCCACAATCTCAGCCTGGAGGTGTGGCTCCAAGTGTTCCATTGTAATTTCTTCCCGGGCCTGTCCAGCTTTAAGCAAATTCAGGACCACCTCATTGATGATATTGCCCCCAAGATTACTGAAAGAGACAGAAGAGCTTGTTAACAGATTTTGTTCTTTTTATATTTAGCTTCCAAATGGGTAACTTGGCCATTGCAGCCAATGCATTGGTGCCTGGAGGAATGAAGGTTCTGTCATACCCTAGAGGTCTGTACAGAAAAGACACTGTCCTGCTTTGCCACTCATCCTTCCTCTCTCACTCCTTTAGACAAACACTGAGACTGTGCTAGGTGCACAGAGCACAAAGATGCGTAAGACATGGTTCTTGTCCTTGACTTCAGTGTGGTAGGGGAGGTACACATGTATGTGAATCCAGGACAGTGTGGCAAGTGCTAATGTAGGTGCAACTAAGGTCTAGGGAGAAGGCTTCAGAGGGAGAATAAGACTTCTGAGCAGATGTAGATCTTGTAATGCTCATCAGACGTGGGGCAGGGAAGGCTGTGTGTGCAGGCACAGATGCATTAGAGGGCCTGTGGGGTTCAGGGGCTGCAAGTTGCTTCGAGCAGCTGGAGGAGTGTAGGCATGAAGGGTATATTGAGGCTAGGGTGAAGAGGCCTTTACCACACATGTGGATTTTAGCTTATGGGCTATGGGGAATCATTGAAGGGTTTTGAGCTTGGGAGTGTGGGGCTGTGGGGTCACTTGATCAGCTTTACTCCCTAAGAAGATCATCCTAGGGCAACAGAGGCTGGACTGAAGAGGCATGGCGTGGGTGCAGAAAGCCAGCCAGGGAGCTTTTTGCAATGGTCCATGTTTAGAGGTGATGAAGGCAATGGAGAGGAGAGGATTTAAGAATTAAGTTTGGGAGGCACAACTGATAGGATTTTAACTGATGAGTGTGAGAATAGGATTTTAACTGATGCGTGAAAGAAGTGAGGGAAAGGAGGACATCAAAGAAAACAGGCATTTGCCTTGGGCTACCTCCCAGCCCCTCTTAACAGAAGTGGAATATAGGAGAAGTTTGAAGATGAAAGTTTGGTTTTACACATGTTTGAGTGTTTTCACTTGCCTGTGATCTCTAGGTAGGGGTTGTGATATCATTAGGCAACTGGAATTATGGGTCTGAAGCACAGGAAAGAGGACTGGGTTAGAGAGATGAGGGAGAAAAAGGGTATGGAGAGAAGATGAAATCTTAGAGCTGGTAACGGAAGTAGCGGAGACTGGAGCCAGGAGCACTCCTGCCCTTGGCCCTCCCCAGACCTGTGCATACTTCCCTCCCACTGCACTGCTCTCATCTCCCCCCTCACTGGGCTGTAGCCTCACCAGCCTTCTGCCAGTCCCTTAAAGAGACCAGGTTCTTGTCCATGCTCTTCTCCCTGCTCTTTCCCCAGGCCTGGCAGAAGGAAGCAGAAGGGTCCAATATCTCCATTTCTTTCTCTCCTCACTGAAGCTCTGAATGTCTGACACCATGTGTATTAACTTGTTTGTTCGTTCATTCAGCATTTGAGTGCATCCGGGGTGCCAGGCTCCATGCTGGGCTCTTGGGGTACCAAGGAAGAACTGAGTGGGTTTCCTTCCTACCTGCCTGTATCGACAGGTAAAGAGGGGGTGGGGTGGGCATCTTCCCTGCCAAGCAGGTAAGCTGTGACTGCAAAGTTGTCTAGCTAGGTGGTCCAATGCCTCCTTTCTGGAGGTGCCTGTGTGTCTCTCACAGCCAGCATTTACCAGAGGCCATGAGCTCCCAGCTGAAGGAGTCTGGCAAGGACAAAGGCAGCCCCATCTTTGCTCAAGTTCAGCTACTCAGCCAGCACATAGAGAAGCTGCTTACAACACTCTTGTGCTTTCTAAAGCTGCTGCCCCACTCCCTCTGCTGCAGGAAGGCCTGCCAGACAGGTAATCTGTGCATACAAGGAGCAGCCCCAATTGCATCAGCTAAAGTAAGAGCTGCCCCACTGCCAAGGGATTTCCCTATCCTGCCATTCCCAACAGGAAGCAAAGGCAGGGTGCCCTGTTCATACTTGCATGGGCTGGGGGACAGGGCTTCCAGGGTGAGGGGGAGATGAATGGGGTTCACTCACCCCACCCCATGGGCATAGACTCCAGTGCTTGCCCCATTTCAACTCAGAAAACCACCTGGACGCTAAGTTTCTTGAGATCAGGAAGCTTAGCCTGTTTACCTATGTAACCCTAGTGCCTAGCACAGTGCTTAGCTCATATCAGGGGCTCAATAAGTGTTTAAGTGGACATCACCGAACACTTGTACACATTTTATCTCTGCTCCACCCCTGAATTTCTCCTCCTGTTTTGACTCACTGCCAATGACTCTTTTCTTCCACCATGTTATAGGCTTTCTCTCACCCACCAGGATATAACCTGAGACACCTCTTTATTCACTATCCCCAGCCCATTCTGTAGACACTGTCACTCTGGCACAAATATTACACCTTGAGGCAGATGTTGCCCTCAAAGGTGCCCATTCCACATCCTTCCAGGTAACCTGCTGACTGAGGTCTGCAGGGACCAAGGGACCAGAAGCCATCTTTACAGACCAGCCCTCTCCCCTGGCATTGAGGCAAGCAACATCTCATTTCACCAGCCTCTTTCCTCAAAGAAGGGAACTCGAAACTTGACTTAATCATTTATCTCTCTGAGCCTCAGTTTCCTCATTTGTAAAATGAGAGAAGTGAACCAGACAATCTAAGGTCAACGGTCAGTCAAACACACACTTAGCATTTTCTGTGTGCTGAGGTACATTCGTAGAGTTCTTTTAATTTTTCCAAGTCCTCTCTACTTTTTTCCTAACAACAGCCCAGTGAAAACAGGCTTTAATTACCATCTTCATTTTACAGCTTCACCAAGAAGACAATAGCCCCTAGCTCTGCGGTTCCACGTTCCTGTTCTGGCATGTGACTCCATTCTACCGGCCTTCTATGCTGTTGTTGTGTGCTGTTGAGTCAGCCCTATAGGACAGAGTAGAAGTGCCCCATAAGGCCGCCACGGCTGTAATCTTTTCAGAAGCAGACTGCCACAACATTCTCCCATGGAGCGGCTGGTGGTTCGAACCATCAATCTTTTGATTAGCAGCTGAACACTTAACCGCTGTGCTACCAGGGCTCCTTCAGCCTTCTATATTTGGTAGAAATGGGCTAAAGTAGTCAATGTTACTTTTTTCGTAGCTGGCAGGTGGGGCCTGATTCCTCCAGCTCAGATGAAGAATGGGCTTCTGAGGGACACTCACTGCTTCCACTGCCCCCTCCTCCCCTCTCCTGCCATCAGGCGTCACCAGGGGGCAGGACAGCAAAGCCACTAGCATCTCCTTTCAAAGGACTGGTTTCAGATCTTTTCAGGATTAAACCCAGGCCCTTTAACAAAGGCTGATTTGGCAACACTGACATTGAATCAGACATGAATCCTCACCACTTCGGAAGGAGAAATAGCCCATCCTTGTTGTAGAAATCAATTCCGAAGACACAAATATGGTTTTCCCCACCTGTAACTAAGCAGTTGACCCCATGTGTGTCAGAGTAGAACTGTGCTCCATTGGGTTTTCAATGGCAGCTTTTCAGGAGTAGATTGCCAGGCCTTTCTTCTGACAGTCTTCACTAAAATACCCAAAAACCTTCTTGCATTTAAGGGATGCCCTAGCACAGGGGTCGGTGGTGGAGAGCCCTGATGGCCCTGGATGGAGTATTTCAGCCTGGGCACTGCTGCATCTGGGCTGGCTGGGTGGAGGCGGGAGCCTTTCAAGGACCACAGGCTCCCGCAGGCGGGTACAGGGAAAGCTGCATGCGCAGCCTGCACCAGAACCACTAGAATTGGAGACCACATCTTTTTAAGTGGCCCCTTCCCTTCCCTGTCCTGGTGTGTGTCCTCCTCCCTGGAGGCACCAAAGCCTCCCCGGCCTCTCCATCCCCAGTGGACGTCTTTCAAAGAGGGCAGCTCCCCCAGGTGGCTCTGTCCCCAGTGCCACCTCACCTCGCCCACTGGGCCAAAAGGGCCAGGCCACTGGGGGAAAGGGCAGCGCTGACCCGGTGGAGGGCGAAGCCGGTGGGTCAATGACCAAAATACTACAAAGGCAAACATCTGTTTAGAGACAGCAGGGTCACCTGGGTCGCGTTAGGAAATCCTGGCACAGGTGAGGCAGGGCGAGGGTTTTCCAAGCCGATGCCCTGGATCTGGTCTCAGTCGATGGGGTGCAAGTGGGGGAAAGGTCGGCGGCACTGGGGCCACAAGGCGGGCATGGGCTCAGGCCTGGGCGGGAGGAAGGGGAAGAACCTGGGTCTGTGGGGGGTGGAAAGCAGCTGGAAGACCAGGAGAAGCTTATGTGCAAAAGTGAAAGTAACATGCTTCCTTAGGTCTCAGCCAGTGGTGGGGGAGTTGCTTATGCAGGAATGATTCAGAGGGCACCCCCCCCCCCACCCCTTTCTCATCTTACCGAGGGGAAGTGCTTAGGGGTGGAGAGGCCTTAGGGAACAAGGTGATTTCTCACTATTTTGCCTCCTCTGCAATTCACAGCAACATGGTGGTGATCCACACCCAGGGCTGCCTCAGATGGTAAATGATATAGAACCAGGGGTGGAAAATTAATGTGAAGAATTTACTGTTCTCACCTCTGGATTCTGGGCACTCCCATCATGTCAGAAAATCGATCTCAGCTTTTCTCTGGAAACCAACCTGGAAACCACCCTGGAAGCCCCTCACCTCTTCACAATGTACTGTTGTCCCACAAGGCTTACAGACCAGGAAGAAGTTGCCATCGACTCACCAAAATCCCAACCCAGCAACAATTTAAACCTGTTCCAACTTGCCTTGTGGGTCCACAGTGAAACCAGATCTGCCTTCCATGGTCAATCCCTTCACACACTCCAGGCCTGGATGGAATACCAGCCCCTAATGCCTCCCCATCTGAACAGGGTACTTGGGAAAGCTGGGAAAATCCCCCAGCATGTACTACTGGCCTGAGGACGGTAAAGGGTGGAGTGGGGTGGGGAGGGAGCTGTTGGTTTGGTTTCTACTGTGAGTCTGCTAGAAGCTGCTTGTGAAGCTTTCAAGTTGAGCCAACAGGAACCTGAACTTGACTTCCATTTAACCTTGGGCAGGACTCTCCCAGTTGGAGCCTCCATATAAAGATGGGGTTGGACAGGCTGATTTCTAAGTTTTCTTCTTCCAAAGCCATTTCAAGAGCCTGGGGCACACAGCAGAACAAAAGAGCAGGAAGGCACTGCAGTGGTTAAGTGGCTGGGTTTTGCCCCATCACGTGGCAAATCTAATTATAGGTGAGAAAGAGAGAGACAGTTTTTCATTCAACAATTATGCCCTGAATTTCAAGCTAGTGACTTCCTCTCACGATTGAAAAAGAAACAGACTTTTCAAGGCTGGAGGAAAAAACCTGCTGGCTGGAGTGAGAGGGAGAGACTACGCCTTCCTCAGGGATTTTCAAAGGTAGTTTGTACGTGATTTTCCATTAATGTGCTGACTTGAAAACTTAACGCCCTTGTAGGAGAGGACCTAGTGTGTGAGTACCCTCAAAGAGGCTCTGTGTGAGGTGGAGAGCTAGAAGAGCCCCTAACATTCGTGAGAGACTCGCAGCCTGGGCAGAGGGTTAGATGAGGGACAGCTTCTCTTCTCGACCAGTCTGGGCCCTGCAGGGCTCAGAGTCCCTCAGAAGTGCCTTGGGGGAACAATCAGGGGCAGGAGCAGAGAGACCTGGGGCTCCCCCACCCGTGATTCCACCCAAGCAGCTAGGCTTCTGTTTTCTGTACTCAGTTTTGTGTTGGTTTCTCTTGAGGAAGATCGCAGAAGCCCTCTACCAACTAAGATGCCAGGGAACAGCTCCCAAGACTGGGCACTCAAATCATGTCAGGAAATCTCTGGATGAGAGTTCTTTATTTCTCCCCACCATCCCCACCCCTCCTGACTGTTGTTTTTCAATCTCACCTGAGAAACAGAAAGATGGTTCTTGGGGTCTTGGCCCTGTTTGCCTTGGGGGCCTGGCGCTTCAGATGTGGCTCGAGGGCCTCCAGCAGCCCTGGGTGCAACTTCTCCGCCTCATCGAAGATAAAGAGGGTCTGGCGGCAGCGCTGCTGCGTCTCCTGGATCTGGCTGGTCAGCTGCTCCTGCACAGGATACAGGGAGCTGCTAGGAGCAGTGGGAGGTACAGCCTGCTCCAGCCCCAAGGGCCCTGGTAAAAGCATGGGTTTCTCCCCGGCACCTGAAGTGGATTACCTAGGGTTGGCTTCCACCCGAGCCACCAAGTCCAAACCTCCAGGGGTGGGGCTAGGACATGGCATTTTAAAAAGCTTCCCAGATGATTCTTATGCACCCTGAGGTTTGGAAGCCAAACAAGGTGGAGCTGGCCTGGGTAGACGGAGAGCCCTGGAATGCAGTGATGAGAGGCCCTGCCTGCCCTTGGAGACAGGCCCCAGCTCTAGCCCCACTCCCTCCCCTCCAGGATGAGGCCCTTCACCTCAGGGGTAGGAGTCAGGCTCTAATACTGGGATGACAGGCAGAAGCCAGGCTCAAGTGCCCAGAGGTAGCCATAGTCCCCTGCTCTGAACATCTAGGAGCAGTGTCCACTGGCACCCAGACCGGGCCGAGATGCCAGTGGAGCAAGTCTGAGGTGGGCCTCTCCAGGGCCCACCCAACCCATAACTGGGGTCTTCCACAGGGGGCTATGTTAGGCTCCCTAACCCAAGAAAGATAACAAGCCCTGAAATGAAAAAAAAACTTCTTTGCAGGGTTCATCAGGGGAACCGGACAAAGAAGATACTACTGGGGGCCAGCTCCCACCCCAGGGGTGGCGGTTTCACAGAGCATGCACTCAGTGTCCATCTCTAGCCTCCCTGGACCCTGACTTCAGCCCCTAGTCACCCAAGTGAGTGTAGGGGTGTGTGAGGGTGAGAGGGAGCATCTATGTGTCCATTTCCTCAGTGGGGAAGCTGGGACCCACAGAGTTTTTTGCCACAGTCGAGGCCAGATAGCTCCTCCTAGGAAGGTGTAGCTGACTGGCCGCTGGCCCCTAGGATAGCTGGGGTTCAGGACAGCTCACCCCTCTTTGGCCCCCTTAGGCCAGAGTGACCCTTCCAGGAGACCTGGGCAATCTCTGTCTGCACAGACTTACACAATCTTCCCAGGTTAACACTCCAAACATCATTAGGACTGAAAGCCAGGTTAGGTGCAGTCGCCTCTGCCAGGCTGCACGGGCTTTTGTTCATCTCCAGGCTGCTCTTAAACATTACATTTCTGAATTAGAAAAAACTCAACATGTGGGCAGCTTAGAAAATTTTTGTCCATCTACTTGCTGGCATATAAAGAGCCATTATGGGAAGACATGAGGAATCACTTATAATGTGCCACTTTTTTTTTTCCTTAAAACTTCCCTTAAAGTTCCTTATGCAACTTTCTGTCAAATATAACTGCAATGATATAAAATAACATAAGCAGAGGGGAAGGTCTGGAAGGAAGGACACCAAAATGCTAACTGTGCTTGTGTCCATGTGGGGAGATTATGATAAAGTTTTTGCTCTTCTCTGATCCATATTTCCTGCAAAGCATATTTCTTTTATAATGGAAAAATTAACCAATGGATTCTGTTTAAGCTCAGTGTCTTGGCCCCTGTGTGTGGCTGGTAATGAGACAGAACTTGGGACCAGAGGTGCTGGGAACTTCAGTCTTTCCTCCAGATGCTCAGGGTCTCATCTGTGTGGAGTGGGTGGAATGGATGTTGCTGTCAGAGGTTCTGTTGCAGCAGCTGCCTCCCTCACGACACACTCACCACCCAGACTTCTCTAGCGCCCACCTCCTCATAAGAAAGGGCTGCTGTCAGTGCCTCCCACACAGCCCAGAAGCCTGCTTGGACTGTGGAAGCCTCATTTCAGCCCAGACCCATCTGGCAAAGCTGCCTGCCTGGCCTCACCTTGTACAGATCCACATACTTGGGGTGAGGAAAATGGAACATGGCAATGAACACTTGGACACAGTCACTCCTTAGCCCGTCCCGGTACAGGTTCTCTGCCAGCATCCGTGCCACGAAGTTCTTGCCAGTGCCAGACCAGCCGTGGAACGACAGGGTCAGGGCCTTGTCTGGCTGGCGCATCTCTACGTAGCCCCTCACTGCTCTCAGGACCAGCTCCCGGGCCAAATGCTGGCCATGCAACCGCACACTCAGGTCTGACTTGAGGCCTAACAGAAGAAAAGAGGAGGTCACGGTGAGGGGCACCTACAGGCACAATCCCCACCAGGATCGGTGACAGCCAAGAGACTATCCCTGCAGGTCTCTGAGCGGGTGGCCAGTTATTCACTGTGTTGGGCCTCAAGACAAGACGCCAGAGGCCCAACCTTACAGCAGAAAGGACTCAAGGGTTATTTTCTGTAAAATCTGAGAAATCAAGATTGAAATTAGGGAATGGAGTCACCCTTCCTGCAGATGCTGAAGACACCCCAGAATGCCTGCTGAGTCCTGTCTAGAAAAGGAAGCCCCTGCCCCGCAAGGTTCCTCCCACCCCTCAGTTTTAGGACTTCCTAAATTTTTTATGGAGAAGTCCTCATTTTATCTGTTCAGTTGGGCAAACACTTGTTGGGAGCAGCTACCATGCGTAAAGCCCTCAGCTAGGCTTCCTTCCTCACAGCTGTGAAGCTGCAGGGCTTGAGACAGTGGTATTGGGAGTCATGGTGGAGATGGGGAGGGCATGCTGCCAGCTGTGGACAAGGCACTGCCCTCCTGAGTTCAGGGTCAACTATATATGTAACCTTGAGCCAGGCCAGAGGGGGTACATGGGAGCCTTGTCAGGTCTCCTGTCTTTGTTGTGCTCACTGTCCCACCTAGACACTTAATTCTTCCAAAGCAGTAGTAACATGGAAGTGAAACTTAACATTTGTGCTGCCTTCCCTGTACTCAGCACAGGGCTAAGTGTTTTATATTTCATCTTCCCAATAATTCTGCAAGTTAGGTGTTATTATACCCATTTAAAGCTGAGGGAACGGGGATGGGGGGAATAACAGAAAATACAGAGAGAATTGTTGAAGATTTGTTGGCAGAAAACTTCCCTGATATCGTGAAAGATGAGAAGATATCTATCCAATAAGCTAAGGGAACCCCACACAGGGTAGATCCCAAAAGAAAGTCACCAAGACATATTATAATCAAACTTGCCAAAACCAAAGATAAAGAGAGAATTTTAAGAGCAGCTAGGGATGAAAGAAAAGTCATCTACGAACGAGAGTCAGTAAGAATAAGCTCGGACTACTCAGCAGAAACCATGCAGGCAAGAAGGCAATGGGATGACATATATAAAGCCTTGAAGGAAAAAAAATCGCCAGCAAAGAATTATATACCGAGCAAAACTGTCTCTCAAATAGATGGTGAAATTAGGACATTTCTAGATGTCATGGATTGAATTATGTCCCCCCAAATTGTGTCAACTTGGTTAGGCCATGATCCCCAGTATTGTGTGGTTGTTCTCCACTTTGTGATTTTTTGTATGTGTTATAAATCATTATATCTGCCTGTGGTTAAAGAGCATTAGGGTGGGATATAACACCCTTGCTCAGGTCACATCCCTGATCCAATGTAAAGGGAGTTTTCCTGGGGTGTGGCCTGCACCACCTTTTATCTTAGATAAAAGGAAAGGGAAGCAAGCAGAGAGCTGGGACCTCATACCAGCAAGAAAGCAGTGCCAGGAGCAGAGTGCATCCTTTGGACCCAAGGTTCCTGCAAGAAGAAGCTCCTAGTCCAGGGGAAGACTGATGAGAAGGACCTTCCTCCAGAGCCGATAGAGAAAAAAGCCTTCCCCTGGAGCTGATGCCCTGAATTTGGACTTCTAGCCTACTAGACAGAGAGAAAATAAGTTTCTCTTTCTTAAAGACATCCACTTGTGGTACTTCTGTTATAGCAACACTAGATGCCTAAGACACCAGATAAACACAAGTTAAGGGAATTTGTAAAAACCAAACCAAAATTACAAGAAATACTAAAAGGGAGTCCTCCAGTTAGAAAATCAATAACATCAGATAACAACACAAAACTAGAACACAGGACAGAACAACCAAATATCAACCCAGATAGGGAGATCACAAAAATAAAGCAAAGCTAAAACACTGAAAATAGGGAAACAGAGATGTCAATATGTAAAAGATGACAATATTAAAACAAAAAAGAGGGACTAAATAATGTAGTCATAGAACTTCCATATGGAGAGGAAGTCAAGGCAATATCAAGAAATAAAAAATTGGTTTAAACTTAGAAAAACAGAGATAAATATTAAGGTAACCACAAAGGAAACTAACAATCCAACACATCAAAATAAAAAAGAAGGAAAACATAAAGACCCAGCAAATACAAAATCAACAACAATGAAAAAGATGAAAAGAAAATCCATAAAGAAAAATGACTCAGCACAGAAAATAAAGGGGAACAAAGAAACTGTCAATAATACACACACAAAAAAGACATCAAAATGACAGCACTAAACTACCTATCAATAATTACGCTGAATGTAAATGGACTAAATGCACCAATCAAGAGACAGAGAGTGGCTGATCGGATAAAAAAACACAATCTGTCTATATGCTGCCTATAAGAGACACACTTTAGACTCAAAGACACAAACAAACTAAAACTCAAGGTATGGAAAAAATATATCAAGCAAACAACAGTCAAAAAAGAGCAGTAGTGGCAATATTAATCTCTGACAAAAGAAACTTTAAAGCAAAATCCACCACAAAGGATAAGGAAGGACACTGTATAATGATTAAAGGTTAAATACATCAGGAGGACATAACCATAATAAATATTTACGCACCCAAAGACAGGGCTCCAAAATACATAAAACAAACTCCAACAGCATTGAAAAGAGAGATAGACAGCTCCTCAATGATAGTAGGAGACTTCAACATACCACTTTCGGTTAAGGACAGAACATCCAGAAAGAAGTTCAATAAAGACAGGGAAGATCTGAATGCCACAATCAACCAACTTGATCTCATAGACAGATACAGAACACTCCATCCAACAGCAACCAAGTATACTTTTCTTTTCTAACACAGCATATGGAACATTCTTCAGGATAGACCACATATTAGGCCACCTTAACAGAATCTAAAACATTGAAATATTACAAAGCCATTTTTTCTGACCGTAAAGCCATGAAAGTAGAAATCAATAACAGAAAAAGCAAGGAAAAAAAATCAAAACATGGGAACTGAACAACACTTTGCTCAAAAACTATTGGGCTATAGAAGAAATCAAGGACGGAATAAAGAAATTCACATAATCAAATGAAAATGAAAACACTTTCTACCAGAACCTTTGGGACACAGCAAAAGCAGTGCTCAGAGGTCAATTTATAGCAGTAAATGCACACACCCAAAAAGAAGAAAGGGCCAAAATCAAAACATTAACCCTACAACGCAAACGAATAGAAAGAGAGCAGCAAAAGAAGCCCTCAGGCACTAGAAGAAAGGAAATAATAAAAATTAGAGCACAATTAAATGAAATAGAGAATAGAAAAACAATTGAAAGCATTAACAAGACCAAAAGCTGGTTCTTTGAAAAGATCAACAAAATTGATAAACCATTGTCCAAACCGACAAAAGAAAAACAAGAGAGGAGGCAAATAACCTGAATACGAAATGAAATGGGTGATATGACAACAGACCAAACTGAAATTAAAAGAATCATAACAGACTACTAAGAAAAATTGTACTCCAACAAATTTGAAAACCTACCTACCTAAACTAACACAAACAAAGGTAGAACAACTAAATAAACCTATAACAAAAGAAGAGGTTAAAGAAGTGATGTAAAAACTCCCAACCAAAAAAAGCCCTGGCCCTGACGGCTTCACTGGAGAATTCTACTAAACTTTCAGAGAAGAGTTAACACCACTACTACTAAAGTATTTCAGAGCATAGAAGAGGATGGAATACTCCCAAACTAATTCTATGAAGTCGGCATAACTCTGATATCAAAACTAGGTAAAGACACCACAAAAAAAGAAAATTACAGACCAATAACCCTCATGAACATAGATGCAAAACTCCTCAACAGAATTCTAGCCAACAGAATTCAACAATACATCAAAAAAATAATTCACCACAACCAAGTGGGATTTATAATAGGTATGTAGGGATGGTTCAACATTAGAAAAATAGTCAATGTACTCCATCACATAAATAAAACAAAAGATAAGAACCACATGATCTTATCAATTGATGCAGAAAAGGCATTTGACAAAGTCCAACACCCATTCATGATAAAAACTCTCAGCAAAATAGGAATAGAAGGGAAATTCCGCAACATAATAAAGGGCACTTATACAAAGCCAATAGCCAACATCATCCTAAATGGAGACAGTCTGAGAGCATTCCCCTTGAAAATGGGAACCAGACAAGGATGTCCTTTATCACCACTCTTCTTCAACATTGTGCTGGAGGTCCTAGCCAGAGCAATTAGGCTAGGAAAAGAAATAAACGGCATCCAAATTGGTAGGGAAGAAGTAAAAGTATACCTATTTGCAGATGATATGATCTTATACACAGAAATCCCCAAAGAATCCACAAGAAAACTACTGGAACTAATAGAAGATTTCAGCAAAGTATCAGGATACAAGATAAACATACAAAAATCAGTTGGATTCCTCTACACCAACAAAGAGAACCTCAAAGAGGAAATCATCATGTCAATACCATTTACAATAGCCTCCAAGAATATAAAATACATAGGATTAATCTAACCAGAGACGTAAAAGACCTATACAATGAAAACTACGAGACACTACTGCAAGAAACCAAAAGAGACCTGCATAAGCGAAAAAGCATACCTCGCTCATGGATAGGTAGGCTCAATACCTTGCTCGTGGATAGGTAGACTCAACATTGTGAAAATGTCAATTTTACCCAAATTGATCTAAAGATACAATGCAATCCTGATCCAAATTCCACCTGCATTTTTTAATGAGGTGGAGAAATAAATCACCGACTTCATATGGAAAGGGGAGAGGCCCCGAATAACTAAAGCATTACTCAAGAAGAACAAAGTGGGAGGCCTCACACTACCTGATTTTAGAAGCTATTATACCACCACGGTAGTCAAAACAGCCTGGTACTGGTACAACAACAGATACATAGACCAATGGAACAGAATTGAGAATCCAGACATAAATTCATCCACTATGAGCCGCTGATATTTGACAAAGGCCCAAAGCTCGTTACCTGGGGGAAAAGACAGTCTCTTTAACAAATGGTGCTGGCATAACTGGATATCCATCCGCAAAAAACTGAAACAAGACTCATACCTCACACCACGCACAAAAACTAACTCAAAATGGATCAAAGACTTAAATATAAAATCGAAAACGATAAGGATCATGGAAGAAAAAATAGGGACAATTCTAGAAGGCCTAATACATGGCATAAACAGAATATGAACCATCAGTAACAGTGCACAAGCACCAGAAGAGAGACTAGATAACTGGGAGTTCCTAAAAATCAAACACTTATGCTCTTCAAGAGACTTCACCAAAAGAGTAAAAAAACAACCTACAGACTGGGAAAAAATATTTGGGTATGACAAGTCCGATCAGTGTCTAATCTCTAAAATCTACAAGATAGTGAAAACCTCAACAACAAAAAGACAAATAATCCAATTAAAAAATGGGCAAAGGATATGAACAGGCACTTCACAAAGATATTCAGGTGGCTAACAGATACATGAAGAAACACTCACCATCATTAGCCATTAGAGAAATGCAGATCAAAACTACAATGAGAAACCATCTCACCCCAACAAGGCTAGCATTAATCCAAAAAACACAAAATAATAAATGCTGGAGAGGTTGTGGAGAGACTGGAACACTTATGCACTGTTGGTGGGGATGTAAAATGGTACAACCACTTAGGAAATCAATTTGGCACTTCCTTAAAAAGCGAGAAATAGAAGTACCATATGATCCAGCAATCCCTCTCCTTGGAATATATCCTAGAGAAATGAGAGCCATCACACGAATAGATATATGCACACCCATGTTCATTGCAGCACTGTTCACAATAGGAAAAAGATGGAAACAACCTAGGTGTCCATCAACAGACGAATGGATAAACAAATTATGGTTTATCCACACAGTGGAATACTACGCAACAATAAAGAACAACGATGAAACCGTGAAACATCTTATAACATGGAGGAAGCTGGAAGTCATTATGCTGAGTGAATTTAGTCAGTCACAGAAAGACAAATATTGTATAAGACCACTATTATAAGAATTCAAGAAAGGTTTAAACACAGAAGAAAACATTCTTTGATGGTTACGAGGGTGGGGAGGGAGGGTGAAGGTTATTTACTAACTAGATAGTAGATAAGAATTTTCTTAGGTGAAGGGAAGGACAGCACGTACTACAAGGGAAGTCAGCACAACTGGACTAAACCAAAGCTAAGAAGTTTCCTGAATACAATCAAACACTTTGAGGAACAGAGTAGCAGGGGTAGGGGTCTGGGGACCATGCTTTCAGGAGACATCTAGGTCAATTGACATAATAAAGCTTTTTAAGAAAATGTTCTGCATCCTACTTTAGTGAGTGGCGTCTAGGGTCTTAAAAGCTTGCAAGCGGCCATCTAAGATGCATCAATTGGTCCCAAACACCTGGAGTAAAGGAGAATGAAGAACACCAAGGACACAAGGAAAGTATTAGCCCAAGAGACAGAAAGGGCCACATAAACCAGAGACTTCATTAGCCTGAGACCAGAAGAACTAGTGGTGCCCGGCTACCACCAATGACTGCCCTAACAGGGAACACAACCGAGAGTCCCTGATGGAGCAAGAGAAAGGTGGGTGCAGAACTAAAATTCTAGTAAGAAAACCAGACTTAATGGCCTGACTGAGACTGGAGGAACCCCGGAAAGCATGGCCCCTGGATTCTCTATCAGCCCAGAACTAAAACAATTTCCGAGGCCAACTCTTCAGACAGGGATTGACTGGACTGTGGGACATAAAATGATACTTGTGAGGAGTGTGCCTCTTAGCTCAAGTAGATACAAGAGACTAAACAGGCGGCTTCTGTCCAGAGGTGAGATGAGAAGGCAGAGAGGGTAGGAGCTGGTTGAATGGACATGGGGAATCCAGGGTGGAAAGGAGGAGTGTGCTGTCACAGTATAGGGAGAGCAATTAAGGTCGCATAACAATGTATGTATAAATTTTTGTATGGGAGACTAACGTGAAATGTAAACTGCATTTAAACTACAACAATTTAAAAAAGGGGTTGGGGGTGGGGAGAGAAACTAGATAATGGGAAGCTCCTAAAAATCAAATACTTATGCTCATCAAAAGACTTCACCAAAAGAGTAAAGGCAAACTACACACTGGGAAAAAAATTTTGGCTACGCCAGATCCAATCAGCATTTAATCTCGAAAATATACAAGATATCATAAAACCTCAACAACAAAAAGACAAATAACCTAATTAAAAAATGGGCAAAGGATATGAACAGGCACTTCACCCAAGAAGACATTCAGGCTGTTAACAGATACATGAGGAAATGCTCACAATCATTAGCCATTAGAGAAATGCAACTCAAAACTACAATGAGATGCCATCTCACCCCAACAAGGCTAGCATTAATCCAAAAAACACAAAATAATAAATGCTGGAGAGGTTGTGAAGAGACTGGAACACTTATACACTGCTGGTGGGAATGTAAAATGGTACAACCACTTTGGAAGTCAATTTGGAGCTTCCTTAAAAAGCTAGAAATAGAAGTACCATAAGATCCAGCAATCCCACTGGAATATATCCTGAAATAAGAGCCATCACACGAATAGATATATGCACACCCATGTTCATTGCAGCACTGTTCACAATAGGAAAAAGATGGAAGCAACCTAGGTGCCCATCAACGGACGAATGGATAAACAAATTATGGTTTATCCACACAGTGGAATACTACGCAACAATAAAGAACAACGATGAAGCCATGAAACATCTCACAACATGGATGAATCTGAAAGGCATTTGCTGAGTGAAATTAGTCAGCTGCAAAAGGACAAATATCATATGAGACCACTATTATAAGAACTCAATAAAAGGTTTAAACACAGAAGAAAACACTGTTTGGTGGTTACAAGCGTCGGGAAGGAGGGAAAGGGTATTCACTAACTAGATAGTAGACAAGAATTATCTTTGGTGAAGGGAAGGACAACACACACCACAGGGGAAGTCAGCACAACAGGACTAAACCAAAGCTAAGAAGTTTCCTGTACACAACCAAACACTTCGAGGGACAGAGTAGCAGGGGTGGGGGTCTGGGGACTATGCTTTCAGGGGACATCTAGGTCAGTGGGCATAAGAAAGCTTACTAAGAAAATGTTCTGCATCCCACTTTGGTGAGTAGCATCTGGGGTCTTAAAAGCTAGTGAGCAGCCATCTAAGATGCATCAATGGGTCCCAACCTACCTGGAGAAAAGGAGAATGAAAAACACCAAAAACAGAGAGAAAGTATTAGCTTGAGGCAACAGGGCCACATAAACCAGAGACTCCATCAGCCTGAGACCAGAGGAACTAGGTGGTGCCTGGCTACCACCAATGACTACCCTGACAGGGAACACAACAGAGATTCCTTGATGGAGCAGGAGACAACTGTGGTGCAGAACTCAAATTCATGTAAAAAGACCAGACTTAATGGTCTGACTGAGACTAGAGGAACCCCAGAAGACATGGCCCCCGGACTTTCTGTTAACCCAGAACTAAAACTATTCCCGAAGCCAACTCTTCAGACAAAGATTACACTGGAGTATAAAACATAAAATAATACTCTTGAAGAGTGTGCTTCTTAGTTCCATTAGCTACATGAGACTAAACGGGCAGCTCCTTTCCGGCGGCCGGATGAGAAGGCAGAAAGAAATAAGAGCTGGTTGAAGGGATAAGGGAAACCCGGGGTGGAAAGGGGGAGTGTGCTGTCACATTATAGGGATTACAACTAGGGTCACATAACAGTATGTGTACAAATTTTTGTATGAGAAATTAATTTGAGCTGTAAACTTTCACCTAAAGCACAATAAAAATGAAAAAAAAAAATAAAGCTGAGGAGACTGAGACTTGAAGAGGACTGCCCACAGTTGGGCAGCCAGGGAGAGGGGAGACTAGGAATCCAGCCAAGGGGTCTTGGGCCCCCCAGCCACAACAATGTGGGCACCCAGGCCCTTGGGGGAACAACGGGCACGTTAAGGGCAAAGAGGTGATTTGCTAACTGTCCACTGAGGGTCTTATCCTGACTCAACAGAAATTCAAATCAGACCTCCTGACCTGGAGTCCAATATTCCGTCTTGGACCAGACCCTGTCCTGGGACACAGGACTTTGTTAGGAGTGTCAGAAAGCACTGAGTCATTGTCATCCTCGCCGATTAAGTGACCCAGTGTCCAGGGTGGGCCTCGTTTATGGAGACGGAAAAAGCTGAGATTAGGAGAGTTCTAGGCAAGGAAACTGCTCCTGGGGAAAGCGGTTAGAGGTACCTTTTGTAAAGGACTGAACTATTGATCCTTTATCAGAATATGTTCAGTCTTGGGGCTAAAGATCATCCTCTGAGAGTCAAAATGCAAAATCAACTGTGATATGCAAATCAAGCCACCTGAACTAATGAAAAAAGGACGCAGAAGGAAAGTTGTTTAGTTATGATTCATATGCACCTGGGCTTGAGGGAGAGAATGCACAGGCATACTGGTGGGGGAGTTTCAATCCACATGATGGTTACTATGAATTAGTTTATAATCAGAAACAATGCCATTTCTCTCAGGTGTGGTGGCACTGAGGCAATCCCACTGATCCCAGATGACCAGGAAACTCACATTGCATCACCCAGACACTTGTTGGCTAAAGGTTAGAAAGGGGAACTTTTAATCACAATCCACAATTTCCGATCAGTTCTCCCACTCGATCCTCCTAGCCACCCTCTGAGGTGGGCAGCATGGGGGTTATTGCTTCTATTTAGAGAGAGACGAGGTGCTCTGGGCCTGACTCTCCTAGGGTGTTGTTGGATATGTTGGATGTTGAGTTAGTAATCCCTGCCTGGCACATAGTAGGGCTCGGAGCTATTCGCTATTCTTTTCCCCTTGGACACTCTCCCAGGGACTGCAGGAGGGCATGGCGAGGGAGTGGGGGGAAACGAGCTGCAGGAAGCCCTTCATCTATCCAGGGTACAACTTCTCTCCCCTTCCTCAGATGGGGTCAGTCAGGGGCCTGTCCTACATCTGGCAGTGTCCCCTCCTCCCAGCTGTTCCATGGCATTCCCACGGACTCCCAAGATCCAGGAATCCAGCTCAGTTGCCCTGAGCCATTAAGCTAAAGGCTAAAAGGGGCTTCCTGCTGCAGGTTCAAGTATTTTAGTGTTCCTTCAAAAAACAGGGGAGAGATGCTTTGGTCTCTGTTTCTAGAAGGAAGAATGCAAAATCCATTAATACATCACTTCACATTGTCGTTTGATGATGCTATTTTTGGAAATCCTAGCAGTTCAATGTCTTGCCCAAAGCAGATCCTTACATAATTGCAGCCCTGACTTCGCTCTTACTGTGGCAATCCTTGCTGGGGGGAGGGTGGACAGGATAATGAATGGTCCCTTGCACCCCAGCCATTTCCCCTGAATTGCCCCCCACCCCCACCCCCACCCCCATTCATAGATCAGTAGCCCCTTAGGGCCATGTGGGATCCCACCTGTGAAATTGTTGGAGATCCTGCAGTCGCCACTGTCACAGCAGTCCTGAAAGCTGCAGTACCACATGGTCAGGATATCCAGGTACTGCTGGCCCAACAGGGGAAGGTTCCAGCCTGGAAAAGGAGGAGCTGTGAGACAGGGACAGGGTCTCGACCAGGGGAAGCCAGCACCCCCTCCCCGCGGAACGTGTTATGCTTATGCAACTTGACGTAGTAGAGATGTTCTTCTTCCTGAGGAAGTCAGTGGCCTTGATACGATCCACCTCCAGCAAAGGTTCAATTTATTCAACCAGTATGCCTTATGTCCTATGTGCCGGAAGTGTAAGAAACCCAGACCCTGCCTACAAGGAGTTTGCCGTCTAGTAGGGAGACATACAGTAGCTGGCAATTATTTTCCTGCTTGTTTTGGGTTCCAAAATAATCTGATCACAGCCAACTACAAAGGCCTCTATATTTTTTTGACAATTGGAATTTGAATATATCCAGTATTGGCAAAAATAAACTATCCACTGGAATTCAGAAATCTTTTGATTTAAATGAAAGATGTTGCTCGTACTTGTTATAGGACTGAACCTAGAATTATCGACACAGACTGGAAGGAGCTCAGAGGTCATCTGGTCCACAACAGTGATGTGATAACCGTGCCACACAATTTGTCAGTGACAGAGTCGGAACCAGAACTCAGATCTTGGACTCCAGCGGAGGGCTCTGCCCACTGCATGTCCTCAAGGAGAGAAGGAGAAGGTATTTGGAGATGGGGAACAGTCACTAGGTTTGTCCACACAAGGCTTTCCTTAAAGTCATCAAGAAAGCGGGAAAGAGAAGCCCCTTCAAATGACTAGGTTGGGAGACAGCACGGGAAGTGTGGGCAAGGTGAGATGGGAGAGAACAGCCAGGTCAGTTCATACCCATAAGGGGGCTGCACCAGGGATGGGGACGGGGTGTGGCAGGGCTTTCGGATCCCCCAGAGGCTGCCTGTTCACAACAAAACAGTAATGCTGGCTGATAAGCAGCCAGTCTGGCGGCCCAGATTAGGAAGGCCCAGGGCAAGAGTCATCTCCTGCGACCTCCATTCAACTCGGCGTCTGCACCGCATCCCGTCTCCCGCCCTCCGGAGCCGCGGGCAGGCCGAGCCCCGATGGTGGTCTTACCCAGGGGCTCCGCGGCCGCCTCCTCGTCCTCCTCGCAGACCTTGGGCCGCAACTGGCAGATGAAGAGCGCCCAGTACCGCCTGGAGACGGCACCCGCCGCCTTCAGCCTCTCCTTCAGGCCCTGTAAACTCGGCCAGGCCGCGCCCGGTTTAGATGCGCCCTCCCCCGGCCTCGCCGCACCTTCGTGGCCGGACGCGCCCGGGAGCAGCAGCAGCAGGAGGAGGCAGAGCCCGAGCGGGCGCCGCGGGCCGCGAGCCATAGCCAGAGCCCGCGACGCGCATTCGCCCGGCCGGCTCGCGGTCCCTGGGTCGCCCGGCTTTTCCAGGCTCTTCAATCCCTGGCGGGCGGAGACTCGCTTCCGAGGCCAGATTGGCCCGGGATCGGTGTTGCCGTGGGAACCGCAGGCGGGGCTGCGTTTGCACTGGTCCCGGCAGCAGCCCCTAGCCTGCCAGCTTGCCAGGTTGCCTCACAGTGACTCAGGGCGAGCGCCAGCGCCCGCTGGAACCGAAACCCGGGCTCATGACCCGCAGGGCATCTCGAGGCAGCTTTCAGGCCCCACCCACCCAACGGGCCCGGTTCCAGGAAGCAGTCTATTCTGGGGTGTGAGTGTGGTTTCAAAGGAGGTGAAGTCAGGTCTTGAAATAAATGGTCATTGTCCATCACCATGTTATTACTTTCGGGCAATTCTGGTGGCCCATCTGAGGCCTACCAAATAACGTCACCTGTTTGTGCTCTTTCCCGTGTCTGCAAGATCAACGTCCTGTCAACATGTTAGGCAAAACCATGGAAATCATCTCATCTAGGATCGTTGCTTCGGGCAGGGGAGTCAGCTGCCTGCAGAGAGACCCTGAAAAGGAGAATGGGCGGAGGGGCGTGCTTGTATGTCAGTCACACTTTAAGAAGTCTGAAGTCTGTTGGCTGAGGTCGCCCTGGCTCCTCTGCAGGGGAAATGAAACATCCCCGCGGCCAGCAACAAGCGGATTGCCACAGCTGGGAGTTCACCAAAAGCAAGAGGAAGCTAATGGGCTCCAGTCTGCAGAAATTTTGGCTTTGGAAACCCCCACCAAACCAAACCCATGGCCTCTCTTTAACAAATGGCCATGCCTTTCTCTCACAGAGCAGCTGGTGGGTTCGAACCGGTTACGAGCTGCTGATATCACCATTAGGAGGTAAGCTGCTTAACCACTGTACCACTGGGGCTTCTTGGAAACCCCTGCCAGCATGGGGAAATAACAAGGTCTTATGTCAATGTACAGGTCAGTGTAATCATATCTCATGAGAAGGCAGTTAGGCTAAGTACTGTGAGCACTTTCTTGGCTAAGTTTGCAACTTTCAAGTGTTTATGGCTCTGAGCAGCCCATCAGACAGCACTGACAAGACTCAAGGCCTTTTCCCTTCAGGGCTACCTTCTCCATAATATGGAGCGTGGAGCAAGGTTTAGATTTCAGGAAAGCTTAAGGCATTTTTTGAAATCACCTGAGAAGCCACTGGCCTAACAGCCATCTTGTCCTATGAAGAAACTGCTGTCTAGAGATATTAGGGAAATTCACTAATATCACCTGCTTAGTGGCTTTGAGGTTAGGCTGTCCTGATAGTAAGGTGAATTCTAGCCCCATGTCCCACAAACATCACAGGCACATTCACTCATCGGTTCATCCCAATCTCTTAGACCCCACTCAATGCCAAGTCTGCTCCTTCCTCAACAGTTCAAATATGCTCCTGCCTTTCACTCAAACAACTGCAGGAATCAGAAAAACACCTTTGTTAGGATACCAAGATAAGCTGGAAGCATAATGAATATTATGTATTTATATCGCATGTCTTAGCCACTCAGAGTACAGCCAGAATTGAACGGAAACCTCCACAGGGCAGTGGCCACGGCACCAGTACAGCATTCTGTGCAATCCAGCTCGTGAACTCCTCCAGAAGAGTTAGCAAGGAACACATCACTACACTTATTTGGAAACTGCACAACATTAACTCATTCAATAAACACTATTTGGTTGAGCATGAATGGCAGACTAGTGATGAATTGAATGTGCCCTACCATTTTCTATGAGTGTGACCTTGGGCATTACTTACCTGCCTGACGCCTCAGTTTCCCCACCCATAAAGAGGATAATACCCACCTCATAGGATGCTGTGAGGATTATTAAATGAGCTAATTTAGGGAGTGTAAACACCCAGTACATGTTAACTGTTGTTATTTATAGGCCCAGCCCAGAGGGAGACTCCGGATGGTATATAGATGGGTCTTAGATGACTTTCTTTACACTGGCAAAATTTATGAATTATGGTGGTAAAATTACTAATACAGGTAGTCCTCGATTTACGAAAGGGTTCTATTCTGACGACTCCGTCGTAAATCAGTTCTGACATAAGTCGAATACCTCTTTTTCTTTCAGTTTTCATTATTGCCTTTTATTATCAGTATCTTTATAAATCCCATCTTTGAACATCTGCAAGTGAACACCTGAGAATAACATCAACAAATTATGTGCTGCAAGACTGCATGTAGTACATGTTACTAAAAGACGATTAAAAAAAAGCATGTCATAAGTGCGGTTCATCCTAACTCAAATTTGTCGTAAATCGAGGACTACCTGTATTCTAAAGCAATCCAAGTTTTGAAACTTTGTGGAAGGAATTATGTACTTGTAACTTTCACGTAGGGCCAAATGCTAATTTCTGGGACATTCTGATTTGGATTTAGCATTTATGGTAAATAAAATAGGTAGCTGGGAAGTTCTTTAAAAATTTGTGGATTTCAACGAGAATTTTTTCCTAAAATAGTAGAAGTAAATATTTATTTAACAAAAAAAGCAGTCCCACGTAGAAACAATGAATCCAAACACAAGTTTCTGGACAACATCTTGAGAATTTCAACAAATTGCTGACATTTCATTCTCCGGGGCTGAGGCCGCTTGCCGCTTTAGCCAGTTCTCATGGGTGATGGGGCCATCTAGAGGTGACTGTGAAAACTACAGGCAGCTAGGATGTCTCAGCTACTTAAGCGTGGTCCGAAGGCTGGAGGCATTGGCATCACCCAGGAGCTTGTTAGAAATGCAGACTCTCAGGCCCCACCCTGTGTCTACTGTATCAAAACCTGCATTATAACAAGGTCTTTTACAGGAAAATGGGAGCACAACACCTTTATTAAGGTCATCTGAAAGGGACCTACCTAGCTTTGCAATAGATATCTTTCCACCCCCACTGCAGGTGGTCACAATCTTCTGACTTGAAAACAATCTTTGGGTAAAAATCAAGTCTTTATCTCCAGATAAAAAGAAAAACCTAAAATGTAAAAGAGAAACTCTGATGATATTCAAGAACATAAAATGAATGTTTCACAGCTCATCAATATGCCAGTGTTTCCTTTAACATTTCATAGAGCCCTTGAGGCACCACTGTGGACTAAAACCAGCCACACCAAGGTCTCCTGATGAAAACCACAGGAAACTTGAAGGGACATTTCTGGCACTGGAAACAGAGAACAGGGCCCAAGGAGGCTCTGCATTTTTTAAACTTACAGCTCCGCACATCTGTGGTCAAACCCCAAAATCCAAACCTACTGCTGTTGAGTCAGTTCTGACTCAGAGAGAACCTACAGACAGAGCAGAACTGCCCCATAGGGTTTCCAAGGCTGTAATCCTTCCAGAAGCAGACTGCCACATCTTCCTCCCACGGAGAGGCTGGTGGGTTCAAACCACCTTTTTGGTTTGCAGCCCAAACGCTTAACCACTGCGCCACCAGGGCTCTTTCTGTTGTCAGGGATTCTGTACACACCGTCTTAAGCCTAGATCTCCACCTTTTCAGTGAAGGCTCTGCCTACCCCTCACTCTTCCAATCTCCCCCTCCCCCCAGGATTCTTTCTGCTCCTTACTTTCCTTTTAACGAATTTACATCATCCCTGAGGCATTTAGTGCCTTGGGCACAGTTCTTGCCTACCGGGACTAGACTCTTTGACAGGACAGTCATTATTTCGGTGGCACCTAGAGCTCCCAGCACAATGTCCTAAATGTTGACTAAGGGAAAACCAGATGGCTATTTGATACTGGGATTTATACAGCAGCTTAAAAGACCCCAGCCATGTTCCACCATGGTTATGACCATTCTTGTCCCTATTTTACAAAATGAAGGCTGTTAAAAATCAGTTTTATAAGCACAGACACTGTGTAAAATAAGCCAGTAACAGAACCCTGCCCTCCCCACTCTCAGCTGGCTTTCTCAAGCTCTAATACCAGTCTTCCCAATATGGCTGCGAAGGAAATGAAGCCTGAAATCTAGCCTGGAGAAGGATTTGTACGTGGTGAATCAGTGAAGATCATGGACCAGGCCTCTGTCTCCTACACGTATTCAAGTACGAATGACAAAAAGTGGCACAAATATGCTGCAAATCAATTTAAAGTATTCCAGTGCAAGCAGGTTGAGATTAGGATGCTGGATTTCCATTTCAAAAGGTAAAAACCTGCGTGTCCTGAGAATTATAATCAGGTAACTGGCCCTCTCTTCCATGCTTCTGTGGTACTAGGCTGTGACAAGCTCTTCGGGATTCATAATTCTTTATTGCTAAGGACACTGCAAGAATGGAGTCAACTATGACACATACAAAAAGCACCTAAGAATTATTCTACAGAAAATCATGGCACAGTCACAATATGGTATGGACCTTTAGAAGACTAGCAAGGGAATTTAAAGGTCTTATCCATCAGGTACTGTCCAAACAATCCCTGTGGACATTGTAAGTGGGTGCAAAGGATGTAATCTTCTGTTCCCTATCAAAAGGAGTAGAAAACTGGAATAGAAAACACTGGAAATAACCTGAGAGGGGGAAAAAATTAAGAAACAAGATGATACATTAGTGTTTATTAAAATCTTTATTTTCTTTTCAGAACTGAAACCCATGGAACACATTAGAAAGCTGGGTTTGCATCTGTCTTGGTGTCTTACCAAGCGCAACCTCTATTTGTGCAACAGCTCCGAGAGGAAACCCTTGGCAGAGCAGTACAGAGGGTAGTGGTTCCTACACCTCCCTTTTAAACAAATAAATTAGCTTCCGAGTAAGTTACCCCAGTTCCCCCCACATTTTGTGTTTGTGAGTAATACCTTGGTTCCTTAAAAACCTGTGGTAGTACAGTACCCAGTCCCTACCTTTTCACCACCCAGACTTCAGAAATCGAGGGAGAAAAACAGGCCTTCTCCTGCAGAGTAAGTCTCTCAGCAGTCAGTCAGTGTGGCACACCCAGAGCTGTTCACTACGTGCTGGCTGAATGAATGGTCTGTGTCACTTGCTGCCCGCTCTCACACAACCCTGTATTTGCCTAACTTCAAGTCCTTCAGCAGCATAAGCCAATGTTTCCCTGTGTCAAAATAAATACCCTTTCTTGCTAGAATACATATACAACTATATATATACACACACGCACAGTTACTCATGTTTCCTGAAGCTCAAGATCACAGGATGACTCAAACAAGCCAGCCACTGACAGATGCTGTTTTACTCGCAGTCAAGTGTGGTTACTAGTCAAACAAGAATACTGGATGGCAGAGAGGGGAGACTAAGCAGTATGGTGGATGGGGAAGGGAGGCCAGAAACTTTTTTTAAAAGAAAGATGGATTTCATGGGAAGAACATGTTGCCTTCATGTGACACTGAAGAATTGCCATGTAAATGATTCATCCTTCCCAAAATAATATGCAATGGATGGACCTGAATTCTTCCACTTCTTTCTTACATTCCATCTGACATAGTAACCCTAAGTGCAAACAGGGAGAAACTGCCTCATTTACACTTCACCAAACAGTGCTCTAAGCAACATCAGAGCCGTCTAGTTTTTGTTTTGCAAAGGAAGTTACTTACGCCCCTCCCCAAGGCTATGCTATAGACTCAGATGAAAGAACAGTTTTAGAATGAAACCTCTTTATCCACATTTCCCCACTCAAACTTCTGAATAAATATTTTTAAGCAGTGGGAGGAAGGCATGAAGTGGCAGCCAGTTCTCATTTATAATATTAAAATGGATCCACATCTACCTTTAGGTATTAGCTGGGCACACCCAACTCTGGGCTGATCAAACACCAAGAACCCCTCCAAGAGCTTGTTTTGACTGTAATAGCACTGGATTCTAATAAAGAAATAAACCATAGAAGACAGTGTTATAAATCTTTTTAAAAAGACATCTACCTCTTTTTTTTTTTTTCCAAATAGAATTCAGCGTTCGTGAAATTTAGGGTTGTAAGCTTGGTTTCTTCCAAGGTTTGCCTAAGCATACTTCTCCAGCTTAATGCAATCCTGACTTCGAATGTAAATTTATTTCTCAGATGTCATGTCGTACACTCTATAATTCTAACTTTAACTGTTGTGGTTCTGAACACCTTTTGAAACCATGAGTTTGAAATCAGTAGGGAAACAGAATGAAGTGATAACATTTTTTTGCAATGTTTTGAAGGATCAGACATTTTTCAAAGTAGCTTTCCCACTGCTTTTTCCCTTAGCAGAATTTTCTGCCTTCATCATTATGAATAAAGTCTCCAGTCTGGGAATGGTTTTTGCTCATCCCAGTGCAGCATACTAAGGGCATCACGTGTTTGAAAGAACACTAATACCCAATTTAGTTCAGCTAACGTTTATCAGGAGAACACAGCTCACATCCTTCCCACTGCCTCCCTCCAGCTGTCTCCCAGAAGCTTTAGGGGCAGCAGTATCCAAGTTGTTCTCAAGCTGAATTGTAAATTTCCCTGGACACACACAGTAAACGGCCCTAAGATTAGAATCAACGCCCCCTTTTGTTAACACTATTTCAGTGTTTTGTGCTGGTATCTGTCTTTTTAGATTCAACACTCTTTTTTATAACTCAGTCCATTCTGTTCCCATCTCAAAATGTATACACACAGTACAAAAGTACCCTAATTTCATGCTATTTTAAAGTAGTTACAGGTTACTCAGTTACCTTTCAATGCGAGATAATTGGGGCATAAATTCTAAAGCTATCTTTAAAAGTGTGGGTGCCTAAAACTGGTCTCCAACGACTGATATTAAATTTGTTCAACCACACTGTTTAAATATTGACAGAAGGACAAAACCAGAACAATGCCCAGACCAGATGCTGGAGACACACGCAGCTCTGTGCACACAGATGAGTGGGCACATCAGGCCTGACCTCCTTGGCCCTGGATTTTACTGCAACTGCTTACCTGTCAAAACTGCTTTGCCAGAACACAAAAATAAGCCTGTGTTTTAGGAACCTAGAGTTTGAGAGTGCTCGGCGGAGATGGGAGGGTAACACTACATCATGGGTTCAGAACCCAAATAAGACTAAGGGATGAAATTAGGGTTTGACAGAAATCAAAATCTTAAGGCTCCTCATGGTAATCTCCTTAATTTCAAGGCTCAGAAGGCTTAAAATCTTTGTTTCGCGTGGCTGAAATCACGAGCTAAGTCCAGACACCAGCAGGGTGTGCGCTGTCATCTGTAGAAGTGAGCTGGCTTTTCTCACAAGGAAGGCACAAACAAGATTGCCAATCTCTTGGGAACAGCAGCTTCGAGGGCCAAATGCCTTAAAGGCAGAGGTGGAAATTCATCTCAAAAGATAATTGAGGATATCAGAGATCACAGACAACCTGACTCTCATTCAAGGTTACTGTTTCAGTTTGCTTCATTAATTTAGAAAGAATTTGCCTGCTTTGGGCAAAAGGGGGGAAAAATAGTCTCCATAAGAGACGCATGCTTGAAATGTAATAATATTTTCTCTAGAGACAAATTTTTGGTTAATTTAGACACAACCATGAGACTGCAGATTTTACTTAGGTAAAGAGTCATTTTTGCTTTTTTCATACCTGAAGAACTTAAATACAAGGGAACCAGTTTTCACTAATGATCTCAGTATATGATTCAATCATCTCCTCGATTCTGGTTCTACCAAGTGAGTCTTTCTTCTTCCCTCCCCTAAGAATTACCAAAGGACTACTATGCATCTGGTTAGAACATCTTCCCTGCTTTTGCCCTTCTTTCCAATTCCATCCCCTTAAAATATATCCCCTCCAACAGAAAGTGCTATTCTGGCTCAATAGAGTACAAGGTTTTATTTGCTGCCACTCCTTAGGGGGCAGTAAGCTTTTCAATCTGACTAGTCCTGGTAAAACAGGACACAAGAGATTGCAGGGTTTTCAGGAAATCCACAGGTGTGGAGAAAGGACTGTAAGGTGCAACTCAAAACACACACTCCAGAGCCAATCCCAGCAAACAACTATCCAAATGTCACACCTCTATTAGTCCTTTGGCATAGGAAATTAAAAGTGATCAACCACGACACCCATTGCTAGGATGGGTGCATAACGCCAAGGAAGTCAGAAGGTGATTCAGCAGGAGCATCTCCGTGGTCTGACACCTGTAGACTTTGCTTTAGTTTCTGCCACAGAAAACACCAAAGACATCCAAGGCCACCCTGCCCTCTATCACCAGAACTTGCTGCTGGCCATTTCAGTCCATGGCGTAGCATCTGGAATTGATTGTGCTGTTTCTCTATCTTTGAAAAAGCAAGTTTCACATATTTTGTGTTGAGAATTACAAGTGGGAGAGAGGCATCCTGTCTTCCACCAGCACAGTGTCTGCCCCAAACTGGTCAGTGCACTGCTTCACGGTGGCCAGAACACTCAAGAGCCGCTGGTCCACGGCGTCCAGGTGAGGGTCAGAGAGCACTGGGGCAATACGGTCATGGGCCATGGCCGATTTTAAGGCAGACTTCAGCACACCATTCTTCAGGTAGTTCAGTCTGTTCCAGGTAGAAACCCGAATGCTGGAAGGAAAAGGTTTAGGATAGGTTACATAACACCTCTAAAATGGAGTTTAAAGCTTGCTTGGCAGACAAAAATAAAGAAATAATTATGTAAAATATCTCAACTGGAAAACTCATTTCTGTATTACCTCTACATTGGAAGTCATTTTGATTTTTTTTTCTGGGTAATTAATCTGAGATATACGTGAAGAGTATACATATTTATGTTCACTGCAGTGCTATCTGTAACAGGGAAAATGGGAAACAATTTGAATGTCCAACAATTTGGAAATAGTTAAATAAATGTGGCTCACTCATTCAAGGGAATACCATGCAGCCTTTAAAAACATTTTTGAAATTTGGTGGCATGAGAAAATGCCTATAATATAATGTGGGGTGAGAAAAAAAGTTAGGGGGACAAAATCTGTTTTACTCCAAATCCGTGGGAAATAAAATGTGTGTGTATATGTGCATATGTATTTACACACACAGGATTAGAATAAAGAACACTACAACAGTAACAGGAGTTACGCTAAGATGTTAACTGGTAATTTTTATTTTCTTCTTTATATGTTGGAGTTTTAAAAAATTTCTACCATTAATATTACACACCAGAAAAAATTTATTTTAAGGACACTTATTTTCTTAATTATTTCAGCAACTAATGAGGATCTTTTGTTTGTTTCAGCAGAAGTCTTTTTAAGTTAAAATAATTACTTCCCTGTGGATAAAGTGGAGTGGGAATTACAACATATGCAGAAAAGTCTGACTGTGCAAGAGGCTCCTGTCCCGCAACTATTTAAAAAGGAGGATGGATCTGTGCACAAAGCACAGAGGGGATGGATGAGCACAGATGCAGTGTGGCTTGCCTACTCTGGAATGGACTACGAATTCCCAGGTCATCAGGGTGTCCTCTCTGTGACCAGGTTGTCAGTTTATTGCCTCTCAGCCCCAAACTCACCCTGCAATGTGTGATCTGCTACAATGGACAACACGGCTCTTGGTAAGCTTCCTCAGCAGAGGGACACCGTGGGAGGAATGGACCCTCCTGCCACATGCTGGGTCAGTGGTGAAGACATCCAACAGAGCAGCTCTGCCCCAGCCCCATGCCCAGAAAGCACAGTCCCTTAGTGACCCTGCAGCCTAGGCCTGCCTGGTGAGACCCTTCCTGAGGCCTTCTCAACATGGAAACCAGGGGCCTGAAAGCCACCTGCCCATGCTGTGCTGCCAATTCCCTCCACAGGCTTACAAGCGTGGCCGCCTGCGGCCCAGAGGGCTCACCAGATGCTGAGTGCCCGGGCACTGCCTGCACAGCAGGGGGCTGTCTCCTGCCTGCCCAGTGCCTACAGACCAGCTCTGGCCCAGGCAGACCAGCAAACTTCTCTGCTACCCGGGGGCTGAACTACACCTTCTCCAGTGAGGTCTGAACCCCAGGCTTGGGGAGGGGACCTCTTCCAAATTTGTCCTTCCTTGGATACTCCCCCTCAGCCCTAGTTTTCTTTTATCGCCTAGTCACTCTTTGTTATCAGAGTTTAATAATTCTTTATATTAAATGTACCTTGTTTAGCCTACTGAGTCTTTTCTGTTTTTCACTGGATCAGGCTGATAAACTAACTATTAATACAAAAACAGCTTCCTTCAAAGCCAAATGCAATTTTTGGATTGTAGGAGACCTTGGGTGGTACAAATGATTAAGCATTCGACTATCAGCCGAGAGGTTGGCGGTTCGAACCCACCCAGAGGTGCCTCAGAAGACAGCCCTGGCGATCTGCTTCTGAAAGGTCACAGCCTTGAAAACCCTATGGAGCATTCTGCTCTGACACACATGGGGTCTCCATGAGTTGGAATGGACTGGATGGCATCTAACAACAACAACGTATCACTGCTTCTCAATATTAATGAAGTAAGGGTTGCCTGGGTTAAAATGTTATTTTTTGTAGAATTTTGTTGCTATGAAAAAAAAAAAAAAGGAAAGAAAAGAGAAACAGACCAGTAGCTAGGAAGGGCAGTATAGGTGACAGGGGTGTCTCTGGGAGCTAAGTCTTGGACTTGCTTCTCTATGCAGTCAAGCAAGGTGAATCCCAGCTGATTCTTGGTGCTCGGGCTTTAAAATTATACCAGCAATGATGATCTAAAAGAAGCTCCTTGGAGCCCTGTCATTTTCTTGATTTACTTTTTAATGTTTTATTTTCTA
Source organism: Dugong dugon (assembly GCA_030035585.1). NCBI lineage: Eukaryota > Metazoa > Chordata > Mammalia > Sirenia > Dugongidae > Dugong > Dugong dugon. Next base: position 41,341,676 of record CM057469.1, on the reverse strand, counting down.
ATATAGACTTAAAAAATATTAAATACCTATGGGAAAAGTTAGTTACTTTTGATTTAGACAATTTAAAACTGAGATCTGCATACTCCAGGTGGGTGTGGTGGGTGTGGGAGAGGAAGTGACACCACAAGGTCTCGGGTGGGGTGGTACAGCTCCTTGGGATACAGATTTTACCAGAAGATTTTTCTTGGGGGGTGGGGGGTAGGAAATTATATTTTGATATTTAAACAAACATGGATTATATATTACCAAATAGACTGCAATCTTCTATTCACACAAAGCTCAAAATGAATTCTGAGCTTTGGACTGCCTGTCCTCTACCTTTCCCTGATCCCCCGTCCCAGGATCTCTGGGGGCTCTGGGCTGAAAAAGAATGAAAAGCACTGCTCAGGTACCAGGAGGTTGTCAGGCCAAGAAAACAGGTGCACTGTTACCTAAGCCTGGAAAGGAAGGGAAGGTGGCGCACGTATTTGTTGTGTGTAACTTACATGCAACACTGATAGAGAGGGGCGAGAATGCTTCTCTCATCCAGCGAGGGGTTCCCAAAGCTGAAAATTAAATTAAAACTTAGTGAATTAGGTAGAAGCACCAGTTCCCTTCTCAGCATCAAAGCAATCAAATTCCCTACTTAGCATCAAATTCTGTAAGAACCCCAAATGTGATCCTAAATAATTTCATGCTCCAGCAGCTTGAATCACTTAAATTAAAAATAAACAGGGCATGACCAATTAGACACAGGATCCTCAGTAGTCTGTGCTGAAGTATAAAACAACAAATATACTAATTTACAAGGACCCTTTCTCCTACCAAGATATTGCAAGGTGCTGGAAAATTACTATGGTAGCGCAGTGTGGAGCTAAGAGACTGAAAGGAGAACTCAAAGACCCCAAACCTGAAACATTTTAAGGGGTAGGGAGAGAAACAAAGGCTATTCATATCAGATTTCACAAACGAGCATATGGTTGTTACTTGTAAAAATAAGTTATACTTGTTTCTACCCCAAAATTACCAACCAGAAAAGATTTGGATTATTCTATTCCATACAAGTAAGTACATTAACAGATTCACACTGGTTTCAAATTGCTCACAGAGGCTGAGAAAACACTGATTCAAAGTAGATGTAAAAATGATCTAAGTAGTAATTCAGAAAAGGAGAGCTGAATCTGGAAAAGCTGTCCATCTTCCACTATTTCCAGGAAGCTCATCTTAATAACTGGAGGGTCCTGGTAACACTTAATGCAGTGCAGGCCCTCAAATAATCAAGGACAAAGGCAACTATTCCAATGTATATCTCTCCAGTACACATGACCTTTAAAAAAAAGACCACCTTTACAAGGAAGGATAAAGATTTTCCAGAATATATGTAGCACTGGCCACCACCTGTTTTGCTGTGAGATGGGGCGAGGGAGTGGCAGTGTTTGCTGACCTCTCACCTTCTGTAGCTGCCACGATCTTTCACGGAGCACAGGGCACCTGGTGTTCTGTATAAGTTGGTGACATCATTAGCAAATGCTGTACAAGCAGTCTTTGCTGTGGGCCCAAGTCTCAGCTTATTCCCAGGACCAATGTAAATAGTAGTAATGACCTTGTGCCTGGACAATTTTGGGCTCCAGGGAAGTATTTTATCTAGCAAACACTTATTAAATGTAACTCAAAGTGTGGTACAGAACTGGACACCATCGAGAATGCAGAGAGCAAACTGGAAATATACTCCAAATAGCTCAATAAAAATAAGGACAGAATAATAATATCCACATAAATAAGTAAGGATATTCCATTTATTCAAAATGAATAAACTTGACTTTTTCAAGATAAAACTAACTTGTCTTCATATATAATCACTAGGCAATTGCTCTCTTCCCATAAAAGTAAAGAGTTTGGGCCTAAATTGCCATAAAAATCACAAAACATCCCATCAGCAAGATGGGAGGGGACTGCCAACAGTGATGACCCAAGCAGAAAACGGAAGTGTGTCTTCTGTCAGTGGTGCTCTGGATGTTTCCCAGGATACCCTAGAAAATCTCCTCCTTGTACACAGATAGATAGGGTTCTGCCAGTCCTACCTTTTGGCATTATCAAGAAGGATGAGCATACTGGCGCCTTCGTCATCTTGAAAGCTCTCGTAGTGATGGCGGTCAGCATTGCCAATCAGGTAATCAAAGACAGCTGTGTCAATGATGTCCAGGAGGCGCGGGCCTGAGTCATAGGGGGATGTTTTCTTCACAGCATCGCAGTAGCTCTCGTCATATTCCCACCTGGAGGCAAGCAGCATCACCAGGGTTATTTACTAAGTGCAATCACTGTATCTGGCACTGTTTAAAACAGAGAAGAGAGAGTCCCTGCCTAGCAGGTTCACCTCTGATGCCCAGTCTTCGACTGCTGGTCAGAATTCCTGGCTCTCATATGGGATGGCACTGGGCCAGGCACAGGGGAGAATGAAGCAGTAGCCCACAGGTGCATTTACCTGGCCAATTTGCCCTCTCGGTAAGTCCTGCCCCATGGGTGTCTGTGTTTCTGCAGAGGCCACACATCTGGGAGCCAAAGCGTGACAGATCCCTCCATTGTGTCTCCATCGGCACAGGCTGGCTCTGTTTCTCGGCAGTAATAACACTTCCCGTAGAAACAAGTATTGTTTCCTAAAAGGGAGGAAGGAACCAAATACACTTAAGGAAAAAAGGAAGATTCCACTCTCCCCAAACACTACAGCAAAGATCCTGAACTAACTACATTTCAAATGTTTATTTTCTGAACAGATAATAAAAGCACATGGTGTAAAAAATTCAAAAGGTACAAAAGGACACGCACTAACCAAATCATCTTCCCTCCTCCTCCGTGTCATCCCTTCTACCCAATCTCTCAAGAGTCAACTATTATCACTAGACTTTTTTTTCAATCGTGCTTTAAATGAAAGTTTACAGTTCAAGTTAGTTTCTCATACAAAACTTTGTACACACACTGCTATGTGACCCTAGTTGCAATTCCCATGCTGTGACAGCACACTCCTTCTTTCCACCCTGGATTTCCCGTGTCCATTCAACCAGCTCTTAACCCTCTCTGCCTTCCCATCTCACCTCTGGACAGAAGCTGCCCATTTAGGCCCTTGTATCTACTTGAGCTAAGAGGCACACTCCTCACAAGTATCACTTTATGTCTTATAGTCCAGTCTAATCTTTGTCTAGTAAGAGCTGGCTTCGGGAATAGTTTTGGCTAACAGAGAGTCTGGGGTCCACGGCTTCCAGGGTCCCTTGAGTCTCAGTCAGACCACTAAGTCTGGTCTTTTTACTAGAATTTGAGTTCTGCACCCCCCTTTTCTCCTGCCCCATCAGGGACTCTCTGTTGTATTACCTGTCAGGGCGGTCACTGGTGGTAGCCAGGCACCATCTAGTTCTGGTCTCAGGCTGATGGAGTCTTTGGTTTATATGGCCCTTTTGTCTCTTGGGGCTAATACTTTACTTGTGTCTTTGATGTTCTTCATTCTCCTTTGCTCCACGTGGGTTGGGACCAATTGATGCATCTTAGATGGCTGCTTGCTAGCTTTTAAGACCCCAAACACCACTTACCAAAGCGGGATACAGAACATGTTCTTAATTAACTTTGTTATGCCAATTGACCTAGTTGTCCCCTGAAACCATGGTCTCCAGGCCCCGGCCCCTGCTACTCTATCCCTTGAAGTGTTTGGTTGTATTCAGGAAACTTCTTAGCTTTGGTTTAGTCCAGTTGTGCTGACTCCCCTGTAGTGTGTGCTGTCCTTCCCTTCACCTAGATAATTCTTGTCTGCTATTGAGCTAGTGAATACCCCTTTCCCTCCCTCCCCACCCTTGTAACCATCAAAGAATGTTTTCTTCTGTTTAAACCTTTTCTTGACTGCTTATAATAGTGGTCTTATACAATACTTGTCCTTCGGCGACTGACTAATTTCACTCAGCATAATGCCTTCCAGATTCACCCCGTTATGTTTCTCAGCTTCATCCTTATTCTTTATTGTTGCATAGTGTTCCATTGTGTGAATATACCATAATTTGTTTATCCATTTGCTCCCTGATGAGCACCTACGTTGTTTCCATCTTTTTGCTATTGTGAACAATGCTGCAATGAACATGGGTGTGCATGTATCTATTCCTGTGATGGCTCTTATTTCTCTAGGATATATTCCAAGGAGAGGGACTGCTGGATCGTATGGTACTTCTATTTCTAGTTTTTTAAGGAAGCATCAAATTGATTTCCAAAAGTTGTATCATTTTACATTCCCACCAACAGTGTCTAAGTGTTTCAGTCTCTCCACAGCCTCTCCAAAATTTATTATTTTGTATTTTTTGGATTAATGCTAGCCTTGTTGGGGTGAGATGGTATCTCACTGTAGTTTTGATCTGCATTTCTCTAATGGTTAACGATCGTGAGCATTTCCTCATGTATCTGGTAGCCACCTGAACGTCTTCTTTGGTTAAGTGCCCGTTCATATCCTTTGCCCATTTTTTAACTGGGTTATTTGTCTTTTTTGTTGTTAAGGTTTTGCAGTATCTTGTAGATTTTAGAGATTAGACCCTGATTGGATATGTCACAGACAAAAATTTTTTCCCAGTCTGTAGGTTGTCTTTTTATTCTTTTGCTATTATCACCAGTCTTTCTGAACTCACTTTAATTAAAGGAAAGTAATGGCCTCTTCTCCTTAATTAGGGCTGAGATTTAGGCCAGAGTGCCCAGGGGAAAGAGGGCATGTCTGGGGCCAAGCTATGGCCAGGAATTTGGTTATATACAGGAGAGTTTGAGCAAATAAGTAAACAGATTGAGGATACTGGAAATTAGATTTCTTACAAAGTGAGAAGGGAATACAGATATAGAAAGGGGGAAGGCTAAATTAATTTCTGTAGATTAGAATTAATTAGATTAGAATTGTAGACATTGATATGAATCATGGTTTTAACGCCATACACACAGATACAGAAAAAGATACAGACTGTGTGTATGTGTATCTATGCATATACATGTGTACATATATATAAACATAAATTTCCTACCTCTGTCCACCAAGAGAACCTAGAGACAATGACATTCTGGTAGTAATGAGCACATAGAGCACAAACATAGTTTCCAGATACAACTTTAATACCATATTGAAAGGAACTAGCACTCTTGAAGGAATAGTTGACTTCAGAGCCAGGGCAGGGAAAGTACAAGACGGATTTGGAACATGTTGTTATGCCAGTGAGTAAGGAAGTGCTCAGAAAATGACTGGGACACTCCAAAATGACACAGGAGCCAGCCTGCTGGGGTTTCCACTGGCTAAATTTGTGACCGTTTGAGCATCAAAATAAATAACGACAGTAATAAATTGTTCTCAGCAAAGAAAGAGTCTGTAAGTTAATAGTGATACAAAAAAATGAACAAATGAATGATGGAATTAGAAAATCACCATATGGCAACTATTATTAAAAAAAAAAACAAAACAAACCTGGTGCTGTGCAGTCAATTCTGACTCACAGCGCCCCTCCAGGACAAAGTAGAACTGCCCCATAGGGTTTCCAAGGAGCAGCTGGTGGATTCAAACTGCTTGCTGACCTTTTGGTTAGCAGCCAAGCTCTTAACCACTATTATTGAGGCAAGAATTATCAATGAGCACTGATTAATTGAAAGTTTGATAAGGAATAGAATCTAGAGCATCTCCCTACAAAGTACTCAGTAATTAATTATTAATTAAGTTCTTGTTATTGTTAGGTGTCATCAAGTCGGTTCTGACTCATAGCAACCCTATCTATAATAGAATGAAACACTGCGTGGCCCTACACCATCCTCACAATCCTTGCTATGTTTCAGCCCATTGCTGCAGCCACTGTATCAATCCATCTCATTGAGGGTCTTCCTCTTCTTCCCTGATCCTCTTCTTTACCAAGCATGATGTCCTTCTCCAGGGACCGGTCTCTCCTGATAGTATATCCAAAATACATGAGACAAAGTCTTGTCATCCTTGCTTTTAAGGGGCATTCTGGCTGCATTTCTTCCAAGACAGATTTGTTCATTCTTCTGGAAGTCCATGGTATATTCAATATTCTTTGCCAACACCACAATTCAAAGGCATCAATTCTCTGGCCTTCCTTATTCATTGTCCAGCTTCCGCATGCATATGAGGTGATTGAAAATACCATGGTTTAGTTCAGTCGCAACTTGGTCTTCAAAGTGACATCTTTGCTTTTTAACATTTCAAAGAGGTCTTTTGCAGTAGATTTGCCCAACACAATGTGTCTGTTCGTTTTTTTTTCTCCCCATACAAAAATTTATACATACATTGTTATGTGACTCTCATTTCTCTCCCCATACTGTGACAGCACACTTCTTCTTTCCACCCGATTCCCCAGGTCCATTCAACCAGCTTCTAACCCTCTCTGCCTTCCCATCTCACCTCCGGAGAGAAGCTGTCCATTTAGTCTCCTGTATCTACTTAAGCTAAGTGGCACACTCCTCACGAGTATCACTTTATGTCCCACAGTCCAGTCCAATCCGTCTGAAGAGTTGGCCTCGGAAACTGTTTTAGTTCTGGGCTGATAGAGAATCCAGGGGCCATGCTTTCTGGGGTTCCTCAAGTGTCAGTCAGACCACCAAGTCTGGCCTTTTTACTAGAATTTGAGTTCTGTACCCCACCTTTCTCCTGCTCCATCCAGGACTCTCTGTTGTGTTCCCTGTCAGGGCAGTCATTGGTGGTGGCCGGGCACCATCTAGTTCTTCTGGTCTCAGGCTGATGAAGTCTCTGGTTTATGTGGTCCCTTCTGTCTCTTGGGCTACTACCTTCCTTGTGTCTTTGGTGTTCTTCATTCTCCTTTACTCCAGGTGGTTGGGACCAATTGATGCATCTTAGATGGCTACTTGCAAGCTTTTAAGACCCCAGATGCCACTCACCAAAGTAGGATGCCGAACATTTTTTTAATAAGTTTTGTGATGCCAATTGACCAAGATGTCCCCTGAAAGCATGGTGCCAGACCCCTACCCCGTGCTACTCTGTTCCTCAAAGTGTTTGACTGTATTCAGAAAACTTCTTAGCTTTGGTTTAGTGCAGTTGTGCTGACTTTCCCTGTAGTGTGTGCTGTCCTTTCCCTCACCTAAGATAATTCTTATCTACTATGTAGTTAGTAAACAACACTCACCCTCCCTCCCCACCCTCGTAACCATCAGAGAATGTTTCCTTCTGTGTTTAAACCTTTTCCTGAGTTCTTATAATAGTGGTCTTATACAATATTTCCCCTTCTGTGACTGACTAAATTTACTCAGCATAATGAGTTCCAGCTTCCTCCATGTTATGTTTCACGGCTTCATCGTTGTTATCATTGCATAGTATTCCATTGTGTGGATATACCATAATTGTTCATTCATTCGTCCGCTGATGGGCACCTAGGTTGTTTCCATCTTTTTGCTATTGTAAACAGTGCTGCAGTGAACATGGGTGTGCATATATCTATTCACGTGACAGCTCTTATTTCTCTAGGATATACTCCAAGGAGCGGGATAGCTGGATCATATGGTACTTCTATTTCTCGCTTTTTAAGGAAGCGCCAAATCGATTTCCTAAGTGTTTGTACCATTTTACATTCCCACCAACAGTGTATAAGTGTTCCAGTCTCTCCACAACTTCTCCAGCATTTATTATTTGGTGTTTTTTGGATTAATGCTAGCCTTGTTGGGGTGAGATAGTATCTCATTATAGTTTTGATCTGCATTTCTCTAATGGCTAATGATAGTGAGCATTTCTTCATGTGTCTGTTAGCCACCTGAATATAATCTTAGGTAAAGTGCCTGTTCATATCCTTTGCCCATTTTTTAATTGGGTTATCTATCTTTTTGTTGTTGAGATTTTGCAGTACCTTGTAGATTTTAGAGATGAGATACTGACTGGATTTGTCGTAGCCAAAATTGTTTTCCTAGTCCATACGCTGTCTTTTTACTCTTTTGGTGAAACCTTTTGGTGAGCGTAAGTGTTTAATTTTTAGGGGCTCCCATTTATCTAGTCTCTCTTCTGGTGCTTGTGCATTGTTACTTACGGTTCATACTGTGTTTATGCCATGTATTAGGGCTCCTAGTGTTGTCACTATTTTTTCTTCCATGATCTTTATCATTTTTGATTTTATATTTAAGTCTTTGATCCATTTTGAGTTAGTTTTTGTGCATGGTGTGAGGTATGGGTCTTCTTTCAGTTTTTTGCAGACAGATATCCAGATATGCTAGCGCCATTTGTTAAAGAGACTGTCTTTTCCCCAGTTAACAGACTTTGGGCCTTTGTCAAATATCAGCTGCTCATAGGTGGATGAATTTATGTCTGGATTCTCAATTCTGTTCCATTGGTCTATGTATCTGTTGTTATACCAGTACCAGGCTGTTTTGACTACTGTGGTGGTATAATCGGTTCTAAAATCAAGTAGTGTGAGGCCTCCCACTTTGTTCTTCTTCTTGAGTAATGTTTTAGTTATTCGGGGCCTCTTCCCTTTCCATATGAAGTTGGTGATTTGTTCCCCCATCTCATTAAAAAATTCTGGTGGAATTTGGATCGGGATTGCATTGTATCTGTAGATCGATTTGGGTAGAACTGACATTTTCACTATGTTGAGTACACCTATCCATGAGCAAGGTATGTTTTTCCACTTACACAGGTCTCTTTTGGTTTCTTGCAGTAGTCTCTTGTAGTTTTCGTTGTATAGGTCTTTCATGTCTCTGGTTAGATTTATTCCTAAGTATTTTATCTTCTTGGGGGCTATTGTAAATGGTATTGTTTTGGTGATTTTCTCTTCGAAGTTCTCATTGTTGGTGTAGAGGAATCCAACTGATTTTTGTATGTTTATCTTGTATCCTGATACTTTGCCAAAATCTTCTGTTAGTTCCAGTAGTTTTCTTGTGGATTCTTTGGGGTTTTCTGTGTATAAGATCGTATCATCTTCAAATAGAGTTACTTTGACTTCTTCCCTACCAATCTCGATGCCCTTTATTTCTTTTTCTAGCCTAATTGCTCTGGCTAGGACCTCCAGCCAATGTTGAATAAGACTGGTGATAAAGGGTATCCTTGTCTGGTTCCCGTTCTCAAGGGGAATGCTTTCAAAGTCTCTCTATTTAGGATGATGTTGGCTGTTGGCTTTGTGTAAATGCCCGTAATCATACTGAGGAATTTCCCTTCTATTCCTATTTCATTGAGAGTTTTTATCATGAATGGGTGTTGGGCTTTGTCAAATGCATTTTCTGCATCGACTGATAAGATCATGTGGTTCTTATCTTTTGTTTTATTTATGTGATGGATTACACTGATTGTTTTTCTAATGTTGAACCATCCCTGCATACCTGGTATAAATCCCACCTGATTATGGTGAATTATTTTTTTGATATGTTGCTGAATTCTGTTGGCTAGAATTTTGTTGAAGATTTTTGCATCTATGTTCACGAGGGCTATTGGTCTGAAATATTCTTTTTTTGTGGTGGTTTTGCTATCAGGGTTATGCTGGCTTCACAGAATGAGTTTGGGAGTATTCCATCCTTTTCTATGCTCTGAAATACCTTTAGTAGTGGTGGTGTTAACTCTTCTCTGAAAGTTTGGTAGAATTCTCCAGTGAAGCCATCTGGGCCAGGGTTTTTTTTTGTTGGGAGTTTTTTAATTACCTTTTCAATGTCTTCTTTTGTTATGGGTTTATTTAGTTGTTCTATCTCTGTGTTAGTTTAGGTAGGCAGTGAGTTTCTAGAAATTTGTCCATTTTCTCTAGGTTTTCAAATTTGTTAGAGTACAATTTTTCATAGTATTCTGATTCTTTTAATTTCAGTTGGGTCTGTTATGATATCACCCATCTCATTTCTGATATGGGTCATCTACTTCCTCTCGTTTTTCTTTTGTCACTTTGGCCAATGGTTTATCAATTTTGTTGATCTTTTCAAAGAACCAGCTTTTGCCTTGTTAACTCTTTCAATTGTTTTTCTATTCTCTATTTCATTTAATTCTGCTCTAATTCTTATTATTTTCTTTCTTCTGGGCCTGAGGGCTTCTTTTGCTGCTCTCTTTCTACTTGTTCCAGCTGTAGGGTTAATGTTTTGATTATGGCCCTTTCTTCTTTTTGGATGTGCCCATTTATTGCCATAAACTGACCTCTCAGCACTGCTTTTGCTGTGTCCCAAAGGTTCTGGTAGGATGTGTTTTCATTCTTGTTTGAGTCTATGAATTTCTTTATGCCATCCTTAATTTCTTCTATAACCCAGAAGTTTTTTAGCAAGGTATTGTTCAGTTGCCATGTGTCTGATTTTTTTTCCTTGCTTTTTGTGTTGTTGATTTCTACGTTTATGGCTTTATGGTCAGAAAAGATGCTTTGTAATATTTTGATGCTTTGGATTTTGTTAAGGTTTGCTTTTTATGGCCTAATATGTGGTCTATTCTGGAGAATGTTCCATGTGGGTTGGAAAAGAAAGCATACTTGGCTGCTGTTGGGTGCAGTGTTCGCTTTGTATCTATGAGATCAAGCTGGCTGATTGCAGCATTTAGCTCTTCCGTGTCTTTGTTGAGCTTCTTTCTTCACCAAAAGTGGTGTGTTGAAGTCTCCTACTACTATTGTGGAGCCATCTTTCTCTCTTTTCAGTGCTGTTAGAGTTTGTTTTACGTATTTTGCAGCCCTGTCGTTGGGGGCATAAATATTTATTGTAGTTATGTCCTCCTGATGTATTGACCATGTAATCATTATACAGTGTCCTTCCTTATCCTTTGTGGTGGTGGATTTTGTGGATTTTACTTTAAAGTCCTTTTTTGTCAGAGATTAATATTGTCACCCATAGGGGACAAGTTTCAACAGAGCTTCCAGACTAAGACAGACTAGGACGAAGGACTCATAAATATAATAAAGAGATGCTAAATATGTAATATCAGATGGAGTCCCTGGGTGGTTAAGCACTGACTATAGCTGAAAGGTTGGTGGTTTGAACCCACCCAGAGGCACCTCGGAGACAGGCCTGGTGATCTGCTTCTGAAAGGTCACACCCTTGAAAACCCTATGGAGCACAGTTCTACACTAAAACACATGGGTTCACCAGGAGTTGGAATCGACTCAACAGCAACTAACAACAACAAACTTCAGATAGGCAAAAACCAAAAGTTGGATCACACACTTAGTGAGGCCCAGGGAAACAGGCACTCTTACACACGAATATTAGGAATGTAAATTGGTTAAACATCTACGTAGGGCAACTTGGCAATACCTATCAAAATTAAAAATGCATGTGACCTTTAACCCAGCAATTCCACTGATATATCTGGATATATTTGCCTATGTGAGAAATTACCTATGTACAAGGTAATTCTAGGCAACACTGTTTGTAAAAACAAATATCACAATGACCTATACATCCAATAAGGAAAAAAACCAAAAACCCCAAACCTTTGCCATTGAGTTGATTCAGACTCATGGCGACCCCATGTGTTACAGAGTAGAACTGAGCTCCAAAGGGTTTTCTTGGTTGTAATCTTTATGAAAACAGATTGTCAGGTCTTTCTTCCACGGGGCTGCTGTGAGGGTTCTAACTGCCAACCTTTTGGTGAGTAGTTGAGTGCAAGCACCAAACCAAACGCACTGCCACTGAGTGGATTCTGACTCATACTGACTCTATAGGACAGAGTAGAACTGCCCCATAGGGTTTTCAAGGTTGTAATCTTTACAGAAGCAGACTGCCACATCTTTCTCCTGCAGAGCAGCTAGTGAGTTCCAACCACTGACCTTTTGGTTAGAAACTGAGTGCTTTAACCACTGTGCCACCAGGGCTCCCCTGAGTGCATACAGGGACTGGTTAAATTAACTATAGTACATCCACACAATGGAACACTTTGCAGTGGGTAAAACAAAAGAATAAAGAAATTCTCTATTTGTGATATAAGAAGATTTCCAAAATATATTAAATAAAAAGAATACAATGGAGAAGTATGTACAGTGTGCCATACTTCATATAAACGGGCAGAATTAAATAAGAATATATATTCCTATGTCATATAAAAATGACATAAAGAAATTCATAATAGAGGTTACCACTTGGGGGAGGGGGAAGGAACTGGATGGATGAGAGAAGAACTTTTCATTGCAGTCTTTTCTATATTTTCAAAACTTTTTGAATTGTGTGAATATGTCACTGATTGAAAAATTAAAAACAAAAAACACTGTCTGGTGTAGGAAATCTACTACTTATAGGATGAAATCCAAACTCCTGAGCTTGGTAAATAAGACCTTCATAACTGGAAGGAAACATGGTATATTGTATAAGAGTTGGGGTTTGGGGTCAGATTTCAGGGGTTAAAATGCAGATGTTAGTCATAAGACTAAAAAGGAGATGGAACTAGTTCTTTCGCTATTGGGTTGGTGAGAGTAATAAATGAGATAACCCACGGGAATGCTCAGCACAGTACCTGGCACACTGTCAGACCTAGCAGAAACCAACCAACGCCAACTATTTACTATTAATAGTCTGGCCCCAATCTACCCTTCCAGACTTCAATACCCCCATTTTATTGCCATAAAGCTCCAAACCTTTACTATTTCCTACACATGCCAAACTGTCAAAGCTCGTTTTCTGATGACCTCGGTCTCCACCTTCTCCTTTGGTGAACTACCAGTTGTGATCATCAAAGCCATCTCCACCCCAGACTTGTCTCCTAAGCTCCTGAACAACTTGTCGACATTTACTCCGGGATGCTCCTGTCAAGCAACCAAAATGCTCAGCCTTAAATAAGTAATCTTCCACTGCTCTACCTGCTCCTAGGTCTGCTCCTTTCCACATATTCCTAGCATAGCTAACAGCTTCTTTATCCACTTAAACAATCCAATCCAGAAACTTGGGAGTTACTCTTACATTTTCCTTTCTCTCAATTACCCCTTTGCAGCCCAAATGTTCACCAAATTCTTCCCATCCTAATTCTTAGTTCTGTCTCTTATTGCATATGAATTTACTACAGCAGCCCCCAAGTGCTCTCTTTATCTCCTGAGTCTCCCCTTTCCAATTCATCCTCCACAACGCTGCTACAATTATTTTCTAAAACTCAAAACTGTTTAATGGCCTCTCAGTGTCTAAGGAGAAAGTCTCAACTGCTAAGTATGGCGCACAAGGCCTTTCAATGACATTGTCCTGACCACCTGCCTTCCTCACTCACCAACTCCACACATACTACTGACTTTGGCTAAACTACACGGTCTCCTGAGCTTGCCCTGCTCTTCTCTCACTTTGTTAGCCACCTGGAACAGGGGGCCCATGGACTGGATGGGGAGAAAAAGTACTTCTTTATTTCACTAACTTCTATCTGAAATTTAGCATTTCCTTCAATTATGAAGGTAGGAAATATCCCATAGTAGTATTAACATTACCTATGGTTTTATCATGGAGTCCCTAGGTGGCACAAATGGTTAAGCGCTCGACTACGTGCCAAAAGGTTGGCAGTTTGAACCCACCTATAGGTGCCTCAGAAGACAGGCCTGTCAATCTGCTTCTGAAAGGTCAAAGCCTTGAAAACCCCAGGGAGTGCAGCTCTACTCTGCAACACATGGGGCTGCCATGAGTTGGAATCAACTCCACCACAATTAACAAGAACATGAATTTGTCACCAAAAGAAATCACAAATCCTTCATGTCACATCAATGTTGCTGCAGATATCTCAAAATAACAACTACAGCTCATTAGTTTGAAATGATAGTACTTCTATTACATCACTGCTAGATCTTGTTATTTAATGGGTTAAATAATAAACCACATGTTACTGTACTGCATATTTGATTTTTGAGTTTTTTGATAACAAAACTATACTTTGGTACTGTTGGTTTCCTTTACAAGTCTATGCATTTATCTTGTGCTAAAACATTATTCTGAGAAAGGGTCCATAAGCTTCCCCAAGCTGCCAAAGGGGTCCATGGCACAAAAAAGAGTAGGAATCCAAGCTTAGAATGTTCTTTCCCACTCTGTCTACCTGGGAGACTGCTATTCTCTGTTTAAGAGTTGGTTAAAATATTACCTCTGTCAATCAGTGATCACCCTGGTCTAACTTCTAGGCCTCTCCCCATCCCTTCCACACTCCCTTAGGCCCTTTGTACAGCCTGGCTCCCTCATTAGGCAAGGCTCCTTGAAGACAAGATTGGGTCATTCATTTCCGCATATTCAGCACCCAGTTCAGGGCCCAACACACAGAGTGAATAAAATTTTATTGAATAATTGAATGAATATAAAAGAATATAAGAAGGCAAGATATTTTAGTGTGTTAAAATCTGGGTTTATATCCTGGTAAACAATTAGTAGCTTTGTGACTTGGGGAAAGCCATTTAACCCCTCTAAGCCTCTTTTCTCATGTGTGAAATGTAGATAATAACTCCTCTACTTATTGCACTCTATTCTCAAGAGGATCAAATAAGGTAATCGTGTGAAAGTGCTTTGTAAAGTTGCAAGGGCTACACAGAATTTAGTCATTATTATACCAAGTTATCCATTAATACTTAAAAAAACAATTGGGCTAAGGTCATCACATTATTAAAAATCTCACCTCCAGCCAAATCTCTCTACCTGCCCTACACTGTTGGGGACCCAGAAGATCACTGTTCCCCAAATGCACCAATCCTGTGTACTTTCATGTCTTTATGCTCTTATTCCCATTATCGCTTCCTGTTATTTTGCCCAATGCCCTTCCTTCTTTGGCTGCCTGGGTAACTGCCACTGATTCTCCTTCAATCCTCAGTCTAAGCATTAACAACCTTCTGTGTGAACCCTTTTCTGGCCTCTCCCTTCCCCACCTTCACACAATATACGAAAGTTAATTTTCTATGTGTCTCTGGAGAGCAGGGATCTTGGTTATTCTTCTTGACCTCCTCTCTTCATCCCAGCACCCAAAAGGAATTCAAGTCATGTTTGCTCAGCATAAAATTGAACCACCAAAGGCAATTAGAGAGTATCTGAAACAAATCAGTGACACTGTGTGCGTTTGGTTATCTGTAAGAAAAGCAGAGCCTTAGCCTTATAAGTATTTAAATTCTGAATGATGAACCTGTCACAAGCCCTTTAAATATTCAGTTTCACTTCATTTTAAATGTAAATCCATTCACTCTAGCAAAGCAAGGTGAAGTTCATCTTGCAATGTCTGTTTCAACAGTCATACCACAGTGCAAAGCACTCAATCATTGAAAATGTGACCATGCAGAGGCTGAGATAAGAGACTGCAGCACCTCTGAATTCTTCCCATTCTCATGCCCACAGGAGGACAGGTGTGAGCATTTTAGCTGAGATCCCTTACCTCAGAATGAGATAATGGAGAACAGTGGCCAGAGGAACTGTAGCCGGTTCCATGCACAATGAGTTACAGGCTAACCCTTGTAGAGCAGGAGGCAGTGGTGGTCTTCTAGGCCCAAATGCAACCCTACAAGGTAATTTCTGACCCTTTTACAGAGTTGCCTTAAGGTTTCCTCAAGTCTAAGGAGATAGGAGACAGTTCCCAAGAAAGTATATGTATATGAAAAAAACCAACCAAGCCAATGATATACATACAGACAGTAACACATTCAGGTCAAAATCTGAGTTTGGGATTTAGTTATAAGACCAGGCAAAAGGAAAATAGCCATCATCTGTTTTTACCATCAGTAAGTGACTTCACTTCCTGTTTTACAGACACAACAAAGAACACTGGAAAAAACTTTCAATTTCCTGTCATCTACTTAGATTCATTTCCCCCAGTAACCTGAGGACAAGTTGTCTGCTTTGCTTTTGTATTCTCTTGAGCTTTTCAATTCCTGGTTCATAACCAACTTGCTTGATGATGTCCCATTTAACTTATTAATTATTCCCTTACTAAATGTCCTCTATAATCTTCTTACCTACGGTTAGGAAGGTGCTCAACAGCTGCTCCGTGGCAACAGGCTTGATCTCTGTCCGCAGATTAACAAATCTACCAACCACCAAGGGGGCTCGGCGGAAACCCAGAATCCTAGTTTGGAAGGTTGAAGAACAGAAGAGAAAAATCTTTGGGGATGCATTTTAAATATCAGTCTTAAAAATTATGATTAATCATGCTAGGTGTGTAAAGGTATTGTGGCCAAGAAGGTGAATCTTATTTTTAGAGGAACGCATATTTAGGAGTTTAATATTCAAGATGTATGTAATTTGTTTTAATATACTTCAGCAAAAAGGAGAAAGCAAATCTGGCAAATATGAAAAATTGTGAAATCTAGGAAGTGGGTATTGGGTTCATTTTACTATTTTCTCTATTTTTGTTAGGAATTTTTCATAGTAATAAGTAATAATAAAATTTAAAAAGAATTTTTTTATTGTACTTTAGGTGAAGGTTTACAGAACAAATATTTTCTCATTAAACAGTCAGTACACATATTGTTTTATGACACTGGTTAACAACCCCACGACACATCAGCATGCTCCCTTCTCGGCCTTGGAGGACCTCTTTTTTTTTTTTGGTGAAAATATACATAGCCAAAGATACACCATTTCAAAAATTTCTACATGTACACTTCAGTGATGTCGATTACATTCTTCCAGTTGTGCGGCTATTCTCACTTTAGGTGAAGGTTTACAGAACAAAACAGTTTCTCATTAAACAGTACACAGGCACAGACTGCCCTATGACAATGGTTAAGAACCCCACTACATGTCAACACTGTCCTTACTCAACCTTGGGTTCCCTGTCACCAGCTTTCCTGTCCCCTTCTACCTTCTAGTCCTTGTCCCTGGACTGCTGTGCCTCATTAGTCCCATTTTGTTTTATGGGGCTGTCCAATCCCCAGCTGAACAGTGAACCTCGGGAATGACTTCACCACTGAGCTAAAAGGGTGTCCGGGGGCCATACTCCTGGGGTTTCTCCAGTCTCTGTCAGGCCAGTAAATCTGGTATAGTAAAAATAAATTTTAACACAGCAACAAAGCATTAGAATAAAAAAAGGATCTAGACTCATACATGGGTTCAAAGCAATGAATAAAACAGGATATTGACAAAAAACTATGCAAATTGATCTGATGATAAACCCATAGGACAATTTAAATACTGATAAATTTAAAGACATTTCTTTCTAATGGGCTAAAACCACTACCTTACAGCTGAACACGATCATTTTTTAAAAAATAAGTTCCCTCGCTAAAAAATAAACACTTGCTAAAAAAAGTTGAGGGGGCAGAATTTGGAACACACAGAAAAATAATAATGAAAAAAATACAAAACATCCATAATTCTACACCCAGGAATAACTGCTAACACTATGACACATAAGCATTTTTTCCTTTACATGTATATACAAACACATACACTTAGGTATACACATGCAATTGAGTTACATGACATGCAGCTTTGTATACTGTTTCTCATTCATCATTATACCATAAGCCTTCTCCCAATGTTATTAGAAATTCTTTAGAAATGCCTGTGTAATAAATCCGTTGTTGATGGCTGCTGACTCTGTCCTAAACCTAATCTTGGAAAAGCCAAAAAAGCAAGGAGATCAACAGATCTGTCAAAACATAAAAATCAAGAGAAATCGCTGAGGCAACAAGATGGTTAAATCATAATGTAATGGAGAAACAGCAATTCAGAGCCACAGGTGGGAAAGAAGGTTGGGAAGTCTTTTTTCTTCCCATTGGCTACTGCAGGCTACACAAAAGCAGCCAGCTGAGCTCAGAGGGGCAATATCACCCCTCAGTGCATGAGCCTGGCTGGGGTGGTAGTTAAAAACAGGAGCAAGGGGACTGGCCGGAGAACGTCCTTCAGACCTTGAGGTGGAGAAGGGCTTTTAAATATAAGATTCCATCAAGGCTAGGTGCCCTAATTTATGGCATAAATAGGATCCAATCATAACTAACAATGTACAAATTGAAGAAGATAAACTAGATAACTGGGATATTTTAAAAACCAAACACTTAAATGTTCATCAAAAGACTTCACCAAAAAAGTAAAAAGAGAACCTACAGACTGGGAAAAAAACTTTGGCTATTACAAATCCAACAAAGATCTAATCTCTAAAATCTACAGGAAAATCCAACACCTCTACAACGAAAAGACAAATAATCTGATTAAAAAATGGGCAAGGGAAATGAACAGACACTTCACCAAAGAAGACATTCAAGTGCCTAACAGACACATGAGGAAATGCTCTGATCACTAGCCTTTACAGAAATGCAAATCAAAACCACAGTGAGATACCATCTTACCCTGGTACTACCAGCATGAATAAAATTTAAAAAAAAAACAAAAAACAGAAAACAACAAATGTTGGAGAGGCTGCAGGGAGATTGGAACTCTTATGCACTGCTAGTGGGAATGCCAAATGGTACAACCATTTTGGAAAACTATATACTGCTATCTTAAAAAGCTAGAAAAAGAAATACACAATCCAGCAATCCCACTCCTAGGAATATATTCTTGGGAAATAAGAGCCATCAACGAACAGACATGTACACCCACGTTCACTGCAGCATTACTCACAATAGCAAAAAGATGGAAACAACCTAAGCGCCCATCAACAGATGAAACAAACTATGGTACATACACACTGTGGAATGCTACCAACGATAAAGAACACCGATAAATCTGTGAAGCATCTCACAATATGGACGAACCTGGAGGGTATTATGCTGAGTGAAATAAGTCAATCACAAAAGGACAAATATTGTATGAGACCACTACTATACAAACTCATGAAAAGATTTACACACAAAAAGAAACAATCTTTGATGCTTACGAGGGAGGAGAGGGATGAGGAGGGAAAAACAGTAAACAGACAATAGATAAGTGATAACTTTGGTGAAGGGTAAGATAGTACACAGATACTGGGGGAAGTCAGCACATCTTGACTAAGGCAAAGTCACAGAAGCTTCATAGACATATCCAAACTCCCTGAGGGATCAAGTTACTGGGCTGAGGGTTGGGGACAATAGCTCAATTGGCATAACATAACTTATAAAGAAAATGTTCTATAACCTACTTTGGTGAGTAACATCTGGGGTCTTAAAACCTTGTGAGTGGCCATCTAAGATATGTCTACTGGTCCCACTCAGTCTGGAGCAAGAAAGAATGACAAAAACCAAAGGTACAAGGGAAAGATTCATCCAAAGGACTAATGGACCACAACTACCACAGCCTCCACCAGGCTGAGTTCAGCACAATTAGCTGGTGCTCAGCTACCACCACCGACTGCTCTGACAGGGATCACAAAAGAGGGTCCCGGACAGAGCTGGAGAAAAATGTAGAACAAAATTCAAACTCTTACTGGTCTGACAGAGACTGGAGAAACCCTGAGAGTATGGCCCCTGGACACCCTTTTAAGTCAGTACTGAAGTCACTCTTGAGGTTCATCCTTCAGCCAAAGATTAGACAGGCCCATAAAACAAACAATAACACACGTAGCTCAACTATGCATATGAGACTAAATGGGCACACCAGTCCAAAAGCAACGATGAGAAGGTAGGAAGGACAGGAAAGCTGGACAAATGGAAATGGAAACCTGAGGTCAAGAAGGGGAAAGTGTTGACACATCACAGAGTTGGCAACCAAAGTCACGAAACAATGTGTGAATTAATTGTTTAATGAGAAACAAATTTGCTGTGTAAACTTTCATCTAAAGTACAATAAAAAGAATTATAGAACAAAAAAAGGTAAACATACTCTAGAAAACTTGGAAAAAAATAAAATAAAAGTCATAAAGTGAAACATTATTACATCTAATTCACATCAAAACTAATGATTTCTGTACAAAGAATACCTCACTGTAAGTTTAAAAATAGGCATTATACCACGAAAAGATAAAAAACCAAAAACCAAACCTGTTGCCGTCAAGTCAATTCCAACTCATAGACGAACTGCCCTATAGGGTTTCCAAGGCTGTAATCTTTATGGAAAGGAGCCCTGGTTGCACAGTGGTTAAAGCGCTCCGCTGCTGTGATTGTTAAGGTTGTGTGTCAACTTGGCTGGGCCATGACTCTCATTGGTTTGGCAGTTATGGTGTAGTTTGGCAGTCGTATAATGATGTGATCACTTCCATGATGAGATTTGATTATAATGTGATCACCTCCATGATGGATCTGCTGTGAGGAGCCAATTAGTTGATGGGGAGTTTCCTTGGGGGTGTGGCCTGTGTCCAATATAGGTGGACTTTCTAGCAAGCTCACAGGCTTTTGCTCCCCCTGGATCCTACAGCTCACTCCTGTTCATCTGAACTCCAGTTCTTGGGACTTGAGCTAGTAGCTTACCTGCTGTCTTGCCTGCCGATCTTGGGATTCAC
The DNA here is from genome assembly GCA_030035585.1 of Dugong dugon. Classification (NCBI taxonomy): domain Eukaryota; kingdom Metazoa; phylum Chordata; class Mammalia; order Sirenia; family Dugongidae; genus Dugong; species Dugong dugon. The sequence goes on along the minus strand of CM057469.1, from coordinate 41,321,446 downwards.
TGATCTTTGCAGCCTGTGAGCCAGAGCCCTGCTGTCTGACTTGCCTGTTGGTCTGCCAGTCCCTGAGGCTACATAAATCAGGAGAAGCCTTCAGCCTGACCCACAGATTTGGGGCGTGCCAGCCTCTACAACCTCATGAGCTACTTCCTCGATATAAATCTCTCTCTCTATATATATATATTCATACACTTTACTGGTTTCACTTCTCTGGAGAACAAGTCTAAGACAGCTGCTAACTGAAAGGTCGGCAGTTTGAACCCACCAGCTGCACCATGGGAGAAAGATGTGATAGTCTGTTTCCATAAAGATTTACAGCCTTGGAAACCCTATGGGGCAGTTCTACTCTATCCTGTGGGGTCGCTGTGAGTCAGAATCAACTTGATGGTGCTAAGCTTGGTTTGGTTTTAATCTTTACGGAAGCAGACTGCCACATCTTTTCCCAAAGAGTGGCTGGTGGGTTTGGACGGCCAACCTTTCAGTTAGCAGTCGAGCACTTAACCAGGGCTCTGTGAAAGGATAAGGAGATACTAAACTTTGCCAATAATTGGGGAAATACAAAATAAAATAACAACGAGATACCATTTTATATATATCAGATTAACAAAAATTAGTACCTTGAATAATATGCAATATTGGTTTTGGATATGGGGAAATGAGAATCTTATGTAATGCTGGCATCCACCAACAACGAAACAGGAAGGGGATTGGAAATGAAGAATAAAGGAAAACCAGCAAGGTCTTGGAAAGACAGATTCTAGTGAGCCATTAAGTGAGGAGCAAGATTTACCTAACTCTATTCCTTGAGGTCTTAAAAAAGGTAGGAAAAATTCATGGTACAGTAAACAAACATTTATTTAACTTTTCCCAAATCACTAGATGTTTAGGTTGCTGCCAGTTTTTCACTACTGAAAATGCTACAGCTAAGATCCTTTGCATATAAATCTTTGAATTTCTGATTATTTCTCTAGAGTACTTCCTAGAAATGTCTTAGAATTTTCCTAGATATTTGCATCAAAAGGTAGTTACTGGTTCAAAGGGGATGAACATTAAGGTTTTTGATAAATAATGCCAGAGTCCTTCAAAAGAAAGGTTGAATCAATTAATGCCACAAGCAGCATATGAATCTCAATGTATTCCTGCCAATGAAGTAGTATCTTTTTTTAATCTTGGCCATTTTCAGCAGATGAAACAATATCTCACTGTTTCAACTGGATATTTTTTATGACTGGTAAGGATAAACTTTCCCTCCCATATTTATTTGCAATCAATAATCCCTAGCCAGTGAACTGACTGTGTCCTCAGCCTATTTTTCTTCAAGAGTTTTTGTGTATGTATAATTTTATATAAAAACCAAAACCAAACCCATTGCTGTCGAGTTGGTTCCAATTCATAGCGACCCTACAGTACAGAGCAGAACTACCCCACAGCATTTCCAAGCTGGTGGTGGATTCGAACTGCTGACCTTTTGATTAGCAACCAAGCTCTTAACCACTATGCCACCAGGGCTCCATAATTTTGTATAAGCATTTCTATATTAAGTCTGTTAATATTAAGATTACATTAGATTCAAATGTTCTTGATACATACATTAATTTTTTTATTCAGTCTACTAAACTTTTTCTTTGTGACTTTCAACTATTGCTTTTATGCTTAGAAAATCCTTATTCAGAGAAAAAACAAAAAAATCATCATTATTTTCTTCTCATTACCTTGTTTTGATTTTTTTAATATTGTGAATAATTTCTTTTAAAGCCTGTCAATATGCCTTGAGGAAAAAGCTGGTCAGAGAGTAACTGAGATGTCAGATGGTTCTGCTACAAGGCTCTTGACTAGCAACTGCTGGAAAAATACTTCCTGGTAAACTTATTAATTTAGAACTAATGTGTATTTTTCTTTTGGAATTATTTTCATTTTTTAAGCTGTGCATATTCTGCATGAAAAGACAATAAAATTCATTATATATATCATGCTATATGTTTCCAGCATATGGAGGTAAGGCAGTATTATTTACCTAAAACAAAAACAAGCAAAACAAAAAAACAGGATTGCCAGGCTCGATTAATGGCCAATTTCATTAAGGGATCTGAGTTCAAACTTTAGTTTTCATTGTGCCATTTATTTACCAACAACATCTTCACTCATGATAATTCACAGAGAGCATGCCAGGAATGAAATGACCTAAATAACCATGGAGTTAAAATATTTACTTTGATACTCCTGGTGCCACCCAGATTATGATGGATTCACAAAAATTTAATGGAACTAGTCAATCAACTAATTATAATAGCTAATAAGTTAAAGTTATCAGTGTTACACCTTTAGAAGGTATCCGTAAGTCCCCTCCAAGAGACATTTTTAAAAGGAAACAAAAGGAACACAGCCCGCTGTGATAACACATACCTGTCCAAATGAAAGGCTGCTACTTCTGCATTGTGTCTATCATAACCGGCATAAGGTTCCCCTTCTACCACATAGTCTCGGCTATACCTGCAGAGGGAATGGGAAGCACAGACACAGACACGAATTACATTATGGCCAGAGGTGACAGTACAAGAGGTAGAACATAAACTTGAGCAATTCTGATTCTGCTCTATAGACACCTTCTCTGTTGACCCTGAAGACAATCTTTAATTAGCACCAATTGCTGGGGAATAGGGTGAAGATGAAGTAGAGAAGGAAACTACAATTCCATATCTACTTCAGCAATCATCCTATGAATAAACCATGGAAGATGTTATTTTTACCACTGTAAAGGGCTTTCAGTATTGCTGCTACTGGTTAAGTAGAACAACAAGGTAATTTTCTGTATCTCTGGCACAGTGCTGGGACTATAACCCAGTTGCTGTCGTGTCAATTTTGACTCATAGTGACCCCATGTGTTGCGTAGTGCAATCATGTTCCATAGGGTTTTCATGGCTGTGACCTTTCAAAAGCAGATGGCCAGGCCTTTCTTTCAAGGTGCCTCTGGGTGGATTCAAACCACCAACCTTTCCGTTAATAGCCATGTGCTTAACTGTTTGTGCTACCCAGGGACTCCTCCTGGGCCTACCCAAACCAAACCTGTTGCTATGGAGTGGATTCAGACTCATAGCGACTCTACAGGACAGAGGAGAACTGTTCCACAGTGTTTCCAAGGCTGTAATCTTAGAAGTGAGGTTGGCAAGACTTCATCTCACGTACTTCGGGCACGTTATCAAGAGGGACCAGTCCCTGGAGAAGGACATTATGCTTGGTAAAGTAGACGGTAAGAGAAAAAGAGGAAGACCCTCAATGAGATGGACTGACACAGTGGCTGCAACAATGGGCTCAAACACAGCAATGACTGTGAGGATGGTGCAGGACAGGGCAGTGTTTCATTCTGTTGTTCATGGGGTGGCTGTGAGTTGGTACCGACTTGACAGCACCTAATAACAACAATCTTTACAGAAGCAGATTGCCACATCTTTCTTCCACGGAGTGGCTGGTGGGTTCGAACCATCAGCCTTTTGGTTAGCAGCTGAGTGCTTACCACTTCACAAACTGGGCCTACAGTACGTGCCTAATAAATGTTTACTAAAATATTTATCAGAATTAAGAAATGAAGGAAATTTCGGCTACAGTAAGGCTTATAAGAGAAGTTCAAATCTCTTGGGTAAAAGTGGTCCTGAGATTCCTCAGTTTTTGCTAATGAGCTGGCAAAGATGTTTTTATAAAAGTTGCTTATATACCCATTCTCTGTCTCTTTTTATGATGATAGTGAAAGGGACAGTGGACTGGGAGGGAAGGGTGGGAGTGAGAGGCATTACCTGACTGTGTGATCTTGAGCAAAATCCTTCTCCTTTTTGGGTTTCAGACTCCTGATCTGTAACATTAGGAGCTGAACTAACCACTTCAAACGGTGTTCCTATGATTTTACATCATTTGTGTGACATGAACAAAAGATAACGAAAACTGGCATATTTCTACTTATCATAAAAAAGATACAATTTTAACCTGTTAATTGTGAAAGAAAATACTTAATTCACCTATGACTACAGCTGTTCCCCTGCCTTACATTTTCTGAATCGAAAGGAGCCCTGTTAGGCTTTACCAGGGAACTGCGAAAGAAAAATGAGCTGAGACTGAAGCAAAGAAGAGCAGCTCCACTAACGACACTCTACGCTGACATGCGGAAACAAAAAATGGTGCTTAGTGTGACCTCCAACTTAAGCGACCTTAGAATATGAAGTGAAACAATGTCCATAAAACACATCTTCAAGGCAAAGTGATGAAACATTTATGTTACAAAACAGCCATGGATCACCATCTGGTTGGATGACAGTTTCTTCACAACATGGTCAATACACTCAAATGTATTTTTTTAGTCTCTAGTGTCAAAGATTTTTTAGGCATTACACTGGCTACTTCCAAAATAAAAATCTCAATTTTAAAGTGCCATTGCAGCAAAATCTGATACTATTCAAGCAGTTCTTGCTGCATTACAGCTGTGGCCATCTGTAGAGTGAGGGGACAGTCCCTGAATACTTGATATGTCAGGACTCCAGGGGAGCCACACGAAGGCACGTGGTTATATGCAGTCCATTCCTTCCAATGAGACGTTAACGAGCTTTTCATTCTTCTAAAGGCTGCTGGGAGGAAAATGTAAAACCCTAGGGGCATCCAGGAACTTTAGGGGGGGATGGATTGGGGAAGAAGGGAGGGAAGGAAAACAGAAAAGAATAAGAATCCAGAAGAAAGAACTGCAGTGCAGTCAGGTCTGAATCCTTGGCTCGTACTTTGGCTGCGTGAAATAAGGAGTCCGATAACTCTCTGGATCTCATTTTCCTCATCTATACAACGAGTAGACAGATTAGTTGATCTCCAAGGTCCCTTTCAGCACTTTTAAGATCACTCAACTCACTTCTACCCACTCCTAAGCCCCTGCTGTCTTGTTCCTTTTAAACCATGACTGCAGTTTTTGCCTGTGAAAATCAATTTACTTCCAGAATGGGTACAGCTACACTGAAGAAAAAATCACTTTTATAATGTAAGGCAAGATGTGTATGTAAAACTGTCACTGTATTTCCATATACATCATCTACCTATACATATCTTCTATCTCTGAGATGGCATGGATAGCCAGGCTCCAGAAATGCGAACACCACAAGTGGCCACTACAGAAGGTGCATGTCTGGACTCAGCTGTTAAGGATTAGATCCTCCTCTTAGCAGTGAGTAATCCATCTTAAGTCACTGATAGAGCAGCAAAATTCATACAGTAACTGCCAGTAAATCACTCCTATCCTCTTGGTGAATGACATCAGAGTCTGACCAAGGACATTACCTAATTTGCACTTACAGTAGAGCTAAATAGCCTCCTTGGCCCTCGGGGTCAGAATAGCTATTTGCTGGGTGTTTAAGGACTGGAGTCAATTTCTACAAGCACTTAAACCTACACCCACCTTCCCCAGCCTGTGACAGTACCTGGCGTCAAGCAGCACAGGTCAGTGTGTGTGCAGTGACTGAGGGCTGTCACCCATGGCGGGGCGATGCGGCTTGCTGGGTGCGGGAGGGAAGTGCCCTGGCACTGGGAATGGACGTGGCCTATTCAGGAGACAGCGGTGACCTGGGGGACCAGTTTGGCAGACAAAGTGGAAAGGGACAGCAAGGCTGGGTATACAGACGTAGACCAGGCTGTGAGGGGTCGACCATTAGGCTGTGGAGGCTGGGTTTTGTCTGGAAGGCAGTGGGAAATCCCTGGATGCTTCAAAGCTCAGAAGCACGGGATAATATGGGTATTTCAAAGAAGAATGGAAATAGTTTTCATGATGGTCTGGAAGAGGAAAGTAATGGGAAGGTTGTAGTGGAGGAAAGTAATGGGAAGTGGTAGTATGAGATATGAGATGAAGCAAGTTGTGACTAAGGTTGGCTTATGCATTTATCTGCTACCGCCTCCCCTATTCACTAGCCTGGCCTCTCTTCTCTCCATGTATACCTTGTCTGAGCACCCCAGGCCTATCTGCAGAGTACCTGGGCTAATACTGCTCACTCTAAGGAATATCTGCCTTCTAACACTTCCTGCTGTCCCATCGTACCCTCCATTCTCCAGTGTGGAAGTCGTGGGTATGGAGATCATCTCCTCTTATTTAAACACAAAATGCCCAAAACTCATCTCTTTCTACTCAAATTGACCTTTTGTTTTTAGTTTCTCTTCTTTCCATCACTCCGCTACAAACCAAGAAGTTAAGGATCATACTGCAAAACTAAACTAGTGGTTTTGGATGATGGGTGCTCCATATCATCACACTTCCAGGAAAGCAAACAAATAAACCTAGAGAATTACATGTGCGTGGCGGAATACAAACTGCTGAGAACTCTTACAGGTCTGGGTTCAAACCCAGCTCCGCTGGTTATTGCTGGGTGACCCTATCAAGTTAGTTACTTTCTAAGCCTCAGGTTCTTACTCTGAAAATAAGAACTGTAAATGCCTACAGTTGTAATGAGGGTTAAAGCATTGTACTTACTGTAATGCTTAGCACACAATGTGCATTCAACAGACATTAGCTCCCAGTGCGCACATAACTATACTTTTCCCACATTACCTGCCAATCAGACCTTCTATTCTCTAAAAGTCTACTGCATTTTTTAAATTTTCCTAATTTCCACATCTTCTATACATCATACTTCCCAGTTCCAGGTAATCACATATCCTTCCTGTCATGGACTGAATTGTGCCTGTGCCCCCACAAAATATCTGTCAACTTGGCTGGGTCATGATTCCCAGTATTGTATGATTGTGTACCATTTTGTAATCTGATGTGATTTCCTTACTTGTTGTAAACTCTATCACTATGATGTAATAAGATGGATCAGCAGCAGTCATACTGATAAGGTCTACAGATTAGTGTCTTAAGGTAATCTCTTTTGAGACAGAAAAGAGAAAAGCAAGCAGAGAGACACGGGGACCTCATACCACCAAGAAAGCAGCGCTGGGAGCAGAGCGCATCCTTTGGAACTGAGGTTCCTGCGATGAGACGCTCCCAGCCCAAGAGAAGGCTGATGCATGACAAGGACCTTCCCCCAGAGCCAACAGAGAGAGAAAGGCTTCCCCTGAAGCTGCTGCCCTGAATTTGGACTTGTAGCCTACTAGACTGTGAGAGAATACATTTCTCTTTGTCGAAGCTATCCACTTGTGGTATCTCTGTTATAGCAGCACTACATGACTAAGACACTTTCTATTCCTGTGATGCCAATATATTCATTCTCTGGTTGCCTTTTATCTACCTATAAACAAAACCATTGCCTCTGAGTAGACTCCAACTCATGGTGACCCCAGTGTGTGTCAGAGTAGAGCTGTATACCACAGGGTTTTCAATAGTTGTAATTGTATAAAAGTAGATCATCGGGCCTTTCTTCCACAGTGCTGCTGGGTGGATTCAAACCACCAATCCTTATGCTTGTAACTAAGTGCAAACCATCTGTACCACCCAGGGACTTATTTGTTTATCTTTTAAACAAAACGAAAAGCCCACTGCCATTGAGCTGATTCCAAATCATGTACTCCACGTTCCAGAGTAAAACTGTACTTCAGGGTTTTCAATGGCTGTACTCTCATGGAAAGGAGCCCCGGTGGTGCAGCGGTTAAACGCTCAGCTGCTGGCCGAGAGGTCAGCAGTTCGAACCCACCAGTTGCTTTACAGGAGAAAGATGTGGCAGTTTGCTTCCACAAAGATTTACAGCCTTGGGAATCCTGTGGGGGCAGTTCTACTTTATCCTAAAGGATCACGATGAGTCAGAATCAACTTGACAGCAAAGGGAATGGGAATCTTATGGAAGTACTGGTTGCCAGGCCTTTCTTCCACAGGGCTGGATGGATTTAAACTGCCAACCTTTCGGTTAGTAGCCAAGTGCAAACCATTTGCTCCTCCCAAGGACCTGTCTACCTAAAGTTGGGTAATAAAGGGAACTGGGCCAACTACTCTGGTCACAGCTGAATTTTGTACATCTTTCCCTCATATTCTCCCAATTCAGCAGGAAACCCAAAAGTATGTTTTATAATTTTCTCAAAAGCTCCACTGAGGAATGAAAAAATGTTTATTACACAGAGAATTTCAGACATTACAAAGTTTGAGAATATTCACTGGTAACTAACTCCTGGCAAAAGGATATGAATATATATATATATATATATATATATAACCATCATGTTAACCTATTTCAAATTCATATACCACAGAAAACAACTTTTTAAAAATTAACTATACTATATAATTGCCACACAAATTATCTCTTTAGATTCCTACAGACACCCAAAGGGATCACTGTCTAATGACATACAGTTCAACTTACTTCAGATTCTGGCCTGAGGTGGTAAATCAGAAAACTAAAATGGCTCAGTTCTTTGTTTAAAACAGGTGAAAGAATCATAGCTCCTGTGTGGAAGAAAGTGGCTTTAGCCACCCACCTGAAACCCATTCCAACTCTGGGCAACTCCTACTCTGTAGCATCCCAAGACGTGTGGTTATCGGTCTTTACTTGCACATTTTTGGCGGCAAGTTGCTTATTTCGTCACCAGTTCATTTTGTATCTCTAACACCTGATAGCAGGTATTTGATAAACTAGAAATCGAGAAGAGCTCTAATTGTCAAAAAGTTCAGTCTTATACAGAACTGAAACTTGTCCCTACAGTTTCCCCTACTCAAAGAATGATAAAACATAAGAGCTAGAAGACTGGAGATCTTCTAGTCCCCCCCTCTCATTTTACCAAACAGAATTCCAAGAAAAGGAGATCAACACTCTTATAAATGCCAAGTTAAATGAATGAACCAACTCACGTATATAGCTGCCAGGACGAAGACTTACCGCTTAGGTTTGAAGACAACTTTCTGTCCTCCTTCAAGTATCAGTAAGGCTTTCAGTTGTGTCCCTTTATAACCCACATCAGCTTTAATGATTTTCTTGGTGGCCATGGCGTGCATGATGGCCCCCAGTTCTGGTGTTTCTTCAGGGTACACTTCCCGGGGAACCACCCACTGGGCTGCAATCTCCCAGGGAGACTGCAAGGTGTGGTCTAGCTTGGGCTCCAGCTCCACCTGTAAGCCAGCCATCATTCGGCGAAAAGCCCTCTGGTCCTCCCGGTTGGCAGCTGATGTATCTAAGTTGTCAATCAGGAAAACTTTGGTGAAGATAAAGATGACTAGGAGAATTGCTAACAGCACAACTCGCTGCTTTAGCTTCATGTTGACCTCTTTTCCTTCTCCCCTGACCCAATCTCTCTCATTTATCAAGGAGAGCTGGGGGTGATGGTTAGCAAGGAGATTCCATGATTACACACACTGGTCCATTTCTTCACTGAAGTGCCTCCCACAACTCCTGCAAGCCCAAGTATAAAGCAAAATTCGATCAGAAATTCTATCCTTTCACCCTTGAATCTTTCACAAGCTTCGATTACTTACCCTTTTAGCCTTGTTAATCTTACGCTTGAGAAGGCACAATAATTTAAAATTAACTAGTCCAGGGAAGGATCTAATAGGTAAGAACCAATTATGCTGAGAATTTAAAAGCAAATATTCCTGTCTTAATCGGGATGCAGAGCCACCTAGGAAGACTCATATTGAAAATGTACACTTCAGCATTTATTATATATTCCCATAAAATGGCAATTGACCTGCTACAAATGCCAGTAACCGAAACAATAAGTACAATAAAAGCAAAACATTAAGATACACATAACTCTCCTTAACTTTCATTTATACCTTTTAAAATCCACAAAGGACCTCTGAACATTCAAAGCCACTGATAATTTGGTAAATTTTCAGTTATTTGCTCCAAATAAAAGTTTTATAATATGTTGGAAGACACAGGAAAGTAATAACTCTTTGCCTATATCTAAATATCCAGCAATCCTGGATGTGTCACATCTGCTGCTCACACATTTAACTGTAACACTCACACATGTATCTCTACTTAATCAGTCCCCACTAATTATTTTTCAAAATTAAAATCCCTGTAAAATATGGATAATCAAATCTGGATAAATTAAGTAAAGGAAAAACATATCCCATCATCATCTGGCTATTAGTAGGACATGACCAGAAAACTAATGAAACCTGGACTAAGTCTGGACTGGGCAGGCAAATAACAAGGGTATTGGTGCCACAGACATAAAGAAAACACTGCTCCCAGCAGGGGCTCACCACTCTCTGGGCAATTCTCAGGCTGAAAGATTACAAATACAAGACTTTTGCAAGGGTGTAAATAACATACAACCCAGGCTCATCTGCATGCTGACAGGTTCTTTCCACACCACAAGGCCATTTAAAACATGCAACAAGCTTGCTCTGCTACGTGCCTCCAGACGGCACAGCACTGGGGAAAGACAGAGACGACAAGAAGATAACAGCATGCTATTTCACTCTCCAACTCATCTGACAACTCAAGCCATTAATGGAAGAAATAAAACCAATACAAAAGATGTTGTTGTTAGGTGTCATCGAGTCGGTTCCAACTCATAGTGACCCTACATACAACAGAACAAAAATACTGCCTGGTCTTGTGCCATCCTCACAATCGCTGGTATGCTTGAGCCTAATGATGCAGCCACTGTGTCAATCCATCTTGTTGGGGTCTTCCTATATTTTGCTGACCCTCTACTTTACCAAGCATGATGTCCTTCTCTATGGATTGTTCCCTCCCAATAACATGTCCAAAGTAGGTAAGACGATGTCTCACTATCCCCGCTTCTAAGTATAGATAGGGCAAATAATTCAGGCTGAGACGCTCTCACCCAAACTTTTGAGACTGCTCACCTAATAGCAGCTGGAAACGCATTCAGAACAGCATCCTGGAGCAACAGTGTGTTCTAAGGGCAACACCTTGCTGGGAGCCGGGGAACGTGCAGTTATTACCAGTGATTAACCACTCTGTTCCTGTTCATTTTCATGAAGGAAGCTGAAAGTGAGAGGTATATTCAAATCCTAATTATTCCCAGCCACGTGCTTTGTTTCGTCATCAACTCAGGCAGTATATAACACTATTAGCTGAAACAAAGGCAAATCAAGTACGTCCAAAATATAATTGTGACAGTATCCAGTTTGGTGTGAAACTCAGTAAAATATTCCCTGTGATTACTGATAACGGCAGTGTGGGAAGAGCAGACTGAAGATTTTTGCTACTTCCAACACCACCTAATCCACACAACTTCTCCAATTATTTGCTCATCAGTACACATGTCAGGCTGCAGTGATAAAAGCAACACGGAAATCTAGCTGGGTCAGCAATCGCTTCCTCAGCACCTCCAGATGCAACTGCCTGCAAGTGCAGTACAATTCTGGCACAAAGGGCTCAGCTGAGCAGACTTGCACTTTCTCCAAAACATCCTTCAGGGCTGAAGTCTGGTTACCCCAGAAACTTCTATTAGTGTTGCTAATTTCAGTTACAATAAAGAAAGTCCTCCCTCATGCTGTATAAACATATCTCACCCAGACATTTAGTATAAAGGTTAAGGCTGTTAAGTTTTTTACCACCTATGCAATCAGAAGTTCTAGCGTCGCGAACATTCAGGTAAAACAAACCATCTAACTTGGCAATCTGAGTTAGTGTGCTTTTAAGTTTTGAAATCTCATTACCTTTTGAAAATGCTTCAGAAGAACACATTCATTGATCCAGAGTTGCAAACTATTCATCCACTCAACTAGGATAAGAATTTATATTAAGCTAATTGAAGAGTTCAATTGTTATATTATTTCACTATTTACCTCTGTAGATAAGCAGCAAGGGCAGGTTAGAAAAAAGAGGCTGAACAAGTTTTCATTGTGATTAGTCACCACATGCTGGTAGAAGGAGGAAAATCATGATGTGGCAATGTTCTCTACAAGTCCCTTCATTCCCACTGCCACCGACCCAATCCAGTGCTGATCACCTCCTAGTGGACCACTGAAAGAACTGATTTCTGGGCCTCCAGGTTCTCCAGTCCAGCCTAGATAACGCAGCCAAAATCACTTTTCTAATCACTAACCACCTTTCATATCTACACATTTCTCAGCAAGCTATTCAAGGCCCCCCTAAATGGCTTCAATTTACTCTGCTAGGCACCATTCTCATTGTTTCTCTTCTCAGCTTCAGCCAAACTGGACCAACTAAACAGGCTCTGCTCTGTCCCCATCCCTTGACATGCAGTTGCCCCTTACCCTTCATTCCTTACACCTAGAAGCCCCTCTTTCTCTTACTCTTGTCTTCCAAGTCCTCCTGTTTAAAGCCTAACCAATCTTTCAAGGCCCATTTCCAAGGCTGTGTTTCTGGTCTCTCCCCACCCTCTACAGTAACTACTTTAGACCATCCTTAACTACATTCTGCCTTGTATAATACCTTCTTGTACATAATTGTTAATTCCCATGTCAGAATCTTGGCTCCTTAGTTATCTTAACCATCTCTGCATTCTCTGTAGTACTAGCACAGTAAGGGTAGATGATGCCTTATTGACCCAAACTGAACAAACTACTACAAACAAAGCTTTGCAAATATCTTAGGATTCCAATGTTAATCTCCTTTGGCATTCAGTATCAAATGAGTATCAACTGGCACCTTAATGTTGGCAGAAGGTGTCAGCCATTCTCCTTTTTTGGGGGGAGGGGAGCAAGCTATTTCTCTGCCAGTACCCTCACTACTCAGGTGGTTGATGGTTTCAGAGCGCAGGGTCTCTTTTTCTGATTAAATATTGACAGTTCATAAAGTGGTTTTCTTTTAGCTAGAAAGCTGCTGCTCCTTTGGCAAACTCAAAGCTATTCGAAGGAATTGACAATGTAGAGATAACAGTGAAATTTCTACTAAAAGTCTATGAGCTTGTTGGACTCCTTCTCCAGAAAAATGTATGAGATGTATGATCTGGAATAATTCCATCTTCTGATGATGGTATACTTCTTTCTCTTCAGAATGACCCTTTCACCCCTTTATACTTGAGAGAGGGAAGAGTGCCCAAGCCCGGGTTTCCATGCTATATTAGCTTCCTCTCTTATTTGAGATGAGCAACATACTATAAACCCTGCAAACTGGGTTTCTAAGAGGATCTCCCATTTCAGATCTAAGGAAACTAAAGCAAAATTACTGGGTACATTCCAAATTCTTCCTGAAAAGCTCACTAGCATTCCCAGAGGAATCTGTCTGCCTTTTTCCATGCCCATACCTCCTCCCATAAATGCCTCAAACAGTGTAACACTGCCCAGTTATATTATGGTCATTTATTTCAATGTTTCTATTATGTGGGACAGAGCCCACCTCAAAGAACAAATAGGCAGAAACAAGGTAATAACTCAAACTATGTTTAATATTAAAAAAAAAGGCAGCACAAATGGTACATTTAAAAATAGTTTTCACACCAAAATGTGGCATGAACTCCCAGATTGGAACTCTAGAAGGTAGACCTTTATAAAATTTTCCTACTGAATCTTAGTTTTATTCTCAGCTCTATAAGCTAAATGAGACTTGCTTTGGAGGCTCAATTACTTTCATTCTATATATATATACACACAAACGTTCTACATGTTTGATAAAGGTTTTATAATGACAAACTTACAACTATAAAATTGCTTTGGGAGAAGAGATACAGATTCCACAGAAAAAAGTCAGAACTAAATAAGTCTGATAACCAAGAATCTGGCTGATATTTGGAGGAACACATAAAGCAAAACACGTCAGTGCTAAGGCCTGTAAATCATGGTGTGATGAGGTTTAATGTATGTGGCTGCTGAGGAACATGAGAACACCTGGCCCCACACTTACTATCCTCCTAGAGGCTCCAACAAGCCACCAGTGAGGTTCCAAGCTGTATTAATGGCAATGTCCCCTTGAATCTCCGTCTGATCAAGAGGTAACTTCACATTGCGTATTTCTTAGGGCATGGCATGTCCTCTATCGCTTTACTTTTGTGTCTAGCACCTCAGCTGGGGTGGCCAGAATAGCTGGGACTGGCTAGGCCCCTCTCTCCACAAAGGTATCTCATCATTCAGTCGGCTTCTGTACATGATGGCTAGAGAAAAAAATCCCAACCTTTGCTCACAGCGACTAAAAGTGTAAGTTCTAGCAATAACCTTTTTGTGATGTTTCCAATTCAACGGTCAAACCAAGTTTTTGCCACATGAGTGGAACTATAACATGCCTTGTGAGTATAAAGTATCACAAGGAAAACGTTCAGTTTGAACATTTCATATGGAGGGCTATTAACAAAGGAGATTTGTGGCAAGGGTGTGGAATTCATTAAATAACTACAGTGAAACCTGTAAGAGCCGGAACTCAATGAAACTGCCTTGTTTTTCTGAGTCTCACAAGTTTTCCACCTTTGACAGGGTGCATTCTTAACCACTTTTCTATAGCTTCGTTTAGCAGCAAATATTTGAGTTCTTCTCTGACAAGTTTCCACCTTATACAGGTTCCAGCTTTTGCAGGTTTTACTATAGTATATAATATTTACTCACACAATCTCCCTGCCTTTGATCCTGAATAGGAACTACAAGGACCATTTTACAAACTTCTTCCTTGGTAATTGTTGGTTTCAGCAAACCTCTGAAGGTTTAGTGAGTATAAGAGCTAAGACCTGAATAAGTAAGAGTTTTCTGGATGATTGTCTGTAAAGATGGATACTTTCTTCCATCAAGAGGTGGAGTCTATTTTTCCTCCCCCTGAATCTGGGCTTGCTTTGCAATTTGCCTTGACCAACAGAATGCTGTGGAAGTGACCGTGTGCCAGTCCTGAGCCTAAGCATTAAAAGAGCTGGCAGCTTCTACTTTTGCTCTTTTGAGATCTAGCCATCATGTAAGGAAGCCTGGGCTAGCCTACTGAATGATGAAAGACCCATATGCAGAGAGGAGCCTAGCCAGTCCCAGCTATTCTGGTCACCCCAGCTGAGGTACCGGACACTAAAGTAGAAGACACTTCTGCCCCAGGTGAGGTCCCAGCCTGTACATGTCACCGCAGCCTGTACCATGTGGGAAGAAGAGCCAACCAGCTGAGCCCTGCTGACCTACATATTTATGAGAAATAATAAATCATTGTCTTAAGCTGCTGACTTTTGGGGCAGTTTGTAAATCAGCAATAGATAAGTGTAACAAGTCCTTATTCACTATTTATCCTTTTCAAGAGCCCTCACCTTTTACTATTGTCCAAAGCAGCAGCCTAGAAAAAAAACCAATATTCTCATAACTACTTTAGCCCTATCAACTATTTTGGAAATATTAAAAATATCATAGGGAAATAAATGGTGTGATTAAAACAATTCTCTCAGGGAGTGAGGAAATATTAAATTAACCATTAAAAGTAAATAAAGATCAAACTGATAAATTGTTAGGTATATTTGTAAATTATTCTTAACACCTTCTACAGAGCAATAAACTCATTTTTAAAGTTATACACCATTTCTACTTCTTTTCTGCTTCCACTGTAGATGTTTAGGAAGATATGTAATTAAGGTCTCTTAAAGGTAACACAAGGAGAAATAGATTCTCAACAGGAACATTTGCCAAAAATCCATTTACATGCTTCAGAGCCCTACTCAGACCTATACAGAGCAATGGAGGCTAACCTCACACACTCACAAACTCACATACTCAGTTTACAAAGCCTAATCTTTACAGTTCAGCCAAACATAAACAACAGCAAAAACCACAATCATTAGTACAAAATAGATGCACATGTTTTCACCCTGGGCTGAGTTTGATATACTGCTCTTTTGTCTTTTAACTGGTAGTGACATTAGAGCAATGTGCTACATTATTAGCTATTAAGAGTTTACATCCCCATCCCACTGCGCCTTGAAATAAATGCAGTCTTTCCTGATGGTTAGCGAAAGTGATTAGAAGTAAAATTGAGAGCATTCAGAAATCTTTCCACTTAGCATTGCGTGCTTCTATCCAGGAAGTCAAAACCTCCAATACTGAATGGCATCAAGTGTTTATTACCTGAATAAATCCCAAGTACAGTACCCACAGAAAACCAGCCCACTCCTGCACTGCCACCCGCTGCCTGCCACAACAGCACATCATTCTTCCTTTTCATCTTCAAGTAAGAGTCTTCAACTAAAAATAAAAACCAATGCCAAGTATCATCATTCATCAGCATCTACATGTATTTTTTCTTTCCTTGCTAATTCTCCACTCAAGAAATAGCTTCTTAATTCACCTTCTTATTCTCAATATAAGTAAGCTCTTTTAGAGCAGAGTGGTTAAGGGCATGTGCATTGGATTCAGAATGCAAAAGACTGTTTGCCTTACCACCTACTATGGGACTTGGGAATGTGATTTAATCTCTGTGCACCTCAGTTTCCTCATGTGAGAAATGGAAACAAGAGCCCTGTTACCTGACTCACAGGGTTGTTGTTAAGAATGAATGATATTACTACAGGTTCTATGTTAAGATTAGGGCCTGGATGACCTGTGGTAATTGCTCAGTAAGCGTTAATCATTATTACTTTATCATAAATCCAAAGATGACCTCCTGGATGGACGAGGAGAAAGGTGGGATGCAGAACTCAAATTCTAGTAAGAAGATCAGACTTAATGGTCTGACTGAAACTAGAGGAACCCTGGAAAGCATGGCCCCTGGATTCTTATCAACCCAGAACTAAAACAATTTCCGAGGCCAACTCTTCAGACAGGGATTGGACTGGACTGTGGGACATAAAGTGATACTCGTGAGGAGTGGGCCTCTTAGCTCAAGTAGATACAAGAGACTAAACGGGTAGCTTCTGTCTGGAGGTGAGATGGGAAGGCAGAGAGGGTTAGGAGCTGGTTGAATGGACATGAGGAATCAGGGGTGGAAAGGAGGAGTGTGCTGTCACAGTATGGGGAGAGCAATTAGAGTCACATAACAATGTATGTATAAATTTTTGAATGGAAAAAAATTAAAAAACAAAACAAAACAAAGATGACCTCCTGAGAGGAGAAAGAATGACAAGGAAAATAACCCTGACTGGAGTTAACATCCCATACTTTGTCTTCTCAGTTACATAATCAGGGATTGAATACGCACGTTGCATTGCTAAGAGCTGAATAGTAATTAGTTGACTTGTATCCATAAACCAAACCCTTTCCTAAGTTTGAGGAGTAGATAAGACTGTAAGCAAAACAAACATTTCCAGAGCAGGCACCATGTGAAGTAGAAGACTGGGAGGCTGTGTCATTAATCTGACCCACGTGTATATCTTCTCTATGACATTCCATCCTACCACATTCAATGTAACTAAAACAGACTGGAAGCATGAACTTGTTCTATGTCAGAAAAAGGTTGAAACAGAATGCCCTACACAATATTCTTCAGCTTGGAAAATTAGCTCTGTGCTTTAAAGATGACTGCTCCGATTGGCATGACACTACTTATAAAGACAATGCTCTACATTCTACCTTGGTGAGTAGTGTCTGGGGTCTTAAAAGCCTGTGAGCGGCCATCTAAGATACTACACTGGTCTCATCCCTTTGGGAGCAAGGGAGAATGAAGAGAACAGGATACAATGAAAAGATTAATCCAAAGGATTAATTGTCCACAGCTACCAAGACCTCCACCGGACTGAGTCCAGTATAGCTAGATGGTGCCCGGCTACCACCGCTGACTGCTCTGACCGGGATCACAACAGAGGGTTCTGGACAGAGCTGGAGAAGGATGTAGAGCATAATTCTAACTCACAAAAAAAAAAAAAAAAAAAAAAGACCAGATTTACTTGCCTAAAGGAGACTGGAGAAACCTCAAGAGTATGGCCCCCAGACACCCTTTCGGCTCAGAGGTGAAGTTACCTTCGAGGTTCACTGTTCAGCCTGGGAGTGGACAGCCCAGTAAAACTAAATGAGACTAACGAGGTACAGGAGTCCAGTGACAAGGGCCAGAACGCAGAGGGGGAGTAGGAAGCTGATGATAGGGAACACAAAGTTGAGTAAGGATACTGTTGATGTGTTGTGAGATTGTTAACCATTGTTATAGGGCAACATTTGTAGTAACTGTTAAATGGGAGGCTATTTTGTCCTGTAAGCCTTCATCTTGGGTGAGAATGGCAGCACAACTTGAAGAGCATAGTCAATGTCACTTAAATGTGTATGTAAAAAGTTTTGAAATGGTGTATCTTTGGCTATGTGTATTTTCACAAAAAAAAAAAAAAAAAAAGCTGAGAATTCAGAGGGTTAAAATGTTGTGGGGTTGTTAACCAAAGTCATAAAACAGCATGTGTACTACTGTTACATGAGAAACTGTTTGTTCTGTAAGCCTTCACCTGAAGTACAATAAAATATTTAAAAAAAAAAAAAGATGACTGCTTTGTATGTCCTAAAATATAAAGCTCTTAAGAGAAGCCTTAAGAGTAACTTAGAGTTACTGGAATAGAAAATCTAATTCTCATAGTTCATTACTAAGGCATTAAGGTAGCCTTTCTTCCTGGGAGTGACAGTAAAAATGGAATAGGTAATAAAGAGTGTTTGTTCCCTCTTTGAAAAAAATTTAATTTCTGTACCTCGTCCCATTTAAACCTTGATTTAAGGCAACCCTCTAACCCTCTTCCTTGAGGTGGAAGGGGGGAAAGAAAAAAAATTTAACTCATACTGCTAGTGAGATTTATTCTAAAAAAACAATACAGGGAGTGCGCACTGATCTAGAAACTGTGGAAATGCCTAAGAATTTGCATTCTGCTTTAAATGGGCCAGGTATAACGAAGTTTCCTAAGTTCTAGGCATTTCACTGCTCAATTGTCAGTACATAACCACCACTTAAGGCTCTATTATAGAATATAATTCCTGTATAGCGTGGTATGGAATTCTAAACAATACAATATTTTCCCTCAGATTTCCACGTGCTTTCCATCGTTAACTGTTCAGTTCACTACAGCTCTTGAAAAGGTATATACGCTTCACACAACAATAACACTCCATATTTTCAACCTTTTGTTCCAGAGTGTATTAACCCACACAGACCACACAAGATCACTTTCAGAAATAGCAGAACCCCAAGCAGGTCTGTGCTGAAGTTTTGGCTGGGAAGCTCCAGGTATCATCACTTTGTAAATATAAATATTTTCATTCATTCATTCATTCATTCACTCACCCATTCTTGGCGTGCCTGTCTCCTCTACTATACTGTGAGCTCCCTGAGTACAGGGAATATGTTTCACTCTTTCTTCATTTTCCAAATAACCTAGCACATTGCAAGGCACGTGATAGGTACTCAATAAATACTTGTTGAATAAAAGAAGGGTAGCACAAAAGAGAAAGGCCTTCATAAGAATTTATTCTGAACTTCTTTGGTTTAAAGATGGCCTCTGTTACTGACACGGGGAAACTAAGCCCTGTAATGAATTCAGATATACAGTAGAGTCAAAATGCTGAAATATCTAGTATGTATACAAACTTTATACACTCAATTTAAAAGTGCTGCCTTCTGTATACCCTGCTTCCACCTTTCAAGGCCACTGTTACTGCTAACCTGGTTTCTGGTGGTGGTTGAAGTGGGAACAGACAGCAACCTGGAAATGCCAAGAGGAAGAATGGAGATGGCCCAAGACACTGCCCAGGAATGATACAAGACAGGGCTGGAACCAGATCTTCAAGTATTTTTGGCAATGCTTTCTGAAATGAGAACCAACACTAGTACTTCCATATTACTTTCTTTTTTCTACAGAAAGAACTACTGAAACATAAATGCATCTACACAGAATTAAGTTCACTATTTTAACCAAGGATGAGAAACAAGAAATGAACAGAAAAGGTGTTTGGGTTGCCAAAATAGTGGTTACCAAGTTCATACACTAATACTCAGACAAAAGCCGAAAGACCGTCCTATGCCTATTCAGCTATTTTACATTCAATTTCAGGAAGCAGTTATCTGGGTTCCTACTCCATAGAAGATCAGAAGCTGCAAATTTAAGAGAGGGCAGCAGGGACACTAACAACAGCAAAAGTATAGCTTTCTCATCCTGGAAAAAGAGACAGACTTAAAAAGCAGATTTAAGAATTCAAAATACAGACAGAACAAACAACCTACATTATTTCAATCACCTCAAAGCAATGTTTGATCATGTCAGTAACTGACACTAGCAATCATTACTTTGAGTCAACAAAAAAGGTTAAACTATTGTTTAAAAAGGAAAGAAAGTATATAATACTTGTAAAAACATTTTCTACAAAAAGTGTAGCTAAAATAAGAATTCTGGCACTAAATACTCTATTTCCTAAAAATATTAGATAAACGGGGTGTTGCTAAAGCAGAAAGTCAACATTTGAGAGCATGGAATGATAGATATCTTGTACCTGGTTCTGTCCTCTTTACATACTCAGAATTTCATATTCCTTGACCTCCTTTTGTAATGTACTCAAAGTAACAACCCTTCCCTAGGGTTCTTACCTTGCCAGAAATTTGGACCCCAAACATACACCAAAGCTCAACCTCTCTTTTCTGCATTGGCCTCTGTTTCTCAGAATAGAATGACAGATGCACCTCAAGATTCCTCAAGTCCAGAGCTAAGCATATTTTTGTTTTTGATCAGAAAGACAAAATCAGAAATGAGATGTTTGCATTACATTCTCCTCTAGGCGATTCTGGCACTCATGGTGACATTGTGAGTTGGTCAGAAGCTGGACGCAGTAGCAAAGTAAGGCCTTCTGCCCTGCACCCCAGGTCCATGCTAATGAAATCATGCGGTGGCCTCGGGGGTTACAAAGACAGCTCAGAGGAGAAGAGGAAAAAATATATAGATGTGGAAGAAGGAACTGCTGGAGAAGCAGCTCACCCAAAACTCGCTGCCATCAAGTCGATTCTGCAGAGTATTAGTGTATGAACTTGGTAACCACTATTTTGGCTGCCCAAAGACCTTTTTTGTTCATTTCTTGTTTCTCATCCTTGGGTTAGACAGTGAATTTACATTCTGTATAGGTGCGTTTGTTTCAGTAGTTCTTTCTGTAGGACAGAGAAGAACCACCCCATAGGGTTTCCAAGGCTGTAAATCTTTATGGAAGCAGACTGCCACATCTTTCTCCGGTGGAGCCGCTGGTGGGTTTGAACCGCTGACCTCTGGGTTAGCAGGCAAGTGCTTAACCACTGTGCCACTAGGGCTCCCTGAGAAGCACCATGGGGAGGGATAACTCCCCTCTTCCATTTTGTCTCTCCATACAAGGGGACAAGAAGATGGGCAGTCAGAGTCAATTCTATTGGCATGGTCATTATCAAGAGCTCTAGGTTCTTCTATTAATGCTGAAGTATTAACTACCAATCCAATGGCTCAGGTGGCCTAGCCAGAGCAGGACCAAGTCTGTGAAGCTGCACCTTACCTGAGCACCACAGGCTGCTCCCAGGCCTGCATGTGGCTGGAGCACCATGTAATCACAGAATGGAGTCTCAGGTAGCTCCAGCAAGTAAAGGTCTTTTCAGATACCCATCTCAACAGGATATTTTCAACAGGAATCAGAAACACATTTTCTTGGTTTTTGTTTTGACAAAAAGAGGAACTTAACAATTTAATATATACACTAGAATATATCACCTCCCCCCATGCTGTTTTCCATGCGTTCATTCAACTAACAAATACTTCCTGCACATCTACTATGTAGCAGGCACTGTTAGGCACAGAAAGAAAAGTGCACTGATTATCATAACTATGACAACAAACTGTAGTGCCTCATGCTAACTGTGCTCCCCATTTAAATCACACAACCATCTAGCACTTAGTCCCACAGCACTCTGACACAGCACCTGACACCCACCACCAGAAGATCTCCTTTTTGTTTGCAACTGCAACCACAGAATACAAAGAATACCTATTTTTTCTATCATGAAATGGTAGCAATCACCCAGAGACAACTACTGTGGTTAACTGTATTAAAAAGTTATCAATTCAAGAACTAAAGGATCTGGCTTTAGGGTTTATGCCACTGAAATGACAGTCACACGAAGTATAGGAAGCTAAAAGTAAAGGAAACAGGAAATTTCATTCAGAAATTCAAAATTCAGAAAAGACAAAAAGCAGAAGCTTCAAAACTGTGTCAAAGAGTTGAAATCTACAAATGGAAATCAAGAGAATTTCCAAAGAATTATCAACTCAACATAAAATAATTCTACGACATAAAGGATTGTGAAAAATAAAGATGATAGAAATAGTTATTTTTTTGTTTGCCTCCTAATCCAAAGTACCCAAGAAGATAAAGCAGGGCATATGTTTTCATTCTTTAACCAAAATGTAGTGATTTGTCTAGGAGTTCTAAAGAAACAGACAAATAAATCAATGTCACATTTTCACCAGCCAGAGAAAAGGAAAGTTGTTAACTCCAAAATTTCTCGATCATCTTTCACCTCCATCCATTTCTGTTCTTGCACTTTATTTAGTAGTGAGGCTGAGTGTGAATTACTTGCTTGTGCCTTTTCATTCTCCTTTGATAAGCACTTTCAAGTGTGGAAGGGCCTCCTGTTGACTATTATATGGTTCCAGGGTCCAAAGTCCAATATCTTCACAGAGTTCAGAAAAGTTACTACTGGGAAGTATTAATTTAAAATCTAACTTAGATTGTTTCTGAGTCGAGGCAAATAATTTAGCATCTTTAACACTTGCACCTCAAGTTTGTCAAAGACACGTCCTGATGACAAACAACAATGTATATGGAGTGCTCTAAGTTGCTTAGCTCAAAGGTCCTGCATAAACTCATAGAATGTTTGTAAAACACAAGCATACTGAGGTCTCTAACCCAATTAAAAAAAAAAAAAAACCCAATGAAATTCATACATGGATTTATAACACATGGAGGATAGACATAGTTAATAAACGGTAACGTTAACTTTATCAGATTACAGATTTATAAAGTCCCAGAATTCAAATGCTAAAAGACTCCAGAGTCCAAACTCTTTTCAAGGCGGGAAATCAAACCTCAGAGGGAAATTGGCTGGGTGGGATGATACTGATACCTGGCCCTAGCCTCTGTTAGTAGCAATATCAAGCATCTCTCATTCTCCAAATTATAAACTCCTCACCCATCCAAATGGAGACAGGGCCTTTAAAAAAGCTATTAATTCTATAACGACTAATCATCCTCCGTCCCCTCTACTCTCCCTCCAACATCCTTCTACCCTTTCTCTCCCTACAAGGAGACTTGCCGGAACAGAAATGTGATTAGAATGAATCTCTTATCAGACTCCACAATCACGGACGCACCCCGACAACTGCTCGCATTCATCATTAATAGCAACGCTTCGGGTCGGTCTTAATCGCGGGGCCATCACATCCGGAAATGAATGCTCAAGCGCAACCCACTTTGGATTACCCTATCATTTCCTTAAATTATGCCCGACTGCGAGCGCGGGGCGCAAGGCCCCGAACCCAGGGCACGGCCGCCCCTACCTGCAGGTCACTCGCGCTTCTCCGCCACGAGGCGGGCCCGGCAGGGACCCAGCGGGCGCGCGCTCTTCCCCGGGCCGCGGCAACGGGCGCTCGGTGGGACGCGAGGGCGGCACCTGGGCCAGGCGCCGCCGTGGACCGCGCCCAAGCGCAAGGGCTGGTCACTAGAAAGACCCTGGGCGACCTGAGGCGTCCCCAGGTAAGGCCCGCGCCTCCGGCGGGCCGGGAAAGCCGCAGCCGAGGCCGCGTCCCCTCAGCCGCGACCCGTGAACGCCCGCAGGAGTGCAGCCCCGGGCTAATCTCCGAGATAGTGACTGACCCCCGCTCCGGACCCGCCCGCGGCCGCTCCGGGACCCCTCGAGGCATGGGTGTCCAACCCCTCAGGAAGGCGCCCCGCCCCCAAGCAGCCGTAGCCCGGCGCGCGCCCCGCGCCACGCACCGCGCCCCGCCCGCGTGCCGGCCCACACTTTCCCGCCTGTCGGGCCGGGGCGGGGGTCGCATGCACGCCCCCGTCCCCACGCCGCTCACCTGCCAGGCCCTAGGCTCGCTCCATGGCCGCCGGTGCGGCGCGGCCCCGGCCGCCCCCGCCGCCTCCGGGGAGGGGCAGCCCCACGCCGCGCTCACGGGCCCCAGCCGCCTCCACCACTGCGGCTCCCGCCCACCCCTGGCCGGGCCATTCCCTGGCCACCTCTCCCCACCCAGAGCCGGCCGTCCCACACCCACCCCCCTCCTCCGCAGCCCCCGGCTGTTGGTACCGTCCTAGCGTAACGCCTTCCTCGCGACCAATCCAAGGGCTCACTCGGCGCGGCCCCGCCTCTCCGCCCCCGCCCTCCGGTGGACGGGACCTACTCAACGCGCTCGGGACTGCCCGCTTTAACCGTTTCAGTTCCGGTCTGAGCCCACTTAACTCTATCAGCGCCAGTTCAGCTACCTTTCTACTTCTCCCCGCCGCCCTGCCCAGCTTACGTAAACTGGCCTTTCACTTCTCTCTTGCCTTGCTTTTTCCTTCTCGCTCTTCTTAGGCAGGTAGGCAGCCAGGCAACGGGCCTGGAGAGTTGGAGTACCCTAGTCCAACTTCTATCTATGAGAAGCAATTTCGCTTCTTTTACCCTTTTGATTTACCCGGACTTCTGCCTGGAGGTTCTGCCTATCTACTATATCCCTCTTGCCCCAGAGAGGCCAGCCAACCTTCCTACACAAACTTCTCAACCCTCCAACCAGAGCACAGTTCCTTGCTACATGCTTTTAATAGTATTTAACAAAATTGTAATTAGTTTACTATATTATTAGTTGTTTAACGGCTGTCTCTTGCACTGGACTACGTGTAAGCCCCGCGAGGGCAGGGAAGTCATGTCTGGGTTGGTCTCTCAAATTCCCAGCACCCAGTAGGTTCCCAGTAAATAGTTTGAATGAAAGATTCCCCCCCACCCACCCACAAGTTCTTTCCTTTCCACTGACTCTGTACAGAGCATCTGCTTACTGTATAATGCATACATTCATTCATTCATTCACCATCTCCTAAGCTTGGTCTTACTGTGACTGAACTCAAAATATTATAATGCACATTTCTTCGTGGGATAAGATGTGTGATGGGGAAAAGACCCAGCTGACATTTTCTTCAGATTACATAGTACATTTAAGAAGCAAGGTGTAGTGGAAAGAACTCCTCCTTACTGACTGGATGATACTGAGCATGCCACTTAACCTCTCTGAGCATCCATTTACTTATCAGGAAAATGGAAGTTAATCATGATATCTACTTTACAGAGTTGTTATCAGGATTAAATTAGGAAATATGTGGGAAAAGTACTTTGCAAATTGTGTAACATAAGTTGTTATTCATGTATGTATTTACTATCAAGAGATCCTAGAGAAATAATTGGGTTTGACACCAGCCCCAGACAATCTCCTTAGGGAGGCAACCCTTCTGCCGGAAGCATTAATCACCGCAAGGAGTGTATGGTCATGTGCAGAAGGCATTGGATAAGCCTTTTTCTGGATATAGTTGAAAAACATTGGGAGTCTTTTCTGATTGTGGATTACAGAATCCTTGGGAAAATGAGCTGTATGGTAATGACAGTCTAGTTTATATCTCTAAACAGGAACATCAGTCTACCTACAGACAGTTAATCCCCTTGAACCTTGTTCATTACATCCAGAGATCATAAACCAAAAGGTCAAATCCACAGTTCCTCTAAGACCCTTTACCCACAAGAACTCTCCTTTCTTGCCTGTAACTGACAAGTATGGCAAGTTGGACTCTCCCACTGTCACTGCTCAGAAGGCCAGCTCATCTTTCTTGCTTCCTCATCTTCCTGGACAGATGAGCACCTCTGTCTTTAAGGACTTTTGAGGGGCAGGGGGGCTTATGGCCTCTGCAGACAACCCAATCCAATGCTTACTTTCGTATACCTCAAATCCTTCCATCGATTCCACATCCATTCTGCTGCAGGACAGACACCCTTCCTCCTCTCTGTCCTCAGAGAAAAAGAGCCATGATCCTCTGTGTCAAAGGCTATCAGACTGCCAAGTTGTTCTCTTCCCCAGTTTTCTCTTCACCTAGGCTCTTTGTGATTGTGCCTGACCCTTCACGACTTTAGTTTCTCCTCCCTCCTCTTGATAAACGCCTTATTTCCCAACCAATCAACAGCCACTATATTCTAGGTATTTAGCAGATGCAGTCATTTAAGAAGGGGACTCTGCCGTCAAAGAGTTTTTGTCACCAGCACACAAGAAGCAGCTGCAAGGAACACAGGACACTTAAATTTTGCAGCACAGACTCTGTGATGGCTGAAAGAATCAGAGTCCAGGAAGACAATGTGGGTTGGTGTTGTCAGGGAAGGAGCTTGAGGTGAGCAAAAAACGGGTGGGAGAATAGAGGGACATTATGAACCAAAGTCAGGCAGCACTACATGAACTTAGAGACAGATATCTTCAGCAGATGATGCACGACGGGAGAATCATTTGTTTGTTCATTTATTCACTTAATGAATTTCTACCGAGTGCCAGGCACTGAGCTAGACCCAGGCCATGCAAAGATAAAGAAGGTCTGGTTCTCACCCTTGACAGGCTCACAATCTGTTGTTGAGAAATAGAATGGAAGATCAAGTAGAGCCCTGAGTAGGAAGGTCTGAGCACTTTGCTAAGACTCCCATGATGCTTCTGTCACTCTGTGATGTGTTGTGGTTCCAGGTGTCTTTATCTAATCTCCCCTTTGCCTCTCTCTCCCCTGCCCCTAAACTACAAAGCTCTTTTGGATGCAAATTATGACTTTATTTCTTTTTTATTTTCCACATGTGGAGTGCCTCATGCAGAGTACCTTCTCCATGTGATGTTTTGATGTGCACTGAGTTGAAACCAGGGTAGGAATTTGGTGAGTCCCTCTTCCGCCAAGGACGGTACAGGTCTGTTGGTTATTAGCCCCAGAGTGGAACCCTCCAGTGGCTTGTCCACAACGTGCAGAATGGAATAGAAACTCCTCTGCTTGCATTCACAGTCCCAGTCCACCTTTCCAGGCCTCTTTTCTGCTCATTCCTTACCCTCTGCCCTAAAGAGCCCACTTGCCTTCGGCACACACCCCCTTCCCCAACCCCCATTGTTGTGATCACACCAGTTCTTCCTCCTGCACTCCCATCTCACCCCGACTCCAGCCTCCACCTGTGAAAATGTTACATGGTTTTCAAAAGCCACTTGCTCATGTAGCCTCTTCTGACCTTTCCAACTCTGTGTGCTTTCCTCTGCTTCTGAGATCTAGTACTTTCTTTGCACCTTTCTTGTGGTGTCATTTATATTAAAGCCTTCGGGGATATATCTGACCCCATTCCACTGGACTGTAAACCCCTTGAGACTAAGGACAGTGCTTTATTCACGTCTGTGTCTTCTGTAGTGCTAACACTGTTCATGGCACATGGTAAACAGCAACACTCGAAAGAAGAGTTTTAGGAAGAGCATGTCTAGCCAAGATGGGAAACTAGGAGCCCTGGAGGTTTCTTTCTTAGCCCTACGGTCATTGTAAGCATTTTCCTTAAACTATTTCAGAATTTCCAAGTTTCTGCCAATTTGTAAGCCCTAGGACTCAAACAAACAGTCCCACAACCCAAGGTGTAAGGGGAATATTGTCTCATGGTGCCTGCCCACACAAACATAAAACATACATACAGATTATTTTAACCCAGTTAGTACACCCACAATGATGGATCCCACTGAAACTAATTACATTAATTTTACATCTTGAAAGTTGAGAGGAGCTATAGGAAAGCTCATGTTGTTCCAAGGTGCTAGGTGCCTGGGGGAGAGGGTGATGGTAACAGGAAGGTCAGCAAGTGAAGGAGCACACGTATCCCTTCGTTCCCTGCCAGGAGTGTGTGCCGCAGGTTATACTCTGTATTGGGCTCTCCGTAGACAGCCCCTTTGCATTTCTTTCCCAAATGGGCAAAAGCCTTCCTTTCAGTTTGCCACCTGCTCTGCAGAGCTACTCCCGGCCCACCGCTCGTTTACAACAATGGGACCACCCACTGAACCCTTCACATGGCACCTCTGTCAATGCTGCTCAGAGAACCTCTCAAGTCCCAGTGACAGCTTTATAAAACCATGTTCAAAACAGACACACTCAACTCTCCACCTAGAAATTCAGGTTGAATATTCTGAAAGGAGTAGAAACCATCCGGTTATGTTTGTCCACTCTAATAAAGTTTTTGCTTTAAACAGCACCTTTACTGAGATATAATTTATATACCATAAAGCTCATAATGTTATGGATAACATTGCGAAGAATGGGAATTCCAGAACACTTACTTGTGCACATGCGGAACTGTACATAGACCAAGAGGCAGTTGTTCAAACAGAACAAGGGGATACTTCATGGTTTAAAATCAGAAAAGGTGTTTGTCAGGGTTGTATCCATTCACCGTACTTATTCACTCTGTATGTTGAGCAAATAATGTGAGAAGCTGGCCTGTATGAAGAAGATCTTGGCATCAGGATTGGAGGAAGACTCATTAACAACCTGCGATATGCAGATGACACAACCTTGCTTGCTGAAAGTGAAGAGGACTTGAAGCACTTACTGATGAAGATCAAAGACCACAGCATTCAGTGTGGATTACACCTCAACATAAAGAAAACAAAAATCCTCACAATGGAAACAGTAAGCAACATCATGACAAATGGAGAAAATATTGAAGTTGTTGAGAATTTCATTTTATTTGGATCCACAAGTAACGCCCATGAAAGCAGCAGTCAAGAAATCAACGAACATATTGCATTGGGCAAATCTGCTGCAAAAGACCTCTTTAAAGTGTTGAAAATCAAAGATGTCACCTTAAGGGCTAAGGTGCACCTGACCCAAGCCACTGATATTTTCAATTGCATCATATGCACACAGAAGCTGGACAATGAATAAGGAAGACTGAAGAAGGATTGATACCTTTGAATTACGGTGTTGACAAAAAATATTGACTATATCATGCCGGAAAAACAAACAAATCTGTCATGGAAGAAGTACAGCCAGAATGGTCCTCAGAAGTGAGGATGGTGAGTGTCTTAGTTCTAGTGCTGCTAGAACTAACAGAATTACCATAAGTGGATGGCTTCAGCAAAGAGAAATTTATTGTCTCACAGTATAGTAGCTAAATGTCCGAATTCAGGGCACCAGCTCCAGCGGAAAGCTTTCTCTTTCTGTCGGCTCTGGAGGAAGATCCTTGTCATCAATCTTCCCATGGTCGAGGAGATTCTCAGTGCAGTGACCCCCAGCCCAAAGGACACGCTATGCTCTTGTGCTCCTTTCTTGGTGGTATGAGGTCCCCATGTCTCTCTGCTTGCTTCTTTCTTTTATATCTCAAAAGAAATTGGCTTAAGACACAACTTAATCTTGTAGACTTAGTCCTGCCTCAGTAACATAACTGCTGCTAATCTCACCTCATTAACATCGTAGCGACAGGATTTACCACACACAGGAAAATCACATCAGATGACAAAACGGTGGACAATCACACAACACTGGGAATCATAGCCTAGCCAAGTTGACAGACATTTTTGGGGGACACAACTCAATCCATGATAGTGAGATTTCGTGTCACGTACTTTGGGCGTGTTATCAGGCTGGACCAGTCCCTGCAGAATGACATCATGCTCGGTAAAGTAGAGGGTCAGCAAAAAAGAGGAAGACCCTCAACAAGATGGACTGACAAAATGGCTGCAACAATGGACTCAAACATAGCAACGATTGTGAGGATGGCACAGGACCAGGCAATGTTTCTTTCTATTGTACGTAGGTTGCCATGAGTCGGAACTGACGTGATGGCACCTAACAACAACAACAAAGCTTACCTGTTTACAGTGTGCAATTCACTGGTTTTTAGTGTATTTGCAGAGTTGAGCAACTCACCCCAAAAAAGTAATATGGGTTTTTATTTTCTCTTTTACTTTGAAAATTTACTTATCAGTCTATTTCTTTAGTTTTGCTTTTTAAATCTGCTCATTAAAAGCAAAAAAAAAAAAAAAATTACGGAGAAAGGTTATTATTTTTAAACTCTTAGAGTTAGTAAGAATGCAAAGGAGATACAGCTCTCAAAGCTATGTTTCACTTCACAGCAGGGATGGCTGCAGTAATGTAATTAAGCATTCCAAAATGTACAATTTGTGGCGATATATACACTCTTGAATAGATGTCCAGGGCCATATCTTTGAACATTTTCCAGTTTGTTGTGTCTTCTGTAATGGCAGCAGCCTCTTCAATGGATTTGGTATAGACAGTACTGCAAATTCCAGATTGCTAACTCCCATAAGGCAAGAATTTTCTAATATGCCTAGGATGGTGCCACATGCACATGGGTATTTAACATACTTTTTTTTTTTTTTTTTTGGTGTGATGGAAGATCTTGAATTTTTATTAATTCGATTTAAGGCATGTAGTATTTGGAACTCTTGGGTCACCACTGCCAATCACATGAAAGTTCTGGATCCCTCAAATTCCTCTTACAAACTTTTCTTACAAAAAGCCAGCAAGCCTCCATCATCCACAGGTAATTTGGTAAGGAGTTGAGCAGACGGCTCTTTGAGCCTCTGTTATGGCTGACTCAGGGATATGCTAAAGTGGCAGTTCTTAATCTGGCTGTACAGGAACTTTTAGAAACATCCCTGTGTCTTCTCAGTCACCTCATATACATGCAAAGGCTGTACGACGAAAAAGGAAGACAGAAGAATTGATGAGTTCAAACTGTGATGTTGGTGAAGAATATTGAATACACCATGGACTGCTAAAAGAATGAACAAATCAATCTTAGAAGAAATACAACCAGGATGTTTCTTAGACATGAGGATGGTGAGAAACTTGACTCACTTACTTTGAACGTCGTCAGGAAAGATAAATTGCTAGAAAAGGACATCATGTTTGGTAAAGTAGAGGGCCAAAAGAAACCAAGGAAACCCTCAATGAGATGAATTGACACAATAGCCAAAACAATAAGCTCAAAGATACCGGCGATCATGAAGATGGTACAGGACCAGACAGTGTTTTTTCTGTTACACACAAGGTCACTATGAGTTGGAGTTGACTCAACAACAACCAACAACGGCAACATGCCTGCCCCCATTCTCAAAGATTAGAATTTTATGGGGTGGGGTCCTGGCAAGAGTATTTGTTAAAAGCTCCTAGGTTATTCTCATTTGCAGCTAAGGTTGAGAACCACTGTTCTACTAGAGACCAAGCCAGAATCACTTAATAGGTTGAATCATATGAAATTGCCATTTTTATAGGCCAAGGACAGTCGAATATTGGCAATTTCATATGGCTCAGTCTAGTATATGGGCAATTGATTTTTATTTTCAAGGGGAGGTGGATTGGTCTTTCAGAACACCTTCCACCAGGAAACTAGTCATTTTTCTCCAACCCCCCACCTAGTAGTGAGTGATGGTAAGAAAGATGTGACAAGGAAGGCAATGACCTGGGTGGTCAAGATACCGCTGCTTGGTGGACCAGACCCCCCTACATCTTTCCTCTCAGTGGGGCTTAAGCATTCAGAAGCCTATGGCTGCCAGGCATGAAGGGAAATGAGTGAAGCAGGCCAAGGGTGAGACAACCAGAAGTGTTGAGGGGACACAATAAATTGGAGAGAACTTGGTCCCTCCTTCAAAGGCATTAACAAGAACACATATTTTAAATATGTAAATATATATTTAAGTATGTAAATATATAATATAAATAAGACACATATATGAGTTGAATCTGGTGATCAGGTCTGCAGTTTGTGACCCTCCTCTAGAAGGTAGATGCTCATGGAACAGGGAAGGGAGATGGCTGACAGCAGGGGAGGACAAGGTGTTCAGCACAGTGGACTACAAGCCAGGAAGAAAGGAGTGCACACATCACCACCTTGCCTAGCATGCCCCTGGGAGGTCCCAGGGAGAAATGAGAAGGCATGACAGGAAAGTTCCTTGGGGAAGAGAGTGCAGGGACCCATAAACAGAGTGTGCAAGAGAGATTAGCAAAGTCCTGGCAGGAATGGTAATACCAGTGGCAATGCTCAAGTAAAGAGGAAAAAAGAAAAAGAAAAACAGTTTAAGTTAGTGCCCAAGACACCCTCAAACCTGCTTCTTCTCCAGTATTCTAGTTCTAGGATATTGGCAGATAAAACACAGAGACAGCCTGGCATGTATACAGCACAGCTATACTCCCAAGGTCCTCTGGAAAATCCATAAGCAACTGGAATGGTCTTCTTTAACGCCCCATCCAGCTCCTAAGGGCAGAACTCCCTGGCTAGCTTCTTAGCTGTTGTTGTTGTGTGCTGTTGAATTGATTCCGACTCATGACGACCCTATAGGACAGATAAGAACTTCCACATAGGGCTTCCTGGCTGTAATATTTATGGGAGCAGATTGCAAGGTCTTTTCTCCTATGGAGTGGTTGGTGGGTTTGAATGCTGACCTTCCGGTAGCAGCTGAGCACTTAGTAACCACTGCGCCACCAGGGCTTCTTGCTTCTTAGCTAGCTGCCTGCTAATCAGCAGCTTACCCCATAAAAGGCAAACAAAGTTCATTGTTTTCAACTTGTCCAGTTTTTCCTCTCCCATTTATCCTCTCTTTTGCATTTTGTTCCTAATTTTGCCTTTGAAGTATGAAATAAATCCACCATTATTGACTTCCCTTGTATACAGTAAGTAGTATGATAAAATTAATTTTACATCTTTGAGTTTTCTTTGACACTGTTACATACAATGTTTCTATGCTCGTTCTCACAGCTAAATAGGTGAGCTCATCCGGGATTATTTTTCATAGATAATCTGTTGTTGTTATTGTTAGTTGTCCTCGAGTTGACTACAACTCATATCGACCTTACATATAACAGAATGAAACACTGCCCAGTCCTGCGCTTCATGATTATTGGTATGTTGGCCCTGTCTAATTTCTGGTGGGTGCTGTACTGCCATTTAGGCCCATCTGACTTCAACATACAATCTGGGGAAGGGCATCTTTCAGCATCTCCAGTTATACAATGCATCAGATAATGCCATCAGTACACAGAAACAGGCTGCTCAGTGAAAGGCTAAGTCCCATAGAAACTTACAAGGAAAATGAAAAAGAATTCTGACCCTTCATGTCTTTGCCCTCCTCCATACCCAAATACAGACAGGCAATTCACAAGTAAATGTAAGGCGTTCAGCATCCAACAGTTTGGAGTAGTGAAAAAATAAATAAATAAAAAGTAAAACACTTCATACTTCATACAGTGCCTTTCCTTGTCCTTTTTAAAACTCAAAAGAGGCTCAAGCAACAACATTCTCCTTCTGGGTTGAAACCAGCAAGGGTTGAGGCTGCCCTGGGACAGTGCTCCTTTTATGAGCAGTGGGTGAAGACTGGACTTATTCACAGAGCTTGCTGGGTGGTTAGACCACACCCTTACCGCTGCTGTTGCTGCTGCTGCTTGAGAATCCATGGCTTAGCCTGCGTCCTGATGGGATTTCTGACCCCAACAGAGGGCGGTGTAGGGTCTGCTTTTTAACCAGCTTTCCTTTGTCGGAAACAGACTGAGACGGAAGCTATAACGTCAAGTTTGAACTGTTGCTCTTACTTATTTATTTTATTGTGGTGAAATATGTATAACAAAACGTTTGCCCTTTCAACCATTTGTGTGTACGATTCTGTGACATTTTCTATGTTCACCATGCTGACCATCACCACTCTCTGTTTCCAATTTTTTTATCATCTTTAACAGAAACTCAGTTCCCCTTAAGCAGTATCTCCCCATTTCCCCTTGAACTGTTGCTGTTGACAGTCAGGCTTCCAATCCATGTGGCTGACACGCGGAGGACCCCCAGTCCAGCGGGGGACATAGACACATACACCTTGAATCACAGTAGAATCTTTTGGTGCCACTCACTCATGTAACAAACATGTGTCAAACAGCTACTCTGCACCAGGGTCCAGAATTTCAGTGGAGGAGGGGCTTAGGGGAGCCTGTCTGGTTGTAAAGGGTTAGTCAAGGAACTAGATAGAAGCACTGTTTTTCCTTGGATTGTACGTACACAGCAGACTGATAAAGATAGCAAAGTTTTCCAAAGATGTTTTTCTTTATGCATGTTAGATTGAGAAGATGTCAGTTTTCTCTAGCATTACATATTTCCCCAAGTTTTAAAATGTTTTTCCTATTTTATTACTACTCGGGGTGGTAGGAGAGGCGCAGATGGAGATTGTCGAGACAGCTGGAGCCCCCGCAAGACGCCCCTCGGGCTGCCTCTAGCCAGGCCCTGTGTTAGGCACAAAGGGTAGCATCTAACACTGCCTGCCTGGCGGAGGAGTTTACCGTGCAGTGGAAACGTCGGCACATAAATAAAAAGTGCAACACAGAATAACCAGGGCTGCCCATTAATCTTTCTACTGGATTGTTTTTTCCATGGTATATTGAGTACCCTACTGCATGCCACACCACAGTGCTGGGCCCTGAAGGTCCAAGAGTCCTCGGGCTCTGAACTCACAGGACAATGAAGTCCTAGGAGTAGGGTTGCCTGATAAAACACAGGACATACAGTTAAATTTGAATTTCAGATAAACAAAGAATAAGTTTTTAATGTAAGTATGTTGCCATGAATTGGAATTAACTCCACAGCACCTGGTTTAGGTTTTTTGGTTTTGGTTTTGGTTATATCCCATGCAATAAGTTTTTAAAATAGACTTTAGTTTTTAGAGTAGTTTTAGCTTTACAGAAAAATTGTGCTAAAAGTAGAGTCCCTATTTGCCCCCTCCCCTTGCACGTTACTTCTATTGGCATCTTGCATTCCTGTGTACATCTGCTCCAGTTTATTTGCTACATCTGACAACCCCACATAGGAGAAACCATGAAGGGTGAAAAGTGCTCAGGAGAAAGTCTCTGTTTAAAAGGCATCTCCTCCTAGAGGCCCTCCATGACTGTCTTCTTAATCACTCTCTATCTCTTCACCTTGAAATTTATGTGTTTATTATCAATCTTTCCCAGGAGAGAGAAAGCTCCCTAAGGGCAGGTTCCATATCCATCCTATTCACTGTCCTAATGTTCCTGGGGCAGATGGAAGGAGGGCATGGTGGCCAGGGAAGGCTTCATAGAAGAGATGGCATTGGAGTTGGGTCTTAAGGAAAATTAGGGGCTTCCTAGGTAAACAGAGGGCTGGGAAGGACACTCCAGGCAGAGAACTAGTGTGAGCAGAGACGTAGAGAAGCGGAAGCGGAAGTGGCTAGCTTTTAGGGGAGGGAGTGTAGGGGTCGTGTCTGGGAAGAGGGGAGGAGGGCAGGAAAATTAGCAGGAACCTGACCTTGTTGGTTCTGTGCACCCACCGAGGTGAGGGAGACCAAGGAAGGCTTTAAGGGGTTCAGGAATCAGAGCAGTGTGAGGTCAGAGCAAAGAGGGTGGCCTGGAGGCTGCTTCAGCATAACAACAGTGCAGACAAGACATACTAAGGGTCTGAACCAGGCAGGGACAGTGTGGTGGAGAGGAGGGGATCCTTCATAGGTATTGAGAAAAAGAATCAACAAGATT
Source organism: Dugong dugon (assembly GCA_030035585.1). NCBI lineage: Eukaryota > Metazoa > Chordata > Mammalia > Sirenia > Dugongidae > Dugong > Dugong dugon. The sequence continues at coordinate 41,286,144 of CM057469.1, read as the reverse complement.
CTAGAAGACAGGGTAACGATTCTGCCTCAGACAGTGTGGGAGAGAGGGTGACATTTCAGTAAGGTCCTGAACAGTCCAGGAGGACAGAGGCACGGTCTTGGGTAATAAGGAAAGAATTCTAAGCAGAGGAAACAGCGTGTGCAAATGTGCTGAGGTATGACAGGACATGACCTTGTGGGGGAATGCAGGTCACTCTGTATGGCAAAAGCTAACTGACTGTGAAGGCCCTGCCTTCTAAGTCTCTCTAATACTCCTCCTCCTGTCAGCTGGGAGGAGCCCTGGGTTATGGAGAAGAGGGATCTGTTGTTGTTGAGTGCCGTGGAGTCAATTTTCTACTCACAGCGACCCCATGTGACAGAGTAGAACTACCCCATAGGGTTTTCTAGACTGTAATCTTTATGGAAGCAGAGTGCCAAGTCTTTCTCCCTCAGAGCCACTGTGTGGGTTCAAACCACCAACCTTTCAGTTAGCAGCCAAGCGCTTAACTGTTGTGCCACCAGGGCTCCTTAAGATGGATCTAGTGGGTGATAAGTTCTCATCTGTATCTCCAAAGGGACTTTGAATTGATCATGGTCTCAGAGAACAAATTCTCCCCATGGGGGGTGTGGTGTGTGGGGCAGCTCCAGTGTTTCTCTCTGAATTATAAGGCCTAAGGATTAAAAAGCAAATAAATAGGGATGGATGGTGAGCTAACGGTGTTTCACAGGACAGTGTTAATGCCAAAGCCAAGTGAATGGTGGGATAAAAACTTAACTTCATGAATGTCTACTCTGAGCCAGGCCCTGTCCTAAGCCTTGAATGGCTCTATGATCTGCCCTTCCTGCTTGAGCTCAGAGGAGTGAAGATCTGAGCCCACACGGAGAGGGCAAAGTTTCTATTTTTCTGTTTTTATTAAAAAGTTTTCATCTGCATATAGTAAAATTCAGTTTTTTAGGCGAATAGTTCCATGCATTTTTATACATGCATAGATTTTGTAACCACCAGCACAGATAGCTTACAGAATAGTCCAAACACCACAAAGAATTTTCTCGTGCTGCCCCTTTATATTCAGACCTTCTTCCACCCCTAACCTCTGACAACTACTGTTTTATTCTTTGTCCTCATATTTTTGTCTTTCAGAATATCATGTAAGTGGGATCACATGTTATGTAAGCTTTTGAGATTAGGTTCTGTCACTCAGCATAATGCATTTGAGGTTCATCCATGTGGTTGGGCACATCAGTCGTTGATCCCTTTTTATTGCCAAGCACTGCTCCAGTGTAAAAATGTAACAACTTGTTTATCCATTCACCCAATGAACGTCATTTGGGTTGTTTCCAGTTTTTGAAAATTATGAGTAACAGTGATATAAATACTCCCGTACAGGTTTTTGGGTGAAATAAGTTTTCCTTTTTCTAGGATAAATACCTAAAGGTGGGTCACATGGTAGGTATATGTTTAAATTTTTAAGGAACTGCCTGTTCTCCAGAATGGCTGTACATTTTGCATATGAGAGGACAGAGTTTTGTCCTTCCTTCCCCTCTGCCTCCTTCCTTCCTTTGTTCCTTTCTTCCTTGTTTCCCTTGCCTTCCCTATCTCCCTCCTTCCCTCCTTCCTTCTCTCTCCTTTCCTTCCTGTCTTCCTCCCTTATTTCCTTCCTTCAATTTCACACTTTTATTGAAATATAACTTACGTGCCATCTTAAGCACACCATCTTAAGTATACAACTAGATGAACTTTACATATGTATATACCCATGTAACCACCACCCAGATCAAGATATAGAAACTTGCCAGCATCCCCTCTCAGTAAATACTCCCAACCCCTTAAAGGAATTGTTATCCTGACTTCTACCATTATAGATTAGTTTTGCCTGTACTAGAAGTTTATATAAATGGAATCATAAAGCCTGTACTCTTTTATGTCTGGCTTATTTTTAATCAACATTGTGTGAAATTCATCCATGTGGATGTGTATCGCGGCAGCTTATTTTTTGTTTTATTGAGTAGTATTGCATTGTACGAACACACTTGAATTTATTTATCCATTCTTCTGTGACAGACATTTGGGTTGAATCCAGTTTTTGGCTACTATGAGTAAAGCTGCTATGAACATTCTTTACTATGTGTTTTTGGTGGACACTGGCATGCATTTCTATTGGGTATATACTCCGGAGTAGAATTGCTAAGTGATAGAGTATGTTTAGCATTATTAGACACTGTCTGACAGTTTTCCAAAGTAGTTGACCAATTTACAGCCTCAGCAGCAATGTATAAGATAGTGGTGTCACTAAGGTTGGTGTCACCCAGTGTGATAACTCATGGTGTTACCCTCCCCCCATGGACCTCCTCCCATACCGGAACGTACAGAATCCTTAGTAATGTTTTTTGTACTGCTGCTCATAAATCGTAATTCCTGTATATCACACCTTCTTTCCCTTTAATTACTGCTTCATTCTCAAGAAGTTACTGATATAGGTTCAGAAGTACTAATTACTACTGTATTGAAGCTCAAACAGAAAATTTGACAAAATTGGCGACTTTTGACAAAAACAGGCAGCAATGAAAACAACAGCGTTTGCTTGTAGTGGGTGCCGACGAAACCACGTGATTCCAAAAGTCATTGTAATTGGGTAATAATGACTGCTCTGACAGGAGCGTATTAGAAGGGTCAAAAAGTAAATTAGCATAGTTTTTGCCTTGTGGCGCTCTGGTGGCGTAGTGGTTAAGAGCTTGTCTGCTGATCAAAATGTTGGCAGTTTGAATCCACCAGCCGCTCCTTGGAAACCCTAGGGTGCAGTTCTACTCTGTGGTATAAGGTAGCTATGAGTCAGAATCGACTTGCCGGCAACGGGTTTGGGGTTTGTGTGTGTGTTTTAAGACTTGTAGAATATATTGATATATGTAAGCTAGGTTTATGAAAAATGTTTTTGTTGTTATAGCTAACTACAGTGATATTTTTCATAAAAAATATAAATTTCTGCTGAAACACTGCACAAAAATTTTATAGACAGTCATTTTGGTGTTACTCCCTCTGACGGTGCCACCTGGTACAGTCCATACCCCCGCAGCCCCTTAGTGACGCCACTGGTATGAAGTTACAGTTGCTCTGCATCCCAGTACTTGCTTTTGGAAGTCCTTTGCATTTTAACTGTTTTATATAGTGGTATCTCATTGTGGTTTTAATTTTAATTTCCCTGATGACTCATGATGTTGAGCATCTTTTTATATGCTTATTGGCCATTTGGATATCCTCTTTCGTAAGGTGCCTGTTTAAGTCTTTCTTATCGGGTTGTCTGTGTTGACCTTTCTTTGCAGGAGCATGGAAGCCATTTGGAGTATCTAAACAGCCAATGACCACCTTAGAGAGGGAACTGACATTGGCTCAGGGGCAAAAGTTGCTTCTGGGGATGAGAAGGGAGAGAGGAGAGGGGATCTATCCTCTCTGAAACCTTATTTATAGGCTTAGAGTCAAGAGATGTGGCCTGGACTGTTTTGTACAGTTGGCCCACCCACTTCAAAGGTGCTGAAAGGCCCTTTTACCACCCTTGGTCTTTGTCACAAGTCCCTTTGGTAAATGTTGGGACATTAGGGGTCTCGAGAGGATCCAGCCTTTCCTCCTGAACTGCCGTGCTAATTGCTTTTCCACAACCAGCAAGGTGTCCTTTATTAAGTGAGGACCTGTCTGATGGGCAGAGTAAGACTGGCCACCAGCTGGGCCTGGTGATGGGGAGTGCAGTGGGGATGTGGGGAGAAGAGACTCCCAGGTCCTCTGCTCCTGCTGACTGGAGCCTCTGCCAGGACTCCAACATCCTCATTGAGAGAGGGGAAGGTGCAGACCCTCAGGTCCCCAGACCTCAGAAGCCTCCGGGAAGAAATCCAGTCCAGCCCTCCCACAGAAGTCTCAGTCCTTCAACTCTGATTCATCTCATGGTGGGGCCAGTGCCTGGTTGAAGGAAGAGGAGATGAAAGAGTGAACTTGACAGAGAATGTGAGACATCACAAATGTCATGTTTTACAGGTTTGAGACTGAGGTCCAGTAAGGTGAAACGACCTCTCCACTGTTTGCTGGCAATCAGGGGCTGTAGTGGGTTGAATATTGTCTTAGTTATCTAGTGCTGTTATTACAGAAATACCACAAGTGGATGGCTTTAACAAACAGAAAGTCACTTTCTTACAGTTTAGCAGGCTACAAGTCTGAATTCAGGGCACGGTCTCTAGTGGGAGGCTCTTTCTCTCTCTCTCTCTCTCTCTCTCTCTCTGCTCTGGGGGAAGGTCCTTGTCTCTTTTCAGCTTCTGTTTCTCAGTTCCTTGGTGATCTTCATGTGGCAAGGCATTTATCTTCCCTCATCTCTGCTTACTTCTTTGTGCCTAATCTGCTTGGTTTATATCTCAGAGGTGATTGATTTAAGACACACCCTACATTGGTATGGTTTCATTAACATAACAAAGGAAACCCTATTCCTAAATGGGATTACAATCACAAGTATAGGGGACCACTCTAATCTCTCCACTTTGTCTATCCTAAAGGTAATCACTATTCCATGTATTTCTCTTGATGAGATAGTTTTGCTTTTCTGTCCCCAGAAGGTGTAGCAGAAGGGCTAAGTCCGTAAGTGCCACCTCCAGGATAGTTGGGTTCAAATCTCAGTTGTGCCAAGTCAGTTACATGAACCTGTTCATGTTATTAAATCTTTCTTAGCCTCTATTTCCTCATCTGTAAGGCGGTCTAATACTAGTGACTAATCCGTAGGAAAACGGAGAAAAGTTTGAAGTGCCAAGGATTTCATTTTATTTGAATCCACAATCAACACCCATGGAAGCAGCAGTCAAGAAATCAAAAGACGCATTGCATTGGGCAAATCTGCTGCAAAAGACCCCTTTAAAGTGTTAAAAAGCAAAGATGTCACTTTGAAGACTAAGGTGTGCCTGACCCATGTCATGGTGTTTTCAATTGCCTCACACGTATGCGAAAGCCAGACGAAGAATAAAGAAGACCAATTAAGAACTGATGCCTTTGAATTGTGGTGTTAGTGAAGAATATTGAATATACCATGGACTGCCAATAGAACGAACGAATCTGTCTTGGAAGAAGTACAGCCAGAATGCTCTTTAGAAGCAAGGATGGCGAGACTTCGTCTCACAAACTTTGGACTTGTTATCAGGAGGGATCAGTGCCTGGAGAAGGACATCATGCTTGGTAAAGTAGAGGGTTAGCGAAAAAGAAGAAGACCCTCAATGAGATGAATTGACACAGTGGCTGCAACAATAGGCTCAAGCATAACAATGATGTGAGGATGGCACAGGACAGGGAGGTGTTTCGTTCTGCTGTATGTAGGGTCGCTATGAGTCAGAACTGACTCAATGGCACCTAACAACAACAACAACAATCCACAGGACCGTTGGGAGGTCTAAAGGCGATAGTGCAGGTGAAGAACGTGCCCACTGCTCAGCGCACAGAAAGCTGGCCTATTGATGTTAGCCATTGGCATGGTGGATATTGTTACAGTGGTTCACATGGATCAGGCTTTACCTGTTTAAAGTTGTTGGGTAATGGGAGGGGTGCTGGGGCAAGCAGTCTTCTCTTAGGGATGGACCTCTCTGTACACATCATTTCAGAAAATTCTGGGCATGTTCATTTATTTAGCAATAAAATAGCATTCACCTCACTGGAGTGTAAGCTGCATGAAGTTAGGAATTTTGCCTATCTTGTTTACTGCTATATTCCCAATGCCTAGAACAGTGCTTGATACATAATGAGGGCTCAGTAAATGTTTGGTGAATGAATGAACATTGTTTAAAGGGCATCAATCTGTCACCGCTCATACATTTGATGTCACTAGATTTGATGTGGAATAGAAGGAACATAGCTGAGAGTTAGATGAGCAAGTGGTGGGGAAGTCCAGAGAAGAAAGGGAACAGGGGGACCAGAGACTTCTAGAAAGAGCAGGAAGAGAATAGAAGCATCTAGTGAGGAAGGCCTCATGCCACATCTGATAGTCCCTGGGCAGGTGAGGTCTCCAGGTGGAGTTTACACTTACTACCAGAGATAGGCCATTTCCGCCTTCCAGCCCCAGAATCTCCCCTCACTGCCTGACCCAAAGTTTGCTTTGTCCACCTAAAATCAGGCCCCAACCAGCCAGAGTCCAGATGAGACAAAACTTTCTCTTAATGGAAAAGTTTCTCTAAGGCCTGAATGTAGTGGGCAGGAGGAAAATACAAAATCTCGTTAGTGATGAGGACTTCATAGAGGCAACCAGATGTGAGCTGAGGTTGACTTCTCACAGGAAACAGTCAAGAGAAATTCCCCCATTACTGAAACTCCAATTTCTCTGAAGGTTGAGAGAACAAGGGAATTATTAAATGTTATATAAGCACCGTAACCAAGATAGTAATAAAAACACAGAATACGAGTGAACTCCATTATTCATTCTCACTTGGAGGCAGAGCAAAAATCAACACCATTCCAAGGGCATTCACTTCATTCATTGATTTTTCACACATTGACTCAGCACCTACTTTGAGTTAGACCCTGTGCTAGGGGCTTGATGCACAGAAATGAATAAGACATGGGGCCTAGCCTCAAAAAATTTTACAGTTTAGTGGAAGCCAGCCAACTTCTGAACATGAGATTCTAAGTGTGTAAATTTTGCACTGTGTAGTGAAAGAACTCTGCTGCCTTTCTTACTGTCAACTCAGAAGTTTTGAACTTGCCATGAAGAACCCTAGTTCTCCTTATGCTCTGTCTCTCCTGACCCTTGAACCCACCTACTTTTGTGAATCTGGCTGTAGCTCCAGCCTCTGATCCCGCCTCTTAGGGTAGTGAGGCCGGGAAGCTTGCTCCCTGTTGGGTGAACTAAGTGAACCCTTCTTTCGGTTTGCCTAACAGCATCTCTCATACACATCAAGGGGGCTCCTCCAGTGAACGGTCTCCAAGTGTGAACACTCTGTCTTCTCCTTCCAACTTGCTTCTCACACTGTATTTCCCATGTCTTTGAATGGTACCACCGTTCACCCCATTGTTCAAGCCAGAAAATCAGGCTCACGCTCCTCTCTTCCTGTCCTCTGTTGACAAGGCCCACCATGAGACCTCAGAGTGCTAAAGTAGCATCTGTGTGAGCAGATGGGTGTGGGTGATGGAGTGGAGAATGGTCCAACCTTGAATTCTGGTACATGTGGTCACCCGACAACGAGTGTCAGCTGTGGTGATGTCCAGGGTCCCACAAAGACAGCTCTTTAGCCTCTGGCCTAACATACTCCTTTAGTCCAACTGGGATGGGGCCAGAATACCTCACCATCCCATCCACTGTCCCATTATCTCCACTTTTTTTTAGATACCTCTAAACAAAACAATTCCTCCCTAAAAAACAAAACAAAACAAAACAAAAAAAGAAAAACTACGACCACTTCTGCCTTTTTCATTTAGCCAGCAAACATGAGCTCCCATTCATATAAGCTCATGCCCATAGCTACTTTGGAGAAGGGCTGTCTCTAACATGGCAGACAAATCTGAAGCTCAGGCAATGAACTAATACTGGTGTTTGAATGAATGGATGAATGAATGAATCTATACTATTTATGTTCTAACAGCTTCGGGTAATATACCGACTCACCTTTCTCTTGTATACACTGAACAGGTCTTAATGTGTTTTTTCTTTCTTCTAAACCATTTAAGTTGATTCTCTCAAGGGCCTTTAAATCTTTCTTGGGATATAGTGACCTTCACAGAAGATTCCAGGAGCAGATGCAGCATGGCTCTACTTAAGGCAGAACAATATGCATTATTTCACGTCAACATACACTATATTTTAAATGACTTGCTTCTTTTCTAGCAACAGAACCTGGAAGGAGTTTATTTAATCATTCAACAAAAACATGTTGAGAATTTACTCTGTGCCAAACATTGTGCCAGGGGCTGTGAGCAAAAGTGAACAAAACACAGTACAATCTCTGCCCTTAAAAAATGATGCTTTCTTTAAAAAGTTAAACATAGAATTACCAGATGAGCCAGCAATTCCACTTCTAGATATATACCCAAAAGAATTGAAAGCAGGAACGCAAACAGACACTTGTACACCCGTGTTCCTTGCAGCACTATTCACAATAGCCAAGAGGTGGAAACAATCCAAGGGTCCATCCACAGAAGAATGGATAAACAAAATGTAGGATATACTTAAAACGATGTGTTATTCAGCCATAAAGAGGAATGAAGTTCTCCTACATACTAGAACATGGACAAACCTTGGAAACATTATACAAGTTAAATAAGTCAGACACAAAAGGACAAATGAGCTCACTTATATGAAATATCCAAGATAGGCAAATGCATAGAGACAGTTTATTGGTGGTTGCCAGAGGCAGGTGGGAGGAGGAAGTGGGGAGTTATTGCTTAAGGGGCACTGAGTTTCTGTTAAGGGTGATGAAAGAATTTGGAAATGGATAGCATGATGGTTGCACAACATGGTGAACATAGATAATGTCACTGAATTGCACATGTAGAAAAGGGTGAAAAGGAAAAAAAAGTAGCCTAGTGGGCAAGGCAGACAAGTAAACAGGTACTTACAGTAAGTGCTGGGGGCTGGGAGTACAGGAGCCTAACGAGGCATATAGGAGAGCCTTATTTTTTAAACTTTTTATTTTGTTTTTTAAAAATAATGTATTATATTATTCTGTTGTTGTTGAAAATATACACAGCAGAACATACACCAATTCAGCAATTTCTACATATTCAATTCAGTGACATTGATCACATTCTTCAGCTTGTGCATCCATTCTCAACATCTTTTTCTTTTTTTTTATTGTACTTCAGGTGAAGGCTTACAGAGCAAATAGTTTCTCATGAAACAGTAGTACACATGTTGTTTTATGACATTGGTTAACAACCCCACAACATGTCAACCCTCTAACTTCTCAACCTTTTTTTTTTTTGGCGAAAATACACATAGCCAAAGATACACCATTTCAAACATTTCTACGTGCACAGTTCAGTGACACTGACTACACTCTTCCAATTGTGCTGTTATTCTCACTTAAGATGAAGGCTTACAGAACAAAATAGTTTCTCGTTTAACAGTTACTACAAATGTTGCCTTATGACAATGGTTAACAATCTCACAACACATCAACAATATCCTTACTCAACCTTGGGTTCCCTATCAGCAGCTTCCTTGTCCCCTTCTGCCTTCTGGCCCTTGTCACTGGACTACAGTACCTCGTTAGTCTCATCTGGTTTTACGGGGCTGTCCACTCCAGGCTGAACGGTGAACCTCAGAGATAACTTCACCACTGAGCTAAAATGGTGTCTGGGGGCCACACTCTCGAGGTTTCTCCAGTCTCCTTTAGGCCAGTAAATCTGGTCTCTTTTTTTGTGAGTTAGAATTATGTTCTACATCCTTCTCCAGCTCTGACCAGAACCCTCTGTTGTGATCCTGGTCAGAGCAGTCAGTGGTGGTAGCCGGGCACCATCTAGCTGTACTGGACTCAGTCCAGTGGAGGCCTTGGTAGCTGTGGACAATTAGTCCTTTGGACTAATCTTTTCCTTGTATCCTGTTCTCTTCATTCTCCCTTGCTCCCGAAGGGATGAGACCAGTGGAGTATCTTAGATGGCCCTCACAGGCTTTTAAGACCCCAGACACTACTCACCAACGTCATTCTCAACATTTTTTACAGATTGTTCCTCCTCCATGAACATACTCACTGCCCCCTAAACTTCCTATATAAAATTTTGAGTTGCTGTTGTCAATTTGATCTCATATAGATAGTTCTTTAAAAGAACACAATGCTCAAGGCAGAGGTTCTTTACTAATTAAGTTAATTGAAAGCAGGAACGGCAAACAGACACTTTAAGGAAGACTTCAGGGGATTATTTTTGGTTTAAGGTTTAAAGATTATCTTAGGGCAAAAGTTTCTGATGTTCATCCAGCCTCCATAGCTTCAGAAAGTCTGGATTCCATGAGAATTTGAAATTATGTTCCACATTTCTCCCCTTTGATCAGGATTCTTCTATAGAATCTTTGATCAAAACAAAACTTTTTATTTAAAAAACTTCAAACATATATAAATGCAGAGAGGCTAGTACGGTGAATCTCATGTACCCATCACCCAGCTTCAACAATTATCAATATCCTGCTATTCTTTTCTCATCATATATCTGTCTCTACTTCTCTTTCTTGAGTACTTCAAAACAAATTGCAGATATCACATTATTCACCCATTTCAGTTTGCATGATGAGGCATGCCCTAACCAGTCTCAAAGGGGTTAAGAGAGCTTTCTGGAGGAAGTGTCATCTAATCTAAGGCCTTAAGAAGGAGTAAAATTAACCAGGTGAGAGTTACTAGGGGTGGGGGTGGGAGTGGAGGGGAGAGTTTCAGGCCAAAGGAACAGTTTGTGCAAAAGTCAAAGATAAGGGGAGCAGGGTGCGTTTAGCACCTTCTTATTCACAGTGTGGTCCACATACCAGGAGAATCAGCATCACCTGGAGCTTGTTAGAAATTCTAAACCCAGAGCCCCACATTAGTGAATCAGAATCTGCATTTTCTCAAATTCCCAGTGATTTGTTTGCATATTCAAGTCCAAATCAGGGAACCGCCTGAGGTTCAGTGCAGCCCAGAGGGGAGTATTGAGTGATGTGGCTAGAGCGAGGGGAAAGTTTAGGAAGGCCTTGAATGCCGAGGCAAAATGCTTGATCTTGATCCTGACGCCAGGGAAGAGCCACTGAAGGTTTTGAGCAGGGGAGCAACAGGATCCAATCTGCCTTTTAGATGGCAGGCAAACTTGCTAAGTTTCTCTCTGCTGCAGTGGGGAGTGTGGATTGAGACGGGGAGACAGGGGCCTCAGAAACTAGTTAGGCTTCTGTTGTCTTAGAAGCTGCAGGGTACAGTGTACTGGGCATGGCTCTGGAGTGCAGCAGGCTTGCCAGTGCTGTGTTTTTACTGCACTGTACAAATCCCAGCTTGGCTTCTTACTAAGTGGCTTTGACTTGAGAAGCAACTATTTAACTTCTCTAAGCCTGTCTTTCTTCATCTGTCCCAGGCCTAATACGTTTCTTTTATGGGACCTTGATCACAGTGTCAATGAAGAATGAATGTCTAGAAATAGAACCTGATTTTGATATAGTCGGAGTTCAAATGGAACAAGAAATGCTACCACTGCGTGTCTCTGCCCCCCTTCTCCCACTGGCCCCAACTACAAAATTCAGAAAGAATGTTGGATTATAGAGAACGCAATCCAATGCCTACCTAACCTGGAACCTTCCCTGAGAGGCAGCTCATCTGCATGTGTTCTCCTTCCCGCTGGCTGCCTCTGGGCAGGCCTTTTCCCTCACCTGGAAAGCAGGTGTGCAGGTGTTTGTTTATTCCTCATGATTAACTGAGTACTCGATATGTTTAGGACATGGGATCACTGCTTTGGGGGACCTGAGGAACAGTGAGAAATACTCTTTTCCTTTGAGCCTGTCAAAATTCTTCCCATTCTTTGAGCTCACCCTCTCCGTGGCATCTGTTCTGTCCATTTCGCCCACGCTGAGTTCAGATAGCCAGGTGAAGCCACAGCCCAACAATAACACAGAGTTTAGAGTACCTGATGGGGGCCTGTCGTCAGAGGAGAACGAGTGAGCAGGCCCTGGTGGGGCAAGGTCCCTACCCAGGGGTCCTGTACTATGAGTAGGGACAGAGCTGGGCCCGTTGGGGAAGGCCTGACAGGTCTTTTGGCTGAGGTCGAAGTGCTCAGGGACCACCTCTGTGCAGAGTCGGTCTGTCCCTTCTCCCTGCACCGCGCCTCCACATCTGGCCACGCGGGGGCAGTGTCCTTTCACGCTTGGGTTGGCGTAGCCGGACCAGGTCTGTCCTGGATCCCACAGATCGCAAAATTCTTCCTTCAGTTCCAGCTAATTGTGAAAAAACCTCCCCGAGGCTGGGAGCAATGTGGCCCATGAGGCCACAGGAACCAAACGGTCAGGGTCAGGAAGAAAAGCGGCATAGCATCTCCACAGTCACGTTCATTCATTCACTGAGAGGAGCAACGGGCCTGCACAGCTGTCACACCAGGCCAGACCTCTTGCTGGTCCCACGCACTCGACTAATTAAAAAGTGGTAAGCACTCATTTGGACTGACATTGGTAGGCAGGAGGTTTGCCAGAACAGGGGAGAAGTTTGAGTCTCGCAGGTTTAGAAAAATGTAGGGCTGTGCCCCTCGGGAACATCCGGGTTTCCAATCAGCTGCAGACCAATCCTGCTGGCCCTGTTTTTTAGTGACTGCAGGGACTCAGCCTTGGTAGTGCTGGTGGCTGGGGCCTCAGACCAGGCCTGACCTGGGGGCTCGCTCTACACCAGGTGCCCTTTTGCGGACACATTGGCTAGCCAGCGAGGGGAAAAGCCCCCAGAGTCTAACTCTGCAAACGTGTCCCACTGGCTCATACACTCTCCCTCTCCCCAGGGGAACAAGGGGCTCCTCAGCCCAGGGCCTGAGAGATGAGCGTGGGGACAGGGGCTCTGGCGGAGGAGTGGGCTAGGGACCACAGGGAGCTCTGAAGGCCAGGACTGGCTGCTGGTATAAACCCGTGGACCCCACACCTAGCCCAGATACAGATCTAAGTTTTGTGAGTCTTGAAGCTTGTACAATTTGGGCATATCTTTAAAAAAGAAAAAAAAAAAAAAAGAATGCAAAATTATAAATACAAAATTGGGTATAAAAGTAAATATATAGAATGAGAAAATAAATCATACCAAATTAGACATTTTAAAAACCGACAAATACCACAAACATCATAAAATCCAAAAAAAAGCATATTATTTTTATTTGCTACCTGATACACCTTTAAGGAGCCCTGGTGGTGAAGTGGTTAAAGCACTTGGCTGCTAACCAAAAGGTCAGGGGTTTGAACCCTCCAGCTGCTCTGCGGTGAAAGATGTGGTAGTCTGCTTCCATAAAAGATTTACAGCCTTGGAAACCGTATGGGGCAGTTCTACTCTGTCCTATAGGATTGCTATGAGTAGGAAATGACATGACGGGAACCGGGAACGCGTTTGTTTTTTTTTTTTTTTTTTTTGGATGGGTGTGGAATCAGCCTGCTCCCAGGTAGGACTAACCCATTGCGTCCAGCCCATCCCAACTCATTGCATGGGGCTGTGGGTGTTTGCTTGAGGGACAGGGGACTGCCCACAATAGGCAGCAACCAGGGCAAAACCACTGCCCCCACCCCCACATTCCCATTTATGATACTATTTTATTCAACAAGAGTCTTCCTTTAGCAAGCTGACAAAAACCAATTCCAGCCTAGAGTTTCCATGCACGAATTTCTTCTGGGAATTTCTTGGGTAATTATTGTTTTTCCAAATTCTGATCCTGAGAGAACTCTATCAGAAAAACAGGAAAAAATATTATAATTCTCCTATAAGAATCAAAATCAGCATCGAACATTAATGGTTTGAAGGAATCCACTGACGTCAAGTTGAAATCAAGAGCAGGAAAATGCTGACAACTCCAAAATGAAGGTTAAGGTTGACATTTTGGGAATGGACACAAGAGCACTCTGTCCCTGTGGTCGTCATCTGATCAGTCTTGCTTACATCTGTTGCCACGTTATGAGTGTGTGTTTGTGGCCCTGTCTGCTGCTAACTGTGAGTTATTGTTGCAAATAAAATAAATATTAATAGATTTATGCCTGTAGTATACTTTTTGCAAATTCTTTAAGTGGTGTTCCAAGAAATAAGTTTTGAAAGCAAAAATAAGGTCCTAAATTGGCAATTTCAACACATAATTCTGTGTAGTGCTGTTAACCTTGCTAGGCAATCTGAATGTTACATTATCCAAACACTACTCAGTAATGTTTGCTGATATTTGCCAGTGTTTGAATACAGGCAGTAGTTCTTTGTAAATGCCACAATGCTTAGTATTTCTTATATATTAAATAAAATTTAAAGGTACTTATAATAATGAGTAAAGGATATGGGAAGCATTTTAAGAATAACTTACGATTTGGAGAATTCTTCCAAATTCCGTGGAATTCCAGTGTCTTGTTTCTGAATCCCAAAGATAAATATCTGTCAATGAGGATCCAGTTTTGAATTAGGGGACTGAGCGAATGAAGTTTTATGGGATTAGGACACTGGCTGGGGGAACTGTCAGGCTCACTTCAACCTCTCCTGGTAGATATTGTTCCAGTTGGACACCTCAGCGCTGGGCTCATACTTGTGTGTGGGTCGGTAGGTTAAAACCACTCACCACTGAGAATCGGAAGGGATAGCAGGGGTCATCTAGTGTCTGAAGTTGCACTGGTAGAGCACCCTTGACAGATGGCCACCCAGACACTTTTATCCGTGGCATCCAGTGTCCCCACTGCCCCTGCCCCTGGGGAGGGGAGAGTTCACCTCCTCCCACATCAGTCAGTTTCTTTGGTCCTATCACCCCTGCCCAGCTCAGGGGCTTTGGAAGGTGATAATGGGATTCTTTAACTTGTCTTCTCCAGACACATGCTCTGGGTCTGAGTCAAACCCCAGGATCTTTCCATCACAGCTTTATCATGCTGGACTAGGTGGTCTGTTTACGTTGAGTATTCCACCAGGCTGTGAGGCCAAGGGCAGTATCTTATTCACCTCAGAAGCCTAAGAACTTGGCCCAAGGTTTGGCACAAAGGAGACACTACAAAAATACTGGTTAAATAAATAAACAGATAAGTTTGTGAATGAGTAGTTGAGAAGGCCCTTATGAAGGAGCTGGTGCCTGATGTTGGCAAAATCTTTGGTCTTCACGAAAGACAAATGAGAGACTTTTGGTTAAACATTATAGATTGCAAAGATATGTATATCTCTGCTGCTTCCCAAAACTTCATCTAGGGAGTTTCATTAAGAAATAAAAAAGGTGTAAACTCACAAGCCTCAGATAAGAGATGTGAGCAACTGCTTAAAGAGGGGCAGAATAAGTGGAAACTGACTTGTCAGAGCCAAGGAAGCTGAGGGCTAAGCCAGCCCTGAAGGTGGTAGCTTCCTCCAGAGGTGGGGCCAGAGACAGGGCACAGCTGGACGGCAATATAGGTAACAGTGAGGGCTGCATTGCCTGCCCTCCCCCCTTCTAGGAGACAGGAAGTTCATTCTCTGGAGAAACAGACCCAGATGCCAGATCACCAGGCACAGCGGAGGGCGGCAGAAAGGCACACACTGAAATCAAGGCAATTGTGTGCAAGTCCATACTGGTGCCCTGAGACCCCAAGGACCCTCCTTCAGGTGGTTCTGAGCAGCCTGGGTCATACTGTCCAGGTGGGAGTTTGGAGGATTCTTCTCTGAAAAACGGACCAGTCCTCCAAGAGAAAAGACCTTTCCTAGTTCTAGTCTAGTCAGTTCTGACTCATGGCTACTCCATATGTATCAGAGTAGAACTGTACTTTAATAGGGTTTTCAGTGACTAATATTTCGGAAGTAGATTGCCAGGTCTTTCTTCCAAGGTGCCTCTGGGTAGACTCGAACCTTCAGCCTTTCTGTTAGCAACCAAGTGCGCACCCGGGGACTCCTGGTTATATCTCCTAATGAAATAACCAGGTCTCTGCCTTGTCACTCTCTAGAGAAGCCCAGTGGGCCACACACCCTGTCCCCAGGCTCAAAGCATGTGGCTAGCTTCTTAGTGCCCCAGTTTCCACCTGCACAGACAGCCCAGGACCACCAGAGTGGGAGGAAAATCATTGGCAAACAAAGACTTTCCTTGTGTTCAGGCTTTAGGAAAAATGCTCAGAAATCACTTTATTTAAAACAACAACCGCTCTGCTATAGCACTAAGAGAACAGGTACAATTATTTTTAACTAGTAGGGATTTGCACTGAGTTTTGAAAACCATGCTTTTTATGAAAAAAAGCTTATATTAATTTTAAATCATTACTATTATTCACATAGCCATAGGTTTATGGGTAATGGAATTATCTAAACAATGTTTTACAAATCTGAAAACTACCTCAAGAATAAGGGGTGTTTACTATGTATTTCTTATACTAAAAACAAGTTTTAATGTAAATGAAGTTTCTTACTTTTTATTCATTGTGAGTCAGGAGTTTTCAAGACAGAAAATATGGTATATAGCAAAATGCAATCTGATTTGGGATTTTTAATTTTACACTAATGAATTTGTCTAGCAAAGCATTTTACTGAAAAAAAAAAAAAGAAAACTGGATATTATGTATTGAATTGTATCCCCCCAAAATGTGTGTCAACTTGACTAGGCCATGATTTCCAGTACTGTGTGGTTGTCCTCCATTTTGTGATCTGATATAATTATCCTCCATTTTGTGATGTGTTATAAATCCTGTTGTGTTGTTGTTAGGTGCTGTCAAGTCATTTCCGACTCATAGTGACCCTATGTACAACAGAATGAAACACTGCCCAGTCCTGCACCATCCTCACAGTCTTTGTTATGCTTGAGCCCATTGTTGCAGCCACTGTGTCAATCCATCTTGTTGAGGGTCTTCCTCTTTTTTGCTGACCCTCTACTTTACCAAGCGTGATGTCCTTTTCCAGGGACTGGTCACTCCTGATAACATGTTCAAAGTATGTGAGATGAAGTCTTGCCACCTTTGCTTCTAAGGAGCATTCTGGCTGTACTTCCAAAACAGACTTGTTTGTTCTTCTAGCAGTCCATGGTATATTCAATATTCTTAGCTAACAACATAATTCAAAGGCATCAATTCTTTTTCGGTCTTCTATATATTCATTGTCCAGCTTTTGCATGCATATGAGGTGATTGAAAACACCATGGCTTGATTTAACGAGGCAGGATTAGGGTGGGGTGTATCTTGAGTAACTGCCTTACAAGAGGGTGTGACTCAAATCATGCCCTTACTCAAGTCACACACTTACCTGTAACTCAAGTCACACCTTTGAGTCACACCTTTTATCTTACAAGAGATAAAAGGAGAGAGAAGCAAGTGGAGACAGGGCACCTCACCATCATCAAAAAAGAAGATTCAGAGCAGAGCATGTCCTTTGGAGCCAGGGTCCTTTCACTAAGAACTTCCTAGACCCAGGAGACGGAGCTGTAACACCGAAGATGGCACAAGATGGTGAGAAGCAGCAGAAGAGAAGCAGCAACAGCAGGACCAGGAGACTGGAAGGGGACATGCCAACCCACGGATGAGAGAGCTGAGTGCCTTCAGGCAGGAGGCTTGCTGGTGGAGTAGAGTGCCTCCAGGCACTTGTTGACGGAGCTAGGCTTGCCAACCCATTGTGCTAGAGAGCTGAGCACTTTTGGGCTGAGGCTTACTGGCAGAGTAAGATGCCTCTGGGCACTTATCAGTGAAGCTGAGGAGCTTTGTAACACCTGCCCAAGCAGGGCTGAGGCCAGGCCGGGCCAAGGTCGGAGAGAGAGAGAAACAGAGAAAGCGAGAGAGGCTGCCTGTGGCCATGGCTGAGAAGCTGTCCTGAAGAACTGTACCCTGAGTTGTTTCTGATCCTGAATTGTAACCTGTTATGCCAAGACACATGTAGCTCTGCAATGAACACTGGGTCCACAGATGCTGAAAGGAGACAAGGACATTCCCTCAGAACCAACAGAGAGAGAAAGCCTTCCCCTAGAGCTGGCGCCCTGAATTCGGACTTCTAGCTGCCTAAACTGTGAGAGAATAAATTTCTGTTTGTTAAAGCCATCCACTTGTGGTATTTCTGTTATAGCAGCACTAGATAACCAAGATACTGGATTATTTTTTCTTAAAGGACAAGCTTATATAGATTTATTTATTATATTTTATTTCTAAAGGAAGGCTTATGGGCTTATTTATTTATTTATTTTTGGCTTATGTATTTAGGCCTGGTTATCTACTTCCAAAAATCTGCCAATGAAAACCCTATATGGATTATAACAGTCCAATCCCATTGTTGTGCATAGGGGTTGCCATAAGTCGAGGGCTGACTTGACAGCAGCTAACAACAACAACAACTTTTTATCCATACCAGACATTTGGTAGAAAACTTTCAACCTTGAAGACAGAGACCAAAACAAACAATAATAAACAGATAAAAAAGGAATTCAGAACACAGAGATAATAAAGTACAGAAGAAAACTTAGAAATACTGTGATGATCCTCAGAAAGATAAGATCCATAAGCAAAGAGGATGTTACTAAAAAAGAAAATAAAACCTCCAAAAATATTAGTCAAAATAAATTCAGTAGGAGGGTGAGAACATAAACACATGGAAATCTCCCAAGCAAAAATAAAGATATGCAAAATAAGAACGATCTAATATCATACTAAAGAAGTTTTAGTAGAAGAGACCAGAGAAAATTGAAGAAAGGAAAAGAGCAACAAACTAATACGAGAAAGATTTTCAGAACTGAGGCCATAAGTCACCAGTTTGAAAGGACCCAAGGAGTACCAAGCAAGAAAAATGAACAAAAACCCCACACCGTTTCTTAATCTTCAATTGTCAGAACACCAAGAATAAAGAGATGATCCTAATAGCTTGTAGAGTAGAACGAAAAAGTCGCCAAAGATCAGTAAGGAGAATGGGATGAGATTTCTCACTAGCAGCACTGGGAACTAGAAAAAAATAAAACAATACCTTCCAATGTTATAAAGTAGTGTCTTCCAATCTTGAATTCTATTCTTAGCCGAACTCTTAATCTTGTGAGGACAGACTAAAGACACTCTCAGATGTGTAATATTTTAAAACTATTTACCTCCCATGCACCCTTTTCTCAGGAAGCTACTAGAGCAGAAGCTCCACCAAAATGAGGGAGTAAACTAAGAAAGGAAGATATGGGATACAAGCAACACAGGAGAGGTGATGGAAACCTCCAGAATTAGGTTGAAAGGCAGTGCTGGGATGACAGCTCCGAGCTCTCTCGGGCCCAGATAAAAGCAGGAGGCTGAAACTCTGGGAAGGATGTCTCTGAGAAAAACAAAACTGGCCCATTATTCAGGCGTTGGATCATATTGAGAGAAAAAGGTCTTACAGTTCTTCCAGAATTGAAGAAAAATTAATGATATGTACATAAAGAATTAAGGAAACATAAAAAGGCAATTCTTAATGTGGAGTGAGGCAGAAGTGAGGAAGCTGTATAGGAAAGGAAATGTAATCTAATACCACAAGACTCAACTGTGAACAGCATTTACCTACTAACAACACAAATACTGAATAACGATCTTTAAATATTGTGATACAATTCATTGGAAGGTGGGGAGAGTGGAGGTGTATGCGTGCGTGAGTGCGTGCGTGGGTGCGTGTGTGTGTGTGTGTGTGTAAAACCAAAAAACCCTTTGCCGTCGAGTTGATTCTGACTCACAGTGACCCTATAGGACAGAGTAGAACTGCCCCATAGGTTTTCCAAAGAGCAGTTGGTGGATTTGAACTGCCAACCAAAAGGTAAGCCGAGCTCTTAACCATAGCACCACCAGTGCTATCTTTCCTGGTAGAAGCCAGTAGAGAAGATCTGAAAAAATAAATCAAGAAATAGCCTTTTAAATATGTAAGTGAATTAAAAAAATAGTGAAAGGAAATAAAAGTGGTTGCCCCTGGGTTTGGGCTTAAGGGTGGATAAAAGTAGGGAGGACTGTTGTTTTTTGTTATAAACCTTGAAGTCTTATTTAACTTTGGAAACTAGGTACCTTGTATTACTATGCTAAAGATAAAAATTAATGAAAAAATTAATGGCAGCTTCCCAAACTCTGCTCCCCTCCATTTCATAATGCACATCCACCAGGCCCTCTATTCAGACACCACTTCATCATACACCTAAGGAAGTGTCTCTTGAGGCCCATAAAGCCCACCAGAGTTACCCAAAGTAGATGCATCCCTATTGTTATGGATTGAATTGTGTCCCCCTAAAATGTGTATCAACTTGGCACACAATTTTGTGTGATTGCTTACCATTTTGTCATCTGATGTGATTTTCCTAATGTGTTGTAAATTCTACCTCTTTGGTGTTAAAGAGGCAGGATTAGAGGCAGTTATGTTAATCAGGCAGGAGTCAATCTACAAGATTAGGTTGTATCTTGAGTTAATCTCTTTTGAGATATAAAAGAGAAAAGCAAGCAGAGAGAGGGGGGACCTCATGCCACCAAGAATGAAGAACCAGGAGGGGAACATGTCCTTTGGACCCAGGGTCCCTGTGCTGAGAAGCTCCTAGTCCAGGGGAAGATTGATGACAAGGACCTTCCCCCAGAGCTGACAGAGAGAGAAAGCCCTCCCCTGGAGCTGACACCCTGAATTTGGACTCGTAGGCTCCTAGACTGTGAGAGAATAAATTTCTGTTTGTTAAAGCCATCCACTTGTTGTACTTCTGTTATAATAGCACTAGATAACTAAGACACCTATACTCCCTCATAAGAAAGAGAAACTGAGCCAATAACTCACTAGTGGGTCAAGCACAACACTTATTCCTCTGCTCTCCTTCCAAGATGCTGGCCTCCTGCCAGACTCAGTTCATTATTAAACCAGAGCAGCAAACCCCAAATCTCTTGCGCTCACCCCTAAACCAGATCCAGCCAGACTGACTTTGCAGGAGGATTCATTAACACTGGAGAAACCTACAAAGGAGGACACACACACACACACACACACACACACACACCCCTCAAACCACAAGGCATCTTCAATTGCTTTTGTCCTCCGGAGAGCGCAGAATGGATGGTCTGCCCTGGGAGACCTGGCAGATGGGAAACTCATTACAGATGTGAGCTTCAGAGTAAAAGGGACACTTGGAGACCTGTAAATTTCAGGAGTTTGGGGGTATGCATGTGTTGCCTGGAAACCAGAGACCAAATAGGAAACAGGAAGCCCCAGGAGAGAGAGGCTTAAATATTTCAGCATCCTTTCCAGAGCGGGAGGCTGCTGGCTAAGGCCCGAGGGAAGTTCTGGTACTTATTTCTCCTCAGCCCAGATCATCAGAGCTCCTCCCTCCTCTCCTCCCCCACATGCCACTTTGCACCTCTTAGAGGAAGAGGTGAGCTTCTCAAGGGTGCACACACAGGCACCACACATGCTCACACACACACACACACACACACACACACACACACACACACACACAAGCTGTGAAGCCGATTTCTGGCATGGATTTGTGATGAAACCAACAATTTAGCAGCAATGTCATCTGACACTTCTCCTGCAGCTGCAGTGGCTGCCTGTACAGGATGTTGACTTACTGCTTCCACTTGTGTGAGCCTGGGTCTGTCTGAGGCCATCCCAGAATCCACAGCTGGAGCCGAGCTGGCCAAACTTGGAGAGTTCCTGGGGCACAAGGGAGCCCAGAGTGTGAAACATGAGTGGCCTCCACCCTTGGGTCCCTGTTGGCCATGCCAAACTTTCCTCTTCCTGCTTCAGACCAGGCCTGGCCAAATGGGTCCCCTTGCATGGGTCATGCCTGTTACACTCTGTCTCTTCACTTCAAACCATGTGGAACCCCATCCTGCTTCCTGCCTAAAAATCTCCTTGGGGGCTCCAGGATTTTGTGCTCACCCCTCCTCCACACCCTGTAGCTCTTTGATGGCAATTCTCATTTGGCACTAGCGTCTGCATGCTTGAATGTTTGGGGAGTGTGTGTGGTAAGATTTCAGGGTCATACAGACTTTGCTTTCCCTCACTGATAGGGTTTGGGGCAACCTAACCTCTCTCTCTTAGAAGGAGCCCCTAGTGGCGCAGTAGTTAAGCACTCAGCTGCTAACTGAAAGGTAGGCATTTCGAACCCACTAGCTGCTCCACCGGAAAAAGATGTGGTAGTCTGCTTCGGTAAAATTTACAGCCTTGGAAACCCTATGGGGCAGTTCTACTCTGTCCTAAGGGATCACTATGAGTTGGAATCTACTTGACAGTAACAGGTTTAACCTCTCTTAGCCTCAGTTTCTTCATCCAGACAAATGTGGACAACCCTTTCTTCTCGGTAGTGCTGTGAAGATCGTTGTTGTGTGTTGTCGAGTTAGGGGTATGAAATATCTCAGGCCCTGTTTGATGATGGATGACGATCTTTATGGCTCTGAGTCTCAGAGTTAGCAGCACATAGGGCATAAGGGTCACCTGTCAATACTGAGGGGGTCCCACACCCAGAGACTCTGATTTAATTGGCATGAGAAATGACCTGGACATTGGGATTTGTAAAACTTTCCAGGTTGTTCTACTGTGCAGCAAAGTTTGAGAATCACTGCTCGGAGCACTTCTACTGTGAAGACGAGAGAGGAATAGTGGAAGGAGAACTCAGCTCCTCTCAGTCTTGCACAAATGATGGCATTAGCATCTGCACACTTGAATGTTTAGGGGGTGTGTCTGGTGTGTGTGTGTGTGTGCGTATGTGTGTGTGTATGGTATGAATTCAGGGTCTATCTTGCAGGCCACACGCTCTTGGTACCAATAGGTATGGTTGATAAGACTGAGACTTTAACTTTCCCATCTCATAAAAGCCTTTGAAGACTAGAGACTTACAACTGCTAGCTGGGCCTGCTTCCCAATTCCAGGTCTGGGTTCTTACCCCCCAGACTTTCCACCTGGCCTTCTAGGAGCAAGTGAGCTGCAAGGAGCATCCTGCACACAGGTCTGAGCTGTAGGGTCTCGGCCTCTGGCCAGTGCCTTCCTTTCCCATTCCACCTGGCTGGGCATCTCTTCCTCCCAGCATCAGGCCTGCCAGGCACCAGGGCAGCCAGCAGGATTGTACTTGGCTGCCCCACCACAGAGCTTGGTTGTGCTTCATTACGACTTAATGTCAACATGGCCCAACCTTATCCCTGAGTGTGTGAATGTGGAAGAGAGTGGGGGAAAGCTGGATATGTGTGTGCAAACACATGAAAGAATATATTAGGCTCCTGTTCTGTGAGATTGGATGTGGAAGAGCATACTCTTGAACACTTGTCTCTGTGTATGAGGGTAAGTGAGGGTGGCCAGGCATGGCCTCAAAACTTCTACCTTGGAAGAGAAGTCCCAGGTATTTCCTATACAAGTCACTTGTAGAGTAAACCCTGAAAGGTTAAATTAAGCCAAGGGTGTTAGGGACAGAGTGTTAGGGACATTCTCAACTTACTTTTCAACAGTCTCTCCAAGGCACAGCTACTTTAGACTTAACTCTGACCAAGCATCAAAAATTGGAAAGTACAGATGACAGAGACCATGATAGGAGGTGACTGTGCCATCTTAGAGTCCAAGATAACCTAACAGTCAGGAAAACACCAGGACCTCAAACCACATAACAATTCAACCCAGAACTTAGTTGACTCAAAACAGCAACCATTTTATTATCTCTCACAATTCTGTGAGTTCACTGGGCTGGCCCAAGAGGTACTTTTGCTCTGTGTGATGTCAGCTCTTTGTCTACAGTCAACTGGGGGCTCAGCTGGGCTGGAACACCCAAGAGGGCTCACTCACATGGCTGGAGCTTGGCGAGGATGTTTGGAAGGCTGGGCTTAGCTGGAACACTGGGACGACTTGGCCTCTCTCTCCATGCAGTCTTAGGGCACCACCCTCTCCATCTGGCCTCTGCAAAGGGTCAGAGGCAAAGCCTTGTCTCTCCACTAGACTTCTTACACAGTGGCTAACAGTTCTCAAAGGTGAAAAAAATGGTAGCTACTAAGCCTTTCTAAGGCATAGGACTGGAACTGTTACAGCAGCACTTCTGCCACATCCTGTTTGTTAAAGAGAGACACAGGCCCAGCTCAGATTCAGGGTCAGGGACTACAAAAAGGTGTGAATATTGGAAGTGTGCATCACTGAGGCCATTTCTGTAGGTTGGCTAACACACTCAGCATATCCAGAAGTGAGATATGTGACCTGCTCCATTCTCCACTCTACCCATGTCCCTGGTCACCCAATCTGCCCCTCTTCTTGGGTTCTGCTCTGACAAATCTGTGGCATAGTAAATCAGGTGTAATGCAGGAAAGAGGAGTCAGGGAGGCCATGTAAAGTAATGTAGTTTATTTCACTCACAAGTTCCCAGAGAAAGGGAGGCACTGGCATACCATGACTCAGGGCCACAAGGGCTTGCACCTGGGGAGAAGGTGACAACAAGCTGGAATAGTAGGAGACAGCTTATGTATGGCAAGCAAGGTGGGGCTAGCTAGATTGCATGAGCTTCCTGGGGATTGGGCATTTTGAATAATTCAGCAGGCTCACGGGGCATGAAGATTGTTGTGTACCTGGCCCCGAGGTGATTAGGTGGGTGCATAGTGGCCCAGAAGTGTGAAAACCAGACAAAGGGAGTGGTTGGAGAGTGGACGTAAATAGCTGCTCAAGAAGAGGGCCCCAAACTGTATCAAGACAGCGTTTTAAGAAAATGGAATTGCAGGTTCCTCATCTTGCGGAGTGGCACAACTATCCCGCCCTCTAGCACAGAAACCAGGCTTTCTGGATGCCTCCTTCTCTGCCCCCACCTACCCAACCCAAAACCCATTGCCATCAAGTCAATTCCAACTCATAGTGACCCTAGAAGACAGAGTAGAACTGCCCCATAGGGTTTCTAAGATAGTAATCTTTATGGAAGCCAACTGTCACAACTTTCTCCTGCCAAGGAGCTGGTGGGTTTGAGCCACCGACCTTTTGGTTAGCATCTGAGCACTTTAACCACTGCACCACCAGGGTTCCTTTCCACCTACCCAGTCACCCCAAAATCCTCCCTGTTTCACATCCTAAATTCCTCCACTCTTTCACAGCCCATTGTCATAACCTTAATCTAGGCCACCGCTGTCCCTGCCTGGGCTACCGCAAGAACTTCTCTACTTAGCCTCCCGAATGGCCCCCTCCAACCCATCCCTCACACGCCCTCCAGAGTGAGCTAGCCACAAAGTAAGTCTGGTCATGTTCTCCCCTGCTCACAGTGCTTTCCAGCCCTCCGAGTCTTCCACAGGGCAAGAGCCAAGCTCCTGAGTGTGGCACACCAGGTTGTGCTCCTGGGGGCCTTCCTGGCTCCCCAATCTCAGGTAGCCCCCCAGTGCTCTCCATTACAGGGCCCAGTTTTATTTTCCTCATAGCACTTCTTATTACTCGCTGTTTTCTTATTTAACTGTCTCTCTCCACCATGAATCTTCTTTTCCTTGTTTCTACTTCTGTTGTGTACTTCCACACTTGTAATTACTTACATGTCTTCTCTCTCCTTCGATTGAACCTTATATATTATATATATTATTGTACTTGACCTTTTATGACCTAAAAAAAGGCTATTTCTTATGGTACAGTCCAATAGACTGTGAGCTTCTTGAGAGTGAGTGACTTTGTGTTGGTGTCTTCAGCACCTGGCACAGGGTCATAAATAGTCAGTCACATGTACCAGGCCTTAGGAAAGGATTTCAGAAAGTCCAGAGGAAAAACAAGAGTAACCAAATCAAGGTGTTGTTGATGGGGCTGCTTCCACTTCTGGAGGCTCTAGGGGAAAATCTGTTTCCTTGCCTTTTCCAGCTTCTAGAGACTGCCCAGATTCCTTGACCCTTCCTCCATCTTCAGGCCAGCAACATCAGACGGTCTTTCTCACATCTACTCTCTGGTTCTCTTCTGCCTCCTTCTTCTGCTTTTAAGGATGCTTGTAGGGTCACTATGAGTTGAAATTGACTCAATGGCATTGGGTTTTTTGGTGATTACATTGGGCTAACCTAGATAATCTACGATGATTTCTCTATTTTAAGGTGAACTAATTAGCTACCTGAACTCCATCTGCAACCTTATGTTCCAAACTTCCATGTAACCAGGGATGGATTAACCAGTAAGCAAGGCATGCACTGGCTTAGTTGTGATTACTTACTAACCTATAGTGTGTAATTTCACATCTTTGATATGGTGAAATTGTACACTATAGATTAGTAAGTAAGCACAAGTAAGCCCGTGTGTACCTTGCTTATTGGGTAATCTGTCCCTGTATGTAACCTAACATATTCACAGATTCCAGGAGATAGGACTTGGACACCTTTGAGGGAGGGCATTATTCTGCCTACCATAGTACGTTTTTAGTAGTATTTTGAAAAAGATTAATAAAAAAGATGAATAAGAAAGGGGTAGACCTGTTGCTTGGGGAAGTTGGTAAATGTTAGTAGATGCTGGAGGCCATTCAGCTTCTAACTGCTCCATGAAGGGCAAAACAAACACTTTTCAGAGGAAACTGCAAGCCAACATAGGAGTGAAGATAGTGTAGCAGATGAGAATCTTGGTTCACAAATTCAAGCGTGCAAGAAAGGTCACATTTCCTCATTTTCTTTAAATTGATTTCAAGCTGACTCCAAGTTCCTGCCCTGCCAGCTTGGCAGGAAGACTAACTTAAATTATTACCAAGGCTCCTTCCTTTCCCCAGAATTCAAGTGAGGAATCTTCTCCTTCTTCAAAACAATACTATGTCCCAAACGCTGATTTAAACACATGTATTAACTCATTTAATCCTTACCACAGCCCTGTAACAAGTAATACTAATGTCCCCATTTTATAGACAATGAAGCTAAGGCCTATAGAAGTTCAGGAACTTGCCCAAGGTCAGACAACTCCACACCATGATAGCTGTGGCTGATATCCTCCTTGTCCAAGCCCAGAATGGTCCCGTGAAGGACTTCTTTGCTTCAATGCAACGTGTGGGATGAAGAAACCGTTGCTGAGGTGAGGAAACCTGGAGCCTGTGCTCTAACCTTCCAAGAGGCACCACACAGCCATTTCCCCAGGTCTTGCCACTAAGTAGCACTGCCTAGTCCTGCTTGTTCCCACTCCTGATTCACAACCAGTTTTTTTGTTTTTTTGGTTTGAGGAAATTCTGCCCCTCACTCTTCCAGTTGCCATTAAAAAAATTTTTGTCATAATGTCTTCAATCAAAGCCAGTAATAGACAGCCAAGTAGTTACTTCTGCTTTTGACCTTATTGCACAAGACTGCCCCAGAGGAGGGGATACATAAGCACCTAGCTACCTCTTGGGAGCAAGGCAGTGCAGGGAGAAAACACCCAGGTTTAAACCTCAAGAAATTATCCTGCCACAAGAGGGAGTGCCCAGAACCTGTAAATTACTTCAGGCTCCCGGGGCCTGACATATACTTTCCAGGGCATGGAGAGAACTTGCAAAGAATATCTCCAAGCTCTCTTTGGTCCTCTATGAGGCGTCTTAAAGAAGGAAAGAAATGCCAGGGGACTGGCAAATGTTGAACGAATTTTTTAAAAATGGAAAGAAGTAGGTTCCAAAACCAACAGACCCAAATCTTGGCAAAAATCTCTGAAAAGATTATTAAACATACCATTTGTAAGCCTTTAGCAGAGGAAATGGTCTTATTTCCTTTAATAATGGGTCACCAGACTGGAGGATCAGTGGAATGTTCTATTCTGGATTGTAAGATGTACCCTAACAAATGTTCTCATTACATCCTCAAGATCAACATGGAGAAATGTGGTCCAGATGTTAACCTGCTAGATGGGTCTGTAGCTGGTTCAGCGAAAGTTCTTGAAAGGTGTTTGTTAATGGAATTCTATCAGGGGGTGGTGGGTAGGGAGCAGGGCAGACCTCACTTGATGTATGCATAGTAGACCTATCTTAGCCCTATCATGTTATTTTCTTTTTTTTCTTTGTCAATACATTTTAAAAAATTACAATGGTAAACATGTATGTAACAAAAACATTAGCCATTTCAACAATCTTTGCATATACAGTTCAGTGACATTAATTTTATGTTCATCATGTTGTTCAACCATCATCCTTAGCCTGTTCAGCATATAATGGCTGACTCACGTGATAACACAGAGGCATGCGTATAAAATGTGTAGCTTACACTGAGCTGAGGGTGGGGAGAAAGATAATTTACACGTTAGATAACTGAATCCCAGCTCATAGGAGGAGCTCAAGAAATAGACTTTTTATCCTGCCCTTGCGCTATTTCCTTGTGTCTTTTTTTTTTTGGGGGGTGGGGGTGGTCTTTGAACTCACTATTTCTTCTGCATGAAATAGCCTTTTTCCTTTGTCTATTTGAGAAATGCCTACCCACTCTTTCGGATTTCATTCAAGTTCATCTTCTTTGTGAAGGCTTTACTGACCTGTGTTCCAAGTGTAGTTGAGCACTCCCAAGTTTGTGCCCTTCCCAAGCTTTGGCTTTATCACTATCACATTTATTTTAAGTGTGTGTTTACATGTAATCTCTCCTACTAGACAGTAGATTGCCGAAGGGCAGTGACTGCCTTGTTCATTTTTGTGTCAACATAGTGGCTAGGATGTAGTAGGTGCTTAATAAATATTGTAGAAGGAAGGAGGAAAGGAAGGAAAAGGGAAGGGCAAAAGGAAGGAATCAAAGTGACTGTTGTCCTTCTCTTGACATATGAAGGTGTTTTCATTATCTATTGCTGTGTAGCAAACTACCCCAAAATTTAGTAGCTTAAATTAATAAGCATTTTATTTGTCCATGATTCCGTGGTTCAGGAATTCAGGCAGGGCTTAGCTGGGTGGCTCTTTTGCTCTAATTGGTGTTGTCTGGGACCATTTACTCAGCTGCTTTTGCCGGATGGCATGGCTGGCCTGGAAGGTCAAGAAGGCTTCATTCATGTCTGGTACTTCAGTCCTCCACCATGTGGCCCCTCTCCCTCCATGTGGCTTGAACTGCTTCACAGAATGGTGGTTGTAGGGTAGCTGGATTTCTTACATGACAGCAGGTTTTCAAAAGGGAGTGTTCCAAGTGGCGAAGGCTTCCAAGAAGCTGTAGATTTCTTAAGGCCCAGCCACAGAAGTCACACAGTGTTACTTCTACCACATTCTACTGGTGAAAACAGGTCACA
The DNA here is from genome assembly GCA_030035585.1 of Dugong dugon. Lineage (NCBI taxonomy): Eukaryota > Metazoa > Chordata > Mammalia > Sirenia > Dugongidae > Dugong > Dugong dugon. The sequence continues at coordinate 41,257,498 of CM057469.1, read as the reverse complement.
GGGCCAGCCCTTGTTCAAGGGAAGGGGAAATAGATTCCACCTTTCAATAAGAGTTGTAGCACACAAGGTTGCATAGAAGGTTGTGTGGGGTACTCCTGGTGGCCATGGAATGTAGTGAAACAATCTCATGCTTTGCAGTCAGAAACCAAACAAACAAAAAAGCATTTCAAACCAGTTGCTGTCAAGTCGATCTGACTCTTGGTGACCCTATGTGTTTCAGAGTAGAACTTCAATCCATAGCGTTTTCAATGGCTGTGATCTTTTGGAAGTAGATCACAAGGGCTTTCTTCCAAAATGGATTCAAATCACCAACGTTTTGGTTAGTAACTGAGTGCTTTACTGTTTGCACTGCCCAGGGACTCCATGGAGTCAGAAAACCTGGGTTTAAATTTTGTCTTTCTCACTTGCTAGGTCTCACATCACTTAACCTCTCACATCACTTAACCTATCTGCAAAATGGGGATGAGAATAGTAATATTGCCTACATAGGGTTACTGTGAGTCTCACACGAGATCATGCATTTGAAAGTGTTCTATTAGTTCTATTAGTCAGTTGCAATTAGTGTCAGAGCTGTAACTAGAAACCAGGGCTCCAGAAATCCAGTCTACAGCCCTTCCCACCACTCCTCCCTACCTCCTCAGTAAGATTCAGTGAGTACATGTTCATTGAGGCCAGTGGACACAGGCCACCCTGTCTGCTTAGGAACACTTTCTTATCCTAAATAAGGTAAGTGTTAAAATACTGCCATGATGTGACTAAATAGTTAGACCTTTTGCCTCTGTTGTGAGGGTAGGGCATAGGGTTGCCAGAAGGCAGATGGAAAATTTGGGGGGCATGTGTGTCTGATTTAAATCCGGGTGGCCAACAAGAATAAGAAGAAACTCTTCTTTTCAAAACAGCTTTAAACTAACAATGCCCTCGCCCTGCACCCCTCATAAGACCAGCACAGAAAGAACTCTGACCCCACAGCCAGAGCTCATTCGCCTGAGACTGTGGCTACAAAGGAGTCCCTGGATGGTGCAAATGGTTAACGCACTTGGCCGCTAAACAAAAGGTTGGAGGATTGAGTTCACCCAGCGGCACCTTGGAAGAAAGTTCCAACAATCTGCTTTTGAAAAATCATCCACTGAAAACCCTATGAAGCATAGTTCTGCTCTGACACACATGGGGTGGCCATGAGTTGGAATCGATTTGACAGCAACTGGGTACTGGTTGCTACAGAGAGCCCAGGTTGGAGAGACCAACAGGGCCAAGAAAGCATCAGCCATTTCAGAGAGGGTAACAAGCAAACTGGCCCTGGAAACAGAGGGCCGTGTGGTTTCTTATAGAGGGTGGCTGAGCCATCATTTCTCTCCTAATGGGTGTCCCTGCTTCCCCTTGTAGTCTATTCTCCACACAGCAGCCAGAACGATCCTTTTAAATCTTAACTCAGAACTCGCCAGTGGCTCCTGACATCCTACTCAGAGTAGAAGCCAAAGTTTTCACCTCTAAAGTCCTCCCAGGTCTGGCCCCTAACCCTCTCAGACCTCGGCTCCTGTGCTCTCCTCACTACTCCCCTCTCCACCACACCGGCCTCCTAGCTCCTTCTGAAACATGCCAGGCATGCTCCCGCTTAGGCTTTGCATTGGCTCTTCCTCTGTCTAGACCGTTCTTCCTCCAGATACTCCCTTCCCACCTTCACGTCTTTGCTCTAATGTCATCATCTCCATGAGGCCTACACTGACCATCCCATTTAAAATAGTCATCCTCAATTTATGATGTTTATTGTCTTTATTCCCTTCACTAGAATGTAAGCGCCACAGGGGCAGGAATTTTTGCCTGTTTTATTCACTGATATATCCCAAGCATCTGAAAGAGTGGCTGGTCCATAATAAGTAAAGCATTCTTAGGACTCTCTGCTGCTACTTCTGGTCCTCCCATGTCCGGGCACGTAGAACTACATTCACTCTCCCTAGCCCACAATGGCCCTGTGATTTGTTTTGGCTCCAGAAAAGTGGATGGAAGGGGTATGTGTTACTTCCAAGGATTGTTTAAGAGCCAGCGTGTGACTGTCACGACTCCCTTTATCCTGCCGTGGTGATGGGCGATAGCTGACAGGGTTCAGGCTCTGCCAGCCAGCCCTCGTCCCTGAGTGAGGAGCAGGCTAAGCAGAGCCCCTGCAACCTGAGACGGACATGTAGCATTGACAAGAGATAAATCTGTTGTTTTAAGCCACTGAGATATAAAGGATGTTTGTTAGTGCAGAATAACTCAGCTGGCCTTGACTGATGCGGTCCATAATTATTTGTTGAATAAATAAATGAGTGAATGAATTGTCAACAAATCCTTTTGTTGTCTGGATAAAGCCATGAGTTTAAGAACCCCACTCTCCAGAATTGACTCAATAGCAACTGGTTAACTGGTTCTATAGCTCTTAACCACTGCACCTCCAGGGCTCTAGGTATTGCTATACACATAATAATATTGTTATGGATTGAATTGTGTCACCCTAAAATGTGTATCACTTGGTTAGGCCATGGTTCTCAGTATTGTGTGGTTGTCCACCATTTTGTAATCTGATGTGATTTTCCTACGTGTTGTAAATCTTACCTCTATGCTGTTAATGAGGCAGGACTCAATCTACATGACTAAGTTGTATGTTGAGCCAGTCTCTGCTGAGATATAAGAGAGAATCGAGCAGAGAGGAGGGGGGACCTCATGCCACCAAGAATGAAGAAACAGGAGGGGAGTGTTCCTTTGGACCTGGGGTCCCTGTGCTGAGAAGCTCCTAGACCAGGGGAAGATCGATGTTGAGGACCTTCCCTTGGAGCTGACAGAGATAGAAAGGCTTCCCTGGAGCTGGCACCCTTAATTTGGACTTGTAGCTTCCTAGACTGTGGGAGAATAAAGTTCTGTTTGTTAAAGCCATCCACTTGTGGTATTTCTATTATAGCAGCACTAGGTAACTAATAATAATTATTGTTATCATTTTTTTAGTGTCAGGCACTCAAAAGTTTGTAAGACACAGATCTAAGCATTTTACAATTGTACTAGCCATTTAATTCCCTCACTAACTCTACGAGATAAGTACTATTATTGTTCCCATTTCTCAGATGAAGAAACTGTGGCACTGAGAGGTTGGCTTTCACTTAAGGTCAGACCCACTAGACTCTGACTTTTAAAAATTTTTTTAAAATTTTTATTGGGAAATATGTATAACAAAACATCTGCCAATTCAATCATTTTTATGTGTACAATCCAGTGACATTAATTGCATTCACCGCATGTGCTTGACTTTTACAGTCAGCATGCTGGAACTCACCATGATGAAGCTAGGCAAGCAGCGCCTCGCAGGCCACAGTTGCGGTGTGCTACCTGGCAAAGGGAATACCTGTATCATTGTGTCCTTGGTCACTTGGATATAGCCCCTGTGTGCAGAGCCAGGCAGGGATGTGTTCAGGGGCAGGGAGAGGGCAGACATCTCACTAACCCTGCCAGGATAGGTGATGGGTCATCCAGGCGACCCCATGTCTGGTTAACATCTCAGGATGTTTGAAATGATTTGGCTGCCAGTAAAACTCCCCAAAATGTGCTTTAGGGAAAAACAGCCAATCATCAAAAAAAACTCCACTCCAACTCTTGCCCTTTAATTTGTAAGACCATGTGTATTCTTGGGAAAATTCAATCCATATGTTTCTCCGTCTTTTATACATGGAAATGTTTCCTAGGGAGTATTTGACTTCCCAAACCCTCCAAACCTTCCCCGACTTTCCTTTCCCTGTCTTCTGCATTTCCTGGTCTCTCCCAACACTCTAGGGACAGGAATTCACATTCTAGCAGAAGCAAACCTTGGGGGAAATGCTAAGGCTACCCTCTGAGAAGAGTGAATGGCTTGGAGCCACTGAGATGCCCAGAGAGGCATCCCCCGGGGCCTGTCCCACCAGGCCTCACATAGGGTCAGACCGGCCAGGTGCCCTCACCCATCTGTCCCACTCCCTGAGCATTGATTTCAGGGACAGTAGATGCAGCTTGCGGTAATTCATTGTCTCCTTATATGCTTGGAGTCGGAACAGCCAGACAGTACAAGATTCATGTGAGACAAGAAGGAGATTCACATTTTGCTAGAAGCCTGGAGCCCTGGCCCATGAGAGTCTCAAAATAGCTCTGCCCACTCCCAGTGATGGTTCTTCGTGAGGGCCAGGCAGAGTGGAAAGGGAGTGTGGGCAGTACAGCAGGTTTGCAGTGCAGGCTGCACAGGGGGTCAAGCCAAGCTCCACGAGGTGGAAGTCATAATAATTATTAGTGCCTGACACTTGTGTAACATTTCATAGTTTAAAAAATGCTGTCAGCATCTTGATGTAGCCAGAAAGGCCACGGGCTTTGGAGCTAAAAACCTTGGATTCGGATCCTGTGTCCTAGCTACACAACCCTGGGCAAATCACTTAACCTCTTTGAGCCTCAGTTTATTCATTTGTGAAGTGGGAACAGTGACAGTTCCTCACAGGCTGGCTCTGAATCTCATGAGACAATGTCAGTGAACACACTGTTAGGTTGTAAGGTGCTAACAAATGACAGGTGGCTGTTGTAGGGTTGACACCTCATCTCACTTGATGCTCAAATCTTGACCCTCAAGGGCCTGACCCTACTCAAGGATGACATGTGAATTTTCAGTCTTTCATATTTTTTTTCCGAAAAGGAAAACAGATGTTGTTGTTTTCTGGCTTAAGCTCCTGCCTTGGGTGTTCCCCAATGTCAATGTCATCTGTGGGACCCAGGATTCTGAATGCTGGGGTATGCTGGGGGGCTGTTTCTAGGAGGAACCAAGGAGACTTCTGGGGAGACCTCATCCTAAGAGAAGAAAGGGTAGAAGGCAGGGCTTGGGCTGGCTGTCAAAGAAGAGGGTGACTTCCACTATCTCTGGGGAGTCCTGGCTGGAAGGCCAATAGACAAAAAAGACGGAGTGATTTCTGCAAGTACTGTGCAAGACCCGGGAGCACAGGGCAGCTCAGCGCTGAGGCCCACATAATGAGGTGCAGCACGAGACGGCCTCAGCAGCCATCCACAGTGGCCAGAGCCCCTTCTTGAGCTCTGGGCGTGCCTTTGCAGGGAATGGGAGAGAGAGGTCCAGCAAGAGTGGGGTGGGCACCAGGTGGTAACCACAGCACTGTGTTGGCACACATTGAGATCCCCCCATGGACTCCCTGAATTATGGTGGGGTGTGGGTGCTTTGAAGGGGCATTGGGGGTCCCATTATAGCAGGTGGAGAAGGACTATCTGTCCTAGGACTGTGACCATATTTGTTTGACCTCAGGCTTGTGTGCATGATGACCATGGATCACCAGGATAATGCTCAAATTCCTTAGCACGGTACACAGACCCCTCTTTGACTGAGCCCCCGCCTGTCCCTTCCACCTACACCACCCTATTCCCACCATTTATAGCTGTGTCAGCCCAGTCTGCTCCTCAGCTGGAATGTTTTCCTCTCGCCCTTTCCACTTGGCAATCACCTATACCAACATGTCATCCACAGCCTTCAACTCTTCTATTGAGCTCTTCTGCTTGGCTAAAATGCACCACTCCCTCCTGGTGAGTCAATGTCCAATCCAGCACTGACAACTATAACCAGATCCTTCAAAGCAGGCACTGTGCCCAAGCCATCTTTTGTCCTGAGGGCCCAGCAGAATGCTTGATAAAAGTTGGTGGAAGCTTGGATAAGGAATGAATTAATAAGTGGAAAGGGTGAGGAACTTGCTTTATCATCACCCCGTCTCCAAACCAAGACAAAGATCCAAGCTTCAAGCATCAGTGACATTTCAGTGCTCCCAAGAGCCCAGTGGCGTCGCTAGGTGGGTGTGGACACACCAGGTGACACAGTCAGAGGGGGTGACACCAAAATGACTGTCTATAAAATTTTTGTGCAGTATTTCAGCAGATAATTTATTATTTTTTTTTGTTTACAAAATTATCCCTGTAGTTAGTTATAACAAAAAAAATTTTTTTGTAAGCCCAACTTACATGTATCAATATACCTACAAGGCTAAAATTGTATGGTAATTTGCTTTTTGAACCTTCTAATGTGCTACAGTCAGAATTACCATTATCACCCAATTACAATGATACTGTGAATCACGTGGTTTCATCTGCCTGCATTACAAGTATGCACTGTTGTTCCTCGCTGCCAGTGTTTTTTATAGTCACTGATTTTGTCATAATTTCTGGTGTTTTAGCTACAATATTGTGGTAATTAGCATGGGGGGGTGACCCCCTAAGTTATCACGCTAAGTAACAGCAACCCTAGTGATGCCACTGCAAGAGCCCCAAAGACTCCTGCCCTTCTATCTGCCTTCTCAGTTCCTGCACTTGCTGCCAGAGGGATGATGGATCCAGAAGGCTGTTTCCAGCTGGTGCAGTCATCCTGCCTGGGGGCAGGGGGCAGAGCAGAAGGCACCCAATGTACATCTCTGCAGCCAGCTCTCGTCTGCCTGTTGCAGGGGTTCTTGGTCCCGCAGGTTACCCTGGGCAGCACCAGCTGCAGCTGGCTTTGATTCCACTAGGCTCTCAAGGTGCCTCTTTCTGAGCAGGAATGAAGTCTGACAAAACCAAGGAATCATCAGCTAGCCAGTGCAATGCAAACCTCCTGTGGAGATGCCACCAGTTGATTTTTTTTTTTTCTGCACTTTAGGATCACCTGGGGAACTCTGCAAACTGCCAATGGCCAGACTTCACCCCACATCAATTATTTCAGAATCTCTAGGGTGGGACCTAGACATCAGTATTCTTTAAAACTTCCCAAGTGACACCATATGCAGCCAAGTTGATCATACAGATGATCCAGGAAACTTACAGAAAATACCCATGCACCAGCCTCACCCCAAACCAATTAAATTAGGATCTCCCTGGGTGCCTGGACATCATTTTTGTTTGTTTTTGGATAACTCTCCGGATGATTCTAATGGGCATCTGGGGTTGAGACTGGTATTAAGCCCAATACTCACTATTTGGCGAGGAATCTGTGGCCTAGAGAAACGAAGGGACTTCCCGAGGACACGTAATACACTACAGAACTATGATAGGAATCCAGCTGTAGGGTTCTGAATCCTAATACAATACGTTTGCTATTACACAGGGCAGACAGTACACATGGGGATTCCCTCCAGCAATGTGTTTCACAATTTTGTTGTTGGGTTGGCACATTATTCAAGAAAGGTTGCAAAAGCACCTTTGATCAGATCAGAGAGCTCGCACCTGGGCAAGCACTTCCCTCCCTTTGACCTTTATCAAACCCAGAGGGCAAAGTCCTTCAGAGAGACGTCATCCATCACTTCAAGAACAGATTTAGAGCTGCTGTGATGCTAATACAGATAGTGATGATCAAATACCTGGGAACTTGTCCTGGGTAAAATCTGGAGGAAAGGGATTTGCTGGGCTGCACACATCCTGTGTCTCCATGAGACTGCTTGGGGTTAGGGGAGGAGGGGAGGGGCAATTCCATGCCTCCTGTCCTGGTTCACAGTGCTCTTTCTGTCCCTCTCACCATTGGGCTGGGGAGAAGCATGAACTTGGAGACAGGCCGTTCTGGGCCTACAATAATAAATGTTGGAAACCAACATTTCCTGCATACTTGCCATGTGCAGGCACTGTGTTTTCATACTTTGGCCCCTCTTAATATTCAGAAGAATTAACACTTAGGTAGGGATTGTTAATGCTCATTAATACTTAGAAGAACTAATGTTCTGGTAGGGGTCATTAGTGCCCATTTCATAGCTGTGGAAACTAAGGCTTGGGATGGTTAATAGCTTGCTCTAGGTCACCTGAGTAGTAAGTCATGGAGCTAGGATCTAACCTCAGGCTGCAAGACTTATGGCTTTTTTGTCCTGGAGCACCTTGCCTCTCAGAATGGGCCTCACCCAGATCACTTCCGTTAACTCTGAACCCTTCTTCATCTGCCAAGGTCCAGCTCATCTTTTGAGAGCTCAGTGACTCTTCCCTGCCTTTGTTATCTCACCATAGCCTGGGCTGAGCCTGGCCTGTCTCCTCCATGACCATGAGGTCTCTAGGGGCTGGGTACCATCTCTCACTCACCTCTCCACCCCTGGTACCCAGCCATGGAAAGAGCCCAGAAACATGTGGTGGTTTCTATGGCCACCACCAGGGCCTCTGGAGCCTGAATTCTCCACACCTGTGAGGAGACACACCAGGTGCTGGTGCAGCCGCCTCTATGTTGCCATGCCTAAGACCTCACCTCCTAGAGTCTCCAATTCAAGAGGTCACATTTCTAGGAGGAGTCCCTGGCTGGTGCAAATGGTTAAGCACTTGACTACTAATCGAAGGGTTGGCAGTTCGAACCCACTCAGAGGTGTCTTGGAAGAAAGGCCTAGCAATCTGCTTCCGAAAGTTCACAAGCTTGAAAAGTCTATGGAGCGCAGTTCTCCTCTGCACATATGGGGTCGCATGAGTCATAATTGACTCGACAGCAACTGTTTTGTTTTGTTTCTTCCTTCCCAGGAGGCTTCTTTCAGATCCACATAGATAACCAAGGGAAGGTAACCACAAGTCAGGATCATCTTGACATGAGCTCACTTGGAATGAGACAGTGGACTGGCCTTTCAATTTTATATGACATTTTTATTATTAATAAAGTGTTTCAATAACATTAAAGGAATTTGAAGAGAAAGCATGCCAAAGCATAATTCTACCTACTTCTCTTACACAATTGTTTTCATTGATCTGTGCCCTTTCCAGTCCTTTGCCAGAGAAATACACATTTTTTTCTAATCATGATGTTTATAAACAATTTTGTGCTGTTTCTTTTACATAGAACTGGCTTGTAAACTGCTTCCACACTCTCATCTTCATGTTGATCTGTTATACTGTCTGCATAGTCTCCTATCACATTTTTGTGCTATAGTTAAATTGTTCCCCGATAGTTAAAGATTGAGATTCATTCTTTAAATAATTGTGTGACAAAAATCTTTGTATACTCATTTTTCTTTTCTTCTGAATGATTTCTTCAGGTATATTTTGGAGCAGCAGAGAAGCCGGGCATGTTGTGGACCTAGAAAGGGTGGGTGGAGGGTGGGAGGTAGAGAAATGAGAGGAAGACAAATTTTTGCCCACCAGTTTTGTCTGTGTGAGCCCAGCACAGAAAGCAGGCCTCCCAACAAACATTCTATAGGTGGTTGAGTCAGAGGCATCACTAGACATTTCTGCCCTGGAAACCTTGGCCTTTCTCCCCGCCCAAATTTGTAGAACTTGCCATGAGAAAAGACCTTACCTCAGGACCCTATTTATTCAGAGCTGATGGGATGCAGAGTGGGGCATGTGTGTATGTGTGTTTAAAGATAGGAGGAGGGGACACCAAGCACTGTCTATTTTTCTGTGAGGTGGGGAGTGGAGAGAGAATGCAATAAATATAATAATGCTAGGTCAGATCTCTAGAATACATACCATGTGCTGAATATTACATGCTTCATTTGAATGATCTTATTGCTTCTCACATCCAATGAGGTAGGTATTTTGCAAAGAGGGACTGAGGCTCAGTGAGGAATACACACCCTCTGTAGGTGGTAGTGAAGTCCCTGGGTAGTGCAAATGGTTAACACACTCAGCTGCTAACCTAAGGATTGGTGGTTTGAGTCCACCCAGAGGATCCTCGGAAGAAAAGTCTGGTGATCTACTTCCAAAAAATCAGCCATTGAAAATCCTGTAGAGCACAGTTCTACTCTGACACACATACACACATGGGGTCACCATGAGTTGGAGTCAACTTGATGGTAACTGGTTACTGGTAGGTGCTAGTAGGTGGTGATAATAAGGCTACAATCCATGCATGTCAGACTGACATCACTTCTAAACCCTTGTGAGGGAGGAAGAGTTAACACAGCAGGAGCTGTCATTTCCCAACAACCTCAGGAAGCTGCTGGAATTTTGGGGCCAAGTCTAACCCATACCTCAACCCAGGCTGGATAAGGGGCTGGGAGGGTGGTGGCAAGGGGTTGAGATGACGAGCAAAAGCTTCTGGATGAACTGAGGAAGGCAAAGGCTGAATTCTATTTGAGAATTTCCTTTAGACACTCAAGAGGAGTTTCTTATCCCTTCCATTTTTAAAATCATTTTTAATGCACATGTTTTGCCTCCATATGTGCAGGAAGCTGCTGGGAGGTAGGGCTGGGTCTCACCTATTTTGATCTCACAATCAATAGGGCCTCACCACTGTTGGTTGGAATGGTAGGGAAACCCTGCTGGAAGCAACAGAAGCCAAGCTCAGCTTTGAGGGATGGGTGGGATGGATAGCAAAAAGAAATGGGAAGGGCAACCCAGACAGGGAAGATAGTATATGAGAAGGCTGGGAGAGGGGCATGAGCAGGGAGTGTGTGGGGTTGATTGAGGACCAATAAGGAGACAATTTTCACTAGATTGTGTTCAAGAGGAAAGGTGAGAAATAAGGCTAGAAGGCTCAACTCTTGGTGCAAACAGGACCCCTGGACTAGCTTTTAGTCTATGGAGTGACCCTTCTCAGGTCTGACTTTCTCTGGCTTAGAGAGAACAGTGATGAGAGTGGAGTGAGGGTTGATTATGTTCTGCACTTGTTTTGCAATCAGGAAAGTGGTAAAAAATAACACAACACTAGCTTAGGTAAACAACCAAGAGCCAAGTTACCATGTCCGGACCCTGAGTGAAAACAGACTGCCTAACACCTGTTTCAACTCAAACGACATTCCTTGATGAGCACAGTCCTGCTAACGGTCCCCAGGAAGGAAGCAGCAGTCTTCTCTGAGGGTGGGGCCTGCCACCGTGTTGGCCAAAGCTGAGTCCTGGGGGCAGGTAGTGACCAGGCCAGACTTGTCCTGCAGCATTGCCAGGACAACTGCTGGGAAGGTGTAAGATGTCCTTTGTCTGCAAACCCTCCTCTAGTCCTTGCCTCTACTGTGCCTCCAGAGGCTCCAGAACCTAAGGAGAACCTGAGGAGGCATGGGCAATCGTCTGGAATGACCAGGGCTTACTCTAAGAGCTTTTGTGGCTTGGGTTCTGGATTTCTACCACCTTTACCTGTTCTTCCAGGGTTGGCAGTGGAGAGAGGTGCTCAGCCCTTCTCTGGGTCCCAGCCTCTTAGGCTGTTTGCTAATTTTGGTTGGAGCTCTGGTACTAAGTGAAAACATCAGGGATTCCTGGCAAGGACTCAGACAAAATGAGAAATAGAAAAACAGAAGAGTCTCCAAGTCTTCTCAAGCAGTGTAAGCTAACAGGCCAAGCTGTTGATGGCCCATGGAGATCCTGCCTTGGCAACAGACAGGCCCAAACCACCTGCCTTTAGCTGGGGAGGCTTTCCTTGCCTGTGGTTTATGTTAGAAATTCTGACCAATACAGCCGATGGACTGCTGGCTGTTTCCATCTGAATGTCCCATAGACGTCTCAAACTCAATAGGTCAGAAGACAAACTCATCCCAGCTCCCATGAGTCTGTACTCCACCATCTCATTCTGGTTCCACCACCTACCTGGAGACACCAAATAACCCCCGAACCCTACATCCTCCTCTCTACTTCCACTGCTGCTACCCGGGCTCAAGGCTCTCATTCTGCATGGTCACAACAAACTCTTCAATGATCTTCCTACCTCTGTCCTGCCCATTCTCAAATCCAGCCTAGACCCAGCTGCCAGAGGGATCCATCCAAAACACAAAGTTGATTATGTTCCCTGCCCCCATATCTATAGACTGTACAATGAGGAAACAATGGAAAATAAAATCATCAAAGAAAAAAATCTCCTTCCTTCTAAAGGGAAAGGTGAGAAGCCCTGGTGGCGCAATGTGGTTAAGAGCTCGGCTACTAATCAAAACATTGAAGGTTCAAACCCAGCAGCTGTTCTGCAGAAGAAAGATGTGGCAGTCTGCTTCTGTAAAGATTACAGCCTTGGAAACCCTATGCGGCAGTTCTATTCTGTCCTCTAGGGTCACTATCAGTTGGAATCAACTTGATGCCAACAGATTTTGTTTTGTTTTGTTTTGTAAGAGCACGGTGGTCCAATTTCTGTCAGTGGGGAAATTAATCTCTGTTGGGCTCCCATCCCATTGCAGGCAGGAGTGGGGAGAATAGATGAGAGATGAATTGACAGTTTATTGTTTAGGACAGTGTAGGAGAACATCATAGTGGTCAGTGAAGGCTTATACTGTGGAAAAGTAGGTAAGAGCTACAGGCTAAAACAAAAAAATCAAACCAGTTGCCACTGAGTTGATTCAGACTCATGGTGACCCCATGTGTGTCAGAATAGAACCGTGCTCCACAAGGTTTTCAATGGCTGATTTTTTTGGAAGCAGATACCAGGGCTTTTTTCTGAGGCCCCTCTGAGTGGACTTGAACCTCCACAAACTTTTGGTTAGTAGCTGAGTTCTTAACTGTGACACCCAGGCAGCCAAGCTACAAGGCACATTGTGTTAAATTGGAAGGAGCAGTATGAAAGCATAACCTTAAAAAGAAAGAAATCTCTTGTCTCCATCTCCCTTGTCCCTGCCATGCTCACATGCACCTGAGCCCCTAGACTGTGGTCCCTGGTATCCTTCTCCACTAAAAAGAATGAGGATTCCTTGGAGCAAAGCTGATTCCGTGTCTTGAGGGAGGAAAAAAACAAACAAAAAAAACCTCAGGACGCATCTGGAACATCTTGTTGTTGCCAGAAAGTCAGAATGCTATCAGGAACGTCAGGGGCAGTGCTGCAAGGACAAAGGAGCTGAACCAAGGGGTCTCCTGGGCCAAACCTTGACAATCTGGGCATTAATTGGAACAGATTGAGCCAGAGAAGACTTCAAGCCCATCATGACACTCAACAGATTTTGAAGTACATAGAGTGTTTGAGGTCAAAAGGAGAGTGAATTTAATGAAACATGTCAGTTTGTGTTGATTGTAATAAGTGGGGCATTTAAGATAAACAGATCTTTTGTTTTTTCTGTGAGTTATATATCTGTTTATAAAGGATAGATGTGTGCTTCTTTCTACTGGTGTAGGCAGGAAAGGATAAATGCATGGGATTCTGAGTAAGCCAATTAGTTTAGGAAAAAGTATGCTCGTTATAACTGAGTACACACACATCCTCCTGCACATCCTCCTGACGGTTCTAGAGAGAAGCACAGACTACGCAGACTCCATGCCTCCTCCCTTTGGGACTGAAACTTCACGGTGGCCCCTAAATTATAATCCGACGTCCACAGGACCCACAAGTGTTTAATAATGCTCGCAGACTAGGTCGATACATCATGGTGACAGGACAGTGGATTAGGCTGGCCAAGTGTGATGTGGCTAATACTTCATTTCAGGAGGAAAATTCAGTGCTGCCAAAAAACCAAACACCTTCACGAGAGGTGTGGACTTCAAAAGCCTTACTGAAGTAACAAAGTTTCATTATAAAAAGGAAGCTTACCCTATTTGAATCTCATTGGACTTTGCAACCTGGCTTCACTTCTTGACCCAGAATCAATGGCTCAACCACCCAGACTTTGCAACCCCAGCAGTTTGAGATGGTTCTTTCTCTTTCTCTTTTAGTCTGGTAAGATTGTTAAAAACCCCAGGAAAGTAAAAATAGTATTTGGTAAAATCAGTGAAATCCTAAGAAGGTGTGAAAATTGGCACCCAGGGAAGGTGTTGAATTCAGGACGAGAAACAAAATGAAATCCAGGGTATTAGCACTTTTATAACAGGTTTAGTGTAAGGGCATGAAACAGGTTTAGAGTCGTGATATTTTGTGAGTTTTCTACATTTAATATGTTTAGAGTATTTCAGAGGATCTGCTATATTAAATTTGTGAATTTAATTAAATGGAGTTGTTTGATTAGGTTTGCAATCAGTGTTAAATGTTTGGGAAAATCCAATTTGCTAAATTCATGACCTTTTAAAATTTATTATCTATGTTAGTCGTGTGTGAATATTTAGAGGAATGTTGATAGTTTAAGGAATGATGATTATTATAGATACATAAGGTTAATAAATGGGCATTAAACCAGGTGTAAATAGTAGTTAGTATTCCTCCATACCCAGAGGCTCTTTAGACTCATAATAACCATCAGTGGCCTTGAATTTGTACCAGCCAATGCAGGACAGGGTCAGAGAGTGGCTAACCAAACAAACAAAAACAAAACAAAACAAAACAAACCTGTTGATGTAGACTGAATTCCTATTCATGCTGACCCCCTGTGTTACAGAGTAGCACTGAGCTCCATAAGATTTTCTAGGCTGTGGAGCAGTGGTTAAAGTGATCGACTGCTAACCGAAAGGTTGGCAATTTGAAGCCACCAGCCACTCCGAGGGGAAAAGATGTGGTAGTCTGCTTCTGTAGAGATTTACAGCCTTGGAAACCCTATGGCATCCCTATGAGTTGTAATTGACTCTATGGCAGTGGGTTTGGTTTTGGTTTGAATCTTTATGGAAGCCGATCACTAGACCTTTCTTCTGTGGCACTGCTTGCGGGGTTTGAACCACCAACCTTTCAATTAGTAGCCGAGTGCAAGCCTTTTGGGTCACCCAGGGACTTGCGGGGGGTGGGGTGGGCAGTGGTGGCTACAGAGGGCCAAATGGCTCTCTACCAAAAAACTCTTTGCGTCCAGTTGATTCCGACTCATAGCAACCCTACTGGGCAGAGTGGAACTGCCCCATACGGTTTCCAAGGAGCACCTGGTGGGTTTCAACTGCGACCTCTTGGTTAGTAGCTGTAGTTCTTGGTCACTACACCACCAGGGTTTAGGATAAAAGGATTTGGGGGGATGTCAATGGAAGAGGGACCAGTAAATTTTTGAGAGAGAGAGGGCCGAAGCAATATGGCAGTAGCCTAGAGCCCAGATTGGTGGAAACGGCAGAGGAAATTTAAGAACAGGGCAGTTTAATATTTCATTTGATGTAATTAGCATTGCTATGATGTGAACCTCCTCCATTTCCACAAGTCGGCTATACCACGAATGCCTTATGTGAGTGGTTCTCGTGGAACTCCAGGAAAAGTGACTGAGCTCCGTGCCTGGGTCAGTGAGGGGCAGAGAGAAGGAACAGCCATGGGCAGGAAGAGGTAAGCGAGACTAAGAGACCCAAGGGAGCAGCATGACGTCACCTCATGAATGTGCCCCCTTACGGACTCCCCAGGAATCCTGGGGCAGAGATGAGGGGTGAGGGTAGCAGTTATATGTGGCATATGTGTTGAAGCCAGTTCTCACCAGCTGACAAACTGATTGTTAAATTTTCAGGAATTTTTGTGAGCCAGTTATTAAACCATTGGTAGACCGAAATCCACCCTGGTGGGAGGTATTTACCCCTCAGAAATTGGCAAACACTATACATCTGCCCCGCCCCACTTCCCCAGTCAGTTGTTAAACGTTTAACAGCACACACTGCATCTGAGGCCTTTTCTGATCTGGCTCCTGTCCTCTCCCCAGGCTCCTGTCCTATCACTTCTTGCTTTTCTATATGCCAGAAATGCCAGTGGATTCACAATTTTTTGAATGATTTCTCTGTCTCCAGCCTTCTGTAAATGCTGCCTCTCTTTCCTTGGCTCCTTTCTATGTTTCAAGATTCAACTCAAATGTCACGTCCTGGAGAAGGACTCCCACTCCAGCGCCACTGCCAGCACATACAGCACCTTGCACACATTTAGGAAAAGGCGTCTTTGACTGCAGGGGCCTCCCGTTGGTGCTCGGCTCACCTCCCCTCCTTTCCTCTACAGTCTGAGGCCCTTGAGATGGGCCTGTGGATTCAGCCATCTCTGAGTCAGGAGAGGCTGGTGCGGGGCCTGGCCCAGTCTAAGCTTCTGCCAAACTGATCTCTCAGGGCTCGTTGAGGGCTTCAAGCACAGTCGTGGTGGGAGAAATTAGAGAAAAAACTCTGCAGAGCCTCCCTGGATGAGATGAGGTGAGGGACACAAGTGAGGGGCCTGCTGACAATAAGGAATGAAAGACAAGTAGTGCTCATGGGCACTGAGGCCGGGAGCTCCCCTCTCCTGTGGAGGCTGCTCTGCCCTGTGGTCCTGTGGGCCAGGAGGAGGAACCAACCCCTGCAGTGCAAGCTGGTCCCCAGGCCTCTGGGATGGCTCCAAGGTTGTCAGTGTGCTGGGCCAAGACTACGGCCGCCTGCTGTCTCTCAGCCAGTCACTTTCTGACCACGCAGACTTGTCAGCAGAATTGGAAATGGTGACTTGTATGAAAAATTTAAACCGGGGGAAAATTCTCTGGGCCACAGAGAGAAAAGCTGCTCTTGGGGCTTTTATAGGGCTCTCTCTTCTCCAGAAGGGGCTCTGATGGCGCAGTGGTTAAGAGCTTGGCTGCTAACCAAGGGATCAGCAATTTGAATCCACCAGCTGCTCCTTATAGGACAGTTCTATTCTGTCCTGTGGGGTTGCTATGAGTCAGAATGGACTTGATGGCAATGGGTTTGGTTTTTGGGTTGTCTTCTCCAAAGACGACGCTGTCCTGGGGCATTTAAAACTGACTCCTGGAAACCACCCAAGTATCCATCAGCAGATGAATAGACAAACGTGTGGTCTAGCCATACAATGGAATATTATTTCGCCTTCACAAGGAATGAAGTTCTGATACATGCTATAACATGGAAGACCCTTGAAAATATTGTAAGTGAACTAAACCCATCACAAAAGGACAAATACTGTATGAACCCACTTGTATGAAATATCTAGAATAAGCAAATGCATAAAGACGGAAAGTAGATTAGTGGTTACCATGGGCTGGGGGGCGGGAGAAGAAGGGGATGAGGAGTTCGTGCTTAATGGGTACAGAGTTTCTGTTGGGGTTGATGAAGTGCACTTGAATATGGTTACAATGGCAAATGGTATACGGTATATATTTTTACCACAATAAAACAAAATGAACAAACAAAAAAATTGGCTCCTGCCCTCAGCTCCATCAATTCCTGTTGGGGGTGGGGGAGGTAGAAGAGGAACTAGAAAACTGGGGGAGATGCCTGACTGGGTCTCAGGATCCTACATGAAATAGAGGGGCCACAGCAGGACCCAGCCTCCCTCCATTCAGCGGCCATGTCAGTTCTGAGGTCAGGCAGCAGTAAGCAGGCACGGCAGCTGGCAGTAAGGTGGGGCTGGCAGAGAAAGTTCCCTGACTCCCTCAGAATCTTACTCCCTCAGAGCAGCCCCCTTACCACAAGTCCTGCTTGCTATGGAATTCTTTACCAGTTGCTTTCGAGTTGATGCCAACTCATGGAAACCACACGTGTGTCAGAGTACAACTGTGCTCCATACAGTTTTCAATGGCTGATTTTTCACAAGTAGATTGCCACGCCTTTCTTCTGAGGTGCCTCTGGGTAGACGCCAACCGTCAACCTTTCAGCTAGAGTCTGAGCATGTTAACTGTTTCCACCACTAAGTGTCGTTGAAAAACTCTTATTGACAGTTATTTTAAGATAAACAAGCCAGTCTTCCAGGTGGCAATCAGGCAGGTGTTGCCTGGCTGTTCCCTTCCCCAGCAGGACACCGCTTTGGAATGAAGTGGACAGAGGGAAACAAGATGACTGCCCCATGCCCCTGACATCCAGTCATGATTCAAGGAGAAGTCCCTGCCTAGGTGCCTGTCCCACCCTGGGCCTTCTGGTTTGGATGGACACTTCCGCTGCCTTACCTCTCCAGGTTTAGATTGCCCTCAGAGTGGCCAAGACTCCTTTTCCTGGAAAGCTGAGCACCTGCTTCTTCTGAGCCTCTGGTGCCCAGGCAGGCCTGCCCCTGCAGATACCACTCCTGCTTTCCTGGGAACCACTCCAGGGCAGTTGACTTGGTAGCTCACAAAAACCCTTTTGCTCAAAAGAATCCACCTCTGAGCCAGGAGTGCCAGCCAAAAGAGACCTGGGAATGTGAAATTCCTTAGCAGGTTTGCTCTGACGACTGAAAGCAAGTAAAGAGATTTATAGGATCATGTCAAGCTTCCCCTTATCCTTGCCATTCAGGCCTGAGAAACCTGAGCATCACGTATTCCCTGTGTCTTCTTTAACTCCTTCTGCTTATGACTTCTGGGGGAACGTTGACGGTTCAGTGGTAGGATTCTCACTTTCATGTGGGAGACCTAGGTTCAATATTTGGCCAATGCTTCTAATGCACAACCACCACCCGTCTGTTAGTGGAGGCTTGCGTGTTGCTCTGATGCTGAACAGATTTCAGCAGAGATTCCAGACTAAGGTGGACTAGGAAGAAAGGCCCGACAATCTACTTCTGAAAATCAGCCAATGAAAACCCTATGGAACACAACGATCCAATGTGCAACTGATCATGAGGATGGTGCAAGACCAGGCAGCATTGTGCATGGGGTCGCCATGACTTGGGGACTGACTCCACGGCAGCTAACAACAATGACAACAATTTATAACTTCCAGTGCTGTGGTGCTAAAATAGGCCACTGTCCTGCCACCTCCATCTAAACAAGCTATGGCTCTAAAGCAAAAAAATGGAATTCCCTTTATGACTTGTGGGCATCCTTTGGTGGTTATTATGCCTCTTCACATAGGTTACAACCCTGCAAACAGCTACTGGGTGCTTCCTGTGGGCCAGGTATTGTACTAAGCAAATGTACAAGCATCATCTCATTTAATTGTCTCAACAATATCTGAGGAAGGGAAGCACTGTTCTTATCATCATTTTTCAGGTGAGAGAACTGAGGCTCAGAAGGTTTCCTAGCTGGTCACACAGCTCATAAGAGGCAGAGTGGGATTTGAATTCAAATCTTTCAGATTCAGGGCTGTAATTCTGCCTTCCTGTGACTTGTAAATTAAGTGGGATTCTAAAGTTTAACCCTTTGGTGACCCAATTAATTTCTCCTTTGAGTTTTTTGTTGATGCTATGTGTTTTCACTAATGGAAGGCATGCTGATTAAAGGACCAATTCAGAATTTTTGTTATGAGTTATGGATTTTGATACCCTTTATCTGGGATCCTATATGTCCCAGTGGACGCCAGGGCATAGTAAAGCCTACTGATACAAATCAATGAATGCATGGTTTAAGAATAACTTACAGTAGCTTCAGTCTCTTAAAGTACCACTGCAATGCATTATTCCTTACTGGAAAGGCATTATTTACTGTTCAGAAACTAGAAAAGAAGGGAGCCAGTAACACCGGGGAACAATGAATGGCATACAGGAGAAAATGGCCACTATGACTGAATGAAGATTGGCAATAGCTTATTCTCCCGGCAAGTGCGTTCTCAAGAGAACACAGTAACTGGAAAACATAGTGAGGAGGCTTATGTCACAGAAATAAAGGCAAACCTGTCAAAAGTTTAGAAAATTCACCCATCTGGGAGGCATCACCTAAGACAATGCTCAATCTACACAAAAAATAAGGCTCCCACTCAGGATTTTTGAGTTTCACGCGTTTCAAAAACCTCCCACCTTGAGGCTAAACGCGTTAAAATCGGGTTACCTCCTTTCCGAAGAACTCCAGAGGCATAAAAAGTGGTTGGGATACCGTATGTCTCATGAGTTCCCAAAGAGTTAAAGTCTAACTTGGAATATTTTTTGGATAATAGACAAACTTTTCAATATCAGTCCTCTTTTGAGAAAGTAGGAAAATCTCCTTCCTGGAAGAATTTCTATCACCACATTATCAAAAGTTTAAATAAAGTTTGCCAGCTGCTGACAAACACTGAACTTCTGCCTTAATTTTCTCTCAAGGACCTGTGCTTTCCCACCTCCACCTAGTAAACATTATGTAACATTACACTGAACCATCTGAAATTGATGTTATTGTAGGTCAAAGCCGGTAAAATATCAGCAATTTCATACGAGTCAACCTAATGATAGACTCTGCAACTTGAAAAGCATTCACTATCTTTACTACTCCATCCACACCCCACCAACAAGCCTTGTCCAAAGCGTAACCTCACTTCAAGGTTCAGCTTAATTAATGCTCCTCCTGCAAGAAGCCTTTCTTGAATTCCCATCAGAGTCCTCGGGTGGTGCGAATGGTTAACGTGCTCAGCTGTTAACCTAGAGGCATCTCAGAAGAAAGTCTTGGCGATATACTTCTGAAAAACCAACCATTGAGAACCTTGTGGAGCACAGTTCTATTCTGAGATACGTGGGGTCAACATGTGTCGAAGCTGACTCAATGGCAACTGTTTTTTAACAGTGATAGCACCTTAGTTGCAACTCTTGTTACCATCTTCCTGATATTATGGTTATTTGTGTATATATGCACGTGTTTTATTTCCCTTTTTTGCCTAATGAAGAAGCCATTATCTAAGTTGTCCCATTTTGATCAGCACTTAGCATAATATCTGGCATGTGCCTGTTAAGAGTTTATTTATCTGGTTTTCATATATTTACTTATTCTTGTCATTTCATATAAGTGAAACCATACTGTAATTGTCTTTTTATGATTGACTTATTTCACTCAGCATAATGTCTTCAAAGTTCATCAATGTAGCATGTATTAAGACTTCATTTTTCTTTGACATAGTATGTATGTACCACATTTTGTTTATCTATTCATCTGTTGAAGGGCACTTGAGTTGTTTCCATCTTTTTGCTGTTGTAAATAGTGCTGCAGTGAACATCAGAGTACGTATGTCTGTTCATGTCCCTACTTTTAGGTCCCTAGGGTATATTACAAGGAGCCCTGGTGGCACAAGGGTTAAGTATTTGACTACTAACCGGGAGGTGAGCAGTTCAAACCTGCCAGCTGCTCGGAAGGAGAAAAGACTTGGTAATCTGCTCCCATAGAGATTACAGCCTAGGAAACCCTATGGGGCAGTTGTACTCAGTCATATAGGGTAGTTGTGAGTCAGAATCCACTTAACAGCACCCAACAACAACAACAGAATATATTTCTAGGAGTGGGATTGCTGGATCTTATGGTAGCTCTATTTCTAAATTTTTGAGGAATTGCCATACTGTTTTCCACAGTTGTTGTACCATTTTACATTCCCAGCAGCAGTGAATAAGAGTTCTGATGTCCCCACGTCCTCTCCAATATTTGTTATTTTCTGGATTTAAAAATTCTTTTTTATCATTGCCATCCTAGTAGGAGTAAGGTGGCATCTCATTGTAACTTTGGTTTGCATCTCTCTGAAGGCTAATGATGATGAGCATCTTTTCATGTGTTTGTTGGCTGCTTAAGTATCCTTTTTGGAGAAGTGTCTGTTCATGTCCTTTGTCCATTTTTTGATTGGGTTGGTTTTTTTGTTGTTAAGTTGTAGATGTTTTATATGTATTTTGGATATAAGACCCTTACTGGAGATGTGGTTCCTGAAGATCTTCTCCCATACTACAACACGGATGAACCTTGAAGACATTTTGCTGAGTGAAATAAGTCAATCACAAAGGACAATTATTGTATGGTCTCACTTACATGAAATGACAAGAATAAGTAAATATATTTTTTAAAAAGCAATGTTTATTAATGACTAGGGGGGCTGGTGGGATGGGATGGGGGATCATTCTTTGGGAAGTACTGAATTTTTGTCTACAGGGGTGGGAAAACTGGCATCAACTATGAGTAATGAACACACAACTTGACTTTTGTAGCTGATATCACTAAACTTGTACACCAGAAAAAAAGGGACGAAATGACAAATAGAATGTTATGTATAATTTTACAACAAAAACAGCAGCCAAAAAAAGAAAGAAAGAAAGAAGGCTGTAGCTATTAATACTACATAAGTACAAATAAATAGCTCATGGGAATAGTTTCCTTGGTTCAAAGGTTTAGGGGTATGGTTTAGTGGGCCTGTCCAGTCAATTGGCTTAATATTGTTTTTAGAGTTTCTGCTCTATCTCCTAATTCAGTGAGTAGTACCTGGGGTCTTAAAAGCTTTCAAGCAGCCACTTAAGACACAACAATTGGTCTCTGTTTGCCTGGAACAACAGAGGAAGAAGGAGACTCAGGAATCTGAGAAGGAAATGGACTGCAGGTCTAATTGTCTTCATGAACTACTACCTCTTTTGTCATGAGACTAGAAGAAATGGACGGTGCCTAGCTATTATCACTAAATGTTTTGATCAAGGACCCAATAGCTGGATCTTGACCAAAAGGAAGAAAAAAATGTGGAACAGAACTTCAAATTCTTATTGGAAGCCAGACTTACTGGATATATTGAGACTGGAGGGACCCTTGAGTCTATTGCCTGGAAACAACTTTTAAGAGTTGAACTGAAACTATTCCATGAAGTCATCTTTAAACTAAACAACAGTTCAGCTCATTTAATAAAGAATGTTTGTCTCGAGCATTGCACTTTCTTAAAGAAGTATCTCTGTGAGATTAAATGGACAACAGTAACTCGAAAACAGATGAGAACTTTAAGGGGCAGAGAGTCTAAATTAATGGTGGAGAAATAATATGGGCAGAGATAGGGAGAATAATGACACAATGCGAAGTATGTAAACATTGTCAATGAACTGTACATGTAAAAATTATTGCATGAGTGTATTTTTTGTGTATATTTTCACATATGCACACAAAAAGAACGCAATTGAGTAAAAGGACAGAAAAAAAAGATGCCTCAAATAAATAAAAATAAAAAGAGTTTATTGAGCTCAGCTGTGTGACTTCTGGCTCCTTGTAGGGACAGTGTCTGTTCCAGGACTCCACACTATAGTTTGTAGGACTGAGCAGGGGGTGAAGGAGGCAGTCACTCCTGTCAGGCTGCCCCTGGCCCCATCTCCCAGAAGCGGGTGGTAAAGATGCATCTCTGGCCCCGCTGTAGTGGAGAGGAGCCCCGGAGCCCTGTCTGCATCAGACTGAGCCCAAGATCAGGAAAGGATATCTCCAGATGTGGAGAGACAGGGCAGCCTTCTTCTTCTTCTTTTTTTTAATCTTTTTTTTTTAAAATTGTAATTTAGATGAAAGTTTACAGAACAAATAGTTTCTCATTAAACAGTCAGTATACATACTGTTTTATGACATTGGTTAATACCCCCACAACATGTCAGCACTCTCCTTTCTCAGCCTTGGGTTCCCTATTACCAACTTTCCTGTCCCCTCCTGCCTTCTAGTCCTTGCCCCTGGGCTGTTGTGCCCCATTAGTCTTGTTTTGTTTTATGGGGCTGTCTAATCTTTGGCTGAAGGGTGAACCTCAGGAGTGACTTTATTGCTGAACTAAATGGGTGTCTGGGGCCATAATCTTGGGTTTCTCCAGTCTCTGTCAGGCCAGTACATCTGGTCTTTTCTTATGAGCTAGAATTTCGTTCTACATTTTTCTCCAGCTCTGTCTGGGACCCTCTGTTGTGATCCCAAGACAGGGCCTTCTTAATGCCCTTCCACCCTGGAGAAACAACTCCCGCAAGGAGCTTGGTCAGCGGGGCCCTAAGCCACAATTTCCGTCACTGCTTGTGGACAGTCTCAGGACGTGGCCTGCAGTTGGATGAGCCAGCAGGCAGAGGTGGCTTTGAACTTTCCCTTACTGATTACATTCTGGAAAGGATCTCTGGCAGCTGTTCCCTCCCAGGACTGATTAAAGTGGAAAGGATTAGTGAATTTGTATTTCTTCCAGAGAGGTGAAATTCACATACCCTGTATCTGGTTTCTCTCTAGAAAGTGTTGCAAATGCCCAAGTAACTCATCTTAAACTCACTTCGTATCTCCCTGTTGCTTTTTCCCCTTTTGGAAGCATGGCTGGAAAATGGGGGTGGGTGGGATTTTAAATAGCTGACAATCTCCATTTCCTGTGGGCAATTGCCCAGGACAGATTCGGGCTGCAGCCCGGTGGAGCCAGCATGCTGGACAGATTGGGGCGGGGGTGGGGGGTGCACTAGGCAGAGACCCTGGGCTCCTGTCCCTGCCATGTGACCCTGGACAGGCAGTGGTGTCAGCTGACCACTCTGTACCTTGCTTCCACCACCCCTCTGTCTCCCAGCATTATCCTGGGGGCTAACCTGAGAACACAGATGGTGCAGGTGATAATTTTGAAGACCATTTAGGGGCACAAATTCCACCCCCAAACACACATAAAAGTACTTTGAAAAACCATAAAGAGCTATGTAAATGTAAGGGATAATACCTATCCATTCCCTCCCTAATTCATTTATTGAACTCCTGTCTGGTCAATGTTAGGTAGTGTGAGTGGTTGGGACACAAAGATGAATGTTCTGAATCCTCAAGGAAGACAAACTGTATTGGAGGAGAGAGACAAACAGTTACCTTCGGACCAATCAGTGCTAGACAAAGACATGGGCATATGGGAGCATAAAAGAGATATGGGAGATGGTAAAGTAGAGACTTCTTGGACGGGCAGGCACCAATCAAAAAATGGTTGGGAAGGGCATTCTAAGCAGAAGGAGAAGCACAAGCAGAGGCTCTGAGTAAGTAAGATGATGGCACATTTGAGGATCTCAAGTGTTCAGTATGGTGAGTGTAAAGAGTGCAAGATGAGGGGTTGTGAGAGTAGAAACTATGAAGGTGGGCAGGGTCAGGTCATGGAGGGCCTTATAAGCCATGCCGGGAGCTTGAGCAGGAGTGCCACGGACACAAGAGGAAGCCAGTGAAGGCTTTTAAGCAGGTGAGTGACAGGAGCAGGTTTGAGGTGTAGGGAAGATCACTGTGGCTGCAGTGTCCACTGGGTGTGGCTGGTCCACACTGTAGCCTTCAGGGCAGGAGCCTGGTGAGGAACCAGCTCCATTAATATGGACTCGAGATAATGGAGGCCCAAGTTAAGGTAGCAACAGGGGGAGGGACGTGTGTGTGGACATAAGTAGAGAGATTTAAGAAGTATTAAGGAAGCTGAATAGTTGGTTGTTCTAGTCTGCCTAGAGGGGCCTCCAAAGAAAAGCCTGATGATTTACTTTCAAAAAATCAGCCACTGAAAACCCTGTGGAACACAGTTCTGCTCAGACACACATGGGGTCACCACGAGTCAGAATCGACTCAATAGTAACTGGAAGCTGAATGTAGGAATTCAGGAAGTGATTGGATGTATGGAGCAAGGGAAGATAGGAGGCCAGGATGACCACTGGGTGTGGGCAGCTGCTGAGGCTCCGGTGCCATTTTCAGAACTGGAGATGCAGGAGGAAATTCAGGTTAGGGAAGAAGATGAGGAGTTCTTTTTTGTACATCCTGAACTTCTTTTCTTTTAAGTGGGAAGCTCCCCCTCTCTCACACAAGTACTTTGTTCCATTGTAATTTGTTGTGTTGCAAAAAAACTCGGGACACACTGAATAGTATATAAGTGAATTAAAATTCCTCTTATTTCTATCACTTGGAGATCATCAATTAGCATATTGGTGAATATTCTTCCCAATCTTTTTTCTACGCATATATAATTTTTTAAAACACAAATAGGAATACTATTTTGTAAACGGGTTTTCATTTATTTCACATTTTGGGGGGATGAGGGTCTTTTTTGTGCTTTAGGTGAAAGTTTACAGAGCAAATTAGTTTCTCATTCAAAAATTTATACACAGATTGTTTTGTGACGTTGGTTGCAATCCCCACAGTGTGTTTCTATTCATCCAGTTTCCTGTCCCTTCCTGCCTTCTCGTCTTTGCTTTTGGGCAGATGTTGCCCATTTGGTCTCATATACTTGATTGAACTAAGAAGCACGTTCCTCACACGTGTTATTGTTTATTTTATAGGCCTGTCTAATCTTTGACTGAAAGATGAACTTCAGCAGTGGCTTCAGTTCTGAGTTAGAAGGGCATCCAGGTAATACCATTTCTAAAACTTTTTTATGCCACAGTCGCATCCCAGACAGATACCATCAGAATCACTGGGGATTGGGGATGCAGTTAGTATGTTTTATAGCTTCCAGGATGATTCTAACATGCAGCCAGGGTTGAGAACCAGTGCCCTAGTAGGAAGAAGAACATGTACAGCCTCCATGTTGATTCCAGGCTGTTCCTGAAGGCTCCAGAAAGAATCCAAAATCTATGTAATTACAAGAGTTGGTGACCATAAGACATTTTAAGACTTCTACCCAATGGAATCAGACCAAATCATGATTCAAGGAATGGAGGAAGAGGCAATATTTTTAGATCTGCTCTAAGCCTAATGGATGTCTTGTACCCCATGATGGATGGATGAAGCCACTGTTGGTGGTTGAATTAACTCATTAAAACCTCAAGACGCAGGCTTTCTAGTTGGCCACTGGTACTAAGGACATTGTTAGTCACTTAGTAATGTTAATTTTGGGTACAACCAAGTAAAGAGATTATAAACTCTTGGAATTGGTATTCATTTTCTTTAGGGAAAGAAAGAGTGCCTCCGATTCACATTAGACCTTCATGTCCAAGAATTGTAAACATGTATAGGCTGCCAAATCTCACTCTAAATATATTCCAATGATCTCATGTTTTCATATGCAGTGGAATAAAAAGAGGCATTTTTATTCATCTTGGATGACAGCATCTTGAGCTTTTATGGGAACGTTGTAGAAGTATTAGTTTAACCAAGATCTACAGTCAATATTTCAACCTTTTAAAGTCACCACAACAGGCACATTAAATACATTGAAGAGCAATTATCTATCTTCTTGCAAATTGGACCGTCAAATGTATTCCCTAATATCAGTAGCAAACCCCCTACCCCCACTGGGGAAAGTCTCCAATCAGAAATCCTCTCAGGAGAGCCAAGAGAGGCTTTGGAGGGAGCAGCAACTATTTCGAGATGATTAACATTTCGGTTTTGGCCTCCTCATCTGCATGGGCTTCATCTGTTACTCGTTTTCTCTTTGGCCAACGAGATCACATCCAACATCCCAAAGGAGAGGGCTGGACATTCTTCTGAAAGCTCTTTTAGGTGAAGCTCAGTCAGAGGGCAAATGAAGCTTCACTCCTTTTATGGACACATCTCACAATCGGAGAGAGAGAGAGAGAGACTGTCTTCTCCATTCCCCTGACATCTGTGGAGCCCACATGTTCCTCCCGAGCTGAACAAAGAGTTGATCCTAAAACTGGGGATGCTTTCAGAGACCCCTGAGTTGACAGGACCCTTACCTTTCTACCAACCCCCGACCCTCAGCTTGCCTTTCCCCTGCCCCCTCTGGAGCCTGCACCCCAGCCCTGTCTGTGCATAAATCAAGCAGCAGGGTAGCTCGGAAATATGACGAATACCTTGGCTGGCTCCTGCTTGAAAAGACAAGGGGGAGGAGAGGGATTCTAAAGTAACCATGCCTTGGCTGGAAATGCAGCCAGAATTTAGTGTTCCTGGAGCTGGCCCCAGCTGCTCAGACAGGAGCTGCCAGGGAGTCTTCCCTGGGGGCAGCCCCAGCTCTCCAAGCTTTGGAACGGGAGAAAGCTTTGGTGTCTGTCAAGAACATTATTCAAAAATTCTTGGACACTTCTGAGCCCTCGCTGTGAGCATGGAGACGGGGACTTGAGGAAGCTTTGCCTTGCCTGGGACAGCCCTTGGTGACATCCCTAGGTCTGAATGCTGCTGTTTTTGCAGGGAGTTCTCCCAGAGGTGGTATATGTGATGCTGGGGGTGTACGTGCGCGTGTGCATAAGGGTGAGCGTGCATGTGGGGGGCTGGTGAGGGAAGAGAGTCCACCAACCCCTTCTGAGAACACAGTTCCAAGGACGCCTCCAGCCCTCAGGTTTAGGGGCCTGGTCACTGCTGGAGTTGCCCGTGTCTCCCCCTTCTCTCTTTCCTAGTTTTACCAGCACCACCACCCCGCCCCCATGTCTCTGGTCCCCTCAGTTTGTTTTTTCTGTGCATTGTGCTCGACCCTGCTGGAATGACTTTAAGACAGTTCTGCCCTTCCCCACCAGGGTCCACCCAGTAGGCAAAGCTGGGGCCCTCGGCATCTCCCCGCTGCCTTCTCTGTCTGCCGCCCCAGTGCCTGTTACAGGCCCTTCTGCAGGTGGCTCCCGAGTGTCCAGGCTCCTCCATCAGGTGCTACAGAGTCACGAATGGCCGTTGAACATAGTTCAGGCTTCAGGGAGCTCTAGGTCAGAGACTGCTTTTACTTTGTTCTGTTCCTGAGAGTCATGAGGGGATTCTTCCAACTGCCACAGACAAGGGATTCTGGGAGGCACTTGCGCACAGTGGAGGGCCCAGGGGGTGCTTCTTTGGGGAGAGCCCTGATAGGTATGGGGCCTCAGACGCAACAGATTCAGAAGGCTTGCCTCGCTGAAATCGTTAATCATGTTAAAGTATTCACTCCTCTCTCCAACACCTCTTCAACACTTAAAAGCATTTTTGGTTGAGGCCTTTTTTAAAGGGAAGAAGTACTTTGGGAGCCCTCACTGTAAGAGGACAGACCATTATCCACACGCTTCCCCTCTGCTCCCCACCAGCCCCCCTGGCTGCAGTGCCAATCCTCCAAGCTGGCTGGTAGAACCATCAGCTCTGCTCAGGGCAGGGGCAGATCACCAAGTCAGGAGTCCATCCAGGGGTTTCCTGTCACCAAAGCCACACTAATGCAAATCCATTTTTCATTAGAAGAAACTAAAACTCACGAGTGACATCAACTGAAAAATGTCCTTTGAGAGCAAGTTATTTCCATTTAAAACGAGGCACATGACAGCTGGTGACTTTTAATGGAAAGTAAAATTTGCTGGGCTGAATTACTATCAGATCACTTGAGAATTTGTGTTTTTAATTTTCCTTTTTGGAAAAAGGCAGCGCTTTGGAGTCCAGCAGAGCAGATGAGGAATGGAAAGGCCTGGTCTCCTGTCTAATGGTGGCCTTAAAAGACCCTGGACAGTCCTCAGCAAAAGCACATCCCAATATCCAGGTGCATTAATTTCCTTTACCCTTCACTTTAAGCTCATTTAACAAGCTGGTTAGAAAATACCCCTCTGTCCACTGTTCATTTGGGCTTCATACCAAGACAGTTGTATGTGTAATGAAAACTCTCAATCTTTTCTCCACTTAATAGAAATATCTGGTACAAAAGGCACTCAAGTAGGATAGAAGGTGCTCTATCACCATGAACTCCAGGGGATGAACTACCCACACACCAAGCTGCATCAGACTTGAAAGAGGAAGAGTGTTGAGACCAGCCCCTCTGGGCAGTCTGATTCTGGCCAATATGAAGCCTCTCTTCCTTCCAGAACCTTCTAGCACTTCAGAGTCTATAATGCATTTGTTGCCTGGGTTTTAGAGAGCACCTCCAGAATATGGGGACAAGGTCAGAAGGTATCAGGCTTAGAATGGGGAACCTAATAGAATCCTCATGATATACTTGCGATTAACCATTTGCAGATGCAGTCCACCCTGGAGGAGGTTACAGTTTACTATGTCATAATTAGATAACCTGAAATTTATTGGAAGATTAAATTACATAAAGTAATTACATAAGTGAGCTGTAATAAACCATGTTATCTGAAGAGAATTCAAGTGCGTAGGCATGAAAGATCCTGCATAGAGCCTAGAAAAAGAGCACTGGAGAGTAAGGGTTTAGTTTGTGTTGATCCAGGAATGTCAGGGCAGTGGCAGAGAAGGCTTTCCAGACTCTACCACAATCCAAGCCACACACCCCTCAACACTTTTTCCCTGATTCCTGCTTCACAAGCAATTTTATAAATGAAAATTCAGTTTCTCTAGGACATAGCAGAAAAGGGTGCCCTGGATAGTAACTGGAAAGGTATGACCCTCGTTTTACATTGGTTCTGCTGGCATTCTGATTCTCACATCTGTCTACTGCGAGTGGTTGGCAGGAGTCTATCCTTGGGAACCCCATCAACCTTATGTGGGTGGAATTTTTGAAACTTTAAAGTTAAGGGTCATATCCTGGACCCATGACTGTATCAAAGCACAGATGTTGTGATGATTAATTAATTTTATGTATCAACTTGACTAGGCTATGATTTCCAATGGTTTGGCCAAACAATAGCTAGTTGCTGTTCCATAATGTAACCTAATGTAATCAATCAATCAATTGAAAGGGAAGTTCCTTAGGATGTGGTCTGCCTCCAAACTATACTTTGACAGAGCTCTCTCTCTCTCTCTGTCTTTCCACTCCGCACTCTTCCTATCACCTAACCTCTGGATCTTGGGACACAAGCCAGCAGAAGTCACCTGCCTGCCGCCTGACCTATGGATTTTGGACTTGTCAGCCCCCTATTCCCACCCACAATTACATGAGCCAATCCCTTGAAGTAAATCTCTCTCTCTATATATATATATGCTGTTGTTGTTGGGTGCCATCGACTGACTCATAGCGACCCTATAGGACAGAGTAGAACTGCCCCATAGGGTTTCCAAGGAGCAGCTGCTGGATTTGAACTGTCGACATTTTGGTTAGCAGCCGAGCTCTTAACCACTATGCCACCAGGGGTCCATATATATATATACATATACTGTCTCATTAGTTCTGCTCTCTAGAGAACCCTAAGACAGATGCCCTTTGAGGCTCAGCTCGATTGGGCGGCCAGTTAGCCATGGTTCATCAGAACTCGACAGCTCTACACTCATAGCCATTATGGCCCCCACTTGCTAGTAAATTACTTTGTATATATTTTCATCTTCTTTATACAACTCCTTCCTCCTCACTTCTCTCCCTCAGATTGTGAGATTTTCTGCAGCAGGGACAGCATGCCTCCCCTTCTTTCATTATATGTACAGTATCTTGACCAAGGAGCATTCAATAAATTGACTAACTTTGTAAGTAAAGATAGTTGAAAAGCTGAGAACTATAAATATAACTTATTTATCTTCTTTGGAATTTTAACTGTAAAAAGGGTAATTAAAATAAAAGCTAAAATGTTCTGTTGTGTGGTCTTCAGTTTGTCTCTGAATTAAGTCTCCATCACATAATGCTTTCTTTAGTGACAAGCAAGAAATTCCATTTACCACATCTTTCCATACTCTGTCCTCTGTCTTTGATTTTCATTTAACCTGTCATCTCCTGGTCCCCCGTTGTCCTTGAGTCAATTCCAACTCATAGCAATCCTTTAGGACAAAGTAGAACTGCCCCATAGGGTTTCCAAGGCTGTAATCTTTACAGAAGCAGATTGCCACATCTTTGTCCGTGGAATGCTGGTGGGTTTGAACTACTGACCTTTCAGTTAGCAGCCTAGTGCTTAATCACTTTGACAACCAATTTTGACCACATGGAGCTGGGGTGAGGATGAAATAACATAGCAAGGTGAAAGGCAGACTGCAGTATCTGGCACATGTAGTTATTAGCTGCCATTGAGTCAGGACGTGACTCATGGTGGCCCCTTGCACAATGGAACAAAACAAACGTTGCCTGGTTCTGTGCCATCTCCATGATTGCTGTGTATCAGACCCTCGTGATCCATAGGGTTTTCATTGAATGGTTTTCAGAAATAGATCTCCAGGCCTTTCCTCCTTGTCTGTCTTAGTCTGGAAGCTCTGCTGAAACCTGTTCAGCATCATAGCAACATGCAAGCCTCCACTGACAGCTGGGTGGTGGCTGTCCATGAGGGAATCAAACTCAAGTCGCCGGCACGGAAGGCGAGAATCCTACCACTAAACCACCTCTCCCCCCGGGCCCCTCAGCACATCCAGAGATGGATAAATGTTAGTTTCTCTTGTCCTGTGCCCAGGGCAGAGGCGGATGTAATGGTGAAATCATTTCCAGAACTTGACCTCTACAGACAGGGTCTAAAAGCATTCAGAATTCCCCTCCAGAGCCTGTTATACCTTAGCTCCAGGACATTATAATACAAACACATAGGGGAAAGAAAAGTCTGTACTGACAACAATATCCTAAAATAAGGAACTATGAAGTCATGCTTCATTGTCAGAATGGAAAAACTTCTGACTCTTATTAGAAAGTTGTTTGTGTCCAACTTCTCTTACTGGGAGCCCTAGAGAGAGATCACATTTTAAACTTGCTCAATTTCACCTTTAGCTGTTCACCACTGTCCAGTGTTTCAGAGAGAGTGAGCAGAACAGCCACTTTCAATAGCTGGCAAGTCCCCAGAAAGGATTCTCATTGCTTGGTAGGTGTTAGTTCTGACTGACCAAGTAAACAGAATATTCATATTAGCAGCTCAAATTTGTTGAGTTTACTAATGCCAGGCACTGTGCTTGGCATTTTCCGTGTGTCAAACAAACAAATCTGAACTTTGATGGGGAGAAGCTTTATTCAGGAAGAAAGACTATTGCAAGGGGGGAAAAGGTATTATTTCATTAGGGAGCGGGGTCTATTGTGATAGGGAGAACACTCTGACCATAAGACCAGCAAGTGTCTCAAGAGTTAGACAAAATGGTTGGTTGGTTTGTTTTTTTAATAGTGTAAACAAGGCTAGAAAGAACCAGGTGTGAGGAAGTGGGATGAAAGTGTGAGGTACCCAGATAGTAAATCAGAGAATGTTTTAGGCTGAGGTCAGCCTATTCTCTGGGAGGGGCCCTTAAGGAAGGGTGTATGTTGGCTCAGGCTGAGGGTGGGCCAAAGTTGAGGGACTTACGGGAAGGAGAGAAGTTTAACTGAAGTTTGGTTAACAAGCATTTTGTTTCTGACTGGTCAGTGGGGACAAGTACTTCAGTTAATCATTTATGAGGCAAAGAATGGGAATTTGGAGGACCATAGGGTCGCTATGAGTTGGAATCAATTCAAGGGCAATGGGTTTGGTTTCTTTTGAGGCAAACAAAGGGGCATCTTGTTTTTATCTAAGTCGTATGGGGAGGGTGGTTCCTTGTAGTAAGCTGTTTTTTGGAGCACAGATGGAATGCAGTATTTCTTTAGCCATTGCTGTTTTCCAGGATCACAGGGTTCAGGTAAGTCAACACTGTCCCAGGCATTATCTCGTTCAGCATCACAATAACCGGAGGAAGTGGGGACTGTCTTCTGCTGATTTTACAGATGAGGAAACAGGCTTGGGCACTAAATACGTTTGAGTACCACTGAACAAATGGGTGCTAGGAGCGGGGTCGCACTCTTTCTCTAAAAAGGGCATCTGTTATCAGCAAAGGCCAACGGATCCCGCAGATGGATCTGTTCTCCTCATTAACTGTCACTGTGGGGCTGCCCGTGCTGTCTGGGGGTTGGGGGGCATTCTTCCTTCACAACCTCTGTCTGTCCAGTGCTCCCACTTTGGGGGAAGCCCTCCTTATCCCTCCCTTGGGGCACAGCCACTTCCTGCCTAGTCTCCCAGCCCCATCCTCAAACTCTTCGTCCTGGCAGTTAAAGTCCTGAGCAATTTGGTTCCAAACTACTTTCCCAACTTTATGTCTCACCACTTCTCAATGTGAACTCCTTTCCAGCCTCAGCTTGATTTAATGCTTCTCCTCTGGCCCTACATCCTAGCCAGCCCGAATCTTACCTCTTCCACCTGGCCTTCCCCAGCCCTTTAGGCCAGGGCTTCTCCTTCTGAATGTGCAACACTTACCTGTCTATCATGTTCATGTGGGATTTAAGTATTTCAGGATTGTTTATGCTAACCCTCTGTGTTTTCTGGAGTCCTTGGGTGGTGTAAATGGTAAAAGTGCTCAGCTGCTAACCAAAAGGTTGGAGGTTCAAGTCCACCCAATGGCACCTTGGAAGAAAGGCCTGGAGATCTACTTTCAAAAAATCAGCCACTGAAAAGCCTATGGAGCAGAGTTCTACTCTGACACATGAGGTTGCCATGAGTTTGAGTTGATTTGATGGCAACTGGTTACTGGTCTGTATTTTGTATTCATAATGAGATTGTAAAACTCCAGGGATCAGACCCAGCACAGTGCAAAGTCTCCAGGGAGACTCTGTCCCCAGAACAGACATTGGAAAAGAAAGATGACATTTACATGTTGACAGCACATGAATTTCTTCATCTAGAAACTGCCATTAGCAAGAACAATCAAAACAAGAAGCTACTGTTGTTCTTTCTTTGAGTCACACAACAAATCACAAAGTTGTTTGTGGAGCTTTTGTGTTGCTAGCTCTGGGCACCCAAAGTGCAAGCTCCAGCTCTGAAAGCTAGTGTCGGTGGGTGGGAACCAGGCACATCAGAATTTGAAGCCTGGCTCTGCTCCTTGCTGGATGACTGGAGGCAAATTGCTTAACCTCTCTGAATTTTCTTTTTGTAATTTGGGAAAGGGGGCATTGCTGATTCAGTGATAGGTTTCTCACCTTCCATGTGGGAGACCCAGGTTCGATTCCCTGCCAGTGCACCTCATGCAGAGTCATCATTTTTGTCTGCCACCGGAAGCTCGTGTGTTGCTATGATGCTGAACAAGTTTCAGCAGAGCTTCTAGACTAGTGCTAGGAAGAAAGGCCTGGCAATCTACTTTTGAATATCAGCTAGTGAAAACCTTATGGATCACAACGGTCTGATTTGCAAATGATCACGGGGATGGTGCAGGACTGGGCAGCGTTTCACTCCATTGTGCGTGAGGGTGCCATGAGTAAGGGGGTGACTGGATGGCAACTAACAACAACAGTTTGGGAAGAATCATCCCATAGGGATTTTATAAGGAATAAATGAGCTACTGTGTATAAGATGAGTAAGATTATAACCAAGTCATCAATGACTATATGATGAATGAAACTGGCTGATTTTTTATTAAATAAATTAGGAACTTAGAATGGTGTCTGTAGGGACATAGTGGGAGGGCTCAAGGCAGGATTAAAGGTGGGGGTGGGCAGGAGACCAGAGCTAGGTGATGGGGAGGTAAGTGCCACCAGTTAGGGAAGCAAGTTGCTTCTTTCCAGAGGCCTCAGGGGATACTCCCTTGCATGATGTCAATTGCTGGGTGACACAGTCTGCTGGCCTCATGCAAATAGTCACTCCCTAGGCACTTGGCCATTCCTGGGTCTGTGGTTGCTTCTTCTCAGCTCTTAAGTCCCCAACCTGACTAGTGAGACCCCTCATTCAGGGCCTGCCTCTCATTCCCCAGAATTTATCACATAGCAGGAGTTTAATAAATACTGGTTTTTACTGGACATTCCCAAGTACATACTTTCCAAGAATAAAAGAAGCGGGACTTCTTTCTAGACCGACTTGTTAACTAACACATGGATAATTAAGATGTTGCAAGGAAGCCATCGGCAAAGGTTCAGGAGCTGCTTTTCTTAAACTTTGTGAGGTGCAGTGCGTCACATTTTTTGACAGCAATCACATAGCTCAGGGTAGATGGAAGCACAACAAGTACAAAAGCGAACTTGATTTGAGCAAGACTTTTGGCTTTGTTTGGCAACTGTTTACTGGATACCATAGTAGCATGCCTTGCCCCAGTGTGGTGTGCAAGCGAGATGCCTCGTTAGTCAGGAACAGATTCTGGATATATTTGAGAGTAAAAGCCTAATTATTCTAAGACACATCAAAACAAAAGCAAAGAGGGAAACAGTCTGGCTCTAACAGTTTATGGGAATGCAGCATCTTTGAAGAATGGAAAACAGCCCCTCGCTGTGGAAAGTCAACCTGCTCCGCAGGCGGCGGGTCAGCCTCCCCGCTGACTCTAGAACCAACAGGGGCCAAAGTAAAGGAACAGAATGTGCCCTGTCAAGCAGAACTGTCACTGACGGGGCTCTGGGGCCTCTGGATAGGACAGTGGCTCAAGGCACTCTCAAGAGGACAGTCAAGGACGCGGGCAGCAGCTGGCCAGGGCCTCCACTGCTTCCCCCGCGCTCCCCATCGCCCCCTCCGGTTTGGGGAATTTCCTCCTCATGCCTGTGAAGGTCCCGTTCCCGCGTATCTTTAATAATAATTTTTTAAAAAGTACAAGGAATAAATGTTTCTCTCCCTTGAGACCGATAATCAATACCACCTGGTTTTACTTCTTAAAATTAATAAATCGGGCATGAGCATAAATCTTGCAAGAGATTGCTTTATGAAAGATTTTTTTTTTTTTGCGGTTACATCATTCCTTACCAGCACACGTGAAGTCTTAAAGGTGACCTGCCTTTTCCACCTCTTACTTCTTCCCTTTTTTCGTGCTTTCTCTCTCCTTTGTCTTTTTCCGCTCCCCTCTCCCCCACCCCGCCCCCGCCGCTTTGCTCCTTTCTCTCCTCTCCATTTCTTTCTTTCTCCCTTTTTACTCTTTCCTTTAAAAAATAAAGAGATTATTATTGCCCATAAAGGAGCCCTGGTGGCGCAGTGGTTAAGATTACAGCCTAGGAAACTCTACAGGCAGTTCCACCCTGTCCTATAGGGTCACTGTGAGTTGGAATTGACTGGAGTGCACACAACAACAACAGCAATTATACATAAGATGTCCAGAAGTCAGGCTCTTCTAGTGCTGGGTTAATCAGCAGTACAAGAAGTCACTAAGGACCCAGGTTCTTCCCATCTTCCCATTCTACTCTTCGCTGAGCACCAGCTTTGCTTTCAAGCCAGCTTTCCTCCTGGTCATAAATTGGGAGCCTCAGTCCTAGGCATTACTATACAATACCTGGGTTGGTAAAGAAAAAGAGTGAAGCAGCAGCAGTCAAAAGACTGTCAGGAGGGGTGGGGACTATGGCAAACTGGACAGCAAATGGCCCTGTCTAAAGGCATTCTTAAGGAGCCCTGGTGGCACAGTGGTTAAACTCTCGGCTGCTAACTGAAAAGTCAGCGGTTCTAATCCACCAGTGACTCTGTGGAAGAAAAGACCTGGTGATCTGCCTCTGCAACGATTACAGCCTAGGAAGCCTTATGGGCCAGTTCTACCCTAACCTGTAGGGTTGCTATGAGTAAGAATCGACACCCAACCACACAACAACAATGCTTGGAGTCCAAGAATCTAAATCATTGGTTCTCAACCTTGGTCACACATTCAAGTCACCTGGGGAGTTTTAAAAAAATTGTTAATGTCTGGATCCTATCCCCCTAAATTCTGATAAAATTATTCTGGTGTGCAGCCTGTGCACTGGGATTTTTTAAAGCTCCCACTTGATTCTAAATTACAGCCAAGGCTGAGGACCACTGATCTAAATAAATATGAAGGCAGACAATTATACTGTAAATGAAGGATTAGGTAGAGCTCCAAAGGCAAGACACACACACTGACAAAAGAATGGCGGCAGGGGGGTGGGGGGAAGGCTAATACGAGAGGTTAAACTCTAAACATAGAAATTAAGTATAAGAGAAGAGAGATTATTTGGGTTAGACACTATTGGAGATAACCCATTCCCATGATTTGAATTGGGCTGGAGAGTGCATTACTTCATTCAGGAACAGATATAGATAGATAGTTTCTAAACTGCTGTGGGTTAGTGTTACTTGAAAAATCCTCTTTACTGCTTCAAAACATATAGCTCACTATGTTATGAAACACTCTCATTATTTAGTGTTTCTTTAACTGTCCCTTTCCCTATTCTGTGAGCTCAGACAGAGGGAGTGGGTAAGAGAAATCTGAACTGTAAGAGAGCCTCAAGTCACCGGGCAGACAGGAGTAGGATGTGTCCCTGTTTGAGCCATTCAGTGCAGAAGACCCTCCTGCTACCCATCAGCTCAAAGAACAAAGGGCACCCCCTGGACTATTTTAACCAAGGCAAAAACAGAATATAAGCCTCTTCTTAAAGGAAAAATATGAACCCCAAAATGAGTCTTCCTTTAAGAGAGGCACCAGGTTTAAGTAAAAGTAAAGAATACCATAGAATTTATATTTACCCAAGTGCAAGAAACGATCTTGATTTGGAATAGGAGATAGACCTTCATTAGCTGTATCCCAGCAGGTTAGGCTAGGATCAAAGGCCTCATTTCAAATTGTCCCAGGCCATACTCTGGGCTGTTCTTAGGTTCTGTCTATCCCAAAGATCCTGGGAAATACGAACACATTCAAAAGTGTAGTCATTTGTCTTTTTCAAAATAGAAATTCTAGCCCCACGCTTGTGTGGTTGTTAAGAATGCTCCTTAGAAGCAAACGTGGTGAGACTGCATCTCACATACTTTGGACGTGTTATCGGGAGGGATGAGTACCTGGAGAAGGACATCATGCTTGGTAAAGTAGAGGGTCAGTGAAAGAAGGAAGACCCTCAATGAGATGGACTGACACAGTGGCTGCAACAATGGGCTCAAGCATAACAACGATTGTGAGGATGGTGCAAGACTGGGCAGTGCTTCGTTCTGTAGCACAAAGCATCGCTATGAGTTGGAACCGACTCGATGGTGCCTCATAATAATATTTGTTAAAACATGATTTAGGTTGCATAAAGTCATAATACGTGACTGATAGAGGACTTAATGACTGGTAGAGGTTCACTGATTGTACCTACTGTCAAGTGCTTAAGAGGTTACTCACAGTGAACGTCTAGGTTTCTATTACACACCTAATGGAAGAAGTCTTGTTTTCGTATCAGGACCTCAGAATAATTTTTGGCAATAAAATCGGCAGCATGTTTGTCTTTCTTCATCAACAGCTTAACAAAGGTGTAGATAGTTTCTGAATTCAACTGGATGAAAAGCTTGGCTTTGACAATTTGGCAACTGACAAAGCAAATTAAGGACTGTTTACTAGCGGAGCCTGGGCTGTGGGCACATCAGGTACATTGAATTTTAGTGTGCCCTAGGCACTATGCTCAAATCCTAACTTGGTCCATCTGGGGTGGTGCTCAGAGGGCTGTGGTTTAAACAAGCACCAGGTGGGTCAAACACTGATCTTGATAATCAACAATAAGTGGCAGCTCTTGTACAGGTGGCCTTTCTTCATGTTTTTATCTAATTGCCAGTTTGTCTGTAGTGAATACATTTTTTTCTTTATTCGGTTCACAGGTGCAGATACTCATCAGTCCATTATGACTATTATCATAAGTAACTGCAAAGAGCCCCCTTGTTTTATTTCTATTTTCCCTTTCATCTCTGGCTCCACTCCCATTACCTGACTCCAAGAGCAGAGCTGGTAGCCCATACGGTGTGCAACAATGACACTAACTACAGCTCAGACCGACAGAGTCTTACTATGTACTAGCCCTGCTCTAGAGGCTTTAGATGTAAGAACTCAGCTTAGCCTCCAACAACTCTATGAGGTGGGTTGTCATTGTGTACATTTTATAGATGAGCATTCTGAGAAAGCCAGGATCTGAACCCAGGCAGTTTGGCTCCAGCGTTGGACATGATTTCCCCAACACTGCCCAGGTGCCCTGCAGCCTGGACTCCCCAGTGTGTCCCTGCACTGGCGTGCATGGGTATTCCGATTTTCCCACAGTCTCTCCCAAGCTGGTATTATCTAGCTGTCTATTTTTCACCAATTTGATAGATGTAATGAGACAGCTCTCTGATGATTTAGTTTCCATTTCTCTACTAGTGAGGTTGAACATCTTTTCAATACATAGGTTTCCTTCTATAAATTATCTATTCTTGTTTTTCAGCCCATTTTCTATTGAATATATTTTCTTGTTGATTTGCAAAAATCCCTTGTATGTTTTTTCTTTTTTTTTTAAACTCCAAGTATTTTCTCTCAATCTGTCACCAATCTGTTAACTTTCTCTGTGGTCAACTGCAGAGAAATTCTTAGTTTTTATATTTATGGAAGGGCTTTGAGGGATTTAAGGTCTTTACCACCCAAGTTCACAGAGATATTCTGTGGAATTTGGACAATAGGCTGTTAATTCACCTGGAGTTCATCCATGTAGATGGTGTGAGGTAGGGATCCAACTAGACTTTTCTCCAGATACTGAGACAATTTTCACAACATCCTCTATTACACCTTTCCTTTTCCTGTAGTGGCACTGCTAACATCTTTCAAGTTCATAATTTATATATATATATATCTTTTCATTCTATTCCATTAGTCTATACCTGTTCCTGTGCCAGTGTCATGCTGTTTTTTTTTTTTTTATGGCTTTAAAAATCATGTCCTTGCCTTGCTGTTCTTTTACAAAATTGACTTGGCTCTCCATTCATTTCCAACCCATTTCTTGGCTTCCTGGGCACACAGCTAGACTGCATTTTCCAACTTACCTTCCATTAGGTCTGACCATGTGACCGGGCCCAGGTGATGAATTGTGAGAGGAACTGATGTACACTACTTGTGCACCTGTCCCACTGAAGCCTCCCAGATGCTGTCCCCCATGTTCTACACACAGAGGACTTAAAAAAGTCCTAGGGAAGGGAGCCTGGACCCCTGAATCACAATGTGAAAAGCTGCCTACTGCCTGAGAAGATGGCTACTGGATTGTTATGTGAGAGATATAATTATACTGTATTAAGCCACTGAGGCTTTGGGGTTTATTACTGCGGACTTAATAGACTTAAACATTTCAGAGTGTGTGATGAGTTCTTAAAAAAATGTTCTACTTGGATTTAACTAGAGTTGCATTTACCAGCTTTACCATGTTAAGTTGTACCTCCGTGAAGATGACATAGCTTTACATTTAATTTTCTTCTTGCTGAAACCTAATTTGCTCTTATAAAGGCCTTGTGCAGTTTTAGGTAAGTATCTGGATACTTTAGTTTTTGTTGCTATTGCAGATGCTTTTTCCTATTATATTTGTTAGATGGTTATAGCTGGCTTAGAGCAACTCTACTGATTTTCAGGAGTTGATTTATACATAGCAACTTCCAAAGGATCTCTGACACCAAGCTGTCCAACTCACTTGATTAAAAAGTTTCCAGATCACAAATCTATTGCATTAGACATCCTTAGATCATCATCTGACACTGCCAGCTTACTTTGCTTATGCTGAAATACACATACTTTTCCTTAAACGTGTATCTATCTGATCATGTCAACTCCTAATTGATGACCTCTGATAGCTGCTGGTTGCCTGCAGGATTATGTCCAAATTCCTTATTGTAACTCAACTTATAACTCATCTCATCTCCTGTCCTTCCAGCACCCACTCTGGGCTGCAGGCATGTCAAATGTTTCTTTGTTCCAGATCCTCCTTCCTAGAATGACTCTCTTCTCCTTGTAACTCCTATTCCTCACCATCTTCAAGACCCAGCTCACCCTATGACACCTTCCTCAAATCTCCCAGGCAGATTACCCTTTCTTTCTGTGCTCCACAATATGCTATATATCCCTTTATGTCTTTAACACATACCGTATTATGTTGGAATTATAAAGTTATATCTGTCTCCCTACCAGATTATAGGATACATAGAAAATACATACTGTCTTGTATGTCTCCATATCCATGAGAGACAGCATATAGTAGATGCTTGAAAATGTTTGTTGAATGAATGATCCTGCTATGTGTTAATACTTGGCATGCTACCCATGTCTGGTTTAATTTCGATGTTATGTTTTAACTTTGGGAATTAAAACACAAGCACCACAGAATTATCCCATTTAGATGGGTATCTTCAAAGTCAATGGAATGAAAACTGGAAAGAAAGAAAAGTAGTAGACAAGTGAGAAAGATGGAACATATTAAAATGAAAATTAAAGGGTAAAAATCAACCTGCTTTGAGTTCCTAGCAATGAGTCCTAAGAAGAAGAATGAAAACACTATCAGGAAAGGTTTCCCTTTGTCAGGTTTGCAGGTCTTGCATTTATTTTAAACCTTTCCTACATTGCTTGCTTTTTTTAAGGACTGCAATAAATGGTGATTTGTGACTTCTTTAGCTCTTCAAAGAAAATATTATGTTGAACAACATGAAATTGCCATTTTATATTTATTTTATTGTTGTATGCTTTTAGCTTGTGACAGTACTAAAATATACGTGAGGGTCTGAAGTTGGACAGAGGTTCGAGAGAGTGGAAAGTCAAAAATGTCTTCAGAGCCCGAGTCAGAAAGAAATTAGGTTAGTATCTCAGTGGGGATAAATGTTTTATTAATTACCGAGGGGGGTATTTGGCATGTGGAACATGAAGCCTTTCCTCTGTAGCTTTTTTGTGTATCACTTGAATTTTTACCATGAGGATGTAATACTTCTATAATAAAAAAGCAAATAGTTTCAGGCTTAAATTAAAGCTCAGATTAGTTAAATAAATAATTCAACCTGAGGCATTGAACCCTATTTTGCTCTGCTGCTCTAAGGGTTATCCTTTCAGACTTAGGTGAACCACACAGCAGACACTACGCTCACTGAGAATGTTCCCACCAGTCTGCTTTTCAGTTTGGAAACATTTAGCTTTTAACTCAGCAAGTATTTCCAGAGTAACCCATTATGGCCATACAATTACTTCATCAGATATCAAAACTTCTTCAGCTACATATAAAGTATGGTACTGGCCCAGGGACGAACAACTAATCAAACAGAAAAGGGAACTCAGAAACTCACCAGGCACATATGAAAGACTGAATATAACCAGTCAGTGGGAGAAAGTAATCAGCACTGGAACAACTGGTTACCACTAGGGAAAAAACAAAATTTAAGATCCCAATTTCATGCCACACACCAAAATAAATTCCATAGGATAAAAAATACTAAACATAAGCAGTAACATTTAAAACTTGAGAAGAAAAATAAGAGCATATTCTTATGACTTTTATATAGGAACGCTTTCTTCTACAAAATAGAGAAGGCACAAATTATAGAGCAAAAGACTGAAAAAAAAATTAGGTTAAAATAAAGCACTTCTTTACAACAAAATACATAATCAATTTAAAAGCCAGAGATGGAGACAGAGATGGCCATTTGTTTGTAAGTGATGATCCGTGTTAAAAATTTATAAGGTATTCTTATATATCAATAAGAAAAATAATCAACCAGCCCAAAAGAAAAATGGGCGAAGGATATAAACTCATGGAAAAGGAAATCCAAACAGTTAATAAACCATATAAACAGGTGCTCAATTTCACTAGCCACTAGGGAAATGCAAATTAAAATGAGGTACCTCAAATGGCAAATAGTCTGACAATACCAAGTATGGGCAGAAAATGGACAACAGAAACTTTCACTTTGGTGATGGAAGTTTAAATTGGCCCTACCATCTTGGAGAACAATTTGTCAGTAGTGTAGAAAATGATATGCACACCCTCCAACCTGGCAATTTTATTCCTAGAAGTAAACCCTAGACAAGTTTTACCATGTATACAATGGTTCACTGGTTTTGGAGTAACAAAAAATTGGAAACAACTTATATGTTCATCAACAGATTAGGTATATAAATCTAATTGTATTATTTAGTTAGATGTTTCAACACAGGCAAAACTCTGTAACAGTGTTAGTCTAACATGACAAGTTAGAAGAAAGATATACATGGCATGATATTACTTATATGAGGCTTAGAAATGTGGAAAGCAACATTAGATCTTGTTATGGACACATAATGTAGTAAAAAATGACCAAAAATTCATAAGAACACATTCGGCATAGTGTTTACGTCTGGGAAAAAAGATGGTGCCATGGAAGTGGGTATACAGGAGTGTCTTAGCCTGGGTTCTCCAGAGAAGCAAAAGCAGTAAAGTGTATACATAGAGAGAGAGAGAGATTTGTATCAAGGAAATGGCTCACGCAGTTGTAGAGGCTGTAACGTCCCAAGTCCGTGGGTCAGGAAAGAGGCTTCTCCTAATTGATGTAGCTGCAGGGGTTGGCAAACCCAAGATGGGCAGGCCAGAAAGCAGGGCTGTTGCTCACAGGTTGTGAAGATGGATGAATTCCAAGATCGGCAGGCAAGGCTGCAGGTAAGCTGCTATCTCAAGCCCCAAGAACCGGAGATCACAGGAACGGGAGACAGCTGTAGGATCCAGAACCAGCAAAAAAGCCCCCGAGCCCTGCCTGAAAGTCCGCCCACAGTCAATGCGGGCCACACGCCCAAGGAAACTCCCCTTCAACTGACTGGCAGATCCCATCATGCGGGTGATCACATATCAAATCTCCACAAGGAAGTGATCACATTATACCACTGCCAAAATACTGAGAATCATGGCCCAGCCAAATTGACACACAATCATAACCATCACAAGGAGGTTTAAATTAAATCTGTAATTAAATTTTTAAACATCTGAATGCTAACATTTGATAAAACTGAGTGAGATCATAGGTGTTTTTATGCTATACAACTTTTTGTATGTTTAATGCACAATAAATTTAAGAAACTAAAGAAAAATACATACACAGCTATATTGATGATTTTTTAAGACAAGGCAATATGAGACAGTCTATAAACTTCCCAGTGTAGTGATTCCTGTCATAAATGGCTCAGGTTGCTCAATAAGAACGTATGAATCCTGTCTGAAGGGGAAGGGGGCAGAGGGTTGAGAACAGTAATAAGCCCAAGAAGCTCCATGATGAGACAGGGCGGGTTTAAGAGGCTGAGGATGTTAAATATATACCTCGTCCCCTTTCCTGGCCAGGTAAAGTTTAGACGGCAAGTTCAAGCAGTGAGGCTTACGTGAAATGACCAAACCACTAAACCAGAGAAAGGAGACACATGGGGAGTGAAGCTGCAGGTGAGCACACAGGTAAATGGTCTGTGATGCAGTCAGGTTGATCCCATCAGAGCATCGTTACTCTCTTTCGGTTCCAGTACAGGGACAGAGAGAAATTTCAAAGGTCACTAAAGAGGTTAGAAAACTGTTGAAATGGAGTTCTGGTTTGCCAAAACATCCAGTTCTGGCTGAAGGGGCTCCCAAGCCTCTTAGAGTGTAAGCTCATGTGGAATTCTTAGATGGGGCTTAATCAATACCCCAGCCAAAGACTCACAGTATTTCTGTACTTCTTCCAATTTAAGGCTCCATATGCTAGAAGATGGATTGTTTTCAGAGATGGTAAAATGTGAAAAATGTCATGTCTCAGAACCTATGAAATACAGTAGTAGCAAACAGGGCCTCTTTGGGGATTGCTCAGAGCCCATCTGTCCACATGGCAGAACACGTACTTGTTCCGCTCTAAAGAGCAATGGAGATTTACTCAGACACTTCTTCTCTACCAACGACCTTGTTCCAATCATAAATATTTTAGAAAGCAAACAAATTATAGAGTTCATTTGGACTTTAAAAGTTAATGATAAATGCAAATATGGTAACAAAATATCCCCACACAA
Source organism: Dugong dugon (assembly GCA_030035585.1). NCBI lineage: Eukaryota > Metazoa > Chordata > Mammalia > Sirenia > Dugongidae > Dugong > Dugong dugon. The sequence continues at coordinate 41,212,862 of CM057469.1, read as the reverse complement.
TTTTTAAGTAATTTATTTCAATAGAAATATTTCAGAAATTTGTACTTAAATTCATTTAAAGTTAGCTTATGCAAACACACTGAAGACCACACGCTCATATCTCCGTATCAGAAAGAAATGAAAAGTGAGAGGGGAACCAAGCTGCACATCACTCACTGAGGTCATAGTGCAATCGAGTGCTTCATCATTAGAGTACCTCAAGTTAAATGGGATAAAGAGGAATAAAAATGGCTTGTGTTTTCCTGTATATTATCATCACTGGGTGTTTACCCCAGATGTTCGACTTTCATTGGCTTATGCTGTAGACCAGTCCCCTACCTCTCCCCACACATACACTTCAACAGGTCGTAAAACAATGAATTTGTCAATAATAAGGGTGTAGAAACTCTTGAGAGTCTGTGACTCATTATTAGCTATTCTGGCATACCTAACTAGTCAACAGTTACTGGACTATATTTGTGAGTAGTTCTAGTAGGTGATATCTTCAGGGGGGACTTAATATTTGGTACCTGGTATCTAAAGCACAGCTAATATTCATGAAGTTCTCTGTTGTCTATTTTTAAAAAAGCTCAATCCAAAAGCACTCTAATTACGTATGTTTAAACCCATCACCACTTTGCAGTCTGAATGGCTAGAATAAAACTTTAAATTCTGCTAATAAACATCAAGGACCAGTTAACCCTTCATTTGGATTTAAAGACTATGTCTACTTGCCTACCTCTGGAACATACCAGCCCTTTAAAAAACATGAAAATAGTGTCTTGACTCAGTTGAACAGTAGCTCCAGATCTTGAAATAATATTAGAGAAGCAAAAGATTTTCAAGCTTTGTTTTCACAGAGAATGCTAATTGAGTCTCTAACTTCCCTTTAATTTATACATTGAACTTATTTTCATTTTCCTGCAATACTATTTCTAAGTAAAGAGTAACTGATAGAAGTTAAGTGACTACTGGTTTGTTCTGAGTTTTATGTAAGAATGAACTGAAATAAATCTTAATTCTGGTCAAAGGTACTCCCATTACAAGATTTCAGTAGCTTTATTAAAACCCAAACCAATCTTTCTAGTTATAAACCTTCTACAGACTTTCAGAAAGGCTTTATGATTTAATCTATGCTCAAAACAACAACAACAACAAAATACAAATCATCTTGGTTGGATGCTCTTCAAGTTGCTTTCCAGAGTGCTTATCTAAAGGCTGACTTGGGTGGGTTTATTTTTAATCTGCTACCCTGGAGGGAGAGGAGAAGGGAGGGAGCTTGTCTAAAAAGATTCAAAACCAAGGAGGACTGTAATAATTACCTAGAGTCCTCTGTACAGCTTTCTTAGACTCACTGTGAGAAAGACTCAGCTGGTGGAGACAGGGATAGCACACACTCCTGAAGTAAGAGGAGTAAAAGGGCAGATGATTTTTGTCATACTTGATGCCCTAGGGTTGGTCTTCAAACTGATAAGGCACTGACCAAAACTTCCCCACACTACACCTTGAGATACTGCTGTAATGAAATTGCTTTCAATCAGCTTAGAGTTTGTACACACAAGTATCTTTCATTAGAACCCTCTAAACAGAAAAGAATCACTTTAGACACAAGCCATTTTTAGGGAAGCAAAACCAAAAAGTACTTAAATTATTTTGAAAAGGTTGACTTCACATGGAAAAGAATTTATCATCAATGTGGTTTAATGAACAATTTTTGTATCTCAAAGCTTAGGAAAAACAGAATACCACTCTGGCTGTAAAATTTACTGTTTGAGAGAAATAATACAAAAGGAGAGAGAGAAAATAAAAGCAGACCTTAAAATGTCACTGAAGAAGTCAGACAAGCCTCGCCATTAGCTTTATACTATCTATTCATGCAAAAGCAGTACTATTTTTCTACCGGGACACAGTCAAATTCATCTTCATTTTCAAAAAGGAATCTAATTATTTCAAAAGCCTTTGGAGCAAAGGATTTCTTTTATTAAAGAATACCTTGTTAACCAACATTAGTACCTCTTGCTTACAGGATAAGATAATATGGTGGTTTAAGAACTGGTTGTAAATGCATGTGCCTCAAAACAGAATGGAAATCCAGAGCAGACATACTCTTTAAAAAAAGCTGATGAAGTAAATCTACTATGACTGTTGATTTCCAATTAATATGTCTCTGCTATAGTTTTGATTTCAGTAGTAAAGGTATATAGCTTATTGATTTAACCTTAAAAAAAAAAAAGAGAAAACAACTTATGCTCAAGTCATTTGGTCAGGTGGATTCTAATTATCCCAAGAGGCCAACATGGTGCTTTTGTAGGGCCCCAGTTTCAACCAGTACATAGAGTGCACTTGCTATATTCTGTAAACATTTTTTCCATGGTTTTCCTTCTATAACAATAGTGCTTCTAGGGCTCCTTTAAATATCTTCTAGAAGAGGGATTAACCCACTTATAAACACTTTGCAGCTATAAATATTTTGACTCTTGATACACAGAAAGCCTCAATACCAACACTATAGTGCAACAGTCATATGGCATTTTCTACCCATTGAAGCACATGCCTAGGGAGATAAAAAATCTCAAACCAAATTGTTTGGATCCCTTTTTTGTAATGTTTACACAAATGATATTTACATAGTAAAGAAAACAAAATAAGAAGGCGTGTTAGATCGGTTCTCTTTCAGTTCTTACAGTTATAGTAAAAATAATACTCTGAAAAATAAGCACAGCCTCAACACTCAGGGAGAGCGAAAGTAAAAGTGGTGCTCAGTAAGATCATCAGGTAGTCATTTTTACAGCTATAGTTAAGACACTGATGTTATTGCCATATAAAAAATAAGCCTCCAGGTTCAAATAAATTGTTAAATGAGATGTACCTCAAATTGTACTTTGGCTAATATTATATAGTACTATCCCAGGCCTTATATGTGCTAGTCACTACCCATATCATAAACAAGCTTAATTTAAATTGCAATTCAGTTTCTAATGAGTTCTTCTTGGCTAGGAGAGAAACAAATTAGCTTATCATTGATGGAAGTTTTGAGCTTTGGAGTCACTAATTTACCATTGAAGGTAGGCTTAATAAAAGGAAAAAAAAATTCATCTTTCCAGTAATAAATTACCTAAATATTTAATGTATCTTGGTGACATATTTTCTTTGTTTGAATATCACCAGATATCCTTTGGTGAATTATATAGATAAAAAATTCATCCACACTACTGTAATTTTCACTTCTCCCACAGGTTTCAATTTGTTTTAAATGCTAAATATAATCTTAAAAAGCAATGACTGATCTTTTGAATGGAAAAATTTGAAGACAGAAAAATAACAACATCTACTGCACCATTAAGAGTTATCAGTCACTCAGAGGCTACAATTGTATCTACAAAGGACTAGTAGCCAATCTACTAGGCAAGCATCCATTAATGTTTAGAGCTGAAAAAAAATCAAACACATCTTCCAGCTTGGTGCTCTCTCTTTGGCAAAACTGTGTGATGTCAGGCTCTGACTTCCAGTTGCGTATCTCCACAGATATGGTTAATCTACAACATTTCTACTTTAGCTTATTTATGACAAACAAACTAATAATAAAAAAAATCCACAGGGTTTGCAGCTACAATATTTTTTTAAAAGCACATACACTGTTAAAACGCTTATTTCTGAAGAGAAATAAACAAAATAAGGAATTAAAAAAAAAATGCAAAACCAAGTAAGATGTGCAAGGTCTACACAGTAATACTGCTGGCTACGCAGACGATGTCCCTCTATATACCCAACGTTGGTTAAGCTTGGGAGTTCATTAACTGAAACAATTCAACACGGGTAACTTTTGGCCCTCTCCCAGCCCATGTCCCCTGTCACTTTCCACAGAACCAGAAGAATGGTATTTCTGTGTGATTTGAACTCTTGTATCTTTTCCAAACAGAAAACTAAAGTTAAGAACTTAACACCCATTTAAAGCTCTTCTACTTTTCTTTGAATGGATTTTTAGCTAATTATTATGTAGGCAGTATTTTCTATTTACATTTCATAGACTCAAGGGCAAAATACTTAATGATAAAAAAGTACAAAATTCTCTAAGAATACAAATGTGAGAAATTCTTTTTATGTGAGGCCCGAAGTATCAGAAATCTATTAGAAGGTATCAGTCAAAAAACATTTCTTACTTTGAGCCACTGCTAAAATTTATGATGCCTCACGAGGTTATAACATCCAGCACATAGCCTTTGTTCAAGTGCCATTTTTTGTTAAAATTCTAAGGCATCACACCTTCACACTGCTTTTGGGTAATTCAATGTTTGTTTTGGAAATTAAATGCACTGTTGCAGAGATGAGCTCTCACAAAGCTGCATGCTCAACTACTGACAAGACAGAGTTTCACGGCGGGGACCTGTAGTTAGTTTTCAGGAAAATGTTTTGTTATAAAGAGTAAGTTATATAAGAATGAAAGTTTTGATACTTAAAATTCCCAGAAATCTCAAGCTTTCACCTTTTTCCTTTCAAAAATTATCTTGTATGTCTTATAACAAAATACATACAGACATACATACATGTGCGGAATCTCTTTCAAAAAAATGTGATCCTGCATCTCATACTAAACAAAAATAATGAAAGTGAGTAATAAAAAACAAAACTCTGGCATTGTGCACATTAAACACTGTAAAAGAAAATATCCTGACAAAATGTCAATAGATCACCCTTAAGATAAAAATCACCTGTGACGGGATAATCCCACTAACTCGAAAAATATAATATTTTGTAAGATCTTCCCAGAGAACTTTAGGTTGGGATTACAGTTCTCTTTAGTAAGCAGATCTGTGGTCCGACAATGAATTCATATAGAAGGCTAACCTTTAAACTCAGTTAGAAACAACCATGTTTTCTGGAGTCTACTTTTCAGGTGCCCGGCATAAGAACACTCAGCCTTTGTGCCTCCTGCAGGAAACAATGTTCCCCATACAGTACAAAATTTCAGAAGTTTAGTGTCTAAAAAACAAATCTCCTCCTGCCTAAAACAAAAAAACCCTCAAAAAACAAAACAAAACAACAACAAAAAAAAAAAAAAAAAAAAAAAAAGGAAAAAACCCAAAACCTCAAACAAACCCCAACAACTCACATTAACATTTTTAATTCCCACACTCAAGCTGGGAGACAATGAGTGAGGCTGCAGACCAATGGGAGGGAAACAAACTTTTCAGGTGGGTTGCTGGTATGAGCCCTACAAAGTCTGAGTATCTTTACACCTTGGTTCAAAATCAGCTCCTGATGTAGCCCATAAGAAATAGGTTTCTTCTTTTTAAAGTGTATCTAAAAAAAGGCGATTCCCCCCTCCAAAATTAGTACAAAGTTAAAAGAAATGCAAACTAGCTACGATCTATTCAAGCACAGCACCGCCAGAGGGTTCACACACACTGTTGGGTGTTTCATGTTGGTTCTCCTTTCATTCTTTTAAGGCAGTGGTTTCCACAGGTCAGTTCAGAGATAAGAAGCATGGTCCGTGGCAGTTCGTTTTGCAACCCCAATTTGTTCTCACTTCATTCCCTGAAATTAGTGCTTTTTGGTTGAGAACTCCAAAGGCTGAGCTGGAACCTCTGGGTTCCTTCCTGGCACAGGATCAGTTTATAGCTGGCGCTCTCTTGTCAGGTCCTCTATTCTCACTTTGGAGCAATAGTTCACCTTTCTTCTTTCTTAGGCTTTTACTCAAAAGTCATCAAGTTTGTAGGAACCTAAAAGAGAGAGGGATTATAAACCAAGACTGTTTAAATGGCTATTTTTTAAAGTAGTATTTATCTATCCTTGTCATTTAGGCAAATCCAAATGTTAAAATCTTTCTGACCTAAATTTGATAGATGGCACTGCAATAATTTATGAATAATGAATGTAATATGCTAGAAAATTTTAGAGAGAAAAATCACTGAGCTGGGTTAATACTCTCTAGTAAATTGACATTTAGCTAGGAGATTCTTTGGGGGCAGAGATAATAGCTTTCTTGCCTAACCCAGGGGCTCAGTAGATGTTTATTCAATGCATAAATTAATGAATGAGAAAAGCTTAAGTATGGCTCTGGGAGGGGGAGATGCCAGAGAAACATGTTTGTCATTGTTTATTTTTCTCATCATATGTGTTACACTGAATTCCTACGTGTAAATTTTCTAAATCCAGCACAGATAATTTTATAACATCACTAAGATTTCTCAGTAAAGTCATCATGAATATAAACACAAAAGAATAAAACCATGTAAGTTCAGATCTGACACTTTGTAACCTTGAAAATCAATAGGCTCTATAATAGTTTACGGTTTACAGATGGAATCAAATATATTAGATTTCTTACAAGTCTGAAATTCAATAATAATTCTCTTGAAATATGAACAATTTTGGTTTTTTAAAATTAGCCAATAAATCCTCTCATCACATGTCTAAAGAAGGTTTCACTTTGTTAAAGAAAACTCTCTTTATCCTTAATAAGAGTTTTCCACAGTTGTCCTGGTAAAGACATTCATTACGTGATTGGTCTTTTCCTTATTCTTTAAGACAGTTTAATAGCTCTCACACGTCAATCTTTCTCTGAAAACCTACAATACTCATAAAAATGCATCTTTTACACTCATCAGTTTCTAAGTGAAAAATTCTGTTCGACAATATAACCATAGCTAAATTATAAATCAAATAAAATACAAATGCTCAAATTAAATTAAAGTATAAATTCTCAGGTCTGGTCATAAGAAACTCGTCTTTAAATAAAGTAAAAGTTTCATTTCCTTCTAAGTTGCCTGAATGTGGTTTAAGGTGTTGCATTTGAGTCTTCTCAGTGCATTCTGGGGTGAAGGGAGACGAAGCATAGATACAGATAGGCAGATGATGACAGTGTCTTCTAAAATTTCTCAGACGTCACTGCTTCCATTTATGAATTTGCGATTACTCTGATTTTTGAAAGTATAGAAACAAACAAGCAAGCAAACAAAAAGATGGACAGACATGTGGTTGATCTGCTTAGCAGAAAGGTCCACTAACAGAGTAAAAGAAATTGAGTCTTACGCTGGTGTGCATATACTCTCTAGATTAATCTTGAAATCCGAGTTTTTTTCTTCTTTTTTAACGAAACTTAATACTTTACGCTGCATTTAAAGAAAACGTATAGCACAGAGGTGAATCTGGAAAGGCTTAGTGTGGGCAAAACAAGGTCTGTTTCTTTCATTCTGACCCAGACACTAACATGACAAGGGCAGGATGGTAATCTGTGCTCTAGGGCATTTCATCTCCTTAAGAAGGCTGCTAAAAACAACCTTCCTTAACACCAGTTTTCCAAAGCTGTGCTGGTCTTTCATATGTATTTATCAGTCTTTCATATGTATTTGAAATATACATATGAAACAACAAAATTATGAGTGAACAAAGCCTATTCCAACAATATTTAGAAAGAATGGATTTAAAGGATAAAGATATCAGAGCTGAGTCTCAGTCCAACTATTTCTTATGTCTCTGACCCTGAAGCAAGTCATTTAGTTTCTCTGAGCCTTAGTTCTTTCACTGATTAAAAAAAAGGGTAATAACTTAGATCCTGATAATATTGCTGGGTGTAAAATACTTTTATAAGTTTTATAAACTGAGTGTATTATTTTACTCAATATTAGCTATTGATCACACTTTTATGCTTTTGTATTATCAATACCCTAAGCCAATGATTTTCAAATATATTCAATTACACTTGGTTCTACAAAAAGTCTATAGAAATTTCCATAACAACTTGCAGTACAATTCAAACTGTGCAACTGGGGTTTTGGGAAAACAACACTAGAGGTTCCTCTTCCTTTGAAGGTGAAAGTCTTCAAATTATACCATCTTTGTTTCAGTAAAATAAAAACAAACAAAAAATCAAAATGGTTTTTGGTTTCACTATAACCATGGGAATGCACATCAAATTGTCAATAGAACAAGATGAATCAAAATAGTTTTTAATAAAAAGCCATCTAGTGTTTACTTCCTTTGATACTATGTTCCCCCGCATCTCACTACGTTCTGCCAAAACTGCCTATATTGCTTTATTCTTAAGCTTGTTCCAGCTTCAGCATCCTTCCACTCTGCTCCCTCTTCCAGGAACTCTATTCCCCTAATTTTCCTATAAATGGCTCCGTTTCCTTCTAGTCCTTCAGGTGAATGCCATCTGCTTACTGAGATCTTTGCAGCTCACCCTTATTTACTGAAAGTTGTCTCTACTCCCATCACTCTGTATCACATTATTCTATTTTATTTTCTTTATATAGTTTTTGAAGTCCTGGTGGTGCACTGGTTAAGAGCTCGGCTGCTAACCAAAATGTCAGCAGTTCGAATCTGCCAGCTGCTCGTTGGGAACCCTACAAGGCAGTTCTTCACTGTCCTATAGGGCCTCTGTGAGTCGGAATCGACTCAATGGCAATGGTTTGGCTTTTTTTTTAATATAGTTTTTCCTATTTGAAATCATATATTTACTTGTTTATTGTCCTCCTCCTCACTAAAATGCAGACTTCATGTCTTGTTGGCTGCTGTCAATAAGAATAAAAACACCACCCTTTGTCCAGTTCATTCCGAAAAGTAGTCCACTTACTTCTTTTTGGAATCTTTTACAACATTATGGATTCTTCTTAGGACCAAGAGAGAAATGCTCACCTGTTGTTTGTTACTTTGGCAGGCTGCACTCAAATGTTTAAACCACAGCATTGCATTCATCCGACTGCCAGCTTGAAACTTGTATGAATTTCCTAAAATTACCAAAAACAAGGTGGAGATGATAAAAAAAAAAATTAGGACTGTGATACAATAATCCTGCCAACTATCAAAGAGCAAAAAAAAAAATAAATAAATAAAAATAAAAAAAGACTAGGTTTCTCCCAATTTTCCCATACAGAGTCCTCTATATACACTTACATGCTATCGTTTTTCCAGAAAGTCACTGTTTTGCTGTTTATGAATTAGAAGTAATTTTACTTGTCCCCTTAAACGTTCTTTTAGAGTAAAATGCATCTAAATAAAACAATTGTTTGGAGCCTCCAGATTTGTATGTGTGTATCAGAGTACAAAGCACCAGTTCTTAATACTATTTAACTGATCTAAATAATAGTGTTAATATTACCTTTCTACATGCCAAAAGGCTTGAATATGTTTAATATTTAAATATTAGCTATTTAACGTGATTAAGGATTAATGAAGGAGCCCTAGTGGTGTAAACAGTTAAGTGCTCAATTGCTAATGAGTAGGCTGGCAGTTTGAACCCATCCAGTGGCTCCACTGGAGAAAGACCTGGCGATTTGCTTCCATAAAGATTACAGTCAAAACCCTATGGGGCAGTTCTACTCTGTCATATGCTATGATCTGGAATCAACTCAAAATACCCAACAACAGCAAGGATTAATGAGCTAACATCAACTACACTTTTAGTCTTTAGTTACATTTGTCAAGATTATTACACATCTCTAGATCTGCTGAGGGCTCTATGGGAAAATCTAAAAAGGTATCCCTTTCTGTTGTAGAAAATTAGAAATTCATTTGTGTTGTGTGTTTTGAAATAGCCCCTATATTGCCTCTGAGAAGCCTGGTGGTGCGCTGGTTAAACGCTCAGCTGCTAAACCCACCAGCTGCTAAGGGAGAAAGATGTAGCAGTCTGCTTCTGTAAAGATTACAGCTTTGGAAACCCAGTGGGGGCAGTTCTACTCTGTCCTGTAGGGTTGCTATGAGTCGGAATCGACTGATGGCAATGGGTTTGGATTTTTGTTTGTTTGTTTGTTTATACTGCCTCTAATTCAAGAGACACATGATAAGCATACTATATGTAATTATATGGATTAAGGTGAGAAGGTAATAAACTGAGAAAAGAAAGAATTCATGTACTATATAGGCTGCTCTGAGTTCAAAGCTTTATTATTATTTTTTTACCGACCTAAATTCCTTGCAATTGTATTTTTTCTTCCCTAAATGTTTAATTATCTAAGTAATAATTATTTTGCTTACTGAACTCAGATGCAGACATTAGGTCAATCTGAATAAAAGGAATACTGTATCTACAATTAAGCTGCCCACATAATTTGTTAATTAAATTCAATGAAAATGATCTATCATTTTAAAATGTAACTTTATTAAGAACGCCCTTGGGATTTTGGAGGGTTGGGGCTTCGAATTCAGAACGTAGAGAATAGAGTCCTTAATCTACAAATCAATTTCTTTAATCTCAAAACAAGACAGTTCTGGCATTTTTTTTTTTTTCTGTATCCAACATACTTGCTTACTTAAGTCTTTACTTGTAAGTATTTTCCTAAAAGCAGAATACAAAATAGCATCTGAATTAGCAGAGACGAAAATACAGTTGTAAAGTCAACAAAAGGTATTAACACTTCATTTCAGTTATGAGTTGGACTTGCTGGCATGGAAGATTCTGGGCAGATATGAAAGAATTTCCTTTCTGGCTTCCTTTGTGGTGCTTCTCAACAGCTGGCAGTTGTTATGAAGGAACAGTAGCAACTGCTTAAGGATCTTTTCTGATGGACTGTCTCTGGTATTCACTACAGGCTCAGGTGGGGTCAGAAGGTATGATTTGATTGTACCCAGCCAACCCTCCAACTTCTCTCATCTACTTTACAAACAAACTCCAGTGGTCAACAGCCAATAATTTAATTCATAAATGTCCATATATATTGTATGTAAAGTATCGGAATTACACTTATTTGGAAAGTGATTTACGTCAAATAACCAATTTAATTGAAAGTAACTGAATGAAAACCATTTAAAGAAAAATTTATGCTACATCCAGAACGTAAAGAATATTATTATATTTCAGGGTATAAATGAAAGAGTACTACATATATGGCAAATCTCTGAGGTTTTAAAATAACAGTGGCCTACAGAGTGTCAAGTTAATTTCCTTTCTCTCTCCCTCTGTCCCTCCTTTCCTCTCTCTCCCCCTCTTTTGGTTAGCTCTCAAGGGATTATCTGGGCCTTTAATTTTCAAGTTTATACCATGTAACAAAGAAAATAAGCTCTAAAGAATTTAAGGTATCATTAAAACACATTATGTGATATATTTTCCCAGTAGACAAAACTACACAAACACTCTCCCTGTAGAGTATTCTAGTTAAACTAGGTTTTGGCTTATCAGAAGTTATGTATAAGCAGTACCTTCAACCCTAGTTATTCTAACAATTCACCTTTTTCAGAGTCAGTCAGCAAAAAGAGATCTGGATGTTCTGGGTCATCAGCCATCATCACCATCCATCCTACCACAGATACGTTCTTATTTGATGTTGATTTGAACTGAGAGGAGAAAAAGATAATTAATGGAAACAAAACATTTATGGCTCATACTAAGCAAAAATTAAGTGTTAGGCAGTTTCTTTTTCAGTTCCTCCTAATGAGAGATGAGATTTGTGACTTCATGCTGGTCCAAGTCAGCTCAGGGCCTTTTACTACTAAATTCTATCTAGGCAGGCCCTCTTTAGAAAATCTCTTATTTTCCAGACCTTTCCTAGCCTTATCTCGTCATCAAAGCCTAACCATCCTATTCTTCATTCCTAAGGAGCACAGTCTTTCAGTGAATCTGATAAATTCATCTATATATTTTTTTCTAAGTTACTGTGCTACCTCCCCTTCACAGGAAACACACATTTTAATAGGGTTGATATCTTAAAATAAACCACAGATCACTGAATAAAATCACCATATTAATAGATTAAAGGAGAGAAAAACATATGATCAACTCGATAGATAAAAAATTTTGCTCAAGTGTAAAGCATGTTTGTGATAAGAACTTAACCAAGTAAAAATAGAAGGGAACTTCCTTAATAAGGAATATCTACCAAAAAAACAAAACAAAAACCCAAATCCATACAAAAACTGAAATAAAACAGAAAAGCCCTGCAGTAAATACACTCAAGCGTAAAATGCTAAAAACATTTCAAAATCAGCATCAAGACAAGGATGCCCACAACTGCTACTTCCATTCAACACTGAATTGGAAGACCTAGTCAGCTCAACAACAACACAAGATATAAAGGTGAGGCAGAAATAAAACTGCCATTACTCACAGATGATATTAATACCTACCCAGAAAATTCACCAAAATCTACTAGATTAATAAGAAAGATTAACAAGATTGCTGAAACAAGATTAATATAAAAGTCAATTCTAATTCTATACACTATAAATATAAAAGTCAATTACAAAAAAAAAAGGTACCGAGGAATATGTGTAACAAAAGACATGGTGTTAACTGCCGTTGAGTTTGGTTTTGACTCATAGCGACTTTATTAATAGAACAAAACATTGTCTCATGATTGTTGGTATGTTTGAGTCCATTGTTCTGGCTATTTTGTCAAATCCGTATCACTGAGGGTTTCCTTCATTTTTGCTGACCCTCTACCAGAAATGACATCCTTTTCTAGAGATTGGTCTTTCCTGACGACGTGTCCAAAGTAAGTGAGCAAAGTCTTGCCATCCTTGCTTCTAAGAAGTACTCTAGTAGCATTTCTTCCAAGACTGATTTGTTTGTTATTTGGACAGGTCACAGTGTATTCAATATTCTTTGCCAACACCACAACTTGAACGCATCAGTTCTTCTGTCTTTCTTTTTCACCGTCCAGACTTTACCTGCATACGCCTGAAAAAGACCATAGCTTGGGCCAGTTGTATCTTAGTCATCAAGCGATGTTTTTTCTTTTTAAATCTTTAAAGAGGTCTTTTGCAGCAGATTTGCCCAGTGCAAAACATCATTTGATTTCTTGACTGCTGCTTCCATGGACACTGACTGTGGATCCAAGTAGAATGAAAATGTCAACAACTTCAATTTTTTTCTCCATTTACCATGATGTTGTTTATTGGTCCAGTTGTGAGGATATCTGTTTTCTTCACAGTCAGACATACTTCATACTGAAGGCTGTAGTCTTTGACCTTCATTAGTAAGGGCTTCAAGTCATCTTCATTTTCGGCAACAAAGGTTATCTGCATATCATAGGTTGTTAACCAGTCTTCCACCAATCCTGATGCCACATTCTTCTCATATAGGCTGGCTTCTTTAATTATTTGTTCAGTATACAAAGCGAATAGGTAAGGTGAAAGGATACAACCCTGCCGCACATCTCTTCCTATTTGGAACTACGCATTAGCCCCTTGTTCTAATCAAACAACTGCTTCTTGACCCATGTATAGGTTCTGCACAAGCACAGTGAAGTGTTCTGGAATTCTCATTCTTTGTAATGTTAAAAACAAAGCATACAGAAAAGTATAACCCTTAGTTAAAAGACATTAGAGAAGATCTAAATCAATGGAGAAATATCATGAAATGAAGAAAAACGCTCAATGTGGTAAAGATGTCAATTCTCCCTAGCTGATCTACAAAAAGTGTCATTTCTATACAAATTCTAACAGAGTTTTAGGTGGAATCTTAGAAGATCAAAGAACCAAGAATAGCTAAGATACTCCTGAAGAAGAATTAGGCAGGACTTGGCCTGCTACACATCAAGACCATAAAGCTACTATAATGAGACTATGAGCTATTGGGACAGAGACAGACCAGCAAAGCAAGAGAAGTCTAAAAAGGAACTCACGCATATAGATGTAAAACCGATACGACAAGAGTAGGCTGTACAGACCAATGAAGGAAGGATGAACCGTTCAGTAATTAATTATAAGCACGCACGCACACACACACCCACACCTGGATGGATCAATGGATCAGTGACTTTAAAGCAAAATGCAAAACTATTAATAGTTAATATAGGAGAATATCTTAAATGATTTCAAGTTAGAGAAGGATTTTTTTTTTTTTTAAAAAACATGACTGTTTTATTTATTTAGTGCTGCTATAACAGAAATACCGTAAGTGGATGGCTTTAACAAACAGAAATTTATTCTCTCACAGTCTAGTAGACGAGAAGTTTGAATTCAGGGTGCCAGCTCCAGGGGAAGGCTTTCTTTCTCTGTTAGCTCAGGGGGAAGGTCCTTGTCATCAATACTTCCCTGTTGAGGAACTTCTCAATGCAGGGACCCCGGGTCCAAAGGATGTGCTATTCTCCTGGCTCTTGTTTCTTGGTGGTATGAGGTTCCCATGTCTCATCTCTCTGCTTGCTTCTCTCTTTATATCTCAAAAGAGAATGACCTAAAACACAACCTAATCTTGTAGATTGAGTCCTGCTTCATTAACATAACTGTCTCTAATCCTGCCTCATTAACACCATAGAGGTAGGACTCACAACACATAGGAAAATCACATCAGATGACAAAATGGTGGACAATCACATGATACTGGGAATCATGGCCTAGACAAGTTGACACACATTTTTTTTGGCGGGGGGAGGGGGGCACAATGCAATCCATAACAATGACCCAGAACGTATTAACCATAAAGGAAAAGAAAGATTTTATTATTTTAAGATTAAGAACTTTTTATTAAAAGATACCACAAAGAGAACGAAAAGACAAGTCTAATAAACTGGAAGAAGGTATGTGTAACACATAAACTGGTAATAGGTTAGTATCCAGAATATATAAAGAACTTTTACCAGTTAGCAAGAAAAACACACCATTGAAGAGAAGAATAAGCAACCAAATAGAATAAGCAAAATACGTATAAAGGCATTTCACAGAAGAAACATGAATGACCAATAAACATGGAAGAAAAAACAGTTGTAACTCCTAGGTATATAATCTAGAGAATGTACACAAAAATATTCACAGCAGCATTGTTAGAAATAGCACAAAAGTAGGAACCATTCAAATATTCATCAGCAGTAGATATGGTACATTCATAAAATGGAAGACTATTCAGTTATAAAAAGGAGTGACAGCTATATGCATCAATACGCATGAATTTTAACAATCTAATATTAAGCAAAAATGCTAGTGCTTAAGAATATATATGGTATTCCAATCAGGTACAGTTCAAAAATGAAACAATGTATTGTTCAGGGTAAAACCCTGAAAGAAAACAAGGCAATGATTACTGTGAAATTCAGGACAGTGATGAGTTCTGGGTGTGGTGGTTAAGGAGGGAAGGGGATGTTATCTGAGAAGAATTTGATGGTTATGGTAATGTTCTATTTCTCATGCCCGGAGGAGAGTGGTGTATAGGTGTTCGTTTTATTTATTATTCTTTAAAATGTACATGTACACTACATATCTTCTTTTATGTGTATGATACTGCATGGATTGAACTCTGTCCCCCCCCCCCCCCCAAAATATGTGTTGTAAATCCTAACCCCAGTACCTGTGGTTATAATCCCATTTGGAAATGGACTTTCTTTCTTATGCTAATAAGGTAGTATTAGTGTAGGATGTGTTTTAGGTCAATCTCTTTTGAGATATAAAAGAGCAGATTAAGCAAGCAGCAAGTAAGCAGGGATGGGGGAAGATAAAGATGCCAAGCCACATGAAGATCACAGAGGAACAGAAGCAGAAAAGAGACAAGGACCTTCCTTCAGAGGCAATAGAGAGAAAGCCTTCCCCTAAAGATGGCACCCTGAATTTGTACTGTGAGAAAATAAACTTCTGTTTGATAAAGCTACCCACTTATATTTCTGTTATAGCAGCACTAGGTAACTAAGATGTTTCACAATTAAAAGAAAACTGGAAAAAGAATGAACACTGCACGTTATTGGTAACAACGTGGTACTACAAAAATGAAAAGTGAAGAAAATAAGTTTCAACACTATGAAGAATAAAGTCGGGAATACCACAGAACTGCTGACCTCATGGCTCAGAATTTATTTCAAAGTGGATAGCACGATTTTCTAATAGTCTTTCCTACTCTCAAAAACCTCTGCCTCAATTACTTATTATTTCAATTAAAAAAAAAAAGTAGCTCAAGCAATGTAAACGCCTTCATAGAGAGAGACGAAGTATATGAAGAGTACGAATGTCCCTTGACCACCTGCTGAATCTCATCTCAATCCCAGAGTTAACCATTGTTTGGGGTATAATCCTCTAAACCTTTTTCTAGGCATTTGCACCACAGACTTTTTGGTTATTGTTTTCGCTGTTGGTTTTCATATGTAAACTGGGTTATAGTTACATGCTGACTTGTGGTTTTCACCTATCAGTAACTATTTCCTCATTGGTAAGTATTTTGGTTGTTTCCTGCTTTTTGCTATTATAAACATTACAGAAATACATGTACTTCTACAGATATCTTTGTGCATTTTGTTCAAGGATTTCTGTAGCAAAGACTCTCAGATGAGGAATCGATGGTCACTAAGTGAAGTATTGACTAGAACTGCCCGTCTCAAAACCAATTTCTGCTAACTGTACATGAGTCTATGTTTGCCTACACCGCAGCAACTGCTGCATTATCAACCTTTCAATTTCTGTAAAGGCAAAAAAAAAAGTATATTCTTTAATCTGCATCTTTTGACAACTAGTGAGGTTAGCTGTCATCTTTTTATGTTATTAACCATTTATTTCATCTTCAATTTTCTCCCTTTTCCTTTTTTCTAATCTGTTTTATTCTCACTGAGTCATGAAGGTCTTGTCTACATGTTACAGATTTCTTTTTCAGGTGTAAGCTTGGTTTTTAAAATCTAATCAAACAATTTTATTCAATACCTATCAGGCACTCATGAACATGCAGTGACATGTTCAAACATATCTGTAAAAATTTTTTTACAGTGAATATGCTTCCATTAAAAATTATTTTACAGTGAATATGCTTTTGTTTTAAAACATTAAAAAAATACAGACACAAGAAAATAGTCCTTATTCTCCCCAGCCACTCCACCTTCCCAAGCCTACTCAGCTCCACATAGGTTAAGCAAAAAAAAAGTACACTTTACAGAATAATTAAATACATGTATATAAGCCTCCAGACTCCTCCTACTCCCACTTAATGCATACGTATATATGTACAGGTACAGTTTCATTAGTGATTTTTTTTCCCCCTCTAACTTTTTATTTTGAAAAAGTTCAAAGTAAAGAGAAGTTGAAAGACTACTACAATGATTACCCAAATACCCTTCATCTATATTTTTGCCACATTTGTTCGATCTCTCTGAACATTTAAATTTGAGTTGCAGACGGGACACTGAATCTTAAATACTTCAGCACAGATCTCCCAAGAACAACAATATATTTCTGCGTAACCATAATGTAATCACCACACAAAAGAAATCTCATAGAATCATATAAAGAACATATTAAAATTTCCCCATTGTCCCAAAGGTGACTTTTTTTTTTTTTTTTTTTAAATTTAGCTCTAGGATTTAACCAAGGTATATATACTGCATTTAGTTGTCAAGACTCTTTAGTCTCTTTCAATCTACTGCAGTCCTCCTGAGCCCACCGGCCCCAACCTCTACCCTGCCATTTTTAGAAATTCATGCCAGCTGTCTGTAGAATGTCTTACAATCTGGATTTGGTTGTATCCTCATGATTAGATTCAGGTTAAATATTTTGGCAAGAACACAACATAGGTGGGGCTGTGTTTATATGATAGATTTTAATCCTTTACCTGCTGCTTATATATAGCAAATCTTTTCTTCCAACTTGTTTCTATTTTAACTTGGAACAGTTTTTTTTTTCCTTCATTGGTTTTTAGTTCTGTGCCACATCTCTTCTACCTCTAGACTGACAGTAAATACAAACATGGACCTGTTTCTATACCCTCTATTCTGTTCTTGTAATTCTTTCTTTAATCTTTACAGCTTTAACCAGAAGATAAGATGTACAGTCCATTTCCTTGGCACTTACAATCTGATTTCTTTATGATCTACTATGCTCTAATTTCTAAATATTTAATACATATTATTTATCAGCAAGTCTCATATAATTAAAAACCTAAACTATCATAATATGTTAGTAATTATCTATCATAGCAATGCCAAGCACAAAGAGTTCTCTAACATATGCTTTAGATGACAAACTGAGTTATAACTTCTCTAATTTGGCCTCTTTGTAATTAAAGCTAGGAAAAAATGAAAAAAATTTTGAGTAACTATTTCTTTATAGTTGTAGACTAAGTGAAATCTAGTCAACAAGTATCTCAAAGTGGCAATATGAAAAATTAGTTGCTTTATATTTGAAGACAGGAGATTTAATATATCAACCTTTTTTCCCAGTACTGTTTTCTTTGCTGTGTGCCATCGAGTCAATTTTGACTCACAGCGACCCTATGTGACGGAGTAGAACTGCTCCATAGGGTCTCCTAGGCTGTAGTCTTGACGGAAGCAAATCACCAGGTCTTTTCTCCTGAGGTGCTGCTGGTGGGTTCAAACCGCTGATCTTTCGGTTAGCAGTAGAGCGCTTAACCATTGCACCACCAGGGCTCCTACAGTAGTCCCAAGCAGAGGCAATTACTCTGCAAAATGTTGCAGCGAAACTAATCTGTGTAACTTTGTTGCATATGTGGGCCTTATAGTCAATTTGGCTAGAATACAAAAAATAAATATTCCCAGAATGGATGGATCCCTATGATCAGTCTGTCCTTTGCCTCAATGAAAGAGCTATCTATATAAACAGTAGCAAAAAAGCCAGTGCTTGAGAATATATAAGATTCCATTCAAAAACAGTTAAAAAAGGTTTAAGGAAACATATGGTAAAACTTCAGAGGAGGGAAAACAGCAACAATTAAGGTGAAATTCAGGACAGTGATGGGCTGTGAGAAGGAAGGGGATGCCAGTATCTGGGAAGATTTGACAATTTCGGTGTTACCTATGGCACTTTTCACATTCATTTAAACCAACATTGTCCTCTTCTGTACCTTTGGTTTGATTAAAGAAATAAAAAGTTTCTCTGAATTATGCAGTGTCATGTGGGTAATGTGAAAGTAGAAAAAGGACTTACTTTTTCTTTAGTGGCTTACACTTCCTCAGTAAATCTTAAACCACTTAAATATTTCCCCCAAAATACATGATTTAGAAATAACATTCCTCTCAAAAGGGTTTTATTTATGCAACATGGAAACACATTATTCTTCCTTTCAAAGACTGTATCACTGGTATATATAAAAACAAAACAGCATATAAGAGATCTAGAAGATTCTACATTTGGAGAAGAGTTCTGAGAAGCTTCTTTTCGCGAATATGAAGCACGAGAAAGCTGACTACAGTAACTATCGTGATTACTCATTCCTCTTCATCGTTGGGAAAATCACTGAATCAGAGTTTGAGGTGGAAAGCAACTTTAGATGCTGGCCCCAAATTTTCATATTTTATAGATTAGAAACTGACACCCCAAGGCAATAGTTTTGAGCCATGTTCTGAACCAGAAACCCAGGTTAGGGAAGGCTTTGATGTCACCATAGATATTTGGAATGTGCAGTTTTGGCATCTGCAGGGAAAAAACAGCATTCAAAAAACAAACTTCAAAAAAAAGGAAAAATTAGGCTTCCTTCCTTGGAATGGCCTAACTAAAAATAATACCATCAACTACTCATACAAGAAATAGGTGTAAGTACTATTGCATTAGAATATGAAAACAAAGCAACCCCCTCCTCCCTTCCCACAAACTCACATCTTATTAGGACTACTTTCTTTACAGTCATGAAGAGGCTGTGAAACTATGCTAACGACTTAGAGGTGGAATACTTACATGTTTTCTTTCTGTAGCCTTTAGAGATTTGGCAGCATAGTAAAAAAGTTGCGTCCCACACAAAGCTGCCCAATATTTCGTCCAAGATGCTACCTGCAGAAGACAAACACATGAATATACTAATAAAACACTACTGGCCTCTCAGTTTCTTTACCATCTTAGTGCCAATGACCTTTAGCCTGACTCCACTTTAGCCATCCGATGGTCTAACTTTACCCATTACCATCAAATTGACTTCAACTCCCAGTGACCCCATGTGACAGTGTAAAGCTGCCCCATAGGGTTTCTAATGCTGTTATCTTTACAGAAGCAGATTGCCACATCTTTCTCCTGTGGAGCAGCTGGTGAGTTCGAACTGCTGACCTTTGGGTTAGCAGCCAAGTGCTTTACCACTGTGCCACCAGGGCTCCTTGGTCAAACCTCAGACTTCTGAAATCTAATTATATTAGCTGGAAGTGATAATATTCCTGATTATCACTTCCAGCTAATATACTCTAGTACCTTCACTCAGATAATTTTTGATCTTATCAAGAACTCTATCACTTTTTAATGTTATTTATTATTTTCCACCCTAACCCTGTGTTCTCCCTCCCTTTTCTTTGTATCTATATTCCATGGTCCAACACTATAACCATTCTCTTCCAAATACTCTAATCCCCTTGTCTCTCTCTCCGATAAAAGCCCTAATCCTAGTTAAATCTAACCATCTGATTACTTGGTATCACATAACTGTAGCTGAAAATTGCTAGAGAAATCACACAATTGGGCTGACTGATAAAATTATGATTACCAATCTCAAATGGAAATTATCAAAGTACTTTCCTTTTACCCAATCCTCCCTTTCTCTCCCTCCATCTCCCTCCCCTCCTCAATTATTTCACACCTCCTGTACCTTCAAATTTCTAATACCCTGCCCTCCACAATGATCTCATTGGATACTTCCCAGGTATGCAATCTGATGAGTACTACCTCATCCTCTCAGTACCAATTCCATCTAACTACCTGTCTGTAGGTCCACATACTCAGCCTTCCTTACTGCTATAACAGAATAGTTAATCCTGCTTCTATGTAAGGACAAACTCAAACTCTCCTTTTATGCCTTAGATTCCTACTATTTTTAACTTTCTCAAGGAATTTGCTTTTGCAATTAACTCCTCTCTCCACTGCATCTCAATTTCTCTCCCTCTACTATCATTACACAATTGAACGTTAATATTACTCCCATTTAAAAAAAATCCCTCCCTTGAGCCATCAGCTCACTCCGTAGACACCATCCAATTTTTCTGCTCTTTTTGTAGCACAACTTCTAATTCCTGATTCTACTTCTATTTTGCCCATTTTCTCCTCAACTTACTTCATTCAGGCTTTCAAGCTGAAATTGCTATTGTCAAGGTGATGAACAACTGTCCTTTACCAAAGCCAATGGTCCTCTGTCCTCATCATATGCAAGTTCTCAGGAGCATCTGACATAGCTGGCCACTCCTTCCTTCTTGAAATACTTAACTGCTAGACTTCTGTGATAACAGTTCTTTATTTTTCCTCTAAACTCTTCTTGTAACAGGCCTTTACACTCTACAGAGCTCCAGCCTCAGCCCTGTTTTCTTCCCCAGCTACACTTTTTTTCAGAGATCTCATCCAGTCCCAGCTTCAACTACTACCTGTATGATAATGACTCTCTTATCTCTGACCTCACCTCTCTGCTCAACTCTTGAACTGTATTCTTTCAAGAGCCAAACTGACACATCCATTTGAATGTCTAATAAGCTTATCAAAGTGAACCTGGCCAAGACTTACTCCCTCAACAAAGCAAAAAAATCTTTCACTGTTTCAATAAATATCCCCAACATCTACCTGGTTCACTTCCACAAACCCAAAGGTTATCATCATTTCCACTCATATATTTCCCTCATATATCACATCTAATGCATCATCAAGCAAACCTAGCCTTTCTCTCTGATTTCATCTCCTTCATATCCTCTACTTTCAATGCTTTAACTACACAAGCCTTCTTGTTTCTTGAACATGTCCATCTCCGGCTTTTGCACTACTTCTGTTTTGACACTCTTCCCTGAAATGCTTGCACGGCTAACTCACCGTCCTCATTTACATCTCAGCTTCTATGATCCACAACGGTGGCATCCCTCCTTACTCCATTACTCTCCATCCCATTACCTTATTTAAGGGCTTGTTCTCTATTTCTCTTCATTGGAAAGTAAACTCCATGAGGTCGGTACTTTGTTTCATCTTGTTTACTGTCTGTTTCTAGCGTCTGGCACACAAGAGGTACGGTAATGCCTCAACTGACATGCTACTCTTAGTTCACCTGCTATGAGCTGGCTAGTGTAGTCTCTTGATTGTATGTGGCTGTGGTTTGTAATGTAAACAGGAAAATCAGATTACTTAGATGTAAATCATTTTTATATTTTAAGAAGCCCTTGTATCTTCAAAAACTTTACGTGTAGGTATAAGTAAAAGTTTTTATACTCCAAATCAAAACCAAAAAAACTCGTTGCCATTGAGCTGATTCTGACTCATAGTGATCCTACAGGACAGAGTAGAACTGCCCCAGGGTTTCCAAGGCTGTAAATCTTTATAGAAAGCCACATCTTTCTCCCGTGGAGCAGCTGGTGGGTTTGAACCGCTGACCTTTTGGTTAGCAGATGAGCACTTAATCACTGTGCCACCAGGGCTCCTATTCCAAATTAGATAAACTATAACATTATCTGAGGAAAAGGAAAAAAAAAAAAAAAAAAAAACCCTTTTCTTTCTTTAGTAGTCAAACTACTGTACCAGTATTGGAAAAGAATGTATTTTTGTGCTAGATATGAAAAGCTTTTTTCCACTAAACTTTTTTTGTTTTAAAATATAGTTATGGTTTGGAGGACATTCTATATTGGGTTCCATTTTATGTAGTAAAGAAAATCTACATTACCAAAAACTAAAACCAAACCTATCGTCACAGAGTCGATTCCGACTCATGGCAACCCCATATGTTACAGAATACAAGTGCTCCATAGGTTTTCCTGGCTGTAATCTTTTATGGAAGCAGCTTGCTAAGCCTTTCTTCTGCAGGCCACTGGGTGGGTCTGAACCACAACCTTGAAAGTTAGTGGTGGAGCACAAACCATTTGAGCCACCCAGGGACCTGCCTACATTTAAAAAAAAAAAAAAAAAAAAAAAAAAAACCCCACTGCCATTGAGTTGATTCTGACTCATAGTGACCCCAAAGGGTTTCTAAGGCTGTAAATCTCTATGGGAGCAGACTGCCACATCTTTCCCCTGCATTCAGAGAGATTTAAAAAAAACTTAAGACTGACAAAACAAAATTGGTCCAATTCCATTTCGTAGGGTTGTTACTCTCCATTCTCTATTTCTCCAAAAGTCACCACTAAAATACTTCTTAACAGTATATACTTTCAGGGCTCTCTAAGAAACAGTTTTGTATAAGAACTATGTTAGGGGGAGAAGTACAGCAGTACCTTAATATATGATTTAGTAGAAATTTGCATGGCAGGTATAATAACACTTTAAGAGGCAAATGTGTATTTTAAATTATTTCAAATCTACTCCAGTTTTATATCAATTGTCTTAGGGTATTTTTTTTTTAAGGGTTCTATGCATTTATAAAGAAGCCCTGTGATGCTATGGTTAAGCGCTCGGCTGCTAACCAAAATGTCAGTGGTTTGAACCCACCAGTCAGTCCACAGGAGAAAGATGTGGCAGTCTGCTTCCATCAAGATTGACAGCCTTGGAAACCCTCTGGGGCAGTTCTGCTCTGTCCTA
The DNA here is from genome assembly GCA_030035585.1 of Dugong dugon. NCBI lineage: Eukaryota > Metazoa > Chordata > Mammalia > Sirenia > Dugongidae > Dugong > Dugong dugon. The sequence continues at coordinate 41,189,567 of CM057469.1, read as the reverse complement.
CAGGGTTGCTATGAATTGGAATCAACTCAACAGCAACGGGTCTTATACACTCATATATTTTTTTGGAAGTGTGTTATAATATAATAAAATCTTACTGTAGGCTTTTTGCCTTCTTTTAACAAAGTTTTTCTCCTGAGAACACCTTGAATAGTAACAGCTCCTGGATATAAATGTACTGCCAAATCTTCTGATTCTGCAGAACTATAAATAATGAAACAAAGAAAAGAACATATAAGGACTTTTATCTATAGTAGTCATCAAGTAAGTACTTAAATAAAATGTAATTATTCTTCATTTTAAAACTGTTAACTTTATTCAGACTTGAGAAGACACTGATAATTAGAATGGTTTATTGATCTGAAATTTATAAGCTGTCACAAAAGTTTATTAGGAGGTGATTAAAGTCAGCAGATGGCTAAAAGAATACATTTTATTACATATTTGAACAAGCATAATTTAGAAAGAATAGAGTAATTCACTTTAGTAAAGATTAAATTAAGAATTTAAGTATTCTTCCTCTTCTTAACATGCCAGACTGCATCATTGTTGAAACCTTTCTTCCTACTAGAAATTTTCAGTCCTGGTAAGGAAAGATGAGGATTCTAATTGTTAAAAGCATTTAAGTATAAAAAATTGAAAATAAAAATAGCAAAAGCTCAAAAAAAGAAAAAAGAAAAAAACATGCTTAATTCTAAAATGGCTGAAAAAATAACAAAAAGCAGTAACAAAAGATTAAAAAGCTTGGCTTTCTGAAATAAATTTTAATGACATCTAATACATAAGTGATTGATTATAGAATTATCAGCTCTCCAAGAAAAGAGTAAGTCCAAAAGTCAAGATTTCCTTTTCATACATCTTAAGAAAATCTCACAAAATAACCAAACATTTTAATATCTTTCTACAGCTCATTTAAGGTCCTATATGTAAAACAAGAATGATTTCTACACGTGTCAACTAAAAAATACACAGTGTTAACCACAGATTATTTTCTGGTGATACATGAACTGCAGAATTCCTACAACAGCGAAGAAAAATGAAGTTTACCAGTTTATGCCTTTATGTATGTTAAAAACCCATTGCTGTCGAGCCAATTTTGACTCATAGTGACCCTATAGGACACAGTGGAGCTGCCCCATAGGGTTCCAAGGAGCGGCTGTGGATTTGAACTGCTGACCTTTTGGTTAGCAGCTGATCTTTTAACCACTGTGCCACCAGGACTCCCAATATGTATTTAGGTGTCTTCAAAGTGACTTAAAGCCTAAACACCACTAGAAATTTCATGCTAGAGCTACTTACATACAGGGAGGTACACAAAAGGAGATTAGATACCATCAAAGTGACATAAAGCTCACTTCCAAAGTTTGCTGTCTGGTTGTATTATGAACTGGTTAATTACACCCTGAATCAATCCACTACCCTTTTGTTCTTCCACAGCTAACATAGTGCGGAAAGAAACCTGGTTTAATTAGACTGAATGAACAATTCAATGAATTTTATTTCATGAAATAGACTTGTCTAGATTCAAGACCTGCTGTTTATCAGACACATATTAAAAACACATAATAAATGTAGATTAGCAAAGAAAATGCTTTGATTGCAGCCTCATGAACAACAAGCAGATTTTTGTATTGCTCATCCCAAAACTAGCAGAATTAGAAAGACCCACACAGTTAAAAAGCTATCAACTTGGAAGCATTTGAAAAATCTGACATAAGGATGCAAGTTTTAGCAATTAGCTCTGTGGATCGGAAAGAATAGTTCAAATTTATCTCTACATTAAATTCTGGAAAGCATGTTTTCCTGGGCATTCTGTTTAGTTTTTAAACCGGTAAGTTGGAAAGGAACAGAAGTAATGTGAGACCACACCCATGAAAGCCAATCACCAACACCAGAGGGGGGTCCTGTGGCCCCTGAACGCAGGGGGATTGTACCTGCTGGCCTTCACGTGGCTTCGACAGCCATTTCGTACCACTCTTGTCACCGGGCCGAGAGAATGGTATAATCTGTTCCTGTTGGATTCCATTATAAATTGTATATAATTACATGTACTTTTATTCACACAATCATCATCAGTAGCTAGAACAGTATAATAGTTCTTCGTGTAATACAGCTTTGTAAAGCTTACAAAAGGATAGCACGCGATTGCGCCTCTTTCTTAAAGCATGCAGCATAGATTTCAATTGTTTCTTCTTCTACTGTTTACTCTAGAAATACTTAGGTATCTAGTACACACCATACATTTATACATACATTTACTTTTGCAAATCTGCAAAAACAGTAATACCAAACAATACCCAAACCTGAAAAACGCTTCAAAAATTATTTTCTTTCTATTCCACTTTTTAGGTTCCAGTTTAAATATAATGCCTGATTTATATAATTTGTTGTTACTGTATGTCCCTGTGAAGACACCTAAAAAGCAACACGGCCTGCAAACTTAAAACTAATGTGGTCCAAACACTTTCATTTTCCTCTCAGTCTTTTATATTAAATCAAAGACAACTAATAAAAGAGATGAACTGAGTAAAAAAAATATAGGCACTATTTTATTTCCACATCAACTGACAAAGCCAATAAATGGTAAAAATGGTGAGTTAACATTTATCCAAAATGGCACGTGATGCTTAGCAGAGGAAATAAACACACACACACAGAAACACCGATACTTCTTTGCCTGGGAAAAGCCAAATGTAGCACTGTTGATAAACCTTTAAAACAAAAACCACTGTTTTAGCAACTTACGCCATAACGTACGGGATGTCTCTCTCTTTACAAGGAAACAAGAACAAAAACTGGCATGTTTAACAGTCAGAGTAATATTTTCAAGTTCACTATGCACAGAGTGTTTTAAATCTAGTTCTTTATTCACTTTTTATTATTTCATGTCTGAACCTTGCTGGGTGGCATTAATTTATGTGCTTGCAAGATTTTTCCAAGAGCCACTGATTTTTAAACTTGGCACACGTACAGTAGAATTTTAGCTGCAAATGTCTGCAAAGCAAAACATTTGTCATACAAGAAAAATACTGTTTTTAGATGTGAAGATAACACCTTTAAATACTGTCTTCATGAGTAACCTGCTGGGATGAGACCAGATTATTTAACACAACACCATTCTGCTTACTCACATATAATTCCAGCAACCTGATAAATAATTTTGTTAATCAGTAGCTTTTATCTAAAGATTACAAAATATTCTACAATCAACAACTCATGGTATTATGCTCTTTCTAGGGGGAAAAAAACTAAGATAATGTGTACAAACGCAGACAGCATGCCAGAGGCAATGCTTGTGTTTTTTCCATTTCTGGCAAACCCAAATAAAGAGATTGAAAGTAATGTTTGGAAGAGAAACAATACGTAAAAATAAATTTTTAAAAAACCCAAAATCGAAAGAGAACAATACTTGGGAACACTGATGAGTACTTTGAAATATAGGGCTTATGAGTAAAATCTTAATCACATAATGGTGAGAAATTTTTATGAAGTTTCATCAAGAACAAGGATCTAATTTTCTAGTTAAACTGCAGAAAGTTAACTAATTCAAATACATAGTTAGGATAATTGTTTTCTATTTTAAAGTGACTGATAGGGACTAGTAACTAAATATTAACTCCGGTTCAGTTTTAATAAGGCATTTAACATTCAATCTAGATGACATTCTTGTTGCTTTGAAACTTAATTGCTCTGTTTACATATAATAGAGCAACTATTTGGGTCAAGAGTCAAGTATCTTGTAAGTGAAAATGGCAGAACTGAAATAATCAGAGATAATACAAGAGTCCTAATGGACATTTAGTAAATTACAATTATTTGTGTTGTTTGGCTACATTTTTAGGGAGATCTTCTATTTGAAGTTCAATACAGCATATGTTATTTGCTACAGGCAGATGGCAGCTTTTGTAGCTTATAGCAATAGGGAGATGAGAAGGGAGCAAGACTTACAAAGTATAAAGTAAAAATTTATTTACTCTGCAAATTCTGAGTTTATGACAATACAATCTTCAAGCTGCTTTACTTATAATTTATAAATTAAGTCATTTTGCCCTTGAAGCAGCTGCAGAAAATGAAGTTGACCATTCCACCAAATGTCTTTAAAAAAATGACTTAAATAAACCAGAACTTAGGGAAATAATTACACTTTTGAACACATAAGCAGATACGTGGACCATGATTGGTTATTATTGTTTTAAAATTATAATTACAGTGTACTAAATCCAAATACGTTATGTGTCAAACCACTAAACAACTGTACATAGATGAAACTCAATCAATCATTTTTATTACTTACAACTGCAGACTTAAAGATCAAATTCTAATTTCTGCTACGAGCAGGAATCACAAATAGTCCCTTAAGGATATGTCATAAAAATTCTCTCTTAATATTCACATTATCATATGCTTTCAGATAGACAAAATAAACTCAGAGAAGTTTAAAGGGGCAATTTCTCTTACCTTTCAAAAGCAGGCCATGAGGTCTCTTCGCTTAGTTCAGAACCATCACTGCTACCTAAAATCAGAAGTTATTCTCTATTTTAAACATCATAATTATTTTTCCCATTTGGATTTTATATTTTTAAAAATAAATTCTCTAACTGTGCTCATAAAATAACCATCATATTTTTTGTGGGTGAACCTCCACATACTAATTCTTCATTCTAATCTAATATTCTTGCTGCTAGATCTACTCTGCAATACATTGGGATACAGTGGACAAGACTATCTAAAATAGCAAGAAAATAGCATAAAACATTTTTGCATGTCTACTTACAGCTCAAGCTCATTATGTTAATAAAGAACTTTTTCTACCACAGGAGAATACACAGAAGCACAAAATGTTTCCTTATTAGGTCTGTCACAGTTTAAGATCAATGTAATTATGAAATCCTTACAGATTTGTGGCATACATCTTCTTTCCCTTTTTATTCCTTTTAAAACCCATTTCTGACCTAAGGAAAAAAAGCTTTATGTAATAATGAAATTCAATTCTTTGCCTTTAAAGACAAGATAGAAAAGGATGGAATCCCTAACTTAAAACAAACAAACCAAAAACAGCACTACAACAATGTAAAAACTTTCTCTTTGGCCAGAACATCAGTTAAACTGGTCTTCAAATAAGAGTTTTAAATTAGCTGGAGAAAAAATTGAGGGGAATGAATATGGAAAAGTCCAAAACAGCTTCAAACGACTTCAAAACTTATTGTAAACATAATTCTGGCTCTTGATTAAACCGAGATGACTAATATGTCCCTTATGTATCAAGCTGAATTGTCTGTCAGACGTTTTACTGCTGGGGCTCTAGGAGAGAATCAAATTCTAATGCCCCATGGTAACAACTATCAGTGATGGATTAACCTCTCTCCTGTTTATATAGAATGATACTAGTTATGTAACATCTTTGGAAGAATTGATTAACCGTCACTGAAGTCATTTTCTGTGGTGCGTGTGTAGGGGGTGGTGGTTGTAGATTATCTTTTGATTTGCAGCATCATGTGTGAAGACTGAGAATTTAAGCATAATTAGTATGACTTATGTACAGAAAATATAAGCGTTCCCAGGAGCATTGAGCTCAGAGCAGACGTGCTTACTTTGCTAGGCAAGAAGACGGCTCTAGGTTGTCTAGGACATATACACCACATTAGAAAAAGTCCGAGGCCACTGTCCCAAGGATTAGTTTTTCCACAGTGCTTTCTCAAAGCCTCCACTGCATAGTAGTTGATACTGTATGTAAAAGTTACAGCTAAGGAAATAACTTTTGTGATTTAAGAATTTGTGTGTATGTGTGCATTAACACAGTTTTAATACTACCATCTTATGGTTATAGACTTACTCTCTTTTGAAAATGTCAAAAGCTTTAAAACAAAAATCTTGATAGGTAAGTGCCTATGTGTAACTCTCTTAATTTTACAAACAAGGATGCAACAATCCGATCGCTTATCTACTTAAAGGCCTTAGAATAACTAAAAAATAAATACAAAGGCAAAAATTAAAAAAGTCTATTCCTGCTCTAAAGGAGAAGGGTCTCCAAACTGAGGCATTGACTGTAACTCAATGAAATAACTAGATAACTATATTCCGGTAACTAAAAGCACATTTAAGGAAAGTAAAAGCCACAAATAAACTAAAGGATAACAATTACCATTAGACAATAGTTACGACGTGGGAAAGCCAAATATTATGGTCTCAACTGGGAGCAGTAATTAAAAAAACTTTTTTTTCTGCTTTAAGAAACATATCTGATTCCAAAACCAATTTTTAATAGGAAAAAAAAAGTACTTCCTTTCCCTTGAAAAATTCTTTTCTGTACATTTTTCAGGTTGAGGTTGATATTTACATGTAGGTAATTTACTACATTAATGGAGAGGTATTTCTGGTAACACTTCTTAAAAATTTTGTTGTCATCAGTTAATCATTTGCATTTATAAAAATAAACAACTGCTGAATGAGGTTGAAGATCTCTAAAACAATTTCATTTTCAGGGTTTGCAACTCTCAAGGATGAAGGGATCAATACTTTCAGGGAAATTAATCTTTTGCATCTATTGACTGTTTGCCAATATTGAGATGATTACATTAACTAACATTAGTAGGCTTAGCCCCTGAGCAATCTGGAACTTAATCACAGAGGAATATATTTTTCTCCTTTACTTCTTTTTTAAAATAAAAGTAGCATTGTATGGATATTTTCTAAATAATGTTCATCTAGAAAATTTCAGAAAATAGAGGTTTAAGAAGTAAAATCAAACAAACCCCTCTCTCAACCTCACATCCCTTATATGGCCCAATTTTCTGCCCTCCTTCACAGCAGCTTCTCTATTCCTCACCCCTCATTTTCAAATCTACTCCAGTCAGGGCTTTGCCACTCTTCACCTGCCCCAAATGAACACTCTTCCAGTCTTTTCTACCTTGGTAAACAGAATTACCATCTACCTAGCTGCTTAATTAAAACAAAAACAAAACAAAACAAAAAAACATAGGGTCATACTTGATTTCTTTTTCTCATTCCTATATCCAGATTATGCCATTAACCGATTCAACCAGTCTATGTTCTTTTCCCATCATTCCTCAAGTGCCTCCCTTTCTGGACTCAAATTTATCAAGCACTTCTTAAACCATCGTGACTTACCAGTATCAGCAGCTATGAGTAAAATGACCCTGTATCTAACTGCTACTTTGCTTTTTGTCATGGATTGAATTGTGTCCCCCCAAAAATGTGTGTAGCACCTTGGCTAGGTCATGATTTCCAGTATTGTATGACTGTGTTATCTGATGTGATTTCCTTATGTGTTGTAAACTCTACCACTATGATGAGATTATATGTGATCTCCTCATGTGTTATAAATTCTATCACTGTGATGAGGTTATACTGATGAGGTTGACAAGATTAGTGTCTTAATGCAATCTCTTTTGAGATATAAAAGAGAGAAGTGAGCAGAGACACATGGGAACCTTATACCACTAAGAAAGCAGTGCTGGGAGCAGAGGGCGTCCTTTGGACCTGAGGTTCCTGCGCAGAGAAGCTCCCAGACCAAAGGAAGACTGATGACACGGACTTTCCTCCAGAGCCGATGGAGAAAGCGTTCCCCTGGAGCTGATGCCCTGAATTTGGACTTGTAGCCTACTGGACTGTGAGAGAATAAACTTCTCTTTGCAAAGCCATCCACTTGTGGTATTTCTTTGGAGCAGCACTAAATGACTAAGACACTTTTATTAAATTTTCTCTATTTGTGGTACAGTTAATCGCCTGTTTCCAGCTAAGCTTTGTTGAAAATCTCATGTTCTATAAGGTGGAGCCCTCCTCGGAGAAATATTTCTCACCTATTGATATTCCACTAGAAAGAGTAGAACTTTCGGCTTGGCCTCGAGATGGTGCATGGGGCTCCATGACGCTATCATCTAACAGATGTCTCGGCCCCGCATTTGGGAACGTTGCACTCTTGAACTCTGCTGTGTTCATTTTATGAATGAAACTGAAATAAAGAGAGACGTTTTTCATCTTTCATTATTGTTAGTAATTCAGGACATAAAAGGTACTTTTACATAAGCATTCAGGATATAAAAGATTTATCTGCTACACTGAACTTATTTCTGAATCCTCATACTACTGAAGACACAGATTTTACTACGAAAGCGTCAAACTATAAGTTTAGGGAAATTTTTTAGGAAACCTGGTCATATCAACTTTATGTATACAGAAAATGCTTAAAAAAAAAAAAAGAAAATCAGCTTCCCTTTCTTTACATTTAGGAATGAAGAGAATACTTTTTATAGACCTTAATTTATGATGACTTATTTTGGTTAAGACAAGTAATGACTGTCTTGATGTAAAGGCTATAATTTAAAAGGAAAATGGTATATTGCTTTCCAGATTTACTTATGACAGCTTTCTGTAGTGTTCATTTATCTCCCCTAAATGTGAAGATACTGCTGGAAAAGCTCATTTCCAAATTTAGGTAAAGGAAGAAGTAAATACTTTCAGGCAAACAAGATATTTTACTGAATCAGAGTAAGATTTTTTCATATAAGAAAACTATGCAAGGACACTAATAAAGTAAATAGAACATAAACTAAATTATATATAACTTAAAAATTTGAAAGATAAAATTTAAAAATGCTGACTTATAACCCAAGCTATGGCACTTCCTATGTCCATGTGGAATCAAATTCCGAGGGGATGGGGGCGTCTGTGGTAGCAAGGCTCCTTCAGCTGCCACGCTTTTTCTTCCACTTTGTGGAGATGCTCCTACTTCAGGACCTAAGGGTTAAATTAAAAAAGAGAAATTTTCAAACTGTCTCAAAATATTGTTTTTATTTTTTAATTCTTCCACATAAAATGTAAAAAATGGTTTAGATTTTTTTTTTAATTGTGCTTTAGATAGTGTTTATGGAACAAATAGTTTCTCATTAAACAGTCACTACACATATTGTTTTATGACACTGGTTAACAACCCCATGACATGTCAATACTCTCCCTTCTCAACCTTGGAGGACCTTTTTTATTTTTTTGGTGAAAATATACATAGCCAAAGATACACCATTTTAAAAATTTCTACATGCACAATTCAGTGACATTGATTACATTCTTCCAGTTGTGCTGCTATTCTCACTATCCTTTTCCAAATGATTCCATCACCATTATCTTCAACTCACTGCCCCCTAGGCTTCCCATCAAACCTTTTGAGCTGCTGTCATCAATTTGATCTCACATAGATAATTCTTTTTTTGTACGTTAAAAAAATTTTTTTTTATTGTACTTTAGATGAAGGTTTACAGAACAAATAGTTTCTCATTGAACAGTACATATATTGCCCTATGACAATGGTTAACAACCCCACGACACGTCAACACTGTCTTTTCTCAACTGTGGGTTCCCTATCACCAGCTTTCCTGTCCCCTCCTGCCTTCTAGTCCTTGACCCTGGACTGCTTTGCTTTATTAGTCCCGTTTTGCTTTATGGGGCTGTCCAATCCCCGGCTGAATGGTGAACCTCAGGAGTGACTTCACCACTGGGCTAAAAGGGTGTCCAGGGGCCATACTCTCAGGGTTTCTCCAGTCTCTGTCAGGCCAGTAAATCTGGTCTTTTTTTCGTGTGTTAGAATTTTGTTCTACATCCTTATCCAGCTCTGTCCAGGACCCTCTCTTGTGATCCTGGTCAGAGCAGTCAGTGGTGGTAGCTGGGCACCATCTAGCTGTACTGGACTCAGTCTGGTGGGGGCCTTGGTAGCCATGGTCCATTAGTCCTTTGGACTAATCTTTTCCCTGTAGCCTGTTCTCTTCATTCTCCCTTGCTCCCGAAGGGGTGAGACCAGTGGAGTATCTTAGATGGCTGCTCACAGGCTTTTAAGACCCCAGACGCTACTCAGCAAGGTAGAAGGTAGAACATTGTCTTTATAAACTGTGTTATGCCAGTTGAGTTAGATGTTCCCTGAGACCGGCGGTTTAAATTTTAAGATAATATTAACGTCAGTTCTATTTAATTGACTGGGGATAAGAAAATCTTGCTTTCTGAGTCCTAAAACACAAAATCCTAAGACATACAAAACCCACTGCCAGTGAGTCGATTACGACTCATAGCAACCCTATAGGACAGAGTAATCTTTTCAGAAACAAACTGCCATATCATTCTCCCACAGAGCGGCTAGTGGGTTTGAACCACTGAATTTTGGGTTAGTAGCCAAGCACTTAACCACTGCAACACTAGGGCTTCTTCAGACATACAAAATCCATTAATTTCTACCTAAGGCAGTATAAATATTTTCCCCATTTACAGAGAAAGAAGCAGAATTAGAAGCGATCTGCTCAGGATATCACATCATAGACAAAACATAGACTAAAACATCCAGGTCTTCTGAGTCCTAGTTCAGTACTTTTTTTTTTTTTTTTTGGTGAACAGGCTTCTTATGTTTTTTAAATTATGGCAAATATACATGTAAGAAAACATTTTCCATTTCAATAATCTTCACAGGTATAGTTCATCATGTTGTTCAGCCATCACCCTATCCATTCCCCAATTTTTCTATCCAGCGTTGTTTTAATTGTTCCATATTACAATAGGTGAAGTAAGAGACTATGACTGTTTTTGATATTTTCAGTACTTGGCCCACTATTAAATTGAAAAAAAAAAATTAAATCACTATTCCAGTTAGTGCAATTTTCCACTTAAATCACAGAAATTTCTAGCTCAATCAACTCTCACTGCCTAGGACAGTGCATTCTTTATATACATACATACATATATATGTATACATATAAAATGAACAGACTATTCATAAATACTTATCTGTATTTTCTATCTGCTGTATCTATATTCCTTGATTAGGTGGCATATTTGCTTGTACAACACTGACAAACTACAGGCAACTTTTTGATTAAACAATAAGCAAGCAAAAAAACCAATCAAACAGAAAGGATTGACAGATTTTAATCCCCAAAATAATATTTTGCCATGTGTTAAATACTTATTTTGGTGTATATTCTTTCTTATTAGGTCATCTGAATTATTATTAGGTAATCTGGAGTTAACTTTACCCAAAGAATTTGCTTTTTGTCCTTGATTCCTAAGAGACAGCCTCTAAAACCTTGGAATTTTATTTTCCCAGCAACTGAAGTGTCTTAAGAGACCTCCAGACCATATCTAACCTAACAGGTTATGCTAATGAGGTGATTCTTGGGTTGGGGCTGAACAGGCCAGAAAGACCCACTGTGTGGTATCAACTGATTTCAAGGAAGAGGGGCTGGATTTGAATTATGTAATTAGGCCTCAATAAAAGCTCTGGACACGGAAGCTCCATGGACTTCCTGATTGGTGAAAGACTACTGATGCATGTGAGAGGGTAGCACAATCCTTTTTGGGACATGGAAACTCTGTCTTGGGTATCCTTCCAGACCTTGCCCACGTGTCTCTTCATTTGTATCCTTTTGGCTATAATAAAACTGTAATCAAAAGTATGGTACTTTTTGTGAGTTCTATGAGTCATTTTAGTGAATTATTAAACCCAAGGAACTAGCAGGAGCCAGGTCAGAAGTGAGGGGGACTAATGTCCTGAAGGGATATAGCCAGAAGGTGATAAGTGAGGGGGTCATGGGGACTCCCAAGCCTGAGGCTGGCCTCTGAGATCTTGGGCAGATTTGGCAGTCTGAAGGACTGTGCCCTTTAATTTCTGAGGTCTGATCTAGCTTCCAGGTGGTGAGGGTCAAAGGAGGAAGTGTTGCTTATGCAGTTACTGTCAGAACAGAAGAGGAACAAAGGGGAACAGAATTGGTAATGAATTGATCTTTACACTTTGGTGTGAGAAGTGGTATTTGATTTTTCCACAAGGTAATGAAATAAAACTATGCACTAACCTAGTAAATCTTCCCTGGAAGCAGCAGAACGTGGTGTGCTTGTCCCTGGCTCTATCTTTAATGAAAGCCTGAATTTTAAAAAGAAATAAAACACATAAAATGATTAATATCTGACAAAACAATATTAAAGTCACTCACAAAAAAATTAAAAACATTTTCATAAAATACTTAGCTATGTATTTTTCTTCAAAAGCACTCTTTAACTAACAGTCAAATTTCCTATCTCTTTCATTCAAAGCCAGTCTTATGGTTGTTCTAGGAAATATTAGGGAGAAAAAAATATTAAAAAGTTGTATTTAAAAACACAGAAATCTCCCCAAGCTACCCCTAAGCTGCCAAACAATTCAACATATTTAAAGATATCTGTCGAATGACTAGAATGTGATTTAACTTGAGGTCATTAATACCTGACACTTTAATTACGAACTTTCACATATATATTAAGGACATTATGTAAATTCTTTTAGGAACCTTTACTAGATGGGCTGTTGGCTTGACTGCAGCAATGAAAATTACAAAAATACCTTATTTAAAACCAACCAACTAATAAACCAACTGTCGTGGACTGAACTGTATATCCCAAACATATCTGTCAACTTGGCTGGGCCATAATTCCCAGTATTGTGTGACTGTCCAACATTTTGTCATCTGATGTGATTTTGCTGTGTGTTATAAATCCTGACTTTATGATGTTGATGAGATGGATTAGTGGCAGTTATGTTGATGATGCAGGACTCAATCTACAAGACTGGATTGTGTCTTGAGCCAATCTCTTTCAAGATATAAAAGAGAGAAGCAAGCAGAGAGACAAGAGACCTCATACTACCAAAAAAGCAGCACCGGGAGCAGAGCACATCCTTTGGACCCAGGATCCCTGCACCTGAGAAGTTCCTAGACCAGGGGAAGACTGATGACAAGGACCTTCCTCCAGAGCCTGCAGAGAAAAAGCCTTCCTCTGGAGCTGACACCCTGAATTTGGACTTCTAGCCTACTAGACTGTAGAATAAACTTCTGTTTGTTGAAATCATCCACTTGTGGGACTTCTGTTATAGCAGCACTAGGTAACTAAGAAACAAACAAACTCAACCTATCAAAACAAAGATCTATAAAGATAAAAAGGTTGTTGGCAACAAACAGCCTTGGTAAAACTCTGAGTCAAAGTTTACTGGTTTATTAGCTCCATTTAGGATAACATATACAGTTTTGAGTTCCATATAAAAAGATTATTATTCCTATCAGTGGAAGCTATTTCAGAAAACAGGATACTGAAGAAACTATGGAAAATACTTTGCTGTAGTCCATGACTCCTTCTATTACTAAGCATTTGTCTGAAAATTAATAAACTGTTTAGTACTTTTTATCAACTGGAGTTTTTAGGAAACTGCCCCAAACAAGTGATATTTATAATGATAAATAAATATATTAGAAGCTTTTAACTTATTATTTGATAACCAAAGAGGAAATTAAGTATGATTATATTCCAATTGTCTGTAATATAAAATCCATGTATTCAACAGATGTACGATTAACCAGAACTCCACTTTTTTTTTTTTTTTTTTTTAAGTAGAATCAGTCATTGATTTGATATTTACGGAACCCCTACCTTGCGTTGAGTGTATGTTCAGTGCTGTGAATATAAATAGAAACTAAGATAGACATGGTATCCCTGCCCTTCTGAAGCTTACAGTCTAGGAGACAAGGAAGTAAACAAAGTAATTGCAATTTCCTAATGCAGCACAAAAATAGAAAGGAACAGAAAGGGATATAAAGGGAGCTGCTGGGTGAACCATGGTGTTATCAGTAGCGGCTGGTAACTGACAGCAGTGTTAAAAAAAAGCAAAAGCAGCTTAGAAAGCACAGAAGTGAGGGCTAGTCAAGGGTATTAGTTATACGCAATATCATCAAAACACCATGTAACAACAGTGATGCTGATTCACTGAGAGAAAAGAGACTATGTTTAGAATTAAAATAACTTAGAAAGGTTTTCACTGTGATTAAAGCACACGCATGTAACTTGTACTATCTAGACTGGCTGCCTATACAGATGAAGTACCAAACAGAAGACTTTGGATAAGTGATGTGTTATTTTAATTTAAATACTTCTCATCATAAAAACCTTTCTTTTTTTCCCCTAACAATTTCAATCGCTCTTAACTTAAAACGCTCTAGGGGTTGCCATGAGTCAGAACTGACTGGACAGCAACTAACAACAGTTTAACATGTTTAATTATGTAGGCTCATGAAACGCAACTGCATCTTTAGGAAAAAAAAAAAAATCCTCTCCAGTGCCTCAAAACCACTAAATAACTTGTAGTTTCTCTCCCCATTCCTCTGACCATTCCATCTCCTGGAATGCCCTCCCTTATCCTTCATGTGGGACTAAATCCTACTTGCTTGCTAAGATCCAGCTCAGGTGACTGTCTCCTGAAGCTGTTGTTTTCTTCTTTTCACTTTTCCAGCTGAAAGTGGGATCACGTCTCCCCTTAGCTAGCTTCCCACAGTGCCCTGGGCATCACCCTATACCGCATTGTTCGAACTGTTTTGTAATTGTCTGTTTGGTGGATGTGTCTTGCATGAGACTAAGGGCAAAAACAATATTTTATTCATTTTTGTAATCCCAGAAATTAGCACAGTGACTGGCCTGTAGTAAAGCTTAATAAAGATAGGTAGTTCCCAAATTACGACATATTCGAGTTAACGACAAATCCCACTTAGGACCGTCTTTTTCTTTTTTTTTTTTCCAGTACATCTTATTGTTAGTAGCATGTTACAGCACACAATCTGCTGATGTTATCATTTGCAGACGTTCAATTTTATGATGTAGTGTTCAAAACACTGCTGGATTTATAAAGACATTGATAATAAAAGGCAATAATAATGAAAATTTAAAAAAAAGAGGTATTCGACTTATGTCAGAACCGACTTAACAACGGAGTCACCTGAAGAGAACCCCATCGTAACTTGGGGACTACCTGTATTTTAAAAATAAATATAATGAAGAGGTTGCTCTGGTTCTAGCTACTCATGAAAACAAAAATAAAAAATAGCATCAGCTTTCCCACAATAATGATGTACCTTTAATATGTCAGCCTATGTTGTTGCTGTTAGGTGCCATCGAGTCGATTTCAACTCATAGCAACCTTATGTACAACAGAACGAAACACTGCCCGGTCCTGTGCCATCCTCATAATCACCGTTATGCTTGAGCCCACTGTGGAAGCCACTGTGTCAATCTATCTTGTTGAGAGTCCTCCTATTTTTCACTGGCCCTCTACTTTGCCAAGCATGATGTCCTTCCCCAGGGACTGGTCCCTCCCGGTAACATGTCCAAAAGTATGTGAGACGCAGTCTCACCATCCTTGCATCTAAGGAGCATTCTGATTGTACTTCTTCCAAGACAGACTTGTTCGTTCTTTTGGTATATTCAATATTCTTTGCCAGCATCACAATTCTTCTTCGGTCTTCCTTATTCAACGTCCAGCTTTTGCAAGCATATGAGGCAACTGAAAACACCATGGCTTGGGTCAGGTGCACCTTAGTCTTCAAGGTGGCATCTTTGCTTTTCAACGCCTTAAAAAGGTCTTTTGCAGCAGATTTGCCCAATGCAATGCGTCTTTTGATTTCCTGACTGTTATTTCCATGGGTGTTGACTGTGGATACAAGTAAAATAAAATCCTTGACAACTTCAATCTTTTCTCCTTTTATCATGATGCTGCTTACCGGTCCAGTTGTTTGGATTTTTATTTTCTTTACGTTGAGATGTAATCCATACTGAAGGCTGTTGTCTTTGATCTTCATCAGTAAGTGCTTGACGGCCTCTTTACTTTCAGCAAGCAAGGTTGTGTCATCTGCATAACGCGGGTTGTTAATGAGTCTTCCTCCAGTCCGGATGCCGCGTTCTTCTTCATATAGTCCAGTTTCTCAGATTATTTGCTCAGCATACAGACTAATAGGTATGGTGAAAGGATACAACCCTGATGCACACCTTTCCTGATTTTAAACCACGCAGTATCCCTTTGTTCTGTTCGTACGACTGCCTCTTGATCTATGTACAGGTTCCTCATGAGCACAATTAAGTGTTCTGGAATTCCCATTCTTTGCAATGCCATTGGTAATTTATTATGATCCACAGAGTCGAATGTCTTTGCATAGTCAATAAAACACAGGTAAACATCTTTCCGGTATTTTCTGCTTTCAGCCAGGATCCATCTGACATCAGCAATGATAACCCTGGTTCCACGTCCTCTTCTGAATCTGGCTTGAATTTCTGGCAGTTCCCTTTTGATATACTGCTGCAGCCGCTTTTGAATGCTCTTCAGCAAAATCTTACTTGCGTGTGATATTAATGACATTGTTTGATAATTTCCACATTCGGCTGGATCACCTTTTTTGGGAATAGGCACAAATATGGATTTCTTCCAGTTGGTTGGCCAGGAAGCTGTCTTCCAAATTTCTTGGCGTAGACAAGTGAGTGCTTCCAGTGTTGCATCCATTTGTTGAAACATCTCAATTGGTATTTTGTCAATTCCTGAAGCCTTGTTTTTTGCCAAAGCCTTCAGTGTAGCCTGGACTTCTTCCTTTGGTACCATTGGTTCCTGATCATATGCTACCTCCTGAAATGGCTGAATGTCAACCAATTCTTTTTGGTACAGTGACTCTGTGTATTCCTTCCATCTTCTTTTGATGCTTTCCGTGTCGTTTAATATTTTCCCTGTAGAATCCTTCGGTATTGCAACTCGAGGCCTGACTTTCTTCTTCAGTTCTTTAGTGGCTTAAATGACTAAGTCTATCTTTTTTAGCAAAGTAAAAATGATCTTCAATAAACACTTTATTGTGCTTTTACTATAAACCAAAAAACTAAACCCAGTGCTGTTGAGTTGATTCCGACTCACAGCGACCCTATATGACAGAGCAGAGCTGCCTCATAGGGGTTCCAAGAAGTGGCTGGTGGATTTGAACTGCTGATCTTTTGGTTGGCAGCCGAGTTCTTAACCACTGTGCCACCAGGGCTGCAACTTTAGTGGTTAAAATTTACCATCTTCTATAATTGTGCAGAAACTTCTTAAACTTCACTATTATTTAATAGTTAAAATGTAACTTCTTTTAAATTCAGTAAGTTTCTTGAGCCAGATAAAGAAATTTTTAATAGCTTACTCATATTTTGAATGTTAAGATAATATCTTCTATATACCTCATTAGACAAAACGTGTGTTTATTATATATAAGTGCTATGCCAGTACTTAGAAAGATGGGATGAGAAACTGTGGCAGATATAAAACATAGACCATCAAACTCAAGAAGCTTATAACTTAAGGCAACAAGGGACTTGTGAAACCATTGCAGCCGAAAGCTGATCCACTGACCTCGGATATTTTCAAGTAAGTTACCATGTTAAAAACTTTTGTAAAATAAAAATTGGTATGGAAATACAAAGTGGTAATATTTTGGTGTGGGAGAAGATTACAATAAAGGTATTTTCAAACATTAATAAAATTTTAGATAGACATAAGTATACATTCAGAGCTTCTGTAATATATTTGATATTTGAAGAAAAGCTATCTACTGTTGTTTTTCAGAATTTCCAGTCTTTTACTGGGACTAATTCTGTTCTGCAGGATTCTTTAAAAATTGTTGAAACCTATGAAACAGTTAAGTTGATAATCACTACCATATGAGGCAACAAACATGAATGTATACATATATTAATACTGAAAAACAATCTAGTCTTTTTGGTAAAATTTTAAAATACAAAAAATATTTGCAGAAGATAAAGCTCAATTTGAAAGCTTGGGACAACTGGTATAATGAAGTTAAGCAAAGAAAAAAAAAATTAAACTAACAAATGCAGTAAAAGAAAAATGAGAAGCCTCAAGAGAAATAAGCTCTTTATCCTCATTACCTTTTGAAAAAACCCCAGCAGTTATGATGTATCGCATACAACTGAATGATAAAAACGGTTACTAACTTAAAAATTCCCCAACTTTGGGCAGTACTGTGAATGGCAGGGAGGAAGAAATGGCTATCAGTGATTTTAAACATGATTTAAAATAATTCTTAACAAAGGACCTGCTATAATACAGAGAAAAGAGTAAGTGTGGAACACTGGGGAAATATGTCTCTTATCCAGAGGCAAGAAGGTTCAATATTCTCTCAATACTAAAACAACAACAACCAAAAAAAAACTGAAAACAAGCTCAAAGACGTGTCAAGAACATTACCATTAAAAAAGGAGTAATTTCTTAATTTTTTAGACTGTTTCGTTAAATTTCAGTGTATTATGGGATAAATTTTCATAAAAATTCAATGCTTGAATATATGGGGAAAGGAAGAAATTTAAGTCACTATAGTAACTATCAACATTAGCTCCCAGTAACTTGAGAAGATAAAAATACTTTTTAATAACAGATTGTTTATTGGCTCAATTATATTGTGATGATATAAAATGATTACTTTTACTATTTCAAGTTTACCACTGTAGTAGACATTTGTATGACATTTATATGAAACAACGTAGATGTTAAATACATGGGGATGGAAGAGCAGAGGACAGGACAAAGTCATACAAACCACCTTTGAAGATCAAACCTACTTGTAATTATCATCTTCCACAAACTTTTGTAGTTCTTCTATATACTGAACAGAGTTCAGATATTTTTGGACATGAGGCAACATGGGAATATCTAGGGAAAAGGTGATAAATAATTATCCTATAAAGTATATTATAACCAAAAATTTTAAAAGTTAACTTTAAAAAGAGTAAGTAATTTATCTTATAATGTATATCTTAAACAGAACTTTAAAATTTAAGAGAAAAATACATTTAAAAGTAAATTAAGGCCACACAGCACCAAAATTTAAATTAACTCTAGAAGGGCATTACTGAGGTAAACTTATTTGATGTTAAACTGAAGGTAATTTAGAAAGCTTACCTGGATTGTAATGGAGAAAACAATGAATTACAGGAAAGTACTGGTAGCACAGATAAAAATTACAGTTGCATACTGTTTGTATAATATTTTATAAAACAGCTCCATTTACGAAGTCTCACTTATTTCAGAAATTTCAAAGGAAAAATTGAGGACTTCATTTTAAATGCAAGACGTAAAGGCAGTTTTTTTAAAAAAGAAACCTGGCTCCCATTTGTAAATGTATTTCCTCCCCCTACATATACATTTTAAATTAGATTAATTTAACATTATAATTTGGTGTTATGTTAAAAAAAATTGAGGAAAGGCTAGAGTAAGAAATTATTTAATTTTCAGTAAGATGCTCCCCCTCCCCCAGACATATTTTTAGGTATAGATGCATAGAAATAAAGTTAGCTTTGAGGCAAATTTATTTTAAATAAATAAGGTAACTTCATTGTTTTAACATCATAAAGATTACATATAGGATCTGTTTAAAACATTTTGAGCACTAGGGTTAAGAATAAAAGTTTAATGGCATCAATAGATTTTTAACGGTCCCAAGTTTAAAGGAAAAGTGACAGCCTTTTGATAATTAACAGTAAAAATAAAAATATTAGTAGTGACACTATGTTGTCAATTCAAACGCAAAATAAATACTATTAAGCATAACAATACAGCTTAAAAATGTTCAAATATAAAGAACAAATGTGAAAAATACCAACAGCCAACTTTATCCTCTATCAAACTGGAAGCATCCAAACATTTTAAAAACATTAAAAAATCCCCCTTTTCTAATCATTTGGGTTGCCTTAGCTCTTTCCAGATGTCTTTCCATAAAATACACCCGGGACAAGAATTGGTTACTCAATATCTGATGCAAAAAAGCTAGTCGAATGTCACTAAGATTAAGGGTCTCAGCTCCTTCTCTAACTGAAAAATATATGATCTATTTACATAGTAGATAAGGGAGATCAAATGAGATGAAGGTAATATAAAAATCTTCTAAACCATAAAGGGCTAAATGATTGTTAAGTGACTCTGTAAGCAAAACAGCAGAACAAAAGATAAAAATTTAAAATTTTAAATATTAAATACTTCAATTCCTTAAAAGCAAGACTGGAAGGATGCAAAGTATTAAATGACAGAATAAAAACATAACTATTATCTCCCTTCATGTTAGGATGGAAATAAGAAACCGATGTTCCTGGCTATGTGAGAAGTGGCCTTCAACATGTATGAATGAATCTACAGAACCACAGCCATGACAATGGCAGAGCATTACCCCCCACAAACTTACCATATTCACAGGACTGCTGTAAATCAGAAATTATTCTAAGGATGTTATTCATTAAATTTGATCTTTGCTCATTTTCTAAAATGCTGCCAGTTGATGGGTATGCTGAATCAATATATGTTAAATCTGACAAATAGATACCTGAAACAAAATTAGATAAATGAGTGTTTTCTTATTTGTGGTTTGGAAGAGTATGAAAAAGTAAAGGGGGGGGGGGGGAGAAGAGTTCATTTATATTTCAATATATGTCATATTTAAAATATGCTGTTATTAATATACTGCAGCCTTATTCAAACATGACCACAGAGGCCTAGATTCCATAGACTTGGGGGTCAGACAAGCGAATAAATGTCTTATTTAAATAAAACGTCTTCTTATGATACCATTTAATGTATGGTTTGAGCCTGGAGTTAGAGAGAAACTCCAGCACATGTGGGACCTAACAGAAAGACTCTGAGCTCTTGAACTGGCTCTGTCTCTGATTAGTTGCATAATGGAGACAGTTATTTTGATCTCTCTGAACCTCAGTTTTTGCATCTATATAGCTAGCACCTATTTTCCAAGTTGTGGTAAAGCCTGAAGAAGTTAAGCAGAGTTCTGTACCCTCTGCTGTGAGTTGCTAACTACTATTACAGTCTTAAGTACTTTGAAAATTGTCTCATTCGGATAGGAACGTCTTAAATTTTCAATCAACAATTAGGTTTCTGAAATACTTCATGTGACTAGCAAACTGAAGTTAACACTCTCCTACTCTTTTTTCTCTATACCAACAAAAAATCATATCCTCCCCCCTAAACAATTTGGCTATAATAGTCCTGGACACGCAAAGTCACTGTTTTAAAAGTATTTACCAAGCATTTACTAAGCACATGTAAAATGTGTGAGACATGTACATCACTATAGTTAGAGAGAAAATACATGCTTTCCTTCTTTTACCTCATTACTCCACGTTCACGAATTCTCAGGGTAAATGCAACCAAAATGATGGACTCATTACCTTCCAAGTAAGTCCTATGTTTTTTCTTATGCCATTTCCCCCACTTTGGATGTTTTCTAGACTCATCTCTGCCCATTCAAATCTTATTACTTTTCAGGTAATAGTTTAGTGTCAGCTGTTCTCTGGTTTTCTCACAGATTCAAAGAAAGGAATTTAGAAACAGTCTAGTCTAACCCCCTCTTTTTTATAGCTGAAGACTTCAGGTTCTCAGAACTTGGGTGTCTAATGCCATGCAACCTGTTAGTAAGACAGCCAGGTCTCAAACAGGTTTCACTTGTAGTGCAATCATTTTGTTACACACTGTTATAAATGCATGCATTATTCATACCATTCACTTGATAATTTTATGACTTTATAATCTCTTTAATTATTTAAATTTTCTTATATTTATATCTTATCTGTTCAAGACTAAAAACTCATTTAAAGCAACTGCTCTATCTTGCATTCTAAGAAATTAAATTAAAATCCCCATGCAGTGTTTTGAGATAGCAACCCAATATGACAGACTAGAACTGTCCCATAGGGTTTCCTAGGATGTAATCTTTACAGGAGCAGATTGCCAGGTCTTTTCTCCCATGCAGTAGCTGGTGAGTTCGAACTTCCAACCTTCTGGTTACCAGCCATCAGGATTCTTTGTTTTGACAATATGTACTTAATCAATTTTTGCTGGTTGACATGGCAAAGCTTTTACTCATCCAAGTATCATTCCTTTCCTCTCAGTAAATCTTTATAGCATTCTTTAAGCTACCTATCATACATATTTTTTTTTCTTTAGAGAACCTCAACTTTTTCTATGACCCCAAATGAATCTACAACCCAGCTCCTTTCCTCTTCCTCTAATCTCACTTGTTGCCTCTATTATTACTCACTCCCCACTGGCTCCTTTCCCAGAGCCAATAAAACAAACAAACCAACCAGTTGCTGTTGAGTTGACCCTGACTCATGGCAATACTATGTGTATCAGAGTAGAACTGTGATGCATAGGATTTTCAATGGCTGACTTTTCAAAAGTAGATCACCAGGTCTTTCTTCTGAGATGCCTCTCTGGGTGGACTCAAATCTCCAAGCTTTTGGTTAGCAGCCGAATGTGTTAACTGTCTGCAACACCCAGGGAATATATACACTTAAACTGCCCATTTAAGAAAATAAAATAAAAGCAACCCTTCCTATAAACATGATCCCCTCAAGATAGGACCCTTGCCTTCCTCCCTCCAACAAACATCTTGAAAGAGAAACACAGAATATTACACTTACTGCCTTATTTTATGCTTCATGCTATTTTTAATGTAATATTTGATACACATAAAGTTTACATATGCCAGAAAAAATTGTGAAAGACTTGGAAACAGACAAAAAAGATTACTAGATGTCCTGTCTCTCCAGCGCATCCTTTTGGCCCTTTTAAGCTATTTTACAACTCTTTAAGCTGTTGAAAACTGGCAATAATACAAATTCTTGTCCAAAGAAATCCCGATGAATTTTGACAAGTGAAATGTAACTGATAATCGCCTGTGGATATTGACCAATTTTGCAACTATCTGTAAATTCATTTCAGCATTACTGACTGCCTATATACATGTGTGGTACTCTGAATTCTCCCTTGAAATGGCTGTAATTTCTTACTGATTTCCTTATTAATTTAATCACTTAAGTGAAATCTTTGACATGTATTTGTTTTACATTTGTATGAGAATCATGATTTTATCCTTAAACAAATTATCCTTCAAAGTAATGAGTTTCTGTTTATGGTGATGGGAAACATGGCAATGATTATGGGTGATGGTTGCACAACAAGATTAATGTAATTGGTATCACTAAACTGTACACCTAAAAAATGCTGAATTGGCAAATGTTGTATTATATATATTTTTACAATAAAGAAGAACCTTAAACGTGAACATCACTAATTGTGCTGGACCTACCTATATGCCTCTTGTCTACCTCACCTCCCCGCCTCCTGTCCATTATTGTGTTTTAAGATTAACATCCCTTTGCTTTTTCCGAAGCCATATATGCCTGTATCTTCTTTACTTTTGCTTATTTTTGAGCTTCTTTTACGTATGTATGATTAAATTCAATAACAGTTTTTGTAAAGTGGTTAGAACAGTGTCTGGTATACAATAAGTAATTAAGGAGAATTTGTTAAATACATTTTAAAACTACAGTCTTCTGCAATTGTTTTCTCTCACAGTTTTGTTTCTAAGACTCATCTATGACACTAAAACCCAAAAACCAAGCCTGGTGCTGTCCAGTCAATTCCGGCCCACAGCGACCCTACAGGACTTAGGGTCCCAAAGGGTTTTCATGGAGCAGCTGGTGGATTCCAACTGCTGACCTTCTGGTTAGCAACTGAGCTCTTAACCATTGCTTAAGTTGAGAATAAATGAATGCATAACTGTATCACAATTTACTTATTTTATTGTTGATAAGACTTTTGGGTTACTTCCCCTCTCCCTCATGTTGCTACAGACACTCTTATATGTGTCTCCTGGTACACATGTACAAGAATTATAGGATACACACGCACACATATATATACCTAGAAGAAAAGTGATGGTGAGACCTCTTCTCATGTACTTTGGACATGTTATCAGGAGGGACCAGTCCCTGGAGAAGGACATCATGCTTGGTAGAGGGTCAGCAAAAAAAGCAGAAGACCCTCCATGAAACAGACTGACACAGTGGCTGCAACAATGGGCTCAAACATAACAACGAATGTGAGGATGGCGCAGGACCGGACAGTGTTTTGCTCTGTTGTACGCAGGGTTGCTATGAGTCAGAACCGACCTGACAGCACCTAACAAGAAGATATATTAACGGAGCCCTGGTGACACAGTAGTTAAGTGCGCAGCTGCTAACTATAAGGTTCGAACCCACCAGCTGCTCCGCGGGAGAAAGATGTGGCAGTTTGCTTTGGTAAAGATTACAGCCTTGGAAACCCTGCGGGGGCAGTTCCACTCTGTCCTATATAGGGTTGTTATGATTTGGAATTGACTCAAAGGCAATGGGGGGAAGATATATTAATGTTCAACTATATAAAACAACGCCACATTGTTTTTCAAAGCAGTAACAATCCACAGTCCCACTGACAGTATGCAAGAGTTTCTGCTGACACATATTTGTGTTAACACTTGGTATTATCAGTCTTCTTAATTTTTGCCAATCTTGTGAGTACAAAATTGTATCTGGTCATCTACATTTTCATTTCCTTGATTAGTAATGAAGTTAAGCATTTAGCTTAAACATGCCTTTCACCTATTTTTTCCTCTTAGGTTGTCTGCTTCTTACTGATTTCTAAGTTGTCAATATATTGTAGATACTAATCCTTTGTCAGTAATACGTTAACCAGTCACTCCTCAATCTACTATATAGTCTAACATCTACATCTACCACACTACTGAAATTTTTGCAAAGACATTAATGACCTCTTCATTATTAAATCCTTAAACATTTTTCTTCATCCACCCCATCTACTTAATCTCTCGGTGGTATTTTTACCATTCCCTTATATATAGTTCCTTGGTCTTTCCTGGCTGGAACCTTCTTAGCCTCTTTTTCCGATTCTTCTTTTTTCCTCATGTTCCTTGCCGGATGGTATTCCTCATGGTTCTGTCATTAATCTTCTCACGCTACATGTACCTTCTCTGTCTTACAGTCCTGTAGCTTCAGCTATCACCTAATCACTGATGACTTTCCAAATCTCTCTATAGAACTGAGCTTCTGACTTTCATTTTCAATTTAATATGCCAAACTAAACCTATTATTTGTCCCTAAACATCTGCCAGTCCAATTTCCTACCTTAGTTATAGTGATATTACTAACTGCTCAAGTTAGAAAGCTCAAAACCAGGAGAAACTTAGTATCCTCCATTTTTCCTAGATTAAGATATTATTAGTGAATATAACATGATCACTGAATGTCAAGTAATGTATGTATAATATAAATTAGAGGCTAGAAAAATCTAAATGACTCTTTTCCTGAAAAATTTGAAGATTTGGCAACACTGTCTCATAATCCTTGGTGGCAACAATCAGGTGCAGCTAAGAAGGTACAGACCCCTTTCAATTAACCACTGCATGAAAGTCTGTCAGAACCCTTACAGAGAGTCCCTTACTTATGATGGGGTTCTATTCCAACGGCTCCATCATAAGTTGGTTCTGACGTTAAGTCAAATACTTCATTTTTTTTTCTGAGTTTTCATTACTATTGCCTTTCATTATCAGTATCTTTATAACTCTAGTCTTTGTCTTTGGGGGTTGGGAAAACTACATATAGAGTTATGTACGTTGTACATATTACTCATGATAAGATGTTAAAAAAAATTAGATGATTGTAAAGTACAGCTCGTTGTAACTCAAATATGTCTTAAGTCGGAGACTACCTGTATTTTTCTCTATTATTTTACTTCTGGCTTACTTCACTCATTTACATTACCTGTTTCATTCTTGTGATCATTTGCTTTTGTAGGCCCTTCAGTTTTCAACCTTGTATAGCTATTTGTCGTACCCAAACCAAACCAAACCAAACTCATTGCCACTGAGTGGATTCCAATTCACAGCAACCTTATAGGACAGAGTAGAACTGCCCCACAGGGTTTCCAAGGCTGTAATCTTTATGGAAGCAGACTGCCATGCCTCTCTCCTGGGGAGCAGCTGGTGGGTTCAAACGGCCGACCTTTCCGTTAGTAGCTGACAGCTTTAACCACTGTGCCACCAGGCCTCCTATTTACATCACAGGAATTAAAAAAACAATTAAGAATAAAGCCTATGAAAGAGGTAGAAATTAAGCTCAGACTTTAAATAAAGGATGTGGATCCACAAACATTTGATGGTAGGGTGTATCAGGAAGAGAAAAATAGCACAAGCCAGGACAAGGAGGAGGGGGAAGTACACGGTATGTGTAGGAAGTAAAAGCCCAAATGTTTAATCTGGAAACAGCATTCAGCAGTTATACGATTCACTGACAGATAATGTGGCATAATGCTTTGGAGTTTGATTCAAATCCCAGTCCCACTACTTAGTAGTTAAGTGAAAAACCTCAGGCAAATTACAACAGCTAAGTTTGTTTCTTCAGCCATTAAGATATTCAAAAACATTTCTCAATTTAATGTCAAAATAATAGTATAGTTGGTACTCAACAATTCCCTCTCCAGTACCTCAATTTCAGAGCATAAGAAACTGGGCCAGAGGTAGGTACAATGGCTTGCTTAAGTTCACACAGCCAGTGGAGAGTCAGAATTCCCTTCTTCTCACTCAGTTCAGGGTTATGTTTGCTTTTAAACCACACCACAACAATAACAAGAATGATCTTATTCAGACAAGAAGAGCAATACTGTAGAAGAGGAGGTGACTTTATATAACACCATAATTTAAGTTTAAAATGTATTAAGTTTCTGAAAGAATTTCATTCAGATTTCTATTTGCTTTCAGTAATTACATACAAAAGCAGTTTAATCTTAAGAAACATTACATAGTTAAGATATAACATAGTAAAACAACGTCAGCTTTCTTGTAAGTTTAAGACCTTCCAAAATGGCAACTTAGTAAGTAAAATGTTTAAAAATTCTAGGCTTTAAAGAGTATAGTATTTAGAGGGTTGCCTCCTGACAAAGTCAGGCTCTTGTGCTCACAAAAAACAAACGCATCATCAGCCTGCAACTACTTCTTAGTGAAGTTGAGAACACTGTTTTTTCAGTCTTCAACGTAAAAGACTTCTGGCCTGCAGACTAAAATGTTTGTTTTATAATTGCCCGCTGAACTATGACAGTTTGTTTCCAGATGGTGCCCTTCCTTCAACCTGCACACAATCTTTCCTTGTTCATAGCTATTCAACCTCCTGCTGATCCCACTCCCCCCACCCCTATTTAAGGCAACAGAGAGGAAATCCTAAGGAGACTTCCCCCCCAGTCTCCAGCAATTTTTTTGGTGATGTAATATGTGGGCTGAACTTGAGTCTACTGAGAAGGAGAGGCAATCACTATTCGAGGGTACTGTATATACAATCTGGGTCAGCTGCAGCTGGTTACTGCATTTCTCCATGTGGCAGACAGAGCAAAGCCACAATGCTTTCTCTGCTGGATTAAAGACAGCCCACAGACCAGAACTTTCACTATACTATTTAAAATTACATAGGTGGCTTGTCAAATTCAATTGATTAGTACTGTAAGAAGAAAAAGACGTTCCTTATTACAGCTTGGATTCAACGGTCCAAAACAAAAAATGCAGTTGCCATTAGAGTTACAGATGAACAAACTTCAACACTGATTTTTAAAATCAAGGATAAGGGCAGCAAGTTTCTGGATTCACTTTATCAACAGATACAAAAAGGTATTTTAATATTTCTTTTTATTTAAAAATACTATGAATGTTGACATGCATAATTATTTTACATTTGTAGTAGAAATTTCCAAATCTCTTATAAAACAAAGAACTTGGGAGCATACTACAATTTCATCTGATACCGGTTTTGTTTTGCATTTTTATGTAAACACTGATCATTAAGTACTTTATGAGGTTAACGCTTACATTATTTCCGGTTCTATGTAGTGACATTTGTTGGATATAATTAGACTGATGCATACATGCTGGGTTTCAGAAAACAAGTGCTTTAAAGACACTAGAAAGAAATTTTAACAAGTAACAAATTCAATGTATATGGTTTATAGCACCCTGAATAAAAACAAATACAAACTAAAGAAGAGGACTGTAAACATGGTTAGTTCTTCTTCACCTAAATACAGTATGTGTTCTGAAGAGTCATATATACTGTTGGATTTCTCATAGTTACAAAAAAATGCTATGAGGATATCAAAATAGCTGAAAGGCATTACAACAACACCTAGATTTATAGAACAACCAAATATTAAGCAGAAAATCCTACTGAAGATTTAAGACATACCTATGGTATTTCTTGCTATGACTCAAAATTTTAAATAATTTTCTAGGTTTCACATCTAACAGTAATTTAACTGGAGTAACAGAAGTTAAAACTGCTACATGGCTGGAATTATTTGGAAAAGCAAAATTACTGATACATAAAAACACAAAAACCTTCTTATACATTAGGCTGAGTAGAAAATATAAAATGTGATAGAAGTATGATGTAAGTAGTTAACATTAACAATAGAAAATAAGAATCAAGAAAATATAATTACTTAAGAACAAAATTAAAAGGCCAAAATACAGATCATTTTTAGATAGAAATATTTTTAATAACCATACACAAGGTTTCCTTCAATATTCTATCTGAAAGCTTTATAAATATTATGAGAATTATTAAAAATAAAATTACTAGTCGCCAATAGTAACTTTTAATGCCAAAGACACTTTGCTTGGTATGATTCGGGGATTCTTTTGCCTTTTAAAAATTAAAGATAATAATGGTAAGAATCTTTAACAAGCAAGTAACGGTAAAGCTAAAATTTTTCACCTTTGCTTTCATATCCTTTCCTCAAAGATTCAAAACTCCCTCGACTGACTAAATACTGGAAGGATCTTTGCTAATCACATATTTTCAAGCAATTCCGATAAAATTTCCAAGCAATACTGGACCTGAAATACTTATCATCTCGCTTTCTCTCTCTTTTGTTGCTCCTTGCTATGAAAAGTAAAGGACCTCATTAAAGCCTCATTCTTACTGAAGCTTTAGGCAATCATTTAATCTGAAACCCAAATCACACATATAACTACTTATCCCTCTTTAAAATATCTTCAGGGGATTAGGTTGTTCTCAAGTCTCTTTCTAGAACATATTTCACAATCTAGAAGTTCTATATCTAAGGTATCCTCGATGCCTCATACATTTAAGTTCATTGCCTCACACTGTTTTCAGTGCATTACACAGCCAGTAAATGCCTCTCTATGAGCTTACCATCTAAAAGGAAGTAAATCCTGACCTTTATTTCTTCTCTCTACTAGCTGGCAATATAGCAACTATGAAGAAAAACAGTACCAATAAAATTAACCCAAAGCATGGAAAACAATCCCCCTCCCTTAAAAACCAAGCAAAGATGTAGACTTAAACTTAAGTATACTGTAACTAATTTATAACATTCTCTTGGGACCTAGGAAAATTTTAACATATACAGAAAGGTTTTATGAGGTAACACAGATTTATGGATCTTTCCCTTTTAAAACTGAAAATATGTGGGTAAATATTAAATAAGAGAACGTTTTTAGAAAACGTCACAGTAAATGTATTTTTTAAACCAGCTCCTTACTCAATATCTGAATTAAAGATTTAAGAGATCCATAGTTTTTCTATGAAAAGTAAATGACGTAACTAGTCTACTCTACTACTTGAGAAATGCGGCTCCTTGCTCTGCGTTAAGGAACAACGAAGTCATTACTTTTGTAAGGATAAAGGAATTACATTTATTTTTTAAAAAATAAACTTTTAGTTTTTAAAAAATAAACTTAGTTTTCTCCTTTAGGAACATTGGTGGTGCAGTGGTTAAGAGCTCAGCTGCTAACCAAAAGGTCAGCAGTTCGAATACACCAGCTGCTCCTTGGAAATCCTTCTCTGTCCTATAGGGTCGCTATGAGTCAGAATCAGTACTGTGTTTTGGTTTCTCCTTTAAATGCTAACTTAGATCAGATTCTCTTATGGCAGACAGTGCTTTATCTTATCACTTAACTATAGGCAACCATAATGAGCCAAGGCAGGATATACAAAAGGAAGCTACTGTTACCTTAAGTTGGATTAGTATATCCTAGTTCCTCCAAAACAATGCTGATCCAAAACCACAATAACAGTCTTGGATGGATACGCTCTTAGGTGTTCTATAAAAATCTGTACCTAGTATTAATACAAGCTGTTCAATTACAATATTGTTCATAAAATTCTCTGTATTTTATAGTTCCATGATATTTTCCAAATTTCCTTTGCTTTTGTAGCCTATTTCAAAATAAAATAATTTTATGATCTAAGAGTTCCCATTCTATTATTAAAGTAAAATGAGTGAATTTCAGCAGTAGGTAAGTTAGCTATGTAGGAGAAATGCTGTGCATTTACCCAGAAGGCTGACTGCTTATGTTTTATTTGACCCTATCCAAAAATTCCATGAACTCATATAAATAAAGACACTCTTTTTGTCAGTTTTCAGTATAGGTAATTCTTGAGTAGTGGAAGTCCTTAAAAGCAAAAAAAACCTAAAAAACCAAAAACAGAAACAAAAAAGATAGATGACTGTTAAGGCCTAAATTTTCTATCATCGCTATAATGCGAAGTACAAAATAAAAAACAAACTACAAACACTCATCCAAGAGGAATGTTATTAGGCTCATTCTCTCTATCTTGATTAAGTTAGTAAAAGAAAAATAATTCTCAACATTCCATCCATTCTTTGCTTTATTTTCATTTTTTAAATCCCTTTTGAAAACACTAGTTCTTTGACAAAACAAAAAATAAGGACTCATGGCTTTAGAAAGTAGCAGTAGTCTTCATGACAACAGGTGAAGACTCCATATTTCACTGACACAGCCTTTACTTTTGGGAGGGCTTGTAATCACAAATTAAAACCAGTTGCCGTCAAGTCAATTCTGACTCATGGCGACCCCATGTGTGTCAGACTAGAACTGTGCTCCAGAGGGTTTTCAATGCCTGAATTTTTTGGAAGTAGATCACCAGTCCTTTCTTTCGAGGTGCCTCTGGGTGTACTCGAATCTCCAACATTTTGGAGCTGAGTGAATTAAGTGTTTGCACTACCCAAGGACTCTAAATCACCAATTAAAAAAGAAAAAAAAAACAAAACACTGCCATCGAGTCAGTTCCGACTCATAGTGAACCTACAGGACAGAGTAGAACTGCCCCCCATAGGCTCTCCAAGGAGCAGCTGGTGGATTCTGACTCCCAACCTTTTGGTTAGCAGCTGAGCTCTTAACCACTGCGCCACCAGGGCTCTCCAAATCACAAATCAGACATGTAAATACCAACTGATAAGATACATATGGAGGGGAAGGAATGACAGCAAAAAAAGCCTGATATATAAAAATGATGGAAACAAAATCTGACAAAAATGATTCACAGATATTTTTGCATAATTAAGTAATGGGTCAATGTAAAAACATATAAGCCAGCAAAAGGAAGTGAAAAAACAAGAAATGCAAACTTAAGACTCCTCTGTAGTTGTAACACAAAATAAGAGGGCTGCTATGAGCTGGAATGGACTCAACGGCAACGGTTAGTGTAAAATAACATGACTATGGTAAAACAATCACAGGTCTAGAAAAGTTATGAGTAGAGGATTTGAATATCATTTCAGTGTTTTCGCTTCTCTAGGACATTACTTATTTGCAAAAAGGTATAGCATTTACTTCACAGTGTTGTTATGAATGCAGTTAAATACTGTCACAGTGTAGATGATAGAACATGGGTTAGAGTATGTTGCCATGTGTTGTAGTGGTTAATTAAGAACATGCACTCTGGAGTCCTCTGCCTGGGTTCAAATTCTGGCTCCATCTCTTAGAAGCTCAGTGACTCTGAGTAAAGTATTTAATTTTAGATGCAAGTTTCCTCATTTGAAAGTGAGGATCAAAACAATCAACCTCATAGAGTTGTAGTATTAAGCAAATGATTCAATACAATAAGGGGCTTAAAATAGCATCTGGAACTTAACAAGCACCTAATACACATTAACCGTTATTATTAACAGTAAGAGTAAATAACTTGGGACCTAGCTTCTCAAATCAAGAAACAAGTAGTTGGGTGGAAAACTGGATAGAAAAGCTCTGATTTAGGGTATGTACTGCCATCCTGCATAAGCAGCAGACAGGAATCGAGATTTAAAGAGTGGGAAGGTGGGCTACAATACAGCAGACTGTTAATGGAACTGATGGAGTGAACACAGCTTACCCCTTTCTACTGCTACTATCTACGCTTCTGGGAAGCACCTAAAGAGAACGGAGGAAGCTTTGGTTCTTGGAACTAGTTCTGGTGTTTCCTCAGAAAAAAACTGTACTTTATAGGACAAGCATTTTTCATCTGCCACAACAAGAGTGGAACATTCCAAACACACATTTTAGCATATCTAATATGTGCCACTGCTATAAACACTGTCTGAGGAGCCAGGGAACTTGTGAGTTCTAAATCTGGCTCTGAGGTTACCTATTTGTGTGGCCTTGGCCTTCAACATGCTCATCGGTACAAAGAAGTTCTTGAAGGAGATGGCACTTTCCAACTCTAACATTCATATTCAGTTACAGATAGTTTCTTCCCTCGGCAACAGTTGTGGGAAATTATTAATATTTTACTAAAATACAATTTAGCAACACCTCGGTTAGTATGAACCTGTTGAATCATATATAAACTTAGGGCATGTGATTATGGTTCAGGAAACACAATTTTACTCACAATAATGACTGTTGAGAATTCTACCATTCTTAAATCTATCACCAATCCCAAAAGAAAATACTATGAAGGTGGGACGGGGGGAGACATCACAGGATGCTAAAACTTTCTGGTTTTAGACTTCTCTAAAACATTTCTTTAATTAGACAGGTAAAAAAGATGATAGTTATTACAGAAGACCAATTTAATTGAAACTTCATAGTACAAATATAAAACCTGGACTAGTAAAAAGTGACATGGTAACTTTAATACTGGTTAGGCAAGAATGTTTTAATTACTGCCTTGGAAACGCCGTGTACCATTTTCATAGTCTTAAGATAATAAGGGAGCTCTTTAAAGTAAGAAAGGTTTTATTAGGTCTCAACAGCCCCAATAGCACCCAGCAGCACGCCTTTATACACAGTGGGCACTCACCAAAATCTGCTCAATGAGCTGGGGAACAAAAAGCATTACGATAAAGTGGTAGCTGGAAGAGCTATTCTCTGAAACCTAGTCCTTAAACAAATGTCAAAGCATTTTAATTTAATCTTGAATTTAAGAAATTAAGAAAGTTACTTCTGGCATAGTTTATTAATACCAGTAAATATTCAATTCTTACTTTAGATATTTTTTTATATTATCAACTTCAAAAGTAGATTAATTTTTTTTTTTTTTTTTTTTTACTTTTTCCCTTCCTTGATTTGTTTTTCTAAAGACGTCGTTGTACAATCTCATTTCAAAATGAAGGCTTCTATCTGGATCCTAGGTGTGCTCTTCCTCATAGTAATGAGCTCTGAACATTGCAGAGGACAGTCCAAAATAAGAAAAACAACCCAGAGGAGATACCCTCGTGCTGCAGATGGTAAAGAGGAAGCAAAGAAATGTGCATACACATTCCTGGTACCTGAACAAAAAATAACAGGGCCAATTTGTGTCAACACCAAAGGGCAAGATGCAGGTACCATTAAAGACATGATCACCAAGATGGACCTTGAGAACCTGAAGGACGTGCTCTCCAGGCAGAAGCGGGAGATAGATGTCCTGCAACTGGTAGTGGATGTAGATGGAAACATTGTGAATGAGGTAAAGCTGCTAAGAAAAGAAAGCCGTAACATGAACTCTCGTGTTACTCAGCTCTATATGCAACTATTACATGAGATTATCCGTAAGAGGGATAATTCACTTGAACTTTCCCAGCTGGAAAACAAAATCCTCAACGTCACCACAGAAATGTTGAAGATGGCAACAAGGTACAGGGAACTAGAGGTGAAATACGCTTCCTTGACTGATCTTGTCAATAACCAGTCTGTGATGATCACTTTGTTGGAGGAACAGTGCTTGAGGATATTTTCCCGACAAGACACCCATGTATCTCCTCCTCTTGTCCAGGTGGTGCCACAACATATTCCTAACAGCCATCAGTATACTCCTGGTCTGCTGGGAGGTAATGAGATACAGAGGGATCCCGGTTATCCCAGAGATTTAATGCCACCACCTGATCTGGCAACTTCTCCCACCAAAAGCCCTTTCAAGATATCACCAGTAACTTTCATCAATGAAGGTGAGTTACCCCTTACTGTTAAAAATGCAAGTATCAGGTGAATAGGTTTTGTGGCTTATAAAACAATACTCCTAAGAAATGAACTTAAATACTTCCCCTCCCAACTCTGAGGCTGTAAACAAGAAACAAACAAACAAACAAACAAACAAAAACCCAACTAAACAAAAAAAACCCGAACCCACTGCCTTCGAGTCAATTCCAACTCACAGCGACTCTCAAGGACAGAGTCGAATTGCCCCACAGGGTTTCCTAGGCTGTGATCTTTACAGAAGCAGACTGCCACATTTTTCTCCCGTGGAGCAGCTGGTGGGTTAGCAGCTAAGCAGCTAATGACTGCACCACCAGGGCTCCTACAGGGCCACTATGAGTTGGTACTGACTCGAAGACAACAGGTTCTGAGGCTCTAGGAGTTTATAAAAACTTAGCTACTTCTGTGAAAAAAAAGTACAAGTCTCCCATTCAAATGTTTACAATCTAAAGTACTATCACTGAGACAGGACTGAGCCCACGATCCACTCCTAACCTCTGGATTACTGCTCTATAACCATTCTATCTGCCTTTAGCCAGGTCCTCACTGTGCTCAACAATCCTTTTATTTACTGTCACCTTCCTCACAAGGAACATTAAAAAAATCTGTCTTCATTCTCCTTAAGCCTGTAATTACACCTCCTCCTTCTCTCCATCCTCAGCAGATAACTCATCCATGCATACTACTCATCTACCAATGTAAAGATTTTAACGTCTGGGTTCCTTGTTGGTTCATATCTTTAAAATATCTGTACAAAACCCACGCCTTCCTGCCCTCAGGCTCAAGAGAAAAAGGTATCCCATCCTATTTTCCAAGGCTAAATAAGCTACAATTTGTATCTTGTACCCAAGGAAGTATAAATAAGTCTTCACTATCGTAAAATTAAAAAAAAAAAAAAAAATTAAGACATAGTTTGTTCACCACTGAAAAGGCAGGACATGTAACTTTATAAAAACTATGGGATAATTTTACACAATAATGACAACAACACAAAGAACAGAGACTGGAAAGAAATACATCGTGAAGGAGTTATCTCTCTCCACAGCGGTAGATACCACTGACTAGTCACATCTCTGCTTTCCTGGGCTTTCATATTATAATATTCTGACTCTTCCTACTTCTCTAGGTCTTTCGTTGACATCTTTTTCCTTCTCCTATGCCTTAGAAAGAGTTTTCAGTGGAGCAAACGATTTAAGAGCTTGACTACTAACTGAAAGGTTGGTGGTCTGAATCCACTCAGAGGCACCTTAGAAGAAAGGCCTCGCGATCTACTTCCAAAAGATCATAGCCATTGAAAATCCCATGAAGCAGAGTTCTACTCTGACACACATGGGGTCGTCATGAGTTGGAATCGACTTGACAGTAACTGTTTTTTTTTTTTTTAGTTTATGTCTTAAAAAGGCTTTCTTCAAATTATTCTGCTTTAGAGGTCTCATTCACCTTCTTCAAGACTTCAAGTATCACCATTGCTCAGATGACTCCTGATTCTAACCAAAGTTGGATGTTTGCATTGGGATGTTCTACCACTACCTGCTTCCTCTACTGAAGTGTCTTCTTTCAGCTTATCTGTTAACCTAGCAGATTTCAAGGCTTAACTCGAATAATACCTTTAATGTTATGTCTTCCCAGATTCAAACATCTACAAGGCTTTCCCCAAACTACCAACTATACTTCGAACATGTTTTCTATGTCATATTACACTGAAGTTATTTGTTTGTACATCTGTGTGCCTGCTAGACTGAACACTTCTGAAAGACAGCTGTCTTTTCATTTTTCCTATCTCAAGCATCTAGCTAGGATTGTGTTTGGCACATTGTACTCAGCATATTGTAGGCACTACAATAAATATTTGAGGAATAAATGAACTAGTGACTAAACCAACACCAAAATAATCTTTCTCTTAAACTTGTATTCTTCTTTAAGAAATAATAATTATTTAAAAAGTAATACATATTTATTGAAGAAAATCTAGAAAATATGAACACTCAGTAATCAACACAATTAACATTTGGTAATAACCCTAAAGTCTTTTTTCTCCCCCTCTCACAAATATGGTAATCAGCACTCTCATAACTTTTTCTTTAAGTACATCTATGATTATATCCTTAGGGTAAATTTGTATAAAATTGATGATCAAGGGGTTAATATCCCCTTTTGCTATTTCTATTTTGATGTATGCTACTATCTACTTCAGAATTAGCTTGGCGCATCTTTGACACTTCCCTCTTGTCCCATATAGCAACCCCACAGGGTTTCCAAGGCTATAAATCTCTACAGAAGCACACTGCCACATCTTTCTCCTGAGAAACCACTGGTGGTTTTCAACCACCAACCTTTCAGTTAGCAGTCTACTGCTTTAACCGCTGTGCTACCAGGGTTCTTTTTTTTTTTTTTTTTTTGATGTATGCTACTACCTGCTTCTGAATTAGCTTGGCTTATCTTTGACACTTCCCTCTTGCCCCATACATCTAGTCAAATGAGTTCTATCCATTTCCCTTTTCAGCCTCTCATGTACATGCTCCTCATTTCTATTCAGAGCCAGAATGCTAACTTAGATGCAAATTATCTATGGCAGCAGCTACAGGAATACAGACTTCTGGGGTTACCAGCTCTGTGACCTTAGGGGAGGAGGAGGAAAAGGGATTGCTCTGTGCCTCTGTCTCCTCGTCTGTAAGACAGGGATAAGAACAGTAATTGCTGCATAGAGTTTAATACTTGAAAAGTGCTTAGAATAGTGCCTGGCACATGGTTAGTATTCAAATGTTAGCTCTTGCTAAAAAAAAAAAAAAAAAATCATGCTGCCAACTGGTCTCTCTAATTTCTCTCTCATCAAAATACACACGGCCAAAGATTCATCTTCTTAAGTAACCATTTTGATCACATCACACTTCTGCTCAGCAGTTCCACAATGTAAACTGAAAAAGTCCAAATCGCTTAGACCGGGTATTGAATAATGTCCCCCTCAAAAGAACCAAGCCACTTCTCTTGCTTTTCTTCCACTAATTTCCTTCACGGAAAATATCTGCTCCAATAAAAGAAATTCACTCACTGTCTCCTAAATATTTTCTGTGTTTCCTGCCTATTCAAATTATAAGGCTCAGACAAAACTGTAGCTCCTGAGTGAAACCCTTGTTTACTCCCTCAGGCTTGAAGTGACAGTTCCTTTCCATGACTACCTCTATACTCGGTAATATCCTTACAGTATGTCTTATATTCCTTCTTGAATTATCAGTATCTTTATATGTACATACAGCATTTATACACATATCTAAACAAAATGCCTTCCAACTAGATTATAAACTTCTGGTAGAAAGATATTGTATCTCATTTGCAGATGCTGAATAAATATTAATTGATTTGATAATATATTTTTGTAGAGCTTCTTAAAGCTATCATTCCAAAGAACTTCATGAAAGTGCTTTAATACATTACACAGTTCCAGAATCATTTTAAATACTGTTTAGCTCTCAGTAGTAACAGGTGAGAGTACCATTAAATTAGGTAAATAACTGTCAATACTAATATCCCCATATCCTTTGATTTCCAAAGGAAAGATGTGTACAAAATGATCCACTGGGTATAGAAAGAAAGTATTAGACCTTTTATTTTTTATATCCTCTGAAAAATTATGTTTTTATATATGTTTTTAATGTATATAATTTACCAGTATAGTAGTTTGTATATATAACTTACAAATAAACATAATTGAGGTGCGTGGATTTTTTTTTTTTTTTTAACTGATGAGATGTACGATTAAAAGTACAGAATACTGTGGAGTATTTTACATGGGTCCTAAATTTTAAGTGGCTATCTGATATCACCAATTTTAGAAGAAATGATTATCCACATATTTATAAACTAATGATCTAAAAAATGTTTATACAAAATGAGACCTATCAGTTCTAGGTTTTATTACATTGAGCTTTAGTACAAGAAAAATCTAATGTTAAATTCTCATGTCAAAAGTCCCTTTAAACATATATTTACTTTAAGAAAGCAATGGTGTATATATCCCTAATAAGTCAATCCTTGACGTAGAAACTAAGAACAGGTAACCTTTCCTGTTATTCATTACTTACTGTTTAGAAGTAAAGATTAACTTTTCACTATTTTATTCTATAAACGTTAGACTCTTAAATTCAAGGATGTAATTGATACACCGTAAGAATGCTCACTAGTACACTAATGAATGTAAGGGAAAAAGCCCAGAATTAAGAAATTGAAAACCTAGCTCCACCATTACTTTTGTGATGTGACCTTGGGTAAGTCATTTTGCCTGTCTCTGTTTTCTCACCTGTGAAATGAGAAGGCTGGCTGGACTGGATGATTCTAATATCCCTTTACGGTTTTAATATTCTGTGATTCTTACCAAATACAAGCAGCAATAAACAGATTTGGTCTTTTCTTAAATGTGTTAAAGTCTCAGCACATATTTTTCTTCTGACTGTCTGGGAAAAAATGTCTAAAGCTGTTTTGGGTGCTTGCTCAGAAAGAATAAAGATAGTGACTGTTGTACTTATGTATGCTTCTAGCATCAAGAAATCCCTATTACAGCACTCTACATGTTGGTATACGGCCATTCTAGATTCTCTAAATGCATAATGTAAAAATACATGACACACTGTATTACTTAAAAAGTTGTTTTAATGACAGGCAATTTTATATTTTCTTTTAAAATCATTGTAAGAAAAATACACCTCAAAACAAGAAAGATGAACTTACAGCAAATAATGAAATAATCCTATTAGCTTAAAATAAATTATCTCCAGAAATAATGCCTTCCCTCTACCTTACAGTGTTTGGGAATGTAACTACACATGTGACATTGATGGCAAATTTGAATCAATCTAATTCTTAACAGTTAATGTTATTCAGTGGCTTCATTTTGGGTTACTCTTCTGTAAACAGAAACATTACTGTTTTACAAATGGTATATTTATAAAAATAAGGTAATATCTTGCAGCTGAATGGTACTGAGAAAGTTCCTTCACAGTGCACTGGAGCACAGATCTGAGCATCAGGGAACTTGGATCTGGCAAAGCTTTTTTGAGGCCCAGCTGCCTCTTTTGTAAAAGAGATTGTTGTCATAGTTAGATGAGGCAATGCATTCAAAAGTGCTTTGTGGATGGTCTATCATGAATTATTACACTTTTCTGTGCACTTCCCTGTATGTTCTTTGCCTTGCTATACTGATGTAGAATATGAGGACATAAAAGGTAAGCTTAAAAAGTGAAACTTGATAAGCATACTCATTAGAAACTAAAAATGTGCTTTTTTAGTGGGTAAGGTCCCTGGATAGTACAAACAGTTTGTGCTCGACTACTAACCAAAAGATTGGTGGTTTTCATTTACCCAGTGGCACGGTGAAAGAAAGTCCTGGCGATCTACTTCCAAAAGATCACAGCCACTAAACACCCTCTGGAATGCAGTTCTACTCCAAAACACGAGGCTACCACGGGTTAGAACTGATGTGAGAGCAACAGGGTTGGTTTTAGTGGGTGATAATTTTATAACACCAAGTATTTACTTTTTAAAATTGTCTCCTGAGTAAATTTTTAGATGTAATTGGTTTCAATGGAGTATTTATATTACTACTTAAAAAAATAGAAACATACACACAAAAAACAAAATTAAAGAAGACTGGTCAAGTAAAGGCGCTAGTGGAATAATATGATTATATTAACTAGTTATGAAAAAATAATTGATAAACTCTTTAGTAATTTCAGGAAACCCTGGTGGCATAGTGATTAAGAGCCATGGCTGCTAAGCAAAAGGTTGGCAGTTCGAATCTACCAGGTGCACCTTGGAAACTTTATGGGGTAGTTCTACTCTGTCCTATAGGGTCACTATGAGTAGGAATCAACTCAATGGCACGGATTTTTCAACAGGTTTAGTAATTTCAAGAATAAAAGCTTGCTAACTGCAGTTTGGAGCCCTGGTGGCTCCGTGGTTAAGAGCTCAGCTGCTAAGCAAAAGGCTGGCAGTCTCGAATTCACCAGCAGCAACCTGGAAACCCTATGGGGCAGTTCTACTCTGTCCTGTAGGGTCACTATGAATAGGAATTGACTCAGCGGCAATGGTTTGGCTTGGTTTTTTGGGTAACTGCAGTTTAGATGTTAATAGACTGTTATTATAATTACAAGAAAGAATCTATTATCACTCTAGAAAGTATCTGCCTCAAACCTCCCACTCCAGATAGGTTGTTGAATATACCTAGCTTATAGTTAACTTACAACCTAATTAAAAAGTTTACTTCTCTAAAGATTTTACTTGCTGACCAATCATCTGAAAACTCTAAACTAGTTATCTTTTTTGTGTCCTGTTTCTCCTATCACAAAGATCACAGGATTGAGACAAAGGAAATGAGAAATTGACAATAAAAAGTGAAGGATTTTCCTTGTAATTTTAAGTAGTAAAAAAGTTCTTTTTGTAGAAAAAGGGAAGGTACGTTAAAGATGGCTCCCAGTAATGCTGCTATTCAAAGTGTGAAATAATTTTTTTCTTTTTCAACCTACTGTTCTGTTCAAAATACAGATTTCTTAATGAAAATTATATCTTGGGAAATAATATGGCATGGATGGTCAATATGTTCTTTTACATGAATCAGATCTCTTAATCAGAGTTTGTCAGCCCTATACAAAGCTTATCATATAAACTGAGGAAGAGAGTAGTCCTTCAAATTCAATGTACAGAATTTCAGTTTCCTGTTTCACGAAAAAT
The DNA here is from genome assembly GCA_030035585.1 of Dugong dugon. NCBI lineage: Eukaryota > Metazoa > Chordata > Mammalia > Sirenia > Dugongidae > Dugong > Dugong dugon. The sequence goes on along the minus strand of CM057469.1, from coordinate 41,148,891 downwards.
TCAGTTGTGTGTCATGGAAGATGAAAACTATATCAAGACGATTCAATGCCAGAAAAGGTTAATGAAATTCCTGTTTGAAAAGAAAGGTACTTCCAGTTTATACCCTTTGAACCATCATGAACAAATTCCTGAATCATGTGTCAATTTTTTTCTGATAATATGCAAAGCAGTCAGTTAAATTTGAACTCTCAACAATGAAGCTGGTAGTTTTCTATTAGTTGTTTAAGACTTCCTATTAAGCAATGTTCTCTGTGGTACAGAGAAAGCAGTAAAACATTTAATATAAGAATGATTTGTAATGTAATTCTAGATCAGAAAATAAGATATGCAAGTAACATTGAAAACAATATTTCTGCCAAGATCAACAGCATACAGTAGGCTAAGATAAGTTAACGGTATATTTATAAAAATAAATCTAAGTAACAGTAAATTTTAATATTTACTACTTTTACTGAGGAGACGAAAGTAGATGTATACCCCATATCCACTGTCATCGTGTAAATTCCCACCCACAGCGACTCTATAGGACAAAGTAGAACTATCCCATGGGGTTTCCAAGGCTGTGAATCTTTACGGAAGCAGACTGCCACACTTTTCTCTCACAGAGCGGCTGGTGGGTTTGAACTGCCAACCTTTCATTTAGCAGCAGTTGGTGGGTTCAAACGACTGACATTTTCGTTAGTAGCTCAGTGCTTAACCACTGTACCACCAGGGCTCCTTTTGAAAGTAGATGTAAGCACTGCTAATTTTATCCATATGTTCTGGAAAGGGATTTCAAGTAAGTTTTCCTAAGGCTTTACAGCAAATAAGTCTAACAGGCATCCAACTTGCAAACATGAAACTACAAAAATGTGCTGAAATCTAAAGTTGAAGATAATCAAATTTGCATAAACCGAAGTCTTATCAAATAGAAGCTGGATTCAGAAAACCTAGAATTCTCCAATTTGCTTAAACATCTGAGTACTTATTACCCTACTGTCGTCAAGTCGATTGTGACTCATAGTGACCCTATAGGACAGACTAAAACTGCCCCATAAGATTTCCAAAACCGTAAATCTTTACGGAAGCAGACTGCCACATCTTTCTCCGCAGAGCAGCTGGAAGGTTCAAACTGCCAACCTTTCTGTTAGCAGCCAAGCACTTAACCACTGCTCCACCAGGGCTCCCAGAGTACTTATTAAATAGCAGAAAAGGAGTCTAGCTCTATAGAACAAATGGTATTTTACAAAAATTTCACAAACTTTCAAAACTTTTAATATTTCTGAATATTTTACAGCAACCCAAATAACCTAATGAAAGTCCAAGTTTTGAATATATATTTAAATATAAAATTTAAACCGTCAAACTATATTCAAATGAGTGCAAACATTTACAAAAGTGACATTCACAGACAGAAGAAGCAAATTTCTGAAACCTGAGAAATATTTATGTGTATCACACAACAAAACCACTTCATGTGTGCATTAACTACAATACTGATAGGTTTTAAAATAAGAGCACCGCTCCTTAGATATCCTTGACTATCCTGAATGACAGTTAGGGAAAAAAACTCCTGCTAACTTTAGAAATAACCATAATGAGGGCAATTTCAAACCGAAGCAATCAGAGGTTCAACTCTATAACCTACCTCAAGACCTCAAAAGTACCACTCTTCTCCATTTGCATTTAAGACATACTGAACTTGCAACTTCTCTAATACTAATCCATGCCTCTGTACATGTCACCCACGTGTGGCCTTGATCAGGCTCCTTACCCCCACTGGCCTACCTCCTACTCAACCATTCAAACTCAGCTCAGATGTAGGCAGATTCTGTTGTCTACCTCTTACCTGCAAATCTTGGTTAGCTGTTTCTGCTATGTGATCCCATGTGCCCGGCATAACTCCACCAAAGTACTTGTTATATTGTAGTGAATAATCTCTTTACTTGCCACTTTCCCCATCTCCCACTTGGCTGTAAGGCTATTTCTCTATCCTTTGAGCCTAAAACAGTTTTTAGCCTATAATATCTGCAGATATTTCTTGAAAAAACAGTGAAGAAATTCTGGAAACCATTGTGGCTACCAAGAATCATTTAGTTCAACAAATATCTGAGTGCCTATGTGGACTCAAATGGTGAACATACAACCAAAAGATACAGTCCTTGCCTATGGGGATTCCTATGAGTAAACAAATGAACATATTACCACGCATGACACAGAACAGTACAGACCTGGGAGTCATACTTCACTTTTTCTTCCCTCTCACTCCCACATATGAAATTAAATCCCTTCTTTGACTCAGCTACAATGCATGTAATGTAGCTCATATGTGATCAGTAAAAAAAGGGAACGATATTAGTAAAACAAAGAGGTCATATTGGTTCACATGGGATTCTCCAAATTTTGTGCCACAGGTAACTATGGCTAAAATCAGCTGTTATTTCTAGTCCATGGTATTGCAGAACATTAGGTTTTTCAGGAATAATTATTTCACTACAGTAGAAATGACTATACCCTCGTTTTTTGGTTAGCCACATTAAATTTATTAAACAAACATATCTTCCATAGGAACTAGAATGTATCGAGATCAGCAATAAAGAAGGGAATTAGTTAGCAGTTACCAATGATGACTACTTTGTTAAATAGTGTGCTAAGGGCTCTGAATACTTTATAATTTAAATTCAAGAATGAAGAAAGTAGATAATTTAAAAATGATAATCCACGTTGAATTTAAACAGATTGTGATTTAATTTATGGCCAGGCTGATGAGCTCAAAACATTGTCTTTATCACAATCCTCCCCAGTTTCAAAACCTATTTATGGAATTCTGCAGATTAACTAATAAACTAATATCCTCACAAACACGAAGCATAAATTCTTCACAAAATTTTAGCAAACTAAATTCAACAATATATAAAAAGGATAACACACCATGACCAAGTCAAGTTTACTCCAGAATACAAGGTTGGTTAAACATTCAAAATATAATCAATAGTCCATTCAATGGGGAAAGAATACTCTTTTCAATAAACAGTGCTTTGACAACTGGGTTTCCACATGCAGAGGAATGAAGCTGGACCCCTACCTCACATCATATATGAAAACTGACTAAAAAAATGGATCAATGACCTCAGTATAAGAGCTAAAATCATAAAACTCTTAGAAGAAACATAGGAGTAAAACTTCAGGACCTTGTTTTTAACAACAGATTTTCAGATACAACACCAAAAGCCATGTAACAAAAGAAAAAATAAAGTTTACCAAAATTAAAAATTTGTGCATCAAAGGACTTAATCAAGAAAGTGAAGACACTCTACAAAACAGGAGAAAATATATGGAAGTCATATACCTGATTAGAGTTTAATATCTAGAACATATAAATAACTCCTACAATTCAACAACAAAACGACAATCAATTTAAAAAATGGGCAAAGGATCTGAATAGACATTTCTTTAAAGAAGATATTCAGATGGCCAATAAGCACATGAAAAGCTGCCCAACATCATTAGTCATTAGAAAAATGCAAACTAAAACCACAATCAGATACCACTTCATACCCAGTAGAATGACTTTTATAAAAAAAAAAAAAAAAGGAAAATCAGTGTTAGTAAGGATGTGGAGAAATTGGAATACTTGTGCATTGCTGGTGGGAATGTAAAATGGTGCAGCCACTATGGAAGAGTTTGTCAGTTCCTCAAAATGTTAAAACAGAATTACCATATGACCTAGTAATTTCACTCCTAGATATATACCCAAAAGAAGTGAAAGCAGGGACTCAAAGAGATACTTGTATACCAATGTTATGTCAAAAAGGTAGAAACAACCCAAGTGTCCATCAACAAATGAACAGATAAATAAAATGTATATACGTACAATGGAATATTATTCAGCCATAAAAAATGAAGTTCTGATACATGCCATGACCTGGATGATCCTTGAAAACCTTATGCTGAATGAAGTAAATCAGACATAAATTTATGATCCCACTTATATGAAATATTAAAATAGGCAAATGCATAGAGACAGAAAGTAGATTAGTAGTTATCAGGGGCTAGAGGAAGGGGAGAATGGAGAGTTATGGCTTAATGGGAAAGAATTTCTGCTTGGGGTGGTGAAAAAGCTTTAGAAATTAACAGTTGTCATGTTTGTACAACACTGTGAATATAATACCACTGAACTGTACACTTAAAAATGGTTAAAATGGCAAATTTTGTTATATATATTTCACCACAATAAAAAAGAAAATACAACCAATATAATTCACCATATTAATAAACAAAAAAGAAAAACCAAATGATCATCTCAGTAGATACAGGAAAAGCCTTTGACAAAATTCAAAATCCATTCATGATAAAAACTCCCAACAAACTAGGCATAGAAGGCAATTTCCTCCTTCTACTTGTATTGGAAAACTTTAATTAAGGAAAAAATTTTACTCTTTGGTAAATAACCATTTGATTTTAACTTTATCAAAGTTTTAATTTACAACATCTCAAATATCATTGAGCACTACTTTAAGAAGTCTAAGAGGCTAGTCTCCTTTCTGGTATGGCAGTTTAAGCTATTAGACCAATCCTTCTGCAGGTAACAAATATCAACTCTTGACAAAATATAAAAAAAAACTATCTGAAGGCACTAGGAAGTGAGCAAGATGTGCAGACAGATTCTGGAGGAACGTATACAGTTGGAAGGAAAGACACATGGTGAGTTCCCATCTCGGTCTTTAGCCTACGGGCAGGCTGCAGTCAGTCTCTCAGGCCTGAAGAACAGAGTGTCGGATATCCACCAAAAAACCAAAAAAACCCAAACCTGTTGTCGTCGAGTCAATTCCAACTCATAGCGACACTACAGGACAGAGGAGAACTGCCCCACAGGGTTCCCAAGGAGTGGCTGGTGGATTCAAACTTCAGACCTTTTGGTAAGCAACCAAACTATTAACTGCTGGCACCCACACCCACTGTAAAGTGAGGAGAAATCCTGGAAAAGAGAGAGCCAGAGAGGGAGAGCCAAAAATTCTGTGTATAACCTCTGCCAAAACCTATGTCTGAGCCCTGAATCATGCCTATATGGGGCAAATTGCAAGGATAACAGAACTAATGAGATTTTAGCTGCTGCCCAAGAAACAGAGTTAACAGTTTGAGTCCAACCAAGTTAATTTCTGGCACAATGGTTAAGCGCTTGGCTCTTAACTGAAAGATCAGTGGTTCAAACCCACCAGCTGCTCCGTGGGGAAAAAAGTCCTGGAGATCTGCTCCCGTAAAGATTACAGCCTCGGAAACCCTACAATGCAGCTCTACTCTGTCATTCATATAGGGCCACTACAAGACGGAATTATCTCGATGGCACACAACAGCAACAAAACAAAAACATCAGCAGTCTTCAGACAAGTATAGCAGAATCTACAGTCTCCACAAAATACTTTTCACAATGTCCAAGGTACTATGCAATTTTTTTTGTCAATATGAAGAAACAGGAAAAATGTGACCCATTCTAAATAGAAATACCAATAACAGAGACCAAACCTGAGGTAACCCTGACTGGAATTAGCAGACAAGAACTTTAGAGCAGTTACTACTATAACTCTGTTCAATGCCTTGAAGGGAAATATGTTCATAACGAATACCAAGATAGGAAATATTAGCAGAGAAATAAAAACTATGAAAAAGAAGCTAATTGAAATTCTAGAATTAAAAAATACAATACCTAAAATAAATATATCTCAAGAAAGACAGCGTAAGTCTTTCCAGTTTTTCAATTTCAACCAGAGACGTATCAGTGAAACAAAACTTAAAACTGGTGATTTTTCTTGCTTTTTCTATGTGGTTATCAATTTCCTTGTATTTAAAATAAGAAGGCAAATTGACTGATTCATTTATTTAACAAAAAATTGACAGACCTACTAATACTTAAGATACTGATGACATGAAATTATAAGAAAAAAAACAAAAAGTCTGTCTTCAAGGAGCAACTCATAGTCTAAGAATCCGTTCTAATAATAGAGTTCTTGAACTATTTAATGAGATGAACTTTATCTCAATAAGGCCCAAAAGGGACCCTTTATACACATTTCTCAAAATGTCAGCAATCCTAATATCATTATAGTATACATTTTCTTGTAAGAAGTAACTTGACTAAACTTTATTTCCATATAATTTCTAAAAATTATACGTCAGGATTTAAAAATTTATAGTAAAATATAAAATGTGATAACTGGAATTTCTACACTTTTATTTTATTCTAATAGCTCTTTAGGATAATTCTTATTTCTGAATCACTTAATGTATTTTTCACATTTATAAAAAACAATGGCCATCTTTCTTTAGACTGAAAAAATGTAGAAATCACAAATTCAAGAGTCACATACTGTACAAATGATTTTCCAAAATGTTTGTGCATTAAGGAATGGGGAGAGAATATATAAAGCTATGAAGTAACACAGGGGCAAATGTAACACAGCAGTCTAGAGCATGGATCTGAGGAGAGAAAGAAATGGGTTTAAGATGAGAGTTTACTACCTTCTAAGAATCATGACCTTAGACTGACTAGTTAATTGTTCCATCTGTAGAACACCTGTAAACCATCACAGGGTCATTGTACAGATTAAATAGATTACTATTGATGAGATAAATTTGATGTAATTCTTTAGAAAGGCATTCTGGCCTACCTTTCCTGAAATATATTCTTACAAATTATTAATAAGTACTGAATGGGGGAAATTTTAAAAGTTTCTATAAGTTTGAGAAACTCTGGTTTCTTTATTACAGGGCTTCTCAGTCTTTAATATGTAAATAGAGAGCGAAACCTTGAGAGCTGGAACTTGACAGGACTGCCTGGTTCTTCTGAGTCTTGCAAGATTTCCACCTTTGACAGGGTACAGTCCTACCACTTTTCTATTGCTCATTTCAGTGGAAAATATTTCAGTTTTCCTTCTCTGACAGGTTTCCACCTTACACAGGTTCCAGCTTTCACAGGTTTCACTGTACGTTGTGAATTTCCAAGATGGGAATATTTATCATTTCTAAAACTTAATTGACCATGGTACCTCATTTTTACTGAGTATCTCAAGGGACTACTGTTCCACTGAAATCAAATTGTGGAAACTACAAATTGGTCACTATGGACAGTTGTAAAAGTGTTTATATCCCCTTAATCCAGCAGATCAATCCTTCAGTATTTTTATAATATGAAAAAAGTTAAAGCAGTAAGAATGAAGATACTCTGCAGTGTTATTTAAAATAGTAAAACTCAGAGGAAATCTCAATGATAGAAGAATAACCATTAATATATCAACAAAGGACCATTATTCAGCTACTCTAAGTAGCTAGAATAGAGACTACAGCCCCATGGAGAAGACTGTTAAAATAAAAAGACAGAATCCAACTTTCTATGCATGTTAGGATTATAACAGTATAAATATGTATGTATATGAACAAAAACTTAAAAGAACAGTGAAAAATAAATAAGTTCATGTTCCAGGTAGTGGGTCTTGGGTCTTCTTTTTTTTGGTTTTTTAGTTTAACTTTTATAAAATGTGGTTGAATACGATGAATAAAAACTGGTAACTGTAAAGAAACACACAAAGGTAAGAATCTTGATTAAAACTGTTTTAATAGTTTCTTGGTGATCAATAGTTTCTTGGTAATCCATGATATTTAAACTACAGGACCATTCAAAGACTGTCAGCAAGCGAAAGAAGCTGGGCATTCAATCAGCGGGATTTACATGATTAAATCTGAAAACAGCAATGAACCTGTGCAGTTATGGTGCGAGAACAGTTTGGACCCTGGAGGTTGGACTGTTATTCAGAAAAGAACAGATGGCTCTGTCAATTTCTTCAGAAATTGGGAAAATTATAAGGTAAATCAATAATTGAAACTTGCGGGAGGTGGAACAAAGCAGTTTTCGCAATGGTGGCCATTCTGTGCAATAAACAAGATACAGAGTTAAAAACTAACTATCCATATATTTTTCATTATCCACATTTGTCAAAAAGATAATTCTCACCTCCAGATTTAAAGTCAAAATTAAACTGTAAAAAAGGAAAACTGATGATATACTTTAAAATGCCCCCTTTCAATCTGGATGACTTACAAAATACTTTGCAAAGACTACTTTTAATTCCATTTTCTACGAAGACAACTGTTTTTTCTTTGTTGTTGTTGTTTATGCACTTGATGGTACCTACCATTAAGTGTATTTAAGCAGTAATATAAAGTATAGGACTTCAAGAAAATGATCCTCTTTCTTGGACTAGTTACCTCTGATAATCATGCCGTCATGTTCTAAGGTTATGACACTAGATGCTGGTGTTGGGAAAGTGATGTACACCTATGCTTTCACGTGGCACTAGAATCAAGCAACAACAATTTTGGGAAGGCAAAGAACTAGTCGTTACTATTAATTTTGATGTTGATCATGCTAATCTTATCAGTGGTACATACTTTCACAATTTAAGGATGGCAGATGCAAGAGATAAAATTAAGATTCTTAACAAAACCTTGTTCGATCTTTCTTATTAGAAATCACATTTAATAGACTATATTAGCAATGTATTTTAGCTGATGCTTATATCAGGTTAACAAAAAATGCTTGGCTTACTTTTTGTTTATTGTTATTTATATTTTCTAGACGGTTAATTCCCCATTTAAACCTGTAAAGTAACACATGATTACTCACTCTCAGGTGAAATCTTATTGGCAGCTAAAAATGGGACATTAATACATCCATGTCAGAGTTGTATAAATTTCTGAACCCATAATTAGCAAAAATGGGGGAGGAGGGGAAGAAACCCTCAACACAGTCTCTGTAAAGATACATCTCAAGTGTAAAGACCAGGTTTACCAAATCTTATATTTTGCTGTATCCCGGCAGTGTTAAATGCTTACTGAAATAGGATAATTACTCATTTTTTCAACATTAATTTAAAAATTTTCAAAGGTAAAACTTTGAGGATTACTACTTTATCTTCTTATATTTACTACTTTGACTTATAACAGAGTTAAAGAAGATAAATTGTTCTACAGTAGATTCTCTGATTTTTATTGAATGATCATTAATAATCTGCTAGATATCCTTTTCGTTTGGTCGTGATAGGGATAGTATCCATATACTTTTAGAAAAAAAAATTTTTGGTGCTTTGTATGACAGAGACCAGGAACCCTTTGTAAGATCTGGGGTTCACTGATTAATGTTTTTAGTAGCTATGAATAAATTTCATTCTCTTTTACTTTTGTTTTATTGACAGGTTTTGAAACTAGCTGTGAAAATAAACTCTGATACATTAAGAGAAAGCAAAACAAAATGACTATGTGGGACTTATAAAGATCAGGTGACCAACTAAACTGGAAGCTTGTATCACCACTCAAATGATCAATATCTTAATGCTATCTAGTGAATGTTTAAAACATATGTAAAAATGTTTAATATCTCTGCATTTATTTACATGCTCATGATCTTTGTTTATTAACAGAAAGGGTTTGGAAACATTGATGGAGAATACTGGCTTGGACTGGAAAACATCTATATGCTTAGCAATCAAGATAATTATAAGCTGCTGATTGAATTAGAAGATTGGAGTGATAAAAAAGTCTATGCAGAATATAGAAGCTTTCGTCTAGAACCTGAAAGTGAATTCTATAGACTGCGCCTGGGAACTTACCAGGGAAATGCAGGGGATTCTATGATGTGGCACAATGGTAAACAATTCACAACACTGGACAGAGATAAAGATATGTATGCAGGTGAGTAAGAACAAACTGTTGTGGGTACTGAGGATAGAGCAGTGAAAAAATTACTGTCTTTTTGGGCTTGCACTCTAAGAAGAGGAGACAAAATGATTTGTCAGGTGGCGATACATATTCCAGGGAAAGATACAACCAAGTGAGGGAATAAGACAGTGATAGGCAGTAGCGGATGAGGTGGGTGCTATTTTACATGAGGTGGCCAGGAAAGGCTATTTAAGACGGTAACATGAAGAAAGACCTGAAGGGAGTGAGGGAGGCAAGCCATGTGGCTATATGGGGTAATGGGGTAGAGCATTTCTTAGCAACTCCGTATCTTTCCCTTTCAATCTCTCCCTCTCTCACATACAAACGCTGCTTGCATTTTATTTACTCTGCTACCCAGAAAATTAAATCCATTAAAAAAAGCATGCAGTAGTAAGCAAAGGGCAAGATAAAAAAGGCAATTCCAGTGATCTTTCAAGGAATTAGTACTTAAGCAACAGCGACAGAAGGCAGCAAGAAACACAGCTACTAAGTAACTGAAATCAGGACGTTCAAATTAAATTGTTCCAAAGGTAGAATAAGTTTTCGATGGTTTGCAGAGTGCCACATTTAGAATAAACTTTTTTGATATCTCTATTTTTTCCTCAAAGGAAACTGTGCCCACTTTCATAAAGGAGGCTGGTGGTACAATGCCTGTGCACATTCTAACCTAAATGGAGTATGGTACAGAGGAGGCCATTACAGAAGCAAGCACCAGGATGGAATTTTTTGGGCTGAATACAGGGGTGGGTCCTACTCCTTGAGAGCAGTTCGGATGATGATCAAGCCTATTGACTGAAAAGGGACAGTTTCCAATTTAAAATGACAGCTCTTAAAAATGTAAATGTTATATGTATATTATTTCACACGACAATTTATTTCTACAGATACAGTTTTTAAAATGAATTTTACTATAAAAAGGGATCTATGAATGCTGCTTCTTCTCCCTTCGATATACTGCAGATGGTTATTGTATTCATGTCCTAGTTATTTTTAAAACTATATTGACTAAATACAGGCAAAGTTTGTTTCTAAAATGTAAATACTTGCCAAAATGTCAAACAAATATTAGCGTTATTTTAAACCCAAACTGAAAACACGTTCTATATACTTAACAATTTATTTAAAAACTTTATAAGACTGCTTGAATTTCCAATGGAAAAATAGTTTTAAGACTTCAACCAAGCAGTATATTTTATTTATAAAAATACAGACAGGAAATTAGAGAGAAAACTCTAATTTTGCCAACAGAAAATACGTTTTGCATTGAATAAAAATTATTTTCAAATTGAATCTGTGCCTTTTACATGAAACAGTTAAATCTGAATTCTTGGCAATATACTCTATGCTGATTTTCCTAAAAGAGTTAAGTGACCCACTGTATTAAACATAGCATTTTTTAAAAACAAAAAAAAGCACAAATGCATGCATGCATTATTTAAATGGTTCAATTTATGAAAATAGAAATACACAAATGACTTTTCTCAATATTATCTCCATATAAGTTGCTGAAGTCCAAAATCTCCTGAAATGTACTTTGTTATAAAATCAGCACAATGCTAGTATTATAAAAGTTTAGAATATTTAGAAGGCCAAAGATTTTACAATCTGACTCTTAATTCTAAGCATCTTTATTAACACTTCTTTTTCCTCGTCATTTACTGGTTCTTAGTATTTGAAAAAAGCCTGTCTGTTATTCAAGCCAGAAGGTTGGTCAACTTTACAGGTGTTACAGGTGGAACTAAAACAACTTCAGAAATTGTCGTCAGATCTTTCCGATACTGAGATTCAACAGCTAAGAGCAGAATCCAGGCGGATTTGGCTAGTCCGATTTGCCAATTCCATTTTATAGTGTCTGTGACTATTGCTTAGCTTCACATTGTCTTTAACTCATCTTTGCAATCAACAACTTTATTAGCAACCTTCTGGAACAATTTCCTTCCAGCAAAATGTTCACCGCTTAGAGCTGACTTCTCTTTATACATTTGTGAAGCTAAAATTTTAGAGAAATCTCATGAGAGTTTTGCTCAAGCAAAAAGAATATCCAATCAGTGAGGCAAACTGCCCATAAGAATGGTTTGATTTAAAGATAATCATTTGAATGACTCAAGTCAACCAACATGATCAATGTGTTTTATTTGCCACATCTCAAAATAAAATTTCTGGTGGAAGCAGTTAGGAGAACATCAAAAATTTACAGTGGCATTATTCTTTGTTTTACCTATGGTCATCCTGAAATGTTTTAAACGATCTGTCCTCTAACCCCAAATATGCTATTTCTAATTTCTGGGAAGAATCAGGCATCAAATTGTTAAATCTTAACTGAATAAAATTTTACCAGGGCATTCCATTTATTGATAGAAATACTATATTTCACCTAAACATCCAAAACCCTGTGAAAGACAAGTCAGAGGATTTGCAGAATTTTCCACAGAAGAGAAATATTATTAAAACTAGAATAATGTGAAAAGTCAAACCACAAATTTAGCTAAATGCTAAACTTCCTTGTCACTGGGAGCACTCTGTTCTTCTTCATAGGCCTGTATTTGACTCTGCTCTGGATTTCCCTTAGAGCTTAAGAATAACTTGGGCAAATGAGTTCCTTGAGAGCAAGGAATAAGAGGCAGTAGTATATGATGGTTGAGTATAGGCTCTGAAGACAGAACTGCTTGGGTTTGTGGCCCAGATCTACCACTTGCTAGCTGTGTTATCTTGGGCAATTTATATACTCTTGCCTCAGTTTCCTTATCTATAAAATGGGGATAATGATAGTACTTAACTCATATGGTTACTATGAAGATCAAATGAGATGACATCTGCAAAGTATTTAGAATAATGCCTGACAATAGTTAAGTACTCAGTAGACTTTAGTTATCACTATTATTACTATACATCTATGCATCTTCTGTAATATCTAGCACGGTGTCTTAAATAAAGGTTAAAATCCAAGTTTTCAGGCATAAGATTATACCAATCCATGGTCTTTGACTGCAAACCTAACAGAGCTATGTCAGCTGTTATGACAGGTAGTAAAGGGTCTCGACCATAAGGAAGTAAAAATAAAACTTAAGGGAAGAAGAGCCAACGAGGAATTTCAGCCTGAGAATATTATGAGAGTTTAGATCACTTGTGTGGTAGGGAAGGTCCAAACGCAAGCTACTTTGAAGGTCACCTAGGAATAAAGATGTGGTTGCCACACCTTCAATAAGATTGAGCTATAACTTTACAGCTGGTTTACAGAAGCATTCTTTATGTTCAGTTATTTTTAATAAATGCAATTAAGTTTATCCTAAAGAGGATTTAGTCTCTAATAAATGCCTTGGGCACCTGGTCTCTCTGAAAAAACCAAAAACCTGTTGCCACTGATGTCGATTCCGACTCATAGTGACCCGATGACAGACTAGAACCACTCTATAGGGTTTCCAAGGAGCGGCTACTGGATTCAAACTACCAACCTTTTGGTTAGCAGCCAGGGCTCTGGTCTCTCTGAAGGAGACTTATAAAACTTGAAATTTCAGGTGATTCCAGAATTAGACACTGTCTTGAGATTAAGTGGATACCTAAGAATATACTTATCCTCAGGATCCAAGCCTGGAAGAGTACAAAGATCTAATGTCCACTTGACACCAAGAGTCATGATATGAGACTGCTAATTCTTCCAGCATTATGTTTCTGAGGACTCCTACTGGTAATAATATAATAAACACGTTGCCACTGAGTTGCAGTGGTTAAGTGCTTCGCAGCTAATCAAAAGGTCGATGGTTTGAATCTATAGCTGTCCGTGGGAGAAAGATGTGGCAGTCTACTTCTGGAAACATTAAGCCCTGGAAACCCTATGGGGGAGGTCTACTCTGTCCTACAGGGTTGCTATGAGTTGGAATCAACTCGACGGCACCAGGAATAACAGGCCTGTAGAAAATTCTGCAATTATTAAAATGTTTCAAATTTATTTATAAATCTGTACTAATGAAATGCAAACTGTGGTGCAAACTGTTAATACGCTCGGCTACCAACCAAAAAGTTGGGGGTTCGAGTCCCCCTAGAGGTCCCTTGGAAGAAAGGCCTGGTGATCTATTTCTAAATAATCAGCCACTGAAAACCCTATGGAGCACAGTTCTACTCTGACACACATGGAGTCGCCATGAGTCAGAGTTAACTTGATGGCTACTGGTTTTGGTTTTACTAATGTAATATGACTTATATATATTTAAATTAATCTTAATAGTAAAAAATCATTTGCTGCTACGTGCCATCAAGTTCATTCTGACTCAGCAACCCTACAAGACAGAGTAGAACTGCCCCATATGGTTTCCTAGGCTGAAATCTTTACAGGAGCAGATCACCACGTCTTTTCTCCCATGGAGCCGTTGGTGAGTTTGAACCACCAAACTTTCAGTTAGCAGTGGAGTGCTTAACCATTGTGCCACTAGGGCTCCTTAAAAGATTATTACACCCTAATAAATTTTTAGTCTTTTATTTTAATATCTGTGAAAGACAGCCAAGTAAGAAAAGAATGATTCCACTTACATTGCCATGACCCTTCTCAAAAAAAGCCACTCAGGAATAAGCCCAGTTTTCAATTTTTATCACTGGGTAAGTAGTTATTTAATTGTAATTCTATAGATAATTACAGTAAAGATTGAAAGAATGAGCTAAAATTTTTAATCTAAATACAGATTCACAAAATATTAATGTAATTCTTAATGCTTTCTTTGAACTATAAATATTTATAATGCATCTTTATAACATGTAATTTAATCTCCCTGGCCTCAGCTTCTTCACCTATAAAATATAAATAGTAATAATATCTAGCTTATAAAATTATTAAGCATTAATAATTCATGCAAAGTACAGTTTGGGCACACAGGGTTAAGAGCTAAATAAATGTTAACTATTGAAATTATTTGTTGAAAACAAAAACACCAATGACAGAACTATCAACATTTGGAAACACTATCGGCAAAGCTATGGGAATTGGAGGAAATTGATTCTGTTAATGATTAAAATGCAAGTATGTACAGCTGCTACTCTTATTTTTTTTTAAGATATAGGTAGGCTCTTAAGAAAAAACTATGAACTTGGCAATGAAATTAATGCAACCCTACTCCCCAGCCCTTTGAATCTGTGAGTGGTCTAAACTTCAGAAAATACACAATATACGGTCATGCACCGCATAACGCCTGTTTGGGCAACATCAGACCACCTACACGTCTGTAGTCCCATAAGGTTATAATAGAGTTCAGAAATCTCGATCGGAGAACGGGATGCAGCAGATGTAACCGGATACAGTGAATGCAGCCGCTTCCCACACAAACCACGTGTATCTCATGTCTCTCGTATATAAAGCTACGGCACTGTTAGGCCTATAATGGCACAGTAAGTTGTAGACGGAGATTATCTGCCCAAGAAAATAATACAGTGTTCGCACAACGTACAAATCATATAACGTTCTATTTCACAGAACGTGTCACGGATCTTAAATGACGCATGACCGTACCATTAAAGAATGTTACAGGAATTTTAAACATATTAAAAAAAAGAAGAGTAAAAAAGAATATAAATGAGGTAATGGAAAATGGGGATGTAATTTTGGCTAAAGAAAAGGCTAGGGCTAGCTGCCATTTGGTCAGAGCTCATTTCTCAGGATCCAACAGAAAATAACTAAATATGCTTTAGTGCTGTTTTAGAATACAATATATAACCTAATCAGCAGAATAGGGTAAAGTAATTCATGTGTATGTTAACTACAAATCAAACCAAAGAAAGGAAAATGAAATAAAACTAGATCTTAGAACATTAAAAGCCAATGACATTTTTTGACTATTAGGTATTTTTGAGATCAGTGTTCAGAGACTTAATCAAGTAAAATTCTACCAATGAAGAAGAAAAATATTCCATAGAGATGCAGAAATCCTAAGGCTTTGTTAAAATTATCTCAATGGAAATGTAAATAAGAAGCAATTATTTTAAAAAAATATATTTGTAAGTAGGTTCGTAGAAATTTCTAAAACCAATGGAATTTTATTCTACCGAGAGATTCAACATTTTAATACAGGCAAAAAGCACTGAAAAAAAGGAACAGATAAAATTCTAAAGATTTTTGTGAGTTTAGGTATGCTTTTAAAATTCCATCCACTATGATGAGGATACCACTAACAACGCAAGACACAAGGCAATGATACACATCTCTTCCATGAAATAGAAAAGTTAGGAGAGATTACTCATGAGGTCCCCTAAGGAGCCCTGGTGGTACAGTGTTTTAAGCACTTGGCTGCCAACCAAAAGGTCTGCAGTTCAAACCCACCAGCTGCTCTGTGGGAGAAAGATGTGGCAGTCTGCTTCTGTAAACATTATGGCCTTGAAAACCCTATGGGGCAGTTCTACTCTGTCCTATAGAGTCACTATGACTCAGAATCGACTCAACGGCAACTGTTCGTTTTTTTGGGGAGGTGGGGTGGGGGTGGGGGAGGGAGTTATTAATGAGGTAATGATATCAACCCGAACCTTGGATATTAAAGAGGTAAGTTCCATAACGACAGGAATGAAGTCCGTTTCATTCCATGCTATGTATCTAGCACTAAGCATGCTAAACCAAAAAAACCAAACCGGCTGCCGTTGAGTTGATTCCGACTCATAGCGACCCTGAAGGACTGAGCAGAACTGCCTCAAAGGGTTTCCAAGGAGCAGCTGGTGGGTTCGAATTACCGACCTTTTGATTAGCAGCCTAGCGCTTAGCAAATATTGGTTGGCTGGATGGCTGATGTACCAAAAAAAAAAAATCGAGGGTGAGTAGAAAATTGAGGCCACACAAATAAATTTATTGTATTCAAACAAAAATGGAAACAAAATTACTAGCTGTGTTACCTTGAACAATTTATACATGTTACTTGAACCATGGAAACAGCCAGAAGAGATCACTTAATTCAACCAATAACAATTTATTAAGTGCCTAACTGGATTCTAGATACTAAGGATAAAGTCTCAGATCAAGACAAATAAGGGTTTGCACTCTGCTGAGGCAAAGACATACTAATGAAAACATCACAGTAAGGGCAGTTTTACTCTTTGCTTCTCAAAAAAAAAAAGTCCTATTATGAAAACCTGAGATATTAAATTGAAAATTAAATGGGGAGGGGAGAGAAGAGAGCTCTCTCTGTAACAGTGAGAAGGTGTCACATCTAGATACATCAGAACAGTGTATCTACATTTCCCATAGAAGGTCTAGAGGTTAACATTCTGCTTTTACTTCCTAGGAAACAATATATAGAACTGCAACAATTTACTTATTTCCATAGCTTTAAAAATATGCTTTCTTTCGCAGAAAACATCTTAAGCTGGTTGAGTTACTGCAACTTCCCATTACAGGAATAAAGCAGAAATGAAGCTAGAAAATGCACATGAGAAAATATTTATTATGTTTCATACAACTATATTATTTTTGCACAATGTCTTATTTTTTGCTTTCTGCAGCAAAGCAAAACTTTCTATGCCAAATTCTTCAATAAACCCCTTAAGATTACTCACCAATGACAAGAACAAATGAGCACTGTTAATGATTTTCAGATTTAAAGCAGTAATTCACGTATAAAACAATTTTTTCCTTGAGATTTGCCAAACTATTCCTCTCCAGACAAATGTTTTTACCCTTATTCTAAGAATTCTTCACTCTATTGTCTAGGCTGACTAACTTTTACCTTGAATGCAAGCCAAAAGAAGAGAGAATTTTTCAAGGGATAATGAGTTGAAGTCAAGAAAACATTTTCTACTTCTTAAAATTTAATACGCATTGAATTACAGATAAATTTCACAGTATCAAAATAAGTTTTGTCAGCATTTAAACCCCAACCTTCACAAAGAATGGTTTATTTTGATCATTATTTTTAGGGGGGAAAGCCATTAGTTTGGACCATATCTCTCATGTTAAAAAGCAGATAATCAACCTTTACCTCTTCTCCATGTACTATAGATTATTTTGGTTGATAGATTCTTTCCATCAGAACTTCTGCAGACATAATGAACAAAGGGTAGCATTATGCAAATTCTGTATACTTAAAGAGGGATAATTAAATAGAAGCCATCAATTTTCATGACGAATATTATTTTTCAAATGTCTTTAGGGCAAGCTCTGTCCTATCATATGAAAGCATCTTGTAAATGCTGAAATCTTTAGCAATTGTACTAGGCCTAGTTTCATATGAATGGGAAAGGATTCTGAAATTAAGGTAAATTAAATTAAAAATCACAATCTTAACTCATCTTAAATTAGAACAAAATAAGAAAAAAGTGAATATTAATGGGATATAAGCTACTGTGAAGTCATTCTTCAAAACACTTCAGTATTGAAGGTGAGGGATAGAAAATGAGTTGGCTGCCTAAGATGCAAATCAAGCAGTCAAAAAGCTATATAAGAGATCTGCTTCACATTTTCTTGGAAAAAGCATGTATGTTTTGACAGATTAAAAATATTTAATCTCAGGGTTTTCTATAAAACAAATCCCAGGTTTTCAGTTTGGTGGAGCAGTGTAGAAAATGCCACACTGATGTGATCATTGGTAGACTAAGCTAGGAAGTAAAGATGGGGGATCAGGTTTGGAGGAAAGGGGAGAGGTGATAAATTTACTTCTGGAGATACTGAATTGGAGTTACCTACAGATAACTCAGTCAATCAGTATTTGGTACCTGAAATGTTACTAGGTCCCAGGAATTAAGATGTTAACAAAGACATAGTCCCTGCCCTCATGAAACTTAAAGCTGACACGTCTAGTATACAGCTAAATATATAGGTCTGGTCTAGATTTGAGCGTTATCAGTTGACAAATGGAAAAAACCTGAATGAGACCTCCCCGAATGTGTGGAGTAAGAAAAGAAGTGGACTGAGACTTTTAGAAGAAAACATTTAAGAAAAAAAGGCGTCAATAAAACAAAAGCAAGAAATGTAGAAGATAAACGAGAGACCGGTATTATTCATGGAGAATTTCAAGGAGAAAGGACAACTAGCATCAACTGTCACAAAATTAAAATGAGGATTGAGTAATACCTCTCAAAAATCTCAACTGGAAAGTCAGTGGTGACTTTATTGAGATAATTTCTACAAAGTATAGAGGGAGATAGCAGCAGGTTCAACAACGAATAAAAACTGAGAAAGGGGAGACATTACGAACAGGGTATTTTTTATTATTAGCTCACATATAAAGTGAAGTAGAATTACATGGTAATATTGCGAAGGATGATTTTGCCTCATGAGAAACATATAAAATGGAAGGGAACTGAAAAGTGAAGGGGTCAATGGACACCAACTGAAGATACAGGAAAGATAATGGTTCTAATATTTTCTCCAAAAGACCACCTGCACCTCAATATTTGCCTAATTTGCGATAACTCAAAGGAGTAATTAGGTACCAAGCATGGGAGAGAAGAAGTATGTTTTCTAACAGAATTTTACCTTTCCAGATTCCACTAAATGTCAACTATGCTAGTGGTTTCCTCCCTTCTCTTTCTCTCTTTGCACGAGAGCACATGAGAGAGGCAGACCGATTCCCTCCCTACCCCCGCGTGTGCACATGTGGGCACACGCACACGCAGACACACGTGCACACACACAGCTTCAAATTCTGTACTGAAGTCTCCACCACGGAAAAATATAAAACAAAGACCTCTTCCCTAAACTAGACATCACAGAATAAGGATTCAAATTATTTTGTCACTTTCAAAGAAAAAAAAAAAAATTTCAATGAGAAAAAAATACAATCACAGAATTAGCAAATTTTAGAATGCTAGTTTGACAGGTATAATGGAAGCATGCTAGATCAAGACTTCCGATTCTAGATCTGTCAGTAATTAGGTCTCAGGACTATAAACCAGGTCTTCTACCTTTCTGTATCTTGTTTCTCTCTCAACTGTAAATTGTAAAATACGTGAATTAGAAGAGGTCACATCCAGCCTTAAGAAGAAAGAACATGATTCTAGTCCTATGCATATGCAATTCACAGGTAAAGAGAACAAGGCTCAAAGAAGATAACTAAATGACTGGTAAAGTTACTAAGGTGTAGACAGCTGTTTTGGAATTGAGGTTTGCCAATTCTCAATCTAATGTTCTTTATCCTATAAAAAGTTTATATTCTGTGGAGTGTGAAGATACTGATTATACTGAAATCCTCTATTCTTCCTCTCCAAATCACATTTTAAAATATGGGCACAGCAAGGCTACAGTAATAAGCTGAACAAATACAGAATGTTTTTCTCCTAGTTTAGAGCCTCTTTGATGAAGACACGCTTATTATGGTTCTGATGTGTTTATTAAAGAAACAGGACACAATATTCTGGTATGTAGTGGCCATTAACTCTGATGTGCTTAGGGGAATTCTGCCTTCAACAAAGGGTATACAACATGTCCTCACCCACTCCCACTCTAAGACATACAATAAAGAGATAAATTCCTAGTCAAATGATATATAAAATTACAGAATCGCCCGTCTCAGCACTAAGCTATATTTCCACAGCTAGACAACTAATTTCATCCAGGAAAACAGTTAACACCAATGTTCACAGAGACTGTTCTTCATAATCCACATTAAAACATCTGCCAATTATATAAAATAAGAATTCACAGCGTTGAAAGTAAATTCAACGAAGCATTTCATCAATTTCTTTAGTTAAAATTAAATATTTTATAGCATTAAATTTCATTACAAATTACTACTTCATTCTTTTAAAAGCATTACTGAAACAGCTACAATATAACAGTTTTACCATATGGTCCATTTTTATGGAAAATGATAGTCTATAGAAAACTTTAAGGGCTCAGGGCTAGTTTAATATGAAAATACATTTTTTTCCCAGGTAATAAGGTAACAACTTACTTTAACCAATTTTCTCAGCTTAACAATCTTTCAGTAATTTATTTAAAGCGTATCTACTTAAAAAATATCTTAAATTTCAGATAAATTACTGATTATGTCAGAGCAACAAGCAGGCATAATGAATACACAGTGACATAACTCACCTAAATAGGGAATGCAAGGTGTCATCTTTAAGCTACTTATATAATCTCTGAGTCTTTTGTAGTTATCTTCTTTACTCATTACATATTCTAATTTTTCAAAGGTAGTTTTGTCTTTTCGACTTAATAGCTAAAAAAAAAAAAACAGAAAAGTATGTTACTTACAAATCCCATTTTACTGAAGCAAATATATTTCTCCTGCATTGAAGCTGTATCTACTCAGTATTTGATTTTTAATTTCTTAATTTCAAAATTATACCTTCTTTAATTATATTTTGATAGTATATAAATAAAATCAGGTCTATTTATGAGCCAGTTTTCTTATCTATAAAATATAATATTCTTTATATATAAATAAAATTAACTAACTAAGTAGTAAATTATATTACATTATTTCTCATCCTTACTGTTTTAAATGGCTAAGCAATTTTTCTTAATCATTTTAATAATTTAAAATAATTACGCTTTCATATTCAGCTCAAATACTCCAATATTTTGACTGTTCCCTGCTCCCTCAAAGATAAAGATCATTCTTGAATAATTAAGAAATAACTTTTCTTGACAAATCTAATCATGGCTAGTCCTAATAAGACTGCAAAACCCAGTGCTTTCCTACATTTGGGGACTTCTGACAAGACATTTCTCTTTGAGCTCTTTGATCAGTGCTATATTGTATACAGTTGAACAATTAAATGAGCTAACTAAAAGTTTACTGTTTTAAGAGGCTTAAAGTTTATTGTTTTAGTGCCCTTTGAGATCACTGGAGATAATCAAGAGAAAACAATGCAGGGTCAGGAGTCACCCACAATTATATTAAGGAATGATATTTAAAAATTCAGGAAATATTTTCTGAATCATTCCAAAGACTGAAAAAAATTTTTTTTCTTTAAACATATGAAGTTAGTTTTTCATTACTATGTAAAATTCCACTTTACTTACATCCTAAAATATTGGTGCTATTTTACAGCAGGCAAAACACTTCCAATTATAAAATTATAAATTCTCCTACGAAGCTAACAGAGAAGTTTGAGGATTAAAGATGAGGACGCTGGGTCAAAAGTGATCACATGGTTAGCAGATAGCAGCACATACCAACAATATCAATCATTCACTTACTCCCTGCTTTTCAGGGTCCCATAGCTTGGTGCAGTAGCTAAAGAATATCCTGATACCTAACCCACTACTCTTTCAAGTATTACAAGCAGTACAGTTGGGACTGATGTTAGAATCTATTTTCATAAACTCTAAGATGCAGATTATCTTCAGATAATTTCTATCAGAACAACTTATGAACAGTATCCTTCCCTTTTTGAAACACGATTTCAAGGAGTCCTTTGCTTTAACGTTTTAGACAGACATTCCATTATCTAAAACACTGGTTTCACAATCTTCCCTGTCCCTCTTCAACACACATGATTAACATTCTCAAGGTTAGATGTCAATCTCTGCTTGCTACCTGTAAGTCTGATCATTCTTCTCTATGTGTTTGTCTTTTTGTTTTTGCTTTGTCAGAGTTCTTTATATATACTAGATACAAATTCCTCATCAGTTACATTATCTTCCCCTACTCTGTGGCCTCTTTTCAATTATCTTTAAGATATTTCTGCTGAACAGAAATTCTTCTTTTAATGTGGGAAAACTTATCCATCTTTTCTTCATTGTCTGAACTTTTTGTTATCTTATCCAAAAAATCCTTACCTATCCCAAGCTGGAAATCTATTTGTGCCAAGCCAGACACTCATCTCTTTTTTCCTTCTACTCCCTGGCTTACACCCACTCCATCAACACTGGTCACCCCGCTATCTGAACATATCGGGGCCTTTGTTATTCACTCTGCTTGGAATTCTCTTCTCCCAGATATCCATATGACTGGTTCCCTCACTTCCTCCAGGTCTCTACCCAACTGTCACTTATCAGAGATTCTATTATCACATTATATAAACTAGTACTGCCCTGTTTTCCTTTCTATTCCGTTTACTCTGCTTTATTTTTCTTCAGAGCATTTTTCATTATTTATGATGGAGAATATGCCTTTGCCTATGTATCATTCACTACTGCATGCCAAACAATTAAGACAGTGCCTTGCACAGTACAGAATATTTTAAAATTGAATACAAACACCGAAAGTTTTATTCAGATTAATAACAGAGCTGTTACCAAATAAAAAAAATTATTTTTCATGCCAATATCTGAGGAATACAATGTAAATATCTTCAAGGAAAATAAAAATTAAGGGAATTATATCTCATTTCTAAACCACAGTATAAATTGAAGTATAAGTCTTTTCCCTAAAACCTTAAAGACGAGATTCTTAACTGTATAATCATTGCCATTCTCCCATGAAATTCAATTTTTAAGGAAAAAGGATAAGGCCATCATTATTAAAAAGCACTTTTAAAGTAGGAAAGCCTTTCACCCAGGTGTTTCTATAATACAAATGAAATACAAAAAGGATCATAAGCTCTTCCATACTAGTATTTTTCCAAAATAGAAATCTACTCTGGTTTTCATGAGAAACATCTGTCTCTTCAGATATTATGGAAAGTGAAAGCAGCACTAGGCTAATTAAAACCAAAGCTATGTTTTAGTAATTATAAGAAAAAGAAAGAAATTATAGAAAGTCAATCATGTCTTTAGCATAGGACCTTAAGAACACACTAACCCTTTCTACAAAATGCCGTAACACAAAATCATTTCTCCCTAACATTACAGAATAATATTAAATATGGATAAATTCAGCTGAATCTAAAATTTTACTTATATAAAACCTAAATGAAAAATACTTAGAAAGCTTGAGGCCAGTTATCATGTCACTCAAATATAAAAATACACAAATTTGCAGAAATCAAAATTCGTACACTGATCTTGTTAAGGTAATACTACCAAATATGATTAACATAATAATACCAGAATGGACAACAACATTACACAATGCATGTCACCTCTCAGATTTTCAATTATTCTTAAGGAAAATATCGAAGTGGTTTACAGATAAAAAATTACTGGAAATCTAAATCAGTATTTTTTTTTGGAAACTTACGATTTGGATCTTCCTCAAACTTTCCAAAAGTATGATCTTTATGTGGCTAAATACAATTTTTTTTTTTGCATTCATGACTTTCCATCACTGAATATGAAGCACTGTGCTGTCAATAAGATGCTTAAAAAGGTTCTACAAAAATGATTTCCCAAAGAGGAGAAACCAAGTCCCAAACTATATTCTGTCCAAAAATTACTTGGCAAACCTGGTAAATCACGTAAGGAGAGAAAATGTAGTTTTCAAAGAGCAGGGTATAAAGTAATTTTAAAATCCTTATCTATTATCATAATACTAACCTTGCTAAAAAATACAAAAGAAACAGTAACTATTTCCAACAGGAAGTCTAACCTTTCATTAACTTATTAAGATTACTCACCGCCCATGTTTTAGTCAACCTGAAAATTGGGGCACTTTGTAAGCCAGAAACCACTGCCATAAGTGCATGGAGGTTATTCAGCTCATACAGTTTCTGAAAATTCAAAAAAAAAAAAAGGGTGGGGGGAGAGATGCAAAATAAATAGCATGAATACAAGAAATAGAAATACCTAAAACATGTTATATATAAAAATTTATTCCAGGTGGATTAAATACTCAAGTGTCAAACCAAAGCTATAAAACTTTTAAAGGATAATATAAGAGACTACATTTGATTTTCTCAAAGGTTAGGGTAAGATTTCTTAAATGAGATACTTTTAAATAAGACAATAGAAAGCACTAAGATTAATAACTCTGACTATATTAAAATTAAGAATGTCTATATCAAAGATAACATGAAAACAGCGATAAGACAAGCCACAAATAGGGAAATGTATACAAAGGATGTAACAGAGAACTAGTAACTAGAATTATATAAAGAACTCCTAAAAAATCAATCCAAGACCAATACCGCAATAGAAAATTGTTTAAAGATTTTGAACAGGTATTTCAGGACAGAAAAGCTAAATAGCCAACATAGAAAAGATGTTAATGGTCATCAGATTCAATGAAAGGCAACTAAAACGAGATATATCTTACACCAACCAGGACTGGTAATGAAAAATTCCGAAATATCAAGTGTGACAAGGATATGGAGCACATAGTACCTTGAAACATTGCTGGGAGTGTATATTACTATAGCCAGTGGTTTGGAAATCTGAGAGATGAGCATAACTCTACAACTCAGCAGTTCTGCTCCTAGTATGAATTCTGTATTTCTAGAGATTCAACCTTCACATAAGCAGCAGGAAACTCATGAGAATGCCAACAGTGGCAGTGTTTATAACAGCAAAAATCTGGAAACTACCCAAACCACAGTATACTGAATAAATTGTGGTATATGCGAGCAACAGAATACAAAAGAACTACACACAACCACAGGTACAAATCTCAGTAACACTGGTGAATTAAAAAAGCAAGTTATAAAAGTAAGTATGGAATAATTTCATTTAAACAAAGTTAAAAATCATACTTATGAAAGAATGTAATATTCAGGGATATACATATATAATAAAACAAAAAGAAAAAGAAAGAATGACAAATATAAAATTGAGAATGGTGGTTCCTTTTGTAGTGGGAGAGTAGGGGATTGCATATAAAGAGGTAAATGGGAATTTGCAGTGGGCACAAGGGTCTCCAATTTATCACTCTTTTGATATCTTAAATATATTTTATAAATATTCTTTTGCATCTATGGGATTCAGCTTGGCTAGGCTATGCCAGTTATTTAATTAAACACTAGGTGTTGCTGTGAAGGTATCTCTAGATGTGGTTAACATTTGCAATCAGTGATTTTAAGTAAAGGAGATTAGGTCCCTAGGTGACACAAACTGTTCTTGCTTATGCTAACATATAGGCTGGCAGTTCAAACCCACCCAGCAGTACCACAAAAGATAGCCCCGGCGATCTGCTTCCATTAAGATTACAGCCAAGAAAATCCTATGGAGCAGTTCTACTCTGTAACATGGCGTCACCATGAGTCAGAATTGCCTTGATGGCAACTAACAACAACAAAGATTACCCTTGATGATGTAGGTGGGCCTCATCCAATCAGCTGAAAAGCTGTAACAGCAAAAACTGAGGTTTCTTGCAGAAAAAGAAATTCTACCTTAAGATTGCAGTATCAACTCCTGCCTGAGTTTCTACTTGCTAGTCCCCACAACTGCCTGAGCCAATTCCTCAAAATAAACCCCCAACTGTGTGTGTGTGTGTGTGTGTGTGTACACATATATCATACTGGTTCTGTTTCTCTGGAGAATGCTAACTGATACAATCTACTAAAAGAAGAGAAAGACCTGAATATGGGAGGCAGAGCATCAGGATAGAGGGATTTAGAGACAGTGATCAAAAAAAAAAAACAACAAAAAACAAAACAAAAACTGATGCTTAGTGCTTGGAATGAAGGCAAGAGCTATCAAAAATAAATAAATAAGCTGAGTCTGAACTGGAATTAAATTATTATTTGATGAAAAGGATAATGGTAGATTTGATGGGCAAATCGTGGGAGTTTTGAGTGGAATATATGAGTACGTTAAAAAAAACCCTAACAAACGTGAGAAAACAAACGGAAATTCAGAATCTATGGAAAAGTCATGAATTTCTACCAGATAAAAATCAGTATTTATCTACCATATCACCAAGAATGTTTTTCAAATTTTTTGACACTTCTGCAAAATATCAAATTTTTAGAAAGGCTAGCTCTGCCACCTAGTGTCACAGAATTTGTTAGAATATAATTGCTCCCACATGTTCAAAAAAAACATAAAAGTTTTGACATAAAAATTATAAACATGGTATCCTCATTTTATTCTATTTTCCTTCATTCACAGGTAAGGTAAGTTATGTATTCATTACAAAAGTAATGAAGAACTTGGCTACAAGGACCACATTTGTTAGTGAACTTAACACAAATTTGGAGTTGTTAAAGTTTTCCATAAAAATCTTGGTATCCTCTTGTGGCATGTCCTGTTCCATCCTCCTCTCTAAATTCTGGCTATCCCTGAAATCCACACTCCATTTCTCCTGCTGCATTTATTATCTATGCCAAACAATAACCGCTCAATTAACTATCTGATAACATCTGTACTTACACAATTCTTTCAAAAATAATCACATGGCTGGCAGAGTGATCTATTTCAAAAGTAAATTACTGACCATGAATTCTACTTAATCCTATATAGCTTTCTCTATCACTTGCAGAATAGAGTCCAATATCTCACAAGTATCCCACTTCACTATAATCTGACTTCTATTTACTTATCTAGTGAAATAGATCATAATTCAGTTACTCAGACAGGAGGGAAGGATATAAAAGAAAAGGGAGGAAGACAGGACAAGGGGGAGGGACAAACGGCATCTGACTTAAGAAACTGACTTATATTAATCAATAGGCCTTATTTCCCAGTGTCAATAAACAGTAAATAAAATGTCACAAGCAAATAGTCACTCACATACATTTTTGAATGGCTGATCTCAAAAGTAAAAACACAAGTTTTTCTTACCTTAGCAGTTTTAATATAGTGGCTCAAAACTTCCGCTCTAATTTTTAACGTCTGAGCATGAAGAATCTCTCTAACAACCCAAAAGCTTACCTGCAAATAAAAATTAAAAATAGTTAAAGAGCAAGCTTCTTTACTCACTGGAGTCAAATTAATGATGAAACCGTTGGCTCACCACCAAGATATAACCAATCTTCAAATGTCGCATATCCTTAATATACAGAGACAGGCAGATACAGACCTACAGGTATAGATACAGATACGAGTGTGTATACACACGAGAACACCACTGTGTTTTTCAATTTGTGAAAGCTAACATAAATTTTGCAGCCCTGGTGGTGCAGTGGTTAAGCGTTCAGCTGCTAACCAAAAGGTCGGCAGTTCGAATCTACCAGCCGCTCCTTGGACACCCTATGAACACAAATTTTGAGGAAAGAGAATGCAATAAAATCAGAGCGAGGCAACATGAACATTAAACAGACACAAGTGTTTTTTGCTGTATTTTGAAACATTTTGACAGAATTAAGTAGGCCCTAAGGTCAGACATTTTAAAAGATGCTTCTTATAAGCAAGTTCTTCTGTGGCTATACAATCTCATGTTGCCATTTATTTATGCTGAGCAGAATCCTAAGTGTGAAGAGTCCCATACAGTTTTCTTGGTATGAATAAAACGAGAGAACATATAATAGAAAAATATATGTAAGCTCTCATTCTAAAATTAAGATTGTATTTTAGAAATTTTGTAATGCTTTCTAATTCAATGAAACGATCTTTTTTATTTCTTTAAAAAACATTAAAAATCATTTATCAGAAAGCCAACTACTTGCTTTACTTAAAATGCTCTACTCTGGTACAAATAGTGTGCTTACCATATGATACAATGTAAGAAGTATGTGACATAGTTTAGTCATGTACTATCAAAATAAAATCTAAGCACTATAAATAAGCTCAAAACTTATACAAATCTAAAAACAGGATGCAGTTAGAAATCTTAGATCAAAAGATAGCTTTAAATACCACTGCCTCACATTTCTTCACTTTTTAAAATGAAAAATAGTTCAGATCTTACTTGCAATTTTTATCTACAATTATCAAAATGTATGTATTTAACAAGTGTAAACGTGAATGTGAAATGCACATATTTTTAAAAGATATCTTAATACTTGTTACTATATTTGGGCTACTAATGGCAATAATTTTACCTGATTCTAACAAATTTTACTTCTAAAAAATATCAAAAGTTAGACTATAGATATTTTAACAATAATCACTGCAAATATCAACTATTAATTCAATCTAATAATGTCAAACAAATTTTAAGACATACTGTGGTGGTTTTAAAACATGGACACAAATTCTTTGTCACTGCTCCCTTTGAAAATCGTGGTGTGACTCACTTCCCATTGAATCTTGGCAAGCTTGTGACTATTTCAATGAATAGAATATGGTGAAATTAATGCTAAGTGACTCTCAAGGTGAGGTCACGAAAGACCATGCAGCTCCTGCCCTGACTGCTACAGCACCTCTCTGGGGGCCCTAAGCTACCATGTGAGAAATCCAACTACCCTGAGACCACGTGTTGTTCCAGCTGACAGTCCCAACTAAGGCCACCCACACTTGAGAATACTGACCCAGAATGACTATCATCAAGACATATTTTAATAAAATTATTGAACTTAAAAGAAAAAAAATTGGGGAGCATCTAGACAAAAAGAGAAAGTGATTTTTAAGGAAAAGAAAATTCAATTACCATACTTTTCAACAGCAACACCTTATGCCAGGAAAAAAAAAAAAAAAGAGTAACATATCAAAGATAACCAAGGAAAGAAAATATGAGCCAATAATTTTTTTGTTCAGTAAAAGTAAAGAGCACGGGCAAACTTGCCAACATGTAAGAACTCAGAGATTACTGTTCCAGTAAGTCCTTCCTGGATAATGCACAGGCGAACAAAACAGCTTCAGACAACCAAAATGACTAGAGACATCAACATAAGGATAGTAAAAAACCAAAAAAGAAAAAAAAAAAAATCTATTGCCATGAGTGGATTCTGACTCAGAGCAACTCTATGGGACAGAGTAGAACTGCCCCATGAGGCTTCCAAGGCTGTAAATCTTTACGGAAGCAGACTGCTACATCTTTCCCCATGGAGTGGACGATGGGTTCAAACTGCTGATTTTTTGGTTAGCAGCCAAGCACTTAACCACTGAGCCGCCAGGGATCCTTTATAAGGACAGTAGTGAGCATTAAATATATAATACTTATTCACAGAATTAAGACAAAATGAGGGTTAGGAGACATCTAGGCCAATTGGCATAACATAGCTCATAAAGTCAATTTCTACCTCCTAGTCTGGTGAGTAGCATCTGGGCTCTTAAAAGCTTGAGAATGGCCATCTAAGATATACCTATTGGTCTCTTCCTGTCCGGAACAAAGGAGAATGAAAAAAATCAAAGATTCAAGGAAGTAATTAGTCCAAAAGACTAATGGCCCACACAAACCACAACCTCCACTAACCTGAGACCAGAACTAGATGATGCTCAGCTACCACTACCGACCGCTCAGACCAGGATCACAACAGAGGGCCGCAGTCAGAGTGGGAGAAATATGTAGAACAAAATCCAAATTCATAAAAAAGACCAGACTTACTGGTCTGATAGAGTTTGGAGGAACCCCCAAGACTATGGCCCTTAGTCACCCTTCTAACTTGAATCTGAAGCCACACCCGGAGATCACCTTTCAGCCAAATAATAGACAGGCCTATGAAATAAACAATAACACCTGTGAGGAAAGTGCCCCTTAGAACAATCAATTATATGAGACCAAAAGGGCAACATTTGCCCAAGAGCAAAGATGAGAAGGCAGGAAGGGGCAGAAAATCAGATGAATGGTAATGGGGAACTCAGGGTAGAAATGGGGAGAGTGCTGACACACTGCAGGGACTGCAACCAGTGTCACGGAACACTTTGTGTATAAATTACTGAATGGAAAACTAATTTGCGTTGTAATCTTTCACCTAAAGCAACACATACACATACACACACACACACACACAGAGATGACTAAATGAAGGTTAGAAGGGAGTGAGAGTACAGTACATATGGCTGCATACTCTGATAATACATAGTACAATTATAAAAATGGGGGAGACTAGAGAGAACATACACAAAAAATTTATGTTTTCAGTAACAATACTGATGTTGTTAGTATCAGTATTGTTATTTGAGACTGTTGTATATTATGTAAGATAAACTAAATGAGTAATTATAGAATGTTCTATTATGTCTTGTGTTCCTTGGAAACCAGGATGCTGAATGTGGAGAAAGGACATACAGATTTAATATAGAAGGGCTGAAGTAAAAACTTTGGTCCTGAGTTTGAATTGGAAGTATCAATATGAACTCATGAGACGTTTTATCTTTAAATATTTGTGTACGTGTATGACATAGATAGACAGATGATAGATGATAGATAGATAGATATCCTAACTATATCCACCGAAAGTCCTGCAAATTGTAGTCACCCCAGTAGCAATGAGCACTCCTGGTAACCAGACTGAAATAGCATTTCCTACTATAATAAACCAGGACTTCTTAAAGAAATGTTCATTCCCGAAGGGAGCAAGAAATGCACAAAATGAGTCGGAACATTTTGGCATACCAGATGGCAAGGAAATTATTAAAGACTACTTGTTGTCGGAGCCCTGGTGGGGCCAGTGGTTAGGCGTTTGGCTGCTAACCAAGAAGTCACAGTTTAAATCCACCAGCTGCTCCTTGGAAACATTATGGGGGCAGTTCTACTCTGTCCTATAGGGTTGCTATGACTCAGAATTGACTTGACAGTAACGAGTTTGGTTTTTTGGTTTTTACTTGTTGTTAGGTGCTGTTGAGTTGGTTCTCATTCATAACGATCCTATGTACAACAGGACAAAACAATGCCCAGTCCTGCACCATCCTCACAATTGTTATGCTTGAGTTCACTGTTGCAGCCACTGTGTCAGTCCATCTCACTGAGGGTCTTCCTCGTTTTTTCTGACCTCTACTTTACCAAGCATGATGTCCTTCTCCAGCAGGGACTGATCCCTCCTGATAACATGTCCAAAGTATGTGACACATAGTCTTGCCATCCTTGCTTCAAAGGAGGAGCATTAAAGACTACTAGGGTCATGGAAAAAGGATGTGTAAGCCAACCTGAAGAGGCTCTCACTTGCCAAAGATGGGACAATATGAGTTTCAATAAGGATAATAATTGCAATGAACTGAAACCCCATATATATTTAAATCCATTAAGTTCATAATAATATTCAAAAAAAAAAAAAGCCTACTTGATCACCATCAGAGGGAAACAGAACACCAACTCATTATCTTCAAAACTGCTAAGTAAAGGAAAAAAGAAGCAAGTATTTATCCTTCCTTTGCTGTAGTAAATGGACCTCTGGGTAAGCAAATACCAGATGACGGAAAATATCTCTTCATAAAACAATTCTAACTAATAAATAAAAAAATAATAATAAAATAAGAATTCACCTTTTAACAATCTCAAATTAACCAGTTGATCTAGATGAACTGCTAACATCACAGAAGAAACCACCAGGTATTATGAATCTCCTGATGAAAAAACAAAACACAACCTATACTCTTCCCAAAGGAAATGAATGTGAGTCTGATCTAACCTTGGCAACAGGCTGCTAATTTGCAAAAGACACAAGGCATGTTAAAGTGCGCTCAGTGCAATCTAGACTGTGGGAAACTCTACAGGCCAAAATGCCTGGGTTTCTCCACAGATAAATTCCTCCACTGGAAAAGAAAGGGATGGGGAAATTGTACATAAAAAATTCTTAACCACTTAAAATCAAGTTAAAAAAATTGGCAAGGCTAAACTATAGTGTCGAAGGATCCACATCTAGATGATAAAACTGTAAAAAGAAACACGGGAAGTGATTACTATAAAAGTTAGGACAGTGGTTACTTTTAGGGGACAAAAGGGGGTAACTGGATCGAGGCACATGTAGAGGCTTCTAGGTGGGATGGCAAAATTTTACTTCTTGACCTGGGTGGTGGTTACAAGGATATTTGCCTAACAATAATTCATTAAATCATACCTTTGTCTTATAGTTTTCCGTGTCCATGTTTTATCTGACAATAAGTAGTTTAACAATAGGAAATAAAGAGAATAATAAATACGACCAGGGAGATTTGGAGATGACAGAACTTGTAAAAATGAAAAAAAAAAAAAAAAAGTGACATTAAAACCGGGAAGAGCTAGACTGAAAGGTCCATGAAGGTAGAGATCTCTGTCCTGTTCACTGACACATCCCACACATCTAGAACAGTGCCCAGGACATAGTAGGAACTTAAGAAATAGTTATCAAATGAAAATGAAAGTTGAAGTTATCTTATACCAATTAGGTTGCAAAGTATGATGATACCGAATGGAGTGATGAAAATTTGTACTCTGCTAATGGGAATGTAAACTGGTACAACATGTTGAAAAACAAAACATTATCTTGTATAGTTAAACATGCATACACTCTATGACTAAAATTTTATATCTAGGCATATATCTTAAGGACAGTTTTTCAAACAGATCACAATCCTGTTTTATGAAATCAATTTAGTGAGTCTAAGAAGCAATTTTTTCCAACTGAAATAGAGCAGAAAAGATCAAAGTGCATATTATCCAACAGGTAAACAATGTTTCAGAATATTTGTTTCAGCTGTGTGTCTGTACTGAGGTACAATGTAAAATATTTCACCTTACTATGGGCCACAGTCAGAAAAGTTTGTAAATTACTGCCCAGAGAATTACTGCACATGTGCTATTAAGAGACTCTCAGAATATTCACAGTGACATTCATGACAGCGAACAACTTGAAAACATACCTTATGTCTACCCACAGAAGAACAGATAAATTCATTGTGATACATTCATACAATGAAATCCTAAAGAACAGTGAAAATCAATGAACCGGAGCTACATGCATCACAACGGATGCATTAGAGAAACCCACTCGAGTGAGAAAAGCCATTCAGAAGAACGTATGTAGTACGATGCTGTGTTTTATGAAGTTGAAAAATAAGATTATATAACATACTGTTTTAGGGATACAAATATTCCTGGTAAATCTATACAGGAATTACAGAAGTCAAAAAAAAAAAAGAAGAAGAAGAAACCAACCAAACTGGAAAAAAAAAAAAAAAAAAAAAAAAAGAAAAGAAAAAACAACACACAAAAATGTCCAGTTAACATTTTACCTTCTTAGTGAAGGCAGAGTGACAGGCACGTAAGACACTTCAAGTTTTGGTGCTATTCTATTTCTTGAGATAGGTGGTAAACTCACAGTTGTTTATTAGAATGCTTCTTAACATATATTAGGTTAGCCATATGAACTAGCCATTTTAGTAGGTTAAAAATGGCCAAACATCAGCAATTTCATACAGTTCAAACAAATATTTTGCAAATGTTCTTGGAAGTATATAAAGTATTTCATAAAATAGTATGTAAATCCTAGAAAATGTTTATTAATAGATACTGAACTGTAGTTGCTTTATTCAGGGTTTTCTAATCATATAAAGATGTTACAAAGACCTTATAATTGCAGCCAAAAATCTGTTAAACTTTAAAGTGAGTTATCACAGAAATATCCAAGGGACAAATTATTAAAATTACAATATAGTCAAGTGACAGAAGATTACACAGTCATTAAAAATGTTCCCAAAGTAATTTTAACGATATAGGAGTATTTTGATATGTTAAGACAATAAGGCTATAAATTATATGTACAACATGATTTCTATTGCATTAAGGAAAAAAATGAAGAATTCAAGGATTTATGCTAAAACGTTAACAACAGTCAACTCTGGGTAATTTTTCTTCTCGTTTTTAATACATTTCTACTTTTTTTTTTCAAATTTTCCAGTTCTCAATTTTAATATAGCTATCATTATTTCAATAATCAGAAAAAAAGCATACTTTTTAAAGAGATGGAAGAGTGTTCCACTTCTGGTAACAGTGGAGTAGCTTGTGTTTTAAGAGTGCTAGTCTAATTATAATTACAAAATATAAAAACACAACTATTTAACAGCATAAGAGGGGGCCCAAAGCAGACAGAAACTGGTATTGGGTGAGACTTACACTTACTGAATTTATTGCCAGATGATATTCTTTTACTGTGATGATAAATCCGAACCATCTCAGAAACTTTTTGAACACAACTCTTACATCGCTCAAATATGCAATTCAGTACAAGGCAAGTTTGTCTTATGCCCCTAGTAATGGATTTAATCTAATTTTTTAAAACTTTAACCTACTTCCATTTTGGGGAATACTGTGAACCAAACAGCCAGAAAAAATATTTGCTACAAACCTCTAGAAATGCTAAGTGAAAATATAATAAACTTTAAAAAAATGCACAGCTGAGCTATAAGAGGAAACTAAGGGATTTCCTTAGAGGCCAAAAACGAAGGAAGTAAGAGCAAAGCAGCAGTTCCAAGAGCTGATACTACTGCTACCTTGGAGGATTTCCTGTCTCAGTAACACGGGCTTGGGTTTAGCACTACTTCAAAAACATAACATAAGGCCTCACATCCCGCTGCTTTTCTATCTAAGGAATCCTCAAAGGGCTATAATCTTGGTAAAAATGTGGACTTAACAAATTGACCTATTGTCAGAGGGAGACAATAGAGAGGTCTGTCTGTATTAGCTGAGGCTCTGGGTGGTTAAGGACAAAAAATGAGCTTTTCACAAGAATTCATAACCAAAGGCCTGCCCTCAACTGGATTAGTTTAAATTTTTACTACAGAGGAGTACAGATGTTCCCCAAGCAAAACCTTTAACACAAAAAATAGCTCCGTGATAGCCCTTGGTACCTGATAAAAACAAACAAAAAGCCTCTCAGAAGGGATATATTCTCAATCTAGGCAGCAGCAAATTCCCACAGGTAAAGCTAAAACAGACATGAGCTCCCAACCCAATGCTACAGAGTACATACGAAAACAAACTATTTTAAGGATTAGCAGAAATAACAGAATTAGTATCCTCAAGGACTTCAGATAACAAAACAGAAACTATAATAAATAAAATGTTGAAAATGATTTAAGAATTAAAAAAATAGAAGAAAATGATGCTAGTGTAAAAGCACAATGATTTAAAACAGGTAAGACACATCCGAAGATAATCAGTGAACTTAAATAGAGATCTGAGAAAATTGCCCATAATGGAGCACAAAGAAATACATGGGAAGTATGAAAGGTTAAGAGACAATTAGGAAAGAATGTCAAGTTCCAAAAAATTTCCAATAGGAATTCCAAAAAAACCAAACCAAACCCGTTGCCGTCGAGTCTATTCCGACTCACAGAACTGCCCCATAGGGTTTCCAAGGAGTAGCTGGTGGATTCGAACTACCAACCTTTTGGTTAGCAGCTGAACTCTTCGAAGTTCAGAAGGGGAAAATAGAGAGTAGGCAGAGAGGCAACATTTGAAGAGATATTGGCTGAAAATGTTCCAGAATTAACATAAAAAGTTAAACTATATCTTAATGAAAAATTATGTCTTAAGGAATCAAATTTCAGAAATTATCAAAATTTTATCAACTCACATGATTAAATCTTCTTGTGAAGGCAACTGCATTTGGTGCAGAACTATATTTTTCTTTTTTATTCCATCCACAACTTGAAAGTTCCTGAAATATTAAAGTGAAAATTAAATATAAATTCAAGAAATAGTCCGTTTTCTTGTTATATTAAGGGTTTACAAGCATTAAAGATGGTTTTAGAATTACTTTATTTAATAGGAACATATCTAATGTAACCATTCAGTTGAATCAATCACAAAAGCAAATTTTAGTAGAATACAAGAAAGCAAAATTATTTTCTGTAGTAGAGCCAATAAATCATATCTAAAATTGGAGAATCAAGATAATAAGCATTTAGATGTATTATTTGAGGATGATTAATTGAAAGGCTATATACTAAACAGGAAAGAACTCCCAGCCCCCTACCATGCAGTTCCCTGCACTCAGCTATGAGAACATGAGATACCAAGGCTCACACTTCACAGGCAGGAGACTGGAGGATTCTTCTCTGAAGGGATTTGAATCCCAAGAGGAAAGATCTACAGATAATGAAAGATGAGCAACCGAAAACATACAGTGAAGTCCGCCAGTTATCAATCCTTATTCAATCACTAAGAGCTTGCAAGCAGCTTTTCAGCTTTGAGCTGACAGCCAATGACCCCAAATATTTGAAGGGTCTGTCAATATAATTCAAAGAGCGTAAGAACATGGATGTCAAAAAAATTATGTTAACCTCTAATGGAAATAAGACACACTCCTTTCAGTTATAAATGTAGGCTACAGATTACAGTGGTATTAGCAATACATGTGCCTTTGTCACCAATAAAACAATCACAGATATTTTCACATCACATTACATATAGTGCAAATATATCAAATATCACTTACACTCATCACTACTTTGAAATTATAGTAGTTATTAGTCATCTCTAGATCTTACTAAATATGTAGAAGCACACATATAGCTATATCATAGAGTTTTAAAAAATATTTTGATAAGTATATTTTAATAGAACCAACTTCCTTTTGATTTTAAAGGAAGCGTTCCATAGGCTTCAGTCTGCCAAATAAATCCAATGTCCAGAAAGGTTAAGAACCTTGCTGTAATACTACCACCATCAGAGACAGAGATAGAGAGAATCCACATTGGGGGATAGGCGGGAACTCTAAGGAAAGTGAGTTAGAGCAGGGAAAGAAAGAAAACTGCGAAAAGGAAAAGACAAAATCGTATAATTATTATTCTCAGACAGATGAGAAAAGATATTGTACCCATTAATAAAAAAGAGGAGAGGTATAAAACAGAAATATTCAGAGAACGAAATAAAGAGCTTTTGGAAATGAAAGCTACCATAACCGAAATTAACACGTCAACAGAAAGGTTGTGAGATAAAGGTGATAAAAATCTTTTAGAAAAAACAGCAAAAATAGCCAACAAAAATAACTTATCAAAAAAGTAATTCAAGAAAATGTCCTAGAGCTTAAGGACAAGAAAAGGTCTGCCTAGTACCCAGTTATCCTCCCCTCTGCCCCCTATATCTAAAACCAAGGCATAGCATCAAGAAATTGCAGGACACTGGAGACAAAGAGATAACAAAATCTTTCAGAGTCAAAAACAAAAGAATAGATAACATATGGAAAAATGGATCAGATCAGAAGATATCAGACTTCTTAACAGTAACACCAAAGTTAAAAAAAAAAAAACAAAAACAACTGAAACAGTGCCTTCAATATCCTAGAAGCCTATACCCAATAAAAATACCAATTAAGTATCACAGTAGACAATAGACATGTTCAGACATGAAAGTCTCAGAGAACTTGCCTTCTATGTGTCTATTCGCATAGGGCTACCAGAGTATGTACTCCATCAAAACGAATTAGTTAACTAAGAAAAAAATATATATATTGGGACTACCCAGATTGATAGTAAAGGGAGATCCTGGAACCAAGCTGTAAGCAGACCTTAAGAACAACAGTCCAGACAGGAAGAAGAGAAGAGAGATTACAAAAGAGATGCCTCTAAAAGATAAAACAGATTACCTGAATACCTGATGTGTTTGAACATATTGACAAGAGATATTCACTTCTGGCAGAAAATACAGAGAAAACTAAAATGAATTATTAGTTCAAAGAAACAAAATTTGAGTAAGTAAACACACTGTACGACATAGAATTTTGCCCTGCCTCACCTCTGCCTCTCTCAACCAACACTAAAATTCTCAGTGAGAAAAAACTGCTTTTCCCTTTGTCTTTATCTCTTTTTGTCTCAGATGCTAGGGTCTTCCTACAAGTCAGACCAGAACATAATCTAAAAAATTTTGTCTCAAGTGTCATCCTGTATATTTGACAGCTAATCAGGCTGCTCAATAGTTACTCTATACTAAAACACCTCACACGAACACCAAAAAGTGGAATTAAACTTAGTGATTCAAGGATTTTTTTTCTTTTTAGGGTCTAACTTAAGAATAGGGCTGTTTCAGGTTGAATGCACTATGTAAATAAGCCTCCATTTTTAGCAAAGGTTAAATGAAACATAGCAGCCTGATACCCCTTAGAATTTATTCAACTGGATCTGACTTGTACTTTTTAAATCAGGCAGTGAATAAGAAATATTCAAATAGCAACTCAGATATATAAAGGCAATTTTGAAAGGATATTCATGGCTTCATTTTGAACCATGAAACTGTGAAGCCCAATTTTCTGCCAAGTTCACTTTGGAAGCACAAGAGAAGGCAAAACACCACAACTGATGACCACCTACCCTATGAAAGAATTACTGAATTTCACAGGAGTCACAGCTTCTCTTACGTCTTCTAGATTTGTTCTGTAAAGTGAAATTCTTGATCTAAATTTCATCTTGTAGGTTCCAACACTCTTAAAAGTACTGTTCTAAGGGTGATGTTGTAGGGATACCTATAGATAGAAGAAGAGAAAAGGCCAATATAGACCAGTATACAGACAGAGATTGAGGGAAGAAAAGAAAAAGTGATGGATGTAAGAGACAGGGGAAAAAATCCTCACAAGCTGAAGACAATTATTGCTGAGGTATCTTTATGCTCAAAACGGTAAGCTTTAAAGAGATGCCACATGTCCGTTAGCATTCAGTCTATATGGCTATTGGGAAAAGTCTCAACCACAGAAGTGCTCACCACTACTCCTATATTTTTAATCAACAGAAAATGCTCTGAAAGTATATAAATCCAATGTAATACGTTAAATCAAAACCACCACTTCCCTTTTTGAATACACACCCATCCTCTCCTCTTACATCCTCTCAATATGTTAAAGCTGCCTCTGTAATGTGACCAGAGATAAAAGCAGGAGTTACCTTCTGCTACCACCGATGCTGATGCCGTGATGTATCTATTCTCCTAAACAACAACCTTCCTCTTCACAACCTCTAGTCTTAATCTGGACCCTGGTGGCGCCGAGGTTAAGAGTGTGACTGCTCACCAAAAGCTCAGCAGTTCAAATCCATCAGCCACTCCTTGGAAATTCCATGGGGCAGTTCTACTCTGTCCTATAGGGTCACTATGAGTCGGAATTGACTCAGTGGAAACAGGTTTGGTATTTGGTTTAGTCTTAATCTAAGCCTTACTTTTCTATATGAATGAAGTTCATGGTGACGGAATGGCAATAATATGAATTGACAAAACAGCTACATCTTGCTTATAACAGAATACTTAGCTTTTTCCAGTCTACAAGAAAAATTTTAAGTCTACACATCTCCTTTGCTTTCTTCAAATCCTTCACTTATACTCTTCATGGATTGTTTACATTTTATTTCTAATGCAAATGATCATTTTCATTAAAATACAAACAGAATCATGATATTCCTGATGTTGGAACTTTAGATGCTGTCAAGATCATAGTCTCCTGGCATACACACAGTTTGCACAGAGGAAGCTCTTTACACATATTGTCAGAAATATCTCATGAGTCTTTATTTACTACTCAGTTGTAAGCTTTTCAGAAACATTTTAATAAGATTCAGAAGTACTTAGGTACTTTCCCTCATTTAACCAGCATTTTTCCTTGATCTCCAGGATATCCCAGTTATACAGAAGGACCTTATCTATTCTTTGTACCTTAATGTCTGTTTGTTGGTAAATCTATGTTTTTGTTTTTTTTTTTAACGGTTATGTTTATCGGTAAATTTAAATGACTTATTCTACTGACCTATTAGAGCAAAAAGGAGCCCTGGGGGATGCAGTGGTTAAGCACTTGGCTGCTAACTGAAAGGCTGGCAGCTGAATCCACCAGCTGCTCCACAGGAGAAAGATGTGGCAGCCTGCTTCCGTAAAGATTACAGCCTTGGAAACCCTATGAGGCAGTTCTACTCTGTCCTACAGGGTCACTAAGAGTAGTAATCGATTCAGCGGCAATGGGTTTGGTTTTATTAGAGTAAATAAAGTATGGAACTTTTTTCTATCAGACTATTTATTGTATTTTCTTCTATCAGTCACTCATACACTTGACTGATGCCCCTGCAAACTGCCTGGTCACTAGCATTCCAATTTTATTTGATAATGGGCACTCTGTAGGAAGGACTATTGGGCTCAATTCCAAACTGTACAGGAAAATATTCAAATTTCTAAAACAGCTGCATGCTAAGGATAATAAAAATTTCCCAACATTTTCATTATTTACAATATAATTTATACATAAAAGAATCACATAATTACACTAGGCCATGGAAAAATTTTCCCTTAAGAATAGGTTAAAATACCTACCTGTGTGTGTGTTTGTGATGTGTGTACAGAAATAATGAGTTTAAAAAGGTCAGGGGCAGACAGACGTTCAGTTCTCTCAAAAAAATAAAACATTTATATATATACATAAATAGATAGGTAGGTATATCTCCATCCACCCCTGGGTGGTGCAAATGGTTAATGCAATAGGCTGCTAACTGAAAGGCTGGAGGTTTGAGTCTACCCAAAGGTGCCTCAAAAGAAAGACCTGGCAATCTACTTCAAAAAATCAGCCACTGAAAACCCTACCCTGACATACGCAGCGCTGACATGAGTCAGAGTTGACGCAACAGTAACTGGTTTTTAATGCCAACTAATAATAGCAAAGGTGTCTTTGGGGAACCAGGGTTCCTAACTAGGTGTAATCATCAAGTTGTAACAAGAAAAAGAGATGCAGATTTTGGAGAAATCTATCAATCCAGAAGAAATTTGGATGTTTGTGACCAGTAAGAGTAAGGTCTGGAAAAAGCAGGAGAGACATTTAAAGTTAGATGGCTTCTTTAACAGGAAAACACTTACTCAAGAGAAAAGTCATAAGCATTATGATTTGGGTAAAAACCTTAGACTGAGCACAGACTCTATTACATAACTGACCATCCTTTCAAGAAAAAGAGCCTAGTGAAAGTGAGACACTGGAAACAACTTAGAACCTAACAGAATAAAACCTCTGCAAAAAACAAATGCTATGAACATAAATACAGGCAGTCCCCACATTAGGAAGAAGCTCCGTTCTTAAATCTGTCTTTAAGTTGAATTTGTACCTAAATTAGGTACCTACGTATCTAAGTAAGTTAGCTACAGTTCGTACCTAACGTCAGCGAATCAAA
This sequence comes from Dugong dugon, assembly GCA_030035585.1. Lineage (NCBI taxonomy): Eukaryota > Metazoa > Chordata > Mammalia > Sirenia > Dugongidae > Dugong > Dugong dugon. The sequence goes on along the minus strand of CM057469.1, from coordinate 41,107,490 downwards.
TGTTTGTCTTGTATATAGTGTACCTTTCTATGCATAAAAAACATTAATAAAACACTTCCAGATACACTAAAACATCTTTAACATAATCATACAGTAATAATAATGTTTTGATGCACGTCACAAAGTAGCACCTGATTGTTATTACAAACCATTGTTTGTACCTTGAATTTTTAATATATACTAGGCTTTACAAGGGTTGGTTTGTAACTATGGGTCGTACGGACGTTTGTAACCCGGGGACTGCCTGTATACAAAAGTCATGATCTGTAATTATACCTTACTAAACATGATAACCAGAGCCCTGGTGGAGTACTGGTTAAGAGCTTGGAATCTCATCCAAGAGAGGGAGGCTTCAGCCACATTAAAGACCTGGAAATTCATGCAGTGGGGTGAGGTAACTATGAATGTAATAAATGTAGGAAAACAGCTGCTGGAAGATAGAGCTTCTGAACATTGGAGAATTCACATGGGGAGAAACCAGCTGGATGTAATGCATGTGGAAAGCTTGTAGGCACAGCTCATTCCTAAAAACACTCACAAGAGAAACGCTTGAGTGTCATAATCAGTGTGGGAAAGCCTTCCAGAGCAGCTCCTCCCTTGCTCAACATAAGAAAATTCATACAAACAGAATCCACACTGAGGTAACCTGGGAGATCCTGCAGGAACGGCATATTCCTTACTTGACTTGAAGTCACTCATTGCAGAAAGAAACCTTACCAGCACAAGAAACATGAGAAAGCATTCAATCAATGTACATTTCTTAGCCAGTATGAAAAGAATACTACTACAGAGAAACTTTTTGAATGTAATATACACCAGAGGACCTTCAATCAGAGTCTGTTTATGAATACATAAGAACCTTCTAAGAGAGGCAAACATTACCAAAGTAATGACTACAGTGCAGATTTCAAGAACAGGTCATCCCTAACTTAAGACCTTATTGAAAGCACCACAGAATTGCTACTGAAAATAAAATCTGACTGCAGATGAGCTTTCTTTCATAACTCACCCTGGGCTGAAATACATAATACTCACTCCAAAGAGAAACCCCATGGGTGTAATGAATGTACCAATGCCTGCAGAAGAAACAGAAGCTTTACAGAGCATCAGAGAATTCATAATAGACAAAAACAAAAGAAAACAAAAAAACACCTGGGCATGTAATGAACATGGAAAAGTCTTCAGAATATAGTCATTGCTTCCTCAACATGAAAGAACTCACACTGGGGAGAAGCCCTATAAATGTGTAAGAACTTTCTAACAGAAAATAATTCTTCATGATCAAATGAGAAAATCCTGAAGAGGCAGGGCCAAGATGGTGGAGTAGTCAGACGCTACAATAAAGACCCAAAAAAACAAGTGAATCGATTACATGTGACAATCTAGGAGCCCTGAACATCAAAGGCAAAGTTGAGGCATCAGACTGAGTGGCAGGGGGAGGGAGAGATGGTTCGGAAGCAGCAAGGAGTTGCCAGACCTGACGCAGCGGGAGCCGGAGCCCTTCAGCCCAGATCAGCGCGGGGGTGAGCAGTGAGGCAAGCAGAAGCACTCGGGAGACATTTTCCACACAGGGAGAGACCCAGCCGCAGCATCTACTCAGCCATCCAGGACCAGTGAGGAGCAGCCTTCAAATGGCGAAAGATAAGAACTTGCATCTGGCCTACCACGCAGATCAAAAACACCCCCCCTTAGGGAAAAATTTCTCTCCCATTTACCTCCCCACTCCCTGCTCTGCACTGGGTTCAGGACAGCTTCAGCGACTGCCAAGTCCCCTGGGTTGGAAGTAGGACTCGTCACGCACCCTAAGCCATTCTCCTGGCCTTGGAGAGGGAACAAATTAACAAACGGAAAAAATAATCTGCTGGCTCCCCTAAGGCAGGAACTCAGGGTAAGCACAGCTCCTTTGTCTAGGCACATGCATAAGGGGTTTACGGACTTTGAGTGCCTTTCCCCTGCATAGACTTGTGTGGGCCCCTTTCAACAGCACAGGCCCTTATTACCGCAGGACAACAGGGTATAAACCTGAAGTCTAACTTCAACTGTTTCAGCTGTGAAGTGGCAGGTTTGTGACATTTGACACTGCTCTGCCCATTAAGCAGGGTCTTCACCTACCCACATCAGGGGCCTGAGGACTGGTGGCTCCACCCACGCCACCCAGCCACCTGCGATAGGGGTCCAAGAATAAGAGATGCCTCCCAGTCATACAGCCAACAACACTGGGTGCTCACAGTCTGGCTGCAAAACCTACCCACCAACGCGCTCCAGTGAACAGGGACACCCTTTCCTCCTGGACACTCAGGGGCGGCCATCAGGCCCTGTTTTGCTTAGCATGTGTCCCCCAGCTGCAGCCGGATGCCTATGCCTACACCAATCACCCATGCCTGTGTAGGACTGTAGGTGAGAGCCTCCACCACACACTTGGTGGCAACACATCAAAAAATTAATTCACCACAATCAAGTGGGATTTGTACCAGGTATGCAGGGATGGTTCAGCATCAGAAGAAAAATCAATGTAATCCATCACATTAATAAAACAGAAGACAAGAATCGCATGATCTTATCAATCAAGGCAGAAAAGGCATTTGACAAAGTCCAACACCCATTCATGATAAAAACTCTCAACAAAACAGGAACAGAAGGGAAATTCTTCAACATAATTAAGGGCATTTATACAAAACCAACAGCCAACATCATCCTAAATGGAGAGACTTTGAAAGCATTCCCCTTGAGAACAGGAACCAGACAAGGATGCCCTTTATCACCACTCTTATTCAACATTGTGCTGGAGGTCCTAGCCAGAGCAATTAGGCTAGAAAAAGAAATAAAGGGCATTTAAATTGGTAGGGAAAAAGTGAAAGTATCTCTATCTGCAGATGATATGATCTTATACACAGAAAACCCAAAAAAATCCACAAGAAAACTACTGGAACTAACAGAAGATTTTAGCAAAGTATCAGGATACAAGGTAAACATACAAAAATCAGTTGGATTCCTCTACACCAACAAAGAGAACTTCCAGGAGGAAATCACCAAATCAATACCACTTACAATAGCCCCAAGAAGATAAAATACTTAGGAATAAATCTAACCAGAGACATAAAAGACCTATACAATGAAAACGACAAGACACTACTGAAAGAAACCAAAACAGACCTGCGTAAGTGGAAAAACATACCTTGCTCATGGATAGGAAGACTCAACATTGTAAAAATGTCAATTATACCCCAAAGTGATCTACAGATACAATGCAATCCCGATCCAAATTCCAACAACGTTTTTTAATTAGATGGAGAAACAAATCACCATCTTCAAATGGAAAGGGAAGAGGCCTCAAATATGTAAAGCATTACTCAAGAAGAAGAACAAAGTGGGAGGCCTCACACTACTTGATTTTAGAACCTCTTATACTGCCACGGTAGTCAGTACAGCCTGGCATTGGTACAACAACAGATACACAGGCCAATGAAGCAGACTTGAGAATCCAGACATAAATTCATCCACCTATGAGCAGCTGACATTTGGCAAAGGCCCAAAGTCTGTTAACTGGGGAAAAGACAGTCTCTTTAACAAATGGTGCTGGCATAACTGGATATCCATCTGCAAAAAACTGAAAGAAGACTCATACCTCACACCACGCACAAAAACTAACTCAAAATGGATCAAGGACCTAAATATAAGATATAAACTGATAAAGATCATGGAAGAAAAAATAGGGACAACACTAGGAGCCCTAATACATAGCATAAACAGACTACAAGCCATAAGTAACAATGAACAAGCACCAGAAAAGAGACCAGATAACTAGGAGCTCCTGAAAATCAAACACTTATGCTCATCAAAAGACTCCACCAAAAGAGTAAAAGGACAACCTACAGACTGGGAAAAAATTTTTGGCTACGACAAAGTCGATCAGCGTCTAATCTTTAAAATCTACAAGATACTGCAAAACCTCAACCACAAAGAGACAACCCAATTATGAAGGGTGAGACAGTACACAATACAGGGGAAACTAGCACAACTTGGACAAGGAAAGCTCATGGAAGCCCCATAGACACATCCAAACTCCCTGAGGGACTGACTTGCTGGGCAGAGGGCTGTGGGGACCATGGTCTCAGGGAACATCTAGCTCAATTGGCATGACACAGCTTATAAAGACAATGCTCTACATTCTACCTTGGTGAGTAATGTCTGGGGTCTTAAAAGCCTGCGAGCGGCCATCTAAGATACTCCACTGGTCTCATCCCTTCGGGAGCAAGGGAGAACGAAGAGAACAAGATACAACAAAAAGATTAGTCCAAAGGACTAATTGTCCACAGCTACCAAGGCCTCCACCGGACTGAGTCTAGTACAGCTAGATGGTGTCCGGCTACCACCACTGACTGCTCTGACCAGGATCACAACAGAGGGTTCTGGACAGAGCTGGAGAAGGATGTAGAGCATAATTCTAACTCACAAAAAAAAGACCAGATTTACTGGAGACTGGAGAAACCCTGAGAATATGCCCCCCGACACCCTTTTAGCTCAGTGGTGAAGTTACCTCCGAGGTTCATTGTTCAGCCTGGGAGTGGACAGCCCCATAAAACCAAATGAGGCTAACGAGGTACAGGAGTCCAGTGACAAGGGCCAGAAGGCAGAGGGGACAAGGAAGCTGGTGATAGGGAACCCAAGGTTGAGTAAGGATATTGTTGATGTGTTGTGAGATTGTTAACCATTGTCATAGGGCAACATTTGTAGTAACTGTTAAATAAGAAACTATTTTGTTCTGTAAGCCTTCACCTTAAGTGAGAATAACACCACAACTGGAAGAGCGTAGTCAATGTCACTGAACTGTGCATGTAGAAATTTTTGAAATGGTGTATCTTTGGCTATGTCTATTTTCACCAAAAAAAAAAAAAGGTTGAGAAGTTGAAGGTTGATATGTTGTTAACCAATTTCATAAAACAACATGTGTACTACTGTTTCATGAGAAACTGTTTGTTCTGTAAGCCTTCACCTGAAATACAATAAAAAAATTAAAATTAAAATTAAAATTAAAAAGAAAGACAACCCAATTAAAAAATAGGCAAAGGATATTAACAGGCACTTCGCCAAAGAATACATTCAGGTGGCTAACAGACACATGAAGAAATGTTCACAATCTTTAGCCATTAGAGAAATGCAGATCACAACTACCATGAGATACCACCTCACCCCAACAAGGCTAGCATTAATCCAAAAAACACAAAATAATAAATGCTGGAGAGGTTGTGAAGAGACTAGAACACTTATACACTGTTGGTGGGAATATAAAATGGTACAACCACTTAGGAAATTGATTTGGCGCTTCCTTAAAAAGCGAGAAATAGAAGTACCATATGATCCAGCAATCCCTCTCCTTGGAATATATCCTAGAGAAATAAGAGTTGTCACACAAATAGATATATGCACACCCATGTTCACTGCAGCACTGTTCACAATGGCAAAAAGATGGAAACAACCTGGGTGCCCATCAACAGATGAATGGAAAAACAAATTATGGTATATTCACACAGTGGAATACTATACAACAATAAAGAACAACGATGAAACTGTGAAACACCTTACAACATGGAGGAATCTGTACGGCATTATGCTAAGTGAATTCAGTCAGTCACAGAAGGACAAATATTGTATAAGACCACTATTATAAGAACTCAAGAAAAGGTTTAAACACAGAAGGAAACATTCTTTGATGGTTACGAGGGTGTGGAGGGAGGGTGAGAGTTATTCACTAACTAGATAATACACAAGAATTATCTTAGGTGAAGGGAAGGACAGCACACGCTACAGGGGAAGTCAGCACAACGGGACTAAAACAAAGCTAAGAAGTTTCCTGAATACAGTCAAACACTTCGAGGGACAGAGTAGCAGGGATGGGAGTATGGGGACTATGCTTTCAGGGGACATCTAGGTCTACTGGCATAACAAAGTTTATTGAGAAAATATTCTACATCCTACTTTGGTGAGTGGCGTCTGGGGTCTTAAAAGCTAGCAAGTGGCCATCTAAGATGCATCAACTGGTCCCAGCCACATGGAGTAAAGAACGAAGAACACCAAAGACACAAGGAAAGTATTGGCCCAAGAGACAGAAAGGGCCACACAGACCAGAGACTTCATCAGCCTGAGAACAGAAGAACTGGAGGGTGCCCAGCTACCAGCAATGACTGCTCTGACAGGGAACATAACAGAGAGTCCCTGATGGAGCAGGGGAAGGTAGGGTGCAGAACTCAAATTCTAGTAAAAAGACCAGACTTAATGGTCTGACTGAGACTGGAGGAACCCCAGAAAGCATGGCCCCCAGACTCTCTGTCACCCCAGAACTAAAACAATTCCTGAGGTCAACTCTTTAGACAAAGATTAGACTGGACTATGGGACATAAAATGATACTCGTGAAGAGTGTGCTTCTTAGCTCAAGTAGATACGAGAGACTAAATGGGCAGCTTCTGTCCAGAGGTGAGATGGGAAGGTAGAGAGGTTTAGGAGCTGGTTGAATGGACATGGGAAATCAGGGCTGGAAAGGAGGAGTATGCTGTCACAATATAGGGAGAGCAATTAGGATCACATAACAATGTATGTACAAATTTTTGTCTAAGAGACTAACTTGAATTGTAAACTTTCACTTGAAGTACAATTAAAAAAAAAAAAAAGTTTGCCAAACACCAGAAATGCTTAAATGTCCAAATACAGGAAAACAAGTAAAGTGTGACACAATCATAAACTGTACTACTACACAGCTAGAAAAATTAATGCACTAGTGTGCATATATCAACATGGATGGTAGTCAATAATGCTAAACATAAAAAGCAAGCTAAAGAAGACAAAAATAACTGTACCATTTATATACAATTTTAAAGCCTACAATAATAGTACATACTGCTAAGGGATACATACACTTACAGAAAAATACAACTAAATGCATGGGAATGATACAAACTAATACTGTATAGTGGTTATCGCATAGGGAGGAGGGAGAATAAGGGAGGATACACAGGGGTTTCAAAAGTACTGGTAGGTACATCAGCGCTCACCTTATTATCTGCATGCTTTTCTACACGTCTTATCTCATAATAAATTAGAAAATGTTTTTCTGCCAGATGTCAAGACCCTGTGTATGTTGCCAGATTTAATGTTTATCTTGGTGATTATAACAAAAATATGTTGGTGCTACATCGTTTCTTCCAGTAGAGTTGCTGCTGTCAATTTTTAAAAACATTCTCTCACTGAGCAAATATTTACTAAACACAATGTTCATTCTTTCATTCTAAATACTGAGTTCCCACTACATGCCAGACAGATAAAATAGTAAGAAAAAACTATCCGTTTCTGGCCTCAAGTAGCTTAGTGGAAGAGGCAAGGGCTAATCAAATAAACACGTGATTAACAACAATTTACATCTGATGATCCCCTCCTTAAAAATGCTTCCTTCACTTGGCTCACAGAATACCATACTACCCTGGTTTTCCTCCTAAATCACTGGCTGCTACTTCTCAGTCTCTTTTAATGGTTCCTTATCTCTATACAGGACCCTATCTATAGTCACTCCCTTGGTAATCTCACACTTTAAATACCATCTCTACACTGACATCTCCCAAACTTGTATTTCCAGCCTGGGCTATATATATACTGCCTAACTCAACATTCTCTTTGGATGTCTAACAGATGTGTAAACCTTAGTATGTCCAAAACTCAACTCCTGATCTTCCCTGAAAATCCGTTCCTCTAGCCTTTGTTCACCAGGCTGCATTGATGACTGCATATTCTGTATGAATGGTAGCTACACAGGTTGTACAATACAACAATCATGATCTTCTATCTAGAGAACATCAACTACATACTTCTGGTGTCAGGCCAAAAATCTTGAAGTCATCCTTGACTCCTCTTACACACACAGTGCCTGACAATTTCTCAACATCTCTGACACTCCAACCCTGATCTAAGCCACATTCGTCTGTCACCTGGTCTCCTTGATTCTCCCCTACCTGCTCACTCTCCCACGCACCTTAGACAGCAGCCAGAAAGAGCTACTTAAAATCTAAGTGAGAAAATGCCGCTCTTCTACCTGAAGACCTCCTGTGACTTTCCACCTTTTTCAGCATAATGGTGTTCAAGGCCCACACCATCTATACCCCTCACCCTACCTCTCACCTTCTATTAAATTCCCTCCCTTGCTCACTCCACTGTAGCTCTCTGGTCTTTTGCCCTTGCTGTTTCCTCTTCCTGGAACACTCTTCCCCCTAAAACTCATATGGCTTGCTTTCTCACCTCCTTCAGGTCTTTCTTTGCTCAGATGTCACCTTCTCGATGAAGCCTTCCCTGGCCATCCTACCTAAAACTGCAACTACCACTATCCTCATTCCCTGTCCTCTCTCTCTGCTTTATTTTTTCCATTATACCTACTGCCTAGTTCACTTCACTCAAATGTAAGATCTACAAGGTCAGGAATTTTATTCTGTTCATTACAGTATCTCTAGCAACTAAAACAGTGTCTGATACACAGTAGCCACTTAGTAAATACTTGCTGAATCACAACACACATGTAAAATTGCAACTTTCAAGTCCAGTGGAAAGTACAGAGTGCTAGGAGAGCCTGTAAGACAAGAAAAGCTTACCTGAGGAAATCAAATTTGATGTGAGAACTGAAGGATGAGTAGGAGTTAACAAGGATGTGCACAGGATCAGTGGTGAGAGGGACTAAAGGAAGGCCAGTGTAGCAAGACCAGAAAGAGGTGGAAAAAGTATAAAATGAGGATGGAGAAGGTAGAAAGAGGCAAAACAATGAAAAGATTTGTAGACTATACTAGGATGTTTTGCCTTTATCTTCAGAGCAACAGGAAGCCACTGAAGTGTTTTAAGCAGGCGGATATGATACGATCAGATCTTCATGTTGAAAAGATTACCATGGCAATTGCGTAGAGAAGAGTGAGAGGGGTGAAAAGAGTGGATGTGGGTACATGAGGTAAGAGGCTATTGCTACTTCAATCGAGAGAAGATGGTATCTTGAATTAGGGTGTTGGAGCAGAGATAGAAGGAACACACAAGATACTTAGGAAGCTAAAAACCAATGGGATTGGGGGTGAATCAGATATAGGGAGTCAACTGAAGGGAATTTTAACGTTTACTTTTAAATTTCACAAAGTACTGTTGGATGACCCAGAGGAATAAAAAGTTAGACCCAGTCTAAGTCTTCAAGTAGTAATTATCTAAATCTTCGATGTCCAAGCCACTAGCCACAAATGGCTACTGAGCACTTCAAGTGTAGCTACTCCAAATAAAGACGTGCTTAAGTTTAAACCGCACACCAAATTTCGAAGTCTTAGTACAAAAAAAAAGAACACAAAATATCTCAATAATTTTTATACCGATTACAAGTTAAAATGGTAATATTTTGGATATAGCAGGTTAAATAAGATACATCATTAAAAATTAATTTCACCTACTTCACTGTATTCTTTAATGTGACTACTATAAAATTTAAAGTTATGTAAGTGGCCCACATTATATTTCTATTGGACAGTGCTGATTCAATAGGAAATGACAATACAGTTGTTGCAATTTATTCAAAAGGAAAAAAATACATTTAAGGAAAACATCGCTGAATTTTCGGGTGAAAATGTGATTTTTATAAACAATGTGGCTTGTTATGTTTTGTTCAGGGAAGTAAAGAAATGAATTATTTCAGTTTTTTGCCATTTAAACACAAAACCCACTTTCTCTTTGTGTGCTATTCCTGAAATAGATTGTTCTTCTTCTTCTATTGCTAGTACAATGCTTCTATTCAGAGAGCCTTCCGGGTTATAGGGAAAAAGTCAGGAAAACACTGAATGTGGAAATGATAGGAACTGAGAGATCATTTAGGCCTTCATTTCATAGGTGACAAACCTGAAATACTAAGACATTAAGTAACTTACTCAAAAATCACAGTATTAACACTGGCTATACTACATAAGACATCAGTGTTTTCTTTAACTAGTTATAATCATTATAAATAGTGTTCAGGGACAATGTAGACTTGTACATACCACAACAAGGACATTGCATTTTGTTCCCAAAAGAACTAAAAATGTATCTACCTTATACTGGTTAAGAGCTTGGATGCTAATCAAAAGGTCAGCAGTTGGAATCCACCAGTTGCTCCCTGGAAACCTTATGGGGCAGTCTACTCTATCCTATAGGGTCACTATGGGTTGGAATCGACCTGACGGCAATGGGTTTGGTTTGTTTGGTTTATGGTACTGAATCTCAGAATCATCAATGAGTTTGTTCAGGGGTGAAAAATCACGTTTGTATTCTTACTTCATCGAGTGGGAAAAGCTTCAGTTTTACAGTCCAAAACCCGGTTGCAACACTTCCCTGTGTATCAAGGGCAACTGTCACTCTGTTTCCTCATCAGTAAAATGATACTACCATACCCAAGCTGTGAAAATGATAGGGGTACTACACAGATACACACACAGCACAATAAATGGCTTATATTGGGTAGATGCATAATAGATGTTAGTTCTCTTATTTTTATTAAAAACAAATGCCCTCGTTGATCATCCCTCATCTCTCCAAACTGTCAACACATAGTAATATTGTAAAGTCATAAATTAAACGTGTAGGGGAAAAGATTTTTATAGTGAGATGTGAAACCTAGTTTCTAATTTCCATCCTACCATTAAAAAGCTTCAAATCCACAGAGAAATCATTCAACCCTTCTAAGTCTATTCCTTTCTTTAGTAAAGTGATAAAGTTGAATCAACCAAGATGACTCAAATAGTCCCATCTACGACTCGACACATATGAAGTCACCATGAGCCAGAATCAACTCAATAACAGATTTTGACTTGATGTATAACTATAAATGCCACACTAATTTCTGAGGTCTGTTATAGGCAAGTTACATTGAAACTTTAAACATTTTAAAATTAGTATGAAGTATAATTTGACATTTCTAAAACTTCTTCATTTGGGATACTATAACTGATCATCTTCTGGAGGAAAGTTCTTAAAACTACTCACATCTGGTTGGATGGCTTTAAACACTGGAACATCCATTAGTGTTATCTGACCCTGAAATATAAAGTAAAAAATGACACTATCTTCTTTGGAATTCCATAATACAACACATATTCTAAATTAAAATTATATTCTTTACCAAAATATTACTCAATACACAAATCTTCACTTGAATGAACTGTCAACTTTAAAATATTTTAAGAGGCTTATCAGAAATTGAAAATTATATTTAATGGTACTACAAGGGCTAAATTATTTCTAATTATCTCATGGCCCTTTGTACTTTCTTGGGCAACAAATGACATAAAGTTAGAAAATAAAACAAAAATAATTTTAAAAATTCAGACATGGTCACACATTAAAATCAAAAACAAAAATCACAGAATACTGTTCTTGTTATGACTATTAAATATCTCCTCAAACTTATAAAATCTGATATTAATAAAAAAGGTTTCTTCCTGATTTACAAAAAGGAATCAGACTACAGCAGAGACAACATACTATATCTAAGGACTTTTACACGGCTATGGACCTATCTCATTTATGGTTATAGATGTAAAACAAAATCCAGCAATATATCAAAAGAATACTATGTTATACCAAGCACAGTTTTATTTCTAAAATGGAAAGAGTAATTCAGTATCAGAAAATCAATATATTCTGTTAACAAATTAAGGGAGAAAGAGAACATAAATAATGTTAACGTCAGTTTTTCTAGGTACCTTTTATGATATTGCAGTAACACCTTCATATTTCATTTTTCAATTTTTTAATTTACAAAAGAAGTAAAAGTACCTCTTAGACATATCAAAGTAGAGTTGGCTTGTGGAGGTAGTACAGGTAGGGAGGAAAGTAATTACCATAAAGATAAATACTTACTTATTACCTGCCAAGTTGAAAGTATAACTTATGAAGCCGTCCTAAAAATATCTACACTCTTCTCACCTCCACCTCATCCCTACCCCTCTGTGCTTGCTCCATCGTTGTGCTACCCTTCCCCATCAGTTTCCACATTCAGCTTTTTTTAATTTTATTTTTTACAAACTCCTCCACTGGGCCTACAATTTCCAAGTCAACAGTACCAATTATGTAAATTATGGGCAAAAACTGGAGAAGGGAGGGGTGGGAAGCTTACCGCATACTCTTCTGGTGTAACCTTAAGGACATCAAATACCACAGCATCAAAGCTTTTCTTCAATTCAGAACCTTTGTCACTTAATGATTCAGAGCTGCTACTTTTCTGTCAAATTTAAAGAAAACATAGCCATTTTAATATCGTCTCATAGTTGATGTGACAGAAATTTGATTGGCACTAAAATCTGAGGAAACTAAGAATAGTGAGTTAAAATTTTAAACAAACAGTACAGAAGAGTTAAGCAGAGCATGCTGCCCAGTTGGAAGAATACTAGATAAAGGGTCAGTCAACTTGAGGTCTAACCTTGGCTTTAGATTTTTAGGTTACTGAGTAAGTCATATTTGTGTGCCAGTTTCCTCATCCTGACAGCCTATCATTTTCTATAGAATTAAAGATTTAAACAAGTTCAATGATTCTCAAATGGGGTAAAGGGAAGCCAGAGGAAAAGGATATACATTTATTTATAATTTTTAAACAAATTTTTTTAAAAAGATAAAATTATTTTGATAACATAAACCAAAAGAAAATATTTAGAGCAACTCCATTAATTAAAGAGCTGTATAATCCATTCTCATTTGTTAGGTGATGTCTGTTGGTGAAAGTACTATTGATACTGTTCTTTCTATTGTATTGTATTATAAACCTGAGTGTTTTCTGCATTAAGACTACTGTTTTACGTTTGAATTTTCTGTCGCTACATGTAGAACAAAAAAGGTGGCTTTTGGCTCTGAAAATTTTATTTATGCTTAATTGTCAACTTCATCTCTACCATGAAATAAAAATGTATTCTGTATTGGTTGGCCGAATTCAGAGGATCATCAGTCTAAGAACATTTAGACCAGAATCTACCAAAGGGTGTTAGGATATGAGGCCACATTTACAGGTACAAAAAAGTAACCAACATTTCATTACCAAGGTATAGGTCAATTAGCTGTTACACATCACTTCTAACCACTTGTCATTATGCCTCATTTTTACTTTTTCTTTGCTTTTAAGTAGCAGCAAAATATCAAGTATACGATTCATAATCATTACAAAGGAAGGGATCCATTTCACTAAATATCCTTAACCATTCATGTCAGTGACCCTTTCAATTTGAACATTTTTTTCAAAATTAGGTATATAAGCAACAGAAAAAGCTATGACTTTTAAACTGTCGTTTTCTGCCATCAAAATATGGGATTGTTGTTGTTGTTGTTGCCGCCAGGTGCCGTCGAGTCCATTTTTGACTCATAGTGACCCAATGTGACAGAGTAGAACAACCCCAGAGGTTTTCTAGGCTGTAATCTTTATGGGAGCAGATTGCTAGGTCTTTTCTCCCATGGAGCTGCTGGATGGGTTTGATTCCCCCAACCTTTCGGTTAGCAGCCAAGTGCTTAACCATTATGCCATCAGGGCTCCTTAGATTTTGGACAGTACTAGAATATTATGAAAAATCTGCCTTGGTGGGGAAGTTTCATATGAAATGGCCCTTTTAATCATGAGAAATAAACTAAAATGTATTCTGGCTACTGTAAAAAACATAGGTTAAAGAGGAAGCACAAGAAATTCATTTATTTTTCTTTTACTATATTAAAGAATAATGTTTACCACCCTCTTAACACTTTGGTCTCAAAGTTCCTTAATATCTTCAACTCCACTTTAGCTTAATTTCACCCCAGCCATGTACTCAGACTTTGCTATCACTGAAAATAATCTAAGTGTATGGTTTCAATTATTTTTCTTATGCAAATGATTTCTGTATTTTTGTCCCTAGCCCTGGCTTCCCTCATAAATGTTATTAAGCATTTCTGATGGACCAGACATTTTACTTATATGTGAACAAAATCAAATTCCTTATTATTGTTCTGTTCCACAACCTGTAAAGGAAACAGTTCTACTCCTTTCTCTGACCTATTAAAACTGTCATCAAACACTATTCTCATTCAATATGAAGTGAGAAAAATAAAAGGGAAATATAAGAGCCAGGTGCTAAAGTTACTAAGGCAGGCAGGCAAATGTCCTAGATCTATAGACAAAACAAAAAAGAAAAAAGGTGGTGTAATAAACTCACAATACATTAACTAGAAAGGTGAATACCTATTCAGACTTCATCTCCATCTAAACACCCTAAGCTACATCACCGAAGTAGCCCTTCTAACATCCCAGTCGAACGGTTCTTTGATCTCTTCTATCCCAATTATAGTGATTAAGCGTTTGGCTGCTAACCAAAAGGTGGGAAGTTTGACTGCACCAGCTGCTCCTTGGAAACCCTATGGAGCGGTTCTACTTTGTCCTACAGGGTCGCTGAGTCAGAATCGACTCTGCGGCAATGGGTTTTTTTTTTTTTTTAAAATTCCAATTATCACCTGCCCAACATTTCAACAATCCGATCACAAGGCCACATTCTAGACCTTGTCATCAACACTATGATCACAACCTCTCTCTGCCTTAAGTCCACTGTAAATACTCAAGAGAGTCATTTCTTCACTTCTCTCTTTTTCTATCTCCCCCTCAAGAACATCGTCAGTACAGCAGAGCAAAAGATACAAGTGTAATGATCCTGGAATGGTCAGAACTATGATGAAAGAACAGAAGAAAATAGCAGGGACAAAGTGTTACTGAGATCAGCTTAGCAATACAGCTTTCAACCGATTATGAGTGAAGAGTACTGACTGCAAACCTGGCTGCCTAGATGTGCAAGTTCAGTTCATAAAAACCACACTGGATGGTTTCTGGAATATTAGAAAAAGGCAAAGACGGTAGATACTGAAGTAGCTACACAAATAAGTCAGTATTTATAAAAATTGTATGAAAATCAAACTTTTATGTTGAAAAAGTATGTGTAATATAATGCTATAATTCCACAGCTGTTGTAATTATTTCTCCAGCAAAAGTGTTGATTTGAATACATTTAACCTCAGATATTTACAAATAGTCGTGTGCTAAGTCTAGAAGCCATCTGTTAAGAATATCAAATCCCACTTCTCTCACACCAAAATGTGTAGAAATCAAAATCAATTTATTCTACTCCTCACATCAACTCAATGAAATCAATTCAGTTCCAACTCAACTGCACATACAATATTTCGTCCTCTTACCCTACCCACCCGGAGCTAGGTCAGATCTTATCAATCAAAGGGCACAATCCTCCAAACGGCCCAGTCTACCCAAGACCTCAGATCCAACCACAAGCTTGGGAGTTCCCATGATAACCTCACTTCTGGACTGCTGGCTCCCACTACTCCCTCAGGTTTGATAGATAATTCACTGGAATGACTCACAGAACTCAGGAAAGTACTATACTTACAATTATAGTTTTATTACAAAAAAAAAAAAGAACTCAGGACCAGTATGAAGAAAAGGAGCACAGGGCGAGGTCTGGGAGAATTCCCAATATGGAGTCTCTGTGTCCCAAAAAGGGAGTGTCACCCTTCAAGTACAGACGTCTTTTGTCAACTACTGCCATGTCCAGAGCCTTAACTGATTGAATGAATCTGCCCCCGTCTCCTTCCCTACCCCCTCCAGAGGTCTTGTGGCCTGGCCAGCCCCCACCTGAGTCACCTCACTGGCATAAATCCTCAGGTGTGGTCTTCAGGTCTCATCAAAGATACTTCAATCACTGGGGAAATTCCAAGCTTTTACAGGTTATCTCTCAGGAACCAAGGGCAAAGACCAAATTCTTCAGGTAAAGTAAAATTCTTTTCCTCCCACACCATCATTCCTTTTTCAGTCTTTTTTTTTTCCCCAAGACCACTAAAAAACTGTTCACCTAAAACAGATGAATACTGATGGACCAAACCAGATCTGAAGGGAGAACAAGACTATTTAAAATATAAACGGATGTGCCTCTCTCCTGTTAGCACTGCATATAGAGGAAAAAGGGTCTCAAGAGCTGCAAAATAAATATAGGCTACTAACCTATCAGCTTAAGAGGCAGGGAACAGATAGATCATCAACACCAAAAACCAAACCCACTGCGGTCCAGTTGATTTCGACTCACAGAGGCTCTACAGGACAGAGTAGAATTTCGCCATAGGGTTTCCCAGGCTGTAAATCTTTACAGAAGCAGACTGCTACATCTTTCTCCCAGGGAGTGGCTGCAACCACAGACCTTTCAGTCAGCAGCTAAGTGTTTTAAACACTGCGCCACTAGGTCTCTTTATATCATCAACAAGATGACAACAAATCAAGTGATCTTATAGATCACTTACCTTTAAAATTAGGAACTTTCAAATGTATTAATTTAAATGAATGATTATTTCTAATAAAAAAAAGTCATATTGTAATTAGATTAAAATTTTGATCCCCTGGTGATATACTACATTTATGAGCAAATGAATTCTAGATAAAAGTCATAATATTTCTGGTTTACAACTAGAAAATTAAGTCACATCTGAAACTCTCTAATATGATCCACACAAAAACAAAATCATCTGTGTATCAGACTTAAAAACAACAGCTTCGAGTCAAGGGCTCTTCCAAAATCAAAAATTCAGTGATTTTGAAAAAAAAAAATCCTTCTCTGCCTCACTTGTACCACTGCCCTCAAGGTTCATATAAGGTAAAAATATTCTAAAAAGAAATTCTAGTGACTCTTTAAAACTAAACATAAGAAAAGGGTTTTAATTAGTAATTACTTTTTTTCAAATATCTTCTCAAGTAACAGGTGCACAACGACGTAATGGCTTTTAAATGTAGTCCTTTATCCAAAATTCATTCACTATCCTCCTGCACAGTAGACTGTATTCTAAATCAATCCATTGAAAATGTTCAATTCCAGACTTCCCATTGAAGCTGACTAAATTATACAAAAAGAGATAACTAATGATCCATTAAATTATTTTGTTTGCCAAGGATAAGGATTAAGGTTTCTAACATGAACCGTAAATATATGAATGACAAAAGTTAAAAAAAAAACAAAAAACTAAAATATTTGTAGCCCTTTATTTCACATTCTGATTTAAGTCTGTAATCAACCATAATACTTGAAAAATTAGACAGCCAGTTAAGAGAGTTTATAATTGAATGCCTTGAAAGTCTTACCTCAGAAGCAGTAGCTGCAATATTCACATTGCTTGCCTGTCCATTCATTAGGTCCATGCTTCCCCCAACATCAGTTTTTGACCCTATGTTAACAGCAACAAGGGACCAATTACTTCACGTCCAAGGCCACAAATACATTATTACTGTAAAAAGCAAAGAGAAAAATTAAAATGTACGTCTTACTGGAAGTTTAAGAAAATAAATCCATGCCTACCACCATGCCAAGGTGTAAAATACTTCAACTTTGCCAAGCTCTATTTTTTATTTTAGTTATACCACTAAATTCTGATTGAAGACGATCCTGTACATATTTTCAAATGGGCAGTATTCAACAGACGTTATTGTTATTTTCTTCATTGGCAAAGCAAAAGCATAACTTTTCAGTTATTAAATGAATATTGTACATTTTTTAGTTTTATGAAAAAAAAAGTAAAGTATAAAAGACATATGGCAAAGTAACACACACCATACATGGTAATTTTTTTTAGAAATCTCATTTACCAAGATAACACAAATACTTAAAAACAAAACTAAAATACTATAGAACGCGTCATAAAATCATAAACACATATGGTATGTTTATTTGTCTTGGGTTTTAAAGTTTTTTGAGTATTCTAAATCCATCATCTCGTTGATCTTCATAACTACCAATACCAATAACTGGGGAAGATATTATTATACCGACATAACACAAACAGAGCCTCTGAGGACACGGGCTGGTAAGTGGGAAGCTAAGAATCAAATTCAGGCCATCTAAAATTCTTGTCATATATTCTTTCAACAAGACAATGCTTCTTTCCACTTTACTAGAAGTCAGAATATTTACTTAATGTTCTAATCTCTTTCTACCAATAACCTGTTTTATAACACTGTATAGGTAATATCACCTCTTTAACATGGAATTTCTTCCTCTTTGTAAACAATATGGTGATTTTTAAGGTCCCCTTCCAACTTTAAATTTCTATGATGCGTTTCCTAAGAGAAATAATAGGTGTCTATAAATTAGGTGTTTTAAACAAACTACTATACCCACTTTAAAAGCTGGGATTGAAACATTAATAATTTGCTTGATACAAAGTTTCTTCTCTCCAGAGAAGCAGTATCCCCTTGCGGCTGAGTTGACTCTGACTCACAGTGACCCTAGAGAACTGTGATTTTAAAGCACAGACTCCAGGACAACACTGCCAAGGCTTGAACCTAGCAAACTGCTTAACTTTTCTGTCCTTAGTTTCCTCATCTATAAAACAGGGATAACAAGTACCTACTTCATAGAGTTTTGGTGAGGAGAACTGAAATTAATATACACAAAGCACCTAAAACAGGCACATAGTAAAGTGTGCTATTATGATGGTGGTGATAATATAGATTTTGTCTACAATCAGACAGTCCACATAAAGCTTACATTCAATAAAGTTTCTTAACTAAAGACAAAAGATGAAAACCTTAGAAATACACTTCTGGCCAGCACGTGCTGGTGGGCTCCTCCAAAACAATTAAAATCCTCACTGTGAACACCACTGATGAGAATGCCACCATTTTTTTTGCTATAGATGAAGCTTAACATGTTCCTGGTTTTCAAATGCTTAAAATTTATTACTAATGATAGCAGGGTTCAGTTACAGCTTAAATCTATCTTCATTTCTTCAGATACATCCTAAGCACATAGTAAGAGCAAAGCGTAGTGCTAGAATTTCTTAAAAATATATATTAGAAATAATATGTTCTTAAAACAATTTAGAATCCATTTAGAAAGTCAATGTGAAAATAAATGAAACACAGAAATACTTTAATTTCCACCAATTTACAGTTTTTCATTCTATAAGCTTTAATAGCCTTATGCCCCTAACAAGGATCAACTTGTCTTTATACTGTTATATAAAACCAACGTGTTAATCCAGATTTTCTCTGAGGGCAACACTCAGTTTGCAATGAAATGTTTCAAATAATTTCATCTCACTCTACGTTCTGTGCACAGATTCATTCTGACATGAATCCATAAATTAAGAGTGCCCTCTAGTGCTAAGAAAAAGATTTTAATTTTCTTAAAGGAATCATATCCTTAACCTACCTCACATACTAAATAAATAAATAATTATTTACTGGGGGAAAAAAAAAAAAGAGAGATAATACAAACCAGATATAAACATTAACACATTTGTAATCTATAGCAGTAAGAAATCAAGTTTTTTTGCCTGCTTTGAATTAAATTGTCAGATATTCCACAAAAATTAGCAAGTTGCATTAAAATCCATTATATGTTTAAAAAAAAAAAAGGCAAAGATACCTTAATGAAAATCTTACGGCGATTAGAAATGTACTACATGTCAATAACATGTAATAACACTGAAGTACAACAAAGTTTCGTATGATACAACAGAAACACTGCAAGTCCTAAAATACAGACATGCGTTGAGTCTTTCAGCATGTGTCTCAGGACCTACACCTGTGCTCTGCACATAGAAAAGTAAAATTAAACAATATGAATACATGGTTTAATATCTTCTTGATTTTCCTAGAGCTATAAATTACATAACCACTTATAATAACTGAACATCACACAGCTCTTTTCTTAAATTATTTTCCACTTATTCTCTTCTGACTTTCTAAAGACGGTCACTCTATCTTTAGGGTTTATACCCCAAAATAGGGCATATTTTAACATAAACATCAGTATTAAGGAAGCAGAGAGTTACAACTGTATCAAGGAGGCAGCTAAGTAAAAAAGAACCAAATTGTAAGCTAGCTTAGGGTCCATCATTCAAAGACTGAAAGGAAGAAAAGACGGAAGGGAAGAAGGGAGATGGATAATCACATACATTTACAACAGGGCACAAGAATGTCTATTATCAATTCAACAAGTATTTACTGAGTGCCATGTATGAGGCTAGCTAAATAAGAACAGGGGCGTTCCTGCCCTTGACTTAAAACAACTGAAAAGAGGGGAGTAATGCATCACTCACTCATTAAATCCATTGCCATAGAGTCAATTCTGACTCATAGTATAGAGGAGAACTGCCCCATAGCGTTTCCAAGGCTGTAAATCTTTACAGAAGCAGACTGCCACATTTTTCTCCTGTGGAGCAGCAGATAGTGAGTTCGAACTGCTGACCTTTCGGGTAGCAGCTAAGGGCGTTTTAACCACTGTGCGACCAGGGCTCCTTCAACCATTAGAATGAGGAAATCCGAAATGTGTAGATTTAGTTCCTTGCTTAAGGTCACAGAACTAGATTATAGAAATGTAGGCACAATCATTCAGTCTCCTAACTTTCCACATTTGCAATGGTTTTCCCACAACGAAACCAATGCCTTTTTATAAATGAATAAGGAATTAAAACTAAAGCCACAAATTCCTCACTAATTAATCTCATTTCATAGTACCAGTTATGTGTTCTTTCCTAAAATAATTTATTCTACCATCATGAGGAATATTGTGCTAAAGACAATTTAATAGTTTTACAAAGCATACTTTAGAAAATTTAGGCAACCACAAGAAATAGTAGAGGAATACAATTAACGGTGCAATTTCTCTGGAAAACATTTGGCTAACACAGAATTGAGATGCTCATAGACTCTAACCCAAAATCTCTGTCCTGGAAATTCATCTTATCAAAGCTCTAAAAAATAAGAAGTATACAAAGTTATTCAATCAAACATTATTTACAAAAGTAAAAACTGAAAACAACTTTAATGCCTTTATATTCAATCACATTAAAAAATTCACACAAGCAATTATAAGAAACATGAAAACAGCAGTGACAGGTACAGTAACAGACACTGAATCTTACTGTAATATTCTTGTTTTATGAAAATAGTAACTGAGTAAAATTAAAATACCTAATTGCAACTCAATATTTAAAAGGTATTTCAGAGTCGGCTTTCTTTTAAAATTTGTTTTTAAATGGAAGTTAAAGTTGCATTTTATATGACATCCATGGAAGGCCTGAAGATTTAAAGTCCCAAAGATTTAAGCCCACTTTCAGCATGTGTGACAGATAAAATTGCACTGTCTTAATTTTTTTAATCTAAGAAAACTACAGAGATTAGTCCCAAATTCTTCAGTAATTTGTTTCAGTAATTACAGCCATCAAAATGCTGAGAAGTAACAAAGATTTTGTTTTTGAGTTATTCTAACAAAAGTTTAATAAAAAATATAGTTGCCTCTTAAGATCATTTCTGAATAGCATTAAGAGCAAGATTATCTTTGCTACTTGGCACCCTTAAAAAGTTCACATTATGAAGACAGAGAAATTAAAGCCCTAATGACAAGCTCAAAATAAAAAATGACCAACTATATAAGCAAACAACCCACTCTGAGTAAAAGACAGGAAACACAATAATTACTAGGATTAGACCTCTCAAGAACTTCAGATAACTAATGATCAAATACAGACTATAAAACAGGGAGGATCAAAATCAGTAGCCCTAAAAGAAGAAAATGAAAACATAACAAAACATTATGAAAAAGCAAAGCAAGATAAACATTCACAAAAAACCAAACTTAAAAAAAAAGAAAGAAAGAAACACACAGTTACTGAAAATTAAGCATCTTATTAATCACAATTAAAGAGAATATTTGTAGAGAAGAATATAGAGATGAAGAAATTATGCAGAAATCCTACACAACAGTTAATGAAATGGAAAATGTAAAGAGAGATTAAGAGAAATGAAGGCTCTAAATTAAGATCTAACATAGTTTAATGGTACTTCCGGGGGAAAGAAGAGAGATAATGGAAGAAAGGCAATACTTAAAGACATAAAGGCTGAGGAGTTTCCAGAACTCATGAAAGACATAAATCTTCATATTCAGGAATCTTGAGCTTTGTGCAGGATAAATAAATAAAAAGAATCATATTGTACATACATCACTTTAAACTGCAGAACACTTTAAAAAGCAAAGGAGATAAAACAGATTACTTAATTTACATAGGAACAAAATTAAACTGAAAGCTTCTCAACAACACCAACAGATAAAAACGAAGTATCTTTGAAGTGCTAAGAGAAAATAACTGTCACCCTAGAATTCCATACCCAGCTAAATTCTCATTCAACAGGAGGCAAAATAAAGACATTTTCAGACAAAGAATTTACTAGAAAATTATGCCAAATGGCAAGCAATTAAGAATATTATACATAAAAAAAACTAACTTATCCCTACGTAGTAAAACTTGTCCTGGTTTCTGCTGAACTTTATAGCAGCTGAAACTAGAGTTAGGAGTCGAAATAATTATCTTAACCATGAGCATTAACAGGATTAATATTTTTGGGTTATTGCCGAAGTGTTTAAAAGTTCAAAATTAACCTCTATTTATTGACTTTTAAAAATAATAATTTGCTTTTATGTAAAAAAGATTTTCTCCTCTTATAGAAAATCCTATCATCTGTTTTATGCATTGGGATACACAAAACAGTACAATAATGTCTTAGTCATCTAGTGCTGCTATAACAGAAATACCACAAGTGGATGGCTTTAACAAACAGAAATATATTTCTTCACAGTAAAGTAGGCTAGAAGTCCCAATTCAGGGTGTCAGCTCCAGGGAAAAGCTTTCTCTCTGTCGGCCTTCTCATCAATCTTTCCCCAGACTAGGAGCTTCTCCGCTCAGGAACCCCTTGTCCAAAGGACACACTCTGCTCCCGGCACTGTTTTTTTGGTGGTTTGAGGTCCCGGTCTCTCTGCTCACTTCTCTCTTTCATTTATCAAGAGATTCCCTCAAGACACAATCCAATCTTGTAGACTGAGTCCTGCCTCACTAACACAACTGCTGCCCATCCTCCCTCATTAACATCATAGAGGCACGATTTACAACATATAGGAAAATCACACAATACCAGGAATCATTGCCCAGCCAAATTGATACACACACTTTTGAGGGGGCATAATTCAATCCATGACAAATAATAAAAGCTAAACTTTATGAAGTGCTTAACTATCTAGCAGGTCCTCCTCAAAGTGCTCTCCCACATAAATATTTACTCAATCATCAAAATAACCCTATTTCTCCATTTTTAGAGATGAGAGGATAGGTAACTTGCCCAAGCTTATATAGTAAGGATAGACATCTGGAAGGGAGTGGGGAAGAAATGACAGATGGATAAAGACAGAAAAGATAATGGATTGATTAAAGAATAGATGGGGTAAAAAAAAAAAAAAAACAGAAGGACAGACAGGGAAAGAATCAAGAAATAAATAAGGAAAAAGAAGGAAGGAAGGGAGGAAGAGAGGGAACCTAAAAGGTGGTTCTTACTCTAAGCAAATTTATTATTATGAGAGAATCAGAGACTATTACAACTTGTTACACTGTGGTTCAGCATGGATTCTACAGGAGGAAATGTTTAGACTTACAAAGGAAGACAAGCTGATGGGCAGGAGGAAAGGAGAAGTAAAAGCAATCTATGCAACAAGTAAAAAACAACACAAAAAAGGTACAAATTTAAAAGTAAGGAAGACATGGAGAGAAGGTGCAATGTAACAGGACCAGATTATGGAAGGTCTCAACTGTTATGTGGAGGAATTTAGATTAGACAGGACAGGCACTACTAGTCATTAAAGGTTTCTGAGTGGGTAACTGACCTTAAGAAACTAAAACTGGCATATCAAAAAGGTTTAACATGCCAGGGGTATCCAACTGGGGCTTTACGGAAGGTGTTCTACTGCCAAAAACAGCAAACAATCTGAAGTTCAGGCTCCCTTTCCACTTCAAGCTTTTCCAACCTCTTCTCTTTAGGACCTTCTTCTGGTCTTCTAGTTTTACAAAACCTCCCATGGTCATTCTATCCCCATAACTTTAATCACTGCATTTTATCATCATCCTGTTTCTAATTCAGAATTCCTGATCACGAGGAAATGGCAACCTCAGAGATATTTAAAAGAAAAAAAATTAATGTAATTCACATGAACTCATGACTCACCCTCACTTCTCCGGGCAAAGAAAGGAGAGAGTAGAAAAAGTATGAGATAAAGAATGCCAGCTCTATGACTTAAACCAGCTGTGTTCTGCTGGGTAAATTATTTAATCTATGAACTTTGGTTTCTTCATTTATATATAAGGAATGATAAAAATGTTCCTGAGAGAGATTTTGTGAGAATTATATGAAATCATGTACAAGAAAACACAATGTCTTTAGAAATGGTATAGAATAATGAAAAGAACACAGACTTTGAAGTCCGATAGTCCTCTGCTCAAATCCCAGCTTTGGTAATGCCAGCTATATGGCATTGGGCAAGGAACTTTGCTGGTATTTAAATAAATGCTTAAAGTCCATCTTTCAGTAATACGGTTTTAAAAAAGGGGGAGTCCTCCCTCTACTTCTGAATTCCAGAAGCATTGTGAAAATTACAATACAAAAAGCAAACACAATTACATTGAACATAAATGGCCTAAATGCACCCATAAGAAGACAGAAATTGACAGAATGGATAAAAACACAGGATCCATCAATATGCTTTCTACAAGAGACACACCTTAAAAACAAAGACATAAATTTATTAAAAATCAAAGGATAGAAAAAATATATCAAGCAAATAGCCACCGAAAAAGGGCAGGAGTGGCAATATTAGTTTCAGATAAAATAGACTTTAAAACAAAATCAACCATAAAAGACAAAGAAGGCATGATCCATCATGAAGACATAACCATAATGATTATCTACACACCCAATTATATGGCTCCAAAATACAGAAAACAAACTTTAACAGCACTGAAAAGAGAAACTGACAGTTCCACTGTAACAGTAGGAAACTTCAACACACAATTCTAGGTAAAGGGCAGAACATCTAGAAAGAAACTCAGCAAAGACAAAGAAGATCTAAAGGCCACAATCAGCCAACTTGAATTAACAGACATACATAGAACACTCCACTCAACAGCTGCAAAGTACACATTCGTTTCGAACACACATGGAATGTTCTCCAGAACAGACCACATCTTAGGCCACAGAGTAACCCTCAATAAAATCCAAAACACTGAGATAATACAAAGTATCTTCTCTGATCACCATGTCATCAAAGTAGAAATTAATGACAGGAAGAATGAGGAAATAAAATCAATTACATGGAAACTGAATAACACCCTGCTTAAAAACCACTGGGTAATAGAAGAAATCAAAGATGGAATAAAAAAATTCCTAGAATCAAATGAAAATGAAAACACATCATACCAAAACCTTTGGGACACAGCAAAAGCAGTACTCAGAAGTCAATTTTTAGCAATAGATGCACACACCAAAAAAGAAGAAAGGGACAAAATCAAACCATTAGCCTCACAACTCAAATGAACAGAAAGAGAGCAGTAAAAGAAGGCTACAATCACCAGAAGAAAGGAAATAAAAAAGATCAGAGCAGAAACGAAATAGAGAATAGAAAAACAATAGAAAGAATCAACAAAACCAAAAGCTGGTTCTTGAAAGGCTCAACAAAATCAACAAACCACTAGCCATACTGACAAAAGAAAAACAGGAGAGGATGCAAATAACCCAAATAACAAATGAAATGGGGACATTACAACAGATTCAACTGAAATAAAAAGGATTATAACAGAGTATTATGAAAAACTGTAGTCCAACAAATTTGAAAATCTAGTGCAAATGGACAAATGTCTAGAAGCATACTACCTACCCAAACTCACAAATTGATGTTGAAAATCTTAACAGACGCATAACAAAAGAAGAGACTGAAAAGGTAATTTAAAAAAAAAAAACTCTCAACAAAAAACTCCTGGCCCAGATGGCTTCACTGGAAAATTCTACCAAACATTCAGAGAAGTGCTTATACCAGTATTACTCAAATTATTTCAGAATATAGAAAAGGAAGAGATATTTCCAAATTCATCCTATGAAGCCAGCATAACCCTGATACCAAAACCAGGTAAAGACGCCACAAGAAAAGAAAACTACAGACCAATACCTCTCACGAATATAGACGCAAAAATTCTCAACAAAATTCTAGCCAATCGAATTCAGCATCGTATCAAAAAAATAATATACCACGACCAAGTAGGATTCACACCAGGTATGCAAGGATGGTTCAACATTAGAAAATCAATCAGTGTAATCCACCACATAAAGGGAAAGAAAAGAATCACATGATCATCTCAATTGACACAGAAAAGGCATTCAACAAAGTCCAACACCCATTCCTGATAAAAATTCTGAATAAAATAGGTATAGAAGGGAAATTTCTCAACATAATAAAGGGCATCTATACAGAACCAACAGCCAACATCATTCCTAATGAAGAGAGGCTGAAAAAATTCCTCTTGAGAACAGGAACAAGCCAAGGACGTCCTTTATTGTGCTGGAAGTCATAGCTAGAGCAATAAGGCAAGAAAAAGAAATAAAGGGCATTCAAATTGGCAATGAAGAAATTAAACTGTCCCTGTCTGCAGATGATAGGATACTATATATAAAAAATTCAAAAGACTCCACGAGAAAACTACTGGAGCTAATGGAAAGAGTCAGCAGAGTAGCAAGATACAAGATAAATATACAAAAATCCATTGGATTTCTATACACAGATAAAGAGAGCGATGAAAAGGAAATCAGGAAAACAATACCATTTATAATAGCCCCTAAAAAAAAAAAAAATACTTAGAAATAAATCTAACCAGGGATACAAAAGACCTATACAAAGAAAACTACAGAACATCACTGCAAGAAACCAAGAAATCTACATAAATGGAAAAACATACCATGTTCATGGATAGACTGAAGATTGTGAAAATGACAAATTCTGCCCAAAGCAATCTACAAATATAATGCAATCCCGATCCAAATACCAACAACATTCCTTAAAGAGATGGAAAACCAACTATTAACTTTATACACATAAGTAAAGCACTATTGAAGACGAAGAATAAAGTAAGAGGACTCACACTACCTGACCTCAGAACGTTACTATACACCTACAGTAGTCAAAACAGCCTGGTACTGGTACAACAACAGATAAATTGACCAATGGAACAGAATCAAGAACGCAGATGTAAATCCATCCACACCTGATTTTCGACAAGGGCCCAAAGAGCATCAAATGGAGAAAGGACAGCCTTTTTTACAAATGGTGCTGGCAAAACTGGATGTCCATCTGCCATAAAATGGAACAGGATCCATACCTTACAGTATACATGAAAACTAATTCAAAATGGATCAAAGACCTATATATAAAACCAAAAACTATAAAGATTATAGAAGAAAAAACAGGATCGACACTAGAGACCCTAATACATGGCATTAACAGATACAAACCATAAATAACAACATACAAACTCCAGAAGATAACCTAGATAACTGGGATCTCCTAAAAATTAAACAATTATGCTCATCAAAAGACTTCACCAAAAGAGTAAAAAGAGAACCTACAGACTAGGAAAAAAATTTTGGCTATTACAAATCCAACAAAGGTCTAATCTCTAAAATCTACAGGAAAAATCCAACAACTCTACAACAAAAAGACAAATAATCCAGTTGAAAAATGGGCAAAGGAAATGAACAGACACTTCACCAAAGAAGACATTCAAGCAGCCAAGAGACACATGAGGAAATGTTCGCAATCACTACCCATTAGAGAAATGCAAATCAACACCACAATGAGATACCATCCCACCCCGGCATTACTGACACGAATCAAAATACTAGAAATAACAAATGTTGAAGAGGCTGTGGGGAGGTCGGAATGCTTATGCACTGCTGGTGGGGATGTAAAAATGATACAACTGTCTTAGTCATCTAGTGCTGCTATAACAGAAATACCACAAGTGGATGGATGGCTTTAACAAAGAGAAATTTATTCTCTCATAGTCTAGTAGGCTACAAGTCCAAATTCAGGGCATCAGCTCCAGGGGAATGCTTTCTCTGTCGGCTCTGGAAGAAGTTCCATGTCATCAATCTTCCCTTGGTCTGGGAGCTTCTCTGTGCAGGAACCTCAGGTCCAAAAGATGCACTCTGCTCCCGACACTGCTTTCTTGGTGGTATGAGGTTCCCACGTGTCTCTGCTCACTTCTCTCTTTTATATCTCAAAAGAGATTGGCTTAAGACACTAACCAATTGTGTACACCTCATCAGTGTAACTGCCACTAATCCATCTTATTAGATCATAGTAACTGAATTTACAACACATAAGGAAATCACATCAGATTACAAACTGGTACACAATGATACAATACTGGGAATCATGACCCAGCCAAGTGGACAGATATTTTCGGCGGACACAATTCAATCCATGACAACAACCATTTTGGAAAACAATATGGTGCTTCCTTAGAAAGCTAGAAATAGAAATACCATATGATCCAGCAATACCACTCCTAGGAATATATCCTGGAGAAATAAGAGCCATCACATGAATAGACATATGCACACCCATGTTCACTGCAGCATTGTTCACAATAGCAACAAGATGGAAACAACCCAGATGCTCATCAACAGATGAATGGCTAAAGTATGGTACATACACACAATGGAGCATTATGCAACGATAAGGAACAATGATGAATCTGTGAAACATCTCATAATATGGATGAAACTGGAGGATATTATGCTAAGTGAAATAAGTCAATCACAAAAGGACAAATATCGTATGAGACATCTACTGTAGAAACTCATGAAAAAGTTTACACACAAAAAGAAACAATCTTTGTTGGTTACGAGGGATGGGACGGGTTGGGGGGGAATACTAAATAGACAATAGATAAGCGGTAATGTTGGTGAAGGGTAAGACAGTACACAATACTGGGGAAGCCAGCACAACTTGTACAAGGAAAGGTCATGGAAGCTTCATAGACACATCCAAACTCCCTGAGGGACTGAATTGCTGGGTGGAGGGCTGTGGAGACCATGGTCTTGGGGAACGTCTAGCTCAACTGGCATAACACAGTTTATAAAGAAAATGTTCTACAGTCTACCTTGGTTAGTAGTGTCTAGGGTCTTGAAAACCTGTGAGCAGCCATCTAAGATACTCCAATGGTCTCACCCCTTTGGGAGCAAGGGAGAATGAAGACAGTAAGATACAAGGAAAAGATCAGTTCAAAGGACTAATGGACCACAACTACCATGGCCTCCACCAGACTTAGTCCAGTACAACTAGATGGTGCCCAGCTACCACCACTGACTGCTCTGACCGGGATCACAACAGAGGGTCCCAGACAGAGCTGGAGAATAATGTAGAACAAAATTCTAACTCACAAAAGAAGACCAGACTTACTGGCCTGACAGAGACTGGAGAAACCCCAAGAGTATGGCCCTCGGACACCCTTTTAGCTCGGTAATGAAGTCACTCCTGAGGTTCACCCTTCAGCCAAAGGTTAGACAGCCCCATAAAACAAAACGAGACTAATGGGGCACAACAGTCCAGGGGACAGGAAAGCTGGTAATAGGGAACCCAAGATTGAGAAGGGACAGTGTTGACATGTCGTAGGGTTGTTAAACATTGTCATAAAACAATATGCGTACTCACTGTTTAATGAGAAACTATTTGTTCTATAAACTTTCATCTAAAGTACAATTAAAAAAAAAAAAAAAAGACCAGACTTACTGGACTGACAGAGAATGGTGAAACCCCAAGAGTATGGCTCCCGACACCCTTTTAGCTCAGTAATGAAGTCACTCTTGAGGTTCACCTTTTAGCCAAGGATTAGACAGGTCCACAGGACCGAATGAGACTAAAGAGGCACAGCAGCCCAGGGGTAAGGATTAGAAGGCAGGAGAGGACAGGAAAGCTGGTAACAGGGAACCCAAGGTCGAGAATGGAGAGTATTGACATGTCATAGGGTTGTTAACCAATGTCATAAAACAATATGTGTACTGTTTAATGAGAAGCTAGTTTGTTCTGTTAGCCTTCATCTAAAGTACGTTTTAAGAAAAAAAGAAGTATAAATCTAAAAAAAAAAAAGAAGTATAAATCTAAAAAAAAAAAAAGTGAGCAAACTATTCCTCTAAAACAAGCACTTGGAAGCATATTTTAAGACACGTTGTTGTAAAGTGCTGTTAAGTTGGTTCTGACTAATAGTGACCCTATATACAACAGAACGAAACATTACTGGGTCCTGTGCCATCCTCACAATCACTGCTATGTATGAGTCCATTGTGGCAGCCGCTGTGTCAATCTATCTTGTTGAGAGTCTTCCTATTTTTTGCTCACCCTCTACTTAACCAAGCATGATGTCCTTTCTCCAGGGACTGGTCCCTTCTGATAACATGACCAAAGTATGTGAGACAAAGTCTCGTCATCCTTGCTTCTAAGGAGCATTATGGCTGTACAAGTCAGAATCAACCTGATGGCAATGGGTTTGCTTTCTCTCTTTTTTTTTTTTTTGGTCTTCCAAGACAGATCTGTTTGTTCTTCTGGCAGTCTGTGATATACTCAACATTATTCACCAATACCACAATTCAAAAAGGTCAATTCTTCTTCAGTTTTCCTTATTCACTGTCCAGCTTTTGCATGCATGTCAGGTGACTGAAAATACCATGGCTTGGATCACATGCATCTTAATCGCTGAAGTGACATCTCTGCTCCGGAACACTTTAAAGAGGTCTTTTGCAACAGATTTGCCCAATGCAATACATTGTTTGATTTCTTGACTGCTGCTTCCATGGGTGTAGACTGTGGATCCAATTAAATGAAATCCTGGACAACTTCAATCTTTTCTCCATTTATCATGATGTTGCTTATTGGTTCAGTCGTGAGGATTTTTGTTTTCTTTATGTTAAGGTGTAATTCATACTGAAGGCTATGGTCTTTGATCTTCATCAGTAAGTGCTTCAAGTCCTCTTCACTTTCAGCAAGCAAGGTTGTGTCATCTGCATATCACAGGTTGTTAATGAGTCTTCCTCCAATCCTGAGGTCACATTCTTCTTTATATAGTCTAGTTTCTCAGATTATCTGCTCAGCATATAGACTGAATAATTATAGTGAAAAGATACAACCCTAATGCACACCTTTCCTGACTTTAAACCATACAGTATTCCCTTGTTCTGTTCGATCAGCTACCTCTTGTATAGGCTCCTCATAGGCACAATTAAGTGTTCTGGAATTCCCATTCTTCGTAATGTTATCCGTAATCTGTTATGATACACAGTTGAACACCTTTGGGTAGTCAATAAAAACAGGTAAACATCTTTCTGGTATTCTGTTTTCAGCCAAGATCCATCTGAAATCACTGATGATAATCCTCTGAATCCAGCTTGAACTTCTGGCAGCTCCCTGTCGAAGTACTGCTGCAACCACTTTTGAATCATCTTCGGAAAAATTTTACCTGTGTGTGATATTAACGATATTGTTCTATAACTTCCACATTTCTGTGGGATCACCCTTCTTTGGAATGGGCACAAATATGGATCTCTTCCAGTCGGTTGGCCAGGCAGCTGTCTTCCAAATGTCAAGACGTAAGACAAGTGAGTACCTCCAGTGCTGCATCTGTTTATTGAAATATCTCAATTGTTATTCCATCAATTCCTGCAGCCTTGTTTTTTGCTAATGCCTTCAGTGCAACTTGGACTTCTTCCTTCAGTACCACTGGTTCCCGATCATATGCTACCTCTTGAAATGGCTGAACATCGACCAATTCTTTTTGGTATAATGACTCTGTGTATTCCTTCCATCTTCTTTTGATGCTTCCTGTGCCGTTTAATATTTTCCCTGTAGAATCCTTCATTTAATATTTTCTCTGCAGAATTCTTCAATATCGCAACTTGAGGCCTGAATTTTTTCTTCAGTTCTTTCAGCTTAAGAAATGCCAAGCGTGTTCTTCCCTTTTGGTTTCCTAACTCCAGGTCTTTGCACATTTCATTATAATACTTCGTCTTCTCGAACTTCCCTTTGAAATCTTATGTTTAGTTCTTTTACTTCCTCATTTTAAGACAGAAGTACACTGAAAAAAAATTTACTAATTATACACACACATATACACACATATATACATATATATTACTTTCAAAAAACTATTAAATTCTTAGAAAAAAGTTCTAAATGTATATGATGGTTAATGTTATGTGTCAACTCAGCTAGGCCATGGTTCCCAGTATTATGTAATTGTCCTCCATTCTTTGGTATTGTGTAATTATCCTCCATTTTATGTGCTGTAAATCCTAATATCTATATTAATGAGGCAGGATTAGGGTGGGGTGTGATTGAGTCACACTCTTACTAAAGGGCGTGATCCAAGTCACAGCCTTACTCAAGTCACACCCTTACTTAAGTCACCACCTTACTCAAATATCTGATATAGGAGGAGTTTCCTTGAGGGTATGGCCTTCATCCAATACATATGGGCACTCTGGTAAAGCTCTCATGGTCTGGATCCAGCATCCAGCACATCATCATCTGATCTCCGGTTCTTGGGACTTGAGCCAGCAGCCTGCTGTCCAACCTGCTGATTCCGGGATTCGCCAGCTTCCACGGCTCTGTGGGCCAGCAGCCTGTCATCTGACCTGCTGATTTGGGATGTGTCAGGTACTGCAACCATGTGAATCAAGAGAAGCCTCCCATCTGACACCTGATCCATGGATTTGGGGACTTGCCAGCCTCCACAACTGTGTGTGCCATTTCTTCACTGGTTGTGCTTCTCTAGAGAACCCAGCCAAAGACAATATTTCAACATGTTAACCAATTTAATAACTACATCTCTTAGAAAAAGGAGCTGAACCTACAAATAGTTTGCAAAACTAAATCACTGGACTTAATGATAAGAGCCTACCTTAAGAGAATAATACCATTTTACATCTGTTAACTGAGTGCTTTCTAAGTGTACATTAAACATCAATGTTCTAAGAAAGTTATTTTATAAATTTACCTAAAAGAACATAACTTGATATTATTCTCTTTATTCTTAGTAGTATAGAACTAAACGATGGGAACACACTAAGCTACACTTAATTCTTAAGCAAAGGAAAGCACACTTTTTTCAAAGAATAGCAATCCACATGGATCAGGACACACCCTGAAACTGTAAGGAAGGTAAGACAAGTTCTGGAGAAACTTCAGTCATGGTATGTAACTCATAATGACAGGTTTAGCAATTCCACACACCACCCAGGCTGCAAAAGAAAAAAAAAAATTAAGAATGTCTAAATTAATCCATACATTTAGAAGTCTCATGTCAAAAGAACTAAATAAATCATGCCCCAGCAAGGTTCACTATATTGCTTACCAAATTACTGTCTAATCTTCAACATCTAGGTATATTTTTCAAACATGTATTTTATTCTTAAGTATTTTAGGCACATATTCAAGATGTGTGAGAAAGGTATTCTCAAAACACACTAAGCTAACATCTTAAATTAGAAGAAAAAAGATAAGGATGGGAGAAAACTGTTGCACTTATTACAAAGCCACCTTAATATCCTATCTGAAGTAGAGTGCATATATATTAGGGTAATGGAAAGAAACTGGCACATTTAAAATACATCTCAATTTCTATGGATTCAGAAAAAGCATTTGATAAAATCCAATACCCTTTCTTAATGAAAACCTTAAAGAAGATTGGAACAAAAGGAAAATTCCTCAATATGGCAGATATGAAAAGCCAACAGCCAACATTATACTCAAAGGAGAAAGACCGAGAGAAAGACCTGAAATCAGGAACAAGGATGTCTGCTCTCACCACTTGTATGCAATACTGTACAGATGTGATCATTAAGGTTGTGTGTCAACTTAGCTGGGCCATGATTCTCAGTGGCTTGACAGTAATGATGTAGTTCTGCAGTCATATAATGATGTGATCACCTCCATGATGGGATCTG
Organism: Dugong dugon; assembly: GCA_030035585.1. NCBI lineage: Eukaryota > Metazoa > Chordata > Mammalia > Sirenia > Dugongidae > Dugong > Dugong dugon. The sequence continues at coordinate 41,073,585 of CM057469.1, read as the reverse complement.
CTGTGAGTAACCAATCAGTTGAAAGGGAGTTTCCTTGAGGGTGTGGCCTGCAACCAATATAGGTAGTCTTTCTGGCAAAGCTCATGGGCTTTTGCTCTGCTCTAGATCCTGCATTCAGCTCGTCAGCATCTGACCTCCAGGTCTTGAGACTTGGGCCAGCAGCCTGCCGTCAGACCTATGGGGGCCAGCAGCCTGCCTTCAGACCTATGGATACTGGGTTCGTCAGCCCCTGCAGCTACTTGAGTTAGGAGAAGACTCCAGGCTGACGCCTGACTCCTGACCCATGGACTAGGGACTTGCCAGCCTCTACAACTGTGTGAGCCACTTTCTTGAGATAAATCTTTCTCTACGTATATACAATATATATGTATGTGTGTGTGTGTGTGTATACATACTTCACTGGCTTTGGTTCTTTAGAGAACCCAGCCTAAGACTACAGTAGTCCCCTCTTATCTGCAGTTTCACGTTCTGTGGTTTCAGTTACCCATGGTCAACTGCGGTCCAAAAATATTAAATGGAAAATTCCAGAAATAAACAATTCACAAATTATAAATTGTGCACGATTTCTGAGTAGCGTGACGAAATCTCATGCCATCCCGCCCAGGACGTGAATCATCCCTTTGTCCAGCGTATCCACGCTGCATACACTACCCACCCATTAAGTCACTTAGTAGCCATCTCGATTATCGCATAGACTTTCGTGGTATTGCAGTGCTTGTGTTCAAGTAATCCTTATTTTATTTAGTGATGGCCCCAAAGCACAAGAGTAGTGATGCTGGCAATTTGGATACGCCTAAGTTATTGTTATTAATCTCTTACTGTGCCTAATTTATAAACTAAACTTTTTATTGTAGATATATACATACAGGGAAAAACAAAGAATATATAGGGTTCGGTACTATCCACAGTTTTAGGCATCCACTTGGGATATTGGAACGTATTCCCTAGGGATGGAGGCAGACTACTGTATTAGAAGTCCTAGCCAGGCAATAAAACAGAAAAATAAATAAATAAAAGGTATCCAGATTGGAAAAGAAGAAGTAAAATTATCTCTATGTGTGGATGATATGATCCTATATATAGAAAATCCCAAAGAGTCCACAAGAAAACTTCTAGAGCTAATAGAGGAATTTAGCAAAGTTGTAGGATACAAGGTCGACAAACAAAAATCAGTTGGGTTTCTACACACAAACGATGAAAAATGTGAAAAGGAAATTAGAGAAACAATTCCATTTACAACAGCATCTAAGTGAATAAAATACCTAAGAATAAACCTAACCAAGGATATGAAGGGCTTATACAATCAGAATTATAAAACATTGCTGGAAGAAACTGAAGAAGACTTAAATAAAAATGGGAAGATGTCCATGTTCTTGGATTGAAAGACTTAATATTGTTAAGGTGTCAATACTACCCAAGGTGATCTATAGATTCAATACAATCCTGATCAAAATTGCAACAACCTTCTTTACAGAAATGGAAAAACAAATCCTCAACTTCATATGGAACGGCAGGAGGCCCCAAATAGCTAAAGGAATGTAGAAAGCGAAAAACAAACCAGAGGACTCACACCTTCAGATTTTAAAACATATTATACAGCTACGGTAATCTAAACAGCCTGGTATTGTATAACAAAAGACACACAGACCAATGGAAGAGAATTGAGAGTCCAGAAATAAACCCACACGTGTATGGTCAACTGATTTTTGACAACAGTGCTAAGTCCATTCGATGGAGGAAAGAAGAGACTCTTCAATAAATGGTGTTGAGAAAACTGAATTTCCACATGCTGAAAAACGAAATAGAATCCACGCCTCACACCATACATAAAATCAAATTCAAAATGGATTAAGGACCTAAATGTGCAAAGTAAAAACATAAAATTCTTAGAAGAAAATGCAGGGGCAATGCTGTTGGCCTAGCTTTTAACAATGGATTATCTAATATAATAACAAAAGCACAAACAGCCAAAGACAAAATAAATAAATGGGACCTCATAAAAATCAAAACCTTTTGTTCATCAAAAGACTTTACCAAAAAAGTGAAAAGACAAGCTCCTAATTGGGAGAATATCTTTGGAAACCATATATATGGTAAGAATCTAATAAACAAAATACATACAAAACTTCGACAACAACAAAAAGACAAATAACCCAATCATAAAATGGGCAACAAACCTGAATAGACATTTCACCAAAGAGGACATTCAAATGGTCACCAAACACATGAAAAGATGCTCAATGTCATTAGCCAACAGAGAGATGCAAATTAAAACCACAGTGAGATACCATTTCACTCCCACTAGGATGGCTAAAAAAAAAAAAAAAAAGGTTGACGAGGGTATGGGGAAATTAGAACCCTTATCCACTGCTGGTGGGAACACAAAATGGAACAGTCGCTGTGGAAAACAGTGTGGAAGTTCTCAAAAACTAAAAATAGAACTACCATATGACCCAGCAATTCCACTCCTAGGTATATACCCAGAAGACTTGAAAGCGAAGACTCACACAGAAAATTGTACACCAATGTTTACTGCAGCACTATTTACAACAACCAAAAGATAGAAACAAGTTAAATGCCCATCAACAGGTGAACAGATAAACAAAAGGTGGTACATACATATAATGGAATACTACTCAGCCAGTGGAAGAAATGAAGTCTTGATACATGCTACAATATGGATGGGGCTTGAAGACATCGTGCTGAGTGAAAGAAGTCAATCACAAAAGGGCAAATATTGTATGACCTCACTTAGATAAAAAGACAAGAAAAGGCAAAAGTATAGAGACCAAAGTTTATTAGTGGTTACTAGGGATGGGAGGGAGGGGAAAAAGGAGCGGTTAATGGTGATGGAAGAGTCACATTGATTATGTATATGGCTGCACAGTCAATTACTGTAATTGCTGTCAATAAGTTGTACACCAGTAAAAAGTTGACCTGGCAGAAGTTGTGTGATAAATATATTTATAACAACCAAAAAAAAGTAGCTGCTGAGGATTCTTATGTACAACCAAGCACCTCATGGGATTTCGTTCCTCGGTTTAGAGGTTTAAGGTCATGGTCATGGGACATCCCAGTTAACTGGCCTAACAACGTGTTTAGTACTTCTGTTCTACCTCCTAGTTTGTTGCATAGCATCGGGGGTCTCAAAAGCTTGCAAGCGGCTATCCAAGGCATGACAATTGGTCTCTGTTAGCCTGGAGTGACACAGGAAGAAGGAGACTCAGGAAGAGGAAGAGGATATGGAATACGTGGCTAAGTGCCTCCATGAACAACTGCCTCCTTTGACGTGAGACCAGAAGAACTGGATGGTGCCCAGCTACCATTACTGAACATTTTGATCAAAGATTCCACAGAAGAATTCTCATCAAAAGGGGGAAAAAAATACAGAACAGAATTTCAAATTCTCATGGACTCCAGACCTTCTGGAGCCATGGGGGCTGGATGAACCCCTGAAACTACTGCCCTGAGATAATCTTTAACACTTAAACCAAAAATATCCCCTGAAGTATTCTTAAAACTGAACAATAGTTTAGCTTAACTAGTAAAAAAGGTCTGCCTTGAGCATTATGCTCTTTTAAGAACTATCTATATGAGATCAAAGTGACAACAGTAACTCAAAAGATTAAATAGGAACCTTAGGAGGCAGTGAGTTTATGTTAATGGGGGAGGAACAACTCAGAAAAGGAAGGTCAGGATGGTTGCACAACTTGAAGAATGTAATCAATGTCACTGAATTGTAAATGCAGAAATGGTTGAACTGGTGTATGTTTTGCTGTATATATTCTCAACAACAGCAAAATAAAATAAAACTTAAAAATGCACCTCACCAAATTATAAAATGGCAGACATTATTTCTCAAAGTGTAAAAAAGCTTAAAAATAATGAAGCGACTTTAAAAATTCACTTGAATTAAAATAGTTTTACTAGCCTTAAGTCAATAAGAGACTCTACATATAACTCTTTCCAGATATAATTTAGTTGCATTTGTACTTAATTGTATAAATAATGAGATGACTCATTTGTAAACAGACCCACAGCTCCACAGGGAGCTTAGATTGTCATATATTTAAAAGGCCTGAAACGAAATAACTTGTTGGGGAAGGCAGACTTCAAATGACTAAATAATAAAAATTAAAGGGAAAAAAAAGTCTGTAAGATAATACCTTTAGCAGTTATGCTCTATCTCTAGCAGAGTAAAAGGTTCACTAAAGACAGTCTGCCAAGTGTTCTAATACACAAGAGCTCTGAGATCTCCTATGCTGTCTGGCCAAAAATAGGAATACAGATTAATTAGAAATTCAGATAACAGAAAGGAAGTTCCATGCAAAAGGATAAACTGTACTCCAAATGTTTTTGTGGTTTTGTTTTTGGTGGCTATGTGTGCTTTCTGTTTGGTTTCTGAACTCAGAAGACTAGCCCATAAAAGTCCATTTAATCCATAAAACTACACACTTGCAATAAAACAAATAAACCCAACTACTGATACAATATTAGCAAATGAAACAAAGTGTGGAAACTATCCAACTGAATTAGAAACAGAACTACCTATACGGCAAAAGTGTGACACCGTGGACCCAGAAACAGTCAGAGAAAGGAAACTTATTAGCCTCTAAGCCACTGGAACAGTGGAACCAAAAAAATAGCATGTTCAGTGTTGATAGGGAAACACAGACATCAAGACTGCATGGTCAGAGCCAAGATTTCAGGTGAAGTAACAGTACAGCAGTATCTCCCTCAAGCTGGAACAGAAAAGACAGAGCCTACACGGAAAGAGGGTAATTAAATAGCACTGACACCCAAAGGGCTATAGGGGTAAGAGATTCCCTAAGCTCTAGAAGACAGCTATTAGGGAATCTCTTGAACTTGAAATGTACAGCTAAACTGAACTTCACAGAATACTCTGTTGACAATACTGGCAATGGTGGGACTCAACACTATGCAGTCACTAAAATATCATAGAAGAACATTCAATGATACATGGGAAAATGTTCACAACACTCTGGTAAATGAATAAAATTTATCAAACAGTATTTAAGGTATAATCCTTTTTGTTGTCATTATTATTATTATTATTATCTCCAGGTTTATAAGTAAATTTTTTTCTAACTTTGGCTTACCTATATATTTTTCAATTTTCTACAAGATTATTTTAGTTAGGAAGAAGTTAAAAACCAAAAGAGTGTTTTCCCAGATTGGTTATAATTGCAACAGAAAAATAAGTAACTATACTGTGGAGAAAATAGTCAACCACTTAACCAAGTGTATCAAAATTTCACCAATGAAGAGCAGACAGACATGTGTGCTTCTGGATGTGACGTCTTAAGAAAGACAAAACATCAATGAGCAGTCGGGTCATGAATGCATAACCCAAATCTAATCTCAAGGAAACTGACAAACCTAAACTTAGTAACATTTTATAAATTTATTTTTCAAAAATGTCCGTTATGAGACTCAACGAAAGGCTGAGGAACCAATACAAACTAAAGGGAATTCAAGAGACATGACAACTACAGATCCTGTATTGGAGGACAGGAAATACTATAAAAGATACTACTGGGACAATTCACAAAACTGGAACACAGATTGTAGATTAAAGTATTGTATTAATTCTCTGAATCTGATATCTGTATTATGATTACATAAAAGAACACCTTTGTTCTTAATACAACTGAAGGTTTAAGAGATAAAGGAGTATGAGGTATACAAACTAATCTCAAATGTTTCAGGAAAAAAATAACGTGTGAGAAAGAGAAAGAGAATGATAAGAGCAAATGTGGAAAAATGTTAAGAACTGGTGAATCTGTGTAGAGGATATACAGGAGTTCTCTACTATTCTTATAACTTTGTTAGTTTAAATTTAAAAAAACAAAACAAAACAAAAACAAAAACAAACACAGGCGGGGGAACCTGCAAATTTTCCTGAATTCTACAATACTCAAAAGCCTTTAACCTGCAAAATTTCACAGTAACTAAGACAGCTACATAAACAATAAAAACAGCAACTCTTTCCACCAACAGATGGCGGTAGTGGTAACTTGTTTGGTGTCACTTTGGCCTTAAAGAGTTAAAATGGACACATGAACAATCTTTTTTGTAACTAAGCTATATATATCCACAAATATTTTCGCCTTGTGCTAATAAAAAGTATACTATAGATAAATATTATTGAAGAAATGGGAGGTATTCTGGAGATTTCAACTTGGGGTACATTTCAAATTCCCAGGTCTTTCCCTATTTTAATACCTGCCTCCGTCATCCCAGGACATGCCCCACCCTCCAGCCTCCACAGGGAATCATGCTATAATAATTTACTGTAAACTGATGGGAAAGCATTATATCCTTAAAATATAAAAGAATGAAAGAAGGGGAAGGAAGAAAAAGGGAAGTAAAGAAGTTTGCTAAGAACCTGCTTTATTCCAACCCCTTGATTTTAAAGAAGGCATTACCAATCCAATGCTCTGAGGTCATGTGACCTGGCCAAGCTCACATAACTAGTTAATGGCAGAGTTAGACCTTACAGACAAGTCTTCTGTTTTCTAATCCTTGGCACCTTCTATAATGTCAAACTACTCTCTGCCTACCAACCCTTCCTTGAATAATAAATACTGTAAAAATGAGGGGATGGAGGGAGTATATCTTAGTTACCTAGTGCTGTTATAACAGAAATACCACAAGTGGATGGCTTTGACACACAGAAGTGTATTCTCTCACAGCTTAGGAAGCTAGAAGTCCAAATTCAGGGTACCAGCTCCAGGGGAAGGCTCTCTCTCTGTGTCAGTTCTGGGGGAAGGTCCCTGTCATCAATCTTCCTCTGCGTCTAGGAGCTTCTCAGCACAGGGACTCTGGGTCCAAAGGATATGCTCTGCTCCTGGTTCTTCTTGCTTGGTGGTAATGAGGTCCCTCCCCACTCTCTGTTCACTTCTGTCTCTCATATCTCAAAAGAGATCAACTCAAGATATAACCTAATCCTGTAGATTGTGTCCTGCTTCAATAACATAACTGCCTCTAATCCTGCCTCATTAATATCATAAAAAAACCACAACCAAACTCTATACCATCAAATTGATTCTGATTCATAGTGACCTGACAGGTCAGAGTAGAACTGCCCCATAGGGTTTCCAAGGAGCACCTAGTGGATTCGAACTGCTGACCTTTTGGTTAGCGGCCATAGCTCTTAACCACTATGCCACCAGGGTTTGTTAGAGGGTAGGATTTACAATACACAGTATAATAACATCAGATCACAAAACGGAGAACAACCACACAATACTGGGAATCATGGCCTAGCCAAGTAGACACATACTCTGGGGGGAAACAACTCAATCCATGACAGAGTGAAATATCTAGTCTCTTTCCCCCTTTATGTCTAATAGAAGGTCATTAGGTAATCAAGGTGACAAAGGAAACAGCATGTACAAAGGCTAGCAATGGTGAAATCTTTTGTCATATTCAGGGAACTGCCAATAGTTGAGTACAGTACAGTTAGACGGCAAAATGTAAAAGAGAGATGGGAAGCATCAGGAACTGAGTGGAGAAGCAGGTAGAGTTACATTATCAAAGGGAATGCTTATCACAGTAAAAAGAAAAGCCTGGACATAGACAATGAAAAAGGCAGAATCCTTACAAACGTACTATTATATGATGTTACAAGTTTCATTCAGAAGCATCTCTGTGTGTATATACATACACATACAGAGAAAAAGGCAGACCCCACATTATTCATTCCCACTGAATTCAGACATCTCAATAAATGCACACCTATGCAATGACTTCAAGTACAATAGATCCTCAATGTTTTCAAGGATTTACTGTTCCAAGACACCCTGGAAGATCCCCAAATTTGAGAATAGTGCTATGGCATATAATACAGAAAAGCATAACTAAATTTTTTAAATTCTTAAAGACCTTTAATAACTTGGAAGATACTCAGTTTATACTTATTCACATTACCATACAAACTGCAAAGCAGACTCATTCACATCATGAATTTAAGCCATCACAGAATCCTACACTTGACTCTTTAATTTTACAAAATTGCTCTTTTTAGACCTATTTCTTTTTGCTTCTCTTTGGTAACCAACACTAGGAGTTGGCTCCCACAGTAGAAACATAGCACTAGCAACAAAAATTACTATACAAAATGTTGAGAATGTAGAGAATAACAAATCCCATTACAATGTGGCTACTGAATCCAAGTTTGGTAGGTCCAAATCTATCTTCAACAAAAGTACAAATTATCTATCATATGGCATGCGCCCTCTGAGTCATTCACGGAATAGTGACAACCACAAGCATTAATTTGTTGAAAGCCAGGGATCTATTCTACCAGCAACTGACCAGTCAAAAAAAAAAAAGCATCATGTACTCTAATGCTAAAGATCTCACCGGCCTTTTAAAAGTAACAACACCTAGAAAAACAGAAACATTTGCATAGCGACTTGTAGTTTAAACACACACCTTAAAGTAATTTCTGCAGAAAGATTTCAAGAAATGTTTTAGCAAATTAACAGCATAATTTTCCATCAGAACATTTGATTAAGAACTGAGAATACTGGATCTCTGAAATTGCTTTTACTCCTGCCTAAGTTCCTGGGGCCACCCAATAATCAGGAGAAGGGAATTTCTTGCATAAATATTGAGATGTGAAAGACTGGAACACTGTTCTTCATTTATTCTAGAAGCCTTATAAGATAAATACTATTACATTCAGCTTATCAGGAAACTGAAGCTCAGAGAGGTTAAAAGCAAAGAAATATTTCTTAGAAGCTTCCTCCCTCTATCCTCTGTACTCACTCACTCCCCACCAAAAAAAGGGAAGGCTTCCCTCCATATCTCATTTGCTAGAATTCCTTCCTATTTATTTATTACTGCCAAGGCAGAGATGTCAGGAAAGTCTTCACTGAGAATTTGGTATTTGAGATGAGTCTTAACGAGTAGAAACTGCACAGATGGAGAGAAGTGTTAAGGGCATTCTTGGCAAGAGGAAATAGCGCTTGCAAAGACGGAAACGGGAGAAGTTGGCATGACAGGAAAATGTTGGTTATTCTTTGCAGATAAAGCACAAGGGTGTGTAAGGGTTTGTCTGTGTGCGCGTGTGTGTGTGCGTGTGTGCAATCATGTTTGAGAACACGGTGGATAAACTGCAAAGACAGACTAAAGCCAGATCATGAAGCACTTACAACAGCATGGGAAGAAACATGCACTTTATTCTCTAAAGCGAGATTTCTTAACTAAGAGACCATGAATGAAACTCTAGGGCCACAAACTGCCCAACTCCCCAGAAGTGTAAGAAAACTGTGTGCAGGAACACACGCAAATAATAAATGTTCCTGGATCTACAGCTATCAAAGGAACTCAGGAACAAAAAGTGGTTAAGAACCTCTGTTCTGGGTGACCTGAGTCACTGTATAATTACAGGCAGGGATGCATGCCGTATTTTTTTATTTTAGGAAGGTAACTTTGGCAACACTTCTGGAGGCTGATGGATTTGAGAGAGAAGCTTAAAAGCACAGACAGCAATAAGGAGGTTATTGCACTACTCCAGTCAAGGGATTATAAATACACAAAATAACTAATTCCAGAGACTTTTCAAAGGTAAACTTGCTAGAAGTTATCAACCACCTGTATGTGGGTTGTGAGAGAAGAGAGATAAGGATGCCTTATTCTACTTCTCAGTTAAAGTTCATGCCATTCACTAATTCCACACCATTGTAAGTAAAGCCATTAAACACAGCAGAGCGGCTTCAAGTGAAAAGGTTCCACCTTCCTCCATTTGCACAACCAGTCACCACTGGGGAACTAACCAGAAAATGCCAAAGGTCCCAAAGAGGAAATACTAATGGTTTAGAAACAGGGATTAGCAAACTATGGCCTATAAACTAAATGTGGCCCTGTTTTTGCAAATAAAGTTTTACTGGAACACAACCACACTCATTTGTTTGTGTACTGTCTATGGTTGCTTTCATTTGTTTATGTATTGTCTATTGTTGCTTGGAAACCCTATGGGGCAGTTCTACTCTGTCCTATACTTTCTCTATGAGTTGGAATCGACTCGACAGCAATGGGTATTGTTGCTTTCACACTACAAAGCAGAGCTGAATAATTCAACAGAGACTGTATGGGCTGCAAAGCCTAAAGTATTTACTGCCTGGGCCTTTACAGAAAATTTGCCAATCCCTGGTCTAGGACAAAAACATCCTTGGTCTAGAACAAAAACAGGGATAGATTCCACTTCAGAAAGTACCTCTTAAGTACATACAGATGGAAGCAATATGCAAAGGAAGGCTGTGTGCTCTACTTTGGAAAACAATGATCTCAGGAATCAAAGAGTCTCATACACACATCATCCACATATTCCCAAACGCCTAAGACACAATTTTCAACAAAGGTTTTGTTTAGCTAATAACATGTTCATCACAGGGACGTGTAATAACAAAGGATTCAAATAATAAGCAGCTATATTGGCGTTAGATCCCTGGTTGGCACACTCAGTTTGCACTCAACTATTAACCTAAAGGTTGGAGGTCCGAGCCCACCCGGCAGTACCGAGGAAGAAAAGGCCCGGTGATCCGCTTCTGTAAAGATTACAGCCAAGAAAATCCTATGGAGCAAATCTACTCTGTAACACATGGGGTCACCATGAGTCAGAAATCAACTGGATGGCAACAGGTTTGTTTTTTATACTGACTTTAAAAAAAAAAAAAACAAACCCATTGCTGTCAAGTCGATTCTGACTCATAGCAACCCCATAGAAACTCTTAAATCAGGGTTGAGTAACTTGGTGCTACTGATTGACATTTGAGACTGGATAATTCTTTGTTGAGGGGGACTATCCTGTGCATTGTAGGCTGTTTGGCAGATCTCTGGCCTCTATCCACTTAGATTCAGTAGCAGTCGTGACAATCAAATGTCTCCAGACACTGCCCAATGACTTCCCTGGGAGGGGACATCACCCTCAGTTGAAAATCACTTCTCCAAATTCCACTTATTTCTGATGATTTCTGCTTTGTATATATTTAAAGTAATATATAAAAGATACAGTAATGTTGCATGTTATATAAGCCGTTTTTTAGTTTTGTTTTCTAACTACTGTATCAATTTTTTAACTTTTCAAAAGCAGCTTTTATTTAGATATTGTTGACATGTAAGAAACTGCACACACTGAACGTATATACAATACACCCATGAAAAAAACTTCAGCAATCAAAATACTGAACATACCCATTGCCCTCAAAGTGCCTAGTTTCTTCCACTCAGCATAATTATTTTGAGATTCATCCATGTTTCTGTGTGTATCAATAGTTCATTCCTTCTTACTGCTAACTAATATGAGTATATCAGAATTTGTTATCCATTCATCTATTGATAGATATTCGGGTTTTTCCAGTTTGTGGCTATTAACAAATAAAGCTGCTATGAACATTACACAAGTCTTTTCTCTTCAGTAAATACTTGGGAGGGTGTCATGGATTGAACTGTGTCCCCCCAAAATATGTGTCAACTTGGTTAGGCCATGCTTCCCAATACTGTGTGATTGTCCCCCATTCTGTCATTTGATGAGATTTTCTTATATATTGTAAATTTTATCACTATGATAGGTTAGCGGCAGTTAGACTGATGAGATCTACAAGATTAGACAGTATCTTAAGTCAATCTCTTTTGAGATATAAAAGAGAGAAGCAAGCGGAGAGACAGGAGGACTTCATACCACCAAGAAAGCAGCACCAGGATCAGAACATGTTCTTTGGACCCAACGGGGTCCTAGACAACGGGAAGATTGAGAACAAGACCTTCCTTCAGAGTCAACAGAGAGAAGAAAGCCTTCCCCTGGAGCTAGCACCCTGAATTTGGACTTCTAGCCTACCTGACTGTGAGAGAATAAATTTCTCTTTGTTAAAGCCACCCACTTGTGGTATTTCTGTTATATCAGCACTAGATGACCAAGACAGAGGTGAATAGCTAGTATGTACATGCTTCACATTTTAAGAAATGATCAATCTGTTTTTCAAAGTGGTTGTACCATTTTACATTCCCAGCAGCAGTGTATAGAGTTCTGGTTCCTTCACATCCATGTTAACACTTGGTATAATTAATCTTTTTTATTTTAGCCATTCAAATCAGTGTGATTTTACTTTGTACTTCTCTAATGATTAATATTATGCATCTTTTCATGTGCTTATTTGACTTGTATACCTTCTTTGATAAACTGTCTATCAAACCTTTTGTCCATTCTTAAAATTGGGTTGTTGCTTTTGAGAGTTCTGAGAGTTTCTTATATATCCTAGATACAAGTCTTTAATTAGATATTTGATTAGCAAATATTTTCTCACTCTATGGGTTGTCTTTTTACTCTCTTAACAATATCTTGTGAAAAGCATGTACTTTTAATTTTGATGAAGTTCATTTTATCTATGTGTTGTTTTATGGACCATGCTTTGGTGTTGTACTTAAAAATTCTTTGCCTAACCTGAGATCACAAAGGTTTTCTGTTTTTGACTAAAAATTTTATAAGTTTAGGTTTTACATCTAGGTTTACGATTCATTTTGAGTTAATTTTTGTATATGATTCAAAGATATACAGATTCAAGTTCATTTGCATATGGATATCCAATTGTGCCAGCATCATCTGTTGAATACACTATCCTTTCTCCACTGAACTGCCTTTGTGCCTTGTCAAAATTCCGTTGTCTATATATGTGTTGGTCTATTTCCAGACTGTTCTATTCCACTAATCTACCTATCTTTATGCTAATAACACATAATTACCTGAACTGTGATATCAGGCAGTATTAGCCTTCCACCTTCGCTCTTCTTTTTCAAAGTTGTTTTGGCTATTCCAGGTCCTTTGCATTTCCACATGAATTTAGAATCAGCTTGTCAACTTCTACAAAAAAAACCTGGTAGGATTTTGATTGGCATTGCACTGAATCATCAAATCAATCTGGGGAAAATTGTTAACTTAAAAACACAGAACCTTCTGACCCACGGATAATGAACAACTCCCCATTTATCTAAGTCTTTTTAAATTTCTTTCAGCAATGCTGTGTACTTTTTAGTATTTCGCATGTTAATACTATCGTCAATGGTATTAAATTTCCATTTCTGACTGTTTATTCCTAGTGTAAAAAAAATACAATTGACATTTATACATTGTTCCTTTATGTCCTACCCTTACCAAACTCACTTGTTAGTTCTAGCAGTTTTGTAGATTCCATCAGATTTCCTATATAGACAATCATGCTGTCTGTGAATAAAGGCACTTTCATCTACTCCTTTTCAATCTGGGTGCCCTTTACTTTTTTCCTGACTGACTGCACTAGCCAGAACCTCCAGTAACACTGTGAAATACAAGTGATGAGAACAGACATCCTTGTATTGTTCTTGATCTCAAGGCAAAAGCATTCCTTCAGTCTTTCACCATTAAGTATGATGTCACCTGTAGGTTTTTCACATATCCCCTTTATTGGGTTAGGAAGTTCCTTTCTAATTCTAGCTTGCTCAGGGTTATTATCAAGAATAGAGATTAGATTGTCAAATGCTTTTTTTTTTTTTTCATTTATTGAGATGATATAATTTGTTGAGAATTTCTGCATCTATGTTTATGTGGGATATTTCTGTATAATTTTCTTATCATCTAATGTCTTTGTCTAGTTTTGGTATAAGGATAATGCTGGCCTCACTGAGTAAGTTAGAAAGTATTCTCTCCTATGCAATTTTCTGGAAGTATTAGTGTAGAATGGCATTATTTGTTCCTTGAATGTCTGGCAGAATTCACTTGTAAAGTCAACTGAGCCTGGAGTTTTCTTTGTGGAAAGGTTCTGACTACAAATTCAATTTCTGTAATAGATACTGGGCTATTCAGGTTGCTTATTTCTTCTTGAGTAGAATTTGGTAATATATATTTTTCAAGGAATTTGTCCATTTCATCTCAGTTGTAAAATGTATAGGCATACAGTTCACAACAGTCCTTGGTTATCTTTTTAATATCTGTAGAATGTACAGTGATGTAATTGTGTCTTCTCTCTTTTTACTAATCAGTCTGATAAGTGCTTAATCAATTTTATTGATCTTCCCAAGAGAACCAGTTTTTGGTTTCACTGATTTTGTCTATTGGTTTTATTAATATTTCGTTAATTTCCTTCCACATTGATCTTTATCACTTCTTTCTTCTAATTACTTTGGTTTATATCTTAGGCTGGGTTCTCTACAGAAGCAGAACCAATGAAGTGCATGTATACAGAGAAAGACAGAGATTGATTCATATCAAGGAAATGGCTGAAGCAGATGTAGAGCCTAGATAGTCCCAAGTCCATGGCTCAGACACCAGGCTGGAGGCTTCTCCAGACTCACACAGCAGGTAAGACGACAGGCTAATGGCTCAAGTCCCAAAAACTGGGGGGCAGATGATGACAAGCTGGGTGCAAGATCAAGAGCAGAGCAAAAGCCAGTGAGCTTAGCCAGTGTCTTAGTCATCTAGTGCTGCTCTAACAGAAATACAAGTAGATGGCTTCAACAAAGAGAAGGTTATTCTCTCACAGTCCAGTAGGCTACAAGTCCAAATTCAGGGCTTCAGCTCCAGGGGAACGCTTCCTCCACCAGATCTGAAGGAAAGTCCGTGTCATCAATCTTCCCTTGGTCTGAAAGCTTCTCTGCACAGGAACCTCAGGTCCAAAGGATGCGCTCTGCTCCCAGCACTGCTTTCTTGGTGGTATGAGGTTCCCATATGTCTCTGCTCGCTTCTCTCTTTTACATCTCAAAAGAGATTGGATTAAGACACTATCTAAACCTCATCATAGTGACAGAGTTTACAACACATAAGGAAATCACATCAGATTTACAAAATGGTACACAATCATACAATACTGGGAATCATGACCCAGCCAAGTTGACAGATATTTTTGTGGACACAATTCAATCCATGACAGCCGGAAAGTCTATACATACTGAATGCAGGCCACAGCCCCAAGGAAATCCCTTTTCAACTGACTGGCTGCTCATGGTAGATCTCATCATGGAGGTGATTACATTATATCAGATGTCATCATGGAGGTGATAACATCATTACATAACTGCCAAACTAAATTGTAACTGCCAAACCACTGAGAATTGTGTCCCAGCCAAGTTGATACACAACATTAACCATCAGTTTGTTTGTTTTTTTCTAATTCCTTAAGGTAGAAGTTGTATTGTTGTTAGTTGTTGACTTGGTCCCCAACTCATGGTGACCCCATGCGTTATAGAGTAGAACTGCTCCATAGGATTTTCAAGGCTATAATCTTTACAGAAGATTATGGAGCCACTAGATGGGTTCAAACCACCAACCTTTAGGTTAACAGCCAATAGTAAATTGCTTCCACTACCCAGGTAGAATCAGAGGTCATAATTTGAAATCTTCCTTTTTAATATAAGCATTTAGGGCTATAACTACCAAGAAATGCCGCAAACCGACATGTTGTTTATATTTTTATTCAGTTCAAAATGCTATCTAATTTCTCTTTGATCTCTTCTTTGACCCATAGGTTATTTAAATTTGTGCTATTTAGTTCCCAAATATTAGTTTTTCCAGAGAGGTTTCTGTTAATAATTTCTAATTTAATTCCATTGTAATTAGAGAACATACTTTGCATGATCTCAATCCTTTTAAATTTGAGACTTGTTTTATTGCCCAATATATGGTCCATCATGGAAAATGTTCTGCGTGCAATTGAGAAGAATGTGTATTGTGCTGCTGTTGAGGGGAATATTCTACAAATGTTAATTAGATGAAGCTGGTTGATACCATTGTTCAAATCTACTACATCCTTGTGACTTTCTATCTCCATATCCTATTGCGTACTGAAATCTCCAACTAAAATTGTGGATATGACTGTTTTTTCTCAAAGTTCTATCAGTTTTTCTTGCATGTATTTTGAAATTCTGCTATTAGCAGCACAGATATTTAGAATGGTTATGTCCTCTTGATTAGTTGACTTTTTTAGCATTATGTAATGACCTCCTTTATCCCCACAAATATTCTTTGCTCTGAAATCTACTTTTACCTGTTAATAACCTAAATATAGCCACTCCATCTTTCTTTTACTATGTTAAGCATTGTATATCTTTTTCCATCCTTTACTTTTAACCTATTTGTGCCTTTGTATTTAAAATGTTTCTTACAGGCAGGATAGTTGGGTCTTGTCTTTTTAGCTAATCTGACAATTTCTGCCTTTTATCTGGTGTGTTCAGAGCATTTAAATTTAATGTGATTATTGATATGGTTAGGTTTAAGTCTATTACCTTGCTATTTGTTTTCTACTTGTCCCATGTTGTCTTTTACTCTTTTTAATGCCTTCTTTTGGATTAAATGAGTACATTTTCTGATTCTATTTTATCTCCTATGTTAGCTTATTGGCTATAACTCTTTGTTTCTTTTATAGTGGTTGCTCTAGGATTTACAGTATACATATTTTAACTTACTACACTCTACCTTCAAGTAATATTATACTATTTCACATATAGTATAAGAACCTTACAATAGTATACAATCTTGTATAACATTTTGCCCACCTAAGGCTCTGAACTGAGGTATACTACCTCTTTCTTAAAATGAGAGAAAAACAAGCATTAGAAGGAAGAAGCAAGCAACAAACTGAGACCTCCTTCTTAACTTCATTAAAAAAGAGTAAATAACTAAAAAGGATATAGATGTTTAAGAATCTGAACTCTAAAACTAGACCACCAGTTTCAAATTCTACCTCTGCCACTTACATACTGTGTAATCACGGGCAAGTTGCTGAACCTGTTTCTCAGTTTCTACCTCTTTAAAATGATGACAACAATACTACCTACTTTATCAGGTTATCATGAGGATCCAAAGAGTTAATACATATAAAATGCTTAAAACAACACCAAGCATCTATTAAATGCTCAGTAAATAGCAATTAATATTATTCTCACTGTGTAAGTCAGTATTTTTTAATGCCCTATCCACTACCTAAAATAATCTTGGTTACCCAGCCAACACATTATGCTACGCTGCTTTGAGTCGATCTGCAAGCAGACGAACTCCAGTTAGGCTCTTTTAATTGCAAGAAATTCATTCAAATTACCCCAAACAGCATTATATGTATGCTATTACTGAACATCTGTTATGTGCTTTTGTGGCATTGTTTTCAACAGTCTGCACGTGTCATCTCATTTAATCCTCAAATCAACCTATGAGGAAAGGTATTATTATGATGCTTATTTTACTGACGAAGAATGAGGTGGAGAGGTTAAGTGACTTGCCCAAGGTGACAGAGCTGGTAAAACCTAAAACCAGACTTTTAACGCCAAAAGTCTGACACATAAGCCACACTCTTTCCTGGGAAAAAATGCTTGAATGTAGCCTTAAGAAGAGCAGGAGGCACAGAAGTGCTAAAAAGTGAAGGAAGAATAATACCTAAAACAGAGCTAGACATCAGAATCTTCCATCTCATGCTCTGAATCTCCCTCTCTCAGGTCACACGGTTTCTCTTAGAATTATCTGTTTCTCTCGGCACGTATGCCCTATTCTTATTACTGACTTCCTCATCTCCTTTATCATTTCTATAACTCACAGCTTCTGCTTACACCTACTTCCATTCCCTTAAACTTTAGTTTTACAGGACTAAACACCAAGACATACTTTCAGCTTCACCTCCCACGGCTCAATGGCAAATTAATTGGTGTTTCCTATAACTGACTATAATTTTTCCACCAGACAACCTTAGGTTGTTAGTGGGCTTACAGATAAGCAGCCCTTAGGTCAAATGCCCACTCTTGAACCAATCAGTTGCAATACAATTCTACATGATATAAAACATAGCTAAGCTATTGAGGTCCATTCCTCTGCAGTGTACTGTGGAAAAAGTAGACCTTGTTCTAAGCAACTTGGGCAGGTCAGAATTACAAAAGATAAGTCTAGGACACTGAGTCAGCTATCACCACTGATCTGGGGTTCAAAAGTCTTGTCGGTATTTCTAGGTAATCTACTTAATCATAGTAATTAAGCAGTTATAAATACAAACGTGTTGGTCGTTACCAAGAGATCATATAATATACAGTGTCACACGACATGGGTCACAGATCCAGCTACTGTTAAGTCAAGGTGTGCCATGCTATATAAAGAGTGCTACAGTTGAGAAAAGGAAAACCCACTGTCGTCTGTCATTTCCAGTTCTGCTCAGAGACAAAAGTAGTAAGTATCAATAACCCTGTAGTCCCTGGATGGCGCAAACAGTTAAGCGCTTGACTACCAGCTGAAAGGCAATTGGTAGGGAGTTTCTTTTTGAAAGATAATGAAAATATTCTAAAATTAATTGTGGTGATGGTTGCATGACTGTGAATATACTAAAAACTATTAAATTTTACAGTTTAAATGGGTGAATTATATATATGACATATACATATGAAGTTGCTACAATTAAAAAAATAATAGTGTATCCTACAATTGAGGCCAACAAAATACAGCAAGTTAGGTGACAAAAGATAAAACAGGTAAAAGTATCTAGAACAAATGACAAAGAATAATATTCATAAAGCGCTCTTAAATATTATTAATGTTAACTAATGGGGGGTGCTTCAACTGCATGAGTTGTTCCCTTTTCTAAGTTAGGGGTTATTGTATTATTCTTTATATACTTTTGTATATCTGATTTATTTTATTAAAAGAATTTTAAAAGACTGAGCAATAAATGGGTAAAGGATATGAAGAGGAAATTACAGAATGTTCCATAAACGTCTAAACACATGGAAGTAAAAACTTCACTGCAAATTAAAACAATTAGAGAGCTTTTATTACATATCAGAACAATATATATGCTTTTAAAGCTAATCACCAAGTTAGTGAAGGTATAGGCAAACAAATACTTATACACCACAGATGCAAATGTACTTAATCTTCAAACAAGCAATTCCCCTTCCAGGAATTCATCAAAAGGAAATAATTAGAAAAGTACAAGAAGATCTATTTAAAAAAATGTTAACTCTATTAATGCTTATATTATGGAAAGGTTAGAAACAACCTAAATTCCATCAAAATACTGTTTAAATAAGTTATAATACATACATACATGCTACAATGCAACCATTAAAAATGACGATAGAGAGAAACTGTCTTTGAACACCATATAAGTATCCCTGGAAGTATACAAAGGCTCTTTTATATGAACACCATGGTTTTTGCTTGGTTTTTTTTCCCCTTCTTCTTTTGTGGTTTGATTTTACTTTTTTTTTATTGAGATATGCATACATACTACAATGTGAATGTATCTAAGGTATACTGTTAGATGAATTTTTACATACATAAACAACCACATAATCTCAAATGAGGAGACAGAACATCTCCAACATTCCGGGAGGCCCCTCTTGCCCCTATCATTCTCTAGTCAAAATTAAACGCTATTCTGACTTCTATTAACATAGATGAGTCTGACCTTTATCTGAATGAAACATAAATGGAATCGAATATTATATACTCTTTTGTGCCTGTCTTCTTTTGCTCAACGTGGTATCTGTGATATTCACCCATGACTGCTGAGTGTACGGTGTTTTTCTTTTTCCCTGCTGTATAGTGTTTCACTCTAAGGTTATACCACAAATTACTTATCCATTCTGTTGATGGACATTTGGGTTGCTTCCAGTTGGGAGTTATCATGGAAAAAGCTGCTACAGACGTTCTTGTACGTCTTTTTTTTTTTTAAATGTTTGCCTGTCAGCTTTTTCAGATTTCATAGCTTTTTCATTGCCTTTTAATTTCATTTTAGGTATTTTATTAATAAAAAGGGCCAAACAACTCAGAAAAGTGTAAAAAGAAAAATATATCCCACCATGTAGACAACTACCATTAACATTTTCATTTTACATAAACAAGGTAATGTTAAACATGCTGTTTTTCCTAAATTAACTCCTTCCTTTTTTCTGTTTATTTTCTCCCTTCTTTCTCCCCCTCTCCCCATTTCAGCCCAACCAGATAGCAAATGTTTACATTTGGTGTGAAATATTTTTCACTTTTACAGGATCACTTACACTCATATGCATGCAGATATAGCGTTTTTGTTGTTTGCTTTACAAAAGTGGGATATTTTATCTACTCGTCTGCATCCTGCCTTTCTCAAAAAAAATTCACTGATTTTTTTTGTCTTCATCTTTTGTAACGGCTTTATTAAGATATAATTTGCATACCATATAATTCATCCATTTAACGTGTACAATTCAACTGTTTTCAGTGCATTCACAAATATGTGCAATCATCACCACAGTCAATTTTAGGAGAATTTCATTACCTCAAAAAGAAACTTCAGCTATCACCCCCTCAACCACCACTACCCCCAAAACCCTAGGCAACCACTAATCTACTTTCTGTCTCAATAGATTTCCATGATGTGGAAATTTCCTCTGAATGAAATCTCATAATATGCGGCCTTCTTGACTGATTTCTTTCACTTAGCATAATGTTTACAAATTCATCCACACTGTAGCATGTACTTCATTCCTTTATATGGCCAAATAATATTCCATTGTATGTATATACCACATCTTACCCATTCACCAGTTGATGATGGACATTTGAGTTATTACCATTTTTTGGCTTTTATGAATACCCTCCTCCTCACTTATCGACATAGTTAGTTCTGAAGACCAGGTCATTATGCAAAACTGACATTATGTGAAAATAGAGGATGACCACATCAGATCACAAAATGGAGGATGACTACACATCATTATATAACTGCCAAATTACATCACTACATAACTGCTAAACTACTGAGAATCATGGCCCAGCCAAGTAGACACATAATCTTAACCATCAAAGCCTGCATTACTCTCCTTCACACCTCAGTGTTCGTTACTGCCAGATGTAATTGTTAATGCACAAAATAGTCGGATAGTAGATTTTTTACTATTGTTGTAAATGCAAAATGTTGGATAACAAGATAGTCGGTAAGTGAGAAGGTGTAATACTGCTATAAACATTCATATGCAAGTTTTTGTACGGACATACATTTTCATTTCTCTTAGGCATATACCTAGGAGTAAAATTGCTGGGTCATATGGTAGCTCTATGTTTAACCATTTGAGGTACTGCCAGACTGTGCAGCTGCATCATTTTACATTCCCCCAAGTGGTGTATGAGAGTTCCAACTTCTCCACATCTTCACCAACACTTATGTGACTTTTTTTATTCTGGTCATCCTAGTGGGCGTACAGTGGTATCTTACTGTGTTTTGATGTGCATTTTCCTACTGACTAATGATGCTGAGCATATTTCATGCACTTATTGGCCATCTGTATATCTATATATCTTCTTTGGGTTATCTTTTTCCCATTAAGCTGTAAGAGCTATATATATTCTGGATACAAGTTCCTTTCAGATATAAGATTTGCAAATATTTTCTCCCAGTCTATGGGTTTTCTTTTTGCTTTTTTGATGGTGTTCTTTGATGCACAAAAGTTTTTAATTTTGATGAAGTTCAATTTATCTATATTTTCTTTTGTTGCTTGTGCTTTTAGTGTCATACTAAGAATCCTTTACCAATTACAAGATCACGAAGAGTTTCCTTTGTTTTCTTCTAATTAACAAGTCTTCTGATGTACAAACTCTAATTAACAAGTCTTCTGATGTACAAATACACTGATTTCAACCAGAAGTGAAACTGTTGTTTCACAGACCACATACGTATTAGCCTTAGGATATGCTACCAAAGAATTTTCCAAAATAAATGGTTTTACCAATTTTGAGACCCATTAGAAATGTATAAGCATTCTAACTGCTGTACATTCTTGTAAACACGTGGTGTGAAACAATTTTTTCACCTTTACAAGACCACATATACACTCACATGCATGCAGATATGGGTTTTGAAATATAATTCAATAAAGTTCAGATTTTTCATTAACGCTATTCTGATGGTTGGGTAGTGGTATCACATTATAATTTTCAGTTCTGACAATTATGTTTTGAGTATCTTTTCACCTTGGCCATAGAGATTTTTTTCTGCTTGCCTGTTCCAGTCTTTTGCTCATCTGTTTTAAAACTGAATTGCCTGTATGTTTATTTTACTGATCTGAAGATTTCTTTATACTCTGGATAGAAGTCCTCTGTCAGATATAAGCATTGCAAATACCTTTTCCTAGTGTGTCACTTGTCTTTTCACTCAACAGAATCCTTGGACAAAAAGAAGTTCTTATTTAGTGAGTGACAATTTATCAATCTTTTATTTTCAGGTTAGTACTTCTTGTGTCCCGTTTAAAAAAGATCTTTGTCTACTGCAGGATCATGTATATATTTTTCCATGTTTTCTTCTAGAAACTTTATTATCTTTCATATCACATCTATGATTCCTTCAAGGAACAGATAATCCCCATGCTATAAAACTATTTCAAAGAATAGAAAAAGAAAACCTTCACAACTCAGGTTATGAGGCCAGTATAACTTTGAAACCAAAATATATATAAACATACATACATTTGTGTGTGTGTGTGTGTGTGTGTGTGTATGTGTAAAACCTCACTGATAAATGCAGACTTAAAAAACTCTAAATAAACTATGAGCAAATCAAACTCAGCAGTGTGTGGTGGCGGGGGGGCGGGGAGGGAAATGTATCATGGTTAAGCAGGGTTTTTACCCAGGAATTCAAAGATGGTTTAACAGGTAATAATATATTAATGTAATACAATCCTATTAGCAGATTAAAGGAGAAAATATCTATGATCATCTCCACTGACATGGAAAAAGCACTGGATAAAACTCAGCACTTATTTACGATATATTTTTAAAGTCTTGGAAAACTAAGATTGGAGTGTTTCTTAAACTTTTAAAGTTATCAAAAACATAGAGTAAGACATCATACTTAAAAGTCAGAAACATGAAATCCAGAATCACCAATCTCAAGTGAGTCCTACATACTTCCTGGCATTCATACTTTCCTATCCTAACCCATCCCTTTTCATTCTATTCTCTTCACTTCCCATTCTTTGACAGATGACTCTATCTTTTCTTCTCTCTTAAACCTCCAATACATTCTTCTGCACTCTCAGCTGATGACTTTGCTTCCCCATTGTTGTTGCTGTTAGTTGCCACTGAGTCAGCTCGGACTCATGGCAATCTCATGTATAACAGAACGAGAGGTTGCCTGGTCCTGCACCATCTTCATGACCACTGGTATGCTTGAGTTCATTGTTGTGGCCATTGTGTCAATCCATCTCATTGAGGGTTTCCCTCATTTTCATTGGCCTTCTACTTTACCAAACATGATGTCCTTTGCTAGCGACTGGTCTTTCCTGATGATGTGTCCAAAGTGAGTGAGCTGAAGTCTCACCATCCTCGCTTCCAAGGAACATTTTGGTTATATTTCTTCTAAGACTGATTTGTCTGTTCTTTTGGTAGTCTACAGTACATTCAATATTCTTCGCCAACAGCAAGTTCGAACACATCAATTCTTCTGTCTTCCTGGGTCAGGCACACCTTAGTCATCAAAGTGACATCTTTGCCTTGTAAAACCGTAAAGAGGTCTTTACCAGATTTGCCCAATGCAATGTATCGTTTGATTTCTTGACTGCTGCTTCCATGGACACTGACTGATACAAGTAGTATAAAATCCTTGACAACGTCAATATTTTCTCCATTTATCATGATGTTGCTTACTAGTCCAGTTGTGAAGATTTCTTTTTCTTTATGTTCAGCTATAGTCCACACTGAAGGCTGTAGTCTTTGATCTTCATCAGTGTTTTAAGTCATCTTCATTTTTGGTAAGGAAGGTTGTGTTGTCTGTATGTAACAGCTTGTTAACGAGTCTTTCTCTAATTCTGATGCTGTGTTCTTCATGTAGTCCAGCTTCACAAATTATTTGTTCAGCATACAGACTGAGTAAGTGAAAAAAGATACAACCCTGCTAGACATCTTTTCAGATTTTAAACCAGGCAGTATCCCCTTCTTCTGTTCAAACAACTGCCTCTTGATGTATGTACAGGTTCCACAGGACCACAATTAAGTGTTCTGAAATTCCCTTTACAATGTTATCCATAATTTGTTATGATCCACACAGTCAAATGCCCTCACACAGTTGATAAATCACACGTAAACATCTTTATGGTAGTCTCTGTTTTCAGCCAACATCCATCTGACATCAGCAATGATATCCCTCATTCCAAGTACTCTTCTGAACCCAGCTTGAACTTCTAGTAGTTCCCTGTCAATGTACAGTTGCAGTCATTTTTTAATTATCTTCAGCATTTTGCTAGCATGTGATATTAATAATACTGTTTGATATTTGTGCATTGTTTGATCAACATTCTTTGGAATGAGCACAAATATGGATCTCTTCCAGTGAGATGGCCAGGTAGCTATCTTCCAAATTTCTTCACATCAACAAATAAGCACGTCTAGTGTCGCATCCATTTGTTGAAGTATCTCAAATAGTATTCCATCAATTCCTGGAACTCTGTTTTTCACCAATGCCTTCATTGTAGCTTGAACTTCTTCCTTCAGTACCAGTGGCTCTTGATCATATGCTACCTCCTGAAATGGCTGAGCATCAACCAATTCTTTTTAGTACAACAACTATGTGTACTCCTTCCACCTTCTTTTGATGTTTCCTGTGTCATTCATTTTACCCATACAATCCTTCAGTATTGCACGTCAAGGCTTGAATTTTCTCTTCAGTTGTTTCATCTTGAGAAACGCTGGTTGTGCTCTTTCCTTTTGGTTTTCTAACTCCAGACCCTTGTACATTTCATCATACTACTCTGCCTTCATCACAAATCCCAAACAAGATAAAATTGAAGATTATTACAAAACTGCTGTAGTCCGAAATTGATTGAACATGCGTGTCATCAGGATGTACTGATAATTCCTGGTGACTGGAATGTAAAAGTTAAAAACAAAGAAGACAGATCAGTAGTTGGAAAATACAGCCTTAGTGATAGAAAAGATGCCAGAGACTACATGATAGAATTCTGCAAGACCAACAACTTACTTACTGGAAGTACTTTTTTTCAACAACATAATCGACGACTACAAACATGGACCTCGCCTAATAAACTACACAGGAATCAAATCAACTACATCTGTGGAAAGAGACGATAGAGAAGCTCAATATCATTAGTCTATAGACAAAGGCAGGGGCTGACTGAGGAACAAGCTATCAACTGCTCATGTGCAAAAGCAAGTGCAAGTTGAAGCTGAAGAAAATCAAAGCAAGTCCACGAGGGCCAAAGTACAACCTTAAATACATCCTGACAGAATTTTGAAAGGATCTCAAGAACAGATTTGACACACTGAACACCAATAACTGAAAACCAGAAGAACTGAGGAAAGACATCAAGGACATTACACATGAAGAAAGTGAAAGTTCATTAAAAGTCAGGAAAGAAGAGCAAAATGGGTGTCAGAAGAGACTCTGAAACTTCCTCTTAATCACAGAGTAGCTAAAGCAAACAGAAAAAATGATGAAGTAAAAGAGTTGGAGAGAAGATTTCAAAGGGCAGCTTTGAAAACCCAGTGGAGTACGGCTCTACTCTGACACACATGGAGTTGCCTGAGTCGCAATCAATTTGAAGGCAACTGGTTTTTATTATGCAGATAAATGAATGCTATGAAGAAAAATAAAGCAATGTAAGGGCACAGGATATGATGGGGATGTTATTTAGGTAGCATTTTCAAAAAAAGCCTCTCCAAGAACCAACTTCTCAGTATTAAAAAAAGTCCTAAAATTGGTAAACATTGGGAGCCAATTGTTCAAACGAAGGTTCTTAGCATCATCTTAGGTTATTACTACAAAGATGCATCTCCACCTACAAAATCAGCCTAAGAAGGAAAGTTTGTTTTAAGAAAAAATCATAAAATAACAGAAGGGTATAAATCAGGTCAAGATGAGAGCTTCATTTTAAATCTCTGTTACAGAGCAATGTATCATTCAAAAGCCAGAGGTTCTCTCTGGTAGCATACACTGCCAACCATCCTCAAGCGCTAAGTCATATGAACACTGCTATTTATACCCTTCCCATACCCCTAACTGAAGGCCAGGTGGCGCAGTGATTAAAGAGACTGACTGCTAACCAAAAGGTCGGCAGTTTGAAACCACCAGCTGCTCTTTGGAAACCCTGCAGTGGTTAAACAGACTGACTGCTAACCAAAACGTTAGCAGTTCAAATCCACCAGCCACTTCTTGGAAACCCTATGGGGCAGTTCCACTCTGTCCTATAGGGTCACTATGAGTCAAAATCGACTTGACGGCAACAGGTTTGGTACGGTTTTATACCACTAACTAGGAGCCCTGGCAGCGCAGTAGTTAAGAGCTCGGCTGCTAACCAAAAGGCCAGCAGTTCGAATGCTCCTTGGAAACTCTATGGAGCAGTTCTACTGTCCTATAGGGTCGCTATGAGTGGGAATTGACTGGACAGCAATGGGTTTGGTTTGTTTGGTTTTTTTTTGTTAACTAGCCATTACTTATTAAAGTGACTGGGTAAATTTATATTCAAACTTCTTTTCACAGAACACCCAAACCCAAACCCATTGCCTTCGAGTCAATTATGACTCACAGTGATCCTACGGGACAGAGGAGAACTGCCACACAGGGTTTCCAAGGCTGTACTCTTTATGGAAGCAAACTGCCACATCTTTCTCCGGCACAGCAGCTGGTGAGTTTGAACTGCCCACCTCTCTGTTAGTAGCCAAGCACTTAACCACTGTGCCACCAAGGCTCCTTTTTCACAGAACAGGTTAAACATTTCATATTCCAGGGTTTTATTCCAATTATGTAGTTAAAAGATTTTCTAAATCAAAAGCTCAAGCCAGGAAGATTCTGGATCACTCCAAGTTCCAAAATCTATCACATCTAATCTTCAGTTCTCTTACTTGAGAGGAACTAATGAGAACAACACACATTTAAAGAAACAATTTATAGGTAATGCAACACATTAATTTTCCCAGACAAGGAACCTCACTTAGGCTGAGACAGTTTCAAGCTATTTGAATTATCTTTTCTTTGAAAATTGAGTAACTAAAAAAAGTATTCAGATTAAAATGATTTTATTCCAAATACAGTCGTTACACAATAAAAACCACATATTCAAAAAGATGGATTTTAATACATCTTATTCTTGAAACACTTGTACCATTAAAAATAAACTCAAGCTGTATATGTTTTATGCAATAAAAAAAGCAATACTCTCAGAAAAAATAATAAGTTTAAATTTTATCTGACAAAACAAGCTGTGTATGTTTTATGCAATAAAAAAAGCAATACTCTCAGAAAAAATAATAAGTTTAAATTTAACTGACAAAAAGAAAACTCGTTAAATTTCAATAAACAGTTTTGTTTAAAGTTTAAAAGCTATTTAGAAATTTCAGAAAAAGCAGACCAGTAGTTGCAACTATAATGCTGCACTACAGAACCAAATGTCGGAACTCTCCCAAGTGGGCCCTGCACTCCTAAGGTGGAGCAACACATTGTAGTTAAGAGCTAGACTTGGGTTTGGGTTCACTGCCTGTTTGATGGTGTGCTTAACATCTTCAATCTGTTTCCCCAACTAAAATGGAGATAATAATGCCTACCTAACAGAGTCAATGTTAATTACTGACAATCCTGTCAATGAGAACTAGTAAGATATTTAAGTACCAATAATATATAAAAAGAGCTTTGTAATCTGCGAAGAACCAATACCAATGTTTGTCATATTTTAACGGAGAAAGAAAACTATCACTTTTAGTTGAACTTTTCTGATTTTAACAATAATGCTCATCAGAGTATATTAAAGAACAGCAGGGCACTGGTTTACAGTCATACAGAAAAAAAGATAATAAAAAAAAAATGTAGACTGATAAACAAGTAAGTGCCAAGAGAAGATATATTTTGCAAACATTTAACTATATAAACCAAAAGAATAAAGCTGTTTAACCACATGTAAACTATGCATCATCTGACTTCAGGTAACCATGTTTATTTCTGGCATACCTGGGAACCAGATACCCAATGTATATAAATACACACAGATTTTCAAAACAACAGTCTTAATGCTTTTGTTCTCTAGGTAAAAAATTCCAACTATTCTTAGAAGGAAAAAAAACAATATCCTTAACCAAAAAAGCCATCAGAGGAGTTTTTACTTCTTAAACTTTTAAACTAACATTAAACAGATACTGTCATCTGACAGTGAAGTAGTAGGTTATTTGTCCACTTACCCTTTAAGCTCCATCAGGGCACAGACTTGTCTTTTTTCCCTGTTGTACCACAACATCTAGGTGACTAACTGGCACCAAGTAGATGCTCAGTAAGTATGTGGAGAACGAATGAACAAAGGAATGAATGCACTGGGTCTCTGGGAAAATGCTGAAGTGTTTTAAGTTGCAAGATAACAAAATCACCTATATGTCCATCATTCACTACACACAGCTACTGTCTTAACTGTAATGGCACAATAAACTGAAATAGACACTAAGAATTTACACACAGAATACATCACTCACGTGTACTAAGAGCATCTGACTCACAAAGCTAGTTTTTTAGTAAATTTTCCTTCTTTCAGGAAATGTTGATGTATTCCTTCTGGCATTAAAAACATGTATCAGAAAAGCATGTTGCCATTGTGAAAATGCAAGCACTGTCTTTAAAGTTCTGTTGTGATGCAGAATGATTTAGGCAAAGTGAACAATATTTCCAGAGTCCCACCCAAAGTATTTTGAGAAGTCAAATTCTTTAATTCAATGAAAAGATGGAATGAAAAAAAAGGCAGATCTTACCATTTTGAAATTATGATTTTTTAAAAAGAGAAAATAAACTAAGTTTAAAATAAAATTACATTGAAATTATTTATTCAAAATGGCATCTATTGCCCTTACATTTGATCTTTATTCAGCTAGTAAGTTTCTTTCCAAATCTTTGAAGCTAGGTTATAAACTTGATGCCTACAAAGCTTAAGTTAGAGGTTATTTTATTGAAATAATACTGTTTGAGTATAAGTTCCTTCATAATTCTAAAGTCTACAGCGAGATATTCAGTATTAACAGTAACGTGTGATTCTACAGCACTTGTATAATTATCTGGGTGGAACAGGCTTCAAAGGAAGCTTATGATCTATGTGACTGCAACACTCTGCGTGCACGGATTGAAGTTTCCCAAAATTCTGATGGTCATCTTCAAAGAGACTTGAAAAAGAGTCGATCTGATGATGAATATAGAAAAACACCAAAGTAACTCACATACACCGGTAAGGAAAACAAGGCTCTACAGTAACGATAGCGTTGGGGGGTAAAAAAAGAAGAAACAACCCAGGGCTCTAAAAGATAAAACTCAATGCCTGTCCGTGCGTTCCACTTCATAGCCTTAAACACTTAACATTAGATATGTCTTTTTTACCGCTTTCTTAAACAGATATTTAAGGTTTCGGCTGCCCCTCCTCCACAGCTAACATCAGTGCCCTTTCTTCCTCCTCCCTCACCCCTCCCAGCTCAAACAAATTAACATTTGTACTAAGGTACCTCCTATCAGCTCGCAGCTTCTTCCCAAACACGCCCACGTACACTGAAACTGGCTTGCGTCTACATAACACACAGCGACAGGAAAAAGAGCTCCGAGGGGGTTAGCTGGGGGATAATTTAGCTCCGCACTGGGTTACGGCTATTTTCCAGATATTAGCTGTTCACTTGTCGCTCGCGTTTCTCTCAAATCACCTCCAAAGCATGGTGTTTATGAGTCTAACTAATCCGATACTGCAATGGAATTCCGGATATTTGCAGACAGATATCCTAGCTTTGCAAGTGTTTGATCAGATACCTTGGGAATCTTTTTTTTTTTTCCCAAAGCGCCTGTCTCCTAGCTAGCTGTAAAGAAACCCGACCTCGGGCAGCGCCTGCCGCCCGGCACCCCCGCAGCCAGCGTAGGACGCAGCCCCTCCGGGTCCGAGGCTGGCTGGCGACACGGGCTGCGGGCTGCTCCGCAACAGGTCACCATGACCGCGAGTCCGCGGATTCGCAGGCAGCCGGCTCGGCGGTCAGGCTTCTGGGAAGCCGCCGCGAAGGCCAGGGGAGGGGGTGTGGCCCGGCTCAGCGGGTCTTAGCTCGGGGTACCCAGCTTGGGCTCACCTGAAGGAGGCTGAGGCGCCGCCAGGCAACAGGGGCAGCGCGGGTGGAGGCCGGGAGCTTCCGCCACCCAGGAGGGAGAGCGAGGCGAGGAGTACTCGGGGGTCGCCGCGACCCTAGCCTCGGGACCGAGCCCCCGAGCAGGGACCCCACGGTTTCCTCCCGACTCCGAGGTCAAGCCGCCGAGGGAGGCGCGGTCCCCAGCGCCCTCCTCCCTCAGCCCGAGCTCTGCAGCCACCTCCCCGCACAGAGGGTGAGCAGCACCGGAGCCCGCGGCCAGGAGATCAACACACCGCAGCGCAGGAGCCGCCGCCATTCCCCGCGCCGCCGCTGCGGCTCCGCGCCGCCCGGGGGGCGCAGCGCACCCACCTTCTCTCCCCCGCACCGCCTACCGAGACTCCGCACCAGATCAGCGGCAGGAGAACCGACCTGTGCGGCCGCAGCCTCCGCCTTAAAAGATGGAAAGACGACGCTGACCCCACGCTTTGCCACCGCCGCCGCCAAGGCTAGCACTCGCCGACCCGAGCAGTCGGCGTCTCATTCAGCGCCGGCAGCTGCCGCCGCCGCCGCCGCCGCCGCTCGGGGGAGGAGAGTGAGCGGGATCCACCCCGTCCACGCCCGGGGTGGGGGAGGAGAGCGGACCTGGCGGGGGCGCGCGCCAAGCGGGCGGGGCGGAGACGCGTTCGCGCACCAACCGAGCGCGCTCGCGCGGGACCGAGCGCGGCGGCCGGTGGGGGCTTCCCCGCGCGCTCCCTGCCGCCGCTTTTCTTCCCCGCGGAGTCCAACTGCCGCCGGGGAGCGGTGTTCGCAGAGCGTGCAGCGTGCCGCAGCCCCTCGGTCTATCGCCAGCTGGAGGGAGGGGCCCCCACCTGCCAAACAAGGAGGCGGGGAGGGGCTGGAAGACCGGTGGGGCACAGCCAACAGCCTGGCCTCACCCTCCCCTCGCCGGGCTCCCCACCGTGAAATCCACAGTGGTGTCGCCTTCAGCGCCTGGCACCTCACCTTTTTAAGGCCCAGAGAACAAAGTCTAGAAACACTTGCCCCCAAGATCAGATATCCAGCCAGCGCCAGCGGTGTTTTTAGAAGTCGCTGTGGACAGGTGAGGGGGCTTTCAAAATGTGAAGAGCCACCCCACCGTAAATTATGTCACATATGAAGATTTCAGAAGTATTAGAAGTAGGCCTTTGTAGATGTTATGAAGGGTACTGCCCTGGAAGAATAAGAAAATGACAGAAATTTGGCATCGGTCTCAGACCGATGAGTTCCAGGTGAGCAGTATTCGCACGTTGTTGCGCGAACATAATTCTGAAACATTAAATATTTCCTGTGAGTGAAAAAGAAATGGATTTGGTACAAACGGTGGAAGGGTGGTGTTTGGTGGTTCACTGTGGGGTGGCCTACTTAAAAATTAGCACCATTTGATGCAGTGTTACTATAAATGGAACGTTTTTAATGAACCGCTTTTGTATATGCTGTCATTAGACCATTTGCAAATGGATGATTATTTGATGATCTGCAACTCTTTTTCTAGGCAATATGCAGTAGAGTGTGGAAGGAATACAGTGTACCAGCATTTGGTATAAAACATGAAAGGACCAAAATTGACTGTTCCCATTTGTTTTTGTTTTTGTTTTTTTTCCCTCCCTTTAATAACCACTAAACAGAACTGATTAATCTTGTGCATTGAAGAATGCTGATTATTTCCACCTTTGGCTGCCTTGTGTCATAGCCATTTATTCTAATTGGGAAAGGTAGAATGTCCTTCAACCTCCTCTCATAATAATGTTACCTTTTAAAGCCCCCACCCAAAAGAAAAAAACAAAGCAAGGAGCAGCAACAAAATTCATGGTTTTAAATTTTTATTCCATTTTTCTTTCAAAGAGAGTTTCAAAAAGAATAATAAAGACATCAATGGAAGAAGCAGAGAAATCAAAAAAGAGACAAAAAAAGAAACTAAAAACTTTCAAATGAGAATAGACACAAAGGAAAACAGACTAGTATTGGTAAAAAATAAAAGTAAATAAAGGGAGGGGGATGTATTATGTATACAGGAAGTTTTCCCATATGTGTTAATTACATCGAGTCCGAAAGAAACAATGGGCACACTGAATTGGCACTTGGAGGAAAAACCCCTTTTAGCTACAGAGTTAGGTAAATGTTTAGTCTTCTGTAAGTGTTAGTAAAAGATTAAGGAAAAGGTGGTTGGCTGTTTGCCAACAATAATACATACAACAATAAATATATATAATATTTAATTATTTATATATATATCACAAACAACTGCTCTTAAGAAATTGGAAAAACTGAGGAACAACAGGGAATTCTGTTTTGTATAAATATCTAGTAATTACTTTAAACTTGAATTAGGGTTTCATAAAAACAAATGAGCCTGTGTTCCTGCATCTGCCAATAATTTTCACAGTTTACTGTCAGACCAGGGAGGTTTTCATTTGGACTTTGAAGAGAAAAAGTCATGTGATTCATGAAGCTAGGCCGTGAATATACTCATTTCTATGCCCACTGAATTTCTGAGTTTGGAATAATTATCCAAAATCTGTTTCTCGTGATGATAACCTGTAAAATAATACTTTCATTAACTTTTAGAGTTATGTTAAATTCAAATCTCTGAAATTGGTAAGATTAAAAATTTGTATTTAAAAACACAGAAAACAGTTTATTCTCAACTTGTTTTTTCTCAGAGTTTGGGCATTTTTTTAGAATGTAAGTGTCCATTCCCATTCATTGATATGCAAATAAGAATTGGCTTTTTGCACTCTAAAGAAGACCAGCAGTAAATATTCTTTCACAGAGGATCTTTTATCAGAGTTAATTTCTGTAAGTTGCTTTATGTATTCCAAGTTGCTTTTGCCAGAAGGCAAGAAATATGCAAAGTCTTAGAATAACAAAAAGTGCTAATGTATAAGATAGAAATGCCATTATATAAAATAAAAATCAATAAGAATTTAGTATGCTTAAAAGTCACTTCAGAGGAATCACCATTATGTAATAGTTTTATTACTATCCATCAAAATTACTTTCCAAGACATAAGCCAAGGATCTCATTTACATATAGAATAAGCAGTTTCAGAGATGAGACCACCACTGCAAAAAAAAAAAAACTTCATCATTACAGCTGTCAAAACAAAATCAAACTGCCGTGGTAAGAAAGCATATTATTTCAAAACACCTACTTCTATTACAATCAATGGAATTTCAGTATTAACCTATACCTCTGTTACTTCTTTAACCTTTAATCGGTTGTTTCAAATATGTATATATATATATATATATATATATATATAGTGGGTGATATTGTGAAGAAATTTGTTGGCTATGTTTACAGTGTTCTGATTTAAATTATAGGCCATGAAAAGATAGCTCTACATGAACCCATACAGAAAAAAAAAGTTGAACGTGTATACTAGGTGTGGTGGTTAATGTTATGTGTCAGCTTGGCTAGACCATGATTCTCGGTAGTTTGGCAGATATTCTGCAGTCATCCTCTATTTTGTGATCTGATGTGAGCAGCCAATCAGTTGGAAGGGGCGTTTCTTTGGGGGTGTGGCCTGCATCCAATATATATGGATGTTCTGGCAAAGCTCGTGCTCTCTCGATTCTGCATTCATCTCGTCATCCTCTGACCTCTGGTTCTTGGGATGTGAGAAGCCTTTGGCCTGCTGCATGGCCTGCAGATTTTAGATTCGTCAGCTCCCAAAACCCTGTGAACCAGCCGCCTGCTGTCTGACCTGCATATTTTGGGTTCATCAGCCCCTGCGTACCACAGTCAGGAGAAGCCTCCAGCTTGACACCTGGGCCAAAGATTTGGAACTTGCCAGCATCCACAATTGCACGAGCCATTTCCTTGAAATAAATCTCTATATATTTATACATACACTTCACTGGTTTTCCTTTTCTACAGAGTCCAGGCTAATGTACTGGGATTCGATTTCCACTTATTTTAAGTTGGTATATGTTGTTACTGTGTGCTGTTGAGTCAATTCTGACTCATAGCCACCTATAGGACAGGGTAGAACTGCCCCATAGGGTTTCCCAGGCTGAAATCTTTATGGGAGAAGATCTTTAACTGGTACTCCTTTAATTGGTATATATGTAGAAATAAGTCTGAAAATCTATGCAACAAATTATCACAGTGGTTACTCCAAGAGGGAGTGGAATTGAGGGATGAAGAAGGAAACTTCATTTTTCTGCTTGATGTATTTCCTTTGTTTGAATTTTTTTTTTTTTTTTACTAGAATCCTGTATATCTTTCATAAAAGCAATATTAAAAAACGTTGCTTTCTCTGGGGTCTTAAAAGCCTGCGAGCAGCCATCTAAGATACATCTACTGGTCCCACCCCATCTGGAACAAAGAATGAAGAAAACCAAAGACACAAGGGAAAGATTAGTCTAAAAGACTAATGGACCACAACTATCACAGCCTCCACCAGACGGAATCCAGAACTAGATGGTGCCTGGCTACCACCACCAACTTCTCTGACAGGGATCACAATAGAGGGTCCTGGACAGAGTGGGAGAAAAGTATAAAACAAATTTAAAACTCACAAAAAAAAAAAAAAAAAGACTAGATTTACTAGTCTGACAGAGACTGGAGAAACTCCAAGAGTATGGCCCCCGGACACCCTTTTAACTCAGTATTGAAGTCACTCCCGAAGCTCACCCTTCAGCCAAAGAATAGATAGGCCTATATAACAGACAATAACACATGAGTTACGTGCTTCATAGTTCAATCATGTATATGAGACTAAATGGGCACACCAGCCCAAAAGCAAAGATGAGAAGACAGGAAAACTGGACGAATGGAAACAGGGAAACTGGGGTGGAGAAAGGGAGAGTGTTGACACATTGAGGGGTTGGCAACCAAAGTCACAAAACAATTTGTGTATTGTTTAATGAGAAACCCTGTAAACTTTCACCTAGAGCACAATAAAAAACAAAATAAAATAGAGTAGGATTGACAAAAATGTGTATATATTGCTTTCCTTTTAACCTGACTATTTTGATTCCTTAATCAGTGTCCCCTCCCAACATCATTGCTCCCATCATCTCTTCTCTCTTCCAGACTTTAGAATAACCTTTAACCCTTTTTTTTTTTTCTCCTTCATTATTTATCCATTGAGGTGCCCTGGTGGCTCAATAATTAAGTGCTTGGCTGCTAACCAAAAGGTTGGAGGTTCGAACCCAACCAGCAGCTCTGCAAGAGAAAGAATAGTGATCTGCTTCCATAAAGTTTACAACCTAGAAAATCCTATGGGGCAGTTCTACTCTGCCACATGGGGTTGCTGTGAGTCAGAATCGACTCAACAGCACACAGCAACATTTATCCACTGAGTCCCGATCCTACTAAAACTTTTTTTCGCAATTATCAGCCCAAACATAGAAAGGTACTCCTAACTGATCTCTCGACTTCAGCTACTCACCACACCTGTTTATTTACATACCTTTCCCTACACCACTATTTTGACTGTTAATGATTTTTCAAACCTCCTCTCCTCCCACTTTCCCCCTCATCCCACGCAGGTTCAAAAATCCGCAAGTGTTCCTTATGGTTTACATGTATATTCAAGGTGGCATCCAGGGACTTCCATAGCCTGTGTCTACCCTACTAATTCACCTTATCACCACTGTCCACTTCACACATTAGCCAGGCCATTCTTTGATTTATTCATTCAACACACAGACATTTATTTCTCTTCATAATTATCAAATATGCATCTACTTCTACTGTTCCATTCCTCCCTTTGGAGTGCCTTTCCTGTGCCCCTCTTCTCTGGTCTAAGACTTCCTTTAGGGTAATGTAAATGGTTAAATCAATTGCACTACCCTAAAGGGTACTCAAGTTTACCTAAAGGCACCTCAGAAGAAAGGCCTTGCAATCTACTTCTGAAGATCAGCCACTGAAAAATCTGTGGAGTGCAATTCTACTCTGACACACATAGGGTTGCCATGAGTCAGAATCAGTTCGACGACAACTGATTTTTTGACTTAAGGAACACCTATATCCCTCACATGAGGATGTGCTGATTGGCACATCCATTGCGCATTGACTTCTCCTGTTGAGGTTATTGCTAGTACACTTTCTCACTTTCTGAATTTATTATATGTTGACTTACAGTTTTACCCAAACAATGTGTGCATTTCTTATGTTCCTCAGTAGATTGTAAACTCCTAGAGAGCATAATACAATCTCTCTCTTCTTTTTGGATTCACATTTATTGAACACTTACAATAGAAAGAAAATATATCAAATGCTTCATATATGTCATCTCATTTAGTTCTTACAACAATCCTAAAAGGTAAATGTTTTTACCCGATTTTGCAGATGGGGCTTAGAGAGGTTGAATGACTTGCCCAGAGTTGCACTGCTAGGAAGTGGCAAAGCTGGGAATTAAATCCAGGCAGCCTGACTCACGGCCTCCATGTGATATTGCACCCTATAAAATTGTGCTCACACATTCTTGTCAATTAACAATACACTGTTATGTCCATGGAGCCCCAGTAGCACAGCGGTTAAGCACTCAGCTGCTAAGCAAAAGGTAGCTATGTGGGAGAAAGATGGGGCAGTCTGCTTTCATAAAGATTTACAGCCTTGGAAACCCTATGGGGCAGTTCTACTCTGTCCTATAGGGTCGCTATGAGTCGGAATTCAACTCGATGGCAACGGGTTTGGTTTTTGGTTCGGGTCAAGTACTTCAGTGAGGCTCAAAAAATACTTGCTGAAACAATGTATTTTATGCTAACAATGGACAGTCTGACATGATATCCAATTCATGTTTAATTTGAAAATTATATTTTGTAAAATTTAGTTTTTTGTTACAGAAGCTTATTTAAGAGTTCCTAAGAGTAAAGCTGCCTTCTAAAATCTAAAAACATGTTAGAATAATGGGAAAAATTAAATGGAAAAAAATGACATCAAGATCAAATCTTCATTTTGTCCACCCAGTACATAAAAAAATATATTGCAGGAGATAATTTTCTACCATAGCAGTGCAGTAATAAAGTTGGTTATCGAATTACAGATGGGAAAGCCTTACTGTATAACCACTGAATCCATTTCCCTGGAGAAATGCAATTCTATCTGTGGTTTCACATTCCAGGAAGAAATATTCTTACTCCTTCTGGAAATTAGTAACATAAGCATTTTAAAGTACGTAATTTTTACCATATATGAGACTTCACTTTGCAAGAGAGACTCTCTAAATTATAACTTAATCTGCATACACAGATTTGATACTGTCGACTGGCAGATATATTTGGAATTAAAAGCCACCGTATATAACATAGCAGTTATTATTTTAAGGGTATTCAACTTGGGAAACTATAAATGGTGATAAAATTAGCTTTCAAATTGGCTTTCAAATTGTGTCTCCAGTTAGAAAACATAACTGCAAAACTAAAAACAGGCTGATATGTTAATCACTTTTCAAAAAATTGTTATCAATTTACTAACATGTATTATACTATTATCATGGTTTGAATTATGTCCCCCAAAAAATGTGTGTATCAATTTGGCTGGGCCATGATTCCCAGAATTGTGTGGTTGGCCTCCATTTTGTGGTTGTAATTTTATGTTAAAGAGGATTAGGGTGGGATTGTAACAGCACCTTTACCGGGTCACACCCCTGATCAGATGTAAACGGAGTGTCTCTGGGGTGTGGCCTGCACCACCTTTTCTCTCTCAAGAGATAAAAGGAAAGGGAAGCAAGCAGAGAGTTGGGGACCTCATACCATCAGGAAAGCAGTGCTGGAAGCAGAGTGTGTCCTTTGGACAGGGGCCCCTGCGCAGAGAAGCTCTTAGTCCGGGGGAACACCGAAGAGAAGGCCGACAGAGAGAAAAAGCCTTCCCCTGAAGCTAATGCCCTGAATTTGGACTTTCAGCCTGCTTTGACTGTGAGAAAATAAACTCCTCTTCGTTAAAACCATCCACTTGTGGTATTTCTGTTATAGCGGCACTAGATGACTAAGACAGCTATAAACATTCCAGCATTTACCCCAAACCTAAAATAAAACCACTTTAATACTGATGGGTTTTGGAGATGAGTTACGTCTAAAACATAAATCTTAGTAATATTTGTAAAGACCTACTTATATTTTAGTGATTTTCCTTCCTATCAACACTATTAATTTTGAAATATACCCAGAAGGGTATATAAACAAATTTATTGACCACCTTCTAAACTTGGTGAATTGAACATATTTGTTTATCTCTGCTACTTCC
The DNA here is from genome assembly GCA_030035585.1 of Dugong dugon. Taxonomy (NCBI): domain Eukaryota; kingdom Metazoa; phylum Chordata; class Mammalia; order Sirenia; family Dugongidae; genus Dugong; species Dugong dugon. Next base: position 41,035,270 of record CM057469.1, on the reverse strand, counting down.
CAAAATTCCCCTAAAATTACAATGAAAGACAAAAAGAATAGGAAGGAGGAGATGATAACAAATGAAAAATTTTAAAAGATAGGGGAAAAGAAAGGACGAGAAGTAATCAGTTTAGCCAAGCAGAAAAAAAGAAATTAACTTGTTGAGGTGAAAAACAAAAAGAAGCCAGATGACTTGCACAACAGAACTCTGGAACATTTTAGGAATCGGAGACACCAGGTACTTAGGAAAGTAGGGGTGAGAAAGGCCTCTAAAAACAGGATTGGATAAAATCTGTATAAGAAACAGCTGGAAGGTCCCTGGGTATGTAAACAATTTGTGCTTGACTACTAACCTAAACGTTGGTGGTTCCAACCCAACCAGTGGTGCTGCAGAAGAAAGGCCGGGTGATCTGCTTCTGTATAGATTGCGGCCAAGAAAATCCAACGGAGCATTTCTACTCTGTAAGACTTGGGGTTGCCATGAGTTAGAATCAACTTAATGGCAGTGGTTTGTAAGAAAGAGTTAGACACCCCAGTCCTTATCCCACTCCAAGCTGCTATCCCACCCAGACCCCAAAGGGAGAATGGACATTTGTTCTGTGCAGAATTAAACCAGAGGGGCTGGGGAGAGGTATCTGACTCTTAAATACAAACAAGCAGTCAAGGACCACTGAACATTTCAGGAAACTCTAACATGGAGGCAGAGATCCTCCTACTCCCCTCTCCCCGCAAAATGCAGAGAGCAGGGGGAAGTTTTTTTGACCTTAATTATTATCTATAAAGAGACACTATATTGTGTTCATTAAATAAGACTAGGATGCTGTTATGGGTTGAATTGTGTCCCCTAAAAATATGTGTTTTAAATCCTAACCTCTAAGCTTGTGGTTATAATCCCACCTGGGAATAAACTGTCTTTGTTATGTTAATGAGGCAGGATTAGTGTAGAGTGTATTTTAGTCAATCTCTTTTGAGACATAAAAGATTAAATAAGCAAGCAGAGCAGAGATGGGGGAAGAGAGATGCCAAGTCTCATGAAGATCACCCAGGAGCAGAAGTTCAAAAGAGGCAAGGACTTTCCTCCAAAGCCGACAGAGAGAGAAAACCTCCCCCTAGAACTGGTGCCCTGAATTCAGACTTCTAGCCTCCTAAACTGTGAAAAAATAAATTTCGGTTTCTTAAAGCCACCCACTTGTGGTATTTCTATTATAGCAGCAGGAGATAATTAAGACAGGATTTGGTACTGGGAGTAGGGTGATGCTCTAACAGATACCTAAAATGTGGAAACGGTTTTGGAGTTGGGTAACGGGTAGAGGTTGGAAGAGTTTTCAGGTGCCTGATAGTGAAAGCCTAGATTGTCCTGAAGAGACTGTTGGTACAATTACGGACGACAAAGGCAATTCTGGTGAGGGCTCAGAAGGAAGTGAGGAGAGCTATAGAGAGAGTCTCTATCATCTTAGAGAATACATAGGGAGCTAGCAACAGAATGTTGCTAGAAATGTGGACATTTAATGTGCTTCTGGTGAGGCTTTAAAAGAAAATGATGAACATGTGATTGGGCAATGGAAGAAGGGCGATGCTTTTTATGCAGTAGCAAAGAACTTGTCTGAATTGTGTTCAAATATGTGGTGGAAGGCAGAACTTGGAAGTGATAAACTTGAATATTTGGCTAAGGAGATTTCTAAGCAAATGGTTTTTTTTTTTTTTTTGTAATGTATTTATTTTCTTTTTCAATTGTACTTCAGGTGAAGGCTTACAGGACAAATAGTTTCTCATGAAACAGAAGTACACATGTTGTTTTATGACATTGGTTAACAACCCCACAACATATCAACCCTCTAACTTCTCAACCTTTTTTTTTTTTTTTTTTTTGGTGAAAATACACATAGCCAAAGACACGTTTCAAAAATTTCTACATGCACAGTTCAGTGACATTGACTACGCTCTTCAAAATGTGCTGTTATTCTCACTTAAGATGAAGGTTTACAGAACAAAATAGTTTCTCATTTAACAGTTACTACAACTGTTGCCCTATGACAATGGTTAACAATCTCACAACACAACAACAAATATCCTTACTCAACCTTGGGTTCCCTATCATCAGCTTCCTTGTCCCCTTCTGCTTTCTGGCCCTTGTCACTGGACTCCTGTACCTCATTAGTCTCATTTGGTTTTATGGGGCTGTCCACTCCCGGGCTGAACAGTGAACCTCGGAGATAACTTCACCACTGAGCTAAAAGGGTGTCTGGGGGCCATACTCTCGAGGTTTCTCCAGTCTCCTTTAGGCCAGTAAATCTGGTCTTTTTTTTGTGAGTTAGAATTATGCTCTACATCCTTCTCCAGCTCTGTCCAGAACCCTCTGTTGTGATCCTGGTCAGAGCAGTCAGTGGTGGTAGCCGGGCACCATCTAGCTGTACTGGACTCAGACCGGTGGAGGCCTCTGTAGCTGTGGACCATTAGTCCTTTGGACTAATCTTCTCCTTGTATCCCGTTCTCTTCATTCTCCCTTGCTCCCGAAGGGATGAGACCAGTGGAGTATCTTAGATGGCCGCTCACAGGCTTTTAAGACCCCAGACACTATTCACCAAGGTAGAATGTAAAGCATTGTCTTTATAAGCTGTGTCATGCAATTGAGCTAGATGTTCCCCGAGACCATGGTCCCTAGAGCCCTCCGCCCAGCAATTCAGTCCCTCGGGGAGTTTGGATGTGTCTGTGGGGCTTCATGACCTTTTCTAGTACAAGCTGTGCTAGTTTCTCCTGTATTGTGTACTGTCTCACCCTTCACCCAAGATACCACTTATCTATTATCTATTTAGTATTCCCCACCCCCCATCCCTGGTAACCAACAAAGATTGTTACATTTTGTGTGTGAACTTTTTCATGGGTTTTTACAAGAGAGGTCTCATACAATATTTTTCCTTTTGTGATTGACTTATTTCACTCAGCATGATGTCCTCCAGTTTCATCCATGTTATGATATGGTTCACAGATTCATTGTTGTTCTTTCTCGTTGCATAGTACTCCATTGTGTGTATGTACCATAGTTTGTTTATCCATTCATCTGTTGATGGGCACCTACGTTGTTTCCATCATTTTGCTATTGTGAACAATGCTGCCATGAACATAGGTGTGCATATGTCTATTCGAGTGATGACTCTTATTTCTCTAGGATATATTCCTAGGAGTGGGATTGCTGGATCGAATGGTATGTCTATTTCTAGCTTTCTGAGGAAGCGCCATATCATTTTCCAAAATGGTTGTATCATTTTGCATTCCCACCAGCAGTGCATAAGAGTTCCCATCTCCCCGCAGCCCCTCCAACATTTGTTACTTCCAGTGTTTTTGATTCTTGCCAGTAATGCCGGGGTGAGACGGTATCTCATTGTGGTTTTCATTTGCATTTCTCTAATGGCTAGTGATCGCGAGCATTTCCTCATGTGTCTGTTGGCCATTTGAATGTCTTCTTTGGTGAAGTGTCTGTTCATTTCCTTTGCCCATTTTTTAATAGGATTATTTGTCTTCTTGTTGTAGAGGTGTTGGATTTTCTTGTAGATTATGGAGATTAGACCTCTGTCTGATTTGTACTGTCCAAAAATTTTTTCCAAGTCTGTAGGTTCTCTTTTTACTCTTTTGGTGAAGTCTTTTGAAGAGCATAGGTGTTTGATTTTTAGAAGATCCCAGTTATGTAGCTTATCTATTGGGGTTTGTACGTTGATGGTTACGGTTTGTATCCTGTTAATGCCATGTATTAAGGCCTGAAGTGTTGGTCCTATTTTCTCTTCTATGAACTTTATACTTTTAGGCTTTATATTCAGGTCTTTGATCCATTTGGAAGTAGTTTTTGTATACGGTGTGAGGTATGGGTCCTGTTTCATTTTTTTTGCAGATGGATATCCAGTTTTGCCAGCACCATTTGTTAAAAAGACTGTCTTTTCCCCATTTGATGGACTTTGGGCCCTTGTCGAAGATCAGGTGACCGTAGGTGGATGGATTTACATCTGGGTTCTCAATTCTATTCCATTGGTCAATGTATCTGTCGTTGTACCAGTACCAGGCTGTTTTGACTACTGTAGCTGTATAGTAGGTTCTGAAGTCAGGTAGTGTGAGTCCTCCAAGTTTATTCTTCTTCTTCAGTAGTGCTTTACTTATTCGGGGCTTCTTCCCTTTCCATATAAAGTTAATGATTAGTTTTTCCATCTCTTTGAAGAATGTTGTTGGTATTTGGATCGGGATTGCATTGTATTTGTAAATTGCTTTGGGTAGAATTGTCATTTTCACAATGTTGAGTCTGCCTGTCCATGAGCATGGTATGTTTTTCCATTTATGTAGATCCCTTTGGGTTTCTTGCAGTAGTGTTTTGTAGTTTTCTTTGTATAGGTCTTTTATATCCCTGGTCAGATTTATTCCTAAGTATTTTATCTTTTTCGGGGCCATTGAAAATGGTATTGTTTTCCTGATTTCCTTTTCATCATTCTCCTTACTCATGTATAGGAATCCAACTGATTTTTGAATGTTTATCTTGTATCCTGCTACTCTGCTGAATCTTTCTAGTAGTTCCAGTAGATTTCTTGTGGAGTCTTTAGGGTTTTCTGTGTATAGTGTCATATCATCTGCAAACAGGGACAGTTTAACTTCTTCATTACCAATTTGAATGCCCTTTATTTCTTTTTCTTGCCTTATTGCTCTAGCTAGAACTTCCAGCACAATGTTAAATAAGAGTGGTGATAAAGGGCATCCTTGTCTTGTTCCTGTTTTCAAGGGGAATGTTTTCAGCCTCTCTCCATTTAGGATGATGTTGGCCATTGGTTTTGCATAGATGCCCTTTATTATGTTGAGAAATTTCTCTTCTATACCTATTTTATTGAGAGTTTTTATCAGGAATGGGTGTTGGACTTTGTCAAATGCTTTTTCTGCATCAATTGAAATGATCATGTGATTCTTTTCTTTCCTTTTATTTCTGTGGTGGGTTACGTTGATTGATTTTCTAATGTTGAACCATCCTTGCATACCTGGTATGAATCCTACTTGGTCGTGGTGTATTATTTTTTTGATATGATGCTGAATTTGATTGGCTAGAATTTTGTTGAGAATCTTTGCATCTATATTCATGAGAGATATTGGTCTGTAATTTTCTTTTTTTGTGACATCTTTTCCTGGTTTTGGTATCAGCGTTATGCTGGCTTCATAGAATGAATTTGAAAGTGTTGCCTCCTTTTCTATGCTCTGAAATAGCTTGAGTAGTACTGGTACAAGCTCTTCTGTAAATGTTTTGTAGAATTCTCCAGTGAAGCCATCTGGGCCAGGACAGCCAAAAAATAAATAAATAAATAAAATATTTTTATTACCTTTTCAATCTCTTCTCTTGTTAGGGGTCTGTTCAGATTTTCAACATCACTTTGTTGTAGTTTGGGTAGGCTGTGTGTTTCTAGAAATATATTCATTTCCTCTAGGTTTTCAAATTTGTTGGAGTACAGTTTTTCATAATATTCTGTTAGAATACTTTTTTTGTGTGTGTGTTGGGTCTGTTGTAATGTCCCCCATTTCATTTCTTATTTGGGTTATTTGTGTCCTCTCCTGTTTTTCTTTTGTCAGTCTGGCCAGTGGTTTGTCAATTTTGTTGATTCTTTTGAAGAACCAACTTTTGGTTTTGTTGATTCTTTCTATTGTTTTTCTGTTCCCTATTTCATTTATTTCTGCTCTGATCTTTACTATTTCCTTTCTTCCGGTGGTTGTGGGCTTTTTTTGCCGTTCTCTTTCTATTCGTTTGAGTTCTGTAGTTAATGTTTTGATTTTGGCCCTTTCTTCTTTTTTGGTATGAGCATCTATTGCTATAAATTGTCCTCTGAGGACTGCCTTTGCTGTGTCCCAAAGGTTTTGGTATGATGTGTTTTCATTCTCATTTGATTCTAGGAATTTTTTGATTCCATCTCTGATTTCTTCTATTACCCAGTGATGTGTAAGCAGGGTATTATTCAGTTTCCATGTAGCTGATTTTTTTTCCTTGCTCTTTCTATTGTTAATGTCTACCTTGATGGTATTATGGTCAGAGAAGATACTTTGAATTATCTCAACGTTTTGGATCTTGTTGAGGATTGCTCTGTGGCCTAAGATGTGGTCTATTCTGGAGAATGTTCCATGTGCATTGGAAAAGAATGTGTACTTTGCAGCAGTTGGATGGAGTGTTCTATATATGTCTATGAGGTGAAGTTGGCTGATTGTGCCCTTTAGGTCTTCTGTATCTTTGCTGAGTTTCTTCTTAGTTGTTCTGTCCTTTACTGACAGTGGTGTGTTGAAGTCTTCTACTATTATTGTGGAACTGTCAATTTCTCTTTTCAGTGTTGTTGGAGTTTGTTTTATGTATTTTGGAGCCCTGTCATTGGGTGCGTAGATGTTTATTATGGTTATGTCTTCATGATGGATCATCCCCTTAATCATTATATAGTGTCCTTCTTTGTCTTTTTTGGTAGATTTAGTTTTAAAGTCTATTTTATCTGAGATTAGAATTGCCACTCCTGCTCTTTTTTGGTAGTTATTAGCTTGATATATTTTTTTCCAACCTTTGACTTTTAATAAATTCACATCTTTGTTTCTAAGGTGTGTCTCTTGTAGACAGCATATTGATGGATCCTGTTTTCTTATCCATTCTGTCACTCTCCGTCTTTTTATGGGTGCATTGAGTCCATTTACATTCAATGTAATTATTGATGGATGTGGGTTTGTTGTCATTTTGTAGTGCTTTTTTTTGTGGTGCTGACGTTTTCTTTGTTCTTCTTACTCTCTTGTGCTGAGTTACTTTTGTTTGTGGATTTTTTTTTCATTTCTTTTGTTTTTGTAGGTTTTGTTTTTGCTGAGACTTTATGTTTTTCCTCTTTTTTTTTATGAGTATGTTTGTTAACTTTCTTTGTGGTTACCATAAATTTTACCCTTATCTTTCTAAGTTTGAAGCAGTCTACCATTACTTGGTATCGCCTTGCTTCCTCTCCACTAGAATGTTCTATACCTATGCCGTTTATTCCTCTTTTATTGTTTTGATGTTGTTGTCATTTACTGATTAACTGCTCTGATGCCCTGTTGTATTTCTTTTGGTTTTGGATAGTCCTCAAGAGTTCATTTCCTAGATTGGTATCTGGCTGGTATGATCCTGCGTCCTAGGTTCTGCCTGTGAGCTGAAGCTTTTTGTTCTCAGATTGAAGAACTCGCTTTAATAATTCTTGTAAGTTTGGTTTGACTTTTACATATTCCCTTAATTTCTGTTTATCTGGAAATGACCTAATTTCACCCTCAAATTTGAACGAGAGTTTTGCAGGATATATTATTCTTGGCTGGCAATTTCTTTTCTTTCAAGATTTTATATATGTCATCCCATTGCCTTCTTGTCTGCATGGTTTCTGCCGAATAATCTGAGTTTAGTCTTATTGTTTCTTCTCTGTATGGAACTTTTTGTTTTTCACGAGCTGCTCTCAGGATTCTTTGTTTGTCTTTGGTTTTGGCGGGTGTGAATATGATATGCCTTGGTGATTTTCTTTTGGGGTGTCTTCTATATGGGGTTCGTTGAGCTTCTTGGATGGCCAGCTTTTCATCTTTCATGATATTGGGGAAGTTTTCTGTCAGCAGTTCCTCAACGATCCTCTCTGTGTTTTCTGTTTTCTCCCCCTGTTCCGGAATTCCAATCACTTGCAGATTTTTGCTTTTGATTGTGTCCCACATAACTCTCAGGGTCTCTTCATTTTTCTTTGTTCTTTTTTCTGAGTTTTCCTCAAACAGAGTTGTGTCCAAGTGTTTGTCTTCAATTCCACTTATCCTGTCTTCCACTGTTTCAAATCTGCTTCTCAGCCCTTCTATGACATCGTCCATTTCTGAAATCTTGTTGTTTATCTTTTGGATTTCTAATTGTTGTCTTTGTATAATTTCTAGTTGTGAATTTATTTTGGCATTTTCTTCCTGCATTATTTTCCTGAATTCTTCCAATTTTTTGTCCATATTTTCCATGAATTTGTCTATTTTTTCCTCACGTTTGTCAGCTTTTTGCCTCAGTTCTTGGAGAATTCTGAGTATTAGAGATTTGAATTCCCTATATGGTATTTCTAGTGCATTTTCTTCCAGAGGAGAGTCATCTGGTATTTTATATTGGGTGCCTACTGGAACCATCCTGTCCTATTTTTGTAAATGTTTTGTTATTGTCTGCTGTCTTCGGGGCATTCAGTAGTTATTTTTCTCGTTTATTGATTGTAGATTTGTTTGTTTAGTCCCTTTTTTAAAAAAAAATTTGACTATGTCTGAGCAGGCAGACTGTGTGTTCTTTGTTGTTTGCTTGACTTTGGGCACAATACTTTTCACCTCCTTCTTCAACTGGCAGGGTCAGTCACTCAGATATGGTATGGCAGGCCAGATCTAGCTGAAGAGGAGTTACTGGGACAGGTTGTTTGTGGAACTTACTACAGCCACCAGAGCTGGTCGGTAATCAGTGCAGGGCAGGTTCCAGTAGGCCGTGCCTGCACTGGTTGGTGGTGTGATGTCAAGCACACAGTGCAGGTGGGCAGGATGCAGCGGGGAGATTGTTATGTGTGGAGCTAAGATGGATATGGGAGAGAGGAGAGAGGAACAGGAGCCAAAAACATACAAACAAACAGAAAAGAATTCTAGGGGAGCTTGCCATTGGAGAGATGAGAGACTATGAAATAGAGAAAAACAGAAAGAGGAGGAGGAAGAAAAGAAAAGAATGAATAAATAAGAATCAGAAAGGTTAAAGAACCACAAAGTTCCCAGGGATCCCACCGGTGCAGCTGTGAGGTCTGGGGAAGTCGCTCTCATGTGTTGCAGTACAGCCCAGCTAGAAGGCATAGAGGTGTACAACACCAGGTATTCAGGGAACAGAAAGAGAAGAAGATATAGAGAGATGAGAAACTGAGCAATGAAGAAAGACAAAAGGGAAAAAGAGGAAAAAGAAGACAAAACAAATTAAAAACAAAACAAAACAAAACAAGAAAGGCCACCAAGGAAACAGGAAAAAAAAAAAAAACAACATAAAAAGAAATGTCCTCAGGGATCCCTCTGCATGTCTGTGGAAGCTGAAGGGGTGTCTCCCTGTCACGCAGCTCAGCCTGGCCAGAAGGGGCTCCCAACTCAAGAAAAGGAGGAGAAAACAAACAATTCAAAACAAACAAACGAACAAAAGCCCCAGGATCCCACCAGCGTGGCAGCAGCCCAAACCGGGAAGCAGCTCCACACTTGAACAGGGCTCTGCAGCCCCTCAGGAAGAAGCAAAGATGGCGCACGGAGCCAGGTACTTGAACTAAAGGAGGGGGAGGTGGGGAGAGGCAAGGAAGAAATAAAAAGAAGCAGAAAAAAAGCAACACCAGCAGCCAACAAATGGCACTCAGACAGCCACCCGTTCAGGTGTGTGGGATCCAAGCAGCCGCTGTTTCCCGGTCAAGAAACTGTGGCTGCGGGAAGCAGAGGAGGCCGAGTCGGGGTGAAGAAGGGTGGGGGGTGGGAAAGCATATATCACCAATTACCGGTTGTTTTGTCTCCCACTGGAAGCTCCGTGAGGCTGCTTTCTCATACCCCCTGTTTGCTGGTCTCCGATAGGAGTCCGAGATGGTGGATGCACGCTGCGTTAGCTGGTAGGGGACCTCTGCATGAATCTCTCCTCACTCTCTGTTCTCTGTCAGTTTTGTCACTCCATTTGGTGCTTGGCTAAGTTCTTTATCTCTTCATTTGATGTTTTAGGGTTTCAGGATTGTTGTATTCTCTGTTCGGCTTAGTTTTTCAGATCTTTGCTGCGGAGGGACGGCATGGTGCTTCTGCCTAGAGTGCCATTTTGCCGGAACTCTCTAAGCAAATTCTTAAAGGGAGCATGCGGTTTCTCCTTGTCACTTATAGTAAAATGTGAGAGGAAAGAGATGGACTTAAAAATGAACTGTGCAAAATGAGAACAAAACTTAAAGATTTGGAAAACTCTCTTGTACAAACTAAGGACCTGTGTCCTAGAATGTTCACCAAGTTCGTGGCTAAACAATCTTCTGTTAAAGAGATTAAGCCTGTGACTGATGGATCTAACGAACTACCACAGCAGAAAATCCAGCATCTTAGACTGAAGGGGATAAAGAAAGAATAAAAGGAGAGAACACTGTCTGCCTCTTGGAATTCTATAGGCAGGAAACAGGCCAAAGGAACTACATCTTTTGTCCTCAGAGAAAAGAAAAGAATCATCCTTGGAACAGCTCAGAGATCAGCAGAACTGTTGGAAGGAGCATGGGAAGCAGACCGGACTCAGTTTCAAAGGGTGGGGCCACAGCCTCCTAGGTTTCAGAGTCAGATCTTTGCCTACTGGGTTCTGGAGTGTGGGGCTTCCATTAAGGTGTGCCAGGGAGATGGGGCCACAGCCCAAAGCAGAGGGGGCGGGGCTGCCATGCCCAAGAAGCAGAAGAATTGGGCCTGCTGGGGACTTGGAGGGTAGAGTAGCCACTCAGATTGACTAGGAGAATGGGGCTGCCCAAAGCCGAGGGAGCAGAGTTGCCATCCCAGTGGGCCTGGAAGGCAGAGCTGAAGCCCAGGGCTGAGGGGCCTCCATCCAGAATCCAGAGGCCATGGCCAACATCCAGACTCTGGAGGGCGAGGCCATTGGCCAGATGGTTTCAGAGAACAGAGGATTCCTTGAGAGCTAATGTAAACTGTTCTGCTTGGTTTTGGTGTTGCTTGATGCCCGCTATCCCTTCTTTCCTTCCAGTTTCTCCCATTTGTATTGGAAATGTCTACCTTGTACCTGTTTCACCATTGTACTTTGGAAAGAGATAACTTGTAATCTAGATTTCACAGGTTCATAGATGAAGATGAATTTTGCCCCAGGGTGGAATATGCCTCAATATTTGATTTAGATGGTATTTTAGACTTGGAGTGGATTTAAGACTTTTGGGATGATGTGATGGGCTCACTGTGTTTTGCATTTGGCAAGGACATGAATTTTGGGGGACCAAAGGGTGGAACATTATGGATTGAATTTTGTCCCCCAAAAAATATGTGTTCTAAATCCTCAACTCTATGCCTATGGTTATAATCTCATTTGGGAATGGGTTGTCTTTTTTATGTTAATGAGGCAGGATTAGTGTAGGGTGTATCTTGAGTCAATCTCTTTTGAGATATAACAGATTAAATAAGCAAGCAGAGCAGAATGGGGGAAGAAATGCCAAGCCACATGAAGATCACCCAGGAGCAGAAGCTCAAGAGACAAGGTCCTTCCTCCAAAGCTGACAGAGATAGAAAGCCTTCCCCTTGAGCCGGCACCCTGAATTCAGATTTCTAGCCTCGTAAATGGTGAGAATATAAATTTCTGTTTCTTAAAGCCACCCACCTGTGGTATTTCTGTTATAGCAGCACCAGATAACTAAGACAGATGCTATAAAAAAGTCACCAAGAACGGGAAAAAAGCTCTAGTTAACATAAAAATGTCAATAGGAGGTTGGAAAACAAAATTGAGGAAATTTCCCAGAAAGTAAAAGACTGTTGTTGTTGTTAGGTTTCACTGAGTCAGCCCCAACACCTAGCTACCTTGTGTATTACAGAATGAAATGTTGCCCATTCCTGCACCATACTTACAGTCATTGCTATGTATGAGCCCATTGTTGCAGCCACTGTGTCAGTCCATCTCATTGTGGGTCTTCCTCTTTTTCACTGACCCTCTACTTTACCAATCATGGTATCTTTCTCCAGGGACTGGTCTCTCTTGATAACATGTCCAAATTATGTGAGATGAAGCATTTCTAAGGAACATTCTCAGTGTACTTCTTCCAAGATAGACTTGTTCATTCTTCTGGCAGTTCATGGTATATTCAATATTCTTAGCCAACACCATAATTCAAAGGCATCAAGTCTCCTTTCGTCTTCCTTTTTCACTGTCCAGCTTTCACATGCATATTAGGCGATTGGGTCAGGCAAAAGACCTAACAATATTGCAGCTCTATGATGACCTAAAAGTGTGGAAAAACCAATGCAATTATAAATTGTTGATTGGACAGCAATCAGCAAAATCTCTATAGAGGACAGTTTGGCAAAATTTTTCAAAAATTAAAAATCTTTCAAAAAATCTTTCAAAATTAAAATGTACATACTCTTTAACCCAGACATTCTATTTCGAGGGATTTGTTTTATAGATAAACTCACTTGTGTGTAAAAAGGGGTGTATAAAGGATAGTAGTAACAAAAGTCTGGAAACATATTAAATGTCCTTAATAGGAAACTGGTCAAAAAAACTCTGTTACATCCACACAATGGAATACCGTGCAGCTATTAAAAAAATAACGAGGCTGTTCTAGATGTACTCGTATGGAGCAATTTCTAAAGTATACTGAACAAAGCAAGATGTAGAACTGTGTGCTTGCATACACAGAGCATATTTCTGGAAGGATACACAAGAATTGATAATGGGGATAAAGGGGAATTGGTGACTGGGACTATGAATGGAGGGAAGATCTTTAATGTGTACCCTTTTGTATCTTTTCAATTTATATCTATTTAAACATTTTTAAAAAAAAATCTACTTATTTAATGCCCCCATTCATCTTCATTAAAAAGGTCATAATTTCCAATCAAAATGATTTCAGGAAGGATTCAAAGGAGAGGTCTGGAACTCTCCTCTGAATCATCCCTGAATCCATTAGTATTTTTTGGTTGAAATATCTAAAAATTAGACCCTGTACTACAATAAATGGAGCTTTGGTAGCACAGTGGTTAAGAGCTCAGCTGCTAACCAAAACACTGGCAGTTTGAATCCACCAGCTGCTCCTTGGAAACCCTATGGGGCAGCTCTACTCTGTCTTATAGGGTTGCTATGAGTTGGAATCAACTCGATGGCAATGGGTTTGGTTTTGGGTACTATAATAAACAATGTAACATTTTATTACAATTAATAAACAAGTATATTGTCCTATTTTTGGTTTTTAATTATAAGGCTGTATGGATAGTTTAAGAAGCCCTGGTGGCATAGTGGTTAAAATGCTCAGCTGCTAACCAAAAGGTCAGCAGTTGGAACCCACCAGCCACTCCTTGGGAGAAGTGACAGTCTACTTCCATAAAGATTAAAAAATGTGTTGCCATTGAGCTGATTCTGACTCATAGTGACCCCATAGTACAGAGTAGGACTGCTCCATAGGGTTTCCAAGGAGCAGCTGATGGATTCGAACTGCCAGCCCTTTGGTTAGCAGCTGAACTCTTAACCACTGTACCACCACTGCCCCTTACAGCCTTGGAAATCCCATGGGGCAGTTCTACTCTGTCTTATAGGGTCACTATGAGTCAGAATTGACTTGATGGCAACAGGTCAACAGGTATTGACCTGTTATGATCAAAACACAGCTTATCATCAAATACTTCATAATATTTATTATGTATATACCTCTTTACCAACCACCTGTACCAGTTGGTGTCAATTCTGACTCATGGTGACCTCGTGTACTTCAGAGTAGAACTGTGGTCTGTAGGGTTTTCACAGCTGTGACCTTTCTGAAGCAGATCACCAGGCCTTTCATTCAAGGCATCTCTGAGTGGGTTGGAAACACTAACCTTTCCATTAGTAACCATGTGTTTAACCATTTGCACCACCCAAGGACTCCTACAAGGCACCCATAACTTGTTGCAGTAGAGTTGATTCCAACTCATAGTGACCCTATAGGACAGAGTAGAACTGCCCTATGGGGTTTCCATGGAGTGGCTGGTGAATTTGAACTGCCGACCATTTGGTTAGCAGCAGAGCTCCTAACCACTCTGCCACCAGGTCTCCACCCATAGCCTCTGCGAAACTACTAAACTGGGTCCCTAAATTGACCAGGGGTGATCACCTTAAGTCAAGCTAAACCATCCTGCTTCTTTCTCCCAGGAATTTGGAGAAATTGAGTCAATTAGCCTTGGGGACAAAACTGCAAGTTCAGGTAGCACGCAATATTTGGCAGAAACGCCATGGATAAGCCGGAAAAGTCAGTCTCCAGAGAGGAGTACTGGAGAACAGTGAGAACAGGGACAGAAGCCACATGAAAGATGATTCCTGACTCTCCAGTTCCAGTCCCATTGGTTTGCCTCCCTTTATGCCCTGTTGTCCATAACACTGTCCACCATGTCTGTTTCTTAAGCTAGTATGAATAGCTTTCTATTCCTAGTACCCAACCATTTCCTAGCTAGAACGTCAGCTATGGTGCATGGACTATTCCAAGCCTCCTTGTTAACAGCTTATCTTTATTTATTAATACCTCTTAATATTTATCCAAGTATAAACAATACTAGGATGGGGGCATGGTGATCTGGGAGTTAGTCATCGTTCTCCCACTAAATTACAATAAACAACTCAATATTCCTTTCTATATCTATTTTCTTTTACTTTAAAATTAGGATGATAATAATATGTGCCCTAGCTTCCTTATAGGATTAGGCTGAGGATTACATAATATTATATAAAGCCGTTGCCATTGAATCAATTCCAACTTATAGGGAACCTATAGGACAGAGCAGAGCTCTCCCATAGGGTTTCCAAGGAGCAGCTGGTGGATTTTCAGCAGCCGTGCTCTTAAACACTGTTCCACCAGAGCTCCATATAATATTATGGAAGTAATATAAATTGTGTGAAGCCTGAAGAAATCACACCAGTGCCCTGCCTAATGGGAAATACATGTGTTCAGGTAACATCAAATTGAAATAAATGTCAAAGGAAAAGAAGTCAGGGATGAGCTTGTTGTGTTAAAAAGTAAAAATAAATTTCAGAAGTATCTTTAAAAGTCAGATATGTTGTTGTTGTCGTCAGGTGTATTCTAGTCGATTCTGAATCATAGTGACCCAATGTGACAGAGTAGAATTGCCTCCTAGGGTTTTCTTGGCTATAATGTTTATGGAAGCAGATCACCAGGTCTTTCTCCCATGGAGGAGTTGGGTGAGTTCCAACCACCAATTTGTTATATGTTAGAATATTAATTATAATATATAATATGTAAAATATAATTGGAGGAGCCCTGATGGCACAGTGGTTAAAGTGCTCAGCTGCTAACAAAAATGTCGGAGGTTTGAACCCATCAGCTGCTCCACAGGAGAAAGACCTGGCGATACGCTTCTGTAAAGATTTATAGTCTTGGAAACCCTATGGGGCAGTTCTACTCTGTCCTATAGGGTTGCTATAAGTTGGAATCGACTCAATGGCAGTGGGTTATAGAATATAATTAAAATATATAAAATATAATACTATGTAATAATATTAATTATAACATACAACAAATCACTGAATTTAATTTGAATGCTTGGTTCTAGCTTGAAGTTGTAAGATCTACACAGTCTTATAACTTTCTTTTTCTCTTTCCCTTGTCCCCAGATTGCTGCCCAGGACCATCAGATCAATGCTTAGATTGGACTGTGTTTACCTTGTTCTGAATTTGTCCCACAACACTGTCTTTCAGATGTCTTCCACTTCTCTGTTTCACCAGCTCCTGGCTAGGCCCCACCCTATGTCCAGGTTAGACTTTTGGAAATTGAACTAGATCTACCTTGCTGGAAAGGGAATTCGGGCAAACTTACCTGGTCAGCCTTTAATCCATTCACCTTATTCTTACCAGAGTTGTTTCTACAGTAAATCCATAAGAACATGTGCTCAAAACTCATGTTTCAAAAGCCCTTTCTCCTGCCACATCTCTGCAATATCTTAGAGAAGCAGACACCTAATGGTATCAAAAAAACTAATCATTTTTTAAACCTCGTACCTGTCAGGAAGGACAAAGCTCTATCCATCTTTCTTACTAACACAAGCTCTTCCCTGACTTCTTTTCCTTTGGTATTTATTTCAATTTGATGTTACCTGAATACATGTATTTCCCATTAGGCAGGGCACCGGTGTGATTTCCTCAGTCTTCATACAACCCCTTAGGGATAACCAAATAAATTCTTAGATACAAATGAGTTGGCTTCAAATGAGATATGACTCCTACTCAATTAACCATATAAAATTTGCTATGTAATCAGCAAACAGAAGTCTAAGTCTAAAAATAATATTCAAGATCTAGAACAGGGGGTGGAGACAAAAAGCCAGGAAGAAGATGGAATCCTCAGGTAAAGAAATAATTCATCTACTGGGATAGTATTTGTTTTCTACAGAAAGCCCTCCAAGATAACCCCATTTTATAGCTGGATTTAGAACATACTGATAAGAAGGTATGTTTCCTCCCTGAATGTCATCAGGAAGAAATTAACTTAAAATGAAACCAACGTAAAATGAGATATGAACTTGGAAATTATAACATGCTACAAATCTCTGTTCAAATGAAAAAGGAATGTGTTTTTTAAAAAAAAAGTAAAAAAGAGTCTAGAAAAGTAATTGTCCAGACACAAAAGTGCTCATACAGTTAAAATAGAACTATTCCAGAGTGGAAAATGTTAATTTATCAGACTCACACCAAGTAACTGCTGGATCTATAATTTATTCCCAAAACGAATCTATTTACCAGGAATGGTGGGGTGGAGAGGGGAGAAAGAGGGGCTATATAGCTGATCAGTCCTGGGTCTCAGTAATTTAATAAATTCTTTTTCTGATTAGTCTCTTGCCCATTTGGTAGGCTCTTATCATCCTCTCAATAGCCTGATTAAATTTCTCATCCTACAAAAGGACTAGCCTCAATACCTATTGTACCCCAGGAGCCCCTTCCAAAAAAAACTAGATTCCCTCATGCTCATTGTTACATTTGGCATCTGGGTGCCTTTGTGAGCCAAAGAATAACCCATTTTTGTATGTGTTTAATGGGATTTCTGGAAATCATTGTGTTCCCAGCTGGCAACGCCTTTTTCATGGTGTCTTCTACCTTGTATTTTATTAATGTATAACTTCTTATAACAGACCATAAGTTCCTTGAGGATAAGGGGTCCTTCAAATTTATAGTCCTTCATTACAACTCTCCTGATGTCTTGCACAGAGAAGGTTTTCATAAATTATATAATGAATCAATGATGAACAATATTGATAATGGACAAGTCACTTTTCCAAAGTCCTTGGATTAAAACTTCTGTAGTGTTAAACCAGCAACTCCTTTAAAATCCAGGTCATAACTCACTTTCTCCAGAAAGTTTTCTCTTTTATCTCTTATTTCCATAATTCTTATTTAATTCAACAGTATAAACCTTGACTAAAAGAGCTGACCACCAGGCATGACCATCTAAGCCAAGCTTAACTGGTTATGTTGTACTTCTTCCATTCCTAAGACAGATTATGAGCAAGTGCTTTCTCTTTCCAGCCAGTTTGTAAGTTTGTAGTTGGGGACATACCTTCAGTTTCATCACGTCATTCATTCACTGTTCTGCACATAGCATTAACTAACATTTACCAAGTGCTTCCCATGTGCCAGGTGATTTCCAAGTACTTTATATGTATTTAATCATTTAACCCTCATGGAGAACCTATGGAGTAAGTACTACACTTAAGTAACTTCCTCAAGGTCACACAACTAGAAGCAGCAGCACCAGGATTTGATCCCAAGCTCCAGAGTCCATGGTCTTAATCACTTTACTTTCCTACTTCCTAGACAGAAAACATTATATGTGTGTGTGTGTGTTATGGATTGAATTATGTCCCCCAAAAATACGTGTTGTAAATCCTAAACTCTATGCCCATGGTTACAGTTCCATTTTGGGAATGGGTTGTCTTTGTTATGTTAATGAGGCAGGATTAGTGTAGGGTGTATTTTGAGTCAATCTCTTTTGAGATATATAAGAGATTAAATGCAAGCTAGCAAGCAGAGATGGGGGAAGAGAGATGCCAAGCCACATGAAGATCACCCAGGAACAGAAGCTCAGACGATACAAGAACTTTCCTCCAGAGCTAACAGAAAGACTTCCCCTAGAGCTGGCACCGTGAATTCGGACTTCTAGCCTCCTAAATTGTGAGAAATGAATTGTTTGTTAAATTCACCCTCGTGATATTTCTGTTATAGCAGCGCTAGATAACTAAGACAATATTAAAGGCATGAAATTTGGTAAACAATGGTTTGTAATATGGTTAGGTAGAAGAGATTTTTCTGCTCCGTTTGTTGCATTATTTATATTCCTAAAATACTTCCCTTACTACTATGATGGAGTTCTTGGATGGTGCAAACAGTTAAGTGCAAACAGTTAAGTGCTCAACTACTAATCGGAAGGTTGGCAGTTGGTACCCACCCAGAGATGCCTTGGAAGAAAGGCCAGGCAATCTGCTTCTGAAAGGTCACAGTCTTAAAAACCCTATGGAGTGCAGTTCTACTCTGCAGCACATGGAGTTGGCATGAGTTGGAATCAACTCGATGGCAACTAGTTTACCACTATGATAGGAGTTTGTTCTTCATGGAAATCTGTCATAACTACCACCAAGTTATCCATAGTACCAAAGCCTCTTCACAGTTTGGCCATTTCTGACACTAGTGTACCCCTCAGAATGCCAATCCCAAAGTCCCTCATTGCTGTTTCCTCATGAAACTTACCAGAGGGTGAGTCTTAGCTCTATTCCTTACCAGCTATGGGACCTCGGGCAAGTCATTGAAATTTTCCCAGCCTCAGGGAAAACAGCGATAATAAAATCTCCTTGGCTGAATTACTGTGGGGTTCTGAGATAATGTATGTAAGGTGAATAGCACAGCATCTGGCACACAGTAGGTGTTCAGTTAATGTTGTTTTGTTAGGTGCTGTTGAGTTGATTCTGACTCATAGCGACTCCACGTGACAGAGTAGAACTGCCCCGTAGGGTTTTCTAGGCTGCAATGTTTACGGGAGCAGATTGCCAGGTCTTTCTCCCATGGAGCAGCTAGGTAGGTTCAAACTACCAACTTTTCAGTTAGCAGCCAAGTGCTTAATCATTGAGCCACCAGGGATCCTTGCTTAATTAATAGTAGTTGTTATTATTCTCTTAGCAATTCACATAATTATTGTTGCATGAGAACAACCACTGAGCCTATGGCGCCATTAATTTGTTGTGTTGTTATTAAAACTGATAAGATTATAAATCTCATTTGTGCCCCATTAATCAAGGAAAGGAAATAGCTCCCTGATGGAACTATATATCATTGCTTTAGCACAACTTGCCATTAGAAGTGGCTGGTCCTTTCACCTCCCTTGTTTAGTCCCCACAGCTGTCAGGTAGAGGGAGCAAAGACATCATTGATCTTGGGGCTACTTCTTCCAAATAAAGAATAAATACATTATCACACCACTCTCCTAATGCAAAGTAATTTATCACCATTTTTCATAGATGCGAAATATTCCTAACGATTCAGGGCAGATTGTACAAATTGATCTTTGTCAGTGAGGAATTATTATGATTCAGGTTGTCGCAGTACCTGAAAGGAAAAAGAAAACAAGTGATCGATGCTTCCCATTGCTGTCAAGTAGATTCCAGCACATAGTGGCCCTATAGGACAGAGTAGAACTGCCCCATAGGGTTTCCAGCACTGTGATCTTTATGGAAGCAGACTGTCACATCTTTCTCTCGAGGAGCAGCTGGTGGGTCTGAACCACTGAACTTTCTGTTAGCAGCCAACCTTTTGGTTAGCAGTCGAGGGCTTAACCACTGTGCCATGAGGACTCCTCTGATTGATGCTTAGTATGGTGTATTCTTAGGAGCCCTGGTGGCACAATGGTTAAGCATTTGGCTGCTAACCAAAAGGTCAGCAGTTCAAACACAGTAGCTGTTCCTTGGGAGAAAATACCTGGCAATCTGCTCCCGTAAAGATTACAGCCTAGGAAACCCTATCAGGCAGTTATACTCTGTCGTAAACAGTGACTATGACAAAGTATAAATGGTGTTTGGGATCTCATGTCTGTCCACAGTACTCTATTTCATTCGAAATTGACTCGGCATACAACAGCAACACGGTCTAGTCTAAAAATATGCAATGTAGAATAATAGAGTCTTAGATTCAGAAGAGACCTGAGGGTCTCTCCATGCTCCCACCCTCTTCCTCCTCCTACCTAATGTTTGGATTCCTCTTCAGAGAACAGCAAGTGGCCATCCAGCCTCTGCTCGTCATTCATCATGCAGCTCAAGATAAGGAAGGCAAGACAGTTCCTAGTTACTCATCACTAGTTGGCCAATACTGTTTGTAAATTCAGATTCTATTGCCTTTTGAAAAATTAAGCATTTCATTGGCACATTGTGCCATCTGGCCCATTAACCGTGTCTCTATTCCTATTTTACTGAACAACACTGACTACGCAGGTGAGACTAAATTGGAAATGCGGAGACCTGGGCTGTAGTTCTAGCTGTGTCGCTCGGCCAGACATCTCAACCACTCTAAGCGCCAGTGTCTTCAGTTGTGAAACTCTGACTCTCTGTCTGACCTGCCCAGCTGCAACCCTCGTCCCCCACCAGCAAACAGGCAGGCCCCAACTTATGAACTGATCCTGTTCCAAAAGATCACTGACACCTGTTATTTGGAACTTGGAAAACATTTCCTGTTGAAACAACATTATAAATGGTGGTTGGGATCTCACGTCTGCCCACAGTACTTTATTTCATTTATATCATAGTTAAATCATGATACTAGTCTAAGAGTAAGAGGGAGGAAGAAGACTTTCTTCCCCCTTTTCTGGATGTGAGTCAACACGAGCTACAGCTTTGACATACATGCGATTTACTTTGGCACACTCTGCTTCCTTTCCTTTCCTTTTCCTCCATCTTTCAAGGTCCTTTACCCTAGGGGCCCAAAGGCTCCAACTGTAGCATCCAGTCCAGGCCTGCCTCACTCTGCAAAGTGCCTCATTTCCCCTGTCCTACTCTTCCCCCCATCTCCTACCTCCAACCCCACTACTCCTAACCCCCCACCCTGTTCTCCCATCAAACTTCCACTCCCTCAGTGAAGCTGTCCTCAGCTAGATTAGGGAGAAGCCAATCTGACTTAACTGATCTGTAAACAACTAAACATAGCAAGAGCTAACATTTTTTGTGCTGCCTGTGTGTCTGGCACTGATTCTGAGCATCAAGTCTTTCCATCCTCAAAGACTCTGTGACTATTATTATTCCCATTCCACAGATGAGGAAATGAGGCACAGAGAAGTTAGGTGACTTCTCCGAGGTTGTTATGCTACAGTCAGGCACTTAAGCCTGTGGAATTAACCTTCCCAGAGGCAATTGTATTTTGAAAACGAAATGCTTCCTAACCTAAATGAGTCTCCAAATTTGAGACAGTGTAACAAAGAAGGGAGAGTTCCTGGGTGGAAATGGTTAATACGTTTCACTGCTAACAAAAGGTTGGAGGTTTGAGTCCACCCAGATGTGCCTCAGAAGAAAGGTCTGGTGATCTACTTCTGAAAAATCAGCCATGGAAAACCCTATGGAGCACAGTTCTGATCTGACATACATGGGGTCACCATGAGTTGGAACCAACTTGAGGGCAACTGGGACTGGTAACAGAGAAGTGAAAATGTTCAAGTAGTGTTGAGGAAGACATTCTGGGGGTGGAAAGCCAACATATAGGCCAGGATGGCAAACGCAAGTGCTTTGCAGGGTCCAGGAAGTTGATGAAAATTAGTGAAATGACTACTTCACCATGGGGGCTGAGATTGTATCCTTTCGTCACAGGTACAACCTGCAGGAATGTTCTTCCCATCCACAGAGAAAAAGGCTGTCTCCCATTTTTCTTGGTTCTCTCATTCTATCTTTCTCTTCTCATTTTCGATAGTGACATAGATACAGGAAATGGCTTATGTTTCTCATAGTACACCTATAAGAAAAACAAGCGTTGGTGCTATGGTAAATGGCAATTATCACCTGGCACGTGTGCTGAAGCCCTCTGTGTGGCAACTGGAGATCACGTCCTTTCTAGAGGGGGCAGCCACTTTCAGTCCCAGGGGGTTTTTGGTATGAAGGCAAGCAATCTGACTCCAGAACTTGGGTTCTTACTGCTATGTTATACTGCCTGGGTTCAAGAGCTACCTGGACCATGTTTTTAATGCACTTCCTTATAATGTATTTTCTTTCAAGGTTAATGACTATATCTATGAATAAATTAGAAAGACATCTGAATTTATCAGGACTCCTTCAGCTGCAAGTGCTGTAAGCCCAATTCAAATTACTTTTGAAATGCACACACGTGGACATGTGAGGACACAATGTCAGGCATGAACTGAATCTAGGGGTCCAAGCATTACAATCAGGCCTCCTTGTTCTACCTTCTGGACCTACTTTTTTTTTTTTTCAATTGTACTTTAGGTGAAGATTTACAGAACAAATAGTTTCTCATTAAACTGTCAGCACACGTATTGTTTTATGATGTTGGTTAACAACCCCACGACATGTCAACCCTCACCCTTCTTGACCTTTTTTTCTTTTTGGTGAAAATATACATAGCCAAAGAGACATCATTTCGAAAATTTCTACATACAGAATTCAGTGACATTGATTACGTTCTTCCAGTTGTGCTGCTATTCTCACTTTAGATGAAGGTTTACAGAACAAAATAGTTTCTCATTAAACAGTACACATGTTGCCCTATGACAATGGTTAACAACCCCACTGCACGTCAACAATGTCCTTACTCAACCTTGGGTTCCCTATCACCAGCTTTCCTGTCCTCTTCTGCCTTCTAGTTCTTGTCCCTGGACTGCTGTGCCTCATTAGTCCCATTTTGTTTTATGGGGCTGTCCAATCCCTGACTGAACGGTGAACCTCAGAAGTGAATTCACCACTGAGCTAAAACGGTGTCTGGGGGCCATACTGGTGGGGTTTCTTCAGTCTCTTTCAGGCCAGTAAATCTTGTCTTTTTTTTGTGTGTTAAAATTTTGTTCTACATCCTTCTCCAGCTCTGTCCAGAACCCTCTGTTGTGATCTTGGTCAGAGCAGTCAGTGGTGGTAGCCGGGCACCATCTAGCCGTGCTGGACTCAGTCTGGTGGAGGCCTTGGTAGCCGTGGTCCATTAGTCCTTTGGACTAATCTTTTCCTTGTATCCTGTTCTCTTCATTCTCCCTTGCTCCCGAAGGGATGAGACCAGTGGAGTATCTTAGATGGCTGCTCACAGGCTTTTAAGACCCCAGACACTACTCATCCTGGACCTACTTTTATGGGTGTGTTGACGTCATCTAATTCTGCAGATGAGAAGATAGCACCCTAAATGCACATCCTTCCAGCCTCATAGGCCTAGAATTAAGCATAGGCTGTTTAGCTGTAGCTAAAAAGTCCCCAGGGAAGGATTTGATTGGCTCATGTTGAGTTGTGTGTCCATCCCTGAACCAATCACTTCAGCTGGAGCATTGGATTGCTTTGATTGGCCAGGCCTGGTTTTCATACCCATCCTTGTAAGGAGGGAGGGGAAGAGTGGGTGGCAGAGTACTGTGATTGACAGCCCTGTTAAGCTCTGATAAAGTTCTCCAAATAAAGAGAGGCTCTGAGCAAACAAAAACTATAGCTGTCCGCTATAATGTTCAATATTATCGCTAACTAGAAAATTCGGAAAATTAAAGAGACAAAAATTAGCTTACATTGGATAACTCAAAAATTCAGAACTAGCTCTAGGATACTTTGTCTGCTTAGGGTATATCTTTACCAGAATTACAAACAACTAAATAAAAAAGGAAAAATTCATTCAATTATATAGACATTTCAAAATATTTAATTATTTTGGTGTCTGATGAAAAATATGGTAATGGACTGACTCCCTTTATCTTTTTTTTCTGGGTGTTTTAGAGCTATGTAAACCCAGTTTAATGACATTTAGAATCTAGAACATGTAACACTGAACCACGGCTACATGATTTTAAAAAAGTAGACTTTGTCAAGGGAATTCTCTTCAAAGTTAACGCCTTGCTGACTTCTCTTTCAGCACGTTCTCTATCAGTACAGTGTGCTAAAGCCCCAAATTCCCAGCTAAAATATAGCATGTGAAAGTAAAATAAACATTTAATTTTGTATTGTTAAGGGAGGTTTATTTCCTTCCTTGCTAAATAAAGCACTTTTTTGAAGTCATACCATCAGCCAAGGCCCTTGTACTAAGTACTTTACTCATGTAATTCATTTAATCCTCACAACAACCCTGTGAGCAAGAGACCTGCAGGTGAGGGAATGGGCATTCATTTAATTCTTAAAATAATCGTCTGAGGTAGATAATATTTTAGTCCTCTACTACCGGTGGTGCAGCGGTTAAAGTGCTCAGCTGCCAACCAAAAGGTCGGTGGTTCAAACTCACCAGCCACTCTGCAAGAAAGATGTGCCAGTCTGCCTCTGCAAGGATTTATAGCTTGGAAACCCTACGGGGCAGTTTTACTTTGTCCTTTAGGGCCGCTATGAGTAAGAACTGCCTCGATGGCAACGGGTGTTTTGATTTACTACTGGTGAGGAAACTGAGGCCCAGAGAAGTAGTGAAAATCACCCAGGTTCACAGAGCTAATAAGGGGTAAACCTGGGATTTGAACCCAGGCAATCCAACTCCGGTGCTTATGCTCTCAATCACTATTCTACACCTCCTCTACTTGCTTAATAATTACTAAAGTGTCACGTATACAACCTATAACTGGTGATAGTTAGTTAACACCTAGCCAGAAACTAAGGAGCCCTGGTGGCACAGTGGTTAAGCACTCAGCAAAGGCTGGCGGTTTCAACCCGCCAGCCGCTCCGTGGGATAAAGATGTGGCAGTCTGCTTCCATAAAGATTTACAGCTTTGGAAACCACAGAGGGCAGTTCTACTCTGTCCTATAGGGTCACTATGAGTCAGCATCGACTCCACTGCAAAGGGTCTGTTTTTTTTGGTTTACCCAGAAAATACGTATTAAGACTTTTTCTAGGAGATTCGATCAAATTCCTCTCTATAGATTTAAAGTTCCCCTGACACTCATATAGTTAATGATATTTTTCTCTTTTTGGAAAATAAATAGCAGTAACTAGTTAGTAATTAATAATTATTGTTCTCAAGATCTGTGTGTACATTTCAATTCCACAATATTGCAGTAAATGGGACACGCAGTGCTTACATGTTCTTGTGAAAAAAAATCTCTGTCCCAACTTGCGCCAGCTTTCTGTTTAATGGTACAATGAAAAAGCAGAGAAGGACAGAACTCCAAATGATGTAGTAGAGTTGTGACTGGACCCCCCACAGTCAATCATTTTGGTCCCAAGAAAGAAGTTCTACTACCCTTCCTCTTTGAAGCAGACACTTCCTATGTCTGCATGAATCTCTCCCAAAAGTAAATGTGAGACATCCAGTCAGCTTGTATATGTGAAAGAGAGAGAAAGAGAGAAAGAAATTGATTTTCACATGCTGAAGCTAAAACCACTGTGACATTGTAAAATTTGTTCAGATCTCTTGTGTGACTGATTACAGCACTGAAGGACACTGCCTGGAATGGCAATTGGTTTCAGGGAAGCGTCCGTAGTGATTGATCAAACACCTTAAATCCACGGGACTTCCTGCCTTTTTGTGTCTTACACATATTTCTGTTAAGGGTGAAGCCTGAAGTTAGAAACAGTGCTGGTCCCACGTTAAAACCAAAAAACCAAACCCATAGCGACCCTATAGGACAGAGAAGAACTGCTGCATAGGGTTTCCAAGAAGCGCCTGGTGGATTCAAACTGCCAACCCTTTGGTTAGCAGCTGTAGCTCTTAACCGCTAAGCCTCCAGGGTTTCTGGTCCCATGTTAGGATGCTTTAAATTCAGAACATTTCAAGCAGCATAGGTAAGTAATTCTTTTTCTTTTAAATTAAACTGTAATATTTTAAAGCGTAAATTTTTACAGATACGTTACATAAAACTGATGGGTAAAAATTGCATGTGATGTATTTTAAACTTTGCATGCTTCATTCAAAAAGCACACAAAGATATTTCAAATCGATATGATCATACCCAAATATATGTCAAATATGATATATTCAAAGCATACCAAAAAATGTATTCCAATTTCAGTCAACCATCACCTCATTTTAGTTTATAAAATATTTATTATTTTCCCTCTCCTATTGACAAGAAATAAACTTATTTAACCTTACAGTGAAAAATGATGAAAATTGCATTTGTCAACTTAAATATGTGCAAGGGAACACATATTTTTTTTATTTTATTGTACTTCAGGTGAAGGCTTACAGAACAAAATAGTTTCTCATTTAACAGTTACTACACATGTTGCCCTATGACAATGGTTAACAATCTCACAACACATCAAGAATATCCTTACTCCACCTTGTGTTCCCTATCACCAGGGGACTTCCTTGTCCCCTTCTGTCTTCTGGCCCTTGTCACTGGACTACTGTACCTCATTAGTCTCATTTTTTTTTTTTTTAACACCATTTCAAAACCTTTTACTTACACATTTAAGTGTTATTGACTATGCTCTTCCAATTGTGCTGCCATTCTCGCCCAAGATGAAGGCTTACAGGACAAAACAGCCTCCCATTTAATAGTTACTACAAATGTTGCCCTATAACAGTGGTCAACAATCTCACAACACATCGACAGTGTCCTTACTCAATTTGTGTTCCTTATCATCAGTTTCCTACTGCCCCTCTGCCTTCTGGCCTTTGTCACCGGACTCCTGTACCTCGTTAGTCCCGTTTAGTTTTACTGGGCTGTCCACTCCCAGGCTTAACATCGAACCTCGAAGGTAACTTCACCTCTGAGCTGAAAGGGTGTCTGGGGGCCACACTCTTGAGGTTTCTCCAGTATTCTTTAGGCCAGTAAATCTGGTCTTTTTTTTTTTTTTTTTTTGGGGGGAGTTAAAATTATGTTCTACATCCTTCTCCAGCTCTGTCCAGAAACCTCTGTTGTGATCCTGGTCAGAGCAGTCCGTGGTGGTAGCCGGGCACCATCTAGCTGTACTGGACTCAGTCCGGTGGAGGCCTTGGTAGCTGTGGACAATTAGTCCTTTGGACTAATCTTTTCGTTGTATCCTGTTCTCTTCATTCTCCCTTGCTCCCGAAGGGATGAGACCAGTGGAGTATCTTAGATGGCCGCTCATAGGCTTTTAAGACCCCAGACACTACCCACCAAGGTAGAATGTAGAGCATTATCTTTATAAGTAGTGTCATGCCAATTGAGCTAGATGGGGAACACATATTTTTAAAAATCTTATTTGATATGCACAAGCTACAAAGATTGAAGATCGCTGGGCTACAGAATAAAGTTCAGACTCCTTAGTATGATTTTCAAAACCTTTTATAATCTAATCCCTCCAGCTGCCTTTCCAATTTCAACCCCTGCCATATCTTCATGTCAGTTTCTTAAGAATCCTAAGCAGTATAAATAAATTAAAAAATATATATTCAGACACATAGCATAACTGCAGAACAACAAAGTGAAAAGTGAAGATCTCAAAAGTAGATGAAGAGAAAAAAACATATTATCTTCAAAGGAATGAAAATTAGACTTAACGATAGCAACAGTGGACGTCAGAAGGTGGTGAAATAATATCTTCAACAGCCTGAAAGAAAATAATCATCAACCTAAAATTGTATAGCTAGCAAAAATATCTTTTAGGAACCGAGAAATTTTGCCAATTTACTGACATAAATTCTACGGAATATATTTCAAGTAGAAGTAGCATTATCCCAAATGGAAACTCTGCAAAGCAAGAAGAGACGAAGAACCAAAAAGTGGTAATTGTATGGGTAAACTTAAACAAGCCTAAACTATAAAAAACAATAATGATACTTTGTAGGTTAAAAATCAACATAGAAGGAAAGCACATCTACAACAGCATATAAGTAGCCTGGTGGCACAGTGGTTAAAGCACTTGGCTGCTAACCGAAAGGTTGGAGATTCAAACCTACCAGCCATTCCTCGAGAGAAAGATGTAGCAGCCTGCTTCCATAAAGATTACTGCCTTGGAAACCCTGTGGGGTAGTTCTGCTCTGTCCTATAAGGTAGCTATGAGTCGGAATCGACTTGATGGCAATGGATTTGGTTTTGGTTTATACACCAAAAACCTGCTGCTGTCACAGCCAATACATACTCTCAGCAACCCTGCAGGACAGAGTAGAACTGCTCCATAGGGTTTCCAAGGAGCAACTGGTGGATTCGAACTGCCAGCCTCTTGGTTAGCAGCTAGACGCTTAACCATTGACACCGTATAGGCGAACATATTTATATCTCAGAGTAGGAAAGATTTCTTAAACAAGATTTAAAAAATACAAACCAAAAAGGAAAATATTAATATATTTCATTAACTACATTAAAAAAAAAAAAAAACTGGTCGTTAAAAGACAATTTACAAACTTGGAGAAGATATTTGTAAAACATAACCCGCTGCCATCGAGTTGATTCTGACTTATAATGACACTGGAGGGCAAAGTAGAACTGCCCCATAGAGTTTCCAAGGCTGTAATCTTTACAGAAGTGGCAGACTGCCATATCTTTCTCCCTCAAAGTGGCTGGTAGGTTCAAACTGCCAGTCTTTCAGTTAGCAGCTTAACCACTGCACCACCAGGGCTCCTTTTGTAAAACGTAACTGGTAAATAATTTATATGCAGACTATAAAATAACTCCTACAAACATATGGAGCCCTGGTGGCGCAGTGGTTAAGAGCTTGGCTGCTAACCAAAAGGTTGGCAGTTCAAATCCACCAGCTGTTCCTGGAAACCCCATGGGGCAGTTCTGCTCTGCCCTACAGGGCTGCTAGGAGTTGGAATCGACTTCACAGCAACAGGTTTGGTTTTTTTCTTTTTAACCAAATCATATGGTTCAGTGGTAGAATTCTTGCCTTCCAAGTGGGAGACAAAGGTTTGATTCCCAGCCCATGAACCTCGTGCACAGTCACCACCCACGTGCAGTGGAAGCTTGCGTGTTGCTATGATGCTAAACAGGTTTCAGCACAGCTTCCAGACTAAGATGGACTAGGAAGAAAGACCTGGTAATCTACTTCTGAAAATCAGCCAATGAAAACCCTATGGATTACAATGGTCCATCTGAAACTGATAATTGGGATGGCGCTGGACCAGGTGGCGTTGTATTCCCTTTTGCGTGGGATTGCCGTAAGTTGAGGGTTGACTCATGGCAGCTAACAAGGCAGCTAACAACAACAACAACAGCAACAAAGCAAATAAGACACACACAGCTCAATAGAAAAATGGAAAACTCTAGAATAGGCACTTCACAGAAGAAACCTGAATGCTCAATAAACTTATGAAAAATGTTCCACCTTATTAGTAATGGAGAAAATACAAATTAAGATCATAATGTAATACCACTATACAACCAGTTTAGCTAAAACTAAAAAATTTGACTATATCAAATGTTGTCAAGGATGTTGAGCAATAGGAAGGAACTCTTGTATTCCGCTGTTAGAAATGTAAGTCGGTATAGTCGTTTTGGAAAACCATTGGCGTTATCTCATAAAGTTGAAGAGGCACATAGCTTATTATGCAGCAATTTGGTATGGTGAAAAACGTGTGAAATTGTTCACTACAGATTAGTAAGTATGCAAAAGTAAGCCCATGGTTACGTTGCTTACTGGGTCATCTGTCGCTGTCAGGGACTGTAAACTTGAAAAGAGGCTTTGATTCTGTAGGAAGGTGCCGTTGGGTTGGGAGAGAGACAGATGCCAGCCATACCTAGAAGCAGAATCTTTGATGTAGTGAAAAAATGTGAAATTGTTCACTACAGATGATGTCGTAAGCAAGGTAAGCACTGTGCTTACTTTGCCTGTTGGATAATCCACTCCTGGATATCATGCTTGGTAAAGCAGAGGCCAACGAAAGTAAGGGAAACCCTCAATGAGATCAATTGACACAACAGCCACAACAGTGGACTCAAACATGCCAACGATTATGAAGATGGCGCAGGAGCAGGCAATGTTTCATTCTGTTATGCATAAGGTCGCCATGAGTCAGAGCCAACTCAGGGGCATCCAACAACAACAACTTAAACTCATTTATATAAAGTTCCAACACATGTACAAGTAAACAATACAGTGGTGAGGGGTAACAAACATATATGATAAGACCATAAAAGAAAGCAAAGGAATGTTATTTACAAAATTCAGGATAGTGGCCACCTCTGAGGAAAAAGGAAAGAAGATTGTATACGGAGTGTTTACAGGGTTCACTGGTTTTCTTAAACTTGAAGGTTGGATACTTGAGTGCTCCCTGCACTGTTATTCTGTATATATACCTTCTACAGAGGTACCCTTCTCTTGAATCTACTCAGTATTTAATAAAGATTTTTTTCAAGTGTTAAAAAAAATCCCAAATGTAATCAGGATTACCTCAGGGAGGCACGATTGGAATGCCCTTGTACCTACCAAAGCCTAACCTTACTGACTGTGGTGTGCTTGGCAAAAAGAAGACCTTGGAAAGGGAAAAATCTGCTTAGCCTCTCTAAAAGGAAGGCGGAGGGCAAGAATTTGGTGGTGCTTATCCATCCAATTTCCACCCCCACACTTACACACTTTTTTCTATTGTACTCTCACAGTACCAGTTGCTGTCGAGTCGATTCCAACTCATGGTGACCCCACGTATCAAAGTAGAACTGTGCTGCCTACAGTTTTCAATAGCTGATTTTTCAGAAGTAGATTGCCCAGCCTTTCTTCCTAGGTGCCTCTGGGTAGACTTGAACCTTCAAGATTTTGGTGCATTAACTGTTTGCACCGGGACTCCTATAATCTAACCACATGATACCCTCACCCCTCCTTTGCCACCATATTCAGTTTACATAAATTTGTATTCTCAATATTTTTCACTTCTCCCCATTTTGAGGAAGTTGCCAGGCCCCTCCTGCTTCCTTCTCCTGGGGATTTTTTTTTACCAATATTTACCAGGCAGTCTGAAGTCAAAGGCTCCTTTTGGGTTTTGTAAAAATCTCAAGGCCCTTGAAGAGAATATATCAGGTGTCTTGGAAGAAAGGGGAGATCAAGAAGCCTTGCTTCTATTTTTGGAGGGGAGTGGTACAGAAATTCCCCTGGGCTGAGAAAGGAGAAGCACTGCTCAGCAGCAGCTACCCGCCCCCGCACCAGAAGTATCAGCGAAGGACGGCTGTGTGTTGCATCTAAGGAGGCAGGACCCTCAGCACTAGGTTCCTAGTCTCAGCAAAGATTCCTGGACCTGAGCACTGGGTGTGTGGAAGCAGAATGCTGCTGGCTTTTATGGGCTCACAGGCTGGGTCCATGAGAATAGCAGTGGCAACTTTGACAGGCACAAGATGAAGGCCTTTCGCCATTTTTTAGGCACCTGGTAAGTGTCTCTACAACTGAGGCAGCTCTAGCAGGATGAAAAGGGTTCCCCAAATGACTGAGGTGGAACTAAGTTGGAATCTCCCACCATCCTGGAAGATGAAATATCAGGGCTGGAATTAAGTTGTTGTTGTTAGGTCTTGTCAAGTCGGTCCCAACTCATAGTGACCCTATGTACAACAGTCCTGCGCTATCCTCACAATCTTTTTTATGCTTGAGCCCATTGTTGCAGCCACTGTGTCAATCCATCTTGTTCAGGATCTTCCTCTTTTTCGTTGACCCTCTACTTTACCAAGCATGATGTCGTTCTCCAGGGACTGAGCCCTCATGATAACATGTCCAAAGTATGTGAAATGTACTCTTGCCATCTTTGCTTCTAAGGAGCATTCTGGTTGTACTTCTTCCAAGACATGGAATTAAGTAGATACCAAGAAAATAAATTAATACTTGTTACATATCTGCGTTTGTGGACTGAGATTCATACCTGCACTGTAAGATTCATACCTGCTATATATAGTCACTGCAACAATGTGCTGTCTTTATTGGTTTCCATGTTTGCTTCCTCAAACTTGCAAACTAGACTGTGAACTCATTGATGGCAAAGATTTTGTCTTACTCATCTCTGCGTCCCCAGCACCTAACATGTAGCTGGGCAAATTGCAGTTGCTCAATCGGAGGTAGATCCAAGTTTTGTGGGGCTAAAGTTTTTTCTTTAAGAAAAAGAAGGCAACATTATAAATACAAAATTAGGTACGAAAGTAGATTTTTATTTTGAATGAGAAAATAAATCACCACAAATGAATTTTTAAAAGCTGACAAAATCCAGAAAAAACCCCCAACACAATATCTTTATTAACTGCTTAAAACACTTCTAAATTACTACTTTTCCTACATTTTTTGGCTGAATACTCTTGGATACTTCTATATAACAGTAATTTTGTATTACTATTTTATATAGGAAAATAGAAAGATAATGCAGCCTTCTAGTTTGAGTGATCAAAAAAATTTTTTTTAAATATTGATGATTGGGATGCATAAAATACTCAGCTTGTCACACAGGTATACTCATGGTTTATAAGATTGCCTTTTACAAACACATGGATTCTGACAATTCTATTTTGCCCTATTCCTATCAAGAAAGACAAAAATGTATGACATGTTTACAGTTGTATGTACTGCATGATTAAGTATATTCCTGACAGGAGAAAACTTTCATTTTGAACAGACATTAAAGATAACTGAGTTTTCTACTTACAATTTTACTTGTGTCATGACTGGAAGAAGTTTCCACAGATTAGTTTCCGACTGTAATCTTCAACCTTCTTTCTCTTTGACTCTCCACATGCTTTTGATGCTAGAGAACATGTTCATACTGTAATATGACTTCTGGCCCGGCACCTTTGTGTCTCAGTGCCCGGCAGGATGGCACAGAGGGCAGCAGAAGCCATTCTGGCACAGAGAAGCCAGCAATGAATTAACAATTTACCGAAGTGATTACCAAAAAAACCAAACCTGTTGCTATCAAGTCAATTCTGACTTGTAGCAACCGTATAGGACAGAGTAGAACTGCCCCATAGGATTTCCCAGTGGTTAAGAGTTTGGCTGCTAACCAGAAGGTCAGCAGTTCAAATCCTCCAGCCGCTCCTTGGAAAGCCTATGGGGCAGTTCTACTCTGTCCTATGGGGTTGCTATGAGTCAGAATCGACTCAACGGCAACGGGTTTGGTGTGGTTTTGGTTTAATCTTTGCAGAAGCAGACTGCCACGTCTTTCTCCCATGGAGTAGCTGGTGGGTTCGAATCATCCACCTTTTGGTTATCAGCTGAGTGCTTAACCACTGCGCCACCAGGGCTCCTTACAGAAGTGATTGTGAGCCATTAAATCCAAACAAAGTGTATCCACAACTCAACTCCATTTCTGGTCACAAAAATGCTTGTGACCACTCCAACGCCACCCTGCTCAAGGGAAAGTGTGACTGAGGGGAAGTAGAAGTACAGAGACAGCAGTCTTAACTGATTGCATTTCGAATACAGCGGACTCTTGTTATCTGTAGTAGTTATGTTCTGTAAAGCTGCTGTGAACCCTGAATTTTCAAATACTGAGCCATTGCTCCTAGGGCAAATAGTTTAGGGTTAGGCTACTACAAGCCTCTGGTCACAACCCTTACATAACCTTGTTTTATGTGCATTTCTGTTTAAACACCAAAAAACAGTGACCATGGAGTCAATTCTGACTCAGGGCGAACCCATGTATGTCAGAGCAGAACTGTGCTCCATGGTATTTTCAATGGCCGGTTTTTCAGAAGCAGATTGCCAGCCCCTGAAATCCCAACCTTTCCGTTAGCAAAGTACATTAACCGTTTGTACTACCCAAGGACTCTTGTGTTTAAATACATGTTATTTAATATATATTTCTCAGTAATAATTAATTACACGCAGTATTTTTTATAATAAAACACTAACCGAGAAGGGTTTGACATCTTCCTGTCCCTGGGTAATATGACCATCAGTTTCTTTGGCTTTTAGCCTCACAATGCTGTCTACCACCCTTTTTTTTTCAAATTGGTTCTTTTGGATCCACAAATCTAGCTGCTCTTCCATGTTTTCCATAGCTTCATATTGCACTATTGATGTTCCTTTAGCACTTTACAGAGCAAACTCACAAATAGGCGAATTTCCTCTTCTTTTTCCTGGGTCTACCATATTGTTGATTCATAAACATGGAACTCACAGCCAACAGCACTATAACTCATGCCTCGACTAAGCCTGTCTGACACACATATTTTCTGCATAAGGCACATCACAGGCTTTTTGCACTTAGAAACTCTAGACAGCACTTCAGCATTATACTTGGGGGCCATTTTAAACAGCACAATCACTAGCAAAAAGCACAAAAATGAAAAAAAAAAAAAAAAAACAAAAAAAAAAACCCCCAAACCCAAAACCAAAAGCCCCGGCACTACATAGACCGTGAAAAGGACTCTTGTTTACAGTACGAGAACCGAAACAAGAAGGGAGAACATCATCTTGCTGGCCCTCAGCTGGGAACACATGCATAAGGTGGTTAAGTTTTTGACTGCTCTGCACACGCCCATAAATGATCGCAAAAGAGTGAGTACTGATTTTGGGGTTAGAAATAAATTTTAGCAAGTAGGCAAATTTACAAATACACAATCCACAAATAATGAGGATCAACTGTATCTTACTTTAGAAAGTTTTACAAAAATGTATGAATATGTGAACTTATTATGTTCCCACTGTCTTAAAAGGGGCCCTTGCAAGTGAGGGGCCTTGAAACTTAAACTTTAATAGCCTCACAGTAAATCAGCTGGTGGCCTTGATAAATGTTTGCTGAATGAATAAATGAACCAAATGTGAGAGACAATTGTTTTCTGGCAATGTGTCTGGTGGAATAGGAATTGTTCATCTTATCCTACCTATCAGGGCCTGAATGAGATAGATATCTTTTACTAATTGCGTGCTCATCATATTGTCTGATACAAATTTTTCCCCCAGGGATCTTGATACACAAGATGTGGTGCCTAGACAGCAGACCTGTGTATTTTGGTTACGGAAAAAGTAAATTTCCCATTGCAAATCTATAAGCAGTTGATCTTGTTTGAGTACGTCTCCTGGGAGATTGATTTGTGTAGTTGAGTCCTGAGGGCCTGACACCTACGAATGCAGTGACAAAACTGAATTTCAGAATTTACCAAGCTGAAGCATGTACACAGAAATGTGGCACCCCAAGTTACTGCCACCCACAAAGCCTTGGCATAGCAGCCAGCTTGGCCTTTTCCAGTTAGAAGCATCTAACTCATCAAGCTTACCCCAAACTGCAACTCTGACAACTCAAAATGCCATTCATCTTGGCTGAGAATTATAGATTAACTGAATTTCAATGAGGTGAGGTTAAAAAAGGGCGAGGAGATAGCCCTTTTTTCCATTACCTTTCTATACTTTTAATGTTGTTTCCATAATCACTTAAAATTATAAAAACATTACTTGACAGTATATGAGGTTATAAAACAATTATTTGCAGCTATGGTACAACCCCCTAGGACAAAAGGCCGTAAAGAACAAAAACCCCTTAGCAGTTGCTCTAAAAATGCCCAGGGACACATCAGCTGTGACTTCAAGACTCTAGTCAGATTCTTCACTCCTTCAAGTTTCCAGTGCTTCTCCAGAAGAGAAAAGAAATGAGATTAGAATCACCACTTAACAGCTGACTGTTGGGAGATATCCCATTTTCTTATTGAGTTTTTAAGGCCAAAGCTGAGAGATCATAGAAGTACAGTATCCTCATTTTACAGATAGGAAACCCAGTACCAAGGGTTCTTCCTACAACGTTGCATAGCTAGTGATGATGTGTGGACTCTGGAATGGGTTTATGAGATTATTTTTAGGTTTAAGAAATTCAGAATCTGGTGTCAAGGAGGCTGTAAAGGAAGATAGACAGTGAGCCAGACCTCCATCTCAGATTGTTTGTAATAGGGACTCAGATTTCCACCACTCAGCCAAATTAACAGCTGGTAACAGTTGGAGGCAACTGTTAGTTCTTAGACTTTTGAGCTCCCAAAAGTCTTGCAATTAATAATATTAGGGAACGGTTGCTCCTCCTGGTCCCATCCATCATTCATCGAAAGATGACTGGGACAAACAGCTGTCACACGCAAACTGCTAGAGCAGAAGTTGGAGTTGGAAAGGGCATGAAACCAGTATCATCCTGCAGCAAGTTGACATTTGGAAGAAAGTCCCCAGGGGAGTTGACCCTGTCTTTGGTTGATCCCTGTCTTTAGAAGGGATAGGGAAGAAAGAAGAGAAAGCATGGCAAAACAAGATAAAAATGTCCCAAATACGTTTCTCCAGGGAAAAACGTGACAGTAAAAGAAAATGATAATAGAATATCTCTGGAAGGACAGATAAGGATAATTTGCCTCCTGGGAGGGGAAGCGAGTGTTGAGGGTTTAGGCGTGGGAGAGACATTTCACTGTATAACCTTTTGTACGTTTAGGCTTTTGAATCGTGTGAATTTTTAATCTATTTTTTAAAAAACATTATATTTAAAAAATGAATAAATAAGGAAATCTTCCTTAAGATTATGGCAATTTAGAAACAACTCTTGGGATCAAGGCTCTGATCAGCTCAGTAGAATCCAGCCCTAACCTGGGCCTCCCGCAAGGATCCCAGGCCAGTGTGCAGAGAGTGCGCCACCTTGAAGATGACTCAGGAGCAGCTGGCTTGACAGGAGCACTGCTTTCTAACATAGGGCCAATGAACGTTCCTCATTCTTTTCTAGTATTTCTTGCTGTAACTACTGAATACCTTTCTGAAACTAAATATTTCCTTTTTCGGAGAAGGATTAAGTATAGGCAGAATCCTATTTTAACAGCTGTCATCTTGCAGTCCAGTTCAATATTACAAAGTTCCCATCCTGGCCAACAGCCCATACTAACATGGTTTTGCTCACATTGGTAGGTGTGTATTGAGGCAACAGTGATGGATTTTTAAAATACATAAAAATATTTATATATTTATACATGCATATGTAGGAGCCCTGGTGGCACAAATGATTAAGTGCTTAGCTGCTAACCAAAAGGTTGGTAGTTCGAACTCACCCAGCGTCTCCGTGGAAGAAAGACGGGTGATCTGCTCCTGTAAAGATTACAGCCTAGAAAACTATGGGGCAGTTCTACTCTGTCACGTGGAGTCGCTATGAGTCGAAATTGACTCGGTGGCACACAATAACAACACACATATATACACATATACAATATTTATGCCCCTATCCCCACCCCATGTCTGTCAGTTTGTCATACTGTGGGGGCTTGCATGTTGCTGTGATGCTGGAAGCTATGCTACTGGTATTCAAATACCAGCAGGGTCACCCACGACAGACAGGTTTCAGCTGAGCTTCCACACTAAGACACCCTAGAAGAAGGACCCAGTGGTCTACTTCTGAAAAGAAATTAGCCAGCGAAAACCTTATGAATAGCAGCAGAACATTGTCTGATACAGTGTTGGAAGATGAGCCCCTCAGGTTGGAAGGCACTCAGAATACTTCACTGGGGAAGAATTGCCTCCTCAAAGTAGAATTGACCTTAATGACGTGGATGGAGTCAAGCTTTCGGGACCTTCATTTGCTGATGTGGCATGACTCAAAATAAGAAATAGCTGCAAACATCCGTTAGTAGGAGGAACCAGTCAGTCCCTGGAGAAGGACATCATGCTTGGTGAAGTAGAGGGTGAGCAAAAAAGAGGAAGACCCTCAACGAGATGAACTGACGCAGTGGCTGCAACAATAGGCTCAAGCATAACGATTGTGAGGATGGTGCAGGATCAGGCAGTGTTTTCATTCTTTTGTACATGGGGTCGCTATGAGTCAGAACTGACTCGATGGCACCTAACAACAACAACAACAGTATTTATATAATATTATATATTATTAGTGGAGCCCTGGTGGTATAGTGGTTAAGAGTTCAGCTGTGAACCAAAAGGTTGGCAGTTCGAATCCACCAGCTGCTCCTTGGAAACCATATGGGGCACCTCTACTCTGTCCTATAGGGTCGCTATGAGTCAGAATTGACTCCAATGGCAACGGGTTTGGTTTTTTTTAAATATATTTTATTATGGAATCGCTAGGTGGTTCAAATGGTTAATGTGCTTGATTTGGCTGTTAACCGAAAGGTTGGAGGTTCAAGTCTACTCAGGTGCCTCAGAAGAAAGGCCTGGTGATCTACTTCTGTAAAATCAGCCATTGAAAACCCTATGGAGCACAGTCCTACTCTGACACATATGGGGTCACCAGGAGTCAGAATAGACTCAATGGCAACTAATTTTTATATATTATTATATATACCAGTCAAGAAATCAAATGACCTATTGCATTGGGCAAATCTGCTGCAAAAGACCCCTTTAAAGTGTTTAGAAAGCAAAGATGTTACTTTGAAGACTAAGGTGCACCTGACCCAAGCCATGGTATGTCCAGTCGTCTCATATGCATGCGAAAGCTGGACAATGAATAAGGAAGATCAAAGAAGAATTGACGCCTTTGAATTATGGTGTTGGCAAAGAATATTGAATATACCATGGACTGCCAGAAGAATGAACAAATCTGTCTTGGAAGAAGTACAGCCAGAATGCTCCTTAGAAGCGAGGATGGTGAGACTTCATCTCACGTACTTTGGACATGTTATCAGGAGGGACAATCCCTAGAGAAGGCCATCATGCTTAGTAAAGTAGAGGGTCAGGGAGAAAGAGGAAGACTCAATGAGACACAGTGACACAATGGCTGCACTAAAGGGCTCAAACATAGCGATGACTGTGAGGATGGCGCAGGACCAGGCAGTGTTGCTGTGCTGTTGAACATAGGGTCGCTATGAGTTGGAACCAACTTGACAGCACCTAACAACAACAACAACAACAGTATATACCAGTACCAGTTGCCATTGAGTCTATTCTGACTCATGGTGACCTCGTATGCTGCAGAGTAGCACTACACTCCGTAGGGCTTTCACGGCTATGCCCTTTTGGAAAACAGATCACCTGGTCTTTCTTTTGAGGCACCTCTGGGTGAGTTTGAATTGCCAGCCTTTTGTTTAGTAGCTGAGTGCTTAACTATTTGCACCACGCAGGGACTTCCATTATAATATTATGTATAATATTTTCCATTAAAGTTATATATAATATTTTCGTTTAAAAATATATATACATATAATATTTAAGAAAAAGATTTCAGAGACACAGCATTATAAGGAATCAGTTCTATACAGGGTGGTGTCAAATAAATATGAAATAATTGACGTAGCACGTAGAATGTAGCAACGAAAATGGGTGTGCAGCATAGGAGAAAACGTTCAAGAGGCAGTATAGCATAGCCATTTAAAAGCACGCATTCTGAATCCAGGCTACTTCTGTTTTAATCCCAGCTACACCGCTTAATCAACAATGCAGCCTTTGGCAGATTACTCGTCTCCTTGTGCCTTAGTGTTCCCGTCTATAAAATGAAGCTAATAATGGCATAAGCCTTATAGGTGCATCAAGCCAAAAAAATCCATTGCTGTCCGGTTGATTCTGACTCAAAGCAATCCTATAGGATAGAGTAGAACTGCCCCATAGGGTTTCCAAGGAATGGATAGGTTCATTAGAAAGGTTAAATAAGTTAATTTGTGAGGTGTCTGGAATAGCAATTGACCCATGGTAAGCACCACCATATGTAAGTATTAGTTACTGTCATTCTGCAAAGAAAAGATTGACAATGTGGACCCATGCCACAGTCCCCCTGGCTCCTAGATACATATTATCACCCATGTGCAGGATGTATTTTCTCAGGATCTCATCATGGTCTTGCTAAAACCACCCTCAAGACAATCCACTTGTTTTCTCTTAATTCTATACTCACTCAGCAGTTGTCTTGATTTCCAATCTGGCTTTCCAGGTATCATCCCCCTAGGAAAGGGGGTGTGATATTCTGAATGAGACACCACAGGTCTCCTCCATGTGAAGGACATCTCCATGTAAAATTTATGCATTGGCATTCTGGTTTATATGTCCATCTCATGTGAAGATTTTGCTGAGTCTGCATATCTCAGGATACACTCATACAGTCTAGTTTGGTGACCTCCTTGACTGAGGTCCAGAACCTGCACCTTGGTAAAATTACTAAGAAAGTGCCAACCCCGAAGTGTCTTGGAGGGGTCAGTCAGCTGTTCTTCCCCAGGCGAGACCCCTGACACTTCTACTTCATTGTGCATTATTTCAGACTTCAGCATGGTTGCAGAACACTATGGTCACTTTGCTTAACAACAAAAAAAATTTTTTTTAACACAGTACTTATGTATGGTAATTGTATTTGAAAACCTGTAGTTTGTTAAAAATTTGTGGCAAAATTGTTAAGAACTGAGTTGGTCATTCTGTTTTTGAAAGCCAGAGCAGAAAGAGAGGAGAGGCAGTGAGGAAAGGAACAAGTAGAAAGTGTATTCTAAAATACACTTTTTTCTCCTACAAGCTCCCAGGTATTTGGGGGTCATGTTATATTTTGGCAAATAATTTGGGAGAATAGGTAGTTTTCTGGTGAGGGTCATTGGAATCGGCATGTTCAAAAACTGAATGGAATCTCAGGCTCAGACATAACGATGCTGTGTTCTACTCCAGATGCATAAGCAGCTCTTTGTGACCTGCACTGGCCGTCTCCATCCAGAATAGCAGGCTTTGTTCAGGAAGCCTGGTTAGAGGGTCATTGACAAGCTGGAGTTTGTCCAAAGGAAAGTAACCATGATAGGAAAGAGCCGTCTCGCATGTATTAGTCAGGATATACTCCGTTGCAAATAACAAAACACTAGAATCAAACTGGCCTAAGCAAAAAGAATTTATTGGCTCACGTAACTGAAATCCCATAATTCTGAAATAGAATGGGCTTCAGACAAGGTTCTTCCGGGAGTTCACATCAAGCAACCACATGACCCTGCCTTTATATAAGTGTTTATGTTTATGCGTGTGCATGCGTGTGTGGGCGCGCATGTGTGTGTAGGACGTGCTCTTGACATTACAAGGTTAAATATCATGCATATGTACAGAGCAATCTCAAAATACAACTTTTTATTTTCTTTGTATATTTGTTGCTCAGAAAAGCAACTAAGCTTGCTAAGGAGTGAAGATCATTATAAAGAAACAAACATGCTTCATAGTTTCTCAGAAGAGTCCTTAAGTTTTTGGTGCTTAGGTATGTGGACTGCAAAACAGTCTTGTTTTTCCCCCTTTTGTTGTGGATATGTTTTTGAATGAGTTGTACAGCAGTGACACATTTGATTGCTATTTCTTCGGTTTATTTTGAAATGTGTGTTGAAGGCTTATGAACTTTGCAGTTCCTATGGTCACACATTTTTTTTAAATGACTGCTAAATGATGTGTCTTTTTCCAAAACTCATAAGGGAGTATGACCTTCTTTAACTGGCAGGTCCAATTTTCAAAAAAATTTCCTTTATTTTTACACTAAGTCAGATATTTCTTTTCCTTTTCCTAGTTTCCCCTTTCCCCTTCAATTTAGCAAATCTTCACGTGCTCAGCCCTTATGCTAAGGTCTGTGAGGGATTCATAAGGAGGATACGGCAGGTTTAGTAATTTTTCTATTAGCAGCTCTTCGGGGAGGTAGCCCTTCACCACCCTATCTAAGCAGACACCCTTCCCTATCCTCCCGGCCCCATTATTCTTATTATGGCACCCTCTTCATTTGTTCTCACAATCTGTGATTGTTTCATTTGTTTATTTTATTGATTGTTGTGCCCTTGGGATATAAGTTCTGAGAAGGCAAAGACCTCATTTCTCTTCCTCACTGCTGTGTCCTCAGCAACTTAGCATGGTGCCTGGCATAGGAGGCTTTGAATTAACATTTGTTGACCGAGTAAATGAATACTTAGCAATGCCTACCACATAGTAGAGGCTCCATGGATGGATAATGTCTGAAGGTGGCCTAAAGTGGTCAAGGAAGGAGGCAGGGTTTGAGCTGGTCCTGCAGTAGAGTATTCAGTGTTTTCTCTGTCCACAACAGCTTTCCCTACTCCCTGAGAAAGCCATATGGGGGCTACTTATCATAAAGTGCTTCAGAGGTAAGGCAGTAGTCAAGCTGAGTCAATTATTGTTCTCCATTCCCTGGAGCACAATGATTGGTCCCGATCCCTGTCAGGTCAATCAGTGTTTTTTAAACCTGAGCTGGGGAAAGATATCCTTTTTTTTCTCTAGTGGGAGAGCTGCAAGGATGTGAGACCAAGAAAACGTCTACTCCCACAGAGAAAGCTGGTCTGAGAGAATGAAGCCAACAGGCAGAGTTTTAAAGGCAGGAAATGGCGAGAGAGCCTGGATGACCAGGGCCCAGGGCTTAACTGTTCAGCTTCAAGTCTGTGAGCCAATCCAGTGACCTCTCATAAATAATCCCCCTAAAAACCAAAAAGCTTAAGCAGCTAGGTTGAGTCCTAGAATCCTGACTAATACAAACATGGGTAAATAGATAAGAGTAGAGAGGAGTTTCTGGGCAAACACACAAAAGTTAGATTAAGTATGACTTTTAGGAAAGTTCATAGCTACACCCTTAAATGATAGATATTTCAGACCTTCAGCCAACACATATTATTGCTCTCTCTGGTACGGTCCTCATTTATACAGTTAACTTTTGCCATTAAAATAGAAAATGCAATGTGATAGCATGAGGAAATATATAAGCTATAAAGCTACATGGAAAAGGTAGGATATGAATAAATATGCCTCTGTTGAGGGCAATGATGTGGTGAAACCGCACTGACTTCAGAGTCACACACTTTGATTTGAATCCAGTTTCGTTTACCAGGAGTGTGACCTTGGGCACATCGCTTAATATCTTTGAGCCTTTGGTTTTTTCATCTGTAAATCAGGATAATATCTTTGGTGTTTGTTGAGACATTAAATGAAATAAAGTATGTAAAATCCCATTCCAGTGCCTAATTTTACTTTTTAAATTTATGTTCAAAAACAACTAAACTCACTGCAGTGGAACTTTAAAAACTCTATGGAAACACAGCTACATGTCAACAGTACTCGCGTTTGGACTCATTGATTCATTCGACAAATATTTACTGACTGCTGACAATGTGCAGGCACTGTGGATGCAAGAGTGAGCAAAATGAACGAAGTCCTTGACCTCATGGAACACAAATTTCTGTGGAAGGATATAGGCAATAACCAAATAAATTAATAAAATATTGTGTCACATGTCCCCAAGTGCTATAAATATGGAGTGCTGGTGTTTATGTGTGGGCAGATGGTGGCAGTTGCAATTTTAAACAAAACATCTAGAAAAGTCTCCCTCGCTGAGAAAGTGACATTTGCACAAA
This sequence comes from Dugong dugon, assembly GCA_030035585.1. Lineage (NCBI taxonomy): Eukaryota > Metazoa > Chordata > Mammalia > Sirenia > Dugongidae > Dugong > Dugong dugon. Next base: position 40,992,310 of record CM057469.1, on the reverse strand, counting down.
GAAGTATGACGAAAAAGGATAGTGAGACTTTGGATGATTTGTCTTTTTTTCCTTACATCTACTTTTCTGATTTTTTAAATGAGCGTTTATTTACAAGCTAAGTTTTAAATAAAAAATTTAAATGGAAATTAAAATCGGAATCTTACCATAAGCATTTATTATCATACTTAACTTATCTATGGTGTTTTAGCTTTAAAAATGTTTCTCCTTATCGCTTGTCATTCTCAAAACACTCCTAGAAGGTAAGTAATATTTTTATCTCTGTTTTGCAAATTGAAAATGAACTTCGTCAAGGTCATACAATTAGTAAAGTGTTAGAATGGATTCTTGGAATTGAGGTTTTCATGTTCCAGATTCCATATTCTCTGATAGATTCATACTTCATACAGCCCATACACAAAGGATCATCTACCTTCTTCCTAATCTATTCATCTATACCTTCAGAGCCACTGATCAATCACTTCTAACAATTTATCAGTTCTTTACTGAGGTCCCTGGAGTGGGAACTGCAACAATATTCCTTATACAGATGGGAGAATACATAAATTTTTTGACTGCGGTTGTGTTACTGAATAAGCCACATGGCAGACCTATGTGTGTGATTTAGTATGATGCTTTTAAAATGTTATCTCTATTCTAAGTGTATTCTGCTAAAATGTTTGGCCTAGAATGAAAACTATCAAGGATATACTGCAATGCTATGCTCTGGAATGATTTGTGTATAGTCATCATGCTCATTGACACTTTTTACTGAAATGAGAGCTGGCAAAGTACCTTGAGTTTGTAACGAATGAAGGGGCGAGTTGGCGATTCCCATTTTTCAAAGCGTCTGCTCCCTAGCCTGTAGTTCTCATCCTAACTTCCTCTGTAACTTCTTTGCCCACTTCCGTGACAGTTTTACCTCAAACCTAGCATTTTTATTGCAACTCATAATCAAAACATACAATTAAACTAAATATAGTACTGTCATTCTAACTAAGATATATACTTACGATAAAATACAGTTATAAGAAAACATCGGCTTGGAGTTTGATAGAATTAACCTTGTAGTCTTACAACAAAAGTACACTTTTTTCTACTTGTTAGATTTCTGAAAAATACATGTCTGTGTCATAGAAGTAGTAATATTTAAAAAACTAAGAATGCCCTTCTTTCCCTATAATTTAACAAAAAAAGAGAACGAGAGAAAGAGAATTTCTTAGCTGAGAACCAAATCATTTGCCTCAAGAAGACTAGAGGGATTTTCTACTCTATGTTGACAGATGTAGATATGACTGCAAGTTAAATGAGATCAAGTGCATTAAAGCATGAAAAAAGCACAAAGTAGGTGTCCAATGCCTGCTAGTTGTGTCTTCATCAGAACCTAAATCTGAAAAGATGGTAGAAAATTTGTAAACAGCATCACTCATTAATTCTGCTTTTTATAAAATCTCTTTTGTTACTATTTCCTCAACTGACTTAGGTGTTCTTCATTGACTTACGTGTTAAATTCAATAGAACACTTTTAAAAAGAAACTGAATACTCAATATACACCTTACTGTTGTTTTTGTTAGCTATCATTAAGTCCCCCCGCCGCCTTCACTTACGGTGACCCCATGCACAACAGAAAAAATGCTGCGTGGGCCTGCACCATCCCCATGACTGGTTGGGGATTGGACTGTTGTGATCCATAGGGTTTTCGTTGGTTGATTTTTGGAAGTAGGACTCCAGGCCTTTCTTCCTAGTCTACCTTACCTAGTTTAGAAGTTCTGCTGAAACCTGTTCAGCATCATAGCAATATGCAAGCCTCCACTGACAGACGGGTGGTAGCTGCACATGAGATGTATTGGCTGGGAATCAAAGCCAGGTCTCCTACATGGAAAACGAGAATTCTACCACCGAACCACCAATGTCCCCACAATATGTGTCTAGCCTTAGATATTTTTTAAAGCCTTGTATTAATTAGTGCCCCTTTAAATCTCTCTTTAGCCTCAGAGAAGAGCCAGAAGTGGGGGTGGAGGCTTTTTCAGGTCAGGATCTGTCTATAAAGGGCATGGTGTGTTTAAACTGGCGTCATTGTTACAACTTTTACAAAAACGTTCAAATATTTAAAAAGCAAACTAGATAGTCTGAAGGGCAAAGAAAAATAGCTTTGATGCATAATGATTTTACCAGGAGCTGTTTGCATGTTTTGCTTTGCAGAACCTACGTGTTTATCTGCAGAGCATATTTCGTGAACACTAAAGTGGAAAACTTCCCAGTGTAGACGATTAATGTAGCTCCATCTTTCCATGTTAATTCTATCTCAGAGAACTTCCCTGAGGTGTATTTTTTCCGTCTATGCTTTTTGGACTTTATCACCGACAAGAATGGACTATTTACCACTGGGGGAGGAGGACTGACGGAGAACAGGAGAAGCAGCGCATGTGATGTTATCCAAGGGGACAGTTTGTAAGTCCTTGTCACCATACCACCCAAGCACGCAGCTGAATATGGTTTGGACCAGGAATACTGACAGAAAATGCAAATTAGTGTTTTTTCCTGCCTTTCCTTGAAAACAGAACTACTATGTCATTGATTTCAGAGTTCGAAAACTCCAGTCTTCAAATATCCAGTGGGAATGAGTTCAAAAATACGGGTGGGGAGGAAGTGTGGAGGAAAAGGTTATAACCCAAAGGGGCTGCTCTTCTTCAGAAAAACTTAAACAAAACTTGAGTCAGGGGGCTTTGAAACTGGCAGGCCCTTACCTGAATGATTATCCTGAGGTTCTTAGGATGAGGAATTGGTCCGGGTTGATTCCTCAGTTGAGCACATCTGCTGAGGTTGTTCCAAATACAGCAACAACCCAGGTCTACCCTATACCACGTGACTGATTTTTAATGACCTCAAAAACAGTTCACTCATTCTCATTCATTCATTCGACATATCTTAATTAAATGCATACAATGGGGCAGGCACTGTTGTCTGTGAACAAAACAAAGAAACATCCTTGGCCTTGTGGAGCTTTCTTCATTCTACCAGAGAGGCAGAAGACGACCAGCAAACATAAATAAATAGACTACATGTCATGTTAGCAGGTGATAAGGGCTATGATTGGAGTCCAGGACATGATATTCTCAGCACCCGGAGGCTTCTGTGTGCTTCAAATAGCCCAGAGACCCTTGCCCATCTCCTGCCTCTTCCCCGCAAAGCCTCACCTCCTACGACTCCCAGTGAATTTGGAGAGTTCATTGGTTACCTAATTAGATAATTAATAAAGAAGACGGGTTTATTTGAACTGATCATTTGCTAAACACATAACAAACTCTGATGATAGTCGGGGCTGATAGTCAGTAAAAAGGATAAAGGTCTCTGCTACACATAAATCTTATACTTCCCACACAAAACAGTCTTCAGTTTGAGAATAAGCTTTAAGGCAGAATTCAACAGGAAGATGTGCTTTCTTCACAAGTAATGTGAATCTTTCAAAAGAAGAGAGTTTATAGAAATATTTGCATTTCAAAAATCCACTCTTTTGAAAAAGTGAACGTGGCCAAGGAGGGAGGGGTGAGGAATAAAGTGGTTTATGGTGCTCTGCAATGGCCATGGAAACGGGATTCTAAGCCGTTTTCTTAGAGTAAGTGTAAGGATGCTACCAGGCTTCTCCTGTAAAATGTTAAGCTTCTGGTAACCTGTTCAGGTTGCAAGGAACAGTTGTTGACTGTAATAGAAGTTTGTTTTAAAGAATACTTGTTGTTGTGGTTAGGTGCCATCAAGTTGGTTCATAACAACCCTATGTATAAAACGTTGCCTGGTTCTGTGCCATCCTCACAATAGTTACTATGTTTGAGCTCATTGTTACAGCCACAGTGTCAATATACAGGAGGAGAAACAGTAGAAACCTGACTGTGAAACTGGACCGCACCTTGACCATGTGATCAAAATTAACATTACCAGATGGATATCTATTCTCTGATTGTAAGACTCTGAGAACGATACACATTATTAACATAGTATTTCAGCCAGGAATGCATAACCTGAGGAAATATCAGCAAAAGCAAATTGAGAAACATTCTATAAAACAACTGACCTGATGTCTAAAAAATATCAGTATCATGAAAGACAAAGAAAGGCTGAAAAACTGTTCCAGATGAAAGGAGTCTAATGAGTAGGGTGACCACCCTTTCATGTTTGCCCGGGACTGAGTGATTTCCCAGGACGACGCAGGACTCTTGATGCTAGAACTGAGGAAGTCTGAGCACCAGAATGATTGGTCACCCTACAAAGGAGACACAATAACTAAATGAAATACGTGAAATATGTAATCCTGACTGGACCCTTTACTGGAGGAGGAAAATGCTATACAAGACATTATTGGGACAATTCACAAAATTGGAATAAGGATTGTCAGATTAAATCAAAGTACGACATCAATGTTAAGTTTCCTGAATTTGATACCTGCACTGTGGTTGTGTAAGAAAATATCCTTCCCAAGGAAATACGCATTGAAATATGAAGAGGTAAAGGGGTATGGTGTTTGCATCCTATTCTCAAACACTTCAGAAAAAAAGAGAGAGACAAAGGAAATGTTAAAAATTTGTGAATCTGGGTAAAAGGTATATAGTAGTTTTGTGTATTATACTAACAACTTTTCTGTAAGTTAAAAATAAATAAAATACATGAGAAAGTAAGGAAGAGAGAAATGTCATTTGTAACGAGTAGGCCTCATGGAGGAAGAAAGGCTTTTATGAAAAGTGGCGTCACTAGGGAGTAGGGGCGGGAAGGGGAGGTGGGTGAGGACCTACCAGGTGACCACTGTCAGAGGGGGTGACACCAAAATGACTGTTTATAAAATTTTTGCATGGTGTTTTGGCAGAAATTTATTATTTTTAATAAAAATATCCCTGTAGTTAAACAATAAAAACATTTTTGGTAAACCCAGGTTACATGTATCAGTATACCTACAAGGCTAAAACTCTATGCTAATTTACTTTTTGAATCTTCTAATGCTCTCTGGTCAGAGCTGTCATTATTATCCAATTACAATGATGTTTCAAATCGTGTGGTGCCATCTGCACGCACTACAAGTGTGGACTATTGTTTTCGTTGCTGCTAGTGTTTTTTTTTTTAATTTTTTAAAATATTTTATTGTACTTCAGGTGAAGGCTTACGGAACAAATAGTTTCTCATGAAACAGTAGTACACATGTTGTTTTATGACATTGGTTAACAACCCCACAACATATTAACCCTCTAAATTCTCAACCTTTTTTTTTTTTTTGGTGAAAATACACATAGCTAAAGATACACCGTTTCAAAAATTTCTGCATACACAGTTCAGTGACATTGACTACGCTCTTCCAATTGTGCTGTTATTCTCACTTAAGATGAAGGCTTACAGAACAAAATAGTTTCTCATTTAACAGTTACTACAAATGTTGCCCTATGACAATGGTTAACAACCTCACAACACATCAACAATATCCTTACTCAATCTTGGGTTCCCTATCAGCAGCTTCCCTGTCCCCTTCTGCCTTCTGGCCCTTGTCACTGGATTACTGTACCTCATTAGTCCCATTTGGTTTTACAGGGCTGTCCACTCCCCGGCTGAACGGTGAACCTCGGAGATAACTTCACCACTGAGCTGAAAGGGTGTCTGGGGGCCATACTCTCAGGGTTTCTCCAGTCTCCTTTAGGCCAGTAAATCTGGTCTTTTTTTTTTTTTTTTGGTGAGTTAGAATTATGCCCTACATCCTTCTCCAGCTCTGTCCAGAACCCTCTGTTGTGATCCTGGTCAGAGCAGTCAGTGGTGGTAGCCGGGCACCATCTAGCTGTACTGGACTCAGTCCAGTGGAGGCCTTGGTAGCTGTGGACAATTAGTCCTTTGGACTAATCTTTTCGTTGTATCTTGTTCTCTTCATTCTCCCTTGCTCCCGAAGGGATGAGACCAGTGGAGTATCTTAGATGGCCGCTCACAGGCTTTTAAGACCCCAGACACTACTCACCAAGGTAGAATGTAGAGCATTGTCTTTATAAGCTGTCACGCCAATTGAGCTAGATGTTCCCCAAGACCATGGTCCCCACAGCCCTCCGCCTAGCATCTCAGTCCCTCAGGGAGTTTGGATGTGTCTATGGGGCTTCCATGACCTTTCCTTGTACAGGTTGTGCTAGTTTCCCCTGTATTGTGTACTGTCTCACCCTTCACCCAAGATACCACTTATCTATTGCCTATTTAGTATCCCCCCCCTCCATCCCTGGTAACCAACAAAGATTGTTACATTTTGTGTGTGAACTTTTTCATGGGTTTTTACAAGAGAGGTCTCATACAATATTTTTCCTTTTGTGATTGACTTATTTCACTCAGCATAATGTCCTCCATTTTCATCCATGTTATGATATGGTTCACAGATTCATTGTTGTTCTTTCTCGTTGCATAGTATTGTGTGTATGTACCATAGTTTGTTTATCCATTCATCTGTTGATGGGCATCTACGTTGTTTCCATCGTTCTGCTATTGTGAACAATGCTGCCATGAACATAGGTGTGCATATGTCTATTCGAGTGATGACTCTTATTTCTCTAGGATATATTCCTAGGAGTGGGATTGCTGGATCGAATGGTATGTCTATTTCTAGCTTTCTGAGGAAGCGCCATATCATTTTCCAAAATGGTTGTATCATTTTGCATTCCCACCAGCAGTGCATAAGAGTTCCCATCTCCCCGCAGCCCCTCCAACATTTGTTATTTGCAGTGTTTTTGATTCTTGCCAGTAATGCCGGGGTGAGACGGTATCTCATTGTGGTTTTCATTTGCATTTCTCTAATGGCTAGTGATCGCGAGCATTTCCTCATGTGTCTGTTGGCCATTTGAATGTCTTCTTTGGTGAAGTGTCTGTTCATTTCCTTTGCCCATTTTTTAATAGGATTATTTGTCTTCTTGTTGTAGAGGTGTTGGATTTTCTTGTAGATTATGGAGATTAAGACCTCTGTCTGACTTGTACTGTCCAAAAATTTTTTCCAAGTCTGTAGGTTCTCTTTTTACTCTTTTGGTGAAGTCTTTTGAAGAGCATAGGTGTTTGATTTTTAGAAGATCCCAGTTATCTAGCTTATCTGTTGGGTTTTGTGCATTGATGGTTATGGTTTGCATCCTGTTAATGCCATGTATTAAGGCCTGAAGTGTTGGTCCTATTTTCTCTTCTATGAACTTTATAGTTTCAGGCTTTATATTCAGGTCTTTGATCCATTTTGAAGTAGTTTTTGTATACGGTGTGAGGTATGGGTCCTGTTTTCATTTTTTTGCAGATGGATATCCAGTTTTGCCAGCACCGTTTGTTACAAAGACTGTCTTTTCCCCATTTGATGGACTTTGGGCCCTTGTCGAAGATCAGGTGACCGTAGGTGGATGGATTTACATCTGGGTTCTCAATTCTGTTCCAGTGGTCAATGTATCTGTCATTGTACCAGTACCAGGCTGTTTTGACTACTGTAGCTGTATAGTAGGTTCTGAAGTCAGGTAGTGTGAGTCCTCCTACTTTATTCTTCTTCTTCAGTAGTGCTTTACCTATTTGGGACTTCTTCCCTTTCCATATAAAGTTAATGATTAGTTTTTCCATCTCTTTGAAGAATGTTGTTGGTATTTGGATCGGGATTGCGTTGTATTTGTAAATTGCTTTGGGTAGAATTGCCATTTTCGCCATGTTGAGTCTGCCTATCCATGAGCATGGTATGTTTTTCCATTTATGTAGATCCCTTTGGGTTTCATGCAGTAGTGTTTTATAGTTTTCTTTGTATAGGTCTTTTACATCTCTGGTCAGATTTATTCCTAAGTATTTTATCTTTTTCGGGGCTATTGACAATGATATTGATTTCCTGATTTCCTTTTCATTGTTGTCCTTACTGGTGTATAGGAATCCAACTGATTTTTGAATGTTTATCTTGTATCCTGCTACTCTGCTGAATCTTTCTAGTAGTTCCAGTAGATTTCTCGTGGAGTCTTTAGGGTTTTCTGTGTATAGTGTCATATCATCTGCAAACAGGGACAGTTTAACTTCTTTATTACCAATTTGAATGCCGTTTATTTCTCTTTCTTGCCTTATTGCTCTAGCTAGAACTTCCAGCACAATGTTAAATAGGAGTGGTGATAAAGGGCATCCTTGTCTTGTTCCTGTTTTCAAGGGGAATGTTTTCAGCCTCTGTCCATTAAGAATGATGTTGGCCATTGGTTTTGCATAGATGCCCTTTATTATGTTGAGAAATTTCCCTTCTGTACCTATTTGGTTGAGAGCTTTTATCAGGAATGCTGCTAGTGTTTTTATAGTTGCTGATTTTGTCAAATTTTCTGGTGTTTTAGCTACAATATTGTGGTAATTAGTATTTGTCAATCTATATAAATAACTTTTTTGAGAATGAAGTAGTAATTAAAGGAAAAGAAGGAGAAAATAAAAAAAGACTTCTGCTCAGTTACTAATAATGTAATTCAATGTAGAAAGATTTTACAAAACACTGCTGTTGTTACTCATATAATCTAAGAAAGAGTACATTTAAGCAATTTACAACAATATTTGTCACATATTAGTCTATGATTAAAATCAGTAATAAACTTTACTAAGGCTTCTGAAAGGTTGGGAGTAGGCCCATGGGAGAGGTGACACCATGAGTTACTGCACAGCATGACACCAACCCTAGTGATGCCACTGCACCCCTCACAAAGCCTGGAATGTATAATAAGGAAGTGGAAGGTAATTCAGGATTGAGCACGACTCTTGCAGTTGGGTGTCTGGTTCCTGTGAGCTAAATTTGGCCACTGTGCCCTTTTCTAGTACTCTGCTACCATGGTTAGTAAACTACTTTCCATTTTTTCTTCAACTGTTCCTGCTCCTACCAACTAATTTCTCCATTCTGTTCCCTCTTCCTCTTGTCTTCTGCTTCCTCACGACTTCTACTTCCTCTTTTCTGTGCATATTTTAGCTGCTGCTGCCCTCTTCCTCTGGTCCAGGCAGCTGGGGTAGGGCTATGTGGGATGGAGCATGACAACTTTGGATAAAAGGAGCTGTGGCCATGACATGTAAAAGCATTGTTTGGCCAGTCTCGTCCAGCTTAAAAGACTATGCCTGGAGTATGAGACCTGGTTTAAGGAACTGGTACTGTGGTGGGGTGGGGAGAAAAAGCAAACCACCGAATCTCAACCCAGGCATTATGATCTATGTTTTAATTTGCCTGTGGAATGAATGTGTTAAAAAATAGGAACTAGGTATGAAAGTTCAAGAGAATTGGAGGACAAGATGTCATCATAGTCTATTGGAGGAAATCAGGGTTGAGTATCAGAAAACAACCCCCTTTCCTTCCTCCCTTCCTCCTTCTTTTCCTTATTCCTTCCCCAAGACTTCATTACATGCAAGGCACTATAATGGATGCTATGGGAAATCTAAACTGTGTAGGATGTGCTCCCTACCACAGGAAGTTTACAGTCTAGGGCAATGTGTTTTAAACTATAGGTTGAAATCCATTATTGATTAGTAGACTGAGAAATCAAATTAATGCATCTAACCAGCATTTTTTAAAAACATGGAATAAAATTGAAACTGTTAGAGTTTATCACACTTAGTAAGGGTAAATATCGTTTAGTAAAATTTTTATATTATACATATATGTGTGTGTACGCAGGATTGTAATATAAGATGTATTTCTACCGTGGGTTGTAGAAAAAAATGTCTAATAGAACCTATAACTTCTGTGATCATCATGTGATCATATCTCCAGCCCAGATTTTGCTCTTGAGCCCTAGATACGGTGATCTAACTGCCAACTAGACATCTCAAACTCAACATATCCAAAATTGCCCATATCATCTTTCTCCCAAAATTGTTCCCTTTCTCTACATTGTATGTTGGTTAATCATATCAACATCCACCAAGCCAGAAGCCTGGGAATTATCTGAAGTGTCTCCTTCTGTCTTCATTCTTCACATCAAATTGGGCACTAAGTCCAATTATCTGTTCTCTCTGCCTCTTCCTCTCCATTCTCATCAGCCCTCCTCTTTGATTTAGGCCCTGTGTAGTTTCTTACCTGGTTTCTTGCTATAGCTTTCTAACTAGTCTCCCTGCCTCCAGTCTCGTATCCTCACGTCTCCCCCACAATCTGTGCATCACGTTGCTCCCTGAATGATCTTCCAAAAACTCTAACCTGATAGTTTTGTTCCTAGTTGGAAATCCTTCAAAGGCTCCCCCCTGCCTTCAGAGTAACGTCCAATCATGAGAGCTAAAGTCTCTCTGAATCTGCTTTGCCACCTTCTTCAGCCTCACTTCTTGATCATCTCTTAGTCTCACCTCTGACTCTAATTCGACCAACTAACTATGGCTCCCAAACAGCTCAGGTGCTCTCATATGTCAATGACTTCTACTCCTACCTCAAATACCTTTCTTTTGTTTCTCCATCTTGTCTAAATCCTATCCCTCTTTTGAGATACAACTCCAGTGTCACCTGGTCTTGGGAGCCTTTGTGACTGCCCTCTTCAACGCTTCTTTAGCATCCTGGGCATGCCGCTATCCTGGCACTGACCAAACTGTGTGGTCACTGTTGTTTTGGTTACCTTGACTACGAGCTAGTTGAAAGCAAGGACTCTGTTTTGCTCATGTCTGCAAAACAAACCAACTAGCCCAATGCCTCCCATGCTAGGCACTGAACAAACATTTGTTGAAAGAATGAATGAATGAAGATAAAATCTCTTATTACTCCTTGATTGTAATATTATAATGATAATATTAAATAATTCTTCAAAATACTGTAGTTTTTAAAAGCCATTAGGACTAGAGGATTTCGATTGGCTAGATGTGCTTCATCTATTTCTGTTTCTATCATCCCTTTGAGCCACCCTTAACCCCCTGACTCCTGTAACATGAGAATAAGAGAACATTGCCATCTGCTTGTGGGAAACATCCAGGAATTCTCCCAACAGATCCCTGGTTTTTTTTTTTTTTTTTGTAAATCAACCAGAAAAGACTAGAAGACAAGAAGGTATTGTAGATCATGTTTATTTTAGACCCTCTTTGCTGCTCTTACTGCACATCTATATTGCCTTTTAGGTCTTGGGGAGATAGGCCAAATCCGTTTGTTGCTTATTATTTTCTATGTGAACCTGCCTGCAAGTAGGGGGCCTGGCCCAGAGTGACTTTTGTGGAACCTTTCAATCCAGACTCCATAATGCAAGGTTTCAAAGCCACCATATAAATTCATTTGTCCCCACAGAACTATCTTGATTTTTTTCTCTATTCTAAGCACCGGGAGTATAATGAGAAAGAAGACATGGTCCCTGTTTGGAGAAGGAAGAGATAATTTTTCTTTGACCCTATGTACATTCTTTTGTTGTCCTGAGCTTAAATTTTTTTAGGTTTTGCTTTAAATAAGTGAGTTCTAGCCATTTCTAAGTTATATAGCAACTGTGTTTTATAGGGTTCCACCTCTATATGACTAGGCAGAGCTATTCTTTTTTTTAAATTTTTATTGTGGCAAAATATACATAGCAAAACATTAGCCAATTCAACCATTTTTACACCACCCATTCTGTGATATTTATTTAGGTGTATAACCATCACCACTATCCATTTCTAAATTTTTTCATCACCCTTAAAAGAAATGCAGTAGTCTTTAAGCAATAACTCCTCATTCTTCCCTCCCACCCATTCTTGGTAATCACGAATAAACTTTGGTCTCTATGCATTTGTCTATTCTAGATATGTCATATAAGTGGGATCATACAGTATTTATCCTTTTGTGAGCGACTCTTTTCACTTAGCATATTTTCAAGGTTCATTCATGTTGTAGTATGTATCAGGATTTTATTTCTCTTTATGGCTGAATAATATTCCATTGCATGTATATACCAGGCAGAGATATTCTTGATGAAAAGATTGTTGTTGTTGTTAGTTGTCATCACATCAGCCCCCTGACTCATGGTGACCTCATGCACAACAGAATGAAGCGCTGCCTGGTCCTGCACCATCTCCATGACTGGTTGCGGATTGAACTATTGTGATCTATGGGGTTTTCACTGGCTAATTTTCAGAGCTCCAAGTGTCGATATAAGGAGCCCAGGGGGTACAAAGGTTAAGGGCTTGGCTGCTAACCAAAGGGTTGGCTATTTGAGACTACCCAGCAGCTCCTTGGTCGAAAGACCTGGCAGTCTGCTTCCATAAAGATTACAGCCAAGAAAACCCTATAGGGCAATTCTACTTGGTCACATGGGATCATTATGAGTCAAAAATCAACTTGTTGGCACCCAATAACAACAAAAGTCAATATACTCCTTACCTGAAAGAAAGAGACTGTGGTGGGAAATGTTCTCTGAGGATTAGTTTTTATACATGTAACACAGGCATGATGGTATCTTCTTCATATGTGAGGACTGATTCACTGAGCTAAAATGCATAAAGTACCCAGCAAAGAGGCAGGTTCACAGTGAGCATCCATCCACTGGATTGAATTTCCCCTCCCCCTGTGCCAGAGAAGAGGCCCAGCATGGGGACACTGAGGCCAAACCACCAAGAAGGTAACACAAGCACAGTGGTCCCACGACCCCTGACAATGCTGTAGTGTGTGCCACAGTGGGAGGCACAATGGAGGGATATTCTTCACGTGCAATAAGTGCCCCAGTTACAAGCTTGGGAATGAAGTAAATGCTGCACCATTTTTTAAAATGATTCTTTGATGCTGCGTAATATGCCTCTCTCATCTTTGAGGGAGGTGCAAGTCAGGGAACTATGACAGGTTTTACCATCTAATTAGTCACTTGATCTTAATAGAAAAATGAGTGGGTCCTTTGGGTTTTTCTTTACTTATCCAGGTCATTACAAGTTTTTTTTTTTTCTCACAGTAAGTCAATTCTATATGACTGATGCAAGTACCAACATCTGGAATAAATATGATTTCTCAAAAGGTCAGTGTATGCATCTTTAGAACAAGGGCCCATGCAAAGTATTACTACGTTCTACTTACAAAAGCATTGATGATTTTTATCCCCTAATAAGGCATCCAGAATGCTCCTTAGAAGTGAGGATGGTGAGACTTCATCTCGCATACTTTGTGCATGTTATCAGGAGCGATTCAGTCCCTGGAGAAGGACATCATGCTTGGTAGAGGGTCAGCGAAAAAGAGGAAGACCCTCAATGAAATGGATGGACACAGTGGCTGCAACAACGGGCTCAAACATAGCAACGATTGTGAGGATGGCGCAGGACCAGGCAGTGTTTCTTTCTATCGTACACAGGGTTGCTGTGAGTCAGAACTGACTTGATGGCGCTTAGCAACTACAACAGCAAGGTGGCTATGACAAAATTAGGCAGAGGATTCACTTTAAATTTTATTACGATCATTTTTGGGTGATTAAAATAAGACATTTCTCCAACGATATCTCCAATGTGTTTTCAGAAAGCGTCTCATTCCCATGCCTTCACACAATAAAGAATACTTCCTGGCTTCTGTAGCAATAAATAATTACTCCCTAACCACTGAGTGATGTGAGGTCCTCCTGGCTGGGCCCTTTATCAAATTCTGCTTTGACCTCTAAGTTTCTGAGACATATTCCAAGAGCAAAGGGGCTTTTTCGTTCGATTTCTTCTTAGGCTTTGGAGAAATTTAATTGCAGTGCCAGTTTTCTTTTCCAAAGACTTCGCCTGGGAATTCTCATACTGGTGGTGGAACTCTTCTTTATTTCCAACTTTAATCACTACATGATAACACACTCATCGTTGACACCTTGACACCACTTTGGAAGTATTCACATCCCCATCAAATAACTCCTCCATGTGACACATTCAAGATTTGCTGACCTGACCCTGTCCTACCTATTCAACCTCACTTTCTTTTTACATCTACCGTTTGCTCTCTGCCTCTCTCAGGTCAGTTTCTTTTCATTGTCCCATGTATATTGTGGCCATGTCTGGGCTTTACTTGTACTCTTTCCCCACCTGATAAGCCCTGTCGTCTTTTTTTTCACTTTTCCAAATCCTCCCAGCCCTTCAAAACCCAAATAGAACCTTCTTTTACCGTTCTAGTACTCATTATTCTTCTTGTTCTCAAAATCACTTATTTTTAATAATTGATATTCATTCATCACTCATTCTTACAACAAATGCTTACCAACAACCCCTATGAGTTAGGCACCATTCTAGAACTCAGGAATAAGAACCTGATTCTAGAACCATTCTAGAACTGTGGTGAATAAGACAAATTCTTTGCACTCCTGGAGCTTTTAGTCTAGTGTAGAAGACAGACAATAATCCAATAAATAAAAAAATAAATAACTTCAGATTGAGACAAGTGCTATGAGATAAAAATAAAAACTCAAGGTAAAGGCTAGAGTGTGACTGTGGGAGGGGAGGCTGTTTTTGATATGATGACCAGGGAAGACCTCTTCGAGGAGGCAACCCTTGATATTTGAACAGAGACTTGAATTATGAGAAAAAAATCAGCTATGAATCAGCCCAAGAGAAAAGTGTTCCAGGTAAAGGGAACAGGAAGTGAAGTCCCTGAGGTAGGAATGGCTTGAGGTGTTCTAGAACAACAAGAAGGCCAACGTGGGACACAGTGTAGTAGAAGATGGGATGAGAGGTGGTAGAGGTGAGAAACTGCTGGGTTTTGAGTGAGAGATGAACCAAGGACAACTCTTTAGTCTTAATTCTGAGTACTTGGATATATGAGGGCATGATTTACTGTCAGGGAAAGCTTGAGGAAGGAAATGAATGCAGATTTGTGTGGGTAGAGACGGGCTGTTGGACTTGGAAATAAGAGTTTGTTTTTGGACGTGTTAAGTTTGAGAGCCCTTTAGGCATCTAAGTGTAGATATCAAATAGACAGTTGGCTGGCTATATATGGGTCTGGAGCCCAACAAGAAGAGATACAAACTGGGACTTCATTTAAAACCAAGAACGTAGAGGAGATCACCTAGGAAAGGAGTGTAGATAAAGAAGAGGTCAGAGTCCTGGGACCTTGGAATCTAGAGGTCAGGTAGAAGGGATCAGCAAAGGAGACTCAGAAGGTATAGCCATTGAGGTATCACATATTCAAACACATCCATGGTTTTTGTGTGCTAATTGTTTCATGTATGCCAGGCTTGTGGCAACCAAGAGTGCAAGCATCTCATGAGTACCTGTGTCTCTCCACAAAGCAATAGTAGATATCCAAAGTGTTTATTTTTTAAAATCTTTTTTCAATTTTAATTTTGGTAAAAATATACACAAGCAGGACATACACATATTAATCAGTTTATGTACAATTCAATAACATTGGTTGCATCTTTATGTTGTGCTGCCGTTCTATCTCTACCCATATTGTTTTACCAGCATTGACTTAGACTTACTATCCCCTAAACTTTTCATCTGTGCTTTAGAGTTACTGTTGACAATATGATCTCAAATAGATAATTCTTTAAAAGAGTGCAAGGCTCATGTTGAACATTCTTTACTAATTTAGCAAGTTGTTTAAAGATGACTTCAGGGGGTGATCTTGATTTATGGTTTGAAGTTTTTCTCAGAGCGATAGATTCAGTGGTTCCTCCAGTCTCAATAGGTCCAGTAAGTCTGGATTCTGTTAGAATTTGAAATTCTCTTCCACATTTTTTCCCCTTTTGATCAGGATTGACCTACTGATTCCTTGCTCAAAACATTCAGTAATTGTAGATGGGTACCATCCAGTTCTGGTCTCATGGCTAAGGAGGCAGCAGTTCATGGAGGCAGTCAGGCCTGCAGTCCAGTTCCTTCTCCAATTTCTGGGTCTCCTTCATCCTGTGCTGTTCCAGGTGAATAGAAACCAATTGTTGTATCTTGGCCACTAGTAAGCTTTTAAGACCTCAGGTACTACTGACCAAACTAGGGAGTGAAACAAATCAAAAACAACTCTTTGCTATCAAGTCAATTCTGACTCATAGAAACCTTATAGGACTTCCAAGGAGTGGCTGGTGGAGTCGAACTGCTGACCTTTTGGTTAGCAGCTGAGCTGTTAACCACTTCATCACCAGGACTCCAGGGAGTGACACAGAAACTCTAAAAATAGTATTAGGCCAATAGACTAAACAGTCCCACAAAGCCATAAGGTCTAAAGTGTTTTATCAGTGCCATGGTGTCCCTAGTCCCTGAGTGGCACAAATGGTTAAGTGGTTGACTACTAGCCGAAAGGTGGGTGGTTAACCTACCCAGAGATGCCTCGGAAGAAAGGCCTGGTGACCTACTTGTGAAAAATCAGCCACTGAAAACGTTATGGTGCACAGTTCTACTCTGGCACATATGGGTTTCCATGATTCAGAATCAATTAGATGGCAACAGGTTATAGTCTTGGCACAGTCCTCATTTACCATGTATTTCTTGCCGTTCCAGACTTTCTCATAGAGCAAAGAAAGGACATCACCAGGCAATGGGTGTGTGTGTGGCAGGGGTGGGGGTGGGGTGGGGGTGGGGGATGTGGCTATTTCCTTTCTCAAAGACTGGATCTGTGAGTTAGTTAAGAATTCTTAGACTTATTTTACTGGCAGTAAACTCATGCACGGAGAAATTAACTGATTTACATAAGCCCAAACTGAGTCAACAGTTAGCCTGAGGACATACAGCTGTGTTTAATTGGGGGTCTACCAGCATCTCAATCACCTGGAGTGCTGTGTTTTTTGCTTTTTAATAGCTAACACATATAGACCATCTTCTAAGTGCTTTACGAATTTACTTGTTGCCATTGAGTTGATTTCAACTCATCAGTGACCCTATAGGACAGAGTAGAACTGCCCCATAGGGTTTCCAAGGAGTGGCTGGTGGATTCAAACTGCCAACCTTTTGGTTAGCAGCCAAGCTCTTTAACCACTGCACCACCAGGGCTCCACTTTACAAATATTAACTCTTAATCCTCACAACAAACCCATGTGGTAGGGACCATTATCCCCATTTTACTGATAAGGGAACCTAAGGCATGAGAAGTTTCCATAGGTAGTAAATAGGTAACAAAATCGCAGATTAGTCTGACTTCTGAATTTATGCTCTTAACTATGATGCTATACAGCCTGCTGACACAGAATTTCTGGGAATGGGGTTCAACGATCTGTATTTAGAAAAATCTCTGGAACATTATGCACACAAAAGTTTGAGAACCAAGGCTCACTGGATATCAAGTTTGTTCTCTGAAATCCAGGGACATCTTAATATTGACTCTATTAAATTATTTTTAACATCTCTGGCAGAAGCTTAAGTTATTAGAGCCTTACAGACTATTTTTAGTAGCATTTTGTTAAACACAGGTAACACAGGTAACAGCTTATTGCATAGTTGATCATTTCCAGAAAGATAAGTCACACAACTGTACTGTAACTGTACATACTGTACATTGAGCTGGGTTGCATTGTCCAGTATGTTGATAATAGTCGCATAACAATTTAAAGCATATCACCATGGATACGGAGGCAGCCTATTCTCAATGAGAATAATGTGTCTTTTTTTCCCCCGTGTTTATGATTCAACACGTTTGCCTTCTCAGACCCATGAACGATAATTAAGTAAATCACTCACATGGCCAACACAATAGCGTTAATGACTCCGTGGTTGGTCACCTGCTGGAAGAGAGGAAATGGGAAGATGGCACATCTCAGGTCTGCACTCCTCAGGCCAGCAAAGATAAAGCTTTTTGGTGTACGGTATGGCCCAGAGCCCTTAGAAAAATCAGTCTATGGATTGTCCTCTGAAGGCCCTGTGGATGGTCTCAAGAACTTATGAGGTAAAAGAGAAGTAGAGTCATAGAGACATAAAATAAAATAAAATTAAAAAAAAGAAGGAAATTAATTCAGTTCTCAGGTGGAGAAAAAAAAGCATGTTGAATATACAAGACCTTTAGATCACAGGCGATAACATTCAGTAAACTTACTTCTGTTGACAAGGAATTGTGTTTTACTGTCATAGATCCCCACCCAGACTGACTCGAGTTTGCATCGTTTGCACAGTGAGACTGGTTTCACCTGTTTGCAACTGTTACACTATTAGTCACCCATTCAGAGGTTGCTTAAACTGATTTTCCCAGTTTATCCTATACATTTATCCCACAATAAAAAGCAACAAAGTCTACACACCTGTTGCATATTGTCAAATGAGAAAAAATTTTTTTGAAAACAATTTGGACTAGAAATGAGGCTGTTACACTAGGGAGCACTGAAATCTGAGCCTTTTATCTAAAGAAAAAAAAAAAGAGGGAGAAAACATAAAGGGGGTGAAAAATGGGAAGAGGGAAGCTAGTGGTGGAATGATCTTCCAGGGCTTGAAGCTTGGGTATAGGGTTGCCAGATTTGGTAAAACAAACAAACAAAAAACAGGACGTCTACTTATACTACGAATATTATTCGTTGTTTATCTGAAATTCAAACTTAACTGGGTGTCCTGTGTTTTATCTGGCAACCTTACTTGAGTAATGTCTTTTAATCTCAGTTTGAAAAAAAAATCCTTTTGGAAAACAGATGTCTTCAGAAAACTGGGTCATGGATTCAACAGCATAAATACTTGCTAATTATGCTGCATAATGTGATGGGACTATATATTTATTTAATATAAATAAACTAGCAATGGTAATGACTGAACTTAGCTATTTGCATTTTAAAAATCATTCATTTTGGTTACCTATTTGATACAAGTAGGAATAAACTAAAAGTGGACAATATTGATTCTAATTCTTATGGACAATAAATCATCCATCCATCCATTCATTCATTCATTCTCTGCTTACTATTTATCTGTGCAAGGGCTTTGCTGATGGATGTATTTCATTAATTTTTAGTGATCAAAATAATTGTCATATGTGGACTCCCTACCCAGTTTCTTAAATAATTCTGCCTGGTAATAATCTAAATTTAAAGAGATAATAGACTCAAACAAAGAGAAAACAAATCCCCAAAGAGAAAGCAGACTTGCCACATCCTTGCCACTACTACTTACCCCAATCTGTCAAATTCCTATTTGTCCAATGTGGCAATGAACTATCACAATAAAAACACAGAAGTTGAAACGATATAGGCTTAGCATTGGGTTCCAGGATCATAGTGGGAGGAAGAAAGGGAGAAATAGTATAAAGAAGAAAGAAAGTCCAAGTAAAGGAAGTTCAAACGTACCAGACTCTTAGGCTGAGAGAGGGTAAGGCAAGGGTGAGGGAAAGATAAAGGAAGGTCAGGGAAGGAGGTCTGACCTATACTTGGTGGGGAAAGGGGAAGATGGCAGAGAGTTGAGAAGTGGGCAAGTTGAAAGATAATGAATTGTAGATTGACCAGTATTTGAAAGCCTATCACATGGAAGAAAATGTAACTTGTTTTGTCTAGTTCCGGAGGAACAAAATCAAGGCCAATGAATGTCCATAGTAGGAGAGCAGATTTTGACACCATTTGGGAAAGAGCTTTCTAAGCATTAACCAAAACCAGTTGCTGTTGAGCAGACTCTGGCTCATGGTGACCTGCTCTGTGTCAGAGTAGGACTGTGCTCCTTAGGGTTTTCAAAGGCTGGTTTTTTGGAAGTAGACCGCCAGGATTTTCTTCCAAGGTGCCTCTAGGAGGACTCGAAACTCCAACCTTTCTGTTAGCAGTCGAGCGTGGTAACCATTTAGTGACCCAGGGACTTCTGAGCATTAGAACTGACTTAGGATGGAATGGGCTATCACTGGAAATGGGAAACTTAGGCTGTCTGACTGGTGGTCAGGCCTAGGGTAGAAAGGACTCCTGGCTTTGGGTGAGGGGTGGACCAGATGATCTCCAAGTTTTCTTCCCACCCGAAGTGGGTTATGTTTTAACCCAAATGGGACAGTAGGGACCTTGTCTCTTTTATTCATTGTTGTGTCCTCAGTGCCTAGGACAGTGCTTAATGCCCAGTAGGGAAAGTGCTTTGTGGGGGAGGTGGTGTTTATTCTGGACCTCGGACTTGATGTAATAGGGAAAGGAAAATTAACTTAGATCAAAACAACATATAATGAGCACCTACATTTGGAGTGGGTTGGTTATAATGCTGTATTTTGTGAGAGCTACAAATATGTAGCCCATGTTTCCTCAGTCCATACTAGCCTGGAAAGAAAAGTAAGAATAAAATAATAGTACAACGCATCTCTCCATACCCCACCCCACAGTATTTTTGTCCCCTTCAAATCTCTCCATCTAGTTCTAGGAGTAGTGCTTTCACTACCTTTTTGTCCTCTGGCTTGCAACTTTTTACTCACCTGCTTTGTCTACTTTTATATCAGCCCCAAGCTTCCACGCATCCCACCAAAGACACCAGCGCTAACCCTGGTGCCTGCCGAATATGGCCTGCCTACCACCACCGGTGATGGTGACCTCAGAACATACATGCTAAGGAGGTGACTGAAAACCTCAGGGAGAGGACATGGAGTTGGTCGGCAGCAGCAAGAGTAGGAGAAGAAATACAGGGAGTTGCTGAATCACCACCACGCTGGTGCTCCAGATGGTCTGTTTCTTAGGGATAACCAGGAGAGCTAATGCGTCACATAGTGAGAGAGAGCCTGCGATCTGGAACCGAAATTAGCTGGGATGCATTCCTTTACCACTCTAAGCCTCAGTTTCCCCATTTTGCAAAGTAAGGCTAATGACAAACCAGTTGCAGTCAAGTCAATTCTGACTCATGGGGACCCCAATGTCAGGGTAGAACTATCCTCCATAGGGTTTTCAACGGCTGATTTTTCAGACCTAGATTGCCAGGCTTTCTTCCATGGTGCCTCTGGGTGGCCCCTAACCTCCGACTTCACTATGAGCAGCCAACAGGGCTTCAAACCCGTTCATTATGGTTTGACCCTTTGCTGAGAATTTGTGTTTCTTCCGGAGATATACTGAATTAGAATTTACATTTTAACAAGACCCCCAGGTGATTCTTACGTCCACATAAGAATCAGCTGGGGATCCATAAGAATCACCTTACTTACTTACAAATAGTAAGTACTCATAGCTGTCAATTGCTGTCCTCACAGAGCTATCTGTGGCTTGGGGAAACAAAGCAAACACTCACTAAATGATGATGGGATATTTAAATATCTCTTCAAGTCTTCAGCAGAATTGATGACAATAGTCCTAAGTTTATAGATTGGAAGCAAATTGCTTTCTGGTCTTGGTGTGATGGGTTACTCAGCCATTAGCAATAATTTTTTTTTGTAACTTTATAAGAAATTTAAACAACTAAAAAAAATTTTTTTTAGTAGATTCCATACTTTGGCTGACACTGGCTTTTCATTACCTAAGTGAGTCTCAAAGAATGGCCTTTAGTTTCAAATATCTTGGGAGGAAATAACTTTTCACAATTAATTGTAGTTTGAAAGTATTATAGTACATCAGGGATCCCTGGTGGCACAGTGGTTAAGAGCTCAGCTGCTAACCAAAATGCTGGCAGTTCAAATCCACCAGCTGCTCCTTAGAAACCCTATGGGGCAGTTCTCCTCTGTCCTATAGGATTGCTATAAGCTGGAATTGACTCGATGGCAACAGTTTTTTTTTTTTTTTTTAATAGTACATCAAGGGAGAAATATCTACTGGCTGATGGAAATTTAAGCTTAGCATTCAAGAGAGAGGTTAAGACTATAGATACGTAGACTTGGAAGTCATTAGCATATGGGTAATAATTAAAACTCTAAGATAATTAAAGCAAGTGGGAAAGGTAATTATGTGAAGTGTGATGAGAAGAGGTGGTCAAAGGTTAGTATCAAGGCCTTTGTCCAAAAATCCACCAGCCTCAGATTCACCTGGGGAGCAGGAGCCTGTTGTTTCTGGGCCCATGCTGGACCTATTAAACCTAAATGATTGAGGCAAGGGAGACCTTAGGAATCTGCATTTTAAAAAAGTGTTTCAGGTGATCCTTATGCAAATAGAAGCTTGGGTACCACAGAACCAAGGGTATACGTGTCAAGCAGAGAGAAGGATGCCAAAAAAGGAGGTATGTAAGTTGCTTCCTGGCTGACAGTGGCCACTGGTTAAAGCTAAGACCCTACATCAATTAGAGGTTCCTCTAAAACACAGAACTCAAGAACTGTGATGTTCTCAAAGCCAGTGTGCCCTCCAAATATCACAAAGTTAGTTAAAGATACTTAAGTGGGATTGGCCGCAGTCTTGCTCCCTCATGCCTGGACGTAACTCTTCCGTGACCCCACCTTGAACACAGAGCATACAGGGATTGAATGTGAATAGGCATCCATAGTGGGTTCTTCCAGGGATTTCTTTGTGGCATCATTTTCCTTGGCTTGGTTACTGTAGTACATTGGAAGCAGAAGATCAGAGTTGGTGGCAGACTCAGATGTGGTGCAAAGTAAAAGAATATGGCTCACTTAAAGCAGAGATCTGTCACCAGCCTGGCCTTTGTCCCAGTGGAGTGAGGAAGCCACACTGATACAGGCTAGAACCCAAGCACTGTGAGAGATTCAGGCGTGCCAGTGAGCCTTAGGCCTTCTGAACCCAAAGTTGCCTTTCCAGAGATTGGCGAAAGGGATTACATTGGACTTCAGAGATCCAGAATTCAGCCACAAGTGCATTCCAGGATGCAAGTGAGGCATACCTGGAGAGTTTGTTTGAAGAAGGCAACCTGTGTGCCATCCAAAAGGATCGTTTTCATACCCAAAGACCTCTCAAGCCTGGCCCTGTGCATATCAGGAGACAAGGCAGAGTGGAACCAGTTCTAATGGTGTCATTTAAACCACTTCTAATGGTGCTTTGTAGTTAATCCCGGAATGGGTAACATTCAGGAGCAGATGACCCAGTAAGCAAGGTAAGCATGGGCTTAGTTGTGCTTACTTACTAATCTGTAGAGAACAATTTCACATGGGTTAATTGCTCACTATTACTACAGATCAGTAAGTAAGCACTAGTGAGCCCGTGCTTACCTTGCTTACTGGGGCATCCGTCCCTGTCAGGGATTGTAAATTTGAAAAGAGGCTTTGATTCTGTAGGAAAGTGTTGTGAGGTTGGGAGAGAGACAGATGCCAGCCACACCTAGAAGCAGAATCTTTGATGTGATGAAAAATGTGAAATCATTCACTGCAGATGATCTGGTAAGCAAGGTAAGCACCATGCTTACCTTGCCTATTGAATAATTCACCCCTGGTGGCCTTTCTTTTCATGGTGCATGTTTCTGTAGGGAAGTGACTTGTGGGGTGGCTATGAAGGTCCTAGAATTGCTATAAATGGGGTCCTTGTGCGATAAAATGGTTTCTAACTTCATCCCAGCATTTAACAATGGGGGCTCAGTCCAGCCATACATCACTGGATAGAATGTGTGTGTTCTTCCCCTTCACATCCCCAAGGGTGCAAATGTAAATCTTACTTGAAGTGTAACTTATACTTTCCTCTAGGAGAGAGAGGAAAGTAAGCCTGGCAGCTTTAATATCAGAGTTTATAATAGCCATTTTATAAATCTTGGGGTCAGCATCTTAAACTTCCTTTGCCTTCATAGAGAAGAGCACCAAAGAGACATAATAAAGCATGGTGTGTGTGTGTGCGTGTGTGTGTGTGTGTGTGTGCGTGTGTGTGTGTGTGTGTGTGTGTGTGTGTGTGTGTGTGTGTGTGTACGCGCGCGCGCGCGCGAAGGGGCTTATGAGTGTGTTAAGCATACAGGTTTACATTTTAACTTTATTGTTCCTTGTTACACATACTCATTGTAAACAGTTTCAAGATCATAGAACTATAATCCCATCTTCTGTAGACAAGCAGGGTTAACAGCTTAAATATTCTTGAAAAATTTAGATATACAATCACGTGGATGCTCAAGAAGCTACTTTCCATAAATGGCTAGAGAACATACAAGTCCCTGGGAAACACATTCCCCATGGGAGGGATGAGATAAACGTTTGTAATGAGATGTCAACCATCCGTAAAGACAAGATCCAAACAGTCAAAAGCAACAGTAAACTGGGATGCGACAGCTGAGGGGAGTTAGCCGTCACCCTTATCTGCAAACCAGAAGCCAAGAGAGTTACCGAGCTCCTCATGCAGGCACATCTGTCCCTGCTTTAAATCCGATTTTCTTACCATCTGTTCCTTTACTCCGGCCTTGGCTGTAAACAGTTTACGCACAGCGACGCATTGTCTTACCAAGACAGTGCTCCTTGCTCCTCTGAAACAGAGTTCTGGACTGGAAGACTGGGCCTCATTATCATCCTTTCCCCCTGAAAATATAAATTGTGAGAGGGCTGAAAGCACTTTTAGAATTTGGATTCTAATTTCGTTCGGTAAACGTTGTGTAACATAAATACTTGGTTTTGCAAATTCTGTAAGGAAACATCTAAATGAGTAGGGGTGATTTAATTCATAGAAAAGGATTATGTCTGCTCTCTGAAATAGTAAGGACATTGGGGCAGGGTGGGGGGTTGGCCTACCACCACCGTAAACTGGTCCAGGAGAAATCGACACAGCAGCTGCAGAAGTTTTGGCTGGATGTAAGAGAACCCCCTGCCTCCACGGTTGTGAGGTTACGATTTGACATGGAGTGGGGGTAAAGGGATGGGAGGAGTCAAAGATGACTTAAAGATGTGTATCTAGGAACAGAAGTTGGGGCTATGAGAAAGTATTAGAATAGCCAACTATCCAGGGGTGGATAATCCAAGGTAAGTACGGTGCTTACCTTACTTAGCACATCATCTGTAGTGAACAACTTCACATTTCTCACCACATCAAAGACTCTGCTTCTAGGTATGGCTGGCATCTGTCTCTCTCCCAATCCTACAGCACCTACCTACAGAATCAAACCCTCTTTTCAAATTTACAATCCCTACAGGGGTGGATGACCCAGTAAACAAGGTAGGCACGGGCTTACTTGCGCTTACTTACTAATCTGTAGTGAACAATTTCACGTGGGTTTCACATCTTTGATTCACAATGGTTACCCAGTAAAGCAAGGTAAGCACGGGTTTAGTTGTGTTTACTTACTAATCTGTAGTGAAATTGGTCACTACAGATTAGTAAGTGAGCACAAGTAACCCTGTGCTTACCTTGCTTACTGGGTAATCCGCCTCTGCAACCATCTGCCAGCTGTGGGGTGGGGCCAGTTGTGGCGTGGGACCAGCTGACCTCTGGCCTCAAGCTCTGGTTTTTATAGCTATATAATATTTATAATGCGCTCTTTCTGGGAGAAGCTTGGAGCACTACACATCTTTGAATGGGTTCAGTCAATCCTTTTACTGTCCCATGAGTAACTGGAGATGCAGAGAGGAGCAAAAAAAAACCTCCACATTTTAAAGGGGTCACTGCCATGCAAAGAAGAAAATAACATTCACTCTGCTAAGCAGCACAAGAAAAAGTAAGCGCTGTGATTCTTCTCCACTGATTTTAGCTATTGCTCAGAGTCCTCAGTGGCGAGGGAAGGGACTGGCCTATTGCAAGGGTTGGGGAGTGGGGGCGGAGATGGGGCTTTTGGCCAGTGCAGCTGGGGGACTGGTGTCATACAGGAATGACTGAGATTTCTCACTGTCAGAGGGAATTAGAAATATGGGAAGGTGAAAGCCTGGAATAAACTCTGTGCTGTTCCATTGGAAGTGGAGGTATCAGTGTGAACGCATAGCTTTATATAGACATAGACAAATATAGAAAAGGTATAGATGTACATAGATGTTTATGTGAGTATATGTGTGTGTGTGTACACACACACAGACATACATATACACATGAATGTATACTTGCACAAATACAGTCACACAGACATACATATATTCATGTGTTTCCTAGTTCTATCTGTTGAGAGGGCCTAGAAGCAAAGCTCTCTTGATAGCAATGAAAGCATCTAGCTTTCAGGGCTTAGCTTCTAAATATTATTATCCACTTACAGGAACCAGGGTTCCTTAGAGGAATGACTACCAGAGCTGGGGTAGGGAAAATCTTGGAATATTTTATGCTAGAAAGTAAGGAAATGCTCCAAGAATGACGGGGACACAAAAGGACATGGGAACTACCATGAAGGTGCTCCCACTGGCCAAGTCTAAGTAACACAATAGATAATAGTTACTGATTTATCCCTCTGAGTAAAATAGGAACCCATGAGTCTATGCTGATATGAATGAAATGAATAAATGGAGGAGGAAAGAAAGCTCTTACAACAGAAGTATTCAGGTATCTTCCCACAAAATAGTCTTGAATGATTCTAGAGAAATCTGTAAGATACCATCTTTACCCAATGTAACCAGTAAGAAAATCAGTGATGGGACCAATCGACATCATATGCCTCCTGATACGATGCAATGAGAAGAAGACAGCATCACTTCTGAAATGTTCTCGCTACAGATGCCTAAATCATGAGGAAACAGCAGACAAACCCAAATTGCAGCACATTCTACAAAGTAACTATGCTCTTCAAAATATGTCAAGGTTGTGAAAGTGAAGGAAAAGCAGGAATTATTCCAGAATGAAGGAGACCGAAGAGAAATGATAACTGTGATGAAGCTGGGCCTATACAAGGTATTATTGAGCCAATGGGTGAAAAGTGAATAGAATCTGTGAGTTATATGGTAATAGTGGGTCAATGTTAACTTCCTGACCTTGGTAGTTTTACTGTATTGTGTAAGAGGATGTCCTCATTTATAGGAAATACACACTGAAGGATAAATGTGTTAGAGGACATCATGTTTGCAACTTTTTCTCAAATGGTTCAGGAACAAAAAAACAACTTTAATATGTGTTTATATACAGACAGAGAATAAAGCAGATGTGATAAAATGGTAATAATTGGGGAATCTGAGCAAAGGGCATGGGGAGCTTCAAGTAGTATGTTTTACAACTTTTTTGTAAATTTTAAATTTCAAAGTAAAAATATATAAAAACAGAAACAAGTGTCCACATAGGTTTCTATAGAAGTCCCTGGGTGGTACAAACAGTTAAGCACAGGCTACTAACCCAAAGGTTGGTTGTTTGAACCCACCCAGAGCTGCCTCCAAAGAAAGGCCTCGCAATCTGCTTCTGAAAGGTCACAGCCATGAAAACCCTATACAGCAGTTCTACTCTGTAACGCATGGGATTGCTATGAGCCGAAATCAGCTTGATGGCAACTGTTTTTATCAATGTGTCTTGTAGATGGAGCCCTGGTAGTGCAGAGGTTAAGAGCTCTGCTGCTAACCAAAAGGTCAAAGGTTCAAACCCACCAGCTGCTCTGCGGGAGCAAGATGTGGCAGTTGGCTCCTTTAAAGATTTACAGCTTTGGAAACCCTATGGGGGCAGTTCTACTCTGTCCTGTAGGGTCCCTAGGAGTTGGAATCAACTTAATGGCAGTGGGTCTGGTTTGGGTTAGGAATTTCTGAGAATTCTGACTGCATTCTTTTTGATCCCCACGCAGGCTGGTCTGTTTCTCACCTCTGCACTCTTACTCCCACAACAGCTTCTGCTGGTTTTCAAGACTAAACTCATGTCCCTTCCTCTGACTTCTCTTGACTAGCTCACTCCACGCCAGACAGAAAAGTCTTTTCCCTCCTTTGTGCCTCTACCATAATTAGTACCTGTATCGTTGTACATGTGGCCCTTTATGGCACTTGTTGATTCGTCTGTCTGTTCCTCCCAGCCTGCAGTCTCCTGGACAGCTTTGCATCTTTGTATCTCCAGCGTCTGGCCACAGTGGGGGCTCAATAATTGCTTAAATAATCAAATTAACCTGAGACTTCCCTACTGTCATGGATTGAATTGTGTCCCCCCAAAAATGTCTGTCAGCTTGGCTAGGTCATGATTCCCAGTATTGTATGATTGCCTCCCACTTTGTCATCTGATGTGATTTCCCTGTGTGTTGTAAATCCTATCACTATGATGTAAAAGATGGATTAGTGGCAGTTATATTGATGAGATCTATAAGATTAGATAGTGTTTTAAGCCAATCTCTTTTGAGATATAAAAGAGAGAAGCAAGCAGAGAGACATGGGGACCTCATACCACCAAGAAAGCAGTGCCGGGAGTAGAGCGTGTCCTTTGGACCTGAGGTTCCTGTGCTGAGATGCTCCCAGACCAGGGGAAGACTGATGACAAGGACCTTCCACCAGAGCCAACAGAAAGAGAAAACCTTCCCCTGGAGCCTGCACCCTGAATTCAGACTTTTAGCCTACTGGACTGTGAGAAAAAGAACTTCTCTTTGTTAAAGCCACCCACTAGTGGTATTTCTGTTACAGCAGCATTAGATGACCAAGACGCCTATACTGTGTTTCTTCCCCTCCTTTTTATTTTTACGTTAGGCTAACTAAAACCAGTTGCCATAGTGTCTATTCCAACTCATGGCAACCCCATGTGTGTCAGACTAGAACTGTACTCCATAAGATTTTCAATGGCTGATTTTTGCCAGGCCTTTCTTCTGAGGTGCCCCTGAGTGGATTCAAACTTCCAACCTTTTGGTTAGCAGCCCAGTGCCTAACTGTTTGTACTGTCCAGGGACTCTGGGCTAACTAAAGGCTTTCTTTATTCAATGAAAACATTTTGTGGACTTTTCAATTTCAAGTAGTATAAATCCACATTTTGGGGAAAATATTTTCTTCTCAACCCTGGGAACATCAGTGAAGATGGAAAGAGGGATGGTCTAACATGTATAGCATGTTAGTAATAGCAACAAAATCTGCCACACCAGTGACTTAAATTCTTGGTTGATTAATGATTCAGTGACTAACCCACATAGAAATATGTGAACTACTCTTTGGGGTTATGTTAGGGGAGGCACCATAATGACCATAGCTGATTGTAAAAACCAACCAAAATTATGTTAACCACTGAGGCTAGGGAGCTTCTGACATCAAAGCAGGGTATTTATATAAGCTGCTATGCTAAAGGCCACTAAACCTTCTAACCACAGTATTACAATAATAACTAACAATCACCAACATTCCTATAAACACCCTTCATCCCAGCACCACTAAATGCCCAACAAATGTCACAAACTCTGAGTACACAGGCGTCACCTGACTCCTCTGTGGAATGAGGCAGCATCTGGGGGCAGAAAGCAGCTGCTACCTCTGAGGCCATCATACTTGAGCCCCTGACTGTTACTGAGGCTGCAGTTACGAAGCCAAATGCCTCGTCCCCTTCCCCACGGTAACTGCAGTTCGAGGTTTGAGAGAACTTCTTCTGTGAGTCCGTTAACTTTCCACCTTGTGTTATATACCACGCGTGAGAATTCTGCCTCTTTAGGAGCGGCAAGTCATCAGTCTTTGGGAGAATGCTGAGGAATTTCTGACTTGAAAAAGTTTCTCTTCGCTGTAGTTAACAAATACAAGATAAAGCTTCCCTTTGTCTCTTTGTCTTTCCCAGTTTGAAACATTTGCTTGTGTTGAGTGTGGTTTTACTCTTGAGGAAGCATCCTCCTCACCTCAGAGGCGAGGTGGCAGCTATTGGACGAGAACTGTTTTCAACACCAGACTACTTTAAGGCATCTGTAAAGTGGGTGAAAACTAACTCTAGTGAAAAGTTCTTTAAAAAAAAATTTTAGAAATCAGAGTAACATTTAAGCCCCACAGAACAACTGACTCCTCTAAAACCCAGAATTTTACTTGGTGCCCAGAATTGTTTGAAAGTGTCTGTCTTGAAAACCATGCCATAGGCCATTCTTAACAGAGGATAATAAGAATCTCCCCTTTTTACACGTGATTCAGCAGAGTGACATCTGACCCACAGCAGGGCATAAAAAAGATTGCTGTAATTAAAGTTTCTGGTTTCAGCAATTTCACACTGAAATAGTTTAAAAAAAACCCCAGAAAAACAAAGAAGCTCATTGACATATGTTATATAACTTCTAAATGTGTACTTAGTAGTAAATAACAGCTTGATTCCATAGCTTGTAGATATGGCCTTAAAGCAAATTAAAAACAATTTTCATTCCTCCACATAGCACAGAGTGTAGCACATTTCTCTATCTTGTAATACCATACACCAAACCAAACATGTTGCCATCGAGTCGATTCTGACTCACAGAGAACCTATAGGGCACAGTAGAACTGCCCCATAGGGTTTCCAAGGAGTGGCTGGTGGATTCGAACTGCCAACCTTTCAGTTTGCAGCCTAGCTCCTAACTACTGTGCCACCAGGGCTCCTACCATATACCAGTACTGCTTAATATGGTCGAGCCAAAGTAAAAGAAGAAGATTACAACTATTACTATTATGTCTGCAGGGTAGTTCACAATTATGCCAGCCTCACAATGTCTGGAGGAAGAAAGGCAGGGCTATTAGCCTCCATCTATTACAGATGAGGAGAGTGGTGGTTCAGTGGTAGAATTCTCACCTTCCATGCAGGAAACCTGGGTTTGATTCCCAGCCAATGCACCTCGTGTGCAGCTACCATCCATCTGTACGTGGAGGCTTGAGTATTTATATGATGCTGAATAGGTTTCAGCAGAGCTTCTGGACTACGAGAGACTAGGAAGAAAAGCCTGGTGATCTAGTTTCAAAAATCAGCCAGTGAAAACCCAATGGATCACAACAGTCTGATTTGTGGCCTATCATGGGGACTGTGTGGGACTGGGCAGCATTTTGTTCCATTGTGCATGGGGTCACCACGAGCGGGGGCCAACTCGATGGCAGCTGGCAACAACATTACGGTGAGGAAATGAAGACCCAGAGAAGATGCATGACTGTCAGTCCTACAGCACGGTTCTCATGGTCCTAAATTTAGCCCATCGGGTCATGACTTCTCTTCTGGTTGGGGATTAGGGCTTAAAACTGATTGCTCATGCAGCAATTCATTATGATAAACAATCTAATAATTCATGGGGAAGGAACGAGAAAACCAGGGCTAGCAACAAGCGTGTGACAGTGCGAAACTTCACCAGCTGTATTTTCTGGCCCCCTGCCAGGATGCCATCCGACCTTTAAGCTGGCCAAGCACGTGGGTGTTTCTTATCAACGCTCAGAACTGAAAAATTGCTGTGATATTCTACAGGCACTGAATTCTGTCAGGAAGGGGAAAGGGGAAAGAAAATAAAGATGCCGCATGTTTTGAAATGGGCTTATTATTTCTTCTTGGATATGGCTCTGAGGGTTAGAAGCATCAATAATATTAATCAAATATTTGTTGAATTATGTACTTATGAGTTCAGCGCTGAATATAGATTCTGTGGCTAATAGGAAAAGGCTAAGATATGGTTTTTATGCTCGGTGGTTTCTATCGAGTTGTGGAGACCATGGCCACACAAGATGTAATCAGCCTTCTGTTTTTGGGCAGACTGAGCTAAGAATGGTTTTTACATTTTTTAAATGGTTGGAAAAAATCAAAAGAAGAATAATATTTGTGACATATGACATTCAAACTTCAATGTCTATAAATAAAGTTTGATTGGAGCACAGCCACGCTCAGCATTTACATATTGTTTATGGCTGCTTTTGTGCTACAATGAACAACAGAGTTGAGTGGTTGTGACAGAGACCATATGGGCCACAGGACCTAAAATATTTACTATCTGGTCCTTTACAGAAATAGTTTGCTGACCTCTGAGTAAGTGAATACTTTAATAGTGCTAAGTGGGATGGTTTGGACCCAGTTAAAGAGCCAGAGGACTTCCCCAAGAATGAAGAAATGACTTCAGGTGGGAATAAAGCTTCAAAGAGGAAGTGCCTGTAAGTGGAGCTTGAAGGATAAAGACACTGAGCAATGTTGTTAGTTAGGAAGGCTAGCCAGATGTGTCAGCTTGACTCCACCCCTGAGAGCAGTGTGACCTTGATAAACTAACTTTTCTGTACCTCAGTTTCTTCAGCTATTCAATGAAAGAATAATACCTACCTCCCAGGGATGTTGTAAAGCTCATGGTAAGATATCACATGCAAAGCGATACATTGCCTGGCACAGAGTTACTGTCTTATAAATGTTAGCTGTTAATAATAATGTTTACTATTAGTACTCATGCTTGGGCATCTATTAATAAAAACAAGTAAACATTTCACCTAAAAATTAAGCCTTAGAGGTTATTAGTGAATAAGCTTTTAAAATCTTTCTTATAAGATGAATTCAAGCAGTTGATTTCTATGAAGTTGTTAAAAATGATGTCATAGAAGACTATATAATTAAAAATCTTTTGCTGTCGAGTTGATTCTGTCTTACGGCGACCCCATGTGTTAGAGTAGAACTGCTTCATAGGGTTTTCTTGGCTGTAATCTTTAGGGAAGCAAATCGTCAGATTTTTCTTCCATGGTGTCATGGATTGAATTGTGTCCCCCAAAAATATCTGTCAGCTTGGCTGGGTCATGATTTGCAGTATTGTATGATTGTGTAATCTGATGTGATTTCCTTATGTGTTGTAAACTATCACTATGATGAGGTTATACTGAGGACATTTACAAGATTGGATAGTGTCTGAAGCCAACTTCTTTTGAGATACAAAAGAGAGAAGTGAGCAGAGACACATGGGAACCTCATAGCACCAAGAAAGCAGTGCCGGGAACAGAGCACGTCCTTTGGAGCTGAGGTTCCTGCGCAGAGAAGCTCCCAGACCAAGGGAAGACGGAGACATCACAAGGACCTTTCTCCAGAGCTGACAGAGAGAGAGAGCCTTCTCCTGGAGCTGATGCCCTGAATTTGGACTTGTAGCCTATAGTACTGTGAGAGAATAAACTTCTCTTTGTTAAAGCCATCCACTCGTGGTACTTCTGTTAGAGCAGCACTAGATGACTAAGACATAGGGCATCACTGGGTGGGTTTGAACCACCACCTTTAGGTTAATAGCTGAGCTCAAACTGTACTGCCACCCAGGGACATTTGAATATATAATTGCATGGGAAAATATTCCCAATAAATAATGTGAAAATAAAAGAAAACTGAAACCAGGTTGTGAAATAATCCCTTCAGTATGAGATATTGTAGTTGAAGCAAGACCAATAAATAAATAAATAAAAATGCTCCCTGTTAGGGATACTTTTACAGCATAGTAGCTTAATATAGTCACCTCAGTTTTATACATTCCAACATTCTATTGTGTCAGTGCATCCAGATTTGAAACTCTGTGAGACTGTGGTGAAAGCCATTGATCCTTCCCTCTGAAAAATGCACACTGCACACATGCACACTCATTTGCATACAATTGCAGGACTTTATAGATCCCAGGAAGCCCATCCTTGGTGTGATGGTTAAGGTCATGTGTCAACTTCGTGGGCCATTAATCTCAGTGGTTTGGCAGTTATGGAACAATGTAATTTGGCAGTTATGTAATGATGTAGTCATTCTTCATGATGTGATCTGATGTGATCACCAATTAGTTGTAAAGGGAGTTTTCTTGGGGGTG
Source organism: Dugong dugon (assembly GCA_030035585.1). Taxonomy (NCBI): domain Eukaryota; kingdom Metazoa; phylum Chordata; class Mammalia; order Sirenia; family Dugongidae; genus Dugong; species Dugong dugon. Next base: position 40,959,153 of record CM057469.1, on the reverse strand, counting down.
TGGCCTGCATCCAATATATATATGGACATTCTGGCAAATCTCACTTGCTTGCTCTATATCCTGCATCCAGCTCATCATCTGACCTCCAGTTCTGGGGACTTGAACCAGCGGCCTGCTGTCTGATATGCTGATCTTGGATTCATCAACCCCTGCAACTACATGAGTCAGGAGAAGCTGCCAGCCTGATGCCTCACCTTGGGACTTGCCAGACTCTACAACCATATGAGCAATTTCCTTGAAATAAATCTCTCTTTCTCTCTCTCTCTATATATATACGTATATGTTGTTGTTGTTGTTGTTAGATGCCATGGAGTCAGTTCTGACTCATAGTGACCCTATGTACAACAGAATGAAACACTGCCCAGTCCTGTGCCATCCTCACAATCATCGCAAGCCTTGAGCCCGTTGTTGCAGCCACTGTGCCAATTCATCTCGTTGAAGGTTTTCCTCTTTTTTGCTGACCCTCTACTTTACCAAGCATGATGTCCTTCTCCAGGGACTTGTTCCTCCTGATAACATGTCCAAAGTACATGAGATGAAGTCTCACCATCCTTGCTTCTAAGGAACATTCTGGCTGTACTTCTTCCAAGACAGATTTGTTCATTCTTCTGGCAGTCCATGGTATGTTCAATATTCTTCACCAACACCATAATTCAAAGGTGTCAATTCTTCTTCTGTCTTCCTTATTAATTGTTCAGCTTTTGTATGCATATGAGGCAATTGAAAATAGCATGGCCTGGGTCAGGTGAACCTTAGTCTTCAAGGTGACATCTTTGCTTTTAGACACTTTAAAGAGGTCTTTTGCAGCAGATTTGCCCAATGCAATGCATTGTTTTATTTCTTGACTGCTGCTTCTATGGATGTTGATTGTGGATCCAAGTGAAATGAAGACAAGGTGGGCATGGTTACCGTAATAGACAGCAGAGTCAAAGCAGTAATCAGAATAGTCTGACTCATGTAGACTTATGGTGATGACTATTTAGTCATGGTGTCCCTAGGAGTGAAATAGATGGGAAATCTACTAAATATTTACGTGATCTGTACAAGCAAATGAATTCTAGGTCAAGTGAACAGCAGTCTAACTCAAATTGCCAGAATAGAGAGTCATGGCCCCTGAATTAATTTACAGACTTGAGCCAGTTTACATATCCACAACTGCTTCAATGTAGGGGAGGCTGGGTCTCCTTGAGAAGAGCCCCACTACACCACCAAAAATTAATACTGTTAATCTTTCTCCCAGCCTTCCCCAAAGAGATCTATGGCCTTTTATGAGAGTGACTGTTCTTTGGGGAAAAGGAAATAATCAGACTTTTGGGGGATCACTGGATACTGGCTCTGAACTGACACTAATTCCAGGAGACCCAAAATATCACGGTGGCCCCCTAGTCAGCATGAGGGCATATGGAGGTCAGGTTATTAATAGAGTCTTAACTCAGGTTCATCTTACAGTGGGTCCAGTGGGTCCCCAAACCTATCCTGTAGTGATTTCTCTAGTTCAAGAAGGCATAATTGGAATAGATATACTCAGCAACTGGCAGAACCACCACATTTGATCCCGGACGAATGGAGTAGGGGCTATTATGGTAGGAAAAGCCAAGTGGAAGCCATTAGAACTATCCTTAGCTAGGAAAATAGTAAATCAAAAGCAATACCACATTCCTGGAGGGACTGCAGATTACTGCCAACATCAAGGACTTGAAGGATGCAGGGGTGGTGAATTCCACCACATCCCCATTCAACTTGCCTATTTGGCCTGTGCAAAAAAACAGATGAATCTTGGAGAATGACAGTGCATTATCATAAACTTAATCAGTTGGTGACTCCAGTTGCAGCTGTTGTTCCAGATGTTATTTCATTGCTGGCATACAGCTATTGATCTGGCCAATGACTTTTTCTTGATTCCGATTTCAAAGGAATACCAGAAGAGAAGCAGTTTGCCTTCAGCAGACAAGGCCAGCGATATACCTTCACTATCCTACTTCAGCGTGTATCAGCTCTCCAGCCCTATGTCACAATTTTGTTCATGGGGACCTTGATCACCTTTCCCTTCCAGAAGATGTCACATTGATGACATTGAACTGATTGGACCTAGCAAGGAAGAAGTATGAATGACTCTAGACTTATTGGTGAAACATTTGATTGCTAGAAAGTGGCAAATTAATCCCACTAAAATTCAGGCACCTTCCACCTCAGTGAAATTTCTAGGAGTCCAGTGGTGTGGGGCATTTCAAGATATACCTTCTAAAGTGAAGGATAAGTTATCACATCTGGCTCCTCCTACAACTAAAAAGGAAGCACAATGCCTGGTGGGCCTCTTTGGATTTTGGAGGCAACATATCCCTCATTTGGGTGTGATACTCTGGCCTATTTATCAAGTGACTTGAAAAGCTGCTAGTTTTAAGTGGGGGCCAGAACAAGAGATGGCTCTGCAATAGGTTCAGGCTGCCATGCAAGCTGCTCTGCCACTTGGGCCGTATGAGCTGGCTGATCCAATGGTGCTTGAAGTGTCAGTGCCAGATAGAGATGCTGTTTGGAGTCTTTGGAAGGCCCCTATTAGTGACACAGTGCAGACCCTTAGGATTTTGGAGTAAAGCACTGCCATCCTCTGCAGATAACAACTATCCTTTTGAGAAACAGCTTTTGGCTTGTTACTGAGCCCTACTAGAGACTGAACACTTAACCATGAGCCACCAAGTCACTATGTGGCCTGAATGGCCCATCATCAACTGGGTGTTTTCTGACCCACAGAGTCGTAAAGTTGAACATGTGCAGTAGCACTCCATCATTAAATGGAAGTGGTATATACGAGACTGGGCTTGAGCTGGACCTTAAGGTACAAGTAAGTTGCATGAGGAAGTGGCCCAAATGCCCATGGCCTCCACTTCTGTCACATTACCAGCCCTCTCCCAGTCTGCACCTATGGCCTCATGGGGAGTTCCTTATGATCATTTGACTGAAGAAGAGAAAACTTGTGTCTGGTTTACAGATGGTTCTGTGCAATTTGCAGGTACTACAGTCACTTCCTGGGACCTCTCTGAAGGACAGTGGTGAAGAAAAATCCTCCCCATAGGCAGAACTTCAAGCAGTGCACCTAGTTGTTCATTTTTCTTGGAAGGAGAAATGGCCAGATGTGCGAATGTATACTGATTCATGGGCTGTGGCCAATGGTTTGGCTGGATGGTCAGGCACTTGGACGGAACATGATTGGACAATTGGTGCCAAAGAGGTATGAGGAAGAGGTATGTGGATAGACCTTCCTGAATGGGCCAAAGAAGTAAAGATATTTGTGTCTCATGTGAATGCTCACCAAAGTTTGACTTTGGCAGAGGAGGATTTTAACAATCAAGTTCTGTGGAAACCAGTCATCCTTTTTCCCCAGCCACTCCTGTCATTTCCCAATGGCTTATGAACAAAGTGGCCATGGTGACAGGGATGGAGGTTATGCATGGGCTCAGCAACATGGACTTCCACTTACAAAGGCCAACTTGGCTACAGCCACTGCTGAGTGCCCAATCTACCAGCAGCAAAGACCAACACTGAGTGCCTGATATGGTACTTTTTGAGGTGATCAGCCAGCAACCTTGTGGCAAATTGATTACATTGGACCGCTTCCATCATGGAAAGGGCAGCCTTTCATTCTTACTGGGTTAGAACTTACTCTGTATACAAATTTGCCTCCCTGCATTGCAGTGCTTCTGCCAAAACTACCATCTGTGGATTCACATAATGCCTTATCCACAATCATGGTATCCCACAAAGCACTGTCTTGGATCAAGGGAGTCACTTCACAGCAAATGAAGTGCAGCAATGGGCCCATGATTATAAAATTCACTGATCTTACTATGTTCCCTGTTATCCTGAAGCAGCTGGCTTGATAGAACAATGGAATGGCCTTCTAAATACACAATTATGGCACCAGCTAGGCAGCAACACTTTGCAGGGTTGGGGTAATGTTCTCCAGGAGGCTGTATATGCTCTAAACCAGTGTCCAGTATAGGGTACTGTTTCTCTCATGGCCAGGATTCATAGATCCACAAATCAAGGAGTGGAAATGGAACTGCACCACTCAGTGACCCACTTGTAAAATTTTTGCTTCCTGTCCCTGGACCCTATGCTCTGCTGGTTTAAAGGTCTTAGTTCCAGAGGGAGGAACATGCCCACCTGGACACACAACATGGATTTCATTGAATTGGAAGTTAAGAATGCCACCCAGTCACTTTAGGCTCTCATGTCTCTGGATCAACAGGCAAAGAAGGGAGTTACCCTATTGTCTGATGTGACTGACCTTGAATACCAAGGGGAAATCGGATTGATGTTGCATAATGGAGGTAGAAAAGAGCTTGTCTGGAATACAAGAGATCCTGTAGGGCTTCTCTTGATATGACGATGCCCTGTGATTAAAGTCAATGGAAAACTACAGCAATCCAATTCTGACATGACTACTAATGGCCCAGACATTAGGCAAAGAACCACAACCAGGCTGAGATGTCTGCTAAGGGTAAAGAGAATACTGAATGAGTGGTGGAAGAAGGTAGTTCTAAATACCAGTTACAACCATGTGACCACTTGCAGAAATGAGGATGGTAATTGTTATGAGTATTTCTTCCTTGTATGTGTGTGTCAAATATTTTTGTTTTCTTCACTTATAAAATATAAGATGTAAACAGGGCTAGTACATTTTTGGTTGTATGCATGTTAGTTGTATCACGTTAGGAGCAAGTATGACTTTATAATTGTCTTTATTTAGAGATTGTGTATGTTTTAAGGATATGTGTACAGGTTCCAATTTGCTAAGAGGTGGACTGTGATGGTTAAGGTTATGTGTCAGCTTGGCTGGGCCACTATTCTCAGTGGCTTGGCAGTTATGTAATGTAGTTTGGCAGTTATGTAATGATGTAGTTTGGCAATTATATAATGATGTAGTCATCCTTCATGATGTGATCTGAAGTGATCAGCCAATCAATTGTAATGGGAGTTTCCTCAGGAGTGTAGTCTGCATCCAATATATACGTAGATGTTCTGGCAAATCTCCCTTGCTTGCTCTGGATCCTGCATCCGGCTCATCGTTATTTGACTTCCTGTTCTTAGGATTTGAGCCAGCAGCCTGCCACCTGACCTGCTGATCTAGGGTTCGTCAGCCCCTGCAGCTACATGAGTTGTGAGAAGTAGTCTCCAGCCTGATGCCTGACTCATGGACTTGGGACTTACCAGCCTCTACAACCACATGATCCATTTTCTTGAGCTAAATCTTTCTGTCTCTCTCTATATGTATATGTATATATATATGTATATATATATATGTATATGTATATATATATGTATATATATATCTCCACATCTCACTGGTTTTGCTTCTCTGGAGAACCCAGCCTAACGCTTGGTTTCCAGGTTAAGAACCCTTGCTCTAGTTGCTCACTCATAATTATAAAACCCATAAGATATTGATACATGAATGAGAATGTCAATTATTAATTTATGAAGAGAAAATAATGTCAGTGGGCTAAAATCCTTGCATTGACTGATCAGCTCATCATCTTGCTACACAAGAACTACACGGACAGCCAAAGCACAATTAAAAGTGAGTGTGGAGTCATAGCAATGGGAATTCAAGACGGTCTTAATGGCTCTTGTTGCCAAGCTACAAGATCCTGATGCATCTACTTCTGCTGTAGGGGTACCCCTGCCAAGGATGTTAGAAAAGCCAGTCCAGGTCATCTCCTGCAGACAGTTCTTGATATTTACACTCTGCTTTCTGATGTGGTGAAGGCTGAACTCCTGCTATCACTCTTGCCCCAAAAATGTACAGTACATAGACCTAGATCCCACCTTTAGACATGCTAATTTCCTCACACTACACCTTCTGTTGGGAAATATCCCGCATATATAGGTTTCAATTTAGAGTGGGTTTGTTGTGTTGATTTGTCATAATTTCTTTTTCAAAGGAGAATCCTGTCTTCGAATTGAGGAGGTACCTAACTATCCCCCACCTCTTCCCTACCCCACAGTTCATGCTGATTATTGAAGAGAATCCAGGAACCTGAAGTTCTCATGCAAATGGCCTCAGGGTCAAAAGTTGTGATCTTGTCACCCCCTTCCCTGGGGAGTAAACACAGTCAGCATTACCAAAGCCTCAACGGTAATGTCTTGGGCTTTCATTTCTGAATCTCCGAAGGTTTTCTGTCGTTTGGAAAGTTGCTTTTTAAATTTTATTTCACATATATTCTTGCGATGTGTGGACATAGACTAGAAGGCTTTTTGAAAAAGTTAAGATTGCTTATCAAAGTTTCTTTGACTGTATTTGCATAATAAGAAAATTCTTATGAATAAAATCTGCAAGATGTTTTGGTGTTGATGTGTATCTTTGCACAACACTAGTTTTGTTTCTCTCTAAATTTATTTTCTCTGGGCTCTGAGGTTTCCTATACCTACATCCTTCATATTAGCTTTTCACCTTAGTAAGTTTCATGTGGACAAATTTAGGGCTGATGTACTCTTATGGAAAATACCTCCTGAGATTACACTCTTCTACAACCCATTTTTGGAAAGTTTAGTTTTCCTGTGTATCTTCTGAGCTGTATACTGCTGGTTTGCCTCAGCATTTGCATAAGTACCTTTGCATGACCATCCTCTGAGACCCTGAGATATTCTAAAACTAAATGGTTATTGGAGCCAGCCCAATGAGCTAAGTCTTTTAAATAAATAATGACATGTATGTATTGAGTGTAACTGCCATAAATGACTATTTAAGGTCAATATAGAGAACAAAGCATAACTCAACCCAGGAGAACATAACTGAAGCATTCTTAAGGACCTAATTAATTTTTAGAGTAAAAAAACTGGGAGTTGATCAAAGATGAGAGAATGCTTGTCCCGTGGCCTAGGGAGGAAATAGTAACCCACAATTGCTGTTGGAAATGTAAAACGGTAGGGTCACTTTGGAAAATAGTTTGGCAATTTCTCAAAAGTTAAAAATAAAATTAGCCAGAAAGTCTACTCTTAGGTATCTACCCAAGAGAAATGAAAACATATAACTATACAAAGACTTACATGTGAATGCTCATGGCAATGTTATTCATAACGGCCAAAACCTGCAAACAATTCATCAACTGGTGTATGGATGCACAAAATGTCGAATATCCATACAATGGAATAGTATTCAGCAAAAAAAGGGATAAACTACTGACACATGCTACGTCATGGATGGACTTCAAAATACTCTGCTCAGTAAAAGAAGACAGACACAACAGATCACATATTGTATGATTCACATTTGGATTAAAAGTTCAGAAAAGGCAAATTTATAGAGACAGCAGATTAGTGATTTCCTGGGGCTGGGGGTGGGAATGGGGAAGAGGGCATGAGGGATCTTACTGTGGTGATGAAAAAATTTAAAACAAATTTATGGTGAATATCACTGAAAATCATTGGGTTGTACACTTGAAATGGGTGAATTTTCTGATATATAAAATATATCTCAATAAAGCTGTTTAAAAAAAAGTGAAAGAAAGTAACCTACATTTTTCTGGAAGGCAGAAGGATCAGCAGTGGACAAGTGCCCTTGAAAACTATGCCCCTGGTATAGGATTTTTCAAATCTCATCTTGTGACAGCGAAAGTTGCCGGTCATGCTGTAGACCTCAGCTATCTCCCTAGAAAGTGTTCTTCTCCTCTACTTTCTAACTTGGGGCTAGAATGCTTGTATAGTTCTGATTAGCACTTAAATGGAAGGACCGGCACTTTTGTTCTGTTGGACCCTCTGCTTTCCTGAACAGGGAGGCCAATTCTGCAGACTCCAGATGGGAAATCTTACTGGGATCAAGAAAAGCTTATTTATAAGTCCCTTGTAGGGTAAATCCTGCCTGAGTGTCCAGTCTGCCAGCCTGCCCTGCAGATTTTAGACTTGCCAGCCCACACAATTGCATGAGCCTATTCCTTAAAATAAATCTCTCATACACACACACACACACACACACACACACACACACACACACACACACTATCTGTTCTGTTTCTTTGGAGAACACTGATTGATACAGTAGTTTAGTCTGTGATTCTTAAGTGGCAGCTAGATCCCAAGAGGATGAGCTCCAGTGCACAATAGCTTATCAAGCGTCTACTTAAGTCATGTCTGCTAATGTGCCATTGGCCTAAGAAAATCACAGAGCCAAGCTGGGAATCAATGGAGGGGACTATATAAGGGATGTGAATACTGGTAGATCTGATTCGTTTGGAGACTATTAGCATAACAGTCTATGATGCTTTCTACACCTCACTTCCTCCATCTGTACAGTGGGAATGATAATAGCACTTTAAGCAAAATAAATGGGGATTTATTTAAGCTTTAATGCATGTAAAGCCCATATCATAATACCTGGCACTTAGTAAGCAATCAATAACTTTTTGCTTTTTATCAATATCATTAACACTGGCATCATTATTATTACTATTATACTTTCCCATCAGTATTGATCAGAGTATAAGGAGATGTCTTCTCAAGCTGCCCTTTGAAATCTTCTGTTTAGCTCTTTTATTTCATGATTTCTTCCGTTTGCTTTAGCTACTCTACGTTCAAGAGCAAGTTTCAGAGTCTCTTCTGACATCCATTTTGGTCTTTTCTTTCTATCATGTCTTTTTAATGACCTTTTTCTTTCTTCATGTATGATGTCCTTAATGTTATCCCACAACTCGTCTGGTCTTTGGTCATTAGTGTTCAAGGTGTCAAATTTCATGGGGTAGCATATGATCAAAAAATGATGATATTGAAGGAAGAAGTCCAATATGCACTGAAGACACTGGTGAAAAATAAGACTCCAGGAATTGACAGAATACCAGCTGAGATATTTCAACAAACAGGTACAACACTGGAAATACTCACTCATGTATGCCAAGAAATTTGGAAGACAGCTACCTGACCAATCAACTGGAAGAGATCAATATTTTTGCCCATTCCAAAGAAAGGTAATCCAACCAAATGTGGAAATTATCAAACAACATCATTAATATTACACACAAGTAAAATTTTGCTGAAAATCATTCAAAAACAGCTGTAGCAGTACATGGACAGAGAACTGCCAGAAATTCAAGCCAGATTAGAAGAGGACATGGAATGAGAGATATCACTGCTGATGTCAGATGGATCTTGGCTGAAAGCAGAGAATGTCAGAGAGATGTTTACCTGTGTATTGGTGACTATACAAAGCCATTCGACTGTGTGTATCGTAACAAATTATGGATAACGTTGCAAAGAATGGGAATTCCAGAACACTTAATTGTGCTCACGTGGAACCTGTACATTAACCAAGAGGCAGTTGTTCACACAGAACAAGGGGTTACTGCATGGTTTAAAATCAGGGAAGGTGTGTGTCAGGGTTGTATCCTTTCACCATACCTAATCTATATGCTGAACAAATAATCCAAGAAGCTGGACTACTAACAACCTGCGATATGCAGATGACACAATCTTGCTTGCTGAAAGTGAAGAGGACTTGAAGCACTTGATAAAAATCAAAGACCACAGCCTTCAGTATGGATTACACCTCAACATGAAGAATACAAAAATCCTCACAACTAGACCAATAAGCAACATCATGATAAATGGAGAAAAGATTGAAGTTGTCAAGGATTTTCATTTTACTTGGATCCACAATCAATGTCCGTGGATGCAGGAGTCAAGAAATTGAATGACCCATTGCATTGGGCAAATCTGCTGCAAAAGACTTCTTTAAAGTGTTAAAAAGCAAAGATGTCTCTTTGAGGACTAAGGTGTGTCTGACCCAAGCCATGATATTATTTTTTTTCTCTTTTTTTTTTTCATTTTTATTGTACTTCAGGTGAAGGCTTACAGAACAAATAGTTTCTCACGAAACAGTAGTACACATGTTGTTTTATGACACTGGTTAACAACCCCACAACATATCAACCCTCTAACTTCTCAACCTTTTTTTTTTTTGGTGAAAATACACATAGCCAAAGATACACCATTTCAAAAATTTCTACATGTACAGTTCAGTGACATTGACTATGTTCTTCCAATTGTGCTGTGATTCTCACTTAAGATGAAGGCTTACAGAACAACATAGTTTCTCATTTAACTGTTACTACAAATGTTGCCCTATGACAATGGTTAACAATGTCACAACACATCAACAATATCCTTACTCAACCTTGGGTTCCCTATCAGCAGCTTCCTTGTCCCCTTCTGCCTTCTGGCCCTTGTCACTGGACTCCTGTACCTTGTTAGTCTCATTTGGTTTTACGGGGCTGTCTACTCCCAGGCTGAACAGTGAACCTCGGAGGTAACTTCACCACTGAGCTAAAAGGGTGTCTGGGGGCCATACTCTCGAGGTTTCTCCAGTCTCCTTTAGGCCAGTAAATCTGGTCTTTTTTTTGTGAGTTAGAATTATGCTCTACATCCGTCTCCAGCTCTGTCCAAAACCCTCTGTTGTGATCCTGGTCAGAGCAGTCAGTGCAAGCCATGGTATTCTTAATCACCTCATATGCTGCGAAAGCTGGACAATAAATAAGAAAGACTGAAGAAGCATTGATACATTTGAATTAGATGTTGGCAAAGAATACCGAATGTACCATGGACTTCCAGAAGAATGAACAAATCTGTGTTGGAAGAAGTGCAGCCAGAATGCCCCTTAGAAGCGAGGATGACGAGATTTTGTCTCACATACTTTGGACATGTTATCAGGAGGGACCAGTCTCTGGAGAAGGACATCATGCTTGGTGAAGTAGGGGATCAGGGAAAAAGAGGAAGACCCTCAGTGAGTTGGATTGACACCGTGGCTGTAACAATGGGCTCAACATAGCAACGATTGTGAGGATGACACAGGACCGGGCAGTGTTTCGTTCTGTCGTACATAGGGCCACAAATGACTCAATGGCACTTACTGACAACAACATAGGGAGATGTAAGAGTGAAAATCCAGGAGAGCGTGACCTAGTCTAAGAAGTTAGGAAAGACTTTCTTTTTTTTAAATTGTACTTTAGGTGAGGGTTTACAGAACAAATATTTTCTCATTAAACAGTCAGTACACATATTGTTTTATGACATTGGTATAACTACCCCACGACATGTCAACATGCTCCCTTCTTGGCCTTGGAGGATCCCCGCCTTTCTTTCTTTTTTTTTTTTGGTGAAAATATACATAGCCAAAGATATACCATTTCAAAAATTTCTACATGCACAGTTCAGTGATATCGACTACACTCTTCCAGTTGTGCTGCTATTCTCACTTTAGATGAAGGTTTACAGAACAAAATAGTTTCTCATTAAACAGTACACATATTGCCCTGTGACAATGGTTAAGAACCCCACTACATGTCAACACTGTCCTTACTCAACCTTGGGTTCCCTATCACCAGCTTGCCTGTCCCCTTCTGCCTTCTAGTCCTTGTCCCTGGGCTGCAGTGCCTCATTAGTCCCGTTTTGTTTTACGGGGCTGTAGGAAAGACTTTCTTGAGAAAATTATGTTTGAGCTGAGATCTAGTAGATGAGTTAAAAAATAATGAGGGTAACAATATCACAAAACAATATGTGTATTAATTGTTTAATGAGAAGCTAGTTCGTTCTGTAAACATTCATCTAAAGTACAATCTAAAAAAAAAAAAAAACTAGGTTAAGGAGGTCAGTGGGGAAGAGTATTCTAAATATTTAAAAGTTATAACCAAGCTAACAAGCTGTCAATAAAATATGTTCTATCCTGGCTTGTGCACTCTGGTTATACCCCTGGCTCATGCACTTTGGTTGTCTAACCCCAGCTCCATCCTGCACTGTGAGTGTCAAATATTTATAAATGTGGACACCCTAGACTGAATATCCACGCTTCTCCCCAGCAGCAGAGAACCATTGCCCTGCCACCCCTTGGGCCTAGGGGTGCGTTCACCAGCTGTGTCATCCATCTTCAGGAGGATGGACCCAGGGAAGGGAACTGGGCAGGCCATAAAAGAGGAATCTGGATCATTTGAGGGCATTTTGGGGTGTTGGGTACTCAGAATATGGTCCAAAAGTGGGGGGCATGGGCTCTTGGTGGGCATATCCCCTCGGTCCATGGTTCTTTGTCCTGTTAGGTGGGGCTGGTCTAAAAGAGGGCCTGAGGGGAGCTCCCTAGAACACAGGGCCCAAGGCAGGACCCCGTGTGCCCAGAGCTTACTGGTTTTGGGAACCTGGGGAGAATAGCCAAGGCCAGGGAAGGGGTAGTAGGGCCAGGGAAGGAGGAGGAAATGCCTGAGTCCAATATTTCCTGGCAGAGGAAGCATCTGCTGCAAAATTGAAGTACATGACATAATAAATCTAATGTTCCTTGAAACCAAATGTGAAATGTTACAACCAGGTGGCAGATGCTTTAGCTTTGGTTAAGAAGACATTTCTCTTTTAACCCCTTTATTTGCCAAGATTACAAATGTTCTGATAGATCGCAATTTCAGCTGAAAAGTTTTACTCTATTAGGCCCAAGTATGGTTTACTAGAGAGTGGTTGGAGACTTTGGGTGGTACAAATGGTTAACACGTGTGGCTGCTAACTGAAAGGTTGGCTGTTCAAGTCTAGCCAGAGGTGCCTCAGAAAGAAGACCTGGTGATCTGCTTCCAAAAAATCAGCCATTGAAAACCCTATGGAGTACAGTTCTACTCTGACACACAAGGATTCTCCATTAGTTGGAGTTGACTCGACAGCAACTGGTAGAGAGAAGTTAGAGGTCTTAGCGCCCATTTTCAAGTTGCTGTCATAGGAACGGAGCTCTGGTGGCACAGTGGTTAAGAGCTCAGGCTGCTAACCTAAAGGTCGGCATCCACCAGCCACTCCTTAGAAACCCTATGAGGAAGTTCTACTCTGTCCTATAGGGTCACTATGAGTCAGAATCGACTTGATGACATTTTTTTTTTTTTTTAATCATAGGAATGAGAAAGGTTTTCTTAATTTATGGGCTTAACTAGGAAGATTCTTCCTAATGATTCATACAATTAGATTTAAATGCAGTCCTCCAGGTGTGTAACGCCCACTTGCTAAGGGTGGGGAGGGGCATAATAGGGTTGAGGGAATACAGAGCAGAATGCAGAAATTGGAGCATCAGCACCATCCTCTCCTTTCTAACAAAATGCTGACCGAGGGCATCGAGGTGGTCATTTGCCACCACTCTTCCTCCTCATGATAGTTTTCCTTTATGTTTAAGGACTGGAAAACTTGATAGATGGAAGGATTTTGTTCTAACATGTTTGTTTATCTGTTTTACTGTGAAATTGCTAACTGTGCATTTGTTTGTGGAAATCCAAGGAAAGAACACGTAAACTGTGGCGGAAAGATTAAATGCACTAAAGACAGCCTGGAAACCTTGTATTTCTTAGTAACTTGACCCAGGGGAAAATAACGACATCAGGAATGAATTACGAATCAACACCAACATCCCCGAAGAGAAATTGGAAGAGTCCATGTTGGGAGGGCTGTGAGGCAATTGTGTGGGACCCGTCAGCTGAGAGTAAGCATCCTTAGCCACTTAGTCCAAGAGTACTGGCAAGAAAAGTGCAGCCTCCCAGGGAATTTCCTCCCAGTTCCTCTTGCCCTACCCAAATACCATGAAGAAAAGAACAAATCAAAGATGGATGAAGCCAGAGTGTCTGGAATTAAGGAGAAAGGGAAAAAGATCAACTCCAGAGTTGCCAGTCTGGATGAGGGCAGAAAAAAACGCAAAATTATATACAGATATTCATCCTAGGAAAACTAGTTGCCATCCAATTGACTCCAGCTCATGGCAACCCCAAGTCTGTCACAGTAGAACTGTGTCCTATAGGGTTTCCAATGGCTGATTTTTCAGAAGTAGATCACCAGGGCTTTCTTCTAAGGTGTCTCTCGGTGACCTCGTACCTCCAACTTTTCAGTGAGCAGCCAAGCATGTTAACCATTTGCACCACCCAGGGACTCCCAATCTAGGAAGAGTTGCTTATTACTATTACTGTATTTTCAATAGTAAGTTTTTATTGAGTGCTTACTATGTGCCTGGCAGTGCTAACACAAGTATTGTCTCACCACAACCTAGACAGGAAGGTTCTATTATTATTATCACATGTTACAGATGAAGACAAAGAGGCTTAAGGAGATTGAGTTCAGGGTGAGTAGGGAAGATGTTAGGTTCATTTTGGACATAGTATATTTCAGATGACATTAGTTCTAAAAAGAAACCCCATGAGGACTGTCAAAAATAAGCCACTGAAGCTGAGGAGAGGTCAAGACAGAAAAAGTAGATTTTGGGAGTCACATGATGTTTTTAAAAAGGGAGTGGATATAAGTGGAGAAAACTCCAATGATGAGACACTGTAGAAATCTCGTTAATCAAGATGGGAGGTGAGTGTGTGTGTGCGTGCGCATTTGTTTTGTTTTTAATAAACAATCAGAAGCAAGCTTAATTCTCTCTTGAGCCACAGCTAAGACTCATAGCAGACAAGAGTAAACTTTGAGCTTGTAAAAGTATTTAGAAGGCATAACATAGTCTATAAAGAAGGCGTTCTACATCCAACTGTGGTGAGTAGAGACTGGGGTCTTAAAAGCCTGTGAGTGGCCATCTAAGATACATTTACTGGTCCCATCACAGCTGGAACAAAGAAGAATGAAGAAGACCAAAGACACAAAGGAAAGATTAGTCCAAAGGACTAATGGACCACTGCTACCACAGCCTCCGCCAGACTGATCCCAGCACAACTAGATGGTGCCTGGTTACCACGACCAACTGTTCTGCCAGGTGTCACAATAGAGGGTCCCAGACAGAGCAGGAGAAAAATGTAGAACAAAATTCAAATTCACACACACATAAAAGGCTTGCTGGTCTGACAGAATCTGAAGAAACTCCAAGAATATGGCCACCAGACACCCTTTTAACTCAGTACTGAAGTCACTCCTGAGGTTCACCCTTCAGCCAAAGATTAGACAGGTCTATAGGGCCAACAATAACACATGTGAGGGGTGTGATTCATAGTTCAATCATGTATACAAGACTAATGGGCACACCAGCCCAAAAGCAAAGACGAGAAGGCAGGAAGGGACAGGAAAACTGGATGAATGGAAACCGGGAAGCTGGGGTAGAGAAGGAGAGAGTGTTGACACATTGTGGGGTTGGTAACCAATGTCACAAAACAATTTGTGTGTTAACTGTTTAATGAGAAACTAATTTGCTCTGTAAACTTTCACCTAAATCACAATTTTTTAAAAAAGGAAATATTTAGAAGGCACTAGGAGACATCCTGGAGCGCTGCTGGTGGCAGTGGTTAAGAGCTCAGCTGCTAACCAAAAGGTTGGCAGTTGGAATCCACCAGCCACTCCTTAGAAACCCTATGGAGCAGTACTACTCTGTCCTATACCATCCCTAAGAGCTGGAATCAACTCTATGGCAATGGGTTTTGGTTTAGGAGGCACTCTATGAGTCGGAATTAACTCGTCAGCAGCGGGTTTGGTTTGGTTAAGAGACATACTCACTACCTGAGTAATCCAGGAAACATTTATCCTGAGGGGAAGACCGAGGTAAACTTTTCTATGCTAGTAATAGAAACTTGCAAGAATGATTCACAGCCCCATTCCTCCTAGAAGCAACTGGCTCAAGCATTTTAGTAAGAGGCCAAGGCAGATAAGCCACTGCATGAAACTTAATTATACATCCCTTGGTTTCTTTAATGCCTCCTGAGCTAAGGGAGGTTTATAAAATGTTTTATATTTAATCTGTACCCGTTGAAAGCAGGGGCTGAGTTGAATGCCCAAGAGGAGAACCATTTCTCCAAACTTCCAGCATGTCTAGCTCCCTGGTGACCCTTTGGGGGCACTAAATAATTGATGAATGAATTGGAGAAGGAGTGCCCTGTTTGAGAAAGGGTTATCCTCAGTGGGGGAGACAAATTAGAACCACAGAATGTTAAGACTAAACTGGACCTTAGAGATCAACTAGGGCAGTTGTTCTCAAACTTGAGTGTGTGCTAGGATCTTCCAGAGGGCTTGTTAAAACACTGGCTCCATCCCAAGAGTTTCTGATTCACAAGGTCTGGGGTGAGGCCTAAGAATGTGCATTTTTTCCTATATTTTTAAAAATAGTATTTTATTATATTTTTGGTGAAAATGTACACAGCAAAACAGGTTCCTATTCAACAATTTCTACACATATTGTTACTGACATTGGTTACATTCTTTTTTTCTTTTATTGCACAATGTTTATCTGTTTGCTTGTTTTTACAAAAGTAGAATAACTATAACAACAACAACAACACTAATCTGCCATGGATGACATGGTCATTGCCCCATCCGTATTTCCTTGGATGTCAGTATCTTTTCTTTTTTGCGAATATACACAGCAAAACATACACCATTTCAACCACTTCTGCATGTTCAGTGACATTGATTACGTTCGTCGAGTTGTACAACCATTCTCACCCTCCTTTTCTGAGTTGTGTCTCCCCTATTAACATAAACTCACTGCCTCCTAAGGTTCCTATCTAATCTTTAGAGTTGCTGTTGTCATTTTGATCCCATATAGGTAGTTCTTAAAAGAGCATAATGTTCAAGGCATACATTTTTTACTACTCAAGCTGAATTGTTTGGTTTTAAGAATATTTTAGGGGATGTTTTTGGTTTAAGTTTTAAAGATTATCTCAAGGCAGTAGTTTCAGGGCTCCATCCACCCCCCACCCCCATGGCTCCAGAAAGTCTGGATTCCATGAAAATTTGACATTCTGTTTTGCATTTTCCCCCTTTTGATCAGCATTCGTCTATAGAATCTTTGATCACAGTGTTCAGTAATAGTAGCCTAGTACCATCTAGCTCTGGTCTCACGGTAAAAGAGGCAGTTATTCATGGAGGCCGTTAGCCACACCATTCCATATCCTCCTCATAGAATATACATTTCTAACAACTTTACAGATGATGCTGTTTTGGGATCACTTTTTTTTTTTTAATTGTTGTAGTTTAAGTGAAAGTTTACAATTCAGATTAATCTCTCATACAAAAATTTATACATACATTGTTATGTGACCCTAATTGCTCTCCCTGTACTGTGACAGCACACTCCTCCTTTCTACCCCTGATTTCCCATGTCCATTTAACCAGCTCCTAACCCTCTCTGCCTTCTCATCTCACCTCCGGACAGAAGCTGCCCATTTAGTCTCATGTATCTACTAGAGCTAAGAAGCACACTCTTCACAAGTATCATTTTATGTCCCACAGTCCAGTCAAAACTTTGTCTGAAGAATTGGCCTCGGGAATTGTTTTAGTTCTGGGTTGACAGAGAGTCTGGGAGCCTTGCTTTCTGGGGTTCCTCCAGTCTCAGTCAGACCATTAAGTCTGGTCTTTTTACTACAATTTGAGTTCTGCACCCCACCCTTCCCCTGCTCCATCAGGGACTCTTTGTTGTGTTCCCTGTCAGGGCAGTCATTGATGGTAATCGAGCACCATCCAGTTCTTCTTTGGGACCACATTTTGAGAACCATTGAACTAGAGCAATCTCTTCATCTTACAAATGAGGAAACTGAGGTCCATTGGGTTTAAATAATTTGCCTGAGAACCCCTAGCTAATGGCAGAGCTGGGATGAGAATGTCAATCTCTCTCTTTTTCTCATCTCTAAATACTTCAGCATGTATTTCCCCAAAATAAAAACACTCTCGTAACCACAGTACAGCTATAAAACCATGGAATCAGCATTAATACAGTTAAAAAAAAAAGTCATTGGGTCAATTTCAACTCATAGCGACCCTACAGGACAAAGTAGAGCTGCCCCATAGGGTTTCCGAGGAGAGTCTGGTCGATTCAAACTGTTGACCTTCTGGTTAGCAGCTGAATTCTTAACTACTGTGCCACCAGGACTCCATTAATACAGTACTATTAACTAATTCACAGACCTTATTTAAATTTTGTCAATTATCCCACTCATGTCCTTTATCTAGTCCAGGATCCAATCCAGAGTCTTGCATATTCAGTTATGTCTCTCTAATCCTCTCTATCCTGGAATTGTTCTTCAGTCTTTGTCTTTCAGGATCTTGATACTTTTGAAGAGTGCAGATCAGTTATTTTGTAGACTGTCCCTCGATTTGGGCTTGTCTGATGTTTCCTCGTGATTAAATTCAAGTTTTGTATTTTTGGCACAAATACCCCGGCAGTGATATTGCGTGCTTCTCTGGGCATCACATCAGGAGGCACGTGATATCAGTTGGTCCCATTCCAGGTGATGTGAACATCACTCACTTGGTTCAGGTGGTGTCTGCTGGTTTTCTGCATTGTAAAGTTACCACTTCAACATTTTTAATTAATAAATATCTTGTAAGAAGATGACTGAGTCAGAATCTACTCAACAGCAGTGGGTTTTTAAGGAGATCACCGCATAGATATATTTCTCATTATGTTTTGCCTAGTGATTTTATTATCCATCAATGATTCTTGCCTGAAACAACTATACCGTGGTGGTTGCCAAATGGTGATTTTCTAATTCTATCATTTCTTCTACATTTATTAGTTGGAATGCTATTGTAGAGAAATGCTTTCCTTTCTTCCCCATTTACATATGTACGTGTGTGTATGCAGGTGTCATGGATTGAATTGTGTCCCCCAAAAGATATGCCGAAATCCTAACCCCTGTACTTGTGAATGTGACTCTGTTTGGGAATAGAGGTTTTCTTCTGTTATTGCCTGGAAGGCAAGCATTGGTCTCTTATAAAGGGGAGTACAGACACAGAGAGACATATTCAGGGGAAGGCAGACACCATGAGAAGATACGTCTACAAGCAGCCAAGGAATACTAAGAAATACCTGGGACAACAGAAGTGGAAAGGGACAAGGATCTTCCCCTAGGACCCATGCGAGACCGCCTAACTCTGCCGACATCCTGAACTCTGACTCCTACCCTCCAGAACTGTGCCATAGCTCCTGTTTTTTAAAGCCACTCACTGGTAGTATTTTTTATTATGGCAGCACTAGGTAACTAGGACAGTAGGTATGCATTTATGTCAGTATGGACTCTTGGGTTGTTTATTATAGATTCCATATCTCTGGCTTCCTAAGCCAGTTCCCTTTCCACTACGCTGCCCTGATGCTTATATGCCATTCTTTCAGAGAAGACTTAGCACCTTATTACATTGGTTAGAAAACCAAATTGAAACTTTGCATTGGTATTGGGTTGTATGAGTTCAATGGAGAATGCCAACCTACAAGTAAATATTGGCCTTTTTTAGTACTAATTTTGTTATATGATTTAAAAGAAACAAACATTTACCTTGAGTTCACCATTATGTCATTGTGCAAGAAAAATAAATTAGCAATTTAGCTGAAATAAGACATGACTTAAAAATAAAATCTAAACACATTTTGTTTTTAGGAACAAATGTAGCTGACCCTCAATCATAGAGAGATGCCATTTTGGGTTTCATGAACCTCTGTCCTCTAATATGTATTCTAAAGGAAATTCCTCTCTGAATGTAGCCATACATGATCAGTATATTAATTAGAATTCTTTGGGAGTAATATAGCAAATTGAACCAGGATGAGTTGGACAATCTAATGTACAGTTCTCAAAGCTTGATGAAATTGCCCTCCAAAGGGACATTTGTCAGAGAGCTGGGGCTGTTTCTACGGTTATCATAATGAGTAGGTAGGGGTGATACTGGCATTTAATAGTCAGGGGTAGGTACGGTAAATGTCCTGCCATGCATGGGACAAATCCCATTCAGCATGAATTGCTCTGCCCCAAAAGCCAATGACATCCCATAAAGGAACACTGATGGTGTAACCTGAGGGCAGGGAGGTGACTGGGCCTCATAAACTGATCAGGAAACTTAAAGGCCTTCAGGCAGCACTGCGTGGAGCATCTCTGCTTCTCTCTGCTTCTGCTTCTCTTTTTCGCTCTGCATGCTAGCTTTCTCTGTTGCTCAGTCCATATGGTAGAAGATGGCAGTGCCATAGCTCTCAAGTTCACAGAAATTAGGACTCTCGGTTGCAAGCAGTAGCGTCTCACAGAAATCAGTAACAGCATTGCAGATGGACCTCAGGTGCAACAGGACCCAGATGCTTGAACGAGAGTGTATGCAAGTGTCTCACTTGTCTCTCTTCCCTACGTCTTTTTACATATCTGTGTTAGTCCTTTCTCTCTGCAGACTTTCTCTATCCCCCAGTCAATAAAGTAAAAACTGGCACCAACCAACAGCTCCTTGGGTTATAATTCTTCAGTTCAAGAAGGCAGTTATACTGAACTAAAACCCTAGTCCAATTCTAAATTTATGGAGATACCTTTTGATTGACCCAACTTGAGTCAGCGACCAACCTCTGGACAAATAAACTGTGGCCAGAGAGATGGGTCCTAGGACCGGTCTCTCTAGAAGCTGCACTGTGACTGGAGGGGGCAATACAGTTCCCAGAAGAGGAGGAAATGCTGGCCAGCCAGTTGGAGAAGAGTCCACTGCACCTCCAGTAGGAGGTCAGCCCAGACTGAGGCAGCACCCGCATCTTAAATCCCTTCCATGGAAGGTGCCCACGTGAGTTTGAATGAGTTGCTCAATCTAGATTACTCAGAGGACAGGGGGTGAAACTCTGTAGTGTAGACTGGGCTACCAGGAGGTTGCATCTGTGGATCAGGAGGCAGCTAAGGTAATACTTGTGAACTGAAAATAAGAAGGTCGCTTTCTTTAAATGGAAACAACAACAAAAACCTCTCACACTCAAGGGAAAATATCTCTTAAAATATTAGCCTTGTTTTTAGGGTAGTGAAACTATTCTGTATGATACTGTAATGGTGGACACGTGATATTATGCATTTGTCAAAATCCATAGAACTGCATCACACCAAGAGTGAATACTAATGTAAACTATGGACTTTAGTTAATCATAAAGTATTAATATTGGCCCGTCAATTGTAAGAAATGTACCGTAGAAATGCAAGATGTTAATAAGAGAAGCATTGTGCAGGGGAGGGGGTATATAGGAACTCTGTGCTTTCTGCATAATTTTTCTGTAAACCTAAAACTGCTCTAAAAAATAAAGTCTATTAAAATGTTTTTAAAAAAATATTAGCCCTGCTTTCTTAATTACTTTGTATCTGCTTGAGTTGGATACTTAAGTTTGTGCTGAAGATGGTTTCCTTTATGTTACTATTCTGAATTGATAGAGAGGAAGGTAGTGGTTTAGTGATCTATTTCTGTGGGCTGGTGCTTACATCTTTAGTTGAAAAGGGAGATTAGAGAGGGGGAATGCAATTTCAAGAAATTTTGCTTGAGCTAGCCACTGGAATCATTTAACAGTGTTAAATGTATGGCTTCAGAATAGATAGTTTCCATTTTCACCTGCCACTGATAGGCAGGAAATGGCAGGGCGAAGGAAATGTGGTGGATGACATAGTGTTCTTGCTGGGATTTCAGAGATGATGCTGGGCTTCCCGCGACTGATCACTAGAACTTTTCACCAGTGACTGCACCATTGCTACCTCCCCACCTATCAATTTCCAACAGAGTCTTCCCATCCCTACATCCCTGAACATAGGACTGGCTTCAGGATTGGTTGCTTTAAAACAATTATTCTAAAACTGCATCTCTTCCAGTGCTCAGAAATGGAGACATTTCCTAAAAGGAGGCGAAATCAAGTCTTGTGAAATAATTATCTGATTAAACTCCTACAGTTACATACAAGTGGCTGTTTCTTATATTAAGGTATCTCCAGCAACAGAATTTCACCAATTCAGTCATTCTTGTTATTCAACCCTACCAAGCCTAAAAAGCTCTAGACGGACAGGTAGGAAATAGTACCTGACACGCGTGGGCAATTAGTAAATATTAATTGAATTGAATTGATGCCTGAGTTTTAATTCTATCTGCGCCATTAGTTACTAGAGCCAGCTAGGTTTCATTTTTCGATTTATTACAGGGGGAGATTAAAAGACTAGCCTACATTTAAGGTCTCTTGCAATGCTAAAATCTAAGGAAAATAAAATGTTCTGTAGTGCAGTTAATATTTTGAGCCATTTCTCAAGTTTTATGTCCAGTTTTTTGAGAATTAGTTGCACTATTGAGCCCATGCTACTCTCCAACTTGCTCATGACATGCCACAGTGGCCTTCTCTTGATCTCTGAAAAGGCCAAGTCCTCCTGCCTCCAAAGTGGTTCCCTTTGTCTGGGATGCTTTCCTCCCACATTTTGCAAGGTCAGTCGCTTCTCTTCATTGGGTCTTCGCTTAAATGTCATCTCCTTAGAAGCCTTCCCTGACTGCTTATCTATAAGAAGCATCTTCCTTAGGCTGACACGCTCTGTTACATCGCCCTATTCATTTCTATATAATTTTCATTACAATATATAATTATCTTATATGTTTACTGGCTCATGATCGCCTTCTCTCCCTAAACTGCAAGCTCCGTAAGGGAAGGGAGCTGTCTATATTAGTTTTCACTGTCTATCTTTAGAACCAGGCTTCCAAAACCCATGTAATGCCTTTTCTGAAATTGAAAAGCCTATCTCTACCTCTGAGAAGACCCAGCCCCTTG
Organism: Dugong dugon; assembly: GCA_030035585.1. Classification (NCBI taxonomy): domain Eukaryota; kingdom Metazoa; phylum Chordata; class Mammalia; order Sirenia; family Dugongidae; genus Dugong; species Dugong dugon. Next base: position 40,936,670 of record CM057469.1, on the reverse strand, counting down.
CTGGGCACCTGCTTGGTGAGCCAGGTAGGGGCTGAGTTTCAGCTCTTCCTTGTCCCTTTGCCTGGTACACTTGTTCCGTGAACAACCCACACAACTGTATATACTCTTCCTGTCCAACACCATGTAAGGTACCTGGCAGATAATAGACACATAATGTTAGTTGGATATCTAAATGAATATTTTAATTTTTAAACCAACTTTATTGGGGTACAATTTGCTTACAATAAAATGCAACCATTCTAAATGTTCAGTTCAATGAATTTGACAAAGACATGCACCCATATGTTATGGATTGAATTGTGCCCCCAAAAAACATGTGCTGTAAATCCTAACTCTAAACCTGTGGTTATAATCCCATTTGGGAACAGGTTTTCTTTGTTGTGTTAATGAGATACTAATACTGTAGGGTGTACCTTAAGCCAATCTGTTTTGAGATATAAAAGAGATTACATAAGCAATCAAGGAGCAAAGATGGGGGAAGATAGATGCCACACCCCATGAAGATCACCAAGCAGCCAAGGAATAGGAGCTAAAGAGAGAAGGACTTCCCCCTTCCCCACACCGGGCTGACAGAAAGAGAAAGCCTTCCCCTAGAGCTGGTACCCTGAATTCAGACTTCTAGCCTCCTGAACTGTGAGAAAATAAATTTGTTTGTTAAAGCCAGCCACTTGTGGTATTTCTGTTATAGCAGTATTAGATAACTAAGACACCATGTAACCACCACCACAATCAGAATATAGAAATTCAATTATGCCAGAAAGTTCCCTTATGTCCTTCTGCAGTCTACTTGTCTCTCACATCCCCTCCTCCCCCAGCCTCAAGCAATCATTGGATCTCTTAATTTTGTTTAGTTATATCTCACCTCTTTAAAAAGAATTTGAAAATGGCCTTAAAAGGGAGTAAATACATCGATAAAAGAGGGGGGGAAAGAAGAAAAAACAAGATGAAGAGGAGAAAGATATCCCAACCATAAACGTCGACAGAGCAACTGTGATTGAACTTGAAGGCTGAAGCTTGGCTGCAGCCTCCTCATAGCCTAGATAAAGAGGGGAAAGTGGTACTTAAACTATCATCTGAGAGGAAGAAGTATTTCATTTTCTCAGGGTAGGCAAAATTTCCTTAGCACAAAGACCTGAGATATTCCTTGTGCAAGTTATCAGACAGAAGTTTTTGGAGGATGCTCAATGAGAGTATCATAGCAAATGCGGGAGGAACATTCACTGGTCTGTTTCTTCTGGGCAACCTTCCGTAAATGTTCCTATAGCAAATATTAAAGTATCTTCCCCAGGTAAGATTACCCTCAACCAGGCTTTTCAGAGAAGTGGGATATTAAACAATTCAAAATTATCTTCTCTAGGCAGGGCCTGGAACTCCAGAATCCTTTACTGATAAACTAGAACAGAAGCATTTGTTTTGAAAACCAGGTGAGCAGGTGGGAGGGTTAATGTTCAGTTATGAAACTAAAAAAGAGCTGGCCAGGATCCCTGTCTAGATCAAAGGCCTCCCCACCCTTGCCTGGAGCTGGGCTGGAAGGGGGGTGGTATCTGAAGAAAAGCCAAGATTTTCTTTAGGAATGAGTTTTGGAGCTGGGCCAACATTAGACAGTGTTCTGTTAAGATGCCAAAGTTCTACACAGTAGAACATTAAAAGTAACATTTTTAATATGGGAGATATTCTGGGCAAGTTTTGACAGCTTCTCACTTCAGCCATAGAAATTTCTTTGAAATGTCCTTGTTGGAAGATTGAGCTCTAAGCCACATAACTCTTGCTTGCTGATGGGTTAGAAAGGCCCTCCAACTAATACCTTCTTCCCTGCCAGATTCTGAATCGACTGAGAAATAAGACAAAGGTGCAAAGAAGATGGGAGCAAAAAATATATCTGCTAGTAGAAAATGTGGCATGTATATGGGTAAGTGAGTTTCCCGGTTCTGAGACCCAAAATTAGGCAGCCTTTCCCACCCCATTGTAGGCAATGCCAGCCCAGTGCAGACTTCTGTAAGAGTAGGACATGGAGAAGTTGAGAACACATGGTCCCAAATGGAACTTACTCCCAAGACAGAGAGAGAGAAAATCAAAGAGAGTGAGAGAGGAAGAGTGAGCAAGCGAGCAAGCTAGAGAGAGAGACAGAGAGATAGAGAAAGAGAGAGAGAGGATGGGACTGGGTGACCCTGTCCAGTTTTACCTTCCAAATTCACCAGTCAGGTGAGTCCCTCCCCCTCCCCTGGGCCTACCAGAACAATTTATTCCCTATGTCTCTGCTAGGATGAATTAGCCATAAAAGTACCACTGAAGGGGTTGATGGCATGCTATGAACTTGATATTGACCGTTTAAATGTTGGTGTCTGACTGCCCAAGGTAGTAATGCTTGTACACCTTCGGTGGTTGAGGTTAAACTCTTCTTCTTGAAAGGAAAGCACAATTTTCTTCTTTCTACTTTGCTATAAGAAGACTGCACCTACAGTTAGTTATGGCAGGGGTGTGTGTCTAAGCGGTACCAGCCATTAAGATCTATACTAAAAGAAATGCACCCTTGTCTTACACTACTTAACTCTCATCTGATCCTTCAAGTTCATTTTTGCTACTCCTTGATTTGGAGGTGGTATTATAAACATGCAGGAGTACTGGTGGCAATGGTTAAGCACTCGGCTGCTAACTGAAAGTTTAGTGTTTTGAACCCACCAGCTGCTCCATGGGAGAAAGACCTGGAGATCTGTTCCCATAAAGATTACAGCCTAGGAAACCCTATGGAGCAGTCCTACTCTGTTCTATCCAGTCGCTATGAATCAGAATCGACTCGACAGTACCCAACGACATTATAAACAAGATTTTGCAAGAGTATTAAGAACAGTGATCTAGATATGCTCATGTTGCCTGGTCCAAAGTTGTTTCGGGACAGTGGTGTGCTGATAAAGTTGTAAAAACTGGTTCCCTGAAATAAAGGAGTCTTGATTTATAGCTTTTGCCATTTTGAGATTTCTGTGGCATAAATACTCCTTTCTCTGGTTGATTTCAAGCAACCAATGTGACATTACTAAACGTGTTGTTGGGAAGAGAAGCACAGTGGTAGCACACTATTTTATGGTACTTCCATTAATAGACCTAAATAACCTAAAGAGACTAGATATTAGTAAATAAAATATTATTAAAATAATTAGGAAGTGATGCATTTTGAGTATTTATTATATTAGTTTTAACAATTTAGTTAATGTTAAGTTTATATAACTTAATTTTTAAAAATATTTTGTTGAGTTTTTGGTGAAAGTTTACATACCAAATTTGGTTTCCATTTAACAATTTCTACATGTATTGTTCAGTGACATTGGTTACATTTTCAACATTACATTAATATTCTTATTATTTCCATTCTGATTATTCTGTTTCCATTTTTCTTGCTTCCCTGCCCCCCTACCCTCGACCTTTTCATCTTTGTTTTAGGGTAAATGTTGACCATTTGGTCTCAAATAGATGATGATAATGATTTTTTTTTTTAAATATTAAAGGAGCACAGTACTCATAGGTGATAGTTTATTTTATGAGCCAATCTGTTATTTAGTTGAAAGGTGACTTCCAGGAGTAGTTTCAGTTCAAAGTTTAAAGTGTATCTCAGGGATTCCCCAGATCTCTGACGGTCCAGTAAGTCTGGCCTTTTTTTTTTAAAGGTTTTGGGTTTTGTTCTACAATTTTCTCCCATTCCATCCAAGACTGTCTATTGTGGGAACTGTCAGTAGTGGTAGCCGGGCACCATCTAGTTCTTCTGGTCTCTGGATAAGTGAGTCCGTGATTTGTGTAGGCAACTGCTCGTGTAGACTGGTTTCTTCTTTGAGTCTTTGGTTTCCTTCTTTCTTTTTTGCTCCAGATGAATAGAGACCAATAGTTGTATTTTAGATAGCTGCTTGCAAGCTTTTAAGACCCCAGATGCTACTTACCAAACTAGGATGTAGAACATAAACTTTACAGACTATGTCGTGCCAATTGACCAAGATGTCCCACCAGACTATGCTCCTAAGCCTTCAGATCCAGTAAACCAGTCCTGCGAGGTATTTGGTAATATTCTGGAGGTATCCATGACTTTGCCCCCTACATCCTTTATTATATGTATGAATGTATGTGCAACGCTCACAAACAGATACACATATATATGCTCATGTATATACACACATATATCTTCTTTTACACATATATGTGTCCATATCTATGTAACCACTTATTTAATTTTTAATGATGGTTGTTTTTTAACAATTGGCTCACAAAATTCCTGAAAATTTAGGACTCAGCTCTCATGAGTCAGTATAAGGCTCCAGCACATAACTGGCCTGGTAAACATAATTAAAGGCCAAGGAGAGATCAATTTCTCCCTGATGGGAAAAAGCATCAGTCAGCAGTCAGTACTACAAAGTCAACATTAGGCAGAGCCCCAACCCTGAAAAGAGTTTAATTAATGTTCTGATGGCATGACAGAGACAGAGACAGATGCACACACGGGACGGGGCGGGGGGCGGGGGGAGGGGAGGTGGACAGACAGACGCCATGTAAACCTCATCTACAAACCAAGGGATGCCAAGGAACCAAGGAACACAAGGAGTTACCAACAAAGAAGGAATCTACACGGCCAACCTTGTTTTGGACTTTTAGCCTCCAGAACTGTGAGAAAAGAAGTTTCTTTTATTTTTTTTATTGTTGTAATTAAATGAAGTTTACATTTCAATTTAGTCTCCCATACGAAATTTTTTTTTACATACGTTGTTATGAGACCCTAATTGCTCACCCCATTCTGCGACAGCACACACCTCCTTTCCGCCCCTGATTCCCTGTGACCATTCAACCAGCTCCTAACTCTCTCTGCCTTCCCATCTCACCTCTGGGAGTTTCTGTTATTTAAAGTCACTCGCTTGTGATATTTCTTTTACAGCACCACTAGGTATCTAAGACAGGAGTGAGAGAGACTAGAAAGGCAAGGGTGAGGAAGAATCAGAGAATCTCCTTCTTTCATTAGGGCTGAGGTTAAAGTCAGATAATCAGGAACCTCCCCGTGGATAAAATCCTGGAAAGGTTTGCATCTAATTTCATGACTCAGAATTGACTCCACAGCAACTAGTGGTAGTGGTAGATCAGCACTCCACTGACCAGAACCAACTGCAGACCAAGCAACATGAGCATATCAAGACCAGTGGTCTTAATGCTCTTGAAAAATCTTGTTTATAATACCACCTATCCAATAAAAGATATTCAGCAAATGTAGATGGTGGTACTAGAACAATTAACTAGCATTTCTTTCTTCTTTTTAAAAGGAAAACAGAATTATTTTGCCTCTGACACGTCCATGTGTAGTGTGGAAGGAGAAGTGTATTTGGAGCCAGCACACCACTGAGCAGTTTTGTGGATTTCAGACAAATCACTTAGCTAGCCTCTCCCAGCCTTGGCTCCCTCTTCTACAAATTAGGGCAGAGTGGTCATAATAGCTGCGCTGCGTTTGTGCGAGGGTCAGATGAGAGGATGTGTGTGAGAGCAACTCATGAGGCTAAGGCACTAGTAACCCTTTAAAACCAATAAATTGCTTTTGCAAATAGGTTTTTGCTTAAGTTTTCTTGTCTTTTAAAACATTCTTCTTGCCAGAGGGTACTAGACTATGAAATGAGAAACCTGCATTCTAGTTCCAACTGTGTTTGCTTGTTAGCTCACTGTAGCAGGCTGAGGAAGACAAGCCGTTTCTCTGAGGGGCAGTTTTCTCGTCTCCAAATTTTAAGGCTGGACTTGTTGATCCCCAAGGGTCCTTCAAACATTCTAAAATCCCCCTCATTCCTCTCTTTCAGCTCCTCGTACTAAAAGATTTATCTCTGCTTTGACTTAAAAGCGAACTCTGAATTCTTCATGCAGCTGAGGCCTCTTACTTATCAGTGGGTGTCTTCACATAAGTGAAGTCTCCATCTTTCTTTTAGGACCTTTACGGTGGACAAATGGGGTAGTTCTATTTTCTTCCTCAGGTTTCTGAGTCAAAACCAAAGAAAACAAACAAAAAAGATCGCAAATTGTTCCTCAAAAAACTAAACATAAAATTACCATAAACCCATTTCCGTCTAGTGGATTCCAACTCACAGCAACCCTATGCAACAGACTAGAACTGTCCCACAGTGTTTCCAAGGCTATAATCTTTAAAGAAGCAGTCTGTTACAACTTTCTTCTGCAGAGCAACTGGTGAGTTCCAACTGCCCTCCTTTCGGTTGGCAGCCAAGCGCTTAACCACTGTGCCACAAGGGCTGCAGCAATTCCACTCCTAGGTATACACCCAAAAGACTTGAAAGCAGGGACTCAAACAAATACATGTACACCAATGTTCATTGCAGCTTTATTCACAACTATCAAAAGGTAGAAACAGCCCAAGTTTCCATCAACAGATGAATGGATAAACAAAATGTGGTATATCCACACAATGGAATATAAATACATGCTACTACATGAGTGAGCCTGACACAATTAGGCTAAGTGAAATAAATCAGACCCAAAAGGACAAATATTGTATGACCGCACTTCTGTGAAATATCTAGAATAGGTGAATGCATAGAGTCAGAAAATAGGTTACCGTGGGCTTGGGCATGGGGTGGGGGTGGTGGTTACTGCTTAAGGGATACTGAGTTTGTGTTTGGGGTGATATAAAGCTTTTGGGATTGCATAGTGGTAATGGTTGCATAACAGGGTGACTATAATTAATATCACCGAATTGTACACTTAAATGGTTAAAATGACAATTTTTTGTTATATATATTTTACCACAATAAAATTTTTTAAAACTAAAAAAGAAAGAAAAGCAAAAATAAAATCTCAAATCACAGTGAGTTGTGTATCCATTAATGTGGCAGAGATCCTGAATAGAGACCTGGGGTTCTACATCTGTTTGGTCTACTTGGTGAGTTCAAGGTCATTTTGGGTTCAGCAGAATATCATGCTGTTTTTCTAGCCCTTGAACATCAGGAGAATGCAAAGCACATTTCCTAGTTAAGTTTTACACTCATAGGGTTCCAGAATAAATTAAATACATATGTTTCTGATTCATTCACACTCTACTCACTAAATAACTATTTAATATCTGAGAAGGCTTCAGAATTTTAATGAAAAATCTCTTCAAAGCATTCATTCCTTTGAACCCAATAGTCATACTTTTCTTAAGAATTAATTATGACCCATGGAGTTTGCATGTTGGAAACATTGCCAAAACTCTCTTTTCTCAGCCCCAGGGTTCCTTCAAAACACCGAATGTACATAATCTTAATTAAAAAAAAAAAGATATGTCAGGCAGGGCCAAGAAGGCAGAGTAGTCAGACACTTTCTGTGGTCCCTCTTACAACAAAAACCTAAAAAAACAAGTGAGTCGATTATATATGACAATCTAGGAGCCTTGAACATCAAAGGCAAAGTTGAGGAACTGGACTGAGCGGCAGGGGGAGGGAGAGGCACTTTGGAAGCAGCAAGGAGTTGCCATACCTGACCTGGCGGGAACCAGCACCCTGCAGGCGAGATTGGCTGGCATGTGTGGTGAGGCAAGCAGTGGTGCTCAGGACACGTTTTCCACATCAGGAGAGACAGAGTGGCAGAAAGTCTACTCGAGTCTCCAGAACCAGTGAAAAGCAATGCTCAATCGGCAAAAGATAAGTACATATGTCTAACCCACCATGCGGGTCAAAAAACACCCCATTTGGGAAGAACCTCTCTGTCATTTACTTGCCTCCTCCCCACTCTGCACCAGGTCACTGTCCAGCTTCGGCAATTGCCGCATCCTCTGGGCTGGAAGTAGGACCCATCATGCGCCGAGTCATTCTCCTGGCCTTGGAGAGGGAAGAAATTAACAAATGGAAAAAAATAATATGTCAGCACCCTTAAGCTGGGAACTCAGGGCAGGCATAGCTCCTTTGCCTAGGCAATGGCATGAGGGGTCCACGGACTTTGAATGCCTTTTATCCCTGCATAGAGCTGTGTGGGCCCATTTCAACAGCATAGGCCCTCATTAGCATGATACAACAGGGTGTATACCTGAAGCCTAGCTTTAACTATATCAGCTATATGGTGGAGTGGTATGTTCTTGACTTTTGACTCCGCTCTGCCATTAAGCAGGGTCCTCACTTACACACATCAGGCCTGAGGACATGCTTGATCTCATAGACATATACAGAACACTCCACCCAACAGCAGCCAAGTATACTTTCTTTTCCAACGCACATGGAACATTCTCCAGAATAGACCACGTATTAGGCCATAAAGCAAGCCTTAATAGAATCCAAAGCATCAAAATATTACAAAGCATCTTTTCTGACCGTAAAGCCATAAAAGTAGAAATCAATAATAGAAACAGCAAGGAAAAAAAAAATCAAACACGTGAAAACTGAACAACACCTTGCTCAAAAACTACTGGATTATAGAAGAAATTAAGGATGGAATGAAGAAATGCACAGAATCAAATGAGAATGAAAACACATTCTACCAGAACCTTTGGGACACAGCAAAAGCAATGCTCAGAGGTCAATTTATAGCAATAAACGCACACATCCAAAAAGAAGAAAGGGCCAAAATAAAAAAAATTAACCCTACAAACTGAACAAAACGATAAAGAGCAGCAAAAGAAGCCTTCAGGCACCAGAAGAAAGAAAATAACAAAAATTAGAGCAGAATTAAATGAAATAGAAAATGTAAAAACAATTGAAAGCGTTAACAAGACCAATATCTGGTTCTTTGAAAAGATCAACAAAACCATTGGCCAAATTGACAAAAGAAACAGGAGAAGTAAATAACCCAAATAAGAAATGAGATGGGCGATATCACAACAGACCAAACTGAAATTAAAAGAATCATAATAGAATACTATGAAAAATTGTACTGTAACAAATTTGAAAAGCTAGAGGAAATAGACAAATTTCGAGAAACACATTGCCTACCTAAGCTAACACAAACAGAGGTAGAACAACTAAATAAACCTATAACAAAAGAAGAGATTGAAAAGGTAATTTAAAAACTCCCAACCAAAAAAAAACCCTGACCCTGATGGTTTCACTGGAGAATTCTACCAAACTTTCAGAGAAGAGTTAACACCACTACTACTTAAGGTATTTAAGAGTGTAGAAAAGGATGGAGTATTCCCAGACTCATTCTATGAAGCCAGCATAACCCTGATACCAAAACTAGGTAAAGACACCACAAAAAAAGAAAATTACAGAACAATATCCCTCATGAACATTGATGCAAAAATCCTCAACAAAATTCTAGCCAATAGAATTCAACAACATATCAAAAAAATAATTCACCATGACCAAGTGGGATTCATACCAGGTATGCAGGGATAGTTCAACATTAGAAAAACAATCAATGTAATACATCACATAAATAAAACAAAAGACAAGAACCACATGGTCTTATCAATTGATGCAGAAAAGGCATTTGACAAAGTCCAACTGTTATTCATGATAAAAACTCTCAACAAAATAGGAATAGAAGGGAAATTCCTCAGCATAATAAAGGGCATTTATACAAAGCCAATAGCCACCATCATCCTAAATGGAGAGTGTCTGAAAGCATTCCCCTTGAGAATGGGAACCAGACAAGGATGTCCTTTATCACCACTCTTGTTCAACATTGGGCTGGAGGTCCTAGACAGAGCAACTAGGCTAGAAAAAGAAATAAAGAGCATCCAAATTGGTAGGGAAGAAGTCAAAGTATCTCTGTTTGCAGAGGATATGATCTTATACACAGAAAACCCCAAAGAATCCACAAGAAAACTACCGGAACTAATAGAAGATTTCAGCAAAGTTTACAAGAAAAACATACAAAAATCAGTAGGAATCCTCTACACAAACAAAGAGAACTTCAAAGAGGAAATCATCAAATCAATACCATTTACAATAGCCCAGAAGATGAAATAAATACTTAGGAATAAATCTAACCAGAGACGTAAAAGACCTATACAATGACAACTACAAGATACTACTTCAAGAAACCAAAAGAGACCTGCATAAGTGGAAAAACATACCCTGCTTATGGATAGGAAGACTCAACATTGTGAAAACGTCAATTCTACCCAAAGCAAACTGCAGATACAATGCAATCCCAATCCAGATTCCAATGGCATTTTTTAATGAGACGGAGAAACAAATCACCAACTTCGTATGGAAAGGGAAGAGGCCCCGGATAAGTAAAGCATTACTGAAGAAGAAGAACAAAGTGGGAGGCCTCACACTACCTGATTTTAGAACCAATTATACTGTCACAGTAGTCAAAACTGCCTGGTACTGGTACAACAACAGATACAGAGACCAATGGAACAGAATTGAGAATCCAGACATAAATTCATCCACCTATGAGCAGCTGATGTTTAGCAAATGCCCAAAGTCTGTTTACTGGGGAAAAGATGGTCTCTTTAACAAGTGATGCTGGCATAACTGGATATCCATCTGAAAAAACTGAAACAAGACCCATATCTCACACCATGCACAAAAACTAACTCAAAATGGATCAAAGACTTAAATATAAAATCGAAAACAATAAAGATCAGGGAAGAAAAATAGGGACAATGCTAGGAGCCCTAATACATGGCATAAACAGAATATGAACCATTACTAACAATGCACAAACACCAGAAGAGAAACTAGATAACTGGGAGCTCCTAAAAATCAAACACTTATGCTCATCAAAAGACTTCACCAAAAGAGTAAAAAGACAACCTACAGACTGGGAAAAAAATTTCACCTACGACATATCCAATCAGCATCTAATCTCTAAAATCTACAAGATACGGCAAAGCCTCAACAACAAAAAGACAAATAAGCCAATTAAAAAATGGGCAAAGGAGATGAACAGTCACTTCACCAAAGAAGACATTCAGGTGGCTACCAGATACATGAGGAAATGCTCACAATCATTAGCCATTAGAGAAATGCAAATCAAAATGACAATGAGATACCACCTCACCCCAACAAGGCTAGCATTAATCCAAAAAACACAAAATAATAATATATATTGGAGAGATTGTGGAGAGACTGCAACACTTATACACTGCCGGTGCGATTGTAAAATGGTACAACCACTTTGGAAATCAATTTGGCGCTTCCTTAAAAAGCGAGAAATATAAGTACCATAAGATCCAGCAATTCCACTCCTTGGAATATATCCTAGAGAAATAAGAGCTGTCACACAAATAGATACATGCACACTCATGTTCATTGCAGCACTGTTTACAATAGCAAAAAGATGGAAACAACCTAGATGCCCATCAGTGCAGGTATGGATAAACAAATTATGGTGTATTCACACCATGGAATATTATACAACAATAAGAACATTAGTGAATCTGTGAAACATCTCATATCACGGATGAACCTGGAAACATTAGTCAGTCGCAAAAGGACAAATATTGTATAAGACCACTATTATAAGAACTCAAGAGAAGGTTTAAACACAGAAGAAAACATTCTTTGATCATTACAAGGTTGGGGAGGGAGGAAGATGGGTATTCACTAGCTAGATAGCTGACAAGAATTATCCTAGGTGAAGGGAAGGACAGCACACACTACAGGGGAAGTCAGCACAACTGGACTAAAACCAAAGCTAAGAAGTTTCCTGAATACAAACAAACACTTTGAGGGACAGAGTGGCAGGGGCAGGGTTCTGGGGACCATGGTTTCAGGGGACATCTAGGTCAATTGGCATAACAAACTTTATTAAGAAAATGTTCTGCATTCCATTTTGGCGAGTGGCGTCTGGGGTCTTAAAAGCTAGTGAGCGGCCATGTAAGATGCATCAATTGATCCCAGCACACGGGAGCAAAGGAGAATGAAGACCACCAAAGACACAAGGAAAATATGAGCCCAAGAGACAGAAAAGGCCACATAAACCAGAGACTCCATCAGCCTAAGACCAGAAGAGCTAGATGGTGCCCTGCTACCACCAATGACTGTCCTGACAGGGAACACAATAAAGAGTCCCTGATGGAGCAGGAGAAAAGTGGGGTGCGGAACTCAAATTCTAGTAAAAAGATCAGACTTAATGGTCTGATGGAAACTGGAAGGACCCTGGAAGACATGGCCCCCAGACTCTGTTAGCCCAGAACCGATACCATTCCTGAAGCCAACTGTTCAGACGTAGATTAGACTGTACTATAAGACAAAATGATACTCATGAAGAGAGTGCTTCTTAGCTCAAGTAGATACATGAAACTAAATGGGCAGCTCCCTTCTGGAGGCAAGATGAGAAGGCAAAAAAGGACAGGAGCTGGTTGAATGGACATGGGAAAGCTGGGGTGGAAAGGAGGAGTGTGCTGTCACATTATAGGGAGAGCTACTAGGGTCAGATAACAATGTGTGTATAAATTTTTGTATGAGAAATGAACTTGAGCCATAAACTTTCACTTAGAGCACACACACAAAAAGAAGATATGTCTGTCAACCACATGAATGTGTGCCAGGAATTGTGCCAGGCACTTTACATGCATTTTCACTAACATTTATAATAACATTTGAAGGTAGACATTATTTCTCCCATTTAAAGACGAGGAAGCTGAGACTCAGTGAAGGTTTACAACTTGCCTAAGGCGACAGAGCTAACAAGTCCCAATGCCAAGACTGTATTGAACTCTCTCTGTTTGAATCCTTTCAGTTAATTTTGTTTGATTGGGCAAATATTTATCAGGTGACTCTATGTGCTAGGTGCTGTACCAAGCCTGAGGAGAAAAATAAGTGAAAACCTTGAGAAGTTTCCAGTGAAGACTTCTTATATTTTATCCTTGACCACGTGCTTGGAGATGGCAGGTAGGAAGAGACTTCAGTAGTTGTATTAATTAGGATGCATTTGCCTGCAAGCAACAGGAAACCCAGCTTGAAGTGCCTTAAACAACCAAGAGAACACACTGTGACTAAGACTGTTGGGTATTTTCTAATATCAATTTTCCACTTCTAGCAGGAGCAGAAGTCCCAATTTATAGCTGGGCGTCTGGCCTCTCAGAATAAAGACAATGTTTTTCAATCTCACCTACAGTTAACCAGCTGCCATCAAGTCAGTTCGGACTCATGGCAACCCCACATATGTCAGAGTAGAACTGTGCTCCGTATGGTTTTCAATGGCTGATTTTTTGGGAGAAGATCATCAAATCTTTCTTCCGAGGCACCTCTGGGTGGACTCGAACCTCCAGTCTTTCAGTTAACAGCTGAATACATCAACCACTGGCATCACCCAGAGACTCCTCACCTGCAATTAGGTGTGTTCATATAATTAAGTTCTGGCATGTAAATAGAAAGGAGCCCTGGTGACACAAATGGTTAAGCGCTTGGCTGCTAACTGAAAGGTTGGCAGTTTGAACCACCAGAGGCTGTCAAGGAGAAAGACCTGGCAATCTGCTCCTGTGAAGATTAAAGCCTAGAAAACCCTATGGGCAGTTCTACTCTGTTAGATGGGATCACTATGAGTCAGAATTGACTCAACAGCACCCCACAAAAACAACATGTAAACAGAAGTGGTATGTACATCTTCTGAGAAGTATCTTTCCCTTCTCACCTTCTTGCTGATTGGATTCAGATGTGATGGATTTGCAGCAGCCATCTTGGACCATGAGGGAGTAGCGTTTGTGTTTAGATAGCAGAGCTCACAGATAGATGGTGTACTATCTCTGGACAATCTGCTTGGATTTTTTTTTTTTTTAAACCTGGGAAAGGAACAAATCTTGAACTTGTTTAAGTAACTATAATTTAGGATTTTCTATTAACTTGCAACTGAATGTAAGCCTAACTTATATACACATAATTGGAAGGTCAGAGGTAGGGTGGGCTTTAGTGTTAGTTTGATTCAGCAGCTCAATGATGTTATCAAGGAATCAGTTTTGTTCCAGACCTTTGTTCCTCTTTTGGTGTCAGTTTCATCCTAAGGTGGGCTCTTCTTCATGGAATAAGGTGACTCCAATAAAAGATGGCTACATGCTTCCTTATCAGTTTTCATGGAGACCGAATCTTGTCCAGAAGCTCTCTCATAAAAACAATGAAGCTCCTTTACCAGAAGTCCTCATGTATCTCCTTGATTTTCATTGCCCTGATTTAGGTCAGATTTGGCCAGGGGAATGCCACAGACTAATTGGCTTAGTTGTAACAGAAGCAATCACTGTGACAAGGGAGATGTACTTACACTGATAGACTTGGACTAGTCAGGGTCCACCCCTGGAGGTGGGGTATTCTTTTTTTTCTTTTTTTAATTCACCTAATTCCAGGATAACATTCTAATTTCAGGTCATTACAGTTGATCTTGGACATTGATAAATTTAACCTTCACAGTTTGTACTGTTCTTGAAGGAACTTGTGGTCCACGCTTGTAAGGGGTAGTATAACACTGAAGGAGCCTGTGGTCCACACTGTGTAAGGGATAGTATAACACCTTCCTATGTGGTTACTAAGAAGATTAAATAAAATATGTAGCCCCTCTAATTCAGGAACTAGAATGACATGCCCCAAGAGGCTGGTGGGCTACAGGAAGTACTGGTGAGTCCAGCCAATGGCCCCACGCAGACCTAGGATAAATCCCTTGGAAATGTCCCCAGGGTGGTGTGACTCAGGGAGAGCTGCTACATGAGAATTTCTCCTCCACCTCTCCCCTTTCCTATCCTTCAAGGCTACCTGAGGTGCCTATACTCCCTGTAATTTATTTTCCTTGGAGTTAAAACATCTTTTTTCTCAGTAACCTGGGAGGGGTAACATTAAATCCTAGCCCAAATTTGTTGATTATTAATTAGAAGCTCTCTCCCTCAAGCCCCACTACCGCCACAGACAGTGGGCAGGTGAGATGGAGTCATAGAAAAGTAAGTTTCCAGGTTCATGCTAATCAGAGAGGGTAGGGTGTGACATCTTAATGAAGGTTGCTAAGTACCTGGCCCCACCACCTGTCTGTCAGTTTGCTGTACTCTGGCAGCTCGCATGTTGCTATGATGCTGGAAGCTGTGCCACCAGTATTTCGAATACCAGCAGGGTCATTCATGGTGGACAGGTTTCAGTGGATCTTCCAGACTAAGACTGACCAGAAAGAAAGGCCAGGCGATCTACTTCAGAAAATCAGCCAGTGAAAACCTTATGGGTCACAATAGAACATTGACCAATATAGTGCTGTAAGGTGCATATGTACCAACAATCATGAGATGGTGCAGGACTGGGCAATAGTTTGTTCTGTTATATAT
This sequence comes from Dugong dugon, assembly GCA_030035585.1. Lineage (NCBI taxonomy): Eukaryota > Metazoa > Chordata > Mammalia > Sirenia > Dugongidae > Dugong > Dugong dugon. The sequence continues at coordinate 40,921,486 of CM057469.1, read as the reverse complement.
AAGGTCACCATGAGTCAGAGTTGACTCAATGGCTACTAACAATGAAGTCCTTGGTCAGGGTAGGAGACAGGGATGATAAGAATGATCAGAAAGTGGAGATAGTGGAAGACATCAAAGTTGGCGTCTGTGACTTAATAATTTAGCCCAGGGCTAGCCCCGTGCAATCTATTCTGAGTGATAAAATTGCTCTCATTTGATTCTCTGCTGTTGATAGACAACAGCTCTATCCCTTTCTTGGATTCATCAGTGGTTGCCAAGATCTCTGAAGCTTTGTTTCTTAGTCATCCATCTGGCCTCTGGCATGCCCACATGGCTCAGTACACATCCTGTTAAAATGACAGGGCTCCATTAGTCTCCTCAAAAGGGAAAGGAACAACCAGAAGGAGGACATTCATTCAGTATAGAAATCATGTCAGGAGAAGAAGCCAGAAACACTGGCCCAAAATGGGATTAGAGGGAGCTGAGTTACCATGAAAAGCAAAAGGTCTTTTCTATTATTTACAGTCTATTGTAAAAGCAATTCTACACTAAATATTTTTTTCTGTAGTAAATGCATTTGGGTACTATCTTCCAACAGGTCATCAGTTCATCAGCTGGTTTAAGTTTATCACTTAAAGCAATTAGATTTGTGGTACTTAATCCAAAAGTGTCAGGACACAATTTATTCGCCTAAAGGACCACTTCTGAAGTTCTTCTGCAGTGCTTTAACTTTTACAACAGCATTTCACAAAGTGTGTGCCCTGAATCACATGGCAGGGGAAAGGATGATGGTGGTGGTGGTATTGAGTGTTAAAAATGCAGATCCCCGAGCTCCACCCAGAACCTACTAAATTAGACTCTTTCTAGATTGGGGCCTACAAATCAGCATTTTGAACTATCAGGTCATGAGATTCTTAATGCACTCTAGAGTTTCAGCACTTGGACTCCTAGAAAGTGCCAATAAAAATACTTCACAGTTGATGGGGTTCTATGCTTTACAAAGAGGCAGCAGTGACTCAGTGGTAGAATTTTCACCTTCCATGCAGGAGACCTGGGTTCCCTTCCTGGTCAATGCACCTCATGTGCAGCTACCAGCCATCTGTCAGTGGAGGTTAGCGTGTTACTATGATGCTGAACAGGTTTCAGCAGAGCTTTCAGACTAAGACAAACTAGGAAGAAAGGCCTGGTGATCTACTTCTGAAAATCAGCCAATGAACCCCTATGAATCACAAGGGTCTGAACTGCAACTGATCATGGGGATGGCACAGGACCAGGCAGTGTTTCAACGTGTGCATGGAGTCGCACACGAGTCGGGGTGGAGGGTGTGCGGCAACTGAATGGCAGCTAACAACAACAACAACAACATGTTTTACAAAGACTTTTGTATAATATTTCATTTGATCTTTACCACAAGCCCATGAAATAGAGTCAGAAGAGATATTAGTGTTTCCATTTTATGGAGGAGAGACCACAGCTCTGCACCATCAAGTAACTTGTGGGAGTTCTCATGCTCATAAGTGAGGTAGCCTGGGCTGTAACTCAGGTCTTCTAGCACCAAGTTCACTGCTCCTGAGATTACTCCAGACAGTAATGACATTCTCACATACTAAATATGGAATCCAGTCTTCGGCCAGTGTCTAAAGGGACAGAAAAGGGACACAGAGTAGTCACAGGAAAAAGCATAATTTGTGGAAAGAGAAAAACTATAAAAACTTGTTAATGTAAGTAACCAGCCTACTTAATGGTAATTAATAGTCTAATAACAATGTTGAATTTGTTCAAACTGTAAGTATAATAAAAATTGCTTTCATTGTCTATTTAGATTTGGCCTGGTTGGCTCAATTAATTGGTTTGAGTAGAAATGATCAAGTTTTTATAATGTGAACCAAGTGATCAGAAGCCCAGTTAAGTGAATCCTACATTCATTTACTTTTTTTAAAATTTTTATGTTTATTATACTTTAGATGAAGGTTTACAGAGCAAACTAGCTTCTCATTAAACAATTAATAACACATTTTGTTTTGTGACATTTGTTGCCAATGCCACAACATATCACACTGTCCCCTCTCAACCTTGGCTTCCCCATTACCAGCTTTCCTGTCCCCTCCAGCTTTCTTGTCCTTTCCCTGGGGAGGTGTGCCCATTTAGTTTCTTTTTATTTTATGGGCCTGTCTCATCTTTGGCTGAAGAGTGAACCTCAGGAGCGACTTCATTACTGAGCTAAAAGGGTGTCCAGGGGCCATACTCTTGGGGTTTCTCCAGTCTGTGTCAGATCAGTAAGTCTGGTCTTTTTTTTAGTGAGTTAGAATTTTGTTCTACATTTTTCTCCAGCTCTGTCCGGGACCCTCTACTGTGATCCTTGTCAGAGCAGTCAGTGGTGGTAGCCAGGCAACATCTAGTTGTACTGGACTCAGTCTGGTGGAGGCTGTGGTAGTTGTGGTCCATTAGTCCTTTGGACTAATCGTCCCCTTGTGTCTTTAGTCTTCTTCACCCTCCCTTGCTCCAGACGGGGTGAGACCAGTGGAGCATCTTAGATGGCCACTCACAAGCTATTAAGACCCCAGACGCTGCTCACCAAAGTAGATACATTCATTTACTTTTAATGATAATGGTGTTGAAGGAGAATCTATGTGACTCAAACCTCGGTCAAGTACAGGTAGTCCCCCGATTTACGACGTATTCCACTTACGCCCAACTGCACTTACGACCATATGTTTTTTACTACATGTAATGTTGTAGCACGTGATTTGCTGATGTTACCATTTTCCGATGTTCACTAGACACATGTTCATATGTAATGTTTTGAACTCCCAAAGACATAAAAAGACTGGATTTATAAAGATACTGGTAATAAAAGGCAATAATAATGAAAACTAAAAATAATGAACTATTTGACTTATGTCATAATCAACTTAAGGGGGTCATCAGAACGTAACCCCATCCTAAGTTGGGGACTACCTGTACACATGAGGAGTTATTCATACCCACTTTCCTTCTGTCAGCAATCCATGATGTTAGAGTTTCATTCTGAACTTCTAGTGGAATTAAATCTGAGGATCTCAAAATTATGTTATGAATTGCATTTGGTTCAGTTACAATTACTGCCAACAAGACACACATTGGCAATTACTTTCACAGCTATAAAGTCAAGCAGATGAACAGTCCCCTGCTGGACCTCTAGTTACTGTGTAAAACCTTTTGCCCCCACAAAATCTTGGCAGCCACACCGTGGGGCCAGATGGGCCTCATTTAGCCTTGAACTCCTTGTCAGCCCAGTTACAGCATAATACTAAGGAGACCAGGTTATGTGTTTGGCCCCTAGGTGGAACTGCTGGCTTGGCTTTGTCTCATGGCTACTGACTTAGCTCTACTTCACAGACAGCCATCTTGTGTCATGAGAGAGCATGAATGGCTACTTCATACAGATCGGAAAGGTCAGGCCCCTTTCCAGCATTGCTTTGGGAAGCAACCTATGGTAAAACACTGTGTGAACAAGTCCTTTGTTTAACTTGGACATGGTGAAAAACGCAGGCTGCACTACTGGGCTTATATTATTTTATAATTAAAACATTTTACTAATGGATTTATCATAGTTCATCCTGAGTTAGAATGAATCCAAGCCATTTGGGGGCAATCTGGATACAATATGTGATTGCATGTCCTTAATTGCTGGTCAGACTGAATACTGTTCCATCTCATCTTCTCTGTTTTTGTTTTTTCTAAAGATACTCAGGAGCTTATCTTTCCTCCACCACTGGGATAAATACACCAGCTTGTTTTCTAGTTTTCAAAATAGTTTCTTGTTGTGTAATAATTCTTGGAACCATGAGGATTTACTGAAATGTATGATGCATGTTATTGTTGCTGTTGGCTGCCATGGAGTTGATTCTGAGTCATGGTGACCCCATGTGTGCAGAGTACAACTGCTGCACAGGGTTTTCAGGGTCGTGACCTTTTGGAAGCAGATTGCCAGGCCTTTCTTCTGGGCACCTCTAAGTGAGTTTGAACTGCCAACCTTTTGGTTAGTAGTCGAGTGCTTAACCATTTTCGCCACCCAGGAACTGTGATGCATGTAGTAGATACGAATTATTCCACTGCACTTGAGATACTTTGTTTTTCTAGCTCATCAAATCCAGCTCTAGGGGGGCTCACTCAGTCTAGGGGGGAGGGAAGAGAGGTCTCTGTCATTACTCCATTTGTTACTCCATTTGGTCACTGCAGAAGTTGCTCCTCACCCAAGCCTGCACAGCCCTCACTACGGCTGGCAGCCCTGTGGCTGTTCCTCCCTCACCAGGTCAGCAGCTGCCCCCAAGATGAGGAGCTCAATGTCTAGCCTCAACAAGATTCAAGCAGCCATCCCTTAGTCAAGGCACTGTGCGTGAACTAAATGCCACAGGTCCCCCTCCTTAGAGAACCCTCAAAGCAGAGGACCAGCCACTCTCTCCCTGGGATCAATCCTCTCCCCAACTCTAAGACATTTTATGACCCACAATGCCACTCCCTCCACCCCCTAGCATGTCAACTTCTTCCTGCCTTGGAACAAAGGATTGATCTTAAAACATAAAATCTGTCCCTCTGGATCTAGGAACACAGGAATACAATAGCTAGCTGCCTTCTCTGACAGGAGGAAAAGGGAAAAATTCCCTTTAGTCTTTGCTGATGAGTCCACAGCACCAAAAAACTCTCCACAAAACCACCAACCACACAAAAAGGCAAAATACAGGTAATTCTCAATAATTCATTCCAAGTGTGATACACCAGTTTTTCCTACAATTTTGTTTAATTAATGATTCTTTTTGCTATTGTTAAATTGCTTCTGTTTCCTCCCCTCCCCATCCCCCAATATATTTTGTCCTTAAAGAAACCAAATCTATTTCTGGAATATCCATTTTATTCAATTAGTGCTTTCTTTCTCTCCCTGTTTTGAAGTCAATGCCATACAATTTTCATGATGATCTAGTTGTTATGTGTTTCAGAATCTAATAGGGTGCACCCACCATCAGTAAATTAAAAAAAAAAGGTTTTGCTATTCTTGACTGCTATTTCTTTTGGACTAATTTCACAATATGTGTCGTTGTATAAATTATCTTAGGGAAATGCTAATTGCATTAAATTCATGTATTAACTTAAGATATATTGTCTTTACTGTAGTCTCTTCCTAACCAGAAGCAAAATAGATTTTGTAATTTTTTTGTGTGTCCTTTTATTTTCCTATTACAGTGTTTTACATCTCTTTGAATAAAATAACTTCTTTTTAATTCAACTTGAGACAACACTCAAGAATTTGTGCTTTTTGTCACTCTTATTGAATGGAATCTCTTTTTCCACTAGTATAAAGAATGGCACCAAGTTTTATGGATTTATCTTATGCACCATAACTTTTTATCACCTTTCTTCTCTCAGATTGATGAGCATGCAATAATATCATCTCCCAAAGATACTCTAACTGTTCCTTTCCCGGGTAGACGCCTCTGTTTCTTGCCCTTCTTGGAACGTTATTGTCGGCATTTTCAATAAACGCAATGATGGTAGAGGACACACCGTTTCTACTCTGAAGGGATTCTCCATTTTGTACAATATTGGCTTTTAGTTTTTGGTTTCTTTAAAAAAAGGAACTTTCATACAGAAACTCTCTTTGTTAAACTCTAGACTTTTCAAAAGGAATAGATGTTGAGTTTATTTGAATTATCTTGGTTTTTATTGATATAATGGAATCATTTTATAAAATTTTCCTATTAGTATGAAGATTTAAACCTGACTCTTGACCTATGGTTGACAATGGATGTGTGGGCAATGCGGTAATACCTGGATTCGGTACATAGCTCAAAGCTAACAAACATGTAAACAAGCAAGCAAGCAAGCAAGCAAACAAACAAACCTGGTTGCCCAGAAAAGCTTGAGCTTTATTTTTAAGACGCACCGTTTATTTGTGGAGAATTCGTAGGTGGTGCCAACACTTAAGGAGCTTGACTGCTAATCAAAAGGTTGGAGGTTCGAGGCACCAGAGGTGCCTCGGAAGAAAGACCTGGTGATCTACTTCTGAAAATCAGCCATTGAAAACCTTATGGAACACTGTTCTACTCTGACACACGTAGGGTTGCCATGAGTAGGAATCGACTCAGTGGCAACGGGCTTGGTTTTCTTTATTTGGAGAGTGTTTTGTTTTGTTCTAAGGAGCCCTGGTGGTGCAGTGGTTAAGTGCTCCTCTGCTAACCGAAAGGTTGGTTGTTGGAACCCACCAGCAGCTTTGCAGGAGGCAGATGTGGCAGTCTGCTTCTGTAATGATTACAGCCTTGGAAACCCTATGGAGCAGTTCTACTCTGTCCTATAGGGTCACTATTGAAAGTTTGTTTTCTTTGCCCCGGAGGCCCACTGCTGCCAGACCTGTGAAATGTACTCAGCTTATTATCCAGACCACTTCTCAGCCCCAGCTACTGCTCCCTCCTGTAGTTGATTGTCCTATAGATTATGACTGGGTCTTTGGACCAACACTGAGAATAGCATTTTCTGAGATCTTACTTATTTTTAACTAAGTTTTGCAACCATAGGGTATTCTTTTTGTTCTTCAGTCACAGGGAACAAAATTGTAGTTACTGCCTTGTACTATGAACCACAGCTATTTTATGTCATAAGACAACGTTCATATCTTACTCTAAATAGTGTTGGGCTTTCACTGACTAACAATTAACAGTAGTTTTTATAAGTAGAACTCAGGGAAAATATTACAACTGTGAGTTGCACAATCTTGGGCAAAATAATTGCATAGTTATCTGATGTATTTTGGACTGTTGAAACATAAACGCGGTATTTGGTCAATGATAGAACTTTTTAAATTTTAGGTATTTTGTAAAAGAATCCTTTTTGTTTTTACCCCTATCAATCTGGCAAAATTAAAAAAAAAATTAGCTTATAGTTAGTGAAGGTGGGGGCAATTTGGCAATATCTATTAAAATTGTAAATGTGTGTGCCCTTTTACCTAGGAATCCCATTGCTGGTTACCATATTTTTAGTAAATACCGTGCACCTTCTGCCATTTGTTTGCCAGCCATGCCTTCCCGCTGTGAGGCACCTTCACAAGCGCTGCCATGCCAATCTTCTTCCAAATGTTGCTGTAAAAAACAATTAGCATAGCGTACTTATGAAAATACCTCATGGGGGGTGGGAAGGGAGAAGGGCGCAGCTGTCAAACTCAGAAGGCATGAATTATTTGCATAAAAATACAGTAGTTATTGTTCATATACAATAAAATGTGTGTGCAATGTATAAGGATATGAATATAGCATATTTATATAATTTATAATATTAAAAACTGGAAATAACTTAAATATGTCTAAAAATGGATTGGTTAAATAAGTTATGATATATATATTCAATAGAATCTCATGCTATTGCTATAAAGATGAAGTAGATATTTTTATACAAATAACACATGCGTTATATGTGTTTTGCCAACCATGCAACTCCCTCACACATTCTTTTCCTGGGTGCACTATGTGCATTACAATGTGTGGGCATGTTATTTATGTGGGCGTGTTATTTGTGAAAAATACAGTAGATCTACAGGTATTGATATGAAAATATGACCCAGATATATTAAGTGAACAAAGCAAAACGGAGAATAGTATGTACAACATGCTCTTATTTTTGTTTCAAACAAATAGAATTATAGTTCTATATGTACAAAAAATTCCTGAAAAAATATTGTTTGACTATTTTATCATGAGAATATATAATTTTGATAATTACAAAACATTTATTGTTCTCAAAAGCAACTCAGTTGCACTGTAGAAACTTTAAAAGATAGTGATAGAAGTAAGAATTACCCAGAATACCACCACACACAAATAATTATTATTTGCAATTTGATGTTCTTCCTTTTGGGATTCTTTCAACGCATACATACACTTTTTAAAAGATTAGCACCACAGTACTAATGTAGTTTTTCAGTCAACCTTTTCTCTACCCTTCAACATCTTATCTTGAGCAATTTTTTGTATCATTAACGAAAATATTTTTCCTGAATTATCCAGTCGCTTCCTCTGCCTTATAATTCAAGGCAGTTTTAGTCTGATCTTTCCATTGCTGTGTAGTCTGGGGCAGTGGAATGAGAATGGGCTTTAGAATCAGAAGACCTCCATTCAAGTCACACTCCAGCCAGTTTGTTGTCTAGATGCTTTTCCTCTTTGGTAATATGGGTAAGCTAAGAGCCAGCACTACCCACATTATGGTGATATTGGGAGGGTTAGACGAGGTATCATAGGCAAAATGCTTTATAAGCTATAAAGTTTGTTAAGAACCTACTCGTTGTGCTAAAGCAGATCCTCAGTGCCTCTGCGTGGTATTGTGGACTCTGCTTTCTCCTTCCTTGCGTGATCAAGATTCTTCACCTCCTGAGGCAGTGAGACCAGACTCTTCATCTGGCTCTCGAAGACTCTCACAATCTTTAGCAAACCCACATTCGTAGTCCTATCTGCGGATTCAGCCGACTTGGAGCCATTTCAGCCGCTTCCATGTACTCTACATGGAAACATACTTTCAAGGTATCTTGCTGATATTACCTTTACCTGCAACATCCTTTTATCCCCTTGTGTCTAGTAAAATCTTACTTATCCTTCAAAGCCTAGGTCCACTGTCAACTTTTCTGTGCAGACTTCCCTTGCATCCAAGACTAAATTAATGGTTTACTCCTCTGGGCTCACACAGCACTTGGTCTTTATCGCTGTTCTATACCCACTTATCACATAGTTCAAGAATCCTTGCCTCTTGGGGTGTAATTGTCATCTTTTGTGGTGTCTGTCCACAGGGTTTGAACTTGCTTGTTCTGGATAGAACCCCTGCTTAGAATTTGCACTTCTAACAAGTTCCCTGCTGAGAATTTGCATTTCCAACAAGTTCCTAGAATCACCCGGGGCTCTTGTTAAAACGTAGATTCTGATTCAGTGTATCTGGGGTGGAAATGAAAATTCTAAGCAGGGGTCGAACCAGAACGAATTGGTTCTGGTTCAAACTGGAACTGAAACTGGTTCTCCAGTCTCAGTCACACCGTTAAGTCTGCTCTTCTTACTAGAATTTGAGTTCTGTACCCACATTTCTCCTGCTCCATCGAGGACTCTCTGTTGTGTTCCCTGTCAGGGTGGTCATTGGTGGTGGCCGGGCACCATCTAGTTCTTCTGGTCTCAGGCTGATGAAGTCTCTGGTTTATGTGGCCCTTTCTGCCTCTTGGACTACTACTTTCCTTGTGTCTATGGTGTTCTTCATTCTCCTTTACTCCAGGTGGTTGGGACCAATTGATACATCTTAGATGGCTGCTTGCAAACTTTTAAGACCCCAAATGCCACTCACTAAAGTAGGATGTAGAACATTTTCTTAATAAGCTTTGGTATGCCAATTCACCAAGATGTCCCCTGAAAGCATGGTCCCCAGACCCCTACCCCTGCTACTCTATCCCTCAAAGTGTTTGATCGTATTCAGGAAACTTCTTAGCTTTGGTTTAGTTCAGTTGTGCTGACTTCCACTGTAGTGTGTGCTGTCCTTCCCTCCTCCTAAGATAATTCTTATCTACTATCTAGTTAGTAAATAACCCCCACCCTCCCTCCCCACCCTCATAGCCATCACAGAATGTTTTCTTCTGTGTTTAAAGCTTTTTTTGAGTTCTTATAATAGTGGTGTTATACAATATTTGTCCTTCTGTGGCTGACTAAATTCACTCAGCATAATGACCTCCAGCTTCCTCCGTATTATAAGATGTTTCAGGGCTTCATCGTTGTTCTTTATCGTTGCATAGTATTCCATTGTGTGGATATACCATAATTTGTTTATCCATTCGTCCTTTAATGGGCACCTAGGTTGTTTCCATCTTTTTGCTGCTGGGAACAGTGCTGCAATGAACATGGGTCTGTGTATATCTATTCGTGTGATGGCTCTTATTTCTCTAGGATATATTCCAAGGAGCGGGATAGCTGGATTGTATGCTACTTCTATTTCTTGCTGATTTTGTCAAATTTTCTGGTGTTTTAGCTACAATATTTGGGTGATTAGCATGGGGGGGGGTGACACCATGAGCTACTGCACTGGGTGACACCAACCCTAGTGACACCACTGCATTGAATATAAAACTGAATTATCTTAAAACGACAGTTTGTGAGCTATTACTATCTTCTAGTTGCTTTTTTTTTTTATTTTTTATTTTTTTATTTTTTATATATATATTTTATTGTACTTCAGGTGAAAGCTTACAGAGCAAATAGTTTCTCATGAAATAGTAGTACACATGTTGTTTTTTGACATTGGTTAACAACCCCACAACGTATTAAGCCTCTAAATTCTCAACCTTTTTTTTTGATGAAAATTACAGATGGCCAAAGATACACCGTTTCAAAAATTTCTACATTCACAGTTCAGTGACATTGACTACGCTCTTCCAACTGTGCTGTTATTCTCACTTAAGATGAAGGCTTACAGAACAAAATAGTTTTTTCATTTAACAGTTACTACACATGTTGCCCTATGACAATGGTTAACAATCTCACAGCACATCCTTACTCCTATTCTTGATGTGCTGTGAGATTGTTAACCATTGTCATAGGGCAACATGTGTAGTAACTGTTAAATGAAAAACTATTTTTTCTGTAAGCCTTCATCTTAAGTGAGAATAACAGCACAGTTGGAAGAGCGTAGTCAATGTCACTGAACTGTGAATGTAGAAATTTTTGAAACGGTGTATCTTTGGCCATCTGTAATTTTCATCAAAAAAAAAGGTTGAGAATTTAGAGGCTTAATACGTTGTGGGGTTGTTAACCAATGTCAAAAAACAACATGTGTACTACTATTTCATGAGAAACTATTTGCTCTGTAAGCTTTCACCTGAAGTACAATAAAATATATATTAAAAAAAAAAAAAAAAAAAAAAAAAGAATATCCTTACTCCACCTTGTATTCCCTATCACCAGGGGGCTTCCTTGTCCCCTTCTGTCTTCTGGACCTTGTCAGTGGACTATTGTACCTCTTTAGTCTCATTTGTTTATTTATTTATTTATTTATTTTTATTTTATTTAAACACCATTTCAAAACTTTTTACTTACACATTTAAGTGATATTGACTATGCTCTTCCAATTGTGCTGCCATTCTCGCCCAAGATGAAGGCTTACAGGACAAAACAGCCTCCCATTTAATAGTTACTACAAATGTTGCCCTATAGCAGTGGTCAACAATCTCACAATACATCGTCAGTGTCCTTATTCAATTTGTGTTCCTTATCATCAGTTTCCTACTCTCCCTCTGCCTTCTGGCCCTTGTCACCGGACTCCTGTACCTCGTTAGTCCCATTTAGTTTTACTGGGGTGTCCATTTCCAGGCTTAACATCGAACCTTGAAGGTAACTTCACCTCTGAGCTGAAAGGGTGTCTGGGGGCCACACTCTCGAGGTTTCTCTAGTATTCTTTAGGCCAGTATATCTGGTCTTCTTTTTTTTTTTTTTTTTTGGGAGTTAAAATTATGCTCTACATCCTACTCCAGCTCTGCCCAGAACCCTCTGTTGTGATCCTGGTCAGAGGAGTCATTGGTGGTAGCCGGGCACCATCCAGCTGTACTGGGCTCAGTCCCGTGGAGGCCTTGGTAGCTGTGGACCATTAGTCCTTCGGACTAATCTTTTCCTTGTATCCTGTTCTCTTCGTTCTCCCTTGTTCCCGAAGGGATGAGATCAGTGGAGTATCTTAGATGGCCGCTCATAGGCTTTTAAGACCCCAGACACTACTCACCAAGGTAGAATGTAGAGCATTATCTTTATAAGTAGTGTCATGCCAATTGAGCTAGATGTTCCCCAAGATCATGGTCCCCAGAGCCCTCCGTCCAACAACTCAGTCCCTCGGGGGGTTTGGATGTGTCTATAGGGCCTCCATGACCTTTCCTTGTGCAGGTTGTGTTAATTTCCCCTGTACTATGTACTATCTCATCTCTCACCCAAGTTACCACTTACCTATTACCTATTTAGTATTTCCCCCCCACCTCCCATCCCTGGTAACCAACAAGGATTGTTACATTTTGCATGTCAATTTTTTCATGGGTTTTTACAATAGAGGTCTCATACAATATTTGTCCTTTTGTGATTGACTTATTTCACTCAGCATGATGTCCTCCAGTTTCATCCATGTTATGAGATGCTTCACAGATTCATTGTTCTTTCTCGTTGCATAGTACTCCATTGTGTGTATGTACCATAGTTTGTGTATCCATTCGTCTGTTGATGGACATCGAGGTTGTTTCCATCGTTTTGCTATTGTGAATAATGCTGCCATGAACATAGGTGTGCATATGTCTATTCGAGTGATGACTCTTATTTCTCTAGGATATATTCCTAGGAGTGGGATTGCTGGATCGAATGGTACGTCTATTTCTAGCTTTCTGAGGAAACGCCATATCATTTTCCAAAATGGCTGTATCATTTTGCATTCCCACCAGCAGTGTATAAGAGTTCCCGTCTCCCCGCAGCCCCTCCAACATTTGTTATTTCCAGTGTTTTTGATTCGTGCCAGTAATGCCGGGGTGAGATGGTATCTCATTGTGGTTTTAATTTGCATTTCTCTAATGGCTAGTGATCGCGAGCATTTCCTCATGTGTCTGTTGGCCATTTGAATGTCTTCCTTGGTGAAGTGTCTGTTCATTTCCTTTGCCCATTTTTTGATAGGACTGGTTGTCTTTTTGTTGTAGAGGTGTTGGATTTTCTTGTAGATTATGGAGATTAGACCTTTGTCTGACTTGTACTGTCCAAAAATTTTTTCCCAGTCTGTAGGTTCTCTTTTAACTCTTTTGGTGAAATCTTTTGAAGAGCATAGATGTTTGATTTTTAGAAGATCCCAATTATCTAGTTTATCTGTTGGGTTTTTTGTGTTGATGTTTATGGTTTGTATCCTGTTAATGCCATGTATTAAGGTCTGAAGTGTTGGTCCTATTTTTTCTTCTATGAATTTTATAGTTTGAGGCTTTATATTCAGGTCTTTGATCCATTTTGAAGTAGTTTTTGTATATGGTGTGAGGTATGGGTCCTGTTTCATTTTTCTACAAATGGATATCCAGTTTTGCCAGCACCATTTGTTAAAAAGACTGTCTTTTCCCCATTTGATGGATTTTGGGCCCTTGTCAAAAATCAGGTGACCGTAGGTGGATGGATTTACATCTGAGTTCTCAATTCTGTTCCATTGGTCAATGTCTCTGTTGTTGTACCAGTACCAGGCTGTTTTGAGTACTGTAGCTGTATAGTAGGTTCTCAAGTCAGGTAGTGTGAGTCCTCCAACTTTATTCTTCTTCTTCAGTAGTGCTTTAGTTATTCGGGGTTTCTTCCCTTTCCATATAAAGTTAATGATTAGTTTTTCCATCTCTTTGAAGAATGTTGTTGGTATTTGTATCGGAATTGCATTGTATTTGTAGATTGCTTTAGGTAGAATTGCCATTTTCACAATGTTGAGTCTGCCTATCCATGAGCATGGTATGTTTTTCCATTTATGTAGATCCCTTTGGGTTTCATGCAGCAGTGTTTTGTAGTTTTCTTTGTATAGGTCTTTTATATTCCTGGTCAGATTTATTCCTAAGTATTTTATCGTTTTAGGGGCTATTGAAAATGGTATTGATTTCCTGATCTCCTTTTCATCGTTCTCTTTACCGGTGTATAGGAATCCAACTGATTTTTGAATGTTTATCTTGTATCCTGCTACTCTGCTGAATCTTTCTATTACTTCCAGTAAATTTCTCGTGGAGTCTTTAGGGTTTTCTATGTATAGTATCATATCATCTGCAAACAGGGAGAGTTTAACTTCTTCATTACCAATTTGGATGCCCTTTATTTCTTTTTCTTGCCTTACTGCTCTAGCTAGAACTTCCAGCACAATGTTAAATAGGAGTGGTGATAAAGGGCATCCTTGTCTTGTTCCTGTTTTCAGGGGGAATGTTTTCAGCCTTTCTCCATTAAGAATGATGTTGGCTGTTGGTTTTGCATAGATGCCCTTTATTATGTTGAGAAATTTCCCTTCTATACCTATTTTATTGAGAGCTTTTATCAGGAATGGGTGTTTGACTTTGTCAAATGCTTTTTCTGCATTAATTGAGATAATCATGTGATTTTTTTCTTTCCTTTATTTATGTGGTGGATTACGTTGATGGATTTTCTAATGTTAAACCATCCTTGCATACCTGGTATGAATCCTACTTGGTCGTGGTGTATTATTTTTTTGATATGATACTGAATTCTATTGGCTAGAATTTTGTTCAGAATTTTTGCATCTATATTCATGAGAGATATTGGTCTGTAATTTTCTTTTTTTGTGATGTCTTTGCCTGGTTTTGGTATCAGCGTTATGCTGGCTTCATAGAATGAATTTGGAAGTGTTGCTTCCTCTTCTATGCTCTGAAATAACTTGAGTAGAACTGGTACGAGCTCTTCTGTAAATGTTTTGTAGAATTCTCCAGTGAAGCCATCTGGGCCAGGGCTTTTTTTGGTTGGGAGTTTTTTTATTACCTTTTCAATCTCTTCTCTTGTTATGGGTCTGTTCAGATTTTCAATATCACTTTGTTGTAGTTTGGGTAGGCCGTATGTTTCTAGAAATTTATCCATTTCCTCTAGGTTTTCAAATTTGTTGGAATACAGTTTTTCATAATATTCTGTTATAATCCTTTTTATTTCAGTTGGGTCTGTTGTAATGTCCCCCATTTCATTTCTTATTTGGGTTATTTGTGCCCTCTGCTGTTTTTCTTTTGTCAGTCTGGCCAGTGGTTTGTCTATTTTGTTGATTCTTTCAAAGAACCAACTTTTGGTTTTGTTGATTCTTTCTATTGTTTTTCTGTTCTCTATTTCATTGATTTCTGCTCTGATCTTTACTATTTCCTTTCTTCCGGTGGTTGTAGGCTTTTTTTGTTGTTCTCTTTCTATTTGTTTGAGTTCTGTAGTTAATGTTTTGATTTTGTCCCTTTCTTCTTTTTTGATATGTGCATCTATTGCTATAAATTGTCCTCTGAGGACTGCCTTTGCTGTGTCCCAAAGGTTTTGGTATGATGTGTTTTCATTTTCATTTGATTCTAGGAATTTTTTAATTCCATCTCTGATTTCTTCTATTACCCATTGATGTGTAAGCAGATTATTATTCAGTTTCCATGTGTTTGATTTTTTTTCCTTGCTCTTTCTAGTGTTAATTTCTACCTTGATGGCATTGTGGTCAGAGAAGACACTGTGAATTATCTCAGCATTTTGGATCTTGTTGAGGATTGCTCTGTGGCCTAAGATGTGGTCTATTCTGGAGAACGTTCCATGTGCATTGGAAAAGAATGTGTACTTTGCAGCGGTTGGATGGATTGTTCTATATATGTCTATGAGGTCCAGTTGGCTGATTGTGTCCTTTAGGTCTTCTATATCTTTGCTGAGTTTCTTTTTAGTTGTTCTGTCCTTTACTGAGAGTGGTGTGTTGAAGTCTCCTACTATTATTGTGGAACTGTCAATTTCTCTTTTCAGTGCTGTTAGAGTTTTTTTTATGTATTTTGGAGCCCTGTCATTGGGTGCATAGATATTTATTATGGTTATGTCTTCATGATGGATCATCCCCTTAATCATTATATAGTGTCCTTCTTTGTCTTTTATGGTAGATTTTGTTTTAAAGTCTATTTTATCTGAGATTAGAATTGCCACTCCTGCTCTTTTTTGATAGTTGTTAGCTTGATATATTTTTTTCCAACCTTTGATTTTTAATAAATTCACATCTTTGTTTCTAAGATGTGTCTCTTGTAGACAGCAAATAGATGGATCCTGTTTTCTTATCCATTCTGCCACTCTCCGTCGCTTTATGGGTGCATTGAGTCCATTTACGTTCAGTGTAATTATTGATAGATGTGAGTTTGTTGCTGTCATTTTGTAGTGCTTTTTTTTGTGATGCTGAAGTTTTCTTTGTTCTTCTTACTCTCTTGTGCTGAGTTCCTTTTGTTTGTGGATTTTGTGTTCATTTCTTTTGTTTTTGTAGGTTTTGTTTTTGTTGAGACTTTATGTTTTTCGTCTTTATTTTTATGAGTTGGTTTGTTAACTTTTTTTGTGGTTACCATGAATTTTACCCTTATCTTTATAATTTTGAAGCAGTCTACCGTTACTTGGTATCGCCTTGCCTTCTTCTCCTTTAGAAGGTTCTATACCTATGCCGTTTGTTCCCTCTTTCATTGTTTTGATGTTGTTGTCATCCTTTGATTGATTTCTCTGATTCCCTGTTGTATATCTTTTGTTTTTGGAAAGTCGTCTGTAGTTCAGTTCCTAGAATGGTATCTGGTTCATGTTAACCTGCGTCCTAGGTCCTAGGTCCTGCCTGAGGGCTTAAGCTGTTTGTCCTCAGATCGAAGAACTCCCTTTAATAATTCTTGTAAGTTTGGTTTGACTTTTGCATATTCCTTTAGTTTCTGTTTATCTGGAAATGACCTAATTTCACCATCAAATCTGAATGAGAGTTTTGCAGGATATATTATTCTTGGCTGACAATTTTTTTCTTTCAAGATTTTATATATGTCAACCCATTGCCTTCTTGCCTGCATGGTTTCTGCTGAATAATGTGAGCTTAGTCTTATTGTTTCTCCTCTGTATGTGACTTCTTGTTTTTCACGAGCTGCTCTCAGGATTCTTTGTTTGTCTTTAGTTTTAGCGAGTGTGAATATGATATGTCTTGGTGATTTTCTTTTGGGGTCTCTTCTATATGGGGTTCGTTGAGCTTCTTGGATGACCAGCTTTTCATCTTTCATGATATTGGGAAAGTTTTCTGTCAGCAGTTCCTCAATGATCCTCTCTGTGTTTTCTGTTTTCTCCCCCTGTTCTGGTATGCCAATCACTCGTAAGTTTTTGCTTTTAATTGTGTCCCACATAACTCTCAGGGTCTCTTCATTTTTCTTTGTTCTTTTTTCTGAGTTTTCCTGAAACAGAGTTGTATCCAAGTGTTTGTCTTCAGTTCCACTGATCCTGTCTTCCATGGTTTCAAATCTACTTCTCAGCCCTTCTATGACACCGTCCATTTCTGAAATCTTGTTGTTTATCTTTTGGATTTCTAATTGTTGTTTTTGTATAATTTCGAGTTGTGAATTTATTTTGGCATTTTGTTCTTGCATCATCTTCCTGAATTCTTCCAATTTTTTGTCTGTATTTTCCATAAATTTGTCTATTTTTTCCTCATGTTTGTCAGCTTTTTGCCTCAGTTCTTGGAAAATTCCAAGTATTAGTGATTTGAGTTCCGTATCAGGTACTTCTAGTGCATTTTCTTCCACAGGAGAGTTATCTGGTGTTTTAATTTGGACGCCTATTGGAGCCATCTTGTCTTGTTTTTGTAAATGTTTTGATATTGTTTGCTGTTTTCGGGGCATTCAGTAGATATTTCTCTCGTTTATTGATTGTAGTTTTTTTTTTTTTTTTTCGTTCTTGTGGTACAGCTGGGCAGATCTAGTTGAGGAGGAGCCACTGGGATGGGTTGCTTGTGGCACTCACCGCAGCCACCAGGACGGTCGGTAGTCAGTGCTGGGCAGGTTCCAATAGGGCGTGCCTGCACCGCTTGGTGATGTGATGTCTAGTGCACGGTGCAGGTAGGTAGGGTGCAGTGGGAAGATGGTTATGTGTGAAGCTAAGCTGGATATGGGGGAGAGGAGAGAGGAGGAGGAGCAAAAAGCGTACAAACATAAAAGAATGCTAGGGGAGCTTGTCGTTGGAATGTACAGATGAGAGACTATGGAATGGAGGAAACCAGAAGGGGGAAGAGAAAGAAAAGGAAAGAATGACCAAATAAAAATCAGAAAAGTTAAAGAACTGCAAAGTTCCCAGGGATCCCACCGATGCAGCTATGAGGTCTGGGGGAGTCGGTCTCAATTTTCACAGCTCAGCCTGGCCAGAAGGTACAGAGGCATACATCACCTGGTATTCAGGGATCAGAAAGAGAAGGAAGAGATAGAGAGACAAGAAATTAAGCAATGAAGAAAGACAAAAGAGAAAAAGAGGTAAAAGATGACAAAACTAATCAAAAAAGGAAGAAAAATAAAATTGAGAAAAAAAAAAAAGGGCAACACCAGCAGTCAGTGCCTACAAATGGGACCCAGAGAGCCCCCACTTAGGGGCGCGAATTCCAAGAAGCCGGTAGTCTCGGGGTTAAGTGACCGTGGCCACGGGAAGCAGAGGGGCCAATGAACAAAGGCCCCAGGATCCCACCCGCGCGGGAGCCCAGACCTGGAAACAGCCACAGGTCCGCACGCAGCCCTACAGCCCCGCAGGAGAGAGCAGAGACAGCACTCGGAACCAGGCACCCAGGCAAAAGGAGGGGGAGGCGGCAGAAAAAGGTTTGCTAGCGGCCAGCAAACGGCTCCCAGAAAGCCCCCAGCCCGGGCGCACGGAATCCAAGCACCGGCGCCCCCCAGCTCAGGGACTCTGGCCACGGAAAGCAGAGGGGCGAACGAACAAAGGCCCCGGGATCCCACCCACGCGGGAGCCCAGACCTAGAAACAGCCACACGCCCGCACGCAGCCCTACAGCCCCGCAGAAGAGAGCAGAGACGGCACTCGGAACCAGGCACCCAGGCAAAAGGAGGGGGAGGCGGCAGAAAAAGGTTTGCTAGCTGCCAGCAAACGGCTCCCAGAAAGCCGCCAGCCAGGGCACGCGGAATCCAAGCACCAGCACCCCCCAGCCCAGGGACCCTGGCCACGGAAAGCAGGGGATCCCCAGCTGAGGCGGAGAGGGGTGGGTGGTGGGAGAGCGCGCACCGCAGTTTACCAGTCGTTCTGTCTCCGACCAGATGCTCTGCAAGGCTGCTCTCCCGTTTGCTGGTCTCCGATAGGAATCCAAGATGGTGGATCCGCGCTGCGTTAGCTGGTAAGGAATCTCTGCCTGAGTCTCTCCTCGCTCTCCGTTCTCTTTTAGTATTCTCACTCCGTTTGGTGTTTGGCTGAGTTCTTTATCTCTTCATTTGGTGTTCTAGGGTTTCAGGATTGTTGATTCTCTGTTAGGCTTAGTGTTTCGGATCTTTGCTGTGGAGGGACGGCGTGGTGTTTCTGCCTAGAGCGCCATCTTGCCCCCCCTATAAGACTTCTAGTTGCTTTTACAGAAAGTTTCAATAAATGTTTGTTGAATTGAATGACATAGTTCTCCTTTACCATATTCTCATCATGATAGGCAGCAAAAGCAATTGCCTGTCAACATAAAGTGGGCCTGATAAATAATGTTTTCTTTCATTTATTCATCAAACATCTGAATACCTACCAAATGTCAGGCACTGTAGTAGGTGCTGGGATTACAATGATGAATAAGTGTCAGCTGTGAGTTCACAGACTAGAGGGAGAAACAGACACGTAAATAAACAACCAGCTCCCATCAAGTTGACTCTGACTCTGACTCAGGGTGACCTCATGTGCATCAGAGTAGAAATGTGCTCCACAGGATTTTCAATGGCTGATTTTTTGGAAGTAGATCACATGGGTGGACTTGAACAGCCAACCTTTCATTTACCAGCTGAGCACATTTACCATTTGCATCACCGGGGACTCTGACATATAAATAACCAAACTAAAAACCAAACCTGTTGCCATAAATTCGATTCCAACTCATAGCAACCCTTTACGACAAAGTAGAACTGCCCAACAGGGTTTCCAAGGAGTGCCTGGTGGATTTGAACTGCTGACAAATAAATAGATCACCATAAAATAATGTAGGTGTTCAGTAATAGCAATACGTCCAAGGTTTTACAGAGCACCAGGGGGTAAGGGAAAGTTCTGAGGTGGGTAGCTGAGAATGGCTTTCTGTAGAAGGTAATATTGGACTAGTGGGAAGAGTGTTTCTGGCAGAAGGGACAGCATAAGCAATGGCATGACAGTGGGAGCTACAAGCAGTCGAGTGTTGCTGGAGCATAAAGACTTAGCATGGCCAGGAGGGATGCTGACTAGTAAGGTGGGTAGGGCCAGGTCAGGGACCATCTTGGACTTCATTCTGCAGGTCAGTTGGTCTCAACCCTGCTTACACATTAGAATTTCTTAGGGAACTTTCAAAAGAAATACTGATGCCTTCCCCTACTCGGTCTGATTAAATCAGAATCTCGGGGGAGTGGAATTAGGGCACTAAAAATGTTTAAAAACCTGCCCAAGTGATTCTAATGTGCAGCTGGAATTGAGAACCTGACAGGAAACCATGAAGGATTTTGAACTAGAGATAGACATTGTTTTAGAAAACTTGTCTTGGCAGCTGTGTGAAGGATGGGCTTGAAGGGTCTAAGAAGGAAGGCTGGGAGAGAGTGCAAGTGAGAGATGAAGAGGGCCTGACTAGGACAGAAATGGTGAGAACGGAAACGAGGGATGTTTCTGAAAATTATTTAGGAGATAAAATATTTTTATAATGGAAAAAATTGGGAATGGTTAATGGTGATGGTTGAACAACATGAGGAACATATTTAATGTCGTTAAACAGGAATCACCTTGATCACACAGGACAGCAACAACAAACTGTACATGTGAAGATTGTCGAAATGGCAAATGTTTTATTACCTGTATATTTATCATACACACACACTCACAAAACTATTTTAACAAAAAAAAAAATATTTTAAGTTGATGATTTGGTGATTGAGGATGCAGGGAAGGTGGTCAGGGTTGACCTGAAGGTCCCAGCTTGGGTAACTGGAAATGCCCCAGACAGAGACAGACAGGAGGAAAAGGTCTGGGGGAAGTGGATGAGCTCCACTCTGGACACGTTACGTGATGCCTGGACACCCAGCAGACACATCCATTAGGCAGCTCAGGTGGACAGACCAGTCTCATGCTTCAGGACTAGATTGGGTGAGGGTAATTAGCAGTTTGATAGCTGGTTGAATGGTTCTTTTTTCTTTAATCATTTACTGATGCTATCCTCCAAAAAAGTCACTTTTCTAGGTTACAAATGTGTTACGGGTGTTAAAATGGAGGATTGGGCCCCACCCCAGATCACCTCCTGAGAGAGAGTATAATGTGTATCTCCAAAGTACCTTGAAGTCAGGTGGTTCCTCAGAGTGTTCTAAAATTAGCAGAGCAGCTGTGCTTGGTGGGTGGCAATGCTCTGCTCACTTGGCCGAGAATTGGGCCTCCCTGCCATTGGCTGTTTGTGTGAGTAGGTCAGGGATCAAGCAAGAATCTGTTTTTTTGGAGAATTCCCCTAGGAGCTGCATGTCAGGCCAGTGTGCTCAAAGAGGACAGAAAAGGTCTTTGGTTGCCAGGTTGAAGGAGAAGAACAGGGAGGGGTATACAGGAAAGGAGCCTCATGGAGGGGCTGATTTTCAAGAAAGTTCAGTGTAGAAATGACACCCTTAAAGACAGGTGAGAAGCAGGTTCGCACCGAAGGAGTCAGAGTTAAGTCTGAAAACTGGAGGCCTGCATGGGACTCCATGCTTTGCACAGGAGAGTGCTGTGTAAGTGCTTCCTTGGTGGAGGTTCAACCCTGGCCTCCAGATTAGGATCCTGTTGCCAACTCCACCAAGGGAGGGATGGAGAGATCTCGACTGTGTGGGGAGGGTGGGGAGCTAGAAGGTCGATGGAAGGAGAGAGGAAGAGGAATCTCTTTAGTTCCTAAGGCATATTTCTTTATTTTAAAACATATATAATATTTAAAATATGTATGTATATATAATATATAATTTGTACACACATACAAACCAAACCTCAGAACAGATAAATGTCTGAGGAGAAGGCTGGGAGGGGAAGGGCAGTCAAATGACAAAACACTTCATCAGGATTCTGTTATGTTGGATTCTTTCCTTCTTGAGTTTTTGTCTATAGATTATTACTTATGTAGAAGAAGGGGAACTGACAAAATTTAAAATGGCAAGAAATAGGACTCACTACTTGAATGAAAGTTAATCAGTAACGAATTTTGAGGTGGTATAAATCCAGGAGCATCTATTCATATAGCATTTATCTAAGGACAGGAGTCCCTGGGTGGCTGCTAACCAAAAGGTTGGAGGTTCAAGTCCACCCAGAGGTGCCTCGGAAGAAAGTACTGTAGATCTACTTCCAAAAGGCCACAGCCATTGAAAACTCTATGGAACACTGTTCTACCCTGACACATATGGGGCCACCATGAGTCAGAGTCAACTCAGTGGCAATCGGTTTTATTTTTTTTGTGTATAGGGATACTTTTTCTACAAAATACCACCACCGTAATCCCAAATAATACCAGGAAACACTTAGTAGCAAGATTAAGAAGTGAATCTTGATGTGTCCTTTGGGTTAACATCCTTTGCTTCCATAAAGAATACCCATTCTCCACCCAGAGAGGTGCCCCCAGCTATCTCCATAACTACTGGGTGTTACAAGGTCACCTGTAGTGGCAGTGAAGGGGAGGTGGGAGGGTATAAAAGGAGAACATGTGGGATAAATGTGACAGAAGCAACACCTAAGGGCTGAAAAGGAGGACTTTTTGTCTGGATCCCCTGGATTAGTGTTGAGGTGGAGAAAAGAAACTACCACAAACTTGTCAGCTGGGCCACTGCGTGCCCAGATGTCCGTTATCTCAGACCAAGCCATATCTGTGCTCCAAAACATTTCCTGTGCTTAATATATTCTCTTCGTAATCTTGGTTGGGTTTCCTAGTAATTCTTAGGTGAATTTAGGGAGCAGTTCCATAATGAGATGGAGAGTGAAAGGGCAGTGAGTTTATCCCTTAGGGAGGCGGAGAGGGGAGGCAAAACTGCAGGTGGAGCTGAATCCTAGAGTACAGAACTTTGGAAAGAGAAAGCTGAGGGCAACTCTTCCTTTTTTTCTTTATATCTTTGTCTTTCCTAATTTTGTTGAATATTCTATAGTCAGCCCATTCACCTTACTTTCAATTTTATATATGGAGAAAGCCCTTATAATCCTCCTGCAGTGACCAAGAGAAACCCCTGGGCCAGTCTAACTCTGTGTCTCTCCCTTACATCTAGTGAAATGTGCCAGTGTACCCCTAAACTCAGGCCCCCAGGCCCTCCAGGCTGGTATCTTTCTCTACTTCTGGGCTTCTCCTCCTTCAATCCCTGACTTGGGACCTTGGCTGCTCCTCTTCACCTTTCTTCAGTCCTCTCCCCCTTATAGCAGGCTTCAGGCGTGTCCATTGCATGTCCAGTTGACTGCTTACAAGTCAAAGCCATTCTGGACAGCCCCAGCCGCTCTCAACTACTCAGTTGCTTGTGGTTGTTAGGTGTCATCGAGTCAGTTTTGACTCCTAGCGATCCCATGTAAAGGAGAGGAATTTCCAAGTACACAAGCTAGTTTTGTCCATTGCCCAGGATGGGAAAAATGGGTACTATTTATTGGGGGCCTCCAGAGACCCCAGTGCCCACCTTTGTAGGTATTCATTTTTCATCTTTTAGATGCAGGGGTTAAAACACAAACATAATGGAACATTAGCTCAAAAAGAGGGTTATTTCAGTGTTTCTGCACATACTGCAGAACACTCCTTTCACCTGGACAAATTAGAAGTGAATCTACCCTTATCTGAAGCCATAGGGCTGGCACAGCAGTATGTCTCTTGTGTGGTATTTTAGGCTCAATTTACAAAGCTTCTTAAAGTGGTGAACCGGGATGTTTAGGTGTAACTTCTAAAGATGGAATGAGTGAAGCAACTACAATAAAGGCGAATGGTCTAGATTCAAGGATTCCATTCTCATCTTGTTTCTGTTTGGTTGAACGTTTGGAGACACCTCTCAGGCTCTGGGTTGTTTCTCCAAAAACTTTAAAGGAAACGAACACTTATTGAGTAACTAGTCCCAGGCACTGTGCTAAACACTTTGTATAGATGTATCTATTTAATTAAATCTTTGAGACAATTCTGTGAGATAAGCGTCTATGGTACCATTTTACAGATAAGGACTCTATAACACAGTCACTGAGAAACTTAGAAAATTGTCCAAAGTCTCAGTGCTAGTAAGTGGTGGAGCTGGGATTCAAACCCAGCTTGTCTGATGCCAACATCCCTGTTCTTTCTTTATGCCATGCTACCTCCCAATAAAGAACTAAATCCTTCTTTTTATAAGGTTTGGGAGAATGAAGAACTACATGTAAAAAGCTTTTATAGTTCCAGATCAAAGTATCCGTAAGCCTTAGATTCTTCAGTATGATGAAAAGAAATTGAAACGGATCAGTTAAAATCTCACAAATTCAAATTGTATTGCTCAGGAATACTCAACATTAGAAATTGTAGGGAGTACTGAGTTTCTGTTAAGGGTGAGAAAAAAATATGAAAATGGGTGGTGGTGATGGTTACATACCATGATGAATGTAATTAATGTCATCAAATTGTACACATAAAAATGTCTGAAATTGCAAAAGTTTTGTGATATATATTTCACTGAAATAAAAATTTTAAAAACAAAAAGAAATTGTAAGTAGAAACATAAAGCTCAGCCTTTTCACTCATGGGTAAGAGGCCTAGGTTTGCTGCCTACTCCATGTTGGTTAATACACATGGACACGTTACCAAGGTGGCTTTCCAAGCTAAAGGAGCTCTCAGAGTCATTAAAAAATGCAAGGTTTATGGCTACAATTTTAAATAGGGCTATCAGTAAAGGAGATATGGACTTCTGACTAATTCAAATAGATTTGAAAAACGAATCCATGCCTGCTATACAAATTTCCTGCGGGTGGACATAGACAGCAAGATTAGTTCCCTTTTCTGTAGGGTAGGTTTAGCTCATTTAATGCAAGTCGGTCCAACAGTCCTCCAAATTTGAGACAGGCCAGGGCATAACATGTATAAGCTTTAGATGTCTTAAAAAAGTCCCATCATTCCAGAGGAAATGTGAATATCTTATGGAGGACTTGGGGTTATCTTGTAAAGAAAGTGAGAGTTGGAAGTGACCTCTGAATCGTGACATTCCTCCCAGCATAGCAGAAATTTACTTCAGATCAACCTAGACTTGCTAAGCAGTGTCTGGATTCCTGACCCATAGAATCTGTGAGAAAATACATGCTTGTTATTTTAAACCGCCAAGTTAGGAGGTAATTTGTCATGTGGCCTTAGTTAACTAGTACATCATCCAATCACATCATCCAATCTAACCTCTGTATTTTCAGTGAACAGACTGAGTCGAGGTTTGGTCCCGTGCCTGAACTCCCACGGATTCAAACTGGGCTAGAACCCAGGCTTCTAATTCCCGGGCCAGGATCTCCCACCTCTTTACAGTGTCCTGCAACTCTGTATTATGGAAATGTGCCTGGCATGGCCTGCTTTAAATTCCCTTTAAATGAGCTCACAGCTTTTTCCTAATACGATATCCCCATTCCCACTTGAGGATAAAGAGGACAGGGCAGAATCTGGAGGGCTAATCTTGAAACTAATCTGTCCCTCCACCTCCGCAGGGTTTCCCCCACTCCCAGTCAATCCCCATTCTGGGCTCTGGACTTTCTCTTTTACTCTTGACATTCTGGAATTTCCCTAGATAATAGCTTCTAACTTTTTACAGACCTTATCTTTCCTGCTACAATTTAAAGCTATCTGTCTCCGGTTAATTCTTAGTGGAAAAGAGAAGCAGTCTCTCCCCAACCCCATCCTCAAGGTGCATATTTATGCTGTGGCCTTCCTCTAGCCCTAAGCCCTCTGAGATGAGGACGTGGAGGCGACGCTGTGTGGTTTAAAATTGGAAAGATGTCCAGCAGGGTTGTATTCTTTCACCTTACTTATTCAATCTGTACGCTGAACAGATTATCTGATAAAATGGGCTATACGAAGAATGTGGCATCAGAATTGGAGGGTTGGAGGAAGACTCATTAACATGTACACATTAATATATGCAGATCACACAACCTTACTGGCCAAAAGTGAAGATGACTTGAAGTACTTATGGATGAAGGTCAAAGACTACAGCCTTCAGTATGGATTACACCTGAACATAAAGAAAATGAAAATCCTTGCAACTGGACCAATAAGCAACACTATGAGAAATGGTGAAGAAATTGAAGTTGTCAAGGATTTCATTCTTCTTGGATTCACTGTCAGTGCCCATGGAAGCAGCAGTCAAGAAATCAAATGACATATTGCATTGGGCAAATCTGTGGCAAAAGACTCTTTAAAGTGTTAAAAAGCAAAGGCATCACTTTGAGAACTAAGGTGTGCCTGACTCAATTTCCTCATGTGCATGCGAAAGCTGGACAATAAAAAAGAAAGACCTATGAAGAGTGGATACGTTTGAATTATGGTTTTGGGTGAAGAATATTGAATATACACCATGGACTGCCAGAAGAATGAACAAATCTGTCCTGGAAGTATGGCCACAATGCTCCTTAGAAGCAAGGATGGTGAGAGTTTGTCTTGCTTACTTTGGACACATCATCAGGAGCGACTGATTGCTAGAGAAGGACATCATGCTTGGTAAAGCAGAGGGTCAGTCAAAAAGAGAGAAACCCATAACGAGAAGGATTGACATAGTGCCTCCAACAATGGGCTCAAACATAACAACAGTTGTGAGGATGGTGCAGGACCTGGCAGCGTTTCGTTCTGTTGTACCTAGGGCTGCTATGAGTTGGAACCTACTGGCAGCACCTAACAACAACTGGGAGGGGGAGGGCAATCCCAGCAGCACAGCTTCGGTGTCTAGACTGAGAAGTGAGGAGGATGGGGTGGGGTGAGGCAAAGTGAAGCTGAGAGCAGGTGGGAACTGGGCATGGTAGTGGCCTGGGCTATGGGAAGTCTGGGGCCAAGGTAGAAGTGGAGATGGAACGGGGAGTCTGTAACAGGTGGGAGTTGGGGCCTGAGTTGTACACCACTGGTGGGAACAATGCTGTAAGGGTCAAAGCCAGACTGAGAGGCCAGAGGAGACCGAGCTTGGGAGGCAGGGCAGCTGCCAGCATACAAAGGGCGAGGATCCCCCATGCAGAGGATCAGGAAGTTGGGCTCTTCTCCCAGACCTCAAACACAGGTGACAGCATCAAGTAGACCTTGATACTAAAACAGCTCTCTGCTCAGGTGGTCTGTTTGCTTCCAGTTACGGCAGGAACCAGCCCCAGGGCGTGGAGATCCTTCAATTTCATCGACTTTCCACCTCAGAACAAGTGCCTTCACACCTACAGAAAGGAGGAAGCGGAGATGAGGGCTGTTTGCCTGTCATGCTCCACAGACTCCTCTCCAGTGGCCCATGGGTGGGTGGGAAGGGCAGGCAGGATGGTGGTGGGGTGTGGTGCATTTGTGCTTCCCACGCCTCCTGGAAATAATGATAGGGAAAGAGGGGGTGGGGGGAGTTTCCTCAGTGTCTGGCTGCTTCTGGATTTGGGGATCACAGTTGGTGGTGCCAGGAGGACAGCAGCTTTTTAAGATTCCGGATGGATCCAAGTACTGCACAGAAATCTTTGACCCTGAAGAGGATGGCAAACAGGAAAATCAGCTACTTCTTCCTGCCACCTGGTGGATGCTCCAATTAAATTATAGACCATGTCTAAGCCTCTTGTCACTGAAATTACCTTTTTGCTAAAGTGTGCAGAGGTCATAAAATGGCAGCCCGTTGGATCCTGCCCTTGGATAATTTTAATTTGACTGAGCTCAGTATTTAAAGAGAAAAAATGGAATTACTTAAAAATTGGAATATTTCACTCAAGTCTGGAGTTGATGGGTGGTTCAAACAGTTAACACGCTTGCCTGTTAAACGAATGGTTAGTGGTTTGAATCTACTCAGAGCCACCTCAGAAAAAAGGCCTGGTGATCTACTTATGAAAAATCAGCCACTGAAAACCCTAAGGAGCACAGTTCTACTCTGACACGCATGAGGTTGCTGTGAGTTGGAATCAATGGTAACTATTACTCAAGTCCAGATTTCTGGCTTCTCTGGCAGCACTGGGCCTCGTTCCCTGAAATTATCAAGTACCTGGCACTGAAGTGGGCTACCTCCTTCAGGTGGACAAGCACCCTCTTTCCAGGCCTCCACAGCCCTCATTCAAATGGTAGATACATAAGCACTAAACCTTGGCTGTTTACTCCTTACCTCATCTTTCTGGCCCCTGTAGGCCTCAGGGACCACCCTCCTATCCACTGAAACTGAAGGAACAACCTGTCCCTGAAGACGATACAGACATCATGATACAAAGACCAAAATTCCTATAGGTAAAATACATTTTTGATATATGAAGAAATAATAACCCTCATAATAACCCTCATTACCTGCTTGCTCCATTTTATTCTTTCTTCTCTGTTGCACTTTCAAGAGCCCTCATAATAGGAATTGCCTGAATCAACTGCACTTACATAATTAGCATAACATTGGTCAAGATAAATTAGCTCTGCACAAGCATAAAATGAACAGAGGGAACCATTTCTCATTAACTGAAAGAAGTCATACAGTGTAGATTATGTCCAGAGATGCTAGTTTGGTTAAAAGAAATCTGCTCTGATTAAAATATAAATAAGACAGCTGAATTATAACAATAGAGCAGCTGTTTAACTCATTGTTAATTTCATCAGGAGACAAGGGAGTGGGGGCTCCTAATGACTCCTGATAGACTCTACTGTCAGGTTATTAGCTATTCAAGTGAATATTCCTCATTAAATTCAGTAGGTAAATTGGATTCTTTGCTATTTGCCCCACATTCTTTTTTATTGTACACCTTGTATGATTGCACTTAAGTAGCACTACACAAAATAAATTCCCACAAGCAGCTGTTCAGTATATTCTAATTTAATTTGAAAATATGCTTCATCAAAAGATCACTCAAAACCAATAAGCACTGACATTCTCTTCCACTGAGAACGAGCCCTGGTGGAACAGTGGTTAAGCACTTGCCTGCTAACTAAAAAAAGGTCAGCGGTTCAACCCTATCAGCCGCTCCAGGGGAAAAAGATGTGGCAGTCTGCTTCTGTAAAGATTTACAGTCTTGGAAAACCTATGGGGCAGTTCTTCTCTGTGCTATAGGGTTGCTGTGAGTTGGAATTCATAGCTGGACAGCAATGGGTGAGGCTTCTACTTAGAGCGAGGTAGGTGAAAGTGCCTGTGAGGGCTGGTAATTGACTAGGGAATAATGATCAGATGACTCATTCCTCATCTGTCTTCTTTGTGTTGCCTTCCCCTCCCCCTCAGCATGTTGGACCTTGGCAATTTCCCCCTGGACAGAGGGCATCAGGTTAGTTACCAATATTTATTGAGCTCTCACTGTGTGGCTCAAACTCCGTCTTTGAAACAAAGGTCCAAATGAAAATATTAGGCAGACCTAAACCAAATTTGTTGCTGCGGAGTAGATTTCGACTTATAGCTATCCTACAGGACAGAGTAGAACTGCACCATAGGGTTTCCAAGGCTGACTGCCGCATCTTTCTCCCGTGGAGTGGCTGGTATGTTCAAGCTGCTGACTTCTCAGTGAGCAGCTGAGTGCTTAACCACTGCACCACCAGAGTTCCCCTAGGCGGGCCTAGGTCTCAAGAATTCTAGTTTCTAGTTTTGTCTTAATTGCTGTTTTGCTCTTTAATGCTGAACAGGTGATCTCTTTTCTGGACCCTCATTTTCAAGTCTTACGGACACAAGTGCCTGATCGCTAAGTCTGTAACAAAGGCTTTTCTTATTAGGGTTAAGACAGAGAGACTGTAACAGCATGTGACCTGGAAGGCCCTGTAAAGTAAGCGTTGAGTTATCATAGTCATACTTGTTCTCAGTGTTCTTTCCTGGGTATCACAAGGGGTTGTGGTTTTGGAGGGTCACATGAGGAGAGGTACATAAACTTTTTAAAATAAACTTTAAAAAGGTAAGTGAATTTTTAAAACCACTAAAGCAATGAAGCATGAGGAAAACACAGATTGGTACAATGTTTCTCATTATATTGAGGATCTAGGTTTCAAAAGGATTTAACTGTGAAACATATACCTACAGCAGTCTATGTGGGTAGGCAATTGGTTATATGATCTGACTAAGGAGTACCCACGAAACGATTGTCCTTAAGGAAAGGGATAAATCATTTTCCACTTGCTGTTACTGTGTCCTGCATTAATTCAGGCAACAGACTTGCAACGAGCCGACTACAATGCAGGGACCCCACGGGTTGCCTGATAAATACTGATCACTGAGCAATGCCCCTCTCTCCATTTGAAGTTTCCTCTACTTAATGTCTCTCCTATCTGCCTACCACAGGGGCTAACATCTTATTAAAGATACATTTCAGGCTGTATATGTGTGAGCAGGACAAATTGAAAACAAAACATTGGTATGTACGTGGAGTTTGCCAAAGCAACGCTACACTTCATTCACTTAGACACGTCTACCTGCCCTCACATGGCTGGTGTGCAGTCATTTCCTCTCTAAACTCACCCCAAACATCTGGCATTTTTTATGTGAAACCAGTTAAGATTTTTTTCCCCTTCTTTTTCAGAAGATATTAGGGGAAACATGCACCATGGCATGTGGGACACATTAAAATCCTACCGTTTATCTCTGCAATTCCTATCACTTTCTCCCATTCCAAGCATGAACAGTTACCTCCAACTGAGCCAAAGCCGAAATATACAGTTGTTTCTTTTAAATAATTCATACTTGGTGAGATCTGCATTTTAAGAAATAAAAATAAAAAAAGTAAACAAGGTGAAGATTTATTTATTTTTATTTTTATTGTGCTTTAAGTGAAAGTTTATCATTCAAGTTAGTTTTTCATACAAAAATTTATACACACATTGTTATGTAACTCTAGTCGCTCTCCTCATACTGTGACAGCACACTCCTCATTTCCACCCCGGATTTCCCACGTCCATTCAACCAGCGTCTGTCCCTTTTTGCCTTCTCATCTCACCTCTGGACAGGAGCTGCCCTTTTAGTCTCATGTATCTACTTGAGCTAAGAGGCACTCTCTTCACAAGTATCATTTTATGTCTTATAGTCCAGTCTAATCCATGTCTAAAGAGTTGGCTTCGGGAATGGTTTCATTTCTGGGCTAACAGAGATTCTGGGGGCCATGTCTTCCAGGGTTCCTCCAGTCTCAGACCATTAAGTCTGGTCTTCTTACTAGAATTTGAGTTCTGCACCCCACTTTTCTCCTGCTCCATCAGAGACTCTCTCTTGTGTTCCCTGTTAGGGTGGTCATTGAAGGTAGCCAGGCACCATCTAGTTCTTCTGGTCCCAGGCTGATGAAGTCTCTGGTTTATGTGGCCCTTTCTGTCTCTTGGGCTCATATTTTCCAAGTGACTTTGGTGTTCTTCATTCTCCTTTGCTCCAGGTGGGTTGGGACCAATTGATGCATCTCAGATGGCTGCTCACTAGCTGTCAAGACCCCAGACACCACTCACCAAAATGGAATGCAGAACATTTTCTTAATAAAGTTTGTTATGCCAGTTGACCTAGATGTCCCCTGAAACCATGGTCCCTAGACATCCACCCCTGCTACTCCGTCCCTCGAAGTGTTTGGTTGTATTCAGGAAACTTCTTAGCTTTTGGTTTAGCCTAGTTGTGCTGACTTCCCCTGTATTGTGTGTTTTCCTTCCCTTCACCTAAGATAATTCTTATCTACAATCTAGTTAGTGAATTCCCCCTCCCTCCCTCCCCACCCTCATAACCATCAAAGAATGTTTTCTTCTGGGTTTAAACATTTTCTTGAGTTCTTATAATAGTGGTCTCATATGATATTTGTCCTTTTGCGACTGAAAAACTTCACTCAGCATAGTGCCTTCCAGATTCATCCACTTTATGAGATGCTTCTCAGATTCATCGTTGTTCTTTATCTTTGCGTAGCCAACAGTATTTGTCCTTCTGTGACTGACTAAATTAACTCAGCATAACCACCTCCAGCTTCCTCCACGTTATAAGATGTTTCAGGGCTTCATTGTTGTTCTTTATCTTTGCGTAGTATTCCATTATGTGGATATACGATCATTTGTTTATCCATTCGTCTGTTGATGGGCACCTAGGTTATTTCCATCTTTTTGCTATTGTGAACAGTGCTGCAATGAACATGGGTGTGCATATATCTATTCATGTGACAGCTCTTATTTCTCTAGGATATATTCCAAGGAGAGGGATTGCCAGATCATATGGTACTTCTATTTCTAGCTTTTTAAGGAAGCGCCAAACTGATTTCCAAAGTGGTTGTACCATTTTACATTGCCACCAACAGTGTATAAGTGTTCCAGTCTCTCCACAACCTCTCCAGCATTTATTATTTTGTGTTTTTTTTTGATTAATGCTTGCGTTGTTGGGGTGAGATGACATGTCATTGTAATTTTGATCTGCATTTCTCTAATGGCTAATGATTGTGAGCACTTCTTCATGTATCTGTTAGCCGCCTGAATATCTTCTTTGGCAAAGTGCCTGTTCATATCCTTTGCCCATTTTTTAATTGGATTATTTGTCTTTTTGTTGTTGAGGTTTTCACTATCTTGTAGATTTTAGAGATTAGACACTGATCGGACTTGTCATACCCAAATATTTTTTCCCAGTCTGTAGGTTGTTTTTTTTACTCTTTTGGTGAAGTCTCTTGAAGAGCATAAGTGTTTGATTTTTAGGAGCTCCCAGTTATCTAGTCTCTCTTCTGGTGCTTGTGCACTGTTACTGATGGTTCATATTCTGTTTATGCCATGTATTAGGCCTTCTAGAATTGTCCCTATTTTTTCTTCCATGATCTTTATCATTTTCGATTTTATATTTAAGTCTTTGATCCATTTTGAGTTAGTTTTTTGTGCATGGTGTGAGATATGGGTCTTGTTTCAGTTTTTTTGCAGATGGATATCCAGTTATGCCAGCTCCATTTGTTAAAGAGACTGTCTTTTCCCCAGTTAATGGACTTTGGGCCTTTGTCAAATATCAGCTGCTCATAGGTGGATGAATTTATGTCTGGATTCTCAATTCTGTTCCATTGGTCTATTTATCTGTTGTTGTACCACTACCAAGGTGTTTTGACTACCGTGGTGGTATAACAGGCTCTAAAATCAGGTAGCGTGAGGCCTCCCACTTTGTTCTTCTTCTTGAGTAATGCTTTACCTATTCAGGGCCTCTTCCCTTTCCATATGAAGTTGGTGATTTGTTTCTCCATCTCATTAAAAAATGCCAGTGGAATTTAAATCGGGATTGTATTATATCTGTAGAACGCTTTGGGAAGAACTGAAATTTTCACAATGTTGAATCTACCCATCCATGAGCAAGGTATGTTTTTCCACTTATGCAGGTCTCTTTTGGTTTCTTGCGGTAGTGTCTTGTAGTTTTCACTGTATAGGTCTTTTATATCTCTGGTTAGATTTATTCCTAAGTATTTTATCTTCTTGGGGGCTGTTGTAAATGGTATTGTTTTGGTGATTTTCTCTTCGAAGTTCTCTTTGTTGGTGTAGAGAAATCCAACTGATTTTTGTATGTTTATCTTGTATCCTGATACTTTGCTGAAATCTTCTATTAGTTCCAGTATTTTTCTTGTGGATTCTTTGGGGGTTTCCTGTGTATAAGATCATATCATCTGCAAATAGAGATACTTGGACTTCTTCCCTACCAATTTGGATTCCCTTTATTTCTTTTTCTAGCCTAATTGCTCTGGCTAGGACCTCCAGCACAATGTTGAATAAGACTGGTGATAAAGGGCATCCTTGTCTGGTTGCAGTTCTCAAGGGGAATACTTTCAAAGTCTCTCCATTTAGGATGATGTTGGCTGTTGACTTTGTATAAATGCCCTTAATTATATCGAGAAATTTCCCTTCTATTCCTATTTCATTGAGAGTTTTTATCATGAATGGGTGTTGGGCTTTGTCAAATGCATTTTCTCCATCGATTGATAAAATTATGTTGTTCTTGTCTTCTGTTTTATTTATGTGATGGATTACACTGATTGTTTTTCTAATGTTGAACCATCCCTGCATACCTGGTATAAATCTCACTTGATCATGGTGAATTATTTTTTTGATATGTTGCTGGATTCTATTGGCTAGAATTTTGTTGAGGATTTTTGCATCAATGTTCATGAGGGACATTGGTCTGAAATTTTTTTTTTTTTTTTTTTTTTTTGTGGTGTCTTTACCTGGTTTGGGTATCAGGGTTATGCTGGCTTCATAGCATGAGTTTGAGAGTATTCCATCATTTTCTATGCTCTGAAATACCTTTAGTAGTAGTGGTGTTAACTCTTCTCTGAAAGTTTGGTAGAATTCTCCAATGAACCCTTCCGGGCAAGGTCTTTCTTTTGTTGGGAGTTTTTAAATTACATTTTCAATCTCTTCTTTTATTATAGGTTTATTTAGTTGTTCTACCTCGGTTTGTGTTAGTTTAGGTAGGTAGTGAGTTTCTAGAAATTTGTCCGTTTCCTCTAGGTTTTCAAATTTGTTAGAGTACAATTTTTCATAGTATTCTGTATGATTCTTTTAATTTCAATTGGGTCTGTTGTGGTAGCACCCATCTCATTTCTTATACGGGTTATCTGCTTCCTCTCCTGTCTTTCTTTTGTCAGTTTGTCCAACGGTTTATCAATTTTGTTGATCTTTTCAAAAAACCAGCTTTTGGTCTTGTTAACTCTTTCAATTGTTTTTCTATTCTTTATTTAATTCTGCTCTAATTATTATTTCCTTTCTTCTGGTACTCGAGGGCTTCTTTTGCTGCTCTCTTTCTACTTGTTCCAGTTGTAGGGTTAATGTTTTGATTCTGGCCCTTTCTTCTTTTTGGATGTGTGCATTTACTGCTATAAACTGACCTCTGAGCACATCTTTTGCTGTGTCCCAAAGGTTCTGGTAGGATGTGTTTTCATTCTCGTCTGATTCTATGAATTCCTTTATGCCATCCTTAATTTATTCTATAACCCAGTAGTTTTTGAGCAAGGTGTTGTTCAGTTTCCATGTGTTTGATTTTTTTTCCCTTGCTTTTTCTGTTGTTGATTTCTACTTTTATGGCTTTATGGTCAGAAAAGATGCTCTGTAATATTTCAGTGCTTTGGATTTTGTTAAAGCTTTCTTTATGGCCTAATATGTGGTCTATTCTGGAGAATGTTCCATGTGTGTTGCAAAAGAAAGTATACTTGGCTGCTGTTGGGTGGGATGTTCAGTATATGTCTGTGAGATCAAGTTGGTTGATTGTAGCATTTAGATCTTCCGTGTCTTTGCTGAGCTTCTTTCTGGATGTTCTGTCCTTCACCAAGAGTGTTGTGCTGAAGTCTCCTACTACTTTTGTGGAGCTGTCTATCTCTCTTTTCAGTTATGTTAGAGATTGTTTTATGTATCTTGGAGCCCTGTCGTTGGGTGTGTAAATATCTATTATAGTTATGTCCTTCCAGTGTACTGACCCTTTAACCATTACATTGTGTCCTTCCTTATCCTTTGTGGTGGATTTTACTTGAAAGTGTATTTTGTCAGAGATTAATATCACCACTTCTGTCCTTTTTTGAGTGTTGTTTGCTTGGTATATTTTTTTTCCTCCTTTGAGTTTTAGTTGGTTTGTGTCTTTAAGTCTAAAGCGTGTCTTTTGTAGGCAGCATATAGAGAGATCGTGGTTTTTTACCCAACCTGCCACTCTCTATCTCTATATTGGTGCGTTTAGTCCATTTACATTCAGTGTAATTATTGATAGGTATGAGTTTAGTGCTGTCATTTTGATGTCTTCTTTTGTGTGTTATTCACAGTTTCTTTGTTCCACTTAATTTTCTGTGTTGAGTCATTTTTATTTATGCATTTTCCTTTCATCTTTTTCATTGTTGTTGATTTTGTGTTTGCTGAGTCTTTATATTTTTCTAGTTTTTATTTTGACTTGTAGGATTGTTAGTTTCCTTCATGGTTACCTTAATATTTATCCCTGTTTTTCTAAGTTTATACCAGTCTTTTATTTCTTTATATTGTCTTGACTTCCTCTCCATATGCAAAATCTATGTCTACATTTTTTATGTCCCTCTTTTTTGTTTTAATGTTGTCATCTTTTACATATTGACATCTGTTTCCTTATTTTCAGTGTTTTAGCTTTGATTTATTTTTGTGACTTCCCTATCTGCGTTGATACCTGGTTGCTCTGTCCTGTGTTCTAGTCTTGGGTTGTTATCTGATGTTACTCATTTTCTAACTGGAGGACTCCCTTTAGTATTTCCTGTAATTTTGATTTGGTTTTTGCAAATTTCCTAAACTTCTGTTTATCTGGAAATGCTCTAATTTCGCTTCATATTTGAGAGACCGTTTTACTGCATATATAATTCTTGGCTGGCAATTTTTTCCTTCACGATTTTATATATGTCATCTCATTGCCTTCTTGCCTGCATGGTTTCTGCTGAGTAGTCTGAGCTTATTCTTATTGACTCTCCTTTGTAGATGACTTTTCGTTTATCCCTAGCTGCTCTTAAAATTCTCTCTATCTTTGGTTTTGGCAAGTTTGATTATAATATGTCTTGGTGACTTTCTATTAGGATCTACCTTATGTGGGGTTCGATGAGCATCTTGGAAAGATAACTTGTCATCTTTCACTATATCAGGGAATTTTTCTGCCAACAAATCTTCAACAGTTCTCTCTGTATTTTCTGTTATCCTCCCCTGTTCTGGTACTCCAATCACTCATAGATTGTTCCTCTTGATAGAGTCCCACATAATTCTTAGGGTTTCTCCATTTTTTTAATCCTTTTATCTGATTTTTCCTCAAATAAGTTGGTGTCAAGTGCTTTATCTTCAGTCTTACTAATTCTGATTCCCATTGCCTCAATTCCGCTCCTATGACTTTCTAGTGAGTTGGCTAATTCTGACATTTTATTGTTAATCTTCTGGATTTCTGATTGCTGTCTCTCTATGGATTCTTGCAGCCTGTTAAATTTGTCATTATGCTCTTCTCTAATCTGTTCAATTTCCTCTATAGCATGGTCTGCGTTTTGCTTAATTTCCTTCCTAATTTCTTGAAGAGTTCTGTATATTAATCTTTTGTATTCTGCCTCTGGTAATTCCAAGAAATTTTCCTCTTCTGGAAAATTTCTAGATTCTTTATTTTGGGAGCTTGCTGAAGCCATCATGGATTGCCTCTTTATGTGATTTGATATTGACTGTTGTCTCTGAGCCATCAATAAGTTATTATGTTTATTTATTTTATGTTTGCTTACTGTGTCCTAGCTTCTTGTTTTGTTTTGATATGCCCAAATAGGCTGCTAGTATGAGCTAGTTTGATTATTGGCACCTTTGAAGCTCTAACGTCCTGCCAGCAGGTGGTTAGATCTGTTACTAGGTATGTGAGCTCAGGAGTCCACCCACTCCTCCTGTATGAATTCAGCTCAGCTGCCCAGGTAGATAGCCACCAAGTGTGTGGTGTAGGCTCTCACTTACAGTCCTAAACAGGCATGGGTGATTGGTGTAGGCACAGGCATCTGACACACTCTGAGCAAGGCAGGGGGCCGACGGCTGCCCCTGAGTGTCCAGGAGGAAGGCATGTTCCTGTTCCCTAGAGCGCGTGGGTGGGTGCGCTTTGCAGCCAGAAAATGAGGCTGTAAGGACTCAGGGGCACCTCTTTTTCATGGGTCCCTATCACAGGTGGCTTGGTGGCATGGGTGGAGTCACCAGTCCTCAGGCCCCTGTTGTGGGTAGGTTAACACCCTGCTTAATGGGCAGAGCAGTGTCAAATATCAAGAACCTGCCACTTCACAGCTGAAACAGTTGAAGTTAGACTTCTGGTATATATACCCTGTTGTACTGTGGTAATGAGGACCTATGCCATTGAGATGGGCCCACACAAGTCTATGCGGGGGAAAGGCACTCAAAGTCCATGGATCACTTATGCCTGTGCCTAGGCAAAGGAGCTGTGCCTACCCTGGGTTCCTGGCTTAGGGGAGCCGGCAGTTTATTTTTTCCTCTGTTTGTTAATTTGTTCACTCTCCAAGGCAGGGAGAATGGCTCCGGGCATGTGATGGATCCTACTTCTGGCCCAGGGGACTCTGCAGTTGCTGAGGCCAGTCTAGGACCCAGTGTAGAGCAGGGAGCAGGGAGGTAAATGGGACAGAGGTTTTTCCCTAAGTGGGGTGTTTTCGATCTGCACTGTAGGCCATACCAACTACTTATCTTTCGCTGATCCAGGGCTGCTTCTCACTGATTCTGGGTGGCCGTGTAGACTCTGGCGCTGGGTCTTTCCCCGTGTGGAAAACGCGCCTCCCGAGCACCGCCGCTTGCCTGCCTCACTGGTCACCCCCAAGCTGATCAGGCCTGAATGGCTCAGGCTGTCTTTGCGTCAGGTCTGGCAACTCCTCGCTTCTTCTGAACCTTCTCTCCCTCCTCCTACCACTCAGTCCGGTTCCTTAACTCTGCCTTTGATGTTGAGGGCTCCCAGATTTCCATATATAATCGATTCCCTTGTTTTTTCAGGTCTTTGTTGTAAGAAGGTCCACCAGAAGTGTCTGACTACTCTGCCATCTTGGCCCCACCTCCCTAGGTGGATGAATTTCTGTCGGCTTTCTTAATTCTGTTCCATTGGTCTACGTATCTGTTGTTGTACTAGTACCAGGCTGTTTTGACTACTGTGGCAGTAGAATAGGTTCTAAAATCAGATAGTGTGAGACCTCCCAGTTTGTTCTTCTTCTTGAGTAATGCCTTACTTATCCAGGGCCTCTTCCCTTTCTAGATGAAGTTGGTGATTTGTTTCTCTATCTGATTAAAAAATGCCATTGGAATTTGGATCGAGAGTGCATTGTATCTGTAGATCTCTTTGGGTAGAATAGACATTTTCACAATGTTGAGACTTCCTATGCATGAGCAAGGTGTATTTTTCCACTCATGCAAGTCTCTTGGTTTCTTGCAGTAGTCTTGTAGTTTTCTTTTTTTAGATCTTTTACATCTCTGGTTAGATTTATTCCTAAGTATTTTATCTTCTTGGGGGCTATTGTAAATGGTATTGATTTGATGATTTCCTCTTGAAAGTTCTGTTTGTTGGTGTAAAGGAATCCAACTGATCTTTGTATGTTTGTCTTGTATCCTGAAACTTTGCTGAAACCTTATATTAGTTCCAGTAGTTTTCTTGTGGATTCTTTAGGGTTTTCTGTGTATAAGATCGTATCATCTGCAAATAGAGATATTTTGACTTCTTCCTTACCAATCTGGATGCCCTTTATTTCTTTTTCTAGCCTAATTGTTCTGGCTAGGACCTCCAGCACAATGTTGAATAAGAGTAGTGATAAAGGGTATCCGTGTCTGGTTCCCGTTCTCAAGGGAAATGCTTTCAGACACTCTCCATTTAGGATGATGTTGGCTATTGGCTTTGTATACACGCTCTTTATTATGTTGAGAAATTTCCCTTCTGCTCCTATTTTCTTGAGAGTTTTTATCATGAGTCAGTGTTGGACTTTGTCAAATGCCTTTTCTGCATCAGTTGATAAGATCATGTGGTTCTTACCTTTTATTTATGCGATGGATCCCATTGATTGTTTTTCTAATGTTGAAACATCCCTGCATACCTGGTATGAATCCCACTTGGTCATGGTGAATTATTTTTTTGATATGTTGTTGCATTCTATTGGCTAGAATTTTGTTGAGGATTTTTGCATCAATGTTCATGAGGGATATTGGTCTGAAATTTTCTTTTTTGTGGTGTCTTTACCTGGTTTTGGTACCAAGGTTATGCTGGCTTCATAGAATAAGTTTGGGAGTATTCCATCCTTTTCTATGCTCTGAAATACCTTTAGTAGCAGTGGTGTTAACTCTTCTCTGAAAGTTTGGTAGAATTCTCCAGTGAAGTTGTTAGGTCCAGGGCTTTTTTTTGTTGGGAGTTTTTTAATTACCTTTTCAATTTCTTCTTTTGTTATGTGTTTATTTAGTTGTTCTACCTCTGTTTGTGTTAGTTTAGGAGGCAGTGTGTTTCTAGAAATTTGTTCATTTCCTCTAGGTTTTCAAATTTGTTAGAGTACAATTTTTCATAGTATTCTATTATGATTCTTTTAATTCCAGTTGGATCTGTTGTGATATTGCCCATCTCATTTCTTATTCGGGTTATTTACTTCCTTTCCTGTTTTTCTTTTGTCAGTTTGGCCAGTGGTTAATCAATTTTGTTGATCTTTTCAAAGAACCAGCTTTTGGTCTTGTTAACTCTTTCAATTGTTTTTCTATTTTATTTAATTCTGTTCTAATTTTTATTATTTTCTTTCTTCTGGCACCCGAGGGCTTCTTTTGCTGCTCTCTTTCTATTTGTTAGAGTTATAGAGTTAATGTTTTGATTTTGGCCCTTTCTTTCTTTGGATGTGTGCATTTATTGCTATAAATTGACCTCTGAGCACTGCTTTTGCTGTGTCCGAAAGGTTCTGGCAGGATGTGTTTTCATTCTTGTTTGATTCTATGAATTTCTTTATTCCATCCTTAATTTCTTCTATAACCCAGTAGTTTTTGAGCAAGGTTTTGTTCAGTTTCCATGTATTTGATTTTTTTTCGTTGCTTTTTGTGTTATTGATTTCTACTTTTATGGCTTTATAGTCAGAAAAGACGCTTTGCAATATTTCAATGCTTTGGATTTTGTTGAGGCTTGCTTTATGGCCTAATACATGGTCTGTTCTGGAGAATGTTCCATGTATGTTCAAAAGAAAGTATACTTGGCTACTGTTGGGTGGAGTGTTCTGTATATGTGTATGAGATCAAGTTGGTTGATTGTGGCATTTAGATCTTGGGTGTCTCTACTGAGCTACTTTCTGGATGTTCTTTCCGTCACCAAAAGCGGTGTGCTGAAGTCTCCTACTATTATTGTGGAGCTGTCTATCTCTCTTTTCAATGCTGTTAGAGTTTGTTTTACATATTTTGGAGCCCTGTCATTGGGTGCGTAAATATTTATTATGGTTATGTCTTCCTAGGGTGTTGATCCTTTAATCATTATATAGTATCCTTCCTTATCCTTTGTGGTGGATTTTACCTTAAAGTCTATTTTGTCAGAGATTAATACCACCACTTCTGCTTTTTGTGGAGTGTTGTTTGCTTGATATATTTTTTTCCATTCTTTGACTGTTTGTTTATCCCTAGCTGCTCTTAAAATTCTCTACTTATCTTTGGTTTTGGCAAGTTTGATTTTAATATGTCTTGGTGACTTTCTTTTGGTATCTACCTTGTGTGGGGTTTGATGAACATCTTGGATAGATATCTTCTCATCTTTCATGATATCAGGGAAGTTTGTTGCCAACAAATCTTCAACAGTTCTCTCTGTATTTTCTGTTATCTCCCCCTGTTCTGGTACTCCAATTACTCATAGGTTAGTCCTCTTGATAAACTTCCACATAATTCTTACGGTTTCTTCATTTTTTAAAATTCTTTTATCTTAGTTTTCCCCAAACAAGCTAGTGTCAAGTGCTTTATCTTCAATATATCACTAATTCTGACTTCCATTGCTTCAGTTCTGCTCCTATGACTGTCTTCTATTGAGTTGTCTAATTCCGAAATCTTATTGTTAATCTTCTGGATTTCTGCTTGCTGTCTCTCTATGGATTCTTGCAGCCTGTTAAATTTGTCATTATGCTCTTCTCTAATCTTCTGAAGTTCATCTGTTGCTTTGTCTGTGTATTCCTTGGATTGTTCTGAGTTTTACATAATCTCCTTCCTCATCTCTTGAAGAGTTCTGTATATGAATCTTTTGTATTCTACCTCTGGTAATTCCAAGAATTTCTCTTTCTCTGGAAGATTTCTTGGTTCTTTTTTGGGGGAGCATTCTGAAGCCATCATCGTCTGCTCTCTATGTGATTTGATACTGACTTTCTCTGAGCCATCAATAAGTTATTATTTTTATTTCTTTTATGTTTGCTTACTGTGTCCTAGCTTCTTGTTTTGTTTTGTTTTGATATACCCAAATAGGCTGCTCTTGTTAGCTAGTTTCATTATTGGCACCTTTGAAGCTCTAACGTCCTATCACCAGGTGGTTAGAGCTGTTACTAAGTATATGAGCCCAGGAGTCTGTTTACTTTTCTTGTATGGCTTCAGCTCAGGTGTCCAGGTAGTCGGTCACCAAGTGTGTGGTGCAGGCTCTCACCTACAGTCCTAGATGGGCAGGGGTGATTAGAGTAGGCACAGGTATCTGGCTGCAGTAGGGGGTCACATTCTGAGCGAGGCAGGGGGCTGATGGCTGCCCCGAGTGTCTGGGAGGAAAGCGTGTCCCTGTTCCCTAGAGTGCATAGGTAG
Source organism: Dugong dugon (assembly GCA_030035585.1). Classification (NCBI taxonomy): domain Eukaryota; kingdom Metazoa; phylum Chordata; class Mammalia; order Sirenia; family Dugongidae; genus Dugong; species Dugong dugon. The sequence continues at coordinate 40,879,520 of CM057469.1, read as the reverse complement.
GTGGTTTTTACAGCCAGTCTATGCAGACCCAATGCTGGTGGCTGTAATGACTGGGAGTCACCACTTATTCTTGGACCCCTGTCACAGGTGGCTAGGTGGCATGGGTGGAGCCACCAGTCCTCAGGCCCCTGATGTGTGTAGGTGAGGACCCTGCTTAATGGGCAGAGCGGTGTCAAATGTCACAAACCTGCCACTACACCATATTGCTGATATAGTTGAAGTTAGGCTTCAGGTGTAATACCCTGTTGCTAATGAGGGCCTACGCTGTTGAAATGGGATCACACAGTTCTATGCAGGGGTGAAAGACATTTAAAGTCAGTGGACCCCTTATGCCAGTGCCTAGGCAAAGGAGCTGTACCTGCCCTGAGTTCCCTGCTTAGGGGAGCTGGCAGATTATTTTTTCCCTGTTTGTTAATTTGTTCCCTCTCCAAGGCCAGGAGAATGGCTCAGGGAGAGTGACAGGTCTTACTTCCAGCCCAGGGTATGCGGCAATTGCTGAGGCTGGTCCAGGACTGTGCAGAGTAGGGAAGAGGCAGGTTAATGGGAGAGAGGTTCTTCCCAAAAGGGATGTTTTTTGATCTGCATGGTGGGTTAGACGCATGTACTTATCTTTTGCAGATCAACTCTGTTTCTCCCTGGTTCTGGAGGTTTGAGCTGACTCTCCGCCGCTCTGTCTCTCCCAGTGTGGAAAACGTGTCCTGAACATCACTGCTTGCGTCACAGCGCGTGCCAGCCAATCCAGCCTACAGAGTGCTGATTCCTGCTGGGTCTGGTCTGGCCACTTCTCGTTGTTTCCAAACCGTCTCTCCGTCCCCCTGCCACTCAGTCTGATTCCTCAACTTTGTCTTTAATGTTCAGGACTCCTAAATTGTCGTATATAATTGATTCACTTGTTTTTTTAGGTCTTTCTTGCAAGAGGGACCATAGGAAGCATCTCACTACTCCACCATCTTGGCCCTGCCCTGAGAAGACTTATTTTTTATAGACTTGCTGGTGTGGGGTGACCATGCTGGTAAGGGTGGGGCCAAGATGCTGAGGGAAGGCAGAGGCAGGGACCAGTGGGACATGGGTCCCTGGACCATGACCCAGTGCCTGAGGGAGGAAGGAAGAGTCCATCATTCTGTCTCCCTCCAGATGCTGAAAGGCAGTCTTTGCCTCAGCAAAAAGGGATGTTCCTTCTGTCTCTCCCTTCTTTTTGTCTTGTTGTTGTTGTTAGGTGCTGTCGAGTTAATTCTGACTCATAGCAACCCTGGGTACAACCGAACAAAACACTGCATGATCCTGTGCCATTCTCATAATCATCGCTATGTTTTAGCCCATTGTTGCAACCAGTCTGTCAATCCATCTTGTTGAGGGTCTTCCTCTTTTTCACTGACCCTCTGCTTTACCAAGCATGAAGTCCTTCTCCAGGGACTGGTCCCTCTTGATAACATGTCCAAAGTACATGAGACAAAGTCTAGCCATCCTCACCTCTAAGGAGCATTCTGGCTGTACTTCTTCAAAGACAGATTTGTTCATTCTTCTGGAAGTCCATGGCATATTCAGTATTCTTTGCCAACACCGTAATTCGAAAGCATCAATTCTTCTTCAGTCTTCTTTATTCATTGCCCATCATCCACATGCACATGAAGTGAGAGAAAATACCATTGCTTAGATCAGGAGCACTTTAGTTTTCAAGGTGACTGCTTTTTAACACTTTAAAGAGGTCTTTTGCCGCAGATTTGCCCAATGCAATACATCATTTGATTTCTTCACTGCTATTTTCATGGGTGTTGATTGTAGATCCAAGTAAAATGAAATCTTTGACAGCTTCAAAATTTTCTCCTTTTATCATGATGTTGCTTCTTGGTACAGTTGTGAGGATTTTTGTTTTCTTTATGTAGAGGTGTAATCCATACTGAAAGCTGTAGTTTTTGCTCTTCATCAGTAAGTGCTTCAAGTCATCTTCGCTTTCAGCAAGCAAGGCTGTGTCATGTGCATATCGCAGTTTGTTAATGAGTCTTCCTCCAGTCCTGATTCCTCCTTCTTATAGTCTAGCTTCTTGGATTGTTTGCTCAGCATACAGACTGAATAAGTATGGTGAAAGGATACAATTCTGATGCACACCTTTCCTGATTTTGAACCATGCAATATCCCATTGTTCTGTTGGAATAACTGGCTCTTGATCTATGTACAGGCTCCTCATGAGCACAATTAAGTGTTCTGAAATTCCCATGTTCCTTCTTCCTCTCCCTTCTTTCCATCTTAAAGCAACTGTTTCCTGACCAAGGACTCAGAGAGGGTGGAACATGTTTTCTGTCTTCTGGTTAGAAAAACAAATAAGCTCTACACCTCTAGCTTCTCCACTCTGGTTGGTCACAGACTCCCTTATGTTCCTTGTTCAGCTGCTCGGCTTAAAGTCCTTGATTATCAGTGTCTCACAGTCTCAGCCTAGTTCACTTTCTAGGATATCCAGCTTCACCCCCAGGCCTTGGCAGAGAACCCCACCCCTTGCTTTATGGAAATATGAATGTTGCTGAGCCCCCAGGACTTCGTCTTTATCACTCTGGGGTATTTTCTTTGAATGCAATCCAGTCTCTCAGATTCCCACGTCCCAGGAAGCAACTCTCTGTCCAATGGAACATTCTGCTGCTGCTCACTGTCAGCTGGTCTTATTTTGTTCTTTTCATTAGGGAATGCTTTCATCAGTGGCCTGTGAGTTGAAAAGGCTCCATGCTCAGAAAGAGGGTGGCTTTGTCTCTCCTCATTTCATGACCTCTGTCAGGAGTTCTTTGGGTTTTCAGACAAGACATAACTGGGAGAAACGCTAAGAGCCACAGCACTGATGCAATATTGGGATTTGCAAAGAAACTACTAGTTAGACTGTCTGGATATATGAAAATGTCATCTCTATATTTTGGGCGTGAGTAACTTGTTTAGTTAATGCTAGAGGGATAAGCCGAGTTTGTTCTCAAGGGAGAAAAGCAGAATGAGAAAACAGGCATATGGACAACTGGCAAAGTTCCAATTACTTTGTCACAGATTGCTTAATTCACCAGTATTAGATCCAAAGATTATCAGCCAATTTGAGTCTCTTTGGAATAACACTGGGCTCCAGCAGAGACGGCCAAAACCTCCTCAATATGGAGGTGGAATATTAAATTCTATTGTGTTAACTCAGGTTTTCAGGAAGGCAAGTAGAGCTTCTTAACCTTTGTTATCAATTATGTGTCAGACACTGAGTTGGATACTTTTATGTATGTTATTTAATTTGATCCTCACAGCAATTTGGAAAATAGGTTATGACTACAGTGTGTCTATGGATTTATTTGATTTAGTTTTATTACATTCATATGACTCACTCCCTTAATTGTTCAGGTCATTGCTCAAATGTCCCTTTTGACACGTCTTTACTGAACCCCCTATCCATAAGAACAGTTCCTGTCATTCTCTGTCTTACTTGTATAATCTGTTTGATACTGTTACTTTCTGAGTGAATTCCTTATTCCAATTTGTTAATTCTCTCTTCAACTACGTTTAGTCTAGAATCTATCCTACTGAGTTTTTTTTTTTTTTAATTTGTTTGTTTTTATTTTAATGGCTATATTTTTTTCTCCAAGATTTCTAATTTTATTTCATTTTTGCCTGTTTTGGTGACGTAATGTGTAATCTTTTTTAAGGATGCAATTCCTTAATTTATCTCTTTAAGCATTCTAAATGTACATATTTTCAAGTATTTCTCCAAACTCTTTATTATTTTAGTTTTTTTCTGGAAAACCTTCTTTATGCTAAATGGAAAAGGAAAGATATTCTCTTTGTTCCCCTCAGTGCTCAATGATTATTAACTATCAATATAAATAAAACATGCTGCAGTGAGCTCTTACAGCAGTGGCTGTTAAGGGATGAGACTTATGTCTCTCCTCATAGATAAACAATGCTACACTGAAATCCTTTTGTGCATCTTGGGAAATATAATCTTACCTGTGCTGCATGTTATTTTGTGGCAACAGAAAATAGGCTGAGAGCCAGCCAATCTTTCAGGGCAATGTTTTTGTTGGGAGGCTGGATTAAATCCCCTGCAAGGACAAAATAATTGCCTATAATGGGCTGAGAGCTGTGCCCATGAACCTGTTCCCATCTATAAAACTAAGAAGAGGATTCGTCTAGTGCCCAAAGGGACAATGAGCCCAACCTAAGGCAGTCCAATAGCCTCTTTGTTGATAAAAGATAGAGCTTGCCTTGGTCAAGGAGAGTAAAGAAGTAAAAATGTATTCTGTGGGGAAAATGCTGAGGAACAAGGAAAAGGGATCATCATCCCAAAGACTCAGAGGAAGAATGTACTTCTGAAAATTATTTACTTCAGGAAACAGAAAATGGGGGAAATGTGTGGCATCCCTAATAGACAGAAAAAGGTAGGGGAGAAGGGAAACAAAAATTCCAACACTAACAGAAACCCAAAGAAACACACATGGTAAGAATGAACCACAGGATTTTTCCAGAGAAGATATATAAATGGCTAATAAGTACATAAACATCTTTCCAAACCCAAAAGTCACTGCCGTCAAGTCGATTCCAACTCATAGTGACCCTATAGGACAGAGTAGAACTGCCCTGGAGGGTTTCCAAGGAGCAGCTGGTGGGTTCAAACTACCTACCTTTTGGTTAGCAGCTGAGCTCTTTAACCACTATGCCACCAGGACTCCATAAACACCATCACTCATTAAAAACCAAAACTCATTGCTGTGGAGGCTATTTCAATTCATAGCAACTCTACAGGACAGAGTAGAACTGCCCCGATAGGTTTTCCAAGCCTGTAAATCTTTATGGAAGCAGACTGCCACATCTTTCTCCTGTGGAGCTGCTGGTGGATTCAAACTGCTGACTTAAAAGTTAACAGCCAAGGGAAATGCAAATCAAAACTACAATGAGATACCACTTCACACACACTAGGATGGTTATTATTTAAAAAAAAAAAGGGAAAAAAAGTGCGAAGATGTGCAGAAATTGGAACCCTGTGAACTACTGCTGAGAATGTGAAGTAGTGCAACTGCTGTGAAAAACAGTTTAGAGGTACCTAAAAAAGTTAAACATAGAACTACCATAAAAGACAAACTAAACCTGTTGCTATCGAGTCCATTCTGACTCATGGCCACCGATGTGTTAGAGTCAAACTGTTTCAGAGGGTTTTCTTGGGTATAATCTTGACGAAAGCTGATCACCAGGCCTTCCTTTCACAGACCTCTGAGTGAGTTCAAGCCCCCAATCTTTAGGTTAATAGCTGATCTCAAACTGCTTGCACGACCCAGGGACCTTAGAACTACCACATGACCCAACAATTCCGCTCCCAGTTAACTACCTAAAAGAATTGAAAGCAGGGACTCAAACAAATACTTGTATACCAATGTTCACTGCAGCTCTATTCAAAATAGCCAAAAGGTGAAAACAGCCCAAATGTCCATCAACAGATGAACGGGTATTCCATTGTATATACTTACAATGGAATATTATTCAGCCATAAAAAGGAATAAACTTCTGGTACATGCTATGGCATGGATGAACCTTGAAAACATGCTAATTGAAATAAACCAGGTGCAAAAAGACAAATATTGTATGATCCCACTTAGGAAAGATTTAGAATAGACAATTGCATAGAGACAGAAAGATCAGTAGTTACTAAGGGCTGGAGGAAGGGGAAATGGAGAGTTATTACTTAATGAGTAGTTTCTGTCTGGGTTGATGAAAAAGTTTTGGAAATAGTGGTAATGATTGCACCAAAAAAAGAAAGAATAGAAAAAGAATGAACAATAGACCATTTGGGTATGCTTCACCTCTGAGTACCCACCGTAGCCCAGCGCTGTCCTAAGAGCTGTTGCCTCAGAGATGGCTAAAGCATAGTTCCTGGCCACTGGGAGCTCACCATCCAGGGATCCCATCCCAAAATATATTATAACATTCCAAATTGAATTATAACAGTGAACTACAATCTGGTGAGGTCCTACTGTATTTAAAAGGGTTTATTTTCTAAATATAATCACTCTATTTTGAAAAAAAAATTTACCATTTCCTAAGTAAGTAAACAAGTCAGGGAGCGCACAGAGGGTTCAAAACCTCTGAATGTTCTATTAAGCTCCTGGTTGTTTCAAGACACTTTAAGAAAATCCATCATTCTTTAGAAGACACATTTCTCCTTGCTTACACAGAAATGGTAAAAGATGCGCAGGGAGAAAGGTAAGGTAATGATCAGAACAAAATCTGCTGCCTCTATTCAACCTCCATTTAGCCCTGGGGTTGAGTTCCATGAGGGCTCAGATGAATCACCTTTGCACCACCACAGGAGCATGTCAGAGAAGCACTCGGTAAATGCTTCTGATCTCAACAACAGGTGATCCAATCCTGTCTGACATTCTACCTCCAGCCTTCCCCTGACCTCTTCTTAAAGATGGAAATTAAACCAACAAACTCAGAATTTCTTATGCGCTCTTCCTTACCTCCAAGGAAATATCAGTTCACAACAGAATAGTGTAGGGGAAAGGGGGGAATTGTTTCTCAACCATTAATAAAGCACGACACTGCTTCCTGGCACAGAGGTGACCTAAGGGTGGGAATGGAACCCAAGCTGGGCCAGTCATAGAGCTCCTGCCCCTGGGCACAGCGACTGAGTAAGGGGTAGACCTCTGACCCAAGTGGGGCCAATTGCAATGGATCCTTAGAATTTCTGACCTGAGGACCAGACAGCACAGTGCTCATCTTCTCTCTGTGGTGGAGACTAGCAGCTCTGAAGCCATCTGGATGGTGTTTCCTGCCATGTGGAGGAAGCTGGCCTGCAGTAGAAGGAATGACGCCAAAATCTAGAGATGCAGAGAGAGGAAGGTGTTACGGTATCCTAGTCCCCAGTTCCAGCTGTCCCTGAGGTGCAGCCACACCCAACATTCCTGCAGTCATCAGCTTTTCAATTACATTTTCCTCTGAGTCTAAATGAGTTTAAGGTGGATTTGACATTTACAACCAAAAACCTACTGGTTATTATCCTCCACATGTGTTTTAGTTTTCCAAAAGAAAATTATTTTTGTCCTGTTTAGAGAAATCATGCTTATTTAAAAATTTTCAAACAATATTGAAAAGAATTATATATAAAATAAAAATTATTGTCCCACCATGCAGACATAATCACTGTCTGTTGCTATTAGAACTTGAGAAGAAATTTATCCTAAAGAGATTATCAAATGCTGTAAAATGCATGTACAAAGATATTCATTGTTGTGTTCTTTATACTAGTGAAACTTTGGAAATATTAATATTCTTCCAGGCATCTCTTTCAACAGACAGCTAGATAGATAGATTATTTACAAAAATGGGATACATGCAATTATATAACATGCCATTTCATCTAAGAATATGTTTTGGGTATCTTTGTAGGACAGTTCCTCTAGGTCTACATTATTATTATTATTATTTTTAGTTCCTTCTTTTTTTATTGTACTTTAGATGAAGGTTTACAGAACAAACTAGTTTCTCATTAAATGGTTAATACACATATTGTTTTATGACATTGGTTAACAACCCTATAACATGTCAATACTCTCCCTTCTTAACCTTGGGTTCCCTATTACTAGCTTTCCTGTCCCCTCCTGCCTTCTAGTCCTTGTCCCTGGGCTGGTATGCCCATTTAGTCTCATTTTGTCCTATGGACCTATCTAATCTTTGGGTAAAAGGTGAATCTCAGGAGTGACTTCATTCTGAGCTAAAACGGTGTCCAGGGGCCATACTCTTGGGGTTTCTCCAGTCTACGTCAGGCTGGTCTTTTTTGCGTTAGAATTTTGTTCTACATTTTTCTCAAGCTCTGTCCAGGACCCTCTATTGTGATCCCTGTCAGAGCAGTCAGTGTTGTAGCCGGGCACCATCTAGTTGTACTGGACTCAGTCTGGTGGAAGCCGTGGTAGTTGCCGTCCATTAGTCTTTCGGACTAATCTTTCCTTTGTGTCTTAGGGAAGGGGGTAGAGTGTGTATCGTGGGTTACCGGATGCTCTGTCTCCTGCTGGAAGCTCCGTGAATCTGCTTTCCCATACTCTGACAGGAGTCCAAGATGGTAGATCCGTGCTGCATTAGCTGATAGGGGACCTCTGCTGGTAACTCTCTTCACTCTGTTCTCTGTCAGTTTCTTTATTCCATTTGGTGCTTGGTTGAGTTCTTTATCTCTTCGTTTGACCCTTAGGGTTCCAGGATTGATGTTTGACTCTGTTTTACTTAGTTTTTCAGGTGTTTGCTGTGGAGAGATGGCGTGGTGCTTCTGTTTATAGCGCCATGTTGGCGCCACCTCTCTACATTATTTTTTTTTAATGGTTCCATAGTACTTTATTGTAGCAATGCACCTTAATTAATTTACCAAGTTCTATTTGTTGGACATTAATTTCCAAAGTTTCACTATTATGAAGAACACAGCAATGAATATCCTTGTACATACATTTTAGAGCATGTGACCATCTCTTTAGGATAAATTTCTTACTTCTCACATTCTAATACCGTCATTTGCCTTATGTGACTTGGCAAGGTTTGGCTAAATCTTCCTGGGGCCAGTGATGTTGGTTTCATAGGTGCCCTCTTGATTCACTGCCTCAGTCGTTCATACTTTCAACAGACATTTACTAAGAGCATCTGTGCCATCCACTGTGCTAGACTATGGGGATGAAAATGTAGATATGTTTTGGGTTTTATCCTTAAGGAAGAAAGAGGAGCTAACATCTACTGAATTCTGACTTTGTGCCAGGCATTGTAAAGGGTTCTTTAGCTCATATATTCTTCATTCCAAAATCAAGCAAATTAAAAAACAACAACAACTCTGCAGTGGTTAGTATTACCTCTTTTACATAAATGAGGAAAAGGAAGATCAGAAAAGTTTAGTAACTTGCCCCGGATCATACAGTCAGTAAGTGGTAAAGCTGGGATTTGAACCCAGGTCTGTCTGATTTCTTTCTGTTACACATAGTTTAAGGAGAAACATGTGAAAACAAATGACAAAACCAAGTGTCTTGCTTATCTAGTGCTGGTATAACAGAAATACCACAAGTGGATGGCTTTAACAAAGACAAGTTTATTTTCTCACAGTCTAGTAGAAGTCCAAATTCAGGGCGTCAGCTCCAGGGGAAGGCTTTTTGTCTCTGTTGGCTCTGGACAAAGGTGCTTCTCATCAATCTTCCCCTGGACTAGGAGCTTCTCTGCACAGGAACCCCAGGTCCAAAGGATGCACTCTGCTCCTGGAGCTGCTTTCTTGGTGTTATGAGGTCCCCCCATCTCTCTGCTCGCTTCTCTCTTTTATATCTCAAAAGAGATTGGCTCATGACACAATCCAGTCTTGTAGATTGGGTTCTGCCTCGTTAACATAACTGCCACCTATCCCACCTCATTAACACCATAGAGGTAGGATTTACAACATACAGGAAAATCACATCAGATGACAAAATGGTGGACAGTCACACAATACTGGGAATCATGGCCTAGCCAAATTGATACACATATTTTTGGGGGACACAATTCAATCCATGATACCAAGTCATACATGCTTTATAAAATCTGAACAAAAGGATTTCTTCAGGCACATCACTGGGATGATCTGCAGAGGCAAGCCTTGGACAAGTCTTTTGTAGCAGGCAGCTCTTTAATAGTCCAGGTTAAAGGGACAAAACCAAATCTTAAATGGTTTGCTCTGAGCTCTGCACAGTTCCAGGAGGCCCTTGATAAACCAGAATATTTATCAGCTGGGAAGTAGAGGGAGCATAGGAGATTGATTCTAAATACCAAGACAAGCTGGAACTAGCAGGTGTAACACAAGTTTCCTGGAAAGATCAGGACAGCAGTCAGAGAGCAGGCAGAGCCATATAAAAGAGGTCAAAGGAAAGGGATAAACTGTCGGGAACTCTTAGGGCTCAGGCTAGTGGGGGTGACACCCTGAGGGGCCTTGAACCATGGATAAGTGGTACCCCAGCATAAGCCAAACCTTGGAATAAGCCTGTATTTATTTCACTGGAGGCCAGGCAAAGAGGAGCCTGTGAGTACTGCTTACCAGGTACTGGGCTGCAGTAGCTGATTAAGGAGGGTTTGTGACTCAGAATTCACTGAAGTCTTTAGATTTGTTTGGACAAGATCCACAAAGGTGACCAGGTAGCACTCCATAATATCAGGCCAGAAAGTACTTCCCAAAATTGACAGGTCTTGGCTTTCTTTCCCCAAGTAAGAAGACTTGACGTTCAGAACATGCACATGTGGGTACTTCACCACATCTACGGGACTCATCCACCACCCGTCTGTCAGTTTCTCATACTGTGGTAGCTTACATGTTGCTGTGGTAATAGAAGCTATGCCACCAGTATTTCAAACACCAGCAGCGTCGCTCATGGTGGACAGGTTTCAACAGAGCTTCCAGACTAAGACAGACTAGGAAAAAAGGCCTGGTGGTCTCCTTCTGAAAATCAGCCAATGAAAACTCTATGGATCGCAACAGAATATTGTCCAATGTTGTGCTGGAAGATGAACCCCCTAGGTTGGAATCAAAAACCAAACCTGCTGCCATCGAGTTGATTCCAACTCATAGCAACCCTATAGGGCAGAGTAGAACTACTCAATAGGGTTTCCAAGGAGCAGCTGGTGGATTTGAACTGCTGACCTTTTGGTTAGCAGCCAAGCTCCCAACCACTGTGCGACCAGGGCTCTCCTAGGCTGGAAGGCACTCAAAATACACAGTGGCCCCAACAATGGACTCAAGCATACCAACCATTGTGAAGATGATCAAGGACCAGGCAGCATTTCATTCTGCTGTGACTGGGCTCACCCGGAGTCAGAGTCGATTTCAAAGCAACGAACAACACAATGGGGCTGGTATCTCACCACTCCTTTCCTTGTACTTGTTCCAAGTGGGCTCCTTGTACTGTGGCTTAACCCCCACTGAAGGGATCATGGCAGAGTGCAATGACTTTCAAACTTATCTGAACCCCTCTTTTTAAAACAAAATCCTAAATGGAATACCAACCTCTAAAGCAAGTATAATTGGAACTGCTCTGGCCTGACTGTCCTCCGGGTTGCCAGATCCCCTTCCTCTCTGAGGGTGCCATGTTGGGAACATAGTTTGAATACCACTGCCATAGCTGGAAGAGCTGTGAATTTAGTTAGAACACCCAGGTTCCAATCCAGGTTCTGCGTTAGGAACCATGTGGCTCTGGATAAGTCATTTCACCTCTCTTTGACTCTGCTTTCATCTGTGAAGTGAAGATAATCATTCTTGTCTACTTCAGAGGTTGTTGTGAGCATCCAATGCAGCCCTGTGGGTAAAAGCAGCTGTAAAATACCTTATAAATATGAAATGTTCTTCCCTTGCCTTCTCCACATCCTTGGGCTAGGGGATAAGCCACACCACTTGAGACCCAAACAGTATGATCACTTATGTGATTTCCAGAGAGAAATGGTTATTTTGAAGATAAATTTCTTTAGACCTCACGCCCCTGTATTGTTAAAGGAGCCCTGGTGGCACAGTGGTTAAGCGTTTGCCTGCTAACCAAACGGTCAGCGGTTCACACCCACCAGCTGCCCCACGGGAGAAGGATGTAGCAGTCTGCTTCCATAAAGGTTACAGCCTTGGAAACCCTGTGGGGCAGCTCTACTCTGCCTTATAGGGTTGCTATAAGTTGGAATCGATTCGATGGCAACAGGTTAATGGGTTCTCCATGTTGTTATACTTGGATTGTCCTTTCCACTTTTCTTTGACAGACAGACAGGCACACTGATTTCTGTGCCTCAGTCCCCCACAACCAGAGACCCTAACCTGATGCCCTCAGGTGCACTCACCTGGGTCACAGTCTCTTCCATAGCAAGTGCTCCATGTGTCCAAGCCAATTTTGTCACTTATATTTATGGCTCTCTGGGACATCCATTTTAGCAGGGAATAACAAAGTCACTTCCTCTGCCTTTCTAAGCTTACTCAGGTCCATACAAAATAAAAATGCACACCTCACCTCTGAGTTGTATCATAGAAACTGTTACATCTAGTGAGTCTCCTACTGCTCAGTACTTTATATTGCAGGATTATTTGTCGTGAAGAATAATCTCAGATGGCAGTAACACATCTGCTCTAGGCTGTCACACTAGCAAAGCCAGAGCTCTCAAGGGAGAAGGGGATGTTGGTGGGAAAAGTGGTTTACTGGTGGGGAGCATCAGTAGGGATTATGTCAATTCCTCAAAGCCATGGGTCAACTTAAATAGTGGGCTTGATTGGAGGTTGGTTTTGTAAATGATGATGCCCACATTACTGAGGCTTTCTTTCTATTCTATGGCACTCAGCATGGGTTTTGACACTGACTTGGGTGGGGTGAGTTGTATCTCCACATCCCCAGAAAGTCACCAGCTGTATACTAAGGCTCAGGATATGGGTGTTATATTTGTTTTCTGATAGGAACTCAACTAGTGTTACTGTGATTTTTTTTTTTTTTTTTTACTAGCCGAATGGTTTCAGGTCATTCATGCCAGTGGTCACCCCTTAGTGAGAGAGAGAGGGCTCTCCTCAGGCGCCTATGGTTTGAAAGACCCATTATGGGCAGGGTGGGAATTGGACTTCAAAGGTGGAACAATATTCTGTTACACATCCCATAGACTAACAGAACTTAATTTAGAAGAGGGAGTCCCTAGGTGTTGCAAACTGTTAAACAGGCTTGGCTACTAACTGAAAGGTTGGAGGTTTGAGTTCACCCAGAAGCTCCTCAGAAGAAAGCCTGGTGATTTACTTCTGAAAAGTCAGCCATTGAAAACCCTATGGAGCACAGTTCTACTCTGACATACATGGGGTCATCAAGAGTTGGAAATCAACTCAATGGCAACTGGTACTCAGAAGAGATTTGCTTCCTTCTTTTGCATCTATTTTGACATTTCCTACAGGTCTGTAGCCCACTTGACTTTAGTGGAGTCACAGAGAGACTTTCTGGAACTGTGCAGCCCCTCTTTACATTTTCTTTTGTTTGACATAGTCCTGTGGAGAGGAAGGATGAGTAAGGTGAAAGCAGAGAGGCTGCTAGCAGAGAACTCTAGCTCTGAGATTCCTGGCAGCAGAGAGCTGTCCTTCTTGCCAGAGAAGCACTTGGGGCTTTCATTGTTTGCTCTCTTCCCACTGCTCAGATCTGTTCCCTGATGTTCCTCTAAAGTGTGGTAATCCCTCTGCGCCAGGCTTCAGGACTCTGGCGTTCTTCCAAAGAGTGATGTAGGAAAAGAAGCTTCTTTGCTTCTCCCACTCTCTCCGCTCCCAGCACATTCCTGTGTCTTCTCACTGTGCCAGGGAGACATCACACAAATCACTCATAGCTCTTACCCCAGTCGTTCTCACAGGCAAAGCTCCCTGTCCTCCAGCCTGCAGTCCTGTGTGCGCGTGCTGTCACCAGGGCATGAGTCCCAGTGGGCCGTCTTGACCCCTGGGCTCACCAGTTTTCAAATTGAAGACTAGAGAACTCATTGGTGGAAGGGTATAAAATGTGTTTTGTGTCTACACCCCACATTAAATTCTGGTCCCTGACTATGCACCATAAGGGAGCCAGAGTGTGTATGGGATAATTGAAACCTCAAGATAATTGGTTTTAACTTCCTTCCCCACCAGACGTTTTACCAGAGCTATTAATTTCCCCATTTTTCTCCTTTCATTTTCTTTGTTCAGTCTCTGTTTAGGGAGCTAATGAGCCATGACAAGAACAAAAGGCGGCCAGCCAGGGGAAGGGGGAAAACAAGGAGCCTGGATAATACACAAACTGGACCACGGGCTTCTGAAGGGATCGTGTCCCATATCATATGGGCAAGTAAGTTCTCGGTATCCTCCCCCCCTTCCCCAGGGGGGCAGTGGTAGTTCAGTGGTAGAATTCTCAGCTTTCATGCTCGTGAGCCAGGTTTGATTCCAGGCCCAAACACCTCATGCACAGCCAGTACCCATCTGTCAGTGGAGGTTTGCATGTTGCTGTGATGCCGAACAGGTTTCAGAGGAGCTTACAGACTAAGATGGACTAGGAAGAAAGGTCTGGCTAGCCACTGAAGACCCTATGGACCACAGTCTGATCTGCAACTTAGGATGGGGTTGCAAGACCAGGCAGCATTTTGTTCCCATTGTACATGAGGTCACCATGAGATGGGGGCCAACTTGATGGCAGCTAACAACCCTTTACTCTGCTGGTCAAATCTCATGCAAAGGTGTAGAAAGTGAGGATTTGCTTCTGGAGTGGGAAGGGAATGAAAAGCTGGCTGGCTAAGGGAACAGGGAGTTCTGTTCGAGGGGTTTAGTACTTTCTCAGCTTCAGAACTGGCTGGCAAGCTTGGAGGCATGCAAATCCCTACAGGTGCAAGACGTAAAACAGGCGTGGTCCCTGCTGAGGCTGGTGGGGCAGTCCCACCACCCATTTTGCATACGTTCACAGGAGGCTAAAGTTAGGTTCTGACTCACTCCAGGTGTAGGGCCACAGTTAGCCATTCCCCACCTCTGAGCCAGGGACTTACCAAATGCTTTGGCTAGGATGTGGTCTGGTTTGTCCTCTCAGAGTCACAAATTGGGCCCCAGGCCTTCACTGTTTTGGGATAAGATCTGGAAAAATCACAGCTATGCCTTCCCTTCACCCCAGCCAAATCTAATCATAGATTTAAAATCGGGCTAAAATGGACCTGAAGGCCTATCTTCCTCCCCACTCCAGCCTACTCCTAAAACATCACCAGGATCCCCTAAGATCAGGCTCCAGCCTGAGTCAATTCCATGAATCTATTTTCTATAACTTTACCTGCTGTGCTGTCACTCTTCCGACTCTGGTCCCAGGATGGGCCTTCCTTTCTGTGGCCCAGCCTCACCTTATACCTGGTGCTCTGTCAGGTTCTCTGGCCTTCAACTTTTATCTTCTTTTTTAGCCATGGCTTGAATTCCTATTCCAGTGGGCTTCCTTGAGCCACCAGGCTCACTCTCAAGACCTCACATAGGCTCCCATGTGTGGCCCTGGGTCCAACCCCAGACCCCAGAAGCAGGACCCAGGGGCCTGGAGGTGGGTGGCTGCCTCAAAGGCCCAAAGAGGAGGAGGGGTCATTGACTAAAGACAGTCAAGGGGGAGAGGACGTTTGCGGCCGTGTGTGCTCAGTAGAGATGTCCGTGCCCCTTGACCTTATTCGTGTGCCCATTCGCTCCTGCCTCTCTCAACTGCGCGATCTGGACAGACCCCTACGTGCAGGCCAGGGAACAAGGGCCTGATTTGCCACACCCAGGAGCATCCGTGTTGTGCTAGGGCACAGTGCCCCCACTGTGTCTTTGAAAGACTACACAGCACTGAGGATTATTTTTTATTTTTATAAAGAGTTCAGGATGTGTGTTGTGGGGGAGGGGCGGGAGAGGAAAGGGTGGTGGTTTCGGGCAGGATGTGAGACCTCCAGTCATGGGTCAGCAGCTGCTGTGTATCAGTGGCTGTCAGGGCTGGATGCAGTCTTGTCCACAGCGGACTCCGTGACCTTGTGTGAGTGTGGTGGGAAGGGTAGGCTGGGGCCAGGAGGGAGGAATGTTCAGATCCCCCTCCCCATCTCCACCTCAGGCAGCCTGCCCAAACCTGTGAGGGGGAGCATATTCCCTTATTTGTCCTGGAGTTCAAGGGCTGTTCTCCTGTGAGGAGAAAGCCATAGGTTCTTAATGCTTCCAAAACTCAGAGGCTGATTGTGACTGGATTCTAGTCACTAGAATAGCATAATCCCCCCTGGTCCTTTTTTTTTTGGTATCTACCGAGGTAGATTTATTAATTAATTGTTTTTAACAATTGTCCTTTTTCTTTACCATTATGTTTTTTGTTCATTGGCAGTGTTGACTGGTTACCTACAGAGAAGGCTACCATACTGGATGCTTGGGAGATATTCCAGTGACAACTAAAAAAAATGGAAAACTGTTCTCAAGGAGTTAAATATCTGATGAGGGAGATGAGATAGGACCCAAGAACATACAGCAGGGTGTGTATAAACAAATATAAGAATTACATAATACATAGTCATGTGAACTATGGGGATAGATAGTGAAGGAGAGACTTTCCTCAGCTGTCCTTAAATGAGCACGTGGGCCCTTAGATCAGCCTTGGAGGCTGACACGGATTCCTCAGATGCTCTGAAACCACTCAAATCTGTTTGACGCTCTCATTAACATTTCTGTTTAAGTATTGTTTTAAAAGGTTTATTCTGACAGAGATGTTGGCCCCTCAGGGAGTTACTTCTGACCATATCTCCTGCAGACACCAGCTACAAACATCAGACATCAGGTCCCTGGAAAGGCAGGTGACTATGTAGGTGGACCTTCACAGGTAGAGGGGGACAGGAATGTGGTCACCTCAAAGCAACAGTAAAATGGCAGACCCCCCCCCCCAAACTTCCACTCTTAAACCAAGCCAGCTGTGCAACTGACCTTCTCTTGCCCCCAAAACCAACCAAACCCATTGCCACTGAGTTGATTCCAACTCATAGCGACCCTATAGGACAGAGTGCGACTGCCCCACAGGATTTCAAAGGAGCAGCTGGTGGATTCAAACTGCCCTCCTGCTGGTTAGCAGCCTAGCACTTAACCACAGCGCCACCAGGGCTCCTTCTAGAACCCAGGGGGATTGTTTTTGCTTGTTTGTCTCTTTCTGCTGTGTAGAAGGAAACAGATGACGAGAAAGGTAATTTGTAAAAGAAAACTGCTGCTTTATCTTGATTAACTGGGAACAGACAGAAGATTTTCATCTTATTAAAGTTAAAGCTTAGAGAGCCGAATCAGGGTTTTCCAATCTGGGCACTGCTGGCATCATGGGCTGGATAATTCTTTGTTGTGGGGAGCTAGCCTGTTCACTGTGAAATATTTAGCAACATCCCTGGCCTCTACTGACTAGCCTCCCCCCAGCACTTGTGACAATCAAAAATGTCTCCCAACACTGGCAAATATCCTGTAGGGGGCAAATCACCTGCAGTTGAGAGCCACTGCTATAAACTAAAGGGGTTGGGGTTTGTGATAGTTAATATTACATATCAAATTGGTTAGGCTATGATTCTCAGTTGTTTGACAGACATTATGTAAACACCTCCTATTTTGTGATTTGATGTGAGCAGCCAATCAGTTGAAAGAGGAGTGTCCTTGGGGGTATGGCCTGCATCCATGATATAAATGGATGTTCTGGCAACAGGGCTTCCAACTGGTTGGTTCTGGTTTCAACCCCTGCCGAGAATTTGCCTTTCTAACAGGTTTCCTGCTGAGAATTTGCATTTCCACCCCAGATATGCTGAATCAGAATCTACAGTTTTAACAAGATCCCCAGGTGATTCTTATGTATAACTTCCTGGGAACTTGTTAGAAAAGCAAATTCTCAGCAGGGGTTTGAACCAAAATGAACTGGTTTGAAGCCCTGGTTTTAAAATCAGGATACAAATGTCACACGACATTGTGTTTTCAAGCTCTTCAAGCTCCAGTGAGCACTTTGGCTGTGAACTTTCCATGAGGTCACTTGGCAAACACAAACTTTGCTCATTAAGGTCACCTGCGTTTTCTTCTTATTGGCTTGAGACAATTAAAATAGCACATTTAGGCCCCAATGTGATCATGAACACAGAGCAGATACTGGCACTGTAAGCTCTAAGGTGGGCATTCGAAAGATCCAGAGTATGTTCACATTCGTTAGATTTTCCTCAAAATGAAAATAATTTTTTATTAAAAAATTTAAAGTTCCCACAGAGAACTCCCAAGAATACACTGGGAGACCCTCAGAGGAGCTCTTACGGGGACTAACCCTCTTTCACAGATGACAAATGAGGCCCTGGACATAGCTGCTGAGGGTCAGAGCTGGCTGGAAGGAGTCTCTGGTCTGGTAGCCAGCACTCTTTCCTCTCATCCAGCCAGACATTATAGAAGTCTGGCATGGAACTGTGTACAAGATTTGGCTTATTGTTTTAAATGTTCATTCAATTGAGCTGAATGCTTGAAATTCAATTTTTGAAAGTACTAAATTGAACTAGGAGTCCCTGGGTGGTGCAAATGTTTAAGTGCTCAACTACTAGCTGAAAGGTTGGCGGTTCTAACCCACCCAGTGGTGCCTTGGTGCCAGTGGTGCTACTGAGAGGTCACAGCTTTGAAAACCTTATGGAGCAGTTCTGCTCTGACACTCACGGGGTCGCTATGAGCGTGGAGCGACTCAATGGCAACTAACAACAACAACAACAAATTGAACGGGGAGGTTTCCTTTTTTTTTTAGATCTTATTCTTTTAAGTATTTAGTAGTACTCTTAGCATTGTGTGTGTGTGTGAAATATAAATACATACATAAAAGTGCATTAAAGATAAATAGCAAGTTCAGTGAATAATTAAAAAGTGAAAACTCATGAAACTGTAGCCAGGTCAAGAGACAGGACATTTCCAGTGCTCTGGAAGCCCTCAGAGTATGCTTGATCACAATCTTTCCTCTCCCCTAAAAGTAACCACTATCTTTAATTTTATTATAATGAGTTTTTTGCTTTTCTCTACAGTTTTCCATCTATATACTGAAAAACAACCACAACAACAACAAACCCGTTGCTGTCGAGTTGATTCCGACTCATAGCACCCCTATAGGACAGAGGAGAACTGCCCCAGAGGGTTTCTAAGAAGCAGCTGGTAGATTCGAACTGCCAACCTTTTGGTTAGCAGCGAAGCTCTTAACCACTGCGCCAGCAGGGCTCCTCCATCTATATATGCATCCCTAAATAATATAGTTTACTTTTGCCTTTTGTGAGCTTTAGATCAACGGGTCCTTACATCATGTGTTTGTTGCTTCTTTGGCTTAACATTATGTTTATGAAATTTACCCATTTTTTTGCAAGTGGCTCTAGTTCTTAACTATCCTTTCTATACTAGGTGGACATTTGGATTATTTCCAGCTTGGGGCTATTATAACAATGCTTCTATAAACATTCTTGTATATATCCTGGTCCACAGGACATACATATACACCTACGAGTAGGACATTTACCCAGTAATGGAATTTCTTCTGTTGTGAACAGGGTATGTGAATCTTCAACTTTAGTAGATAATGGCAACTTTTTTCCAATTGCTTCAATTTAAACTCCCACCAGCAGTATATAATAGTTCCCATTATTCTCCATGCTCACTAATGCTTTGTATCGCCAAACTTTAAAATTTTAGCTAATCATGTGGGTTTGTAGTGATATCTCATTGTGGATTTGATTTGCGTTTCCCTGGTGACTAATGAAAGCAAGCACCTTTTCCTACATTTATTGGTCACATGAATGTTCTCTTATGTCATAAGCCTGTTCAAGTCTTTTGCCATTTTTCTATTGTCAAATTTAAGTTAATAACAATGGAAGGTCACAGAAAAATACCTTCCAGATCATTTTTGCCATTCCTTTCTCCATTTTCTGAATCTAACATCCCATAATTGAATTTTGCCTGCTCTTTTTTTTTTTAACCTATATTTTCATAGAGAATAAGCATACACGCATATATCACAGTTCTTTGTTAAAATCACCAATTGGAGACCAGGTCATTTATTATTCTAGTCTGTAGTTTTCAGTGTTCCCTGTCGGATGCACTGTTATAAGTTAGCCAAATTTCAACAATAAAGTAATGTCACTATTGTATATACTACCTTTGCAGCTGAGGTAATATTAAATAAAATACACATGTATGACTATAATAACTATACATATCTAAATTAAAAAAATAAATAAACAGCTCACCCAAGCCTGAGCTCTAGCTTTTGCTCACCTTATCACATTTGGATATGAGCTCATTTGCAAGGAGTGAAACCCATATAATCTACCACTAAATAAATTATTCAGTAATCTGTGATGTCCTGGTAACATGAGAATCTCCTATTAAAAAAAAATAGATAGCTTCACTGCTTACAGAGGCACAGGCTTGCTATTTATAGTCTTTATAGAAGTTTGTTTGTTAGCAAACCCAGTTAGGGCTCCCCGGTAATCTACTAGGATTGATGTTTGTTGCAGGGTTTTTACACAGAGCTACTTTTTATATGCATATGTGTGGGTGTGTGATACATACATACACACAGACGGGACCAGCAGAAACAACCCAAGCAGGTAGGAGTTATTTGTGAAATCTGTCTCATTTTCCTCTTAACACTTTGGAACTCAAATAGGACAAAGTGACAGCAAGTCACCCACAGATCTAATTATGTGTATTCCTGGCTGTATCCAGGCAACCGGTCCCTAATTTTTTCAGAGTAAACATTTTAGTCTTCTGCTAGGAATGTTGAATTTCCCTCCCAGACAAATAGGAGCCTGGAACACTGAGGCTTCTCCCTTCCCTCCCCTTCCACCCAGATAAGCATATGATGCCCTGGAAGGTGGGCCGGGAGCTGGGTTGCATTGACTTGAGGAATCAAAGAAGCAGGTTGCAGGTCAAAGTGGAGCAGATGGCTTAAATGAATTATCATTCTGGAAGGGCTGGAAAATAAATAGCCAGGTGTCCATTTTTTTATAGATGAATTTTTTTATTAGAAAATATTTTATGAATGTAGATACATACTTGATATGTGGACAAAGCAATTCCCTTTATAATAGGCCCATGAAGGCCAGAATACTCAATTAACTATAACATTCATGCAGAATATGCCACTTTAACTTTTGAGCTGACAATTATTGAAAAGGTTTCAATACTGTACATCAACTCATATCTCAAAAGCGGGCATAAATAGAATTCTAGACATACTGAAAAATGTGTGGACTAACAAGTGAAATGGAATATATATGAAATACTGTTTTAATCTTCCCAACACTTTGTATACTTGTTCAATAGTAAAGAAGTTTATTAAAAATAAAAATACGAAAGCTGCACCAATAATCAGTACCAATTAAAAATTGAAATATACAAATAGTTTTTTTAAAAAATTATGCAGTTAGAGTGAGATTTCACTACATTCCTATCGGAATGGCTAAAATATAAAATAGATAATATCAGTTGCTGGTGAGAATGTGGAAAACTGGATCACTCATACATTGCTGGTGGGTATAGCCATTCTGGAGAACAGTTTGGTAGTTTCTTATAAAACTAAACATGCAATCACCATATGACCCAGCAACTGCCCTCTTGGGCACTTACCCCAAAGGAACAAAAACCTATGTTATATGTTCACACAGAAACCTGTACTTGAATATTCATAGAAGTTTTATTCATAGTACCTCAAACTGGAAACAACCCAGACATGAATGGTTAAACAAACTGTGATACACCAATACCTTGAAATACTACTCAGGCATAAAAACAAACAAACTATTGATAGGTGCAAAAACTGAGATAGATCTCAAGGGAATTAGGCTAAGTGAGAAAAACCAATTCCAAAAAGTTGTCTATTTTATGATTTCATTTATATAACATTCTTGAAATGACAAAATTATAGAGATGGAGAACAGATTAATGATTGCCAGGGGCTAGGGATAGGAAGTAGGGACAGGGGGAAGGGGGCAAGAGGAAGGTGGGTGAGGTTATAAAAGGGCACCATGAGAGATGGTGATTGATACTCAAATTTCCACATGTGATAATATAGAATAGAACTAAATACACACACACAGGCACACAAATGAGTACATGTAAGACGGGAAATCTAAATAAGATGGGTAGATTGTATCAATATCAATATCCTGGTTGTAATATTGTACTGTAGTTTTGTAAGATGTTACCATTGAGGGAAACTGGGTAATGGGCACATGGTATCTCTCTCTATTATTTCTTACAACTGCATGTGAAATTACAATTATCTCAAATTAAAAAGGTTGGTTAGATTTTAAAAAATTAAATTAAATCTGGTATTCTCATGATAGACATCTGTAAAATTTGTTGCGTAGAGAAAGAATTCAGGTGTGAAGCAAAAGGAAGATCAGTGGAGAGACCTGAAAAAAGTTCAAAGTAGAGGACAAAGGCAGAGATTTGAGCCATTCCTGTACTTTGTGTGTGTGTGGAAGGGTGTCAGCAGAGGGTATTTCTGGGGTGCCAGAGCAGGAGTGGGGTGGAAGCTCTTAGCACCAGGGACCTGCTATTTGCTAACAGTAAGTGGGCTCTAAGAGGCAAAGGCAGGAACAGATGGCAGCTCCCTATAGGGCCTGAGATCCAACCATGAGCTTTTAAGCTTTAGGAACTCAAAACATACACCATTAGATAGAGCTAGAATTACTCCAGCTGCTAGAATCAACTCTTGTTTTTTGTTTTTTTGTGACAGATTCAAACCATGGACAGAACAGTGGATTATCTTTGGGTGGCTGTGAATGGAGCTGTATTAGTCACCAAGGCTTCGATTGTGTTTCTGTTTGGTTATCAAACTACAATTTCACTGATACCCCCTCTTGAGTGTACACTTTGTGAGCACCATGAAAGGGAGCTCTTGTTGAATTGAAAACTTGTCCTAAATTTGTAATTACAATGTGCCCCTACTTATTCAGGTCTCAATAAATTCAGCTTTAGGATAATCCAAGGTGAAGAAAAATAAGAACTAACAAAGCAAGAAAAGAAATGAGTGAGTCAGGGTAGGCAAGAGGTCTGTTCCCTTAGACCTTGGGTGGGCTCGATGGAACCTTAAGATCTGGGTTTAACTTGGGCCTCACCTCATCTCAGAGCCAGATGTGGGTGGAAGGGACTAATAATAACCTACTGACTGGCTGGAAGGGGGCCTGGGAGTCCAAGAGATTAGTGGGAAAAACAAAACAAAAGGTACTTAGAGTTCTGCTCAAGACTGCAACTTTCAATGACGCTTTCTTAACAGCAGTTAACAGCCTGTACCTAACCGGTCCCTTAATCCTTCTAGAGAAACCAAGCAAGTTCCACAGTGTATATTCTTTAGTGGCTCTGTTTCTGATTATTCATCATCCTGGTTCATTTGTTCTTCTTCAGATACTCATTGTTATACTGGTGTGTTTAGAGGACACTGAATGCACTTTATTTAGGTATCTTAATGGACCCCTAACTGACATTTTCAGCTTGAACAGTGGGGTCTTTTTTTTTAATCAATCCTCCTGGTGGCCGTCCAGAGTAAAATAAATGGTTTGGGACAAACAAGAGGGAAAAGGATGAGCTCTGGGGCTAGACAGATCAGTACTTGCCAGCTATTTAACCTTATCAAGTTATTTAACTTTTCTAAAACTCTGTTTCCTTTTCTGTATGGAAAAGTGGTTAAGAGTAGAGGCTTTAGGGTCAGACTGCCTGGTTTGAATCCTCACATTGCCATCTACTGTCTGGGTGTCTTTGGGTGAATTACTGAAATTCTCTAAACCTCAGTTTCTTCACTATACAATGGATGTGGCAGAGACAGCTAGTTTCCCCTCCTTCCTTCATAATAAATCCTTAGTTTTTAGCTGGGCACGTGCTTACTAAATAAAGACCACATTTTTAAAACTCCCATGTAGCTAGGTGTTGCTATGTGACTGCATTCTGGAAGTATCACAGGCAACTTCTGGGAAGTCTCCTTAAAGGAAGGGTGTGTGCTCTTCTTCACCTCTTTCCTCATTTTGTTGCCTGGAATGCATATATGATAGCTGGAGCTCTAACAGTTATCTTAGACCATGAGGATAAGGGCCACACTCTAAGGATGGTAGAGTGGAACTAAAACAAACTACTGTCCCAGAACTATCTACCTTTAGACTTTTAATGTGAGAGAATACAGCTTGTATATTTAAGCTGCTATTAATTCAGGTTTTTCTTGTCATGTGCCAATGAACGTAATCCTAACTGGTACAATAGAAATCCTAATAACAACAACCAAGTGGCATCAGCAAAAATGACAGAGTAAGAACTTCCAAAATTTTCTCCTTAATTTGGAAGCAGATAAGCGTGGTGGTTGAACAACATGATGAACATAATTAATGTCACTGAACTGAACATGCAAAGGTTGACAAAATGTCAAATGTTTTGTTACATATATATTTACCACAATTAAAAAATTCTCTCCTCCCTAAAAGCAATGAGAAAACAGAAAAAATTATTAGAATTAACTTTTCCAGAACTCTAGAAATTAACCAAAGTTTTGCAGCAATCTAGGGAGCATATATTTAAGAAAAACAGATGAATCTTGGTAAGAACAGTGAGCTTCTTGGTTTTTAATTTTCTGTACTCCCGTCCCCACTTTCCAGCTCTGTGGTAGCCTTGAAAGCCAACAGCCTATGGTGAAAACTAGAAGTCTGCCAGCCACTGGAGGGGATAGAAAGTAGTTGGAGCCCTTCCAAAGTCTCATTCCTAGAGAATTCTCTTTACGTGAACTGCTGGTGCTTACCTAGAAGACCCCACTTGCAAGGTTGTTTTCCATTGACCTGACTTGAAGTTAATGCAGTGTGAAAAGTCTTTTCCCCAGAGATATTTACGAAAAAAAACTAGAGGCAATTTTTAATTTTGGGCTCCTCGAGGTGGTAGATAATTTTTTGTGGTTGGGGCAAACAATATGCTAACCAACAAGTTTAAAAAGAAAAACTGTGGAGTAAGATGGTTATAGGGACTTTGAAAAATCTCTGGGAATCAAGAAGACCCTATACATGCATAGGGCTGTGCACATGTACAGGAAAACCCTAAGAAGGCCCTAAGTTCTCACCTCTGGCTGACCTTGAGGCTCTTTGAAAGCAGGAAGTGTAAGTTAAGGCAGAGTTGTCAAATGCCCAGTTTAGTGTTAAAGGCATGCTCCAAAACACACAAAGAACCCCCAGGAAACTTATTGGTTCTGGGCACTTAAGGATATCTCTGTACAATCATTAGCTGCCTACTAAGCTAACTGAGCAGAGACTTTAGTGGCCACACAGGACAAAGAATACAAGTTTTACAGAATTAGTTCAGAAATGCCACTAAACAAACAACAACAAATAGTAAGAACAAAACAAACCTGAAAAGGGAGAAGGGAGATTTGACATATTTAAAATGCCCAGTTTTCCACAAAAAAATTATAAGACATGAAAAGAAACAAGAAAGAATGACTTACACCCAGGGACAAAGCAATCTATAGAATCTGTCTCTGAAGAAGCCCAGACATTGGATTTAGTAGATAAATACTTTAAGTCAGCTATTATAAATATGTTTTAAAAATTAAAAGAAATTATTTTTAAAGAATGAAAGGAAAGTATGAGAACGATGTCTCACAAACTAGAGAATTAAAAAGAAAGAGAGAGATCAAAATTATAAAAAAAAAATAAAGAAACAAATGGAAATCTTGGAATTGAAAAGTACAATAACTAAAATAAAAATTTTACTAGGGAGGCTCAAAAGCAGATCTGAGAAAGCAGAAGAAAGAATTCAAAAATGTGAAGATAGGTCAGTTGAGATTATCCAGTCTGAATAACAAAGAAAAAGAATAAAGAAAAGTGAACAGAGCTTCAGAGATCTCTGGGACACCATCAAGCATACGAATATATGCATAATGATAATCCCAGAAGGAAAGGAGAGAAAGAGACAAAGGAACATTTGAAGAAATAACGACTGAAAACTTCCAAAATCTGATGAAAAATACCAATCTACACACCCAAGAAACTCAACAAACTCCAAGTAGTATAAGCTTGAAAGATCCAGACATAGACATGTAGTCGAACTGTCAAAAACCAGAGACAAAGAAAGAATCTTGAAAGCAGCAAGACAGAAGTGACTCATCATATGCAAAGGACCCTCAATAAGATCAACAGCTGATTTTGAATCAGAAACCATGGAGGCCAGAAGGCAGTGGAATGACATATGCAAAGTGCTGAAAGAAAAAGACTGTCAGTGAAGTATTCTATATCCAGCAAAACTATCCCTCAAAAAATTAAGGGAAAATCAGGACATTCCCAGTTCAACAAAAACAGAGAGAATCCATTGCTAACAGAGCTGTCTATAAGAAATACTAAAAGGAGTCCTCCAGGCTGAAATAGAAGGATAATAGACAATAAATGAATCCACCTGAAGAAATAAGGAGCACTGTAAGGATAACTATATAAGTAAATGTAAAACACAGTATAGACATATTTTCTGTTTGTAACCCTCTCTCCTATCTGATTTAAAAGACAACAGCATAAATCAATAACTACAAATCTTTTTTGATGGGCACACAATGTATAAACATGTAATTTGTATCACAACAATAGCAAAAAGGAGGGGGGAGGGAAGGGAGCTATATAGGAGCAAAGTTTTTACATACTATTGAAATTAAGTTGGTAGTAATCTGAACTAGATTATTAAAATTAAAATGCTAATTTATAATTTTCAGGGCTACCACTAAGGAAATAACTAAAAGAATACAGCAAAAGAAATGACAAGGGAATTAAAATGGTTACCTAGAAAACATCTCTTTAAAAGAAAGTATTAATGGAAGAATAAAGGAACAAAAATATATGTGATATATAGACATATAGAAAACATGGCAAAACAGCAGACATAATCCTACCTTATTAATAATTAAATTAAATGTAAATGAATTAAACACTTCAACTAAAAGCCAGAGAAGATGTGTAAAAAAAAAAAAAAATCCAACTATATGCTGTCTGTAAGAGACAAACTTTAGATTCAAAGACACAAATAGGTCAAAAGTAAAAGGATGGGAGCCATGAAGGCTGTATGAACCTCTAAAACTATTGTTCTGAGATAAACTTAAACCTTAAAACATAAACCAAAAATATCCCCTGAAGTCTTCTTAAAACCAAATAATAGTTAGCTTAACTTGTAAAGAATGTCTGCCTTGAGCATTGTGCTCTTTTAAGATCTATCTACATGGGATCAAACTGGCAACAGCAACTCAAAAGATTAGATAGGAACCTTAGGGGGCAGTAAGTTTATGTTAATGAGGAGGAACAACTTGGAAAAGGAGGGTGAGAATGATTGCACAACTTGAAAAGTGTAGTCAATGTCACTGAATTGTATGTGTAGAAACTGTTGAAATGGTGTATGTTCTGCTGTGAATGTTCTCAACAACAATAACAAAAATAAAATAAATTATAAGAAAAAAAAAGTAAAAGGATGGGAAAAAATATACCGTAAAAGCAGTAACCAAAAGAGAGCTGGAGTGGCTATATTATTAACAGATGAAACAGACTTTAAGATAGTATTGTTACTAGAGAAAAATAAGGATATTTTATAATTATAAAAAGGACAATCCATCTAGAATATTAAAAAAATTATAAACATAGATACACCTACCAACAGAGCACCAAAATACATAAAGCAAAAAATGAAAGAATTTAAGGAAGAAATAAATTGAACAATAATAGTTGGAAACTTTAGTACTCTGCTTTCAATAATCCATATAAAAACTAGGCAGAAGGTTAGAAAAGAAACGGGAGATTTGAACACTATAAATGAACTAGACCTAGCAGACATCTATATAACACAAGATGGGAATGAGCAGAACACACATTCTTCTAAAGTGCACATGGATGATTCTCTAGGATAGACCATATGTTATGCCATAAAACAAGCCTTAATAGTTTTAAAAGTATTGATTATTATACAATGTTCTCTGAATAAAATGAAATGAATTTAGAAACTAATTACAGAAGGAAATTTGAGAAATTCACAAATGTGTGGCAATAAAATGCGTATTCCTAAATAACCAGTGCATCAAAAAAGAAATCACAAGGGAAATAAGAAAATCTAGTGAGATGAATGAAAATGAAAGCACAACATACCAAAACTTATGGAATACAGCTAAATTAGTGCTTAGAGGCAAACTTATAGTGGTAAATGCCTATATTACAAAAGAAGAAAGATCTCAAATCAGTAACCTAAACTCCCATCTTTGTAGATGAGAAAAAGAAGATCAAACTAAACCCAAAGGAAGTAGCAAAGATTAGCATGGAAATAAATAAAATAGAGAATAGAAAAACAATAGAGAAAATCAATGAAACCAAAAGTTGATTCCTTGAAAAAGATCAGAAATTGAGAAGTCTTTAGATAGATAGGTCAAGAACAAAAGAGAGAAGATTAAAATAGCTAAAATCAGGAATGAATAACACTACTGACATTACAGAAATAAAAGGGACTATAAGGGAATACTATGAACAATTGTGTTACAACAGTGGAAACCCTGGTGGTGTAGTGGTTAAGAGCTACAGCTGCTAACCAAAAGGTCGGCAGTTCAAATCCACCAGGCACTCCTTGGAAACCCTATGGAGCAGTCCTACTGTGTCCTACAGGGTCACTATGAGTCGGAATCGACTCTACAGCGAGTTTTGGTTTTTTAAGCAAAATGAACAAATTCTTAGAAAGACACAAACTACCTGAACTGACTCAAGAAGAAACATAACATCTGAATAGACCTGTAACAAGTAAAGATATTGAATTAGGAATAAAACAAACAAACAAACAAAAACTTCCCACAAAGAAAAGCCAAAGGCCAGATGTCTTCACTAGAGAATTATAACAAATTTTTAAAGAAGAATTAATATCAATTGTTCATAAACTGCCCTCGCCCCCCACCCAAAAAAACAGAAGAAGAGGGAACACTTTACAACTCATTCTATGAGGTCATTATTACCCTGATACCAAAACCAGACAAAGACTTTACAAGAAAAGAAAACGAAAGACCAATATAGCTTACGAATATATAAGCAAAAATCCTCAACAAAATACTAGCAAACCAAATTCTAGCAGCATGTAGGAAGGATTATAATAATAACTACCCCTTAAGAATTATTGCGAAGATTAAATGAGATAATAAATGCATAAAGTATTTTATGTAATAAATACTCAATATTGTTGATTTCTTCTTCCTGTTCTCACATGGATTACTTTGTCAGAAATTACTACTGTTCACCAATATCTGGTTTCCCTCTTCTTCCTTGTACACATGCCATAATGCCACAGATCAAAAGAGTATTTGCTACTCCTCCTATCAAGAGACTGACTGTTTCCACATATCTTGAATCTGGCCTTGCCTTGTGATTGACTATGTCCAATAGAATGTGGCAGAAGTGATGTTGTGCAAATTCTGGAGCCTGGGTTCAAGAGACCTTGCAGCTTTCGTCTTTACACTCTTGGAACGCTGTCCTGAGCCTACTGTCTAAGGAAGTCAGCTAAGTCTACTGGAGGATGAGAGGTCACATGGAGAACAACTGAGGCATGCCAGCCAAGCTCTAGCTTCCTAACATGTGAAAGGGGCTATCTTGGACATTCCAGTCTAGCCAGTCTTTGAGCCAAACGCAGCCATGTGAGTAAGCACAGGTGAAATAAGTAAAGGAATTGCCCAGCCAACTCACAGAATCATAAGAAGTAAACTGTTGTTTAAATCCATAGGTTTGGAGGTGGTTTGTTTTATAGCAACCCATAACTGATACACCTGCCCTTCTAGAGTTCAGTGTGGTCAGGACTTGCTTTTGCAAATTAAATATGACAGATGCCACTTACAGGTGGAAGCACTTAACTGTTCTTGCTTACTCTTCCCCTACTGTGTGGCAATCGGGGACACATATGTTGATAAAGAGGCACCATAAAATAGAATGGAATGCTGAGTCAACACGTGAGGACGGTTGCCCTGGATAGCTGCCCAAACTCACAGTAGGTATGATGTGAGCTATAAATAAACTTTCTTGTATAAAGCCAGAGATTTAGGAGTGGTTTGTTACCATAGCATATCTAGCCTATCCTAACTGATACAGTTGGCATAGTAGGACAAGAGATTTAAACAGATATTTTCTAAGCAAGGCAATGTTCCCGCTCCAAAATAAAAAAAAAAAAAAACCAAACCCATTGCTGTCAAGTCAATTCTGACTCATAGCGACCCTACGAGTTTCTAATTCATTTGGGAAAAGGAAGAAATGCTTGGATTTAGGTTGATAGTTAAATGCAAAGCTGGCTGTCTGGGATTCACTACAAATATTAATATGCTTCTTTGAATCCATTCATTCCATATGCATTTGTTGGTGTCATTAGTGATCAACTGAACAAAAGACACTCTTAGACCACCCCAGTGCTAATCCAATAGTCCTTTGGAGGACAAAGAGGTTGTCCTGAGCCAGGTCAGTGGATATAGCATGCAGAGAAGAACTGAACACCAGTGAGCTGACCTTGCAGTCTTTGCTGAGCTGTGTCCCATTATCACAGTCAAGTTCACCTTACAGCTCAACTAGCTTGCAACAATTTTCTCATGTGTCAAGTTAAATGGGAAGTAAAATGCTCCCTGACATCTAAATGATAGCTGATAAAAATAATGGTCCTTAAAAAAAGAAATATTATTGGCCTTTAAAACCTAGTTACCTCTATAGATAGGGCCCTGCAAGAATGCAGACACTAGTTAGGTTTGCGAGTTGTAACACTTTTGATGTGTTTCTGCACAAAAAGGGCTGAGTTAACCCAAGTGAGGAAGATCTTAGCTGCTGGGAAAGAGCTTGGGAGTGCACCTTGGCACACACAGAGACAGAAGACAGATTTATAGATGAGAAAGGCTAGGACTGGGGAGATTAAATAGTGCTCAAGAACTTTCAGATACATTTGGACTAATGATAAATGCCATTATTGTTCCATACTGT
Organism: Dugong dugon; assembly: GCA_030035585.1. Taxonomy (NCBI): domain Eukaryota; kingdom Metazoa; phylum Chordata; class Mammalia; order Sirenia; family Dugongidae; genus Dugong; species Dugong dugon. The sequence continues at coordinate 40,849,079 of CM057469.1, read as the reverse complement.
TGTCAGTATTGTTGATTGCTTCAGATTGGTGTTGATTAGCATTAGAATTTACATCACTGTAAAGTCTGGGTATTTCTGACTTTCCCCGTAATTTCTTTTGCTAAGTGGGAATTATTTACTATCTTTTCTGCAGAACAACAGCTCCTTTCTATGCTACAGTCACAGCTTCTGTGACAGTGTAATTCATTTTCCAAAATTGTTTGGTCCAGTTTCCATTGATTCTGGCTACATATTTCTTCCTTCCCCAGCGACTCCTTTTTCTACGGTTCTGGGTTTTATGAGTCAAAGTTTGGGACACAGGCAAGAACTCAACTTGAGCCAAACCAGAAGAAATTCACTTGCATTTTAAAAGGAATTATTAGGAAGAGAATAAAGGAGGAATTCTTGATCAACATTTATATTCAGACTAGGAGACCAATGCCCTGAGGTTTTAGGCCAGCAACAGACCCCCTCTCCTAACGAAATCTTTAGTGTGTGACCCACATATGACTGGGAGCCCTTGAGTACCCCTGTTTTCATCTCATACCCAAGTTCAGACCAGTCACATCTCCCCCACTGACTTCAAAAGCACCAATTAGAAACATAGATTTGACTAAAGCTTTCATGAGGAAACAGATTAGGTAAATGCACACAGCCTCATCTCATCCACTTTAGCGTCTTCGCTCTTTCTCTGAAGTTCTTCTTCCCTATCTGCTTTTCAGTCTCTGTTCACTTCACTCCCATCCCTAGATCCCCTCTGAAAATCCTATCAGCTTGAACAGCCCCCTCAGAAAGACATAAACCAGCTGAACAGCATTCAGCAAAATAAAAGACATGTAGTTACTTAGTCTGGCCATGATGCCTCTGTGGGTGGAGGTAGGGGGTGAAGCCTTCGCACTCCTCCACAAGAGGAACCTTAAAATATGAAGTCAGGCTGGGGGATACCCTGGGCCTTTCCTCTGCTCTGAAATCTGGGGCAGGTCCATGGCACCACAAAATTCCCTCAACCCAGTTAGAAAACGTTGGTTTAGGCCTCCACTGAGCTTGAGGCAGGAGGCTGGCCATGTAGTCTCAGGTCATCCCAAATGGCTGCACGGTTTTGTGACTGACCTTCTTGGTGAGTTAAATAAACCATGTTATCAAGAACACAAGCATCTGTCAGAAGCCAGCATAGTTTCCCTGGAGATATAAATTCTTGTGAAAATCAAGAATAAAGGAAATAGGGACAAGCCAGAACAAATGGCAGCATTGTTTAATAGAAGACATTTGGAACGTGAAGACAAGGTTTCTCATGTGTCTGGCCTCACAGTGGCTGTGTTGGCCCTTGGGCAAATCGCTTATTTTTTTTGAACCTCAGCTTCCTCCGCTGTAATAATGGACATGCCCTCCCTACCTCACAGAAGTTCATTGTAAGGCTAAAATGAGATGCTGTGTAGGAAGAGGTATTGAGAAAAAAGGGCCTTAGCAATGAATAGCCAACCTGCATTTCTTTTCAGCCTGAACGTAGAGGCTCTTGGATGCAATTAGACCAGCTTTTCCCCTGTGAGTTGTTATGGTTCCTGACATGTTGGCACTTGTGGGGAGTTTACTCATTGTTTCAAAAGAAAGCTTGCTTTATTGTGAAACTGTGAAGTCATTGCCCTAGCAAACCATGATAGCTTAAAAGAGGAGAAGCCTTGATATGGATGTCAGAATTCTCCCCAGAACAGCCCCATGGCCATGTGGTCTCAGGTTGAGAGCAAAGGGGTTGGAGCAGAACTCAAGGGATATTTGCTGCAAAGGCAGCTGGAACCAAGCCCAAGAGGGTCCAAGAGAGAAGCCAGAAGTGTCTCAAGGGGCACGGTGTATGGGGTACAGGAAGAGAGGGGAGGTAATAATAAGAATCTCTCATCTTGTAGAGCACCAGAGTTTTTAAAGTGCTTGTGCTTTGATTATTTCATCAAATCCACACACAATGACCCTGTGTGGAATGTATTACTTTAACCCTTATGAAATTGCTGTTTCAGCTCAGAGAGGTTAAGTGAATTTCACAGGGTCACCCAGTAAGTAATACCGCATGGCAAAGAAATGATTTCAGGTAATTTATAAAGTGACGAAGTTTGAATTTTTCTCCACAAATTCTCCAGGACTTTCCCTTTTTACTGTCACATGTTGCTGAAGTTGGTTGTCAGACTAGAGAAACGGATAACTTTTAAATGGCATTTGGAGGTCTAGTTGGGCCAAGATTTCAGAGGGAAGGCAAAAGAATAACTGTCTTTTTTACTCCTAGCTCCTTGTTTATCACAAACCAAACCCAATTCATGTGTCTCCCAGGTATGCTCAGCCCCACCTGTCCTCTGGCCTTGGCTGTTACTACCATCACCTCATCTCCTAAAACCCTGGGTAGACACTAGGCTTCTGCATGTCCTCCATTGTGCCTGCTGCCTGGTACCTACGGGAGCCCTGGCTACCAGGCCAAACCTAAATCAATGAAGCCTGAATGAACGAATGAAACCTGAACAAAACATGAGGCGTGGGATCTGGCCTCACCAGTTACTACCAGGAGAGGCCAGGTAACACTGCTCAGAACTTTGAAGGAACTGACACCCTGTGAAGAAAATTTGGATCAATGAAAGAGGAGAACAGGAAGGAGCCAGAAGATAAATTCCTCTTCCTTCTTCTCCACATCTGTCCTGTCTGGAGACACCATGGTTGACTAAGCAACAGACTGCATTTTCTTGTGAAGCTGGGGCTAGCTTGGCAATACGCCACCCTACATTTGCTTTCCTTCCTTCCCTGCCTCACCTCCCTCTTTTCTCACTCTTGCTGCCTTGGTATTGCACGTCATCAGGAAAGACCAATTATTAGAATAGGGCCTCATGTTTAGTAAAGTAGAGGATCAGTGAAATGAGGGAAACCCTCAATGAGATGGATTGAAACAGTAGCCGCAACAATGGACTCAAACATACCAACTATCATGAAGATGGCGCAGGAGCAGGCGAGGTTTTGTTCTCATATATAAGGCCGCCATGGACTGGAACCAACTCAATGGCAACTAACAACAACAACAAATTAAGCCTCAGCACACAAGCTTTGCCTCTGATATAGTTTTCTAGGGAGTCCGGGTTAAGATACTCACTTTGACACAAATTCTCATTTCCTACTGCATCTGTGGAAAGATCCTGTAATCTCCATGATGTTTTTGGACTAAAGGCAGAGGACCCTCCCTTGGTGAAGCCTGTCATCCACAGTGAGGATAAGCAGCACCTGTAAGGTGGCCCCTCTGGGCAGAGCTCAAAACTAGGTAGGTGCTTTGCATGAACACAAAGCTACAGAAGGTAGGCTTCTCAGGTGAGGTTTTTTGAGTAAAATGATTTTCTAAGGCCCAGGAGTGCCACCCACAGGGGTATGGACTTCTTTGATAAAAATAAGACAACTCTGTAGGAAAATAGCAGCTTCAAATTAGAATCTCCAAAATTAGAGAGCCATTTACATCCAGAAATGATCCATGCCTATTAACGAGATTATGGAGCCTTGGTGGTGCAGTGGTTAAGAGCTCTACTGCTAACCAAAAGGTCGACAGTTCAAATCCACCAGCTGCTCCTTGAAAACCCTACAGGGCAGTTCTGCTCTGTCCTGTAGGGTCACTATGAGTTGGAATTGACTCAACGGCAACGGGTTTGGTTTTTTGGTTTATTAATGAGATTAATGCTCTCACTACTTTATAACGAAGTGATAAAAAAAAAGAAAAATAACTTTTACACTTGTATGTGATAATCCACTGTGAAAATCATAAAAACGCCCCAGGATCGTGAAGAAACCATGTGGGGTCAACGCATTTTTAAATCCACACCCCCCCCCCCCCCGCCAGAAGAGAAGGACTCTGGGAATGTCAGGTGTAGTTGTTACTACTAAGCTGAAACCATCAGTTGCTGTTGAGTTGACTGTAACTAATGGCGACCCATTAGTGTATTAGAGTAGAATGGTGCCCCACTGAGTTTTCAATGGCTGATTTCTTGGACGTAGATCACCAGGACTTTCTTTCAATGTACCTCGGAGGAGACTTGAACCTTCAACCTTTCAGTTAGCAGCATTAACCATTAACTGTTCGTACCACTCAGGGACTCCGATACTAAATGGGTTTGGGGCTAAAGAGACAATCCTTTGAGATCAGCCTTTATTTCCACCCACTGTCCTCCTCCAGGAATCTGTCACATCTCAAATTTGGTAACTTTATCAGCCGGCAGCCAAGAGGAGGCCGTGTTTGAGGCTAGGACACAGCTGTAACCTGAGCATTCCCAGGGAGTGGCACCTGCTTGTCCGCAGGGTAAGAGCTGCCGCCAGGGAGCAGAGCCAGCTTGAGCAGCAGGGAAAACCCAGGACCTCTCCCTGATACATGAGCAGCCACCAGGCCAAGGAGGCCATTTCCAGGAAAGGCAGGTACTGGCCTGGAGACACACCAGGGAGCTTCTCCTCCCTGCTGCTTCCTCTCCTCCCTCTCCTCCTCCTCCTCCTCCCCCTCCATCAGAACCGGTCTTCTTGACTCCTGCTCCCGGTTCTGTCCCTGGGACCCATCTCCTCTTCATCTCTGTGGTGGAGCCTTTGCCATCTCTCACCCATGGTGCAAGCTCCCTATTCATCTCCTGCCCTCTAGGTTTGTTCCCCTCTAATCCAGGGTTTCCTGTGGTCCTCCAACCACCACATCAGATTCATAGCGGGTAGGAGTTTAAAATGCCGATTCTCAGGTCCTGGCCTGGCCTAGTGAATGAGAATAGCCAGTAGGACCCAGGAGTCTCTTTTTAGCAAGCTCTCCAGGAGATTATGCTGACGGCTAAATCATCCTCTCTTTGATTACCAATCTAATCTTATTTAAACACAAATTTGCTCATGTCACCCCCTTGGTTTAGATATCTAGATATGTCAGATAAACTACAGGACTGACTCACCTAAAGTCTCTTTAGGAGCCCTGGTGGTGCAAGTGGTTTTTGATCGGCTGCTAACCTAAAGGTTGGCAATTTGAACCTCCCAGCAGCTCCAAGGGAGAAAGGCCTAGGGAACTGCTTCCATAAAGATCACAGCCAAGAACACCCTATAAAGCAGTTCTACTCTGCAACAAGAGGTCACCATGAGTTGGGGGCTAACTTGACAGCAGCTAATAACAACAACAACACATCTCTTTACCTGACGGACAGAGGTGTGTCCCGGCCTAAGAAAGAATTAACCTTCAGGGAGAAGACATGACATGCTTGACTGTGTGAGGAGTCCACGCCTCAGCAGAGGTTGAGGAAAGGTTGGTGTTTGACACCAGATTGATCCCTGGTCCTGATCAAGGGCAGATTATTGGGTAAGCAAGGTAAGCCCCGTGCTTACTTTGCCTATTGGATAATCTGCCCCTGGTCCTGAGCCACAGGCTAACTCCTAAAGGGAGAGAGAGGTGTAAGTAAAACCTAGAAGGATGACACTTTGTGAACACACACATACACAGGACACTAGCAGCACTTTGTAGGGGCCCCTCTTTGGGAGAGAGCCCTGGTGGCGAAGTGGTTAAGAGCTTGGCTGCTAACCAAAAGGTCAGCAGTTCAAATCTACCAGCCACTCTTTGGAAACCCTATAGGCAGTTCTCCTCTGTCCTGTAGGATCACTATGAGTCAGAATTGACTCAATAGCAACGGGTTTGGGTTTGGTTCTCTTTGGGAAGGCATTTCTCCCACTTTGCCATGGGGTGACTCTAGCCCCTTGAGGACTCTCTGTGTTGGTGGTGGTGCCTGGCTAGAGACTGTGAAGACCAAAGCTCAACAATGCCTGGAAGGGCCTCTGGACCTTGCAGGAGAAGTAGGAAGGATTGTGTCCAGAGGTGAGAGAGACAAAGACATCTGATGGGAGCGGCCACTGGGCCCTCAAGATGGAGGTGCTGGAGGGAAACGGTGGAGCAGCCGAGGTCTATAGCAGATGACTCAGTAACTAACCAGACTTCCATTTAAAAAATATTTATACAACTCCATAACAAAAAGACAAACCAATTTAAAAATAGGTAAAGAATTTAAATAGACATTTCTTCAGAAAAGATATACAAATGGTTAAAAGCACATGAAAGGATGTTCAACAACATTAGTCCTACAGGATCAAGTCTACTGCCTTGGCTGGGCTGAGATCCTTTATGATCTGGTCCCTGCCCTTACTTAAAAGAATCTTTATTTTTAAAAAATTCCAAAAGTAATATACACTCTTTAAAAAAAAAATCGAGCAAGACTAAAGTGTATAAAATTTTTACATGAAAAGTTTTCTCCCCTTCCACATTTAGCCTCTACCTACTGTTTTAGATTCATTAAACCATGCACCCCAACCCAGCAGGCACCTGATTTCTAGTCATTCCACACTAACGTATTTTGCCTCCACCCACCCCGTGGAGTTAGGCTGCAAACCTCTGTGATAGGACAATTTGTAGTTGAGGAACTTAAACCCTTATAGGAAAAACAGAATTGGGGTTGAGGCAAAAGAGATGCTATAAAAGCCTTCTTAAATTCATTAAAACTACAATAAAAGAATGAGGACACCACACAGAATAAAAAAACTATGATATTTTTCTCTTTATTAATTTTCATTAGAACTTACAGAAAATTTTCAGGATCTTCTTTCCCTGCATTTTAAAGGAAATAGTTGTAAATTAATTTTGTTTTATCCCATACATTATGCACACTAAGGCACTTTCCTTGTTTAAGTGCCATTCTGATTTTTTTTTTTTTAACTCAGAATTGATAACTATTACTGTTCACAGGTCCCAAGGTTGCAGTGTCCCCTGGGGAACTGAGTAACTTGGGTGTTGAGAGAGAACTGGCAGCTGTCCTCTAATCCCACTTGCCAGAGCCACAGAGTCCTCTCTGCCTGACAGGATCTTTGGGCCAAAGCTCATGCCGTCTCTGCTTCCTCCTTCCCTCCTCCCAGATCCCACCCAAGTTCAGTTCCAAGGCCAGGGTCTACTTCCCCTCTTTATTTTTTTCCTCCACTCCTCCCTGGCTTCTGCTTTACATCTTTTTTCTACTTCTAACCTCCGTGTGTTTGTTAGAACTCCTTCAGCTAAAAGCTCTGGAATCAAGGAAGAGTCATGGAAACCGGGCAGCCCAGGGACCTCAGGGACTGGAGAGGTGCCCTTGATGCTGCCCATCCCTCTCTCAGTCCCTCAACACTTGCCCCAGCTCCTGCAAGCAGCAGAGGATGTAGCTCAATTACAAAGAGAGAAGAGAATTTTCCCTTCTAACTCCCACATAAGAATCCCGGGGTCAGACTTCAGTCACCCAGCCAGGGCCACAAACCTATCCTTTCCCATGGGAAGGGGAATGGATGCTATGATTGGTCAACCTGAATGACATGCCCACTCTGAGGTGTGGCAGATGTTGTCAGTGCCCCGCCCATACCTCCTTGGCACTCACTGCTCCTATTCTGCCAACCTGCCAGCTTCCTACTGTGATCACCTTTGAAGTTTTCTCTGAAGGCTTTCTCCATCACAGGAGCCTCAGCCCTTGCATGGGACAGGCTAGAGTGTAGGCAGTTAATGTCCCCAGGAGCTGCCCTCAGCGTATGATGGACGAAAGTTGGTGTGTGAATACTACAGCCTCCCCAACTCTGGGCTAGGAAAACTGAGACATGCTCTATGCAGACTCTCAGAGCTCCCCTAGAAGAACTGGGCCTCAGCTGCCCACAGTGTAACCTACTCATTAATAAATAGCACCCTTATTGACTTCCTTCCCTTCCCTGCTTTACTTCCTTACTCCCTGATGGGTGCTTCCTGGGGTTACTTTCTGTGTCAGTCAAGGTTCAGTCAGGGAAGCATTATAGGAATAAGGGGTGCATTATAGGAATTTGACCTTACACTAATGTGGAGGGGCTAGGGAAGTGAAGATCTGGAAAGGAGAGTTGGAGCATGAGTCACTCACCAGCCCACCAAAGTGCTGGCCCAGCAGACAAGCTGAAGCTTGCAGGGAAATCTGAGAAGCCAGGTGTGTCTGGCCACCAGTGTGGAACTGCGAAGGGGAGGAAGCCCCAGAAAAGGTCTATGGGAAGCTTGTCTCTGTGAGGCTCTGCCTTTGTGAGTCCACAGCCAAGTATCTGTTGGTGGGCCTGGGGCTGCTTCTGGTCAGCAGGGCCAGCAGGTGGGAAGACAAGGACAATTTATGGCTAAGGGACTTAACTCTTTTAGGAAAAACTGAGCTGGGATTGAGGCAAAGGAGAAGCTATAAAAGCTTTTGTAAATACTATTCACTACAATAAACTGAAGACACCACACAGAATAAAGACAGTATTCATATTTTAATATGCAAGGAGGAAAGAGAGCATAAGCTGAAGGCTACCAGGCACTTCTGTGTCTGTCAGTACTGTATCTGACCATGACTGCCTTCTGAGAAAAAGGGCATGGCTTCATTTCCACCTTCCAATTGTGAAAGTCCTTTTGGCCAAGTCCCACCTGGCACCATTCAGGGAAGAGAATTCTGGGAAACAGAGTTCCCAACTCCATCAAACTGACAACGCAACACACCTGCCAAGTAAAGCACTCTCACTTAAATCCTGTCCAAGGATCAGCTTCAAGAATTCCCAACCTAAAAGCATGGTTGAGGTTGGAGCCTATGAAAAGAAGCAGGTAAGAGGAGTCTGCTGTATAATTTAAAATCAATAGCTACCTCACCCTAGCTTCTTACTTTTCTAATTATCCCAGAAAGGATACTGGAATCAAAATTATCCTGATTCTTAGATACATATATATGTAATGTGTACTAGAAATTCACATGAGGGCAACTCTCAGTTTGGGAAAAGTTACAGCACTTAAAGTACTATCAAAAAGCGATTATTTTTCAAATTTCTGTTCATCTTGCATTATGCATCATCCCTCTGTCAACTCTTATTATCAGTCTTAGGGCAAATGTCACCTCCTTTGGGAGGTCTCCTTGACTTCCCCTATCCTCAGGCAGTTAACCAAAAACCAAACTCGTTGCTGTTGAGTCAATTCCAACTCATAGCGACCCTATAGGACAGAGTAGAACTGCCCCATAGGGTTTCTGAGGATCCGCTGGTGGATTCAAACTGCAGATCTTTTGGTTAGTAGCTGTAGCTCATAACCACTGCACCACTAGGGCTCCCCTTGGGCAGTTACTGGCTCCCAAATCCAAGCTCCCATGGTATCATGTTCATATCTGTACTCCAACACTTACTCAGGGGTTGCAATTGCTGGTTTTTATCTTACTTATTTCCAAGCTCCTTTCACCCAGCAAAGTCCCTGACAGTAGTTCAGTGACAGTGGTATCACAGTGTCCAGTCACTGGACCTCAGGACAAACCTCCGTCCCCTCTCCCTGAGCCACTGCAATCTGCTCTTCACTCCCTTCCTTCCTCTCATCTTCAGTCTCTTCAGAGTAATCAGAGTACTATTTGAAAAATTTAAATGGACCACATCACTTGCCTGCTTAAGATCCTCCAATGATTTCCCATTCCATGTAGAACAGGATCCAAACACTTGGCCATGGCATAAAAGGCCCACATGATCTGGCCTCTGCCATCTTCTCCATCCTCATCTCCTACTTTTCGTCCCCTCCTGGAATTCCGTTCTATCAGCCTTCCTGCTTGTCCTCACATACAACAAACTCCTCCCTGCCCCAGGGCCCTTACACCTGCTCTGTCTAGAATACTTTCCCCTGGAGCTTCCCAGACTGGATCCTTCCCTGCTCAGATATTACAGCTTCAGTGAGACCTTCCCAGACCACCTATTTAAATAGCCTTCCTGTTCCTCCATCACTCTCAATCCCCTTACCCTGGGCTATTTTCTTGATAGCACTAAGTGCCATCTGCTACTCTCACAATTATTTATCTGCTGGTTTATAAACTGTCTCCTCTGATCATAATGTCAGAGGCCAGGTACCTAATCCCCCTTGTTTAAGGACATGTCTGTCCCCAGGGCCCAGCACAGAGCCTGGCACATAATTAGTGTTCAATAAATGCTTACTGTGAATGAATTAATCTAGACCTTGAGGTAAGTTGGCTTAAAAAGGCTAAGCCATGGAAGTGGCACACCCACCCCTAGGCACTTGAATCCTCTGAGATAACCAGTCCCTTTGGCTTAGACATGTGAGTGAAGTTCCTTGGGGAAGGTGTGTGTGTTAGCCACTAATAGTGGGTGCTCCCTATTGTCACCTCTTCTGACTTCTTTGTCCCCTTCCAGTGTGATTCAAACCCAAAAGCCATTCCATGGCAGAAAGATGTGGCAGCCTGCCTCAGTAAAGATTTACAGCCTTGGAAACCCTGTAGGGCAGTTGTACTCTGTCCTATAGGGTCACTGAGTCTGAATCGACTTGATGGCAACGGGTTTGGTTTTGAGTTTTTTTGTATCACCTAGATTAGGCATTGGTGGTTCAGTGGTAGAATTCTCACCTTCCCTGTGGGAGGCCTGGGTTTGATTCCCAGCCAATACGCCTCATGCACAGCCACTACCTGTCTGTCAGTGGAGGCTTTCATGTTGGTATGATACAGAATAGGTTTCAGCAGAGCTTCCAGACAAAGATGAATTAGGAAGAAAGGCCTGGCGATCTACTTCCGAAAGTCAGCCAGTAAAAATCCTATGGATCACAATAGTCCTGTCTGCAACCCATCATGGGGATGGCACAGTACTGGATAGTGTTTCACTCCATTGCGCATGGGGTTGTCACGGGTTCCGGTGACTCAATGGCAGCTAACAACAACAACAACATCACCTAGATTAGAATATGCTGACATTTTATTTGCAGTTGGAAAAGCTACTAGATCTTAATCTGCCTTCAGGTTAATACACTGAGCTAGATTTCCTTATTGTCAAAAGTTGGAGGAGGCACTTTTCTTTCTGGCTATTTATGAGCCTAGAACAGTTACTAGTTGAATGGATTTACCACAAAAAAAACTTACAAAATGATGCAGCATATTTATATAATTTCTTTGTCAAACTGCTCTCAAACCGTGTAAAACAAGAGCTTCTAGGAAAAATAAGCTGACACTTGGCTATTTAACTAATTTTCTTTTGTGTTTTGCATTTCGTATTTGCCTGCAATATTATGAACTTCACTAAATCACTCTTCCACAGCATTGGATTCTTAATTAAAATGAACACCAGTGCTACAATTTTCTGATAAATAAAGTGAGCATTTCCATATGGATTAGAAATGCCACCATGCTAACGGCTTCCCTGAGGTTTTCCTACAAGATCACCACTGTTTTTGTCATTGTCCAGGCATGATAAACACTACATTACAATCTGGAAATAAGAATGTTCTGCAGACGTTCGATTCCCAAGTGTGGGTTGGGTATTCCATAAGACAGCTTTCCCCCTCATTCCTATTTACAATACATGACAATAGTTAACGGGTTAGAAAAATATTTTCATATTGTTTTCTTTCAGTGAAACTCACCAAATTCAGACCAGCTAGACGAGGAAGCTGGTTTGAACTTTATAAAATTAGAAAACGTACAACATGAAAAAAAATACTAGCTGGTAAACCTCTTAAAGGCAGAGAGCCTGTTGCACCTGTCTTTGTTTTCCAAGCATTTAGCTGTGTAATTCGAGGAAAGCACTTGGCCTCCAAGTGCCTCCACTTCCCCATCTGGAAAATGGCCATAATACTAATACACAGCACAGGCAGTCCCCAGGTTACGAACGTCTGACTTACGGACAACTCGTTTTGCCCTTTAATGTTATGTACATTTGCCCTCACTTTGAAATGATTGAACCAACGCCTACATGCAACAAATTCTTCATCACAATCACCTTCACTTGCGGCACGTGCAGCTTTTAAATGATGGAAAAGGCTTCCAGCCTTTCTTTGCACTAAAGTAAGGCTAAATGAGAACGGTATGTTTCGAAGGAGTCCTGGAGGAGACTTACCTACAGATTTGACCTAAAGACACAGAACGTATCTCGTTCATAACCCAGGGACGGCCTGTACTTTATAGGGCAGTTTCGAGGCCTAAATGCTTGGAAAGCGTTCAACAAAGGCCCCAGCCTGACATAAATACCTACCAAATGTTCCCTGTTGTTGTTAACCTTCAAAGGACTTGGTATTATTGCTTGATGATGAACAAATGCAGTTTGCAACCTTTCAGCAATGCAAAATGCTCCCAAGTCTTTCCAAGAAGAGATCCCACTCAGCCTCCTTCCAAGAACAAATGACTCACTTATAATTCACAGCACCATTTGCATACAAACAATTATTGTGCTAAAGTCCTTTAAAGAGCTAATTTTGTAATTAAACCTAACATTCCCCTTGCACTCTTGTTTGTTCTCTGAATTTTCTTAGTAAATCTTTTCCTTTAAGCAGTGTAGAAGAGTTGACCTAACCATGAACAGTTACCCAAATTTTAAATTAGTAGCATCTACAAGAATAAAGTTATGCCGTATTTTAATACAACAATATACAGAACCCAAAATCATTGCTGTTGAGTCAATGCCAACTCATAACAACCCTATAGAACAGAGTAGAACTGCCCCTCAAGATTTCCAAAGCTGAAATCTTTACGGAAGCAGACTGCCACATCTTTCCCCTGCAGAGTGGCTGCGGGTTTGAACCACCGACCTTTTGGTTAGGAGCCAAGTACTTAACCACTGCACCACCAGGGCTCCTATACACAGATACAGTGCACATTTGTTTTTGAGACGGAGCCTTGATATCTTCTCAGTTCGATATCAGTTGCCTTCCTCTCCTAACCATCCCTCTTGCCTTAAACTCCCTTGTTCAAGATTATTTCAACCTTGGAAAACAGTCTCTGACTTGATTGTAGGGACCTGGAGTTTCCACTTTGTTTTTTATAACTTATCTGTTTAGAAAATCTCCATGGTTTTGTTTTTAAGCTTCGCCAGGAATTTCATTATTTTTCTTATTAGTTTCTTGGCGCCTGTACCATTGAGTTAATTCTGACTCATAGCGATCCTATAGGACAGAGTAGAACTGCCCCTTAGGGTTTCCAAGGCTATAACCTTTACAGAAACAGACTGTGACATCTTTCTCCCAAGGGGCAGCTGGTGGGTTCGAATCGCTGACCTTTTGGTTAGCAGTTAAATGCTTAACCACTGCGCCACCAGGACTCATTTTGGCACCACATATTGTTGTTGTTAGGTGCCATCAAGTCAATTCTGACTCATAGCGACCCTATGTACAACAGAAGGAAACAACGCCTGGTCCTGCACCATCCTCATAATCGTTATGCTTGAGCCCATTCTTGCAGCCACTGTGTCAGTCCATCTCACTGAGGGTCTTCCTCTTTTTCCCTGACCCTCTGTTTTACCAAGCATGTTATCCTTCTCCAGGGACTGGTCCCTCCTGATAACATGTCCAAAGTACGTGAGACAAAGTCTTGCCATCCTCACTTCTAAGGACCATTCTGGCTATACTTCTTCTGAGACTTGTCCATTCTTCTGGCCGTCCGTGGTATATTCAATATTCTTTGCCAATACCATAAATCAAAGGCATCAAATCTTCTTTGGTTTTCCTTATTAATTGCCCATCTTTTGCATGCATATGAGGTGCTTGAAAATACCATGGCTTGGGTCAGGCGCACCTTGGTCCTCAAATTGACATCTTTGCTTTTTAGCACTTTAAAGAGATCTATTGTAGCAGATTTGCCCAGTGCAATATGTCATTTGATTTCCTGACTGCTGCTTCCACGGGCGTTGATTGTGGATCCAAGTAAAATGAAATCCTTGACAACTTCAGTGTTTTCTCGGCTTTTCATGATGTTGCTTATTGGTTCAATTGTGACAATTTTTGTTTTCTTTATGTTGAGGTGTAATCCATTCTGAAGGCTGTAGTCTTTGATCTTCATCGGTAAGTGATTCAAGTCCTCTTCACTTTTAGCAAGCAAGGTTGTGTCATCTGCATATCACAGGTTGTTAGTGAGTCTTCTTCCAATTCAGATGCCTCATTCTTCTTCATGTAGTCCAGCCTCTCGGATTATTTGCTCAGCATGCAGATTGAATAAGTATGGTGTAAGGATACAACCCTGACACACACCTTTCCTGATTATAAACCATGCAGCATCCCCTTGTTCTGTTTGAACAACTGCCTCTTGGTCTATGTACAGTTTCCTCATGAGCACAATTAAGTGTTCTGGAATTCTCATTCTTTGCAATGTTATCCATAATTTTTTATGAACCACACAGTCGAATGCCTTTGCATAGTCAATAAAACACAGGTAAACATCTTTCTGGTATTCTCTGCTTTCAGCCAAGATCCATCTGACATCAGCAATGATACCCCTCATTCCATGTCCTTTTCTGAATCTGGCTTGAATTTCTGGCAGTTTCCTGTGGATGTACTGCTGCAGCTGCTTTTGAATGATCTTCAGCAAAATTTTACTTGCATGTGATATTATTGTTCAATAATTTCTGCAACCCATTGGATCACCTTTCTTGGGAATACACATAAATATGGATCTCTTCCAGTCAGTTGGTCAGGTAGCTGTCTTCCAAATTTCTTGGCATAGATGAGTGAGCACTTCCAGTGCTGCATCGGTTTGTTGAAACATCTCAGTTGATATTCTGTCAATTCCTGCAGCTGTGTTTTTTACCAATGCCTTCAGTGCAGCTTGGACTTCTTCCTTCAGTACCATCAGTTCCTGATCATATGCTACCTCCTGAAACGGTTGAACATTGACCAATTCTTTTTGGTACAGTGACTGTATATTCCTTCCATCTTCTTTTGATGCTTCCTGCATCATTCAGTATTTTCCCCATAGAATCCTCCAATATTGAAACTCAAGGCTTGAATTTTTTCTTCAGTTATTTCAGAAAGGCTGAGTGTGTTCTTCCCTTTTGGTTTTCTAACCCCAGGTCTTTGCACTTTTCATTGTATACTTTACTTTGTCTTCTCGAGCCACCCTTTGAAATCTTCTGTTCAGCTCTTTTACTTCATCATTTCTTCCATTCACTTTAGCTACTCTGTGTTCAACAGCAAGTTTCAGAGTCTCTTCTGACATCCATTTTGATCTTTACTTTCTTTCCTATCTTTTTAATGACCTCTTGATTGCTTCATGTATGATGTCCTTGATGTCATCCCACAACTTGTCTGGTCTTTGGTCATTAGTGTTCAATGTGTCAAATCTATTCTTGAGATGGTCTCTAAATTCAGGTGGGATATACTAAAGGTTGTACTATTTGGCTTTCATGGACTTTGTTTTAATTTTCTTCAGCTTCACATATGAGAAATTGATGTTCTGTTCCACAGTCGGCCCATGGCCTTGTTCTGACTGACGATATTGAGCTTTTCCATCGTCTCTTTCCACAGATGTAGTCGATTTGATTCCTGTGTATTCCATCTGGCAAGGTCCATGTGTACAGTCACCGTTTAAGTTGGTGAAAAAAGGTATTTGCAATGAAGAAGTCATTGGTCTTGCAAAATTCTATCATGTGATCTCCAGTATCATTTCTATCACCAAGGTCATATTTTCCAACTACTGATCCTTCTTTGTTTCCAACTTTTGCATTCCAATCACCAGTAATTATCAATGCATCCTGATTGCATGTTCAGTCAATTTCAGACTGCAGAAGCTAGTAAAAATCTTCAATTTCTTCATCTTGGGACTTAGTGGTTGGTGTGTAAATTTGAATATTAATTGTATTAACTGGTCTTCCTTGTAGGCGTATGGGCATTATCCTATCACTGACAGCGTTGTACTTCAGGATAGATCTTGAAATGTGCTTTTTGATGATGAATGCAATGTCATTCCTCTTCAAGTTGTCATTCCCAGCATAGGAGGTGGAGAAAATCAAATATAAGACAGTGGATTATTTTAAACACTATGGTGTAGTCCATACATTATTGTTATAGTTACCTAGTGCTACTGGACCAGAAATACTACAAGTTCTTCAAAGAACAGAAATTTATTTTCCTGGAGGCTAAAAGTCCAAATCAGGGCCTTGGCCATGTCAATTCCATCTGTGAACCTTCCTCCTAGTTTTGGTGTCTGCCGATAATCCTTGGTGTTACTTTGCTTGTAGACAATCCTCACATGTCCTCTGTGTGTGTCTCTGTGTATGTTCTGGTGTTTTTGTAACTCAGAAGTGATAGGTTTAGAATCCACCTTAATTGATTGATCACATTAACCAGAACCAGTTATCAACTGGATTCTGACTCATGGCAACGCCATATGTGTCAGAGTAGAACTGTACCAATTTCAAAGTTTCAATGGCTGATTTTTTGGAAGCAGATTGCCTGTTCTTTCTTGCAAGGTGCCTGTGGGTGAACTCAAACCTATAAAATTTTGGTTAATGCCTTACCCATTTACACCACCCCAGGACATTACATTAAATGCAAGGTAATTACATTAGTTTCATTGGGTAGCAGGTAATCTGTTCTATGCAAGGCCAACTGATCTAATCACATGTAACTACTTCACGACAGCAACTAGACTAGTGTTTGGTCAAACAACTGGGAACCAAAGCCTAGCCAAGCTGACACATGAAATTAACCATCATGATTACAAAAATTTTAGATGAGGTTAGAGAAGGAAGAGAGCTTAGATGTAAGTGTTGCTATGAAAGCATCACTGGAGGACGTAAGACCTGAACCAGGTCTCAGATGAAGTGCAGGGATAGCTGTCATTACATTTTTTTGTTAGAATTTATGATGGTCTTTTCATTTCATGTCATGTATTTTCTTTGTCAGTTTTTTTAAGTTTTTGTCTGGAAAACTGCTCTGGCTAGACCTCAGTTTTCTTCCCATCTCATTTTTGTGTGGCCCTCAAAATGAGGATGAGCTCTTTAAAGACCACCACTTTCTTTCCTTGACTCTGCCAGTGCCGTGTATGTTTCAATGGTTTCTAAATTTTTTGAATCAGCTCTACCTCATTCAAGGGCCAAGAGGCTCCACGAGTTTCAGAAGCAAAATATTTTGCCTGCACTGTGCTGCTTTGAGCTGTGTCTACACAACACAGCTATGTTCTGTTTGGCCCAGAATTGACCCCTCAGTCATTTACTCAGTCTTCTGACAAGTAACAAATTAGAGTGGGAACATTTTAGTTTTCCTTACCTCCATCTATGAGAGCCCTTGTGGCACAGTGGTTAAGAGCTCGGCTGCTAACCAAAAGGTTGGCAGTTTGAATCCACCCTGGAAACCCTATGGAGCAGTTCTCTGCCCTGTAGGGTCGCTATAAGTTGGAATCAACTCAACGGCAATGGGTTTTACCTCCATCTATAAAATAAGGAGTCTTGGTGGCACAATGGTTAAGTGCTCAGCTGCTGACTGAAAGAGTCACAGTTCGAACCCACCCAGCAGCTCTATGGGAAAAAGGCCTGGTGATCTGCTCCCTAGGAAACCCTCTGGAGCACTTCTACTCTGTCATATAGGGTCACTATGAGTCAGAATCAACTCAATGGCACACAACATCATCTATAAAATGCCATTCTGGGATAACCTAGTAGTGACTTTGGAAATAAATCCTAAGGCTTTTTGTGGCTGTCCTGTAGGTACTTGTCTTCCCCTTTGTGATGCTTCTGTTTATAACTGTAGAGTCTATTCTTTGGTTTAGGACATGAAATGATAATTGGCTTAAAGCAGCTCCTCAGATTATTAAAGCAGAGTGGGTGGGGACATAAATTTCTTGAGTCTTCAATGGGAAAACTGAAGATCACTGTCATGGCTTTTCAACTAAGGAAGCTATGGGATTGTGGAGGAGTGCTGGACTGTGAGTCACAAAAACTGGGTTTGATTACCCAAGCCCTCTCCTGTCCTTCATTGCACACTTACTTCCCGAGGGCTTTTGATGTCCTGGGCACTGTAGATACCCTGGTGAGGGACACATTCAGTAGGAGATTGTGACTTGGGCCAGTCTTTTTTTATTATTGTGGTAAAATATATATAACAAAAATTTTGTCATTTTAACCATTTTTAAGTATACTGTTCATGACATGAATTACATTCCCAATATTGTGTAACGATCACCACTATACATTTCCAAAACCTTTTTATCACGCTAAACAGAATCTCAGTGCCCATGAAGCAATAACTCCCCATTCTCCCTCGTTCCCCAGCACCCCCCCACCACTAATATATTTTCTATCTCTAAGCATTTGTCTATTCTAGATGTTTCATATGAGTGGGATCATACACTACTTGTACTTTTTTGTCTGACTTACGTCACTCAACATAATATTGTCGAGGTTTATCCACGTGGTAGCATGTATCAGAACTTCATTTCACCTTATGGCTGAATAATATTCCACTGCATGTATATAACAATTTTGTTTATCTATTCATCTGTTGATGGACACTTGGGTTGTTTCCACCATTTGGTTATTGCAGATAATGCTGCAGTTAACATTGGTGTACAAATATCTGTTTGAGTCCCTGCTTTCAAGTGTTTTGGGTATACCTAGGAGAGGAATTGTTGGTCATATGGTAATTCCATGTTTAACTTTTTGAGGAACCTCTAGGCTGTTTTCCACAGCAGCTGTACCATTTTACACCCCTCCAGCAAAGGAAATGAAAAACCATAACCAAACCATCAAGTCAATTCCGACTCATAGAGACCCTAGTAGAACTGCTCCATAGGGTTTCCAAGGTACAGCTGGTGGATTTGAACCGCCGACCTTTTGGTTAGCAGCTGAGCTCTCAACCACTCTACGGTTCTAATTTCTCCACATCCTCACCAGCACTTGTCATTTTCCATTTTTCTGATGCATTTTCCTGGTGATGCAGTGATTAAGAGCTCAGCTGCTAACCAAAATGTTGGCAGTTCAAATCCACCAACCGCTCCTTGGAAACCCCATGGAGCAGTTCTATTCTGTCCTATAGGATCACTATGAGTCAGAATCGACTCGATGGCAGTAGGTTTGGGTTTAGTGGTAGTGAAGCAGTATCTCATTGTGGTTCTGGCCAGGCTTTTAGCCTTCCTCAGCCTTCCTTTCTTTATCTGTTAAGAGGTTACAATGATACTGGCACCTCCCAGGGAGAATAGGAAAGTTCAAGAAGTGGAAATAGAACACCTGGCACTTAGTAGGTGGTCAAAAGAAATGTGGAAGAGCCCGTGCTGGAGACCAGCTGGTGCCCCTGGACCTGGAGAACATGTGTGCATTCATTCTGGTCCCCTTGTGTGGTCCGGGATGGGGGCTCTGCTCAGCCTGTGGGGTCCCAGGATATCCCATGGCTTCCTCAGAGCAAGTTCTCTGTTGTTGCAAATAATGCCAACTGCTATCTGTAGCTGTAGCTGAGATGATTCCGCAAATTTAGCAACCCACCCCCAACCCCATGAAGAAGTAAAGGTATTACCTCTTTTCTGAAGCCCCATTAAATATCGGAAAAAATCATTACCACATTTAACCTCAAAATATAATTTTTAGAAAATGGCTAGTGTATCCCCCGAGTCACCCAGAGTGTTCTAGATGTAGTTAGAGCTCTGTTATGACCCTCCTGATATTCTCTTATCTCACCCAGAATCCAGAGTTGAGAGAATATTCATTTTCCTGAACTCTCATGAACAAACGACAGTTTCTCTCGATCTGACCCTCGGCGCCTTTACTTTAAGGTTTTTCTCTAGATAAGAAATGCAGGCATTTTCTAATTTTTTTTTTCAATAAAACATCTGCCCTTCTAATTCCATGAGGGCTATAAAGAATTAAAGAAATTGTGACTGACAGCCTTGAGATTTGGAGTTCATGAGACTCAGAGGAAATTCTGAGCAAGGCCCTGTATTTGTTGCTGTGAGGTTTGGAAGGTAAAGAAACCATTTTTAATTTCTCATTTCTCTCTCAAAGCGTGAAAACAATAGGCCTGTCTGGCCTAGTTACTGCTTCTGTCTCTGAAGTGTTCCTGGTGCCAGAACTCAGCCTTCCACCTTATTAATGTTCTGTGATGATTCCTTCCTGCTGCTGTGCATCCCACGGGGTTATTACAGGGCAGACACCAGCTGGGAAGGTGATGTTGACTCACTCTCAAAAATACCATCCCTTGTTTTATCTAGGCAATTATAAAATACTGCTTTTTTAAATGCAATAATGAAATCTCCAACTGAAGATTCTTAGAATAATTTTGTTGTCTGCCAACCTTCTCTTCTTATGATAGGAGGCTGAGTTGTGAAAATATTGGGAGGAAAATAAATCCTAGTGAAGTGCCTTTACTTTAAGGTTTTTCTCTAGATAAGAATTTCAGACATTTTCTTTTTTTTTTTTTTTCAATAAAACATCTGCCCTTCTAATTCCATGAGGGCTATAACGAATTAAAGAAATTGTGACTGACAGCCTTGAGATTTGGAGTTCATGAGGCTCAGAGAATTGGGCGTGGGTGTGGTGGGGGTGGTTTAGGCTCAAATCAGAACTTCTGCATTTAAGGAAAGAAAAGGGGGTGGCTGCAGAATACAGATTCTATAAGAATAGCTATAAAGTGAAATTTTAAATTGTTACAGAATGTATCCAGTGCTGCACAATTGTTTGAGGTTTCCTAAAAGTCCGGGTTGACACTAGTGAAGAGCTTCCCTTCTGAAAGAATCAGACTGGACATTCCAGAGTGGGCAGGAAAATAACAGGTACTGGAAAACTGGAGAGGCTAGGGGCAGGGGACAAAATGCTACAGGAGGAGCCTGAAGCTACCCCAAGCCAGACAGCTTGGGATGGAATCTGGGACTTCTGACTCCAAGCTTCCCACCATCCCATAGTATTATTAGCTGGTATTAAGAGCTCAGCTGCTAACCAAAAGGTTGGCAGTTCGAATCCACCAGCCGCTCCTTGGAAACCCCATGGAGCAGTTCTACCATACCTCGAGTCTCCTGCAGTCCCCCCGGGGAGAAGCATGGTTAAAAATGTAGACTCCTGGGCCAGACCTTGTCTTCTGGAATCAGAATCTTTAGGGATGAGAAAGTGGAATCTGCATTTGGTACAAATAGCCCAGGGCACATTACTCAGATGTTGCTCTCCAGCTCCTTCTATCACCCAAAAAACCAAACCCACTGTCCTCGAGATGATTCCGACTCATGGGACGGAGTAGAACTCCCCACTGGTGGAAGCTGCTGCCACATCTCTCTCCCAGGAAGCGGCTGGTGGATTCAAACCGCCGATCTTTCTGTTGGAGAGCTTTAACCACTGCGCCACCAGGGCTCCTTCCCCTCTAACACAGGCAGACAGTAAACAGTAATTAGGTCCCTACTGCTTGTAGAGGAGCATCGCAAGTGTTGTGTGGATGTGCCAACGAAGCAGAAGAGAGTTTTGTGACCTAAGGTGTATACTCCAAAGAACTTTTGGCCATAAATCCTGGGGAGGGACGCGGGGAGGGGGATTTGCGCTACTTCTGCTCCAGTACCCCACGCCTCCACAAGCAGAAAACCAACTCCTAATTGGGCATATGGCTCATTGCCCTGGTCTGGATGGAAGAATGGGTCAAGTCAGAAGGGGGCGGGGGTGTGAGGGCGGGTTCCTGTCAGAACCTGAGAATTTCCTGAGACGTTTGGGTTTCTAAGCATTGCTAAGCAACTATACCCAAGGTGGGAGAAAGAGAAGGGAGACACCAGTCTGTTCCAGAAGGCCTGGGCCTTGCCTGACAAAGGCGTCTGTCTAGTCCTACTCCTCCTCTTTGCTCCTCCAGCCCCATTTCGCCCTTTGGTTCCCTTCACTGGGAGAGCCTCCTCCCACCTCCCATTGCCGTGTCCCGCATCTGCACAGGAAACCCACTACCAAGCTGCAGTGCTGCAGGCGGGCTAACTATTAACCAAGAAGCCTGACTACCGGCCTGGCGTTGACCACTGATCACCTTGTGCCCCCTCATTTCGCCTCGCCCCTGCCCCTGCACCATCCTTACCCGCATTTCAGCTCAACCATAGCCAAGCCCATGGACTTGGAGCCTGCTCTGTCAGATGCGAATCTCCGAGGAGAAAAGTTGCTGGACTGCAAAAGGAAGGCCTTTGTCAGAACCCGAGCCGGGGGGTGGGGGGGTGGAGGGGGGAGGCTGCTGTAGCCGCGTGGGTCAGGGCTCAGGCGCCGGGGTCATCCAGCCGCTGAAGGTACGGCGAGGTCACACGGCAGCAGCCTCCGGGCAAAGTGCAGCGCCTGCGCCATCCAGTGGGCATTAGAGGAACCGCACGCCTCTCGGTTCCCAGCCCCTTACTGCCCCGGAGCTAAATATGAAGACAACCGAAACAACGAACCCTGGCGCAGAGTTTAAGGTTGCTGTCATTTATGTGCCTGGAATGAATCAACTGTAGCAAAAGAAGAAACCGGAATGGCGGTAATGCCAAGAGTGGGAACGGAGACATCTACTATTTCAAGGGTAGTTTTACTTTTTCCAGCTGTCTATACTCTAGGCCAGTGGACTGATTGTTTACATACAGCCTGTGGCAGAATCAATAGGTGTGCACAACTATTATCAGTCGGTATCTTAGAGTCCTCGGTTAAACATTACTTAGAATCATTCATTTATTCACTTAGTTGCCTTTACCCTTGCTATGGAAGTCCCTGAAACCACGTCCAGTCGGAGAGGAAACTGCCCACGCACTCCCTGCCTGTGCCCGGTAGCTCTTGGGTTCGGCGTTGTCGCCCTTTTCAGCCTTCCAAAAGGTGAAAGGATGGTTTCCCCTAGCAACTCCCCCTAGCGGTGGGAGCAGGAATAGACTCGGAGAAGAGGAGGGAGGCTTGGGAGAAGGGAGTTGGCCTTTTTACCTCTGTCTCCTTCCTCGCAATGTTGCTTCAAGCCGGGTGGCAATAGAACACCTCAACCTACTGGGGCTTGTTCTGGCGGCCCACCAGCCCTTTGCAGTGCCTATGGTGAACGTGGGGAGTAGGAAGGTGGTACCTAGCAGCCAGAGCGAAACCTCTCTAGCCTCCCTGCGTCTGCATCCATGCCTGAGGGTGCTTTAAAACTGTAGATACCTCCCTGCAGGGGCTTAGGAGGCTGAGCACCATTTGTAGAAATCAGGTCATGGTGAAGAATTGTTCTTTTCTTTTTGCTTTCTCTTCATTAGACAGAACTGTGCCCAGATATTCACCTGGCTTGCTCCAACATTTCATTCAAGTCTGCCCAAATGTCCCATCCTCAGAGGAATTCCCCCTCACCACCCTATCCAAACAGCCCCTGACTCTACCTCTACTACTCTGGCTGGCATTATTCTAGGCAGAGGGGACAGCAAGGGTGAAGGAAAAACTGAATGACATTCAGTATAGCCAGAGCAGAGGGAGGGAGGGAAGTGGCAGGGTGGGTAAAAGCCAGAACAGGTAGGGCTTTGCAATCATAGTAGAGGGTGTCTCTTTTGTTCTGAGTCTGACTGTGACAGTTATGATCTGATTTACATTTTTAAAATCTCACCCTGGCTGCTAGTTAGAGAACTGACGGGGGAGGGAGTCAATAATAGAAGCAGGGAGACCAGTGAGGCCACTGTAAGTGGCAGTGTGGCTTGAACTAGGCTGGTAGCAAAAGAGATGGTGAGAGGTGGTCAGATTGGGATAGGTATTTGAAAACAGTGGAATGGGCAGGAATTGCTGATGGTTTGGATATGGTGTGTAAGAGAAAGAGAGAAATAAACGATCATTCTTAAGATTTTGTCCTGAACTACCGCAAGAATAAGAATGACAACTAACATTCATTCTTAGCTAGGTGCTCTTCTAAACCCTTGACATATTTTCAGCCATTTAAATTTCACAACACTCCTATAAAGTAAGCATTATTACTGTCCCTATTTTACAAGGAAATTGAGGCACAGAGTTTAATCAATTTGCCTAAGGTTGCACAGCTAGAAAGTAGAAGAGCTCGGATTTGAACCCAGTGCTTAACCACTGTAGAGTCCTCCCTCTTTATAAAAAGAGGAGTGCCATTAACTGAGATAGGGAAGATCAGGGGAGGAATGGAGGTTTTACTTAGCGGCGGGTGGGTGGGGGACGTTAATCAAGGAACTGGGTGTATGACTCTGATCCTGGGTGAGGGGAGGTTGGGGCTTAAATGCTAACCATGGTAAGGAGAGGGAACGGAAGAGAAGGCTGGCAAGTGGGATTAAATGCCTGACTTGAATGGATGAGGGCAGAAACGGGTCTTTTAGAGAACCCCACCAGGCTTTAGAGGCATCAGGAAATGAAAATATTTGGGAAATATTGTTCTGGAGCAGTGGTTGTTTCCGTCTGAGGAACCCATGTGTGAGATTTAACTTTACCCAAAGAATTTGGTCTTTTTACTTGGCTCCTGAGAGATAAACTCTGAAACCTTGGAATTTCCCCAGTGATTAAAGTGTGTTTGATGAGGGCTCCTAAGCAGTTAATGAGGTGACTCTTGGGTGGGGGCTGGCCAGGCCAGAAAGCCCACCAGGTGATATCACCCTGACCTCAGGGGAGGGGAGCTGGACGTTGAGTTCAACCATGTACAACGATTCAATCAATCATGCTTATGTAATGAAACCCCAAAATAAAAGCCTACAGACACTGAAGCTCCACGGGCTTCTTGGTTAGTGAGAGACATCAGTGCACAGGGGAGGGTAGCATGTCCATTGGGACATGGAAGCTCTGTGTTGGGAACACTCACAGACCACACCCTGTGCATCTCTTCGTTTGTATCCTTTTTGCTCTACTAAAACTGTAAGTATAGTGCTTTCCTGAGCTCTGTGAGTCATTCTAGCGAATTCTCAAACTCAGGGAAATAGTAGAAGCCAGCGGGTCTGAAGTTAGGGGGCTGGAAATCCTGAACTCATGGCTGGTATCTTGAGGGGGTAGTGAAAAACTCCAAATTCACAGCCAGCAGAAGTGAGGATGTCGTGGGGACCCCCAAGCTTACAGCTGCTGTCTGAAGTCTTGGACAGACTTGGCAGTCTGGAGGAGTGTGTCGTTTAACTTGTGAGACCCAGCCTAGCTCCTGGTGGTTAGGGTCAGTGATGTCAGGACAGAAGTGGAACACAATAGATTTGAAGTGTAATTGAGAGTTCTGTCTTTGCTCCAGAAAAATTACCTGTGCACGCATGCAGCATTTTACACAGTATCAGGGTGTTCATGGCTCCAGAACCATCCAAGGTCCACTCTATTAAGCTATTACTATTAAGCTCCCCTTCACCCACCAACCACAACCAATAGTCACCACATAACCTAGGACCTGAACTGACCTCTGATGTGGTCTCCTCAGGTCACCCACCCTCTCTGCATGGGGTAGGAGTTGCACCATCAGAAAAGCACCCTTCTCCTTTGGAGGGAATCCCCCTTCTGTGAGTCTTGGCAGGAATCTATCAGCCCTTCTGGAAGACAAGAGCCCCTTTGCTCCTATCTCTCCCCAGCCCTTATAGACCTTGCACACATCTTGTTCTGGCCCAGCCAACTGGGGACTCTAAATTGTGAAGGCAAAGATAATAAGGACATAAAATAACGTATTTCTGGTCATGCAGCAAGGCCCAGAGACCATCTGTGAAAGCAGCATTACATGTCCAGTGGTGGTGATCCAGCAGTGGTGTCCTAATCATGGTGTGCCCACAGCATGGCCTCGGCTGCCTCCTGCTGCCAGCCTGCCTTGGGACCTACCCTTTCCCCAATGTGATTCACCAGCCTTCCCACAATGCTGTTCTGTCAGCTCCCCATATCCGCTCAGAAATTTCTTCCCCTGCTTAAGTCAGCCTAGTCAGTTTCTGAGCTTCCACCAGCTCTCACTGTGGTTGTGCTGGCTCCCAGCTGATGACCTGCTCTGCTCTACAGCAACAGTGTTAGGGATCCTTCTCCTCCCAGTCCCTGAAGTCAGGATACCTGGCCCTGTCAAGACTTCCTGTGTGACAATGGCAAGATACCACCCATTGCCTCTGCATCTTCCTGCACTTCTTAAAGAGAAAGACTTTTCTCCCAGCAATGCCTCTACAACTTTCTGGGGAGAGTATTTCCGGAGACACCAAACCCAATTACAACAACCATTTATAATCCTTGGGTTTTTCTGGCTCTAAATGAGGTTTGACCAGTCTTGGTCTCTACTCTCGTTGCCACTGGGATTTCCTCTGACTTCACAAGCCCAACAGAGGCTGGTCAGAATCACCAGGAGACCAATAGTTGCAGAATTGGAGGCAGTGATGTAGAGGCTCCCAGCAGCTCTTGTGTGGTGGTTGGTCTGTGTCTAGGCGATGACGCAGCCAGAGAGAGAAAGGACGCAGCTTTTCCTAAGGCGTGAGTGCCCATGGGGCACTCTGCACGATGCTGGAACATACCATCCTTTCCAAGAAGCAAGGAAAACCAGCAGCTTCTGACTCACACTTGTGTGTCCTCCTGAGTCAAATATTCAGCCAAAGGGTACCAGCTGAGTGTCTGAATGCCGGCTGTCATCTCACGGCTGTAGTTTGTGGCCAGGGCACTGCCCCACCCCGTGAGCTGGCAGAGAGTCAATCGGTATACACCACGTGTGGGCCCACTGGTTTTCAAATATTGAACCACTTCCATTCTGAACCCTCCACTACCATCCTTTTTGCCACTTCCCTGCCATAATCACCCTGCCCTTTCCCAGAATTCCTCAGGCCTCCCCACAATCTAGCAACTAAAACCCAGCCAGGGCTTCTAGGCCCTGGTGGGTCAAATATTTGGGGTCTCACCCCTGGCTACAAGTGTTCTCAGTGCCCACCTCTCCACTCAGCAGGGCCCCTGACTCGTCTTTCCTCACCACGCACATGGCTGCCTCCCACTAATATCCCACTGTCCCTTTTACCCCATTCAAGTCCCACCCCCTCCAGGAACTGTCCCCAGTCCCCAGAGATCTTGCCCTCACTCCCACATCACTCTGTCTTACTCTAGGCTCATATGGAATCTTTTTTTTACCAACTATATCTCTATTGAAAAGACATATAAGCTCTTTAAGGGTCTTAAATTTATCAGTGACTGGTTGATTGATTGATTGGTTATAGGTCTCTGCCTTATCATCTGGAAGCAGGTAAGTGATGCCAGAACTTTAGAGCCAGAGCCATAGAGGAGATGATTCCAGGAATGCCAGGCCACATCTGGCAGGGCTCCTGAGGGAAAGTTCTTGAGAGAGGCCAAGCCAGAGGGACCCCAGTGCTAGAGAGCTGTGAGCAGTGCTGTGCTGGTCAGTGGGCAGAAGCAGGTAAACCTGGGTGGGACTGAGGCAAGAGAAGGTCAAAGGGTGTGGTCACATCAGAGCAGATCAAGAGCATGGTGCAAGGTCAGCTACATCTTAAACCTGTGTGGGGGGTAGATGCCTTCCCGCTGGGCCAAGATGAGCCTGCAAGTGATGGGATCCTGCTGATGGGTGGGGCAGCCAGGCCACACCCATCCAGCTGAGGAGATGCCCACCCATCTGTCATTCGCCAAGGAGGTGGCAGTGAGGAGGAACCTTGCTCTGAGCCACAGCTAATACCTGAGAATGGACTTCGGGGAGCTTGAATCACATTTTCCCATAATGTTTTCCAATTGCCAGGGATCTGTGGCTCCTGTCACTACTGCTTTAAATTTTTCTCTTCCCTGTCAGTTAGCCAGTTTAACTTTCTACTGTGGCACAGGCCTGAGGAAAGTCCCTATTCAGCGCTGCTGGGAGGGATTTTGTTGCTGTGGAGACGGAATCGGGGCTTGGTGCTGCCCATTTAGCGGCTGGGTATTACATGGGGTTGATGTGCAGCTCAGAAGGCAGCAGGAAGCCCTTCCTCGCCCACTACCACAACCCTTCCCTCTCCCAGCTCTATCCAGACAGTGCCCTGTGCCGGCCAGCTGTTTACTCTGTGTACTCCATATGCACTTGGCTAAAACCTGCAACCACAAGAGCTCACAGCTAAGCCTAAGGGAGCCAACCTCCGGCCTGCCAGGATCTCAGCCACACCCGGAGACTCAGAGAGAAGTGACTCAGGCTGGACACAGTGGCTCCAGATGACTCCAGGTGACTCAGCAAACAGAAAGAAATTGACACCCGGCGCCTCACCTATCAACCCAATTCACCACTTACCGGCAGTGGCTGCCACCATTCCCAGCATGCTTACCCAGCTGTTTTTAAATGTGGACAAAACAAAACAAAGAACCACTTGCCTTCGAGTTGATTCTGATCATGCTGACCTTATGTGTTTCAGAGTAGAACTACGCTCCATAGGGTTTTAAATGATTGTGACTTTTTGTAAGCAGATTACTGGGCCTTTCTTCTAAGGCACCTCTGGGTGGACTCAAACCACCAACCTATATGGTTAGTAGCTAAGTATTTAACCATTTGCCCCACCCAGGGACTCCTTTAAATGTGGCCAGATCTGCAGAAATGCCAATTTTGCCTGCCCTTTCTTGGTGATAAGGAGCCCTCGTGGTGCAGTGATTAAAGCGCTCAGCTGCTAGCTGAAAGGTTTGTGGTTTGAGCCCACCAGCTGCTACCCGAGAGAAAGATGTGGCAGTCTGCTTCCGTAAAGATTACAGCCTCGAAACCCTACAAGGCAGTTCTACTTTGTCCTGAAAGGTTGCTGTGTGTCGGAATCGACTCAGCGGCAATGGGTTTTGCATCGTGATTCTCAACCCCAGCTGCCCATTAGAATCACCTGGGGAGCATTTGAAGGCCCTGCTGCCCAGGCCTCCCTCAGAGATCTCAATTTAACCGATCTGGGGTGGGCCTGGACTCTATCCAGTTTTTCAGAGCTCCCCAGGTGATCCTCAGGTGCCCCGTGGTTGAGCACCCCTGCTCTAACATTTGACTCCGCTAGGGACTCGTTTCCGTTGAGTGGATTCCAACTCAGAGCCACCCTATAGGACAGAGCAGAACTGCCCCGTAGCGTTTCCAAGGGGAAACAGCGGGAAGCGGACTGCCACGTTTTTCTCCTGCAGAGCGGCTGGTGGCTTTCAACTGCCAACCCTTGGGTTATCAGCGGAGCACTTTAGAACAAGGGAGCTAAACACACTGTTTCCATTACCAATTGGTAATGAACACTTCTGCAGCCTGCCTCATGCCTTCAATCCGTGAACTTCCTGCATGAATTCAACTACCCTCCTTTCTGATCCGGTATCTTCCATAATCATTTTTGTATCCAACCCTTTTCCCTTGAGTTTTAATAACTTTTTATTTTCTGCTTCGTGCTCTGAACTGTAACTTGAGCGTCTCAGTTTATAAAACACCTCTGAAGGCAATCTTTTACATTACAAAAAACCTGGTTATGAAAAGTAGGTTGAGAACAAAACAAGAAAGATCATTTTATTGTTATGGGTCCTTTACCTAAACTTTATTTTGTTTATACATTTGTTTCTTTTATGTCTTTTTCGTTTATTTTTAGCTTTCTTATTTTAGATACTTTTGAACATACACAAAAGTAGACAGAATAGTATCATGAGCTGTCACATACTTACCCACCCCCAAACTCCAATAATGGCCAAAACTGCCTCAAGCCCACATGCATCAACTTAGCCCATCCTGTATTATTTTGAAGTAAATCCCAGATCTCATACTATTTCATCTGTAAATATTTCAGTAAATCACTCAAAAAGAACTTTTTGTATCATAAAAAACACGATTCCATTACACACCAAAACAAATCAACAGTAATTCCTAGTGTTCAAATTTCCGAATTTTCTCAACATTGTCATAAAAGGATTTGTTAACAGTTCGAATCAGGATCCAAAAGAGGTTCCCATGTGGAGATTGGTTGATGTAACTTTTAAGTAAGTCTTAATCTGTAGGTTCTCCCTCCATTCTTTTTTTTCCCCCTTGCAATTGATTTGTTAAAGACACTGGGTTGTTTACCCTGTAGATCTGCCATAATCTAGAGTTGCTGATTTTCTCCCTATGGTGTAGTACTCTAACATGTTCCCTGTCCCCATTTTTCCAAGCTTTAGGTTACTGCCGAGGATAAACCATTTGTGCCACCCAGGGACTTTGTTCCAATAGAGGGTACATGATATCTGGTTGTCTCTTTCTGTGATATTAGATGCTGCAGATGATCTATGCCTGGATTCTTTGGTTCATTAAACCTTTCTGAATAGTAATATCTGATTCTGTCTGTCCTCCTTCATAGAAGCATTCTAGCTTATAAATGAAGGAGGACTGATAGAATCAGATATCACTACTATTTGACATCTAGGATAATTGCTTGATTTTTTTTCTTCTTTACATACTATTTTCAAAATATTGAATTGGTCCCTCCAACAGTAACCAGTTAGAGCTTTGTTTTGTTTTTAGTGCATTACAAATGCGTGGAATTTAACGCATTTGATGTGTTTCAGTTAGTATTTTTTATTGATGCTCAAGTTGCCCATCTCTGGCCAGTGGAAGTCTCTTCTACTTGATTCCTGAATCCTTTCAACATGACCTGAGAAGTCTTGTACATTTATACAATCTTGTACATTTCTGCCCAAACCTGGTTATCAGCCATTTCTCCAAGGATCCCTGGTTCCCTTTCATGGGAAATGATATTTGAAGACCTCACTCTGCATGCCAGGGGTTTACCTATTTTCTTCTCTGACCAAAGCCTCCTCAAAGTTTGGTTTCTCTCTCCTGGCCTTAAAGTCAGAGCAGGTGTTGGCTTTGGTTCCAGGACCACCCAGCCTTGCTTACAGGATGTACGTGTGTGAGCACCAAGTCACCAAATGCTCATGAGCACATACTAGGTGGGGACTGACAAAGACAATCTTAGACTCTCTTTGGTGGGCAGCACGGCGGCACAGGAAGGAAGAAAAACCAACTCTGGAGCTGTGCTTCTCAGACTTCGATGGTCCACAAATCACCTGGGCATGTGGTCAAAATCCACAGTCTGAGTCAGTAGATCTGGGGAGCCTGAGATGCTGTGTGTTTAACCAGATCCCAGGTGATGCAGGTGATGCTGGGCCATGGGCCACACTCCAGTAGCCAGGCTCTACAAGCAATGAAGAGTAAGTGGGTGGTGAGACCAAGTCTAAGGAGTTCAGAGTGGGGATGAAGAAGGCTTCATGGAGGAGGTGGAGCTTTTGCTGGACCTTGAACACTGGCACCTTCACTTTTTTTTTTTAAATAATATTTTATTGTGTTGTGAAGGTTTGCACAACAGTTTAGATTCCCATTCAACAATTTCTGTACAAGTTGTTTAGTGACTTTGTCTACATTCTTCATTATGCGTGAACATCCTCATTATTTCCATTCTGGTTGTTCCATTGTGGCACCCTCACTTTTAAACTCTTTTTTTTTTCTTTAATTAAGGCATAATGTACATTGAGCAAAGGGTACAAATCACAAGCGTGCAACTCGGTGAACTTTTTAAACTGAGACGCAATTTACATGCCATAAAATTTAGCCTTTTAAAGCATGTTTTTATTATATTCACAGAGTTGTGAAACCATTACCACATTTCCAGAACATTCTTATCACACTCTAAAAAGAAATCCCATGCCCCTTAGCAGTCACTTCTCATCCCCTGTCTCCCCCAGCCCCTGGCAACCACTCATCTACTTTCTATCTCTATAGATTTCCTTATTCTGGACTTTTCTCGTGAATGGAATCATACAATATGTGGTCTTTTGTGTCTGGTTTATTTCACTTAGCATAATGTTTTCAACGTTCATCCAGGTTGTAACGTGAATCAGTGCTTCATTCCTTTTTTTGGCTGAATAATATTCCATTGCATGGATATACCACATTTTGTTTGTCCTTTCATCTGTTGATGGACACTTGCGTTGTTTCCACTTTTGGGCTATTATGAATAATGTTGCCATGACCATTTGTGTACAAGTTTTTCTGTACACATGTTTTCAGTTTTCTTGGGTATGTAACTAGGAGTGGAATTGCTAGGTCATACAGTAACTCCATGTTTAACTTTTTGAGGACCTGCCAAACTGTTTTCCAAAGCAAATGACCATTTTACATTCTCACCTTGATGAACTTTTACGTGGAGCACACACCTGTATCACTACCACCCAGATCAAGAAATAGAACACTGTTAGCACTCTAGAGCACTGCAGCCCTGTTGGCCCAGTGGTTAAGACCAAAAGTTCGACAGTTCGAATCTACCAGCCATTCTACTCTGTCCTGTAGGGTCGCTATGAGTCAGAATCAACTCGACAGGAGGGGTAGTAGGTAGTAGCATTCTAGAAGCCTCCCCATGCTCCTTCGCTGTCATCCCCCTCTCACTCCAAAGGTAACCAATATTTAAATACTTCTGTCACTATAGATTAATTTGATGGCTGGGACTTTGTTAGGTGGAACCAGGGGTGCGTGCCCCGTGGTGAGAACACATTAGCAAAGGCACAGTGAATGAGGCAGGGTAATCCTAGTTTTAAATTTTTCTGTGTGGAAATCTACCCAGATTTATCCGTTGTCACATCAAGGCCTGGCAAGCAAACCAGCTGTCTCCCGTCCTCGTCTCACTTCCTGTGCAGTCGGCAGGCCCTTCCAAAGAAATAACAAGCAGGGAGGCTTCTCAGTTAGGATCCTGTGGGAGGCAGGTGGGGAGGCAGCTGAGGTGGAGAAGCAATGTGCAGCCACCAGCAACAACAACCGAGATTCATCCTAATAGGGAATTTATGGAATAAAGTGCCACAATTTAGCCTAGTCTGTAGGGTCGCCATGAGTCAGAATCAACTCGACGGCAACGGGTTTTTTTGGTGGTGGAGTAGCCGCAGGAAGGGAGCCTACGTTTGCAACATCCCTGTTACAATTGTCCCCCCCCCCACACACACACACCCTTGAGTGTCCATTCACCCCCTACCAGTGGGCTTCTTAGGAAAGACCCAGCCGTGGAGACCTCAGCCAGACCCATGGCCACTGAGGCAGGACTTTTCAAGCAGGCTGCTGACCAGCAGGGAACTGCAGCGTGGGCAATCCAGCAGCGCAGCCATCTGTTCTGCTATGAAAAATGCCAGAAAGCTGTGCTTGGTGAGGAGGGTGTCCCGGGTGTAGCCCCCGGAGAGTCGGGCCTGCAGCTGCCACAGGGAGGCCCTCAACAGCAGGAGGCCCTTTCTCTCGGCTCAGCAGTTCTCCGAGACTCCTGGTCCATCCTTTCCCCTGCACTGACCTTCTTTCTCGCCTCCGGGCTCGCTAAGCACACACACAAAATCACACACACAAAGTCCCTGTTAC
The DNA here is from genome assembly GCA_030035585.1 of Dugong dugon. Lineage (NCBI taxonomy): Eukaryota > Metazoa > Chordata > Mammalia > Sirenia > Dugongidae > Dugong > Dugong dugon. The sequence continues at coordinate 40,816,183 of CM057469.1, read as the reverse complement.
CCACACTCAGAACAGCTCAGATACTTATCCCTGACCTGCAAATCCTCAGCTTAGCAATGACCGTTTCGTATCAGCCCCTCACCACCAGAAATCTCTCTGGCCTACTACCCTAAGAGATTATGTGAGAGCCCCTGACAGGTGCTTAGACTTTGCTCTCAAAATACTACGCCCAACACAAAACCCTCCATCCCACGGCCTGGGTATTTATCAGTTAGAGATACGTGGATACTCTTCGAAAGACGCAAACGTCTCTGAAGGGCAGTCTGTCACACATCAGGCTGCATTACTTTAAAGGATGGCTCTCCTACCAACAGGTCCCTGTGTGATGCAAACAATTTGCTCTCAGCTACTAACTGGAAGAGTGGCAGTTCGAATACACACAGCTGCACCATGGAAGAAAGGCTTGGAGATTTGCTTCCATAAAAATTACAGCTAAGAAAACCCTATGGAACAGTTCTATTCTGTAACACATGGGGTCGCTATGAGTCAGAACCAAGTTGACGACCACAGGGTTTTATTTTTGTTTGTTTTTTGTTTTGGTTTTTTTGGTACTTCTACCTACACTGAGCTGAGAAGTGTGGCCACAGGTAGGGAGTATACGTAGGGGTGTGTAAGTAGGAAACAGGAGCACAGTCGCCTGGGCAGGGCGGGCTTGGATGTGGTGCAGGAGTTGCGGAGGTGTCCTGAGGAGAGGAGTCCCAGGTGGGTGGCCAGTGTCTAGAGTGGGGAATGGGAGGATGCCTAAGACAAACTTTATGGTTCAGCATTTTATCCACACCAGGAAGGGGTTGAAACCCAACCTCTCTTCCTCCTCCCCAGAGTCCTCATCCTCCTCCTTGTCTCCTTTCCACCTCTCCCAACACTTTCTTTCCTCTTCTCCACACTGTTCTTCCCCTATTCTCTTCTCTGATCCTAGAACACAAAATAGTCTCCTTAGTTCCATTTTCCCTATATTAAAGATTTAAATCTCTTTTGGGGACTTGCTTGGGAATCTAAGTTTTGCTATAGCATCACTTTATGGGAAAATACATTGTCTAGCCCTGTGCTTGGTCCATAGTAGGTGCTCAACAAATGTTGATTAATAAAGGATCGAATGAAAGTCACTTTATTATGAGTCCCAAATACTAGATTTGGGGCTTGACTTTTGGTGACCACTGGCTTTCCTGTAGGCGCAAGTCAAAGGCGTCAGTCATCCTGGGTCCCCCAAAAACATCAAGTATGAAGCCAGGGTAGGACCCAAGGTCTGGAGACCTGGTCTAGTCTCAGTTCCTGTTTTACGTCATTGCAGCTTTTCCTCCTGGAGAGTTCAGTGAGCAGGACTGGTGGGGCCCCAGCGCCCTCTGCTGGTGCGTCTTCATAGTTGACTTTTGCATACGTTGGTATGTACAGTAAACCTGTGAAAGCTGGCACCTGTGTAAGGCGGAAATCTATCAGAGAAAAAAAAAAACCTCAAATAGTTTCCACTAAAACGAGTGATAGAAAAGTGGTAAGACTGCACCCTGTGAGAGGCGAAAACTTGGCGAGACCCGGAAAAACAAGGCAGTCCCGTTGAGTTCTGGCTCTCACAGGTTTCACTGTATAAAAATTGAGAAAACCAAACCCATTGTTATGTGCCATCGAATTGATTGCAACTCATAGTGACCCTATAGGATAGAGAAGACCTGCCCCGTAGGGTTTCCTAGGCTGTAATCTTTACAGAAGTAGATCGTCAGGTCTTTTCTCCTGTGGAGCTGCTGGTGGGTTCAAACTGCCAAACTTTCAATCAGCAGCCAAGCATTTAACCATTGCGCCACCAGGGCTGGTGACCTCATGTGTTACAGAATAGAACTGCTCCATAGGGTTTTCACAGCGGTAATCTTTACAGAAGCAGATCACCAGGCCTTTCTTCAGCAGTGCTGCTGGGTGGGTTTGAACTGCTAGAACTGTTAATAGTTGAGCACAAACTGTGCCAACCAGGGACATTGTTTTTAATTACGTCGGGTTGCCATGAGTCAGGGTCAACTTGCTAGCAACTGGTTTTTTGTTTTTAATCAGCTTAGGCAAGGCAGGTTGAGTAAAGATATCTGGTTTTATCGCGGGCCCACTTCTCAGTGAATGTCAAGTACGCAGGGGGCTCCTGGTGATACAAATGAGTGTTAGGGTGGGCTTCCAGGCATTAGTAACCCAATTGAAAGTGAGTTTTTTTCTTGTTTTGTTTTGTTTTGACAACATCCTTGACCTGAGTTCCTAAGAAGTGTGAGGTAGAAAAAGATTTTACTCCAAGCTCACTGCTGCAGCTCAGATAATAAACGGGTTCTCTCAGATGGTTTTGAGAGACACAGGTCTGGTATTCCCCAAGTAGACTGAGAGACGAGATTTCCCTCCAAGAAAGAGAAGCCGCTCTGTCCAAAATGGGACTGTCTCCTATACAGTGACAACTGCTGAGCTTTTACTAATCCCACAAAACCCTGGCTCTCTCCCAGAGGCCTGCGGGGCAGCTGAAGAGGTGCCAAAGTCTTCCTCATCGGCACAGATGCCCCTCGGAGGCTGCACAGCAGATATGAAGGGAGATGGGGCAGGATGGCCCATGGGGTTACAGAACCCAAGGTCAACCTAACCGAGACTGTGGGCAGCCCCTTGTTCAGAGTGAGACACTCTATTTTCCATACACCAGATGAGCAAGTATTTATTAAGCCCCAGCTATGTGCCTGGCACTGTTGTAGGCCCTGGGGTTGGCAGTGACAGAAACAAAATCTTTGTTCTCAAAGAGCTTACATTCTAATGGGAGAGAACAGAAGACACATAAATAGGTAAAATACATAGTGTGTGAGTTGGTGGTGATAAGTGTGCTGGTGAGAAAAATAAGGCAGGGTGGGGAAGATAAGGAATGCAGGGGTCGGGATGCCTCTATTTGTATAGAATAACTAGGGGAAGTGTCACTGAGAAGGTAACTTTGGAACAGAGACCCAAAGGAAATGTAGGAGCGGGGACAGCAAGTGCAAAGGCCCTGAGGCAAGAGTGTACATGATGTGTTTGAAGAGAGCGAGGAAACCAGTGAGGCTGGAGCCCAGAAAGTGAGACAGGAAATAGTACGGGGGCCAGGTGGCGGCAGGGCAGATCATGCAGGCCTTGAAGATCATGGTTAGGATTTTTGCTCTGAGAGAAGAATCCTAATGGGAAAACATGGGGAAGTTCTGAGCATAAGAGTGACATCATCTAACTTACATTTTGAAAGGATGACTTTGGATGCTGATTGAGAATAGACTGTAAGGAACCCCTACCACACTCCAAGGCCATTGCAATAACCAAGGCAAGAGAGGAGGGTGGCAGAGACCACTAGTGGGAAAGGTAGGAGGATTTATACTGGATAAGCATACTTACAGATATAAACATAAAGCAATTTTAATTTTGTTTTCCATTGTCCCTTCATATTTATTCAGTGGGGTTAATGCATCTCCTTCCCCTATATGAACACTGGGACGGGCCCACATCTTCACTGGTCACTCCTAGGTAATTAATAAAAGGTCTAAAGTGCTTTACATCAGAAGATTCTAGGCGATCTCAACTGACTCTGCCTCCCTTCTTAAAGATCCTTACTAGGCCGTCTTTTTCTTCTTTTAAAAAAAGGTTACTGTTTAGTACACAAATAATACACGTTCTTTGTAGGAACATTAGAAATTATAGATAAGCACAAAAAATGACAGAAAAATCATTGTAATCCCACCACCAGAGAAAAGCCCTGTGGTCACTCTTGTGTCTGTCTGTCTAGCCTTTTCAGTTCATACATACCCCTCTATGCACATGCACGTATATATTTTTACAAAAAAATGAGGTTATACTCTAATTCTGTTTCATAATTTACTCTTTAAAATTTAATGTTATATTATTAACATCTCCTTATGTCATTAAATATATGTCAACACTATCCATTTTAATGTCAGTAGAGAATTTCATCTTACGTGTGCTATAATTTATTTAACCAATCCCCTGTTGGTGTCCATTTAAGTTGTTTCCAATTGTTTGATACATGTTGTGACTCCGTGATGAATACCCTTGCAGCTGAATCTTTGCCCATCTGTAATTTTTTCCGGTCTTTTCAGACATCTGACATGGATTACCAAATTGCCTCTCAGAAAGATGGTTCCAATTAGACTCATAGCAGAGGTGCTCGTCTCCCCACAAACTCCCCACTCCAAGCACAGCACAACACAACAACCTTCTTGACTGCCACTTTTAGAAGCTGACATGTCCAGTGGGCAGAGCCTCCCACCATTCAACCTGCTCCATCGTCCCGCCAAGGACACCTTTCAACATCGTTTGATTTGAGATACTGAAGGTAGCCACTTCAGAAGGGGGCTGCAGGGAGCCTCTAGGAACCCTACAGCCAGTCAAGGCAGCATCCCTTAGGAAGGTAGTAGAAATGGAGTTACAAACATACCTGCTGCGTTAAAGAGTCTAAGAGGGATTGGTCTGGAGCTGGATGTCGAAGCCCACCTCACCCAGCTTCCAGGGCTGGCCAGTGACCAGGGAGAAGGGTTGCTGTGGAGAACATTGTGCCAGGGCCCATGGCAGTGATGGGAAGGATGACACAGCCTGGCCTGCCACGGGCCCAGCCTCCCGCCTCTGACTGCCCCAACGTGACTCACCCTCATGTTTCTCTGCTGACTACATGCGTTAGGACCTGAGGCTGCAGCACCTGTTACCCATGGGTGCACTGGGGTGAGCCAGTCGCACCTCCCTCCATTGGAAGGGGAAGTGGACACTGAGGTTGCATGAGTGTCTTAGTAACACAGTGCTGCTGTAACAGAAATACCCCAAGTGGATGGCCTTAACAAACAGAAATGTATTCTCTCACAGTCTAGTAGGCTAGAAGTCCAAATTCAGGGCGTCAGCTCCAGGGGAAGGCTTTCTCTCTCTCAGCTCTGGAGGAAGGTCCTCGTCATCATCAGTCTTCCCCCAGACTGGGAGCTTCTATGCGTAGGAACCCTGGGATCTGAAGGACGTGCTCTGCTCCCAGCACTGCTTTCTTGGTGGTATGAGGTCTCCCCTCTCTGCTTGCTTCCCTTTCCTTTTTATCTCTTGAGAGATAAAAGGTGGTGCAGGCCACACCCCAGGGAAACTCCCTTTACATTGGATCAGGGATGTGACCTGGGTAAGGGTGGTGTTACAATCCCACCCTAATCCTCTTTAACATAAAATTACATTCGCAAAACGGAGGACAGCCACACAATACTAGGAATCATGGCCTAGCCAAATTGATACATACTTTTTTGGGGGACATAATTCAATCCATGACAATGAGTGAGGTGCTGTGTAACAAGGCACCCAGCCTACAATCCAGAAGAGTCAGGCCCAACCCTCTTTCGATTCTTACGTCTGATTACTGTTTGATTTCCTAATGTACATATCCTTCCTCCTCTCAAACAACTATCAGACAACATTTTATTTAATTAAAGCAGATCAAAATTCAACCATGGCAAGCCTGGCCATAACTGGAGTTAGTCAAGGTGCCAGGAAACTGGCATTGAGAATGTAAAGCCTTTTAATCTAGGAAAGGCAGTTCTGACCTCACCGTCACTGTTTTCGGCCTGTTCTCTTTTTAAAAAAATTGAACTCCTCCACATATACTCGCATTTCATCCTCACACTACCTCTGTGCCTTAGGTGTTATTATCCCGAGTTTACAGAGAAAAAACTGAGTCTCAGAAAGATGAATGATTTATTACCTATCACCACATCACTAGTAAGTGGTGGGGCTGGGATTTGTACTCAGATCCAGCTAATTCCAAGCTCTTTCTACCTTGACTCATTACCCCTTGAAGTGCAAGTGCCCCCGAGAGCACAGAGCAAAGTGAGCCAGAACTAAAGAAGCAGGACAAAGAGCACTGGGCTGGGATCAGAAACCTGGGTTTTGGTCCTGGCTTGGCTACTAATTGGCTGTGTGGCTGAGGGCACCTCACTTGGCCTCAGAATCCTCATCTGTAAATTGAAGAGAGCAGATTGGACAGTCTCTGAGATTCCTTGCAATGGTGTGGCCTTTGTTGAGGCTTGTTTGATAGTACCAGAAGCCCACTCTGCTTACTCAGACATGGGCAATATAATCCAAGAGCCCAGGGGAATCTCACAAAGTTAAGGTGGGAGGCAGTACCAGATCAAGAGGTACCGGGCCCTGGGAAGCGGTCTTTAACATCCCGTCTCTAGAACTTCTCTCGACTCCTGCATGTGATTCTTCTCTCTCTGCAAGCTGGTTTTCTTTTCCTACAGACCAGCTTTTTCCACTTCCTTGGTCAATGGTTGGTATATGGCTCCCCAGCTTCCAGTGACAAGTCCTCAGCTCTGGTCTTATCAAATCCCGATTCCAAATTCCCAAGGAAAGAAACCCAATTGTGCAAGTCGGGTTGAATATCCACTTTGGTCCAATCAACTGTGACCAGGAGGGCAGAGTCCTATACCACAAAGAAGTGGGGTCTGAGGTGAGGGAGATGCCCAAGAGGGTCTGTATACAGGACAGGGATAGCACTTTTGGGAGAAGAGACAAGGTTAAGTATAATTTCCACTCCAGATGAGTTGACATTGAGAACGACAGAAAGTTTACAAGGTCACCAGCAAAGAAGCTGGCCCACGTGCAGCGTCAGCAGGCATGACGGCTGTGGCTCTCTGAGGGTCCCTCCCTAAGGGCAGACGCAGCAGATGTTTGACAGCTGACTTGCAGCTGGTGCATCAGGCAAACTTGTTTCCTCAACACACATGTTGTCCACACACGCCTCTGAGTTGGACGACATGGGACTGCAGCTCTACTGAGGTCAAGAATGAGAGGGCAGAAAACTTTGAGATGAATCCCAGAGCTTGCTCAGAGCTGCAGTATAATCTGCACAGAGAAGATAAGGAGCCTCACCTGATGCTGGCAGCTCTGGTTCCCTGGTGACCTTGCTTGGGTTCTCAGAAATCAAATCCCAATTTCAAATTCCCGGGGAAAGAAACCCAGTTGGGCAAGTCAGGTTGAATATCCACCTTGGTCCAAACAACTGTGACTAGGAGGGCAGAGCCCTATAGCCCAAAGAAGAAGTGGGGGCCTGAGGTGGTAGCGATGCCCCCCAAGAGGATCTGTATTTCTCACCATCCTGCTTACATTTGAAAACATGTTGGTGGAAATCTGGCCAGAGATCCAGTCTCAAGAGGGACCTCCCTCATCCTATAAACCAGTCTGAACATAGGACACAATTGCACATATTATTCCAGACATGATCTGAGGATGAAAATCTGGATAGTCTCGAGAGTTTTCTTGGAAACTTGTGCCAACCTGCTCAGTCCTGGCGGTATCCATGTGGAAGGAGAGCCCTGCTGCCACCTGGGACCCTTTGGGCACGTCCATGGTGCTGAGGCCACAGGGGCTGGGAGCACTGGAAGGGGCCAAGAGGACTAACTTGTGAACCCTCAGGCTGGGCAGCAAAAGTCCCGTTGCAAATATTTTCTGAACTCCATGCTGAGGATAACGGCAAAGATGGACATAAGCCCTGCCTCTAGAAGCTGACAGTCTGCACGGAGAGGAAAGATGGATGAGAGAACATGGGAAATAGCTCTCAATGGCCAAGGGACCTGGTCATTGCATACTTGAGGAGTTGTGTAGAAGCAGAAGGCAGTCCAGGAGGGATGATGAGGTCCTCAGGACAAGAGACGTGAGAGGATGAGGTGAGCAAACGCACAGATGCGGTGAGGTGAACCCAGGGTGTAGGTTTACAAATAGGATGTTAGTTGTTGTTGCTGTCCAGTAGGCTCTAACTCTTGGTGACCCCACATACAACAGAATGAAACATTGCCCAGTCCTGTGCCATCATCACAATCAGTGGTATGCTTGAGTCCACTGTTGTGGCCCTGTGTATTGTGACTGTTTTCCAACCTAGGGGGCCTATCTTCCAGCACTATATCAGACAAAATTCTGTTGTGATCCATAGGGTTTTCATTGGCTGATTTTTGGGAGTAGATTACCAGGCCTTTCTTCCTAGTCTGTTTTAGTCTGTAAGCACCACTTAAACCTGTCCACCATGGGTTACCTTGTTGGTATTTGAAATACCAGTGGCATAGCTTCTAGCATCAAACTACACAGTACAACAAACTGACAGATGGGTGGTGGATGGATAGGAGTAGAAGGAAATAAAGTCAGAAATGTGAGTTAAGATCAGAAATGAGATCTTGATGGCAGTTTAAGGTGTTTGGATATTATCCCATAAGTAATGGGGTGTTGAAGAAGAGTTTTGAGCAAAGTGGATAGCAGAATTTTTACAGTTGGAAAGAATGCAGTAGTTAGAGACGATGTATCTGGAGGGGGTGTGCAGAATGGATTCCAGACTGTGAAAAGAAACTTCTAGAGCAGGGGGATGGGTTAGGAAGCTATCGCATGTGACGGGATCAGAGTGTGTGGGGATTCAGGAATAGATGTTTGAAATATTATAAAGACTCCATAGGACTTGGTGGCTGATTCTCTATGGGAGGGAGAGGGACAAAGTCAAGCTTGAATGTCAGAAATAGGGAATGGCAGCCATGCATCCACACATCCATCAAGTGGCTGGGGTCAGGGTAATAATAGGAAACTCCACATGGTGTCTGCCCTTAAGGAACTCACATCCTCTTCTCTCATCCTCAGCTCTTCCAGAAAAGGCCCTGAGAGCCATCGAAGATAAGTCATGGAGGAAGTGACAGAGAGAAGGGGAAAGGGGAAAGAAAATTCCACTTGCTCAGCCCCGTGACAGGTACTTAACTGATATTCTTTCAGAAATTCTCAAAATAATCAGGAAGGACCTTGGGAGAGGAAGGTGGAGGCCTGGCGACTCACGGCAGGGGCCCTACAACCTTCAGGTTTCCTGCTGGGACGGCTGGTTCAGGGCATTAGGCTGGACAGGCAGACAGATGGGCGAAGGAAGCCCATGTCTTGTCTAGGGATGCACCTGTGCTCTGGCTGTCAGGAAACTGAGCAAGGGCAAGTTCTCCCATCAGGAAATCAGGCAGAGAAGAGGCTTGAGGGCAGAGGTGGGAGTTTGTTTTGGGCTGTGTTGCGTTTGACAGATGGCCAGGTCCCAGAGACTTGTAGATCTGCACTTGAGTGCAAGGTCAGGGCTTGAGTTGAGGTGTGGCAGCCACTCGCCAGAAACCTTGACCTGAGACCACTATTGAAGTTCATTCTTCTGCAGAGCTGAGTTGACATTGGCTCTACTCAAATAAATTAACAGGGCTGTCAGGGCTAACAAGCTGGTGTGTGAATGCTGACGGAGAAAAGGGATAGTAGAGGCATTTTACAATTAACCAAGATAGGATTATGGACACCCAGTTTAAAAAATAAATAAAATTATCGTCCCTGAACACGAGAAACAGAACCAGCGCTGGGTTTTAGAGTCCCATGTACTTTCCCTTTTTTTCCAGGCCGTTAATTAATCAATCTATATTCTAGATTCCAGAGCCAGTTTGACTCTTTCAGGAGGGCCTGCATTCATTTGGATTTAACCTTCTGTTCATCTAGGCTTGACACTGATCAAACGCACTAAGTGCTGAAAAAGAAAAAGAAAAAACCAGTTGCTGTCAAGTTGATTCCAACTCATAGTGACCCCATGTGTGCCAGAGTAGAACTGTGCTCCAGAGTGTTCGATGGCTGATCTTTCAGAAGTAGATTGCCAGGCCTTTCTTCTCAGATGCCTCTAGGTGGGCTCCAACGTCCAACCTTTTGGTTAGTAGCCAAGTGCATTAACTGTTCGCACCACCCAGACACTCCTCACTGAACAGTGTGTTAATTCTAGGAATGCTGTGTTGAGCAAGACAGACTTGATTTCCGCCCTCAGTCTTTAAGAAGGAAGTGAAGTAGGTCCCTAGAAAACAGTAAACAGATGACAGGAAAAGCCTAGAGTTTGCCCATATTTAGGATGTAGGCAGAGGAGTAGCAATCAAGAGAGAGACCAAAGGAGAAGCTGGAGTAAGAAAAACAGTAGGGTCAAGAAAGCCAGAGAATCCAAGGAGGAGTCCTCCTCAGGGTCAGAAGCAGGATTTAAATGTGGAAGAGTGAGGACTGTGGAAAGGTCATTGGAATTGGCCATTAGGAGGTGAATAATTTCCTTCAAAGGAGGAGGTTCAAGAGAAAAGTGGGGCAGAGGCCGAGTGTGCAGGGCAAAGCAGAGTGACAGTGGTAAGACGGAGGGGTCCTTCCATACATTCATGAGTGAAGGGGAAGCACAATAACCTGCAGGGCAGTGTGGGCCAGAAAAGGTGTTTAAAGGCAGGGCAAAATGGACAGAAGGCAACTGGGAGAATGGCTTTGTATTTAGATTATTTTTAAACATATAATGTGCATCACCAAGAGGAGAATGGAGAAATTAATTATGTTATATCCATAAAATGTAAACTGCATAGCAATTAAAAAATGAATTATTGCTATACACAACAGTATGCATGATTTGCACTGACATAATTTTGAGTAAAAGAAATGAAACACAAAAAAATGCATAATGTATGATTCCATTTACAACAAGTTCAGGAACAGATAAAATAATACACGGTGATAAGGATTAGGATAGTGGTAACTTAGTGGGTGGGGGGCAGGTATGGATTGGGAGGAGGTTCTGGAAATGTCCTGTAATAATCCTGGTGATTTATATGTATATAAAAATTCATTAAGCTGTACATTTAGTATTTGTACACATAACAATATATTTTATACCTTGATTAAAATAAGTCTTTAAGAAAACCAACGAAAAAGGATAAACAGGATATATGCATGTGCAGTATCTATTGCTGTGTAAAAACCCCAAAACTTGGTAACTTAAAACAACAAGCATTTCACAGTTCGGCAAGCCAGGAATTAGGGAATAGTTTAGCTGGGTGGTTCTGGTGGAGGGTCTCTCATGTGGCTGCAGTCAAGATGCTGGCTAGAGCTGCAATCATTTTGAGTCTTAACTGGGGTTGGACTATGGCTCACTCACATCGCTGTTGGCAGGAGGCCTCAGTTCTTTGCCACATGGCCCACTCCATGAGACTGCTTGGGTGTCTTCACAACATGGCAGCTGGCTTCACTCAGAGTGAGTGATCCGAGAGAGCAAGATGTAACCCACCATGTCTTTTATGACCTAGTCTCGGAAGTAACACATCGTCACTTCTGCAATATTCTATTCATTAGCAGTGAGTCACTATGTCCAGCCCACACTCAAGGGAAGAGGAATTAGGCTCCACTTCTTAATGGAAGAAGCATCAAAGAATTTATGGACCTGTTTTACAACTACCACAGCACAGAACTGAATAATGTAATGTCCCTAACTGTTTGGAGGTTTGGCGGTCAAGGATCAGGGTCTGGGAAATGTCCTGTGGTAGGCAGAATGGCCGTCAAAGATGGCTACTCCCTAATCCTCAGAAGCTGTGAATATGTTATGTTACACAGCAAAGGGAACTGGAATCAGCAAACTTAGAAAAGAGATAAAACAAGAAACAGCTGGTGTGAAATAAAATATGGAATCTCATTAACTGTATTTTTACGCAAATAACACACTCTTTCTACATTTGTTGGCCAACCGCACCCTCTGCCCCCAAGGTATTTTCATAAGTACTACTATATCAACTTTTTTAAACAAGTTTCTGAAAAAAAAAAAAAAAAGCATATCCAAAGAATCACACTCATGGCAGGACAATTTATTAAAATACTGTTATCTGTGTCTTTGCTCTTATTTCAAGCTAGCAGACAAGCTTCATCTTCCCTCAGGGGATTTGGGGCAGGGCAGAGAGTGCAGTAGTCAGAAGGCCCTGGCTCATCCCCCCCCCCCGTATGTAAAGGCCTAAGACCTCTGGAGGGACATGCCTCCTTCAGGGGAGGGGAGAGGAAGCCGTGGAGGCGGCCAGAAGGTAGATCCTCAGAGCCCAGAAAGGGGACCAAGTTCCATGGGAAATCTCCACCCATCCCAGCCCCCTGCTAGGTGGCAATACCTCAGAGGGAACAGCGCAGGCAAGACCCTGGGCCTGGGGGTTCCCTGCACTCCCCAAGATGTCAGGCCCCATGCACACAGTACAGGAGCAGGAAGTCAAGGACAGGAAGGGACCAGGTGGATAAGACAGCAGGGTCTCTGCTGAGACCAGCACAGAATGACGTGGCCTCTGGTGTTTTGACCTATTAATGTAAGACCTGGGACCTTTGAGAACCAGGTGGAGTGGAGGGATGAGGTAGCTGTAGGGGAGATCTTGAGGATGACTAAGGTGGATTTTCCCACTAATCCATCAGGAAGCAGGAAGAGGTGTTGGAGTCTGAAATATGCGATTTAGAATGAGAAAAAGTGACACTCTTTGCACACTTAAGTTTTGGACTGATATTCAAAACAGTGACCCCCTTTTGGCTTTAAATGAAGATTTTAATCTCTCCGTGGAGGCCTGAGGTGGGGTGGTATTTGGCAGGGCAACAAGACCTTACTGTGCAGCTTGAGGTGTGGGGAGGAGCTGCTGTTAGGTTTTATGACTGTACAAGGTTGGGAGGATGTCGCTGGTTGCACTGGGGTTGAAGTACAGCTGAATAAGAAGGCAGCTCCAGATATCAAGGGTGAGAAAGGTGCCCAGGCCTGGCATGGAAGTTTCCTGTGAGATGGGAAGAAAGGCAGGAACCTGAGACAAGGTCAGGTCAGCAGCTGGGGGCATACCCAGCTGAAAGGGCATCTGGGAGCAAGCCCCTCCCTCCTGAGACTCTGCAGCAGCCTCTAGACTTGATTACCCAATCCCCCTTCTGTCTGTCACTGATGCCTATTGGTATGCATGCCTTCTGTGTATCAGTGGTAGGCAGCAGTGTCTTCTAATAATCCTATCCCCTCCTCAAAACTACATAGTGGGGTTTGATGCAAACGCAGCCCTATCACACTCTCTTTGCAATTGATGAGGCACCCAGTTGAGAAAAGTCACCTACCTCTGACTTTGGTTTTTTGGGGGGCACACAACAAATCTTTCTCCCGCAGAGGACGGAAGTGGCACAAGAACAGTCATTTCTCTCTGGCCCAGCATGGCCGGCCTGATGGGCCCCTAATCAGGCCTTGCTACAAGAGGACAGAATAACCCAGTGACTCTTAGGGGCAGGCACATCCAAAGGCTGAATCGTACATTGTCATGGCTTAGGATTCTCCCCGGGTCTAGAGTGCAAGAAAGTTAAGAGGGGGCTCCAGACTAGGGAAGCATCCAGGGGACATCAGAGGGATTGTACAAGTCCCTTTGCAAGCAAGAGGTGAGGGAGTGAGAAGGCTCAGAGAAAAATAGGGAGGAACAGGAGCCCAGGTGTCTACCCCAGTGCTAGAATGGGGCTCGGCTTCACTTACACAGGTCCTACAATGAATGGAATCTAGTGCATCCTGTTTTACTTTTTGTGGTGCCGTGATCTTCCTGAGATGAGCAGATGGTGCGCTGTCAACTCTATCCATCCTATTGAGCCTGAATGGTGGGTCTGAGTCAGTCTTTTCCATCAGCCTGAGTTCCTGCTGCTCTTTTGGTCCTTTTCTAAGGGGTCTGGGAGTCAGGGAGGGGGCAGAGAGCTGTTGAGACTATTTCCAAGATGGGAAGGCAATAATCAGTAGTAATGGTAGCCATGGAAGGTGTTGACTTTAAGCCACTGGGGCAATAGAAGCCAAGACCACTCCCTGGAGAGTCAAATGCAATCTGGATCCTGAGGTCATTTACGAAGTCAAGGGGAACTCTTCAGGGATGAGGAAGATGGGAGCAGGTCACACTTACAGCTTGTTGCATTTCTGTGTGTTTATTAAGACTTCCATCTTCTTATCCATATCCTTCTGCATGTCCTTTAAGAGAGAATTCACAGCTAGAATCTATTTTAAAGGGCTTTTGAAATCTACTTCCCCAGCCTCTCTCTGCAAACCATTCAGAGACTATCTCATCAGCTTATTTCCTCAAGAATCCTCACCAGACTTAAGTGAGGTGGTTTTAGGGGAGGGAGGTGACAACATATACCACTTCTCCCTTCCGCCTTCCCATTCCATGATAGATTGAAGCACAGTCAGAGTCATTAGGGGACTTATCCAATGTCTCTCATTGAGTCACAGGCCAGGAACTCTTTTATCTGATCTCACGCTTTGGATGAAACCAGTATCTGTCTTGGTTTAATGCCTATGAAGTGACGGAACCAAGAAAACAAACCTTCTGACCCCAAAGGCATTTTGACTCCCGTGTTTTGACCCCTGCCATGCACCCAGCCCCTATGTATTGTAATTATGCCATCTTTTACCCAATTCCTGGCAGAAATGGTCAACACAAAATAAAACTGATGGTGCCTAAAGTGGCACCTAACATTCATTATTTACTAAGAACTGACAGAAGAATGAAATATTCTTGGCATCGTTTAGACCTAACGAAATTTGACCAGGGAAAATTGGACTTGGTAGAAATAGTGGCCACAAAAGACGTTCTAAGGTGGCAGAAGCTATACATGACAATATCTGTTATGGACAAAAACAGGTCTGGTCGATCATCATCATAAAATATAAAAGACAAATAATTTCCTCCAGCGAAAATAATCTGAATAAAAAAAGAAACATACGGAAGCAATTTATTTGATCTGCAGTGGAAAATTTATCAAGGAAATACGGTGTCTGGGTAGAGATAATTTCAGAAGTATTTTACTCAAAAGCATTTTTAAATGTTAGTATAAGTTTGGAATAAAATATCTGTATTTATAAACAGAGTAAAATATCCTTGAAGACAAAATGTACCCTGGGTCAAAAAGTTGGAGTCAAAATGTCCTATAGTCTCACAAGTACTTCAAACTCTTCATGTCCCAAATGCATGTCATCATTTTCCTTTTTAAATTAGCTCTATTTCCCAACTCTCTTGTCATTGTCACACTTCCTTCTAATCACCCAGATTAAAACTTTGGTGTCATCATGGATGCTTACCTCTCCTTTGTTCTCTATATTGAATCCATCACCCAGAGCTGTTATTTTTCCTTGGATGTATCTTTCAGATTTATCATTTTCCTTCTGTTCTAACACCTAGCCCTGCTTTCATCACCTTGAGCCAAGATGCAGCCTCCTGTCTGGTGTTCTTGCTCACAGACAGCCCCCACCTGCTCCCTGCACACCTCCCCGCTTCCCAGGCCACCTTGCAAACAGCTGCCGGCTAAGCTTTCTGAAGTGCTGCTCCTAACATTTTCTTTGATTAAGAACCTCCAGAGGTCTCTTACTGCTTACAGATCAAGTCCCAGCTTGTCTGCCTGTCTTTCAAAGGCCTTCATTATCCACTGCCTTTGTGCCCATTCAATTCTATTGCTCACAATGTCCCCCAATGATCCACTTTTATGACTGATCTGCCCACTGCCTGGGATACACATTATGTTCATCCAGCTTCCCTGCTGTGGTCAAGCTATTCCTGTGCCAGAAACAGGCTCCTTGTGCCCTCCGGTACCCAGTCCTACCCACTAACAAAATAAAACCCTTATTGGGTTTGCTTTTAAATGTAAAAATAATACAGGTTCTTTGTAGAAAATTTGAAAAATTTAGAGGAATATAAAAGGAAAAATTCTCACCACCCAGAAATAACCACAATGAGTCAGTTTGGTATATTTTTTTTTGGTCTTTTTTCTGTATATGTATTTACCTATTTTTTCACCTAGTTGAAGTCAACCTGCATATATTACTTATATCTTGCTTTTTCATTTTTCATTATGTATAAGTATTCCTTCTAAACATTGTTTTTGATAGCTCCTGATTGTCATTACATGGATATACCATAATTTATTTGGCTATTCCCCTACTGTTAAAAATTGTGGTTTGTTTCCAAAATTTTGCTATTATAAATAATTCTGTGATGAATATCTTTTTATATGTAGCCATACTGATATTTCTGATTATTCTCATAGTTTAGATTCTGAGAAGTAGAGTTGATAAGTCAAGGGTTTTGATATTTTTGGATACTTATTGTCTAGTGCACTGAAGGCATTGGCAAAAAACAAGGCTCCAGGAATGGACGGAATACCAATTGAGATATTTCAACAAATGGATGCAACAGTGGAAGCACTCATTTGTTTATGCCAAGAAATGTGGAAGACAACTACCTGGCCAAGTGACTGGAAGAGATCCGTATTCATGCCCATTCCAAAGAAAGGTAATTCAACAGCATGATGAAATTATCCAACAATATCATTAATATCACACACAAGTAAAATTATGCTGGAGATCATTCAAAAATGGCTGCAGCAGTATGTTGACAGAGAACTGCCAGAAATTCAAGCCAGATTCAGAAGAGGATGTGGAAGAAGGGATAGCATTGCTGATGTCAGATGGATCTTGGCTGAAAGCAGAGAATACCGGAAAGATGTTTACCTGTGTTTTATTGACTATGCAAAGGCATTCAACCGTGTGGATCATAACAAATTATGGATAACACTGTGAAGAATGGGAATCCCAGAACACTTAGTTGTGCTCATGTGGAACACAAACCAAGAGGCAGTTGTTTGAACAGAACAAGGGGATACTGCATGGTTTAAAATCAGGAAAGGTGTATGTACATCAGGGCTGTATCCTTTCACCATACGTATTCAATCTGTATGCTGAGCAAGGGACCATGGTGGTGCAGTGGTTAAGCGTTCAGCTGCTAACCAAGAGGTCAGCAGTTGGAATCCAACAGCCACTCCTTGGAAACCCTATGGGGCAGTTCAACTCTGTCCTGTAGGTCTGCTGTGAGTCAGAATCAATTCGATGGCATTAGTCAATAGTCATGCTGAGCAAATAATCCGAGAAGTCAGATTATATGAAGAAGAACGGGCCATAACGATTGGAGGAAGACTCATTAACAACCTGCAATATGCAGACAACACAACCTTGCTTGCTGAAAGTGAAGAGGACTTGAAGCTCTTGCTGAGGAAGATCAAAGACTACAGCCTTCAGTATGGATTACACTTCAACATAAAGAAAACAAAAATCCTCACAACTGGACCAATGAGCAACATCATGATAAACGGAGAAAATATTGAAGTTGTCAAGGATTTCATTTTAATTGGATCCACAATCAACACCCATGGAAACAGCAGTCAAGAAATCAAACAATGCATTGCACTGGGAAAATCTGCTGCAGAAGACCTCTTTAAAGTGTTAAAAACCAAAGCTGTCACTTTAAGCACTAAAGTGTGCCTGACCCAAGCCATGGTGTTTTCAATCACCACATATGCATGCAAAAGCTGGACAATGAATAAGGAAGGCTGAAGAAGAATTGATGCCTTTTAATTATGGTGTTGGCAAAGAATATTGAATATACCATGGACTACCAGAAGAACAAACAAATCTATCTTGGAAGAAGTACAGCCAAAATGCTCATTAGAAGCGAGGATGGTGAGACTTCATCTCACGTACTTTGGACATGTTATCAGGAGGGACCAGTCCCTGGAGGAGGACATCATGCTTGGTAAAGTAGAGGGTTAGAGAAAAAGAAGACCTTCAGCGAGATGGATTGACGCAGTGGCTCCAAGAATGGGCTCAGACTCAGCAAAGATTGTGAGCACGGTGCAGGACCGGGCAGCGTTTCGTTCTGTTGTACAAATGGTTGCTATGCGTTGGAACCAACTCGATGACACCTAACAACAACATTGTCTAATTAAGGAGCCTGGTGGTGCAGCGGATAAGTGCTCAGCTGCAAACTGAAAGGTTGGCAGTTTGAACCCACCAGCCACCCCACAGGAGAAGGATGTGGCAGTCTGCTTCCATAAAGATTGTTGTTGTTGTTAGGTAAAGATTACAACCTTGTAAACCCTGTGGGGCATTTTTACTCTGTCCTATAGGGTGGCTATGAGTCGGAATTTACTCTGATGGCAATGGGTATTGTCTAATTACTTTCTAGCTTTGTACAAATTTGCATTTCCATCAGAAAAGTAATGGCATTCCTCTCTTGTCTATATTGTCATAATTTAAAACTGTGCCTATTTGAACGCAATAATTCTCTAATTATTGTTTTCATTTGCATTCATTTGATTACTCATGAGTTAAAACTTTTTTTCATATGTTTATTGCTTTTTAGTTATATTCAGTGGATTGTCTATCCATTTTTCCTATTTGGTTCTTATTGATTTGTGTGAGCTTTTCATGTTAAGGATAAAAAACTTTTATCTCTCTCTATCGTATTTATGGAAAATTGTTTCCCCAACCTGTTGTTTTCTTTTTAATACTATATACAGTGCTTTTCTGTCATAATTTAGAATTTTTATATAGTTAAATCTATCAACATTTCTTTTGTGACTTCTTCCATTGTTTTTATATTTAGAATGGATAGTTAAATATTTACTTACAATTTCTTATTGGTTTTTCTTACCTGAGTCTACTCTGTAGACATTATTTCAGTTTACAGAGTTAACAAACTGAATTAAGTTTTTCCTTCATATTGTCAAGCACTGTTCTTAATTAGTATATAATCCTTTCCTTCTTACTGGCAAACAAAAAATCACCTCTATCATATTTTAAAATTTAATACAGCTGTGGTTCTCAACCTTGAGTGTATATTGAAATAACCTGGGGAGATTTAAAAACTACTGGTGCTTGGACCTTATCCCAAGAGGTTCTGATCTATTCGTTCTGAGGTACAGCCTGGGTATAAGGGGTTTTCAAAGCTCTGTAGGTGATTCTAATGTGCAGCCAAGGTTCACAACTACTGCTAA
The DNA here is from genome assembly GCA_030035585.1 of Dugong dugon. Taxonomy (NCBI): domain Eukaryota; kingdom Metazoa; phylum Chordata; class Mammalia; order Sirenia; family Dugongidae; genus Dugong; species Dugong dugon. The sequence goes on along the minus strand of CM057469.1, from coordinate 40,797,556 downwards.
AGTGGTTAGGACCTGGCTTTCATCCAGGGGTAGGCATCAGAAGCACGATGGAGTCTTGAGTAACTCTGCCCAACCCTGGAGAATTTTATTCAGTTCATCTGGGCTGGGACCTGGGTATAGGACTTTTAAAAGCCCGCAGGTGATTTTTAGCGCATATCTGGCAGATGGATGCCTACTGTTACCGGGCTATCTATTCTGTTTCCTTCGGTACTCTGGTGTTCTTTGGGCTATACCAACTGATTTGATTATTATAGTTTTATCATGAATTTTAAGGAGCCCTGGTGATGCAGTGGTTAAGCACTCAGCTACTAACTGAAAGGTCAATGGTTCAAACCTGTCGGCTGCTCTTTGGAAGAAAGATGGGGCAGTCTGCTCCCTTAAAGTTACAACCCTGTGGGGCAGGTTCTACTCTGTCCTATACGGTCGCTACGAGTCAGAATCCACTCAACAGCACCCAACGACAACAACATTGTAAATTTTAATATTTGCTAGGGCTAGTACCTCTTCTAACTCTTTAAAAAACATTGCAGATATCTACATTTGCCTGTTTATACTTCTACATCAGTAGTTCTCAAACTTTAACCTGAGGAACTTGGCAAAAATACAAGGGCCAAGCCCCATCCCAACACAACACGGGCTCTGTGCTCCCCTCCTTATTGGAGCTCCAGGTGATGCTGGAATGCATCAAAGTTTGTGAACCACTGTTTTAGAATCTAGATGATCCTCCTGATCATTTCTGGAGTTAAAAAATAATCTTATTGGGTTTTTTATTATATTTGCATTAATCCTCCAATGCAGTCCGCAAGGCTCAACTTAGACACATTTTCTCTATAAAGACCTTTCTGGTTACTCCAGTGCACATTCATTTCTCTCTTCTCTAAGCCTCTAATCAACTGACAGCCAATGATCATCTAGCTTGGTACTTACTTGTTATTTAATTCTTTCTTGTAATTGAGTTTGGTTCTCCTACCAGATTGTAAGCACCTGGAGGGCAGGGTCTGGTATCTCTTCTATGGTTTCTAGTACGGTACTGGCATATGGAAGGCACTCCATAAATGCTTACCTTCATAATTTCCACGAATTCCTTGAGTTTATCAAAATCCTTGTCCATTATATCTTTTATCTAATAAAGAAGAAAGGCATGGCTTGACAAGACACAGCATATTATTCAAGACGGTTGTGGAGTCTTCTCTGGAGCTTTTTAAGCAAAAGGCAGCAGCTGCTTCTATGGAATGAGCTAGAGAAAGCTCAAGGAATAGACTTATAATGGCCTATTACAGCCACTTTCTTCCCAAGGGGTCTATGAAGGCCAGGAACTAGGGTGCACGTACCACCAAGTCACTTATCACCACCCCGAGCCTTGCCAAGGCTTAAATCTGGTTTATTGCAAGGCTTACATGTGGAGCTCAGATCACAGCCTGAATTATACCTTCTTTCTTGATTATTTCCTTTTTAAAAGCATGCTACAGGTGGTTCCTGAGTGATATAAAAACAGTTAAACTGCTTGGCTGCTAACAGAAAAGTTGGAGGTTCTAGTCTACCTAGTCACCTAGGAAAAAGGTCTGGCAACCTACTTCCAGAAAAAAAACAAAAAAATAGCTATTGAAATCCCTGTGGAGCACAGTTCTAGCACACATGGGGTTGCCATGAGTTGTAGATGACTCAGTGGCAACTGGCGTAGGGGGTTCCATCATAGAAACAAGAGAGTTCTAGTTCTACAGCTATCCCAGGACAGATGAATGAAGAGAAAGGAATTGGTCCTTGACTGCCCCCAAATCCAAGTCAGCCCTCTCACTCTGCACAGTCACTAAGGTTACATAAGCCAAACCTTATCAATGAGATACCTTGGAGAGTCCTTAGTCATTCGATATTTGGAAAGAGATTCTCCCCCCACCGAAAAAAGATCAGGTTTAAGCAGAAAACAAGAAATGAATATCCTAAACCAGCCAGCCCTTAAGCACCCTAGGGAATTGAGGCTGAGTTAGTCTGGTTACTTTTTTCCATGCAATTCCTGATTTCCTTCATCGTTCAAAGTTAGGAATTGCATTTTTCTTAAAGCTACCCCTCTCCTCCATGTTACGTGAAGTATCATCCTTTTACCTGTTTTATCTCCTCCATTTTTTCCTTGAGCTCTTCCCTCACCTCCCTGAGTTCATTCTGAAGAAATAAAACGGGGAAGAGAATGAATGAAGGGATGTCTTGGATGGAAGGAAACTGACAAAAGGAGCGAAGGAAAGATCCTGGGGTGTTGCCAAAGAGAAGCAGAGAGATACTCCCCATTAGGGAAGCAGAAATAGATGCTGTAAAGAAAGTAGGCTAATGGGGCGGGTGGACATGGTGAGCCTCCTGATATGATGCACTGAGAAGGACTCAGCATCACTTCTGTGGCATGCCACCAAGGGCACCAAACCTAAATCCAGTCCTAAGGAAGCATCAGACAAACTCAAATTAAGGGTCATTCTACCAAATAAATGACCTGTAATCCTAAAAATGTCAGCGTCAGGAAAGACAAAGATAGAAGAACTGTTCCAGATTCAAGGAGACCAGATGCAGCATGGAGCCCTGGTGGTGCAGTGGTTAAGAGCCACGGCTGCTAACCAAAAGGTCAGCAGTTCAAATCTACTGGTCGCTCCTTGGAAATTATATGGGGCAGTTTTACTCTGTCCTATAGGTTTGCTGTGAGTCAGAACTGACTCAACGGCAATGGGTTAAATGCAATATGTGATCCTGGATTGAATCCTGGACCAGAAAAGGTTTTTTTCTTCTTCCATTATAAAAGACACTTGTAGGACAATCGTTAAATCAGAATAAAGACTGTAGATTAGTACTGTATCTATGTTAATGTCCTGATTTTGATAATTTTACTCTGAATATTGTTTCAGGAAATACACACTGAAGATTTAGGAGTAAAGGGGCAACTTATTCTCAAATGGTTCAGGATATAACACACACATAGACATGTATATATAAAGGGGGAAGAGGAAGAGAAAGAGAGAGAGAGCCAAAGAGAGGGAATGAGCATAAAGCAAGCACAATAAAATGCCCACATTTAGGAAGTCTGGGTGAAAGTATCCTAGAATTCATTGTACTATTTTTTGCAACTTTTCTGCAAGTCTCAAATTATTTCAAAATAAAAAGTTTAAAAAGAGAGGAAGAATCTGTGGGAATGAGATCGCAAGGCCTAGAGCCTCACTGTAGGTGCCAGCAGTTTTATCTGTCACGTGAGTTCAGCTGAGTTGCCAGCCACCAACTCTCTGCCCCTGTGCTGATCCAACCCCCAGCCATCTGGGCTCATACACTCACCTTTAACTCCCGTGTCCCTCCTGTCTTGGTAGATGGCCCTTCTTGTTTAACTTCTTTGTAGTCATACGTCTGTTGATTGAAACCAGAAACACAGAACCTTAGAAACTGCAGGTGTGGGTGGAGGAGGCGGGAGAGATGACCTGAGTTTCTGTTCCTCCCTGAGGGCCAGGGCAGAGAGGTGATGGCTGGGGCCCTCACCTGCTCACAAGTTTCCTCGATCCTTTTCCTCCTTCTCTAGGCCCACGTCCTTCTGGCCTTCTGGGCTCAGTTCTTTCTGTCCCTTGAACAGCCAAGCTTGTCCCCACCTCAGGGCATCTGTGCTTGCTGCTTCCTCTGCCTCGAATGCTCTTCAGCTCCAGTGAAGGCCTGCCTTGACCATCCAGTCTAAAACAGCCACCCACTTATGTCTCCCTATTTTAATTCTCTGCAGAGCATGGAACACGACTCAATTTTTCCTTGTTTATGTATCTGGTTAAAAAAAACCAAACCAAACCTATTGCCATCAAGTCAATTCCGACTCACAGCGACCCTATAGGACAGAGTAGAACTGCCCCAGTGGGTTCCAAGGAGCAGCTCTTGGATTCGAACTGCCGACCTTTTGGTTAGCAGCTGAGCTCTTAACTGCTGTGCCACCAGGGTTCTATGTATCTGGTTACTAGTGTGAAATTCTATGAACAGAGAACTTGTCTCTGTCTCTCTCTCATTGCATCCCCCAGCACCTGGGACAGGTCCTGTCACCAGGAACAGCAAATGACCCCCCACTCTACACCAGCTCCCCATGGCCCTCAGGCCTGACTGCCAGCATGGCCTCCAGAAGGCTTCTTACTTTGGTCGGCTCTGCCTTCAGTTCCAGGCAAACTGTTTCGCAGTTCTTGTTCTGCAGAAAGAGGCAGGTGGAAGTCAGCCTGTCAGTCATCACGACTGTGGGAGGGCTAAGGAGGTCATAGGAGTTCCTGGGTGATGTGAACGGTTAAGCGCTCAGCTACTAACTAAAAGGTTGGTAGTTCAAATCTGCCCAAAGGTGCTGCAAAAGAAAGGCCTGGCAATCTACTTCAGAAAGATTATAGCCATTGAAAACCTAATGGAGCACAGTTCTACTCTAACACATGGGGTCACCATGAGTCAGAATCGACTTGATGGCAACTGGTTTAACACTCAGACCTTGCAAGAGCACCTTCACTCCAATCTGCCTGCCCAGCTGTGCTTGAGCTCAGGCCCACGTAACCCCCAACACCCCCACCTGATTCATGACAACTCAAATCTTGTCATGTTATGCTCTTCTTACACACACGCATCTGCCCATTCAGCAGGCAGCCCTGTCCCTCCTGGAAGGGCCTGGGCAAAGAGGGCACTTTAAGACAACTTTAAGGAAGCCAAGTATCGTTCCAGGAGCACAGGCTTTGGGGATAGACAGATATGGGTTGTAATCTCAGCTGTCCTTACTAGCTGTGTCAACTTGGGCAAGACATGTAGTCTCTCTGAGCCTCTATTTCCTCATCTATAAGATGGGAGTAATCGTTCTATTTACCAGGTAAGGTGATTTGTGAACCTTAGACATGCCTGTCAGATGCTGACATGGTGCAGGCCTGGCTTGGGATTATGGCTCGATGGGCGGTCGTGAGGGTATGACAGTGCTCCTTGTGCCCAGAGGAAGTAAGCCGAGGCCTCTTTCCTTCCCACCCCAAGGCCAAGGATTAATCCCACCCCCATTCCAGGCAAAGAGGCCACCTCATGCTCAAAGCAGAGAGGAGAAAAGCCAAGGGTTCATAGAAGCGTTCTCTGTCTCCCACCCCATCTCCATGCAGAAGGAGCTCAAAGAGGCCTTGCATTGTTCAGCAGCGTTTCTCCTTTACCTGGTTTGTTTTCTTCAGCTCCGCCCTCTTGGCTGACATAGTGGAGGAGGCCAGAGTGTTCTTCAGCTTCCCAGCCTCCCCACAACGGGCCCTGTGACCAGGCCGCTCCTATGCAAATTACAGGTCAAGGAAAGGCAGGTGAGCACCTCTCTGTGGGTGGAACAGCTGAGGTCACAATGCCCAGGTCCCACATACTGGCCTAGGGTCACTGCAGCTTTGGGCCTGGGTTGTCTTGGCCATGGAGATGAGGGGCTCAGGTCAGGTTCAAAACAATGAGGTCTCCCCCTCAGCAAGGGAAGAAGGGGCTATCCCAGGAGAGGCCACAGCGGTGAGGACCAGGGCCCGTTATCGCCAAAGAACGAACCAAAACAAAAACCAAACCCACTGCCAGCGAGCCGATTGTGGCTCACAGCAACCCTGGAGGACAGAGCAGAACTGCTCGTAGGGTTTCCAAGGCTATAATCTTTAGGGAAGCAGACTGCCATATCTTTCTCCTACGAAGCTAGTGGGTTTGAACCGCTGACTTTTCAGCCAAGGACTTCCAACAACTGCCACCAGTGCTCCTAATTACATGCCTCCCCGCTCCAAAAAAAAACCTGTTGTTGAGTCAATTCTGACTCATAGTGACCCTATAGGATGGAGTAGAACTGCCCTATAGGGTTTCCAAAGAGCGGCTGGTGGATTCAAACTGCTGACCTTTTTGTTAGCAGCCTGAGTTCTTAACCACTGTGTCACCAGGGCTCCAAGTAATTAGATACCCAAACCACCTTAATTACTGACCACAACTACTTGCCCGTTTCAAAGGCCGTTGCTCAGGTCTGTCCCCCTAGAAGCCAGAGATCATGCCACCGGCCCCGAAACTGCCTCCAGGAGCCGCTTGCAGCATCACTGGCGCTTTCTCTAGGTGGTTATCCCCCAGCCGCTAAGCTGGTGATAGACGTTCATCTTATTCCAGCACAGCAAAGGAAAGTGTGTCTGTCACTTTGTTCAGCTGGGGCAGGGAGGGGCTGGGTAGAGCTGGTGAGGAGCTTCCCAGGGCCCACTTTCCCCACTTGTAAATGGGGGGTTGGAACTCTAAGGTCCTCCATTCTCTGCTAAAACCTTTGCCCTTGCCCACTTAGCTCAGTTCTCCCAAATTCACTGGCCAAATGTCAGAATGGCAATTTCTCCACAGATTTCCAAAGCTCTTCACAGGCTTGAGCAGGGAATTATAGTTAAAGCAACTGACTCCATCTCGATATTTACCAACCTTGTGAAAAGAGTGTGTGGAGGGGGAGGGAGGTCGTCTTCTTCCTATTATTTTGGTTTGAGATCCTTGTGGACCTGCAAGTAAAGTAGTTGTTAAATGAGCCTTATTATAGCCAAGGACACTGCATGAGCCCCCTGCCCTGTGCAATAGGACACAGGGCCTAAAAGAAATTAAGGTCTCAATGTGAACTGTTTTTTAAAGGGCAAAACGCTGCATACATATGAGGTATTACTACCATGATACGGACAGAACATTAACAAAAGACCCACACCTCTGGGCTTATGCCTTCTCACAAGTATTGTCCATGCTCCTAAATTCATCATTGTTGTTATTGATATGTTCTGGAAACACCGGGGATGTCCTTTTGTTGAACCTGAATAAACCAGTCTCACATTGTTTTCTTCTTCTTTAAGAAGATTTTGCAACTGCCTGAGGCGGGAGGTTGAAACATCCCCACTGGATAACTTTGTTACATGCAAACCACAGGCCGTGCCTTCCTAAAGTATCCCTAGATGGGTTTTTCCTAACCCTCTTCAAGACAAAACCCACAGGTACCAGGGCAAGGTGCTTAAAGCCCACGGAATCTCCATAGGAGTCTGGGGGCAGAGGGCCAGTCACAACAGAGAGGAAGAAGCAGCCACACGTCTCTTTTCTCCAGGTGGATAGCATTTGGATTTTGTTTTCTTTTTGAGTGTCCTGGTTTTTTAGTTTCATGAAGACAATGTGTGGATGCTAAGGGGGCGGGGGGGTGGATTTTAAAAAGGCCCCCGGCCTCTGAGTTTGGCCTCTTTTCATTAAAAAACAAAAAACAAAACCAGTTGCCGTAGAGTTGATTCCAACTCATGGCGACCCCCTGTGCACCACAGTAGAACTGAGCTCCATAGCGTTTTCAACGGCTGACTATTCAGAAGTAGATTGCCAGGCCTTTCTCCTGAGGTGACTCTGAGTGGACTTGAACCTCCAGCCTTTTAGTTAGCAGCCAAGCACTTAACCATCTGCGCTACCCAGGGACTCCCTTTTCATTCCAGGAATACAAAATTCCAAAGAATCTAGCCTACAGTGAGGTCCGGGTTCGTTCACTAGCTACGTCTGAGCCCAGAGGACATGAAGACAGGAGACACGTGAGGGGAATGCTACCTGTGCTTACAGGCCTGTTCAACCACTCTGCGGCCAATAGCTCTCAGTGACCCCAGCGGTCCAGAGCTCTGTGATTAGTTGTGGAACGTTTCATAAAGGTGCCCAGAACCCTGATAGCCAGAGTCTCCAGTCAACCTCTGACTGACGTGGTTCAGCATATAGAGCCTCAATGATTACCTCCACAACACTCTGCAGTTTATTTCCTGACATCCTGCAGCATCTGGTGGCTGCTCTCAGCCAGAGAGGCTCCCGGGTTCCTTGCCCCAGGGACCCTCTTACATAAATTTTTCAGAGATTTTATATGGTTGGTTACTGCATTGTCCTACTTGACTGATTTACAGACACCTTAGAAAGCTTTCCTCTGTGCTGGGTGCACATATCTTTTACCACTGGCACACTGATGACTATGCAATGTCTGATAATTTCTATAAATAGTGGATCAAAACTTTGGCTAGAATCATATCCCTATTGTTTCTGTGGAAAAATTATATTCAATTTATGTCACGTGACCTTCTAGTACCTCTATTTCAGAAACAAAGCATCATACTCTGAACAGAGAACTGTAAATCACCAGCTATTTCAGTACAGCTAAATGATAAGGGAAGAGTCAGAGCAAATTTATTGTGTGAGGAGCGCTGGCTTCTCTCTCCTATATGCTCACCATGACACAGACAAGCTTGCCAGGGCCGCCCAGTACTCAGGGGAACCTGTTACTATTCCCACCGTCAATTGTGACAGAGCAGCCTGCTGTGTGAGATAAAGCAGGGGCCACTACCAACCCGAGGCTCCTCTGCTCCTGACAAATACAGCTCCTGGGGCCTCCTTTCCTTAGCTGGGTGCCCCCTTAGCCTCTTTGGATGGAGCCCAATAGAGGACAGCAGCTATTTTATTCCTGCCTCTTTTGGAAAGCTCTCTACAATTGCTCTCCTAGTCCCTGCCTTCTCCACCTCTGACACCTTCAAATTCCCATTTGTCACTGAAACTGTAACACTGAGTGGTACAGTAGCCTCTTTGGATTGGCTTTGTCGGGGAATCATAACTCGCATGGTGTCCAACAAGCAGGGAATCAACCTCTTGTTGCTTCTCTGGAAGCATCCTAGGAAGATGGACAAACCCACACCCTTGACAACTGTATAACCCATTGCCGCCAAGTGGATTCCGACTCATAGGGACTTTATAGACAGAGTAGAACTGCCCCACAGGGTGTCCAAGGAGCAGCTGGTGGATTCAAAATGCCAAACTTTTGGTTAGCAGCCATAGCTCTTAACCACTGCACCACCAGGGCTTCTGGCAACTGCATAGATGTGGCAAAGACATGGCATCCAGGAGACCAGGAGACCAGGTGGGTTATTGGAAGCATTGCCCTAACTAGAGCTTATGCATGCTGCTTTCTGTATTAGTTGAGGTTAGGCTAACTGCTGTAATGAATCCCAAAATATCATTGGCTTAACATAGTGGAAGCTTATCTCTTGACCACATAAAGACCTAGATGGATCAAGGTGTCCTCATCAGTAGGTGTTTCTCCTCCTAGCAATGATTTTGGAACCCAGGTTCCTTCTGGCTTGTGGCTCAGCTGTCTTGAAAGCTTGAAAGCTTGTGGCTTTCAAGATCACTGTTCCCATCTGCACTGAGCAGGGGAGGGGAAGAGGATGGAAGATCACATATGGGAGGTTTCCATGGTCTAGTCCCAGAAGTAGCCTGCATCACTCCCACTCAACATTTCTTAAGCTAGAACTCAAACTACAAAGCCACACCTAACTGTAAGGGGGTCTAGGAAGTATGGTCAAATTTCTCCTAAGGAGAAGAGGAAATAGGTTTAACCAGCAGGTAGCCAATCTCTGCCACACTTTCCTAATGAATTTCCCTCTAACAAGTCCCCTCTTCTCTTAAGAAAACTTGATTCAGGGTTCTTCTCGTTTTGGTGCAAAAGGGAAGTAGCCTACAAAGTCCAAAAGAGAAGATTAAATCCCCTAGCACATGTAACCTGACTGAGAAGTTTCATAGGGAACCACTGTTTCCTCACCTGAATGGCCAATGGGCTGGGAGGTTGAGACAGAAATTGTAATCATGATCCTGCTTGTCCAGGCCTTTATAGCCCACAAGTCTCAGTATCTCCCAGTCCCAGTCTATCTCAGTCCCATTCTGCAGAAGGCCCTGCAGACCTCCTTCCCCACCACAGGCTCATCCCCTCCTGTCAGCACCAGAATGTGGGGTCTGATACTTCTCTTGCTCTTCTAAGCCCTCAGAGTAGCACTGGGGCTCTAACAAGCTGCATACCTTTCACTAACTTCCTCTCCTGGGGGATGGGCCCTGATGCTGTCCTCTTAGCTGAGAGTCCATAACTTGCTTCAGATGAATCTTTGTGTCTAGTGCCATGAAGCTGACACTCTCCTGAAGAAGATCCCTGCCTGGAGATGCCTCTTGCCATGCCCCACCCACCAAACATGGACAACAACCCAGATTGGACCAAAGTTTTTCAGAACCAGGAGACACTGACTACTGCTTAGTCTCTTAGGGGCCAGCCTGGTCCCAGGCTTTTTCATATCTGTTTTACTTCCAACTTTTGAACATTCTACCCCTGAGGTCATTAGTACCTCAGAGCCAAGTTCAAGTGAAGAATGGTCCTGAAGGTGTTACTCTCCTTCCTTGGTGGGGATTCTGGAGCATCTCTTACCTGGAACTCTGGGTGGCAGTAAAAGCAAGGGAGCTTGTAGAGCCAAGAGTAGTAAGGAGAGCTGAGGTCAGTGAGCTAGAGAAGGCTGTTTGAAGGGCGTCTCCAAACAAAGAAGCCAAAGGTGGATTCTGAGAACTGCTGTAGAGAGCCAGGGGAAAGAAGAGAGAGAACACATACTGGCACAAGCATGGCCAGCCTCGGGGGCCCATGGGTGGTCGGGGAAAACCTGGGCACACTTAACGACTAAGAATTAGGCAGTTTCCAAGGGGGTTGTTCATTCCCTCCAGTTATATGACTGAGCTCACTCAGAGCTGTGGATTTTTTCCTATGTTGGCAAAGAGCATTGGTAGAAGGCTCGTAAACAGGCTGGCTGATGTCCCAAAATCTGAATTCCATGGGTTCCATGTTCCTCTCACATTTAATGCCAAAACGTTTGCCTGTTCTGATTTAGTTTAGGTTTAATAATGCTGGAAAACATACATCCAGATCCACTTTGATGTGCTGTCCTTCAACGATTTTTACTTAGCTCACAGTTCCACCATGAGGAAACTGCCTACCTCTTTGCTGGTGCGAGTGGGCCACAGGCTCCAGCCTTTGGCAGCGGCAGAATATGAATCAGCCAGTTCTCATGTGGTTCCGAACATTGTTCTGGAAGCTTAGAGTTGAGCTTCTTTCTCTATCCCTTCCCCCAATAATTAAACCAGTTAGCATGGAATCTCTTAGTGGCTGACGAGCCACACTGACAAAGTGGGCTAGTTGCAGGTCTTTGGACTCACACACATGCAGCATTAATCCCTGGCTGGTGACCCTCAAGAATATGTCCGATAGAAATGTCAAGGGCTACTATTTGGTGGCATCACATGCAATCGCCGGACTGATCATTTTGATTAATGACCATCAGAAAACAAGGGAACCTAATACCTTTTAAGTCCCTTGTGATTCTTTTTTTTTTTACAATGAATGCTTTCACTTGGCTGGTTTTCTGTCGCTACATTTTATTACATCAAGACACCTAGGATGGCCTCTTCCTTACAAGGGATTAACGCCTCTCACCTGTAAGCTTATTCAGCAGAGTGAGCTTTTTCCAGCAGCTTCATTCCACTGATCTTCAAGGTCTGAAGAGCAAAGAGAAGACTGAATCTGTAAGCCCACACCTGGCCTTATTCCTTCAGAGTCACTCAGCACCCGCCTTCCCCTCCTGCTGCTGCTCCTCCCACCATGTGGCTCTGAGCTATTCCTGGACTACATGACTTATGAACACTGAGAAGAACCCTCTGGGGGCCCAGGACTCAGACTTGAAGCTGAGGAGGAGAAGTAAGTGACATCGCTCCTCTGGGTGGCAAAACGTGTGTGAAAATTGCTCTCTAGGGAAAGACAACTTGGATTGAATCAAACACTGAGGCAAGCGACACAAACTCACCACATCCCCTAAACACAAATGTTTTTATTTTTGCCTAACAACGATTTAACCAAGGTTGGAAGGCATTCAGAATACACCATGGCTATGACAATGGGCTCAGGCATACCAAGGATGGTGAAGATGGTACAGGACTGAGCAACGTTTCATTCTGTCGCACATAGGGTCTCCATGAGTTGGAGCTGGCTTGAAGCCAGCTAAGAACAAAATGATGAAATCAAAATGATACCCTTCTTGGGTCCCTGCCCTCTAAGAACCATGGTGGCAACCACACATCCAGCGAACCAGTGGATTCCAGGAACTGCTTGGTTCTCAGCCCCATGCCTTGCTGGCAGTTTCTTCCAGGCACTGGCTCTTAGCAAGTTGCTCTAGTTCAATACTCAGGTGACTCAATATCGAGCCTCCTGTTTGGCTCAGCTAACGTTTACTGAGCATCTACTATGTGCCTAGCATGCTGCCAGGCACCAAGGGCACAAAGATAATTAAGACATATGCTGGTCCCTAGGAACTCATAAATAGGCCATTTTAGCACAAGACAGTAAGTGTGATGGTAGAGGTAGACCCAGGACTGAGGGAGCCCGAGGAGGGGCATGGACCAGTACTTAGAGCTGGTTCTTGACCCAGTTCATTCTTAGCCTGTGAGCTGCCCAGTACCCTGGTCCCTCTAGACCCAAATCCTTCTCTAAACCCTAGCCCAGAAGCCAGGCAGGGCCATGCTACATACTAAATGCCAGTCTTTCCCAAAAGACCACACTCCCTGCACTTATCAGTGGGGACGATCCCCTCCATGTCAGGCCCTGGATGGTCAGTGTTTACTTGTCAATGGCATGCCAAATGGATCCTCCTTCCAGCATAGAGAGTTCCTGGTCTATCCCAGTGGGTGTGTTGCATGCCAAATCAGCCCTCTCTGTCTGGTCCATCTGACCCAAGCCTGGCCTTGTCACTATACACAGCAGTGTGGACTGACTTACATCTACAAATCCTCTCAAACCGTGAAACAAGAAGGTGTTCTCTGAGCTGTATGAGGTCCAAACTGCTAGTTCACCTTGTCAGAGCCTCTTGCAGGTAAGACATTCCTGTGCTCAGAAGTCCTGTTGATTTCCACCTCAGAAAATAATGGGAGATTCAAATCAGGTTGCAATAAATGTAACAACCCTCAGGTTTTTGTACACCTGAGTACTCAGATAATTGGAAAAACAGACACCCCAAAAGTTCACACAAATGAGACTTTGCAGTGCTGACCCGATGTCCATGAGGTTCCTCTTGGGCTGACACCACTCAGCACCTTAGCTGGCCTTGTCCCTGCAGCTCTGGCCCTGACCGCTTCTGAGTCATATGCCAGTTGTTGTCAAGTGGATTCCAACTCATGGTGACCTTGTGTGTGTGGAGCAGACTGTGCTCCATAGGGTTTTCATGGCTGTGACCTTTTGGAAGCAGATTGCCAGGCCTGTCTTTGGAGACACCTCTGGATGGGTTTGAACCAGCAACCTTTCAGTGAGCAGCCCAGCACTTACCTGTTTGCGCTACCCAGGGGCCCCTTCTATTTTGCTTTCTACTTTAGTTACCTGTATCTCTTGCTTTCTTGACCTGTCACTTCCTCTTCTGCATTTCCTTCCTTCCTTCAGTCTTTGCACAAGGCTAACTGACCCATGACTTAGCCTCAGGACCCTTCCCTCTTGACCTTCCTTCAGAGGCAGTACTAGCAGGAGGCCCTGGGTTCTCAGTCCCTCCTAACCAGACCCTGGCCCCTGGCTGTTCTAATGCCAGATCTTCTCCTTCCTCCCTTTGTCCATGTTGGAGACGTTCCTTCCCAACCCCTACCACCATGGCTCATGATATCAAAGCAGAGTCTTCCAGAAAGACATTTCTCTCTCTGCTCTGCTTTATGGACAGGCCGGTTCTGAGGCCACACCTCCTCTTTCTCTCACTCATGGTGCTTTGTCCCCATGACAACCCATCTAGTATGAGGGTATTTGTCCACACCCTCCTAACACCCCATCCTTCCAGGAGGGAAAAGCCTGTTTTTCAGGTTCCCTTGAGAAGCCCTCCACCCTGGCTGCCCCCTACAGGGCCCCTTCTGAGCTCATTCTCACTGCATACTCTCAAAAGAGCGGAAGCCCAGCTCCCAGCCAAGAACTCTCTGGGGCAAGACCCTGCCCCCAGCCTCCCCAGTCTCCGGCAACTCCTCAGCCTATTTTCACAGCTTGGTTAATGCCAAGCAGGTGTGCAGATTAGAGACCAGGCTGCACAGCATGTTTCCTTGTGGAAGGACAGGATGCTGGGGCGTAAGGAGACCTCGGGCTGTCCTATTACTGTGGAGTCGACTTGGCTTGACTCATGGAGACCCCATGTGTGTCAGAGTACAGCTGTGCCCCCCAGTGTTTTCAATGTTGGTTTTTCAGGGGTAGAGTGCCAGATCTTTCTTCTGAAGCTCCTCTGGCTTAACTTGAACCTCCAGTCTTTCAGTTAGAAGCCAAGCATGTTAACGGTTTGCACCACCCGGAGACTCCCATCTGGTTGCTAAGGAGGGACTTTTAGTTGCCCTGAGAGAGGCTTTGGGCTTGTGTATCTGGATTCTCTGGTTCAGAGGTTTCCTGGTGGCCCTGCCAGTCACCTTCCATGCAGGTTAACTCTAGAGTTAAGAGTTCACCTAAGAAGCAGTATGGGAAATCCCTGTGTTAAGACAGTTAGTGTTTACTGAGCATTAACCAAGCATTTTACATGTATTCATTTAATCCTCACAACTACCCTAAGAGGTAGGCAGTACAGTAGTCCCCCTTATCTGCTGGGGATATGTTCTAAGACCCCTTGTGGATACCTGAAACTGTGGATAGTACTGAACCGTGTATATACTACGTTTTGACCTATACATATGTGCATATGATAAAGTTTAATTTATAAATTGGGCACAGTAAGAGATTAACAAAAATAACTAATAATAAAACAGAACAATTATAACAATATACTGTAATAAAAGTTATGTGAATGTGGTCCCTGGGTGGGATGGAGCAGGAAGGCACAAGATTTTATTATGCTACTCATTTAACATTTTTGGACTGAGGTTGACCACTGGTGACTGAAACCACAGAAAGCAAAACAGTGGATAAGGACGGACGACTGTATTATCATTCTCATTTCACAAAGGAGGAAATGATTTAACTCAAGAGGTGAAATACTTTTTCTGAAGTTACACAGCTGGGAGTGGGGAGGAGACATGAAATGGACCCAGGAAGCCTGGCTACAGAGGCAACACGTGTAACCTCCTCACAGACCGCCTCAGCCTAGGGCACAGTCACGCAGCTGTCCTTGCTTAGGGCGTGGAGGTGTGGACTGTCCTGACCACGGCAGCCCCAAGTCAGCATTTCCCACCTGACATTTATAAAATTGGAGTTAAAACAGACAAATAAGTGAGCTCTGCTTTTCTAGGCCATGCCCACTTGTAGGAGAGTATCGCAAGTTAGAATTGCCTGCGAGAGGGCGTTAAAGTGCACATGGCAGGACTCCATCCCTCCCTCCCCTTCCCTTGTGAGTCAGGGACCTGAGGTGGGGCCTCGAATAGAATTGTTGGGAAACGCCAGACTATTGGTTGGGAGCCTAGGTCCTCTCCATACTGTTTATATGACCTCCAGTAACTTTCTTAACCTCTCTCTACTTCAGTTCCCTCATCTGTAAAATGGGAATAATAATATAGTACTGTGATGGTTAGTTTCATTTGTCAACTTGGCTAGGCAATGGTGCCCAGTTGCTTGGTCAAACACTAGTCTAGATGCCATAGATGAAGTAGGTACATGTGATTAAGTCAGTTGGCCTTAAGTAAAGTAGATTACCCTCATCCAATCAGTTGAAAGCCTTAAAAGCAAAAAGGGAGTTTTCCCTAGGGGTTGTTTATCTGCCTCCAGACTATAAATAGCCACTTTTCTAGAACTCCTCTTCCCATTGCCTGACCCAGGGATCTTGGGACACAGCTTCAGGAATCTTCAGCCTGTTGTCTGATCTACAGATTTTGAACTTGCCAGCCCCCACAATTGCATGAGCCAATTCCTTAAAATAAATCTCTCTCTCTCTCTGTGTATATATACACATATACATACATATATATGTGTATACACACACACACGTATATATGTCTTACTGGTTCTGTTTCTCCAGAGAACCCTGACTAAGATGAGTACCATCTCATAGGGTTTTAAATTTAATCTCTTAGGATTAAATAAGGGGAAGTACGTAAAGGGCATGGGACATACTCCTTGTAAACTGTAGCTGCTCCAAAGGCCCTTCCTTGATGGGGACAATACCCTCCACTCCTTACCCCCAGTGCCAGGATCTCTCAGAGCAGGAAGCAGCATTTCACAAAAGTACTAATAATTGATTTTTTAAATGTATAGCCCCACCCCACCCCAATGGCTCTGGACCAAGCCCGGGACTGTGTTGGGGTGGGCGGATGTGGGGAGATTTAGGGGACACATGCACATTTGGAGATCTCCACATTGTCCTTGAACCAAGCTCTTTCAGATATACCCAGTTACATGGGGTGTGTACCCAGCTAACACCCCTTCTGAAGCCCCCCAACTGCGTCGTTAAAATAAAGTATCAGAAGAAAATAAATAATGAGCCTGCCGAGTTAAATGAACCCACTAAGAGGATGAAATAATTGCCACACAAAATTATATGAAACAGAACAAACTAAATATTTTACTCGCATATTCACACCCACAGTTACATGAAACAGAAAGAATTTGGTAAGTTGAAGGGTAAGATGATCAAAATCAGAGATAATACACATATTAGGTTAATGAAAAGGAGAATAGTCAAATTAAGTAAATAATATTAATTCCAGAAACATTTATTTTAAAAGGAATAAAGTAGAAGTGCATTTTATGTAAGACCAGTTATTAAAACAGCACTTAAACAGAGAGAAAAAATAAATGACAAATACAGGCAGTGGTAGTTTCGAGTCCAAGGGCTCCCCCTCCATTTGGGCACCAGCAAAAAAAAGGTTTCCAGGTTGAACAAAGCAGGACCTGCTGCCTGGTAGTGCATGCTGACCTCTAGGGGGCACCCAAGAGCAGAGGCTCTCCCCAGACTGCCTGCTCCAAGTCCCCAAGGAGAACTGTGACCCCACTGCTTTCTCCAATCCTGTACCTAGAGGTTGGAGGTTCAGACCTGCTCAGCAGCACCACAGAAGAAAGGCCAGGATCTGCTTCTATAAATATTAAAAACGAAACAAAAACCAACAGCTCATTCCGACTCATGGCAGAGTAAAACTTCATGTGCAGATTGCCAGGACTTTCTTCCAAGGCACCTCTGGGTGGGTTATAAATTACCAACTTTCAGTTAGTAGTCAAGAGCTTCACCATTTGTGCTACTGAGGGACTACCTTGTAGAACAGTTCTGCCTTGTAACACATGGGGTCACCGTGAGTTGGAATTAACTTGAAGGCAATAGGTTTGATTTTTGGTTTTGGCAGGGATATAGAGAGACCGGCAGTAGCAAAACTTTTCCTTCCACCAGAGACCCCTCCACAAGGCACAACTGACTTCAACAGCTCATGTCCACATCCTCAAAATCATCAGCAGTCAATGACTCATTCATTCGTTCGTCAATGAATAGGTACCAACTGCCAGCTGTTTGTCAGGCACCATAACCCACATTTGTGACAAAGAATGGTCAAAACTGATTTGTGTTACCAGCTGAAGAAATGGCTTCATAACAGTGAGCAAGAATAAAGGGAAGGGGCCTCTCACCCAGAAGACCCCGCTTTTCAGGACAGGGAGTGTGGCCAGTAGAGGAAAGTACACTTAAGAGCTGTCCCTTTATTAAATCGGATATTGGTCGTGCCTCTGCAATACTGACAAAATGAGCAAGGTGCAGCATGAGCTTGGAGTCAAGTGGTCATTGTGGATGATCCTCAGCCCAGACAGCTGGCTGAGCCTTCTCAGCAGGCAGATGCCATGCCCTGTATTACTCTCAGCTTACAGGCCTGGCGTCCAGGTCAAAGTGCATCTCTACAGGTGTGAGGAGAATTACATTCTTTTCTCTTAAGGGAACAGAACTAACACTGAGCATCTCCTACTGGCCTGGGACAGTACTAAGAGCTTTACATATATGAGGCAAGATTTTTTTTTAGCAACTGATTTTTTCTTTTCTTCCCAAGACCTGGGCAGCAGCAAGACCTCAGAAAGGACTGGCTGTGTGGGTCCCAGCCTCTCGGAACATTCTCAGTTGCGGGGGTGGCTCAGACGTGGCAGACCTGAAATGACCAAAAGGACTGGGAACATGGAGGTCATAGTGGGGAGCAGTGCAAATAGGATATAATGTGAGGTACAGGCTCTTTGTTCTCCCCCTACAGTGTGTGTGTGTGTGTGTGTGTGTGTGTGTGTGTGTGTGTGTGTGTGTGTGTGTGTTGTGTTGTGGGGAACAGCCCTGAACATAGGTAAGGCTGCAATTCTTACTTGGAAGGATGAGGGCTCAGAGTCAAAGCTAAGCTGATTTAAGTGGTGTCAAGGCAGTGGGGT
Source organism: Dugong dugon (assembly GCA_030035585.1). NCBI lineage: Eukaryota > Metazoa > Chordata > Mammalia > Sirenia > Dugongidae > Dugong > Dugong dugon. The sequence goes on along the minus strand of CM057469.1, from coordinate 40,779,408 downwards.
AACTGGAACTCTCGATACTGCTGGTGGGAGTGGTCTGTGATACAGCCACTCTGGAAAAGAGTTTGGCAGTTTCTTATAAACACACACTGAACCTGTTTTACCATATGACACAGCAATTCCGCTCCTAGGCATTTACTCAAAAGAAGTGAAAAACAGATGTCCACACTAACACTTGTTCATGAATGTTCATAGCAGCTTTATTCACACTCTTCCCGAACTGGAAACAACACCCAAATCCACCAACAGGAGAATGGATAAGTAAAAGGTGATATTTTCATGCAACGGGACACTACTCAGTAATAAAAAGGAGTGGACAACTGATACAACAACCTGGGTGAATCTCACAGACGTTTGCTGTTGTTGTTGTTAGGCGCCGTCAAGTCAGTTCTGACTCATGGTGACCCTGTGTACTACAGAACGGAACACTGCCCATGTCTGTCAGTTTGTCAGACTGTGGGGGCTTGCATGTTGCTGTGATGCTGGAAGCTATGCCACCGGTATTCGGATACCAGCAGGGTCACCCACAGGGGACAGGTTTCAGCTGAGCTTCCAGACTAAGATAGACTAGGAAGAAGGACCCGGTAGTCTGTTTCTGAAAAGAATTAGCCAGTGAAAACCTTTCACAGACATTATGCTGAGTAAATTCCACTAATGAAATTCTAGAAAAGACAAAATGAATCTATAATGGCAGAAAGCAGATCAGAGGTTGCCTGGAACTGGGGTTGGGGGAGGGATGGATGGCAAAGAGCAGGAGGGAATATTTGGGGGTGTTGGAAATGTTCTGTATCTTGACTGTGATGGGGGTTACACTGGTGTATACATTTTCCAAAACGTATCAGATTGTATACTTAAAATAAGTCCATTTTATTGCATATAAACCTTAACACATTTAACTTGATTTAGAGACAATGAAGAGATGCAATATTTCTTGCATACTGGTGTTTGTAGAGTGCATCAGGCCCACTACAAAGATTCTGTCACTGAACCCTCATAAGACAGTTGTAAAGTAGCTATCATTACCTTTATTTTGCAGATAAGCAATCAAGGCTCAGAGAAAACCACTTGAGATGGGCGCATGGGGCTCGTTCCACTGTGCCCCGTGTTTGGTGGCAGTGCAGCCCAACCACAATGCACATCTCTACTAAAGGCCCAGGCAGTCACTGGCAACACACTTTCCAGACTAACCCCTGCCTGCTCTCATGGATGCCAAGAGCAGAGTCCATTTCAGGGATGTAAGAGATCTGGTTGGTCTGGGACAAAACACACAGATTGTGGGAAGATAAAAATTATTTGTAAGGGTTTACTGTGTTTTGGTGGAAGCAGCACTTTGGGCAGTGGGAAAAGATGCTACAGGGAATTTCCATGAACCACTTTGCTTCTGTAGCTCATGCAAACCCAGTGTTTGTTCCTGGACTGATCAGGAAGCCCGCTGCTTCCTCCCTCTCTTTGTTCCTTTTACCCTTGGTTAGATTTGCTGGCACAACTACCAGGGAAGCCTTATCTCCTGGGGAGCGAGGATCTTCCTCCCTCATCCTCATCACCTGCTCTCCCTGTCCAGGCCAAGACAAGTCATTCATTCACCCACTCGTTCATTCATTTATTCAAGACCCCTACGTACCAGGCAGAGCACTAGGAGCTGGGGCTCCAGAGATAATAATAGCAAATACTACTGTTTACTAAATACTAAAGTAGTATTTGCTATTATTATAACAATGATAATAACAATATTGTTGTTTTTGGGTCCCATTGAGTTGGCCCATGATTCACGGCGACCCTGAGCACAGCAGAACGAAACACTGCCTGGTCCTGTGCCATCCCAATGATCAGCTGGGGATCGGACCTTTGTGATCCACAGGGTTTTGTTTAGCTGATTTTTGGAAGTAGATTGCCAGGCCTTTCTTAGTCTGCAAGCTCCACTGAAACCTGTTCAGCGTCATTGCAACATGCAAGCTCCCACTGACAGACAAGTGGTGGCTGTGCGTGAAGTGCATTGGCTGGGAATCAAACCCAGGTCTCCTACACCCGTTGCTGTCAAGTCGATTCCGACTCACAGTGACTCTATAGGACAGAGCAGAACTGCCCCACAGGGTTTCCAAGAAGCACCTGGTGGATTCAAACTGCTGACCTTTGGTTAGTAGCCCCTAGCTCTTAACCACTGCAACAGCAGGATTTCCCGTCTCCCACATGGAAGGCAAGAATTCAACCTCACAGTGGTAACAATAGCACCTACTACTTATTGGGGGAGATCCTCTGTACTTGGCATAGGTTGAGTGGCCCTTGGTCTCAAGGAGCTCACAGTCCAGAGGGAGATAAGAGAAATGCGTATTGAATTTCAAGCCCCCAGAGTGCTAGGTGCTGCCTTCTGAAAGATGCCATGCTCGCTCCTGCCTCTCAGAGGCCCCACACCCTGGCGGCCTTTCCCTCTGAGGCCCTCCCGCTCCCAGTCATCTCAGCTCTCTAAGCCTAGCAGGACCCTGAATCCAAGCGACTTGAATGGTGACTGGGTAGCTGGCGAGATGAAAGGGTCTCCTGCAGGGGTGGTGTGTTCTAGGCTAAGACTGTCAGGTCGCCTTCTCCCCAGAGAGTAGCCCTGAGAGGCCTTAGCACAAAGGCCTCTGTCACTGGGGTGAGGTCATCTGAGGTCATTCCTGCCCAACAGAACACTGTACCGGGACATTATTTCTGAGGCATTAGCATTTTTTCCCCTTTCCCTTCACCCGTTCAAGCAGAGGGGCGGTTCCCCTGTACCCGGGGCCTCAGGGAAGGGTATGAAGGAGCAGAGGGCAGAAAAAAAGAGACGCTTCCTGGCTGTGGTTTCCAATAGCTGAGCCCTTAGGGGAGTGGAGGGGCTCTAGGCGTATACAGGATGTTGAGGGGGAGAGAGAGAGACCTGTGGGGACTTCTTGGTTCTCAGAGAAAGTCCCTTAGTCTGTGTGTTTAAGGGGTAGCTGGAGCCTAGACCAGGGCGGCCATAGGCATCGATGAAGCAGGACTTGGGGGCCCCTCCCCGCCACCTCGTGCTTTTTGGTGACCTGATGCTTGAATCGCTGCCCTGCTACTTCCTACTGTGTAGTCTTGCGCAAGTTACTTCAATTCTTCAAGCCACAGCTTTCCTATCTGTACAATGCGGGTCTCCCTGGTGCTGTGGTTGTTGTGAGGATGGGGAGGGAGGACAATCTAGCAAAGCCTGGCCTTCTCCCACTCCAGGCCCCTCTTTCCTCTCTGTCCACTCCCTCCCTAGCTCTCGTGGCCCTTGAGGACCCGGGGGTCTAAACTGGCCCTGCTCTCTGCCACCCTGCTGCCCTCCCTCCCCTCCAGTTCCTACCCCCACCCTCACAGTAAGCCCACGGCTGGGCTCTTCCCTGCCTCTGCCTTGTTAACTCCTGACCAATGTTGTCTTCCCTGAACTTGGCAGGACAACGGGGATCGTTTTCTGTTTTATTCAGTGTGAACTCCCAGCACCAAACCCAGTTACTAGTGTGCAGTAGACACTGAGTAAGTATTTGTTTAGGGAAATCGGTCAGTTTGGACAGGAAACAGGTGAGTGGAGGACAAGGAAGAAATGACCCGAGGACCAGGCACAGCCTCTGCCTCCTGCTGCCACCCGCCCACCGTCCGCATCTCTGCCATGCTGGCCCGGGGGCTGCTGCTCTCCCTCTCCACCACAGGTGAGGCCGGCCAGGGGGCATGAGCGTGCCATGCATGTCCCTAGTGAGGTCCCTAGTGAGAGGGAAGGGGCGCCTCTCACCTGAGGTTCCCAGATTTTAAGATTGAAGGGAATAAAAGTGGGGGAAAAAAATGAACGTTTCTTAATCATCAGTCCAGAGACAGGTAAGAGAAGTGTTAGACACCTTTCCCCTGTGTCAAGGATTGAATTGTGTTCCCCCAAAAATGTGTGTATCAATTTGGCTGGGCCATGATTCCCGGTACTGTGTGGTTGTCCTTCATTTTGTGATTGTATTTTTATATTAAAGAGGATTAGGGTGGGATGTAACACCCTTACTAAGGTCACATCCCTGATCCAATGTAAAGGGAGTTTCCCTGGGGTGTGGCCTGCACCACCTTTTATCTTACAAGAGATAAAAGGAAAGGCAAGGGAGCAGAGAGTGGGGGACCTCATACCACCAAGAAAGCAGTGCTGGGAGCAGAGCATGTCCTTTGGACCCAGGGTCCCTGCACGGAGAAGCTCCTAGTCTGGGGGTAGATAGATGAGAAGCTTGACAGAGAGAGAAAGCATTTCCCCAGAGCTGATGCCCTGAATTTGGACTTTTAGCCTACTTTACTGTGTGGAAATAAATTTCTCTTTGTTAAAGCCATCCACTTGGGGTATTTCTGTTAGAGCAGCACTAAATTACTAAGACACCCTGCTTGCTGCCCTTAGCAACTGGAGGGGCTCTCCCTGTGCCCCTCCCCCCCTTGCATACCCATGGGTCCAGGGTCAAGAACCAGGATTTACTGGTATAACTTTACTCCTTCATTTCTTCATTTAACCAACAAAATACCAGCCATGAGGCATTGATGATTCAGGGTAGATTTCTCAGCTTTCATGTGGGAGAGCCGGGTTTGATTCCCAGTCAATGTTCCTCAAGCACAGCCACCACCCGTCTGTTAGTGGAGGTTTGTGTGTTGCTGTGTTGCTGAACAGGTCTCAGTGGAGCTTCCAGACTAAGATGGACTAGGAAGAAAGGCCTGGTGATCTGATCTACTTCTGAAAATTAGCCAATGAAGACCCTATGGAGCAGAACAATCTGATCTACAACTAAATATGGGGATGGTACATGGCTAGCGAGCTTTTTGTTCCATTGTGCATGGGATCACCTCACCATGAGTCGGGAGATGACTAGACAGCAGCTAACAACAACAACAATGCACCAGTCAGAAATAGTCCCTGACTTTACAGAGCTTATGTTCTAGTGGGGGTTAAAGACAGTTGGCAAGAAGATATTAAACAAGATGATTACAGAATGGGATAAATGCAATGAAGGAAATAATCAGAGTGACTGGAAGGAGTAATGGAGGAGAGATGTTGTGTTGTGGAGGATTCCTTAGATCAGGGGAGTGGGAAGGTTTTTTAGAGAAGATTTGAGCTGAGCCTAAAGGATGAGCAAAGGAACAGCAAGGAATAAAACCAAAGAAAGGCGTAGGCAGCGGATGACTCTGGTGTGTGTGGGGAACAGAAAGAAGCCTGTGTGGCTGGAAAACAGTGCATGAAGGGGAGGAGGCCTCCTGGGAAAGCAGGGCCCAAGTCACTCAGGGCCTTGTGGGCTCTGGTCAGGGATGGAAAATTGTAAGTGCAGTGGGAACCTGTGGGACTTATCACATGGCAGATGCTCTAGAAATCTTATTCTGCCTGTGGGTGGGGCATTTACTGAGATAGCCAAGAATAGAAGCAGAGACACCTGTCAGGGGCCACTGTTGTCTATCCAGGTGAGAGGATGGTGACTTGGACCAGGGGGCAGTAGGCATGGGAAGAAGAGGGCAGCCTCAGGATGCATGCTGATGGAGAAGTGACAGGACCCACTGTTTAGTTAGATGCCCAGAATGAGAGGAAGAGAGGGACCAAGGAAGACTCCTGGGTTGGGACTTGAGTAATGGAGGTGAGGGGTGCTACTTAATGAGCTGGGAAGTCTAGAGATAGAACAGGATGCCAGGGTGGATCTCTGTGCAGATCCCAAACAGACACACAAGCTGGAGCTCGGAGGTGGAGGGAGGGATCTGGGGGTCATTGGCACACAGATACCACTTAAAGCCCCGGGATCCGCTGGGGCAGTTTTTCAAGCTGTGAACTGTGACCCAGTAGGTCAGAAAAGCAATTTAGTGGGTCACAGCCAGTCATTAAAAAAAAAAGAAAAATTAAACAAGGTAGAACAAGCTTGGTAAAGTAGAGGGTCCGTGAAAAAGAGGAAGATCCTCAAAGAGATGGATTGACACAGTGGCTGCAACAATGGGCTCAAGCATAACAACAATCGCGAGGATGGCGCAGGACTGGGCAGTATTTCATTCTGTTGTACATAAGAGTCACTATGAGTCGGAACCTACTCGACGGCACCTAACAGCAACAGAACAAAAAATGTCAAAGTGAGTCACATAGTAAGAAAAAGTAATTTTTTTCTATTTCTTTTCAATGGCACAGGGATCCTCCAAATTTTCTTGGCAATGGGCAGCATCTTGGAATCTGGTGGGTATGAGGAGTTTGATTCTTTTTGGCAAGTACCGAGACAGCTCTTTTCTCAGCCCCCACCCCACCACCTCAGTTGTGCACCTTCTTCTCACTGTGTACATCCAGTCTCCAGAGTCTTATGTTTGCTCCTAGGGCATCTGGCCTTAAGGCCTAGCACCCCGAGATCTCTTTATTTCTCTCTGCACCCCTCACAGGCAGGAGTCAGGCAGGGCCCAGTAGCCTTTGACCAGTGCTCCTTTGCTGGGCCCCAGTCAAAGGAAGGAAGTGAACATTGAGGAAATGGGGCTTCGGGTTGGCTCCTGGAAGAAGTCTGAGTCCCTTGTTACTTTGTTCAATCATTCACTCGTTCATTCATTCACTCAGCACACTGAAAACCCTTCTGATGTGCCTAGCATTGTCCTGGTACTGGAATATAATAATGAATAAGATGACCTTTACCCCCAAGTTTCCTAGACCTGGTTCAACCCACAGAGATTCAGATCCTTGATCTAGGGTGGGCCTGGGCACCAGCATATTTGAAAAGCTCCCCGGGTGATTCTAACATGCAGCCGGGTTTTGAGTTCCTGATATAGGGGCTGTCCTACCCAGGGTCCTTGAGTCTTGGCTCTACCCCTTCCCAACTGGGTGGCCTTGGCCAAGTCACTGAACTCTGTGACTCGATTTCCTCATTGGTAAAAGAGGCATTGTGAGTGATGCCTACCATAGGGAGTAGCTGGAAGGATTCAGTGATCTGATGGCACGTAACAAGTGCTCTGTACACTTTATTTATTGTTGTTAAACACTATCAAAGCACTATTGCAGCATGTAGGAAGGACACCAGGGTAGGGTCACAGGCAAGGACTTAGTTGAGCAAAGGGATGGGGAAGTAAGAGGGTTGAGAGAGTGGGTAGGGGTGGGCAGCAATTCCAGGCGAAGAGAGAAACTTGTGGGAAGACCAGAAGGCAGAGCAAGATGCAACTGGACGGTAGGCAGTGAGGTATAGAATAGAAGAGAAGAGGGTGGAGAGGCCTAGCCCTGGTTGAAAGCTCTATGGGGGCTAGGGAGTGGGGTGGGGGACATGTGGTGACTGAGCATCTCCCGCCCCAGCCTGGAAGCTGGTGAGCAGCAGTGACAAGACCTTCTCTCGGGTAGAGAAGTTGCTGAACTGGTACGAGGCCCTGTGGTACTGCCAGGTGCGCCACACAGACCTCGCCGACCTGCAGAGTTTGAACAGCCTGGGTGTCATAATGTCTATCTGCTGCACCTTGAGCTACACTGACGTGTGGATTGGCCTCTAATACAACATGGACGTCAATGGCCTGGGCTGGTCCAGCGGCTCCCCCTTCACCCTCCCATTGTGGAGCCCACTGCCTGCCTTCCATGAGGGCATCTGCACCACTGCGTATTCCGCTGTCACCCCTTCACTGGGGGCCACCTCATGCACAGGACAGAGGCCCTTCATCTGCTACTGTGGTGTCCAGACATATTCAGGGCCTGGTCTTCCCCTGAGGGAAAACTCCTAATTTGCAGGAGCGAATGAGAGAGAGAGAGACGAGAGAAGCTTTAAGTCTTTCAGAAGATAACTGACTATTGTTGTTTGGTGCTGTTAAGTTAATTCCGACTTATGGTGACCCCACGTGTTACAGAGTGGAACTGCTCCATGGAGTTTTCTTGGTTGTAATCTTTACAGAAGCAGATTGCCAAGACTTTTCTTCTGTGGTGCCATTGGGTGGGTTTGAACTGCCAACCTTTTGATTACTCACCGAGTGCAAACCGTTTGTGCCACCCAGGGACCTCAGATGACATTACCTTACCTCTTTTGCTACATCGCTCCCTCTCTGCGGCCTTAGATTCTGTCTCCTCTGCCCACCCCTCCACCCCTTGTTCCCAAGACCCCATCAGAGAAATGGGTGTAAATCAGGGTAGAAAAAAAAGTAAAATCTGAAATGTTCCACTATGTTCCCTCTTTCTTCCAGTTAAGGATTTGGGAGAAGAGGAAAAAGAAAGGGAAAGACAGCAGGGGATCCATCTGTACCTGTGCAGAGATAGGGAGCAGAACTAAAGTCCCGTCTTCCTCCCTCCCGTAAAGCACAGGGCATGGTCTTATGTCTTACTGTGGGTGGGGAGAACGAAACAGCCACTCTGGGGAACTTCCACTTCCAGAGAACCAGGTGGGTGCAGGCGGGTTCCTTGCCCTCCACCCGGCCCCGCCCTGTCCCTGGCAGGCTGGGATGACACAGCGGGGTGATTATAGACCAGACAGCACTTTGTTGGTAAAGTTCCAGTTTCTGCTTTTCTTTCATCAGTCAAGGTTCAGCCCAACACACTTACCCTTCAAATAGGGGCCCGTTACCCATTGCCGTCAAGTCGATTCTGACTCATAGCAACCTATCGGACAGAGCAGAGCTGCCCCATAGGGTTCCAAGGAGTGGCTAGTGGATTTGAACTGCCAGTCTTTTGCTTAGCAGCTGAGCTCTTAACCACTGTGCCACCAGGGCTCCAAACAGGGGCAGGGAGGACCAATCTGATGTGTCCTCAAGTCATGGCCACATCATACCTGTCACAAGCCCATCTCAGGGGCCTTGGAATGTAACCTATGGTGGCCGAGGTTTGAACTCTGGGTTTCTAAGCAAGTAAAGCGATTTCCAGGGGTGGTGAGTGTTCCTGGGCTGGGGAGCCCACAAGGGAAGGGCTGTCTGTGGGGCGCTTTCCTTACTCTTTCTGGTATCTGAGGACTCCACCAAAACCTGTCCTGACCCCACCCACTCTCTCCAACTCTCCATGACCACCAGTATCTGGGGCCATCCACTTGGTGAGGGGGATTTTGCTCTCAGTTTGTCCCCTCTGGATAGTTACTGCCCTGGAATTAAGAAAAGTTTCTTCATGTCTTGTATAGACAAATCTGTAATGAAGAAAATATCCTTTATAGATAAATAATTATTCCTTAATCCATCTGCTTTGTAGGGCGGATTTTCTGCATGTTACGAGTGACAATGGCATAGCCTTCCAAGGCAGGCAGACCTGCGTTTGAATCTCACCTTCCACTTACAGTGGCTGAGCTTGGGCAAGTCACATAGTCTCCCTGAGCCTCCTGCCCTCATCCGTAAAATGAGGTTAATAAGACCTACTTCCCTGGATGATAGTGAGGATTAGGAAAAACAATGTCTGCCACACGCATAGCTCAGGGCAGGCATGTACTAGGTGCTTGATAAAGACTTAATAAAGGGTAGCTTTTTTTTTTTTTAAATCAGTTTAGGAAGAGAAAATATTAGAGAAATACTAGGCAAATCTGGATGTGCCCAGGTGAACAGCACGTGTCCAGGGTTTTGGAGGTTCTGTTTGAATGTGAGGATGTGACTCCCACTTCTGCAAACAGGGGTGTTTCCTTTAGCCAGGTCGCAGCCACAGCTGTTCACATTCTTTTCAAATTTTCATGGCTTAGAATGACTTCCATGGCTTATATGGAGCAGCTGAGGCAGGCCTAGCCTGGAGCAGGCAGCTGGACCTTATTGAGCCCCAGGGGACCCTGCAGAGACCAGCCTGGGGCAGAGACTGGAGGCAGAGGCTGTGGGAGGCCACCATCTCTGTCTGAGCCCCACTGGAAGTCCGGCCTGCCCCAGACCACTGGGGAGGGCCTGCTTTGTGTCCTGCCCCACCAAGTCTGTCCCTCACTAGGCTCCCCTCTTTTCCCTGGTTCTCCTGACATTGTGAGCCTAAGAACTTCACACATTTCCTCTGACCTCTATTCTGCCTCAGCCTTCTGCCAAGTGAGGCAGCCACGGCCCCGGGGAATCGCAAATGAAGTTGACTCCAAACCAGAATTGTCCTCCTCTCCTTCATTAAAAAGCCAGTTGCTGTCCAGTTGATTCTGACTTACAGCCACCCTATGTGTACCAGAATAGAACTGTGCTCTGTAGGGTTTTCAATGGCTGATTTTTCAGAAGTAGATTGCCAGGCCTTTCTCTGAGGCACCTCTGGGTGGACTTGAACCTCCAACCATTCGGTTAGCAACCAGGCGTGTTAACCGCTTGTACCACCCAAGGTTGTAACTATTATTTTATTAAGTACTTACTATCTGCAACCACAGTGCTAAATCTTTACATGCACATTTCATCCTGATCTTATGTACTAAGAAACTGAGACGGATCCTACCAAGGCCATACAGCTATGAGGAGAGCTCTTAGCCCTTGCTTCCTCTGCTGTTTTTTCCCTTAGCTACTGCTATGATATCTCATCCATTGTCCCAACCTGGTATTTAGTCTGCCTATAGAATCGTGGCTTTCATCAACCTAACACTTGACAAGGTTTGACAAGGTGGGATTCAGGCCAGAAACTGACCCTGGGGACTCTGAGGCCTGGGCTGTTGGAGATCCAGGACCTCAGGCTTGTGGTCTCCATGTTTTTTGCCCCCAGCTGAGGTCCAGATCAGCCAACAGAGCTTCACATGGTTTGACCTAAAAATGACGTGGTGCTCAGCCTTGATACACTGCCGCAAACACTACATGGACCTGGCCGACCTGCAGAACGTGACTAGCGAGGCAGACAAGAAGGTCTTGAGGTCCATCACCAATGAGACCGAGGCCTGGATCGGCCTCTACTTCAACCCAGCCTCCAAGTCTTTGAGCTGGTCCAGCGGCTTGGGTGCCAGCATCCCCACGTGGCTGCAGGTGCTAGAGTTCATGACAGGACTGTGTGCCGGCCTCCGCACCTACGCGTGCTATACTCCCAGGATTTACTCAGTAGTCTGCTCTTCCTGGCAACCTTTCATCTGCCTCTATGGTGAGTGACAGTTCACCCAGCTGGACTCACCCACCAAGGCTAGAAGGGGCTGGGAAAGGGGTTTATGTGCCCCGAGAAAGCACTTCTAGACTCTCAGGGCACTGAATTCTGACACAGGTTCCTGAGACCCTTGTACTATAAACTTGGGAGGAAGTTGTGCTGTTGTAATTCTAGGGGATCGTTAGAGAATGGAATGGACCCCATCCCGCCTCAGGGCATTATCAATTAGCAACAGTAATTGGTTATTGAACAATGAAGTGGTGAAGGGCCTGAGTTTGGCATCAGACAGACTTTACCCCTTGCTAGAAATCAGGTGAGCAGTATTTCTGAGCCACCTTTTCCTCACCTGGAAAATACATTCAACAAATGGGAGTGATAACACCACCTCATAGGATGGCTTGAACACTGAGTGAGAGAATGAATGTAAAGGACATAGTGGAGAACCTGGCACAGAGTAAGCACCTGACAGATATTAGTTATTACCGTGGTGATTGTCCTTATGAATGCACGGGAACCAGACACATGCCGGGTCTTGGGTAGAACGTATCTCCTCGGCAACAGGCTTCATCCTGCTTTTTCCTCCCTCCCTCCCTCGCTCCCTCCCTTCCTTCCTTCCTTCCTTCCTTCTTAATACAGCTTCATTGAGATACAATTCACATAACATAAAATCCATCCTTTTAAAGGGTAAATTATTTAGTGGTTTTTAGTGTATTCACAGAGTTTTGCAACCATCACCATCTAATTTTAGAACACTTTCATCACCCCAAAAAGAAACTCCATACCAACGGGTAGTCACTCTCCATTCTTCCCCCACTTCGGCTGCTGGCAACCACTCATCTACTCTCTGTCTCTGTGGATTTGCCTATTCTTGGCTGTTTCTTTTTGTGTTTTGGATTTGGTGAGATCAAGACCCTCATCTGTAAAATGGGAATAATAGTTCCTCCCTTAAAGAGCTGCAGTGAGGATAAAAGATTGTGAAAATGCCCATCGCAGTGGCTGGCACCCGGTGTGTGTACAATCAAAGCCGTCCTCCTGGGTGGGGCTAGTGTGGCGGGAGGTTGGGCCGTCAGTGCACGGTGCGACTTCTCACAGGCCCCACGGCCCGTTAGGTGCGCCAGACCTCAGGGAGCTGTGTGTCCCGCATCATTGCTGCCCGCATGCTCACTCCATATTTTCCCGCAGATCCATCTATTGGACACGGGAGTCAGCAGAATTCCCTCTGCACTCTCTCACTCCCTTCTCAGAAGACACTGTGTGGACGACTCCCAGGCCAAGTATACACTGCTATTTTCTGTTCTGTATGGATGCTCTGAACCTGTTCTTGGCTGGATCTTGGGATCTCCAGGCTGGCATACAGCAGCCAAGGGCAAGCGCCATGGCATCCTCTCAGAAGGGCCAGTGGAGGGGCCAGAAAAGGGGCGAGCCAACTGGGCAGCAGCCAAGGACCATTATGCAGAGGTTTCCCCTTTGCTCCACCACCATGCTGAGCGGCCAGGGATGGGGGAGGGGGACTCAGTTACCTTTAACCTCCCCCTCCCTGAGTGGGGCCACTGAACCTGTAGCTTCAGGACCAGGAGAGGCTAGGAAGTCTCTCCTGTGAGGTGAAGAGGGCCTGGCCTGGGAGACAGAGCCAAAGCCGGCTGAGAGGGCTCCTGAGGAAAAATCATCAGAGATGTCTTTAAGGTTCCGCATCCAGAGAGGGAAGCAGAATAGAGATGCCTGTTAAAGCCACTTCTAAGTGTGGCTCCTTTGGAGGGGAGAGAAGATGAGGGATAGGTTGTTGGAACTGCATGTGGGTATGTAGCCCTCAGGTAGGCCTCCTCTGACAGTATTTAGAAGCCAGACTCCTGCTCCTTTCCCACCTCCCTTCCGTGGCTCACACAGTCTCTGCCTGTGATGGCATTCCTATAGCGTGTAAAATCCCCAAAACAGCTTCACACTTATTACCTCATTTTGCTTCCCAAGAGTTCTGAAGCTAACTAGGATAATCAAGTGCAAAATCACAGTTCTCCCGGCCTCCTTACAGACGCCTACATCAGACAAAGGCATTATCTTTTTTGAGGACAGAGAATATAGGGGACTTGCTGAAGGTCGCAGAAAACTTTATTAATTCATGCATTAAATGTTGATGGAGTCTCTGCTCTATCGAAGGCACTGCCACTGGTTAGGATTCTGGGAACACAGAGAAAAGGCAGGGCCTGCCCCGAAGAAGCTCACAGCCAGCTAGGAAGAGGGCTCATGACAGAACAGTGCTGTGCTTAGTGTGGTCACAGACATGGTGGGGACACAGAGAAGGGGAGTGTCCCAAGCCCCTGTAATCATCAGGAGGGGTTTCTGGAGGAGGTGGTTTGTAACTGTTTTGAAGGATGAGTAGGAGTCAGCTTGCAAAGGGGAGTGGAGGTGGGGTGGGGAAAAGGCAGTGCAGGTAGAAGGAGCTGCAGGTGGCGGGGCGGGGGGTGGTGGTGGTTAGGACTGGAGAGAGTGGAGGCCCAGATCCTGGGAAACCTCTGTGAGTTGCTAAGGAAGGTGACCCTCACCCTGAAGACAACAGCACCTGGGCAGGTGAGTGCTGTCAAGATTTGGGCAGAAGTCTCTTCTGTTTCCTATCTAGGGTCTAACCTGGTCCTCAGCTGGCTACCCCAGGCCTACTGGTCTCGCCGGCTGCCCTGTCTGGTTCAGGAGGCCCTCCCTGTTCACCCCGTCTGGAGTGGGTGGGCAGGGCCAGGCCTGGAAGGACCACAGAGCCGCTGCTGCTGCTGGCCTGGGCCCTCCCAGGCGCTGCAGGGCCCGGAAGCCCGGCGCAGTCTCCTCCCTCTGCCCTGGGGGTCCCAGCAGCCTCTGCACAGTGCATTCTGGCGTGTTCTGCCCCGGTTGCTTGGTGTCACAGCCAGGGACTTGGGGGAGGGGTCTCGGGTGCAGAAGGTCCTACAGCAGCATTCTCTCCTGCTTTAGAGACCATCACCGGCTCCACAGCTCCCCCGCCCCAAGGGATGGTGGCATCGAGCCCCTCTACCGACCTCGCGGCCCGCTGAATGCCTTGGAAGGGACTGGGACCCCGCCGGTCACCGCCCAGGGCGCGTCCTCCAGCCCCACGCCCCCGAGAACCCCAGCACCAAACCCCACTGGTCTTGCGTCGCCGGGGAGCCCCACTGTCCCCCAGGAAGCGACCGGAACTCCTGTGGCCTTCTCTTCGAGTCCTGCTGGTCATGCATCCTCAGGGAGCCTCATGTTCCCAAGAAGAGGACCAGAACTCCTGTGGCCTCTGGTTCGAGCCCCGCTGGTCCTGCGTCCCTGGGGAGCCCCACTGTCTCTCAGGAAGAGACGGGAACTCCTGTGGCCTTCACTTCGAGACCCGCTGATCCTGCGTCCTCGGGGGACCCCACTGCCGAGCGCAGGCACGTGACTCCGCAGGAGGCAACAGCCGGCCCCTCGCTTGCCTCCCCCCGCGGTGCCTTAGCCACCCCCGAGTTGGTGGCGCCCACCGAGTCAGCCACATCCAGCGGACCCCGCAGCTCCGAGGCTCCAGGGAGCAATCTGGGGACCGGAGAAAGCTCCTCCGAGGCTTCGGGCCCAGGGAGCCCGGCTGTGCCCCAAAGAACAAACGCGCCCCAGGCGTCGACAGCCCCAAGCCAGGCCACCCGCCTGGAGACAACGAGGAGCCAGCCAGGGCCTGGAACAGGTGCCTTCCCTTGTTGCTGAGAGGGGTCCCACCCCTGCCCGGCCCCAGCACCAGGCCTTTGATTAGGGAGGCCAGGCCTGGGTTCCCATGCCTAGCTCAGCCCACTGGCCGGGGAGTTGGGGGACAAGGGGTGTGTGATGGGCCGTAAATTCCCCACCGCTGCTGTATTTTAGTCCATTCTACATGGGATTCGGAGCCCTGGTGGCCCAGTGGTTAAGTGCTCAGGCTGCTAACCAAAGGACCAGCAGTTCAAATACACCGGATGCTCCTTGGAAACCCTATGGGCAGTTCCACTCTGCCCTATAGGGTCTCTAGGAGTCGTAATCAACTCGATGGCAATAGGTTTGAGTTTGTATAGGGGATTGTATCTGGCCAGATCCAGTTCACCCTCCTGCCCTTCATGGTAATAATTTAGGGTGGATGTGGGGAGAGGAGGTGATCTGGAGGAGACACTGTATTCTGGCTATAAACGCAGGAGTCTGAGAGTCAAGGGTTGGAATGTTGACTCTGCTACTTACTGTGTGGCCTTAGGCAAGTTTCCTAACCTTTCTGAAACCCATGTTACTCATCTTTAAAATGAGGAAAATACCACCTTCATGAGGTACTTCTCTCAGTGCCTGGCATCTGGCAGGTACTCAATAAATGGTGGTAATTACCATTTTAATCTAAATTCCTTAGTCAAATGTTTAGCGACTCATTCCTCCTGTTTCTCTCATCTTAATTCAACAGGCAGGGCTGGCCTTATTCTTATTTTATCAATTATAAGTGATTATGAATGATCACAGTTATCCATTGCAGGCCTGGAACAGTGATTTGCACATTGGTAGGTAGTTTAATTCAATGATCCTTTCCTGAGTATCTATTCTGAACAAGGCACTGAACCATGGATACCAAGATGAGCAGGGTGTGTTCCCCGTTTTAAGAGCTTAGTCTAACAGGGAGGGTGGGCACAGGAACAGCCAGGACAGCGTGAGAAGTGCTGCGCTGAAAGTGTGAACATACTGTAGGGGTTATTCTGCTGGGAAGGTGGTAATAGGACAAAAGGTAATGGAGGATTTCATCAGGCAGCAAAGACTAGAAGGTTCTGGCCAAAGACAGGTAGATGTAAATGTGTATGATTTGTTTGGGAATGGCAAGCAGACTGATGGGGGGTATAGATCAGTTATTGGAGAAGGGAGTGGCAGTGGATGAGGGGAAGAAGAGGGACAATTAGGGTCAAATTATGAAGGACTTGATCTTGTAGTCAAAGGAGCCATCAGAGGTTTGTAGCAAGTGAGCAAAATGCTCAGATCTGGAGTTTGCTGAAATGAGGTGGCTCTAATGAAATGGAAAAATGCTTATATTAAGATGCTAAATGAAAAAAGCATGATTCAACATTACACGTGCAGTACAGTTACAATACTGAAAAGAAACATCCACCTATGCTTAGAAGATCAAAAGGAACTTTGTGAAAATGCTAACAGTGATTATATTCACGTGATGAAAGCATGGGTGCCCGCCCTTCTGTGTTTCTGTATTTTATAAGTTTATTTATTCCATTAAAGAAATTTACAATGTTTTGCGTGGGGAAAGGAAAGGAGAGGGCACTTGGAGAGGCGGCTGAGTAGGAGAGGAGAGACAGGAAGTGTGTGTGGTGGGAGATGATGGCCTGGCCTGGGGGAGTGGAGCGAGGAGGGACACGAGGGAGTTGATTTTACAGATAATTCCCAAGAGACGTTAACTGAAGAAATATAAACACAAACACATTCTTTAAAAGCTCAGCTTTGCTCACTGAATCACAGACATGCCGATTAAAAACAAGATACATTTTTAAAATTTATTCTTTTTAAATATCAGCTTGGCAAAGATTTAAAAGCGTGTTAATGTTCTGATGAGAGAAAAACCAGCCATCTCAGACACTGGGTATGAGCGTGAACTGCTGCTACCATTGCACGGCAATTTCAAAATGTCGCACATTTTCAGACAGGAATTCTACCCTTAAGGAAATAATAGTATAAAGTACACGGAGATCGCGATAGTATATGCATCACCCCCCACACAGGGTTGTTGGTTGCAGCATTGTTTATTACAGTGAAAAATTGGATGCCATCTAATGTCCATCAAAAGCAAATTGGTTAAATAAGTTATGGTACATTTGATGAAATACTATGCAGCATTGGAAGAGAATAGGGTAGATCTTTATGCATTCAAATTAAAAAAGAAATCAAATGTGTGAAGGTTATTCTACAGCAAACTGTTAAATAGTGGTTGTCCCTGGGTAGGAGGAAGAGATACTTAGGCTTAACTATTTTACAATAATATATCACAAATACAATATGATTATTTCTATATGTGGAAAAAAAAAAAAGGCATCTGCAAGGCACTGACAGGACTTTGGTGATTGAACATGAAAGCAAGGAAGAGGAAGTGAGGGAGCAGCTGAGGCTGCCTGGGCTTCTGGCTGGAGAGTCTCCATGGATGGCCATGTGGGGAGAGGAGGCTGCTGGCGGGAGAGGCTGAGCTTGGTTTTGGAGTACTTTAAGTTTGAGGTGCTTCGCCTTGGTGGAGATCTCTGTGGTCCCTGGGTGCCATGGTGGGGGCTCTATGAAGATGGCAGACAACATAAGGGTATTTGGGTTTCTTGGGGTGAGGACTACTGAAAGGAGAAATTTGATACTGAGAACAAACGTCATAATATTGCCCAAGCCCCTCAAATCCTGATGTCAGGGACACTTTTTCACAGACCGTGGTGAAGAAATCCAAGGGCTGGGTACATGAACCTGTGGGAGTTAAGTCAAGGATTGGCAGGGACAGAGATTCCTGCCCTGATGGCTTCTGCAGCAACTGTGTGCAGAGCAGTGGCTGCTCATGCCTGTCTCAGAGCTCAGGGCTGGTTACCAACATCAGACTGCCTGGCTCCCGGCTGTGTCTGCAACACTCCTTTGCTTTCCCCTCCCATAGTTGTGACCAGTGCAGGGAATGGCAGCGATATAAGAGATACAGCGGCTGCTACTACTCAGGCCCAAATCTGAGCTCATCTAACAGACCAGGGTCTAAAGAAACATCAGCACCAGAATCAGGTAACTGCTTCTGTTTACCAAGTTCCCATTCTTTACACTAAGCAGTTAAATCTGGACAGCCACTCCTTAGCACAGGGCACTGGAGATTTTTTTATGAAAGACAGCAGGGAATGTTGGGAAGGGCACAGGGATAGGAATGAACTTGTGGATTCTACTTCCAGCTCAGTGACCACCTACTGGAAAAGCTTGGGCAAGTTTCCTCACTTCAGAATCTTCAGATTTCTCATCTGCAAAAGGGTTATAGTAAAAACTACCCTGCCTGCATCATAGGGTTGTGAGCACCCAATGAGATAATTATGCAAAGGTACTTTATACACTATAAAATGCTATGCAAATATAAAGTAGTCCTATTATGAGGTTGTAGTTCCTGCGATGGTAACAGGTGGCTCACAGCCAAAGGCCGAGTCAGCAGAAGGACTCCGGGCTTGTTTATAGGCCCAGAGAATTTACCTACAGTTAGAGATAGCTTCTGGAAATGTGGGCCCAGGGAGAGGTGAATATTTCCAGCATGGTGCTGAGCATCTACTTCATATGCTTATTAAAAGGATGGAGGGAAATACAGAAGAGACAGAAAATAATTGCCTAATGGGTGGCCAGGCCGTGGGAAGAGGGAGAACAAGAGTTATCCCAAGGCATGGGACTCTTTCCTTTCTAGACTTTATAGGTTGGTCCTAATTGCGATTGAGCATTCTCCCATTGAGCAGTTTCTTTTTTCTTCACTCTGAAATCCTAAATCACTATGTAGCATCTATGGTGTCCAATGGGCACTCCTGACTGCTAAGAACCTGAAGTTTTTAAAAGATGGTAATTTCTTCCTGAACCAGGTAGTACTTTCTTTTTCAGGGCATTCCTTTGGAATCCTGAGAGCAGATTTTAACACCCCAACTCTCATGGACCCGGAAGATCTGAAAGACCAGTTTTTGAGAGAGGTGAGACTTCTGCCCATTCTAATTTTAGTCTGTTAGATGACTTGATAATGCAAGGCAACATTGTCAAAACCAATATAGGAAGAAAAAAGCTTTGGAAAATTAGCTCATCTTGTTCCCACTGCCATCACTTTGGTTCATGGTGACACGCTGGGTTCATGTGCTGTGACCTTTTCAGGTCTTTTCTTACCTCTCCGACATTTTTCCAGAGCTCTTTATCAAGATAGCATAGTCAGGATCTGAGTTTGGGTCTTGGTTTTGCACTTGCTAGTAACATGACCTTGGGCCTTTCTGAGCCTCAGTTTCCTCATAAATAGGGCTAATACTACCTAACTCATATGGCTGGTGCTATGAGTAAATGAAATATTCCACATAAAGTGCATGGCAGATTATCAGGCACATAGTAAGTGCTCAATAAGCACTAGTTATTATTATCATTGGAGCCCTGGTGGTGCTGTGGTTAAGCATTTGGCTGCTAACTAAAAGGTCAGCAGTTCGAATCCACCAGCTGCTCCTTGGAAACCCTGTAGGGCAGTTCTACTCTGTCCTTTAGGATCGCTATCAGTCGGAATCAACTTGACAGCAAGGGGTCTGGGTTTTTTTTAAAATTATTATTATCATTATCAACATTATTATTGTAGTGTTCCGAATAAATATTTGTTCCAGGCATTTTTTCCTCTTCCTTTAAAGTATTGTGGGATGAGAGATTGTGCAAGCAAGAATTGTTCCTAAATACTGTGGCAAAAACCTCACGTTGATCTTTGAACATGGTCTAAGGGCACATTTCTCACTTATATCAGGCAACATCATAGGATGTCAGAGCTAGAGAGTACCCTCCTATAGATCATCTAGCCAAAATCATAATTTTACAGAAAAGGAAACAGATTAGCATTAATCTGCTAGCTTGCTGCAATTTACTCACAGGCCAAAGAAATAATGCCCAGGTAATTCATTCTAAAAATCTTACAAACTCAAATTTCTAGAAAGAATGGTAGCGTGTATTTGTGTCTCCCAGGGGGAGGGAGTTGGAGAGTTTTCAGTGCATTTTGCTATTAAAGGAAGAGCAGGTGCAAATGATGCAGTGCAGCATCTGATGCATTTTTGAGTTGAGGAGATAGCGCTGCTGCGTAGTAGCTCTACAAAAGTCAGGCTCTTTCACAGGTGTCCCCTGGTTAATGGCAACCTAGTCTAGAGATTTCAGTTTTAAGGAATGCAGCAAATGAATCAGAGACCTTTTTTCCACCCCCCCTTCCTGGGGTGGGAGAGAGACAAAAAGGAATTCTGAGTTCTCGACTTTGTTGATTTCTTCGGGTCAAATGTCCTATGTTTGGATGTTTGGTCTGCCTGGGCCCTCTGGCACTCTTTGGGGATATACTCATTGAAGCTTCAGACCTCAAACCAGAAACCATCTACTTCAGCTTTAAATGGGAGCCAAGGGGAAAACTGGGCTCAAAACGGGGAATTCCATCTTCTGATGAGCTTTTATAGAGTCTGTCTATTCCATAAATGAGATGACTGTATTAACAGAAAGGATTTCTACCTCGCCAGTTTAAAGGACAGAATTTGTGGGGATCAGGTGTGTGTGGAGGAAGGAAGAGTACATATTACCAGTTTTAGGAGCATTTTTTTTGTTTCAAATAGAAGGCAAGAAAATACCTTTAGGCAACCTATCCCAGGTTCCAGGGATGGGGTCAGAGAAAACTTTGTAACAGACACACACACAGTGCTTAGAGCTCTGTTTGGACTAGTGATCCTTAACACTACTTGATGTTTGAACCTCCTGGAGGGGGAGATTAAAAAAAAAAAAGCCCAGCCTCAATCCTTAGAGAAATTTTATTTAATTGTTCAGGGGTGAAGCGTGGGAGGCATCCCTACTTTTTTTTTTTTTAAGTTCCCTAGTGATTCAGATGAACAGTCAAGATTGAGAACCACTGATTTAGTCATTTGTTTCAGTCTCCTTTGCCATTTTTTAATCTAACAAAATTGGTACCAGGTGTGAATGATGCCTGTTGGTGAAGATGCTAATGACGTAAGGTAAGGCAGGCAGCTAGAGGAAAGCTAAAAAAGTAAAGGGTATAGATTATTAGAGGGGTGGACAGTTTAGGGCTAAGATAACTAGGAGATCACAAATAGCATCAAAGTTTCTCTTTTTTTGATGTTTCAGATTCAAGAAGTCTTAAAGCTTCAATTAGGTCATGAGCAATTCAGATTGAAATGGGTCAGCTTTGAAGTGAACAAAAAGCACAAGTCTGCTGATTGGGAGTTTCCTTGTCACACAGTCGTCCCTGGATTTTGAGTGAATTTTAGTTTTTGAATTCCTAGTATAAAAGAATTAGAAATAACTGCAGATATGCTAAAAAAAAAAAAAAAAAGCCAAACGGCTACATTTCAGACCTTGAACTAGCACAGGAGAAAACTACATATGCAACCTCCATCCCTGGATTTTCTAGAAGGAAACAGGAAAGCAGGAGATGATGAGGTATTTAACAATACCTCATATATAACAATAACCTTGAGAATGACAAACAACAGGAACAAAAAATCAGAACCAAACAATCAAAATCTTGAAAACAAACCCAACCCGCTATCAGCAATGTTAACTTTCTTTCTATCCATCTCAGGCATTAGAGAAGACAGTAGTGGTAGAGGAAGTTAAGTGGGGCTACACTTCCAAATAAACTGGAGGAGACTTTCTTTGCCAGCCACAAGCTATTAAGAGATTTAAAACTCTCCAGTATGAGGCTAAGGTGTTAGCATAATACACTATATGTAAATGATAGTTATTTGTCATTTATTTATTTTTTACCTGTAAGTTGGGAAATTCTAAGACACATTGTTCTTAATGTTAAAATATACCTTCAGAATGATGTTTCTACATGTATTTTCTTTGTTTTTCTCCAAGTGTTGTAAATACCCACACACATGCTAGAAGTAAGGTAGTAATATTTCAAGTACAGTAGCAAGTTTACTCTGAAATGTTTAAAGTTTATTTGTATTCTTTGTAGGAATATCAGTAAAAGACCTCAAACGTATCTATATCTGTGCATGTACAAGAACTGTCAAAAATTATTCACAGAACAAAAATAAATCTTCTTTAGAACAAACCCAGGTAATGAAATGCAGATATGGATCTCACATATGGAACAATCTAAGTGCTACCAGCACAAAAATATGGCTTTAAAAATAAAATAGAATCTTGGGTTTAGTTTTTCTCAGGTGTATTTCTCTTTCTTGAAATGAAAAATAAATTATTTAGAGCTATCATTGTAAAACAGTCATGTGCATTAACACACTCTTATTAAGGCCCTGGAGATGAAAAACAAGAACAAAAAAGTCAGATTTTAGAAGGTAAATTCCTCACAAGTGTGACTCAGGTTAATGTGCTGCTGCTGTCTGCTTGAGTTTATTATCATATAACTAAGAAATGTCTAAGCACCAGTCAAGATGTAACCTTTACTATTTAACTTTTCTGCAAGATAGTGGTTTGAGTTAATTAGTATTTAACCTTTTGGTGAATGGGGAATTGAAATTTTTCCCTTGGGGGTTTAGAAATGACATAAATATGAGATTTATACATAAACATTTGCACCCACACAAAGGTGACAGAGACCCCTAAAACACAGCTTTTGTGGAGATCTCTATGCAACAACAGAGAAATCTAATTTTAAGTCCCAAACTAAAACATTTCCTAGAGAAAAATGAGGGCATTTCAATGGAAAATAAGAACTGAGAAGGGAGTTAAAATGCATGCTGAAATATGAGTAAAAACTACCACTTGCCTTTTCTTGGGTGGTTCCCTGCACTTGCCAAGTCTTTTTGGGTTGGTCACTTGAACACCTGAGGATTAACTGATCGGTAACAAAGCCAGCTCTTTCTGGATCCTATTCTTAGATCAGTGATATTCCCCTTTCTTTCTATGACTCCCCATGGCATCAATGAACAATATCGAAGTTACTAGGGACAATGTCAAGCGAAATCAATTTCAAGTGACTTTAACTTATATATACATATAACACATAATTTTTTAAGAGGAAAGAATGACTGTCATAAAATCTTACAGACTTAATGTCTGGGAATCACTGCTCTATAAAACAGATTAACATTCAGAAAAGGGAAGCGTGTGTGTGTGTGTGTGTGTGTGTGTGTGTGTGTGTGTGTGTGTGTGTGTGTGTGTGTGTGTGTGTGTGTGTGTGTGTGTGTGTGTGTGTGTGTGTGTGTGTGTGTGTGTGTGTGTGTGTGTGTGTGTGTGTGTGTGTGTGTGTGTGTGTGTTGGCAGAGCATGTGTTGTCTACAGAAACTGCTATTCCATATATCTGTGTATTTTAAGGGCAGGCAAGGGATATAAATCCTCCTCTGTTTCCTTTGAACCTCTGGGCTACTGAGAAGGCTGCGATGCATTAGTCCCTTTTTGGATCATGTATCTTCCTCAGGTTCTTTCACTGCTCATGAGATATTTATTCTATCTCGTGCGAATCTCATCACTTTTGTCCTTCCTAAACTCGGGAGCATTCATAGCTAGGTCAGCACAACGAGTCAATGCCTCTAGAACTAATAACAATCATTCAAACAAGAAAAGAGGTTTGATTTAAAAATTCAACACTCCAACATTTCTTGCTTTTAAAAAAACTAGTAAAATAGGTCCTCTGAATTGATAAATTGATTAAAAAAAAAAAATGTATTCCAAATTATCGGCCCCCAGTTAGGGGCTGGGAAGGCAACTACGTATTTTCTGCTGGGGCAAGCAGAGGATTTCATTACTACACTTGAAAAACGCAAGGGAATGGTGAAGAACGTCTTTCGGCTTTCCACAATCTGTAGGAGAAGGTAGCCTCCCAAGGTGTAGCTGAGAAATGCAGTGAAGCTGCAGCATGGACTCTGGCCCAGCGACAAGTCTAGTCTGGTATCAGGCCTTGGGCCAGGGTCACAGTGTGGGAGACTCCTGGGACTGAAGCGACCCTGAAGAGGGTTCCTTCCCCAAGCTCAGTCCCACAGCCAACCTTTTCAAAAACTCCAAACTGGAGAGAATGACAACTAAACCTAGATGGAAGGCAAAACAAATACCAGTGCAAACTCACTTGATGGCAGTTGTCTTGCTCTAGGACTTTCAAAGACGACCTCTGATCCCAACCCAGTGTACCTCTGAAGACAGAGTGAAAGCCAGGGGTCTACAAGAACCACAGGTCTATTAACAAAGGCTGGGGGTAGACTGAGATCTGAAAAGCTTTACTTCTGAAGTCAAGCTAATTCTCGAGGGCAGACAGTTAATGCTTATAGAAACGGACAGTAGTCTGAGACAGGAAATCTTTTTTTCACTGTAAGCAGCACAGTCTAACACCATCATAGGGAAAGGTAGATGTAAACCACTCAGAAAATGAATTCTGACCAACTCCCTATCAAGTGAAAAAAGTAAAAAGCTATAGCAGCGTGATTACCTCACCCCAATAGTACCTTTGTCATAGTGCCTGGAACGCAGTAAGTGCTCAAATGTCCATTATAGTTACCTTGTTATCCTCTCCCCTCTGTCATGGCTTTTATTGCAGACGCTCAGGGAATATGATGACCTGATGGAACTCTTTTTGCTGTTTAGGCCCAAGAAAGCTTATTGCTCCAGTGACATAAAAGGGGAATATGAAACGCTTCTCCTGAATCCTACCTACATTTAGCTGTTCTTGGCAACAGCCAGATCTGGTGGTCAGCCAGGCAAGCACTTTGTGAGCATTTCACCTGAATTCTAAATTTCATCCAACCCTGCCCTATCCTGCACCCCACAAGGTAGTGATATGTGGGGTGAAACAGGGAGTGCAACACTCAGCTAGCTTAATCCACCCGTCTCTCTTCAGCCATGAACCTCCTCCCAGCAAAACAGAGGTATGTACCTATTTGCGCTGAAGTGACACCTCCATAAAAATTCATTATCAGCTGTTGCTGCTTTCCTCCGTTAAAAAAAAAAAAAAACTTTCAGAATAAGTTCTATAGATTGCAGCATTCTCTAAAGAAATACTCAGAAAAAGACTTGGATAGCAGTAGGCTCAAAGTACAATCTAAAATTTAACATCTGACAACAACTCTGAACTTTTAGCTTGCTTCCATTTTTTTTTACCCTACTCTTTTCATTCAAGATAACCTGATAATAGATGGCTGCATAATCTAGCCAAAAATTTCGGGCATTTAATCGTCCAATGCAGATAACCCTCTAGCGAGCTTCCACTATGCTAACAAGATACACTGCATCGATCAAAAATAATTTTTTTGTCCCTTCTTTCCCCGCTTACAGGTAATCTTATCAGCCCTCTGTAATCCATTACTAACACTTGAGAGCTTCCAAACCTCAATGCAAGAGATCACTCACGTTACATACTTAAGGCCATTGAAACTGACGATTCTTTTACCAGGTTTTCTGAGACATACTTGAAGGCTTTTTACAAAGAATGAATTAAACATGGCTAGAGCTGAGGAGAACCACAAGGAAGAACAGCCTATGTTTATATTCCTCCCTCCTCCAACAAGGGGCACTGCTTCAGAATTGGTAACTATTTTTCCTATTAAAATAAGTGATTTTGACCATACTGTGCCCTCAGCTTGGAGGGGAGAGATAAGAATTTGTAAAATAACTACTAAGGGTCAAGAAAACACGCAAGTGGGCATGAAGTCTGCAGAGCAGATTAGCTCAGTGAGAAGCTCCTGTTTTAGATCATCGTCTGGTACGAACAGGGGCTATTATTATGAAGGAAATTTTTTTAAAAGGCTGTGGGGTGGGGGGCCATGGTGAGGTTGCTGAAATGCACGGTCCACCACAAAGATCCACCTGAGAGACAGCAGTGCTCAAGAGGGCAGAATGCAAGCCTGGGGCCCAGTAAGAACCAAGGCTTGGGGGTCTAGTCTGGGCTTCACTAGAGAGAGGGCGCTCTAAATGTTCCCTTGTTCCTCTAACAATATTCTGTTATGCAGAAACACTCATTCCATGTCACTTCATGCATACATCGCTCTTAGGTCTCCCCCCATCCCCTTTTTCCTTTTTTCTGTATTTCCTTAAATTTTATAATTTAAAATAAACATCAAGTTAATGAGAAACATTGTTGCTTTCTCAATGTAAAACAACTGCTTAGACCTTGCTTAAAGAGATTCAAAATCCTTTTAACATTATATCTGACAGCATAGAAGGCATGAACTTTTCCTAACTGTGCAGTTATATGTACATATGTGTGAATATATATGTGTGTGTATATATATATATATCTGTATATATAATGTCTGTTTAACATGTAACATTCCATATTTCCAATATTCAAGGTTGCACTCAAGATGACATTTCACACCTCTGGAAAAAAGGAAATAAATTAGTCTCTATGACCTTTTCTGTCCTATAACATGTCCTACAATAAAGTCATGGATGACAAATGTTGAAACTGGGTCATTCTAGTCAAATGTACTAAGAGTATGAACTAATCATTCTTCCTGGGAATAACAACTGGAATTTGCCATCCTCACACTTTCAGATTTCCTTTTTTATAAGAGTAATCATCACTTTTAAGAGTGATGCTTCAGATTTGGATTTCTTTTCTAAATTTTACTGAGAGAATAAGAGGAAAAATAATTTAAAACATCTAGGTAAACATATCCTGACCATAGATTTGCAAGAACAATGGATAAAATATTTATCCCAAACAAAACACATAACTTACAAATAGGAAATGCTTTTTTAGATTAGGAAGTAGTCAGAGATTCCTGCTGCTGTGGTGTGGTTAGCCCTTTTCTGTGAGGAAGAAAGGGGGTTTATTTTGGATGGCTTATGGATAGCACATTTGAATAACCTCTCCAGGAGAGAGTAAACCCTGTTGGCGATGATGCTCCCACCGTGGGAGAGGAAAGGGCAGTGGATGTGTGAAGATGAAGATGGTAAGTAGAGACACAAATATTTATAGTTTTGTAAACTCTAAAGAGGAAAACGAACACTCTTTATTACAACTGGGGTAAAAAAAAAAGTCCCCTATCTAAAATGGAAAATTCCCATCTGCCATAGACAGAAGGAAATAAACATACTGACAGGAGTTCAACAGAAATCACTCCTAAAGTCCAGTTTTGATGCAACAGCTCTTAGCTGTGTCCTCTAAAAGTGAGTCCCCAAATCAGATTAGCTGTCCGACCAGAACCAGTCTTGGTTGATCAGTGGGATAAATTATTGTTTTGTTTGGATCTTGGGATTTGCCTGTTTTCTGAAAGACAAGGGGCCAGAGTGGGGTTTTTAAACTGGCAGATGAATCCCTGAAAGTTCATTCTGACAATGTCCTATTGCACTCCATGTGCTTCTATCAGTTAGACACTTGGTCTCCAGCTGCTGAACCCATAGGCTCATTCTTCACTCACACATAGTTCCTATGTTTCCTCCTCTAACAACTGCAGTGCTTTCAACAAGAGGAAAACAATAATAAAAATAGCAATAATTAAAAAGGTCATCTACATTATTAACTTCCTTTTGGTATATTACAGTGGTATTTTCTGTACATGGCCCAGAACTAAGTTCTCTATGTACAAAGAGACACGGAGGGAAAGAGTTGACCTCAGAGTCTTAGCCTTATGCCCTGAAAGACAAGGTTCCTTTCTTCAGTCAAGAGTTTCTCTTCACATTGCCAATTTGAAGTAGCAACATTCTGTAAACCTGGAGGGGCAGGGTAAAGGGCTGGGGAGAGGAGAGCGGGTAAATTTCCTTCAGTCTCCTTCTGCAGTCTGTCTATTCATGAAGCCTGTCAGCAGCTGCTGTTTTTGAATTCACCATTCTCCGTGATGGAAAGCTTGGTGGGGTTGGTGGGGGAGATGCCATTGCGGACCTGCATGCTGTACCGCTCCTTCACTTGGGTCAGCGCGCTCATCAGTCTGGTGTTGGCTGAATCCAGGGACACGATCCGTTTTTCCTACAACAGAGCAATCATGGCATTATTCAGGCTACATGCAGTAAATCCACACCACAACATCCTTTCTTTTTTTTTTTGAACAATTGTTTCAATGCTTTTTATTGGATAGCAGTACGCATGATGTTCCCAGACAAATGGAACGTCTCTGCCTCTTTCTGCACGCAAGTCAGCTTCAGTTTCCCTAGGGTCCAAGGGGTCTCCATGTATTTTCTCTCTCTTTTCCTTTCAGCAGAGCAGGACTTGTTATTAACGATCCCTTGGGATATTACGATATCAGGTAAAAATGACACTACATGTTACTTCAGTCTGTGCAACAGATGTGTCAAGCTGCCTTACTGTACAAAGTGCTTTTGGCCAGAATTGAAACATGGAAATTAGGTGGCAAAGAAAGAAGCACCAGAGGTTTCATTTCACAGAGGTGAAAGTGCACGTGATCTGTATGGGTTCTGAGCCCCCAAAGAGGACACATCAGTCACATTCGGAAAGAATTCACATTGTGCTCAAAATCAAAACCATACATGGTGGCAGTTTATAGTCACCAACAAAGTGAGGATGCAACAGCAAGAGGGGAAAAAAGCAGCCAAAAGCTCAGTCCAGGTAGTTATTTGAATATGGGAAGGGAGATGTAGTTGGAGGGGGACGCCATAAACATTAACACATGAAAACAAACAGAGAACACGAGGCTCCTAGACCCATTCCAGCTCAGAGGTACTCCAGGAAAGCTACCCAATAAGGAGATTGCTTACATTTTGCTTTTAAATCTCTGGAAAAAAAGTTGCTTTAGGGTTATATTACTTTGGAACAAAGGACTGTTGAATATACAAAAAGATCAAGGAGGGGAAAAGGGCAATAAAGAAAAAAAAAGCAGTTCAAAGAGAAATAGGACCATCTAAAGATTAGAGAGACACCCTAATCTTAGCTTCACCAGCTAGGCAGATCTTTTCCAAATCCGTCCAACATGAAGTCTACATTTTTCAGGAAACAAGTTAACCCTGAAAAAGGCAGTCTTTACCTAGGCCAATGAAATTATAGAGAAAAGAATACACGAAGAACAACCCCAAAGCCAAAAGGAGTGTTCCCTCCCTGGAAGTCTTTGAATTTCCCCAAGAACAAGCATGGTAAAGCTTAGTTGTGAGTCAGAGAGGAGGCCTGAGGGCTCAGGGCTTGATGATGTTTGTTGCTATTTATGTAGTAGCTATATTACATTGTATAGCACAGCTCTAGTGGGGAACATGCTGACAGGGATGCAGAGAGACCACTGCCCTGAGGAAAATATTTATGTAAAACCATATAAAACAACAACAATGCTAATGCTTCCCTTTAATCTCCTACTTGGGGAATGGGGAATGGCAGAGTGCCAGTGGTCATAGTTTCAAAAGTATGGGGGGAAAAATAACCCAAAACACTAGTTCACGCTTGTCATCACTATTAAAAAATTCTTCCTTTCCCTCATGGAGAACTCAGGTAGCAAGATACACAAAGTCTGCATTATTAACTAATCACTAATCTAATCTAAGAAGATGCTTTCTACTTTCTGCACGCAAGTGAGTTTTAAGGATAGGCAAAACTCACAGAAAGACCCATAAGGCTTTACATATATATATATATATATATACATAATATTAAAAAAAAATGATAGTCAATAGAGTTTACTGTGATAACAAGTATAGATCTTTTACAAGCCAGTAGGTAAGGATTGGTCAGTGGCCACCAAAAAACAAAAGATATGAGCCCCCTTCATGATTAGGAATCATCTGTAAACAGAATAATGGGTGATTTCTTAAAATGACTAAAAAATAAGAATTATCTCAGTATTGGGATAAGTTTAAGGCCCTAATACTGAGGAAAATAGGATTCTCCAGGGCTCATCCATAAAAAATTAGGCATTCATGAAAAATTATTTGATTCTTAAAAGGCCAAAAAGAAGGCCAAGAATGACTGTAAGTATTTATTGCCTACAAAGGTACAACAATTCAATCCAAGCAACCCCTTATAAACAGCTGAAAGTTTCCAAGTGGAGAAACTCCCCGTGTAATTCCCCCCGTTGCCAAGTCCTCAAAATAAAAAGTAAAATAATAGTTATAATAAAAAAATCAAACAGCAACATTTGAAAGATTCAGTTGGCAAACGATGCTCTGACATTTCCATTCTGGATTGGAAAGAAGAGCGATCTTGTCCATTCCTGATACGAAGAATTTCCAGTGTGGGAGTGGCAGGAGCTGGAATGTGTAGGAGGCCAGTGCACTGGGCCAGGGCTGGCAACTGCTCAGCTAGAGAACGGACAGGGTTTACTTGCCTGTTTGAATAATCTCATCTCCATTTATGACCTGTAATTTAACACAGCGGAGATATCACTTGCAACAGTAACTAGGCAGCTGCTTTGCTTCTCATAGGAGGAAGCCCTTCTCTGTTCTCCATCTGAGTCCCATGGAGAGATCCTGGGAGTCACAGTGTCCACTCATGCTAGGGGTTTGAGGGGGTGAGAGGTGACACATTGCCTGGTCTGATATTAAAAAAAAAAAAAAAAAAAAGAGTTCCTCAGTGCCCTCCTCCCCATGTCCATGCTACAAGGTGTGGGACAGGTGGTCCTGCCACTCCTAATGGAACTTACGTCAGGTGGAGGGTCACTGATGGAGTGCTCATCCTTTTGCAGTTCCAGTTAGGAAACAGCTGACCCAAGCCTTGTAGCATGAAGTGACTCAAGGACAGGGAGAGGCTGAACTCAGGGGCAAGCCTTTCCTTGGGACAGGGCTGCTGAGATGAAAACCAGTTCACTGGGTACTTGGCCTTCAATTTTGGGAAATGTTGGGCCCAAGTCCTTTCAGAATTTTTTTTGTTACTACCAGTGACATAAAAATACAGGTTACCTCACTGGGAAGCATTCACCCCAAACATGTCTTCATTCTATTAAATGATGGAAAAGGCTCCACCAGACATTTAAGAGATAAGATTTATCCTTACAAAGGAAAGGATCTGATATTAAAAAGTCATTCATTACAAAAGATGCCAAAAGTTGGCCCAAATCTTTTGCTATAAGAAGACATCAGTGTGTCAATAAGCTAACAGCTGGAACTGGGAAACCCTCTTTACGAGGAGATGATAATTTGTTCACTATTTTCAGTCTTATGATTTGCATGGTGCGTGGTGCACTGGTTTTCAAAATGTGGTCTAATAGAGTCTACAAAATTCTTTAGGGGTCCACAGTGGGTCTCTGGTAGAATAATTTATTATGCAGTAATACCTATGTTTGAATAGTAATTTATATTGAACAAACTCCAGTGTGATCTGATCCACTAGTTGAGAGAGGTTGTTGTCAAGCTGTCAGTAGGAGCAGCTGGCTACTGATCTATGAAAGGTGCCTTTGCTTCCACCAAAAGAGTGCATGGAACCAAACCATTGGAGAACCACCGCCTTGAGGTATGGACACCAAATATTATCTAGTTTAGCCAGACCAGAAATCTGGCACTGACTGCTGTTTTAATAACATTTCTCTCATCCCTACACCACAATACCCTCATGGTCAACTGAGAGAAGGTCCTTTATTTCCAGAGCTTTTAAGCCCTGATAAATAAGATTCCCTCCCTGGCATTCGCCTTCTACAGCTATGACACATGCTTCATACCCAGTCACCTTGCTTTAGACCTCAAAACGGGGTGGAAGGAGTACAAATATTCAGAAACTAACAATGAGGCTGTCCTGACAGCCAACAGAAAAGGGAACTCCTATTCACAGAGCCATGTCTGGGACACAGCCACGCTCCCTCTGCTTTAGACTGACACAGTCTTTAAACTAGATGAAATTATTAAAACAATCTGTTTTATCTCATTAGTCCAGATGTGGCTATTAGTAGAACTCTCCCTGCTTTATAGTGTCATATTGAAAACCCCAAAGTAAAAACTTAGCAACACTAGGTTTCCGGACTAAACTGCCTTCTTTATCCAGGCTGTTTCTCTTAAGCCTGTGAAATGAAATTTTATAGTATATATAGAGAGATGTCCTTGTCTCTGCTATCTTCCCACATCCACCTCAAGGACACCTAGAAAGGTTAAAAAAAGGATCAAGTAAGTTAATTATGGCAGACCTTTCTTCTGATTTATTAGGAGGTCAAAATATCCATAAACTAGAGACTTCTACAATATTCCAGTAACCATGGTGACAGCATCACAACCCATACCCAACTCCAAGTCCAGTGTGTCTGAAGGAGGAGCATGAGGCCCATGGAGCATTCTCCCCATGGCTATGCTTTCAGCCTCACTCCCAATTCCCTTGAAAAATAACCCCATCCCACAGTGACCCTGTACAGAAACTAGACTAGAGGTGTTAAGTGCACGTTTAAGAACATGGGGAGCTATAGCATACCCTGACTGCTGACTGATATGCAGAGAAGGGAGCATAACATCTATGTATAAAGACCCTGCTCCCATTTTTATTTCATGGATTAGGGACATGACGTGGTATTTAAGGGTGAGAAACGCACACCTGGCTGGGTTGTTCTCAGGGACACTGAGTGGCTAGACCAGCCACTACCAAAACTACATTCCTCTTGTTATTTGTTTCACTCCAAGAAATACAACCATATTTTACACTGATAAAATGAAAAGGAGTTACAAAGATTTCCCACCTCCTGGATTTTGAAGTGCCCCTGTGAGATACTCTTGGCAGCCATCGCCCCCCACATTGGTTTCACAGGCATAAGCTACAGCGAGCAGAGGTCTAGGTTCTGATTTCATCAACCTTTTCTTTTTTTAAAGTTTTATCAAAAGAGGCTCTCTAAGCGCAGCACCAACAAATTCCAAGCAGCAATGCCAAACCCTGAACCAAAAGGAATAAAAGGAAAGGTACCTTCTACCACTCTGTCTTTCCCCTGTAGTTCTGCTACTGTCTGGGGCTAGAGGTTGATGGCACAGTGGACGTGACTGACAAGACCGTGAACATCACAGCCAAGCAATGGTCAGTGGAGGTCACAAGCCAGACACATGCAGTGTACTTTTCACAATTACCCCCTCAGAGAACGCCCTCCTTTCCACAAGGAGATAAGTAAACCCCATCATGCACTAGGCTGAGATATGTCAAGCAACTGCACTTTGCTGTGTTAACAGACTTGTCACCAGTGAGAGAAAGGAAAAGTAAAGAAGGTCACACAGAAACTCTTTCAATCTTAAAAAGGTAATGTGTCAAGAACTTTTCAGGGACCCATTTTCCAGTATCTGCCTTGGCATTTGCAAAGAATGGGAAGTCAGGAAATAACAATTACTACGAACAAGTGCCTTCTACTAGATTCAGAGCCTGCTTACCTGTGCATCAATGATTTTCTGCTTTGCATCAATAACTGCTTGCATCTCAGCATGATCCTTCTTCAATTCCTCTTCTACAGCCATTAGCCTAGAATAAGGGAGGAAGGAGACATCCACATTTTCAAAGTGAGGGCTAGCTAACATAAAGAACAAGTAACTTAAAACTCAGAATAGCTCAATATTTTCTCTCCCTTCTAATCTATTTGCATCTGCAACCATCTTTTCTTTCCTCTTTACCACTTTGGAAGAACATGTATCCAAGGTTGATTTCTCTATCTGTGACTGGATCCCATGCATGTTCATCTTCTCTGCAGCGGTTTTCTCTTAATCATTTCTTCTACTACCTCTACCACACCACCCCCTCAGCATAATTTAATTCATCTTAAAATATCAAACCAACCAACAACAACAACAAAAAATCCTTCTTAATCCCAAATTTCCCTATAACTGCTGTCCGCTGTCCTATCTTGTTCTTTCCATCCACAGTCAAGTTTCCTCAAAGAGTAGCCTAGATTTACTAGGTCTAGTTTTTTTCTAATCTACCATTCACATCTTACCACTGATGTTTAGCCCCATGACTCTGTTGAAACTGCTTTCAGTAAGACTGCCAAACTCAAACCAAACTCATTGCCATCGAGTCGATTCTGACTTATAGTGACACTATAGGACAGAGTAGAACTGTCCCATAGGGTTTCCAAGGCTGTAAATCTTTACAGAAGCAGATTGCTACATCTTTCTCCCAGGAGCAGCTGGTGGGTTTGAACCATCAACCTTTTGGTTAGCAGCTGAGTGCTCAACCACTGTACCACCAGAGCTCCTTAGTAAGATTGCCAGTGACCTCCATACTACTAAAACATTATGCCTTTTCTGACCTCAGTTTACTTGACGTGTCCACAGCATGTGACAATATTGAAGCATAGTGGTTATGAGCATGGACTCTGGAGTGATTGCCTGGATGCAAATCCTGACTCCACCACTAACTATGACCTTGGGCAAGTGACTTCATGAGCGTATGCCTATTTCCTTGTTTGTGAAATGAGAAGAATAATAATGGCTACCTCAGGGATTGTAATGAAAATTAAACAAATTATTATTTTTAAAGTGCTTAGAAAAGTGCCTGGCCCATAGTAAGGAGCTATACAAGTGTTTGCTAAAATTGACCCCTCCTTCAATCTCCGTTAGGAGTTTCTGGGTCAAGCAGTCAAGTGCTTGACTACTAACCAAAAGGTTGGCAGTTTGAATCCACCCAGAGGTGCCTTGGAAGAAGGGCTTGGTGATGTGCTTCAGAAAGGTCACAGCCTTGAAAACCTTGTGCAGCACAGTTCTATTCTCACACACACTGAGTCACCAGAAGTCGAAGTTAACTCAATGGTAACTTTTTAAAAATTCTCCTTTGGCATCTGTGGCACATTCTCTTGTTTCTCTAGCCCTGAATATATCCAGTGAAACTCCTTTCCATGTTTCTGGACTCTTTGTGAAAAATTAAGTTAAAATCTTAGACGCTGAATACATAGATTTTTAAAACCCAGCTCTCCTCTAAGACATCTCAAGTGAGTCACTAGGGTTTTATATTTTCTAATGGTTAGGATTAAGATAACCAGAATGCCTCTGCTTCACAGGGAGTATACTAAGGCCTCATATTTAGGAGATCTTAAGAAGTATAGTCAGGCATCACATATGTACTAAGTACCACAGAGTACAGACAGGGTTGAAAATGGCTTTTGCTGCCATTCCTCTTAGATTCTTTTGATCATCTCCCTACCTCTTGGCATCCCTGCTAGCCCACAACCACCACCAGGTGATTCTCTAACCTGCTGATGATGCTTTTCATCTGGCTGTCCTTCTCTTCCTGCTGCCTACGCAGCCGCTCCTCGCTGTCCTCCAGCCGGGCCTTGTATTCCAGCAGCAGCTTCTGCATCTGCTGTTCCTGCACCAGTAACCGGCGTTCATACTCCTCCAGCCGCCTGCTGGATACTCTCAGGCGCTCCTTCAGTTTAGAAATTTCCTGTTCATACTAAAGCAGAGAAGAGGCGCCAAAGAGAAGGAAAGAAAAATTGGAGTTTTTATTGGTTTCAGAAA
This sequence comes from Dugong dugon, assembly GCA_030035585.1. Lineage (NCBI taxonomy): Eukaryota > Metazoa > Chordata > Mammalia > Sirenia > Dugongidae > Dugong > Dugong dugon. Next base: position 40,744,523 of record CM057469.1, on the reverse strand, counting down.
TTAGTGATTTACTTTTTTACAAAAGCCAACTCCAGGCGATACAGCTGGATGCTGTTTAAACTACCATTCCATGTGCTGCTAACATTCTTTAAAGTTATCAACAGCCATAAGTGTTAATGCAGCTTTGCCTTCCTCCTAAAATTACATTTTCAATCTGATTTTGGCACTCCCAACCTATATATTTATGTATCTCTCCCCACATTAAACTACCAGCTGCTGCAAGCCACATCCAATCTGTGATGGTATAAAATGGGAGCAGGTAAAAACTAAGTCTAAGCACTTAGAAGCCTGACAAATCACTTAAAACGAGCCTAAAGCCAGTTCTCTACAAAAGGAAAGATTTCTATATCATCACCTGCACTGTAGAATCTCTGACATATCCTGGCTCATTCTTTCTCTCTACTAGGATCAGACCTTTAGAGAACAAGCAACATTTCTAATATGTTAAGCTACTAAAACACTAAGTAGTGCTTTATGGCAGAGTAGGCTATTGCTGCTTTTTTTCTAACTATATTCAGGTCACAAGCACTGAGCAAAGGCCTACATGCTCTTTAGGACTGATTAATATTGCCCTTGGCCCTTTCCACGCTGTGGCTCATCTGCTCATTTGGTACCACTTCCTGGAACACATATGTCTATTTTCTCACTAAGTAGCTTTATACAAATTCAATGATTCAATTGGTTATACGGTCCTTTCTTATACTGAAGTTGCTGTGGTCAAATTTTCTAGATAAGGTGAGAAGCATAAGTTTTCTTGTGGATAGGCTACCTACATTCATCAGTAACTAATAATGGTGATAAATCTGCATGGTGCTTTATAAAATGCAATTTATTTTCACATAAAATTAACTCATTTAATTGAGGTAGCTTCTACTTAACCAAGATATTCCTAAAATACACTTGTTAATCCAGAACGTCAAAAATGACAGCTTTTATAATAGGTTTAAGAGGTAGACTGCATCAACAAGCGTAGTTCAGGATCATGCTAATAAGCAAGCAGAAGCTAGTTGTCTGGTTGTCAATTAAATGAAATGAAGCCATACGTGATATCAAAGTTCTTGCTTGATAATCCTTTTTCCATGTCAGCTTTTCTTTAAAAACCAAACCAAACCCAAAGAATAGATAATGTGCTTTTAAAAGCTGTCTATAAAGTAAGAAGTTTTTTTAAATCTAAAACAAGAAAAAAAAAGACAAAACTGTTACCAAGATATAGAAAGGATGTCTAGTCTTCCTTGGTTAAAGACTAATAACCAGTTTGTGGAAACACTAAATATTCATCTAAAGTGACTAGAAATAAATAGCAGAGTATTTTCAAAAGCAAGGCAACCTACATTTCAAAAGGAAAGAAAATATTATAGGCAAACTGCCCAACATGATGGACATTTTCAGCATATTTTCACACAGACACTACTGACCCCTTATACGTAGACATACATATGATGGTTAACATAAGAGGTGTACTTGAAGGGAGTGGGGAGAAGTTCATGCTCTTAGCTAGATAACCTCTATTAGTGGCCTATCACTTGTGAGAGTAATTAAGTCAAAAAAGACAGACTGGGTTTTCTACCTTCTCAGCATGCTTGGCTTCATCTTGATTTTGCCCAGTTTCTTCCACATCCTCTTCATATTGCCCATTGTTCAGAACCCAGGCTGCTGTCCTCTCTACTGGGGACATTGTGGCAGAGTCCACAGGTGACTGAACCTGCATCAGAAATAGTCATCAGCATTTCCGAAAACAGCTCATTCACTGGTTATGTTTCATGAAGAGAGATACTCTTAGAAGAGATAACCGTGATCCATCAGTTTCTACAATCAGTTTTCTAATAAATGCTCTCAGCCCTAAGTAATATTTTATTAAACCCATGGCTAGAGATGGACGAAGAGAATATCTATTCATATAAGAACAAACTATTCTGAATAGAAATTTGTATGCATCACATTCAAGAACCTGTGTTTTTCTCCCTCTAAAAAAGCAATGCCTTAAAATTGTTAATTTGCCCAATGGTACAAATGCTTTTAGGTACCAAACTATCTACTAAAATTAAGATGATGATAGAATGAGAGAAAGAATGATTTGAAAGTTGATTGCTCAGGTGAAGAGATGTCTGTTTAACTCAGATGGTTGGGAACTAAGGAACTGATTAATGCTTAACAAACTCACCAAGTGCCCATTTATACATTGGAATGCCAAGTTCTTAATTTTCATATTAACCATTGAGAAAAGGAGAAGAATAAGTGGTATTGGTCATTTTTATAGAGCACTGACTTCTTCATGGACTAAAGCCACTCAGAAGTCCATATTTTTAGACCAGAAATTTCCTTGATGAATAAAGGATCAAAACAATCGATGCTGGATAGTCTAAGGGAAATTTTTATCAAGTTAAGATGGCTAGATAAATTGACCTTTTCCAATACAGAGATACAGAAGGAGTTGTAGTACAGAAGTCTGGCCTTGAGTAGTCACTCTGCCATTTGGTAGTTATGTTACTTAATCTCTTAAATATTATTTTCCTAATCTATGGAATAGAGATACTACCACAATCACCACCACTGCCTATCCTGGACATCTTATAGGGAGTTGTGAAGATTGAATAAGAAATGTATTTGAAAGTTCTTTGGAAACTACAGAGTGCTACAGAGCTTAGACTTTATTACTATATGTTTAGAAAACTGGCATTGCGTATTACAATTTATATCAGGCTACTGAATATTAGTACTTTCTCCATAATATTGGAAATAAACCACAAATTCCTTTTCTCTGGCCTGCCTTTTCCATGAATACTACATTTCTGTTCAAATTATGATATCTCTTTGGACAATTCAAGGGATGACAGTTTATTTTATGTAAGCTATTCTCCTTTATCCATACTTGGGAAGCCTTCTATATTATCAGCAATACTGATTTTTAGGTTACTTCTGCAAATGGTTAACTTCATTCATTTTATGCTGATTCTTACTGACTTTATATGGTAATTTTTTTCCCTATTCTCAAACTGTGGCATGCGTAAAACACTAGCCAAAATAAAATAAATAGAGGCTATCTTTCAAAGAGTACAGTCTCTTGTAAAAATTAAAAAATAGGAGTTTGACTTTTACACTCAGATTATTTCTAAATATTTTGTCTCAGATTTGGTTTTGTTTCTTTGGATTCACTCTAGTAAATCTGTGTGTGTGTGTGTGTGTGTGTGTCTGCAGAGAGAGAGAGAAGGAACAAAGCTTTGTATGTTAGTTAGCCTTTTTATAACTAAAGTGGATTTCTATTTTGAGAGCCAATGCTCCATAATCTCAGAATTGAAGGGAATTTTCTCTTCCATGCAGAGTTGAATACCTTAAGAATCTATGTATCATTTTGGAATAGAGCCCAGTTAAATTTTAAATAGACAGATTTTTTTTAAAAGGGGGGTATTCTGATGGCCTTGAGAAAAAACTTGGTTGCAAAGACAAAAAGGTTATCAGAGACAGGCTGGGAAAGACTTTTAAAAATGCAGTGCTTTAAAAAGGAGTATGAGGGGATCTTTTTAAAGGTTTGAAGGAGAATCTGGTTTAGTTGATTTACAAACACATTTATACATACGTATTAATAAAAAATGGTTTCATGTCTGAGGATAGATGAATGGATACACACACACACACACACACACACACACACACATACAAGCAATTAATGAATCAACTAGAAATTCCTTTTTAAAGTCATTTTCTCCACTGTAAATATGTCTTACATTTCAGTACCCTCAGTACTCAATAGTCTCTCTCCATCTCTGCTGATCTTTCTTCTGCTTTATTCATTTGTGTATTTCTTTCATTATTCATCATATTCACATTTTCACTGATATATTATCTCTTTAAAACTTTTTTACTTAGCCTTGTGCTAAGCAATAACACCAGTAAAATAATGAGTTTGATGTTATATACTTATACATATTCATACAGAGATACATTTGTATATTTATATATCTATAGTTACATATTTTTCTAGTATTCATTAAAATAATTACATGATTATTTAAATAAACACCTTGCGTACACCTAAAAGTGTTTGAGTATACATTTAGGAACATTAAACGACAGCATATAATAGTTTATCTATAAACTAAAGATAATAATAACCACATAAAAAGTTAGTATGAGAAACAAATGAGAGAGCATGCAAAAGCACTATGTTTTAGAAGCATTTTGTAAACTGTATAAGGTGCTTTACATGCTAGTTGAATCATACACACATATGTACACACATACACAATAGCTCTCCCTCTACTAGCTCTTAAAAATACTTGGAAGGCAAGAGAATGGGGCTTTAAGTTTAAAAAAATCTGAATTTAAAAAATTAACAGAAAGTCAATATTTAAAGGAGACAAATGCCTTTTTAGTTTTATAATCTTATCAGCTTAATGCACAGAGCACAGGAAAGGTACTTTACTGTGAAACCAGAATTTTCTATTCAATAACAGTTTGAGATAAAGTTGCTATTTAAATTAATAACTTTATTGTTTGGAATGTATTACTTCAAGGAAGCTAATTCAATAGCTTTCTGTCTTATATAGTTAACAAGATATTGCTTGAATGAACTTTCTTTCCCTGTGGTTTGTTATGGGTAACTATCGGGTGTCTATAAATGCACTGCAAACGAATGGTATCCCTAGGAACACATAAAAAGCATGCTAAAAACACCACTACCACCACCGCTTTGGGTAATCTGAGCTTTAACTGTTAAGAAGTTGTAAAAACAAGGGTTGGTTCACTGCACTGGTGATGGTGGTAGCTACTGTATACCTTAAGGACGACTAACATAATACCCAATAATCATGACAGATTGTACAATGAGAACTCGGTATGCCAGGTCTATTCCTATTTTACCGGTTGAATCTTATTTTCAACACTTTCTAATATTTCAGGCCTAGAACTCTACCTGGTTATGTTAGGTAGTCAATAACTGTTGACAAAATAAATTGGATCATCCTTATCTATTCCTTATATTCATGATAAAGCCTTTACATAATTATACATTGAAAAGTAATATGAAGCAAACTGAAAATAGTTATTGTGCTAGATTGAGAGAAAACAGAGGTGATTTTTATTTCAAAATTAATTTTTGGAGTAATATGTTCTTCATATAAAAAAACTATACTGTCTTTTATATTTTTTATATATGTGTGCAGGTCCTTGTTCCCAATCAGATTGTTAATCCCTGAGAGATGGCAGCACATCATACAGTTGTTTTGAAAGGTAGTGACTAGTTAAATGCACAACAGATGCTCAACAAAATCTTATTCACTTATTAAAATACCCTGGCATTTCTCTAGAGTTCATTACTAAAATATAATTCATTACAAAGAGAAGAATACTCTGTTTTTCTTCTAATCCTTTGAAAGCACATCAAAAGCTTTTCCTCAAGGATTGTTCCACCTCCTCTGTAATTAGCAAAAATTACCTCTAGTTTATGGTCAATAATTAGCAAAAATTACCTTTATAGTTAGCAAAAATTACCTCCAGCTTACAGTCAAGGAAAGGGGTTGGTAAGTGGTACAGATCCCATCTTGCTTAGCTACGGCCTTAGGAAAAGAGTTTATACCCACTGACTTTCAACAGGATCATCAAAGAAAATGAAGGACGAAAAAACAAAAAGAAAAGAAATAAGAAATTCCTAATAATTTGAGATAAAGCTATGTAGGGTTTTCCTGGAACAGTAAGAGAATGTTTTAGGGTAAAAGGTCTGACACAGCAGTTTCACTGATACTACAATTAGTCATGGCTGAACTATGCTGAGGACAACTGAGAACAAGACAAGTCCCTGTTCCTGCCAGTATTTACTAGATATAAGTAAGACTTGTTGGTTTCAGCATCTTCATAGTCTGAATAGTCACGTTCCTATACATGAGTAACACTCTTGCTATCGACACCAAAGAAAGGGCCGTCTAAGTCAATAGTAAACTCTGAGAGTCCTTGAAGAGGTAGGTTATGAGAGGTTTCAACAAACCCAAACGTGAAAACTGCAGTGGCATACCCATAGGCTGGTCAAATACCTACTTAAAAGGCCTCTTCAAATTTGAATTTCTAAGGCTAGGGAATCTAAATCTGAAAACGCCCATATTATAAATAAATAAAGCCTGTTACATGTTCAGAGAACGTTGATACACAGAAACAAAATGCAGAGGGAAATGAGAAAAAAGAAATCCAAATAGAGGCTGAAAAGTGTCAAAAAATTACAAGGCAGCTTCCTGTGGAAAAAAATTCTTTTTCTGTAAATTGTTTCACTAGGATTTTTACTTCCTTCCTACTCACTAAATGAAGAAGACTGAAGCCAGTTACTCTGCCAACAATGGCCACTGCTTTGTGCTTAGATACAAGTGGAATTTGCATGGGACAAAGCTACAGATAATTACAGACGCCTACAGAACAATCCCACAAAGAAATCTTACAGTTTTTAGGGGAGAGAAGAATTCCCCAACACAATCTGCAATTAAAATATGTAAAGGAATTTGCCCTCCAAAATGTGCAGATTATATAGAACTCCAGAGCCTTCACAGGGATGAGATGAGAAAAGCAAGCGAGAAACAGAAAGAGAATATAAATAAATAAATAACAAGTTGGAAAAAATTAACCATATTGGTAGAAAAAGCCAGTGTAGAAAAACTAGAAAATTGAGCAAGCAAAATACAGTGATTTATACTTCAGTTGATGTAACTGTGGCAGTACTAGCAAAGGCATAAACCAAGATGAATATTTAAAGATGGGCTAGGCTATCTCCCTGTGGCTATGCCCACTTTATGCCAATATAATACAATCATTCCCTAACTCATTAATGGTTTTGGCACAAAAATTAATTTCTTGGGGGTGATAAAAAACTTTTGGAAATAGATAGTGGTGATAGTTGCAAAACATGGTGAATGTAATTAATGTCACTGAACTGTACACTTAAAAACTGTTAAAATGGCAAAATTTTTGTTATATATATTTTACCACAATAAAATTTTTAAAAATTAATTTTTAAATCGGTTGTTTGGAGACTATATGCATTTTGCCCCACTCATTCATCCATCCAGTCTTCTAGTCATCCATAAAACATGTATTGTATGCTTCTGTGACAGGTGTTATATTTTCCTAAAGGAAAATGTTACAAATGGCAATTGGTTCCAGACAAGCACACAAAATGCTACTTAATTTATAATACTTATAAATAATGATACCGTCAACCTGAGGCATGTGTTTGGGAATTGACGACTGCATGACACAGGAGGAGTGGGTAAGTAGAGGTAGAACAAGAGAATTTTAATTTCCCTTTTTTGCCTAGGGCTGACCATAGGCCAACTTTTCAAAAGCAGGTAGAGGGCCCTTTTTTCCTCTCCAGCCCCTCTTACCTGTCTAATGCTCTTCTCTACTTCCTACCTCATCCTCACTGACCTCGTGTAGCCCGAATGCCCCCCGCAGATGTTTGCTTCCACACACTATTCCATTTCTAAAATTATTTATCTTTCCTTTTCTCTTTCCAATAATTTACAATAAGGTGTGAATGATTGCTAACCTCCTAACACACACAAATATATATATATTGCTTTTCTTTAAATGAAAATATTTATTAAATAAAATGAATTGGTAAAATTTTGGGAAATGTAATAAAATAAAAGTGAAAAAATTAAGATTGAAGAAAAGCTTGATTTCTCGGGAAAGGCCAACCAACTAGGAGGTTTTGCACAGAAGTCTGTTCTCAGAATCAGCTTAAGGTAGTCATGCTTTTCATCCCTTCTTCCACTTCTGTATCCAGGTTTTTGTTTTCTGTGTGTGTGTGTTTGCAAACAGTAAGTATCAAAGCAGGGGCAAGGGACTATGATAATAGCAGAGTGGAGGCTGAAGTAGCCAACCCAGTAAGTGCCTACCTGTAAAACTGCAAATATATTAAAAAGATACACTGGGGTTTTATTGTGGGATCCCCTGTCCAATTATTTTGCTGCATGAGACAATTTGTCATAAAATTCTTTAAATCAGAAAGCGCCCCAGTGCTTTTATAAAGTATGACTAGGTTTCAAAAAAATTCAATGAATACAAGTTTTGAAGCAATATATTTTTAAATGTGTGTGTATGTGTGTATGTGTGTGTGTGTGTGTGTGTGTGTATTCCTAAGGTTATTAGTTTGTTTTGAAGAGCAAAGTGTGTATTGGTATCTCAAAATGTAATATGTAAGGAAGAAATGATTAAATTCTTGGCAAACCTCTTTATTTGTCAGGGGAAAAAAAGTTTGGAAACCTTACCATTTAAAGAGTGGATGTGAGTACTTGATGGGCTTGTTCATATAAATAAAATATAAAGGATTTGGAAATGTTTAGAAAACTTGTCAACCACCTGTGTTTCTTTTTTTTTTTTCACCCCTCTCCTTTACCTTGCCTTTATAGGTGTTCAGTTGCTTGTTTTTCTAGCCATTTCCAGGAAAAGGCACATGGGACTTGATATTTCCACAGGGAGTTGGGGAATGGGGTGGGGAGCAGTTATACTACACTCTTGGCTCAGAATGCAAAATTTTACTCTGGAAGCTTAAGGAAAAAAAAATTAGAATTTGTTTCCAGAATCCCAAAATATATTACAGTTAATTTGGCCTACAGAGTTCATAGTTTAAGTGTCTAATTATCCATTCAACACCACAGATCTGTTCTAAGTACAAACTGAGGTAGTAGCTCTGCTGCTGTTAGTCTCCCAAGGGGAATGAGTCAGACTATCTGTCCAGCTGCTGCCTCGCCTAGCCAGAAACCTCCAAAACTTCTCGTTTTCTCTTTCCACTTAAAGGTAGCAGAAAATATTTATAAGTGGAAATCCTGTTATAATTGAATTTCCCAATTAGTTACACATAAAGACCTGAGGCAACAGCTGGGTCAAGTGGAAGCCAGCCCCCTCCAGCACTCACCCCTACCTGCTGTGTCTGTTGTCTCTGGATGGCCCTCACTTTGGGAACAGGGCTTTCTCTGGAGGACGAGGACTGCTGCCGGGACCGGCTCCCATTCTGCACAGGTTCGGCCACCAGGGCTGCAGATGCCAACGACGTGCTCCCGGTGCTACGTAGGGAAGCACTATGAGGCAGGGATGGTGGAGCTTTGGCTCGGGCACCTAACCCGGCCTGGTCCATTTTTCGGATTTGGGCCTGCCCAGTACTATTTTGCCGAGGAAGGGCGAGAGGTATATGTCTGTCTGGCACAGTGTGCCGCCTGGAGAAGTCGTCACTCTGAGTGCTACGTTTGGTGAAATCCTCCATGCTGCTATTGCTAGGTCCACTGAGTTTGAAGTCTTCACTGTTACTTTGGCTTCTGGAACTGGCAGTGCTTAGGTTCTCCAAACTGGAATCTACAGAGGCCTTTGGCATTGTTGGAATTGGGTTATTGAGGTGATAGACTGGGTTCTGGAATGACAAGGGCTGGAGGCTGCCTGGTTGGTTCAAGGCTGGGTGCAGGGGCCTTCTCACTTGGGGTGCACTCTGGGGAGTGCTCTGGGTTTCCCGAAGTTGTTTGATGCTGGCCACCTGGGTTATGGAAAGCTGGCTGCCAGTCAAACGCATAGGCACATCAAGCATGACAGATGCATGCTCCACTTGAACAGCATGGGTGTCCTGCAGGTCCATGAGAGAGATGCTCCGACCATTAGGAAGGCTACTTTCCTTTTCATCCCTTTCAGAGTAAGTCACACTCTGGGAGGAGGCTTGCTGAACCAGCAATAATGTTTTCCCTCTGAAATAGCTATCTGTGTTGTCCTGGCTTGGAGATTTTAGTTTATGTAAATCACTGTGTAAAAGAAAAGGATCCTTAATTACTTTTGAAGCAATTTCAACATAGTTAAAATTCCTCAACTAAGGCATATGAACTCATCTGAAGGTTCACAGGTCCAGTATGGATACTTAAATTTCTTTCCAAACTCAGATATCATCATTACAATTCTTAGAGTAAAATCCATTTTTAGTTTTCCCCAAAGGAGTAGAACAGCACTGTCCTACACCACCCCAGCACTGCCTTTGGTTTTTACTAGAATTCCGATCATATCCTAGTTAGATTAAAACTCTTCCAACATATTCCACTTCATCTACTTAATCAGTTCTATGCCTTCAAAAGGAGAAGCTGTGCACGCACAAACAAGGAGTCCCTGCTAAAGGCACAAGTCTTGCCAATCCAGAAAACAGTCTGAGCATCACCTTTGTATGTATCTGTCCAGCTGACATGGCTAGCTATAAAATGGTTTAAACTGAGGTTCTCCAGAGTTCTGAATGCTACAGTGCATGAAAAACATCAATTTCATAAAGCTCTTAGTCTTTCATTAAGTAGGACATAGTTTTTTTTATGTTTCTTGGGTATATTACAACTCTACATTATCATTTCTAGAATATAAGTTCCCCTAGATCTTGGACATTATTATGACAAACAATTGGATTTATCTCAGGTGAGATGATTCTTTTCAACTGCTATATGATTTTAAAGTTGTAAACTGAACAAATACGTTAAATAGATTTTTGCCAAATATCTGAACATTCTCTCTGAGATAGTAGTTCAAATTCTCTCTTTCATACCTGTCAGTGGGGTCCTCAAATATTTTCTGCAGCCCGGAAGAGAGGCTTCCACTAACATTTGGACTGGAGTTATGCTCAGTGAAACGTCTCAGTTGTTGCTGTATTGGTGTAGGATTAGTCAGGGACTTGGTAATGTCAGCAAGAACACGAGGGAGGGGTCCCAATTTTGCCACGGTCGCCTGTAGAAAGGAATTTTCACCCTAATTGGATAATAAGCATTGTGACATCCACCACACATTGTTTTTGGGACACGATGCCCATTGATGAAGGGGTGGAGGTTGGAGGGAAGGGTAGGTGTTTGCATATGGGAGTGGCAGGTTCATAATGCATTGTTATGGAGCAGCAGAACCATGGCGTCGAGATGAATGGAGGAGGCGAAACAAGGTGCAGCAGACATCGAGGAAAGAAAGGAAATAGAAATTAGGATTATGCAAATCAAAATTAAAAGACATGCTCAATACAACCAAACTACTGCCATTCCAACTTAAAATAGGCATGCAAAGCAAACTAAAACTTTGGGAGGAGGCTAGTAGGTCAAGGTAGGGAAGGGCAGGGGAAGAATCAAACACCTTCTAACCAAAAGGAACTTGAAGACCAGAGAATCAGCTAGTGTGATGAAACTTCCAAGGAAAAGGGATCATGTGAGAAAAGAAATGCATGCCAACATACAAAAAGGTACGGCATTCGGGGTCCAGAGCACTGCAGGGCACGCAGATGATATTGCCATTCACAATCCCATTTCATCTTGGGAAACTTGATCCACTGCTAACTAAATTTGTATCAGCCAGGCAAATTTTTTTTTTAAATAGCAAAATCAAATAAACTCTCTCTAGGAGATATGCCTAGCTTCACTCCTGGTTCCCAGGACCAAACAGATATTAAAAAGGAGAAAATGTGTTTACATAGCAAAGCCTGTTAAAAAGACCTTGACCCTGACTAGCTATGCTTATTTCACAAGATAACTATGTCTGCATCCCACTGATGCAGTCAGTCAACAAAGAATAACTTTTTAGTACTTGCTTTATTCATCTCAAACATTTTTTTCTTTAGGGAATCCTATTCTCAAGAAAGTTATGGGACCCCTTAGCTATTATGCAGTTTTACATGGCTGCCTTTGGGTCTTTTTTGTCTTCTCAATAATCAATAGACTTTCCACTCTGTTCAAATGCGTACAAATGCCACCTGAAGAATGCATTTACTTGCTCAACTATCTTGAGCCATAATTCATATTTGAGGAATTTATCCTCAGCATAGCTACAAATTAAAATCTAGCATTTGTAAGCATGGAGCCTTAGAGAATACGGAACGCTTCATTGTTTTACAAATGTTTTAAACACCTGTGGACATCCTACCATTTAAGTTTCCTTGGGAAAGTGGTCTTTGTTAATAGGTTTTACTTCCCCCTCCCCCTAGATTTTATTGGTTTCACATTTATAAGGATAATAGGAAAACAAATACACAAATCCTTATCACAGAAAAATAATTTTGTCTTTTGAAGTTATTCTAACATACCACCATATATGTTTATAAAGTACCTGTAGCAAACAAAAACATTAATAAATAATTATTGTGATAAACCTAGCCAAAGTCTATTAGGTTATTTTCTACTACAAAATCTATTCCTCTTTTAAAAATCCCAGAGGAAAGGAAATGATTGGCATGGTATAAATTTAGTCATTAATATGGTATATAATAAAATTCTTAGCTTATAGGTTAGAAAAGGAATGATTAAAAACGATAATTTTTTTTTTGTATTCTTTAACTCACATGTACAGAAAAAGAAAACACTGGAATTTTCAGATCCCAGGTGACTGCAGCACTAATAATTATATCAACCCCCTGACTTGCATAATAAAAAATTTCATGGGTAAAACTACTTAAACATGATATTCTCAGTATTTTTCTGCCAGCATTTGTTAGAAATTATGTGATTTCATCTCATTTTCTCATATATGAATAAGGCTGAATAACCAAATATTTGATATAAGTGTCTATGCAAGTTTTCAGATATACATACGCATGTGTAGTGTATAAAATTTATAGAAATATGCTCCATTAATTCAGGTAATTATTTTAAAAGGTATATAAATAATTTCATGGCTTTTGAGAATTTCATGCTTTCTGGTCACTTATTTTACTTGTAAGTTATAAATCATTTACTTCCAGACTTGTAGGGCAAAAGGTTGCTTTCAATGAGCAGAAGGGTAAGTACTATCACTCTCTAGATAACTTCTAGAATTCAGGTATATTAAGGTTCTCCCATGTTCCATTACCCTTCTTCCAGTCTGCTTTACCTTATCAAGTTGGGAAACTACTTCCCACAATAAGGAATGCAAAACTGAAAGCTCTCGGCCCAGATCAATGTAACCATCAAAGCCTGGGGTGTTAGAGATGGTGTCTGGATTAGAGATCTCCAAAAGAAAGCGCTTCATTCCACTCCATTCATGTTCTAAAAAATCATTCATGAATGCCATGTATTCCTCCTTGTTACCAAACCTGAAGCAGAGGGACAGAAAATGAGAAAGAATATATTTAGGAAAAGAGATGTGATCTTTTGAGTTGACTTACAGAGGGCTACAATTTTTTAATTTTCATTTTTGAGGCGTAACTAATTTTATTATCTATGAATGATAAATACTAAAGCATACTTCTTATCACTTTAATACTCAAAAACTTTGAATAGCTTTCTGTTCTCTATAGTGTAAAGCAAAATCTCTTTTATCTGGCATTTAAAGCTCTCTACAATATAGCCCTTACCTACTAAATGCTCACCAGTATAAACCTTCCATGTTGCTAAGCTTCTTCAAAGTCTTCCAAATACATTATACTCTTTTTCTTCCCCAAGACTTTGCTCATGTTACTTATTTCCACTACTGAAGAATTTCCTCTTTTCTGCCTATCCAGATTCTAGTTATCTTAAGGCCTCACTTAAGTCCATAAAATACATTCTAAAATAAGCTAAAAATAATTTCTACCAGAATTAGCTCAAATATGGGTGTGTGTGTATGTATGTTGTTGTTGTTATTCATAAGGTTTTCACTGGCCAATTTTTTCAGAAGTAGACTGCCAGGTCCTTCTTCCTAGTCTGTCTTAGTCTCGAAGCGCTGCTGAAACCTGTTCATCATGGGTGACCCTGCTGGTATTTGCAATTCCGGTGGCATAGCTTCTAGCATCACAGCAACACACAAGCCACCACAGGATGACAAACTGACAGATGCATGGTGGTGTGTATATGTTACATACATCATATATGTAAAAATATATTTATATGTGTATATATATTCTTTTACTTATGGGTTGGCTTGTATATAAAGTACACAAACTTAAAATAGTTTACTTCTAAAAAGCTACTATTTATACCAGAAAATAATCTCTCATTGAATACCTAATTTTTTTCAGTACAATTCTAATAGAAACTTATTTTTAAGCATCCATATTGAGTAAATCTGAGATCAATTTTACAAGTGTGAATTCCTTCCCAGTCATTTCTTAAAACTACTTTTTTAAAATTATAAAAGTAATACAAGGCTTATTGAGGGAAAATTTGAAAACACTGAAAAATAGAAGAAAAAAAAAAGCATGGATGCACCCACTCTTACACCACCCAGACATATCTACTGTTTATGTTTGAGTGCATTTCCTTCCCAACTGTTTTCTCTTTTCTTTTGAAAAATTTTAAACCTACAGAAAGATTGAAAGAATATACAATGAACACACAAATGCCTTCATCTACATTAACCAACTGTTAACGTTTTGCCAAATGTGCCTTTCACTCTCTCTATATGCACATATACTTCTTTGTTTTGTTTTGTTTTTTTTATGAACCATTTTAAACTAAGTTGCAGACACCACCTCTAAATATTTTAGCATCCCTTTCTTTAGAGTAAGGATTATCTCCTACATAAGCCAATGCCATTCCCACACTAAAACTCATGAATTATATACAGTCCATATTTAAATTTTACCAGTGTATTTTATAGTTTTGTTTTTCTTCCCCCCACAATTCAGTTTCTAATTGAGTTTCAAGCATTACATTTGGGTATGTCTCTTTAGTCTCTTAATCTAGAACAGTCTCCCCCACCTCCATCTTTTCCATTTTTTATGACACTGGCTTTTTAGAAGTGTCCTGGCCAGTCTTAGGCAATGTAACCACAGGATTTGTCTGGTTCTTCCCAATTTTTTTATATTTAGGCTTTTATGTTTTCATATTGTTGGGATAAGAGCGTATGTACCATTCAGTATTCTGTCTTTTAATTTTGTTTTGACTGTTTTTATTAGCACTTTTCACTGAATATTCTCATAATTTTCCATATTATTGGATACTCTTTGTAAAGACTATTTGTACCCACTGCTGTTGTGTCAATTCTAACTCATAGTGACTCCATATGACAGAGTAGAACTGCCCCATATAGGGTTGCTATGGGTTGGAATTGACTTGATGGCAATGGGTTTGGTTTGGTTTTTAATCTTTAGGCGAGCAGATCACCACACATCTTTCTCCCACAAAGCAGCTGGTGAGTTCGAACTGCCAGCCTTTCAGTTAGCAGCTGAACATCTAACCACTGTACCACCATGGCTCCAAACATTCTATTGAATGGATATACCATAGGTTACTTAACCATTCCTTTATAATGTGAATATATAAGTTGTTTCTAATTCTTTGCTAATTTTTAAAAATACTGAAAGGAAAATCTAACATGAGCAGTGAAGCTTTCACCCTTATCCAAACTTTAGGCCTCATATATTTTTAAAACAATGTTTCTTTAAAGTGGGTATAGTAGTGTCACCTACTTGGCAAAGTTGGCCAGGTTCTGGATGACCTTGGCAATAAGAGTTAGAGTCCGAGAGGTGCGGTCATCAGGATACTCTTGCATAAGGTTGAAAAGACTGGGAGACATAATGGCTGGGCACAGAAAACGGAGAAACAGTGAGGCACTAATGAGCCGCTCGCTGATGTCCTGTTTGCCTCGGTTCAGGCACTGCTGCTTCCATGATGCAAACACTTCTTTCAACTCACGAGGGAAAACACTGGGGAAGGGGAATAAATCAAAACCTCTAAATACAAGTACCATAACCGAGGAAAGCACAAGCAATCCCATTTGGACCCAACACATCTCTGCTCTAGAGCCAGGCTGTTGAGAGGGCCTGATGGAGAGAGCTGTCTGATTCATGGCTGAGAGGTAGAGGTGGACGAAAATTCACAGAAGGCCAGGTGGCCAGATGGAGACTGGAAACCCAAAGCTACAAAGCTCAGGGATGAGTATAAATTTAGTTTTGCAAAATGGGAAAATGGCAAGAGGTTCCTGACTAAACCATGTGGCTTAATACAGCTCAAGATTGTTTAGCAAAAATTTTCCAAAATCTTACCAATTGTTGGATTTGAGCAATGATCAAAAACTGTTTAACAAGACTGAATATCTCAGACAGCCAGAAAAATACTTTTGGTATTTGATATTGGTATTGGAGAATGTGCTGCTAACATTCTGGGGAAAGATTATATTTATATAGATAATCAGATCAGAGTACTGCTGCTTACAACAGAGATTTATTTTAGACAGGACTGTGTTAGGGAAGCTTTAAATTTTTCTGCTAAGCCTTCCTTTGTTTGGGAGGTAGCAGTTAACACTGTGGTGGTTGAGGCACTGACACTAGCTCACCAGTAAGAGTTGATGATCTTGCAGAAAGCCAGCTCACAGCACATTTTCAGGTTGCTCTGATGGTCTATCAATTCACTAGATGAACATTTGTTGGGATCCACTTCACAGTTCTCATCTGACTCATACAGAGCTTTGATGAACTCCCCTATTTGAAGGAGAAGATGACAAATAATCTAGTTATAAACACTGTCTTTCTGGTTAGAATAAAAGGACTTGGGATTTCTGCCTGAACGTGTATAATGGGGAGTTCTTTTCTGAGATCCAAAGTGGAGGGCTTTGGAACCCAAGAGTTAACACATCCCACACATCATGTTTATTTCCCTTATCCTGGAAGTGGAATTAACAGCAGTCATTAATGTCATCATCATAGCATTTATAAGCATAATAGTGATACTACATTAAACAATGTAGTATCTTTCATCTGAAATCGCAGCTATATTTAATTAGCATTAACTCGTTATTTCTTTCAAGGCCCCCTCTACAGGGTGACTAATGTTTTGTTTTTTGTTATTATTGTGACTTACGTGAAAGTTTACAAAGCAAATTAGTTCCTCATTAAACAGTTAATACACAAATTGTTTTGTGACATTGGTTGTCAATCTCGTAATGTGTCAACACACTCCTTTTCTCCACCCCAGGTTCCCTGTTTCCATTCATCCAGTTTTCCTGTCCCTTCCTGCCTTCTTGTCTTTGCTTTTGGGCTGATGTGCCCAGTAGTCTTCTATACATGACTGAACTATGAAGCACAACCCTCACGTGTGTTATTATTGGCCCTAGAAACCTGTCTCATCTTTGAAGGGTGTGCAGGGCCCATACTCTGGGGGTTTCTCCTGTCTCTGTCAGACCAGCAAGCCTGGTCTTTTTTTTTTTTTTTGGAGAGTTTGCATTTTGCTCTACATGTTTCTCCTGCTCCGTCCGGGACCCTCTATTGTGATCTCTGCCAGAGCAGTTGGTGGTGATAACTAGGCACCATCTAGTTGTTCTAGGCTCAGTCTGATGGAGGTTGCAGTAGTTGTGGTCCATTAGTCGTCTGAACTAATCTTTCCCTTATGTCTTTGGTCTTCTTCATTCCCCTTTGCTCCAGCGGAATAGGACCAGTAGATGTATCTTAGATAGCCACTCACAGGCTTTTAAGACCCCAGTTGGATGTAGAACATTTTCTTTAAAGACTACGTTATGCCAGTTGAGCTAGGTATCCCCTGAGACCATGGTCTCCAGCCCTTAAGCTCAGTAGCTCAGTATTTCAGGGTGGTTGGATATGTCTGTGAAGCTTCTATGACTTTGTCCTGCGTCTAGTTGTGCTGACCGGGGTGACTAATGTTGTCATTATTATAGAAGAACAAATAACCCAAGCTTTATTGAACAGCCCACCTAAGGTTTTAAGTGCTCATGTTTGCACCAAACACAGATGCAAGTAAGGGTCTATAGGCTCACCTCTTGATTTAGGGTTGTTGTTTAACATAGCACAAAATTGTACAACATTTGTATATAATCTGAATATGCTTTTCCATATATATTCAGCTTGTAAGCCCTGTTCAGTTATCCTGTACTCTATAAAGATATGGCCAATATTCCTGGACAGAACAAATCCCTACCTTCCGTGTTTATCCTTCACTACACGCTATACCTTGTATATGCTCTACTGTCCTATGCTCCCCACTGTTTTGTGCTCATTTGTTCACATGTCTGTCTTATCTCTAGAATGGATGCTCTTGGAGGGCAGGGACCAGGTTTTGACTCATGTTCAAATCCCAAGCCCCTTGAATAGTTCCAAAAGCACTGCAGGTGCTCAATAAATATTTCTCAGAAATGGCAGTACGTATTCCTGGTTTGTTACAGGTCTTTATGAGAGCAGACTTTTCAAAGATCCTTCTGAATCTGCTTATATTACTTGAGGTTCAGGCTAGGTAGAACAGATTTCTTGAAAGTGAATAAAAATTCCTGCAAAATAAAATAGCAACAACAATATCAAGAGCATTTTCTATCAAAATGATTAGTATTGAGGTAAAGGAAAGCTTTTAAAAATGGCTATGACAGAGGACAGGAAGTGATAATTTAGAAGAAAAGTGCTTGGAGAACAAGAAGCGAGTAAAGGCTTTGGAGCCTGACAAATCTAGGATCAAATCCTGGATCCATCACTTACTGACTGTCGGGCCTTGAAGAATCACTTAACTAGTCTGAGCTTCAGCTGCCTTTTTGTAAAATAGTGTGAGTAATACCCACTGTGTAGAGTTGTAGTGAGGATCATACACAATGTATGAAGAGCATCTAATATGATGTCTGGCACTTAGTAGGGGCTCAATACAAAAAGTATTTCTGAGTATAAACTATGCAACTAAAAATAATTTTTTTATAAAGTAAAATGACCAGAACTAGTAAAATGCTTTATAAAAATGCTTACCAATTCTCACAAGATTTATATTCAACATTTTCTCAGTGTCTCCTATGCTATGTGCTTCTATATGATCTACCTCACTTAAATACCTAAATTTAAAATTAAGCCATCAGTATCAAATACTCCATGTAAAAATCAGTCAAACTCTAAATTTTTATCATGTGTTTAGTGAGTTCTTTAAGATTATACATATCTTAGGGAAATAGTACTGATATTAACAAATAACTCATTAAAGTTTTCTTCAAGAAAAGAGCCAAATAAATAACTCCAGGGCCTGGAAGTAAATTAACTGTCCATAGCACCAGCCTAAAAAGTCTTTTTTCTCTGATTATTATATTTAAAATGCTACTAAATAGGAAAAAATATTTTCACTTTTGAAACTATAATCTATGTCTCCTAATGTGGAATGCAGCACATTAAAAGGTGAACCTTACATAGATTTATATCTAGAAGCTGCTTACCTGACCAAAAATCATTAAGACATTTAAAAACCATTTAAGTTTGTTCTCTCGCCTTTGAAAAAAAATCAGAGCCAAAAGGGGAGCTCACTATGTTGTTCAACTGTAAGTGTGCGACCAGAATGTTCCATGAGGTGTTTCCTGTCTAAACTATTAACTCATTACTCTCTAGCATCAAAATTTCACATATAGGAATAAGTCAAAGGGTATGGACATATTACTGCTGAAAGGAATTTGCCTCTGTCACCAAGGGCAGAAATCAGGCTTTTGGGGACTTGTTTTTTATATCTCACAGATGGTATCTACTGTGTGTCACAGGACATCAATATGGTATCTGATTTTAATTAGGCAGGTAAAGGGGGCTAAAAGATGGAAGATTTAAGTCTAATGGGGCAGTCTCATTTAGTAAATAGTAATGCTTTACTCAAGATAAATGAAGAGTGTCTAAAAGCAGGTAGACACTGTACAATATGATCGGCAACTTTTAAACTCAATTCTCTCAGACTTCTTCAGGCAATCTGGAAATAGCATCTACCTTTTGCCCAAAGTGTACGGAATACAGAAAAACTTTATTCAGAGTGCTCAATTTAATTTTTTGGTTTACTGATATTTGACTATGAAGCCTTTCTATTTAATGCTTATTAGGAAATTTTTCTAAATTGTATTATTAGTGTTTCCTGCCACAAGAAGTACTGGATCATATGATAAACATAACTGAATCTTACTTAGATAACTGAAAATTTTGCATTCAGAGGTGCTATTTGACAAATCACTCATTATTTTCATCAGCCATATTAAGTCTCAATTTGCAATGGTTACAAGACACATTCTGTAACTCCTTTTAAAAACAGAACATGCCATAAAAGTCAAATAGCAGAGAAAAAAATCAGCCACTGAAAGTGTAGGATGTTAAGGCTAACTAGAAATATAGGGAGTTAAGTGGGAAGAGGTCAATACAATTCCTGTCTTCAAGAAGTTTACCAATTATTCGTTTTCACCACCCTCGCCCTTGCTCTTGAATTAAAAATGTAACAGAGATCTTTGAGGGTTTACTTGAATTTCTTCCCATGCTCACTGAACTAATTTTCATGTCCCACTGAATCAATCAGCTGTTTAATTATTCAATGTCTTATCAAAGGACTTCTATCCACTTTTCATTTTGGAAATTATTTCCTTTGGAAATTCTGTTTAGCTCACTGAATTCTAAAATATTTGATTTTTCAGAAGTAGGTAGTCAACAAATATTCACCCTATGTCCACAGAATGGAGAATATTGTTGGAGATGCTTCATCACTGCCTTTTATAAGACAACACAAACCATGAGATACAATTTATGATATCACTGTAATAAGCTCTTTATGTAAACGAGACTAGAAACCTCTTGTACCTTTCCTAATGTCAACGAAAATCCACCTTCAAAATTCTTCTCATAAATTCCCATTAGATCTCACAGTAAAGTACATAGCTTAGAGAAAATGAAAGAAGATAGGAAGCAGGAAGGAAGAGAAAAATATTACCTCTACACGAAAAACCAATACCAAACCTATTGCCATCAAGTTGATTCTTACTCATAGCGACCCTATAGGGCAGACTAGAACCACCCCACAGGGTTTCCAAGGAGCAGCTGGTGGATTCGAACTGCCAACCTTTTGGTAGTAGCTGAACTCTTAACCACTACACCATCACAGCTCCCATAAGTCAGAAATGACTTGATGGCAACCTCTACACAGTAGGAACTAATTGCTACTATAGTGAGTCTACTTCGTATAAACCCTCTGGTCCTATTTCTTGACCAGTCATTTTTTTAAAATCCTTTCCAACCTGGCTGCTGTCCTCCTGATACCAGTCACAGTCATCACTAGTGATCTTTAGGTTTCCAAATACAATGGCCCTTTTTAAAAAAATTACTAGTAATATTTAAATTGCCAAATACAATGGCCTTTTTTAAAAAAAAATCATTACTTTCCTCAATCTGTGTTGATTTACCCCATCCTTCTTGATACTTTCTTCTCTCTTGACGTCTATGACTAGTATTTTCCTCGTTTTGTCTTCTTTTTTGCATGCTCTCCCTTTCCCTGATCACTTTTCTGATTTTTCTTCCTTCCACATCATGAACCCGGATGCACTGTAAAACCTGTCTTTGGCTCTATTCCCTTCCTGCTCATAGCTTATCCCCTCTATGTGGGTAATGTCAGTCCCAAATTTCCAACAGCCAGCTAGTCAGATGCCTTGGGATTTTCTACTTGAACTTCAAATTCAATGTATGTGAAGTGGAAATATCGTTTCCTCTCTTTCAAACCCACTATTTCTATGTTCTTTATTTCTGTTAAGAATCTCATCATACTTCTAGTCATACCATAACCCACTGCCGTTGAGTCGACTTCAACTCATAGCAACTCTATTGGACAGAGGAGAACTGCCCCATAGGGTTTCCAAGGAGTGCCTGATGGATTCAAACTGCCATCCTTTTTGGTTAGCAGCCATCGTTCTTAACCACTATGCTACCAGGTCTAGTCACATAGAGAGGCCCAAATTTCACTGTAATATTCGACCCTACTAATTCCCATAAACTAAAAAAGTTGCCAAGTCTTATCAGTTCAACTTCTTTAATATCTTTCATATCCATCTTTTCTCTATTCTCACTTACGGTGACTACCTCATTTGGTCTTATTATTTCTTGTGTTTCTTATTACAATGGCTTTTTAAAACTGGATTCTCTGCTAACAGTGCTTTCTTCACTAACCCATCTTAATTTTTCTGTTAAATAGACTCTACGGAAAACACCCTGTCAAAAACTTTCACTGGCTCTCCAATGAAAATCTAAACTCCTCCATCTGGCATTCAAAGCTCTCAACAATTTGGTTATAATAGTTTTTCTGATCTTTTTTTGCTTGTTTGTTTGTTGTTGTTCACTTGTCTCTTTCACTTATTTCAACTAAAAAGTTACACATACCTAGTTTTCTCAAAACCTTATGCCCTTTTGTTCAAGAATTTCTTCCCTTCATGCGAATTCTTATCCTTTCCCCTGCCCAATTTCTGTTTCTCTATAACCTTTCTGCCCTTCAAGCTACACACACACATACATTATAAATGCATTTCACTCAGGAAATTTTACAATTCCATCAGCTGGAATCAATTCCTTTTAATTTTTTAAAAGAGCACAGAATTTTTTTCTTTCTTTTTGGTTACAGGGATATCCTTCTTTCTTATCTCCTTCTCTATATTGTAAACTCCTTGAGGGCAAAAATGTATCTATTCATTCAACACACCTTTACCGGGTCTCTAGATAGATACATGTGGCTGTTGAGCTCTTGAAATATGACTAGTGCAAACTGAAATGTGCAATAAATGTAAAATACACACTGAATTTCAAAGACTTAGTATAAAAAAGTAAAATATCTTACTACTTATTTTTTATATTAAATACCTACTGAAAAAATATTTGGATATACTGGGTTAAAAAAATACATTATTAAAATTAATTTCATCCCTTTTTTTAACCTCTTTTATGTGACTACTAGAAAACTTAAAACTACATATATGGCTCACATTACGCTTCCATAGGACAGTGATGTTCTACATTCTGTACTAAGGACTGGTGAAATGGAGATAAAAGAATTGGCTATTTTCTCCAAGGAACTCATGTCTGCTTTCTCGTTATCTATATTAAAGTGCCTACCATAGTACCTTACTCTACTCTTGATGTCTGAACTTCATGGCCACATCTGGATCTTCAAATGAGTGGCCTGGTTAGCAAGAAACTGTTTATTGAACAAAAAGTAGTTATTGTTAAAAATTCCTGTTGAAATACACACACACACACACACACACACACAGTCATGTGCTGCATAATGTCCCTTTGGGAAACATCTGACCTCAAATACGTTTGCGGTCCCATAAGGTTATACAGTACCGGGACAGGAGAAGCCTCTGGGCCAGTGCCACACCAAGAGCAAGGTAGAGAAAGCTCACAATCATGCATCACTTAACGTCCACAATACGTTCTGGGAAATAGGATGTTATGTGATTTGGACATTGAGTGAACACCATATCATATACCTGCTCGCCTGCTTCCAGGCCCCTTCCCCTTGCTTGGACATCCCAAGTCGGCTGCCCTCTCCCCACGCTCCCTTCTCCCTTCTTACCCTGTGAGCATTTCTCCTTCTCTTCCTCCTGCAGGGGGCGGGGCCACAGGCTCCTCCTCCTCCCAGTGCTGTATAACCTTATGGGACCACAAGCCTGAATAGACAGTATGCAGTGCACAACTGTATGATGTTCATACAACGTCCAAATCACATGACATCCAATTTCATGGAACGTATTGTGGACGTTAAGCAACGCATGACTGTGTATGTGTGTTTGTGTATATATACAAAAAAAAAAAAAAACCCAAACGCGTTACTGTTGATTCCGACGCACAGTGACCCTATGGGACAGAGTAGAACTGCTCTATAGGGTTTCCAAGGAGCTGGTGGATTCGAACTGCTGACCTTTTGGTTAGCAGCCTGAGCTATTAACCGCTGCACCACCAGGGCTGCATATATGTGTGTGTGTGTATATGTGTATGTGTGTGTGTGTACATATATATATATATGTACACACATATATTTTTTTTAACCACAATTAAAAAAAAAATACTCTTGAGACCTTGAAGGTAGAAACTGGGAGCTGTAAGAACTGGCAGGAATTTCTTAGTTTTTGATTAGAGTTTTGTACGCATGCTAACAAACGTTAGATTAACAGTTTCAAGACGTATATTTGTATCATGATATAAATATCCAACACTTTGGGAGAAATCGGCCACCTTAGATCTTGAGCAGTAACACCCACTAATTTTATTGTATATCCCAGAATCAGGAACTTGAGGTTCGAGGATAGCCGCACATGCTGATGGGCTTTCTATTTCTGCCCTTACTGTAGGTAATAATGTGTTCTTCCCCCACTGGTGAGTACTGCAGTGACTTCTTATACAGCTGAAAACCAAAACTTAACACTCTAGTCAGACAGAATGAAATAACAGAGAATTTGAACTCAATATTCATTTGTCTCAAGATGGTGAAATAATTTAAAATCAAAAGGGAAAGAAAACAGATGTTTTTCTCCTCCATACCTAATGCATCATGAAGATACTGCTGTCCCACCAACTTGAGGTATTCCTCAATGGATTTGGTGGCAATGGTGTTCTCTCTGAAGATCAAGACATCGTGTTCTCCACACCGATCCACCTCAGACATCACCAAGTCAGTCAGAAAATCCTGGTAGAATAATGTTCAATCAGGCAGAAAGCAACTGAACAAATAATATATGTTAGAAGAGACTGATGAAATATGAGAAATCCTGGGAATATTGCTTTAAAACTAAAGCTACCAAGCACATTTGAGTGAAAAAAGGCAGTCAGGGTAGACTCTTAGACATGTCATCACCCCTAAGTTTAAATTCTTTCAAAGGTTTCCCATTGCACTTTTCCTAAAGACTAATTCTGAATGTGGTCTACAAGTCTCTATATTTTCTGGTTTCTGCTTACTTTCCAGTCTCGTCTTGTACCATTCTCTCTGCATTCTGCACCAGCCTCATGGTCTGTCTTTTTATGTCCTTGAATACACCAAGCCCTTTCTAACACACAATGTTCTCTATTCACCACCAAGCCTTTTGCATATGCTTGTCTCAGTTCAGCTGCAATCCTGCCCTCGCGCCTGCCCCCACTGTCACTGAGTTAATTCCTGGGATCCTTTGGATCTTAATTCACACATCATTTCCTCAAGAAGCCTTCCCTTACCAACACTGCCCCTTCCCCACTAGTCAGTTCCTCTTGCTCCACACTCATAGCACTATGTCTTTTTTTCTCTGTACTTTTTACTGTAATCACACATTTATTTCTGTAATCACTCTATTAATATGTTTTCCTCAAAGACTGTAAGCCCATGAGACCAAGGACAGTCTCTGTTTTTGTTCACAACTGTATCTCCAGCACCTAACGGTTTCTGGCACATATTAGGTGTTCAATATCTATTATTTACAAATTAGTCCACAGTATCAACATGGAATTTCTTGAACTCATCACTTGAACTCGTTTTCTAGGCTGACTATCTATCTATCTATCTGTCTGTCTGTCTGTCTGTCTACCTACCTATCATCTGTCCATCCATGTATCCAGCTACCATCCATCCATGGAGAAGGAAGACACAGGAAGTAAAGCCCTAAAGAAACAGCTGCTTCATCCCTCAAAAGCTTTAAAAAACTTGATGTAAAATTTAATGTTTATTGTGGTTCAGTTTGAAATGTGATATCATATATTTTGAAACATTATATATTCACTGGATATTCAAGGGCTTCCGAACCAAAACTAGAGGGAATATGCTGATTTACTTTTACTTTAAAATTAAGCATGTTAAACATTAATGGGATCTACTCTGGGGCAGCTCAACAGTATAAAAGAGCTGTAGAGTTAGGACTCACTATTAAAACTCTTATGCTAAGCAGCAGGAGAAAACTTTTGAGGGTGATCATAATATTCTGTATCATGACTGGGGTGGTGGTTTCAATGGGTATATAATCTGTCAAAATTTGTTTAATTTTACATTTTACATGGGTGTAGTTTATTACATGTAAATTGTACCTTGATAAAAAAAACAAAAAACCAAATCAGTTGCCATTAAGATGATTAAGACTCATGGTGATCCCATGTGTTGCAGAGTATGACTGTGGTCCATAGGGTCTTCATGGCTGTGACCTTTCAGAAGCAGACTGCCAGGACTTTCTTCCAAGGAACCTCCGAGTAGACTTAAACCACCAACCATCTGGTTAGTAGCCATGTGCTTAACCATCTGCACCACCCAGGAACTCTTCAATAAAATTGTTTTAAAAAAATCCTATGTTTATCTAAAACCTTGAACATATCCATACAATTTCAAAGATGAGATGAAAAATCTCAATGGCACCTCACTCCAAATTCTTAAGGTTTTTTTAAACACCAGAATGCTTAAGATTATTATCAGTAAATTCAACCACAAAGGTTATAATCAATAAGAAGGCAGATAAGGTTAGATAAGGTATTAAACATTGAGTATATTGACATGTTCTGATTTGTATCAAGAAATCTTAATAGCACTTCATTTTATAGTTTGGTTCTAAATATTGTATCTATGAACTTCTCTAGATCTGAAATACAATTTATATACAACATAATGGAGACTCAGCCTAGTCAAGTGAATGTGTCTCACAGAGGTGGTAATTATCATACTTCAAGCTGCTCAAAGACCCTGATTATCAATTGGTTGTTGTTCTTTCTACAATTAGCATATTCTTTTTTCACCTTCCTGAATTTTTATTTCTATTCAGGATGTAATGATATAAGGTTATCATGAAACAGCTATTGATTTTATAATATTCCTGGGTTTCTATAGTCCAAATATAGATTTTAATCCCATGAAGACCCTTCCTAAAACCCAGCATGCTTCAGCATGCTTCTGGAACACCTCATTCTGTGACTGAGAGATACAGTCATTAGTTAATTTTAACTTTAAAAAAAAAAAAAAACATATATAGTGAGGAAGAATCCATCATATAACACATTCTAGAACTAAAGATAAAGGATCTTGAACACATTGTGGGATTATCATGCTAATCCTCTATTTCTTTTGTCAGACAATAGTTAGCTGTAGTATTTATCTTTCATGCAAATAGACTTTAAATAAATATTTGTTGATCTCTCTATTTCACTTTCTTAGTTTTAAAATCCCCATCTCTTCTGGTTCTAAGAATTGCTAATAGGTTTCTTGTTGATTCTCTTTTTCTTGACAAATAGCAAAACAGATTTCTCTAATTTGGATCTCCACAGTATCTATATCTTTGTTTCTTCATAAAAGGTAGGGAAGAGATTTCAGGTAATACAATCCCCCTTTCCACTTACCTTGGCTCTGCCAGTACTTTGAAGAATGTGCACTAAGGCACAGGCCAACTCCTCTTTGTTCCTCACACTAATTACTGGCTCAAGGACAGAACATAGCATGGTATAGTTGCTGGTGACAAATTCTGCAAATTCTTTGTATTGCTCCATAGGCAGAATGGTGATAGTTTGGAAACGTGATTTAATCCGAATGGAAGGTCCTCCTGTCTTTCCTTTGTTGGGTGTAGGTGTACTGACTGGATACCACTTTTCTACAAATTGGCGACCAGTCACACTGGCAGTGGGGATGTTGACTAGCCCTACATAATTATTCTTGTCCTTTTTTTTCTTTTTTTCCACATCCTTATAAATGTGAACTGTGATGCTATGAAGAGGTGGGAGGCTGTAAAATTCAAAATGTTCACCCCAGAAAATATTGTCTGCTTTGGTCTTGCTGGTTGTACGAGCAAAGAGGGTATCATCAAGGCACAGTTCACAGAAATATTTCTTTTTAGGGGCAAGGTCCTTGGCTTCAATGATCCATAAACGGAGAACATTTTCTGCTCGTCTGCAATTGTCCTATAAAGAAGCAACAAAGCTGACTTTGAGAGCTGACATGCCAGAAAGAGATTATTTTCCCCTTAAAGCAGGTGATGGTGATTACGTATTCCATTAAGGGTGGTCCACAAATAATAAAATGGATTGTTATCTCATTGTTCAGGATAATAACAAGCTCTAAATAAGAATGCATGAGAATCTTAAAGAGCCACATACAATGTATTTCACTTGGGTTAAAATAAAAAATTACTCTGTAATGATAAGTTCTCATATAGCCAACCTAGTGGCAACTGGCCTAGTTTCTGTAAATAAAAAAAATGAGATAAACAGTTAAGAAACTTGTGTTCTAGTCCCATTTCTATCATGACTTAGCTTCTGACTTGGCAAGTCACGTAATTTCTCTGAGTCTTCTTATCCACATCAGTAAAACAATGATGATACTATCTGCAACAAGATTATTTTGAGCATAAAATGGTATAACACATATAAATGTGCTTTAAAAACTGTAAAGCTCTATAAAAATTAAGACATTATTATTGCATTTTATCTTCTATCCACTTACTGCTTATAGAGTCATATATTCTTTAGAGATGTAAAGCCACTATTACCTTATTTGGTTGAACTGTCCTGCGAAGGTTTTCCATCCACTTATCTCTCTCTGAAGCAGAGTTACAGCTGAAGCATTTACTCCCACTTAAGTAGGTAACCTTTGACATAAAGATGAGAGATAAGGGAAAACAAAAACAAAAACACCGGGTATGAGGGCTCTATCTTCCTAATGCTATCATTTAAGAGTTAAGGATGTGGTATGAGCCCAAACCATACTACATGAAATGAAAATGATCTTTGCTAGTTTTGTGGTATCTGTATTTACATCTATATCTAATTTTTGTTTTGTTGTCTAGGTAGCATCCACACTCATTTCTAGGCATGAGAACAAAAGCAATTTAGAATTCAGCTGAGGAATCTAAAACTATTCTATGGTTCAGAAGATCAGAATTGAAAACCTTTCAGGCCACATCTTAAATTACCTGCAAATGAGTATGCTCAATTCAGAGTTGATAAGAAATAACTAAAAAGGGAAGAGAGTATCAAATTTCTTGGTACTACCTTCACTATATTATTATAGCTGTTGCTGTCAAGTCGATTGTGACTCATACAGACCCTATAGGACACTGTAGAACTGCTCCATAGGGTTTCCAAGGAGCAGCTGGTGGATATGAACCACCAACCTTTTGGTTAGCAGCTGAACTCTTAACCACCGCGCCACCAGGGCTCCATATTAGAAAAGTACTAAATGAAATAGAAAAGAATTACTAGTATTGAATTACTGTCTTTGGAACTCATTTCTTCTCCACTAGGCAACAAGCCTGTTGATGTCCAGTCATTTATTAGGTTAGCTTGCCCATTATTATCACTGTCCTTTAAAAATGATACATGTTGTCTATATCCCTGGTACCTAACACTGGGCTTAGTTTATAGCCTGTTGAAGTGAGTTACGCAAATACTGGGAAGTTTAAGTGATTTCTGATTTTTTTTTTAAAAAAATAGAACATCAATAAATGACCTGCCCAAATTACTGGAGTTTATGGATATAGAAGTCTTCAAATATTAATTCAATCTCAAGATATCACCTAGCGATCAGATCACATTATATATTCTATAACTGTGCTGTCCATTATGGTAGCTACTAGACATGTGTAGCTAATGAGTACCTGAAATGTGGCTAGTCCAAATTGAGATGTGCTGCAAGTGTAAAACACACATCCAATTTCTAAGACTCATATAAAAAGAGAATTATCAATCTCATTGATAATTTTTATATTGATTACATGTTGAAATAATAGCATTTAGGTTAAATAAAATTTAAAATTGCATATATGGCTTGCATTTGATTTCTATTGGACAGCACTGGTCTATAAGAACAGGAACCAAATATCTCTCAATGCTACAACATCTAGCATAGGACTAATCACTAGTCAATCAGTAAGTTCTTATTAATTAATCAGATTCTAACACTAACAATTATATAGTTTTCAGATTTAACTCGCAAATAGTCAATTGCGTACATCTAGTTTGGGAGGAACAAATTACTATAAAAAAGATAGTCATAATTTTCTGTTGAAGGGCAACTAGTTCATTTAACAAATTAGGTACCTGCAATGTACCAGAGCCTGTGCTAGTTGCAGGGATTATAAAAATAAGTAAGATATTTTCCAGATCTTGAACTGCTCGGGTTGTAGTTAGAAATGTTATGGCCTCAGTAATCACCTCAAAGAACTCTTAAATTGGGGGCATAGGGTTTCAGGAGAAAAATAGTAATATCATGGATTACAGCCTTATCAATACCAAAACATAAATATACTGCTTTAATAAGTTATTGCTAGCCTTGGGGGCCACTGCTGAGAATATACCAAGAACCCATTTATTTTGAAAGTAGACTAGGCCAAAGGCAATGACAAGCCATTATGAACAACTTTAACTGCCAACATAATTAGATGAATAGATTGCCAACTTTTTATCTATAAGTAATCTTTAGCAACTGAAAGCTATTTAAGATGATCAAATCATCAATACCACAGTAACAAAATAAAAAAATTACTGATAGAAGATTACCAGTTTAACTATCCTTCTTTCTTTCTACACTTCTTTACCTCAAAGCAGAAGTCTTGTCCAAGAATGCTACTATGGAGTGGTTTCACAGATACGGGCTCCCCTCTACCAAGATCCAGACATTCCACTGCGCTGCATGGGCTCAGCAAGGATTCATGGGAACGTGACTCTTTTAGTTTAGGCAGTCCACGAGACCTAAAAGTAGGAAAAGGAATTAAAGATGGTGTAGACTTGGCCAACAAGGAAAGGAAGGTTTAATAGCAACAGATGTTAACAACAAATGAATAACATGCGTATGGCAAAAAATAGCTAATCTGTAATAACAAAAATACTAACCATAGTCATAAGACACAGATGAATCATATACAGTGAAACCTGTAAGAGTCAGAACTCGACAGGACTGCCTTGTTTTTCCGGGTCTCTCAAGTTTTCTGCCTTTGATGGGGTACAGTCTTACCACTTTTCTATCGCTTGTTTTAGTGGAAAATATTTTCGTTTTCCTTCTCTAACAGGTTTTCTCCTTACACCGGTTCTGGCTTTTGCAGGTTTTTCTGTATATACATTTTTTCTTTCAATAAAGCTCGAAAACACACTAGTTTCAAGGGAGCTCAGAGCTCTACTACAGACATTGTTTTTATCCTCATTCTCATCTTGGAGATGGAGAAATATATGCTATTCAAGGTTATTGTACACATTCTTTTTTTTGTGTGTGCAAAGGTATTGTCAAAAGACATGCTTTTTTTTTCATGCTATAGCTTTATCCTTTTCTATCCTTGACAAAATAGTAGTAGCTGAATCCTCATTCTGTTTCTTTCTTTCTGTTTTGGGGGAATAAACACACACACATATTCAGAGTTAAAGCTAAACTTTATAGCACAAGACACTGTCTTTCAAAAGGCCTGATTTCCATCTCTCAACATAGAATTCTTTTCTGGCAAGCCTTTGGCTCTATCCATGCTTTACTGTATAAACATGAATAAAGAAAAAAATGTCTTGAAGTGACCTCTTACCCCCAAAAGAAATGCTCAAACTCTCATCTAGAAGAATAGATCTTAGTTAACACCATTCAGACATCCTGGATCATTTTGTTTCCTAGTTGTTTTAAAAAGAATGCTGGAAGTCATGACTTCCATCACTACAGGAGCTAGTACTTTACTGCCTTCCCCTTGGAAGAATTAACAAAGTCAAATATAAAGCACAATATTGAATCCAGAACTGGATGGCAGTTTTACTTGATAATTACAGTATTTACTGACTGAAATACCCAGAA
Organism: Dugong dugon; assembly: GCA_030035585.1. Taxonomy (NCBI): domain Eukaryota; kingdom Metazoa; phylum Chordata; class Mammalia; order Sirenia; family Dugongidae; genus Dugong; species Dugong dugon. Next base: position 40,713,150 of record CM057469.1, on the reverse strand, counting down.
TTAAATACACACATTTCAAGTAGAACTGCTTAGTAATAGGGATCCAAAGAAATGCCTTGTGTAAAGGCATCTGTTTTTGTAAAACACATTAAATAAGCAGCTTTGATCACTTCCTTGAAATAACCATGTTAACATTAACAGGAACCGGAATACTTAATGCCAGAGTAGCTTTTAGTTAAATTATAAAGCAATGAGATATAGGAAACTAGCAATGAAGGCTGCTCTCCCCCTTCAGCCTCCATTCTAACATTGTTTAATCAAACTCCATACAGTAAGAAACATCTTGAGCAATAAAGATTTTAGCTGCTGCTTCTTTCCACAAAAATCACTCACCATTTAAAGTTAGGCTGAAAAACACGTGTTCTGATATTCAGCAGTTTAAGGTCAAAACATCAGCATTTATATTTTCCCATTGACAATATAAAGTATGTACAAAAGGGATAAATGCCACCTAATGTTCTGTACTTTAAAAATTATGACAGTGTAACAGCTCCACATTTATTTCCTTTTTTTCTATCAGGTAAGACAACGGCATAGTGAATACTGCAAACATAGCACATCAACTACAAATAACACTAAAAAAAAAAAATTAATATTATTACCATACAACCTTTCCCAGTATGCTTCATAGGAAGCCTGACTGAGGCAACAAGACACTGCAACCCTCCTTAAATACACAGAAAACAACAATTCTAGCCCATTTCTCCCAGGAGGAGTTGATGAGGGGAGAAGCCTCTCCTGCTCTGGAGGGTGAGGCTCTCAACAAGAAACATGAAGGCATATTTAAACAGAAGGAGGTACCACAAGAGGCTTCCCTTTATTTTTTAAATTCTCTATGAAAATTTTCTAAAACAAATATTAATTTTATTTCAAACAAAATAAACATCTACCTACATGAAGCAATTGTACAGCCACCTGGCACTGCAGCCCCAAATCATAGCGGTGCCACATGTCACGATACAGCAAGTCGTTTTCTGAACTGCATCTCAGAAAACAACTCTCTGTTTAGATGGCAGGAACCAACAGAAGATGGATTCCCTGCTCCCTCGGTTACTGATAACATCTTTGGATGAATGTTTTCCAGGTGTCATTTCAAGTCTTCAACAGAAGCAGAACAAAAACAAAACAAAAGAACCAACCAAACAAAAAACAGAACAAGAAGTCATCTTCACCCAGATAAGCTGCAGGATAGGTAATATTCTTTCTCTTCCTTCAGGCTGCAGCTAGCCCCTCAGGTGAGACAAACAAGGTTCCTGGGCTCTAGGCTGGGCCTGTTGCCATGGTGCTACACCTATAAGGAGATTAGAGCTGGAAAGCAGCTGGGAGAAGCTGCGGCTTGATGGACTCAAGGAGTTGCTCTGCAAATGTGACAAAGGTGAACATTTTAAGACAGGAAGGAAGGAATGGTGAAGTCCCTACCCATTTCCATTAAGACTTTTCTCAGAGTCAAAGGCTGTAGAAAAAGCTGAGGCAACTCTGAGAGTGGAGAAGAATCTCTTTTTAAAAACTCTTCTAAGCGACAAATCTGAGAAGCTTTTAGCTTGCTTCGTGTATGATCCCCACGTCCCCACAGAAGGCATTTGTGACATCCCACCTCGTAAGAACAGTCTTTCTTTCACGTCTGTTCTGTTTCCTTTGCAGTGCTCACCCTAGTTTAATGTTTCTGGGTATTATTTTATCTTAAATTATCTGGGTTATACTTTTTTTTAAAGTTTCTTTTTTTTTTTTTTTAACTGAAGTTTCAACAGTGAACAAACTTAACTTTGATACCCAGGTCTAATATCCAAATGCAGCCATAAACTGATATTACTAACCAAATCATCTGAATTATAACTCAACTTCTCCTAGTTACTAAAAGTTCAATTATTAACACATAGCTCAGAATCTCCTATTGCTCATCATTTATGTATATATGAATTGAACACTAATATGCTGAACATTGCTAATGAATAAATAAGCAAGCTTTTCTTCTATAGGGAAGAAAATGCCTCTGAGAAGACAGAAGTAATTCCCAGAGAAACAGGATTACAGTAAACAGGAAGCTCAAGCAGCCTGGGAATGGTGGGGGTAGGGGGCAGGGAGGGACATTACCTGTACATATTTTCTATAAATAGTAACCCCAAGTCCCCTCTAAATCACGTTTACCTCCCCCTATACCTTCATATGAATTGATTTTTCTTAGATCTATTAACTAGAGAGCTTTAGCAGCTCTGAGTGGCACAACAGTTTACTCCTCTAAAGAAAAATAGACCATGGATTTATCGACAGAATGATATCAGTTTAACATGACTTTCCCCAGTTTGTTCTGACAATGGCCTTCATTAAGGAACCCAGCCTCAAAAATGAACACTGTGAATTCCTTGACTATAGGCAAGGTTCTCTTTCCTGGCCCTCCCACCATCCCGAACACCATGTAAAAATTATTCAGGGTTCCAATATGACTATTTCTTGGTTTGAATTAAGAAACTACTTCTCAGGTACAATTCTACTTCTAATTAAGGAACACTACCATATTCTTTACTTTTCGTTTTAGAGTCATCAACTACCTATATTTGTGTATAAACTCCAAGACCTCTAGACAATGTACTAGGTAAGGGTTAACAATCTAATTGCTTTGCTGATGAAGATTACCTGCTGTTTCTGACCTATGTAAGAGACAAAACTACAAAGCAGGAGATGCTTTCTATTACTACTCACTACAGTGAATGAGTATTATATTGCTCAAGCCCTCGTCACTATTTGAAATCCGTCTTAAAGACAAAAGTGAAGAGTTGGGGGATGGGGAGCCAACACACACACCATCTAATACATTGATGAAGGAAAAAAAGTCAAAGAACTCTGATTAGTGCTATGTTAAGTAAAACACAGCTGGATTTTCTCAGCTTAACCATCCAATTTTTTAAGAGCCACATTTCCCCCACAGCTCCAATGATGCTTGGCTGTGCTAGCTCAATCTGCCACATGTTTACAGATTCAGTTCCAAATCTGGGACACTTTTAATTTAAAATGCTTATTATCCCACAAAATCAAAGACAGCATCCTGGACTCGAGTGCAGGTGAGTTTCTGCTTTGCTTGGCAGTTATGATTCCAGACTGCTTCACAGAATTCTTGAAAAGACGGCAGCTCAGCCAGGAAGCTGGGCACAGCAATGCACACTGATACTCATCAATGTGCATTCCTAAGGCACTTCACTTTGTTTGAACACTTCCCAGGTAGTAATTAACAAAATTCAGTATCCTAATAACCTATCAACAAATTTAAACAGGATCTAATCAGTTTTTAAAAAACTTGCACCTGAGATTTCACTTTGGGTAAAATGTAGTTTTACCTGTTCCTTGGATTGTATTGGTTTTCAACCAGATACTTGTACAAACATCCAACTGATGTTTTCTGTTTGAAGGAGCAGATACCTATGTGTTTCTTTCCTGTACTTTAATTTTAAAAGCTTCTCTTCCTAGATTAAAGATCAGAAATTAGAGCTCACTCACCAGAGTTAAACTTGTGTGTTAAAAAAAAAAAAGTCCTCCCTGAGGATCCTGACAGCACTAGCTACACTGGTTTAACTGCTATGGTTAAAGCCAGTCCCTACTGCTTAAATTACTCACTGATTTTTATTAGTTTAAAAATATACCACACAACCACTCACACCAAAAAACTATGGAAACATAACATATACTGCAGTTCTTCCTTCTCCATCCTCTCAGCCTTTAGACAGGATGGTCTACTGACTGCTAACGGCAATGAGGGGTATTCGTCAGCCTGAGTTGTCACTTGAACAAGCTCACATAAGAAAACTTACCATCACAGATGAAACTGATACCCACACCTACTTTGATACATACACATGTATACATACAATGAAGGTAGAGAGAGAAAGAAGACTACATTATAAATATTAAAACATGTTCTAGGGGGAAGCTCAACTTGCCTCCAATATGACAGACACTAGGGAACAATCTTTATTCATACCTTAATTTTATGGTGATGAGATTAAAAGTCTAGCAACCACATCAGGAAAACGAGAAAGAAAAGTTATTAGTCTTTCCACTCACTCTTTAATAGCTATGTTAATTAACATTTGAATGAACAAAGGATAAAACTGGAAAGAACTGGTGGAGTTCAATTACATTTTTTTAGAAGTGTATATATATATAAAACAAAGTTTACTATTTAAACCATTTTTACATGGACAAGAGTGGCATTAACTACATTCACAATGTTGTGCAACCATCACCACTGTTTATAAAACTTCTCCATCACCCCAAAACAGAAACTCTGCACCCATTAAGCAATAACTCCTCATTCCCTTCCCCTTAACCCCTGGTAACCTCTAATCTACTTTCTGTCTCTTATCAATTGGCCTATTCCAGATATTTCCTGTAAGTAGAACCATACAGTCTTTGTCCTTCTGTCTGACTTCTTTAACTTAGCATACAATTTTCAAGCTTCATCCATGTTGTAGTATGTATTAGAATTTCATTTCTCTTTATTGTTGTTGTTAGGTGCTGTTAAGTTGGTTCTGACTCAAAGCAACCCTATGAACAACAGAACAAAATATGGCCTCGTCCTGAGCGATCCTCATGATTGTTGTTATGCTTCAGCTCACTGTTGTGGCTACTGTGTCAATCCATCTTGTTGAGGGGTTTCCTCTTTTTTGCCGACCCTCTACTTTACTAAGCATGATGTCCTTCTCCAGGGTCTGGTCCTTCCTGATAACATATCCAAAGTATGTGAGACAAAGTCTCACCATCGTCACTTCTAAGGAGCATTCTGGCTGTACTTCTTCCAAGACATATTTGCTTGTTCTTCTTGCAGTCCACGGTATATTCAATATTCTTCGCCAACACAATAATTCCAAGGCGTCAATTCTTCTTCAGTCTCCCGTATTCATTGCTCAGCTTTTGCATGCAGATGGAGTAGACTGAAAACACCATGGCTTGGGTCAGGCGCACCTTACTCCTCAAAGTGACATCTTTGCCCTTCAACACTCCAAAGAAGTCTTTTGCAGCACACTTGCCCAATGCAATGGGTCCTTTGATCTCTTGACTGCTGCCTCTATGGGCGTTGATTGTAGATCCAAGTAAAATGTAATCCTTAACAACTTCAATCTTTTCCCTGTTTATCATGATGTTGTTTATTGGTCCATTTGTGATGATTTTTGTTTTCTTTATATTGAAGAGTAATCCATACTGAAGGCTATAGTCTTTGATCTTCATCAGTTAAGTGCTTCAAGTCCTCTTCACTTTCAGCAAGCAAGGTTGTTTCATTTGCATAACGCAGGTTGTTAATGAGTCTTCCTCCAATCCTGATGCTCCATTCTTCTTCATACAGCCCAGCGTCTCGGGTTACTTGCTCAGCATACAGATGGAATAAGTATGGTGAAATAATACAACCCCGACGCATACCTTTCCTGACATTAAAACACGCAGTATACCCTTGTTCTGTTTGAACAACTGCCTCTTGGTCTATGTACAGATTCCTCATGAGCACAATTAAGTGTTCTGGAATTCCCATTCTTCGCAACGTTATCCATAATCTGTTATGATACACACAGTCAAATGCCTTTGCATAGTCAATAAAACACAGGTAAACATCTTTCTGGTATTCTCTGCTTTCAGCCAAGACCCATCTGACATCAGCAATAAGATCCCTTGCTCCACGTCCTCCTTCTGAACCTGGCTTGAATTTCTGGCAGCTCCCTCTAGATGTACTGCTGCAACTGCTTTTGAATGATGTTCAACAAAATTTTACTTGCATGTGATATTAATGATATTGTTAGATAATTTCTGCATTCAGTTGGATCATCTTTCTTTGGCATAGGCATAAATACGGATCTGTTCCAGACCGTTGGTCAGGTAGCTGCCTTCTAAATTTCTTGGCATAGACGAGTGAACACTTCCAGCGCTGCATCTGTTTGTTGAAACATCTCATTTGGTATTCCGTCAGTTCCTGGAGCCTTGTTTCTTGCCAGTGTTTACAGTGGAGCTTGGACTTCTTCCTTCAGTACCATCAGTTCTTGATCATATGCTATCTCCTGAAATTTCGGGAGGTAGTATATCTCATTTTATAGCTGAGTAATGTTCCACTGTATGTCTATACCACATTTTGTTTATCCACTCATCTGTTGATGGACACTTCAGTTGTTTCTACTTTTGGATATTGTGAAAAATGCTGCAATGGTATACAAGTATCTGTTTGAGTCCCTGCTTTCATGTCTTTTGGGTATATATCTAGGAGTGGACTTGCTGGGTCATACGGTAATTATATGTTTAAATCTTTTTTTTTTTTTCCACTAAAGTACAGACTTTATTCAGCTATCACCAGTTTTTCCACTAATATCCCTTTTCTTTCTCAAAATCCAATTCAGAGTCCCACTTTACCTTTTTTTTTTATTATTATTATGCTTTAAGTTGAAGTTTACAGTTCAAGTTAGTTTCACATACAAAAATTTATACACACATTGCTATGTGACCCTAGCTGCTCTCCCTATAATGTGACAGCACACTCCGCCTTTCCACCCCGGATTTCCCATGTAAACTGAACCAGCTCCTGTCCCTTTTTGCCTTCTCATCTCGCCTCTGGACAGGAGCTGCCCATTTAGTCTCATGTATCTACTTGAGCTAAGAAGCACTCTCTTAACAAGTATCATTTTGTATCTTACAGTCCAGTCTAATCTATGTCTGAAGAGTTGGCTTCAGCAATAGTTTCAGTTCTGAGCTAACAGAGAGTCCGGGGGGCCACGTCTTCCAGGGTCCCTCCAGCCTCAGACTATTACATCTGGTCTTTTCACTATAATTTGAGTTCTGCACCCCACTTTTCTCCTGCTCTGACAGGGACTCTCTGTTGTATTCCCTGTCAGGGCGGTCATTGGTGGGAGCCAGGCACCATCTAGTTCTTCCGGTCTAAGGCTGATGGAGTCTCTGGTTTATGTGGCCCTGTCTGCCTCTTGGGCTAATATTTCCCTTGTATCTTTGGTGTTCTTCATTCTCCTTTGCTCCAGGTACGGTAGGACCAATTGATGCATCTTGGATGGACACTTGCTAGCTTTAAAGACCCCAAATGCCACTCACCAAAATGAGATGCAGAACATTTTCTTAATAAACGTTGTTATATCAATTGACCTAAATGTCCCCTGAAACCATGGTCTTCAGACCCCTGCCGCTGCTACTCTGTCCCTCGAAGTCTTTGGTTGTATTCAGGAAACTTCTTAGCTTTTGGCTTAGTCCAGTTATGCTGACTTCCTCTGTAGTGTGTGTTGTCCTTCCCTTCACCTAAGATAATTATTATCTACTACCTAGTTAGAGAATACCCCTCTCTCTCCATCCCCACCCTCATATGGTTCAAACCATTTCTTGAGTTCTTTTAATGGTAGTCTCACACGGTATTTGTCCTTTTGCGACTAATTTCACTCAGCATAATGCCTCCAGATTCACCCATGTTGTGAGAGATGTTTTGCAGATTCAGCGTTGTTCTTTATTGTTGCGTAGTATTCCATTGTGTGAATATACCATAATTTGTTTATCCATTTGTCCATTGATGGGCATCTAGGTTGTTTCCATCTTTTTGCTATCATGAACAGTACTGAATAAACATAAGTGTGCATATATCTATTCATGTGATGGCTCTTATTTCTCTAGGATATATTCCATGGAGTGGGATTGCTGGATCGAATGGAACTTCTATTTCTAGCTTTTTACGGAAGGGCCAAATCTATTTCCAAAGTGGTTGTACCATTTTATATTCTGACCAGCAGTGTATAAGTGTTCCAGTCTCTCCACAACCTCTCCAGCATTTATTATTTTGTGTTTTTTGGATTAAAGGTAGCCTTGTTGGGGTGAGATGGCATCTCATTGTATCTTTGATTTGCATTCTCTAAATGGCTAATGATCATGAGCATTTCCTTATGTATCTGGTAGCCGTCTGAATCTCTTCTTTGGCGAAGTGCCTGTTCATATCCTTTGCCCATTTTTTAATTGGGTTATTTGTCTTTTTGTTGTTGAGGTTCTGCGGTATCTTGTAGATTTTACAGATTAGACGCTGATTGTATTTGTCGTAGCCAAAATTTTTTTCCCAATCTGTAGGTTGTCTTTTTATTCTTTTGGTAAAGTCTTTTGATGAGCATAAGTGTTGGACTTTTAAGAGCTCCCAGTTATCTAGTTTTTCTTCTGGTGTTTGTGCATTATTACTTACGGTTTGTATTCTGTTTATGCCATGTGTTAGGGCTCCTACCATTGTCCCAATTTTTTCTTCCGTGATCTTTATCATTTTAAATTTTATATTTAGGCTTTTGATCCATTTTGAGTTTAGTTTTTGTGCATGGTGTGAGGTATGGGTCTTGTTTCAGTTTTTTGCAGATGGATATCCAGTTTTGTCAGCACCATTTGTTAAAGAGACTGTCTTTTCTCCAATTAATGGACTTTGGGCCTTTGTCAAATATCAGCTGCTCACAGGTGGGATGAATTTATGCCTGTATTCTCACTTCTCTTCCATTGGTCTGTGTATCTGTTGTTGTACCAGTACCAGGCTGTTTTGACCACCATGGTAGTATAACAGGTTCTAAAATCAGGTAGTGTGAGGCCTCCCACTTTGTTCTCCTTCTTCAGTAATGCTATACTTATCTGGGGTCTCTTCCCTTTCCATAGTAAGTCGGTGATTTATTTCTCCATTTCATTAAAAAATGCCATCAAATTTGGATTGGGATTGCATTGTATCTGTAGATCGCTTTGGGTAGAACAGACATTTTCACAATGTTCAGTCTTCCTATCCATGAGCAACGTATGTTTTTCCACTTATGTAGGTCTCTTTTGGTTTCTTGCAGTAGACTCTTATAGTTTTCTTTGTATAGGTCTTTTATGTCTCTGGTTAGATTTTTCTGAAGTATTTTATCTTCTTGGGGGCTATTGTAAATGGTATTGATTTGGTGATCTCCTCTTGGAAGTTCTCTTTGTTGGTGTAAAGGAATCCAACTGATTTTTGTATGTTTATCTTGTATCCTGATACTTTGCTGAAATCTTCTATTAGTTCCAGTAGTTTTCTTGTGGATTCTTTGGGATTTTCTGTATATAAGATCATATCACCTGCAAATAGAGATACTTTGACTGCTTCCCTACCAATCTGGATGGGCTTTATTTCTTTTTCCAGCCTAATTGCTCTGGCTAGGACCTCCAGCACAATGTTGAGTAAGTGTGGTGATAAAGGGCATCCTACTCTGGTTCACATTCTCAAGGGGAACGCTTTCAGACTCTTTCCTTTTAGGATGATGTTGGTGGTTGGTTTTGTATAAATGCCCTTAATTATGTTAAGGAATTTCCCTTCTATTCCTATCTTACTGAGAGTTCATCATGAATGTGTGTTCGACTTTGTGAAATGCCTTTTCTGTATCAATTGATAAGATCACGTGGTTCTTGTCTTTTGTTTTATTTATGTGATGGATTATAGTGATTGTTTTTCTAATGCTGAACCATCCCTGCATACCTGGTATGAATCCCACTTGGTCATAGTGAATTAGTTTTTGGATATGTTGTTGAATTCTACTGGCTAGAATTTTGTTGAGGATTTTTGTGTCAATGTTCATGAGGGACACTGGTGTGTAATTTTCTTTTTTGTGGTGTCTTTACCTAGTTTTGGTATCAGGGTTATGCTGGCTTCACAGAATGAATGTGGGAGTATTCCATCTTTTTTATGCTCGGAAATACTTTTAGTAGTAGTGGTGTTAACTCTTCTCTGAAAGTTTGTTAGAATTTTCCAGCAAAACTGTCCGGGCCAGGGCTTTTTCTTGTTGGGAGTTTTTAAACTACTTTTTCAATCTCTGCTTTTGTTACAGGTTTATTTAGTTGTTCTACCTCTGTTTGTGTTAGTTTAGGTAGGTAGTATGTTTCTAGAAATTTGTCCATTTCCTCTAGGTTTTCAAATTTATTAGGGTACAGTTTTTCATAGTATTCTGTTATGATTCTTTTAATTTGATTTGGGTTTGTTGTGATATGGCCCATCTCATTTCTTATATGGGTTATTTGCTTCCTCTCGTTTTTCCTTTGTCAATTTGGCCAATGGTTTATCGATTTTGTTGATCTTTTCAAAGAACTAGCTTTTGGTCTTGTTAACTCTTTCAACTGTTTTTCTATTTAATATTTCATTTAATTTTGGTCTAATTTTTATTATTTGCTTTCTTCTGGTGCCTGAGGGCTTCTTTTGCTGCTCTCTTTGTATTTGTTTAAGTTGTTGAGTTAATGTTGTGATTTTGGCCCTTTCTTCTTTTTGGATGTGTGCATTTACTGCTATAAACTGACCTCTGAGAGCTGCTTTTGCTGTGTCCCAAAGGTTCTGGTAGGATGTGTTTTCATTCTCTTTTGAGTCTGTGAATTTCTTTATTCCGTCCTTAATTTCTTCTATAACCCAGTAGTTTTTGAGCAAGGTGTTTTTCAGTTTCCATGTGTTTGATTTTTTTTCCTTGCTTTTTCCGTTACTGATTTCTACTTATATGGCTTTATGGTCAGAAAAGATGCTTTGTATAATATCTCAATGCATTGGACTCTGTTAAGTCTTGCTTTATGGCCTAATATGAGGTCTATTCTGGAGAAAGTTCCATATGCATTGGAAAAGAAAGTATACTTTGCTGCTGTTGGGTGGAGTGTTCTGTATATATCTATGAGATCAAGTTGGTTGATTGTGGCATTTACATCTTCTGTGTCTTTACTGAGCTTCTCTCTGGATGTTTTGTCCTTCACTGGAAGTGGTGTGTTGAAGTCTCCTACTATTGTTGTGGCATTGTCTATCTCTCTTTTCAATGCTGTTAGTTTGTTTTATGTATTTTGGAGCCCTGTCGTTGGGTGCATAAATATTTATTATGGTTATGTCCTCCTGGTGTACTGACCCTTTAATCATTATATAGTGTCCTTCCTTATCCTTTGTAGTAGATTTTACTTTAAAGTCTATTTTGTTAGAGATTAACATTGCTACTTCTGCCCTTTTTCGATTGTTGTTTGCTTGATACATTTTTTTCCCCATCCTTTGAGTTTTAGTCTGTATGTGTCTGTAAGTCTAAGGTGTGTCTCCTGTAGGCAGCATACAGACGGATCATGTTTTTTTTATCCATTCTGCCACTCTCTCTTTATTGGTGTATTTAGCCCATTTACATTCAGTGTAATTATTGATAGGTATGAGTTTAGTGCTGTCATTTTGGTTTTTGTTTTTTTTTGTGTGTGTGTGTGTGTGTGTGTTGTTGTTTCTTTATACCATTTAATTTTCTGTGCTGAGTCATTTTTCTTTATGTATTTTCTTGTTATCATTTTCATTGTTGTTGATTTTATATTTGCTGAGTCTTTGTTTTTCTTGTTTTATATTTTGATGTGTAGGATTGTTAGTCTCCTTTGTGATTACCCTAATATTGACTCCTATTTTTCTAAGTTTAAACCAATTTTTTATTTCTTTATATCACCTTGACTTCCTCTCCAGATGAAAGATCTATGACTACATTTTTAGTCCCTCTTTTTTATTTTAATATTGTCATCTTTTACATATTGGTGTCTCTGTTTCCCTATCTACAGCATTTTAGCTTTTATTTATTTCTGTGACTTCCCTATCTGGGTTGATATCTGGTTGCTCTGTCCTGTGTTCTAGTCTTGGGTTGTTATCTGATGTTACTGATTTTCTAACCAGAGGGCTTCCTTTAGTATTTCTTGTAATTTTGGTTTGGTTTTTGCAAATTCCCTAAACTTCTGTTTATCTGGAAATGCCCTAAGTTCACCATCATATGTGAGAGACAGTTTTGCTGGATATGTAATTCTTGGCTAGCAATTTTTTTCCTTTAAGGCTTTATAGATGTCATCCCATTGACTTCTTGCCTGCATGGCTTCTGCTGAGTAGTCAGAGTTTAGTCTTGTTGACTCTCCTTTGTAGATGACTTTTTGTTTATCCTTAACCGCTCTTAAAATTGTCTATCTTTGGTTTTGGAAAGTTTGATTATAGTATGTCTTGGTGACTTTCTGTTGGGATCTACCTTGTGTGGGGTTCGATGAGCATCTTGGACAGGTATTTTCTCATCCTTCAGAGTATCAGGGAAGTTTTCTGCCAACAAATCTTCAACAATTCTCCCTGTATTTTCTGTTATCCCCCCTGTTTTGGTACTCTAATCACTCATAGGTTATTCCTCTTGATAGAGTCCCGCATAATTCCTAAGGTTTCTTCATTTTTTAAATTTTGTATCTGATTTTTCCTCAAATAAGTTGGTGTCAAATGATTTATCTTCAACCTCACTAATTCTGACTTCCACTGCCTCAATTCTGCTCCTATGACTTTCTATTGAATTGTCTAATTCTGAAATTTTATTGTTAATCTTCTGGATTTCTGTTTGCTGTCTATGGATTCTTGCAGCCTGTTAAATTTGTCATTGTGCTCTTCTCTAATCTTCTTAAATTCCTCTATTGCTTTGTCTGTATGTTCCTTGGCTTGTGCTACATTCTATCTGATCTCCTTCCTGATCTCTAGAAGAGTTCTGTATATTAATCTTTTGTATTCTACCTCTAGTAATTCCAAGAAGTTCTCTTCCTCCAGAAGATTTCTTGATTCTTTGTTTTGGAAGCTTTCTGAAGTCATCATGGTCTGCCTCTTTGTGTGATTTGGTATTAACTGCTGTCTCTGAGCCATCAATAAGTTATTACATTTATTTTATGTTCACTTACTGTGTCCTAGCTTCTTGTTTTGTTTTGATATGCCCAAATAGGCTGCTCATGTGAGCTAGTTTGATTACTGGCACCTTTGAAGCTCTAACGTCCTGTCATCCAGTGGTTAGATCTGTTACTAGGTATGTGAGCCCAGGAGTCCATTTACTTTTTTTATATAGGTTCAGCTCAGGTGTCCAGGTAGTCAGTCACCAAGTGTGTGGTGCAGGCTCTCACCTACAGTCCTAAACAGGCAGGGGTGACTGGTGTAGGCACAGGTATCTGGCTGCACTAGGGGTCATGAGCTGAGCAAGGCAGGGGGCTGACAGCTGCCCAAGTGTCTGGGAGGAAAGCATGTCCCTCCTCCCTAGAGTGCATAGGTGAGTGCATTTTGTAGCCAGACTATGGGCACCCAATGCTGTTGGCTGTAAAAACTGGGAGTCACCACTTATTCTTGGACCCGTCACAGGTGGCTAAGTGGCATGGGTGGAGCCATCAGTCCTCAGGCCCCCAATGTGGGTAGGTGAGGGGCCTGCTTAATGGGCAGAGTGGTGTCAAATGTCACAAACCTGCCACTCCACCATACAGCCGATACAGCTAAAGTTAGGCTTCAGGTATATACCCTGTTGTATTGTGCTAATGAGGGCCTATGCTGTTGAAATGGGCCCACACAGGTCTATGCAGGGGTGGAAGGCATTTAAAGTCTGTGGACCCCTTATGCCTATGCCTAGGCAAAGGAGCTGTGCCTGCCCTGAGTTCCTGGCTTAGGGGAGCTGGCCGATTATTTTTTCCCGTTTGTTAATTTTTTCCCTCTCCACGTCCAGGAGAATGGCTCAGGGCACATGATGGGTCCTACTTCTGGCTCAGGGGATGCAGCAATCGCTGAAGCCGCCTGGGTCTGGTGCAGAGTGGGGAGGAGGCAGGTAAATGGGAAAGAGGTTCTTCCCAAACAGGGTGTTTTTTGATCTGTGTGGTGGATTAGATACATGTACTTATCTTTTGCCAATTGAGCACCACTTTTCACTGGTTTTGAAGGCTTAAGTAGACTCTCCTCCACTTGGTCTCTCCTGATGTGGAAAACGTGTCCTGAATGCCACTGCTTGCCTCACCACACACGGCAGCTGATCCAGCCTGCAGGGTGCTGGTTCCCTCCGAGTCAGGTCTGGCAACTCCTTGCTGCTTCTGAACAGTCTCTCCCTCCTCCTGCCACTCAGTCCGATTCCTCAACTTTGCTTTTGATGTTCAGGGCTCCTAGATTGTCACATATAATTGAATCACTTGTTTTTTTGGGTCTTTGTTGTAAGAGGGAACACAGGAAGCATCTGACTACTCTGCCATCTTGGCCCCACCTCACTACGTTTAAATTTTTGAGGAATTGCCAGACTTTTCCACAGCGGCTGCAGCATTTTACATTCCTACCCGCAGTGCAAAAACAAACAAACAAACAAACTCTTTGCCATCAAGTCAATCGTGACTCATGGCAACCCCATGTGTTACACAGTAGAAATTCTCCATAGGGCTTTCCTTACAGAAGCAGATCACCATGCCTTTCTTCTTTGGCAAGAGGGCTCCAATTCTCTACATCTTCACCAGTAGTTATTTTCCTGGTTTTTCTTTTCTTTTATTTTTTTAAATAACAGCCATCCTAGTGGGTGTGAAAGGGTGATGTCAGGAAACAGCTACAGGGAGATGTGGGGTTGAAGGAGGCTATAGTTTTTTTTAATTAATCCCTTTTTTTCCTTAAACAGTAAAGTAACATATGTTATTGGTAAAACATTCTAAGAGTGCAAAGAGATATAAAGTGAAGAATAAAAACAAGGGTACTTCTCTCAACTCTCTAATGAAAACACTGTTAACAATTTTTGTGAAACCTCCTAGAAACTTTTTACATACAGACAACCAAATATGATTCCTTCAGAGGCTTTGGCAGGGGAATCTATTCCATGCTTCCCTCTTAGCTTTCCATAGCTGCAGGTGTTCCTAGGGTTGCAGCTGTAGCACAGAGCATCCTTCTTCTGTTTCTCTGTGTCTGTTCTTCTCTTTTATAAGGACACCACTCAGATTTGATTACTGCCTACTCTACTCTGGTACGACATCATATTAACTGATAACATCTTCAAAGACTATTTCCTAACAAAGTCACATTCACAGGTACTGGGTTAGGACTTCAGTATATCTTTTTGGAGGATACCATTTAATCCAAAACAGGTATAGACATTTAAAATTTTGATATTGCCATACAACCCTCCAAAACAGATGGAATAAATTTAAATGTCTATCAATCAGCATGCTATCACCAACAAAGGATATGGCTGAACTTTAAAAACCTTTGCCAATATAATTGGTAAAAAACGGTATTTCATTATTGCTTTAGTTTGTATTCTTCAATTATGATGTTGAGAACATTTTTATGCTTACTGGCAGCCTGTGTTCCCTTGTCTGTGAATTATGGACTACTGTTTCAGGATTTTAAAGTATTTTTCTAATTGTTGAGTTTAACTGATATGTAAAGGCTCTTTGTGTATTAATTAGTCCTTTCTCTGCCGTATATTTAATTATTTCCTCCCAGTTTATGCTTAGAAAAGGTTTCTCCATTCCAAGATCATAAGAATCCAGCCATATATTTTTAGTGCTTTTTTAAGTTTTATTTTATTTTATATTTTTTTCCAATCCATTTGTTTTGGGGATAAGGAGAGATGAAAAGAGTAGGGAGTCAGCTTTATATTTTTCCAAATTGTGGAACTATGACTGTAAATTGACTCATTATATATTAAGGTACAGTACTCTACTCTTATCAAGAGTTCTTTGTGTGAGTAAGTGTGTCTGTGTGTGTGATTTTTACTTTTGTCCTTTCTTTCTTTCTTGACTATCTTCTCAGCCAAGATAGGATTCTTACCAATACATGCAATAAGGAGTATAGCAAAGAAAGCCCTCAACTTGGAGCCAAAAACCCTACACATTCATGTCAATTAAAACCTTTCACTAGCTATGTGACACGGAACAAATCATTTATTCTTTCTGAACCTTAGTGTTCTCATTTGGAAAATGTAGATAATGATTTCTCTTCCTATATCTCACAGAGTGACTGTGAGAATCAAATACAATAATCTATGACTCACATCCATTTCATAAACTTCAGTATTATATAAATGTGAGGGATTATTATTTCAGACATAGAGCTTTTTCAAGGTGATATGACATACATTAGTTCCTTTTATGTAAATTATTCCATCTGGTTGAGAACAGGACAGCTATTCTTGAATATATTATCCACTGGAAAAATATAAAGACAGAAGGAATAAATGTATGGAAATTTTTTTTTCTATTAAGATAAAGAATTCTAATGAATTAGAAGTACTATCATGATACAATTAGAAACTTCCATTGAATTTCAGTTCACAAAATTAAGGAATTCTTAACTGGCCCATGGCAGTAAACACTGGTAAGGGAAACCCTATAATCTACAGCTAGACTGTATTGATTAATTAATGGCACAGAAACCAGTAGTTTCTGAGAAGTTGTCATTATATCTAAGTATACGAGGTTGAAAAAGAGTCTCTTCTTTATTACTAGCAGTTAATTTTGACTCTTCCCTTTTGTTTGAGGCCAACAAACATTTATTGAATTTCTTAATGGGTCAGGCATCGTGCTGAGGGACGAAGATACACGTATTGCTTGCGCCCTTGAGGAGCTTCCATTTTGCTGCAGTTGGCAGAAAAATGAAAAGATAAATTCAACAGAAAGTTAGTTCAATAATAAGGTATGTACAGCTGGTGTGGGTAGATGGGTGGGGAGGTACTTAGTTAGGATGATGTGTGGGAAGAACAAAGAATAAAGTCAGGAGGCATATGATTTCTGACCTGAGTACTATTGCATGAGTATGAATTAGAAGTAGCCTGACAAAGGACAGGGTGTAGAAATAGGGAATGGCATTTGGGATAGAGGAGACAGCAAGTTCAAAACCAGAGAAATATTAAACTGTGTGGTAAGTACTATCAATGATAGCCTTTTGGTAGGAATAGTGGGAGATAATGCTGAGAGGTAGGGTAGGATTTGGCCATGTTGCACTTTATATGTTATGCTAAAGACTGTAGACTTAATAAAAGTATTTATCATATATAAATATATATTTATTCTCTATATTTTTAATAATAATATTTTATTGTGTTTTTGGTGAAAGTTTACACAGCAAATTAGGCTCCCATTTCTACACAGATTGTTCAATGACATTAGTTACATTTTTTACAATGTGTCAATATTCTCTTTAACTGCATTCTGGTTTTTCTGTTTCAAGTACTTTATAGTTTCCCTGCCCTCTTAACTTCTCATCTTTGCTTTAGAGTAATTGTTGACCTTTTGGTCTCATACAGATTTTTTTTTTAGTGAAGCACTGTACTCACGGGTAATATCCTTTATTTGGTGTGCCAATCTGTTATTTCATTAAAAGGTGATCTCGGGATAGTTTAGGTTTAAGGTTTAAAGAGTACCTCAGGGTGACAGTTTTAGGGAGTCCTCTAGTCTCAACTGGTCCAGTAAGTCTGGACTTTTTAAGAATTTGAGTTCTGTTCTGCATTTTTCACCCGCTCTATCAGGGTGCATCTATTGTGGCCCTGATCAGAACCGTCAGTAGTGGTAGCCAGGCACCATCTAGTTCTTCTGGTCTCAGGGTAGATGAGGCCCTGGCTTGGGTAGGCTATTAGCCCTGTGGACTAGTTTCTTATTCTATATATGTTTAAGAAGCCCTGGTGGCTCAGTGGTTAAGCACTTGGCTGCTAACCAAAAGGTAGGCAGTTTGAACCTACCAGCTTTTCCGTGTGAGAAGGATGTGGCAGTCTGCTTCCATAAAGATTACAACCTTGGAAATCCTACAGGGCAGTTCAACCCTGGCCTATAGGGTTGCTATGAGTCAGAAATGACTCAATGGCAATGCGGGGGGGCTATACATGTTTACACATAAAGCATACATATACACATATATGCAATAAGATGTTAAAATTGAAGTTTCAATGGAGACAGTAAGATAAAACAGATGCTGTACACCAAAGTGAAGTACGAGACAAACTGTAGAAGTACAAGACAAACATTTTACAAAGAAAATATTTTGGAACCAGATCCACTATCCTGAACTCCTCAGTTAGATCAAGAATATAAAGAGTCAGAATATGTGAGAAGGAAAAGGATTTTTAGAGAATGCTGTGAGGTTCATCCCCGTGCTCCCCGTAAGGGATATGATATGGGTAGTGAATGCATAGAGGGCGGAGTCTGATTCCCAACTGGGAAATCTAGGTGATGAGAAATGATCCACTAACTGCTTGGTGGCAGAGCTAGATGTTGCTGCTTTTGTATCAGCCCGTACTCCTAGAGGTTGTCAGGGCAAAGAATGTGTGGAAGTTTCTGGTTTACCAGAGGACTGAAGGGGTGCAGAGACCACAGCAGCAAGAATTACTTCTAGGAACTGTGAAAGGAGTTGCAAGTGAACACCTAGAATAGAGATGTACCTGCCAAAGTCAATGAAACCATAATTGAGAGCTCCTCAGGAACTCTGAAGAATTCCCCAAAGCACCTCAGGAGAGAATGCTGTTGTTAGGTATCATTAAGTTGATTCCGACTCTTAGCAACCCCATTTACAACAGAATAAAATGCTACCCAGACCTGCACCATCCTCACAATCCCTGCTATGTTTGAGCCCACTGTTGCAGCCACTGTATCAATCCATCTCTTGAAGGTCTTCCTTTTTTTCGCTAACACTCTACTTTACCAAGCATGATATCCTTATAACATGTCCCAAGTCTCGCCATCCTTGCTTCTTAGGAGCATTCTGGCTGTACTTCTTCTAAGGCAGATTTGTTCGTTCTTCTGGTAGTCCATGGTATATTCAATATTCTTTGTCAACACCATACTTCAAATGCATCAATTCTTCTTTGTCTTCCTTATTCATTGTCCAGCTTTTGCATGCATATGAGGTGACTGAAAATACCATGGCTTGGGTCAGGTGCACTTTAGTCCTCAAAGTGACGTCTTTGCTTTGGAACTTTAAAGAGGTCTTTTGTAGCAAATTTGCCCAATGCAAAACATCATTGATTTCTTGACTGCTGCTTCCATGGGCACTGACTGTGGATTCAAATAAAATGAAATCCTTGACAACTTCAATAGTCCACTTTAAACATCTGACAGTCTCCAAGAGTATAAAGGAAGGTTAAAATAGTTCCACAACTTTCTTATCCCTTCTCTCCATTTTTTTTCTCCCTTCACCTACAACCTGGAGGGCACTTAAAACCATGGTTACCAAGCTGGAGAGGAAGAGTAGGTGAATAGAGAAGTGGCTTACCATATCTCCTTCCCCAAAGGCAGACTGCCTGCCTGTAACTGGGTTGGCTGGAGCAAGTTTGGAATTTTGATTAGTCACTCTAAATGAATCACAGACCTAAATATAAAAGCTAAAATCATAAAACTTCTAGAAGAAAACTGAAGAAAATCTTTGAGACCTTGGAGTAGGCAAAAATCTCTTAGATATGACACAAAAAAGCCCCGGAACTCTTGCTGGTAGGAATGTAAAATGGTACAGCCACTCTGGAAAATAGTTTAGCAGTTTCTTATAAACCTAAACATGCATTTACCATACAATCTAGCAATTGCACTCTTGGGCATTTACCCCGGAAAACTGAAAATTTATGTTCCTACAAAAACCTGCACACAATTGTTCATAGCATCTTTATTTGTAATAGCCAAAACCAAGAAACAATCAAATGTCCTTCAATGGGTGAATGGTTAAACAAACTCTTGCATAGCCATACAACAGAATACAGCTCAGCAATAAAAAGGAACAAACTATTGATATAGGCAACAACTCGGATGGATCTCAAGGGCATTTGTTTAGGGGAAAAAGGCAATCTCAAAGGGTTACATACGGTATACATTTAGATAATATTCTTGAAATGATAAAACTATAGAGACACAGAACATATTAATGGTTGCCAAGGGACAGTGATGGGGTGATGGGTATGACTATAAATGGGCAGCATGAAGGAGTTCCTTTCTTGTAATGGAAAAGTTATGTATCTTGATTGTACTGGTAGTTCCATGAATCTATACATTGCATTAAATTGCATAAACTACACACACATGCGCGCGCACACACACACACACACACACACACACACACACACACACACACACAAATGAGTGCATGTAAAAACTGGTGACAACTGAATAAGATGAGTAGTCTAGTTAACAGTATTGTGCCAATCAATTTCAATTTCCTGGTTTTTAGATTATACCACAGTTATATAAGATACCACTAGTGGGAAAGGCTGGGGGAAGGGTTTGCAGGACTCTATGTTCTATTTTTTGCAGTTTACTGTGAGTACATGATTTCAAACTAAAAAGTTAAAAAAATTAGTTTTAATAAGGAGAAACTTAAGAGGCTGAATATATTGTATCAAGATTGCCCCTACCAGTCAATACCACACTTACTTTTACATATCTCTTGACAAAGAACAAGCAGAGTTCTTTAAAATCATACTTTGTAAGTCAGCTTCAGAATAAAGGACGTTACTGTGAAGGTTTTTTTTGAGGGAGACTTGGAGGGGGTGAGAAAAGTCTATTCCACATGTTTATTTTTACCTACAGTTACCTATGGGGTCGCTGTAAGTTGGAATCAACTTGATGGCAACAGGTTTGGCTTCGGTTTTTCTTACCTATGTTTACCTCAAGTCTTTGGTAAATTTAAGGAGCACCTCCAGAGCAAAGTTGGCAGCCTGGTAGGCATTTGGAATCCTGGAATGCCTGACAACGTCGTATGGCCATTGCTTTCCAGCATTTTCTAATTTTAAGTGCATTTGAATGAAAGGCAGAAATATCAAAGGGTCTACTCCTTAAGCTCAATACCCTCCCACCACATGACATGAATTTAATGTGAAAATGCTGACAATATTGATTCTTGGAAATCACTTTACTGGCTTTTATCTGATTAGATGGCTTTAGAACAATGATGACTTTGTGACATCCTATTGATTTTGCCTCTAAAATGTTCCTCCTGTCTTGTCTCCACCTCTCTACTCCTACTGTTATTACCCTCCTTAAAGCCTTCATTATCTCTTACAATAGCTTTCTGCTAGCTGGTCCTCCAAACTTGCAATCGTGTTTCTACAAACCAAATCATCTGAAATTCTGTTGCTGGATTAATCTATCCAAAGCACAATTCTGATTAGGTAATTTCCCAGCTCAAAAATGTTTAAATGTTCCCCCACTGCTTACAGGATCAAATTCAAACTCCTTAGTCTGACATTTAAGGATTGCCGTGGGATATGGAATGTTGCGCTAAAAATAACTTCCACTCAGAATTTTGAAGGCATTGTTCCACTGACTTCTGGTTTCCAATAGAACTATTGAGTACTCCAGTGTCATTTCTTTCCCTCACTCCTTTGTAGGTAACCAATTTTTTCTTATAATTGCCAATTTATTCATTTATGGCAAGTATGTAACTGCCATCAGGTCCGGTCCACACATTCTCCCCCACTAGGGCCACTTTATGAGGGAAGCCACATCATAGTCTGGTTTTGCTGGTGTGCCCGGGAACTGAATGAATCTTAAGAAGGGCTACTGCCAGCCTGTGGCATCCACATCTACCCATATAGTAGTGTGTACATTCAGGGCTGGAGACTGGACAAACACCAGCTCCCTGGCTACTCTCTTGCCAGTAGTCTTCTCCATGCTCTGTGTAACCTGTTTTTTCTTTCTGGAAGCTTTTCAGAAAACTTTTTAAATCATTAAAGTTGAAGTGATATTTTGCAATGATATGCTGGAAATTTGGAGGCCTTTCCAATCTGGAAATGTTTTTTCTTTTTCCAGCCTGGAAAATGTTTTTTTCTTAAAAGGACACTAGTCATATTAGATTAGGCCCACCCTACTCCAGTATGACCTCATGTTAACTAATTATATATTCAAAGACCCTATTTCCAAATAAGGTCACAGTCACAGGTACAAGGGGTTAAGACATGAACATATCCTTTTGGGGGCCAAAATTCAACCCATAACAAGATATACTTCACATACCATAAAATCTGCCCATTTAAAGTGTATGATTCAATGTAGTTTTTGTTTTTTTAGCATATTCATGCAGTTGTACAATCATCACCACAATCTAAGTTTAAAACATTTTCATTAGCCCAAAAAGGAACCCTGTATTCATTAGCAGTCACTCCTCACTCCTCGTCTACCCTCTGTGCTCCACAACCCCGGCCTCAGCAACCACTAAGATGGCAACATCTTGTTCTGTTATGCTATTGTTAACCATGAGCCAGAGCCGACTTGATGGCAACTAACAACAATAGACTAACCTATTCTGGACAATTCATATAAAAGGAATCATACAATATGATTCTTTTGTGATTAGTATCTTTCATTTAGCATGATGTTTTCAAGGTTCATCCATGCTGTAGCATGTATCAGTACTTCATTCCTTTTTATTGCCAAATAATATTCCATATCATGTGGTTATACCACATTTTATTTATCCATCAGTTGGTGGACATTTGAGTTGTTTCCACTTTTGGGCTAATATGAGTAATGTTGCTATGAATAGTCACGTCAAAATTTTTGTGTAGACATGTTTTCATTTCTCTTGTATATATCTACAGTGGAATTACCAGCTGGATTTTAAAATGAGACATGTAAATGTCAGTGTCTATGGGGCAGTTCTACTCTGTCCTACAGGGTTGCTATGAGTCGGAATTGACTCGACGGCAACAGGTTTGGTTTTTTTGGGGGGCAGGCTTTTTTATCTGGGGTGGTTCTGTTTCTCCAATCTGCTATGTGACAAGTGCAACTCTGGCTGCTGGTCTTCTAGAGTTGGGTTTGAGAGGGAAAAGGAAGCTAGAGGAGGGCTTGTACTTCTGAATATTTCCAGAGTCCTGTCCTGTAGGAGGTAAATCGCCTCCTTCTTTGGCAGAAACTGCTAGCTGTTTTCCCAATATTCATCCTTTCCCTCTTCCTTAGTGACAGACTGAAATAGGGATATCATGGCTGGAGCTCCAGTAGCCATCTTGTGTCCATAAAGAAATTCTTCATATATATATATATATATATATATATATATATATATATATATATATATATATATATATGTATTATTGTTGTAGTTAAATGAAGTTTACATTTCAAGTTAGTCTCCATACAAAATCTTATGCATACATTGTTATATGACCCTAATTGTTTACCCCATTCTGCAACAGCACACTCCTCCTTTCCACCCCTGATTCCCCATTACCATTCAACCAGCTGCTAACCCTCTCTGCCTTCCCATCTCACCTCTGGACAGAAGCTGCCCCTTTGGTCTCTTGTATCTACTTGAATAAGAGGCACACTCTTCACGAGTATCACTTTATGTCCCACAGTCCAGTCCAATCCCTGTCTGAAGAGTTGGCCTCGGAAATTGTTTTAGTTCTGGGCTGACAGAGAGTCCGGGGGCCGTGCCTTCTGGGGTACCTCCAGTCTCAGTCAGACCATTAAGTCTGGTCTTCTTACTAGAATTTGAGTTCTGCACCCCATCTTTCTGCTGCTCCATCAGGGACTCTCTATTGTGTTCCCTGTCAGGACAGTCATTGGTGGACAATCATCTAGTTCTTCTGGTCTCAGGCTGATGAAGTCTCTGGTTTATGTGGCTAATTCTGTCTCTTGGGCTAATACTTTCCTTGCGTCTTTGGAGTTCTTCATTCTCCGTAAATAGATTCTTGAAGATCCTAACTAAGGATGGCAGAGCAAAAATTCCACAAAGAGCCCTGGTCCTTATGACTGTGGAATTACCAAATCAGCTCTAGACTGCTCACCTTCAGACTTCTTTTATGTGAGGAAAAAATTATTCTACCTTGTTTAAGCCGTTACAATTTTAGGAATCTGTTAATTAGCAGCTGATTTGAATCCTAAGTGATAGACTTCTGTTTGGAACTTCCCTTTGCAGGTGATTATATCTGATCCTCCTCTAACTTTAAGTAATCTATCACACAGATTTGCTCTAGTTTCATAAAAGATGGAGTTTATATTGCTTTTTCTTATAAAGAGCAATTTTTAAGGGGGAAAAAAGGCAGAAAGGTTGTTATCTACCAACTTAAAAACTGGAACTCGACCTTTTCCAATATTATACCATAAACTATTCAGTATTTCTCTTCAAGCACCATAATTTTCCTAATCTCTGCTTTTGCTCGTTATTTCCATTCCAAGGAAAGCACCTCTTCCTGTGTCTGTTTCCATGTTCAAATTATACCCATTCTTTAAGGTTCAACTCACATGCCACTGCTATCTAAGGTCTTTCTTAATCCACCCAACAAGAAGTAACCTCATCTTCTAAACTCCTAAGCTTTATATACATTTCCTCTTTTGGAGTTCCCATTTCCCCCTGAACATTTCTCTCTCTTACTAGACTCCTTGAGGATGGGGACTGTATCTTTGCTTCTCTATATTTCCTTGTAGTATGGGGCATGCTAACTTGTACTTAACTGTCACACATTAAATGTATTAATGTATATTAAAAATGTTGGTATTTAGAAAAACTATTTAGCAAAATTAAGTTCTTGTGTCTATGCCTCACAAAGGAAATTTCTGAGTTTAAGGATCATTATAAATTGACCCAATAAGTAGCATTTGGTGCCATTAGGGCTTCAAAGCAGAATTTATGACTTGTGGCTCATTGGCAAGACAGACCTGGAGCTGTTAGGGTCTTTTTGATCAATCAAGACTGCATGTTAAAATACTCAATGGTGTTTTACATGGAAAAGCTTACTGACCATACGCAGTAAATCTTCTTTAGATGAAATTAGCTCATTTAAAAATGTTTTTCTGCTATCTTAAAGAAGTAACACAGATCTCATGAGGATAATTTTATCTTTTTAAAATGTTAAGAGTGCAGAAAATGTTTGTGGTTATAAAAAACTTTGGAGAATTTAAAATATCATAATCCCTACTTTGTTACCCTCCTAATACCAGAGAGAGAGAATGTTTCCTCTTTTGAAGGAACGGAGAGGTAAAGTGATTTGCACAGCATCATATCTGACCAAATGAATATTAAAAACTTCTATATCATTGGAAGATACGATTTTAAAACACAGGTGACAGATTGGGAGAAAATTTTCGTAATGTGAACAATAGTGGTTTATTATCCCTAGTAATAAAAAGTGCTATTCTAATCACAAGAAAAAGACAAACAACTCAACAGAAAAATGAAAACATGGGCAAAGGCAACAGGCAAGTTATGAAGAAGAAAACATGTGAAAAGATGCTCAATGTTCAACTTAGTAGGCATTCCAAACCAAACCCACTGCCACTGAGTCGATTCCAACTCATAACGACCCTATAGGATACAACAGAATTACCCCATAGGGTTTTCAAGGCTGTAAATCCTTATGGAAGCAGACTGCCACATCTTTCTCCTACAAAGTGGCTGGTGGGTGCAAACTGCTAACCTTTCAGCTGGCAGTCGAGTACTTTAACCACTACACCACCAGGGCTCCCTATACTAGGCATTAGGGATATGCAAATTAAAACACTTTTTTTGGTAGAGACAATATAGCATAAAGGTTAAGAATGTGGACTCTAGAGCCAGACTTCCTGGGTTTGAACCTCAGTTCTGCCATTTCCTAAGCTGTGTGACCTTATGCAGCTTACTAATCTCTCTTGTGTCTCAATTTTCTCATTTTCAAAATGGGGTTCATCACAATAACTACCTCATATAGTTGTTGTGATGATTAAATGAGTTAGTATATGTAAACTGCTTAGAACAGTGTCTGGTGCACAGTAAATACTACATAACTGTTTAGTACTATTCATCCATCATATTGATAAAGATGAGACAGGTTGTTTCAAGGATAAAAGTGATCTCAATTTGCTGATGGGAACAGAAAATTTGATAATGTGCTATTCTAAATACTGCTAAATACTGTTCCATTTCAGAAATCTGGCCCAGTCACAGGTACAAAAATGTACATGTTCAAAAATACTCATTGCAACCCTATTTTGTGCCAAAAAAGGAGAAACAACTTAAATATCTATCAATATAGAATAGTAAAATACATTGTTACATAAAACTATAGCATATTAAGAATGCAGCTATTAAAAAGAATGATGCAGCTATGACATACACAACTGTGAAACATCAACTAAAAAACAGGAGTGTGGTTACATGTATATTATGTATGCATACAAGCGTGTAGGTATGTATGTGTGTATATAAGTGGGCATATATAGATGTATTTATATGCAGGTGTGTATATATAGAAGTATATTCATCCGTATATATTCATATATATGATAAAGCACATGGGGGTACAAACACAGATACTTCTTAGACTTAATCAAACACCTTGTGGGATTGGTTTACGGGGTCTGAAGGCTTAGGACCATAGTCTCATGGGACAACTCAGTCAATTGGCATAATATAGTACGGAAAGATTATATTCTACATCCTAGTTTGGTGAGAGCATCTGGGGTCTTAAAAGCTTGCAGTCGGCCATCTAAGATACAACTATTGGTCTCTACGCATCCAGAGTAAAAAAGAAAGCAGGAAACCAAAGACTCAGAGAAGAAAGTAGTCTACAGCACTAATATACACGAACCAGAACCTTATCTACCCTGAGACCAGAAGAACTAATTGGTGCCCGGCTACCACTAATGACTGTTCTGGTCAGGAACACAATAGATGGATCCTGATAGAATGGGAGCAAAATGTGGAACAGAACTCAAATTCTTTAAGTCCAGACTTACTGGACCATTGAGACTGGAGGATTCTCTGAGACTGTCATCCTGAGATATTCTTTAAACCTTGAACCAAAACTATTCCATGAGGTCACCTTTTAGCTAAATAACAGATTGGCTCATAAAATGAACACTATCATCTGTGAGTACTGTATCAAATGGTCAACATTTACTCAAAAGCAAAGAGAAGGCAAGGGGGCAAGGAAATTGGATTACTGGGAATAGAACAACCAGAACAAAAGTAATGAGAAAGCTGACACACTGTGAAAATGTAACCAATGTCACTGAACCAATTGTGTACAGACTGTTAACGGGGCACCTAATTTGCTGTATAAACTTTCACCAAAAACACACAAAAAAATTTTAATATTAAAAAAAAAAGAATGATGTAGATCTACTTGTGCTGACATACAAAGCCATCCAAAATATTTATACAAAGAAGCAAGTCACAAATAATATATGTAATATGATCCCACTTATGTAAAAATAAGCAAAAATACACACATGTGCATTTGTCTATGGCGTTTTAAAAGGTTTGAAAGGAAACAAACTGTTAATGAAGTTATTTATGCGGGGAGATGGGAAAGATGAAGAAGAACTTTAGTTTTTTACTATGTAATTCCTCTGATTTCGAACTTTTTTTAACAACAAGGATTATTCATATTTTATTTGTGCGATAAACTGGAAAGGAAAAAAAAATAGGCCTACTTACTAGGTTTCTGTAGATTTAATATAAGAAATGTTTTGCTACTTAGACACCATACACCATTTTGGAAGAAATGGCCTGACTTCAACAATTGATGCATATTACCCCAGAAAACCAGTGATTTTTGGAAAATCTTTGGTCACACCTGTCAGGGTACCAATTCAAAGACCTCAGTTGATTAATACCTTGTATCTTAGTCCTGTTTATCTGCGTCTTCAGATGGTCTGAAGGCTAAAGAGTCTTTTTTATAATCTTATAATCCATTCAAACTCTAGTGAGTACATCCCTATACAAGAAGAATACGGTTTTTGAAAAATTCCTGTAGAGGAAAGCTCTATAACTCAAATGGATTTAAAAAATAAAAGGGTTGTCTAATATTTGAGGTTTACTAGCACCTTTTCATTATGCTATATCTCAGACAGAAAGATACTACTATTGATTGAAGTAAATAGCCTGGAAGGCACATAAAATGACTTTAGGTCACTGGAAAGGTTAAACATGACCTAACTATATAACAGCAATATAAGAGACTCTAGTAGAATATGATCTGTTGGTAATTCAATTCAAGAATTCCCATGGGCTACCTAAAGCAAACTGGAATAGGAGAGAGCACTTTGAAATAAAGAAGGTGATATTTAGTGCAAAGTTAAAAAATAAAGTACACTTATAAAAAAAATCTCCTTGTCACCCACCTTTCCACATGATACTGCAGAGTTTAAGAAATCAGCTATTGTTAGGGAGAATGCTGACATGTTGTGGGGAATAAAACCAACGTCGTGGAACACTTTATGTACAAACTATCGAATGGGAAACTAATCTGCTCTGTAAACTTTTACCTAATGCACAATAAATTTTTTTTTTTAAAATCAGCTATTGAATTGGGAATGTTTAAATTGATGTACAACATCCTTGTTTCTCAAAACCAACAACTAAAAAAAAAAATTATTGTTCTATTTTATTGAGACTTACTTATAAAATGAATTCCTGAAATGGAAAAACACCCTGTAGACTAATAGCAAACTAAGCAAAAAATATGACAAGAAAAACCAGTCCTTTATGATCACCTTAAAACAAAGACGTGTGTCATGGATTGAGCTGTGTCCCCCAAAAATATCTGTCAACTTGGCTGGGTCATGATTCCCAGTATTGTATGACTGTGTTATCTGATGTGATTTCCTTATGTGTTGTAAACTCTCACTATGATGAGATTATATGTGATCTCCTTATGTGTTGTAAATTCTATCACTGTGATGAGGTTATACTGATGAGGTTGACAAGATTAGTGTCTTAATGCAATCTCTTTTGAGAAATAAAAGAGAGAAGCGAGCAGAGACACATGGGAACCTCACACCAAGAAAGCAGTGCTGGGAGTAGAGCGTGTCCTCTGGACCTGAGGTTCCTGCGCTGAGATGCTCCCAGACCAAGGAAAGACTGATGCATCACAAGGACCTTTCTCCAGAGTTGACAAAGAGAGCCTTTTCCTGGAGCTGATGCTCTGAATTTGGACTTGTAGCCTACTGGACTGTGAAGACAATAAATTTCTCTTTGTTAAAACCATCCACTTGTGGTACTCCTGTTAGAGAAGCACTAGATGACTAAGACATGGTGTAAAGGACACAACAATTTCAATTACACTGTACTTTGGATAGACCTGCAAATTTCAAAGAGCACCTCTAATGTAGTTCAGTGATAAGAAAAGCTGACAAAGCAGTAGTCACTCATCAATTCAGCATGTATGAAGGCACAAGTTTCTTCATCTATAAAACAAAGAGTAATTCTCTGCCTGGCAAATCTCTAACTTTTATTTCTGCTTGCTAGGCAAATAACTGAAAATCATGTCAATTACTTAAAAACAAACAAACAAAACTGGAGTATAAATAAGAGTATCAAATATAAATGGTAGGCTCACCTTCCAATCCCAGCTCTACTACTTACTAGCTGTGTGACCTTGGGCAAGTTCCTCAATCTCTCTAACCCTAAACTCCTCATCTGTAAAATGAGGATAACAATAGTATCTAGGGTTTTTGTATTACATTTAAAATGCCTGGTATATATTAAAACCATCCCGATCTCATGGATCTGGTCCAGACCCAGGCTCCATCAGCCTTCCAAACTTAACAAGATTTTTTCATAAAGCTACTGGAAATTCTAAAACAAAACAAAACAAAAAACTGACTGGCACAAAATAAGCACTAAATAAATTTTGGAGATGGTGATGATGTGTTAAGATACTAAAAGCAACATTTCCTAAATTTGAATGCTACGAAGACATTAAGTATTAAAAATGTATCCGAGCATACATACAATTTTAGATGGTTATTATCCTTAGCAAGCCACGCATTTGAGGTTTATTCAAACTGGTAGTCCTAATTATTGAAACAGAGGCTTCTTTTTCATGACATGTCTTCTAGATGTGACTTCAAGCCAAGACCCATTCCACATGCTGTACATACTGAACAACATTAACAGTGAAGAACACAGACTCTGGAGCCGAATGTCTAAGTAAAAATATCATTTTTGCTATTTACTAGCTGTATGACCTCAGTCAAGACATCTAACCTGTGCCTCAGTTTCTTCATCTATAAAATGGGGATAACAATAATACTTACAGGGTTATTATAAAAATTAAACAAGATAATGTGTATAAAACATCTAGTATAGTGGTCAAAAAATGTTAGTTATCACCATCATCATCACGTTCATCACCATCACCACCACTCCATAGTCATTCTACAGAAAAAAGATACATCTCTGACCATTAGAACTTGAGTCTATAGAAACAGCACAACTGATTCTGAAATTAGTTCTTATGTATCCACAAACTCTCCAGTGCTATAAGATTCCCAAACTGGTTGGGTATTTAAGCCAGTGTCTTGTACCTTGGCTCAAAATGAGCAAGACAAAAAATAAATATTGTATTAGGTCTTTCTAATTATCACTGACGCAATGTTAGAGAGGACCAAACCATGTCTTTTCACAACCCACTCTCAAACTGTCTTCTCTGTTTAAAGCACATTAATGTCCTACCTGTCATCTGTATTGCGAAGGGAAGGAAGTCGAAAGCTTGTGTTCCTGTCAAGCTTTGATTGGCTTTTGGTCCTCTTGATGGAACCTTTCAGGCGCTTGCTGAAGAACCCCTAGAATGAAAAGGTAGAAGCAGTGGGTGAGGGAACCAAAAGGGCACCTTGCTGTCTTACTCTTCCGCAAAAAGTGTTTAGATTTTTATAATGAAGACCAGAAACAGAATCCAGCTTTTTAATTTTGTAAATAATAGTTGTTTGAAACCACCTGGTAATGTGATGAGAAATTTTTTTTCTTCTATGATAACTGAGATAATTAAATTTTTTGTTAGCACTTTTTAAAAAAATTTTTTCCCATACAAAAATTTATACATGCATTGTTATGTGACCCTAATTGCTCTCCCTGTACTGTGACAGCACACTCCTCCTTTCTACTGATTCCCCATGTCCATTCAACCAGCTCCTAACCCTCTCTACCATCCTGTCTCACCTCCTGACAGAAGCTGCCTGTTTAGTCTCTTGTATCTATTTGAACTAAGAGGTGCACTCCTCATGAGTATCACTTTATGTCCCACAGTCCAGTCCAATCCCTGTCTGAAGAGTTGGCCTCGGAAATTGTTTTAGTTCTGGGCTGATAGAGAATCCGGGGGCCATGCTTTCTGGGGTTCCTCCAATCTCAGTCAGACCATTAAGTCTGGTCTCCTTACTAGAATTTGAGTTCTGCACCCCACCTTTCTCCTGCTCCATCCAGGACTCTCTGTTGTGTTCCCTGTCAGGGCGATCACTGGTGGTACGTGGGCACCACCTAGTTCTTCTGGTCGCAGGCTGATGAAGTCTCTGGTTTACGTATTAGCGCCTAATTTCTTAATCCTTAAATAGTATTTATACTAGCTATGGTAGAGAAACTTTTAACTCTACTAATAGATTTTCAAAAACACAACAATATAACAGAAAAATACAATCTTTTCCATAAAGATAGTGTCAACAATTTTAATAGAAAAAGCACTCAGTGATTTCCTGAACTAAATTGAGGGAAAACAAACAAAGAGAGTGGTAGCAGGTGCGATGGTCCTGTGGTGAGAAGGTGCTTGGTGTACTGGAGGAACTGAAAGAAGACATTGATAACGAGAAAAGAAGTTTTATTCTAAGATCTGCACACAGAAAAAGTTAACTAAGCAGCACAAGGCAATATATCGGTAGTCTCAAACATGTTAAAATCTCATCTATATCACTTTAGATGTGGCATCTGTAAAGTTAAGCTTTAAATGTAGCTAAACTATTTTAAAATGAAAACAGAATCGTTTATGAAATCACTGAAGTATGTAGACTTCAGAAGAATAAAGTGTGAAATCAATGCTTTTCAGTCTTGTCCCCTTCTTATCTCCTGCCACTTCTGCCAAACTATCTAGAGTTCCCTAAATATCTTCCTAGTCTCCGCACTGGCAAATAACAGGCACTCAATAAAAGTTCATTGAATAATATAATAAATGCAAGAATGAATTATGATGATCGTGAGGTTTGCTGTAACTCGACTACGGCCTAAGTTGGAGATTACCTGTACTTCATATTTTAGTTTTAACAGATATTTATTTTACATCTATTTGATGAAAAGCACTGTACCAGGTATTGTAAGGGAATCAAAGATAAAACAAACATAAACTCTGCCCTCAAGGAGCTTGTAGTTTAATAGAAGATTTAGAAGCTATCTATAAATACACATGATATAATTAGGAAGGTATCTATTTTTAATGCCTGGTACATATAATCACATAATAAATAAAAGTTTACCATACTTTTTTGAATCTAAAGACAACAGTGATTTTAAGTCACATCATTATTTTATGTACACTAAGAAAAAATATCTGCTAATTAAACTATAATATAATGCTTTATCACTTAGAATTTTTATTTTCATTAAAGAAAAAGCATTGTAAAAGACTTGATAGGTTTTATCATATATCATGTAGTATATATATAAAAAGAATATATGCAAAATAAATTGGTTAAACTTTTCCTAATGCTTTTTCATTCTTCTGAACTACTTTTTGGCTCAGTGTATGCATGTTTCTACACAATATTATCCTGTGTTCTTTTAAGAATGTTGATCACAAACAGCATTTCTTAAAAGAGTAATCCACAGATATGTTAAAAAGCAAAAAAAAAAAAAAAAAAAAAAAAAAGTTCATCTTAGAATTGATGAAGTATGGTATTATTTTAGAGATATATAAAATGGTTTCAGGTCAGGGAAAGAAGAGGTTACATCATCTGGAGAGCTATGAGGAGATTATATGAAAGAAATAGAGTATAAGCTAGGTCCCAAAGGGTAGGCAGGATTTAGGCTTGGGGGTGTTGAGGAGCAAAGGCACTTAAGGTACAGTGCACAGCATGGGAAATGGCATGTCAGTAAGAGCACACAGAATACATATTAAGTAGATTCAGTCTGAAAGGAACCCTGCTAGCACAGTGGTAAAGCACTCAGCTGCTAACCGAAAGGGCCGTGGTGTGAACCCACCAGCCGATCCGCGGGAGAAAGATGTGACAGTGCTTCTGTAAAGATTTACAAAGCCTTGGAAACCCTATGGGGTAGTTTTACTCTGTCCTGTAGGGTCGCTATAAGTCAGAATTGACTCGACGGCAATGGGTTGGGTTTTTGTTCATAGGGTCACTATGAGCTAGAATCGATTTGATGGCAATGGGTTTGGCTTTAGATTCAGTCAGGCTGGCATACAATTAAAAAAAAAAAAGTTGCTGTCGAGTTAATTTCAACTCATGGCAACCCCGTATGTTGCAGAGTAGAACTGTGCTCCATAAGGTTTTCAAGGCTGTGACTTTCAGAAGCAGACCTCCAGGCCTTTCTTCTGAGGTGCCTCTGGGTAGGTTTGAAAAGCCAACTTTTAGGTTAGTAGCTGAGTGCTTAAACATTTGTGCCACTCAGAGACTCTGCTATGTGACTGTTGTATGCTGTTGAATCAATTCCGACTCACAGTGACCCCGCAGGGCTGAGAAGAACTACCCTATAGGGTTTCCCAGGCTGTAATCTTTGCAGGAGCAGACTGCCAGCTCTTTTCTCCCAAGGAGCGGCTGGTGGGTTTGAACCACCAACCTTTCAGTTAGCAGCCAAGTGCTTAACCATTGTCCCACCAGGTGTCCTGGTATATGATTAAAAGTGGTGAAAAGTAAGATTGGAAAGGTAGTTTGTCCAATTATAATGTATTGTTCCCAGTGGTTATTATATCTATTTTACCAACCACAGTATCCAAACCTTAGTAAGTGCTCAATAAGAATCTGAGAAATACATACATAAAATTATGATTGTTTTAGCAATACAGGTAAGGGAAAGCTTAAGACTGCCCAGAGTGGTCAGTGATATCTCACGGAGGTAGCAGAAGCTACCATAAAATTCTGTTTTCACCTTGATGTAACTGAAACCTGGTTTTCACCTGAGAATACTGTTCCCCTTTAAGGCCATTTGGTAGAGGCTCTCATTCTCCCCAACCCACTATTCCAGGGTACCCAGAAAGAATGGTTTGTAATAAAAGCTTATTTTTTGAAGTTCGTAACATCTTGCTTTAGCATCCTCTATCCCTCTTTGCTGCCCTTGTGTGTCAATCTCTCTGCCACTTTCCTTTATTCATTAAGGACTTTAGCGCCTAGTCTGCACTATTTCTGTTTCTTAACTCCTAACATTATGGTAGGAAATAACTAGGTAGTGAGCCATCTAATACCTTAGCTTCATGATTCCTTGGCTCCAGTAGCCATTATCCTCCTCTCCAGCCACCCATTCCTACAGCCACGCCCTAGATTTTATCATCATTCAGAGATGCTCCATCTCAGACATCTTAAACAGCAATATTCTTTTCTCTGACTTTTCTTTCTAACCATTTCTCTCTCATATATCTTTCTCTGAATACATCTACTCTTCAACCTCATAGAAACCTTCAGCCCCTCGATCATGCCATTTTCTCCCTGTCGCTGTTTTCTTCCTGGTCTCTTTTCCTTCTCTATCTAACCTGGACTCCATGGCCAATCATCTGAAACTCACCAGCACCCTCCACTTTATTAAAGATCAGCTATCTAAAATCAACACTGGATCAGTATTTAAATTAATCTTTCTGATCCCATGACCAGGCTGTTCAAGAAGACCACATAGCTGTACGGAGTGATGTCACCAAAAATTCACCGTCTCCAAGGTTGGCTGTGCTTCTTCCACTATCGCCCTGTCCTGGACCAACCATGCACTAAGCCTAGCAGAAACATTGTCTCCTTCTGGGAATCGTCAGAGTCATGCCATGCCCACCTGCCCACTTCAATTCTTTATGTACAGGCCATTAGGCTTTGTACCACTCAGTCCTTCTGCCCTGGCTACAGTTAACTGGACCAGGGGTGGACAACTGACCTAAAGGAGCCTAAAAGCAGCTAAGAGTGGCCCTGGTAAGAGTCCTGCCTGTAGGATATGGTTATCATCTGCTAATTACTGACCATTCTAGTATAATCCCTGGTCATTCCCTGCTTCATACTTTACACTCTAGCAATTCTAAAAGCCTATAATTCTCTGTATTCACCATACATCCCTGCTACTACTCATGCTTCCTCTCTTCTTCCTGGCCAAATCATCCTTTCAGACTCACCTCAGGCATGACCTCTTTTATTTGTTTATTTATTTATTATATTTTATTGTACTTCAGGTGAAGGCTTACAGAACAAATAGTTTCTCATGAAACAGTAGTACACATGTTGTTTTATGACATTGGTTAATAACCCCACAACATATTAACCCTCTAAATTCTCAACCTTTTTTTTTTTTTTTTTTTGGTGAAAATACACATAGCCAAAGATACACCGTTTCAAAAATTTCTACATACACAGTTCAGTGACATTGACTACGCTCTTCCAATTGTGCTGTTATTCTCACTTAAGATGAAGGCTTACAGAACAAAATAGTTTCTCATTTAACAGTTACTACAAATGTTGCCCTATGACAATGGTT
This sequence comes from Dugong dugon, assembly GCA_030035585.1. Taxonomy (NCBI): domain Eukaryota; kingdom Metazoa; phylum Chordata; class Mammalia; order Sirenia; family Dugongidae; genus Dugong; species Dugong dugon. Next base: position 40,678,037 of record CM057469.1, on the reverse strand, counting down.
AACAATCTCACACACATCAACAATATCCTTACTCAACCTTGGGTTCCCTATCACCAGCTTCCTTGTCCCCTTCTGCCTTCTGGCCCTTGTCACTGGACTACTGTACCTCATTAGTCCCATTTGGTTTTACGGGGCTGTCCACTCCCAGGCTGAACGGTGAACCTCGGAGATAACTTCACCACTGAGCTAAAAGGGTGTCTGGGGGCCATACTCTCGGGGTTTCTCCAGTCTCCTTTAGGCCAGTAAATATGGTCTTTTTTTTTTTTTTTTTTGTGAGTTAGAATTATGCTCTACATCCTTCTCCAGCTCTGTCCAGAACCCTCTGTTGTGATCCTGGTCAGAGTGGTCAGTGGTGGTAGCTGGGCACCATCTAGCTGTACTGGACTCAGTCTGGTGGAGGCCTTGGTAGCTATGGACAATTAGTCCTTTGGACTAATCTTTTCCTTGTATCCTGTTCTCTTCATTCTCCCTTGCTCCCGAAGGGATGAGACCAGTGGAGTATCTTAGATGGCCGCTCACAGGCTTTTAAGACCCCAGACACTACTCACCAGGGTAGAATGTAGAGCATTGTCTTTATAAGCTGTGAGGCATGACCTCTTTTAAGATGTCTTTTATGACTCTCTTTGACCCTCTAACTAAGGTCTCTGGGTGGTGCAAATAGTTTTTGCTCAACTACCAATCTAAAGATTGGCAATTTAAGCCCACCCAGTGATATCATGGAAGAAAGTCCTGGTGATCTGCTTTTGTAAAGATTATAGCAAAGAAAACCCTACAGAACAGTTCTACTCTGTAACACATGGAGTCTCTATGAGTTGGAACTGACTTAAAGGCCACGAGTTTTTTTTTTTTTTTTTTTGACCCCATTCTCAATCAGGTACCCTTTCTCTGTGCTTCCAAGTATCTGTAAACAGATCTAGTCTTACATTTAGCATACAGCAAGCCCACTCATGTGTCATCAGTCTTTCCTACTAAACTCTGAACTCCTTAGAGCAGAGACTAAACAATCTTTGTGTTCCCAAGGAGGGCAGATATCTGGCATTTAGTAGGTGCTCACTAAATGTTTGTAGAACTAAAATAAAATAGGTAGTCGTGTAAATAAAAGTCATCGTGATATTTGTACAACTGCTACCATCGAAAGAACAAGAAATTCTGAATCAGAAAATGTGGCTTTAAATTCTAGCTCTAATTCCTGCTGGTGGAATGACCTTGGGCAAGTCACAACTTCCACGTTTCAGATTTCTCATCTGTAAGATGAGGATAAAAAAAATCTACTTCTAGGTTTCTTCAAGTGTTAAGTAAGATAACTGAATGTAAAAGTATTTTTAAATGAAGGAATACAGAATCTCATAAACATTAATTGAATATGAATACAGGGTGAAAGACAACTGAATAGGTAGAATCAACATTTTTCCTCCTACAAACTACCACACCAGTGGAAGGGAAGAAAACTAAAAATAAGTTCTACAATACAGCGTTTTGGCTATTTTGTTCATTGATGTACCCTGGTGCCTAAAGTGACACTTTGTACATTGTAAGTGCTCAACAAACATTTGCTGACTGAATGAATTTACTGAATGCTTCTGGGGTATCAAGCACTGGCCAGGTGCTTTCCCATATGTAATACGATTTAATCTATGCAGCAATTCCATTAAGCAGGTATTAAATAACTTGCTTTAGTTCACACAGTTAATAGATATAGTATTAGGATTTAAACCCAGTATATTGCTAGTACTTAAAAAGTTTATTCATTCATACATTTATTGAGCACTTACTATTGCCAGATACTTGAGGTACTTGAGATATATCAGTGGACAAAACAGACAAAATTCTCTCTCTTCATGAAGTTATATACTAGTGGAAAGAGAAAGACAGCAAAAAACATAATTAATAAATAAAAGACAAGTGCTATATAAAAAGTTGAGCTGTGGAAAGGGGCTGGGAATACAGCATGGTCAGGGTAGGCCTTATGGAGAAGGATTACATTTGAGTAAAGACTTGAAGGTGAGTTAGCCTGCAGGTATCTGGAGAAAAAGCATTCTAAGAAAAGGGAACAGGCTAGGAAAAGGCTTTAAGGCAGAAGTATATGTAGTATGTTCAAGGAATGGCTAACCACAAAGTCATTGTGACTAGAGTGGAAAAAGCGATGGGGAAGGTAGTACGCGATGAGGTCAGAGGTAGCAGGGTGGTGGCAGTCACGGTACTGGTGGTGATGGTGACAGCTGTGATCTTGTAGGCCAGTGTAAGAACCTCACTGATTGAGAGAGGAAGGCATGTTGAAGGAAACCAACAATTACAGACAATTTAAAGCAGTCAGAAGTAAATTAGCATTTGCTTTTCTGAGAGAAATACTTCTAGCCATGAAAATAGAAACGTGTATTGATTTAACAGGAAACACTTGAGCAAGAATGTGTAGTATACGAACAGTTCATTTGCTTCATCAACAGTAGATCACATATCAATATCCAAGACACAGAGACAGTACATGACTTTCCCTAGGTCACACAGCTGCAGAGGGGTGAAGTAGAACTTTGAGCCCAGGCAGCCTGACTCTGGAACCCTTGCTTTTAACAGCTACAGTATACTACTTCTTTTCCACTTCTAATTTCTCCTTAAATACTCTACCTATTTTTCTCATATGTACTATATTGAATTTCTACACACATCTTATTATAGAATTATATATCATAATGAAGCAAAAATGCAATATGACACTTAAAAAATATGAGGGAAACAAACAAAATTAGTGTGACACTTGATTTATAAGAATTTTCCCTTAGGGTTCCTATCTATATAATTAAACTGAAGTAAAATTGAAATTCTATTGAAATTATTTTTATATGTAACTGATTCTGTGGTCACTGAGTATAAGAGAAAAAATCATGACTATAAAACTTAAAAATAGATAGCTACCAAGAGAAAAATGTTTTTCTCTCTTTCACACAGTTATATCTCATATAAATGTAAAGATAAATGATGTTCCTATAAGTGTACTATTAAAATTCAAAAGCATGAATGAAAACAAAGAAACACTAAAAAAAAAATTAAAAAAACAAACGATTTTACCCTCCCACTGACACCCACCTAATCTAAAAGAACACTAACAAAATCCTCAAAACAAATCCTAGTCTATCCAATTCTCCTTCGAAATGCTGTTCCTACCATCTACAATTTTTAAAAATAGTAAAAAGCTCATCATTTAAAATAACTAGGTTGTCATATCAATTAATACAACTAAAATGACTTACTTTAATTAGTTGGTCTCACTATTTTCTGTCAAAACGAGGCTCAAAATTGGCAACTGCCAGTGAAAAGAAAAAGTCAAACGTTACCTTTCTTTCCGGAGCGTGGTAAATGTTAATGATAACAAAAGTTATTCACCATCTGCAAATTGGAGTAACCCCTGAAGACTGAGCTTGGCTACCTGGGCATGACTGGTAACTGAAATAAAACTGCTGCTATGCAACCACTCTCAAAAGCCTCAGTGGTGGTAATCAGAGACACTGACTTGCTGGCATCCTAGCACTGCTGCTGTTCCCTTAAGGCAAGGAGAAGAAGAAATCTTTGGTGGAGACAGAGAAACATGTCATCACCTTTCACATACAAACACAGAGAAGTGCAAGAGAACTCTGCTTCAATTTTGCTTGAGACTTTTTCATACCAGCAATCATACATGGGATTAAGGACGATATTACAGCAATTCTGAGTGATTATGGTTACAAAAGTATATTTAATAGTACTTCCTTAAAATGTTATATGACTCACACTAAGAAAATGCCACCTGGTCAACTATACAGGATCCAGGTGAGAACTGTTTTCATTCTTGCTTTTAAAATCTCGGTTTAATTAGTAAATTAATCTCTATATATTTTAGTAATTTTAGCTGCTCATTTCATCATGGATTGTAAATGCCTGAGAAGGACAGCTATGTCATATATGTTATTCTGTTTCTCACTCCCCTACTATAACTCAGGAGCTTGTAGATACTCAATAAATGTTGACTAAAATGTAACTGTAGAGAATTAACAGGGAAAAAGGAAAGGGTAACTAAAAACGTTAAACTCACTTTCATATTTTACTGACTTAGTTTATCCTCTAGTTATTGCAAGTCTAAATAGTCACCCAGTGCTTTATAGTTAACAAGTTTTATTTCTCTCCTAGTGGCTTTTTTTTTTTTGCAAATTTATGCATCGATGACAAAAAGTTCTATCATAAATTAAAGCTGTTTTTGGACTTACCCAAATAAATCCAGGATAATTTCCACAGTATCTCAAGGTCCTTCACCTTAATCACCCCTGCAAAAGTCTCTTTTGCCATGTAAGGTAACAAATACACAGGTTTGGGGATTAGGACATGGACATCTTTGTGGGGCGGTTATTTGTCCTACCACATCCAGTGATGTCCTTTTTTTTTGTTTCAGGATCCTATTCAGAATCCCATACTGCATTTTGTTATGTCTCTGTCTCCTCCAATCTATGATAGTTCCTTAGGCTTTCCTTGTTTTTCATGACCTTGACACTTTTGAAGAGTAGTGTTCAGTTATTTTGTAGAATGTCTCTGGATTTGGGTTTCACTGATGCGTTCTCATCATTGGATTGAGGTTATACATATTTGGCAAGAACACCAGAGAAGTATATGCACCTCTCAATGCATCACAGCAAGAGGTTCGTGATGTCAGTATGTCTTATCACTTGGTGAAGGTGTTGTCTGATGGGTTTCTCAACTATTTTTCCCTTTGTAATTAATGAATATCTTGGGAGAGATACTTTGAGATTATGTAAATATCCTGTTTGTCTTCAAATTCTTACCCATCGTTTTTAGCATCTATTAGTGGGCCTCTCTGGTAATAATTATTGCTGTGATATTTGCCTAATGGGGATTTGGTATCTCGCTTATTCCTTCCACATTTATGAACTGGAATTCTTCTGTACGGAAGAGCTATCTCTTCTCTCCCATTTATTTATATATTCCATTATGTATTTATATAAGTATAAACTAATGGATATTTATAGTTTATTCTATGGATTATAATCCTATACTATCATTATTTTATTGCTCAATAAAATAGTTTGAGCAATAAACTATTGTTTATAGTTTGGGCGATTGGGAGCTTCCGCAGGTTGGCTCCTGTGTCATGAGCAGGCAGTTAGGTTGTTTCTTATATTTTGCAATTAAAAACAATCCTGCAATGAATAACCTGTGCTTGTGTATTTTCACACTGGTAGAGCTGTATCTTCAGGGTAGATTCCTAGAAGGAGGATTTCTGGGGAAAATAAATGCATATGTAGTTTTGATACCAAAAACAAAACAACTAATTGCCGTCGAGTCGATCTGACTCATAGCGACCCTACAGGACAGAGTAGGACTGCCCCATAGGGTTTCCAAGGAGCTGCTGGTGGATTCAAACTGCTGACCTTTTGGTTAGCAGCCAAGTGCTTGACCACTGCGCCACCAGGGCCCTGTAGATTTGATCCCCATAGCCTTTGTTGTCGAGTAGATTTGATAGTTACTGCCAAAATCCCTTCCAGACAGGTTGTGGCAGTTTGTATTCCCATCAGCAATGCGTAAGAGTGTTTCTCCAAAGCCTCACAAACTGAGTTTGTTGTCATGCTCTATAGTTTTTGCCAGCCTGAGAGGTGAAATGGTACCTCTGTGTTGTTTTAATTTACGTTTCTCTGATTATAAGTGAGTGTGAACACTGTTTTCATATGTTTAAGACAATTTGATATCTTTTTTTGTGGACTGTCTGTCCACGTTTTTTTTCTCCATTTTTCTACAGGGTTTTGGTGCTTTGTTCTTCAGTTTTTAATACAGGTAATCCCTGACTTACAACAGGGTTCTGTTCCAACGACACCACTGTAAGTTGTTTCTCACACAAGTCGAATATCTCTTTTTATTTTTTTTTAAGTTTTTGGTATTGTTGTCATAGCCTGCTATATGGCAGTGTTTTGAACAGTAAATCATAACATTGAACATCTATGAGTGAACATCTGAGAATGATAACATCAGCAAATTATGTGCTGCAACACTGTATGTTATACATATTACTAACGATGAGATGTTAAAAACAAAAACAAAAACAAAAACCAGACAGTCATTAATTGTGGTTTGTTGTAATTCAAATACAATGTAAATCGGGGACGACATGTAGTTCTTTATATATTAGGGGCATTAACCCTTTTTCTATGAGACTGTGTTATGAATATTTTCTCCCAGTCTGTAGGTTATCTTTTAACTTTGTTATAGGGTTTTTTGCCATGCAATTAAAAAAAAGAAAAGTACATTTTTATGTAGACAAATGTATCAACCTTTTCTTTTTAAATTGCATTGAGCTTTTCAGTAATCATTACAGAAAGTTTTTTCCCACATTAAGGTTAATGAGGAATTCATCCATGTTTTCTTCTACTAGTTGGTTTAATTAAAACAATTTTTTTTAAAATTTTTACATTTAGATCTCTAATCCATTTGGGATTTATTCTTGTCTCAGGTGTAAGATACACATCTAATTTTATCTTTTTCCAAATGGCTACCCAGTTTTCTATACCCCATTTATTTCAAATGCTAACTTCTCAGGAAACCACTCTTGTTTTCTCCAATAGGACTTAGTTTCTATCAATTCTGAATATCTAAGACCTTTTGTTTGCACTACTGTTTTCCTCTGTCTGGACGAATAGCTAGTTCTCTTCTGATTTTATATTCTCTACTGAATCTTAACTCCTGAAGGTGAACATTATTAAGCTCATCTTTGTATTTCTGCAGTGCTTAGCATACAGTGCTACTTAATAAATGCTTTTTCAATGCTAATAATGACTAACTTGAATTATTCAGAAAAGTACAATTCATTCAAGAAAGCAGGAAAACATCTTAAAACAAAATCAAATCTGGTCTTTAAACAGGAAAACTTCAGTTATCTGAAATATCCACTTACGTAGACCATATCAATTTCTGATAATGAGGTGTCTATTGATTTTCTTATGAGACAGAGACTGTGCTGATCTTATTCAAGTTTACAATGAATATGGCTATTAAGGAGTATGGCTTTAAGGGATAAAACAATGAGAAATGATGGCTCAAAACTAAGAAAGGGAACATTCCCCCAAAGTGAGGTCTATTACTCTATTGGACCGTCTCCCAGAGGTTATCACGGAGCCTGAAAAAAGCATCAGATAATATAATCCAAAGGACATATTTCATTGTCAGGGGAGCTGGACTAGATGAACTTAATTGAAGTTTTCCATCTCTCATTTCTAGGACTCCAAGAATAACAGCACCACAGAATGGAGGTGGGCTTTGGAGTCAATGAGTTATTTTTTTAAAAAAGTAGAATTCTTACTGCCTCCGGTGAAAGAAAATACATTTAAAAAACTGTATTTTGGAAATGGTGGTGAGCAAAAGGTATAATGCAAAACAATACAATTATTCTCTACTAGTGTCTATCAGGGAAGGCTTTTTAAAGAATAAAGGGAGAAAGGGAAGGAGAAATATAGAAATATATTATGGAAATGTATATATATATACACATATACATACATACATACATACATACATACATATATTACTCCTAGAGGTTATTTCCCAATTGTAATGCTTCTAATATTGCAAAAAAAATTTTTTTCCATTATGAATTTAGGTTCAAAAATATTTCAAAAAATTGTTCCTTAGTATATAGTATCTTCTTAACTGCTAATCTCCAAGGATCTTAAAGATATGTGTAATACTTCATTTATTATACATATAAAAAAAAAAGAAATCACAGGCGTTAACTTTGGTTTTTATCATCCTGTAACAGGCATTCAACTTAAAAGCCTTCAGCAGGTGACTGATGCTTCTTGAAGGAAAAGGTCTGTCTGAAAACATCCAAATGAGGGGAAGGAGGGAAGAGAGGAATAGAGGAAGAACCCACCGTCCCAGCCAGATGAAATGGGCAAAAGTTGGCCTGCGCATGGGCATGGGATCATGGAGATCCACTAAAAGACTTTAAGCAAGGGAGAGTCAAGTAATGATCAGGTTTATGTTTTAGAGATCACTCTAGCGGCAGTGTGAAGGCCAAGGTGGGTGAGGGAGACTGGAGGCCAGGAGATCAGTTAGAGGTCTACTGTACTAGCCAGAATTGTGTACATAATTTGCAAGGCCTCGTACAAAATGAGAATACAGGAGTCCTTGTTCAAAGAGTAGGAAAAAACTGCCATTAAAGGTACTAAAATAAAAAACTTTCTCCTGTCTTCAGTACGTTTTCTCTCCACCTGCTATGATGTTTTTTATTTGCTTTTTAATGTCACACTTCTTGGGCATGGGAAATACTCACAGGCAAGTGCAATCTTCACAGATGCCTGGGGGCTCCACCCATGACTTGGAGTGTAGGTAGCCCACTGGCTACCAAGTTTCCCTCTGGCCAGCCACCAGACTCATGTGCCATGCCCTAGTCAGGGGGCAGGGAGGTTGAGCCAGGCTTCTTCCCTCCCCACAGTCTGCCACTGTAACCCACTAGGTACCTGGATTGGGGGTGGGCAAGAGAATTGCCCCCACTGAGTTGTGGCCTTTGGCCACCTGTGGAGCTGCCAGGCAGGGGCAGGTACCACCCCATCAAGTCCTGCCCTTAAAACACCACAGGGTGTGCAGCCTAAACCTGATCTTCCCCATGTTTGTGACCAGGTGTCTGCCAGGGTCACAGCTGTGGCTGGGTGGGGTGGAGAAGGGGTAGTGAGGAAGTTTCACCAAAATAACATCCCTCTCTATTTCCTGATTTGTTGACCATTAATCTCATTGCTATCCAAAAGTCATAAAATAATCCTTCTAATATGAAGATCTTAATATCAACCCATTAAACAAACCCATACATAAAACATCTTACAAGAATGAAGAGGCGGAGGTGACTTCATACAAAATGCAAAAGGTCAATTGACTTAATAGATGTGAACTTACAGAAGAAATATTATAAAGCATACTATCATACAAATAACTTAAGATATGAAAATTTATTAAGTTTGCAAAAATTTAAAAACTGTTCACATATTTAAGACTCATAATTTTGCTTTTTTCTTTTTAAACCAAATGTTATGCCTCCTATTTCTACACCCTTGAGTAAAAGGTATGGTACTATTTTCCTTATAGAAGGCAAAATTATGGTGGTTTGCAAAAAAAATGCAAATATGCAAACTATCAGTAATCAGCACCTAAAAAAAACTTATAGGAAACAGCAGTCAATATATAATGTAATGCATTTTTGGTGCCTTTTTTCCACCCCAACATACATTTTATCTAACCCAATATGTCCAAAATATTATCATTTCAACTTGTAATCAATATAAAAATATTAATATCTTACACTATTTTTCCTAAGTCTTCGAAATCTGATATTTTACTTTTTTTTTTTTTTTTTTAGTGGCTATAAAATTAACTCTTTTAAGGTATACAATTCAGTGTTTTTTAGAATGTTCACAAAGTTGTTCAACCAACCATCACTACTGTCTAATTCCAGAACACTTCCATCATCTCAAAAAGAAATCCTGTACCCATTAGCAATTACTTTCCATTCCTCTTCTCCCCACCTCCTGGCAACCATCAATCTATTTTCTGTCTCTATCGTTTTGCCTGTTCTGGACATTTCATATAAATGGAATCATACAATATGTGTGGCTTTTTGTGTCTGGCTTCTTCCACGTAGCATAATGTTTTCAAGGTTCATCCATGTTGTAGACTGTAACAGTACTCTTATTTCTTTTTATGGCCAAATAATATTCCATTATATGAATAGACCACATTTTATTTATCCATTTGTCAGTTGATGGACATTTGAGTTATTTCCACATCTTGGCTATTCTGAATAATGCTTTTACAAACAGTTGTGCATAAGATTTTGTGTGAACATGTTTTCAACTTTCTTGTGTATAGACCTAAAAGTGGAATTGCCGGGTCATATGGTTTAACTTTTTAAAGAACAGCCAAACTGTTTCCACAGTGGCTGCACCATTTTGCATTTCCACCAGTAATGTATGAGGGCTCTATTTCTCCACATCCTCACCAACACTTATTACTGTCCTTCTTTTTGTTATATCCAACATAGTGTGTATGCAGTGGTATCTCACTGTGGTTTGATTTGCATTTCCCTAATGGCTAATGATACTGAACATCTTCTCATATGTATATTGGTCATTTGTGTATATTCTTTAGAGAAATGTCTATTTAAATTATTTTTGAGCTTTTTAAAAAACAGCTACATGTCTGTCAAAAATTTTTGTAGAGAGATATTTTAATCAAAGAATCTCCTTGCAATAAAGTTTCTTTAAAATAAAATTAGTAGATGTTAATATAAAATAAAGCATTTAACAACCCAGTGGAATGGTAATGGTACTGGTTATAGAATTAAAGGGCCTGGGACTAGGAAGTCACCTCAGGTGTATTACTGTTTTACTAATAATGCTCGCAACCTTGCTGAGTATAATTATACTCGAGAAGGGCAAAAATACCTTTTGTAAAGCTAATCCTAGCAAAACTGAGAAGTCAGCAAGGTTTCCTTTCTAAATCTCTAGCTTCCTAACTTCTGTGAAAGAGGAAAACATCTGACATCAGTTATACATATTAATTATACTTAGTGACTAATTAAGTGGGCATTAACCTATTAAAACATGTACCTCTAATTGTGGAATGAAAGATGTGCTCCCCCTGCCCGCATTTTAAAGCTCTGGTTTGATTGAAGAGGGGCTTATAGCACTTTCTATAAGACTGAACTATATAAGTAAGTTCATTCCATTCTCTCTCTCAAACAGTCCTCTCCCCCGCACCGGTTAGTGGAAGTGGAAAGAATGGAAACCTGCACCTGTTAGTGTTGCTGCAAACCTATTTCTAGGAATTACCATAGAGGGAGGAAGGTTTCCATTGCTCTTTGATTCTTCCAGGTTTAGAGTCTTGGCAATATTCCCTGCCAAGACTGCTCCCTTTTCCTGCAGGTACTTTCCTATCTCCTCCTTTCCCCTTAAGAGATCTTATCTAAACTTAATTCTTTTTTCTCTGCTACAAGACTTGTAGCTCCAAATTTTATATTTTCTAGGATATTTACCATTAAAAGATTTTAAAATTACACCCATTCTGATTACATACCTAAGGTATGGTTAATATTTGATATTTTCAGACCATAATAATTTTTCTTTTCTGACATCTCTGTTTATTATATCATTTTTACCTCTGGTAATAACATTTTATATACATATGAATATACTCATATATATTCATATACTACATTATATATTCATATGTATGTATGAATATAAATACACTCTTTATTAAAAGGGGTATCACTGCAGTGTGATCCTATTACATACTTTAAATCCATGCAGCTGGTCGGTGAAGAGAAGGAAGAAAGATGGATATAGAATCTTTAAGCAGTAGAGGAAAGAACTTTTAAGTGTCCTGAAATGTGATAGCATGAGAATATAAAAATTGAAATAGTATAAAAGCTCAGGTGCTATGAATTCAATTTCATTATTTTACCCCTAAGACTGAGATTCTTAGACTGGCCAGAGGTCACTGTGTCACAGTAAAGCAAGTATTTCATAAATTTAGACTGGCCATCTGAAACAGACAGTGGCAAACTAATGTACAATGCTGCAACTTGTTTTTGAGTAAGAGTGGGCCACTGAGAACATAACTCTTGTTGGTTTCTTACGGCAGACCGGAACGTACAAAAGAAAGCACTGATGTCCACAGCTAAGGCATTGACTAGGATGGTTCCTAACATTTTACCAATAATTTGGACAAATGGTTCTCAATCTCGGTTGCATATTAGAATCATCTGGGAGACTTTTAAAAAATTTAGATGACTGGGCTCTACTCCAGAGATATTAACTGAAGTGGGGCCCAGGCATTAAGTTTTTTTTTTTTTAAGTTCCCTAGGTGATTTTTACATACTGTGAGATTTGAAAAACACTGATTTGGACAATGTTCCCTTTCTGGTCTTTATTAAGTGGGATGAAGCTGTCTCTTTGTTTAACTTGGAATAATACTTCTATAGGATTTTATTAATTGAGGATTCTATCTGAAACAGAGAGCAACACCAAGTGAGCCTGGTATCTCTATACTTAAGAAAGGATACAGTATTTCCTTTTACACAGGACTTTTAACTTATTCTGCATTTTATTCTTCCAGAGCTCTACTTTCTTCTAAAAACTGTGCAAAGGTTTCATCTTTTGATCATCTTTTGCACCTAGTATATCTGATTGGGAATATTCAGGTGTCACAGTGACATAAACACAAGGAGGAGTATCATAGGAATATTCAGCTACTGCCTTAGTTCAAAGGAGCCCTGGTGGCACAGTGGTAAAAGCGCTCAGCTGCTAACCTAAAAAGATCAGTGGTTTGAACCCACCAGCCTCTCTGTGGGAGAAAGATGTGGCAGTCTGCTTCTATAAAGATTTATGGGCTTGGAAACTCTATGGGGCAGCTCTACTCTGTCCTGTAGGGTCACTATGAGTCGGAATTGACTGGACGGCAGTGGGGTTTGGTTTGTTTGGTCTTAGTTCAACTATGCTTTCTGGTTGTCTTGGCATATATTCTAGTGCCTGAATTCTTCCAGAGCCAAACTCAAAGCTAATACAAATGAAGCAGCTGCAACTGCATTGTGTTATATTCACATGGCAGGCCAACGCAGACCATTGTGTTATTGAAATGAGAACACTAAGCCGAGCACCTGGCCCAGAACACAAGCCGCTCTCGCTTAGCCAAAGCCAAATTGATGGCATCATCTAAGTAGAGGAGATGCAAAAATCATAAATATCAATAGTCACTTTATAAATAGAGTATTAAAGAAAGAAGCCCAATCCAATAACAGGCATTGTGAAATAAATATACACAATTACAAGACGTGATTATTTTCCCTTCCTGAGCTAAACTTAAGTACCTGGATAACTTTTCATCAGTTTACTTAATTCTTTTTAATCGCCCCTGTAGTATCATTTAAATGTAGTTTTAACAATATATAAAACATACAATGGATATTTATTTAAAAGTAAACACAGATCTGACAAAGGCAGAGTTTACCAGGAGGTTAAAGAAAAAATGAAAAACAATCTTTAAAAGAGGTTTAAAAAAAAAAAACTCTTCAAATAACTAAAATTGTTTTTGAGCTGCAAAAACAGTCAGCTTATATGTATGTTTAACACCTAAAGGGTTCAAAGAAATATCCATTGAAACAGATCACTGAATAAATAATTCTACCTAATCTCAGCTCCCAATATATGTAAACACAGTATACACTACATATATAAAATACCATAACCCTGAATTCCAGATATAAATTAAAACCTTTCTTTGTTGAGGGAAAAAAAAAAAAATCCAACTATTCTGCACAGGTACATTAACTTATTTACTGGAGATATTATCAGTAATACTAAGAGAAGAAGCATGCACTAAACTTGTTCAATTCTGGTCCTTCAATAATTTATGCATATTTTATCCATTCAACAATAATTTGTTGAGTGTTTACTATGTGCCAGATACCATGTTAGGCATGGGGTTGTTACAAAGATGTTTAGAACAAATATTCACTGTTTGAGGACAAAGACTCACAAATGAATTAAGGTATGTGTGAAGAAATAGGGGTTAAAAGGAGGAAACACAGAAAAACTATTCTGCAGATCACTGCTTTTTTTCTTATGTCTATGATCAGATAAAAGTAGAAGTACATTTAATCACTCCTAAAAACCCAGACCTTGTGTTAACCTATCGGTTCAGTAGCCATGTTTTTCCCTCATTCCTTATGTCCTTATTTTTAAACTAATTGACTCTGCTGTCTATCACCTGCATAAAGATGGTCGACTAAGTAAGAAATATGCATGAATACCCTATTGTACTAGTTACCCACTTTAAGTTTTTTGAACTATAAATTTTTGTGAATGAGGAAAAAATAGGAAAGTTTTGGGCTTCCCAGCTTTGCCTTAGCTCCTTTCTGCCTTATCCATCATCAGCCAGCAGGATATGAGTGCAACCCTTACTCACTGGCTTCTCCTGGATTTCTCTAAGGCTAATCACTACGGTAGAAGTATCAGCAGTGTCAGCTGAATAGCCAGGGATGGCTGCTGTGCTGGCCTTCTACTGAATGATAGCCGCTTACCTATCACTCTGAGTTGGGATAAAAACTAGTTGCCATCAAGTCAATTCCATCTCATGGAGACCCCATGTGTGTCAGAGTACAACTGGTCTTGAACCTCGAACCTTTCAGTTAGCAGGTGAGCGCATTAACCATTTGTACCACCTGGGACTCCTGAACTGGGATGGTGATAGCAAAAGGAAAAAGGAGTCACTTACGGGAAGAGTCAAGTAATTTGCCAATACTCTCTGTATTTATCCAACTTAGTTTAGCTTTTGAGATAAAGACAAATATTTTAATAAACACATCGCTAATGCTTCAGCAGCCAGCAAAATTTAAAGTTTGACAAAACAAGCCCAATCACAACCTTGCTCCAATTTACTTTTCCAGCCTCCTCTCTTGCCATTTCTGCCCACAAATTTTTTGATTCCTGCCTCACTGAATCCTTTCAATATTCTCTGAAAGCACCAGTCATCTCACGATGTGTGTCTTTCCAAAATGCTACTCCCTCACCTTGGGATACTCTTCTTCACCTGCCAATTTTCATTCAGCCTTTGAAACTCAGCTCAAATATCGGCCTCTTGGAAAAGCCTTAGCTTACACAGTGTGTTGTTAATAATCTGTGCCACAATACTTAAAATCTCCTTATAAATCTGGTCATTTTTCTGTCTCTTCCTACTAGACCATAAGCTCTCTGGGAGTGGAAAATTCTGTTATGTTCATTTCTGTTTTCCCCATACCAACAATAGCACTAAACAAGTATCAATAATTGGTGAATCATCAATACTTAGCCCAAAGTAAGCATTCAATAAGCGTGTCACTGTTAATAATTTCAGTCAGGGCTTACTAAATCTATTTCATCTGTTCCCAGTGAGCCTGAAAATGGGATAGAGAAGAATAAGGCCCTTTCAGAGAGTTCATTACTAGCTTCGTTTTGGTTTCGCCTGATCAGCAGTGAATGTGATGCTCTCACCATAGTAAAAACACCCGAATCCTGGAACCACTAGCACTTGCATTTAAATCTTACTTCTGCTTCTTCATAAAGTTAATACGGAAAAGATCTTCTTTCAGAGACTGTGTAAATAACTTAAAGGTAAGTATCTCAAAGTTCAGTTCCTTTTTGTACTGTTGATCCATATTCAGAAAGTCCATTGAGATATTACTTGCAAAAATATTTTGTGTTGTTTCGAAAACTAGACGTACTTCTTTTCAGCAATACATCAAAGTGATGTAAGTCACATTAGCAACTGGTATTACATGGAAATTTTAAAAATAAAATGTACTTCCATAGACAACCAAGTACTGCAGTGCCTCATTTAGCCAGCATTATTTGCTTCTCTTAAAACTATATAAATTACTTCCCCAGCATTATCAAGGAAAGAGGTACTTTAAAACCAGATTTTTCTGGCTAACAAGTTTTATGAGTATCACATCTCTTCCAGATTTTAAATATTCTAAATGGATATATATCACATAGTATTACACAGCCCTCCCCCCTTTTTTAAACAGTACAATGAATATAATTTCACTTTTTCTTGACAATTCAGGGTCATTATTATTAACATCAATTACTGTGCACTATCCTGTAAACAATGGTACCCATAAGGCCTATTGATAGATGTAAGGCTATTTGCAACAAAAAATGACAGCGAGTAAAGGGAGGAGATAGAAAATGAAAGCCAAAGAACCATAAAAACAATCTAAATCCATTTAGGATGAAGGCAAATAGGCTTACATTTATCAACAGCCCTTAAGGGCACCATTGTTTACAGGATGATGCATAGTACAGTAATTGACATTGATAACAATGACCCTGAATCATCAAGAAAAAGGGAAATCATATTCATTGTATTGTTTAAAAAAGGGGAGGGGCTGTGTAATATTATGTGATATATATCCATTTAGAATATTTAAAATCTTGAAGAGATGTGATGCTTATAAAACTTGTTATCCAGAAAAATCTGGTTTGTGAAGTACCTCATTCCTTGATGATTATGTTTCAGACAACTGTCTAGGTGAGGGCCTGAGAATGGTTAAGTTACAGGGAGCTAAGAACATAAGCTCTGTCACTACAATTTGCTAGTCAGAGATCCTTTCCCTCATTATTTCCATCTCTGTGGTGGCTAAAGTTGTCAGAAGACAAACAACTGATAATGGTTTGTAAGCAGTACTAGCCTTCATGTATATGCATCATTGGATTGTATTACTTTTCTCAAAAATAATTGGTCTTCTTATTAAGACAAGCCCTTAAATTAGCTGTCAGCTTATTATTTAAATATAAGGGAAAATTGTGGCTTCTAATCAGTACAAACATTAAAAGCCCAGCCATGAACTTTAGACTCAAACACAGGAAGTATTACAATGCTACCACATTACAGAGGGATAGTTTTCTTTAGTGACTTTAAAAAAAAAATAAGAAGAAGAATTCACCATTCTATTCCAGCATGATGGTATGCAAACATCAAATTCTAAATCAACCCTTTTCACCAAACACTTATATGGATAGTTAGTATTATTATATTGATCTCTGCTTTGCTAGGAAAACAAGAAGGGAAGGAAGAAAAAAGTGCTTTTTGCATTCATGAAAAAAAAAAGTGGTTACATCCATGAAACAAAGAAATTTAATAAAAAGGCACTAAATCTGATATTTTAAAATTTCTGTCTTAATTTGGCTAGAATATTAATCTAATACTCACTTGTGATCTTTAAAAATGAGAAAATTTGTAAAAATGGGAATGGTGTCACATTAACAGATATCCACAAACTTTACAAGCCCCTAAGATACAACAAAAGGAAATCTTGCTCCTCAGGATTAACTCAAAATAAAACACCCGCACTGGGTTTCACAAGTGAACATCAGTTTATATATCACAAAGTTATCAGTTTCAAAGAGCATCAATTAAAAACATAAAAAAAGGCACTGCAATAAATAAAGAATAGGCCATTATTACTTGGCTGAATTAAAAGAAACACACTTTTTTAAAAAATAGAAAAGTCTATTTCTACTTTATACTGATTGCAGTTGTACCTAGAATAATTACTTTCAAGTGTAAAAACAATTTTAATAAAATGATACAACTAGAAAGCCAGTATATTTCTTGCCCAATAAAACAAAGAAAAAGATGATTTAAATATGGGTTACTCAGAGTTACATCAAAAATATCCAGACCAGGCCTGCAACTGGTAGTCAGCTGAACTGATCACATACCGCTTTTGTCCCTCAGCATTCTTATGTATTTAATACTAATTCTAAGTACCGGCTCCTCACAAGTGGACCAATAAGCAACATCATGATAAAGGAAGAAAATGTTGAAGTTGTCAAGGATTTCATTTTACTTGGATCCACAATCAATGCTCATGCAAGCTGCAGTCAGGAAATCAAACAACGTATTGTGTTAGGCAAATATGCTGCAAAAGACCTCTTTAAAGTGTTAAAAAGCAAAAACCTTGCTTTGAGGACTAAGGTGCGCCTGACCCAAGCCATGGTATTTTCAATAGCCTTATATGAATGCAAAAGCTGGACAATGAATAAGGAAAACCAAAGAAGAATTGATGCATTTAAATTATGGTGTTGGCGGAGAATACTGTATATACCATGTACCGCCAGAAGAATGAACACATCTGTCTTGAAAGTAGTACAGCCAAAATGCTCCTTAGAAGCAAGGATGGTGAGACTTCATCTCATGTACTTTGGACATGTTATTAGGAAGAACCAATCCCTGGAGGAGGACATCAGACTTGGTAAAGTAGAGGGTTAGTGAAAAAGAGGAAGACCTTCAATGAGATGGATTGACACAGTGGCTGCAAGAATGGGCTCAAACTTAGCAACGATTATGAGGATGGCACAGGACTAGGCAGTGTTTTATTCTGATGTACATAGGGTTGCTATGAGTTGCAACCTACACAATGGCATCTAACAACAACAACAAGTACTGGCTGGTTGGTTTAAGGAGTTAACTTTCTTTCAGAGTATTTCTTAAGCACTTAGATGTTAATCTAAAAATGGCTTAAGCAAAACACAGGCTAGGTCTCAGGATGAGAACTCACGATTGTCTAATTTCTGATGGTCTGCTCTGCAGTGACAGGAGTCTCATCACTCTCTGCTATGTTCTAGTTATGGAATATAAAAAGATCAAACGTCTCTTCCAAAAAAAAAAATCCCATCAGCTTCTTTACAGAACTGTGATAGGAGTTAGCTAGTAACTTGATAAAAGAATATCCTGCAAAGATTTTACCCTCTTCTTTTTAGAGGAATTTCAATTTAATGTATTTAGTTATATATTTTGGAAATAACCCACAAGTAAAAATAATATTCTCTAAAACTTTACAACCTTATACTGAAAGCAGTGGATGTTACCACAATTGATCTATACAAGTTGATAATTGTTACCCTTAACCTCAGCATTAGAAGTTCTTGAGGAGTAGAGCATTTTGATTTCATAGCAGTTATCTCTGACTTTAAGAAAAAAGGGGAAAAGTAAAATATTCGATATCAAGAGAAGAGAAACACTTACTGGTACTTTGAAGGGTGAGGTATTTGTAGTGTCCATGGAGTTGGGTTTCTCTGATGTACTGGTCCCTGAGATACTCCGTCTGCGGGGGGACCTTTCTGCCGGCACCTCTGAAAAAGATAAGGAAAGAAACATCATTAAGAATCTGAAATTTAGACTCTTTCACTTAATTGTAAAGTTATTGTTTTTTTTCCCCCCCCACAAAAGTGAGTTTGCTTTAAAAGTGTATTACATTCTATCTCCATATAAATTGTCTCTTTTTCTCTGTGGTGTCTGAACTATCAAGACTCTAGGGAGATTTGATCACAGTTAAGAATCTGTTTTAGTGTGACAGCTTTTATCTTTACCTGTGCACTTATAAAAAGTAATTTCCTCTGAGCTATGCTTACTATCCACAAGTTAATTAAATATTTGCACCTCACAGTGTATGACTCTACTTCTCTATTCATCAGCAATGTAGGAGTTAATAGAATAAAACAAAATTTCTGATATTCTTGTGGTGTTATACATGATTTGATGTTGTTTGCAAAAAGGTCAAAGTTCAGTTCTGTGCAGATAAGATGATTCACTAGACTGCAACCAACAGGCCATGAGAAGACTGAAAGCGGCTGCCAGGATAAAATCACATATATGCCTATGCAGATACGAAAATAGATCAGCTTCTCCTTGGTTCTGGCAATATGACCTTACTAAGATCTTACCCTGGAATCCTAAGTCTGTTCAAACTGACCTAACAAGCTTCAGATTTTGCAGATGATGTGATCTTCTCCGATTTAATTACTATATATACTGTATTAAGGTTACATTTTAAGATTTTTTTTCCCATAGTGATATATATACACACATATATATCAGCACATACACACGCGCACACAGATGATAGATATATACATATTATACCTTTATCACAACTGCTTCCCATCTCCACTTCAACTGACAGATATAAAGGAATCCAGCTTCTCAGACAACATTAGATAATCTCAACATGGACAGGGAAAAAAAAAAAAAAAACACATCCTAAAAAAAGTATTCTGTGTTCTCTTCCAGATCTTAAAAAAAAAAAAGAGTAAATTGTGACTCCGGAGACTGACATTTTGATTCCTGCTGTTCTCCCTCTAAAAGACAGATGCAGTTTAAACTTCCATTTCTGGCCTCCTGGCCCCCGGGATCCGTGCTACTTCCACTCAAGAGAAAGCGTTTTTTCTCTCGCTCCCTCCCTCTCTGTGTCTTGCTCTTCCCCCTCCCTCTCTACAGCTTGCAGAGCGAGCGAGCAAGAAAGAAACACACAGACTGCAGCTATTCAATCAATGGTTCTGACTGCACATCCTCATTAGTTACTTCCAGGCTATTAACAGACGCCTAACCACTGCTCCCCCAGTTACAGAAAATTTCACTGTATCACATAATCTGCAGCAAGAAAAAACATTTACTGAAATTTACATTTAGCTAGGGCCAAAAGGACACCATGTTACACAGACCCAGTAATGCACACAAATCAATCCTTCCTATGAAAATCCAATTGGAAGTGCTTACCCTATTACTATCTTTGAATGCTGGACACTGATTTCCTTCTCCATGACTAAAACATATCTTCTCTGTGACATCCTGATCAGTAAGACAAGCCAAACAGCAACATTCCTAATGACTGAGAGGCTGACAACAGATCATCCTTATATGCCTGCAGTACAAGGGAGTTTCATGCTATTATTGTATTTTAAAATTATGACCAATAACTGTCTCTCAATTCCTCTCTAACCATCAGTGGTTAAATGAGCCTTAATGTACAAAGCCATTTTCAGAATTAGGCACACATGACTTCTAATGCACACCTCTGAAAAATGGCAGTATAATTAGCTCAAATTCGTGTGAATGGCACAAAGCAGTGAATTTAAGCAAATCGGCTTGTCAAAGCACATTGAACAAGAAGACCTCAGACTTCAGGAATATGACTTTTCAGAGTGATTATTCAAATTAGGCACTTCTATATGGAGAGTGGGGACAAGGCAGGTGGGGAGAGGAGTTTTGTAAAGGAAGAAGAAAATCTGATAATTGCCTATAAAGGTAATCTCTTACATGAAACTAGAAGATACATGAGATTGAGTATTACAATATAATATATTTTAATCTCTAAATAATTGACAGAAACCAAATTTGGAGAAAAACGGTTAAGTTTCAGTAGTAAAGATAAAATATCTATCTAGTAAACAGTTTTCCTCAATTTGCAGTGTTGTTCTGGTTAAGAAAAAAAACTTGAAACTCATTCTTCACTTTCTTCCAAACAGGTAATTTTAGTTTTCAGGCATATGAACTCATTAAATAAATATATTTCAATGCTTTTAACCGTTTGAAATTATATTAGGAAAATGAGCAACCACATGTCAAACTCCAACAAATAAGGTATTTGTTTGCACCTTTTCTTCTCTTTTACGTTCTCTTTCTGTATTATGATGTAACTGAAAGGCTGTTAATTGGGTCCAGAAAGAGGAAATTAAACTATTCCTGAAATGTGAATAATTGCCACTAAAAAAGGGGAAAGAAAGGAAACTGGGTAAGCTAAACCAATTAATGATAAAGAAGTCCACACTATGTTAGTTTCTCTGCATCCACAACAATGCAACTCATCTGCTGATGCAGGATGGGCCTTTGAAATATCTAGGATCCTCAGTTCTCAGAAGATTCATACTATTTCAAAGCAAAGAGAAGAATATATACCCTAAGAACCAGTGTCCACTTAGAAATGGGGAAGCAGCATCAGCAAGAGCAGAATTAACAACCTGCATATTAAACTGGTCCGGCTACCTTTAACTTTAAATCTCCAAGAAGAAAGCAAGCTGCTACTATGCTCTTGAACAACATTTCTGCTGAGTTGGAAGGAAAATCTATACTAGTTCCAGCAGGCCAAAATTAGACAGTTGTCTCCCCTACCTTGCTCCTGCTACACACTCTTACATTATTTCACCTGCTGTAAAATTAATGTTCTTTTCATAGTCACAAAATTACAGTCATTTTTGAATATGCTTCACTTCCTAGGACTGAGGCAAGAGAGATGTACAATATTGTTTCAGTAGATAGAGGTCTGAAACTGCTTCATTCACCTTCTCATCCTCTGAAAATAATATTTTTCATCTTTAGACTGGAAGACAAATAAGTTATAAGAAGCCCCTTTAAGTTTTACATTTATCTCTTCGTTTCCTTTGCTATTGGGTACGAACTGAGATGAGGTGGCAGACGACTTATAATGATGAGAGATAACCTCCAACACAGCTTCCGAGAGGATGACATATTGAACAATGAGAACATTTGAGTGCTTTTCTTTGCAGCACTACCAACTAGCTGTGTGATTCTGTGTATACCATTTCACCTTTCCTGTAAACAGAGTTATTCAATTTAATAAAATGGGTTATTCAAACCAACCAGAGAGCTACTGTTGATGAAGATTCATAAGTTATATGCTTTGATACAAAATAAGTTTGGTAAGGGGCTCTCTAAATTCAAAGTGTGGTATTAATATAACATCACTTCCTCAACATACACTTTCTCTTCTTACATCTCTTAGAAGTTGGAAATCTATGTCAATGTGCTTTCTTTGAAAAGCATGGCAAAGAAATGGACAACTGAATAATTACAGGAGTAAAGGCCCTTTTGGAGGAGGATGTACTAGGTTCAACAAATAGAAGTCAGTCTCCGCCTTACACTAATAGTGTGCTCTTTAGCAGGCTATTGGCCTTTAGTTCATTTATTAGGAAGCAAATGTCAAAAAATTCCAGGTCTCTTGTAAGGAAAGGAAATAATCTTGTATTTGGGGAATGCTAAGGAGCTTTCTTTTTTAAACCTGGGGGAACTAGTGAGATGAAGGCACATAACAGAAATGACAGATGCAGTGACAGTATCGCCCCAAAATGAAAAGTGGGGCTTGAAGGATTCATAATTTTGATTCTACTACTGGTAACACCTCCTAAAAGGAGCCCTGGTGGTACAGTCGTTAACCAGTTGGCAGCTAACCAAAAGGTCAGCGGTTCGAACACCACCTAAACTGAGAATAAGAGCTAGAACATTCACTTTGCCATAAACATTTGAAAAGATGACACTGACACTTCCTATAATATAGAAAGAACCTATGTTTTAGAATTCTAGAATTCTAACACTTGTCTCTAAGAACAAAATCTTGTGTGGGGGGTAGACAGCCTAGTTACTTTTGGTTCATAATTTAAAGAAAACCACTTTTACTTGTAACCATCTATAGCTTTTAAGGCTAGGGAAAAAAAACAAGCCAAAATAAACCTATGTGTAGAATTATAATCCCTGACTTTTCTAAGTATTCTGGTCACATGCAAGAATATTATTATTGTTGTTTGTTGTCATTGAGTTGGCCCCCGACTCGTGGCGACTCCATGCACAACGGGATCTGATGGATCCACAGCGTTTTCATGGGTTGATTTTTTTGGAAGTAGATCGCCAGGCCTTTCTTCCTAGTCTGTCTTAGCCTGGAAGCTCAGCCAATACCTGTTCAGCATTATAGCAACATGCAAGCCTCCACTGAGACTGGTGGTGGCTGCACATTGATCAGGAATTGAACTCAGGTCTTCCACACGGAAGGTGAGAATTCTACCACTGAACCACCACTGCCCTCGACATACACATGAATGGTGTCACACAATTTGACAATAAAAAAAACCAACCAAACCTGTTGCTGTCAAATTGATTCCGACTCATAGTGACCCTATAGGACAGAGTAGATCTGCTCCATAGTGTTTCCAAGGAGTGCCTGGTAGATTCCACCTGCTGACCTTTTCGTTATCGGCCATAGTATTTAACCACTACACCACCAGAGTTTCCAATTTGACAAATAGGTACTCAAAAAAAGCCTTAACATTTTACATACCCTGTGACCAAGTGAGTCCACTTTTAGGGGTTTATCCTAGTGAAACTGCCAAATGCCCAAAGGTGTGTGCATAAGGATGTTTAGCGCAGCATTTTAATAAAAGTAAAAATACGGAAACTTTCTACATGCTGGACAAAGAAATTAATGGTACATCAATAGACTGGCATACTACACTGACATTAAATAATGATCTATTAGTACAGAAAAAAAAAAAAACCAAACCCATTGCCATTGAGCTGATTCTGACTCATAGGACAGAGTAGAACTGCCCCAACGGGTTTCCAAGGAGTGGCTGGTGGATTCAAACTGCCGACCCTTTGGTTAGTAGCTGAGCTCTTAACCACTGAGCCACCAGGGCTCCTATTAGTACAGAAAAGGTGTTCATAATTTTAAGTGAAGAAAAACAAGTTAAAAAACAGCATGTTAAGTATGATCCTAATTTTGTACAAATATATTTACATATGTATAAAAAAGTCTAGAAGGACATTCTCCAAAATTTATTGAGTAGTTCTTTTGAGAGCTCGTGGATTATCATTTCCTTCTTTTTGCATGTCTGCATTTTCCAAAGTTTTTACAATAAAAGTGTATTGCTATTATAATTTTCTTTAAAAATACAATATTATTATTTTTTAAAACAAATCACAGATTACCACTCCCTGCTGTATCTTCTATCCTTAGAACAGTACTTGGCATGTGGTAGCTGTTTAAAAAATATTTGTTGAATGAATAATTGAAACAACGTGGCCTAAAACAAAACAAACAAAAAAAGTACCACAAAATATGAAAAGAATCAGGTTCTGTTTTTAACTTCATCTTCCATAGACAAATTTGATGAACCAAATAATTTTATTTACCCAACTATTAACACCTTTATGCTATCCAAATACTCTAGTTTACCAGTGTCGTGATTTTTTTTTTTTTTTTTAACTTAAATCAATAGTTCACTCTTCCTTTTAATACTTGAACATCTAATTTCTGGTATTTTTCTTTAAATTTTCATGTGTATGTGCAACATCTCTCCTAACGAGATTGTTAGCTAGTCTTGAAACTAACTAGCTATTTGGTGGCAGGACAGTTACTGCAGTTCTTTTGTATCTACTACCACCAACACACTTTCCCCCTTCTGACTTACTCCCTACCAACCACCCTAGACCTATCCAAGTATTAGGCACTTAATTGTAAGGGTTTAGCAAACACTTCTGAAATTTTAAAGTGAAATGACTTGTGAAATTACATTTCTTAATAAGCTAAAATTATCAATTATGTGTGTTTGTACATATTTACACTACATAAAGATTCATTCATTAACTCAACAATTGTTTACTGAGTATCTGTTATATGCCAGACAGGAGATCTGAGTGAACAAAACAGAGAAATCTCCTCTCTCCCTTTGTGAACTTATATTCTAGTTGGGGAGACAAACAATAAATAATATTTTATGTTAGAAGGCTGTAAGTGTTTCAGGGGGAGAAAAGATAAAATAGGACAGTGTAAAGGAGATGAAGAGGTACAGTAATTCTAAATAGGCAGTTACACTAAGAAGGTGATGTGTAAGCCAATACTTAAGGAGGTAAGGGAGTCACCTGGCAGATTCATCAAGGAAGAACACTGTAGGCAGAGGGAAGCCAGTACAAAGCTTCTAGGTAGGCTAGTAGGAGAGGTGCCAGTGAGTGGGAATTAAAAAAAAACCAAACCAAACCCGTTGCCATAGAGTCGATTCCGACTCATAGTGACCGTATAAGACAGAGTAGAACTGCCCCACAGGGTTTCCAAGGAGCACCTAGTGGATTCAAACTGCTGACCTTTTAGTTAGCAGCCCTAGCTCTTAACCACTAAGCCATCAGGGTTTCCAGGAACAAACAGTAGGAGATAAAGTCTGAGAGGAATTGGAGGAGGGGTGTGCAGATCATGCAGGCCTTGTAGACCACTGTAAGGACTTTGGCTTTTGCTCTGAAGTGAAAAAGCATCTAGTCAAATACACTTCACCAAAAGGTAGAAATTACACAGAAACTCTGTGGAGATATACTTACTGGTATTTTCTTTTCAAGATTTTGAACAACGAATGCAATTGTGAATAAATCTGGGATTTTATGTTTAGAAAGAGAGTAAGTGGAAATATCTATCATATAAACTAACTCTAAAAATATCGTAAATAAGAAAGGTATATGCTATATAAGATCATTTGACCAAAGGTTATCTATGAGCATCAACTCAATTTACTTTTTGTTCAACTGCATTTAATCGAATTTCATATATCATCATGCCATATATGCATATAGATAAGGTTTTCCTTAGTCATACTTAATAACTAAAAATGTCATAAATTCTGATAATATCCATAACTTTTAGAGTTAATTACCATAGTTTAAAAAACAGAGAAAAAAGATTTTAAAATACTTTAAAAAAAAAGAAAAAAGATGGGCTACAAAAGTTATTTAAGTTCTTCTTTCATGAATAATTTGTCTGGGGGGAATATTTTTATGATAATTTTAGCTAATATTGAGTGTTTGCCACATGCTAAGCACTGGGTCTAATAGCTATCTTATTTAATTCTTGTAGTCGTTCATGTAGTGATCATTATTATTTCCTATGATGGGGGAGGGGCAAATTTTTTTAAAAGGGAGTAACGTTACCAACGTGAAAGTAAATTTAGAAAATTCAGCAAGAAAGCTGAACAAAATGTAGAAAAATATTCATAAGGTTTTAATTTGATGGACAATGATATAAAGAACCAAAATATCCTTTTCACAGCAAAAGGCCAGAAAAAAAAAATAACATGTTCACAGATGCAGTCACTTTGGCATATATAAACCAAAAAAAACCCACTGTCATCGAATCAATTCCAACTCATAGCAACCCTATAGGATGGAGTAGAACTGTCCCATAGGGTTTCAAAGGAGTGACTGGTGGATTCCAGCTGCCGACCTTTTGGTTAGCAGACAAGTTCTTAACCACTGGGCCTCCAGGGCTCCTTGGCATATACAGTATGCCTAAATATTTTACGGAGCCCTGGTGGTGCAGCAGTTAAGAGCTTGGCTGCTAACCAAAACCTCAGCAGTTGGAATCCACCAGTTGCTCCTTGGAAACCCTATGGGGCAGTTCTACTCCGTCCTGTAGGGTTGCTATGAGTTGGAATTGACTCAATGGCAACAGGTAAACACTTCATGTAAGACAATTCCTAGCAGTTGTGCATATAGACTTATAAAACATGTATGAACAGAAAAGCTCTGCTAATTATAATTATTCATATGTCCCTCTAATATTCTTTGATACTGTATTTAGGAAACAAGTATTCTAATGTTACTCTCAAAAGAGAAATTCTTCAGTTCACGTCAAAAACCTTTTAAAAAATCAATAATATTTCCACAAAGCATGATAAAAAATTGAACACACACCACACTGTTTGTGAACCCATTCAAGTCACTGAAATTTCAGCATATGTGGTGTTGCTATGAATGGGTCCACTTCACTATCATCCTATTTTTCCTTACACTGCGTAAATGATGACGACATTAAATAGGATGAAATATGTCAATAGTTCCAGTTATTAATGAATGAGATAAGCAAATACCTCCATGCTGTGGATTCTAAATTAGGAGGAGTCTCTCTCAAAGGAGTCCCAGAAGATGTTTAAGAAACAAAATAGGAAGGAAGGACTAGTAGTTGGAAATGGTTTGTATCTCTTCAGTAAAGAGGGACTTTAATAACAAATGGCAAAATGTTAAAGAAAAAAGGCTTTCACAAAAATGAAGTTCCATATTGTTTTGCTGGAGGACTCCTGAAAGCAGTGGGAGCTTAAAGATGGAGGTAGAGGACAATATTATAAAGGAAAAGTGACAAGAGCCAAGAAAAGAAAATCACACACTGCATTTATATAGCGGCTAACACCGCAACACCTGGGCGTATTATAGCTTTCATCCACCATTTTCAGTAGGATATTTTCTGCTGTATCCCATTTTTACTGCTTTAAAGCTGGTACACTGACAGTCATAACCATTCAGTTGCTCTAAAATACAAATCCCTAGAGCCGCTTTAATTTTATTCAATTTGTATCATTAGACTTCAGTACTTCATTCAAACAAGCACTGCTTTCAAGTTTGCATGCCCTTGACACTTAAACTTCAATACATACAAATTGGTGATAAGTACAGCAATGTGGTGAATTCTCAGAAAGTAAAGCTATCCTGTCTCCTCCACTTTCTGTTTCATCAAGTTTATTCTTTATTGTTATTTATTTAAAAAAAAATTCTTCCTGTTTATTTAATAGAACAGATTTCTTCCTGATCAAGCAATCTGAAGACCCACAAATTTTTCATGTCTTCAACTTAGCGCTCCACATGATGATGTTGGATGAGATAGTAGAGAATATTTTTAATGCAAGTGACACTCTGAACCAGAAAGGCTAAGAAAATAGCTCAAGGATAATTACATGGTATCTGAAATTTCAAATACAAAGCACATCTCTGGTTCTTAGTGATAACAATGAGGGATCTTAACAACAGTAAAAACATAATAATGGTAATACCACCAAACTATCATTTATTAAGCCTTATTATATGGTAAGCATTTTATATGGGTATCTCTTCAATCCTCACAACAATCCTTTGGAGTTAGAAATATCACTCCCATTTTACAGGTAAGGAAACAAGGAGAAGTTCTATTACTCTGCCCACGTTTGCATGGCTAGTAAAGGGCAGAATCAGGATTTGAACCTATGCAGTCTGGATCTAGAACCTGTACTTTTAACCACCACGCATGTTATATAATAGTCTCCTTGCATTTTGTATAATGGGGTATAACTGAGAAAAAGTAAGATAAGTAATCATGGAGACTCCAGTTATCTCACTTCTTCCTAAAGGTAACTCAAAGAACTTTAACAATATGCACATGACTTCATATTTTAAGGAGAAATAAATCATACTCTTTGAGGGATAACTTATTGCAAACAAAGCACATCAAAGCAAAGTCTCAATCCTGGAACACTGATGCTGATAAGAATATGCTAGCTAAGAAACAGAAAGCTGAGGTAACGGGGTAAAGAGGTAGAAAAGTTACTTGATTGATAATTTAAAAAATATATAATGGTGAAATAATTTGAACAAAACAGGAAACAAGCTATAAAGAATATCTACTACCGATGCCTTGAATTAACAAAAAAAAAAAAAAAAAAAAAAAAGCCCTCCAAAAAATAACCTGCTCTTCAGTCTTTCTAAGGAGTGCCACCAACGATTATTAATCTTCAGTTCACCTAAGTGGGAAGATAACTATTTAAACAAATTTTACAAGACATATACAGATAAAAAGCATTAAGAGCTTGGATTTTACAAAAAAAAAATCTCTATATAACTAATAAACATTGTTCAGCATAAAATGACTTTTGAGCATTTTAATGTAGTTATTTATAAGATTTTCTTAATCTTACAGCTATATTTTGTCATCAGCTCTAGAAGACTATCTCTTTTAAACTAGAGATGTTCTTTATTTAAACATTTTCTTTAACTGTTACCATTATTAATATGTTTCATATATAATTATGGATATAATCTTTGATTCATTCATGTATGAATTCAGTATTCAGTGCACATTAAAATAAAGATTTGGTCCTTGATTATACCAGGGTCTTTTTAAGACTAGTTTTCGTTTTATTCCAAAACAGATACTAATAGAAGGTACTGAAAAGAGAAAACATACAAATATTTAGAGCACTAATATGAAGATGAACAATTAATCATTTACTAAAGACCATATATGCACATGACACTATACAAAAACAAAAATGTTTACACTCAACATCAAACACTCATTAGTGAGGGTAGTAAAAAAGGGAGGAGCCTATGATATTGATTTGTACCCCTTAAGTCACCAAACAATGCTAAATCTATCTTCAAAATGTCTGTCTACTTCATTCTGAGCTCTTTATATCCACTACCATCTACTGTTCTAATCCAGGGCTTTATCTTCTCATGTAGATTATGGCAGGATCCTCCTAACTGATTTCACTGACTCCAGTCTCTCTGCTCAAAGCTATTCTGCTCATCATTATCAGATTAATCTCCCTAAAACATTGCTTTCTTGATGTAATTACCTTCCTAGAGATCTTAAGACAGTCAGTCTGGCACTAGGGGAAAAAAAAAAAAAATCACCTGGCCCTACCTACCTGACATACTCTTTCTTTTCTGTCAACATCCCCAGTAAACTGTCTCATTCAGATAATTTCTGATCTCAAACTGGCCATACTCATTCCTGTCTTAGCTAATGCTTTTCATCTCTCTCTCAAAGTTCAGGGGACCTTCAATACCAATTTAAATTCATCTATTTCATAAAACCAGGCTTAATTATTCACATTCCTTTCTTTGATTTCCAATCAATACATTTATATAAATTCATATTACATGATTATATGATCTCTAGTTTGGGATCTCAAATTATATTCCTGCCCAATACTAGGTCTTGCGCTTCCAGGTTTGAATAATGGTGATCTTGTCTAGATTTTTAAATAAAATACTCCTTAACAGAATTTTCTCAATTTTAAGTATTTCTCTCATAATGTTTTCTTAAACGATTTACACTTTTGCTTGTCTACCAAATATCCAGTTACCATCAAGTCGATTCCGACCCATGGCGACCCCATGTATGTCAGAGTAGAAATGTGCTCAACAGGATTTTCAACGACTAATTTTTTTTCAGAAGTAGATTGCCAGGATTTTCAGCAACTAAGCATGTTAACCATTTACACCACCCAGAGACTACAGGGAATATTAAAACAATAAAATATAATAATTAGTAGCAAATACATTTTAACTAAACAACTAAAAAACATTTAATCATACTTAGCCCGGATATCTTTCTTCCCTTTAACAGATACATGTGCTTATAATTATGATTCTACTAGGTTGACCAATATAGAATTGCTATTTTCTATAGGTCAAAAATGGTAAAATAACAGTAATTTCATATTATTCAATTTAAATGATACATAGTAAAATTATTAATAATAAAAAATTTCCAGTTATTTTTAATTCACATATGGAATTGAACTCTACTAGCTGGTCAAGTTTAAATCACTCTCCTTTTATTTATATTAACTTGTATCTTCAGCTCTAATTGAGATTTTAACAAATAAGCTTCATGGAAAATTGAGTTTAAAAGTTTTGAGATTTTCCTTCTATGCATCATTCTGTTAGAAAATGCACAAATTTCTAACTGTTATTAAGAAGTACACTTAATGGAACCATGACCACCTGAAAGACTCAGCATGGATTTAATTGCCATGCTTTAGTTTCAACATGATTCTTAGATATTTTTTTGATTGCTTATTTTTAAATTTGGATACCAGAATGCCAATCCATTCATTTGAAACCAAAAAACTGAACTATCAATTTGGAAATATTAATGCAAACGTGATCTGGCATTCATTCTTTTTCTGAAGTCGAGCTATATGAGAAAATGAACCACAATCACTGGTAGATTTTGAACTACCAATTTAATGGTTATAGGTTGCAGGACTATTTAGGTTTTCTATTTCTTCCATACCCATTGCCGTCAAGTCAATGCTAACTCAAAGTGACCCTGTAGGACAGAGTAGAACTGCCCCATAGGGTTTCCAAGGCTGTAATCTTTACGGAAGCAGACTGCCACATCTTTCTCCCTCAGTGTAGCTAGAGAGTTCAAAATGCCAACCTTCAGGTTGACTGCCGCGCTCTTTAACCACTGTGCCAACAGAGCTCCTTATTTTTTCTGTATTTTATATTAATAAATCATATTTTTCTTTAAAATGTCCATTTTGTCTAAATTTTCAAATTTATTATTATAAAGCTGTTCATGATAGTCTCATATTCAAATTTCTCTTTTTCTATACTTATGCCCCTGTTCTTATTTCTAATATAATTTGTTTTCTTTCTTGTCTTGACAAATTTTGACAGTTGCATCTATTTTCATTAGACTTTTTAAAAAACAACTCTCGGTATTGTTGATTCTATTAAGTTCGTTTCTGTTTTCCATTTTATTATCTGTTGCTATGTTCATTTTTTCTTTCACTAAACTTTCACTGGGTTTATTTTCTTCTCCTACCTTGTTAAATTGAATTCTTAGCTCATTAATTTTCAGCCTTTCCCTTTTCAATATAACAATTAAGACCATAAATTTCCCCTAACTATGTTAGCAACATCTCACAAGTCTTGATATATAATACTTTCAGGATTGTTGAGTTCTAAGTATTTTATAATTTCCAGTATGATGTCTTCTTTAACTAAAAAGGTACTTATAAGTAGCTTTTGAAATTTATAAAAATAAAGGTTTTAAGCTAAATTTTATGTTACTACTTTCTAAAATAGTTCAGTGATGATCACAGAATGTGATCTGTATGATATGAAAACTGAAATTTGTTGCTATTTGTTTTATGCTGCAGTCTATTGTCAGTTTTCATAAAGATTCCATACGTGCTTGAGAAGAATGTCTAATTGTTGGAGTCATGATTCTATATATGTCCATTAACTCAAGCTTATTGTATTTTTTTACATCTTTGACATCCTTATTAATTTTTTATAGGCATGATTGTAGATTTATCAATTTGTCCTTACAGTTCTGCCAGTTTTTGTGTCATAAATTTGAGGCTTTGTTATCGGGTGCATGTAAGCTTAGAATCGCCATATTTTCTAGGTAATTTATACATTCTATCATTATGTAAGGGTCTCCTGGTTGCTATGAGTTGGAATTGATTCAACAGTAACGAGTTTTTGGTTTTTTGTTCCTGGTGATGCTTTTTGACATGAAGTTTCATTTTATTTCACTTTCACAGCTATACTAGCTTTCTTTTAATTAGTATTTGCAAACCTTTGACTTTCATAAGGACCGTCTGGGGTCCTTATATTTTAAATGTCTCTCTCATTAGCAGCACTTAAAAATAATCCAGCCTACAATTTTTACATTTTAACATATTGTATTGTTTCCTCTGATGTACTTGGATTTTGTTTTTATCATCTTATTGTGTTTTCTGTTTACTCTTATGCTTTTTTTTTTTTTTTTTTTTTTTGATTTTCTGTCTTTCCTAAGATTGAACAAGTTTTTAAAATTCCATTTTCTCTCATGGGACATCCCAGTTAACTGGCCTAATAATGTGTTTAGTGGTTCTGTTCTACTTCTTAGTTCATTGTGTGGTGCCTGGGGTCTTAGAAGCTTGCAACTTCAAAAAGATATAATGCTTGGGAACAAATCTAACTAGGGGGGTAAAAGAAAACTACAAAACACTACTGCAAGAAACCAAAAAAGACCTACATAAATGGAAAAACACATCATGCTCATGGACAGGAAGACTTAACATTGTGAAAATGTTGATACTACCCAAAGCGATCTCCAGATGTAATGCAATCCTGACCCAAATTCCAACAACATTCTTTAATGAGATGGAAAATCTTATCACCAACTTTATATGGAAAAGAAAGAGCCTCTGAATAAACAAAGCATTACTGAAGATGAACAAAGAAGGAGGTCTCACACTCCCCAAATCTCAGAACCTACTATACAGCCATGGTAGTCAAAACAGCCTGGTACTGGGACAACGACAGACACATAGACCAATGGAACAGAATTGAGAACCCAGAATTAAATCCACCCACCTATGGACAACTGATCTTCGAAAAAGGGTCACAGTCCATTAAACGGGGAAGAGAAAGTCTCTTTAACAAATGGTGCTGGCAACACTGGATATCCATTTGCAGAAAATGAAACAAGATTCATACCTCACACCATACACAAAAACTAACTCAAACTAGATCAAAGACCTAAAAGTAAAACCTAAAACTATAAAAATCATGAAAGAAAAAATAAAGACTAGGGGCCCTAAAGTATAAATAGAATACCAAATATAACTAAAAATGCACAAACACCAGAAGATAAACTAGATAACTGGGATCTGCTAAAAATTAAACATGTATGCTCATCAAAAGACTTCACCAAAAGAGTAAAAAGAGAACCCACAGACTGGGAAAAAAATTTTGGCTATGACATATCCGACAAGGGTCTAATTTCTAAAATTTATAGAAAACTTCAACAACTCAACAACAACAAAAACAATCCAATTAAAAAATGGGCAAAGCACATGAACAGACACTTTACCAAAGAAGACATTCAGGTGGCTAACAAACATATGAAGAGATGCTTACAATCACTAACCATTAGAGAGATGCAAATCAAAACTATAATGAGATACTACCTCACCCCAGCAATAACGGCACTGATCAAAAAATAGAAAACAACAAATGCTGGTGAGACTGTGGTAAGATCAGAACTCATATACACTGATGGTGGGAATGTAAAATGGTACAACCACTGTGGAAAGTGGTATAGCACTTCCTTAAAATGCTAGAAAAGGCATTATCATATGTTCCAGCCATCCCACTCCTAGGTATATATCCTAGAGAAATAAGAGCTGTAACATGAATAGACATGCACACCTATGTTCATCGCAGCATCATTCACAATGCCAAAAAGATGGAAAAAGCCTAAATGCCTATCAACAGATAAATAAACTGTGGTATATACACACAATGGAATACTACACAATAAAGAATAATGATGAATCCATGAAACCTCTCATAACATGGATAAACCTGGAGGACATTATACTGAGTGAAATAAGTCAATCACGAAAGGACAAATATTGTATAAGACCACTATTATAAAAAGTCAAGAATAGGTTTTTCCACAGAAAGAAACAGCCTTTGATGGTTACCAGGGATGGGAGGGGGAAGGAGGGAGAATCACTAACTAGATAATAGACAAGTGTAAATTTTGGTGAAGGGAAAGGCAATACACAATATGGGGAATGTTGGCACAAATTCAAAGTAACCACAGCAAAGGAAGACACTGAGAGGTACACAAGAATAAAGGGCAATGTCTTAGGCTGGATTCTCTAGAGAAGCAAAACCAGTGAAGCGCATATATATATATGTATATGTGTATATATATATATATATATATATATATGTATAGAGAAAGAGAAAGAGAAATTTACATCAAGGAAATGGTTCATGCAGTTGCAGAGGCTGGCAAGTCAATTTGTAGGTCAGGCATCAAACTGAAGGCTTCTCCTCACTCACGTAGCTGCCAAAGACGACAAAGCCAAGATCAGTAGGGCAGGTGGCCGGCTGCCAGCTCAAGGGTTGCAGAGGCTGCTGAATCCAAGATTAGCAGGTAGGACTGCAGGCTGCTGGCTCACAGGCTGCGGAGGCCAACAAATCTCAAGATCAGCAGGCAATATAGTGGGCTGCTACCTCAAGTCCCAAGAACCAGATGTCAGATGATGATAAGCTGGATGCAGAATCCAGAGCAAGCAAAAGCCAGTGAGCTTTGCCAGAACATTCATATATATTGGATGCAGGCCACAACCCCGAGGAAACTCCCTTTACAACTGATTGACTGATTACATCAGATCATGTCATGCAGGTGACTGCATTATATCACAAAATGCAGGGTAACTACATAATTACATAACTGCCACATTACATCATTACATAACTGCCGAACAACAGTATTACATAAGTGTCAAACCACTGAGAATCAAGCCCAGCCAAGATGGCACGCAACCTTAACTATCAAAGTCCATTTCTTGTCAACTTGGCACCTGTAAGCATCTCTTTAAACCATACACAATCTCTAAATAAAGACAATTACAAAGTCATACTTGCGCCTAATATGATATAACTAATATGTGTGCAACCAAAAATGCAATAGCCCCGTTTACATCTAATGTTTTATAAGTGAAGAAAACAAAAATATCTGATGCATACATACAAGGAAAGAATACTCGTAACAATTACAGTCCTCGTTTCTGCAACGAGTCACGTGGTCGTATCTTGTGTAACCTCTTCCACCACCTATTCCGTATTCCCTTTTCCCTAGTCAACTGATCATAAGGAACTTCCAGTGCGGTCATAGGTGTAGACTGAGAGAAGGCAGACAAGTGACAGGAGTGGCGATCATGGGCATTTGGGCCAATTCCTCACGCAACTGACTTGTGCCTTCAGGCCTGATCTTGTATATACCACTTCCACTGAATGTTGGAGTGCTTCTGTGCATATCTGACTTTATGGCTCTGTGAGTCAGACAACACCCAGTTCATGATGGGCAGCTGAGGCTGCATGGTGATTTGGTGACCCATTGTTAAGCATTCTGTCTCTACAAAGGTCCAGTAACAAGCCAAACGCTGCTTCTCAAAAGGAGAGTAGTTATCTGCAGAGGATGGTAGGGCTTTGCTCCAAAATCCTAAGGGTCTGCACTATGATTCACCAATATGGGCCTGCCAAAGAATCCAAACAGCATCTCTATCTACCACTGACACTTGAAGCACCAATGAACAGCCAGAGCTGCTTGCACTGCAACCTGAACCTGTTGCACAGCCTTCCCTTGTTCTGGGCCCCATTCAAAACTAGCAGCTTTTCAAGTTATTTGATAAACAGGCTGGAGTAGCACACCCAAATGA
This sequence comes from Dugong dugon, assembly GCA_030035585.1. NCBI lineage: Eukaryota > Metazoa > Chordata > Mammalia > Sirenia > Dugongidae > Dugong > Dugong dugon. Next base: position 40,642,089 of record CM057469.1, on the reverse strand, counting down.
GGGATATGCTGCTGCCAAAATCCAAAGAGGCCCACCAGGTGCTGTGCCTCCTTTTAAGTTGTGGGACGGGCCAGATGTAATAACTTTTCCTTCATTTTAGAAGGAATATCTCAACATGTCCCACACTACTGGATCCCTACGAATTTCACTGAGGTGGAAAGTGCCTGAATTTTTATCTGATTTCCCACCCTCTAGTACGCAAATGTTTTACCAGTAAGGCAAGAGTTATTGACACTTCTCCCTTACTAGGTCCAATCAGCATAATATCATCAATGTAATGGACCAGTGTGATGTCTTGTGGAAGGGAAAGGTGATCAAGGTGCCTGTGGACTAAATTACGACACAGGACTGGAGAGCTGATATACCGCTGAGGTAAGACATTGAAGATGTATTGCTGCTCTTGCCAACTGAAGGTAAGCTGCTTCCGGTGTTCCTTCAAAACTGGAATCAAGAAAAAGGCATCGGCCTGATAAATATCTGCTTACTAGGTACCAGAGAAGTATTAATTTGCTCAAGTAATGAAACCACATCTGGAACAGCAGCTGCAATTGAGTCACCACCTGGTTAAGTTTATGATAATCTGCTGTCATTATCTGAACTCAATCTGTTTTTTGCACAGGCCAAATAGGCAAGCTGAATGGTGATGTGGTGAGAATTACCACCCCTGCATCCTTCAATGCCTTGATGGTGGTGGTAATCTTTGAAATTCCTCCAGGAATATGGTATTCCTTTTGGTTTATTATTTTCCTAGGTAGGGGCAGTTCTAATGGCTTCCACTTGGCCTTTCCTACCACAATAGTTCTTACTCCACATGTCAGGGATCTGATGTGGATATTCACCAAGTTGCTGAGTATATTGATTCCAATTATGCAATCTGGTACTGGGAAAATCATTACAGGATGGGTTCAGGGACCTACTGGACCCACTTTAAGGCAGACTGGAGCTAAGACTCCATTAATAACCTGACCTCCATATACCCTCACTCTGACCGGTGGGCCACAATGACATATTGGGTCTCCTGGAATTAGTGTCAGTTCAGAGCCACCACCTAGTAATCCCCAAAAAGTCTGATTATTTCTTTTTCCCGAATGAACAGTCACTCTCCTAAAAGGCTGTAGATCTTTTGGGGGAAGGCAGGGAGAAAGATTAACAGTATAAAATTTTGGCAGTGAAATAGGATCCTTCCTCAAGGGGACCTGTCCTCCCCTTCATTTAAGGGATTGTAGGTAGGTAAAGCTGCTCAAGTCTGGGAACTGATTGAGAGGCCATGACTCTCTATTCTGACCATCAAATTCGACTGCTGTTCACGTGATCCAGAATTCTTCCACTTGTATAGATTAAGTAAATATTTAGTAGATTTGCCATCTATTTCACTCCTAGGGACACCATGACTAAGTAGCCAACATCATAAGTCCATATGACTCAGGCTATCCTGATTTACTTCTTTGACTCTGCTGTCCATTATGGTAACCACACCCATGTTGACTCTGTCAACTGAGTGCCCCACTTGGCCCCTACCACCATGGGATCCAGTAAGCCCCAATGCAGTTAGGCAACTTAGTTCAGTTAGGGCAGTTCCCATTGTCAAACCTGACTTAAATAAAATAGCAATCACAGCAGTCTTCAAGGATGCTGGGGCTCCCTTCACAAATTTGTTCCTCAGTGTTGTGGTAAAAGGTGTGTCCTCTGAGCACTCCATGTGTGGGTCTGTGGGTCTAACCTGATAAATGCACTCCAATGTACCAATTTCCCTAAGCCTTTGGATAACTTCTTCTACAGTACACCAAGGCAGATCAGGGATGTCAACATGATTTAGTGTAGGCCACCATGTAATTCATTCTTCAGGGAACCAACCAAATAAACTAGTAGATCCTTTCCTAACCTCTTCATTCGTGGAACTCTGAATGAAGACTCTGTGCTTAGTGGGCCCATATCAATAAAACTCAAGACTGATCAAACTTTATGTTCCTTGCACCATTACCCCACACCTTTATTAGCCATTTAAACACATATCCCCCAGGTTTCTGTCTGTACATATTAGAAAAGTCAAGTAGTTCTTTTGGAGCGCAGCGTACCTCCTCCTGGGTCACACTTTGTACTTCACCTTTTGGCGCTTGCTGGGACTTAAGTCTAGTTATAGATCTAGAAGCGAAAATGGGTGGTGGGGATGTGTTCTGAGAACATTCAGCAATGTCTTGTAAGGCATGTGCCTCAGGCAATGTCCCAGGCAAAGACTCAGCCACCTCCCTAGGTGATGACTCAGAAACTGCCCTAGGTGACATCTCAGACAATGGCTATTCAGACACAGCTGGGTTACTCTCATCAGATGGAGGTGGAGGTGGTGGTTCTGCTGGCAGGAGTGATTCAATAGAATTTAGGGGCTCAGTGTCCCCAGGTTCCTGATTATTTCCCCATATGTCCCTGTTAGATTGAATTGTGTCCCCAAAAAATATATATATATATCAATTTGGCTAAGCCATGATTCCCAGCATTGTGTGACTATCCACCATTTTGTCATCTGATGTGATTTTCCTTTGTGTTGTAAATCCTACCTCTATGATGTTAATGAGATGGGATAGGCAGCAGTTATGTTAATGAGGCAGAACTCAATTTACAAGACTGGATTGTGTCTTGAGCCAATCTCTTTTGAGATATAAAAGAGAGAAGCGAGCAAAGACACAGGGGACCTCATGCCACCAAGAAACCAGTGCCAGGAGCAAAGCGCATTCTTTGGACTCAGGGTTCTTGCGCAGAGAAGCTCCTAGTCCAGGGGAAGATTGATGACAAGGACCTACCTCCAGCACCGACAGAGAAAGCCTTCTCCTGGAGCTGATGCCCTGAATTTGGACTTCTAGCCTACTAGACTGTGAGAGAATAAACTTCTGTTTATTAAAGCCATCCATTTGTGGTATTTGTTATAGCAGCACTAGATGACTAAAACAGTCCCCATCTCAAGTTGTAGGATCCCATTTCTTTCCAACCAATGTCCTCTCTATAACCTCAGACACCATTCTAGGATGGTAATTCAGTTGGCATTATAATTCAGCCACTCTTATGATAAGACTTTTGGTATGGTTTTCAGCAATATCAGCTCTGTTACTATAAGAAATAAGGCTTTTCTATCAGGGCATAAGTGGTAACTTAGAGGCCATTTGTGTGGCACTTGAGCTGTGACTCTAAAGTCCTGAGCTCATCTTTTTCCTTCACCACTTTGTCTAATGAAAGTAGGACCAACCAACCAGCTTCCTTATACTTCTCATTTTGATTAAATTGCAGAAAAGAATCAAACGTGTGATCACTCAGAGCCTCGGCTTTCACCAATACTTGATCTACTGGTGGTGATATTTTGTGTATTTCTATTGTCACCTCATGCCATGGATTAGCAGTGCCCTCTTTACTACAACAACATCTTTAAGACTAACCAGACTGGAGAACCAATTTCAAAAACCCATCCTTGTAATTTTGTTTCTTTAGAACCACTCTTGGTATCAAATATATTAGGCCAGGTTCTCTAGAGAAGCAAAACCAGTGAAATCTAGCTATCTGTCTGTCTTTCTCTCTCTCTCTGTAGAGAGAGAGAGAGTGTGTTATCTCAAGGAAATGGCTCATGCAGTTGTAGACTCTGCAAAGTCCTAAGTCTGGGGGCTTCTCCTGACTCCTGTAGCTGCAGGGCACAATGAACCCAATTCTGCAGGTTAGACAGCGGACTGCTGATTCACTTTCTGCAGAGGCTGACAAATCCAAGATTGGCAGGTAAGACAGCAGGCTGCTGGCTAACACACTGCAGAGACCAACGAATCCCAAGATCAGCAGGGAATACGGTAGACCCCTGGCTGAAGTTCCATGAACTGGAGGTCAGATGATGATGACCTGGATGCAAGATGCAGAGCAGGCAAAAGCCAGTGAGCTTCTTCAGAACATCCATATATACTGGATGCAGGCCATGCCCCCTTGGAAACTCAACTTACAACTGACTGGCTGATCGCATAAGATCACATCATGGAAGTGGTTACATTATATCACAAAATGGAGGATAACTACATCATTACATAACTGCCAAACCACTGAGAATCATGGCCCAGCCAAGAGCTGACACACAACCTTAACCATCACAAGCACCTATGGTAAATGCTATAACATATACGATCCTGCAATAAGAGTGATAACAGTAATTTGTGAGTAGATACACAGGCCAACATGTATGCTAAACAGGTGAGGGAGCTCATATGGGAGTATATCCATGTACATATATAGGTATGGTTGTGGATATTTCTATACACATATTTCTAAATGCTACATGTATACTCATATATATAATAGAGCACACAGTGAGCACAGTTACAGAAACTACTTACACATCAGGAATGAACTACTGAACTTGAAGGTTAAGGACCATAATCTTGGTGGACATGTAGGTCAACTGGCAAAACACAGTTCATAAAGATAATGCTCTACATCTTAGTCTGGTGAGTAGCATCTGGGGTCTTAAAAGTTTGTGAGCAGCCATCTAAGAAGCAACTATTGGACTCCTCCCACCTGGAGCAAAGGAGAACAAAGAAAACCAAAGACTCAAGAAAGCAATTAGTGCAAAGGACTAATGGCCCACATGAACCACAGCCTCCTCTAACCTGAGACCAGAAGAAATAGATGGTGCCCGGCTACCAATACTGACCACTCTGACCGAGATCTACTCTATCATGATAGAAGATTCTGGTGAGAATGGGTAAAAAACATAGAACAAAATTCAAATTTAAAAAAAAAAAAAAAAAAAAAAAGACCAGACTTAATGGTCTGAAAGAGACTGGAGGAACTCCTGAGACTACTGCCCTAAGACAATCTTCTAACTTGAAACTGAAGATACTCCCAGAGGCCATCTTTCAACCAAATGATAGACAGGACTATAAAACAAACAATAACACTTGTGAAGAATGTGGTCCTTAGAATAATCAACTATACGAGACCAAAAGGGCAATAATTGCCCAACAATGTACCCAAATCCAAAGATGAGAAGGCAGGGAGTGACAGGGAAACCAGACTAATGGAAATGGGGGAACCCAGGGAGGAAATGGGGAGAATGCTGATACAATGCAGGGATTGCAACCAATGTCATGGAACAATTTGTGTGAGAATCTTTGTGGCTAATTACCTCCATGAACAACTGCCTCCTCTGTCTTAAAGACCAGAAGAATTGGATGGTGCCGGCTACCATTACTGAATACTTTGATCAAAGATTCCACAGAAGAATCCTGATCAAAAAGGGGAAAATGAAGAACAGAATTTAAGATTTTAATGGACTCTAGACTTTCTGAAGCCATGAAGGGTGGATGAACACCTGAAACTATTGCCTTGAGATAAAATTTAAATCTTAAACCTAAATTATTCCCTGAAGTCTTCCTGAAACCAAACAATAGTTCAGCTTAACTAGTAAAAAAGTTCTGCCTTGAGCTTTTAAAAACTATCTATATGAGATCAAATTGACAACAGCAACTTGAAAGATTAGATAGGAACCTTAGGGGGCAGTGAGTGTATGTTAATGAGGGAGGAACAACTCAGAAAAGGAGGGTGAGAATGGTTGCACAACTTGAAGAATGTAATCAATGTCCCTAAATTGTACACATAGAAACTGTTGAATTGGTGTATGTTTTGCTAGGTATATTCTCAACAACAACAAAATACATTTTTGAAGGAAAAAGAAATCCATTTTCTTCTCTACTCCTTTTGAAATTATGCATTCTAATTTTATTCTTTTAGTAGTTGTCCTTAACATTTTAACACACATACTTAAAGCCTAAAAGTAATCATGATTTCTATCCTTTCCCCGAGTAATTGATAATTTTAAAATACTTCAACTCCAATTACCTCCCTCCTATTTTACACATCACAGTTGTTCACTATTTCAGTTCTACTTATCAAGACTATGGTTATGTATTCTCAGAGGATTTTATTCCCTTGTCCTCTACATTATCCCCCAGTCCAGACTGAGATTAAAAATTGCTTTTTCGGTTTTTTTTGGTCTATTTTTGTCAGGCAGTAGATTTATTTCTTAATCCACTTTCAATGAGGGTGTAACTCATCAAGGGACTCAGTGGTGTCACTAGGGTTGGTGTCACCTAGTGTGGTAACTGATGGTGTCAAATCTCCCCCTTCCTGTACCAGACCATACAGAATCCTTAGTAATGTTTTTTGTACTAACTTTACCAGTAAATCATAATTCCTGTGTATCACTGCTTCTTTTCCTTTAATTACTACTTCATTCTCAAAAAAGTTATTGATACAGGTTCACAAATACTAATTACCATAACACTGTAGCTAAAACACTAGAAAATTTTACAAAATCAGTGACTATAAAAACAGCGGCAACAACAAAAACAACAGTGCGTGCTTTTAGTGCATGCAGACGAAACCACGTGATTTGAAGCATCATTGTAATTGGGTAATAATGTCAGCTCTGACCAGAGCGCATCAGCAGATTCAAAAAGTAAATTAGCATAGAATTTTAGCCTTGTAGGTATATTGATACACGTAAGCTGGACACATGAAAAATGCTTTTGTTGTTTTAACTAACTACAGGGATATTTTTATAGAGTCATTTTGGTGTCACTCCCTCTGACAGTGTCACCTGGTGCAGTATGCACCCCCTGCACCTCCCTAGTGATGCCACTGAAGGGACTCAGTCTTATGGGGCAGGACTGAGTATGGCTTTCAGTTCTAATTTCTGACTTAGTTTGGACCCTAGTCCCATCTCCTATTTTGTAGCCCTTAAAACTCAACTTCTGGGATTCTCAGGTTGGCAAATGCCCCCAGGATAATTTACTACCTGGATTTTCAGTTCTTTGTTTTTTTTCTTCTCTTCCTGAAGTCTCCTTTCCTTCTTAAAAGTTCAGCTGTTTATTGGAAAATGTTTGTTATGTTAATATGGCACTTCTAGTTATTTTATATTATTTTTCAGGGTATCTAGTCTGCTATATTGCCAGATACGCAAGTTTTAACTTTTGAATATATATATCCCCCCTGATTTTAGGTGTAATTTTAGGAATCAAAAAATAGTTGCTAATATTAAACAATTAACTACCATATTTTTACGCAAATAACACACGCCTTCTACATTTGTTTGCCAACCACACCCTCCCCACATGAGGTATTTTCATAAGCGCTGCTATGTCAATTTTTTTGTAAAAAAAATTAGCGCAGACAGCTTACGAAAATATCTCATGGAGGGAGGGCACAGTTAGCAAATAAATGTAGAAGGAGTGCATTATTTGTGTAAAAATACAGAATAAGGAATACAGTCATTTAGAACCTTAAAAATGTTTAGGTTTTTGTCAAAATTATGTTCTTTTATAGAATCATTCTATCACTTAAATGATTTTACTTAATGAAGTAAAGTGCAATCACTTAAATTCAGTTTAGAAAATGTAAAGTGGTACAAACTAAACACTGAATATTGTCTTTCTTATTCTAGAATTTGGAAAACCCAATCATAATCTTTTGATGTTGTTGTGTTACTGTAAGCTGCCGTCTAGTTGCCCTCGACTCATCGTGAGCCCACATACTTCAAATACTTCAAATCCAATTACCAATTAAAAGAAACAAAATGCTTCCGGGTCTTGTGCAATCCCCATGATTGGTTGTGTATTGGACTGTTGTGAGCCATAGGGTTTTCACTGGCTGATTTTCAGAAGTGGATCACCAGGCCTTTCTTCCTAGCCTGTCTTAGTCTGGAAACTCTGCTGAAATCTGCTCAGCATGACAGCAATATGCAAGCCACTCCTGACAGACAGGTGGTGGCTGTGCATGAGGTACACTGGCTGAGAGTTGAATCCACGTCTCCCGCATACAAGCAAGAATTCTACCACTGAACCACTACTGCCCTTATAAACCAGTTACCCTTGACTCAATTAGGACTCAAGGTGACCCCATGTGTGTCATAGTACTACTGTGCTCCAGAGAGTTTTCAATAGATGATTTTTCAGAAGTGGACTGCCAAGACTTTCTTTCAAGGTGTCTTGGGTGGACCTGAATCACCAACCTTTTTCTTAGCAGCTGTGCACGTTAACAGTTTGTACCACCCAAGGACTCTAAACCAGTTGCAGTCAATGATAATCTACTGAATAATAACTGCAAATGCAACCAATGTACCTGAAATGGTACTTGCAGATATGCAAATATAGAACAGTAGCAGAATAAGGAGGAAAAAATGTGGATCTGACAGAATAATTTGGACAATTTTGAAAAGGGGCTGAGTACCTGGATAACATGTATGCATGCATTCATTCATTCAAAAAAGTATTAATTATTAAGTATCTATTCAGTGCTATTCTGGAAGATGCCAAAATATTAAAAGAAGATTCCTACACTGTAGCAGGAGGAGGAGTGTGGATGGGTAGACAAATAACTAACTACAATGCACACTGGGTGTGATAAATGCCATAAGATTAATACAATGGCTAGTATCACCTCATGTTCCCTACTTTCTACTGCTAAATCTCTCCATGTGTATGGGTTTTCCCTTCTCCTCCCAAAAGGGTAATCCTGTACCCTTAATCCCACCCTCACCCTTAAACCCATAAAGGATTTTGTTCTCTCAGACATTTCCCTCTCTTGCAGGTTCAATACGTTGCTTTCTCCTCTACCTAAATACATGTATAAGTCTCCCCAATTTTAAAAAAGGCATCTTTTCCTTTTTTTTCAGTCACGGATTTTTCCAGGCAAGAGGCTTAATCTGTCTCACCACCTACTGTCTTTCTCAATGCTATAAAATCTGACTTTTCCCCACTCCACAACCTTATTGTAACAGTATTAATACTTTGACTGATCATCCACAGTATCCTAATTGTCAATTCCAGTGGTCTTTTCTGACTTCTCTTTGCCCTTTATAACCATTGACAGTACTGATCACATTTTGACCTTTTCTACCTTAGCTTTCCTCCTACTTTATGGTCACTCCTTCTGTACCTCCTCTTCCTCTCTAATCTTCCCCTGCTCCATGACCTCAACATTGCTGTTCTTCAAGGTTCAGTCTTTGCCCTGTACTTTTTCTTGATAGTGTCTCAATAGTAGATCACCTATAGATGCTTACAGCTTCAATTATCTTTCTTCTTCAGATGAATGGCTCCCGAACCTTGCTCTCTATCTTTATCTTCATTTCCAATCACCAGATCTGTATTTCTACCTGGATAGCTACTAGTCACCTTGAAGTCATTATGTCTAAACAGAACTCACAATCTTCTCTCAAAAACTGACTCCCTTTCATAATTTCTCTACTTCTATTAATAAACCACCATCCTCTCAAGTTCAAAAATTGTCATGGACTCATTTTGCTCCTTGTTCCCCCAATCTATCACCAATTCTGCCAATACATTCTTTGTAAATTCTCCATCTTTTCATCTGAGTTATTTATCTGAGCTGAGCAAATATTCATCTGCATCTGGAGTGTACTAGATGCTGAAAAGACAAGGAGTAAGCCCCCATTGTGGAGGCATTTACAATCTAGTTTTAATAGTAAATAAACAAATCAATAACTATAATATAGAGGAACAAATGTTAAAATAGAGGCACTTACTTCATACTTGAACTATTGCAACAGTTTTCTAACTGGCTTAACTGCTTCCAGTCTCTTCCCTATCTTGCCATTTTCAGATATGTCTTCCTAATAAATTACTTTGACCACATCTTTTACTTGCTCAAAAATCTTTAATTTTTCCCTACGCTTTAAGGATAAAATTGTTACTCATTATCCTGTCATGAAAGGTCCTACACAGTGAGTTCCTAAATATCTTTAGTATTATCTCTCATTATTTCTTTACATGAACTCTCCATTCCTTTCAAATCAGTTTACTCATTGCTCAGAACATAATTTAATATTGCTCATGGCACTCCTTTCATATAGAAAACCCCCATCATGTCTGTAAAAATCTATTTTACCCTTTAAGATTCAGATCAAATTCTCTCTACAGCAATCTTCAGCTTTCCTAACTAAAGATGATGTCTTCCTTCTCCAAACTCCCAAAGCAATTTTTATCTGGATTAATAATTTCACAATCAGGTCTTACTTATTTTTTCCATTGTTGTCTTGAATTATCATTTAATCTTTCTCATTTAACTTGTACATAATTCATGTTTTCCCCCCAGCCAAACTCTATGCCTCTCACATGCTGAAATATCTTACACGTCTTTGTATCCAGTCACAGTACCTAGCACAGTGTCTTGAACACACTATTTATTAATGTGATATGTTACTATAGAAAACTATCAATTCTGCTTGGAGTGATGAATGAAGATTTTATGGAAGAACTATGTGTCAATACATTACAAATGCTAACTTAAGATATAAGCAAGATTTGAAACAGGAGTATGGTTTTGGAAAGCAGAGTTTGGATAAAGGGATATTTTCGGTAGAAGAAACAACACGTGCAAAAATAGGAAAGGATGATGCTTGTTCAAGAGATAGAAAGTTAATCAATTTGGTTGGAATTGAGAGTTTTTTGTTTATTTTGTTCTTTTCTCAAAAGGAATACTGGGATGCCAGGTGGAAGGGCCAGAATAATCTAAAGAGTAACAACAGGTGATGGGGGAGCATAGACGGTTTTGAATAGAAGAATGGAATGGAACGATCAGGGCACAGTTTTATGAAGCTTCATCAAACCAGCAAGGCATTAAATTAATGTGAAGACTTCACCATCAGTTAGATTGTTATTGTCCAGAAGTGAAGTAATAGAGCTTAACAAGCACAAAGTACTTTTGTTACATCTCCCCTCCTAGAGGGAAATCTGCCTTAAAATTCCTTAGGCAAAGAAAGCATAGTTTGGCAGGTTCCTTATGCTATTGTCTCTTTTGATTGCACTCATCCTAGATTCACCATAAAGTAGATTCAGTTTTCTTATTTTCCTTTGGCATCTTCATTGGGAGAAGCATGTTCTCATTAATTGTGACATGAGTAAATGGCTTGTCACAAGGTCCTTGGTTAATCCACAAGTTATCATTGGCTATATCTGAGATAGTTTTGCTCCTAGTTCCTCTAAAGGAGTTTAGTAAAGTCCTGTTTATACACAGATGGGGTTGTTTGCTACCAGTGGTCAGGAGAGGGCTTCAGTCCTGAAAAGAAAATTTGCTGTCATCCAGCACTCAGTCCTGGCACAGCAGACAATGGGATACATAATGATCTACTCAGCGACTAGGTCGCTTGGTATAGTCTTTGAACAGAATCATGCCTCTGATTTGTCTATTATAGGTTTCCTTCCATTACATGGTAATTGGGAGTTGACTACCTAGAAATCAATATAATAATTTGTAGGAATTTACACTTTTCTTCTAAACGTGTTCTAACATCTTTTGTATTGATCACCTCCATCTGTGGATAAATAAGAATTTACTAACTCCTCCAGCCAGAGGAGAGAAGTGGGGCAGGCCCAAACTGTATTATTTTTTATTTGTTCATTAGTATTTATTCAGTCAAATGGATATTTAGGCATACTCAGGTAATGGCCAAAAAAAGAAATAAATTTTGAGGATAGATCATTAAAATTCATAAAAGAACCATGCAAGAGCAAGGAAAAACATGTTTAATGATGACTCTGCCTTCCTTTCCCATGATGCAGTAGGGCCTAAGGTTGGTTTTACTCAGAGAGATTTGTATTTGTTTTTCTTTGCTGATGTTTCTTTAAATGTATGTGTGCGTACGTGCAGGGGGAAGGGGAATGGGAAGCAAGTAGAATGAGACAGGCTTCAGAGAAACGAAGACTTAAGAGGTACATATATATATTTAAGTCATCTAAATGGCCAAGATAAATGAGGCTATAATAAACAAATTAAGAATAGGATTAATATCTAAATATATCTACCTCAGTCTTTGTTATAAAATTTTAAAAGATCAATTAGAATCACCCTTTACATCTAAACTGCATGAAAAAAGAAAAACATTTACAGAATGTTAAGACTGACAACAGAATTGAATTAAATGAAACAAAACAGAAACATAAGGTAAACAGTTTTTTTCTGATAATAGTAGAGATATCTTTTGGACAGACACAAGACGATTGTTAGGACATATACAATATTCATAAGGAATAAATTAGAAGGCCAACTGAATCTTTTTTTCACTTATAATAAAGGTACACTTATATTTAAGCAAATATTTAAGATACATCAAATTTATAAAAACGATAAACTTGGAGGTTACTATTAATCAAACGAAAGTATTCCCAAATAGGATTTTTATAAGTATTGAGCTCCTTTATCACATTTAAAATATGACTGGCTTTATAACAGAACTTTCCCACGCATTTAATCAATAACTTCATGATCAACAATTGTTTTATTTAGAAATTTACTAGAAAACACTTGTAAATGGGAAGTTAAAGTAATGGCTGGTTCCATCTGTCCTATTCTATATACTCAGCAAAAATCTTATACATGAGCAATACAAATATTTCACACCTTGCATAAAAGCTACTTCTCAATTCTTATGTTGACTTTTAGTGCACACAAAGCCTATTCTCACTCTCACACAGCAAGAGACTCACCATCATTACACTGAGAGGTACAGTGAAACCATTAATATATTTTGGCCAATAGAAGTTGCCTAAATTCCATGAACAGCTGGCCAGATGACATGGTAAGACTGCATGGAGCTAGCATTCTTTGTTAAAGCAAAGAAGCAAGCTGTCTCTTATTTCTCATAGCCAGTGTTGGTGGCACTATTTCTATAGACATAAAACTTTAAAAGCAAACAACTTCAACATATTCTCTTAATTCCTCTCCCCCCTTTCATAAATACAAAAGTAGATTTAGAAAATGTGGGGTCTTACTCCCCAAAGTAAGAAAAGTTCAGACAACAAAGGGTTAAAAGAACGAGCAGAGCCCTACCGTACCCAGAAATGACAGAAGGCTCTTCTCCTCTTCGGTGCTACTATCCAACCACTCCGACACATCACCGGGGGAAAGGAGACTCATTCTCCAGCCAGAAAACTTTTCCATACAGAGCACAATTACTGAATAAGTGGGGAAAAGAAGGACAGAGAGACTAAATTCTTGGGCTAGACTGTGATGATGAAAGAGAAAATGTGATCCTCCCTCCACTCTGAATTCTGCTTCTGTGACATCAATCTAATATAATGGGGGAGGGGAAGGAAATAGAGAGGGTTAAAAGAGGATGATAGAAGAGAAGGGAAAAGATTTGTCCTTCTGTCTCTTGGTATCAAGCTTTAGCCTGAAAGAGAAAGTCAGAATAAACTCGAGCAATGCTTTGTGTTTAATGACAGGAGAAAGCATAGGAAAATGAAAGGATAAAGATACTCAAAGAAAAAGAAACAGGTTCCTACACTGGAAGCAGCTTAGATAACCAGACAACACAATAGCTAATCAGTTAAGTAAAGTATATCATCAAACAAAAACAAAAGAAGGACCAATTCAGCATTTTGTTTTGTTCTGAGAAGAAAGGTTTTCAAATTTCCTTTCAATCTTCCATGAGAACTGCAGCCCCCTAACCCTTTCCTGCTTTAGCTATAGCTATTTCAACAGCATCCCAGCCTCCTTTACGAAGATTTCCAGCAAGTAAAGGCAGGTTGATCAATCGGTGAATAGGAAGCTCTCATCCCTCCTTTCTTCTCCTCCTCCTCCATCCCTCCCCCCACCTCGCATGGCGGCTGCATTGATCGACAATAATGGAATCTGTAAGTGACTGCCAACAGCAACATTAAGGATATTACAACAAGTCCACTTCATGAGAATCCGAGTCGGTGGTCAGAACCTGGGGGCAACTCTGGGCTTGTAGTCAATAGCTCTGTCTTTCTTTTCAAGATACAAAAGGGTGTGTGTGTGTGCGTGTGTGCGTGTGCGTGTGCGTGTGTGTGTGTGTGTGTGTGTGTGTAGGAAAGAAGGCTGAAATCTGAAAGAAGAGAAAAGTAAGCTTGTTGGGCTGAAGGTTCAGAGAACCATCAGTGCAGTAAATGATTTGTCCTTCAACTCCTGTCAGACTTATACTGTCATGGTGAAGGAGTCAGCTCCAAATGGAATTTTAAAATATAATTTACATTACATATTTACATGGTTTAAGATTATTTCACAGGCTTACACATTAACAGGCAGATAAAAATAAAGCAGCAGAGGTATTTCCAGAGACCCATAAGTTACTAATATCCCTGGTCTCTGGAGATTGATAAGATTTGTTGCTATGAGAAAACAATCCTCTTTAATAAAAAGACAGCTTTTTTTTTCTCCCACATTAGCAAAACATTAGCTTTGTTCCCAATAAGCTAGTCATTTCCTACTATACTAGTCTGCCTTAAATGAGAGAATTCTCATTGCTGAAGGGTTGTTGGTGTGTGCCATCGAGTCAACTCCAACTCATAGTGATTCTATAGGACAAAGAAGAACTGCCCCATAGGGTTTCCAAGGCTGTAATCTTTATGGGAGCAGACTGCCACATCTTTCTTCCAAGGAGCAGCTGGTGTGCTCGAATCTCCGACTTTCCATTAGCAGCTGAGTGCTTAACCACTGTACCACCAGGGTTCCTTGCTAAAGAGTTACTACCCCCTTAATATATCTGGAATCTGTTCCCTTCTCCACATGAGTTCACTTTGACTATAAGTTCTCTGAGAGCATGGACACTGTCTTGGATTAATCTTTGTAACCCAGTGGCTAGAACAGTGCCTGTCATTTGGAGCTGTTTAAGGAAGTTTTGGTCTGCTGCTCTAAAAGCTTCAACACTGGCAAAAAAATACTAGCCTTTCTGAGTATTAGGAACTCTTTTTAAAATTAACCATTTTGACAGAAAGTTACTTAAAAGTAGCTGTAGCATTAGTTTCACTTGATTGAGAAAATTTAAAATATAAAAAAATTATTATGAATTTATAATGTTTAATCTATTTAAATAAATCTATATTTTATTAATAACTGTATAAAATTCAAAAATAATGGTAAATAGGTATAAAAGACATTTTATCCAAATTTATAGGCTATGCTTCCTTAGCATCTAAGCATGGATTGATGATCGCTTTGTAATAACTTCATGGCACACCAGTATTTCTGGAGCCCACAGGTTGGAGACCACTGGCCTAGGGGATCAAGTCAAACCTCCTGGCGTGATCTGGCTCCTGCTTCTTTCTTGACAGGAGCCCCCAGATTCGCTTGTCTCAGCCATGCTGCACTATTCACCTCAGTTCTATGCCTTTGAATGCTCCTCTGAATGTAGTCTACACAAAGAGCAGGGAAAAATTTTCTGCTCATTGGTGTACCTCCAGTGTCTAGAACATTATCCATATAATATGTACTATGTAATCTGCTTTTCTGTACCAAATATTTTTAAAATACTATAGCAAAAGAGAATTACCTTTCAGTTTTACAGGCACCATATTTTCCTCTTAATTCATCTGGGATTTCCATCCTTTTTAAAGAAAGCAAAACCACTGACTCAGTCTCTTTTCTCCTGCTTTATTATTCTTGCACACATGAAAAGATTAATACTACATACTCCAGGAATGAACAAAGGCAAGTAAATATGAGAACAGATCTTTTCCAAAATTGATAACTAAAGTTGGTAGAAATTTTTGTATAGCTTTATATTTTGATACAAATTCAAACTTACAGAAAAGTTGCAAGAGTAATACAAGAAACTCTTGTATACCCTTTATCCAGATTCATCAATTGTTTAAATTTTGCAGCTTTAGCGTAACCATTCTGTGTATGTTATTATTTTACATATGCATTTTTTTCCTCTGAAGCATTTGAGAAAGTCAGAGAACTTGTGCCCTTTACCATCATCAAAGGCTTCGGTGTGTATTTCCTAAATCAAAGGACATTCTATTACATAATCCAGAGCAATGATTAAAATCAGGAAATTCAACATTAACTACATAAATTCTGGGGATTCCCTGGGTAGTGTAAATGGTTCAAGTGTTTAGCTGTTAATCAAAAGGTTGGAGGTTCGAGTGCACCCAGAGGCACCTGAGAAGAAAGGCTTTGAAATCTACTTCTGAATATATCAGCCATTGAAAACACTATGGAGCACAGTTCTACAGTGACACACAGGGGGTCACCATGAGTCAGAATTGACTCGACAGCAACTAGTTTATATAAATTCTATTTCTATATTATAAGCGGTCCTCTATTTGAAAAGTGTCTCCAAGCAATGGTGACTGAAATATCACAAGTACTGACTGCAAGTATTATTGAAAACAATAATCTATATCATATTAAAATATACATCTCCAAATATTTAAAGGATTACTATTGAACTTATAAACATTCAATACACTATTGTGATAAAGGCTTAGAAATAAGAATATCTAATTTTTAAACAGGTAACTAAAGGATATATAAATAATGATTGCATTAACATCTTGATATTCCTTTGTACAACACTTTTCCTCAAAGAAGTTTAAAGTAAACGTTAAACTTTAATTTTTCCTTGTATTTTGGTGAGGAGATGTTTTACTGTAATAGGAATAGAGTTAAATCCTCTGAAATCTCTATTTCCATACTTTAAATAGCACCTCAAATATATATAAACTTCAAACTGCTTGCATGTAAATTATGTATCAGTGAATGTTCTCCCATATTGTTTTCACTTGTCACAAATGTTATAGAATTAGAGCTAATGAAACTAGTGGAGAGAAGCTGAATTTTCATTTATTTGGATTTTGGAAGCAATACTTTGACAAGTGAAGCCATAGAGTAACCAACCAAACCATACCAAACACATTGCCATCGAGTCAATTCTGATTCATAGTGACCCTATAGGACAGAGCAGAACTGTCCCATAGGGTTTCCAAGGAGCAGCTGGTGGATTCGAACTGTCGACCTTTTGGTTAGCAGCCTAAGCTCTTAACCACTGCACCACCAGAGCCCCACATAGAGTAACAGGGATGTTAACACTGTAAAAGGTATTCTTATTATATGATTACTTAATATATACAATAGAAGGTGCTATCTTCCACTGAAGAGCAATATAAAAATGTAAGGCCGTAACACTATTATAAAACAGATGCTCAAAAGAAATGTGCCATTCAAAGACAAGAGGCAGATTCTGTTAAAAAAAAAATTGATGACTAAATATAATAAGATTCCTTAAACAAGTTTCAAAAAGACTCAGAAAGTGGCTAATGTATAATTACTCTTAAAGGAAATTTTTTTATAAAGTTTAACTTTACAACTAATTGTATTCAATGTAAATGCAATTCTTAGAATCTTATTTAACACCTAACACAATGTCAAGCAAATAAGTAGCTACTCAACATGTACTGAATGATTGAATGAATGGATGCATAAATCTAACACATCTAAGATTATCACTGCTATGTAAGTAAACTGAAAATCATTAGGGTAATATCTTCTCTAATCTGTCTCTAGACTCAGCAATAATTTGAACATTTGTATCAAGAATAATAATAGATAAAATGTATTGTGTACTTATAAGGTACCAGGTAGTACATAAAGTGCTTTACATGTTTACTCACATTTACTCCTCTTAGCAACCCTGTAAGGTAGTAGTAACATTTTCTCCATTTTATAAATGAGAACACTAAGATTTTGAGAGAAGTGACAAAGTCATACAGGCAGTAAGTGGGGGAACCAGGACTTACACATTTTTATTCAAGTGAGAGCTGACACTCTTAACCACCTTCCGTAGAAGGGTTTCTTTCTATGAAATTTTTAGATATTTTGAGGGAGGTTTAAAGGGAGAAGGTGAGCAGTCGTTAAGTGGAAAATAAAATTGTTTTCCTTGATCAATGATCTGAGATACTACAACAAGGTTAAGTAAGTTGTGTACGAATCCAAAGAGGAAGTGGCAAAATTTAGAAGCCAGACCCCATAGTTTCAAATGGGAAGGGATGAAAAGATTAACTGAAATTTCAGAGTACAGACATTTGTTTTATTTCTCTTCACCAATAAATGATTCTGATAGTTTGTTTTCACCATGAATATCTCTTAACAAAAGGATTTCACTGAACACTAGCCCAATGCTTAGCATGTAATAAGTGCTCAATATTTCTTGAATGAATGCATCAATTAATATATTTTTCATGCCTGATCAGGATATGTGACATGGTTGTTTGCTTCCACAGGCATTTTAATGAGGTTATTTGATATGTGCTTGACAAATGTATCACTGCTAAATATACAGTGAAACTATATCCATTTTTATTCATCATTTCTAGTGATGTCTTTAAAGTAAGGGAAAGTAACATGCTTGGAGGTTTTAAGAAAAAACTTAACCTTGAAAATATGGTGCCTGATAAAAGTTAATGGGTACTAACATAGTCCCTGGATGGTGCAAACTATTAAAGTGTTTGGCTGTTAACCAAAAAGTTGGATGTTCTAGTCCATCCAGAGGTATCTTGGAAGAAAGGCCTGGCGATCTACTTTCAAAAAAATCAGTCACTAATAGGGAACCCAAGGTCGAGAAGGGAGAATGTTGACATGTTGTGGGATTGTTAGCCAGTCATAAAACAATATGCATATTAACTGTTTAATGAGAAACTATTTGTTCTGTAAACCTTCATCTAAAGTACAATTAAAAAAATTTAAATGTTTTGTTAATTAAAAAAAACATCTCCTTTCACACCTATTTTTTTGACGTTAAACACAACTATTAAAAACTTTCAATACATTTGCTATCACCTGGATCGTTACAACACAGTACATAGTGCTCCAGAACGTTCCATACTGGTGTTCTAGAAAACATACTTGATTGAAAAACAAACACCACAGCCAATTCTTTTAATCTCCTTTTGACTGGTATTTGTAATCTGCTGCAATTTGGGTTTTAGTATAAGAAAGAGAAAAAACCAGTTGCATCAATAAATACGTAAAACCTACTCCATTTAACCTTGAATAGGTTTAAATGGCAGAATACCTATAATATTATTTACCTGGAAAATTCATTAATTCAAGAGTGGAACACGTTAGTATTTGTGGAATACAAAGATAAATTATAAAAAGACTTGTTTTCAAGAAGCTCATGGTCTATACTTCTCTGATGGTATCCCCTTATCTATAAAAAAATTTAACTTTACACTTCCGGTATATTTATAAATTATATGCATGTACTCCAAATCTATGTAGGAAGTGTTGGTGAAGTGTATTTTTTATTTTATTTTATTGTGTTTTAGCTGAAAATTTACAGCTCAAATTAGTTTTTCATTCAAAAATTTTATACACAAATTGTTTTATGACATTACACGCAATCCCTGCAATGTGTCAGCACTCTCCCTCCTTCCCTTTGCAGTCTGTGTTCTCGGTGTCCCTAGTTTTCCTGTCCCTCCCTGCCTTCTCTTTGCTTTTGGGGCCGTGTTGCCCATTTGGTTGAAGCGTATTTTTTATTTTTATATAAAAATTAAAGGAATAAAACCTCCAATCTCTCCCTGCTCCCACACCCAAATGCTACCCTAGGATGGACACACTTGAGGGTGACAGCAAATACGGAATACACTTGAGTGACCTTAACACTCCTAAATAATGACATATCCTAAAATAATGACAGCACTGTTTCTTTCAGAACTAGAGTATGACCTTATAACACATTATTCTGTCAGTTACTACTGAGTAATCAGAGTCAGCATACAAATTGAAACAGATTTGCTATCTCTAGTCCACAGCAATTTAACACTTTTACAGAAGCCAAGAGAGGCAGTCCACCTTTTAACTCACATAAACAGAAACATTTATGTATGCTGGACTTATCTTCTGGTTACCTCTTTATTGACAAAGTTATTTAAAAAACACTATATTTACTGAGAAATGCCGTCAGCCCTATCAACTGTTGTCAGATTTAAATATCTACCCGGATTTAAGGAGACAACATAGTCTTAAGATCTTTCTCATTTAGTCAAACCAAGTTGATCAGCTTAACATCTATGACTCCAAGTGTGTGTGTATATCGGCAGGCAGGAAAGGGAAAGTTAATTCAGATGTAAGACAGAATTTTAAATTGGAGTAGACTAAATGGAGAGATCCCTGAACAGTGCAAACAGTTTGTGCTCTACTACTACCCTAAAGGTTGGTGGTTCAAATCCACCCAGCAGTGCCGTGGAAAAAAGGTCCTAGCAATCTGCTTCTGTAAAGATCATGGTTAAGAAAACTTCATGCAGCATGTTCTACTCTCTAACACATGGGGTCGCCATGAGTCAAAATCAACTCAATGGCAATGGGTTTGTTTTTTTGGTTTTAGACTAAATGGGCTGTTTAATTATTGAAAAAAAAATTGCATCCCCATTGTTCTGTTAAGAGTTCAGCTTTCAAGTAGTGACTTTACAGTTGGGGGCAAGAACTGGGGTAAATAAAATCACTTTCTGCTTATGCTTAGAAGTAGGTTCAGGTGTTGTGGGGCCTGAAACAAAATTTGTGGGCCCGTCTTTAGGAAAAACAACAAAATTATAAACACAAATCTTTCTTTGTTTTTTATCTTTTATTAAGGTCTTATATGCTGTACAGATCTCAAGGTTCAGGGCAGTAGAAGCTACCATAAGACAGAGAGGAGAACATAATTCAACAGCAATAACACAGACAAAAAATTTATCAAAGATCTACAGCCATTTATACCAAAGTCATTCATAGTTCACCTTAGGATGTCATCATTCAGCTATGGCATAGCATCTATGATAATAAGTCACTGTCTTGCTTTCCTTAAATGTTTATCATCATGTTTCAGTAATGAAGCATATAGTCAGCATGAAGAGAGACCCCAGGCTTTTCTACAGTTAATTAACAAATCAATAAAGTTCTAAATCTCTTGGGAAATTCCTTAATGATGCTATATAAAATGAAACTGTGTAATTAGAGTAAAAGGATAGGTACAAGGTCAGTAAGCTGAAGAGCAAACACAAAACATTTCAAATTTCTAAGGCCTCATGGGAATATCTGCAAGGACAATATTTATATTATCAACAACCTGGTGGATTTAAGTTTCCTGGCTTTACATCTGTAACTAGAGAGAAATGGAAAAACATCTTAACACAATATTATTATGACACTATATTAACATATTCAAAGATAAAAACCAAGTGATCATATCAATGGATGCTGAAGAGACATCTGATAATACCTAATACTCCTTCTGTTAAGAAATCTTAGAATATCAGGAATAGGTGGAAACTTCCTTAACTTAATAAAGGATGCATACCAGAAACCAATAGCAATACCCAGCGCGCGCGCGCGCGCGCGCACACACACACACACACACACACACACACACACACACACACACACACACACATTAAAAAACAAAAAAACAAAAAAACAAAACCTCAAGTCTATTCGAACTCAGAGAGACCCTACAGGACAGAGTAGAACTGTCCCATAGGGTTTTCAAGGATCGTCTGGTGGATTCGAACTGCCAATCTTTTGGTTAGCAACCGAGCTTTAAACCACTGTGCCAACAGGGCTCCACACACAAATGTGAAACACTAAAAACATTTTCATTAAGGTTAGGAGCAACATAAAGATATTCACTATGACCAGTATTTTTCAACAGGAAGTGGGGTCACGAGTTCTGTTTCATGTTACTGGTAAGAGGTCCTAGAGACGGTCATATGACAGAGTTGCCCCCACTTGTCCTATGTGAAGTCAATGCATGGAAGCCGATTAACAGTCTCAATGGAAGTCTCTAAGAGCTCCTACTAGTAACATACAACATATGGCAGTGGTAAGATAAGCCAAGCAATAAGAAATACAGATATAAGGAAAAAACAAAATAAATTTTGGCATAAAATAAGATTGGATCCCCAAGTTGGGGTGGGAAAGCAACAAGAGAAGTGATTGAAAGACTATCAATTAATAAAAAAGTAAATTTAGTAAGATAGTTGGAATAAAGATAAATATGCAGAAATTAAGAGCTTCCCTATAAACTAGTAGTTACCAATTATAAAAATCAATGGGAAAAAAGATTCCATTCAGAAAAGCAACAAAAACTATAAACAAGGGATATGCTTAACAAGAAAAATTTAACACACTTGCAGAAAACTATGAAACTTTATACATGACAGTGGGGGCAATGATAGCACAATGGGGAAAAAAGGACTGTTCAATAAATACAGCCAAAAAAACAAAAAACAAAAACCCAGTTCTCAATATAAAAAAAAAAACTAAAAGTTTTTTAAAAACCAACTTCTGATGAACTAAGGACTTAAATGTTAAGAATAAAAGTTTTAAAATCCTAATAGAAAATATAGATAGATACCTGGAGAACTTGGCATAGGGAATGATTTCTTAAAACAAGAAATAGAAACATTGACTATATCAATAAAGATTGATATGTTTGACTATATTAAAATTAAGAACTTTTGTTCATCCAAAGACCTTAAAAAGAAAGTAAAAAGACTAGTTAGAAACTGAGAGAAGACATTCACAACACACACAACTGTTAAAAAATTACTCTCAAGAACATATAAAGAACTCCTTCATATTAATAGGAAGAGCACAACCAACTCAGCACTTGTTGAGGGCTCCTTGTAGATAACCTTTACCAGATTAAGGAAGTTCCTTTTTATCCCTGGTTTGCTAAGAATTATTATGAATGCCCACTGAATTTTATCAAATGCAGTCTTTGCGTCAATGTAGATGATTTTAAGATGTCTTCTTTTTTTAATTTTATTAATTTTCTAATATTAAATCAACTTTACATTTGTTATAAACCCAACTTTTTCACAGTGTATTATTACATTAACTAATATGTTGTTTAGGATTTCTGTATCTATGTTAATGATTAAGACTGCCCCATAATTATCCTTTCATGTAAAGTCCTGTCAGTGACATAAAGGTGATGCCAGCATTTTAATTTTTTTATTGTGCTTTAAGTGAAAGTTTACAGTTCCAGTCAGTTTCTCATACAAAAATTTATACACACAATGCTACGTGACCCTAGCTGCTCTCCCTATAATGTGACAGCACAATCCTCTCCACCCTGGATTTCCCATATCCATTTAAACGGTTCCTGTCCCTTTTTGCCTTCTCGTCTCGCCGCCGGACAGGAGCTGCCCATTTAGTCTCATACATCAACTTGAGCTAAGAAGCACCTCTTCATAAGTATCATTTCATGTCTCATACTCCAGTCTAATCTTTGTCTAAAGAGTTGGCTTCGGGAATGGTTTCAGTTCTGGGCCTACAAAGATTTCGGGGGCTGTGTCTTCCGGGGTCCCTCCAGTCTCAGTCAGACCATTAAGTCTGGTCTTTTTACTAGAATTTGAGTTCTGCACCCAATTTTTCTCCTGCTCCATCAGGGACTCTCTGTTGTATTCTCTGTCAGGGCGGTCATTGGAGGTAGCTGGGAACCATCTGGTTTCTTCTGGTCTCAGGCTGATACCGTCTCTGGTTTATGTGACCCTTTCTGTCTCTTGGGCTAATATTTTCCTCGTGTCTTTGGTGTTCTTCATTCTCCTTTGATCCACGTGGGTTGGGACCAATTGATGTATCTTAGATGACCGCTAACTAGCTGTTAAGACCCCACATGCCACTCACCAAAGTGGGATGCAGAACATTTTCTTAATAAACTTCTACATGTCATTTGACCTAGATGTCCCCTGAAACCATGGTTCCCAGACCACCGCCCCTACTACTCTGTCCCTCAAAGTGCTTACTTGTATTCAGAAAACTTCTTAGCTTTTGGTTTAGTCCAGTTGTGGTGACTTCCCCTGTATTGTGTGTTGTCCTTCTCTTTGCCTAAGATAATTCTTATCTACTATCTAGTTATTGAATACCACTCTCCCTCTCTCCCCACCTTCATAACCATCAAAGGTTTTCTTCTGTGTTTAAACCTTTTCTTGAGTTCTTTTAATAGTGGTCTCATACAATATTTGTCCTTTTGGGACTAATGTCACTCAGCAAAATACCTTCCAGATTCATCCATGTTATGAGACGTTTTGTAGATTCAACGTTGTTCTTTATCATTGTATAGTATTCCACTGTGTGACTATACCATAATTTATTTATCCATCTTTGTTCATCTGTTGATGGGCACCTAGGTTGTTTCCATCTTTTTGCTATTGTGAACAGTGCTACAATGAACATGGGTGTGCATATATCTATTTGTGTGATGGCTCTAATTTCTCTAGGATATATTCCAAGGAGTGGGATTGCTGGATCGTATGGTACTTCTATTTCTAGCTTTTTAAGGAAGCACCAAAGCGATTTCCAAAATGGTTGCACCATTTTACATTCCCACAAGCAGTGCATAAGTGTTCCAGTCTCTCCACAATCTCTCCAACATTTATTATTTTCTGTTTTTTGGATTAATGCTAGCTTTGCTGGGGTGAGATGGTATCTCATTGCAGTTTTGATTTGCATTTCTCTAATGGTTAATGATCGTGAGCATTTCCTCATGTATCTGGTAGCTGCCTGAATGTCTTCTTTGGCAAAGTGCCTGTTCCTATCCTTTGCCCGTTTTTAAATTGGGTTATTTGTCTTTTTGTTGTTGAGGTTTTGCAGTATCTTGTAGATTTTAGAGATTAGACGCTGACTGGATTTGTCACAGCCAAAAAATTTTTTCCAGTATGTCAGTTGTCTTTTTACTCTTTTGGTGAAGTCTCTTGATGAGCATAAGTGTTTGATTTTTAGGAGCTTCCAGTTATCTAGTTTCTCTTCTAGTGTTTATACATTGTTACTTACAGTTTGTATTCTGTTTATGCCATGTATTAGGGCTCCTAGCATTGTCCCTATTTTTTCTTCCATGATCTTTACCGTTTTCGATTTTATATTTAGGTCTTTGATCCATTTTGAGTTAGTTTTTGTGCACGGTGTGAGGTATGGGTCTTGTTTCAGTTTCTTCAGATGGATATCCAGTTATGCCAGCACCATTTGTTAGAGAGACTGTCTTTTCCCCATTTAACAGACTTTGGCCTTTGTCAAATATCAACTGCTCACAGGTGAATGAATTTATGTCTGGATTCTCAATTCTGTTCCATTGGTCTATGTATCTGCTGTTGTACCAGTACAAGGCTGTTTTGACTAACATGGTCATATAATAGGTTCTAAAATCAGGTAGTGTGAGGCCTCCCATTTTGTTCTTCTTCTTGAGTAATGCTTTACTTATCCAGGACTTCTTCCCTTTCCATATGAAGTTGGTGATTTGTTTCTCCATCTCATTAACAAATGCCATTAGAATTTGGATCGGGATTGCATTGTATCTGTAGATCACTGTGGGTAGAATAGACATTTTCACAATGTTGAGTCTTCCTATCCATGAGCAACATATGCTTTTTAACTTATGTAGGTTTCTTTTGGTTTCTTGCAGTAATGTCTTATAGTTTTCATTGTATAGTATTTTATGTCTCTGGTTAGATTTATTCCTAAGTAGTTTATCTTCTTGGGAGCTATTGTAAATGGTATTGATTTGGTGATTTCCTCTTGGAAGTTCTCTTTGTTGGTGTAGAGGAATCCAACTGATTTTTGTATGTTTATCTTGTATCCTGATACTTTGCTGAAATCCTCTATTAGATCCAGTAGTTTTCTTGTGGATTCTTTGGGGTTTTCTGTGTATAAGATTCATCTGCAAAACAGAGATACTTTTACTTCTTCCTTGCCAATTTGGATGCCCTTTATTTCTTTTTCTAGCCTAACTGCTCTGGCTAGGACCTCCAGCACAATGTTGAATAAGAGTGGTGATAAAGGGCATCCTTGTCTGGTTCCCATTCTCAAGGGGAATGTTTCTTAGTTTCTCCACTTGGGATGATGTTGGCTGTTGGCTTTGTATAAATGCCCTTAATTATACTGAGGAATTTCCCTTCTATTCCAATTTTGTTGAGAGTTTTTATCATGAATGGGTGTTGGACTTTGTCAAATGCCTTTTCTGCATCAATTGATAAGATTATGTGGTTCTTATCTTTTGTTTTATTAATGTGATGGATTACACTGATTGTTTTTCTAATGTTGAACCATCCCTGCATCTACCTGGTGTGAATCCCACTTGGTCATGGTGAATTATTTTTTGGATTTGTTGTTGAATACTATTGGCTAGAATTTTGTTTAGGATTTTTGTGTCTATGTTCATGAGGGATACTGGTTTGTAATTTTCTTTTTCTGTGGTGTCTCTATCTGATTTTGGTAACAGGGTTACACTGGCTTCATAGAATGAGTTTGGGAGTATTCCATTCTTCTCTATTCTCTGAAATACCTTTAGTAGTTGTGGTGTTAACTCATCTCTGAAAATTTGGTAGAATTCTCCAGTGAAACCATCTGGGCCAGGGCCTTTTTTTTTTGTTGGGAGCTTTTAAATTACCTTTTCAATCTCTTCTTTGTTATGGGTTTATTTAGTTGTTTTACCTCTATTTGTATTAGTTTAGGCAGATAGTGTGTTTCTAGAAATTTGTCCATTTACTCTAAGTTTTCAAATTTGTCAGAGTACAATTTTTCACAGTATTGTTATGATTCTTTTAATTTCAGTTAGGTCTGTTGTGATATTGTCCATCTCACTTTTTATTCAGATTATTTGTTTCCTCTCTTGTTTTTCTTCTGTGAGTTTGGCCCATGGTTTATCGATTTTGTTCATCTTTTCAAAGAAACAGCTTTTGGTCTTGTTAACTCTTTCCATTGTTTTTCTATTCTCTATTTCATTTAATTCTGCTCTAATTTTTATTATTTGCTTTGTTATTGTGCCTGAGGGTCTTTTTTGTTCCTCTCTTTCTATTTGTTTGAGTTGCAGGGTCAATGTTTTGATTTTGGCCCTTTCTTCTTTTTGGATGTGTGCATTTATTGCTATAAATTGACCTCTGAGCACTGTTGTTGCTGTGTCCCAAAGGTTCTGGTAGGATGTGCTTTCATTCTCATTTGATTCTGTGAATTTCCTTATTCTGTCCTTAATTTCTTCTATAACCCAGTAGTTTTTGAGCACGGTGTTGTTCAGTTTCCATGTGTTCCTCGGAGTTCCTTGGCTTGTAGAGGGATCTTTAGATGGTGTCTGTCTTTCCCCTGTGTTTGTATCACTGTGTCTGTTCTGTTCTTTTTATAACACACTACTCTGAAGGGATTTGGTTTAGGACCCTCCTTTCTCCAGTACAACTTCATTAACATAACAAAAAATCTCTATTTCCAAACATGGTCATATTTACAAGTACAGGGGTTAGGACTTCAGCATGACTTTTAGAAGAGCACAGTTCAATCCATAACAAAGTTGACAGTTTCTTTGTTCCACTTAATCTTCTGTGCTGAGTTGTTTTTTATTATTTTCTTTTCATCTTTTTCATTGTTGTTGATTTTGTATTTGCTGAGTCTTTATGTTTTTCTTATTTTTTATTTTGACATGTAGGATTGTTAGTTTCCTTTGTGATTACCCTAATATTTACCCCTATTTTTCTAAGTTTAATCCAATCTTTTATTTCTTTATACCGCTTTGACTTCCCCTCCATATGAAAGATCTATGACTACATTTTTTAGTTTATCTTTTTTGTTTTAACGTTGTCATCTTTTGCATGTTGACGTCTCTGTTTCCCTATTTACAGCATTTTAGCTTTGATTTACACATGTGACTTCTCTATCTGCGTTGATATCTGGTTGGTCTGTCCTGTGTTCTAGTCTTGGGTTGTTATCTGATGTTACTGATTTTCTAACCAGAGGACTCCCTTTAGTATTTCTTGCAATTTTGGTTTGGTTTTTGCAAATTCCCTCAACTTCTGTTTATCTGGAAATGCCCTAATTTTGCCATCAGATTTGAGAGACAGTTTTGCTGGATTATGTAATTCTTGGCTGGCAATTTTTTTCCTCCAAGGCTTTATATATGTCATTCCATTGCCTTCTTGCCTGCATGGTTTCTGCTGAGTAGTCCGAGCTTAGTCTTATTGACTCTCCTTTGTAGATGACTTTCGTTTACCCCAGCTGCTCTTAAAATTCTCTCTTTATCTTTGGTTTTGGCAAGTTTGATTATAATATGTCTTGGTCACTTTCTTTTGGGGTCTACCTTGTGTTGGGTTCAATGAGCATCTTGGATAGGTATCTTCTCATCTTTCAAGATATCAGGGAAGTTTTCTGCCAACAAATGCTCAACAATTCTCTCTGTATTTTCTGTTATCCTCCTCCTGTTTGGTACTCCAATCCCTCATAGGTTATTCCTCTTGACAGAGTCCCACACAACTCGTAGAGTTTCTTCATTTTTTAGAATTCTTTTATCTGATTTTTCCTCAAATAAGTTGGGAATGGCTGAGGGAGCACGATGGGTCCTACTTCCGGTCCACAGGACACAGCAATCACTGAAGCCGGCCAGGATGGATGCAGAGAAAGGAGGGAGCAGATAAATGGGAGAGAGGTTCTTCCCAAACGGGGTGGTTTTTGATCTGCATAGTAGGTTAAACGCATGTACTTCTCTTTTGCCAACTGACTGCCACTTTTCACTGGCTGTGGAAGCCTGAGCTTACTCTCCACTGCTCAGTCTCTCCTGATGTGGAAAATGCGTCCCAAACGCCACTGCTTACCTCACTGCACATGCCAGCCAATCCAGTTCGCAGGGCACCAGCTCATGCTGGGTCAGATCTGGCAACTCCTCACTGCTTATGAACTGTGCCTCCCTCCCCATGCCACTCAATATGATTCCTCAACTTTGCCTTTGATGCTCAAGGCTCCTAGATTGTCATATATAATCAATTTACTTGTTTTCTCAGGTCTTTGTTGTAAGTGGGACCACCGGAAGTGTCTGACTACTCTGCCATCTTGCCCCCCCCCCCCCCCCCATGCTAGCATTTTAAAATGAGCTGATATGTGTAGTATCTTTTCCTTTATCTGGTAGAGTTTGTGTAACTGGAAATAATTTCTTCCTTAAATGTTTGCTAGAATACTTAGACAAAGTCTGGGCTTAGGTTTTTCTTTGTTAGAAAGATCTTAATTACAGATTCAACTTCTTTAATAGTTATAGTATTAGGACATTCTAGTTCTTGAGTCAGTTTTAGTTAAGTTTCATTTTCCTAAAAAATGTATCATTTCATCAAATTTTAAAAACATGTTTCCATAACGTTGTTGATAATATTCTCTACTTTTTATCATCGGCAGTATCTATAGCAATGCAATCTTTTTTATTCTTGATATTATTTTTTTTCTTTTACCACGTTTGTCAGTTTTGTAAGTCTTTTCAAACAACTCAGTTTTAGCTTCATAGATCTGTTCTCAGTAAGTTTGATTTACTTCATTACTTCATGTTCTTATCCTTATTTCCTTCCTTCTGCTTTATTACTGTGCTGGTTTTCTACCTTCTTCACATGGATATTCAGTTTACTAATTTTTAGACCTTTATTCTTTCTAATATATGCATCCGTGGCTAAAAAATTCCCTTTAAGTTCTTCTCTAGCAAAATTATACAGAAACAATTAATCCAGTTTCGTTTTTTTCTGTGTTTTGTTTTCAATAGAATCAAACAACACATGTTGTAGTTCACTTAAGAATATACTGTAGGCTCTCTGTTTCTGGCAGTGGTGGGCTAAGTTTTCTGAACAACCCTCCCACTGAAAACAACTTTAAAAGGTTGGATTTAAAAAAAAAAAAACAAAAAAAACTATCTTCTTAAAAGTATCAAAAAGATAACAATACAATAAGAAATTACTGGGGCGAAAGTGAAGGGAAAAAATATTAGACCTTCACCTTTGAAGTTTATTTTCATTATCATTCAACTGAAAATATTTTCTAATTTCCATTATGATTTCTTTGTTGATCTACAAATTTACCACTTCTTTTTCTTACTATTCCTTACTGCAAGTCAAATCTTCCAACTGGGACAATTTTATTCTAACTGAAGTATGTTCTTTAGAATTTCCTTTAGCACGGATCTATTGGTATCAAACTTTCTAAGTTTTTGTTTGCCTACGAATGTCTTAATTTAACTTCCACAATTGACAATTTCACCATAATGTATCAAGATATGAATTTCTATCCACTTTAGGATTTGCTGGGATTTTTTCAATCTATTTGGGAAAAAAAACCATCAGTAATTTTCTCTTCATTTATCGCCTTTCTTGCTTTTTCTTCCTTTTCAAAAAAAATTTCAAAAATATCAATCACTTACCAGATACTAAGTGCTATACATACATACCCACATGAAAACATATAATGCATAAATTTTTCTGTCTGTCTATCCATTTATCTATAGAAAGAAACTCCAATTAGGATCATGTTGCAAATACTGTATTTTGCAGTTTTAATTAACATAATATCATGTGCATTTTCCTAGATTTTAAATATTATTCTAGAACTCCTTTTAAACTTTCTTTTTTAAAAAAAACTTATAATTGTGGACATTTTCAAACTCCCACAAAGCAGAAAAAAAAACAGTCCACTTATTTCTGTTTTAATAACCACCAACTATTAACTATTTGCTTTTCTTTTTTCATCTATGTCCCCAACTTCGCAAATTATTTTCAAGAGCATTTTAAGGGAAAGTTAAAAAACCATGTCATTTTACCTGTAAATTTTAGTACTAACATGTAAAAACTTTATTGGAGACATAAACATTATCACTTCAATAAAGGTAAAAATAATTCCTTAGTATCACTAATACCAGTACATGTTCATTGTTTCCCAAATGCATCGTATCTATGCATAGACTGTTGGTCGGAATCAGCATCCAAACAAGTTTTACACATTGCATCATATTGATATGCCTCCCAAGACTCTTTTAATCTGTAATAGTTTCCCCTCCATTTTTTTCATACCCTTTATTTTTGTAAGAAACTAGGGCATTTGTTTTGTAAATTTACCAGTGAATTTTTATTGAGTTCTTAGGTTCAGTAAATTTTTAATATCTAAAAGTCCTATTTGGATCTTTTCTAAAACTGATACTACTTTTTTATTCCCCACAGAGATCTTCAAGCCTGTATTTTACTTACTTAAACACAGTCAGCACAGTTACCGTACTTCATAATTGCAATGTATGATATCTTTGCAGATCTATTTTTGTTATTTCTTAATTTTGCTGGCTTTAGGAACATAGAATTTAGTTTCCTTGTGTGCGTAATTATCTGTGGCCATGTATAGTACAAAATAATTTTCAAAAATTATTTGCAGGAATAATTTCAGGCTGATAATGTAATACTTTTCTTTAGGATTTATGATTGCTTCTGCCAGGCACTTAGGATCACTACCTACCTGGGACCAAATTAAAAACGCAGTTCAAGAATTTAAATTCCCTAGGTATCCCAGAGGATTCAAATCTCACTGTAATTTCATGCGGGATGTTCCACTTCCACTTTACCTTTATGACAGCAGTGGTGTAATTTGGGGTCTCCTGTCAGACTCTGTACTGACACGTGTCCTGGGCTTTGATTTCTATTCCTTTCACCCTATAATGCTGTCAATGTGAAGGTCTAATATTCTTTCCCTTCACTTTTGTCCTAGTAATTTCTTATTGTATTTTTATCTCTTTCATACCTTTAAGAAGATAGTTTTTGTTTTTGTTTTTTAATATTTTAAGCAACTTTTTAAAGTTATTTCCATTGGGAAGGTTGTTCATCAAACCTAGCCCACCATTGCCAGAGACAGCCTACAGTATATTCTTTTTTTTTTTAAATTGAACTTTAGATGAAGGTTTACAGAACAAACTAGCTTCTCATTAACAGTTAGTACACATATTGTTTTATGGCATTGGTTAACAACCCCACGACATGTCAGTACTCTCCCTTTTCGACCTTGGGTTCCCTATTACTAGCTTTCCTGTCCCCTCCTGCCCTCCAGTCCTTGCCCTCGGGCTGGTGTGCCCCTTTAGTCCTGTTTTGTCCTATGGGTCTGTCTAATCTTTGGCTAAAAGGTGAACCTCTGCAGATTACTGGGCTAAAAGGGTGTCCGGGAGCCATAGTCTCGGGGTTTCTCCAGTCTCTGTCAGGCCAGTAAGTCTGGTCTGTTTTTTTGAGATAGAATTTTGTTCTACATTTTTCTCCTGCTCTGTCTGGGATCCTCTATTATGACCCCTGTCAGAGCAGTCAGTGGTGGTAGCCGGGCACCATCAAGTTGTACTGGACTCAGTCTGGTGGAGGCCATAGTAGTTGTGGTCTATTAGTCCTTTGGACTAATCTTTTCCTTGTGTTTAGTTTTCTTCATTTTCCCTTGCTCCTGAAGGGGTGAGACCAGTGGAGCATCTCAGATGGCTGCTCAAAGGCTTTTAAGACCCCAGACACTATTCACCAAAGTAGAACGCAGAACATTTTCCTTATAAACTATGTTATGACAATTGCGCTAGATGTTCCTGAGACCATGGTCCCCACAGCCCTCAGCCAGCAATTCAGTCTGTCAGGAAGTTTGGATTTGTCCGTGGAGCTTCCATGACCTTACCCTGAACAAGCTGTGCTTGCTTCCCCCAGCTACAGTATATTCTTAACTGAAAAACACAAGCTGAACTACAACATGTATTGTTTTATCCTATTGAAAACAAAACACACAGACACAAAAATGAAAATGGGTTTATAATTTCTGACACTAGAAGAATCCTACTGGGAAGCTGTATAAATCACAGCACTTTGCAGCAATAAAGTAGTTATACCCTTGAAGCTATTTCTTGTTAATTAAAATTTCATTGT
The DNA here is from genome assembly GCA_030035585.1 of Dugong dugon. NCBI lineage: Eukaryota > Metazoa > Chordata > Mammalia > Sirenia > Dugongidae > Dugong > Dugong dugon. The sequence goes on along the minus strand of CM057469.1, from coordinate 40,609,618 downwards.
CAAATACAATTTGCAGTTCATAGTCAATGTGCTTCTGAGCAAAACTGGCAAACACCTGATCAGATTTTCCATTTTAAAAGGACCAGACACAAACCTGGCTTATGGTTTTAAATACTTTCCACTGAAAACAAACAAACAAACAAAAAAACCCTGAAACAAAGTGGTGTCATCAAGGACTGACTAAGCAGTTCTACTGAGGCACAGGGGACAAACAGATATACTTCCTTCCACTAGACTTCTGCCTTTTGTATTATAATAAAATTATGTCCCTCTTTGCATAGTAGACTTGGTGTTACATTCAGCAAAATATGTCCAAGTGAGATTGGTATTCATTCCTTATAATGACAGAAGTAAAGAAGAAACCCTAGGAATTATCGATGGGTTTCTTCTTTACACTATGCTTTTGACTTTGTTAATAAAAATGGTCTTCAGCATCTCTCTAAGAAGATAAGAGAACGGTACAGACTCCAACTGAGGGGAACAAGCCATTTTCCTTGAAAATCTACCTTTCAAAGTTGATCATCAATCAAATATTTGCTGAGTGCTGTATTTATAAGTGATTGGAATGAATAAAACTAAAAATACTAAAAGTATATTTCAAAATTTTAGCAATTGTAGCTGTGCAAATATTTACAAGTAGAATGATGGTTCTCATAAAATGGTGTCACATTTATTGTTTCAGGAAAGTACAGTGACATTTCACTGAACTTAAAGTGGAAGCAAAATGCTTTAAGGACAATTTCAGGATGTAGCAAACTACATGGAATATAAAATAAAGATTTTGATTCATTAAAAATCTCATTAAATTTCAGCTGTGTAATAGACTTACAAAAAAGCAGGCCAAATACTATGTGATTCAATTCCTCTACCACGTGCAGAAACCATTTAAATTATCTATTATACTTTCTTCAAGTGATTAGTTTCCCATAGTTTGAGAAAATGCTAATAAGAAATATTCTATAGGCAAACTGAGCAAACTCTTAGAAATGAGCTCCTCATTCCTATAAGGTCTATGGTACACAAAGATGGTTTTTTCCCTGTTAATAGACAATCACATCTTCTCACTTCCCCTGACTGAACAAACCTAAAGTTTTTTATGTATTCACACAGGCCAGATTTTCTAGAGTTCTAATCACTTTTTTGTGGCTCTTCTTGCACTTGTTTTGACACATCACTTTTCCTTTTCCATTCCATTTCATTTATTCACCTGATACTTTATATTCTAGGTATTCCTCGAGAAAGGAGCTATTATAGAAGTAGGTACTCAAGTATCTTCTTCTGACCCAAGAGACCAAAAATCAAATCACCCACATATAACCCGTTTGAAGCATATTGTTGTTAGTTGCCGTCGAGCTCATTCTGACTCATGGCAACCCTGTGTGCAGAGTAGAACTGCTCCATAGGGTTTTCAAGGCTATAACCTTTTGGAAGCAGAGCGCCAGCCCTGTCTTCCGAGGAGCCTCTGGGTGGGTTCGAACTCTCAATCTTTTGGCTAGCAGTTAAGTGCTTAACCATTTGCTCTACCCAGGGACTCCAAATGAAGTGTAAGTAAGCAAAAAAGTTATAAATCAGAAAATTAAAAAGTGTTTTTAATATCAGTTTTTCTATCTTCATATAAACTAAATGTAGTATCTATGAACAATTAACTATACAACAGAGCTATTATAAAGTTTTTCAAATGCACTCCACAATCTTTGGAATTGGATGCAAGACATCAGAGTTAGCAACTTGCCCAACAGGTTGGCTATCCTAGATGACACCTGATCTTGATGATACTTGCTTGATCCTAGTTGCTTAAGTTGCTTACTTTCATAATGTCTGACATGAGAGCAAGTAGAACCAGGTAATTTTTGTTTTTCAAAGAACAGAATAGGACTGCACTGAATTAAACTAATTTTTCAAGCAGTTGTTTCAGCAACTCATTTATTCATAGAATACTGTAAACCTCAGAATGACAGAAATGTGGAATTCCAGAGTCACGGTATTGATGGGAACTCCTCATAAGCTCCCTCTCCATGTGTTTAAGTTCACAGCACTTCTAGCTCAGCTGAAAGGTAAATCTTGAATAGGGGCAAGGAGATTACCAGAAGAGACAAAGACTTTTATCTAAGTTTTAATCACTGATTTAGTAAGTCTCTCCTACTTGTCAAGTATGTACAAAGAAAGTATTCTGTGTGGCATTCCTTAAAGCTTCCAAACACAAGCTGAGATCATACCCATAACTGAATGTGGCATTTTTGATAGACTGAATCCCCATCAGTACTACAAAACAAAAAAAAAACCTGCTATGAGAGAGTTCATTTTCTTGAGTCATTGCTCACTAAGAAACAACAGGACACCCTCAGTTTTTTTCCCTCTGATTCTGCACTTAAAGAATCAGATGTTTTAAGACACTTTATGTAGCGCAATTGTAAAAATCAGGTGAACTTGATTTCACAACAGTCACCTGTTGCTTCACTAAAACTGATATACAGGGAACTGAAAACAAGAACAACCACTAGAGAGCGTGAAAGAACAGAGAGAACAAAACATGAGTCTGTAAGGAACACTTTTCCTCTTTAGAGGCCGCTGAAGGTAAAGACTTGGAAAAGAGGTAAAACATACTCATGCCATCTACACAAAAGGATTCACAGAGTGTTGGGTGAATAATCAGGTAATTCATGAATAAAAATTAATTTAACAACTCAGATTGATTTACAGGTACAGACTCAAGCTCCTGCCCCCACCCTGTTTTTTGCCTTCATTTTTGTTTGAAGAGATTTCATACTTAGGGTTTTAATTGGGATTTAAACACAGAATTATACCCAAGAGGTAAAGAGAAAATGCAGGGGAAAAGAAGAAATAACAATTCTTTGAATGAGTCAAAAGTTTTGATCAACTATAGCCAAATCTTGATCGGAAAAATGTTATACTTATATTGCAGAGCCCTTTACCTGCTTTGAAAAATTAACATATAGATTATATATATATCTATCTCTATATTTCATTAAAAAAATTCTTAAGAAACAAATATAAAGGAAAAATTATGATAGTGAAAATGATTCTGTCTTCAAGGAAACACTGGTCAAAAGAAAATTATTTCACACACACATTAGAGTTTCTTTTCTCATGCCACTCATTTCACATAGTCTACACACTCCATTCCCATTTAAAATGTGTCTTTTAGTCACAAACTGAAAACTGTACTATTGCTTTTCTCTAGTGCAGGAATTATAAATCTGTATAACCTGACATTCGTGTTCACAGCAGAAAAAGGAATATGTGTTCCTTCAATATTTCTCTTTCTAATGCATGGTAGTGAGTTTTACAATGATTAAATTGGCTGATAAAGTAATTTCTTTCAACTTAGGCCAATAAAATATCAGCAACAGATGAATGACCTCTGACTGTTCCCAGCATCAGGAAATATAGTCAGGTCAAAGGCCCATTTTAACATCTGCCTACCTACCTACCTACATACCTGAATTATACACACATCATAGCAGTCCCTTCACATACTCCATGTAGGATGAAAGATGAGAGAAAATCTAGGCCCTATGAATACAACAGGAACACAGCTAAGTTGGATACAGCACTATGTCTTCACTCTCAGAGTCATCATCCTCTTATAAACAGTGATTAAATAATGGATTCTACAGTAAGACAAACATCCTCTTGTTTCCTCCTGGGTGGAGACTTCACTTCGTAATTTGGTTTCTGATAGCCGAGAGCAGTAATGAAACTATTCCTTACAACTTACTGCCCATCCCACACCGACCTGTCAATCACTATGGCATTTATACAGACCAGCTGAAAACAGGAATGAGCAGGTCAAGTTTTAATACAAAAGGCCACCATCCCTTCACTATGCTTACAGGCAAACCAAGCTAACTTGTTCCCAGGAGTTGCAGAGAACCATGACATATCCTTTTGACAGCGGCTATCTTTACTATTTAACTCACTAGAATAGTGTGACCTCTCTCATTCCCACAATGGTCTCCAGAAAAATGGAAAGGGCAGTAACTTTCTTTAAGGACTAAATGAAAATGTATGAAGACAGATGTTCACTGTCTGTTGTGGCTTCAAGATCTTCTCCTCATGTTATCCTCTAACCCACAATTCATGAGGTGAAGGAGCAGGGGACCCTTATAAGTAGAGAGAAACACAGCTGGACCTTGGACAAATGGTCCAAACAGTTGGATAATTCTAAAATTTTCTCTCACTTCTTTTTTTTTTTTAAATAAACATAGGGAAGGCAATGGCTATGGGAAGATTTGTTTGCTTCCAGTAAATATGTTACAAGAATGGATACCTGTGTACAGAGAAAGTTTTACTAACTTATTTATACAAAAAATTGCTAGGTCCTAAAGCCTTTAAAATAAATTAAAATCAATTTACTTTTAGATACAGATATTCAGAATATACCACCGCCATGTAACTCTTTATATAAAACCAGCATAGTAACCATAGTCATTTGCCAGAATGGAAAGCCATTTTCTCTGCTGATAAATATTTTGTTATATTTTTTTTATTTTGGTCAAGAACATAGTTCAACATGGATTTAATGACATCCATCCTCCAACACCCTCTCCTCACAAGATTTCAATATAGTTTTTTGACGTATTTGGTCTTTTTAGGCAATAATTCATAGTAGCTGAGGCCAGCTGATAATGTATAGGTAAAATATAAAGCAGAAATACAACTGGTATCATCAAAAGCACATGAAACTGAGAATCAGGAGACCTGGGTTTTCATTTCAATTCTGTTCCTAACTCAGTGATCTTGAGCAAGAGTTAAACGCCTCAGATCTCAATTTTCTCACTGAAAACAGACAGACTGGACTATAGATCATCTCTAAAGTCTCTTTCAGCTTTAATTTTCAATGAATCAATCAGCTAAAGTTTCTAACTTGTCATCTACTGGCAGAGGATATTAAAAGTCTATCTTGGGCAAAAAGAACAAATCAAGTTCTTATTTGAACGCTCTGACTGTTTTCTATGGATCCAACCTGTCAAACTTTCTGAATGACACAGATTTATTATGTGCTACTGAAATTCAAGCAAGGCTGTTACAATTTTTTTTTTTTTTATTCTGTCTCCCTCAAAGAGAAACACCCTTATCCAAACATCCAGAAGTGCATAGGGAACTGTACCCATTCCCAGATATCTTTATATTTCACAAGGAATTTGGGGGAACATCCAGAATAAGAACCCCCTCCAAATTATTAAAAGAACAGGTAAATTTTGCAATATTAATATTTTCCTGTAATCCTTTTTAATTTATCTCACTTTCTCAGATGGCTACTCTTGTGCTGGATTTTGTACTGAAATGCTGAGAGGTAGCCTTCACAGTCTTCCTGTGAACTCACAGTAATGAAAACCAACCTATTTTAAAGCCACTAATCACAAAGACAAAAAGTCACTGCATTTGTGTAATTTAAAAAAGGCACATTCCTTTTAAATATATACAAACTTATAATTTCTGTCTCAGACAGACTCTAGGAATTCTTACCTGGGGTTTGCATTCTGTAAAGTTTCTGGGTGTTGCTAACATGATCTTTCCAGCATGCCAGTCAGAAACTCAAAAAACACTTCGTATCCCGTACTTGCCCCTGCTCACTCCAGCACTTGAGCGCGAGTTCATGCTCTCTCTCTCTCACTGTGTGCCTCAGACAGTTTGGAATGCAGAAAAGCCAGAGCCAACGCCAGTCAAACTCAATCCCTTTTATTTTTCCAGTTCTTTTGCTAGAGAGCACTAAACAATAGCCAACCTTCCTTAGTCGCTCACTTACTGCGTCTCTCTTTCACAGAACTAGGTACAGGCACAATCTACTTCGGGAGAAGCAATGTGATTTACAAGCTAAGTAATTTCTTTTTTTCTCTGCCAAGAGGTAAAAGGCTGGATGTGTGCAACTGTGTGTTTTAAGAAGTGATTATTTTTAACCAATCTACTTCCAAATTGTCCCATTTTAGGAATAAAAAAATTAAGCAAAATTTCAGAGATTCTAATTTTGAATGTTGTTATGCTGAATTCAAATATAAACTTTTCAAAGCAGAAAAAACCAGGTAAAAACTTCAGTAAACTACATTACTAAGCAGCTCTCCTTAATTTATCACAATGCAAATATTTTAAATTTAGAAAAGAAACAAAGTTTTTATTTTCCTAAAACCTACTATTCAAGTCTTAAACTAGAATTTCATTTAAAAAAGAGAAAAAATTAATTATATAAACTAAACAGCTCTACTAATTTTCTACTAGATGTGATGAAATTATATCATAGATAATATCAGTGTTCTCAGTCATAATTTCATTTTGTTTTAAAATCAGACAGAAGGTTAATGATGTAATCTTCGTTATTGGTATGATGACCTAACATATTGTGCAGCTGCTCAGCTGCTGAGGTTGGCATGTCAGGATTGATCAATTAAAGAATTCACAGTTTGAACCCCAGCAAAGCCCACCTGCTACTTCAGGCAGTAAAAAAGAACAGACAGGAAAAGAACGCAGTATCAATCGTTATGGACCATTTAGCAAACATCTGATGGAAACACACACACACTCTGTGTGTGCATGCGTTTGTATATATCACATACTATCTATCTAGATATACATATGTGCACAAAGATATACAAATGTATGCATGCATGCATGTTCTCTGGCACCTTTTTCTTTCCTTCCGTTTCTCTCCCCAAGTCACAGTGACTTTAAGTTTCTCATTTAATTCCATCATATCTAGTCTCATCTTCCTTCAGGAATCATACTATTCTAACATTGCATTTTCCTCTGCCTTTACTTTTGGTTTCCTATTTCTACTTCAGATAGAGGGGGGAAAAGCACCCTGGTGGCACAACGGTTAAGCATTTGGCTGCTAACCAAAAGGCTGATGGTTTGAACCCACCCAGAGGCTCCATGGGAGAAAGACGTGTCGATCTGCTTCCATAAAAATTACAGCCAAGAAAACCCTATGGGGCAGGTCTACTCTGTCACATGAGGTTGCTGTGAGTCAGAACCAATTCAATGGCACCCGATAATAACGACAACAGAGAAAGAAAGAATAAACAAAAGTTATGTGGAAAGGAACAAACTTAGGGTCTGACAATAAAAACTTAACAGACCACAAATCATCACCGTACCCTACACAAAACAAAACAAAGCATCAACAACTCTATGCTCTTCTCACCAAAGGTGATACAAAAGCTGTATCATTATTAATTGCCATTTGTAATTGATCTTAAAATAGTGCAAAGCACACTGAAACTATTTTTACTTCATAGTACTCAAAATAATTCTAAGAAGTGGGTCGTGATTTCCATAATTCTATCCAGGGCTTAGAATTAAGGGTAGTGAGTGCAAGTCACACAGAGAGAAATTTCAGCTCAATAAAAGAAAGGGAGGGCCACTGAAATATGGAAGTAGCTTTTGGGCAAGACTGCCTGCCACAAGGGACAGTCAGCTCCCTAACTCTTCCTGTGCACGTTGAACATCCATTTGATGATTATGTTGTAGTGCAGCAGCTCTAAAGCTATGCTACTGAGCAACACTGGCTTTCTGATGATAACACAGAATAACGGCAATCTTTTCCCAAATGACAGAAAAAGTTCACGTATATAATTTTCTTAAGTGTGAATTTTTCTTCTTAAATTTTTTTTAAATGCTAGAATCCACTACTGTTAGCTAACTTTAAGGTAGCCAGAAATGGTGCCAAATTCAGGTCACTAGTAATATTTTCAGATATCTGAAGGTTAATTATAACTATATTTTATTGTGTTCTGCAAAAAGCACTTTTGCTACCTGAAGTTCTAATTCCTGAAGAAATCTGAGAACTGGTTAAGAAAATAACTTTTCTTAAATCAAAATAGGATGTTATTTCATTATTCAAAACCCTTCAAAGGATTCTGTAATAAATAAAGTACATCTTACTTTATTAATTTCTATACTAAATATTTTTTACTATTTTATTACTATTTCTAATTCCTTGTTTCATGCCTTCCAGTCTTGGTGTTACTGCTTCTCTGTATGGATGGCCCTTCCCTGTCTGGTCTGCCTGTCATACTCTTATTTATTCTTCAAAATGCATATTTAAAATAAATTGATCACATTCTCCTTTGCACTATGTATGTGTATGTGTTTTTTTAGCCCTGCTCTATTTTTTCCTTCAAAGCCCTCATCATTACTTAACATTATATTATGTATTGATGTTTAATGTCTGCTCTCCACACCAGGACTTGAGGTAGGTGGGGTTGTGGACTTTGTCTTGTTCCAGCTTATCCCCAGAGCTTACAACAATGCCTGCCATTAGTAGGTACTTAATAAATAATAGATGAATGGTTTGGATGGATGGATGAAATAATATATTTCACTCATCACTACTTTTGTAAGTATTTATTTAGACTTAGAGTACTTTACAATAACTTGAGGGCAAGGCCCATAACATACATTTTTCTGACACCAGAGCCTAGCACTGTGTATGTCATGTGGTGATACAAGAACATTAACATTAAGGAATTCATCTCTGACTTGCATGGTTTCCAGTCACTAACTGAAGCCAATAGAATTACATACAAAGAGAAGACGGCCATTTCAGCATTTACTCCATTAGGACCCACTTGTAAACAGATTGAAGCTTGATTTATAGAAGTTGCTTTTAGGAATAATTCTCATTTCACCCTCAATATATCTGAACCCAAGGCATGAGCTCTGCTGCCATGGCCAGGGAGATGCAGAGAGAGATAAAACCTAAATCTTCTCCTACAACACTTGGGAGTTCTCCAAGGAGCTTGAGAAGCATGAGTGACTGCCTCACCCTTTAGCCATTAGCTCAAGCTAGAAAGTGGCTGAAATTCACATTCATACAGAAAATCCCCTATTGGTTAGGGAAAGCCTTGTAGAATTTGATGGAATTTTGAATTGATGTAATGCATTACACAATTAGAACACTCAACTAAACACCAAGCATGTCCATTTTGAATAGGTGAGGCCATTTAGGCCATTTTATTTCTGCAAACAATCACTACGTTACAATTATTCAGTTTCACATTTCCTTCCATGTAAACAGTTCGGTAGAGTTCTCTTGATTAATCCATTTTATATAATTATGTCACAACACTGTACTTAAAAAATGTTTGTATTATGTTGAATTATATAAAAATTTCTTTCTTTCTTTTTTTTTTTTTAAGTCAAAAATGGTCAAATACCAGCAATGATCAAATTAATAAGAACAATTCAAGCACTGGATGAATGCTTGGACTAGATGCTTTTAAAGGTTCAGGGATCTCATGATCTTATAATTCAGATATATATAACAGTATCAATCAGTTTTAATGCTTGGCTACCAGCTTGTCAAACTATGGTCCTCCTATTATTCACTAACATAGCATTCTGTACTGGTCCACCTTGAAACTTACCACAATTATAATTGAGTTACTGATTTCATCAGATACCTAATAAATGCTCTTCATCCTGATGTAAGCTCGCAGATGCTGGGACTATACCTGCCTTGTTCACTACTGTATCTGAGCACTAGGTATAGTGTCTGGCATACATATAAAGCCAAAACAAAACCAAACCCATTGCTGTCGAGTCAACTCTGACTCATAGGGACCCTATAGGACAGAGTAGAACTGCCCCCAGAGGGTTTCCAAGGAGCAGCTGGTGGATTTCAACTGCTGGCCTTTTGGTTAGCAGCCTGAGCTCTTAACCACTGTGCCACCTGGGCTCTGTCTGACACACAGTAAGCGTTTAATAAATATTTGTTGAATAAACAAGTGGCTTGAAAACAGGTGTAAGTGGATTCCTGAGAGCTATATCTAAGTGAGGTTCCAAACTCAGTATCAACAAATGTTGGTTTTATTTCTGAAAGGCTAGGAGGATTTTTCTAGTTGTGAAAAAAAATAAAATAAAAGCAATGGCCCTCCCTTGCTTTTTTATATAAGTGAGGTCTTAATATTTGTCCTCTCGTGATTGACTTATTTTGCTCAGCATAATGTCTTCAAGCTCCATCCATGTAGTTTCTTTTAATCTCTCCCCATAAACCAGATTGGCATTCTGATACTGTGGTCTTCCCACTGCATTCTTTGTAGACTACATATTAGAAAAGGCAATCATTGTTTATAATTGGAGTGACAAACACCAAAGTCACCCACTTGTTCAGAAATGCTATTAAAATTCTACTTTCTATTTAACTTCATTGGTCTATGATGGGACTACAATACAAAATACACAAACACACAATTTGTGCTCTGGTAAAAAAGCAGTATAAAGACCAGAAGATCTATGGTTAGGAAAGTACATACAGGTATTTAGAAAAGGTATATGACAATCATGATAGCCACACAACGTTTTTAACTTTTGGCTAAGCATTCAGGCTTGACCTTGTTCTTTAGCTATGATGATTTAGTAGTCTGCATTTCCTCACCTGAAATGGAAATTGGCAGGGAGGGAGGAATCATATGGAGTAGCCAAAGTTGAAAGATCAGTCACCTTTTCCAGTAGGTACTCAGCCTCTCATGTAAACAGGATCATAGTGCAAAGAAAAACAAGCAAAACCTAAGTGGCAAAATACAAGTAAATCTTTTTCTAGTTTTATTTCAATTGTATGAGTAACAATATACTATAGGAACAAAAGCAACACTTTATGGAAAAAAAGAAATCATCAATAAACAGCAAAAAGCAACCAAAAGCATTTTGGGGCAATACTGGATATTAATTGATACTATATCTGAATGGGCTCATTAATGCCAAGGACATGCCTGTGATATTGACTCTCCTCAATTAAAAAAGGAACTTAAATTGTACTCTAGCAGGCCTTTGAAAACTCATTTTCTTCACTGGCTTTTAAAAAAAAAACTGAAAAGTATCTGTTAGGCTAGTTGATTTCCTATTAAGCTAACCTGCAGTCATAACTAAAAGATCCATCCACCTTTCACATTTAATGTAGATAATACATAGTTTCAGCAAAAATAACAGTCATTAGGCATTTGTTATTAGCTGAATTTCTAAACAATATATGTAACTGTGGGCTACCATTTCCATAAAATCCATTAGAAAAAGCAGATTTTATGGTGCAGTCAGTCTTTGGCATACCACTGATACAAAAACATATACATGTACTATACAATTCAAAATACTACTACAGATACACTACTTAAAAACTGGCTAGGTTTTAAATGTGTTCATATGCTGACTGGAACTCGAGATATTTTTCTTGTAGAAAATGCAGAAAAAGTGGCAGAGAGAAAGAAATGGACATTTAATGAGCACCTACTACGTGCCTGTACTCCACTAGGAAACTTACATTTAGTGTCTTATTTTTCGCTACTATTAAGTAGTAATTATTATAGTGTCTTTACACATTCAGAAAGGTTGTTTCCTTAAATTACACATGACTTTTATCAAAGCAATATAAGCACATTGTGAAAGAAATCAACAGCACTTAAAATCAATTAGGCTAATAAAAAATAGCAGCCCCTCTCCCACTCCATCAAAACAAAACAAAAAAAAAAAAAAAAAAAAAAAAAAACCCACTGCCGTCGAGTAGATTCCAACTCATAGTGACCCTACAGGACAGAGTAGAACTGTCCCCATAGGGTTTCTGAGGAGCACCTGGTGGATTCAAACTGCTGACCTTTTGGTTAGCAGCCTAACTCTTAACCACTACACCACCAGGGTTTCCACTCCACCAAAGCTGACCTTTTTTATTTTCAGCTGTTTCTTTTTGTATTTATCTCAACATTTCTAAATAAATATACTTTTATTTCTTATTTTATGAATTTTAGACATTTACGTATTAATATTCTATTATGGTAGATGAGAATTTATATCCCTTACAATTCTTTTCCATCCCAACCTCTCTTTTTATCCTCTCATTATAGTAAAATTATAACAGTTCAATAAGATATTCATATTCATTATTTGTTATTATGACTATGTAAAAAAAGTTCATAGCTGGGCCAAATAAAATGTATTATGTCTCCTTTTTTATATGTTATTCTTGTACTTAATAATCACATTATATTTTTCATTTGCTTCATTTTCTATGTACTTTTGCTAATCTTCTCATACCCTTCAATAACTTCTCAAATACTCCAATATTTGATTATCTATCAATTTCTTTTGTCGTACATTCTCTTTCTTGCCCTCATTCTCCTACTCCAGTTGGATGGTTGTTCTCTCAGCCATCTACACAGTTGCTATCCTGGGACTTCCCTACACCAAGGGAATTCTGGGGATTCTCTTTGTGTTTCTCTTATCCTCGATTTTTGTACCTTACCTCAAGTGCAGCTGCCACTCATCTGTCAGCAGAGGGCTGCTGATGCTGTGATGCGGAACAGTGCGTTCACATTAAGACAGACTAGGACAGACTAGGAAGAAAGTCCTGGTGATCTCCTTCCAAAAATCAGTCAATGAAAATCCTATGGATCATGACAGTCCCATCCCATTGTACATGACTGGCAGGCCAACTCGCTGGCAGCTAAGAACAACATACCTGATAGATACTTTAGTCTAGAATATAATATCAGAATAAAAATCATGTTCACTTAGAATTTTAAGGGCATTACCCCATGGTCTTAGCTTCTAATATTACTGTCAAGAAGTTAGATGCCACTCTTATTCTAATACTTCGTAGAGTATTTTTGTTTCTGTTTTCAATCCCTGCAGGTTTTTAGGAAGTTCTCCAAAGTGCAGGTATTCAGCATGTAATAGCATTTAATAGGCCCTTTTAAACTGGAAACTCATAACATTCAGTTCTGGGATATTTTCCTTCAGGTCTTCACCAAATGTCTCTTAATTAGTGAGGCTTTCCCTGATCATCTCATATAAAATAATATTCTTTTGTCCTCTTTTCCCCCTAGATCTTTGACCCTACTTAGTTTTTTTCTTCATAGCATGTGTCATCGTATCATGGAGTTGTTTGTTCCTGTCAGTCCACTTCCACCAGAATTTAAGTTCTATGAAGGCACAGACTTCTGTCTGTATTGCTGACTATTATGACTGCTTTGTTCACACAAGCCAGGATACTATGTGGTGCATAATAGAAATTAAAAAAAAAATTGTTGAATGAAAGAATGAACTCCATAGGACAAGGCAATTGCTAAATCAATCACTCTACATGACTTTGAATCAGGAAACAAAAACTTGTTGGGAAGAGGAAATAGAAAAAAGACAAGGTTTCACAGCTACCTGTGAATACTTAAAGTCATTCTTAAACCAGCAAAAGCCTATCAGTAGTTGCAGTTTGTACAAAGTGGTGGGGAAACACCATAATAAAGTAGATTTGAATTCTGGTTCTGCCACTTATTTGGATGCGTGGCATCAGTGTCCATATCTATAAAATGAGGATAATAACAGCACCTATTTCATAGGAGTCCCGGTGGCTCAGTGGTTAACCAAAAGGTTGGCAGTTCGAATCCACTGGCTGCTCCTTGGAAACCTTATGGGGCAGTTCTACTCTGTCCTATAGGGCCGCTTTGAGTCAGAATCAACTCAATGGCAATGGGTTTTTATTTCACAGGACTGTTGTCAGGAATAAATAAGATACTGCATATCCAGGGCTTAGCAGGTCACTACTTTGTCATAATGTCTACCTGGACACACTTATTGTTTTTTTTCATATTCATAACTATTCTTTATTTTTATTCTAAAAATGTAAAGAGATAAATCTGAGGTGGTAATCAGTGATACTGAGAAATAGAAACAGAGACTCACATCTAAAATTAGCTAATTCACAGTATTGTATCATGAAAAAACATGATAGGAGATGAGATAAAGTTTGTACAGCATAGTAATTTTTCAAGAATTTACTGAGTTTCTCAGAAAAAAAGAAAATAACCAGGTGTATTACTTCCCTAGGACTGCCATAAAAGAAATTGCCATGAACTGGGTGGTTTAAAATGACAAAAATTTATTCTCCCACAGTTTGAGGGGTCAGAAGTCCTAAATCAAGGTGTTGGCAGGGCCATGCTCCCTCCAAAGGCCCTAGGGTAGAAACCTTCCTTGCTTCGTTTAGCTTCTGGGAGGGAGCTCAAGGTATTCATTGGCTTGTGGCTGCATAACTCTAATCCTCTAATCTCTGCCTCCATCTTTACATGGTCTTCTCTGTATCTATGTCTTCTCTACTTCTGACTCTTATAAGGACACTTTAAGGCCCCATCAGGATAATCCAGCACAACTTCATCTCAAGATCCTTAACTTAATTACATCTGTAAAATTCCTTTTTTCTAAATTAGATCACATGCACAGATTCTGAAGGTTAGGACATGAACATATGTTTTTGGGGGCTACCATTCAACCCACCACACTAGGCATATATTTTGTGCTTCCCATTGGAATTTCTATTGCATATTCCTACCAGATTTTCCAATTGAATTTTTGATACTGTTTTTCTAGGTATAAGAATCATCAAGGTTATCTTCCTGCCAACTGTGCTTTTAGATTCAACAACAGGCTACATTGTTACTAATTACAAACTCTCCTTGACATGTTAATGGTTTTCTGACTTCTAAGATTTCAATTTAAAAAGACTTCTACCCAAGCAGCACAGGTACAACCTACTGGAACCTGCCCTACACTGATTCCAGGTCAGCACTGTCAGCCCTGGTACATGTCACAAACAACCTATCCCAGCAACTCCCCTTCAGCTGGACCTGCCCTGTTGTACCATACCCGAGTGACTGACCCCGCCCACTGGAGAAGGTGAAAAGTATCATGCCCACAGACAAGCAAACAACAAAGAACACACAGCCCGCCTGCTCAGACATAACCAAATAAAACAAAAAAGGAGGACAAAACTAACAAATCTACAATCAATACATGAGGAAAATAACCACTGAATGCCCCAAAGACAGCAGACAATATCAAAACATTTACAAAAACAGGACACGATGGTTCCAGTAGGCATCCAAAATAAAACACCAGATCACCTTCCAGTAGAAGAAAAGGCACTAGACCTAACTGATAGGGAATTCAACTCTCTAATATTCAGAATTATCCAAGAGCTGAAGCAAAAAACAGACAAAAATGAGGAAAAAAATAGACAAATTCATGGAAAATACAGGCAAAAAAATGGAATAATCCAAGAAAATAATACAGGAACAAAATGCTAAAATAAATTCGCAACTAAAAATCGTACAAAAGCAACAATTAGAAATCCAAAAGATAAACTACAAGATTTCAGAAGTGGACAGTGTCATAGAAGGGCTGAGGAGCAGGTTTGAAATGATGGAGGATAGGATCAGTGAAACTGAAGACAAACACTTGGCTACAACTCTGTTTGAGGAAAAATCAGAAAAAAAGAAGGAAGAAAAATGAAGAAACCTTGAGAATTATGTGGGCTACAATCAAAAGCAAAAATCTACGAGTGATCGGAGTTCCAGAACAGGGGGAGAAAACAAAAAACACAGGCTCATTGAAGAACTGCTGACAGAAAACTTCCCCAATATCATGAAAGATGAAAAGCTGACCATCCAAGAAGCTCAACGAACCCCATATAGGATAGACCACAAAAGAAAATCACCAAGGCATATCATAATCACACTCGTTAAAACCAAAGACAAACAAAGAATCCTGAAAGCAGCTCGAGAAAAACAAAAAGTCACATACAGAGGAGAAACAATAAGACTAAGCTCAGATTATATGGCAGAAACCATACAGGCAAGAAGGCAATGACATATATAAAACCTTGAAAGAAAAAACTTGCCAGCCAAGAATAATACATCCTGCAAAACTGTCATTCAAATATGATGGTGAAATTAGGTCATTTCCAGATAAACAGAAATCAAGGGACTATGTGAAAACCAAACCAAACTTACAAGAATTATTAAAGGAGTCCTTCGATCTGAGAACAAACAACATCAGACCACAGGCTGAATACAGGACACAGGATTGTACTAGCAGATACCAACCTAGGAAATGAACTCTTAAGGACTATGCAAAACCAAAAAAATTATAACAGGGAACCAGAGAGGTTAATCTGTAAATGACAACAGCATCAGAACAATAAAAGAGGGAATAAAGGGTGCAGGTATAGAAGCTTCTAATGGAGAGGAATGCAAGGAGATACCAAGTAATAATAGACTGGTTCAAATCTAGGAAGATAAGGGTAAATTTCACAGTAACCAAAAACAAAGTTAACAAACCTACTCACCAAAATTAAGAAGAAAAACAAAGTCTCAAAAAACAAAACCTACAAAAACAAAAGAAATGGAAAAAAAAATCCACAAACAAAAGGAATTCAGCACAGGAGAGTAAGAGGAACAAAGAAAATGTGAGCACCACTAAAAAAAGCACTACAAAATGCAATCCCACTCCTAGGAATATATACTAGAGAAATAAGAGCTGCCACATGAATAGACATATGCACACCCATATTTATTACAGCACTGTTCACAATAGCAAAAAGATGGAAACAACCTAGATGCCCATCAACAGATGAATGGATAAAAAACTATCGTACATACACACAATGGACTATTATACAAAGATAAAGAACAATGATGAATCTGTGAAGCATCTCGTAACATAGATGAAATTGGACATTATGCTGAGTGAAATAAGTCAATCACAAAAGGACAAATATTGTACAAGACCTCTACTGTAAAAACTCATGGAAAAGTTTACACACAAAAAGAAACAATCTTTGTTGGTTACAAGGGGTGGGAGGGGTGAGGGGAAACTAAATAGACAATAGATAAGTGGTAACTTTGGTGAAGGGTAAGACAGTACATGATACTGGGGAAGCCAGCACAACCTGTACAAGGAAAGGTCATGGAAGCTCCACAGACACTTCCAAACTCCCTGAGGGACTGGATTGCTGGGTGGAGGGCTGTGCAGACCATGGTCTCAGGGAACATCTAGCCCAATTGGCATAACACAGTTTATAAAAACAATGTTCTACATCCTACCTTGGTGAGTAGCGTCTGGGATCTTAAAAGCCTGTGAGCAGCCATCTAAGATACTCCACTGGTCTCAACCCTTCGGGAGCAAGGGATAATGAAGAGAACAAAGAGGCAAGGAAAAGATGAGTTCAAAGGACTAACGGACCACAGCTACCATGGCCTCCACCAGACTGAGTCCAGTACAGCTAGATGGTGCCCAGCTACCAGCACTGACTCCTCTGACCAGGATCACAACAGAGGGTCCTGGACAGAGCTGGAAAAGGATGTAGAACAAAATTCTAACTCACAAAAAGAAGACCAGATTTACTGGCCTGACAGACTGGAGAAACTGCAAGAGTATGGCCCCCAGATACCGTTTTAGCTCAGTGGTGAAGTCACTCCCAAAGTTCATCATTGAGCCGGGGACTGGACAGCCTCATAAAACAAAATGGGACTAATGAGGCACAGCAGCCCAGGGACAAGGACTAGAAGGCAGGAGAGGACAGGAAAGCTGGTGATAGGGAACCCAAGGTTGAGAAGAGACAGTGTTGACATGTCGTGGGGTTAACCATTGTCATAGGGCAATATATGTACCAACGATTTAATGAGAAACTATTTGTTCTGTAAACCTTCATCTAAGGTACAAAAAAAAGAAAAAAGAATTACCTATGTGAGACCAAACTGATAACAGCAACTCAAAAGTTTTGACGGTAAGCCTAGGGGGCAGTGAGTCGAAGATAATGGTGATGGAATAATTTGGAAAAGGACAGTGAGAATAGCAGCACAACTGGAAGAATGCAGTCGATGTCACTGAATTGTACACGTAGAAACTTTTGAAATGGTGTAACTTTGACTACGTATATTTTCACCAAAAAAAAGGTCTTCCGAGGTCAATAAGGGAGAGTTGCTGATATGTCGTGGGGTTGTTAACCAATGTCATAAAACAATATGTGTACTGACTGTTTACTGAGAAACTATTTGTTCTGTAAACTTTCATCTAAAGTACAGTAAAAAGAAAAAAAAATTTAAAAAAAAAAGACTTTCTAGCCTCATGAAAGGCCCCTCTAATTTACATAGATACTAGGAAATACTGTGCTTTAAAAAAGCTATTTAAGAGGCTTCCAGTGACAGCAACTAAACTTGGATATATATGCATACTGGATTTCTTAAGAGTCTGGTGATTTTTAAGTTTCAAAATAGAGACCCTAAGAAAAGCTTAGCCAGAATGAGATTATTCTATTAACCTGGACATCAAACTTGTCCGCTAATAAGGGCCTTATAATATTTATATGCTGCCATCTTGGTTTAAACCATAGGGATAATGCTATGCTTTGATTGTCTCAAGAAAGGAAGAACCATGACAAAGTATATAACCCAAAGTCCATAGGAGAGAAGGCAAAATAAGGACAAGAGGAGAAAAGGAGTGGGGGCGGGGGGAGCTGTAGCCTAGAAAAGGAAATTTAGTTATTTTTTTCCAAGAGATGACCTTTTGGTACAATCACCAATTCTGAAATATCATAGCATAAATTTAAAAGGCTGATTCTTAAAGTTTAGTAACTTTTCTTTTGAAAACTCGTTCATGAATCTGACTTACGAACTTCTGAATCTATCTGTTAACTGATGTGAACTGATATAACACTTCTGTGTGATCTGTGGTTCACCATTTTCAATGTGAAAATGGATAAACCAGCCTTTTATATGGATAGGCACATGAGATTCTGCAAGAATATAATTTTTCTTTAAATTGTTATGTCAATTAAAAGTGACAATACTACTATATCTGAATGTATTATTTAGACATAATCATAACAGAACAATTAAACTCAATGCTAAGCTTTAGGAAAGCTAAAGAATATACAAGCATACTCTAATTTACTAATCAGAGTACACTAGAGTAACACATTTAGTTATTAAGGCTCATCCTTAACCTGTAACCTTATACAGGAGAGGGCAAAATTTTCTCCTCTCTTCTATTCTGCATGCAGTTTCTTGTCTTGGTGTCTTACTTACCACTGTGGAGTTTTCTAGCTTTTAGGGGCCACTCTAAGCCTATTTTTATCCAACTGTTAGATGCATTGCTAATGATGTTCTGCCTTAAATGTATTTTTCTTTCTCCCTCTCTCATTTTCAGTCACGCCTAATGTATTGTTTCATTGGCTCCCTCCTTAGCGTATCTGGTTCCTAACAGACACTTCTGAACACTTTTCTACGCATCCTACTTATAAAAACTAATTATATAAAAGAGTTGTTTAAATATGCTTTTGACTCTTCGATGGCACTACTCTGATTAAAGTAAGAGGAGAAAAATCAAAAGCCTTTAATTGGAAAAACGGCCTGAGACAGTAGTGATCTTTCTCTGTTATAAGTTCTTTTAATTGTGTCTCTTTTAATTCCTTCCCATCCTGTGAATTCATGGTCTTTTCACTCTTCTTTCTTTCTATGTTATTGTCTACTCTCTAGAATTGAAAAGCACATGCCAAACCCAGATAAATAAGAATAATTTTGTAAGCAGGAAAAAAAAAAAAAGAAAGAAATTGAGGGCAATTTCCTGTTGTGCTATAATACATATTAATTAAAAAGAAAAAAATTAACATGAAAACATCTGAAGACAACAGGAAAAAAACAGGCTGCAAATTTCAGAGAAAATAATCAGAACAATCCAGTGAACACAGCAGCTTTATGAGAACTGGGGAACTTTCCCTGTTAAGTATTGTTACTACAGAGATCAGGTGGCAGGTAGATGCTAAGGGGGTCAAAACAAAACAAATGTTTCATCCCTGGAGGCAGTTCCAGTCTATTTTGTACACATACCAAACTAGAGTTTCCACCAATCTGATTTATAAATCCTTCTGTTTGAAATATAAACTAAAAACGCTTTGGTAAATCACTTCGCCAAACTGGGCTACAAAAACAAACCAAAAAAAGGCAACCCAACTAAGCAATGTTCAGCTAATTTTGCTCAACTTATCTGAATATATACTTTTCCTAATTCTTCAGAAAAGGTTCTATGACAGCCAAGGGCCAAGTCCCAAAAACACATCTCAGGGTGAATTATAAACAACCTCACCCCCGTCTTCGTACCTCTATTACATAACAGAATGGTGAACTATGACTGCCCTTTAGAAGAAAAGGAGTTTGCCTAAACTGTGCAAGCAAAAACGGAAAAAACTCAGATGAGTAAAGCCACTAAATATAGAGATAGGATGCTTCCTAAGATGTCACACCTGAAATTTCTTTACTGGATTCATTTAAACTTGTCCAAGCAAAATGAGAAGCATTAATACTTACTCTATCATCTCCCTGGTTCCATGATTTTATAAGAGTCAGAGAGAATTTAAATTTGTCTCAAATCAAAGTTTATGCTGTTGGTCCTGCATTCTTCTTTCAAATCATAACATACATCTCATTAGATAAGGAAGCTGAAGCTCAGGGTAAATGAGCAGAAGAGTTGGAATTTGGATCCAGGATAGGACATCTTCAAAGCTTGTACCATTTCTACTGCCCCACCACTGCCTTTGATAAAAGCAGTCTTTCCATAAAAAATGGAAAATTCTGTTTACAGATGTCTATTTTTTTCCTAAAGCTGTGAACTCTCTAACTATGAATTAACTTCTAAATCTGCTTCTGTGATTTTGATGATTAATTAATCTCTTAATAACCTAAACTCCAACAACAGTGTACAAGTTTATGCTAGCAACTTCAAATGCAGTAGAAAGGACAAAAAGGTAATTTTCTCTTATTAAAATAATCTGTTCTCTTATCTGTATTCTCATTCTGTACAGAAATAAGAAAACATTTAATAAAAAATATTAGTAACAAAATCTTAACAAGCATGGCTACCTCGTTCATTAATACAACTACAGTTCTGATACCAACCAACAGCACAGTCAGAGCGCAACCAGGTTACCTCAACATTGCAACTTGTTAACTTTGACAACTGAATTTACCAATTTTGTCCTTATCAAAATCAATAGTTGTAACAGTAATAACTGTTTTTAGCGCTTATGGCTGTACAATGATATTTACTGATTCTCTAATTTCATTCCCAAACTATTTCTCTGAAGTGGATGACTGTGGGACAGTATTTGGAGGGGAAAAAAGAGATAAAGAAAATCTTAACATGAGGCTAAATAATAGGGCATTAGAAAGTAGCCTGAATTCAAAGAGTGGTGGTTTGAAGCAGAACACCTGTTCAATAACCCTGTAGTTCATATTTTATTTATTTAGTTTGTGTGCAGATCACTGGCAAATCTGTAATCTGAAGTTGGAAGCTGGAACTGTTTTAATTGCTAGAAGAGGACCATTTTTTTAGCCTAATGTAATTTGGGAGGCTCATCACCACCACTACATGAAAAACCATAAAATAAAACAAAAGACTTATAAGCAGTTTTTCTTACTCACTTTCTTCAGAATTCTACTTACCCAATACATCAACAAACTTAATAAAAATATTCCTAACCAAGGTAGAAAAACTGTATTCTCAGACCTTCTCTTAAGAGAAAAAAGGCTGCTTTCAGTCTACAGGAGACCTGTGTATGAACTTAAGTACATATTCTTATGTATTTTACTACCGTGTTCTTTGGGTTTTGAATTCATTGGAAAATATATGAACGATAAAAATAATAAGTTAAATCATGGACACAGTGTTTATGATCCACAGAAAAACTTGCTCTTGGAACATTATTTCAGATATGTTTGACAGAGTCAAGGAGAAGAAAATGTCCTTTTTAACATTCCTGAGGAATCCAACAGAGATTATTCTTAGTTAGTCAGATTCAACTTCTCTTCTTTACTGAAGATAAATAAAAACTAAGCTGTTTTACATCTGGGATCTTAAAAGTTTGTGAGCGGCCATCTAATAGAAGTCTACTGGTCTCACCCCCATCTGGAGTAAGGGATAATGAAGATACCAAAGACACAAGGGAAAGATTAGTCCAAAGGACTAATGGACCACAACTACTACAGCCTCCAGCAGACTGAGTACAGCACAATTAGATGGTGCCCGGCTACCACCACCAACTGCTCTGACAGGCATCACAACAGAGGGTCTTGGACAGAGCTGGAGAAAAATGTAGAACAAAATTCTAACTCATAAAAAGAGACCAGACTTACTGGTCTGACAGAGACTGGAGAAATTCTAAGAGTTTGGCCCCCGGACACGCTTTTAAGTCAGTACTGATGTCACGATGTCACTCCTGAGGTTCACCCTTCAGCCAAAGATTAGACAGGCCCATAAAACAAACAACAATACATGAAGCTCAACCATGAATAGGAGACTAAATAGGCACATCAGCCCAGGGGCAAGGACGAGAAGGCAGGAGGGGACAGGAAAGCTGGACGAATGTAAATGGGGAACTCAAGGTCAAGAAGGGGAGAGTGTTGGCAACCAATGTCATAAAACAGTATGTGTATTCATTGTTTAATGAGAAATTAATTTGCTCTGTAAACCTTCACCTAAAGCACCCCCCAAGGCGGGGGAGGGGGGGAGAAAACAGAGTCGTTTTAATGGTCAAGTTAATATTCTATTACAAAATTAATGAATGGAGAGTAGAAAGAGACTCTTAAGCTAAATTTTAAAACAATATATTTCAGTAGTGTGAAACTCAATGGTTGATATCTATATAATATACCCTTCCAGGTAATTCCCTAAGATTTTAGTTATTTATATTTTTAAAATACAGTATATCATAAAAAACTGAAAGGTACCTTCAGCACAGGCAGGTTTCTTTTTTTTTTCTCTCTCTCTCTTCCTTCCTTATTATTATTATTGTTATTAATAGTATTGTCGTTACTATTGCTTGGAAATAATTAACTCAGTCATTTGATCAAAAATTAGGAGGTTAAGAGTTCTATAATGAAAAGTTAATCTCTCTCCCACTCTGGTCCATGAGGAGTCCAGTTCTTCAGACGCAATCACTGTTAAAGGCTTTTCTATACAGTTCTAGAGTTCTACATACACACACACTTGTTTATATACACATACCATTTTTTTACACAAATCACAATATAATGTTCAAATATATTTCTGCCCCTGATTTGTCTTCCCTCTTAACAATGTATCTTAGAAATTGTTTCATATTAGTACACATAAAGCTACCTTTTCTTTTTTAATAGGTACATAATCAAAAAAATCAGCCATTGGAAACTCTGTGGAGCACAATTCTATTCTGATGGCAACTGGTTGTTTTTAGTAGTCCGTTATATGGATTTAACATAATTTATTTAAATAATCTCCACTTAGTGGATATTTAGGTTATTTCTGTTCTTTTCTATTATAAACAATAATGCAATGACTGTGCAATCTGTAGGATAAATTCCTAGAACTGCTCCTGGGGCAAAGGAGATGGATATTTCTTCCAAATTGAATCCTAATGAGGCTGCCCTCTGTAAAGGCAATTTGGCATTAACGGACTAGAATGTTTGTTTCCTCCTATTCTTTTAACACAAACATTTTTATCTTTGCTAATCTCGTAGGTTGAAACTGGCAGCTCATTACAGTTTTAATTTGCTTTTATCTGGTTATAAATGAGGTACAGAGCCTTTTTCTCATGTTTAGATGCCATTTTAATTTTCTTTCCTGTGAACTGTATATGCCCTTTCCCAATTTTGTCAATTTGAGTTTTTATTTTTCTAATCAAATAATATATGCACATAGTTTAGAGACTGCTGGTTCTACAAGGCTTGTTAGAACAAACAGCAATCTCTAGCCCCACTCTTCTACCACTTTCCCTTCCCGAGAGGCAACTACTTTTGTCTTTCTTGGCTAATTCTTTTGGGAATTACCACCAAATCTCTAAATAATACAGCTGAGCCAATACTTGAAAAATTTTCCATTTTAGACATTATCTATTGACTTTCTACTATGGAAGATGAGAATTTGACTCTTTCCTCATCCACCCCTACCCCAGTACTAACCATGCATACACGCTTCCTATTCTCTCACTCTCTATATAGTTACATAGTATTTTTGGTAAGGATAAACAATATTATGACTATGTGTGCTATTTAGAGTTCAGCCACTTAGTAAACCTATGTATAATATAGCATAGTGTCAAGAGCATATACCTGGAAGGCAGACTGCCTGAGTTCAAACCCTACCTTTGCCATTGACTAGCTAGCTGTCTAGCTACGTAGGCAAATTACTTACCTTTCAGTTCCTCAGTTTCCTTATCAATAAAATGGTCATAATAATAGTATCTACATCATGGATTTAACAAGGATTAAATGAGTTCATATATGTACAGTGCCTGATGCACAGAAGTGCTATGAAAGCAATCTCCAAGTTCTGAACTAGTTTTTTTTTCTCCTGTAGTCACTGCCTGCCTATTCCTTTGCTTATATTTCTATGTAGTTATTGTTAATTTAACTCCAGATTCGCTGCCTGCGTTCTAGATCTCTTTATTCATTTACCTGTTATATCAATTTTGTCTTCTTGAAGAAATCTTCTGCTGAGCTGCCCAAAATGAGCTGGCTATCTTTCCTTCTACACCTGGTACAGAGCTGTTTACCTTGGCTCTCTACACCTGGTACAGAGCTGTTTACCTTGGCTCTCTCTACAGCATTCTCCTGAGGATTCCCTTTGTCTCTCTCCTGTGCTAGATCTCTAGTACTGCAACCCACATCTTTCTCATTCTTGGTAAAGCTTATCTCCCAGTAGCTTCACAAGAAATGATGAATAGAAGGTAATCTTTTAAAAAAATGTTTATTTTAATCTTGCATGTCGAGGTTGGAAATAATTTTCCTTCAGAATTTGAAGGCATTACTCAATGTTTTCTAGCTTCTGATATGCTGATAAGTCTTTAGCCACTGATGCCTGATTCTTTGTCCAGAACCGGCTTTTCCCCTTCTTTGGAAGGTTGTAAGACTGTCTCGTTGTCACCAGAGACAATTTGAAATTTCATGAAAACATGACTTGCTATAGGCACTCAGTGAGCCCTTTCAATTTGGAAACTGTTATATATCCTTCATTTCTGGGAAATTTTCTTTAATTATTTTGCTAGTGATTTCTTCCCCTTCTTTTCATTTTTAGCAAACTCATACTGTTTTGATGCTAGACTTTCTGAACTGGTTCTCTAATTATTTTATCTTTTTCCCCTCTATTTTCTGGGATATCTCCTCAATTTCATCTTCTAAGCCTTCTATTGAGTTTTATTTCTGCTCTAATTTTTTTTTTTTTTAACCTCTTTGGCTTTGCATAGCATTCAGTTCTTGTTTCATGTATGTAATTCTTATCTAAGGATAGTAATGTTCTTAGTTTTTAAGTTTTCTGTTCTCTATTTCTGTTCCTCCAATTTTTTTTTTTTGTATGTATGTTTGTTTGTTTTGGTCTATCTCCTTCATGCTAGAAGCTTTTCTTCAGATATCTGCTAGTCTTTGGTCGTCTGCTATTTAAGAGTAGAAGACCAAAAAGCTGACTGGAAGACCTGAACACAGGGTAGGACTCCCTGATGATGAACTTTACAGCAGAGTGGTCTGCCTAGGTCTGATGCTTGGGAATGCTATTATCTTTAGATCTCTCCTCTTGGGCTAGATACCCAAGAGAGTAGTACCCTTGGAGTCTCCTGCCTGGAGTGTAAAGGCATGTGAGGGAAAAAGGATGGAGGAGTCTTATCATTCAGTAAGCAAATGTTCACTTAATTCCCTTGTATTGGGTAACGTGTCCTGCCCTCAGTTTTGACAAGTGTCCCCTAATCCAGAGACCCTTGATTTTTCTTCTCCAGAGATTAAATCTCCACTCCTATACTAAATTGGGGGTAGGGAATAGAAAGTGCGGTTGTTCAACAGAATGGGGAAAAGAAGACTTGGGCATGCACTTGCCTCTTAAGCTTCCAAACATCCTCTTTATTTTATCTGTGCCATACCTGCCATCCTAGCTCCCCAGCATCACTACCATAGATTCCCAGGACCATAGGTTCCTGAGCCATTTGAAGATTCTGTTATAAAAATCAAGCTAGTTCTTGGCTTTCCTCATTGACAGATTAAGATTTGAGTTTCTTAAACCAGCTAGAAAATTTACGACACTACATTTGATTTCCAGCTTTCAATTTTCTTGTGTGTGTGGTTGTTTCTTTTCTCTCATTCTACCTAACCTTAAAGGACTGTGTCTCTTTAAAAAAAAAAAAAAACCTTTATTATATCTTTGGTGGGGTTTCTGGAAGGAGTAAAATTAGATGCTTGTATTCAATCTGCCATTTTTCTCCCAGAAGTCCATGCTAAAAACCATTCCTCACCAGAAGATAAGCTAGATGACTGGGATCTTCTTAAAATTAAACACTTATGCTCATCAAAAGACTTCACCAAAAGAAAACTTACAGACTAGGAAAAAATTCTTGGCTATGACAAAGGTCTAATCTCTAAAATCTAAAGGAATATCTAACACCTCTACAACAAAAAGACAAATAATCCAATTAAAAAATAGGCAAAGGATATGAACAGACACTTCGCCAAAGAAGACATTCAGGCAGCTAACAGACACATGAGGAAATGCTCGCGATCACTAGCCATTAGAGAAATGCAAATCAAAACTACCCTGAGATACCGTCTCATCCTAATATTGCTGGCACAAAATAAAAAAATAGAAAATAACAAATGTTGGAGAGGCTGTGGGAGCTTGGAAGTCTTATGCACTGCTGGTGGGAAAGTAAAATAGTACAACCATTTTGAAAAACGATATGGCACTTCCTTAAAAGGCTAGAAACAGTACTACAATAAGATACCGCAATCTCACTCCTAGGACTATATCCTAGAGAAATAAGAGCCATCACACGAATAGACACAGGCACACCCATGTTCACTGCAGCATTATTCACAACAGCAAAAAGATGGAAACAACCTAAGTGCCCATCAACAGATAAATGGATAAACAACTATGGTACATACACACAATGGAATACTATGCAGCAATAAAGAACAATGATGAATCTGTGAAACATCTCATGACATAGATGAATCTGGAAGGCAATATGTTGAGTGAAATAAGTCAAACACAAAAGGACAAATACTGTATGAGACTATTATTATAAAATCTCACAAAAAGATTTACACACAGAAAGAAAAAATAATGGTTACTAGGGAGGGAAGGGGATGGGGAGGGAAAAACACTAACTAGATAATAGATAAGTGGTAACTTCATGAAGCGTTAAGATAGTACACAATACTGGGGAAGTCAGCACAACTTGACCAAGGCAAAGTCATGGAAGCTTCATTTAAAAAAAAAAAAAAAAAAAAAAAACAACGTTGCCAACAAGTCGATTTTGATGCATAGCGACTCTATAGAACAGAGTAGAACTGTCCTGTAGAGTTTCCAAGAAGCAGCTGGTGGATTCGAACCGCTGACCTTTTGGTTAGCAGCCGTAGCTCTTAACCACTGTGCCATCAAGGCTCCAGGAAGCTTCATAAACTCATTCAAACTCTCTAAGGGACCAAATTACTGAGCTGGGGGCTGGGAACCATGGTCTCGGGGGACATTAAGCTCAATTGGCATAACACAATTTATAAAGAAAATATTCTACATCCTACTTTGGTGAGTAAAATCTGGAGTCTTAAAAGCTTGTGAGTGGCCGTCTAAGATACTCCACTGGTCCCACCCTGTCTGGAGCAAGGGAGAATGAAGAAAACCAAAGACACAAGGGAAAAATTAGTCCAAAGGACTGATGGACCACAAGTACTATAGCCTTCACCAGACTGAGTCTAGCACAACTAGATGGTGCCCGGCTACTACCACCTACTGCTCTGACAGGGATCACAACAGAGGGTCTGGACAGAGCTGGAGAAAAATGTAGAACAAAATTCTAACTTGCACCGAAAGACCAGACTTACTGGTCTGACAGAGACTGGAGAAACCCCTAGAGTATGGGCCCCGGACTCCCTTTTAAGTCAGTACTGATGTCACTCCTGAGGTTCACTCTTCAGCCAAAGATTAGATAGGCCCATAAAACAAAACGAGACTAAATGGGCACACCAGCCCAGGGGCATGGATGAGAAGGCAGGAGGGGACAGGGAAGCTTTAATGGGGAACCCAAGATCGAGAAGAGGAGACAGCTGACATGTGGGGTTGGCAACCAATGTCACAAAACACTATGTGTATTAATTGTTTAATGAGAAACTAATTTGCTCTGTAAAACTTCATCTAAAGTACAATTAAAAAACTAGACATAAATCGATGCTGAGTCCAATCTCATTCCAGCAATAAGTAATATTTATCTATAAATACCGATTTCATTAAGAATAAAATCTATTTCATTAAAAAAAAAATTCTTAATTGTTTATGCCACCCATTCCCCCTCCCACCCAATTCTCCAACCACCACATTGATTTACTAGGATTAATATTGTCTTAGGACTAAGTAACAGGGGACCCTAACCTGGGCCCCACGTTTTAGAGGGCTCTACTCTGGTCCTCTTGGGCACCAATTCCCACAGAGCTAGAGTGTGCAGGCTGGGTTCTCCACATGCATGCATGTGGGGCCTCTCAGGGTGTGGGACCTATTTGAAAATTCTAACCCCACCTTTCATATTGTAATGATGGTATATAGGTCAAGGTAGAAGAATGGAACATATTTTAAGTTTGCAGGGGGGAAAGAAAAGCACATTAGGCTAATTTATAACTTTTAAATATTAAGATATATGATACATAGGTCTTGTTAACCTAGCAAGTAGCTGGCCCAAAGTTAAACACTGGCTTCCTTCATGGTTTCTCCTTCCCCAGGGCTACTGACTTCGGAGCAATCCTGCCAAAAGCCTACAAAAATGACTTGTGTGAATTAGAAAAAGCAATCCTTTATTTAAGACACTTACTGCCATCTACTGGAAAATATGTGAAATAACTACAACTCTAGGATGACAAATCCAAGAAGCTGGACTACATGAAGGAGAATGCGACAAAAGCATTGGAGGACCCATTAACAACCTGTGATACGCAGTGACACAACCTTGCTTGCTGAAAGTGAAGAGGACTTGAAGCACTTACTGATGAAGATCAAAGACTACAGCCTTCAGTATGGATTACCCCTCAACATAGAGAAAACAAAACTCCTCACAACTGGACCGATAAGCAACATCATGATAAACAAAGAAAATACTGAAGCTGTCAAAGATTTCATTTTACTTGGATCCACAATCAACATCCACGGAAGCAGCAGTCAAGAAATCAAATGACACAGTGCACTGGGCAAATCTGCAGCAAAAAACCTCTTAAAAGGGTTTAAAAGCAAAGATGTCAATTTAAGGACTAAGGTGTGCCTGACCCAAGCCATGGTGTTTTCAATCACATCATGTGCATGTGAAACCTGGACAATGAATAAGGAAGACTGAAGAAGAATTGATGCCTTTGAATTGTGGTGTTGGCAAAGAATACTGAATATACCATGGGCTGCCAGAAGAACAAAAAAATCTGTCTTGGAAGAAGTATAGCCAGAATGCTCCTTAGAAGGGACAATGGTGAGACTTCGTGTCACGTACTTTGGACATGTTATCAGGAGGAACAGTCCCTGGAGAAGGACACCATGCTTGGTAGAGCAGAGGGTCAGCGAAAAAGAGGAAGACCCTCAATGAGATGGACTGACACAGCCGCTGCAGCAACAGGCTCAAGCATAACAGTGACTGGGAGGATGGCGCAGGACCAGGCAGTGTTTTGTTCTGTTGTACACAGGGTTGCTATGATTTGGAACCAACCTGATGACGCCTAACAACAACAACAAGGAGTCGGGCAATTCATAATTTGCACAAGTCGTAAATGGTAGTACTGCTTTGGTGTCATTTTCGCAGCAGTAAACGAATCTCTACTGTAACAGGTAGGAAGATAAAAGAGTAAATCAGGAATCCAAACTTCTAGGTTAGAGGGATTAGTGGTCTTGGCACCTTGACTTAGAACTGAGAACTGATTTCCCTATAGAAAAATGTTATAACTGCTAATCTGAAACTAGCTCATGAGAGTAAAATAAAAATTGTCTTTAGTAGGTTGGCTTAGCTTGAGAACTTAATAAGACTCTCCATTCTGTTTCAATTCTGTATTTGTCTATTCTCCCACCAATAACTTATCGTAATTTTAAAATAAATCTTGACACTGTACATTAAGTCTTGTCACCTTGTTTTCTTCCATCTTGGCTATTCTTGGCCTTTGGCATTTCCATATGAATTTTAGAATCAACTTGCCAATTTTGGGGGAAACAAAACTTTGTTGGAATTCTGATTTTTAAGAGATAATACTGAGTCTTTTAAACCATGATCATGGTATAGCTCTCCATCTATTTAAGTCTTTTTAAATTTCTTTCAATGATGTTTCATAATTTTCTGTGTAGAAATCTTGCATATCTTTCCTTACATTTTTCCCTAGATATCTGTGATTTTGTGACGCTATGACAAATGGCAAATTAAAAATAATTTATTTTCTAACTGTTTGTTGCTGGCATATGGAAATACAATTGATTTTTTATATATTAACTTACGTATTTGTCTCTACGTGAATGCATCCTGTCTTCCTAACTACAAAAAGACTTTCTTAAAGGCAGAGACCTTATCTTACATCTCTTTTCATTCTTAGGGACTGACATGGAACCTTACATATACATCAATATCTCAATGAAATATTTGACAGTAGGAAATTTTGTCTCCAGACAGATTACTAGCAGATAAAAACAGAACAACAGAATAATTCTCTAATTCAAGTTCAGACTGGCATGTAAAGAAGAATGGCTCTAGAAGTAGTTTTTCTCCCTCTAACATTACGGGCATTATCTGCTAGTTGTAATTTAGGAAATTCATTCCTAAAATGATCATGGACAGTGATGAGTCAGAACGGCTACCACACTTGTTGCCAAGGATGGAGGTGGAGTATCGGCTCTGGACCAGATACCCTTGCCTCCTCATCTGAGCCTGTCTTTGGGTCCAGTACCAGGAATATTGTAGATATTTAGCACTTTGCTATACAGTTATCTCTTCTGTAATACCGTAATAATTCTTCAGACTATTATTGCACTTCCTTAAAATCCACTAACTTTTGTAGGCTGAAGCTTGAACAGGCAAACGATGCTAGAGAAGTGGCAAAGGCAGCCATCAATGTAACATTACAATGAAAGCAAAGGAGTTGAAAGAAGGTGACTCTGAGCCAGTCCAATTCATAGAAAACTTGTATGTGAAATATAAACAAGGTATAAAACAGTTACACCCAAACAAGTTTATAGTATAATTTAGGCCCACACCTAAACTGGTTTCAACACATGCTAAAGAAGTACAGTGGAAATACGATGAGAGGAAAATCTGGCTTCTCCAAGTATGACTCCTTAGAGAAAGGTGTCTGCTAACCTGACAAATTTCTCTACAAAAGCAAAAACTGTTAAAGGATTGAAAGAGAAGTTAAAGATGCAAATTCTGACCAGAATTCTGTGTTCCATTTAGAAGATAAAAAGAAATGAAGAAAAAGGCAAATAAACAAAAAACTTGGATTTAAAAAAAAATACAACCAAAATCACAGAATTATCCTTATTGCCTAACAGAGACAATAAACAATTTTATTTTATCTGCCTATCAAATGTCTATGACTAAATGTCTATGGCTCACTAAGCAAATAATACCAAGATGTAAAGCACTTCCTACTTTTCGAATTCCTTTAATGTTTTATTTTATCTTAATTATGTTCCCTTAAAATTATCTGACTAGTCTAGTAATCTAAATATCCACTGGTAAACATGAAAAACACCAAACAGCACATATTTCCTGGCAAACATGGTGAAAGAGCTGCTTTGATACTGACATTAACTTCTTTAGTGCGTAACAACTCAAGCAGGGTTCCTTTGATTTCTCTCCTCTGTTACCCACTTCAACCACAGTCCTGAATGTAACTCACATGAGACTGGCAAAATTAGCTTAGCTAAAGTAGCCTGATTTGACATTACATTGTACAAGACAATATCCTGTATGAACAGGACACATTCAAACCACTCAATATAGTTTCCATACACACTGAATCCTCTAAGACTCTCAGAGCTTCAGTAAGATCACCTAATCATTCAAAATTAAGAGCCCCAAAACAACACATCATCTAACCTACCCGGGACTGAAATGCAATCTTGTTAATGCTAAGATAAATTCTATCTCTGTAAAATAACTTTATTGTCACATGTTATAAAATATAGGACTCTCCAATGACCTCTAACTCTCAGTTAACATTCTATTGATTTCAATGTGCTTAATGGGAAATGCAAGATGTTCTGTTTTACTGTAACAATATAAGTCCATAAATTACCCCGTAAAAGCTTGGAATTTCTGTCCTTTTATTACAAGCAGTCCCTGGATTATGAACAAGTTCAGTTCCTAAGTCTGTCTGTAAATAGAATTTGTATGTAAGTCGGAACAGTTAGGTATGATTTGTATCTAACATCAGTCAAATGTTCGTCTTAATATATAGTACATGGTGTACCCTCCTATGTATAAAAAACATTAAAGAAATACTTTTAGATACACTAAAACATCTTTAACATAATAATACAGTAATGATAATAAGTCTTGATGTGCATCACAAAGTAGTGCCCGTTTGTTATTACGAACCATTGTATGTACCTCGAATTTTTAATACAATAAGCTTTACAGGGGTTGGTTCGTAACTACAGGTTGTACATAAGTCAGACATTTGTAACCCAGGGACTGCCTGTATTAGCTTACCCAGTTTGGTGGTGCCATCTGGTGGGTACTCAGGAAACTGACCCTCAGAAGGGACGCTCACAGTTCTCCTTAGGCATCGCCCTTTGGTGGAATCTGTCTGCTGCTCCTGTCCCCCCTCCACGGGTATCTAGTTAGCAAAAGAAAAAGAGATGAAACTTAACAGTAAACTTGCCATAACTATTTTCTGATTAAATAATTTTTTAAATAAACGAAGCAGGAACTGTGAAATCAACAGAGCAAAAGTAAAAGAAATACATGAATAAAGTATATATATGAGTAAGGTATTACTAATCCTTTTTCAGGAAGTTTTTTAAAAGAAAACTGAAAGAACAGGAAAGGTGAGTATGTAAATTACCTTCCAGAGTATATACAAATCATATCCAGGTGTGTACCTGCTTTGAGAGCTCATAAAACAAAACCCTCACACAAATAAAAGGTATTTTTATATCAGAAACTGGTTCATGAGTTCCAACTTCGATCAATGCCCACTAATCTAAAAACAAACCCATCGCGGATGAGTTGATTCTGACTCATAGCGACCATATAGGACAGAGCAGAACTGCTCTATAGGGTTTCTAAGCAGCAGCTGGTGGATTTGAATTCCCGACCTTTTGTTAGCCACCAAGGTCTTAACCGCTGTGCCACCAGGGCTCCGCAATGTTCAATAGGTAAATGGAAATAAAAGTCTATCAGAAATATTTAGCTTCAAAATTCTCTTAAAAAGTAGGCTTTGTTAGACAAAGGCAGTAAAATTATCCAAATTTTCTTCAATTTTAGAATCAAGCACTTTAGAGTTAGTTAATAAAACATATTTTCAGTGGAAATTTAAATGATAATTATATAAAATGGCATATTCTCTTCCAAAAGAGTGATTAATTTTTAAAATCTTAAAAATTATTTTTCTGGCATAGTTTCAGGAACACATTGTATGTTGTTTGTATATGTGGAATGAGAACTATGGATGGTAAAAAAATACCTCTAGTGCCAAAAACTTGAAAAAACTACTCAGCAGGTTATCATTGTAGGGCAATGGAATGGCTCTAGTTTCTTTCTTTTCGTAAAGGGTAAAGACTTTCACCATCAGATTTTACTAGTAACCTTTATCAGAAGTAAGTTAGTAGCATCTTAATAGTTTGGGGAAAATGTCAGTAAAGACATTCAAATTTCTTATGAGTCCAATACTGCTTTCAAAAAATTTCAACAATAATGATTGATACTGAGTTCTTACTATGTTCAAGCTAAGGAATTTACAAGTGTGCATTATAATGGAGGCATCATTATTATCCCCCATTTTCCAGATGTGGAATAATTATTTCTCCAAATAACTACACTGGGCACACATCACATCAACTGATTCCGCAAAACTGGGACAGATGCAGGCTTAAATGCACCTGCCTTCTGCTTTGTCTCAGTAATAACAACTCCTGTGACTAGGGCCAAGGAGATAATAGCAAAGGAAGCTCTTTCTGTGTTATCGAGAATCTGAGAAGCAAATTTCTAATGCCTCTATAAGAACTGGAAAATTTCAACTCCCTATAGGACCAAAACTTCCTCATTTCTTCATTACCATAATTATGGTTACTGCTTATACACTGAGAAATTAAAGGGCAGAGTTAAGAAAGGTAAAATTCTAAAAATAAGCTGAGGCCAAATAATAGCATCAATAATGACATGAACTCTTTCAAAAGTACAATGTAATACAAAACTTTTCAAACAGTAATCTAAGTCATCCATCCCTTTCATGATGGAAATTGTATTACCTCTACTTAAATAATTAAAACTGTAGCATCAAGAGGTTAAATGATTCCCTCCAATTAAGGAAGGCAAAAATGTATCCCCTACCTGCCTTGAAAGTAGGAAAGAATGGGGGTACATTTGGAAAAAATAGTTTGAATCTTTGAAAAAATAGCTGAAAGAACGGGGGCACTGGTGGTTCAGTGGTAGAATTCTCGCCTTCCATGCAGGAGATCCAAGTCTGATTCCCAGTCAATGCTCCTATGCACAGCCACCATCTGTCTGTCAGTGGAGGCCTGAGTGTTGCTGAACAGGTTTCAGTGGAGCTTCCAGACTAAGACAGACTAGGAAGAAAGATGTGATGAAAATCAACCAATGAAAACCCTATGGATCACAATGGTTTGATCCACAACTGATCATAGGGATGGTGCTAGATAGCATTTTCTTCCATTGTACATGGGATCACCATGAGTTGGGGACTAACTGGACTGCAGCTAACAACAAGCCATGAAGAAAAAAGATTGTACTCAGGATATAAGGGAAAATAGACAGTGTTGACTCTTATTCTAAACTTGAATTTCTTAAACAAGAATATTTTACTTTTACAACACTATAGATTTCTTCTTAGCTAAAATATTTTAAAACAAGATATTGATCTACTCCTTCGTAACTGGACAGATCATATTTCAAGTACTTTTAATTGAACCACCCTGGAGTTCACAAATCTTAGTATGCAGTTGAAGACAATCAGTTTTAGAAAGTTAGTTTTAGAAGAGCAATTTTCTCCACTTAAATTGCCTTAATTTAGCTCACTAGTTCACAATTACTTGTTTACACTGAATTGCTCATTAAAAAAAAACTCCAGGTACTACAACATGAGAGAATTTTTTTTAAAAAAACCTCTTTGGCCTTGCACTGTGCTTCTGAGTCCTATTTCCTCAGGGGGAGAAAATCAAGCACTTTAATTTCATTTCATAGATGAGAAAAATAATAAGAAATAAATGACTTCTCAAGTTTCTAAGACATATTAATAAAAAAGTGAAACTGGATCTCTGGCTCCTAGTCCTCTTTGATAGTTCAAACCACCCCTGACAATGGAAGAGCAACATGGCACAAATAAATCAAGTTACTCAGAAAACAAAATATATATTTATACACATACCCATACATTCCCTGCAGAATTACCTTTCCTTTTGTTTTGGATTATATGGAACTTAATCTCATTAACAACCTGCAATATGCAGATGGTATAACCTTGCTTGCTGAAAGTGAAGAAGATTTGAAGCACTTACTGATGCAGATCAAAGACTACAGCCGACAGCATGGATTACTCCTCAACATAAAGAAAATAAAAATCCTTACAACTGGAGCAACAAGCAACATCATGGAGAAAAGAATGAAGTTGTCAAGGATTTCATTTTACTTGGATACACAATCAACGCCCATGGAAGCAGCAGTCAGGAAACCAAACAACGTATTGCATTGGGCAAATCTGCTGCAAATGACCTGTTTAACGTGTTAAAAAGCACAGATGTCACTTTGGCGACTAAGGTGCACCAGACCCAACCCATGGTATTTTCAGTCCCCTCATATGCATGGGAAAGCTGGACAATGAATAAGGAAGACTGAAGAAGAACTGATGCCTTTGAGTTACAGTGTCGGTGAAGAATATTGAACGTACCATGTACTGTCAAAAGAACAAACAGGTCTATCTTGGAAGAAGTAGAGCCAAAACGCTCCTGAGAAGCGAGGATGGTGAGAC
Source organism: Dugong dugon (assembly GCA_030035585.1). NCBI lineage: Eukaryota > Metazoa > Chordata > Mammalia > Sirenia > Dugongidae > Dugong > Dugong dugon. The sequence continues at coordinate 40,573,616 of CM057469.1, read as the reverse complement.
CTCATCTCACATACTTTGGACATGTTGTCAGGAGGAATTAGTCCTTGGAGAAGAATACGCTTGGTAAAGTAGAGGCTCAGCAAAAGAGAGGAAGACCCTTGACAAGATGGACTGATACAGTGCCTGCAACGATGGGCTCAAGCATAGCAATGATTGTGTGGATGGTGCAGGACCAGGCAGTGTATCGTTCTGTTGTACATAGGGTCACTATGAGTTGGAGCCTACTCAATGGCACCTAACAACAACAATTTCATTTTCAATCTGAGCACGTACAGACTGAATAGATAATAAGTATAGGAGATCAAGATTATTATGCTAGCTAGCAATAAAATAAACTATTCTCAGTTATTTCTCCTCCCCACCCCCCCCCAAAAAAAGCTCAAGTCTCCTGTATCCTTAAAAGAAAATTTTCTCAACTTTCTTATCCCCTTACAGCAGTGGTTCTCGAAGCAAGTGTGGTCCCCTGACCAGAAACATCAGCATCCCCTGAAAACTTGTTAGAAATGCACATTCTCAGGCCCCATAGCAGGCCTACTGAATCTGAAAGTTGGCAGAGGAGGGTGGTGGGGCAGTGGAATGGTAGGATGTGGGGGCTGAGGGGTGTGGTAGAGGACAGCAATCTGTTTTAACAAGACTTTCAAGCAATTCTGATGCTCCCTAAAGGTTAAAAACCTGTGCCTTAATGTGTTGTTTTCTCTCCTTCCTGTCAGGCAAAATGTCTCAAAGTATCATCTATAGCAGAGGTTCTCAACCTTGCTGCAAATTATAATCTCCTAGGGGAGCTCTGATGGGGTCCTGGTGGCACAGTGGTAAGGCCCTTGGCTGCTAACTGAAAGGTTGGCGGTTCAAACCCACCAGCCACTCCACAGAAGAAAGATGTGGCAGTCTGCTTCCATAAAGATTACAGCCTTGGAAACCCTATGGGGGAGTTCTACTCTGTCCTACAGGGTCGCTATGAGTCAAATTGACTCAACGGCAATGGGGGAATGGGAGCTTTAAAAATAACGATGCCTGAGTCCTACTCATAGACATTCTGAGTTAACTGACTAGAGTGTGGTCTGCATATTGAAATTTTTAAAAGTGCTGCAGATGACTGGAATGTGCAGCTAAAGTTGAGAACCACTGATCTATACTCAGGACGTCCAACTCTAATTATTTACTTGTTAACCCCTGACTAACAATTCTAACGATGGAGGCATGAATAAATCACTTACCTTTACTAAACTTCATTTTCTGTTTTTGAGGCATGATCTTTCTGATATCTCAGCTGAATGCCCAGCATACTAAAGTTTTAAAAAAGCAGAGTCAGGCCTCTGTCATTACCCGGGTGACCACTACTATCTCTATTTTGTTGTCAGTATTTCAGCTGCTCTCTGGAAAGCCTGTGTAGTCTTGCCCTGAGCATGTACAGTCCACCTTGGCCGAAGACTCGCTGGTGTCCTGCCCGGCAGATTCCAGTTCCTTCAGCTGCAGAATTCTGTCCTCTGCTTTCTTGGCTCAATGGGACCACTGTCCCTTACTTGGACTCCAGATGGGAAAAGGTAGGTAGGCACACAGCCAGGGCAAGGGTGATGGTTACAGTCTAGGCTGCCTACTGTCTAATACATGAATGCAGTTACTACATATATATTGTCCGGTTTTATATTCTACACAGTGGAAGGGCTAGTCTTGCACCCGTCACTCCATCATAGCTGGTGCTGGAAGCCTCTTATCCAAACTACTGCAATAGTCTCTTCACTGTTATTTGTTTGCCTCTGATGTTCTAGCCCTTAAATCTATCCTTTACATAGTTATCAGAGTGATATGTTTTTAAAATGCAAATACGATCATGTCATTCTGAGGCTTAAAGCCCTTAAGTGGCTCTTCCTTGCCTCTAGTTGTTGTTAGCTGCTGACTCACAGTGACCTAGTAATGGTTTTCAAAGGAGGGGAGGTATGTTTGTGTGTGGAGGTATTGGGGGCGGGGGAGGGGGGTAGGATATCAGAGGCAAATACCAGCGCATAATTCTGAGATTATCTATTGTACAGGGCTTCTGCATAAACTTTTCTATAGAGAAAGGGTTCTTTTGCTAAAAGGGAATTTAAAAACTACTATCCTATAGATAAAATCCAAGCTCCCTAACACAGTATACCAGGCCTTCCACAATCTGGCCACTGTCAGGAGTGTCCAGCCTCAGACTTTACACTCTAGGAACACCAAATTCTTTGCATTTCCCTAATATGTTCCCTATTTTGTAGTTTAGTGCCTTTGCTTAGTTTGTTTTCTTAGCCTGAAATGTTTTCCCTCACTTTTTTTTCTATCCTATACCTTCCAGGTAACCTCATACTAGGACAGACATCACCTCGTTCAGGAATCTCTTCTCCCTCTACCAATCCTGCAAGGTTAGGTACACCTCCTTTAGGCTTCTCCAATAACATATGTATCTTTCTTTATCACTGAATTCATTACATCGTTATTATAATTATTCAATTTATGGGACTGATTCCACATTAAGTTAACAACTTGTATCTTACTTGTCAGTCCCCAAACCTTAAAAAATAGCTCCAACCAATGAATAAATAAATGAGTATCTGATGGGTCATTTTAGGCAAAGGAAAAAGCATAATATCAGCCAAGAAGTTGGTAAGCATAAGCCTTTTTTGTGGGGAGGGGAAGAGGCCAGAGGGAGGAGAAAATTAAGCTTGAGCCTCTTAAGAGGGAGACATGGGGTAGAACACCAAAAATATATTATGACCATGCTGGGAGGGGTTGAATACCACACCATTCATAATTCAGAGTGTACCGGGAAGCCACTCAAGTTTTTAGATCAAAGGAATGGTTGTTGTTAGGTGCCATCAAGCCAATTCTGATTCATAGCGACCCCATGTACAACAGAACAAAACACTGCCCGGTCCCACACCATCCTCACAACCCTTGTTATGCTTGAGTCCACTGTTTCAGCCACTGTGTCAATCCATCTCTTTGAGGGTGTTCCTCTTTTTCCCTGACCCTCTACTTTACCGAGCATGATGTCCCTGTCCAGGGATTGGTCCCTCCTAATAACATGTCCAAAGTATGTGAGACATAGTCTCGCCATGCTTGCTTCTAATGAGCATTCTGGTTGTACTGCTTCCAAAATAGATTTGTTCGCTCTTTTGGCAGTCCATGGTATATTCAATATTCTTCGCCAGCACCACAGTTCACAGGCATCAATTCTTCTTTGGTCTTCTTTATCCATCGTCCAGCTTTCAAATGCATATGAGGCGACTGAAAACACTATGGCTTGGGTCAGGCACACCTTAGTCTTCAAGGTGACATCTTTGCTTTTCAAGACTTTAAAGAGGTCTTTTGCAGTAGATTTGCCCAATGCAATGTGTCTTTTGATTTCTTGAATGGTAGTATTCTCCTAATTGGTCTGTCTCCTTCCTAACACTCCCTCTTCCAATGCATCCTACATATTAATATGCATTGCATATAACTTTTATCAAATCCCTTCCTTTCTTAAGCTTTCTTTGGTAATTCCCCATTGTCAATATTATCTTCATGACATATTTAGTTACAGCAAGGTTCTTCAGAATAAATGAATTTCTTTCACTGTCTAGCTTACTTGTCTTATTTATCAAATGCCATTTTAAAATTATTTGTCATATTTCCACAGCTAAACTTGTTATGGGGAAAGAGAAGAATTGCATCTTATTCTTTGTAACCCCAACACAGTAAGTGCAACTTATGTATCTGTTGAGTTACTTGAAAGTGGTTCTTAATGAAATATGCCATATGTCATTTACCCCAGGATAAATAACAGTTGATTTTAACGGTCTGGGTAAAGCTTAACTGCTATATTCAGATTTTCATCAATATATTTGAGTATAAATACTGCCTTTCAAAAGCAAGAATTATTTTAAAATTGCATTATGACTGCCTTACTGTCTGTACACTAACATCCACCTTTAAGAAATTCCTAATACAGAAAGTAGAGTATGCATTAAAAAAAAAAAAAGGAACCAAATTTACCCAGTCCATTTACCCATTCCCAACAAAAGAAACTTACAAACTCTTTTGTATTTTTATTCTTGCTGTACGTCAGAGGAGTTAATGATTGTCTTCTCTACCATTTCCCTCAATTTCTTATTCTCTACTTTGTTGTTGTTAGGTGTTGTTGACTCAGTTGCGACTCATGGCGATCCTATGCACAACCGAACGAAACATTGCCCAGTCCTGCGCCATCCTTACAATTGTTGCTATGTTTGAGCCCATTATTGCAGCCACTGTGTCAATCCATCTTGTAGAGGGTCTTCCTCTTTTTCACTGACCCTCTACTTTACCAAGCATGATGTCCTTCTCCAGGCACTGGTCCCTCCTGATAACACATCCAAAGTATATGAGACGAAGTCTCTAGTTTACTAAACTAGATTCTCCAGTTTACTTGGTTTTATTCCTTGCCAAGTAAAATGGAATTATTTTGGCCTCCTCATTCTCCTTGAACTGGGTTAGCTGAGGCCTTTCCTTACACCCAGGCAGAAATGTATATTTCATAACACATAAGCAATGTCTATTTGGCACGATTTGCATGAAGCAATTTACTGAACCAATGAGTCATTTCTCAAGGTGATACTCCTGGCAGATTTCTCTTTCAGCATTCGGCTCAGATCTATTCTTCTATTACATTCCCAAATTGGTAATTGGTGTATTTAACACTCTTCCCATGTGTATCTGCCAAACAGACTTTTCCCCATTTCTGACAGAAAACATGCAAAGTTAAGAGAAAACATGAAAAGATCCCACACACTGACTTAATACATGAGTGATACTAAACTAATATAATCCTCCCACATTCCAATGGTGCCTGGCCAAAGGTATCGTTTAAATCCTTACAGAACCCTCTTAACTGATCTTTTTAACACAGCAATAAACACTCTCATAATTAGTTGATTAGGGTTTAAAGCAGCCTTTGTAGATAGTTTCAGCAGGAAATCCTTAACTCCTCATTTCAAGGAATTTTAAATTGTTCAATGCAAAATTCCAAGAATAAGAGTTATACTTTAAAAAGACTGTGGAGAAAGGTAGAGGAGTGATGGCATATTCTGGTACGAGCACGCGTGCACGCACACACACACGCACACATGCACACGCACACATGCGCGCGCACACACACACACACACACACACACAGATTTCTGATCTTTTTTCTGTAATATATTACCTTTATTATTCAAGTAGCAGATACAGCAATGGCTTAACATTTTCTTTTCCTAGAGATTTAATTAAGTTTTCACAATTTAATAATATAACCACCTGTCTCAGGGTGTTAAAATGGTTTTCTTAAGCTTATCATGCTTTCCTTATCTGGTTTGCTGAAATCTTCTAACTCATCTATCTGATTCCAATCCCTTCTTCTTTCAACTTCTACACAATCAACGAAGTCATTTTTCTAAGAAGCAAATCTGATGATGTCCCTGCCCTGTTAAATACCTTCCCGTGGTCCTGCTCATTTCCAGAATAAAGTGGAAAATCTTTAGCATGGCCTTCAAAGCTCTTTATTATCTTGTTCTTGCCAGCTAGTTGCTCTCCCTCTTGCAAATCATGTTCCAAAAACCCTGAACATTTTATAGTTTTTCAAAAAGAAATGTTTCTTGACTTTGTATCTTTATATATACGTGGAATGTTCTTCCCTTCTTTCCTCTTGGTGAACTTTCATTCGTCACTTTAAGACATAGCCCAAGCATAATTTTCTCTGTAAAATATTTATTGTCACTCTCCATTCTGTGCCATCACCAATCCCACACAATATCTCAGTTAACTATTCCCTTGTGTTTATACTACTGGTTATATTATAATTTTTAATTTACCTCAATGTGTCCCCAACAAAACTGCATCCTTGTGACCACAATACTTAACACACAATGGTTGTTCATTAAATAAAGACGGAATTACTTATTCAACTATGAAAAAAATGGAAAAACTATGGTCTATTTTTCTCCTCTTTTTATTATCCAATTTTAGAAAATATAAGGAATTAAGTTTTACTCTCTGGGTAGATTTATCACACAAAAGAAAGATGGAAGAGAAGGCTCATCTCCTCTCAAACTTATATTAAAGGAAATGGACTTTCAGGAATCAAAGTTGATAATTTGGTTTTTTCAACATTCATTCAACAAATAAGTTACTGAGAGTTTATTACATATCAGGAGCTGTTCTAAGCACTGGGGGATACAGCACTGAACAAAACAGAGTCCCTGCCCAAAATTTACATTCTAGTGGAGGAAGAAAGATAATAAACAATAAACATACCAATTAAATCAGAAGTTCTGGATAGAGATGGAGGGGAGGAGTTACAATTTTAAGTAGGTTGGCCAAGGTAGGCCTTACAGAGCAGGTGACATGCAAACAAAGATTTGAAGGAGATGAGAAAGTGAACCATGCACATATCTGAGAAAAGAAATGTTCCAGGTGAAACACCTGCCTTGCCTTCCTGATATGCTCAAGGAATAGTAAGCAAACTTGGGGGAGAAGTTTTTGGCCATTAATGGAGATCAGGATGATTTCTGGTAGGTCTAGAAGGGAAGATTAGGGGTTCAGTCTTGAGCATGTTGGAGATAACTATTACATATCCAAGTAGATATGTATAACAGGCAGATGGATATGTGAGTATAGAAAAGAGGGATATTTAGGCTTGAGATATAAAATTAGGACTCATCAGCATTAGAGGGTAAAGTCATGAGATTAGACAAGATCCCTAAGGCACTAAGATCCAAGGGCTGAATTCTGGGGCACTCCACGTTAAGCAGTCCTATCTGGTTGAAATCACTCTTTCATGGCAATAGCATATCATTATGACATTGGCAGCCTTTTAGCTTACCTACAGTTTATCATTCATAAAGCCTCCATTTTCATAAATACAACTTAACAAAATGCAAATAAAAACTAGGTTATTTTAGAAACTCAGTTTTAAAACGGAAGTGGCTTTTCTCGATAACATCCATCTCACCTCCTTCTCCTTGTTGAGCAACACCAACTGGCTGTCTGTGAGGATGCAATACTTCCGCTCCCATGTTGTTGTCTCAGTGTAGGGTGACTGACCACAAGACAGACGGTGGGTAGGTGGCCCTTTCACATCTGTGTGACAAAAGAGAAAAACAAAAGTGACAATTCTTTATCATGCTTAACTAAACTAGTATTTCAAATGTAAAATTCTTTAAAAACAAATTAAAGAGGTAAATCTAAACATAAATTCCTGTCATGGATTGAACTGTGCCCCCCAAAAAATGTGTGTAGCACCTTGGCTAGGTCATGATTCCCAGTACTACATGACTGTGTTATCTGATGTGATTTCCTTATGTGTTGTAAACTCTACCACTATGATGAGATTATATGCAGTCTCCTCATGTGTTATAAATTCTCTCACTGTGATGAGGTTATACTGATGAGGTTGACAAGATTAGTGTCTTAATGCAATCTCTCTTGAGATATAAAAGAGAGAAGTGAGCAGAGACACATGGGAACCTCATATCACCAAGAAAGCAGTGCCGGGAGCAGACCGTGTCCTTTGGACCTAAGGTTCCTGCGCAGAGAAGCTCCCAGACCAAAGGAAGATTGATGACAAAGACCTTCCTCCAGAGCCAACAGAGAAAGCGTTCCCCTGGAGCTGATGCCCTGAATTTGGACTTGTAGTCTACTGGACTGTGAAAGAATAAATTTCTCTTTGTAAAGCCATCCACTTGTGGCATTTCTGTTGGAGCAGCACTAGATGACTGAGACAATTCCAATGGTAAACTGAAAACTTAAACTTCATCTTAAGAAAATAAAAACTCCTATATGAGTTGGAAATCAACTCAATGGCAGTGGGTTTAGTTTTTTTGGTTTATATACAAAAGAAGGAAAAATTGGCCCTACAGTCTACAGAACAAAGGGTTGAAATACTCTAGGAAAAATTGGTAGCACAAACTTGACACAGAAATCACCATAGTACATGCACTAAAATAATGGGATGTCGCATCAGATCTAAATCAATATCATTCAAAATAAAGAGGTGGGGATGAGTGAGAGACAAGAACAAAAGATATAGACTCTAGTCTTCAGGAGGAAGATGACGTTACATGTTACATGAGAATACTGTTGACTGAGAAGCGAGAGTGCACTTACTGATAGGCCATGTCTTCAAAATGGCTTTCTTTCTAGTCACTTGTAAGAATTAGAAATGTTTTAACTATAGCATCATATTACCACTAGAGGCCAGTAAGATCTTAAAAACAAAGAAAATAATTTCCCTCAAGTAAAGATCTAAATGTATTACCATCATGTCAATTAGAGGCGAAGGTACGTAATATTAAAATAAAATGTCTCAACTCATCTCAAATGCCTCATCTTATAAAATACCACATGGTTACTATTACCTTTGTTACTTTAAAGATTTTTTATATGAACTGTTCACTCAACATTTGGGCTTTTGTGAAACATGGAACATATCTAAATCTTAAGCACACATTAAATCCATTATAGAAGACTTTTAAGACAGTTTAATATAATTTAAAAGTTCTTTAGCCACTGAAGACTAATTCCTCTTAGGAATGTACGGAAGGGATTATTTAAAATATATTACTTATTACTATTTAGTTATTATACTAGAGGAAGAACTTAAACTGAAGTAATAGATTAGAAAACAAACACCCATGAGAGTTTTAAATCATAATATAAGAGTTAATAAAGAGAATTGTAAATCATAATAAACACATAAGTCTGTTAGGTGGGTATTTTTCAAATAGGCTTATCATTGCTTCTGCAGATTTTTGTTATCTTTTGCCACAGGAATGACAGGTATTCCTGGTATTAACTTCAAGGAAATCCAAATTTCATAGATGTTTTATACTACAATTACCCAAATATGCATAACTATAACAAGAATTATGCAGAAAGTAAGCAACAAGTCAGTAACAGGGCAGTTAAGTGTATGTCTCTCTTCTTACATCCCCTTATGTATTCAACATTATCTTCAGTGTTTCTTCTGGCTTAACCTACTTTCCTCTCTATATCTATCTAAACTTGTTGCTGTCCTGCATGTTTTGGGCAGCTTAACTCGCCTCACAAATAATTCAAGATCCAAGAACCAATACTGTTGCTAGGGCTTGGCTGGGCATATAACTAATTCTTAGAAGTTCAGTTTCTTTTCCTTTTTCCCCTCCATTATTTTTCTGCTTCTATTCCCTCCACATAGTAGAACACTAACCCTGTTGCATCTATAGCTCCTCCATTCCACACCAACTATCTCCCCATGCTCTACTTCTCTCCTTGTGTTCTAGGCAGCTTAAATTATTTATGTCAGAATTGCATCTTAAATTGTTTTAAAGTTTTCTTTGGACTTCAAAACTTCCTAAAATTATCACACACACACACAAAAAAAAAAAAAACTTTAAAGAAACTGACATTTAATCCTTTTGACACATGTAGGATATTCTTGTCTATACTTAAAAGCCCTGTCAAAACTGATTTTCTTCACGACTTGGACATACAGTAGGTTAGATTTTTGCCACAATGTAGGCCCTATACCAAGACCACTTCAATGGAAAGCGATACACCTACTTTATGTGGAAATGTGGTAGTTTTGTGGCCTAGACAAGTTTTTATTCAAATGACTAACTTTCTGACATAAGTTAGCCATGGATGACCAAAACTGCACACTGTAATTTAATTTGAATAGTAATCTTATGATCTATACTAAGCAAGAAGAATTGCTAGATCCCATCCATAAAAATTAGACTATAGGATACTACATTTATAGCATAACCTAGGGTTCCTGACAAAATATAAATTTGTAGCAACACTGAATTTAAGGAAACCTAATGTCTTTTCCCTGTGTTATGTTCAGTCTCTTAAAGTCTCACTGTCTAATGCTCTCCTTTTGACCAATCTTTGTTCCTAGCTTCTTCATAAACAGTTGCCAACAAGTCTGACTCATGGTGACCCCCTGTGTATCAGAGTAGAACTGTGCTCCATAGGGTTTTTTTTTTTTTAATGGATGATTTTTCAGAAATCATTTGTCAGGCCTTTCTTTTGAGGCACCTCTGGGTGGACTCCAACCTCCAACCTTTTGGTGAGCAGCCATAACTATCTGTACCTCCCATGGACTCCAGTTTCTTCATGGTATTGTGAAAATAAGACAATGTCTCATAAAACATTTTGGAACCCCCAAGCCACTCCTCCCTAGTGCTAAAGGTAGGATGAAATATTTGAGACTGATCAGCTACTGTATAATTTTTACAGGTCATGGTTTGTTTTTTTTTGTTTTTTTTTTTTTCCTTTCCTATCTTATGCTCACTTCCTAATGATTTTTTAACAATGCACACCAAGGAAGAAAACAAGAGAAGAAGAAATGAGTGAGTTTTTTTGTTGTTGTAGTTATTGTTGATCTTTTTAGCACTTTTAGACTAAATGTTTTAAAAACATTTTAAGAAGATAAAATCATTTTTAAATAACTTATAGATTTAATTTTTTCATGCTATCTTGCCCTTATTACTATGGCTAATTGAAGGTTTAATACCACCCTTGTAAGAACTGTATACTGAGATTATATTAACAGGACAAGATCAGATTTTTGCCCTATTTTACCTTACTGATTTCCACCAATTTTTTTTTCCTCCAGTGACTTACTTCTATTTTCTGACTTCTAATATTTTTAAGTATCTAAAATTCACTAGAGAAAAGGATAAGTTAGAATTACAAAGGAGAATCTTAGTAGCAAAACTAGAAAAATTTTAGATTTGTTCTATCCCATTCCTATGATGCTACTAAATGCTGGCCTCATTATGAAAATGGAATAATTCTGGAAACACTAAAAAGAATCAGAGGTTACTCAATGGACCACTTTTGAAAGTCCTTCCCTAAGACTGGATTTTATTCTCTAGACCAGTGGTTCTCACATTTTTTGCTCTCTGGATCCCTTTAGATTTTATTGAAGACCTCAAAGAGCTTTTGTTTATGTGGGTAATATGTATCAACATTTACCATATTAGAAATTAAAACTAAGAAAGCTAAAAATTATTTAATAAGTCATTTAAAAATAAAGATAACAAGCCCATTTTGTGTTAACATAACACATTTTTAATGAAATGTAACTATTTTCCAAAAAAAAAATTACTGAGAAGAGTGACATTGTTTAACATTTTTGTAAATCTCTTCAATGTCTGGCTGAATTGAAGATGGCTGGATTCCTACATCTGTTTTTACATTCAATCTGTTGCTTTATGTTGTTTTGGTTGACATATATGTAGAAAATCTGGACACACAAATATGTAGTTGGAAAAGGGAGGAGTATTTTAACAGCATTTTCAGATAATTGTGGATAGACTTTTTTAATACTAAACCAAAACCTGACAGGCAGCAGCTTCTTAAAAGTTAGTGCAATGCAAAACCCGAAACCCACAACATATTAGAGATAATGATCAAATTATTTTATAAATACATCAATACTGTCTGCTCAAAACCTAGTATAGCTACCATCAACTACTAAGTCACTCTCTTTTAAGTATGGAAAGGAAAGGCAAAACCAGTTAGGTCACCTTAAATAGAAGTTGAATTTTACTTATTTTATTCCTTCATTACCTTCCCACCCTCGGTATTCTGTCCAGCTATCAGAAAGCAGCTTGTTTTCAGAAAAAACAAAAAATTTCTTAGACTGATAACCATCCAAACACTAAAATAACTGACTATAAGCTTTGCTTTGTCCTTACATGAACCTTTGGGGTGGCAAGTTATATTACAGTACCTACAAATCAGCGGTCCTAGATATGGCCACTCACCTCAATAAATAATAATACTGAACAGCAAATATTCAGTATGCGCGAGACATAAAATTATTAGCTCAGAAATGTTTGCCTTTCTGGAAATATAAATTCTAATTCTTATCATCAATTTACTATGAGATCATAACTATTCAATGAAATGAATTTATATCGTGGCTTTTAACCTTAGCTAACTTGTTTAGTTTCCTCCTCAGCTACAGAGACTTAATTTCCATGCTACTCGATCACTGTAGTCCAGTCAGTAAGTAAACCCCCTACTGCTATGCTCACTATCACCCTTTTTAAGAGAGGGCAGGAAGGCAGTAACATGTGATACTTCTATCTGGTGAGTAATTTCCTTTTCCTGCCTCCCTCTCAGTCTCAGCAGCACCAGGAATTCAGCATAAGGATATAGGGTTTTTAACTCAGCTCTATCACTGGGCAGAGTGAGTTATCTGAAAACAATGTAGTAAGCTCCTTGAAGGCATGACTTACAGTAGATAATCAAAATGTTTAACAGAGGTAATAACTTCTCTTTGGAGAAGTGCTAATTTTGGTTTGGTGCTATTGCCTAAGTAAATTAGATAGATGGCATGGGAAACAATCCCTATGATGGTTACACCTTGCTTCTCATCTTCCCATCACTACTCCATAGTCTGTAATGTACCTAAACATCTAGTATGTGCCATAAAACAGCAGGCAGAGCTGACTACATGGCTTTCTTCTGCTTCTCAGACATGCATTAGAAGAAAAGACCAAAACCCACTGCCATCAAGTCGATTCCGACTCATAGCAACACTATAGGACAGAGTAGATCTTTCCATTTTGATCTTTTGGTTAGCAGCCAAGCGCTTTAATCACTGCACCACCAGGTCTCCATTAGAAGGAATAAGTTCCATAATTTCCCCATTGGGTCAAGTACTGCTTAAGCAAGTATATGTACTGGGTAATTAAATGGAGAGTTATGAATGAAGCCCGTGTTAAGATGACAGATGGCAATGACAGTCTGTCCATCAATGCTAATAGACAGGTCACATTGGCAGTTCATATTAAACCTCTTACCTAAACAGAAGAATATCAAATACACAAAGTAAAATAATTCTTATTATATATTAAACCTTAGGAGGAAAAAAAGAGGTCTACATGCAAGTTTTTCTTAAACAGTCAGGTATTGTGCTAATTTTAGAAAATACCGGATCTGGACATTAAACCACCACCATGGTGTTGCATTATAAATGATCAAAACTCAAGATTCTTTTTGTGTTTCATGTTCCTGTTATAGAAAAATGAACTATACTAAGAATTACTCTCATATATCATCTAGTGCACATTCCTTTTGTTATATTTAGTACCTCTTCCTATATTAATACACACCCACGCTTGCCTCTTTTTTAACTGAATCTCATCACTTTCCTTTAGGGTCAGCTGCTGTGGGGAAAGAAAGCTTTTAAAGGAATGAGATTCTTAGCAGGGGAGGGAGGGGGAAGAAAAGTAAATAGTTTACCACTACTGAGAGATCAGTTTCTGAGCTTTTAGCAATTGGTTACATAGCCAACACTGTGACATTATCTCTCTAACTAAGAGAGCAGAAGAAGGCAGACTGCATTAAAAATAAAATTGTCAAGAGTCTGGCATCACTAAAAATCTTTAATAGCTCCACCTCTCTTCACGGTGTCAACTAGAATAGAATCCAGTTAATACGCATCTTTTCTGAATTGTGACTTGTTTGAATAACAAATCATTAAGCCTATAGTGAAAATTATCAAGAAAATAATACAGACTTCTCTAAAGAATCCTATCCGTCGTTTTACCGGTAAGTCGACAACACAATGCAATCAGCTCTGCCCTGACACAACTCAGCTGACTTACACTAGGATTGAAAAACCTTTCTTTCTATCAAAATCCACTGACCACAAGTGAACAGGACGGAATAAGTGCCTACAACATAGAGAGCTATAAACCAGTTAATGGAAACATTTAGCATTTTCTCTTCAATACAACCAACACAAATACACAGACAAGACAACCCTCTCATCCAAATCTAATCCATTCCTGCAAAAGTGTTGGAGGACAAATTTTGCTTAAGAAGAGCCTATATTCTATTATTTTAAGTAGAAGAGGAATGGTTTAGACCAAGCTCATCAAAACTTCAATTAATTTTCTCAAATATTATTAAGTATTCTTAAAAAACAGATGACAATCCATCAGAAATTTACATATTAAAAATATCAATACAAGATCATTTAATGGTATATTTGTACACAGCATATAGTATGAGATACAAGTTACATTTTCTTTCTACACTATAAACATACGCTGTAAATAAACAATAATACGTTAAAGGTACATAACGAATGCAAATCACAGCAAAATAAAACTAACGAGGCTTTCTAAAATTAACACCACTTTTATAATTTTTCTTTATTTTTTCTCAAAAGTATAAAAAAGTCATATGCATAGTACATGGGGACACGTGCACAGCCAAGTCAATATGTTTCTTTTAGCTCTCATTAGACTTTATCACTTACACATTTTCTTCTAACATAAGAGCTTTTCTAATCTGCCCAGGCTCATCTACTTTCCACAAGTTTTTCCATTATTTTAGAAGACATTAAGATTGCAAGAGACCTTTAAACAATGTGATTGTGAAACACAATCCTGTTGGGAAAACAGCTCATATGGGATGATAGTCTATATTGTCTCACCCAGATTCAGGTACAATTCAATTATTTTTAGCCAGAACATACATATCAGTTTCTTTCAGTGATATTTCAATTTGGGTAGTCAATTTTGGATAAAAACAAAATTTCAAATTATTACAACAAATATTTGGCTAGAGTTCAGCTATCAAGTGATACATTCACATCATAGGCAGTAAATAGAAAAAGAATGATATAAGGAAGCAAATAATGGGTAAGTATCAGGTAAGAGAATAAATAAAAATCAAAATCAACGGAAAAAGAAATGTATAGAAGGAGAAGAGCGCAGTCCTTTGCGAAACAATTAATAGTTGAAAGGTATCTTAGAGGATAATAAATCATACTTACTCAATTCATAGATTAAGAAATTAAGGCCCAGAGGATGGAACACTGCCTAACTCATCTTATTAGGCCTGCATTGCTCTGATAACAAAGCCACATGAAGACATCACAAGAAAAGAAAACTACAGACCAATGTCCTTTATGAATATAGTTGTAAAAATCCTCAACAAAATTCTAGCAAACAGAATTCAACAACATATCAAAAGGATTATAAACCATGACCAAGTGGGATATATCCCAGGAAGACAAGGGTGGTTAAATTAGAAAATCAATAAATATAATATACCATATTAATAGAATGAAGGGGGCAGGGGAGACACATGACCATCTCAATTGATACAGAAAGAGCTTTTGACCAAATCCAATACATTTTTACAATAAAAACACTCAGCAAACTGGGAATAGAAGGGAATTCCTCAAGATGATAAACAGCATTTATGAAAAACCCATAGCAAACATCATACTGAATGGTGAAAGACTGAAAGCTTCCCCTCTAAGATAAGCAACAAGGCAATGATGGCTGTTTTTACCACTGCTATCCAACATTGATGGAAACCCTGGTGGCGTAGTGGTTAAGTGCTACAGCAGCTAACCAAAAGGTGAGCAGTTCAAATCCACCAGGCGTTCCTTGGAAACTCTATGGGGCAGTTCTACTCTGCCCTATAGGGTCACTATGAGTCGGAATCGACTCGATGGCGACAGGTATCAATGGGTATTCAACACTGTACTAGAAGTCCTAGACATAGCAATTAGGCAAGAAAAAGAAATAAAAGGCATCCAAACTGGAAAAGAAGACGATGACATGATACTTCATGTAGAAAATCCCCCAAAATCAACAAGAAAGCTACTATAATTTAGCAAAGTTGCAGTGTACAAGATTAACACACAGAAATCAATTATTTTTATACACCAATTGCAAACAATCTGAACAGGATAATAAGAAAGCCATTCCTTTTACAATAGTGTCAAAAAGAATAAAATACCAAGGAATAAATTTAACAAAGGAGGTGAAAGACCTTTACACTGAAAATTATCAAACACTGCTGAAAGAAATCAGTGGAGAGCTAAATAACCGGAAAAACATTCTGTGTTAATGGATTGATAGAATTAACATGGTTAAGGTGTCAATTCTACCCAAAGTGAAATACAGCTACAACACAATTCCTATTAAAATTCCAACAGCCTTTTTTTTTTTTTTCCAGAATTGGAAAAGCTGATCCTTTAATTCATATAAAATTGCAAGGGGTCCTGAATAGCCAAAGCAATATTGGGGGGGAAAAAAAAACAACAAAGTAAAAGAACTCACAGTTCCTGTTTTGAAAGTACTATAAAGCGACAGTAATAAAAACTGTATTGTATTGTATTGTATTCTATTCCATTGGTCTATATTTTGATCTTTTTAACAGATCAAAATACAGACCAAATGAATTGAATTGAGAGTCCAGAAACAAACCCATAAATATATATTCAACTGAACTATTATAAGGGTGCCAAATCTACTCAATGGGGAAAAAAATAGTCTCTTCAACAAACAGTGCTGGGACAACTGCATTTCCACTGCAAAAGAATGAAGCTAGACTCATACTATACACTATATATAAAAATTAACTCAAAAAGGATCAATAACCTAAATATAAGCACAAAACCATAAAATAGTTTAGAAGAAAACACAGGGCTAAAGCTTCAAGGCCTTCTTTTGAGTATTCAACTTTTAGAAGTGACACTACAAGCATAAGCACCAAGATAAACAAATAGGTAAATTGGACTTCAGCTCAGCAAAATAAAAATTTTTGTGCACCAAGGGACATTATCAAGAAAATGAAGAGAAACAATATATTGCAAATAATATTATCAGATAAAGGTTTCATATCCAGAATTTATAAAGAAGTTTTAACACGCAAAAAAATAAGACTAAGAACCTGATTAAAAAATGGGCAGAAGATACAAACAGACATTTCTCCAAAGAAAATATAAAACTGGCTAACGTCCTCCACCGGACTGAGTCCAGTACAGCTAGATGGTGCCCGGCTACCACCACTGACTGCTCTGACCAGGATCACAACAGAGGGTTCTGGACAGAGCTGGAGAAGGATGTAGAGCATAATTCTAACTCACAAAAAAAAGACCAGATTTACTGGCCTAAAGGAGACTGGAGAAACCCCGAGAGTATGGCCCCCAGACACTCTTTTACCTCATTGGTGAAGTTATCTCCAAGGTTCACTGTTCAGCCTGGGAGTGGACAGCCCCGTAAAACCAAATGAGACTAACGAGATACACGAGTCCAGTGACAAGGGCCAGAAAGCAGAAGGGGACAAGGAAGCTGGTGATAGGGAACCCAAGTTTGAGTAAGGATATTGTTGATGTGTTGTGAGATTGTTAACCATTGTCACAGGGCAACATTTGTAGTAACTGTTAAATGTGAAACTATTTTGTTCTGTAAGCCTTTATCTTAAGTGAGAATAACAGCACATTTTGAAGAGTGTAGTCAATGTCACTGAACTGTGCATGTAGAAATTTCTGAAATGGTGCATCTTTGGCTATGTGTATTTTCACCAAAAAAAAAAGACGTTGAGAAGTTAGAGGGTTGATATGTTGTGGGGTTGTTAACCAACGTCATAAAAACAACTTGTGTACTTCTGTTTCATGAGAAACTATTTGTTCTGTAAGCCTTCACCTGAAGTACAATTAAAAAAAAAAAAAAAAAAGATTACAAAAAAAAAACTGGCTAACGAGTACATAAAAAGATGCTCAACATCATCAGTCATCAGAGAAATGCAGATGAAAACAACAATGAGATACCACTTCACACCCAATAGAATAGCTATTACTTAATTTAAAAAAAAAAAAGGGAAAACAGCAAGTGTTGGCAAGGATGTGGAAAAACTGGAACCCTTGTATACTGCTGGTGGGAATGTGAAATGGTGCAGTTGCTGTGGAAAACACTTTGATAGTTCCTCAAAAAGTTAAGCATTGAAATACTGTATGAGCCAGAAATTCCACTCCTAGGTATATACCCAAAAGAATTGAAAGCAGAAACTCAAAAAGACACATGCACACCAATTTTCATTGCAGCATTATTATTCACAATGGCTAAAAGGTGGAAACAACCCAAGTGCCCATCAACAGATGAATGTATAAACGACTGTGGTATATACATATAATGGAGTATTACTCAGTTATAAAGAAAAATGAAGTTCTGATACATGGTACTTCCTGGATGAACCTTGAGAACTTTACAATAAGCAAAATAAGCCAGATGCAAAGGGACAAATATTGTATGATTCCACTTATATGAAATATCTGGAACAGGTAAATCCATCGAGACAAAAGAAAATTGGTCATTACCAGTGTCTTAGTCATCTAGTGCTGCTGTAACAGAAATACCACAAGTGGATGGCTTCAAAAACAGAAGTTTATTCTCTCACAGTCTAATAGGCTAGAAGCCCAAATTCAGGGTGTCAGCTCCAGGGGAAGGTTTTCTCAGTTGGCTCTGGAGGAAGGTCCTTGTCATCAATCTTTCCCTGGACTAGGAGCTTCTCCATGCAGGAAGCCCAGGTCCAAAGGAGACGCTCTGTTCTGGGTGGTGCTTTCTTGGTGGTATGATGTGTCGTCGTAGTCCGTGCCCCCCCCCCCCCCCGCCCCGCCACTTCCCTTTCATCTCTTGTAAGATAAAAGGCAGTGCAGGCCACACCCCAGGGAAACTCCCTTAACATTGGGTCAGGGATGTGACCTGAGGTGTTACCTCCCACCTTAATCCTTTTTAACATAATCTAATCTTGCCTCATTAACCAAAGGCAGAGATTAGGATTTACAACACATAGGAAAATTACGATCACAAAATGGAGGACAACCACACTATACTGGGTACCATGGCCTACCCAAGTTGACACATATTTTGGGGGGGATACAATTCAATCCATGACAACCAGGGAATGGAGGGAGGGGAGAATGGAGACAGAAATCACCATAATGCTTACTTAAAATTGGTGAGTTTTATTTTATGTGCATTTCTCAATAAAGTTCTTTTTTTTTTTTTAATTAGCAAAAGAAATATATGACAGCTACTAGGTTAAAATGCAGACCGAACATATATGTACCCATTGCTGTTGAGTCGATTCCAACTCATAGTGACCCCACAGGACAGAGTAGAACTGCCCCATAGGGTTTCCAAGGCTGTAATCTTTACGGAAGCAGGTTGCAACATTTTTCTCCCACGGAGCAGCTTTTGGTTAGCAGCCAAGTGCTTAACCCCTGCACTACCAGGGCTCCTCTCTGTATATATATATATATATACACACATACACACACACACACACACATTATATATATATACATACACACCCACTTCACTATAAGTATATATATATATATACTTATATATATACACACCCACTTATCAACAGGGTTAGTTCCAAAAACCAGGTCTTTATGCAAAATTAGCATTATGCAAAAATGGGATGACCACATCAGATCATAAAATGGAGGATCACTACATCATTACATAACTGCCAAGTCACATCATTACATAACTGCCAAACTACTGAGAATCATGGACCAGCCAAGTTCACACATAACCTTAACCATCACAGCCAGCATTACTCTTGCCTCATACCTCAACGTTCGTTACTGCCAGACGTACATGGTTAAGATGCAAAATAGTCAGAGAGTAGAGTTTCTTACTATTATCGTAAATGAGAAATTCTGGATAATGACATAGTCAATAAGTGAGGCATAGGTGTATGTGTGTGTATATATATATATATATATACACACACATATACATATATATACACATACATATATACATATATATACACACATACATATACATAACTATATATATATATATAGTTACTTAGGTTGTTGTTGTTAGATGCCATTGAGTTTGTTCCGACTCACGGCGACTTATGTACAACAGAACAAAACACTGCCAGGTCCAGAACTAACTTCACGATTGTTGCTATGTTTGAGCCCATCGTTGCTGCCAGTGTCAATCCATCTCATAGAGGGTCTTCCTCTTTTTTCGCTGACCCTCTACTTTACCGAGTATGATGTTCTTCTCCATTAACTAGTCTCTCCTGATAACATGTCCAAAGTATTTGAGACAAAGTCTCGCCATCCTTGCTTCTAAGGAGCATTCTGGCTGTACTTCTACGATAGATTTGTTCGTTCTTCTGGCAGTTCATGGTATATTCAATATTCTTCACCAACACCATAATTCAAAGGCATCAATTCTTCTTCAGTCTCTCTTATTCATTGTCCAGCTTTTGCATGCATATGAGGTGACTGAAAATACCATGACTTGGGTCAGGCACACCTTAGTCCTTAAAGTGACATCTTTGCTTTTTAACACTTTAAAGAGGTCTTTTGCAGCAGATGTGCCCAGTTCAATACATCATTTGATTTGTGACTACTGCTTCAAAGGGCAATGATTGTGGATCCAAGTAAAATGAAATCGTTGACAACTTCAATCTTTTCTCCATTTATCCTGATGCTGCTTATTGGTCAGGTTTTAAGAATTTTTGTTTTCTTCATGTTGAGGTGTAATCCACACTGAAGGCCGTAGTCTGTGATCTTCATCAGTAAGTACTTCTCTACTTTCAGCAAGCGAGGTTGTGTCGTCTGCATAAGGCAGATTGTTAATGAGTCTTCCTCCAATCCTGATGCCCCATTCTTCTTCATGTAGTCCAGTTTCTTGGATTATCTGCTCGGCATGCATATATATAACCCAACCCACTGTTATCAAGTTGATTCCGACTCACAGTGGTCCCGTAGGGTTTCCAAGACTGTAAATATTTACAAAAGCAGACTGTCACATCTTTTCTCCTGCGGGGCCGCTGGTGATTTTGAACTGCTCACCTTTTGGTTAGCAGTCGATCACTTTAACCACTGCGCCACCAGGGCTCCCATTCAGTCAGGAGTAGACAAGCAAGGATTACAACAGATCAGAGGAAAGCCTCTAGCATGAGAAAAATAGAGATCAAACAGAAAAAGGCAACCTGAAGGACAAAGAAAATATATAGGGAGGAAAAAAAAAAACTATCATTATTCTCAAAGAGATATGAGAAGAAATTGCATCTGTGATACAAAAAACAGGATGGTATTTTATAAAAACATTTAGAGAACTAAAAACAACTTCCGTATATTAAAAACAGGATAGCAAAAATTAAAAAAACAAATTTCAATAGAGTGATTAGAAGATAAAGTTGAGAAAATTTCTCAGAAAGAACAAAAAAACAAAGAGATGGGGGGAAAAGAAGAAAGAAAAAAATTGGGAAACTAATCCAGGAGGTTCAACATAAAAATAATAGAAAAAGAGGAACTAGAAACAAGGAAATCATTAATGAAATTTCACAATACTGAAAGGACATGAGTTTCCCAGACTGAAATATCCCACTGATGCCCAGCAAAACTGATAACAACAGATGCCCATCAAAACATATCACTGAGAAAAAACAGGTTATATACAAAACATCAGGAGTAAGAATGGGTCCAAACTTCTCAACAGCAACACAGGAATTTAGAAAACAACAAAACAATACCTTCAAAATGCTGAAAGAAAATTGTTTCCAACTTACTTACTTAACCAAACTAACCATCAAGTGTGAGGACAGAATAAAGATGTTTCTAGATATTCAAGACCTTGAAAATTTTACCTACCATGTAAAGCTACTGTAGGATATCCACCTTCAAAATGAGGGAGTAGACTGAGAAAAAGGAACACATACAATTCAATAAAGCAAGAGAAAAGCAAAGGGTACCTAAAAATGATGATGAAGAGAAGAAACAGGAGGTCGGTAACTATCATCAGAGAAGACAAGCATTCCCAGATTACACCCAGGTAACTAAAGAGACTGGCATGCTGAAAGCTGTCATACCATGCCTTCTGCAACTTGCTATCTTTTTAAACTACTGGAGAATATCCTTGAACAAAACAAGGGACTAAATAAAAAGTGAGGAAGACTTAAGATCTAGGAAACAGAAAATAGAGAATTCAACCTTGGAGAAAGGCAAAGGGAATTCCAAGGATGATAGCAAAAAAAAAAAAAAACACCTATTCAGGAAACAAGACTAAATGTAAAAGGAATAAGGGGTCTCCATAAGGAATGTTTCCAAGTAAAAATAAAACAAAACTGGATCTGATAGATTCCCTGATATTACTGACCTTTAGTAAAAGTGTACTGTGAGGCTACAGGAAAGTATGGGAATAATTAGCAGGTACAAAGAAAATTAAACAAATGAAAAAACCAGGCAGTTATTAACTTTAGAAAAAAAGAAAAAAATGTAATAATTATATTCAACCATGCCCAGCATAGGCATAATAGTGTAAACATTAAATACTGATTTATTAAAAAATTATAATTATAATGAAGGAGTTGGGAATGGAATCAAAAGCAGAGAGGATGTTTGTACATGACAGCTAAATCCTCACCCACCATAACAGAAAATCAATAGAAAATGTCTAAAATTGATGAATCAAAAAAGCAGCAGGATATGTATACAATTTAGAACAAAAGAGATGTGTAAATGCCAGAATAAAAAGTTTAAAAAAGTTCTTGCCTCAAAAAAGGGGACAGAGTGGGGGGAACCAATGTATTCTGTTAAGAAAAGAACACACAACTCAGTTGAAAAATAGGCAAAAAACTTGAATTGCTGCTTCACAAAAGAGAACATACAAATGTCCACTAAACATATGAAGGGTACTCAACTTCTTTAGTCATTAAAAAAGTGCAGTATCACTACATACCCACCAGAATGGCTAAAATGAAAAAAAATTACTAAGTGTTTATGAGAATATGGAGCAACTGCTGGTGTGATATGAACTGGTATAATCACTTTGGAAAAACAATATCTACTAAAACGGAACATATGCAACATCCAGCAGTTCCACTCCTAGATATATACCCAACAGAAATATGGACATATGTTTGCCAGAACAAATGTACAAGAATATACACGACAGCACTAGTCATAACAGCCAAAAACTAGAAACATGCAAGAAATATTCACTGATAGAATGGATAAATTGTGGTAATTCATAAAATGGGACGTTATACATCTATGAGAATGGAAGAACTACAACTACCTGTAATAACCTGGATGAATCTCACAAATATAATGCTGAGCAAAATAAACTAGATATAAAAAATATATGAGTTTACTTATATAAAGCTCAAAAACAGGTAAAACTAATCCACAGCATTAAAATTCAAGATAATAGCTACTCTTCGGAGGCACAGTGACTAGGACAGGGCATGAGGTGGGCTTTTGGAGTGCTGGTACTGTTCTGTTTCTTGAGCAGGAGACATGTTACACAGGTATGTCCCCTTTATGCAAATTAATTAAGCTACATACTTCAGATTTCTGCACTTTTCTCCATGTACATTATGCATCAATAAAAAGTTTAAAAGAAGACCCCAATTCCACTATTTATAAGCTGTGTGACCTTGGACAAATTATTCAACCTAATGGAAAATGAATTTCCTCATCTATAAAACAGGAATGACAAAAGTATCTACTACTCTCTTGGGGATTTGGGGGAAGTTTAAATGAGATAATGTACATCAAATGTTTAATAGAATGCCTCACAAATACTAAGCTCACAATAAAAGCTTACTTATTATTAACTTTTTAGACAACGAAAAAGAAGGGGAAACTACTAGATAGCCCTATTTTAAACAAGCCCAAATTTGACTTATCTGAAAAATCAAATTGAACTGTGTAGTGAGATGACGAGATTCAGATCTGCCACTTAGTATCGCCATGATCCTAGGCAAGTGAATCAACTCTCTCTGAGATTTCATTTTCTCTGTTATAAAAGGGGATAAAAATCAGTTTTGTACATGTGTATAAGTTTATAATTTTAAAAACAGATTAAAAGAGGAAGACAGTTCCAAAGAGTCTTTGCGTACGTCTAAATAGCTGTAAAAAAGACAAATGTATATTTTCATGTGTGCATATGTGCATGTGTGAAAGCATGAGTTTATTTAAAAATACGAAGGTAAGTAGTGGAAGAAATCTCTGAAAGAGTTGAAAATGGATGCCTCTGTAGAGGAGAAATTGGCTGGATGCTCTGTGGAGCAAAAATAGCACAGGAAAGATAACTGCTCCTTTTCATTTCAAGCCTTGTAGTATTGACTTTTTAACTATGTATATCTAGTACCTTGTTTTAAATTAAAATTAAATTTAAAAATAACATTATCTACTTTAAAAATACATAGCTAGGTTCTACTGAATTAGAAAATAATTGAAGGGAAGCTCCAAACTAAATTGATCAATATCAACTTCATGGACAAGAAACCAAGCATTAAATACATTAATACATTCATAATTCAACTTTTCTGTCATGGGACAGAGTGCGGGTGGCATAGAAATACTAACTTTAAGGAGTTCACAGATGCTTAACTTTTATTATTAGTGACTATACTACGAAGGAATCATCTATTCTTCATTGGTTTAAGTCTATTTTAAGACCCAAGGAATTAAAAAAGAAATGCTGTTTTTTTTTTATTCTTTTCTTTAGAAATAATTAAGTAGTATTTGGAACATTAGGTTCAAACTTAAACTGCTCACAACTCTCTAAGATATTAATTTCCCCATAAGGTAAGAGTGTCCTTCAAAGTGTCATGGCATGTACTGACCTATGCTAGGATTTTCATATGGAACTGCTTACCACAACTCAAGCCTGATTTTTTTTAGCACATATGAATTGTTTTCAAAGATCTTTGAGAATAGGCTACCAAAGCACAGAAACTGGGGTAGAGTGAATATCAGAATCAACCTGCGGCCCTGGCAAGACCCATGTCCCCAACTTATTATCTGATGGGTTTAACACACTAGAAAGTGCTAAGAACAATTTCTCGCATATAGAAAGTGCTCAATACATGTTAGTTCTCAAAATCATTGACGGTCAGAGGCAACATGGTCAAGTAATTAAGAGCACAGACTCTGCCTGAAAAGGAATCACTGCTCTATCAACTGGTGGTGGTCGTGGATGCCTTTGAGTCAATTCCGATTCTTGGTGACCCCATGTGTGCAGAGTAGAACTGCACTCCATAGGGTTTTCAAGGCTGTGACCTTTTGGAAGCAGATGGGCAGGCATTACTTTCAAGGTGCTTTCGGGTAGGTATGAACCACAAACCTTTCAGTTAGTAGTCCACTGAGTAACCATTTTTGCCACCTAGGGAGTCCTGCTATATCAATTACTAGATGTGAACTCTTGTGAAAATACTTAACCCATCGCTGCCCCAGTTTCTGCATCTTTAAAATGGAAACAATACGGTATCTTCCTGATAGGGGTGTCGTGAGGATTAAATGAAAAATGTCAAACATTTAGAACAGTGCTTTGGCATATTGTAAACCCTCAATATATGTCAGCTACTATTGCTCTTTACACTATACATTTGAAACAACAGATAGTTTGTTATACCTATTCAAAACCATTAGATGCTAAAAATAATGTAACAAAATGTCAGAGGTAAAAAACTGATTTAAACTGTGAACGATGTTCAGGACTATACTGATGGATATAAATAAACCTTTCCTGAGAAATACTGGGGTAGAAAAATGACACAAAACTGCACAGGTTAGCACTAACAAAAGGAAACTCCTATCTGATACCAACAGTTGAATCCTGGCACACCAGAAATCTACCGTCATAGTTGTGGCAAACTTCACAAAAGAGCCAGCAACCCCATAGCCTTTTGACCAGAGAAACAATTACAAGTATAAGTGAAACACAAGGGTAGAAATACATTCTTTTATTTAGGCCAATTTGGACAACTTAATGTATATCATTTAGGGGAGCCTATCAACTCCCTCCTAGATTTAAAAAAAAGGAGGGGAGGGATAAGGAAAAAAGAAAACAATATGTTAATGGAAGTGTTTTAATCTAACCAATTATTTCAAACACTCCCAGCTCTATAAGCCTCTTACCACTGCACAGTTGATGGCTAACTTGAGTAATTAATTCGCTTCATCTGTTTCTCTACAAGTCTTAACTAGTACAAAAATGTGTATATACTTTTCAAATGCAGTCACAAGAACGTAAAACAATGAAAAGTCTGGTGGGTGATATTTTTTGCCTTTTCTTTAAGTTGAATCCAAACTCAAAACATGAAGAAATGGATAGGACGGTTGTTACAGCCTGAGAAAACACACACACACACACACACACACACACACACACACACACACACACACACACACACACACACACACACACACACACACACACACACACACACACACACACACACACACACACACACACACACACACACACACAATTAACTCTCAATTCCTATGGGTATTTAGGTGCTTTTCCAAAACTATCTGCACTCCTCTGTAAGTCCACAAACAAGACACCCATTGTGTGAATCAGTAAATTGTATGACGTCACTGAAACACAAGTACCAACTGGTATCACAAACAGTTTGTGTTTCCAAGGATACCAGGACCTTCAAATACTGCGCAGTTATACAAAGCCATGAGCATGACCTTCCTAACAATACCAGGAGCCTGCCTACTTTCTCTCTTTTTAGTCACTGTTTTCAACAGGGAAAGGACACTGATTTTGCTCCAACAATTCTCCAAATAATACGCTCAGGAGCATTCCTCAATCGTGCAATTGTTCGTTATTTTTGTATTCTCAAATAATGACAGCAAAAAAAGAGGATTAAAAATCTACATAGCCTTTTAATAGAGAGACCGCAAAAGGCTAGCCAGGTGTCTGTTAATGGAAATTCACAATGCAAAATTTCAAAAAATGCAATTCATATAAACACTTCTGATTAATCCCTGCAGTTATTTTCCTCTGTGTTATGGAGTACTCTTTCAGGAACACAGACAACTTCTTCCTTGTGTGTCTTTCCTGAAGAAGTTATTTTTCCTTACTTACTATTAGTCTTGAAATCACATAATTTAGTATGTAAACTTGTTTATACTAGCTAGAGTAGCTACTGCAACACAGAAACACAGGTTGGGAGTGAGATGTTATTAGTGTTAAAAGTCAAACAAGTTTATAGGTCTTCATGAAGGTCTCTAAAACAAGGTAGTACTTAGGGCTAAACTGTTATAAAAGGTCTATAGCTAAATTCTTCTTTAATATATCCAGAGAGAGGTTTTTTATTTATATTATGTTTATATTTATATTATGTTTACATCAACTTTATCTGTGGAATATTTATATTATGAAACTTTATTTGTAGAGTGTGTTTTCCATTAATTAGATGTACCACTGAGATTTTGGGCAATTCCAGAATTCTTATTTTCCTATTTAGGAGATAAATATTTTAAGCAAGTATTTCTTAAAATACATGCTGAAAACTGATGAGGAAAACAAAGAACTCACAAAGACTTGACTTATTGAGTTCCAAAGAGCTGTTTGATGATGATGATAGCACAGAGAGTTCTAAACTATATGAATGGAACAAGTCAACCACCTCCACACCTTCTGGCTTCTCTCTTTGTATTATCTCACAGACTGATACAATGCCAAGATTATAGGCAAAGAAAGGGACTTTTTTATTTTTAACTTAGCCATTTTAAAAACTTTTGGGGAAAAAACAGTCTTTTTTACAAACGGTGCTGGCAAAACTGGATAGCCATCTGCAAAAAAATGAAACAGGACCCATACCTCACGCCATATACAAAAACTACTTCAAAATGGATCAAAGACCTGAATATAAAGCCAAAAATTATAAAGTTCATAGAAGAAAAAATAGGACCAATGCTACAGGCCTTAATACATGGCATTAACAGGATACAAACCATAACCATCAACACACAAACCCCAGAAGATAAGCTAGATAACTGGGATCTTCTAAAAATCAAACACCTATGCTCTTCAAAAGACTTCACCAAAAGAGTAAAAAGAGAATCTACAGACTGGGAAAAAATTTTTGGACAGTACAAATCAGGCAAAGGTCTAATCTTCATAATCTACAAGAAAATCCAACACCTCTACAACAAAAAGACAAATAATCCTATTCAAAAATGGGCAAAGGAAATGAAGAGACACTTCACCAAAAAAGACATTCAAGCGGCCAACAGACACATGAGGAAATGCTCGTAATCACTAGCCGTTAGAGAAATGCAAATTAAAACCACAATGAGATACCATCTCACCCTGGCATTACTGGCACGAATCAAAAACACTGGAAATAACAAATGTTGGAGGGGCTGCGAGGAAATCCAAACTCTTATGCACGGCTGGTGGGAATGCAAAATGATACAATCACTTTGGAAAAAGATATGGCACTTCCTTAGAAAGCTAGAAATAGAAATACCATACGATCCAGTAATCCCACTCCTATGAATGTATCCTAGAGAAATAAGAATCATCACTCAAATAGACATATGCACACCTATGTTCATGGTAGCATTGTTCACTATAGCAAAAAGATAGAAATACCTAGATGTCCATCAACAGATGAATGGAACAATGAACTATGGTACATACACACAATGGAGTGCTATGCAACGATAAAGAGCAATGATGAATCTGTGAAGCATCTTATAACATGGATGAAACTGGAGGACGTTACGTTGAGTGAAATAAGTCAATCACAAAAGGACAAATACTGTATGAGACCTCTATTGTAAAAACCCATGAAAAAGTTTACACACAAAAAGTAACAATCTTTGTTGGTTACCAGGGATGGGGGGGGGAGTACTAAATAGGCAAGAGATAAGTGGTATCTTGGGTGAAGGGTGAGACAGTACACAGTATTGGAGAAACCAGCACAGCTTGTACAAGGATAGGTCATGGAAGCTCCATAGACACATCCAAACTCCCTGAGGGACTGAATTGCTGGGCGGAGGGCTGTGGGGACCATGGTCTTGGGGAACATCTAGCTCAACTGGCATAACACAGTTTATAAAGACAATGTTCTACATTCTACCCTGGTGAGCAGCGTGTGGGGTCTTAAAAGCCTCTGAGCAGCCATCTAAGATACTCCACTGGTCTCATCCCTTCAGGAGCAAGAAAGAATGAAGAGAACAAGATACAAGGAAAAAATTAGTCTGAAGGACTAATGGACCACAGCTACCAAGACCTCCACCAGACTGAGTCCAGTACAGCTAGATGGTGCCCAGCTACCACCACTGACTGCTCTGACCGGGATCACAACAGAGGGTTCTGGACAGAGCTGGAGAAGGATGTAGAACAAAACTCTGCCTCACAAAAAAAAGACCAGATTTACTGGCCTAAAGGAGACTGGAGAAACCCTGAGAGTATGGCCCCCAGACACCCTTCCAGCTCAGTCAGTGGTTAAGTCACTTCCAAGGTTCACCATTCAGCTGGGGAGTAGACAGCCCCATAAAACCAAATGGGACTAATGAGACACAGCAGTCCAGGGACAAGGTCTAGAAGGCAGAAGGGGACAACAAAACTGGTGATAGGGAACCCAAGGTTGAGTAAGGATAGTGTTGATGTGTTGTGAGGTTGTTAACCATTGTCATAGGGCAACATGTGTATCAACTGTTTAATGAGAAACTATTTTGATCTGTAAACCTTCATCTAAAGTGAAAATAGCAGCACAATTGGAAGAGCGTGGTCGATAGTCACTGAACTGTGCATGTAGAAATTTTTGAAACGGTGTATCTTTGGCTATGTATATTTTCACCAAAAAAAAACCAAAAAAGGGTTGAGAAGGGAGATGGCTGACATGTCATAAAACAATATGTGTACTACCGTTTAATGAGAAACTATTTGTTCTGTAAACCTTCACCTGAAGTACAATTTAAAAAAAAATTTTTTTTAAATAAATGGTAATGTGAAGAATTCAATATTATGTATAAAGGGCCAATTACTCTCAAAAGATAGGCAAGAGATAAAACATCTAAGAAAAAAAAATTTTACTATAAAAAGCCATTGTGGGACTCACGTCCTTCAGAGCCTCCAAAAGTAAGAAATATTGCCTCATCGTCAGCTTCCATATAACTACTAATGGGGAAGGGGAGAGAGAAGTACTTACTAAATTTAGTGGGGCACTAGTACAATTTTCAAGCCAAAGAAAGCTTAAAATATAATTCTTAATAACTACAGTTGGAACAGAGAACAAGATCATGGCTTCTGTGACTTCTAATTCACTATCAAGCTCATTTTGCCAGGGTGCATACCTTTATCAAGCCAGTGTTTATATTCAAATACATTTCTGTATCCAAAACACCATGATCATAAGATATGATTAAACATATTTAACTTATAATAAATTACACTTAATTGTGTCAAAGCAACATCTATTAAAAGTAACTTTTAAGCACTTCATCATTCCTTCAAAGTGGGTAATATAAATTAAAAACCAGTTTCTCTGTTAATGACAACGCTCTCGAAGTGTTAAATCTAGTTAACAGAAAATAAAACAGAAGTGGATGGAGAAAAAATGGGGCTTGGAGCAGCTGAGAAGCTACTCAGTAACTATTAGAATTTCATAGTTTTCATTATGCCAAAGTGGAAACTAAAAAGATCAGGAGTGAAGGGGGAATGGCTGAAAGCCTGATATAGCAGGGCAAATGGAAGATAGAAATGTTTGCTGAAGCATGGGGCAAAGATAGAAATGGCAAGAATTAGAATTCAAAATGGTGAGCAGATTGAGTCCTTCTCTAGCACTGCAGACACATAACCAAAACTAACTCTTTGTATAACTAGGTCAAGAACCAATCACATGACCAAAAGATCAACAATTACTTAAAGCAAAGATGAGAAGATAAAGGGACAGGGAAACTTGAGCACTGGAAATGGAACAATCAGAATGCAATTAAAGAGAATGTTGACACAATATGAAAAATATAACTGATGTTACTGAACAATCTGTACAGAAGTTGTCAAATGGGAACCTAATGTGTTGTGTAAAACTTTCACTGAAAACACAATATTTTTTTTTAAAAAAAGAAAGAAACAATCACATGATTATGTGGATCAATAGTGTGAAGCAAATGAACCTAGCCAGTTTCTGGCAGCTTACTAAATAGTTGTACTCTCAATCCTACAATTAATTTTTTTTTTAACAATAATTTAGATAAACAAGATGGCATACATATTAAATTTATTGATGACACAAAGTGAGTACAATGGTTCACATGATGGGGCACAAAATTAGGACCTAAAATTATCATGACAAGATAAAAGCAATGAGACAGATTTAACAATCTAAAATTAATTAGCAATATATTATTTGCATTGTTTGATATCCTTAATCAGTCTTTCAGAACAATTTTTAATGTAAGATTGTACCATATAGATGTGTCAGAATTTACTGAATGAATGCCCAGATGTTGATAATATAAGGTTGGTTCCAATTGTTCACTTTTATAAATTAATTTGCAATAAATGTCATACCCAAAGTTTATATGCATCTGATATATCTTAGAATAAATTCCAAGAATGCAATTACTGAACCAAAGGTTTGCATTTTTTACAATTCTTATCATACACATTTGCCAAACAGTCCTTCAGAAAAGTGTATGCACTAATTTATATTTCCCAACACAGAGGACGAAGTTTATTTTAACACATCCTAACAACAAATGTTATTTAAATCTTTGTCAATTTTAAAGGTAAAAAAAAAAAACATACTTCTGCAGTGATGTCATGCAAAATGGTACAGTAGGAGGTTGTAGGTGTCAGTCCCTCCACCAAAACAACAACTGAACTAGAAAGAGCAATTGAAATCAGCTATGTTGTAACTCTGGAATGTGAGTGAAAACTTACATCAACCAGGGAAAGGCCTGATGAAGTGAGAAGCTGCTAATCTTTTGCAGGTGAGCCATGTGCACCAATCAGCTGCCATCGCCCATTCCTTAGTCCTGCTGTGGTGGTGGGAACAGTAGAGTGGCTGCTTGCTGCCAGGGTAAGCAGTAGGGATCCTGCCCTCCAAAGATTTGAGTTGCACATTTGGGTTGGTATGGCAGTGCCCTGAGGAACCACAGCAGATGACTGTGCGGTTTCAGCTCTGTCACAGTCATGGCTTCTCCTAGTGGCACTGGCTTCAAGGACTGGTGCAAGATGTGTGTGTGTGTGCGTGTGTGCGCGCGTGTGTGCGTGCATGTGCGTGTCTGTGAAATGTGTCATGTCATTGGCTGAATACAAAGACAACAGAGCAAAAACTTCAATGACCACGCATAATAGGAGTGCCACACTCTTGGAAAAGTCACTAAACAAACAGACCACTACACCTTTCATCAAGTAACAAGAGCAATTCCTGAGGGGGAGAATCAGATTTTCAGAGCTACCACAGTATTATACCCAGAATGTGCAGTTCTCAACAAAAAATTATAAAACATAGAAAGAAAGAATAGCCCATTCAAAGTAAAAAAACCAAAAATGTCAATCAAGAATACTATGTCCGTCAAAATTATCCTCAAGTATGGAGTAGAAATGAAGACAATCCCAGATAAACAAAAGCTGAGGGAATTAATTACAAGTAAACCTACCTACAATAAATGCTAAAAGGAGTCTTTCAGCCTGACATGAAAAGACAATAGTAACTCAAAGCCACAAAAAGAAAGAAAGAATACAGGTAAAAGAAGCTACATAGGTAAATATGAAAGCCAGTATTATTGTACTTTGGACTTATAACTCCTCTTTTTTCATATATGATTTAACAACCAAATATTAAAAAAAAAAAAAAAAAACCAACTACAAACCTATGTTAATGGACACATTGTATACAAATGTAATTTGGGAAAACATCAGTATAAAGGTGGAGGGATGGAAATGTAATGGGGCAGAGTGTATGTATAGCATTTAACTAAGTCAATATTATTTATACAAACTAAGTTGTTAATAAGTTTAAGATGTTAACTGTAGCCCCCAAGATAACCACAAAGAAAAGTCATTAAAAAAAATATACAGGAAAGAAAGAAGGGAATCAAAACAGTATACTACAAAAATTCAACTAAATAAAAAAAGGCAGTAATGGTGGGAATTGAGGAAGAAAAAACGTAAGACATATAAAAAATGAAAAGCTAAATGGTTGAAGTAAATTCTTTTTTTAACTCATAATTACTTTAAATGTAAATGGATAAAATTCTCCTATTATAAGAGAATATTATAAACAACTGTATGCCAACAAATTGGACAACATAGATAAAACGGACAAATTCACAGGAACACAAAAACTACTAAAACTGGCTCAAGAAGAAATAGAAAATCTGAATAGACCTATAACAAGTAAAGAGACTGAATAAGTAATTGAAAAACTCCCAACAAAGAAAGTCCAGAACCAGATGGCTTCACTGGTGATATCTACCAAATATTTAAAGAGGAACTAACACCAATTCTTCTCAAACTTTTCCAAAAAATAGATGAGGAAGGAACACTTCCTAACTAATTTAATGAGGCTAGCATTACCTTGATACTAGCAAAAAAAAAAGACATTACAAGAAAACTACTGGCCTATAACCTTAAAATAGATGCAAAAATCCTTAACAAAATGCAAGCTAACTGAATTTAGCAGCCGACTAAAAGGATTACACACCATAACCAAGTGGGATTTAGTCCATAGATGCAAGGTTGACTCAACATGCAAAAAAAATTACTCAATGTAATACATTTCATTAACAGAATGAAGTAAAAAACAAAAAAACCATGATCAACTCAATTACTCAGTTGATGAAGAAAGAGCTTTTAATAAAATCTAACACCTTTCATGATAAAAATACTCTACACACTA
Organism: Dugong dugon; assembly: GCA_030035585.1. Taxonomy (NCBI): domain Eukaryota; kingdom Metazoa; phylum Chordata; class Mammalia; order Sirenia; family Dugongidae; genus Dugong; species Dugong dugon. Next base: position 40,540,145 of record CM057469.1, on the reverse strand, counting down.
AGAATAAAAGAGGAATTTCTCAATATGATCAAGGGCATTTATGAAAAACCCACATTGTTTCTGAAAATTAAAAAAAAATTTGGAAATAGATAATGGTGATGGTTACACAACATCGTGAATGTACTTAATGCCACTGAACTGAACACCCCAAAAATGATTAAAATAAATTTTGTTACATATATTTTACCATAATAAAAAAAAGTTTTAAAAAGTTACTTCTGTTTTATACATTTATTGAGTACTGCTATAATCAAATCTCTGTGCTAGACATTAAGGATAAAAAGTGCAGAGTCCATCACAAAATAGAGACAAGTAATCAAACAGTAGCAATAAGATGTGAAGCACATCAGCTAAAGGAATTTTTTTTTCAAAAAGTTATACTAGCATACCTTAAAAAGTGTATTTTAATACCACATACATAAACACAAACTTATTTGCCAATCTTCAGACATAGAGCCAAGCCTTCTTTTAGAATAGGGGTCTGTCAATTCAGAGTTCTACATAGTATTTTCTCATAAATCATACCTACTATGTATCAACTCTGATTTCCAGTTATTTTATTTTTCTTTAACTAATGAAAGCTTAAAGATAGTAGTGAAATAACCTGAGTATGAAGTCCTTCTAAATTTTTGCTTTTTTCTAGTGTTTTATAGTTGTTTCACCAGATTGAGAACAATTATTTTTAAGCAACTTGCCTTAATTGAGTCTTTCCAAAATATTAATATTTAACTTTATGAAAACAACTTCTTGCACTCAGACTTCATCAATTCATAAAACATTAAAATTTAATGTGATTACAATAACAAGAACAAACTGGCAAGTGTAAGAACAAGCAAGTATCATTGATTCTTGGTAAGTTTACTTTACTGATGGGTACAGAAGTGAGGGGGCACGTTGGAAAGAAGTCCATCAGCCCACATGTTCAGTGCACCATAAGCATTAGTTAGTAGGTTTCACAGAAGGAATGGAGAGCTTTGGGGAATCAATCATGTCAATCCAGCAAGCCTTGTATAAAATACTGTAGATATTTTCATAAAGTTAGTTATTAGACAAGAGTGTAGGTAGGGAACTGTGAAATAATTTTACTTGTAAACTAACTTGTTTTTTTCTTCCTTGGAAGATTAAAAAGGATTTTTATGAATCACCTATCTAATTGGTTTCAAAAGCTCACAGCAAAAATCAAACTGTTAAGCCTATTATCAATTTAAAATAAATATCTAATTATCTTGATCAAGAATAAGACGAAGGAAAGGATCCTAAAATAATAAAATCTAGCTTTGTTATTGTGGTTATCGTTGGGTACCGTCTAGTTGGTTCTGACTCATAGTGACCTCGAGCACAACAAAATGAAACACTGCCTAGCCCTGCACCATCCTCACAATCGTTGCTATGTTTGAGCTCACTGTTGCTGCCACTGTGTCAAGCCACCTTGTTGAGGGTCTTTCTCTTTTTCATTGACCCTCTACTTTACCAGGCATGAAGTCCTTCTTCAGGAATTGGTCCCTCATGATAACATGTCCAAAGTAAGTGAGATGAAGCCTCACTATCCTCCCTTCTAAGGAGTATTCTGGCTATACTTCTTCCAAGACAAATTTGTCCGTTCTTCCGGCATTCCACGGCATATTCAATATTCCTTGTCAACACTCAAATGTATCAACTCTTCTTCTGTCTTCCTTATTCATTGCTCTGCTTTTGCATGCACATGAGGCTTCAGAAAATACAATGGCTTGTATCAGGCACACCTTAGTCATCAAAGTGACATCTTTGCTTTTCAACACTTTAAAGAGATCTTTTGCAGCAGCAAATGTTGCCCAATGCAATACGTTGATCCAAGTAAAATGAAATGCTTGACAACCTCAATATTTACTCCACTTATCATGATGTTGCTTATTGGTCCAGTTGTGAGGATTTTTGTTTTCTTTATGTTGAGGTGTAATCCATACAGAAGGCTTCGATCTTCATCAGTAAGGGCTTCAAGTCCTCTTTGCTTTCAGCAAGCAAGGCTGTATCATCTGCATATTGCAGGTTGTTAATGAACCTTCCTCCAATCCTGATGCCACATTCCTCTTCATATAGTCCAGCTGCTCGGATTATTTGTTCAGCATACAGAATGAATAAGTATGGTGAAAGGATACAACCCTGACACACACCTTTCTTGATTTTAAACCATGCAGTATCCCCTTGCTATGTTCGAACCACTGCCTCTTGGTCTACGTACAGGTTCTATATGAACACAATTAAGTGTTCTGGAATTCCCATTCTTCACAATGTTTTCTATAATTTGTTATGATCCACGGAGTTGAATGCCTTTGCACAGTCAATAAAACACGGGTAAACATCTTTCTCGTATTCTCTGCTTTCAGTCAAGATCCATCTGACATCAGCAATGGTATCCTTCGTTTCACGTACTCTTCCGAATTCGGCATGAATTTCCGGCATTCTAGCAACCTGGCAATCTAGCATTACATTTGCCTTTTTCTAAAGAGAAAAAGAAAATCTCCCTATTAAACCCATGTTCTAAGAAATAATTGTCCCTTACCTTTCTTTGATTTACTATATTATCTTTCACATTCACAGTTAAATTTCTACTTGGTGAATAATGTTTTTCATCCTGCAGTTTGACACAATTTGATTTACACTGTGCAGAAGTCTTAATGAGCACTCTACACTTGTTAACAAAAGATAAGACAGTAGAAGAAAATAAAACTAGACACATAGATACAAAATGAAAGATGCCTGATTTTACTGAATCTCCCAGTTGGCTAAAACAACTATTATGAACTTATTTTTAAAATAACAAAATTTACAGCTATTATGAAAGCAAAACAAACACCTTATTTCAGGAAATTTTTAAGATTACAAAGTCTAAAACACAAGATTTTTCCCCCTAGAAAACCAAACTGCTAAAAAGTTGTTTGTGGTTGTATTCTATACTCTGAAGTCTAAAATGTACTCTCAAATTCATATGCCTTTAAAACAAAGATGAGAGTGTAAGGGGAAAGGGAAACTAGATTAATGGAAACAGAACAACCAGAACAGAAATAAAAAGAATGTTCACATATTGTAAAGAATGTAACCAATGTCACTGAACAATCTGTGTAGAAATTGTTGAATGAGAATCTAAACTGCCATATAAAACCTTCACCGAAAATATAGTATTATTTTTTTTAAAATTTTAAACATTCATATGCCTTGAGGGGTTAGATGGATAACAGAAATGAGTGAAGCAATAAAATAAAATGTGAGGAAATAATTACAAAAACTAATGGACAAATATGAAGATGATTACAATGCAAAATTACTGCAAATTCCTTCTTTGTTCATTTTAATCAATCAGTAATAAACCAACCAAGATTATTTCTATCTGAATAAAATTTTAAAAGAAAAACTTTTATACTGATAGAAGCAGACACAAAGTAATTACATTCACATCAAGTCTTTAATTAAAAACAAAACACATAATACCTCAAGAAAACATTTTCTTTTGGCAGTTAAAGTTGTTGACTGCTACCTGTTTCTCATATTTAAGAACAACTCAACTAGTTGGCAATTAGAAACTACTCTCAACATCTGGAAGAGCTGGGACCTACAAATCATACCACAGGCCATGAAAATTTTAGTAAAGAACAGAACCTGAGAAGTTTTCTTAACAAAATCTGTTTACCCACTGATCAGAAGTGCTCACTTAAATTCATAAACAGTGCACTGTCAAATCCACTGTATCTCTTTTCCATTCTCAATTTATCACAAGCCTTAACAAATGCAGATTATTTATGACTCATTAGATTAAAAAAATAAACTTTTAAGAAATTATTTTTAAAAATACAAAAAAATTATTTTAAACCACTGGGAAGAGAGGGAGGCATGAAATGCTCCTTTTGGGCTTTTCTTTTATTCTTCAATCTCTTGCTAGGGGTCAAAGTGAAACTGCAAAAGAGAGACAGCAGTAAGAAATAAAACCAGGAATGTTACCCACAGAGTCCACTTTGGTTGAATCAAGACTTATTACAGACTTCCTGAAGGTAGTGATCCCAGTCCTGGCACGTAATATGATCAATAAATAATTGCAGACTGATTGTAACAAAATCTTATTAGAATTTGTGGCCCAAAATAATTGGGTATTAACTTCTAAAGTACAGTGAATTCTCAGAATAACTAGGTCATTTATAATCAATACAAGTACAGGAAACCAATATCAATTATTTTTAGATTATTTGCTATTTAAAATTATCCAGACCAGTTTTCCTACATTAATGTAGCTAAGTAATAACAGACTATATTACTTTTAAGCAGCTAATAGTACAAAGAATAGAGGGAGAAGGAGCCAATGAACTGAATCTAACAGTATTAAATCTCAAATGAGAGGAAAACAAAGAAGATACACCTCTGAGAGAGGCCTAAAAGAGACAGACATAGAGAGAGGGAATGAATGTGTTTGTGGTTAGTGTGGAGAAGTGCTGAAAATACTACAAAAATTTTAGGGATTTAAGTTAAGCTAGGGATGTCTTTTACCTATTTCTATCTAGTTGCAGCTCTCAGACCTGACAGCATCAACTACGTATTTTCAACCAGTCTCTTTAAGTCTCCGAATCTACTACCCTGCAACACGAATACTTTTCAGCAGATCACTTTACCTTTCACTTCAGAAGACACTAGGCCACTAGAGCTTGAAGTGTCTTTAATAACTGCCTAGCATTTCTTATTACATTTTTCACTCATCTTTCCTTTTCCCTGGCAACAATTCTGTTCAGTTCAGTTCAATAAACATTTATTAAAGATCTATTAATTGTCAGGCACTGTGCTGAATGTTAAACACACACAGATGTTTGTCACATAGGGTCAAAGTTACTGCCCTCTAGGAGTTCTGAGTCTAGAAGGGTTCACAGAAATAGCCCTGGTGGTGCAATGGTTAAGAGTTCGACTGCTAACCAAAAGGTCTGTGGTTTGAACCCACCCAGTGGCTCTGTGGGAGGAAAACCAGGGGATCTGTTCCCATAGATTACAGCCTAGGAAACCCTATGGGGCAGTTCTACTCTGTCACAGGGGGTTGCTACGAGTTGAAAATCTACTCAATGACACCTAACAACAACTAGTTACCCAAGCCCCAAACCTGGCCGTTTTTCTAGAACCCTCCCTGTCCCACCACATCCACAATTCAATTATTCACCAAGACTTGTAGATCCTATATCTTAAATGTTTATTGAATCTGTGTTCTCTCTAATTCTTCAACCCCACTCCAACTCTCATAGTTCAGATTCTCACTGTATAACTGCTAACAGATCTGTCTGCTTCCAGCCTTGGCTCCATTCAACCAAAAACTGTACTCTTGCTGCCAACTCAGAAAGATGAATCTGAGTATGAGATTCCTTTGATGCCTTTGAATTATGGTGTTGGTGAAGAGTATTGAATATACCATGGACTACCAGAAGAATGAACAAATCTGTCTTAGAAGAAGTACAGCCAGGGTGCTCTTTGGAAGCAAGGATGGTGAGACTTCATCTCATGTACTTTCGGCATGTTATCAGAAGGGATCAGCCCTTTGAGAGGGACATCATGCTTGACAATGTAGAGGGTCAGCAAAAAAGAGGAAGACCCTTGACGAGATAGACTGACACAGTGGCTGCAACAATGGGCTTAAACATAGCAACAATTGTGAGGATGGCGCAGGACCAGGCAGTGTTTCGTTCTGTTGTGCATAGGGTCACTATGAGTCAGAACTGACTCAATGGCACCTAACAACAACAACAAAAAAAAGAAATGATCAAGATAGATAAACACCATAATTAAGGAATAAGGGATTGACACTGCATATTTGATCCATACATTTCAAATAATAACTGGATTTAGATCATGTATTCTGTTGCTCCTTTATTGAGAAAAAGTTTAAATATTCCTGAAACACACTGATGTATTGGCGCCATGAATATCTCTGAAACACTGAGACTTGAACACCTCTGTAGGAGGTAGATAAGGATGACAGTAAGATACCTAAAACTTAAAATAGCCATTTGGGAATAAAATTAGGAAAAACCAGTAACTAATAGTTGAGATCAATTATTGATAAAAGTAACCTTTCCCAAATGATACTAAAAAAAAAAAAAAAAAAAAAAAAGTAACTGAGGAATTCACAGAGAAAATCAATTGGTAGAACCTGAAGGAGGACTGGCTAGAATGTGGCAATAACTCAAAAATGGAAATTGAATCAAATTTGTTTTGTACTTATACTAAAAAGAATTCTATGTCAACAGATTTATGACTGGCACAATGTCTCTCAAAAGCAAGATGTCAAACAGAAGAATTCATTACTTGACTGCAGCACAATCCCAGAGACAGGATCCTTTATCCCAAGAATGTAAGTATATTCTGGATACAAACCCCTTATCATATATGATTTACAAATATTTCTCCCATTATGTGGGTCTTTTCAGTCTCTTAATGGGTCCTTTGAAGCCCAAAAGTTTTAATTTTGGTTAACTACAAATTATATATTTTTTTCCTCTGTTGTTTGTCCTTCTGGTGTCATATCTAAGAACCCTTTGTCAAATATTAAGTCATGAAGACTTATCCCTATGTTTTCCTCTAAGAGTTTTATAGTTTTAATTCTTACACTTAGGTCTTTCATCCATTTTGAGTTAATTTTTGTTTATGGTATGAGGTAAGGGTATATAACTTCATTCTTTTGCAGGTGGCTATCCAGTTATCCCACCACCATTTGTTGAAAAGACTGTTCTTTATCCCGCTGAATGGAGTAAACTTGTTGAAAATCAACTGATCTTAGACACATGATTTTATTGTTGAACTCTAAATTCTATTCCATTGATCTATATGTCTATTCTTGTGCCAATACCACATTGTCTGATTATTGTTGCTTTGTAGTAAGTTTTGAAATCAGAGTATGGCTCCTCTTGTTTTGTTCTTTTTCAAAATTATTTTTGCTATCCTGGGTGCCTTATAATTCTACATGAATTTTTAAATCAGCTTGTCAACTTCTACAAAGAAACAAGCTGTGATTCTGTTATGGATTATGTGGAAGCTATAGGCCAATTTGGGAAACACTGACATCCTAGCAATACTGTCTCAAGATCCACGAACACAGGATGCTTTCTCATTTATTTAGATCATGTTTTATTTCTTTCAACAAATGTTTTGTAGTTTTATGAGTAAAAGTTACACTTCTTTTGTCAAATTTATTCCTAAGTGTTTTGTTCTTTTTGATGCTATTGTAAATGGAACTGTTCTCTTAATTTCATTTTTAGATTGTTCATTGGAAGTGTATAGAAATACAACTGTGTTTGTACATGAATCTTGTAACTTGAAATCCTGCTGGACTCATATATTAGTTCTAATATATTTTGAGTGAATTCTTTATGATTTTCTGTATACACGATAATGCCAACCGTGAACAGAGATAATTTTACTTCTTCCTTTACAAACTGGATGCTTTTTATTTCTTTCTCTTGCCTAACTGCCCCGGCTAGAACCTCCAGTACCATACTGAATACGAGTGGTAAGAGCAGACATGCTTGTCTTTTTCATAATATTAGGGTAAAGATTCCAGTCCTTCTCCATTAAGTATGATGGTAGTTGTGGGTGTTTTTGTAGATGCCCTTTATCAGGGTGAGAAAGCTCCATTCTATTCCTAGTTTATTTGGTGATTTTTATCAAGAAACAAAACAAAACAAAAGCCAGTTGCCACTGAGTTGATTCTGATGCATGGCAACCTCACGTGTTTCATGTAGAACTGAGCTCCATAGGGTTTTCATGGCTTTGACTTTTCGGAAGCAGATCCTCAGGCACCTCTGGGTGGATTTGAATCATCAATTTTTCTGTTAGCAGCCCAGTGCTTAACTGTTTGCACCAGGAAGGGTACTGGATTTTTGTTAATGCTTTTTCCGTTTATATTGAGCTGAACATGTGGTTTTATTCTACTAATATGGTGTATTACACTAACTGATTTTCGCATGCTGAATTCACCTTGCATCCCTGGGATAAATCCCACTTGGCTATGGTGTATAATCTTTTTGCTGTGTTGCTGGATTCAGTTTGCTAATATTTTGTTGAGGACTTTTGCATCCATGTTTATAAGAGATAATGGTCTGTACTTTTTTGTCTCATGATCTCTTTGTCTGGTTTGATATCAGGGTAACACTGGCCTCTAAAAATAAACTGGGAACTCTTTCCTCTTCTACTTTTTGGAAGAGTTTATGAAGGACTAGTGTTAATTTTTCTTTTAAATATTTGGTAGAATTCAGTAGTGAAGCCATCCTGGCCTGGGCTTTTCTTTGTGGGTAGTTTTTGACTACTAGTTCAATCTCTTCACTTGTCATAGGTCTATTCAGATTATCTATTTCTTCTTAAATCAATTTGGGTAGTTTGTATCTTTCTAGGAATTTGTCTGTTTCATCAAGGTAATCTAATTTGTTGGCATATGATTGTTCATAGTACTCCTGCATAGTTTTTTTTATTTCTGTTAGGTTGATAGTAATGTCCCCTCTTGCATTTCTGATTCTAGTAATTTGAGTCTTTTCTTGCTCTCTTTTTTCTTTAATTAATCTAGTGATTTACGGATTTGTCAGTTTTGTTAATCTTTTCAAAGAACCAGCTTTTGGTTTTACTTGTTTTATCTACTGTTTTTCTATTCTCTGTTTCATTAATTTTACTATAATCTTAATTATTTCCTTCCTTCTATTAAGCTTCTGAAGTTGCAACTTAGGGAGGCACAGCTTTGAGTATGCACACAGTCACTAAGGGATGCCAGTGGTTTTGACAGGGCTTTCTTCCTCCCTTTCCCTGACCATGCTCAGCTGTTCAACTCCACTAATTGCAGGCCGGCTGCTCTACTGTTTGCCGTCCAGTCGATTCCAATTCATAGTTATCCATAGGACAGAGTAGAACTGCCCCATAGGGTTTCCAAGGAGCAGCTGGTGGATTCATACTGCCAAGCTTTTGGTTAGCAGCCTTGCTCTGTGCCACCAGGGCGTTCCACACAGCCTCGGCTATTTTGAGAGAGCCCTTAGGCTTGACCTTCTCCATGATCAGTTGCAAATGAATTCAGTTCCTTTTGGGAGAGACTGGAAACTATCTGATCTATGGCCTGCTTCTCCCCTCAGCAAAAATCTCTGAGTGAACTGGCATAACATAGTTTATAAAGAAAATGTTCTACATCCTACTTCAGTGAGTAGCATCTGGGGGCTTAAAAGCTTGCGAGGGGCCATCTAAGGTACTCCACTGATCTCAACCGGTCTGGAGCAAGAGAGAATGAAGAAAACCAAAGACATAAGGGAAAGATTAGTCCAAAGGACTAACAGACCACAACTACTATAGCCTCCACCAGACTGAGTCCAGTACGACTAGATGGTGCCCGGCAACAACTACCAAATGCTCTGACAGGGATCACAATAGGGAGTCCCAGACAGAGCTGGAGAAAAATGTAGAACAAAATTCTAACTCACATGTTAAAAAAAGACCACACTTACTGGTCTGACAGAGATTGGAGAAATCCTGAGAGCACGGCCCCTAGTCTCCCTTTTAACTCTGTACTGAAGTCACCCCTGAGGTTCACCCTTCAGCCAAAGATTAGACAGGCCCATAAAACAAAAGGAGACTAAATGGGCACACCAACCCAAGGGCAAGGACGAGAAGGCAGGAGGGGATAGGAAAGTTGGTAACAGGGAACCCAAAGTCCAGAAGGGGAGAGTGTTGACATGTCATGGGGGTGACAACCAATGTCACAAAACAGTATGTGTATTGTTTAATAAGAAATTAATTTGCTCTGTAAACCTTCATTAAAACAACAACAACAACACAGCAACAACAAAAATATCTATGAGCCAGGGTTCTGGAGCTGGGGACAACAGCACAATTCTATGTAACATCCCCACTTTAGGAACTGAGCACTGGTGGGGATGGAGGTATGCAGCAGCTTGAGGTCTTTTTATGTTGCCTCTCCTGATGTGGAACCACAGCCAGGGAAAAGGTAATTAGGCTTCAGTATTCTCAGTGGTACTATAACCAAGGCAGAGCCTCCGTTCCATGAGTGAGGGCTAGGAGGAAGAAAGGAACCCCAACCTATTGACCACACTTGCCCAGGGTAAGAAAGCTGAAGACTTGTTCCTCTGGGATGAAAGCCTTCCAACTGGGAACTGGGGGCAGTAGGAGCCCTGTGTTCTTGGCTGCACAAGTCTGGAGTGGAGTTTCTCCCTTGCTGAGACAGGGAAGGGAGGGAGCAATCTTGGTGAAATTATCACAGACACTCACTTTTCTAACCAAATTTTCATAGGTTTTTCATTTTCTGTATGCCCTCAGGACCATTTCCAAAGGCTTCAAATGGGTGTTATTTTATCATTTTCACCAGTTTCACTGGAAAGTGAGTCTGTGGAGCTTCTTATATTATCATGCTGAAAGTTTATCTAATCCAGACATTAGTTTTTTTTTAAATCCTATGTGAGTAACTGGAGCACTGGTGGTGTAACAGTTAAGAGCTAGGCTGCTAACCAAAAGGTGAGCAGTTCAAATTCACCAGTCGCTCCTTTGAAACCCTATGGGGTGGTTCTACTCTGTCCTTTAGGGTCGCTATGAGTAGGAACTGACTTGATGGCACCTAACAACAACGACAACAATGTACATAATTACAGTTACAGTACATGAAATGCTGTAAGTACATGGCCATCTAAAATACAACAGTTGGTCTCTACTTGTCTGGAGCAAAAGAGAAAGAAGGAAACCAAAGATTCAGAGAAGAAACTAATCTAAAGTACAAATAGTCTACTTGACCCACAGCCTTATCTACCTGAGACCAGAAGAACTAGATAGTGCACGGCTACTACTACCAACCATTCTATTCAGAGTAACAATAGATGGATCCTGACAGAATAAGGGGAAAATGTGCAACAGAACCACAAACTCCTTAAAAAAAAAAAGAAGAAGAAAAGAAAACCAGACCTACTGGACTGGTTGAGACTGAAGGACTCCCTGAGACTATTGCCCTAAGATACTCTTCAAACTTTGAACTGAAACTAACCCCGGAGGCTACCTTGTGGCTAAATAACAAATTGGCTCAAAAAATAATAAGTATCACCCATAAGTACTGCGCTCCTTTAAAAAATCAACTATATGAGACCAAATGGTCAATAATTACTTTAAAACAAAGATGAGAATGTAAGGGGGCAGGGAATCTAGATTAATGGAAACGGAACAATCAGAATGGAAATGAGAATGTTCATGCAATGTGAAGAATGTAACCAATTTTACTGAACAACTTGTGTAGAAATTGTTGAATGGGAACCTAAATTGCTGTGTACACTTTCAGCGAAAACACAGTAAGATATTATTTAAAAGGAAACAAACAAACAAATGCTGTAAGTACAATAATAATCTAGTTTTGGAGACTGGGGGACATTTCTCTAAAAAAGTGATCTTTTAACTAAGCTCTGAAGGATAAATAGACATTAACTAGAATAATTTTAACAGGGGGAAGAAGGGATGGCAAAGCATCTCAAAGACAACAGCATGTGCCCTAAGGTGGAAGGGAGAATGGCACAGTCTGGAACTTAAAATGAAGGCCAGTGGTTGGAAACAGAAACAGATAGCAGAAGAATGATTTCAGGTAAAGATGGAGGCCTGTCTTCTGAGGAGCCTCTGAAAGGTCACAACCTTGAAAACCCTACAGAGCAGTTCTACTTTGCGCACATGGAGTCACCATAAGTCAGAATCAACTCGATGGCAACTAAAAACAACAACAACAAAGATGGAGAGGTATTTTGGGCTTAATAAAATTTGGAGCCTAATTTTAACGAAGAATGGACAACCAATGAATAGCTTTGAATACAGGAGTTATAGGATCAGACTTGCCTTTTTGAAAGACCATCAGGCCGCACGTGGAGAACTGAGTAGAAGGAAAAAATCTGAAATATAGTGGCAGTTTGTTTAGAGTCTATTATGGAAATCCAGGCAAAAAGGATGACAGATCAGAAGGGTGGCAGTGCAGATAAAGGAAGAACATATTAGAGAAACATTTAAGTGGTAAAAAGTACAGGACATGATGATGAACTGGATTTGGTAACAGAACAGGAAAGCAAGGTGTTAAAGATTACTTCTCATTTTCTGGATTACCTAACTGGATAGCTGGTTGTGATTTCATAATGTTTCTTGGCATCTTATTCTTTTCAAACTATTATTATAAACATATTGTCTTTTAATTCATGTCTAAAGATTCCTTCTTGAGTTTTCAAGGACAATACCTCTGTTCTGATCTTAACGATTAATGAACTATTTCATTCCTCTTTCTTTAGTAACGTTTCAGAGATCTGCAATTGAAGCAAAGACAGAAAGACTGATTACCAGTCCCAAAGCATCACAGCATCAGCACAAGTAGACTCTCCCCTTAAAAACAAAATAAAATTTATTTTTTATTTTCTAGTCTTTATGGAACCATAAACACTAAACTGCTCACATTTTATTTAAATATCAATGTTCATACTGCCATATCACTGAGATAAGACTACATCTTCTCCTATCCTAATACTCTCCTCCAAGTATAACTGAACAGCAAGATTTCAGGGTGACTATACTATTTGAATGGAGCCCTGGTGGTGTAGTGGCAAAGAGCTCAGCTGTTAACCAAGAGATTGGCAGTCTGAATCCACCAGACACTCCTTGGAAACTCGATAGGGCAGTTCTACTGTCCTATGGGGTCGCTATGAGTAGGAATTGACTCGACAGCAACGGGTTTTTTATACTATTTGAATATTATAATCTACACTAGAAATTTTATTATTTCAATTTTACACTTATAATGCTACAATTGATATGTTTAGAATGTATTTTTCCACATAAGTTCATTTTAAAATCTTGAATTTTTTCCATCTCCTCTGGGTTACTTTTGAAATAGCAATCACCTAGGCAAAATCATAGACTCAGATTATGGGGAAATTAGCAAAACAAAATGCCCACTAAAATAATTCTCATAGTTTACTTTGCACAATTTTACAAGTACTTTACTCTCTTGAATATATAATAATTTTTCCTTTATGAAAAAAATTATAAATGAACACTGATTTTGATCCCCAACGAGATGAATCTGGCAAATTTGAAACCTTTATGCATGTGTCTTTTCTGGTCATCTATTTACTTTTGGAACTTACATAAAAACACTTAGCTAAATCTAGTTAAATAGTCAAATCATTTCAAGTACGCCCTTTACTTTGAGAAGGCTAGCTATAACATTAATGACAGTGAAAGAATAAATAGTTATGCTTTCATTTTTCATACTAGACCATAAGCATTGGAGGAAATGGACTGTCTTACTTGTTTATGTGCCATGCACATAGCAACCACTTGATCAATAATTATTGAATTGACCACTGCCACCCTGCTGGCCCAAATTCAATAATTTTTTAATTAAAATACAGTTCTACTGTGGCAGGAAGAGAAGCTAAATGATCTTTCAAAGTACTTTCTAGATCATATTTTATTGTTCTTATAATTAATCAACTATTTCTTGTTACCACTTTCATCTTGTTTCTTTTCTTTAAAAAGATCTAAAGCTACATTTTAATCAAAACTAAGTAGGTAAATTAGGAATTATTATTCAGTTATTAACAATAATTTATACATACTGATTTTAAAATATATTTCTAGTCTAATGCAGCAACAAGGATCTAAATTTTTTTAAAATAATGAAAATGCAAAAGGAAATGTTCTAACAGAAGTATCAACACCCCCAACATTATACATATATAGTCACTTTGGATTAGTAGTTAAGCTGATTTAAAAACTGTATACATGTTTAATGAGTAAGTTAATGTCAATGCAGAAATGAATAAAGTTATAAGCTTATATAGCACCTTTCTCCCACCGATCTCAAAGCATTCTCCAAATTTTTCTTTACCATCTTCCATGAACTGGGCAGATGACAAGATTCTTCTGGTTTTTGATGGCTAGATTTAGATACAGAAAGGGTAAGGAGTTTCCCAAAGAGTCCAAGTGAGTGAAGAGCAAAGCAGAAATAGAACGCCAGAGTCCTAACTCTTAGTTTTACCCTAAAGCTACCACACACTTCACTTAACCCTTGCCTTCTCTGATCTTAGGATTTTACAAAATAAGAACAACAGAAATAATAACAGCAGCAAACATAGTACTTATTAAACGTCAGTCACTGTACTAAGAGTTTTACAAGCATAACCTTATTTAAGCCTCACAACATAGCTGTGAAGTTCCTACTATCATTACTCTCGTATTACAGATGAGGAAAGTGAGGCATGGAGAATTTGAGTAAATTTGATCACGTTCGCTGTCAGTAAGTAATAAAGCCAGGATTTGAACCAGGCAGTCTGACTCTATAGACCACAATCACATCACTATGTTACACTGTACCTGAGATTTACATTACCAGCAGTGTTATTCTATTCACAAAAGTCAGGAGATTTGGAGTCTCATCTTAGCTCAATACTTACGAGCAACGTGGTCTAGGTAGAATGACTGTATGTCCCAGTTTACAATAACAAAAAATAAAAGGCTCACTGGAGGGACCCTGGAAGACATGGCCCCCAGACTCTCTGTTAGCCCAGAACTAAAGCCATTCCCGAAGTCAACTCTTCAGACAAAGATTAGACTGGACCATAAGACATAAAATGATACTCGTGAAGAGAGTACTTGTTAGCTCAAGTAGATACATAAGACTAAATGGGCAGCTCCTGTCCAGAGGCGAGATGAGAAGGCAAAAAGGGACAGAAGCCAGTTGAATGGACACGAGAAATCCGGGGTGGAAAGGAGGAGTGTGCTGTCACATTATAGGGAGAGCAACTAGAGTCACAAAACAATGTGTGTATAAATTTTTGTATGAGAAACTAACTTGAACTGTAAACTTTCACTTAAAGAATAATAATAAATAAAAAGCTCACTAGAATGTCTCAATAGTAGAGTGGAGACAACAGTAGATAATATCAGTAAATTTGAAGACAATGCAACAGAATTCACCCAGAACAACAGATAGAAAATAGACTGAAAAAAATAAGTGAAAAAAGAGCAACAGAGACCTGTGGAACATATCAAAAGATCCAACATTGATATTATCAGAGTCTCAGATGGAGAGGAGGAACAGAGTATGGCTAAAACATTATTGGAAGAAATAATGGCTGAAACCCTCCCAAATTTGGCAAAAGATATAAACCTAGAGATTCAAGAAGGTGAGAGAACCCCAAATAGGCTAAATCCAAAGAAACCCACACCAAGACACATCATAATTAAACTTCTGAAAACTAAAGACAAAGAAAAAATTCTTGAGAGCAGTCAGAGAGAAATGAAATATTACCTATAGGGAAATACCAATCCAAGTGAGAGTAGATTTCTCATCTAAAACCATGAAGGCCAGAAGAAAGTGGTTCAACATTTTTGAAGTGCTGAAAGAGGTGTCAAACCTGAATTCTCTACCCAGTGAAACTATCCTTCAGAAGTGAACAGGAAATAAAGACATTCTCAGATGAAGGAAAATTAAAAATTAAAAGAATTTGTCATTAGCAGACCTACCCTTAAAGAATCGCTAAAGGAAGTTCCTCAAATAGAAGGGAATTGATAAAAGAAGGACTCCTGAAGCATCGGGAAGAAAGAAAAAACAATAGGAAGAGCAGAAATATGACTACATACAATAGACTATCCTTTTCTTCTGGAGAATGAATAAGGAAGACCAAAGAAGAATTGATGCCTTTGATTTATGGTGTTGGCAAAAAATATTTAATATACCATGGACTGCCAGAAGAATGAACAAGTCTGTCTTGGAAGAAGTACAGCCAAACTGCTCCTTTGGAAGCGAAGATGGAGAGACTTCATCTTGTGTACTTTGGACATGTTATCAGGAGGGACCAATCCCTGGAGAAGAACATCATGCTTGGTAAGGTACGGCGTTAGTGAAAAAGAGGAAGACCCTCAAGGAGATGGGCTGACACAGGAGCTGCCACCAATGGGCTCACATATAGCAACGATCTGTGAGGATTGTGCAGGACTGGGCAATGTTTCATTCTGTTGTGCATAAGGTCGCTATGAGTTGAAACCGACATGATGGCACCTACCACAACAACAGCTTCTCCTCATGAGTTTTATATATCATATTTAATGATCGAAGCAAAAAGTATAACACCATATGATACTCAAGGCAATTACATTTAAAAGCGAAGAAAGTAGACAGACCTAAATTTGAAGTGAGGTTTCCATGCTTCACTCAAAGTGGTAAAATGTTGATTCCAGTTGACTATGACGTCACACATATATTGTTTAACACCTAGAGCTACCATTAAGAAAACAAGAAGAAGATATACATTCAAAAACACTATAAATCAAGAGAGAAACCTGTGGGTGAAATAAGGCAGCTATCCATCCTAAAGCTCTGAATAAGTGATTAATTGAACTGAGGAGAAAGCTAAAGGTAAACACCACCATGGCAAGAGATCATAAAATCTTCAGATTGAAAAAACTTTCTAGACTAAGCAGTTCAGCTGTTGTGGACTCTGCACGTGCCTCACTGCATCTGTGTATGCGTTCAGTTGGGGGCTGGGGTGGCAGAAATTCATCTATACTATTATTACTTGCATTTAACAGGCAGCCAAACAAAAAGTAATTGACTTTGTCCAAGATATTGCAATGATAAATTGGTAGGTCATCTGCCTCCCTTTGCTCACTATTTCCAGCGCAGCCCTTGCTCATTCATCTCTAGGACAGGAAGGGGAGGTGTTAAGTAAAGGTTCTTGAACTTTAGCCATGATCATGGTTTAATTTATTCTAGTTACATTAATGTAAAGAAAGAAATAAAGATATCAGATCACTGGCAGATTCAGGTCTGACTCTCAGGGTCTCCTGTCTCATTTCCTAATCTATAGCTGCCTTGAAACAGAAGAGCTTCCTTCTGGAAATATTGTATCTTATCTTAAGATATAAAATGAACTTACTACTTTCTCCACAACGTACTTAGCATCAAATAACATGTGAAAGGGCTTGAAAACTAAAAAGAATCACAAAAATACACAGTACTTTTGTTGCTTATTCATAACATAGTTTGGGGATCTGCACAAAGAGAGCACTTCTTTCTTCAATATAGTCACTCAGCACTCTGTGCATTTTATTGCAAACACAGACACAAATTACGTCAATACTTATGATATACAGTGAAACCTGTGAGAGCCAGAACTTGACAGGACTGCCTTGTTTTTCCAGGTCTCGCAAGTTTTATCAAGAACAGATGACAGGGTGCAGTCTTACCACTTTTCTATCATTCATTTTGTTGTTGTTAGGTGCCGTCGAGTTGGTTCGGACTCACAGAGACCCTATGTACAACAGAATGAAACACTGCCCGGTCCTGCACCATCCTCACAATCGTTATTATGCTTGAGTCCATTTGTTGCAGCCACTGTGTCAATCCATTGCTCATTCTGGTGGAAAATATTTGAGTTTTCCTTCTCTGACAGGTTCTACCTTACACAGTTTCCAGCTTTCCAGGTTGTACTGTATAAGTTCTAATTATATAGCACTCCAGAAAGAAGCATGACTATCAAAACCTTAATAATCAGGTATATTCATAAATTCATCCTATTTTTTTTTCCATTTTTTTAATAAACTGTACACTACTGAGTCTCCAAAATTCCACCTCAGTGCTTTGTATTTTTTGCTTTGTTTACTGTATTGGTAAATTAGAACAACACAGCATATATAGAAGAGCTTATTTTTCCAATAAATTTTAAAAAGTATACATAAAAGATAAAGAGCCTTGGAAAAACTAACAAAGTATTCTATGATTTTACAAAAAACATTGCAATAAAGTCATGTGCTGAGAAAGTCAAATGTGAAGTGAAGGCCGTCATAACTTGCAATCATACAACTTTGTTGAGAAAAAATATTCTAAACAAAAGTTGTTCTTTAATTCTTCATTTTTTCTCTGTTTATTTTAATAACAAGTACATAATTGCAAATATAAGCTAAATTTTGTTTAAAATACTAAAAAGTTTATTTTCATAAATTTTTTCCCCCAATTCCCAATCACAGTATCTGCCCCTAACATACATGCATACATTATTTACTATGAAATTTTGGTACCTGCTTTAAATTATTTAAGTGGCCTTTTTCCAACACCATTTATTCTTAGATAAAAGGTCCTTATGTATCCTAATATCTGAAATAAATTCTAATGCTGAAAAAGAAAAATTGACTAAAAAGTAAGAAAAATGGTCTACTAATAATGCGTAAATGAACCTTCCTCATTGGTAAAGAAATATAAACACTAGCTTCAGAAGAGATGGAATTCAAAAGAAGATATTAAGTTCCCTTTGGCTACCAAAATGATACATCTAGAACTCCATAAAGAAAAGGAAAGCACTATTCAACGGGATACAGTCTCAAACGAGGGACTAATAGCAAGCAACATCTGAGACCCAACTATCCATCCAATGAACTGGAATAGGCTAGAGAGGATTAATAAACCTCTACACCATGATTTCTTCTAGCAACCAACCCCTGTTCATCATGGATAACAGGTGCTCATAAAACTTCTTCTTTAAAAGGCAATGTTCTAGAGTTAAGTTACAGAACAAAAAGCAACCAAACAAGTTGATATTAAATATAAAATAACCAAATACCAAAATTTGAGTTAAGTAAAATGGTTATGTTTTATTATAAACTAGGGATACCAAAGTGCCAAAATTTTAAGACATATTTATAAAAGCAAAATATTTATAAAAGAAATATTTAAAAGAAAAAATAATTTAAAAAACACTATTCAGCAGGAGGGGACAGGAAAGCTGGTAATAGGGAACCTAAGGTCGAGAAGGGAGAGTGTTGACATGTCGTGGGGTTGTTAACCAGTGTCATAAAACAATATGTGTACTAACTGTTTAATGAGAAGCTTGTTTGTTTTGTAAACCTTCATCTAAAGTACAATTTAAAAAAAGAGAGAGAGAGAGAAGCAAGCAGAGAGGAAGGGGACCTCATACCTCCAAGGGGGGAAAAAAAGAACTATTCATCTGTTCTCAGTGAACTAGGAAGAGACATTCATTACCTTATTTCAGGGGTAGAACATGTCCATCTAGCTCAAGAACTAGTAACATTACAAGCGGGCTTATTTTTAAGAATCCCTGCTTTAGGATTCCATCAAGAGAATGGAAGTAAATAAAAACTCAAAGACTAGAAATCAGTGACTAGTCACCACATATGAGAATCATCACATAATCTAAAAGCATCTTCCTTGCTCTGAGATTCTGGCATGCACTACTGTGAAATGGATGAGTTCCATTAGGTAGAGTTTTCAACAGTCCCTTGAATAGAGAATAATGTCTAAACACTCTGAATAAAAAACGTCATTACATGTTGCTTAAAAAAATCATACTACTTGGAAAATTAATCACATCTTTCCCAAAGAAAGCTTAAAGAATGGACTCACTACGCATGGCAGCTATCATTATTTCAAATATATTGTGAGTAATTTATTGCATTATTATTATTCTGCCAAATATTAGAAAATATTCACTAGTTTATGCTAACCGAAAAGCTGGCGGTTTGAACCCACCCAGTGGCTCTGTGGGAGAAAGACCTGGCAATCTGCTTCTGTAAAGATTACAGTCAAGAAAATCCTATGGGGCAGTTCTACTCTGTCACATGGAGTCATCTCTGAGTCGGAATCAACTTAACAGCACCAGACAACAACAACAGTAGGTAAATCACTGCACAAAACATATGCCAGACATGGACTTGCCTCTCTTTTTAAAAAAGCTTCAATCTGAGAATAAACCCACAAACACTGACAGCAACTCATATGTTCTAACCACCAGATACCACTTTTCTCCAGAACAACACATCACCACATAACATCACAAAATACCCTTTATTTTGCTCGAGGTTATGGTTACATACTGAGTTAAGTTATAATTGAGATCCCTTAAATTTCAACCTATTTTGACATTTTGGTGACAATATCCAGAAACATGGGTAAAATACAGTATTCTATTTTGTAAAGGCAAGTGAATAAATAATCATCATCAAATACAGAAATTATGGGAGAAAAAAGGAAAAGAAACCTTAAAGACATCTCAATGAGAATTCCACATAAGAAAGATAGGAAAAATGCCTGTGGTTTATTGACTAAAGCTTAGTCACTAAGAACCTGTGTATTCATATGGATATGGTTTCATAATCATAGATTCAGAGTCCTTACTCATCTTACTCTTTGCCTTCTCACAAACACATACAAGCCTAAAGTGTGAGAAATTGACTAAAAACTGCCTCAGGCAGATAAAAATACGTCACTTATCCTGGAAATGTGGACAACTCATCAGGTTCGTTATAATCAAGCTACCAGTGGGAAATTCTAGATCACACTGAACAAACTACGTATCTATGATTATATTTTCAGCACAGGTGTAGGAAATTGTTAATTACTGAAAGTATTTGATTAAAACCTAAATTTAATTATGTACCTATACATAAAAATTCATTGAATAAATGACTATATGGATACAAAACAAAAACAAAATAACAGGATTTACACATTTAGATAACAAGTAGAAAATTAAATGTGATGTAAAGTCTCAAAATACCAAATCATTATTTTGGGAGCAGAATACATCCACTGCAAAATATAAAGGTAAATACTCAAGAGAAATGAAAACACAAGTCCATGCAAAAATCTGTGCATGAATGTTCACAGCAACGTGACCCATAATAGCCAAAAAGTGAAAATAACCAAAAAGTCTATCAACTGATGAATATATAAATAAAATATGGTATATCCATACAATAGAATATTAAAACCAAACCCGCTGCCATTAAGTCAAGTCTGACTCATAGTAACCCTACAGGACAGAGTAGAATGGCCCCATAGGATTTTCAAGGAGCAGCTGATGGATTCAAACTGCAGACCTTCTGATGAGCAGCCGTAGCTCTTAACCATTACACCACCAGGGCTCCAACTGAATATTACTCCATCATAAAAAGGAATGAAGTACTAACACATGCTACAATATGGATGAACCTTGAAAACATTATGCTTGGCAAACTCATACCAATCCAAAACTATTTCTAATTCCATCTTGTCAGAGACTTTCATCTGTTTACATATCTGACTCATCATTACATTATAAACGAGCCCTGGTGGTACAGTGGTTAGTGCTCAGCTACTAACAGAAAGGCAAGCAGTTTGAACGCACCAGCAGCTCTGTGAGAGAAAAAAATTGGCGATCTGCTCCCATAAAGATTACAGCCTAGGAAACCATATGAGGCAGTTCTACACTGTCACAGAGGGTTGCTATGAGTCAGAATCGACTTGACAACACACAACAACAACCGCTACATTATAAACACCTAGAATGTGGGGAATGGGCTCTCTTCATTTCTGTACCATCTTCAGTACCTGGTGAAGAAGGAAAAATAAAGGGAGTCAAATAGAGAAGGGAAGATAGAGTTACACAAAGAAATCACAGCCAAATGTAAAAAGTCACTGGTTAATTTTTCTCCACAGTACATGCCAGAGAAGTCTAGTGTGTGGTACAAGTCACACCCTAATGTTTCAACCAATGAAATAAATTTTGAATCATAATATTTAAAACCTAACCATTTCTGTTATTTGTTTTGCTTTTTTTCTTAAGATTTTAATGGAAAACCACAAGCAACTGAAAACCAAGGAGTTACTATCCCAGTAATCTTTGTAGTCCTGAGAAAAGAACAGTCATGATCCAGTTGCCACATGCATCAAAAATTATTACTGGGATAACTGGGGAAGTTTTTGGGTCGTTATCAGGAATTCTGCTGGTGTTTAGTGGCCAGCTAGGCCCTAAAATTAGAATCTTAGGTTTTGAAAACTGGGCTGGATAGTAAATTCTAAAGCTGAGGGATAGGTACAAGCCTATGGTGTCTTACTCCTAAACAGACCACTAGATTACATACCTATGGAAAGATAAATTCTATTCTAGGTTAAGGGTAGCTCAGTACTCAAGATTATTACACATTGTCTTAGTTACCTAGTGCTACTGTAACAAAAAATAACACATACAGGTGGCTTTAAAAAACAGGAATTTATCGTTTCACAGTTTTGGAGGCTAGAAGTCCAAATCAGGGCAACAGTTCTAGTGGAGGGTCCTTTCTTGTCAGCAGCCCCAGGAGTTTCTTGACATTCCTTGAGGTCTGTCCTCACCCCGTGTGTGTCTCTGTCTATTCTGCTCTTTTTTTAAGACACCGTTCAGAAGTGATTAGGTTTAGGGCCCACTCTACTTTAGAATGACCTCATTAATATAACAAAAGAAAACCGTTATTTCCAAACGGTCATATTTACAAGTACAGAGGTTAGGTCTTCAACACACATACACACATATATATTTATATTTTGGGGGGAGTGGGGTAGATGCACAATTCAATCTACAACAGACATGGTTTAGAAAAACTGCTGTATGGTTGATGTCACTGTCATGGATTGAATTATGTCCCCCAAAAATATGTGTCAACTTGTCTGGGCCATGATTCCCAGTATTATGTGATTGTCCACCATTTTGTCATCTGATGTGATTTTCCTATGTGTAGTAAATCCTACTTCTATGATGTTAATGAGGCAGGATTAGAGGCAGTTAAGTTAATGAGGCAGGACTCAATCTACAAGATTAGGCTATAATTAAGCCAATCTCTATTGAGATATAAAAAAGAGAGACATCACACCACCAAGAAACAAGAGCCAGGAGAATAGTGTATCCTCTGGACCCAGGGTTCCTGTGCTGAGAAGCTCCTCAACTGGGGAAGACTGATGACAAGGACCTTCCCCCAGAACTGACAGAGAGAGAGGGCCTCCTTCTGGAGCTGGCCTGAGTTTGGACTTCCAGCCTCCTTGACTGTGAGAGAATAAATTTCTCTTTGTTAAAGCCATCCACTTGTGGTATTTCTGTTACAGCAGTATTAGATAACTGAGACAGTCACCATTAGCTACCTTGACCATACTGAGTCATATTCTTTGCCCCTTATATCTCAATAAAGAGAATGTCTTCTGGTTATCTGAGGACTTGGAAATCAATGGCTTTCCAACTCAAATATCTAGAAAATAAGCATGAAATAAGATACCAGGCAACCAGGAAAAGGTGAGAAAATAGCTAAATAATCTTTTTAGGTAAATAGACTAGGATATTTAAGTAAATTAATACATTGGCTGGGAAAACTTAATCCTTAGTTACTGGCTCTCTCCCACTGATTAATTCATTGATTTAATGATTCAATGAATTTAAGTTAAATCACTTTGTCTTACTCAGATAAGAAAATCAAATAAATCAGCTATTTGGTTTAAAAAAAAAAAACTCTGAATATAAAGCACATCCTTTTTTTTTTTTGCATTTTATATGTCAGACTGCTCAGAAATTACATAACCACACGGAAAGGGTGAAATCTGATATTGAAGCCTGAGGAAAAAAAAGACAAAAAAGTTTTTATTTCAAAGATAGCTTTGTTTGGCACAAATATGATAAGAAAAGTAAACCACAATAGTCAAGAAAAATTTTAAGTGATTTTACCTATAATTAGCTTGAAATTATTACTAATTTTATATTAATTGGATTTACATATTTTAAAAATAGGTAATAATAAATACCAAAAAAAAAAGTTTAATATTAGAGGAGGCTATTTTTCCTAGCCACATGCCAGGTGAAAATAAATATTTTTTTAACATAAAGCAGCAAAATGAAGCAACAAGAAGCAGAAGAACATAAAGACCAATAATAGTGAAAGCAAATTTTTAAATCATCTCAGAAGTAATAAAAGTATCAGGAATGAACTTAGTAGACATAATTTCCAAAAAGTTTCAAACATTAAATAATACCTATGTTATTTATATTACTCCAAAATTCAGAATAGGATTATACTTTATTTAATCTTCTAAAAAGTATAGTTTTGATTTCAAAATCAATCAATAACAGGGTCAAAAAAATTACTAGATGATCTCAGAGGCAGGAACACAGAAACAAATGACATTAACAAAAAAAAAAAAATATCTTAACAAAAAATGTGAATATACCTTAGCAAACAATATCTTAAAATAATTATCCACCATATATATTGTCCCAGGCATTCGATGCTAATAAAATAATAAAAATAAGTGTGGTAAAAAATAAATCCCAGAAGATGATAGTGAGGCATTTAATACAACTCAGCATTCAACTGTGATACTCTAACATATTAAATATAAAATTTCTTTCTTAACATGATAAAAAGCATAATATTTAAATCTACAGTCAAAACCATATTTTCTGTAACAATACTGGTTATTAACTCTGAAGATGAAAATAAGAATAGGTAGTATATCAATGGTGGAACCCTGGTGGTGCATAGGTTAAGAACTATGGCCGCTAACCAAAAGGTCGGCAGTACAAATTCACCAGCCGCTCCTTGGAAATCCTATAGGGCAGTTCTACTCTGTCATACAGGGTCACTATGAGTTAGAATCGACTCGACGGCAATGGGTTTGGTTTTGGTTTATGATCAATGGCATGCTGGTAAAAGTTTAACATCTGGCTTTCCTGGAGAAAAAAAGAAAGAAAAAACCCTTTGATACGTAGCATTTGCCCATTTCTGTGGTGTGATCTGAAGCTACCAAAATGTAATGTCACTGGATGTAGCACTGGGAAGAGATGAACACAACCAGCTTAGATGCAGGCCACCTGGTACTAACTTCCACTGAGCTCTTACTACCTGACACACACTGTGCTATGGACTTTAGACATTCCATCTCATCTAATCCTCACAACAACCCATCAGGCAGATAGTGCTTCATTTTACAAATAAGGAAATGGCTCAGAGAAGTACAGTAATTTGCTCAAGGTCACATTACTAATGAACGATAGAGCCACAATTTAAAAAAAAAAAAAATCATTATTTTCCTTATAATTCTTCATTCATGACAAATTCTCATCAGTGGTCATGTATGGCCTGGTTTTTAAATTAACTTATTCATCTAGCCATTCAATTATTTATAATACAATAAATAGAAGTAAAATCATAATTCAACCTCCCAATCAGAACATTACCAATAACTTATATCAACCTATGTACTCTTTCCCATTTGTCCCCTAGTTCTCCCCAGCAAAGGTAAATCTTATCTTAAAGTTGTTTCTTTCTTACTGTTTACTGTTTATTATTTCTAAAATAATTCTTCTCTTAAAAGATAGGATTAAATCCCAAATCTCTCTGAAGACAAACCCCAGTCCTTAACATCTATATTATGTTGCTTTTTAATAATCTTTCAATGTAAATATTATTTTTATTTTCAAGATGAGGAAAGAAAAGCTCAGAGAATTTAAATATAACTTACCAAGAATTATATAGCAAGTAAATGATATACAAAAAGTTTGAAAACAGATCTTTATGCTTCCACAGACTAATCCTCCATCCACTAAAATATTCTGCTTCTAAAATAAGGAATACTGGTTTTAAATATCAGATAAAAATAATCAGTAATAGACTAGAACTTGACACATAAATCAACATACTTATTTATCAACCTTAAAATTAACTGTAAAAATATGCAATAAAGACAGGGCCCACTCACAAGTGTAATAAATCTGGGTGTTAATTTTTTTTTCTTTTATTCAAAAACATAACAAAATCACAGTGGAAAAATTATAGAAGTCATTAACAAATGGAAGAGTACACACACACACACACACACACACACACACACACACACACACACACACACACTGCCCTTTGTTGCTTTGTTGGGAAGACTCCAAGTTGTAAAGATAGCAATAGTTCTTCTATTAATTAAGCAATGAATAAACGGGAAGGTAAGCCGGAGTCCCTGGGTAGTGCAAATGATTAATGCACTTGGCTGCTAACCCAAAGGTTGGAAGTTTGAGTCCACCCAGAGGTACCTCAGAAGAAAGGCCTGGTGATCTACTTCTGAAAAAATCAGCCACTGAAACCTCTGTGTAGCACAGTTCTACCCTGACACACATGGGGTTGCCATGAGCCAGAATTGACTCCACGGTAACCAGTAAACCGTTCCCAGAATTTGAAAACACAGTAATTAAAAAAAAAAATCACTTAACAGGCAAAACTTTTAATCTTAAGAAATTATTTGTAAATTTATAGTTTAAATCAGAGTATTTATTAAGTCTATAAGATTCTAGGGTGTATCTCCAGAAACAGATTTTTTTTTTTAAGCTACCATTAATCGAGCATTTACCATGAGTTAGGTAAATGAGTTAATGAATACTATCTTATTTAATTCACATGCAAACCCATGAAGTATGTGTTACTAGCTCTGTTTTATTTTAAAGGAAATGGAAACTCAGATGGCTTCATAAATAAAAAGAAACAGAGCCAGAATTTAACTACAGATCTAATTCCAACAAAATGACTAAGTGGCACAGTATCACTACCATAAAACTATCATCTAACCGATTCTATAACTTATCAGAAATTAAAACGGTGCTTTAGCAACTAAGCAAAAAATAAAGCACAGGAAGGAAAAAAGAAAAGAAAAAACAGAACACAGTTTTAGTGATCTGTGGGGCTGTATCAAGCACACTAACATACAAGTAAAAGAAGGAGAGATGAAGGGAAAAAATATTTGAAGTTTTCTTAATTTTATTTAAATTTTTTGAAGTTTATATAATTTTGTTTTATTTCAAAATTTTTTGTAAACAAAAGTTGAGAAAATTCTTCATCAGTAGAGTTGTACTACAATAAATGCTAAAAAATGTTTTTCAGATAGAAGAAAAATGATAGCAGATGGACACTAGCATCTATACAGAAAAACACTACCCAAAATGGTAACTATTTAGGTAATATTTTATCACTTTTATATTACTTTAAATTATAACTGATTAAAGACAAATAATAATAAAAATGTATTGTAAGGTCTATAATATATGAATAAAATATATGGCAAAATCAGCATAGAAGAAGAGAGGGGAAATGGAAGTACACACTTTTTAAATTCCAAAACTACACATAAAATTTACAATATTATATAACAGTAGATTGTAATAAGTTAAAGATGCATACTGTAAATCATAAGGTAACCAATTCAAAAATTAAAAAGGTATAAAGATAATATGAACTATTAAAACAAAACAAAGCCATACAAACCAAGAAAAGAAGAAAGGAAAAAGAACCAAGAATAGATGGGACAAATAGGAAGGAAAAAAAAAAAAAAAAAAAAACCACAACACAGCAGATCTTTACTCAACTATATCAGTAAGTAATTAAATGAGTAAACGGTCTAAACACTCCAGTTAAAAGGCAAATTGTCAGATTAGATTAAAATGCAAGATCTAAATTACATGCTGTCTACAGGAGAGTGTGACACATTTCTGGGGGACACAATTCAATCCATGACATCATGGAACATTCACTAAGAACAAACATATGCTGGGCCATAAAACAAGTCTCAATAAACTGCAAAGGGTAAAAATCATACCAAGTATGTATTACGACCACAAAGAAATTAAATTAGAAATCATTAACAAAAAAAATATCAAGAAAACTCTTAAGCACGTAGAAATTAATCAATATAGTACTAAATCACCCATGGATCAAGGAAGAAATCACAAGGAAAATTAGAATGTATTTTTCAACTGAATGAAAATGAAAACACAACATACAAAAATCAGTGAATTGTAGGTAAAGCACTGCTTTGAAATTTACAGCTTTGAAGGGTCCAAAAATCTATGACATAAGCCATCACTGTAAAAATCTAGATGAAAGAGCAATACTAAGTCCCACGTAAATAGAAGAAAGGAAACAAGCAGAAATCAATGAAATAGGCAACTGATGAACAATGGAGAAAACTAATAAAACCAACATTTGGTTTGTTTATTTTTTAAAGATCAATAAAATTGATAAAACTGTAGCTAGACTGACCAAGAAAAAAAAAAAAGAGAGAAACAGAAAAGACAAAAGTTAGTAATATTAAGAATAAAAAGGAGGGCATGATTACATACCCTATAGGACATTAAAAGACTAATAAGGGAATATTAGGAACAACTTTATGCCAATAAATTTGAAAACTCAGATTAAAAAAGAAAGATAAAAATCTAACTAGCCTTACATCTAAAAACCAAATTAAATATAACACAGAGGAAACTCTAGCCCAGATGGCTTCACTGGCAAATTTTATCAAAAATTAAGACAGATGTAATACCAATTCTACTGAAACTCTTGCAGAAAGAAGACAGAGGAACATTTCCCAATTCATTTTATGAGGCCAGCATAACCCAGATACCAAAAGCAGATAAATATATCACAAACAGATGACAGACCAACACCTCTCATGAACAGAGATGTAAAAATCCTTTGGAAAATTATTAGCAAATCAAGCCCAGCAACATATTAACACTAGTGTACCAGGTGAAGGTGCAAATGGTTAAGCACTGGACTACTAACTGAAAGGTTGGCAGTTGAAACCCACCCAGAGGAAGCTCGGAAGTACGGCCTGGCAATCTGCTTCTGAAAGATCACAGCCTTGAAAACCCTATGGAGCAGCTCTACTCTGTACACATGGGGTCGTTATGAGTCAGAATCAACTCAATGGCAACTAACAACAACAACCAGCCTAGGAATGCAAGGTTAAATTAACACTCAAAATAACTGAACAATGTAATTCATCATATTAACAAAATAAAGGGGAAATTCAAATGATCTTCTCAAGAGATATAGCAAACGTTCAATACCACGTACAATAAAAATCCTTAGCAAATTATGAACAGGAGAAAATTCCCTCACCCTGGGAAAGGGCATCTACAAAAAAAAACTACAGCTAACATCATGCTTAATAAAGAATAAATGTGTGCCCCCTCAGATAAAGAGCTGACACTTCAAAAAAGAAGATACATGAAAGGCCAACTTATCTTATCAATGTTAGTGATCAAGGAAATTCAAATTAAAACCACAATGACATACCCACTCATTAGAATGAGTTAAATTTAAAAGCTACCAATATCAAGTTTTGGGAATAATGTGGAACAACTACAACTCTTATACATTGCTGACGGAAATGTAAATTAGAGCAAGCACTTTGGAAAACAGTTTGCAGTCTCTTATAAAACTAAATATAGGACCCTGCTATTCCACTACTAAGAGAAATGAAAGCATATAACTATACAAAAACTTGCACACAAGTGTTCATAGCAGCTTTCTTTATAATAGCAAAAAACTGGAAATAGCCAAAATGTCCACCAACAGATAAAAAGATAAGCAAATTGCATTATATCTATACAATGAAATACTATGTAGCAATGAAAAGGAATAAACTACTACTATATGCAACAATATGGATGAATCTCATAAGCATTACAGTGAGCAAAAGAAGCCATAAACAAAGATTCACCCATTTCACTCATCTGCAACTCTAAAACACACAAATATAACTTATAGTATATAGTATTAGAAAGCAAGTAAGTAGTTGCTTGAGACCAGAGGTTCTGGGGAATGACTGGAAAGGGGCTTAAGACAACTTTTTTGGGATAATGAAAATATTCCAAACATTAATTGTGGTGGTGGTTACACACGTGTATACGTTTGTCAAATACATCTAACCGCACACTTAAAATAGGTACATTTTATTATGCATATGTGTGCGAATATTTTGTGTATTTTAAGTTTTAAAATAAGTTCATACTCTTTGACCCAAAAATTCTACTTCTAAGACTTTCTGATAGAAAACGAATTAGAGATTACTTCTGTACACAGTGATTTGTTCACATTACTAACATTTTAAAAAACAAACAAAAAAGGGAAAGCAAGATAATAGTGACATAGGTTAAATAGATTATGGTTATCCAAATGAAACAGGTATTAATGGCTAGTATTTAGCATATAATAGGTACATGATAAATATCTACTGAAAGATTCCTGAATAAATGGAGCCATCAAAATTATGCTTCTGAACAATGTATGATAAAATGCTAAGCACAAAAGCAGGATAAAGAATTCTGCATAGCATGAAGGAGTATAATGCCTTGGTTAAAAGCACAGAATGTGGAGCATGATCCCTGTTGTTCTAATCCCATTTCTACCACCTACTATGTGACCTTGAGTAAATTATTTAATCTTTCTGTGCCTCTGTTTTCCCTTTTGAAAATGGGGATAACAATAGTTCTCACTGCATTAGCTTGTTGTAGGATTAAATGAATATAAACTGCTTAGAATATTCCCTGGCACAAAGTAAGCACTATATAGTTTGCTATTATTATCTCAATTTTATTTTTAAATTGTGTGTGTGTGTGTATAAGGGAATATCATTAATGGTGGTTACTTTCCATATTAGGAGTACGGCTAATTTTAATGTTCCTCACCCCTTTTTATGATAAATATTGCATTAATGACCTCATGATTACTCTAACCTTTATTCCCTAAAATGTTTATTTAATATGAAGTTATATTAATATGTTGAATCATCTTAAATATAGAATTATATGTAAATAAGTATTAGTAATTATTTGTATTACTATTGTAATACTAATTGTAACAAGTATTTAAGTTTGATGTCTAAAAATTTTTAAGCTTATTATTAACTTCAAAGTTGCTTAAACAATAGACAACATAAATACTGTGTTAAAAATATTGAATCAATAACTGTAGGATAGCTTAGATGCAAAAGATGGGTGACAAAATACTAGATGAGTAGGCATTATACGTACTGAAATGCAGGCATTCTTGGTAGAAATGTATCCGTATTTCTCTTTTATTGAGACATCTCTTTTTTTAACTAATTATGCTATAATGCAAATAGTAGAGCCACTTATAAAGAAAATGTGAGCACTAAATAAGCTCTTACAATGACTAGACTTTACTACTATTTATTCTATGTGTAATGTCTTGTCAACTTACAGTTCTTAATATTTTTTTCTGATACGGTTATTGATTCCCTAGGATATGTAAGAAAGTGGCTTGTTACTTAATAAAATAATATATCATATTCCCCTAAAACAGTGTCTCAGGAACTCAATAAGTAGTTGTTGAATTGATGTATAAGATCTTTTCCAATAATAAGATTTTTTTAGGAAAAAAAAGTTAAAAAGTTGAATAAGAATATTAAAATAAAATTATCTAGAAGAAAAAGAGAGGTTCTACTCGCTGCCAACAGAGAAGATTTTTAAAAACAAAACCAACACTGGGGAGAGTGAGGATTTTCTCATTACTGTGATGTTATAGATAAAGAAGGGTTAACTGTAGACAGAAAGGAGGACAAACCCAAAACCCATCGCCACTGAGTCAATTCCGACTCACAGCGAACCTACAGGACAGAGTACAACTGCCCCATAGAGTGTCCAGGGCTGTAAATCTTTACAGGAGCAGACTGCCACATCTTTCTTCCCCGGAACAGCTGGTAGGTTCAAACTGCCAACCTTTCAGTTAGCAGCTGAGCGTTTAATCACTGCTCCACTAGGGCTTTGAAAGGAGGACTACATAGGGTATATTTAACTTCCCTTCCTACTTTTTTTTTTTTTTTAAAGGCTTTCATTCCTATCTCTGCCTACTGACAGAGGAGGAAAAATAATTTGGGAATAAAATGCCTCCCAATAATTTCCTACTTCCACATTACCCATATTAAAATACACAATTTTATACTTTCTTCTAAGTTTTGCACAGCTGTGCTGGTAACTGGCAACTATATAGTCTACCTGGTATTCTGTTGATTTGATATGCCATAATCTGCTTAGTAACAAGAGCCCTGGTTGCACAGTGGTCAAAGCGCTTGGCTGCTAACCAAAAGGTCGGCGGTTCAAACCCACCAGCCGCTCCACAAGGAGAACGATGTAGCAGTCTGCTTCTGTAAAGATTTACAGCCTTGGAAACTCTATGGGGGAGTTCTATTCTGTCCTGTGGGGGTGCTATGAGTCGGAACTGACTCGAAGGCAGTGGGTTTGGGTTTTATTTTTTGGTTTAATCTGCTTAGTTATTCCTCTAGTACTAGATGTTTCAATTGTTTCCACTATTGCAAGTATGGTAATTCCATACTTAGATATCCCTGGGTCCAAAACAGTTGGGATTACTTTTAGCTGTAAGAGATGACATTTCATTTTTTAAATGTTATCACTTAACCTATATATTGTATCAGATGAACTGATATATATACTGTACAACTGGATAGTTCAACACAGAATGGTAGTGAAACCATTGAACTTTTCCCTCTTAAATTATTTAGGGATCCTGAGTATAATTCGTTCCTTGAAGCAGGTGGCAAACTGTAATCAGCAATGAGACAAGAAATATTACTGCTCATGCTCAGAACATGCACATACTCAGAACAAGAATGGATTCACACTATTCCAGGCTATAACATTACAATTAATAATTACATTCAGTAATTATAACAAACAACAATCAGGAACCCACTTTCTCCTTCCAATTTTTTTAAAAACTAAATTCTGTAAATAAACTAGTTCATTTTCTTAATAGAAATCTTATGTAATATATTTTGAGCAATTACCATGTTTTAAGTGCTTAAGATACATGTTATAACATTTAATGCCTCTCATATCTTACAGCTGATGTTGAAGAAGGAAATTAACAAACACTAGTGGTTTTCACCTTGAAGACTAAGGTGCGCCTGGCCCAAGTTATGGTGTTTTCAATCACCTCATAAGTCTGCGAAAGCTGGACAATGAATAAGGAAGACCGAAGAAGAATCGATACCTTTGAATTATGGTGTTGGTGAAGAATATTGATAATATACCATGGACAGGCAAGGGAACGAACAAATTTGCCTTGGAAGAAATACAGCCAGAATGCTCCTTAGAAGTGCGGACGACAAGACTTGTCTCACATACTTTGGACATGTTATCAGGAGGGACTAGTCCCTGGAGAAGGACATCATGCTTGGTAAAGTAGAAGGTCAGCGAAAAAGAGGAAGATCTTCAACAAGACAGACTGACACAGTGGCTATAGCAATGTGCTCAAGTATAACAATTGTAAGGATGGTGCAGGACCGGGCAGTGTTTAGTTCTGTTGTACGTGCAGTCGCTATGATTCGGAACCGACTTGACAGCACTTAACAACTAGTGGTTTTCAAATTCATAAATATATTAATTTTTCTTAAAGGAGTCTTTAAAAACATCTATGTTCTAATAATTTTAGCCTTGCCACACTACTATAATAGCAACTCTGATAATAATTTCTATTCACAAAATTAGTTTACATAGTATTTTCAAATTTCTATTATCACCCCATGAAGAAGGAGTTATTATTCCACAGAAATGTAAAGGGAAATACAAATATTAAGATTCACAACTGGTAACTGGCAGAGATAGAAGTTGAATTCAGGTCTCCTAGGTCAGCGATATTCTTTCCTTCGTGAGGAATGAGGAATGAAGAAGGGTTCGAAACTGCGGGATAGAAAACCACTGACATAGACTCTAGTCCAGGTAGAAGCTACTGCTAAAAGAAGAAAGGAGACCTCTGCACAGGCACTTGCTCCAGTCTTCGCAGTAAACAGTGCATTTCAGTCTTAAGAGCTGTCTCCCTACTAGTGAATACTGAGGAGACATTATGCTAACTGTTTAATAAATATTTGCTGATCAGATTTGTAGAAACACTATGCACTATTCTTTCATTATTGAAATTGAAGTCCTTTATAATAGCACCTTAAACTTAAGCTCTATATATGCTTCCACATGTAAAATTACTCTATGACTGGAATGATTAAGACATTAAATCAAAAAACAAAAAACAAACCCACTGTCATCGAGCTAATTCTGACTCACAGTGACCCTACAGGACAAAGCAGAACCGCCCCCATAGGGTTTCCAAGGAGTGGCTGGTGGATTTGAACTCCTGACCTTTAGCTCCTAACTACTGCACCACTGGAAGTCATAAATACAGAACGGGTCGTATCTCCTTAATTAGACCATAAATATTTAAAAAGCAGGGATACATTCTTAGAGCATCTCACACATAGTAGGCAAACCAAATATAGGTTGGCATATTTGCTAAAGAGTACAAATGAACTGTAAAAGTCCCACTAAAAAAAAAAAAAAAAACACTATACTTTTTAAAAAATCAAATACACACGTTTACCACTGAAAGGCATTAGTTCTAAAATTTTATTTTAAACTTTTTACACTGATACTCTCTTACTTTGATCACCTTATGATCACCTGGCTAGGAAATAAAGGCATACCAGCAGCCAAGGAAATACATCAGCCCAGTCTTCCAAAAATTTTAATAGGATGTTAATAGAGAACTTCCTCTTAGCAATTATCTATAAGCCAAGGGTAAGAAGAAAACAGGTACGCTTTACAGCATTATTAAAACTCACTGGGCAAAG
The DNA here is from genome assembly GCA_030035585.1 of Dugong dugon. Taxonomy (NCBI): domain Eukaryota; kingdom Metazoa; phylum Chordata; class Mammalia; order Sirenia; family Dugongidae; genus Dugong; species Dugong dugon. Next base: position 40,505,872 of record CM057469.1, on the reverse strand, counting down.
AGACTCTATAGAGGACAGGGTTTAGAAGAAATACTGAATTGTTGGCACACATATATTTGGAAAATTACTTAAGTTTTCACTGAAATGTCACTCTTTTGCATTCTTAAATTTTACTTTAAAATGAGTTAAATCATACTCCAATAATAAAATTCTTCACCAATTCCCACAAGTTTACAAAGAGTTTAAACCTCTGTTGATGTGATCAAGTTCATAATAATAATAAGTTGACATTTTCTTAATGGTAAGAATTTGTCCAAAAAATAATCTCAACTGCATGGAGATATTATCCGGGTTGCAGTGTTATGATTTTTCAAAATAAAATAAATAAAATTGGCCCTAACTCATAAATGAAATAGTTCATTAGGTAAGGTCAGCCATTTCCAAAGCAATCAGGTTAAAAGCTTAAAAGAGGGTTTTTGTTTGTTTGTTTTGGCTTTAACAATGCCACCATCAATATAAAACACAATTTTAAATTTAAACAATTCCTAAGTGAGGTATAAAATTATTTTAATGATTCTGTCATCTGAAATAAATCAAATACCAATTTCTATTTTGTCATCTAAACAAATACTCAAGATGTGCATCCTTGGCTCCCACATTCAAATTGTGTGTTCTTATGACATAGCAAATCAAAATTCCAACTTATTAAAAGTTATCAATACGATTCTGCTCTAAATGGTTCTCTCTAATAACATTTCTTAATTTAAAAGTAATTTTTACTAAGAGACAACCATAGAAATTGCTTTTAATTCTCAATTTTGTCATGCCAAATCATTTGCTTACTTCTCTCTCTAAATTGCCCTTAACATGCATAAGTAGATCAGTGGGGATAAATGAGGGTAAAAATAAAATTTTATACTGGCCCCAAAAGAGTCAAGAGTATAAAAATTTTTTTAAATCCTTAAATTAGTCAAAATCCATTCACTTTTTACTATTATTTACTATCACTCATCAAAAGGCTTCAGAAGCAGTGATTATCACTTTTTTTAAAGTGCTAATATATTAGTTTTAAAATGAGTAAATAGAATGGTTCAGCTAATTATAAAACACAAATAATTAAAACTTCAATAGCAATTAAATCTGAGCCACCGTTTCTTTCCCCTTATTCATCACAATATACCTTCTCTTACTGGCTCATTGGTTGATTCTCCTTTCAGACTCAGCATCCTGGAGAAGCCATTGGAAAGAGTAGAGAAAATACCACGGATGAAATATCCCTGCTGCTCAGACTCCACCGATCCCACTGAAGTAGGCCAAGGTCTAGCAAATCTAATACTGCAGTGAGGTGCTGGTTCTGAAATGGATCTGGTGAATGGAACCCGAAATGACCGGGTGTTGACTGGGTTCAGCTTCTCTGCTGATGTTCCAAGGACCTCATTAGCTGAGGAAGAAGCATCATTACCAACCATCTTTGAGAGGATCTTTCGTTGTGGTTCATCCAGGTCTCCTTTACGATTTTGTAATCTCTCCTTTTTGCCCCCTTTCCACCTAAAGCTGGGATGTGTTTGCCACCGATAAGCACCCAGTGGCTCTCCTAGATTGGAAACAGCATGTTCCTTTTTCTTCTTGCTTTTCACTGGACCACACCATGGATAACTCTTCAAATTTGTCTCCATCTCTGAATTTTCATAAGCAGGTTCAGACAAACATCTTCGATAGCTCGGAGGACAAGGTGATGATTGTCTCTTAAAGATGCTCATCTTCCACGATTCCATTTTTTTAACTTCTCTAAACGTTAAATTTCTTGTACTCTGCAGTCTTTGCAGATGAACCACACTTGTCCGTGCAGTCCAAAACATTCGACTGCTTAAGCAGCTTTCTTTGTGTGGCTTTGAACCACAGCAGATGTTGCTGCTTAAGAACTGGTGTCATATTATTACCCCATTTTCCCAGATCTCGAAAATTCAGCAGCACCCAAAAATCTCTTGCCTGAAGCAAATTATCTTCAGAGTACAGAGAAAGTAAAGTTTTCCAAAAGACCATCTCACTTCTTGAAGTACGTTACATTTCTGTACTTGGTTTCCAGGAAATGATTAAAAAAAAAAAAAAAAGTGAAATGAAAGAGACAAAAAGCCACAAACACCTCTATGGACCAATAGCAGTTAAGTGTTGGCCATGCAAATGATACTGGGTTAAAAACAGATTGTGAAAGTACTCAAGCTGACATCCACACTTTCTAGAATTTAGAAAAAAAAAGCTTGTCTAAAAGTCTGTTCTTTGAGTAACATCTCCTCAGAATAGTTTCTGAAGTCCATATTTCAGAAATTTAATTTAAAGCAAATCATTGTCACTTGGACCACAACCTCCCTCAAAACTAATACTATTTTTCAACTAATAGGTAAAACCATACACTCTTGTTCAAATTGGCACTGCAAAGAAGAGGGAAAAAGTCAAAACAAATCCAAAACTTAAAGCCACCATCAATGTAAATAAATATACTAGGGAGAATTAGGAAAAGTGTAAATGGGCAGAAAGCAGAGGAGGGATAGAGGACATTTGCTATAAACTATAGCAAAGGAAAGGGAAGTCTTGAGGCAAGATCTTGTGGCAACTGGAACACAGGAACACACATACTTAAATGATTTCTAGAATGGGAAAGTTTGCTTTGTAAATCTAATTGGGATAAGTTGGCTGGAAAAATATTCCCTATCTGTTTAACCAAGAAATTCCTTTATTCCTCTTTGAACCCTTACAACTTTAAAAAAGAGCTGACTATTTAAAATTTTGCTAAAACAAGTACCTTATATTGAACCAAGATCATGAAAGCCAAGTTTTTGGCTGGTTAATTTTTTTTCAACTGTCTGCTTATAAACCCCTGAAAATAGGGGTTTTGAATGGAAAGCTTGACGGACTTTAGACCACCAATAAAACAGGGCAATCAGAGTCACTTTGCAAGTTATATAAATGATTATTTCATCTGGCAAACCAAAACAAACCTATCTGTTTCTTTGTAGAACGTGTACACTGAAAAACAGTTCTCCCACTGTCTCTCATTACCGTAGAAATGGTAAAGAGATGTAATAACATGCAATTCTTCTAAACATACTAAAATATTCTATTTATTTATATTATCATAAAGCAATAATTATTTTTACTTGTTTATACATTCTCTAAACTTATAATTTGTATATTAAATAAATATTGAAGTACTTGGCTTCCCCAAAAACAATATAAACTAGAGGATCTTACAACCGTAAAAACTTCCTTTGTTAAATAAAAAACAAACAAAAACCTCAGGAATGTGAATTTACACAAAAAAAGAAACAGTAAATATTAAGCTATAATCTCTACGGCACATCACACCATCCACAAAAATTAATCTGTGATGGAAAACAGACCTAAATATAAACTATGTAAGTATAAGGCTTCCAAAAGAAAACATGAAAATATTTTTGTGGCCTGAGAGTAGGCAAAGATTTCTCAGGACACAGACAGTAATAACCATGGAATAAAAACATTAATAAATTTGACTTCACAAAAATTTAAAACTTCCACTCAATAGAAGAGATCATTAGGGAAATCAATAGGCAAGCTACAAAATGGTACAAAATATTCATTATGAATATTTCACAATAGATGCTAGAATATAGACAGAACTTCTACAACACATTACTAAAGACAATACAACTTTTAAAATAGACAAAAGATTTAAACAAAACCTTCACAAAGAAATATATGAATAGCCACTAAGGAATGAAAAAGTGCTTAACCTATTAGTCATTAAAAAACCAAAAAACCAAACCCACTGCCATAGAGTCAATTCCAACTCATAGCAACCCAATACAACGGAGTAGAACTGCCCCACAGAGTTTCCAAGGAGCACCTGGTGGATTCTAACTGCCAACCTTTAGGTTAGCAGCCGTAGCACTTAACTACTATGCCATCAGGGTTTCCAAAAGAAAACCCATTGCCGTCAAGTCAATTCTGACTCAGCAACCCTATAGGGCAGAGTAGATTGCCCCATAGGGTTTCCAAGGAACAGCTGATGAATTCGAACCTTTTGGTTAACAGGGCTCCTTATTAGTAATTAGGGAAATGCAAATTAAAACCAAAATGAGATACAACTCACACCCACTAGAATGGCTAACGTTTAAAGGGCTGATAACAGCAGATGTTGGTGAGGATGTAGAGCAACCAGAACTCTCATAAGTGGTAACGGGAGCATAAAATTTCACAACTATTACAGAATAAATTTGGCAGTTTTTTTAATAAAGTTAAATATACAGCTACCCAACCGAGCAATTCCACTGCCAAGTATTTACTTAAGAGAAATGAAAACATGCATACTGTACTTGAATGTTCATAGTCATTTTATTCATAATAGTCACAAATTGGAAACAACCCAAATGTTTATCATAGTAGAGTGGATAAAATGGTATTTTCATGCAGTGGAATAATACTAAGCCATAAAAAGAACAAACTACTAATATGAACACCAATGTCGACGAACCTCACAGATAGTAGGTGAACAAAAGAAACCAGACACACAAGAATACAAATTGTATAATTCCATTTATGTGGAGTTCTAAATCAGGCAAAACTAATCTGTAATGGAAAATAAAGAAATAAATCAGAAATACAATGACGATAATGGGTACCACATTTCTCACTATTAGAGAAGGAGTAGGAGCCCTGGTGGCAAAGTGGTTAAGAGCCTGGCTACGTTAAAACTTGGTTAAAACTTGGCAGTTGAAATCCACCATCTGCTCCTCGGAAATCCAATGAGGCAGTTCTACTTTGTCCTACAGGGTCACTATGAGTTAGAATCGACTCAATGGCAATGGTTTTTTTTCGGTTGGAGAAGGAGTTACAAATACAGAGGTAGTAAAGATCAGAATGTACTGACTCCAACTCTTAGTTTTTAAATACCATACTGCAATAAAAAGGATCAGGGTTCCTTACAGAAAAGGCTGACTCAAACGATGAGACAGAGAAGGTTCTAGAAGAGGCTAAAACATCTTACTGTGCCAGAAAATAATGAAATGCTTAGGTACTCATGGAGACATATCAAAGGACACAGTAAACCAGCTTGGAGGGGCTGCCCACTAGCCAAATTCAGGAACACTTGAGCATTCAAATAAATGATGATGGTTTGAATAAAGAATCCATGAATCTATAGTGATATAAATAAACAAATAAGTGGGAAAGAAAAATTCTTCCTTATACTAAAATGTCAACTATAATATGGAAGAAGTGATGGAGTTAGAAAATCACCAACAAACACTAAAATTAAGGGGTAGAAATTTGATGAGGAACAAGATATTTACAGTCTCAAAGTATCTCTTCACTAATTGCCTATTAATTACAAGCAGGAAACAGTAAATTTAGAGTTCAAAAACCTGGCACATACCACCTCAAGCAAGAGATCAAAGTTTTCACCACCAATATTGGGACAAACTGATATTATGTGCCTCCTGATATGATGAACTGTGAAGGTCACAACATCACTCGTGTGTTATTCTTGCCCAAAATGCATTACCTGAATCTAATCCTGCACAACATCAGACTACCCCAAACTCCCAAATTAAAGAACATTCTACAAATTAACAGTCCTGCATGCTTCAAAAAGGTCAAGGTCAAGAAAAACAAAGAAAGGCTATGGAACTGTTCCAATTTAAAGAAGAGTAAAGAAAGACAATTAAATGTAATGCATCATTCTGAAATGGATCCTGGACTGGGGGAAGAAAATAGCTATAAAGGAAATTTTTTTGGACAATCAACAAAATTTGAATATGGGCTATGGATTAGATAATAGAATTTTATCACTGTTGAATTTCCTGATTTTGATCACTTTACTGTGTTTATGCAAAAGAACATCTTTGTTCTTAGGAAATTACACACTGAAGAATTCAGAGAAAACAGCATGATGTTTCCAACTTACTCTTAAATGACTCAGGAAAAAACTGTATAGAGAAGTAGATAAAATATGGCAGGAGCCTGGGTGCTGGCAAGCGATTTGCAATTGGCTGCCAACCAAAAGGCTGGTGGTTCAAACCCAGCCAGCAGTGTTGCGGAAGAAAAAGCCTGGCGATGTGTTTCTGTATTGATTACAGCCAAGAAAACCCTATTGATGCAGTTCAACTCTGTAACATATGGGGTCACCATGAGTTGGGGCCGACTTGACAGCAGCTAACAACAACAAAATATGATAAAACAAATGGAGCAAAATGTATAATAATTGTTGAATCTAGGTAAAAAGCATATGCGAGTTTCTTGTACTCTTACAAATTTTCAACAGATTTGAAATTACATCAAAATAAAACATCACAAAAATAAATTTTTAAAAATTCACAACTACTTCTATTGGGTCTATAATACAGATATTTTTATCATTAATACTGTAACATTCTCTGAGAGTATCTTTTAACTATTATAAGGAAATATCTAGTTTCACAGTTTTTACAGGGGAGGGAACGCAATCAAGATCACCCTATTAGGGGAGTCACTGTTTAGGAAGCATTCCGTTTCTGTCTGGTGAAGACAAATTTGGAAATGGATATTAGTGATCGTTGCACAACATGATTAATGTATTTGGTGTCACTAAATTATACACATGAAAACAATGAATTGGCAAATGTTATATATATTTTTATAACAATAAAAATTTTTTAAAAAGATCACCCTATTAAAATAACTGAGTGGGAAATTAAGGTTGTAATTTTGAGAAAAGTTGCACAGTAGGAGTAGAACCTGAACCCTGTAATCCGCACTGGGAAATTCAGAGACTCAAAGTTAAATGAGAAAATATTCTTATACACCAACAAGTGAGCTTATGGGTAAGAAGAATTATGCTAATTTCTAAACTTATCAACTCAATTCTTTTGAGAAACTACCACAATTCCTCTAACTGTAAGCTTCCCTATTTATTTGAGGAATAGGGAACTAGACAGTATTAAAATAACACTGAAAAAGGATCAAGCAAACTCAGGAAACAGAAAGAACCACAGATTGAGGACATGACAGTCTTTAAGTAGGAATAGTGAAAAAAATGAAGGTTCAACTCCTCACAGCTGACCAAAGATTGATTTGACAAACGCTCAAAATTATCTTCTCTCATTTATGAAAACCTAGCATCAAGTTATTTATTTTTCCAAACTTTATCTTTAATCTGAAACTATGACAGTAAGTTGGTACTTTTCATTTTCTGATTTTTCCCAAATGATATGAAGTTTTAAGAAATATTCACAAGACTTATAATTTCCTAAAATTGGAAACGATAACCTTAATACTACTGAATTACTATATTCACTAAGAATACCACTGATTGAATCCTGCTGATTCAAGTGCCAGAACAAGAATGTTTCTGCCACCTGGAGCAACAACTAATTATTTTCAAATTTTTTAAAATACGTTGGAATGTTTAAAGCACAGCCTTAAGAACCATTCTGGTTGCTATGTCAAAAGTAAGAACTAAATGCTTTGAATAAATATGCAAGTACTTACATTCATACAGAGTCATTATTTGAATTTTTTATTGAGCACTAGCTATGTATTACGACTAGAGAACAAAAAAGACAGGACAAACACTGTCTCTGCCCTGTTAGAACTCCGAGTTGACCAGGAAAAAGAAAAAGAAAATACAGGATGTCAGGAAGCATGTAGTAAGGAGATTTTTATCAAATCTAGGACATAAGGAATAGGACCAACTTCTTCTGAGATTCTCTTGGATCTATAGTCAGTTCTGCTATAATGTGATACAGGCAGTTCATAAGTTATGAATATCTGACTTACGGACAAGCATTCTTAAGAACAGACTGCCATAACCCTATTATGGTTCATGATAAAGAAAGTATGCACTGCTTTGTGACACTCATGAAAACACTGTGCAGTTTTGAAAGTGTTTAACTGTTTTACATGCATGTTGTTGTTGCTAAGTGACATCAAGTCAGTTCCAACTAATAGTGACCCTATGCAGAGCAGAATGAAACACCGCCAGATCCTGCTCATCCCCACAATCGTTGTTATGCTTGAGCCCACTGTTGCAGACACTGTCAGTTCATCTCATTGAGGGTCTTCCTCTTTTTCACTGACCTTCTAATTTACCAACCATGATGTCCTTCTCCAGCGACTGGTCTTACGTGATAACATGTACAAAGTATGTGAGATGAAGTCTCGCCACCCCTGCCTCTAAGAAGCATTTTGGCTGTACTTATTCCAACACAGATTTGTTTGTTCTGGCAGTCCATGGTATATATAATCAATATTCTTCACCAACACCATAATTCAAATGTATCAATTCTTCTTTGGTCTTCCTTATTCACTGTTCAGCTTTCACATGCATATGAGGCAACTGAAAACACCATGGCTTGAATCAGGTACACCTTAGTCCTTAAAGTGAAATCTTTGCTTTTAAACATTTTAAAGAGATCTTTTGCAGCAGATTTGACCAATGCAATGTGTCATTTGATTTCCTGACTGCTGATTCCATCGTCGTTGATTGTGGATTCAAGTAAAATGAAATCCTTGACAACTTCAATCTTTTCTCCATTTATCATGATGTCGCTTATTGGTCCAGTTGTGAGGATTTTTATTTTCCTTATGCTGAGGTATAATCCATATTGAAGGCCGTGGTCTTTGATCTTCATCAGTAAGTGCTTCAAGTCCTCTTCACTTTCAGCAAGCAAGGTTGAATCATCTGCATATTACAGGTTGTCAATGAGTCTTCCCTCAATCCTGATGCCATGTTCTTCTTCAGATAGTCTAGCTTCTATGATTATTTGCTCAGCATACAGACTGAATAAGTATGGTAAAAGAATGTAACCCTGATGCACACTTTTCTTGATTTTAAACCACGCAGTATCCCCTTGTTCTGTTTGAATGACTGCCTCTTGGTCTATGCACAGGTTCCTCAAGAGCACAATTAAGTGTTCTGGAATTCCCATTCTTTGAAATGTTATCCATAATTTGTTATGATCCACACAGTTGAATGCCTTTACACAGTCAATAAAACACAGGTAAACATCCTTCTGGTATTCTGTGCTTTCACCCAGGTTCCATCTGACATCAGCAATGATATCCCTTGTTCCACATCTTTTTCTGAATTCAGCTTGAATTTCTGGCAGTTCCCTGTAGATATACTGGTGTAACCTCTTTTGAATGATCCTCAGCAAAATTCTACTTGTGTGTGATATTAATGATATCGTTTGATAATTTTTGCATTCTGCTGGATCACTTTTGTTTGGAATGGGTACAAATATGGATCTATTTTAGTCGTGTGACCATGTAGCTGTCTTCCAAATTTCTTGGCATAGACGAGTGAGCACTTCTAGTGCTGCATTCATTTGTTGAAATATCTCAGCTGGTATTCCATCAATTCCTGGAGCCTTGTTTTTCACCAATGCTTTCAGTGCAGCTTGGACCTTGTCCTTCAGTACCATTGGTTCTTTGTCATATGCTATCTCCTGAAGTGGCTGAACATCAACCAATTCTTTTTGGTACAGTGACTCTGTGTATTCCTTCCATATTCTTTTGATGCTTCCTGCACTGTTTAATATTTTCCCCGTAGAATCCTTCAATATTACAACACAGGGCTTGAATTTTTTCTCCAGTTTTTTCAGCTTGAGAAATGCTGAGCATGTTCTTCCCTTTTGGTTTTCTATCTACAGGTCTTCGCACATTTCATTATAATATTTTACTTTGTCTTATCAAGCTGCCCTTTGAAATCTTCTGTTCAGCTCTTCTACTTCATCATTTCTTCCTTTCACTTTAGCTACTCTACATTCAAGAGCAACTTTCAGTGTCTCTTCTGACATCCATTCTGGTCTTTTCTTTCTTTCCTGTCTTTTTAATGACCTCTTGCTTTCTTCATGTATAATGTCCTTGATGTCCTTCCATAACTTGTCCGGTCTTTGGTCAATAACGTTCAATGCATCAAATCTATTCTTGAGATTGTCTCTACATTCAGGTGGGATATACTCAAGGTCGTACTTTGGCTCTCATGGACTTATTCTCATTTTCTTCAACTTGAAATTGAACTTGCATATGGGCAATTGATGGTCTGTTCCACAGTCGGCCCCTGGCCTTGTTCTGACTGATGATATTGAGCTTTTCCATTGCCTCTTTCCACAGATGAAGTTGATTTGATTCCTGTGTAATCTATCTGGCAAGGTCCATGTGTATAGCCACCGTTTTTGTTGGTGAAAAAAGGTATTTGCAATGAAGAAGTCTCTGGTCTTGCAAAATTCTATCATGTGATCTCCGCTGTTGTTTCTATTACCAAAGTCATATTTTCCAACTAACGATTCTTCTTCGTTTCCAACTTTTGCATTCCAATCGCCAGTAATTATCAATGCATCCTGACTGCATGTTTGATCAATTTCAGACTGCATCAGTTGGTAAAAAATCTTCAATTTCTTCATCTTTGTCCTTAGTGGTGGGTACATACATTTGAATAATAGTTGTATTAACTAGTCTTCCTTGTAGGTGTATGGATATTATACTAACACTGACAGCATTATACAAAGAAAGGTACGATATATACTATATACTAAGACAAACAGTTGACTAACTGACGTTAAATAAGAACCGTGTGTACCTGTTCTGACTTTACTTACAAATTCAACTTGAAGAAGGACTTCAGAACTGATCTCATGTGTAACCCAGGGACTGCCTCTACATGCATTTCTAAAAATCTCCACATGGTGTAACACTGCACCGAAAAAAAAAAAAAAAAAAAAAAAACCCACAGGGCTTATAGGGAAAATGGAGTTAGAGGCACATCTTCAACAACGGCATTTAAAAAAATAGGAAGCTAATAAAAACTGAGGCTCAGTTTTACACGTTAAATGGTTAAGAAGCATACAAACACTACAGTACGTACGGCCCTTTAACATGAAAAAGACATGAAGTTTGCTTGTGGAAACTGGAATCAGACAGACTGCAGCTTTCGAGTTACTGTGAAGTAGTGGAAGGAGGGTTATGTGAAATCAGATGGACAGCTATAACACCAGATGTGGATGGATACGGCTCATAACACGTGCAGAGAACTGAGGTAGCTAGTAGTAGTTTGAGGTGTGTGTGTTTTCAGTACTCCTATGAGGCTTGGTTCAGTTAGGTACAGTATTCTCCATTCAGCTAATGTTTCCCACAGATGAACGGCACATAAGGAAATGGGAAATTCAGGTACTGCTCAAATTGTTTCCTAGTATCAACTGTGTGGGACAAATCCTCATTTTCCAAACAAATACTATAGCAGAATTGACTGTACTTTCTGTTCTTTTCCATTTAACTGATAACGGTAAAAACCAGGCAAAAATCAGCAGGAGACCTTACTATCAGAAGGCACAATAAAAGCAGGGGGAAAGTGGCTCATCAATTTTTTCATATTTGTCTTTTCTTCCTCTTCTCTTAATAAGAACAATAAGAACCAGAGGGAAAAACTATGATGTGGGCACAAGTGGAAGAAAAGAGAGCAATAGATCTGCTTCCAGACTAGTGTACCTCAAATTTCAATGTGCCATCCATCAGGGGATCTTATTAAAATGTAACTTCTGATTTAGTACATGTGATTCAGTACACTCAGGTGGGGGACTGACAGCCTACATTTCTAAAAAGCTCCTAGGTGATACCTATACTGCCAGTCCATGGATTTCACTGTGAACAAGCAACAGACAGCTCTTTTTTTTTTTTTTTTTATTGTTGTAGTTTAAATGAAGTTTACATTTCAAGTTAGTCTCCTGTACAAAAATTTATACATACATTCCTTTGTGACCCTAATTGTTCTCCCCATACTGTGACAGCACACTCCTCCTTTCCACCCGATACCCCATGTCCATTCAGTTAGCTCCTAGCCCTCTCTGCCTTCCCAACTCACCTCCTGACAGAAGCTGCCTGTCCAGTCTCTTGTATCTACTTGAGCTAAGAGGCACACTCTTCACGAGTATCATTTTCTGCCCACAGTCCAGTTCAATCCCTGTCTGAAGAGTTGGCCTCGGAAACTGTTTTAGTTCTGAGCTGATACAGAATCCGGGGGCCGTGCTTTCCAGGGATCCTCCAGTCTCATTCCAGTTATTAAGTCTGGTCTTCTTACTAGAATTTGAGTTCTGAACCCCACCCTTTTACTGCTCCATCTGGGACTCTCTGTTGTGTTCCCTGTAAGGGCGGTCATTGGTGGTAGCCGGGCACCATCTAGTTCTTCTGGTTTCGGACTGATGAAGTCTCTTATTTATGCAGCCCTTTCTGTCTCTTGGGCTAATACTTTCCTTGTGTCTTTGGTGTTCTTCATTCTCCTTTAGGTAGGCTGGTACCAATTGATGCATCTTGGATGGCTGCTTGCAAGCTTTTAAGATCCCAGATGCCACTCACCAAAGTAGGATGCAGAACATTTTCTTAATAAGCTTTGTTATGCCAAATGACCCCTGAAAGCATGGTCCCCAGACCCCTACCCCTGCTACTCTGTCCTCAAAGTGTTTGACTGTATTCAGGAAACTTCTTAGCTTTGGTTTAGTCCAGTTGTGCTAACTTCCCCTGTAGTGTGTGCTGTCCTTCCCTTCATCTAATTCTCATCTACTATCTAGTTAGTAAATAGCCCTCACCCTCCCCACCCTTGGTTAGTAAATAACCCTCACCCTCCCTCCCCACCCTTGTACCATCAAAGAATGTTTTCTTCAGTGTTTAAACCTTTTCTTGAGTTCTTATAATAGTGGTCTTATACAATATTTGTCCTTCTATGACTGACTAAATTCACTCAGCATAACAACCTCCAAAATCCTCCGTGTTGTAAGATGTTTCACGGTTTCATCGCTGCTCTTTATCGTTGCGTCCTATTCCATTATGTGCATATACCATAATTTGTTTAGCCATTCGTCCGTTGAGGCACCTAGGTTGTTTCCATCTTTTTGCTATTGTGAACAGTGCTACAATGAATATGGGTGTGCATATATCCATTCGTGTGATGGCTCTTATTTCTCTAGGATATATTCCAAGGAGTGGGATAGCTGGATTGCATGGTGCTTATATTTCTAGCTTTCTAAGGAAGTTCGAAATCAATTTCCAAAGTGGTTGCACCATTTTACTTTCCCACCAAAAGTGTATAAGTGTTCGAGACTCTCTACAACCTCTCCAGCATTATTTTGTGTTTTTTGGATTAATGTTAGCCCTTTGGGGGTGAGATGATATCTCATTGTAGTTCTGATCTGCATTTCTCTAATGGCTACTGATCATGAGCATTTCTTCATGCATCTGTTAGCCACCTGAATATATTCTTTAGCAAAGTGTCTGTTCATATCCTTTACCAATTTTTTAATTGGGTTATTTGTCTTTTTCTTGTTGAGGTTTTGCAGTATCTTATAGATTTTAGAGATAAGACGTTGATCGGATTTGTCACAGCCAAAATTTTTTCCCCAGTCTGTAGGTTGTCTTCTGACCCTTTTGGTGAAGTCTTTTGATGAGCGTGTTTGATTTTTAAGAGCTCCCCCATTTATCTGGTCTCTCTTCTGGTGCTCGGGCATTGTTATTTATGGTTCGTATTGTGTTTATGCCATGTATTAGGGCTCCTAGCATCATCCCTATTTTTTCTTCCATGATCTTTATTGATTTCCATTTTATATTTAAGTCTTTGATCCATTTTCAGTGAGTTTTTGTGCATGGTGTGAGGTAGGGGTCTTGTTTCAGTTTTTTGCAGATGCATATCCAGTTATGACAGCGCCATTTGTTAAAGAGACTGTCTTTCCCCCAATTAACGCACTTTGGGCCTTTGTAAAATATCAGCTGCTCACAGGTGGATGAGTTTATGTCTGGATTCTCAATTCTGTTCCTTTGGTCTATGTATCTGTTGTTGTACCAGTACCAGGCAGTTTTGACTACCGTGGCGGTGTAACAGGTTCTAAAATCAGGTAGTGTGAGACCTCCCACTTTGTTCTTCTTCTTGAGTAATGGTTTACTTATTCGGGGCCTCTTCCCTTTCCATATGAAGTTGGTGGTTTGTTTCTCCATTACATTAAAAAATGCAGGTGGAATTTGGATCAGGATTGCGTTGTATTTATATTGCTTTGGGTAGAATTGACATTTTCACAATGTTGACTCTTACTATCCATGACCAAGGTATGATTTTCCACTTATGCAGGTCTCTTTTGGTTTCTTGAAGTAGTGTCCTGTACTTTTCATTATATGGGTCTTTTACATCTCTGTTAGATTTATTACTAAGGATTTTATCTTCTTGGGGGCTATTGTAAATGGTACTGATTTGGTGACTTCCTCTTTGAGGTTCTCTTTGTTGGTGTAAAGGGATCCAACTGATTTTTTATGTTTATCTTGTATCGTGAAACTTTGCTGAAATCTTCTATCAGTTCCGGTAGTTTTCTTGTGGATTCTTTGGGTTTTCTGTGTATAAGATCATATCATCTGCAAATGGAGATATTTTGACTTCTTCCCTACCAATCTGGATACCCTTTATTTCTTTTTCTAGCCTAATGGCTCTGGCTAGGACCTCCAGCACAATGTTGAATAAGAGTGGTCATAAAGGACAATCTTGTCTGGTTTCCATTCTCAAGGGGAATGCTTTCAAAGTCTCTCCATTCAGGATGATGTTGGCTGTTGGTTTTGTGTAAATGCCCTTAATTATACTGAGGAATTTCCCTTCTCTTCCTATTTTTTTGAGAGTTTTTATCATGAATGGGTGTTGGACTTTGTCGAATGCCTTTTCTGCATCGATTGATAAGATCATGTGGTTCTTGTCTTTTGTTTTATTTATGTGATGGATTATGTTGATTGTTTTTCTAAAGTTGAACCATCCCTGCATAGCTGGTATAAATGGCACTTGATCATGGTGAATTATTTTTTTGGAATGTTGCTGAATTCCACTGGCTAGAATTTTGTTGAGGATTTTTGCATCAATGTTCATGAGAGATATTGGTGTGTAATTGTCTTTTCTTATGGTGTCTTTACTTGGTTTTGGTATTAGGGTTATGCTGGCTTCACAGAATGACTTTGAGAGTATTCCAGTCTTTTCTATGCTCTGAAATACCTTTAGTAGTAGTGGTGTTAACTCTTCTCTGAAAGTTTGGTAGAATTCTCCAGTGAATCATCCAGGCCAGGCCTGTTTTTGTTGGGAGTTTTTTAATTAGCTTTTCAATCTCTTCTTTTGTTATGGGTTTAGTTACTTGTTCTAGCTCTGTTTGTGTTAGTTTAGGTAGGTAGTGAGTTTCTAGAAATTTGTCCATTTCCTCTAGGTTTTCAAATTTGTTAGAGTACAATTTTTGATGGTATTCTGTTAGGATTCTTTTGATTTCACTTGGGTCTCTTGTAATAACACCCATCTCATTTCTTATACGGGTTATTTGCTTCCTCTCCTGTTTTTCTTTTGTCACTTTGGCCAATGGTTTATCAATTTTGTTGATTTTTTAGAAGAACCAGCTTTTGGTCTTGTTAACTCTTTCAACTGTTTTTCTCTTTTCTATTTCATTTAATTCTGCTCTAATTCATATTATTTCCTTTCTTCTGGCGCCTGAGGGCTTCTTTTGCTGCTCTCTTTCTACTTGTTCCAGTTGTAGGGTTAATGTTTTGATTATGTCCCTTTCTTCTTTTTGGATGTGTGCATTAATAGCTATAAACTGACCTCTGAGCACAGCTTTGCTGTGTCCCAAAGGTTCTGGTAGGATGTGCTTTCATTCTTGTTTGATTCTATGAATTTCTTTATTCCATCCTTAATTTCTTCTATAACCCAGTAGTTTTTGAGAAAGGTGTTGTTCAGTTTCCAAGTGTTTGATTTTTTTTCCTTGCTTTTCCTGTTGTTGATTTCTACTTTAATGGCTTTCTGGTCAGAAAAGATGCTTTGTAATATTTCAATGCTTCGGATTTTGTTAAGGCTTGCTTTATGGACTAATACGTGGTCTATTCTGGAGAATGTTCCATTTGCGTTGGAAAAGAAAGTATACTTGGCTGCTGTTGGGTGCAGTCTTCAGTATATGTCTATGAGATCAAGTTGGTAGACTGTAGCATTTAGATCTTCCGTGTCTTTGTTGAGCTTCTTTCTGGATGTTCTGTCCTCCACTGAAAGTGGTGTGTTGAAGTCTCCTACTACTATTGTGGAGCTGCCTATCTCTCTTTTCAATGCTGTCAGAGTTTGTTGTACATATTTTGGAGCCCTGCTGTTGGGTGCATAAATATTTATTACAGTTATGTGCTCCTGGTGTATTGACCCTTTAATCATTATATAATGTCCTTCCTTATCCTTTGTGTTGGATTTTACTTTAAAGTCTATTTGTCAGAGATTTATATTGCCACTCCTGTTCTTTTTTAAGTCCTGTTTGCTTGATATTTTTTTTTTCATCCTTTGAGTTTTAGTTTGTTTGTGTCTTTAAGCCTAAGGTGTGTCTCTTGTAGGCAGCATACAAACGGATTGTGTTTTTATCCAACCTGCCACTCTCTGTCTCTTTATTGGTGCATTTAGTCCATTTACATTCAGGGTAATTATTGATAGGTATGAATTTAGTGCTGTTATTTTGATGTATTTTCTTGGGTGTTGTTCAGTTTCTTTGTTCCACTTAATTTTCTGTGCCGAGTCGTTTTTCTTTATGTGTTTTCTTTTCATCTTTTTCAGTGTTGTTCATTTTGTGTTTGCTGAGTCTTCACGTTTTTCTAGTTTTTTGACTTGTAGGATTGTTAGTTTCCTTTGTGGCTACCTTAATATTTATCCCTATTTTTCTAAGTTTATACCATACCAGTCTTTTATTTCTTTATATCACTTTGACTTCCTCTCCATATGAAAATTGATGTCTATATTTTTTAAGTCCCTCTTTTTTGTTTAAATGTTGTCATCTTTACATACTGACTTGTTTCCCTAGTTTCAGTGTTTTAGCTTTGGTTTATTTTTGTGACTTCCCTATCTGGGTTGAAATCTGGTTGCTCCGTCCTGTGTTCTAGTCTTGGATTGTTATCCAATGTTATTCATTTTCTAACCGGAGGACTCCCTTTAGTATTTTTTCTAATTTTGGTTTGGTTTTCGCAAATTCCCTGAAGTTCTGTTTAGCTGGAAATGCCCTAATTTTGCCATCATTTTTGAGAGACAGTTTTTCTGGATATGTAATTCTTGGCTGGTAGTTTTTTTTTCCTTCAAGGCTTCATATATGTCACCCCATTGCCTTCTTGCCTGCATGGTTTCTGCTGAGTAGTATGAGCTTATTCTTATTGACTCTCCTTGTAGATGACTTTTCATTTAACCTCAGCCGCTCTTAAAATTCTCTTTTTATCTTTGGTTTTGGCAAGTCTGATTATAATATGTCTTGGTGACTTTCTTTTGGGATCTTCCTTATGTGGGGCACTGAGCATCTTGGATAGATATCTTCTCATCTTTCACAAAATCAGGGACGTTTTCTGCCAACAAACTGTCAACAATTCTCTCTGTATTTTCTGTTATTCCCTCCACACCGTCCACCCCGTTCTGGTACTCCAATCACTCGTAGGTTATTCTTCTTGATAGAATCCCACTTAATTCTTAGGGTTTCTTCACTTTTTTTAATCCTTTTATCTGATTTTTCCTCAAATAAGTTGGTGTCAAGTGCCTTATCTTCAATCTCACTAATTCTGACTTCCATTGCCTCAATTCTGGTCCTATGACTTTCTACTGAGTTTTCTAATTCTGACATTTTATTGTTAATCTTCTGGATTTCTGATTGCTGTCTCTCTATGAATTCTTGCAGCCTGTTAAATTTGACATCATGCTCTTCTCTAATCTTTATAGTATCCTCTATTTCGTGTTCTGAGTTTTCCTTAATTTCCTTCCTGATCTCTTGAAGAATTCTGTAAATTAATTTTTTGTATTCTCCCTCCGGTAATTCCAAGAAACTTTCCTCCGCTGGAAAATTTCTAGATTCTTTATTTTGGAAGTTTGCTGAAGCCATCATGGACTGCCTCTTCACGTGATTTGATATTGACTGTTTTCCCCGAGCTATCAATAAGTTATTGTATTTATTTATTTTATGTTTGCTTACTGTGTCCTAGCTTCTTGTTTTGTTTTGATATGCCCAAATACGCTGCTGGTGTGAGCTAGTTTGATTTTTGGCACCTCTGAAGCTCTAATGTCCTGTCACCAGGTGGTTAGATCTGTTTCTAGGTATGTGAGTTTAGGAGTCTGCCCATTCCCTATATGGATTCAACTCAGCTGCCCAGGTAGATAGCCACCAAGTGTGTGGTGCAGGCTCTCACCTACAGTCCTAGACAGGCATGGATGATTGGTGTAGGCACAGGTATCTGGCTGCAGCAGGGGGACACACTCTGAACAAGGCAGGGGGCTGATGGCTGCCCTCGAGTGTCCAGGAGGAAGGCGTGTTCCTGTTACCTAGAGCGTGTAGGTGGGTGGGTTTTGCAGCCACAACATGAGCACCCAGTGCTGTTGGCTATAAGGACTGGGGGGCAACTCTTATTCTTGGGCCCCTATCACAGGTTGCTAGGTGGCATGGGTGGAGCAACCAGTCCTCAGGCCACTGATGTCGGTAGGTGAAGACCCTGATTAATGGGTAGAGTCAAATGTCACGAACCTACCACTTCACAGTTGAAACAGCTGAAGTTAGACTTCCAGTATATACCCTGTTGTACTGCGGTAATGAGGGCCTACGCTGTTGATATGGGCCCATACAAGTCTCTGCAGGGGGAAAGACACTCAAAGTCCACGGATCCCTTATGCCTGTGTCTAGGCAAAGGAGCTGTGCTGACGCTGAGTTCTTGGCTTAGGAGATCCCGGCAGTTTATTTTTTCCCGTTTGTTAATTTGTTCACTCTTCAAGGCCAGGAGAATGGCTCAGGGCATGTGAGGGATCCTACTTCTGGTCCAGGGGACTCGGCAATTGCTGGAGCCGGTCCAGGACCCAGTGCAGAGCAGGGAGTGGGGAGGTAAATGGGAGAGAGGTTTTTCCCTGAGGGGGGTGTTTTCGATCCACTTGGTAGGCCAGACGCAAATACTTAACCTTTCAGCGATCGAGGGCTGCTTCTCACTGGTTCTGCGTGGCCGAGTAGACGCTCAGCAGCCGGTTCTCTCCCTGTGTGGGATATGCCTCCCAAGCACCGATACTCGCCTGCCTCCCGGCTCAACCCTGAGCTGATCAGGCCTTAAGGGCTCAGGCTCTTGCCAGGTCAGGTCTGGCGCATCCTCGCTGCTTCCGAACTGTCTCTACCTCCCCCTGCCACTCAATCTGGTTCCTCAACTTTGCCTTTGATGTTTAGGGCTCCTAGATTGTCATATATAATTGAATCACTTGTTTTTTCAGGTCTTTGTTGTAAGAAGGTCCACTGGAAGCATCTGACTACTCCCATCTTGGACCTACCTCCTATTGATAGAGTTTTAAGCTGAAAGAACTAGAGGAGTCCTCAAGGTTTCTATGAGATTAAGTCAGGTTCATCAAAATAGAAAACTGTATTGGGATTTGAGGAAAAAGTGAAAACATCTGCCTGAAATGTTCTGTGAGATTTTATATATCATACAGTGTGGTGCAATGGGTTTTCTCTTATATGAACTTTCTGGCCCTGGGTTTGCAATTCTCCCAAAATGACTACTCAGGCCACAATCTTGCAAGGAACTGGTTAGTTCACTATCTGCATAAGTGGCTTGCAAGGATTGGTCAGTTTGCTATACGCATAAGGGGCTTTCAAATCACCCAACAGGATTGGTCAGTTTACGATCCACCTAAGGGATTAATAAATTTAGGAAAGCTACTCCCAGAAACTGACAAGGAGCTGGCCAATCTCACAGAGGTTTTGGGGGCTTCGAAGAGTGCAGGGAGAAAGTACATTCTTTGGATACAGGGCCCTGCATTGAGAACCTCCTAGAAGAGCAGTAATATAGGCTGTAGCACTGAGCTAGTAACACTGACTGAGCTGATAACCCTGAAGAGCGAAAGAAACAAGCAGCAAGCACTGCAAAGCCAAGTGGCAGAGAAATGGTGGCAGCAGTGCTAGTTAGCAGTAACCATGACACACGCAGACGGCAGCAGGGGGAGTAAGTCCACAGAATGCAGTCGCGCACCTGCAGACAGGAGTTCACCAACAGTGCTGGAGGTCACCAACAGAGGAGAGGCTTGGACATGCATCATACAGGGGTTGCCCGTAAAAGTTTTGCCTCAACAGCTGTCGGAATGCTTTCCTAACACTGGCAGGGCTTTCCTGAAGCTGCTTGTTGGGAGCTGGACCAGCAAGCACAGGGGACCAGAGCCAACCAAGAAAAGCCAGAGAGAGAGAATGAACAAAGCCACACTATATCTGACCAGACCTGACTTGACAACACAGCTGCTGAGAGAAACACCTGCTGACACCTGGTCCACGGCGTGCCCACCCAGCGATGCAGAAATGAACATGGGTAATTTGGGAAGGATGAGTGAGTCCCCTGTTAGATACAAATGGGTTCCTCCCCTATGATACTAAGTGGAGTACTCATAGGGGTGGAAGGAACTGGTTCACCTCAGATCTGTTCCTGTTGTTTACTGTTGCTTTCTATAAGTAATCTGTTCTTGATGTTTACTGTATACCTTCTACAAATAGTAACAACAAATGTCAACTGCCAACACTGTGTAAGTGCTTTGTGTGTATAATCCAATTGGATTGGACTGTTGAGTTCTCATCCTATCACTCTTTTGACTGCTTGGGATTTAGAGGTACAATCTGTGTGTATGTACACGTACGTGCATGTGCACACAGATCACACAGAGACCTATCAATGATCATGGCAGTCTGCTGAGAATCAGATATATAGTAATCTTAGCCAAGTATCTTCTACGGAGGCAGAAACCTCATCTACAACAAAGAAATAAAGCAGAATTAAAAATTCAACAATTTTCTGCACTTACATTCATATGCCAATATACAAAGATATACATGAAAGTTAACTGCTGCATTTTTTTTTTTAACGGAAGGAAGGAAGGAAGGTAGGAAGATGCGAAATACCATCAAAAGGAGACAGAAAAAATAAGAGACTAAATAAATCATAGCACATATTCATACAAAAAGAAACACATATATTTATATGTGCTACAAAGACAAACAAGAAACTTTTAAGGGTGGTTACCTCTGAAGAGTACATCTGAGAAATTACCCGGTATCTTCCTACATAGTTTCAATGTTTAACCATGAGTATGTACTACTTCCATAATAACAACAAGAAAAAAACTTAAGAGACAAATTTACGTGGAAAAAGGTTAAAGAAATAAGGTTGAAAAGCAAGATGTACTATAATAAGCAGAACATCAGCCATAATATGTCATTATATATATATGGTAGAATATACATGGGGGAAAAAATTATTATTCTTTTTTTTTAGGGCAAAAGTATGAGAAATTTTTCTGTATTATTAATTTCTATAATACATGAAGTTTTACAGTGAGCACGTATACTTTTATTACTTCGGAAAGTAAAAAACTTTAATTTTAGTATATATATGTATGTGAGTATGTGTGTGTGTATATGTATGTATATATATATATATGAGTATATATATATATATATATATATATATATATATAAATCCATCCACAGCAAAAATACAAGCCTCAACATTAACGTAAAGAATAAGAAATAGAGAACAGAGAACTACACAGGTCATCAGAGATCAACTGAACCAACACTTTCATATTATAAACAATCCAACAAGGCCAGAGAGAAATGACTAGTCTATCAATTGCTTAGTTAACAGAAAAAAGACAAGCACACAGGTCTATACTAGTTCCCAGTTCAGGACTCCAAAACCTGGTTAAACTAGCATTTTCCAAACTATGATCCACAAAACACAATTGAGTAATTCAGGCTTAAAGAGTACAGCTGTGACATTAAGTCCTAGATATCCTAGTGTTATTTAGTGTAAATACTAAAATTCTTTCTTTGTTAAAGTTTAAAACAGATCATTTCTCATTAAAATATCTTTATAAATTTACTTCAACTAAAGGAAGCAGGTAGAAATGAAAAAGCAAAATTTTTGACCTCTCGGTTTACAAATAGTCTGCCACCACTTCCTGTCTTATGATGTACTTTTCTATACAGAAATTTTATTCTACATATCCCACAAGTTCTTTTTTAATGGAAGACATGATATATGCTACAATTAACAAAAAGAGTTCTGGAATTCTGTTAATAGAATACCTCTTACAGCAACTTGTAAAAAGCTTTAAAAATAGGATTTCTATTAACCAGAAGAAGATTTCTTTCAAAAATGCAAAGTCGTTGTTTATACAAAGCTAAGTAATTAACAACAAAACATCCCCTTCCCATCCCCTATCACTGGAGCACATCTGCTTCCCGATGAAACACTTCCTGTGGCAAAGACTACCTCCCTTCTAAGCATCAGAACTGAAAGACACACCTGACATGTACACAACTGCTTCATATTTAAAAGACAAAGATATGTCTAGAAGTGCCAAATAGATTCTTTAAAAGACATATGTTGGAATTAATGCTTTTTTTATTTTCAGGTGAAAAAACTGTTTTTAAATAAAACACACACACAAAACTCAGATGATTCCTAATGCCATTATCGAAAAGCTTTCTTTATTATAAAGCTACATTAATCAAAAGTCTGGTACTGGTATAACGGTAGATATTTAGACCAATGCAATAGAGAGTCCAGAAATAAACTGCTACATCTATGGTCAATTAATTTTTGACAAGGGTGCTAAAGCCATTCAATGGGGAAAGAATAGTATCTTCAATAAAAGGTGCTGGGACAACTGAATCGCCATGTGCAAAAGAATGAAGCTGTACCCATACCTCATACCATGCATGAAAATTAACTCAAAATGGATCAACAACCTAAAATGTAAAAACTAAAACCATAAATCAAAACATAGGGGTAATGCTTCAGGACCTGGATTCATAGATATGACACTAAAAGAAAGAGCAACGAAGGACAAAATAGGTAAATTGGACTTCATAAAAATTGAAAGAATTTTTTGCATCAAAAGACTTTATCAATAAAGTGAGGAGACAACCTACTGAAAGGAAGAAAATATCTGATAACCATATATTTAATAAGGATTAATGTCCAGAATACATAAAAAAAACTCTAACAACTGAACAACAAAAGGACAAACAACCCAATCAAGAAAGTACACAAAGGACTTGAATGGACACTTCACCAAAGAGTATAAACAAATGGCCAACAAGCACATGAAAAGATGCTGACTGTTATTAGTCATTAGGGATATGTAGATCAAAACCACAATGAGATACCACTTCACCCCCACTAGGGTGGCTATTATCAGTAAAATGGAAACAAGAAGTGTTGGCGAGCATATGGAGAAATTGGAACCCTCTTCCTTTGCTGATGGGAATGTAAAATGATGCAGCTGCTGTGGAAAACAGTCTGGAGGTTCCTCAAAAAGTTAAACATAAAACTACCATATGACCCAGCAATTCCACTTCTAGGTATATACCCAAAAGAATCGAGAGCAGGGACTCAAACAGATACCAATAATCAATGTTAACTGCAGCATTCATTATTCACAATAGTCAACAGTTGGACAGCCAGTGTCCATCAACAAATGAATAGGTAAACAAAATGTGGTATATACATACAATGGAATTATTCAGCCATAAATAGACATGAAATTCTGATACACCCTCAATATGGATGGACCTTGAAACATTATGCTAACTGAAATAAGTCAGACAAAAAAGGGCAAATATTGTATGATCCTGCATATATGAAATATCTAGAATAGGTAAAGTACATTATTTTTACTGTAATTGTTTTTTATTAAAAAAAAAAATTGCCAGCGAGTTGATTCCAACTCACAGCGACCCCACAGGACAGAGTAGAACTGCCCCATAAGGTTTCCAAGGAGTACCTAGTGGATTTGAACTGCCAGCCTTCTGGTTAGCAGCTGAACTCTACTACTCTAGCAGGGTTTCCATAATTGTATAGCGGAACTGAATAAAATATTCTTCTTTAAACCAAAATAATAAGAAGAAGAAAAAATTTAAGCAATGACTGTTTATTTTAATTTTATAATGTTAATTTATACCTGCAGTTGTAGCTATAGATGTCGTCTTGGGCTATGGCCACCAAAGAACTCCAGACAGGGAGTACGGGAAGGCAACTCCATGGATCTCCCAGCAGGAGACAGAGCAAACAGTAACCAGGGATACATGCTTTCCCACCCACCATCCTTCTTCCCTCTACACGGCCTCCGCTGCTTGCCAATGGGCCACGGCTGCTCAGCTGGAGAGACACTAGCTCACTGCCACCAGGGTCCACTCCACTCCCACCAGCCAGCCCCTTCAGCACCATTTTGTTTGTTTTTGGTTTGTACTTTTGTTCTTTGATTTTTTTTTTGGGGGGGGGGGGCTTTTTTTGTTTGTTGCTTTTTTTCTCTCCCTTCCTTCCTCCCCTTTCTCCTGCCCAGCTAGCCCCGTGTGCCAACCCCTCCCCTTCTTGACGGGCTGTGATTTTTTTGTTTGTTTGCTTTGTTCTTTTTTTTTTTGGGGGGGGGGGGTGTTTTTTGTTGATTTGTTTGTTTATACTGGTTTTTTTGTTGTTGTTGTTTTTCCCTCATCCTTCCTTCCTTTTTTGTCTCCTGCCCAGCTAGCCCCGGGTGCCATGCCCTCCCCTTCTTGATGGGCTATGATTTTTTGGTTAGTTTGCTTTGTTCTTTTTTTTTTTTTCCTTTTTTTTTTTCCTGTTTCTTCTCTCTCTCCTTTCCTTTCTCCCACCCACCCAGCCTTGTGCACCACTCTCACTCCTTCTGAAGGGGCAGTGCTACAAGCTCAGCTGGACAGTCACTGTGCGTGGCCTCCCCGGGTTTGTGCAGCCATCACGGACCAGCTCCCTCAGTGCCATCTTATTATTTTTTGTTTGTTTTTGGTGTTTTTTTGTTGTTGTTTCTTCTCTCTGTCTTTCTCCCTTCTTTCCTTTCCTTTCTCCCATCCACCCAGCCTCGTGCACAGCCCCCAACTTCTTGGTGGGCTATGCTGTACTGCTCGGCTGGAGAGCCTCTAGAACATGGACTCCTCAGGTCTGTGCCGCCCCCACAGGCCAGCTCCCTCAGTGCCATATGTTTCATTTTTCTTTATCTTTCCCCTTCTCCTTTTCCTTCTCCATCTCACCTAGCCCCTGCACTGCCTCTGCCCCTTCCTGATGGGCTGTGCCATGCTACCCAGCGACAAAGACATCAGCTCACTGCCACTCCAATTCCAACCCACCCCCAATGGCCAGCGCTTCCACCACCTTTTTGTTGTTGTTGCTGTTTTTATTATATTTTTTATTTCTTTGTTTGACTGTTGGTTTCTTTTCTCTCTCTCCCCTCTTTCCTATCATTTCTCCCACCCATCTAGCCCCATGCGCGAATCACACTGCTTTTCAACAGGTCGAACCACATCACTTGGCTAGAGAGCCACCAGCACATGCCTCGCCAGTTATGGCCTGCCCCAACCCACTGAATCCTACTGCACCGCCATTTTATTTACTTTTCTTCTTTTTTATTTTTTTCTACCTTATTTTTTGTGGGGGTTTTTTTTTTTTTTTGGCCTTTTTCTGCTTTTGCTTCACTCTGCTTCTCTTCTATAATCTACCTACTGAGCTCTGTACATTACATCCTCTCCTTTCTCTTCTGCCTATCTGAGTGCCATACCTCCAAGCAGTACTGATGTAGTCCCCTAGATCCCTCCCTGCCCCATCGCACCCAGTTTGTGCTGCAAACTACCCATCCCCACCCCTCCACCACCCTTGGACCCACCCTGCTGTATATAGCTGTGTGACGAGCCCTGCCTAGGTGGTGAGAAGTATCGTGCCCACAGGCAACCAAGCAACAAAGCACACCCAGCTCACGGGCCCAAACATAACCAAATAACTAAATAACTAAACCATAACCAAATAAAACAAAAACACAGGACAAAACAATCAAATCTACAATCAGTAAATGAAGAAAATAATTCCTGAATGCCCCAGGGAAAACAGACAATATTAATACATATTAAAAAAACAGGAGAGGATGGCTCCAGAAAGCAACCAAAATAAAACATCAGATGACCTTCTGCTAGAAGAAAAGG
Source organism: Dugong dugon (assembly GCA_030035585.1). Lineage (NCBI taxonomy): Eukaryota > Metazoa > Chordata > Mammalia > Sirenia > Dugongidae > Dugong > Dugong dugon. The sequence goes on along the minus strand of CM057469.1, from coordinate 40,479,914 downwards.
CAGTGGAACTATCTGATAGGGAATTCAGAATGCTAATAGTCAGGGTTATCCAACAGATGAAGGAAAATGCAGACAAAAATAGACAAAATCATGGAAAAGGCAGACAAAACAATCTAAGAAATTAGGAAAATAATACAGGGTCAAAATAAACAAACAACTAGAAATCATACAAGAACAGTAATTAGAAATCCAAAAGATAAAAAACAAGATTTCAGAAATGGACAGTGCAATAGAAGGTTTTAGGAACAAATTTGAAACAATGGAGGACAGGGTCAGCGAAACTGAAGACAAATCCTTGGATACCACTTTGAGGAAAAATCAGAGAAAAGAACGAAGAAAAATGAAGAAACCTGAGAACAATGTGGGATACATTCAAAAGCAAAAATCTGCATGTGATTGGAGTTCCAGAACATGGGGACAAAATGGAAAACACAGCGAGGATCACTGAAGGTTTGCTGACAGAAAACTTCCCTAACATCATGAAAGACGAAAAGCCGACTATCCAAGAAGCTCAATGAACCCCATATAGGGTAGACCCCAAAAGAAAACCACCAAGACATATCATAATCACACTCACTAAAACCAAAGACAAAGAAAGAACCCTAAGAGCAGTTCAAGAAAAACAAAAAGTTACATACAAACGGGAAACAATAAGACTAAGCTCTGATGAAAGAAAATTACTGCCAACCAAGAATAATATATCCTGCAAATTTATCACTCAAATATGATGGCAAAATTAGGACATTTCCAGATAAACAGAAATTAAAGGGAATACATAAAAAATCAAACCAAACTTACAAGAATTATTAAAGGGAGTCCTTCGGTTAGAGAACGAACAACATCAGACAATAACCTGAATCTAGCACATAAGACAGTAGCAGCCAGATAACCACCTAAATAATGAACTCTCAAGTATAAAACAAAACTAAAAAATTTACAACAGGGAACCAGAGACATCAACCTGTAAATGACAACAATGTCAGAACAATAAAACAGGGAATAAACAGTGTATGTATAGAACTTTCAAATGGAGAGGAAGTCAAGATGTTATCAAGTAATAAGAGACTAGTTTAAACTTAGGAAGATTGGGGTAAATTTCAAGGCAACCACAAAAAAAAGTTAACAAACCTACTCATCAAAGTAAAGAAAAAGATAAAGTCTCAGTAAACAAAAAATCTACAAAAATGAAATAAACAGAAAAAAATACACAAACAAAAGGAAGTCACCACAGAAGAGTAAGAAGAACAAAGAAACATCAGCACCACAAAATGACAGCAATAAACTCACACCTATCAATAATCACACTGAAAGTAAATGACTTAAATGCACCCATAAAGAGACAGACAGTGACAGAATGGATTAAAAAAACAGGACCCATCAATATACTTTCTACAAGAGACACACCTTAGAAGGAAAGACTTAAATTTATTAAAAATCAAAGGATGGAAAAAAAATATCTCAAGCAAATAGCTACCACAAGAGAAAAAGAGTGGCAATACTAATCTCAGATAAAATCGACTTTAAAACAAAATTCACCATAAAAGACAAAGACGGGCCATTATACAATGATTAAAGGGATGATCCACCATGAAGACATAACCATAATAAATATCTACGCACCCAATGACCAAGCTGCAAAATATATAAAATCTGAAGCTATATCTTTCCTAAGGAGTCTATATTAACCCAAACCTTTCCCCTCATTTCCAATCTCTAATATGATTATTAGAGCTAAAAGTCTCAAAAGGATTTTAATTCCCTACTAAACTATTTCCTTATGATTATAGGTTGAGCTAATGGAAAGTATGTTCGATTGAACAGATTTATTTACTAAAATTATTTTACAAAAAACAATTTGTATTCTCTTGGATCTTTTTTCTCTGATATAAGTAATATATTCACGTTTTGAACTTTAGTTATGATTTTTAAAATCTTAGAGAAAGGTTCTGGTCTAATTATTCCTACTCACTGATTCATTGATAATCTTTTGTGTCTTTAGATACCTTCAATTTAAATAAAGTAAACATTCATAATGCTTTTCCCTTTTGAGGAAAGAAGTACAGCTAGGGGCAAAGAAACTATCTTATCACCAACTCTCTAAGACCTAATGAGACTTTCTAATCCTCCTATTAGTAGAAAATTCCTGGGATGCTGAGCACAAGTTTCAGAGTCAGACAGACTTGGTGTATTAGTAAAGTAAGTAATATGAGCTCCTACAACAAATCCCCAAATCTTAATGTCTGAATACAACAGAAGTTTATTCCTTGTTCGTGTAAGGTCCAATGGAATATTCACGATCCAGATGTCTCACTTCTAGTGACTCTGTCATCCCCTAGGGCTTTAGAGTCCTCTACTGAATCTTCATCATCCAGCAAGTAGACCAAGCAAGAGAAAGAGAATACAGAACCACCCATGGGAGACTGTTATATGCCAGCCTGGAAGTGGCATGCATCACTTCCATCCACATTAATTAGTTAGAACTCAGTCACAAGGTCACAGCTAATGGCAAGAAGCTGAAAAACATTCCTGGCCAAGAGAATAGTGTGAGGAAAGATGTGAAGACATAAAACAGCATGGTGCACTTCAGGTGTTGATTAGAGTCCAGGGTTTGGGGAGGGAAGCAATTGGAGACATGATAAAAGGAGACAAAGGGAGAAATAGTAAGTCCCTAGCTATGTGGCCAGAAGGAAAAGAAAAAAGGTTTAAATGTAATCAAAGTCATTGAACTATACATGTAGAAACTGTCAAACTGGTATATGTTCTGCTACATGTACTCTCAAGAACAAAAAATAAAATAAATTACAAAAAAGAAAACAGATTTAGTAAGTATCTAGCCAGTCTCTGCCACATTTGAGTGCAAATACTGGCTCTATAAATACCAGCTGAGTGATTTCAATCAAGTTACTGAATATTTGAACCTAAGCTTCTTTATCTATATGACAGGAATAATAGTGCCAAATGAAAGAGTGGGGCTGGTATACCCTTGCCTTTGCTACAACTAGAAGTTTTACTTTTAGCTATGTTATACACTGTGCCTCCGCATGAGATAATATTTGAAGAAAAAGTTCCACAGTTAACATGAAGGTTGAAAACATCTGGAGAAGACAAACAGAAAGTTGTCATTACAGAAAAGGTTAGATACCCATGAAACTCATGCCCTAAATAATTAATATGTCCCATTTAATAAGCTATCTGCTTGGAAGCCAGGTAAAAGTGAAAATAAAACCAGAAGATGTCACTGGTTAAAATGCACGTGAGTTACTGCCTATGGCATCTATTCTGTGAAACATATACTGGCTGCTCAAAAGCTGTTTATTTCTTCTGGCTTAGCTTTCAAATACTTTCCAAGACCTGGTTAAGTGAAACTTCCATATAGCTTAAGTTCCAAATAAGTCAAGTTTATTTGGATGGAAATACATTCTCTTCTAAAATTTTTGAAGTATACAATGCATATACAGTAATTTTCACATATCTAAAGTTCAATGAATTCTTATAAATGTGTATGCACCACCCAGATCACAACAGATTTCCAGCATTCCAAAAGATTCCCTCAAGCTTTTTCCCAGTCTATTACTGCCCCTCCCAAACCAGAGATTACCACCATCTGACTTCTATCATTATAGTTTAAACCCTTCTTGAAACTAATATAAATGAAATTATACAGTATGTACTCTTTTGTTTCTTCCTTCTGTTGCTCATCATATGTCTGTGAGATGCATCCATGTTGCTGTATATAACAACAGTTTATTCTTTTTGGTTTTGTATAGTATTTCATTAAATAAATATATCACAATATAACTATTCTGTTGATGGGTGTCATGGATTGAAACGTGTCCCCCAAAAATATCTGTCAACTTGGCTGGGTCATGATTCCCAGTAGTGTATAAATGTGTACCATTCTGTAATCTGATGGGATTTGCTTATGTGTTGCAAATTCAATCACTATGATCTAATAAGATGGATTAGCGGCAGTTATACTGATGAGGTATACAAGACTGGATAGTGTCTTAAGCCACTCTCTTTTGAGACATAAAAGAGAGAAGCGAGCAGAGACACAAGGGAACCTCATACCACCAAGAAAGCAGTGCTGGGAGCAGAATGCATCCTTTGGACCTTAGGTTCCTGCATGGAGATGCTCCCAGAACAAGAAAAGACTGATGCATCACAAGGACCTTTCTCCAGAGCCGGCAGACAGAGAAAGCCTTCTCCTGGAGCTGATGTTCTGAATTTGGACTTGTAGCCTACTGGACTATGAGAGAATAAATTTCTCTTTGTTAAAACCATCCACTTGTGGTATTTCTGTTAGAGCAGTACCAGATGACTAAGACAGGACTAAATATAATTCTTTATTACTTTGTACTAAATGCATAACGATGAGATGCAAATCAAATCAAAGTATTCATTCACTTATTTCAACAAACTTTTTAAAAACGCATTTATTGTATTCTCAGTGTTGTGGTAAGGACTGGGGATAAACAAAAGCACATTCTACATTCCCTCAAGGATCTCACAGTTTAGTTAAGGGAGACAGACATGGACACTAACAATTGCTAAGATGGGTTGGTTAGCACAAAGTTAGAGGTACACAGAGAATACAATGGCAACAGATGGAAGGGGATGGGAGAGTAGACGAAGGAAACTTTACAGAAAAGGGTAATAGTCAGGTTTATCAGGTTTCATAGGAATAAGCAAAGATGTTAATTTGAGGACTGAGGTGCACCTGACCCAAGCCGTGGTATTTTCAATGACCTCACACACACACAAAAGCTGAACAATGAGAAAGGAAGAACAAAGAAGAAATGACACATTTGAATTATAGTACTGGTGGAGAATATCGAATATACCATAGACTGCCAGAAGAATGAACAAATCTGTCTTGGAGGAAGTATAGCCGGAACGTGCCTTAGAAGTGAGGATGGCGAAATTTTATCTTGCTTACTTTGGACATGCTATCAGGAGGGACCAATCCCTGGAGAAGGACATCATGGTTGGTAAAGTAGAAGGTCAACGAAATCCCCAACTAGACAGACTGACACAGTGGCTGCAACAATGAGCTCAAACATACCTACTATTGTGAGGACAGCCCAGGACCAAGCAATGTTTCATTCTGTTATTGACAGGGTCGCTATGAGTCAAAGCCGACTTGACAGCACCTAATAACAACAACATAAAAATGAGTTTTCTAGGCCAAGTGAACAGAGCTTGGGGTGGAATAAAGGCATTCCTGGCACAGAGAAGAGTATGAGGAAAGATGTGAAGACATGAAACATCACAGTGCATTTCAGATGCTGATTAGAGCCCATGGTATGAGGAGGGAAGAAATGGGTGATAACATTGTAAAAGTAGATGAAGGGAGGAATTGTGAGTCTCTTCTTTACTAAAGAATTTGGACTTCATTTGTAAGTAATGAGGAGCTATGAAAAAAGTTTAAGTAGGTTAGTAATGTGATCGTATTTGTGCTTTTTAGAAAATTTTTCTGGCAACAGTAAGTCAAATTGGCAAAGAAGGAGACTCAATGGTGGAAGATCAGCTAGGATATTGTCAGAATACAATAATGAGAACCTGAAATAGGGCAGTAGAATCAGTAACCCATTGTTCAGCTCCAAGATCTGTCAACAATTTCATGCATCAAACAACTAACCAAAGAGTGAGGAATTACTTGGCTGGGACAAGAATCCAAAGAAGCAAACCTGACACAGGGGTAGTTCTTGTCTGGGGACTTCTGTTACCCAGAAATTGTTCTTAGAAGCTGATCTGTGTCTTTAATACAGGGAATAAAGGAATAAAAGTCAGAGACCATAGTCTTACAGAGTTGGAGACCCAGGTTACTAAATCCCTTCCCTTCACTCCACTTTGGGCTGGGACTCTAAAGAGCTACTCTCCAGGACTAAAGGTGAGCCACAAATCAACTAGCTTTGTAAGGAGCCTGGCTTTGAGTTTTCAATCAAGTCTTAAAATTGGATTAAGGAGATTCTAGATTGCTAGAGCCCCTGGTGCTTTGCAGAAACAAATATTCTTGAGAAAAATACAACATTATCCCAAGCCTCAAATTATTTCTAGAAATTAATTTTCAAATATAAGTTCACTATTCTTTATCTTAAGGAGCCCTGGTGCCACAGTGGTTAATCACCCAGCTGCTCATTGAAAGGCTGGTGGTTCAAACCCACTAGCTGCTCCAAGGGAGAAAATGTGGCAGTCTGCTTCCATAAAGATTTACAACCTTGAAAACTCTATGGGGTAGTTTTACCCCATCCTACTGGGTTGCTATGAATTGGAATCGACTCGATGGCAACAGATTACTCTTTATCCAAATCTTCAAGCCAAATGTGTTTCAGAATACAGAAGATTTCATATTTTTAGAAAGGTAATATGGTACCTATACCATGTATCATATTACACCATATATGGACATGAGGCAGCACTGTTTCAATCGGAAGTAATATGTATGAACATTCACACTAGGAAGGAGAAGACTAAGTAGCTTTGTATTACTTCACAGCAGTTTGGCTATCAAATGAGTTCAGGTTAGGTCAAGGTTAGCCAATAAATTAGTTACAAAAAAATTTTAGTTGTTAAACCTTTTAGATTTTGGAATTGTAGGTAAGGAACTGTGAAGCTACACAACGTCTAGTTCACAATCAAAGATAAACCAAACACGTGACATGAGAAATCATGAGCACAAACAAGTAAAAAAAAAAGAAAGAAACAACAAATACATACCCATTAACAGAAACATTAACAAAGATACCACATATTTGAATTACAAGCCCAAGTCTATCGAATTACATGGTTACAATACATAGGGCAATAAAAGCCAAGCTTGAAAATGTGGCAGGAAACTGCAAATCATAAAAAGTGTCAAAAAAGATTAGAAACAGAACCAAATAAAAATCCTAGGACGGAGAAAAGTATTAGATATAGTCAGAGGAAATTACCTAGAATAAAGCATAGAGACACAAAAACATGATAAATATAAATACACAGGAGAGGAAAAAAATTCAGCAGCTGCAGTGAGAAAGTTTAGTGTGTTAACATGGAGTCCCAAAAGGAAAAGAGAAAGAATGAGGCAGAGGTATCAGTTTAAAAGATAACAAATAAGAATTTTCCATATGTGATGAAATACATGAATCCACAGCTTCAAGAAGCAAAAAAAATTCAAACAGAATAACAGAAAACAGAGATGAAGTAGAAAAGAGAATTAAATATATATGTATAGATTTTTTTATTACTACTCTCAAGAAGCCCTGGTGGTGCAGTGGGTAAACACTTGGTCGGTGGTTCAAACCCACCAGCTGCTCTGCAGGAGAAAGATGTGGCAGTCTGCTTTCATGAAGATTTACAGCCTTGTAAGATTTAAAAATAACAATAACAACAACAACAAAAAAAAACAGAAAATAACAAATGTTGGCGAGGATACAGGGTAATTTGAACACTTATCCATTGCTGGTGGGAATGCAAATAGTATAGCCATTGTGGAAAACAGTGTGGCAGTTCCTCAAAAAACTAAAAATAAAACTACCACATGACCCAGCAATTCCACTCCTAGGTATATACCCAGAAGACTTGAAAGCAGAGACTTGTACACCAATGTTCATTGCAGCACTATTTACAACAGCCAAACAATCTAAATGTCCATCAGCCGATGAATGGGTAAATAAAATGTAGTATATATACAATGGAATACTACTCAGCCAGTAGGAGAAATGAAAGTCTTGATGTATGCTACTATATGGTTGGAGCTTGAAGACATTATGTTGAGTGAAATAAGCCAATCACAAAAGAACAAATATTGTATGACTTCACATATATAACAAGAGAAGAAAAGGCAAATGTGTAGAGAACAAAATTTATTAGTGGTTAACAGGAGTGGGAAGGAGGAGGAAAAATTGCATTAATTTAGGGTAGGGTTGCACAGTTGATTACTGTAATTGCTGTCAGTAAGTTGTACACCTGTAAAAAGCTGAACTGGCAAAGGTTGTGTGACAGATATATTTACAACAACAACAACAACAAAGAAAAAAGATTAGCTGTTGAGGCTGCTTATGTACAACCAAACACCTAATGGGATTTAGTTCCTTGGTTTATAGGTTTAGGGTCATAGTTTCATGGGAGATCCCAGTTAATTGGCCTAATAATGTGTTCAGTGCTTCTGTTCTACCGCCTAGTTTGTTGTGTAGTGCCTGGGGTCTTAAAAGCTTGCAGCAGCCATCCAAGGAACAAGTGGTCTCTATTCACCTGGAGGAAGAAGGAGAGTCAGGAATAGGAGGAGGATATGGAATGTGTGGCCAAATGCCTCCAAGAACAACTGCCTCCTTTGCCATGAAACCAGAAGAACTGGATGGTACCCAGCTACCATTACTGAACATTTTGATCAAAGATTCCATAGAAGAATCCTGATCAAAAGGGGGAAAATGCAGAACAGAATTTCAAACTCTCACAGAGTCTAGACTTTCTGGAGCCATGGAGGGTGGATGAACCCCTGAAACTATTACCCTGAGATAATCTTCAAACCTTAAACCAAAAATATCCCCCAAAATCATTTTAAAACCAAGCAATAATTTAGCTTAACTAGTAAAAAAGATCTGCCTCGAACATTATGCTCTTTTAAGAATTAGCTACATGGGATCAAATTGACAACAGTAACTTGAAAGATTAGATATGAACCTTGGGGGGCAGTGAGTTTATGTTAACAAGGGAGGATCAACTCAGCAAAGGAGAGCGAGAATGGCTGCATAACTCAAAGAATGCAATCAATGTTACTAAATTCTACAAGTAGAATCTGTTGTCGGTACATGTTTTACTGTGTATGTTCTCAACAACAATAACAAAATAAATGAAATTTGGGGAAAATAACAAAAGAAGGATTTACAGGCTTGGAAACTCTATGTGGCAGCTCTACTCTGTCCTATAGGGTTACTATGAGTCGGAATCAACTTGACAGCAGTGGGTTTGGTTTGAGCGTTGGTTATTATTACTCTTAGAGTGATTTAAGCAGATGTTTGCCCCCATTAAAACAAACAGGATGCAATGGAAAAAAAGCAATTATAAGAAAGAGCTACTGTGAATTCAAAATAAAACAAAAAGATAAAGACAAAAGCCTTAAAAGCGACTTGGAAAATAAAAGTTGGAAAAATGTCCTAGAAAGGACAAAAAAAAAACCCCAACACAGAGACAGAAAGAAATGAGAAAAGCAAAAGATACACAGCACATCAATCTAGGAGATCTAGCATTTGATTTACTAAGAGTCCCAAAAAGAAAGAATGGAGCAAATGAATGGCAGGATGTTGTTAGATATGAGAGAAAGAGGGAGAGTGACAGAGATTATGAATTTTCCATAAGTGAAGTACAAATCTTTAGAAAAAAAGAGCCCACCAAGTGCCCAGAATATCGAATAAAAAGAAGGTCAACACTAGGGCACATCATTGTGATATTTTAGAATTTGGAGAATAAAGAGATGAGCTTAAAAACTTCAAAGGAGAGGGGTATAAAAAGGTCACCTAGATAGGAATGAAAAAAATGAGAAAACAAATTGGATGTCTTAGGAGTCACAATGAAAATCACCAAAATTTTGAAAAGGTTATTAGATGAGAATGACATACAAGGACTGAGAAATTTTGATCCCAATGCACCATTTCTTGGGATGTTACTTGATAATATCTCAGTAAAATGAGAAGTAATTCAAGAAAGAGGAGACATGGGTTCGAGGTAACAGAGAATCCTTCCGGAATATCAGTTGAGGCAGTCCCACAACTAGGTTAGGTAGCAGATCTAGAAAGCAATGGAGATTGGAGGTGGTGGAAAGAAAGTTCCAGGAGGAATATCTCTAGGAAAAAGAAAAAACAAAACATTGTGTGTGTAATGGGGAGAGACTTGATATAAAATCACTTGCTAGAATGGCACATTTGAAAAACATGAGGATATGAAGGAAGACAATGCAAGAAGACAATTAAAAACTTAAGGAAAAACAGAATAAGGTGTACAGAAAAGAAATATAATCATATAATGATAATGTTTACAAAAAACTCTTTTTCTGATTTGACTAAAAAAAGTATACCATAGCTATTTGGGGGATGCAGTAGTGAAACTATAGGGTATAAGAGTTCTACTATTCACATTATGAGAGAAGGTAAAAAGATTAACACCTAAAGTCAACAAATCAAGAAACAGAAAGTACTACCATATTACTTATGTATGTGGAAATAACTACTACACAAAACCACTGAAAGAGTTTAAAGTTGCCATGGAGGAGAGGAAGCCTGGGACAAGGGACTGTTGTTTTCCATTATAAGCCTTATGGTACAAGCTATTATTGTTGTTGTGTGCTGTGGTGTCAATCCCGACTCATACCAACCTTACATGACAGAGTAGAACTGCCCCTATAGAGTTTCCTTGGCTGAAATCTTTATCGTAGAAGATCACCGGATCTTTCCTCGCACAGCGCTGCTGGTGGGTTTGAACTGCTGACCTTTTAGTTAGCAGCATTATGCTTAACAATTGCACTACCAGGGCTTTTTTATTTTTTTATTTTTTTATTTTTTATTGTGTTTTTGGTGAAAGTTTACACAGGAAATTAGGTTCTCATTTAACAATTTCTATACACACTATTCAGTGACATTGGTTACATTCTTCACAATATATCAGCATTTTCATTATTTCCATTTTGGTTGTTCTCTTTCCATTAATCTAGCTCCCTGTCCCCTCGGCCTTCTCATCTTTGGTCTAGGGTAAAAGTTAACCATTTGGTTTCATCTAGACCATTATTTTAAGGAGCACCGTATTCACAGGTGATATTTATTTTATGGGCCAATCTGTCATTTGGCTGAAAATTGACCTCTGAGTGGTTTGAATTCCAAGTTTAAAAAGCATCTCAGGGCAATAGTCTCAGGGGTTCATCTAGTCATTACTGGTCCAGTAAGTCTGACATTTTATTAGGAATTTCAGTTTTGTTCTACACTTTTCTCCCATTCTATCCAGGACCATCACTGGGTCTCTGGTCAGAATGGTCAGTAGTGGTAGCTGGGTACCAACTAGTTCTGGTCTCAAGGTAGGTGATGTCATTAATTGTGTAGGTTATTGGTTCTGTAGACTAGCTTCTTCTTCTAGAGTCTTTGGTTTCCTTCTTTCTCTTTAACTCCTGATGAATAGAGATCAATAATTGTATCCTAGATGGCCATTCATAAGCTTTTAAGACCCCAACGCTACTCACCAAACCAGGATGCAGAACACTGTCTTTATGGACTATATTATGCCAACTGATTGAGTTGCCCCACAAGACTATGGTCCTAAGCCCTCAAACCAAGTAGACCAATTCTGTGAGGTGTTTGGTTGTAGGAAGTATCCATAACTGTGCCCCCATGTGCTTTATACTTGAAAATATATGCAGCACACATAAACATATGACTACATTTATTCATATATGCTTTCCTGTACATATTTATGCATACTTACACATCTATGTAACCAAACATTTTTCAAGTCGTTATAACTGTTGTTGCAAAATTGTATGTCCTCCAATGACTTTTTTTTTTTAATACTAATTTCCAGATAAATTGTTCACTGACATTAGTTACATTTATCACAATTTGTCAGCATTCTCTTTGTGTCTGTACCCTTCTATTTGTGCTCAAACACTCATCTTTACTGTGGTTGTGCTGTGCTCACTACTTCTACACTTGGTGCCACAATTCCCATCACCAAAAGTAACAAGCCTCTAAGTTGTAAAGCCTGCTTATCGCTCCTCTCCATCTCCTCCCTAGTAACCACCAATGAATACTGGTCTCTTTGTATTTATGTGTTGTCATCTTCTAATAAAAGAGAGATCATACAATATTTTGCCCTTATATGCTTGACTTATTTCACTTAGCATTATGTCCTCCAGATCCACCCATGTTATGTTTTGCGGACTCATAAGTGTTCCTTATGGTTCCACTGAGTGTATGTACCACAATCTGCTTATCCATTCATCCACTGATGAGCACTTCGGTTGTTTCCATTGTTTTGCTATTGTGAATAAAGCTGCAATGAATGTAAGAGTGCACATATCCGGTCATGTCAGTAGTTTTAGGTCTCTAGGGTATACTCCTAGGAGTAGGATTGCTGAATAGTAAGGCAGCTCTATTTCCAGTTTTTTGATGAAGCACCAAACTGTTATCCATAGCGGTTGTACCATTTTACAGTCCCACCAGAAATGAATAAGGGTTCCAATCTCCCCATATCCTCGCCAACATTTGTTGCTGTTTTTTTTATCAGTGCCATTTTAGCAGTAGTGAGATGGCATCTCACTGTAGATTAGAGAGATTTGCATCTCCCTAATGGCTAATGATCATGAGCATCTTTTCATGTGTTTGTTGGCTGCTTGGATGTCTTTTTTGGTAAAGGTTCTGTTCATGTCTTTTGCCCAATTTATAATCAGGTTGTTTATTTTTTTTCTCGTTGAGTCGAACTTTTCTATAAATTTTGGAGATTAGACCTTATCTGTCTTTTCCGAAAATTTTTTCTCTATCTGTAGATTGTCTTTTTACTCTTTTGATGAGCAGAAGTTTCTAATTTTTATGAGATCTCATTCATCTATTTTGTCAATTTCTATTGTGCATTTGTTGTAATGCTTGCTCTCCTATTTTTACAGAAGATTTAGGTCCCATAGTTTTCTCCCAGGAATTTTATGGTTTTACCAACAGGGCTTCTTACAAGCTATTAACCGTGTGCATATATTAGTCTGATAAAACACTTCTTCAAATGGTAAAAAGAATCATCCAAAGTTCCACCACTCAGTTACCATTTTAGTTTATTTCTTCCTGCTATTTATTTTTCCTATGTGAATGCATATATATGTTCCAAACCCACTATTGTCAAGTTGATTGATGGATGTGAACCACCAACAGTACGGCTGGCATTTGAGTGCATTAACTACTGCACCACCAGAGCTCCTTATAAATATGTTTAAAAAAAAAAAAACCCGTTGCCGTCGAGTCAATTCCAACTCATAGCGATCCTACAGGACAGAGGAGAACTGCCCCACAGGGTTTCCAAGGAGAGGCTGGTGGATTCAAACTGCTGACCTTTTGATCAACAGCCATAGCTCTTAACCACTGCACCACTGGGGCTCCATATATATATGTTAGGTGTATATATATATATATATATATATATATATATATATATATATATATATATACACACATATATATGTCTTTATATTTGAGATCATGATATTCTTCTTTTTACATAACATCAGTATTTCCAATAATCATTAAAATTCTTTGAGATCATTACTTTTATTGTCTGTATTATATACATTGAATGGATGTACCATAATTTATTCAACTATTCCTTTACTGATGGACTTTTAGGTTGTTCCAGGTTTTTTGTTTGTTTTTGCTGTTAGAAGTAACATTGTGACAAATAACTCTTGTATAGATCTTTGTCCAAATCTTTACTTTTCTGGGGTAGATTCTTAGAAATGGAATTACTCGTTCAAAGGATATGGAAAAGTTTAAGGCTTTCACGAAAGGTAAGTGACTAACATAGAGTCTTATATTTAAAAAGAAGATAGCAGTGAATTGAAAACAGCATGGACTTTGTAGCCAGACAGCATTACATGTCTGGTATTGGTTCCATTCCTTATTTGCTCGAACTTGTCACTTAACCTGTTTCTTCATCTGTAAAATGAAAATAATGCTTCTCTGACAGAGTTGTTGTGAACAATGACTGATATAACATACCAATCGTCAAATGTCTCTCACAGGTATTAATAACTCTCAGCTGAGAGTTTGGATCCAGAAGAAATGGAAAGGATGACTATTCGAGAGAAAAGAGGATTGGTGTGGCAAGATCTGATAGGAGATGAGGCAGTGAAGGAAATACTAGAAGTAAAACATAATTTAGTCATTAGAAAGCGACCTCTGTTTAAGACTAAGATAGAATACTACATTCACTCTTTCCTCTCTGGCCAGATTCTTAACCCCTATCTTTCGGAAAACCTTCATCTAAAGATGGCTTATTTGGACAAATGGAAGTAGATCAGACTGCAGAGAGAATAGAGTACGTACAGCAAGAGAAATTCATTGTGGTGAATTCTGTATGTAAGGGAAGGGCAGAGGACGAGAGCTAAGGAATGAGGCTAGAACGGGTCAGAAAAACAAGAAAATCAAGACAGTGATGTCAAGGAAGCCAGGGAAGAAAGAATTTCAAGGAGAGGACGGTCGATAGTGTCAAACAGAAAACAAAGATGTTGAGGATTTAGAAGTTACTATTAGATTTTAGCAAGTAGGAAATTTGTAATTTCAGTAAAATGGTAAGTATGGATGTCAAGTTCTGATAGGTTAAGAAATAAGTGGGTGGTGAGGAAGTACAAAGTTTAAGTGCTTTAACAGTAAGGAAGTAGAGGTATGAACTTAGAGTCCTTTTTTTAACAAGTTTGATGTTGCTGGAAAGAAAAAAGAGGGCTGACTCATGAATCTGCTGTTGGCCTTTAATTAAAGCATGCAGGAAAGAAGCCACTTTTTTAAAAGTTCACTAATGACAGAAAAGATATCCTAAATAACTGGCTTTATTAAATGCTTAACTAAATAGCAGACAATATTTTCAACTGGTAATTCTAAAATTTCTTTTTCTTTTTTTATCACAGACATACAATAAACCCTAGCTATGGTCAAGGAATGCACCTGAAAGCCTTTGCATATTCCTCCAGTTATGAAAACCATTACATTCCATTTTTTGAAAGAAAGTACATGAAATTAAAGTGACAAATTATTCATCTTTTAATTGTATGGACATTTTTTTTACACCAGTTGAAAAAAGCCATGAAATAATTTCGTACATCGTTCTTTCTGTGTAGAATATGTTGTTGTTGGTTGCCGCCAAGTCAATTCTCACTCATGGTGACCCCGTGTGTTACAGAGAACAGCTCCATACAGTTTTCTCAACTGTAATCTTCATGGAAGTAGATTACCAGGTCTTTCCTTCCAAGGTACCTCTGGTGGGTTCGAACCAACCTTTAGGCTAGCAGTCTCTTGCACCACTTAGGGACACTGTATAGAATATAGGATGGATTTACTCAAATCTTAAAGTCAAGGTGTTTTAGGAATTCAACGTTCTGCTTTTTAATTGATGCAAAATT
The DNA here is from genome assembly GCA_030035585.1 of Dugong dugon. NCBI lineage: Eukaryota > Metazoa > Chordata > Mammalia > Sirenia > Dugongidae > Dugong > Dugong dugon. Next base: position 40,464,796 of record CM057469.1, on the reverse strand, counting down.
TTAATATTTGACTTACGGACCATCTTCTTCTTATATAATTCTTTACCTCCATCATCAACATTAGATGGAGAACAGCCCCATTGGGTTTTCTTGGGATCAGTGGGATCACTGTTAAAATACAAAATCCTGCAGTTTGAATCACTCCCTCAGATGCATACTGCATATTGCATATGCTTTAAGAAGAGAGTCAAACATCAGAGATGCAGAGAGCGACAGTGCTGGTAGAAGGCTACACTCAGTGCAGTGTCTGGCTCCCTGTCATCGGCCTCCTGGAGGCTATGCCTAAAATTTTTGCCTCCAAAAAATTACAAAGGAGTATGTGCTATGAAACATGTAAACTTGCATGTATTCAATGTTGTTGTATGTAGCTATATTCATTTTCATGACTGTAAAATACATTCCATTGTATGATTTTATCACCATTTATTTAGCCAATGTACTGATACGAACATTTGCGTTATCTCCAATTTATGCTATCATGACCAATGTTCCTATCAACTTTTTAATACATGTCACTGGTGTACATATTTAAGAATTTCTCTAGGGTAAATACGTAGGAGTAGAATTGCTGCATGTTCAACTTCACTAGGTAATGCCAAAGTATTTTTCAAAGGGCTTGTACCAACTTACGGTCCCATTAGATATGAACAAAAGTCCCTATTGCTCTACATCTCCTTCAATACTGACTACGTTTTTTGTTTTTAATGTGCACTAATCTGATGGTGTGTGATGGTATTTCTGGGGTTTTAAGCTGCATTTTCCTGATTACCAGTGAAGCTGAACATCTTTTGATGTGTTTACTAGTAATTTGTGTTTCCTCTTTTGTAGGTGCCACCTGAAGTCATTTACTCATTGTTCTACTAGCTGGTCTGTCTTTCTCTTATTAATTCATAAGATTTTTTATCTTCTGGGTTTTAATCTTTTGTTTTATATGTTACAAATTTCTCTCACTTTGTGGCTTGACTTTTCCCTCTCTTTAAAGTGTTGCAATTTTTTAACATGTTTTCTAGTGAGTGTGAATGGACCCCAAATTTACACAGCAAGAGATTTTTAGGCCTATATGCTATCATTGGAGCCCTGGTGACCCAGTTGTTAAGAGCTCCGCTGCTAACCAAAAGGTCAGCAATTCAAATCCACCAGCTACTCCTTGGAAACCCTATGGAGCAGTTCTACTCTGTCCTATAGGGTCCCTGGAAGTCAGAACTGACTTGATGGCAATGGGCTTGGGACTTGGGCATGGTATCATTGGCAACTGCTTACTTTTTAAAAAAAAAAATCAATGAAAATAAGCATGACAAAGAGGGAAAAAACTTCTGAAAATTTACGATGCTACCTTTCAGTGAACTGTGTATGCAGAAACTGTTGAATTGGTGTATGTTTTGCTGTGTATATCCTCAACAGTAACAAAATTTTTTAAAAAAAAGATGTTACCTTATTTCTTAAGTTGAAAGCATATAATATTCTACATTCATTTTTGCTTCATTTATTTTCTATTTGATATAGTAATACTGACATCCTCAAATATTTATGCAATTTGGAATTCTCGTAAGTCTTTGGTCTGGAGATAGTGGATTTATACCTTTAATACGATATTGAACCCTAATCTAAGATTTACATAGGCCCCTTGAAAAGTAAGGATCTGAGAGAGGGAAAACCATCAGTAACCTTTATTCTTTCATGATCACAATAACAGTCTTAGACTAAAAGATTCAGTGTCTTTAATCCATAACCCACCTAATTAGCTTTATTATTTTTTTTCCTGGATAACTGTTACACTTTCAAGAATTATACCTAGAAAGTAATGTGTAGTGTGATGAATAGTTTCACCTAGTTCTGATGCTGTAAAGAGTGATTCATCTTCTGTAGCAGTATTTTTGAGAGGGAAAACGTCAAGTGTGTAAAATCATAACATTGTTGCTGTTAGGTGCTGCTGAGTCGACTGCAACTCACAGGACTTCATGTGATAAAGGAGAACAGACCCACTGGGTTTTCTTGGCTGTAATCCTTTTGGAAGTAGATCACCAGGTCTTTTTCCTGCAGAGCTGTTGGATGGGTTTGAACTGCCAACCTCTTGGTTAACCGCCAAGCACTTAACCATTGCTTCACCAGGGCTCTTTGAAGTGGTTAGCTGTTCAGCTGCTAACCAAAAGGTCAGCAGTTCGAATCTACCAGCCATTCCTTGGAAACTCTATGGGGCAGTTCTACTCTGTCCTATAGGGTCACTATAAGTCAGAATTGACTTGACAGCAACAGGTTTGGTTTGGTATATGTTGAACATCTGATATACATTAGCTTTTTGAATTCTCATGAAATTCTATGAGGTAGATATTATTCCCATTTTACAGATGGAAAAATGAGGCCCACACAATAAGGACCAGAGCAACAGTTATTAAGTGGTAGAGCAATACTTAGCAAGAGGAAGAGCAATAATTAAAGTACAAGCCTGGTAACTCTTAACCCTTGTGCTAATTTACATTGCAAATTATCGAAAATGTCACTTATAATTAGTCATTTAAATGCAGTTAATTAAACAATAAATAGTTAATGACCTACTATGGAGAAAGTACTATATTAACTGCTGGCAAATTAGAATTGGTCTGGATTGTAGGATAGAGCATAAACTTTAAAATCAGAAAAACATGAGCTCTAGCTGGTCCCACTCCAAGCTGTCTAGTTGATTCCCCTTGGTCAAGTCACTTATAACACTCTGGGCTTTACTTTACTCAACTACAAATGGGACTATAGTGGAGTTACATTGTTTACGTGTATCTGTGTTGAGTGGAAAGGGGGCAAGAGTGGAGTAGGTTTTATAGTAAGTAAGTAAAGCAATAATTCGTTATAGTCAAAATTACCCTCTTAAACCACTCAAACTACAGTATCAGGAGTTAACATCTCTTACAATGTCCTATACAGCTATTATTATTTTTGTATTTACTTTTTATTTGAACATGCCTGGTTGAGCAGCAGTAAAAACAACTGGCAAACATTTAGGGAGTATGTTGACCAAAAATACCTATATTTAAACTTTAAAATCATTCTTTGTGTCAAGTGCTTATAGTTAAATTTATTCAAGTCTCATTTACGTGCAAGACAATCCTACCTCATGAGACCATTAACTATAAAATGAAGGCTCTGAGTGAAAAATAACTATAAAAAACTATACGCAAGGAAACAGAAAGATTAGGTCCCTCCCCAAAAGGATATTTAAATCTAGGAAGGGAAGCAATACAGGTACCGTATTTTTATACAGATAACATACGACTTCTACTTTGTATGCCAACTGTGCCCTCCCCTCAAGGTATTCTCTTAAGCGTGCTACGCTAATTTTTTTACAGCAACAGTACAGCAGAGCTTAGGAAAATACTTCATGGGGGGAGGGCACGTTTGGCAAACAAACATAGAAGGTGTGCATTATTTGCATATCTCTGACTTACAACACATTCGAATTACAGCCAACTGCACTTACAACTGTCCGTGTATCTGGAACACTGCATGTTGCAGGGAGGAAGTTACGGGAAAATGCATGCAAGGGATACGGAAAAAATTGCTTGAGTTATGTGAACACTCTCTAAGCATTTGATCAGGATAATACAATGGAAGAGATCGGTGGGAAAATCGTCCATATGGCAAGAATGCTGAATTTAGAACTGGAAATTCCTGATGTGGAACAGCTTACAGATCACAAAGAAAGGGAATTGACAGATCAGGACTTAATGGCTTTTGAAGTGGAAAGAAATGCTGAAGAAGAAAGAAATAATGAGGAAGAGGATGGACAGAAGTTGTCAAAAAATTTTACAGTGAAAGGATTAGCTGGAGTTTTTTCTAAACTAAATCAGGGGCTTTAGTTGCTTGAACACATGGACTGAAACAATGATTACTTTGCTAAAGTCGTGAGGCAGATTCGGGAAGTAGTAAGACGTTACTGGGAAATAATATGAAGAAAACAATCAAAGGATCACACAGACAACTCTCACTAATTTTCTGACTAGAAATACCATCCTTATTCCCAGGGATAATCTAGATGATTCAGTGCCTTCCACAAACGGAGTTATTACCAAAATTGACAAAATGCCAACATCTCACACTTCTTCATCGTTGGAGTAAATTTTTATGATTCATGTATTTTTTTAATAAATGTATGTATGTATGTATTAAAACAGACATGTAAGTTTATATGTCATGTTTCCAACCCCCAAAGACAAAGATTAGATTTACAAAGATACTGATGCAATAATAATGAAGACTTTAAAAAAAAAAATGAGATTCAAAATGTAAGATTACAATTTCTAGCCAATCAGTGAAAAAGTGACACTTTCAATGATTCTACCCATTTTGTGATGTTGATATATACTGATGATTCTGTAACCTTCCTTGGACTCAGGCAGACATGGCTGTGCCAGCATGCTTGTCCATTTTCCCATTCTTGCTTATTCTGTGATATTCTTTGGACTCAGGCAGACATGGCTCTGGCAGCATGCTTGTCTGCTTCCCACTTTTGTCCTTTTGAATATATGCCAAATAAACCTTTCTTTAAAAAAAAAAGAAAAAAAATATTCAACTTATGTCACAACCAACTGACAAGAGTCATCAGAACAGAACCCCACTGTAAGTCGGGGATTACCTGTATATCAAGTGTTGGTGGTAGGTAGATAGGCAGGCAGTCAGGAAGAAAGCTTAAAGAATTCCCAATATAATTAAATTTTATGAAGTATAATGTCATAAAACCACGTCCTCAATTTTTTCAAGACAGTGCTGTTTATTTAGTTTTAATTTTTTCAATGTAGAGAATTTATTAAATTATAAACAAAAGCAATTTATTTTGCTGTTACAAGATTTTCTTATAAATAAACTTACTAATCATCAAAGAGCAGAAAAGAGAGTTTGTGGTATTTATTGTGGTCTTTAATATTAATTTAATAACATGTCCTGTGCTTATCCTATGAACCATATGCAAAGAGCACTGTACAGCTGCCAGTTTGGTTAAAATACAACAGAAGATTATCAGTCAGTTTTTGTGAAGGAGAATCAACAGAGATAATTGCCATGTAAATTTACATTGATTTATTTGCCATGGCAGAATAATCTGAAATTACTGGGATGGGTTCCCTCAAATGTGAGCCAGATTTAAAGAGTTCTTTCTTTATTGTTTCCTGGTTAGCTACTAGAAACCTGAACCTACTAATGGTTCTTATTCCTTTAAAAAATAATTTCTCTGATTCTCAAGTTGTGACTCAGTCTAGTTGTGTCTATCTGCCTTCTGCCAGGGATCAGCTTCTCTGTGGGAACTGAAAATGTGCACATACCCAAGGAGTGATGCAAGATCTGAACTTTTCCCAAGGGCAGTGCCAGCATCCGAGTACTTTAGACTTCAGTACTTCCTCCCTCTCCTAAACCAGTCTCTTGCAGATGGAATGCAAAGGAAATAGTTGTGTAGCCTCAGAGGGGAAAGAACTGCAAATTATATATTCATAGCTTACTGAGACACACATTAAAGGCAGAAGACTTTAGGCCTCTAAATTCCTTACCATTTTTCATCTCTTATTGGTTCACTTCTAGCTTTGGAACCTAAATCTGTCTGTTTAGTGATAGGCTGCTTAAGTTAGGTCAATCAGAGAGATGATAAAGACAGATTAGATAGATAGACAGCTAAACAGATAGATTAGACACAAAGATAGATTAGACAGACAGATACACAGATAGACAGACAGCCTAGGGAAGTCAAGAAAGCTTTGTAGAAAAAGTAGTATTTGAACAAAGATTAGGCAGGCATCTGTACTTAGTGAAGCCTGAAACGTAAACATGTGAAAAAGGAAATTTTATTTCAAGTAATTTCTATCGAAATCAGTTCTACTCAAAGCCTGGTTCACAAACTTCTGGTGCTAGACAACCTGTTAATTATGAGACTGTGTCGAGACTGAAAAAAGAAAGAAAGAAGTGTTTAGAAACCCTTATAGCAATTTGACAGAGTAATTATATGTTTGATTAATCTAATAAAAAAAAATGCCTTGTGTTTTGTGTAGGCTTTTTAATATCATTTCTCTAGTTATTCATTTTTATTGTATTTAACAAAAGTTCTGGTTTGCAACAGATTGAAAATAAAAAAAGAAACACAAATAGTTTAAGAAGCACTATTATTAAATGCATCTAATTCTGAATATAACTCGCAAGTTAGTCCCAATTTTAAACTTCTTTTCAGGACTAGATTGTACTATGAAAGGCTTTTCCCCTGACTTCAGGAAGAATCACATATACCATTTAGACGATGATCCATTTTAATTAAAGATCGTGCTAACAATTCAGCTGTGCTGACTAAAATCCTTAAGCATCTCAGTGGAGTGAAGAGCAGCTGGTTCACATTCTTTGGCACATGTGAGCAAAGGCAGAAGCAACTAACATGGTGACAGGAATTCTATTCTATTTAATTTTTCTAATACTTAAGCTATTAATCCTTAGCACTCTTTTGTGAGACAGGCCTTGCAATTCTTTGGAATCATCTTTACTTTAAGGGTATAGAGAAATAAGACAGGTTTGATGCAGATATAAATTCAAATAAGGAAAGGTCTTCATTATCTAAAAACTTATACTCAAAAATGGAAAACTCACAGTGAATGCTTATTCCTAGTATAAATAGTTTTTTTTTTTTTTTCCCAGACTGTGAAACCAAAACAAAGTTTAATACGCATAGGATTATGTAGCAAAGGCACAGCAGACCCAGAAATAAAACCCTTGACTCAGAATCTTTCTCGGAAATCATTATATGATATACTCTTTGATCTTTATTTTGCACAGTCCATTTTAGCTGCTAGCTAATGACGAATCCTCTTTTCAATCTTACCAGTAGCTGCCTACTTTTAGGTTCTAATGAATCATGAAACCAATATAATTCATAAAACACAGAAAAGTTTGATAGGAATTAACAGATACATAAGGTAGAGTTAAATTAACACACTTAGGTAACCCCAGGAAGTATAAAACCACATGCACATGTGTATTACTACCTGTACGTAGGGCTTCACACATTTTGCTACCTCTTTTCCTCCAAGTACAATTATACAATTCTGGTTATTTAAAAGTAACCTCAATACACTTGGTGCCTACTTTTGAGATATTAGGAAATACAGACATACACATAGGAAAATCAAGTATTTAGTCTATAATTTAGCAGCATCCTTGGCCTCTACCCACTAGATGCCAGTAGGACACCCACTCTCCCAAGCCATGACAATCAAAAATGTCTCTAGACACTACCCTTAGTTGAGAACCACTAGTCTACAGTATGGAATAGTAGATCCAAACTTTTCCCCAAACATATACCATCAGTAAAAAAGGGTTGAGCATGCATCCCTATCTAGGTAAATTTATTTATAAATTACATACATGAAACGTTGTACCAAATAATATATTCATTATACCAAACCAAACCAACCCCGTTGCCATCAAGTCGATTGCAACACACAGTGACCCTACAGGACAAAGTAGAACTGCCACAGGATTTCCAAGGAGCGGCTAGTGGATTCAAACTGCTGACTTTAAACAGAATAAGATACAAACACATAAATAAAAGTACTACTGCTTTTATCCTGCACTCCAGTGGATTATCTGTGTACTTCCAGGGATATAGAGAGCACACTTTCAAAACTACTGGAATAGGTTATAGTCACAGATAGGAGACTTTTTCTTTAGACTCAGTTACTTATTTACAGTGAGATTTTTAGACCATTGGGTTGTTTATGCCATACTCATATCGCTTATAAATTAAACATAATCACTCCCATACACAATGTAAAAGAGAGGTTATCAAGGTCCCTGGGTGGTGCAAATGGTTTGCACTCACCTAGTGATCAAAAAATTGGAGGTTCGAACACACCCTACAGCATCAAGGAAGAAACAGGTTTGGAAATCTGCTTCCATAAAGATTACGGTCAAGGAAACCCTGTAGAGCAGTTCTACTCTGTAACACATGGGGTCTCCTAAGGCACAAATCAACCACAAAAACAAAATCAGCAACAATAAAAGACACTTACAAACTTAATTAAAAAGTGAGAAGAGGAGCTCCGGCAAAATGGCGCTCTAGGCAGAAGCAACACGCTGTCCCTCCGCAGAAAAGATCCGAAAAACTAAGCCAAACAGAGAAACAACAATCCTGAGACCCTAAAACATCCAATAAAGAGATAAAGAACTCAGCCAAGCACCAAATGGAGTGAGAAAACTGACAGAGAACGGAGAGCGAGGAGACATTCATGCAGAGGTCCCCTAACAGCTAACGCAACGCGGATCCGCCATCCTAGACTTCTATCAGAGACCAGCAAACAGAGGGTACGAGAAAGCAGCTTCACAGAGCTTCCAGCGGGAGACAAAACAACCAGTAATTGGCGATATACGCTTTCCCAACCCCCACCCTTCTTCACCCCCACTTAGCCTCTTCTGCTTCCCATGGCCACAATCTCTTCTCCGGGAAACACCGGCTGCTTGGATTCCACACACCTGAAAGGACCGGCTCTCTGAGTGCCATTTGTTGGCTGCTGCTGTTGCTTTCTTCCGCTTCTTTTGAATTCTTCCTTACCTCTCACCACCTCCCCCACCTTTCGCTCAAATACCTGGCTCCGTGCGCCATCTTTGCTTCTTCCTGAGGGGCTACAGAGCTCCAGTAATTTGTGATATATGCTTTCCCACTCCCTACCATTCTTCACCCACACTTGGCCCACTCTGCTTCCCACGGACACAGTCTCTTGTCCTAGAAACACCGGCTGCTTTGATTCCACCAGCCCGCACTAGCTGGCTATCTGAGTGCCATCTGTTGGCTGCTAGTGTGGCTTTTTTTTCTGCTTCTTTTAATTTCTTGCTTACCTCTCACCACCTCCCCCTCCTTTTGCTCAAATTCCGCGCTACGTGTGCCATCTTTGCTTCCTCCTGAGGGGCTGTGGAGTTCTGTCTGAGTGTGAAGCGGCTTCAGGGTCTCAGCTGCAGTGCTGGTGGGATCCCAGGGCTTTTGTTTGTTTGTTTGTTTTGAATTGTTTGTTTCTTTTCTTTTCCTTTTCTTCAGTTGGGAGACCTTTCTGGCCAGGCAGTCCTGTGTGGCAAGACTACCCCCTCGGCTTGCACAGACATGAAGAGGGATCCCTAAGGGCATTTCTTTTTTCGTTGGTTGTTTTTTTTTTTCTTTTTCTGTTTCTTGGGGGGCTATTCTTGTTCTTTTTTTTTTTTTTTTTAATTTAATTTGTGTTGTTTTCTTTTCCCTCTCCCTCCCTTTTTGTCTTTCTTCATTACTCAGTTTCTCGTATCTCTATACCTTCCTTCTCTTTCTGTTCCCTGAATACCTGGCATTGTACACCTCTACGCCTTCTAGCCAGGCTGTACTGCAACACCTGAGAGCGACTTCCCCAGACCTCATAGCTGCACCAGTGGGATCCCTGGGAACTCTGTGGTTTTTTAACCTTTCCGATTTTTATTTATTCATTCTTTACTTTTCTTTTCTTCCTCTTCCCCTTTCTGTTTTTCTCCATTTCATAGTCTCTCATCTCTCCACTCCAAAGGGAAGCTCCCCTAGCATTCTTTTCATTTCTTTCTGTTTTTGGCTCCTGTTCCTCTCTCCTCTCTCCCATAACCATCTTAGCTCCACCCATAACAATCTCCCCGCTACATCCTGCCTACCTGCACCACGCGCTTAACATCACACCACCAAGCAGCACGTGCACGGCCTACTGGAACCTACGCTGCACCGACTGACGAGCCGCCCTGGTGGCTGTAGTAGGTGCCACAGAAAACCTGTCCCAGTAGGTCCTCTTCAGCTGGACCTGCCCTGCTGTACCATATCTGAGTGACTGGCCCTGCCAGTTGGAGAGGGAGGCAAAAAGTATCGTGCCCACAGACGAGCAAACAACAAAGAACACACAGTCCACTTGCTCAGACTTAGTCAAATTAAAACAAAAAACCAGGACGAAACAAACAAATCTACAATCAATAAACGAGAAAAATAACTACTGAATGCCCCGAAGACAGCAGACAATATCAAAACATTTACAAAAATAGGACAGGATGGTTCCAGTAGGCGTCCAAAATGAAACACCAGATGATGTTCCAATGGAAGAAAAGGCACTAGAACTACCTGATAGGGAATTCAAATCTCTTATACTCAGAATTCTCCAAGAGCTGAGGCAAAAAGCTGACAAACATGAGGAAAAACTAGACAAATTCATGGAAAATACAAACAAAAAATTGGAAGAATTCAGGAAAATAATGCAGGAACAAAATGCCAAAATAAATTCACAACTAGAAATTATACAAAGACAACAATTAGAAATCCAAAACATGTTAAACAACAAGATTTCAGAAATGGACAGTATCATAGAAGGGCTGAGAAGCAGATTTGAAACAATCGAAGACAGGACCAGTGGAATTGAAGACAAACACTTGGATACAACTCTGTTTCAGGAAAACTTAGAAAAAAGGACAAAGAAAAATGAAGAGACCCTGAGTTATGTGGGATACTATCAAAAGCAAAAATTTACGAGTGACTGTAATTCCAGAAAGGGGGGAGAAAACAGAAAATACAGAGAGGATCACTGAAGAACTGCTGACAGAAAACTTCTCCAATATCATGAAAGATGAAAAGCTGACCATCCAAGAAGCTCAATGAACCCCATATACGAGAGACCCCAAAAGAAAATCACCAAGGCATATCATATTCACACTTGCCAAAACCAAAGACAAACAAAGAATCCTGAGAGCAGCTCGAAAAAAACAAGAAGTCACACACAGAGGAGAAACAATAAGACTAAGCTCAGATTATTCGGCAGAAACCATGCAGACAAGAAGGCAATGGGATGACATATACAAAATCTTGAAAGAAAAAAATTGCCAACCAAGAATAATATATCCTGCAAAACTCTCGTTCAAATTTGATGGTGAAATTAGGTCATTTCCAGATAAACAAAAACTAAGGGAATATGTAAAACTTATGTAAAACCAAACTTACAAGAATTATTAAAGGGAGTTCTGCGATTTGTCGACAAACAATTTCAGCTCACAGGCAGAATCTAGGATGCAGGATAGTACCAGCCAGATACCAATCTAGAAAATGACCTCTCGAGGACTATCCAAAACCAAAAGAAATACAACAGGGAATCAGAGCAGTTAATCAGTAAATGACAACAACATCAAAACAATAAAAGATGGAATAAATAGCATAGGTATAGAACCTTCTAATGGAGAGGAAGGGAAGGCGATACCAAGGAATGGTAGACTGCTTCAAACTTAAGAAGATAAGTGTAAAATTCATGGTAACCACAAACAAAGTTAACAAACATACTCATAAAAAAAAGAGGAAAAACATAAAGTCTCAGCAAAAACAAAAGAAATGAAAAAAAAAATCCACGAACAAAAGTAACTCAGCACAACAGAGTAAGAAGAACAAAGAAAACTTCAGCACCACAAAAAAAAAGCACTACAAAATGAGAGCAACAAACTCACATTTATCAATAATTACATTGAATGTAAACGGACTCAATGCACCCATAAAGAGACGGAGAGTGACAGAATGGATAAGAAAACAGGATCCATCAATATGCTGTCTACAAGAGACTCACCTTAGAAACAAAGATGTGAATGCATTAAAAGTCAAAGGTTGGAAAAAAATATATCAAGCTAACAACTATCAAAAAAGAGCAGGAGTGGCAATTCTAATCTCAGATAAAATACTTTAAAACTAAATCTACCATAAAAGACAAAGAAGGACCCTATATAATAATTAAGGGGACGATCCATCATGAAGACATAACCATAATAAACATCTACGCACCCAATGACAGGGCTCCAAAATACATAAAACGAACTCTAACAACACTGAAAAGAGAAATCGACGGCTCCACAATCATAGTAGGAGACTTCAACACACCACTCTCAGTAAAGGACAGAACAACTAAGAAGAAACTCAGCAAAGATACAGAAGACCTAAAGGGCACAATCAGCCTACTTCACCTCATAGACATATATAGAACACTCCATCCAACTGCTGCAAAGTACACATTCTTTTCCAATGCACATGGAACATTCTCCAGAACAGACCACATCTTAGGCCACAAAGCAATCATCAACAAGATCCAAAACGCTCAGATAATTCAAAGTATCTTCTCTGACCACAATGCCATCAAGGTAGAAATTAATAATAGAAAGAGCAAAGAAAAAATATCAATTACATGGAAGCTGAATAATACCCTGCTTACACATCAGTGGGTAATAGAAGAAATCAGAGATGGAATCAAAAAATTCCTAGAATCAAACGAGAATGAAAACACATCATACCAAAACCTTTAGGACACAGCAAAGGCAGTCCTCAGAGGACAATTTATAGCAATAGATGCACATATCAAAAGAGAAGAAAGGGACAAAATCAAAACATTAACCACAGAACTCAAACAAATAGAAAGAGAACGGCAAAAAAAGCCCACAGCCACCGGAAGAAAGGAAATAGTAAAGAGCAGAGCAGAAATAAATGAAATAGAGAACAGAAAAACAACAGAAAAATCAACAAAACCAAAAGTTGGTTCTTTGAAAGAATCAACAAAATCGACAAACCGCTGGCCAGACTGACAAAAGAAAAACAGGAGAGGCCCCAAATAACACAAATAAGAAAAGAAATGGGGGACATTACAACAGACCCAACTGAAATAAAATGGATTATAACAGAATATTATGAAAAACTATACTCCAACAAATTTGAAAACCTAGAGGAAATGGATACATTTCAAGAAACACACGGCCTACCCAAACTACAACAAAGTGATGTTGAAAATCTGAACAGACCCATAACGAGAGAAAGAGATTGAAAACGTAATTAAAAAAACTCCCAACCAAAAAAAGCCCTGGCCCAGATGGCTTCACTTGAGAATTCTACAAAACATTTACAGAAAAGCTTGCACCAGTACTATTCAAGCTATCTCAGAGCATAGAAGAGGAAGCAACACTTCCAAATTCATTCTATGAAGCCAGCATAACGCTGATACCAAAACCAGGAAAACATGTCACAAAAAAAGAAAATTACACAACAATATCTCTCATGAATATAGATGTAAAAATTCTGAACAAAATTCTAGCCGATAGAATTCAGCAACATATCAAAAAAATAATACACCACGACCAAGTAGGATTCATACCAGGTATGCAAGGATGGTTCAACATTAGAAAATCAATCAATGTAATCCACGACATAAATAAAAGGAAAGAAAAGAATCACGTGATCATCTCAACTGATGCAGAAAAGGCATTTGACGAAGTCCAACACCCATTCCTGATAAAACTCTCAATCAAATAGGTATAGAAGTGAAATTTCTCAACATAATGAACAGCATCCATGCAAAACCAATGGCCAACATCATTCTTAATGAAGAGAGGCTGAAAACATTTCCCCTGAAAACAGGAACAAGACAAGGATGCCCATTATCACCACTACTATTTAACACTGTGCTGCAAGTTCTAGGCAGAGCAATAAGGCAAGAAAAAGAAATAAAGGGCATCCAAACTGGTAATGAAGAAGTTAAACTGCTCATGTTTGCAGATGATATGATACTATACAAAGAAAACCCTAAAGACTCCATGAGAAATCTACTGGAACTAATAGAAAGATTCAGCAGAGTAGCAGGATACAAGATAAACATTCAAAACTCAGTTGGATTCCCATACACCAATAAGGAGAACGATGAAAAGGAAATCAGGAAAACAATACCATTTTCAATAGCCCCGAAAAAGATAAAATACTTAGGAATAAATCTGACCATGGATGTAAAAGAGCTATACAAAGAAAACTACAAAACACTACTGCATGAAACCCAAAGGGATCTGCATAAATGGAAAAACATACCACACTCATGGATAGGCAGACTCAACATGGTGAAAATGACAATTCTACCCAAAGCAATTTACAAATACAACGCAATCCCGATCCAAATACCAATAACATTCTTCAAAGAGATGGAAAACTAATCACTAACTTTATATGGAAAGGGAAGAAGCCCCAAATAAGTAAAGCACTACTGAAGAAGAAGAATAAAGTTGGAGGACTCACACCACCTGACTTCAGAACCTACTAAACAGCTACAGTAGTCCAAACAGCCTGGTACTGGTACAACGACAGATACATTGACCAACAGAACAGCAGATGAAAATCCATCCACCTACGGTCACCTGATCCTCGACAAGGGCCCAAAGTCCATCAAATGGGGAAAAGACAGTCTTTTTAACAAATGGTGCTGGCAAAACTGGATAGCCATCTGCAAAAAAATGAAACAGGACCAATACCTCACGCCGTATACAAAAACTACTTCAAAATGGATCAAAGACCTGAATATAAAGCCTAAAACTATAAAGTTCATAGAAGAGAAAATAGGACCAACACTACAAGCCTTAATACACGGCATTAACAGGATACAAACCATAACCATCAATGCACAAACCCCAATAGATAAGCTAGATAACTGGGATCTTGTAAAAATCAAACACCTATGCTCTTCAAAAGACTTCACCAAAAGAGTAAAAAGAGAACCTACAGACTGGGAAAAATTTTTGGACAGTACAAGTCAGACAAAGGTCTAATCTTCACAATCTACAAGAAAATCCAACACCTCTACAACAAAAAGACAAATAATCCTATTAAAAACTTGGCAAAGGAAATGAACAGACACTTCACCAAAGAAGACATTCAAATGGCCAATAGACACATGAGGAAATGCTCCCGATCACTAGCCATTAGAGAAATGCAAATTAAAACCACAATGAGATACCATCTCACTCCAGCCATTACTGGCACAATCAAAAACACTGGAAATAACAAATGTTGGAGGGGCTGCGGGGAGATCAGAACTCTAATGCACTGCTGGTAGGAATGCAAAATGACGCAACCATTTTGGAAGATGATATGGCGTTTCCTCAGAAAGCTAGAAAGAGACATAACATTTGATCCAGCAATCCCACTCCTGGGAATATATCCTAGAGAAATAAGAGTCGTCACTCAAATAGACATATGCACACCTATGTTCATGGCAGCATTGTTCACAATAGCAAAATGATGGAAACAACCTAGATGCCCATCAACAGATGAGTGGATAAACAAACTATGGTACATACACACAATGGAGTACTATGCAACGAGAAAGAACAACAATGAATCTGTGAAGCATCTCATAACATGGATGAAACTGGAGGACATTATGCTGAGTGAAATAAGTCAATCACAAAAGGACAAATATTGTATGAGACCTCTATTGTAAAAATCTATGAAAAAGTTCACACCCAAAATGTAACAATCTTTGCTGGTTACCATGGATGGGAGGGGTGGGGGGGAATACTAAATAGGCAATAGATAATTGGTATCTTGGGTGAAGGGTGAGACAGTACACAATACAGGGGAAACTAGCACAACTTGTACAAGGAAAGGTCATGGAAGCCTCACAGACACATCCACACTCCCAGAGGGATTGAACTGCTGGGCGGAGGGCTCTGGGGACCATGGTCTTGGGGAACATCTAGCTCAATCTGCATGACACAGCTTATAAGGACAATGCTCTACATTCTACCTTGGTGAGTAGTGTCTGGGGTCTTAAAAGCCTGTGAGCGGCCATCTAAGATACTCCACTGGTCTCATCCCTTCGGGAGCAAGGGAGAATGAACAGAACAGGATACAAGGAAAAGATTAGTCCAAAGGACTAATGGTCCACAGCTAGCAAGTCCTCCACCAGACTGAGTACAGTACAGATAGATGATGCCCGGCTACCACCACTGACCGCTCTGACCAGGATCACAACAGAGGGTTCTGGACAGAGCTGGAGAAGGATGTAGAACATAACTCTAACTCACAAAAAAAAGACCAGATTTACTGGCCTAAAGGAGACTGGAGAAACCCCGAGAGTATGGCCCCCAGACACCCTTTTAGCTCAGTGGTGAAGTTATCTCCGAGGTTCACCGTTCAGCCTGGGAGTGGACAGCCCTGTAAAACTAAATGGGACTAATGAGGTACAGTAGTCCAGTGACAAGGGCCAGAAGGCAGAAGGCGACAACGAAGCTGGTGATAGGGAACCCAAGGTTGAGTAAGGATATTGTTGATGTGTTGTGAGATTGTTAACCATTGTCATAGGGCAACATGTGTAGTAACTGTTAAATGAGAAACTATTTTGTTCTGTAAGGCTTCACCTCAAGTGAGAATAGCAGCACAACTGGAAGAGCATAGTCAATGTCACCGAACTGTGCATGTAGAAATTTTTGAAATGGTGTATCTCTGGCTATGTGTATTTTCACCAAAAAAAAAGGTTGAGAAGTTAGAGGGTTGACATGCTGTGGGGTTGTTAACCAATGTCATAAAATAATGTGTACTACTGTTTCATGAGAAACTATTTGTTCTGTAAGCCTTCACCTGAAGTACAATAAAAATCAAAAAAAAGTGAGAAGACTCTAAAGTTACCCAGGAAAATACATTAATTAAACTTCTGCTAATGTTAAGAAGTATGATGCTGAGACTAATGGCGCAGAATCAATTCTCCGTTTCACTTTGTCTTTCCTTCTCTAATACCTGGTTCTTGTACATATTAGTAATTCATAAAATGACAGATATTCGTGTTTCTTCCAGTTCCACCACAAAGTCCTACAAGCCTATTTTCAAACTAATCCAACGACTGGGACAAAAAATTGGTTATTACATCCTCACATGACAATCATATTTTATTAAAAATATTTGTGGGATATATATATATACCAGAGAACATAAGAACTATAATTATGGCTATTGCTGAAAGTCTTCTATTTACACCATGATGATGTACCCATGTAACAGTGGTTTTGGAGAATATTATGAGTTGTTGACTTGTAGTAACTCACAGCTGATAATGATCTGATGATATCTGTATAACCTTTCAGATTTTGCAAAAGTAACAAATCAACATTTGCAATGAACCACAATAATTAGTATGGCTACTTATCTTTAGCTTGGCCACTCCTAATTACCATATGGGTCTCTATTTTTATAACGGTTAGCATTGAATGTGGCTTCATATTAGGCAAACTCAGTAATCCCAACTCAATCCAAACTCAGTAAATCATTGAATCAAAAAAGAAAAAAAGCATCTGAGGAATAACACTCAATAGCTTTTAAGTAGGGGACACATTTAACAAATTAAGTATTTTTAATGATTCCTATAGTTCATCATCCTAAAACAATTCAATTCACTTTACAGTTAGGCTAACAGATGATATTTTTAAACACTAAAAAGTATTATTTACCTTGTGTATAATAAACCTTCCACCCCATAACTGCTTTTTTAATTAAACATGGAATCAGGATATAAGTATTTTACTACTTCTAGGTTTTATTTGAAATATTCCTTGATAGAAAGTATCTTAAACAATATGCATATTAAAGTTACTTTAATGGTAGATTTTGGGTGACATAATTAATATTGTGCTAAAAATGAAACTGTATTCATTCATTTCATGCTATGACTAGTTGAATTTGCCCTTAAACAATATAAAAACTAGAAAAAATATATACAACATAAACAGCTATTTTCAGATATTAGACAACAGGGAACACAAAACTGTAATCCCTAAGAGAAGGAAAACAAATTATATAAATCTATAATGATCTCAGATTTTAAGCAAAAGGCATTTTCTGGACACTGACACAGGGAGAAGGAACCCAGGCAGAGCACAATGATCTCACCATATTTGAGGAGACAGTGTTCAGAGAGATGGAGAATGCTAAAATTTTCAGGGTAGAGTAACGGAAAAAAGGGAACTATGAACAAAAACAGATCTAGAAACACGTATAGTTGGATATTAAGCTGCGTGTACGTAGGATTAAACTCCATGACTACAGTCAAAGAAAACTAGGGTGTTATAAGCCAAAAAATTCCCGGAGCTAACTAAGGGCTGGAAGACATTTGAGACATTTCAAGACAGAGAGAACGAGACCTGTTGAACACTCAGAGTATTCCTTAGAGATCCCCCCACAAAAGACTGCATCTTCGTCAGAGGAATAAATTAGCCCTATAATGAATGTTACTTTAGACCCACCCTAACAAAGTTTAAATTCTAGCTTTGAAACAGACAAGCTGATTCTCAAGAAACTTAAAACGTAATCATAATTAAAAGAAAACAAAACCAATTAACAATGTAATATTCACAATATTCACAGCATCCAATAAAAATTACTATTTATGTCAAGAAGCAGTAAAATACGATCCATAACCAGTAGTAAAATCAGTCAGCAGGTAGAGAACCAAAAATGACAGAGATGATGAAAATAGCAGATAATTAGAAAACTATTCAAAGATGTCAATTTTCCATTGAATAAGTCAAACACAAGGAAAAATACTGTATGATCTCACTTATATAAAAAGACAAGAATAGGCAAATGCACAGACACCAAAGTTTATTAGTGATTAACAGAGGCAGGAGGGAGGGTGAAAAGCGGGTTACTGCTTACAGAGTACTGACTATCAGTTTACCATGATGGAAAAATCGCATTGACTAAGGGTAGGGTTGCACAGCTGATTAATGTAATTGCTATCAATAACTTGCACACCTATAAAAAGTTGACTTGGCAAAAGTTGTGTGATGGATATATTTACAACAACACCCCCCCCCACACACAAAAGAAAAGACTAGTGCTAAAGCTGCTTCTGTACAGCTGAACACCTCATGGGGTTTGGTTTCATGATTTGGAGGTTTAGGGCCATGGTTTCATGGGTTATCCCAGTTAACTGGCCTGATGTCCTGCATAGTTCTTCTGTTCTACTTCCTGGCTCATTGCATAGTACCTGGGGTCTTGAAAGCTTACAAGTGGCCATGCAAGGCATAATTGGTATCTATCTGCCTGGAGCAATAATGGAAGGAGAGTCAGGAATAGGAGGAGAAAATGGAATGCAAAACTAAGTGCCTCCATGAACAACTGCCCCATTGCCATGAGACCAGAAAAGCTGGATGGTGCCCGGATACCACTACCGAACATTTTGATCAAAGATTCCACAGAAGAATCCTTATCAAAAGGAAGAAAATGCAGAACAGAATTTCAAATTCTCATGGAATCCAGATTTCTGGAGCCACCAAGGCTGGATCAATCCCTGAAACTATTGCCCTGATATAATCTTTATATCTTAAACCTAAATATTCCCTGAAGTCTTCTTAAAAGCAAACAATAGTTTAGCTTAGCTAGTAAAGAATGTCTGCCTTGAGCATTATGCTCTTTCAAGATCTATCTATATGGTATCAAAGTGAATATAGCAACTGGAAAGATTACATAGGAAACTTAGGGGACAGTAAGTTTATGTCGATGGAGGAGGAACAACTCAGAAAAGGAGGGTGAGAACAGTTGCACAACTTGAAGAATGTAATCAATGTCACTGAAATGTACACGTAGAAATTGTTGAATTATACTCTCAACAACAAAAATAAAATAAATTATTAAACAACAACAACAACTGATGCTGACTGTAAACAACCAGAAGAGCCATGTGGGACATACCAGTTAATTATCAGTCCTGTTTATTCGCCCATGAAAATTTTAAAAATACAAAATCCCAGTAATGCTATTTAAAAAAAAAAAAAAGTCAGTCCTTTCTAATTTTATCCATAGATTCAATGCAATCCCAATGAAAACCCCAGTAAGTTATTTTGTGGATATTGACAAGCTAATTATAAAGTTTACATAGAAAGGCAAAAGATTTAAAGTAACTAACACAATACTGAAGAAAAAGAACAAAGTTGTAGATCACACTACCAGATACACCTGTTGTCTTCAAGTCAATTCTGACTCATGGTGACCCCATGTGTTACAGAGTAGAACTGTCCCACAGGATTTTCTTGGCTATAATTTTTACAAAAGCAGATCACCAGACCTTTCCCCTGGAGTGCTGCTGGGTGGGTTCGAACCACTAACCTTTAGGTTAGTCACAGAGTGCAAACTATTTGCATCACACTCAGACTTACTATAAACCAAACCGAACCCACTGTCATCAAGTCAAATCCAACCAGTGACCCTACATAACACAGTAGAATTTCCCCAGAGGGTTTCCAAGGAGCAGCTGCTGGATTCGAACTGTCGACCTTTTGGTTAGCAGCCATAGCTCTCAAACCACTGCACCAGCAGGGCTCCAGACTTACTACACTGCTGCAGTAATCACGATTTTGTGGTACTGGCAAAAGAACAAGTAGATCAGTGGGAAGAAATAGAGAGCCCAGCAACAGACTCACAAAAATACAGTTAGCTTATTTTTGACAAATGCAAAAAAGATAACTCAATGGAGACAGGACAGTCTTGCAAAAAAATGGTGCTGAAACATTGGATGTTCATATGTAAAAAAAAATGAACCTAGACACTAACATCTTTCACAAAAATCAACTCAAAATGGAACACAGACCTGAAAGTAAAATGAAAAACTGTAAAACTTCTACCAGAAAAAAACAAAAAACAAAAAAAAACCTATTATTGGAGTTTGATGATAAATCTTTAGATAGAACACCAAAAGTACCATCCATGAAACAAAAAACTGATACATTGGATTTGATTAAAATTAAAAACTGCTCACAAAAGACACTGCTAAGAAAATGAAAAAACAAGCCACAGATTGGAACAAAGTATTTCTATAACACATATCTGATAAAGGACTTATATCCAAAATATACAACAAATCCTTAAAACTGAATATAAGAAACAAGCACCCTAATTACAAAATGGGCAAAAAGTCTAAACAGACACCTCACAAAAGAAGGTATAAATGACAAATAAGCATATGAAATGATGATCAGCATCATATGTCATTAGGGAAATGCAAATTAAAGAAATGAGATACCACTACACACCTATTAGAATGGCTAAAATCTAAAAAACTGACAATACCAATTGCTGGTGAAAATGCAGAGCAAAACAAACTCTCATTCATTGTGGAATGCAAAATGGTACGGTCACTTTGTGCCAGTTTCTTACAAATCTAAACACAGATTTACTATACAATACAGTAATCAAGCTCCTAGGTATTTCCTCAACTGATTTGAAAACTTACATCCACACAAAAAACATGCATAGAAATATTTATATGAGCTGTATTCACAATCATCAAAAACTAAAAGCAACCAAGACGTCCTTCAATAGGTGAATATAAACTATTCAATAATAAAAAGGAATGAATTACACAAAGATATCTAAATTAAGTATTCAAAACCTGCAAAGACATGGATGAATTTTAAATATACATTACTAAATAAAAGAAATCAGTTTGAAAAGCCTATGTACTCTATGATTCCAATCATATAACATTCTGCAAAATGCAAAACCACAGAGATGGTAAACAGATCAGCGGTTGCAAGGGTTGAGTAAGTGAAGCAATGGGAATACATGACTGCATTAATATTTGTCAAAACCTATAGAACCTTACAGAACAAAGAATGAAACTGAAAGTATGCAAATTAAAAACCAAATCATTTAGGAGGTTGGAGATTCTGGGAAAGAATGCAGAATGTGACAAAACAATCTAACTGTACAACAAATGTATGAAACCACCTCAGTGAAGGAGTGGGAGGAAAAGGTGCTGACATAAGTAACTTTGGAAATTAGTGACGTCTGTAAGAATAAATGCAAAAGACATTGTGAATAAGCATTATAAGTGATAAAGTCGTTTCCCAGAGATTTAAAAAAAAAAAAAAAGCCCACTGCGGTGCAGTCCATTCCAACTCATAGCAAACCTACAGGACAGAGTAGAACTGCCCCACAGGGTTTCCAAGCCTGTAAATCTTTATGGAAGCAGACTGCCACATCTTTCTCCTACAGAGCGACTGGTAGGTTTGAACTGCGGACCTTTGGTTAGCAGCCAAGCACTTAACTGATGCACCACCAGGGCTCCTTTCCCATAGGAATAAAAGTTAACAATTCTGAAACCACTATAAATGTATACTAAAAAATAATAGTAATAATGAATAAATGGGTGGCAATTGGTGAGAGGCTGGTTTTTCATTGTTGAAGTGGGAGTTTACAGATAAGCAAGGGGAAGCTAGAATGATCCATATAGTAATGGATTAGAGTTGGAAACATCAGTATGAACTCAGATTTAGTTTAATATAGAAATATTTACTGATACATACATATACACAGGTTAGTATACACACATATTTCCTTGTTTCGTCAGCTGAGAAGGCCTAGAAGCAATCACACTCCAGTATAACCAAAAACACCTAGCACCCACATCTTGATTTCTAATACCATTTTCCAATAAAAGGAACCAGGGCCCCGTGGAGAAATGGCTGAACTAGGAAATATTATACAAGATGAGCCAACTGAAAGCGCTCCCAATGGTCAAAGCTAGAACAATTTGAGCAATAAAATATATAAAGTAGTACTGGATTATAACCCAAAAATGACATAATATCCATGACTCGATACTGATATAAATGATTGACTAAGTAAACAAATGCAGAAGAATAAACAAATCCCCTTTGGACAAGAAATCTAAATAATTTATGTTGATACTCCACTCTCAAGGAGGTGGAGCATAACTCTTCACTTCTTAAGGGTATGCTGCACATAGTGACTTCCTTCCAAAGAGCACGTGGAGAGAGGGAAAGAAGCAACCTGACAGAAGAGAAACCTGACAAACTACCTCAGCTGGGTGACCAAGGTCAACATCAACAGTGATAAATCATACTGATAGTACATACCTTGATATAAGGAGCCCTGGTGGCACAATCTAAGAGCCCTGGTGGTGCAGTGGTTAAGCACTTGGCTGCTAAATGTAAGGTAGGCAGTTGGAATCCATCAGCTGCTTCCCTGGAGAAAAGACCTGCTGATCTGCTCCCGTAAACCTGTTGCCAAAATGTCGATTCCAACTTACAGTGACCCTGTAAGACAGAACAGAACTGTCCCATAGGGTTTCCAGGCTGTAATCTATTTGAAAGCAGACTGCCACATCTTTCTCCTACAGATCAGCTGTTCGGTTGGAACCACTGACCTTTAGGTTAGCAGCTTATTCACCACACATGAAGAAAGCAAAAGTCATTAAATAGACAGGAAAGAAAGAAAAGATCAGGTATGTCAGAAGAGTCTCTGAAACTTGTTCCTGAACGTAGAGTAGCTACAGTAAATGGAAGAAATGATGAAGTAAAGGAGGTGAACAGAAGATTTCAAAGGGTGGCTTTAGAAGACAAAGTAAATCATTACAACGCAATGTGTAAAACACTTGGACTTAGAAAAGCACAAAGGGAAGAACACACTCAGCATTCCTTAAGCTGAAAGAACTAAAGAAAAATATTCAACCCTCTAGTTGCAATACTGAAGGATTCTATGGGCAAAATACTGCATGACTCAGGAAGCATGAAAAGAAGATGGAAGGAATACACAGAGTCACTGTACCAAAAAGAACTGGTCAACATTCAATCATTTCAGGAGGTAGCATATGATCAAGACCCAAGGGTACTGAAGGAAGAAGTCCAAGCTGCACTGAAGGCAGTGGTAAAAAAAAAAAAAAACGAGGCTCCAGGAACTGACAGAATACCAATCAAAATGTTTTCAAAAAACGGATGCAACACTGGAAGCGCTTACTTGTCTATGCCAAGAAATTTGGAAGACGTGGCCAACTACCTAGGAGAGATCCATATTTCTGCCCATTCCAAAGAAAGGTGATCAACAGAATGTGGAAATTATTGAACAGTATCATTAATATCACACATAAGTAAAATTTTGCTGAAGATCATTCAAAAGCGGCTGCAGCAGTACCTTGACAGGGAACTGACTGAAATTCAACCTGGATTCAGAAGAGGATGTGAAACGAGGGATACCACTGCTGATGTCAGATGGATCCTGGTTGATAGCAGAGAATACCAGAAAGATGCTTATCCGTGTTTTATTGACTATGCAAAGGCATTCAACTGTGTGGATCACAACAAACTACGCATAACATTGCAAAGAATGGGAATTCCAGATCACTTAATTGTGCTCACGTAGAACCTGTCCACAGAACAAGAGACAGTTGTTTGTACAGAACAAGGAGACACTATGTGGTTTAAAATCAGGAAAGTTGTGCATCAAGGTTGTATCCTTTCACCACACTTCTTCAATCTCTATGCTGAGCAAATAATCTGAGAAGCTGGACTAAAAGAAGAACATGGCATCAGGATTGGGGGAAGATTCAGTAACAACCTGTAATATGCAGGCGACACAACCTTGCTTGCTGAAAGTGAAGAGGACTTGAAGCACTTACTGATGAAGATCAAAGACTACAGCGTTCAGTATTGATTACACCTCAACATATAGAAAACAAAAATCCTCAGAACTGGACCAGTAAGCAACATCATGATAAAGAGAAAAGACTGAAGTTGTCAAGGACTTCATTTTACTTGGATCCACAATCAAAGCTGATGGAAGCAGCAGTGAAGAAATCAAATGACGTATTGCACTGGGCAAATCTGCTGCAAAAGATCTCTTTAAAATGCTGAAAAGCAAAGATGTCACTTTGAGGACCAAGGTGTGCCTAACCCAAGCCATGGTATTTTCAATTGCCTCATATGCATGCAAAAGCTGGACAAGGAATAAAGAATACTCAAGGAAAATTGATGCCTTTGAATTATGCTTTTGGTGAAGAATACTGAACATACCATGCACTGGCAGAAGAACGAAAAAAGTACAGCCAGAGTGCCCACTGACAGCAAGGATGGTGAGACTTGGTCTCACATACTTTGGACATGTTATCAGAAGGGAACAATCCCTAGAGAAGGACATCATGCTTGGTGAAGTAGAGGGTCAGTGAATAAGAGGAAGACCCTCAACAAGATGGAATGACATAGTGGCTGCAACAATGAGCTCAAACACAGCAATGATTCTGATGATGGCACAGGACTTTGCTATTTTTCTGTAAATCTAAAGCTATTCAAAAATTGAAGGTTTATTTAAAAAATCATAAAAAGATGAATGACATAAAAAGCTGTTCTCTGAAAAGAGTAACAAAACTGAAAACCTCTAGCAAGATTAAAAAAAAGAGAAGATGCAAATTACCAATATCAGAAATAAAATGAGGAAATCACAATAGATTCTACAGAACACTAAAAAGATAAAGAAATATTATGATTAGCTATATCAATAAATCTGACAACTTATGAGGAATGTATATGTGTTTCTTATGTGATATAAAAACTGGACAGAATTAAACTTCAGTGCTTTCTTCCGTCCAGCTTCAACTGGTATTTTTGGTTGTGAGCTATGATTATTTGTACACAGATTAAATTGTTTTCTTTTTTATAAAGTCACTTTTCAGGACTGTTATAATATTTTCCTACATAAACATTTTAGATACCTTTGCTTGCAGAGCTAATTAAAAAGCGTGGTTAGGATAGCAGTGGTGCCTTTTTCCTCTTCTTCCAGTATTATTTTGTTCCAGATAATTTTGCAAAAGTAGGAAAGGGAAAGACTTGTTTCTAAAATGAATAATGTATTTTCTTTCTAGTTGTATGTTCCTGCTACCTGGCTCAACTTAGACTTTATATGCCTTATGAAAGAAGCTACATACCATTAATATAACTCAAAACATTTTAGTAAATTACATGGCTTTTATGTGATTGGTTGTAAACATATAGAAAATCTTTTTATCTGGCACCTTATACATCTGAAACTATATATAATAGGATTTTACTGCAGATCAGAGCATCCAGATGAGGATTTCATAACAGAACTCTGAAAAATTTAAGGGAATGGTTCCTCATTCAAGATGTGCTCTAAAACTATCTTTCTCTCCCCCTGTTATTTATAAAAACAAGCAATTTTGTGAATGCTGCGTGTTGAATAGCATATTTGGTCTTCCTTTTACCCCCAGAAAACTATGGTTATATTCTGTCATATGAATAAGAGACTGTTATTTATTATCTACTGTGTTTTATGTATGAAATAAGTTGACATTCATTATTTTGCTGACTGTTTTTTATATGCAGCGATGTGGTCAGTTGAAATTGGTGTGAATAAGGGTGGTAAGAATAGATAATGAGTGGCAGGAAGGGGGTCGTTTGAACACAATTGCCCTTACTACGCGGTAGCCATTATTAACATTCCTATATGCTATATGTCCTCTTGACAGTGACAAAACACAAAAGATTGTTGCTTATTTTGACAAAACTTGAGTTATCACTTTAATAAGACTTTTGTTTTCTTCCCCTACCCTAAGCATGGTGAATCAATTGATTTCAATTTTCAGTCCAAGAGCTCCTTTCTTCCTCCTTTCCTTCCCTTTTCAGCTCTTCTCCTCTATCTCTTCCAGCTTTTCCTGTCCTTTAAATTATAACTGATATTATATGGTTACCAACTCTCATGAGTTGGTAATGGCTGCCAGCAACATATGTTAAGAAGGATCCTGAGGCTGAGTCTACAGTCAGGGGAACAGAGAACTGTGGGAGATTACTGATGAATGTCTGCCAAAGATGCAGAAGCCAAGGGGAGTGGCAGCATCTATGTAATGCATATGCCCATCTGGTTAAATGACATATATTTATTGTATTTATGAGAGAATTAAACACTTAGAAGTATTTTCTGAACCACATTAAAATTTGTTCATCCTAGTGTATAACTGGCCTAAATGCAAGCAGTGAAAAAATGCACAGACAGAAGTGTATTACGAGGCTTTGGCAACCTATATTAATAACTGTCTAGACCAAAAAAAAATGGATTAAGAGGCAAAGAGATCTCAGCTACATAACCAGCTCTGACAAAAGTTTTTGGTCTTGGACACTTTTTAGACAATGAATGTTTTACACCCTAAAAATACCATCTCACTTTTTATGCCATATGGAGATTGACAGTTTTGACACAGTAAGTTTTTCAAACATTTGAACCAAATAGAAACATTATAAAATAAAAAAGCTATCAGTGGTTAAGAGCTACTGTGAGCTACGGCTCCTAAACAAAAGGTTGGCAGTTTGAATTCACCAACCGCTCCTTGGAAACCCTATGGGGCAGTTCTACTCTGTCCCAAAGGGTCACTATGAGTCGGAATCAACTTCAATGGCAACGGGTTCGGGTTATCACTGTTACTATGGTTGTTTGAAAATAATAAAATTCAGAAATGATAGTATATACCTTCTCCTCATCTTCAAAATGGAAGAAAAGTATTAAGTGAGCATAAGTGACTTTCAAATAAAAATCATACAGTGTAAAATAAGAATGACCTAGCAAAATAAACAGCATTACTATAAGTAATTTAATTACCATTAAATAATTTATACCTATTTTTTAGTATTTATGCATAATGTACTTCTAAAGAATACCAATGTTTAAAATAAATATGATTCACTGGTGAAAATAGGGCATAATTAATACACACACATTCACACACATATGTGATTGTGTATGCACAGAATATTTCTAAATGGATACTGCAGAAATAGTAGTTGGCTCTGGGATAGTGGACTCGGAGACTACGGGGACTACGGTATGAGGTGGACTTCCCTTTCATCATAAACCCTTGTAGGTAATACAACATTCTCCAAACATACATTACTTTTCCCAAAAAAGTTAATATACAATTTTTCAAAAATAATGGTTTAATGAGTGCCATATCTAAACTAAAAGGAAAATACACGTTAAAATCATGGCAGTGAAAGGGACCTAAGATCAATCTCTCCCATTTTATTAATGAGAAAACTGAAACAACAATTAAGACAATTTTGTTATCCCAAAATCAAGTCGATCACATTAGCTCTAAAATCCAGAACTTTCTTATTTCCAAAACTGTGCCATGTACTATAAGATTTTCACGATCTCATCTTAGTTATGTAAGTGTCAAAAGCAAAAGCTCCACAGAACACAAAACCTTCTCTAAAAGTTTCTTGTGACTCTAGGTAACCAACACAGAACAACCAGGATTTGACAATAATTTCTACTGATTTGAGAACAGTCAGAAGCTGAAATCTGGCAAAGATGACTATGTTTTAAAGCAAGCTCAGGAAGGAGCTGAATTTAGCTCATGAAGGAACTAGCTACTGCCTGCAATTGTCCTTGGACAGTAAATGCCAAAGTCAAAGGGTTCATGCCTGAACTCTTTACATTGTTTAAATCCAGAGGCAGAAGCAGGAAATTAATCAGCCCCTCATTTATTACGTGTTTAGGCCTTCTTGACTGGTCTAATTATAATTCATCTCCAACACAACCTAATCATTTAGGGAATTTGGTCTAGAAACCATTTAACTTCACCTAACCTATGGAACTCATTTTTTCTTAGGTGCTACCCTGACAGAAGGCCTCATTAACTCTTCTTTTTCTTTCTTTCTTGGAAGCACATGTTAGGACATCATTTAGATTACATGCATTAGAAAGTACTCCCTTTAGTTTCAGAAAAACTTGAAGAAAGCTTTTAAGATTTCTCAGCTTAATTAATACAATGGTAACTGTATTACTAGGTAAGCATTAATCTTAGACAACAAATAAAAGGGAAATATAAGGAACACTAGAAAAAATAACCCCGAACTCAACTCCCAAAGAGGATACAGAAAGACACAGACAGATGAGGGATACAGATATTCTAAAAAGACTACTAGGACAAGATACTATATGACCTAAATTAAGCATTTAAAGAGAGGTTAAGAATATTGCTGATATTTTCCAAAAGGAAAAAAGATTATATATTAATGCTTTTTCATATCATACTAAATTATTAAAGAACAATGATTCTTTTTGAAAACTTCTTGGAATAAGTAACAAGCGAAAGGAAGAGGCTGCAACAATGAATTAAAATATGTTCTAATATCACTGCCTCTCTTAAAAGTAATTTCCATATGGTATGAAGCTACGGCTGCTAACCAAAAGGTTGGCAGTTCAAATCCATCAGGTACTCCTTGGAAACTCTATGGGGCAGTTCTACTCTATCCTATAGGGTCACTATGAGTCTAAATCGAATCGACAGCAATGGGTTTTTAAGGTCACACATATGAGATTAAAGGGAAGGGGGTATTAAAGATAAGTCTTTCATTCTTTTATTTTCTTTTATAAAATGTTAAACTTGATTACAATATAAAAAAAAATTTTTTTAAAGGCTTGTTTTTCATGACTGATATTCTGGAAAGCTTTTTTACCTAATGATTAAAATCCCTCTCCTGGAATGTGCAGAATAAAGACCCAATGACAATATGTTAGCTTTTCTTCTGGGTTTTAATGTCATGGTTTCAAGAGTTCTAAATTTTCAAAAGTGTATTTTCTCATTTTCAGTGTTTTAAGCTCTACTGATTCTGTCTGGTCAACAAGGAAAGATGTATCAGTAAAGGTAAGGCTACTCTAATCTCAGTCAACCTCAGAGAGTGTCACTGTGCTCTAAGGTTCACAGAAAGGGAATGGACTCCACACTTGTCATACTTCATCAAGACCTCATGGAATTCTTTAAGCCTCTAATGAAACTGTGGACCATATCTGCAGAAAAAGCACACCTTAGAACTTTCAAACAGATTTGTGCAATTTCTGCGGGTACTCAAACCCCAGATTAGGACCCCTGCTCTAAAAAAAGAATGATATATTTATATACTTCCCACCAAGGCAAATGCTATACTTAGATGTACGCTACAATGTGATGGACTTTTAAGTTTCACTTATTTTATGTGTCCTATGGTAAAGATCATTACTTTGGAAATATGAATAACAAGAATGCTCTGCAAATGCATTATCGGAGGTATGCTGGACTGTTAAAACTACTTTCCCATTGGCCATTTCTCTAAGGCACTAGTTCAAAATGGGGGCTTATGCACCCCCTAGGAGGTACTTTTGGAACTGGTGAGGGTGTTTTTGGTTACCACAGTAATTGGAGGTTGCAATTGAGGTTTATGAGGAGCCTTGGTGGTGCAGTGGTTAAGCATTAGACTGCTAACCAAAAGGTCAGCAGTTCAAATCCACAGCCGCTCCTTGGAAACCCTACAGGGCAGTTCTATTCTGCCCTATAGGGTCGCTATTAGTAGGAATCGACTCAATGGCAACGGGTTTTGTGTTTTTGTGTGTGTGGTTTTTCTGGTGGCACAGTGGTTAAATGCTCAGCTGCTAACTGAAAGGTCAGCGATTCAAACCCATCAGATGTGCCACAGGAGAAAGATGGAACAGCCTGCTTCCGTAAAGATTTACAGCTTTGGAAACCCTATGGGGCAGTTCTACTATGTCCTACAGGGTCACTAGGAGTTGGAACCAACTAGAGGGCAAAGGGTTGGTATTGAGGTTTACTGTCTTCTCCTTCTCCCAGCCCCAGGAGGTAGAGAAAAAAAAGAACATTGTTTGACATCTTGGATGCATGGATATTCTCACACAATGAAGAAGGTCCCACCAGACATTCACATAAGTGAAAACCTGCCTGCAATTATCAAAGTCCACACCTTAAATCTGTTCTACACATAAACATAAGGCATTTTTGTATAATTTGAATATACACTTAATTTTCTAGGAATGAATTCAATTACCATGTAAAAAGATGAAGACTGTACTTTGTTTGGATCTTTACCAGAGTTGTTCACCAGCAAATCATGTCACCAATAGCAACACTACTTGTGGTCTTTGAGCTGCCAAGAAAAGTACATCTTTATCAATCTGCATTTGAAACTACTGCAATTACAGCAATTTTACACGTAAGTATAAGCATCTCACTTCATTATGCCTTCTAGTATAGTAATGTTTGAGCATTTATATATTGAAATACATATTATTTTGTTATAAATTACTTTCCTTATTATTCCTCATTTACATTACTTAAGGTTTTATAATTATTTTAAATTTATGTTGAAGTAGTGCACTCTATATATGAGCTTTACTTCAGAGTAGGGTAAAGACAGCATCACAAAATATTTGCTATAGAAAGTGGGCAGTGAGTCTGACAGGTTGAGAACTACTGCTCTAGCGATAACAATATTAAATTTAAATGGAAAACCTGTCAAATGTCTTTACAAACAGAATCTAATATTGTTAAACAGTAGTTTGTAAGGTTAATGTGCTTGATGTTCTATCTTCTCATGCCAGAGGCTGGAGTTATAGCCAGCTTCTCTCTACTCAGACCAATACCATTTCCACAAGTTATCTCAGCCACAGTCAGAAGGGGTCATTTCCCTGACCTTAGCCCACGTGAAGTATAAATGATTTTGTGAGACTGGATGGGGAAAAGAAGATAAGGATGGAGTAAAAGACTTGCAAATTCATGAAAAAGACCTCTGTTTCGTCTATCAGTTTTTCATTGACAACCTTTCCAAATAGGAAAATTGTTTCTAATAATTGTTTCTAATTTAGTTAAGCCTTGCCCCAGAGTTCGTTTGACAAGAACTGTCATAAATGAATAGGAAGAGGGGAAGGGAGAAGTAAAGGAGGGAGAAAAGAAAAAAAAAAAGGAAAGGGAGAAAGAGAAAGAACCTTGCTCAGGCCGGTAAGGTAACATATAAAATGGAACATTAAAAAAGGCTACCCAGGAACGTATCAAATTTATATATCTATGAACTTCTTACAAACAATAACAACAACTCATTGCCATCGAGTCCATTCTGACTCATAGCAACCCTACAAGACAGAGTAGAACTGCCCCATAGGGTTTCCAAGGAGCGGCTGGTGGATTCGAATGCTGATCTTTTGGTTAGCAGCCAAGCTCTTAACCACTGTGCCACCAGGGCTCCTATAAACTTAGTGGTTCAAAAAAAAAAAAAAATTAGGCATAATAATAATTTTAGAGAGCCCTGAATAACATAACCAAGTAAGAAGGCAAATTTAAGGACATCATTACTCGTGGTATGGCCTCCGTAAGAGACTAAAAACTGAGAGTAATTAACACTTTAGCACTTCAGTCTTATAATCAACCCAACCCCACTGCCATCTGACTCGCAGTGACCTTGCAGGACAGGGCAGAACTGCCCCATACAGTTTCCAAGGCTGTAATCTTTACAGAAGCAGACTGCAACATCTTTCTCCTGTGGAGCAGCTCGTGGGTTCAAACTGCTGACCTTTCAGTTAGCAGCCAAGCACTTTAACCGCTGTGCCACCAAGGCTCCTTAGTCTTATAAACAACCTTCTCAAATTTCCCCCTTAGGTCCAAATTCATAAATCATCTCCAAATGTATCATTTGACTAAAATAGCTTATGTTTTGAGTAAAACAGCTTATGTTTTCATTAAAATAGCTTATGTTATCTACTGGGTGAAGAACTTTTGTATTAAATTGTTCACAACCTATCATCTCTAGTAGGTTTTGATCCACACCACCCTGTTCACCCCAGCACAACAAGTACAGTATTGTCTGAAAGGACTCAGTATGATTTACCCCGTTTCTAAACGGCAATCCTTTTTTCCCCTCAAAACTACTAACTGCTGAGGCTGCAATCTGAATTCCCCAAACCAGTATTTTAGGCAAGCTACTCAAGTTATCAATTATTATTTTCATTCTTCTGTAGAGAAAGCTGGTCAGAATAATATGAGAGTTTGTAGTTTTTACTGATTTTTCGTTAGTTGTCACTGTGTGGACAGGAACCAAGCACGGGTTAAGCTACCTGAAATTCATAGCATATTGATGCTTCTCAAAAGAAAACCAGTACCACTGCAAGAGGCAGAGTGAACAGAAACAATCTGCTGATAGATTAGACCATTTTAAAAGGAAATAACAATGTCATTAGAAATCACTTTTGGATGGTGTAGGCATATGTATATTACGTGAATAAAACATACTTCATATTCTCAGAACAATCTGCTATGGAGTGGTGTATAAATTTACTGGGTACTGATTAAGTGATAATTTATTGATTACTAATTCAGTAAGGACATGCAGACAGGTAAATTTATTTTGAACAAGAGTATGTATTGAAAAGTTTGGCCAAAAGGAATGTATGCCCTTATTCAAACTGGTGGAGGCAAAGCTTCACAGAAAAAAAGAAATGAAGGAAGAAATGGAATGATGAACTAACGACTCAAATCAACAAAATTAAAAAAGAACTGATATATCTAAACAGAAAAATACCTAAGCTGATATGTATATGCATGTGTGCATATTTAACTGTAAGCAAGTGCTAACACATTAATGTTTAACATTTGAAATCCAAGGACCCAAAAACAGGCCAAAGATAGATCAGAATTCCTAGATGAATATGATACATGAATTGCAACTAATGTCACAAAACAATTTGTGTGTAAAATTTTTGAATGAAAAACTAATTTGCACTATAAACTTTCACCTAGAACATAAAATTTTTAAAAAGATGTATGAAAAGAGCACGAAATATGAATGAATAGTATGTCCTTCACAGAAAAAAAGCAAAAATCAGCTTAAGAAGAGAACACAGAAAGACCAACTTTAAGAAAAAGAACCACTCAAGAACTCCCCTTTGAAAAGTATGTTGTAAAACAAGAGATATTCTAAATAGTTGCACATGTGAATGAATATTAAAAATATTTTAATCCTCACTGAAATTGTGCTTCTAATTAGAGATTCTCCTTTCTGAAATATATATTTTATTACAGTGGAAGAATTAACTATGACTTAATTCTTCCCACAATAGCAGCTGTTAGATTTAACTTAGGAGCTTCCTCTTTTACGCTCCCACCAAAACATGTGTATACTGTGTCTTTACACGGGGAAAGACCACAAAATTTCTCTTTCTCAATTTACTGAACAATTTACTATATCTTTTTCTATGTTAAAATAGAGAAAGGAAACCCTTTAATGTACTTCATAAACACTTAATTCTCTAGTCAATTTTATTTCCTCTAACTAAGATCAAGAATCCACTTTAAAGTATCTTGGAATCTTTCTTAGCATCGAAGTAATACTGAG
Organism: Dugong dugon; assembly: GCA_030035585.1. Taxonomy (NCBI): domain Eukaryota; kingdom Metazoa; phylum Chordata; class Mammalia; order Sirenia; family Dugongidae; genus Dugong; species Dugong dugon. The sequence continues at coordinate 40,431,025 of CM057469.1, read as the reverse complement.
TTTTGCCTATTTTCAATTTATACTATTCAGAAATAAGGAGCAGCTTAAACTAAAACAGAAAAGACAAGTCTAAAATAAACGGGGTAGGGAGGATGGGAAAGGACACAGTCACACAGTAAGGATTTTGAGAGTGGAAATAAATGTATTCATAATCACTTGGCCAAACTGCTCATCTATTTTAAACCTTCCATTTTTCCATGACGTGTGTTTAAAATATAAAGCGGAATGTTAAGAAGGGAGTTCTCTGGCAAGCATAAATACCCTAGTAATTTTTGCAAGTTGCTTTTGGTAATGCTCACTCATTTTAAAACTGTACTCTCCCATAATTAAATACTATAGCTTTCGTTTTAAAGGTTATAAGTAGAACTGCAACTGTTATCTACATTCAGAACTCAGCATACGGTAGCATACTCTAAAGAGCTAATTTCAATAATAAGTAGAATGGTTGGTGCACAATGGTTGGTAACAAACTTGAGAATTGTGGAGAAGACTCTTCAATTATAGGTGTGACACAAGCAGGAACAATAAGACTTCTGCACACAACTTGGCTTGTACCTCCTCTAAGCGTAAAAAAATAAATATGATCTCTTGGACTTATTCAGTAGTTAGCATCCTCGTTATGCACCCCAAAACGGAAGCAATTAATGTCAACCATAATAATCAAAAAGAATGTCTTTCAAAAAAAGAACTTTCGAGTGGATAAACCCACTGAAGAGACAACCAAGCCCTTATGTAAAAAGCAAATAAAAATAAATGAACACCTCACCAAAATAAAATCTTCCAATAAGTACTATCACCAAAAAAAAAAGAACTGTCACCAATGATCCGTTGGGGTTTTTCTAAGCTGTGTGAATAAAACTTGTCAATCATAGAGGAAAGAAAAAGTAACCATTATAGTTAAGTAAGACTTGGAGACAGTCAAATATATATACATTATTTTTTTCTCTAAGTATACACAAGCTAAGAAACAAAAAGTCAGAGAAACAACAGAAAACTTACAAATGGCAAATTTTTTAAGGACAAGCAGGCAACTGCATATATCCATGTTAAAAATAATTTTATGTATAGCTGTGTTGAGCTGGAATATAACCTAGGGAGCCCAAATCAAGAACTCTGGCTTGTAACCATTATACCTTACTGCCCCTTTCAGTATATGAAACATTGCTAAGTATAATAATTAGCACATAGTAAATACTTAATTGATGTTAGCTATTATTACACAGACTAAAGTGAAATCAGAACAGAGCAAATACTTGAAAATAAAGAAACTCAATGTTAGAAATCTCTTATCTTTACTACACAATATAAAAGCAACAAACACAATTTTTTTAGTAAGGTCTGACTGCCTAAAGGTAAATAATAATGCCAATAAAATCAGTTGAATAATGTAAATTGATAATCCAAACTGTAGTTTACTATCTATAGTTCAATAACCTAAAAGGACATTTCTAAGCAAGTATGTTTATTATAGTATATGTTATAGAAAATAATCAATAAAAGTCTTATTTCTCACCAAAAGATAAAGAAATAAAATAAAATAATTTTATGGTTAAAGACTGTATCTGCTATTGCTCTTGCACACGATAATTACTGCTCCAGTAAAAGATTCACTAGCCACTTCTCATGTGACTGTGCAGACAGCGCCACTGACTGCCTTGAGGTCAAATGTAAACTTGCAGGCGAAAATCTCAGAAATATAGAGCCCAGCGTGCATTTCAACTAGCCTATAGAGATAATGCTGAGTGCTACTATTGAGACCCACAGGCCACATTAAAGACAGAACACACCACAATCCCAAATTTTAAAATGTGGCATGCAAGTGGGATACAGAATATCATCTCCAAAACAGGAGTACACTCTTATAGATTACTAGTGAAAACTCCTAATTACAAACTTCACGCCTTTAAAAAGTACTTTAAAGAAAATAAACCTCTATAACTTGAGCTAAAAGTAGGAAAAGAAAATGTTTCTCGTAATCTTTCTGATAAATGTTCTCCTTGAGGGACAGAGGCATACCCAGAGATATTGCAGGTTCGGTTCTAGACCACCGCAATAAAGCGAGTCACACGAATTTTTTGGTTTCCCAGTGCACCTAAGTTATGTTTACACCATACTGTAGTCTGGTAAGTGTGCAACAGCATCATGCCTAAAAAAACAATGCACCTACCTTAATTTAAAAATACTCCATTGCTAAAAACTGCTAACCATCCGAGCCTTCGGCGAGTTGTAATCTTTTTGCTGGCGGAGGATGTTGCCTCGATGTTAATGGCTGCGGACTGATCAGGGTGGTGGTTTCTGAAGGTTGGGGTGGTTGTGGCAATTTCTTAAAATAAGACAACAATGAAGTTTGCCACACCAACTGACTCTTCTTTTCACAAAAGATTTCTCTGTAGTATGCGATACTGTTTATTTTGAAATTTGAGTCAATCCTCTCAAACCCTGCCACTGCTTTATCAACTAAGTTTATGTAATATTCTAAATGTGTTGCTGTCATTTGAACAATGTTCACAGCATTTTTACCAGGAGTAGATTCCATCTCAAGAAACTACTTTCTTTGCTCTTCCATAAGAAGCAACTCCTCATTCGTTAAAGTTTTATCATGAGATTGTACCAATTCAGTCACATCTTCAGGCTCCATTTCTATTTCTAGTTCTCTTGCTAGAGAACTATATGCGTTACTTCCTCCACTGAAGTCTTGAAGCCCTCAAAGTCATCCATGAGGGTTGGAATCAACTTCTTCCAAACTCCTGTTAATGCTGATATTTTGACCTCCTCCCATGAATCACGAATGTTCATAATGGCATCTAGAATGCTGAATCCTTTCCAGAAGGTTGTCAATTTACTTTGCCCAGATCCATCAGAGGAATCACTATCTATGGTAGCTACAGTGTTACAAAATGTATTTCTTAAATAATAAGACTTGAAAGTTGAAATTACTCCTTGATCCATGGGCTGCAAAATGGATGTTGTGTTATCAGGCATGAAAACAACACTAATCTCCTTGTACATCTCCACCAGCTCTCTTGGGTGACCAGATGCATTGTCAATGAGCAGTAATATTTTGAAAGGAATCTTTTTTTTTCTGAGCAGTATGTCTCAACAGTGGGCTTAAAATTAAAATATTCAGTAAACCATGCTGTCAACAGATGTGCTGTCATCCAGGCTTTGTTGTTGCACTTACAGAGCACAGGCAGAGCAGATTTAGCAGACTGCTTAAGGACCCTAGGATTTCCAGAATGGTTTTAACTTAAAGTCACCAGCTGCATTAGCCCCTAACAAGAGAGTCAGCCTGTCCTTTGGTGCTTTGAAGCCAGGCATTGACTTCTCCCCTCTAGCTTTGAAAGTCCTAGATGGTATCTTTTTCCAATATAATGTGTTTCATCTACATTGAAAATCTGTTCTTTAGTGTAGACACCTTTATCAATTATCTTAGCTAGATCTTCTGGATAACTTGCTGCAGTTTCTACATCAGCACTTGCTGCTTCACCTTGCACTTTTATGTTATGGAGACGGCTTCTTTCCTCAAACCTCATAACCAACCTCTGCTACCTTCAAACTTTTCTTCTGCAGCTTCCTCACCTCTCTCAGCCTTCACAGAACTGAAGAGAGTTAGAGCCTTGCTCTGGATTAGGCTTTGGTTTAAGTAAATGTTGTGGCTGGTTTGATCTTCCATCCAGACAACTAAAACTTTCTTCATATCAGCAATGAGGCTGTTTCACTTTCTTATCATTCGTGTGTTCACTGGAGCAGCACTTTTCACTTCCTTGAAGAACTTTTTCCTTTGCATTCACAACTTGGCTGTTTGGAGCAAGAGGCCTAGCTTTTGGCCTATCTCAGCTTTCAACATGCATTCCTCACTAAGCTTAATCCTTTCTAGCTTTTGATTTAAAGTGAGAGACATGCAATTGTTCCTTTCACTTGAACTCTTAAGAGGCCACTGTAAGGTTATTAATTGACCTAATTTCAATATTGTTGTGTCTTAGGGAGTAGGGAGGCACAAGGCAGGGAAGAGAGACAGGGCGATGGCCAGTCAGTGGAGTAATCAGAGCACACACATTTATTAAGTTCTTCATCTTATATGGGCGTGGTTAGGGGCACCCTAAAACCATTACAATAGTAACATCAAAGATCACTGGTCACAGATCACCATAACAGATGTAATAATTACGCAAAAGTATGAAATATTGCGAGAATTACCAAAATGTGACACAGACACACAAAGTCAGTACTTGCTGTTGGGAAAATGCTGCCGATAGTCTTGCTCTACACAGGGTTGCCACAAACCTTCCATTTGTAAAAAATGCCCTATCTGTGAGGCACAATAAAATGAAGTGCAATAAAACAAGGTATGCCTGTATATACTTTCTGGTCTCCAATTTTCATTTTTTTGTTTGTTGTAGATTCTAAAATAAGACTACCTCTTAGATATTTGTATGTTATCAATGAACCACAGCCTCCACCGGCCTGTGCCCAGAAGAACTAGATGGTGCCCGACTACCACCACCAACTGCTCTGACAGGGATCACAGTAGAGAGTCTCAGACAGAGGGCGAGATGTAGAACAAATGTAGAACAAAATTCAACACAAAAAAAGACCAGGCTTACTGGCCTGATGGAGACTAGAGGAACCCCTGAGACTATGGCCTCCAGATACTCTGCTAAATCAGAAGTGCAGCTGCTTCTGAAGTCTACCTTTCAGGGAAAGATTAGACAGGCCTATAAAACAAACAATAACACACATGAGGAAGGTGCTTCTTAGTTCAATCAAGTATACGAGACAAAATTGGCCAACACCTGCCCAAAAGCAAAGACAAGAAGGCAGGAAGGGACAGGTAAACTGGATGAATGGACACAGGGAACCCGGGGTGGAAAGACAAAGGAGAAGAGTGCTGACACATTGCAGGGACTGCAACCAATGCCACAAGACAATTTATGTTTTGAATGAGAAACTAATTTGCACTGTAAACTTTCACCTAAATTACAATGAAAACATTTTTAAAAAACTGGAGACAGTATTTAAGTTTAAAGGTGCACAGGATTTTAAGAAGACTAGAACATATGCAGGTGCATGCATAAGGAATTTTCTGCCCATTTTGCCAGAAGCAGGATGCCATCTGCTTGTGCCGTGAATCAAGCTAACCCTCAGCAGTTTCCAAAGTTGATAGGAAAATCTGGTTGTTTAGTTAACACTGAAAACACACTTTATACCCAAGATGAACTGTTATTTTTTTAAATGCTCTTAGGCATAGTTAAAAACTTGTTATTCCCTCTAGAAGCAGCTGTCTGCTTATATATCATTTCCTCATACAACTACCTTAAAAAGAAAACTCAAATTAATGCAAACCACCAATTCCTAAAAAGAACTCTCTATTAAATAGCTGAAAATCTATTATTTTGATTCACTATCTAAAAAATAAGCTCATCTTTTATAATGGAAATTATTTCTATCTTATAAAGTTCAGATATCAACAAATACAAAGCCAAGAAACAATACAGTAAAATCATGTACTGTGGCTAGGTTTCACAGTAGTAATCTCAAAAATATAAATCCTCATTCTCTCATTATTGCTTTATCTGTCTCTCAAATTTAAACTTCAAGTCTTCTGGGCAGTGATAAAGTTCATTGCCATTTTCGCTGTGTCCAAATAGCATAAAACAACTAGTACAACAAAACAACAAATAGCATAACTAGTAGCTTATGCATATTCTAATATACTGTAGGTAGGTAGGCAGGTAAACCAAAAAAGAAACCGAATCCATTGCCATCAAGTCAATTCTGACTCATAGTGATCCAATAGGACAGAGTAGAATTGCCCCATAGGGTTTCCAAGGCTGTAATCTTTAGGGAAGCAGACTGTCACGTCTTTCTCCCATGGAGCGGCTGGTGGGTTCAAACCATTGACCTCTTAGTTAGCAGCCAAACGCTTTAACCAATGCACCACCAGGGCTCTTAGGTAGGTAAATAGCTACCATTAAGTTAACTCCAACTCATGGCAACCTTATATACAATAGAACAAAATGCTGCCTGGTCATCCTCACAGTCACCTGTATGTTCAAGTCCATCGTTGGAGCTACTGTGCCAATACATATCTCCAAGGGTCTCCCTCAGCAGCCCTCTAGTTCTCCAAACATGATGTCCTCCTCCAGAAAGTGATCCCTCCTGATGACATGTCCAAAGCAAGCAAGTTGGGCAATGTTCTGTCATGATCCATAAGGTTTTCATTGGCTAATTTTAGGAATTAGATCACCAAGCCTTTCTTCCTAGTCTTAGTCTGGATGCTCTATTGAAACTCATCCATCTATTAGTATTTGAAACACTGGTGGCACAGCTTTCAGCATCACAGTGATATGCAAACTACCACTGTACGGCAAACTGACAGACACATTACTAAAAGCCTAAAGAAAACTTCAAAGATGAAAAATATCTTGTCAGATCTTGGAGTGCGGGGCGGGGGCGGGGTAAGCACCATGGGATATATCAATTAGGAAAGATATGTTTGCTTGATTGTTTTTAGAAAGAACCATTTTAAAACTCTCTGAAAACCCAGGTAAATGACTTTTAAAAGTCCTTTAATAACTGAAATTTTAAAATGACTCTCATTCACTGATTTTTTTTTAAATTAAATCAGCAGTTTCCTTTTTGAATAAACTGATTAATAAGGAGTTATCTTGCATGGTGTCTTTTAAAACTGTACATGAGTTGTAGACACATCCAAGTCATATTAGGCACCTACCAGATTTTAGTTTGGAGCCCTGGTGGCACGTGGTTAAAGCACTTGGCTGCCAACTGAAAGTAGGCAGTTTGAATCCACCAGTCGTTGCACAGGAGAAAGATGTGGCAGTCTGCTTCTGTGAAGATTACAGACTTGGAAACCCTGTGGGGCAGTTCTACTCTGTACTATCGGGTCACTTAAGTCCGAATCAACTCAACTGCAGTGCATTTTGATTTTAGTTCCATGAGGACACCTGACATTTCACAGAAAACTTTCACCTTAAAATTGTTGTATTTGGATAAGAAGCCTTTGATTTTTTAAGTGCATTAATTTAAAACTCCATTAAGTGTTCATATTGCTATCATGTCTATAATATAGCTATTATTTTCACACTTTCTAACACTAAGATTGATCATAAACACATGACTCATCATAAAGTGTCTGCAACAATGGGCCCAAGCGTGGCAATGATTGTGAGGATGGTGCAGGGCCGGGCAGTGTTTCATTCTGTTGTACACAGGGTCTCTATGAGTCGGAACTGATTCGACGGCACCTAACAACATCAGTAAAGATTCCTCCTACTTCCATTTTCAGTTGGAAGGCCTTAAGAACAAAAACTGAGGTTTCCCAGGGAAGAAGAAGAAATTCTGCCTCAAGACTACAGTGTGTACTCATGCCAGTTTCTGGCCTGCCAGACTGCCTTACACATTTCTGACTTTCCACCCCCTCACAATAACATGAGCCAATCAATCTCTTCTGGTCTATCTACATAGATATATTAGGAGCCCTGGTGACACAGTAGTTAAGCACCCGGCTGTTAACCAGAAGGTCAGCGGTTCGAACCCACCAGCCTCTCTGCAGGAGAAAGATGTGGCAGTCAGCTTCTGTAAAGGTTACAACCTTGGAAACCCTATGGGGCAGTTCTCCTCTGTCCTATAGGGTTGCTATGAATCGGAATTGACTTAACAAAAACAGGTTTTAAAAAATATATATATATATAATGTAGACATATATGTACACACACATACACAAGCAATAAAAGATCCATATGTACGTATGTTTCTCTGGAGAACCATGACTGATACACTGGGTATTATACTTAAGCACTATGTAAAATAATCCCTGCCTTTATGGAGCTCAGAGACTAGTGGCAGAGACACTTCCAAAATCATTACAAGAGCGTGAAATCTGCTATGAAACAGATATGCTTTGGAAAGCAGATACGATGAGCACTTAATGCAAATCCAGGTAATTTGTGGTGACAGTGATGTTTAGACAGAGAAGCTGGTTAGACCCAACAGGCATTTATGATTCAGTTCATGCTGAATCTTAACCTACTAGAACCTATTCCCTACAACCTTCACTACTGCCGCCCCAGGTTAAAGCTCAAATTCTCAGTTGGATGCTTTGCCAATATTTGATTGTTTTTGACTTGCAAAAAAAAAAGGAAATTTCAAATGTTTCAACCTAATAGTTAGGAGAAAAAAAGAAAGAGAAAGCGGAAGAAAGACGTATCAGAGAGGTGGAACAGCATGTACAAGCCAAAGTGGCAAAAAGAGAAATTTATAAGCTTACTGAACTGCAAAGAGGGCAGTATGAGCTGAAACAGAGTGACCATGTGAAGAAAAGAAAAGGCTGGAGTGGGCAAGAGTCAGACTATACAGTAAATCTTGCATGCCAAGGAAGGAGATTTGCACTTTAACCAGAAAAGATCAGGGAGAAACTAAAGGATCTTTTGAGTAGAGAACCTACGTACTCAAATTTATATTTTAGAGTGATCGTCCAATCAGCAACGTGGAAGAAACAAAGGAATAAGACAGAAAGCAGAGAACTCATACAGGAGATCACAGTAGCATTCTAGGTAAGAAATGGTGACCAGCATGGAAAAGAGGAAACAGATCTAAGAGATCCTAAAATATACAATCATCAGGGGCAGTGACCAAATAGATTTGAATGCATACTGAAAGGAGATTTCTAGAATGACCCTGTATTTCAGATGTGGATGTGTGAATTCCATCAGTCAAAACTGGAAAGGATGGAATAGGGGATGGAGCTGAAGGTTTTGTAGACTGTTAAAATTTGTATTAATCCAAACCTGATCGTTAAAAATTAAGATGTTAACTGCAATCCCAAGGGAAAACATTAAGAAAGTAACTCAGAGCATACAGTAAAAGAAATAACAAGACAATTAAATAATAAACTAGAAAATATCTATTTAACACAAAAGAAGGTAGTAATGAAGGAAGGGGAACGAAAAAAACACAGGATATATAGAAAACAAATAGCAAAGCAGAACTGTACCAATCATACAATATATAAAAACTGGCTCAAAACAGATCAAAGACCTGCATGTACAAGCTAAAACTGTAAAACCTTTAGAATATACTTGTAAATCTGTGTGACTTCAGAGCAGGCAATGGTTTCTTAGTTATGATCTCAAACCCAGAAACAACAAAAGAAAAAATAGATTAATTGGACTTCATCAGAAATTAAAAATTTATGTGCTTTAAATGGCACAATCAACAAAGTGAACAGACAAAGCAAAGAATAGGGGAAAATATTTTCAAATCACATATTTGATAAAGATCTAGTGTCCAGAATATGCAAAGAATTCTTACAACTTAACAATCAAAAAACAAATAACTCAATTTTAAAAAGAGAAAAGGATTTGAATGGATGTTTTTTCAAAGAAGACATATAAATTACTAATAAGTTCCTGAAAAGATGTTCAATATCATTAGTCATTAGGGAAATACAAATCAAAACCAAAATAAGATATACCACTTCACACCCACTACTTGTTGTTACTGTTAGTTACTGTTACTATTAGCCATAATCAAAAAAATGGACAATAAGAAGTACTGATGAGGATATGAAGAAATTGGAACTTTCATTTTACATGCTGGTAGTCATGTAAAATGGGGCAGCCGTTATGGAAAGCATTTTGGCAGTTCCTCAAAAAGTTAAAAACAGAATTACCATATGACTTGGAAATTTCACTCCTAGGTATATACCAAAAAAATTAAAAACAGGTATTCAAAAAGTTGTACACAAATGTTCACAGCAGCACACTATCCACAACAGGCAAAAGGTGGGAACAATCCAAATGTCCATCAATTGATGAATAAACAAACAATTTATGGTATATTCTATTACTTTACCACTTTATTAAGTTATAATGTTTGTTTTTCCTCTGCACTACTATTATAGTTTTCAAAACCAAGGAACAATTTTCCCAGAGATTGACTAGAAAATTAAAAGTCCTGGTCATTTTTATTTCTGCTTTGGGCACACTCATCCAAAGTGGTATTTTCAGGCATACAGAAGGGCCAAAAAAAATGTGTTTCCTATTTTTCAACAATTGTCTAATAAGTGAGAGAGCCTTTTGGAAAAGAACAAGTGGATGTGTAAGTCAGTCTGTTTTAGAACACTTTCCCTGCATCACTTTGTTTTGTTTTATATTATTTTCTAGGGCATCTGAAAACTATTAGGCTGTAAACAGACTGGTCAACCAAGACAAACTCTTGGCACTACTTTGAAATAAGATATGTCAGGTCTACCCTTCCATATTAAGTGACTAGCCTACTTAAAAGATGTATATACATGACAGTCAGAGAGGCATCATCAATATGGATGCTAGAGTGACATCATCTTATGGGCAATGTTTCCTTTGGCATTGATCTGTACATTAAATAATAAAGACTAAGATATGAAGGATAGAGAGTTCAAAAATAAAACTCAAGATATCTAGTGTAATACTAATTCATACAACCTAGTCTGAAATACCAGATAGCACAAAACTTAAACTTTTACTCTTTTAAAACCATATTTTATTTTCCAATTAAGTCTTCTGTTACTTATATGCCAACTACAAGTCATATTTTACCTTAATGGCTCCAGTATGATTAGGACCTTTTAGGACTGTATTTTCCCAATACAAAGCTCACAAAGTAAATATTCTCCAGTAATCTGAATTTGGGCCTTAGAATCTAGAAGTCGTCAAGAAACATTTCTATTACAATATTTTAACACTTGCATGTTGTCACATGCCCTATGACCTCAGAAATATCAGAATGAGATTGATGTCTATTAAAAGAGAGTTACAAAGCAAACATTTTTTCTTCTAAGAAGGGGATGCATCAAGTAAATTTTAAGGGAGAAATCTATTTACATATTTCCATGAAGAGCAACTCAGGGATCTGAAGGCACAAGGGATCAAAGTAACAGGTGCTTCCAATATTTTAAGAAAGCTGCCATAACACTAGTGGTTGTTCCATTAACTGTCTATAATAAGGATTGCTACCATTTATAGGGTACTGACTGTGTGCTGCATGCTACATATAAATTATCTCATTTAATCCTCAAAAAATAATATTACTTTCCACATTTCACAAATGAGGTAAATAAGACTGTCAACTACTTTGTCCAAGGACATACACAAGGTACAAGGAATAGCATGGTTTTGAACTCAAGTTGGTTTAATTCCAAAACCTATTCCTTCACTATACTATGATGCCCTTACCTCTATTCTTCTAAAGAAAGGGTGCAAATGCAAATGCCAACGGGGCATTGCAATTACAATAAAATGCATTCAGTGAGTTGAGACAAATAAGGTGCTGGTTTTGCAATCAAGCATATACCTGCCACCCTAACCTGACCTCATAATATACTATACAAGCGTAACAAAGCAGCCCAACAAAATAGGCCACTGGCCTCTAATCTGCTAGGCCTATCTTTAAAAAAAACTAATGGAAAACCAGCAGATGAAGAACAATCTGATAAGAAGCTTCTTTTGGTTTTTGTTGTTTGTTCGTTTGTTTTTTAATTAGTGGCTTTCACGTGAGATGTGTAGGGCTGAAAACAATCGCCACTGAAAAAGTAAATAAAGCATTAGAATTTTCATGGTAACTCCATTACTTTTGCACCTTATACCTTGTAGCAATAATAAACTCTACAGCAAAGCATCATTTATTACTGGTAGTCCCCTACTTTTATATACTGCATTTCCAAAGATGCACTTGAAGGCTGAAAGTATGCAAGTCTAAATAAATTTATATGCTATAATGGTAGTATGTTCTCAAAGAGCTAAAAGACATGATCAAATCCCTAATTATGGCTTTGAGGGCATTACTTAGTACCTGAACACCACAGTAACCCCAATCCAGCAACTCAGGGAACAGCAGATAACCCTCATAGGCATCCCAAGTTCCTGCAACCTTGGGAATTAGAACCAAATATTTCTCCTTCAAGGGGCCCTAGTGGTTCAGGGGTTAAGCACTGGGCTGCTAAACAAAAGGTCAGCGGTTCAAACTCACCAGGGGCTCTGCAGGAGAAAGATGTGGCAGTCTGCTTCCATCAAGATGAGAGCATTGGAAACCCTATGGAGCAGTTCTACTCTGTCCTATAGGGTCATTATTAATCAGAATTGACTGGGCTGGCAACGGGTTCTTTCTCCTTCCTACAGGACTACAGCTCTTCCACGGACCAACTCCTGATTCCCAAAAGAGCAAAAACTGGGTAGTAAAAATGGAAGAGAAGTGGCAGAAAAGGAGGCAGGATGTGGGGGAACCCAGGGTAGATGGACACCTCTGTAGGCAAACAAACTGCAAGTGCTGGCTATGCACTGGTCCAAAGAAGCACCTGGCAGTCTAGGACTTCTGGGAGGCTCCCTCTACAAGGCAGGGCACAACAAAATATTTATCTACACCACTGCTAGCCAAAATGCCTACACTGCGAAATACTGTCAGTGGTCTGGGGCAGGAAGTGCTACAATGCAACAGTTCAAAATTATCATAGTCAGCCAGGGAACAGAATATGGAAGATGAAATTCCACATGCAAAAAAGAGTTCAGGAAATCAATATATAATGTTCAAAGATATGATATGGTATAAAAGTAAAGGCCCACCTGATATGTAATATTTAATACACACAAAGAAGGCTATCCATAATGTCAGGTATTAAAAGAAGAGATGATAATATGAGTAGGTATTTCGACTATAGAGAATTACTGGTTTATAGACAAAATATTACACTGATCTTGGCCCTCATGAAATGAAAATGCCAAGGATCTTAGATATAACAACATTTATTCAAGCCTGTTCTAATATATTTTTTTATATTTTAACCAGTATTATCCACCTATAAATAACTATATCAGGTTTGTATCACTGTGCCTTTTTAAAGAATATCATTTATGTGAAAGTCTAATGATTTATACCTTAGTTCATTTTCTCTCCTCTCTACCTATTCAAAAGGACCTGTTAAATGCCAACCATCTAAAACTCCATCATACTCTTTTATACGAGAATTGCTAAGCAGCTCTAAAAATGTCTAATGTTTTAGCTGACATCTGCCACTTTAGTTTCATGTGTATTTCTTCCAAATAAAGAATTATGCAAAACTGATATTGACAAAAAAAAAAAAACCAATATCGTACATCTCCTCAAATACCAGCCACAATTCACTGTTACAAACACCAAAGTTCCACATCAGCACTTCTATTATGTTCAAAGTTCACTGGTTACAAGAAATTCACTAAACTAACACATTATTTGTATATATGCTCTACAACTACCTGACACAATAAGAAATAGGATAAGGTAAAATCAAACAATTAATACTTACTTACAGATGAGTGATTTTCATAAAGTACCAAATGAAAATTAAATTCAGGTAAATGACAGAATATTCCCAAAACAAGCAATAATTTAAATCACAACTGTTCCTAAAGCAATAGCTTGATTTCTTTGCATTATGTTTATGCTTTCGGTAGCAAATAGTGAATAATTTAGGAGCTCGATTCCAGTATTTAATCTACCTCAAATAGAATCATTTTTATACTTCCAGTTAAAAATTCTTGAGCTGTAAGTTTCTACTATAAGGCAGTAATTACAAATGCCCAGCTGTGAAGTAAATGTTACCTAAACAGAACTTCTTAAAATACCCTTTGCAATTAAACACCCAGTAATCATTAAGCAAGGCAAAAAAATACAAGGTTTTAGGGGGGTAATAAAACACTGTTTTACAACAGGTTCTGGAAACTATGAACTCAAATGGTAGATTACTAACTACTGGGAAGGAGAAGGGGAACTTGGCTCTGATTCAGATTCTCTATAACCATTCCATATTGATGTGATAGGGCCTAACTAAATTGTTCCCTGCATAGAACAGAGGTAGAATATTCTCAACAAAGTCCTTTGGAGTACACCCACAGCCTGATGAAAGACAGTCATGGGGACTTTAAGTAGAACTGAGAAAGGAAGCCCAACATATTCAGCATATTCTTTAATTAAAGAGAAAGAAATTAAAATTAGGCTGGCAAGATGACAGTGATCCAGCAAGATCTGTCTCCTACATTACAAAAGCCTGTGGGAGGTTGATTTAGAACTGACTAAAAAGTCCCCTGGAAGTCAGTAACAGATTTTTTAAAAGGTAACATGTAAATTATAACAAATAGGATGTCACCACCACAGTTTTAACAAAAATTTTTTTTCTGGTTTAAAAAGTACTGGGTGAGTGAGTTATGCTCTTCAGGGGACAGGGGAAAAGGTTCCTAAAAACATCTTAAAATTTAAAAATGACAGGCAAATTTATCAGGGGAAAGAAGCATAAATTATAACTATGAAATTCTGTCAGAAGACAAAGCAGGCAGCCTGATGACTATGACTCAGGATTGAGTAGTTTAGGTCAGAATGGCATGTATGCTCTGAAATATTCTAATATCCCCTGAGGCAACAGAAGGCTATACTATCAAAGCAGTTTATAGTACTGTTTCCTGGTACTAGATCTAGATTATCTGCCTAAACTCTTCTTTATAGAAATGGATTTTAGTGGAGAAATAGACTGAATCAATGACAGAATTAAAATTTCTATTTATTTCAACAATATAATCAGTGATTAACACTCAAAATCTGGGATAGTTCCCTTTCCTTTCTTTTAACCCCTATATTTAATTAAGTTAGAATCATAAATATCATCGGACATAGATATAAAAACCTAATAATTCTCTCAAAATGTTTCTTATCCAATTAGCTTAGCTTCAAAGTATTTCGGCAAAATACTGATTAATTACAAGGTTGGTTTAACATGTGTCTGTAAATTCTTTGATACACTCCTACCAGGAAGTAGATCTTAATTCACCTCCCCTTGAATGCAGGCTGGACTTAGTGACTCACTTCTAACAGAGTATGAAAAGGAAAAAAATACTAACTTATGGTGGAGAAATCTGGCAGACACCACCTTATCAAATGATCAAAGTAAACATCACCAATGAATGATAAGTCATGTTGATATTATATACCCCTTGATATGACATGATGAGAAAGGCACCTCACCTCTGTGGTATTCTTCCCAAAAATGCATGAGCTCAGTCAGTCTAATCAGACAAACTCAAATTGAGGGGCATTCTAAAAAATATCTAACCTGTATTCTTCAAAAGCATCAAGTCTCACTTCTTGATGAAAACCCTCAAGAAGACTGGAATAGAAGGAAAATCCCTCAATATGATTCAGGGCATACATGAAAAGTCAACAGCCAACATCATACTTACTGGAGAATGTTTATTTTAACAATAAACACACAGACCAATGGAACAGAACTGAGAGTCCAGAAATAAACCCAACACATCTATTGTCAACTGATTTTTGACAAAGATATTAAGTCTATTCAATGGAAAAAGAAGGGTATCTTCAATAAATGGTGTTGGGAAAATTGGATTTCCACATGCAGAAAAATGAAAATAGGACCATGCCTCATACCATACACAAAAATAAATTCAAAATGGATTAAGGACCTAAATGTGAAAACTAAAACCATAAAATTCTTAGGAGAAAATTCAGGGAAAACATTGTCAGGCCTAGCTTTTACTAATGGATTATCTAATACAAATAATAAAAGTACAAACAGCAAAAGACAAAATAAATAAATGGGACCTCATAAAAATTAAAAACTTTTGTTAATCAAAAGACTATCAAAAAAGTGAAAAGACAAGCTACTGACTGGAAGAATATCTTTGCAAGCCATATATCTGACAAAAGAATTTAGTAACCAGCAGTTGGTTGTTGTTGTTGTTGTTGTTGTTTTTCTTTTTAAGGAGACATGACAATTAAATGCAGTATGGTATCTTGGATTGGATCCTAGAACAGAAAATGGGTATTAGTGGAAAAACTGGTGAAATCTGAATGAAGTCTTTAATTTAGTTAACAGTATTACACCATTATTAGTGTCTTAGTTTTGAACATTATACTATATGTATTATATAGTACATATGTACTATAAGATGTTAACATTAGGGGAAGCCGGGTAAAAGGTATACAAGAACTCACTGTACTACTTTTGGAACTCTTCTGTAAATCTAAAACCTTTCAAAATTTAAAAAAAAATTAAATTTCTTATCCATATCTTCCTTAACTTTCAGAGAGCCACTACCTTAGCTCATATGCCTTATCACTGTTACTGAAATCTCCCAGATTCCCATGGCTTTAGGATCTGCCCTCTCTATCTGAAAAATTAATCTTAATTTAATTATCTTCCAGTTAAAAAACTACAAACTTTTCTATTCAAAAACTTTAAATGAGTTATCGGTACCTCAGCTTATCACTAAAGAGCATCTGCAAAACAGCCATCCCCTACTTATCTAAACTTACCTCTCTACTACAGATACTTTATTTAATCATATACTGATAACAGCATTTAAAAGTTTTTAATTCAGTAATACTACTGGGCATTCTGGACAATAATGGAGGAATTAAAAGAAATAAGTATGGATTTGATTTTAGAAAATTCATGATCTTATTAGGTAGAAGATCGTTATTTATTAGTATTAGCACGTTTCCCATCACTTTATTAAATTTTTTTGGCTATTTTAAAAGATTGTTTCAATTGATTCCTTTGTTTTCAAAATACTTAATCGTATCTTCTATAGAAAAAAAAGTATTTTCACAGTATTTACATCTACTTCTGACAATATTGGAGTCCTAGGGGCCCAGTGGTTAAGAGCTCGGGGGCTAATCCAAAGGTTAGCAGTTGGAATTCACCAGCCGCTCCTTGGAAACCCTATGTGGCAGTTCTACTCTGTCCTATAGGATCGCTACGAGTCGGAATCAACTCAATGGTAACGGGTTTTCCTGACAATATTTATGATTCTAAGTTAGTTTTATTTTCACTTAAAACTACTGATTAAATTCTCAAAACTTACAAATGATAAAATTATAAAATAGCACAGTAAACTCACAACTGACCTGGAGGAGGATAACTGGAAATGTAATTCCCAAATCTTATCAACACACCCTATGAAGCTCCCCTGGAATTAGTCTTCCCTTTCCTAGGAGGCATTTTCAATCCATCTCAATAGACAAATAGTTTGCCAACTATCTACCTTAAAAATATTTTAATTATATTTATACGCACACACCATATTTTTAAATCTTGTATTCTGATTCTTTATAACAGTTTCTATTGGTTTCTTTGCTTCCCTTCTCCTTCTTTCTATCTGACCTTAAGAGACAATTAAATCTTTTTGCCCAACTATCCATTTTTTCTCTTTTTAAATTATCTTACCTCCCCTTCCATTTGAAAACCCTGGTGGCATACTGACTAAGAGCTAAGGCTGCTAACCAAAAGGTGGGCGGTTCGAATCCACCAGGTGCTCCTTGGAAACCCTATGGGACAATTCTATTCTGTCTGATAGGGTCTCCATGAGTTGGAATCAATTCAGTGGCAATGGGTTTGGTTCTTTTTTGTTCCCCTTCCATTTTATACTTGGCCTCAGTGCTACAGATGTGGGAAAGGGCATTGAGTAGAGTCAGGCAAACTGGGCCCTAAACCTGATTCTGCTTATAACCATACAGCTTCCTCAAGATTCAAATTCTTCATCTACAAAATGAAGAGTTTGGACTAAATGACCTCCCTGGTTCATTCTAGTGCTTTCTACAATTCTAAATTATTAACTGTGTAATACAGAACTTGGCTGGTCTTTTTTCCTGGTTCCTGGGAGGCAGTCTCTAAACCCTTGGAATTCAGTGAGTGACTCAAGTGTCTTTGTTATTCATGGTGAGCCCTCAGACCACACCTGAAAGTTTATGCTAATGAGGTGACTCCTGGTGGACTCCTCAGTAGTTTATACTAAAGAGATGACTGAGGATGGGAGATGGCCACACCAAAAAGACTGTGATTAGAAGGTTGGAGCTTTGAGTCTAGAGATTTCAACCTGACCTCCAGGAAGGGAAAGCAGGTTGAAGCCTGAGTTCAATCACATGGCCAATGATTCAATCAATCATGCTTGTGTAATGAAACCCCAATAAAAAGGATGAACACTAAAGCTCAGTTGAGTTTTCCTGGTTGACAATATTTTGCATATTGTCACACATCAATGTGCCAGAAGGATGACGCGTCCATCTGGACAACTGATACTTTTGCGTTTGGGACCCTGCCAGGCCTCATCCTATACATCTCTCCTTTTGGCTGGTTCTGATTTGTATTCTTTTACTATAATAAAACTGTAATGGTAAGTATAGCACTTTCTTGAGTTCTATGAGTTGTTCTAGTGAATTATAGAACCTAAGAGGGTGGTGGGGACCCCAAAATTTGTAGACACATGGTCAGAAGTGAAGGTGATCTGGGGACTCCCAAACTTGAAGCTGGTGTCTTAAGTGAAAGCAATCTTGTGTAGGACTGTGCCCTTAACCTGTGAAGTCTGGCCCTACTCCAGATAGGTGGTGTCAGAACTCACTGCAGTAACAAGTTCTGTTAAAATAAATATGCAGGGATTCTGGGAATATACTGATAAAGGCAGCACACTTTTGAATCTTCTTAAATTCCCCTATAGAAACAGAGCAACTAGGATGGCTAAGCCAATAACTCACAAGCAGTATCTATAACGAAACTAGATAAAAAAGCATTTCTTTGGACCTCAAAATATAAGCTAGTGAGGAAAACCACCAACAGCTACCAGACAGGTAAAAAAAACCCAACAATTTCTATATCAACCCAAACTGACCTTCAAGTATATTGGCACACTCTATTATAAACATGTAAGAACCCAGAGCATACTGCTCCCTTGAGTACTTCCTGAGAAACACACTACAGAACAGTATTATCCAGTATAACTTTCTGAAATGATAGAAACGTTCTCTTTCTGTACTGCCCAATATGGTAGTCACTCACCAAATGAGGCTACTGAGCACTTGAAATGTGGCTAGTGTAACTGAGGAATCAAAGTTTTTATTTTAACTAATGTAAATTTAAATTTAACTAGCTATGTTGCTAAAGGCTAATGTTTTTTGATAGTGCAGCTATAGAACAAGATTCAGACAACAAAAATGACTGCATGCCTAAAGACAGGGATATAATGAAGAAGAAATAACAGAATCAAAATGAATAGTCAACTAATTAATTATACCAAAAAACAAACTCAATGCCGTGGAGTCGATTCTGACTCATAGTGACCCTATAGGACTGCCCCATAGGGTTTCCAAGGAGCGGCTAGTGGATTCGAACTGCTGACCTTTTGGTTAGCAGCCGAGCTCTTAACCACTGGGCCACCAGGGCTCCCACGTTAAAACAGCTTCTCCAAAAAGGGACCAACATAATCTAGGCACCCCCTCAGTATCACAATCTAGACACAGCTTTAAACATAAATTTCACACATTTTGAAACCTAGATACAATAACCCATGTTTTAAAAAAAAAAAAACTGAAAGCTACAGTTCTTTACAATGTTGAGCCAATTCCAAATAGCTCATTTACATTATTGTAGTGAGAACACTGGAATTATAGTCAAGAAATACGAATTGCTGTATTAGCCCTTCTTATACCAGTTTTGGTCAAATTATTTATCTTTTCCGGGCCTCAATTTTCTTGTCTTTGAAATACAAAGACTGTCCTAAAATGAGGGTCCTTCCAAATCTACAAGTTTATGATTACTTCCTTATAAATAATAGCATAGCAAGAGTTCTACAGTAAAGATCTATATTTATAACCCTATCTCGAAACCAACTGTGCCTGCCATATCCACCTCTCCAAAGATCACACAGATTTTAAGGGAAGAAGGTATCTCTCCTCCCCTATTCCAAATTTTTACAGACCTTACTTCCCTTTCTCTTACTCTGTCCCTTATTCCCAAAAGTTCAGGGAAATGTAATCTACCTATGGGTTGAGAGACTGTAAACTACAGATGAAAAAAATAATGACAATGATTATGGTGGTGGTGGAATTTTGAGCTGGTGACTATTCCTATAGAAGAAACAAGTTTTAGAAGTACTCAATATTTCCATATCACAATATTTGAATTTAATCTCTAACTTCCTCATCAGTGTAACAGCAGGTAATATGTTCTCTTTTATGATGAAAATAACCAGTGGGTTTTTATTTTGGCTTAAAAACCCCGAACAGTTAAGTCCAATATGCTGTGATGTATTAATTTAATCAGCCAACAAAACATGGCTTTTACTTTTTTAAGACATCTCAGAAAATCTATTAAACATAAAAAGTTAAGGCACAAGTCTGTCTAAAGACCTGACCAGGGGCTAAAATACAATTTTAACTCTCCTAAAAAAGGCAGTACCTTTGAAATGGGAACTACAAGTTGAACCACCTGAAGTAGAAACCATCACTAAAAGAACTCTCAGTGTTTATATATTGGGAATTGTGGCAGTTTCTAAACCCAGGCCAGTAAATGGTCCTCGTCTAATTGCATCCATTAGCTAATGAAGGAGGACAACCAATGGTCAAGACAATAGATAATTAAGCACCAGAAAGATTCCATTAAATATAATTTATTTTAAGTGCAACAGAAAATCATTCAGACTACATTATTTGATCAAATCTACCCTCCATTTAAGAAGGTGGTGAAGGAAAGATGATGGGAAAAGTGTTCATGTAGAATGTAGGACAGTTTTGATCTTGTAAAAATAAGAAAGATCATCCTTTTTAAAGTGACTACTTTGTTCTAATCTGGCCCACAGAGAGGACATGGAATCTCTCGCCAACTGATAGCAAAAAAGTTGTTCAAAAAAAAAAAGGAAGGCATAATAACTGATGCTTCTGAATTATGGTGCTGGCGAAGAATACTGAATATACCACGGACTGCCAGAAGAACGAACAAATCAGTCTTAGAAGAAATACAACCAGAATACTCCTTAGAAGTAAATATAGTTAAACTCTTCCTATATTATTCTCTGTAAATTAGGAATCTCTAAAAAGCTTCTTAATTTTCATATCACTATCTAGCACCCAAATTAATGAATGGTTTAGTGATAACTTATGTCCTAGAATAATATAGTTCAACAAGGACTTTTTTACACTGGGTTAGAGCATTCATATGGCATAATCTTCCCTAATGAAATATTTTTAAAGTATTTAAATACTTATGAAATATTTTTAATACTTTTAAAGAAGGAAAGAAGAAGAGAGGGAGGGAGGAAAGCCGTGGGGAAAGAGAGAGAGAGAGCAGAATACAAGAGACACAACAGTACTGTTTTTTCCTAGATCACATAAAGAGAAGGTAAGTGAAAAATTATAATAAAAGAGAACATAGCCGGCAAAATTACAATCTCCAAGATAACATAAACACACATATTTACATATCTATATTCATGTAAGTGTAGAGCAACAGCTTTAAGTGGCCACAAGCAACACTCCAGATTTCTAAATTCTAACTCAGTTTACAGTAAAGAATTAAAATTGATGAACCACACTGTTTGTTGATTGTGCTTTTAATAAGATCACTGTGCTTCAATTCACCACTTAAGAGACAATAACTAAATGGCTTTCCTCCAGACAATTTATGGTGAATACAGGAAACCTGCCCCTGAAGAATCAAGATGAAAAGTCAAAGCGTTTACCAAGACTCACCCTTTTCTACACTTTTCTCTAGTCCCTTACTCGTAGCTTTACACCCTTAAAAAAAAAGAGAAGGGAAAAAAAAAAAAGAACACCAGAGAAATGCTAGTTACTCCAGTATAGATGTGCATGGTAAACTAACAACTCAATTATATTGTAGTAAGGCTAGAATAAAGCTGTTCAGAAAGGTGAACTTTCTCCCGTTGTATATATGTTCCATTAATGCAGGCATTTTCAGACCTCCAGGGAAAGAACATCTTGCCTTGTACAATTCCATTTATTTGCCAAAGGAGGTTATGTTTTCATATATATTTTAATGGTTTGTTCTATTCACGTGCCCATTTTACTGCTCATATAAACTAACTTAAGATAACAAGAGTAGAATGTGAGGTAGGGTTGAAGACAACTGAAATATCCAACCTTCTGAATATAAAAGTTCAAAATAAAATTATCTGAGTCATTTACTACAAGCCTTTATGTTGGCATAACTAATTTAAAGGAAGACTTAATTACAGCTGCAATTTGTAATTTCATAAATTAGCCAAGTTGTATGAAATAAGTAAGCCAATCTCAAGACTACTGGAAATAGGCAAAGGCTACTGCTAAAAGTAAGCATGTCATGCTATTAAGTAACTTCGGCATTCATACCAAGCCTTTATATAGACATCTCCACCTGCAGATTAGCCTGACATACACCATGCTGAGATTAGCTCTGTGTGGGAAAGGTTACTGCCATCCATCACTGTGAAAATTAATAGCTTTATAATAGTTGAAGAAATAATGGTATGGCACAGCAACCTTGTAGCAAATATAATTTGCTACCAAAAAAGTGTAGTCAAAGTCCATTCATGACATTCCCTTCCCTTGGCCACCTACAAGCTAATTCATTATTCAAATGCCAAGGACAGCAGCAGGCACACATACTTTGCCAACAAGTCACCATTACAAAAGCTGCATAAACATTTCCAGCTCAATCATCTAGTAATAATCGAATGAGACAAGAACATGTTTTCCAAGTATCTCGGCAATAATACTTGCAGCCACTTTGAAAATAACTTAATTAAATGGCCCCATTTTTTGAGAAAATCTTATGGATTGAATTATGTCTCCCTAAAATATATGTTATAAATCATAATCTCTATGCCTGTGGTTATATTCCTATTTCGGAATGGGTTGTCTTTGTTATGTTAATGAGGCAGGATTAGCGTAAGGTGTATCTTGAGTCAATCTCTTTTGAGATATAAAAGAGATTAAACAAGCAAGCAGAAAAGCAGAGATGAGGACGAGAGACGCCAAGTCACATGAAGATCTCCCAGGAACAGAAGCTCAGAGACAAGGCCCTTCCTCCAGAGCCAGCAGAGAAGTGAAAGCCTTCCCCTTGAGCTGGCACCCTGAATTCAGACCTCTAGCCTCCTATACTTCAAGAAAATAAATTTCTGTTTGTTAAAGCCACCCACCTGTAGTATTTGTTATAGCAGCACTAGATACCCAAGGCAGAGTCTCATGGAATTATTTATATATCCCAATATTCTCTATTTCCTTCTTGAACATCAGGAAGCAAAGAATGCAATCTGACTAGAATCGGTAAGCATAAAAAAGCTAAATAAAGTTTGCATGGCTATACCTACATCGGTTTGCAAAGGATAATGCAGAACCCCCTTAGGACTCCAGGAGCTTGAGTAGAGTGAAGAGGAATAAAAGGAAAGATTATTCCTTTTTACAGTATAAAATCAAACTACAATCTGTGTTATTGCCTAGAAGTACCTTTTAAAATCATCTGGATGACAATCATCCATGTTCTTTCCATTAGGGAATTTATAAGAGAAATCTTGCTGGTAACTAATTAAAATTAATTTACTGTAAATTTGTAATTATCAACAAAATTTATAAAATCACCTATTGTATCCCAGTAGGAACACAAACCATTATTTCCCTATCTAGAGAGAACGCTAGTTTGTTATTCAGTATGTACTCTCTTCTTTCTTCCTTAATAAATGAAACTCCTATTTGGGGTACCAATGCACCTAGTGCAGTTTCCCAGTTTCTCTTATAGCTAGGTGTGGCCATATGTATGATTTTTCAAGCTAATGAGATTAAGTGGGAGTGTTGTATGGAACCTTCTGGGAGGAAAGATTATAGGGAGTTGGCTCAGCTGAAAAGTAGAGGCTTTTTGCCCCCCTCCCCTTCCTCTTTGTTGCTACCTGTAACATAAACACAATGGCTGGAGCTCTGCAGGCACAGTGGTCTATAAAGTCACCTTAAGTATAGAAGTCATACACTAGGATGGTAAAGAAGAAAGACGGGAGACTGGTCCCAGATGGCCACACAGCCCTGCCTGTCACCACTCCTCTTTCATGAAACTTCTAACTTATTTAAAGCACTGTTGTTTTTGAGTTTTCTTTTATGCAGTCAAACCTAACTCTTTTGTAAAAATCATAATTTAGGTTCTAACATAATAATCATGCTCAGAATTAAGAAATATTCACATTGAGACTTTTCAATTATCAGTTCAAGAAAGGAGAATCTTTTCAGATATAACCCTGTCCACCAGCCAGCTCTGCAGTGAGAGACTCTTTAAAGTGTTAAAAAGCAAAGATGTCACTTTGATGACTAAAGTGCACCTGACCCAAGTAATGCTCTTTTCCGTCAACTCACATGCACACGAAAGCTGGACAACGAAAAAAGAAAACCGAAGAAGAAATGGACGCATCTGAATTGTGGTGTTGGCAAAGAATACTGAATATACCATGGACTACCAGAAGAATGAACAAATCTGTCCTGGAGGAAGTACAGCCAGATGTCCCTTAAAAGTAAGGATGGCAAGATTTCATCTCACTCACTTTGGACAGGAGACACCAACCACTGGAGAAGGACATCATGCTTGGCAAAGCAGAGGGTCAGTGAAAAAGAGGGAGACCCTCAATGAAATGAACACAGTGGCTGCAACAACGGGCTCAAACAGCAGCGACTGTGAGGATGGTGCAGGACCATGCAAAATTTCTTTCTGTTTTACATTAGGTCGCTATGAGCCAACTGGACAGCACCTAACAACAACAAACAGCCACAGTGCATAAACAAATATGTTGTATGTGTAGTATTAGAGTTTCATGGTGGGAGGTGAGATTAGGGGAAAAAAAGTCTAAAGAAAAGCTTCTTGTAGAGGTGATAATGAAAAAAAGTTGAGAAGCATTGCTCTAGTATGAAAAACAGAGGCATCAGTTATTTAAATTTTAAACTTTTAATCAGTTTTCATAAGTTTTGGAAAAATGTAGAGCTGGGTTCCAATCCTGGTGACAAGTTCTTTAAACCCTTTGAACTCAGTTTATCTATTGTAAAACGGAGGTAAGAATACCAACTTTACATAAGACATCTGGAAACAAAGGTGCTCAGTAAAAGGTAGAATCCCTTCTGACTTTTCAAAACAGCAAAATGTATAAATTTCATTCCCATAAAAAGCAGTAGGACATTTAGACTATTTTGTCAGAACTTAGTTTACTACAAAGGAAATCAACCTGGGAAAAACTACCTTTAAAAAAAAATGATAACAATTGACAATTTTATATGGCAATTAAAATATGACATACAGTTCCTGTGATTTAACAAACAGTTCAGTACCATACCAACAGAAATAACTTCCATGCAGTTTCTTACCCTATCACAGATAACTCTCCTACTTGGTAAAAACTGAAGAATATTTTATCTATAACTCTGTATCATATTGAGGAATGAGAATAATGGATAGAATAATGGTAGGACGTTACCTGCAAAAATTCAAAAGCTCTATTATCACTCTGGAATTTTCTGTTTTTAATTAAGAAGATATAAATCAATCAGGAAAGGAGTCAATAAAAAAACTGACAAGCATAATCAGATAATACAACCAACTGTAATACTAATCCATTAGATTTAGGCTGGATCCTCTAAAAATCACAAATACAACAAAATTTTAAGCAATCGATTTTTCACAAATATGGTCCTCTAAGAAATAAGTTACTTGCTCCTATCAGAGAAAGTCTGTACCAGTAGCCTGACAATCTTCAAAAAAGTAAGGATCCACTAGATATTTTCTTAAAATCTACTTGCAAATACCAATGGCAGAAACACATATAGCAGAAACTTACATTTCATGTATTAAGTATAAATCATATACAATTCTATTCTTTTTACCATCTTTACCACCCTCATTTACCTCTTCTACTCAATCATCATATCTCCCCCCTTGTATTTAGTATATATCTATAACATTAAGGAATTTAGTTTTCTTTCTTAAAATGTTCAATGAAAAATGCTTTGCATTGCACAAAGAAAAGGTATCTTAAATTTTTAAACTTAAATTTTTAAATACATCAACTAACCACTGTTTTATATTTCTAATCTATATTAATAATAGCTAACACTTATGTAGCATTTACTAGGTGGCATATATATATATATACTCTAAATACATTAACTAATTTGATCCTCACAAGAATCCTTTGAGGTATGTATGTTCCATCAACAAATCTTTCAGGCTGAGGTTGGCTAGATGCTTTGATCTTATCAGAAAGTATCAATGAAAGATTTTCATATAACTTCATCCCCATTGTCATTTTGCTGACAGACATATCAATCATAAAAATGCAACCTGATTTCAGAAAACTTAAAATGTGAAAAAATGTTTACAGCTCGGAATCAAATGACATACAGTATTACCATCCCATTTTAGAGATGAGGAAACTGAGAAATAAAAAAGTTAAGTGATTTGCTCAAGGTTATATATATGGCCGGTAGGTACAGTATTACCACCATTCTCTGTTCTGAAATGATGTCTATGATGTATTACAGAGAGAGCATGCATGACAAAAATCAGTTCTAAATCATAAAGTATTCTCAAAAATGATTTAGAATAATTTAGTAACCACTGTGAAAAGACGTTTACATTTGAAGTATATCCATGAGGCATAAAAGAACCACCAATATGATAGCAATTCACAAATATATACAATATCTGACAATTTCAGGGAACTTGAGGAGAATTAACTCATGGCTTTAGAATGGCTATCAGTTATTATTTTCCCCTTTTCATAAAGGTGCCTAAAAGATCTTCAGATTTTAAACGAGTCCCTGTGTAGTCAAATGCAGATGTGAATCACCATTTTCCATTTTTCTATGCCTACAATAATCTGCAGACCTAACTCAAGTATCTAAAATATTTACCTTAATTTTAACTTTATCACTTACATACAAAAATAGTGAATAATATGAGTGACTGGAAATTTAGATTAATCAGGTTTAGGAGCTAATATGTAAACTTCCTCTTAATTCACTGTTGCCAATAACTTTATTCTCTAGAACTGTATTTGAGAATTTATTTCCATTCCAGGGCTATTCAGTTTGGTCTCATTGCCATATTTTTACAAGATCGTCTCCATTGCAGCTCTAGCTTCCCTGTTCTTAGCCAGCCCACACAGGGAAAACATGAGCTTTTCAGCCAATAAATATAGACTGAACAATAGAACCAGGAAAACATCACTTCACATACCCTACTGAAAGTATTCATTTGGGCCAAGACAATCAATTTGATGTGGAAGCAATGAGGATAATTGATAGGCATATGGGCATTTCTACTGTACCAAAGAAACATTACATAAATTAATCCCTACTAACAAGGAATAAAATGTATGGAGAGAGCAAATGTTACTACTCCAATCCAGTGGACAATCTTGGCATCACTAAATTGTAAATTAACCAGATACTGTATGTCATCTAATGTGCTACAATATCAGGCACATAATATACATACATTGTATTCAGAAAATACAAGAGATGGAATAAGAAGTCACCACCATGAAGAATCAAACAGACAAAAGCAGAAAACAGAGATGCTATTCTACAAGATAACTGGTGTCTTCAACAAAAAAGTACCATTAAAAAACGAAAGGAACAGGATTAGATTAGTGCTAGATTAGAAGACATATAAGGCACATGACAAGTAGATTCAATGTATGTTTCTAGACTGAATACTAGTTTGGACAAATCAGCTATAAAGCAAACTTTGGGTTTAAGTGACTCACTGGATACGATGAAAATTTATTAAAATGGAAAGACAAACTCAGCTGAGAAAAAAATGCAGGTTAACGCTTAAGTGTTCACAATGGTAATGACTAAATGGTGGGAACTTTTTTTTTTTTTTTGCTTACCTATATTTTATAACTTTCAACAATGCACCTGGGCTGCTTCTGTATTAATAAAGAGTTTTTTGTTTTGTTTTTTGTTTTTGCTTAAGGAAGAGAATGGAAGGAAGGGGAAAAGAAGGGAGAAGGAAGGAAGGAAAATAAAGGAAAGGTGGTGAAGTGGGGGGAAGAAAGGATAGATAAGGCTTCAGAATGAGGCAGACCTGGATTCAAATCTTGACCTACATTATTTAAGACATGTGTGACCATAGGCAAATTACTTAATCCCTTTAAATCTCAGTTTCTAGAGAACCTGTATTATAAAAATGTTTATAAGGATTAAATAAGTACCTAATATACATTATCTAATACACTAACGCTTTATTAAATATTAACAGTCTTCTTCCTTCTCCATAGTTAACAGAAAGTAGGAAAACACACCCAGCACCTTTCCTGAGTTCTTCTGGAAGTGCACAGTGGGAGAAAGCTGATAGCGTCTCTCTGTTACAACACCTTTGGCAACACAGAACACCTTCCCTCTAGTCACCCTCATTGAACTGAAGAGAATTTTGATATAGTATGGAGCAACTACAGTGAATAAAAACAATACCTACTCTAGACACATTTTTTTTTTTTTTTAGTTAAAAAAATAAGTATCTGGTATACATTTACCCAAATTATCCAAGCCATGACCATGACTTTTGGCCACAAACAAATCATTTCACAATATCCCTAACTTACACTTTTTGTTGACTACCTGAAAAGGTCAGTCAGCATCTGAGACTGACTCTCTTCCTACAAGCACCGACAAAATTTTCATTCTGTGAAATGAAATTCCCAAACTTCCAAAAAATCATTTGAAAGATAACACAAGTTAATAAATTAACCCCAATATTATGACCTACTATATACCCCAGGGAGCCCTGGAGGCACAGTGGTTAAGAGCTATGGGGAGCTAATGCTGCTAACCAGAAAGGTCAGAAGTTCAAATCCACCAGCTGCTCCTTAGAAACCCTATGGGGTGGTTCTACTCTGTCCTGTAAGGTCGCTAGGAGTCGGAATTGACTCAACAGCAACGGGTTTGGGTTTGGTGTATACCCCAGATAACAGAAGCACAGGCAATAGAATCCTGAGAGCGCAAAGAGAAAAAAGGGGATGGGAGTGTATGTGCCTTAGAAATCTTCAAGAAAAACTGCTTAGCTAACAGCAAAAACTGTGCAACGCTCCACAGAAAAACAACAGAGGGAGACAGCAGAACTCACTTCAAATGCTCAATTCCTAACTTTCTAAAAAATGCTGCAATTATAAGGAAGAAAACAGAAGAAAAACAACTTCAATTCTGGGAGCAGAAGCAGGAGGGGGAGGTTTCCATCTCAGCCCCTGCAGTTATTTACAAAGTTATTACTGAGAAAGTATCATGGATCTACAGGGACCTCCTCTATAAAGGTTTATTCTCTGGTTTTTGGAAAAAGAAAAAAAAATCTTGAAAACAAGTAATAAACATTAGATTCTATAATTCTGAATAATGAAAGAAATCCTCTGGGGTTAATTGCAGCCTATTGTCTCAAATTTTGGGGAATCAGAGTTACAGCCCTTGTGGATTTGAACTCTCAGCGGCTTCCCACTGCGCTCAGAATTTAATACAACTAAATAAATGCTTGTCACGACTTCAAAGGGCTTTATGATCTGGCTCCTACCTCCCTCTCCAATCCTATCCCCATGTTCCAGGCACAAAGGCCTTCAATTAGTTCTTAAAACTTCAAGCTCATCTTCACATACAACTTCACACACATTATTCCCACTGCCTAGATAGGGCTAGACCTTTAGATCTCCATTTAAATATACCTCCTCAGGCAACCCTTCATGAGGAACTATCTTCATTCTTTAAAAGGGAGGAGTAAAATGAAGGAAACTGAGATTTACTGAGTACCTAAAATACAGTGGGCAATGATTTCATTTACTCTTCACAATTCTTGTACATGAGAAACGGTCTCCAAGATTAAATAGCTGCTTTAAGGTCACATAAGGAGCCTTAGTGGCACCATGGTTAAAGCGCTCGGCTGCGAATCGAAGGTTGGCAGTTCGAATCCACCTGCTGCCTGCAGGAGAAAGATGTGGCAGTCTGCTTCCGTAAAGATTTACAGCCTTGGAAACCCTATACACCTCTATGAGTTGGAATCAACTTGACGGCAGTGGGTTTGGTTTTTCTAAGGTCACATAGGTAGTATACAACAAAGCAAAGATTCAAACCCAAATTTGTCTAATCACAAGCCCACAATCTTTCTGCTACACTATATTACCTCTCTCTTTAAAGGGAAACTATAATACTATAGGGAAATACCTAATTAAATATAGAGCTACAAAAAGGATTGTGGTTTATACAAAGATCTATAAACTGACAGTCTGGATAATTAACTCTATTCAGAACTCTCATTTGGTATCAGTATTTCTTTTTTTATTATCAATTAGCTAACTAGGGTCATGCCAGAGTAAACGAACAATAGCTTTTTCTTCTATCCCCTCAAAGAGTACATAAGATATATTTAAAATGCTGCTATTTCTCTTTTATGCTTTACACATTTGGTATAATAGGTAAATCAAGTATAGAATTTCTGAGTTTACCTTAAGGAACTCTAACTAATAAAAACTCAGGAATGGCAGCTGTTTTTTTTGTCTTCTTGGGTTTTTTTTTTTTTAAATGAAGAAACAGATTTTTAACATTTTCTAAGGCTAATAAATTAGAAGAGTAATTATGCAAAGTTAATTTGAAAATTAATTCACAGGTTTTCTGGAAATATATCATGTTTTACCTTGTGTTCACGTTGTTTACATACATACCTAACTTTCCTAACTAGGACTATAAAATTCTACAGAGAAGTCTTTAACCTATATATAGCCATAATACCTTGCATATGGTAAGCATTCACATTCTTTTAATATGTTACTTACAGCAGTTTTAGGTTTATAGAAGAACTGCAGAAAAAGTACAGTTATTAGCTGCCATCATGTTGGCCCCAATTCATGACAACCCCATACCCAACAGAAAGAAATGCTGCCAGGTCCTATGCCATCCCAATGGTTGGTTGTGGATCAAATCTTTGTGGTCCACAGTGCTTTCATCAGCTAATTTTTTTTTTTTTTTTTAAGATTTTATTGTGCTTTAGGTGAAAGTTTACATATCAAATTAGTTTCCCATTCAACAGTTCATACACAAGTTGTTCTTCATCGGCTGATTTTTGTAAGTAGATTGTCAAGACTTTCCTCCTAGTCCCTGTAAGTCTGGAAGCTCCACTGAAACCTGTTCGGCATCATAGCAACACACAAGCCACCAGTGACAGGCAGGTCGTGGCTGCACATGAGGTACATTGGTTGGGAATGGAACCCAGGTCTCCCACATGAAAGACAAGAATTCTACTGAACTCAAGAGTTCTCATATACTCCATTGCTCTTCTGCACCGTTTCTCCTATTATTAACATCTTCCATTAGTGAGGTGCACTTGTTACAATTGATGAACCAATATTGACACATTATTAATAAAGTCCGCAGTTTACATTAGGGTTCACTCTGTGTGTCCTACAGTTCTGTGGGTTCTGACAAACGCAAAATGTCATGTATCAACCATTACAGTATCACGAAGAACAGTTTCAGCACCCTTAAAACATCCTGCCCTTCACCTATCTCTCCCTCCCTCCACCTGAACTCCTGGAAACCACTGTTCTTTTTACTGCCTCTACAGTTTTGCCTAAGGGGCCCTGGTAGCGCAGTGGTTAAGCGCTCAGCTGCTAACTGAGTTCGAACACACCAGCTACTCCACAGGAGAAATATGTGGCAGTCTGCTTCCATAAAGATTTACAGCCTTGTCACCCTATGGAGCAAGTTCTACTGTGTCCTATAGGTTGGCTATGAGTCAGAATTGACTCGACGGCAACAGGTTTATAGTTTTGCCTTTTCCAAAATGTCACATCATTGGAATCACACAATATATATAGCCTTTTCAGACTAGCTTTCAAATATTTTTTAAACATGTTAATTATTAGAAAAAAAGGAAGCAATTTTCCTTTATATCCCTTGTGTTGGTTTTAAAATATGTCCATAAATTCTTTGACACTCCTCCTATTAAAATGTGGAGCCTAATTCCTCTCCCTTTGAGAATGGCTGGCCTTAGTGACTCCCTTCTAAGGAAAAGAATAAGGCAGAAGTGACAGTACATGATTTCTAAGACAAGATCATAAAAGGCATTGTAACTTTCTTCTTGCTCTGACTTCTGGATCACTCTGGGAGAAACGAGCAGTTTGTGGTGACTCAAACAGCTCTAGGAATAGGAAGTTCATGAGGCTAGGAACGAAGGCCTCCTGCCAACAGCCAAAAAGGAAGTGAAGTCTCCTGACAGTAGTCATATGGGTGAGCTATCCTCCCACCCCAGACAAGCCTTAGGATGACTGCAGCCTGGTCAATATCTGAATGCAACATTATGAAAGACCCTGAGCCAGAAAAACCCTGCTAACTGGTACCTGAATCTAACCCACAAAATCATGTCAGATAATAAATGTCCACTGCAGTGTTAAGCCACTAAGTTTCGGGATGGTTTGTTATATAGCAATAGATATGGAATTAAGGAATCTTCCAATTATTAAATTTCTCACATTGTTTCCTATGAACATCTACTTCAACCTTTTTCCTTTCTCACACTCAACAGAATCTTGTGGAGCAAGGCATCTTTTTATTAAGAAAAGATCCCCCCAGGTAATCCTGACACACTCCCACCCTGACTGACAACCACTGACAAGCAACATAATTATCTGAAAATAAATGAGGCACCCTTTAGAAGTTGGGTAAAGTAAGAAAGATAAGAGGCTTTGACAGACTTATACAGCAGGCCCAGATCTACTAGGACTTACTAACCGGTATGACTTGTCCAAACCTCAGAGGGATTCCCCTGTTCTTTCACATGAGTCCTATGAACAGGCTTTTAATAACACACGAGGGAATAGGGGTAAGAGCCCTACCCAGAATTTTTGTACAATCTCTCATACACTACAATGTCTAATTACATACAAGACAAATTTTCAAAGTTTTGTTAGTAAGTTATAAAGCAACTTAAATTACCAGCCCCCCCAAAAAAAAGAAAAAACTAGTATTAAAAGACAAAAACAAAAAGCCAGCAACAGTGAGATGAATGTTTCCTGGTGGCACTGTTTTAAGATTAAGAAAAGTAAATAACTTTAAGTCTTTGATCCATTTTGAGTTAGTTTTTCTGCATGGTATGGTTCTTGTTTCAGTTTTTTGCAGCTGGATATCCAGTTACGCCAGCACCATTTGTTAAAGAGACTATCTTTTCCCAATTAACAGATTTCGGGCCTTTGTCAAACATCAGCTACTCATAGGTGGATGAATTTATGTCTGGATTCTCAATTCTGTTCCACTGGTCTATGTATCTCTTGTTATACCAGTACCAGGCTGTTCTGACTACCGTGGAGGTATAATAGGTTCTAAGATCAGGTAGTGTGAGGCCTCCCACTTTGTTCTTCTTCTTGAGTAATGCTTTACTTATTCAGGGTCTCTTCCCTTTCCATAGAAGTTGGTGATTTGTTTCTCCATCTCATTAAAAAATGCCAGTGGAATTTGGATCGGGATTGCATTGTATCGGTAGATCGCTTTGGGTAGAAATGGTATTTTCACATTGTTGAATCTTCCTATCCGTGAGCAAGGTACGATTTTCCACTTATTCAGGGTCTCTTTTGGTTTCTTGAAGTAGTGTCTTGTAGTTTTCATTGTATAGATCTTTTACGTCTGTGGTTAGATTTATTCCTAAGTATTTTATCTTATTTAGGGCTACTGCAAATGGTATTGATTTGGTGATTTCTTCTTCAAGGTTCTCTTTGTTGGTGTAAAGGAATCCAATTGATTTTTGTATGTTTATTTTGTATCATGAAACTTTGCTGAAATCTTCTATTAGTTCCAGTAGTTTTCCTGTGGATTCTTTGGGGTTTTCTGTGTATAAGATCATATCATCTGCAAATAGATACTTTGACTTCTTCTCTACCAATTTGGATGCCCTTTATTTCTTTTTCTAGCCTAACGGCTCTGGCTAGGACCTTCAGCACAATGTTGAATAAGAGTGGTTTATAAAGGGTATCCTTGTCGGGTTTCCATTCTCAAGGGAAATGCTTTCAAAGTCTCTTCATTTACGATGATGTTGGCTGTTGGCTTTGTATAAATGCTCTTAATTATACTGAGGAATTTCCCCTCTATTCCTATTTTGTTCAGAGTTTTATCATGAATGGGTGTTGGACTTTGTCAAATGCCTTCTCTCCACTGATGAGATCATGTGGTTCTTGTCTTTTGTTTTATTTACGTGATGGATTACACTGATTGTTTTTCTAATGCTGAACCATCACTGCATACCTGGTATAAATCCCACTTGATCATGGTGAATTATTTTTTTGATATGTTGATGAATTCTATTGGCTAGAATTTTGTTGAGGATTTTTGCATCAATGTTCCTGAGGGATACTGGTCTGTAATTTTCTTCTCTTGTGGTGTCTTTACCTGGTTTTGGTATCAGGGTTATGCTGGCTTCACAGAATGAGTTTGGCAGTATTCCACCCTTTTCTATGTTCTGGAATACCTTTAGTAGTAGTGGTGTTAACTCTTCTCTGAAAGTTTGGTAGAATTCTCCAGTGAAGCCATCCGGGCCAGGGCTTTTTTCTGTTGTGAGAATTTTAATTACCTTTTCAATCTCTTTATTTGTTATGGGTTTATTTGGTTGTTCTATCTCTGTTTGTGTTAGTGTAGGTAGGTAGCTAGTGGGTTTCTAGAAATCTGTCCATTTCCTCTAGGTTTTCAAATTTGTTAGAGTACACTTTTTCATAGTATTCTGTTATGATTCTTTTAATTTCAGTTCAGTCTGTTGTGATATTACCCATCTCATTTCTTATACAGGTTATTTGCTTCCTTTCCTGTTTTTGTCAGTTTGGACAACGGTTTATCAATTTTCTTGATCTATTCAGAGGACCAGCTTTTGGTCCTGTTAACTCTTTCCATTGTTTTTCTAGTCTCTATTTCATTTAATTCTGCTCTAATTCTTATTACTTCCTTTCTTCTAGCACCTGACAGCTTCTTTTGCTGCTCTCTTTTAACTTGTTCCAGTTGTAGGGTCAATGTTTTGATTATGGCCTTTTCTTCTTTTTGGATGTGTGGCTTTATTGCTATAAACTGACCTCTGAGCACTGCTTTTGCTGTGTCCCAAAATTTCTGGTAGGATGTGTTTTCATTCTCGTTTGATTCTATGAATTTCTTTATTCCATCCTTAATTTCTTCTATTCCCCAGTAGTTTTTGAACAAGGTATTGTTCAGTTTCCAAGTGTTTGATTTTTTTTTCCTTGCTTTTTCTGTTATTGATTTCTACTTTTATGCCTTTATGGTCAGAAAAGATGCTTTGTAATATTTCAACACTTTGGATTTTGTTAAGACTTGCTTTATGGCCTAATATGTGGTCTATTCTGGAGAATGTTCCATGTGCGTTGGAA
The DNA here is from genome assembly GCA_030035585.1 of Dugong dugon. NCBI lineage: Eukaryota > Metazoa > Chordata > Mammalia > Sirenia > Dugongidae > Dugong > Dugong dugon. Next base: position 40,395,794 of record CM057469.1, on the reverse strand, counting down.
AAGAAAGTATGCTGTTGGGTGCATAGTTTGGTATATGTCTATGAGATCAAGTTGACTGACTAACATTTAGATCTTCTGTGTCTTTGTTGAACTTCTTTCTGGATGTTCTGTTCTTCATCGAAAGTGGTGTGCTGAAGTCTCCTACTACTATTGTGGAGCTGTCTATCTCTCTTTTCAATGCTGTCAGAGTTTGTTTTATGTATCTTGGAGCCCTGTCACTGGCTGCGTAAATATTTATTATACTTATGTCCTCCCGGTGTATTGACCCTTTAATCATTATACAGTGTTCTTCCTTATCCTTTGTGGTGGAATTTACTTTAAAGTCTATCTTGTCAGAGATTAATATTGCCACTCCTGCTCTTTTTTGAGTGTTGTTTGCTTGATTTTTTTTTTTCTATCCTTTGAGTTTTAGCTTGTGTCTTTAAGTCTAAGGTGTGTCTCTTGCAGGCAGGATATAGATGGATCATGTTTTTTATCAAATCTGCCACTCTCTGTTTATTGGTGCATTTAGTCCATTTACATTCAGTGTAATTATTGATAGGTATGAGTTTAGTGCTGTCATTTTGATGTCTTTTTTTGTGTGTTGTTCACAGTTTCTTTGTTCCACCTAATTTTCTGTGCTGACTCATTTTTCTTTATGTACTTTCTTTTCATCTTTTTCAGTGTTGTTCATTTTGTGTTCACTTAGTCTTTATGTTTTTCTTGTTTTTTATTTTGATGTGTAGGATTGTTAGTTTTTTTGTGTGTGTGGTTACTCTAATATTTACCTCTATTTTTCTAAGTTTAAACCAATTTTTTATTTCTTTATATTGCCTTGACTTCCTCTCCATATGAAAGATCTATGACTACATTTTTTAATCCCTCTCTTTTGGTTTACTATTAGCATCTTTTACATATTGGCGTCTGTTTCCCTATTTTCAGCGTTTTAGCTTTGATTTTTTTTTTATTTTTTTTTTTTTTTTGGTGACTTCCCTATCTGGGTTGATATCTGGTTGCTCTGCCCTGTGTTCTAGCATTGGGTTGTTATCTGATGTAACTGATTTTCTAACCGGAGGACTCGTCCCTTCAGTATTTCTTGTCATTTTGGTTGGGTTTTTGCAAATTCCCTAAAGTTATGTTTATCTGGAAATGCCTTAATTTCACCATCATATCTGAGAGACAGTTTTGCTGGATATGTAATTCTTGACTGGCAATTTTTTTCCTTCAAGGCGTTATATATGTCATCCCATTGCCTTCTTGCCTGCATGGTTTCTGCTTAGTACTCCAGGCTTAGTCTTATTGACTCTTCTTTGTAGATGACTTTTCATTTATCCCTAGCTGCTCTTAATAGTCTCTCTTTATCTTTGGTTTTGGTAAGTTTAATTATAATATGTCTTTGTGCCTTTCTTTTAGGATCTACCTTATGTGGGGTTCGATGAGCATCTTCGATAGGTATCTTCTCATCTTTCACGATATCAGGGAAGTTTTCTGCCAACAAATCTTTAACAATTCTCTCTGTATTTTCTGTTACCCCCCACCCCCACCCTGTTCTGGTACTCCAGTCACTTGTAAGTTATTCCTCTTGATAGAGCCCCACATAATTCTTAGGGTTTCTTCATTTTTTTTAAATCCTTTTATCTGATTTTTCCTCAAATAAGTTGGTGTCAAGTGTTTTAACTTCAATCTCACTAATTCTAACTTCCATCGCCTCAATTCTGCTCCTATGACTTTCTATTGAGTTGTCTAAGTCTGACAGTTTATTGTTAGTCTTCGGGATTTCTGATTGCTGTCTCTCTATGGATTCTTGCAGCCTGTTAAATTTGTCATTATGCTCTTCTCTCATCTTTTTAATCTCCTCTATTGTGTGTTCTGAGTTTTGCTTAATTTCCTTCCTAATCTCTTGAAGAGTTCTGTATATTAATCTTTTGTATTCTGCCTCTGGTAATTCCAAAAAATTTTCCTCCTCTGGAAAATTTCTTGATTCTTTATTTTGGGAGTTTGCTGAAGCCATCATGGACTGCCTCTTTACGTGATTTGATATTGACTGTTGTCTCTGAGCCATCAGTAAGTTATTATATTTATTTATTTTATGTTTGCTTACTATGTCTTAGCTTCTTATTTTGCTTTGATATGCCCAAACAGACTGTTCGTGTGAGCTAGTTTGATTATTGGAACCTTTGAAGCTTTAATGTCCTGTCAACAGGTGGTTAGATCTGTTACCAGATATGTCAGCTCAGGAGTCTGTACACTCCTCCTGTACGGATTCAGCTCAGGTGTCCAGGTAGATAGCCACCAAGTGTGTGGTGCAGGATCTCACCTACAGTCCTAGATAGGCATGGGTGATTGGTACAGGTACAAGCATCTGGCTGCAGCAGGGGGACACACTCAGAGCAAGGCAGGGGGCTCATGGCTGCCCTCGAGTGTCCAGGAGGAAGGCGCACCCCTTTTCCCTAGAGCATGTAAGTGGGTGGATTTTACAGCCAGACTATGACTAGCCAATGCTCTTGGCTGTAAGGACTTGGGGGCACGGGCCCCTATCACAGGTGGCCAGCTGGCATGGGTGGAGCCACCAATCCTCAGGCCCCTGATGTGGGTAGGTGAAGACCCTGCTTAATGGGCAAAGCAGTGTCAAATATCACGAACCTGCGACTTCACAGCTGAAACAGTTGAAGTCAGACTTCAGGTATATACCCTGTTGTACTGTGGTTATGAGGGCCTATGCTGTTGAGATGGGCCCACACAAGTCTATGCAGTGGGAAAGGTACTTGAAGTCCGTGGATCCCTTATGCCTGTTCCTAGGCAGAGGAGCTGTGTCTACCCTGGGTTACTGGCTTAGGGAAGCCGGCAGTTTATTTTTTCCCGTTTGTTAATTGGTTCACTCTCCAAGGCTGGGAGAATGGCTCAAGGCATATGACGGATCCTACTTCCGGCCCAGGGGATTTGGCAATTGCTAAAGCCTTTCCGGGATGCAGTGCAGAGCAGGGAGTACGGAGGTAAATGGGAGAGAGGTTTTTCCCTAAGGGGGTTGTTTTTGATCCGCGAGGTAGGCTGGACACAAGTACTTATCTTTCGCCAATCGAGGGCTGCTTCTCACTGGTTCTGTGTGACCAAGAAGACTTTCTGCCACTGGATCTCTCCCTCCCGGTACAGATTAAGCCTCCCAAGCACCACTGCTTGCCTGTCTCACCGCTCACCCATGAGCTGATCAAGCCTTTAGGACTCAGGCTCTTGCTGGGTCAGGTCTGGCAACTCCTCGCTGCTTCCAAACCATCTCTTCCTCTCCCTGCCACTCAGTCCGGTTCCTCAACCTTGAGTTTGATGTTCAGGGCTCCTAGACTTTCATATATAATTGATTCACTTGTTTTCTTGGGTCTTTGTTGTACGAGGGTCCACAGGAAGCATCTGACTACTCTGTCATCTTCCATGCTGCCTGATTTTTAAGAGACAGTGTATCTCAGTAAAAACTCAAGACTAATTCAAAGGCAAGGGAAAATGCTGAACTTAAGCATACTTAAATATGCTACCATTAAGTACTAGACATAATTCAAAAATGGCTGCAGCAGTACATCGACAGGGAATTGCCAGGGACTCAAGCTGGATTCCAAAGAGGACATGGAGTGTGGAATATCAATGCTGATGTCAGATGGCACTTGGCTAAAAGCACAGAACACCAGAAAGATGTTTACCTGTGTTTTATTGACTATGCAAAGGCATTCAACTGTGTGGATCATAACAAATTATGGATAACATTGAGAAAAATGGGAATTCCAGAACACTTAATTGTGCTCATGCAGAACCTGTACATAGACCAAGAGGCAGTTCGAACAGAACAAGGGGATACTGTGTGGTTTCAAATCACGAAAGGTGTGTGTCAGGGTTGTATCCTTTCACCAGACTTATTCAACCTGTATGCTGAGCATATAATCTAAGAAGCTGGACTATATGAAGAATTGGATTGGAGGAAGGCTCATTAACAACCTACAATATGCAGATGACTCAATCTTGCTTGCTGTAAGTGAAGAGGGCTTGAAGCATTTACTGATGGAGATCAAAAACTACAGCCTTCAGTATGGACTACACTTCAACATGAAGAAAACGAAAATCCTCACAATCCAACCAATAAGCAACATCATGATAAACAGAGAACATACTGAAGTTGTCAAGGATTTCATTTTACTTGGATCCATAATCAACGCCCATGGAAGCAGAAGTCAAGAAATCAAACGACATATTGCACTGGGAAAATCTGCTGCAAAAGACCTCTTTAAAGTGTTTAAAAGCAAAGATGTCACTTTGAGGACTAAGCTGCACCTGACCCAAGACATGGTATTTTCAATCGCCTCATATACATGCGAAAGCTAGACAATGATTAAGGAAGACTTAAGAAGAATTGATGCCTCTGTATTGTGGTCTTGGCGAAAAATACTGAATATACCATGGACTGCCAGAAGAATGAACAAATCTGTCTTGGAAGAAGTACAGCCAGAATGCTCTTAGAAGCGAGGATGACAAGACTTTGTCTTACATACCTTGAACATGTTATCAGGAGGAATCAGTCCCTGGAGAAGGATGTCATGCTTGGTAAAGTAGAGGGTCAGCAAAAAAGAGGAAGACGCCAACGAGATGGATTGCCAGAGGCTGCAACAATGGGCTCAAACATAGCAACAACTGTGAGGACAGCACAGGACTGGGCAGTGTTTCGTTCTGTTGTAAATAGGATAGCTATGATTCAGAACTGACTCAATGGCACCTAACAACAACAAGTACTGGACAACAGCAGTTGTTAGAAAGAAAGTTAATTTAAAAACCCAAATAACCTTTGAAAAGTCCCTATCTTCAAGTTAATTTACTCTTTTATCTGTGGCACATTCTGGAAATGTTGGAATTATTCAAAGAAGAGCAGACTCAACCTACAATTTGTGGGTCACAGCAGACGGAGGTAAAAGAATCTATAAATGAAGGATCAAAGAATTAGACTGTGATCCTACCTACGTATCTCAGAGAGAAAGATTGTCTTAGCATAAGTTTGCTTCCCTTGAACTGGAGGCCAGCCCCCAATCAAACCACTGAGTCATTTGTACTCAGAGAAATCTTTGAGGAGGCCGACTGGACATGACAGCATGATGTGCAATGAATGAGACACCCTGAGCATAGACCTGAAACATTAAAACAATGTTAATAAAAGTCATTTATAGGGACTTAATGAATGCAGCTGTTCTCTTTTTCTCTATCCTCTCTCCATTATTTCCCCTTGATTACGAAAGAAAAAGAACTTTCAAAAGGCAGTTCAACTAGAAATCCCTTAAAAAGGAAGCTAGATTGTAAAATAGTATACTCACGCTTAAGGCCTTCTCACATTTTTATTTAAACAGACTTCAAAAACAAAATAATTTTAATAAACTATTCAACAAACTACATGTACATGGCTAAAAAAAAAAAGTGCTGAGTAAAGAATGGTGTTTCTTTAAATCTTGCACATATATATTTATAGTGTATAGTGCAGTCCAGCTGCTCAATATTAGGCAACAATACTGCAGGAGTCTAGAATCCTGATTCTGCCTTTTTATGCCAATTCAGTCAAATAATTGGACCTATCTTTCCACTTACTAGAATTATGTACCATCTACAACCTTTAAAAAATATATATTGTATATCTGTCCATGTGTTTGAGATCTCTCACCTCAACTAGACTATCTGAGGGCAAGAACCATGTCCAATACTTTTAGCATAGAGTAAAAAACAACACAAACCCGTTGCCATCTAGTCAATTCTGACTCATAGCAACCCTATAAGACAGAGCAGAACTGCCCCACAGGGTTTCCAAGGAGCGGCTGGTGAATTTGAACTGCCGACCTTTTGATTAGCAGCCATAGCCCTTTACTGTGCCACCAGGGCTCCAGCACAGAGCAGTACAAGTTAAAAACAGAAGCTCTATTTATTAACAAAGTGAATGTCTTCAGCTTCCACCTTAAAAAACTAGCAAAAGAAGAATGAGTTCTGGTACATGCTACAACAGGATAAACCTTGCTGAGTGAAATAAATTAGTCACAAAAGGACAAATATTGTATGATCCCACTTACATAAAATAGCAAACACACAGAGACCAAAGTTTATGAGCGGTTACCAGCGGTGGGAGGGAGGGGGAAAGGGGAAGTCATTGCTTAGTGTGCACTGAGTTTCTGTTAAAGGTAGTAGAATAATCTGGAAAAGGATAGTAGTGATAGCTCTACAACGCAATGATTATAATCAATGTCACTAAGTTGGTACATGTAAAAACTGCTGAATTGGGAAATGTTTTGTTTTGTGTGTGTATATATATATTTTTTTTTTCTTAATACTAAAAATTAAAAATTAAAAAACAAAAAGACACAGGCTCTGAAACCACACCAACTGGGTTCAAATCGAAGCTTCACCACCAGCTTTGTAACCTTGGCCTCCCTTATTTCCCCTCCCTATGCCTCAGTTTACGAGTGTACAAAATGGGGATAATAGCATATGCCTATTGTACTGATGGTATGAGTCTTAAATTCTGAGTGCCTAGAAAAGTGTCTGGCACATAGTAAGCACTACAAATATTAATTAAAATGATCTGTATTCCCTACAATAACTAGCACCAAGCCTTGCTCCTTTAGATGTTCAAGTATCTGCCAATTGGGTAAAAACTGTACAACTGTATCAGTATTACAATTTTGCTCATAACTACCATATAATTTATGAACAATGATCACTCTACAGTTTAAGAATGCCTTCTTTATATACTTCTGAAAGATGTTCTTGATGAGTCTAAAATGAAACATCATATATCCCTACTTTTCAATCTAGGGTTAGAGTACCCTTCATACATAGTTTTTAATAGTAAACTACTGTGGTAAAGAGAATTTAAAATGTTATATTTTTTATTGTAGTGGAGAGACTATGTAGTTGTTAGCTGCCATCAAGTTGAGTCAGTTCTGACTCATGGCAACCCTATGTGTGCAGAGTAGAGCTGCTCCGTAGGGTTTTTTCAAGGCGGTGACCTTCAGAAGCAGATCACCAGGACTGCGTTCCGAGGCGCCTCTGAGTGGGTTCAAAGTGCCAACGTTTCGGCTAGTAGTTGAGCGCTTAACTGTTTTCACCATCCAGGAGCTCCTAGAGAGATTACACTTTGCCCAATCCAATATCTTTGTGGCTCCAACTCACAAAATAATATAGTTCCTAAGAACTTAAATTCATGGGATGTTTGCCTAGAATGACTGGTCATAGGAAAACTTTGCACTTGGGGTGGGAGAAACGTGAGAAATCGTTTGTTTTGTAATTGTTTTGTAATAATAGAACTAGAATCACAGTTTTTGGAACTGGTGACTAAAAAGATACCACCAGGAAGAGGATGCAGATGTGTATGCTGGGAGAGCTGGAGGAGGAGGAATTGGAAAATAACCACTAAATCACAGGACAAATTCTTCATTTGTTAGTTCTGCATCTGTTCTACAGCTCCAGCTACTAAGCTGAGAAAGCAGGAAACCTCTTCCAGTCCAATTTTAAGCTAGTTAGAATATCACACTAATTATCGCAATATAAGAAAGTTTACTGTTATTCTTTGGAAGAATGATTTAATTTCAAAAGTAAAAAATAAGATATTTTAGAGACATTTTTTATAATGTAAAAAACTTGTATTACTACAATCCACTTAAACATTTCTGCTTCCATAATAGGTACTGTTAAGAAGTATTCAATATGTAAGAAAAATAAACAGTTGACTATAATGATTTTGTATCAGATTTTAAGTTATTAGTTTGCTACGAACGGAAGAGAGTTGAAAACCATATTTCTGGTATTATACCTAAATTTGCACTTTATTTACAAAGAGAAAGAACTAAGTTCAAAATGGCAATATATTTGAAAGAACCACAGTAAATATTGAGCAACAAACTGAAAAAGTTATCATAAGAGGAACAGCTCTCTTTTGGGAATTCTGATGCTCTTATCTAGGCTATTAAAAAAAAAAAAAAATGTTGTGGGGTTGTTAACCAATGTCATAAAACAACATGTGTACTACTGTTTCATGAGAAACTATTTGTTCTGTAAGCCTTCACCTGAAGTACAATAAAATATAAAAAAATAAAAATAAAAACCAAAACCATTGCCATCAAATTGATTCTGATTCATGGAGACCCCACGTGTTATAAGTAGAGCTGATCCACAGGGTCTTCTTGGCTGTAATCTTTACAGAAGCAGATCGTCAGGCCTTTCTTCCACAGTGCAGCTGGGTTTGTCCAAATCTCCAACCTTTACGTTAGCAGTCAAATGCAAACTGTCTGCACCACCCAGGGACCTGATCTAGGCTATGTTATTAGGCTGATGTTAGGTGCTGTCAAGTCGGTTCCAACTCATAGCGACCCCATGAACAACAGAACAAAACACTGCCCGGTCCTGCGCCATCCTCACAGTAGTTGCTATGTTTGAGCCCACTGTTGCAGCACTGTGTCAATCCATCTCATGGAGGGTGTTCCTCTTTTTTGCTGACCCTGTACTTTATACCAAGCATGACGTCTTTCTCCAGGGACTGGTTCCTTCTGATAACATGTCCAAAGTATAAGAGACAAAGTCTCATCATCCTCGCTTCTAAGGAGCATTCTGGCTTTACTTCTTCCAAGACAGATTTGTTCATTATCCTGGTAGTCCATGGTATATTCAACATTCTTCACCAACACCACAATTCAAAGGCATCAATTTTTCTTTGGTCTTACTTACTCATTGCCCAGCTTTCAAAGTTATATAAGGCAATTGAAAAAACCACGGCTTGGGTGAGGCGCCCTTTAGTCCTCAAAGTGACGTCTTTGATTTTCAACATTTTAAAGAGGTCTTTTGCAGAAGATTTGCCCAATGCAATACGTTGTTTGATTTCATGACTGCTGCTTCCATGGGCATTGATTATGGATCCCTTGACATGAAATGAAATGAAATCCTTGACAACTTCAATATTTTCTCCATTTATCACGATGTTGCTTATTGATCCAGTTGTGAGGATTTTAGTTTCTTTATGTTGAGGCATAATCCATACTGAAGGCTGTAGTCTTTGATCTTCATCAGTAAGTGCTTTAAGTCCTCTTCGTTTTCAGCAAGCAAGGTTGTATCATCTGCATATTGCAGGTTGTTAATGAGTCTTCTTCCAATCCTGATGCTGTATTCTTAATCATATAGTTCAGCTTCTCAGATTATTTGCTCAGCATACAGGCTGAATAAGTATGGTAAAAGGATACAACCCTGACGTACACCTTTCCTGACTTTAACCCACACGGTATCCTCTGGTTCTGTTCGAACGACTGCCTCTTGGTCTACGGACAGGTTCTGCATGAGCACAACTAAGTGCTCTAGAATTCTCATTCTTTGCAATGTTATCCATAATTTGTTATGATCCCCACAGTCGAATGCCTTTATATAGTCAATAAAACACAGGTAAATATCTTTCTGGTATGCTCTGCTTTCAGCCAAGTTCCATTTGACATCAGCAATGATAACCCTCACTGCACATCCTCTTCTAAATCTGGCTTCAATTTCTGGCAGTTCCCTGTTGATGTACTACTACAACCGTTTTTGAATTATCTTCAGCAAAATTTTACTGGTGTATGATATTAATGATATTGTTCAATAATTTCTGCATTCTGTTGGGTCACTTTCCTTTGGAATGGGCACAAATATGGACCTCTTCCAGTAGGCTGGTCAGGTACCTGTCTTCGAAATCTCTTGTCATACACAAGTGAGAACTTCCAGCATTGTATCCATTTGTTGAAACATCTCAACTGGTATTCCATCAATTCCTGAAGCCTTGTTTTTTGCCAGTGTCTTCAGTAGATCTAGGCTATAGTACCCAGTTATTTAATCAAATGCTAACCTAGGTGTTGCTACGATGATGTGGTCACCATCTACGATCAGCTGATTTTATGTAAAGAAGACTGCTCTCAATAATGTGGGCCCCATCCAATCAGGCCTTACAAGCAAAACATGAGGTTTCCAGCAGAAGAAATTCTGCCTCAAGACTCAAATCTTGCCTGAGTTTCAGGCCTTCTAGCCTGCCCCACAAACTTAAGACTCATGACTGCAGCATCCACTCCTGCCTGAGTTTCCAGCCTGTCCTACAGATTTTGCACTTGCCAGCCCCCCACAATCACATTAGCCAGTTCTCTGGACCAAACAAAAAAACAAATACAGGCTCTGGTGCCATATCACCTAAGTTCAAATCCAAGCTTTGTGACCTTGGCCTCCCATGCCTCAGTTTACTGACTAACACAGAAACTTACCCTATAAATTACGGTAGCTAGACACAGGTAGCAGTTTCCACCTAGCGTGAACCCAAAAGTAACTCTTCTCAATATGCTTAGCTAGCAAATATCAGACAAAACAGGATGATAATGCATTACACTGCATGTAAAATGACTGCTTTCAAATGCCTTCTGTTCTATTTAATAAATTTGTTTTCTAGCATTTCAATGCTAAAATAAACCAATAAACATTAGGTAAAACCTGTGTTAAGCACTGTGACTGACCATAAAACTTGGTGAAATTATAGTAGTTAGCTGTTGTTTTACACATCCATAGAAAGCTTTGAGGTGACAAATTTTCTACAAGATTTAAGGGAAAACCTTGCCTAGTTATTAGACACCCAAATTACCTAGGTGAACAAGTATATACGCTATGTTGCATATGAAGAGATTCTACCCTAGTGCCTTAGAGAAAAAAAAAAAACTACCGAGATTTTAGATAAGGTAGTTAAGAAAATATTTTCAACAATCCCCATCTATCAGATACTTAACTTTCCCCTCAAATATTTTTTTTTTAAATCTGAAATGTAGTATACCTATTAAATATATTGCCAGAGGCGCTGGCTAAAATGCCACATATCCCAGGAGGCGTGGTCAACATGGCGGACTAGTTAGACACTTCCTATATCCCTCTTACAACAAAGACCTAGAAAAACAAGTGATTTGATTCTATGTGAACATCTGGCAGCCCTGAACAAGGCAAGGTTAAGAAATCCATCTGAGTCATACCGGAGAGGAAGACCGTTTGGAAGAGGTGAGGAGCGCTACAGCTGCGGCAGCGACACAGCAGAGACACAGCCACGCCGGGCCACGGTGAAGCAGGCAAACAGCTGTGCTGTGTGCACGCTCGAGAAGCAGTTTCCACATCAAGAGAGACCCGGCAGCAGAGATTCTGCGTGGACACTCCGAACCAGTGAAGAGCAGCTCCCAAGAGGCTAGGATAAGTACATGCACGCACCCTTTGGCGGCAAGTCAAAAAAAAAAAAAAAAAAACACGCCCATTTGGGAAAAACCTCTCTCCCTTTTACCTCCTACCTCTGCACTCTGCACTGGATTTGGGAAAAACCTCTCTCCCTTTTACCGCCTACCTCTGCGCTCTACACTGGATTTGGGAAAAACCTCTCTCCCTTTTACCTCCTCTCTCCGCGCTCTCCACTGGATTTGGGAAATACCTCTCTTCCTTTTACCGCTTCCCTCCCCGCTCTGCACCGGGAGTCTACTGGGCTGGAAACAGATCCCAAAAGGTGCCCTGACCCATTCTCCTGACCTTGGAGAGGGAACAAATAAGCTGCTGGCTCCACTAGTCCAGGAACACAGGGTCGACACAACTCCTTTGTTGGTCATAGAAATCAGGGGTCCTCAGACTATGAGTGCCATACACCCCTGTATAGACTTGTGGGGACCCATCTCAACAGCATTAGCCCTCACTACCACAGGATAACAGGGCAAACATCTGAAGTTTAACTTCAACTGCTTCAGCCGTGAACAGGCAAATTTGTAATCCTCGAAACAGCCCTGCCCCACAAGTAGGCACCTTTATCAATCTGCAGCAGGGTCTTGAGGACTGGTGATAGTTCCTAAAGTGTCTGGTCACCTGCTTCAGGAGTTCAAGAAAAAGTGGTGCCCTTGAGTCTTTACAGCCAACATAGTGGGGTGCTCGTGGCCCGGGTGCAAAACTCACCCACCTATTCACCCTAAAGAATAGGAACATGATTTTCTTTCAGACTCTCAGGGGCAGCCATCAGCCCCCTGCCTGGCTCAGCGTGTGATCCCCTACCACAGCCAGAGTCCACTGCCTACACCAATCACCCATGCCTCTCTAGGACTGGGGGTGAGAGCCTGCATCACACACTTGGAGATCGACTGCCTGCACACCCGAGCTGATCCCATATAGGAAATTTTAACAAACTCCGGCATGCACATACTTAGTTACAGAACCAACTACCTGGTGACAGGACACTAGAGATCAAAAGGTGTCAAAAATCAAACTAGTGCACAAGAGCAGCCTATTTGGGCATATCAAAACAAAACAAAATAAGAAGCTAGGTCTCACTAAGCAAACACAAAATAAAATTATAATAAATTATTGATGGCTCAGAGACAACAGTCAATATCAAGTCACGTAAAGAGGCACTCCATGATGGCTTCAGCAAGCTCCCAAAATAAAGAATCAATAAATTCTCTGGAGGTAGAGAACTTCTTGGAATTACCAGAGACAGAATACAAAATATTAATATACAGAACTCTTCTAGAAATAAGAAAGGAAATTTGACAGAGCACCGAAACAGCCAGGCAACATACAGACACAGTAGTAGCTAAACTTAAAAAAGTTATTCAAGAACATAATGCCAAATTTAATAGGCTTCAGGAATCTATAGAGAGACAGCAATCAGAAATCCAGAAGATTAACAATAAAATTTCAGAATTAGACAACTCAATAGAAAGTCACAGGAGCAGAATTGAGGCAGTAGAAGTTAGAATTAGTGACACTGAAGATAAAGCTCTTGACGCCAACTTATTTGAGGAAAAATCAGATAAAAGAATTAAAAAGAATGAAGAAACCCTAAGAGTCATGTGGGACTCTATCAAGAGAAATAACCTATGAGTGATTGGAGTACCAGAACACGGGGGGATAACAGAAAATACAGAGAAAATTGTTGAAGATTTGTTGATAGAAAACTTCCCTGATGTCATGAAAGATGAGAAGGTATCTATCCAAGATGCTCATTGAACCCCACAAGGTAGATCCCAAAAGAAAGTCACCAAGACATATTATAATCAAAGTTACCAAAACCAAAGATAAAGAGATATTTTAAGAGCGGCTAGGGATAAAACAAAAGTTATCTACAAAGGAGAGTCAATTAGAATAAGCTCAGACTACTCAGCAGAAACCGTGCAGGCTAGAAGGCAATGGGATGGCATATTTAAAGCCTTGAAGGAAAATAACTGTCAGCCAAGAGTTATATATCCAGCAAAACTGCCACTCAAATATGATGGCGAAATTAGGGCATTTCCAGATAAACAGAAGTTCAGGGAATTTGCAAAAAACCAAACCAAAATTACAAGAATACTAAAGAGAGTCCAATGGTTAGATAATCAATAACACCAGCTAACAATGCAGGACTAGAACACAGAATAGAGCAACCAGATATTTACTCAGATATGGAAACTGAAATTACATCAAAGCTAAAACACTGAAAATAGGGAAACAGATATCAATATGTTAAAAAAAAAAAAAAGAGGATAATATTAAAACAAAAAAGGAGGATTTTAAGAAATGGAGACATTGATTTTCTATATGGAGGGGAAGTTAAGGCAATATAAAGTAATAAAAGACTGGTATAAACTTAGAAAATTAGGGGTAAATATTAAGGTAACCACAAAGGAATCTAACAATCCTACAAATCAAAATAAAAAAGTAGAAAAACATAAAGACCCAGCAAACACAAAATCTACAACAAAGAAAAAGATGAAAAAAAAAACCATAAACAAAAAATGACTCAGCACAGAAAACTGAGGAGAACAAAGAAACTGTGAACAACACACAAAAAGAGGTATCAGGATGACAGCACTAAACTCATACCTATCAATAATTACACTGAATGTAAATGGACTTAATACACCAATAAAGAGACGGAGAGTGGCAGACTGGATATAAAAGCATGATCCATCTATATGCTGCCTACAAGAGACGCACCCTAGACTTAAAGACACAAACAGGCTAAAACTCAAAGGATGTAAAAAAATATATCAAGCAAACAACACTCAAAAAAGAGCAGGAGTGGCAATGTTGATCTCTGACAAAATAAACTTTAAAGTAAAATCCACCACAAAAGATAAGGAAGGGCACTATACAATGATTAAAGGGTCAATACACCAGGAGGACATAACTATAATAAATATTTACGCACCCAACAACAGGGCTCCAAAATATATAAAACAAACTCTAACAGCTCTGAAAAGAGAGATAGACAGCTCCACAATAGTAGTAGGAGACTTCAACATCCCACATTTGGTGAAGGACAGACCATCCAGAAAGAAGCTCAACAAAGACACAGAAGAGCTAAATGCTAGTCAACCAGCTTGATCTCATAGACATATACCGAACTGTGCACAAAACAACAGCCAAGTATACTTTCCTTTCCAACGCACATGGAACATTCTCCAGAACAGACCACATATTAGGCCATAGAGCAAGCCTTAACAAAATCCAAAACACTGAAATACTACAAAGCATCTTTTCTGACCATAATGCCATAAAAGTGGGAATCAACAAAAGAAAAAGCAAGGGAAAAAAATCAAAAGCATGGAAATTGAACAACACCTTGCTCAAAAACTACTGCGTTATAGAAGAAATTAAGGATAGAGTAAGAAATTCATAGAATCAAACAAGAATGAAAACACATCCTACCAGAACCGTTGGGACACAGCAAAAGCAGTGCTCAGAGATAAGTTTATAGCAATAAATGCACACATCCAAAAACAAGAAAGGCTCATAATCAAAGCACTAACCCTACAACTGGAACAAGCAGAAAGAGAGATGCAAAAGAAGCCAGAGGTGCCAAAAGAAAGGAAATAATAAGAATTAGAACAGAATTAAATGAAATAGAGAACAGAAAAACAATTGAAATAGTTAACAAGTCCAAAAGCTGGTTTCCTTGAAAAGATCAACAAAATTGATAAACCACTGGTCAAACTGACAAAAGAACTGAAGAGGAAGCAGATAACCCGTATAAGAAATGAGATGGGTGATATCACAACAGACCCAACTAAAATTAAAAGAATCATAACAGAATATTATGAAAAATTGTACTCTGACAAATTTGAAAACCTAGAGGAATTGGACAAATTTCTAGAAACACACTACCTACCTAAATTAACACAAACAGAGATAGAACAACTAAATAAACCCATAACAAAAGAAGAGATTGAAAAGGTTATTTTAAAACTGCCAACAAAAAAAAGCCACTTCTACTAGAGGTATTTCAGAGCATAGAAACAGATGGAATACTCCCAAAGTCATTCTGTGAAGCCAGCATAACCCTGATACCATAACCCGGTAAAGACACCACAAAAACAGAAAATTACAGACCGACATCCCTCATAAACATTGACGCAAAAATCTTCAACAAAATTTTAGCCAATAGAATTCAGCAACATATCAAAAAAATAATTCACCATGATCAAGTGAGATTTATACCAGGTATGCAGGGATGGTTCAACATTAGAAAAACAATCAACATAATCCATCACATAAATAAAACAAAAGACAATAACCACATGATCTTATCAATCAATGCAGAAAAGGCATTCAACAAAGTCCAACACCCATTCATGATAAAAACTCTCAAAAAAATAGGAATAGAAGGGAAATTCCCAGTATAATTAAGGGCATTTACACAAAACCAACAGCCAACATCATCCTGAATGGAGATACTTTGAAAGCATTCCCCTTGAGAACAGGAACCAGACAAGGATGCCCTTTATCACCACTATTACTCAACATTGTGCTCGAGGCCCTAGCCAGAGCAGTTAGGCTAGAAAAAGAAATAAATGGCATCCAAATAGGTAGGGAAGAAGTCAAAGTATCTCTATTCGCAGATGATATGATCTTATACACGTAAAACCCCAAGGAATCCACAAGAAAACTACTGGAACTGATAGACGATTTCAGCAAAGTTTCAGGATACAAGATAAACGTACAAAAATCAATTGGATTCCTTTACACCAACAAAGAGAACCTCGAAGAGGAAATCACCAAATCAATACCATTTACAATAGCCCCCCAAAAGATAAAATACTTAGGAATAAATCTAACCAGAGATGTAAAAGATCTTTACAGAGAAAACTACAAGACACTACTGCAAGAAACTAAAAGAGACCTGCATAAGTGGAAAAATATACCTTGCTCATGGATAGGTAGACTCAACATAGTGAAAATGTCAATTCTACCCAAAGTGATCTACAGATACAATGCAATCCCGATCCAAATTCCACCAGCATTTTTTAATGAGATGGAGAAACAAATCACCAATTTCATATGGAAAGGGAAGAAGCCCCGGATTAATAAAGGACTACTCAAGAAGAAGAACAAAGCAGGAGGCCTTACACTACCTGATTTTAGGACCTATAATACTGCCACAGTAGTCAAGACAGCCTGGTACTGGTACAATAACAGATACATATACCAATGGAACAGAGTCGAGAATCCAGATATAAGCTCATCCACCTATGAGCAGCTGATATTTGACAAAGGCCCAAAGGCCATTAATAGGGGAAAAGACAGTCTCTTTAACAAATGGTACTGGCATAACTGGATATCCATCTGCAAAAAACTGAAACAAGACCCATGCCTCGCACCATGCACAAAAACTAACTCAAAACGGATCAAAGACTTAAATATAAAATCGAAAATGATAAAGATCATTGAAGGAAAAATAGGGACAATGCTAGAAGCCCTAATACATGGCATAAACACAATACGAACCATAAGTAACAACGCACAAGCACCAGAAGAGAGACAAGATAAATGGGAGCTCCTAAAAATCAAACACTTATGCTCATCAAAAGACTTCACCAAAAGAGTACAGACTGGGAAAAAATTTTTGGCAATGACAAATCCGATCAGCGTCTAATCTCTAAAATCTACAAGATACTCCAAAACCTCAACAACAAAAAGACAACTAAACCAATTAAAAAATCAGCAAAGGATATGAAGAGGCACTTCGCCAAAGAAGATATTCAGGTGGCTAACAGACGCATGAAGAAATGCTCACAATCATTAGCTATTAGAGAAAGGCAGATCAAAACTACAATGAGATATCATCTCACCCCAACAAGGCTAACATTAATCCAAAACACAAAATAATAAATGCTGGAGAGGTTGTGGAGAGACTGGCACACTTATACACTGTTGGTGGGAATATAAAATGGTACAACCACTTTGGAAATCGATTTGGCACTTCCTTAAAAAGCTAGAAATAGAAGTAGCATATGATCAGCTATCCCCGTCCTTGGAATATATCCCAGAGAAACAAGAGCCATCACACAAATAGATATATGCACACCTATGTTCACTGCAACACTGTTCACAATAGCAAAAAGATGGAAACAACCTAGGTGCCTATCAACGGATGAATGGATAAACAAATTATGGTATATCCACACAATGGAATACTACACAACGATAAAGAGCAACGATGAAGCCGTGAAACATAACATGGAGGAAGCTGGAGGTCATTATGCTGAATGAATTTAGTCAGTCACAGAAGGACAAATATTGTATAAGACCACTATTAGAAGTACTCAAGAAAAGGTTTAAACACAGAATAAAACATTCTTTGATGGTTACGAGGGTGGGCAGGGAGGGTGAGGGTTATTTACTAACTAGAAAGTAGATAAGAATTACCTTAGGTGAATGGAAGGACAGGGAAAGTCAGCACAACTGGACTAAACCAAAGCTAAGAAGTTTCCTGAATACAATCAAACACTTTGAGGGACAGAGTAGCAGGGGTAAGGGTCTGGGCACCATGCTTTCAGGGGACATCTAGGTCAAATGGGATAACAAAGCTTATTAAGAAAATGTTCTGCATCCTACTTTGGTGAGTGGCGTCTGGGGTCTTAAAAGTTTGCAAGGGGCCATCTAAGATGCATCAATTGGTCCCAACCACCTGGAGTAAAGGAAAATGAAGAACACCAAAGACACAAGGAAAGTAGTAGCCCCAGATACAGAAAGGGCCACATAAACCAGAAACTTCATCAGCCTGGGACCAGAAGAACTAGATGGTGCCTAGCTACCACCAATGACCGCCCTGACAGGGAACACAATAGAGTGTTCCAGATGGAGCAGGAAAAAGGTGGGGTGCAGAACTCAAATTCTAGTAAGAAGACCAGACTTAATGGTCTGACTGAGACTAGAGGTACCCTGGAAAGCAAGGCCCCTGGATTCTCTACCAGCCCAGAACCAAAACAATTTCTGAGGCCAACTCTTCAGACAGGGATTGGACTGGACTGTGGGACAAAAAGTGATACTCGTGAGGAGTGTGCCTCTTAGCTTAAGTAGATACAAGAGACTAAACAGGCAGCTTCCATCCAGAGGTGAGATGGGAAGGCAGAGAAGGTTAGGAGCTGGTTGAATGAACATGGGGAATCGGGTGGAAAGGAGGAGTGTGCTGTCACCGTATGGGGAGAGCAATTAAAGTCACATAACAATGTATGTATAAATTTTTGTATGGAGGAAAAAAAAAAAATCACACTTTCCCAGCTATAATTTTCTATATAATAAGGTATAACAAAGAAGAAAAAAAAAGCTTTCCTGGTTATGAAAATCCTGACTCTTTTATAAAGGTTCTCCGTGCATCACAAAAAATAGTTGCCTCTAAGAATAGTACAGTTAGTTCATAAATTAGTCTTTTTGATTTATTTTCTTCCTGGACACACATTAAGAAGACATGCTAGGATGCAAGAGATAAATAAGTTCTCATGTCATTTTTGACATCGAATCATTATTACTGCATTCCTACTACAGTCTTCTGAAGACCTGAAAACATCATTTAAGCAAATGGCCATGACAATTTCATCCTCATTTTTACTTAAGCAAAGTTGAAGCAGACAGCATCATTTTCTTTTTGACTTAATGTCCGTCACAAAATACTCAATTTCTCAACTCTGATGTTGGGTTTATAAGACAGATGAACAATCCCGTATTTGTCTATTATTTCTTATACTAGACAAAAATAAGATCGCTGATAAAGCTCACTAATGTTTACACACTTCACCTAACATTCCAAACCATTCAGTTGAACATTTCATAAGTCTCAGGCTAGGAGACACATTCACTCACTGATTTTTTTTTTATTTTTCCCCAGCAGTAAGGACAGGAGTCAGCTCCATGGCTTCCAAGCTCCTTAGAGAAGACTCAGGGTGCCTTTGTCTTTAAGGTACAGAATACCATAAATAAAAATAAGGCAGTCCAACAGTGACTTAGTCCTAGAGCCAAGCTTAGCTCTTAAATAAAGAGCATCTATCTCCAAAAACTTCCAAAGAAACCTAAAACTGAAAAACAGTATCAGGAAGATTAAAACTGAAAATGAGCTGAGGTCAGCGAAAAATGTTAAATAAAAACGGGGGTGGGTTTTTTGTTTGTTCTTGTTCTTGTTTTTGTTTTAAGCTATGTACAGAGTAAATGAAAACAACAGAGCAAGGTCTATGGCTTGGGGAAAGACTGTATAACGACAACAAATGACAAAAACAAAGCAGAATACTCAATTTCTATTAGTAGAGAGTAGGTCAAACACTGGATTTGGAGTCTCAAACTCTAAGCAAATCACATCCTATTTTAGCCTCAGTTTCTTCACCTATAACCTTATCTATTTCACAAAGCTGCTATGAGGAACAGAAAGAAAAACATATGTCATGTCCATCCAAGAGCTAGAGAACTATTTTTAACCCCTTAGGGAACAAAATTCAAATTGAATTTTTTTTTAAAGACTATTAAGAGGAAACTGGAATATGGTGAACATAATTAATGTCACTGGATTGTACTCATAAAAAAGGTTGAAATGGCAAATATTTTGTTATATATTTCTTATAATAAAAAAAAAGAAAAGAGAATAGACATATGCACACCTATGTTCATGGCAGCATTGTTCACAATAGCAAAACGATGGAAACAATGTAGATGCCCATCAACAGATGAATGGATAAACAAACTATGGTACATACACACAATGGAGTACTATGCAACGAGAAAGAACAACAATGAATCTGTGAAGCATCTCATAACACGGATGAAACTGGAGGACATTATGCTGAGTGAAATAAGTCAATCACAAAAGGACAAATATTGCATGAGACCTCTATTGTAAAAACCCAAGAAAAAGTTCACATGCAAAATGTAACAATCCTTGTTGGTTACCAGGGATGGGAGGGGAGTGGGGGGGAATACTAAATAGGCAATAGATAAGTGGTATCTTGGGTGAAAGGTGAGACAGTACACAATACAAGGGAAACTAACACAACCTGCACAAGGAAAGGTCAGGGAGGCCCCATGGACACATCCAAACTCCCCGAGGGACTGAGTTGCTGGACGGAGGGCTCTGGGGACCATGGTCTCAGGGAACACCTAGCTCAACTGGCATGACACTACTTATAAAGATAATGCTCTCCATTCTACCTTGGTGAGTAGTGTCTGGGGTCTTAAAAGCCTGTGAGCGGCCATCTAAGATACTCCACTGGTCTCATCCCTTCGGGAGCAAGGGAGAATGAACAGAACAGGATACAATGAAAAGATTAGTCCAAAGGACTAATTATCCACAGCTACCAACACCTCCACCGGACTGAGTCCAGTACAGCTAGATGGTGCCCGGCTACCACCGCTGACTGCTCTGACCAGGATCACAACAGAGGGTTCTGGACAGAGCTGGAGAAGGATGTAGAGCATAATTCTAACTCACAAAAAAAAAAAAAAAAAAAAAGACCAGATTTACTTGCCTAAAGGAGACTGGAGAAACCTGAAGAGTATGGCCCCCAGACACCCTTTTAGCTCAGTGCTGAAGTTACCTTCGAGGTTCACTGTTCAGCCTGGGAGTGGACAGCCCAGTAA
This sequence comes from Dugong dugon, assembly GCA_030035585.1. Taxonomy (NCBI): domain Eukaryota; kingdom Metazoa; phylum Chordata; class Mammalia; order Sirenia; family Dugongidae; genus Dugong; species Dugong dugon. The sequence continues at coordinate 40,374,914 of CM057469.1, read as the reverse complement.
AACCAAATGAGACTAACGAGGTACAGGAGTCCAGTGACAAGAGCCGGAAGGCAGAAGGGGAATAGGAAGCTGATGATAGGGAACACAAGGTTGAGTAAGGATACTGTTGATGTGTTGTGAGATTGTTAACCATTGTTATAGGGCAACATTTGTAGCAACTGTTAAATGGGAGGCTATTTTGTCCTGTAAGCCTTCATCTTAAGTGAGAATAACAGCACAATTAGAAGAGCGTAGTCAATGTCACTTAAATGTGTACGTAAAAAGTTTTGAAATGGGGTATCTTTGGCTATGTGTATTTTCACAAAAAAAAAAAAGCTGAGAATTTAGAGGGTTAAAATGTTGTGGGGTTGTTAACCAAAGTCATAAAACAGCATGTGTACTACTGTTACATGAGAAACTATTTGTTCTGTAAGCCTTCAACTGAAGTACAATAAAATATTATTTACAAAAAAGAAAAGAAAGGAATCCGGAACTAGAGATAAGAATTTATTCACAACATCTCTGAAAGTAGTCTCATAAAATAAAGATACTACACTGGTGTTCAAAAAGAAGTTAGGAGTAGACTTCAGAAACTAGATAACCAGCAAGTGTGATGACACTCACCTGGAAAAACTCGAAAATGTTTTACGAAAGAGTTGATCTGTGAAAACTCTGGAAGAAGGAAATTATTGTGATCCTGCTCTGATTCTCTAAAACAAATCAAAGAACATTTAAAATATTATGTTATCATATTTCAAATCCTAATTGAGCTTTATTTTTAAGGTCTTGCTATTTCCTTCACTCAAGGTATATTTTATTTCTTTAAATAAAAGTAAATCTATTACAAAATGCAGTTTTACCAGTTACTTGGAAGCCAAATTTCAGGCTTTTTTAAATCTAAAATCTTAAAACATCATAAAATGCTTAAACAGAATAGGTTAGAGTTCGGGTCATCTCTGAAACTGAATCTGATTGAAATGCTAGCCTAAACAACTACTCAGGTCAAATCATCAAAAAGACCACTATTTACAACAGTACCAATTATGTTATTACTCTACTAGAGAAAGCAAAAAAGAATTTTTTTCTTCATTATTGTACCTTAGATGAAGGTTTACAGAACAAACAGTTTCTCATTAAACAGTTACACTTATTGCTTTATGACAACAGTTAACAACCCCACGACATGTCAACACTGCCCCTTCTCAACCTTGGATTCCCTATTACCAGCTTTCCTGTCCCCTCCTGCCTTCTAGTCCTTGTCCCTGGACTGTTGTGCCCCATTAGTCTTGTTTTGTTTTATGGGGCTGTCTGATCTTTGGCTGAACGGTGAACCTCAGGAGTGACTTCATTACTGAGCTAAAAGGGTGTCGGGGGCCCATGCTCTCGGGGTTTCTCCAGTCTGTCAGGCCAGTAACTCTGGTCTTTTTCTTTGAGTTAGAATTTTGTCCTACATTCTTCTCCAGCTCTATCTGGAACCCTCTGTTGTGATCCCTGTAAGAGCAGTCGGTGGTAACCGGACACCACCTAGTTGTACTGGACTTAGTCTGGTGGAGGCTGTGGTAGTTGTGGTCCATTAGTCCTTTGGACTAATCTTTCCCTTGTACTCTTTTTTTTCATCCTCCCTTGCTCCTAAAGGGGTGAGACCAGTGGTGTGTCTTAGATGGCTGCTCACAGGCTTTTAAGACTACAGACACTACTCACCAAGGTAGAATGTAGAACATTTTCTTTATAAACTGTGTTATGCCAATTGAGCTAGATGTTCCCCGAGACCATGCTCCCCACAGCCCTCAGCCCAGTAATTAGGTCCCTCAGGGAGTTTGGATGTATCTATGGAGCTTCCATGACCTTTCCTGTACAAGCTGTGCTGGCTTTGCAAAAGGGAATATTTTGATCTTTATAAAGACAAAATAGTCTCATTTCAAGAACTTCAAAAGTATCCTTCAATATATGCCATGTTGTTGCTGCGTGCCATCAAGTCGATTCCGATTCACAGAGACCCTACAGGACACAGTAGAACTGCCCATAGGGTTATCCAGGCTGTAATCTCTATGGCTAGTGGGTTCAAACCGCAGACCTTTTGGTTAGCAGCCAGGGGCTTAACAGGTCTCCTTACAACATATGGCGTAGATCTGTAAAATGAGAATACCTAATGTACCTATCTTAACAGGACTATTATGAGAATAGAGTATGAGATATATGATGTACAAATTTGATTTGAATAGTTAGGTCCCATACAAATGTTAGGTGTTATATAAGCCTATGTTTAGTTCAAGGATCCCTGGTAGCACATTGGTTAAGAGTTCAGCTGCTAACCAAACAGTTGGCAGTTTGAACTCAACCAGCAGCTCCACAGAAGAAAGACCCAACAATCTATTCCCATACAAATTACAGCCTAGAAAACCCTATGAGACAGTTCTGCTCTGTCATATGGAGTCACCACGAGTTGAAATCGACTCGACAGCACCTAACGACAACAACGCTTAGTTCATCGATTTCAGATTGATAGATTAAATCAGTAATTATAAAAATTAACAACTTATTTTGCTAAGAAACTTTAAGGAATGTATTCATATTTAACTGAAGTAGTTCATTTTTAAAAAAAAAAGGAATGTTGGTAACATTAATGATCTAAATAATGGAATCATGAAAGACATTTCTACTACTACATTACCCTAGTGAATCCTTCTTGTATGTAGACACCTTAATGTACACAGGGATTTTAATTAACTAAAAGATATACTTCCTCATGGAACGCACACCTCCATTAAGGCCATAGAATGTGTTCATTAAAGAAACAGTTACTGTTTAGTTGTAAAACTATTAAGATGAAGAAAATGTCCCTTTAAGCAGTTTTCAATACATATACAAACAAATAGAATACAACAAGTTAGGTGATAAAAATTTCCATTATAGAAATGTAAACAAAGTTCAATAGAAATTCAGACAAAGGGGAGGTTATTTCAAGCCATGTGGAAAAGTAGGCAAAGATATGTCAAGAAAGACTTCAAGGAAGAAGTCATATTTGTGCTGGGTTCAAAAGGATGTACAGGATTTTGAAACATCCCTAAGTAAAATACACATTTCCCAAGAAGAAAAAATGCTTCCAGTTCACTGGAAAGAACTCTATCTCAATAAATGGTACCAACATCCCTCCAGTATCATTTACCATTAAACTAGAAGTCACCCTCAACACATCTCCCTCTAACTCAATGCCCCTATATCTAATCCCTCACCAATTCTTATCTATTTTCCCTCTTAAATATCTCTCAAATCTGTCCACTTCTCTCTTCTCCACTACTATTTCCCTGGCCCAGATTACCATCATCTTTTGCACAAACTACTATAGCCTTCTGGCTAGTCTCACTTATCCATGCCAATCTATCTTCTGCACTGCAGCCAGAGTGGTCTTTTCTAAAACAAAGACATCAGGAACCACCTCCCAGACCCAAATCCTCTCTGGCCTCATCTTATACCATGTACTCTCTCACTATCTGTGCTTCAGCCATTCTGGCCTTTATTCAGAGTTCTTCAAACTTGCCATGCTTGCTAACACCAGGACCTTTGCAATATGATATTCTCTCCATTTGGAATGCTCACCCATTCCTATCCTCCTTCATCTGGTTAACTCCAATTCACCCTTTAGATCTTAATACCAATGTCACTTCCTCAAGAAAGTCTTCCCCTTAGTCAATATGTTTTCTCTTCTGTCAAAATATCTATGGTAAACCAACAAATAGAGCAAGCATCACTGCCCTGCATGCACTACAACGTGCAGCCTATGGGCCAAATACAGCCCCTTCATCAGCCCCCTACTATACCCTTACTTCCCACTGTGCATTTAGCAAAATCACGTTTTTCTTTTTTTTACATATAGTTAGCATGACTTAGTAGCTTAGTAGCTTAATTACCTGCTAGTAAGGAACCTGAAAATCTTGGTCTAAAACGAGTAAAACCGACCTTGCTTGCCAAATATGCAGCACCTTCAAAAAACGAAAAAAATGTTTCAATGGTTTATTGAGATCAAATGCATTTCCAGCTTCCATTACACCATTTACAGGAAGACATGTGCTATGAAAATTTGTAGTCAGGGCTTATGAATGAATAAATAATTGTAGAATATCCATTCAATGAAATACTACTCAGCAACATAAAGGAATTAACTATGATACATGCAACTGCAAGGTCAGTAGTGGTTCAGTGGAAAAATTCTCACCTAACACATGGGAGACCTGGGTTCTATTCACAGCCAAGGCACCTTCTGCACAGCCACCACCCATGTGTCAGTGGAGGTTTGTGTGTTGCTATGATGCTAAACAGGCTTCAGCAGAGCTTCCAGGCTAAAACTAAGAAGACTTGGTGATCTACTTCCAAAATCAGCCAGTGAAAACCCTACGGATCACAAAAGTCTGATCCCATTGTACTTGGGGTCACAATGAGATGGGGGGCTGGGGGCAACTTGACAGCAGTTAACAACATATGCAACAGCATGGATGCATCTCAAGATAATTATCCTGAATGGAAGAAGCCTGATCAAAAAAAGAGTATATATTGTATGATTCCACTTACATAAAATTCTTAAGAGTGCAAACTAATCTATAAAGACAGAAAGCAGATTAGTGGTTGGCTGGTGATGGGGGTGGGAGGGAGAGGTAGGATGGAAGTATTACAAAGGGACACAAGGAAACTTTTTAGAGGAAATAGATACATTCTTTTTCTTAACTGTGGTAATGGTTTCATGGTTGTTTACATATTTCAAAACAAATTAAATTATACTTCAAATGTGTAGATTCTTGTACGTCAATTATACCTTATTAAATCTGTTTTTAAGAAAAGATGTAGGAACTGATCAGAATGTAGTGGACTCTACCTCACTTCCCATTGCTAAACTGCCCAAAACTCAACAGAATGACAGATTTTTAAATACCTGTAGGCCCATTAGTAGGAAATGAAGTTAAATTTCGGAACTGATTCACACGGTTAAATGTTTATGAATCATGCCTTAAACTTTCTGAGTCCTTGAAATATAAACCTTGGGGTATGTCTAAACTATAAAACATATGCACTGTAAGTATAGCCAGGTTCAAGAGGAACTAAGATGAAAGTGAACCAGGCCCACCAAAAGGCTTCAGTGCCCCTGGTCATTTAGAAAAGAACATATGAATTATATAAATATCCTAAAATGTCTGCTATATGGCCAAGTTCCGATCAATGTTTGGGTTGACTTAGTTCTGTGAAAGCAGATTCTCTTTCCTAGAATTACTGATATTAAACTGGAGAATGTAAATTCTGGAGTAAATAAAGCTATGCTCCGGATGACTACAACTCATGGTTAAGACTGTGAAGTCTCTCAAATATCAGTATTCTCACTGACTCGATTAAAGAAAAATAATAGGCTAGAAAGGCACACTTTTACAGAAAAAACTATTCATACTTTGTATAACTGCTAAAAATACATGAATTTTGAATAGCTAACAGACTATATTTAACCTTTTTTAATTACAGAAATATTCACAACACTCACCCACATACACTTTTCTCATATTGCATGCAATTAAAACTTGGGACAACTTTATGAAGATGTTCTATAGCCTCATGGCATTCAGTGCAGAACAAATGACATTATTTTGTAGTTACAGTACCATATAAAACACATAGGTGAACTACAGGATCAAGGTTTAAATTAACAAATATCATGCTGAATGCTTTTTACAATAACAGTTTGAATTTTTTATCTGTGAGAAGCCAAAGTATACAGTGGTTAAAAACATGGACTCAAGAGCAGACTACATGGATTCAAATCCCACATCAGCCATTTACTAGCTGTGTAACCTTGGACAAGTTCCTTTACACCTGTATGCCTCCAATTTCTCATCTATAAAATGGGGATAATAACAGTATCTCCCTCATAAGGTAGTGTCTTATTTATCTAGTGTTGCTGTAACAGAAATACAAGTGGATAGCTTTAACACTTTAGGAAGCTAGAAGTCTGAATTCAGGGGATAGGATATAAGGGAAGGCGCTCTCTCTGTCAGCTCTGGAGGAAGATCCTTGTCTCAGCTTCTGAAGCCTCAGTGTTTCTGGGTTCCTTACAGATCTTCACTTGGCATCTATCTTTCCCCCATTTGTGCTTGTCTGTTTGTGTCTAGGCTGCTCCTTATAACTCAGCAGTGATTAAGTTTAGACCACACTGTACACTGATATGGGCTCATTAATATAACAAAGAAAATCCTATTACCAAACAGAATTATAGCTACAGGTATAGGTATAGGGGTTAGTTTTCTAACATATATTTTGAGGGGACACAACTGAATCCATAACAGGTAGTTACAGGATTAAATTAGTTAGTAGACATAAAGCATTTACAGTTGTGCCTAGCTCACAATGAACACCCAAAAAGTTTTACGTGTCATTTTGTTACTATCGTGCTGGTGATAGTCACTGTTATTACAGAGTTAAGATCAATATATATGATAAACAACACTATGACTAACAATTTGACAAATACCAATATACTAAGAATTAATGCAAAAGAATATATTGCTTACTCTATCTAGCATCCTCACTTTTATTCCTGAAGCTCACCAATAAAAACTCAGTATCAGTTCTTACCTACATGACACTGACAGAGGCAGGGAGGCCCAGATGAGACATGCTGCTTAATTGCTGAGAGAACTTCTTGTTGTCGCCGTTTTTGGCTGCCATCAAGTCAGCCCCCAATTCATGGTGACCACATACACAACACAATCAGACAGTGTGACCCGCAGAGTTTTCACTGGTTTATTTTTCAGAGGTAGACCACCAGGCCTTTCCTCCTAGTCTGCCTTCATCTGGAAGCTCCGCTGAAGCCTGTTCAGCATCACAACAACACGCAAGCCTCCACTGACAGACAGGTGGTGGTTGCACATGAGGTGTATTGGCCAGAAATCAAATCTGGGTCTCCAGCATGGAAGGGGAGAATGCTACCACTGAACTACACTGTCCCCAAAAAAGCATGAAAGTGCTACTTTAAATAGCCTGTGATTTATTTTAACACAAATATTTTAAACTGGAAGCAGTAACTGTGAACTTAAATAAGAGCAAGGGTAATCTTTTCCCAAAAAGTACTGGATTGGGACTCAGACAGTGATAATCTTACTTCACTAACAATCTTCAGGAGATACTAACTTTTTCATGATTAATTACTTCCCTGACAGAAAGGGAAAAAAGGCTTACCATGTTTTATAAGTTTGTTGAAAGGAAAAATAATGCAAGATATTCTGAGATTTTAGGGGGAAAAAGTAACATTAGAAAAACATAGTTTTATGTAACATGCCCACAGATAAATGGATTAACATTACTACTCATACAGGAGAGAAGTTAATATTGTTAGTTAAGCAACAGGAAAAGAAAGATGATCTGCCAAAAGGCATTACAAAGCAAAGCCTCTCTCTAGGTGACATTCTCACATATGACCATATAGGTGTAGACCAAAAACACAACCTAAAGTGCAAATAACTAAAAACTTCCTCTTAAATTGATTTAGTTTGAACTTGCAAAGGAATGACTGATGGCTTTCTTACCTGAACCAAACAGCAAGAAATCTAGCCATATTCAAATCATCTGGCGTCTCTTTTTAATAGAAATCACTACATATGATGCTGTTCTTTCTTAACCATGTTACCAGGTTAAATTAAAAAATAACCTTATCAATTTTAATTTCTATAAAAAGGAAAACTGCTATGATATCTTAATGAAACCAGAAAATACTAAATAAAGGCAGAGCCATTTTTTTAGTTGCTGAAATATGTCTTCTGTTAATTAGTAGGGCTGTACTGGCCATCTTCTTTTCAAGGTCCGGTGAGACAGACTAATCACCAACCACCTGGACAAAATTGGCCGATTTCAAAATAGGACCATGCATTAGAAACACCTTGGGTTTCCTCACTCAGGCGCATTCTTAAAATTTACTAATACACGGAAAATTGTATATAATCAAGCTTAAGGGAAACATGGGGGGAAATCTGGAATTGTGGCTATGCTGTACTTCAGCACAAACCGGAATGTACAAAAATAGATTGCAGCCAGGCAAGGGGATGTTTTATGCTGTCAGTCACTGCCTTGGATATAGTGCAAATTCTTTCCTTTTTGGACAATTATTATATAAAATATGTCAGTGAAAAAATTTTGCTACAAGAACAAAATGAAAACTTGTATTTTGAAATCAAGTTAAACTACTTAGTTCCTTTCTAAATGTGCCCCTTTCTGACTTACCAAGGCAAGCTCATCATGTATTGCATTATAAACAAAACATAATCAAAACAGCTAACTGATAAAAGAAATTTTGGTTAGTTGGTTAATGGTCTATATGAAATATAATTTTTCAGAGTCTAATTCCTATTCTGACCTTTTTTTCCTGAAGAAAAGACTTTAAATTACATTAGTCATTAATGTTCTTGTTGCCATCCCTTGAGTTTAGCTTTGCTTGACATTATAATACACTGCCCTCAGAACATACTTAAATTAATCCTGTACTACAAAACTCAATCATCAACACAGTACTATGTAAGGTATACATGTCAGTGTCTCATCCAGCTAAAGCAAAATGAACCTATATTCAAGTCATATTCCATAAATGTCAAATCCTTTGTAATACTCCAAGAAACAAAGAGTAGATGGAAGGCCCAAACAGCTGAGATGAAAGCCCATCAACCTTGTTTTATGAAGTACCCAAAACACTATGTGTCTGTGTCAGGTTATTTCAGTTGGAGAGGTCTGGATAGGTTGGATAGGTCATAGTCATGGATTTGACCTTTAGCAGAGCAACTGCTTTGACTTTATACTCCTACTTTTCCCCCATTCACTTGGAAATATGCCATTAATCAAAAGGAGTACCACTGGAAAAAACAACTCAATCTATGAAGGACAGTCTTATAAGCATCAGGACTCTGAGGACATTTAACATGTGCTAAATAATATTTAAGGTACTACATGAAATCTAGGAGCCCTAGTAGCACAATGATTAAGCACTTTGCTGCCAACCAAAAGGTCAGTGGTTTGAACCTACCAGACACTCCACATGGCCATCTGCTCCCATAATGATTTAAAGCCTAGGAAACCCTATGGGGCACTTCTACTCTTCTAGGGTCACCATGAGTCGGAATCACCTCAACGTCACACAACAACACAAGAAATCTATGTAAAAAGGTATCATTATGTTGAAAGCGGCAATAAAGCAGTTGGACTTCAAATTATGAGCTATACTTTCATATACAAGTAACAGAAATTGCTTTCCAAGAAGTTTGCACCAATTTAACACTAATTCCCGGGCCTTTAAAAACACTTCATACTCTTCTAGGAATTCAGCCTAAGGAAACAGACGTTTGGTTCAAAGTCTTGTGCACAAAGATGATTAGTAGATACACAAGAATTTAAAACATTTATTGATTGTGTGGAAGGGACAATGACTGCTTGCCAGATGGCCAAACCAGTTGCCACTGAGACTCAGGACAATCCCATGTGTCAGAGCAGAACTATGCTCAATGAGGTTTCCAATGGCTAATTTTTTGGAAGGAGATCACCAGGTCTTTCTTCTGAGGTGCCTCTAGGTAGACTGAAACCTCCAACCTTTCAGTTAGCAGCCAAGCACATCAACAATTTGTACCACTCAGGGACTCCTGCCAGATGGCAGGCAGAGGGATATTCTTCATGGAATATCATTTTATACTTTCTGAATTTTGAAGCAGGGGAATGTATTACCTATTCAAAAAAATTCAATTAAAAAATAAGATTAAATATATGTGAAAAAATTTTTATACCAAATATATACAAAAAATAAATTATACAAAGAAAAAACTGGAATACAACAAAATATTAGAAATAGTTATCTCTGAAAGGTGCAATTACAGGTGATTTTAATTATCTTTGGATTTATCTATAATTCAAATTCTTTACATTAAGCACAGAAATACTTAAGGATATGAACCACAGAGGTTAGAAATTAAAGGGGAAGACAGAAAGTTATTAGGTATTATCCACGGTTCTAAACATCACACATGAAACATTCAAATGTCCTTAAAATATCACTTCAAATTGCAGCACACATCTAAAAGAGATGAGAGATATCTAATCTGTCCTCCAGTCTACCCTCTTAAGGGTCACTATGAGATTATTCTCATCCCTGTACTTTCTGGATGTTTTGTCCACTTTTGTTTTCGGTTACCTAGGTAATAGTGCTTCCAGCATTTCCCTTAAAGACTGTGAATCAAACAATCTGGTATTTCTCACTGTCGAATTTTCCTGACCTTAAGATTTGGTAGGCCATCTCCCTAAGGGAAAGCAGTATTAAGATCTAGAGGCTAAATCAGGAAGCAGAGGAATCTGAGGTTAAGGGTTCCAATTCTGACAAGTTGTGGAATTTGCCTCTAGTTTTGGGAATAAGCTACACTTCCTGAGCCAGTTTCCTTAATGAGGAAACTTAAAGGGTTGTTTTGAAAAAATATTGAGGACTGTAAACTTTGAAGTTTCTTTTTAACTTTTCAAATTGTCTTTGGGATTTTGTTTTCTTGCCTTGTGTTAAATACTTTCCTCCCTATATTTTCACTCTTCCCAAACAGTATCTACAAGTAGTGTTTTCAAATATCAGTAACAAACAGTGTAATTTTAGAAATCCTACTGAAAACACAATGTGAACAGAACTTAAACAAATGTCAAAGACAACTTATTAGAGGAATAATAGCGCCATCAGGATCTAAACTGGACAGTTACCGACAACAGAGACACAGACAACTAATTAGTACAACTAACACTTGGTTAGGGAAGGTAAGACTCAGACTCCTAACATCTGAAACGAAACCAAAGGGTCATTTACTTAATTTTCCCCTTTGGAGTAAATTAACTGAGAACCCTGCTGTAAAGATAAGGAAGATGAAAGCTTCTGTATCATAATCTAGGCAAATGAAGTTTTGTTATGCCCTCAAGTGTTCAATTTATGTTTCTTTTGTTAACAGTATATCCACAACACCACTTTGCTGAAGTTTCAGGATGTATGTTTTCCCTTCTATTTGTATATCATGCACTTCCTAATGACTGCCTTCTCACTAGAAAATAAGCTACATTACATTTGTAAAGGGTTTTCTACCTACTTGTCTTGAGAAGTGCTTGATAGCCTTTGGGAAGAAAGGTGTTTTTACCAGGGCTTAGAACCGGTTCATTCCAGTTCGAACCCCTGCTGAGAATCTGCATTTCTAACAAGTTCCCAGGAAGTTATACAGAAGAATCACCTGGGTATCTTGTTAAAATGTAACTTCTGATTCAGTATATCTTGGGTGGAAACACAAATTCTCTGCAAGGAACTTGTTAAAACGCAAATTCTCAATAGGGGGTTTGAACCAGACCGAACCTGTTTGAAGCCCTGGTTTTTCCAAACATCAGAGAGCAATTATCCCTCTGTGGAGGCAGGGTGAAGCAATTTCAGTAGTGCCCTCGGCACACTTCACACTCCTCCTCATGGTTAACAAGACCAAACACCTCTCTAGTTACTTAAAAGTAATTCCAATAGGGAGGGACAAGAGAGCAGACAGCTGAATTTTTTCTGGATTAACTCAGTCATTAGTTGAATGCTTTTTTGTGGCTCACCTACTTAAAAGGTGATCAAATCACTTTGTGTTACTGAAGAGAGCAACTGCAAAGAACAATTACATAAACCCTCAGCTTTAACTTACCTCACCCTTCTTTTTAATGAAACAAAGCATTAGAAACCACTGCCTTGACACCATTTCCTTAGTAATCTCCATACAGCCTGCTTTGTCATTTGAATCCCTTTTCTTTTCCTTAGCAAATCAGAGAAATGTATTTCATTCAACATAATAGGGCACAATTGTACGCCATTTTTTTTAAATCTATGTACTGAATTTTATTCTGGGAAAAAGATTAATGTCATTCCTTGTAAACAAACTATTCTCAAATAAGTGGGCATTCTAGAACTTTGTATTATTTATGTCAGAAAATTTGTACAGATCCTCAAGCCCATATCTGCAAATCCTAAATCTAAAAAGCTCTCTAAAATGCAAGGCTTTTTTCATAACTCCTCTGGCAGGAAAATCTGACCTGCACTGACATAAGGCTATTTATAGTCTTTATACCACTTACTGTGAATATTCATTTGTTTCATTGCAGAAATATTAACATGATTACCAGACACTGCTCCACTAGGAGGTTTATATTACTGTATATGTACCATATTCATTTTCTAAAATTAAAGAATTTTGAATTCTGAAACACTCTAACCCAAAGGGTTTTGGAAAAGATATTGTGGATAGGTAGTTCCATTCTTCAAAGATATTTCCACTCTTTGAAAACAAAACAGCAATAAACCTACATGACAGTAGAAAAATACTAAGATGTTATAAAGGAAACTGTCCATCATCTATGAATATGAACAGAACGTTTAAATGAGGGGGAAAAAGGGGCTATTTGAAATCAATATAATTTAAAATAAACAGTATATGCCTAGGCATTCTCGGAAGTTCTCTCTTATTTCAATGAAAAACTGTCAGCCGCCAATGTTATCAAATTTATTTGGAGATCATGGGAAATGAATCTATCGATGTCACATCCTAAGTATTGACCTCAAGCTTAAGAATCCAAAATTTTCTAAAATATCAAAACTCATTTCTAAAGGTGAAATTAATAGTATCTGAGGAAATTAGAACAGTTAAGTAGCATGAACATGTTTAAGATGCATTCTGTACACATTCATTGATTTTCTTCTAGCAATCAACTAGAATGTACATAAAACTTTTTATCTTGGTCGAAAAATTTAATTCATCTACGCATTAATACAAAACAGGAGTCACAGGCGGATATTTAAGACATGTAAAAATGAGTGATTCGCTAAGAACATTCAAAGTTAATTACCTTAACAACATTCTGTATAAAGCCAATGAGTTAGTCACATCCAATGCATACTGGGCAAAAATGAAACAACTTCCTGGATTTGTTACTGGCTGCAACATTTTAAGTAAATAGAGACACTTTCCAAAACACAATGAAACAAATTTCATTTTTTGTGCTAATTCCTAAAACATAAGCAATAATACATACAACAAAAAGATAAGACTTTCATCCCATCAACCCATATCCAGTCCCTGAAAATTTCTTACCATTTCTGGAATTATAGGGAATTTCAATTCCATATTAAATTAATTTTAATTCCCTGTTTCTTATGCTTGCTGAAACAGTATCAGCCTTTTAGAAATTTTCCAGCAGGCTCCTATCAGTCATTAATAAACAATGAACTATAGGGGTTCCTCAGGTAGAAGGAAAATTACCTGAATGAAAACACAAAGATGAAGATGGAATAAAGTGCACTGGAAAGAGTACACATGTGGAATATGGCCTATTAAGCTCCTATCAGACCCAACCTCTCACAGATAACAACTATGAACTCTGGGAAAGAATACAATAAATAAAATTAAATACATACACATATACATAAACAAGTGGCCTGAAAGTACTGAATAGTGAACAAAAGTAGGAAGATTCTAGAGAGTTGAAACGTGGAAGAAGGGACCAGTATGGGACTCACAGAAACCCAGCTAAAAATAAAAGAATAAACTAAGATCTGAGCTACCGAAAATAAAATAAACAATGAACTGTATACTAGCTTGTGTTGTTGTGTGCCATCGAGTCAATTCTGATTCATAGCAACCCTACAAGACAGAGCAGAATTACCTCACAGGGTTTCCTAGGTTTAATCTTTTATGGGATCAGATAGCCAGGTCTTTTCTCCCCTGGAGGCGCTTAATGGTAAGTAATAACATTGACACTACTCGTTTTATTAATTGCATTTTAGATAAGTCCTGCTGATAGTATTAAAATTAGAAAGTATATAATTTCTTGTTGACTCCTTTAGTGTGGTAACTATATTCCCCTCTAGCCATCCAAGAGCACATCTGTACATAAATACACTTGCAGACCTGTTGTACTGATGTGTACAGAGCTCCACAGCAGGCAGTCCTAGGGACTGGTATTTTAAATTTCTACTGAAGAGTGTCGAACACTTGCCATCCATTCATGGTAAAGTAGTTAATTTTAATGTTCTCATTGTTTACCAGAAAGTACAGACAGTGAGGCTGGCTTTGCCGCTCCCGTTTCCTTTTGCTAGGCTGCTGAGCTTTTTCAGCCAATTGCCTTTGCTTTGAGGCTATAAATATCTGAAAAATGTTCTGCATCTGATGCTCTTGGATTCTGCATCCATATTTAGCTGCTTGTGGCATGCCTTTGTTGAAGCTACTCTACCACCCATAGGATCTGTCAGGTTGAGATCTAGATGATCTGAGTACAGATCTACATTCAATAGACACTGAACCATATAAGCAAGGTGCCCATCTGTTAGACACAGTGACAGTGACAGAAAGGGAAAAACAGGGTTACAAAAATACACAAGACAGACTCGCTGACCTCAAGAATTGTATAATCTTGACAGGGCATAAATACAACTTAATATAATACTGGAACGAAACATTTTACAACTAAAGGAAGATGAAAGCCATGACAGCATAAATATTTTCTCTTAGCAGCGTCTCAGAGATGTGCATTTGTCTTCTAAATATAGATTCACCTATTATAAAGCTCTGAACATACTCCAGAAAAGTTTTCCAAATCATCATCAAGGCACAAAACTCTGGATACATGTAATATCAACCAAACAGCCAGTCTGGTCAATTGCAAACTCAGAACAGGGCCCAGTCTTGAAATTATGTGAGGCAAACTAATAAAATATTGCTTCTAAAAGTTTCTGTTAATATATTCCTTCTTTTTTTGGGGGGGGGGGGGTGGGGGGGGGCTTGTCATTTGTTTGTTTCCATACTGATTTCAAACAGAAGTATATCACAGAGGATGTAAACCACAGCTTCAGCCAGCAGTGCTTGATACAGCTCCTTATTTTGTACCTTATCTTTAAAACCCACACGGCTATTTTACGTTAGGTCTCAATACTGCATGAGCTAGACCTGAGCAAGATCTTCATCCTCACCTTCCTATCTTGTGAAAACATTCCAAACAAATACACAACTGCCCTCGACATTCCTTCTTTCAAAACTTAGTTCACTGACCTTTTGATAAAAGTGCTCCCCCAAATCCCCTGACAATCATGATATTTAAGTTTAAGCATTGAGTTAAGGCTTGCTTGATGCCTGGCCCCAAGAGTCAGGCAGGAATTTGAAGGCAAAGTTGTAGGCAGGCCATAGAATCAGACAGCTTTAAAGCTAAAAGGGACCACAGATATCGCCCACTCCAGATTTCACATTTTATGTAGAAACCTAGTCTCAGGGAGCTAAAATTACTTACCCAAAGTTAGACAGCCAATTTGTGGCAAAGCCAGAATGAAAACCCAGGTTCTCAACTTCCAGTTGTATACTCTTAGACTAGGTTCCCAATTTTTGGGTTTCTTTAAAATACATCAGACTATACTCATCAAAGTCTCTTACACTTGAGTAGAAGAACCTACGTGTTCCAAGATAATCAGGGTTTTGAGCATACAAAAGAAGAAAGCAAAAAAGAGAGAAAAAAAAAAAAGTGTCTTCCAAATTGACTCTTTACATTATATATTTTTACTTCAGAGTTTCTCAAATAGACATCTTAAAAACTAGCTAAGGATACTGAAAAGTCAAGAGTCATACCAGAGTTTGGGAATACAAACAGCCACTGGATTACAAATGAGTTCCGTTCCTAAATCTGTCTTTAAGCTGAATTTGTACATACAGTTAGGTACGGTTCATACCTAACGTCAGTTAGACAAATGTGTCTTAGTATACAGCATATAGTGTACCTTTCTATGCATAAAATAACATTAAGGACTTCCAAATACATTAAAACATCTTTAACATAATAATACAGTAATAATAATGTTTTGATTCAACATCAAAAAGAAGTACCCCTTTGTTATTACGAACTATTGTATGTACCTCGAATTTTTAATATAATAGGCTTTACGGGTGTTGGTTCCTAACTACGGGTTGTATGTAAGTCGGACATTCATAACACAGGCACTGCTTGTATTTACATCAAACTAAAGACAACAAAGTAGTATCCAGGATAAGCCACCTTAGAGGAAGGAAAGCAGCAGTACTAAACAGTAAATAAAAACAACTTCTGGTTAATTGATAAGGAAGACAAAAAAAAAATTACAATGAAGTGTAAAGTCTGCAACCTGGCACCGAAATGCACAATGTATTTTTTCTTAAAATAAACACAAATGAAGCCCTAGGAATGCACTACAAACACAAGCACATATTTACATGCAAAGAACGAGTTACCATGAGGTCTAGAAAACCATGACAGAGTTTTGGACACTGAAATTCTGAATGATCCTATATATATATCCTCACTGTAGCATGGCCCAATCTCTAACTTCATATAAAAAACAGTATGCCAAACAAGTATGTAAGGATAGGAAGTAGGATAGAATAGGAAAATGTTATAACCATAATACATTCATTCATACTCTTTCAGATTCTCATCATCCTTGGTTAGAAGCGATCAACTAAATGGGATTAGCAGACTGATGGAAAATCAGGCACTAAAGTTTTTAATCTCATCTGCTGAGAACAAACCGGGTGACCTTGTACCATCTCCCACTTCTCTGCTTTAATTCTCTCAGTTCAATCGAAAAATATCAAGAAACAATTATAACAACCCACCAAAATACAAACTGGTACATACATAAATCCTTAAGAAGAATTGGTTATAAGAAGAATTGCTAGATTTTTAGAACTCAAAGGGACATTAGAGATTATTTATTCCAATCCACTCATTTTACAGATCAGGAATTAGAGGACAAAAAAGTGATCCCATCTGCCCCAAACCACACAGCTGTTTAGTGGCAGAACTGAGGCAAGCACCCAGATCTCTCAACTCCTAGCTCTGTGCTCTTCCTGACAGTGATGGACATGGAGTCATGAAACCAACTGAACTCTCTAGAAAGGCAACTTCTAAGTCTTGGGCAGTCTTGAACAGTAAACATATACCCTACTCAGAAGGACGAAGAAAAAAACGTAATATACTTTATCACTAAGGGCTCAGGTGCGCATGACTGCAGGATAACATCTTAACATTGTGTTTGATCCCAGGTGCTTTAAATTTGCCGTCTTATACTCAGCCACACTACTGTCTTTTGTCTTCATGTGAGCTAAGTGATAAACATCTTGACGTTTCAACATTTTGGAAAGCCACAGCTCAATCCTGAATGCCAGACTATAAATGCTTGGGCTATGAGTTTTCAAAACCAGCATGGTTTTAATGCTGCCACAAGGCTCACAATACCAGAATCTCATCATTCAGTTTTAATTAAAGAGGTGGTTGCTAGGAATGCAGAAAGGGAAAGTTTTAGTGTGTTCATCACTTTTAGCCTGCTGAGTGGCAACCCAGTCACTTTACAACCAGAAGCAGAAACAATAGTGCAATCTGCAACAATCCACCCCGCCGCTGCCTCCCACCCCCCCAGAATGAGTGGTTGCTTTTGGAAAGTAAAGTTCAGTAAGAGGTTAGTTTAGTCTGCTACCATCAAATAAAGAAATGTTAGGATTTGGTTTTTTGGTTTTTGTTGGGTTTTTCATTTTATTCGCTAGTTCATCTTCTACTAAGCTTGCTCAGAATATCTTCTTTCCAGCTTTGCCTCATTCAACAACAGAAAAAGATGAGACCTCATTCACTCGACTTCATGGTGTGTCCTGTCACATCTTCTTGAAGATGGGTTGGCAGCTACCTTGAAATAATTACCTAAGAATCAAGTCTGGATAGCCCAACTACACTCTAAACTTACTGCAGGTACCTAGAGGTCCGAAGACCACAGGGAGGCACATCTCTCTACCCAGGTGTTAGTCTGCAGACACTTATCATAAACGCACCCTAGAACAAAAAGGGATGTGGGTAACTGACCCAGAATGGAGACTGAGAATAGGGCTGGGACTAGGGAATGAATTTCACCCCGAGCAAAGATAAGAAATGAAGACGCCTCTAAGACGGCAGGTAGTCCTTACCGTACACCCGCACCCAGCTCTGTTGCTGACACACGGACTCCAGAAGGATCCGATCCAACATGCCACTGGTCACGGCCCCACTGACTGGAACAACAGCGTCCAGCTCCTCCGGGGGCAGCGGCGAGTCGGACTCCAGCCCCGGGAACATCTCCGGCCAGGATAGCGCCTCCGCGGCTCCTCCGGACGACGGGGAAAGCTCCATGGTTCCCCGGAGGGACGAGGTGACGGCGGCGGGGCGGGCACGCGGCTCCGCGCCCTGCCTGCGGGAAAGGGAGGAGGAGAGCGCAGCGGCCGGGGAAGGGACCCGAGCGGCGGTCGCCGCCGACACCGCTCACCTCCTTCCCCGCCGCCCACTGCCCGCGACTCGAGCGCTGCAGCCCACCTGCAGCCGGCGGGCGGGACCCAGGTGGGGAGGCGGATCCAGCGTGGTCCGGGCCGGGGGTGGGTCCGGGCTCAGGTGTGGGTCCCTCTCGGGAGCGGAGGGGGAAGGACCCAGGAGAGGGGAGGCTCGCCTTCCCACCCCCTGGGAGCCGCCTTCCTCAGCCCCCGCCCGCGTCTCTCGCGGCCAGATAGGGTTCAGGCTGGAGATGGAGCGGGTCCGGCTAGGCTGGGGGCGTCGCCGCCAGGGGCCGCCCCCTCAGACCGGCTCCCGCCGCCACCGCCTCAGGAGCTCCGAGTGCCCGCTCCCTAAGCCTGGGGAGCCGTAGTCCTCAGGCTCTCGCCAGCCTGTTCTCAACTCTCACCCCCGAAATGAGCCGGCCCGCCCCCCTAACTCTCAAGCCACAGCTCCTGCCGCGGCTCCAGCTCAGCCGCGGATCCCACAAGCCCGGCAACCGCAGCGGTGGCGGCGGCAGGCGGCATCCCAGGGTGATAGGCCGGAGCAATCGAGGGCCGAGAGCCCGGCCGCGTGTGCAAATGAGTAACGAAGCGGAGGAGGAACTACCACCGAAGGCACGAAAAATCGGACACCGAATTATTCATCTGGCCAGTCCCGCCTACTTTCCTAATACCCTCTTCCCGACCATCCTGCGGTGCTTGGTCTGGGTGTCCCTAGCTGCTGCTTAAAGTGGAAAGACGCCGTGCGGAGGCGGGGAGGCAAAGGGGTGCGGGAAATTTAAAAAGAAAGGAATGGAGCTAACTTTTCCCTTTTTCTCACCTCTTTCTTTTGTTGGGGGGAGGGGAGAAGGACCAATATTTCTTTCTTATTGGACGAAGAGATTGAAGAGGCTGCTTTATTTTACAGTCACCCTAGGGGGAAACGCCTCCTTCCTTCCCAGAGAGGAGAGTTGGCAGAGGGTCTGGGATTGTGGGAAATATACAGAATCCGCGCTGTGCGCCTTGTCCGCGCCGAAGCTGGACTTGTCATCGATTTAGAATAGCGTGGTTGAGAAGTGTGGTGTGGATGGATGGACTGGCAGCGCAAGCACATGAAATGCTGAAAAGCCCAGTATTAACCAAACATGCTTCTCTTTTTGCCTTTGATCTTTGTGCAACATGTTGGCTTTTTTTCCTCTAATGATGTCACTTGCGTTTTATTTTTGGTCTGTTTGTAGACTCTGTCTCCCTCCTTGACCTTGTCTTTACTTTTATGCCCACCCAGAGCGGGCCCACCAGTTCAGGTCCAAGAGACTCATGGCAAAATAATAATAATAACTTTTTAAAATTGAAAACTAACAACTTAAACATTTTTCCCTACTTTACACAAGTATGCTGGTCTACCAGGACATATTTGAGTTTTCCAATTTTGTGGTGTCCTGATCTATTGTCTGGCTTATGCTATGAGGATATATTTTGTAATTTCCTCCAAACTCTTGTTTAGAGTAATATTATTTAAAAGCAAGAAGATAATCTCATCTGGCCTCTTGTTCAACAGATGAGGAAACTGGAACAGCCATGAGCTGGCAAATCAACCACAGTATAGATATGTCTGTAAGGTCTCAATGGCATTACAGCTTTGTTCCCTCAGGAACTTACATGATTATGCTTGTTGATACTCTTGGCAACTTATTGGAGTGATCATTTCCAATATTTAAAACCCTGGTTCTTACTATCTGATGCCATAGTCTTCCAAGTCTAAACTATTGTATTGTTCAGCATTTGAATGGGCAAGGGAGGATCTTAAAGCTCAGCACTGAGTAGGGCTAGAGCATTTTTATTTGTATTAAATTACTGTTGAAGTCATGGTAACATAAGTTAAGGAGCACATGAATAATGGGCATCAGATGTACAGATGTGAGCATCTCTTTATTATTCAATATGTAAGGAATTTATCTACCCAAGCAACTATCTCAAAACAGCATTAGGAGTGGTGTGTGAAATATTCACTGAAGTGTTTTTCAGACTTTTTCAGACTTCAGTCATCTGTTCTTGAACTGATGAAAAAGCCTCTGCCAACCCCTAGTAATCCTCCTACTTTTTTCGTGCAGACCCTCCAAATACCAGTTCCTACCCATACTGACCCCAGACTGGCTGCAAGTGGTTATCTAGTTGCCTAAGTAATAGTATGTCTGTAATGTATCTAGTGTTCATAACTTCAAAAGAAAACACTTGCACAACCTGCACAATAATTCTGTGAGATAAGCAGAACCAGTATTTTTTTTTATCATCACCAAGCTAATGGGAAAAAATTGGAGCATAAAATTCTATTAAGCAGTCTATCTAAATTAACGAGGCTAGTTAGTAGACTGAGATTGGAACCCTAGTCTCCTGATTTTTTAATTCACAAACGATCTGGATTCCTTAGAAGTTTTTTCCTTTTGGGGGTGGGTTGTTCGGACATTTGTGAAACCAAAAGTAAATATTTCATAGTGTTCTTCAAATTATTATCATTTAAGAAAAATGAAACAAAACAAATAAAGTGATAAACCAATTTATGTTGCTGGGAAGTGGTTAATCCTACTTGGATTTATACCCATTGTATCTCCCTGCTGTAATCCCAGATCTTAACGTGAAGATAAATCCTGGCCTGATAAAGTCTTAGTTTACAAAAGCATAGCTTGCAAACTGGCCTTACTATGTGAATCACAATAGAGCTAAAGTCTCATTTCTCTGCTTCCCCCTCCCCTCAGTCTCCCTCTCCCCTCCCACTGACCACCCCGTAGAGCTGATGACTCTAAACTCTCAGAGGCTGTCTACATTTTTATTGTGTTGGAAACTCCTAACTCCAAGAATCAAACCCAAGACCAGTGGGAGCTAAAAACTGGGAAACTGTGGTGGAGAAAAAATAAATTCCCTAGGTAATAGTCTGAAAAACAGGCCTGGCAATAATCTGAGATTTCCAAAAGAAAGAAAGAGGCCTTCATTTCTGAACACACACTGCCAATATTAAGGCGAGATAAGGTTTTGGGTTCTTGGCTGTCACAACCTGAGAGCCAGGTATATATCCAATTTTCTTACTCTGTTCAACTGTCAGAAAACATGCACACACACAAACACACAAAAGGTTCCTTCATCAAAAACACTGTTAAATGTTTTCTCATTTCCAGTTCCTCGCTATGAGTTGGAATCGACTCGACACCAATGGGTTTGTTTTTTTTATTTTTAGTCCCTTCTGGAATATGTAGGCACTACCTCTAAACAACTAATCCCCAGAAAGGTAGTGTACTTTTTAAACTGTGGCTCACTAGTCCCTCCCTCTTGAACATGATCATGTGGCATTCTTCCAATTATATTCTATAGTACTACTCATGCCCCTTCCATCATCAGGAAGAATCTAGACATTTCTCAAGAGTCTGCTGTCTTCCTCCCACCTCACTTTCTGATTCTCTGGTGATCAATCCACTTCTATGATTTAAACTCTCACTTTGATAGTGTTAACTTTGAGATACTCAACTTTTGCTCCATTCACAGTACCAAGGTCCAGTCAAGAGTTTGTAAATGTTGAACATCTCCACAAGATATGCTTTCTGTACTTCAAATCTACCCAGTGCATGGAAACTGACCTCACTGTATTCCCCTTTACCCCTGCCCAAACATCCCTCTCTTCTTGAATTTCCTTTTTATGTTAGCGAAACTAGTAGGTTCTATCTCAGACTCGCTTAAACATGGACTTACCTTTGAGCCCTCTCACCTACTGTAGTTTATGTAGATCCAACCTCTGCTTTCCATTCCTACTGCTCCCACCCTAGCTCAGGTCTCTTAATTTTCACCTAGATTCTTGCATTAGCTTTTTTAGCTATCTGCCTTCCCCTAAGGCCCTTCTACCTACAGTTCATCCTACACTCTATCGTAAGTAAATATTTTAAAGCGCAATTCAGACCTGGTCAAATCCAAGCTCAAAAAATAGCTCCTGTTGCCTACTGAGTAAAACGCAGCTCTACCAAGCTTTGAAGTCCGTGGGTGGTACAAATGGTTAATGCACTTGGCTGTTAACTGAAAGTTTGGAGTCTTGAGTCCACTTAGGGATCCTCAGAAGAAAGGCCTAGCAGTCTACTTCTGGAAAATCAGCATTGAAAACCCTATGGAGCACACTTCTACTCTGACATACATGGGGTCTCCATGAGTTGGAAATGACTTATAGCAACTGGTTGGTTGGTTACTGAGCTTTACAGGGTCTCGCAAATGTCCCAAACCACCACTGCTACCTGACTCATTGCTTAAACGCAACCAACCCAAGTAGCTCGCTGTTCTTCAAATATATCCAGTACTTTCTTTGCCCCTTGCCTCTGTTTAATTGTTTCTTCTACCTGGGATATCCTTTACTCCATGTCTGGCTACTAAAAACCTACCAACCTTCAAGTCCCTCAAACCAAATGACAGCGTCCTCCTTCCTCAAGTATTTGCCTATCCTCAGCCTCCCCTGAGTTCCCATGGCATTTGTTCCTGTCTGTCTTCTGGAATTAGATCACAGTATAGCCCTTGGTGTAAATCTTAATATCTGCTATTAGGTTATAAGCATCTTGAGGACAGAGACCATGCTATTCATGTTTATCCCCACGATGTCTTTCACATGTCAACTCCTCAATGAAACCGGAAGCCAGGAAACAAGAAATTAGACTGAAAACAAAAAGAAAACTTGGTCTGGTTCGCAAATATTTGGGGCCTCAAAAGACTAAAAATCGATTTAATGAACCCAGCCGTATAACCACCTCTCCTCTCCTCCCCGCATTTAAAAAATAAACAAACCTAGGCCCAGGAAAATAACATGACTCACCCAAGGTCGCACACAAATACAGAGAAGGAATTAGAATTCAGATCTCCTGAATCTCAATTAAACTCCATCAAAAGATTGATTTCTTCCTATGCTTTTCTGTCCTTATCTAAACAGATAATTTTCTTCTTGACAAAGTTTTCCATAGTAAGGTAATTTTATTCTTTTACATATTATTAAGCCTAAAGCATTTGTGCCACATTCCTGGTCCCACATATAATTTTAGCAAAATTATACTTATTTTTTTTAAACCAAAGGACCAAACAGAGACATCAGAGAAACATCTGGTCTGATTCATCAGGGTAGCAGCAACATTTCTATTTATACATGAGCACAGCCCTATCTTTGTAGCTCTCAGCTGTTCCTCACTGCTCAGTATGCTCCCCTTTTCAACCTTGGCTGTCCCTCATCAAGATAGCATCCTGCATCCAAAGTCTTAAGCAGAATCTAATGCAATAAAAGAAGATACATTCCCTACTCTCTAGAAAGGATCTGAATTTAAAAGGAAGTATTTCTCTACTTTCTCAATCTCTTTGTTCAAGAGAGTAGGACAGCAAGCCTCAAGTGGTTGGGCACCTGCCATTCATTCCCCTGCATTCTGGATAGAAAGAAACTGGATAAAAACCAAAACTGTGCCATGGTCTAAGGGGACATCCAGCTCAATTGGCATAACAGTTTATAAAGAAAATGTTCTACATCCTACCGTGGTAAGTAGTGTCTGGGGTCTTAAAAGCCTGTGAGCAGCTATCTAAGATACATCTACTGGTCCCATCCCAGCTAGAGCAAAGGAGAATGAAGAAAACCAAAGACACAAGGGAAAGATTAGTCCAAAGGACTAATGGACCACAACTACCACAACCTCCACCAGAGCCCAGAACAATTAGATGGTGCCGGGCTATCACCATCAACTGCTCTGACAGGGATCACAATAGAGGGTCCTGGACAGAGTGGGAGAAAAATGTAGAACAAAATTCAAATTTACCAAAAAACAACCTAGACCTGCTGATCTGACAGAGACTAGAGAAACCCCAAGAGTATGGTCCCTGGACACCCTTTTAGCTCAGTACTAAAGTCACTCCTGAGGTTCACTCTTCCACCAAAGACTAGACAGGTCTGTCTATAAGGCAAACAGTGACACAACTGAGGAACATGCTTCATAGGTCAATCGCGTATATAAGATTCAATGGACATACCAGCCCAAAAGCAAAGATTACAGGCAGAAAGAGTCAGGAAAACTTGATGAATGGAAACAGGGAACTTGGGTTAAAGAAGGGGAGAGCCCTGATACATTGAGGGGTTGGCAACCAATGTCTTGAAACAGTTGGTGTACTAATTGTTTAATAAGCAACTAATTTTCCGTGTAAACTTTCACTTGCAGCACAAAAAAAAAAAAATCAAAGCTGTGGCATGAGTCAGGTTTGGAAGCAGGTCAGATAGAAAGGAAGTGAGTATTCTAAACAGGGAAACTGAGGTTGAAGTAAAAAACTGAAGAACGCTGACTCTCCTCAGAGCCCCACTTGACAGTGATTATGAAATAGAAACTACATGATCTTAGCCAGTCATTGGTACCAAAGAAAGACTTATCTTCTTGGGTTTTGTGGGTGCCCTTTTACACCTGGCCTGTGTCCCCTAAGAGAAAGCCACTGTTTGTTCCAACCAATGACAATATTGTTTGAGAAAGCAGCAGAACTTGTCAGAGACAAACAGATCTCCTCCTGTTATTTCTTTTTGGCAAAAGCTCCTCCAAAATAATGACCTCACTTCAGCATTCAACTACAGGAATGCAAAAAGAATTAAAACAGTCGTATGGAAACACGGTGGCCCCTGACAACTTGGCCTAATTAAAACCTTTAGAGGTCCTAAGCACTGAAAATAATAAGGTACCCTACCCCACCACATGTAATTCAAAAGAAAAGCAAAACCAAATAGAAAAGTGTTAGGAGGAGCAAGAAAATTCTGATTTTTTTTTTCCAGGGATGACAGCTACAAGACTTGTTTTAGAAATGGCAAATATCAAACTCTTTTAAAACAATTTTTTATGTGTTTATTTGTACTCCTGCTTTGCCAGTGCCCTGAACACCGTATCTTCTGAGTAATCAAGTCCTGCCTGGAATACATGGCACCAGTCAGTTATTAACTAACACAATTTTTGAAGAGGGTAAGCTTTAGCTTTAGTTTCTGTGTTCTTCTTCTAAATACAGAAACACCAAGAGACTTCACCCTAGGCAAGGAAAATGATTACTTCTTAGCTTCGTGGTTCTAATGAGCCCTCAGAAGAAGCAGTCAAAAAAATCAGGGCCAAATGATTCTAGAGATTTTTAAAACTATTCCACAGTCCTCATACTACTCTGAGAGCAATATTATCATAATTTATCCATATGTGGAAGATGCACCAACCCAGGATAATTTTTCCTCTTGTATAATAAAGATGTCAAGATACCAGTTGTAATAACTGGAGCCTGTTTAAGACGCTTGTGAGGCAGGAAATATCTAAACTATCTCCCTTGCAAACTGATATCCAAATATGGATGAAGATGGTCATAGCAACTCTTGAAATGTCTTCTCTATCCTAATCAGGGTTGATTGCTGGTATTGAGAATACGAAGTATGGAAAGTTTTTTTTTTAGTCATTATCCCATCAGTTTATAACAGGACATCCTTACCAGGACAACTAGGGAGGAGCTGGGAGGTTCAAAGCTAATAGTCAGGGAGTGGGATATTAGAATTTAAGATTGCTAAAATTTAATGTCTGAGTGATGACAAGATACAAAATGTGGTCCTGAGATATAGGTAGCTAAAACAGAGTGGAGGAGAAGGTCATTGAAGTTAAGGAAGTACACAAATTAGGAAGGTAAGTTATTGAACAAGTTGTTAACACTTAACACCTACTGGTAGCAGTTGAGCTAAAGAGGACAACTTTGAGTTAAGTCCCAAAATCTTTGGGGAATAAGGGAAAGCAACCAGGAAATTGGTTAGCGGCAAAGAGGAGAGGGTAGAGAAAACCCCGCAAGAAGAGGATGAGATTTTACATGAGTTAAAGAATGACGATCTCGAAGTAGCAATGGGGAGTTAGTCAAATGCCAGCCCCTGCACCCAAATCTCTCTGCAGTATAACAAAGCAAAGGATAAGAATGAGCAGCCTCAACTAGAGAAATCTGCAAGGTAAATCCTGAAGTTGAG
This sequence comes from Dugong dugon, assembly GCA_030035585.1. Classification (NCBI taxonomy): domain Eukaryota; kingdom Metazoa; phylum Chordata; class Mammalia; order Sirenia; family Dugongidae; genus Dugong; species Dugong dugon. Next base: position 40,348,589 of record CM057469.1, on the reverse strand, counting down.
GGAAAGCACCTAGATTCAAGGCAAGGAAGTGGATACACTTGCAAGAAAAAAATATTAAGAATGTAGAGTGTTTTATTTATAATTGAATAATGGTTCCAGAGGGCTCAGCAGAAAGTATGACTAGTGGGGTCTGTAGTGATAAACACAAGAGGTGAGAAAGTGCTGAACCATTAAGGGAATGAGGATAAATAGAGGATAAGTGATTGGAAGCATTTACCTTTCAATCAATGATTGATAATTCAGAGACAGGCTTCAAATATTCTAACTTTAAATATTCTAGCACACATTTTGTGGTGTCACAATTGGAAAATGGTTCTCTCAAAATGCAGAGGTGTGGTGAAGGTTGCCCCAAAATTTTTGGAGAACCCATAAGGACTTTGTTTTTAGCCAAGCTGCCTCTCTGGAGTAGCAGCAAGGACCCTAGTTTTACCCACCTATAGAGATAAAGTTGTGATTAAGGAGAGGGACAATCTTTCCACTTTATTGAGAACTCAACTCTGTTGATTCCTTCATTTTATTTCAATTGATCGGCCTCTCTCAGAGTCTCTTCATTCCATGCCCTGCCTGGGATCAATGGTTGATCACCTGAAATACCCTTATACCCGTCCCTCCCATTCCCCTTCACTTTGTACTCCTACATCAAACCAGAATCATTTTCACCATCTGCTTTTTCTGCTCCTCCTCTTAAATGACTGAGAACTGAGAAAAACCACATACTCTAGGAATACACAGGGTCATTATACCAAAAAGAATTGTTCGACATTCAACCATTTCAGGAGGCAGCATGTGATCAAGAATTGATGGTATTGAAGGAAGAAGTCCAAGCTGCACTGAGGGCATTGGCAAAAAACAAGGCGCCAGGAATGGAGGAATTACCAATTGAAATGGTGCAACAAACAGATGCAACACTGGAAGCTCCCATTCTTCTATGCCAAAAAATTTGAAAGATAGCTACCTGGCCAAACCAACTGGAAGAGATCAATATTTGTGCCCATTCCAAAGAAAGGTGATCCAACAGGATGCGGAAATTATTGAACAATATCATTAATATTATACACAAGTAAAATTTTGCTGAAGATAATTAAAAAATGGTTTCAGTAGTACATGGACAGGGAACTTCCAGAAATTCAAGCTGGATTCAGGAGAGGACATGGAATGAGGAATATCATTGCTAATGTCAGAAAGATCTTGGCTGAAAGCAGAAAACACCAGAAAGATGTTTACCTCTGTTTTACTGACTAAGCAAGGGCATTTGACTGTGTGGATCATAACAAATTATGGATAACATTGAGAAGAATGGGAATTCTAGAACACTTAGTTGTACTCATGCATAACCTGTACATAGACCAATAGGCAATTGTTCAAACAGAACAAGGGGATACTGTGTGGTTTAAAATCAGGAAAGGCATGTGTCAGGGTTGTATCCTTTCACCATGCTTATTCAATCTGTATGCTGAGCAAATAATCCAAGAGGCTGGACTAGATGAAGAAGAACAGGGCATCAGGATTGGAGGAAGACTCATTACAACCTACAATATGCAGATGACACAACCTTCCTTGCTGAAAGCAGAGGACTTGAAGCACTTGATGAAGATCAAAGTCTACAGCCTTCAGTATGCATTACACCTCAGCATCAAGAAAACAAAAATCCTCCCAACTGGACCAATAAGCAACATCATCATAAATGGAGAAAATATTGAAGTTGTCAAGGATTTAATTTTACTTGGATCCATAATCAACGTCCGTGGAAGCAGCAGTCAAGAAATCAAATGATGTATTGCATTGGGCAAATCTGCTGCAAAAGACCTCTTTAAAACGTTGGGAAGTAGAGTTGTCTCTTTGAGCACTAGGGACTACACTGTTATTATGACAGTCTCAATGAATGTTTTTGCTACATTGAGACCACCAAGTAAGATTGCCGTCAACATGCTCAACCCACCTCCTTTTTTTTCAGAGGCCAGACCCTTCTCCCTCTTTCAGGACTTGGACAATTATTTTCTCTCTTCTTTCAATCTCTCCTACAACATTGGTTCCTTCCCTCAATTTATGTGCTAATTTTCTCCATCTAATCAAAAAGCTCCCAACCAATGAAATACACTGGTGTCTGCAACTTACTTCAAAATGCATACAAAAAAATACAATATGATTGATGGATAGATAAGTGGATAAATATGCGATAAACCAAATATATAGCAAAATGTCATTTGTAAAATCTAGGTGGGGTGGGTACATGTGTGTTCACTTTACAACTTCTTCAACTTTTCTGTACGTTTAAAAATTGTCACAGTGAAAATGTTGGGGGAAGGGGGACTCAGCATCCTCTGCAAATCACCATCCAATCTCTCCCTTTCTCCCTCTGCACTTCCTAAAAGAATAGACTATACTCACTGACTCCACTAACTTCTTACCTCCCAGTCAAAATTTTTCTTCAGATCTTTAAAAAAGAGATAAAAATGTTTTAACTACAGTTGAAATCTCCTTTGTACTCCATCTAATCCCCTTTCACTCTCAGCTACCAAGATGTAACCACCATTCTAAAGTTGGTGTATATTGTCAAAAATATATATGTGCTGCATAGACATACAATCTCTATAGTTTTTTCCTGTTGAATTTTTGTTTTGTGTCTTTTAAAATTTACATATACATAATATATCCTGGAATTTACCTTTTGCATTCAGTATTATGTTTTCTAGATTTATCTATGTTGATCTATGTTTTAACTGCTGTGTAGTATTGTATTGTACAAATAGTCCACTATTTCTTCATACGTAAGTATTAATTTACATATTCCACCACTGATGGTTGTTTCCAATTTTCACTATTGCAAACAATGAAGTAATGACCATCTTTAAGGAAAGTTTCCTTGTGCATATGTATAAGTGTTTCTCTAGGTATAGGTCCAGAAATTGAATTGCTATTTATTGGAGTATGCACTTTTTTTGTTGCTGTTGTTGAGAATATAAGGAGCCCTAGTGCAGCAGTAGTTAAGCACTCAGCTGCTAACTGAGAGGTCAGAGGTTTGAACCCACCAGCCATTTCTGAGGAAAAAGATGCGGAAATCTGCTTCCACGAAGATTACAGCCTAGGAAACCCTATGGGGCAGTTCTACTCTGTCCTATAGTGTCTCTATGAGTCAGAATCGACTCCACCACAATGGGTAAAAGGGTTGAGAGAATATACACAGCAGAATATTCACCAATTCAACAACTTCTACTTGTACAATTCAGTTACACTTATTACATTCTTCGAGTTGTACTACCATCTCACCCTCCTTTTCCAAACTGTTCCTCCCTCATTAACATAAATTCACTGGCCCCTAAGTTTCCTATCTAATCTTTCGAGTTGCTGTTGTTAATTTGATCCCATATAGAAAGAGCACAATATTCAAGGTAGATATTCTTTATTTGTAAGCTAAGCTATTATTTGGTTTTAAGAAGACTTCAGGGGATATTTTTTGTTTAAGTTTTAAAGATTATCTCAGGGCAATAGTTTCAGGAGTTCATCCACCCTCATGGCTCCAGAAATTCCGGATTCCATGAGAATTTGAAATTCAGCTCTGCATTTCCCCCCTTTGTGTCAGGATTCTGCTATAGAATCTTTTATCAAAATGTTCAGTAATGGTAGGGTATGCACTTATTCAACACTGTAAAATGTTGGCAAATTGTTCTCTAAAGTAGTTGAACCAATTTACTTTCCCAAAGCAGAGGATGAGGATTTCATATCTTCATATCTCTGCCAATATTTAGCATTATCAGACTTTTTAATTTTATCATTCCCATAGATATAAAAAGCTGTCTAATTTTTTAAAATTTGTATTTCCTTGTTTACTAGAGAGGTTAAGCATCTTTTTATATGCTATTGGCAGTTTGGGTTTCACTTTTTTGAATTGCCTGTTCATATCCTTTCATAATATTTTTCTACTGAATTTTTGTCTCTTTTATATTGATTTATAAAAGTTCTCTCTCCATAGAATCTTTATCCTAATCTGTCATCAGCTATTTGAATTGCAGATATTTTCTCCTAATCTCCATCTTGTCTTTTAACATTATTTTGGTATCTTTTCTCACACAGAATTTTTAATTTTAATTCGTCATCCTTTTTGTTTATGGTTTAAACTTTTCATATTTTAAAAAAGCCTTCCCTACTCCAAAGTCATTAATATATTTTTCTTTATTATCTTCGGAAAGTTTTATTATTTTGCCTTTCACATCGAAGTCTTCAATCCAACTGATTCTTGTTTATGCATACAGTGGGAAGTAAGGATTTAATTTTTCACCATATGGACAGCTAAAGGACCTTTTACTGAATAGTCCAGGTTTCCCCTACTGCTTTGTACTTTTTCACTTGCACCATGTACTAAGTTCTCATATGTGTTGCTCTGTTTCTTGGCTCTCTATCCTCTTCCATTGAGCTATTTATCTATTTATGCCCAATATCACACTGTGTTAACTCCTTCCATTTTTTTTTTTTTTTTTTTTCCTTCTCAAAATTACCTTGACTATTTCTTGGTGTAGAACTCTTCTATAGGCTACTTGAATTCAGCTAGTCAAATTCCACAAAGCACCCTATTGGGATTCTGATTGTAATACATTAAACTTACATATTACTTGAAGAGAATTGCCATCTTTATAATACTGAATTTTCCCTTCATTAACGTGGTATATCTCTCTAGTTACTTAGATTTATTTTACATCCATCAATAAAGTTTTATAATTTTTTTTCATATTGATCTTAGACATTTTTTAAACTTATTTCTGGGTGTATTATGGCTTTTGTTACTATAGTTTATAGTTTATAATTATAGTTTCAATTATTTTTATTATATTTTCTAACTAGTTATTGCTAATGTATAGACACACTATTGATTTCTGGACATTAATTTTTTTGTCCACCAACCTTGAAGAACTCTCTTATAAATGTTGATAGCATGTCAAAAGATTGTCTTGCTAATAATGATTATTTTGTTTCTTCCTTGCAGTCCCTATTCTTTTCTTTCCTTTGTCTTATTACATTGGCTAGGACCTGCAGGACAATATGGAATAGATACAATGACAGACATCCATGTCTTGTTCCTGAATTTAAAAGGAAATGTTTCCAATATCTTCCCATTAATTATGATGTTTGCTGGAGGTTTTTGGTATTAAGTCTTTTCTAATCTATTTGTAGTTATCTATGAAGGATATTTTAAAAATCATGAAACTGATATCAAATTTTATTATTATTTTTTCTCTATTTATTAAGGTGATCATTTAGGGTTCTCCCTTAATTAGATATGGTAGTGAATTCATTAAAAGAATTCTAAAAATAAAGTATCATTCCATGTCTGGGATTAAACCCTCCTTGATTATATTGTGTTTTCAAGGAACTGCAAATATTTTACTTAGTTTTTTGTGTATCTATACTTAAAAGTGAGACTGGTCAATAATTTTTCTGTCTAGTATTGCCCTCATCTGGTTTGAATATCAAGCTTATACTAGCCTTATAAAGGAGGTTGCCTGCCTACTCACTCTTTAAGCCACTACTATTCTATAAAAATGGGTCTCAAGATGATATCTCAATTGACACATTAAAAATATTTTCCCCTATCCTGAGGTTCACCCTTCAACCAAAGATTAGACAGGCCTATAAAACAATAACACACGCAGTTAAACCATGTATACAAGACTAAATAGGTACATCAGCCCAGGGGCAAGGACGAGACAGCAGAACGGGACAGGAAAGCTGGATGAATGGAAATGGGGAGCTCAAGGTCGAGAAGGGGAGAGTGTTGACACATCACAGGGTAGGCAACCAATGTCACAGAACAACATGTGTATTAACTGTTTAATGAGAAACTAATTTGCTCTGTAAACCTTCACCTAAAGCACAGTAAAAAAAGGAAGAAAAAAAAAAGAATTTTCCCCAAACCCTATATTATAATATTTTTATTACATTTAAAACTGTTGATAACTTCCTTCTTAAAATTTACTCTTTATTTTAATAACACCACATTTTCCTCATTCTCTCATATATCTCTGATCATTCCTTCTCTGCCTTCTTGTGGGTTTATCTCTCCCCAAGAACCTCCCTTGACCATTGTTCTTCTCACTCTACAGATGATCCATAGGTGATCCTCAAAGTATGGAAATTAATTCCAATGCTGTACCTTCAGCCCAAATCTCTCCCCTCAGCTCTAGCTTACTCTAGCTCATTCTGGCTGTCCCAAAGGCACCTGAACTCATCATTTAGAACTGAACTCACCATTTTCTCCATTAAACTAGTTCTTCCTCCTGAAGTCACTATGTTAGCTCACGACTCCATTATTCATAATTGTCATCCAAGAGAGAATCCTAGCATAGTCTCTTTCATTCATCTATCAAATCCAATCTGTCACCTTATCCTACAGTTTAACTTCCTAAACATTGCTTAAATTTGTCCCCATCTCTCCATCTTCACTATCCATACCTCAGAGAGGGTTTGCTTCATCTTTTGCCTGGACTAGAACAACAATTTACTAACAGGTCTCCTTTGTTTTGTCCACGTCGAATACAGGTGCAACTCTAGGTGCAAGTACAACCCCTTCCCAACTATTCTGTCTTTACAGTCACCAAAGTAATCTATTTAAGACTGTTTTCTCTCCATGTCACTTCCTTTCTTTAAAACCTTTTAGTGGTTCTGCATTGCAGACAGGATGGTCTACACTCCTTAACATGGAGTCAGAACCACCATTACCTACCTTTATCTCTAGCCTCATCTAGCGTCTTACTCTTGTCTCCAGCAACTCAAAACTGCTTGTAGTTCCCTGTGTAACATATGCTGTTTTCTCTCTTCCATGTCTTTGCCTATACTGTCCCTTCTGTCTAGAATGTACTCCTCTGCTTCCATTCTCTTCTCCTACCTCTAACCGCTATCCAATTTCCCTCTCCATCTCTGCCTTGCTAACTCTTCACATCCTTTAAGATCTAACTCAGCTGTGAGCTCATTCAAAAAGCCATCCCTAACTCTGACCTATTCCATGGACTTTGCTGTGTACCTCTCTTCAGTGATCCCATAAACATTTATGCTTATTGCTATATTTTGCATTTATTACATTGTTTTTTAATGATTTGTTTATGCAATCCCCACTGGACTGTGAGTTCACCAAGAGCAGCAACTGGGTTTTTATGGATATTTGTAGTTCCAGAGTCTAGCAGAGTATCTGGCACATAAATATTTGTTGAGTTCAGTGAATAAAAGATGCAATTCAGTTGAATATGCTCTTTGCAGAAAACTTTTGGTTTTTGCTTTATTGTTTAAAATTTAGTTTACACTAGTCTTCTCCCACTACATACACTTTATAAATTTAATCTGGATTGCTTTGGCTAACTGGCTGTAATAACAATAAAAAATAGTGACCTATCAGTGTGGCTATCACGATCTTGGTAGGAGGATGGAACCACAGGGGAAAACAGAAACAAATACAGCAGGATAGAATGATGAAAGGAGAGGATCCAGATTGAAACATACACTACTTATCATCCCTAGCTGGGATTTCCACTAATACTGTGGTTAGCTGTGGTTAATATTCATTAGCCAAATTACACTGTGATTATTTGTGAAGTCAGATACGACCTTCAGCTTTACATAAACTCAGCTGGAAACTCAATCCCAGGTCCTTTGGGAAATTCAATGCCCACCCCCAACTCATTGCAATTCTCCTGGGCTCCCTATTCTATTGGTTGCTTCAGGGTTTGATTTCTGGCTTTCGCTGAATTATCATTCTTCACTCTGCATCTTGCAGCTGTTCCTTTATCTTCATTTGGCACTGACCCAAGGGTAGGTTACAGGCCCTCCTCCTTGATTTCTCGTCCCAAATTCATGGGAGGCAGCTGTGTATAGTAGACTCTTCCCGAAGATTCAAAGATAATGTTTGCTATGTAGGGAGCCTAAATTATAGCACTTTTCAGTAGCCAACTCAAAACTGAAAACTTGACTTCCTGGTTTTATTTCCACCAACTCAAGTGTAAGCCTCCTGATGTTTTCCTCAACCTTCTCTCCCATTCTTTCTCCTCACTTCCCTCTTCTCTTCTCCAATAGCTCCCAATAATTTCACATGCAGATGATTTTGTGATCTTTTTGTTGTTTCTTTCCAACTCATGTAGGGCCTCACCTTGGAGCTTCAAGCATCTCTCAAGATATTCTAAACAAAGGCAATTCCTTACTTAAAAAGAACTTTTATTATTGCAAACTAATAATTTTGTATTCCTGCATTACATTTTTAATTATAATGGTTATATATATTTATGAATAAGTCATTGCTCTTGCAAAATTATATCACACAATCTCCTGCATCATTTCTATCACCAAGGCCATATTTTCCAGCTAGTGATTCTTCTTTGTTTCTGACTTTTGCATTCCAATTACTAGTAATTATCAATGCATCTTGATTGCATGTTTGATCAATTTCAAACCACAGACATTGGTAAAAATCTTCAATTTCTTCATCTTTTTTCAACAACATAAATGGTAACTATACATGTGAACCTTACCAGACAGAGTACATAGGAATCAAATTGACTACATCTGTGGAAAGAGATGATGGGAAAGTTGAATGTCATCAGTCAGAACAAGGCCAGGGGCCAACTGCGGAACAGACCATCAATTGCTCATATGCAAGTTCAAGTTGAAGCTAAAGAAAATTAAAACAAGCCCACAAGAGCCAAAATATGACCTTGAGTATAGCCTACCTGAATTTAGAGACCATCTCAAGAACAGATTTGATGTGTTGAACACTAATGAAGGACATCAGACGTGAAGAAAGCAAAAGGTCATGAGAAATAGAAAAGAAAGAAAAGACCAAAATAGATGTCAGAAGAGACTCTGAAACTTGCTCTTGAAAGTAGAGTAGCTAAAGTAAACAGAAGACATGATGAAGTAAAAGAGCTGAACAGTAGATTTCAAAGGGAGGCTCCAGAAGACAAAGTAAAGTATAACGAAATGTGCAAAGACCTGGAGTTAGAAATCCAAAAGGGAAGAACGCACTTGGTATTTCTCAAGCTGAAAGAACTAAAGAAAAAATTCAAGCCTCGAGTTGCAATACTGAAGCATTCTATGGGCAAAATATTGAATGACGCAGGAAGTATCAAAAGAAGATGGAAGGAATACACAGAGTCACTGTACCAAAAAGAATTATTCAACATTCAACCAGTTCAGGAGGTAGCATATGATCAGGAACTGATGGTATTGAAGGAAGAAGTCCAAGCTGCACTGAAGGCGCTGGCAGAAAAACAAGGCTCCAGGAATCAATGGAATATCAACTGAGATGTTTCAGCAAACAGATGCAACACTGGAAGTGCTCACTTCTCTATACCAAGAAATTTGGAAGATAGCTACCTAGCCAACCAAATGGAAGAGTCCAAATTTGTGAGCATTTCAAAGAAAGGTGATCCAACTGAATGTGGAAATTATCAAACAATATCATTAATATCACACACAAGTAAAATTTTGCTGAAGATAATTCAAAAACGGGTGCAGCAGTACATGGACAGGGAATGGCAAGAAATTTAAGCTGGATTCAGGAGAGGACATGGAATAAGAGTATCATGGATTGAATTATGTCCCTCCAAAAGTGTGTTTATCAGTTTGGCTGGGCCATGATTCCTGGTATTGTGTGATTTTCCTATAAAAGTAGTAAATCCTGCCTCTAAGATGTTAATTAAGGAGGATGGGTGGCAGTTGTGTTAGACAGAACTCAGTCTACAAGATTGGATTGTGTCCTGAGACAATCTCTTGAGATATAAAAGAGAGAAGCAAGTAGAGAGACAGGGGGACCTCATACCACGAAGAAAGCAATGCCAGGAGAAGAGTGCTTCCTTTGGACCTGCGGTCCCTGCACAGAGAAGCTCCTAGTTGGGGGTGAGGGGGGGTGAGGGGGGGAGAGATTGATGAGAAGGACTACAGAGAGAGAAAGCCTTCCCCTCGAGGTGACACCCTGAATTTGGACTTTTAGCATACTTTACGGTGAGGAAATAAATTTCTCTTCGTTAAAGCCATCCACTTGTAGTACTTCTGTTATAGCAGTACTAGATAACTAAGACAGAGGGATACCATTGTTTTGTCAGATAGATCTTGGCTGAAAGCAGAGAATACCAGAAAGATGTTTACCTCTGTTTTATTGAGTATGCAAGGGCATTCAACTGTGTGGATCATAACAAATTGTGGATAACATTGAGAAGAATGGGAATTCCAGAACACTTCGTTGTGCTCATGAGGAACCTGTACGCAGACCAAGAGGCAATCATTTAAACACAACAAGGGGATACTTCATGGTTTAAAATCAGGAAAGGTGTGTGTCAGGGTTGTATCCTTTCACCATACTTATTCAGTCTGTATGCTGAGCAAATAATCTGAGAAGATGAACTATATGAAGAACATGGCATCAGGATTGGAGGAAGGCTCATTAATAACCTGTGATATGCTGATGACACAACCTTGCTTGCTGAAAGTGAAGAGGACTCGAAGCACTTACTGATGGGGATCAAAGACTACAGCCTTCAGTACTACAGCCTTCAGTATGGAGTACACCTCAACATAAAGAAAACAAAAATCCTCACAACTGGACCTATAAGCACCATCATGATAAATGGAGAAAATATTGAAGGTGTCAAGGATTTAATTTTACTTGGATACATAATCAACATCCATGGAAGCAACAATCAAGAAATCAAACAACGTATTGCACTGGGCAAATCTGCTGCAAAAGACCTCTTTAAAGTATTAAAAAGCAAAGATGTCTCTAAGGACTAAGGTGTGCCTGACCCAAGCCATGGTATTTTTAATCACTTCATACGCAAGTGAAAGCTGGACGGTGAATAAGGAAGACCAAAGAATTGTTGCCTTTGAATTGTGGTGTTGGTGAAGAATATTGAATATACCGTGAACTGCCAGAAGAATGAACAAATCTGTCTTCGAAGAAGTGCAGCCAGAGTGCTTCTTAGAAGCAAGAATGGCGAGACTTCATTTCTTGTACTTTGGACCTGTTATCAGGAGGGACCAGTCCCCAGAGGAGGACGTCATGCTTGGCAAAGTAGAGGGTCAGCAAAAAAGAGGAAGACCCTCAAGGAGATGAACTGACACAATGGTTGAATTGACACCATGACCCACAAGGAGATGAATGGACTCAAACATAGCAATGATTGTGAGGATGGCGCGGGACTGGGCAATGTTTTGTTCTGTTGTACATAGCGTCACTATGAGTCAGAACCAACTTGAAGGCACCCTAACAACAACATATGTATTTATGTTTCAAGTAATTATTTAATAAACTTGATATTGCTCATTCTAATCTATGTAATTATTTCTTCTCAACTAAATCTTTTGTTTCATCATAAAGTCTTATGTAAAAACACTTTCAGGTATTACTAATGATTAGTGCCTAAACCATAAGGTACCAACTGTTATGGACTGAACTGTGTCCCCGAAAAAGATATGTTGAAGTCCTAAGCCCTGGTACCTATGAATGTGACCTCATTTGGTAATAGGGTCTTTGAAGGTGTTATTAGTTAACACGAGGTCATATTAGAATAGGGAGAGTCCCAATCTAATATAAATGGTGTCATTATGAGAAGAGACACAGAGAGAGAGACTCAGAGGAAAGAATGTCATGTGATGATGGAGGCAGAGATTCGAGTTATGTTGCCACAAGCCAAGGAATGCCAGAAGCTGGAAGAAACAACGAAGGATCCTCCACTAGAGGCTTCAGAGAAAGCATGGTCCTGCGGACACCTTGACTTTGGTCTTCTAGCCTCCAGACCTGTGAGACAATGAATTTCTGTTGTTTTAAGCCACATAGTTTGTGGTACTTTGTTACAACAACCCTAGGAAACTAATATATCAACCAACATGTATAGTCACCATCCTGGTGCTCCAGTTGGGACAATCAAACCAAGTAAAACTGGGCTTCAAAATCTTCTCAACTTAATGTCTTTATAAAAACAGTACTCAGATTTGATGCGTGTATATGTGGCCAATCTGGATGGGATGTTTCTGAACTATTGCAAATATTGATGGTTCCTTAACTTCTGGAATTCTAAGGGGATTTTCTTTATTGGAAATACTTAAATTCTTTCTTCTCAGCAAATATTTGCAAGATGTCTATTGTGGGCCAGGAACTGTGATAAGCCCTGGGGACTGAGTGGAAAAGAAAAGAGTTAAACTCCCTGCTCTTGTGGAGCTTATATTCTAGTGAGGAACACAGTCAATAGGAAGAATATAGATAATTATACATTGTGATAAGTTCTGTGAAAAAATTAACAGGATGAGTTAATGAAGAACAAGTGAGGGGAGAGAGGACTACTTCAAATAGGGTCGTTTGGGAAGTCCTCTTTGAGCAGTGACCTATTATCTGAGACCCAAGCAATGAGAACGAGCCAGTAATGCACAGAAATAGGGATACCAGTTAAGAGGCCACTGCAATAGTCCAGGTAAGAAATGATGGTGACTTGGACTAGGGATGTGGCAGTGGGAAGAGAAGGAAGAAGATATAGTCAAGATACGTTTTGGAGATAGAACTATAGTAGCATTTGCTGATGGGTTATATGTATGGGGTGAGAGTTAAAAAAAAAAAATCGAGAGTAACATCCATATTTGTGGCATGGGAAACTATAGAATTCATTTTGACACTAAGATGATGAAGACTAGAAGAACAGGTTTAGGTGGGAAATCAAGTGTTCCATTTTGGATCTATAAATTTGAGATGTATCTTCAATATTCAAGTGGAAATACTGGGAATAGTAATCTGGATTCTGGGAAAGGTTAGGGCTAGAAATATATATTTGGAATTATCAGCACACAGATGCTGTTTAAAGCCACAGAATTGAATGAAATCTCCTAGGGAGAGAATGGAATGAGGGATATCATTACTGATGTCAGAAGGATCATGGCTGAAAACAGAGAATACTAGAAAGATGTTTACCAGTGTTTTATTGACTAAGCAAAGGCATAAACTGTGTGGATCATAACAAATTATGGATAATTTTTTGAAGAATGGGAATTCCAGAATACTTAATTGTGCTCATGAGGAACCATAGACAAAGAGGCAGTCATTCAAACAGAACTAGGGGATACTACGCGGTTTAAAATCAGGAAAGGCTTGTGTTGGGGTTGTATCCTTTCACTATACTCAATCAATCCGTATGCTGAGCTAATAATCTGAGAAGCTGAACTATATGAAGAAGAACGAAGCATCAGGACTGGAGGAAGGCTCATCAACAACCTGCGATATGCAGATGACACAACCTTGCTTGCTGAAAATGAAGAGGACTTGAAGCACTTACTGATGAAGATCAAAGACTACAGTCTTCAGTATGGATTACACCTCAACATAAAGATAACAAAAAACCCCACAACTGGACCAATAAGCAACGTCATGATAAACAGAGAAGAGACAGACGTTGTCAAAGATTTTATTTTACTTGGATTCACAATCAATGTCCATGGAAGCAGCAGTTAAGAAATCAAGTGAAGTATTGCATAAGCAAATCTGCTGCAAAAAATAAAGATATCACTTTGAGGACTAAGGGGGGGCCTGACCCAAACCATGGTTATTTTTGAACGCTTCATATGCATGTAAAAGCTGGACATTGAGTAGGGAAGACCGAATAAGAATTGATGCCTTTGAATTGTGGTGTTGGTGAAGAATATTGAATATATAATGGACTGCCAGAAGAACAACTCTGTCTTGGAAGAAGGGCAGTCAGAATGCTTCTTAGAAGCAAGAATGGTGAGACTTCATTTCTTGTACTTTGGACATGTTATCAGGAGGGACCAGTCCCTGGAGAACTACATCATGCTTACTAAAGTAGAGGGTCAGTAAACAAGAGGAAGACTCTCAATGAGATGGATTGACACAGTGGCTGCAACAATGGGCTCAAGCATAGCAATGATTGTGAGGATGGTGCAGGACCAGGCAATGTTTTGTTCTGTTGTACATAGGGTCACTATGAGTTGGAATCGCTGGACGGCACCTAAAAACAACAGGGAGAGAGTTAGAATAGAGCGCCCGGGAGTAAGCACTGAGGCACTCCAAAATTTAGAGGTCAGATAAGAGGAAGGGAGAAACAAAAGGACTAAGAAGGAGGAGCCAGTGAGGCAGGATGAAAGCCAAGAGAGTGCGGTACCTCAGACGTCAAGGAAGAAGTGTTCAATAATTAAGTTAGGAACAGAACCATGTCCACTGTATAGTCCGTACCCTCTATAAGACTTTGATCAATCTATAAGCTTTCTTAGCCTGTAGATACAGATCATGAAAAGTTTCTAATATCATACCTTCCAGGAAAGGTTAGGCAGGTCTAACTGGGTTTCTGCAGAGACAGCAGATTAGGGGATTAGCATTTGCTGTGGTTCTTCCAGGATCTTGATGGAACGCATAGTGTAGACACTGAACAAGTGGCTCCAGGCTGCCTCCATGCTGGCATAAATTTGTTGGCTGATCTATAATAGATTAATTCCAAAAGATCTTTGTGATTCAACGTATAAAGGCATGACTGTAAAACTAGTATAGAAGTTTTACTATTTCCATGGTAAAAATAGAAACATCTTTGTTAATGTATACCTAATTCTTTTTTGCAGAAGGTATTGATCTCTAAGAATGAAGAATGGTGCCTGTTTGTCATTAGTTCCTTGTGGATGAGTCCAGCTCCAAAATGAAAGTGGAAGCATTGATGAAAAGAAACACATTTTTATTTTCATCTTACTGTAAATAGGACTGACATTCCAGAAATCATTCCCTTGATGGTAAGTCCTGTGCCAGTGTAGGACACAGGCCATTTTGTCATAGTCCATTTGCTGACACACAACTTTGACCTAATCATTTTGATGCCAGGAACATCTTGTTGTGGCTGCCTTGATGTGGCTATTCTGATATGGGCACATTTTGACTCTGCCTACAAACAAACCAATGAACTTTTCACTTAAAAAAAATTATGACCAAGTAATGCGTGTGACAGATCTCATCACCCACTCCCTGAGCTTCATGCCAGCCTCCATCTCATCCTCTACCCTCACAATAAAAGCCAGACTACAGAAGTGGACAGTGGGACCCTCCAGAGGAAAAAATCGCCATAAGGGAGAGAGGACACTAAAACAGTGGAGCCAACTCACCAACAGGACCTGAAGGAAGAGAAAGGAGATGCTCCTATTAGAGTCTGACTCTGCTCTTGAACCTGTCTTGACTCAGCCTCTTGAAGAAGCCACTGCATCCATTCAACACTGAAAAACGAGCTCTGCTTCAGAGAAGCCCCTGCCCACTCCTTCCCAAGAGCTGTGTATGACCAGACATTTCTCTACAGGCCAGGGAGAGAGTCCCAAAGCTCAATGGAGGACAGTACCGTTGAACAGGGGGATTAAAAAGAGACACACAGCACTGCACATCCAAACAGAAGGCAGCAATCCAAGGATGCCAAGTGGCTGGTCCAGACAGATGTGGGCAAGGCGAAATTAGACGGTTGGGTTTGTGCAGGTTTGACATTTTGTCATGCAGGCGTGACTAGACAATGTGGTTGTTGTTGTTAGGTGCCTTCGAGTCAGCTCTGACTCATAGTGACCTTATATATAACAGAACAAAACTTTGCCCAGTCCTGAGCCATCTTCACAATTTTTGCTATGTTTGAGCCCATCGTCACAGCCACTGGGTTAATCTATCAAGTTAAGAGACTTCCTCTTTTTCACTGATCCTGTACTTTAACCAAGCATGATGTCCTTTTGCAGGGATTGGTCTTTTCTGATAACATGTCCAAAGTACGTGAGACATAAAGTCTCGCCATCCTCGCTTCTAAAGACCATTCTGGTTGTACTTCCTCCAAGACAGATTTGTTCATTCTTCTGGCAGTCCGAAGAATTTTGCCGGCACCCTAATTCAAAAGCGTCAATTCTTCTTCAGTCTTTCTTTTTCAATGTCCAGTTTTCACATGCATATGACTTGATTGATAATATCATGATATGAGTCAGGCACACCTTAGTCATCAAAGTTGACATCTTTGCTTTTTAAGATTTTAAAGAGGTCTTTTGCAGCAGATTTGCCCAATGCAGTGTGCCGTTTAATTTCTCGACTGCGGCTTCCGTAGGCATTGACTGTTGATCCCAGTAAAATGAAATCCTTGACAGTTTCAATATTTTCTCTCTTTAACATGAGATGTTGCTTACTGGTCCAGTTGTGAGGATTTTTACATTCTTTATGTTTATGCCACCAGTATTTCGAATACCAGCAGGGTTACCCATGGGGGACAGGTTTCAGTGGAGCTTGCAGACTTAAACAGAGTAGGAAGAAGCACCTGAACATCTACTTCCCCCCAAAAAAAAAAAATAGTAATAATCATTAGCCTGTAAAAACCTTATGAGACTAGACAATAGGGAAAAAGAAAAAGAAAAAAAAACCCATTGCCATCAAGTTGATTCTGACTCATAGCGACCCTATAGGGCAGAGTAGAACTGCTCCATAGGGATTCCAAGGAATGGCTGGTGGATTTGAACTGCCAAGCTTTTGCTTAGCAGCTGATTGCTTAAGACAAGGAAAAGAAAATATCTTCGACTCATTGTCTCACTCACATTATTAAGGTTTTAAATGTTCTGTCTTGTTGCCCCCAGTAGCTGAATGGAGACTATAAACTGACTTCCTCTAAAGTAAACCCTTTTTCTCTCTAAGAATTCTCTCTTTAAGCAACAATAGAACTGAAATACTCTAGGAAACCATTTAAATCATTAATATGATTAATGGCGCAATTCTCCAGTTTTAGGTATTCATATCATTTAAGCTCATGAAATAAAATATTAAATATTTTCAAAGAGATAAATCTCTGTCTATTTCTGTCACTATTATCTCTTTGAAGATTTGAAATGTTATTTAATTGAATTTGAAAATGCATGTGGAAGGTATTGAATGATGTATAATATGAAAATCTTTACAGTGCACTTGACTTGCTTCCTGGAAATATGAATTTCCCCTCTCCTAAAACACATTCATGTTACCTTTTATTTCAAGCATTTTCTATTTTATTGTAGTTTAAATCCTTTCCAAATACTCTGATTTCAGTTTAGGTCATCAAATGTGTATTAAACATCACTATATGCCAGGGACTCCTTGGAAACTCGATAGGGCGGTTCTACTCTGTACTATAGGGTCGCTATGATTCAGAATCGACCCGACGGCAACTACACCAAACCAAACCAGTCAAGTCAATTCTGACTCATGGTGACCCCATGGGTTTCAGGGTAGAACTGTGCTCCAGAGGTTTCCAAGGCTGTCACTTTTCTGAAGTACATTGCCAGGCCTTTCTTCTGAGGAGACTCTGGGTGGGTTCGAACCTCCAGTATTTAGGTCAGTAGTAGCCATTTGCACTGCCCAGGGACTCTTGCTAGGCACTATAAAAAAAACTCATTGCTGTCAACTCGATTCAGACTCACAGGGACCTTATAAACCAAACCAAAACCAAACTCATTGCCTTCCAGTCAATTCCAACTCATGAGGGACCCTATAGGGAACAAAAATATGATTATGAATAAGAAATAGCCCCTGCCCTTAGAGGATACATTGGTGGAAGACAGAGGTGACTATAAAAAAAAAAGAAAAGAAAAACAAATGGAGATATTAGGCTCACTTTTCTTGTGCAATAGGTATTTAAATATCATCTAATAAATTTCAGGTGTCGAAAAAGCTGGTTTGGGATCACAATGGCTGGAGCAATTAAACTCTACTTGGGGAAGGGAAAATGACGTTTAACTACTGAGAGACTTCTCTGTGATAAGCACTGTGTTTAGTGTTTTAGGTATCTTTCTTATCTCATTTAATCCTCACAACAGCCCTATAATCTCATTTTACAAATGAGGAAACGGCAGCTCAGCAGCAGTAAGTAAACCTCTTGAGGTCATACAGCTAAGATTTGGTGTCCAGGTTGAATTAAAACCTAGCAGAGTCCATTCTCTTCTCAGTTACCTCAAGGAAGGTGTCATTGTAGCTTATAGCTGAGGTAAGGGAAGAATCAATAGCTCCTGATTTAGACAGGATACTAGCATTTGAAAGAATGGCTTTGGGGTTATTAAAACTATCTAAACAGAAGCTAAAACAAATGGCACCGATTTATCAGATGTTATAAAGTGCCTAGCCCATCTAGAAACACCAGTAAGCAATTTGGTGAGCACATCAATCAAAATGACTACATTTGGTAAGTATAAATTCTCATAAAGTTCATCAGGCTTTTATTGAGAGTAACCCAAAAGGGTATAAAAACCTAATAATGTTTATCTTTTAAAATGACTCCAATTCTTAAGCTTCTTGCATCTAGAAAAAGTACTTTTTGCTCCAATGAGAAAAATTAATAATAATAACCAACATTAATTGAACACTTACTAATGCTGGGCTCTGTGCCAAGTGCTTTACATACATGTAGGGTAGAAGTTGAGATCATGAATTTAGAATCAGATTGAGAGGGTTCAAATTTTGATTTTATCACCTATTAGTTATGACCTTCACCAAGTTAGTTAACTTCTCAGGATCTTAGTATGTCATCTAAAAGGAGCGTATGATAACAATATCTACTTCACAGATAAATACCTGGTAAATGTTAGCTAAAGAGCCCTGGTGGTACACTGGATAAAGCACTCAGCTGCTAACTGAAAGGCCGGCAGTTCGAAACCACCAGCTGTTCCTTGGGAGAAATGACCTAGCAATCTGCTCCTGTAAAGATTACAGCATAGAAAACCTATGGGGCAGTTCTACTCTGTTCTGTAGGATCACTATGAGTCGGAGTCCACTTGGCACACAATAGCAACAACGAATGTGAGCTATGTATATGTACGCAGAATATGTTTAACTAGTATCCCAGATTGGAAGGGAGTTCCTGAGTACCCCTACCTATGGATAAATCCAAACCTTCTTATTTGAGGTTCATTGCAAGGTGGGAGATCCTGCACACAGCGGTAAGCAGCACCAAGCAAAGTCTCAGTGCACGGTGGCCATCACTCCTGCTGGAAGAGCACTGTGTGACAAGGGGATGCCTTCTGTAGAGGAGAAGTTCACGACTAATGCCAAATGGCAGTTGAGCTGGCATGGCCACAGATGCTGACAACAACTCCAGAGAAGACGGGCAGTCTCTTCTTAGTCATGGTTGGCAGCTCCAACAATGCCCCTTATGGTGTCTGTGGCAGCCAGACTCCAAAATAATTCCCAATGATCCCTGTCTCCTGGTATTTACTTTCTTGTGACACTTCCTACATTGGAATATGCCAGAAGTGATGGCATGACACATTCAATATTAGGTATAAAAAACACTGTAGTTTCTCTCTTGGTGTCTCTTCTCCTCTTTCCCTCAGATCACTTGCTGTGGGGAAAGCCAGCTGTCATGTCTTGAACAGCTCTATAGAGAGGTCACGTAATGAGGGAATGAGGCTGGTAGAAGGAGTGGCTGGTGGATTCAAATTGCCGACTTTTGGGGCAGCAGCCATAGCGCTGTAGCTCTTAACCACTGCGCCAACAGTCATGTGAGTGAGCCATCTGGGAAACAAAATCTCTAGCCTCAGTCAAGCCTTCAGATGACAGCAGCCCCAGCCAATGGCTTGACTACAACTTCATGAGAGACCCTGAGCCAGAATCACCCTGTTAAGCTGCTCCCAGATTCCTGACCTTCAGAATGTGTGTGAAATAATACATGTTTTATTTCTTTGGCTGCTAGGTTTTGGGGTAAAATGTTTCATAGCAATAGATAATTAATTCAGTGTCTCTTTGCTGAGCTGTCCTTCACACACACGCACACACACTCCTGTCTCTCAGCTTCTTTTTGTTCTTTCTAGGAAGGAAGGGACCTTTTCTACTCTCCAGGAAAAATCAGTTGCCTCAGACATAATCCCTTCTCTTGCTATTATTTTGGCCTCAGATGTATAGCCTGGCAAAATCTCCTTAATGGATTTAAGTCCGTTGCCACTGAGTCGATTCTGACTCATAGTGACCCTATAGGACAGAGTAGAACTGCCCCACAGGGTTTCCAAGGAGCAGCTGGTGGATTCGAACTGCCGACGTTTTGGTTAGCAGCTGAACTCTTTTTTTTTTTTTTTTTAAATTGTACTTCAGGTGAAGGCTTACAGAACAAATAGTTTCTTATAAAACAGTAGTACACATATTGTTTTATGACATTGATTAACAACCCCACAACATGTCAACCCTCTAACTTCTCAACATTTTTTTTTTTTGGTGAACATACACGTAGCCAAAGATACACCATTTCAAAAATTTCTACATGCACAGTTCAGTGACATTGACTACACTCTTCCAATTGTAGCAGCTGAACTCTTAACCACTACGCCACCAGGTTTTCCTTAATGGGTTTAGGGGTTCCCAAATTAGAAAACACTTCTTTCTTACTTACCCCATCTCTTGCAATCCTTTAAGGAACAGACCACAAGAAAACAGTTCCAGGAAGGGAATTGGTTAATAACTTAAAAGAGACATCAAAAATATCCCACCAAATACATTACCTTCTTTAACAACCCAATGAGGTAAGTATTCTTATGATCCCCATTTTATAGATGGCAAGAAGTTATCTTGCTTAGGTCACACATCTGCACTGTAGTCTGACCAGGACTGAATCCCAAGTTTGACTAACTCCAGAGCCTATACTTTTAACCACTAGGCAATACCACTTTTTTGTACCAGTTACACCAATGTTTTAAGATTAGAATCTAATGAAAAGCTGAGATTTGTGGAGTCTGCAAATCTGCTGAAAAACACAGCGCTTACAATTAGTAGTTAATGAATATGAATTCAAGGAAATATTTATTTATTCTATGTCCAGTAAAGTAACTGCAAGGGCTTAACTACAGAAAACAGCACCTGTGACAATTAGTTTTAAATTGTTGAATGATCTGTCACAGCTGGCAATGGAAACTGTGATGGCCAAGAGAAGAAACTGCTCATTAGCGCCCCTCCTCAAGCGCAGCCCAGGGCACGTGCCCTACCTGCCATACCTTAGTTACGCCTCTGAATTAACTGACGTGTCTATATGTGTTTCAAACTTATTTGTGGACTAAGTTGAAGTACTTTCCCAGGCAAGCTCCTGGATCTCATACAAAGCAGGGACTTTGGCTAAACGTGTGTGTCACAGTGGGTGAAGTTCTCCAATTTTACTCAGACCCAACTGGGACTCTTGTAACATGTTCCCTTCCCTTCTCCAAAACAGCTGTCTAACATGTTCTCCACTCTCTGGAAATCTTCAACACACCCACACATGTCACTACCTCATCCGAAGGTCAACTACCTCAACTTCCCACCACCATTCCTTAAAGTCTGGCCTCCCCCTGTACACATCTCATCATCTTTCTCTATGGTTAACAATGGAAGTATCCCTCCCCCTCTCTGCAGCTACTGCCTCTGCCAGCCTTTGGATCCAAAACCCTCCCACTTGCTGAGGAAACTTGCTCTATTGAGTGTTTCTTCTCTCTTCATTCTCCACCTCTCTCTCCCCTACTAAATCTTATTATCAGTATTTTAAAATACTTAAATATGCATTTTAATATGCTTTAAAATGCTTAACAGCAATAACAAAAGAATCCCTCCCATGGCTCCTGTCCTTTCTTTCTCTTCCCTTTCTCAACTACATTTCTTTTTTTTTTTTCTTCCCATACAAAAATTTATACATACACTGTTATGTGACTCTGTTCTCTCCATACAGTGACAGCACACTCCTCCTTTCCACCTCTGACTCCCCATGTCCATTCAACTAGCTCCTAATCCTCTCTGCCTTCCCATCTCTCCTCTGGACAGAAGCTGCCCGTTTAGTCTCTTGTATCTACTTGAGCTAAGAGGCATACTCCTCACGAGTATCACTTTATGTCCCACAGTCCAGTCCAATCCGTGTCTGAAGAGTTGGCCTCGGAAATGGTTTTAGTTCTGGGCTGATAGAGAATCCAGGGGCCATGCTTTCCAGGGTACCTCCAGTCTCAGACCACTAAGTCTGATTTTTCTTACTAGAATTTGAGTTCTGTACCCCGCCTTTCTCCTGCTCCATCTGGGACTCTCTGTTGTGCTCCTTGTCAGGGAAGTCATTGGTGGTAGCCGGGCACCATCTAGTTCTTCTGGTCTCAGGCTGATGAAGTTTTTGGTTTATGTGGCCCTTTCTGTCTCTGGGGCTACTACTTTCCTTGTGTCTTTGGTGTTCTTCATTCTCCTTTATTCCAGGTGGTTGGGACCAACTGATGCATCTTAGATGGCTGCTTGCAAGCTTTTAAGATCCCAGACGTCACTCACCAAAGTAGGATGCAGAACATTTTCTTAATAAGCTTTGTTATGCCAAATGACCTAGATGTCCCCTGAAAGCATGGTCCCCAGACCCCCATCCCTGCTACTCTGTCCCTCAAAGTGTTGGATTGTATTCAGGAAACTTCTTAGCTTTGGTTTAGTTCAGTTGTGCTGACTTCTCCTGTAGTGTGTGCTGTCCTTCCCTTCACCTAAGATAATTCTTATCTACTATCTCGTTAGTAAATAACCCTCACCCTCCCTCCCCACCCTCATAACCATCAAAGAAGGTTTTCTTCTGTGTTTAAACCTTTTCTTGAGTTCTTATAATAGTGATCTTATGCAATATTTGTCCTTCTGTGACAGACTAAATTCACTCAGCATAATGACCTCCAGCTTCCTCCATGTTATAAGATGTTTCATGGCTTCATTGTTGCTCTTTGTCTTTGCGTACTATTCCATTGTGTGGATATACACTAATTTGTCTATCCATTCGTCTGTTGATGGGCTCCTAGGTTGTTTCCATCTTTTTGCTATTGTGAACAGTGCTACAATGAACATAGGTGTGCATATATTTATTCGTGTGATGGCTTTTATTTCTCTAGGATATATTCCAAGGAGCAGATAGCTGGATCATATGGTACTTCTATTTCTAGCTTTTTAAGGAAGTGCCAGATCGATTTCCAAAGTGGTTGTACCATTTTACATTCCCACCAACAGTGCATAAATGTTCCAGTCTCTCCACAACCTCTTCAGCACTTATTATTTTGTGTTTTTTGGATTAACGCTAGCCTTGTTGGGGTAAGATGATATCTCATTGTAGTTTTGATCTGCATTTCTCTAATGGCTAATGATTGTGAACATTTCTTCATGTGTCGGTTAGCCACCTGAATATCTTCTTTGGTGAAGTGCCTGTTCTTATCCTTTGCCCATTTTTTAATTGTGTTATTTGTCTTTTTGTTGTTGAGGTTTTGCAGTATCTTGTAGATTTTAGAGAGTAGATGCTGATTGGATTTGTTGTAGCCAAAAAATTTTTCCCAGTCTGTAGGTTGTCTTTTCACTCTTTTGGTGAAGTCTTTTGATGAGCATAAGTGTTTGATTTTTAGGAGCTACCATTTATCTGGTCTCTCTTCTGGTGCTTGTGCATTGTTACTTATGGTTCATATTGTGTTTATGCCATGTATTAGGGCTCCTAGCATTGTCCCTATTTTTTATTCCACGATCTTTATTGTTTTCAATTTTATATTTAAGTCTTTGATCCATTTTGAGTTAGTTTTTGTACATGGTGTGAGGTATGGGTCTTGTTTCAGTTTTTTGCCAGTGAATATCTAGTTATGCCAGCACCATTTGTTAAAGAGACTGTCTTTTCCCCAGTTAACAGACTTTGGGCCTTTGTCGAATATCAGCTGCTCATAGGTGGGTGAGTTTATGTCTGGATTCTCAGTTCTGTTCCAATGGTCTACGTATCTGTTGTTGTACCAGTACCGGGCTGTTTTGACTACCGTGGCAGTATAACAGGTTCTAAAATCAGGTAGTGTGAGGCCTCTCACTTTGTTCTTCTTCTTGAGTAATGCTTTACTTATTTGGGGCCTCTTCCCTTTCCATATGAAGTTGGTGATTTGTTTCTCTATCTCATTAAAAAATGCTGGTGGAATTTGGATCAGGATTGCATTGTATCTGTAGATCGCTTTGGGTAGAATTGACATTTTCACAATTCAACGACATTTCTTAAGAAGTTGTCTACACTTGTTGTTACTGCTTCCTTACCTTCCACTCATTCCTCAGCCCACCATGTCCCAGTTTACGCCACCAACACTTCCTCAATCTGCTATTATTGAGGACATCAATGACCTCACTGTTGCAAAATCTGAGTGACACTGTTCACTCCGTTAATATCTTCACCTCTCAGTATCTGACATTATTGTTCACTGTTTCTGTCTTGAACTGCTCTCTTTTCTTGGCTTGGTTTCCTTTCTACCTTTCTGGTTGTGCTTTCTTCTTTTTAAACCCTTCTTCTACTAGTCATCTCTTTCCCTTGAGGTTCTGTACTGTGGCCTTTTCATTTCTCAATGTGCACACTTACTCTGGGTGGCTCCATCTACTCTCTTGGCGTTGTTGTTAGTTGCCATCAAGTTGGCTCTATCTCATGGCAACCTTAGGTATAACAGAATGAAATGTTGCCCAGTCCTGTGCCATCTTCATGATCATTGGTATGTTTGAGTCCATTGCTACAGCTACTACCCTTGACTTTAACTACTTTCTGTCTTAGTTATCTAGTGTCGATATAACAGAAATACCACAAGTGGATGGCTTTAACAAAGAGAAATTTATTTCTTCACAGTAAAGTAGGCTGAAAGTCCAGATTCAGGGCATCAGCTCCAGGGGAAGGCTTTATCTCGCTGTTGGCCTTCTTCTCATCAGTGTTCCCCCCAGACTAGGAGCTTCTCCGCACAGGGATTCCAGGTCCAAAGGACATGTTCTGCTCCTGGCACTGCTTTCTTGGTGGTATGTGGTCCCCCTGTTTCTCTGCTCACTTCTCTCTTTTATATCTCAAGAGATTACCCTAGGACACAATCCAATCTTGTAGATTGAGTCTTGCCTCACTAACACAGCTGCCACCCATCCTCCCTCGTTAACATCATAGAGGCAGGATTTACAACATATAGGAAAATCACACAATACCAGGAATCATGGCCCAGCCAAAATGCTACACACATTTTTTGGGGGGACATAAGTCAATCCGTGACACCATCTATTTGCCTATGACTTCTAAATCTGTAGTTCTGGCCTAGATCTCTCTTCTGAGCTTAATACTTAAATATACATTAATCTGTCTTCTGAACATTTTTGTTTAGATATTATATAATATATATATATATTATATAATATATATATATTATATTATATATATAGATATATATAGCGACCCTATAGGACAGAGTAGAACTGCCCCATAGGGTTTCTAAGGTTGTAAATCTTTATGGAAGCAGACTGCCACATCTTTCTCCTGCGGAGATGCTGGTGGTTTCGAACCGCCAACCTTTTGGTTAGCAGTCGATCGCTTTAACTACTATGCCACTAGGGCTCCTTAGATGTCCTACAGTCCTTCTAATTCAACTGCTCCAAACTCACCGCTTTTCCATCACCACTCCCTTCTCAACCCACTCTTCCAGGGAATGATGCTACCATTCAACCAGTTGCCTAAGAGAAGTTTGGGTGCCATCCTCAGCTTTCTCTCCCTCATCTGTGGCCCGTTTCCAGTCAAGTCTGACAATTATACCTCTTACGTATCCCTGAAATCCACTCATTTATTTCCGTTTCTACTACTACAACCTAGGACCAAACGCCCACCAAGCTGGTGTCCTCTAACCACCATTACTGTAAGCATCCTCTGATTGGTCCTCCTGATTCCAATATTGTCCTTCTCCATTCCATTCTCCATCCTTCATCCAGAGTGATTTTTCTAAAGTGCAAGTCCTTCAAGATAAAGCCCCAACTTCTTGGCATGACATGTGTGGCCTCTCATGATCTGGCAATCTCTCACCAAGCTCTCTTTTGCCCATTCCTCCCCCTGCATATCCATTATATCTAACCTTGGTGAACTGACACTGGGTTCTCTGCTAGAAAGCTATCCTTAGTCTCAAGCTTCCTTCTCTGTGATAACTTCCCTTCTCCACCAAACTATATATCCATATATGTTTCTACATATTGTGGACTAGGTTAAATTATTTTCCAACGTCTGTTCCTGAGTCTCATACAAAGCAGGGAATCTGGCTAAAATATATGCCATGGTGGTAGGCAGCTTGGGTCAGTATGCCTCTTAAATGAGCTATTATTTCCTATACTTCCTAGTATCATTGTGCATTTTGTCTGTTTTCTGTCTTTAGACCTGAGGAATTTGAGCCTATGACAATCAAGTACAATGGTTAAGAATTTAGGCTCTGGAGCAAGATTGCCTGGGTTCAAATCCAAGCTTGGCAACATCCTAGTTTTATGATGTTGGACAAATTGCTTACTTGTGCCTCAATTTTCTCATCTGTCAAATGGATATCAGTATCTACCTCATAGGGTTGTTGTGAGGATTAAATGAGAAAAGCCAAATAAAGCATTTAGAATGATGCCTGGCATATAGCAAGTGCTCAATGAGACTTGGATATTTTTACTTTTGAAGGCAGGAACTATATCATTTATCTCCGTATAGCTACTGACATGAAGGGAATCAATGAATGTCTCTAAACATGTCACCAAGACTCTTAACATTAACCCAACAGTGAATATTAAATACATTATACTATGAACAATGTGTTAAAAACTACACCAAAATAGTTGCTGGTCAGTTGGAGCTTTTTGGAATTGACCTCATTCTATTTCTACCAAAGCACTCAGGGAGTTATACTCCTTTGAGTTCTGAATCAAACAGGACATCTCAAGGTTCCTGAAGGCGTCATGACAGAGTCTGAGGTAATGTCTTCTTTATGTAAATGTGACTGTTAGAAGCAAGTGAACATTAAGGTAACTGTTTTAACTAGTTTTACAGTAATTTCAGACTACTGGGCCCTCTCTTCTTTTAGCGTCATAGACACCTGTAATCTCGCTCATCCTTGCTCAAGGAGAGGGCTTGTGTTCCACATGTGATTGCCCTTTCCAGAGCTATAGAAGTCAGGCCTTAGTTCAAGCTTCACAAGCTCGTGTGATTTTAAAGTCTAATTTTAATAAAGTAGTGCCATCAGATGCTTAGTTTGGTCAGGGGAGAGATAGAAGCAGAATAAAATTAACAGCGGTGGATTTGTTTCAAAGAAATCATTTAGGAGGGAACTATAGCAATGTACGAGAAGTTTCGAAGATTCAGAGCAGAAAGAGAAAAGGCTGCACCAGACATATTTATAGCACCAAGCTGCTAAAAAAGAAAAGAAAATACACACATATATATGAGTGTCTGTCTGTGTGTGTGTGTGTGTGTGTGTGTGTGTGTGTGTGTATGGGAACCCTGGTGGTGCAGTGGTTAAGAGATAGGGCTGCTAGCCAAAAGGTCAGCAGTTCAAATCCACCTGCCTCTCCTTGGAAACCCTATATGGCAGTTCTACTCTGTCCAATAGGGTCACTATGAATCGGAATCAACTCGAAGGCAGTGGGTTTCTGTATATACATATATGTGCACACCTTACTACTGCTTCCTTCCTTATTTGCCTCCTACCTCTTCTAGGGATAGACAGACACTGACACAGTATTTTTGTCTTCATAAAGGAAGGCTGGCATCAAGGGAAATGAGCCTGATGGGCTGAACTATAAATACCATATTAATCAGAGCAATTTGCTCTTGAATTGTACTCCCTTTCCCAATATCCCAAAGCAACCCTCGGAGAGAGGCAAAAAAGCACTACCACTAGCCATTTAACGAGCATGCAAGTAAAGGTCAAATATTCCAACACAGTTGGGAAATAACCCAAGTACTGTCTCCAAACAAAGTTATTTCTGGAGATGGGCTATATCCGAACAGATCCCACAGGTAGTGCCTCGATGCCAAATGGTCTCTGTCCTGGTGTCATAGAACAAGGTGCTAAGGAAGGCAAGGTCGGGGGTTTAATCCACATGTAACTAGTCAACCTTCGCTCTCTGTAAGAGTGCGCACAACCCTTTCTCCCGGGCCAACCCTCTGGCAAAGTTTTGCCTTCCAGAGTGTCTGGGGGAGATAATGAAGAATGAGTCCCGGCCTATTGCCACTAATGGAAAAAAAAGTAGCAGCCTGCAATCCCAGCCTGTTGGCAATAGGAATAGCACATTATTCAGTTTGTTTTTACACTCTCATTGGCTGTGAGCATTATTTTTCAGGTCAAATGAAAGGTAGATTTCAAAAAGACAAGTATGCAAATGCCCCCCAAATAAATGTCCTCAAATAGACATTCCACCCAGTGAAAATAATATTTTCAGCTGTAAAGGCTGAACACAGAAAGGGGAGCCTCTTGTTCCTCCCTGCCTACAAGCCTCTGTGGCCAATTTAGCTGCTGTTTTACAAGTCAAAAGATGGCCTTTCAACTGCCAGCACCAGTCCCTCCATCGGAGCCGGGAGGATTGAGCTGCTCAATCTCTGCCTCTGGTGACCTGCTGAATAAAAGAGGTTTGTGGAATTGCTTTGTTTCTTTCTTTTTTTGTTTTTAAATCAGAACTAAACTGACAGTCTTCATGATGATGGGGAGGGCAAGGGCAAGTTAAAATCCACCTCCAGCTCCGCAGGGAATGAAGAAGCTGAGGCTCATTCCTGTCAGTAGGGGTGAGTCAGACACACAGGAAGCAGCAAAATTGAGTAAGAAGGTGCCATTTTGGTGTCAATTTTCCAGCCACTGCTGCAGAGAAATAAATAGTTTGAGAAAATGATCCAGGATAAAAGAACGATCCGGTTGGGAGTCAGCCTGAATAAAACGTTCCCGTTGAATGCTGCTTCATTATGCAACCTTTCCTTTCACTGAGGGATTCCAACCGTTGGTGGAACCAGTTGTGAGGAGGAAGGGCTGACAGCCCTGGGAACCGGCAAAGCTGGGCTTTGATTCATAGCTTTGAAGCCCAGTCCTAACACTAAATTATTAGTTGAGTATAAGCAAGCGTGCTTAGCCTCCTTGAACCTCAGCTTTTAAATCTGAAAACTGGCATTAGTAACCTTCGTATTAGATGAATATTTATAAACAGTGCTTTAGTTGAAGACATGGTCATGCCACTTTTTAACTGTCCCCAGAATCTCCCTAGAGCTAGCTAATCTTCTTGTCTTCCTCTTTAACCTGAAGTTTGCCTTTCTTTCTCCTGTCCTGGTCACAGCTGCAGGGCTGGTGATTGGCTTGATGCTCATATAACCCATACTAAGAGCATGTGGAATAAATCTAAATATATTTAGGACAGACTGTCCCGTAACTGGCTAAGAGTATAATCAATTTCCTATTGAGAGATTAGAAGTTAACCTCATAATGTCATTCTATACTATTTGTCATTTTTGTAATGCTTAAGCATTCATTAGCTATGTAGTAAGATGTATATATATACATATATATATATATATATATAGTTTATTCTGTATATATTTTGAAAGTAGACTCTACAGTATATAGTTCATTCCAGTGAGTGAGAGAATTGTCTACAAACCCTTTTACTTATTTCATTATAAAGTCCAGAGCCTTAAACACAAAACCCTGCCAAATATTATTTTAGAATTCAGTAGTTCTCAACCTGAAGTTACATCAGATATATATTTTTGGATCCCACTTCAGACTTCCAAATGAGAATCTCTGGGATTCTTGGGCAAATGTAATTGGCAAAGGTGCCCCATGTGACTCTGATGTACGTACTTGGGTAAGAACCACAGATGAATTTACTCAGAGCAAATGGATCTCAAAAGACCCTGGTACAGCTTTCCTTTTCTCTATTGATGCTTATTCCTTCCCTCCGATTGCTGAAGCCAAGAGCCTTGGAGCTACCCTTCACTTAACTCTTTTTTTTTTCCTGATTTATTTTATTTTTTTTATTGTTGTTGAGAATATACACAGCAGAACATACACCAATTCAACAATTTCTATATGTACAATTAAGTGACATTGATTACATCTTCAAGTTATGCAACTATTCTCCTTCTGAGGCTCATTCCGATCAGCAGGTGTGAGTCAGACACAGGGGAATAGCAAAACTGAATTGTTCCTCATCCGTTAACATAAACTTACTACCCCCTGAGGTTCCTATCTAATCTTACGAGTTACTGTTGTCAATTTAATTCCATATAGATAGACCTTAGAAGAGCACAATGCTCAAGGCAAACATTCTTTACTAGTTAAGCTAAACTATCATTTGTTTATAAGAAGACTTTGGGGAATATTTTTGGTTTAAGGTTTAAAGATTTATCTCAGGGCAATAGGAGCCCAGGTGGCATTGGCATAGTGGTTAAGAGCTCAGCTGCTAACAAAAGGGTCAGCAGTTGGAATCCACCAGTTGCTCCTTGGAAACCCTATGGGACAGTTCTACTCTGTCCTGTAGGGTCACTATGATTTGGAATCGACTCTACAGCAACAGGTTTGGTTTGATTTTATTCAGGGCAATAGTTTCAGGGGTTCATCCAGCCTCTGTCGCTCCAGAAATGCTGGATTCCATGAATATTTGAAATTATGTTCTGCATTTTCCCCCTTTTGATCAGGATTCTTCTATAGACTCTTTGATCAAAATATTCAGTAATGGTAGCCAGGCACCACCCAGTTCTTCTGGTTTCATGGCAGAGGACGCAGTTGTGCATGGAGGGAATTAGCCACACATCCCATTTCCTCCTCCTACTTCTAACTCTCCTTCTTCCTCTTGCTCAGGTAAATAGAGACCAATTGTTGTGCCTTGGATGGCAGCCTGTAATTCTCTTGATTTATCTCTTATTCTCATACCCTACATCTGATCTATCGGCAAATCTTGTTGGCTCAACTTTCACAAAATGTCAAAAAAAAAAAGTCATATATCTAGGATTCATCACTTCTGCTGCTGTCTTAACCAATAGCCAGGGTGAGTCTGTTAAAACTTAAGTCAGATAATTTCATTCTTTTGCTCAAAATCTCCCGTGCCTCCTATTTCACTGAGAGTAAAGGGCAAAGCACTTCCAACGGCAGTGTACAGGACTCTAATGGCATATGGAGCCTTGTTATCTCTCTGCCCTCTCTTCGGATACTCTCTACAATTCCAGCAACTGTGGCCTCCTTGTTGTTCTAGCATGTTCACACCATTGGTCCTTTGCATTGACTCTTTTGTCTTTCTGAAAAATTCATTCCCATAGATATCCACATGGCTAACTCTGTCACCTCATCAAATCTTTGTTCAACTGTCATCTTCTCAACGAGCCTACCCTGAACCCCATTTTAGCTGCAGCCTACCTCCTTCAACCCAATTGACCTTACCCTGATCTACCTTTTTTTCCCCAAAGCACTTATCACCTTTTAACATATTATATAATCTATTTATTCATTATGTTTCATTATTGTTTGTCATCCCACCAATAATATTAGCTCCATGAAAGCAGGAATCTGTGTTTGTTTTATTTATTAATATATCCCAAGCACCCAGAACACTACCTAACATGTAGTAGGTGCTCAATAAATATTTGTAGCATTTAATGAATAAAGATTCTTGAATCCAGAGAGAACTAACCAGGTACACCTTGCAGAATTCTGCCTCCACAAAGTTGATTCCTAATTGGGTATGCCACTATGGGGACAACCACAGCTTATATGATATTTTAAGACTTTTGCCATACAATCTGCTACTCCATATTTTTTGAGTCAAGAACTAAGAGTTGTTAAACTACTTCTATCCTGACAACCAAAAGCTAAATCAAAAGAGTTGCTATAAATGTCACGTGTAAGCTGCACACCTACATGTCATTATGTAGGAAATGGGAATAAACAAGAACAGCATTAGTCCTGTGACTTCCAGCATCTACCAGGTCGGTAATCACCAAAAACCAAACAATTGGAGGGTGTTTCTCTGAAATGAGTTATTAATAGAAAGCCAATTCATTGCAGAGAAAAATGTTAAAAAAAGAAAGAGAGATTTCAATTCAGATATCTATTTTTATTTTATTGGGCTTCGTCACAATCCCCCCCCCCCAAAATGGTTAGCTTAGCAGGGCAGAAAGATCAATAACCTTACAACAGTGAGCAGCAGCAGCTGCATTCACCCCTGGTAAAAACAACTGGCCCCTAACAACCCACTTGCCCTCCCCCTCCCTCACGGGACAATGCTCTTAATTAGTGGCACCATATTTCCCAGAGAACAAAAGCTCCCCACCCCTCACAGGAAAAGCTTTTATAGAAGATATCTCATTGGGGAAGCGCCAGGCACACAACAGGAGGAGGAGAACATACCGGCTGTTCTGAGCTCTGCAAAGAGACACAAACTCTGGATTCTCTGGGGAGTCTCAGAGGTTAGCTTGGCACATTTTTTCTCCACGTGACAAGCATGTGCTTCACATGCCCTGAGGTGGCCGGCATCAGGGCCACCCTTCCTCCTCCCTCTCCTTCAGCCACTGGCTAGGATTAGAAACCTTGGGGGTGGCAAAATAAGCTTGAATAATCTTTAGAACTGAGCATCTGGGGAGCAGTAGGGAAGGAACTGGGGGTTTATTCCGGGTGACAGACATAGAGCAGGCCTCTGTTTTTTTTCCTGAGACTATATTAATATTTCTGGAATGGGAATGCTTGAATCATACGTCTCTTTGAATCACTGTGTGGGAAGCCTCAGTTATGAGCCCAAAATCAAAGAGGTGGGGTGCTTTTAGGACCTGACTGGGGACCAAGCAAAGAAGTCCGAAAACATGCCAGCAGAGGTGAGGAGGTACAAGGGAAAAAAGCAACGAAGAGGAAAAGGACTGCCTCACCTGAGCCTGTCTAGGGAACAAGGAGGATGGAGCTGAAAAAATTTCTTTCAACAACAGTTTTGTTCCTCTCTTTTGAATATGTTTTTTGAAAAACACAGAGGAAAAAAAAAAATCTTGTTTGAGAGCCTCTTCCTGAGTAAATCCACTGTCAGGAAAGGAAAATCCAAATACTCAGATTTCTATTTTTGTACCCAGAGGCTCCAGGGCCCTGTGCACAGACTTTTCCTTACTCTGAAGGAGAGGAAACTGGAGCATGAGGCCTCCCTGTCACAGAGGGTGGAATTGAGGAACTTGTGTTACTCAAAGGCCTGTTCTCCACATGCCTCCATTTTAGGAATGAGGATGTAATGCAGGCTGCTTTGGGACAGGCCTGAGGGTAGAGTTTTTTTGTTTGTTTGTTTTTTAGGTGCTCTTATAATTATTCTTTAGGCAAGTGAATTCGCTTCCTAGTGCTGGAGTAATAAATTACCACAAACTGGGTGGCTTAAAACAACAGAAATTTATTGTCTCACAGTTCTGGAGGCTGTAAGTCGAAAATCAAGGTGTTGGTAGGGCCATGCCCTGAAGGCTCTAGAGGAGAATCCTTTTTTGCCTCCTCCTAGCTTCTGGTGGTCGCTGTCAACCCTTGGTGCTCCTTGGAAATCCTATGGGGCAGTTCTACTCTGTTCTTTAGGGTTGCTACGAGTTGGAATCGACTCGATGCTAATGGGTTTGGTTTGGTTTGACAGGTACTGGGGGTTAGGAATTCAATGTATCTTTTTGGGGCACCCAATTCAACCCACAGCAAGCACGGAAATAAACTGTAATTAAATTGGAAAGCTTAAACGGCTACGTTAGTATTATGCTTCTCCTGGTCATAAAGGTTTATTGCCATCACCTGCTTCTTGGCTACCGCGTAAATAAAGATGGTAGGCCTAATTAAGAGTTGTAAGGTTTGATGTGTGGGCCAACTGAAAGTAATAAGTCAGTAATCAAAATAATAAAACAACAGTTACCTGGGTAGATAAGGCCTCTCTTTGAACATTTTGCCTAATTTTTATCTACCAATTCACAAGTTTGTTTTTCCTCTCTGCAATGGCCTTTAAACAGTTCAGTGGTGGTGCTAACAGTGTCCAACCTAGGTCTTGTGGTTTGGAATGGATAGTCTTTCTCTCAGTCCAGGGTGGCTCTGCCTCCCTCTCCGTGTTGCCAGAGATCGCCTTTTGCCAGGACCACAGGGCATGCTGAGAAGGGCAGTCCAGCCACATTTTTTAGGGCTTTCTTTCCTCCTCAGGTATCAGGTATATGGATAAGACCTTAAAAAAGATCTGTTTTTAAAAGGTTTCCTGGGAAGGTAGGGATTGCAAATGGAAGAAAGAAACCGGAAATGTCCAATTAAAGGGACAGACTGCTTCCTTTGGCTTTACTTGTTTATTAATGTGCCCAGGTAGCACTGACTTGACCGAGTTAGATCCTCCTAAATGCAGATCTGATCACGCTGTCCCCCTGCTTATAACCCTTCAATGTCT
Source organism: Dugong dugon (assembly GCA_030035585.1). NCBI lineage: Eukaryota > Metazoa > Chordata > Mammalia > Sirenia > Dugongidae > Dugong > Dugong dugon. The sequence goes on along the minus strand of CM057469.1, from coordinate 40,314,463 downwards.
CCTCAGCACCCTCAGGATAATGTCCAGATTACCCCATTAGGATTTACGAGGGTCTTCTTGAGCTGGCCCCTGCTCACCCTGTACCCCCCTCACTGTTTGGCACAACCTCCCACCACTATACGGTCAGCCCGACTGCATTTCTTTCAGTTCCTCAAATATGCTCTGCATTCCTTCTTCCTCAGTCTTCAAACATGCTTATTTTCTCTCAGTCTGAAATACTCTGCTTCTAACTCTTCCTTTAAATTCTTCCGTTGGACATGTCTACCCCAGGGAAGCCTTCCTTCGCCGCCCTGGCTCTGGGTTTGGTTTCCTCCTACGAGCTCCCACAAACCTCTTGCTTTACCTATGACCTAATGCACTGCCTTGCAATTACTTGTTTGTCTATCTCCCCTACTGGATTGTAAGCTCCTGAGACCTGTCCTAGGGCATTTGTCTTGGTCATCGTTGAATCCCCAGTGCTTGGCCAGTGCCTGGCACACAGCAGAGCTCAGTTAAGTATTTATTAATAAATGGGCACTGTGCCAATATGACAATAAAGATTCAACAGCACTTCCCAGGTTAGCATTTGCCATATTTATCTTAGCTAAGCACCTCGAAACACAAGGAAGAGCCCTGAATTAGAAAGACAGGTGCTGTAGACGTTGTATTTGGGCTGCCTTGAGCTGCTGTCTCCTTTTCACTTTATTTCAAGGCCCCCCTCCCTTTCTACCTTTTCTACAATTCCTTCCTAGGGATCCAGATCCGCACTTATCCCAGAAAACTCAGGGGCAACTCCTGAACCTCCGAGTTTATGCAGATACTGGCACTTGTCTGCCAGGGTTAGTAATTTATTCTCTTCTATCTAAATACTTTTTTAATGATTTCATATTTATGTCTTATCTTTCCTACATTTTTCTTTAAAGAGGGAAGGACGTCTTCTTTTATCAATCCTTTTAATACTTAATATTGTGGTACACAATTTCTAAGTGCTTAATGATTAAACACAAGATGATTAAACACAAAATGATTAAACACAAATTCCTTAGAATTTGAATTTATCACAGTGCCATTGTGGAAATGCACGCTAGATATATCTGGTGATGTGGCAATTGGACTAAGTTCCTTAAAGGAAATTGTGGTTGCAGGATGGGCTTGGAAGCTACAGCCCAGAACTATGTGGGAGCCACAGCCCCTGTTGGTCGGTTGGCATGAGCAGAAAGTCCAAAGCCTGGGAAAAAATGTTGTTCCAGGGTGCCCTCTAGTGATCCGAGGCACCACTAGGTCAGAAGCCAGGGTCAGCGGCTCTTGAACTTGAGCATGATGCCGGCTGCTTAATGCTGCATGATGCCAGCCCTCCTGGGGAGCCTGATAAAAATGTAGTACCTCTCTCCCGGAAGCTTTGACTTAGGCCTGTGTCTGATGGAGGTGCTGGATGAATTCTTTTAATCAGCATCTCTAAAGATCTGATACACACAGTTTTCCAATCACATTTTGTGAAATGCTGACTAGATGACGCTCATCAGAAAAAAAACTTTCTGGATATGTAGTCTGAGGACACCCAAAACTCATCTTCTGCTCACGGCTTGGGTCGCTGACTTGTTGCTGACTACTTAAGTAATGGGCTTGTGGGTCTCTGAGTGAGATAGTGACAGAGACAGAGAAGCAGAGAAAACCTAGACCTCTGGTATGAAATACAGTCCAGGACACACAAGAAAATGATGCCACGTAAACATTCTGGAGCCTTGAGAAAACATTTCAGGGAGGACTGTGTCACCCTCCCTGATGTCCATCTCTACAGATCTCCAGTGGAGCCCAGCCCCTATCCTTTTTTTGAGCCCTTCCTGGAAACGGGGGAGGGGAGCTGCCTGACTTCTATTGAGCACACACTCCGTGGCCAACACTGCGCCAGAGATTTCATGTATATCATCTCTGCAAGTCCCCGGAATATAGCAAGTGAGGCATTCTTGATATCATACAAGCAGAGGGAAGGATTGCTGGACACTTCATTCAGGCATAGGCTTTTGTGTGTTTGTATTTTGTACTTAATGCAAACTCATTAGGAAAGAAAAAAAAGGCCCTCCAACAATCCCATCCTTTCCTCTATCATAAAAATGGCCAAGTCATGCTCAGAAACCCAACACAAAATACCCATCAGTGACAAAGAAATTGCATCCCTCAGTCTTCCCCAGTACTTTTCTTCCTCCCTGTTGATAATTTTAACTGAAGTCTGCTGCTTTAATTAGAGGCTGTTAGCACATTACAATGTTTGGTGAGAGTTGCAAGGTGATAAATTACTCTGATGTGCAGTCTGGTGTTCGTCTAATTCCTGTAAAGTAGTTTTTCATTTACTAATAACACTTAATGAATTCAGTTGGAAGGTAAAATAAAACCACATTTATTATCTACTATGGACACTGTGTTGGGCCCGGGAATATAAAGGTGGAATAGGGAAGGCTGAGTACCTACCTCAGGGGGGTCAAAGTCTGGAGGGGACATTATCTCTCATGCAGTGTGATGACAGTCCTACCAGAAATATGAACTGAGGGCTAGGATATCATAGGACAATTACCTCTCTCTGTGGGTACTGGTGGAATAGAGCAATGTTATCACAGATGCACCTAATATACTGATAATTGATGAACATTAGTATTTTCTTGGGGATTGGCTAAAACTGCATCATTAATTTTCAAATTTTCTTGGACGAAAGACTTAACCAAATCTCTCTTCTCACAAATAACTCCCCAGATTACTACATCTTTAAAACAAAACATGAGAGACTGGCCGGACGCCATCTGATTTCAGTCCCGCTCATTCGCTTGTCCGGAAAACTTTAAGCACAAATTCACAGAGCCCTTAATGAGAAAGCTCATTGAAAAGCTGACTGAAATGGGGAAACAAATTACTTGCACAACACAGCCCACTCTTTTCCTCTTCATTTCCTCCTTTCCCTCCCAGACTGCAGCATTATAAATGACAAGGCTAAGTGAATCATCAGGTTGAAAAAAGCCCTGCTGAAATGGTTCGTCTTTCCTCACCGCTCTGATGACATTTATCTTGCTTCACTGCAGGACTAAAATGTTACCCAAACAGCAGGGTATCCTGGTACATGTAATGATGGCCTTAGGAAAGCCTTTGATTGTGTGTATTTGGGTGGAACTTGAGCTTGGAATTGGCGAATGCACACTCTGTCTGATTTCAGAGCCTCTCCCTAGAAAGCTTGTTTATTCCTCATGAAGGGTGAAGTTTCCTTCCTTCAAGACGTACTGTTGACCACCTTGGGACATTTTCCTCAGGAGTATTACTTCAGGATAGTAGATATATTCAGAGCTGACCCAGCTACGAAACTTCTTGTTATATCTCTGCCTACCCCTCTCCTCAGTGAGGAAACCTGAGGTAAATCAGTAGTTTTCGTGAACTAGGATAGGCTTCCTGCCTCCTGGCTTGAAAGGAAGTGATGGTAGTGATTGTCAACTGGAAGGAAGAGATGGGAGGTGTTTTTCTTCTTCTGTTGCTGCTGTTATCCTGCAGTGTACAAAGGAAGGCTACAAATACCAAACAATCCTTCCACACCTGGCAGCCAGGGCAATGTTTGTGGGGAAAAGGAAATCCTTTCCGCCACCTTATCTCTTGATTTATATAATTCTCTGGGGTGGAGGCATTTGTAATTAAATATGGGCCACATTGCTCTTTTCTGTGTTGAGGTAGAGAAAACATGTCTTTGATGTCAGAAGACTAGACCTACCTTTATCACTTACTAGCTGTTTGATTCTTGAGAATTTGCAAAACGCCTCTGAATCTCAGTTTCTACCATGTTCCGGGCACCGTACCAGGCACTGAGAATGTAAAAACAGAGGTCACTTTCTTCATCTTAAAGTTTTTCATATTCTGCTGGAGAAGATAGACACAGTTACCTCACAATATGTGCTTTACTGAAGGTATGAAATAGTTGCTATGAGAGCAAGAGGAGGGGGACTATGTAGGTTTTTGAAATGAGGGAGAAAAGCGAGAAGGCAAGGGGGTGGAGGTAAGAGGTGGTGAGACTATCGTTAGGGAAGGTTTCACAAATTAGGAGCCTGAGCAAGATTTTGAAGAAAAAAAGAGAGCATACACTTAGAGAGAAAGAGAGTACAGTGGTAGAAAGACCCTCGGTTGACAACATTAAAGGGATGTCAGAGGAAAAGAATCTGAGGAGACTGAAAAGGAATTGGCTGAGAAGTAGGAGGAGAACCAGCAGAGAATGTCTTTGAATGCTATGAGAGGCCAATTACGATGGGGACGGACAAGCATCTGTTGGACTGGGCAAATGGGAAGTCCCTGGTGACGTTAGCAAAAACAATTTAGTGGCGTTTGTGGTAAGATCACAGTGGGATGAGTGAATGGAAGGACAGCGTCAGAGCTAACGAGTGTATTCTTTTTTTTCTTAACTTTTTTTTTTTATTGTACTTTAGATGAAGGTTTACAGAACAAACTAGCTTCTCATTAGACAGTTAGTACACATATTGTTTTATGATATTGGTTAACAACCCCACAACATGTCAACACTCTCCCTTCTCGACCTTGTGTTCCCTATTACCAGCTTTCCTGTCCCTCCTGTCTTCTAGTCCTTGCCCATGAGCTGATGTGTCCCTTTAGTCTCGTTTTGTTTTATGGGCCCGTCCAAACTTTGGATGAAGGGTGAACCTCAGGAGTGACTTCATTATTGAGCTAAAAGGGTTTCCAGGGACCATACTCTCAGAGTTTCTCCAGTCTGTCAGGCCAGTAAGTCTGGTCTTTTTTTGGGAGTTAGAATTTTGTCCTACATTTTTCTCCAGCTCTGTCCAGAACTCTCTATTATGATCTCTGTCAGAGCAGTCAGTGGTGGCAGCTGGGCACCATCTAGTTGTACTGGACTCAGTCTGGTGGAGGCCGTGGTAGTTGTGGTCCATTAGTCCTTTGGACTAATCTTTCCCTTGTATCTTTAGTTTTCTTCATTCTCCCTTGCTCCCGAAGAGGTGAGACCAGTGGAGTATCTTAGATGGCTGCTCACAGGCTTTTAAGACCCCACACTCTACTCACCAAAGTAGAATGTAGAACATTTTCTTTATAAACTATGTATGTCAATGGAGCTAGATGTTCCCCAAGACCATGTTCCCCAAGACCATGGTCCCCACAGCCCTCCACCCAGCAATTCAGTTCCTCAGGCAATTTAGATGTGCCGATGGAGCTTCTATGACCTTGCCTTGGACAAGTTGTGCTGGCTTCCCCAGTACTGTATACTGTCTTACCCTTCACCAAAGCTACCACTTATCTATTGTCTATTTAGTGTTTTTCCACCTCCACCCTTCCCCTCCCTTGTAATCATCAAAGATTGTTTCTTTTTGTGTATAAACCTTTTCATGAATTTTTATAGTAGTGGTCTCATACAATATTTGTTCTTTGGTGATTGACTTATTTCACTCAGCATAATGCCATCCAGATTTATCCATGTTGTGAGATGTTTGCAGATTCATCATTGTTCTTTATCACTGTGTAGTATTCCATTGTCTTTATGTACCACAGTTTGTGTATCCATTTTTCTGTTGATTGGCATCTAGGTTGTTTCCATCTTTTTGCTATTGTGAACAATGCTGCAATGAACATGGGTGTGCATATGTCTATTCATGTGACAGCTCTTATTTCTCTAGGACATATTCCTAGGAGTGGGATTGTTGGATCATATGGTATTCCTATTTCTAGCTTTCTAAGGAAGTGCCATATCATTTTCCAAAATGGTTACACCATTTTGCATTCCCACCAGCGGTGCACAAGAGTTCCAATCTCCCCACAGCGTCTCCAACATTTGCTATTTTCTGTTTTTTTGATTCGTGCCAGTAATGCTGGCGTAAGATGGTATCTCACTGTAGTTTTGATTTGCATTTCTCTAATGGCAAGTGATCACGAGCGTTTCCTCATTTGCCTGTTAGCCACTTGAATGTCTTCTTTGGTGAAATGTCTGTTCATTTCCTTTGCCCATTTTTTAATTGGATTATTTGTTTTTTTGTTGTAGAGGTGTTGAATTTTCCTGTAGATTTTAGAGATTAGACCTTTGTCGGCTATGTAATAGCCAAAATATTTTTCCCAGCCTATAGGTTCTCTTTTTAGTCTTTTGGTGAAGTCTTTTGATGAGCAGAAGTGTTTAATTTTTAGAAAATCCTAGTTATCTAGCTTATCTTCTGGAGTTTGCGTATTGTTAGTTATGGTTTGTATCCTGTTAATGCCCTGTATTAGGGCCTCTAGCATTGATCCTATTTTTTCTTCTATGATCTTTATAGTTTTTGGCTTTATACGTAGGTCTTTGAATCATTTTGAATTAGTTTTTGTGTATGGTGTGAGGTCTGGGTCCTGTTTCATTTTTTTTCGATGGACATCCAGTTTTGCCAGCACTAATTGTTAAAAAGACTGTCTTTTCCCCATTTAATGGACTTTGGACTCTTGTCAAAGATCAGGTGACTGTAGGTGGATGGATTTACATCTGGGTTCTCAATTCTGTTCCATTGGTCAATGCATCTGTCATTGTACCAGTACCAGGCTGTTTTGACTACCGTAGCTGTATAATGAGTATATTCTTAACGTTCAGTGGACTTGACTGTGAAGAGATGAATAGGGTGTTGTCTAGAGAGGGATGAGGGGTGAAGGAAGATTTTTGTTGCTTTTGTTTATGATTAAAACTTGGACATAGTTATACACCACAGGGAAGGAGGCAGTGGAGGAAAGGAGTTAACTTTGAGGAGACCAATAGGATTACATGGGGTTAATTACTACCTCATAGAGTCCTTCTGAGGATTAAATGAGATCCCCTTGGTTAACCGTTTTTGTAAAGCGGTATGCACATGTGATGTATGATTATCCTGCTGGGAAATAAAACCTCCATACATCACAAGACATTTGAGCTCACTTACCACTTGGCTGCTGAGATAGGTAAATCCCCTCTCCATAGACTTTTTGTGTGTGCTGCTTTCCTATTTCCTCTGGTCACCACTTTAGACACCCTTGTCTTTTGTCCAAGAATGAACTGAGCCCTCCTTGACATTTCTTCCTGCCAAACAACACAACTCACCAGTTCCCCCCGGATCACAACAGGAAGCTGAGCGTTGATAAGTGAGAAATGATCAAGGGAGGGGGACAAGAGCCTCCTCACTGTTGGTTAGGAAGTGAGATTAACATCCAGATCCTGTGGGAGCTTTGCTTGGTCAGTTTATTACCGTTTTGTTAGAGAACCCTGGAGCCACCTCAGCTATGAAGTAGGTTGTCCCCTTGTCTTAGTCATCTAGTGCTGCTCCAACAGAAATACCACAAGTGGATGGCTTTTAACAAAGAGAAGTTTATTCTGTCACAGTCCAATAGGCTACAAGTCCAAATTCAAGGCATTAGCTCCAGGAGAAGCCTTTTTGTCTCTGTCGGCTCTGGAGAAAGGTCCCTGTGATGCGTCAGTCTTCCCTTGGTCTGGGAGCATCTCAGCGCAGAAACCTCAGGTCCAAAGGATGTGCTCTGCTCCCGGTGCTGCTTTTTGATGGTATAAGGTTCCCATGTGTGTCCGCTCGCTTCTCTCTTTTATATCTCAAAAGAGGTTGGCTTAAGACACTATCCAACCTTGTAGATGTCCTCAGTATAACCTCATGATAGTGATAGAGTTTACAACACATAAGGAAACCACATCAAATTACACAACCATACAATACTGGGAATCATGACCTAGCCAAGTTGACAGATATTTTTGGGGGACACAATTCAATCCATGACACCCCTCATGGGCACCAGTGGCTCCTTTCTCCATTTCGATTCATGAATTTCAAGTCCCACTGGGCAAGGATTTTTGTCTGTTGTGTTTATTGCTGCATCCCTAGTGCCTAGAAGAGAATCTAGCACATAAAACAAAAACAAAAAACAAAAACCAAATCTGTTGCCCTTGAGTCGATTCTGACTAATAGTGACCCTATAGGACAGAGTAGAAGTGCCCACAGGGTTTCCAAGGCCCAGCTGGTGGATTCAAACTGCTGACCTTTTGGTTAGCAGCCGAACACTTAGCCACTGCACCACCAGGGTTTTTATCTAGCACACAGAAGGAGTTTAATAAATTTGTGTAAAGGGAATGAATTCATTCATTCATTAATCCTTGCATTGACTCTATCAAAATGAGTGGATACTCTTGGGACAGCTCCCAAGCATATCCTAGATAAACAGAGATAAATAGCATTTGCTATTATTTTAAAAATATATGTTCTACACCAGGCACAAATGGGAAAACTGACTCAGAGAAAAGTCACTTGGTTGAGGATATATGGCTGGAAAGTGGGGAAGTTGGAATTCCTTCTGCCTGACTCTAAAACCTATGCTTTTTCTACATTGCCTAACTTTCTGACCTCATTCCTCATCATTCTCCAAGTCAAACCTTATTCTTCAGCCTTAACAAACCACTTACAGTTCCTTGACCATGTCATGTTTTCTGTTATGTGCTTCCTTTGCCTGGGACACACTCAACTGCTCTCTGTGTCTAATTCTTTGTTATCCTTCCCCTGGGAGGCTTTCCTGAAATGATGCTCTCTGGCTGGGATAGGTTGCCCTTCCTCTGTGCTGTGCCAGCCCCCCTTTGCCGTCTTTTGTCATAGAATGCATTACACACATTGCTGTTGTTATTGTTGTTAGCTATCATCAGTTTGGCCCCTGACTCATGGTGACCCCATGCACAACAGAATGAAATGCTTCCTGGTTCTGTGCCATCTCCATCATCTATTGCGAATTGGACCATTGAGATCTATAGAGCTTTTACTGGTTGATTTTTGGAAGTAGATTACCATGCATTTCTTTCTAGTCTGTCTTAGTCTGGAAGCTCTGCAGAAACCTGTTCAACAACATAGCAACACACAAATCTCCACGGACAGATGGGTCGTGGCTGTGCCTGAGATGTATTGCTGGGAATCAAACCTGGGTCTCCCACATAGAAGGCTAGAATTCTGCCACTGAACCGCCAATGCCCCTTATGCAAATGGTAAATGCCTATTTATGTGTGCCTCTCCCCACTAGATGGTGAGAGGCTCCACAACAGGTACTATGTCTTCATAAGAAGAGCTGCTATTTATATATACTGTTAAATAGGTGCGTCACGTACTCACTTACCTTTTTAAATTCTTAAAACAACTACCCGAGGTGGCTATTTTTATGCCTATTTTAAAGATGGGAAAACTGAGACTCAGAGAAGTTAAATAACTTTCCCAAGGTCACAATGAGCCAGGAACTAAACCTAGGTATATCTGATTCCAAGGCCCAAATTCTTTTCACTTCACTATACTATCATCAGGGCAATCCAAAGATACTCACAGCTTAGTTGGGGGTATAAACAGATAAATACCACTCAAATAATGAGTTTAGTGAGCTAATAAAGGTTTGCACAAAGTTCTTTGGGGGAACATATGGAAGGGAAGAATTTGTTCTTTCTAGGGGAGGTGGGGACTGGAAAGGCTTCCTAAGGTTGCCAGAACGCTTGGAATTTGTAGACTGGTTCCGTAATGATGGTTTGTGGTGGAAAAAGATTCCCTGCATTAAATACTGGTGGTTAGTCTCAGGGCCCACAGCAGCCATTGCCCGGGTCACTACTGCTTTCAAACCGGTCCATCTGGGTGCCAGGAATTTAGCTCAAAAGCCTGCTGGTACCTGCTTAAGGGACGACTGGTAACCAGGCAACCCAGTCAACACGTCGTTTCGTTAAAACCATATGCCTGTATGTGCAGGCGTATGTGAAAACTCCTACTTTTCATAAGCATAGTTTTAATCTTACACAATATATGTTAAATGTAAATGAAATCAATACATTTTCAAGTTTATGGCTATATGGAATAGGGAGAGTAACTCCTAATTATGTATATTGGCTCCTCTTTCTGTTCTCGTTTCATAACTGCAAGGCATCCCTGGAGGCTGCTTTCTCTATATGTTCTCCTTCAGGGAATTCATCTATTTTCTGGCCTTGAACTACTGTAAAATTTCTATAAAATTAAGCTTATAACTACAAGCAAAGCATGGCTTTAAAATATACGGTACAATACTTTCTTTGTCTGCTCTGAAGTGTGTTTGTGAGGGAGGGCACAGTGGGTGGCTGGATGCCTTTGTGGGGCTCTGGGACCAGGCAATTAGGATGATTCTAACCTGCTCTATTTCCTAGATATGTGGCCTTGGGCAAGTTACTTAACCTTAAGCCTAAATTCCTGATCTGTAAAAGAGTGATAATAAAGGTATGTGTCTTAGTCATACAGCTGTTATGAGGATTAATGAAATAATGGCAAAAGCACTTAGTGACCCTGGTTCTTTAAGAGTTAGCAATAAGTGCTAGTTGTAATATTAATTATTAGTATTCGCATCATTAGCAAGATGAGGTAATTTGGGTGAAAGTGATTTGAGACCTATGAAGTGTTATGAAATGTAAAATATTATTATTGTGTGTACTGTTGAGGAATGAACTCTAAAGAGCATGGTGGAAAGAACAGAGAACAGGAAATCAGGAAAGCTAGATCCTAATGGTACCATGTCACTAACCAGCAGTGTAACCCTGGGCAAGTCTTTCTCTGAGCCTGCTTTTTCCTCACTGGAAAATGAGGCCATTTGTTTGATTATCTTGAAGATCCACCCCAGCTCTGGAATTCTATGATTCCATGGGCAAGTAGCCTATACAGCAAATTTTACACAGTTCTTGGACTAGAGTACAAGGTCAATATGAGTTAAATATATCAATGGTTGAAGCATCTGTCTGAGGTCAATAAAAGATAATCCCACCTGCAACAACCAAGGGAGCAATCTAGGGAAATTCAATGAAAAGGCAAGATACTCCTACATGCCTCAGGAATCCTGGACATCATTGTAGTAGAAGATAACAACTTATAACTATAATGGCAATACTGAACTAGTCAGAAAAAAGACCAGATTATGCCTAGTACCTGTATACTAAGACAGGAAAGTGGTTGCAAGAACCCCTCATAGTTTTGGATTTGTGGTTTTGAAAAGTTGTGGTGCACTGGCAGGTCTCCCCGTATACTTTGTTGGGCTCTTTGGTTTCTACCTGCCTAATGCTTACTACAAAGAGCCCTGGTGGTGCAGTGGTTAAGTGTTTGGCTGCTAGCCACAAGGTCGGTGGTTCGAACCCATCATCTGCTCCACAGGAGAAAGATGTGGTAGTCTTCTTCCATAAAGAGTACAGCCTTGGAAACCCTATGGGGCCGTTCTACTCTGTACTATAGGGTCGCTATGAGTCAGAATCGACTTGATGGCGATGGGTTTGGTTTTGGTTTTAATGTTCACTGCTGAAGGGGCCCTGGTGGCACAATGGTTAAGTACTCGGCTGGTCACTGAAAGGACAGAAGTTCAAACCCACCAGTGGCTCTGTGGGAGAAAAGATCTGGTGATCTGGTCCTGTAAAGATTATAACCTGGAAAACCCTATGGGGCAGTTCTACTCTGTCCTATAGGGCCACTATGAGTTGGAATCAACTCGAGATGGTGCCCAACAACGACAACGTTTTTGCTACCACTTGTCAGTTTGTCATACTGTGGTGGCTTGTGTGTTGGTATGATGCTGGAAACTATGCCACTGGTATTTCAAATTCCAACAGGGTCGTCCATGGTGGACAGATTTCAGTGGCGCTTCTAGACTAAGACAGACTAGGAAAAAAGCTCTGGTGATCTACTTCCAAAAATTGGTCAATGTGATCTTACGGATCAAAAGAGAACATCGTCTAATACAGAGCTGGAGGGTGATCCCGCTAGGTTGGTTGTTGTTGTTAGTTGTCTTCAAGTCGATTCCGACTCATGGCGACCCCGTGTGTATCAGAGTAGAACCATACTCTGTAGAGTTTTCAAGGCTGTGACCTTTCAGAAGCAGCTCACCAGGTCTGTATTCCGAGGTGCCTCTGGGTGGGTTCAAACTGCCAACCTTTCAGCTAGTAGTAGAGCGCTTAATCATTTGCATCACCCAGTGAATCTTCCTTGTTGGAAGGCACTCAAAGTACACTGGCCACAACAATGAACTTGAGCATACCAATAATCGTGAAGATGTCGTAGGATTGGGCAGCATTTCGTTCTGTTGAATGGGGTCGCCTGCCATGAGTCTGAGCTGACTCGATGGTAACTAACAACAGCAAAAATGCTTACTGAGTACCTGCTATGTTCTAGACGCTGTGGCAAACTCTGGGGATACAATGGCTACTGAGACACAGTTTCTATTCTGAAGGAGCTGACAATCTCTTGGATAAAGCATTGTAACTGTGGGGGATACTTTCACATTTTCAGTATAGTCGTGTATGGTGCTTATATTGTTTATATATTGTCTGTTATTCTGTGAAAACATAGCTGTTGTGTGTTTAGCTTTGGCTTGTTTCTCCACCCTCAACCCTCTAGCAGCTTCTGGATGTTAAATATTATCTCTTCATGTGAGTTGTACCAGAAGGAAGAGTCATCTGTTTTTCTTTTACTTCCTAATGAGCCCTCAAGCTGGTTTGCAGGGCAGCTATTGATTCTTCCCTTTTCTTACCAGAGGACTGATCAGAATTCGCTCCTTGGTCTTAGTCTCCCCCGGTACTCAAGTTTTGTTCTTTCTGTCCCTTCTTCCTACCCTAGTCCCAAATAAAACCAAATAACCAGGAAAAAAAACAAAACAAAAACAAAAACAACCCAACAAACTAGAAAGTGAGCTATGGTGGCAGTACTTCGATGGATAGGCTAAATATTTTTTTTGCTACTATAGCAACTACTATTAAATGGCTTGTCACTTACCTTTAAAGCTGTTTGGTAACATGGAAGTTATTTTGCATGTAAGTGTTTAAAATCACCTTCAAATACCTAAGATACTTTTAGCTCCCTCCAAGATTCTTCTTAAAGAGACTTCTATTTTTTTCTTCAGACATTGTTATAAATATGCAATGCAGTATGGACAGATTTCCCCAAACTCACTGATTTTCATATTCCCTGAGAATGACAAGGCTATTATGACAACCACAGTAGAAACGCTTTCCATAAAAATGCTTAATTAAAAAGGAAAGTTTTGATGCATAAAGATATTTTGAATTACCTGGAAAATTGATACTGGATAACTGAATGCTCATTCAACAACTCATTAGATAAACATGCATTACATGCCTAAAAAGTGTCAGGCATTGTGCAAAGTACAACAAACATAAAGGAGATTAAGAAATGATTGCTGCTTCTGAGGAGCTCCATTAAAAATTGCTTACCTTGTATGTTGTACAAATACTTCATATTTTACAAAACACTTCCCATGCAACAATTCATTTCATCCTCAGAGCAATCAATACTGGCTCCATGCTTCATAACCTTGAGATTTCTTGTTGCTCACTATTATTTGCCAAACAGAATGTTCATTTTGTTGATGCTAATATTAATACTTCTCCATTATCCCTAGTTGGATTTTATGTGCCTAATAACTAACAGCTTACAAAGTGCTTTCATGTCTCATTGGAAAGACTAAAAGTTTTCTCACCTTCTCAGCTGCTCACCTTCTAGGCCTGTCTCCTCTTTGGCCTGAGTTTTCCCTAGGGGTGGCCTAAAATGACTTCTCAGTTCCCTGTGAGTTCTATTAAAATCACATTGACCTCTACTACACATCCATGGTGGGGACTCGGTTCTTGGATCTTGGATCCCATGCCCATCAAAGCCTTTAGGCTATAATCTCTGAACTTCATTCTTACCTCATTTTCTGTCTCCATTTTCCTTTTGGAGCCCTGGCGGCACAGTGGTTAAAGAGTTCAGCTGCTGACTAAAAGGTTGGCAGTTTGAATCCACCAGCCGTTCCTTGGAAACCCTATGGGGCAGTTCTTCTCTGTCCTGTAGGGTCACTATGAGTTGGAATCGACTCTTTGGCAATGGTTTTTTTTTTAAATGGGTTATTTTCCCTTTATTCCACTCCTTGCTGTGACTTCCAAGTCATTTGCTATCTTTGGAATATTTTTTCGTCAAAAAATAGAAACAAAGAATTTAGGATCATCCCAATGCTTTCACTTGACAGAGGAGGAAACTGAGGCCCAGAGCTATCAAATTTTAATGCCAAGGCAACACAAGTAGGTGCTAGAGCTGGGACTTGAACCTGAGATGCTGTACTTTGACCAGAGGTCTTTCTACATCATACTGTCTTTTAAAGCTACCTGCCAAATGAAACATTCTCCAGTGTTTCTCTTATACTGCTAATATATAGCTATTTGATTACTGTTGCAACAGAGATCTATCCAGTTTTATAATACTTCACAGATTATATTACATTCTTCCAGAGTATGGCCATTCACATAGGAATTATGTGGTCATTCAATCAACAAACATTTACTGATCACCTACTATATGCCAGGCATGTAGTATTGGGGAACAAAAAGACTGCAAGGTTTTGGCCTGACAGCAATTGGAAATGTTCTTCGGATTTGCTAATGTAGTGTAGAATCATTCAACACCTAATTATTAGTGGTTACTAATAATTTTAGTGTAAAAGGCCCTGTAAGAAAATTAATAACAAGAAGTGAACTCTAGCAAAGTGAATACACAGACATTAAAGCCTTTACTTATATGCGTTTAGGATTTCACACGTGCAGATGACCCAATAATTGTTATTTAAATGTAGGTTTTAAAAGTCTCCCAAATTTGCTAAACAAAACAAAACAAAACACCAACAAAGGTTAAACCTCAATAATCTGTTTCCTTTTTTACTAGTTTTCCCTCCAGCAAACTGCATCTCCAGGGAAGCCTGGGACTAGGAAACTCGGAGGCCCCGCGGCCCTGGTATTTCGCCCAGGCTCCCGCAGGGGTAACAATGCGTACTGCGAGCGGAGCCGCCCCTACAGTGCCGCCATCCCGGCCGCCGTCGCCCCGCCTGGGTTGGGGCGCGGCTGTTGCGCGGAGCCGCAGGCCAGGCGCACGTATCCTGGGCGCGTCTCGGACTCTTCCGCTCTCCTCGGGCACAGTGGTGTTCTGGTTGCCGCTGTGTGGCTTTTCCCGTCGCGTTCGTACTCCCCTGTCGTGACTTACTTCGAGGGCTTATGGCGGTGGTGGCATGGGGACGGTTCTTCCCTCGGGCATGGCTCTGCAGGTGCAACCCTGACGCTTTTCTGAGCTCCAAAAAGCAGCCCCCGGGTGCCCGGGGGACGGCCCGAGTAACCCAGCCCTTGTTTGGTGTTGCAGGAGGGCCTGGCAGGGCTGCAGCCGGCAGTACCGCGCCGCGCTTTGCGCCGAGTTGAAGCAGCCCCTGGCTATTGAGAAAGTCGACCCCCGCCCTGTCTGTCCTCACGAGGTAGGGTGACTGGCCTACCCCCGGAAACCCTTGGCGCCCCTTTTACTACCCCGCCCCCCCGAACTTAGATGCCGCGGGCTTCCATCCTGAATCACGTTCTCAGTTGCTCAGCTAGACGGCGACCCGGAGACTGGAGCGCAACTTAGTACTGGGCAAGTAGGACCCTTTCAAAGTTCACAAAAAGGCCAGAAGTGCTAAAGGAAGGGCGTTCCCCAGTACACAAATACAGGTCTCTCTCCGAATGTCCCAGAGCTGTTGCCTTAGAAACAGAGAATTCAGATTTGCACATTACTTTGCATAACTATCATCAAGTTACTAACTTAACAGATAAGTGGATTCCATCTTCTGCTTTGTTCCTCTCCAGTGTCAGCTTCTAATTATCTGCCCCCTTCCCACTACATTTACACTAACGTTATTAGTAACCACTAATAATTCGGTGTTGATTGATTCTTCACTGCATTCGCAAACCCAAAGAATGTCCCCAGTTGAAGTCAGGCCAAAACCTTGCAGTCTTTTTGTTCCCCAGTACTAGTACCTAGCACATAGTAGGTGATCAATAAACGTTTGTTGATTGAATGACCACATAATTCAATTTAATTATCGTACACCCTGCATTTCCCTGTGTATATGTGCCTTGTGCCCTCCTGTAGTATACTGCAGTGATTTGGGGCGGGGTTAGTTTAGAGCTGTGGGCAGTTCCAGTTACTTTGGCCATGTCTGTTGACCGTTCTGTGGACACAGTGTTATCTGGTGTGGAGAAGGGGAACCTCTGAAAAGGTAAACCAAGTAGTCAGCCTCAGTATTGGAGACCACTGGTGAGCAGGAAGAAATGTGGCTGCAGCCCTGAAGTGTTATTTGGGTGAGCCCATGATGGCAGTCAGTCTGCTTCCTGGGATTCACATACTGACAGATCTTCATCCTTTCTTGACTCAAGGTGGAGTGACTTGGGAGTGTATGTGTGCTGTGCACTTGTCCACAACTCATGTGTCACACATAAGAGTGTGTGAGGCTGAGTGAGGGCTGGGCTTCTCTGTTCTTTGTCCCAACACCACATCGTAAGCTCATGAGAGCTGGGACTGTGTTAGCTTTACTCATCATCAAATCCCCACAGTCTGGAATGGTGTCAGACACATAGCAGATACTTAATAAATTGTTGAATGAATGAATTTTGCAGATAAAAATGTCTTCTTACCAATATGACCACCTCTTTACAATACTGGACATTTAAACACACACAAACAAATAAATACATGCGATCAATTCTGCCTCTAACACTTCATTTCCTCCTGTAATTCCAGCTCCTGTTGGGATGGGTTGGTCTACTACAGTGATTCTCTAGCATGCATCAGAATCGCCTGGGCTGTGCTAAAACAGATTGGGCTTGTAAAACAGAATCAGATTGTCAAAACAGATTGCCGGGCACTGTTTCCAGAGTTTCTGATTCAGTAGGCCTGGGATGGGGGCCTTAGAATTTGCATTTCTAACAAGTTCTCAGGCGATACTTTTGCTGCTGGTCTGGGGCCCACGGTTTGAGAACCACTGGCCTACAGGGTTTAGAAAACTGCTGACTGCATTGCTGCAGGTCTGCCTCAGATCTGGCATGATAGAGAAACATAGCAGCTGGGGATTTAGGACTAGCCTCCAGGATTCCTGATTCCCAAAACAGCTGACCATGTTACTCTTCTGCTTAAGCGGCCTTTAATGACTTCCTGCTGGTCCGAGTATGAAGACTAAGATCCTAAGTAAGGCCTACAAGCCCAAGTATGATGTGGCTCCTGTCTCTCCCTCTAGCCTCATCTCCTCCTCCTCTTTGTGCTCTAGGCTGACTGGTTTGTCTTGTCCTTACCACGGGGCCTTTGCACATGCCATTGCTTCAGTCTGGAACGCTTTCCCCTATCTTTGAATAGTTAGTTAACTCTTAGCTATCCTTAGTGCCAGCGTTACTTTCCCAGGGATGTTTTTCTTGACCTCTCTAAAAGGTCAGATCTCATTATGTGCTTTCATAGCACCATATATTTCTATCTTTAACACTTCATGTTGGAGTTGTAATTTAACACATACATTTTCATAATTATTTGATTAATGTCTGTCTTCCCTACTATTAGCTCCATGAAGGCAGGAGTCTTTTCTGTTTTGCCTCATGATTGTCCACTGGCAAAGAGTTGGCATTTAGTATCAACAGTAGTTTGGTAAAATTGAATGAACTCCGTCTCCATGATCCTGTACTGCTCTACTTTGTTGCTCTGTTTTCTTTGTAGGTCAGAGTTAATGTCCATTTCTGTGGAGTTAACTTTGCTGATATATTGGTCTGCCGTGGTCGGTATCAGGAAAAGCCCCATCTTCCCTTCACACCTGGTGAGTATCGGGACCAAGTGACAGCTTCAGGGAAGGCAGATACAGAGCATTTCCAGAACCATGCACTCCATCCCAGGCTCTGCCATCAGTGCTGTTTAGTGAGCTATATCAGCCTCACTGATAATGAGAATCCCTAGATTGTGAGCCCGTGAGGGCAGGTTCTGTGTCTGTCTTGCTGAATGTTACATCTCTCTGGCCCAGCTCATAGTAAATGTTCAGTATAAATACTTTAAAAATGAGTAAATGAATGAATTTTCACGTCATTATGTTCACTAGAATTCTGCTCATCAAAATCATCAGTGACCCCAGTCATTCCCTTTCCTTCCTTGATGGTGCCTGCAACTTTGTTTCTTCCCTGAAGGATCACAACATCTGTTTGCAGCTAAAACTTTAGTCTTCAGAAGCATTTCCAAAGAAACCTAATAGCAAATGATTAGAAAGAAGAAAAAGAGTTTCTTTTCCATTTCTTTGGAGCTCAATGCCTGATTTTCATTAGGCCGAATCTTATTACTTTTAGATTATGAATATGTGCACAAAATGATTTTTGTTTTTTGGTTGAAATTTACTTTTTCTGGTTAAATTTACTTATAGGTATGGTATACCATGTATACAGTACCCGTATATTCAGTACACATACGTAGTATTAACGATACAGTGATTGCATAATAGCTGCGTGTTTTGGCCTTAGGGTGTTTGGTTGCACCTCAGCAGTTGGAATCATTTCCCTCTGTTTGTATTTGTTGATGTGCTGGATAGGGTGGAAGATGCCAGACTCAGTGGAGTTATCCCCCTGGCAGCTTATGTGGGAAATGCGTGATCATTAAATTCAGAAATTTTGGAGGTAGAAGAGGAAAGGACAGGCAATACCAATTCATCCAACTGAACCAAGTACTGTATGAATAAATATAGTTCATGCCCTTGAAGGCCTCATAGTCCAACAGAGGAGACCTGGAAGCAGATAAATACAATATGATGAACGTTGTAATTGGGGTGCCGGGTGAGCCA
The DNA here is from genome assembly GCA_030035585.1 of Dugong dugon. Classification (NCBI taxonomy): domain Eukaryota; kingdom Metazoa; phylum Chordata; class Mammalia; order Sirenia; family Dugongidae; genus Dugong; species Dugong dugon. Next base: position 40,295,839 of record CM057469.1, on the reverse strand, counting down.
GAGTCCCCAGTGATCAGGGTCAAAGGTACATGCGCACCTGTTAACCTCTGTGCTTTTGCACATTCTTGAACTTTCCACTGCATCACAATAAAAATGGGATTACAAAATCTTTCACATTCCTGGGCTTTGGGTGTAACATGCTGACCCCTTTGCCCTGGGGGGTAGGGTGGGTGGACACCTACCTTCTTGGCTCCAGAAAGTTAATAGAATGGCGTGTTGATCAGGATTTTCTCATCTCCATTTGCTTTGCAGATGACCTAATCTTTAAACAATTTGTTTTAGGAATGGAGTTTTCTGGGATAGTATTGGAGACAGGCACAGATGTCAGCACAGTGAAAGAGGTAAATTAGTTGAAACCTAGGGAATCGATGTGTGTATAAACCCATTGCCGGTGAGTCGATTCTGACTCATAGCGACCCTATAGGACAGGGCAGAACTGCCCCATAGAGTTTCCAAGGAGCGCCTGATGGATTCAAACTGCTACCTTTTAGTTAGCAGCAGTGGCTCTTAACCAGTATGCCACTAGGGTTTCCATGTGTATAGCTATCAGAAATGTGCTAAGCAGAAATGTGCTAAGCATAAGAAGCAGGGTCTTGCTTCTCCTGGCCTTTGGCAGTAGACAGCAAAGGGAAACCAAGAGGGAGGGGGGAATAAACTAATTCTGAATTGGGGGAAGGAAGAGATGCAAGTTCCTGGCTTCGTTAAAGTTTTTATTACGAATAAAGGGCAGCGCCTCCATCTTTAGTTACTGAGAACATTGGGAATGTGCAAGATTCAACCTCTTGTGAAAGAAATGAACATTGGGATTCTAATTCATATATCATCCTTTTCCTTTATCTATCCCATCATTGTCCAAGATGTGCTCAGATTGCCTTGGCAGTCTGGTAGGGTATTGAGAGAATGGCTGGTTTATTTACTAAGCATTAATTCTGAATAGATAATTAAGGTAAACCTTCAGGAATCAGAGGTGTGGGTTTTGTTGTTGTTTGTTTGTTTGTTTTCTTTATTAATTCAGAAAGAGGTGAATGGCCTTTGAACAAATGCTTAATGCTGTTTTCCCTTTAGGGAGATCGGGTTATTGGTGTGTGTGGCTTTAATGGTATGGCTGAAGAATGCATAATTGACCAGAAGGTATCCCTACCTCTCATTATCAATATTTGGACGTTATTGTCTCCTTTCTTTTCTTTCTTGAGTTTCTACCTATCCCTTCCCTTCCCCCCTCCTTTTTTCTATTAGTTTGGTCATATCTTGTTTCTCAGCCAAGCACTTCTTTCTTTCAAATGCTAAAACCTTTCTGTATATAGGTGTGACAACCTTGCACAGAGCTTTGTTTGTGTGGAGTGGCTTAATGAAGAAAGCATTTTGTTTTCTGAGTCCTGGAGCAATTGGCTGTTTTCCATATTGGACCATAGGTAGTTTCAGTAGAAAAACTGGTTTAGGGCATTGAACTGAATGTAATCGGCTTCTCCCCCACATGAAGCATGTGAAAGAGAGAGCCCTGGGAAGGCAGCCAGCCTGGGTGGCCTGGTAGGGGTGTGCAGGGTGTGAATGGTGCCCCCCAGTGGGTTACAGTACACAATTTTTTTTCACAGCTTTATTGAGACACTTTTTTGTACCATTCTCCACTCCTCTTGGAGGAGAATTTTCCACTGGGCTTGGTTACTAGCATGTGTTTCCCTTTGCAAATCAGTCACTCAGTCAAGTCATACTATTTACCTTTATGACCAGATACATGCGCCTAATCCATAAGTCACTATTATCTCTTTTTATAGTCACTGTGGAAGATTCCAGAAGGGGTCGCCCTCCGAGAAGCTGCTGCCCTGCCTGTATCTTATGGCACTGCTGTTTTAGCCCTGGAGCATCGGGCTCGTACCCAGCCTGGGTGAGGGTTGTGTAGACGAAAGAGGGCTAGCCGGTATCCTTCTCTGACACCAGAAGTACCTGCCAGGACCTTGTTCTCTTTTCTGTCCTTCAGGTCATGTTTAGTTTGGCTGAGGAAAGGCCAAATAGAAGTGTTGATCCAAGTCTGGGTTCTGGTCACTGTGGGGCCATCCTTTTGTCTGGGAGGGAATAAGTAGATTGTGAACTTTGCCAAACATGATTTTGGAAAATAATCTCTCTTAAACCTGACCACTCTGGAGATCACCTCATAGAAGACCTTAAAGTTTAGAAAGTTGCTTTGATAAAAGTCACTTTGCTCTGGTTTTAATGGGAGGCCTATGGTATTTGTTTCTCTGTGAGGCTTAGATGAATATGCCCAACTTGAGTATTTCAAACTCAGAGGGGCTGGAGTTTTCCACCTTCCTGAAGCATACATACTGCCTCTTGTTCTTAGTGAGCCTCAGGATTGCTCCAGAGAGATGGGTTTAGTTGAGCAGTGGCCACCACCTTCTAAAATCCAGCAGTGTTTACTATGAGACTGGTTTTAGGACAGAATTTCTGAGGCAGAAATTGGAGTGGTAGTTCAAAGGAACAGTTACACTAACACAAGGGAGAGGCTGCTTAGCTTAAGGAATGACTTTTCCTGGGAAGTCTAAAAAACTGAACCAAATTAGCACTGATCTAGAAGTCACGTACGTAACCCAGCCCTAACGCTAGAGAACAGATGTATGTGAAGGGTTGAGTGAAGTGACTTTGGAGTTCTTGCTTTAGAGTGTGCTAGCTCTGAAATGTTCATGAAATCACATTACGGGATGATTTGTGAAGGCTTTTGAAGTGACAGTCGTCTTTCTCTGGAACAGGGAAACCGTCTTAGTGACAGCAGCAGCTGGAGCCACAGGCCTTGCAATGATAGATGTGGCAACAAATGTTCTTCAGGCCAAGGTATTTGCATGCTAAAATCTCCATTTAAAAAACCACACACCCCCAGTTTTCAAACATGGGATATAGTCATTCATTTATTCAAAAACAGGTACAGGCACGGGGGACATAAAGTAATCTAGAGTAGGGTCTTGCCATCTACAGTAGAACCTGCTAAAGCTGGAACCTGTGTAGGCAGAAACCTGTCAGAGAAGGAAAACTCCAATATATTCCACTAACAGAGAAGGTAGAAAAGTGGTAAGACCACCCCGTTAAAGGCTGAAAACTTGTGAGACCCAGAAGAACAAGGCAGTCCCATTGAGTTCTGGCCCTCACAGGTTTCACTGTATTTGCCTACAGACTAGTGAGGGGAACCTAGAAAGTAGAACACTCATTCTTCCAGTTACTAGAATCTGGCAAGATCCAGCTCACTTCATAGCCATAGCAGATGCTGTTCCCTGTACTTGTAATGTTCTGAACTGTCTCTCCCTGTGCTTCATGTTTAAAATCAGTCTCACAGCACCTTATACTTCTCTTTCATAGCGACCATCTCAGTCTGTGCTTACTCCTCTGCTTATGTCATTATTGGATTGATGTCTCCCTCCTACTAGTCCCCATGAAGGCAGGGGAAGTGCCTTTTTGGCTCATTGTTGTGGTCTTGCCACCTAACATGGTGCCTGCAACATGGTAGGCACTCAATAACGCTTTCTTGAATGAATGAAAGAAAGACCCATGTCTCTGCAGGAGTAGGCTGTGGGTGTCAGGCTGCGGATGTCAGGCTGTGGATGTCAAAGAAAGGACTTCTTGAAGAAGGTAGACATTTAAGCTGACTTTGAAAGGATTGGTAGCAGTAAAATAGCGGAAGAATGGAGGTAAAGATCATTTTTAGTGGTGGGAAGGCATATTAGAAGACAGAAAAATGTGAACTAGCATGATGCATTCAGGGAATTGTGAATAGCATATCTGGAGCAAAGGACCTGTGAGAGGAATGGTGGATAGTGACTCCAGAGAGGTGATGAAGGGCCTTGTGTAGACCTGAAGAATTTGTACATTTATTGGAAGCTATAGGAAGCAATTGAAGATTTTAAGTAGGGAAGTGCCATGATCATCTTTGCATTTTGCACACCTCACTTTGAGTGGGGATGAGGGATAGGGGCAAGATTGGGGTGGTCTGGGGACAATAGGGCAGATTCTTGGAGAAGTCTTGGTCAGAGATGATGATACCTGAAACAAAGCAGTGGAGGTGATGGATTGAGATATACTGAGGTGGAAGAAAATACAGAATTTGGTGCTTGGAGAATATCCTAATATACTTAAAGGAACAAGGACTTTGGAGTTAGCCTAGGTTCAAAATCTAGCTCTGCCCCAGTTTAATAGCATCAGTTTTCTCATTGTAAAGTAACACTTTCCTTATAGGGTTGTGGGAATATTGAGATTACATGTGCAGTGTGCCTATTAGAGGGCATAGCATGTTGGTAAGAATCTCTTAATAAAAAAATTATACTTTTTATGCAAATGGTTTGTGCTCAGCTACTGCCCAAAAGGTTGGTGGTTTGAATCCACCCAGATGTGCTGTGAAACTACTTCTGTAAGGTCACAGCCATTGAAAACCCTATGGGGCAGTTTTATTCTGACGCAAATGGGGTCACCATGAGTTGGAACCAACTCAATGGCAATGGATTTTTATTATTATTACGCATTGAGTGTGCAGGAGCAATCTAGGTTAACTGGTGGATTTGCCAGTTCTCACGTGGTTGAGAACACAGGAAGCAATGCTGAGTTCAGTTTTGGGTGTGTTGAGCCTGAGGTTCCTGTGGAACATTCTGTTGGGGTATCAATAAGGTTGGAGATAATTGGATCAGTCTGGAATTTCTTTAGGTGGCATCCCTCATTTCTCACATTAAGTTCCTTTTGGGAAAGACATGAGAATTCTGAAGGTGGCTCCTCATGGAATATTAACACATTTCATGTTAAAAGGAAGGACTTTTAGCCCTTCTCTTATAGGGGAGACCATAATTAGTCTTATTGTCTAGAACCAATGACTAACATTTCTAGGAAGATATAAATTGTACCCTTCTTTGTTTTAAATAATTGTAAGAAGATAACAAGAGATAAAATTCAGATTTTGAAATTAATCCAAGCTGTATTTCTGTAGCAACAAAAACGGTTTTCAACAAAAGAAAAAAAAAAAAATCAAAGTAATGTTACCATGCCAGCTACTTGGAACAGGTCATTTTGATAACACCATCCATCTACAGATTTCATATTGCTTTCAAAGTGCTTCCACAGCAATTATCTTAGACTTGATCCTCACAACACTCCCGAGAGGTGGGTAAAGTAAGCGTTTATTATCCCTATTTCACAGATAAAGAAAGTGAGGCACCGAGAGAGGAAATGGTTTGCCTCAGGTCTCCTTGGGACCTAGTCGGAATCCTGGGGTGGGAATGAGGTGCCCGACCCTAGTCTGGCATTTGCCCACTGTGGCACTGTGTGCTAATAGCCTTCTCAGTGAACTGCAGCTATTTGAGAATTCAACCAGGGAATTATTTGAGGGCAGCTTTCAGTTTCAAATAGTTATGGATGAGTGTGGAATCTTTTAAGGGCACTGATGTTCTTGGGAGCCCTGGTGGCGCAGTGGTTAAAGCACTGGGCTGCTAACTGAAAGGGTGGCGGTTCGAACCCACCAGCCTCTCCTTGGAAACCCTATGAAGCAGTTCTACTGTGTCACGTGGGGTTGCTATGAGTTAAAAATCGACTGGACGACACAACAACAGTGCTTTAGGCTGCTTAGTTGGCACAAATGATTACGTGCTCAGCTGCTAACTGAAAGGTTGGTAGTTAGAGTCCACCCAAAGGTACCTTGGAAGAAAGACCTGGCAATCTACTTCCAGAGGTCCCACAGCCATTGAAAACCCTACTCTGACTCACATGGGGACACCCTGAGTTTTGGAATTCACTCGATGGCAACTGGTTTGGTTTTTTGGTTTTAGGCAGTTTGTTAGCATTCGGAATTTCTCTGGAGACTTCCAAGCCCCAGGCTGCCCCACAGTATAGCCCACAGCCAGCTGTGCTGTCTGTGCCAGCCTGCAGATATGGCTTTCCCCCATGGTAACGGAGTGAAACAGCATGGGTTTTGGAGTCAGGCAGCACTGGGTTTGAACTAATAATGTTCTACCACATACTATCTGGATGAGCCTGGGTTAATTATTTAACTTCTTTTGAGTCTGTGTCTCTATCTATAGAATGGGAGTAATTATACCTCCCCCATAATGCTCTCATGAAGGTTAAATACAATAAATGATTGCATATGTGTAATAATTGCTTCAATTTAGCTAACACTTTGTTTTCCAAATGCTTTATGTACAGTATTCCATTTACCTCTTAAGTCTTATTTTACAGATCAGGGAACTAAAGCCTAGAGAAGCTGAGAGGCAGTACAGAGGTTAAAAACGTGTACTCTGGAGACGAATTACCTGGGTTTGGATCCCAGCTCTGCCTCTCATTAGCTGTGTGACCTTGGACAAGTTACCTAACCTCAGTTGCCTCACTTTCTTCATCTGTAAAGTGGGGATGATGATAGTGTCTTTTTCATTGGGTTATTATGATTAAATGAGTTATGAGTGCACGTAAAGCACTTAGTATAGTGCGTGGCACAGAGTAAGCACTATATACGTGTCGGTTGTCATAATGGTTTTCTAGGGCTGTTGTAACAAAGTACCACAAACTAGGCAGCTTGAAACAATAGAAATTTCTCCTCTCATAGTTATCAAGGTGTCTGCAGAGCCGTGTTCTTTCTGGGGGCTCTAGGGGAAGCTCCTCCCTTACCTCTTGCAGCTTCTGGTGGTTCCTGGCAACGGTTGGCATTCCTTTGCTCATAGATGCACCACGCCAATCTCTGCATCTGTCTTCCCATGGTCGTCTTCTTTCTTTGTTTGCATCTCTGTATCTCTTCTCCTCTTTCATAAGGACACTGGTCATATTGGAAATCCCGCCCCACTCCAGTATGACTTCATGTTAACTAATTACATCTACAAAGGCCTTTTTACCACATAAGGTCACGTTCACAGGTACCGGCAGTTAGGACTTCAGCGTATCTTTTCTGGGCGCACAATTCAATGCAGGATAGTTATTATTAAGTAATTTGCATAAGGTAACTCAGCTAGTAAGTGACAGGGCCAGGATTTGAATTCACGTCTGTCCTACTTCAATATCTTTCTGTTGTATCCTGTTTTACTATCTGGGAAGCCTTTCCTGATCTTCCCTGTCCTAGATCTAGGTTGGGTCCCTCTCTTTTATGCTTCTGGGGCCCTCTGTACTTCCCCCACCACACTGCTGTATCTTGCTTTCTTCTTTTTTAATTTATTTTGCTGTTGTTGTTGGAAATACACACAGCAGAACATACACCAATTGAGCAGTTTCCGCGCATACAGTTCAGTGACATCGATTACATTCTTTGAGTTGTGCGACCATTCTCACCCTCCTTATCTGAGTTGTTCCTCCCCCATGAACATAAATCCACTGCCCCCTAAGGTTCCTGTCTAATCTTTCAAGTCACTGTTGTCAATTGGATCCCATATAGATAATTCTGAAAAGAGCATAGTGCTCAAGACAGACATATTTTTTACGAGTTAAGCTAAACTATTGTTTGGTTTTAAGAAGACTTCAGGGGATATTTTTGGTTTAAGGTTTAAAGATTATCTCAGGACAGTAGTTTCAGGGGTTCATCCAACTTTCATGGCTCCAGGAAGTCTGGAGTCCATGAGAATTTGAAATTCTGTTTTGCATTTCTCCTCTTTTGATCAGGATTCTTCTATAGAATCCTGTTCTCATGGCAAAGGAGGCAGTTGTTCATGGAGGCAGTTAACCACACGTTCCATAACCTCCTATTCCTGATGCTCCTTCTTCTTCTGTTCCTGCAGGTGAGTAGAGACCAATTGTTGTGCCTTGGATGGCTGCTGGCAAGCTTTTAAGACCCCAGGCACTACTCAGTGAACTAGAAGGTAGAATGGAAGCCCTAAACAAGTTATTAGATCAGTTAACTGGGATGTCCTATGAAACCATAACCCTAAGCCTCCAAACCAAGAAACCAAATCCCATGAGGATTTTGGTCGTACATAAGCAGCCTCAGCAGCTACTCTCTGTCTCTGTTTTTGTTGTTGTAAATATGTCTATCACACAACTTTCGCCAGTTTAACTTTTTACAGGTGTACAGCTCATTGACAGCAGTTAGAATATTCAGCTGTGCAACCCTGCTCTTAATCAATGTCATGTTTTCATCACCGTTACCTCCCTTTTCCCCTCTCCCCCATTCCTGGTAACTGCTAATAAACTTGTTCTCTATACATTTGCCTTTTCTTGTCTATTTATGTAAGTGCAGTCATACAATATTTGTCCTTTTGTGATTGGCTTATTTCACTCAGCATGTCTTCCAGCTCTATCCATGTTGTAGCATGTTTTAAGACTTCATTTCACCTACTGGCTGAGTAGTATTCCACTGTATGTATGGCATCTTGCTTTCTTGATTCTAAGCTTGGTATCTAGCTTGTATCCTTACTGCTTGACTCATAGTAGGTGCTCAACAAATGGTGGTTCTAATTTGTATTTGGAGAAGAGTTTGTGAGCATCTCCTGAACCATCTCCTAGCTTGACTTACTAGGGTTCTAGGATTCTTAGGAATGTGGACACCATGGTCAGTTGGGCATGGAGGGGTCAGTAAGACGGTGTTGCACGTGGGGCCTGATGTGTGGGATCAAGGCTGACGCCAGGGCAGCCTGTTCACATTGGTTTCCTCAAGTAGCACTCCTTGACTGGAGACTGAGTTGGGTTACATGAGCCCTCTTGGTATGTCCTGGACCATCAGAAGCATTGTGTTCTTTGTGCAGGTAATAGCTGCAGCCGGAAATGAGCAGAAGTGCAAGCTGGCAATGCAGAGGGGTGCGCAGTCCAGCGTGAACTACAGTCAGGGCAGCCTGAAGGAGGCAGTGAGGAAGCTGGTGGGCAGTGGTGGGGTGAACGTGGTCATCGACACCGTGGGAGGAGATGTCTTCCTGGAGGCTCTCCGCAGGTACATGAAGTGGTCTGTTCGGTGAGGGCTAGTGCTGGAGCTCCACCAAAATCTGTCAGAACCTCTGTCCTCCTCCTGGTCTTGCTTCTGTCTTGCCTTTGCTGCTTCTCTTGTAGGCATTGGCATCCACGAGAACAGCTGAGTGGGTGAGTGAAAAGGAACAGAAGCAGAGGGAAAATCAGGAAAAGCTTAATTTAAATATAGCAAAAACAAGATACCCAACTGGAAAATATCCAAAAAACGACTGCAGATATTCAAATACTCAGAAATTATACATGTGCTAAATTCAGCTCTGGCAGCCCCCACTAACTATATACATGGATGTGGAGAATTCTGGAGCTCACTGTTCAGATGTTAGAATTAATGGGATGGCCATTGCCCTTTCCCCAGGCACCATGTGCACCATGGTACAGGCTCTGCTGATCTTAACTGGTTTCTGAAACAGTCAGCAGTGTAGGTGTTTCCTTGATTGGTTTTATTGAAGAAAAATCACCAGAGACTTAGTGGGACTGTTGTATCACACCAGTTCTCATTTCTGTTTTCAATCCTGGACTCCGGAAGGCTCTGATAATATTAGTTTTAGTTCTGAGGGTACCCTGGCAGGCATCATTTTGTTTGTGGTTTATCTCAGTTTGAAGTTGAAGAAACAAGCAGAGAGGGCAGCTTACCGACAGAAGGGATCCAGTTGGCTCTGTAGTCACTTTACTAAAAGGTGGGCAGTATACACGTTTGATGACCATTGCACTGTGCCGACACTGTGCTTAACTGAAGAAACAGAGGGAGGAGTGTATAGGCTAAATGGAGAGCTGGGACAGAGAGCTGGTGAAACTCACCGTTCTCTTACCTTCCCTTGGGTTTCTGGATAATCGTGTTTTGAGAACAGTTTCTTATTTCCCTTCTAAAGAAAAAGAGCAAAAAGCAACCAAACAAGCAAATGTTTTATGTCAAAAATGTCTGTTAAATTTATTTTCATAACTCATTGCTGAAGAAACCATAAACCAAACAGTTGCTGTGGAGTTTACTCTGACTCATAGTGACCCCGTTTGTGTCAGAGTAGAACTGTGCTCCATAGGGTTTTTAATGGCAGTGATATTTTAGAAGACAGTCACCAGGCCTTTCTTCTGAGGCACTTCTGCTTAGCACACTCTGTATGGTACTTCTCATAATGAGATCTAGAAAAGTTGTGAATTTGTTAAATTATCCAGAATACTCTAGAGAAGCTCATAACTTAAAGAAGTCCGACACTAAAGTGTTTAATTCTTATTCCTGCTTCTTAAGTTCAGAATCTTCAAACTGAGTTGTCTTGAAGTATGGCAAATGGAGTGACACTTGTTTACACCCAGTTTCCTTCCACAAAGTGTCTTAGGTGGTTAAATACACAGCCTTGATTGTGAAGTGGGTCCTCCTGTAAAACTGGCTAGTTGCTTTGGCCCCTCATGCTTTCCTTACGGCTTATTTTTATATTTTCCTACTCATGAACCCAAAGTGCTAAAGGATGGTTCACACCTGCCAGTTTGTAAGGTCAAGGGGAGTTTACAGCTGTGGGTTTAATGTACATTGCATTTTTAAAATTTTAATTGTGGTGAATATATATGTAACAAAACATTTGCCATTTCAGCATTTTTTGCACGTACAGTTCAGTGACATTAATTGTGTTTATCTTATTGTTTAATCATTTCCATTATCCATTTCGAAATGTTTCTGTCACCTTTAACTGAAGCTGAGTGTCCCCTAAGCAATAAATCTCCTTTTCTCTCTCCCTTCCAGCCACCCTTGGTAACCACTAATGAACTTAGGTCTCTAGACACTTGCCTATTCTTGTTATTTCATGTAAGTGGGATCATACAATATTTGTTCCTTTGTGACTGACTTATTTCCCTCAGCATAATGTTCTCAAGGTTTATTCTGTTGTAGCATGTATTTGGACTTCGTTTTTCTTCATGGCTGACTGATATTCCATTATATGCTTATACCATATTTTGTTTATCTAGTCATCTCTTGTGCACTGTTTTTTATAATTACTTTTCCTCTTTCTCCTCAGCCTGGCATGGGAGGGCAGGATTGTGGTGGTGGGGTTTGCTGGAGGAACCATTGCTTCTGTGCCAGCCAACGTTCTACTCCTGAAGACTATCTCTGCCATGGGGATGTCCTGGGGCCAGTACCAAAACAAGAACTTCTCCCTCTTCTCCAGTATCCTGTCCTCGGTGCTTCGGTACTGCCAGCAAGGGCGCATCCAGCCTTACATTGGAGCGGAGTTTAAGCTGGAGGAGGTAAGATGCTCTTAAGGATTGTAGATGTAGATGAGGCCAGGAAGTAATCCATATTAAGCTACTGGATAGTTTATCTCTGAATATTAGAAATTCTTCTTTTATGGAATGAGAAGATGAAAATGCAATACAGAATAGTGGAGCTTCACAGGCTATAGGGTATAGGATTCCTCCCAGTCTTCTGGGTTGTATGGGTGTATGTCCAGGCTGAGTTAGTCACCTGTGAAACTGAATCTGCAAAGGCCCTCAAGGAGCTGAATTTTGAGGACTCTGTACATCACTGCGTCTCAAACAGAAGGAATTTATGATACTTGAGAAAATAATTTACACGTGTTGATGTGAACCCTGAACTCCACAACATACAAGCCTGAGAAGGAAACGCTTAACTTGACCTTTGGTTTGTAAATACAGACACTTCAAAGTACAAGCAGTTGATCTAAGCTGAGGTTCTGTTGAACAGAATATGAAATCTTGCCCAGCATCATAAGACTATAATTCATCCATTAGTCACTGTAGTTAATTTTGTTGGCTCTTCACTCTCTCTTTTCATTCCCCCACAGTCCCATTAATGTGCCATAAACGTCCCTTAAAGTGTAATTGTGTGCATGCATGTGCAATGTCGTTGTAAATGCCAATCTGTTAGGCATTCACTGTGGGGCTTTCTTTTTTTGGCTTAATTTATTTTAACGTTTAAAAACTGTTTTGGTAACTCTAGTCAGCCATAGATGGAAGAGAGGCTTTGTTCAAACGCACATTAGAGGAGTCCCAGCTGTCAGTGCCAGACTTCATTGCTTCCCGGCCTTCCATGTTTATGGTTTGTTTTTTTCCTGTGATGAGGCACATTCTTTTCAAACATAGTTTACTTTCTTCTTATCTTTTTAACACGTCAGGAAGGAAGCATTCCATGGTGTCTCAGTTAGTTAGCTAGTGCTGCTGTAACAGAAATATCACAGATGGGTAGAACAGAAATTTATTTTCTCACAGTTTAGGAGGCTAAAAGTCTGAATGTAGGGCACCAGCTCTAGGGGAAGACTCTCTCTCTCTGTGTGTGCTCTGGGGGAAAATCTTTGTCTTTTTCAAGTTCTGTTCTCAGTACCTTGGCCATATCCAAGTGGTATTTGTCTTTATTTGTCCTTACATCTCTCTGGGTTTAATCTACTCTTTTTGTATCTCAGAAGTCATTAGGTTTAAGACACATCCTACACTGATATGGCCTTTTAACATAACAAAAGATTAATACCAAATACGATTACATCCATAGGTGGAGGGGTTAGGATTTCAGCACGTATTTTAGTGGATATAGTTCAATCCGTAACACACGGTAAGTGGAGAACTTGACTGGCCAAAAGACAGCAGGTTGGGTTCCAGTTGCAGCTTTGCTCCTCTAGCCCTGTGACTGTATGGAAGCCCCTCACTGGTTCTGACCTTCAGTTTCCACCTCTCTAAAAGCAAGGGGCAGGACTGTATCAGTGGCTTTCAGACTGGGCTTCAGGAGCCATAGCAGGGATGTGGGGTGTGCGGGTGTAGGCTTGAGCTGCCTGGGCTCTGGGACTCCATCTCTGCTTGGGCCTGAGCAGCTGTACGTTTTTACTTTTTTGTGCATACTTTTAGGATTTCTGTTCAGAAAGGGTTTTGTGGCTTAAAAATTTGAAAACCACCAGTCTACATAATCTCTGAGTCTGCTTCTCTTTTTTGGCTTTTATCAAGTGGCTTCTAGATGTTTCCTTTACCTGAGGCTTATGTCTACCTGTTGACAGAGGATAAGAATAATTAGGCAGTACAGGGATGGAAACAAGTGTTAGTTTGACCTGTTTCTTCTCTCCATTGACATGTTTTAGGTGTTGCTCAGGCATGAAACAAAGCCAGAGGCGGATTATTGTTTCAGTTACTCACGTTGAAGTTCCGTCTCCTCTTAAACATGAATTAAATATATAATTACTGTAAACTTCCTGTCAGCTTCCATTCATTCTTCTCCCTTCCAGTGAGGGCTCTTCACCAGGACTTTTATAGTTCTTCCCACTCTGCTGACCTGGTGTTATCAGGTGGCTCTCTGAGGCCATGCTCCCTAAGACAGCTCAAGCATCTCATTCACACACTGTCTCATTTACTTTTTCTTCTCTATTTCTTTCAGTGTGTAAACTACTAGGGGAATAATAATAATGGCAGCTCAGATACATTAGATGCTTATTATGGGTCAAAAACTGTGCTGAACACTTTATATGCGTTTTTTTCCGTTAATGTTCACAACAACCCTTTGAGGTAGGAACTACTTCTATCACATTTTATAGATAAAGAAATCAGGATTGGTAGAGGCTAAGAAAGATTGGCAGTTCGAACCCACCCAGTGGCTCTGTGGGAGAAAGATCTGGTAATCTGTTTCCATAAAGATCACAGCCTAGGATACCCTATAGGGCAGTTCTACTCTGTCCCATGGGGTCAATATGAGTTGGATCAACTCGATGGCACCCAACAACAACAGAAGATAAGAAACCTGTCCAGTAGTCAGTGACAGAGCTGGGGTCTAGTCTATGCTGGTCTGACCCCAGAATCTCGGCTCCGTATGGCTACACCAAACTCTCTCCTCAAAACAAACCAGGAAGTTGCTTCTTAGAAACCTTATTCTATAGTATGAAATTTATCCATCCGTGATGGAATTATCTAGGCGGAAGAACTATCTTCGAGTTAAAAAGAGCAGGAATCTTGTATTTCCTAAGCAGTACCAGAATTTATGTATTTTGTTCTTTTAAAATGAAGATGACTAAATGAGTGTATAATTAATTCCACTTAACTTTAAAGTCTTTGTAATATTTCTCATGTAAATTAGTTGACGTATTAGAAAAATCTTCATCAGAACCTGTTTGGATTTGGAAAATGACTACTGTGCTTTATATATAGTACTAAAGATATGGATTACCCAGCTTGTATTTTCTCCTGAATGCGTGAACTCAGGTAAAGACAAATTCCTTGTAGATTTGGCCTTGATAGTTGATACTAACATGACAAGACGCTTTACATCTTTTTTAGTAGGCATAGGGTGTGGACTTCCATAGCAGCCTGTGCTGGGGTGGTATAATGGTTAACACACTTGGCTGCTAACTAAAGTTGGAGGCTCGAGTCCACCCAGAGGGACCATGATCTACTTCCAAAAAATCAGCCATTGAAAATCCTATGGAGCATAGTTCTTCTGTGACGTACAGAGGGTTGGCCGTGAGTCAGGGTCAACTCCATAGCAATTGTTTGTTTTTTTACTTTGAATAACTTTAATGCCTGTCTTTCCCATAGACCATAAGCTCCATGTAGGCAGGGGCTACGTACTGTCTGGACCTCTGTATCGCCAGTACCTAGCGCTGTGCCAGGCTTCAGCACACATTCACTTACCTGTTGAATGACTGATTGAGAAGATGATATGATGATTAAGAGGATAGGGTTCTGGGGTCAGACTACCAAGTGTTCAGATCCTGGCTCACCGCTTACCTGGCTATGGGCAAAATATTTACATGTTCGTGCCTTGCTTCTTCATCTGTAATGGGGGCAACAATATAGCCTCCCTCACAGGGTGCTTAGGAAGATTGAATAAGATAGTCCATGTAGAGGCACATGGTAAACACAGTAAAAATTTTAAAGCATAATATACAGCCATTTATAAAATACAGAGTTGAGGCTTTTCAGTTCCCCTGAACTCTAACACTTGCTTTGGCATTTCGGAGTGCAGGATTAAAGAGGCAATTTTCAGGTTTTGAATTTTAATTAGAACTTATTATTTTCATAAGGGTTGTAACTGCGCCCTGGTAGGAGGATCATGCATTGGTGCCATGATCTGTTCAGAGCATGCTGTTTTTCAGTTCTGCAGAGTCTGTTTTCTGTGTGGAGCTGCCCACATACATCTTGACCCGATGCAGTACTTAAACCTCACAGATCTGAGCTTGTTTACTATAAGAGATCAGGCAAGATCACAACGTGAACAGATCTAATGGATAGAAATTTTTGCTTGCATTTTCCTGACTGTATCTGTGGCCTAGTCTTAGAAATTAAACTCCTCTTTTAGTTTAGACAATATGTTAACTTTAGCCCATTGTTCTACATCTTGTTTATGGGCTTCCCCATGTTTGCTGTCTCTACCTGCCCTAAGCCTCGGCCACTTGTCATGCTTCTCTAGTGATGGTGCATGTCCTGCAGTCACAGACCACTGTGGCTGTGGCATGTCTAACACTGTGGATGATCTCACGCATTCCTGAGGGGGAGGGCTGAGCTTAGGCCAAGCCTCCATCGTGCTCATCAGGGACCTGTCGGAGCCTCTGGCTTCCTCAGAACTGTCTGGAGGGGCTGGGCACCACAGTCCTGAAGTGTGAGGAGTTCACCCCATGGGGAAGGCTTTGACAAGTGAAAGACAAGAGAAATTGCTCATCCTTTCTCTTCCTGATGGACTGTTTTGACAGGCAGTGGTTGAACAAGAACCAGCTGTATTCCCCCTGAAACCGTGACCAGTTCAGCATCAGTTATCTACCACCTCGTAGTTCCGCTCACTCCTTCCTTGATTTGCTTCACTCTTCCCCTCACTCTTCCTTCTCTGGGACAGCAACCCTCACTGAGCATTAGGACATAAGTGTTGATTAGGCTGTGTTTTTTAAGGAACCCAGGCTAAGTTCACTAAACTCAGAAATTTTATTTGTTTTTTTTTGTGTGTTTAGTAATACATTACCTGTTTTTTTTTTTTTTTTTAAAGTCAGGTTTATTGAGGCATATCATAGACAGTAACTGTCATCCTTTTTAGATATACAGTTCTCTGAGTTTTGACATATACAGTCATGTAACCATCCCACAACAGTCAAGATACAGGATATCTCCATCACTCCAGAAAGTTCCCTTGTGTTTCTTTATATTATAGTCAATCCTCATCTCCCACCCACCAGCCCCTAGCAGTCACCAATCTGTTTTGTCCTTATTGTTTTGCCTTTTTCAGAATGTGATGTAAATGACATGCAGTATATAGCTTTTTGAGTCTGGCTTATTTTTGTTAAGATAACGCTTCTGAGACTCAACCATGTTGTTGCATGCCAGTAGTTCCTTCCTTTTTATTGCCAAATAGTATTTCATTGTATGAATATACCACAGTTTATTTATTCACTCACCAGTTGATGAACATTTGATTGTTTTTAGTTTTTGATGATTATGAATGAATCCTTTATAAACATTCATGTACTGGTTTTTGTTTGGACCTATGTTTTTATTTATCTTAGAACTGAGATTTCTGGGGCATATGCTAAGTGTATGTTTAACTTTCAAGAAACTGCCAAACTAATTTTCCAAAGTGGTTATACCAGGTTGCATTCCCATCAACAATGCATGAGAGTTCCAGTTGCTCTGCATCTGCCAGCACTTAGTATTTATCAGTTGTTTTCTTTAATTTCAGGTATTCCGATAGGTATGTAGTAGTATCTGATTGTGGGTTTAATTTGTATTTCCTTAGTAACTAATGATCTTGAGTATCTTTCATTGTGCTTGTTTGCCATCTGTATGTCCTCTTTGGTGAAATGCATTCACTAACTTTTAAAAGAAGATTCAGATCTACTTGCATCTCACAGCAATGAGATGATGAATAATATTCAGCTACAGCAATGTATCACAAACTAGAAGTTTTTACTTCCTAAAAACAATCCCACTCAGTCTCACATAGATTTATTAATTCATGAATTTATTTGATTCATCAAACATTCACTGAGTACCTTGCTTATGCCAGTCAGTAAAAAAAGCATGACCTAGTTCTGCCCTTGTTAGTTGGGAAGGTCTCAGGGCAGTGTTATGATAGGAGGAGGGGCCCGTTTCTAATGGGAAGCATGAATCAGCATGACATATTTAGGGAACTATAAGTTACTCTGATTATTCTTGCTTGATGAGCTAATTAAAAATTTCAACAGCAGAACCTTCACATCTGAAAACAAAAGCAATATTCTCGCCCTGCCCCAAATTCTAGGTTGCATGTCTCCAGAGACACATTTAATTATGACTTCATCCCTGTAGAGGACCCCAAGGCAAAGAACAAAGATGCTGGGAACAGCCTGTGTATCTCTCTAGGCATTAGTATCGAGCAGCCTCCCTCTCATAACACAGCCTTTAAAATACAGAAGGAGGGAAGTGTTTGTAAGTATCAGAATTAGCTATCAAAAGACCCTGTCTTAAAAAAAGACCCTGGTCTAAAAAACAATCCCTGGTTTAAAGCTCTACACTTTTCTTGTTAGTTTCTTATTCAGAGCCTTATGAATCTTATTAAACAGTCACTGGTTGTCTGGTTTCCAAGCCCAGATAGAAACCACAGGTAGAAAGGAGCAGAGCTGGGATATTTTTAGAATCAGTTAATGATAACAGACGTGGCAACTCAACGTGGAGAGAAGTGACAGAACGTCTGAAAAAACAGACGGGAAGAAAAAGGGTAAAATAATGGATGGTCAAAATGATGGGATTCCCAAGTCATAGATTTCCCCCCAATATTTTAAAGAAGTCAAGGAAATATGTGATACATTTTAATAAAAAATTATATCCAAAACAGTTAAAAATAGGTTTAACATTTGGAGGGGCAACTTTCTTTTTTTGTTAACATTGATTTGTAGGAGATAAAGATGCCAGGTGAAAAAGGTATCGCTATCTCGGATAGTACTTATTTTCCTAAGTCTTTTTATTGTTGAGCTATGACATTTCTCTGGGAATAAGTGACCTCTCACTGACAGGGAGAGGGATGCAGCTGTGGGTCACCTGGAGAGGTGCCGCACCTTTGAGTGAGTGGCAGGGGCGTGAGTGCATCAAACACCTGTCTTGAACTTCTTTCGTCTCCTCTGAGTGAGCCTAAGTTTGCTTAGATTGGAAGGGTCTCTGTAAGGCACAAAGCCCTGAAAGACAGATGTTTTTGAAGCCAGGGATTTCATACTGCAGAGAGATTGCCACACTTGATTTGTTTCTCTGCTTACTCCTCTGTTTTTATTTTTCTTATGCTTTCTTTGGGGATCTCAGGTGGAGAGGGTTGGTTAATCATAGTCCTCACTTCAAAGCACATTTTCATTGTTGGACCATGCAAGGCCCATCTTTTGCTTTCATGTCTGTATGGATGTCTCTGTTTACTGATCCCCTTTATCCTTACTTCCCACTGCTGTTCTCCACTCCCATTATATTTCCTCTCCTCAGTCAGTCACTATAATGTGACTGTAATATCCTGAGGATTGTGTTTCCTTATAAAACAGTTATTTAGTATACTAATGTATGTATATATAAATTTATTTATTTGTTGTTGAGAGTATACACGGCAGAACATACACCAATCAATAGTTTCTCCATGTACAGTTCGGTGACCTTGATTACATACTTCATGCTGTATAACCATTCTCACTCTCCTTTTCTGAGTTGTTCCTCCCCAGTTAACATAAACTCACTGCCCCCTAAGTTTCCTATCTAATCTTTTGAGTTGCTGTTGTCATTTTGATCCCATATAGATAGTTCTTCAAAGAGCACAATTCTCAAGGCAGACATTCTTTACTAGTTAAGCTAAATTATTATTTGGTTTTAAGAAGATGTCAGGGAATATTTTTGGTTTAAGGTTTAAAGATTATCTCAGGGCAGTAGTTTCAGGGGTTCGTCCAGCTGTACTAATATATTTTTAAGTTGATAAATGGGTATTGCGCAATAGACCTTATTGTGTTTCTTTATTTTTCACCCCGCGCCTTCTTTTAAAGATCATCTGTGTTGTGTGTAAGGAGCCCTGGTGGTGCAGTGGTTAAGCACTCGGTTGCTAACTGAAAGGTCAGCAGTTTGAACCCACCAGTGGCTCTACAGGAGAAAGATGTGACAGTCTGCTTCTGTAAAGATTACAGCCTTGGAAACCCTATGGGGCAGTTTTACTCTGTCCTGTGGGATTGTTATGAGTCAGAAATGACTCAACGACAGTGGGTTTGGTTTTTGCTAGGGTGTTGTGTGTGTATCCAGTTCATTACTTCTCACTGCTGTATCATAGTCCATCGTGCCCACCCACTATGGTTTACAAATCTACCTCCTAGTGAAAAACTTCAGAGGTTGACTAAGATTCCCTGACACCATAATTAGTACTACAATAAACAGTTTCATTTATGTAACTTTAGGGACTTGTATTTCTATATTTGGGGTACTTTTACCAGGAGTAGGATTATTGGATCAAAGGCTCTATGCATCCTTAATTTGAGTGCCAGTTGCTCTCCAGAATGATTTGACCAGTTTATGCCCCCACTACATTGGGCAAATCTGCTGCAAAAGACCTCTTCAAAGTTTTAGAAAGTAAAGGTGTCACTTTGATGACTAAGGTGCACCTGACCCAAGTTATGGTCTTTTCAGTCACCTCCTATGCATTTGAAAGCTGGACAATGATAAAGGAAGATAGAAGAAGAATGGATACGTTTGAACTGTGTTACGTTGGCGAGGAGTATTGAATTTACCATGGACTTCCAGAAGAACAAACGAATCAGTTTTAGAAGAAATACAACCAGAATGCTCCTTAGAAGAGAAGTTGGTGAGACTTTGGCTCACTTACGTTGGACACATCATTGGAAAGGACCAGTCGCTAGAAAAAGACATCATGTTTGATAAAGTAGATTGTCAGTGAAAATGAGGGAAGCTGTCAGTAAGAGCCACAGCAGTGGACTCAAGTATCATGAAGATGGTGCAGGACTGTGCCATGTTTCCTTCTGTTATACATAAGGTCATCATGAATTGGAGCCAACTGGACAACTACAACAACAACAAAGCAGTGCATGAAAATTCCTGTTTATTTGCCTGCCAATATGTAGTATTGTCCAGCTTTCGAATTTTTGCCAAATTAATAAGTGTAAAGTGGCATGCCATTATTTTAATTTGCATTTCCCTGATTTCTAATGAATTTGAGTGTCTCTTTATAGATTTTCTAGCCATTCAGTTTTCCAGTTTTTTTAAGTGCTATTTAAGCCCTTTGCCCAGCTTTCTAGGGGCTTCCTGTCTTTTTCTTACTAATCTGCAAGAGTTTCTTGTGTAATCTGTGCTTCTCAAACTGTGCTTCTCAAATGTGTGCATCCAGAACACCTGGCTAAATGCAGATTCTGATTCAGTAGGGGTGAAATGAAGCTTGAGAGTGTCCATTTCTAGTAAGCTCCCAGATGATGCAGAAGCTGATGGTCTTGAGCCACCCTTTTAGTAGCAAGGCTCTAGATGCTAGTTTTAGACTTTGCAGAAGTTTCCTTCTGAGTCTGTCAAGTGTTTGTCACCTTTCTAGATCTAATGTAATCAAATAAATCAATATTTCATCTTATAGTTAGTGCTATTTGGAGCTTGTTTAAGAAGCCATTCTTCGTCTCTGGGTCACAATGATCTTTTACATATTCCTTTATTAGTTTTATAGTTTTATTTCACTCTTAGGGATTTAACCTATATGAAGTCATCTTTGTGTTGGGTAAACATTAGGTAATCAGTTTTTATTTTTCTCCTTATACTCAACCAGTTTTCCCAGCACCAAATAGTCCATTGTTTCTCCATTAATTTGTGGTGCCACCTTCATCTTATTTCAAGTTCCAGTGTGTACATGAGCATGCTGTCTTTTCTATTTCATTGGTTTACATATCTGCTTTTATTATTATAGCTTTGAAGTGTGTTTTAATCTCTGGAAGGGTAATTATTCCATCTTTGCTCTTCTTTTTGAAACTTGACTTAACTATTTGGATCTTTAGCCTTTTAGATAAAATTTAGAATAAATTTGTTTGGTTCCTGAGAAGTGTGGATGAAATTTGCTTTGGAATGTCATTGAATTGATAGATTAATTTGGAGGGAGAATTGATATTTTTACAATGTTAAGTTATATCACCTGTAAACAGGGATATATCACCACTTATTCAGCTCTTTCATGTCTTTTAATAGAGTTTACATTTTTTCTCCATAAAGTCTTCTGGATTATTTTTAGTTATGTTAATTATAAGTATTTTATGGTTCTAGTGGGCTTTGAGAATAGTGGTTTATTTCTGTTATATTCCTAGTTGATTATTTTAAATGTAGAGAAACACTAGTTATTTTTGTAAGCTTATCTTGTATCTCACTATCTTCTACCTTTTTTCTTTTTTGTCTGGTGCTTTGATTAGTTTGTTTTGTGTGTGTCTAGATTATTATATTGTCTACAAATAATGGCACTTTTGTCTACTTTCTTCCATTCTTCTTGCCTTGTTATTTATGTTTTGTAAACTTTTACTTCTATAAAAGGATTTGAGATAGATTACAATTTCAGTTACATAGGAAGTTAGGACCATTTTAATAAAAAGAAAAAAAATTCATGCATTAATTCTCTGGCAGAGAGTACATTCTTTTAAAATTTATAGCACAATATAGACAGACCTGAGGGCTCTTTATCTATTGGCATTTATCTGACAAAACTGAAAGTTATAAGTTTAAGCAGAGAGAAAAACTGAGGCTAGGTTATCCTTAATTATTATTGTTTTCCTTTGAGTTTGTAATGATTACTTAGTTAGAATTGCATAGTTAGCTATATATAATTCATTGTAAACACATATGTAAGTCTGGCCACAGTTTTTTTTTTGTTTTTCTTCTTGTTTTCTTTTTTTTAATTTTAATTAGGTCAATGATGCCTTCCTTCATGTGACACAGCGCAAATCCACTGGCAAGGTGCTTCTGTCTCTGAAATAAATCCTCACCTCAGCAGCAAACTCAGCTTGTCCAAATCCAAACTCGCCCTTTTTCCAAGGAACCTGATTTCCTTCTGAGTTCCTAATGGTACCACCACCTTCCTTACTAATCCAGCTTTAAAATCTTAGAGTCACCCTTGATTCTGTTTTGTTATTGCTCATAATTAGTGTGATCATAGTTTAATGTACAAACTTGAGACCTTTTTAGAGAGAGATGGTGATATTAAGAATTACACCAGGAACCTCAACAGCAGAAAGACAAATAACCCAATTAAAAAATGGGCAAAGGATATGAACAGGCACTTTGCCAAAGAAGACATTCAGGTGGTTAAGAGACACATGAGGAAATGCTCATGATCATTAGCCATTAGAGAAATGCAAATCAAAACTACAATGAGATACCATCTCACCCCAACAAAGCTAACATTAATCCAAAAAACACAAAATAATAAATGCTGAAGAGGTTGTGGAGAGACTGGAACACTTATGTGCTGTTGGTGGGAAAGTAAAATGAATGGTACAATCACTTTGGAAATTGATTTGGCACTTCCTTAAAAAGCTAGAAATAGAAGTACCATATGATCCAGCTATCCTGCTCCTTGGAATATATCCTAGAGAAATAAGAGCCGTCACACAAATAGATATATGCACACCCATGTTCATTGCAGCACTGTTCATGATAGCAAAAAGATGGAAACAACCTAGGTGCCCATCAACGGATGAATGGATAAAAAAATTATGGTATATTCACACAGTAGAATACTATGCAATGATAAAGAACAATGATGAATCTGAAACATAACGTGGAGGAATCTGGAAGGCATTATGCTGAGTGAATTTAGTCAGTCACAAAAGGACAAATATTGTATAAGACCACTATTATAAGAATTCAAGAAAAGGTTTAAACACAGAAGAAAACATTCTTTGATGGTTATGAGGGTGGGGAGGGAGTGAGAGGGGTATTCACTAACTAGATCGTAGACAAGAATTATCTTAGGTGAGGGAAAGGACGACACACTGCAGGGGAAGTCAACACAACTGAACTAAACCAAAGCTAAGAAGTTTCCTGAATACAACCAAACACTTCGAGGGACAGAGTAGCCGGGACGAGGGTCTGGGGACCATGCTTTTAGGGGACGTCTAGGTCAACTGGCATAACAAAGTTTATTAAGAAGATGCTCTGCATCCCACTTCAGTGAGTGGCATCTGGGGTCTTAAAAGCTAGTGAGCAGCCATCTAAGATGCATCAGTTGGTCCCAACCCACCTGGAGTAAAGGAGAATGAAGAACACCACAGACAGAAGGAAAGTGTCGGCCCAAGAGACAGAAAGCGCCACATAGACCAGAGACTTCATCATCCTGAGACCAGAAGAACTAGATGGTGTCCGGCTACCACCAATGACCACCCTGACAGGGAACACAACAGAGAGTCCCTGATGGATCAGGAGACAAGTGTGGTGCAGAACTCAAATTCTAGTAAAAAGACCAGACTTAGTGATTTGATTGAGACTGGAGGAACCCCAGAAGACATGGCCCCCGGACTCTCTGTTAGCCCAAAACTAAAACCATTCCTGAGGCCAACTCTTCAGACAAAGATGAGACCGGACTACGGGACATAAAATGATACTTGTAAAGAGTATGCTTCTTAGCTTAAGCAGATACAAAAGACTAAATGGGCAGCCCTGTCCAGAGGTGAGATGAGAAGGCAGAGAGGGTCAGGAGCTGGTTGAATGGACACTGGAAAATCTGGGGTGGAAAGGAGGAGTGTGCTGTCACAGTATAGGGAGAGCAACTAGGGTCACGTAACAATGTAGGTGTAAATTTTTGTATGAGAGACTAACTTGAATTGTAAACTTTCACTGAAAGCACAATAAAAAAAGAAAGCACCAGGAAAACAGGTGTCCCAGGCAAACGAGGTTGTGTGGTCACCCTATTCATAATGCATTGGTTGCCAGTTTCATTCAGTCCCACCTCTAAGATGTCTCTCACTTGCATATCCTCTTTTCCATTCTGACTAGTTATCTCTCATCTGCTATTTCCAGTGACCTCCTAACTGGCTTTCCTACCTTCAAGCTACCCACACCCTCTCCACTCATGTTATATATTATTGACATGGTGACCTTCCTGAAGCATGACTACAACTGTATCTTGTCTCAGAAAACCTACAAGTGGCTCAACATTGCCTGCATGGTGGAATTCAGACTCCTTGAGCTAGCATTTAATTATGACCATGATCTTGCCCCTCTCTATTTTCTACCCTTACATTCCACAACTCCACTGGTCCCTAAGCATACACTGTACTTTTCTGCCCCCTCCCTTTGCCCATGCCATTCTCTCTACTCCCTCATCTCTGTCAAACATAAGTCTTCCTGACTGTAAGACTTGGCCTCTGAGCCTTCAATTTCTCAACTGTAAAGTGGATATTAGAATATCTGCCTCACAAGGTTGTTGAGAACAATACATGTAATGATTGTGTAAAACACGTGGTAAGTGATTAGCAAATGCTAGCTACTTTCACTTCTTTCTCCTCTCCTTTCCCAGTGTATTACTCAATTGTAAATACTCAATAAATTGAATTGAATTTGAATTACTTGTAAGCCTTGAGCTGTGGAATTAAGTTCAGACTGTGTTACCCTCACATCTATGTGAATCCATTCAGGGAAGAGAGGAGAGAGTGTGTGCAGAGTGCCTAGCTTAGGTGGAAGGAAGCTTGAGCCTCTGCCCATGTCCTTGTTTGTGGGGAGAAGTCCTACATGTTTGCTGGGTGCTAAGAATTGTAGGGCTAATGTGCTTGCCTGCTAACACAAAGGTTTGAGGTTTGAGTCTATCCAGAGTCACCTCGGAAGAAAGACCTGGTGATCTACTTCCAAAAAATCAGCCACTGAAAACCCTATGGATTGTAGTTCTACTCTGACGCATGGGGTTGCCATGAGTCATAATTAACTTGATGACAATTGGCTGGTTAAGTGTTATACTCCTCTGCTCCTACTGCATGAAAACGGGTGGGAGAGGTAAAAACAGACACTTGACAGAACAGGGGTATAGGTACATCTGCTTACTCTTGATGAATCCCTGTTCCAATAAATGTGGTAAGAGGCTTTGCTCTGATAAGTACCTCAGGCCATTTAAAGGCACCTATCTTCTCAGGGGCTTTTCCCCAAGATTCTTTTGAAGAATAGAATTGTAAAATAGGGAGTGAACATCTGGGGAATGAATTTGAAACTGAGAAGTTCACAGGAGGAGTGGGGAGGGGAAAGATGGTAGAGAAATCACCCATGTGTCTGTTGTGGGCCCTAGTGGTGCTTCCACGATGGCCCAAGCACGTAACTGCTGCCTTTTCGGTGCCTTTGGTTGGCAGGTCCCAGCCTTTGGGAGCTCTATACCCTGTGGTTCCATTTAATGACACACCTCTTTTCACTTGTCTTCCCCCAACCTTACTTCTTAATTCAAGTCATTTTTGTATTTAAATGAAAGGTGGTTTTCAAAAATACCAAGAAACTCAACTTTGAGACTAATTTTAGAATTTCCTGATCCCTTTGGGATAATTGGAGACATGCTGGATAGACCCTGGGAGAGAAGGAAGACAAACTCAGGGCTGGGAAAAGTGCCGGAGCCCAGCCTGGAGCTACTTTTCCCACCATTCATAGCTGATCAGTAGGTGTCTGTCATGGATTGAATTGTATCCCCCCAAAATATCTATCAACTTGGCTAGGTCATGATTCCCAGTATTATATGATTGTCTACCATTTTGTCATCTGATGTGATTTCCCTATGTATTGTAAATCCTATCACTATGATGTAATAAGATGGATCAGTGACATTTATATTGGTGAGATCTACAAGATCAGACAGTGTCTTAAGCCAGTCTCTTCTAAGACATAAAAGAGAGAAACAAGCAGAGAGACATGGGAACCTCATACCACCAAGAAAGCAGTGCCGGGAGCAGAGCACGTCCTTTGGGCCTGGGATTTCTGCACGGAGAAGCTCCCGGTCCAGGGGGAGATTGACGACAAGGACCTTCCTCCAGAGCTGACAGACAAAGCCTTCCCCTGGAGCTGATGCCCTGAATTTGGACTTGTAGTGTACTAGACTGAGAGAATAAATTTCTCTTTGTTAAAGCCATCCACTTGTGGTATTTTTGTTATAGCAGCACTAGATGACTAAGACAGTGTCACAAGTTATAAAGATCGATTGTCCCTGGCTCACTAATGTCAAAATGACCTAGACTGAAGGAGGCAGTCATTATGGAGAGAGAGTTTCTTCTGGTTTAACAAATATTGGTTAGAGCCCCTAATGACCGGCTGTCTGCTTGCCTGTATTTCTGCTCTATTGGAATGATTTGATTTGAAAGCATTTGGCTCGTATTTTAGTCATTGTTTGGTTATTCCACCATCTGAGCCATTAGTCTGGGAAGGAAAAAAAAAAAAAAAAAGAAGAATCAATGCAGCTCCGAGTGACAGCGTTTATTCTATAGTCACAGACTTTTCCCAGCTCCCCCCTTGTAGGCTGGCTGATGGAGAAATCACTTTCACATACCTACCTCTCCTGCACACACTTCTCTCAACAATCAAAGTGAGGTTTTGAGCTATTAGCCATGGAATAATCTTGTCTACACATCATCACTGTATTTGTCTCTGCTGCTGCCTCTGTAATCTGTGTGGATTTAGAAAACTCTGTGTAAACTAAGAAATAATTCATGGTTCTTCTTTCTTTATTTTTCCTCCTAAGAGCATATGAGTGAATCAGAGAGCAATGATTTTTCAAAATCTTTATTTATAAAAGTAATGTGAGGGGAAGACCTAATTAAACAACCAGTCAAACAAACTCTAGCATGTTGGACTGTCCCCTTCCATTTTGCTGTTCATCACAGCTTATTGATAGGTGGCAGATCTGAATTAGAAATATGCTGGTTCCTGGAACTTAATCATTGTTCAGGAGCATATATAAAGTGGTTTTTTTTTTTCTTCTTTACAGTAGTTGGAAATGGCCAGTTTCTAAACCTTAGTGAATTGCTTCATTATTTTAAAGATGTTATTGCTAAAATAAGGAGCCCTGGTGGCACAATGGTGAAGCACTCGGCTGCTAACTGAAAGGTTGGCAGTTTGAACCTACTAGTGGCTCTGCGGGAGAAGAAAGCTGGTGAACTACTCCTGTAAGGACTACAACCTAGGAAACCCTATGGGGCAGTTCTTCTCTATCCTATAGGGTCACTATGAGTTGGAATTGACTCGATGGCATGCCTTGACAACAACAAATTGTTAATCATATATATACCACATAGTCATTGAAAAAAAAAGTCAGGCCACCCAGAAGTTTATGGTTATAAATTGTTATTCTACATCTTCCCTGTTCCTGTCTCATTCCCATTCTCTAGGTAAACAGTTTGGTGTTAGTCTTACAGACCTTTTTAATAGCACACACACATATACAACACACAGGTTTTTTTTTTTTTTTAAACTTTATAGGTTTTAAAAGTAACTATCATAGTATGTATACTATTCTGTAATGTACCATTTTTAATCAATAGTGTATCATGGACATCATTTCATATTAGTTAATATAGTTATCTCATTCTTTGTAACAGTTGCATAGTATTCCACAGTGAGGATATATATCATATGTAACCATTTCCTTATTGGTGGACTTACTTATTTCTTTAGTAAATATTTATTGATGTGCTTCTGCATACAAAGCATAGCACAGAGGATATGATGTTGAGTAAAGGTAAGCATGTTCCTTAGCCCCTTGGAGCTTACAAATCTAGTGGGGAAGATAGACGTTAATCAGATACATACAGCCACGCTAAACCAGTGGTGGAAAAGATATAATGGAATCTGACTCAAGGGAGTCAGGAAAGGTTTCCCCGAGGAAAGACCCTTGAGCCTCTTTCTGAAGACGGCTAGGAATTTAAATGGGCAGAGAAGACAACATTCTAGGGTTGTGTGACGAGTAAAAGGGGCTGAAAGGAAGGCTAGTGGGGCTGGAGCTCTAGGAATGGAGGTGAGTGTTGGGAGGTGAAGCTGGGGTGGGGCTAGATTATGCCTGGACTTGTAGGCCAGTTACAGAGTTTTGCCTTCAAAAAGTAGCAGGGCACCATTTAAATGCGCTAAACAGGGACAAGGAGAGTCATCACAACTATAATGACATTTTGGAAAAATCCCAGCTATAATGGGAGAAGGAGCTCTGGTGGCACAGTGGTTAAAACACTCGGCTGCTAACCGAAAGGTTGGTCATTTGAACCCACCAGCTGCTTTGTGGGAGAAAGATGTGGCAGTCTGCTCCTGTAAAGATTTCAGCCTTGGAAACCCTATGGGGCAGTTACGTTCTGTCCTATCGCGTCACTATGGGTCAGAACTGACTTGACGGCAGTGGGTTTGGGTTTTTGGTTTACAGTGGGAGAAGTGATTGGAGATGAGCTTGATTAGTGCGGGCAGACCACTGAGGAGTCCATTGAAGTTCAAATGAGAGATAATGGTAGGTTGGACTAAGGTGGAGATGGTGGGGAAAGAGAAATGAACAGAGTAGAGGGTTATGCAGGAGATAAAAAGTGAAAGGATTTGGTGTTAGATTGGATATGGGCGCCAGGGGATGGAGAGGGAAATGTAGGTTTCTGAGTGGATAGTTGAGAAGCATCAGAAGAGAATTGGGTTTTACCAGTGGAGCATGGGGACTAGGAGAGGCAGAAGATTAAGTTTGATACATGTTGAGACATTTAAGAGATGTCAAGTATGCAGTTTATATACCTGTTCGGGGCTTAGAAAAGAGATGTGGGTTAGAAATACAAATTTGGGAGTCATCTGCATGAAGGTGATATTGATACCTGTGGTGTGGCTGAGATTATCCAGGGAGAGATTGTAGGGTAAGAAAGGAAGAGGGTCTAGACTAGCCTCAGACCTCTTTCCTTTCAGTAGAACTATAGGCAATTTTGTGACTGTGCTGTGGACTGCTGAAAGAGATGCAGAGAGGGGTAGCTTGGTGATTTAAAATAAATAACAAGTGGTTATAAGGAAGGCTGTGTAGCCTAGTGGGTGCAACACCATCCTTTTAGTGGAGGGCAAGAGACTGGGTTCTAATTCCAGCTGTTGACCTTGGGCCAGACTCATCTTTTACTTTTCTCATGTGAAAAATGAGGATAATAGTATGTTTTTTTCCTGCCTTGCATGGTTCATGTGAGGGTTAAATGAGATAATGTATGGGAAAGTGCTTTGCAACTTGTCATTTTTATAGTAGATTACAAGATTGCCTAGGACCAGTGTGTTCAAGTTCATTTCGGAGTTAAAACAAAAATGTATGTATTTTTTTTTCAGCATACAGCGTATACTTTGCTGACTTGGAACAAGAGAATTGTTTGACTTTTGAAAATGTCCCTCAAATATTTTTGTATTTTATTTTAGCTGAAGTCATTGTGCTCTTTTATACAGAACAATAGGCAAAGTAATAGGCGCCGATGGTCTGATGTACCTCAAAGACATACCAGAGCCAGACAAGGTCTAGAGAAGGACACCTAAATTGATCAAGAGGGCAGAGAGAGTTCTTTGTGAGGAACGATGAAAGAATTACGGCTCTTCATTCTGGAAAGACAGGCTAAGAGGGGGGTGTGATTGAAATTTATAAAATAATGAAAACCATAGGATGAAAATATGAACTTGTAAAGTCCCAGAACATAGGAACTAGGGATTAAATTTATCATTAAAAAAAAAAATAGCTTTCAGGCAAAGTAAAAATAGCACTTCTTTTACATAGGCATAGTGACCATGTAGAACTTACTACTCTCAGGGTTTTCTAGGATCAAAAGCAAATATTATAATAGAAAGGTTTATGTTATTGGAGGATAGACTCATGGGGGTTGTAAAATGAAATTAAAACTATTTGGGTAAAACTACTTCAGCAGAGTCTGACACCGTAGAGAGTAACCGCTAAGCTTTCCTTCCTATATGGTGTCCTTGTTCCATCAGGATTCCTGGGTGGATGTGCAGGAGAGGAGAGAGTCCAGAATTTGGGCTCAGAGGACCTGTCTACTAGTCTTACCTGTATGACCTTAGGGAGTCACTTTCTCTCCTGTGTCCCTCAGTTTCCTTATCTTGTAAAGAAAGAGAAGGTTATACAACATTAAAACTTGCCTAACCTCACAGGCCACCATCTGTAAGCTTGTTGTACTGTGGTGGCTTGTGTGTGTTGCTGTGATGCTGGAAGCTATGCCACTGGTTTTTCAAATACCAGCAGGTTTACCCATGGTGGACAGGTTTCAACTGAGTTCCAGACTAACACAGACTAGGAAGAAAGGTCTGGTGATCTACTTCTGAAAATTAGCCAATGAAGACCTTATGGATCATAACAGAATGTTGTCTGACTTGCTTGCTTTGAACCCATCATAAGGAGGGATCAATCACTGGAGGAAATAATAATGTTTGGCGAAGCAGAGGGCCAGTGAAGGCAAGGGAGACCATTGGTGAGATGAATTGGCACAACAGCCACAACAGTGGACTGGAACTTGTGGTTGATTGTGAGGATGATGCAGGACCAGGCAACATTTTGTTCTGTTTTTCGTAAGGTTGCCATGAGTAGGAGTCGATTTCATGGCAGCTATCTATCTGTCTGTCTGTGTCTGTCTGTCTATCCATCCATCCACCCACCCACCCACCTCCCCACCCCCCATCTACCTACCTCCCTATCTACTTGCCTATTTATCTACCTACCTACTTGTCTATCAGCCTACCTACCCTAACAGGGCTGTTCTGAAAGATTCAAATGAAGTGATGTTTTTGGAAGCGTTCTGTAGCTGGTAAATAGTTTCCACTTCTATTGTAGCATTTCCAGTTCTGTGCCCTCCAGCTGGGTTGACCTTCATCTTGCCCTTCCTTACCCTGGCCTTCTTAGGGATCAGTACTGGCCAACTTTGAAATGAGAGAGGACACAGATCAATGTCTCATCCTCTAGGGAGGTGGAGAGAATGCAGACACCTCTTCTCTCATCCTGTTCTCATTCCTTGGGAAGATCTGGTGAGAGAACCAAAGGAATTGTAAAAAGCTATTGGGAGAATTTTGTAAGCATCTCTCTTCTCCTTTGGATGTCTTGTATGGTATGATGCCACCT
Source organism: Dugong dugon (assembly GCA_030035585.1). NCBI lineage: Eukaryota > Metazoa > Chordata > Mammalia > Sirenia > Dugongidae > Dugong > Dugong dugon. The sequence continues at coordinate 40,264,944 of CM057469.1, read as the reverse complement.
AAAAGGCTGGTGTGTTTTGATCTCTGGGAGACTTTGAGCGTTCCTGTGGATCTTAGGAAAACTAAAAAAGGCCAGTACAGAGTTTAGATGAGAAAAACCATGGGGACTATTTCTTATGACTTCCCATAGGTTTAGGCTTTAAGGGAGAGAGAAAGAGTAGGACCACGACTTCCTTTGAAGATGGCCATTGCAGTTCACAATGGCAGGAAAGCTGATGAAGATCTAGAGAGAGACAGTATGTCTTGCCTGGAGGGTCCGCTGAATTCCATGTGCATCTCTTGGGCACCTGACTTTGGCAGATGGGGTGCAGTAACAGCAGGAAGAGAGAACCAATACCAAAAACTTTCTGTTTTCTCCATAGCAAGTATAAACTGTTGTACCTGGCTTTCAAGCACTCTATGTTACAGCATCATCTGACCTAATTTCCCACGTCGTGTAGTGGATGGAGAATGGCCTGTGACCCAAGCAGCCCTGGATTTGAATTTTGGCTTTACTGCAAATTAGCAGTGTGGGATCAGTTTCCAATCCACAAAATGGTGCTAGTGGTAAACATCTTACTACAGAGTTTCAGTGAGGATCAAATAAGGTTAGATTTGTGACACACTTAGCATAGTACCTGGCACATTGTAGGCCCTAAATAAATGTCAGCTTTTGTATGACCCACCAATATCCTGTACTCTAAGAAGACTGATTGCTGGACTACAAGCTCTGCAGAAGCAGGGACTGGGATGTGCTTTGCTCACTGTTGTGTCTGTGGTGCACACACAGCTGAAGGAACAAATCTCTCTGTACCAGGAAACTGTCATTTCTTTCTGAGCAAGTTGTATCTGTATCAAGTCCCAACTGAATGCTCATTTCTTCAGTGAAACCAGCTTGTATTGATCCTGCTTTCCCATGGCACACAGTTCCACCCTCAGACAGCCATTTACATTATTGTCTTGTTGCATCGTATATGTTAGTCTTATCCTTCAATGTTGTTCAACATTTAGTGAGCACTTGCTGTGACTGAGGCCCTGGGTTAGAGATGCAACCAAGTAGGAAATTCCTTAGATGGGGACCCATATCTGATACTTTTTCTCCTGCATAGAACCCAGTGCAGGAAAATGCTGGCCTTAGCTGAGACTTGAGGGGAAACCTTCTATTCCTATGTGTGGCTTTTGACATGTGACACAGTGGGATGCATTGCAGGAAGCTCTCACTTTGAGATCCCAGGAGACATATATTCTGGCTCTTACGGCTTCCTCATCCCTGGTATCTTTGAGGTGATGGGAAAGTTGTGCAGGGGCGTTGTATTATTTGTAACACCAATTTGTCTCAAAAAATATAAAGCGGTACTCAGAATGTCTTTCTCATAAAAACAGCACTCTCGTGCCAATTGCTGTCACTTTCGTATAGCATGGGGCAATTGCTTAAAAAATTCCCCTTCCTTTCCTTTTGCTCTGAAAATTGCAAAAGCCAGAGGTATAAGCTAGATCAGGTCCACTGAATTTCTTCCCCCACTTTTTTCTCTACAGAAAGATCAAGGGCGGCCTCTTTCTGAAGGCAGCTGTGGGACCAGTCTCAGGATGTCTCCTGCCTCATGTTTCTGCTCATTTCTCAGGTCTACCTTCTGATGAGTGATTCCAGGCCACCCTTCTCAGTTCCAGTGGAGTCAGGAACCACTGTGACCCAACTAGCGACCCCTCCCTGCAGCTTCTGAGTCGGGTCAATATCTAGCTGTTTCCATTGAACAAGTTCCCTTTTGACTTCAGCTTGTAAAATTTATGATTTATTTTTTTCATTTTTATCCTCTCCTTTGCTTTTAAAGTTATTTTTTTAAGTTAAAAATAACCACAAGGAGACCTTGTGATCCTCTTCTCACTGACCCAGATATTTTAAGAGCTGGAGGATTGACAGCAGCTTCTCATCTGGGGATACAGGCCGGCTCTCAGGAGCTGATCATCTAAATGTAATAATGAAATATTAATCCTATTTCCCACATGTAAATTGCTCTCCTTGTTTTTCCTTACCTATTGAAACCTTACTCACCCTTTGGCGCATTGTAGGAGAAGCCAAAGGACTTAGGTTCAAATCCTGACTTGGAAACTTATAAGCTGTCTGACCATGGACAAGTTGCTTCTTGTCTGTGCACGTCAGTTTCTTCATCTGTAAAATAGGGATGCTGATAATTTCGTGGAGTGAAGGTTGAGGGTTAAGGATCCAGCCGACTGACTGGAATGCACAGAATAGGCCCCCAAGAAATAATTAGCAAACTCCAAAAGGCTAATTTGAGTAATTCTTGTATCATTAATTTCTCCTATATTTAGATTTTTGTATCATTGAGTCTGTCAACACCAAACAACTTATCAATTAACCATATCTTATCTTTAATAGGGAATTCCTGGGTAGTTCAAGTGGTTAACGTGCTCACCTGCTAACCCAAAGGGTGGAGGTTCGAGTCTGCCTAGAAGTGACTCAGAAGAAAGGCCTGGCAATCTACTTACAAAAAATCAGCTATTGAAAACCCTATGGAGCGCAGTTATATTCTGACACACATGGGGTCACCATGAGTCAGAGTAGACTTGATGGCAACTGTTTTTTGTTTTTCGGTCTTTAGTAGTTTTTCCACATCCGCATTAGTTGAGTAAAGTTCTTTGCAGAATGGTGCTGTGCATTTATTTCTCTTGTATCAGTGATGCAATACTAGCCACTTAATCCTTGAGAATTGATTGATGGAGTATATTACTCAGTTTAACTAAATTTGGGTTCAGTAGCACAAATAGGTTATTTTCTTTGTCTTTATCGCTTCAGTTTCACTGCTTGCCTGTAATGGTGAAGTAGCAGGAAATCTTTTTGGCTTTCATTATCTTGTCAATGTGTGGCTTCTCATCAAATGTGTGCTATGCTTGTATTCAGAGATACTGCTGACCTGTCATGAACAGAAAGTTTGTTTGACTTGTTTATCTGTCTGTGTGGATGGGTTTTCCCTGAATCAGCTTTGTTTTCTCACTCAGGCAGGGCTGAGGAAGGCACACAGAGCTTTGTGTGTGCTGGGTGAGACCACTTTTCCCCTGCCGAGACATAGAGCTCCATGAAGGAAGCCCAGGAATGCCCTCTACTGGCCATGCCAGGACCTCAGTGGATTTAACAGTGACCCAAAGAGCCTGTGTTCTTTGGATAAAGAACATCATTTCTGGCTGCCACATCACCTCCAGCCTCACCTCCACAAACTGCCTAGGAGTCTAAATAAAACACTGAAGGGAAGTTCTAATTAGAATTAATTAACCATCTTCCCCTGGAAGATCTCGGTACTAATTCCATCACACTTATTGTCATAGTTACCTAGTGCTGCTGTAACAGAAATACCACAAGTCGGTGGCTTCAAAGAACAGAAATTTATTTTCTTACAGTTTAGGAGGCTGTTGTTGTGTGCCGTCAAGTTGATCCCAACTCACAGTGACCCTATATGACAGAGTAAAACTGCCCCATAGGGTTTTCTAGGCTGTAATCTTTATGGGAGCAGAATATTAGGTTTTTTCTCCTGTGGAGCCACCGGTGGGTTCAAACTGCAGACCTTTTGGTTAGCGGTTAACCATTGTGCCACCCCCGTTGCCATGGAGTCAATTCCGACTCATAGAGACCTTATAGGTCAGAGTAGAACTGCCCCAGGAGCACCTGGTGGATTTGAACTGCTGACCTTTTGATGAGCAGCTATAGCTCTTAACTACTATGCCACCAGGGTTTCTATTGTGCCTGCAGGGCTCCTTTTAAGAGGCTAGAAGTTCGAATTCAGAGTGTGGCTCTAGGAGGCCGTCCTTCTTTGTCTATTTCAGCTTTTAGTAGCCGGCAGTCCTTGGAGTTTCTGGGCTTATAGACTCATCTGCCTCTGTCATCTTCAGACAGTATCTGTCTTTCCCCGTTCGTGCTCCTATGTCTGTGTCTCTGCTGCTCTTTATAACTCAGAAGTGATTGGGATTAGGACACATCCTACACTGATAGGGCCTCATTAACATAAACCTCCCCCCAAAACCCGTTGCCGTCAAGTCAATTCTGACTCCTAGTGACCCAATAGGACAGAGTAGAACTGCTCCAAAGGGTTTCCAAGGAGGAGCCAGTGGATTCAAACTGCCGACCTTTTGGTTAGCAGCCATAGCTCTTAACCACTGTGCCACCAGGGCTCCCATAGATAAACATAAAGAAGACATGACTTCCAGATAGGATTCTTTCACAGGTATAGAGGTTAGGATTGCAGCACATATCCTGGGGAGACAGAACTGAATCCATAACACTTACCTTGTGATTACTTAAGTACTAGACGCCCAAGCCCTCCGTCCCTTCACAGCTCGGCATGTCTTCCTATTTGACCTCACCTCACATCCTCCTCACCCCCAAGGCCTTCCCCTATACCCTCTACCTCTTCTCTCAGTGTGCCCCTCACCTTTTGCTCTGATATCTGACTTTATCTGGAGGATATGGAGATACCCCTTAAATATACCACGGCCTGATGATAGGGTAGGTGTCCTTTTTGTTCCTCATGGCCATTCCTAGACCATTGTTTCTCTCCCCCACCCCACGTCAAGCTTTGAAGCACAAGACCTCTGAATATCCGTGAACCCCCCACCAAAGCTTCTTACTGTAGTCACCTACCAGCCTGACCTGTGGCCACACCTCCTCACTCAGGGAAGACCTGAGCCCCTGCTGGCTCTCCTGTCATCACTCCTGGGGGTTGCATCATCCACTTAAATCAGTCAGTCCCAACCTTGGCTGCACTTTAAACTCACTTGGGAAACTTTAAAAGGCCCAGGTATCACTCCTCCCACCCCAACCAGTTGAACCAGAATCTTTTGGAGTGGGCTGCAGGCATATGTATGATTTAAGAGCTCCCCAGGTCATTCTAGCACATGGCTAGGTTTGAGAATTACTGGCATAGGTAATCCCCGTAGTATCTGGCCTCGCTGATCCGTGCTCAACTCCTTTGCCTCTCTCTCTCCTTTTGTTGCCTTCACATGGCAAACCCCTGGACTGATAAAACTCTACTCACCTATTTCATGTCTGTCTCCAAGCACCAAATCTCAGAATGTGACTGAATAAGAATACACAGCTGATTTACTGGTCTTAATTTTATGTACACAAAGCTTAAGGGATGCTTACTGGCATCCCTGCCCCATTTCCTTAATTAATTCACTTTCCCATTCTCTGATAGGCAATTTCTTTCTTCTCCAAACCTCCAAAACTCCCCCTGGTATCTCTGGTGTTCTCACGCCTCCAATGGACCAAGATTGTTTCTGCCCCAGGGCATTTGTACTCACAGTTCACTCTGACTAACACAGTTTTCTCACAGATCTTGCCATGGAACATCCTCTTGCTGGATTCATCTCACCTGCTAGAAGTATTTCCTGACTCCTCTACCTAAAATAGCTTCCCATTCCCACCCCTACACCCTCTGTCCGAACTCTTATTTTCTTTATAGTGCTTACCACCATTTGACATTACATGATGGATTTATTTTGTTGGCTTATCTGTCTCCCTCACTATTATATGGGCTCCATGAAGGCAGTTTCCTTCTAGTCTGCCTAGTTCAAGTTATCTCTAGAGCCCCAACACCAAGTACAGTGTGTGGCCCAGAGGAAGCTCTCAGTGAGTGAATGAATGAATGCATGAATAAGTAAACAAAGAAATGAATCTATGTTGTGAATTTCTGAATTACTGACTTGGGAGACACTGTAAACAGTGACTAAAATGAAAGCTCTTGATCCATACTAGACCTGGATTCAAAATCCGGTTCTATGCTTGCTAGCTGTGGGACTTTGAGCAAGTTATTTGCCTATCTGAGCTTCAATTTTCTCTTTTTTTAAAAAGGGGATAGATGACAGGAGCTCCTTAATGTGTGGATTACATAAAATTATATATGAAGAGCACTTAGCACAAAGCCTGGCATGTTGTAAGCACTCAACACATTTTAAATAATAATAATAGTAGTAGTTATTATTATTATTCGATTAGTGGTATAAACCAGAGCCTGTGACACTTTCCTAAGTGCTTTATCTGTAATGATACAATTACTCTTCACAACAACCCTTGAAGTAGTTACTATGAACCCTATTTTACAGATAAGGCAACTGAAGCCCATAGATATTCAGTGATTTACCCAATATCATGGGATTAGAAAGTGGCAGAACCAGGACCCAAGCCTGGCAGTGTGGCTTCAGAGCCCATGCATGTAACCACTGTGATACAATGCCTCTACTCAAAAATGGACTTTCTGCTTTCACATAGATGTTTCCTGATCACTGGACCCAGGTTAACATGGTAGGTTAACATGAGATTTCTGGTCTGCTATAAATAAGTAATTCAGGTTAAGGAGTCGAGCTTAAAATTCTTTCAAGAAGAAACAATTATAGTTATTATTTTCTGCCATAGGTTTTGGTTCAGCAGAGTCTGAGCTAAGACTTCCAGTCTGCTGATGATGTCGGTAAGGATGTGCCTATGGGACGCGAAAAGTCTGTGTTTGGAAGTGTGTCAGTCATTGCATTTTCTACGTTTTACTTAATTGTTCAGTTACATGCAGACAAGGCTACTAACTTCCTCAATTTATCTTAGATGACTGAGCCAAAGAAAATGCAGATTTATGAATACATGGATGTATGCTTTTTGCACATTTTCCAAATGTATCTTTTTTAAAACACTTTACTGTGGTAAACTATATACAGTATAACAAAAAGCTTGCCATTTTAGCCACTTCTAAGTCTATCATTCAGTGACGCTAATTACATTCACCACGTTCTGCAGCCATCATCACTATCTGTTTCCAAAAGTTTTACATCACCCCAAACAAAAACTCAGACCTCTTTAAATGATAGCTCCCCATTCCCCGTCCCCTCAACTTGGTAACCACAAATAAACTTTTGTCCCTATGCATTTGCCTATTCTAGAGATTTCATGTAAGTGAGATCATAGAATATTTTCCTTTTGTGTCTGACTTATTTCACTTAGCATAGTGTTTCCAAGGTTCATTCATGTTGTAGCATGTATCAACTTTATTTGTCTTTATGGCTGAATAATATTTCATTGTTGTATATATACCTACATTTTGTTTATCCATTCTTTTATTGATGGACACTTGAGTTGTTTCCACCTTTTGTCTATTCTGAATAATGCTGCAGTGAACATTGGTGTACAAGTATCTGTTTGAGTCCCTGCTTTCAAGTCTCTTGGATATATACTTAGGAGCGGAATTGCTGGGTCATATGGTAATTCTGTGTTTAACTTTTTGAGGCCAAATGTGTCTCTTTTAAAGTAAGAGAAATGTGTAGAAAATGAGACTGCTTTGTTGTTTTAGGATGAGGGTCACAAGCCACATGTAAACTAACACTCAATAATACCATCCGTCATAGCCTGAACAGCAGAGTGTTCTTAGAACATGTATGTGCAGTGTTCACAGATAACAAGCTTTATCTTTTTAATATTCCTTCCTATTCCTTTGTTTCATTGGCTTTTTTCTCTCCCATGGCCCCCTAAAAATACTGAAATTAATTTGGATTCATCTCCTTCTCCTGACCTCTCACATTTGGCACTTACTTACATTCATCTTTTAGGGATGTCTATTTGTATCCTTCATTTCATCTAAGGAGCCCTGCTAGTGCAACAGTTAAGAGCTTGGCTGATAACTGAAAGGTTGGCAGTTCAAACCCACCCGGTGGCTCTGAGGGACAAAATCCTGGCTATCTGCTGCTGCAAAGATTAAAGCCTAGGAACCCCTAAGGGCAGGTATACTCTGTCACATGGGATCCCTATAAGTTGAAGTCAACTTGAGGGCACCTGACAACAACCACATTTCATCTAGTTGAGTGATTATCAACAAGCTAAGGAGAGTAAAACTAATTGTCTGACAAGTTGGCAAAAGCAGATCATATTTAACTATTCTTTGCATAAGTCTAAGAGGGTGCTCTTTGTATACAAAGCAAGAATATGGTAACTGTAAATGACTTCTCTAGTTATGAAAAACTGGATTCAGCAGTTCTGAACCCAGGAGCTGTTCTTAATATTTCTAGCACTGTGTTGTGGGACTTGGAAACCTTATGGGGCAGATCTGCTCTGTCCTGTAGGGTCGCTAGGAGTCGGAATCGACTCGGATGGCAACAGGTTTTTTGGGTGTTGTGGGATGATCTCTGAGAGCCAGCAGCCCTGAGTTCTGCTGTGTGACCCTGGTCAAGTTGTTTAACCTCTCTAGATCTTCAGTTATTTCTGTCTAAAATCACAAGTTGAATTAGAGACCCTAGATGCTTGGCTGCTAACCCATAAAGATTACAGCCTTGGAAACCCTATGGGGCAATTCTATTCTATACTATAGGGTTGCGATGAGTTGGAATCGACTTGACAACAATGGTTTTTTTTTTTTTGTTTGGTTTATTTACATAGTTGGGAGTAAAATAACAATGTTTCTTTTTTAAACGTTATTTTTAAAACCGTTCTATAAATCAGAGATTTTACTTAAATCAGGCCTTTTCCCCATTAATTTAAAATTGAGAGCTCCCCCCACTCCTTTTGGATAACGAATAGATACATACAATATTTGTCTTCTGATTCATACGTGTATTTACTTGATACACAGCCCTTACAGTGACTGGACATCTTGAATTTTCTACGATTGCCTCAGTTTTAAAAGCTCTGTCCTGTTGTCCATATAATTAAGATAACTTAACATCCGGGTACATTCATATACCTGACTTCACTTTTAATTCAGAAAAAGTGGCTAGTAAATACATAGTGACCTCTCCTGCGTTCTAATTATGTCAGATTTGTTGGTTATTTGGTAACTGATTGGTAAGAGCTTATTTCCCAATTTCTGGCTCTGTTGCTGAAATGGAGGGATTGGTTGGTGAATTCCAACTCCCCTTTTCTTCCTTCAATCAGCATATTCCCCAGTGATTTCTGAATCACCCCTAAAGATATTATCTAGGGCGGTAAGGATCGAAAGGCACAGTCAGTAACTCCTCTGTGCGTGTGTTTGTGCTGTGAGGCCCCTCCACATCACCAAAGGCGTGAAGATGTGCCCACCGCTGACTTCGTTCTCAGAGGAGGGTCGAGGGAGGTCTGGGCTGGAAGAGTGTTTTACATTTCTCTTTGTCATGGCTTGTCTGTTTCGGATAAGCACAAGAACATCTTTAGAATTCTTGAGTGTTTTTAGAACAGAGAGAGGAAAAAGCCCAAATATACTTAACATTCAGCAAAGGAGCTCAGAAACATAAGAGTTCAGGCAAGCTACCAATTGTCAGTGTTGTTTATATAAAAAAACAGGTTTATTATTTCTTCTGATTACTTAAATAAAAAATTTTCCTTGAAAAAAATGGAACTATAAGTAAAAATATAAAGAAAATAAGTCCCTTGGAATCCCACCACCTTACGATAACTAACATTTCTATAAACTTATACATGCTTCTCTTTAAGCACACACACCACTCCCATATACACAATTTTATAGGAATGGCATGTAATAAATGCTACTTATTGTGAAGGCTTTAAAAAAAGTTACTTCCACCCCTACCCATTGCCCCTGCATACCTCTCTCTTAAATGAAAAAAGTATTATTGACAGCCAGTTATATATCATTTCTTTTATACTTTTATTCATATAGATACATAAATACTCATATATAATGAAATAGTTATATATATGTACACACATATATTTTTTCTTTTTAAAAATGGGATATTATACTTTTTTTCATTCAATAATGTGTCATTGAAACTTCTCTAAGCCAACTGGTATAGCTCTAATTTATTTATTAGATATCCTAATATTCCATGACATAAATGTCCCATTCAGCCATTTATTCATGAGTATTTACTTTTTTTCAATCATTACCCTGTTCATGAGCACTTTTTCAATTTTTTGCCACTCCAAACTCATAATTTTAAAATGAACTAAATAATCTGTAATGCTGGCTATGAGCCCCTAAGTTTTACTTTTTCAATTTCTAATCTGGATACTTCTTCTGTCAGTTATTAACCTGCTATTATGATTGTATAAAGCCAATGTAATATTAGGATCTTCCTTGGAATTCTCACTTAGACACACAGAGGGGTATGTGTAGTTTGTTCCTGTAATCTCTGTTGGTGGCCTTTTTTATTTAGACCTTCTCAATATGGTGGTCAGATCATGTTTCCAGCCTCAGGTTCTATACACTGAATCATTCCGTGGGGAAACTGTTGCTAAAGCAGAAAGGTTCTGGGCAGCTGACGTGGCATAACAGTTTACAGTGTCTGCCAGCTGTGAGTAACAGCAGGCTGTCATGATGGGATAGAGCAGCAGCAGCAGCGGCAGCAGGGCCACCGCCACCACCAACTCCTGATGTAGGAGCAAAAGATGTAAGTACTTATTTTTGCCACTAACCAATTAGCCCAAACACAAACTGAAGAATGCTAAGAGGGAATAGAATTTCTGCTAGAGACCCTTCTAGCAGATTCATTTAAGAAGCATTTGGTGTTAACCAGAGTAGAACGACATGAAGCCAGCACATGGTTTGCAGCAACACGAAGAACCTCAGAGGGTCTTGTAAAAAAACAAACAAACAAACAAAAAACTAACTTCCAGTGTGAGTGATGCCACTTTTGAACCCCAGCTCCTTGAAGTGTTCGTTCACCTACCCTGTGAAATGGAATGCATGGCTAGTGTGCAAAAGAATATGTGATTTCAACTTATATAGAAATTTAGGGCAGGTTTGAGTGTGGAAAGATGAAAGGAGGCTTAGTAGTTACAGTGTTTGGGAGAGAGGAGAGAGCCTGTTAAATATTTTAGGGAGGATTCAAGTTGGTGAAAGCTGATTTAGAGGCAATATGGAAACTTTTGTTCTCAAGTTATAGAGATGACAAAGGGGCGTGGCGCCTGCCACCCCCATGACAAATGAAACCCTGGCATAGATCCCTTTAACAAGAGGTGGCTCTGGGGCTGCTGTGCCCAAGGTTTCCACCCTGGAAGTCATTTCCAGAATTTCTGGTGTTCTCAGAGTCTACAGACCACTTGTTTATGGGTTGGTGATTTTTTTTTTTTTTCCCTTTCTGTTGAGACTTTTACTTTGATGTTCGGCTCTGTGTGAAACCTCTCAAATGACCAACACCAATTCACCCAGAGTGTGGTCAACTTATTGACTAACAGATATTTTTGATTGTCACCTCTATGCTGGGGAGACATAAGTGAACAAGACAGAAGAGGCCCCTGCCTCTGTGTAGTGTGCTGCCCAGCGGAAAAGCAGAGGTTATAAGAGGAGGAAGGAGCACAGGGCTGGGAGTTAGGAGATCCGGATTCAGGTCCTGACATTGATCCCAATTAACCACATGACACTTTGAGCTTCAGCTTATGTGCTGTAAAATGAATGGGTTGGAATGCATTACCTCCTCAGTCATATTTGATTCCTCACCTAGTGTGAGTTTTCCCCTTGCTGAACAGCTTTGCACACAGCCTGGAATTTGCTCCACATCCAGTTTGGGAAGGGGTACTGTATTTGTGAAATGGATCTGACATGTCACCAACCAGGCCCCATCAGATTGTGATCTTTTGTAATAGAAACTTGAAGGATCCTTCTAGATGGGCCCATCTACCATATGGTGTTGGTAAGAGGAAAGGTTGCTTCCAAGAAAAATGTTTTAAAGGTGGTGGTTCCACCACCACCACACAATATCTGAGTTTCTGTTTTCAAATGGTTACTGATTGGAACAAATACCTTCCCAGGTGCTGCTGCCTCTTGTGGGGCAAAAACACAAAAGCCTGACACTAAGGAAAATGACATTGTTTGAAATAGGTGTGCCCCATAGGCCGAAAGCTTGAAGAAATTATACCAAGTCCAAAATAAACCAGGCTGTGGTTTCAAATAAAATAGAAAATACCTGCCGTTGGTAACTGCACTGTGGTCCTCAGCTTCCTGAAACTCATCACTGTCAGTTCAGGCATTTTTGACTTTGGAAACTGTGGGAGTCTCATTAACGTGTTTTAATACGCTGATAGATAAAATCAATTTCTTCAATATAATTAATATGTATATTTCTTTCATTGACCTTGTCTAGCCTAGTTCACAGATATATCTGCATGGGCATTCATATATCCCTTCCTGCCTCCCTGCCTTCTCAATGGCAAAGGTCTACTTCCCGACCCCTGGCTAATCCCTTCTCGGGCTGTGAACTCCAACCCCATCAGCTTCCTCAGGGACCATATCCATCACTCATTTCCTCTATTCCACCTGTATCTTCAATTTCTCCTCTACATTGGCTTTCCCTATAGCTTAAAAACATGTTCAAGTCTCTCCCACTTTATACCAACCAACCAGCCAATTAGCAAATACTCATGAGCCCTCCTTACTGTTGTATCCCTTTTCTGACCGTTCCGTTAACTCTGTGGGGCCCAGTGGACATTTTCAAGTTCATACATAACTTGATCTCTTACTTTGTGCTCTTTATCTCTTCCCCTTTCTTAAAACTCTCTCCTCCCTCGGCTTCCTTGAAACTGTTCTGGCTCTGCCTTCTCAGTCTTCATGGGCTTCTCTTTCTGTCTTTTAAACTATTATCATCTCATTTTGAAGTCTGTGCCTTTCTTCGACAATCCCATTCATACCCATGATTCTAATTATGACTTGAATGCTAATAACACAGAAGTCAAAGCATATACAAACTTAAGTAAAGAAGCAGTATATAAACAAATGAACAGTACTCACCACAAAGCCATGTTCCCTCAGGCTTTTCTCAGGAGCTCCTGATTCATATTCACTGTCTGACAGACCTTCCCTCTGTCATCCCGTAGGTGACTCAAGTTACTGTGGCCCAACCTGAACTGACCTTGCCTTATAGAACCTGCTTCCGTCAGTAAAATGCATTTTAATCTCCCTCAGGGGTATTACCATCTACAGCGACCAATCCAGAGCCATGTGAATCCAGTTAGCCTTTAAATCTTGTTTATTCTACCTCCTTGCTGTCTCTTGAATCTGACACCCATGCTGTGTTCACCTTTTCCCTCTACCAATGCTCTGGTTAAGGAGCCCTGGTGGCGTAATGGTTAAGTGCTTGGCTGCTGACCGAAAGGTTGGAGGTTTGAATCCACCAGTGGCTCCGTGGGAGAAAATACCTGACGATTTGCTTCCATAAAGATTAAAACCCCAAAAAATTTCATTGCCAGCAAGTCAATTCTGATTCATAGCAACCGTGTAGGACAGAGTAGAACTGCCTCATAGGGTTTCCAAGGCTGTAAATCTTTACAGAAGCAGACTGCGTCTCTGTGGAGCAGTTTTCCTCTGTCACATGGGGTCGCTGTGAGCCAGAATTGACTCGATGGCACGTAAAAACAACAACAATGCTTTGGTTTAGCTTTCATTGACCTTTAAGGAGGATTAGGGCAACCACTTCCTAAAACTCAATCTGTCTGCAGTCTGGAACTCTCCAAACCATTCTTTATATTGTAACTTGTGTGATTTCCTAAAATTCTCACTTGATGATGTCACTCACCTGCTTTGAATCTTTCATTAGCCCCTCATAGTCTCCAGCATACATCCAAGGCCTCCATGATTCAGTCCTCGCTTGGCTGTCTGGACTCCTCTCTCCCACTTTCCTGACTGGGCATTACTCTCTGGCCTGATTGAATATGGTGGCTCAACGGAACTCATCTAGCTGATCCTCCCCTCCATGTCTTTGTACCTACTGATACTGATTCTTCATCTGGAGGCAACTTCTTTCCCCGATTCACACAATTAATTCCTAATTATCCAACAAGGTTCAGTGAGGGCTTTTTCTCCCAGTAAGCCTTCCCTGAGTTGGCTGCCCTTCCCTGTGTATATAATAATCTATATAACTTTGGACCTAACTCTTATTATATGTATTAAAGTGATTAATTTACTTTTATTTGCCTCTTCAGTTCATGATCAATACCTAAGAAACAGAATTATGTCTTTATTTCTGCATCCTCAATGTCTGCAACAGCATTGGCACATGATAGTTATTTAATAAATGTTTGTTGAACGAATGAATGGTGGACAGATGGCCACCTGCAGCTCAGGCTGACATTTACCATCTCAGTCAACCCAATAGGAAGCATGCTTCTTTCCCAGTAGTTCAAGCATCAGTTTTGGGCACACACTCCTTGCACTTCCCTGGACACATACTCATCTCTGAGCTAATCACTGTGGCCAGAGAGATGGGAGACTCTTATTGTCCAGGTATGAATCTGGTGCCTACCCTTAGGGCAAGGGAGAGGTCAGCCGCATACATGCTACAAAAATTGAGAGGAGGCTGGAAAGTTCATTAAGGAAAAATTGATGCTATATTACCCGAAGCCAGAAGAGAGGATGCTGGCTGGGGAGAAATAGCAGATGTCTGTCATAAGTGTGTGCATACAACCTAGGTACTGGGGAGCGCTAGGGCCACAGTTTGCTCTGTTTGGCTAGATGAGGCAGGTAGGACAGCATCTTTAGTCTCAACTGTCATCACTTCTCTTTGCATTCTAGGCTCAAACCACACTGGATATCAAACCCACTATAGTTAGGTGAATGCACCACCTTCCCTTGACTCAGAGCCTTTACTCATACTCTTCCTTCTTCTAGGAACACATTCTCTCTTGTTCTCTTTCCCCTCTTTCCAGGCAAACACACTCTAATCCTTCAGATCTCAGTTGAGACATCTCTTCTTCTGGGAAGCCTTCCCTGACTAGGTCTGGCATCGTTGCTGTGTATTCCATCTTCTTCCTGCTGTCACCCTGGCTTAGCACTCATCATTGGAATCACCTGTTACCTTGTTTGTGTTCCTCAATGGACTGTAAACTCCAAGAGGATAAGGAACAAGTTCATCTCATTCACTTAGTGTGGCCTGCGCTTAATACCTAACATGATGCTTGACACACAGTAGGCACTCAGTAAGTACATGATGAGTGAAGTACTCAGTTTCCCACCCATTTCTTGTTTATTAAATAGGAGCAGGGACTGTTTTGAATTACTTCTTCTTAGTCTTGGGGTTTAGCAGCTGCATTAGAGGAGCCTTGGAGAGTCAGCTCATACAGGAGAACAAACTTTTTATTACAATGAATAAATAAATATTTATCTAAAATATTATTTGTTGAATGAACAAAGTAAAAAAAAATTTCATTCTCCCAGGCATGAGGTGATTCCCCAGTCAGGTTCATTCAGCGAATGACATCTGGACCAGCACTAGGACATGGTGTCATAGTGTCATACTGCCATGGTCCTACAAAGTATTGCATCCTTAGTATAAAAAAAATCTTCTTAGCCAGCTTGTACAGTAACTACCTCAGAGAAGCAGTGTCAGGAAGGGCAGTAAGTATTTACTCAGCATGAAGAGAATCTATAACATTCACTTACGGGATGCTCCCAGAAAACAATGAACTTTGGCCATCTCCTTTGTGATGGCTGCAGGTATTTATGCTTAGAAAAGAAAGCTCTCCATCATCTTGTCATGTCCTTCAGTGTCCTCCAGAAACTGAAGTTTGAACTTGTTTTTTTTTGACATCATAAGTGGCTCCTATGGAAATTGTCCCGGTGTGCTAAATTGAGCATTAGAACAACACTGCTGGACTGCTGCAGTCTCTTATTCCAGACTGAGAGAACGAGGGATGCGAGTGGCACTAAAACACGTGTATGCCTTCATGCTGTGCACCCATGTGGGCTATTTCTGTACATGGAACAGTGGGCAGAGGAGTAGAACTAGCAAAGTGGTATAAACCTTGATTGGCTGACAGATGGGACAAGGAGAAAATACAGAAATTGATCTTTGAGTTCTTGTTTTCATGATTATGTATTTGTAACAGACTGAGCAAACCTTTTTGTATTGACTGATAACTTTGAAGGTTGTAATCATTGTATTCACACAGAATGGATTTTTAAATACTTGCATTTAAAAAAATACTGTGTTTTCAGTGAAGTTTTACACTTCAGTTTAGGTTCTCATTCAACTACTTCTACACAGGTTGTTCAGTGACATTGGTTACATTCTTCACAATACGTGAACATTCTTGTTATTTCCATTCTGGTTATTCCATTTCCATTAATCCTCATCTTTGTTTTAAAGTAATTGTTGATTGTTTGGTGCCATATAAGTGATTTTTAAAAGGAGCACAGTAGTTAGATGTGGCAGTCTGCTTCCGTAAAGATTTGCAGCCTTGGAAACCCTATGGGGCAGTTCTACTCTGTCCTATAGGATCGCTGTGAGTCAGAATTGGCTTTATGGCAACGGGTCTGGTTTTGCATCCAGCAGCAGAGCATCACTGGGTGGTGAAAATGTTTTAGGCACTTGGCTGCTAAGTAAAAGGTTGAAAGTTCAAGTCCATCCACAGGCATCTTGGAAGAAAGTCCTGCCGATCTACTTCTGAAAAACCAGCTGTTGAAAACCCTATGGAGCACAGTTCTACTCTGACACACATGTGTTGTCATGAGTCAGAATCAGCTCTATGGCAACTGGTACTGGTTTTATCTAGCAGCAGAGAGAGCTTGACGTGCTGTGGTTCGTAAATGAAAGAGCTGTATGCGAGCAAGGGGCTTGGCCTGGGTTTCACTGGCTTAGTCACTGCCTTGCCTGCAGGGATGGACATGTTCCAGAGGTTCTTTCTTGTTCAGTGACTGTGTGTCTGAATGTCTGCTCTTGTTCAGAATGTGTCTGTTCAACTTTACAGCAAATGGCAGAGAGTTACTCCTGGGGGTACAGGAAATTGTGTGTGTGTGTGTGTGCGTGTATCTATCCCATTGCAAGTATGAATTTTTTTTTAAATTGTGATGAAATATGTATAATATACAATTTGCCATCTGTCATGGATTGAATTGTATCCCCCAAAAATGTGTGTCAACTTGGCTGGGCCATGATTCCCAGTATTGTGTGATTGTCCACCATTTTGTCATGTGACATGATTTTCCTAAATGTTGTAAACCCTATATGAGGTTAATGAGGTGGGATTATCAGCAGTTATGTTAATGAGGCAGGACTCAATCTACAAGATTTGATTGTGTTTTAAGTCAATCTCTTTTGAGATATGAAAGAGAGAGGTGAGCAGAGAGATAAGGGGGACCTCATACCATTAAGAAAGAAGCACTGGGAGCATAGCATGTCCTTTGCACTGGGGGTCTTTGTGCTGAGAAACTCCTTTACTGGGGAAGATTGATGACAAGGACCTCCCTCTGGAGCCAACAGAGAGAGAAAGCCTTCCCCTGGAGCTGACACACTGAATTCAGACTTCTACCCTCCTAAACTGTGAGAAATAAATTTCTCTTTGTTAAAGCCATCCACTTGTGGTATAGCAGCACTAGATAAATAAGACACCATCCTAACCATTTTTAAGTATACAATTCAGTGGTGTTAATTACATTCACCATATTGTACAACTTTCACCACTATTTCCAAAACTCTTTCCTCACCCCAAGCAGAAACTGTGCATCCATTAAGTATTAATTCCTCTCAGTCCCCAGCCCCTGGTAACCTCTGGTCTACTTTCTGTCTTTGTGAATTTGCCTATTCTAGATACCAGAGAACAATGTTTTTTTAAAAAAATTTTGGTAGACATATACACAATGAAAGATACACTATTTCAACTATTTCTACAGTGACCCTGGCTATATTTTTCAAGTTGTGCTACCATTCTCGCTGTTCTTTTCCAAATTATTCTACCACCATAATCTAAACTCATTGCCCCCTAAGTGTCCCATTCAAACTTTTGAGTTGCCATTGTCAATTTGATCTCACATAGATAATTCTTTTTTTTTTTTTGCTATCCTCACTTTTTTTTTTTTTTAACTGTGCCTTAGGTAAAAGTTTACAGCTCAAGTTAATTTCTCATACAAAAATTTATACACATTGTTATGTGACACTAGTTGCAATCCCTGCAATGTGACAGCACACTCCCCTTTTCCACCCCAGGTTTCCTGTGTCCATCCAACCAGCTCCTGTCCCTTCTTGCCTTCTCATCCTGCCTCTGGACAGGAGCTGCCCTTTTGGTCTCGTGTATCTGCTTGAACTAAGAAGCACACTCTTCAAGAGTATTATTCTATGTTTTATGGTCCATTCTAATCTTTGTCTGAAGAGTGGGCTTTGGGAATGGTTTTAGTTCTGCGTTAGCAGAGAGTCTGGCAGCCATGTCTTCTGGGTTCCTCTAGTCTCAGTCAGACCATTAAGTCTGGTCTTTTTATGTGAATTTGAGTTCTGCACCCCAGCCCCAGCTACTGTGTCCCTCAGAGTGTTTGGTTGTGTTCAGGAAACTTCTTAGCTTTTGGTTTAGTCCAATTGTGCTGACTTCCCCTGTATTGTGTATTGTCTTTCCCTTTACCTAAGATGATTCTTGTCTACTATCTAGTTTAGTGAATTCCCCTCTCCTTCACTCCCCACCCTCATAACCATCAAAGAATGTTTTCTTCTGTGTTTAAACCTTTTCTTGAGTTCTTATAATAGTGGTCTCATACAATATTTGTCCTTTTCTGACTGACTGATTTCACTCAGCATAATCCTTCCAGATTCATCCATGTTGTGATCTGTTTCGTGGATTTTTCGTTGTTCTGTATTGTTGCATAGTATTCCATTGTGTGTGTGTACCATAATTTGTTTATCCATTTGTCTGTTGATGGGCACCTAGGTTGTTTCCATCTTTTTACTATTCACATAGATAATTGTTTAAAGAGCACAATGCTCAAAGGAGGTGTGCTTTACTAAGGTAAGTTATTTTTTTAAACATTTTAATGTGTTTTAGATGAAAGTTTACACAGCAAATTAATTTCCCATTCAACAGTTTATACACAATTGTTCTGTGACATTAGTTGCTATCCCTACAATATGTCAGCACTCTCCTTATTTCCACCCTACCTTCTCCATTTCCATTGCTCCAGTTTTCCCTGCCCCTCCTTGCCTTCTTATCTTTACTTTTGGGCAAATGGTGCCCGTTTGGTCTCTTATAGTTGATTGTTTTAAGGAGCATATTCCTCATGGGTGTTATTGTTTATTTTATAGGCCAATCTGTTATTTGGCAGAAAGGTGATCTCTGGGAGTGGTTTCAGTTCCAGGTTAAAAGGGTGTCTTAGGGTGATAATCTCGAGGATTCCTCCAGTCTCTATCAGTCCAGTAAGTCTGGTCTTTTTTATGAATTTGAGTTTTGTTCTACATTTTTCTCCCATTCTAACCAGGACCTTCTATTGTGTCCCTGGTCAGAGCAGTTGGTAGTGGTAGTCAGACACTATCTAGTTCTTCTGGTCTCAGGCCAGAGGAGGCTGTGGTTCCTGTGGGCCATTAGGCCTGTGGACTAATTGCTTCCTTAAGTCTTTGGTTTCCTTCACTCTCTTTTACTTCAGGCAAGAGACCAGTATTTGTATCTTAAATGGCTACTTGCAAGCTTTTAAGACCCCAGATGCTACTCACCTAACTAGGATATAGAACATTATCTTTATGAACTGTGTTATGCCAGTTGACCTAGATGTTCCTTGAGACTATGGTCCTTAGCCTTGAAGCCCAGTAACTCCCACAAGTCCCCCAAGTATTTGGATATGTATAAGAAATTTCCATAACTGTGTCCCTACGTGCTCTATTGTCTGTATGAATTTATATGCAGCACATAAATATACGTATATACAAATGCCCACAACTGTCCCTGTATATGTGTGTGCATATACTTCCGTATGCCCTCCCTTACCTATATAGGATACATACCTACCTATGTAACCACTCATAAATTTTTGGTTGTTATTACTGTTGTTGCAAAATTGTATATATTATAGCATTTACTGTAGTTGTTCTTTATTCTTGCTTACCTCTAAGTGTCTTCATTTACCTTGGTCACATTGTGCTGACTTCCCCCATATTGTATATTGCCTTTCTTTCACCAGAGTTAACATGTGTTTACTATCTAGTGAGTGATTCTCCCTCCTTCCCCCTTCCACCTCTGGAAACTGTCAAAGAACATTGCTTTCTGTGTGTAAACCTGTTCTTGACTTTTTGTAAATCATACGATATTTTATAAAAATTATAAATATTTTATAAAAAAAAGGCAATGTTTGTCCTTTTGTGATTGACTTATTTTACTCAGCATAATGTCCTCCAGATTCATCCATGTTATAAGATGTTTCACGGACTCATCATTGCTTATGGTTGCTTAGTATCCATTGTATGTATGTACCACATTTTGCTTATCCATTCATCCGTTGATGGACACTTAGGTTGTTTCCATCTTTTTGCTATTGTGAATAATGCTGCACTGAACATGGATGTGCATATGTCTATTTGTGTCATTGTTCTTATTTCTAGGGTATGTACTTAGGAGTGGGATTGCTGGATCATATGATATTTCTATTTCTAGCCTTTTGAGGAAGTGCCATACCATTTTCCATAATGGTTGTACCGTTTAACAACCCTACCAGCAGTGTATAAGAGTTCCAATTTTCTCACAATTTCACCAGCATCTGTTGTTTTCTGTTTTTTTTAATCAGTGCCATTTTTCTAGGGGTGAGATGGCATCTCATTGTGGTTTTGATTTGCATCTCTGTAATGGCTATTGATTGCACGGATCTCTTCATGTATTTCTTAGCCACCTGAATGTCCTTTTTGGTGAAGTGTCTGTTCATGTTCTTTGCCCATTTTTTGGTCGTTTGTCTTTTTGTTGTTGAGGTATTGAAGTTTTCTGTATATTTTAGAGATTAGACCCTTGTCACATATGTCATTGCCAAAATTGTTTTCCCAGTCCATAGATTCTCTTTTTACTCTTTTGGTAAAGTCATTTGATGAGCATAAGTATTTAATTTTTAGGATGTCCCAGTTATCTAGTTTATCTTCTGTTGTTTGTGGATTTTTAGTTATGTTTGATAGTGTGTTTATGCCATAAATTAGGACTCCTAGCTTTGTCCCTGTGTTATGTTCCACGAACTTTATAGTTTTAGGCTTGACATTTAGGTCTTTGATCTATTTTGGATTGTTTTTTTGTGAATGATGTGAAGTATGGATCCTGTTACGTTTTTCTGCAAGTGAATATCTAGTTTTGCCAGCACCTTTTGTTAAAGTGATGATCTCTTCCCCATTGAATGGACTTCAGCCCTTTGTCAAAGATGAGCTGTTCATTGCTGGATGAATTTACTTCTGGGTTCTCAGTTCTGTTCCATTGGTCTGTGTGTCTGTCATTGTACCAGTACCAGGCTGTTTTGATTACCATGGCTGCATAAGTAAGTTTTGAGATCAGGCAGTGTGAGACCTCTTACTTTGTTCTTCTTCAGTAATGCTTTAGTTATTCAGGGCCTCTTTCCTTCCCATATAAAGTCAGAGATTAGTTTTTCCATTTTGTTAAAGAATGTTGTTTGAATTTTGATTGGGATTGCATTATATCTATAGATTGCTTTGGGTAGTATTGACATTTTTACAGTGTTAAGTCTTCCAGTCCATGAGCATGATATGTTTTTCATTTACGTAGGTCTCTTTTGGTTTCTTGCGGTAGTGTTTTATAGTTTTCCTTGTATAAGTCTTATACATCTCTGGTTAGATTTATTCCTAGGTATTTTATCCTTTTCAGGGGCAAGTATGAATTTTTTTGGAAGTCTCATACGTCATCTTTTAAATTAATGCAAATATGAATTTCATTCCATAATATTTGTATTTGTTTTAAGTTAAAATACTATTTTAAATTACTTATAAAATAAAATGGATGTTTATCCTGCATTGTCTCTGGGACTATGAGTATATTCAGTGTATGAAGCACTGGAGGTGGGCTGCACTTTCTCAAAGTTTCTAAGTGTGATGTTCTCCCTTAGCTCATTCTTTTACTTCCTGTGTAGTTGAGTGACACAGTTTCTCCATTGTCCCCTGGTCTCATGGCTTAGTGAGGACACTGGATAAGTGTCAAGGAGAAGATGTGGATTTCACATCATTAATGAAGAGTCAGTTAATTTCTTACTGATAGCTGGTGTAGAATACTTCCTAGATATTTTACAATATTTCCAGGAAAATGGTAATAACATTTATTGAGCATTTACTGCATGCCAAGTACTTCATAGGTTTTTAATCTCATTCACCCTTATAATAACTTTGTGAGTAGGTACTGTTACTCCATTTTATTGATGAAGAAAAGGTTCTGTTATCCACATTTTACAGAAAAACTTGCCCAAATTCACACAGACAACAAATAGTGGAGCTGAGATGCAAACTGAGGTAGCCTTATTCCAGTGCCACCATGTTTTACTGCTCCTGTAGGGAATTTACATCCTATTGGTCTTGGGGGCTTGGTGAACACTCCAAGAATAATGCCCTTTATTTCATTTAGTATTTCATTCATTTCTGTGGGTGTGTGAGTCATCCATACCTAATGTGGGGTCAGAAGTCACAGCATCAACCATATGCCGCCCACATTCATTCTGATCCAGGGTACATCAACAAAATGGGAGGGTGAAGAGAGGAGAAGGTGAGGCCACCTCTGCCAGCACAGGGCTGATAAGGAAGAATAGAATCATTCTTCTTTTTGAATGACACACTGCTTCTCTAGCTCTTGGCAGCAGAGGTAGATGCAGAGAGGGCAGGTGTGTAGGCAGCCAGGTAGGTGGCATTTAAAGGATCTCTTTTGCCAGGGCTCATACACAGGGTTCCTTGGTCCTGTAGCAAACCCACATTGTGCCCAAACCTTCACTTTTAACACTGTGGTAAAAGTAAGAGTCCCAGTATAGACACCAGTAGCTTACAGTGCCTGCATCAGGTTAATTGTCTCGGGCCCTCAGGCTAGTTATTCCTGACACACCTCCTTCCTGATAACTGGAACTGCTAATTGGCAGTGCTGCTCTGCATCTTGCCTGCAGATCCAGCTCATCTGAAGGAAGGGGTCAAAGTCTTGGCAGCCAATCCCTGGCTGAGGCCGTAAATTCCATGTCTCCAAGGCCAGCTCCATGTAGTGGCTATATCTGCTGGAGCCTAGAGGCTACTCCACACTAAATTTTACCCCTTGACTCATCCTTGGAGTCTAAGATATGAGATGCTTGTTTACTAAAAAGAGCCATGATGTTCCAGATGTTATTGGAAATGGAGTTGTAGACATTATCCACTCATGCCAGATTTTTAAAATTGTGATTTAAGGTTTTTATCCACTGTTCCGTTGAAGTGGTTTTTTTAGGGATCTCAGTTTAACAAACTATGCAGATAATTTATGTCTGCTTCTGATTAGTTTATGTTCCATGCGGCATCCCTTCAGCCACTCTCTGGTCAGCCCCATTGACTCACTGTCTCATCACTCTCTTGTCTGGAAATTCCCTATTGAAGTTTAATTCTAAACCCAGGCTGTGAAAACTACTGGATAAAAGCATACAGTATAGGCCATTGCTGCTATAAATTTAAGGTATTCATTCATTTATGAACAAAATCTTTATTGAGCTCTTGTCATATGCCAGGCACTGCGTGGGGCACTGTCGATACAGCAGAGAACACAGCATAAATGATCAACTCCCCCATGGGGCTTAAAGCCAGTCTAGGTGTCCAATAGCAGATGCATTTCCACACCATTTGTCACTCTGAGGACATCTTCCTAGTTTAAGCCCCCTGTCATTTTCACACTGGCCATTCCAAACCTTCACAATTTTCCTCAAGTCTCTTAGTAAATTCTCCTTTCCGTCTCTAAGCAGTAGAAATTATTTGTGGCCATGGGGCATAGATTCTCAATTACCAGTCCCCTTATGTACAAACTTACTTGCATTTATGCCTATCTTTGTCTCCTTTCTCCTTTTCTCAGAGGAAGAGGTGTGCTTCCTCTTAGCTAGGGTTAATTTTTGCTCCTATACTCTGGGTCTCACATAACCAGCCTCTTCTTGAGATTTATTCCTTTTCTTTTCTGTATCTCCAGCCTTTCCATATGAATCAGCGTATAACTGTCTTTCATCTTGTCTACCCTTAATTAATTCTTCAAACCTGAGTGCCTCGTGGTGGCCCCAGCTATTGTTCACTATTCTTCACATCCAGAGTTCAAAAAAAAGTAATTTGTACTTGTTGTCTCCTCTTCCTTACTTTCCACTTGTTGCATAAGTGGCTGCAGTGTCTACTCCCTCTTTCCTTTGACCACACCAAAAAAAAACCAAAACCAAACCCATTGCCGTTGAGTCGATTCCGACTCATAGCGACCCTATTGCCCCATAGAGTTTCCAAGGAGCAGCTGGTGGATTCAAACTGCTGACCTTTTTTGGTTAGCAGCCAAACTTTTGGTTAGCAGCTATAGCTCTTGACCTCTGTGCCACCAGGGCTCCATAGTTTGACTGAAATTGTTTATGTTAAATCACCAACCTTCCTAATTGTCAAAATCCTGTGACCCAGAGAACAGTTTTACTTGTTACCTTTCTTGATATCTCTCCTAAATTTGGCCTTGCTGATCATTCTCTCATTTTTTAAGCCATCACTTGCCTGGTTTTCATTACGCCACCCTCTCCTGGTTCTCTGCCTACCTTTCTGGCACTTCCTTGGTATTTTTTAATAGGCTCCTCTTTCTCTGTTCAGCTTTTAAATGTTTGTGTTATTCAGAGTTCCATTCTCAGACTTGTCTTCTTATTCTAAGCTTTTCATAGATAATATTATCCATTCCAGTGGCTTCAACCATCACATCTCTCTCTTCTCCTCAGACCTGTCTCGAGTTCTAGACCTTTATAGCCAATTAGTTATTGACCACATTTACCTCTGTGTCCCACAGCCCTCTCACAGTTAGCATGTCCAAAACTGAACCTATCACCTACCCTACCAAATTGGCTTCTCTTCTAAAATTATTTATTTAAAGAAAAAAAAAAAAGATACGATTCCCTCTACAAGGTCGTCTGTCCTTGCTTTCTCCTTCATCTTCTTCTACAGCTAACAGAGTACCAGTTCATGATTCTACTTTACAGACATGTATATATTCTATCTGTCCTCTTTCCTTCAAGTTCTCTTCAGCTGCTCTAGTTTAGGCATTTATCTGCCTTACTTGATTTACTCAATAGCCTTGAATAGGACATTTTTTCATTTCTAGTTATGTACCTTCCCCTGTGCTTCCACCAGAAAATCAGTGACATATCCATTAGAATAATTATCCTGTTGGATTGTGATTGCATATGAGAATGTCTACTGCTCCACTGGATTAAAAGCTTCTTTAGGTCAGTGACTATATGTTATTCATCTTTGTATCCCCAGTGCATATAACAGTGCTGGGAATATAGTAAATCAGAACACCAAACCTGTTGTCATTGAGTCGATTCCAACTCATAGCCACCCTATAGAACAGAGTAGAACTGCCCCATAGGGTTTCCAAGGCTGTAAATCTTTATGGAATCAGACTGCCACATCTTTCTCCTGTGGAGAGGCTGGTGGATTCGAACTGCTGACCTTTTGTTCAGCAGCCGAGCACTTTAATCACTGTGCCACCAGGACTCTTCAGGTATTCCTCAGGTATATAGTAGGTGTTCATAAACATTTGTTAGTGAGTGAACAATTCAACCTCTATCTGGGAGAGTAGACAGAGTACATTTAATTAGTCTTGGAAACTTTGGGGAGTCACTGCCCATTTTAGCAATTTGGGAGTTTTAACTAGATACTGATATGACAACAACACGTTTGGACATGGCAGTGATTAAAAAATAATGATAGTTGATTTTATCTTTTAAAATAATGTATGCTTATTGTAAAAACTTTACAATATATGGAGAAGCAAGAAGAAGAAAATAAAATCACCTGCAATTCCATTATTTAGAAAAAGAGAACTACTGTTAACATATTGACAGAGAGCTTCCCAGTCTGTTTTCTAACTTTTTACTTTAGTAAAGGAGTAGGGTCAGGCCAGGGGGATGTCTCAGCTGCTGAGCTGTCCCTTGCAAGAGTAATTACTTATTAAATCACAGTGCTCAAGGATTAATGGCAAACCTGACCTGGATCTGGGTAGGTGCTCATACTCATTAGCCCTAATCTGGTGGGTAGAGATTACAGCATCAATCTTTCGGAAGTGTTGCTGTTTTTGTTAGATAGATGTCAAACTGGGGCAGTTACTACAGTTTGAAGCCAAGACTCTGGTTAGTGGTTGTGGATCTGGAAAGGAGGACAGGGACTTGGAAGGGAAATTCACATAAATTAGCAAATTTCCAGGGCTCTAATCCCCATGGAGGAGCCTTGGTGATGCAGTGGTTAAAGCACTCGGCTGCTAACCCAAAGGTCAGTGGTTCTAACCCACCAGCTGCTCCTCAGGAGAAAGATGTGATAGTCTGCTTCCATAAAGATTTACAGCCTTGGAAACCCTGTGGGGCAGTTCTACTCTGTCCTATAGGGTTGCTGTGAGTCGAAATCAACTCAATGGCAATGGGTTGGATTAATCCCCATGGAGAGCTAGAATACAGAAGAGGAATCAGTTACGAGGACAGGACACGGTGACAGGAATAATGTGAAGACTGCAGCTGTTTGGGCACAAGGGACCTAGGGGATCGTGCAAGGGCAGTGCAACCTGGACTTGGGGTGATGAGACTAATTCTAGCCCATGTCCTGGTGGGGATTGAGCTGCTAATGTATTGTCAGGCTTGGGTAAGTGTGGTTTAGAAACTGGGAGGAATTGAGCTACCAGTCTGGAAGACTTTAGTAATTGTAGACAAATGGGGCTGGGGAAGGCAGGAACTGATAAGTCCCAAACCTTTTGGAGCGGTCAAATCCCACCTTAGTTTATTTCATTCCATGACTCACATAAGTGTTGTATTCCACATGTCTATAAAAAAATAATTAAAGCTAATTAAAATTAATTTTGCTTGGTGAGAGTCTGAAGAGTTTCATAATAACTCTTAAGATAATTGGAGATGCTCTGGGATGTCACAAAAGGAGCATTTAGAATAACTGGGCTAGACGTTTAAACCAGAGATAGGCAACGAAAAGTAGTAACAGAATGAATAGCAGTGCTGCAGTGGAAAGAACACTGAATTAGCAACTAGGACTTTGGGGGTGTAATCAGTGGTGTGCTGCTATACTGGCTCTCTGAAGAAATAAACCATCCTGTCTTGTAGCACTTGCCAATTTGTGTGGTACAAGTATTCCTTCCATGGTAGATTTAAAACTACCAGTGGTTTAACAACTGGCTCATCAAATTCCTGAATATTTAACAACAGTTCTTGCAAGCCTGCATGAGACAGCTTCAGCATACAATACAATCCTGTCTGAGCTTCTAATTTTCTTTGTGACCTTGGGTACATCACTTCACTTCTCTGGATCTAAGTTTTATCATCGATGACATGAAGCTGCTAAAATAACCTCTAAGGTCTCTTCCAAATTTAACATTCCAGTAACATAGCTAGAGGAGCCCTGGTGGTGCAGTGGTTAAAGTGCTTGGCTGCTAACTGAAAGATCGGGGGTTTGAAGCCACCAGCCGCTGTATGGGAGAAGGATGTGGCAGTCCTCTTCTGTAAAGATTTACAGCCTTGGAAACCCTATGGGGGTAGTTCTCCTCTGTCCTGTAGGGTCACTATGAGTCAGAATCGCCTCATAAAACCAAAACCAAACAATAGCAATGGGTTAATGTAGCTAGTATTATAGGGGCGGGACTACCATCATGTTACAAAAGAGTTAACTACCAAAAGAGTTATATTAGACTTTGATGAGTGTTATTCTGGTCTATTGGAACACATACTTTGATATCTGAGTCTGTGTTGTAATCACCCATGTTATGATTTCCTCTGTCAGCGTGTGTGACCTTCTCCAGTACCTCTTTCCAGAAGAATTTTAAAAAGACAGTGCAGCTATTAGCAGGTCAAACTTCACGGCCCACCAGTGAGGTAAGAAACTATTACCCATAGTCAGAGAATTCTACACTCAGTTACCAGGTCCTAGAAGTCAATTGAAGGGCTAGTGACAAAATCCTGTAGCTCAGGTACGCGTTTTCCTACCTGAATGTGAGACACAACAGTGGTAGTTTCCCCTGGACTAGTAACAATTTGAGATATGCATTTACTCTAAGCTTTTTGAAGGCAAGGACCGTGTCTTTCATATATATGTGTGCCAAATCCTGGCATATAATAGGAACTCAATATATGTTTGTTGAAAGAAAGAATAAACTCTGTTGGGCCTTTCTAAAGCAAATTCTGTATTTTGGAATATTAGTTCAAAGGTAGACATGAGCTTTTCTGTATTTATGTTGATAATGCTGAAGAAATATATTTTTTAAATGCGAGAAATTACTTTCTTCTTATAACAGAAGACTTTCCAGAGCCCTCAGTTCAATATTGAGCATTTAAATCTGCCTTCCAGCTAGAGAAAAGAATTGGTCACACAGAAATCAATGGAAAAAAAAAACATGAATGAGAAAATCCCACACCATGCAAACCAGGTATTTACTACACACCAGTGAGTACCTCTGCTGCCCTGACCAGTGGAATTAGTTTATCTCTTTAGAAAAGAAAAAAATGCTGTTTATTTATAGAGCACCTATCATGTGCCACTTCACCAACATTTAACCCTTATAATAACCCTCATAAACCAAGTACTGTTGTTCCCATTTTAGAGAAAAAGAAACAGACACAGAGAGGTTAAGTTGCCCTTTGTCACAGAGGCAATAAGTGGTAGATCTACAAGTCAGCACCCTTAAGGTGGTGCCCTTCTCACCCAACCAGGCTGCCTCAGGGCTTTCTGATTTCCTTTCCCCGTTGTCTGTCTTCCTGGTTTGCTGTGGGGGTTTGGGTGCTTTCTCATGTGAATGAACCTGGCTCAGACCACTAGCAGGCCAGCTGGAGCGAGAGCCTCTGACAGGGTGCTAAGCAAATATGCCAAGTCACATCTGTTCCTGACTGTGGTAGCTGGGCTGTACTTTGCCCTAATGAATCAGCTCCATGGAGGCCAGGCAGTTGCAAAGGTAACTCACTGACTGTAGATTTGAGGGCCAAGTAAGTCTTGGTAGATGTGGCACCTGGACTTTGACAGTTTTCCAAAAGGAGAGGAGGTGCTCTTGGGCCGGGTCCCTGGAGCTGCGCTGAAGTGAGGTGGGAAGCAGTCAGAGCAGGTAGGTCCTACTAGGTCCCTTGTTTTCTTTCTTTTAGCTGTACTTTGCTGTCAGGTTAGGAAAGACAACATTGCCTTATTTGGGAATAAGAGAAGGTCATGTATGTGAATGTACGAGCGTGACTTGTCATGGTAGATGTAATTCCTTCATTTTGAGAATCTTAAGTGCTTTTCCTTGGTGTGATTTTGGTCAAGAGTTTGGGTATTGTGCCTTTGCAGGTGGGAAAGGGCTATCTAGTGAACTATTCAGGGACAAGGTGAATGTGGCTTTCTTCTTGTTGCTCTTAAACCAAACCCGTTGCCGTGGAGTTGATTCCACCTCATGTCAACCTGTATGTTACAGAGTAGAACTACTTGATAGGGTTTTCTTGGCTGTAGCCTTTATGGAAGCAGTTTGCCTGGACTTTCTTCTACAGAGCAGCTGGGTGGGTTCAAACCACCAAACTTTAGGTTATCAGCTGATTGCAAACCGCTTGCAGCACCCAGGTTCTTTGTTGGTCTTAAAAAACCAAAAACCCAAACCCGTTGCCATCCAATTGATTCCAACTCCTAGCAACCCTACAGGACAGAGTAGAACTGCTATCCCATAGGGTTTCCAGGTTGCTGCTGGTGGATTCAAACTGCTAACCTTTCTGTTAGCAGCTGTAGCTCTTAACCACTATGCCACCAGGGCTCTTACTTGTGTCCAAATGGCACTGAGTTTCATGGGCCTTCAGGAAGGATCCACACACGCTTTTACCGTGTCTGGCACCTTGGGCCTTTCTGCGGTTTTGTTGGCCGTCACTTTCATTACACCTGGCTTTCTCAAGGAAGCGGGCTGATATGGGAAGCTCCTTTGGGCTTTGCTCTACTTGTATGTTCTGAACTGGAACTGCTGTCTCACTGCCCTTGGCTCATGGCTGTGGTCCCTGACTCCATAACATTAGAGCAGAGTGACGCCTGGGTTCCACCACACTCCCTTTTGACCTTTTGTTCTGATACACATTTTTATATTTGGCTAAGAGTTTCAGTAGGGGAGTAAGTGAACTGGATCAATCAGAATCTTAATCTTGCAACCTAAAACAGCTCCCAAGGGAGACAAGAGGTGGGGGTGGAGTGAGGCAGTGTACACTCCTGATACAAGAGAATCCCTAGGCAGGAAAAAGGTCCGATGGGAGCTTTCTCTTTGGAGGCAACTGGATGCAGGTGCTCCGCTGTGATACTGAGGTAGACAGGGGAACTTGGAAGGCAGTCAGCCACCTGGAGCTGTTTTTTATTTTGAGGAGTGAGTGGGGAAAATTAGTTTGATGTGGGGGGAGACTTTCCAGGTTTTAAAATCTCCAGTCAGGAAGTAGTATTGAGCAAACAATCCCAAAGTTGCATCTCACTGGTTCCCCTGGAGGAGGTGCATGGTATGGCCATATTATGGGAGTTCTTCCAAGAGGTTAATTTAAGGATTCAGGAAAGGCTTCTTTTGAAGAGGTTATTTCAGCTTCTTTTTGTTTAAGAGATGTCTTCAGCCACTCACACTACCCTAATCTTTCTCTTTGACTCTTCTACAGTGCTTCGCACATACTGATAATACTATGACTTATTGAACAATGATGATATACCAGGCAGTGTGTTAGGCACTTTTCATACATCATCTCTAATTCTGAGAATAAACCTGCAGGATAGGCCCCATTTTACAGGTGAGGAAATCAAGGCTGGAAAAAATTAACTAACTTCTCTGATCACATAGGTAGCAAATGGTAGACCTAGGATTTGAACCCTGGCCAAGCTCCCTCCAAGGCCCACTCTATTTGTGTGATACCACAGGGTCTCAGTAGTAAGTGTTGAATAAATATTTGCTAGTAGAATAAATGAACAAGCATTTATTGAATCAGGATATCTTGATAGCATTTTCTAGTTGCATCTGTGCTGTTCATCTCTCATGCCTACCGCATCTATTGTTGCTCAAAATATACGTTTAATTTTTTAAGCAACATTGATAAAATTGTCTAGTCTGTTATTTATTTCATGTAGTGAATCAAGGTTGTTTTTCAGATTTCTCCATATCAGTACCCATGTGGTTTGTTTTAGAGAGAATATTTCAGAGGACCATAGCTGTGACTGCTAAGCCTCTTTTCACAAAACCTAATCAACCACCACGGGTAGATATAGACTTAAAATGATGATAATTTATTTTGGTTTTTGTCTTCAGGAAGTTAAAGTAACTACACCACTGACTCAACACCCAAAAGAAATTCAGAGGGTCAGGGATGGAACCTTGGGTTCCCCAGAGGCCACCTCAGCCACAGGGGAGGCCCATAGCGCCATCAAAGGATCGGGAACGAGGGCTTCAGAGAGATGGATATCGTAGGCCTATTCCTCACTCTCGGCACAATGGAGAGTGGTTCCACCAGTGGCAAGATCTCCGAGGGAGCCCCCAGCCACAGCAGGATCCCAGGGCAGGCCACCAGCAGCTTCAGCATCCACACAGGCTTGGGGAGTGGCATCAACCTGTGTCTGGGATTGACTGTTACGAAGGTGGTTATCCCATATATTCAAGGTATGGTTTTAGGGCTTGGAATGGACCAGCTCTCCTAAATGCTTATGAACAAAGTGTTATTTTCTGTCTTCCTTTTCCTTTTATTACTCCTCTTTTTTTTTTCTTCCTTATTCACTGTTACGGATTGAACTGAAATATGTGTTGTAAATCCTAACCTCTAAGCCTGTGGTTATAATCCCATTTGGGAATGGGTTGTGTTTGTTATGTTAATGAGACAGGATTAGCATAGGGTGTGTCTCTAGTCAATCTCTTTTGAGATATAAAAGAGATTAAATGCAAGCTAGCAAACAGAGATGGATGAAGAGAGATGCCAAGCCACATGAAGATCACCTAGGAGGAGAAGCTCTGAAAAGACAGGGACCTTCCTTCAGAGCAGACACAGAGAGAAAGCCTTCCCCTAGAGCTGGTACCCTGAATTCAGATTTCTAGCCTTCTAAACTGTTAGCAAATAAATTTCTGTTTGTTAAAGCCATCCACTTGTGGTATTTCTGTTATAGCAGTACTAGATAACCAAGACATTCACCCTACTATATTGCCTTAGCTAAACCCAAATTGTTTTTGGGAGACTGAAGACAATTATCTACCTAGTGGAGCTTCTTAAGGAAGTCTCATCATTGATTGGGTTAGAAAGAATGATGACATTTGAGGCAGCAGACAGGACCTGGTATTGAATGAATGAGTGGGAACTTTTTTTTTTTTTTTGAATCAACCTCAGAGAAAGTAGATACAAACTTGCATGTTCCAGGTTCATAAGGAAGAGGTCTCAGTGACCTAATTCCATGTTGGAGTATCTGGAATTTGCTGATCCTGAGTTCTAGTGATTATACTGGAGTTGGTATTTCATGGGATGTTGGAAGCTATCAATGTTCTCCTTTAGCTTTTCCAGGTGGGGTGATATTTACCTGTCTGCAAATTTAGGGTAGAAATTATGACAATTCTGTTAAGACATTTTGCCCTATGAAATGCTAAAGAATTTTTAATTGATAACTATACTCACTACATCACTTTCCTTTTCCCAATCCCTTTTGGATTGTTGAATTCTCAGAGAGATATTAAGGAAAGCAGCAATAGAAGTATATAATTGCTTAAATCAGATTTAAGATAGTCCAGCTTGATCTTTTAAAATCTCATTTCCATCTGTAATATGCATTGAAATTGTAATGATAAACTGGGTACTTGCACGATCATCTCATGAAGGGGTTTTCTAAGATAACATCAAAGCAGAGTTTTCTCATTATATTACTGGATGTGTGTATTCCGGGAGCAAGAAGGAAACATAGAAAAGGGAATAAGACACTTGGTTATGGTTTTACTATAAAAGTACAGGCCTCTGTTTTTTAACAAAGACTTTCCTCATGGTCTGATTCTGGATCTTCCATGTATATGATTTAGAATTAATTTTGGCTTTCAATCTGATTCTATATTGGGGTTACAGTTCTGAACTCTGTACTTGTTTAGTTTGTCAAATCTGTCATTGGTGTCTCTCTTTACCATGCTCGTCTTCAAATGACTGGAAGTCTTTGTGGTGTTTTAGGACAGGCTATGAGAATCCATATCAGAGCTATCATTCTCCAACCCTAAGGGAAGAATATGCTTATGGAAGTTATCCCTATCATGGACTTCCACAGAAGCTACTGGAAGAAAGAGGTATGGAATAATCTACAAGAAGCCTTTGGGATTTGGGGATGGTGAAGCTGGTCTAATAGGCAGGGCAGAGACCAAAGGGGCCATGCTCAGAGCCTCATCTTGGGCAACCAACTGGGCTAAAGTAGAGGCCCTCCTTTCCTTCTTTCTTGACCAGATGAGACCAGGATAAAGTCATTACTCCTAGATGTCTTGAGGAGAAGCAATAGGAAGGAATTATCTCCTTTTGCACAGATAGATGATGGTACTGAAATCACTCTCATTATGTTACTAGTAGTATGGATAGTTTGCACTTCACCTACATTTTTTTTCGTACTTATCCTTGTAGCTGAGGTTATAGTCTCTGATCAAGTAACAGTGAAGTCAGTTCTCAAGGGCATCAATTGTGTTGCTGGGCTGCAACCACCTAAGGGTATGAGTCTGACCTTCACTTCACCCTAAACACAGATCTCAGGCTCTGGCCCATTTATGCAGAGGGCTGGGCAGCAGATGTGCCTAAACAGGAGTTTTCAAACCCTACACTAATATTAAGGTTTTTGTGTGTGCTATGGACAGCTTCCGACCTGCTAACAGAGAGAGAAATCTGTTTCAACAATAACAACAACAACCCACACACACACACACACACACACACACACACACACACACACACACACACACACACACCATGATCCCTGCCATTGTACAATTACATACCAGTACCAGTTGCCATCTCATGATGACCCCATATGTGTCAGAGTAGAACTGTGCTCCATAGAATTTTCAATGGCTGATTTTTTTGGAAGTCGATCACCAGGCCTTTCTTTTGAGGCACCTCTGGGTGGATTTGAATTTCCAATCTTTCATTTCAGTTAGCAGCCAAGTGTGCCAACCATTTGCACCACCCAGGGACTCCATAGTATTGTATAGAAGCATGCTAATTGGTCAGAGAGGACTGAGGGGTATATTATGGACTTTCATCTTAGATCTCACCCAGCAATTTAATTCAATTTAGTCAACATGTTTTTTTTTTTTTAAATACCGTGTTCCAGTAACTCAGCATTACAACTTGCTAGTGTCTTTCTGAGCTTTCAGAAAGGTGACCTGTCTTTATTTTGTTTTCTCTGAGGGTGCAGTTCCAAGGCAAGGGAGTCCTTATGCCTGGCATGAAGATTACCAAGACCAAAAGTACCTCAAAGAACATCATTATGAAACTCAGAATAGTTTGTTTGGAACAAATAATGAGACCCAATTTCAGTAAGTGTAAAAGGAGGGGCCAGTTCAGCATAATTCAACCAAACTTAGACTACGTTATGCAAATCTTACAGCATCTGGTGCTTGGTCCCTCATCAAACAGCCAGTTTGGTTTTGTTCTAGGATATGGGATTAGATCAGGATGGCCCGTGCCAGCTGTTAGCACTGACGTTGGGAGGAGAGATTTGTATCTCTGGGAGGTGGTTCTAGGACCTGAGCTAGTTTGGGGCCTGTGAGGCTACTACCCTAAAGGAGGGCCTTAATTCCATGTTGGCCTCAGAACAGATGTGGCATGGCAAACGTTCTCATGATTGGGTCCTGCCTGGGGCTGGGGTGCTTCTCTTCTGCCCACTCCTGTGCCCTGAGACTGGGGTGTTCCCCCCGGGATAAGGCAGAGCAAAGAGGAGATTTTTGCTGCAGCATCCGCCAAGTGCCCTTACCCTGGTGCCTTTACCTGGGAGCTCACTGATCTCTGTGCTCTGATTTAAGCCATTCCAGGCTGTCAGGCTGCAGATACCAGCCCTTCTCCGCAGGGTCTGAGGCCACTTCAGTAACTGCACTATGGAACATGGGAGCTCCTGTTTTTCTGCTATTAATAGATTGAAGTGGGGAATGGGAGGGAAATGCATTTCCCTGTGGCACACAGGCCGACCTTACACTTGCTCACACTTTTAATAAGCACAGCAGCCTCCAGCTGAGAGCATCTCAGCCCTGGACCCCCTCTCACCTACTCCTGTCATTTTGCTGCAGATCTAAGAATCAGAACTGTTACAGAGACAGTCCTGCTTCCAACTCTGGACAGGAGAGGCCTGGAGAGGTGTTTCCAGACAGCCTGCTGCCTGGGGCCCAGAAGAGTAAGGTAACCTGAAGTGACATGGGGGTAGTGGCCTGTGACAGCACGTCACAACTGGTGTTGTCAGCAGTGGCAGGATAGGGCCTTTGGGGATGGGGGGCTCCAGTGGCCAGCAGACTGAGAGGTGCCATTCCTCCCCTTTTGGTGGAGCCTCTCCTCATGCCTCCTCCCTTTCCCTGCCTTCCTGCTTCGATCTTACGGATCTTGTGCCCTGATCTGACCCTTCTGTATTTATGTCACAGTGGCTCAGTCAGAAAATGTCACCAAGTCACTCTGAGGTTCTAGGAAAGAGAAGAGGCTGCAGCCAGGTGTTAGGGTTTGATTCGCTGGAACCCCAATGGACTGGCAATTTGTTTTACCCAGGAAGTTGGAAGTTCTTAGAATCATTTAATTCACGTCAGAAAGCAGGACTTGAAGCCATTCCTAACTCTTCTGCCCCTGTCGTCTAAATTCTTACTCTGTGTACCAGTTGGGCCACAAAATGAAGCTTTTAACAAATGTATTATTTTGGAATAATTTTAGATTTATGGAAAAGTTTCAAAGATGCCACAGAGATGAGCTCTTAATCTTTGACAGTTTTATATTGATTTTGTCCCCATGATTAAATTATTTGATTTTTTGAGGGCAGTTTCTTTGGTATACCTAGTGCTTACCAGGGCAGGGCACATGTTATAATGACTAATGGTAACAACAACAACACAATAACAGCAACCACAACACACGTGTACAGCACTTAACAGTGTACAAAGAGCGCTCACATCCGCTGTTTTACCTGTATGTTCCTAGAATGTAAGTTCCATGAGGGCAGGGACTTTATTTTCTTGCGTACCACTGTATCCTAAGGGTAAGGCACAATGCCTGCAGCATAGTAGGTGCTTAGTCAATAGCTGCTGAATGAATACATGAGTAAATACTTGAGGTGTATAGGGTAGGTGGAGGGGGCATTGGTAGTTCAGTGGTAGAATTCTCACCTTCCAGGGGGGAGACCTGGGTTTAATTCCCAGCCAATTCACCTTATGTACAACCACCACCCATCTGTCAGTGGAGGCTTGCATGTTTCTATGATGCTGAACAGATTTCAGTGGAGCTTAAGACTAAGATGACTACGAAGAAAGGCTGGTGATCTACTTCCAAAAATCAGCCAGTGAAAACCCTATGGATCATAGTCATCTGATTTGCAATCGATCACAGAGATTGCACAAGATTGGGCAGCGTTTTGATCCATTGTGCGTGGGCACCATGAGTTGGGGGCTGACTCAACGGCACTTAACAACAACATAGGGCAGGAATGAGCATATATATTACAGATGAGGGTGTTGAGCTCAGAGAGGCTAAGTCCTTTGCCTGAGGTCACAGCAGCTAGGTATTAACAAAGCTGAGATTTGAATTCAGGCCTCCTGACCCTAAGAACTACACTGTTTCCACTAGGCCATAATGTGTCCCTCAGTAAATTCCTGTCAATTGAATAATCCCTTCTACTCATTTCATCACATTCATTTTCACTGCATTTGTTTGAAAATGTGAATTTTGTGTCTTTGAAGGGCCATGCGTGAAGACCAGCTCCCTGAAACTGCTTTTGATTCTTCCCATGTGTTTTCATTGTTTTTACGTTTCAGCCATCATTGACCAGCGAGTCCAACCTTCTGCAGCAGCACAAGTCTGGTCTCAGCTCCAGCAGCTATGAGCTCAGTCAGTACATGGTGGAAGCTTCTGAGCAGTATGATCCTATGGCTTCAGCAGTTTGGAGTCTAATTCAGGCTGGTGGGTACTAAGTGATCAAAGGATTTGGTTAAGTCTGATGAGGAAAGGGCTGGGTGGCAAGTCTAGTGGAAAATCACCCTTAGGCTGTGTTTCCAAGAACAAACCACTGTCTGCCTCATTTGCTTCTGTGGTCTCCTTGGCAGAGGCCAACTGGATGGCTCCATTTCCAACATTTCCTTTGTACTGGCAATTGCACCATAGCTGATTCTTGGAAGGGGACACTGCCCCTAACCATTATCAGGCTGTGTAAGAAGCACTCAAAAGTGTTTGAAATAATGGGTGAGGAAAATAAAGACCAGAGAGAACTACGTAAAGCAAAGGCAGGACAGAAGGTAGAATTGCTTGATCTGGTGTGGAAAACTCTTTTCATGTGTAGAGGGACTGTGAAAGCCAGGGAGTCTACCAGAGCCAGAGACCCCTGGGCCTCTCACCATCATTGGGAGACCAGGCCTGAAGGGTTATCATTTAGACCAAATCATCAAATCCTTGCATTATATTCTGATGTATTCTTAGAGCCTTAAATCTAACTCTGAGCATGAGCCTTCTGAAGTTATGTCCGTACACAGAATCTTGTCTGGGTGGAATTTGGACAGATAATATGTCTTTGTCATGTTTCTAAACTAAAGAAGCAATGGCAGGACTGCTAACAGTGTTCATCTGTGTCTGTTGGTCAGAGGATGTCTCAGCAGCTGGTCCCAAGGCCCCCATGAAGTTCTACGTCTCCCATGTGCCTGTGAGTTTTGGACCAGGAGGTCAGCTGGTGTGTGTGGGTCCAAGGTCTCCCACTGATGGGCAAACAGCCCTTGTTGAATTGCACAGCATGGAGGTAAACAAGATTCTGTGCGCTTGGAATGCCAGCGTGCTACTCACCCAACTGCTCTTGACATACTTCCTTTCCCAGGCATCTCCAAGAATGGGGCACTTTGGTGAGGAACTGGGCCATGCATTCCCTGGGTTTGGGGGTACAGGAAGTGGGGGTGACTCTTTTCTGGAAGCGGTGATGCTAGAGTTCTGCTTTTTCCTGAGATGTTAATGGCTTATCTTCAGCAACAGGATAACTCCCTTTGGTCTGTCTACCGCCTCCACAAGGCACTGACAGTATCCTAGGACAACATCCCCAGGTTCTGATGCTGGGCTTGATAAAAGGGGCATTGGGTGGACATAGTCTTAAACACCAAATCTGCTTTTTTTGTTCCAGGTTATTCTTGGTGACTCTGAGGAACAAGAAGAGATGAGAACTTTCTCAGGACCCCTGATCAGGTGCACTGCTGCAAGAGCTGCTGAGGAAGGGCTCTTGAAAGTTAGAAAACCTTTCTGCCCAAATCAGCACTTGGGGGATTTGTTCTTAGCTCTCTTGGAAGAAAATGTTTACCTTGTTGGAGTAGAATTCTCTGTGCTACGATAGAGTCTAATGTGGCCTGAGCCATTTTGTCAAGAGGTTCTATAGTTGAAGGGCAGAAAGAAAAATTAACATAAAAATCAAAAAATCTAAAATCAGTTCTATTTTGCAGAAGTTATGTAGTAGGAAGTTTTAGCATTCAGTGTGATTAATAGATATTAGTAGCGAAGCAGAGTGCCGCCTGGGGAATCGTAGACAAGGGGATCAGAGTGAGAACATTCTTGCAGCAGTGGTCTGTTTTTGGAGAACTTGTCAGTTTAAGCGTTGGAGTTACTGAACAGTGTCCAAGTCTGCCCTCTTCAGGAATGAGCTAGAACGGCTTTTAAATTCCTTGTCATGCTTTTGATAAATATATTCAGGATGCCGTAGTGGCGCAGTGGTTAAGCACTTGGCCGCTAACTGAAAGGCTGGCAGTTTGAACCCACCACCTGCTCCACAGGAGAAAGATGTGGCAGTCTGCTTCTGTAAAGATTTACAGCCTTGGAAACCCTATGAGGCAGTTCTACCGTGTCCTACAGGATCGCTATGAGTTGGAATCAACTCGACGGCAATGAGTTTTTGGGTTTTTGTTGTGGAGAGAGTCCTGGCTGGATACCCGAGGACCTAGGACCCAAGCCCGGGTATCCTACTAACTAGTGGGTCCATGTGGTAGACAGGTCAGTTAGCTCTCTGAGCTTCAGCTTTTTCATCTAAGAAATGATGTAATGTTCACTCTGTCTACTCCAAGTGGTGGCTGGGAGACTCCAGTGAGATAAAACTCTTTATATAGCATCCCTTCTCTATAAATCTAATGTTATTCTGAAGTGACTACCGCCCAAGAATATCCTCATATAGTATTTTGACAGCCCTTTCAATTGAAAATGATTGTTGTCTCTCTTCTGGGGATACAGATGTGGGGTAGACCACCAAGTTGGGTACTAGAACACTAGGGTACTGGTTCCAACTTGGCTTTGATTTTATTAAATGATTGTGAGCAAATAATAATGCCTATTTATTGAGCACTTAATATTTGCTACACACAATTTTCTAATTCATCTTCGTATGGAGGTAGGTTTTTTTATTATCCTCATTTTAAGGAGAAAAATTGAGTCTTAGAGAAAATAAGTAACTTGTCTAAAGTGAAAAGTGGTAGAACCAGATTTAAACCCAGGATCTGTGTGACTTTAAAGTCTGCTGTCTTATCTGCTACCCTATGCAGTCACTTCAAGGCCTCAGTGTCCTCATCTTCAAAATGGGGGGGATGTAGGAGATAATCTCTGAAGTCCTTTCCTGTTGTATAGACTCATCACCCCAGCCTGGGGTTGTCAGGCTTCTCTCTAAATCTCAGCCCAACCAGTGGCTCTCATACTGGGGTCCTGTACAGGGAAGTGTCCACCCACTCACTCCTTGCTCCCTGAAATCTCCCATAGGGAAGATGTACACAAGGTGGATATCATGACGTTTTGCCAACAGAAAGCAGCTCAGAGCTGCAAATCAGAGACACCGAGGAGCAGAGACTCGGCTCTCCTGTGGCAACTGCTGGTTCTCCTTTGTCGGCAGAATGGGGCAAGTATTACTGTTCTGATGGGGGTAGGCAGGTGTAGACTGGACTGAAATTTAACTCTTTTTGGGATGGATGAGGAGTAGGCCTGTGGTATGATTGTGAACACAGTATTTAACAAGTGAACAATTGCCCCAAGGGAAAAATTTCTCAAATATCACCACCAGTTTGCTAATGCTAACTGTTCCTCTGTTGTTCCTCCCCGCTGAGTGGAGATTTTCGTCCAGTTCTTGGGCTGTTACACCAGCCAGGTAACACACCTATGAAACTGTGAATATTTCTGGTAACCTTTGTGGCTTCTGGCAGGGTGAAAATAACCATGATAGTGCAGCTGAATTTTGACATTCAGAAACCCAAGAAAGGACTGCTTTGTTTGTGTTTGCATGACTGACTTCCTTATGAAGACGCACGATGCTCTGGTGCCTTCTTTCCCCAGCCTGGGATGCTAGCAAGCCTAAGAGGGTTCTCCCCCTAGGATGACCCCTTTTGCCTTGCAGTCCATGGTGGGATCTGACATAGCTGAGCTGCTGATGCAAGACTGCAAGAAGCTGGAGAAGTACAAGAGGCAACGCCCTGTGGCCAACCTCATCAACCTGACGGATGAGGACTGGCCAGTGCTGAGCTCAGGGACCCCAAACCTGCTCACTGGGGAGATCCCCCCAAGCGTGGAGACACCTGTGCAGGTTGTGGAGAAATTCACAAAACTGCTCTACTATGGGAGAAAGAAGGCAAGTATGCCCTGCTTCATGCTTGTTTTATGCTTTTAGAAAAGTAACTACCATCTCTCCCCATCACTCACCTCTCCCTCAATTTTATGAGTATTACACACTCATTCTAGAGCATTTGGAAACTTCAGAAAGGTACAAAGAAGAAAATAAAAACACCAGTAATCCTACCATTAAAAGATAACTGCTATTAACATTTTAAAAAATTTATTTATTTTGTTTTTGTTGTTGAGAATATATACAACAAAACATACACTGTTCAACAGTTTCTACATGTACAGTTCAGTGGCTTTGATTATGTTCCTCGAGTTGTGCAACCATTCTCTCCCTCCTTTTCTGAATTTTTCCTCTCCCATTAACATAAACTCATTGCTGCCTAAGTTTCGTATCTAGTTAACTTCAAGTTGCTGTTGGCAGTTTGATCCCATATAGTTCTTAAAAGAGCATAATGTTCAAGGTGATATTTTTTACTAGTTAAGCTAAACTACTGTTTGGTTTTAAGAAGACTTCAGGGGATATTTTTGGTTTAAGGTTTAAAGATTATCTCAGGGCAGTAGTTTCAGGGCACTGTTAATGTTTTGATATCTCTAAATCTTAGCATTTTGCTATGCACACATATATACATTTATATGCACATTAAATTACATATACAAATTTTTTTCACTTAACATTATATGCTGAAATATCCCCATGGCATTAGGTATGCTTTAAAACACCATTTAAAAGCAATGATTAAACAATATTCCATTATGTGAACGTATCATATTTTATTTAACAAATCTGCTATTGTTGAATATTTAGGCTGTTTACAATTTTGTCACCCATTATAAATTATGCCATTTGAAATCTTGTTATATGTCTTTGGCTGATCTTTTTATTATTTCTTTAGGATTGATTACTAAAGGTGGATTTAGTGGACTAAAGTGGTAACAAAATTTACCATTTTAAAGTATACCATTTAGTGGCGTTAAGTACATTCACATTGTTGTGTGCCTATCACCACTATCTAGTTTCAGAACTTTTTATTACTCCAAACCAAAACCTCATACCCATTAAGCGGTTGTTCCCCATTGCCATCTCCCGAGACCCTGGCAACCACCAATCTGTCTGTCTATGCGTTTGCCTGTTTTGGATAGTTCAGATAATGGAATCATACAATATGTGGCTTTTTGTGAATAGCTTCTTTCACTTAGCATAATGTTTTCAAGTTTCATTCATGTAGTAGCATGTATCAGTGCTTCATTTCTTCTTATGACCTAGTAATATTCCATTGTATGTATGTACTACATTTGTTTATCCATTCATCTGTTGATGAGCATTTGGGTTGTTTTCATCTTTTGGCTATTAGAAATAGAGCTGCCATGAACATTTGCGTACAAGTTTTTGTATGAATACCTGTTTTCTGTTCTTTTGGTATTGTTATGGATTGAATTCTAACAGAAAATAAATTTCTGTTAAAGCCACCCATTTGTGGTATTTCTCTTATAGCAGCACTAGATAACTAAGACAGATATGTATCTAGGAGTGGAATTTCTGGGTCATATGGTAATTCTATGTTTAACTTATTGAGGAACTGCCAAACTGTTTTCCCCAGTGACTTCATTGTTCCCTCCCTCCCTCCTTCCCTTTTCTTCTCCCCTTCCTCCCTGCCTCTCTTCCTTCCTTCCATGACCATCCTAGTGGATGTGAAGACATATTGTAGTTTTGATTTGCATTTCTCTAATGACTAATGTCGTTGAACATATTTTCCTTTGCTTGGCCATTTGTATTTCTTTTTTGGGGTAATGTCTATTGAAGTCCTTTGCTCATTTTTTAAATTGGCGGTTTGCATTTTATTGTTGAGTTGTAAGAGTTCTTTATATATTGTGGATACTACACCTTTTAATGCACAAAATTTTAAAATTTTGATGAAGTACAATTTATCTTTTTTTTTTTCTCTTTTGTTGCTTGTGCTTTTGGTGTCATATTTAAGAAATCATTGCCAAATTCAAGGTCATAAAGAATTGTTGCTATATTTTCTTCTAAAAGTTTTATAATTTTAACTCTTAAATTTAGGTTTTTGATCCATGTGGAGTTAATTTTAGTATATTGTATGAGGGAAGGTTCCAACTTCATTCTTTTGCCTGTGAATATACAGTTGTCTCAGTGTCATTTTTTGGATAGACTATTCTTTCCCCATTGAATGGTCTTGGCACCCTTTGCCAAAATCTATTGGACTCTCAATAGATTATTTTTGGACTCCCAATTCTATTCCATTGACCTATGTGTCTGTCTTTAAGTCAACACCATACTGTTTTGATTACTGTAGGTTTATAGTAAGTTTTGAAAAGGGTATGTACTTTTAAAAAGGTTGTATAGATGAACAAAGGTTGTTTACAGATGATACTCTTACCAGCTGTATCTAAGGTATCCCTACCAATATTGAATAGTATAGTTCAACAGATAAAGAGTGATATCTTATTTAATTTTGAAGTTGAATTCACATTTTACAAAAATAATGAAGTGAGTTAAAATATTTGAATATATTCACATAATTCAAAAATTGAAATTTAAAGGGATATAATAAAGAACACCTTCCGTCTCCCAGCCACCCGATTTCTCTGTCTGAAATACACAGTTATTTTCTGCATGTATAATTACTTCTCCTTTTTTTACTTGGTAGCATGTAGTTGTTGTTGTTAGGTGCCATCAAGTCGGTTCTGACTCATAGCGACCCCATGCACAACAGAAGGAAACACTGCCGGGTCCTGCGCCATCCTCACAGTCGTTGTTAGGCTTGAGTCCACTGTTGCAGCACTGTGTCAGTCCACCTCGTTGAGGGTCTTCCTCTTTTTCACTGACCCTCTACTTTACCAAGAATGATGTCCTTCTCCAGGGACTGATCCCTCTCGATAACATGTCGAAAGTATGTGAGACATAGCCTTGCCATACTTGCTTCTAAGGAGCATTCTGGCTGTACTTCTTCTAAAACAGATTTGTTCGTTCTTTTGGCAGTCCATAATTCTTCACCAACACCATAATTCAAAGGCGTCAGTTCTACTTTATAGCATACTATATGCCATTTCAGCATATTACAAATATCATTTTTTTCATTTAACAAAATATATTAGAAAACACTCTATATCAGAGGCTGGGAAACCATTTTTTTAAAGGAACAGATAGTAAATATTTTAGGCATTGCAGGCTGTAGGGTCTGTGTTTCAACTACTCAGCTCTGCCATTGTAGTGTGAAAGTAGTCATAGACAATACATAAATGAATGAGTGTAGGCATGTTCCAATAAAACTTTATTTATGGACATGAAAATTTGAATTAAATAATTTTCATGTCACAAAATACATATGTATATTTTATTTTTCCCGAACATTTAAAAACAGAACTGTTCTTATCCTTAGGCGGTGGGCTGGATTTGGCCCTCAGGCCATTGCTTGCTGACCCTTGCTCTATATCATACATAAGAGTTTTCTCATTATTTCTTATGGCTGCACAGTGTTCTATGGGTAAATTATAATTTTTTAATGAAACTCCTAGAGATTGACATTTAGATTTTTTCTGATCCTTTGCTATTACAAGCCATGCTACAATGAATTGCCGTTATTATTTTGCCCAGTGTGAGAGAATATATATAAGATAAATTCCTAGAAGTGGAAATATTGGGTCAAAGGGTATGTGGTTTTTAATTTTGATAGATATTGCAAATTGCCTTTTTAGAGATTGTACCAATTTACCGTACCAGCAGTGTAGAAGGGTGCATGTTTTCCCACATCCTTACCATCCCAGTGTGTTTTCAAGCTTTTCAATATGTGCCAGTCTGAGAGGGAAAAAAATCTTTTGTAATTATTTGCATCTTTCTTGTTATGAATGAAGTTGAGTATCTTTTTATCTGTGAACTTTTGTTTTCATGTATTTTGCATGTTTTCCTACTGAGTTTTGGCTCTTTGCTCAATGATTTGTAGGAGTTCTTTACATTTTAAGACTTCCTGTCCCAGGTCACAAATTGTGCTTGAACGTGACCTGGGTTGCAAATATTTTCTGTTTTTAAAAAAATTTGTCTTTCACTTTGCATATGCAAAATTATTTTTTATTTTTATATAGTTGCATTTATCCATCTTTATTTTATGATTTTTGGGGTCATATTTAGAAAGGTTTTTCCTACTTCAAATTAATTTATAAAAGTAAAGTTCAAGTACTTTTGTGACTTCCTTTTGTATTTAAACCTTTTAATCTCTTGGATTTTTTTTCTTTTTTTGGTTATGCGATGTTGTCTTTTAAATGAGTTTTAGAAATGGTACCCAGTGAAAGTTAGTGGGATCAGATTACAGCCCTTTCCTACATATATTCAATA
Source organism: Dugong dugon (assembly GCA_030035585.1). Taxonomy (NCBI): domain Eukaryota; kingdom Metazoa; phylum Chordata; class Mammalia; order Sirenia; family Dugongidae; genus Dugong; species Dugong dugon. The sequence continues at coordinate 40,219,984 of CM057469.1, read as the reverse complement.
TATATTAGGAACTTGCCATTTTACCAGTGATTAATTTATTCAGTAAACATTTTTTAAGCAGCTGCTACTTCTAAGGTACTGAACCATACCTTAGTGGGGGATACCAGGATAAATCAGTTACGGTCTCTGCCTCTAAGAAAAATAAGTGATGACTATAACAACAGTGGAACCCTGGTGACATAGTGGTTAAGAGCTTGGCTGCTAACCAAAGGTCAGCAGTTTGAATCCACCAGCTGCTCCTTGGAAACCTGTGGGGCAGTTCTACTCTGTCCTTTAGGGTCTCTGTGAGTCGGAATTGACTCGTCAGCAGTGGGTTTGTTTTTGTTTTTTTTATAACAACAACAACAATAACAAAGTACTTTTTAAGTACTTTTTACCTGCCAGGCACTTGCTTAAGACTTTACATGCATCATCTCATTTAATCTTTATACAAATCCTGTAAGTTATGTTCTGTTCTTGCTCTGCTTATTCAAAGATGGGGAAAGTTAGTAAGGGATAGAGACAAGGTTTATATCCAGGAAGCCTGAGGCCTGAGCCTGTGCTTCTAACCACTACACCACACTGCTTTTCAGAACTTGACCCAAAGGTAAGCAAGGAATAGATAGAGCACTGCAGAGTTCAGGGGTTTCATGAAGGAGTGGGATATAAAAATACCTGTAAAAGTTTGTTAATATTTTACTGGGTCTTATTTCTGGCAGTATGTGAGATTGATAGACCTTGATAAAAGTTCTCAAATTTCTTCAGTTAGTCTTAAGTATATTTTTGGAGAGGTAGGTTTTTGAGTAAACTGTTGATTCCCAACCAAGCACTAGTAACTCTTTTTTTTTTTTTTTAATAGTTATTATGAGACGGTTTAAGCATACAAAAAGAGTAGCTTTTAATGTTATTTTTTCACTTGCACTGGATGTGAGGCTGAATTCCCTAACTGTGGCTTGTTTGAATTTCTTCTCTTTTTTATTAATTTTCATTCATTTATTGATTTTCACTCTTCTTCTCTCCAATGAAAATACATTTGGAGGTGGAATCACCTCATTAGTGACTTCCTATCCAAAGATCACATTATTTTTTGGCACCAAGGAAATTATTAACACCAGCTCAAAACTTCACATATGAATTAGGTCCTCAGTAAATACTTCTGAAAATAAAATGAATAGGAAAATGTTTGTTTTTCTTTGATTTGTTACTCTAACCTATCTTACCCAGTTAATGGTGTCATTAATTTGGTACATGAAGGCATCTGATCTAACTTGTAATTAGTTGCAGTAATACATGGAGTAGGTTGCCACTGGCTAGTATGTGTACTGGCTTAGTGAGGACATTAGTGGTTCAGTGATAGAGTTTGTGCCAATTTACCCTCCCATGTGGGAGACCTGGGTTTGATTCCTGCCAGTGCACCTCATGTACAGTCACCACCTGTCTATCAGTGAAGGCTTGCGTGTTGCTATGATGCTGAATAGGTTTCAGCAGAGCTTCCAGACTAAGACAGACTAGGAAGAAAGGCCTGGAAATCTACTTCAGAAAATAAGCCAATAAAAACACTATGGATCACAATGGTCTGATCTGCGACCCATCGTTTTGTTCCATTGTGCGTGGGGTTGGCACGATTTGGGGGCAAACTCAATGGCAGCTAACTACAGCAACAAATACCAGATTAAATGTAACTGTAGTTTTTTTCTACTCATGTAAGAGTACTGTACTGGGCAGGTCTCCTCCATGTAGTCATTCAGGCACTCAGGATGTTGGAGGCTCTTCCATCTTTACCGTGTAGTCCTCTCCATTTTATACAACTAGATGGAGAAAAGGACATGGAGGATTTCATGTGGGTTGTTTTAAGGGTCAAACCTGAAAGTGGCACATCTCACTTCCATTCCATTGCATTGCCTAGAACGCAGCCATACCTGGGTGCAAGGCAGGTGGGAAAATGTAGTCTAGCTCTTTGTCCAGGAAGGAGAACATGGATTTTGGTGAGCAACTAGTAGTTTCTGCCACTGTTGTTAACAAAGACACTGTTCTTTTAATATACCCCGTATGAATACAATTTTGCTACTTGTGTTTTGAGATTCAATCCCTGGGTTGAAGTGCTTTCCTCAGTTTTAGTTCCTCAGCTTAGGTTCATAAAAGTATTTTCTGAGTTTTGCTAAAGAGATAAGGTTAACTGCAACTATATTTGATGGGAAGCTAATGAAATAACCTAGTGGATTTTGATAAGGTGAAGAAGGGTTCAACCTAGAGAGAAATACTGTGCCTGTTACTTCCCCTCTACTCCTTCTTCATATGTGAGGCTCTAAAAGAGTCTTCCTGGAAGTCCAGCCTCTGCTGCTTGGGGTGCCACGGTATGTAAACTTAGTAGGTTATTGACTGATTGATTGTTGTCGTTGTTGTTAGAGGAAGGTGAGTAAGCCAATACTGAGTGTGATGTGTCTGGTTTTCAGGAAGCCTTGGAATGGGCCATGAAGAACCACTTGTGGGGCCACGCTTTGTTCCTGTCCAGCAAGATGGACCCAAGGACCTACAGCTGGGCCATGAGTGGGTGAGTCAGGGGCTATGCAAAGGTGGCCAGTGGAGCAGAGAGGTCTTCCCAGCAAAGGTGGGGGTGAGGGTGGGAAGAAATGAAAGTAGAACTCAGAAGCCCCGCATTCCAAGCATCTTCTCAATTTCTCTTTTCTGAGATGAATGTAGCCTTTCTCTTCTCCAGATTCTTATAACCTAGACACAGTTACATTTCTTTCTACCTCTTAAGTTGAACCAAACATTTGAGTAATTTTCCAGGGCTGGAGTTTCAAAAAAATTGAATAGATTTGTACATTGTTATAGTCTTCTTTCTTTGTGAGTGGCTACTCTAGCTCATTCCATCAGTGAGGGAAGAGATGATCACTTAAGCATAATTGACAGAGCCTTAGGACTGAGGGTTTTTGATATACGTAATTGTCTACTTCTTAGTCTTGCAGTGTGGACCAGGATACTGAGAAATAGGTCAATATGGCTTGGAATCGACTCGATGGCAGTGGTTTTTTTTGTTTTGTTTTTTTTTTGGTGTGGTGTAACAGGATGGTGAGCTGTGGTAGGAAACAGAGTTTATAGGACTGGGAATTAGATCCGGAAGTCTTCATCAAGGTCAGTGGGAGAGATATTGAGACTGAAGAAATGTACTTAGTTAGAAATCATGGTGGCACACTAAGATCTGGATGCTGAGATGGAGTCAGGAAGATAGAAGAAGATGTACAATGCCCAGACAAGGAGCAAACAGAGACTGAGGTGAGGGTACAGAGCCAGGAGTTTGGAATTGGGAAATGAAACAGAGCAAAAGAAAATCAAGATAAAATGGAGGTGGTAGGTGTAGAGGGTACTGGAGAACGGTTTGTGAATAAGGCCTGCAGGCTTGGCCATAAATCCTATTGGACAAACAGTTGGGTAAAAAGACAGACGCCTCCACTTTAAGTTCAGTCTGTGGGCCTAATGGTTGCCACACTACCTAGCAGCTCGTTATTCATGTTGGCCTTCGTTTCTTGAAACCTCAGTCTTCCCAGGGACTAGGAAGTAACATCACTGCACACTTCATTATTTTCAGACTCTGGGATGGTGAGGAGCACTGAAGTTTTATTATGATAAGAGCTCTGAGCTCCTGAAGCAAGGGTGCTATTAAATAAAAGATGGTGTTCTGAGGAATGATTTTCCTTTGGGTTTTGGAAAGGAATATCCCACAACCCCACATTATAGCACACATCTCTAGTACAGATTTTTGCCTTGGGCCATTGATTTTTGATGGGGCCCAATGAATTGTGAAAGATATCTCTTACTGAGTATGCTTAAATCTCCTATCAGCTGTAGAGCTTATTATATCCTTGTTAAGCGTATCCCATGGTTTGTCATCAGCTGCATAATTTCTGGTCCCTGTTCCACGCCTCTTTGGTTATGGAAAATGGCTATTTCTTGCTTGTGAATAAAAACACTACAGACCCAGGCCTGTGATGAGCCAGAAAAATGACACTGAGAGCTCTGGGCTTGGAAAGGAGGGAGGGATGTTGTGGAGTAGGAGTAGAGGGGTGGCTGGGAAGCAGAGGTCCACAGAGAAGAGCTTCCAGGTTAACCACTGGGACTTTCCAGGGGTCTTTTCAGATGATGGCGAGTCATCTCCGTGATAGAAGAAAGCATATAGAGATTGTTAACCAAGAGTTAGGGCATCAGTGCCAAAGTGCAGAAATATCCCCCAGTAATGAGATCTTCTTGGGGTGTATGGTGGAATGAAGATCCTGCTAGTCTTCACCAAATGGAGGATGTAACAAAGGCACGGTACAAAGCAAAGAGAAGCTCATGTTCCAAACCAAGCCGCTAAAATCAAATGGAAATATGGAAGGTCTTTTCCCTCACTGGAAATGGGTAAAATGGTTCTCTTGGCATGGTCCCAATGATGGTCACCTCTCTCTGCAGCTTTACCAGCACGCTGGCGCTCAACGACCCATTGCAGACCCTCTTCCAGCTCATGTCGGGGAGGATTCCACAGGCAGCCACGGTACCTGTCTTGGATTCCTAGTCGGTGGTGTCACTGGAGTTGGTGTCACCCAGTGCAGTGACTCATGGTGTCACCCCCTCCATGGGCGGGCTGGCTGGTGACCCCCACCCGCCGGGGGCAGAGTGGCCTAGCCCCTCCCACCACCATGCAGGGTCTAGTGCTGAGGTGTGTGGCCCCACCCCTCCTGACCTCCCCCCACCCCCACAGCTCTTCCCCTTTCCCATTGACCAAGGTAGAGGCCCTCCTCTCCGCCCTGTGGAGGGCACTATGGTCCGGCTGCCTGCACCCTGACTGGAGGGTGATGGGGGAGGGGGTGGTGATGAGTTACTGCATTGGTTGACACGAACCGTAGTGACTGGTGGGTGACAAGGGAGAGTGTGACACCAACCCTAGTGACAACACTGCCTTGATGGCCCATCTCCCCTAGACCCTGGCCCACTGCTGCTGCTGCCATCACTGCTGCTGTGGACCATGGGGCCATTTTGGTGTCACCCCCTCTGATGGTGTCAGGGGGTGTGGTCCACTCCCCCTACATCCCTGTAGTGACACCACTGTTCCTAGTGTTGCTATAACAGAAACACCACAAGAGGGTGGCTTTAAAGAACAGAAATTTATTTTCTCACAGGTTGTTGTTGTTAGGTGCTGTGGAGTCATTCTGACTCACTCTCACAGTTTAGGAGGCTAGTAGTCTGAATCAAGGCACTGGCTCTGGGGAAAGGTTTTCTCTCTGTCGACTCTTGGGAAAGATCCTTTTGTTTTTCAGCTTCTGTAGCCTCAGCGTTCCTGTTACTTGGCGATCTTCTCATTGCATCTATCTTCCCGCCGCCGCATTTCTTTGTGCTTGCTTCTGTGTCAGATCTGCTCTTTTTATAACTCAAAAGTGATTAGGTTTAGGACACACCGTACACTGATATGGCCTCATTAACATAACAAAGAAAACCCTATTCCCAAATGAGATTACATCCACAGGTATAGGGATTAAGATTCCAACATATATTTTGGGGGGACACAATCCATAACATTCCAGGATTGTTGTTGTTGGGTGCCATCAAGTTGATTCTGACTTGTAGTGACTGCATGTGACAGAGCAGAACTGCCCCACAAGGTTTTCTAGGTTGTCATCTTTGTGGGAGAAGATCACCAGGTCTTTCTCCCATGGAGCCACTGGGTGAGTTTGGACCACCAACCTTTCAGTTAGCAGCCGAGTGCTTAACTGGTGTGCCACCAGGGCTCTTCCTCTGTCACAGTATCATTTGTGACAGGACTCCTTCAACACCCCAGCATCCTAAGGGTTTGGGGGTAGAGACTGCTCAGGAATGCAGTAATGGCTTTAATTAAGAATAAGTATTATTTATGAGTCACCTATCATGTGCCTAGAAACCCTGGAGGCATAGTGGTTAAGTGCTACAGCTGTTAACCAAAAGGTTGGCATGTTTGAATCCACCAGGCGCTCCTTAAACTCCATGGGGCAGTTCTACTCTGTCCTATAGGGTCGCAGTGAGTCAGAATCAGCAATGGGTTTGGTTTTTTTTGTATCATCTGCCTGGCCTTGTGTTAAGCACTTTAATGTGTATTATTTCATTTAACCCATGGAGGTAGGAGTTATTTTGCAGATGTGGAAACTGAGGTGCAAAGGTGTAGAGTAGCCCAAGATCACACAGATAGTAGTAGAGTGAGGATCAGCCCAGTGTGTCTGATGCTAAAGACCTTGCCCTTTGCACAGTGCCACAGCTACCTCTCTCTACACCACAGTGGCCTGCTTCGTTGTGGACAGCAGGAGACCCCGTGACTGTTCTCCAGGCTTCCCACAGCAAAGTGATCCTTCTTTTCCCTGCAGGAAAGCATTTCCACCCCTGTGCATGATCCTTCAAAGCTGGGTATATTAGATTTTGTATGTGTTGCTCCCCTGTCTTCTAGAGTTGAATATGGCTGAGGAGAAGTCTGAGGCCAACTTGATAATTTTCCCATTATCTTTTTGCCCCCAAGTATTACTTCCTTATTTTTGAAGTCCGGTGACTGTACTAGGATATATTTTGGTGTTGACAGTCTAGATCAGTTTTTTTCTTGGGACAGAGCATGCCCTTTTAATATGAGTATTCATATCTCACAGTTCAGGAAATTTTTCTTGAATTATGTCCTTAAATATTTGTTTCCTTCTATTATTTTGGATTTCTTTTCATGAATTCTATGTACACATATTTCATATCTATATATATATGAGAACTATATACATACATATACACAAACACATATATATGAACTGTAGTTATATACTTTTCTCTTGGATTTAGAAACTTTGCTTTGTGTGCTTCATTTCTCACTTTGTCTTTCTCGTTTCCATCCTCTCTGACCCTTCCTGTGTTTTTGTTAGTGTCTCTTCACTTTCGTCGTGCTCTTTCCATTTGCACCTTTATTTCTTTGATTTTTCTCCCACTTCTTTCCTGAGCATTGCAGGTCACATTTATCTCCTCCGGTTGCCCACCATCTCTTTCCTGAGCTCTTGTAACTCAGCTTTGTGCTTTTGCTTCATAGATAAATTGTTTCATTACGTTTCACTTCATTTAAATTCATGATGAAATGTTTGGTGGCAGTTTTTCGTTTGTTCTGTGGTAACATTTTTCTGGTGAGTGTTCTCTCTACCTTCCAGTTGTTTTTCATGTGACTTTTCTCCTTTGATCTCATAGTATATTTGTGCATATTCGGTGCTTACTTCTTTATATTAGGTACCTTTGAAGGAGTTGAGTCTTCCCTGGACTGATTACTTTTAGGAAATTTGTGTGGGGGAGGGGCCAGGGCCATGTTCCAGGCTGTCTGGTGATTTTTCCTCATGACCCAGCATTTTCTGTGTTAGTCCGCCTAGCCTGTACTTTCCCCAGCCAGTGGAGATAGCTGGGCTCCTCTCTCTCGCTGGTGTCCTCACTCTGCTTCCTCCCGAGCGCACCTCTCCATTGCTTTTGGCAGCATTTGCTTGTGTTTTGAGGCTTGGCTTTTAGCTGACGCCTAGTTTTAATGAAAGTAGACTTCATATTTTTGCTTTTTCATTCATATTGCTTGTGGATAATTCCAAGAAAAGAAAACAAAAATGGTAACTTTAATGCCCCATCATCAAATCAACTGCCTATATTGGAACACAGAGTGCGCCTCACAATTCAGCTGAATGCCTGTGCTCTGCAGTGAAATGGCATTGTGCTATGGAGCACTAAAGGCGTGGAATGATTTAATCAACGGTCCATTGGGTCTCACTTCAAAAGTAGAGTTAGCTAAATTTTCCATACGTGTAGGTAAGAAAACTGCGGAGCCAGAGGTGATGTGCCAAGGTAATATTTGAACTTAGAGTTTATGAATTTCTTGTTGTTGTCAAGTCCGCTCCCATGTACAGCAGAGTGAAACATTGCTTGGTCCTGCACCATCGTCACAATTGTCGGCATGCTTAAATCCACTGTTGCGGTCACTGTGTATTTTGAGTGTCCTTCAACCTAAAGCGCTCATCTTTCATCACTGTATCAGACAGTATTTTGTTGCAATCCATAGAGTTTTCATTGGCTAATTTTCAGAAGTAGATTGCTAAGCCTTTCTTCCTAGTTTGTAAGTTCTGCTGAAACTTGTCCACCATGGGTGACCTGCTGGTATTTGAAATACCGGTGGCACAGTAGCATCTCAGTAACAAGGCTAGATTTTAGTTACATAGACTGTGTGGTGTTGTGGAAACAGCATGGCAACTGGAACCTTACAAAAGCCAAAACCAAATCCACTGTCATCGAGTTGATTCTGACTCACAGAGACCCTATAGGACAGAGTAGAACCTATAGGACGGACTGCTCCATGGGGTTTCCAAGGTTGTAAATCTCTATGGAAGCAGACAGTCACATCTTTCTCTTGTGGAGCTCCTGGTGGGTTCCAACCACTGATCTTTTGGTTAGCAGCTGAGAACGTAATCACTGCCATCACTGGGGCTCCTGGAATCACGCAGACATGGGTTTAATCACAGGTTTAATCTAGACTCTGCTCCTTATTGCTGCTTGAACTTGCCTTGTTAGTTAATCTCACAGAGCCTTGGTTTTTCATCTTTGTGGAAATTTTCATACCTAGGCAATAAAGTTAGTGTGAAAATGAAAGGAGAGAGAATATATGAACATACCTACTACCATGCTTGGTCCATTGAGGTTACTTAATAAATGTTTGCTCTGTCTCCCTCTCTCCCTGTAGATCTGCTTTACAGTGATTTTTAAAAAATCACCTGGGAGGAGACAGAAGAATGACTTCCAAGTTTTTTTTCTTCTTTATCAAAGGCTTTTCTTCTTTTGTAGCCTATATGTTAAAATGGGAATAATAATAGTACCTAGAACAGGTGGGTTGTTGGTTGGAGAAATGCTTAGCAGAGGGTATGGTTTATGGCCAGTGCTCAGTAAATGAGAATGTCTATCATTATTGTAATTTATTATCATCTTCCTCCTCATCAGCACTGCATCGCCCTGATTAACAAGGAGGAAATTTAAAATGGAGCTGGATAAACATCTTTTGTTCCCTAGGGTATTTACAAAGACCAAATAATTGTCAATTGTTCTGACCTCCAAATCTAGATATGCTCTACCCATTCTATGTAATAAATTGGTTCGCAGATCACCTCTTTTCTCTGCTGGGCTTCCCACTGTTTGTGTGTGAGTGTGTGTGTGTGTATGTGTGTGAATGTATTTACACCTACACATAATTTGCCAAGTGCAAACCAAGTCCAAACACTCAAACACTGTGCTGTGTGCTTTACATAATTATCTCATTTTATTCTCAACAATAACCCTATTAGGTAGAAATCATGGTCTCCATTTTAGAGATGAGGAAATAAAGGTTCAAAGACATTAAGAAATTTACTCAAGGTCACACAGCTAGCAAGAGACAGGACTCAAGACTCAAATCCAGGTCTAGCTAAAGGGCCTGTGTTGTGTCTGTGACATTATGCTGTTTCTTTATTGATATTTCCTGCCCTGAAATTCCCTTTCATTCAGGAGAAGGAGGTCTCCAGATTGTAGGGAAAGCACCCTTTGTGTGGGGCTCTTTTCCATTTCCACTGCTCTGTTTGTACTCTGGAAACCCTGGCGGCGTACTGGTTAAGAGCTATGGCTGCTAACCAAAAGGTCCAGCAGTTCAAATCCACCAGGCCCTCCTTGGAGACTCTATGGGGCAGTTCTACTCCCTCTCCTGTAGGGTCCCTATAGGGTCACTGAGTCGAAATCCACTCCATGGCAGTGGGTTTGATTGGTTTTGGTTTGTACTCTGCTGCCCTCTGGTGGACTTCTGCTGCCTCTGCACTGCCACCAGGAGGAAGATAAATGGGGATTGAGCCTTGGCTGGACGGCTTAGCATGGTTTTCTCATTCCTAAAGTGGGAATAGGAATTAGACTTTATTGGGTTGTTGTAAAGATTAATTAAGATGATGTGTGTGAAAGGGCTTTGTAAAACCGAAACATATTAGCCATTTGGTAAGGAACCCAGCGCTCCCCCGACTTCTGTGACAGGCTAATATGATCTCTTCTGTTCATGAGCCAAGGATGTTTGATCATCTATCTCCTATTGAAACACCAGTTTTTGGGTTTTTTCCCCATAGCTGTTTGGGGTGGGGGTACCAGGAAGAGATTTGAAAATTAGTAAGTGACCAATAATGTCATTTTATTTATCTGTGTTTCTAAGTCTATCTGTCTGTCCATCAGTCTATCTGTCCTTTCCTCCCTCTGTCCATCCGTCCGCCTGTCCATCTGCCTGCTCACCCACCCACCCACCCATTCATCCTTCTAGGAATTTTGCTTTTTAAAAGAGAACGCTAAATCAGTGAAGGGCAGCATTACAGGTAGTATAATGGGCATTCCCTGAACACCTCCAAACCCGGAAATAGACAACAACATCCTTTGCCTACGTTCTGGTTGTTGGTGTTATTAGTCACTGTCAAGTCCATTCTGAGACTGATGGCGACCCCACGTGTGCAGAGTAGAACTTCTCTTTAGGGTTTTCAATAACTGTGACTGTTTGGAAGCAGATCACCAGGCCTGTCTTTTGAGGCATTCATGGGTGAGTTTAAATCATCAACCTTTCGGCTAGTAGTCAGGTGCTTAACTGTTTGAGCCATCCAGGGATTCCACATTCTGGTTAGCCCTACATTATTCAGTAAATCTTTACTTTTTCTGCTGCTTTTCAGTGTTGTGGGGACAAGCAGTGGGGAGACTGGAGGCCTCACTTGGCTGTGATTCTGTCGAATCAGGCTGGGGACCCGGAGCTACATCGGCGTGTGATCATCACCATGGGCGACACCCTGGGTAAGCAGAAACCAAGTCTTACTCCCCTTGTCCAGCTCTTTCCTCTCTTCTAGGGCATCTCCAAGCAGGCTTTAAACATGCTTAACTAGATTCTTAGATTCTGTGTGGGGCCAGAGTCTATGCCTCAGGCTTTCCCTTGATGCTGGATCCTCAGTGTTTTGGGGAAAGAATGCCAGGAAAAGGAATATCCTTCTTGCCTCTCTCCTTCGCAGAATTTCTGCTGTGAGCCAATGCAGGCCTCGGCCCTGGGACCCTGGTGTTCTTCTGGGGAAGGCTTCTTAGCAGTTATTTTCTACCCTGGGTGAGATTCCCTGTAGGTGGAGTTAACACATGGGCCACCTTGCCTACTGTTGCCATTAGTCCTGCAGTGACCCAGCTCAGTCAGACCGGAAATTCTGTTTTTGCCTGAACTACTCTGGGTAATTGTGTCATCTTTTCTCTTTACCATATCTCTGTGAACGTGGCACTATAAACACTGAGAGACTGTTGAATGTTTCAGTGGTTCTCAACTTTGTTCAAGGGGCAGAACATCTAGAAATCATGGTGCTCTCTGTGGTACTTTGTGAACTACTGTCCCGGTAAAGTAACTATGTGTAAGGCTGGGCCCAGTCAGACAGCAGGTTACTCAGTCCACTGGTGGAAAGGGAACTTACATTTTTTTGGCTCTTCTTGGGTGCCAGGCACCATGCTTGGTACTTTATGTACCTGAATTAATTCAATTTCAAGGTAATGGGAAATATCAGGGAGAACATTTTTAAATTGGGAAAAATTTAGTAGCTGGTGTGATTTTATAAGCACTAGGAAGGTCAGCAGTTCGAATCCACCAGCCACTCCTTGGAAACCCTGTGGGGCAGCTCTACTCTGTCCTGTGGGGTTGCTATGGGTTGGAATTGACTTGATGGCAGTGGGTCTGGTTTTTGGCTTTTTTGGTTTAGGAAAAGTCTCCTATTGTTTAGTTTTAGCAGGGAGAGCATTAGTGCCCTCAGAAACCTAGTTTAAGAACTGCCACTCCAGTGGCCCACTCCTTTGCTCAGATGTAAGTGTCTCTCCATCACGTCTTATCCTCAGGAAGGACTAAAATGCTAGAAAATTGCTAATAAAAAATGCAGGACATAATCCGCAAGTTCTCATGGAATCCAGACTTTCTGGAGCCATGGAGGCGGGATGAACTCCTGAAACTATTGCCCTGAGATAATCTTTAAACCTTAAACCAAAAAATATCCCCTGAAGCCTTCTTAAAACCAGATGATAGTTGAGCTTAACTAGTAAAGAATGTCTGTCTTGAGCTTTATGCTGTTTTTAAGAGCTAGCTATATGGAATCAAAATGACACAGCAACTCAAAAGATTAGATAGGAACCTTAGGGGGCAGTGAATTTATGTTAATGGGGAACAACTCAGAGAAGGAGGGTGGGAATGGTTGCATAACTCAAAGAATGTAATCATTATCACTAAATTGCACATGTAGAAACTGTTGAATTGGTGTATGTTTTGCTGTGTATATTCTCAACAACAACAAAAATAAAATATTGAAAAAAAAATTCATCAAGGGGGACATGAAATAGTGCTTTGTTCTGGCTAGAGAGAATTGAAATGTAATGTCTGAGGACAGAAATGCTGGTGGGAGGGAGTGGAGGGGTGTGTGTGGTGTCTGTGAGTCGTGTTGTAAGAAGTTCATTCACTTCTTCTTATGAGGCTTCTCCCCTCTGCCTTCCGAATCCACTTTTCCATCCCTTTCCCCTCTCGCCCGATGACCATCTCCACACGGGTGTGGTCCGTGACTGGGTCTTACCCTCCTCCTCCGGCAGCTGGGAAGGGGCTCGTGGAGGCCGCTCACTTCTGCTACCTCATGGCTCATGTGCCCTTCGGCTACTACACGGTGAAGACAGACCATCTGGCCTTGCTGGGCAGCAGCCACAGGTATGTGATCCTCTGGGAATTGGGAAGGACGTTTTCTAGGGGATTGTTTTAACCCTTGCTGGCTTCATGGCTTCATTTTCCATTTTATTGTATGAATTTCAGCTGGCGCTGGGCCTTTCATCTAGGATTGTTTTCTGCCCAGATCTGGGCAAGGAGGCACCCAGTGGAAGCCGCATCACACCACCAGGGGGCCTCAGGTCCCAGGTTCTGCTCTGGGAAGCTTAGAGCTGGTGCCTTTGGGTTGTAGTGTGCCATTGTGGCCACTAGGTGGTGCCCCGGCTCCATGACCAGAGACTGCTGTTAAACAAAGTGCTAGCGTGCCTGTGGAGTCCTAGGCAGCCCTGGGCCTGTTTAAGGCCCATCTTGCAAAACTGGGAAGTGGAAGAAGTTTCTGTATAGCTCTCTCTAGGAGCTCCAGCACGCCCACAATGGCTTGGTACACAAGCTGACTACTGAGAGTCCCGCCAGTCAGTTATTCTCTATTGGCCATAGCATTAGGCTTTTCGCACAGAAGGACCTTAGTAAGCCTTTAAAGAATGAGTGAACGGACTAACAGACCAGTTTGCTCCCTAGAAAACCTCTGTGTTTTGGGTCTCTATGCACTACTCCTCATAATAGTTTAGATTTACTAAGCTCTTCTGTTACACCAGGAGCCTTGGTGGCAGAGTGGTCAAGAGCTTGGCTACTAAACAAAGGGTCGGCAGTTTGAATCCACCAGCCATTTCGCTGGAGAAAGAGAAGATTTATAGCCTTGGAAACTCTATGGGGCAGTTCTACTCTGTCTTATAGGGTCACTGAGTCAGACTCCATGGCAGTGGGCTTGGTTTTGGTTTGGTATGTTATGCCAGTCACTGGGTGGCACAAATGGTTAAGTGCTAACTACTACTAACCATAAAGGTCGGTGGTTCAAACTCACCCACAGGTGCCTTGGAAGAAAGGTCTGACAATCTGCTTGTGAAAGGTCACAGCCTTGAAAACCCTATGGAGCGCAGTTTTACTCTGCACACGTGGATTTGCCATGAGTTGAAATTGACAGCAGCTGGTTTTTTTTTTTTTTTTGGTTTTGTTATGCCAGTTATTTTATTTGTAGTATTTTGTTTAATTATTAAAAATTTGTCACATGAAGAAGGTATATTCTTAATTTTTATTTCATACAGAAGGGGAACTAAAGCACAGAGAAGTTCAGTAAGGTGTCTAGTACAGCCAGCATGGGCTGCAGCTGGACTTGGAATCTAGGCAATCAGGCTGCAAAACCCTTAATGCTGAACGGTTGTAGCAAACTGCCTGCCGCGGTAGGACCGTACCTTCCTCAGAGCCTGTTCTCTCTAGGCCCTGGTCTCTGGTAGAGCGTTGTGTTTGTCAAAGAAGTCCCTTTCTGCCAATGTGATAATTAATGTGTATGGGTTAATATGTCTCCCCTCCTATGTTACGTTTCAAGAGGAAATTTCTGGAGATGAAGTATTAACCTGGAAATACCCTGGTGACTGTGATTTCAAACATGATAAGCTGTATAGGGGAGAGATTTGGGGTACTCTTTTGTGGGGACTCTTGTTGCCCCCTCTGATGACATTCACCCAGTCCCCTTCCTGATTGGCTGAATGAACACCCACTGTAAGAACTGTCGTTTGATTTCTGGCTCAGCAGCTCTCCCCATTATCTGCCTCGCCTTCCTTTTTCAGCATTCCTGGAGCCTCAAATCATTCCCTCTTTTATGTGGCTTTGTATAAAGGGTAGCTTTCCCCAGGTTCCGGGCTTCAGGGGCACTAAAGTTTCAGGAGCCCTTGTGGCACAATGGTTAAGCCTTCAGCTGCTAACCTGAAGGTCAGAAGTTTGAACCCACCAGCGGCTCCGTGGGAGAAAAGACCTCGTGATCTACTCTCATAAAGCTTACAGCCTAGGTAATGCTGTGGGGCAGTTTGACGCTGTCCTGTTATAGGGTTGCTATGAGTCAGAATCATCTTGATGGTATATAGCAACAAGGTTAGCTCTCAGTGTGTTTAGAAGGAGGACCTAGTGTCCACTGAGCTGGGTTTTGCCCAAGCTAGGGGTAGCTTTTCACAGGTGCATGTTCTGGGCTTCAGGGCACTAAGATTAACTCTAAAGGTACTTAAGAGGAAGACCCAGTGCCCCCTGAGCTGGCATGGAGAGCAGACTGGGCTACTGAGGTCCAGCTTGTTTTAAGTTACCCTCTAACTAAGAAGACAGAGACCCCTCCCACCCTCCCAGTGCCTTTGGTGCAGGGTTCTGTTGAGTTCCTTCTCCACCCTGATGAAGGCAGAAGGAGAGGAGGCAGAACACTCCCACTGGATGCCCGGAGTCTCCTTCTCCTGGGGCAGCCCAGTGATCAGCCCAGCTCAGAAACGCTACTGTGAACTAATGCAGTGCGTCTTTGGCTGTCTTCTGGGATTTTTAATTTTTTCCCCAGACCTCACTCCATTTTATTGTTGTCTTCCTCGTTTTAGCCAAGAGTTTTTGAAATTTGCAACGACTGAGGCTATCCAGAGGACAGAGATCTTTGAGTACTGCCAGATGCTGGGCCGCTCCAAGTCCTTCATCCCTTCTTTCCAGGTAAGTGAACCCTGATGAGGCTTCCATCTTAACTGTGCCAGGCTGGTTAGCTGCCAGGCAGTGAATTCTCAGCTTTGCTATTGCCCACATGTTGCTGGAATAAATCACCTACTGAACTTTTCCTCATCACCTCAAGCATGGGGAGGTTTAGGAGTACTTTTTATATCCCCTAAAGGTCTACATTTTAAGATATGAAAGCAAAATCTCACAGAGGCTTCTTTGCTGGTCGCCTCTGGCCTCTTCCTGACATATAAAAATTGTGTTGCAGTCCTGGTGTCCAGCTCCTCACTCTTGCTCTGCTGCTTTTTCTACTCTTCTCTCTCCAAACAGCTCTGTCCTCTCCTCAGCCTCCACAGACAGCCTGCCTGAGAGTGCGAGCAACAATGACCAACACAGTGGGCCCCTCATCCTTCTCCTCGCTCTCTTCTCCGAGTTCTTGTGGACTCCTTCTAACTCTGGAAATTCTTCCGTGTCCTGTCCTTGGGCCTTATCCTTCTTTCTTCTTCTCAGGGCTTCACCTGTGCAGGTAACATCTGCATTGCAGGTTCTAACCTCCTTCTTGACTTCTCTACTTGATGTCTTATGGTTGAATAGAGGACAACAAGTCTAATACCAGTGTCATGCCATCCTCATGTCCAGGTCCTGTGTATGTTCCCCTTCATCCCCTCCTCCGTGAAGCCTTCCCTAGCCACTCTTACTAGTGTGACTGTAATAGTGGCCCTCAGTGGCCTCATCTGTGCAATGGGGTTATGGTGGTGCTTGTGTAGTGGAACTGGCATGAGGACTGAATTAGTGAATTTTTGTAACACAGTAGAACAGTGCCTGGCGTAGAGATTATTTCACCCTACAGTGAGGGCTCCCACAGCTGGGCTTCTAGGATGCCCTTGAACTAGACCACGATCTAGCATTTAACTTCTACTGCTCTTTATTATTATTATTTTCACGTCCAGGTATCTTATCTTCCTATCTGAATGATCTTCTTTAGGGCAGAGACCTGTTCTAATGATTATTTATATCTCCCTCTCACCCACTGCCATTGAGTCAATTCCAACTCACAGCAACCCCGAGAGTTTCCAAGGCTGTAAATCTCTACGGAAGCAGACTGCCATCTCTTTCTCCTGCGGAGCCGCTGGTAGTTTCAAACTGCCTACCTTTCAATTAGCAGTCAGTCACTTTAACCACTGTGCCACCAGGGCTCCTTGTATCTCCCTCAGTGCCTGGTATAAATGTTCAGCAAAAACAACAGCACACACATAAAAACACAATGCTAAACATAAAACAAAAACTCTAAAATGAATGAACTACTGTGTATAGAGAAATGACTCAAATAGTATCATCTCTTTTTTAAGAGTTTTACCAAAGACCCACCTTCTCCAGCAAAGCCTTTCCTCATGAGCTTCTCTTGGGTGCCGACACTTTGGTCTCTAGGGTCAACACCTTTCTTTTCTTCATTCGTCCCACCTCCCCATTATTTTGGTTCTGTTTTGGGCTGACAGTAATGATATTAGCTGGTTTTATTGAAAGTGTACTACATGTCCGGCATTGTGCTATTATGCTTTCTGTGTATTATTTTTAATCATGAGAGGTAGGCATTATTACCCCTCTTACAAATGAGGAAACTGAGGCTCAGATGGGTTACGTGATATTGGCTCAATCTCATCTACACCATTTTTTATAAATACATGAATTATCTCATTTAATCTTCACAATGACCAAGAAGATAGGCAGCATTATTATCACCATCTTATAGTGAAGAAGCTGAGGCACAGTGTGGAGCTGGGATTTGAACTTGAGTCTGTCTGACTCCAAAGCCCTCATCCTGATCCCACCCTGTCACTCTTGCTCTGTGAAAGTTTACCTGTGTTTGCCTGTTCTTTGGATTCCATTGGGTTTCAAGCCCCCTGCACCAGGATCTATCCTTCTTTCTCTAACCCTGGTGCCCCGTCCCGTGCCCCACATCCATCAGGCCCTCCAGAGATGCGGACTGCCTGATAAGAAGTGAGTACTCCAGTACATTTCCATGGTGACCAGGCTCTAGGAGGCCTGAGCTGATGCGATTTCCACCCCTTTCTCTATGATGCAGGAACCTCAGGCTGAATTTGGAATTGTGCCCATGCACATATAAAATGCCCCCAGTAGCACAGGCTGTCGTTGATATTTGAATGTCAGCATAGCGGAAGCTGGCAGTCAGCTGACTTCCAAGAAGTCTTCTGTACATGTCTCGTTCTCTCTTTCCCTGCCTGGATGGACTAGTCATTGGCCCTGTTCCTCTTCACAGGTATATAAACTCCTTTATGCTTCCCGTCTGGCAGATTATGGCCTCACGTCCCAGGCCTTGCATTACTGTGAAGCCATTGGTGTGGCCCTCCTTAGCCAGGGAGAGAACAGTCACCCCGTGCTGTTAGCAGAACTCATCAAGGTGAGCTTCTCAAAGGGTTCTCTGCAGGTGTTTTATCTTCCCCGTTGAGAGAAAGCCGTCGTAAAGCAGCTTAGACTCTGCATTTCATCTTCTTGGAACATCTTGTAAAATTGGCACCCATGGCTGTCTTTGACCAATATGTGCATGCCCAGATGTGATAAGCAGAGGCCCCGCACCGTGCACAAAGAAGGATACTGGAGGCTGCGGCGGGGTGGGGAGAGAGGGAGGAGAGAGGGAGGAGAGACTGGGGGACTGGAGACCAAGCACATGCCATGTGAGAAATTCATTCGGCCTTTCTGGTGAGTAAAACTGCATGCTGTGAAGGGCTCTAATTATAAAAGCTGTGCTCAGAAAGTATATATTGGTGATTAAAACAGGAAATGATCCTTATTAAAATGCTTTTAAATGCATCAAATATTTCATCACACATGGGACACATTGGGGAAAAAAAAAGCAAGCAAGCAAAAACATATCAACCTATAGTTCCTGGGGAAGAAAACAACGATCAGGCCAATAGTTGTTCCAGTTAATTTAAGAAAAATCCATTCATTAGCTAGAGAGTAAAAAAGCAGCCTACTCTCAAATTTTGTTTTGTTTTTAGACGAGGCCCAAGTGTTGGATTCCGTAACCAATAAAATCTGTGATCTCAGCCTCCATACGTTGGAGGATGGTTGCACAGAGCTCAGGGACCCAGAATGGAGGAGTAGGAAAGTTTTGGGACTTAATGTCACACGATGTAGTTCCTGGACCAGCAGCATCAGCATCACCTGGGCACTTGTTACAAATGCAGAGCCTCAGGCTCCTCCCAGAACTACTGAACTAGCATTCACATTTAACCAGACCCAGGGGGGTCCTGTGCACCCTGAAGTTTGAGAAGTGCTGCTGCAGGGCAGATAGCTATGCAGAGAAATACCAGCCCAGTAAGTTTCTCCTCATCTTTTGTTTAGTATCTAACACCAAGACGGGTTAATTGTTTATTTATGTTGCAGTTTTATGAGGCATTCTGCTGAATTTGCTGTTTCTCAATTATTCTTTATAATCTTAATTTATATGTGAGTTAAGGTTCTTTTCTTTTCTTTCCCCTTACTTCTTCTTTCTGCATTGTCTTTCCGTGGTTCGTTTCTCTCTCTTCCTTTTCTTCTCTCCTTTTGCGTCACCAACCCGTTTGGAAACCTGGTGCAGCTAGCAGAAAAACTGAAGCTGTCAGATCCTCTGGTGTTGGAAAGACGCAGCGGAGACAGGGACCTGGAGCCAGATTGGCTGATGCAACTTCGGAGGCGGCACAAGGAGCTGGGAGTGGAGGTGGGGGCCAGAGGATTGGTTGGGTGGGCACTTTGTGTCCCTCCTCTTTCCTCCCCTAGTCACAGAGTAGGCACTGACATCAGCAAGTCCCCTTCCCCTGCATATACACCCCATAGTCAGGCTGTGGTACCTCCCATCGCCCACAAAGCACAGTCTGTCGTGGGAAAGGGTGGGGGTCAGAGGTCCTTGCTGAACCCTTTGCCTGTGCGGCACTATGCTCATGAGATGGTGGGTCCTCCCCCGAATCTCCCACCTGCCACCCTTCCCTGAGGCCCCAGAAAATACGTTTCATGACCATCAAAGTCTCCACATCTCTGTTAGGAACAATGGATCAGAGTGAACCTGTGTCACTTTCATGTAATGTGGGGCAATTGCCTCAAAGATTTCTGGGCCTTTCCTTTTTGTTCTGACAATTGCAGGAGCTGCTGGTAATAATTGGAACAGTAATTGGGATAGGGCCTCCTTCATTTTCTTTCTCCCACTCTGTTCTAAAGAAAGGACAAAGTGGATTTTTGAAAGCATGCATGGTCCTTCCTCCCCCCATCTCCTGCATACTCTGAGGCCCACAGTTCAGTTCCTTTTACTGCCCCTTCCTTTGAGGGAGGACAGGTGTCCTGGTCTCCAGGCTGCCTCTGTCTGTACCAAGCAGAGCTGGGAGACAAGATGGCGGAGACCTTGCTCCCTGCCCGTGTGACCCATGAGGTCCCTGAGCTTTCACCTGAGGCTTGGTTAGCTTGTTATTTCCACTGGAAGTACCCTTTTGATATAATTTTAAAATACCTTGTTTTCTGTTCTTGTTTGTCTTTGTGTTACTTAAAAGGATTTTACTTAATTTTTAAACAGCAGAAAGTAGCAGAAGACATTGGTGATCCACATTCTGCTCACTCAGATATTTTGGGAACTGGAGGAACAACAGGTACACACACTGATGAACAGAGCAAGTAAATAGCTGACTTTCATGATCTGATCATACAAGATACAATTGTTAAATGACAGATTCTGGAGTCGAGTTCTAGAAATTTTAACAAAGATTTTATTTGAGAGTAAACCAAATTGCTGCAGCAAGGAAGCCTGGCACTCAAGAAGAGTGCCAAGAGATACAAGGAGTTCAATTTGAGAAAGATAGGGGTCTCCTTTTATAATAGGTTTTGAGGAAATTAGTTGAGGAAAAAGGGATAGGTTCTGGGAAATTGTCATTTCAACAAAGGTGGATCCTTTTGAGGTGGGGGCAAGTTTGTGATTGGGCCGTGTGTCCTTATCTTTCGTTTGTAATAGATGCAAATGTTCTTGGCTTTACTGTGATGAAGTCTGAAGAGCATATGGGTTTGGAAAATACCAGTTAAGTAAGGCTTGTAAGGTGTAAGCACCTGGGTCTGTTCTAAACTGTTCATTTCTGGTAGACAAAATAATTTCCAAAAACACTTTGCCCTACATTCCCAGAGTACCTTCCTTGCTGTTCTGTCTGCCTGTGGAAGTCTGACCCTTCTTCCAGGCAAGACTGAGAAGACCCACCTCCTCCACAGAGAAAAGTCCACATGCGTCTAGACACTTCTGAACTCTCACGTTATTGTAGTTTCTGCTTCACCATTCAGATTTTAAATACTGTGTCGCATTGTATTGTTATGTAATTGCTTCACCACTGTTAGTAACTTCTCCCCAACTAGATAAGTTTCTTGTGGTCAGGGATGTGAATTATCTGTATTTTATGTTAGTGTTGGGGACATTGTTGTTGTTTGCTGCTGTGGAGTCGGCCTCCGATTATAGTGACCCCGTGCACAATGGAACTAAATACTGTCTGGTCAAGTGCCATCCTCATGATCAGTTGGGGATCAGACCATTGAGATCCACAGGGGTTTCATTGGCTGACTTTCAGAAGTAGATCACCAGGCCTTTCTTCCTAGTTTGTGTTAGTCTGGAAGCTCAGCTGGAACCACTGAAAGCATCATAGCAATATGCAATCCACCATGGACAGATGGGTGGTGGTTGCGCACGAGGTACATTGGCTGGGACTTGAACCTGGGTCTTCCGCGTGGAAGGCGAGAATTCTACCACTGAACCACCACTGACCCCACCAGGGATATAAGAAGCTGTTAAGATTTTTGAACTATCAATTGTCACATATGTGTGAAGTAAATATGTTTTGAAACTGTTTTCATTACATCCCTACTTTCCCCTCAGTATGCCTCTGACTGGTGGGTCTATCTGGTAGTATTATCCCCAATTAACTCCATACCTTTTCCCCAAGTTACACTCACAGTCAGATTGGACACAGTCCTCATCTCTTCCCTTCCAGACATTTCCCAGCCTTCTGCACTTTCTTCAGGGATGAGCAAGGGAACAGGAAGGAAGGGCATGCCCTGGGTCCTGTTTCTCAGCTCTGTTGCTGTGTCGCAGGATCTGCGAAGGTTAAGGGGTGGAGGAAAGGCAGATTGGGCTGTCTCTGGATGGCTACTTCCTAACAGACATGTCTCCTGCTGTCCAACCGAGTAGATGGGACTGCTGCCACACATGTCCTGTAACATTGAGCTAATCTTTCACTTCTCCAAAGAAACTAGTTGCCGTGGAGTTGACTCTGACTCACGGCGACCCTATGTGTGTCAGAGTAGAACTATGCTTCATAGGGTTTCAATGGCTGATTTTTGGAAGTAAATCTGCAGGCTTTTCTTCCAAGGTACCTCTGGGTAGACTTGAACCTCCAACCTTTTTGCTAGCAGGCCAGTATGTTAACCATTTGTACCACCCAGGGACTTCCTATGTTAGTATATCTTATCAACAAAATGGCAGAGCCAGAATTAATGACTTCCAAGGTCCCTTCCAGGGCAAACATGCTCTGATTTTTTGAAAGCAAGAGCTGTCATTTCTGCAGTCTGACTTGGGTTTTTAACTGGAAACTTTGTAAGTTTCAAATACTCAAGTCACTTTGGAAATCCTTAGAGTAGAAAGAGTTTATCTGAAAATAGAAAAGTGTGGAGTTAGATGGGATTGTAATTTCTGTCTTTCCAGCCCGCTGGTTTAAGGCTCAGAGATCATATAAGGTAGTGAGGGAGATATTTTGTAAACTGTATGTGATGAGCAGTGAGAGGTTTTGAGATCATTGCTGTGGTTTACTTGTCATCACATTAGTGGAAACCACATCACACGGCCTGTCCTTGTGACTGCTTTGCAAAGAGGACGCAGGCAGGAATGCTCTTTGTGTCTCTGCAAATGCCACATTTCAGGTCTCCATTCTTCCTCTTTGCGCTTTGTCTTCAGAAAACACTTTCTACCAGGATCTTTCAGGACATCAAGGCTACTCAGAGCCCCTTGGGTACCGCTCAGCCCCATGGCCAATGCCGGAGCAGACAGACCCAAGCCAGCCCAGCTCACAACAGCCCTTTCCCCTGCAGCCAGTGGGAGGAGGTGCAGGGCAGACAGGGGCACCGCTGCCTCTGTACTCAGTTCCTGAGATCCATCCACGAGGGACTGGCTGCAGTGTGGCAGTGACAGCAGCTCCTGGAGCAAGGGCCCGGGAGAAAGCCCTGCAGGCACACCCACCCCTTGGTAAGACATGCTGGCTGGGCTGGAAGCCTTCGGTGAGGGAGGTACAGGGACCATTCAGAAAATGTAGGGTTGGAGCTAGCCAAGACCTGAATCGTAGGGTGGGGTATGCACATTATTGAGGGTCTGCAATATGTCAGCCACTGTGTTGGTACTTTGCAGGCATCAGAAGGAGATTGCTCTCTTAAAGTCTAGTCTGTGGGAATGTCCAGTCTCTACTGAGACAAACATAGCAAACAAACAGCAGCCACTCCTGCCCTTCCCCTCGAATGACACAATTTCTAGGAGAGGCTTTAGGGTGGGGACAATGCCACCTGTGCCTTGAATGCATAGTGTTATTGTTGTTAGTTGCTGTCCAATCAGCTCCAGCTTATGGTGGCCTTATGTATAACAGAACGAAACACTGCCTCGTTCTGTGCCATCCTCACAGTTGTTGCTATGTTTAAGTCCATTGTTGCAGCTATTGGGTCTGTCTACCTTATGGAGACTTTCCCTCATTTTCGTTGACCCCCTGCTTTATCAAACATGATGTTCTTTTCAAGCAATTAGTCTTTCCTGAAAATTTTCAGGAAATGCATTGTAGTGTAGGCAAGTCCTTTTTCTGAAGTTGTCCTGCATCCAAGAGGTTACTGTCATAGACAATGTCAGAGGCTGGGATTCTGTCCTAGTTATGAGTTTCTCTAGACCCATTAACCCTGGGACCACAGGGGCTGAGGGTTGCCCGGGAAGTGCTGGAAACCAAACAGAAGGGTCAGATCTGAGACCTTCTAAGGTAAGGCCCTGTCTAGCTGGGAGACTCAAATTGAGGGGAAGGCAGTGAGAATCCCTGTGAGTAGTTCAGTGTTACTCTGACTTCCAAAATGCTGAAGCAACGACCTTGGTGTTTGGAGGTAGAGGTTGGGTGAGGAGTGTCTCAGGAGTGGCTGGAACTGAGAGGAGCCATGCAAGCTGACCTTTCATTCACTGTGATCCCCTTTGGGTCATGGGCTCCGAACTCCAGCTGTGGTTAGGAAATCCTACTAGACCCCTATCACCCTTCTTCTGGGTGAGTGGAAGAAGCACAACTTCAAATTGCTGATTTTGGTTTTGTTTTATGCACAGGAGAGAACACTGTGTGTCAAGAACTCCTCCAGCATCCTGATGGTCAAGAGGTTATTTCCAAACCACAGGTGAGAGGACAAAGCATTACAAGGTGCTAATGCCACCCTAATGCTTCTGGTTTTTACCATCACCTGAGCTCCTTAGCCACAAGCAAACCCCTTGCTCAGCGTTGTACCAGTGATCTCTCCACCTCGCAGTTCTCCTTTCTCTCTATGCCACATCCTGGGCATTGGGGCAGGGGACTGTGTTCTCATTAACACTCGTTCCCACCGCCCTGTGTCAGTCAGGGGAGGGGGTAGCAGCGCTGTTCTTGGTTTGCTTTGCTCTCAGATCCCTGCTCCTTCTGACGTCCTGGACTTCCTTCTGTGGCACCAAACGCTCGCCGTACCCCTCCTGTCATGAGAAGACTCTAGAGATTTATTTCTTTATTTTAATTTTTACCTTGCTTTATTCCCAAGAAGGATCTGTGGCATTTGTGATAGCTTCTCAGTTAGGCTGTAAGGTTCTGGAGGTGACCAGGTCCAGTTAATCATTCTATCTAGTTGTTGAATCAGTGCACTCCTCCCCGCAATGGTGGACAGCAGCATTAGCTCCCAACTTAAAATGTTCTCCAGCTTTGCCCAGTTGGAGGGCTGCAGCATGTGATTTTCTCAGTAGTAATGGAGTTACACTACAGGCCTTGTAAAACTTTTATTCTTTTACTGTTTGTTTTTTTTGTCTCTAACAAATGTAGTACATTACTATTATAAAAAACTTGGAAAATGAAAATATTATACAAAGAATCAAACAAATATCACTGTTAATCCCAGTCACATATTTTGATTGCTTTCTTCCAATGTTCTTTCCATATGTACATGTATGTGTGTATATATAGTTAAGTGATTAAGATCACTGTGTATAAGGCTTTATTTCCTATTTGTTACTTAACCTTATATAATGAAATTTTGTATGTTATTCATAATATGATTTTTATTATTGGTGTGACAAAATCCATTGTATCAAACTTCCATCATTCATTCACAAATATTTATGGAGTTCTAGACACTGTTGAAGCCCTAGTTGTGCAGTGGTTAAGAGGTCTGCTGCTAACCAAAAGATCAGCAGTTTGAATCTACCAGGTGCTCCTTGGAAACCCTGTGGGGCAGTTCTACTCAGTCCTGTAGGGTCGCTATGAGTCGGAATCGACTTGGCGGCAATGGGTTTGTTTTTTGGTTTAGACACTGTTACAGGGGCTGGGGAACACATCAGTGAGCCAGACAAAGCATCCCCTCATGGTGCTTACATCTGGTGAAGGTGACTGAAAATTAACTAATATACACACAGGATTTTACTTTAGATAGGCTGGCCAAGGAAGGTCTTTCGGAGAAGGTCTTTGAGCAGAGATCAGAATGAAGTGTGGAGGTGAGTCATACAAATATCTGGGGAACAAGTGTTCTGGCAGAGGGAGGAGCAAGAAAAAAGGCCCTGAAATAGGAGTTTGTAATCAAGGATGAGCAAGGGAATTTTTTTATCGAGAAAGTGGGGAGCAATAGGGGAGAGCGCTAAGAAACAAGTTCAGCCAGAGAGATAGCAAAGAGGCCAGATTATGCAGGACCTTGTAGGCCACGGTAAGGACCCGTGTTGTCAGAGGTTAGAGTAAGTCACTTTCCTTTTCCTTTTCTTTCATTCCTTGTCTTTTTTCCTCTCTTTTTCTTTTTCCTTCCTCCTCCCTTCTCCTCCCTCTTCTTCCTTCCTTCCTTTCTCTCATTTCTTCCTTCCTTCCCTTCTCCCCCCACTTTCCTTCCTTCCTTCCTTTCCTTCTTTCACTTATACATCAAACACAGCGAATGGGCATCCTAGTATATAAACCATTGCCTGTGTCTCAAATATTTAATTAAAAGAAATTCCTAGGAGAGCCAGACTGCCTAGGTTTGAATCCTAGCTCTGCCGTTTACTAGCTGTGTGATCTTAGACAGGGTGCTTAACCTTTCTGTGGCTTAGTTTTCTCATATGTAAAATGAGATGATAATCATAAAACCAAAACCAAAACCCTTTGCTGTTGAGTCAGTTCCGACTCATGGTGACTTCATGCGTTACAGAGTAGAACTGCTCCATAGAGTTTTCTTGCTGGCCTTTCTTGTGCAGTGCCGCTGGGTGAGTTTGAACCTCCAACCTTTAGATTTGTAGCCAAGTGCAAATGTTTCCATCACTTTTGATGATAAAAATAGCACTTACATTATAGGACTGTTATGAGGATTAAATCAATTACTGTATATAAACCACTTAGAACAGTGCCTCCAAAAATAAACCAAGCCCATTGCCGTCAAATTGGTTCTGACTCGTATGACCCTATAGGACACAGCAGAACTGCCTCATAGGGTTTCCAAGGCTGTAAATCTTTATGGAAGCAGACTGCCACATCTTTCTTCCATGGAGTGGCTGGTGGGTTCGAACTGTCAGCCTTTTGGTTAGCAGCCGAGCACTTTAACCACTGTGCCACCAGGGCTCCTAGAAGAGCACCTGGCACATAGTAAATACCATGCTAATTAGAATTTAAAAAAGCCTTTTCTGTGTATTACCAAAGTATTTTCCAAAGGTTGTAGAAATTAAGCTTTTCTTGACTACGTATAAAGAGGTTCAGGCATATTTTACCCCTCTCTGGTGCACACGCTCACAGTTGATCTTGAGCAAGTCAGTTAGGTCTTGAGCTCTAAGATGCATTTGATCTGTTAGTTGTCACACTGTGTCTTTTTTGGGTTTGCGGGTCGCCGTGGGGGTGTTCCCTGACCCTCTTAATCTGTATCAGTAGCATTCCATTCGTCCTGCTCCAGGCTTGGCATAGTTCTGGAAACTTGATGTTTTCGGGAGAAGTGGCACAGCAAGACAAAACTCCAGAGGATTAAGGATAGTATGAGAGCTGGGTGTGGGCTCTGGCTTTGTCTTGGACCTTCATTCAGCAAGTCATTTTTCACATCTAAGCCTTACTTCCTCATCAGTAAGATATAATCTCATAAGACTATCACACTGATTTATTGAGCAGGTCAGATGAGGGAGTACATGTAAATGTGCCTTCGTCACCTGTCAGGAGCCACACAAATGTTAGTTCTTCTTTTCTTCAATTCCAGGCTCCACTGGTTCCCAGAGCACGAACTATTTCTGAGAGCTCCACCATTTCAGTCAAGGAGGATGAGGAGGAGTCCTTTGATGAGGCAGATCAAAAATCTCTCCAAAATAATGGACAGAGAGATAAGCGAGGAGATGTGAAAGAGAATGCAAAGGTCGAGGGAATTGTTCCTCCCTTCTCATCATTCCATGTCCTTCCCTTCCTTTCCATTTTCCCATTATTTCCTTTCCTTCTTCTCTCATCCCTTTTTTTTTCCTTCCCATCCTCTCCTCCCCAGCCTTTCCCTCTCCTTCCCTTCCCAAACGGAGCAGAGATGGGAATCTGGCCTTTGGTTGTGTCCTCTCCCCATCTCACCACTATCACGTTGGGGTGGGTTAATCTCATGTTCATCAGGGAGAAGCAAACCTAGAAGAATTAAGATTCTCCTTCCTCTTCTAGAGCTCAGGGTTCAGATGGTTCAGCTGGTTTCGGTCGAAGCCTGCCACCAACATATCCTCCTCTGGAGACGAAGACTCATTGGACAGTCCCGACTCTGAGGTAACCTCTGGGGGCAGGATGCTCCTCCTTCTGTGGGCCTGTCTTTCAGGGGAAATTTCCTGAACACCTTGGAGGTCCCCAACCCTACCTCAGTCTGAAGGAAACAGAGGTTTTGCTGTGGGAGGTTTTGGGAAATAAATTGGTCCAGCAAGGGCAAAGAGAGATTATTAAAGGCCTTAGAAGTTAGGATGGAGAATTTTAACTTTAGAGGGCCAGCAGTAGGGAGCTAATCTGGATTATTGAACAAATGAGTGGCACCAGGAAAGTGGTGTTTTGGGGAGAGCAGCAGGTTTAGCCACTATTGTGGACATTGCAGAAATGCAAGCAGGCCAGCATGAATTCTTAACCACCAATGCTGTCTCTCTTTTTCCACAAAGCATTTTAAATCCAAACTGTCCCCTTTGCAGGAGACCCCCAGAGCATCTTCTCCCTTGCAGGCTGGCCCGAGCCTCTCCCTGACTCCGCCCCTTGGGCCCCAGCCTCTGCCAGGCACCAGCACCCTCTCCCAGAGCACAGGTACTGCCAACCTCCCATCCTCCTGGGCCGTCTGTGGACTTCTCGGCACTCCAGAGAGGGTGGGGGTGACTTCTGGGCATGGGGACCTCTCAGTCCCCAGCAAGGAAAACAGCTACATTGCTTTCTAGGTGGTGGGGAACCCCAAGGATCCATGTCCAGCAAGGGAAATGCTGAGGGCACCGGGATTGGAGGTGTGCAGGGGCCTCAGGTGAGTGGCCCACGGGCTAAAGCCTGCAACCCCATCAGGTGCCTGGCATGTGCGAGGACTGAACTTTCAGCATTGGCTGGAGGTGCCACCTGTGAGGGACTGATTCATGGGAAATATTTCCTTAGGGGAAGCCTGGAGAACCACCTCTTTCTCTGTCCCAGTAGAAGCCAGAATTCACCCACATATATGGCAAAGCAAAATAAAAAAACCCAAAGCTGTTGCTGTCAAGTTGATCCCAACTCATGTGTTACAGAGTAGAGCTGCTCCATAGGATTTTCTTGGCTATAGTCTTTATGGAACTAGTTTGCCAGACCTTTCTTCCATGGTGCCAGTAGGTAGGTTCAAATTTCCAACCTTTAGATTAATAGTGGAGCACAAACCGTTTGTGCCACCCAGGGACCTTCGTCCTTGGCAAAGGTTGTAATAAATTTTTTTTTTTTAATTAAACTTTAGATGGATGTTTACAGAACAAACTAGCTTTTCATTAAACGGTTAGTACATATACTGTTTTATGGCATTGGTTAACAACCCCAAAGCATGTCTACTCTCCCTTCTCGACCTTGGGTTCCCTATTACCAGCTTTCCTGTCCCCTTCTGCCTTCTAGTCCTTGTCCCTGGGCTGGTGTGCCTCTTTAGTCTCATTTTGTCCTTTGGGTCTGTCTAATCTTTGGCTAAGAGGTGAACCTCCAGAGTGACTTCATTACTGAGCTAAAAGGGTGTCCGGAGGCCATACTCTTGGGGTTTCTCTAGTCTCTGTCAGGCCAGTAAGTCTGGTCTTTTTTTTTGAGTTAGAATTTTGGTCTACATTTTTCTCCAGCTGTGTCCTGGGCCCTCTGTTGTGACCCCTGTCAGAGCAGTCAGTGGTGGTAGCCGGGCACCATCTAGCTGTACTGGACTCAGTGTGGTGGAGGCCATGGTAGTTGTGGCCCATTAGTCCTTTGGACTAATCTTTTCCTTGTGTCTTTAGTTTCCTTCATTTTCCCTTGCTCCTAAAAGGGTAAGAAGAGTGGAGTATCTTAGATGGCCTCTCACAGTCTTTTAAGACCCCAGATGCTACCAAAGTAGAATGTAGAACATTTTATTTATAAACTATGTTATGCCAATTGAGCTAGATGTTCCCTGAGACCATGGTCCCCACAGCCCTCAGCTTAGCAATTCAGTCCCTAAGGGAGTTTGGATTTGTCCACAGAGCTTCCATGACCTTACCCTGAACAAGTTGTGCTGGCTTCCAGTATTGTGTACTGTCTTACCCTTCACCATAGTTACCACTTATCTATTGTCTATTTAGTGTCCCCCCCACCCCGCCCCCTGTAACCATCAAACGTTGTTCCTTTTTGTGTGTAAACCTTTTCATGAGTTTTTATAGTAGTGGTCTCATACAATATTTGTCTTTTGTGATTGACTTATTTCACTCAGCGCAATGCCCTCCAGATTCATCCATGTTGTGAGATGCTTCGCAGATTCATCATTGTTCTTTATCGTTGCGTAGTATTCCATTGTGTGTATGTACCATAGTTTATCCATTCATCTGTTGATGGGCATCTAGATTGTTTCCATCTTTTTGCTATTGTGAACAGTGCTGCAGTGAACATGCATGTGCATATGTCTATTAGTGTGACTGCTCTTATTTATCTAGGATATATTCCTAGGAGTGGGATTGCTGGATCATATGGTATTTCTATTTCTAGCTTTCTAAGGAAGCGCCATATTGTTTTCCAAAATGTTTGTACCATTTTGCATTCCTACCAGCAGTGCATAAGAGTTCCAATCTCCCTGCAGCTTCTCCAACATTTGTTATTTTCTGTTTTTTTTTCATTCTTGCCAGTAATGCTGGGGTGAGATGGTATCTCTTTGTGGTTTTAGTTTGCATTTCTCTAATGGCTAGTGATCGCGAGCATTTCCTCATGTCTCTGTTGGCCATTTGAATGTCTTCTCTGGTGAAGTTCCTTTCCTTTGCCCATTTTTTAATTGGATTATTTGTCTTTTTGTGGTAGAGATGTTGGATTTTCCTATAGTTCTAGAGATTAGACCTTTGTCAGATTTGTAATAGCCAATTTTTTTTCCCCCAGTCTGTAGGTTGTCTTTTTACTCTTTTGGTGAAGTCTTTTGATGAGCATAAGTGTTTAATTTTTAGAAGATCCCAGTCATCTAGCTTATCTTCTGGAGTGTGTATGTTGTTGTTTATGGTTTGTATCCTGTTAATGCTGTGTGTTAGGGTCTCTAGCATTGATCATATTTTTTCTTCTATAATCTTTATAGTTTTTGGTTTTAGACTTCGGTCTTTGATCCATTTTGAATTAGTTTTTGTGTATGGTATAAGGTATGGGTCCTGTTTCATTTTTTTGCAGATGGACCTCCAATTTTGCCAGCACCATTTCTTAAAAAGACTGTCTTTTCCCCATGTGATGGACTTTGGGCCCTTGTTGATCAGGTGACCGTAGGTGGATGGATTTACACCTGGGTTCTCGATTCTGTTCCACTGGTCAATGTACCTATCGTTGTACCAGTACCAGGCTGTTTTGACTACTGTAGCTGTATAGTAGGTTCTGAGGTCAGGTAGTGCGAGTCCTCCTACTTTATTATTCCTCTTCAATAATGCTTTACTTATCCGGGACCTCTTCCCTTTCCATATAAAGTTGATGATTATTTTTTCCATCTCTTTAAAGAATGTTGTTGGTATTTGGATTGGGATTGCATTGTATTAGTAGATTGCTTTGGGTAGAATTGTCATTTTCACAATGTTGAGTCTGCCTATCCATGAGCATGGTATGTTTTTCCATTTATGAAGACCTCTTTTGGTTTCTTGCAGTAGTGTTTTGTAGTTTTCTTTGTATAAGTCTTTTACATCCCTGGTTAGATTTATTCCTAAATATTTTATTGTTTAGGGGCTATTATAAATGGTGTTGCTTTCCTGATTTCCTTTTCATTGTTCTGTTTGTTGGTGTATGGGAATCCAACTGATTTTTGTGTGCTCTTCTTGTATCCTGCTACTCTGCCCAATCTTTCTGTTAGTTCCAGTAGTTTTCTTGTGGAGTCTTCTGGGTTTTCCATATATAGTATCATCATCTGCAAATAGGGGCAGTTTTACTTCTTTATTACCAACTTGTATGCCCTTTATTTCTTTTTCTTGCCTTATTGCTCTAGCTAGGACTTACAGCACAATATTAAACAGGAGTGGTGATAAAGGACATCCTTGTCTCGTTCTGGTTCTCAAGGCGAATGTTTTCAGCCTCTCTCCATTTAGAATGATGTTAGCTGTTGGTTTTGCATAGATGCCTTTTATTATACTGAGGAATTTCCCCTCTATACCTATTTTATTGAGAGTCTTTATCAGGAATGGATGTTGGACTTTGTCAAATGCCTTTTCTGCATCGATTGAGATGATCATGTGATTCTTTTCATTTATTTTATTTATGTGGTGTATTACATTGATTGATTTTCTAATGTTGAACCATCCTTGCATACCTGGTATGAATCCTACTTGGTCATGGTGTATTATTTTTTTGATATGATGCTGAATTCTATTGGCGAGAATTTTATTTAGAATTTTTGCATCTGTATTCATGAGAGATATTGGTCTGTAATTTCCTTTTTTTGTGGCGTCTTTGCCTGGTTTTGGTATCAGGGTTAGGCTGGCTTCATAGAATGCATTTGGAAGTATCCCTCCCTTCCTTTTCTATATTCTGAAATAATTTGAGTAGTACTGGTAAGCTCTTCTCTGAATGTTTGGTAGAATTCTGCAGTGAAGACATCTGGGCCAGGGCTTTTTTTTGTTGGGAGTTTTTAAAATTATCTTTCAATCTCTTCTCTTGTTATGGGTCTGTTCAGATTTTCAACTCAATTTGTGATAGTTTGGGTAGGTAGTGTGTTTCTAGAAATTTGTCCATTTCCTCTAGATTTTCAAATTTGTTGGAGTATAGTTTTTTCATAATATTCTGTTATAATCCTTTTTATTTCAGTTGGGTCTGTTGCAATGCCCCCCATTTCATTTCTTGTTTGGGTTATTTCTGTCATCTCCTGTTTTTCTTTTGTCAGTTTGGCTAGTGGTTTGTCAATCTTTTCGAAGAACTAACTTTTGGTTTTGTTGATTCTTTCTATTGTTCTTCTATTCTCTATTTCATATATTTCTGCTCCGATCTTTATTATTTCCTTTCTTCTGGTGGCTATAGGCTTCTTTTGCTGTTCTCTTTCTATTTGTTCTAGTTGTGTAGCTGATGTTTTGATTCTGTCCCTTTCTTCTTTTTTGACGTGTGCATCTATTGCTGTAAATTGACCTCTGGTCACTGCCTTTGCTGTGTCCCAAAGGTTTTGGTATGATGTGTTTTCATTCTCATTTGATTCTAGGAATTTTTTTATTCCATCTTTGATTTCTTCCATTACCCAGTGGTTCTTAAGCAGGGTGTTATTTAGTTTCCATGTAATTAATTTTTTTCCTTGCTCTTCCTGTTGTTAATTTCTACTTTGATAGTGTTGTGATCAGGGAAGATACTTTGTATTATCTCAGTGTTTTGGGTTTTGTTGAGGGTTGCTTTGTGGCCTAAGATGTGCGTTGGAAAAGAATGTATACTTTGCAGTTGTTGGGTGGAGTGTTCTATATATGTCTATGAGTTCAAGTTGGCTGATTGTGGCCTTTAGATCTTCTGTATCTTTGTTGAGTTTCTTTCTAGACGTTCTGTCCTTTACTGAAAGTGTTGTGTTGAAGTCTCCTACTATTGTAGTGGAACTGTCAATTTCTCTTTTCATTGCTGTTAAAGTTTGTTTTATGTATTCTGGAGCACAGTCATTGTGTATGTAGATATTTATTATGGTTATGTCTTCATGCTGGATCATCGCTTTAATCATGATGTAGTGCTCTTCTTTGTCTTTTATGGTGGATTTTGTTTTAAAGTCTATTTTATCTGAGATTAATATTGCCACCCCTGCTCTTTTTTGGTGGCTGTTTGCTTGATACATTTTTTCCAGCCTTTGATTTTTAATAAATTTATGTCTTTGTGTCTAAGGTGTGTCTCTTGTAGACAGCATATTGATTGATCCTATTTTTAAATCCGTTCTGTCACTCTCTGTCTCTTTATGGCTGCCAATAGGCCATTTACGTTCAGTGTAATTATTGATAGGTGTGAGTTAATTGTTGTCATTTTGTAGTGCTTCTTTTTGTTGTGCTGATGATTTCTTTGTTCCTCTTACTCTCCTGTGCTGAATTCCTTTTGTTTGTGGATTTTTTTTTCATTTTTTTTGTTTTTGTAGATTTTGTTTTTACTGAGACTTTATGTTATTCTTTATTTGATGAGTAGGTTTGTTAACTTTCTTTGTAGTTACCTTGAAATTTACCCTTATCTTCCTAGATTTGAACCAGTCTATTATTACTTGGTATCACCTTGCCTTCCTCTCCATTAGAAAGTTCTATACCTACACCATTTATTCCCTCTTTTATTGTTTAGATGTTGTTGTCATTTGTAGATTAACCTCTCTGGATCCCTGTTGTAAATCTAGGTTGTAATAAATTCTTGATGGATTGTGCACACCCATATGGATTTTATGCCTTTTGCCAAGAAAACATTTTTATTTCTCATGGCCTGGTTAGAGCACTTGTGCAGTATTTTAGGCCTTTCAAAAAATATATTACTTTTTATGATGATATCAGTATGATGCTTTATGGTTTTTTTAATTTGTACTTGCTCCAAGTTGGTAGCACCTGAGCCTCTGCATTGCCACCTCAGCTTCAGTGTTGGTTGTACCCACTTTCACCATGTTTGCTTGCTTGAGATTCCCTGAGTTCTATCAAGAAATATTTCCTATCTGATTCTCATGAGCAAAGTTGATGCTCAGGGAAGGCCTCAGCATTCTGGAATCTGGGAAGCTGATCATATTGATGGATGTGATTTTCTATTATTTTTCATCACAGGGTGTTTCTTCTGAGCTCTACTTCAACCCTGGTGGTCTGCTTCTTCCACCCGCCTTGAAAGGGGCTGTTCCTCTCTACAATCCATCTCAGGTTCCTCAGGTAAGAAAGTTTCAAGGTGGAGGGGTTAGGAGCATAGGCTTTGGATGAAGGAGACCTGAGTTTATAATCCCAGGTTGCCACTTACTATATATGAGTTTTTGAGCAATTACTTGACCTTTCTAAGTCTCAGTTTCTTCATCTGTAAAATGGGGTTAGTGGTAGAGACCTCAGAGGGTAGTTGTGAGGATCAAATGGAATAATGTCCGTGAAGGACCTGGTATATAGAAAATGCTCAATAAATGTAGCTATTGTTAATATTGCTCTTGACCTTTCATAGGCTTGAGACTCTTGAGGGGCACAGTTGGTGTTGGTATCAGTGGTGTGGGTGCACCACCGCTGCCTTCTGGAGGTGAGGATATCATTCTGAACCCTAAGAGAAGTTAAACTCCTTGCTCCTCAGTGACCTGGAATGGACTTAATGTATTGTGTCGTTTAGCCTCCCTTCTTTATAAAACTGGATTTCTTTTAACCATATTTGAGAGGTGAAGGTGTTGGGTGAAAGTATATAATTAGAACAGAACCCTTGTAAGCCAGCTGCAGATGAGGTGTTCTAGACTCTCTGGGTACACTAGCTCAGTCTAACCAGTCAGCCTGTAATCTTGTGTGATGTTTGTACCTTCTCTTTTCCAGCTCTCCATGGCTGCTAGCCTGAATCAGCCAAATCGCTTAGCTCAGCGTCGCTATCCAACCCAGTCATGATGAGAATACCCGCTCATTCCAGGCTCTTCTCCTGGGAGTACGACTTTTATGTTGCTCTCATTTTCTTAGTCTCCCAGTCTCCCTGCCGTATGCTGGCCCACAAGAGGGTTGTGCTAGCCTGTTGCCACTGCTGAGTGCTTAGAAGGCAAGGATACGTGATCTTCCAAGACACAGTTCAGTCCAGTCTCTTAAGATGAGCTTCAGAACTATGGGCATTATTTTGCCAAATGGAAAAGCTGGATATAATAGCAGACTGGAAGTATGCAGAATGTCATGGAGACAGCACTTAGGATGGTGGCTTGATATCCTCAGGAAAGCTAGAGCTCTAAGAATACCACTGCTGGAATCAACAATGACACCATTGGGGGAGAGGCTCAGAGCAGTCTTCCGTATTAACATGGGCTTCTGCCTCAGTCTTTGTTATAGACCAATTCATAGCTCTAGTCAGCAAAGTTTTTATACTGAAGCTTGATTATTGCTTCCTTTCATAATTCCCTCTTCAGTGACATTTCAGCAGTTTCCCTCTTGGTCCTAGTTTTGTGCACATTTTCTATGAGTTTCAGATTAATTATATTCTCTCACTTTCTTAGCTGGTCCTATTTTTCCACATTCTGGCATCTGGCTATCAAGTTAGATTGCTGCAGACATCATATTGTCATGGTAACTACTGAACCTAATGATGCAGATGGATGGAACATCAGTATAACAAATGATGGGAAATGCTTCCTAAAAATTCATCTCTTCCATATGAGGAGAAGAAGGAGTGCCTGATATTATTAATACCCCCATTCCTACCTCAGGCCTTTGCAAGTTGATGTTCTGAGGGTCACTGCAGCCAGAGGGAGGAGGGGGGCATCTTGGAAATTTCCATTTCTCTTTTCAAACCCAAAATAGGAATGACTCTTGCTGTTTGTCAGATTTGCTGAAAATTCCTCCTCACAAAGAACATTTTTGTATGTGTAATTGTACATACAGGTTTTGTACTTTAATGTACTATGGTTCTGATGTTGATAGCGATTAAACCCAGATAATTTTATAGCAAATGCTGTCTCTGACTGATTTTTGCCGAGGGAGAAAGTACATTTAGTGGTCTTTTCCCTGAAGCCTTTCTCATAATGGCTTTATTTTGTGATCAGGTGTGAATAGCTGGGAAGAGCTCTTTGTTAACCACGAATCTAGAAGCTGATCCTCTTAACTTCCAAGTCTACTGTAATGTTATTTTTTCAAGATTTAAGAAAATATGGACAAAAGCTTCTCTGATACAAGTTAGTCACTTCATTAACTAAATGTTACATATTTTGTTCCCTAAAAAGTTTATTCAGAGGTGTTTAGCACATCAAAGTCTTTTAGTAAGTGCTGTTCCCCTTTCTTCCCTTTTGCTCCTTCAGTTTGGCATGCTGACACCCAGTGGCAGTACTGTGGCAGTAGTGTGTGAGTTTCACAGGAGCCAAACTGCCTAGACTTGAATCCTGGCTCATCCACTGCTCACCTTGTAACTTTGGGCAAGGTTACCTACCTGTCCTGTGCCTCAGTTTCCTTATTTATAAAATGGGGATGATAATAATAATAGTCCTTACCTCATAGGGACATTGCAAGAATTAAATGAATCATGCTCTTAGAAAAGTACCTGGTACATGCTAAGCACTATGTAATGTTTTTATTATTAGTGTGCAGTCGAATAAGTAAAATTGTATCTTTCTTTGTTGTCTATCAGATTTAACTGTGGAGTTTTCATTCTTGATATAGGTATATAAGGGGAATGTTACTTTTTAAAAATTTTATTGTGGGAAGTGTATATGACAAAACGTTTGCCATTTCAAGCATTTTTATGTGTACAATTCAGTGACATTATTTATGTTCACCATGCTGT
The DNA here is from genome assembly GCA_030035585.1 of Dugong dugon. Taxonomy (NCBI): domain Eukaryota; kingdom Metazoa; phylum Chordata; class Mammalia; order Sirenia; family Dugongidae; genus Dugong; species Dugong dugon. Next base: position 40,183,393 of record CM057469.1, on the reverse strand, counting down.
GTAATCATCAGGGAGCCACTGTTATGCATTTCCAAATTTTTCTATCACCCTTAACAGAAACTCAGTACCCCTTAAGCAACGCCTCTCCATTTTCCAGTCTTACCCACCCACAATAACCATTAATAAACTTTAGTCTCCATGCATTTTCCCATTCTAGATATTTCATATAAGTGGGAATCATACAATATTTGTCCTTTTGTGTCTGAATTAATTACACTCAACATAATGTTTTCCAGGTTCATCCATGTTGTAGCATGTATTAGAACTTCATTTCTCTTTATGGCTGAATAGTATTCCATTGTATGGCTATACTACATTTTGTTTATCCATTCTTCTGTTGATACACATTTGGGGTATTTCCACCTTTTGGCTATTGTGAATAATGCTGCAGCGAATATTGCTGTACCAGTATCTGTTTGAGTTCCTGATTTTAATTCTTTTGGGTTCATATTTAAGAGTGGAATTGCTAGGTAGTATGGTAAGGTGATCCAACCAAATGCGGAAATTATCACACAATATTGTTAATATCACACACAAGTAAAATTTTGCTGAAGATCATTCAAAAGCAGCTGCAGCAGTATATCAACAGGGAACTGCCAGAAATTCAGGCCAGATTCAGAAGAGGATGTGGAACCAGGGATATCATTGCTGATGTCATATGGATCCTGGCTGAAAGCAGAGAATATCAGAAAGATGTTTACCTGTGTTTTATTGACTATGCAAAAGCATTCAACTCTGTGGATCATAACAAATTATGGATAACATTGCAAAGAACGGGAATTCCAGAACACTTAATTGTGTTCATGAGGAACCTGTACATAGATCAAGAGGCAATTGTTCGGACAGAACAAGGGAATACTGCATGGTTTAAAGTCAGGAAAGGTGTGTGTCAGGATTGTACCCTTTCACATACCTATTCAATCTGTATGCTGAGCAAATCATCTGAGAAGCTGGACTATATGAAGAAGAACAGGCCAGCAGGATTGGAGGAACATTGATTAACAACCTGCATTATGCAGATGACACAACCTTGCTTGCTGAAAGTGAAGAGAACTTGAAGCACTTACGGATGAAGATCAAAGACCCACAGCTTTCAGTATGGATTACACCTCAACATAAAGAAAACAAAATCCTCACAACTGGACCAATAAGCAACATCATGATAAACGGAGAAAAGCTTAAAGTTGTCGAGGATTTCATTTTACTTGGATCCACAATCAACACCCACAGAAGCAGCAGTCAAGAAATCAAAGGACACATTGCATTGGGTAAATCTGCTGCAAAAGACCTCTTTAAAGTGTTGAAAAGCGAAGACGTCACCTTGAAGACTAAGGTGCACCTGACCCAAGCCATGGTATTTTCAGTCACATCATATGCATGTGAAAGCTGGACAGTGAATAAGGAAGACCGAAGAAGAACTGATGCCTTTCAATTGTGGTATTGGCGAAGAATATCGAATATACCATGGACTGCCAGAAGAATGAACAAATCTGTCTTGGAAGAAGTATAGCCAGCATGCTTCTTAGAGGCAAGGATGGCGAGGCTGTGTCTTACACACTTTGAACATATTAATCAGGAGGAATCAGTCCATGGAGAAGGGCATCAAGCTTGGTAAAGTACAGGGTCAGTAAAAAAGAGGAAGACCCTCAATGAGGTGGATTGACACAGTGACTGCAACAATGGGCTCGAGCACAACAACAATTGTAAGCATGGCGCAAGACCGGGCAGTGTTTTGTTCTATAGTACATAGGATCTCTATGAGTCGGAACCGACTCGACGGCACCTAACAACATGGTAATGCTGTTTAACTTTTTGAAGTTAACCATCATACTGTTTTCCACTGTGGCTGCACCATTTTACAATCCTACCAGCAATGGATAAGGATTCTAATTTGTACAAATCTTGGCCAACATTTGTTACTTTCTGTTTTTCTGATAATAGCCACACTTCCAACTCATTGCCGTCAAGTTGATTCCAGCTCATAGTGACCCTACAAGACAGAGTACAACTGTCTCATAGGGTTTCCAAGGCTGTAATCTTTACAGAAGCAGACTACTGCATCTTTCTCTGGTGGAGTGGCTGGTAGGTTCAAACTGCTGACCTTTCGGTTATCAGCCAAGCACATAACCACTGTGCCACCAGGCTCCTTAATAGCCATCCTAGTGGGGGCGAAGTGGTATCATATTGTGGGTTTGATTTGCATTTCAGTAATGACTAATGACCTTGAGCAACTTTTCATGTGCATATTGACCATTTGTATATCTTACCTGGTGAAATGTCTATTCAAGCCCTTTGTCCGTTTTGTGATTGGGTTGTCTTTTTGTTGTTGAGTTGTAGGAGTTCTTTACACATTCTGGATATTAAATTCTCATCAGATATATGGTTCCCAAATATTTCTCCCATTCTGTAGGTTGTCTGTTCACTTTGTTGATAAAGTCTTTTGATGCACAAAAGTTTTTAATTTTGATGGAGTCCAATTTATTTATTTTTTTTGCTCTGTGCTTTTGGTATCATATCTGAGAATCCATTTTTGAAAACTAGGTCCCGAAGCATTATTCCTATGTTTTGTTCTAAGAGCTTTATAGTTTTAGTTCTTACATTTAGGTCTTTGATCCATTGTGAGCTAATTTTCGTATATGGCATGAGATAGGGTCTAACTTCATTCTTTTGCATGTGGAGATCCAGATGTCCCATCACCATTATTGAAGAGGCTGTTCTTTCCCCATTGCTTGGACTTAGTACCTTTGTCAAAAATCAATTTGCCATAGATGTATGGCTTTATTTCTAGAAACTTAATTCTATTCCATTGGTCTATATGTCTATCCTGATACCAGAACCAGACTGTTTTGATTACTGTAGCTTTATGGCACATTTTGAGATAGGTGACATTGAGTCCTCCTAGTTTGTTCTTTTTTTTCAAGATTGCTTTGGCCATTTGGGGCTCCTTTCAGTTCCATATAAATCTGAAGACTGGCTTTTCCATTTCTGCAACGAAGGCTGTTGGAATTTTGATAGGGATTGCGTTGACTCCATAGATCACTTTGGGTAGTATTGATATCTTAACAATACTAAGTCTTTCAATCCATGAACGCAAAATGCCTTTCCATTTATTTAGGTCTAATTTAATTTCTTTTATTATTGGTTTCAAGGAGATATTAATTTTAAAATATTTCACAATATATGTCCTTATTGCTAAGTCAATTCTTTTCCCTTCATCCCATCTGCTACCAATTCTAGGCCATGAGGCTTATGTCCCTGGGAAGAATGACGTAGGAGAACACCTACCATTGAAAAGGAACATTTTAGAGGAGGACAGTGAGGACCAAACAGGAAGACAAAGACATCAGATGCCTGTGTCCTTACTTCCCTCCTGTTAGGATCATTCGTGGGAAACCAGTGACCACCACAGTGATCCACAAAGCAAGCACTGAGCTTATTTTCTTCCCAGGCAAGGGAATGCACAGAAGTGAGAAGGTTTTCTGAGGGGGAGAGTCAGGGGGTTTTATGTACTAGAAGGGGAGGAGGTTTATGGTGGTTATGCTAATTCAAGAATGAAAGTTAGTACTCTGAAAATTCAGAATGAATCCATTAATCTATATATGGTTGGTTGAAACAGGTCCCATTGTTCACTCATCAGGAAAGAGTCTTCAGTTAGGTCTATAAAGATCTGACAAACTGGGTTCTCTCCAAGTTCTTAGTTGCTTATTAGCTTTGGCTGGGTAGTGGTGATGGGGGTGTTATTCAAAGTTCATGGTCATTTAATAGCTTCATCTGGCTAAAACAAGTTATGGTGAAATAAAGTAAGTGAATCTGTAAGAGGGAAATATTTCTTTTACAATATGGAAGCTTGGGGAGTATAACAGGTTCTAATAGAAACACATAATTAGGGATGGGGGACCTGGGCGCATGGAGGTTAGTGTTCCCTTTCTTCACCCATAGCCTGGGAGGATGACAAGCCTTGAAGGGAAACTGGCTTTTGGCTTGGCAACTTGTCCAACATGGCTTGGAAGCCATAGCATATAGCCGTGGCGCTGACCAGATCCAAGATCTGAGGCAGAGCCCCTAGCTCTCTGCAGCTTGCTATAGTGTGGACTCCAGCAGAGGGGGATTGGACAGTGTCCCAAATGGCAGGAGGGGCAAGTCATTCCCCAGCAGACACCAAGTCAGGGCTGGGCCAGACAGCCACCTGCAAGGAAAAGGCACATGGTATAGATGATAGTCTTCTTTCCCATCCCTATGAGCCGTGTGGGAAGGGAGAATGAACAGTGTCCTCTTTCTCTTAAAAAAAAAGAAAAATTACTAAAAGTCTCTTGAATTGTGTCTTCCCAAAATATATGTTGAATTCCTGGTGCTTATATCTGTGGATATGATCCTGTTTAAAAACAGGGTTTTTTCCATTGTTATTTTAATGAGGTCATACCAGCGTAGGGTGAATCCTAAACCTGATCACTTCTGAGTCATAAAAGGACCAGAATAGACACACAGACACACACAGGGGAAGGCAGATACCATGTGAGGATCGTGTACAAGCCAGGGAACAAAGGAACGCCCGGGGCTGCTGACAAAGAAGGAGTCAACACGACAGAGACCCTGATTGGGACTTTCAGCTCCCAGAACTGTGAGAAAATAAATTTCTGTCCTTTAAAGCCACCCACTGTGGTAGTTCTGTTACAGCAGCACTGAGTAACTAAGACATTTCTGTTCAAAAGGGAAGAACCTCAGATATTCATTGGCAAGTTTGTTTTCCCCCCTGCTCCTCAGTAGGGTGGTAAGCATGGAAGAAGAATAGGTCAGTTGCAGGATATAAAGAAGCCACATTGTCTTCGACAAATTGAATAGTAGTGCGCAAATTTGTGATCTTGCTGTATACATATAATTTAATATTTATATAAAAACATTTAAACTTAATGTTCAATAATCTGAAAGAGAACAAACTGTTAAATTCCATTTAAGTGTCTATTACAATTCACCATTCCAGCCTTCTGACTAATCCCTTTATATGGCAATAAAAAATGAGAACAAGCCTTGATTTCTCAGTCACCGACACATACTTCTAGCCCTAAATCAAGCTTCAGGTTGCTCATGATCAAAACCTCTGTCCCCCCCCCACTTTAGAAATCTTTTTTCTCTTTGGGCTCTTCCTCTGAGCAACCAAGAAGATGAGAAAGAGACCACATCTCCCTCTTTGCTAAAATTAGAATATTTTCTACCCAAGAGGAATTATGCAAAACATTCTGCTGCTTGGAATGAATAATAAACCCAACGAATGCACTGCCATCAATTCCAATTCGTGGTGACACTGTGTGTAGAGTAGAAAGCTCCATCGGGTTTTCAAGATTGTGACCTTTTGGAAGCAGATCGCCAGGCCTTTCTTCCAAGGTGCCTCTGGGTGGGTTTGAACCACCAATCTTCACGGTTAGTAGTTGAGCGCTTAACCATTTGTGCTACCCAGGACTCCTGGAAAGAATGATAGGTGTGTAATTTGAGTCTCTGCACTCACAGGAGTTTCTCTGACACCTTTTCCCCCAGAGGGAATGGAAGCACCTTTTCCCGTTTTCTATTTGCTGTCTTAAGCTGGAAATCACATATAGCATGATCTGTGTGTTAGGTACTTAGCTGAGATGCCTCTAAACATAGCCTCCAGTGACTATTCTCATGAGGTGCTTCTACCAGGGCATCATTCATTCAGGTCCTTCAGAATGGTTTCTTGATGATATTTAAAGTTAGGTTGAACAAGAATTAACAGCACATTAAAATATGTTCATTACAATCTCACTGACAAAGTGGAGGAATCTGCTTTCCATACTTTCTTCCTTTTTGTATATTGATGTCTCCAGGTAACAGTACTTCTCTAGAACTAGGTCAATAAAAGTGTGACTCAAATTGACCTGTGCAAACTGTTATTTTAACATGAGGTGCTTTCCTGGCCCCTCTCCAGCTTAGAGGGAGCCACTGCACTCACCAATTTTTAAAAAATCTCAAGAGAGGGGGATTCCATGGCTTCCCTTGATGTTTCAGTGTAAGATTTCACACCCTTAAATATTTGGAAGTTATTCCTAGTACTTTATACCCAAATCACTATGTGGCTCTTTAAGACTCTCAGCTGGTTCTCGGTGGAGATGGAAAACAGCTGCTCACCAACACCTGTGCCCAGAACTCTTTTACATTCTAGAAGACCATTAAAACATGCCCTGCTTCAGAAATAAAGGCTTACAAAATGGGTTTTCTTGGCTAGAGTTGGGAATTAAACCAGCTAAAATGCCTGTCTTTTGGTAGCGACAGTAGCCTGATAATCTAAGTTTCAATAATAACAGTAATAACATTTATTGAGTACTGATTTTGTGTCAGACACTGTGCTATGCATTCTACCACCAGTTGCCGACTCTGACTCATGGTGATCCAATGTGTGTCAGAGTAGAGCTGTGCTGCATAAGGTTTTCAATGGCTGATTTTCCAGACATAAGATCACCAGGCCTTCCTTCTGAGGTGCCATGGGTGGACTTGAACCATCAATCTTTTGGTTAGCAGCTGAATATGTTAACAATCTGTACCACCCAGGGACATAATGCATTCTATAAAGTGTGTATTATTATTAATTTTAACATAGATGGGAAATCTGAAAACTCGAGAAAGAGTTTTGAGTCTGACTCATAGTGACCCTAAAGGACTGAGTAGAACTGCCCCATAGGGTTTCCAAGGAGCACCTGGTGGATTTGAACTACCTACCTTTTGGTTAGCAGCCTGAGCTCTTAACCACTATACCATCAGGGTTTCTGAAAACTCAAGGGAGAGGTTAAATAACTGTCCAATGTCACACAGCTAGTAGGGATGAAGCTGGAGTTAGAATCCAGATAGTCTGACTTCAGAATCTGGGCGTTTAGCCACAGTGTCCCTGAACAGGCACACGTTTGTTCATTTACCCATCAGATCTTAATTGGATAGTGTATCAGCCACTACACTGGTTTCCCAGCGAAGATGGTTTGACATTGAAAACATAGTCTAGTGGAGGAGACAGACATGTAAACACACAAATTACTGCACAATTGAGAACTGTTATACTACAGATATATACAAAGAACTTTGTCCTCTAGTATCAGTAATGTACAGTTTCATATATTTGTATAATTTTGGAGGATAATATTCAACATGTTCAAATTATACCACCTCTTGTAGGTTAAGGTCAAGGTTAAATTCACTGCTAGCTGCATAGAATAGAATATCTATTGGCCAGATTTTAAAGTGGCATTAAAACGCACGGGCTGCCCATGAAATCTGAGGACCGAAAGTAACAGAGCACTGTGATCACAAATACCATCCATGGAGAAATGACATCTGAAAGGGGGACAGTCTGATTTAGTCTTGTCAAACTGCGATCAGAGAATCCCTTCTTTCCTCCCGCTGCCCTTTACAAGATTCCTGGCAGGAAATAACCGTAGAATGACCATGAATATTGCGATGGAAATTCTCTGAAGGGAAAGGGCCACGGTGAGGAATGTGAGTGATTTTGTGTGTGTGCATGTATGTGGGTACCATACCCTGAGGATCTGTTTGGAATTTATCTCTTTTTCTCCAAAGCTCCAGCCCTAGCCTTTTTTTATTTCTCCTCTTTACTCCCAAGAGAGGAGTAATGTCTAGGGGACAGCAGCTTCACTAAGCATCCCCCATGGAGTCCCACATGCCAGAACAGGGTGCAGCAGATCTTAGGCTGGCAATCTCAAACCTTTGGCTAGAAAATTTTTGCTACTTTTTTCATGTTCTTCAAACTGGGTTTTTGAAAATCAAAGGCCTTAACTTTTAAAACTCATCTCTGAGTTTTAAGAGTCCATTTTGGAATGTAAAAGATGACCACTGGCTGTTTTTTTTTTAACAGTTTGCATGCTCTACTTTCCTGGCTTGGGATCATGAGGAGACCTCATTGTCCTGCAGTAGAAATAATTTGAGTTCTGGGCTTCACAATTTTATTACCACTTCTTTTGGTATTTGAATGAAAGTCAGATCGTGAATTAAGAACAAACCAGAACCTTACAGTCATGACTTAAAAAAAAACAAAAACAAAAAAAAAAAACTATTGTGGTAAGTATATACATAACAAAAAACTTGCCACTGTAGCTATTTTTAAGTGTGCGATTAGGTGACATTAATTACTCCCACCATGTTCTACAATTACCACTCTCTATTTCTGAAAGTTTTTCACCACCCCAAACAGAAGCTCTGTACCCCTCCCCCCAGCCCCTGGTAACCATTAATAACCTTTTGTCTCTATGCATTTGCCTATTCTAGATAGCTAAGTGGGATCATATAATATTTGTCTTTTTGTGTCTGACATTTCACTTAGCATAATGTTTTCAAGGTTCATCCCTGTCATAGCATGTATCAGAACTTTATTTCCCTTTATGGCTTAATAATATTCCATTATATATATATATACCACATTTTGTTTATCCATTCATCTGTTGATGGATGTTTGGGTTGTTTCCACATTTGGCTATTGTAAATAATGTTGCAGTAAACACTGGTGTACAAGTACCTGTTTGAGTCCCTACTTTCAAGCCTTTTCAGCATATACCTAGGGGTGGAATTGCTGGGTCATACGGTAGTTCTGTTTAATTTCTGAGGACTTGCCAAACTGTTTTACACAGTGGGTGCACCATCTTACGATGCTCGAGGGTTCCAGTTTCTCCACATCCTCACCAACACTTATTATTTTCCACCTTTCTGATAATGGCGATCCTAGTGGGTATGAAGTGGTATCTCATTGTAATCGTGACTTCTCTGTAATTTTCAGCTTCTTCTCATTGCCAACAACAGCAACCTCCAAGTCCACAGATGGTGTTAGTCATACTGATGATGTACATAATTAATTAATGCCTTGAGTCAGTATCCAACCATATTTGCTTTGTACAAGAGATATATTACTGAAAAGTTGCAGATACATTGAAATCTGCTAAATCAAATCTATTTTTAAATGCACTGGAGTAGCCTGCAATTTAAAGGTTATTTGACGTTAAACCCCTAAAGTAAAGAATTATTTGCAAAGAAAACAATTGTTCTCCATTTATGATTTTTTAGAGGCATATTTTATAGTCTTGGGGAAGACACTGCGGTAAGAATGAGATGACTGAGTTTGAAGCTCATGCCTCCCACTAGCTAAACCGGTGACTTTAAGTAGATCAATTAAATCTCCCAGTGCTTCAAACTTCTCAGCTAAAAACCTGGAATTCAGTCCTTAAACAAACATTTATTTATGACCTCTTATGGAACGGATAGGTGAGAGCAAAATACTTGCTCTCAAAAAGCTCAAAGATGAGTTGGGAGACTAAGAGACTAATAGCACCAACTCAGGGTACTTGGTGCTACTGATGCTATGGGCATGTCATGGCAGCCCCAAGGCTGCCTACCCAGGAAAAAGATTATTGGAGAAGGTTCTGGAGGAGGTAATTTATCGCCAAAAAACCACAGCCCTGAGAGGTTAATCAATTTTCCTAAATTACTTTCATTAAAGTTCTACTGATTTCCAGGCTGATGGTCTTTTCCTTTGAATATGAGAACATAATTTAAAATGTAAGGCTCTTTTTATTATTCCATTGAGGGTGTGTTTGTAGTAATAAAAACATCAATAATTATAGCTCAGATTTTGTGCCAGTCATTATTTTAAGGGTTTACACGTGCTTATTCATTAAATTCTGTTAACAACCCAATGAGGTAGGTATTTTGAGGAACTGAGGCGCAGAATTTAAATCACTTGCCCAACATTGCATAGCTAATGATGGAGCCGGGAAAGCAACATGCCAGATGCATTCTGTATGTTGTCTTCTGTAATCCTTAAGACAACTGAAAGAGGTGGTCTTATAAGCCTCACTTTATGAATGAGGAGCCAGAGGCACAAAGCCAGTAAGTGGAGGAACTGGGATTTGAACCTATGCAGTCTGGCCCAGAGCCTGTACTCTTACTTCCATGTTCACTTAGTTTGATTTAAAGTAGGTGTATCTATACCACAAGTCTGTCTGTGAAGGACCCCTGAACTTATTCCCAGTCTTGCACGGTCTGAGCTAGGGTCGTTCTCTGTGGCTGTTTCCTATCCTCAATGAGTGTTATGCGCTCATTACCTCAAGTGTTTATGTTTTTGTCTATTTTTCTCATTAGGCTTGTGACTTCTTAGAGATAGGGATGATACGATAAACTTATTCATATGTATGTTTCCAGCACCTAGCATAGTGCCTATGCCTAATAAGTGCTCAGTATTCAAAACAGAGCTGAATGAATGGATTTCCCATCCTGAGAACACCATGACTACTAACCAAAGAATGTCCACAAATCATTTCTGGTCTACCGGTTGCATGTGTAGCCATTCTGTTGTTAGAATTTGATCCACCTCTGCATCTTAAGAAGCTGATACAGGTCTTAGTATAGTAAATGCTCCAAAAATATCCGTGAATGAATGGATGGATTAGTAAGGGAGGCCAGGGATACAAATGGGAGGCTCATCACAGCTTCTGAGGAGCTGCCCATGAGAGAGATGATAGATGTTATCAGAGGAGGGAGACCAGAGCTCCTTGCAGGATCCCCAGGGCGGCAGCCTTCGTGGCAGGTGCTGCACGTGAGGTCAAGGCAGGCGATGTCCTGAATTTACAACTCCTCATCTGACCCCCAGGGGCACTTATTTCTGGCAGAATTACCTGCGTAATTGCTATTGGAATGCTTTGCCTCAGTAGTGCCTTAATTAGGTCAAATTTTATACCAAGGGCTTTAACTTAATGCTGTATTTGCAATTCTAAGGCCCCCTACTCTCAACACTGCTGGGAAATAGTCACATTTTCTAGAGGTGGGGACACCTTGACCCAGAGCTGGTGTGTTCACTCCTCTTGGGGGCATGGCTGGGAAAGGGGTCCAGGGGAGCTAGGGGAAAGGAAATGTGTGTGCCAGGAGAATCATGTAAATGCTTCTAGAAAGAAAATCCTGTCTCTAAATAACTGTGTTCCAAGCATTTCTTGGGTAATTGTAGGATCCAAGGCTCTTCGAGTTTGGTTAAATTACATAGTTTTGCTCTCCGTGCGTTAAAGAAGTAACCCTTTTTATTATCTGCCTTTTAACAAGCAGAACACGCGCCTAAAGTTACACCCTTCCTTTCCCCACCATGCCACCCTAATAATGAGAAATGAGCCGTCTGCCCAGAAACAAACACAATATAAAAATTACACGAATCCATAATCCCCAACCCAGAAGGAAGGGAGCAGCTGCCACCTGGTACCAAACAGAAAACAGTTTAATATTTACCCAGAAGACAAGGACCCCCAGCAGGCTGTAATTCCTTTGTGGGGTGGGGGAGGCAGAAGGAGGCCAGATGAGAATCACCTCCACAGGCCCTGCCTGTCGAGAAAGGGACCTGGTGGAAATCAATTCAGCGAGTTTGATGTTGCTGTCCCCTGTCACAGGGCGCACTCAGAAGGCACCTAAGGAGGCCATCAATCTGTCACGGGAAAGGGGAGGCGGGGGTGGGGGAGACAGGCGGTAATTGGAATTGAGCTTCACTGGGGACTTTTCCTCCAGCCGGAAGGGAAGCGTAGTGAGAGAACATGGAGCAGAGCCATCCCTAAGGTAAGGTAAACGGGGCTTTTGCACCTGGCCTTGGGGACCTGTGCCTGTAAGATTTGAAAGTCTGCTCCGGCTATAACATTTCAGACTAATCTCTTTTCTAACTCCTGGTCTGGTCCCGGATTGGGATGAACTTTTACTCTCCTGGCCTGAGAAATGCACTTTCCCTTGCCTCAGTCAATTCAGGACTGGTACTGATTTATACATAATGCGTCCGTAATTTCTTAATCAAATGGTCTCTGAGTGAGAGGAAATTCAGTGATTAGAAACTGCAAGACATGGAAGCTAGTCAATCTTCTGTTTTATTGATAAATTGGAACGTTAAAACAATGATGCCAGTCGACATGACAGTTTTTTTTAAGAAACAGGCCGTTGATAAGGCTGTGTAAATCAGAATTGTTCTTAAACTGTGGTTGGGGAGACATGATATGGCAAAATGTCTACCAATAAAGTGGAGCATTACAGCAAATTACCAGTTTATCCACGCAGGCGAAGCTTCACTTCCCATGCCATGCTTGAGAACCAGTAAAGCTTGCACTTGTGAGGAGAGCCTCTATTTCTGCCTCTGTGCAGCTGTTTATCAGCAGCTTTTTAACACATTTTCACATATTAATGAGGTGGTATAGCAGTTCCAGAATTAGAACAGTGGGATGTATCATTGTCTGCCTTATCTGAAGATATGCCTGCTGTCAGCATCGTTACCAGGATGTGTACAATGGAAGATGAGCACGTTGGTGGGTGCAGCATATGTACACTCCCCCTTTTTCCCTGTGCCTTAAACCCCTCAGCTTCCGGCCATACCTGGATGGGTCCTGCTATTTACAGGTCTTGCTGCAGTTTGCAATTTTATCTCTTTGTTTTATCATTTGTGTGTCAGTAGGGCTTGCAAATTCTTCGTTTCCTTAATTCCTAACATAGTCCCTGGCATTCAGTAGGTGCTCAATAAATGAATGAGTGAATAAATGAATGTATACATAGGTGGATGGATGAAAGCATTTGTTCCCTTGGAGACTGCCCTCTACAGGCACAGTCCACCTGTCACTGTGGCTTAAGGAACAAAATAGGTAAGTGAATTTGCCTACACATGGTAAAAAGGCAGATGAGATCTCATGAGCTAAGAGTCTCAGAAACCTTAAGAAATATTTAACCCAATGGTTTCCAAATGCAGGTCTGCAGTTGGTGCCAGAACATTGCAAAGTTTTCACCAGTCTTCAATGACAAGAGAAAAATAAGGACATTGTAATGAGTTTTCTGACATTAGGTTCTGTTATGGATTGAATTATGTCCCCCAAAAATGTGTGTCACCTTGACTAGGCCATGATCCCCAGTACTGTGTGATTATCCACCATTTTGTCATCTGATGTGATCTTCCTGTGTGTTATAAATCCTACCTCTATGATGTTAATGAGGTGGGATTAGAGGCAGTTATGTTAATGAGGCAGGACTCAATCTACAAGATTAGATTGTGTTTTAAGTCAATCTCTTTTGAGATATGAAAGACAGATGCAAGCAGAGAGGCATGGGGACCTCATACCACCAAGAAACAAGAGCCAGGAGAGTAGTGCATCCTTTGGACCCGCGGTCCCTGCACTGAGAAACTCCTCAGTCGAGGAAGATTGATGACAAGGACCTTCCTCCAGAGCCGACAGAGAGAAAGCGTTTCCCTGGAGCCGGCACCCTGAATTCGTACTTCTAGCCTACTAGACTATGAGAGAATAAATTTCTCTTTGTTAAAGCCATCCACTTACGGTATTTCTGTTGTAGCAGCTCGAGATAATTGAGACAGGTGCTTTTACTTTATTTGGTGCTAAAGTATCCATTTTATAAGGAGTTCTGGTGGTGCAAATGGTTAACATTCTCGACTGCTAACCAAAAGGTTGGAGGTTTGAGTCTACCCAGAAGTGCCTCAGAAGAAAGTGCTGGTAATCTACTTGCAAAAAATCAGCTGTTGAAAACCCTATGGAGCACAGTTCTGCTTTGACACACAGGAGGTGACCATGTGTCAAAATTGACTCAATGACAACTGGTACTGCTTCTTTTATAAGATGATGATAACAGCAGATGATAAGCTTTTTAAAAATATGCCCTTACTTGCAAAACAAAAGTTTGTAACTTTTTATTCATTTCTGAGTCTTCTACAGTTTTTGTGAGGAAGTTTTTATTGGTCAGTGAAATTCCAATGTCTGAAACCCCTGATTTAACTCATCTCTTTTTGAAAAAAAACACTAAAATCACTTGTTGGCCTTAAGTGAGACACTTGGCTGTGTAAAAGAATTAGTTCATTTTAGTAAATGATGAGATGCTTCAAGTTGGATAAGTACCGTTCTGACTTTTTTTAGAGCAGAAATCCAGGCTGGTCACATACTTGTAGAAATGCCCTAACTAAGATATAGGATATTTCTTAAGTCCAGGTCAGTTGTAGGAACAGAGGAGCACAGAAGCCTACTTTACTAATGTCTGATGTGTTTTCTTCTGCTGTGGATGTAGCTGCTGTTCTGTCTTTAGTTAGAACATACACGTGCTCTGATTGCAGGGACGGATTACCTAATAAGCAAGGTATGCACAGGTTTATTTGTGCTTACTTACTAATCTGTAGTGCACAATTTCACCTGTTTTTCACTACGTTAAAGCTGGGATAAAACCCATGTGAAACTGTGCACTACAGATTAGTAAGTAAACACAATCAAGCCCATGCATACCTTGCTTACTGGGTAATTCGCCCCGTCTGACTGTGAAATGCCAAGTGCCTTTCTGAGCTACGAGAATTCTAGTTGATGTGAAACGTGTCTATGGCACATAGTGTAACCCTTGGTTTTTACATTGTTTTCCGTTCTCTATTTCTTGTTCAGAAGTCTTATCTCCCCTAAAGAATAGAAATAACTCCATTTGAATCCTGTGATTAAGTGATCAATTTTTTTTTTTTTTAACTCAATCTTTTCTGGGAGCCATTGGCTGCTTTTGGGTCTTTCATATGTTGGAAAGATCTGAGACTCCATCAATCTGGTTTCCAGCTCTGGCTCCGTGACTGATGGATGACAAGTTTATGAGCTAGTGCTGAATCTCGCTGTACCCGGATCCCTGTTGCTAAGAGAGAATAACAGTACTGACCTGCCTTCCCGAGAGAAGTGTCATATGCATTAACTGCCTGCCTAATGATGCCAGTGCTCTTTGAGAATATAAACATGCAACATTATCATTATGGTTAATACCACCAGTCTTAGGTTTAAAAAAAATTTTTTTTTCCCAAAAAGGAGAGACAGAAAGGTTATTAGAGAACACAATGAATTGAAGGCTGTGGTTTGTTCTTAATTCATGACTGACTTTGATCAGAATGGCTAAGCAGTGGGGATGCGGTCCTGAAGTCCTGAAGGTAATTATTTCTACTTCAGGGCACGGAGTCTTCTCTTTCTCCTCCTCCCATCGGGGAAAAAAGACAGCAAGAGTTAGGAAAGCTAATGCTGTTAAAACAAATAAGATGATTTCTATTCACTGGGTCAGGAAATGCTGTTTCCTAAAGGTACTGTTACAAAAAAGGCCAACCTGATTTGAAGGGGACCTGCACAGGGCTCACATCAGCCTCTAGCATCTTCTCATGGAAGAAGCCAGTGGCAGGAGGGGCTGCAATCATTTAAAAAAAAAAAAATCCATTAAACAAACAAACCAGTTGCCAGTAAGTCGATTCCGACTCATGATGACCCCATGTGTGTCAGAGCAGAACTGTGCTCCATGTTTTTTTAAAATTTTATTTATTTTGTTGTTGTTGAGACTATACACAGCAAAACATATACTGATTCAACAGTTTCTACAACTCAGTGACATTGATTACATTCTTCAAGTTGTGCAGCTCTTCTCACCCTCCTTCTCTGACTTGTTCTTCCCCACCTATATAAACTCACTGCCCCCGAAGTTTCCTATTTAATCTTTCAAGTTGTTGTTGTTAATTTAATTCCATATAGAGAGTTCTTAAAAGAGCATAATGCTTAAGACAGACTTTTTTTTTTTTTTTTTACTAGTTAAGCTAAATTATTGTTTGGTTTTAAGAAGACTTCAGGGGATATTTTTGGTTTAAGGTTTAAAGATTACCACAGGGCAATAATTTCAGGGGTTCATCCAGCTCTATGGCTCTAGAAAGTCTGAAGTCCATGAGAATTTAAAATTCTGTTCTGCAGTGTCCCCCTTTTGATCAAAGATTCATCTGTAGAATCTTTGATCAAAATATTCAGTAATGGTAGCCAGGCACCATCCAGTTCTTCTGGTCTCATGGCAAAGGAGGCAGTTGTTCATGGCAACAGTTAGCCACAAATTCCATTTCCTCCTCCTAATCCTGGCTCTTCTTCTTTTGTCGTTCCAGGTGAATAAAGACCAATTTGTGTGCATTGAATGACCGCCTCCATGGGGTTTTTAATTGCTGATTTTTTGGAAGTAGATTGCCAGGCCTTCTGTGGTGTCTCTGAGTGGACTGAGCCTTCAGCCTCTTGGTTAGCAGTCAAGTGCATTAACCATTTGCATCACTCCAAAGGCTTAACCAAACCCAAGCCCACTGCTGTCAGGTTGATTTTGACTCGTAGTGGCCCTATAGGACAGAGTAGAACTGCCTCATAGGGTTTCCAAGGCTGTAAATCTTTACAGAAGCAAACTGCCACTTCTTCCACAGAGTGGCTGGTGGATTTGAACTGCCACCCTTTTGGTTAGCAGCTGAGTGCTTTAACCAGTCCACCACCAGGGCTCCCCAAAGGGCCTTAGAGATCATCTAATGCAATTCTCCAATGGCCAGAGAAGGAAAACAGGCAAGGAAAAGGCCTTGCCTGAGGCAACACAGGCAGGAACCCAGTTCTCCAGATGGTCAGCTCAGTGCCCTTTTCACTGCTTGAGGTTTGGAACACCCAAATTTCAATCTCAACAGTGCAGCCAAATTGCTCAGAGCGGCCCCCTACTTCCTGCTTCTCTTACAGCCCAAATCAAACTAGGCCTTCCTGCTTCTACCTTCTACCCTCATTAGATTCTTAGAATTTCAAGGTTAAAAGGATTCTTGGAGACCCAGTAATTCTTGTCCAGTGCCCTTTCAACTTGTGAAAGACACTGTTAGTTCCTCAGCTGCTGCTGTAACTAATTACCACAAACGTAGCGACTTTAAAATAACATAAATTTATTATTGGTCAGAAGTCCAAAATGAGTCTTAAGGTGCTAAAATCAAGGCATTGGCAGGGCTGATTTTTATTCTGCTCTGTGGTCACCTTGTCTTCTCCTCTTCTATGCCAAATCTCCCTTCCTTCCCTCTTATAAGGACCCTTTTGATTACATTGGGCCCACCTTGATAATACAGGATCATCTCCCCATTGAAAGATCCTTAATTTAATCATGTTTGTGAAGTTCCTTTTACTGTATAAGATAACATTCACAGAATTCAGGGATTAGGACTTCGCTGTCATTAGGGGGCTATGACTCATCCTGCCACATCAGGCAACAGTCCTTCTGCCTTTTTTCTTCTTAACAGATTTCCTTTTTTCAGCTTTTGTTCCTCGTTTACTTGCCATCTTCATGTGCTGTGGTATCTATCTTCTCCCATCTATGCTTGCTTCTGAGCCCAGTGACATCACTAGGGTTGCTGTTAGCCAGTGCGATAACTCATGATGTCACCCCACCCCGGGACGTCCTACCGTACCAGACCATACAGAATCCTTAGTAAGGTTTTTGTACTCATAAATTATAATTCCTGTATATCATTCCTTCTTTTCCTTTAATTACTACTTCATTCTCAAAAAAGTTATTGATATAGGTTCACAAATACTAATTGCCACAATATTGTAGCTAAAATACCAGAAAATTTGACAAAATCAGCGACTATAAAAACACCAGCAGCAACAAAAAAAAAAAAAAACAGCACGTGCTTGTAGCGTGTGCAGATGAAAACATGTGATTCGAAGCGTCATTGTAATTGGGTAGTAATGACAGCATTAGAAGGTTCAAAAAGTAAATTAGCATAGAGTTTTAGCCTTGTAGGTATATTGATACATGTAAGCTGGGCTTATGAAAAAGATTTTTGTTATTATAACTAACTATGGGGATATTTTTATAAAAAATAATAAATTGCTGTAGAAACGTTGAACGAAAATTTTATAGATAGTGATTTTGGTGTCATCCAGCGCAGTCCGTACCCCCTGCACTTCCCTAATGACATCACTGTCTGTGCCTAAGCTGCTCCTTTTGTATCTCAAAAAAGATTGGCTTAAGACACACCCTACGCTGATATGGCCTCAT
Organism: Dugong dugon; assembly: GCA_030035585.1. Lineage (NCBI taxonomy): Eukaryota > Metazoa > Chordata > Mammalia > Sirenia > Dugongidae > Dugong > Dugong dugon. The sequence continues at coordinate 40,165,543 of CM057469.1, read as the reverse complement.
TAACATAACAAAAACTCCATTCCCAGATGGAATTATACCCACGGGTATAGAGGTTAGGATTTATGACACATATTTTGGGGGCACACAATTCACTCCACAAGAGGACCCAATCTCGAAATAAAGTTAGGAACTAAATATGGAGGAAAGAGAGCAGGTCAGAGACACAAGAGCTTTAAACTTGCTCATGACACAGAACATTCCACCCAGCATTATGGCCCAGCAGCATCCTAAGCCATGCCCCACATCAGTGCACCTCCTCCTCTGGGTGGACTGCAATGGAAAGAGCCCTGACTCCCCCCACCAGATGTAGCCCAGCCCTGCGTCTAACCCTGATTTTCACCTAGCAGGTGCTGAAAGGTCGTTGGATTTACTGAACTGGGTAAATCCTGAGGGACAAACACATATTCCCAATTGAAAGACTGAGGGGTTACTTTGTGCCAATGACATCAAGACAGATAAGAATGTAAGAGGGTGTGATGGTTAAGATTGTATGAACCATGGCTGGGCCATGATTCTCAGTGTTTTGGCAGTTATATAATGTTTTGATCACTTCTCTGTTGAAATTTGATATGTGATCATCCCCATGATGGAATCTGCTGAGTGGTACCAGTGGAGGTGGGGCCTGTGGCAGCTCACAGCCCCCTCAGCCTTCATCTCTCTGCCCTCCGCCTGCTACTTCCTTCCCGCTTGCATTGCCAAGGTTTTTGGCTTGTTCTGGACCCAGCAGCTGTCCTAACCTTTGGTTCTTGGGACCTCAGCTAGCAGTTTACCTGTCGAATTGGAATTTGTCGACCTTCACAGCCTGTGAGTGAGAGCCCTGCTCTCCGACCTGCCGACCTTGGGTTTGCCAGCCTCTGCAGCCTGGTGAATTGGGAGAGGCCTCTACCCTGATCCACTGAGTTGGGATGTTCTAGCCTGTATAGTTGTGTGAGCTGTTTCCTTGATACAAATCTCTCTTTATATATATAAAGTGTATATATATATACACTTTACTGGTTTTACTTCTCTAGAGAACCCAGGCTAAGACATTTCGTACCAAGAGAGTGGGGTGCTGCTCTAACAGATACCTAAGATGTAGAAGAGGTTTTGAAATTGTGAATGGATAGAGGAGTGGCAGAGGCAGAGGACCAGCAGCTGCAGAGAGGCGGCAGTGGCAGAACTAGGAGACCAACGTGAGAGGGCGCTAGAACCCACCCACGGAGCGAGAGAGCTGAGTGCCTGTGCACTGGAGGCTTTCTGGTGGTGTGGGGTGCCTCCAGGCACTTATCGGTGGAGCTACCGAGCTTTGGAACACTTGCTCCAGCAGGGCAGATGCAGGTGTGAGGCCTGAGGGCCGAGAGGCCACAGGAAGCAGAAGCTGAAGAGACAAGGAACACAAGAAGCCGAGCTGCCTCAGTCTCAAAAGGTATGGCCGTGACCTCTGGGGTTTCAAAGCGTGGAGCCATGGCCTCTAGTGTTTCTAAGGGTGGAGTCGCCACTCAGATGGACTAGGAGAATGGTGCGCCTAAAGCAAAGGGAGCAGAGTTGCCCTCCCAGTGGGCCTGGAAAGCAGAGCTGAAGCCCAGGGCCAAAGGGCCTCCACTCAGAATCTGGAGAGTGTGGCCAATACCTAGAGTCTGGAGGGCAGGGCTATTGTGTGAATGGTCTAGAAAACAGAGAATTATTTTCAAGCCTTGAGGGCTAATGTGATGTGTTCTGCTAACTTGCTTGGTGCCTGATATGCCTTCTTTCCCTGCAATTTCTCACATTTGTAATGGAAATGCCTAGCTTGTGCCTGTTCTGCCATTATACCTTTGGAAGCAGATAACATATTCTAGATTTCACAGATGAAGAGGAATTTTTGGATTTTGGACTTGGAGTTAAGACTTCTGCTATGATATAATGGATGAATATGTTTTGCGTGTTGCAAGGATGTGGTTTTTTTGGGGCCAAAGGGTGGAATGTCATGGATTGAATTGTGTCCCCCCAAAATATGTGTCAATTTGATTAGGCCATGATGCTCAGTATTATGTGGTTGTCCTCCATTTTGTAATTGTAATTTTATGTTAAAGAGGATTAGGGTGGGATTGCAGCACCCTTACCCAGGTCACATCCCTGATCCAATATAAAGGGAGTTTCCCTGGGGTGTTGCCTTCACCGCCTTTTATCTCTCAAGAGATAAAAAGGAAAGGTAAGCAAGCAGAGAGGGGGGACCTCAAACCACCAAGAAAGCAGAGCTGGGAGCAGAGCTCACCCTTTGGACCTGAGGTTCCTGCACTGAGATGCCCCCAGACCAAGGGAACATTGATGAGAAAGCTGACACAGAGAGAAAGCCTTCCCCTGAAGATGACGCCCTGAATTTGGACTTTCAGTTACTCTACGTGAAGAAATAAATTTCTCTTTGTTAAAGCCATCCACTTGTGGTATTTCTGTTATAGCAGCACTAGATAACTAATACAGAGGGGTTCTCTGGGATCTGAATATAAGACATGCTACAGTGTAGTGAAGAGAGCCCTGGTGGCTCAGTGGTTAAGTGCTCGGCTGCTAATTGAAAGGTTGGCAGTTTGAACCCACCAGTCGTTCCATGAGAGAAAGATGTAGCAGTCTGCTTCCATAAGATTTACAGCCTTGGAAACCCTATGGGGCAATTCTACTCTGTCCTGTAAGGTTGCTACGAGTCAGAATTGACTTGATGGCAATGAGTTTGGATAGTGTAGTGAGTAAGAGCGAGGACTCTGGGGCTGTGTAATCTTGGATAAGTTAACCTTCCAGGGTCTCAGTTTCCTTGTTCATAAAATGGGGGTAGTAACTTTTCTTACTTCATAGAATATTTTTTGCATTTATTAAATAACTTTATACTTGTAAATACTTGTAACAGTTGGGCACAGAGTGAGGGCTGGATGAGTTATGGCTGTTTTATAAAAGTGGGATTGCTGTAGAAGGGAATAGAGAAGCTTTCTAAGTGTTTGTATCCAAGATGGTTGAAATTCCAGAGAAGGAAGTACATGGATTTTATCACAGGCTCAGCCTCTTTTACCTGACCGTTTCTTCCTGCCTTGTGGCACTTAACCTGGCGGCACAAATGGCCCTTCTCATCCAGAGGGAAAATCTTACTGTAGCTGGTTTGGGGCTGTTATTTAGGCAGCTGTTTTTTGGTGTGATCCCAAGTGAAATGTTTCAGCTGGCTCTTCCCTCAGGCTCAGAAGTCACCTGGCCAGTGTAAGCTTCTATGGTCCTGGAACGCTCAGCTGGAATCTCTGGCTCTGTTACACCAAGCAAGTGGCTTGGGACCAAGGGGAACAGCAGTTGGAGACAATGATAATTGGAAGGTTACCAAAACCCAGGAATATTCTTATCAGTTATGTGCTTGTGTGTGTGTGTTGTGTGTGTGTGTGTGCAGGTCTGTGTATAGTGAGTGTGCATGTATATGTGTCTATATGTGTGTGTGTGTGGGTTGTGTACGTGTGTGTGTGTTGTCTGGCCAGATGGTTAAAAGAGGTCTTTACTAGGAATCTTTGAAGCAATATTTTCCTTCCAACTTGCCTGGCTTTTGTGGTCCTTCAGAATTTCATTTTTGCGTTGGTAGTTTGAAGGTCTTTTGGAATGCAGCCTTTTCCTGTTCTTTGCTCAACACTATTTTATCTGACCAATTAGGACTCCAACTTGGGAGACCTCCATACCCTCTGGTGTTGCCCTTTTAAAACCTTTTTCAACCGCATTTTCCCCATTTCTATCAGAATCATCCCTGAGAAGTGACAACTCTTCATCTTAAGTGGCATCTGGCAGGGGCTGAGGGACTCTTAGGTAAATACAGATTTTTGTTTGGATACCTGATTAATTCAACTTCCTCTTCCCCTATATTCCAGCACCAGCAACTCTTGTCACTTTCTGAATTCCAAGAAGGGGATTTACTTTTGGAATCAGAAAAAAAAAAAAAAAAAAAAAAAGAAAAAATCAGTGCTTGACGGCTTCACTTCTTTGAATCCTATTTAGTTGGATCAGTTATAATCTTTTATTTCCCATGATAGATTTTACACAAGAATATTCATTCAACAAATATTTACTAAGTATCTGCTGGACAGGGATAGATTACCTAATAAGCAAGGTAAGCACATGTTTAGGGCATCAACAAAACAGGGACACCAGTTGTGCAAAGCAGAGACCCATAGATGCCAAGCAGACAGGACACAAGGAAAAGCAAGCGCCACAGTGGAAGAGAACTGGCAGGCACTAAAGGAAACTGATACCAGCTCCAGCGTGTGAGAATGTGCCAACGAGAAATAAAGTTCACGCAGGGTTACGGCAGCACCCATATGCAAGGCTGTTTAAACTATGAGGCCCCTACCACTTCAAAACCTTTGTTGACATCTCTTTCTGTCTTAGTTACCTAGTGCTGCTATAGCTAATTTATTCTCTCACGGTTTAGGAGGCTAGAAGTCTGAATTCAGGGTGCCAGCTCCAGGGAAAGATTTCTCTCTCTCTCGGCTCTGGGGGAAGGTCTTTGTCATCAATCTTCCCGTGGGTCTAGGAATTTCTTGGAGCAGAGACTCAGGGTCCAAAGGACATGCTTCGCTCCTGGCTCTTCTTTCTTGGTGGTAGGAAGTCCCTCTCTCTCTCTGCTTGCTTCTCTTTCCTTTGATGTCTTGTAAGATAAAAAGTGATGGAGGCCACACTCCAGGGAAAACCCCTTACATTGATCAGGGCTGTGACCTGAGTAAGGAGGTTGCATCCCACCTTAATTACCTTACAACTGCTTGGCTGATCATATCAAATCGCAACATGGGGGATGATTATATCATTACGTAACTGCCAAACCACTGAGAATCATGGCCCAGTCAAGTTGACGCATATTTTCGGGGGACACAATTCAATCCATGACAGTCTCCTATGGTTCCCTCCCATGTAATTGAAACTCATTATCACAGTTCATCTCTTGGGAGTATACTATTTCTTTCTAATAAACCAGAGGTAGGGTGGACTGTTGAGTATAACTCTTGCTACATTCACCCAATATGCAACTGGATCTAACATAAGCAGTTACTGGGCAAGGACAGATTATATTAATAGATAACAGGTCTCTGATCCATTGTGAGAGAACTATCTTGTACATCCACATCTGCTGATCCAGCAATTCCAGCCAGGATGGCCAGCAATGCTCTTTGTCATGGTACGAACACAAGGGTGTTCTGTTGCGCACGTCCTGGTAAACAAGGAATGGGAACTCCAGTCCCAGATGATGTGCAAAAGTAAGGGAACTTGAATAAGTCAACCACTGCAATGAATTCAATCAAGTTACTTTTTAACTGTGTAGAATTTACGTACAGAGTTATGTTCTAAGTTTTGTAAACAAAAATATTTATAATTTTAAAATATGTTTGGCATACATGCAGATGCAATCTAGCATACATTTAATATAATACTAACATGAGTGATAATATAATACTAACATAGCAAATGTCCCAAAATACTGGAAATATTAATATTTATCTAACATGAAAAGTTTTAATTTATGTATCAAGTGAGTTTCATTTTTTATTTTCTGTTGCATGGGACACAGTGCTTCATATTAGTCTATATAGACTAATAAACAAGGTATTAGGCACATTAAGAGGATGCAAAATTCAATATTTATTTATCATGCAAAATATTTCTATTTTGCAACAGTGAGTGTTTCTAAGTTCGTCTTCCAAGAAAGCAACAAAGGGCATTTATCAGAACATTACATTTATATTTTATCAGAATATTTACAGATCTACATGTAAGGAATTGAACAAATTTCTCAAGGAAATAGATTAAATTTATTTAAATATTTAGATAATAAAAATTATAGAAATGTATTTTATTTTCCTTTTCCTTCATACTGCCTATCTTTTAAGAAATGGATTGATATTGTTATGACTCAGAAAACAGACTTGTTCATCGAGAAGTGTCGCTATTGTTACATCTATTATGGATGTATCTCCGAATACGGGAGTTGAACAATTCCACAAAGAAATAAAATGTACCTTTATATTTTCCTTTTCTTTTTGGACCTATCAGGTATAACCTCACATTCAGGTCTTTCTCGTTGACCACATAAAAATGTGCCAGTGGCACTATAATCACGTGACTCATGATGCGTCTGGTCCTATCCTGTGCAAAGCAAATGCAAATACATCTTCAGATTGAACATATCCTTGTATTGTATCCTGTTCTTTGCGATTGCTCTCGTCCCTGTCGGATATCAACAGTAGTCCAATGAACTGTGAAGATGCAGCATCAAAGGACGGAAAGTGAGTGCGCAAGTTTTTAAGTATTATTTCAAGACTAAAAACACTCGTGGAGATCTGCGAAGGGCCTGCTAACAAGTATTGTATGACAAACGAATGAAATTATTTCTGACTGTCTTATAAGTACTATTTCTTTTGACAATCTCAGACCTGAAGAACAAAATCACATGTTCCAAATAAATTTTTTTACTTACTAATTTTCAAATATAAAATTTTGTGTTAATGTCCAAATATGAAAGTAAATTTTATTTTATAAATTTTATTTATTTTCAATTATTCAAATTTTCTGTGGTAGAACTAAATTTAAAAAGTGACATAATTTTATATCCATGTAAAATGAAACAGCAACAATTAAGTGGAATGCAAAAATGAAAGCTCCACAAAAGATAAAAAGAAAAGGATTTGTGAATCCCTAAAGACAATTCCAAAATTAAGTTCCTCTTTAAAACGTAATGAATCAGAAGAGACTTCTTGATCACTTGAGTTTAATCGGTGCAAATCATTTTACCAGAACCACTAGTGCCGATATTACTAATAGCAATACAAATACAACAGAATTTGTTCCAAATTCTGCATCATTCCTTGCTGTGCCGAAGAAAAAATTACATATGATGTGGACACTGAAACTAATTTAGAATCTGAAATTGTTGCATCTGCAGACCCCATACATAACAGAAATACAGATCCTGCTTTGTGGAATAATTTTTCTTCTAATGATGTAAATTATGGGATCGAAAGAAGGCCACGTGATTGTGGACCATTTGAAAATTTGTGTTGAAAACTTTTGGGTGGCAAGCAAACAAGATTCTGTAGCCACAAGATATTTCTAGGATGCAAAGGTAAGGGTGAAATTTATAAGAGGGTGTGGCTACTGTATTCTCCATCACTCACCTCGATATACTGTTTGGTTTGCAAACTATTCAGTCCTAAATCATTTAATTCTCGGTTTGCTACGAATGGATTTAGCTATTGGCACAACTCAAATATGACTGATAAACATGAAAACGGTTCAATTCACAGGGATTGTATGTTGTCATATTTAAGCTGAAGAGATGGTTTGCCTTAACTAATGAACTGGAAACACAAATGAATGAATGTCAGTATGGAAAGCCATTTTGTAACATATTGTTGCTGCCATTATAACAATCGCTGAAGAAATGAAGTGTTTGGGCTGCCACAAAATGGAAATTTTTTGGTTTTACTTGAACTTGTTTCTCAGTTTGATCCATTTTTAGCAAGTCATATCTCAAAATACAGTGACACAGGAAAGAGCAACCCATCATACGTGTCTAAAACAACGTGTGAAGAATTAATAAACTTAATAAGTAATAAAACTATTTTCAGTGAAATAAATATAGCTCAATATTCCAGTTTGTCTGTAGATTCCACTCCCGATCTTTCTCATACAGATCAGTTAAGTATTGTTTTAAAACATGTATCTCCATCAAATGGAATACCTGTCAAGTGATTTATTACATTTACTAGCTTAAAAAGTCATACCAGTGAAGACATTGCAGATCAAGTAGTTCACTATTTATGTGACGTTTGCAAAATTGATTTTCCTAAGTGCAGAGGCCAGTCCTATGAGAATGCTTCCAATATGTCAGTTTGTTATAAAGGCATGCAACAGAAAATTTTAGAACATAATGAATATGCCATTTTCATACCATGTGGCTCACATTCACTTAATCCTGTAGGATGCAGTGCAGTGGATGGTTGTCTGGAAGCAGCTGATTTTTTTTCTACTGTTCGGTTACTCTACACATTTTTTGGCTGCCTCTACTCACTGATGGGCAGTGCTTAAACTGCGTTTAGGCAATGATCAATTTTTAAAATTCCTTTCTAATACACGTTGGGAAGTGCATTCTGTAGCAATGAGTGCAATCCTGTAATCACATACTCAGATTCTAGATGCCCTAAAAAATATTGCTGAAGACCAGACACAAAAAGGAGATATCAAAAGAGAAGCTGAAAACGTCACCAACAAAATGTAAACACTAGAGTATGTATTTAGTTGGTTATGAGGAATTGCAGCATTTTCATTGGATGAGTCAAGCTCGCCAGGATTCAGAAGTAAATTTAAAGACATGCACAGATCTCTACCAGTCATTAACGGGATGTTTACATATTTTAAGAGAAGATTTTGAAAACACAACAAAACAAATACTGCCAAATACTGATTGTCAAGAAGTTCACCATAGCAGAAGCATTAGAAAGAAACAAGTACACGACGGAAGTGATCCGGAAGTATTGAGTGCCAGAGATCAATTTTGCGTAACCACATACTGAAAGTTTATAGAATTCTTTCAGGTGGGTTTTCTGTCTGAAACAATGTTGATATACCTGATGAAGAATGCATGAAGGCATCCAAGATATTAGTGCAGGCTGATCCCGATGACTTAAATACAAACTTTTATGGAGAAGTGCAACAATTTCATTCTTACATGAGGACTAAGTTTACAGATTCAGTAACACAAATTTTACTCATGTAGGTATGTATGAATCCATAATAGAAGATAAAATGCAATGTGTATTTCCCAATGTTGAAATTGCTTTATGCATTTTCCTGACTTTAATGAGAGACACGTAGCATTGGGCAAATCTGCTGGAAAAGATCTCTTTCAAGTGTTAAAAAGCAAAGACATCACTTTAAGTACTAAGGTGAGCCTGACCCAAGCCATGGTGTTTTCAATCGCCTCATATGCATGTGAAAGCCAGACAATGAATAAGGAAGACTGAAGAAGAATTGATGCCTTTGAATTATGATGTTGGTGAAGAACGTTGACTATACCATGGACTGCCGGAAGAACGAACTAATCTATCTTGAAAGAAGTACAGCCAGAATGCTCATTAGAAGCAAGGATGGCGAGACTTCATCTCACATACTTTGGACATGTTACCAGGAGGGACCAGTCCCTGGAGAAGGACATCATGCTGGGTAAAGTAGAGGGTCAGCAAAAAAGAGGAAGACCCTCAACGAGATGGATTGACACAGTGGCTGCAACAATGGATTCAAGCATAACACTGTGAGGATGGTGCAGGACTGGGCAGCGTTTCCTTCTGTTGTATATAGGGTCGCTATGAGTTGGAACTGACTCCACACCACCTAACAACGATAACTTTAATGATCACAAACTGTATAAGAGAATGCGCATTTTCATTTCTAAAGAGACTCAAAATCCCTCAGCATACAACAGTGATTCAAGAAATACTTGATTCTTTATCCTTATTATGTATGGAAGTAGACGTTGTTTGGCGGCTTAACTGTGATGAATTCACTGAAGAATTTGTAAGAGCAAAGAATAGAAAGATATTTTTAATTACAACATTTTAGAGATGAAAGATCTATCTAAAAATAAAATACAGTAATTTGTTGTAATATATGTTTTCTGATCATTAAATTTTCCTTTATGGCATCTTTTCATTTGTTCATTTATAATTATAGCATTTATTACAAAACAAGCATCAAAACTGAATTATGAGCCATTTAAAGCAAAACTGGTGAAAGTCAGTTTTTTGTTGTGGGAGATCAACAGAATTTTACATTGACTGTTGAAACACCTAAGTTCACTGGCTCATTTTCTTTGTTGTAGAATGTATGGAATATTCTTTTTATAGAAAATGTGGTAAACCCATTGCCATCGAGGATTGTGACTCATAGCAATCCTATAGGACAGAGTAGAACTGCTCCATAGGGTTTCCAAGGAGGGGCTGGTGGATTCGAACTGCTGACCTTTTGGTTAGCGTTGAGCTCTTAACTACTGCACCACTAGGGCTCCAGAAAATGTGGCATATAGTAAAAATCTTAGTACCTTGCATCCACTAACATTTTTTTTTTTTTATTGTACTTCAGGTGAAGGCTTACAGAACAAATAGTTTCTCATGAAACAGTAGTACACATATTGTTTTATGACATTGGTTAACAACTCCACAACATGTCAACCCTCTAACTTCTCAACCTTTTCTTTTGGTGAAAATACACATAGCAAAAGATACACCATTTCAAAAATTTCTACATGCACAGTTCAGTGACATTGACTACGCTCTTCCAATTGTGCTGTTATTCTCACTTAAGATGAAGGCTTACAGAACAAAATAGTTTCTCATTTAACAGTTACTACAAATGTTGCCCTATGACAGTAGTTAACAGTCTCACAACACATCAGCAATATCTTTACTCCACCTTGGGTTCCCTATCACCAGCTTCCTTGTGCATCCACTAAAATTTTTACAATCCAATTCATCTCATTCCACTAAAATGGCATCTGCCACTTTTGCGTTTGATAGCTAATAATATAGTCACGTTTAAAAAGAAGTTATATAACACACATATACATACATACATACATATGTACATATAACTCACGTATCCCATTCGAATGAGTGAGTAAACAGAGGAGAGGGCTCCATAGATTATCAGAGTTCTACTCTGACACACTCGTGGCCCCTGTGAGTCAAAACTGACTTGATGGCAACTAGTTTGGTTTTTGGTATCTCTGTATCTGTAAAATAAAGACTGTCATCTAATGGGGGAGACATGATATATGCAAAAGCAAATGCAAAAGTGGCTCCAATACAAGGCAACATAGTGCCATAACAATGATACAGCCTTAGTGTTTTTAGAAGGGGAGAGTTTGCTACTGACTGAATGGGAGACAAGGGTAGGTGAGAGTTTCCTGGAAGAGATGACATTTCAGTTGGGGCTTGAAGGATATGTCTCAATGCAGCTTATCTGGCATGAAATTTCTCTGAGAATCCAAGCAATGTTCCTCAGACATCAATATCCCCCAAATCAAATCTCAGATTTTTGTAGATGCTTCTTCCTGCTTTCTTGCAAGCAACACTGGTGACAGACTTCCTGAATGGAATTGACTGCTTTGGCATTCATTTGCATGGTTGGGTTCTCTGCTTGGATCTCTCTGGGTCCAGGCATGCTGGGCATCACTGCTCCATGTCCTGTGGCCATTGCCACACTTAAGCACAGACTCATTTTGGGTTTCCAATTTGCTTCAGTACCTGCTCCGTGCAGGGCACTGGGCTTGGGCTACAGCCTTCATTTTGATCAGCAACGTTTGCCAGGACATACCAGAATTATATTTGACCCAAAACTCTGGAAAGAGCAGTGGTCCAGGGATCAAGACACTTGGTTTCTCAACCCCTGGCTATTGGTAAGGCCACAGGGACTGTATTAGTTTTTTTTTTTTTGTTATTATAACAAATAACAACAAACTTAGTGGTGTAAAACAAGACAAATTTATTCTCTTACAGTTCTCCAGGCCAGAAGCCCAAGATGGCAGGGTTATGTTCCCTCTGGATGCTGCAGGGGAGAATCTGTTTCCTTGTATACTCCAGGTTCTAGAGCCACATTCCTTGCATTTTTTGGCTCATTGCCCCTTCCTCCGTCTTCAAAGCAGGCAGTGTAGATTCTTCAGATCTCTCTGTCCCTCTGCTTCTCACATTATCTTCTGTCTCTCTGATCGCTTGCCTTCCTCTTCTAAAGATCCCTGTGATTACATAAGGCTCACCTGCATAATCCAGGATAATCTCAACTCAAGATCCTAAATTTAATCACATCTGCAAAGTTCCTTTTGCCGTAGAAGGCAACATTCACTGGTTCCGGGGATTAGGATGTGGACATCCCAGGGGCCGTTATTCAGACTACCACAAATGACCTTGGATGGCTCGCTTCCCTCTCTGTGCCTCAGTTTCCTTGCTGCAAAATGAAAGGGTGGGTTAGAAGAGATCTGTCCTAACGCCCAAGGGTTCTGGAATGTGACGATTGATATTGACCTCAGCATGCTCTGTGACTACGCATGCAGGCCCTACCTTCCCGGGGGGTCCTGTGCCTCAGGGAAGAAGCACTGGGGACACCAGTGTGGATGGGGAGGCCCTGCTGGACTTGGGTCGGCTCTGATCCAGCTTTAGCTGGAGTCAACGCCTCTGGCTGGTGTGCCTTCCCTTTCCTTCTCCTCTGCTTTGCTCGTAGATTCCTGAAGCTCCCGACTTCATTAAAACCCTTTTATGGCTGCTGGCACATATATGTTCCCGCTACATTTTCCACCCTGGAGGTTTACTGGCAGGCATTTGCGCCACTTCAGTATGTTCTGGCATCATGGCGGATACTGGGGCACCTGCCTACAAAACAAGGAAGTTGTTCTGCGCCACATTTGAGAGTTGGCTCGTATGAGGGGATGCTTCCTGGAGGAGTGATTGTGTGAAACTTGTATCTTTTGGCTTCTGTACAGCGAGAAAGGCTTACAAGTATGTTTACTATTTCCTTTGTGTTATTGGGTAGTTACCGTTACTGACATTTGGAAATATTCGAGTAAATGAGTTTTTTTTGGGGGGGGTGAAAACAGTTTGTGATGTACTTCCTGGGCCATGGGATTCATATGTACTGCCTATATGATGCACTTCATGAAACATAGGACTGACTTGTACCACGTGTGTGATGTGCTTCATAGAACATGGGACCTATATGGCTCGCTGATGACATCTTTTATAAAGTGCTTGCCTCTCTGGGGACACCTTCTATTAAGTGCTCATCTCTCTGATATTTTATGGCTCAAGTGTAACTGGGAAGTGTGATGTACTTCCTGGGTCATGGGACCGATATGTACTGCATCTGTGATACACTTCATGAAACATGGGACCGATATGGCCCACTTGCAATTGGCACCCCATGTTTTCAAATAATAAAAAACTACCAACAAACAATGATTCAGCATCTATTTCATTAGTGAAAAAACATAGCATTACCAAACATTTAAAAAGAAACAAAATCAGCCTTTAAAGGGTCACGTTGCTCTTCAAAGTGACAATTTAGAGAATTACCGCTCCCCCTCCCCCTAATTTTCAGGAAGGGGAATGAGTGTGAAATGAGTCCATTGATGGAGCCCAGACAGTAAATATTTGCCGAATGAAGGGAAGAACTGCTGACCCTGACTCCCTCTAGGACACACGTTCTCAGCGGGAGTGGGAACTGGTTCCCAGGGCGGGGACCAAAAAAATCTTAGTCTTTTTATATGTAAAACACACACACACACACACACACACATGCACACACATATACACATGCACAGAGTACATGTACTGTATATCTGTGGTATTAAAACTTAAAATTTCACGATGGGACAAGTAAGAAAAAAATGTCTGAAAAAGTTCCTAAAAACAAAAAACAGTTAGTTGCTGTTGAAATGATTACAACTCGTGGTGGCCCGCTGTGTATCAGAGTAGACTTGTGCTCCGTAGGGTTTTTTTTTTTTTTTTTCAATTCTTTTTTTTTTGGTTTGTTTGTTTATTGTTGTAGTTTAAATGAAGTTTACATTTCAGGTTAGTCTCCCATACAAAAATTTATACTTACATTGTTATGTGACCCTAATTGCTCTCCCCATACTGTGACAGCACACTCCTCCTTTCCACCCCTGATTCCCCATGTTCATTCAACCAGCTCCTGACCCTCTCTGCCTTCCCATCTCACCTCTAGACAGAAGCTGCCCATTTAGTCTCTTGTATCTACTTGAGCTAAGAGGCACACTCCTCACGAGTATCACTTTTTGTCCCCCAGTCCAGTCCCTGTCTGAATCCATAAGGTTTTCAATGGCTGATTTTTTGGAAGTAGCTCACCCGGCCTTTCTTCCGAGGTGCCTCTGGGTGAACTCGAACTGTGAAATTTTGGTTAGCAGATGAACATGTTAACTCTTTTTACCACCTAAACAACAGCAACAACAACAACAAAACAGTTGCTTTTGAGTGGATTCTGACACATGGTGACTTCATGTGTTGCAGAGTAGAACTGCCCCATAGTTTTCAAGGCTGTGACTTTTTGGAAACAGATTGCCAGGTCTTTCCTTGGGGTGCCTCTGGGTGGGTTCGAATCACCAACTTTTAGGTTAGTAGTTGAGCGCTTAATCATTTGCAACACACAGGGACTCTAAAAAAGCTCCTTAGGGGAACTATAATGAAGAACACTTTGAAAACACTGCTCTAGGACCTCATGACTTTTCCTCTCCTCTCAGGGAGAAAGCAATTCTGAGACCACTGAGACATAAGAAGATTCATTCCTCTCTCCCACTGTTCTCTTTCAAAGGTGGTAGTATCCCCCATTGAAGCTCTTCCCAGGGCTTTGCTGCTCGTTGCTTTGGGGCCCCTTGGGATATGCTTTGTGGCTCTTGAAGGCTTCAGTGATGTCTTCTGAGAGGAGATAGCTTAGTGTGAGGCAGACTCAGGATCATTCACTCATTCATTCATTCATCCAGTGCCAGCTCCTCTACTTACTGTGTGCCTTCAGGTAAGTTATTTAACTTCTTTGAACCTCAGTTTCATCATCTGCAAAACAGAGATAGTAGCACCTCCCTCATAATGTAAAAGTTAAAATGAGATATGTATGAGATATGGTACATATATGTACTATATGTGGCACAGAGAAGATGAGCAATCAATGCAAAATCTCTTCTGTTCTCACACCAAGATTTACTTTTTATTTTTCCTTCCCTTCCCTCCCCTCCCCTCTCTTCCCTTTGCTTCCCTCTCTTTTTCTTTTTTAGGTGGCAGGGATGCCTTAGAGAAGAATCTTTTCATTTAGCCCTTCTGGATTCCGAGCACATCTGAGATTAATATCAGTCAGAACTTGAGCATTGGTGCCAAATCCTAAACTCCTTATGCCGACACGTGGGCCACATGAAGAGACTTTTCTCAGTGCTAGGTGATGCTAATTGCCATCTGATCTGAAGCCAGAGTTGCTTTCCTTTGTTTAATAATTTACATCTTCTCCGAGAACACTGAGCTAAAGTTTAAAATTACAGAAAGAGATGATTTATTTAAATGCCAACAGAGCTAAACTGCAGTGAAATTGCCCAGGCCCCCTTTGTGGGCTGCCACTCACTCGCTACCCAAAACCCAAGGTGGCATTCAAGGGGGTGTGCACATGAGACAGTGTGAGAGTTAAGCTCTTGAGATCTTAGGTCTCGGTCAAGCTTAGCTTTGTGGGTGTCACCAGCTCATGCTGGCTAAGAAGCATGGCAGGGCTTATCCAAATTAGTACATTACAGTCCCACACCCTAGTGTATGGTACTTACCTTTGTATTCATTCATTCATGCATCAAGCATTTATGGAGCCCTGGTAGCACAGTGGTTAAGAGTTTGGCTCATAACCAAAAGGTTGGCACCACCAGAAATCCTATGGGGCAGATCTACTCTGTCCTATAGGGTAGCTATGACTTAGAATCGACTCAACAGCAATGAGTTGTTTTTTTTTTTTTTTTGGGTTTGCTGTGTGACAGGCATGCTGTTGAATGGTGTGGATAGTTACAAAGATGGAGATGGAGAATTCCACTCTCAAGCTGCCCACAGTCTGGTGCAGAAAATATACAGTAATATAGTAGTTTGAATGTACCACGGACTGGCAAAAGAGCAAACAAATCTGTCTTGGAAGAAGTACAACCAGAATGCTTCTTAGAAGCAAGGATGGCGAGACTACGTCTCATATACTTTGGACATGTTACCAGGAGGGATCAGTCCCTGGAGAAGGACCTTACTCTTGGTAATGTAGAGGGTCAGTGAAAAAGAGGAAGACCGTCAACAAGATGGATCGACAAAGTGGCTGCAACAATGGGCTCCAACATAGCAACAATTATGAGGATGGTGCAGGCCAGGTGATGTTTCGTTCTATTGTACATAGGGTCTCTGTGAGTCGAAACAGACTTGACGGCACCTAACAACAACAGCACTATAGTCAAGTTATCTTTTCCCTCTGCTTCCCCATCCATATCCTCAAGTAGCAACAGAACAACAACGCCTGCGTTATCTTTTCTCCTGTGTAGAATTTTGGAGGAGTGGGAGATTTTGTGTGTGTGTATGTGTGTGAGGGAATAAGTCAGGAATAATGGGCATAACCATTTTATGAGCCACTATAACATGCCAGGTATGGTGCTAGACATTTTATGTGTAATATTTAATAAATATGTCCAGGAAGAAAAGAAGTTTATGATATATAGGGAGAAATAGCTCTGGAATTTTCAGGAGTGCCCCTTCCTGACAAGATGGAGACACCCAGTTTCACTATACAAGCACACATTAGTTAATGAAGAGCTGTGGCAATTTGATTGTGCTTTGATTTTCTGAAAGACTCTGTAGCACAAGCTGACCCTGACCACCCAGGTGATGAAGGAAACCCTCTTCATTTTAGTGAGGCTGTGACAGGTATCCCTGAGGTGTCACCAGTCAGGATGCAGTAGAAGTTAGCTGATATTTGCAGTTTCTGTTCCCTTTGACTGGAATGCTCTTCCCCTCTCTGACAGCTGTAAGACCTACAAATACCACCTTCTCGGGCAGGTCTTCTCTGACCACTATATGAACAACCAAAAACTTCATGGAATTTGGTATCTTGGTTTGGAGGTTTACGGTCTTGTTCATAGGACATCCCAGTTACTTGGCCTAATAACATGTTCAGTACTTCTGCTCTACCTCTTAGTTCTTTGCGTAGTGTCTGCGGTCTTCAAAGCTTGCAAGCAGCCATTCAAGATACAACAATTGGTCTCTATTCACCTGGAGCAATAGAGGAAGAAGGAACATCAGGAATAGAAGGAGGATATGGACTGTGTTGGTAATTGCCTCCGTGAACAACTGCCTCCTTTGTCATGAGATAAGAACTGGATGGTGCCTGGCTACTATTACTGAGCATTTTGATCAAAGATGCTATAGAAGAATCCTGATCAAAAGGGTGAAAATGCAGAACAGAATTTCAATTCTCATGGACTTCAGACTCCTGGAGCCAGAAAGGTTGGCTAAACTCCTGAAACTATTGCCCTGAGATAATATTTAACCTTAAATCAAAAATATCCTCTGAAGTCTTTTTAAAATCAAGCAACAGTTTAGCTTAACTAGTTAAAGATGTCCGCCTTGAGCATTATGCTCTTTCGAGAACTATATAGGATCAAATTGACAACAGTAACTTTAAAGATTAGATAAGAACCTTACAGGGCAGTGAATTTATGTTAATGGTGGAGGAACAACTCAGAAAAGGAGGGCGAGAATGGTTGCACAACTCAAAGAATGTAATTAGTGTCACTAAATGGTACATGCAGAAACTACTGAATCGGTGTATGTTTTGCTGTGTATATTCTCAAAACTACAAAAAATAAAAAAATAAATATCTCCGGATCCTAATCACACTTACCAGTTCAATTTTTCTTCATAACATGTGTCATCATCTAACATTATATATTCGACTGTATTTATTTCATTCATTTGTTCATTTGTATGCTCATCCATTCGTTTATTTATTCATTTTATTGTAAGTTCCCTCTCCCTTGATGAAAGGTAAGCTCCGTGAAGGCTGGGAGCTTTGCCATTTCCGTTCCCTGCTGTATGCTCAGCCCCTAGAACAGTGTCTGGCACAGAGTGGGTGATCAGTCAATCTTTGTTGAATGAATTAATGAGCTGATACTATCGGGAAGAAATCTCTGTGTAGCCTGGGGGTGGAGTGAGACGTTTTCTACAATGGCAGGATTAGAGAATGTACTATTTATTCATCAATTCATTCATTCACTAGGCATTTATTGTGCAACTAAATTGTGCCTGGCACAGTGCTAAGCTTTGGGGCAATAAATATAACAGAAACATGGTTTCTGCTTTCAGGGAACTCAGTCCACCGAGGGAAATGCATACATAAATAATACTAATAGAAATAATGATGATAGCTCATGTTTAATGGGGTGTACTATGTGCCAGGTGCTGCTCTAAGCATGTTTATGCATATTAACTCATTTAATTCTCACTACACAATGAAGTTTGTGTAGCTCTTATGCCCATTGTGCAGATGAGGAAACAGAGGCACAGAGAGGCCACACATCTAATTTCAATGCAGGGTGAGAAATGTTCTGACTGAGGTGTGAGTGATGTGTGTGAAAGCAGCTTATATCTTAACTAAGTACTTTATTCTTTAGATGGGCTTGGGCAGCTTTGAGAGACTTGTTTCAAATAAACGCTCTCCTCTTCCTATCCCCACTGGCCAGCTCTTTTAGTTGCTGGATGCTTCTACTCTCCCTCACTCTAGTCCTTGCTGCTCTGGACGTGGTCCCCCTGAGCTCAGCAAATGCTCTTGCTCTGACATCCATTGACTGCTATTTTGACCCTGCATCTGCAGGCCCCTCAGTGTTCTACAGCAGCCAGCATGGCTCAGCCCAGACAGCCACATTCCTTGCTCGTCACTCTCAAAGCTGTGATCTCACTCGCCCTGCTTTGAGTCCTCTGACCTCAGTGAGGAGGAGAAACTTTGAACAGCCCCTGGATGCCACAGCTGCCGGGAAATCTCGCACTCCATAGGATCTTTTCTGAGTCTCCAAAGGAGAAAGTTTAACACCTTCAACTCTCTCACCTTTTCTGCCCCCTCCTCTGCCCCTTCTGGTCTTGAGTGACCAGGCTTTGTGCTTCAAAACTCTAGGAGGTCACTTGTCTTTCTTACCTAATGATGTGTTACAGAAAACAAGCTTCCATTACTTGCAAAAGTGTGAGGGGAGCATGAATATTAATAACTCCCACAGGTTCCCTGCAAACATCCATCACCACAGCTTAGAAAGCTTGTTCTGACTTGCTTGGTATGGGGGTAACTGCTCAACAGAACAATAATAAAGCATTCATGAACCCAGCTTAGGCAGAGCTCTTCTGGGACTTTGAACTCCAGGTTCCTGCAGGGCTGAGGTGGGGAGTGTGCTCTCCGTCACCTGGCCTCTGGCAGGAAGATTTTTGACTGTGGTTAGGGACAGGACCTGGCAGATGCATCAGGACTCAGTGGAGCTGGAGCACGGATTGCTCTGTATTCGAAGAAAAGTTCCCCTTACTGACAGCATGTTGGTGAGCAGGTGCATTAGATCTAAGACAAGTCACGTTGGTGTGATGCTGAAGTTGCCGCTGGAGAGCTTGTCCATCTCTTATTTATCCCAGTACAGAATCATAGAACTTCAGGGCTCAAAGATCATCATTTTGAGTAAACTGAGGCCACAAAAAGTAGAAGAGTAGTCCCAAATCAATGGCAGGGCCAGGATTAGAGAATCTGGAGATGACTGTTTCCCTTGGAGAACCTTAGGGCAAGGGACTCAGTCGCCCTTGTCCTTTATTCGGAGCTGCTGGTTGGCACAAATGATTAAGTACTCGGCTACCAAAAGAAATATTGGCTGTTCCAAACCACCAAGAGGTGCCTTGGAAAAAGTTCTGGCAATCTACTTCCAAAAGATCACAGCCATTGAAAACTGTATAGAACGCAGTACTACTAGGTAACACATGCGGTTGCCATGGGTTAGAGTTGACACAAGGGCAACTGTTTTTTTCTTGGTTTGTCCATTATTCAGGGTTTCCACTAAAACCTACTGACCTATTCTGCTTTGTGAATGTCCTTTTCTCCTGGGACTCCCCAAGTATACGTCATTCCCTGTCCCCTGGGTCTCAGGATGCTGCTCAGGCTCTCGAAGGGCTGACCCAGGCTGTGATAGAGTTTGGGAGCATCATAATATCACATCTCAGGCAGTGCTGTTCTAGTAAAAAGTACCCCCAGGATCTCAAGGGCATTCCTGGCAGGGCTGCAGGATGAATTGAGTACAAGGAGAATGGAGCCCCTTGGGGTTAAGCAACATGACAGCCTTGTTTCTTAGGTTCTGCCACTCCAGGAACCCCATGTGATCTTTGGGGGTTGAGCTCCTGGCTCAATGGCTATTTAAGAACACTTCGGCCTGGGTCCACTACCTGAAAAGCCATTGTTGGGATTTATTTTAAGGTGTAATGTATGTGCTTTTTTTTTCTCCCCCTATTCAGGAGTTTAAAAACATCCATATTTCTAGCTCACAAAACCCAAATCAAAAGTCATGGGTTTTCTAGAGAAAAATATCTTCTTAGGTGATCTCAGTATGATCAAAGTTGCACCTCCCTTGCTAGAATTTCGGTGGTTAATTAAAGCTATGGTGGTTAATGAAAGTGCTCATTTCCTTGGGCAGCAGCATGCAAACTCTCTCTGCTGTAGCTTCAGCAGTGGTGGGGAAATCTCTGCCATTTTTTCAAGCTGTCAGATTTTCTTGTAGCTGGAACTCCAACATCCTGCATCAGAGTAGGCCACACATAGGGAAGCCATCAAAACATTTGTAGTGTTCTCTCTAAAAGACGGTACTGCAGGGTATCATTTCCACACAGCGTTCTGCTGTAGGATGCGCTGGGTCACAGCTCCTTGTCTAGCAGTGTTTACTTGTGTTTGAGTCTCCTAGGGCCTGCCATAACAAAACACCACAAAGCGGGTGGCTTTAAAGAACAAAAATTAATTTTCTCACAGTTCTTGAGTCTACAAGTCCAAATCAGGGTCTTGACTGTGTCAATTCCCTCTCTGAGCCTCTCTCCTAGTTTCTGGTGGTGGCTGTCAGTCCTTGGTGCTCCTTTGTTTCTTATAGATGCATCTGCCTCTGTTGTAACATGGCGTTAACTTCCCCCTGTGTGTCATTCCATTTTTATAAGATACCACTGAGAAGGAATTAGCACTAGGACCCACCCCACTCTGGTACAACTTCATTTGACCCTACTGATAAAAGAAATACCCCATTTCCCCAAACAAGATCACATTCACAGGTGCAGGGGTTAGGACTTCAACATGTCTTTTTGAAGGACACAATTCAATCTATAACAACTTGGAAGGCAGCTTAGTATCAGCATGGAAGAAGTAAGAGTAGTGGTTAAAGTGCTTGACCGCTAACCAAAAGGTCCACAGTTCTAACCCACCAGCCACTCCATGGAAGAAAGATGTGACAGTCTGCTTCCTTAAAGATTACAGCCTTGGAAACCTTATGGGGCAGTTCTACTCTGTCCTGTACGGTTGCTGTGAATTGGAATTGACTCAAAGGGAGTGGGTTTGTGTGTGTGATTCTGCTCTTTCCTAGTTTCAGTTTTCCACATATAAAATGAAAATAAAAATAACTGCCCTCTCTACCTTATAGAATTGTCCTGAGGATAATATGAAACATTTTATGGGAAATACTTTTAAAGAGCATGTTTGCTAAACGGTTGTTTTTGTTGGATATTGTCTAGAAATAGAATTAGTCAAACTTTCTCTAAGGAAATCTGTATCAGCTTCCTAGGGTTGCCGTAACAAAGAACCACAAACTGGGTGGCTTAAAACAAGATTTTATTCTCTAAGAGTTTTGGAGGCTAGAAGTCCAAATTCAGGGTATCAGTAGGGCTATGCTCTCTCCAAAGGCTCTCGAGGAAGATTCTTCCTTGTCTGTTCCAGTTTTTGGTAACTCCAGGCTTTCCTTGGCACGTGGCAGCATAACTCAAATCTCTGCCTCCATTTTCACATGACTGTCTTTTCTCTGTGTGCCCCTGTCTCTGTGTCTCTTCTCTTCTTATAAGAACAACAGTTATGTTGGATTAGGGGCTACCCTACTAGCATGAGGTATGACCTCATGTTAACTTAACTAATTACTTCTGCAAAGACTCTTATTTCCAGATAAGGTTACACTCACAGGTATTGCAGGTTACTGTTTTGGGGGACAAAATTGACCCATAACAGTATCCAGAAATATTCTTTGAACCATCTGTTATGGATTGAATTGTGTCCCTCCAAAATGTGTGTCTACTTGGCTAGGCCATGATTCCCAGTATTGTGTAATTGTCCACCATTTTATCATCTGATGTGATTTTCCTGTATGTTGTAAATCCTGCCTCTATTATGTTAATGAGGCAGGCAGGATTTAACAACTATGTTAAAGAGGCGGGACTCAGTCTACAAGATTAGGTTACATTTTGAGTCAATCTCTTTTGAGATATGAAAGACAGAATTGAGCAGAGAGACAGTGGGACCTCATTACTACCCAGCAAAAAGAGCCAAGAGCACGGGGTCCCTGAGCTCAGAAGCTCCTAGACCAGGGGAAGATTGATGATGAGGACCTTCCCCCAGAGCCGACAGAGCGAGAAAGCCTTCCCCTGGAGCTGGCATCCTGAATTCAGACTTTTAGCCTCCTAGACCGTGAGAGAATAAATTTCTCTTTGTTAAAGCCATCCACTTGTGGCATTTCTGTCATAGCAAAACTAAGAAGCCATTCACAGAATGGTTACTGGGTATGAGCAATAAAAGCTTACAATATAGGAGGGCTCTTTTTCTGGTCAAAAAGGAAGAAAATGGATATGGTGATTACAGCTGATAAAGTTGGCTATCTACTCAACATCTATTCTTCCATCACTCCTTTCTCCTTTTCAGAAAACTCTGATTTTTTGTTCATGTATCCACCCTCCTTTATCATGACCACATGTTTCAAGGGAGGCAGGCTTTGACCCAGAAGGAGGTCTTGATTGCTCTAAGCCAGTGGTTCCCAAACCTTAATGTGCATCATTAAAATACAAATTGCTGGATCCCACTCCCAGAGTTTCTGATTTGGTAGGTTTGCATCGGGTCAGAGAATTTCCATATCTAACAACTTCCCAGGTGATGCTGATACTGCTGTTGTGAGGACCACAGTTTGAGAACCATTGGTCTAAGCCAATCATGGTGGCTCCATTCTCCTTGCTGCTTATTGGTTAGGCATGGACACGTGATGCAGTTGTGGCCAATCAGATGTGAACAGTCTGCTGGGGGCTCCTAGGAAAGGTTTTCTCACTCTTCAAAAGACACATGGAGAAAAGATAGCTCTTTTTCTGCCTGTAATCATTGTTATCTCTGGATGGGGAACCTGGAACCACTGTATACATTTGTGACTATGAAAGGAGCAACCCTGAGGGCAAAGCAGACACACTGAGAATGACAGAGCAAATAAGATGAAAAGAATTTGAGTTTTTGATGATATCGTTGAGCTGCCAAATTAACTGCGGGACTGCCCAACTCTTAATCCTTGAGCCAAATTGAATTGGAGTTTTCTGTTGTTTTTAGTCAAAGGCAATCTAACAGATGAAGTGATAATGTTACAAATTCTTCTCCCTCATGGGGACATGGGGATAGGTTATATACAGCAGCCTTGGGCCTCATTGGAGGCAATGGGAGGTGCTGCTGCTAGAGGTCACACTTAGCCATAGACCTTCTACCTATGGCAAGTTCCAAATAGCGGGAGAAGAACCAGGAAGGGACTAGTTTTAGGAAGGACTGGAGGTGGTGAGCAAGTTGGGGTATGAGTTAAGCATTCACAACCTGGGAGATGCTACCAAATTAGAATAGGTTGGGAGCACCTGGGTGGGTAGAAAAGACATACTGGGCTACTAATCATAAGAACAGCAAGTTTTGAGGACTTTATGGTCTGAGTGGGACACGATAGGTGAATAGAAAGGATTGGGAAGAACAGCTAGGAAACACAGGTTAAGGGGATCAGAACTGGAAACTAGAAAGTGTAAAAAATGGCAAAAGGACTTGGAGGCTTGTGCGCTGACTGAAATGTTATGCCCCCAAATGATACATTATTTTCTTCTGTTTTGACTCCAGCAAAGTGTTTCTCGATTAAAAGACAACATGGAGTCCTTAAGTGGTCTTTATCTAGTGGTATATATGCTATCAGGGGCAATCAGGGATTTTATAACAAATACTTAGAATTCACTTTTCCTCATGCTCCAAGACTTGTTACAAGTATATCCTTCCATCAAGTGTGGGCCTGATCTGTCCAGGGTTATCCATCTTTGACCTGGTATTGGTCCCATTTCCCTTTTCTTACTCCTCTGAGTGTCTTCAATGGGCCAGTACCTACCAATCCTACCTGTAAACGTTGCCTATTGTGGTTCTGGTCCTGCTCCTCTCCCCAGTGCCAGGCCTTGAGGGTCTTGGTTCTCAGCATTGGTGATACAGCAATGAAAAGGCAAGAGCCTCAGTCTCAAGGAGCTCATAGTCTACAATAGTGCTGTGCTGTAGAAATATGGTATGAGCCAAAAATGCATGCCACATGTGTAATTTTAAGTATCCTAGTAGCCACGTTAACAAAAAGTAAAATGAAGCTGTGATACTAATTTTAATAATATATTTTATTTATTCCACCCGTTAAAACCCATTGCCATTGAGCTGATTTCAACTCATAGTGACCCTTTAAGATAGGGTAGAACTGCTGCATAGGCTTTCCAAGTAGCAGCTGGGAATTCGAACTGCCAACCTTGTGGTTAGCAGCCCAGCTCTCAACAACTGTGCTACCAGGGTTCCTTATTTACCCCAGTGGTTCTCAACCCCGGGAGAGATTTTGACTTCTAGGGGACATTTGGCACTGTCTATGCCAAT
Organism: Dugong dugon; assembly: GCA_030035585.1. NCBI lineage: Eukaryota > Metazoa > Chordata > Mammalia > Sirenia > Dugongidae > Dugong > Dugong dugon. The sequence goes on along the minus strand of CM057469.1, from coordinate 40,141,078 downwards.
TGAGCTAGATGTTCCCCGAGACCATGGTCCCCAGAGCCCTCCGCCCAGCAATTCAATCTCTCAGGGAGTCTGGATGTGTCTATGGGGCTTCCATGACCTTTCCTTGTACAAGTTGTGCTAGTTTCTCCTGTATTGTGTACTGTCTCACCCTTCACCCAAGATACCACTTACCTATTGTCTATTTAATATTCCCCGCCCCCGCCCCCATCCCTGGTAACCAACAAAGATTGTTACATTTTGTGTGTGAACTTTTTCAAGGGTTTTTACAATAGAGGTCTCACAATGTTTGTCCTTTTGTGATTGACTTATTTCACTCAGCATAATGTCCTCCAGTTTCATCCATGTTAGGAGATGCTTCACAGATTCATTGTTGTTCTTTCTCGTTGCATAGTACTCCATTGTGTGTATGTACCATAGTTTGTTTATCCATTCATCTGTTGTTGGGCACCTAGGTTGTTTCCATTGTTTTGCTATTGTGAACAATGCTGCCATGAACATAGGTGTGCATATGTCTATTCGAGTGACAACTCTTATTTCTCTAGGATATATTCCTAGGAGTGGGATTGCTGGATCGAATGGTATGTCTCTTTCTAGCTTTCTGAGGAAGCGCCATATCATTTTCCAAAATGGTTGTATCATTTTGCATTCCCACCAGCAGTGCATAAGAGTTCCCATCTCCCTGCAGCCCCTCCAACATTTGCTATTTCCAGTGTTTTTGATTCGTGCCAGTAATGCCGGGGTGAGATGGTATCTCATTATCGTTTTAATCTGCATTTCTCTAATGGTTAGTGATCGCGAGCATTTCCTCATGTGTCTGTTGGCCATTTGAATGTCTTCTTTGGTGAAGTGTCTGTTCATTTCCTTTGCCCATTTTTTAATAGGATTATTTGTCTTTTTGTTGTAGAGGTGTTGGATTTTCTTGTAGATTATGGAGATTAGACCTTTGTCTGATTTGTACTGTCCAAAAATTTTTTCCCAGTCCGTAGGTTCTCTTTTTACTCTTTTGGTGAAGTCTTTTGAAGAGCATAGGTGTTTGATTTTTAGAAGATCCCAGTTATCTAGCTCATCTATTGGGTTTGGTGCATTGATGGTTATGGTTTGTATCCTGTTAATGCCGTGTATTAAGGCCTGAAGTGTTGGTCCTATTTTTGCTTCTATGAACTTCATAGTTTCAGGCTTTTTATTGAGGTCTTTGATCCATTTTGAAGTAGTTTTTGTATACGGTGTGAGGTATGGGTCCTGTTTCATTTTTTTTGCAGATGGATATCCAGTTTTGCCAGCACCGTTTGTTACAAAGACTGTCTTTTCCCCATTTGATGGACTTTGGGCCCTTGTCGAAGATCAGGTGACCGTAGGTGGATAGATTTACACCTGGGTTCTCGATTCTGTTCCATTGGTCAATGTATCTATCGTTGTACCACTACCAGGCTGTTTTGACTACTGTAGCTGTATAGTAGGTTCTGAAGTCAGGTAGTGTGAGTCCTCCAACTTTATTCTTCTTCTTCAGTAGTGCTTTACTTATTCGGGGCTTCTTCCCTTTCCATATAAAGTTAATGATTAGTTTTTCCATCCCTTTGAAGAATGTTGTTGGTATTTGGATCAGGATTGCACTGTATTTGTGAATTGCTTTGGGTAGAATTGTCATTTTCACAATGTTGAGTCTGCCTATCCATGAGCATGGTATGTTTTTCCATTTATGTAGATCCCTTTGGGTTCTTGCCATAGTGTTTTGTAGTTTTCTTTGTATAGGTCTTTTACATCCCTGGTCAGATTTATTCCTAAGTATTTTATCTTTTTCGGGGCTATTGAAAATGGTATTGTTTTCCTGATTTCCTTTTCATCGTTCTCCTTATTGGTGTATAGGAATCCAACTGATTTTTGTATGTTTATCTTGTATCCTGCTACTCTGCTGAATCTTTCTATTAGTTCCAGTAGATTTCTCATGGAGTCTTCCGGGTTTTCTGTGTATAGTATCATATCATCTGCAAACAGGGACTGTTTAACTTCTTCATTACCAGTTTGGATGCCCTTTATTTCTTTTTCTTGCCTTATTGCTCTAGCTAGAACTTCCAGCACAATGTTAAATAGGAGTGGTGATAAAGGGCATACTTGTCTTGTTCCTGTTTTAAAGGGGAACGTTTTCAGCCTCTCTCCATTAAGTATGATGTTGGCTGTTGGTTTTGCATTGATACCCTTTATTATGTTGAGAAATTTCCCTTCTATACCTATTTTATTGAGAGTTTTTATCAGGGATGGGAGTTGGACTTTGTCAAATGCCTTTTCTGCGTCAATTGAGATGATCAAGTGATTCTTTTCTTTCCTTTTATTTATGTGGTGGATTACATTGATTGATTTTCTAATGTTGAACCATCCTTGCATACCTGGTATGAATCCTACTTGGTCGTGGTGTATTATTTTTTTGATATGATGCTGAATTCTATTGGCTAGAATTTTGTTGAGAATTTTTGCATCTATATTCATGAGAGATATTGGTCTGTAATTTTCTTTTTTTGTGACATGTTTTCCTGGTTTTGGTATCAGCGTTATGCTGGCTTCATAGAATGAATTTGGAAGTGTTGGCTCCTCTTCTATGCTCTGAAATAGCTTGAGTAGTACTGGTACAAGCTCTTCTGTAAATGTTTTGTAGAATTCTCCAGTGAAGCCATCTGGGCCAGGGCTTTTTTTGGTTGGGAGTTTTTTTTATTACCTTTTCAATTTCTTCTCTTGTTATGGGTCTGTTCAGATTTTCAACATCACTTTGTTGTAGTTTGGGTAGGCTGTGTGTTTCTAGAAATGTATCCATTTCCTCTAGGTTTTCAAATTTGTTGGAGTATAGTTTTTCATAATATTCTGCTATAATCCTTTTTATTTCAGTTGGGTCTGTTGTAACGTCCCCTATTCCATTTCTTATTTGGGTTATTTGTGTCCTCTCCTGTTTTTCTTTTGTCAGTCGGGCCAGTGGTTTGTCGATTTTGTTGATTCTTTCAAAGAACCAACTTTTGGTTTTGTTGATTCTTTCTATTGTTTTTCTGTTCTCTATTTCATTTATTTCTGCTCTGATCTTTACTATTTCCTTTCTTCCAGTGTTTGTGGGCTTTTTTTGCTGTTCTCTTTCTATTTGTTTGAGTTCTGTAGTTAATGTTTTGATTTTGTCCCTTTCTTCTTTTTTGATATGTGCATCTATTGCTATAAATTGTCCTCTGAGGACTGCCTTTGCTGTGTCCCAAAGGTTTTGGTATGATGTGTTTTCATTGTCATTTGATTCTAGGAATTTTTTGATTCCATCTCTGATTTCTTCTATTACCCAGTGATGTGTAAGCAGGGTATTATTCATTTTCCATGTAGTTGATTTTTTTTCCTTGCTCTTTCTATTGTTAATTTGTACCTTGATGGCACTGTGGTCAGAGAAGATACTTTGAATTATCTCAACGTTTTGGATCTTGTTGAGGATTTCTCTGTGGCCTAAGTTGTGGTCTATTCTGGAGAACGTTCTATGTGCATTGGAAAAGAATGTGTACTTTGCAGCGGTTGGATGGAGTGCTCTATATATGTTATGAGGTCAAGTTGGCTGATTGTGCCCTTTAGGTCTTGTGTATCTTTGCTGAGTTTCTTCTTAGTTGTTCTGTCCTTTACAGAGAGTGGTGTGTTGAAGTATCCTACTATTAGTGTGGAAGTGTCAATTTCTGTTTTCATTGTTGTTAGAGTTTGTTTTATATATTTTGGAGCCCTGTCATTGGGTGCGTAGATGTTTACTATGGTTATGTCTTCATGATGAATCGTCCCCTTAATCATTATATAGTGTCCTTCTTTGTCTTTTATGGTAGCTTTTGTTTTAAAATCTATTTTATCTGAGATTAGAATTGCCACTCCTGCTCTTTTTTTGTAGTTATTAGCTTCATATATTTTTTTCCAACCTTTGACTTTTAATAAATTCACATTTTTGTTTCTAAGGTGTGTCTCCTGTAGACAGCATATTGATGGATCCTGTTTTCTTATCCATTCTGTCACTCTCCGTCTCTTTATGGGTGCACTGAGTTCATTTACATTCAGTGTAATTATTGATAGATGTGGGTTTGTTGCTGTCATTTTGTAGTGCTTTTTTTTTGTGGTGCTGATGTTTTCTTTGTTCTTCTTACTCTCTTGTGCTGAGTTACTTTTGTTTGTGGATTTTTTTTTTCATTTCTTTTGTTTTTGCTGAGACTTTAGGTTTTTCCTCTTTTTTAAATGAGTATGTTTGTTAACTTTCTTTATAGTTGCCATAAATTTTACCCTTATCTTTCTAAGTTTGAAGCAGTCTACCATTGCTTGGTATCGTCTTGCCTTCCTCTCCATTAGAAGGTTCTATACCTATGCCATTTATTCCCTCTTTTATCATTTTGATGTGGTTGTCATTTACTGATTAACTGCTCTGATGCCCTGTTGTATTTCTTTAGGTTTTGGATAGTCCTCGAGAGCTCATTTCCTGGATTGGTATCTGGCTGGTACGATCCTGCGTCCTAGGTTCTGCCTGTGATCTGAAGCTGTTTGTCCTCAGATCGAAGAACTCGCTTTAATAATTCTTGTAAGTTTGGTTTGACTTTTACATATTCCCTTAATTTCTGTTTATCTGGAAATTACCTAATTTCACCATCAAATTTCAACGAGAGTTTTGCAGGATATATTATTCTTGGCTGACAATTATTTTCTTTCAAGATTTTATATATGTCGTCCCATTGCCTTCTTGCCTGCATGGTTTCTGCTGAATAATCTGAGCTTAGTCTTATTGTTTCTCCTCTGTATGTGACTTCTTGTTTTTCATGAGCTGCTCTCAGGATTCTTTGTTTGTCTTTGGTTTTGGTGAGTGTGAATATGATATGCCTTGGTGATTTTCTTTTGGGGTCTCTTCTATATGAGGTTCGTTGAGCATCTTGGATGGCCAGCTTTTCACCTTTCATGATATTGGGGAAGTTTTCTGTCAGCAGTTCCTCAATGATCCTCTCTGTGTTTTTTGTTTTCTCCCTCTGTTCTGGAATTCCAATTACTCGCAGATTTTTGCTTTTGATTGTGTGCCACATAACTCTCAGGGTCTCTTCATTTTTCTTTGTTCTTTTTTCTGAGTTTTCCAGAAACAGAGTTGTATCCAAGTGTTTGTCTTCAATTCCACTGATCCTGTCTTCCACTGTTTCAAATCTGCTTCTCAGCCCTTCTATGACATGATCCATTTCTGAAATCTTGTTGTTTATCTTTTGGATTTCTAATTGTTGTTTTTGTATAATTTCTAGTTGTGAATTTATTTTGGCATTTTGTTCCTGCATTATTTTCCTGAATTCTTCCAATTTTTTGTCTGTATTTTCCATGAATTTGTCTATTTTTTCCTCATGTTTGTCAGCTTTTTGCCTCAGTTCTTGGAGAATTCTGAGTATTAGAGATTTGAATTCCCTATCAGGTAGTTCTAGTGCATTTTCTTCCAGAGGAGAGTCATCTGGTGTTTTATTTTGTACACCTACTGGAACCATCCTGTCCTGTTTTTGTAAATGTTTTGATATTGTCTGCTGTCTTCGTGGCATTCAGTAGTTATTTTTCTCATTTATTGATTGTAGATTTGTTTGTTTAGTCCCTTTTAAAAAAAATTTTTTTTTTGACTATGTCTGAGCAGGCAGACAGTGTGTTCTTTGTTGTTTGCTCGTCTGTGGGCACAAAACTTTTCACCTCCTTCTTCAACTGGCAGGGTCAGTCACTCAGATATGGTTTGGCAGGGCAGGTCTAGCTGAAGAGGAGTTACTGGGATGGGTTGTTTGTGGCACTTACTACAGCCACCAGAGTGGGTTGGTAATCATTGCAGGACAGGTTCCAGTAGGCTGTGCACGTGTTGCTTGGTGGTGTGATGTCAAGCTCACAGCACAGGTAGGCAGGATGCAGTGGGGAGATTGTTATGTGTGGAGCTAAGATGGATATGGGAGAGAGGAGAGAGAAACAGGAGCCAAAAACATACAAACAAACAAAAAAGAATGTTAGGGGAGCTTGCCGTTGGAGTGGAGAGATGAGAGACTATGAAATGGAGAAAAACAGAAAGAGGAGGCGGAAGAAAAGAAAAGAATGAATAAATAAGAATCAGAAAGGTTAAAGAACCGCACAGTTCCCAGGGATCCCACCGGTGCAGCTATGAGGTCTGGGGAAGTCACTGTCAGGTGTTGCAGTACAGCCTAGCTAGAAGGCGTAGAGGTATACAACGCTAGGTATTCAGGGAACAGAAAGAGAAGGAGTATATAAAGAGAAGAGAAACTGTGCAATGAAGAAAGACAAAAAGGGAAAAAAGAAAAAGAAAACAAAACAAATTAAAAAACAAAAAAACAAGAAAGGCCCCCAAAGAAACAGGGGGAAAAAAAAAAAAACCCAACATAAAAAGAAATGCCCTCAGGGATCCCTCTGCACATCTGTGGAAGCCAAAGGGGAGTCTCCCTGCCACGCAGCTCCGCCTGGCCAGAAAGGGCTCCCAACTCAAGAAAAGGAAAAGAAAACAAACAATCAATTCAAAACAAAGAAACGAACAAAAGCCTCGGGATCCCACCAGCGTGGCAGCCCAAACCAGGAAGCAGCTCCACACTCGAACAGAGCTCTGCAGCCCCTCAGGAAGAAGCAAAGATGGCTCATGGAGCCAGGTACTTGAGTGAAGGGAGGGGGAGGTGGTGAGAGGCAAGTAAGAAATCAAAAGAAGCAGAAAACAAACAAAAAAAAGCAACACTGGCAGCCAACAAATGGCACTCAGAAAGCCAGCTAGTGTGGGCTGGTGTTTCTGGACAAGAGACTGTGTCTGTGGGAAGCAGAGGGGGCTGAGTGTGGGTGAAGAAGTGTAGAGAGTGGGAAAGCGTATGTCACAAATTACCGGAGCTCTGCAGCCCCTCAGGGAGAAGCAAAGGTGGCACACGGAGCAAGGTACTCGAGCGAAAGGAGGAGGAGGTGGGGAGAGGCAAGGAAGAAATAAAAAAAAGCGGAAAAAAAGCAACACCAGCATCGAACAAATGGCACTCAGAGAGCCACCCGTTCGGGTGTGTGGAATCCAAGCAGTCGCTGTTTCCCGGTCAAGAGACTGTGGCCGCGGGAAGCAGAGGATGCCGAGTCGGGGTGAAGAAAGGTGGGGGGTGGGAAAGCGTATATCGTCAATTACCGGTTGTTTTGTCTCCTGCTGGAATTTCCGTGAGGCTGCTTTCTCGTACCCCCTGTTTGCTGGTCTCCGATAGGAGTCCAAGATGGCGGATCCGCACTGCATTAGTTGGTAGGGGACCTCTGCATGAATCTCTCCTCGCTCTGCATTCTCTCTCAGTTTTCTCACTCCGTTTGGTGCTTGGCTGAGATCTTTATCTCTTCATTTGACGTTTTAGGGTTTCAGGATTGTTGTATTCTCTGTTCGGCTTAGTTTTTCGGATCTTTGCTGTGGAGGGCGGTGTGGGGCTTCTGCCTAGACTGCCATTTTACCGGAAATCCCAGGTCCCTTAATTATTAAACAAAGTAGGAATGCACATATATATAAGACAATATCCATCCAACCTCTTGCATTGTTTTCCTACAAAATGTCATCGAGAGGTCGTGGTATTTTATTCCCTTTAGGCAAGGTCAACATATTCACTGGGAAGATTACTGAGAGTTTTCTTCCATGCAACTCTGAGGATTTAGATATTGATCACCAAAGCTTCCATGTTGTTAAACAACCAAGTAACACCTTTGCTTCCTCCAAAACACTCTATAACTTTTTTCTTTTGGAAAATGAGAAATGAAGCTTTTCAGGTTAAAAGGAAGATGTTCATATAGTAATCAGAGCTTTAGAACAAGCCCAGCCGACCTTGGTGCAAAGTGCTGTAGTTTGTAATCCTCAATTTGAAGGCTTCACAGTATCTCATTAGCCTGGAGTCCCAGTACAGATAATTCTGTATTGAGTGAGTAATTAAATGTGACATAGAAACAGGCAAATGGATTAGCAACACAGCCAGGGGCCGCTCTGAGGGAGCCTTTCCTGTCACTGTCCACGAGGGAAGGTGTGGAGAGGCTTAGAAGAACTCCTGGAAGGGGAGTCCTGGTGTGAAGGCCAGGCAAGCTTTCCCTCATTATCTGTGGGCCAGCACAATGTGCCAGTAAATGTGAGGAGAAGAGCCTAGTCCCTACAGACATTAGGACACCAGACCCCGTCTCTGAAACAAAGGCACTCCTCCGTGGTGCTGCTAGTCCTTCCTGTGCTAATACTGGGAATCAGCCTCAGCTTTCTCAAGGAGGCTGCTCATTCTACCCTCACAGGATGAGTCTACCTGTTTACTTTAAGCCAGAGTAGAAGATGCTGCCTATTATTCTGGAGCCCTCTGAAGCCTGAGTATATCTGACAAAGCCAGCCTTCATCTCAAAGAGTATAGATAAAAAGAGCATTTTCTCATTTTTACAGTGTCAGTAAGACACGTGTTTTCATAGACTCGAAGACTTGGAATGGGGCTCATGTAGTTTACCTCTCTGTTCCCAGAAAGGCTCTCACTCTATTTTCTCAGACACCAGAAAATCTACTCTATTTTTTAAAGTCAGCCAGGGAGAAAATTTATAAAATCTTTTTGGAAACAAATTCCATTTCTTGTCAGTTCTGAATCAACATATATTGGCACCTACTCTGTGCAAGAAATTAGGAGCCAAGAAATTAAAGGAAAGAGAAGACATAGCTTCTGCTTTTAAGGGCTCATGAGATACACATGAAAAGACAGGATGTGACATGTGCTAAATGATGGCACAGCCATTAAGTCCTGTAGGAGTTAAGAAGCTGAAAACAATTTGAGGCTGTGGTAGACAGGAAAAATTTCCTGTAGAAGGTGAAATTTGAGTTGATCATCTGGGGCTGGATAGAGGGTTCCTGGTGTGAGGAAATCCCATCTCATACTGTCTTTCCATCCATCCATCCATGCATGCATCCATCCATGCATGCATCCATCCATCCACCCTTCCACCCACTCACCCACCCATCCATTCATACATCTTTACTGTGGCAAATATATATATCACAAAAATTTGCCATTTCACTCTTAAGTGTCAAATTCAGTGACGTCAATCATATTCATCATACTATGCAACTGTCCCACCACTGCCCATTTCCAAAAGATTTTTATCACTCCAAACAGAAACTCCCTTTATTTCTTATTCAATGACTATAATGTTTCAGCAGTAATGCAAGGCACCAATGCTACAGAGATGAACGAGGTTTGGTCCTAGCTCTAGGAGCTCACAACTGACTAATACAAATTTCCAGAAACTTGGTCTTCCACAGAGATGTGACTCATGACTCACTCATTCACTCGTACAACAAATATTTATTAAGCATATGCAATGTGCCTGGCCCTGTGCTGGATGCTAAGGATACAGGGGGAAACAACACAAACAAAACTATTTCTTGATAAAGTTCATGATTTAGAGGAGTGGGGGACAACAAACAAATAATTACAAGTGTGATGAGAGTTATGAAGTGGGAACAAAAAAGTGCCTTGAGTATTCAGCCTGGATTGGGAGAAGCCTCAAATGCAGTTGTCACTCAAATGCAGAACCGAGTTAGTGAGATGAAGGGGGAGAGAGAGATGAGGGGAGAAGGAGATGCCCATCAGAAGGAAGAGAATGCACACAAGTCAAAGTAGGTAAAATGTGGTATTTTGAGGAACTGAAAATGTCCAAGATGGCTGTAGCAAGGATGGAGATGAAGCCCAAGAGCGAGGGGCCCCTCTCAGGTTTGGAATGTGACCATGTGTCCCCCTAGCACAATGGTCAAGCCAATCAAAGCTACAGCAGACATCCCTTCTTCTCTCTCACCACTAGGTGTGGGAGAGGAGACTCCTTCCTTGCTCAGTTGCTGAAGGACAGTGAAGAACATGTGCATGTTGTGTAGGAGGGTCTCTGCCCTGGTCCCCGTCCCCATCGCCTCCCCACCTACCCCACCAGCCTCTCAGGCCAGGACTCATAGACACCCTTCATCTACAAGCGCCGTCCCACAAGTCCCTGAGTTAACTCTGACCACCAAGCAAGTGCTATGAGACGGTGAGTTCCTCACGGGCAGGGAGCTTGTCGTCTTTGTCTTTGTTTTCTCAGCAGCAGCACCGTGCCTGACACCCAAATGCTCAGTGAGTGTGTATCGCTGCTGTGCCAGGAGGGGTGCCTCGCATTTGAGTTTTTCTTGTGATGACCTGAGCCCTGAACACCGGAGAACACTCCAACTGGCAATTTTTAATGCCACCAGGTAGGCTCATAATTGGGCTTCTGCCTCCATTTCCCTACTTAATTTTCCAGTTACCTGTTGAGACTGGAGATCTGCCCAGGAAGTCCAGCCACCAAGTTTACCAAGTACTTGAGTGTAGAGACAATGTCAGATACTGTTGAGGGCAGCAAACAAAATAAAAAAACACAACAGATGACATGGTCCCTGAGCACATGCAGATGAATGCTTGTAATAATTCAAGGTGCTGGATGATCATTAGTATTTTGAAAATGTGAAAATCATCTCGTTCCATTACTTCAAAGGCAAAGATGATTCTTATTATAAATATGACACTTAAGTAATTTCCTCCTTTTTGAAAAAAATTGGTTTTTGTAGGTGCTAACAATTGCTTCTTTCTTTTTCCAGTTGACAGCATAGCAGTTTTTACATTCATTACATTTTTATGTTATGCAATCAACATGAGGTAAAGAGTGGTACTGATTTAGGAGATGGAATATAGTCTAAATTTCCTGATTTGACATTCAAAGTCTTTCACCGCCTAACTCCAACTTCTTTCCACTGTTCTTTTTCATGTACTCTGGGTTTTCCGCTTCATAGTTTTGCTCCTGCTGTCCTCTCTGCCTGGAATGGCCTCCCCCTTTATCTCCACATGTGCACGTTTTCTCCCACGAAGACCTCTTTCTTTTCATTTCTGTTTGCGTATCCTCTTCCTCCTCCCTCTGTGACATCTTCTTCTATCCTTGGTCCCTCATTTTCCATAGTCTTCTTTCTGATCTTTCACTCGGTCCTCTGCTTAGAGTCATATTCTCATACATTCACTATACATTACAAGTCCACCCAGAGGTGCCTCAAAAGAAAGATCTGGTGATCTACTTCTGAAAAATCAGCCGCGGAAAACCCTATGGAGCACAGTTCATGAGTCAGAGTCTTCAAAGATAACTGTTTTTTTTTTTTTGTTGTTTTTTAGTTATTGTTATTATAATAACCATTGTTACACTTTCAAACTACTATTTACAATGTTATTTCTACTAAAAATTCTTTGCAAATTCCAGTCAACAATCTTGCAAGCAAAATTTGAATCAATCCTGCTATCAAGCTGCAGACTGCCTCTTTCCCCCAGAGTGGGGAAGTGACGTGCTTCGTATCACAGAAGCATTCACAGGTATCACCAGAAGATGGAGCAAACATACTTGACTCCCTTGTCTGTGCCTTAAGATCTGTCAAGCAGCTGAACACAGTCACTTTGGTGTGAAACCAGATGGTGGGGATTGAGGGTTCAGTCTTGATTCATTACGAGGTGCTTTTGATAGCACCCAAATCCTTTCCTGGAACCTCTTTGTATTTGTGACACGAATTGTGTGTTAAGGGTGCATGCCACATTTTGTCACAACATGACACACCAATGGTTTGATTTAGATAATGCAGTGAAACTCCCTGGAGTTAAGCAGGCTCCTTCTCATCACACCCAACCTTCCACCCATGCCACTACGGCTGTCGGGATAGCTGGCTCACATCACGTTAAAAAGAATTACCATGATCACTAATGGGTAGTTAGGGACAGCGTTCCAGTTTAAAGGCTTTCATGGGCTGTGAAAGCTAGTGAGTAAATAACCATTTATCAGCCAGTCACTTAGAGGACGACATACGGAACGACGTTCCAGGACTTCCAAATACATAGAAGTCATAGATCATAATGGGGCATAAAAGTTATGTGTGAATAGGCTGTAAAACTGAACAACTGTTTACCTCCATGAAGGTTTTATTTACATGCCCTCCAGCAGATACTTAAATATGCTTCATACTGAGGCTGTTGATCACAGCTTCAAGCAGAGCTCTAGTTAAGCGGAAAAGCATCCGGTAGATGCCAATTACAGGGTGATTTCAGGGGCCCATTGAAGGCTTCTCTGGCTTCTCTCAAAACTCATTTTGCTTGCTGGATGCTGAAAATTTCTTGAACAAAAAGCTAAAAATTTATTTCTATAATTATAGAAAATTCAATTTGACAAATATAATATTGGATTCAATATTAAACACAACTTAAGGCATAAATACCAAAACACAAAATAAAACAAAAACCGTTGCCATCGAGTCAATTCCGACTCATAGCGACCCTATAGGACAGAGTAGAACTGCCCCACGGGGTTTCCAAGGAGCGGCTGGTGGATTTGAACTGCCAACCTTTTGGTTATCAGCCAAGCTCTCAACCACTATGCCACCAGGGCTTGGCCAATATTTACAGGGCTGCATTCTTTACAGAGGGCTTCCTTACGTGCAATCTCCTTTATTGTCAAACACTCCGGTAAGTTTAATCATTGCCCCCAATTACAAGGTGGAACTTGTGATTTGGAGAAGTTAAGTGACTTGTCTGAGGTCATGGAGAGCTAGGATTGGAATCTAGAGCTTCTGATGATACCTCTTGTCAGGAATCCTTCCACTAGGGCAGGCACTTGCCTAAAGAATTTTACGAAAGGAAATCCGTGACTTAAATGCATACCTTCCTGAGAGCCAGATTTGAAAGGTGGGAGATGTAAACTGGAGAGCAGGGCCAACAATCTTCCTGGGCCCTGCTCAGTGGGGAGCGAGCCTGAGGTCTCTCCTGTGCAGTGCACAGGGCTCCCCACTCCTGATTTGACCCTGCCCAAGGTGGCAGTGTGCAGTTCCTGGGTGGTGCAAAAAGTTAATGCACTTGCCAAAAGGTTGGAGGTTTGAGTCCACCCAGAATTGCCTCTGAAGAAAGGTCTGGCAGTCTACTTCTGAAAAATCAGCCACTGAAAACCTTACAGAGCACAGTTCTACTCGGACACACATGGAGTTGCGATGAGTCAGAATCAACTGGGCAAGTGGCTTGATGTTTTGGTTTTAAGGTAGCAGTGTCCCTGTGGGTATGCATGCACTTCTTCTAAGCTTGCTGGGTTGATCCCATTCAACACTTGCATTCCTGGCTAGGATTGGAGGGATTCCTGTTCTGACCCCCAGCCTCCTTGGCTAAAGTCCTGAAAGCCTGCTATTTCCTTGCCATTCCTCCCCTAAAGGAGACTGGGCCCTGTCTTTATGCTCCCACATCCAGCTGGGTTTTGTTCCTTTGGATGAACCTGCCAGCCTGGGTGCTGATGGCTGTTTTTCCTCTGATTCTTGCGAACATGACAGAGCAGTACTGGTTCAGTGGTGAAATTCTCACCTTCCATGTTTTTGTTAGGTGCCATCAAGTTGGTTCCTACTCACAGTGGCCCTATGCACAACAAAACACAACACTGCCTGGTCCTGTAACATCCTCACAATCGTTGCTGTGCTTAAGCCCATTGTTGCAGCCACTGTGTCAATCCATCTCATTGAGGGTCTTCCTCTTTCGCTGACCCTCTACTCTACCAAGCATGGCGTCCTTCTCCAGGGACTGATCCCTCCTGATAACATGTCCAAATTATGTGAGACACAGCCTTGCCATCCTTGCTTCTAAGGGGCATTCTAGTTGTACTTCTTCCAAGACAGATTTGTTTGTTCTTTTGGCAGTTTATGGTATATTGGATATCCTTCTTCAACACCACAATTCAAAGGCGTAAATTCTTCTTTGGTGTTCCTTGTTCATTGTCCAGCTTTCACATGCATACGCGACGATTGAAAACACCATGGCTTAGGTAGGTCTTCAAGGTGCTTTCCCTGCAGGAGGTTCAACTCCCAGCCAATGCATCTCATATGTAGCCACCACCTGTCCGTCAGTGGAGGCTTGCATGTTGCTATGACGCTGAATAGGTTTCAGCAGAGCTTCCAAATTAAGACAGACCAGGGAGAAAGGTCTGGTGATCTACTTCTGAAAAACAGCCAGTGAAAACCCTATGGATCACAACGATTAGTGTTCACGTTGTGTATGGGGTTGCCCTGAGTCAGGGGCCAACTTGACAGCAGCCAACAGCAGCAACTTACTATTGTAAGGAACAACCAGCTGTTCATTGTTCCTTCATTCATTGAATGCATTTTTATTGAGTACCTGCTATATACAAGACACAATCTAGGGCTGATCCTCCTCAGATCTCAAGGTAACCCTAATGAAATGTGAGTTTGCCACATACCGTTAAAAACTGTACTTAGCTTGGCTGTCATCCACTTCATGAGATGCCTTAAAGCTGGGTCTTGGTTGTCTCCAACTCCCATCAATTGGTCAGCCACAGGAACCCAATAGCTTGGTAAGGGCACCGAAGTGGCCGGAGGTGACAGTGAGTCACGGTTGGGGAGAGAATATGGGAAACAGGTTCTAGGGGATTTTTAAGACACCATGCTTGTCTTAGTTATCTAGTGCTGCTGTAACAGAAATACCACAAGTGGATGGCTTTAACAAGCAGCAATTTATTCTCTCACAGTTTAGGAGGTTAGAAGTCTGAATTCAGGGCACCAGCTCCAGGGGAAGCCTTTCTCTCTCTTGTTGTCTCTAGGGGAAGGTCCTTGTCATCAATCTTTCCCTGGTCTAGGAGATTCTTAGCACAGGGACTCCAGGTCCAAAGGACACACTCTACTCCTGGCACATCTTTCTTGGTGGTATGAGGTCCCTTTCTTCTCTGCTCTTTCATATTTCAAAAGAGATTGGCTCAAGATACAACCTAATCTTATAGATTAAGTCCTACCTCTTTAACATAATTGCCTCTAATCCTGCCTCATTAACATCACAGAGGTTAGGATTTACAACACAGGATAAACACATTGGATCACAAAATGGTGGACAGTCACACAATACTGGGAATCAAGGCCTAGCCAAGCTGACATATATTTTTGGGGGACACAATTCAATCCATAACATTGCTGATTTCTTAGTATTACATAGCTTGGCTGGCCCAGGCTCCCAGGAGTCAGTGAGCAAACAGCTCTGTTGAGTGCCAGTCAGAGAGCCAAAAAGAGCGGGATAATTTATAGAAAAGGGTAGCAAGGAATAACCTTCAGCATTGTTTAATAACATTACCTTCACCAGCTGCAATCCTTTAGTTTCACAGATACCAGTGGCAATACTTAAATGAATTTTATCTGAATTTCTACTCCATTTATTTCCCCGCTAGCTTCATTTCTAAAATCTCCTTTTCTGAATGACAGCTCAATCAATTCAATAACATGCAATTTTACACAGTAGGAACCCATTCCCATATCCCCGTTCATACTTGTAATTGTCTGCTACTTTCCTAAATAGCCTGTGTATGTTTCACAGCCAAGTTACTTTCATCTCCAGCCTCCCGAGGTGGAATGACACTGGGAGATGGACACAATTTTGACTTGCGGCTGAAGATTCTCCCCTCTTCCCCTGCTTTTTCCCCTTGCCTCTCCCCTTTGTCACAGCCAGAGCTGCCAGTCCTGCTCCATTGCCCATCATTTCAGTTGTGTTAAGCAATCATTGGCTTGATCAGCTTCATTTTAGAAGCTTTCGGAGATGCTGGGAGATTTTTACTTTGTTTCCCATGCTTTTTGAATCCTGCCAAAGTAAATGAAGGTGAAACGAACATGTATATTTTGGCTTTGTTTTCCCCGGCTGGGTACAGTGATGGACAGGATTGTATTACTGGAGAAATTAAGGAGGAGATGGGCTACATACACTGGTTCATCCAGAGTCTGCAAGTAATAAACTGGAAAAAAAAAAGCTGATTGAAAATTTGAATCATTAAAATCTTTGAAATCAACAGCTTCTTTTAGAATTTCAGTCTTCTGGGATGTACTTTAGTCAGCGCTGCCGTGGTCCAAGCCACAGGCCAAATTGTCAATCAAGATGAGCAGGGCTTGCTCATGGCCCGAGTTTTTTCTGAGCTTATGTTAAACACTTTTAAAAAGCTGCAGTAACTCTTCTGGGGCACCTGAGCAGACATCATGGTACAGTCCTCCCTTGACTTTCACTAATTTTAGAATTTGCATTTCTTATTATTTGCAAACGACCTCACAGTTTCAAAATGTATGATCATTTGTATTTTGGTGAAGCATGAATTAGAATTGCACTTGCTGGCTGGGATGCTAGGTTACATGGCTAATGAATGAGTCTGACACCCTGCCCTCAGCCGCCCCCCAAAAAATGTTTTTCACACAATTTATGCCCATGAGGGGGGAAATCGTGTGATACAGGGGAAATCATGTGATATAGTGGAACTTATGTGATATAGTTGTTATTTGTGAATTTGGGGATGCATAATCATCTTAGAAATTACTCATGAGTATCAGGTTGCACTGTAGGTATATCTTATTGTTATGAAACCCAGTACAGCAAAGCTTTTCTTATCTGAGGATGACTTCTCTGGCCATTAAGAAATGACTTATTTTGTAATCAGTACATAAAGAAAAAGGGCCATTGAGCAGACAATAGAGGTGTTCCCACATCTATCTGCACCGAAACTCATACTCTTAGCTCATCCAGAACTACCACCTCCCTCTTTTTTCGTTAGTTTGGACCTCAGGTGCAAAGGGTTGAAGTCATCACCCACAAGGTGGCTCACGTGTTAGTTTATTTTAGTATTTTCCCCCTTCATGTCCCATTTCTGTGCCTATTCTTCTCTCCCTCTACATGTAGTAAACATGGATACTAATGTTTACAATATGCCTTGAAATGTACGACATTCAAATTCATATAAATGGCATTTCAATATATATTTTTTCATGCTTTTTACTGATTCTACTCAGCATAATCTGTGGGATTTATCATGCTGGTGGATGTGTGTTTGGTTAATTCTTCTGCTGCATTGTCATCCAGAGCGTGCATGGGCTTGCCTGCAACCTCAGTGATAGACACCAGTGTTGGCCGAATGCCTTGCTGCCACAAACAGCACTATGAGGACCAGTCTCTTCTACGGCCCTTTAAGATCCGCTGTGAGTGTTTCTGGGGTATTAGCCCTGGAGTGGGATTACAGGTTATAGGGTAAATCACACACTTAATTTCACAGTACTGTCCAGTTGCTCTCCAGAATGGCTTCTCCACATTCCTCTCCCACCAGGAGCGCACTAGGTTTGGTATTTCCCCACATTTTCATCAATTTAATTGTTTTTGCCAACTGATTCATTACATGTATTTTTTTAAATCTCATTTACCGTATTTCTGGTAGAGCATCTCTTCATATGTTTATTAGTCAATTGAATTTCTTCCCGCTGCATTATTGGAGGAGGCATATAATGTCATTTTGTTCCATTATTGGTAACATAGTTTAGGGGGGGTATGCTATGTCTTTTTATTGTAAAGATGTATTTTTTTCTGCTTTGAAATTAATAAGTAATCTCTGGGATGATACTTTGAGACCGTTTAAATACCCTGTTTCTCAAAACCTTTCACCCAATGGTTTTAGCATCCATTGGTGATCTTGCCTGAATCAAGATTATGTTGTTAGCTACAGATGGTGATGTTCTTATTCCAGTGTGTTTTTGACATTTATTAGCTGGTATAGTTCTGTAAAGGAGAGCTGCTTGATTTCACATTTAAACGTTTTTTACTACAATTGTTGGCTTATTTGTCTCTCTGCGGAGTTTTGTCTGTTGTCTTGTATTTTAAGGCTGTAGTGTTAGATGCAGTTGTGCTTATGATTATTACATGTGCCTCAGTTGCCTCATGTGTAAAGTGAGGGTAATGATACAACCTGACAGATTTGTTGTGAAAATCAAATGAGTTAATATATGAAAAGATCTTAGATGAGGACGAAGAATGTACCTAGTCCTCATTAGTAATAGTCATTACTTTTTGTAATAATATTGCTGTATATTTTGAATCTATTCCTTCTTTAACAGTATAGAATGTCTTTCTTTGTCTCTTGTCTGTCTTATACTTTGATTTCTAATTTGTCTGAAATGCAGGTTGCTATTCCAGTTCTCTCTGGTTCATAATTGCCAGACATATCTTTTTATATCTTTTTTACTTTCAGAATCCTTTAAATGTGTTTAAATATTGCATTGCTAGGTAATTATATTTTCATTCAACCTGAAGTCTTTGTCTTTTATTTGGTAAATTCAACCCATCCATGTGTCAAAATCATTGCTACATTAGGACTTGTTTTTAGTTAACTTATTTCATATTTTCTGTTTATCCTAATTCCTCCCCGGGAGCCCTTTTCTTTACTTTCATTGGATACTAAACTTTCTTCTGGTTTGTGGTGATTTTCAAGTTAAACATTCTATTTTTATTTTTTCTTGTAGTTGCCTCTAACATTGAATTATTTTTATTCTTCCTCTATTAATTACATTTTTTTTAAAATTGTGCTTTAAGTGAAAGTGTACAGTTCAAGTTATTTTCTCATACAAAAATTTATACACACATTATTATGTGACCGTAGTCGCTCTGCCTATAATGTGACAGCACACTCCTCCTTTCCACCCCAGATTTCCCGTGTTCATTCAACTAGCTCCTGTCCCTTTTTGCCTTCTAATCTCACATCTGAACAGGAGCTGCCCGTTTAGTCTCATGTATCTACTTGAGCTAAGAGGCACTCTCTTCACGAGTGTCATTTTATGTCTTAGAGTCCAGTCTAATTATTGTCTGAAGAGTTGGCTTCAGGAATGTTTTCAGTTCTGGGCTAACAGAGAGTCTGGGGCCATGTCTTGTGGGCTCCCTCCCGTTTCAGTCAGACCACTAAGTCTGATCTTTTTACTAGAATTTGTGTTCTGCACCCCACTTTTCTCCTCCTCTGTCAGGGAATCTTTGTTGTGTTCCCTGTCAGGGTGGTCATTGGTGGTAGCCAGGCACCATCTAGTTCTTCTGGTCTCAGGCTGATGGAGTCTCTGGTTTATGTGGCCCTTTCTGTCTCTTAGGCTAATATTTTCCTTGTGTCTTTGGTGTTCTTCATTCACCTTTGCTCCAGGTGCGTTGGGACCAATTGATGCATCTTAGCTGGCTGCTTGCTAGCTTTTAAGACCCCAGATGCCACATACCAAAACGGGATGCAGAACATTTTCTTAATAAACTTTGACCTAGATATCCCCTGAAACCATAGTCCCTAGACCCCAGCCCCTGCTACTCTGTCCCTCAAAGTGTTTGATTGTGTTCAGGAAACTTCTTAGCTTTTGTTTTAGTACAGTTGTGCTGACTTTCCCTGTATTGTGTGTTATTCTTCCCTTCACCTAAGATAATTCTTATCTACTGTCTAGTTAGTGAATACTCCTCTCCCTCCCTCCCCACCCTCGTAACCATCAAAGAATGTTTTCTTCTGTGTTTAAATCTTTTCTTGGGTTCTTATACAATATTTGGGCCTTTGTCAAATATCACTGCTCATAGGTAGATGAACTTACATCTGGATTCTCAATTCTGTTCCATTGGTTTATGTATCTGTTGTTGTACCAGTACCGGACTGTTTTGACTACTGTGGCAGTATAATAGCTCTAAAGTCAGGTAGTGTGAGGCCTTCTACCTTGTTCTTCTTCAGTAATTCTTTAATTATCCAGGGCCTCTTCCCTTTTCCTATGGGATTGGTGATTTGTTTCTCCATCACATTAAAAAATGCCATTGGACTGTGGGGACCATGGTCTTGGGGAATATCTAGCTCAATTGGCATAACACAATTTATAAAGACAAAGTTCTACATTCTACCTTGGTAAGTAGAGTCTGGGGTCTTAAAAGCCTGTGAGCAGCCATCTAAGATACTCCACTGGTCTTAACACGTCAGGAGCAAGGGAGAATGAAGAGAACAAGATACAAGGAAAAGATTAGTCCAGAGGACTAATGGACCACAGCTACCATGGCCTTCCACCAGACTGAGTATAGTACAGCTAGATGGTGCCCGGCTACCACCACTGACTGCTCTGACCAGGGTCACAACAGAGGATCCTGGGCAGAGCTGTAGAAGGACGTAGAACAAAATTCTAACTCACAAAAGAAGACCAGATTTACTGGCCTGACAGACTGGAGAAACCCCTAGACTATGGCCCCTGGACACCTTTTTAGCTCAGAGGTGAAGTCACTCCCGAGGTTCACCATTCAGCCAGGGATTGGACAGCCCCATAAAACAAAATGAGACTAATGAGGTACAACAGTCCAGGGACAGGGACTAGAAGGCAGGAGGGGACAAGAAAGCTGGTGATAGGGAACCCAAGGTAGAGAAGGGACAGTGTTGACGTGTTGTGAGGTTGTTAACCAATGTCATAAAACAATATGTGTACTGTTTAATGACAAACTATTTGTTCTGTAAACCTTCACCTAAAGTACAATTAAAAAAAAAATGCCATTGGAATTTGGATCAGGATTGCATTGTATCTGTAGATTGCTTTGGGTAGAATAGACATCTTCACAATGTTGAGTCTTCCTATCCATGAGCAAGGAATGTTTTTCCACTTATGCAGGTCTCTCTTGGTTTCTTGCGGTAGTGTCTTGTAGTTTTCATTGTATAGGTCTTTTACATCTCTGGTTAGATTTATTCCTAAGTATTTTATATTTTTGGGGGCTATTGTAAATGGTATTGATTCGGCGATTTCCTCTTGGAAGTTCTCTTTGTTGGTGTAGAGGAATCCAACTGATTTTTGTATGTTTATCTTGTATCCTGATACTTCGCTGAAATCTTCTATTAGTTCCAGTAGTTTTCTTGTGGATTCCTTGGGGTTTTCTGTGTAGAAGATCATATCATCTGCAAATAGAGATACTTTTACTTCTTCCTTACCAATTTGAATGCCCTTTATTTCTTTTTCTAGCCTAATTGCTCTGGCTAGGACCTCCAGTACAAAGTTGAATAAGAGTAGTGATAAAGGGCATCCTTGTCTGGTTCCCATTCTCGATGGGAATGCTTTCAAAGTCTCTCTATTTAGGATGATGTTGGCTGTTGGCTTTGTATGAATGCCCTTTATTATGCTGAGGAATTTCCCTTCTATTCTATTTTGGTGAGAGTTTTTATCATGAATGGGTGTTGAACTTTGTCAAATACCTTTTCTGCATTGATTAATAAAATCATGTGGTTCCTGTCTTTTGTTTTATCTATGTTATGGATTACATTGATTGTTTTTTAATGTTGAACGACCTGAATTCTGGTATGAATCCATTTTTCTGATATGTTGTTGAATTCTATTGGCTAGAATTTTGTTGAGGATTTTTGCGTCTATGTTCATGAGTGATATTGGTCTGTTCTTTTCTTTCTTCGTGGTGTCTGTACCTGGTTTTGGTATCAGGGTTATGCTGGCTTCATAGAATGAATATGGGAGTATTCCTTTCCTTCCTTTTCTATGCTCTGAAATACCTTTAGTAGTAGTGGTATTAACTCTTCTCTGAAAGTTTGGTAGAATTCTCCAGTGAAACTGTCAGGGCCAGGGCTTGTTTTTTCTGGGAGGGAGTTTTTAAATTACCATTTTAATCTCTTCTTTGTTATAGGTTTATTTAGTTGTTCCACCTCTGTTTGTGTTAGTTTGGGTAGGTAGTGAGTTTCTAGAAATTTGTCCATTTCCTTTAGGTTTTCAAATTTGTTAGAGTACAGTTTTTCACAGTATTCTGTTATGATTCTTTTAATTTCAGTTGGGTCTGTTGTGATATTGCCCATCTCATTTCTTATTTGGGTTATTTACTTCCTCTTCTGTTTTTCTTTTGTCAGTTTGGCCAGTGGTTTATCAATTTTGTTGATCTTTTCAAAGAACTAGGTCTTGGTCTTGTTAACTCTTTCAATTGTTTTTCTATTTCATTTAATTCTGCTCTAATTTTTATTATGTGCTTTTTCTGGTGCCTAAGGACTTCTTTTGCTATTCTCTTTCTATTTGTTCCAGTTGTAGGGTTAATGTTTTTATTTTGGCCCTTCTTTTTGGATGTGTGCGTTTATTGCTATAAATTGACCTCTGAGCACTGCTTTTGCTGTGTCCCAAAGGTTCTGGTAAGATGTGTTTTAATTCTCATATGATTCTACGAATTTCTTTACTCCATCCTTAACTTCTTCTATAACCCAGTAGTTTTTGAGCAAGGTGTTGTTCAGTTTCCATGTGTCTGATTTTTTTCCCTTGCTTTTTCTCTTATTGATTTCTACTTTTATGGTTTTATGGTCAGAAAAGATGCTTGGTAATATTTCCATGCTTTGGATTCTATTAAGGCTTGCTTTATGGCCTCATATGTGGTCTATTCTGGAGAATATTCCTTGTGCTTTGGTAAAGAAAGTATACTTGGCTGCTGTTGGGTGGAGTGTTCTGTATATGTCTATGAGATCAGGTTGGTTGATTGTGACATTTAGATCTTGGGCATCTTTATGGAGCTTCTTTCTGGATGTTCTGTCCTTCACCAAAAGTGGTGCTTTGAAGTCTCCTACTATTATTGTGGAGCTGTCTATCTCTCTTTTCAGAACTGTTAGAGTTTGTTTTATGCATTTTAGAGCCCTGTTATTGGGTAGGTAAATATTTATTATGGTTATGTCCTTCTGGTGTATTGACCCTTTAGTCATTATATAGTGTCCTTCCTTATCCTTTGTGGTGGATTTTACTTTAAAGTCTATTTTGTCAGAGATTAATATTGCCACTCCTGCTGTTTTTTGATTGTTGTTTGCTTGATATATTTTTTTCCATCCTTTCAATTTTAGTTCGTTTGTGTCTTTAAGTCTAAGGTGTGTCTCTTGTAGGCAGCATATAGATGGATCGTGTTTTTTTATCCAATCTGCCCTCTATGTCTCTTTTTTGGTGCATTTAGTCCATTTACATTCAGTGTAATTATTGATAGGTATGTGTTTAGTGCAGTCATTTTGATGTCTTTTTTTATGTTGCTGACAGTTTCTTTATTCCACTTAATGTTCTGTGCTGAGTCATTTTTCTTTATGTATTTTCTTTTCATCTTTTTCATTGTTGTTGATTTTGTGTTTGCTGAGTCTGTATGTTTTTCTTGTTTTTTATTTTGATGTGTAGGATCGTTAGTTTTCTTTGTGGTTACCCTAATATTTACCCCTATTTTTCTAAGTTTAAACCAATCTTTTATTTCTTTATATTGCCTTGACTTCCTCTCCATATGAAAGATCTATGACTACATTTTTTAGTCCCTCTTTTTTGTTTTAATGTCATCATCTTTTACATACTGGTGTCTCTGTTTCCCTATTTTCATCGTTTTAGCTTTATTTTTGTGACTTTCCTATCTGGGTTTGTATCTGGTTGTTCTGTCCTGTGTTCTAGTTTTGGCTTGTTATCTGATGTTATTGATTTTTTAACCAGAGGACTCCCTTTAGTATTTCTTGTAATTTTTGTTTGGTTTTTGCCAATTCCCTAACTTATGTTTATCTGGAAATGCCCTAATTTCATCATCATGTTTGAGAGACAATTTTGCTGGATATATAATTCTTGGCTGGCAATTTTTTTCCCTCAAGGCTTTATATATGTCATTCCATTGCCTTCTTGTCTGCATGGTTTCTGCTGAGTACTCCAGGCTTAGTCTTATTGACTCCCCTTTGTAGATGACTTTTTGTTTATCCCTAGCCACTTTTAAAATTCTCTCTTTATCTTTGGTTTTTGGCAAGTTTGATTATACTATGTCTTGGTGACTTTCTTTTGGGATCTACCTTGTGTGGGGTTAGATGAGCATCTTGGATAGATATCTTCTCCTCTTTCACGATGTCAGGGAAGTTTTCTGCCAACAAATCATCAACAAGTCTCTGTTTTTTCTGTTGTCCGCCCCGCCCCCCTCCGAGTCTCGTACTCCAATACCTTGTAGGTTGTTCCTCTTGATAGAGTCCCACATAATTCTTAGGGTTTCTTCATTCTTTTTAATTTTTTTGTCTGATTTTTCCTCAAATAAGTTGGTGTCAAGTACTTTATCTTCAGTCTCACTAATTCTGACTTCCATTGCCTCAATTCTGCTCCTATGACTTTCTATTGAGTTGTCTAATTCTGAAATTTTCTTGTTAATCTTCTGGATTTCTGTTTGCTGTCTCTCTATGGATTCTTGCAGCATGTTAAATTTGTCATTGAGCTCTTGAATAATCTTCTTAAATTCCCCTATTGTTTTGTCTGTGTGTTCCTTGGCTTGTTCTGCGTTTTGTCTGATTTCCTTCCTGATATCTAGAAGAGTTCTGCATATTAATCTTTTGTATTCTGTCTCTGGTAATTCCAAGTTCTCTTTCTCCAGAAAATTTTTGAGTCTTTGTTTTGGGAGCTTGCTGAAGTCATCATGGTCTGCTTCTTTATGTGATTTGTTATTGACTGTTGTCTCTGAGCCATCAATAAGTTATTACATTTATTTTATATTTGCTTAATGTGTCCTAGCTTCTTGTCTTGTTTTGTTTTGATATGCCCAGATAGGCTGCTCGTGTGAGCAAGTTGATTATTGGCGCCTTTGAAGCTCTAATGTCCTGTCACCAGGTGGTTATATCTGTTACTAGGTATGTGAGCCCAGGAGTCCTTTTCCTTTTCTTGTATGGATTCAGCTCAGGTGTCCAGGTAGTCAGTTACGAATGTGTGGTATAGGCTGTCACCTACAGTCCTAGAGGGGCAAAGGTGATTGGAGTAGGCACAGTAGGGGGTCACGTGCTCAGCAAGGCAGGGGGCTGATGGCTGCCTCTGAGTGCCTGGGAGGAAAGCGTGTCTCTATTCCCTAGAGCATGTAGGTGGTTGAGTTTTGCAGCTGGACTATGGGTACCCAATGCTGTTGGCTGTAAGAACTGGGAGGCACCACTTATTCTTGGACCCCTGTTGTGGGTTGCTAGATAGCATGGGTGGAGCCACCAGTCCTCAGGCCCCTGATGTGGGTATGTGAGGACCCTGCTTAATGGGCAGAGCGATGTCATATGTCACAAACCTGCCACTCCACCATATAGGTGATATAGTTGAAGTTAGGCTTCAGGTATATACCCTTGTTGTACTGTGTTAATGAGGGCCTATACTGTTGAAATAGACCCACCCAGGACTACGCATGGGTGAAAGGCATTCAAAGTCTATGGACCCTTTATGCCTGTGCCTAGGGAGCTGCACCTGCCCTGAGTTCCCGGCTTAGGGGAGCTGGCAGATTATTTTTTCCTGTTTGTTAATTTGTTCCCTCTCCAAGCCAGAGAGAGTGGCTCAGGGCAAATGACAGGTCTTATCTCCAGCCCAGGGGACACAGCATTCGCTGAAGCCAGCCTGGCACCCAGCACAGAGTGGGGAGGGAGCAGGTAAATGAGAGTTTCTTCCCAAATGGGGTATTTTTTGTTCCACCCGGTAGGTTAGACGCATATACTTATCTGTTGACTATTGAGCGCCACTTTTCACTGGTTCTGGAGGCTTGAGTAGATTCTCTGCTGCTCAGTCTCTCCCAAAGTGGAACACTTGTCCCGAAAGCCACTGCCTGCCTCACTGCGCAGGCCAGCTGATCCAGCCTGTAGGGTGCTGGTTCCTGCTGGGTCAGGTCTGGCAACTGCTCGCTGCTTCTGAACTGTCTCACCCTCCCCCTGCCACTCAGTCCGATTCCTCAACTTTGCCTTTGATGTTCAGGGTCCCTAGATTGTCATATATAATCGATTCACTTGTTTTTTTCAGGTCTTTTTTGTAAGAGGGACCACCGGAAGTGCTGACTACTCCACAGGTATTGATTTCTTTACTTAGCTCATTTAAAAAAAATTTACACATCAATTGTTACTAAGGCCTTCATACATATTTCATGGCATCCATTTGGATTAATATTTTTTCCTTTTGGAGTACTTCCTTCAGGAATGTTTTCAATGAGGGATTTTGTGCAGCAAATGCTCTGAAGCCTTATGTTACCACTGATATTTTATTTCACCTTCTTATAGAAATGATAGTTTAGTTAGCTATAAAATTCTAGGTTTGAATTTATTTTCCCTGAAAACTTAGAAGATACTTTTCCATTGAATTCTTGTAACTAGTATTACTGTTGAGAAGTCAGGTGAAAATTTCTTTTTCATTTCTTTGTAGGTAGTCTCCTTTTGTTTTCCTCTGAAGCCATTGGAATTTTCTCTTTGACTTTATAAATTTTCTCTTTTTCACTATCATGAGTTTAGGCATTTTCTCTTATTTAATTCATTTGACAATGTATAATCTCTTTGATCTGAGGACTCATATCTTTAATTCATAGAACTTTTGGTCATTATTTTGTGAAATATCTTCACCCCTCTATTTTTTTCTTCCCTTTGGAGATTCAAGTCGTATGAATGTTAACATGTCTACGTCTATCCTCCACATCTCTTAACTTTTCTAATATCATTTTCTTCTCTTTATCCTTTCCTGATGACTTCTGGATATTTTTCAAATGGATCTTACAGCTTCCTTATTTATTCTTCAACCAGCATGAATTTGACTGTTATATACTTAAAGTTTTTAAAATATAGCATCTACAGGTGGTGCTACTTTATGACTTATTATTCTTGCTTCATCTCTTAATTATTCTCTCTTAACGTTTTGAGAGTATTTGATATATATAGTTCAATTCTTGTTCTGTGTTGTCCATTTATCTCGCAGTAAATGTCATAGTTGTTCTATTTGTTGTAATTCTTTTATAGTTGTTGTATTTTTCTGCTGTCTTGTTATTTTTCTCTAAAGCTCATATTCTTCTGGGGTTATACCTATATCAACTGATAATGTGTCTCTGGGGGAGGAAATAAATATGTATTCCTGTATGTGAGTGTGTGTGTGTGTGTGTGTGTGTGTATGAGAGCGAGAGGGAGAGAGGGAGGGCAGGAAGAGAGAGAGAGTAATACCTCAGAGCAGAGCACTTCTGGTGTTACAATTACTTAGACTTTCTTTAATACGGGGGATTAAAAAAATACAAACATGGGTATATGACTTGGTAGACCACAGTAGATTGGAATAAACAAGTTAAAAGAGAGGTAACTTCTAGGCAAGCACATGCTACAGCAGCAAGAAATGATAGATGACGTCTTAAAGGGTGAGGAGAGGACCCATAATATGTATATACACAGAGATGAGTAGAAAAAATTGTCCAATATACCACCATACTTCCTGAGGCCATTACTGTATAACAGTTTAGACAGGCATTTTAAAAAATAATACCATCAAGAGAAAGTTAAATACAAAATTCAAACAGTATATTGATGCATGTAGCATTTAAAAAACCAAACCTGTTGCCCTCCAGTCAATTCAGACTCATGGAGACCCTAAATGTGTCAGAGTAAGTGTATGTATAAAAACAAACAAACAAACCCATTGTCTTTGAGTCGATTCTGACTCATAGTGACCCTACAGGACAGAGTAGAACTGATCCATATGGTTTCCAAGGAGCAGCTGGTGGATTTGAATTGCTGACCTTTTGGTTAGCAGCCCAGCTGTTTAACCACTGTGCCACCAGTGCTCTGTATGTCCAATAGAATTTAGAAAGATTACCATAGGAATGGTTAAAAAAAGATTTGATGCTTTAAGGGGTAAGCATCAATTATCTGAACAATTAACTATGTGTGTTAGTATATTCTTTGAGGATTTTGGATAAATGATAAATTGGGGAAAAAAAGGACAGATTTTTTGACATTATCAAAGGCTTTAAATTTAGACTGTTTTCTTTTAAATTTGATCATGGTTAAAAAAGAGCCCCTTAAAGATATTTGTTGCCTAAATAATGCTGTGTAACAAACCATTCCAAAAGTCAGTGACTTTAAATGGTAAATATGAGTCTATGAATGGCTGGGTGGCTCTGATGATCTGGGGCAGGCTTCGTTGGACCTGTCTGCTTATGCATCTGTAGTCAGCAGGTGGGTCAGATATGGTCTAGTGTGTCCTCATTCACATGTCTGGCAATCAAGTGGTGATTGGCTGAGGAGTTATGGGAGATTGGGCCATGTAAAGCTCAGCATCCAGCAAGCTAACTGGGCTTGTTCTAAATGGTGTCTGGGCAGGATTCCATGAGAATAAGTAGAACCACTCAAGACCTCTTGATATTTAAGCTTGGAATTGGCACGTGGTTACATTTGACACATTCTTACTGGCCAAAGTAAGTTACAAGACTATATTCAAGGGGATAGGAAAATAGGCCCCACATCTTGATGGGAAGAGCTGCAAAGTCACTTTACAAAGGTCAAGGACATAGGGAGGAGTGAAGAATTGTGACCATTTTTTCAATCTATCTACCACACCCCCTGGGCAAGTAATCAGCTCTGCTTGGCACAGTAAATTTCTTTTTGTGCTTATTGTTGTAGTTTAAATGAAGATTACATTTCAAGTTAGGGCACAGTAAATTTATGAATAGAAAAAATGATGATGAGGGGAGTGGCAGATGTTGAATTAGGGACTTCTTAGTCATGAGAGAAATATCCATGGTTTAGAGATGGGTGTTGATGAAAGGAAGCTAATAAATAGCAACAGGGAGATAATAGGGATGGAATATTGCAAAGTACAGTAATGTTTTGTGAGTACTGTTTAAAAAGAGTAAACTGCTGAGTGGATATTACAATTCTCAGTAGGTACAGCCTCAGACAACACAGAACTGGCCATAAACTTGATCACAAATCAATCACCAAATACTTACTAAGTAATTACCATAGGCCAAGCGCTTTTGTAGTGTCTGGAAGAATACAAAGAATAAACCAGGTTGGCCCTCAAAACACTTTCAATCTATTAACACATAGCCATCGAGTTGGTTCCAACTCATAGAGAACATATAGGACAAAGTAGAACTGCCCCATAGGGTTTCCAAGCAGCAGCTGGTGGATTCGAACTGCCAGCCTTTTGGTTAGCAGCTGAATACTTAACCACTGCGCCTCCAGGACTCCTTCAATCTATTAGGAAGATATGATATTCTCAAAAAGAAAGCCAATAGTACCAGCTAAAATATAACAGATATTAAAAAAGTGGCCCGCAGGAATGGCAATAAAACATTTAACTTTAAAGAGATTTAAAAAAATATGCATATATCTTCAATAATATAATTAAAACCAGTGGAGGGTAAGATTCGCTTTTCATAACTAGGCCATCAAAGTATTTAAATTCCAAAAATCAAAGGATGTTTATATTAAAATTTAGTCACAAATGGAACCCTACTAAGTGACTTTCCTATGAGTATGAAAGAATTACTGTGACTTTGAAAATTGCTCCTCAAAATCTGACTCTATGAATTAAACCTAAGAGAATGAACATTTTCCAAGTCATCTGCACTTGAGTTCCCCACTTGCTAACCACTAATAACAAAACTAACTTACTCCATGTGTTGACATGAGAATTAGCTAAAAGAAACTATTGCAAAGCGTGGTGGAAATCTTAGGAGCTACGGAACTAGGTCAATAATGGAAGTTGGCACTCTCCCAGTTTTACATGAAAGGGAGAAGCAGTTGGATGACAGTTGAGTGACAATTTAACCTGCTAATCAGGCAGCTGGCAGGAAGCCTGGTGATAAATGGAAGAAGAAAATTTGTAGAAGACAAAGATAGGGGCAACACAGGAGATCAAATGCTGTATTTCTTAACAAGGGCAGCACTGGCACTTTGGGCAGGACGACTCTTTGCTGTACAGAACTGTCCAGTATGTTGCCGAATACTTGGCATCACTGGCCCTTGGGAACTAAATACTGATAGTGCCTTCTTCCCTGCACAGCTTGTGAAAACAGCAACAACTCCACTAAGAAATACCAACTCATTGCCAAGGAGTTTAGAGGGAGCAGAGTTTGAAGATACAACAATAGGGAAAGTGAAAGATCCAATTAGAATGACAGCAATACTTTAGTATCCGAGTGGCTTTAAGTCAAATTAATCCATTTTGCACAGAGCTGCCAGATTATTCTTCTTAAAAATTTTCTTTCATCTCATCATGCCTCTGCCCCAAAGCCTTCAGTGATTCCCTATTGCTTATCAATGAAGATTACATTCCAAGGGCTAACATTCACCTTCTCTCTGCCACTCATTCCCAACCCTCCATACTGTTTTCTTATGTGGACTTTTCTGGTTCCATTCAATAAAACCTGTTAAAAGAACCTTGGATAAGTCAAAATGATCAAGATGAGAAATGAACTAACTTTGAACTATTTTGTGATTGAAATTTTAATGAAGAGTTTCAAATGGGGTCAATTCCAAGGCATAAACCTTTGTTGCTCTGATATTGGTACTTGTTAGTAGTAGCATCCTCATATTGCACCAGCCTACTTTCCTTCTGTCCTTGCCTAACTTAGAATCCCTTCTCCAATGTCGTTCTAATCACAGCTCTCCTGTTTGGACCACAGACATTTGTCCGGTACCTGCTCCTGCATGTTTTCCCCCATCCTTTCCACCTGGTCTTCTTTCCTTTGCATGGGTTATCATTTTTGGGGTCCAAACTTCAGTGGTAGATGCTTCAGTTGAATACAAGATCTAACGCTGCCTGAAAACCTTGAGGCTTCAGGGTCTATAAATTTAGTATTTTCTTTGTTATCCAGTTAGATTAAACCTTTACTTAGCACTGCTTTAAAATGAAGAATACTTATAGTGTTGCACAGGAAAAGTACTGTATAAATGCATATACTCTTAGGATTTCTAGCCCATAAATCAAAGCTCAAGCTTCCATTCATGACAGAAATCTGGGAGTAATCTATCTCTGGCTCCTCTCTCCCCTCTCCCTAACCAATACCCTCACCTTGATGACCCAGCCCCCTAAATAGTTCTTAAAGGTCTTCCCTCCTTTCAGTCTTACTCAGAAATCCTTAGTTTAGGCCTAACCATTGCTCACCTGGATTATTACAGATAATTACTAAATTGTCTCTTTGCTTCTAGGCCTCCTCCTCTAACTCCTCCCAAAAAACCCTCTCACTTCCACCAAACCCAACTTTTACCATGTTACAGCCCTGCTTACACCCCTTCAATGCATCCTCATTACACCTGGGGTAAAATCTAAACGATTAAGTAAAGCATGAAGGTCTTTTCATGGCCTGGTACCTGCTCATCTTCCCAGTGTCATTTCCTGTTCCTTCTCTCTACCCTCTAGTGGGCCAAATGATCATACCTCCCAAATCACCTTATGTATTTTTAATGCCTAAATGCTTTTTTAAACACTATTCCTTCTACTTGGCATGCTTCTGTCCTTCCCTCTCCCTACTTCTCCTTAAAGATTACTCATCCTTCCAGACTCATCTCTCTGCAGTCACCTCCTTTTAGCAGCCTTCCCTGATCTACCTGTCTAGGTCAGATGCCCCTTCTCTGTGCTCTGCAAGCTCCCTGTGCATTTCTTTGCCTTAGCATTTATCATACTGCATTGAAGTGATCTGTCCAGCATCCTGATTCCCCTATAGACTGTGACTTGGAGGCTAAAGTCTGTCTGATTCATCCTTATACCCCCCACCTCCAGCCCAGGGACTAGCTCAATAAACGTTTCCTGAAATTTTGACTTGAAACTTGTAAATAGATTGGGAATCTTTATGAGTGAGAAAGTCCAAAGGAAAATGTGGAGTTGAGAAATAGTTGGTAATCTGAGGTAATATGAGGAGTCCTTGGGTGGTGCAAATGGTTACACGCTCAACTGGTAACTGAAAGGTTGACAGTTTGAACCCAATCGGGGCGTCTGGGAACAAAGACCTGATGACCTGCTTCAAAAACTCTATGGAGCAGTTCTACTCTGCACACATGGGGTCACCATGAGTTGAAATTAACTTGACAGTAACTTTTTTTTTTTTAAATAACAGACATTTTAGGTCAAAAGACACCAGGCAATTTTCATGGTCTCAACAAGTGGTTTACCTTATGTTAATTAGACCAAAGGATTCTATGTGTCCTCTGAACTTTCTCCTTCTGACTTGGGAGGATTGAAGGCAGGGCCCAGAGTAAAGTAGTTCTGGGGTACTGCCGAGGACTAAGCTTCATCAGGAAATAGGGATGAGTGGTGCTTGTTATGGAAGGCTGCAGGGAATCAATCTTCTCTTGCCTTGGGATATAGAGGTGTGTGTGTGTGTGTGTGTGTGTGTGTGTGTGCATGCATGTGTGTGCATGTGTAGTGATATCAGGCACCTAAGACCTCAATGATGGAGGACATTACTCATTAATAATAATTGCTAACACTTATTGAGCACCTACTATGTGCCAGGCAGTATTCTAGGTGCTTTGTGTGTGCATTAGCTCATTTAATCTTCACAACAACCCCATGAAGCAGGTAATACTATTCATTGTACCAATGAGGAAACTAAGGCACAGAGAAGTTAAGCAACATGCTCAAGATCACCAGCCAAGAAATAGCAAGGCAGGTGTAATCTCAGGCAGTCTGACTTGAGAGCCCAGGTTAAAGCTCACCTGCCTCAGCCATCATGCTATTCTGCCTCTCGTTGCCACCACAGCCCAGAGTCAGTACTGTTTACCATGGAAGCCAAGGTCTGCAGTTGGCCACTAGGAGTGGGAAGGGGTGTTGCTCTTTGAGGAGCTTCAGGGACCCCCACCTGATGGACCTCTTAGTGCAGGGGCAGCAGGCTGTCCCCAGAAGGTAAGTCTCAATGGGGATCATACGTAGAAGTGTGCTCTGTAGAGGAAGAGCTGCAATCACTGGCCAGACCATGGGTTCCCGTTGCATGCCTAGTCCTGGTTGGAAGTTGGCACAGGACTGGAGGAGGGTGTGAAGTGACCCTGCTGGCTCAGAGAGTGAACTAACCCCATGGAGACTGCTTGGAGTAGAGCCTACTAGTGCTGAAGGTTGCTATGAACTAATACAGCCATGATTGAGAGGCTAAGTGCCAGGAACTGTGCTGGAACTCTACATATGTTGAATTCGATTCTCATACCAACCCTGTAAGGTGGATATTCATCCTAAATTATCGATGAGGAATCAGTCTCAGAAAGACAGTAACTTGTTCAAGTCACAGCATTAGTAAATCTCTCAGCTGGGATTTGAATTCCAAAGCCCGTCCTTTTAGTCCCATCCACTGTTCTCCTATATAATGCCTGTTGCTTTTCCATTTCTTTTGACACAAATTCGTTCACTGGGTGAGAACTGTGACTTGTCTATTGGACTGCACAGTAGAAATATTTTTCCAGGACCTGGAGGAGGATTCCAATCAGGAGGATCATGACATTCCCCATAAAAAAAGCAGTGTGAAATTCACTTTTAACCCCTGGGTGTTTACACTAAGAATTCACCTCAAATTCTGTCTTTTTCTGTTCCTGACTTTTTCACATGCCTGGGAAGTTGGTAAGAACAAAGCTAAGTGTTTGGAGCCCTGAGAGCAGGAAAGGAGGATGCATAGGCAGCAGCAGGAAGCAGCTGGCTGGGGGCCAAGGCCCCAGTGAGATGACGCTACAGTCAGCCAAGATCTGTGGACTTAATCCTGTAGGCATAGGGTCCTCATAGAGCATTTCTGAGTTGGGAACTATATTAGTTTCCTAGGGCTGCCATAGCAAAGTATCCCAAATTGGATGACTTAAAACAACAGAAATTTATTCTCTCACAATTATGGAGACTAGAAGTCTAACATCAAGGTGTGGTCAGGTCCATGCTCTCTCTGAAAGCTCTAGGAGAAGATCTTTCCTTGTTTCTTCTAGCTTCTGACGGGCCTAGATTTTCTTTGGCTTGTGGCAGCATCACTCCAATCTCTGCTTCTGTTTTCACATGGCTATCTTCTCTCTGTGTCTCATCTCCTCTTCTTAGAAGAACACCACTCATATTGGACTAGGGCCCACCCTAAGGACCTCATCTTGATTGTATCTGCAAAGATCCTATTTCCAAACAAGAGCACATTCACAGGTACCAAGGGTTAGGACTTCAACATATCTTTTGGGGGACACAATTCAACCCACAATAGAGGCTGATGAAATCAAGATATATTTTCGGTGGATTATTCTGGATCACGTACGTGATGGATGGGGTGAGGGAAAGACTGAAAGAGAGGAGGTACTGCAGGCATACAGACAGTGTGATGTGGGGCTGACCAAAGATGATGGGAGTGGGCATGAAAGCCAGGCACGGATGGGAAAGGCATTAGGATGCTACAGAGAAGGACTAACAGGATGTGCTTGATCGTGAAGTGACAGAGAACTCTGTGAGGTGAGATGAGTAACGCATCATGACAGAACTGGCGAAATCAGAGATGGGAACTCGTTTGGGGAGAAAAAGAGTTCAATTTTAAACAGTTTTAGAATCTTAGATTTTGGGGAGTATTTTGAA
This sequence comes from Dugong dugon, assembly GCA_030035585.1. Lineage (NCBI taxonomy): Eukaryota > Metazoa > Chordata > Mammalia > Sirenia > Dugongidae > Dugong > Dugong dugon. The sequence continues at coordinate 40,106,958 of CM057469.1, read as the reverse complement.
AAGGATCAAATCAGAAATTTTTCCATTGTGAAGACCACCCTTGACTTTTACAGATGCCCTAATTTGGCAAATGTGGATCTTTTACCCATCTATTCAGGGCTCCTAAAGACAGAGATGAGCCTCCTGCTTCCAGTGATCACGGGGCTCCAGATTGAAATCAGCCTCAAGATAACAAACCAGGTAATTATTTCCATCCTTCCTGTGACAGTAATGGTGTGGAGGCAGGCAAAAATTCATCAGAGGTGGCTACGTGAGTCCCCGGGGAGACTCATTATAAAGGAGCAGATAGTCAGAATCTGCCTCTGCAGCATCACACAAGGGTTCTGTAGTGATGGCCGAGGGCCACACCATGCTTCCAGAGTAAAGAATTGTGGGGATGAAAAAGAGAAAGACATCTACATCCTACCCCAGTACCCTACCAACTCTGGGTGGATGGTCCGAACCAGTCATTAGAAACACAGTGCAATAAATATTGAAAGAAACTTCTGTAAATATCCTAGAAGACAATGAAATTAGAAATAATAGGCAGATGGGTTTTTATTCAAAGCAAATCATGCCAGATGGGCTCAGTACATTTTTTTTTAAGTAAAAGTACAAAGTTGGTGGATGAAGGGAAAATGCATGTTTGATGTCATATGTTTGAAGACTGTGAAAACATCTGAGTCTTCCAAGAAGTCTGATTTGTAGAATTGGCTCAGGATGCCTGGAATAGGAGCACGTACCTGACAAAAAATTGGAGAAATGCCGCTAATTGGGCAGTAGAAAGTGTTGGAACACTGGGCTGGCAGGACAGCCTCGGGAGGGGTCTTCCAAAAGGCTGTTAAGCTTTGGAGTCTGAAGGGACTTTCGAGATCATTGGTTCCAACCCCCTCATTTAAAGATAAGGAAGTACAATCAAAAGGAGGCAACCACTTCACAAAACCAGGGCTAGGACAAGGGTTTCTTGACAATTAGTTCTGCAGTGTGAGTGCTAAGTCTCTTCTTTACTTAGAGTCTATATTATCTAGGAAAGGAAATAAATGTACACATGTACAGTTTTGAAAGCACCCTACATATGATGACAAAGTATTGGACCCTGAGCAAACAAAGCCCAGGACATACAGCATGTCCCATAAAGAGATGATGACTTCTGACAAAGTGGAGATGGTAGTTGAGAAATAGTTGGGGAGCTTTGCCACAGGCCATGCTCCTGCGCAGTTTTGAGACCACCTCAGGCTGTGAGGCAGCTATTACCTTGCCCATTTTGCAGGGGAGAAAACTGTAAAACTCAGGAAGACTGAGTGATGTGTTGTCCAACTAAGGTCAAATAACGAGTGAGTAGTAAGGCTAGGCCCTCTGGCTCTGGTTCAGTCTCTTCACCTCAACACAAGTTGTGCCTTTGGAACATTCTGAAGTCTGTCCAGACTTCCCCTCCTGTGCTTTTATGCTTGCAGTAGCTTACTGTTTTCCAACTCAAGGATTCAGTGCCCACACACAGTTCCCCAGAAGCCTGGAGTTCCTAATTCACCGCTTGTCCTCTCAGGAATGTTCCATGACCTTCTCCCATTCCCTCTCCATCCTCCATCAAAACATATTGGTCTCTGTTATACACCAAATGCTCAAAGTAGCATGATTCACAATTTCCAAAAGGTGGAAACAGCATAAATGTCCATCAACAGCTGAATGGATAAATAAAATGTGGTATATACATACAATGGAATAGTATTCAGCCATAAAGAGAAATGAAGTTTTGCTATATGCTATGACATGGATAAACCTTGAAAACATTTTGCTGAGTGAAATAAGTCAGACTCAAAAGGACAAATATTGTACGATCCCATTTATGGGAAATATTTAGAATAGGCAAGTATATAGATGCGAAAGTTCATTAGTAGTTACCAAGGATGGATGGGAGGGAGGAGAAAAGGGAAACTCATTGCTTAGTGGACACTGAGCTTCTCTTAAGGGTGGTGGGAAATATGGAAACGGATGACGGTAATGGTTGGACAACATGATAAACGTAAGTAATACCACTGAATTGTACATGTGAAGAAGGTTGAAAAGGCAAATGATTTGTTTTATATATATATATAAGCTACAATAAAAAAAAGAACAAAAACTTATTGGTCTCCTATCCTGTTTTCATCAGGCTCTGTGCTTGGCCTTCTTTTAAAATTTATTTGAGTTTTTAAATTTTATTGTGGTAGAATACATTAACAAAACATATGCCATTTCAGCCATTTTTACATGCACAATTCAGTGACATTAAGTACGTTCACCAGGTTGCACAACCATCACCACTATCCATTGTTAAATGTTTTTGTCACCTTTAACAGAAACTTAGTGCACCTTAAGCAGTAATTCCCCTGTTCCTCCCCGCTCACCTGTCCCTGGTAACCACTAATAAACTTTGGTCTCTATGCATTTGCCTGTTTTAGATATACCATGTAAGTGGGGTCATACAATATTAGTCCTGTTGTGACTGACTTTTTTCACTCAGCATGTTTTCAAGGAGCATCCATGTTGTAGCAGGTGTCAGAACTTCGTTTCTCTTTATAGCTGAATAATACTTCATTGTATGTATATACCACATTTGGTTTATCCATTCATCTCTTGATGCACATTTGGGTTGCTTCCACCTTATGGCTATTGTAAATATTACTGTAATGAACATTGGTGTACCGGTATCTGTTTGAGTCCTTGCCTTCAATTCTTCTGGGTATATACGTAGGAGTAGAATTGTTGGGTCATATGGTAGTTCTAAGTAGCCCTGGTAACTCAACGGTTAAATGTCTGGCTGCTAACCTCAAGAGCAGCGATTTGAACCCATCCAGAGGCTCTGTAGAAGAGAGACCTGGTGATTTGCTTCCGTAAAGATTACAGCCAAGAAAACCCTATGGGGCCATTCTACTTTGCCACATGAGGTCGCAATGAGTCAGAATTGACTCAACGGCACACAATGATAACAACGTGGTAGTTCTATATTTAATTTTTTGAGGAACCACCAAACTGTTTTCCACAGTGGTATACCATTTTGCATTTCCACCAGCAATGGATGAGGATTCCGATTTGCTTGGCCTTTTGTCACCCTAAAGAGCAGACACTTTGTATAAACTAAACTTTCTCCTCCAGGAAATCATTTCCCCTCTCAAGCCTGCTTTCTTATTTAAAATACCAAACACAGCAGTGACGTCTAGTTTGTGACTTACATGAAGGCCCATGTGTGTGAACACCAGTTAGTCAATGCCTTAATATGAAGTAGACATTCAATGCTTATTTATTAAGAGGATTTTAGGCTGGGAAATTTCCTCAAGGTACCTCTCAGTATTTCTTCCTTTCTTATGCAGAGTAATTTATTGCCCCCAAACTCATATCTGAACATTCCTCACTCTTCCTATTATACAGAGGACCCGCTGGTTATCAGGATCTAGTCTTTTGGGTAGATGGATGGTTGCAGTGGAGAGGTGGATTGTTAATAAATTATTTTGTTCTTTTCACTGATATATTTTTTTTCCTGTGAGGGGCATGGGAGAGTTTTTCTAACAGGCAGCTCTTTTCTGAAAAGAAGAGTCACTGATATTTAGGAAAACAATGGAAGCCTGTCTGCATTTCCTTCTGCAGAAAAATAACTCCTTGGTCTTTTTGGTCCAAGTTTTTTGCTTAGGGTGACCCACGGGGCAAAACTGTTAAATAAAACACTTGAACTTATTTTTTGCATCTTGTAGGGTTTTTTTTGTAATAACTATAAATGTATCCTTACTAGCAAACACCCTATTTACCCTCAGATGATCACATTAGTAACTTTTTTCTTTTAATCGACTTACACAGAAGGAGCACAGCAGCTAAGGAAATGCCTATGTTTCACCCCTCTCCAGAACTGTAAAGCTGTTGGAAAGAATAATGTCTGGGAATTACTAGACCTGTATTTTTTGTCCTAGTTCTGCCACCTGGGAGCCTGGGGCAAGTGTCTTAACCTCTTTGTACTACAGCCTGTCTTGAATCTGTTTAATTCAGTACACTATGACATCCCTGATAAAAGCTTGTTTGTCTTTATGGTGTTTGACACAACAGGGACATATTCAGTAAATACTTTCGAATAATAACTCTAAGTGTTGCCAAATACACATTATCACACACACACAAAGAGCTGTAACTAATAAATGTCACTCAGTAGAGTGCCAAATATATGCCAGGCACACTGCACACATTACTTAATCTAATCATCATAACAACTTGGAAATGGTGCTATTATCACCATTTCGTAGATAAACTGAGGAGCAGAGAGGTTCAGTGAATGTTCTCTTTGATGGTTAGCAGCAAAGTCAGGATATGAACTCACATCCATCTGCCTCTGTTCTTCTAGTAACCTGTTTTCAGGATCTATGTTTCTCATTTAATAACAAAACCTTACAATTGTAAAGGATTTTTGACTTTTTAAATGCAATATCCAAGAGGCTTCTTTACTCTACAACAGATTAAGAAGAGACCACAGAGTGAAGTGAAGCTCCACAGGCATTGATCGGCCAGGGGCAAAATCTTGCTCTTGAGATGGTTTTCTTCAGGGCCATTTCTGCAGTCCCCCTCCGTCTTCTAGTACTTATTCTGGTTTGCCTTGACTGGTGGGCTGTTTCAGGGTTTGTTCCACTCCTTGGTTCAGATGCTCCATTTCTTTCACCCAAGCTAGAGAGTTCAATCAAATCAGCACAGTTATTGAGCCCCTATGGAAGTCCCTGGGTGACGCAAATGGCTGCTAACTGAAGGGTTGAAGGTTTGAGTCCACCCACAGTCACCTCAGAAGAAAGGTCTGGTGATCAACTTGTGAAAAATTAGCCATTGAAAGTCCTATGAGCACAGTTCTGCTCTGACACAGATGGGGTAGCCATGAGTCAGAACTGACTTTACAGCAACTGAAAAATATCTGTGGGACATTGAATTGGCCCTGAGAATAGCCCTTGTCTGCTCCTTCTAGGAACTTACAGTCTAGCAGGGGAGGGGAAGGAGTTAACAGTACAATGAGGAAGTGACTGCAGGAAGGTGCACAAGCACACAGGGCCTTATAGCCCAGCCTTGGGGAGGTGAGGATCACAGGCTGCATGGACCAAAGGATGAATGCCTCAGCTGGGGAAGGAGTGGGCTAGGGCGTAGGAGAAGCTGTTCCAGGCAGACGGAACAATGTAAATAAAGCCCAAGAGGCTACAGAAAGCATTTCAGATTTAGACACTAAATTTTCCATTTTTTTTCACTTCTGATCCAGAGCTATAATATTCCAGGAAAAAAAAAAATTAAGCCTCTGTACTCTGATTTCATTCAGCAAGACCACTGTACTTGTTCTCTGGTTCTAAGATCAGACAATCCATTTCCTTTCCTCTGCTGGCAACGTTTCCTGGGGTTTAGGCCCGCCAAGCACTGACTCTTATATCTTGAGGTCGTTTTAGTACTTGAATTACTGCTATGTATAGAATGTAGCCTCAAAACAGCAATGTTATATTCAGGAGCTCTCGATGTATCTACTGTGAGTATATTTTTACTCAGTGACAACTACGTACTTAGAAGTAGCCTGTGATACTCAGTTTACGTGTTTTTCTCAAATAAAGAATATCCCAAGTAGCTTTAAGTCTCTTAATTGTTATGTTTCCTCTTAACTTCCCTATGGCTAAATCAAAAACAAACAAACAAAAAAAAACCTCAAACCCATTGCCATCAAGTCAATTCCAACTTATAGCGACCCTATAGGACAGAGTAGAACCGCCCCATAGGGCTTCCAAGGAGCAGCTGGTGGATTTGAACTGCTGACCTTTTGGTTAGCAGCTGAGCTCTTAACCACTACACCACCAGGGCTCTTTCCCATGGCTAGTAGTAAGTAAACTGTTATATTGTGGTGGCATGTGTATTGCTATGATGCTGGAAGCTATACCACTAGTATTTTAAACACCAGCAGGGTCACACATGGTGGACAGGTTTCAGCAGAGCTTCCAGACTAAAACAGACTAGGAAGAAAGGCCTGGCAATCTACTTCCAAAAAACAACAATGAAAACCCTATGGACAACAACAGAATGCTGTCCAGTACAGTGCTGGAAGATGGGCCTCCTAAGTTGGAAGGCACACAGAATAATAGTGACAGCAATGATGAACTCGAGCACACCAACGATCACGAATATAGTACAGGACTAGGCAATGTTTTGTTCTGTTGTACATAGGGTTGCCATGAGTCGGAGTTGACTTGATGGCAACTAACAACAACAATAACCTATGCTTTCTTCTCTTAAATCTTTCATCACAATCCCCAGTTGCAAGTTTTTCTTATTTGTACTTTTTGATAGGTTTGATTAATGTCTTTAGAAAAAAAAAAGATTAGTTTGTCTTTCCCCATAATTAACATTACTGCAGAGGAAGGCAGAGGCTGGGGCCTATGGAAGAAGGCCTGGGGACGATGGCTGCATTCACGTGCACGACCTCCCCACCTATGCAGAGCCAGAAGCTATGGGAGCAGCTTCACTTGTGCTGAATCTTGAAGCCAGTCTATTCCTATCTTTGCAGCTAAAGATAGACATCTTTCTATTTTCCCATATGCTAGGAGAGGGCTCTCCAGACGTCCTGCCTATTGTCCCCAAAGCAAAATATTCCTAACAATGTAAAATGCTGCATGTACAACTTCTCCTGGTTTTTTTTTTCTCTTTTTCCCCCCTCCAGGTTTTGCAAAGTAACTCTTAATCCAACTTTTTGCAGCGAAGTAAATCTGCCCAAGGGATATTTTTTACCCCGAATAAAAATAACTCCCCTAAGAACCTAGCCATTTCTTTCTGCAGAGCTATATGATTGTTATTTGGGACTGACAGACTGTCAGTCTTTTCTGCCAGAAACAGGAATGTTAATCAGGGCCCGTCAGCATGATGGGACCCAGGCTCACACTGCTACACTTTGCTTAGGCCCATGTGGACAATGGTTTTGCTGCATCTTGTTTTTGCAGGCCCTTCTGGAGATGTGGCCTTTAAGAAACTGGCAATCGAGAGAATGTTGTTCTAACAGAGTAATAGTAGTACATTTTCCACCAAATTACATTAGCATATAAAACTTGCATTATTGATTTCTTCTTCACTTGGTGTGATTTCTGGGCAAAAGTCCAGTTTATAGAAGCAAAGAGAACACACATGGACTTGAGTTGAGACTAGCGTTTATTTTTTTCTTGATTTAGAAACAAGTGACATGACCCAGAAAGGTAGTATGGCTTTGTACTCTGATTTTTCCCCACCTAACACCTCCACTAGGCTGTACTCCAGCCTTCCATGGTATGGGCCTCCCATAGTGCATCCAGATGAGGGGGAGGAAAAGGCACAGGCTCATCTACCAGGAATGACATAGTATCTGTTCCTTGGTAAGCACCTACTGTGTGCCAGGCAGTGGTGCCTATGTGACAGTGTCCCCTTTGGTAGATAATCTTTTCATTAAAGATGAGGAAATTGAGGCTTAGTAAGGTTAAATGACTTGTTCCACTTTACACACCTGGAAGCAAGTGCAAGATTCATGGTTCTTTGCTTTGGAAAAATTTAACATAGAGTTACCACATAGCCAGAAATTCTACTTCTAGGTGTATACCCAAGAGAATTGAAAATATATGGCCACACAAAAACTTGTACATGAATGTCATAGCAACATTGTTCATAAAAACCAAAAAATGGAAACAGTCTAAATATCCATCCACCAATGACTGGATAAGGAGCCCTGGTGGCACAATGGTTAAGCGCTCAGCTGCTAACTGAAATGTTGGTGCTTCGAACCCACTAGCCTCTCCATGGGAGAAAAGACCTGGCGATCTGCTCCCGTAAAGATTATAGCCTAGAAAATCCTATGAGGCAGTTCCATTCTGTCATATAGGGTCAGTATGAGTCAGAATTGACTCAATGGCACACAACAACAACAACAATGAATGAATAAATAAAGAGTGGTATATCCGTACAATAGAACATTATTTGGCAATAAAAAGGAATGAAGTGCTGATACACACTACAACATGGATGAACCTTGAAAACATTATGCTAAGTAAAAGAAGTCAGTCACAAAGGAATACATATTGTATGATTCCATTCATATGAAACGTCTAGAATAGACAGAAAGTAGATTAGTGATTGCCAAGGTTTTGAAGGAAGTGGGCAGTTACTGCTAATGGGTGCAGGGTTTCTTTTCGGGGTGATTAAAATGCTCTAAAACTAATTGTGGGGCGGATTGCAATCTATTAAAAATCATAGAATTATGCACTTTAAATGAGCAGATTGAATGGCATGTGAATTATATCTCAATGAAGTTATAAAGAACAATGACTACTGCCCACACGTCTTACAGAAGCGATAGTCATTCAGGTTGGAGAGTCGCATGAGGTGCTCCTAATAATAGAAACTCGAGTACTCACAGCATCATCATCATCATCATCATCATCTAGCATTTAGCAAGTATTTATTAAATATCTGGCACTGTGCTTCACGCTTGGCATGCCTTATCTAATTTAATCATCACACTAATCCCATGAACTCAGTATGATTCTTATTCTCATTTTCTAGAAGAGGAAACTGAGGCTTATAAGTTTTTAGTAAATTTTTTCTAAGGTCACTCAGCTAGCAAGTGCTGGAGCTGCTTCCCAGAGTAAAGACATCTTGGGCACAGCATGTTCATTTGTCTAAGTCCCAGCATTGTTCAAGGTGAAGAGAGTACAATCTGAAGCTAGATGGCCTATGCTTGAATCTGGGTCCTGCCTTATGGGACTTACATAAATGTGAGCAAGTTACTTAAACTCTGTACTCCACTTTCCCCATCCGTACAATGGGATAATAAAAATATTTAATTCATAGGATTGAGTGAAGGTTAAATGAGGTACTATGTGGAGAGCAACTAGAACAGTGCCTGGCATATAGTAAGTGTTGAATACATGCAAACTATTATTATATACAGCTTCTGTTGGAGGATGGGAGTACGGACATGAGTAAGTCACAGATTATGGTTCAGCTATAATCTAGTGGGGGAGACAGATGCCAACATAATTCAAATAGGGAACAAAGGTAAAAGCAGGCGGGAGGCAGAGCAGGAAGCACAGAGCCAGAGTGATTAATGATTAATTAGGGTCATTCACTTATGACCCACACAAATTATGGATAATATTGTGAAGAATGCGACTTCCAGAACAATTAAGTGTGCTCGTGAAGAACCTGTACATAGACCAAGAGGCAGTTGTTCGAACAAAACAAGGGGATACCGTGTGGTTTAAAGTCAGGAAAGGTGTGCGTCAGGACTGTATCCTTTCACCACACTTATTCAGTCTGTATGCTGAGCAAATAATCCGAGAAGCTGGACTGTATGAAGAAGAATGGGGCATCAGGATTGGAGGAAGACTCATTTAACAACCTGCGATATGCAGATGACACAACCTTGCTTGCTGAAAGTGAATAGGACTTGAAGTACTTACTGATGAAGATCAAAGATCACAGCCTTCAGTATGGATTACACCTCAACATAAAGAAAACAAAAGTCCTCACAACTGGACCAATAAGCAACTATGACAAATGGAGAAAAGCTTGAAGTTGTCAGGGATTTCATTTTACTTTGATCTACAGTCAACACACACGGAAGCACCAGTCAAGAAATCAAACCACTCATTGCATTGGGTAAATCTGCCGCAAAAGACCTCTTTAAAATTTTAAAAAGCAAAGATGTCACCTTGAAGACTAAGGTGCACCTGACCTAAGCCATGGTATTTTCAATTGCCTCATATGCATGTGAAAGCTCTATGATGAATAAGGAAGACCAAAGAAGAATTGATGCCTTTGAGTTGTGGTGTTGGTGAGGAATATTGAATATACCATGGACTGCCAAAAGAATGAACAAATCTGTCTTGGAAGAAGTACAGCCATACTGCTCCTTAGAAGCAAGGATGGCGAGACTACATCTCACATACTTTGGACTTGTTATTAGGAGGGACCAGTCCCTGGAGAAGGACATCATGCTTGGTAAAGCAGAGGGCCAGTGAAAAAGAGGAAGACACTCAAGGAGATGGATTGGTTGGAACTATGGTCTCAACCATAACCGTGATTGTGAGGATGGCGCAGGACTGGGCAGTGTTTTGTTCTGTTGTACATAGGGTCGCTATGAGTCGTAAACAATTTGATGGCACCTAACAACAATTTATGTGTGAAGCCCTGGTGGCGCAGTGGTTAAGCTCTCGTTTGCTAACCAAAAGATCAGAGATTTGAACTCACTAGCTGCTCTGTGGGAGAAAGGCGTGTCAGTCTTCCGTAAAGATTACAGCCTTGGAAACCCCATAGGGTAGTTCTACTCTGTCCTACAGAGTCAGTGAGTTTAGTTTGGTTTTGGTTCACTTATGGGTCCTAGTTCTTTGGTCCTGTAGGCCTCTGGTACCAAGGTATTTATAGCAGCAGGATTTTCTTCCCTTCTGCTCAAGGTTTCAAACATACACAAGAATTAGGAAATCTGATGAGGGAGTTCCATGATTGTGAAATTAAACACTTGAAAGGGCAGAGCAGAGAGGGTAGAAAAGGCCTTTCATTTTGGCTTCTTGAATATTTAACACTAGTTAGATCCTTAGCCTGATATAATAGAAACTTGATCAGGAGAAGAAAAGTCGTGAAAGTGTGTGAGGTGTGTCCGTACTCTGTGGGAGTGTTTTCTCACAGTATAATTACACCAACCCTAGGTATATGTTGGAGATTAGCTATTGGTGAGCGTGAACTGTATGATTTATAAGTAAATGTGGCTATGTATGTGTATTATATATAAAAGTTGAGACACACACACACAGAAAAACAGACAGAGAATGAATTTGTAACAGAAATCCAGGCTTCCAAATATGAAGCGGGTAGCAGGGAGAGCAAATCAAATGGAGAAACTGATACACGTGGTTGTGACCTAGATCCCAGCACAGTGTCTGGTTTATAATAGACATTCAACAAATATTTGTTCAATCTGAATAAATAGATTTTTTTTCCTAGCTTGTACATTGAGGATGACCTCTACAACCTTAAGATTCTGGATTTGAGTTCACTTCTGAGAATTTAATCAGGAGAAGAAGTAATAAGTGAGATCACTTTTTCAGGTATTAAAACTTGGAGTAGTCACCTATCCTTGTGGAAAATGACCAGAGAACTTGGAGCATGATCCTGGCCTGTGGACTAATGGCTCTCAACCCTGGCTGCATGTTAGAACCATCTGGGGAGCTTTGGGAGTCCTGGTGGTGCAATGGTTAAGTGTTCAGCTGCTAACCTAAAGGTCGGCAGTTCAAATCCAGCATTCACTCGTTGGAAATCCCATGGGGCAGTTCTACTCTGTCCTATACGGGTGCTATGAGTTGGGATTGACTCTACAGCAATGAGTTTTTTTTTTTTTTGTTGTTGGTTTTTGGGGAGCTTTTGAAGCATATGTCTGCCAGGTGGGACTTCAGCTTAAACTAATTAAATCAGATTCTCCGGGGTTGGGGCCTGGGCATCAGCATTTTTCTTTTCTTTTCAAACACTCCCCAAGTAATTCTGATGGGATTCCAGGGTTGGGCACCACTGGAGTAAGGCATTTGTAGATGGGAAGGGTGGTGGTATCTGCTGGAAACCTCGGTGTGCACTGGGAAGGTAAACCACAGTTCTCCCCTGAATGAGCGTGTCAGTCATCCTTCAAGGTTTCTAGGTCATTTTCCGAGAGACCAAGTTTTATGAAACCTCTCTGAGCTTGGACTGAAGACATCCCAGCCCAGGTGCAGGATGGGTGGCTGCAAGGGCGGCTACAGAGGAAGGAAGTGAGCTTTAGTAATTGGAATAGGCACTGAACTCTCAACTACTGAACTGGTATAATTTTGAAATTTCACGGGCCATGAGATTAGGTACAAAGGGGATGGTGTGAGGGAGGGGAAGTGCACTGAAGAATCCTGGAGTCCCAGGGCCTTATAACACTGAAGATGCTGGGCTGGGTCAGTGGAGGACTCAACTGCATGTTACCAAGGCTACAAAGTTCTTCTGGGACCTGGCGCCCCGCAGCAGTGCTGGCTACACCACACCCTGAGATCCTCACTCATTGCTGCTCTACAGCAAGACTGTTAGGATGATCAAGAGTCACTGGAGAGTTGTCAGAGTCTCTGGAGAGCTTGTGGAGTGTGACTGTGACCATGGGAGTCTCTTTTATCTTGCCCTGAACCAAACTGTTGAGGAAAGATCACTTATATTTTCAACAGGAAGGGGGTGTCTGTCAGCTAAATAGCTCTGAGCACACTTCTAGTTTACAAACAGCATCCCAGAAAAATATACCTGAAGCTTCTATAAGTAGCCTATCTCCCCTGAGATCTAAGCTCTCTCTCAGTGAAGGGTGCTGTTGGGGCCCATGCAGAGTTTGGGAAGACCAAGGAAAATGCAGTCTCAGGGAAGGCGAATTTCCAGTGTACTTGAATCTGGATAATGATTGATGATCAACATAAACACTTCTCTAACATGTGAAGCACCTGAGCTAACATTCCTCTGTGCTTCCTGCCTCCTGCCTCTTTCTCCAGAACCTTTCTGCAACTCTCCCCCTCCATCCTTGTTATGGATTGGATTGTGTCCCCCCTACAAAAAGGTATGTTGAAGTCCTAACTCCCAGTACCTGTGAATGTGATCGTGTTTGAAATAGGGTCTTTGAAGACAGATTGGTTTGGTTAACATGAGGTCATGCTGGAGTAGGGCGGGTCCTTATCTAACATGAGTGGTGAAAGAGGAGAAGAGATGCAGAGAAGGCAGATGCCCTTGTGAGGACAGAGGCAGAGACTGGAGTGATTTACAAGCCAAGGAATGTCAAGGAGAGCCGGCCACCACCAGAAGCTCGGAGAGAGGCGTGGAACAGATTCTTCCTCAGAGCTCCGGAAGAAATCAACGTGGCTGACACCCTGATTGCGGACTCCAGCGTCCAGAACTGTGAGACAATAAATTGCTGTTCTTATAAACCATCCAGTTTGCGGTACTTTTTTACAGCAGCCCTGGGAAACTAACACAGCCCTGTTCCCCCTCTCTGTCTTCCCCCCTCCCAACGATTCCATCTCAACCATTACGTACTTGATAGAATCTTGCACACAGGCACAGTTATTACTGACCAGCTTCTTTATCTTGGATAGTATGTCACAAGTAGTCAAGACTATAGCTCTTGAAGGTAGTTTCACAGATTTAAGAGGAAGAAACAGTACCCATATAGTTCCGGCATCAAGGAAGTCTGATAGCCAGCCAGTAAAAAAACACAAGACTGCAGGACAGTGGAATTTTACTCACTGGAGCCGGCATGGACTGTAGATGTGAAACAGTTGATTTATTGTTTCTATTTCATTCTGATAGAAAACTCTGCTTACTCTTACTGGAAAGTCGAATGTGTTGGGTTCTTTAGCTAAGGTAGCTGTTAAAATTTATTTCACATTCAAGGGAAGGGGCTCTTGTTATTCACCATGTTCGCATTTTAATTATGATTTCCCTGCCATCGTTTTTAACAAGAATAACCTAAGGCCTGTAAGGAGCGATTTCCCCTAATCAGTTCTTAAACCCGCTGTCTGTCCTCCAAGTAACTGCTACAGCTACAGATACACAGATGAAAGGAAATGGAGAACTGAGCAATTACCTGGTGAATCTCAAAAGTGGAGAGTCAGCAGTCAACTGGAATAGTTCCATTATAAAAATTCTTTCACCCGCCGCCTTCTCTTTCTCGATAGAATTATCACCTTAACTCTCCCTATTCCTTTCTCCCTGTGCTGAAGCTTGTTTTCTTAGCCTCTGCCTCAGCCACCAACCCCCTCCCCTCTTCCCCTCTGCCCCGCAGCCCTTTCTACAGGGCTGTCGCCTCTGCCAGCCTAGCCCTCATCTCCATTCCTCTGGGGAGATTCCTCCTCCCCCAGGGAGTGGGCTCAGGGTGGAGTAACCCCTGGCATTAGGCTGATCCCTGATGTCTCACGTCATTTCCCAGGTGTCAGCCCACCACCCAGAGAGCCTGAGCCCACATCCCCCTTGGCTTTCCAAGTGGTGGGCCCTGGGCTTCTGCTCTCCCCTCATTCTGAGATTCTCCTTGCACATCCTGTCAGCTCCCAGGCTTATTCACCAGCGAGGACACTGCTTACTCTTGCCAGCTTTCTGCACCAGGGACAGATGCCTGACCTGCCCCAGCATGATGAGGGGACCCTGCTCTCGGGACCAGGACCTTACAGATGTGGGAAGCCAGCCTGATGGGCCTTCTGAGGAAGGTTGTGACCTTCTGTCTAGTGGGGCTTCGAACTCGTTCCTCTTGCCCACTAGTGTCAGTCGCTTGTCTGGGTCTTGCTTAGAGACAGCCAATCCCATATTTGGCTGAAACTTCACCATCAGCCAGGCCTTCCCCTTGCCAGCAGTCTAGTTGTTGACCTCAGACACCTCTCCTCTGTATGTCTTCTGGGAATACGAACCACCATACTAGACGTTTATCTATTTATTCATTCAGTTAGCACATGTTTATTGAGCACGTACTATGTGCCAGGTGCTGTGCTAGCTCCTGGGGACCCAGAGACAAACAATATATAGTTCTTTTCCTTAAGGAATGCATCAATGTATGGGGGAAGTAACGACAGCGAGAGGCTACCTGGATGGCACAAACGGTTAAGCACTCAATTACATGCTGAAAGGCTGGTGGTTCAAACTCCCCCAGAAGCGCCTCGGAAGACAGGCCTGGTGATCTGCTCTCAAGAGGTCACAGTCTTGAAAGCCCCATGGAGAAGTTCTAGTCTACACAGATAGGATTGCCATGAGGTAGCATCGACTCAAGGGCAACTAACAGCAGCAACAAATGATGATGAAAGATGCATACGGATATTGTGGGCCCAGTGAGGGCGAGTAGTTCATTTTTCTCCCCTTCTCTTTTCAGGCAGACACGGTCTCAAGAATGCTAATATTTACTAAGTGATTACTATAGACTGGGAGCTGTTTGTATTCAGCGAGCACTTACTGTGTGCTGGACACTCTTCAGTGCTTCAGGAGTATCAACACAACCCTACGAAGGAACCGAGGAACAGAGAGGTTAAGTAAACGGCCCATATTCACGTGGTAAGCAGCAGAGAGGCAGATCAGGTGTATTTTGTAGGAACTGAATTACCAACTACCTTCTACCCTCTACCTCTCTGCAACACCTCGCCCTGCCTGTCAAGGATCTTTCCTTTGTGTAAGACCCTGCTTCTACAGGGCTCAGCTTATATAGACCACCATGTGAGGACGCTCCTTGCAGCCGAGCAATGCAGAAGCCCTATTGTTCCAACTTCCTAATCCCCACAGTCAGAACTGCCCCCGTGCATCTTAAAATAGGCACCTCCCTTTACCTCAGGTCCTACTTATTGATGTAACGATAGTTTTCACAGTCTATTATTATCGTATTCATTTGTTCACTAGCTTATGGTCTGTTTTCCCAACTAGAGTACACACCCTAGGAAGGTAGGGACCTATGTTGTCTTCTTCAGTGCTGCATTTCCGGTGCTTAGCACCTTGCCTGGCCCACGCAGGCATTCTGGAAAGACCTTCTGGGTAGATGAATTGTGGTATGGATAAAGCACGTTTCTTCGAGGGCTTCTCAGAGACAAGATTTTATTTTTTAAAAAGCTTAGGGCACAATATGACTCTAGGAACTTGTACTTTAAATAATTGAGTAAAAATGAGACAGTTAAAGGATCATAGCTGGTCCCCAGCTCAGCTGTGGCGGACACCGGAGAAGTGCTCTCTGCACCAAAGTCCTATTACTGCGTTTATTGATAATTAGCATCCTAAGTGGAGTGAAGAACACTTGTACAGCTCTAGCAGTGTAGCTACAGGTTTTAGTTTCACTTAAAGAATGGATTTCCCACCCAGGGTCCCATCAGCATTTCTTCTGTAGCAGAGGCTCATTCCTACTCCCTCGTGATAAGTTGCACGTTGGAGGCAAACCTGACTGTATTCAGTTTGCATGTAAGGTGGGTATTTTCCTGACACTGTCTCAACTGCTAGTGTAGTGGAGAGGTGGGATTGGGTGTCGGAAGGCCTGTGTTCTACCCTGGACATAGGCAGCTCATGATTTATGTTGAGACTGGGTGTCCTTGTTTGTAAGAGGAGGTAAATAATTCCTGCCCTGCCTGCTTCACAGACTCTTGCAGGGTTCAATTAAGATAATGCACAGGGAAATACTCCAGGCCCAGCATATACACATGTGAAGAATAACTAGCTGGGGCGGCAGGGCTGAGTGGAAAGAACAGGAGCACTGGTGTCTGACAGCCCTGGGCTCAAATCCAATTCCAGTATTTGTTAGCTGTGACCTTCATTAAGCTACTTAAAAATCCCTGCTCTTCAGTTTTGTCATCTGTGAAATGGGGAGAACAATACCACCCCTACATATAGTTATGAGAGATGAATGATTTTCTAAAAGCCCTTGGCACGTAACAGGTGCAGTGGTAATATTTTCCCCGTCGGTTTTACCTTATCATTTAATCAGATAATGCCATTCGTTTTCTATTGCTGCCATAACAAATTACCACAAATCTTACAGCTTGACACAATACAAACGTATCATCTCACAAATCTCTAGGTCAGAAGTCCAGTGGGCTCAGCTGGTCTTTCTGCCCAAGTCTCCCAAGACTGAAATTAAGGTGTCGGCCTCCTTTCTGGAGGATCTGTAGGAGACTCTGCTTCCAGTCTCATTCAGGTTGTTGGCAGGATTGACTTCCATGTAGTTGCAGGGCTTAGGTCCCCCTTTGGTTGTCTGGCGCCTTGGGGTTGTTCTCAGATTTCAGAAGCCGTCTACATTCCTTGGTTTGTGGCCCTCTTCCTCCATCTTCAGAGTCAGCAACAGCAAGCAGCATCCTTCACACGCTTTGAATTCTCTCCTGCTTCCTTCTTCTGCTGCATCTGACTCTTCTGCCTCCCTCTTCTGTGTTTAAAGACCAATGTGATTACATTAAGCCCACTCGAATAAGCCAGGATGATACAGGATCCTATTTTAAGGTAAATGGTAAAATTCTCGCCTTCCATGATGCAGACCCAGGTTCATTGCCTGATCAATGCATCTCAAGTACAGCCACCACTCATCTGTCACTAGACGCTTGTGTGTTGCTATGATGCTGAACAGGTTTCAGTGGAGCTTCTAGACTAAGATGGACTGGGAAGAAAGGCCCAGTGATTTGCTTCTGAAAATCAGCCACTGAAAACCCTATGGATTACAATGATCCTATCTGCAACCTATCGTGGGGGTGACACAGGACTGGACAGCATTTTGTTTTGCTGTGCATGGGGTCACCATGAGTCGGGGGCCAACTCGAAGGCAGCTAATGACACCAACAACCTTAATTTTATCAACAAAGTTCCTTTTGCCATGTAATGTGACACACAGGTTCCAGGAATTAGGGCACGGGCATATGCCTGCCACAGCCATAAATTGATATCCTATTGTTTCATATGTATTAACAATCTCTCCTCAACAATATCTAATATTCAAAGTACTTAGCTCAATTCCTGGCATAGGATAAGCTCTTGACCCATGTTAGTTTCTGATTTTTGTTGTTGATAAACAGATGCCAATGGGTCTTTTGTTTTCCCCACAGCTCCAAGAAAATCCACCTGGGTGAGGGCCATCTCCTTTACCACTCATCTGCAGGAAGCCTTTTGTATTCCCAGCTCTTCCCCACCAGCCTGGGTTCAGAGCCAGTCCTCTGTGTTCTTGTATTATAGCACTTACCGTGTTTAATTGTCCATGCCCAGTTCCTTGTAACTCTTCCATCAGACTCTGAGGATAGAAGCTGACACTTCGTTCAGGATCATTTAGTAGACTGTTTGGCACATAGTATACGCTCAGTAAATGTTTACTGAATAAATGAATGATGAGAAAATCTACTACACATTTGAAAAATAATTGGTTGGAACTCATCCCTTAAAAAACATAAATATTCAAATATTCATTCAGGAAGGAGAAAATGTATGAATACAGATGCTGTGCTTCCTAAGAGAATTGTCTTTATACAGAAGTTTCTTGAAAAATAAATATAGGTTGTGTTTGTGAAGTATCCAGGCCCAGATCTTGTGCAAGAAGGAAGTTCTGAAATAGCTGCAGATTCCTGGTAACTACTGTGCTTGGAATTCACTGAATGATACTGTCACTTTTTTTTCCCTCTGTATGCATGAGGGAACAAACAAACATACTGTTGAAATAAAGCCACGTCAGCTTGGCTCACTTCTCATTTGCTTACTTACTAGGACTTATTGTATCTTACAGCAAAATTGGACCCTACTGCTATTCCTTTTGGAAATTCAAAAGTAGCTCTTCTTTCTGCTTTTTTGATTTTTTAAAATTTTTCGTATGTTCAGTGGTCATTTTCCATCCATTTTGTGAAGTGTCCTAACAATACTGCAAGGGGTTAGTGGCCAATAATGATCAAGTAAGAACAATGTTCATAGGCAGTATATATACTGCTGCTATTTGTGTGTGTGAGTCTGTGTATGTTTTCTGTATCTTTTTTATTTTTACTATTTTGGTTTGTCAACTGCCCAAGGGCTTCAGCTCAACCAGGAGGCCAGGCTCCTCTTGCCTGGGCCAGGATCCCTTAACAGCTGTTTTGAGCTTGGCTAGTCCTTTTGCAATAATTGCTCCCACTCAGGAAATTTGGTCTTTTGATATTTATTTTTTGGTTCCATATAGTCTCCATTAGTTTAAAGGAACAGTTTTATTATCTGAAACAAACAACCACAAATGAAAAATTGGAGCCAAATTACAGGCCTCAGGACCCAGATGAGAAATAAAGAAAAATTGTATATAGCCATAAATGCTTTCTTTGCAGTTTCCCTTCTGTCTGCTGTGCTGGGATACATTTCCTACCCTCACAGACCAGTGATTAGGCATCAGATCGTGTCCTGATGTTATAAATGTGCTGCCCTCTACTGGAAGTCTGGGAATCCTGATTTCCTTTGGATCTAGCTCTCCATTTCAGAATCACAGTCCAGCTAAGCTGTGAGGCTCCCATGTCTCATTGAATAGTTCCACTGAAGCCAGATCCCAGTGGCTACCTCTGGTTGACTTCCCTTGCACAATCACTTCCAATTTAACAAATATGTATTGAACACCCACTGTGTGCCAGGCATTGTGCATACAGTGGGTGTTCAATAAATATTTGCTGAATTGAAAAGAATTTGTGCAAGGGAGGTCAACCAGAGGTAGCCATTGAGATCTGCTTTCAAAAAACTTATGATCTGATGAATTAGATGATGTAGACACAAATAAGTATAATGGAGAGCCAATTGTGTGAGGTTCTGTAACTTCAAGAGAATTTAAGTGCTATGTGGGCAGGGGCACAGCCAAGAAGACTTAGGGCTTAGCATTGGACCAATGCCTTGCATATGGTAGATATTTCATATGTGTTGTCTGTGTGATTTTGGGCAGGTGATTTAATTAGAGCGTGTAGGGTCAGGAAGGGCTGTACGGGAAGGAATGCAGAAAAATCTTCTTGGGAATCTTCTCCTGCCCACATTCTGAGCATTACTAGAAGAATGAGGGCGTCTTTAGCTGCAGCTCAGTAGAGCAGCAGTATGATCAGAAGCCACATACGTTACTTTACACAATTTAGGATTGCAATAGTGTTTAACATATGAACAATAGTTAACACACAACCTTAACAAAATAAATCTATTCCTGATATGCTCTCCTCCCCCATTTCTATTAGTGTGTCTCCATTAACAGCAATATACAACCTATATTCGATAAGTTTACTTTGTGCTTATTTCTTACAAACTTCTTGTATTGTTTGCCGAATTTAATTATTGAGTTGATTCCCTGAAAATATCATATACTTGGTTCTTATGATTGTCCATGTTGCATTTTTTTGAGATCTGTCTCTCTCTTATTTTTTGTTTTCCCTATGTATAGATAGATGAGTATTTAATGCTCTTGCCTTTCCTTTTGGAGTACTCCCTGGAGTAATACTTGCAAATCTGGTCTATTAGTGGCAAATTCCCAGAGCAATGTAACATACCAAAGGTCTTTCATAATTTCTTCCCAGAAACTCTAGAGGCCAAAAGACAACGAAGCCACATATATAAAATACTGAATGAAAACAATTGCCGGCTAAGCATTCTTTCCCCAGAAAAGCTGTCATTCAGAAGTGAGGGGGAAATCAAGACATTCCCAAACAAATACTTTTGTTTTATATTTAGGTCTTTGATCTATTTTGAATTAGCTTTTGTGTATGGTGTGAGGTACGTGTCCTGTTTCTTTTTTTTGCAGATGGACATTCAGTTTTGCCAGCACCGTTTGTTAAAAAGACTGCCTTTTCCCCATTTGATGGACTTTGGACTTTGCTGAAGATCAGGTGACCGTAGGTGGATGGATTTATATCTGGGTTCTCAATTCTGTTCCATTGGTCAATGTGTCTGTCGTTGTACCAGTACCAGATAATTCTGACTACTGTAGCTGTATAGTAGGTTCTGAGGTCAGGTAGTGTGAGTCCTCCAACTTGATTCTTCTTCTTCAGTAGTGCTTTACTTATTTGGGGCTTCTTCCCTTTCCATATAAAGTTAATGATTAGTTTTTCCATCTCTTTGAGGAATGTTGCTGGTATTTGGATGGGGATTGCATTGTATATGTAGATTGCTCTGGGTAGAATTGACATTTTCACAATGTTAAGTCTACCTATCCGTGAGCATGGTATGTTTTTCCATTTATGTAGATCTCTTTTGGTTTCTTGCAGTAGTGTTTTGTAGTTTTCTTTGTATAGGTGTTTTACATTCCTGGTTAGAATTATTCCTAAGTTTTTTTTTTTTTTTTTTTTTTTAGGAGCTATTATAAATGGTATTGTTTTCCTGATTTCCTTTCTGTTGTTCTCTTTATTGGTGTTTAGGAATCCACCTGATTTTTGTATGTTTATCTTGTATCCTACTACTCTGCTGAGTCTTTCTATTAGTTTCAGTAGTTTTCTCATGGAATCTTTTGGGTTTTCTATGTATAGTATCATATGATCCTCAAATAATGACAGTTTTACTTCTTCATTACCAATTTGGATGCCCTTTATTTCTTTTTCTTGCTTTATTGCTCTAGCTAGGACTTCCAGCACAATGTTAAATAGAGCAGTGAAAAAGGGCATCCCTGTCTTGTTCCTGTTCTCAAGGGGAATGTTTTCAGCCTCTCTCCATTAAGAAGGATGTTGACTATTGGTTTTGTATAGTTGCCCTTTATTATGCTGAGGAATTTCCCTTCTACGCCTGTTTTATTGAGAATTTTTATCAGGAATGTGTTGGACTTTGTCGAATGCCTTTTCTGTGTTGGTTGAGATGATCATATGAGTCTTTTATTTATGTGGTGGATTATGTTGGTTGATTTTCTAATATTGAACCATCTTTGCATACCTGGTATGAATCCCACTTGGTCGTGGTGTATTATTTTTTTGATATGATGCTGAATCTTATTGGCTAGAATTTTGTAGAGAATTTTTATATCTATATTCATGAGAGATACTGGTCTATAATTTTCTTTTTCTGTGGCGTCTTTACCTGGTTTTGGTATCAGGATTATGCTGGCTTCATAGAATGAATTCGGAAGTATGCTTTCCTTTTGTATGTTCAGAAATAGTTTGAGTAGTACTGGTGTAACCTCTTTGAATGTTTGGTAGAATTCTGCAGTGAAGCCATCTGGGCCAGGGATTTTTTTTTGTTGGGAGTTTTTTGTTTTTTTTTTAATTATCTTTTCAATCTCTTCTCTTATGGGTCTGTTCAGATTCTTGACTTCAGTTTGTGTTAGTTTGAGTAGGTACTGTTTTTCTAGGAATTTGTCCATTTCCTCTAGGTTTTCAAATTTGTTGGAGTATAGTTTTTCATAGTACTCTGTTATGATCCTTTTTATTTCAGTTGGGTCTGTTGTAATGTCCCCCATTTCATTTCTTATTTGGGTTATTTGCATCCTCTCCTGTTTTTCTCTTGTCAGTTTGGCCAATGGTTTGTCGATTTTGTTGATCCTTTCAAAAAACCCACTTTTGGTTTTGTTGATTCTTTCTATTGTTTTTCTATTCTCTATTTCATTTATTTCTGCTCTGATTTTGGTCTTGTTTTTTTAATCCATTCTGTCACTCTCTGTCTCTTTATGGGTGCATTTAACCCATTTACATTCAGTGTAGTTATTAATAGATGTGGGTTTATTGCTGTCATTTTGTAGTGATTTTTTTTTTGTGGTACTGGCGTTTTTTTTGGTTCCTCTTACTCTTCTGTGCTGAATTCCTTTTGTTTGTGTATCTTTTTGGTTTCTTTCATTTTTGTAGATTTTGTGTTTACTGAGACTTTATGTTTTTCTTCTTTATTTTGTTAAGTAGGTCTGTTAACTTTCTTTGTGGTCACCTTGAAATTTATCCCTACCTTCCTAAGTTTAAACCAGTCTTTTATTACTTGATAACACCTTGACTTCCTCTCCATTTGAAAGTTCTATACCTACACCATTTATTCCTTCTTTAATTGTTCTAATGTTAGATTTCTTAATTGAATCCTGTATTTCCTTTTCAGTTTCTTTGCTTTTTGTTGTTGTTGTTGTTGTTTTTCTTTCCTCTTGTTTCTCTTGAGACTTGATAAGTGCAGTTATTTTGTCTTCTGGTTCATTTATTCTATCTTCTGTCTGTTTAACTTTATTGTTGAATGTTTGTCTTGCTTTTTCTAATTCAGTTACTTTAGTTTTAAGTTCCAGTGGCTCTCTTTAGTTTTTTCTTTTTGCGATGTTTTCAGTTTCCTTGTTGATCTTTCATTTTGTCCCTCCATTTGTTTTCTGATCTCCATTAGTTTGTTTTCTGTGTGCTTTTTGCTTTCTTTAAACATATTTAGCACCATAGTCTGAAAATTACCAATTCTTTGCATTAGTATGACCTCCATAGGAGAAATTTTCACTTTTTCATGTTTTGCTTTTGATTTGTCCTTCTTCTGTTGTTATTTTGTGTGTTTTGCTATTTTTTGTTGAACTTGGGCCATTTTGCTATCTTTTTTTTTTTTTTTTTTACTTTATCTTTGTATTCTGGTTTTTGTGGGAAAATTTTCTGATTGGATGCCCTGGTGGCACAGTGGCCAAATGCCCAGCTACCAACTGAAAGGCTGGGGCCTGCACCCACCACCTGCTCTGTGGGAAAAAGATGTGGCAGCCTGCCTCCACAAAGACTCACAGCCCTGGGAACCCAGTGGGGTAACTCTACTCCTCCCCACAGGGTCTCTATGAGTCAGAATTGACCCAGCAAGAGTGGGCTTGGTATCTTCTCCTGTGAACCACTAGCAGGCACTCTTATCCTTAGGTTTTCTTCAGTGCTTATTTGGGAGTCCTGAATGTTTCATCTCTGGAATTCAATATGTATGTGTGGAGGTGTTTAGCTGGTCGCAGACACTTACATAAGCAGTGGGTCTCAACTTTCTTGTGGTGAAGTTGGGGGCTCTCTATGGCTTTCCCTCATGGGTACCTGTGCACAGACTCTTCCACAGGATCCCACTGTGAGCAGGGAGCCAGCTGTTTCCCTCTGTGTCTCCTGTTAGTCTGAAGTATTACCTTCACCCTGCTGCCCTTGAAGTTCCTCCTGGTCCTAGTGCCTGTCCACCTCAGGCCTCAATGAGATTCAACAGCATTCTCTAACAGCGCCATGGTCTCCCTTCACCCCCTCCCAACTGCATGGCCTACAAACTCCCACAGCCAATTTGCTCTGCCTTAAAAATTCGGGCTACAGCTTCTTCAGATTAGCTGCCTTTCTGTGTTCCCTGTTTGGGGTGTTGCCCAGCCCTGTCCTCAAGTGGCTGCAATGAGCGAGTTCTCCCAGTTTTAGTGGGTAAGTTCTCCCAGTTTCTTTGCCATTCTTTCTCCTCCTCTCCCCTGTTCCTGGACTCATCTCAATTCTCCACTACCTCATCTGCCATCTGGAATTCTGAGATCACAGTCTGTGCTTGTTTTTACTCATTGTTCAGTGGGTTAGTTTCTACGGGGAGTAAATGAGATTATCCACTCACTTCACTATCATGTTCTGCCCCTCTAATAAATGATTTTTTAATAAATGAAATGAATTCAGTGGAAAACTCTAGTTTAAGGAAAGACTAATGAACTATGTTTCCTCTTTCGTATGTAATTTCTGTCAAGGTAAGATAGGCCCATTCTCAATACTCTGCATTAGTGGATCTCAAAGAACGGCAAAGGAAGAGAGTAGAGGAGAGAAAAGGCCAAATACACAAAGCCAGAGCCCTCATTAACAAATAGGTATAGCAGGAAGATTGGGAACATTTGTTTATAACTCATCTTATGAAATGCTTCATGAAAAAGAAATCTTCGTTAGAATAAGTTTGGGAAATGTGGTTTAATCTTTTCTATTCATTCAGGAAAGGTGTGCATCAGGGTTGTATCCTTTCACCATAATTATTCGATTTGTTTGCTGAGCAAGTAATCCAAGAAGCTGGACTATATGCAGAATAATCAGGCATCAGGATTGGAGGAAGACCCACTAACAACCTGTGTTATGCAGATGACACAACCTTGCTTGCTGAAAATGAAGAGGAATTGAAGCACTTACTGATGAAGATCAAAGACCACAGCCTTCAGTATGGATTACACCTCAACATAAAGAAAACAAAAATCCTCGCAACTGGACCAATAAGCAACATCATGATAAATGAAGAAAAGATTGAAGTTGTCAAGGATTTCATTTTATTTGGATCCACAATCAATCCCCATGGAAGCAGCAGTCAAGAAATCAAATGACTCATTGCATTGGGCAAATCTGCTGCAGAAGACCTCTTTAAAATGTTAAAAATCAAAGATGTCACCTTGAAGACTAAGGTGTGCCTGACCCAAGCTATAGTGTTTTCAATCACCTCATATGCAGGCAAAAGCTGGACAATGAATAAGGAAGACCAAAGAAGAATTGACGTCTTTGAATTGTGGTGTTGACAAAGAATATTGAATATACTATAGACTGCCAAAAAATGTAAAAATCAATCTTGGAAGAAGTACAACCAGAATGTTCCTTAGAAGCAAGGATAGTAGACTACATCTCACATACTTTGGACATGTTATTAGGAGGGACCAGTCCCTGGAGAAGGACATCATGCTTGGTAACAGTACAGGGTCAGCAAAAAAAAAGAAGACCCTCAACAAAATAGATTGACACAGTGGCTGCAACAATGGGCTCAAGCATAACAATGATTGTGAGGACGGTGCAGGACCAGGCAGTGGTTTTTTATTTATTTATTTTATTGTACTTTAGGTGAAGGCTTACAGAACAAATAGTTTCTCATGAAACAGTAGTACACAAATTGTTTTATGACATTGGTTAACAACCCCACAACATGTCAACCCTCTAACTTCTCAACCTTTTTTTTTTTGGTGAAAATACACATAGCCAAAGATACACCATTTCAGAAATTTCTACATGCACAGTTCAGTGACACTGACTACGCTCTTCGAATTGTGCTGTTATTCTCAGTTAAGATGAAGGCTTACAGAACAAAATAGTTTCTCATTTAACAATTACTACAAATGTTGCCCTATGACAATGGTTAACAATCTCACAACACATCAACAATATCCTTACTCAACCTTGGGTCCCCTATCACCAGCTTCCTTGTCCCCTTCTGCCTTCTAGCCCTTGTCACTGGACTACTATACCCCATTAGTCTTATTTGGTTTTAAGGGGCTGTCCACTCCCAGGCTGAACAGTGAACCTCAGAGATAATTTCACCACTGAATTAAAAGAGTGTCTGGGGGCCATACTCTCGGGGTTTCTCCAGTCTCCTTTAGGCCAGTAAATCTGGTCTTTTTTTTGTGAGTTAGAATTATGCTCTACATCCTTCTCCAGCTCTGTCCAGAACCCTCTGTTGTGATCCTGGTCAGAGCAGTCAGTGGTGGTAGCCAGGCACCATCTAGGTGTACTGGACTCAGTCTGGTGGAGGCCTTGGTAGCTGTGGTCCATTAGTCCTTCGGACTGATCTTTTCCTTGTATCCTGTTCTCTTCATTCTCCCTTGCTCCCGAAGCCTGAAGGGATGAGACCACTGGAGTATCTTAGATGGCCACTCACAGGCTTTTAAGACCCCAGACACTACTAACCAAGGTAGAATGTAGAGCACTGTCTTTATAAGCTGTGTCATGCCAACTGAGCTAGATGTTCCCCGAGACCACGGACCAGGCAGTGTTTTGTTCTGTTGTACACAGGGTCACTATGAGTCAGAAGTGACTCGAAGGTGCCTAACAACAACAACGACAGCATATATAGCATGGATTACACAGTAGCCTACACTAAATCAAGTTGAAGTACCAGGCCTGCCTTGGTATACTGTAGAAGAAGGTATCCAAAGGCTTAGGGAAACTGGTATGTAGAGTGAATTTATCAGGTTAGATTCACAGACCCACATAAAAAGTGCCTAGAGGACACATCTTTTCCCACAGTGGTGAAGAACAATTTGTGAAGGGAGCCCCAGCATCCTTGAAAGCTAGTGTGATAGCTATTTTATGTAAGTTAGATTTGACAGTGGGAGCTGCCCTAACTGAATTAAGACACCTATCTACAATGGAGCTGATTGGACCCCATGGTGATAAGGGCCAAGTGGCGGCAATCAGTCAACAAAGACAAGGTCAGCATGGTTACTGTACTGGACAGTGGAGTCAAAGTAGTAAACAGAATAATCTGACTCGTATGGATTTATGGCATTGGCTACTTAGTCACGGTGTCCCTTGGAGTGAAATAGTTGGGAAATCTACTAAATATTTACTTTATCTGTACAAGTGGAAGAATTCTGGGTCAAGTGAACAGCAGTCTAACTTGAATCACCAGAATAGAGAGTCACAGCCCCTCAATCAATGCCCAGTCTTGAGTCAGTTTGCAGACCCAAAACCCTTGAATGAAGGGGAGGCCGGGCCCCCTTGAGGAAAGACCCCACTACACTGCCAAAAATTTATACTGTTAATCTTTCTACTAGCTTTACCCAAAGGGGTCTACAGCCTTTTATGAGACTGACTGTTCATTGAGGAAAAGGAAATAATCAGACTTTTTTGGAATTACTGGATACTGGATCTGAACTGATGCTAATTCCAGGGGACCCAAAATGTCACTGTGGCCCACTAGTCAGAGTGGGGGCTTACAGAGATCAGGTTAATGGAGTTTTAGCTCAAGTCCATCTCACAGTGTGTCCAGTGGGTCCCCAGATCCATCCTGTAGTTTTTTCCCAGTTCCAGAGTGCATATTGGAATAGACATACTCAGCAACTGGCAGAACCCACACGTTGGATCCCTAACATGTGGAGTAAGGGCTATTATGGTAGGAAAGGCTAAGTGGAAGCCATTAGAAATGCCCCTAACTAGGAAAATAGTAAACCAAAGGCAATAATGCACTCCTGGAGGGATTGCAGAGATTATTGCCACCATCAAGGACTTGAAGGGTGCAGGGGTAGTGATTCTTACTACATCCCCATTCAACTCGCTTATTAGGTCTGTGCAAAAAACAGAAGGATCTTGGAGAATGACGGTGGATTATCAAAACTTAACCAAGTGGTGACTCCAATTACAGCTATTGTTCCAGGTGTAGTTTCATTGCTTGGGCAAATTAATTTATCTCCTGGTACCTGGTCTGCAGCTATTGATCTGGCTAATGTTTTTCTCCATACCTGTTTTGAAGGACCACCAGAAGCTGTTTGCCTTCAACTGGCAAGGCCAGCAATACACCTTTACTGTCCTACTGTCCTACCTCAGAGGTATAGCAACTCTCCAGCCCTATATCATAATGTAGTCCGAAGGGATCTTGATCACTTTTCCCTTCCACAAGACATCACACTGGTCCATTACATTCATGTAATTATGCTGATTGGACCTATTAAGGAAGAAGAGTCAAAGACTCTGGACTTATTGGTAAAACATTTGTGTGTTAGAGGGTGGAAAATTAATCCAACAAAAATTCAGGCACTTTCCACCTCAGTGAAATTTCTAGGGGTCCAGTGGCATGGGGGCATGTTGAGATATTCCTTCTAAAGTGAAGGATAAGTTATTGCATCTAGCCCCTCCTACAACTAAAAAGGAGGCACAATGCCTGGTGGGCCTCTTTCAATTTTGGAGTCAACATATCCCTCATTTGGTTGTGCTACACTCCAGGCTATTTTCAAGTGACTTGAAAAGCTGCTAGTTTTTAAGTGAGCCCCAGAACAAGAGAAGGCTCTGCAACAGGTTTAGGCTGTCATGCAAACAGCTCTGCACCTGGGCCACACAATCCAGCTGATCCAATGGTACTTGAAGTGTCAGTGGCAGATAGAGATACTGTTTGGAGTCTTTGGCAGGCTCCTATTGGTGAATCACAGCACAGACCCTTAGGATTTTGGAGAAAGGCCTTGTCATCCTCTGCAGATAACTACTTTCCTTTTGAGAAATAGTTTTTTCTTTTGTTACCAGGCCTTAGTAGAGACTGAATACTTACCCATGGGCTACTAAGTCACCATGTGACCTGAGCTGTCCATCATGAACTGGGTGTTGTCTGACCCAGAGAGCCATAAAGTTGGATGTGCACAGCAGCACATTAAATGGAAGTAGTATATACAAGATTGGGATTGAGAAGGACTTGAAGGCACAAGTAAGTTCCATGAGGAAGTGGCCCAAATCTCCATGGTCTCCACTCTTGCCACATTACCTTCCATCTCCCCATCTGCACCTAGGCTTCATGGGGAGTTCCTTATGAACAGTTGACTGAGGTAGAGAAAACTCGTGCCTGGTTTACAGATAGTTCTACACAATATACAGGCACCACTCGAAAGTGGACAGCAGCAGCACTACAGCCCCTTTCTGGGTCATCCCTGAAGGACATTGGTGAAGGGAAATCCTCCCAATGGGCAGGACTTCAAGCACTGCACCTGGTTGTTCACTTTGCTTGGAAGGAGAAATGAACAGATATATGATTGTATACCAATTCATGTGCTGTGGCCAATGGTTTTGCTGGATCATCAGGGACTTGGAAGGAACATCATTGGAAAATTGGAGACAAAGAGATATGGGGAAGAGTATGTGGATAGACCTCTCTGAGTGGGCCATAAAAGTGAGAATATTTGTGTCTCATGTGAATGTTTACTAAAGGGTGACCTTGTCAGAGGAGAATTTTGACAATCAAGTGGATAGGATGATACTTTCTGTGGAAACCTGTCATCCTCTTTCCCTAGCCACTCCCGTCATTGCCCAATGGGCTTATGAACAAAGTGGCCCTGGTGGCAGGATTGGAGGTTATGCATGGGCTCAGCAACATGGACTTCCATTCACCAAGACCGACTTGGCTTCAGCCACTGCTGAGTGCCCAATCTGTCAGCAGCAGAGACCAACACTGAGTCCTTGATATGGCACCATTCCTGGAGGTGATCAGCCAGAAACCTGGTGACAAGTTGATTACACTGGACTGTTTCCATCATGGAAATGTCAGTGTTTTGTTCTTACTGGAATAGACACTTACTCTGGATATGGATTTGCCTTTTCTGCATGCATTGCTTCTTCCAAACTACCACCCGTGGATTTACAGAATGTCTTATCCACCATCATGGTATCCCACACAGCATCATCTCAGATCCAGGGTCTCACTTCATAACAAATGAAGTGTAGCAATGGGCCTATGCTCTTGGGATTCACTGGTTTTACCATGTTCCCCATCATCCTGAAGTAGCTGGCTTGATAGAATGATGGAATGGCCTTCTGAAGACACAATTGTGGAGCCAGCTAGGTGGCAATACTTTGCAGGTTGGGGCAATGTTCTGCAGGAGGCTATCTATGCTCTAAACCAGCATCCAATATATGGCGCTGTTCATCCTATAGCCAGGATTCATGGGTCCAGCAATCAAAGGGTGGAAATGGGAGTGGCACTACTCACTATTACCCCTAGTAACCCACTTGTAAAATTTTTCCTTCCTATTCCTGTGAACCTATGCTCTGCGGGTCTAGACGTCTTAGTTCCAAAGGGGAGAATGCTCCTACCTGGAGACACATCATTGATTTCATTGAACTGGAAGTTAAGTATGCCACCTGGCCACTTTGGGCTATGTCTCTGGATCAACAGGCAAAGAAGGGAGTTACCATACTGGCAGATGTGATTGATCCTGATTGCGAAGGGGAAATCAAATTGATATTACACAATGGAGGTGAAGTAGAGTATGTCTGGAATGCAGCAGAGCCCTTAGGGTATCTCTTAGTACTACCATGCCCTGTGATTGAAGTAAATGCAATAGTACAGCAACCCAATTCTGACATGACTTCAGGAACGAAGATTTGGGTCACCCCACCAGGCAAAGAATCATGACCAGCTGAGGTGTTTCTGAGGGTAAAGGGAATAAGGAATGGGTGGTAGAGGAAGGTAATTCTAAATGCCAGCTATGACCACGTGACAGCCCATTAGGACTGTAATTGTTATGAGTATTTCTTCCTTATATGTGTGCATCAGATATTTTTATTTTCTTCACTTACAAAACATAAGACGTATATAGGGCTAGCGCATTTTCGGTTGTACGTGTGTTAGCTGTATCATATTAGGTGCAAGTTTGACTTTATAATTGTCTTTATTCACAGACTGTGTATGGTTTAAGGAGGTGTGTACAGGTGCCAAGTTGACAAGGGGTGGACTGTGATGGTTGAAATTGTCTGTCAACTTGACTGGGCCATGATTCTCAGTGGTCTGACAGTTATAATGTAGTTTGGCAGTTATGTAATGATGCAATTACCTCCATAATGATATCTGATATAATGTAATCTCCTCCACAATGAGATCTGCTATGAGCAGTCAATCAGTAGAAAGAGAGTTTCCTTGGTGATATGGCCTGCATCCAGTATATATGGACTTTCTGGCAAAGCTTGCTGGCTTTTGCTCTGCTCTGGATCCTGCGTTCAGCTCATCATCATCTGAACTCAGGGTCTTGGGACTCTAGCCAGCAGCCTACTGTCTGACTTGCCTATCTTGGGCTTGTCAGCCCCTGCAGCTATGTGAGTCAGGAGAAACCTCCAGTGGCAACTGACCCACGGACTTGGGAATTTCCAGCCTCCACAACTACGTGACCCGTTTCCTTGATACAAATCTCTCTGGTTTTGCTTCTCTAGAGAACCCAGCCTAACACAATGACCAACTGGATACAGTGGATGATGAAAGAGTTTCTACGATAACCCTGAGGTTCTAGCTTGGGTTGTCTGTTCTATAATTGCCTACATCCCTTACAGAGGTCTATCAATGCTAGCTGCAAACCAACATTCCATATAATTAACTTTTATTTTTGACACTGTTCATGTTATATTTTAACAAAGAAAAATGTGAATTGATTTAATGTTTGGACAATGTCGCCTTCCATTTTTCTATTCACAAAGTCATAGTAATTTTTTTTTATTAATACAAAAACATTTTAAAATGGTAGTTAATAGAGTGAGTAGGATGACCTGTTTGAATGTGCAGGGGGTTTTGATGGTATTTTCTTTAACATTAATAGTCATATTATGGAATTGGTGTGTTCTAATCTTTTATACGCAGAGTACAGATGAAAAACAACAACAACAAACCAAAAACAGATTATACCAACCAGAATAACACTTCTAGTGGGTGGTTTAAGGACCTTAGATGGGAATATATATATGTTAAAATTTTGAGATCATGTTATACATGCATTTTTTTCCTTTTTTGCTTAATATTTTATCAGTAGTCTTTAAAAATATAGACATTTTCTGCATAGTATAATTTGTGTAGGTATATTGTAATGTATTTAATACTTCATTATTGGGCTTTTTTATTATTGTAAATATCATCCCAGTGAAATATTTTACCCAAATCTTTATTCATTAACCTGTTGCCCTTGAGTCAATTCCAGCTCATAGCGACCCTATAGGACAAAGTAGAACTGCCCCACAGGGCTTCTAAGGAGCGGCTGGTGGATTCAAAC
Organism: Dugong dugon; assembly: GCA_030035585.1. Classification (NCBI taxonomy): domain Eukaryota; kingdom Metazoa; phylum Chordata; class Mammalia; order Sirenia; family Dugongidae; genus Dugong; species Dugong dugon. The sequence goes on along the minus strand of CM057469.1, from coordinate 40,075,088 downwards.
TGTCAATCTTTTGGTTGGCAGCCCAGCTCTTAACCACTGCGCAACCAGGGCATCTAAAATCTTTGCTCTAGTAGTCGCTTATTCCCTTAGGGTAGATCCCTAGTTGGGGAGTTATTGGGCTAAGGAATATGCAGAATTTTAAGACTTTTGCTACATATGGCTAAATTGCCCAGGAAAAAGGTTGTACCAATTAACATTCCAGCAGTGAGAGGTGAGCCATCTCATCACCACTGTCGAGTATTAGAATTCCTTTTAATCTCTGCTAATTTGATAAGTGAAAATGCTGTCTTGTTGTTGTATATTTGCATTTCTTTGATTAGAAGTGATATTGAGCATTTATTTCATATGTTACAAGTCATTTGCATTTTTTCTTCTGGGAATTGTCTAACTGGATTCCAAAAGCACCCAAACACCAAACCACTGAACAGAAAGCAGCACAGGAAGCCAGCAGGGTGGTTCCGTTGCCACGGAGCCTCAGCACACGTGTTTGAAGTGTGAATGCTGAACAGGCTTCTCTTGTTCCCTCTCATCTTCCTTGTTTTGATTATTCTCTCGCCAGTCATCTCCCTCCATACCGTACGTCTCCCTGAAGACTTGGTATCCCTCCAAGCATTTTCTTGCACCAGCCTGCAGTTGTGACTAAACCTGAAATTTGGGAAAGGAAGGGACAAATGTGATTAAAGTTAGTTTTGAGTGGAACTGCATTATTTTGGAAAATCCAAGAAGCATCTCCCTTATGGAGGACCCTCCCCACCCACTTATATATTCCTACGGCAAAGAGGCCGCAGATAGACATATTTTTTTCAAGAGGGTCAGTGATTAAAAGCACGTTATACTCCTCTGGCTTTAGGCTTGAATCTACCCTCCCTAGTTATAAAGCTTAAATTACTCTTCCCGGAATCGTTCTTATTTATTTCATAGACATTGCATTACCTCCAATTGTCTACTTGGTGCTTTTAAGAGAGGAGAAGAAAGAATCTAAATTTCCCCAAAGTGAGTGTTGCTTTTTAGCTAGTGTGAGATAAAAGGCAGATGAAATGGAGCCAGAGGGACCTGCCCTTCACCCTCCTTCTTTATCGGAGTTAGAAGCTCACACTGGTATGTCAGGCAGCAGCTGGCAGGCTCTTTTATTATCATTAATTGTCCATGGAGTTGTCACAAGGAAAGACAAGAATTCAGGTTTAATTACATCTTTATCGTCTCTGATAAAGTTCAGGAGAGTCTGGTGATACAAAACCAGAGTGGGCCAGCTTTGTGCCAAGTATACTTCATAAAGCAGAAACCATTGCATCCTTGAGGGGAAAAGGTGAATTAACTGATTTGTGTGTGAAGGAAGGCTTATAAAGGCTGAACAACTCTCATGAAATATGGGGAACGGGAAGATTGGGGAAGGGAGGCTGACAGAGGCTGGTTAAGTATGATTTGGTTTATATGGGGCAGGTGTGGGGGGTCTTCACAGGAAAAAAAGATTTGTTCAAGGAAGCTTGCTTGTTTTTATGGACAATAACCTACTGCCATACAGGGAGCAATGAAGTACAGTTGGTCTTAGATAACATAAGATCACACCCACTCTCAATTTCCTTTATGAAACAGGTCTCTTTGGATAGTCTCTGATTTAGTTCTGGAAATACTGGTGCAGTGTGAGGCTTAAGTGACGATCAAGCTGGCTTTGGCAAAAATGAGAAGGAAAGTACAGGGTAATGGATAACATGTCAAGGGGCAGGTGGCACGGGAGCTGGGTGCATCAATAGCTCATTGTTTCATGAAAATAAGTCGATACGTGATAAGAGCCTTCACCACACTTACGACAACGGCTCTTCTGTCTGACTTAGACGCACAAGGTCTCAGGCTGATCTTTTATCCATCCTTGGGATTGCCTTGGGTCCTTTTGTTATTGACTAACATCTTAAGTTTGCACTTCAGAATAAAGCTCTGCCCCCACGCGCCATTTCCCTTCAGCAAGGCATGGATCTTGTGCTTGAGAATGTTAACCACTTGGCTTCATCTTAACTCTCACTTCCTGAAGGAAAATCTGAAGCCATTTCATGAGCTATCTCTTGTGGAATTAAGTGTTTTCAAAGACTGGCCATCTGGCCCTCTCCTTTTCAAAAGGATAATTTTTGTGCTACTCCCATAGCTGAGGAAGAACAACTTGTTTCAGTCCTTAGCCCCTCTCTTGGAGTGTTTCTAAAGTAAAGATAATACTAGATCATATGAATGGAACATTAAACACCTAAAAATAATAACTGTATGTGTGTCTATGTGTGTGTGTATTATGCACAATGAAAGGGTTTGCACACATTCTAAATCTCCAGTAAAAGAAAACTCTCCCCGATCTAAAGTTTCTTGTCTTTTATTTTAGGCCTGTCATTAAAACCACAAAACTAATCTGATTTTATAGCCAGGACCAAAACTCACAGGGGTAAGTTTGGAAAAACAGGTAAAGCAAATTCAGAGTCTCAAAATTTAAATTATAGGTTGACTAAGAACAGATACATAAGAGGATCAAAATTGAATACAAGAGGATACATACTGACATACCAATATTTACATGCAATTGTATCTAACAATTCTAGGCATAGGGTTGATGCTCAATATCTATGTATTGAATGTGTAAAATATTTTTTTGAATGTGTTAATTAAACAGTTTTTACAGTTACCATATGCCATTGTGGGCTAATCAAGTTAACTGAGGGGTGAGCAGAAGTAGAAGCCAAGTGGTTAACATTGTGCCATGAAAATATTCGGCTGTGTTTGAGACATTATTTGGGCACCTCCCAGTAAGTATAGTGAACAGAGGCACTTTCCCAGACCCAGGGGTAGGTCCATGTGTTGCAGGGACTGGTAGCTGGGTGTCACTCAAGCAGACAGCTAATTATGGAGAAAGAGCTGGTAGCTACACACACGTAACCAGGGAGAGGAGTCAGTAACTTCATTTTGTCTCTCACTGCCTTTTTAAGTCCACTTTGTGGGACTAATTATTCTTATGTCCACAGATGAAACACAGACATGCCCTCTGACTTTTCTGCCCGTGCCAGAGTAACACAAATAGTCCTCCAGTCACTCCAAGTCACATGATATGGTCTTAGTGTGGTAATTAATATGTTTGATCCCATATTCTAGTTAAAACTAATTAAAAAAAAATAATATTGTGTTTTTGGTGAATGTTTACACAGCAGTTTAGGTTCCCATTCAACAATTTCTACACAAATTGTTCAGTGACTTGGGTTACACTCTTCACAAGACATGAACATTCTCATTATTTCCATTCTGGTTGTTCCATTTCCATTAATTTATTTTCCCTGTCCCCTCACCTTTTCGTCTTTGTTTTAAAGTAATTGTTGATGTTTGGCCTCATATAGGTGATTTTTTAAAGAAGCACAGTACTCACAGGTGATAGTCTTTATTTTGTGAGCCAGTCTGTTGTTTAGTTAAGTCTAATTTTGTTATTTAACAAGGAAACAAACAAACAAAAAAACTTCTTTTCTCCCAGTCCAGGCCTATGGCAGGCAAGAGGCCTGCACTCAGGGAAGGGAAGTGGGACCAGCCTCTTCTCTCTCCTATCTCCTCAATGGGCACTTCTAATGCTCCTTCCACATTTTGCCAACTCTTGGGTTCTGACTTGGGAGATCATACATCTTAGTTTACTTAGAATGGTCCTAGTTGACTGTTGCCTGGGCCTAGTTACTAATAGCTCCCCTTCCACCCTCAGAAGTCTTTCAATATGTAAAATAAATTATATAGCCACCCTAGTTCTGACTCCTCCCCTAGTGGATGCTGAGAGGGAGAGGACAAAACGGGGCAGGAAATTTCTCACTTAAGATACCCAGCGTTGGCATTCTCTGAGTGTGGCAGATGTTTAAACTAGACTCTTGCTCTTATGGACATTTTGGTAGGTTCTTTGGAGATATACCTACCCCACTCCTTCCCCCAACACTAGGTATCCCTAATTCTTGGTTTTCTGACAGGGCAAATGCATCTCTAATTTGGTAGCCACTCAGCTTCCAGAGATCCACCTCCAGCTTCAGCCAGTGAGGGCGCTCTGATAATGCTCTAGGTGTTTGGGAAGGACTTGAGATGACCCTCCACCAGCTCTTACTAGCACATAGATCACTTCAGGTTGTTGGGGAATGTTTAGACATTCTCTAATAAACTCTGAGAGTGTAGATCATCCCCAGTATACCCAATTCTTTCACTCTGCCATCAGACCAGTTAGTAGCCCCTGTCTTGCTTTTTAGATTTTTACAGATGGGAGTCAGCCTTGTGCACAAGAACCAAGTATTAGGCCCTCTGAGTAGTTCTTTCAAAATCTCTTTCCTTAGGTGTAAAGCGAGGGGCAAGGCTGCCTTCCCCCTGCCCCTGCCGTGTCCATACACATGCCTTGACCGAGGGAGGCTCAGCATAGAGACAACTCTTATCAAAAGTGAGAGTTTGAAAACAGCAACACCACCACCTCCAACAACAACAGCAACAAACCTCCCCCCACCCAAACGACCTCTTTATTATCTCTTGATGCCACATTCTTACATCTTTGATGTAAGTGAGTGAGGGAATTAAAGGTTGAATAGTTGTTGTTTTTTTTTTAACTTTCTTTGAAATTTTGCAACGTGGCCAAATGATATCTGTGTTTCAGGATTTTAGCCTTAAGTCCCACTTTTAACTTTCTGTATATATGCACACAAATATACATATTGGTACACAATTATCTATAAATATCAATAGTCCACAGAACTTCTAGTAACAAAGAAAACATAGGCTGGGGGATTGTGCCTCATACTGCCCTTCTGTAATTTCTTTTTTTCTTTAATATTGTCCTGGATGTTTACTGCGGCCTCATTTTAGCAGTAGGAGTGTGAGTGTGTATGTGTCTGTGTGAGAGAGAAAGAGAGTGTCTGTGTAAGTGAGAAAGAAAGAAAGTGTGTGAGAGAGTGTCTCTCTTTGTATAAGTGTGGGACAGAGAAAGGGGGAGAGAGAGTGTGTGTGTGTATGTATGTGTGTTTGGAAGTGGAAGAAGTGGGGGGAGCAGAGTATGACTCTCCCAGGGGCTGCTTTAGTCTAGGTCTTAATATTCCTCATGGTTCAACCCTGGATCTCACATTAGACGGGCTATTTGATTTGGGTGCTCTTTAGCCCAAGAAGTAGGATGAACATCACTGCTGGCATCATCCTTTGCTACAAAGGCATTTAAAACAAGGCCTGAGGCAATCAGGACATCGAATAATCCTATTGCTCTTATAATACCTAACTATTGAATATTTAAAATGTAAGCAGGCTTGAAATTTGAAATGGAAAGAAAATGTCCGTTTAAGTCATTAAAAAGTGTTAGGAGCCGTAAGCCTTTGAAAACTAGTTGGAAAAGTTTGAAGAATTCATAACTCAAAAGAACCTGGGTTACATTCATAAATATGTAGAAAGCTTAAAGCAACAAAGTAAGTGCCAATTCAGAGGTCCATTTAGGAAGGTAACCAGAGTGCAATTAAAATAACTGGTTTCATAGCCAATTTGGGATTCTGTCTCCCGGAAAATGGTTACTATAAGATATTCACAGACAACTAGAGAAAATGAGCATACAAGACTGCCTTGAAGAGGAAGGGAAGTCACAAAAGGTACGTGAGATGGGTAAGAGCAGATTCTAGAGTGAGAGTGAATGGATACTAATTTTGGCTGAATAATTTATGACCTTGGTGGCCTTAGTATAATTAATTTCCACACCTATAAATTGGTACCTATCTCATAGGCTGGTTGTGAGAATGATAACAGTGTCCTTGGCACATAGTAAGTGCTCAATAAATATTAGCTATTGTTATTAAATCTAGATTTTCCCCCCTAGAGGTACCAAGAATCTGACAGGAAGCTGAACAATTCAATTAAAGAAAGATCGTGAAAAGACAAAAGCAGAGGATCCAATCTGTTCACCGGAAGACAGTAGCTCAGATTTTATACTGATGTGGATATGATTATATAGTCACAAAGATAAAGAACTGACTCAGTTTAAGATACGAAAAGAGACGAAAGTGAACCAACGAAACTGCTTAATCCCACAGATCCAGGGAGTGACTTCAGTTTGCTCTGATTTTTTTTAATGTTTAGTTTACCAAAACTCCTTTTGCTTCTCCAGATAAGGGGAAGAAATAAATTCCATAAAAGTTGTTTCACCTTCTGTTCATATTGTTTCATGTTGGTTTACAGATATGATCAATATAGACTCAATTTTTTAGTCATGAAGATGTGACCTGAATAAAGACCAAATACATGCTGTAGTAAACAACCCCTAAGTCTCACTGGCTTACATTAACACAGGTTTACTTCTCACTCATGTTCCAGTCTGCTGAAGATCAGGAGGCTCTCCTGAAAGTCTCTCCTCCAAGTGTTGACACAGGGATCCAGATTTATTTACCCTATGGTTCCCCAGTTTCCTAGGGCCTCTTTGGTGTCCTCCACTGGATCTTCAGCTTTCCACAGCTGATGAACAAAGATAAAGAATGAGGATGACTGTGTAGGAAGTTTTATGACCCAGCTTGGAAGTGACATTCATCATTTCTTCCCATATTCCACTGGCCAGAACCTGGTCCAACCTAACTGCAAAGAAAGCTGGGAAATGTAGATTTCCTGTATCCTCATGATGGGAAAAAGGGACTGGAGAGCGTTTCGTTAGCCTCTACCACATGACTTTTGTTGATGTGAAATTAAATTTTGTATTGGTTAAGGCTTTTACGATGAGTTGCAACAAGGGATTTTAAGAGAACTTGGCCATTATTTCAAGGCAAAACCTGATTTACTTCAACATGTGACTAAGTTCATTGATCTGCATGGTAGTGAGGACTTCTTTGAGTTGGATGGCCTCTGATCCACTGGGTAGGCAGAACTAATTTTTGTTTTCTTAGGTCAAGATGCTGAGGAAGTAGCAGAAATCTCGTGCTTGATTGGTAGTCTTGTGACATCAGGACCCTCACCGATACACATGAGAGAATGTTGAAACCCCTTTCCTCCAGCTGCTCTAATTTAACTTGATGTTACCTATATCCTGCGTCTCCTCTCTAGAATTTCACTTAACATGCTTCAATTTCCATATCCTAGTCTGGATAATCAAAATGACCCTTGCCTTGTCCTCACCCATGAATTCATACATCAAACATTTATTGAGCATCTATTATGAAAACATAACAAGGATAACTTTTTGCTATGTGTTCAGATAGTAAGGTGGCTTTACAAAGGGGTAGAAACTTTAAGTTCATGAAAAAATTAATTCAATGATAATTATTTGTAAAAGCATAATACATGGTAAGGCAAGGTCACAAAATGTCCTAAACTAATATCCTAAACTAATAATCTTACTACTTGCCTTTCAGCTTCTTGTTTGAGTGAGCCCCATGAGAGGATGGGTAAATATGGAAGAGTGTGGATAACTGAGAACTAGAGCTCAACTCTGCCCTCACAACATTTTTGAATGGCAGTTGGACTGTGTGGTGTATGGTTTGATAATATTTTGGTCAAAGCTGTATTGTCTGTGACCCTTAGCATCCCTCTTCTTTCATTTCCTCGTTGTGGTCAAGGATAATGTAGAGCAGATGGTCACCACAGTTCATGTCCACCAGAGTCTGTTGTTTGTTCTCTCTGCCATCTAGCACACTTAAAGAATGGCTCTCCCTACTTCTTCCCTGCCCTGATGTGGCCCCAAGAAAAAGGAAAAGCAATTTAATTTTAATGTTAGCTGAAGTCAGACATAATTAGGAAGACAAATCTGCTGGAAAAAAATCTGCATTTCAAAGCCAAATACTGTGGTGTTGGCAGTCAGATCAAGCACCAACCTAATGCCATTAACTGTGTTCTATGAGGCTTTCACTGAAGGTAGCAGTTATGTTTCAAGAGGGCATGATGTGACCCATGGTATTTCTTGAATTCTTAAGAGTAACAAGCCGTGAAAAAAACAGAGTTTATTTGTATGCGTGAGTTTTTAAAAATCATCCTATGATTCTCATGGTAGGAAGAGTATCAGACTAGGGCAGTGTTATCAAAGTGTCACTGAGGATGTTGTTAAAAACAGATTTCTGATCCCCACCCCAGACTTATAAGTTCAAATTTCTACTGTAGAACCCAAGAATCAGAATTTATGACAAACTTCCCAGTTTGAGAGCTCATTGAATTTTGACAACCATTAAACTAGTTAGTCAAATCACAGAATTTTTTTATCTGGCGAAGGGAAATATTAACACTTGCTCTGTTTGCCACACAGCTGTTGTACAGATTAAAAGGAAATCATGCGCCCAAAAGCCCTTTGCTGAATGTAAGTTCCTCTGCAAAGATAAGCCTGTGTTGTTATTATTAGGGGCAATTAAAAGCATTGACAGACAGCCATCTTTTGCTTTTGTATTTTTTAAGAAATGTCTCAGACCTCCCTTCCCTCAGGAGCTAAGGCATGGAGTATCAGAGTGCAATGCATTTATTTTGGACCCCTTGCTGTAGTCGAGGCGAGGTCCTGTTGGCCCAGTGGTTAAGTGTTTGGCTGCTAACCAAAAGGTCAGCAGTCTGAATCCACTAGCTGCTCCTTGGAAATCCTATGAAACAGTTCTACTCTGTCCTATAGGGTTGCTATGAATTGGAATCAACTCAATGGCAATGGGTTTGGTTTTGGTCACTGTAGTTGAAAGGAGCCCTGGTGGTACAGTGGTTAAAGCACTCAGATGGTAACCAAAAGGTCAGAAGTTTGAACCCACCAGCCACTCTATGGGAGAATAATATGGCAACCTTCTTCCGTAAAGATTTACCGTCTTGGAAACCCTATTGGGAAGTTCTACTCTGTCCTATAGGGCCACTATGAGTCAGAAATGATTTGGCGGCAGTGGGTTTTTTTTTTTTTTTTTTTTTTGATTTGGATACAGTAGCTGAGTTTATGTCAACTGTAGCCGCTCCAAAGTGCATGCAGAGTTAACTATAAGCAAGATTCCATTTGTGCACTTACGAATTTTAAAGGAGACAAGCCCAGTGTTCTCTGCTGTTGATCAGGGACACAAACAAAGCTATTAGCTCTAGGTCTAGGGAAAGGGAAAAAAAAAACCCTCACTTTTCATATTGTGCAACCAACCCTAAATCAGGTCAATCTCTCCTTCATTCTGGCTAATATCCAAGTCACAGTGAAAAGCTGATGTTTTTGTTTAGAATGGATTTTGCAGTGTTTATAATCCAAGCCTCCTTCAAATTTTCATTAGGAGGATCATACACTTCATCTCTTGTCCTGCCTTTTGTCCTTTCTCCTGGAATAGTTGAGTGATTTGGAAAATTCTTGCTAGTTTAATTGGTTAGTAAGGAGAGCTATTTTTGAAAGTCACCTTCTGCAAAGCAGAACTGAGATTGACATCCGGTCAAGATCCTGAGACCTCTGTTTGTACAGCACAGGGGATGATGAGAACATGACCTTCATTACAGTTTTGAATGTATGATGAAGGGACGGAACCATTATTTATAAACTTGGTGCCAGCACTTTGCTAGGCATGCAGGATGGGTTTTCTCATGGATTCCTTGTAGTTTATAGTCCTGGGATGTAGGTACACACTATACTTACAGGTGAGGAAACTGAGCCTGAACATTGTTAACTTGCTAGTAGGTGGTGGAGCCAGGAATATCTCTTATTGTGTAAAAAAAACCACCCCAAAACTTAATCACTTAAAACAATAACCATTTATTATTGCTCACAAGTCTATGATCAGTATCGGTAACAGGTCAGCTTGGCAGTTTTGCTGATCTGGGCCAGGCTTGGCTAACTTTGACTGGGTTTGCTCATGTTTATGCAGTTAATTGGCCCATTTTCTGGGGGCTGACTGGTTGAGAATGGCCTCATTCACATGTCTGGTGGTTGGTTGGCTGTTAGCTGGGGTGACAAAGATGGGTAGATTGCATCGTCCAGAGATGGCCACCACAATGTATCCTGTCCCACATACTCTTTTTTACAATGTGAAATCAACAGTCTTCTCATCGACGTCTCTTTTCCTTGAATTGGTGCAGAACTTTGTGACTGCCTTGACCAATAGAATATGGCAGAAGTAGCGCTGGGCTACTTAAGAATTTAACTTAAGCTGCCTTAAGAATTTGGCAGCTTCCACTTCCTTCTTCTCGGGATGTTACTCTTGGAACCAGCCATAATGTTGTAAGGAAGTCAAGCAGCTACATGGAGAGGTCACATGTAGATGTTCCAGCTGACAGTCCCAGCAGAGGTCCCAACTGATAGATGGCATCAACCATCAGACATGTGAGTAAATGAGCCTTCAGATGACTCCAGCTCTGAGGTGTTGGGTCACTTCCAGCTGTTGAGGCACCCCTAGTCTTCAAGCTACGCCCAGCCTTCAAACTGCCCCAGTTTATGCCATGTGGAACAGAGTTGTTTGTCCTTGTAGGCCCTGCCCAAATTACTGATTTGTAGGCAAAGTACATGATAGTTGTTTTAAGCCACTGAGTTTGAAGTGGTTTGTTATGTGGCAATAGACAACTGGAATAGGGGGTTATTGGGCCATGTGTCTCTTTCATTTAGAAGACTAGACCAAGCTTTTTTCTCCTGGTAGCTAGCAGGATTTCAAGAGCGAGAGAGTGGAAGCATAAGATGTCTCTTGAGGCCTAGGTTCAGAACTGGCTCACCGTCACTTCCACTGCATTATGCTGTGTAAAGCAAAGCACAAAGCTAGCCTTGATTCAAGGAGAGGGGAAATAGATTCTACATTTTGATGGGAACAGCTGAAAAGTCACATTGAAAAGTGCTTGAATAAAGGAAGGAATGAAGCCTTGTGGTCATTTTTACAATCTACCGCATTATGTAAACTCCAAAGGCTTATGGAACATTCAGGCCAGAAAGAAAGGTGAAGTGACACTTTAAAAACCTAAGAAACCATAATGATTGCGTCTCATATGACAATGTATAGAGACTTATGCCAGACTTCTGGCAAACTCAGCCACATAGAATGTCACTTGTGTGAAAGGTCTTTGAATATCAAGAAAATAACTATCACAAAGTCCATATACTTTACCTATAGCAGAAGTATGCAATCTCCCCACAACCCCAGCGGAATAGTGGGGAAAAAGCTTAGAAGGAATGCAAACAATTTTATTCCTTTATGCTGCAGAATACATAGAGCATGCATCAAAGCCTGGTTTACAGTCATTCGTTTATTTATTTGAGAAATGTGTATTCAGGATGCCTGGCAAGAGGTCAAAGTAATGGTCTTGACTGTTGTCAAGGCTCTTGCTGGGTCTAAGATCATGGACAGCCACCTCTGGAGATGGGTTATACTGGGGAGCACAGGAAGCCAGTTTCATTCTGGGCTAGCAACATACAGTCAATACTCATTATTTGTGGATTCTTTATTTATGAATTTATTTGTAACCCCAAAATCAATATTCATGGTGCTTCTGAGGTCATTCACAAACATGTGCAGAGTGGTGAAAAATTTTAGTCACTTGATGTGCATGTTCCCAGCTAAAGTTGAACCAAGAGATGCTTTGCCTTCTTGTTTCAGCTCTCATACTGTAAATAAGGAGCCCTGCTGGCACAATGGTTAAGTGCTTGGCTGCTAACCAGAAGGTGAGTTGTTTGAATCCACCAAGCAGCTCCATGGAAGAAAGACTTGGCGATCTGCTCCCATAAAGATTACAGCCTAGAAAATCCAATGGGGCAGTTCTACCTTGTCACATAGGGTAGCAATGAGTCAAAATCGACTCAATGGCACTTAACAGCAACAACAGCAACTTTAAACAACAGACATTGTCACAGTCTATTGAATGCCATGTTTTTCAAATTTTTGTACTTTTGTGCATGTGTGTGTGTGTGTGGTGATTTTGCTGTTTAAAATGACTGCCAAGTGTAGTGCTGAAGTGTTGTCTAAGTGCAAGAAAATTGTGATGTGCCTTACAGAAAAAATATGTGTGTTAGATAAGCTTCGTTCAGGCAAGAGTTATCACGCTGCTGGCTGTGAGTTCAGTGTTAATGAATCAACTATATGTATTCAATTAGGTGTCTTTAAACAGAAACACACATGAAAAGGTTATGAGTTGATTGATTTTTTAAAATGTTGTGACCAGAGGCTCATAGGTACGTAATCGTGTATTTCTCAACGTTTGCAGTAACTTTACAGCGCATAACTACCACAAATAATGAAAATCAACTCATTTGGATCAGCTTTGGAGTCAGTTTGGTGACTCCTGGTGGCAGCATGCACCCTTGGGAAAGCTCTAATTAGTTACTAACTTGCTGGGCTGAGGAATACAGGGGGTGTCCTCTGGACTGCGGTGGACTGAGGACTAGGCTTCTTTTGACTTCTTCAGAAATAAACCACCAGACATACTGAGCCACATTCATTTCAGTTCAGTGTTACTCAAATCAACAAATAATTATCAAGCACCTTCTACGCGCCAGTAACTATTAACTATGGGTACTGAATACATAGAGCTAAACGAGGCCAGGACCTTGCTTCAGAGACGCTCACTGTCTAGTGTGAAATATGTCAGTAAACCGAATGTTACCGTTCAATGTGCTAAATGTTATGATGATGTTAAAGAAGGTGAGCTTAGGAAGCACTGAAGATGGACACTAAGTGCAGCCTGTGGGTCTGAGAAGGTTTTCTGGAAGCCTTCAGGATGAGAAGGAGTTACCTAGGAGGAGAAGTGGGGAAAGGCATTATAGGCAGCGAGAAGAGCACACGCAAAGTGCTGGAAGCAAGATGACAGCTAGACCAAAGGGTCTGTAGGAGTGAGTGAAAGGGAAGAGATGAGCCCATAGAGGAAGTGTCAGAGGAAAGTGATATGAACAGATTTGGTTTTAGAAGTCAGGAATGTGCCGAATGAATTCAAGGGGGAAAACAGGCAGGAGACTGCAGGAGGTGGTTGTGGTCATCCAGGCCAGCAGTGGTGAGGACCCCAATCCCGACAGTGGCCATAGGACTGGCGAAGAGGATCTTTTACGAAAGTACTGGTGACTGAGATGGGATGAACCGGATAGGGTGGTAGGGGAGTCTGGAGTGATGCCCAGATTTTGAACAACATGTGGCTGGCATAGCCATTGTTTGACAGAGGGAATATAGGAGGTCAGGGTCAGGGTTGGGATAATATTGCGTTTGGTTTAGGACACGCCATCTTAGGAGGGATCCCTGAGACATTCAGACTGTACCCTGAAGATTTCAAGACTGTTTCCTAGGTTGTTCTAATTCCTGCCTTCTCCTTCTCCTTGTCTACTTTCATTTCTGCCTCCCCAGTTCCTTAAAAAATCCAAACCTCCAAACAAAAATAGTGAAAAATGCATTTGAAACCATCTCTATGCCCATATAAAACCTCCCGAAACCAAACCTGTTGCTGTTGAGTTGATTCCGACTCATAGCAACCCCACAGGACTTTGCAGAACTGCCCCATAGGGTTTCTAAGGAGTGGCTGGTGAATTCAAACTGCCGATCTTTTGGTTAGCAGCCATAGTTCTTAACCACTGCACCACAAGGGCTCCTGTGCTCATATAAAGTATTGTAATCATCCCCATCATCTCCTAGATTGTGCTGTATCCTTCCTTTAATGATCTACAAATGGATGGTGCAGCATCTTACTTTGTAGATGGCTGTTCTTAGAAATGACACCAAACATTAGGGTGAGCCGTACCAGGCTCACTCAGTATACGTACTGGAGGGTGGAGGCATGCATTGGTCTGTGCCAGGTGTAAATCACTCTGAATCTTCCCTCAAGCCTAAAATCTATTAATTTACCTATTACGACAAAGGAGTTATTGTTAGGTGCCATCATGTCGGTTCTGACTCAAAGTGATCCTGCGTACAACAGAACAAAACACTGCCTGGTCCTGTGCATCCTCACAATCATTGCTATGTTTGAGCCCATCGTAGCCACTGTATCAATCCATCTCTTTGAAGGTCTTCCTCTTTTTCACTGACCCTCTACCTTACCAAGCATGATGTCTTTCTGCAGGAACTGGTCCCTCCTGATAACCTGTCTAAAATATGTGAGATGAAATTTTGCGAACCTTGTTCTAAACAGCATTCTGGTTGTACTTCTTCCAAGACAGATTGTTTGTTCTTCTGGCAGTCCATGGTATATTCAGTATTCTTCTCCAACACCATCATTCAAAGGCGTCAATTCTTCTTCAGGCTTCGTTATTCATTGTCCAACTTGTGCGTGCATATGAGGTGATCGAAAATATCACAGCTTGGGTCAGGTGCACCTTAGTCCTTAAAGTCACATCTCTACTTTATAACACTGTAAAGAGGTCTCTTGCAGTAGATTTGCCCAATGCAATAAGTCGTTTGATTTCGTGACTGCTGCTGCTATGGATGTTGATTGTGAATTCAAGTAAAATGAAATCCTTGAAAACTTCAATCTTTTCGCTGTTTATCATGATGTTACTTATTGGTCTAGTTGTGAAGATTTTTGTTTTTCTTTATGTTGAGGTGTAATCCATACTAAAGACTAGTTTTTGATCTTCATCAGTAAGTACATCAAGTTCTCGTCACTTTCAGCAAGCAAGATTATGTCATCTGCATAACGCAGGTTGCTAATCAATCTGCCTCCAATCCTGATGCCCCGTTCTTCTTCATATAGTCCGGCTTCTCTGGACAAACGTCTTCGATGACTATAAAATAAAGGGTGTTAAATATAAAAAAGAAAAAATTATGTAGGTAAGGGATCTAGAAAAATGATTTCCAAGAGAAGTTCTTTGAATAAGTAATGGGTCATATTAAGATCTTTTGAAAGAAACAGCAGAAAATTCCAGCATAAATGAATGGGCTCATTCTTATGAGAATAAGTGCTATTCTTTTATTCATCCTAGAGAGAGAGTCTGTACTTTTTAGGAAATTGCCAAGTGATAATAAATGGGAGTGACTTCCTGGGCTATATTTCCCTGCTCAGTGGTTCCCTCAGAGCCCCCAAGTTTGAGCACCAGTGTGTGGGTGAAGGGCTGCTGAGGCAGAAGTCAGAGAACAAAGATCCTAGACTTGCTTCGGCCATTGGTTTACATTGTGATTTCATCCCAGTTTCTCATCAGTCCACTCTTCTGAGCAAGGATGTCATTAGGATCCCCAAAAACAGCCTAGTGAAGGAAGGTTCTCTTGAATACTTAGAACAGGGACAGTTGCCAGAGACATGTAACACTGAAGCCTTAGCAACTACAGTTCAACAACAGCCCTAGGGATGCAAGCACCATGAAGATGTCTGCTGGGTTCCTAATAATCTCCTCCTGTAGCCCTATTGTGTTGATATGGAGCTGGGCAGCAGAGGACAGGCCCATGGCCCAAGCTCAGGCCTTTTGAAATTCCAAACCATACACTCTCCAAGATCATGGTTGGTATTTCTGCACTGAATACTATATTTTAGTTTGTTTGTAATCAGTTGGGAAATCCTTTGTTTGTTTGGGAGGCAGTGTGGCTTTGTGAAAAGAGCTCAAAGCTCTGGCATTGGAAGTCCCGAGGTTCAGATCTTAGAATTGTCCTTTGCTGGCCTAGTGACATTGACAAAGCAGTTTAGCTTTGCAGATGTAATTTCTACATCTATAAGACAGGGATTAAATGATTGTATATGTAAAATCCCTACCTTAATATTTGACTACAGTAAGAGCTCAAATATAGGTATTATTTTTGGCCAGTCAATGGGATTGAGGCAAAACACCAGCACCTGCTGCCCCTGGGCACCATAATTGAACTTGCTTTCTGACTTTCTCTAATTCTGTCCCCTGCCCCTACTCATATTCCCACTGCCCACTTTTACTTGACAGTTCCTTGAAGGTGCTGCTGATTCTCATCACCTTGATAAATACAATCATCCAGCTCTAGGAATGCATGGCTACACACCCTGTTGGTCTTTCCAAGATGCCCCCAAATGTAGAAGCTGCTACTCGCCCCATCTAACTCTTTCCTCAGGCTCAGTGTAAAAGCAGTAAAGAGGATAGAATGGTTGGTGCCAACACAGAAGCCTTTCTGGCCAGACTGCCGATGGTTTTAATAATAATAATGATAAAAAGTTAATAATAGGTACCATTGATAGAATACCTACTATGTGTTAGGTGCTTTCCATAATCGTTTCATTTAATCCTTGTTGTACTCCTGTCATGGATTTAATTGTGTCCCCCCAGAATATCTGTCAACTTGGCTGGGTCATGATTCGCAGTACGGCACGATTGTGTAATCTGATGTGATTTCCTTATGTGTTGTAAACTCTATCATTATGATGAGGTTATATGTGATCTCTTTATGTGTTGTAAATTCTATCACTGTGATGAGGTTATACTGATGAGGTTTATAAGATTAGATAGCGTCTTAATCCAATCTCTGTTGAGATATAAAAGAGAGAAGCGAGCAGAGACACATGGGAACCTCATACCACCAAGAAAGCAGTGCTGGGAGCCGAGCAGGTCCTTTGGACCTGAGGTTCCTGTGCAGAGAAGCTCCCAGACCAAAGGAAGATTGATGACGCGACTTTCCTCCAGAGCCGACGGAGAAAGCGTTCCCCTGAGCTGACGCCCTGAATTTGGACTTGTAGCCTACTGGACTGTGAGAGAATAAACTTCTGTTTGCTAAATCCATCCATTTGTGGTATTTCTGTTATAGCAGCACTAGATGACTAAGACCATGCTCATTCTACTAAACAATACGTAGGGTCACCCAATTATCCTGCCTGTTCTATAAACATTTGTTCCTAAGGGTTCCCTAGGCCTGAAGTTTTAGAGTCATTTATTCATTTGGAGTTAGCTTACAAATGACAATTACAGTCATGCCTTGCTTAATGTCCACAATATGTTCTGTGAAATAGGATGTTATGTGATTTGGACATTGTGTGAACATCATATTATATGCTTAATAGACATGCCTAAATACTGAGCAAGAGCATTGAGTGATGGCCCACGTTCGTGTTGTTTTAATAAACTTTTGTCTCACTTCCAAGAAGATACTTCCCCTTTGCCTCTTGCTGCTGCTATCACTAGCACTGGTTTTGCTGCTTTTGGCAGCCATGATGTACTTCACAGTAATATTTTCCAAAGAAAATTAAATGGAGAGATAACACTACAACACTCAAGAGACGTGCAAGACACAAGGTTGGATGCTACTGCCTACGAGTTGAAGCACACACTCTTATACAGTAAACTTTTTTATTTGTAAGGAAAGTTTACATTAAAATAACAATAGAAAGTACAGTACAGTATATACATAAGCCAGTAATATAGGTGTTTATTATAACTATCAAGATATATGTATTATAGGCTATCTATGTACTGTACGATTATACACCTGGCAGTGCAGCCACTTTGTATACAAGAAACACAAAATACACGTGTTGCATGCAGGAAGATGTTTCGTTTGCTCTATCTGGTTATGTTTGCTACCTAATTATAACCTTATGGGACTACGAATGTATATGTGGTCAGATGTAGCCCGAATGGACATTATGTGGCATCTGACTCTACTCTCATTACCTGAAAACCACAATTGGTTATATTTCTGCATCAGTCAACAGACCACAGCATACTGGACCATTTATAAGCTTTCTATAAATAATAAAATGTATTTTATTATGCGAGTGCTCCAAAGGTTCCCCAGGGGTTCTCAGTATCCCTGATGTTCTCTGTGACCTTCAGCAGCTCAGCCAGGCTTACAGCTTCAGAGGTTTACAGGGAGGGTCTGCAAAGAGAAAGAGACCTTCTCTTGGGCATAAATGCCAAGACTTGCCTAGGCTTGGCTTCCTGGAGCTCTGCCTCTTCCCTTAAAGCAAAAGAAGAAAGAGAACTTCTGATTAGGTTATGTTCATGTGGTACTACCCATGAGAAAGATTAAAACCATAAGGTGGTATGGCATCACATGTAAAACATGTGGGTGTGTGTGGCAGAGGTGGGGGAGATGGAGACTGGTCACTGTAGGCAGGGTGACCAGTCATCTCAGTTTGTCTGGGACTGAGGGGTTCCTTGAGACACTGGACTGTTGGTGCTAAAACTAGACAATCCCAGGCAAACTGTGATGATTGGTTGCCTTATCTGTGGGTAGGGGTGGGGGGTTACCATTACTCATTATTCTGAGAAACAATGGACTATTGTGGGTAACGGTTTAGGAGCTAGAGTCATAGTGCTTGGGATCAAAGTCCAGACCCACTACTCACTGTGAGACCCTGGGCAAGATAGAACCTGTGCCTCAGTAACCTCATCTGTAAAATGGGGATAATAATTGTACCTACTTCCTAGGGTTGTTGTGAAGATTACATGACACACCAAACGTAAACCCCCTGACAGAGAAGGGGCTAAATAAGTGACAGTCACTGTACTATTATCTCACCTGGGAGCACAGCCCCATCCCACATGCACTCTTTCTGGAGTCTAGCCTACCCAGTGCCCCCCCCCACTAGACCCCATCACGTCTGCGTTTGGTACAGAGTGCTGTCCCGTTCCTGTGGCTGCATGGAAACTTTCTGTGGGGTGTTTGTTACCTGGTTGAGAGCTTTTTGCCAGACTGAGAGGTCTGTGGGCGTGGGAGAGCTAGGGTTGCTTCAGGATCAATATTTACCCCAAGACAGAGTCTGTGCTCTGAGCACAGACTGTGAGAAATGCCATAGCCTAACAAGCAGGAGCCTGAGGTGTCAGAGGGCAGAGGACCCCATGTCTCCACTAGTTCCCCTCTTTGAAGAAGGTGGAGAGGGAGCTCTAATGTGGTGGCTACAAAATATTGGGGTCAGTTCCACAAAGACATACGGGACTATTCTTGTTATCTGATAATCATGCTGAATGTCCACAACACAGTCTCTCTTTTACACAGACACTGACAGACAGACAGATAGACACACACACACACACACACACACACACACACACGCACACAGGCACACACGCTTTCTGCTGGTTCAGCAATTTTCCAGAAGGCAAAGTAGAAGGCTTGCTTTTCGCAGTTGCCTGGTCTCTCTTCTCATCTCCATTAGATGTTGCCAACGTTGCAGACCTCGTTCTCCAGATTTCTCCTAGTGCTTATTTCTGTCCTGGTCCCATTCCATGCCTGACTTTTCTTCTCTTTGCTTTGAAGAGTGGGGACTTGCTTTGTAGGATAACAAATAGAACTGTCAAACACATCAGTGCTGCTGCCTGCAAAGATAAATGGGGTGACACATGGAGCAACCTCTGTGGATCCCAAGGCCCCAGCAGGAGCTGACATTGTGACAGATGGGGGGACAAGTGGCACTGACACAATCGGGTCGTGTGAATGTCAAAGGGATGAGGGCGGTGTCTGCTCCCCTGTTGTTCCCCCTCCCTCTCTACTACTTACATACCATGTTGCTGGAGATATAAAGAGATAGCAGACAGGTCACTGCCCCTCACCAGCCCTTGTGAGTCTTCTCTGTCTGCAGCCCAGGGCATGGAAGCCGGCTGTCTGCAAAACATACTGCTGTCTCAGGGATGATGGGGGGTGAAGGCTGAGGTACCTTGCAAAGAAACCGGGCCTAGGCACAAGACCAGGGCAGAGTTTGTCTTCAGTCCTCAACTTCATCCTTTGCTGGGGCTGCCCTGCTTGTCACACTTTCTTGTCAGTCCTTCCATATTCCCAGGAAGCTCACCTGGTCTCTAGATCTCACCCAGAAACCTCTCGTGGGCCTCGACTATCAGCCTATGCAATGAGTTTTTCCACTCCTTACTCTTATATCAAAACAGCATTCTTCTCTGTCCCATTCCATCAGGACTCTGTAGGGTGTCCTGCTGGTGGCTCCCCAAATACCCTCCTTGCTGTACAGGTCACACATCAGCACATCCCCAAGAAGAGACTGGGCATGGCATTCTGGAGCCCCTGATGGAGGGTGGTCCACAAATTGGGAAAGTCCACTCTAAAGGGATCCAAATGCTTAAAAATATTTGGAGTATAAATTCTGAGTGGTAACATTTTTTTACTTCTTTTTTTTTTTCTTTTCCTCATGTGTGCTGCTCTGAGCTGGGGGCGTCTTTGCATCTCTGCCTCCAGTCTCCACTGTGGATGAGCTGCCTGGGATCACAGACAGTCAGTTCAATCCATTAAACATGGAGTGAGGACCCGCTTTCTATACAGCTATGTGCTGACCTCTGTGGGTGGGGGAGGCAGAGGTGTGGCTGCGGAGATAAATGAGATGTGGGCTGTCTCATGCGAGGACTCACAATTTAGTGGAGAAGAGAGACGTGTGTGAGTAACTTTAATACGAGGTGAGCCATGAAAAAGAGTTAAAGGGAGAACTAGAGGAGCAAGATTAAACCTGATTTAAGATGAACAAGGACATCCTCAAGGAAGAGGTGGGATTTAGGCAAGGCCATGAAGGATGAATACGATTTGGACAGGATGGAATGGTGGGAGAAAGACCCTTTATTTGGAGGGATGAGTATGAATTCAGACAGATGAGAGATGCAAAGTGTACTGGGGTCTGAAATTGGTCCGATATTACATGAGAAGTGTGTATGAGTGTGTGTGTGGATGACAGAGAGAGATTTGATTGGGAGAAATGGTTGGGCACAGGCTTAGGAGTTTGAATTTCGCTGTGTATTCAGCTTTTTGGTCAGGGGACAGAATGGCTCTTCGGCTTCATTTCTTCTCTTATTTCAAAATTCTCAGTGGAATTGGGCTCTGTCCTTGCTGGTGGATGAGGAAATACATAATCAATCACATAGTTCTTGTTGACTCTTCAGAAAACTGGCTGTGAGGGACAGTAGGGGAAGAAGGGACACAGGTAGAAGCCAGCATAGAGTGCCTTTGAGTCAGAATGAATGAGCTTGTGTCCGTTACTTAACCTCCTTAAGCCCCATTTCCCCTCTCTTAAATAAGAACAACATATAATGCCTGGCCTGAAATGGAGATAATAATACTCCCTCCATAGGACTGTTGTGAGGCTCATGAGAGAAAATGTATGTAAAGTGGTTAGCACAGTACATCCCCATACCTTCTAGCTGTTATTATGATTATCCCTCTGACTCCTGATCCATTTTAGCAGGCAAGAACTCTCAAACACTGATAATGGGCCGCTGTTTTAAAGGAGCACATGATTTGTCCACGCGAATGATGCTGCTGAGGAATGCTCTAAGTCTAGATGGTGAGGAGACTTAACGAGATCAATACCACTTTTGGAAAAGATTATATGCTATACTAGGCAGCAAATAGACCATTGAAACTGGATTTGGAAAGCATTTATGGAGTCTATTAGAGATGGTTAAACATACCAACACAGAGAAAAATAAAAAGTGAATTATGCACAGGCAGCCCACTAGCCTTCTTTCTCTGTCTCTCTCTTTCTCCCCTTTCCTCCCTCTCCTTGCTCATTTTTGTCCATTCTGCCACTCTCTGTCTCTTTATTGGTGGATTTAGTCAATTTACATTCAGCATAATTAGTGATAGGTATGAGTTTAGTGCTGTCATTTTGATGTCTTTTTTTTTTGTATTGTTGACCGTTTTCTTTGTTCCACTTAATTTTCTGTGCTGAATGGTTTTTTTTTTAAAATGTATTTTCTTTTCATCTTTTCATTCTTGTTGAGTTTGTATTTTCTGAATCTTTATGTTTTTCCGGTTTTTTATTTTGATATGTAGGATTGTTATTTTCCTTTGTGGTTACCTTAATATTTACCCCTATTTTTCTAAGTTTAAGCTAGTCTTTTATTTCTTTATATCACCTCGTCTTCCTCTCTGTATGAAAGATCTATGTCTACATTTTTTAGTCCATCTTTTTTGTTTTAATGTTGTCATCTTTTACACATTGATATCCGTTTCCCTATTTTCAGTGTTTTAGCTTTGATTTACTTTTGTGACTTCCCTATCTGAGTTGATATCTGGTTGCTCTGTCCTGTGTTCTAGTCTTGGGTTGTTATCTGATGTTATTGATTTTCTAACTAGAGGACACCCTTTAGTATTTTTTGTAATTTTGGTTTGGTTTTTGCAAATTACCCAAACTTCTGTTACATGGAAGCGTTCTAATTTCGCTACCGTATTTGAGAGACAGTTTTGCTGGATGTCTAATTCTTGGCTGGTAATTTTTTTCCTTCAAGGCTTTATATATGTCATCCCATTGCCTTCTTGCCTGCATAGTTTCTGCTGAGTAGTCCGAGCTTAGTCTTATTGACTCTCCTTTGTAGATGAGTTTTCGTTTATCCTTAGCTGCTCTTAAAATTCTCTTTATCTTTGGTCTTGGCAAGTTTGATTATACTATGTCTTGGTGACTTTCTTTTGGGATCTACCTTGTGTGGGGTTTGATGAGCATCTTGGATAGATATCTTCTCATCTTTCACAATATCAGGGAAGTTTTCTAGCAATAAATCTTCAACAATTCTCTCTGTATTTTCTGTTATCCTCCCCTGTTCGGTTACTCCAATCACTCATAGGTTATTCCTCTTGATAGAGTCCCACATAATTCTTAGGGTTTCTTCATTTTTTAGAATTCTTTTATCTGATTTTTCCTCAAATAAATTGATGTCAAGTGCTTTGTCTTCAATCTCACTAAGTCTGACTTCCATTGCCTCAATTCTGCTCCTGTGACTTTCTATTGAGTTGTCTAATTCTGAAATTTTATTGTTAATCTTCTGGATATGTGTTTGCTATCTCTCTATGGATCCTTCCAGGCTGTTAAATTTGTCATTGTGCTCGTCTATAATCTCCTTAAGTTCTTCTATTGCTTTGTCTGTGTGTTCCTTGGCTTGTTCTGTGTTTTGAATGATCTCCTTCCTGATCTCTAGACGAGTTCTGTATATTTATCTTTTTTATTCTACCTCCAGTAATTCCAAGAAGTTCTTTTCCTCTGGAAAATTTCTTGATTCTTTGTTTTGGGAGCTTGCTGAAGCCATCATGGTCTACTTCTTTATAGGACTTGTTATTGACTGTTTTCTCTGAGCCATCAATAAGTTATTGTATTTATTTATTTTATGTTTGCTTACTGTATCCTAGCTTCTTGTTTTGTTTTGTTTTGATATGCCCACACAGGCTGCTCAAGTGAGCTAGTTTGATTATTGGAGCCTTTGAAGTTCTAATGTCCTGCCACTAGGTGGTTAGATCTGTTACTAGGTATGTGAGCCCAGGAGTCCATTTACTCTTCTTGTATGGATTCAGCTCACGTGTCCAGGTAGTTGGCCACAAAGTGTGTGGTGCAGGCTCTCACCTACAGTCCTAGATGGGCAGGGGTGATTAGTGTAGGCACAGGTATCTGGCTGCTGTAGGAGGTCACATGCTGAGTAAGGCAGGGGGCTGATGGCTGCCCGAGTGTCTGGGAGGAAAGTGTGTCCCTGTTCCCTAGAGAGCATAGGTGAGTGGGTTTTCCAGCTGGACTATGGGCACCCAATGCTGTTGACTGTAAGGACTGGGAGGCACCACTTATTCTTGGACCACTGTTGTGGGTGGCTAGGTTGTATGGGTAGAGCCACCAGTCCTCAGGCCCCTGATGTGGGTAGGCGAGGACCCTGCTTAATGGGCAGAGTGGTGTCAAATGTCACGAACATGCCACTCCACCGTATAGCTGATACAGTTGAAGTTAAGCTTCAGGTATATACCCTGTTGTACTGTGCTAATGAAGGCCTGCATTGTTGAAAGGGGCCCACATAAGCCTATGCAGGGGTGAAAGGCATTCAAAGTCCATGTACCCCTTATGCCTGTGCCTAGGCAAAGGAGCTGTCTCTACCCTAAGTTCCCAGCTTAGGGGAGCTGGCAGATTATTTATTCCTGTTTGTTAATTTTTTCTGTCTCCAAGGCCAGGAGAATGGCTCAGGGCGTTTGACAGGTCCTTTCTTCCAGCCCAGCGGACGTGGCAATGGCTGAAGCTGGCACAGGACTGCTGCAGAGAGGGGAGGATGCAGGTAAACGGGAGAGAGGTTTTCCCAAAGCGGGTGTTTTTTGATCCATGTGGTAGTTTAGACACGTGTACTTACCTTTTGCTGATTGAGTGCCACTTTTCACTGGTTCTGGAGGCTTGAGGAGGCTCTCTGCCACTCAGTTTCTCCTGACGTGAAAAACATATCATGTGTGCTACAGCTTGCCTCACTGTGTGCACTGGCTCCTATTGGGTCAGGTCTGGCAACTCCTCGCTGCTTCTGAACCATCTCTCCTTCCCACTGCCTCTCAGTCTGATTCCTCAACTTTGTTTTATAGGGCCCCTAGATTGTCGCATATAATCTATTCACTTGTTTTTTTTCGGGTCTTTGTTGTAAGAGGGACCACAGGAAGCATCTGACTGCTCCACCATCTTGGCCTTGCCTCCTCCTTGCTCACTTTTGGGGTTAGGTAAGTAAGGCTGATCAAATAACTGTTATGAGAAAAGTTGGAGGAGTAAAATTATACATGGTATTATGGCTGTGCAAACCTAGCCTTCTTAGAGTGTGAGATTTCAGGAACAGAATAGGAAGCAATGTCCCAATTTACAGTGGGCAGTGAATGAGTTCTCCCTGACTAATAAGCTGATGGGTTTTCCAGGAATAACCCCAACCTTTTGGTTAGGTTTTTGATGTTACTAGTGAGCAATTTAGTGCACTGGAGCAGTAATTTAGAGATCCCTAGTGGCTTGAAATAATTAGATTATTTCGTGTAATGAATAAATGAGAAGTTGACTCACTGGCATGGATCAGTGTGGTGACATGATTTACTTCTCATAAAGGTGAATGCTCTGGAGCCTAGACCCTACAAATAATTGTTTTGGCTCCCTCCCCTTTCTCATTTATAATATGTTTTGTGTCATTTTGTGAGGGAGGCTGCCCAGTGGGGTGGGACAAGCATATGGGCTTTGGGATCAGCCAAATCTTGATTCAGTTTTTACTAGGTATATGACCTTGGGCAAATCACTTAACAAGCCAGAGCATGCTTCCTCATCAGCAAAGGAGCAGCAGTAATACTTAGAGAGGAGCATGAATTAAATCCATTACCAAAAGGAATGGACCTAAGACAGCCCCTAGTCCCTGGTTGATTCCTTTCAGTCTCCTCCATGCCATATTATTTTAAATGATTGATATTTACAGCAGGGATAGACAGCCAATACATTCATTCATTATGGTTTTACTCATTTGTTAGGTTAGAAAGAATCTCTTCCTTGATAAAGGACTTTAATGAAAATATCCACTGAGCACTGAGCCTACATTTTTTGGGTGAAATGAAAGGTGCTGAAAGTCCAAATACTCTTGTAGAAATCTATATTTGCATTTTATTTTATGATCACTGATGACCCAATTCAAGACAAAACCTTTATCTCCAAACCACCTAATGACTCCCTTAATAAATAAAGTTTAAATAGAATCTTGACTGGGGAATTGGCTTCACATTCTCTTTTATTATGACATTATGTACAGCAGATATTCTTCAGCCGTTAGATAAAGTACAGAAATAAAAAAAAAAAAAAAAAAAAAAAAACAATAACCAAACCGCATTTGGAGGTTGGAGGCTCATTAATGTTTTGGTCAGTTGGTTGCAAGTTCACCGGTTTTGGATACTAGCTGACTACTGATCCACAACAAGTCCAAATTAATTCAGCAGTATGGGAAGGGGATATGTGTTCTCAGTTCCTGCTAGAGTATTACAGAATTGGAATTCTTGTTACAATTTGTTCTAAGCCTCACATCTGTACATCACTTATCCGCTGAATTAAACAAATTGAAAGTGATCACATTTAGGGACTATTGGTGGGAGGTTGGTGCTTCCTCCTCTTTAATAACATCTTGGGAGCTAATGGGGTTCACTGATGTTCCTCATATCCATCCTATCTCCCTTCGCACAAATGAACTCAGTCGGAGGTCAGGTTTATTGACATTTAAATGAGTATATTTGGCTCACTGTAGCGTCTATCTAAATGAACACTGCTTTGGTGCATTGAAACTTAATGATCTACTCTGCATCCAGGTGAGAGGGGAATGTTGCGGCATTCAGGCAGGGATGAGGACATATGGAACACACGTCTTCTAGCCAAGAATACTCGCAAACTGAATTAATTTCTTGAATGTATCATAGAAGGTTATTTTTGTGTTGGGATGGGGGACCTTGAGGGGTAATTTACTGAGGCAGGAAAAGTAGTGAGGGGGAAAATCTGTAGAAATTCCCAGGTGGGACTACTGACACATGCCTGGTTTTTTCCTACACCTTCATGCTCCCTCTCAGGGAAAAAAAGACACGACCTCTTTGGGCTTTGGCCATTGAGCTTAGAATTTCCAAGGTAAAATCATGGGAACTAAAGTTCACTTCCTGTAAATACTCTTTCCTTAACCCTCACATACCCTGCAGCCACTGTCCCATTTATCTGCTGTTCTTCCTATCCAAACTTTTCAAAAGAGTTGTCTGCACACATTGATTCCATATCTTTATTTCTCAGTCTTTCTTCAACCCACTCAAGTCGAGTCTTTGACCCTCGTGATTGATTGAACTTGATTTTGCCAAGATTACCAATGACCTTCATGTTACCAAATCCAATGGTCACGTCTCTGTTCTCCTCTTATCTAAACTTTCAACAGCTTTAAGCAATACTGACTATTGTCTCCTTTTTGAAACACTCTCATTTCTTGGGTTCCATGACAATTCTTTATTCCTGGTTCTTCTCTGTGCTCATTGATCACACCTTCCTGGACTCCTTGGCTGGCTCTTTCTTCTCCACCCAATCTTTAACTGTTGAGACTCTTCAGAGCTTAATCTTGAGCCTTCTTCTCTTTGTCTCTCCAAAGCCTCTTCCTAGCTGATGTTTTCAAGTCCTGTGTATTTAAATACAACTGTGATGGTTAAGATGGTGTGTCAACTTCGCTGGGCCATAATTCTCAGTGACAGGATCTGCTGTGAGTAGCTAGTCAGTTGAAAGGGCGTTTCCTTGGGTGTGTGGCCTGCATCTGAATATAAGTGAATGTTCTGACTTTTGCCTGCTCTGGATCCTGCAGCTGCCTCCTGTTCATCTGACCTCCGGTTCTTGGGACCTGAGCTAGCAGCTTATCTGCCTATCTTGAAATTGGTCAATTTTCACAGCCTGTGAACAAGAGCTCTGCTCTCTGACGTACTGATCTTGGGTTTGCCAGCTCCTGTGGCTACATGAATCAGGAGAAGCCTCTGTTCTGATCCACGGACTTGGGATTTTCAAGCCTCTACAATTGCGTGAGCTGTTTCCTTGATATAAATCTCTATATAAATATATTTATACTCTTTACTGGTTTTGCTTCTCTAGAGAACCCAACCTAAGACAACAACTTGTACACTAATGTCTCCAATATTTATATCTCCAGTCTAGATGTGTACCCTGAGTTCCAGACTCATATACTTGACATTACCACTTGCAGACATCTTGAACTGATTAAGTCCAAAAAGGTACTCTTGCACCTGTTTCCCAACTATCCCCCCAACCTCTCAATATTATATCTATCAACAAGTCTTGTCAATTCCAACTCAGCAATGTACCTTGTTATGTCCATTGCTATTCTCTTAGTCCTGACCTTCATCATCTTCCATCTGGACTAGTGTAACCACTTCCTAACTGGTCTTTTCCTTGAATATTACAATCTATTCTACATATAGCAGCAATCTGCTTGCACAGAACCCTCCAAAGGTTTTATGTTGCTCTAAGAATAAAACTCAAGCTCCTTATAATACTTACAAGGACTTGCTTCTTGGACCTTTTTTAAAAATCTCTTCAATCTTTATCTTCCACCATGTGTCTGTCAGTTTGTTGTACTGTGGTGGCTTGCATATTGCTGTGACACTGGAAGCTTTGCCATTGGTATTTCAAATACCAGCAGGGTCACCCGTGGTGGACAGGTTTCAGTGGAGCTTCCAGACTAAGATAGACTAGGAAGAAGGACCTGGTAGTCTACTTCTGAAAAAACTGGCCAGTAGAAACCCTATGAATAGCAGCGGAACATTGTCTGATATAGTGCCTGAAGATGAGTCCCTCAGGTTGGAAGGCACTCAAAATACTACTGGGGAAGAGCTGCCTCCTTAAAGTAGAGTCGACCTTAATGATGTGGATGGAGTAAAGCCTTCTGGACCTTCATTTGATGATGTGGCACTCAAAATGAGAAGAAACAGATACAAACATCTATTAATAATTGGATGTGGAATGTACGAAGTATGAATCTAAGAAAACTGGAAGTTATCAAAAATGAAATGGAACACATAAAGATTGATATCCTAGGCATTAGTCAGCTGAAATGGACTGGTATTGGCCATTTTGAATCGATCATATGGTCTACTATGCTGGGAATGACAAATTGAAGAGGAATGGTGTTGCATTTATCGTCAAAAAGAACATTTCAAGATCTATCCTGAAGTACATCTCTGTCAGGGATAGGATAATATCCACACACCTAGAAGGAAGACCAGTTAATCCAACTATTATTCAAATTTGTGTACTAACCACTAAGGCCAAAGGTGAAGAAATTGAAGATTTTTACCAACTTCTGCAGTCTGAAATTGAACAAACATGTAATCAAGATGCATTGTTAATTACTGGTGAT
This sequence comes from Dugong dugon, assembly GCA_030035585.1. Taxonomy (NCBI): domain Eukaryota; kingdom Metazoa; phylum Chordata; class Mammalia; order Sirenia; family Dugongidae; genus Dugong; species Dugong dugon. The sequence continues at coordinate 40,046,689 of CM057469.1, read as the reverse complement.
TAGAATTCAAAAGTTGGAAACAAAGAAGGATTGGTAATTGGAAAATATGGCCTTGGTGATAGAAACAGTACTGGAGACCACATGATAGAATTTTTGCAAGACCAACGACTCCTTCATTGCAAGGACTTTTTTTCAACAACATAAACGGCAACTATACACGTGGACCTCGCCGGATGAAATACACAGGAATCAAATTGACTACATCTGTGGAAAGAGACAATGGAAAAGCTCAATATCATCAGTCAGAACAAGGCCAGCGGCCGACTGCAGAACAGACCATCAATTGCTCATATGCAGGTTCAAGCTGAAGCTGAAGAAAATTAGAACAAGTCCACGAGAACCAAAGTACGACCTTGAGTATATCCCACCTGAATGTAGAGACCATCTCAAGAATAGATTTGATGCATGGAACACTAATGACCAAAGACCAGACGAGTTGTGGAATGACATCAAGGACATCATACATGAAGAAAGCAAAAGATCATTAAAAAGACAGGAAAGAAAGAAAAGACCAAAATGGATATCAGAAGAGACTCTGAAACTTGCTTTTGAACATAGAGTAGCTAAAGTGAAAGGAAGAAATGATGACATAACAGAGCTGAACAGAAGATTTTGAAGTGCTGCTTGAGAAGACAAAGTAAGGTATTATAAAGAAATGTGCAAAGACCTGGAGATAGAAAACCAAAAGAGAAGAACATACTTGACATTTCTGAAGCTAAAAGAATTGAAGAAGAAATTCAATCCTTGAGTTGCAATATTGAAGGATTCTACAAGGAAAATATTAAATGATGCAGGAAGCATCAAAAGAAGATGGAAGGAATATATAAAGTCACTGTGCCACAAAGAAATGATGGATGTTCAACCATTTCAGGAGGCAGTATATGATCAAGAACTGATGGTACTGAAGGAAGCGGTCCAAGGTGCACTGAAGGCATTGTCAAAAAACAAGGCTCCAGGAATTGATGGAATACCAATTGAGATGTTTCAACAAATGGATGCAGCGCTGGAGGTACTCACTTATCTATGCCAGGAAATTTGGAAGACAGCTACCTGGCCAACCAACTGGAATAGATCCATATTTGTAACCATTCCAAAGAAAGGTGATCCAACAGAATGTTGAAATTATTGAACAGTATCATTAATATGGCAGGCAAGTAAAATTTTGCTAAAGATCATTCAAAAGCCGTTGCAGCAGTATATCAACAGGGACCTGCTAGAAATTCAAGCTGGATTCAGAAGAGGATGTGGAACAAGGGATATCATTGTGATGTCAGACGTATCCTGGCTGAAAGCGGAGAATACCAGAAAGATGTTTACCTGTGTTTTATTGACTATGCAGAGGCATTTGACTGTGTGGATCATAACAAATTATGGATAACATTGTGAAAAATGGGAATTCCAGAACACTTAATTGTGTTCATGAGGAACCTGTACATAGACCAAGAGGCAGTCGTTCGAACAGGACAAGTGGTTACTGTCTGGTTTAAAGTCAAGAAAGGTGTGCGTTAGAGATGTATCTTTTCACCATACTTATTCAATCTGTATGCTGAGCAAATAATCCAAGAAGCTGGACTCTATGAAGGAGAACACGGCATCAGGATTGGAGGCAGACTCATTAACAACCTGCGATATGCACATGACACAAACTTGCTTGCTGAAAGTGAAGAGGACTTGAAGCACTTACCGATGAAGATCAAAGACTACAGCCTTCAGTATGGATTACACCTCAACATAAAGAAAATAAAAATCCTCACAACTGGACCAATGGGCAACATTATGATAAACGGAGAAAAGATTGAAGTTGTCGAGGATTTCATTTCACCTGGATCCATGATCAATGCCCACGGAAGCAGCAGTGAAGAAATCAAAAGACGCATTGCACTGGGCAAATCTGCTGCAAAAGACCTCTTTAAAGTGTTAAAAAGCAAAGAGGTCACTTTAAGAACTAAGATGAACCTGAACCAGGCCATGATGTTGTCAGTGGCCTCATATGCATGTGAAAGCTGGATAACCAACAAGGAAGACTGAAGATGAATTGATGCCTTTGAATTATGGTGTTGGCCAAGAATATTGAATATACCATGGACTGCCAGGAGAACGAGTAAATCTGTCTTGGAAGGAGTACAGATAGAATGCTCATTAGAAGCAAGGATGTCAAAACTTCGTCTCACATACTTTGAACATGTTATCAGGAGGGACCAGTCCCTGGAGACGGATATTGTGCTTGGTAAAGTACAGGGCCAATGAAAAAGAGGAAGTCCGCAATGAGATGGATTGACACAGTGGCTGCAATAATGGGCTGAAGCATAACAATGAATGTGAGGATGGAGCAGGACCTGGCAGTGTTTCGTTCTGTTGTACGTGGGGTCGCTATGAGTCGGAACTGATGTGAGGGCACCTAACAACAACAGCGGATCTTTATCTTACCACTTGTTCCTCCTCACTTTCTATGCCTCAGCCATGCCAGTCTTCTTTCAGTCCTTTAAATATACCGTACCCCCTTACACATAGAGCATTTTGCACATCATGTCCCCTTTGTCTGGAATGGTAAATCACATCACTAATTTAATGGCACTTATTACAGCCAGGCCAGTTCTAAGTGTTTTCCATGGAAAAACAGATTAAGTTCTCGATAAAATTTGTATAACAAATAAACCAATGAATGAATGATAAACACAATCATTCAACTGAAAAGTGCATTTGCCATTGTATTGTTGTTGGGTAATGTGGAGTTGACTCATAGTGACCCCATGTGACAGAGTAGAACTGCCTCATAGGGTTTCCTAGGCTGAAATCTTTATGGGGAGCAGATCGTCAGGTTTTTTTTCCCATGGAGCTGCTAGGTCGATTAGAACCACCCATCTTTCAGTTAGCAGTTGAGCGCTTAAGCTTTGCACCACCAGGGCTCCTTTGATATTGTATTACAATGACTAATTAGGACTAGTTCTGCCATCAGCAATCTACGTTAGTTTTTATTCATTCAGTTTTCCAATTTATTCATTTATTCAATAGTTATTTATTGAGTGGTTATTGTGAGCCATATATTACGTTAGGCCTGACTTTGCAAAAGTCGTATTATGTCTTCAATGTTCTCATTTCTAAAAAGGAAGCTTCAGTCTGTGAAACCCCTTCTAGCAGTGCTTTCCTCTGGATAATACAAGAACTCTCTCTTTGCCTCTCTTGGATAAGACAAGAAGGAAGATAACTTTCCTCAGGCAAAAAGCATTGTCTGCTTTAAGTGTCACTGCAGAAATTTGAAGTGGCAGATGGTCGACTGCCTTGGTGTTTCACAGACAGAAATGGTCAAGTTTGTAAATGAAAAAAAATTAAAGCATGAAATCAGCTGGCTCAATCTCATTTCCTAGATTTATTCAATATTGGGTTTCAATTGAATAATTCTAATTCAGGGAACCTGGAAACCATACCAGTGTCTCTCCACTAGTAGAAAGACAAAGATCAAAGTCTGTGCAAAACTGGAAAAATTTTGTGCAGTGAGTATAAGCCAGTAAAATGTTCCATTGCTCTAAGTGGGCCATGACTTTAGAGAGAGTGAATGCCCCTTTTCCTTTAGTCATTTGTCCACAACTTCCATTCTGGTTGGCAAAGTCTTAAACATTAAAGCTTCATTCGACTGTGTTTTGGAGCCTTGTGTGGATGGGTACCTACCTACATTAGCAGGTTTTCTCTAGGTTATGTTGCAGTAACAAACAACCTCCAAATCTCCGTGGTTTATAGCAATCAAAGCTTATTTCTTGCTCATACTACAGCTTGGCTGTAGGTTGGGGGTAGCTTTGTTTCTGCTCCAAATATCATCTTTTAAAAATCCAGGTTGAAGAAGCAGCCACCATCTGAGATAACCTTCGTCATGTAAAATGGAAAAGAGATATGGCTGAACCATACAACAGCTTTTAAAGCTTTTGCTAGAATGTAGCACATGTCACTTCAGTTTGCATTCAATTGGCCAAAACAAGTCATGTGCAGTCTGAGGTCAGTGGGGCAGGGAATATACTGCTCTCACAGGGAGTTTCTGTAAATCGCCTGGTAATGGGCAGGGATGTATATCTTTTTTATTTATTTTTTATTGTGCATCACAAATAAGACTGGCGTTTCAACCAATCTTACATGCACAATTCAGTGACAATGATCACATTCATCATGCTGTGCAACCGTAACCACTAACCATTAAAAAAAAATTATCTCATCAAACAGAAACCCATTATTACACAATAACTCCCCATTGTCTCCTCCCTATTCCCTGTAACCACTGATAAACTTTTGTCTCTATGCTTTTTCTGTTTAGATATTTCATATAAGTGGGAATCATACAGTATTTGTCCTTTGGAAATGGACTTCATTTAACATAATGTCTTCAAGGTTCATGTATCAGAACTTCATTTCTCCTTATGGCTGAATAATATTCAGTTGTATGTCTGTGCCACATTTGGTTTATCTACTCATCTGTTGATGGACATTTGGGTTGTTTCCATCTTTTGACTATTGTGAATGATGTTGTAATGAACGTTGGTGTTCAAGTATCCGAATCCCTGTTTTTAAGTCTTTTGGGTGTATACCTAGGTGTGGAATTCCTGGGTCATATGGTAATTCTATGACTGACTTTCTGAGGAACTGCCAAACTATTTTCCACATCAGCTACACCATTTTACATTCCCCCCAGCAATGGATGAGAGTCTCAGTTTCTTCACGTCCTTGCCAACACTTGTTATTTTTCTGTTTTTCTGATAATGGCCATCCTAGTGAGTGTGAAGTGCTATTGCTGTTGTTGTTGTTGTTAGTTGCCGCAAGTCTATTCCAACTCATGCTGAGCCCATGTGTTATAAAGCGGAACTCCTCCATAGGGTTTCCTTGACTGTAATCTTAACAAAAGCAGATTCCCAGGACTTTTCTTCCATAGTGCTGATAGGTGGATTCAAACTGCCAACTTTTAGGTTAGCGATGGAGCATAAACCGTTTGCACTACCTAGAGACCTTGTGAAGTGGTATAGGGGTGTATATTTATCTTACAGAAAGGGAGAGTGAAACATGGAGAACAACAATACCATCTAAGACACCATTCTTTCTTTGCAGGAAATTGTGTAAATGAATTGCTTTCTCTCCCGGTTCATTTTGCTTTATGATATCTGGGAAGGAAAAGGGATATTTCTTGAGTTCATGAACTTAAAAGTTATGCTTCTGGGTCTGCTAGAGCACAGCTCTGGGTCATTTCTCAGCAGTGGAAATGGGTCTTGTTCCTTATGCTTGGTCTTAGAAAACTATAGCAAAAAGAAAGACCATAGGCTCTTCACCAAACAAACAAAACCCCATACTCGCTGAGAACAGTTTCTTTGTCGTCCCTGCTACCCCATAAAGGAGAGAGAGCTGGCTAATATGCATTTTCTCCTTCATCCTGCGCCTTCCTGTGGAACTCCATCTATTGTAGCTCTGAACTTAGAGTATAAGAGTAGGCAATACCCTGTCACTGAACTCTAGAAATTAAGATTCAAGGAAACTGCCCAGAAATGCAAAATGTTCTCCTTATCCCCTTTTCCCCAAAACTCTAATTTCGCCGCTGCTTCTTAATTTAGGCCATTATTACTTTACACCTGGACTATTAAAATATTCTTGTAATTGGTTTATCTGCTTTTGTATTTATACCCTATAGTATAATATTACTCTGCTTTTTATAATATAGTATAATATTATACTGCTTTCCTTTTTACACCCTATAGTATAATATATTCTCCACTTGAGTGATCTTTCCCAAGTATAAACCTAATCATGTCACCACCTGTAAAAATCATTCTCTAGTGCCTACCTCTTTCAGCCACAATTTCATTACCTGAAAAATGGGTTAATAATATCTACTTTGTAGGGATGGGTGTGGAGATAACATATGTAAAGTGTCAAACACAGTGTCTCAATAAGTGGCAGCTAATAATTATCATTATGATAAAATTCAGAGTCCTTTAGCAAGACCTACCAGGCCTTCCAGAGTCCCTGGGTGGTGCAAACAGTTAAGCACTCAGCTACTAACTGGAAGGTTGGTGGTTCGAGTCTTCCTAGTGGTACCTCAGAAGAAAGGCCTGGTGACCTACTTTCAAAAGATCACAGCCATTGAAAACCCTATGGAGCAGTTCTACTTTGGAACACTTGTGGACGTCATGAGTCAGAATTCAATCTATGGCAACTGGTTTGGTTTTTGTCACCAGGCTCATCTGATCTGGTCACCTACAACCCTTGCAGCTGTATTTGGTCACCCATCCCCATCCACCATCCTTGCACCCTACGCTCTAGCTTTGCCAATCTCTGATCTACAGTCAGACATCCTGTCCTTCAGCTCCATGCTGATGCCCGTGCGCCCATCTCTGGAATGCTTTCCCTCATTCAGTCCTCTTGAGACCCCTGCTTGGAATGAAGATGCATTTCAGGCATCACTCACACCCTCATCTTGCTCCCAGCCCCTCCAGGAAAATGAACTGCTCCTTCCACTGGCACCCCTGGGTGGCACCACTTCTAACATTTGATTGTCCCCTTTTGTTCTCATGTTTACCTTTCCTGCTTGACTGTAAGTCCTCTGAGGGCAAAGACTCTGTCTTAACGCTTTCACCACATGGACTGCTGTGCCTGGCATGCAGTAGGTGTTCAATAAATGCTTTTTGAGTAAACAAATGTGATAGATGCAGGGGGGAGAAAAAAGAAGAGGTTGAATAAAAGACAGATGATAATCAAGTGAAGGCCACACTGAGATGCTAGGATATGAAGCTTGGAGAGAGAAAACAGAGTAGGTTTATATCCTGTACTGGGAGGAGGCTGACACGGTCTCGGGTAAAGCTGACTTTAGTCTATATCTTTACTAAAGTCAGTATATACATATCCTTAAGGAGCACTGGTAACGCAAACAGCTAAGTGCTCGGCTGCTAACCCAAGGGCAGGCAGTTGGAACCCACCCAGCAGCTTCACGGGGGAAAGACCTGGCAATCTGCTCACCATAAAGGTTACAACCTAGAAAACCCTATGCGGCAGTTTGACTTTGTCACATGGGGTCACTATGATTTGAAATCGACTCGATGGCACCTAATGGCAACAACAACAATGTATATGTCCTTAGGAAATAAATTCACCATGAAAAAAAATTGGAGTCAAAAGGACTTAGGATGGACTTTTTCTTGACGTAATAAGCAGACCCTTTATATAGATGTGCTCCCGAGTATCCTAAATCCAGAGACATCACGCTGCTCCTGGGGTCAGCCGGTTGCCTTAAGCTGAGTAGGTGTGTGAGGGTAAGATTAAGCAAGTAATTCTATTTGCCTGCTGCACACACCATTGTTTAGCTAGAAAAATTAAATTCCTATTCAAGACTCTCAGAGTGTTTAATAAATGCTTTAGGGGCACAGAACCATGTGTGAGGCAGGAAGGAGCAAAGTCATTCCCTAGGAGTGACATATTTATTAACCTCCCTGAACAATGCAAGCCTCGCACCTGGGATACTGGTCAGGAAATAGGCCAGCAGCAGCAGCAAGGGCAACCTGGCAAACCAGGGACTGAAACACCTTCCTGCTGCATAGCAGCCCTTGCATCTATGACAGAGGGTAGCTTAGAGGGTGTTATTGGTTGAAATGTGTCCCCCAAAAAAGATACATTCAAGTCTTAATCCCTCGTTCCTGTGAATGTGAAGTTGTGTGGAAATACGTACTGTCTTTGCAGATCTGATTAGCTAAGCAAACAGGGGGTCATACTGGAGTAGGGTGGGTCCTACGCCAATCTCCCGGGTGTCCTTATAAGAAGAGAAGAGACACAGAGGCAGAGAGACACAGAGAAAAGTCGGCCATGTGAAGACGGAGGCAGAGATTGGAGTTCTGCATCTATAAACCAAGGAACACCGAGGGTTACCAGAAGCTGGAAGAAGCAAGGGAAGATTCTCCCCTGGAGCCTGCAGAGAGAGCATGGTCCTGCCCACACTTGATTTTGTACTTCTAGCCCCCGGACTATGAGAGAATAAACTTCTGTTGTTTTCAGCCACCCAGTTTGTGGTACTCTGTTACGGCAGCGCTAGGAAACTGCTGCAGGGGACAACACCCCACTTTTAGCACCAGGTAGACTGGATTCAAATGCTAGTTCTGTTGCTTCGAAGCTTTGTTAACTTGAACTTGTTACTTGCTACTTTTTGCATCCCAGTTTCCTTAGCAGCTACCATTTATTGAGAACCTACTTCCTACTATGCAATGTAGTTTATCTGCTTTAATCTTATATCAACCTGAGAAAGGAAACCAAAAGGTTGGTGGTTAGAGTCCACCCAAAGGCATCTCGGAAGAATTGGCAATCTACTTCTAAAAAACCAACCATTGAAAACTCTACAGAGCATGGTTTTCCTCTGACACACATGGGGTCACCATGAGTCGGAACTGACTCCATGGCAACTGGCTTGGTTTAACAGATAAGGACACTGCTGCTCTGAGAAGTTTAGTTTGATAATGATGATTCTCATAATGTTTTGGTATGTATCAGCTACTAAGTGTGAAGTAGCTATTATTATTGTTTTCCTTTCAAGCCATGGGCCCGAAGATCCTATTTGAACCCTTAGAAAGCGAAGGAAGAGAATGGAAGTTCTAGATTCATTAATCTTCCTGTTGCACCAGGAGAGAGAACTGCGTCAACCAGCAGAGGGAGTGAAAGGCAGCACCTTAACCACCCTGCCTCCCTTGTGTCGGGCAGATGGGTGCCCAGGCCCAGCCTCAGCACGGGTCTCTGGTGCTGACCCACTCCACCATCGCCTTAGGGGGAAGGAAATGAGTTAAGCCTGTCTTCAGACACATTGGTATTGATTCTGTAAGTTTCTTGCTGCTTGCTGACAGGAGATAGATGGCTCATAACACAGCTGGGCACAGAACATTACGTCCCCGTCTCGGGGCCCCTAAATCATTTTGAAATTTTAAATTCTGTAATCAATATTTTATCATGAGCACAAGATGGTAATTGGCCCCATTCTCTCCAGGGGCATGTGCTCACATACTGGGGACCAGTGGGTGTGAGTGGCCAGAGGGGTCAGCCCTGATCCATGGAGGACTCCAGGTGTGATCTCCCTGAGGGCAGCCACTTCTCACTTGCCAGACCAGAATGGGCCTCAGAAATCACAGGGAAAGAAAACCAAGGGTCAGGAGATGATGTGCTTGTTCCTTGGCTACCCAGCTCATTGCAAAACTGAGACCAGCCCTTCCTTAGGGACTGAATTCCTGGGTGGAGAGCTGTGGGGACCATGGTCTCAGGGAACATCTAGGTCAATTGGCATAACAGTTTATAAAGAAAATTTTCTGCATTCTACCTTGGTGAGTAGCATCTGGGGTCTTAAAAGCCTGTGAGCAGCCATCTAAGATACTCCACTGGTCTCACCCCTTCAGGAGCAAGGGAGAATGAAGAAAATAAGATACAGGGGAAAGATTAGTTCAAAGGACTGATAGACCACAACTACCACGGCCTCCACCAGACCGAGTCCAGTACAACTAGATGGTGCCCGGCTCCCACCACTGACTGCTCTGACAGGGATCACAATGGAGGGTCCTGGACAGAACTGGAGAAAAATGTAGAACAAAATTCTAACCCACAAAAAAACAAACAAACAAAAAACCAGACTTACTGGCCTGACAGACTGGAGAAACCCCAAGAGTGTGGCCCCTGGACGCCCTTTTAGCTCAGTAATGAAGTCACTCCTGAGGTTCACCCTTCAGCCAAAGGTTAGACAGCTCCATAAAACAAAATGAGACTAATGGGGCACGACAGCCCAGGGACAAGAGGAGACGGCAGGAGGGGACAGGAAAGCCAGTAATAGTGAACCCAAGGTCGAGAAGGGAGAGTGTTGACATGTTGTGGGGTTGTTAACCAATGTCATAAAACAGTATGTGTGCTGTTTAATGAGAAACTATTCGTTCCGTAAACTGTCAACTAAAGTACAATAAAAAAAAAAACAACAAAATTCACCTAGCAGAGTTCCTGGTACATCGTAGCTGCTCAACAAACATTTGTTCAGTGTTGAAAGAATGTTTCAACCTGCAAAAAGCCGAGGAAACTCAATGCTGTCAAGTTGATTCTGACTCATGGTGACTCCTGGCTCCACTGGGTGAGTCAAACCACCAACCTTTCAGGGTAAGTAGCTGAGTGTGAACTGTTTGTACTACCAAGGGACCTAAATGCCAAAGTTTGGGCTAAATAACCCTTTATGCTTGTCAGTCAAAAAACAAACCAAAACAACAACAACAACAAACCCAGTTGCCGCCAAGTCGATTCCAATTCATTGCAACTTCATGTGTGTCGGGGTAGAACTGTGCTCCATAGGGTTTTCAACGGCTGAGTTTTCAGAAGTAGATTGCCAGGTCTTTCTTTCAAAGAGCGTTGGGGTATACTTGAGCCTCCAACCTTTCAGTCAGCAGTTGAGTGTGTTAACCATTTGAAATTAAGCACTTACTATGTGCCAGTGATTCGAAACCACCAGTGGCTCCACGGGAGAAAGATGTGGCAGTCTGCTTCCATAGAAATTTACAGCCTTGGAAACCCTATGGAGTCTCTATGAGTCGGAATCCACTCGATGGCAGTGGATGGGTTATGGGCCAGCCACTGTTCTAAGTTCTTAGGATGGAAAATATAAATCAGTACTCACTACCCCATGAAGTCAGTATTGTTGTTACCTTCGTTTTATATATGGGGAAACTGAGGCACCAGGAGGCTAAGTGGTTTGCCCAAGGTCACACATCTGGTAAGTGATAAGGAACCTGCATTGAAACACAGGCAGTCTAATTCCAGAGCCCGTGCTCTTAACCACTGTGCTATGTTGGGTTTGCTTTTTCCAAACTGTATTTGGGCCCCTACCCAGTATGCACCTGTTTTATCACATGGAAAGGACAACAAAAAGAAGAACAGGACTTTGGGTCTGTGGCCAGCCAGTGGCGCTGAAGGTATGCAATATGCTGTCAAATCCGAGGCCTTCAATGATGGTGGGTAGAGAAAGATTTGGTAAGTAAGGGGCCAACTTGAGAGTGGTTAGAGAAAGCAGCAGCTGGATAGAAGGACAGGACCTTGGTTTTCCGAGAACTGTAGGAGGGGTAGGTACCCAGTAAAGAAATCTTGATGGTGGCTGCCATCGGCAGGCCTGTTTAAATGCTGCGGTGGAGACACTGGGAAAGAGAAAACAATCCTAACCGCTTGCACTGGCTCACCTGCCTTCCCTGTTGGATTGGCCCGCTCCTGCCTTTTTCTCCTTCCTGTCATCTGCCGCTCTCCCCATTCACTGTTCTCCATAGTCCTGTCTTAGGACCTGCCTCTGCCCCAGTGGTTTCTTCCACCTGAACGCCAGTCCAAGCGGTTGTTCCATGCTGGCTCCTTCTTGTGATTCAGATCCCAGCATAAAATATCACCTCTTCAGAGAAGCCTTCCCTGCTCATCCGCCCAACCTCAACTGCCCGTTAGAACATAAGCTCCTTGAGAGCAAGGACCTTCATCTTATGTCTAAAATTGTTATTCTTGTTGTTAGGTGTTGTCTAGTTCGACTCATAGCGACCCCATGTGTTACAGAGTAGAACTGCCCATAGGGTTCCCTAGGCCGAAATCGTTATGGAAGCAGATCGCCAGATGTTTCTCCTGCAGAGCTTCTGGGTGGGTTCAAACCACCAACCTTTTGGTTAGTAGCCCAGCACTTAACCGTTGCGCCACCAGGGTTTCTTCACATCAGGCATATGACAGGTGATCAACAAATATTGAACACATATTAAACAAGGCCTCTCAGATACCAGGAGAGACAAGTAGGAAAGGACATGATAAAATTGCCCGTTCAGGGGGCAGCATGTCCTGGCTCAGGGACCTCATGCTCCACCTATTAGGGAAGTTCATGCCACTTTGGGGCAGCTCTGATGGCTGTAAAGCTCTTCCTTATTTGGGCATGAAACCTGGCTCCTTGCAATTCTGCTCATTGGTCCTGCTTCAAGTCCTGAAAAGCAGAAAGCACCTGAGGCGCAGGCAGCCCGCGGTTCTGGGCTGACTATGCGCTGCAGAAACCCAGGGAGCTGCAGTCGAGTCTGAGCTGCAGGGATCTGATGATACACCATGTAGCAGTTTTCGCTGCCAGAGTTAACTTGCTTTTCGAACGAAACATGCAGGGAATTCTAGGTCAATGTTCGTGCAATCCTCCTAGGGCAGTAGGAGGTTTTGCCCAGAGTGGGGAAGGAAAGCCAAAGATTTGGCTTTTTTCCCTTCAAAGGGCTCAATTACAAATGCAGAGTACTAATGATGCTATCTCACACGTCCACGTAGCTCTACACATTTCAAAGCCCTTTCAGGCATATTACCAGAGCCTTTCATCAATCTCATAAGACGTCTGGGACAGGTCTCACTGTCTGAAAGAAGAAATGACTTGCCTAAGACTTCTCTGCTAGCAAGAACTCAACATCTTTGTTCTTCAGAGAAGCTTTACTCACGTGCTCTGAATAACCTCAAGCTTATCTGTAATTCCATTCCGTAGAGCCATGAGTAGACCTGAGTGTGCATAAAAATCACCTTGAAAGTTTGTTAAAACACAGATTCCCAGAATTTCTGATTCTGTAGGTCTGGGGTGGGGTCTGAGAATTTGCACGTCTAGTAAGCTCCCAGGTGATGCCAATGAGGGGGTAGCACTGGTACAGGTAACCCCAGGCCTGCTCAAGTGCCTGAGGCTGCCTGTTACACCAGTGCAATCTCTGATCCCCAGGTAAGTAGCAGGGAACTGCATAAAGCTTGTTGCATATAATGTCTTGTTTAATCTCACAATGACCCCATGAGCTAGGTTGATTTGTTCCATTTTATGGAAGGTTCAGAGAGGTTAAGTAACTTGCCCAAAGTCCTTCATTTAGTTAAGTGGGTGAGTGTGAGTTTAGCTGGTCTTTAGGCAGGATATTTAACCATAATGCTACACTGCTTCCTGGAAGTGAGAGAGACTTCTGACAAGTAGGTCTCCCTTCTACTCTGGAAGAAGAAGGATCCTGTCAGGAGTGGATTATCCAATAAGCAAGGTGAGCTTACTTACTTGTGCTTACTTAGCTTCACGTGAAACCCATGTGAAATTGTTCACTACAGATTAGTAAGTAAGCACAAGTAAGCCCGTGCTTACCTTGCCTACTGGGTCATCCCCCCCCAACCCCGTCAGGGGTTGTTAACTTTGAAAAGAGACTTCGATTCTGTAGGGAGGTGCTGTGGAGTTGGGAGAGAGACAGATGCTAGCCATACCTGGAAGCAGAAAAAATGTGAACTTGTTCACTACAGATGATCTGGTAAGCAAGGTAAGAACTGTGCTTACCTTGTCTATTAGATAATCTGCCCCTGAACTTCTCACCAGGTACTAAAATGAAAGCTGACGTCTCCTGAGGTTTTAGAAAGAGCCTAAACTTCTTTCCAGGAGTCACAGGCATCCTGGCCACTGGGTGCTCTCTATGCCACCATGGTCCATGAGGCACCAGCTCACACCCATGGATCTCTTTAAACTGCTAAATTCCAAATGCCATTGTGTGGGGTGGAGCAATTCTTGGCAAAGTGGCTAAACAGGCTGTTGTGGGAACATCAACAACCTGTCCAATCCTCCTTCTGCTCCTGCCCTGCCTTCCTCAGTAGCCTTTTGGAGCTTTCCTGCTTTTTGATCTTTGAACAGAAGGAGAACTATTAAACTCTTAAAATTAAAATGTTAGCAACTTCATTAGTAACTCCTCCCACAGGTTTTCACATTTAAGAAATAATTAAGAGAGAAGGCAAAGATTAACCAACAGAGTTCATGTTTAAATGTTGAATTCCTGACATCAGGGTCGATAGGCAGGGAGATGTTTTGGGACAGGGGGTTCTTTTCCTCTTCCCTCCCCATACTTTCCCTTCATAGCACCCAACACAATTGTTGTCTGTAGTTACTTGTCAGATCGTCTGTTTAATGACTGTCTTCCCACTGGATTATAAACTCCATGGGGGAGGAGAGACTTCATCTGTTTTGCTCTTACTGTTGCCCAGAATCAAGACATGTAGCAGGTTTGAAGCTTAGTCACAACTCAGATGTGCAGAAATGTGACACTGTTTTTCCCCAGCTGTCACTAGTCCCCATTTTTGCTCTCGTAGAGAGCATTAGCCTTGACAATTAAAGTTAGCTTAGTCAAATTCTGGCTTAATTCACAGTCTCTTTTCATTGCTCACTTAAAACTCAGTCCTTCTGAAATTCAGATTTCATATCAGAACCATCATCCCTTCTCAAATGTTTTTCCCTTGTCTCCTACCTGGGATGGTGTCTGTGCTCAGGAATAAGTTTATGTAATCATGCAGCAAGAGGTGGGAAGGTTCCCACCTGGTTTGGGTGCTGGCTTCCAGTCCTAGCTGGCCTCTGGTGTGGAGTAGTTGGTCCCATCAGTTTGGGAGCACCCCCTCTGTTCTCACTGCATTGGTTGCTAAGTGTCTGCAGGTGGAGTAATGTGTGGTCTGTCCTTAGTTCAGTCCATGCCACCCTGCCCTGATTCAGCTCTTGCCAACCCCAATGATCGTCTGAAATTTGTAGTTTGTGTGTGTGTGTGTGTGTGTTAGGAGATGATAGATGATAGACTCCCTCCCGTGAGGATCCTCTGAGGAGAAAAAGCATGTTAGGGATTAGATTTCGTTCCCCAAAAAGATATGTTGAATTCCTAAACCCTTGTCCATGTGAATATGACTTTGTTTGGGAACAGATTCTTTGAAGGTAGATCAGTTAGGTTCACATGAGGTCATACTGGAACAGAGTGGATCCTAATCCAATGTAAGTAGTGTCCTTTTAAAAGAGGAAAAGATACATACAGTCAGGGAGTCAGAGGAAGAACACCCCATGATGCTGAAGCTGCAAGCCAAGGAATGCCTGGAGCCACCAGAAGCTAGGAGACAGGCACGAAACAGATTCTCCCTCAGAGCTCTCAGAAGGAATCGACATTTGGACTACTAGCTTCCAGAACAGTGGAAGCTTTGTCTTCCTTTTTCTTTCCTTTCTCTCCTTCCTCCCTTTCCCACTTCCCCTCCCTTCTCTTATCCCCTCCCTTCCCTTCCCCTCCATTCTCCTCCCCCTTCTCTTCCCTCTCCCCCTCCCCTTCCTTCCCTCCCTTTTATCCCTTCTTCCTGTCCCCATGTGTTTTCATCAGGTATTTGGTTTCTTTTCCACGTAGCTAGTCAGGGGTGATAAGACTCCAAGGTCTGGATTCTGGCTTGGGAGAACCGAGAGTCTCTACTTAGCTGTGCCTGAGCTCTGCTGTAGGGGACTGGACACGGATCCCATTGGACCATTATTCCTTACCTGCCTAGCTCCCTCAGGAATGTCCTGGATAAGGAGCGACTGTCAGGTGGGAATTTAGGCTACCATGTGTCAAGTACCGATGACCAAAGGTGATCAAGACACTGGGACCAACCCTCCAAGAGGTCTGTCCCTGTCCAGTGATGAAGAGGGAAAAGAGGAGATTACAGCACCATGTGGTAGGTGCTATACTGGGGATACGTACCAGGTGCTGCTGGGGCACATTGAAGGTACTTCATCCTGCCTGACCTGAGCAGGCTGCCCGAGGAAGTGAAGCCTAAGCTAACAAGATAATAGCATTGACAGAATCAGGGGAGTGAGGAGGTGCAATCTGATGAGCATGCTTTTAGACAAGCTGAATGCAACTGACAGTGGGTTTTTAAGTAGAAACAGAGGAAGACAGTTCAGAATCAGGAAGAAGAATCAGGAACACGTAGGGATGTGGGCATCATGTCCTTGAGGGCCAGAGCTAGAACTGTAAATGCGAATGAGGCCAGGGAAAGGAGAGGAGAGAGGAGGCAGAGGGCCAAAGATCAAATCTGCGAATGCCCAATATTAGGGGCAGAAACAGGAAGAGGAGCCAGAGAAGGAGGTAGAGAACTAGCAGATACGACCTGGCTGTAGTATCAAAACAACACCAGGCCCTGGTCCCTCTTGCATCTAGCTACAGGGTATGCAGCCTTGCTATTGTTATTGTAGATGATGCTAACTGTAGCTACAGACGCACCTCAGAAGAAAGGCCTGGCGATCTACTTCCAAAAAATCGGCCCTTGAAAACCCTATGGAGCACAGTTCTACTCTGACACACCTGGAGTTGCCATGAGTAGGAGTTGACGGTGAATTGTTTTACCAACTTTTAAAGGATTACCTCGTGGCAGGCACTATGTTAAGTGCTGACATCCATTATCTTTTGGAATTCTTAAAACAATTCTGTGAGGTAGGCATTGGGAAACAGGTTCAGAGAGGTTAAGTAACTTTCTCAAGGCCCCTGTGTCACAACCTTGCTTGCTGAAAGTAAAGAGGACTCGAAGCACTTACCGATGAAGATCAAAGACTACAGCCTTGAGTACGGATTACACCTCAACATGAAGAAAATAAAAACCCTCACAACTGGACCAATAAGCAACATCATGATAAATGGAGAAAAGATTGAAGTTGTCAAGATTTCATTTTACTTGGATCCACAATCAACACCCATGGAAGCAGCAGTCAAGAAATCAAACAACGCATTGCACTGGGCAAATCTGCTGCAAAAGACCTCTTTAAAGCGTTGAAAAGCAAAGATGTCACGTTGAAGACTAAGGTGCGCCTGACCCAAGCCATAGTGTTTTCAATCACCTCATATGCGTGTGAAAGCTGGACAAAGAATAAGGAAGACAGAAGAAGAATTGATGCCTTTGAATTATGGTGTTGGCAAAGAATATTGAATATACCATGGTCTGCCAAAAAAATTAAGACATCTGTCCTGAAAGAAATACAGCAAGAATGCTCCTTAGAAGCAAGGATGGCAAGACTATGTCTCACATACTTTGGACATGTTGTCAGGAGGGATCAGTCCCTGGAGTAGGACATCATGCTTGGTAAAGTAGAGGGTCAGTGAAAAAGAAGAAGACCCTCAATGAGATGGATTGACACAGTGGCCGAAAAAATGGGCTTAAGCATAACAACGATTGTGAGAATGGCACAGAACCGGGCAGTGTTTCATTCTGTTGTACACAGGGTCGCTATGAGTCAGAACCGACTCGACAGCACCTAACAACAACAAGAAGAAGCCCTATGTAGAACATTGTTATTATTGTCCTGGAGAGTTAATCAAAGTGCAGCATCAACATCTCCTGAGAATTTGTAAAATGCAGAGTCTCAGGCTCTGCCCCAACTTCCTGATTTAGAATCTGCATTTTACTAAGAGCCTCAGGTGACTTATATGCGCATTGAAGTTTGAGAGTTGCTGCTCTAAGTTACATTCATCCACCCCCTTCCTTCTTACTATGTATCAGGTGTCCACTCTACCTTTGATTCTTGGCCCCCTCTCTTCTCCTCTCCTCCATTCCTTCTTTCCCAGGCAGATGTGAACTGGGCATTGTTGGTTTACCTTGTAAAGACCGTCTCTTCTCTCTGTTGACAAAAGACTTGCACTCAAAAGTCTTGATTAGTTTTACATTGCACTTCAGCTTGGTACTTAAGTTTCTTAGATAAATGTTTTTTTAGGGGAATGTAGTGTGAATGAGGAAGGCAGCTTTTCCTTGGTGACATTCTGTCCCTGAAGAGCCGGCTCTGGGCTCCATGTCTGGTGCTCCCCAACTGTGCCGATGGGATCGCTGTGATCCTGTTTTTCTCAATGAGCACACACAGAACCAATTCAAGCCTGATGCCTGTCTCTCTTCCAACAACCTGGCTCTGCAGGTGGGGTGGAGGGAGTCTGCCCCATCTTTCCAGGGAGGTTCTCACTCACCTCGTGTGGACGCCCCTCTGTAGTCTACCTACAGGAGAGAAAGATACTCAGTAGCTGTTGGATGTTGTGCCCAGTTGCTGATTGACATGAAGCATCATTATAACAGTTACTTTTTATTCAGCACCTTCTGTGCTAGTATGACTGCTAACCCAAAATGTCGGCAGTTCAAATCCACCAGCTGCTCCTTGGAAACCCTATGGGGCAGTTCTACTCTGTCCTATTGGGTCACCATGAGTTGGAATCAACCCTACAGCAATGGGTTTGGTGTTTTTTTTTTTTTTTTTTGGTGCTAGGCGCAAGGTCCATGTATGGCTCAAGTGGTTTGCGATTGGCTGCTAGCCTAAAGGTTGGTGGTTTGAACCCACCAAGCTGCTCCTGGGAAGAAAGGTCTGGTGAACTGCTCATGTAAAGATTATAGCCAAGAAAATCCTATGGAACGTTTCTACTCTGTAACACATAGGAGCACCATGAGTCAGAATCGACTCGACGGCAATGGGGTAGGGATGCCAGGCACTATGCTAGGTGCTTCACTTACCTTACGTCCAATCCCTGCAGAGCAGGTTTTATGATTTCCATTTTATAAATGATGAAACTGATTCTTAGAAATGTTACAGTTAGTAAATTAGTAAGTGGCTGAGATGGGATATAATCCCACATTTGTCTGACTTTGTGAAGTTCATACTTTTTCCATATCACCTTCTTATTAGATATGCTCCTCTCTAAAGGCTTAGGGGTCCTAATTCTTCCTGGCTAAAAAGGCAGATTCTCCCAATTTGTAATCTTTGCAAACCTCCAGTGCAGTGGCTCTTAAATATTAGCACGTACCAGATTCAGCTGGATGGCTGGTTCGAGCCCTGATTCAGCAGCTCTGGGGTGGGGCCAAAGCATTTGTGTTTCTAACAAGTTTCTAGCTGATGCTGATGCTGCTGGTGCTGCATCCACACTTTGAGAAGCACCTTAGTGAATCAGGGAAACAGGGATGTGTGGGAAGCAAAGTCCTGTTGCCTCTCCCAGTGCCCGCTCTCCGGTGGCTGCTGGCAGGGCAGTGCTGCTGTTAAGTTTGTGGCTTGTGTATTGCTTCCTGGACATTATTTCCCGGGGAGAGCAGAATGTAGGTTATTTGCATCTGTTTCAGTTCAGTGTCTCCCCTTATCTGGGCAGTGTTTTGGCCATTTCATTGCTCGAAACTCGTGAGGGTCACCTGCTAACAAGCTGAGGATGTTAAAAGCATGAAATAACACGAGTAAAGGCCTGGAAACTGAAAACATGTTTATTTACAGGTGTTTCCCAGGAACCAGTAATCCAGTGCTCAGCTGAAATTTATGAGATTTGCAAAAAGGGGATTAACCATTTGCCTCTCCCCAGAGTTCTTTCCTTATTGTGTACAGCCAAGGTTCTAAAAAGGGTCAATTTTGAATTCCCCTCATGCATGTTTGGGTGGACCAGGGCTTTGCACCGGTTTGAACCCCTGCTGAGAATTTGCCTTTCCTCCTCAGATATAATGAATCACAATCTACAGTTTAACAAGATCCCCAGGTGTTTCTTACATATGATAAATTTTGAGAACCACTGCTCTGCTAGTGGTTCTCAGAATTGGTCCCTAACCAGCAGCATTAGCATCACCGGAAGCTTGTTAGAAATGCAAATTCTCAGCAGGGGTTCAAACCAGAATGAATCGGTTCAAAGCCCTAGGGTGGACCACTAGGGATCCTATCCGCAGAGAAACCCAATAGACATTCTGGCAGAGAGTAATGATGTATGGAGCATGGGGACTCAGGGCACTGGACTGTGGAGTTAGAGCTGCTTATGAATCCTGGCTCTGCCATTTAACAGCTGAGGGTCTGTGCACATATTACTTAACCTGTCTAGGCCTCATTTTCTCCAGAATCAGGACCGTTATAAAAAATATTTAACCAACAGATATGGCATGAGCACCAGCCACTCAGAATGGCTGGAGGCCAAATCAGAAGTAACATCAGCTATAAACTGGCCAGAACCAGTGTGGACTGCTGGCTTGCATTTCCAAATATAATGTGGGTACCGTTTGTGGTTTGTCTCTGTGCAGGGGAGATGGGATTTGCTAAGTAAGGAGAGGAGGCAGTGGTGGCCCAGTGGTAGAATTCTTGCCTTGTATGTAGGAGACCCGGGTTCCATTCCTGGCCAATGCACCTCATGCACAGCCGCTGTCTGTCAGTGGAGGCTTACATGTTGCTATACTGAACAGGTTTCAGCAGAGCTTCCAGACTAAGACAGACTAGGAAGAAAGACCTGGCGATCTACTTTCGAAAGTCAGTCAGTGAAAATCCTATGGATCCGCAACCAATCACGGGATGGTGCAGGAGCAGGCAGTGTTTCATTTTGTTGTGCGTGGGGGCTAACTTAACGATAGTTAACAACAAGTAAGGAGGAGGTTGGTGTGTGTGTACACGCACACATATACACTTAAAACATCAGGAAGCTTTCCTGGGTTCAGGAAACAGCCACATGTTCTCTGGCTGTTTCAGGATCAGGAGGGATGCCTCCCCCACCCCTTAAAAGTCTTAGACCATGGCCAGTTTGGGCTGCTCTACTCCCCACTCCTCCATCTGGTCGTGGGTGGGTATAAAGCTGGGACTAAGAGAGAGGGACATGTTGGGTGGCTCTTCTTACTCCGCTGTCTTGGGGAGGGTCAAGGCCAGAAGCCTATGACTGCCTGGGATATTGAAAAGTACAAAAGTTCATGGAAAGGCTCTCAAACCAGACATGGCTAAGAGGAGCCTGAACACGCCTTACACCACTGTGCAACCATTGGCTGCTCTGATTTACCTTTTCTGTGAATTAGAACAATAATAGTATCTACCTCACTGGCTTGAACTGAGAAGGAAATGAGATAATATGTGTGAAACACCTGGCACACAATAGGTAATAAATGGTAGCTCTATGTTGCACTGCTAATATTAGCCTGTGTGCCTAATGGAGCAGGGGCTCTCTAAGGCTCAGGAGTGCTTCGACTGAGGGCTAGTGTGGGGCAAGCATGTTGGACCTGAGACGTTGTATGGACATGTATGGACCTTGCTCATTGACTCACAAGCCAGTTCTCAGGGGAAAGGTGTACCGAATTCTAAGACACATGAGCTATTTATTATGCTAAGAGAGTCAAATAAAAGTATTGCCATTTGGATGAGTTCTAACAAGCAGGGTGGAAGAGGTCTTCCTGTATGGGTCACCAGAAGAGCGTTTTAAACTTGGTGGGAATAGGGTCACCTCAGGGCAAACAGCTTGGGGAACCACAGAGGCCAGGGCACAGCTGGCAACTGGGGGTGTGACTGGGTCAGTGAGTGTGAGGATGAGGGGAGGGTGACCTTGGGACAGATGTACACCCCACATCCTCCCCAGGGCCAGCAGGGAGCACGGCAGCCATGAGAGAACAAGTGGGAAGAGGAACTTCTTCGACTTCAGCTCTAGGAAAACTAGTGATTCAGGCTGCTGAAGCCCCTGGAGGACCTGGAGTGGGGCAGAGTCATGGGGCAGATGGAGATGCAGAGCCAAAGGCTTCTGTTATCCTTGTTCCCTTCTAGATTACCAGTGCCCGGGAAACTACCATTGGCCATGTCATATCTTTGGACACTAGAGTCCTTAACTTGACTCTTGTTTTATTTTCCAAGGTACCTACTCTGTCTCCCTCCTGAAGGTCTCTTGTCTCTTGAATAATGTGCAGTTGTTCTTTTGATTATTCTCTTACTTCCCTAATGCCCCTTTTTAAAAGTCTCTTTCCTCTACCTACATCTTAATTTTTGGTGCCTACTCACAGTCTCAAGGGACCCTAGTGGCATAGTGGTTAAAGTGCTTGGCTGCTAACAGAAAGGTTGACAGTTCGAATCCACCAGCCACTCAGCAGAGAAAGATGCGGCAGTCTGCTTCCGTAAAGATGACAGCCTTGGAAACTCTATGGGGGCAGTTCTACACTGTCCTACAGGGTCACTATGAGTCAGAATCAACTCGACGGTAAAGAGTTTGGTTTTCTGGTTACTCACAGTCTCCCTCTAAGTGATCACATCTACAGCGTAGGCTTCAGCTGCTCCTGTGCATGGTGAGCCCTAAAGGTGTATCTCCAGCCAGGGACTCTTTCTTAGATATTCAAGTACCTTCTGGATACTTCTTGGGATCTTGCCTCGATTATTGCACTGACCTCCTAACTTGGGTCTCTAGCTCCAGGCTCACTTTCCCCCAATCCACACTTCTCCCTGCTGGCCAGGTTTCTTTTCTAAATTATCCGTTGGATCGTATCCCTGGGCAGCTTCAATGACTCATCAATATCCGTGAGATATATGCTTAGTATGATTTAAAGGAACCTTGATGCTTGAGTCCTGCTTCCCTGCCAGCCTCATGTCTTGTTACTTTCCCCACCCATAGCTCTATCCTGGCCTAAGAACTTGTTTCAATTCCTCAAACATCCCATGTACTTCCATTTCTCTATGCCTTTATACATGCTGTTACCTTTTTCTGGAATGCTCTTCCTCTCCTATCTGCTGGTGACTTCTATTTGTCTTTCCAGAATTGGCTGTAGAAACACCTCCTCTGTGAAATGGTATTTGACATGTGACCTGTGTAATTGCATACAGCCCCATGCTCAGAAGGTGTCGTTTAATGCTCAGCTGCCACAATCCTGAAATTCTTATTATGTTTTGAACACTGGGCTCTGAACTTTTATTTTGCATTGGGCCCCACAAATTATGTCTAGTCCTGCTGACAACATAGTGCAGTTATGACACTTACTAGATTGTGTTGCAATTGCTATTTATCTGTCTGTCTCACTCACTGGCCTGTGAGCTCCTTGAGGGTGGGGACTGTGTCTTGTTCATCTCTATTCCCAGCACCCAGGGCAGTGCATCACACATAGTAGGGGCTCAATAAATGCTTGCTGATAGAATCAGTGAATGCCTAGGGGTCTTTGTTTAGTTAAGTGACCTTCTTGGTCGTTGAGAACTGTCTTTTCTTCTTAAAGAGACTACAGAGAAAATGGCTCTGGTCCAGACATCAGAAACTATGAGCTCTGGTTTTTACTTGAGAAATAATTTTTAAAAAACTTAGCTTTATCATCTAAGCCAACATCCTCCACCTCTTGGGGCATTCGCCTCAGCTTCCTTATCTGTAGGATGAGGGGCCTGACTTAGCACTCCAACACGTGACAGCTCTCTAATGGGCTGTAACTCTCCAAGCCCCTCCGCCTCGATCGTCTTTTCTAAGTTCTGATCTCTCCTCCAGGACACCCTCAAGCATCTTCTGCTTTGTCCTCTTTTTTCTCACCTTCTCTTTCATGTCATCTGTTTTTGCTTTTTTCTCCCCCAACCAAGAAAGCCAAGGCCAAATTCTTCACTCAGCAAAAGCACTATTTGTTGACATTTGGAGGGGGAAAAAAAAAAATACAGAGAAGGGTCAAAGATCCTTCAAATCTTGGTGTTTCAATATTTAAAGACTGTGAATGCTGGACATGTTGACAGGTCTTGTGTGAGGCTTCATTCTGATTCTGATCCTGGACCCATTACTTCCTCTCTCAAACAGAAAGCAGCTCACTTCAAGGGCCCCTGTGCAGAACGCATTTGCTACGCAGCTTTTTCACCTGCCCCAGCCCCCGGCCTCCCCCTACTGCTCTGCTGCAGCAGTTGCAGTAGTTCTCAGACTATTCCTTGGCCAGAGGGGCCCCAGGAGGGGTGTGGGAACAAGCTGGGAAGAGGACCAAGGAGAAGACCAGATACATGGGGTTTCGGGACTCCTCTCCCACTTCCACCACTTTCACTGGTTTTCTGTATTGGGGTTCTATATAAGATTTCGAATGGAGCCCGGGTGCGCAGTGGTTAAGAGCTCGGCTGCTTAACCAAAAGGTCAGCAGTTCAAATCCACCAGCTGCTCCTTGGAAATCCTATGGGGCAGTTCTGCTCTGTCCTATAGGGCTGCTGTGAGTTGGAATCAACTTGACGGCACCTAACAACGCAACAATATAAGATTTCACTGGGAAAAAGTGTCAAAATGCTGCTAAAAAATGCATGCAAATCTCTGTCTCCTGAAATGAAGTTGGCGCTCGGTCTGGGTATGGAGCCCTGGCTGGTTGCCCTGACTCCGTGGCGTGAGTCTTCTCAATGAAAAATAACCCAAACCGTTAATGCTTCCTGTTCTGAACTCTTAGCCAAGTTATTATCTAGGAGTAGTGTTCTGGGCTGGCCTCCTCACCATTCCTTCCTGGCCGCAGGCTGGGTTTTGGCTCTGGGTCAAACTCCTTGGCAAAGGCTAGGACAGAGCTGTTGATAACATTGCCACAGATGTTAAATGGCAGTGAAACCCACTTCATTGTCTGAAAGCCTAGGCGCTTTCTACAAGGCCACGTACAATAGGACAGCGGAGCAGGGAGCTCTGCTGGCCTGAACACCCCTGCCCTCCAATCCCCAGGCCCTTAACTGTCTTTCCAGAGGACCTCTTGTCAGTCCTTGGAAATGTAACACCCAGTCCTGGGTGACTACAAAACAGGAAAAGGAACATGGCGTAGTGCAGAGACCGAATGGAAGTCTGGAGTCTATGACACCTGGGTTTGAGTCCCAGCTCTGCTGCTGAACTAACTCTGTGACCTTGTACTAGTAACTAAGCCTCTCTGAGCTTCAGTTTCTCCATCTTTAATAAGAGGATCATGATACCTAAATAGCTTAAATGAGATAACAAAGGTAAGGCACCTGACACATAGTAGTCACTCAGTTAACGAGAGACCTTAGTATCATTGACTTACATGTGCATCAACAAATACTATATATATATGTCAACTACCATATACACATACTTAAGGAACCCTGGTGGTGCAGTGGTTAAGCACTCAGCTGCTAACTGAAAGGTTGGTGGTTTGAACCCACCGACTGCTCCATGGGAGGAAAATGTGGCGGTCTGCTTAGGTAAAGATTATAGCCTTGGAAACCCTATGGGGCAGTTCTACTCCATCCTACAGGGTCACTATGAGTTGGAACCAAGTCGACAGCCACAGGTTTTTACCATATACCTAGTGCCATGTTAGATCCTGTAGGGGCTAAAAAGGAATTTGTGTTCTTGTTGTTGTGTGCCATTCAGTTGATTCCGACTCATAGCGACCCTATAGGTCATAGTAGAACTGCCTCATAGTGTTTCTTAGGCTGTAATCTTTATGGGAGCAGATTGCCAGGTCTTGTCTTCCATGGAGCAGCCGGTAGGTTCGAACTGCCGACTTTTCTGTTAGCAGCCAAGTGCTTAACCATTGTGCCACCAGGGTTCCTTTTTGCATTCTAGTTGGAAAGAAATATCCTAAGTTGTCTAAGTAGCAAGATAGTGCTGTCATCCTCTTCACCCTAAACAAGCCAGGGAGAAACCCAGGAGCGGGGAGGAGAAACTGGGCATAGTACCCTTCACCGTGTAGGAAGGTGGGGAGGGGCAGAGGCTTTTTGTAGAGTAATTAGCTTAAAATTATATGAACAGGAGAAAAATTTGCTTCTTAGTAGACCTGGTGATAGTTTTTAGCAGGACACTAATCCTTGCAGTTTGAGATGAGTCTAATGGGTTTAGATATTTGGGGAAAGAGCAAACTGCAAACTGGAATGGAAGACCCCCAAAGTCCTTGCTCCTCCAATAGACCCAGACACCCTCAAGCCTCCACACAATACACACCCAGTATAGAAATTGGGGGCAGAGTAAACCCATCTTTGGCTCACCAGAGATAGCAGAGTCTGAGCAATTTACAAGATACTCAGCGTGACTGGGCACCACATGGTATGTGGAGGAAAGAGGTGGTTCTCAGGATGGGTGAGGAGATAGTATGGAGGGAGCAGGAACTTTAAGAAGGGATTAAAAAGAGACAGGGACTGAAGGAAAAAGAAGAAAAAGCAGCTTAGGGAAAGAGGTCTTGGTCCTACGGGAGACCCCTCTGGGTCCCAGGGAACGTCCATGAGCAAAAAGAGAAGAACAAAATGTAAGAGTTATGGAGGTTCAACCTCAGAGAAGTGAGGGAATCTTGAGGATGGGTTGCCAGGGAAGCCTCACTGAACAGGCAGCGTTTGAGCCAAACCTTGAAGGACAAGAAGATTTTTGAAGACTGGTGGAGGGGGACTGATGAGGGCATTTCATGTGTGAGACTAATGTGGTTAACACAGTCAGTTTTTACGTCCTAGCCTCTCTGCATCCTCCTGTCCCCCGTATCTCATTCCCCACTGTCTCAGTCATCTAGTGTTGCTATAACAGAAATACTGCAAGGGAATGGCTTTTAACAAAGAGAAATTTATTCTTTCACAGTCTAGTAGGCTACAAGTTCAAATTCAAGGCATCAGCTCCAGGGGAAGGCTTTCTCTCTCTGTCGGCTCTGGAGGAAGGTTCCCGTGGTGCATCAGTCTTCCCTTGGTCTGGGAGCATCTCAGCGTAGGAATCTCAGGTCCAAAGGACACGCTGTGCTCCCAGAGCTGCTTTCTTGGTGGTATGAGGTACCCATGTCTCTCTGCATGTTTCTCTCTTTTATATCTCAAAAGACATTGGCTTAAGACACTACCTAATCTTGTAGACCCCATCAATATAACTGCCACTAATCCATCTTATACATCATAGTGATAGCATTTACAACACATAGGGAAATCATATCAGATGATAAAATGGTAGACAATCATACAATACTGGGAATCATGACCAAGCCAGGTTGACAGATATCCGTGACACCCACCAACAGGACTACTGAGTCCACAAATTTCACAGGGACCTGGCAGGGGCCATAGATCCTTCTTCTCACCAACAATACTGGAGTATTTGCTCAAAACTGGGACTGGCCCTTTCTGGGGCTTAGAAGAAATACAAACGGGCCTTACCCTGCCTTGGAGATGCAAGCCACAGAAGGCATATTTCACATTTCCAATTATGACACAATCTGGTCGGGGTGGAAGTGGGAGCCTGTTGACTTTAACAGCCCAGCTGTTCCTGTCTTGCAGATAGCGGTCAAAACATCTTCTGAACAGAGGGGCAAACAGTCTGAGGTTCTAATGGGAGCCCACCAGGAGGTCACAGAGAAGCAGTATGTCATGGTAATGGGGCTCTGGGGACCTCTGTGTCCCTGCCCCTCAGAGTACGGATGGGAACCACCAGGCCAACTGTGCTGAGAGCCATTTCCTAAATGTCACTCTTGCTAAGATGAATAAGTCTCATATTTCTTAGGATTTCTTAAGGCCTATGAGCTGAAGTCAACTTGACGGCAATGGGTTTTGTTTTATATTACAGGGGTGTCATTTATTTACGCTTCCCACTGCCTTCCTTCCCTTACCCCTTTTCCCCGTTCCTTAAGAGGAGGTGAGAGGAAATAAAACAAAAACATATTTTTTTCTGATCATCACAAACTTTGTTCAGTCTGCTTTTGTCAATCCCTTTGCCCTTTTCCTCTTGTCCTCTGATTCTCTGTGGGGCCGTTTCTGTCCCCTGGGGAGTGGCAAGCCCCTCTAACTGGAGAGATTTTTAAGATGTGGCTCCTAAGCCTAATTTTGGCCCTAGGATTTCTATTTTCTAGTCAAACTTTTAAATTTTTAAAACCCTTTTTATTGTAAAAAAAATATATATCACACAACATTTGCCAATTCAATATACTTTACATGTATAATTCAGTGATACTGGTTACATTAGTCATGCTGGGCAACCATCACCGGTATCCTTTGTCAAATTTCCCATCACCATTAACAGATACTCAGTGCTTCCTGAACTATGGTTCCCTCTTTTCCCCTCCTCTCTCCTGTGGTAACCACTAACAAAATTTAGTCTCTATAAACTACCAGTTGCCATAGAATCGATAGATAATTTTGTCTATTCTAGATATTTCATGTAAGTGGGATCAAACAGTATTTATCCTCTTGCGATTGAATGACTTCACTCATCAGAAGGTGCTCAAGGCTCATCCACGTGGTAGCATGTATCAGGACTTCATTTCTTTTTATTGCTGAGTAATAGTCCATTGGATGTATATACCACGCTTTGTTTCTAATTAACTTTTAATGCCTCACCTTCCTTTTCTACCTGCCTTCTAAAAGCCACTAAAAATGAAAGTGCTGTTTTGGGGTTAAAATGTTTTATTCACTCGAAGTCCAATCCTTTCTCTCATTAAGAGGTGAGCTGGTACAGCTGCTTTGGTTTCCTGGTAAGAGTCAATATGAGCTGCCAAATTCTCTCACCAATGTTCATGTCTGAGGTTTTACTATCAATTACCAGGCCTGATTTTTTTTTTCCCCATAAACAAGAATTTTGTGAAATGAAAACTATCGTCTTCAAAGCTGACAACTTGTAAGTACTTCAGGCACACCAATTGTGTGTTCTAGTTTTTCTGCAAAAATTTCTCCATCAAAATTTTATCTGGTTCTGTTTCTAAACAATAGAAATATGTAAGAAATTCCAAGTATTTCAGAATCTAAATTATATTTCCACGATAGCCTCTTATACCTGGAAGTGGCTTAAATAATCTTTGTCAGATCGCAGTCCCCAATTTTTATCTTCAGAAAGTATCAGCACAGTCTGCCGTTAGGTAAAAACATTTATCAGACTTTACGATCATTTTCTATGTCACACAAGAAAACATATTCATCTCTCTACTGTCACCCTCATATTGACCCAAAAGGTTCCTACCCTCTTTACTCCAATGACTTTTGACTGTTTCATCCTCTGAGATAAAGGTTTGCCGTAACTGAAGGTATTCAAAGAATGAGCTACAGGCTCTGAAGAGGACTCCCAAAGAGGAGCTCAAAAACGTTCTGAATACTAGTAGCCTCCTAAAAAGAGAGTATGTCCCAAGGGGTCCACTTTGAAGGAGTTGGCTGTTGGGTCATGGGGTGGAAGAGGTGTCTTCTCCTGGCTTCCTGTATGTATATGGAGGGTTATCCACTAGAATAACTGCTGCCATTCTCCAACCCCTCTGTCATTTTCCCCAGGGGCCAAAGAATAACCTAATCTGATGTGGAGTTAAGGAGAAGGACTGGGCATGGGGGTTTAGCCTATTCAGGACTGTGCTTTCAGATCTGCCAGCCTACAGACCTCTTGGCCTGTGGGGAGGCCTGCATGGGTGGGTCAAATTAACTCGGAGATAAAGTATTAGCAAGCCCCCTTTCGCCTCATGTCTAAAACTTCATTGTCAATATATTGGTGATATTTTGATTTTTATCTGTATGACTCCAGTGTATTTATTTCATTTGGCTTTAATCTCCAGATGAGGAAGGAGGGCATTATTTATTAGCGTTCTAAATTCCATCAACTAAGTTCATTTGGATATATAAATTTCTGTTGCCTTTATTATAAGACCAGCTTTGTTGCTTTATAGTTATACCTGACAGATTAAAAAGTAAGGAGCCCCAAGAGAGGAAGTCTTCCTTGGCTGTATCCCCTTACTTAATTAACTTTTTATATTTCTCCAGAAAAAAAAAATGTATATATAAAGGAAAATGCTTATTTCCTGCTTGTTGAATGGGGCTGTGAGCAGCTCTACTTGCCCCTTGCAAATGAGGGTGATTTTCTCGTGATGGGTTATTTTTAGAATTGATGAAAACAAATATCTTTTTGCTGTGATTTTTATTTCCCCCTAGATTATAAACTCCTAAAAGGCAAGATTATGCTGTTCAATGTGATCACACTTCCTTTTGCTGCTGGATGTATTGCTTTCTTTTTGCCTCCTCACTGGGCACAGATGTGATCGTTGGAGAACAATAAGTGGAGGTATTCTGGAGAAGTGTGGAGGCCAAGGGACTCCACCCCTCTGGGCTAGAACTCTGAGAAGATGTCTGTTTTCTTCTTGGTCTCTGTAGGCTCTTCCAACCTCAGAAGGAGAGAGGACTTAGTCCACCTGTGCTTGGGGGACTGGGAGAGAAGGCCCCTCCTCAGGTGGGATGCAGACCTCCCCCTGGTGGAGTGTGTGTGTATGGTGGGGGGGAGGTCCCCACACATATCAAGCCCCACTAGGATCTGCAGGTTCTGATCCTCAGCCTTGGGCACTGAAGCTGGGTCTCTAGCCTCTCAGCAGGGCCTTGGTGGAGAAAGTTTCCCCAGCTCTCTCCCAGAGTCTTTGAGGCTTCACCCATATTCGCCCTGGTGCCTACAGGCTCCAACAGCTGCCTTGCTAAGGAAATACAGATAAATGGAGATAGATGTGCAGGTGAAGCATTGTATGCTCAAGCAATCATCTTTCCAGAATACTCCTGACTCCAGCCTAATCCAACCACATATCAGGACCTTGCCGGCCCCCAAGAAGGAAATACCATCGTGGTTTATAGCAATCACCTTGGAATCCTCAGGTCACTTGATAGCATGTTTGGCTTCAGCAGGGGTGGGGGGTGGGGGGCTGGAATTCAGGCCCTCTTGCAAGGGCTGATTTGAACTGGTGTGCAATATCATCTGAATAATCTGACCCCTTCCTAACCTTGGCCTGGCAATGTGTCCAGGCTTCCTCTTTCTCTTGGAGGCCTTGGAAATTCCGTCTTGCCTACCTATCTAATTTCCCTTTGGGCTGTCTCTGCCCAGTTCTAGACTTCTGGTTTCCTTGTCACTGACCCCTGAACATGGGTCTGAATCTCAGCTTTCACCAGGGCTTTGTCTTTGTTGCCCTTTTGGATCTTGTCTCTATAGTAGGAAGTCCCCACTCTAGCTTGTCCTCTGTGGAACCCAGTCTCAACCGTGGCATTCGCTGGGTGGTGGAATTCAGACAGATGCCCTGATGTCAAATGTGACAGAAGCTGGGAGTTGACTTGGGCAGTTTTGCTTTGAATAATAAGCAGTCCTTTCTTATAAGCTGGCCTGGAAATGAGTGGCCACATCCTGCTGCCACATTTCCCGTACGGGTATGGCAGTAATGGTTTTTGGATACCCCAGGTGTCTCCAGTATTTCTACAGCTTCCATGAAGTTCAAAAACACTTCTCAAAGTTAATTTTAGTTTTATTTTATTGAAAACAGAATTATTCTCATTCTTAGGTGCCATTGAGATGGTTCTGACCTATGTACAACAGAACAGAACACTGTCCGGTCCTGTGCCATTCTCATAATTGTTGCTATGTCTGAGCCAATTGTTCCAGGCAATGTGTCAATCCATCTTGTTTAGGGTCTTCCTCTTTTTTGCTGACCCTCTGCTTTACCAAGCATGATATCCTTCTCCAGGGACTGATCCTTCCTGATAACATGTCCAAAGTACATGAGATGAAGTCTCACCATCCTTACTGCTAAGGAGCATTCTGTCTGTACTTCTTCCAAGACAAATTTGTTTGTTCTTCTGGCAGTCCATGGTATATTCAATATTCTTCGCCAACATCGTAATTCAAATGCATCAGTCCTTCTTCAGTTATTCCTTATCATTGTCCAGTTTTTGCATGCATATGAGACAATTGAAAATACCATGGCTTGGATCAGGTGCACCTTAGTGATATCTATGCTTTTTAACACTTTAAAGAGATCTTTTACATCAGATTTGCCAAATACAATACATCCTTTGATTTCTTGACTGATGCTTCCATGGGCGTTGATTGTGGATCCAAGTAAAATGAAATCCTTGACAACTTTTAATCTTTTCTCCATTTATCATCATGTTGCTTATTGGTCCAGTTGTGAGGGTTTTTGTTTTCTTCATGTTGAAGTCTAATCCGTACTGAAGGCTGTAGTCTTTGATCTTCATCAGCAGGTGCTTCAAGTCCTCTTCTATTATTCTGAAAACAGAATAATAGGCCATAAAACAGGATGAGCAGGAAAAGAACTGAGATTGTCAAGGAAATCAGAGACAACTTCTATAAGATTCCTTTCTGCCCCACAGTCCTTGTGCATATGCATGTGAAAATTAAGCCAAAAGGGGCTTACAAAGGGAAAAAGGATTTTTACAGGATAGAAGCCTTGCCTCTTGATGTTTTGTTTTCTCTCTACTCAGAAACCTAAACCAGACCCACTAGTTTAGCGTTTCATTTCTGTGTCTAGGACACCGAAGGGAATTCAGAGTTTTATAGTGGTAAAAAACTAGAAGTGATTTGATTTAAAGCCCTCATTTTACACATGAAGTAACTGAGGACCAAATTAGCAAGATGATCTACCCAAGGCTACGCAGCCACTTGGTGGGAGATGTGGGACTCAAAGCCAATCTCCTGACTTCCCAGCTAGTGCTCTTCCCACTTAGTCCTATTTCCAGAGAGAGGAAAGGAGACTGGAGACGTGAGAGAGATGCGGGTGCCATGTTACTACTCTCAGATTGACACCAAGGTTGCTGAGGGGAAGCTGAGAGAGAGGGGAGTGCTGGGAATATCTTCAAGCATGATGTGGTGCTTTTCCATGTTAAGCTTAGGTTAGCTTATTGAGAAAAATGCAGAATTCATACCTTGGTGTTCACACGAGTCCTCTAAATTTTGCAATGTAAAGTGTGTAAGTCATGTATTTAAAACAGTATCTAAAAACCTCACAGAAGCAGTTATGAAATATTTTGTTTTACTGGCAATGGGACAAAAAATAATTGGGCATTAAATCAGGGAAATGGGGAAAAGGGAGCTGCAAATCAAGGCAAATGGTGGAAAATTAGGTCTTAGTGGAGAGAAATGTGTACGTATGAACTGCTTGATGTTTCAGGGAAAGAAATATGGTCCTGTAAATCTCTCCTTTAACCCTTTAAACTCAAGGGCTGAGTTGTGCTTGTGTAGTTGCTAGTATCTGGGGAGACAGCCACTCTCTGGGGGAAGCTTGGTTTCTCTCTGCCTCATATTGTTGAAATCAGTGTGATGATTTAGACATGGCTCCCGTGTCAAACAGTAGTTTGAGGTCCATGCTGTGACCATATTGCTAGGACTCTCGTAATGGCCTTGTTTCTCTTGCCTCTGACTAGGCAAAGGGTGACTTCAGCCTGATGGCAGCTTAGACCAAGAGAGGAGAGGATGCGGAGCCCTTGTCTGGGGGGCACTAGGGCCCTGCTGGCGGGCCTGTTGGCTCCATTAAATTATGCTGAAAGCATGCCTTATTATCTGTCTTCCATATACATGATTTCTATAAAATATAAATTAAAAAATAAATAATAAACACCTTTTTAATTGCAGATCCTCTCTTCCTCTTGTCAGTTAAAGTGAAACTTGCAAAGCTGCTTAACACAAAAGCTACGCAGACATCAACCCTTGTTAGATGTGGTACAAGCCGTTATGCTGATTTTACCATAGCTAGGAGGATTAATCACAGATAATCATCACAAAAGATCATACCCATCTAAATAATATAAAAATAGCAAAAATGCCCAAAGTGAAACTACTGAGGAAGGAGAAAATCACTTAAAAATGGACAGCTCTGAGTTACTACTGAGGGAGTGAAGGAGAGGAAAGCAACCCACCTTTTCAGAAGAGGCCAGATCCATTGGACTAGGGATTTTTGACCAGAAGAACGCTGAATGACTGACCCTGGGGGGGTATATAGCTTTTTAATTGCTTGCGCTTGATGATATTCATTTGTTGGAGAGCAATCATTAACTCATATTGCCCAAATGTGAATCTTGGTAGAGAGAATGAGCACAGCTTCTGAGAACAGTGTTGGGAGAAATGACTCGAAGTTCCATCAAGAGTTCATGTTAGATATAAGAAAGAACTTTTTTAGTGAAGGCCAAAATTGGTGACTAAAGCAAGAAGTCCCTGGGTGGTGCAAATGGTTAATGCACTCAGCTGCTAATGGAAAGGTTGGAGATTCGAGTCCACCCCGAGGCTCCTTGGAAGAAAGTCCTGGAGATCTACTTCTGAAAAATCGCCACTGAAACCCCCTATGGAGCACAGTTCTACTTGACACACATGAGGTTGTCATTAGTCTAAATCAACTCGACGGCAACTGGTTCGGTTAAGGAAAGCATGGCATTTTTTTGCCTAGAAATCTTTAAAATGACAACCAGTTCTCTTAAAACGACTTAGGCCAGGTGTGCGGGTGGCAGAATGGACAAGATGGCATCTCTGACACCCCCTTGTCCTAGGT
Source organism: Dugong dugon (assembly GCA_030035585.1). Lineage (NCBI taxonomy): Eukaryota > Metazoa > Chordata > Mammalia > Sirenia > Dugongidae > Dugong > Dugong dugon. Next base: position 40,012,987 of record CM057469.1, on the reverse strand, counting down.
TCTACTGTGCCTTATGCCACATTTCAGCATGTGACAGCACTTAGGGCAAGGCCATAAACAAGGTCATTAAATAAATGGCTGTGAAATATTGCCTGTGCTTTGTATTCTATGGGCAGGATGTGGCAAGTAAAAGCCCACATGGTCATCTGTAATGTGACAGTCTAAATGAAAGGAGGGTGAGCCGGATGGGCCTGCAGAAAGGCAGAGGAAGCAGGGAAGGGACAGAGGTCTGCTCATTCTCACCCATGGGGCTCCTTCTGGGGGCTGCCAACAAATGTGACTAAAAACCAGTTGCCAAGAAGTCGATTCCAACTCATGGTGACTCCATCTGTATCAGAGTAGAACCATGCTTCATAGGGTTTTAAAGGACTGTGATCTTTCTGAAGTAGATAGCCAGGCCTTTCTTCTGAGGTACCTCAGGGTGGACTTGAACCTCCAACCTTTCAAGTTAGCAGCTGAACATGTTAACTGTACCGCCCAGGGACTGCTACATGTGACCAAAGGGCAGACAATCTTCAATGCTAGGAACAGCACGAGGCCTGACAGGTAGGGGCTGAATCCCACTATGGCAGAAATTTCCGTGAAAAAGCTGGGGAGGGCTTCATTCACTGACATCTTCCGGCTGAGACTTCTCTTGCCTCAGTTACCTGCAAGCTTTGGACATGCTCCTGCTTTAAGATTACCTGGTGGTTTGTGTTTAGTCAGAGTGAGACTCTTAATTTGCACCATGGATGAAATTATTCTGGTTCCTCTCTGAGTGGGACCCAAGAAGATCGAGGGTGTGTGGCACAGGGCTGGGCAAGAAGAGGTGTTTGTCTTGCACCCCACCTTCAAAAGTTTCAGGAAGGGGTAGGGGTGGGAGTTTGAGGTTGTTTTAAAAGAAAGAAAGGTACTTCCTCTGGGAAGAGGACCTGGGTCCAAGTTTGCACCATACGTGGAGAAGGAAGGGATTCACATAACCTTGCCATCTCAGAACCAGGTGCCACGTGACAGAACTAACAAGCTGAAGCTCCCCGGTGCTCGTCTGAATATTGCTTTCAGTGTTTGAGGCTATCATTTGTGTTTTCCCAGAGTGGAGTAAAAGAAAACGGAGCTTAGGTGAGATCTTGGCAGGCTACATATATGGAGACTTGATATGCTTCTCTCCCCATCACTGATGAGCATTTTGCTTCTACTCAGACTGAATTGACTTAGCATTTGAGTTTACAGAGCTGTCGAATCAGCATATTTCATTGACACTTGAAAGTTAAGAATTTTACAGGAGAAGGCATTCCCCCTGTATCCTGCTCCCATACTCCTGTCAGCTTGCAGGTTTGTGAACCACCTTCCTAAGGTTGTTCTCTTCCATCTGGATAAACAGCTTCACTTGCAGCCTGTGTGGGATTTACTGGTGTGCTGACTGGGGTTGAGCCCTAGGGCACCTCCCAGAGTCCTCTGTGATCACCCGGGGCTCCAGGAAGCCGAGACAGGGCACCTCAAGCTGTTCTGGGTGTTGCTTTCCTTTTCACCGTCTGGTAGGTCTTCCCTTCTCCTTCGACTCTCCTGGCTTGCTTTGCTTTGGAATTACGTGGCTGTCAGTCCTGAAGACGGCAAGCCGCAGCATCTGCGGGCTAATGAACAGCTGTAGGGAGAAAATTAGTGCGTTCCCACCTTCCTCACAGCCTTTACCACCTCACCGAGACACAGCCGGCAACATCTGTGCTTCCCAGCAGCCGAGCTGTAAAACACCCTTCCCTGCTCTTTACGAAACAATGTCAGACAGGCTGGCACCCACATTAAGGGCAAAACTTACAAAAAGCTACGAAAGAGAAGCTGCATATTCCCAGGTCATAGATGTTGAGTCTTTCCATGAATGAGGACCAGAGACAGCTCGGTTAGGGATGTACCTAGTCCTGAGGGGCTGAGGACTGGGGAGCTGAGGAGTTCAGTGGAGACAAGCGAAGCAGTGAGGGAACTGCTTTGAATCCTTTCTTTCAGGAAAGGGTGCTGAACCTTCAGGGTTTTGAACCAGCCCAGACTGATTTGACAGTCACCAGAAGGAAGGGCAGGGTCATTTCAGACTTATTTAGTGTCTCATCCAGGAGCAATATTCAAAACAATAAACAGAATAGGATGGGCACCATTTAGAACAGATGTTAGCAGTAAACACCTGGTACAGTTCTCTGGTATGTACTGGCTAGATATTAGACCTGGTCTCATAGTCCCTCTTCCTTCTTCAACTTCAAGCTTAATAACATTTACTGAGTATACGCTTTATGCCCCTGGGTGGTGCAAATGGCTTAGCACATGGCTACTAATGGAAAGGTTGGTGGTTCAAGTCTACTCAGAGGTGCCTTAGAGGAAAGGCCTGGTAATTTACTTCCAAAAGCCACAGCCATTGAAAACCCTATGGAGCACAGTTCTACTCTGACACAAAGAGATTGCTGTGAGTCAGAATCTACTCAATGACAATTTTTCTTTTTTTACTTTATTCCACAAATAATTTTATAACATTTTTAATAATTTTGCCTATGAAGGGTATGTCTTTCTGGTTCATGAATTGCTATTTTGCATGTGAATGACTTCCCCACTTGCTTTTGCAAGATCTCAGTCTCTTCTAAGTCCCTCCACGCCTCTCCCCTTCCAGGTATTTCTGGGAGTTCCCAGGGGTGTCTCACAGGTAACCAAGACCATTCTCTGGTATTCTTCTGCTCCAGCCTCCTGACGGTGGCTTTTACCCACCTACCCTCTCAAGGCACTTGAGGGAGGGGTCTCACCACTGGCCCTACTGCTGGGACCCCCATAAGAAGTAGCTTTCCCTGCTAGGATGCTGCTGTCTGCTGCCCCCACCTCAAGCTCCCCTGGCACTGCTAAGCTAACAGTGTGGTGACAGTCTCCCTTCCTATGTCTGAGCTGCACTTTCTCCTCTGTGCCCTGGAGCAGCATTGCTGTGCCTTGTGTGTCACAAATATCCTTGTGAAACAGCTCCTTCACTTCTGTTTGTGGCCCCTACCTGTCCTAGGTGAAGCCCAGCTGGAAGTCTTCCTCACACCTAGGACCCCCTCTACTTCCTCACTTCTCTTATCTCTTCGGGTTCCCGAGCCCCAACCCTCTCTCCTTGTCAGCCACTTTCTCCTCATGAAAATCACCCCTCAAGCAGATAAATATCTGGCATGTGTGGCGATGGTGTCACTGGCCCCACGCAGGCCCTTTTTGGCCTTAGCCAAGATCACCCAGCATCAAGCAATTAAACTAATGTAAAGTATCAAATTGCCTTGCCCGGGGAATGTTGAATGGTGTTAGGCAGGAAATGATGTGGCATTATGCAAATGTGGTCCAAATAAGTTTGAACCCTGAGCAGGAGAACTCTTTCTACCAAACAGACTCTAAAACCTCCCCTGTCCAGAGGAACACTGATCCTGCCCAGAGAACCTGGTGGCCAGAGAGATCGCAGACATTGAGTCAAGATGGGGATTTAGTGCTATAAGGCACAGCATTTTGTAGAGCTGAGAAAAGCAACACCTTCCTCGAAATTACTGACAGTTGGTTCTTAAAAAGATTATTCTTTGGCCAAGCACTTAGGAGAAGACTCAACTTTATTCCAGCCCTGACTAAGCCAAACGGGCAAAGCCATGTGGGACCTGCAGAAGAGGGTTCAGGCAGGCCCAGGGCTATTCTCTGCTTAAGGGTTCTCATTGACTCTTCAGGTAGAAGGCACAGGAGAGGGACATCAGAACCCACTGCCTCTCCATTAGAGTGTGTGTTCAGTTCTCAATAAATCTTTTTATTAATCTTCACAAATTCCCAAGTTAAAGAACTCTTTAAATACTGTTAAGTATAGGTGCCTGGCCAGAGAGGACTCTACCTTACTAACAGAGTTTAGACTCTGGTGCCTAGAGTTCGCAAAACCATCACCTATTAATGAGGTTGGGGCAGTGGTGGTTCAGTGGTGGAATCTTTGCCTTCCATGCAGGAGACTTGGGTCTGATTTCTGGCCAATACATCTCTTGTGTAGCCACCACCTCTCTGTGGAGGATTATGTTTTGCTATGATGCTAAACAGGTTTCAGCAGAGCTTCCAGACTAAGAGAGGCTAGGAAGAAAGGCATGGAAATCTACATCCAAAAATCAGCCAATGGAAACACTACGGATTGCAACGGTCCAATCCATAACTGATTATGGGGATGGTGTAGGACCTGGCAGCGTTTCGTTCATGAGGTCGCCGTGAGTCAGGGGCCGACTTGATGGCAGTTAACCACTGCGACAACATTAATGAGATTTAACTCTTTCCAAATGTACCAAGTATTCACCCTTCATTACCTGATTAAGCTTCCTTACTCTCTGGGTTCCATTCAGTTTGAGCTTTCTTAGCCTGGTACATGAGCTCTTCATGACAATTGGCCCTGGAGACAATAAGATGAAAAGCAAGTCCTGGCCCTTAAGGTGCTCACAGTCTAGTGGACAAGATGGACACGTAAACAACATAGGGTGTGGTAGGGTATTACAGGAATGTGCTAGAATGTAATATGAGACTATAGAAGAGATGCTGAAACCAGAATTGGCAGGGATAGGTGGAACATGGGATTCGGAAAGGCTTCAGAGTGGAAGTGACTCCAGAGCTGAGTCTTGAAAGCTCAATTAGTGTTAATTAGGTGAAAGAGATTCTCAGGAAGAGTGAGCAACCTGTTTAAAAGAATGGTGGCTTGGAGAATACCATGTATGTGAAGAATTTCATTAATTTAATATAGTTCGAAAATTTGATGTGAGTATACAAGGGGTGAGTTGTGAGATATGGAGAGAAGCCAGATCATGAAGGACCTTGTAGGTTAAAGTTGCTAAGAAGAATATATATAGAGAGAGACCAGTTGAGTGGTTTCTGACTCATGGTGACCCCACGTGTCAGAATAGAACTGTGCTCCACAGGGTTTTCAATGGCTGATTTACCAGAAGTAGATCACCAGGTGCCTCTGGGTGGACTTGAAATTCCAACTTTTCAGTTAGCAGCTGAGCTTGTTAACTGTTTGCACTACCCAGGCACTCCAAGGAGAATACAGTTTGTCCAAAAAGCAATGGGAAATTACTGATTTTACACAGGACATTGACACAATTAGATTTGCTTTTTGGAGTGTTCACTGCTCATTTGAGCTCCAAGTTTAACCGTTGTTGGTATGTGCCATCAAGTCAATTCTGACTCCTAGTGGACCTATAGGGCAGAGTAGAACTATCACATAGGGTTTCCTAGGCTGTAATCTTCCTGGGAATAGATTGCCCGGTCTTTTCTCCCATGGAGTGGCTGGTGGGTTTGAACCACCAACTTTTCGGTTAGCAGCTGAGTGCTTAACAATTGCATCACCAGAGCTATGACAGAGCTGTGTTCTGAAGGCAGAATTGGAGACCTAAGTGCATATCTGCATTTCCTGGTTTCTTTGTGGTTTACCAAAGAGCACAGAAGAAAGCACTCCCTCATTCATTGGCACCACAAATACACTGCCATGCATCCTACAGGATTGGCATCTGAGGGGTCTTGGGGGACCAATCCTCAGTTTACCTGTTTAGACCATCTCCAGTGTGGGGAGTTTTGGAGTGCCCCATTTTTGACAAAATGAGTGATTGAAGAATAAAGTCAAAGAGACTTGACTGTGTTGTCCTTGGAAGCTGTCTTGGTCTTGACACAGGATAATACGTTGGTGCGGTGTAAAGTCACCGCTGTGAGTGAGAAAATCAAAGGGCTGCTAGCTGGCTTAAGGTAATTGCACTGGCTGGTCAAGTAATACTGCTCTCAGCCCTATGGCTTTCAAGAGTTTTTATTATCCTGCACACTATTGTTTGGACAGAAATAATACTTTTTTCACCCTGTGTTATTTCTGAAATTTTGATGTATTCCTCCATTGCTCTACCTGCCTGGAAGACGTTTTTCTCAAGTCAAGCAGAAGAAAACCTACACTGGCTGCTCAGAAGTGGATGCCTGCTATTCACAATGCAATTACCCCGACAAGTATTTCTAATTGCCACTTCCCTTCCTCCAAGCCCTCCTTTTCTTGTGAATTTCTGGTAATCTTGGGTTATTATCACACTGAGCTGCTAACCTGAGTCTTGACACTCCTCCTTGAGACCCACGTCAGAAATAATTACTGTTGAAGAGAGGTGATTCTTTCTTCATTATTAGCAGTTGCTGGTGTTGGTATCTAACATTGATTAGCAATTTGGAACAATGCATTCCTTGGGCTCCGACACACGTTTTGTGTCTTCTTCTGTGCCACGGAAGACAGCACACATTGGTCCTCTTCATTCCCTTACCTCCCTTGCCCTTGTGTCTGTCTGTGTGTTGTGAGAAGGCTCCTTTCATGCTCCAGTGATTTATTTACTTCTAATGTTATTTTCTCTTCTCGTTTTTCAAACCATTTGCTGGTTCTGTTGGTGAGGTAGAGAAAATTCAGGCCTTGGGATTGGATGTTGTGTGTGGTTGTGGAAATTCTAAGAACTAAGACAGTGCCATTTAGCACCTAGTATCCTAAGTCTGTCCATTTGTTGTACTCTGGTGGCTGGTGTGTTGCTGTGATGCTGGAAACTATGCCACTGGTATTTCAAATATCAGGAGGGCTACCCATGGTGAACAGTTTTAGTGGAGCTTCCAGACTAAGACAGACTAGGAAGAAAGGCCTGGTGATCTCTTGCAAAAATTAGCCAGTGAAAACCCTATGGATCACAACGTAATATATTGTCCGATAGAGTGTTGGAAGATGAGTCCCCTAGGTTGGAAGGCAGTTAAAATACAGAGTGGCTGCCACAATGGACTTGAGCATACCAATGATCTTGAAGACAGCGTTAGTGCAGGACTGGGCAACATTTTGTTCTGTTATATATGGGATAGCCATGAGTTGGAGCCAACTTGAAGGCAACTAACAACAACCACCTAAGTCTTTGCCAACAGAGGTAGGAGAGGACAGGGAGAGGTGAGGCTTGAATAGGCAGGAGGGAAACATAGGGGTAGCTGCTTGCATGGCTGCCTACTTCCAAGGAGCCCACTACTTTTCTTTTAGATAACCCCTTCCAATGCTCATTAGCCACTGAGCCTGGGATTGCTATGAGGTGGATCTGGGGAGTAGAATTTACAACCATGGCTTCCACTTTTCTTTAGAAGTGGCCTATAAAGCTGTTGTTTCCGCCTGCTCTGGATGGTGAGCATGAAGGCACGTGCCCTGCCAAAAACAGCTCATCATTAAATGTCATCCCTATTTTGAAAAAGCTCTCTTGCATGGGATTGTTTAAAGTTGAAAGAAGTTCAGGAAGGTAGCATGAACATAGGAAAATTCCTCACTGAAATCCTAAGTCCTATCTATCTCTTAATCATCTCTCTGTCTATTATATTAGCTAAACAGAAAAAAACCAGTAAATAAGATATTTTCTTTTCTAGTCTTTTTATTCATCTTAAGATTCAACTAAAACAAGAATCTTGGTCCCCACGTGTATTCTGGGAGCCCTTGTGCTGTAATGTGGTTGCTGTACTTGTTGATAACCAGGCTGCACTTTTATCTTCACACAGACACAGCTTCCTCGACTCTGTCTTACAACTCTGTGAAAGGGCAACTACCCTACAGTCCTCTCAGTAATTGGATTTCCTATAGCATGGGGTTGTGTGACCACTGAAAATCTAGGATCTCAGTGTAACAGCCTTGTGTAACTTAAAGTTTATTTGTTCATTTATTCATCCATGCAATAAACGTATATTAAAATACTTCATCATAGTGGGTGATAGTTGAGGCATTGTTGATATTTATTGACAATCTATTATGTTCCAAGAGCTTGCTCATACATTATTGGAGTGGTGGTATTTTATAGAGATTATAAATAAGGACTTTGAACTCAAACAGATCTGATTTAGAGCCCGGGTTCCACCAGACAGTACTTGTGTGACCTTAGTCAAGTCCCCCAACTTCTCCAACCCTCAGTATACTTATCTTTGAAATGCGGATCCTACTAATCCCTGTCTGACAGCATTGTTGATAGAAATAAATGGCTTAATGCATATTACATGTTTGCATTGCCTGGCACATCATACATTTATATCATCCGTTATCATTTTCTCATTTTATCTTCACAATGACCCTGAAAAGTAGGCATGATTATACCACCATTTTGTGTAAAACAACGCTCCAGATTTTAGAGAATTTATATCCTAGACTTTAGAACTTTAAATCACTGTGTCCAACTTACTATTTTATAGTTAAAGCAACTGAGGTGCAGCAAGGTTGTAGAATCAGGATCACAACCCATGTCCCCTGAATCCTAACCAGGTCTCTTTTGTTCTACAACGTTACCTCCCACTTACATTATGGTCTTCATGGCCATTGAGAAGGAAGCTCTTTGAACTTCTGTAAATGTCTGTTACCTACTGATATTAGAATCCACTCTCCCTTATTTGAAGGCTGACTGCACAATTCATATTTTCCAGACCATTTTCATTTCCCCTCTCACTGTGCACTTTTGGGCCTTTCCATCCTCATTAACACCTCTATCAGAAAGGAAATGTAAAGGGAAATAAAACTTAAACCACTCAGTTTTGCTCTTTATTAGCAGGTCTGTTTTAAAAGATTTGGTGGCTGGGGAGGTTGGCTTTTATCTACAATAGGGTTTTTTGATTATAGCCATGGATTTAAATTAGCCGGACTACCTTTTCTTGCTGTTACCATGGATAGATGAGAGTCCCTTGTCTCAGCCCCCAGTGGGCCTGTGGCCCCAGAGACCTCCTTCCTGCCCAGCCAGCAGTCCCTGGCCCCTCTGGCCCTCCACCCTGCCTGCTGTACTCTTTTACTCACCTTCCAGTAGGGGCTCCTCATTTCACTGTGGACGTAGAAGAGGTTGTCTTCAAGGTCACTGAGTCCTTGGCCACGGTTGTTAGGGTCACCATGTTGCATATGTGAAAGGAAGTCTGGATTTGTGCAGGGTGGTGGCCCTGGGCTGACTTGAATTGAAAAAACACCAAGCTGGATGTTAAAACATGTCAGACATTTCCTTTTATTCTCGTTATACAGTAAATCCCTGGGTTAAGAATGTCCAGCTTTGGACAGCTTGTAGTTAAGAACAGACTGCCATAAAGCCTATTATATTAAAAATTTCAGTTAAATACAATGGTTCATAATAATGAATGTGCACACAATTATGTTTAAGATGTTTTAGTGTATTTGGAGGTGTTTCTTAAGTGTTTTATATGCAAAACCAAAGCCAAAAAACCCAACCTGATGTCGTCGAGTTGATCCTAACTCATAGTTACCTTATAGGAAGAGAGTAGAACTGCCCCATAGGGTTTTCAAGGAGCGGCTGGTAGATTTGAACTGCCACCCTCATGGTTAACAGCCAAGCTCTTAACCACGGAGCCATCAGGGCTCCTTTATATGCATAGAAATGTAAAATGTATACTAAGACAAACACTTGATTGACACTAAATAAGAACTGTATGTACCTTTTCTGACTTGCCTACAAATTTGACTTAAAGACAGACTTAGGAAGGGATCTCATAACCTGGGGACTACCTGTATTTTAAAACCTGGTTCTCCTTCTAGCTACACCACGTTCTCCTTGGAGAATGCAAGCTTTCCTTTGCCTGGGGTCCTCGGGGCTTCACCGACTGCTTGTTAACTTGACTGCATTCAGCGGTGGCCTGGGTTGCTGAGGGCAGAGGGTAACCTCTCAGCCAAGCTACTGTTAACCCTGTCAAGTGGACCTCCATTCTGTCAGGTTTTGATCTTGGGGGAGTCAGCAGAATACAGCCCATAAATCACTGTGCTCTTTTGGCCTGCTCCACTTCTTAAGCCCTTCAGTCCAGGTTTATCACAGGCCTTCCACACATGCTTTTGTCTTTTATCACCTAAAGGCTTTCTGCCTGACACGCAGCAACCGAGTTTGGGCTGAATTTTGATGGCAGATGTGATACTGAGCAGCTATTTGAGAACTGAGGGTAAAGGCTGCTCTGAACAGCCTCCGTTTTCTCATCTGTAAAATAATGGGGCTGTTCTAAATGACGTCTGTGGTCCCTTTGGGCACTAACTTCCTATGATTCTGTAAATACTTGTTTTAGGAATGTTATGGATTGAATTGTGTTCCCCCAAAAAAATATGTATTGAATTCCTGGTCCTTGTACCTGTGGATGTGATTGTGTTTCGAAACCGGGTTTTTCTTTTGTTACGCTATTAAGGCCATGCCATTGTAGGGTAAATCCTAAATCTAATCCCTTCTGAGTTATAAAAAGACCAGAATAGACACAGAGACACACGCATGGAAGACAGACTCCATGTAAGGATTTTCTACAAGCCAAGAAACACCAAGGAATGCCTGGGGCTACCGACAAGGAAGGAATTAACATCGCCAAGACCCTGCCGACCTTTTGATTAGCAGCCGAGCTCTTAACCACTGCACCACCAGAGCTCCCAATGCTCTATAGTTGTAAGGAATATTTAGGACTATTCTATGAAGAAAACTGGCCTTGGTGGGGATGTCATAACCTGGGACGCTCTGATTGGTATGCCCATTTCCCTCCCATTCTCTTTAAAGACATTTCAGTCCTTTTTTATTTTATTCTATCCCCCTCCTGCCCCGGATTTGGGACTGAATAGAATTTTTAATAATTTAGGAAAGAGAGCATTTAGGAACAGGGAAATGAGAAAGGTGAGTTGGTCATCAGAACTGGAGCTTTTGTAGTTGAATCTTGGGGGAAAGAAACAAAGAGGAACTGGGCTGTGTTTTGGGAGGAAGGAAGGGAGATGCGAGCGGGGTAAGGGAGCCAGGGCTCAGAGCCTGCTGGGTCTGGCTGTGCTCCAGTGTGGATTTTGCTGGTAAGAGGACCTGAATTCGGAGGAAGGGTTGGAGAAGACCCTTTGGTGAGCAGTGAGGGTCCTCCTAGGTGATGTGGGACCATGTATATTACAAATGTTATACATGCAGCCCACCACTTTTCCAACCAGAAGCATTTAAATTATTCTGTGGCTCAAGAACCATAAGCGTGCTAGAAAAAAGAAGTTAATAAACAGGTCCCTCTCCTCAATTCTGGGAGACACCTATGCTATATAAGCTTAACAAATATATTTTAAACTCTGCTGGGTTTCTGATTGCAAAAGTGATGCTTGTTCATTGTAGAAAATGCAAAAAAAGCGTCTAGAAGAGAATAAAAATCACCGAGAACTCCCCTTCTCAGAGTTGGCAACTGTTAACCTTCTGGTGTGTAGCTTTTCGGTTCACACATATGTTTTTAACAAACAGAATTATAACACATATATCATTTTTTTAGCCTTGCTTTTCTCCTTAACAACACAGGTGAACATTTTTATATATCTTTACATATTTGCCTTCAGTTTAATTTTTAATGGAGCCCTGGTGGCATGGTAGTTAAGAGCGAGGCAGCTAACCAAAAAGTCGGCAGCTCAGATCCACCAGCCACTCCTTGGAAAGTGTATGGGGCAGTTCTCCTCTGTCCTATAGGGTCGCTATGAGTTGCAATAGACTTGAAGGCATCAGATTTGGGTTTTATATTTCTTAATATAAGCCACTCACTCTTAGCTGGTTCTTCACGACTGCTGATGCTGCCCAGAAGCTTGGGGCAGATAATGGATTCACCAGCGTTGCTCTTCTGCACCTGGATCTATCTATCTCTGGGTCTCTACCTCCCTCTGCTTTGCCCCGTCTCAGAGAAATGAAGGGCCCTCCTCCCACCTTACCAAAGTTAATACTTCAACCCTTGGTCTTGATCACATTTCCTTCCAGAAACTTACTTACACTTGCTTCCTGCTCCCTAGCTTTTCATGTCCGTTGTCTCTACCTAGTTCAGGTTCTTAATTCATCTCCATTGAGTAGACTATTGTAAGAGCTTCCTTACTTATTTTCCCCTCTCTGATGTTTCTCCTCCAACTATACCCTATTGGCAGTTTAGTCTTACTAAGTTACAGCCATGATCATGTCACTCCCCTGTGCAAAAAAAATTAGTGTCTCCTCACTACCTACCATATCAAGAACAGACACCCTAGGGTGGCATGCAGGGCTTTTTGTAATATGGCTTCATGTCTCCTACATGGAAGGAACATTGAACCCTTCTCTTTCTGTCTTCCCACTAAATCCAGTTGGTTACAATCTCCTATTGATTCTTTGTCATTGCTAGTTACCATTGAGTTAGCTTCGACTCATGGCTATACCGTGTACAACAGAACTAAACGTTGCCCGGTCCTGCACCATCTTCATTATCCTTGGTATTATTTATCTAAATTTTATTTTGTTTTAGGTGAAAGTTTACAGCGCAAATTAGTTTTTCACTGAAAAATTATACACAAATCATTTTGTGACAGTGGTTGCCATCCCTGCAATGTATCAGCACACTCCCCCTTTCCCTTTACACCCTGGGTTCTCTGTGTCCATTTGTCCAGTTTTCTTGTCCCTTCCTGCCTTGTTGTCTTTGCTCGTGGGCAGATGCTGCCCAGTTGGTCTCATATACTTGATTGAACTAAGAAGCATGTTCCTCACATGTGTTATAGTTTGTTTTATAGGCCTGTCTAATCTTTGGTGGAAAGGTAGCCTTCAGAAGTGGCTTCAGTTCTGAGTTAGCAGGGTGTCCAGGGGCCATAGTCTCGGGAGTTCCTCCAGTCTGTTTCAGACCAATAAGTCTGGTCTTTTTTGTGAGTTTGAATTTTGTTCTGTATTTTTCTCCTACTCAGTCCAGTACCCCGTATTGTGATCCCAGAGGGATTGGTGATCCTTGGTATTATGAGTCGAGTGTTGCACCACAGTACGGCCACTGAGTAGTTTGAGTGCCTACCCTGGAGGCGTAGTGGTTAAGAGTTTGGCAAAAGTTAAGAGTTAACCAAAAGTTCGGCAGTTCGAATCCCCTAGGCACTCCTTGGAAACCCTATGGGGCAGTTCTACTCTGTCCTATAGGGCTGCTATGAGTTGGAATCGACTCAATGGCAATCGGTTTTTTTTTTTTTTTTTTTTTTTACCCACCTAGAGGGCTCATCTTCTAGCATTATATTGGACAATATTCTGCTATGATCCATAGGGTTTTCATTAGCTAATTTTTAGAAATAGACTGTTAGGCCTTTCTTCCTAGTCTGTCTTAGTCAGGAAGCCCTGCTGAAACCTGTCCACTATGGGTGACCCAGCTGATATTGGAAATACTGGTGGTATAGCTTCTAGCATCACAGCAATATGCCAGCTACCACAGTACAACAAAATGACAGATGGGTGGTGGCCTATTGATTCTACCCTACTGTTATCTTGCTGATTCACCCTCCTTCTCTCCAACCCTATTGCTCCTGCCTTAGCTCAGACCATCTTCATTTCTTGTCTAAATTACTACAATAGACTTGTCACTGGCTTTCCTGCCTCTGCTCCTTCCTCCCTGTACTGCATTGAATCTGTTGTTGCTGGGGGCGTTGAAAGGTGTCTTCCAAAAATTCGTGTTCACCTATAACCTGTGAATGTGACCTTATTTGGAAATAGGGTCTTTGTAGCTGTAATCAAGTTAAGATGAGGCCATACGGAATTAGGGTGGGCCCTAATCCTGTGACTGGTGTCTTTATAAGAAGAGAAGAGACAAAAACACAGACCCAGAGGGAAGATGGCCATGTGAAAACAGAAGGAGAGAGTGGAATTATATTACCACAAGCCAAATAATGTGGGGATCTCCAGAAGCTGAAAGAGGCAAGGAAGTCTTTTTCTCTAGAGACTTCAGAAGGAGCGTAGCCCTGCCGACACCTTGATTTTGGACTTCTAGCCTCTAGAACTGTGAGAGAATAAATTTCCATTGTTTTAATAAAGTCACCCAGTTCGTGGTACTTTGTTATAGCAGCCCTAGGAAACTAATAAACCAAACCACACGTTGCCGTTGAGTTGATTCCGACTCATAGTGACCCTATAAGACAGAGTGGAACTGCCCCATAGGGTTTCCAAGGAGTGGCTGGTGGTTTCGAACTGCCAGTCTTTTGGTTAACAGCCAAATGCTTAACCACTGTGCCACCAGAGCTCCATTCTGATTCCTAGTGATGCTATATGACAGAACTGCCCCATAGGGTTTCCAAGGCTGTGATCTTTACAGAAGCAGATCACCAAGTCTTTCTCCCATGGAGTAGCTGGTGAGTTCAAACTGCCAACCTTATGGTTAGCAGATGAGTGCTTTAACCACTGAGCAACCAGAGTTCCCAGGAAACAAATACACCCTCTTTAAATTGTTCTTCATGTTGTACACAGAATTATCTTTTCAAACAAAGTATGACCATTGTACACTCCCTTAAAACCTTGAATGGCTTCCGACAGCATTTGAAAAGGTGCTAATTTCTTAGTAAAACCTACAGACTCTTCCTGACGTGGGCCCTGCCTAATGTCTCCTTACCACTGCCTTGATGTGGAGCTTGAGTCACATTAAAGGCCTCCAGTGCCCTGAAAGCCCCAGAAATGCTTCCAATCTTGTCCATGGTCTTCCTGCTCGTTAAGTCTCCCTCACCTTCCTTCCCTGAGAATTTGCCCTGAACCCTGGGTTGAATGCCATCTTAAGTTCTCCTACAGTTCCTTATTCTTCCCTTTATCCTGAAATACCAATCATATTACGTTATAATTGCCTTTTTACTTGTCTGTAAAGTAAGGACACCTCGAGCTCCTCGAGGGCAGAGATGGTATTTTATTTGTCTTAACATCTCTCCAACACTCAGTATAGGGGTACTACAGGTTTATTTAATAATTTTCAGTGTATGAATGAATGAATAGGTATTTTAATATTATGTAGTAATGTATCAAAGATTCAGTCACTTAAACAGTGGGGCAGAGGGTGCTTACTGTCCTTCATTGTTAATATGGGCAAAAGAAGTCTAATAAATAGTTGCATCTAACATGTAATTTCCATGATTGCTCTAAGTCCTTACCCTTCCATATGTGCTTGGGACTATTCGTACATACTCTGTTTCAGCCTTTTCACAGTCAGAGTTTCTCTAGGTGTTTGTGTATGCATTGTGGCTGAGATACTGTGCTGTCGGCTGTACTGGTAGGATTCCAGAGAGGAGGTCCCATGTCTGGGAGTCTAAATGGAGTCATGTCTAGCCCAGGGCCACTTTGACCTCTGGCTGTGATTTGATAGTGATGGCAACGGCAGTGATGATGACAGTGATGACGGAAAAGCACAAAAATATTTTATCCATGTCAAGTCTAGGCTGGTGATATGAATGATATTGTTAATCTACAAGGGTCATAAGGCACAATGAGTTTGACCTGAATCTAGTCCAAGTCACAAAACATGATTGCAATAGCCTTGTAAGGGTCCCCTTGCTTTCATTCAAGGCTCACTCCATGGAGATGTTCAGATCAGATCACCCTTCTTTTTAAGGCCACCTAGTAGCTTCTGGTTGTATTGAGACCTGAGGTCTTTTTAATGACCTGTGACGTCTTGCCATGTTCTGGCCCCTGACAACCACTTCAGACCGACCTCACTCTCCTTTCTCCCTCAGTCACCACATCCCAGCCACTCTAGCCTTCTTTCAGTTTCTTGAAGGCCTCTTTCCCACTTCAGCATCTGCTCCCGTGGTGTTCCCTCTGCCTGGAATTCTCTCCCTTGCTCTGTGTATGACTATTTCTCATGCTTCCAGTCTTAGCTTGAGGTCCTCTGACCACCCTTTCTAATGGGCTTTCTGCTGTGCTCTATCACTGTAGACTTTTTATTTTCTTCATAGCATTTTTCACCACCTGGGATTATTAATTTTTGTTGGTTTACTTCTTTGTTGCCACTCATCAAATCTAGGCTTTAGCACTTACTAACAACAACAGCAACAACAACACTTACCAGCTCAATGACCTGGACAAATTATATAACCAAGTTACACCCCAATGTCCTCACCTGAAAAAGAAGCTATTGAGAGGACGAAATGCTATTAATACATGCAAGAGCTGTAACAGTGCCTGACGCTTAGTAAGTGGCCAACTAATGTTAACTATTATCATTATTATTAGATGTTCCTTGAGAACAGAGATCATATGTATTCTGTTTACTTGTGCCTACCACTACTGGCACATTGTTAGCCAAGTAGCTGATTTTTCTTGAGAGTTATTCCTATGTACCAGGTACTGTGCCAATCACTTTGTTGTCGTTGTTGTTGGGTGCCAGTCAATTCTGACTCATAGTGACCCAATGTAACAGAATATAGTGACCCAATGTAACAGAATAGTACTGTCCCATAGGGTTTCCTTGGCTGTAATCTTTACAGGAGCAGATTGCCAGGTCATTATTCCATGGAGCCGCTGTGTGGGTTTGAACCACCAACTTTTCAGTTAGCTGCTGAGCCCTTAAACGTTTGCACCACCAAGACTCCTTGCTTATCACTTTACATAGATTAATTTATTTAGTCCTCATAGCAGAGAGGCACAGAGAGCATACCCAAATTGCCCAACATTTGGATATGCTCTAACGGTGGAGTTAGGATTTGAGCCACCCAGCCTGGCTTCAGAGCCCAAGCAAGCTCCTTACTGCTTTGCTAGGCTGAGTGCAAATGCTCCCTGTATACATAAATGAGAAGGTTCCTCCTGAGCCCTCTTGATTTTTCTCTCTCAATGTGCTCTCCTCTCTGATTGCAGGAGCTTTTGCCAACTCTCCAGATCCATCTAGAAGCCTGAATGCCCCCTACCTTACCCCATTTGCCCTCCTTGAAAGGAAATGTGGCTTCTCTGCCACATGAAGGCTGGAAATCAAGCCCCAGGCCCGGGGGCGTCCCTGACGTGGGAGGCAGAGGCCTCCTGCCTTTGTGCAGCAGGAGCAGGCTGCAGACAAATAAGCTGTGTGGACCCGTGGCTGCATCAGCTGCCTTCAAATATCCATTTCCAAGGAATTCATTTTGGGTTGGTTTTTCTTTTCTTTTCTTTTCCTTCACAAAAGGCAAGAACTGTGCAGGGAGAAAAGCCTTTACTCTGAAAAGAATTGTTAAGTGTGTGGCCAGCCCTGTGGTTTCACAGATCAATTCAGGGGGCCCAGGAGCTGGGCAGCAGGGCAGGGTGCTCTGCCCAGGGGAACCAGGTTCTGAAGCCTCAACTTCCCCAGGGGTCCTGCTGTAAGCCTCTGACGCGAGGTGTGAGACTGGCTGGGAAGACAAGGGCTTCCCCTCTGGCTACAGATGACAAATGCCATCACTTGTGGCTCCACATTTCCACTTACAGGCTTTCTGGTGAAGAGAGTATTTTAAGAGCCTGTAGGGAATTTTGTTGCTGTTCTTTTGAGCACCTTTTGTGTTTTGGGCTTTGCTTGCAGTAGTTGTATCCCTACATTCTGCCAGATAGGTATCTGGGTAAAAGGGATACAGTTAACAATCTCTTGTTGTTGTTAGCTGCTTTCCAGTCATCCCTCAACTCACGGCAATCATGTTCCTACTGGAACTGACCAATACGGTAAGCCACAAAAAGATGAGAGGAAGGAGAATTTGGGTTTATTCCCTTCCATCTCACCACCCTCTACTCACCCCCAGCTTGCTCAGGTTCTGGCAGAGGCCATAGTCCTCTAGCAACTTTCCTGTCAGAGGCTCATCTTCCTCCAGCTCTAGCCCTCAGAGGAATCAATCTGGTAATACTGTTCCTATTCTTTGCTCCTTCAGGGGAGGGGCAGGTCTCATTGGTTCTCAATGGATGCTGGTTCTTATGGGATTCACTGTCCCTTGTTGGTTACCTTAACCCTACACACACCTCTGTAAACCAGTCCAGTTGCCGTTGAGTCGGCTCCAACTCATGGCAACCCCAATTATGTCAGAGTAGAACTGTGCTCCACAGGGTTTTCAATGGTTGACTTTTCAGAAGTACATCGCCAGGGTTTTCTTCTGAGGCCACTGTGGCTGGACTTGAACCTCCAACCTTCTGGTTAGCAGCCAGGCATGTCAACCATATACACACCCCAGGGACTCTCTACAAATAGTCCCTCAATACATTCTCTGTGGTTAAATCCTTTAGTGCGTGTGTGCCATCTACTGCCTGGTGGAACCCTGACTGATACAGAGAATACTGGAAGACTAGGCTAGAAAGATTATGATCAGATTTTGTAGAACATTGAGGACTATGCTCGACATTTTACATTTTTGAATCAGGCAACTTGGAAATTATTACAAGATTTCTGAACAAGAGAGGCCTTGAGCAGAAATAGATGGCAGCAGTAGATGTAGGAGATGGTGCAAAGGTGGAGAGCTGATGAGAGAGGGCACCTTATTGGATATGAGAGAGATAGAGAAGGAGCCTTTGAAGTCCAGTGCACGTCTCTGGGACCAGGCTGACTGAAAGAATGGTGGTGCACAAGTAGAACTGGGAACGGGATGGGGAGTAGCTGTTAAGGTTTGATTTGTGATAAGTTGAAAACACCTCAAACCTTCCCCTATGAATTGTGGTCATGGTTGCCTGCCTCAGAGGGACTGTGGTAGTATGAAACAGTTCATCCATCAACACCAAACCTGTTATAGCTCAGAAAATGCCACACAGAAATGTGACTCTCCCATTGGGTGGGGCTACTCAGCAGTTGTCCAGTACTTTAGAGGGTTAATCCAGAGTGGCCATCTGGGGTTTACTGGGTAACAGTGGGATTGCATATATTTTTTGTAGATGTGTTTTTTATTTAGAAATGAGTTGAGATGGCAGGATACATCATATGAGGAAATTTTCAGGGAATGAGGGTTACATAGCTTAGAGAAGGGATGGTGGGGTGGGAGGGTAAGAGGTTAGGTTGGAGTGGGAGAGCTTTATTCTGTGCAATGCCAGAGGGCACTCTGAGGGGAGTGGGTGCAACCATGCGAGTGTCAGGGAGGCAAACTTCAGCTTAAAATGCAGAAGAGCTTCCTAACCAGGGCTTTGAACTGGTTATTTCCAGTTCAGCCCCTTGCGGAGAACTTGCATTTCCACCGCAGATATACTGAATCAGAATGTACATTTTAACAAGATCCCCAGGTGATTATCTCACTAAAATGTAGCTTCTAATTCAGTATATCTGGGGTGGAAATGCAAGTTCTCAGCAGGGGGTCTAACCGGAAATAACCGGTTCTGAAGCCCTGCTTCTAACAGTGAACCTGCTCTTTGGTGGGATGGAGCTCCACACAGAGTGGTGACCTCCTAATCCTGAATGTGATTAAACTGAGTCTAAAGGCTACCACCTGTCTGCCAGTTTGTTGTGTTGCTATGAGCATTGCTTGCATGTTGTTATGATGCTGGAAGCTGTGCCACTGGTATTTCAAATACCAGCAGGGTCACCCATGGTGGACAGGTTTCAGTGCAAGTTCCAGACTGAGGCAGACTATGAAGAAAGGCCCGACAACCTACTTCAAAAATTAGCCAATGAAAACCCTATGCATCACAACAGAATATTGTCCAACCGAGTGCTGGGAGATGAGACCCCCTGGGTTAGAAGGCACTCATAATACGCAGTGGCTGAAAACTGGACTTGTGCCTACAAACGATTGTGAAGATGGTGCAGGGCCGAGCAATGTTTTGCTCTGTTATACGTAAGGTTGTCATGAGTTGGAGCCCACTCGATGGTAACTAACAACAACAGCAATGCCTACTGGTCGTGGGCACCATGGAAAGACTTCCTATAATGTGCTATAAAGCAGGCAGAAGATAGTCACGTAACAGTCCTTTTCCCTCAGTTCCAGCCCAGTGATTCTGCGATTCTCCTATCATCCAAACACAGATGCAGAGGTGGAGTGATGGCCACAGGGCCAAAGCCGGCAGCTGTCCATGCTCTTGGCCTTTCATTACGGGTATGATCTAGAGGGAATTGACAGGACAGAGAGCAAACAAAAAACTCTTTGTGGGTTGGAAATTGAGTAACCTCATTTGTTCCTATTCTTCTGCTGTGGTTATCTTTGTCTCCTTTAAATAATATCCTATTTTCTATCAATTCAGGCTAACAGTGGGAGTTTGATTGGTCAACCATGTGGGGCATATATAGAATAGAGAACAAATGTGCTTTGATTCCCTAGTGGTTCCACCAGCTGGGGAGTTTCAAAGATTTCTTTTTAAATCTCACTTAAAGGTGGAATAAAGGAAATGGGCTGTAATAGAAGCATGTCTGGAACATAGAAAGGTGGCAAGCAAGGAATTTCTTGCTAAATGGGGGTAGCAAAGAATCTCTTTCTCTGGGGCGAAGAGTGTTAAAAATTTACAGGCTTACCTAGAACCACAGTATCTTAAAGGAATTCAGAGATTTTTCTACCTCAACTTTCCATTTAATAAATCGTACACGATATTTATAAATTCAAGTTTACAAACTGTTTTGCACACATGATCTCATGTTATCTTGTGAGGTGTGGCAAATAATACTCTACTGTTTAACAGATGGGAAAAACTGAGACACAGAGAGTCTGGGTTACATGTTCAAGATCATGCGGGTAATAAATGGATGAGCCAAGCCTTGAACTTTAATCCCATAATCTTCCTACTACACTATACTGAGAGGTTAGATTTTAAACTAACACTTATCGAGTACTTATGTTATGCCAGTCACTGGGCTAAGCACTTTACATGAGTTAGCTCACTTAACGACAATCCTCATTTTTCAACATCCCCCATGGATTAGTTTACAACAATCCTCATTTTCCAGATGCAGAAACTGAGGATATGCTCTCTTTAGTCTTCTGGCTCTACAAAAGCCTAGATTGCAATTTAGTCTCAAGTTTGTTACAGACTCACCTTATCTCAAGTGAATATGGACATGCCTGTGTGTGTACAGAGTGTGTGTGCCTTCCTGAGGTCCACACTGGATATAGAGCTGCCTGGTGGGCACTTCCACCTGATTCTACGCCTGGAAAAAGAAACATTCCATTTCTCTAACTGAACTCTGCCTTCTGCTCCTCCTTCTGCATTCCCGCGCCATCACTCAGGCACGGTACTTGGCTACTTTCACACACACCTGGTGTTGGCGTTGAAGACCTCTAGATTCTAGTTGGCCAAAGTTGCTCATGTCCATCCTGGCCTTTTCATTCTCACTACTGTGCCTTGGTTCAGACCCACACTACCTGGACTTTGGCAGTAGATGTCTAATGGACTCTTTCTCCCTTCCTTACATCCTACAGATTGCTCCAACTTACATTTCCCAGAATCATGGCTTTCGTCCAATCATTCTCTTTCTCCAAAACCTTCATTGGCTTCCAGTTAGAGTCGCTCATTCCACAAATGTTAATTTAAAGCAACTACTAAATGCCAAACTGAAGCAGTTAAGAGTTCAGGCTATTAGCCAAAGGGTCGGCAGTTCAAATCCACCAGCCACTCCTTGGAAACCCTATGGGGCAGTTCTACTCTGTCCTATAGGGCCACTATGAGTTGGAATCGACGCGACAGCACACAACAACAAGTGCCAAACACACTTCTAGGTGCTGGGCATATGAGTGAACGAAGAAATTACAAAACCCTATCCTTGTGTAACCTAAAAAGCACAAGTTTTTCAGCCATCTACACTTGGGCTCAACTGATCTGCAAAAAGTGAGAGACCTTTTTTGTCTCTCCACACCATCTGCAGGTAACACCCACATACCCTGTAATTCAGGCATACTGAACACTCTTGGTGTTCTTCCTAGACTCTGTGCCTAGTTTGGCTGTTACCTCGGTCTGGAATTCCCTTTCAACAGCCCAGATATCTGGTGACCGAGATTAATTCCATCTCTTCCCCAAATCCTTCCGAGACCATGCTCCAACCTCACCTCCTTGTAGTCAGAAGTAATTTCTCCCTCACCTATACTGTGTGCAATGTTTTTGTACCTGTACCTAATTATCACAGTCTGTGTTATTTATGTATGTGTCTCTCTCCTTCCTAGATTGAGATCCTCGAGCAAAGAAACTGCATCTTAACCTGTGTTTGTATACTCAGCACTTTCTTTCCCTCAGTTCCTGGCGCACAGTAGGTGCCTAATAAGTATAGCCACTTTAAAATGGTTAGATGTTAAAGTTCTCGATGGTTCCCCTTTCCACCCCAATCATCTACGTTCCTCTCATCCCCGCCCCCCCGCCCCCCCAAAACAAACAAACAAACAAACAAACAAACTGCTTAAGGAGCTTCCACAAATGAACCTTGCGCACGGGTGTACAACTTCAGGAAGGCGCTTCTAAGCCTCTAGGTGGCAGTGTTACTGTGCTGAAAGTGAGGGAATTGAGAGTCAGGTCAAGCTGGGAAATCTTAAGAACCCCTTTTCAGAGTTCCTGCCTTCCCGTCTCCTCTTCCTCCCTTCTCTCTCCCACATCCTCCCTCTCTCCCGCCTCTCTTCCGCTTACCCTCTCCCTCTCCTTTTCTTCATCTCCCTCTCCCCTTTCTTCCCATCTCTCCCATTTCTGTTCACCCATAAGACTCTTCAAAGATTTTTAAAACCCCAGGATGCAATTGTGAGGACTGAGGAAAACATGTAAGACCTGCTGGAGACCCTGCCTCCTTCCTCACACACTGAGTAGAATTTAAAAATTTAGTATTTCTATTAGATTTAAATTTTGGAAGTGCGGGTGGATTAAGATCTTCAGAGATGGGAGATCGGGACCAGGTGTTTTAAGAAGCAGTGGAGGAAATAATTCACAAACGGTCTTACAACGTGTCCGTGTTATCTAACTCCACCATTTGCCACTCCCGGTGTTGTCGTCAGTGTCGGGGCTGAATGGTGCAGTGGGACTTGGTCCAGGGAGGGTATAGGGCTGTGTCAACAGAAGGCGTTTCAGTTCACTGTGGACGGGCACAGTGCAGCGGGAGCCCAGTTCCAAGGAGTCTGGAGAGCAGGACAGAGACTGGTGGCAGGGACTAGCAGGGTGGGAGAGGGGCGCAGAGCTGCACAGGCAGAGGAATGCACGCTGCCTTTGCTCCTTGGTAACAAATAATCTTTTCGCTCCTATTTTTCCATCATGCCCACTGCTCTAACAATTCTGTATTTCAAAGGGGGGATGGCGGAGGAGGGAACTGGTAATTTAAGTATGAAAAATGTCATTTTGCCTCAGAGCAAACTGCCTTTATATGCCCTAGCTCCTTTTGTGTGGTTTGGATTTAGGCATATCTGGAAGATCATTTGCCCAGTACTAATAGGAAGGCCCACTGTGCTTATTTGTTGAGATGTAATGGGGCTTTGCCTCGCTGTGAGAATAGCAGCCACCTAGCTCCACTGCTTTCTGTTTTTCAGTCACCAAGAAAAATTTTATTTCTCTCTGTCTCTCTGACTCTCTGTCTCTGTCTCTTTCACACACACACCCACACCCACCCACACGCACACAACAAAAGAACCCCTGCATTTCCACTTATAGCACAGTTTCTTCTTTGAGACAATTACAACCCATTCACTTTCCTCCAAATTCCATTCTTTATTCTTTTCCTGCCCTAGGTTTAAGGTTATTTGGTTTAGAAGAGAAGTCCTTTTGCTTGCCTGCAGTTAATCCTACACTTCGTCCTGCCGAATTCCTCAATATCTTTTTTTGTCCTCTGAACACGAGCTGTATTTTTTCCCTCCTTTCTCTTTCAAGTAGCATGTATTTATTATCTATAACTTTTGGAGACCATGCATTTATTGTTCAATACTTGATTTCACTGTTGCTGTTATTTATCATTAAAAAAAAAATGTCAAGTACAACTTTAAAAGAGATTTAGGACTTTCCTGTCCCCTAAAAAAAGTATGTCTGCTGTTTTTTACATTCTGCCCCAAGTTCTTCCCTGACCTGTACCACTGATCTCTGCCCCCAGGGAGTGTTCGGAGGCCCATGCATGATGTGCTATGTTCTGGAACTGTTTAGAGCCTCATAGCACTATTGTCTCTTGGAGAGTAAAATTCTCCCCTCTCCACGCTTTATATGGGGGAGAATGAAAGCATCTGTCAGATGGATCTGGAATGTGGCCAAAGTCTTTACAATTCCCCAAAGATCCATGAACCAAAAAAAAAAAAAAAAATTTTTTTCTTTTCCTTTCCTTGCCTCCTCAGATGATTTCTCAAATGTGGCTCAAACTACCTTGTCCCTAGGATGTGGCTGGCACCCCCTGTAACTCCTTGTTAAGTTTGTCTTCCTCTTACAGGGTCCCTCGTAGTTTGACTATTGCTCTTGAGCCTCAGGCCCACTCTTGGAACCATAAGGAAACTCATTGCCCACCAGTGTGAGAAGTACAAAGCCTGTCTGCTGTGCCTTTCTTCTGTCAAAGGCATTCCTAGCCATTATCTAAAAATTTGGCTACAACAGAGAAGTGGTGGCCTCGAAGGGCACCCAATAGCCTGAGGTGCAGCTGTGGAAGAGGAATTGGTATGGTGGAATAGTTGAAAGCATGGGTTTCCAAGTTAGTCAGACCTAGGTTCCAATCACCAGGCCCCCACTGTGTGGCACTGGGGCGGTTACTAATCTCTCCAGGCCTTCTTTCCTCATCTGTACAATAGGGATAATAATAGTACTCAAAGGATTTTTCTGAGGATTAAATGAGATAATGTAGGCAAAGTTCTTAGCACAGTGCCTGGGACATGCCTAGTGCTCAGTGAATATTATCTGTGATTAAGATTATGAGTCTTAAAGCTGGAAGACACCTTAGCAATCACCTACCCACTCCTTCATCTTACAGCCGAGCACGTGATACTCAGGCAGCTGTCCACAGTCAGTAGCCAGTTGCTGACTCCTGATCCAGCATGCTTTCCCAAGCTGCAAGTCCTGGGCCCTCCATACTGTTCTAATGATGGCAGTGTGTTGGGATACACTAGTTATGGGTGCATAGTCACTCATTCAATAAATATTTATTGGGAAGATGCAGTGACAAGTAATACACAGATCCCACACTCAGTGATCCTATTGCATCATAGGGGAAAAAGAATATGCATCAATATCTAAAATTCAGAGCACTGTAAGTGTTCATTAGGAGTCCCTGGGTGGTACATTTGATTAGGGTGCTTGGCTGCTAAACAAAAGGTTGGAATTTTGAGTCCACCCAGAGGTGCCTTGGAAGGAAGTCCTGGTGATCTGCTTCTGAAAAATCAGCCATTGAAAACCCTATAGAGTACAGTTCTACTCTGACACATTTGGGGTTACTATGAGTCGGAGTCAACTCAATGCTGGTTTATAAGTGCTCATTAAACAAGGACTAAAAGAAGTACCATGGAGGGGAGAGAAAAGAGGGGCTACATAAAGCTGAACGATCAGGTGACACTCAGAAAACATTTACTGGGCCCCTATTGTATGCTAGATACAATGGGGCAAACAAACTTTGAGAACAGGAACGGTGTCTTATTTATCTTTGAATACTCACTATCCAGCATGATGCTTGGCAAGTGGTAGGTGGACAACAAATATTTGTAGAGTGAATGAGTAATCCAAGGTCTCCGTCTTCTATCATTAGTCTAGCAGTCATGATGAGGACCAGCTGGCAGGGCCACAGCCTCTTCATCTGTTTCCTTCTGCTGCTTGTTACTTTCCCAAGGTCTGTACCTCTAGGCACTTATAGCAGGACAGCAGCCCTTAGAAGTTAACCCTGTGATGATTGCTATGTTTGCTCTGCTTTAGGAAGGACTCTGCTCATAGAGGGAGACCCTGGGTGGTGCAACTGAGAGGTTGGAGGTTCATATCCACCCAGAGATGCCTCAGAGGAAAGGCCTGGTGATCTACGTCCAAATGATCAGCCATTGAAAATTCTACGGAGCACAGTTCTACTCTGACACACATGGGATCACCAAGAGTCAAAATCAGCTCGACAGTAACTGGTTTTTGGGTTTTCTGCTCATAGGTGTCTGACTTCCATGTGAGGCCACCTTCTCTTTTCTTTCGAAGCACCCGTATCCTATGTCCCACACCCACAGCACTTTGCTCTATGCTAATCTGACCCATGACGCCATTTTGTGACATTATTGCCCAGCCGGGCTGCTCTGTTAAAAAGCAAGTGGAGAGTTGTGATCTGATTTCTGCTAGGTTCTGCTGCTTTGGCTTGAGGATTGGGAGGAACTATGTGGGTAGATTTATCTCCCAAATAATCTTCCCAGAAACCTGTGTCGGCTGTCTTTGTGGGACAAATGGATATGGTCAGTATTATTGATTTGACCTTTTCCCCTCTCCTGGTGGACAGTGTGAGTGCCCTCACAGCTCCACTCTCCTTGGTGCAGTGAGGCAATTTAGAGCCATTTCTAGGAAACCCACGTTCTTACCTTTCGCCTTTTGGAGGGAGAAAAACACAAAATAACCAGGCTGTAACACTGAAGGTTCTGGTCACGTGGCACACTGGAGCCCACTGAAAACAATTTGGTGGACACAGTTCTAACGTGAGTTTTCATTTCTGATGGAGATTTCTTTTCCACTTGAAATCCGCCTGACTGGTTGAGCTTTTCAGTGACTTGTGGGTGGTACAGAAAGTGGAACATTCTGATTTTTCCTTCCTCTTGCAGTGAAGGAAGAGTGTGGGCTTAAAGAACTTTATTTTTAGTCTAGCACTTAGGTTGCTGTGGTCAGTGGCACTGTATGCTTCTCATAGGTAGAGGGGCTCAGAAGTATCAGTCATGGTTAGCATAATCCATTTAAAAAAGCATAATTGTGTATTGTTTTGTTTTTATTATTCAATTATGCATGCTCATTAGAGAAAAAAAATCAGGAAATCAGATAAGCAAAACCAAGGAAGAATGATAAAAACACCACAATCCTAACACCTTACAGATATTTATCTTTCTAGACATTGCATGGCCACCTTTTGGGGTCAGAGCACAGAAATGACATAATTCCCTCTCCACCACTGATTTAAAAAAAAAAAAAGTCTTCCTCATATAAACTGAAGTGTAATAATGAAAATACCTTGTATTTGTACGCTATTTTCTAATTACAAAACACATTTGGGTAGATCATCTTATTTAACCTTACAACCCTCTGATTTAGGTTGTTATTGTCCTGATTTTATAATAAAAAAAAAAAAATGAGACTCAGAAAGGTATAGTGATTTTCTCCAGTTAAACAGTAGAGCTGGGACTTGAACTGAGGTCTTTAATTTCAAGACTAAAGTATACACTATAAGATCCCAGCCACCTCATCATTTTATGGGAACCCTGTGTATCAGTTAGGTCTTGCTACAATAGTGCTGTGTAACAAACCACTTCAAAACTTGGTAGCTCACAGCAACAAGCATTTATATTATCTGAATTTGACTATAGCTTGATGATCTAGACTGGGCTAGCCTGAGCAACTCTGCTTCAGGCTGCAGATTGGCTGGACTTGGCTTAAGGCTCAGCTTGGGCTCAGGTCTGTCCCATGTATTTTTTCTGAGGTCCAGAGAGAACAGGATGCTCTTCTCAAGGCAATCTTTGGAATACGAATTCCAGGATAAACCACACAAATGCACTTGAAGCCTCTGCTCTTGCCATGCCTGGTAATATTCCATTGGCCAAAATAAGTCACAGCGCCAAGCCCATGAGATGGGGAAGGATATACTGACAGCAGTAGGAGGGGAAGGAAAGTGAATTTTGCTGAATAATAATACAAACTATCACAATATGGCTTCTTATTCACTATTCTCCTGCCTGCGAGATATACTCACCCCAACTCAATGTGTTTAAATAGCTCATTCAATCTGCATCAGTCTTGAAGTCTAGGATCTTGTAATTTACACCAAATCTTGATTTGGTTTCTATTGACTGAAAACTCATTATTATGGATTGAATTGTATCCCCCCAAAATGTGTGTCAACTTGGCTAGGCCATGATTCCCAGTATTGTGTGGTTGTCCACCATTTTGTGATCTGATGTGATTATTTTATGTGTTGTAAATCCTAACCTTTATGATGTTAATAAGGCAGGATTAGAGGCAGTTATGTTAATGAGGCAGGACTCAATCTACAGGATTAGGTTGTATTGTGAGTCACTCTATTTTGAGATATAAAAGAGAGAAGCAAACAGAGAGAGAGGGACCTCATACTACCAAGAAAGAAGCGCTAGGAGAGGATATCCTTTGGACCCGGGGTCCCTGTGATGAGAAGCTCCTAGACCAGGGGAAGATTGATGTTAGCTCCCCCAGAGCCGACAGAGAGAGAAAGCCTTCCCCTGGAGTTGGCACCCTGAATTTGGACTTCTAGCCTCCGAGACTGTGAGAGAATAAACTTCTGTTTGTTAAAGCCATTTGCTTGTGGTATTTTCTGTTATAACACCACTAGATAACTAAGACACTTATGAACTAAAAAGATAAGTTATTTGCTCTGCAAACACCCAACATACAATTTTGAGCAGAGGCAGGATATCTACAGTAAATACTCCCATTTGAAAAAGGAAAGAACAGGAGGCACATAGCAGTCATTGCTCCACAGCAATTCTGAAATCCTCCTGGGCATGTGTAGCGAGGTTTCCCTTGTCTGGGAGTATAGGATGTTCTTTCACTAGGCCAGGGTTTAGCAACTATAAAGCGTCTGTGACCAGCCAGTACGTGGCTTTGTAGGCCAGACAGTATGTGTCACAACTTCTCAACTTTGCTATTGTAGCAAAAGTAGCCACAGACAATATGTAAATGCGTGGGTGTGGTTGTGGTCCAATAAAACATTATTTGCTAACATAGGTGACAGTTTGGGTTTGGCCCCCCGGCCATAGTTTTCTTACCCCTGGATTGGGCCCTAGTTCAGCTCTCTAAAAGTGACTCACTAGTCCATTGTTCTCAAAGTCTTTTGGCTCCAACCTCCAGGAGGTCCTTCCTTTTTCATCATATACCATACATGACCACTTTTGAAGAGAAATGTGGAGAATAAAACTTTTTTTTTTTTTTTTTTTATTTATAAATAGCTGAGCAACTTTCTCTGCCTTCTTTTTGCTTGTAGAAATTGGGGGCCCAGAAATTTTTTTTACATCTTTTTAACAGTTACAGTCTCAGTATTATTATTAGTATTATTATACTAATACAAGTATCTCAAAAGTTTTGTGAGTCTCCTGTGTACTTGATTTCAGTCAACTCCATTTGCCAAAAGTTACATCTATGATTCATTCTGAGATATGTCTCTCTTAAGACTTTATTTCGGCTACTTTGGGTATATCGGGTCTCTGTGGGATCATACCTTTTATCTTTCTAGGAGCCCTTTGTTCAGGTGAAAAAACTGCTAGGCCCACTTCAACACTTTCAGAAGTTATAACAAAAGTTGTGACAGCCATGATCTTGGTTTAAGTTTTGTCCTAAGGTGATAAGGTGAAAAACGGTTTTACTTTTAAGCCTGCAAGTCCTGGAATTTCTGGGATTTCAATGTTCTCTCTCAATTCTGCTGAAAAACTGGTCAATTATTTTCTAAGCTCAACTTTTTCTTGCAATACCGTATCTAGCTAGTAACAACCAGCTTACAACAGCTATCAACATTCTGCCTTGACATTTTCCTGCCCAATGGTACAAGTTCACTAAGCACATTTTCTGTCTTCCAAGTTATCACAGATGAGTTTCATCAAGTGCTTCATCACTAAATATCACATGATGGCATGTCTCCAGCCTCCCATAAGTTTCCTCACTATCTGCTGCCAAGTCCCAAACCACGATCACATATTTTAGGCTTTCATTATGGCAGTACCCCACTTCTGATACCAATTTCTGCATTCGCTAATATTACAACAATAATGCTGCGTAATAAACTACCTCCAGACTCATTGACTTACAACAACCAGCGCATATGCTCATATTCACAGGTCTGCTGGATGATTGTAGTTCAACAGAAGTAGTCTGGGTTCAGCAAGTGGTCCAGTTCCAGGGTGCACATTGACTGGGCTTGGCTCTAGGCTCTGGTTTAGGCTCAGGTCTTCTTGATACCATATGTGTTTGCTTTTGGCCTAGACTGAAAAGGGACAGCAGCCAGTCGGGGTAGTTCTTCTTATAGTGTATCACTGGATGCCAGTTGAACCACAAAATACATTTAAATCTTCCTTTTGCATCACATCTACTAACATTCCATTGGACAAAGAAAATTGTATATCTAAGCCCAACATCAATGAGGCAGGGAAGTTTACTCTATTCACAGTGGGAAGGGAAAGAGAGTGACTTATTTTTTTTGCTAGCATTCTCTTTCAAGATGTAAGTGTCAAAAAGAGAAGGAAAAGAAATGGACGTTTATCAAATGCCTTACTCTATTCAGGACACCTGGTTTTTCAGTCTGTTTCTGAAAGCAGCTCTATGACCAAGTTCTGGCTGATAAAATGGAAGTGATACGCACTACTCTGGATTGTACTCTTAAAATAAATGGGCATGCTCTCCCATTGCTCCTCTCTACCTCCTACTGTCTGGGATGTAACTGTGGGAGTGGAAGAGCCATGCTGATATCCAAAATAGAAGTCACATATTGATGATGACAAGGCTGCCTTCCCAATCCTGGACTGTTCTGCAGGAAGAGAAACTTATATCTTGTCTGAGTCAATTATTTTTCATATCTTTGTTGTAGCAGCTTAGACTTACGTAATACTGCTTCCAGATTATTACATACATGATAGAGGAAAAACTATCTTGTTTAAACCACTGCATTTTGGGGTCTCTTTGTTAAAGCAACCTAATCTGTTCCTTAACTAAAAGAGACTAATACTCAGATTTATGGTTTTTAGGAGTTAAATGAGATAATGTAAAAATATATATATGTATAACATCAGAACCTAGTACAATTTCTCAGTTAATGACAGTTGTTGTTGTTATTACTGGTCAAAGACTGGCCATATTCAGTGAAAATTTGCTTAGCTCTACCCAGCTGTCAACATTAACCCTCAGGGAGCTCCTGTTTCCTCTCCTCCATCCCCCTCAATGCAGTGGTTGCCTCGGTCATCTTCTTCAACTGTGTCTCAGTTCAGCTTCAGCCACTTTGTCGATAAATAGTAAAGGTGTTTGAGTGGGAGAACTCGGGGCTTGAGTGAGATTTGTGGGTGTGGTGGGGGTGTTTCATCGGCTTCAAAAAAATAGCAGAATGTTGTATATTTTTGTCCTCTTGGCATCACATATCCTGGACTTTTTGAAAATAGCTCTGTCTCTGCCAGACCTCACTCAAATGCATGCCATTTATGTTAAAGGGAACGGGGTAGAGTGTAGGTGGTTCAAGGAAAAGTCATCATCATTTCTGGAAAAACAGCCTTACATTTAATAACCTATGGATGGAAGACCACTAATATTTTCTATGCATAGGAAGAATAGTATATTTTCATTATTATTCAGAGTTTATAGAGAAGTGTCATGAGACTGGCAAAAAGAGTGACTCTAGTGCCTCGAAGAAAATCTTTCCTTCACTCCTGCAATGAAGCATTCTTCATTCCGTGTTTATTGAGTATTCTCACAAGCCAGAAACTTTGTTGGGGATATAAAGATGAATGAGATATGTTTCTATTGTCAAAGAATTTACTATCTAGCAGTTGCAAGAAGGCAATATGTGCAATGCTTAAGAGAATGGGCCCCTGGAGTCAGCCCACTTGGTTCCAACCCTGGCTTTGATGCTTAGCAGCCTTATGACCTTGGGCAATTAACTGCTTTGTGCCTCAGTCACCTCTTCTGTCTCATGAAGAGAACAAGAATAATGCACTTCATAGGGTTGTTGTAAACATTAAATAAGTTAGTATAGGTAAAACACTTAGAACACAGACTGGTATATAGTAAATGTCAACTATGTGTTAGCCATTATTATCCTTTAGACTGTAAGCTCTGTGAGGACAGGGCATCTTGTCCCTTTGTTTACTACTGTATCTTTAGCAGCTAGATTAGTGCCTTGAACCCATAGGCATTCAATAAATATTTGTTGAATGAATGGATGAGTGAGTACAATGGCATTGAAGTTTTTGCTCCTTCTAGACCATCCACCTTCCAAAAAAAACGGCATATTTATTGAGTGCTTACTATGCTCCAGGCTCCATGCTAAGTTATTTAATGTGTTATTTCATTTAATCTTCCATAAACTTTATGGGTTAGGTTTTATTATCATTACATTTTACAGAGGTAGAAACTGAGGCTCAGAAAGGTAAAGTAACTGGCCTGAAATCACACAGATGGTGATTGGTGGTTGTTATGGATTTAATTGTGTTGAAATCCTAACCCCTGTACCTGTAAATATAACCATTTAGAATTAGGGGTTTTCTATTGTTATGTTAATGAGGCCATACCAGTGCAGGGTGGGTCCTAAACCTAATCACTTCTGAGTTATGGAAAGAGCAGACTAGACACAGAAACACATACGGGGGAAAGCAGATGCCAAGAAACAGCAAGGAACACCAAAGAATGCCAAGAGTCAGCGGCAGACACCAGAAACTAACAGAGAGGCTCGCAGAAGGAATTCACACGCCTTTGACCTGATTTGGAATTCTAGTCTCCAAAACTGTGACAAAATAAATCTCTGTTCTTTCAAACCACCTACTTGTGGGATTTTTGTTATGGAAATGCTAGGAAACTGAGACAGCAATTTCAGGATTTGAACAGAGTACCTTCTCGCTCAGGTGCATGTGCTTTTAAACCACGGCTCTCTCCTGACTCCCCAAGCCCCTGTGGATGGGCAAGCAAATAGGTCCATCAGTGCATTCCCATGCACCACCTGTGTTCCCTTTCACAGGTGCCATCTGCAGCATGCAAAGGGAGCTGGGCGCCATGGGAAAGAAAATCCATTGAAATTTGCGTTTGGTGTTTTGGCTGCTGTGTGCTCTTCCCATGGTTTGTCAGCTGAGAAGTCGAGAGCGGGATTTGGCTGAGTGCTAAACAGCTCATTGCCTCAGCTGCTCCTATCTTCCTTCATGTTCAGGAAACAGAAGAGGCAGTCTAACTTTGAGCTAATAGGTCTGACCCATTCATTATTTACCCAGGGCTGTCCTTTATCACAGGAACTCCTAAGTGTTTGACAAAGAAGAAGGCATTTCATTAGTGCCTGGGAGGTTATGGGGTAGGCAGATGGTTGCTGTTTTCCTCTTTTTCTGGACAGAAACAAGCTTACATTCTGACGACTCCAGTAAGCAAGTCAGAAAATGCTTCTCCCTGTTCTCATCCTCACTCTTTGTTAAATGTAAAATAAAACCCTTTCTAGCCTCCTGTTATAATGCAGATGTTGACAATTTGGTATTCACAGGCATTACAGTCCTAAAGCGACAAGAGAGCAATAATAGTTCCATTTTTCAAGCTGAAAGAAGTGAAGAAAAAAATCCAAGCCTTGCGTTGCAATTTTGAAGGATTCTATGGGCAAAATATTGAATGACACAGGAAGCATCAAAAGAAGATGGAAGGAATATACAGAGTCACTGTACCAAAAAGAACTGGTCAACGTTCAACCATTTAAAGAAGTAGCATACGATCAAGAATTGATGGTATTAAGAAGTCCAAGCTGCACTGAAGGCACTGGCAAAAAACAAGACTCCAGGAATTGAGATGTTTCAACAAACAGATGCAGCACTGGATGTGCTCACTCACCTATGCCAAGAAATTTGGAAGACGGCTTCTTGGCCAACTGACGGGAAGCTATCCATATTTGTGCCCATTCTAAAGAAAGGTGATCCAACAGAATGCAGAAATTATTGAACGACAGCATTAATACCACATGCAAGTAAAATTTTGCTGAAGATCATTCAAAAGCGGTTGCAGCAGTACATCAACAGGGAACTGCCAGAAATTCAAGCTGGATTCAGAAGAGGACGTGGAATGAGGGATATCCTTGCTCATGTCAGATGGGTCTTGGCTGAAAGCAAGAATACCAGAAAGATGTTTACCTGTATTTATTGATTATGTGAAAACATTTGACTGTGTGGATCATAACAAATTATGGATAACATTGTGAAGAATGGGAATTCCCGAATGCCTAATTGTGCTCATGAGGGACCTAAACATAGTTCAAGAGGCAGTTGTTCAAACAGAACAAGGGGATATTGCGTGGTTTAAACTCAGGAAAGGTGTGCGTCAGAGTTGTATTCTTTCACCATACTTATTCAGTCTGTATGCTGAGCAAATAATTTGAGATGCTAGACTATATGAAGAAAAAGTTGGCCTTAGGATTGGAGGAAGACTCATTAACAACCTGTGATATGCAGATGACACAACCTTGCTTGCTGAAAGCAACGAGGACTTGAAGCACTTACTGATGAAGATCAAAGATCTCAGCCTTCAGGATGGATTACGCCTCAACACAGAGAAGACAAAAATCCTCACAACTGGACCAATAAGTAACATCATGATAAACAGAGAAAAGATTGAAGCTGTCAAGGATTTCATTTTACCTGGATCCACAGTGAATGCCCATGGATGCAACAGTCAAGAAATCAAATGACATTGCATTGGGCATATCTGCTGCAAAAGACCCCTATAAAGTGTTGTTGAAAAGCAAAGATGTCACTTTGAGGACTAAGGTGTGCCTGACCTGAGCCATGATATTTTCAATCACCTCCTACTCATGCAAAAGCTGGACAATGAATAAGGAAGACTGAAGAAGAATTGATGCCTTTGAATCATGGTGTTGGTGAAGAATATTGAATATACCATGGACTGCCAGAAGAATAAACAAATCTGTCTTAAGAGTACAGCCAGAGTGCTCCTAGGAAGCGAGGATGGCGAGACTTCGTCTCAAGTACTTTGGACATGTTATCAGAAGGAACCAGTCCCTGGAGAAGGATATCACGCTTGGTAACGTAGAGGATCAGCTAAAAAGAGGAAGACCCTTGACAAGATGGATTGATACAGTGGTTGCAACAATGTGCTCAAACATAGCAACGATTATGAGGATGGCACAGGACCGGGTAGTGTTTCTTTCTGTTGTACATAGGGTCTCTATGAGTGGAACTGACTGAATGGCAGCTAACAACAACAACAACAGTTGTACCTTAATATACATTCTTGACTAGCAGCTACCCTCAGCCCTGTGCATATTGACAGAGCCAGTGGGGTTGAGGCGAGGGGGCTTTGTAGGTGACCTGGTGCCTTTGATCGTTGGCTAGTGGTGTCTAAATATTGCAGGTCATATAGTGTCAGAAGACTCTAATTTATTAAATCTAAGTCTTTCATCTCTAGGAATCAATGGCTGGAAGAACCATGACCTGATTAGTTAGTAATATCCGTTATGTTGGATGGAAAATAATAATAATCACAATAATAATAACGATGATAACAATAGATAATATTTAGTGAGTGCTTCTGTATGCCTATATTGTGCTAAATGATTTACATGCATTATGTAATTTACTAATCAGAACAAACTTATAAAGTTTTCATGTAACAAAAATTAAGCACCTGCTGTATGTTCTTTCTTGTTTTAGGCACTTGGTATATATCAATGAACAAAACAGCAGGGGAGAAAAAGCAATAGACATAATGAGTTATATAGCATATTAAAAAGGTAAAAAGTGCTGTGGAAAAAGAACAAGTAGAGCTGAGGTAAGGTACTTGGAGTAAGTAGAGGGACAGTTTACAATTTTAAATAGAGTGGTCATTGAGGAGGTGGTGTTGGATCAAAGACTTAAAAGAGGAAGGAGTGAGCTGTGCAGACAGCTGGAGGGCAAGGGCACCACCAGTGAAAAGGCCCAAGATGGGAGGGAGCGTGCTCTGTACTTTCGAGGAATAGCAAAAGGGGGTAGTTCAGAGGGAAGGAGGGAGTGGAGGAGGAGATGAGAGCAGAGAAGTAGTAGAGGGGTGGATTGTATGAGAACGTATTGGGGATCCACTGGAGGGTTTTAAGCAAACTAATGATATGATCTTACTTACTCTGGCTGTTGTGGTAGAATTACCAAATAAAACCAGCTGCCATCAAGTGACTTCAACTCATGGCAACCCATGTGTTTCAGAGTAGAACTGGGCTCCATAGGCATTTCAGTGGTTGACTTTTCAGAAGTAGATCACCAAGTCTTTCTTCCTAGGCACCTCTGGGTGGACACAAACCTCCAACCTTTTGGTTAGCAGCTGAGATCACCAACTATTTGCATCACCCAGGGACTCTGGTGTGGTAGAATAGTAATTTATTATTTCTATTTTATATCTGAGGGAACTTGGATTTAGATGGGTTTGGTAACCTGCCCAAGGTGACAGTACTAGTACTTGACAGAGCAGGACAAGCCCCAGGTCTACTTGACTTCAAACTCCATACCCTCAACTACCGCACTGCATTACTTATATAATGCGCTCAAAAACACCCTTTCCTTCTAACCTCCTGCAGCAAACAGATGAGCTTCATCTGCTCCTCATACATCTTTCCCCCACTGTACCTGCCCCCTCCCCCTCCCCAACCATGCTGGGATGTGGTAACTTTTGTTCAGTCTTATAAAAAGCTTTAGTCTCTTGCTATCAGTGTATCCCCTCTCCTGTTGTGTGTGGATTTATTTCATCATAAGAGAGAGTTCCTTGAGATTCCATCTCCCACACTTGTTTCCCCACTAAGGGAGCAGTGAGTGTGTGAAGATCGTGTTTCATTTCCATGTTCACTTTGGGACTAGAAGAACCATTCCAGGCACTGGGCACTCTTGACTTTCTCTTCAGTGGCAGGGGAGTTGACGGCAGAGAGATCATAGTCACGCGGTGGGAAATCAGGGCTCTATTTTCATTCCTTTCCCTGGAACTAGCACTTCTGTCTCAGTAGGGGCCCCTTTAATGAATCAGTTAAGGAGGCTATTATTATTGGAAACTGTTTTCAGCCCAGTTAAGATCTTGTGACATGTCAGTTGGGATAATAAAAATGAGTTATCTCTCAATTTTTTTTTATTAGGGTGTTTATTAGAAGATTGAAATGTTCATTAGGTATAGTAAAGCAATGCATTCATCTTTAGCCCATCAGAAGCAAAATGGAACCTGTATTGTACTTAGGGTTAATGTGGTGGCCTTTTTTTATATGTAGATCTGAGTTCTAACTCTGCTTCAACTGCAGGTGAAAATGAATTTGTGAGGATCACAACTCAGGTTCGGGGACTTTTCTTTTGCCTCAGGTGACCATGTAAAAGTTGACTATGCCTGCTTGCTTACGAGTAAGACAGTGGGTGAGTGGTTGGAATATTGCTGAGCCGAAGATGAGGGTTGGGGAGGGTGGGAGCTCATACAAGACCCTGTTATTAGCCCAGGGAGTGGAGTCAAAGATTTTGTAACCTTCATAATTTTTGACCGTGACATTTTTCAAACATATAGAAAAGTATAAGGGTAAATGACTGACATCCATATAGCCTTCATCCAGTGTTATCATTTTCCCTGTATTTACTTCCTTTTTTTGTTAATAAAACATTATGGATTTAGTGGAAGCATCTTATGTGGCTTCCCATGATTCTATTACCCTTCTTTCCTGAGAGTTAATTGCCCTCCTGATTTTGGTATTTATCACCTCCTACATGTTTTTATTCTATTACTATGTACTGTATGTATGTATTTATAAACGATACAAAGTATTATTTTACTGGCTTTCAAAGTTTGTATAAATTATAGCATATAGTATATATCTTTCTGCAGCTTGCTTTTATCCATGCAATAATTTGTTTTGAGTTACAGCCATGTTGACAGACTTAGCTTTAGTTCGTTGTTCTTGTTTTCTAGTATTCCATCGCATGCATATTTACCTCAACTGATTTATCGAGTCTCCTGTTGATGAACTTTCAAGGGGTTTCCAACTTTTCCTGACTACAAATAACACTGCAGTCAACGTCTCTGTATGTGTCTTTTGGTGAACACTTGAAAGAGTTCCTCTACATTAGAGTTTCTCAAACTCAGAATAAAAAAAAAAAGCAAGAAATACACTTGGCAACTCAGTACATTTGTGTGTGTACATACATACATAACACAAAAATTTCATGAAACAATACTCCTTATATGTATGAAGCACTCTAATATATGTCACTCTCTCCTCTCTCCTCCTCTCCACCCCACCCGCCTCCTCCGTATACACACATAGTGATATATTGGGACTTATTTCAATACTCTTATTTTTTGTTTTTACCATTCTTTCCCTTGCTTCTTTTATTTTTTCCCTTCTTGCCTTTTGCAGATTGATACATTTTCTATATTCCCACCATCAGTCTGTTCTGTTCCTCTGCTGGTTTGGAAGATAAGAACTGCAACATTATTCTTTTATTGGTAGCTCCCCCCACCCTTAAAAAATACACTTATCTATAAATCTTTTTAATTATCTCTCTCTCTCTGTTCCCCTTCTTCTGCCTTTGCTCATCTTCCCTGTCCATTGATACTGTCCTTTACTTCCCCTGGAACTCTACTTTGAAACCAGCTTTGGACTTTTGTTCTGAAGGGATATTGGTGATAGCACAGATCCAGCTACCAAGCCATGAACTGCTGAATTCTGATGAAAATTGATGCGTCTGGGTCTTTTAGCTCCCCTAGGCTTGTAAAAACTCTGGCCATGGGGAGGAGGCTGTGGGGTGGTGGGAAGGGGAGCCTCCTGCCCACTGCCTGTCCTAAAGTAATAAGCACTCCTCTATTTATCCGTCTAGATGGCCAACTTCCTGGCCACAATTCTTTGTATCCAGACCCAGAATCCAGCAGCCTGTGTCTTTAGCACCGTTTTTTATTTTGCATTTTGTTTTCTATTTTGCATTTGTTTTCTATTTCTGGTCCACAGAAACCTTTATCTTATTATTGAGCCTACCTATGCCTTTTATATTTTCTATTTTTATGTTTTATCTCTCACTGCTAAGTGTTTGGAGCAGGGAGTACGCTGCAAAGTGTAAATTCCCTGTACAGTCCTGTCTAGGAGTGACTGTCTTTCCTCTAATGGTCTGTCTCTGTTCTCTCTTCTACCAAGTCAGTTTTTCAGAAGAGCTTCCTACATCTTTGCCTTCTTCTCTCACCAAATCTAAGAATGAGGTCTACTTTTAATGAGTTCTTAAAGCTTTAATCTTCTGCTCGTTTTGCTTTGTGGAACTCTGGAATGGGCTATATGGCACTTCTGAACTGTCTGGCCTGAGAGCTTAAGGGACTATTGACTCATCTAGGTTGGTTTAGGCATATGAGCTCTGGAGTTAGACCTAGGTCTGAATCCCTGGAGTAACCATTAACTGGCTGTGAGATCTTGTGTAAGTTACATGAATTCTATGCTTTAGTTTCCGCATGTGTGAAATAGAGATATTAATTGAACTGATCTCAAGAGTTTATTGTAAGGATTAAATGAGATCTTGCCTATTAAGTGCTTAGTTCAGTTTCTTGACATGATAAGCACTCAATAAATGGTGGCTATAATAATTACTCTTACATTTCCAGATAACCTTGGATATAATCTATTGGGATGGGAAGGTGGCTGGAGAATTCTTCTGAATGAAAAACAGGGGGCAGTAAGGGGCTATTGTGAGGGCACTGAGGAGTGAATAACAGTTAGACTGGAAAGTAATAAAGGGGTGCGCCCTGATGTATTTTGTCTCCTAAATGTGTTATGGGTTTTAATAACTCCTCTAAAGTGAGTGACTCATATTCCAAATATAGCAGTTAATAGGAAAAAGATGACATTCCTATTCTATCAGACCAAAATAAAAACAAAAACCCAGTTGCTATCTAGATGACTCTGACTCATAGTATGACCCCATATGTATCAGAGTAGAACTGTACTCTATAGGATTTTTGATGGCTGATTTTTCAGAAGTAGATTGCCAAGACTTTCTTCCAAGGTCCCTCTGTGTGAACTAGAACCTCCCACCATTTGGTTAGCAGCCAAGCAGTTTTCACCACCCAGGGACTCCACTGGACCAAAACCTGAAGCTTAAATCCAAAGGCAGCTGGGGTAGAGTGAAAAAAGAAGATCTGGTAAAGGAAGATCTGGGTTTGATCTTGGCTCTGCCTCCTTGGATTACTCATGCCACTTCTTTAAACCCCGGTTTCCTCATCTGTAAAATCTAAATAATAATCCTGCTTCTTAGGGCTGTGTTGAGGTAATGTGTGTAAGTAAATGCACAGATTAGAACAAGTGCTCAACTTTTCTTTTTTTGAAGAGAAAACCAAATTTTTGTACATGAGGCAACTAAGGAGTAAAAATCATGTATCAAAGGGGTTTGATGACAAATGTCAAAAACACTGTCTCCCTGGATCCCAGTCACAATCCACACTTGTGTGACTCTACCTGCAGGCTCTCTCTTCTCCACTCTTCCCTGCCTTCAAGATTTCTGCAGGCAGGAAGCCGTAGAGGAGTAGAACTTTGAATTGGTAAAGAGGTTCTGCAGCAAAGGTGGTGGAGGCCTCCTTTGCATCTGTATAATAAATACTGCTAACCAAAAACCAAACCAAAGCCATTGCCACTGAGTCGATTCCGACTCATAGCGACCCTGTAGGACAGAGTTGGGCTGCCCCACAGGGTTTCTAAGGAGCAGCTGGTGGATTTGAACTGCCGACCTTTCGGTAGGCAGCCTGAACTCTTAACCACTGTGTCACCAGGTCTCCATTGTAAATACTGCATTTTATAAATAAAAATGAGGAAAAATGACTTTGGAGTCACATAAGGTTTCCATGGTGGGAGTGATCCAGGGACATTCCATAGACTTGGAGTCTGAGTGCTAGGGTCTGGGATGTGTGGCTTAGCCTACCTTCTCTCCCTCCCTTTGATTTTTCTTTCTCTTCCAATGTCAAACTCTGCTTAGGGGTTTCTCAATATTGTTCCTTACAGGATTCTTTTCTGTTCCTTCCCATACTCTCTTCTAGCTTCATCTTCCCCCAGTTTTCTCTGTCTGGGTTGCTCTTTTGTTCTCATTTCACTGAAGAGTTAACACAGGAGGTAGGGAGAAGGGATAGACTAGAATGCCTCCCATCAGCACCAAGTAAGGGGACACTTTCAGGGCCATTTGAATGGGCAGAGTGCAAAGTTCTTATTCAGATATTATTTCTCCTTCCATTTTACTACTGATTCAAGTGTGTACTCACTGCGTTATACTGCCTGGTGTTCTAAAACCACTGACATCCAACTTGGGTTTTGTGGTCCTAACTCAACTCTCATCCTAACCCTAAACATTTTTTTTTCCAGATTCTTCCACCTAAAATTCATAAATACTCTTTAATTGCAAAAAGGATATACTATATAGCATTTTTAGGAGGGTTGCTTAGGGAAGGTGGCATCCTGGAGTACCAATACAGTTCAAAATTTGGGAACCGTCTTTAGAAGACGATTGTTGAAGAACTCTGTGGTAGAAACTAAGGCATTCACATCTATTTGTTCATTCAAGAAAGAATTGTCAAAATCAGTGGTTCTCTAAATTGGCTGTGCATCAGAATATTCTGAGGAACTTGTTTTAGCTTCAGATTCCCAGCCCCATTCCAGATTTAGTGAATCAGAATTTCTGGAGATGGAGCCTGGTAATCTATATTTTTAACATTGGGTATTGAGCAAGACACAGGTGATCCTGAGGCAGCCTGGGAATCACTGGACTAAATGACCATTGACATACGCCATAGCATTACACTGAGTTAGAAATCTCACCGAATCTTAGATTTCAGTTAGTATTTTTAAACCTACTGCAGTAGTTTTGAGGAGCCCTGGTGGCACAGTGGTTAAGTGCTTGGCTGCTAATCAAAAGATCGGTGGTTCAAACCCACCAGCCACTCCGAGGGAGAAAGATGTGGCAGTCTGCTTCCATAAAGATTTACAGCCTTGGAAATCCTGTGTGGCAGTTCTATCCCGTCCTGTAGGGTCACTATGAGTCACAATAGACTTGATGGCAGTGGGTAGACGGTAGTTTTTGCCCTTTTTCATTTTCATGAAGGGAGGGAGGAATTGGCTCACGTATTCTCTTGCCATCTCCCTGAAAGAGAAAAGATCTTAATTCCCTAATTCATTAAGAACAATCTCCAAACCAAATAAACATAATCAATCCATCCAAATCTAGGCACATAATGATCAGAACTGGACTGTCACCCCACCAGAGTGGGGAGAACTGCGTCGTTGGTTGGGGTGGAGGAATGGATGATGAATTTATCTCACACATTAGAGCAGTTGCTCTCAACCTGGCTGCGTATTAGAATCACTCCCCTGAGCAAGTTAATCAGAATCTTGGGGGTGGGGCCAGGCATTGGTATTTTTGAAAGAACACCCCCAGGCAATTCTAATAAGTAACTGGGTTGAGAATCATTGCATTAGAGAAAGACTCAGGTTCTCAGGGGAAAGGATAGAAAGCCAGCCTCTTAGAGCAACACCAGTGAATCTCCCTGGCTAAGAATAGCAGCTCCTTTCTCCTTTAAACAATCAAGCTGGGTGGCTTATCCTCTGGAATTTTTGAGGAGACTAGGCAGGGGAGAGAGAGGAAGAAGGAATGAAACAGGACTTGATTTACACTTTAATTTGAAAGAAAGCTAGAAATGCTGGGTGAGCTCTTTCTGATGCCCTAAAATGTGTCCCTGTCCTCATTCCCCGCCTCAGCTACTAAGTTAATGGCTCTTAAGTTTAACCCTCACTTCAAAGAATCCAAAATAGGACACTAATGTATATAATAACAATACTGTGGAGCTCTTTCTATTAGGCTCACTTATGAATCAGGAGGACTGTAGGCAATCTTAGCCTTACCTTTTAGAAAAGAAATAGGGAAGTTTAGCAAAGTGTGGGAAGCAGGGCTAAGAATAGGACTGGGCTCCCTGAGTCCCCAACCTGATTCTTGAACTATAGATTTTCTGGCTTGTAACAGTGAGTCCAACTTTTTAGAGTATGTTGTTGTGTGCTGTCGAGTGGATTCCGACTCATAATGACCCCATGTAACAGAGTAGAAGTGCCCTGTAGGTTTCCTAGGTTGTAATCTTTTCAGGAAGGAGCCCTGGTGGTGCAGTGGTTAAAGTGCTCATCTGCTAACCTAAAGGTTGATGGTTTGAACCCACCAGCTGCTCTGTGGAAGAAAGATGTGGCAGTCTGCCTCCATAAAGATTTAAAGCCTTGGAAACCCTATGGGGCAGATCTACTCTGCCCTATAGGGTCACTATGAGTTGGAATCGACTTGACACAAAAGTTTTTTTTGGTTTTAATCTTTAAGGGAGCATATCACCAGGTCTTTTCTCCTGTGGAGCCACTGGGTAGGTTCAACCGCCAATCTTTGGGTTAGCAGCCTAGTGCTTTACTATTGTGCCACCAGGGCTATTATTTAGAGTATAAAGACCCTAATTTAACACCAAACTTTTGTGGCCTCTTACATTGTAGTCATAATGACAAAAATTTACTGTGATTATACAAAGTTGTTATATGCATTTGAAATATAATACATGCTTGCACAAAACAGATCGTTTTTTCAGATTGTTCAGGGATCACTTGCAATAATCACCAGGTGTCTTTGGCCCACAATTTGACAGCCACATGATTTGCATTCCCTTATATTCCAGCAAAGTGAGCCATGGTGACGCAGTGGTTAAAGCACTCAGCTGCAACCCAAAATTGTTGGTGGTTCGAATCCACCAGTGGCTCCATAGGAGAAAGATGTGGCCATCTGCTTCTGTAAAGATTAACAGCCTTGGAAATTCTATGGGACCGTTCTACTCTGTCTTACAGGTTCACTGTGAGTCGGAATTGACTTCATGGCAGTGGATTTGGTTTTTTTGAGTATACTGCAGCAAAAATTTAATGTTATTAATCTTGTTTCTTAATTAGACTGCAAGCTCTTTGAGGGCATAGCTATGTCTATTCTAATAGATCTGGTTATTGTTTAAAATATTCACTGTTCCTCCCTATAGGAGAATTCTATATTCACACCCTGTTGAAGTCAGGCATGGACACATGACTTGTATTGGCCAATGAAATGTGAGCAGCTGCTTTAGGAACCCAGCATGAGATTTACCACGTGTTTTCCCTCTGTCATAAGCAATCTTCCAGGAAAGGGCATCTCTTTCAGCCTGAATCTGGGATTGACTATGATATGGAATAGAGCTGAAGCCAATTGAAAAGGACACATAGTGACAGATAGAACAAATCTGTTTGTTCTAAGCCAATGATATTTCATGTCTTGTGTTGCTGTAGCACAACATAGCTTATTCTGACTGACCCAGTCATTCATTGTAATCCCATAGTAGGTGCTCTGCTCAGTGTAAACTTGTGAACTGAAGGCCAGGGACATCTATGTGGTCTCCTGTTGCTTTGATAGTTCTCTAAGTCTTTGGACTTCATTTAGGTACATACATCTTCCTCCTTCCTTCTCTTCCTTTCTTTCTCCCTTCTTCCCTCCCTCCCTCCCTTCCTTCTTTTCTTTCTTCCTTTCTACGTCCCTCCCTCCTGCCTTCCTTCTATCAATCTTTCCTGTCACCTTTCCTCCTACTTCCTTTTCTTCCTTCCTTTTTCTTTAAGTTTCACAGTCAGGAGTTGTACTGAGGTAAGGAGTGCTCCTAAACCTAAACGGTCTTAAACTCAGAAGATGCTCCTCAGAGAGCCACATTACCAATATTGAGAGGAACTCTACTCAAATCTTATCTTGGTGTTGAACCATTTCTTGGTTTTTGACTAGAAATTCACTCTTGGGAACAGTAATTTCTGTAAATGCCCTCTTCCATAGGAATTGAAGTCAGGAATCAGACCAAGGGCTTTAGCAAGGTATACATGCTGTTATGGATTGAATTGTATCCCCCCCAAAAATATGCGTCAACTTGGCTAGTCCATGATTTCCCATGTTGTGTGATTGTCCACCATTTTGTCATCTGACCTGATTTTCCTACGTGTTGTAAACCCTGCCTCTGTAATGTTAATGAGGCAGGATTAGAGGCAGT
This sequence comes from Dugong dugon, assembly GCA_030035585.1. Lineage (NCBI taxonomy): Eukaryota > Metazoa > Chordata > Mammalia > Sirenia > Dugongidae > Dugong > Dugong dugon. The sequence continues at coordinate 39,968,489 of CM057469.1, read as the reverse complement.
TATGTTAATGAGGCAGGACTCAATCTACAAGATTAGTTTGTATCTTAAGTCAATCTCTTTTGAGATATAAAAGAGAGAAGTGATCAGAGAGACAGGGGGACTTCATACCACCAAGAAATAAGAGCCAGGAGAATAGCACATCCTTTGGACCCCGGGTCCCTATGCTGAGAAGCTCCTTGATGTGGGAAGATTGATGACAAGGACCTTCCCCCAGAGCTGACAGAGAAAGAAAGCCTTCCCCCGGAGCTGGCACCTTGAATTCAAATTCAGACTTCTAGCCTCCTAGACTGTGAGAAAATCAATTTCTCTTTGTTAAAGCCATCCACTTGTGGTATATCTGTTATAGCGACACGAGATAACTAAGACACATGCTAAGCTCTCTGCCTCTGCTTCTGAAGTAATTATTCATTGATTCCAGCTCCACTCACCCATTTTAGATTCTAACCCGATTTCTTCATGAGGAAGCAGAAAGGAATGGCCCAGTACAAGTCTCAACTGCCAGGGTTGCATAACCCTTAACGAGAATAGCAGCATCAAGGGGTGGCTTCTCGGGGTGGTGAGTGTGTGTCTCTAATACTCCTATTTCCATTAACTCCATCTAAGCTGCAGCAAATGGACTCAAACATACCAACGATTATGAAGAAGGCACAGGACTGGGCAACGTCTTCTTCTGTTATATATAAGGTTGTAGTGAGTTAGGGCTGACTCAATAGCAACTAACAACAACAATAAGGTACAGCAAATAAACATGCAATCTAAGTAAAGCAGTGTGCTTGTTCTGCCAATGTAGTTTTGAAACAAGTCATCCAGTCTAATTCGTCTCTCCATACCCCTCCCATATAGACATTCTGGAGCTGCTACCTCTCTGTCTCTCTTCCTCTTTCTCTGTTTCACTCTCTCTCATGAACTCCCATTGTATGAAGTCTTTAGCACATAATTTTGCTCTTATTATACAGTGTCTGAGGAGCCCTGGTGGTGCAGTGGTTAAGAGTTCAGCTGCTAACCAAAAGGTTGGTGGTTCAAACCCACAAGCTGCTCCACGGGAGAGAGATGTGGCCATTGGGTCTTGTAAACATTTACAGCCTTAAGAACTCTATAGGGCAGTTCTACTCTGTCCTATAGGGTCACTGTGAGTCAGAATCAACTTGACGGCAATGTTTTATTTTTTTTTGGGGGGGGGTGTTATACTCTACCTGCTATTATATTATGTCTTCCCAACAAAATGGCTGCTCATTGAGGACAGAGAGCATGTCCTCACCACTTTTGTAGGTGACCAACAGCCCAGTGCAGGATGAACACACGGTAGGTAAGGAGAAAATGATTGCTGATGGAATGGGACTCCCATCTGCAGTCCACCTTCATTTCTCCCTTCCAACACTGGTTTCTAGTCTGTAACACCAGCCTTCTGGTAAAATGTTCATTTCTAGTCACTCTATTTCAACCCAGGACGGGGAAGGGGGAGCTTTGACCTGAGCAACATAAAGACCTAACTAAGAGGAAAACTCAACCAAGAAAGCATTAGCAACCAACTGAGTCACTGTCATAGGACACGGCATCGTGATCTCATGAGGGCTCCTGTTGGGGGCTCTGGATTTGCAGAAAGTATTTGTTCATTCTTCTCAAAGGCTCTGTGGGAAGGAGGGTAAGTGAGCTGAGGAGGTACCATGGGTTTAGGACAAGCTAACCCTCTAAAGACTAGGAAAGGCCAATCAGAAATGCCCGGAAGCACCCAGGGCTGAAATCAGAGCACCCCCTCCAAGCTGGAGTTCCCTGAGTGTGTCTCAGAAAGACAGGCTGAGTTAGCAGGTTTGGAGAGGGAGCAAAGATGCTAATGAAGCGTGAACCGGCTGCTTTCAGCAGAGCCTTCTGGGCACCATGCCACCATCTCGCTTTCTTTCCTACCCATTTATTTATTTATATTCTTAATTAATGGAAATTTCAACTCCCATTAGATCAGGGGGAATAGGTAATAAACAGCCAGAGCATTAGGCAGGCAGGGCTACTGGGGAAGGACAGAGGTTCCTCTCTCTGTTCCTAGGTTCCAGTCACATGGCCTGGGCACAGAGACAGCAAGCCCCTACGCTGCTGGCTCTTTGAGGGAGACCTGGAAGCCTGGGTCAGTTGGCCATTGACCTCCATAGTCTGTATGAGTTTCTTTTTCTTTAAGCATCATTGAGACTTTTCCTTTTTTGCTCTGCTAGAATCGGCAGCCCAGGTTTGAATCCTACCTGGCTGCTAACCTTGGACAAATTAATTAACTTTGCAGTGTTGCAGTCTCCTTCTTTGTTAAAATTGTACCTACTTCCAAGGGTAATTTGGGGTCTTAAAGGAGACAATGTGTGTGAAGCACTCAGCACAGTGTCTGGTATACAGTAGGTGCTTGCTGGATGTTAGCTACCCTGATCATCCTCAAGAACCTGCAAGTGCATGTATCAGTGTCACTCCTGCCCGTGGTGCCTCGAGCTGCCCAGCGGAAGCTCCTTCCAGGGAGCAGGGCTGGTGGGTGCCCTACCTTCAGGAATGTTCCAGACCATTTCCTGCTCTGGGTTCTGGCACTTGATTTGGGGACAGTATTGTGAGTAAAGAGTGGCGCCTGAGTGGCACAAATGGTTAAGCACTCAGCTACTAACCGAAAGGTTCAAACCTAACCAAAACCCAAAACCAAACTCGTCACTGTCGAGTTGATTCCGACTCATAGCGACCCTATAGGACAGAGTAGAACTGCCCTATAGGGTTTCCAAGGAGCGCTTGGTGAATTTGAACTGCTGACCTTTTGGTTAGCAGCCATAGCTCTTAACCACTATGCCGCCAGGGTTTCCAAACCCAGCCAGAGGCCCCTCAAACACAGCCGTTTAATTTTTTCTCTCCAGTGATGCCCTGGCAATCTGCTTCCAAAAGGTCATAGCCTTGAAATCCCTTTGAAGCACAGTTCTACTCTGCACACGTGGGGTTGCCATGAGTCAGAATTGACTAGACAGCACCTGGCTTGGTTTTGTTTGGTTTTATCATGAGTGAGGCTCAGGTGGGTTTTTGAATCCACAGTCTTGAATCTCAGACCCATTGGCATTGTTCATGAAGTCTAAAATCTTCTGTGTGGGTGTAGCCCAGGACTCACATGTTAACTGAGAGGAATTCAGGCACAGCCAAAAAGCCATTGCTGGGTGGGGACATGCAAACGTGAGGCAAGCTGGAACAGAAATCACTATCCCATAGCAGGAGGAAGGCTCCCCAGTTCAGCTTTAAAAGAAGCTTTAAGTGGACATCCCAGATCACTAGGCTGAGCCCCAGGGAGGCAGGGCCAGGACAGGAGTGACTGAGCTCCACTCTGATGTCATACTTTCTGGGCATGGCTCCTGGCTCCACAACTTACTGTGTATGGGATGTGGGACAAATCTCTTAACCTTTCCAAGCCTCAGTTTCCTGACATGAAAAGCAAAGAGGATAATAACAATGACCACCCCCATAGAATTGTTGAGAGAATGAAGTGAGACAACATGAAATGATGAATAAAGTAGCTGGCATATAGTCAAGTTCCCATAAACTGTTAGCTGTTAGGATTAGATCTGTTTTGTTTGTTCATGCCTATGTTTTCAATGCCTCCCACAGTGTCTGCTTAAATTAGGTGCTCAATAAATACTTGTTAAATGAGCAAATGGAGAATATGAGACTTAGGATAAGCCACTCATCTTACTGGGCTTTGGTATATGGCAGAAATACCTGGTGGTCTGCTTCTATAAAGATTACAGCCAAAAAAATCTTATGGGGAAGCGCTACATTGTCACAAGGGTTCACTATGAGTTGGAATTGACTCAATGGCACCAAAGAACAACAACCTCTATGATGGTGTTGGATGCCACTTCTAGATCAAAATATAGAGATTCTGTACCTGTTCAGAGATGCTTATGGAGCCTCTAGTATCCCTGGGCCTGAGGGTGATATGCTGTTTTATCTGAAGGAAGAAACTCTCCTTCCTTTTTATTGGGAAGGTGATATCACATCAAGTATTGACAAAGAACAAAGTAACTGAGATCCTGGGCATCACTGGAGAGAAAAGTTTCAACTGCTGTGTTTGAGTCTTAAATTATCAGGTGCCTTTTTTGGGCAGGAAGGACCCACTAGTTATCTTGAATATGTTACTGAACTCAGTTTCTAAAGGAAAGGTTCAATGCAAAAGGTGAGCAAGACATTAGTCTGTATTGAGAAAGAACTAGGGCACAATTGGGGAAGTATCGTAATTCCATCTGGCAAACCCAGGCTCACTCCTCACCTCAATACCTCATTCACTTTGCGGCTCACCTAATCTCCAACAGGACACAGCAGAAATAGAAAAGGTCTCCAGAAGGGCAAAGCAGATGGATATGGGGAAAGGGTGACTTCAGCATCAAGAAAGATTAAATATTTTGTTCTGAAAGGAGCAGAGGAAAGGGGTGAGCACTTTCCGAGGTGGTGAGCATACGGAATGGGGAGCAGAAAGCCAGTTGCAGGCTCCCACTTGCCCTTTCCCCTAATTGGAGGACCAGGCAGCACCTAACAAAATTAAAAGGGAGCAAATTTAGAACTGATGAAAGGACATGCTTTCCACACAATGTATAATTAACCTATGAAGGAACTTAACCTGCTCGCTATTAACTGAGGCAAGTGGTAAGCTGTGCTCTCAGACGGTCGGAAGAATAGCAGTCACACTGTAATTCATCCTCTCCTGCAAGACATAAAGTGATCGACAGGTTGAGAAAAGGCACATCCTCCAGGATGCAAAAAAAAACTGGAGGTGATACTGGGCATTTAGACGCAGAGGATATCAGTGCTAGAAGAAGTAGTAGAAAAGATCCAGGGAGGCTAGGAGAATTGACTGAGGCCACACAGCCATTTAGTGGAAGAGATGAGAATCCCAGCATCCTGTTCTCTTAGCCACTGCCCTTCCCATTACAGCGCGTGGCCACCATGAGGGTTTCAGAGGGTAGCAGGGAGCCAGAAAATGATCAAGAAAGACCCTGGAAGATGGGTCTTTGCTAGATCTTTCTAGGCCCCAAGCTCTCTTAGCTTCGAGGACTTATCCTAGATCATATAAAACATACCAAGCATATGATAGGATATAAAATGCCTCCATATTCCCCAGTAAATATATCTAATTTTTTGTTATAAAATTGAAAATTATTTTCTATTTTTTTATTTTCTTTAGTTTGTTGTTGTTGTGGAGAATATACACAGCAAAACATACACCAATTCAACAGTTTCTACACGTATAATTTAGCGATATTGATTACATTCTTTGAGTTGTGGAACCATTTTTACCTTCCTTTTCTGAGTTGTTCCTCCCCCATTCACATAAACTCACTGCTCCCTAAGTTTCCTTTCTAGTCTTTTGAGTTGCTGTCACTTTGATCCCATATAGATAGTTTTTAAAAGAGCACAATGCTTAAGGCAGACATTTTTTACTAGTTAAGCTAAACTATTGTTTGGTTTTAAGAAGACTTCAGGGGATATTTTTTGGTTTAAATTTTAAAGATTATCTCAGGGCAATAGTTCCAGGGGTTCATCCAGCCTCCATGGTTCCAGAAGATCTGGATTCCATGAGAATTTGAAATTCTGTTCTGCATTTTCCCACTTTTGACCAGAATTCTTCTATAGAATCTTTGATCAAAACGTTTGGTAATGGTAGCCAGATACTATCCAGTTCTTCTGGTCTCATGGCAAGGGAGGCAGTTGTTCATGGAGGTAATTAGCCACACATTCCATATCCTTCTCTTATTACTGACTCTCCTTCTTCCTCTGTTGCTTCGGGTGAATAGAGATCAATTGTCGTGCCTTGTATGGCCACTTACAGGCTTTTAAGACCCCAGGCACTACGCAATGAACTAGAAGGTAGAACAGATGCACCAAACATGTTATTAAACCAATTAACTGGGATGTCCCATGAAACCATGACCCTAAACCTCCAAACCAAGGAAGTACACTCCATGAGAGTTTTGGTCATACATAAGCAGCCTCAGCATCTACTCTTTTGTTGTTGTTGTTGTAAATATATCTATCACACAGCTTTTGCCAGTTCAACTTTTTACAGTTGTAAAACTCATTGACAGCAATTGCAATAATCAACTGTGCATTCCTACCCTTAATCAGTGCGATTTTTCTATCACCATTAACCCCACTTTCTCTCTTCCTCCTGCCCCTGGTAACCACTAATAAACTTTGGTCTCTATACATTTGCGTTTTTCTTATCTTTTTATGTAAGTGAGGTCATACAGTATTTGTCCTTTTGTGATTGACTTATTTCACTCAGCATAATGTCTTCAAGCTCCGTCCATATTGTAGCACGTATCAAGATTTAGACTTTCTTCTACTGGCTGAATAGTATTCCATTGTATGTATGTACCACACTTTGTTTATTTGCTCATCTGTTGATGGGCATTTAGGTTGTTTCCACCTTTTTGGCTGTTGAGAATAGTGCTATAATAAACATTGCTATACAAGTCTCTGTTTGAGTACCTACTTTCAGGTCTTTTGGGTACATACCTAGAAGTGGAATTGCTGGGTCATATGGTAGTTCTATTTTTAGTCTTTTGAGGAACTGCCACATTGTTTTCCACAACAGCTGTAGCATTTTGTATTTCCATCAGCAATGGATAAGGGTTCCAATTTCCCCATATCCTCACCAGTATTTGTTATTTATTTATAATCTTAGCGATTTTAGCAGGAGTTCTAATTATGCTTTTAAAGTTATTTATGATGGCTGATTTTTGGTAATTATATCCATACTCTGGATTCTCACGGCATAAGAAAAATCTTAAATAGTTTTCTAATGTAATGACTTTTTTTCAAACACTAAATTGAGTGATTAATGAAATTGACATAATGTTTTATCTTGTAGATATTCAATTAAACATTCAATTTAAATTTTACACTTACATCTTGTATTTGGAGCTAATTCCTTTTGTTTTGTTTTTCAGGTAGAAGACACTTCTATAGGCCTTTGGAAAACTGTTAGCCTAGAGACTTCATGTCTGTGGAGCTTATTGGATGGAAGAGTCCTGACGTAGCAGCAGGTATCTTCCCTATAGCCAGCACCCACTCCTTGCTTCAATCTTGAGGACCCCTGAGGCTGACCCTTGAGCAGACTGTTGCTAGTCAGGTATACGTTAGAGTAGATTTAAGTCCTGTGACTGGTTGTTATCCAAGTATTTCGTGAAACAAATGGTGGTGGAAACTTCCCCAGCTCTCAAATGAACCTTATTTCTCTCTTCTCTTGGCCCATCGCTTTCCTATTTGTCCTATCCTCTTCTACTCATTTTCATCCTCGCTTTTACCTTCCCTGCTGCCTGTGGCTTTGTCCAATAATGGCAGCCAGCAGAAGCCAATGACTCCCCCAGACCTGGCCCACTTGGCTGGTACCACTGAAGACTCTTCTAATGTTGCGGAAGCACTATGAAGGAAGGATGAGCTGTAAACCCAGCACTGGCAGAAATAAAAGCAATTATGTAGACACTTTGACTAAAACAGGAAATACAAAGTGCTGGCCATGTATTTCTTCACATAACTAATGTCCTTATGTGTTCTCAGAGTAGCCAATGTAAAAGAGCTGCTGAACTATTGTCCTTGGTAAAGTAGCACTGAGCAGAGGGGCTACTGGAATGTTAGACCGCACTAGACGTGTGCTCTGCTCACCTGCTATTCACTCTGCCCAGAGCATTCTTCCCCTGTCTGCCTAGGACTGTATCCCTCACATCTCAGCTGTTGAGTCCTCCTTTGATCTCCCGGGGCCAATCTGAATGCTCCTTCTCCTGTGCTCCCACTTACCTTAATACTGTTACTTAATATTGTTACCTTAGTACTGTTCACACTCAATTAAAGCAATGCCTATCTTCTGTTGTAATGGTTAGTTTCGTTTGCACGACAGACTCCCACTGTAAACTCTTTGTACGCAAGGGCTCTGCCTCCCCCATCTCCATATCATCAGCTTTGAGCACAGCTCTTGCAACATACTAGTTGCCATTGAATTGACTCTGACTTATGGCAACCCCATATGTGTCAAAGTAGAACTACACTCCATAGGGTTTCAATGGCTGATTTTTCAGAAGTGGATCACCAGAACTTTATTCCAAGTTGCCTTTGGGTAGGCTCGAATCTCCAACCTTTCAGTTAGCAGCTGACCACATTAATCATTTGTACCACACAAAAACTCCATACTTGGCACATAGTATGGCTGCTAACTGAAAGGTCAGCGGTTCGAACCCACTAGCCACTCAACAGGAGAAAGATGTGGCAGACTGCTTCAGTAAAGATTTATAGCCTTTAGGGACCATAGTCTTGGGGGACATTTAGGTCAATTGGCATATCATAATGCATGTAAAACATCCTACCTTGGGGAGTAGCGATTTGGTCTTAAAAGCTTGCTAGCAGCCATCTAAGATACAACAATTGGTCTCTTTCTGTCTGGAGAAAAGAAGAGTGAATAAAACCAAAGACTCTGGGAACAAATTAGTCCAAAGGACTAATGGACCACATGAACTATGGCCTCCAATAGCCTGAAACCAGGAGAACTAGATGGTGCCTGGCTACCACTACTGACTTCTCTGACCTGGACCACAACAGTAGGTCATGGACAGAGTAGGAGAGAAATATAGAACAAAAATTCAAACTCACTAATAAGACCAGACTTACTGGTCTGATAGAGATTGGTGGAACCCCCGAGACTATGTCCCTTAGACATCCTTCAAACTTGGAACTGAAATCACTCCTGGAGATCATGTTATAGCCATACAATAGACAGGCCTATAAAATGAACAATAACACCAGTGATGAATGTACACCTCAAAGCAACCAACGATATGAGACCTAAAGGGCAGCATTTGCCCAAAAGCAATGTTCAGAAGGACTGCAGGGGCAGGAAAGCTGGGTGAACGGACACGGGGAACTCTGTGAGGAAGAGGGGAGAATGTTGACATATTCAGGGATTTGCAACCAATGTCACAAAACAAGCTGTGTATAAATTGTTGAATTAGAAAATAATTTGCTCTGTCAACTTTCACCTAAATAAAATAAAAAGTTCAAAAAAATGTTTATAGCCTTGGAAACCCTATGGGGCAGTTCCACTCTGTCCTGTAGGGTCGCTGTGAGTCGGAATTGACTTGATGGCAGTGAGGGTTTATGGTCTAAATAATTGAAATGACTGGTTGGAAACCATGGACTCTTCCTCATATACTAATTTTGGGCTATTTTCAACCTTCCCTGGCCAAGCCAGGAAAGATTGCACGCTCAGTCCATCTCCACAGCAGTCTCACTTGAGATGTGAAGACTGAGAAGTCACGATGAACGTTCACCCACCCTGCGATGTCCCTTCCTCCTAAAGCCCCCAAACTATGAACCATCAGCTCCAGGATTTACCACTACCATGGGTGTTTTAAAATACCAAGATAAAGAAGAGAGGCTGCAAATAGGAATAAGTACCTCCAGCCATAAAAGTGAAATAAATCAATATCATTTCTCTGTAGCCAGAGATGCTTAATAGGCAAAGATCACTGCCAGATTGTAAAAAAATGTATTTAGCAGGTGGTGAGGGGAAATTTAAGCTGCAGGAATGAATAGCTCAACTGCTTTTCTCATCTCAGAATGAAATAACTTTTTCTTTGGAATTAGATGATGAATAGAAGTCCATGCCCATGGGATTCGATTCTGAGACTGCTTGTCTTGCTTCCTGGGCCTACATGGTGTGAGCTGCTCAGGGTCACTGGCCACCTTCTAATGCGTTGTGAGATGCTTGTTCAGGCTCCTCTCTTGGCCTGGGAGGCCCCAGAAGTCCATTACCAGACCCATTATCTCATGTACAATCATCTGATTAGGAAAGGATAGCAAATAATACAATTCATATGTGAATTGATTTAGGCAGGAGAGAAAAGGTTACACTGCTTGAGTAAATGAGGATAAGAGGAAGTGTTCAGGAGCTGCTGATTTTTTAAAAACTTCTATGAGTGTCATGAGGCAGTGGTGGTGCGGTGGTAGAATTTTTCCTTTCATGTGGGAGACCTGGGTTTGATTCTGTTGCTCCGATGCTGAACAGGTTTCAGCAGAGCCTACAGACTAAGATGGACTAGGAAGAAAGACCTGGTGATTTATGTCCAAAAATCAGCCAGTGAAAATCCTGTGGATCACAATTGTTTGATATGCAACCGATCATGGGGGTGGCATAAGACAGGGCAGTGTTTCATTCTGTTGTACATGGGGTCGCCATGAGCTGAGCTCCCATGAGATGGCAGCTAAAACAACAAAATGAGCGTCATGGTTTCTCAGAGTGTTTTAGTTGTTGTATGGAAGGGAAGAAAGTATTTGTAAGGCAAACAACAACAACAGAAAAACTGCCTCATGACATTTTGTGGTTTGTGCAGTTGGAACTGTGAAGATAAATATATTTCTACAATTGTCTTAATAGCAAGTGATTGTTCAACATAAAACACAATTACGTATAAATACAAAGAAAAAAGGGCCAGTATTTGCCAGAGAACTATTTCTTTTCTTTTGACACAGGCAAGGGAATCATCCCAACCTTTTTCCAGACAGGCCAGAGAGCATACTTATACCTTCCACAGGGTCACACCCTGCCGACCTTTCCAAACTCCTTTCCAGGCACTTGTCCCTCAGGGTCTGTGCTGTGCCTCCCTGGGATACTTGGACACTTCCTGAACGTGCCCTCTATGTTCCCGCCCATGTCATTCCATGCATGTCTCTCTGTTAGTCGGGAATGTCCTTCTCCCCCAACTCACACACATGACTTCTTCTTCAAGGCCCAACCCAAAAGTATTTGTTGAGTGAATGAATAAATAAAAATATAATAATAGGTAACATATATTAAGTGTTTACTATCCTGTTTTATTCCAACTTGTGGCGGGCTCATATGTGCAGAGTAGAACTGCTTCATAGGATTTTTAAGGCTGTGATCTTTTGGAAGCAGATCACCAGGACTGTCTTCTGAGGCACCTCTAGTTGGTAGTTGAGTGCTTCACCATTTGTGCCACCCAGGGACTACAGTCATTTTAAATTCCTGATCTGATAATTTCAAAAGTTCTGCCAAATCTGAGTCTGGTTCTGATGTTTGCCCTGGCTCTTCAGACAGTGTTTTTTCTTGACTTTTCGCAGACTTTTAATTCTTTATTGAAAGCTGGACATGATTTATCAGGTAATAAGAAGTGAAGTAAATATGTCTTTAGTATGAGGTTTTATATTTACCTGACTAAAAGTTAGGCTGTGTTTACTATTTGCTGTAGCTGTAGGTATCAGAGGCTGTAGCTGTAGGTATCAGAGGCTTCAATTTCCTCTGTTGTCCTTGGTTTTCTCTTCCTTGTTATCTTTGGGTGTCCCTAGAAACTCCATTTTAAATAGAGCCTGTGTCTTGCAGCTCTCTCAGTCGTAATATACTATTACTATTCTGGAGCCCAATTAATGTGGCGGTAAGGTGTAGGGGTAGGGGAAGCGTTCTGTAATTGTATGCTTCAATGTCCCTTTATTTTCTTTTGTTTTTTAGTGGGCTATGACCTACAGAAGGGTTTCTGAGCTTTTTTTTTTCCTCCTTTATATGAGATAGGATGGCTACAGGGGGCTCCCATTGTCTAATTGCCTTTTCCCTGTGTCAGATAGCCTCTGGTTAAGTGGTTTTGTTTGTTTGAATTTTTTTTTTTTTTTTTTTTTTTTGAGGACAAGGCTTTGTTACAGAGACCAGAACACTCTGGGTATATTTAAAAACGGTTACTTCCTCCCCCAACCCTGCTTGAAGCACAAGGGCTATTTTTTCTCAACTTCGGTCTTCACCTCGAGAACCTGGTGGGACTCCTAGAGGTAAAACTCATGAAAATGTGGGGCGCTCACTAACACTGGGCCCCCAGGAGTATTTAACTCTCAAGCTAGTCCACACTCAGCCTTAGCAACTCATCACTTAGAGTTTAAACGTTCCTACCAGTTACTGGCTCCAAGGACTTCTGCACCCTTTAAGCTTTGGTTCTTTGTATTTGCCTGTCTCTCCAGTTTTCTGGGTGGTGGTTTGCTCTGTGACCTCAGTTCTCTGAAGGACCTAAAAAGAGCTATTGGTTTTCAGTTTGTTCAGCTTTTTTCTTGTTGTGAGGATAAGAGTGATGATTTTCAAGCTTTTTACATGTCAGAGTGGAAACTGGAGGTCCCAAGGATTATTTTTAAGGTTAACTAAAATAATGCGAGTGAATCATTTAGCTCTGAGCCTGGCATTCCTTCCTTGGAAGCTCTACAGTACATCTCTTGTTATTCACACTTGGTGTGTTTCTCCTCAACGATCACAGTCTGTCGTTTATCTCATGGTGAGCCTCTGGGCATAAGGGTGGGTAGGGACCATGCCTTACACTTTGGTATTCCTGCAAGGTGCTGAGAACAGTGCTTTGTGTATCCTGGTTGTTCAGTACTTAAATGAATTGATTTATTCCTGCAGCTCTCACAGGGAAGGATCCCCATGCCACTGGATCCCCACGGTGATTCCACAAAGGTCTGAGGCAAGTTTCAGCTGATGGACTCAGGAATTTTTGTCCACACCAATATTCTAGGGGATTTTGGGTTGGGTGTCAGTGGTTTAGGTGAATTGAAAACAGAATAGAAATGTTTCTCTTAGTACCAAAGCCTGTGATCACATTCTTTCAAGGCCCTATCTTTCACCCTTTTCTTTTTTCCCCAGGAGAAGACCCATAATAATATTGATTTAGGAAATAATATTGCAGTTATTACTCCTAGTCCTTGAGCATAGACAATGGGACCCAGCTGGAGCTGGGCTCACAGGACTCACAAGGACACCTCAACTGGGCCCTGAGGTATAATGACAACAGCTAAGAAAATCTTGGAAAATATCTTTTAGGGAAACTCTCGCATAAAAGCCAACCAAACAGAACACAAAAGACTTTCTTACCTTTTTCTGTTAGCATTTAGTGAATAGAAATTTGTTGGACCAATGAAGACCCTCCTGACTGTCCTTACTGAAACCTGTACCAATGATTGTTAAGAAGGACAGTTCAAAATGTAGGATCACAGTTTCTAGCGGATCTGAAAAGGCTAAGCTTTCAATGGTTTTGCCCCTTTGTAATGTTAATATATACTGATGGCTCTGTAACTGTTGCTTGGACTCCGGCAGATGTGGCTGTGGCAGCATGCTTGTCTGTTTTCTCACTCTTGCCTATTCTGTAATATTCTTTGGACTCGGGCAGACATGGCTGTGGCAGCATGGTTGTCCAGTTCCCACTTCTGCCCTTTAGAATATATGCTGAATAAAACTTTCTTTTTGCTTTACTAAACTTTGTGCTGTTTTTCCCATACACACATAAATAATACACAAAAATCTGAAAAATTTAGCTTTGACCTCAATTCCCAAATACCTGAAGTAAAGTCACAGCACTAAGGATTCTAAAGGAACTGAGACCATAAAAGAAGCAGAGTGAGCTGGGTAAGAAGATAGGGAGTAATGGGGGATGAGCAGAGATCTGAATGACAGAGAAACCAAACCATGCAAATCTAGAGAATAATCCAAGCAGAGGATTAGCAAATGCAAAGGACCTGAGGCATCAGGCCTTAAGCAAGGAACAGCAAAAGAGGTCAATGTGATAGGAGTATAGTGAGCAAAAGGGAGGGTGGCTGGAGATTGGGGGGTGAGGAGTCAAGGGGGCTAGATAATCTGGAGGCCAGATCACTTAGCACTTTATAGGCTGTGGAAAGGATTTTGAATTGTCTTGTGAGTGAAATGGGAAGTCACTGGAGAATTTTGAGCAGAGAATGGACGTAACCTGATTTATATGATTTACCTTTCTAAAAGATCTCTCAGGCTGCTTTGTGGGAAGTGGATCGTAGGGGTACAAGACTGAAAGTCGAAAGACCAGTTAGGAAGCTATTTAATAGTCCAGGTGAGAGATGATGGTGGCTTGGTAGAAGTGGCAGTGATAAGAAGTGGTTCATTTTGAAATATATTTGAAGCTAGATCCCACAGGGTTTGAGGATGGATTTCAAGTGGCATACATGATAAAAAGAGGAGTGAAAGATCACTCCAAGGTTTTTTTTTTTTTTGCACTAGTAACTGATTGAATGGTTCAATGAAATGGAGAGGACTTGGAGAGGAAAAAGCTTTGGGGGAACAGGTCCGGAAATTAATCAATTTTGGGTATGTTACATTTATATATTCCAGTGGAAATATTAAATAGAAGTTGAATAGAGAAGCCTGAAGTTCAAGGGAGAGGGCAGAGATAATGATGCACATTTTAGAATCATCATCAGAAAAAATGCTACTTCAAGTTTATAGGAGTGGAAGAGATCATGTAGTGGAGAGAACAGACAAAACTTCAGTCCTGGGGCACCCCAACATTTAGAGGGTGGGAGGAGGAGTGGCCAAAGAAGACTGAGAAGGAGTGGCAGTGATGCTGGAAGAAAACAAGAAGAAGATGGTGTCCCTCAAGTCAAGTTAAGGGTGCATTTTAAGAAGGAGAGAGTGATCACCTGTGTTAAATGCCTTCAGGAGGTCAAGTAAGCTGAGCACTGAGAATGGACTATTGGGATATATATGTACAAGAATGTTCATCGAAGCACGGTTGATTTTAGCAAAATATTGGAAGCATCTCAACTGTCCCTCAAGAGGAGAATGCATACATAAATTGTGGTATGTTCATACAATGGAATTCTATTCAACTGCAAAAATGAATGAGCTAGGGCAACATGGATAAATCCTGCAAACATGCTCCCATTGCCATGAAGTCGATTCTGACTCCTAGTGAACCAACAGGACAGAGTAGAACTGCCTCAGGGAGTTTCCATGGAGCAGGTGGTGAATTCGAACTGCCAACCTTCTAGTTAGCAGTCGAGCTCTTTAACCACAAATGTGGTAGTGAATGAGAAATTTAAAGTACAGTTGACTACTATTTATAAAGTTTTAAAGCATACCGAACAAGCCTACATTGCCTAGAGACATCTAAGAGGTAAAGGTACAAAGAAATACATGGAAATGAACAATACTAAATTCAGGATACTAGTTACCTTAAGGGTGAGAAGAAAGCAATTTGGGTGGGATACGCAGGAGACTTTAACAGTTTTGATAATATTTGGCTTTTTAAGTTTAGCAGTGGGTACCCAGATGATAATTGAATTATTATTTATGCTTTATTATATAGTCTAAGTGTTGCTCAGTGTTGTGGATTGAATTGTGTCCCCCCAAAATATGTGCTCAAGTCCTGGTCCCTGTATCTGTGGATGTTATCCTGTTAGAAAATAGGGTTTTCTTTGTCATGTTAATTAAGCCATAACTGAATAGGGCAAGTCTTAAACCTAATCACTCCTGAGTCATAAAAAGAGCAGAATATACACAGAGACACACACAGGAGGATGTTTGATGCCAAGGACCATCAAGGAATGCCAAGCAACTCCTGAGACTACCCACAGGGAAGGACTTCCCCCTAGAGCCACAACTTGTGTTTGGACTTTTAGTCTCCTGAACTGTGAGAAAATAAATTCCCGTACTAGGTAGCTAAAACACTGAAGAAACTCTAAATGAGAAGAAAGACAATAATTTAAGCATTGACTTTGGCAAAGTGGACTTTGACAAAGCAGTTTCAGTGAAGAATCCTGAGCACGCAGATTGAAGTGGGTTTGAGAGCACAAGGAAGGGAGAAAGTGAAGATGATAAATAAAGGAAACTCTTTAGATAAGTTCTGTTATAAAGAGGGCTAAGGAATGGAGTGGTAGCTGGAGGAGGATGTGGGGTCGAGAGAGTTTGAGTGACGGAGTGACTCCAAATGTAAAGTTTGCCGAGGCTAAGTAATATACCGAATTAGAATATAGTTTGTGTTTAATTATTTATCCTTAGCTGATAATCTAAACCCCCAGGTTTCCCTTTGGTATTTTGGCATTTGACTGTTGGGGTTCATCGGTATCTTCACCAGAGGAAAAAGAACTCAAATTAGTCCCTTCTGACAGTGGAAAATAATTTAGTAAAAGCCTCAGCTGGGGAGGCATAGGAAACAACTCATTTAAATGAGGTTTGGGATTACTTGTGGGTTAATAAAGATAGAATGTTGAATTAAAACATCACACAGAATGTGCAAGTTATTTCAGGTGTTTTCGAGTGTATGGTTTCTGTGTATGGAATTAGGGAGGTTGTTCAAAATTAGGGAGGTGTACAAAAGTCACTTATTTCCGTAACTTTTAAGAAAGCTTCTTGAAGAAGACAGATTTGAAAAGGTTGTAATGTAATTATTCACTATTCTGCATATTAAGATCTATTACCATTTGGGAAATAACCACAACCATGGATTCAAACCTACCAATGACCATGAAGATGATGCAGGATCATGCATAATTTTGTTCTGTTACACATAAGGTTGCCATGAACAGGCATTAGGTTATTTTTTTTCTAGTTGCTGGTGTAGATTTATAACAGTTCTTTCACACTGTGATGGTTGAGGTTGTATGGCAACTTGGCTGGGTCATGATTCTCAGTGGCTTGGCGATTATGATGTAGTTTGGCAGTCGTATAATGATGTAATCACCTCCACGACGAGATCTGATATAATGTAATCACTTCCATGATGAGATCTGCTATGAATAGCCAATCAGTTGAAAGGGAGTTTCCTTAGGGGTGTGGCCTACATCTAATACATGTGGGCTTTCTGGCAAAGTTTGCTGGCTTTTGTTCTGCTCTGGGTCCTGCATCTGGCTCATCACCATCTGACCTCCAATTCTTGGGACTTGAGCCAGCAGCCTGCTGTTTTACCTGTTGACCTTGGGTTTGTCAGCTCCTGCAGCTACATAAGTCAGGAGAAGCCTCAAGCCTAATGCCTGATGCCTGATCCACAGACTTGGGACTTGCCAGCCTCTACAATGTTATGAACCATTTCCTTGAGATAAATCTCTCTCTCTCTCTCTCTCTATATATATAAATATATATATATACTTCACTAGTTTTGCTTCTCCAGAGAACCCAGCCTACGACATACCCTATTTCCTGGAGCCCATTTAGACCAAAGATACCCATTAGCAAGATAATGATTATAACAAAAGATATAATTATGCTAGTATAATTTACATAGACTCTGTTGTATGCCATGCACTGTTGTAGACAAATAGGGCCAATTTCACCAAACTCTTAACAATCTCCATGAAAAGTAGGTTTTACTATCCCTGTTTTACAGACAAGGAAACTGAAGCAGAAGAGAGTTCCACAGATCGTAAGTCCCAGGAACCTAGGATGTCTTATTCCAAAGCCCAGGCTCTCTCTGCTTTTCTGCACAGCCTCTAAGAATGGCTGTGATTAGGCCCTTGACGCAGATTCAGTTTGACCCCCTTCCGTGAGGTTAAGCACTCAGCTACTAAATGAGAGAGTGGTGGTTCAAACCCACTAGGGGCTCTGCAGGAGAAAGACCTGGTGATCTGCTTCTGTAAAGATTACAGCCTAGGAAACCCTATGAGGCAGTTCTACTCTGTGACATAAGGTTGCTGTGAGTTAGAATCAACTCTACAGCACCTAACAACAGCCATAGGACTGTAATTTCTGACAATACCAAACCCAACACCAAACCTGTTGTTGTCAAGTCGATTCTGACTCATAGCGACCCTATAGGACAGAGTAGAACTGCCCCATAGGGTTTCTAAAAAGTGGCTGGTGGATTTGAACTGCCAACCTTTTGCCAAGGCCGCTCTTCTTGCTTCGTGGTGTTTTTTGTTGCCACTGCACAGGAGACAATGTGAGTAGGAGCAACCATTATGGGAAATGTAGCAGCACAGTAGAAGTTTTGAAGATCTGCAATGAATTGGGAATAAGACTGTGACTGCACATTTTGAGGACTTTTACTTTGTAGAACACCCTGTGTTTCTAAAACATCCGTGGTGACTGTTGTTGTTCTGTATTATTTAAATGAGCAAGTGTCCTAGTTTCAGGAAGAAGAGATTTGTTTCTTTTTTTTTCTTCCATCAAATTTACTGCACATCTGTTTAAAGAACGTGGCAATGGTATGCATAAATCTCCAATCAAAATATTACAGAACAAGCCAATTTTGTGATATTAAAAATGTATGGCCAGACACAATGTGCTGAAAATATGAAATTGACACGTGCTGCCTTTTCTGCTCTGCTTATATCGGACTGTTTAGCCCCAAATTAAATTTTGTGCAAAAAATATACCAGATGAAAAAGGAGTTAAACTTGGCTCTGAACAATTAAACTGATGTTATAAAAGTATGTCTGTATAATATGCCAACAGTGCAAATATATTTTTATAGCAATAGAATTTTTGTAGTATCTTAAATAGATTTTGAAACATTCAAATTATGTATGCCATTACATATAATGATGTTTTATGGATATTGGATAATATCCTAATATAGAAGAATTTTAAAACTGCTTTAATAGAAAATTTTCAAATGTTTTATAAGCAGTAAGGAATCTCACTTTAGAGGATTCCTAGTGCTAACTGGTCCTTTGTTTCTTTTGGGTAAGAGCAGCACATCAGTGAAGGCTCAGCTAGGCTTTCATTTAAGCAGGCTGGTAGCTTCAGGTTTCTGAATAGGACATTATCATTGTCCTCTTTCATGAATACCATGACCACCAACCCCACTGCACCAATGATGAGGTTTATGACTGCCTTCTAGTTACAAGTATGCTATTAGGCATCTTCCAAACATCATTCACTTCTCAAAGCAGCCCTATAAGATGATCCTTAGTATCCCCTTTTATGGACTGAGAAATTGAGGCTTGGAAAGTTTAAGGAACTTGCTCTAGGTCACACAGCCAGCAAGATCTCTGCCCTTGAGAAGCTTGCACGTATGTAACACTTGACAAATTTATGCATTATTTCAGTTGTATCATCTTGGACGGTTCTCACAACAGCCCTGCTATAGCCGAGGAAGATGAGAGATGCCACTCAGGAAAGCTAAGTGGCTTTCTCAAGGTCACCAGTGGTGGAACCTGGGCTTTGGATTACTAACCAGCATTTCCACCAAACCACACAGAAAGCTTCACCATGAAACAGAAGTTCCTTATTGACTGGGCGGTGAAGGGACTCCTGAAGGGATAGGATAACAGAGATGGGGAGTGAGAGCGTGAGAGGGAATTTGGAGAAAAATACTTTATCTCATTTTCTCTGTTAGGCAGTCTCGATGGCCTAACATCTGATTCTTAAGAAGAGAGTCTGTAGGCAGAAACTCAAAATGTGGGTTTCACACAAACCCTCTGGGAGACATTGGGAATACCCAGCAGCTGTCTTTTAGGATTACAAATTTGGATCCATAGCACTGGCAGAGGGAGACGGGTGGAGCTGCGCATGGACAATGGCTCTGTCACTGGGAGGGGATGTCCACACATGGTGCGTTGTGGGCCACATTGCTGACAGGACTGGAGCAGGGGAGGAGACAAGTGCTGCCTGCAACACAGTGGCTTTGTGATATCACTAAGTTCTTCCACAAATAGCTGGGAAGACTTTGGTGAGGTATGGTACTGCTGGAGAAATAGCTGTTACAACTATAACTGAAGATGAAATATGATATGTTTCATAAGAGAGGCACAAATAACATGCCATAGCAGTATAGTAGTTTAGAGGATATATAGACGTTGCTGTTGAGTCAATTCCAACTCATGATTACCCTATGTGTGTCAGAGTATAACTGTGCTTTGGATGGCTGATTTTTTTAAGGACTTTCTTCAGAGATGCCTCTGGGTGAACTCAAATCTCCAACCTTTTGGTCAGCGGACAAGCTCATCTAACCATTTGCACAGCATATACACACCTTTTAGGAGGGTAGAGATTGAGATGGGCATGGGAGGTGGAGGGAATCAAGGTAGAGAAAAGAAAAGTATGTGGTGTTGGAAACGTGTGGGAGGTGAGATCAGGGTGAATTGAGGATACTAAAAATGGACAGGAGTAGAGTGAGATAAGGCTAGAGAGGTGGCTTGGAGGAGGCTCTGGAATTTAAGTGTCAGATAGGTAAACTGACTTCATAGGCAATGGGCAGCTCTTGAAGATTTGTGAGCAGGTTAGTAGAGTGATCAAAGCTCAGCTTTAAGATGAATCAGGAAGTGATATGTTAGATATATTGAAGTGGAAAGAATCATGGAATAGGAGGAGACATATCAGAAGTCTTTTGAAAATATAACAGTACCCCTTTTAGCACAGGATAGGTTTCTGAAATGAAAGTGCTAGTTATTTTGATTCTATAAAGACTCAATATAGCATATTGGCAAAAGAGTGTTTCAAATAATGGATCATATAGTATAAGATGCATATGGAATGGGGGAGGTAAGGAGAGACTAGAGAGGCCAATAGACTGGAAGTCCCAGTGAATGGAAGGAATGGTGTGATGGGAGTAATAGAGTGAGGAAACTGGAAGGATGGAACGTTGTGTGATCAAAACAATGTCTCTGAGGGTGGCTGGGTGTGCCATAGGTAAAGCAAGCTGGGCTTGCTTATGTAAGAGGGTGGAATAATGGTGGGAGCTACCGGTAAGAGGGTTTTGCACAGACTCCTAATCTTGAATGGCATGGCTATTGGACTAATGAGAAGCCTCCACTTGAGATGGTATAGTGGAAGCAGAGTTCCCAGCGGACAACCAAGATAAGGGAGTAAAGGGACGCTCAGTGAAATTAAGGGTATAAGGAAATTTGCTAATCAAGAAATGGAGATTCCAGAGAGCGTAGGAGGAGGGTTTAGGACAAATGTGAGTGATGGAAGTTTTGTCAGGGGAGAAGAAACAGCAAGCTATTTGGGAATATGGGAAAAGAAGAAGATAAACCACCAGAAAGGGCTACATATAGGAAGGCTGTGTCACGTGGCAGCAAGTTTGCCAAGGTAAGAGGTCCTGACAGTCTTCTGGGAGTGAGATGTCATTTGGCCCTACATGATTCACCTGCAGCCAGAAAATGAGGCCTGGTCTTGGGGTGGCAATAGTGTGGAGAGGCATTCTATGTGCTGGCATGCTTTGAGTATAGAGACAAGACCTGATGGGTATCAGGCTCTGAGCTTGAGGCTGAATATCAGGCTCTAAGAGATGTGAGGCTGGGCTCTGCCAGGATGACTTATCTGAAAACCAACCTGTGTCATTTCTCTGCAGAAAACCCTTCACATGGCTTCACATCCCCTTCAGCCTAAAGTGCAAGTGCTTTAACGTAGTTTACAAGGCCTTCAGAGATCTGGCTCTTGCCTCCCTCTCGAAACTTCTGCCTTGCAACTTCTTTCACAAATCATGTTCTAGTCACACTGAGATGCTTGTAATTTCCTGAACATTCTCTGCAGCTTCTGACTGGAATTCTTTCCTTCATACACAACTTCCTCTCTCCTCTACGTGCCAGTGGCCCCACCACCCTCACAGTGAAGATTTCCTTCAGGTAGTTCTTTCCCCATGAGGCCTCTCCTGACTACCTTCACTTGGACTAGATGCCTCATCTCTCAT
Source organism: Dugong dugon (assembly GCA_030035585.1). Classification (NCBI taxonomy): domain Eukaryota; kingdom Metazoa; phylum Chordata; class Mammalia; order Sirenia; family Dugongidae; genus Dugong; species Dugong dugon. The sequence goes on along the minus strand of CM057469.1, from coordinate 39,947,076 downwards.
AGAAACCTCTTCTTACCTCTCTCTTCTCATATAATGTGATCGCCATTGTATAAAAAGCCTCCACCAACAGCACTCAAGTCTGAGAAACTTTTGAGCATCTGTCAGGATAGGTGGCACCTAGAAGACTCTTGATAAGTATTCAGAGAGTGATTGAGATAATGGGGGCTGAATTAGGTCAGTGCTGGGGGTAATGAAACAAAGGAATGGGGTATTGTGGAAGAGAACTGACAAGAACTGGCAACTTTTTAAATGTATGTGCAGGTATGCACATGGACGTGCACATTTGTGAGTATACCTGCTGCCATCGAGTTGATTCCAACTCATAGCGACCCACTAGGGCAGAGTAGAACTGTCCTATAAGGTTTCCAAGGCTGAAATCTTTATGGAAGCAGGCTGCAACATCTCTCTCCTCCAGAGAGGCTGGTGGGTTCAGACCACCAACCTTTTGGTTAGCAGCCAAGCGCTTAATCACTGCACCACCAGGGCTCCTTTTTGTGAGTATAGTGGGGGAGAAAAGAACTCAAAGCCTGCCTTGAGGTTTTGAACTGGGTTACAGGTAACAGTGTGGTACCATTGGCAGAAACAGGGGACCCAGATGGAGACACACATTAGAGGAAAAAATGATGAGTTCACAACTGTGGCTCAGGTCAGACACGCAAATGTCAAAGAGGAAACTGAAAATGGTGGCTAGGGGTGGAAAGTAATAAATTTCAAGTCATGAAAATCAAGGGAGGAGAGAAACATAAAAAGGGGCTGGCACTGTTGAAACGGAAGACCAGTCACTGGAGAGTCACTCTCTTTTGTATAGGCATTTAAGAGAAGAGCATTATTATTATTATTATTTATCCTCTTTAATACACATATAGGGTCCTGATGGTACAGTGGTTAAGAGCTACGGCTGCTGATCAAAAGGTCAGCAGTTCAAATCCAACAGCCACTCTTTGGAAACCCTATGGGGCAGTTCTATGAGTCAGAATCAACTTGATGGCAACCGGGCTGGTTTTTTTGGAATACACAAATACCACTGATTTGTTTAGGCTTAATTTTCTTTGAACATAAAGCAAGTCATCTCTATTACCTCCTCTCACTCTCCCAACAAACTTTATTAAGTAGATAGGGTAGATATTATTTTTATTTTGCAGATGAGACTGAGATGCAGGGTGACTGCAATCTCAATAGAGGCAGAACAGATACCACAGTGGTTCTCCCAATATCTATTCGTTGCTTTTTCCACTGGACCACCCTGCTACCCGTCAGAGAGTGAGGGACACTAAATAAGAGATCAGGCTTCTTGAGTTTGTAGTAAGTCTCCACATCATTATAGATTTTAATAGCATACTGGAATTGGAAGTGAAACCTATGTTTCTGGGTTCTCAGATCTCTTCTGTAGTCCTTGTCATGGAAAGAAGTCACTCTGGCAATCTGCCCTGGTGGCGTGTGGCCCTTTGTAACTGTGAGGTTACAACTTACTCAACAGCTTCACAGTTGCATCCTGAGTTCCTTCAGATCCCTGGGTAGGTGCCGTGTACTCCTGGTAATCTATTTCTTTCTAAATTTGCCAATTAGCTCTACAATATCTTGAGTTTTGCTACATTTTCTTTTCCCCTAATCTCTATGTTCCAAAAGACAATTTGGGGCTAAGAATTTCTTTAACATATTTCTCAGTAAATGCTTTATAAGTATATTTGGGGTTTATGTAAGATCAGGACTGAATTTAAATTGGCTGAAGACTCAAGATAATATTTATCTGTTATAGTTTATATCCAGACGGAAGTGGGATAAAATATTCCTCTTTGGTGATTAAGGGTTGTGGTTGAGTTTGGGGATTGGATAGAAGTAACAGTGATCCCCATTCATGGCTGATACTTTCTTTCTTTGACTCATCAGCCCAGGAAAATCTGATTGTTGTCCCCATCTTTCTAATGAAACTCATATGAGAAAGTCCACGAATGATATCCTGAATACCAAACCCAAATGACTGGCATTTCTTTAGTTCTGTTGGAATTTTCTATGACATCTGACACATTTTTTCAGGCCAAAATCTTAGGATTCATTCTTAATTCTTTCCTCTCCTTGTTAATGACAATCAGATGATTTTTCTTTTTTAACTTGTTAATATGGTAAGGTGCATTGATCGATTTTTTTGTTAATGTTAACAGAAGCTTTATTCATAATCACCAAATCCCAGAAACAACCCAGATGTTCTTCAGCTGGTGAATGGATCAACAAACCATGGCACATTCATACGGTAAAAGACAATTCAGCAATAAAGAGGAACAAACTATTGATTCACACAATGTGGATGAATCTTAAATACATTCTGCGAAGTGAAAGAAGCCATACCCAAAAGCATGCATGTTGTGTTATCTATTTATATGATATCCTGAAAAGGTAAAATTATAGGGTAAAAAATCAGTGTCAGGGATGCAGAGTGGTGGAAGAGCTACGAAGAGGCAGTGTGGAGTGTATGTTGTGAGTGATGAAACTGTTACGTGTAACTGTTAAACCCGTTGCCGTCCAGTCGATTCTGACTCATAGCAAACCTATAAGACAGAGTAGAACTGCCCTGCAGGGATTCCAAGGAGCAGCTGGTGGATTTAAACTGCCAGTCTTTTGGTTAGCAGCCAAGCTCTTAACCACTACACCACCAGAGCTCCTGTTAGCGGTGGATAAATGGCTCTGTATTCAAAATCTATAGAGTTGTGTACACCATCAAGAGTGAGTTTCACTAAATATAAATTTAAAATAATCACAGTGGGGGAACCCAACATGGAATAAAAACTGTAACAAATGAACTGACTCTACTACAAATGAAGAACTAACCACAGCGGATGTGGTGGATAACCAAAGACGTGTATTACTTTGAAGAACAGTATTTTGACTGGATATTGTAAAACAAAAGAAAAGGTACTCAACACAAATAACTGTTCTCTAGTTAGAAAGTACTCTAGGAAAAGGCTAACCTGAGCGCCGTGATATTGGATTGGAATTGGAGATAACAGTATGAAATAATTGTTATATATACATACCAAAGAAACCTGTTGCCCTTGAATCCATTCCGACTCATAGCGACCCTTTAGGACAGAGTAGAACTGCTCCATAGGGTTTCCAAGGCGTGGCTGGTAAATTCGAACTGTGACCTTTCTGTTAGCAGCTGAGCTCTTAACCGCTTTGCCACCAGGGTTCTATGTATGCATACACACACCTATAAACACATATAAGTACAGAAATACAAATACATGTGTGGTTGCCAATGGTTCTTTTCCCTGCTCCTCCTCCTTGGCCATGGCTCTTCTGTTGGTAGCTTTCTGCTACACGCTGGTGCTGGTGCTGCTGCACACCACCTCACATAACTTCTTTTCTTTTTTAGTTTTGGGGTTGTTGTTGAGAATATACACAGAAAAAAATACACCAATTGTTGTACAAATACAGCAACAGTTTCTACAGGTACAATTCAGTGACATTGATTACATTCTTTGAGTTGTGCAACCATTTTCATCCTCCATTTCTGAAATGTTGCTCCCGCATTAACATGAACTCACTGCTACCTAAGGTTCCCATCTAATCTTTCGAGTTGCTGTTGTCTGCACTGATTGATTTTTGATTGTCAAACCAGTGTTATATTCCTTGGATAAATCCAACTTGGTCATGATGCATTATTGTTTCAGATTTTGTTGATTTGTTCAATTTTTATGTGGAAATTTGTGTTGTGTTTGTGTTCATGAGGGATATTGGTCTACAGTTTTGTTTTCTAGTAATGTTTTGTCTGGTTTTGGTATTAGGGTAACACTGACTTTGTAGCTTGAGTTGAGAGTATTTCTTCCTCTACAATTTTCTGGAGGGATTTGCTTAGAATTGGTATTATTTTTCCTTAAATGTTTGCTAGAATTTACCAGTGAAACCATCTGGGCCTGGAGTTTTCTTTGTGGGAAGGTTTTTAAATAAAAATTTAATTTTCTTAATAGTAATAGGTCTATTTGGGTTACTTCTTTTTTTTTTTTAAGTGAGCTTGATGGTTTGTGTCTTTCAAGAGATTTGGCGATTTCATCTAAATTGTAGAACTTATAGACATAAAGTTGTTCATAATATTCCCTTATTATCCTTTTAATATCTGCATAATCGATAATAATGTCACCTCTCTTTCCAGTATTGATAATTTGGGCCTCCTTCACAATCCTTTTTTTTCTGATCAGTGTTGCTAAAGGTTTATCAATTTAATTGATCTTTTTTGAAGAGCCAGCTGTTGATTTCTCTGTTGTTTTCCTGTTTTCTATTTTATTGATTCCCATTTTGACCTTTATTATTTCCTTTCTTCTGTTTATTTTGAGCTTAACCTGCTTTTCTTTTTCTATTTTGCTAAGTTTGAAAATGAAGCTATTGATCTGAGACCTTTCTTCTTTTCTAACACAGGTGTTTTAGTACCACACTATCCCCCTAAATACCGCTTTACCAGCATCCCGCACCGTTCTGCCATGTTATGTTTCCATTTTCATTCAGTTCAGAATACTTTCTGCTTTCCCTTTTTGTTTCTTCTTTGACCCTTGGGTTATTTAAACTGTGGTATTTAGAATCCAAATATCTGGGGGGTATTTTCTAGAGTTCTTTCTGTTATTGATTTCTAATTTAATTCTGTTGTGGTCAGAGAATGTACTTTGTAAGGCTTGCATCCTTTTAAATTTTTAGAGAGTTGTTTTATAGCCCCAAATACTTTCTAAATTCAGGGGAATTCAACTTTTGGGGATCACAGTTGTAATGATCTGCCAGAAAAGCTCTTATTAGCAATTTGCTGATTTTCAATAGGCAACTACAAATGGGCTGCTTCTCATCAATCTCCCTCATTTCCTCTTTTTGTCTTCCCAGACCCCTTATATCCTTCAACCCAGGGAGGAGGACTCTTCCACAGTAAGCATGAAATTCACTTGCCTTGTTAAATAGAATGGGAGGGAGGAGTGTGAAGTTAGGTTGAACAATGTCAGAAGAGATGATAGGTGGATGAATAAAGTAATAATCCAAGGAAGGCTGAACGATGGCTGTAAAGAAACATTTTATTCTTTGGCTCATAAACTGACTCTGAAAGCAGTTCCAAAAATGTTTGTAGCAACGACAGTGTTACTGGGTGAAGAGTTTACCCTTGGAGATTACTTCAAATGACAATACTCATTTGGAAGTACAAGTTCTTCAGTGTTTTAGGAAGAAATTAATCATTACTTTTAGGTAAATATATTATTTTTAGTTAAACATTTTACTGAACATTCCAAACTCAGTGCAGTACAAGCGTGAAACTGTTTTTCTTTCTCTGATCACTGCCTCCAATCAGTTTCGTCAAATCTAACTTTCCTATCTTACAATGCCATCATAGACGTTTTCCCACAGCTTTTTGGTCACTTTTAGTTCTTGAAAGTCCAATACAATTTTATCTAATTCTCTAGTTCCATCTCCAGGACTGACCATGGCTGGAGGGATCTACAGTGAAGAGGAGGCTGCGCCTCTCTTTCCCTCTGTCTTTTGCATTCCTCTTATCCTCCAGCATGTTGGGGAGCTCAAACAAAGTAGTCTTAGAAGAAATACAACTAGAATGCTCCTTAGAAGTGAGGATGGTAAGACTTCAGCTCGCTTGCTTTGGATATATCATCAGGAAAGACCAATCACAAGAAAAGGACGTCATGTCTGATAAAACAGAGGGTCCACAAAAATGAAGGAAAACCTTCGATGAAATGACTGACACCATAGCCACAACAATGGGCTCAAACATACCAATGATCATGAAGATGGCACAGGTCCCGGCAGTGTTTCATTCTGTTATATTTAAGGTCACCATGAGTCAGAGCTGACTTGATGACAAACCACAACATGTTGGGAAGAGGAACAAGAATTAGCAAAGGGACAAGCATCTCAAATTCAACTGTTGCTTACCATCCTGCTCAGCCAGGTGAGTTTTTTAAGTCGTGGCAATGGAGAGGACTCCAAAGGATCATTTATAGAAGGAGCCTGTATATGGTCACTATAAGTCAGAATCAACTCCATGGCAACAAGTTTTGTTTTGTTTTGTTTTTTATAAAAGGAGGAGACTGGCAATCACGTTTTCCAGGTGGACTTTTGCTTATGTAGTGGTCTTGATGATCTGCACGTGGGTAGATGTAGCCTGGGTAACTTTGAAGGTTTTTCCTTTTGACGTACAGCAAACTCTTGCATTCTTGATATAAGAAAAGAGTGAATGTTTAGTCAACTGAACTGCTACATCTCTCTCTGCCTTACTCTCTCTGTTCCATCCATTTTTCAATTGCTCAAATAGGCAGCACGTCTATATGACAGGGGAAGAGAGGCCATTCTCCCTTTTTGTATATGTCCTGCCTCTCTAAAAATAATTCTCTTTGAGCCCCTATATTTGGCTCGGGGGATGTTAAGAACCTAAGTTGGAAGGAAGGAAAAAAACCACTTACTCCCTCTTTTAATATAAGAGTCAGGATGTGTAAGTTCTATTTTGCAAACAACAACAAAAAATTCCTAAACCTCAGGGGCTTAAAACAATAAAGAAAAAAAAGTTTTTAATTGTGTTTTAGGTGAAATTTTACAACACAAATTAGTTTGTCATTCAAAAATTTATACAAAATTATTTTGTGACATTGGTTGCAATCCCCACAGTGTGTCAGCACTCTCCCCCTTTCCATTTATACTGCAGGTTCCCTGTGTCCATTCATCCAGTTTCCCTGTCCCTTCCTGCCTTCTCACCTTTGCTTTTGGGCAGGTGTTTTGGGCAGGTCTCCTATACTTGGTTGAACTAAGAAGCACATTCCTCACTTGTGTTATTGTTTGTTTTACAGGCCTGTCTAATCTTTGGCTGAAAGGTGGACTTTGGGAGTGGCTTCAGTTCTGAGTTAGCAGGGTGTCCAGGGACCATAATTTTGGGAGTCCCCCCAGTCTCTGGCATCCAATAAGTCTGGTCTTTTTTTGTGAATTTGAATTTTGTTCTACATTTTTCTCCCTCTCTGTCCAGAACCCTCTATCGTGATCCCTGTCAGAGTGGTTGTTGGTGGTAGTCGGGCACCATCTAGTTGTGCTGGGCCCAGTCTGGTGGAGGCTGTGACAGTTGTGATCCATTAGTCCTTTGGACTGATATTTTCCTTGTAGCTTTAGTTTTCTTCATTCTTCATTGCTCCAAACGTGATGGGACCAATAGATGTATTTTAGATGGCCGCTCGCAAGCTTTTAAGACTCCAGATGCTACCCACCAAAGTAGGATGTAGAACATTTTCTTTATGAACTATGTTATGCCAATTGACCTATGTCCCCTGAGACCCTGGTCCCCAGCCCTCAGCTCCAGTAACTGGGGCCCTCAAGGTGTTTGGATGTGTCTAGGAAGCTTCTATGGCTTTGCCTTGGTCAAGTTGTGCTGACTTTCCCTATATTGTGTGTTGTCTTTGCTTTCACCAAAGTTAACAGTTGTCAACTATCTAGTTAGTGATTTGTCCTTCTCACCCATCCCCTCCCTTGTAACCATCAAAGATTTTTTTTTTTCTGGGTATAAACCTTTACTTGAGTTTTTATAACAGTGGTCTCAAACAATGTTTGTCCTTTTGTGATAGACTTATTTCACTCAGCATAATGCCCTCCAGATTCATCCATGTTGTGAGATGTTTCATGGATTTGTCATTGTTCTTTATCATTGTATAGTATTCCATTGTGTGTATGTACCATAATTTGTTTATCCATTCATCTGTTGATGGGCATCTAAGTTGTTTCCATCTTTTTGCTATTGTGAATAATGCTTCAGTGAACATGAGTGCGCATATGTCTGTTCATGTGATGGCTCTTATTTCTCTAGGATATATTCCTAGGAATGGGATTGCTGGATTGTATGATAGCTTTTTAAGGAGGCACCATATCGTTTTCCATAGTGGTCGTACCATTTTACACCCCCACTAGCAGTGCAAAAGAGTTTCAATCTCCCCACAACCTCTCCAACATTTGTTATTTTCTGTTCTTTTTTTAAAATTACTGCCAGTAATTTTGGGGTGAAATGGTATCTCATTGTAGTTTTGATTTGCATTTCTCTAATGGCTAATGATCACTACGAGCATTTCCTCATGTGTCTGTTAACTAGCCATCTGAATGTCTTCTTTGGTGAAGTGTCTGTTCATATCCTTTGCCCATTTTTTACTTGGATTATTTGTCTTTTTGTTGTTGAGGTGTTGAAATATTCTATAGATTTTAGAGATTAGATCCTTGTGGGATATGTCCTAGCCAAAATTTTTGCCCAGTCTGTAGATTCTCTTTTTACTCTTTTGGTGAAGTCTTTTGATGAGCATAAGTATTTAATTTTAGGAGCACCCAGTTATCTAGTTTATCTTCTGGTGTTTGTGCATTGTTAGTTATGGTTTGTATTGAATTCATCTCATATATTAGTGCCCCTAATATTGTCCCTGATTTTTCTTCCATGATCTTTATCATTTTAGCTTTTGTATTTAGGTCTCTGATACATTTTGAGTTAGTTTTTGTTTATGGTGTGAAGAATGGGTCCTGTTTCATTTTTTTTACAGATGACATTCAGTTTTGCCAGCACCATTTGTTGAAAGACTGTCTTTTCCCCATTTAGTGGACTTTGGCCCTTTGTCAAAGATCAGCTGACCATAGATGGATAGATTTATATCTGGTTCTTGATTCTGTTCCATTGGTCTATGTGTCTGTCATTGTACCAGTACCATGCTGTTTCAACTACCGTGATTGTATAGTAGTGTTATGGATTGGATCGTGCCCCCCCAAAATGTGTCAATTTGGCTAGGCCATGATTCCCAGTATTGCGTGGTTGTCCTCCATTTTGTGATCGATATAATTACCTTTGTGTTGTAAATCCTAATCTCTATGATGTTAATGAGGCAAGATTAGAGGCAGTTATGTTAATGAGGCAGTAAATGATCTATAGCGTTAAGTTATATCTTGAACCAATCTCTTCTGAGATATTAAAGAGAGAAGTGAGCAGAGAGGAGAGGGGCCTCACACCACCAAGAAAAAAGTGCCAGGAGCAGAGTGTGCACTTTGGACCCAGGGTCCCTGAGCTGAGAAGTTCCTAGACCAGGGGAAGATTGATGCCAAGGACTTTCCCCTAGAACCAACATAGAGAGAAAGACTTCCCCTAGAGCTAGGCCCCTGAATTTGACTTCTAGCCTCCTGAACTATGAGAGAATAAATTTCTGTTTGTTAAATCCATCCACTGTTATAGTAGCACTAGATAACTAAGACAAGTAGGTTCTGAGATCATGTAGTGTGAGGCCTCCTACTTTGTTCTTTTACTTCAATAATGCTTTGCTTTTCTGGAGCTTCTTTCCTTTCCATATAAAGCTGGTGATTAGTTTCTCCATCTCGATAAAGAATGGTGTTGGTATTTGGATCGGGACTGCATTATATCTGTAGAGTGCTTTGGGTAGGATTGACATTCTCACAATGTTGAATCTTCCTATCCATGAGCATGGTATGTTTTTCCATTTATGTAGTTTCCTTTGGTTTCTTGCAATAGTGATTTGTAGTTTTCTTTCTATAGGTCTTTTACACCCTGGTTAGGCTTATTCCTAAGTATATTATCTTTTTAGGGGTTATTATAAATGGTATTGTTTCCTGATTTCCTTTTTGAAGTTGTTTTTGTGGGTGTATAGTAATCCAACTGATTTTTGTATGCTGATCTTATATCCTGCTACTCTGCTGAATCTTTCTATTAGTTCCAGTAGTTTTATTGTGGAATCTTTGGGGTTCTCTATGTATAGGATCATAAGAAAAAATTCTTATTAAACAGGAGGACTGCTTATCATTGCTGACCCAGAAGCTACCATTTGAATAGTGCCAGTCACTGTGGCAGAGGGAAAAGAGAGTGCGCTGGAGGGATTCACTTTGCCACTCTGGCCAGAAGCGACACAGTGTCCAGAGCTAGTTGCAAGGTGTTATGGATTGAATTGTGTCCCCCTAAAATATGTGCTGGAATCCTAACCCCTACACCTGTGTATGTGATCACATTTGGGAATAGAGTTTTCTTTCTTATATTAATGAGGCCATATATCTGTGTAGGGTGTGTCTTAAACCTACTCACTTTTGAGGTATAAAAAAAGAACAGATTAGGCACAGAGAAGCTAGCAAGCAAACAAGCAAGCATGCACAAATAGTGGAACGATAAATGCCACATGGAGATCTCCAAGGAATACCAAGAAGAATCCTAGAGAAGTTGAGACAAGGATTCTCCCCCAGAGTGGACAGAGAGAATCTTCCCCTATAGCAGGCCCCCTGAATTTAGACTTCTAGCCTCCCAGACTGTGAGACCCTCATGTGTCTGTCAGTTTGTTATACTGTGGAGGCTTGTGTGTTGCTATGATGCCACCGGTATTCAAATACCAGCAGGGTCACCCATGGTGGATAGGTTTCAGCTGAGCTTCCAAACTAAGACAGACTAGGAAGAAGGATACAGTGGTCTACTTCTGAAAAGAATTAGCCAGTGAAAACCTTATGAATAGCAGCATAACATTGTCTGATATAGTGCCAGAAGATGAGCCCCTCAGGTTGGGAGGCACTCAAAATACAACTGGGTAAGAGCTACCTTCTCAAAGTAGAGTAGACCTTAATGACATGGATGGAGTCAAGCTTTCAGGACCTTCATTTGCTGACGTGGCTCACGACTCAAAACGAGAAGAAATGGCTGCAAACATCCATTAATAATCGGAATGTGGAATATACGTAGTATGAATATAGGAAAATTGCAAGTTGTCAAAAATGAAACGGAGCACATAAACATCAAGATCCTAGGCATTAGTGAGCTGAAATGGACTGGTATTGGCCATTTTGAATCAGACAATCATATGTTCTACTATGCTGGGAATGCAAAGGCATTCAACTGTGTGGATCATAACAAATTATGGATAACTTTGCAAAGAATGGGAATTCTAGAACACTTAATTGTGCTCATGAGGAATCTGTACATAGATCAAGAGGCAGTCATCTGAACAGAACAAGGGATGCTGCGTGGTTTAAAGTCAAGAAAGGTGTGTGTTAGAGTTGTATCCTTTCACCATACCTATTCAATCTGTATACTAAGCAAATAATCCAAGAAGCTGGATTATATGAAGAAGAACTCAGCATCAGGATTGGAGGATGACTCATTAACAAACTGCAGATCTGCAGATGACACAACCTTGCTTGCTGAAAGTGAAGAGGACATGAAGCACTTACCGAGGAAGATCAAAGACTACAGCCTTCAGTATGGATTACACCTCAACATGAAGAAAATAAAAATCCTCACAACTGGATCAATAGGCATCATTATGATAAATGGAGAAAAGATTGAAGTTGTCAAAGATTTCATTTTACTTGGATCCACAATCGACACCTATGGAAGCAGCAGTCAAGAAATCAAAAGATGCATTGCATTGGGCAAATCTGCTGCAAAAAATCTCTTTAAAGTGTTGAAAAGCAAAGATGTCACCTTGAAGACTAAGATGTGCCTGACTCAAGCCAGGGTGTTTTCAATGGCCTCATATGCATGCAAAAGTTGGATGACGAATAAGGAAGACTAGAAGAATTGATGCCTTTGAATGTGGTGTTGGTGAAGAATATTGACTATCCCATGGACTGCCAAAAGAATGAACAAATCTGTCTTGGAAGAACTGCAACCAGAATGCTCCTTAGAAGCAAAGATGTCGAGACTATGTCTCACATACTTTGGACATGTTATCAGGAGGGATCAGTCTGTGGAAAGGGACGTCATGCCTTGTAAAGTAGAGGGTCAGTGAAAAAGAGGAAGACCCTCAATAAGATGGATTGACACAGTGGCTGTAACAATGGGCTCAAGCATAAAGATTGTGAGGATGGCGCATGACCTGGCAGTGTTTCAGTTTGTTGTACGTAGGGTCGCTGTGAGTTGGGACTGACTCACCAGCACCTAACAACAGCAAACTGTGAGAAAATAAATTTCTGTTTGTTAAAACCATCCACTTGTGGTATTTTTGTTACAGTAGCACTAGATAACTAAGACACACAATCCCACCTTTATAAATGGAGTTGGGAAAGGCAATTTTACCATGTGCCCCAAAGCAAGAAGAACCAGAAATACTAGGCTGACAACATTAATGACTATCATACTGTCATGAATTGAATTATGTCCCCCAAAAATACATGTATCAATTTGGCTAGGCCATGATTCCCAGTATTGTGCGATTGCCCACCGTTTTGTCATCTGACGTGATTTTCCTGTGTTGTAAATCCTGTCTCTATGATGTTGATGAGATGGGATTAACGGCAGTTATGTTAATGAGGCAGGACTCAATCTACAAAATTGGATTGTGTCTTGAGCCATTCTCTTTTGAGATATAAAAGAGAGAAGCAAGCAGATAGACATGGGGACCTCATGTCACCAAGAAAGCAACATTAGGAGCAGGGCACATCCTTTGGACCCAAGGTTCCTGTGCTGAGAAGATCCTAGTCCAGAGGAAGATTAATGACAAGGACCTAGAGAAAGCCTTCCCCTGGAGCTGACGCCCTGAATTTGGACTTCCAGCCTACTAGACTGTGAGACAATAAACTTCTGTTTGTTGAAGCCATCTGCTTGTGGTATTTCTGTTACAGCAGCACTAGATGACTAAGACACATACTTAGTCTCCATCCCAAGGCTCCCAGTGGTTATTTCTTTCTTTCTCCTTCTCTCACTCTTCCCCAGTCTTCTGCTTCCATACACAGTTGAGGATGGCATGCAGGCAGGTGAGACAATGATTGAGGGAGGCAGTCTTACTCCACATACTGTTATGCGTACATTCATGCCTCATATAACCATATGCATATGAATGGCACCTATTATGGCAAGACAAAGTTCAAGAGTATTTGCAGGGATGGAAAAACTTGGATTTGTAGATCTGTGATCCAACTCAATACTGGGCATATTTGAAAACAGTCTCCCTTATAAATGATAGCTAATTTTACAAAAAATTAAAAATAAAGTGGCAAAGGATAAAGGGAAGCCGGTCAATGTAGAGAAGATCTCCAAGGACTGAAGTGAAACTATAAAACTTGATGAAAAGGCAGGTCAAGAAAGCTGAAATCCTTTTTATTTTTAAAATACCCAAATGGCAGATTATATGATTGCAACATCTATACTTGTGATGGGGGAAATTCTATTGGGAAAAGTCGATAAAAACAAAAGTGACCAAGCTGCCAGTGAAAAATCCTTAAGTCTTTTTAAATTCCACCACCCAAACAAAGGTACTTTTCTGCCTTCTGTAGTTAAAAATAAAGCCATTATGCCCTTTCTCCCTGCCTGGCATCTCCTCCTCTTCTGATGTCTTTGTTCCTGGAGGTTCTGCCATGCATAAGGTGGGCACCCTCATTGCATCTCCTTTGACGACTGCAGCCCACACTCATTCCTCCCCTCTCTGAGCCACTGGACCTCCTTGGCTGAGCTGGATGGTGTTTTGAAGGCTGGAACCCAGACTGTGTTTGAAATTCCACACTACAAGAATCTTGATACTAAAACAAGTGAAGGACAGAAGGGGCCCTATTTAGGGTGTGGAGTCCCTGTGTGGTGTAATCAGTTAACGAGCTAAACAAAAGATTGGCCATTCAAGTCCATCCAGAGTTGCATTGGAAGAAAGGCCTGGCATTGTGCTTCTGAAAAATTAGCCATTGAAAACCCTGTGGTGCATAGTTCTACTCTGACACACATGGGGTCATCATAAGTTGGAATAGATTCAACAGCAACTGTTTGGCTGGTTGGTATTTGGGGTATTTGGAGGCTAACCGGAATGTATGAAAAGTTGTTGGTCTGCTAATTTAGGCATATTTTACTTACGTGTATAAGTAAGACATTTCAGTAACATTTTTTGTTTTCAGCTGGGGTTGGGAAGCGATGTGTTGATCTTTGGAATCTAGGTCTCAGACAAATGGATTTAAGCTTCTAGGCTGCAGAAGTCAATTTAGGGGAGATAGGTGTGGGGGAGGAAAACCCGAACCAGCCTTAATCCCTTACAATTCCTACATTACAGTGTTTCAGCAAATATTTTGCAAAAGGATTTTCTGGATGAACTTCAAACTGCAAGAGGTTCATTTCAGCAGCTGCGAGAGCTTTGCAAATGATTTTTTTTTGAAAAAGAAAATGAACATTGTTTCAGCTGACATTTAAACCTCTATTCTCTTTTACTAGCCTGTCACATTGCTTCATATGCTTTGGTCAGACACACTTCCCTGGAGAAAGAAAAAAGATATTTATAGGATTGTAGGACTGTAATATGAAATCCTGGTATCTGTCATTTTCTGCTTATATAAAAATTCTTTTAATAGAACTCAGAACCCTGACCAGCTTCTGCATTTCTTATGGATTTGGTAGCTCCTGTGGAAGTAGTAATTTAAAATACTAGTAGTGTTTAAATAAGAATGGTCCTGCCTTAAGATCTTTCTAACTGTATCTCCTCCTCTTGGCTAGAGTCTGAGACACTGTAAACCCAAGGATTTTTTGAGACAGTTTAGGTTCTTCGTTCCATTCCATTGCTCACAGAAGAACATTTGAATTTTTCAGGCCACATGACCAGATTTTTGGATCTGTAAACATATTCTGCCTACCAGAGTCCTTTAATATACTTACATGATATAATCCTTGGTGTCCAAATCAATGGTCAGCAAGCTACGGCTCATGGGCCATAGCCAGCCTACTGCTTGTTTTGGTAAGTAAAATTTTATTGGAACACAGCCATGCTCATTTATTGACATATTGTCTATGGCTACTTCCATGCTACAGTGATACACGTGAGGGGACCAGGATTAGGCCGCCATGTGCAGCCTCCTTAACTGTTACCTGCATAACTCCAGGAACTGCCATTCACACAGACCACAAACAACCCTCAGAGTGAACATTTTGAACACATTACCTTATAAAGTTGTATGAAATGTTATATATATATAATCTAAGAAAAGATTTGCTAGGACATAGAGTATGTGTATTTTGTACAAGTAGTGCAAGACTATACCCCTGAAAACTGCACTGGTCTACGTTCCCAACAGTAATGCATGGGACCACCACTTGTCTGTCAATTTGTCGTACTGTGGCGGCTTGTGTGTTGCTGTGATGCTGGAAGCTACGCCACTGGTATTTCAAATACCAGCAGGGTCACCCATGGAGAATATAGGTTTCAACTGAGCTTCCAGACTAAGACTAGGAAGAGGGACCTGGTGACCTACTTCCAAAAAGAAAAATTTAGCTAGTGAAAACTTTATGGATAACAGTGGAACATTGTCTGATACAGAGCTGGAAGATAAGCCCCTCAGATTGAAAGGTGCTCAAAATATCACTGGGGAAGAGCTGCCGCCCCAAAGTAGAATCGACCTTAATGACATAGATGGAGTAAAGCTTTTGGGACATTCTTTTGTTGGTGTGGCATGACTCAAAATGAGAAGAAACAGCTGCAAACATCCATTAGTAATCAGAACCGTGGAATGTATGAAGTATAAACCAAGGAAAATTGGAAGTTGTTAAAAATGAAATGGAACACTTGAAGATCGATATCTTAGGCATTAGTGAGCTAAAATGGACTGGTATTGGCCATTTAGAATTGGACAATCATATGGTTTACTATGCCAGGAATGACAAATTGAACAGGAATGGTGTCACATTCATCATCAAAAAGAACATTTCAAGATCTGTCCTGAAGTATAATGCTGTTAGTGACAGGGTAATATCCACATACTTACAAGGAAAAAAAAAAAAACCCACAAAAACCCATTGCTGTAGAGTTGATTCTAACTCATAGTGACCCTATAGGACAGAATAGAACTGCCTGATAGGTTTACATGGAAGACCAGTTAATAGGACTATTATTCAAAGTTACTCACCAACTTGTAATGCTAAAGATAAAGAAATTGAAGATTTTTACCAACTTCTGCAGTCTGAAATTGATCAAACATGCAATCAAGATGCATTGATAATTACTGGTGATTGGAATGCAAAAGTTAGAAACAAAGAAGAAGGATGTGTAGTTGGAAAAATATGGCCTTGGTGATGGAAATGACACTGGAGATCGCATGATAGACTTTTGCAAGACCAACGACTTATTCATTGCAAATACCTTTTTATCAACAGCATAAACAGCGACTATACACGTGGACCTCACCGGATGAAATACACAGGAATCAAATTGACTACATCTGTGAAAAGAGACGATGGAGAAGCTCAACATCATCAGTCAGAATGAGGCCGGGGGCAAACTGCAGAACAGATCATCAATTGTTCATATGCAAGTTGAAGCTGAAGAAAATTAAAACAAGTTCAAGGGAGCTAAAGTAGGACCTTGAGGATATCTTACCCGAATTTAGAGACCATCTTAAGAATAGATTTAATGACTTGAACACTAATGACCAGAGACTATACGAGTTGTAGGATGATATCAAGGACATCATACATGAAGAAAGCAACAGGTCATTAAAAAGACAGGAAAAGAAAGAAAAGACCAAAACGGATGTCAGAAGAGACTCTGAAACTTTCTCTTGAATGTTGAGTAGCTAAACCAAGAGGAAGAAATGATTAAGTAAAAGAACTGAACAGAAGATTTCAAAGGGTGGCTCGACAAGACAGAGTAAAGTATTACAATGAAATGCGCAAAGACCTTGGGATAGAAAGCCAAAAGGAAAGAACACGCTTGGCATTTCTGAAGCTGAAAGAACTGAAGAAAAAAATTCAAGCCTTGAATTGCAATTTTGAAGATTTCTGCAGGGAAAATATTAAATGACACAGGAAGCATCAAAAGAAAATGGAAGAAATATACAGAATCACTGTACCAAAAAGGATTGGCCAACATTCAACCATTTTAGGAGGTAGCATCTGTCTAGAACCGATGGTACTGAAGAAAGAAGTGCAAGGTGCACTGAAGGCATTGGCAAAAACAAGCGTCCAGGAATTGACAGAATACCAGCTGAGATGCTTCAACAAACAGATGCAATGCTGGAAGCACTCACTGGTCTATGCCAGTCTGGAAGACAGCTGCCTGGCCAAACGATTAGAAGATACCCATATTTGTTCCCATTCCAAAGAAAGGTGATTCAACAGAATTTGGAAAGTATCAAACAATATCATTAATATGACATGGAAGTAAAATTTTGCTGAAGATGATCCAAAAATGGTCATAGCAGTACATCGACAGGGAGCTGCCAAAAATTCAAGCCCTCACGTATTTTGGACGTGTTATCAGGAGGGACCAGTTCCAGGAGAAGGATATCATGCTTGGTAAAGTACAGGTCAGTGAAAAAGAGGAAGACCCTCAACGAGGTGGATTGACACAGTGGCTGTAACAATGGTCTCAAGCATAGCAACGATTGTGAGGATGGCACAGGACCAGGCAGTGTTTCATTCTGTTGTACACAGGCTCTCTGAGTCAGAACCAACTCCAGGGTACCTAACAACAAGAACATGGAATCTCTTCGTGTATTTACTATGCCTGTACTCTTAAATGCACTTTATGGACCCTGGGTGTTGCAAACAGTTAAGTATTCGAGCTTACCCAGAGGCACCTTGGAGGAAAGGCCTTGAGATCTCCTTCTGAAAGATCATAGCCTTGAAAACCCTGTGGAGCACACTTCTACTATGACACATATGATGTCACTGTGAACCAGAATTGACAGCAACTAAAAACAACAACAATGTCCTTTATCAAGGTCCTTAGGTGGCACGAATAGTTTGCACTCAACTGCCAACTGCTAATCTAAAGGTTGGTGGTTCAAACACACCAGCGGTACTGGAAGAAAAGATCTGGCAATCTGCTTCTGTTAAGATTACAGCCAAGAAAACCCTATGGAGCAGTTCTACTCTGCAACACATGGGGTTGTCATGAGCTGGAATTGACTGAATGGCAACTAACAACAACAATATGCCCTTTATCAGAATTTTACTTTTTTTAAATAGAAGTCTGTGTACTTTTGGTCAAATTAACTTTTAGATATTTTGTACATTTGGAAGCATTTGGTAATATTGTGATAAGTATTTTCTTTTTCTTTCAATGATATTTTCTAGTTGGTTTTTGCTGGTATAGAGAAATTCTTTAGATTTATATAGGTTAATCTTGTATGTGGCAACTGTGAATTCTTCTGGTTCTTCTGGGTAGATTATTGCATCTACCTGAAAGACAGTTTCATCGCTTGCCTTCCGATCTTTATACCTCTACTTTCTTTTACTTTTCCCATAGCATTGACCTCCTGTACTAAGTTAGGAGAGCACTGATGATGGAATGCATCATCATAGGCACCAAACCTTATCGAATTATTTTTCTGTGTCAATTAATGTTATTATAGAATCATTATATATAA
This sequence comes from Dugong dugon, assembly GCA_030035585.1. Lineage (NCBI taxonomy): Eukaryota > Metazoa > Chordata > Mammalia > Sirenia > Dugongidae > Dugong > Dugong dugon. The sequence continues at coordinate 39,928,767 of CM057469.1, read as the reverse complement.
TTTATTTATGTATGTTTTAACAATGTATATGTAATTATTAAGGAGCCCTGGTGGAGCAGTGGTTAAAGCGATCGACTCTAACCAAAAGGCAGGCAGTTTGAAACCACCAGTGGCTCCTTGGGAGAAAGATGTAGCAGTCTGCTTCGGTAGAGATTTACAGCCTTGGATACTCTCTGGGGTCGCTATGAGTCAGAACTGACTTGACGGCAGTGGGTTTGGTTTTCAGTATGTGGCTATTACATACTTTTTCTTCATTCTGAATATGGTGAATTATATATATTGCTGTACTGTTAGATGTTTGATGCATTCCTGAATACCCCACTTGATCATTATATATAGTTGATTCTGTTAGCTGCTATTTTCTTTAGTATCTTTGTATCTAAGTTTATAAGTTGAATGACTCTAGAATTTTCTCTTATGTTGTGTTTATTTGGTTTCAGAATCAAGATTACATTTCCTCATAAAATAGCTTTCCCTTTTCCTTTTTTTTTTTTTTTTAGCAACAATGTTTAAAATTGAAAGTAATCATTCCTTGAGATTTTGTAGAACTATCCCATAGACTGTCTGTCTGGCTAATTTTGGGGAAAGAAAGTCAGTGAATTTTCCTTTCTAGCTCTTTTAAATACTTATTTTCTCTTCAAGCTCCCAATTTATTTTTGTTCTAATTTTGACATTTAAAGATCATTTTAGGCACTTATTCATTTTATCGATGCTTTCAAATGTACTCAGTTACAGCTGTCTCTTTTTTTAATTTCTTGAAGCTATTTTTTTCCCTCTTTTACCTTTTTTTCTCCCTTCTCTCCCTCTCTGCCTTCCTTCCTTCCTTCCTGGGTAGGGAACGCAACTTTTCTAGTTTTTTTTTTAATCAGTGTTCTTTATGTATTTTTTTTTTATTACTCAGGAACACACACACACACACACACACACACACACACACACACACACACAGATTTGAATTTGTTCATATTCTGTTATTGTTGTTGTGTGTTTGTGTATGTGTTTTCTATTTCATTGATTTTTGCCCTTACCATTATTATTTTCTCATTTTGTATTTCTTGGGTTTTCTCTAAGGCTCTTTTTCCAACTTATTCCATTGCATGCTTAGCTAATAAATTTCTAACTTTTCTTGTTTCCTGATAACTTATTTAGAAATATAAAATTTTCTCTAAGCACGACTTTACTAATGTCCCACAGATTTTGACAGGTGGTATTTTAATTATCATTCAGTACTGAATATTTCTAAATTTCCATTACTGGTTTCTGTCTAACCCTAGAACTACTTAATAAATTGTGATTTCACTTCCAAATATGTGATTTCAGCTGTACTTTTGTAGATAATTTCTAATATTATTTAATTATTGTTGAGGAACATAACCTGTTTGATATTATCCTTTAATAATTTTTGCAACTACTTTAATAGCATAATATATGGTCTATGCTAAAACACTGTATCTTCTATTTATTGGGGGCAAAGTACACACACACACACACACACACACACACACACACATGTATGGAAACCATGGTGGTGTAGTTGTTAAGAGCTACGGCTGCTAACTAAAAGGTCAGCAGTTCAAATCCACCAGGTGCTCCTTGGAAATCATATGAGGCAGCTCAGCTCTGTCCTATAGGGTCACTATGAGTCAGAATCAACTCAAGAGCAACAGATTTATTTATATATATATATATTCCAAATATACTTGCTAAGACTAGTTTTTTTTTAATATGTATTTGATAGAGTTTATCAATTATATTATTTAGGTTTTTGACATATCTGCTATTTTTACTGTTTGATATTTTGGTTTCTAATAAATTCAGCACAACTACAATTGTTGGTGAATTTCTTTAAGCCTGCAGTTTAGACAACTATTTTAGACAAACAATATATTTGAAGCTGTGTTGTTAAATGCGTATGTTTATGTTGGTTATACCTCTGCTTTTTTGGTTCTCCTTTTATGAATAGGTGACATTCTCCTTTGTCCCTTTTCACTTTTTTTAGCTTTAAATTCTGTCTTATATGGATATTAAAATCATTGTTAATCTTTCTTTTGGATCATATTTTCCTGATACATATTTCCATCCTTTATTTCTGATCTTTCTCTGTGTTTTTAAGTGTGTATCCATTTTCAACAAATGGAGCAGCACTGGAAGTGCTCACTCATCTATGCCAAGAAATTTGGAAGACAGCTACCTGGCCAACCAACTGGAAGAGATCCATATTTATGCCTATTCCCAAGAAAGGTGATCCAACAGAATGCAGAAATTATTGAATAATATCATTAATATCACACACAAGTAAAATTTTGCTGAAGATCATTCCAAAGCCACAGCAGCAGTCTATCAAGCGGGAACTGCCAGAAATTCAAGCTGGATTCAGAAGAGGACATGAACCAGTGATATCATCTCTGATGTCAGATGGATCCTGGCTGAAAGCAGAGAATACCAGAAAGATGTTTACCTGTGTTTTATTGACTATTCAAAGGCATTCAACTGTGTGGATCGTAATAAATTATGGATAACATTATGAAGAATGGGAATTCCAGAACACTTAATTGTGCTCTTGAAGAACCTGTACATAGATCAAAAGGCAGTCATTCACACAGAAGAGGGGATACCGAGTGGTTTAAAGTTAGGAAAGGTGTTCATCAGAGTTGTATCCTTTCACCGTACCTATTCATTCTGTATGCTGAGCAAATAATCCAAGAAGCTGGACTATATGAAGAAGAACGGGGCATCAGGGTTGGAGGAAGACTCATTAACAACCTGCATTATGCGGATGACACAACCTTGCTTGCTGAAAGTAAAGAGAATTTGAAGCACTTACTGATGAAGATCAAAGACCACAGCCCTCAGTATGAATTACACCTCAACATAAAGAAAACAAAATTCCGCACAACTGGACCAATAAGCAACATCATGATAAATGGGGAAAAGCTTGAAGTTGTCAAGGATTTCATTTTACTTGTCTCCGCAATCAACACCCACAGAAGCAGCAGTCAAGAAATCAAGAGACGCATCACATTGGACAAATCTGCTGCAAAAGACCTCTTTAAGGCGTTGAAAAGCAAAGATGTCACCTTGAAAACCAAGGTGTGTCTGACCCAAGCCATGGTGTTTTCAATTGCCTCATATGCATGTGAAAGCTGGACAATGTGAATAAGGAAGACCGAAGAAGGAAGAAGAATTTACATCTTTGAATTGTGGTGTTGGTGAAGAATATTGAATATACCATGGACAGTCAAAAGAATGAACAAATCTATCTTGGAAGATCTTGGAAGTAGTACAACCAGAATGCTCCTTAGAAGCAAGGATGGTGAGACTATGTCTCACATACTTTGGACATATAATCAGGAGGGATCAGCCCCTGGAGAAGGACATCATGTTTGGTAAAGTAGAGTGCCAGTGAAAAAGAGGAAGGCCCTCAACAAGATGGATTGACACAGTGGTTGCAACAATGGGCTCAAGCATAACAATTGTGAGGCTGGTGCACAACTGGACAGTGTTTAGTTCTGTTGTATGTAGGGTCGCTATGAGTCAGAACTGACTCTATGGTACCTAACAATATCTTATAACCAGTATGTTGCTGGATTAAAAAAAAAAAAGCCAGAGAAGTCCTGTCTTTTAATTAATAAGTTTAACTAATGTATTATTTATTCTAATTACTATTATGTTAGAACTTAGTTCTATTATCTATTTTTTCCACTTACTGTACTTTCCTTTTTCTCCATTCCTGCTTTTCATTGAATAGATTGATGTTCTTCTACTTATAATTTTGTTCTTGTGATGGTTACCCGTAAGACCCACACTTGTGTTTATTTGCCCTATAGATTTGAAAGTCTATCATCTATCTATCCACCATCTATCTATTTATCTAATCTTTTCTCTTTGTCTCTCTGTCTCTTCCTCCTAACAAAATAGGTACTTTGACATGCTCTTGTGACTGTTGGTAACTTCACCTTTCTACCTCTGATCATGTTGATTTTTCCTGAAACTGTATTTTTTTATTATTATAGACATTTTTCCTGTCTCTTGTCTTAGCTCTCTTTCTTCACAAGAAAAGAAAAAAATTATGCCAAGACACTTGATCAACATTAATTTCCATATCACCTGCAGTATCTTCTGGATATATTTCTTTTATTATTTGAGTACTTCCTCCAAATGTACCTTTGTTGTGGTAAACTGTCTAGGGCACTGTATGCCTAAGAATATTTTATTATGTCCTCATATTTAAATGACAACTTGAATATATTTAATTCTAGGTTCAAAGTTTTTTTTCCTTCAATACTTTGAAAATAAAATAAATAAATCATTTTCTATGGAAGTTAACTAGAATAGGTTCCTTCGCTTGTAACCAAAGGATTCTAACTGATACTGACATTCTGGTACCACATACTGGGTTTTTATAGCATAAACTGTTCTGGGGTTTTGTCGCACAGTTTAGAATTCCAGTGCCATCGAGTTGATTCTGACTCATGGCGACCCTACAGGATGGAGTAGAACTTCCCCATAGGGTTTCCTAGACTGTAATCTTAACTGAAGCAGGCTGCCTCATCTTTCTCCTGCAGAGTGGCTGGTAGGTTCAAATCAGCGACCTTTCACTTACCAGCCTACCACTTAACCACTGCACTACCAGGGCTCCTTAGAATCCTCATTAGCACTCATTATAATAATTCCTCAGAGTTTTGGCAGTAACAAGGTGCTAATTTAGTAATAACCACGACCATTTACTGAATACTTATCCTGTTACAGATGCTTTATAAGCATTAATGATTTCTTTACAACAACCCTGAAAGGCAGATGTACTTTCCCGATAATTCAGATAGGGAAACTGAAGATCAAAGAAGTTAAATAACTCGTCCAAAGTCAAGTAACTAGTAGGTGGCAGAGTTAGGATTTGAGACTACTATGCTGCTTCTGGAGCCCTGGTGGCACAGTGGTTAAGAGCTCAGCTGCTAACCAAAATGTCAGCAGTTCAAATTCATGAGCTCCTTCTTGGAAACCCTATGGGACAGTTCTACTCTGTCCTATGGAGTCGCTATGGGCCGTAATGGTCTTGACGGCAACCGGTTTGGTTTTTTGTTTATGCTGCCTCTGGTACTTTCCTTCCTTCCACCACAGCTGCTCTGACATGATTTCAAAAGACTAAAATGAGGGGAAAATCTGGATACCCCAAATCTTCCCTTATTTTATTTCAACCCACTGGAAGGGGCTCATTTATATATAATTTATCACAGACATATATATGGCTAAAAGGTCAGCTTCTAACTCATTTCACTTGCAATCCAAAATCATATCATAACTCTGCTCTCCAGAGAGATGAAAAGCTGGTGGGTTATTGCATTTCTTGGTTCCTTACTTAAAAAATAATTAATTTTGTCCATAGCTCTTCATCTGTTCCTCTTGCTTGAGCACTGATGTAGTGAACTGGGGTGAGAGCTGGGAGAGGGAACTAGGGAGAGGAAGTTGATACAGCTTTGCTCTTTTTGGTAGTGAAAGCAGTTAATAGTTCGAGGAGAGAGAGCAGCTCCCATGCTGAATTTTGCTCCCTTGCTACTTTTGCCTTGGAGAAGGGGTGGGTGGGACAGGGAAATGACTGGGGCCATCCCTTGGTTGGAAGTGGGAGATGCTAGGGCAAATGATGACAAGGGGCCTCCCTCTTTCTCTTTCCTACTAATAGCTTCAAAAAGGCCAGTGCAAGAGAAATGACCACAGTGGGGGCAAGTGGACAACACAGCCTAGAGCCCAGACCTAGAGTCTCAGGGCATCTCCAGCTGTCCCCATGAGGCTGGTGCACTCCGACCCTGACTCTTGCTTCTCGAGTGAATCTCTCTCTCACGAGGCCCAGAATCTCACAAGAACTGAGGAGGACTGCATATTTCTGAAAGTCATGGTGACAGGTAGGAATGTGGCCAAATGCCCCCACACCATTCATTCATCTTCTCATGTAACAGGCTGCTGCTGTGCAAGCTTCCCGTGGGCCAGCATGTCCCATCCAGTTCCTCAGCATCTCTGACTTTCTTAAGGGAGCTCGCTTTTAACCTTGACTGACCTTGGAGCAGGTTGGAGAGTTTCAGAGAAGTACACCAACTTCATCAGGAGACCTGCTGGTGTTCTATTGTATGCTATCTGTATACAGTTAAGGAGTCCTTGGGTGGCACAAATCGTTAAGAGCTTGGCTACTAACTGAAAGGTTGGTGATTCAAACCCACTCAGAGGGACCTTGGAAGAAAGGCATGGCAATCTGCTTCTTAAAAATCCTATGGAGAGCAGCTCTATTTTACTACATACAGGGCATCTATGAGTTGGTATTTACTCAACAACAACTGGTTAGTCTACAGTTAGCTCATTTCATTTCCGTAAGAACCCTTTATTTAAAGGTAGTTATAATTTCCTCTGTTTCACAGATTAGATAACTAAGGTCCAAGAAGTTAAATGAATTCTTCAAGATGCTATAGCTACCAAGTGGTAAAAGTGGAATTCAAACCCGTTTGACTCCTTGCCACCTTTCCGGTGGCATTGATTTCTCTCACTTATGCTATTCACCCGACTTGAGAGGAACCCCCCCACCCCACCACCACCGCCAGCCCTTTAGAAACGTGCACAATTATAATGATGATGAACAAGGATGGTGATCGTCCCAGGAAGAATGAATAGACCTTCCATTGGAAGGGCTTGAATTTTGTTTGAATTTCATCTTGTCTGATTTACAGAAATTAATGAGCTACTAGATCTAGACCTGGTGTGTCTTGATAAAAGGGCTTATTTTTAGTGCCTTAGCATTTAAAAGGATCTGTTATAATTTCATGCTTAAATGACACTAAATAATGGCCTGTGTTTGTCTAGCATAATTGGAAGAAGCAAAGGAAAAGGGAATCAGTTACTTCCAAACAAATGGCATAAATGCATCTTGGGAGAAATTTGGAGATGGAGAAACCCTAAAATAAAACAAACACCAGGGGCTTAATTATCCTTCTTGGAGACCATTCCCTGCAAGGCCAGAGATAGCCTTTAAGAACGCAGAGACTCTGGCAGCTAGACTGGAGATGTGCTGGGTGGCAGTGGAGTTGGAAGTCAGGGCAGGGTTGCCTCAGTTAAGGAATTAAGCTATCCATCAAGTCGCTGACTTGTCTTGCCTGACAACAGGGAGAAGACGCAGGAGGGGGTGCCCCTCCCTTCTCTGACTCTCTCAGGGATGATTTGCTGTCTTGTCCCTTTGCCTTTAACATCACTATGCTCACGGCCTCCGAGACCGCCTAAGTCATAGTACTCAAGGGGATGGGAAAGAGCTAGCTGGAATAATGATAGGAGAGGGCAGAGGCTATAACGTGGGAAAAGGACTGCTCTCCCAGACCCTGCATCACCCCAGGGTCACCTGCGTCTCTCCCCCGGCGAGTCTCCCTCGGAGCGCTTTTTCCGCTTAGGCACCTCCTCCTACCGGCAGCTCCTCCCAGTCCCTCCGCTCCCAGGGCCACGCCCCTCTCCACCCAGTCCCACTACCCCCCAGCCCCTTTCCCCCACGGTGAAATTTTGCTCTCTTTGTGCATTTGTATTTCTGCTGACTGCAAGGATCAGTTTAATTTCACGGGTGTCATTTCCTTCAAGAAATCTCTCTCTGAGTAGCGGCCGGTCCAATCCCCGATAAAACATATTTTCCTACGGTAATGATTTTATGGGCCCATAAGTCATGAATTTATTATGATCTCAGCCCTGCTGCTGATTGCTGTAAAATGCAAAGTAATTAACAGCGAGCGGTAGCAGTTATTCCCACCTGGTAACGTGTTCCTTCGTTTGCTGATGGGTTTGATTAAAGTAATGACTAAAGAGTGAAGCCTGGGTGTAAAATATTAGCATGATTAATGCTGTACCCTAAATAAGAAACAAAACTAACGGGAACGGTCTGGGAAATTAAAACACACACACACACACACACACACACACACACACACACACACACAAAATCTCACCCGCCCCCCAGCCCCGGCCCTGGCCCCTCCCTTAAGCAATTGTTCCGCCTCATTTAGGGTACGTCTTCATTCGCATTAAATAATGTATGGATTGCAAGGCCAGGGGCGGGCTAGTAGAGCAGATCACAGTTTCCATAACATCTTAAGTGCTGGTGCTAATTTTTTTCTTTCCTCTTGGAATATGAGGCTCTGGTTTATAGAATGAGGTTTGGATGGTGGTACACTTTGAGCTAGAGCCTGTTGTTGTTTGGTGCCTTTCAGTGGATTCCCCCTCATAGCAACCCCAAGTGACATAGTAGAACTGCCCCATGGTGTTTTCTTGGCTGTAATCTTTAGGAAACCAGGTCGCCATGTCTTTCTCCCTTGGAGCTGCTGGGTGGGTTTGAACTGCCAACCTTTTGCTTAGCAACTGAGCACTTAACCATTTGTGCCACCAGGGCTCCTTGAGCCTAGATGGCTGCTAAAGAGTCCCCTCCCTCTCTCCTTGGGGCATGGATCTTACCACCTTGGGTACGGAGAAAGGGGCTTTGGTGCCTTTGCTCCTCCCTGACCAGCTGGGGCCAGGAGAAAACTGTGAAGTTAGGAAAAGGGTTTCAGGGACCATCCTTACCAGAGAGATATGGTTGAAGTTGCTGACCCTGAACTTCACCTTTCTCAACATTAGGAAAAACTTGTCTGTAGTGTAGTGTGGCCACGATCTGAGGATAACTAAGAACTTATACAAATGCCTGGTGTTGTGCACAAATGGTCACCTGTCATGTATCCTGTTGCTATGAATGGGTCTGGCCTTCTTGAAGCCCCACCTTCCCTGGAAGGCCAGGTTCACTTGACTGTGGGCTGTAAGACAGTTCTGCATGTGAAACTACAGTTTCTTGCTCTCACAGCTCTGAGATCACTTCACTTTCCAGAGAGATAAAGAGTATAAATCAGCACAGTCCAGACAGTTCCTGAAGTAGCTATGGGCTGGGAGAGGTAGGCAGGGGACTAGGATGGCTGGAGGTGGTAGCCTGCTTAGGGAGGGCATGGACAGATGGGTGAGGCCTGCCTTTGCCCTTCTCCAGTGACCCTGAAATTAAATCCACATTTACCTCTGTAGGTTGGGAGAGAAAGAGATAGAGGAAAATCAGGTTACAGGGTGAGAGAATTCTCAGTAATTGGCTCTGGAAAGATAATAGCAGGCCTATCGAGAGGGTTACATGGCCATGTGCTAGCAGCCTGGGGCTGCAGGAAAAAAAGAGCCCATTTCATAAATTCATTGTTACATACATACTATATGCCAGACACAGGTATACAGTCTCTGTCATCAAGAAACTCCTAGTCTAGAAACTTGACTAAAGGGGAAGATGATAAAAGAAACCTGTTTGGCAAGGGACAGGACTGAGAGAAGAGATGGGAACATTGGGAAGGGACTCTTGGGCATCATGGACTTGGGGAGGGGTATGGATGAGAGTGGTAACCTCTGAGGAGATGGAGAGAGAATGCCACACTGCCTGCGTGGGAGGTGGAGGGCTCTTCTGCACACTTTGTTATTTGGAAGGGCAAGGACCATTTCCTATAGGTGTAAGGGGCATCATTATTCTAGTCACAGCCACGGACATCAGGGAGAACCAAAACCAAACCCGTGCCATCAAGTCAATTCTGACTCATGGTGACCCCATGTGTTACAAAGTAGAACTGTGCTCCATAGGATTTTCTTGGCTGTAATCTTTACAGAAGCAGATTGGCAGGCCTTCTGTGGTACCACTTGGTGGGTTCAAACCACCAACCTTTAGGTTAGCAGTTGATTGCAAACCATGCCATCAATTTATATCTCTCCTTGCTTCAGGAGGGCTCACTCAAAGTATTTCAGATACAATAGCATCCCTGTGGAGGAAGAGGTGAGCGACAGGCATGTATGGGCCCATTTTAAAGATTCTGGAACCTAATTATGGAGAACAAAAATGACTGATTCAAAGCCACTGTCAGTAAAGGACAGAAGGGAGGTCAGACCCCGTGTCCTGATAAACCAGTCAGCACCTTTTTGCTTATTGGATTGTGCTTCATATGCCAAATTTCTGGAGGCCATCCTTCCAAACCAACAGGCATCCCTGGCTGTGTTTGGGCAACCTGCAGACGACGGCAACTCTATGACTCTGTTATAAATCCCTGGGACGTCACACCTGCCCCCCTAGGAAAGTACCCAACAGAGAGGTGTCAGGTTCTTTCCTGCAGCAGAAACATGGCGGCATCTGCTCCCCACTGGAAGTTATTCTATCTTTTTCCTAATCAAGGATGAAGCACAGAAGAGGTGAGGTTGTGGGTAAGGTAAGAGGAAACAGATCCATAAAAATACATTTTATTTTCCTCTTCCCCTCCCTTATTAATAACTTAAAAAAAAAAAAAAACCCTTGCTGCATGATGTCTCAGAAAAAAATACAATAAACTTGTGCCTTTCTGCCTTTATTCCTCTAGCTCTTGCTCCTCAGAGGGGTGGATGACAGGAAAGTTATTGGGATCGAGGTGCTGGCACCAGGAAGATAAATGTGAAGCCCTCCCTCTCCCTACCTCTGAGCAGGTCAAAAAATGATTGCGTTGGGCATGAAGGATTTATGTCTGCCGTGAGTCAGTCAGAGTGTCGGGGTAAATCAAGGCTGACGTTTTTAGCATCTGGGAAAAAAAAAGCAATTGCATTTTATGTCTACATTTTGCTCGGCTAATCAAGGTGCGGAAGAGACGGTCTGCCTGGGGAACCTTTTCTCCTTTTTATTATTTAGGTAGGGTTTGGTTTTCCCCATAGAAGCATCGAGCCAGTCTATAAAGGCTTCAGTTTCAAGTAAAGAAAAAGGAAAAGGCCCTCCCTGTCTGATCTGATTTGGAGAGAGAAGTTGGTGAAGTGTACAGATGGCTGAGGAAGGGGGTCTGGAGAGGGGCTGGACGTGGGGATCATCTGAGCAGTCTCAGGAACAGCTGTGGAGCAAGGTAGTGAGCGGTTATCTTTGTAACCTCTCCAACAGGACCTATGATGGAACTATTAGGGAAAAATCTGAGTCTTGCTTGGTCTCTGCGCACAAACTAGTTTTTGACTAAATGGCCAGCTACTAATTGACTACTAATAAGTTTTGTAACTGAAGCAACCAGCTAAATAACTAGGTAGATCAATTAAAACTGTTGAACCAGTTGATGTATATTCACATCATTTAAGATCAAGCCACAGTTAATGTGTGCAAGGGGGAAAAGAAAAATGAACAAATTAACTAGTAATATTTCTTTTTAGCTTTCCATTTCCAGTGCTAATTATTGGTTTATCTAAGTGCTTTGCCTTAGTAAATGAGAACGTATTTGGTCTTCAGAAGTCTTATATTTTGCACAGAGGAATAGATTAAGCAAATATACATTCATGTGTCAATGGATAGTAATAATGATAGCTGATTTTGGTGAGGAGAGGATTTTCTATATAAAAGGCTAAAGCGCTTTATATACATTATTTCATTATCTCAGTATACATTATCTCATTAAATCTCCACTGCCCAGGAGTTAGTTATATCTGTGTTACCAACGGGGAAACTGAGACTTAAAGTGTTGGTAATATACCTGAGGTTCTGTCCAGCTCTCGCTAGCTGGTAAGTGCTATCACTGTTACTTGAACCCAGGCAGTTCTGACTCCACGGCCTTCATTCCTAAGTTCTATGCATACTGATTCAGATTTGAAAGCAGAGATGCTGTTATTTTAATAACCACAGGAATACGAGGCTAAACAAATTCATGATCAACAAGATTTTCCTTTTGATGATCCTGAGAAAGGTTGAGAACCAGTCGTAAGTCCTGAAAGTATGTACTTAAGACAATCCAATCAGTTGCTGTTAGTCGATTCTGACTCATGGTGACCCCATGTGTGTTAGAGTAGAACTGTGCTCCATAGCGTCTGCAATGGCTAATTTTTCAGAAGTGGGTCACTAGGCCTTTCTTCCGAGATGCCTCTGGGTCAACTCTAACCTCCAACTTTCGGTTAGCAGCTGAGCACGTTACCCGCTTGCACCACCCAGGGACTCCTTTAAGGCCCCCATACTCCCTAAAAGGACTTCTAGGGGTCCTAGGGTCCAGAGCAGGGAAGCACTGATTGAAATCTCAGATATCTTTTTCTTCCTCATTCTTTGAAAGCTAAATATGTGCTAGGAGAGAAAGAGTGTTTAAAAATTAAGAATGAAAATTTGGAAGTCCCTCTAATCAGACATCACAAAGCAATTATTTGAGGAACACACACAAGCACAAGAAGGAAGGCAAAGAAGTAACCACTGTCAATACTATTGTCTCTCCATAATCATGTTCTGGGGTCCTGGCAAACCTGTTCCTAACACTACATAGCTGCCAACCGAAATAGCCATAAACAGGCTAGACCAGCCCCAGATGCTTCCGCTATAACCTTACCCAGAGGTGCCTCTGAAGAAAAGCCTTGAACGCCTTATGGAGCACAGTTCTACCATGCACATATGGGGTTGCCATGAGTCAGTGTCAGCTGGTTTCGGGGGCCTTAAAGTTATCTCCTGTATCTGGAGCCTTGGTGACGCAGTGGTTAACAGCTACGGCTGCTAACCAAAAGGTCAGCAGTTTGAATCCATAAGCTGCTCCTTGGAAACCCTATTGGAGCAGTTCTACTGTGTTCTGTAGTTCGCTATGAGTCAGAATCGACTCAAAGGCAACGGGGTTTTTGGTTTGGAAAGTTATCTCCAGTATCAAAAATGTCAAGCTAAAACTGACTTACTGATAATAAGGCCTCAGAGGGTAACTCAAACACCAAGTTCATGGAATTATGTTAGCTCAGTGAGGTAATGCAGATTATTGCCCCTGATTATTCTTTGATGAACAGAGATAGGAAAATGGAATATTCTTTAATAAAGGTTGTCACTTAGACAAAAACATTAAAAATAAGAAACTTATAGGGAATAAAGAGGGTCCTTGGTGACAGGAAGCTTGGGAGCCCCGATATAAAGATTTTTTTTTTCTTTTTGTTCTCTGTAGCTTGGTTATTTGTTGGAAATGTCAGCTAAATATCTTTCAAAGCCAATGAGATAATTTATGTAAAGTGTTATGCAAATACTAGTTTTTGTTATTAATATTAACAGTAATAGTTACGTTAATGATCCCACTGTGGAGCATGTGATTTCAGGTAAAAATGGTTATCGAAGAACCTTAATTTTAAACTTTTCATTTCCTGGGGTTAGGTTTGTGCACTAGCATAGTTGTGCCCAGGAGTGCTGTGTGTTTTCTGTGTACCCACAGCATATGCAGTGTGCATGTCACACGTGTGTGTGCAGGAGCAGCAGTGCACGCACACACTGTAGTTCTGTGAATGTCACATTGCTCTCACCCTCTCTGCATTGTGCAGCTGCGCACGACAAAGCTCTTTGTTCAGGAAACTTGTTTGAAAGGGTGATGAAGCACTTGGGTTGTGATGTGGGTTTTTACTTCCATATTTTGCCATTAATTAGACAAACGTTACCACCAAATCCTCTCCTGTCTCTGAGGAGGCTGAAGGGTCTGTGAGAAGCTAGATTTGAAAATCTGGCTGTCGTTGTCTTGGGCCTGTGCCTACACACACAAGGTGGCTTGAATGTCACAAAGACTGTGAAAGCAGGCCTCCCCTGGCCCCCGACACGTGCACCTAATGCCAAAATGGATGCAACTTCATTTTTTCTTTGGAGAAAATGTCTTTGGAGAGAGTCTGAGTAACACTATTAATTGGGCAGACATTAGCACATAATCAAATCATGTCTCCTTTAAAAAAAATCAGAGCCTTCTTTATTAAAACAGCACGAAGTGTCAGTTGATCCATAGCAACCTAACTCTGTACTCCTGGTTAAAAAAAAAAAAAAAAAGAGGTCAAGTAGAATAAGATCGGTACCTGCTCTAATCTTTAATTGTTATCACTCCCTTCTTAGTCTGTGCCTGTTCTCCTTTATCTTGTTTCAGAGAAAGCCCTTGGAGTCTTCTCCTGGCTCTCTGAGGTTTATAAAGTCTCTCTATAGCTTCTTGCCTGCCTCTTCCTTCCCTCCTGCTGCTACTTTTCTCAGTACACAATTCTCTGCCCACACTTAACCAGACGCAAGCTGTGAGGCTCCTGAGCACCCCCAGTTCACTCTCAGGGACCCCTCCTTACTCTGGAGGGCTCCCATGCCTCTCTCTCTTTTTTTCTTTTGTAATTTTTCTTACATATAGGTAACGGGAATTCTTGGGTGGCAGAAATAGTTAAGTGCTCAACTACTAGCCGTAAGGTTGACGGTTCGAACCCACCCAGAGGTGCCTCAGAAGACAGGCCTGTCAATCTGCTTTTGAAAGATCACAGCCTTGAAGACCCCATGGAGCACAGTTCTACTCTGCACACATAGGATCGCCGTGAGTCAGGGTCGACTCAATGGCAACTACCAATAATAATATAGGTAGCAGAATATTTGCCATTTCTACATTCTTTACATGCATAGTTCGGTGACATTACTTACATTCGTCATGTTATTCAACCATCACCATTAACTATTCCTGAATTTTTCCAACTCCAATGCTCCTCTTTCGCATAAAGCTGCCTTCCCTCCCTTGATGTGACTTGGATCATACTGGTCTCTTTCCACCATCTAAAGCAGCCCGAACTCCCTCCCTACCACCCGTGTGCACACATGAGCAGGCTGTGTTCTAGCCCATGATGGGTCTCTTAGTCATCTAGTGCTGCCATAACAGAAATAATCTACAAGTGTATGGCTTCAACGAACAGAAGTTTATTCTCTCGCAGTCTAGTAGGCAAGAAGTCCAAATTCAGGGCATCAGCTCCAGGGGAAGCCTTTTTCTGTCTGTTGGCTCTGGAGGAAGGTCCTTGTCATCAGTTTTTCCCTGGACAGGAGCTTCTTAGCGAAGGGACCCCTGGTCCAAAGGATGTGCCATTCTCTTGGCTCTTGTTTCTTGGTGGTATGAGGTCTCTATGTCTCTGCTCGCTTCTCTTTTTGTATCTCAAAAGAGACTGGCTCAAGACAAAATCTGATCTTGTAGACTGAGTCCTGCCTCATCAATATAACTACCGCTAATCCCATCTCATCAACATCATAGAGGCAGGATTTACAACACACAGGAAAATCACATCAGATGACAAAATGGTAGACAATCACACAATACTGGGAATCATGGACTAGCTAAGTTGACATACATATTTTTGGGAGACACAATTCAGTCCATGACAATGACCCTCTTTCCTATCTTTGTTGTCTCATTTCTTCCTTGCTCTAAAGCTCATTATGTCTCAGATTAGTTTTACATAGACTCGCCCTCTTCTACAACATCAGTTTTCACAGTCTGTCAAAGAATTTGCTGAAGATTTAAAAAAAAGTTTCACCTCCCTCTTATTTCTACTACTTAGATTGAACGGGGTAGTTAAGATGGCAGTGTGTAGTGGTTTCTCACAAAAAGGAAGCACATCCATGGCCTTCCAGAGGGACAGAGGCAGTCTTTGATTGGATTAGGCATTGAGCTTGATGGGGTTATGAGTTGAACTTGACTTGACCTTTTTCTTCAGATCTGTGGAGCAGGAGCACAGATGTAATCACCTGGTGCTGGAAGGACATGCCAAGGGAGCGCTACAGACCCACTTCACAGCTGGGTGTAAGTGGAAAGGTTTTAGGCTTTAGAGTTTAACGTGAGTTCAAATCCCAACTCCCTGATTTATTAGCTATATGACCTCTGAGTATCAGTTTCCTAACCCATACAATGGGAATGATGATACCTATCTCACAAGGTGTTATAAGAAATACATAAGATGTGTTTAAAGCAGTTAGCAGAGCACAAGGTAGTAGGTCCATGGATATCATGTGATGCATAGTACATTAGAAGAGAGAGAGATGGATATTCTTGGGCTATGTAAAACTTAAGATTGTTAGCATAATCATGCCTCAAATGAGTTCTGAACACTGATGAAAAAAAAAGATGAACATACAGCTGCCAGAAATGAAGTTTCTAATGAAACCTCAGCCTTTACTATAAGCTGAGGCCTTCCTGTGGGCAGTTGCTGCCCAGGGGACTTTGCCCATGAGGTGGCAGTGAGGCAGGAGGGATGGAGCTGACCTAGATTAGTTTTTTAACCTTCAGGCATTGCCTCTGGTGGAAAAAAGACATTACTCAAATCTTTAGAAGCTGGGAGAAGAGAATAGAAGTCTCTAGAAAGAGCTGAGAGTCAGAAAGAGACTTAAAAGAACTTCAGAAGGGCAACTTCATAGAAAATCAGGTGCAAATGTCTGAAAGTTGAAACATGGGGAATAAGAAGCATGCAAATTTAGGAAGACTAGCAAGATTAAAAAATATCTGGACCTGTTGAAACTTTGGTAAAAAGCAATAAGGTAATAGGAATACATGAAAAGTTTTACACTTAAGCTTATGATATAAATCACAAAAATACAGGGGTCTGTGTGTGTGTGTGAAAGCGTGCGTGTGCACATGGGGGACAAGGGTGGTAGTTTCTCCTCTTATCAAAGACTGCTGTTGTTAGCTGTTGTCAACTGGGCCCCCAACTCATGGCAACCTCATGCACAACAGAACGAAATGCTGCCCAGTCCTACACCATCCCCGTGATGGGTTGCAGATCGGACTATTGTGATCCATAGAGTTTTCACTGGCTGATTTTTGGAAGTAGATCATCAGGCCTTTCTTCCTATATCAAAGAATAGTTTCTCCAGGTGTGTCCTGGATCCCATTCTTTCTTATCTTCATAAGGTATTCAATTTTCTCCTCTCTCCACCATCATCAGTCTCTCCCTTTCTTACTGCATCATTCATAAATTTGCACATATATTGTAGTATTTTCCATGTTAAAATTAAAACAAAATCCAAACCCTCTCTCAGCCCCTAATCCCACTCTAGCCAATGCCTCAATTCTCTGCTACCCTTCAAAATCGAGCTTATTCTTCTAAAGGTTGTCAGTTTGTGTTGTTTCTATTTCTTTAACTCTTTCATTCATTCCTCATTCCTTCCTCTGCCCTGATGGTGGCTCAAGGCCCCTGACTTCTTCCTTGCACTATCCAAGGGCAACTTTTCAGTTTTCATCTTTATCAGTCTCCCAGCCACAATCTCTAGGGCTGACTACATGTTCTTCTCAGCATAGTTCTCTTTTGGCTTCTGTGACTCCACACATTTCCTAGCTGTCTTCTTCCCCTCTCACTGCTCCCTCACCATCTCCTTCACTGGATCCTCCTTCCATATTGGCTCTCAGAGTGGAGATGTATTCCCAGGCTTAGTTTGGGGCCCTCTTCTCTTCTCTCCCTACATCTATTTCCTAGGTCATCTCCTCTATCCCTGTGGCTTTAAATGTCATCTATATGCTGATGATTTACAAATTTATGTCTCCAAGTACAAAAATCTCCTCTGAGATTCAGACTCATATATCCAACTGGCTACTTGACATCTCCACTTAGATGTCTCACAGGCATCGCAAAAGAAACATGTAAAAATAGAAATTTTTATTTTCCTCCCATACTTATTCCTTCCCCAGAATATCCTATCCTCCATAAATGATGCTACATCAATGCAGTGGTTCAAACCTGAAACCCTCAATTCATTAATAAGTCCTGTCATATCTAAAAAACTCATTCATTTATTCATTTGTCCAGTTAGTAGTTATTAATATTTACATACTGGACACTGTGCTAGATACTAAAGATATGCTGTTAAGAAAAACACAGATGGTCCCTTCCCTCATGAAATCTACAGTCTAACTGCTGAGTATATTTTTAATCCATCTGCTTTTCTCAAGTTCCTCTCCCAATTACTCTATTTCTTACCACCATTAGTTCTCATATGAGTAATCACCTATTAAGTGATCTGCTTCTAGTCTTGCCCCCTTCCAATCTATTCTCCAAATATGTCAAGAGTAATTCCTTCAAACATAAAGTATGCCACTTTCTGCTTTTTTATCCTTTAGTAGCTCCCACTCAAATATTTACCACAGCAGCAGAGTCTTGTTTACCTCTGCAACCTCATCTTGAACCATAGTCTTCCATCATTCTTGCTTCCACTACACTGGCATCCTTTCAGATTAGTTTGTGTGCTGAGTTCTTTCCTGCCTCTGAGCCTTTGCACATGTTAAGGTTCCCTATGCCTGTGCCCAGAGCACTCCTAGTGAACACCTCTTCATCCTCAGATCTAATATAAACTGTCCCCTCAGAAAAGCCTTCCTCAAACATTAAGGCCTGCCTTGCCATTCTCTACATGTACTTTCTTTGTTTCTTTTATGACACATATTCTGAATTCTAATTATATCTTTCTTTGTTTACTAGTTTGTTATGTCACCTCCACTAAACTTTAATTCCATGAGGGCAGAGACCATATTGGTTCTGTTTACCACTCATTCCTTGGTGCCTAATGTAGTGCCTGGTACACAGTGGGAAAGTAATCAATGTTTGGTGAATGGATTAATTAGTGAATTACTAAATAAATAGCTTAGATGCCAAACAACCCCTATCTACCAGCTTGGGTCAGCTAAAGTAGAAAAGCCCAGCACTGTCCTCATCCAAATTTCTTTTTCCATTTCCAGTCATCCTAGGAAACTTTATTATAGTTTTTATTATTTATATATTTATTATTATATTTGTTAGGAGGATGGCCTCAATCAGAGTTTTTCAGATTGTGACTGTGGACCACCTGTATCAGAATCATCTGGGGATGATGCCGGGCAGTGGGGTTCAGCTATGCACTGAATAACTTGCACATCCATATGTGGTGGCCCTAGCATGCTTGTGAAGAACTATTTCCCGGGATCCACCTCAGCCTTAGACATAGATGCTCTGAGGGGATGCAGCTGGAAAATATCTGTGACTGATGAATCCTCAGATGTTTCTGACTCACTCTGAAGCTTGAGAATCTCTGGCCTACAGAGTCTCTAAGGTTCTATTCTACATTCAGATTTGGGGCTTGTGATCTCACAATTATCTATCCAACATCCACTCAACAAATGCGCATTGGAAACTTTCAAGTGTCAACCACTGTTGTTGGCTTTGGAGATTGCAATGGTTTTATGGTTCAACGTGGCTAGGCCATAATACCCAGTTATTTAATCAAACACTGATCTAGGTGTTGCTGTGAAGGTACTTGTAGATGTGGTTAACATTTACAATCAGTTGGCTGTAAACAAAGGCCATTATGCTTGGCAGTGTGAGTGGGCCTCATCTAATCAGTAGAAGGGCTGAAGAGCAAAAAAAAAAAACTGAGGTTTCCTAAAAAAGAGGAAATTCTGCCTCAAGATCATAGCATCAACTGAGTTTCCAGCCTGCTGGCCTGCCCCACAGATTTCAGACTTGCCAGCCCCAACAGTCGCATGAACCAATTCCTTAAAATAAATCTCTTACTATATATTTCCTATTGTTTTATTTCTCTGGAAAACCTTGACTGACACAGAGATATAGCAGAGAACATAACAGACAATGTCTCAGATCTCATGGAGCTAAATTTTAGGTTCCACAGAGACCTGAGCGTTATCTTTTCAATACTTTTAAATTTATTGAAACTTCTTTTATGACCCAGCACATGGTCTATCTTGATGAACATATCATGTACACTTGAAAAGAATGTGTATTCTGCACTTGTACGACAAGGTGGGTGAAAGTGTGGTTCAGATCATCTATGTTTTTACAGATTTTCTTATCTAAGAGTTCTGTGAATTGTTGAGAGATGGAGGTTCAAATTTCCTACTACGATTGTGGAATTGTCTATTTCTTCCTTTAATTCTGTAAATTTTTGTTTCATGTACTTTGAAGCTCTGCTAGTAAGCACATACCACATTTATGATTGTTATGTTATCTTGATGAATTGGTCCATTTCTCATTATGAAGTGTGCTTCTTTATTTTTAATATTACTCTTTATCTTGAAAGAAGGAGCCCTGGTGGTGCAGTGGTTCGAACTCACCAGCCGCTCTGTGGGAGAAAGATGTAGCAGTCTGCTTCTATAAAAGTTTACAGCCTTGGAAACCCTATGGGGCTGTTCTACTCTGTCCTAGAGGGTTGGTATGAGTTGAAACTGACTGGACGGCAAAGGGTTTATCCTGAAGTCTGTTTTATCTGATATTAAAATAGCCACTCCTGCCTTCTTAGTTTTTATTGTTTGCCTAGTATGTCTTTTTTCACCCGTTTACTTTCAACCTATAAGTTTACTTATATTTAAAGTGAATCTATTATAGGCAATATGTAATTGGGTCTTGACTTTTATCCGTTCTTATGATCTATGACTTTTGGTTGGGATGCTCAGTTAATTAACGTTTACTGTCATGATTGATATGACTGGACTTAGGTTTTTCATTTTATTATTTGTTTTCCCTTTGTACACTCTCTTGTTCCTTTGTTCCTCCTTTGTTGCCATCTTTTGGATTAAAAATTTTTTTTAGAATCCATTTTAATTTATCTATTAAATGACATTATGTTTTGCATTTTTAGTGGTTGTTCTAGGGACTACAACACACATCCTAAACTCTTCAGAGACTACTAAGAGTTAGAAGAAATACAGTCAGAATGCTTAGAAGTAAGGATCGCCAAGACTTCATTTCACGTACTTAAGATATGTTATCGTGAGGAACCAGTCCCTGGAGAAGGACATCATGCTTGGTAAAGGGTCAGCGAAAAAGAGGCAAACCTTTAATGAGATGGATTGACACAGTGGCTGCAACAATGGGCTCAAATATAACAATGATTGTGGGCATGGTGTAGGACCAGGTAGTGTTTTGTTCTGTTGGACATAGGGTCACTATGAATCGGAACCGACTCCATGGCATCGAACAACAACAACTAAGAGTTAATGCTGTACTGCTACTTTATGGAAAATGAAGAAACCTTGCAACTGTACAGGTCCATCCACCCCCTCACGCCCCATTACCAACTAGTTCTTTACGCTATAGTTGTCGTATGTATTAAATATAGATAAACTGTGTAAGACAATGTTATGATTTTCCTTTCAACAGTCATATATATTTTATACAAATTAAAAGAAAAATAGTATTTTATGTTTACTCAGATACTTACTATTTCCAACATTTTTCATTCCTTCCTAAAGGCCTGAGTTACTCTTTCTCTCTCTTTTTTAAAATCTGAAAATGCCTTAATTTTGCCTTCATTTTTGGAAGTTTTTTTTTTTTCCGTATATAGAAACTTGGATTGACAGTTTTTCTTTTAGCGCTTTAAAGGTGTTGTTCCATTACCCTTTGGCTTGCAAGCTTTCTGACAAGAAGTCTATGGAAAGCCAAAAAAAAGAAAACGAAACCCGTTGCCGTCACATCAATTCCAACTCATAAACTCATAGCGACCCTGTAGGACAGAGTAGAACTGCCCCATAGGGTTTCCAGAGAGTAGTTGGTGGATTCAAAGTGCTGATCTTTTGGTTAACATTCTTATTTTTTTGCTCCTGGGAATGCAATGCTTATTTTTCTCTGTCTGGTTTCAAGATTTTCTTTTAATCTTTATTTTTAGTAGTTTGATTATGTTATGGCTAGGCATGGTTTCCTTCATAATTATCCTATTTGGGATTCTCTGAGCTATTTGAATCTGTGAACTTATGTTTTTCATCAGATTTGGAGAAACTTTGGCCATTATTTATCCAAATACACGTATTTTTTTCTGCTCCATTCTCTTTCTTCTTATTCTGGGACTCCAATTATATTTATGTTAGATGTTTTGATATTGTCCCACAGCTCTCTGAGGTTCTTTTCAGTTTTTAAAACCACAGCTTCCCCCTAATGTAAAGATTGGCTAATTCCTATTTATTTGTCTTCAAGTTCCCTGACTCTTTTCTCTGTCATCTGCCATTCTCCTGTTGAGAACATCCAGTGAATTCTTTTATTTCAGATATTGTATTTTTCAATCCTAGAATTCCCAGTTTTAAAAAATAGTTTCCTTGCCAGTGTTTTTTTTTTTTTTTTTTTTTACCTTTTATCCATTATGAGCATATTTATATCCTAGACCATAGTTATACTATCTGTCACTGACAATTCCAACATCTGAGTCAATTTGTTAGTCTCTTTTGATTATCTTTTCTCTTGGTTTTTTGAATTTTCCTGGTTCTTTGAATGTCAAGTAATTTTAGATTTACCCTAGACGTTGTGGCTGTTATGCTGAGGAGACTCCAGATTCTGTTATATGCCTTTGAAGAATGTTGACTTTTTGTTTTACTAGATAATTAATTTGGTTGGATTTAAACTGCAATCCTGATTCTTGGTCAACAGCTCATATCTCACTACAGTTTTTTTTTAATCCTTAATTGAACTACTTTGAGCCTGTCTAGCACTTAACAGCTTAATTATGAGCCAGAGATTTGGGTAGAGTAGCATTTATACACATAATTTAGGGCTCCCTCTATCTACCCTGCTCTCTCTTTTTGATTTTTGTTTGTTTGTTTCTTTCTGAGATTCCCTCTTTCCAATGACTGTAGTTGCCCTGGACTTTGTCCTCTGGTTCTTCAGGCCAGGAAGACTATGTTAGTTGTTGTTTTATTTCCTTAATCTGAGTTTAAACCACCCTGTACAATGCTGGCTCAGTTTAAAGGCCATAAAAATAAGAAACTCATTCCATGCAGTTTCCTACTTCAAAATCTTGACACCCCTCCAGAATCTGCCTGCTGTTTTTCACTCTTTAGAGCCTTCAAGTTGTTGGTTTTATTTGTTTGTTTGTTTGGGGGTTTTTGTTTGTTTGTTCTGTTTTTTGTATTTTTTGCACAGTTTATAGTTGTTATCTGAGGGAGGGTTGGTATGGTAGGAGCTTATCGTTTTCCTGAGCTAGAAGCAACACTCTGAGTATTACCTTTCTTTACTTTTGGATGTACATGGTCTCAGGCCCTTGTGAAGCATGTGCCTCTTGGAATAGATGGAAATGAGGAACAAAGTCAGGAGTCAAGGTTTTAGTGGGACCACCTCAGAGAAACAGAAGGTGTTGCGTAGTAACATGTTGCTGACCTTCGTGTCAGGCATTTTGTAGAAACTATTGTTGTTGTTAGTTGCTGTTGAGTTGATGCCAACTCGTGGTGGCCCCACATGTGAAAGTACAACTGCACCATAGGGTTTTTCAAGGCTGGGAACTTTCGGAGGCAGCTTGCCAGGCCTGTCTTCTGAGGCGCCTCTGTGTGGGTTTAAATCACCAATGTTTTAGCTAGTAGTCGAGTACTTAACTATTTGTACCACTCCTTTGTGGAAATTAGCAGAGGAAAGTGTTTCTGAGTTCTATGTGCAGTGACAACTGAGATCAGAAGGAAGAAAGTGCTTGGCTTGAATAGCAGAGTGATGCGGGTCAATTCCGTACTGCTCCTCCCTTCGTGATCACGGACAGGAGTTCTCTGCCGTTGCCTAAAACTTCTCGTTGCAAAAACTAATGTAAGGATACCTACCCTGCTTTATGGTAGAGAAGATTCAATAGAATAAAATGCTTAAAGGCTTCTGGCACTTGTAAGGGACTCAATATATTTTTCTTCTCCCCTCTGTATTTTAGGAAATGGCCTAGCTTGCCTCGCAGTGGGATGTGATCTTGGGAACAATTGAAGTCAAGACAGGGTCACTGTTGCTTAAAACGTCTACAGTGATTTCACTGAGTTTTCAAGCGAATTCTAATGAAATCACCTTTAATAGAAGAGCCACTATAGTATAGTGGATGAGCACGGACTTGGAGTCAGAGAGACCTTGGTTTGAATATCTTTGTTGTCTGTTGTCGATTACATACAGTCTAACCTGGGCCAATTATTCTCTCTGAACCTCAGTTTTCTATCATTGAAATAGTGATAATAAAACCTACCTGACAGGGTCTTAAGAGGATTACAGGAGCGCATATGCATACAGCTCCTAAAACATCCACCAGAGCCTGGTACGTAGCAGGCATTCAATTGATGTTACTTATGATCATTATCAGGGAGCCCTGGTGGCACAGTGGTTAAAGTGCTCAGCTGCTAACCAAAAGTTTAGTGGTTCAAACCCACCAGCCGCTCTGCAGGAAAAAGATGTGGCAGTCTGCTTTCATAGAGATTTATAACCCTGGAAACCCTATCGGGCAGTTTTACTCTGTCCTATAGGGTTGCTATGAGTCAGAATCATCTTGACAGCAGTGGGTTTTGGGGTTTTATTATCATTATCATTGCTATTATTTGTTCATAAGATTGTGAGCTAAGCAAAAAACCACTGATTTTTTAAACTGAGAAAAAAGGATTTACTAGGAAGAAGTGGAGCCAGAGGTGGTTGTAGGTGGGTAAGTGGGTAGAAAATAGTTACATTTAAATAGTGAGGTGAAACTATTCATGGGAGGGATGTTAATGTGGAAAAACCTTGTGGAGTTTTGCCAGCGGAGTAAATCAGGCACACTCTGGCCCTTGGCCTCAAGAGTTAAACATGAGATTAACTGTTTAATATCCATTCACCCCTGGTTAAGCGTTAGGCTGCTAAATGAAAGGTTGGCAGTTCGAATCCACCAGCCTCTCCATGGGAGAAAGATGTAGCAGTCTGCTTCCATAAAGATTACAACCTTGGAAACCCTACGAGGCAGTTCTACTGTGTCCTACAGGGTCACTATGAGTTGGAATCAACTCAGTGGCATTTTTTTTTTTTTAATTCATAATTAGGTTCTTGGGGCCCTGTGGAACAATTCACTGATATAGTCATCTTTCTCTCTCTATTTACATTTCCAGCTCTGTGAAAAAGCATTGATTCTCGAGTCTAGATGTGCTTGTGTGGAGCGAGAGTTCCTTAGCAGAATCCAGCCCAATTATTCAGCACTTGCAGATTTAGAGGACAGAGGGTGGTCTTGGAGTCCTAGAGGATACATATGCAGGCCTCAGCCAGCACTAGGGGCTTGAAGGAGGTACAGCGCATTTCCAGGTTGTCGAGGAAGCAGATATCTGCTAATTTGCATGGCGCATAGGTGGCAAAGAAACGAGAGAAGGGTCAGAGAAGAAGAATCACAGCTAGATGATGAGACAGTGCGAAGCACAGGGGGAGGCATTCAAAGGATTCGGATGCTTTATATCCTCAGCATGAGGAGCAAGGGACAGAGGGAGGTGGCAGGTGGTCGAATGCAACCCTCGGGGGTGTGGGATCAGCCTACAGCTGTCTTCATCTTCATAGGCAAGGGTGGGGGGTGGTCCTTGACAGGATCAAACTTGAAGGTAATCAGCTAGCCTCAGTGTTCTATGCATTTCCATATGATTTATTGCTCTGACTTATTTAAAATACTATGTCTCTAGCTCTAGGGCCTCTGGAGCTATGCCAAATCACTACCTGACATTTAATGTAAAATCAGAGATTCCCTTCTAGAGGGTGCCAGGTCAGATGGTTGAGGCTTTGGACTAGCATTTGGGGACCCAACCATGGATCTCCTGTGAGTCCTTGAGGAAATCTCCTTTTCATTTATGCCTTAGCTTTTCTGTTTTATAATATCCTCCTTGGCACCCTCCCCCTCACAGATGAGGATGGGCACAGGTGTGCTGGGAGACGAGACTGACTTCTCTGCATCCTCACCCAACACTTCCCACAGGCACCTCAACTAAGCTGATAATTGAAAAATATAGCACCCACTGTGGGCCTGCGTCTCCTCTTCTCTTTCCTGTCTTACCAAATGGCACCACCACCACCTCCCTAGTGGAAGCTTAACTCCTTCCTGTCCCTCCTGCACCTCTTCCCTTGATAAGTCATTCACTTCTGTCGATTCTACTCCATAAATAACTCTAAAATATATCTACTTTTCCCAAACTCCGCTTCTACTGACTTGATTCAGATCTGAGCTTCACCGTCTGCCTAGGCTACAACGGCTGCCTAATTGCTCCCTTCCCTAGCTTGTTTCCCCAGTCCAATCAGAGTGATCTTTCTAAAATGTGAATCCAATACCGTGGGGCTCCTGCTTAAAACCTTTCAATGGTACCCTGATGTCACCAGGTTAAAACCCAAGTTCCTCACTTGGATTATAAGCCTGGATTTGGCCCCTGCTGACTTCCCAGCCTTCTTCTCTAAGCCCACTCTTTCCTTCACTCCGATTCCACATTGGACTTCAGTGTTTTTAAGCCACTCACAGGGCTCTTTGTTGCTTCCTGACGGTCCCTCTGCCTGGAACACTCTTCTCCTTGCTGTCTCTCCCACTGTAGCTCCCTTAAAAACCAGTCCAGTTGCCGTCGAGTCTATTCTAACCATGGCAGCACCATGTGTGTCAGAGTAGAACTGTGCTCCATAGGGTTTTCAGTGGCTATGACCATTCAGAAGTAGATTGCCAGGCCTTTCTTCCTAGGAACTTCTGGATGGATTCAAACTGCCAACGTTTCGGTTAATAACCAGGTGCTTAACTGTTTGCACCACCCAAGCACTCCTCCACCTCCCTTAGCCTATGCTTTTCCCTTATCTCACAGGTTTCAACTTGGGTGTTCCTTCCACAGGGAAGTCTTCCTTGATCTTTCAAAGTCTGGCTACATTGTTTCTCTTCTTCGTGTTTACAGCCTGTGCTTCTCCTATCATCTAGCCCTTAATCACTGTTGCAAGTGCTTTCGGACTTGTATGGATTCTTCAACAAACTGTAAGTCCCATGAAGGCTGAGACCGTGTCTGCCAAACATCCACCGCCTAGCACCGTGCCTGATACAGAACAGGGGCTAATATTTGTTAAAGAAGTGAATACACCTAGCACTGTGCCTGATACAGAACACAGGCTAATGAATATTTGTTAAAGAAGTGAATACAAAGAGTTATTCCAATGTAAGCTGTGTGTTTCGAATGTAGGAAATTTATTATCAATTTAAAGAACAAACAAATAAGGTGGTTTCATTCCAGGGGTCATTTGGCATTTGCCCAACGCCCCATGCACTATTCTAGGGATAGGAAGGAGAATGCATTGGTCACTCACCCCTGAAGACGTCTGGAAGGCCTGCCTCTTAAGATTGGCTCTGCTGGTTTGTGAGGATGCAACTCTGAAGACAGAAAGCGACTTTTGAGATCAGCAAGGCCTGACAGTGCCTCGTTTGCTCATCTGGCTGGGACTGAAGAGGGAGATGGCATGGGAGAACTGGGCCCTCAGTGGACCAGGGTGACCCCTCTGTGTCTCTAGGCAACTGAGCAGCTCAGAAAGGGTCTGGCTGATCCTAATTGCCCCAACAACACACAGGGAGTGTATGCTGAGCCTCAGAACAAGCTGGCAGCTTAGTTCCCTCTGTTCCTGGATGAAGAGGCTGGGCCCTCGGGCTCCTGACAGGCTGCCAATGTGGGCCTCATCCATAGTGTTTGAATGCAGCCAGACTTCCATGAGAACAGAAAACTGTGGGGTGTCCGCATGGAGGACAGGCCCACTGGGAAGACAGGAGTTGGGACAGAAAACTTTTTGTTCTGTCACCTGAGGTAAAATCAAGGGGACATGGTAGAATCACAGGAACTAGATTAAAGGAAATATCTCTGGCTCTATTGTGTGCTATAGAGCCGGCCTTACTGTGGCAATAATATTGCAGGTTTTTATAGCACCTTTCTTCCCTAGGGCACAAGGCGCTTTACTGTCTATTAACAGGCTTTCAATTGAATGACTTCTCCCAGGACCTCAGTTCTGGTATCATTTATTTATTTTGTAGAACCAGGGTCCTTTTATTATAGTGCATTTAAAAATGGGTTAAAAATGATCTGTGCTTGACATAAACAGAAGGCTAAATGGGGATATGCGTTTGTGTGTGTGTGTCTGTGTTTAATTCAACCATTAAAGATTAGATAGAATAGGAAGATATGCAATGAACAGAAGGGAACTAAAGAAATAAGGAAAACTTTGCACAAATCATCACAATTCAGGTGTGACATGGATCAGGGCCAGTTTATACCTTGAAAACGGAATAATTGGGAGAAGAGGTTCCTCTCATTCCTACAAAGGCCTTTTTTTTTCCCCCCTGAAGAAAATCTTGGCTCCTTAGAAGTCATCACCAAACGGGTAAATATGAAACTGAAAAATGAACTCAGAATGAAACTGTCCAAATGACTGAACTTTTCTTTCTGGGTTCTTGAAATTGAAGCTAAGCCAACACTGATGATCTTGCCTCTACTTAGACTTCTGAGGCAGTGTGACTTACAAATAGAAACGAATCTTGCATTGGTAGAAACCAGGATAGAAAAGAAAAGCAATGAACATTCATTGTGTTTCAAAGAAGCTGTTTACTGAAGAAAGAAAAGCAATCAATGTAACAGTAAATGTAAGTATATATTTAGGTGTGTAACTAAGGAATATTGTTGAGAATGACTTGAAGCTGTAGTGTAGGAATGTAAATGGGTGGTCTATGACTCAGCAGTTGTCACTAAATACTTAGAGGGATGCACAGCAAAATGAAAGTTGCGTAGCAATTCGAGTTAGGGTGGCGAATTTCTGCTTTTGACAAAGATGGAGTCACAGAGGTTGGATCTACCCTCTCCTGAGACAAATAAAAAAATGAAAAAACTTGTTTGAAACAATGGTTTGCAAAACATTGGACATTAGACAAGAAAAGTCAATGATCCCTGAGAGATAGAAAACAGAAGATGTGAGCCCTATGATTGCCCCAGCGTAGTACCGAGAGGGGTCTTCAGCCATGGCACAGGAAGGGGGAACCCAGGAAGATCCTGGTGGTCTCCCTGATTGGAGGAAGACAGAGCTGGGAGTCTGAGGAAGTTAAGGTGGCTCAGGGTACTGCTGAGGAAAGACATGCGTAGAGAGCTCTGGAGGTCTATAGAGGGCCCCCTCAAGTCTTCAGCTAAGCACCGAGCAGCGCATACTTGTGAGGAAACTACCAGAGGCTGAAGAAAAAAACCACTTGAAAGGATTAGAGGGAACAATCTCCAAAGCTCACACAGGGCTAAGAATAGTTCCTGTTTCTACCAGTCAGAGTAGAAAGCTTCACAGTGTGTGGGATATCAGGTGTAATACTCAGAAGGGTTTTGCCTCAGTAAAAAACAAAAAACCACCTGTTGCTATTGAGTCAGCTTTAGGACAGAGTAGAACTGCCCCATAGGATTTCCAAGGAGTGCATGGTGTATTCAAAATGCCAACCTTTTAGTTAGCAGCGGAGCTCTTAACCACTATGCCACCAGCTCTCCATGGGCTAAAATTAGGCCTAGACTAAATGCTATTCTGGTCCTGCTTAGCAAAATTTAAAAGCATGACCAGAAAGGAATGAACTGTTTCCAAGTAATTTAATGGTGAGGTAGAACAAAACAGATTGAACGCAGGAACAAAAACAGATACATGAACACCAATATTCACTGCAGCACGATTCGTACTAACCAAAACATGGAAACAACCTGAATGGCCATCAGTAGATGAACCGATAAACAAAATGTGGTACATGCACACAATGGCATAGTTCTCAGCCATGAAGAGAAGTGAAGTCCTGAGACATGCTACAACATGGATGAACCTTGAAAACATTATCCTGAGGGAAAGAAGCCAGTCACAAAAGGACAAACATGGTATGATTCCACTTAGATGAAATATCTAGAATAGACAATTACATATAGACAAAAGCTGACTAGTGTTACCAGGCTGGGTGGGAGGAAGGGGGAAAGGGAGATTCATTGCTTATAGGACATTGAGCTTCTGTTAGTGGTGATAAAAAAATTTAGAAATGGATAATGGTGATGGTTGCACAACATGATGAACACAATTAATGTCACTGCGTTGTACACGTGAATAATGTTGCAGTGGCAAATGTTATGTTACGTATGTATTTATCACACGTACACACACAAGAATACTAATAGAAATGCAAATACATTTAGCACCCCAGAAAGGTAAAATGCACAATATCTGGCATCCAATCAAAGATCATCAGGCATGCAAAGCAGCAAGAATATGATCTCAACCAACATACCTGCACTACAAGTAAGAAAGTCCTGTAGACAGAAGAAAAATGTGCGTAAATATGAAAATTTTTAAACATCATTTTAATCTCTTTAGGAGAAAAGGACTAAGGCAAAAATAATAACAATGTCTGTTGGAGTTCATAACACGTATAGAAGGAAAACGTATGACAACAATGTTACGAAGCCCAGAAGGGAAGAAATTAAATTGTTAGGTCCTTGTACTATACGTGAAGTGATATAATATCACTTGGAGGTAGACTGTGATAAGTTAAAGATGTATATCAGAAACCTGACTGACATCACTGAAATAACACTACCAGGAGTTCTAGCTGAAAAGCTGACAAGGTAGATAATATGGAATCATATTCTCGTATAGAACATAAGGAATATTCAACTAATCCCCAAGTAGGCATGATGGATTATGAATATTATCTTGATTGGGGTGGTTTCATGGGTATACACACATGGCAAAACTTGTCAAATTGTATTCTTTAAATAGGTACATCTTATTGTAGGTCAGTTATACCTTCCTAAAGCTGTTTTAAAAAAGATGAGCTAGGTCTAATTAATCAACGTATCTAAAACAAAGTTTTTCTTTTCAAACAATAAAGTGTACACAATTTAGGGTAATAAATTAGAATCTCAGAAGCATGGTATTTATAGGTCCCTGGGTGACAGAAGTGGTTTGCGCTTGTCTACTGACCTAAACGTTGGTGGTTCCAACCCGCCCAGCAGTGCCACAGAAGAAAGGCCTGTCAATCTGCTTCCCTAAAGATTACAGCCAAGAAAACTCTAAGGAGCAGTTTTATTCTGTAACACGCAGGGTTGCTCTGCGTTGGAATCAACTTGATGGCAATAGTTTTTTTTTTTTTAATTTTTTTTTTTAGAAGATATCTTAGAAACCATCTAGCCTTCCTTCCTCATTTCCTTTAAGTGGAAATGAAGGTTCCAGAATGAAGTGAACAGTAATAAAAAAGAAGCCAATCCTTACTTAATTTGCTTATCTTTCTGACTTCCTAAGTGGAGATCTGCATGGGTTATAGGCAAAATTGCATCACAGTAATAAGGACAGGACAGAAATAGGGAGAAGATATAGTTTTCACTAAGATGCTGGGAAATCAAGTCAAGAGTCAAACAGTGCTAGAGCCGCTGAGCATAGCAACAACTGAATCATACAGTGAAATCAGAGGCAGCCGCCTTGTTACCAATGATCATGATCTTCTTGAGTTTTTTAAGTAAGCGGTGACTTCAAAGACCTAGGGTATTAAACTTCAAAAAAGCACATTTTGGGAATTAATCAATATAATAGATGTGGTGCAGAGGGAAAAAGTATTAAAATCTGTAATTGCATGGAATTTTGAACATCTGAATAGACACTATAGTTAAAGCATAGTGGATTACAATTGCTCTGGAAAAGAAGATTGGAGATTGCTTGTTCTTTGCAGAGCGGGTTTACAAAGAGGGCCTTAAAAACCTATGGGCAAAGAAAAATCTGACTTGGAAAAAAAAGGGACAGGAGGGAATCAAATGAGAATATGCAACTCAAGTTAGGGCAGCCAGAGAGCAGAGTGAATTAATGTGAGCAAACGAGGAGAAAGGCTTTTCTGAACAGACTGAAGAAAAAAACAGAGGCAAGGGAAAAGGGAGGTCATCTGATGGATGAAGATGATTACAAGATTAAAGATGCCTTTGAAGGTTGTTGAGGTGCAGCTAAATCCCCCTTGCCCTCTCTGCCAACTGTGCTTTAATAAGACAAATAAAGAAAATAAACTCAGATAATTAAAAAACAACAGAGGGAGCTTTTGATAAAATGCAGACAAGGAAATGTTAAAAGTTCAGAAATAGGCCCCACTTACATATAGGGTTGCTGTGTGTTGGAATTCATTCGATGACAAGTTAATCATAACTGGAAGGAGCCCAAATGATGCAATCGAGGAGCTCTGAGGGCATGGTGGTTAAGTGATCAACTGCTAACCAAAAGGTCAGCGGTTCAAACCCACTAACTGCTTCATGGGAGAAAGATGTAGCAGTCTGCTTCAGTAAAGATTACAGCCTCGGAAACCCTATGGTACAGTTCTACCCTGTCCTATAGGGTCACTATGAGTCAGAATTAACTCGACAGCAATGGGTTTTTTGTTTGTTTAATCATAACTGAAAGGCAGTTCAGGACTGGGCTTGCCTTAGAGGAGTTTCTGATGTTTGTGTAGCATATAGGGAAATAAACTTGGTATAATATCAGCCTTTGAAAAAGTTAGAG
Source organism: Dugong dugon (assembly GCA_030035585.1). Taxonomy (NCBI): domain Eukaryota; kingdom Metazoa; phylum Chordata; class Mammalia; order Sirenia; family Dugongidae; genus Dugong; species Dugong dugon. The sequence goes on along the minus strand of CM057469.1, from coordinate 39,896,745 downwards.
ATGCCTTTGTAATAAATGTATGCTAAACCCGATGTCAATGTTTAGCAGAATAGTAAAATTGATTTGGACCTTGGAAAAAATCTATAACTGTATGAAGAATAAATATTACTGAAGTTGTTAAATAGCCTGAGTGTTTAGGTATTTAAATTATTCAGGTCACGCTTTAACTCTTTTGAGCAAAATTAGAAAGAAATGGACTATATAGTATGATCAGGAAGAATCAAATGATCTGTCAAAACCTCCTTTTCTAATGTTGTTTGGTACTGTCCAGCTGGTTCCAACTCATAGAGACCCCCATGTACAACAGGACAAAACACTGCTTGGTCCTTCACACTCCTCATAATTGTTGTTATGCTTGAGCCCATTGTTGCAGCCACTGTATCAATCCATCTTGTTGAGGGTCTTCCTTTTTTCGCTGACGATCTACTCTACCAAGCATGATGTCCTTCTCCAGGGACTGGTCCCTCCTGATAACATGTCCAAAGTATGTGAGATGATGTCTCACCATCCTTGCTTCTAAGGAGCATTCTGGCTGTACTTCTTTCAAGACAGATTTGTTCCTTCTTCTGGCGGTCCATGGTATATTCAAGATTCTTTGCTAACACCATAATTCAAAGGCATCCATTATTCTTCCAATCTTCCTTATTCATTGTCCTGCTTTCACGTGCTCTCTTAGTCTGGGTTCTCTGGAGAAGCAAAATGAGTATAAAGTGTATAAATATATATATATATATATATATAGAGAGAGAGAGAGAGAGATTTATTTCAAGGAAACAGCTCACGTGATTGTAGAGGCTGGAATGTCCCAAGTCCATGGATCAGGATAGAGGCTTCTCCTGACTCATGTAGCCAAAGGGGCTGGCGAACCCAAGATCGGCAGATCGGAGAGCAGGGCTCTCGCTCACAGGCTGTGAAGATGGACAAATCCCAAGATCAGCAGGTAAGCTGCTAGCTCAAGTCTCAAGAACCAGAAGTCAGATAAACAGGAGCCAGCTGAGGGATCCAGAGCAGGTAAAAACCAGAATGTACACTTACATTCAGATGCAGGTCACACACCCAACTGACTGATTGGCTGCTCACAGCAGATCCCGTCATGGGGGTGATCACATATAAACACTGAGAATCATGGCCCAGTCAAGTTGGAAGAGGTAAGATACATTGCCCTCAAACACTAGCATCTACTTGCTAGAGGGATTGATTTGGAATGATTTTTTAAAAGAGTAACTAAGAAATATAAAGCCTTAAAGAAATGATAAGAGCTAACGTTTATTGAGTGCCAGGTATCATGCTAAGTGACTTAATAAGATTATTTCATTAATCCTCTGGACAGTCTTTTGAAAAAGGTACTAACATAATTCCATTTTTGCTGATGAGAAAAACAAAGGCACACAGAGGTTAAGCCAATTTCCCAGGATCAAATAGCTAGTGATTAGTGGAGCTGATATTTAGAAGGATGCAGGGGACAGGGAAGCTACATAGAGAGGAGAAGGGGCATGTAAGGAAGGGGAGGTGCTCCAAAGACAAGAACCACTCACTTCTTGTAAGAAGTATTTTCTGACTTCCCCACTTTGGGGTTGAGATTCTTACTTTTGTTTTCCACATTATGGCTAGATAGCATGTACTTTACAGTCTGTGAATCTACAGTTCAATTAGAGAGCAGGGTCTTAGGAGAGTGAACCAGAAGGTGGGTGTATTTTGATGGGAGGTGGGGAGGAGACTGAGAAAGTGAGTTAAGAGGCTAGGGTGGGGTTCCTACAGTGGGAATCCCTGGGTGATCGAGAAGCTCCAGGGCATTGGGTCTCACTGGAACCCAAGGGGAAGTAGGCTCTGGAACTCTGTGTAAGAGCTGAGAATAGGCTTGCACAGGGAAGACTGGGAGCTCAGGTTGGGGCTGGGACTGGGGTGAGCCAGCCATGAAGAAGGGGTTGAGGGCAGACATGTATGGATAGCCTGGAGGCTCCTTTTCTCTCTGCTTTTGGTAGCTTAGCAAGAAACTGGCTCAGCTATCTGAGTTAGCTCAATGGAAGGACAAGTTGACATCAGTATCTGCTCTCTTTAGTCCTAAAGCTCTCGTTGTCATGCAGTTAACTGGAGGTTCATCAGCCCCCCTTCCCTATAGGTATTTAGGATGTATAGGGTAGGTTCTTTGTACTGGAGCCCTTTCCATAGTACATGTGGCTATGTTCAATCCAGAAACCTCCCCCCAGGATAGCAAAAGGATGGGAACCTGTGCACTCCACTGCTCTGCCAATGAGCTTCTCAAAAGAAATCTTACTTTATATTTATACCACACAACACAAATGGTATCTGTACCTGTATCTCCTTTGCAGGGCAGGTATGGACAGTGCTGGGAGGGTACCTGCTGGAGTTGAAGAACAGAATGTGTGGAGGGTAGCATGCTCAGGCAGCATTTGAAGCTGCCTGTGGTTATCCAATATCAGAGCAGGAATCTCTCCGAAATGCTGAGAAGTAGCCTTAATGGTCCCTAGGAAACCATATCACTGAGTAACTAGGAGGCAGAACCCAAGCACTTAGGCACCAGGAGTTTGAAAACAGGTAAGTGTGTAGGATTACATTCACAGCACTGGAGGTAAGAAAAGCTACAGCAGCACACAACCCCATAGTGTGCAATGTGCATGGACAGATGCTGTCCAGACAGAGGAGGTGACATTGTCCAGGGCAGGTTCAGACATGGTCATGCAGGGATCCTGGCCGAGGTTACAGAGTATGGGGCAGGAGGTGGAAGAGCACAGGTCTGCACAAGGTACCAGAACTAGGCAGAATCTAGGGCCAATCAGGATGAACTTGCCAGGAAGGCCAGAAAAGAAGTTGGTCTTGGTGGTGGGCTGGGCAGGGCCTACGTAGTCTAGACAGGACTACGGGATTCATTGCAGAGGGTCATTAGTACACAGAGCAGGGTGTGGTGTTATCTGAGGTCAGCTAATGGAGGTTGAAACCTCAGCAGATTTCCAAGACTGTAAAGGAGGTTCAGACCAGATCAGTCATAAAATACTCAGAAGAATGTTAAAGGACTATGGCTTTGATAAGGCCCCAGGCTGAAAGAGGTTGTTTCTTCTGGGCAGCTCCTAAAAACCCAGCTGTTCATCCTTTAGGATTTAACCCAGAGGCATTAAAGGATCTCAGCTGTTTAGGGAAGCTCTTGGGGAAAGCGAGGGGTGGCATTCCCTAACTCACCTTGATATATTAGAATCTGAATTTCAAGAAAGGGCATGGTTTTAGAGTGGGGTTCTGTTGAGGTATTTATTCCTGGGACTTTTCTGAGCCAAATACGGGAAGGATGGTGGTTATCCTGTAGGGACATATCTTCTTAGCTTGAATCCTCTCCCTTAATACCCAGTCCATTTCTATATATTGTAAGATAGAAGCAGTGATCCAATCATGTAAGATCAGAGGAAAACAATAACGTTAGTTTATTGATTTATTGATTCCTTTACTCATTCATTCAATGAAAGTTTATTAAAAACCTACTATGCATGGTGCTCTAGATAAAATGGTGAGCTAGTTAGATGCAATCCCTGCCCCCAAGCATCTTATAATGAAGTAGGCAAGGCAGAGAAGTAAACAATAGATGTATTACAGAGTGACCAGATGGATATGACATGAGCGTATGGGACCACAAGCAAGAGGTATCTAACTATGATCGGAAGGGTCATGGAAGGTTCTGGAAGAAGTGGTCAGACTTGGTCTCTGACACTCCTCACCCATTCTAGCACTGAATTTTCTACTCCTTTCAAAATGAAACCCCTTCACATAAACATAGGAGAGACTGTTGTGATCATACAGATTTACCTGAAACGCACTAATATATTATCTCCAAGGCTCTATGCATTTGTAAATCTTTTATCTCTAAATTGTGGAATAAAAGATTATTGTCTGTTCCACGGAATTTTTACTTCACCAGATGGATACAGGAGATATAGTCCTGCACCACAGAAAGTCCACTTGGGCAATGTCCGACTGCATGTATGTCAGTGGTCCCGTAAAGTTATAAGAGAGTTATGTGAAGTGCATCATGGCTCCCAAATGCAGTTGCAGCAAAACCAGTGATAGTGATAACAGCAGCAAAAGACAAAGGAGAATATTGATTTGGAAGTGAAACAAAAGGTTATTAAACAACATGAAAGTGGAAAATCAGTGAATGCCATTGCTCTCGATTTAGGCATGTTGCATTTGGACAGTCAAGATGGTCTTCAAAACCAAAGAAAAAATTCTCCAAGCTGTTAAAGGATCAGCTCCACCTAAAGCTACAAGGCTAATGAAAACGTGAGAAGGACTGATATCAGATACGGAGAAATTGCTACCGATGTGGATTGAGGACCAAACAGAAAAGCGAATCTCTCTCAGCACATTGATGATCACTGCTCAGGCACCAAGCTTGTTTAAGATGCTTAAAAAAAAAAGCAGGACTGACTATGATATCAAGTTTAGTGCTAGCTCTTGGTGGTTTAAATGCTTCAAACAACGTTTTTCGCTGCATAATGTGAAAATGAGTGGTGAGTCTTCGAGTGCGGATGTGAAGACAGCAGAAGAATTTGTTGAAACCTTAGATAAACTTACCCAACACTACGTTAGCCCAGCAAGCTCCATACTAAGTACAGATTACATATTAGCCTATGTATACACTAGTGTATATTTACAATGTAGTATTATATTTTGTATACAGTATTTTACCATATTAACCTACTTAACCCATACGTTACCTTGCCAGATACATTAGCTGAAATACAGTACTGTATGTGTACAGTATTTTGGCTATTTAGTCAATACAGGTACACCATAGTATCCCATGGAAACCCTGGTGGCCTAGTGGTTAAGAGCTACGGCTGCTAACCAAAAGGTTGGCAGTTCGAATCCACCAGGGGCTCCTTGGAAACCCTATGGGGCAGTTCTATTTTGTCCAATAGGGTCACTATGAATAGGAATTGACTCGATGGCAATGGGTTTGGTTTTTGGTTTTATAGTATCCCATATAGCTTTGCTAAGTATATAATATGCTGTTCGCACAACATCTAAATCACATAACGTCCTGTTTCACAGAATGTATCATGGACGTTAAGCGATGCATGACTGTTATTTTTTCTATATATTTTTAAAAAAATTATAAGCAAGTAAATATACCGCATGAAAAGTGAGCACATGTGAGGTGATTATCAAGGACTTACTGTATTGTTACACAAATAATGCAACCTTCCCCGTGAGATATTTTCATTCGCATGCTATGCTCATTTTTTTTGCAGCAACATGCAGAAAAACTGGCATAGCAGTGCTTACAAAAATACTTCACAGGGGGAAGGTGCAGTTGGCAAAAACAAACATAGAAGACACATGCTATTTGTATAAACATACAGTAATCAGACCAATTTCTTCTGTACAATCTAATATACCATAAAAATTAAAAGACAAATGCCAAACTGGAAAAAATATTTAAAACACATGTCATAGATAAAATAATTCCCCCTTAAATGCATAAAGGCCTTTTAAAAATCGTTAAGAAAAAAGATAAACAACCCTGTAGAAGTATGGGCAAAGGACTCGAAAGGACAATGTGTTCCTGCTAATGTGCTACTTGCTCAACTCTTGTACATGAAAAAGGTTCGGATTTGCTATAGAGAATCTACAAGAAAGTTAATCTGACACTTTATAGTGATAGACGTATTATTATTGTGCTGCATGATAATTAGACTTAATTTGCATAAAGGCTGTAATCAGTATTACTTTTAGCTAGCTAAAGTTTTGGTTCTTTTCTCACTCTTAAAGTTTGTTGGTAATTATAATTATTGTCAAAGATGTCAGCTTTCCCTTAACACTCTCATACGCACACATGTACATGTGTGCACACGCACACTCACACACTCAGGGAAAGCAGTAATGTCCTTGACGAGGTTCCCACGCCTCCACGATCATCTACCCCCCTGTCCCTCTCCCATGACCGAAGCTCCCTCTGTGACCTCCTAGACCCCCCCAAACCTGGAGCTAGTAGATCGTTGAGCAGTGGTTTCCAGGTCCTTCTCCCTTCTTACTTTCCCAGGTGTCCTGTTGATAAAGTCCTCAAGGCAGAGAACTCTGAGCTTTGAGGGAGAGGACAGTCTTTCTAGGGGGAAAGTGGCAGCCGGGTGGGGGCATTTGGTGAAGGGGTGTAAGATGGTGTCTCTGGGGTGAAGAGAAAAAGAGACAGCAAGACTGGATTGTGTAATCCCAGGGTCTAGGGATGGGCACAAGGATCCCGCAAGACCGAAGGAAGGGAGGGGACTCAGACACCTCTGGCTTTAGGCTCAGGGGTCTCAGTGCAAGAAACCAGCACTTCCAGAACTTTTTTCTCTGCAGCAACCACAGAAAAGAGCTTATGAGCGGGCAGTCCAGATATGTTCCCTGGAGGACAACCAAGAGCAGGAAAACAAGCATAGCTCTCTCTGACTTGTATCTTCTCCAAACTCCATCCCTCAAATTCCTGAGGGAGCATTACCTCCCTACTTAGTGTGGTTTTTCAGAGTCCTAGGATGTCTCCAAGGAGTCCAGGTGGCGCAGTGGTTAAGCACTCAGCTGCTAACCGAAAGGTCAGAGGTTTGAACCCACCAGCCACCAGATGTAGCAGTCTGCTTCCATAAAGATTACAGCCTTGGAAACCCTGTGAGGCAGCTCTACTCTGTCCGCTAGCATCCCTATGAGTCAGAATCAACTTGATGGCAACAGGTTTGGAGGAAGTTCCCTTCTATCTCTACCCTGCAAGTTGCTTAGTTGTTGTGTAAACTTCCTTTCATGGGAGATAAAATATTAATTCCACAATTAAAGAGAAGAGGCTTAAAAGTGCCTGGAAACTAATGCATTGTTATGAAGGTGTTTTCGTCAAATTGTAAAAGACTTGGGGTTATGGGATCCTCTTCTGTTTTGTTCACATTGAAAGAAGCAACGAGAAGGCAGAAAGACCAAGGGATGAAGACTGGGCATGCCCCAGTAGAAAGAATTACACAAGGGTGATGATTACTTTGGAATCCTAATGACTCTTCATGGGGCTCTAAGCAGTGGAAACATACTATAAAAATGGTGTGGGAAGAACTGAAGCCACTCCCAGAGATCATCTTTCACCCCAATAATAGACAAGCCTAAACAATAAACAATACACCCACGAGGGAAGTACTCCTTCGAACAGTTATCTATGTGAGACCGAAAGGGTAACATCTGCCCAAAAGCAAAGAGACGGCAGGAAGGGGCAGGAAAACCAGGTGTATGGCAACGGGCGACTCAGGGTGGTGATGGGGAGAGTGCTGACACGTTGCAGGGATTGCAATCAATGTCACAGAACAATCTGTGTATAAATGATTGGATGGGAGACTAATTTCCTGTGTAACCCTTCACCCAAAGCACAAGAGAACATTTGAAGGAAAAAAAGTGATGTGGGAAAACAAGTGTTGGCAAGGATGTGGAGACATTGGAACTTCCATCCATTGCTTGCGGGATTATAAAATGGTGCACCTACTGTGGAAAACAGTTTGGCAGTTCCTCAAAAAGTTAAGCATAGTACTGTCATAAAACAAACAGACAAAAAACCCTGTTGCCTTGGAGTGGATCCCGACTCATAGCGACCCTATAAACAGGGTAGACCTGGCCCATAGGGTTTCCAAGGCTGTAATCTTTACAGAAACAGACTGCTACATCTTTCTCCCAAAGAACTGATGGGGGGTTCGAACCTCGGACCTTTCAGTTAGCAGCCGACCATTTAACCACTGCGCCACCAGGGCCCCTTCAGTACTACCATGTGACCCAGCAATTCTACTCATAGCTGAAACCACAAGGTTAGAGAATTGTATTACCTTTTAGCCTTGCCCAAGTAAAACTTTAATTTTCTAACTAAAGATAACAGTGTTCATTGTAGCACTATTTACAACAGCCAAAAGGTAGAAACAACCTAAATGTCCAGGAAGAGTTGATTAGATAAACAAGATGTGATACATACATACCGTGGGGTATTACTCAGCCAGAAAGAGAAAGACATGCTACAGAAACGCTGTGCTGAGTGAAATGCGTCAGACACAAAGGGACAAACGTTGTCTGATCTATCGAGAATAGTCAAATGTACAGAGAACAAAGTTTGTTAGTGGTTACCAGCAGTGGGGGTTTGGGAGGGGAAAAGGGAGAGTCATTGCTTAGAGGGCAGCGTTTCTGTTAAGGGTGATGGAAAAATCTGAAAATGAATAATGGTGATGGTTGCATAATACAATGAATGCAATTAATGTCACTGGATTGTACGTGTAGAAAATGTTGAATTGACAAATATTTTGTTACATGTATTTTCACCACACACACACACACACACACACACACACACACACAAAAGATGTGGATGATCTGGAGCCAGAGTAGCAGGTGGAGATGGTAGGTGACAAGCTACAGTCGTTAAAACAAGCGGTTGTCTCCCCCTGAGCCTCCCAATATTTCAGGACCCATTTACAGGTAGTCCCCGACTTACAACTAATTTGAGTTATGATGAATTGCACTTACCACTGTCCTTTTTTTTAGTGATGTGTGTGTTTTTTATGTATGAATGTATTAAAATATATCTGTAAGTTTATATGTAATGTTTCCAAGCCCCAAAGACAAATTAAGTTTGGATTTATAAAGATACTGATAATAAAAGGCAACAATAATGAAAACTAAAAAGAAAATAAGGTATTCATTCTATGTCAGAACTAACTTACAAAGGAGTTGTCAGAATGGAACCATGTCATAAGTCAGGGACTACCTGCACTCCTTCCAGGTAAACTGGAAACTCTTAAGGTCAGGAGGATACAAGGTTGTGAGGAACTGGCTTTTTGTTCTTCTCAGCACAGTCATTGGCTTCTGCATTTTCTACTGAAGACAGCTGGGAGGGAGTGAATACAGAGGTTCTGGGGTGTGGAGCCAGCTGCTAGATACTACAACCAAGATCAGCTTTGCTATGACTGATGTCATCTATATAAGCCCCTCCTTACTTTATGGGCCACTCTTGACGCTTTATAGTCCTGTAATTACCCACGGGCTGATACACTTGTTTGTGGCTGGCTATGTTGCGGATGTGCCTGCGCTGTGATCTTAGCCTATGCAATAGTTTGTACCAACATTATTAAATAGAAGTGACCGGACCCAAGAAACAGGAATTGGAGGGTTGAAAAGGTTAATGAGAGAGTTGAAAGGAAGCTAGTGGACTATCTGCAAACAGTTCACACTGAGGTTATTTAGAAATTTGGAACCCATATGAGTCCCTGGAGGGAAAAGGGGATATTGCACGCACAGATATTTTATTTATTGTTTTCTTCCCAAACTGTAAGTAATAAACAGATGAAACCACAAGGTTAGAGAATTGTATTACCTTTTGGCTTTGGCCAAGTAAAACTTTAATTTTCTAACTAGAGATAACAGGCGATTCCTCTTACTCTGAGGCAGGGGAAGGGCTACTGTAAAATCTTCACAGGGCTTCTAACCAGGCGATGCTCATGCTGCTGGTTAGGGATGAATTCTGAGAACCACTAGTAGAGGAGTGGTTCTCCAAATTTAGTATACAAAGAATCGCCTGGGTATCTTGTTAAAGTGTGGATTCTGATTCAGTATATCTGGGGTGGAAATGCAAATTCTCAACAGGGGTTTGAGCTGGAAGCCGTTGAAAGCCTTTTGTCTTCACATAACGGGATTTGTTCTGGGCTTTGGTGGCTCCTGGGGAAAAACACAGAGAGGGCTGGATGATCAAGGGCAGAGTGCCATGGATTAAGGGTAAACTCCTTCCCAGAAGCAGGCCCATCCGATTTACAGTGATCCTGGACATTAACTGAGCTCTCCGAATTCCAGTGGCAGATCGTGGCTCATTTTCCCTCTCCAGCTCTCCATTGCCAGCCCCATACTGAACATTAAAAGTTCAACAGACCAATAGAGCAATGCTGGATGTCCTCCTAGCACTCATACCCTGCAGGGTCTGGGGTAAGCTGTTCCTGGCTATACAGGAAAGGGCAGTAGTGATTACTGGATGTGTATAAGTCAGCTCAGACTAAACTATGCTGCACTAACAACCAACCCCAAGGTCTCAGTAGCTTATTTCTTGTTCCTGCAAAATCTGGTGTGGGTTCCAGCAACTATCCAGGAAGCTTCCATTCACACAGCAACTCTTCCAGTGGCTGCTTTAGCTTTTTGGCCCTATCATCTGAACACATGGTCTCCAAACTCACCACCAAAGAGAAAGAGGGAAGCTGGAGAATCTCACCAAGAATTTTTTCTGACTTAGCCTGGACATGACATGTTATTGTCCAGAACTAGTCACATGATTCTGCTAAGTGCAAGGTAGCTAAATATAGTGCATCTTCTGTGTGCCTAGGAAAGAAAAGATAACTACATACTGGCAAGCATTGGTGCTGTTTACCATTGTGCACCTGCCATGTGCCAATAATTTTGAAAACCAGTGAGATGCACTGTCTATGTTGTTATCCCTATTTTTCATAATGGGACACTGAGCTTCAGAGAAGTTAAATAATTTGGCAATGAGCCACTGGGCCAATAATCAGGACAGGTCTGTTTGACTCCCATACACATGGTGTTTGTTGGTTTGTTTTTTACCTCAGATGCAAAGGGTTTGGTTAACCATATACATTATCATCATCAACCCCAAACCAAGTCCATTTTGGGGATTTTATTTACTTATTTATTCCCCTTTATTTCCATCTCTCAAACCCAGCCACCTTCTCCCACCCCCTTAAACAATGATTCAAATCTATTTAATACACTTTTTTTTTGTCTTTTTGTGTTCTTCTAAAGCATGTGTTCATTTGTATAACCTATGTTCATTCCACCATGACATACCATCTCTCAAACTGCATCACTGATCCCTGACAAGGCTTTATAAACATACTGAAGGGTAGAGAAGAAACAATTATTAGGTAAATGTAGGAATTACCTTATGGAGTCCCTGGGTGGTGCAAACGGTTACACGCTCAGCTGCTAACCAAAAGGTTGGATGTTTGAGTCTACCTAGAGGTGACTTGGAAGAAAGGCCTGGAGATCTACATCCCCCTAAAAAATTAGCCATTGAAAACCCTATGGAGCACAGCTCTACTCTGACACACCATGGGGTCGCCATGAATGAAAGTCGACTCTACGGCAGCTGTTACTGAAATCACCTTATACAGTTCAGGCAAAAACTCCCCATTTTTCCTGTAGCAGTCTGGTGTGTGTGTGTGTGTGTGTGTGTGTGTGTGTGTGTGTGTGTGTGCATCTGTGTACGTGCAAGCGCATTTCCATTTAATAATGTACCCAATTACCTCAACCCTATGTTTTGCCTTTGCTAGCCATAGTTTAACCTTAGGCAGTTTATGAATGTCTCAGGACCTCAGTTTTACCATCCATGAAATGAAGCCAAGGAGAGATTTCTTATACCACCAAGGATGACTTGCTGTTTAATTACTTTAAAAGGCAATCTGAAAAGAGACCCATGATTTCCTTGGAGGCTAGAGCTTTGCAGATATAAACTCTTTTCATCCTTATTTTCCTTGTGACAGGTTTATAGCCTGTGGGACTCTCATGACACCTGCCACTTTCCTTCCATTTGATCCTTCCTACAGAGCTTTATCTGTCATTACATCTGAGGATCAAAAGAGTGCATAAATCCAGGCTCAGGGGGAATTGTGTTGGCAATGCATTGTTTTCTCCAGGACATCACAGGTGCTGGGCTGCCTTCTGCAGCAGCAGGGAACATTACAGAAGAGGCTGAGGTCTGGTCTACTTGTGGCCACCCAGTCTACATTATTTAATTAGCACCCACTGTGTACTAAGTAGACAAACTTTGCACCCCTTAATAAGTAAAGCAATACTTATTAAGGGGACTATATTGATTTAACTATCTTTCCCAGTTCTGAATTCACTGTCCAAACTTTCTAAAATAGCACCCTCCATTACTCTTGTTTGGCTCATTTTTCTTCTTAGCCCTTTTTATCCCTGACATCCCAATTATTTGTTTATTTACTGCCCTTTTCCCCTCCACCCCACCCCAAAACATGGACAACTAGAATGTAAGCTTCATGAGAACAAAACCAAAAAACCCAACCCTTTCCATTGAGTCAGTTCTGACTCATAGTGACCTCTTGTGTTTCAGAGTGGAACTATACTCCATAGAGTTTTCAATGGCTGTAATTTTAAGGAAGTAGATCTCCAGGCCCTTCTTCCATGATGCTGCTGGATGGATTAGAACCATCAACTTTTCGGTTAATAGTCAAGTGCAAACCATTTGTGCCGCTCAGCAAGGACTCAGTTTTATTCACCAATCATTTCTCAGTTTAGACAGTGCCAGGAGAATAGTAGGACACATTTGTTGTATGAATGACTTGTAGATAATCTTGAATACTGCCTCTTATGTGTATCTGTCCCAAGAAAGTGTGTCTCTAAGTTGTGTGCGCAGTGAGAAAAAGGCATATGAAGAAGTAACACCAACATCTTGCCTTTAGATAATAGTGTAGTTAGGGAGACAAGGCTAAGGTGCATGAGATGAAACCCTGATACTCTCCCAAGTAATTTTCATTGTATTCCCGGCATGGTGCCTTCTAAAAGCCCCTTGTGTAGTAGCTGTGGGCAGGCTATTTTTCTTTATTCTCTTTCTTAAATTGAGATTTTTTTGGCTAGCAGTTAACAGCTGTGGCATTTCACCTCCAACTTGTCTGCCGCCCAGTAGTGTGCTAAAGGGATCTCTATGTTTAGCTTATCGATATCCATTCGGTACATCTGTCTTCTAGACTGGTTCCTTCTCAGCCTGCCCCAACTATTCTTTACCCTTGTAAGTCATTTTAATCCGAGATACTCTGCAGATGAAAGTTATACCACACATGCCATACAAATTAATATTATGATGCAAGACCATTCCATTTGTCTAGGGATTTGCAATGATTTACTTTTTATAGATAAAGTTTTATTCTACTCTTAACAGTGAAACATAAAACTGTTACAATTGTAATGAAACCTATAAAAGCACAGAGGGTATTCTTGAGGAAAAGGTTCCCATGGGGGACGGTGATACTTTTGGGAACAAAGTGAGGAAAGCTTTGGTCAGTCATTCTCAAAGGCCCTCCTACCATATTTTGTGTGGTGCTGGACCAAGGCCCTGAACCAGTATTGTTTATTATGTTGGTTCCAAACCTCCAATCGGTATCAGAATTTGAGATTCTGAGTGTTCACAGAGGATCCATAAGGGTCCTCAGAGAAAGATGAGCTTATTTGCAATCCCTTTGCCAAACACAGAGCAGATTGGTGTATCAGTTATGATTTCAGTGGGAATTAGCACAATCAAATTAGGATATTTTGAAAAAAAATTTATTAAAGGGACTATTTTAAAGGTATGCATGTTGGAAAACCATAAGTGATAGTACAGTACTCTGGAACTAGTAACAGTGAGTTTCCAGTACCACCCTTAGGTCTGAAGGAATGGGGAGACCAAGCGATTTTTGGAATCCTGGGACAAAGAGGGTTTCTGGAAATTGCTACTTGACTGTAGCTGAGATCTATAGAAGCACAGCCAAACTACAGCAAACTTTCAGGGATGAAACTGGGGGAACTCCTCGGTCCCCCTAGTCTCCTGCTAGTAATCCCTATTGGCTGAGCTCTACTGGAAGCAAGAGGACAAGGGAACCCATGGATGTAGTCTACATAGGTCAGACTTGTGGGGGCACAAAGCAGTGTAGAGCATAATGAATAGGAGATCTGGAAGAGCCCAGGAGGAGGAGACAGTGGGTGGAAAAAGGTCAATGCCAAGTTCTTGGCTATCATAGCAGTGAAGATGACACCTCTTCTAGCTGCTATAAAACTCTGATGATACATAGGTACACTGGAAACTCTTCTTAAGAAAAAACTAATTATATAATTTTTGCTCTTGCCTGGTTTTCTAAGTGTCAGGGTAGGGCAGACGAGAAGGAGAAACAGAAACAAGATTCCTGGGTAAGTTGACTCCAAACCTAAGGGTAATACTCTTTTACTATTGCAATAGTAACTGGTGTCACAAATTTCACCATTAATTAAAATTTCTACTTCCCCTTTAGGTTTTAGGATTATTGTTGTTGTTGTTAGTTGCCATTGAGTCTATTCCAACTCATGGCGACCCCATGTATGCGGAGTAGAACTGCTCTATAGGGTTTTCAAGGCTGTGACTTTTTGGAAGCATATTACCAGGCCTGTCTTTCAAGGAGTCTCTGGGTGAGTTCAAACCACCAATCTTTTGGCTAAGAGTCAAGTGCTTAACCTCTTGCACCATCCAGGGTCTCCGGCTTTAGGATTACAAAGCTTTATTTTTGTAATTTAGAGTTAAGGTGAGAAATGTTCTGGGACCATGAAAAGTGTTTATAACATTGTTTCTGGCATGAATTATCATTTGTTTGTGCCAGTCTTCATCTGCCTCTCATAAGAAGCGTGATCATCTTACTAGGCTCTTGGAAAGGATTTAGAGAGGTGAGAATAAGCAGGGCTGGTTAGGACTGGTGCGTCCCAAAGTCTCTGGCTTTAATGAAGAAAGTAGGCCTAGAGACCAAACAAGTGTGTGAGCCCTAACTCAAAGAAAAAGTTTTCAACTTTTGATTATTGCAACATGTAGTTAATTTTGCCTTGTGCTCTTAATTGCCCTCCCCTGTCGCTTCACTGCCCATCTCTCTCTCAAGAATAGCATATGGCACATTCGTATATGCATTTCCTATGCATTCATTCATTAATTTTGGAAATCTGAGATATTAAATATCTGAGATATTAAGTTTATCATATCCGTTAGCTCATGGTACATGCTCATCATTAGTCCATATAAGTTTGGCCAACCATTCATTCATTCATTTTCTTTTATTCCATTTCTTTCTCCATCCTTGTGGAAACCACTGTAATGTCTGATGTGCATCCTTTTGTTTGCAACATGTAAATTGTTATTTGTATACGTGTATCTTCAATTTACATAAATTGTGTTATGTAATGTACATATCAGCAATGTGTTTCCGGATACATCCATGTTACTATATGTACGTATAGATCATTGATTTTAACTTATTCCATGAAGTGCTTTCTTCACATTATGCCACATGTTGTCCATCCACTCTCCCAGTTATGGGCACTCAGATGATCTCCAACTGCTTATATCCTCAAATCACATGTCAGTGAATATCCTTCACTGTATACTGTCACCCTCACTAACACTTGACGTTAACAAATTTTG
The DNA here is from genome assembly GCA_030035585.1 of Dugong dugon. Lineage (NCBI taxonomy): Eukaryota > Metazoa > Chordata > Mammalia > Sirenia > Dugongidae > Dugong > Dugong dugon. The sequence goes on along the minus strand of CM057469.1, from coordinate 39,881,537 downwards.
TAATTCTTGCAGTTTAATTGGCGAACAGTGACATCTGGTTGTAGCTTCAATTTGAAGTCCTATGATTACTGTTGATTTTGCACATTTCTTCTTAAACTTAGTATCCATTTGGGTTCCCTCTTCTGTCAATTGTATGTTCCTATCCTTTGCCTTATCCTCACAACTGAACCAGTAAGCAACATCAGGATAAAAGGAGAAAATATTGAAGTTGTCAAGGATTTCATTTTACTTGGATCCACAATCAACGCCCTTTGAAGCAGCAGTCAAGAAATCAAACGACGTATTTCACTGGGCAAATCTGCTGCAAAAGACCTCTTTAAAGTGTTGAAAAGCAAAGATATCACCTTGAGGACTAAGGTGCACCTGACCCAAACTATGGTATTTTTAATCACTTCATATGCATGTGAGAGTTGGACAATGAATAAGGAAGACCAAGGAAGAATTGATGAATTTGAATTATAGTGTTGACGAAGAATATTGAATGTACCATAGATTGCCAGAAGAACGGACAAATCTCTCTTGATAGAAGTACAGCCAGAGCACTCACATACTTTGAACATGTTATCAGGAAGGACCAATCCCTGGAGAAGGACTTCATGCCCGGTAAAGCAGAGGGCCAGCGAAAAAGAGGAAGACCCTCAATGAGATGGATTGACACAGTGGCTGCAACAATGTGCTCAAACAGCAATGATTGTGAGGATGGCACAGGACAGGGAAATGTTTCTTTCCGTTGTACATACAGTTGCTGTGAGTCAGAACCGACTCAGCAGCACCTAACAGCAACATCCTTTGCCCATTTGTCAGTTGATGTTTCTGTCTTTTTCTTTTTTTAAAATATTGATCTGTAGGAGTTCCTTGTATGATCCACATGTAATTCCTCATTGTTTTGAGACATTGTGAATATATTCTCCAAATTTGTTGTCTATTAATTTTGTCATGTCCTTTGTTAAATAGAAAATTATTTAATTTTTATGTAGCCTATTCTTTTTTTTTTTTTTTTTTTTGTCTTATGATTTGTGCTTTGAAAGTTTTGTTTTAAGAAGTCTTTCCTTACATTTAGGTCACAAAGATATTCTCCTACTTTTATAATTTTACTTTTTACATTTATAATCCAGATTCCAGCTTTGTACGAGGTATTAAGTAGCAATTCAGCTTTATTTTTCTGTATGTAATCCCCAACCCTATTCACTAAACAATTCATTCTCTTCACTTTGATTTGTGGTGCCATCTTTTTCCTACATGAAGTTCTCATATATACATGCTTCTGTCTGAATTTTCTATGCTATCCCATTGTCCATATTTTGTTCCTGTAGCAATACCAGCTTGTTTTCATTACTGTGGCTTTGAGATACTTCTTAATGTCCAATAGAACAAATCCCCTGCTTCTGCACTTTTAACTTTCTTTTTCAAGATTGACAAATATTTGTGGATCTTTACTTTTCCTTATAAATTTTCAAATGAGTTTATTGAATTTCTCAAAATTCCAACTGGTAATGAGATTGCATTGAATTATTGATTTGGAGAAAAACTGACATTTTTATGATATTAAAATCCTTTTTTTTTTTTTTTTTTGGTAAATTGATCTTGTATTCTTCAACTTGCTGAATTCTCTTTTTTATTTTTCTGTACATCATAACAGTTTTATCTCTCCCTTGTTAAGCCCTATGTCCCTTATTATTTATTTTTCTTTCCTTATAGGCTTGGCTAATACCTCCAATGCTATGTTAAATAGTAATAACGCTAATGACCCATTTCCTCTTTTACTGCCAATTTTATAGGGAAAGCACCTAAAATTCTCATCAAATATGATATCGCTGTCGGTTTTTTGTGTTATTACCCTTACTAAGTTAAGGAAGTTGCCTGTATTCCTTGTTTGATTTTTTATATGTATATAATTTTATTTATTTTGTTGTTATTGTTGAGAATATATAAAGTGAAACATAGACCAATTCAGTAGTTTCTACACGTACCATTTAGTGACACTGATTGCATTCTTTGAGTTGTATAACCATTCTCACCCCCTTTTTCTGAGTTTTTCCTCCCCCATTTACATAAATTCACTGCTTCCTAAGGTTCCTATCTAATATTTCCAGTTGTTTTTTTGTTTTAATATAATCATATACTGGATGATGAACCTTATCAATTTTTTGTATCAATGTAGATAATCATATTATTTCCTTAAATGTATTACTGTTGTGAATTACATTTATAGATCTCTTTGATTTTAGAAGTTTTAATACTACATTAAACTCCACCTAATCATGTTTCTTTATTTTTTAATGGAAAATTAAAAATAAATAAAAAGCACAGAGAATAGTATAACTATCTCCTATGTACCCACCACGTAATTCCAATAATTATCAGCTCATGGCCCATTTTGTTTCATTTATTACCCCTCCTTCACATACCCCGACTTGGATTACTTGAAGCAGATTCCATACATTTTATCACTACATCAAAAAATTCTTCAGTTGGTATCTTTCAAATATAAGATCTTTAAAAAACCAATAATCACTCTACCATTATGATGGATTTTTAGTTAATCCACAGTTGGAGTCACTTAGCTAAAATTTTATTTAGAATTTTTTTCATCTACATTTAGCTGAAGTGAGCCTATATTTTTAATCTCTTCTACTATTTTTATTTGGTTTTAAAGACAAGATTATTCTTGTTCCATTAAATTAAACTGGTGGTTTTGCTTTTTCACTTCTCTTATAAACTTATGTAATCTTAGGAATTACCTATCCCCTTAAATTTTGCCAGAATTCATCTCTAATGCAATCCGAACATGAGGATTATATGTTTTTTTTTTTTTTGGAAAGAGGGGTCTTTAACTCAGATTTTAGTTTCTTTAATATTTATTGCTCATTCATGTCCTCTATTTCTTGTTGCACTAATTTTGGCACTTCATATTTTCTATTTCTCCTAGGTCTCAAAGTTATTAATATATAGTTGTTGACAATCGTCTCTTTTGAATCTGTTGTGTCTGTACTTGTTTCCTGGTTTTCACCTATATTTTATTTGAATATTTCCTTTATTTTTTTTAACAATTTTACTAGAAGTCTGTTTCTCTTGTTAATCTGTTCAAAGAACCAACTTTTGAACAATTAACAATAAACTTTACCAAAGTATTTAACCACTTTCACTTCACATTCTTCTGTAGCATCTCTGCTTTTTCTTATTTGACTATGTCCTGCAAGAGTGTTTTTAGTGTAGATTTTTGCATGTAAAAATCTCCTGAGGCTTTATGTAGTTCAAAATGTTTTAATTATGCCCTCATATTTGAATGATAAGAAAATTCCAGGTTTGAAATTTTTTTTTCAATGTCTTAAAATTATATTCTATTATCTTTTTATTTTTATTTTTAAATTTCCATTATTATCTTGTTTTCAGTGCTTTTCTTGAGAATTCTAGCATTACCATATTTTCATTCAAATAACACATCTTCTACATTTATTTGCCAACCTTGCCCTCCTGCTATTAGCATGTTATGCTAATTTTTTTTACAGCAACATGTAAAAAATTTGCATAGCAGCGCTTATGAAAATATCACGAGGCAGGAGCGCAAGGCTGGCAAACAAATGTAGAAGGTGTACATTATTTTTGTAAAAATACAGTAGCCTGACTCTTGTTAATTCAAGGGAACCTTTTTTTCCCTCTCTCATTCTGGAAGCTTTAAGTATTTTTTATTTTCTTTAATATTCTTAAATTTTATTATAATGTGACAAAGTGTGCATTTTTCTTTATATCTCCTATTTGACATTGTAAGAGGCTTTCAGTCTGAAGGATTTTCTAATTTATTAATTCTGGAATATTTTTTCCTCATTATTTAAAAAATATTTTCTCCTTTTCAGTTTCCATATCCCATCCTTTCTGGAATCCTATTATCCGGGTGTCAGTACTTCTACTTCTATCCTTTGTATCTCTTAGCTTTTAAATTTTTCTCTAGTTATATCTTCCGTCTCTTTATTTTTTCTTACTGCCTTTAGAAAGAGTCTCTCATTCTGATCCTCCAATTCACTAATTCTTTTTTTAGCTATATCCCATCCTATTATTTTTTTCTATGTATTGTGTTCTCCATTTCAACTATTACTGTATATTTTTCACATCTAATATTTCATTTGGTTCTTTTTAAGATTTCTTATTCTTACTTTACTTAACTAATATCTTCTCACATCTCCTTAAGCATATTTATCGTATTTATGTTATACTCTTTCATCTGTTCAAATGGCCCTACTTATAGTATACGCTGTTCCGTTTTTGCCTTTATTTTCTAGAATCTAATTATTTGGGCTTGTAAGTTTCTGTTCTTCTGTGGATATCAGCTACCCTGCCTGGTAATGTTTGTTGGAGAAGACCAAATATCAGGTTCTAGTCTTTATCCATTCTTGTATTTTGAAAAATGGGAGGTATTGAGCCCCAGGGCGTATAGCCACAGGCACCATAAAAACTCTTCTTGTCACTCCCCTTTAGTGCCTCTCCTCTGGGAAACTCTTCTGATCAGGGTTTCTCCTTTAAATGAAATTGTCAGGAAGAAGCAGCACTGAGATGAGTTACTTTGTACAGACTGTAATTCCCCCAGGCATGGCAGTTTGGGCGACTCATGTGTAGAGGTGAGGGTGCTGAAGATCCAGGGCCACCACTCATGATTTTGCAGATTTTCACAACTCATGGGAGAGGGGAGAGTGTGCTGTGACATCTACCTTCACTCCTAAGATGTGCACCCTGGTGTGAAGCTCTGTCAATGTAGAGGCAGGCTGCCTTTTCCTCACGCACACAGTGCCATAGTATGTTCCAGGAGTGGTCTTCCAAGAGTGCCTGGTCAACTGTGCCTGTTTTCAGCATCTCCTCACCCAACATCCATCTGCACTGCCTTGATTTTACTTTGCCAACATCAATGATCTGGACTGTTAAAAGGTCTTCTGTAGGAAAGAGGCTGGTGATAATTCTCTCAGAATAATGAGAGGGAAAGCCAAGAGCAGCAGTGAAATCTTTGCTCCAGTCTACTTTCTCACTGCTACCTTTCACAGCCTCTTGTCCCAGAATGCAATACACTCCACATGCTTTTTTATTAGCTGCAAAAATTCATATTTTCCCATTGCTTCTTCTAATTTGCAGGGTTGATTTTGAAGAAGGTATCAGGAGCTAGTGCTAGGACATCATGTTAAAGGACCTGGATGCATAATCATAAATCTTTGAAGCATTACTTCATGTACATTTTGTTTTGAAAATTTTTTTAAAATAATTTGTTGGAGATCTTTAAGACAATTGAAAGAGAACTGGGGTGTCCCCAAATGAGGGTTGGTTGGAATCATAGTGTTAGAGGTGAAGCAGGGTAAAGAAAAAAGAACACGGACTACCGAGACGATAAGACCCAGAAGATCATACTCCCTCTCCATCCAATTACTCTCTAACATCAGGGTGCTGCTGTCTTATGCCATCAGGATCAATTCTGACTTACGGCGATCCCAGTGTTACAGACTAGTACTGCTCCGTAGGGTTTTCTTGGCTGTAATCTTTATGGAAGCAGATAACCTGGCTGGAAGAGGTGCTGGGTGGGTTCAAACCGCCAACCTTTCGGTTACCAACCAAGTGCAAACTATCAGGTTACCTATTCTGTAAATCAGAAATAATAATACAGGCTCTGATTCCCTCACAGGTTGTTGGGCTGCTCAAATAGGATAATATCTATGGAAGTCAGTCTGTATGCTGTTTCACACAGAAAGAGAGAAAGCAGCAATAGTTAACATGAACCAAAGAGCATTTGAAATGATATTAACTCTCATAAGACAGGATGTTCTTTGGCTGGGAAGGCAGTAATCCCTCCCCTTGGCGACCTCAGTGAATTTCAGAAAGATCTTCTAGACAGATCAGGTCTCTCCACAGCACAGAGTGGTGTGAATATTCCAAGTTCTCTGACCTCTCTAAGATGGGGAAGGTTGGCATCAAGGACATGAGCTTTCAATTGCGTTGAACGTGGCCTGGACAGGTTCCAAGTGGGTAATTACTTTATGCTTACTTACAATTTCCCGTTCAGCTTCTAAGGGATAGAGCATTCCTCACTTCCTGGGCTAACGTGGCTGTTGAGTGTTGCTAGGCATATGTTGAACAGCTGCCCCAGTCACCCACCTCAGCAGACACCTCATTTTAGTAATGAAGTCAGGGCTCAAATTGGGTAAGACGGTAGCACATTTCTTTGATTAGTGTGCCGGACAAACGTGGCCTCACTTTGAATGGAAGGGAAGGCATTTAGTATGTTTTTCCCTCACGCCCATCAGTGGCAGGAATAAAGTGAGCAGCTTCTTAGAGAGCCAGCTTTGAGAGGTGTTCTGATTTGAATCTGATTAAGAAAAATACATCAGTTTTATCACAATCAATAACCACAGCAGTTACTCTTCAATTATGAAAAAATAGTTGCTCTTGAAAAGTGGGGTGAAAAATAAAATTTCATCTAATGAATTGTGCCCTTTGAATGTTATGTTGTAAAATGGAGGGTGTGCTTCGGTAGAAAAATTATCATCCAATGTATAGGGGTCAAGGCAGGGATTTAAGTGATTTTATGAAGGATTTCACAGGACTCCAGGCCTGAAGTTTATTTTGGGTAGTTTCACATATGCTGATCTATTTGCTTTTTTCCTAGCATCCATTTTTCCCTTTGCCTGGTTAACGTAGTGATTTTGGTCTAGGTGCTTAACTTTTCTGAGCTTCAAGTTCTTTCATCCATAAAAAGGGGATAATATTAGTGCCTACCCCATAGCACTCTTGTGAGGAATAAAGAAGATAATATTCCTGGCACATAGAAAGAGCTCAATAAATGTTAGCTATTATTATTATTGTTATTGTTATTGCTGTTGTCTTCATTGTTATTACTCATCTTTCAGGTCTAAGCTTAAATACCACTTTTTTCCAATAACTTCATCTGCCCCTATTCCAAGACTAATTAGGTGACTAGCTTTAAGCTCCCATAGAACATTCTTTTGTTGTTAGGTGCCATCGAGTCAATTTTCAACTCATAGCGCCCCATGTGACAGAGTAAAATTGCCCCATAGGGTTTCCTAGGCTGTAATCTTTATGGAAGCAGATCCCCAGGTCTTTCTCCCATGGAGTGACTGGGTGGATTCAAACCGCTACCCTTTCGGTTAGCATCTGAGCACTTAACTGTTGTTCCACCAGGGCTCCTTATGAAAAGAACTAACATTTTTTGAGTATGTACCAGGTATTTTCTGGGCAACATTTCACTGCATTGTGTATGGGGTTTCCATGAGATGAGGGCCAACTCAATGGCAGCTAATGACAATAACAACCAGGTTTTTTGCACTATCTTATTTGCTATGTATAAATTATTATTATCCCATTTTAAGCATAAAGAGAACTTAGGCACGGAGAATTCATATAGCTAGTTGGAAATGGGATTTGAATGTAGATAATGTTACTCCAAAGCTCGTATTCTTAACCATAATATTTATCATGCTTTATGGTGATTGTTTATGTAATTGTCTTTTCTCTGCTAGGCAGTGTGTTCTATGTGGCTGCAAGCCCCTCATCTTATCCAAAACCACCACCACCTTACGTGTGGTCTCTTTCTCCCCAACAACTTTCTTATCTTTTCAATCTCTCATTTCACCCAGACCATCAACATCTTTCTCTGTGTTTTTGACTTACAGTCTCATCTCTATTTCAAGGTCACTTACATCGATATTGCCCTTACTGACAACCTAGATTTGCTCTCACCCTTCTGGCCTTCTGCCATACTGTGTATATCAGTCAGGGGTTTTGATTGCAAATAATAGACACTGTCCCTACAATTTTGAGCAGAAAGGGCATGTACTGGAAGGACATCATGGGCTCAGAGAGCTGGTAAAAATATTGGGACCAAATTTAGAAAATGAAATGGAACCAAAGGTCCTATTACCCTCATTGCAGCTTCCGCTGACCCTCACCTCTTTACCTCATGTATTCAAGATAAAAGTTCTGGGGTCTGATGGCTGAAGTGAGGGCCCAGTATTCACTTCCTAGGATGGCAAGGTATAGGAGGAACCAGGATTTGGCTCCCTTCAGCTTCTGAATGGGAGGTAAGGGAAGGCAAGCACTGAGAGTCTCCCATGCCCAAGACCACATGTACACAGGTAGAAGGATATTTCCTCACGAGAAAAAGGAGAGATGCTTGACAGAAAAAAAAATACAGTTGTCCCCTGCACATTTCAATTGTTAACTCAGGATCACCCCTGCCAAACTGTGTAATTTCTCAATCCGAATTTTCCAAGATGAGAAAGTCTTTCAGACTATAGCCCTGGTCCACTAATATGCCAAGTGATCTAACTTATGAAACTTCCTTGTGCTGAATCCTTTGTGTCCTTTGATCCCTACACCACACTTTGGGGCCTGCCTGATTCCTCAGCTGGGCATGGGAACTTACAAATCGGAGGCAGAGAATGCCTCATGGATAGTCACATTTATCCCATCCTAGTCAATAGTCTTGGCTCTATGCAAGCATATCTCCCTGGCTTGCTCACTCTGAGACATCTTTGCAAACCTGCATTCTGCTTCTGAATCCTTGACTTTGTAAATGCATTTATCTCCTTTCTTACTCCCTCCCATGCTTTCAATTTTTAAAAAACTTTTTATAAGAAAGTTAGAGTGTACAATGGGAACACAAAGCCAGTCACCTAACACAGTCTTTGAATAGAGGTAGAAGTTATTGGAAGAACTGGAAGATAAGTAATAATAATAAGGACAATGAAATAATAATTGCTAACATTGGTTGATTCTCCTACGCCTATCTTTTCAGGAATACATTGGTATTGACCTACTTATGGCCCATAGTCTTCACTTCTGGATTCTGTCATGGTAATTATTTTCACTCCTACCAGCTTTGTGGTTGTAGGCCCAGTTCAGGGGCCTTATGTGGCTTCCTTCTGGGCAACCAGCTTTCCTGGAATCCATCATCCAAATCTACCTTGACCATGCCCCGAGTCTGGACATTTTCTGAATATTTTCTATTCTATATGGCTATCTAACTTTTATTGAATGTTTGAAGTATCATTTAGCCTCTCCTATGTATTTCTTTACTTTTGCCAGCTGGATGTAAGCTCTTTGAGATTGGGAACCATAAGTTGTAGATAGATTTGCACTGTTGTTCTAAAAACATCTAGCATCATGATATTATCTAATAGATGTATGATAAATATTTTCTACATGAGGAAATAGCATTACTTAGAGTCATTCATTGATTCTGTCACTCATTCATTCATTTGTGAACAAGTGTTTCTTACATGTCCGCTATATAAAGATTCTGTTACATACTGTGATACAGCAATTTATAAGACATGCATGGTTTCAGCTTTCAGAGAACTTATAGTCCAGTGGGAATACACACATGTAAACACACAATTACAATACAAAATGATAAATGCTTTGATGAGGAAACACTTAACTAGAGAGGTGGGAAGAAATGATAAGTTAAGAGTTAACAAAGCAAAGGGAGAGAGGGGAAAGCAAGTGTTCCAGGAAAAGAGAACAGCATGTCAAAGGCCAGAGAGCATGACACATGATGAAGTGACTGAAAAAAAAAATGAAGCCACTGGAATATAGACAATGAGGAAGATGGAACACACAGTAGGTGGGTGGGCTGTGTCTAGATTAAAAAATGTATTTCATGATCTCCTTCAGTTTCAAATACTCTACTACTGTTCACTATTTAATACTTACACTTTTTTAAGAGGTAGGTGGCAGCTGTTTTACAGATGGGGAAACTAGGATTCATAGAACTAAACTCACTAAGCCAATAACAAATTTGAAAATATTATCTATTCCTGATACAGCTTCGGTTTTCATTTATAACCCTAGCACCAAGAACAAACTGGGCAAGAAATAAAATCATTTAAAAAAAACTCATCAGAGATCTGGAGATACAAAGAAACCTAAATGAATTACATTCCAGGAAAGAGGAAACACGTGGCTGTGTTCATGACTGGAAGAATAGTGGCAGAAGGAGGAATTCACCATAGACAGGATAAAGAGGAACAAAGCTTACTTTCTTGGATCTTCACAAAGTACACATGGAGAGGGTGTCAATGGTAGGGACAGGGCAGGAGAGCTTAGAGAAATTCTTTGAGAAGTATAGGGTCCTCCCTAAGTGAAAGGCAGGGACCTTCTCCAAATGCAAGATAGTGGCCTGATGAAGGCTGGTGGAGGGCAGGTGAGCTGAACAAATCTCTGAATCAGATGTGTGGGTCCTTTGTTAAATGCAAAACAATGTCCTGCTGAAGGCTGGCATCAAGGCAGGAGAATTTATAGAAATTTCTCTAAGGTACCATAGGCCTTCACCAAATGCACTAAAGATACTCTGTGAAGGCTGGGGAAGAGCATCAAAGGTGGAGAGAAATCCCTCTTGGATATGTAAGATCTTTACTGAATCTATTGCTGTAGACCTCAAAGACTGGGGTTAGGGCAGCAGGGTGAAGAGAGATCTCCTGGGGCACAGAAATTTAGTGGTAGGTCTAGAGAGAAAATAGAACTCCCCCAAATACTCAAAAAGTTGGTGGTCAGGCTGTAGAACAGAGATCTTGCATGGTTCAGAAAGCTGGGGACTGGGATATAAAGCATAAAAAGACCTCCAGAGTCTCATTGGTACTCAGATTCCAAGCTCTGCTAAAGGAAAAGTCCTGCTTATGCCCTAAAAGTATTTAATCCATTATGAATTGAATTGACTCTAATCAAAGCTGCAAAAAAATCCACGTCCGGCTCACTACAGATTGGATGGAAGCAGCCCTTTATACTAGTGGCCTGACAGAGGAAGTGACACACTCTTCTAGGAGTAAATGTTATTTACTTTTCATTCTCTGTTTTCTTTTTTAATTACATACCAGGTTTGGCATAGTAAAAAAGTTATGAGACGTGAAGAAACAAGAAATGTGACACATAATCAAGAAAAAAAGAGTCAATAGAAACAGACCCTTAGATGGACAAAATGTTAAAATTATCAAAGGACTCTAAAACGACGATGATAAATATATTAAAGGATCTACTACAAAAGCATTGATCAGTTTGTCATACTACAGTGGCCTGCGTTTGCTTTGATATTAGAAGCTTTGCCATGGATATTTCAAATACCATTGGGGCCACCCTTGGTGGACAAGTTTCAGTGGAGCTTCCAGATGAAGACAGACTAGGAAGAAGGACCTAGCAGTCTACTTCTGAAAAAATTGGCCAGTAAAAACCCTACGAATAGCAGCTGAACATTGTCTTATATAGTGCCAGAAGATGAGCCCCTCAGGTTGGAAGGCACTCAAAGTATTACTGGAGAAGAGCTGCCTTCTCAAAGTAGAGTCGACCTTAATAATGTGGATGGAGTCCAGCTTTCAGAACCTTCATTTGCTGATGTGGCGCTGCTCAAAATGAGAAGAAACAGCTGCAAACATCCGTTAGTAATCAGAACAAGGAATGCAAGAAGTATGAATCTAGGAAAATTGGAAGTCATCAAAAATAAAATGGAATGCATAAACATCAATATTCTAGGCATTAGTGAGCTGAAATGGACTCATATTGGCCATTTTGAATCAATCATATGGTCTACTATGCTGGGAATGACAACTTGAAGAGGAATGACATTGCATTCATCATCAAAAAGAACATTTCAAGATCTATCCTGAAGTACTTGATGGCAATGGGTATCCTAAAGTATAACACTGCCAGTGATAGGATAATATACATATGTCTACAAGGAAGACGAGTTAATATGACTATTATTCAAATTTACGCACCAACAGCTAATGCCAAAGATGAGGAAATTGAAGATTTTGACCAACTTCTGCAGTCTGAAATTGATCAAAAATGAAATCAAGATGCATTGATAATTACTGGTGATTGTAATGTGAAAGTTGGAAATGAAGAAGGATTGGGAGTTGGATATTATAGGCTTGGTGATAGAAATAACGTCAGAGATCACACGATAGAATTTTGCAAGACCATCAACTTCTTCAATGTAAATATCTTTTTTCAACAACATAAACAATGACTATACACTTGAACCTCACTGGATTGAAAACACAGGAATCTAACTGACTATATCTGTGGAAAGAGACAATGGAAAACCTCAATAATATCAGTCAGAACAAGGCCAGGTGCCAACTGCAGAACATACTATCAATTGCTCATATGTAAGTTCAAGTTGAAGTGGAAGAAAATTGAAACAAGTCTACGAGACTCAAAATACGACCTTTGAGTATATCCCACCTGTCTTAGTCATCTAGTGCTGCTATAACAGCAATACTACAAGTGGATGGTTTTAATGAAGAGAAGTTTATTTCCTCACAGTCAAAGTAAGCTAAAAGTCCAAATTCTGAGCGTCAGCTCCAGGGGAAGGCTTTTTCTCTCTGTCGGCCTTCTCTTTGGTGTTCCCCCAGACCAGGAGCTTCTCTGCGCATGGACCCCGGTCCAAAGGACGCTCTCTGCTCCCAGCACTGCTTTCTTGATGGTATGAGGTCCCCCTGTCTCTCTGCTCACTTCTTTTGTATCTCATGACATTGCCTCAGGATACAATCCAGTCTTGGAGACTGAGTCCTGCCTTACTAACACAACCGCCACCCATCTTCCCTCATTAACAGCATAGAGGGAGGTTTACAACATATAGGAAAATCACACAGTACCAGGAATCATGGCCTAGCCAAACTGATACACACATTTTTTGGGGGACACAATTCAATCCATGACACCGCCTGAATTTGGAGACCTTCTCAAGAATAGATTTGATGCACTGAACACTAATGAACAAAGACCAGACAAGTTGTGGGAAGACATCATACATGAAGGAAGCAAAAGGTCATTAAAAAGACAGGTAACAAAGAAAAGACCAAAATGGATGTCAGAAGAGACTCTGAAACTTGCTCTTAAATGTAAAGTAGCTAAAGCGAATGGAAGAAATAATGAAGTAAAATAGCCAAACAGAGAATTTCAAAGTGTGGCTTGAGAAGACAAAGTAAAGTATTATAATGAAATGTGTAAAAGACCTGGAGTTAGAAAACCAAAAGGGAAGAACACGCTCAGTATTTCTCAAGCTGAAAGAACTGAGGAAAAAATTCACATCCTCGAGTTGCAATTTTGAAGGATTACATGGGCAAAATATTGAATGATGCAGGAAGCATCAAAAGCAGATGGAAGACACAGTCACTGTACCAAAAAGAACTGGTTAACGTTCAACCATTTCAGGAGGTAGTATATGATCAAGAACCAATGGTGTTGAAGGAAGAAGTCGAAGCTGCACTGAAGGCATTGTCGAAAAACAAGGCTCCAGGAATTGATGGAATACCAACTGAGATGTTTCAACAAGCAGATGCAGTGCTGGAGGTATGCACTCATCTGTGCCAAGAAATTTGGAAGACAGCTATCTGACCAACCGACTGGAAAAGATTCATATTTGTGCCCATTCCAAAGGAAGGTGATCCAACAGAATGTGGAAATTATGGAAAAATATCATTAATATCACAAATAAAATTTTGCTTAAGATCATTCAAAAGCTGTTGCAGCGGTACATTGGCAGGGAACTACCAGGAATTCAAGCCAAATTCAGGAGAGAATGTGGAATGAGGGAATCACTGCTGATGTCAGATGGATCTTGGCTGAAAGCAGAGAATACCTGTGTTTCACTGACTATGCAAAGGCATTCAACTGTGTGGATCATAACAAATTACGGATAACATTGAGAAGAATGGGAATTCCAGAACACTTAATTGTGCTCCTGCAGAAACTGTACATGCACCAAGAGGCAGTTGTTCAAACAGAGCAAGGAGATACTGTGTGGCTTAAAATCATTGTGCTCCTGCAGAAACTGTACGTGCACCAAGAGGCAGTTGTTCAAACAGAGCAAGGAGATACTGTGTGGCTTAAAATCAAGAAAGGTGTGCATCAGGGTTGCATTCTTTCACCGTATTTATTCAATATGTATACTGACCAAATAATCTGAGAAGCTGGACTATATGAAGAAGAGCATGGCATCAGGATTGGTGGAAGAGTCATTAACAACCTGCAATATGCAGATGGCTCAACCTTGCTTGCTGAAAGCAAAGAGGACTTGAAGCACTTACTGATGAAGATCAAAGACTACAGCCTTCAGTATGGATTACCCCTCAACATAGAGAAAACAAAACTCCTCACAACTGGACCTGTAAGCAACATCATGATAAATGGAGAAAAGGTTGACATTGTCAAGGACTTCATTTTACCTGGATCCATAGTCAACACCCAAGGAAGCAGCAGTCAGAAAACCAAATGATATGCATTGGGCAAATCTGCTGCAAAAGACCCTTAAAAGTGCTAAAAAGCAAATATGTCACTTTGAGGACAAAGGTGTGCCTGATCCAAGCCACGATATTTTCAACCGCCTTATATACGTGGGAAAGCTGGACAATGAATAAGGAAGACCGAAGAAGAATTGATGCCTTTGAATTTTGGTGTTGATGAAGAATATTGAGGATATCATGGACTGCCAGTAGAACCAACAAGTCTGTCTTAGAAGAAATACAGCCAGAGTGCTCCTTGGAAGCGGGGATGGCGAGACTTCATCCCACCTACTTTGGGGACATATTATCAGGAGGGACAAGTCCCTGGAGAAGAACCTCATGCATGGTAAAGTAGAGGGTCAGCAAAAAAGAGGAAGACCCTCAATGAGATGGACTGACACAGTGGCTGCAATAATTGGCTCAAACATAGTAATGGTTGTGAGGATGACGCAGGAACAGGCAGTGTTTCGTTCTGTTGTACATAGGGTCTCTATGAATTGGAACCAACTGAACGGCACCTAACAACAGTACAAAATTTGAACAACATGCATGAACACATGGGGAATTTCAAGGAAAAATGGAATTTATAAAATGGAACCAAGTGGATATACTAGACAAAAAAACAGATTATAAGAAGAGTTCATTCTATCAGTGTTTCAGTTAGCTATTGCTGCATAACAAGATGCCAAAAAACAGTGGTTTCACAAAATAACAACTTATTTTTCTCACTCTTTTGCTAACTGGGCTGGCCTTAGCTGGGTAACTCTTCTGCTCCATGTGGTATCTGCTAAGGCCAGAATGTCCAAAATGGCTTCTTTACTTGCATGTTTGGTGCCTCAAATTGCAGTGCTTTCACCGGTAGAGATTGCCAGAAAAGTTGTGAGGTGGCTGGTCATCTTTCTCTTGTTCAGTGCGGCCTATCCAAGTGGCTAAACTTGGCTTCCTTATAGCATGGTAGTCTCAGGGTAGTTGAGTTTTTATATATGACACCTGACTTCTGAGAGAGGAAGTGGTAGCTGAAAGTCCTCTTAAAATGTAGACTTATAAATTCTAAAACGTAATTTCTGATGAATTTTATGGTTCAAAGCAAGTCACAAGTCCAGCCCAAATTCTATCACTTATTATGCAAAACAGCATATGTACACAGGAAAGGAAGACTTGATGGTGGCCATCTTTGGAAACTATCACACTCTTCCCTCTGATCGCAACAATTCACACCCTTCCAATATGAAAAATACCCCATACCCCCTTCCAAGATCAATAAAGTCTCATCAATTACGGCATCAGGCTCAAATCCAGCATTTTATCATCTGAAAGTCCAGATGTGGTTGAGGCTTTTCAAAAGCATCTCCTCTTAATCTGGAGAAATTATCTTCCTCCCATATCCTCAACATAAAACAACGAGCCAAAAAAATAAACATAAAATATGAGTAATAATATAATAACTGCAATAGACATGCCTATTTAAAAAGAGGGGAATGGAAGGCAAATAGCAGTCACTGGTCCATAGCAATTCTAAAATCCAGTTTGGCATACGTTCACCATACCCCCTGTTCTGGGGAGCATGGCATGTTTCATGGTAAGTGATTAATTCTCCTCCCTGAGAGTGGTTCTCTGCAGCTCTTGGCTCCGTCCTCTTGGATCTGAGCTATGCTCTTTGAGGTACACTGCATTTTCTTCTGAAGGAATGATCTGATTTTTCAGCTGAGTAGCTTTCTCAGTGTTCTTCATGTCCATAGCTGTTTTATGGACTCCCCATTTAGTCTAAATTTGCAGTACTTTTATTGGTAAAATTCTCTTAAAAACTTTGAGTTTTCTTATTGGAGGTTTACTGCATTAGAGAAAAGCCACACCTACAAGTCTTTTTGAGATAGGTCCTTCTGCATGTTGAGCAGCAAGTCAGGGTACTTTGGCACAATGCCCATAAGATCCTTAGAAACATTGTTGTTTATCTGAAAGTGTCTATGAGAAACCACCATAAATCTTACTGAAGTCTTAACAGAGGTCTTATATCCATACTCTTGATTTGATCTTTACCTTGAGGTATGTTGTACTTTCAGTGTCCTGGGTTTGATTTTTCTCCGGAGTTTACTTACTTAGTCTTTTGACATCTGGAGAACCTGGGAATGGAAAACAGTTTTCTTTTTCAACTTAGCAAATCCTAGGTTAGAGAGATTTTCTCCAAGTTTTGCTGGAAAACTCAATAGTTCTTTCTTTAATCTTGGTCTTGCAAAACCTTATCAAAGGTGGCCGAGTAAGCCAATTTGTATTTTCATCATTCTGCCTGGAAATTTACTTAGCCAGATCCAGAAGATTATTAAGTACATTTTCTGCTCTCCCTGTTTACTGTAGGTGACAATTTCATTAATTGTTGCCAATACCTAACTTGGGTCACCTTTTCTATAGCTTCCAATAGAAATTTTCTCCCTCTACTTCCAGCTTACATTCACAGTCTCCTTGTCACCCACCAAATGTCTTTCTTCCATGTGGTCCCAGAGCCAAGGCCACACATTTTTCTTTCTTGTTACAGCAGCACTTCACCTCTAGGCACCACTTTCTGTTTTAGTTATCTGTTACTGTATAACAAATCACCCAAAAACTCAGTGGCTTAAAATAACTTTATTGCTTCTGGTGATTCTACAATATGAGTTGAACTTAGCTGGGCAGTTCTTTTCTATGTTATATATGTTGAAGCTATAATGTCTAAGATGGCTTCCTCATTCACATATCTGGCACTTCAGTTGGGAGGTTTGGAACAGCTAGAGGCTACCTAGGCATTTCTCTCTCTCAGTGTCTCTATCTCACTTTCTGCACGGCCTCTTCACATTCCTCGCTTGGGCTTCCTCACAGCGTAGTGGTTTCAAAGTAGTTGGACCTCTATGTTAGTGGCTGGCTTCTATAAGGGAGGAAGCAGAAGTTGACAGCCTCTTATAGCCCAGGCTCAGAAGTCTGAGAATCTCACTTTCAACACATTCTATTGTTCAGTGCTAGAAACAAGACTGTCTCAAATTCAAGGATAGGAGAAGCAGACTTTATCTATTGATGTGAGGAGTAATATGCACATACAGCAAGGGGAGAAATTGATGGTAACCATCCAGCCGCTACATTGGGTTTAACGGCACACTGAGTATAAACCAAAAAAAAAAAAAACAAACCCATTGCCATTGAGTTGATTTCAACTCACAGTGACCCTACGGGACAGAGTAGAACTGCCTTTAGGGTTTCCAAGGAGCAGCTGGTGGATTTAAACTGCCGACTTTTTGGTTAGCAGCTGAGCTCTTAACCACTGCACCACCAGGGCTCCATATTGAACATAACAAAAGTAAACATCAGGGAACTTGAAGACAGATCAATAGAGATTATCCAAACTGAAACTTAAAGAGAAAGATGAATGCAAAAAATCTGGAACAGAACATGCAATATCTGTAAGAAGACATCAAATGGTAGAATATACATATGATTGGAGTCCCAGAAGGGAAGGAGAAAGTGGGGTAGAAGAAATATTTGAAGACATAATAAGCAAAAATTTTTCCAAAATAGTGAAAGACATCAACCCAATGATTCAAGAAGTGTAGCAAACCTCAAACATAATAAATACAAAGAAAACCACATACAGGCACATGATAGCTAAATTGCTGAAAACCAACATAAAGAGAAAATTTGAAGGAAGTCAAAAAAGAGACAAATTCTGTATAGGGTAACAACCATATGAATGATAACTGAAGTTTTATCTGAGTCAATGTAGGCCAGAAAACCAAAGAAAAACCTCTGTGAAGTGTAGAAAGAGGGGGAAAAAAACTGTTAGTTTAGAATTCTGTATCTAGTGAAAGTATTCTTTAAAAATAAAGATGAAATAAGACATTTTCATAGAGACAACAGCTGAGAGATTTTTCAGACCTGTTGTTGTTGTTAGGACTCATAGTGACCCTATGAGAATGAATGAAACACTGTCTGGTCCTGTGCCATCTTCAAATCGTTGTTATGCTTGAGCCCATTGTTGCAGCCACTGTGTCAATCCATTTCGTTGAGGGTCTTCCTCTTTTTGCTGACCCTCTACTTTACCAAGCATGGTGTCCTTCTCCAGGGACTGGTCCCTCCTAACAACATGTCCAAAGTATGTAAGACATAGTCTCCCTATCCTTGCTTCCAAGGAGCACTCTGGCTGTACTTCTTCCAAGACAGATTTGTTCTTTCTTTATATTCAATGTTCTTCGCCAAAACCACAATTCAAAGGTGTAAATTCTTCTTCAGTCTTCCTTATTAATTGTCCAGCTTTTGACAGGACAATAAATGCTAGACTGAAAGGAAATGATACCCTATGGAACTCAGGTTGGTAGAAAGGAATGAGAGCATCAGGCAGGGCAACTCTCTCTTTCCATTGAAAAGGCCCAGAAACAACAATAACCTAGCATTGATAAGCACCTCTAACACCAAGTCTTTGTTCTTTAAATGCTATTCCCAACTCAAAGGACCAAAGCTTCTTGGTGAAAAAGTTGATTCCAAGTTTAGGACAATACATGTACAAGATTAGTTTGAGCATCATGCTGTGCTAGAAAACTGGCAAGCTATCAACGACTTATAGGTTATGTGAAAAGAACAATGGTGCCAACTCGAAGGACTGCCACCTGCTTACACTGGAACAACCTGATCACTAAAAAGAACAATAGCTATATTTAGTTGAACTATATCACATATATAAAAGCCCATGATTTTAAACTGATACTAAAAAAAAAAAAATTGCCAACCATTGGATATTTTTAGGTCACAGCTCATTACTCTAAAAATTGGTATATAATGGGAAAGAATTAAGCAGCTATCCTGCCTTTCCTTTAGGAATTATATTCAGGGAAATCAGCGGTTCATAAGGATAGGTCCTTCTTTGCAGAATTCCAGTTAATAGATGCAAGAGTAATAATGAACTTAGAAAATTCCCATTTCGCAACCCCTAATGAGATAATGGAGACCTGATGGCACAGTGGTTAAGAGCTCGACAGCTAACCAAAAGGTTGGCAGTTCTAATCCACCAGCCACTCCTTGGAAACGCTATGGGGCAGTTCTACTCTTCCTATAGGGTCACTATGAGTCAGAATCGACTTGACGGCAATGGGTTAAGGAGATAATCAAGAGTCCTGGTGGCACAATTGTTAAGTGCTTGGCTACTAACCAAAAGGTCAGTGGTTCGAACCCACCAGCAACTCTGTGGGAGAAAAGACCTAGAGATCTGCTGCTGTAAAGATGACAGCCTAGGAAACTCTCTAGGGCAGTTCTACTTTGTCATATAGGGTCACTAGGAGTCAGAATAGACTCGACGGCATATGATAACAACAATGAGATAATAGATCTAAACAGTGGCCATAAATTTATGCAAGAATTATGAGGTGAAAGATTAATGGAGAATATTATAATACAGCAATCTGTTTGATACCAGTGATCCCACTGATCAACTAAGCATCACTAAAAATGGGATTGCAAACATCATGTGCCTTGTGATATGATGCCATAAGAAGTATGCAGTACCATTTATGAATAATTTTCATTAAAAAAAAAAAAACTTGAATCTGATCAAACCTCCAGCTCTAACTTCCAGTTCACAGGAAATATGGGGGATAGAAGAACAGTTAAAAAACACCATCAGGAAGCAATCAGCCAAATTCAGAATATAGGACCGTTAGAGAAGAGATGACCCATTTTATGAACTGGCCTGGGAAAAGGGCAAAGGTGAGGAAAGGGAGGGGACTGGTATAAAATAAAAGAAACTTTATAATCAAATGCAATGTGTGGACCATGTCTAGATCTTGTACACAACAACCAGTTGTAAAGTGACTCTTCGAGACAATCAGGGAAATTTAAATATATTCTTACCATTTGATGGCATTAATACACACTTGTTGATATTGACTGAAAGTCAACTAACAACAACAACAAATAGTTGTTAGGAGTAATAATGCCAAAATGGTTATATACCCATAGATAAATAGATAGATAATGTCCTTATCAGGGATCCATACTACAGAATTTTGTGGTAGAATGATCTGATGTCTGGGTTTTGCTTTAAAGATAAAACAAAACTGCAAATTTGGGGAGCTGGATGAAACAAGATGGGTAAAATGTTGGTAATTATTGAAGGGTTCGTTATATTTTTCTCTCTGTGGGTGTGTTCAAACAAAATAAAAAGCTTAAAAGTTTGCATTTGCTTTTCTTGAATAAGAAAACACAACCCACAAATGAAGAGTTGAGACTGTACTATCACTTTGCCTAGATGTAAAGATGTAGTAAAGTTAATTTGGAGAGGCATCAGCACCTGCCACAGCAGGAAGGGGTCATGACATGTAGAGGCTCTGCCTGGGGGCACAGAAATATTTGGAGTGGCAGCTTTTAGGAGCTGAGATTGAGTTGGATTAAAAGGTACAGTCTGCATGCAAACAGTTGAATCGTATCAGTGAGGGACTTTATGTTCCCTTAGTGCTTCTCGCCTGCCAGTTCCCTCTTTGTGCCAACAGCTCTGTCTCTCACAAGCGGGAGGCTGATTCTTTATTCAGTGAATTCATTTTAAATGAAATGAAAACCTAAGTCATAATGTTTGGTTCACTAAGCAGGCAACAGGCACTGTCTGCCTCATTAATGATTAACACAGCAACTGGTAATGTCTTGCAGCTGGTTGACCGGTTAATGATGCCAAAATCTGGTTACATCCTTCTTCTGTTCTTACTAGTATAGGCATCAGTTTTCCTCACCATGGCTGGAGCTTCATGCTTGATAGATAAGGACATGCATTATCAAGACGGAGGAATAATCTTTCTTGTACTAAGGTCAACTCATGTGCAAAGGCTGTAATTATTCTGCTGGCCAGATACCAAGAATGCAAGGCCCAGAATGCATTTATCTGATCTTGGAAGAACAGGATGTTAGACACCCAAAGAGTTGAGGCTAAGTCTCAGAAGGAGTTAAGGGGCCACTATTAGTACAGACCAGCCCTGGAAGAAGGTGTAGGAGGTCCCATGTAGACAACAAAAGAATCAAGAACCCATATAGGGTCTAGAATTGAAGGTTAATGTTTAGATTAGGTGGGCAAAAGTTTTGATATCCAGGCTCAAGTAAGCAGGGTCAAGAAGGCAGCCTCTACAACACTATGATACAAATTATCAGACTTACTCTACTTACATTTCTGCAGATCCTGGATTTGAGAAGACCCGAATCCAGGAATATGAGCAGGAAAATGCCTACTTTTGACTGTTGTTTGTTGTTGTTAGGTGCTGTCGAGTCGGTTCTGACTCACAGCTACCCTAGTTACAACAGAACTGATCCTGTGCCATCCTCGCAATTCTTGCTATGTTTGAGCAGTTGCAGCCACTGTGGCAATACATTTTTAACTAACTGTGGCCAATCGTAACCTTGAGGGGCAAGCAGCACGGAATGAAGATGAACAAGTGGGCTTTGAAGCCAACAGTCTTGAGTTGAAATCCTAGCCATTCTATTTACTGTCTGTGTGACTTTGGGCAAGTTTCTTAACCTCTTGATACTCAGTTTCCTCATGTACAAAATAGAACATTATAACCAAACCCTGTCGCCCTTGAGTCAATTCTGACTCATAGCAGCCCTATAGGATAGAGTAGAACCGCCCCACAGGGTTTCCAAGGAGTGGTTGGTGGATTCGAACTATCAGTTTTTTGGTTTGCAGCCATAGCTCTTAACTACTATGCCACCAGGGCTCCAAATAGACGATCAAACCAAACAAAAAACCAAATCTGTTGCCTTCGAGTCGATTCCAACTCATAATGACCTTATAGGACAGAGTAGAACTGCCCCATAGGTTTTCCAGGGAGTGGCTGGTGGATTCAAACTACCAACCTTTTTGTTAACAGCCGTAGCTCACCATAGCTCTCAACCACTGCGCTACCAGGGCTCCCAAATAGATCATTAGAAAGGTTAAATAATTAATTAACATAATAAATAACAGCTAATATTATTATTACTATTTGGAAAGTCTCAAATATTCGTCTTATTTTTAATCAGTTAAAGCATTTTTGCATACCTTATCTCTTATTTTGGAGCCCTGGTTGCACAGTGGTTAAGAACTCAGCTGCTAACCAAAACTTTGGCAGTTTGACTCCACCAGCTGCTCCTGGAAACCCTATGGGGCAGTTCTACTCTAACCTATAGGATCTCTATGAATCAGAATCGACTTGACAGCAACAGGGTTGGGTTTTTTTTTTTGTTTTATACCCTATTTAGGAGTCTCTGGGTGGCACAAAAGGAGCCCCGGTGGTGCAGTTGTTAAAGCACTAGGCTGCTAACCGAAAGGTCGGCGGTTCAAACCCACCAGCCGGTCCACAGGAGAAAGATGTGGCAGTCTGCTTCTTTAAGGATTACAGCCTTGGAAACCCTATGGGGCAGTTCTACTCTGTCCTATACGGTCTGTATGAGTTAGAATCCACTCTACAGCAACAGGTTTGGTTTTTTGGTTTGGGTGGTACAAACAGTTAAGTGCTTGACTACTAGCAGACAGGTTGGTGGTTTAAACCCACCCAGGGTGGGAGCATCGAAAGTCCGAACTGGCAATCTGCATCTGAAAGGTCACAGCCTTGAAAACCCTATGGAGCACAGTTCTACTTTGCACACATGGGGTCGCCATGAGTCAGAATAGACTCAGTGGCAACTAACGCCACCAACAATTTCTTATTTATTTTGGAAAAAAGTCATGATATAGGTATTGTTATCTTGATATTATGAATAAGGAAACAGGCTCGAGATCTATCCTGGTCATTGTCAGGAAGTAACAGAGTTGAGACTTAAAACCAGGTCTCCTGACTCCAGCACTCAGGCTGTTCCCACGACATCTGTTCTCTGAACGTCTTGCTCAGCCACTGCTGCCTGTTCTGTTGGAGTTCAACTTCTTAGCCTCTCCTAGTCTCAGCTTACTTTTTGCTCTGGCATCACTGATGATCTTGACCAACTCCCCTGGATGCTTCACAGAGAAACAACTTCATAATTTACAACGGTGTAGCTTGACTTGCTAGTAAGAGGTACCATGTAAGTGGCTCCAACCTGGAGCCAGCTCTGTCCTGGCTGCTTGAGTCCCCAGTACCCCTCATCAACATGACACTGTTGATACCCTGGACTGTGAAGACTAGTTTTGAAATAGGTACTTGTCCACCTGATTGTGATTTTACCTGATGCGTGCTGTCACTCTGCCCTGTGTTCTGTGACCTGAGCTATTCATTTTTCAGTGCTAGTGGTTGAAAGGACACCGGAGGACAGCAGGTTTTTAGGACTCACACTCTCTGCCTTCCCTGCCCAGCCTCTTGTTCTCTTGTTCACACAGACACGTGCACACATTCACACATGCTGCCTCTGTACCCTCCCCGCCTCCTGTTGGAGGGAAGCCTCCACAGAGCCAGAACAGACACTATTTCACTTGGAAGAAGTGTTTCATTTCTACCCTTCTAAAACCTTGTCAAAGTAAGAAAAACGGAAGCTGTGACTTTTCAATGCCATCCGCTAAGTTAGACTGAGCATCGGCATTGTGGTGCATGTCTGTTTTGCTGAAACAGGCCTCTAGCATTTAAGAGCTGGTGTTCCCACGGGCCCTTGAGGGAAAACAGGCGTTTCTGGGGAGGGCTGCCTCACAGAGAGAAGTCAGGAATTAGCTACCCTCTCCCCCCAGTCATCGCTATCACCTTTTGGACATACTCATTGTGCGTGAGACTTCCATGTGCTCCCCAGGCTACCTGCCCAGGGTCCTGGCAAAGCACCAGCTCAGTTGATGACAAGTTTAGCAATCTCTGTGCATGCAAATATGAAGCCATCACATCTAACCCCTCTTCATCCAATCCCAGGGAATTTTCGTTGTTTTCACAGTAGCCCTAGGAGAACCCAGCTAATTGTAAGCCCATGCAGAGAAATGCATTATCAAAGTAAAAACTGAGGATGAAGACAGCCTTCTGGTCTGCTTCTTCCAGCAGGGCTGCAGCCCCTTCTACGGCAGTCAATGATGCAATGAACAAGTTCCCAGTGGAGGAGGAGGCAGCCATATCTGCCAGAGGGGTCGGGAAGATGGCAGTGTGCGGTCACTGCACATGGCCCAAGTGCCCTGGGGCTGGGAAAGGAGAGGAGAGGAGGCTGTGTCAGGCCAGGCCTCCCTCTTCATCATGGGCCCTTGGCACGTTTGGGTGACTCTGCAAATCTTTCACTCAGATGTGCTTCTGTGTTCTTCCTCCAACTGTGCAGAGGGCCAGCACTGTAAGCCTGGGGTAAAGCTCTCGCTTACAACACGCTGGCACTCAGCCTGCTAACAGTGGCTAAGCTATAGGGCCTAATTTATGGCTCCTAAGAGACCTTGGAGTCCCTGGGTGGTGCAAATGGTTAATATGCTCAGCTGTTAACCAAAAGGTGGGAGGTTGGAGTCCACCCAAAGGCACCTTGGAAGAAAGTCTGACAATCTACTTCTGAAAAATCAGCCTGGAAAACCCTGTGGAGCACAGTTCTACTCTGACACACATGGGGTCGCCATGAATCAGAAATGACAGCAATTCATTTGGTTTTTGGTTTTAAGAGGCTTTAGATAGTGTGGTAGCTTTGTAACGTGCGAGCTGGGGTAGGCTGAACTACATTTCCCAGAATGCCCTTTCCTGTATGTTTTCTGTTTGGGTAAGCCACAAGAGAGATTCTTGTGTGAGATTTTGAGGGTAAAAGTAAAGCAGCAGCCATTTTGTAGTTTTCACACATTTTTGCTGATTTGCTGACTCATCTCATCAGCATGAAGCAGCAGTTGGGACTGCAATTGCTCTGTCTTCTAGATCCTTCAGCTTCTCTGACGCCTAGGCCAGGTGTGTGTTTGGCTGCACGATAAAGGGTCCTGGCTTTCTCAGGACAGCTACACCACCAAGGCCAGAGGCAACAAGCACTAACACAGGTTTCAGTACGTCCTTGTGGGCTTGTGAGTTCCTGCTTGTTCTTGCTTTCCTCCTGCCTGACTGCCTGCCCTGTAGGCTTCAGGCGCCAGCATCAGATGCAACGACAATAAAGTGTTTCACTAGCTCTCACAGTTATGTAAGGTCAAATCTCTATAACAAATCTCTCTCTCTTCTCCTTTTCATCCATCCACCCATATATCTGTCTGTCTGTCTATCTATCTAATTTCCTAGTGGTTTTGCTTCTCTAATAAGAGAGAGAGAGAAAGTAAATAGATGGATGGATGGATGGATGGATGGATAGATAGATGACACAAGACCACAAGACCAGGAATGTTTAGTTTAGTTGGTCATGGTGTGCATGAGTTGGGAGCTGACTCAAAAACAGCTAACAACAATGTATATACATTCCAGTACTACCAGCTGCCATCGAGCTATTTCCTACTCATATGGACCGCATGTATGTCAGAGTAGAACTGTGCTCCATAGGGTATTTAGTGGCTGATTTTTCAGAAGTAGATCACCAGTCCTTTTTTCCAAGGTGCTTCTGGGTGGACTTGAACCTCCAACCTTTTGGTTAGCAGTCAAATGTGTTAACTGTTTACACCATCCAGAGACTCCTGTATATTATACTAGTGGTCTGGTTCTCTGACTGATACAGTACAGAATTTGGTATTGAGAACAGTTCCGTAGGAATAGAGTCTTAAGTATCAGTTCTCTGAAATAGTTCTCCATTTTCTGGAATTGGTTCTCTGATTAGATTTAAAAGCATTAATGACCTTGTTTCTAGTGGCATACCACTGGTAGTCTGCGGCATGTAGTGACAAAACAGTTACTCAATGACCAAGTGCCAATAGAAGGCAAGGCTCTGGGTGACTTATCTGTGGCCTTAGAATATTTTTGTGAAAATAAGGAATATGATGGGGTTGGTTAGTTTCTTCTAACTGCACTTGAGAATTGGGAGAATAAAATGATGAGCTCAGGGCTTTAAAATTCTAATTCCAATTTCTTATAAGAGACCAGAAAGCTTTTAATGACTACCCTGAAAGCAACTCTTACGCCTTGTAGTTGCAGGATCAAGATTTCTGAAAACCAGTTCTAAAGTTTAATACTGTAAGTGACTGAATTACGATGCAAAATGTATTTCCGAATTAACAAGGCCTCTTTTGTTAAAGATAGAGGGCAATAATTGGGAGAAATGGGATACTAAAATTGGAATGGGAACATATGGGCAGATTCCATGATGTTGGGACACTTGAGCTCCTAAATTTCATCCCTCTTTGCCAGTAGAAGCAGTCGTTCTACCACTACTTGAGGAGATTAGTCTTCCTTGGTCTGAGGAAACCGTAGTGACCTGACCTGAGGTAGTTACTTGCAAGACACTACTGATCCTTCTCAGGACTGGCCCCCACCACCTCTACTTGCTTCTAGACCTGTATTCAGACACAAATACTAGCAGATCCCAAAGAGTGAGGAGGAGCAATATGCACCAAAAGAATTGCACAATTTTTCTGATTTATATCAACAGAAACTTGGGGAATATGTGTTGACATGGTTCTTAAAGGTGTGGAATCAAGGTAGAAAGTATATAAAGGTGAATTAGTCCTGATTCTTTGATAGAAGCCCATTAAGCAGAGAGTGTGGATTCAATGTTTTAGTCTGAGGAATGGCTCTAGCAGCTTGATTGGTTGGTTGACTAAAATATGGACTCAAAGGTAACCGACACTAGTAGAGTTGAAATGCCAGAACTTCCTTGGTATACGGTAGAGGAAAGCATACAGAGGCTTAGGGAGATTGGAGTGCTAGAGTGGATTTATCATGTAACACTATTGGTATCAACAACCCTGAGCATCTGAGATCAGGTTGGAGCCTTTCCTGAAGATAAATAAGTTGCATGAAGAAGTGGCCCACATTCCCATGGTCCTATTCCTGTTATACTGTCTTCTCTCTCTTAATCTGTACCTATGGCATCATGGGGAGTGCCCTATGAGAAGTTGACAGAGGAGGAAAAAAATTTGGATTTGGTTTACACATGGTTCTGCAGGATATGCAGATATCACTGAAATCTGGACAGGTGCAGCACTACAGCTCCACTCTAGGATGGCCCTAAAGGACTATAATGAAGGCAAATCCTCCCAGCAAGCAGAATGTCAAGCAGTACACTTAGTTGTTTGTTTTGCCTGCAGGAAAAAATGATCAGAGGTGCTAGTTTATACTGATTTATGATTTATGCGCTGTGGGCCATGTTTTGGCTAAATGGTCAGGGACTTGGAAAGAAGATGATTGAAAAATTATTCGTAAGGAGATCTGGGGGAGAAGCATATTGATAGATCTTTCTGATTGGACACAGAGTATAAAGATATTTGTGTTCCATGTGAAAGCTCACCAAAGGGTGACCCTAGCAGAGGAGGAGAAGATAGCATGTTCTGTCACACAATGGGCTCATGAATCAAGTGGCTATGGCAGCAAGGATGGAAGTTATGCATGGGCTCAGCAACAAGGACTTCTACTTACCAAGGCATATCTGACTACAGCCACTGCTGAGCACTTACGCTGCCAACAGCACAGACCAGCAATGAGCTACCAATATGACACCATTCCCTGGAGGGATCAGCCAGCTATCTAGTAGCAAGTTGATTGCACTAAACCACTATTATTATGGAAGTGGCAGTGCTTTGTTCTTGCTGAATTTGGATTGCCTTCTGTGTATACAATGCTTCTACCAAAACTATCATCCATGGACTTACAGAATGCCTTGTCTACCATCACAGTATTGTTTCTGACCAAGAAACTAATTTCACAGCAAAAAAAGTGGGGCATGAATCATGGAATTCATTGGTATTAACATATTCCCCCATCATCCTAAAGCAGCTGGCTTGATATAACGGTAAAGTATTCTTTTGTAGACTCATTTATGGTGCCAGATAGGTGGCAGCACCTTGCAGAGTTGAGGCAACAACCTCCAGAATGTGAAATATGCACTAGATCAGTATCCAACATGTGGTGCTATTTCTTCCATAGCTCGGATTCATGAATCCAG
Source organism: Dugong dugon (assembly GCA_030035585.1). NCBI lineage: Eukaryota > Metazoa > Chordata > Mammalia > Sirenia > Dugongidae > Dugong > Dugong dugon. The sequence continues at coordinate 39,853,311 of CM057469.1, read as the reverse complement.
CAATCAAGGGGTAGAAATGAGAGTGGCTACTCTTACTATTAACCTTAGTGATACATTAGAAAATTTTTCCTTCCCATCCCTATGACTTTAGGCTCTGCTAGTCTAGAGATGTTACTTCCCAAGGAGGAATGCTTCCACCAGGGAACTCAACAATGATTCTATTAAACAGTAAGACTACCACCTGAGCACTTTGAGCTCCTCATGCTACTGAATCAACAGTAAAGGAAGGGGGTTACTGTACTGGTTGAGGTGCTTGATACTGACAATCAAGGGAACATTGGGTTGGTACCACACAATGGGGGTGAGAAGTAGCCTGTCTGGAATGAAGGAGATCCTTTAGGGCATCTCTTAGTACTTCCACGTCTTGTGATTTAAGTTAACAGGAAACTACAACAACCCACTTCACACAGAGCTGCTAATGGTCAATACCCTTCAGTATTAAAGATGTGGGTCACCCACCAAGCAAGGAATACTGACCAGCTCATTTGCTCGCTGAGGGCAAAGGGAATATGAAATGGGTTATGAAAGAAGGTAGTTATAAATACCAGCAATGACCACTTTATCACCTGAGAAAACAAGACTGTAATAGTTGTAAGTATTTCTTCCTTAATTTGACATGAACGTATTGTGTGTGTATGTATTTGGAGCCCTGGTGGTGAAGTGGTTAAGAGCTTGTCTGCAACTAAAAAGTCAGCAGTTCAAATCCACCAACCGCCCCTTGGAAACCCTATGGGGCAGTTCTTCTCTGTCCTATAGGGTCACTATAGGTCAGAATCAAATCGATGGCAACAGGCTGTTGTTTGTTTTGTATGTGTATTTACCAAATATTTTTACTTTCATTTCTTCTCTCATCCTCTTATCATCTAACCTAAGATATGTTAATAGTGGTTAACTTTATATCTCAGTATTTAAGGTACAGAATATCAAAGAATGAACATCACCAAAGAACAAAAAAAGAACTTTTTTTTTGTGGGGAAAAGATTGGTGTGCATTTGGTTGTATGTGGGACAGTTTTATCACTTTAGGTGAAGATATGATTTTGTTATTGTATTCATCTAGAGATTAATTATGGCTTAAGGAGATGAAGGAACCCTGGTTGCACAGTGGTTAAGCACTCGGCTGCTAACCAAAAGGTTAGAGGTTCAAACCCACCAGCTGCTCTGTGGGAAAAAAATGTGGCAGTCTGCTTCTGTAAAGATTTACAGCCTTGGAAACTGTAATGTGTCAACTTGGCTAGGCTGAACTATGTTTCCTGGAATTCCATTTCCTGTATGTTTCTGGCTAAGGTGAGTCACAAGAGAGATTCTTATGTGAGATTTGGACGGTGGAAGGCAAGCAGCAGCTCATTCTCATTGTTACTGATCTGCTAACTCACCTCATTGGAGTGAGGCAGTGGCCAGGCCTGCAACTGCTTCACCTTTTCCTAGATCCCCTCTAGCTCCTGGGAGAGTTGAGTGATTAGCTCTGTGAGAAGGGGCCCAGCACACTCACTCCACCAAAGCCAGAGGTAACAAGAACTGACACAGGTTTCAGTCTCTTCTTGTGGGCTTCAGCTTTGGCTTGTGGGTTTTCACTTGTCTTGCTGTCCCCCACTGTGCATCCCTCTTCCCTTCCCAACTACCTGCCCTGTGATCTCCCCACTCCAACATCAGCTGCACAGAGCCTGCTTAACCAGCTCTCACAATTTCATAAAGTTAAATCCCTGTAACAAATCTATACATGTATGTATGCATCTATCTATCTATCTGTCTGTCTGTCTGTCTATCTACCTAGCTACCTATCTATCATCTGTTGGTCAGCCTGTCTGTCTTTCCGTCTGTCTATTCAATCTCCTAGTGGTTCTGCTTCTCTCACTGGACCCTGACTGATACAGATTGAGACAGAGAAGTGAGCCCCATGAATCCCCCAGAGGCTGAATTCCCTTAACACTGTTGCCTAGGGGCTTGAGGATAGTGCACTCATGAGTGGACACATGCAAACATGTTTTTCTATTTTCCATTCTGGGAAATGATTTCAGCCCCTTACATATTCCACACACATAAGAAGTCATGTTTGCTGGATGGGTAAATGTATTAGCATTCCAAAGTCCTCTTCCAGCTACCTATCAAGTGTCCACCCTACTATACCCTTTTTCTTCCTTCTCCTCCCTGCTTCTCCTTCTGCACTTGAATCACTGGGAAATCTAAGACTATAACCTGGGCCTGAATCATCCTAAGCCTAATGTACCAACTTCTCTGTGGGAGCCGCGTGGGTGGAGCACTTCAAGGAAAGGACCCAGCTGGGAACTCAGTGTAGCAGACCCTAGTAGCAGTCCCTCCAGTGAGAGGGAGACAGATGATCCATAAACTCATTGTCTTCAAGTCAATGCCAACTCATAGCAACACTAGACGACAGAGTAGAACTGCCCCACACGGCTTCCAAGCCATACATCTTCATGGAAGCAGACTGCCACATCTTTGTCCTGTGGAGTGGCTGGTGTGTTTGAACTGCCAACCTTTTGGTTAGTAGCCAAGCACTTAACCACTGCATCACCAGGACTCCTAGACAGATGAAGTGGGGAGTATAATTTGTTTTCTCTTAGTGCAGTGTAGGAGCATTACAGACCTGTCAGTCCAAGATCAGAGGAAGTTCCAAACAGGAAGCCAGCTTGGTCCAACTGGTTCTCCTTGCTTCCTGCAGACAGCTGGGAGCTATCTGGGAGATGAAGGCTGGCACTCCCTTCTCCTATCCCAGACAGCAGAAACTGGGCTCCTACTCCTATCATGGAAGATAGAGCCTGGAGACACTGGTACCTCTGACTAATTTGCCCTAAGTCCCTTGTTATAGGAAGTATCGTATGTTTTGCATTTTGAGTTTTGATGGGTAGGTAGGTGCCTCCTGGTAATTTCTCAGCACAAAATAATGACAAGTTGAATGAAATTCAATGGTTACTATCTTTTTTTTCCAACTCTTAGTTATTGTTTTGCACCAGCTCATTAATTCCCCTAGTTAGAACTAGTAGCAGAAACAGAAGAGGTGAAATACCACCAAGGGGACTATTCCTTTGGTGTTCATAACTGGTGTTTCCATTAAGCTTTTCCTAAGAGCCACATCCAGGTGTATCAAATTAGTTAAAGAGGGCCATAGGTTCATTTGCATGTGATCTGCATATAGCTTCGGTGTACCTAGATAAACAATGCTGACTCTTTTTAGGCAATTCCAAGTTTAAATTTTGTGGCTTCTTTCTTGGTTTCTCCCTCTTTGTCCTTTTCTGCTGTTTCCCAACCATTCCCCCATGATATTTGGCTCCACACCATCACATACATGGAAGAACCATGAAGATGGGAGACAGCAGAGCAAGCTACGTGCAAAGGATTTCTGTGCTGCTGTGCCCTGGGTTCTGTTCAAGTAAAGACTTAGGGCAGAAAGGGAAGCCGGACGTACAGGATATCTCACCAGAAACCTATTTTTTTTTAAATTGCACTTTAGAGGAAGGTTTATGGAACAAATAGTTTCTCATTAAATAGTACACATACTGTTTTATGACATTGGTTAGCAACCCCACGACATAACACTGTCCCTTCTCAATCTTGGGTTCCCTGTTATCAGCTTTCTTGTGGCCTCCTGACTTCTAGTCCTTGTCCCCGGACTGTTGTGCCCCACCAGTCTCATTTTGTTTTATGAGGCTGCCTAATCTTTGGCTGGATGGTGAACCTCGGGAGTGACTCCATTACAGAGCTAAAAGGGTGTCCGGGGGCCGTCCATACTCTCAGGGTTTCTCCAGTCTCTGTCAGGCCGGTAAGTCTGGTCTTTTTTTTTGTGAGTTAGAATTTTGCTCTACATTTTCAGAAACCTATTCTTGAAGGATTTTCCTGTCTAAGAGATTAATAATGATGCAAGTGATATCGATGTTCTTACTGATAATGATGATGATGATGATGATGGTAACAATAATAATCGTTTAGGTCTGACATGCAGTGAAGTTCCCATGTGACAACCCCCTCCCCCCGAGGCCTACAGTACACTCAAGTTTCATTTACATGATCTCTACATAAATGTAATTGCTAGTTTTATTCACTCATTCATAACCTATGTGGAAAAATCAGTAACTCAAGTCTGCCAGTGCCGAATAGTGCTGAATAAAATACCATTCCACATTCAAAGGATGCTTCTTGTATCCTTTAGGGAAAATCCAGTCATTCTGCCCCAGCCCCCACCCCCCACCTGTCCTCACTCATCCCATTCTTTCCTCCTTCCTGCCATCAGATTCAGGGTCTGTTTGGAGATTTATTTTCCTTGCCAACAGCCTGCAGGCTTAAAAACACAAGCTCACTCTTTCATTTGGCTGAGTTAAAAGAACATCCCCATCTGATTTCCTTGGGGACTTGATATAGTTTTCTCTGACTTTTTCTTTTCCCTGTCTCTGCTTCTGTCTTTTCGCTATGTCTGTCTTCCCTTCCTGTTTCAGTGTTCCTTCCCCCTCCTGCACTCTGCACAGAAAAACACAAAGCTCAGTGCAAGTGGAAAGAAGGCAGCAGTGGCAGCAGAGCAGAGCCAGAGGACAGCCACGGACAATGCTGCATGAGCAGAGCAGTGGGAGGGAGTGTGTGTCACGCTAAGGAAGCCGGTGCCCTGTAACGGTGGGCATGGAACCTGTGATTACACACTCAATAAAACTTGCCCTGCTGCAGCTGGATTCCATGCCAGGAGGATTAAGCGAGTTTTGTTAAGACCCTTAAAGAAGCAGTGAATGGCAGCAGTTACTGGGGCTGTAGGAGATTGCTGGAGGAAAGCGAGACTCGCTGCCTGGTCTAGTCGGATAGAGGAGAGGACGGCCAATTATCCAGATGTGCATTAAGGACTGGGCCCTGGAGGGGCATGGGAGCCAGACTGGTAGGGTGTGGTGGGATTAACTGACCAGCCTCTCAGCACCAGAGTAAAGCAGGTTTTATAGCAGACCCAGAGAGGCTATAAACAACCTTTTTATATTTTTTTCAGCTTGACTTGTGTTTGTTTTTTTCTCCAAGGAGCTCAAAGTGTTTTCTGTACCCTATACAATATTCAGTTGATGGCTGTGTTTTATCTGGCATCTCAAGCTAAAGATGGGTGTGGCAGATGCCATGCATTCTGGATCAGGATCTGAGAACCCATGTATAGTCCCCATGTATTTATCTCTAATTCAGGCAATTCTTATATCCTCTTAGAGGAATAGAAATGATTGGCAACCTCATTTCACTGACGGGCAAACATACCAATGCGCAGAATGGATATTTGCAGTTTCTCACTAGTACAGGCCCTTCCCAAGGCCCTGGGAGGGATCCTAGTACAACATTCGTATGATTTTGCACTTCAGATAGTGTTATGGATTGAATTGCGTCCCCCACATGGATATGTTCAAGTCCTAATCCTTGGTACCTGTGAACCTGACCTTGTTTGGAAATAGGATCTTTGAAGATGTTATCAGTTAACAAGAGGTCATAACAGAGTAGGGCGGGTCCTAATCCCATGAGAGTGGTAACCTTATAAAAGAGAAGAAGAGACACAGAGAGACAGACAGAGGAAAGACACAGTGATGCTTCAGCTGCAGGTCAAGAAGCTAGGGAGAGGCATGAAACAGATTCTCCCTCAAAGCCTCAGAAAGAATCAACAGGGATGACACTTTGATCTCAGTCTCCCAGACTCCAGAGCCATGAGACATTAAATTTTATTACAGCAGCCCTAGAAAACTAATACAGATCATAAGAATTTTTTGCGGCAGTTGGTCAAGGTCACTGTCTTTCAAGTTCTCCTCTGTCTCCCTTCCCCCTGTGCAGGGAGGCATTAGAACACTCATGGGAATTTTGGAAGCCAACTAAGAGAGAGCTGAGTTGAGATACATTTAGTTTGGGTTTAGTGAATATATTAATCTGTTGTCATTAGGTGCCATTGAGTCAATTTTTGATTCACAGTGACTCCATGTAACAGAGTAGAACTGCCCCATAGGGTTTTCTAGGCTATGATTTTTTACAGGAGCAAATAGCCAGGTCTTCCTCTTGTGGAACAGCTGGGTGGGTTCAAACTGCCAACATTTCGGTTAGCAGCTGAATGCTTAACCATTGCAACACCAGGGCTCCTTATATTAATGTAGGTTATAGTTAAGTTATTACGAGCTGCCCCGGTGTAGGATTGGCTTCCAGGAGTATTTCTGCCACTCGCTGTACCAACTGACTGGCCTCATGACAAAGTTGTAGGGTTAGAAGTCATATCTTGATATGAAGATGTCCTATGATGCCTAGTCAGAATGTATGTGGATAGTAGGGAAGAAACAAAGTGTGAAATGCAGTTAGAAGCTAATCTATGGAAAATTCTTTTAAATTTTGCAGCTCACATATGAAAGAAACTTGCTAGAAGTTGTTCCAAATGTGTTAACAATCCTAAAATTTTATACCACTTTGCCAATGAAAAGTTGTAAAGCTGAAAGAAACTTGTCTAAATTCATCAGAAATAAAAAACAAACACTCATCAATTATGCTAGAGGAAAGACTAAACTATCTTTCTATTCCATCTAGAGAAACTTAAAAAAACATTGCTATATGAAGAGGTGATTATGTATTCAATAATGTATGAAAAAAGAAGCAAGGTGGAGATGCATCACACAGTTCATTAATAAAATCATTAACCTATTTTTCTTTTTTTGATATTTTGCAGCGTTTATCAGCTTTTCAAAGTGCAGAATTTGTTGTGATTTATTTACTCATTCTAAATAAGTGTTCATTTTTTTTTTTTTAACCTAATTTTGAATTAGTAATTTTTTTCTTCTTTTCCTAAAAGAAGACTTCCCAAATTATATTGGCATCAAGCTCAGTAAATCCTGAGTCTGGCCTGGTGTGCTCCCCTTGCTTTTTGGAATTCAGGCTCCTGATGGGTCTCCTGCTTCTCAGGGCAGGGCACTGTCTGCCTGACTATAAACTGGCTATAGGCAGATCCAATCAATGGATCCTCCCAACCACTTGTATAAATTCTTCACGCACAGAGCTAATATCCCCTGCAGGACCTTAACCTACCTGAAGCTTCTTCCCCCCACTCTCCACCCCACCCCCATTCAGAGTTAAAGCCTTGTGAGGTTTAATGGGAAAATCCCTGGGATAATCTGATTGTAGTTGAAAGTCTAACACTAACTAATTGTGTGAATTTGGCTAAGTCAATATATCTTTTTGGATTCCCATTTCCTTATCTCTCAGTCGGGCATAATTATGCTGGTCCAATCTCTTTTATAAGGTTATGGTGGGATGTCATTGGGATTACATGAGAGTTTAAAGTTTCCTGAAAAGACTAGAGTGCTTTGCAAACAGAAAGAATTGTATTTTATTTAGATAGTCAAAGGAACCATCTTCCAAACCTGAGATTTTAGGTACTTAAACTGGGATTCTAAGTGAGTCGATATTTTCTGCATTTGTCCTTCTGGCAATCACAACAACTTTGTGTTTTATTGGTCTGGAACATAAAGCTGTGGCACCTTGACTGGGGTATGTGTGATGGGGCAAGCAACCGTGTCTCTTAGGTGTCAGAGGTTATTAGAGGATTGGGTGTATCAGTTAAATTCACATTCTCAAGGGCTACTCCTTCGAGGTGAGTTCCTCCCCTGTGCACTAAATCCTCCGATGCTTCTAATTGACTTGAAAATATCATGTCTCTCCTCGGGAATGTCACTTAGTCCTTTTCAAGTGCAGTTCCAGGCAATCAGGATCAATACATCTCTTAGGTTAAGCATATTAGATAGTGATTGACAGCCCAAATGAGTCTGTGCTTCAGCTACTAGCATCTGTTCCAATATTAGTATCAGCTGAAACCCATTCATATCTGTGAGCTGAGAGCAAATGACCTGGGAAGACAGCATCTTGAGAAGGGGTGTACCCTGGAGTTAGAAACAGTGGAGTTTATCATAGCTGGCCTCCAGGGTCAAGCTGGTCAGAGAACTCAGAATTCAAAGTCAATTCCAATTAAAATTGTTATTTGCTGAGTCCCTGTTTTGTTCCAGACACTGTGTTATGCATGATATGGCGGGTATAAGGAAGATAAAGCATGTCCAGGGAGCTTACAGTATAGTAGGCGGGTAAGACACATGTAGAAAATAACTATTCACGGTAGTTGGGCTAACGACTGTAATAACAGCGGAAAAAAAGCTTTCAAGACCCAAGGAGGAAGAGATAATGTCCTATCTATGTGGTCTTCATAGTTCTTTATTTAAACAGTGGGAAAAGCCTGATTAAAAGAGACTTATGGTGAGGAATTGCAAAGTTAACCCTTTCTAAGACCAACTTAGTCCAGAAATGACTCTTTGTTCCTCCTCTTCAACAGTCAGGCACTCATTTCTCATGGTGTGTTAGTCACTGTGCTGGGCCCTGCTTAGACTAAAGAGCATTCATACACTGACTTCATAGAGAAGGTGGTTTAATACTGTGACCTTTCATATACAAAGACAATACTGCTGGATCTCAGGGGTAGGACATGTACATTATATGGGAATGTTTGTGTTCATCTATGACCACTTTCTCACTCAGGTATTCTATAGCTGATTATACTTGGTTTTAGGGCAGGAAAAAAAACTCTAGGGGTGGTGTTGATGGACCTGGAGAACCACAAACTAACCCACACGGGAGTTGAACACACAGCTTCAGCTTCATTCATTGTGGCTCAGCCATCTGCCAAGCCACAGTCTCCTGCAGAATCCTGCCATTCCTGGGGCTTTTGTTCTCACAAGCTGAGGGGCGGTAGGAGGTATAAACACAGATAAGAAGGTGATAGAATGGGATGGAGAGTCATGGACTTGGAGACCTGGATGCTACTCCCACCTCAGTTACAGTTAGCTGCTACTGTTTTCCTGCCCGCCCCTCACTCTGTCTACACACTGTCAGTAGGGCTGGGGTATTTAATGTGTGTGTGTGTGTATGTGTGTGTGTGTGTGTGCGTTTACAAACATTATTACCTGCAGCTTGGAGCCTGGGCTCTCTCTGCACCGACCCAAGAGGTTAAGGAATAGTAATGGCAGTGGAACTGGGACAGGCTGCCTCATTAGTTTTTTTCTTGCTCCCAGTGCCCATCTCCTCTATGCTTCCTGTCTGGTCCTGCTTCCTCAATTCCTGTGAATCTCCCCTCTTCTGACTGTTTTCCCAGCCCACTCTGGTAGCTCCAACAGCTCTCCTACTTAGTATTTGTGTGAACTCTATCCCTTGGTATCAGGGAACGCCTCTTGCCTGCTAGGCTTCTGCTTCCTCTGCTGCCTGGATTTCCTGTGAGGATTATGCCCTAAGGGGGCCCTTCCCATATGGAGCATTGAAAACGGGACTTCCTAAAATACAAGGAAAAAAAAAAAAAAAACCCAAACCCGTTGCTATCGAGTCAATTTCTGACTCATAGTGGTTCATATAGAACAGAGTAGAACTGCCCCATAGGGTTTCCAAGGAGCAGCTGGTGGATTCGAACTGTCAACCTTTTGGTTAGCAGCTGAGCTCGTAACCACTGCTGAAATTCACTGAGACTAAGAGGCAGCTGAACAGGTGAACAGGCACTAGTAAAAGAGCAAATGAGTATAAAATCCTTACCATGGTTCTTTTGAGTAGTAAGCTCTCCACAAAGCAAATTGTTATTAGTAATAGTAGTAGTAGCAGTAATACTATCGTTGTTGTTTTATTATCATTATTTAACACCTGTTGTCCTGTCTTTACTCTGGTAGAGAAAGGGACCTAGAACAGTGTTCCGTGGACTGTAATGTGCATACAAATCTCCTGAGGACCTTGTTAAAATGAAGATTTTGGTTTAGAAGCTCTGAGCTTCTGAATTTCTAACAAGTTCTCAGATGATGCTGATGTTCCTGGCCAAGGAATGCTGTTTCAGTAACAAAGGCCTAAGGGTCCTAGGAAAGGGCAAGAAACTAAAAGTGGGATCTTCAGGAAAGTGAATCGGGCTGGAGATGTCTGGTCTCTGAGTATCCCTGAAGGGAGGAACACAGACCAGAACACTGTCTCTGGAGTCTTTGTGAGTTCCCTGAGTTTATAATTATTGTAATTATTGTTAACGTCTGCTTTCCTATGGAGATTAGCAGAAAAACAAATTAAATGAAAAGACCAAAGCTTGTTTTCCCTCATGTTGTAAGAGGAGTTGGAAAGAGACTACAGTGTACTTTGCAACCAGTATTAGAAAAAAGGAAACTTTGTGTTGCTCTGGGTGGGTCATGACAGATCTAGAGAGGACCTGAATCTTTGAGCTCATGGAAGGAATAAAAGGGAAGATTGTGGGAAGCCTGGCGCGAAGTAATATCCTTCACGGGCCGTATACTGCATGATCTGTTTGGTCTTTTGGGGCTCTTGCCTCCCCCAATTTAGTGGATTATGCGTTTGTCAGAAAAGATGGACACCAAGGAGAAATAATTACACTGTTTCCTGTTGTTGTTATTGTTGTGTGCCATAGAGTTGGTTCTGACTCATAGTGACCTTATAGAACAGAGTAGAATTGCCCTATAGGGTTTCCAAGGCTGTAATCTTTACAGAAGGAGACTACCACATCTTTCTCCCGTGGAGCGGCTGGTGGATTCATACCAAAGACTTTTCGGTTAGCAGCCAAGTGCTTAACCACTGTGCTACCAGCACTCCTGTTCCTATTAGTATCTTCTTAATAATAGCACCAGTAGTAGGTACTGGGAGTTTGTTTAGAGTCAGACGTTGTTTCATTTAGTCTGAACAACAATTCTAAGAAGTAAGTGCCACTTCAAGGCCTTTGTCACTATCTCATATACTTTATATTTTGCCTATTTATTTTGTTCATTGTCTCCCCCAACTAAACTGCAGGTTCCATGAGACTTTGTTCATTGCTTCCCAGTCCTAGAACAGTACCTGGCACAAAGTAGTTGCTCAATATATGTATTTGTCAAACGAATGAACGGATGAGAAAACCAAGGATTAAAAGGGTTACATACTTTGTCTTAGGTCCCTGGGTGGTACAAAGAGTTTACATTTGACTACTAATCTAAGGATCGGTGGTTCAAACCCACTCAGTAGTGCCACAGAAGAAAGGCCTGACGAGCTGCTTCCGTAAAGATTACAACCCTATGGAGCAGTTCTACTCTGTAACACACGGGGTCGCCATGAGTCATAATTGACTCAATGGCAATGAGTTACCCATATGGTAAATGCTAGAGTCAAAGCCTGAATCCTGTGCATCTGTCTTCAAAATTCTAAACTACTCACTGTGAAATGCTCCCCATTATTCTTGCTGCTCACCAAGCCCATTGCCATCAGCTTAGGCAACAAATCCAACCACTCAAGTGGGTCCTTTGCTGCTGAGGCCAAAGTGCCTGTGGGCACCACCTGGTACCTGAGTTATTAGTTGCCAATGACCTCTGTGAGTTCACAGTAGAGCTGGCTGATAAGTCAGCCCCAGGCTTCCTATATCATCTGTGCTCCCAGATAAGCTAGAGGGAGATGCATCTACAGAGCACACTTTCCAGTGTGTCTGTATCAGCAGGGCAGCTCAGAGTGAGGTTTTCTGAACAAGGCCCATATTGTCTATTTCGTTAACGGGAATTGTCACTTACTAAACCCTGGCAGACAATTTGTCCATTTATGTTCTTTTTGGCTCCCAAGGAAAACCTCGTAAGGTACGTGTTTGAGTTGGAGGAGCTGGATCTCCAGGGGTGGCAGTAAGGCAAGCCTTCCAAGCTGCACAGACTCCACAGGCAGAAAATGTCCCTAAGGAAACTTTCTTAGAGACAACAGCTGGGTGCTGACAGTGGTCCTTCTGCTGACCAATATGCACTGCTCTAAAACATCATCAGAGACTCAGGAGGGCAGCTTCAGCAGAAGAGAGGAAAACAAAGTCCGTTGGTTTCCTGAAGTTAAGCTCTTGATTCAGAATTACCTTCTCAGCGTCTCCTAATGCACACACAGGGCTAGGTGACCACTGTTGGTCAAGGCAGTCAAATTCTGCCATGCCACAACCCTGGCCAAGGATCCAATTGAGGGGTCACTCCCCACCTGTCTTATTTATCTTGTGTTGCTATAACAGAAATACCACAAGTGGATGGCTTTAACAAAGAGAAATTTATTCTCCCACAGTCTAGGAGGCTAGAAGTTGGAATTTTGGGTCCCAGCTCCAGGGGAAGACTTTTTTTCTCTGTCGGCTCTAGGGGAAGGTCTTTGTCATCAAACTTCCCCTGGACTAGGAGCTTCTCAGCTCAGGGACCCTGGGTCCAAAGGACGTGCTCTTCTCCTGGTGCTTCTTTCTTGGCAGTATGAGTTTTCCTCCCCCTCTGCTAGTTTCATTTTCCTTTTATCTCTTGTAAGATAAAAAGTGGTACAGGCCACAACCCAGGGACACTCCCTTTACGTCGGATCAGGGATGTGACCTGAGTAAGGGTGTTATATTCCACCCTAATCCTCTTTAACATAATCAAACCTTGCCTCATTAACCACAGGCAGAGATTAGAGTTTGCAACACACAGGAAAATTACATCAGTCACAAAATGGAGGACAACCACACAATACTGGGAATCATAGCCCAACCAAGTTGACACGTATTTTGGGGGCACACATTTCAATCCATGATGCCACCCAGGCTTTGAGGTATAAAAGTGCAGTGCCACTTGACACCTTCCCAAATGCCCTTGTGGCTAACCAAGCCCAGAAATGAGATCAGAATTGATGGAAATAAAGCGTGCTGTGCCCTGAGATGGTTGTTATGTGGGTGGGAGGAAGAAACCGGTGCTATTCTTTGACAGCAACCTGAAACTTCTCATTTGGTTATTTTAAATAGCTGACTCTGAGATGGAAGCCACAATGTATGAAAAGTCAACATCAGAGGATTACCTAGACTTTCATCTTGTAATCAAGACAGGACATCTTCTAACTGGCTCATTATGTTTCTACAGTGGACCCAAATGAAATTTTTAATGGCTTTAACCAATGAAAAATAAGATCCACTGTCCCAATTATGTCCCTTAGAATAAAAGCCCTTTAGATTATCCCTATGAGAAATTTTTTGTGACGACATCACTGCTTGTGTTAGGAGGAAGGACTTTCAAATTCAATTCATATAACCCAGTCTAAAGCAGAGTTTTCCTTGACTAATGTACTGATAAAAGGGTTGATTTTCAGGACTCTGCTCAGATGTACTGTAAATATGGAAACAAGAGCAAGCAAAGCAAATTCTCTCAAATGTAGGATGATCGGTGGCTCATGCCTTACCTTCAGCCCATTAGTTTATTTTGTAACAAAAAGCTGAGGAATTTTCTGCTTGAGGCACATACATCACAACAATCTCCAGACCCAAATGAGGGGCCGGCTCTATCAGGAATAATGAATGTCCAAGCTGTTTCACACCGTAATTTATTTCTGTTCTCAGAGTTCATCACACCATCCGCCACCATTGCTCATTTACTGAAAATAGTTTCTCTAGATGTCCATTGGCTTCCAGCTCTCATCACCCAGAACAGTAAAGAATAGTCACATAATTTATCCCAGTGTCCACAAATCTCTCCAGCTCCCTACAAACAAAGCAGAATGCAAAATGAAGAATACAATTGTTCATCAGTGCATGGGCATGTCTCCAAGTGCACAATAGAAAACGTGAATAAAGGAGAAAACTGTGCATCTGAAACTTTTAGCCCATGGCTCTGATTTTACTCTTGCCTGACTCTAAGTTAAACAGGCTTCTGGCTACAGATAGATTCCTCTTGTTTCTAACATGAAATCCCGGTTGTAGATTGTCTACTGCAGTTTTCTATAACATCAAACTTTGGTGTCCTGTCTTAGTTTTTTGAGAAACACCGCAAGAGGAAGTAAACAGAGCTAGAATCATGTTTCAAGCCAGAAATAGGAAGTTAGAGTTTATACCTTGTAAGAAGAGCATGTCCAAGACCATTTCCATATACGTTTGCTTCTGAGTCACTGGTATTTGTGGTCAGTACCAAAGTGATAGGAAAGAGATAAGCAGCCAGGGAATCAGGAGTCTTGTGGCCTGTATCAAGATGATTACATCTTTTCTTCCAATTACTTCTAGATAAATACTATGTTAGAAGGAGCTAAAGGGGGAAATCACAGTGAAAAATTTGCCACGAGTATCAAACTCAATAAAGCTAGTCCCATGGAAGAAGCCAGTCTAATGTTGCTCTTATGTTAGGGGAAGTAAATCAAATGTAGCCAGGGAATACTAAGGAAATAACTATAATCATTGTCTGGGAATTTGTTCACTCACCTAGTTCCTATTTCCCGATTCCTCCTCCCATTTTAGGTCAGTTATATGTTATAGCTGAAGAGAGACCACTGACTTTTTTCACTGCTCCCCCACCCTTCCACCACCACTCCATCTTTCCACTTTCCCTCTCCACCATCACTAGCCAGAGAGTTTAGTCACCCCTTCTCTTTAGTAGCTCTGTCTTCTGCTTACTGTCATCTCAGAATAGCTTATCATTTTGTAATTATTATGTACCCATATTTCTCCTATATTTGACTGTATATCATAGTCTTTTTCGTAACCATACAGCAGGGCTTCGCATAAATTTACTGAATGAATTTGGAACCAAGAGGAAAATCTCATTTTCAGATATTCTGTGGAACAATATATATGTTGGTAATCTCCATATTTTATCAGTTGAAATGTAAAGGTTGATCATTATCTGTACATAGAGCTCTTTGGTTTGTTCTTGATTATTAGTTTGTTGAGTTTAAGCATGGTTTTAGAAATGGTTTTCTTCCTGAATTATATATTTGTGTAATATTAGCAATATGTGAATTTGAATTGAATCATACTTAATTTAGAACAATCCTCCATCTAGAAGTAATTTTTTTTTTTCCTCTGTGAGTTGCACTGGCTCTTTACAAGGTGTTTGGAATACTCTCTTGTGTCCTAGAATGAGCCATTTGCTAAATAATTTCCTTTGCTGACAAATTCTAACTTAGAAAAAGTATTATATTTTCTTTTTGTAAGGTTCTTCTATAAAATTCTAAAAGTTCTGAAAACCTACAAGACTGTCCGTATCTTCACTTATAAGTGTTAGTAAGTGAGGAACTATGGAAATTAGTTGAGTAATTAATGTGCGCAACCAGTTGAGACAAAGGGATTTGTCTTGTACCCAATTATGTACTAGTTTGCCGCAGTTCTTTTCTTTTTGTGTGAAGCCCTTGTCCCTGGTTATCTAGAGGTGGTGAGGCACCTAGCTGAGGAAGAACTCACATCTTCAATGAAGGACAGTGGCCTCCACAGCCTTTTCCATCATTTGCGTCCCTTAAATGTCCTCAGACCTCTTTTCTCTTCCTTCTTTTACTTCAGGTGCCCTAGAAGAAATTAAACGAAAGCCTCCATCTTCCCTTTTTTTTTTTTGGACAGGGTGAAACTGCTGTCTCCTGCTGCATCTCTCTCCAAAATGAAGGGATTATAAATGTACCTCTAAGCTGCAGCTGCTGTGTGTTTTTATGATGGGTGGGAAATTAATTACTTATCTGGTGATGCTGGACTATCCATTTCTCCACATGCTGGGTTTTAGAGAGAGCCTATAATTCTCCCTGACTGCGAAGCTCCTAAGTTACCTTTGCCTTTACCTTTCTCCCTTATTTTTCTGTCTCTCTTTCTCTCTGGCATTGTGGTAGGCCTTGAATAGAATGCTTTCTTGGTGGTATTCAAGGGTTCATCACATAGGCTGCCAGCGGTCATTGGATGACTTGAGATCCCAGCTCTTATTCTCTTATTCCCAGCTCTCTCTCATCCCAAATGTCAGAGATATTATTTTGAACTTGTTTTCTTGAACAGGATAAGGTGAGTAGTGTCTTAAGAATGGATGCTCACACATATGGTTAGGTTCAGGAAGATTGCTTGTTGTTTTATACAGTACTGGTGGTCCTCACTACTGTATGTGTGTGGAAGACTCCCAAACCTTACCACTTTGGCTTTAGGAAGTCCTCAGGAAGCTGTAGGTGGTAGCAGCAGTAGCAGAAGGTACAGAGGTCGAGACAAGAGAAAATAAAGCCCAATCAGGTGTTATTCTTACAACTCATTTCCCATAGGATAATCTAAGCCAATTTAACCTAATTATTTTATTGAACTTTTATGCCCTTCAGGTTGTATCCAGATACCGTTTATTTTTCCTCCTGCTAACAGAATAATAACAAACGCTGGTATGATGCCTGGCAGTTTTCAGACCCCTTCCACATATTCTATCTCATTTGATTTTCAAAACAGCCCTGCAAGGTAGGCTAGACTGGTAATATTTTTTATCACTATGTGCACACTTTCTTCATTCTGCTTTCACTTTCTGTATTTATACAGAATATTAAAATCAAGTGAGCTTTTGAGCCAGCTTTTCCATTCTGCTCCACGGGTAGGAAAACCAAAGTCCAGGGAAGTTAAGACTTGCCTAAGATCCATGGATGAAAAGTTGAAAAACTCAGGTCTCAAGACCATGGTGCCCATATACTTTTTAAAAAAATTAACCTTTTTATTATAAGATAGTTGCAGATTCACAGGCACTTGTAAGAAATAATACACAGAGATTCAATGTACCCTTTACCCAGTTTTCCCCAATGGTAAAACTATAGTATAATATCAAAACCAGGATATTGATATTGAAACAGTCAAGTCAAAGGATTCCTCATGTTGCCCTTCTAGCCACATTTACTTACCTCTGACCCTCTTTAACTCCTGGCAACCACTAAACTGTTCTCCATTTCTACAATATTGTCATTTCAAGAACGTTATATAAATAGGATCATACAATACGTAACCTGCTGGGGTTGGCTTTTTTCACTCAGCATAATTCTCTGAAGATGTATCCATGTTGTTGAGTGCATCAAGGGTTTGTTCCTTCTTTTCTTTTTCCTGCTGAGTAGCATTCTACAGCATGGATGTACCACAGTGTGTTTAACCACTCACCCACTGAAGGACATCTGGGTTGTTTCTAGTTTTGACTATTACAAATAAAGTTGTGATAAACATTTGTATAGGTGTTAGTGGGAACAGAAGTTTACATTTCTCTGGGATAAGTGCCCAGGAGTGCAATTGCTGGGTTGTACAGTAGTTACATGTTTAATGTTTTTTAAGGCAGTATCACATTGTTTTACAGAGTGACTGCACCGTTTTCCATTCTCACCAGCAACGTATGAGTGATCCAGTTTCTCCGCATCCTTGCTAGTCTTTGGCGTTGTCACTATTTTTAATTTTAGCCATTCTGATAGGTATGTAACGCTATTTCATTATAGCTTTAACATGCATTTCTCTAATGGCCAATGATGCTGAACATCTTTTCGTGTGTTTATTTGCCATCTGTATATCCTCTCTGATGAAATGTCTATTTCTTTTGCTTATTATCTAATTATGTTCTTTGTTTTTTTTTTAGTGTTGAGAGTTCCTTATATATTCTAGATATTAGTTTATTGGACACGTGATTTATGCATATTTTTCTCCCAGTCTTTAGCTTGCCTATTTATCCTATTAACAAAGTCTTTTGAAGAGCAAAGGTTTGAAATTTTGATGAAGTTTAATTTTTCATCTTTTCCCTATCTTACCATGTTTTTGGCGTCAAGTACAAGAACTTTTTGCCTAGCCCTAGATCTCAAAGATTTTCTCTTATGTATTTTTCTAAAAACTTACATTTAAGTCTGTGCTCCATCTTGAGGTAATTTTTGTGTAAACTGTGAGACTTCGGTCAGGGTTCTGTTTTTTTTTTTTTTTTTGGCCTATGGATACTCAATTGCTCCAGTACTCTTTGTTGAAAAGGTTATCTTTCCTCCATTTATTTGCAATTGCACCTTGGTCACAAATCAGTTGGGCATGTTCTTATGAGTCTATTTCTAGAGTCTTCTTTTCTGTTACATTGATATATGTATCTATTCTTCCACCAATACCACATAGTCTCCATTATTGTAAGTCTTAAAATCAGATAGAATGGCTTCTCCCACTTTATTCTTATTCAAAATTATTTTTCAGTGTTCTAGGTCCTTTGTCTTTCCATATAAATTTTAGAATAATCTTATCTATGTCTACAAAGTATCTTGCTGGGATTTTGATAAAATTTGCAGTAAACCTGTATATCAATCCGGGGAGAGCTGACATCTTTACTACGTTGAGTCCTCCAATCCACGAACATGATACAGGTCTTTATTTATTTAGATCTTCTTTGATTTCTTTCATCAACATTTTTAAGCATACAAATCCTGTACGTGTTTTGCAAGATTTACAAATAAGTAATTTTTTGAGTGATTGTAAATGGTATTATATTCTCAATGTCCACATGTTCATTGCTACTATATAGAAATATAATTGATTTTTGTATGTTTGTCTGCATCGTCTGATCTTGCCAAGCTCACTTAATGGTTCTAGGCATTTTATTTTTTACGTTATATATTCCTTAGAATTTTCTATGTAGACAATCATGTCATCTGCAAATAGGGACAGTTGTACTTCTTCCTTTCTGATCTGTACACCTTTTGTTTCCTTTTCTTGCCTGTTGCACTGCTAGAATTTCCAGAACTCTGTTAAACCATGTCAGGCTGTTATAATTTTTTTTTTTTTTTTTGCTTCAGCTGTCAAAACGTAATTTAGAAAATTCAAGACAAGAAAAGTCTATTGTATTTACCTCACCGAAGGTCTTCTTTACCCTCATTGGCCCTCTACTTCACCGCACACAATGTCCTCCTCCAGCGATTGATCCCCCAGATGGCATGTCCAAAGCATGTGAGTCAGAATGTCGTCTTCCATAAGATTTTCATTGGCTGATTTTCAGAAGTAGCTCTCCGGAACTGTCTTCTTAGTCTGTCTTAGTCTGGAAGTCCTGCTGAAACCTGTCCACAATTGGTGACCCTGCTGGTATTTGAAATTCCAGTGGCATAGATTCCAGCATCATGGCAACATGCAAGCCACCACAGTATGACAAACTGACAGACAGGTGGTGGGTTGATACGTAGACCTGTGAAAAGATTTCATGATACAGAAATCTTTCTGTGGTCTATTTAAAGAAAATGTATCTTCTTTCCTAAAATAAATTTTATTGGTTAAAATGAGGTCACTATGAAATCTACTGAAGCATAAAACAAAATTTGAAATATGATAGGTGCCATAAGATTTTTTATCTAACACTGAATGGTGCATTTTCAGAAACGGCTGTAAATTAAATAAAGGAGCACACATTTGAAACTGTTTAAGCCTTTAACAAATATTGGCACACTGATGCTGTTATGGAAACTTACTGCCGGTGATAAAATAACCAGTAGAGATAAATTCTGGTTAATAAATCCTGTCATTTTATCAATGAAGTAGAAAGCACTTTCAATAAGAGGTTGATGATGCAGGACACCTCTCAGCAACCTTCTCTTCAACATCTGGGCCTGGTGGCTTGGTCTAAACCCAAACCTCAGACTGCAGCTACCATTTCTGTTCTCCTCTGCCAATGTTAAGCAACCAAAGAAAAACCAAACACAACTCAACAATCCCTACCCCAGCATCAAAAATAGCAAAGTGGTTACTGAGCAGATTCATAGGGACAGTGCTAAGGTGGAAAGTGCAGACTGAGCAATACAGACGGAAACCTTAATAACTGACTCTATGCTGGCTCCGAGTGGCTATAAAGGATTCTTTGGGGACAGTATTTTATAAGGCAACACAGTTACCTGAATCAGCTAGATGAACTCTCTTAGCTGAGTTGGGAGATTCTAGAAAGAGTTGAGCATCTAAATCAGGTGCATTATTCACTGTGTAGAGGTTTAATTAAAACAGAAAAAAAAATTGTATACTGTAACCTTATGTAGGAAAAAATGCTTTTTTTTTTTTTTTTCAAGCCATAATTAGAAAGACACCTGCATCATTACAGTTAAAAAGAATTTAGAATCTAATTACCTACAGGGTGTTTACATATGTTATCACATGAGCTTGGGAAGCACATCAGGATAAATCTAGGCACTTTTTATTTAACCTGCAGTCACTCTTGTCTTTCTGGTTTCTCAGAGGCAAATACAATATCATTATGGGGTAACTCAATTCACACAGATGTATTTCTAAAATCCAGATGTGCTGTGTGAAGATCAAATTGCTGTGCATCAAATTATACTTCGTATCCTAGGGGAACTTGCTATTTAAGCATCTGTGATGTTTACTATGACTTAAAAGATTGGACTTTATAGGCCAGCTGGTTACCTCCGTTATGTTGTTATGTCTGTATTTTAGTCAGGGTCACGTTAGGCTATACAGCTGGGGAAAAAAATAAGTGTCAACAATCTACTACAACAAAGACTTATTTCTTGCTCTCATCAGAGTCGGATGCAGGTTGGGTGTTGCTCCTGTGTTATTGTCTTCCAGGGACCCAATCACTCAGGACCCAGACTATATTCTCCTTGCAACTCCACCATTTCAATGTCACATGACCCCAAATAGATACATGAAGGCTAGGGAAGGTAGTAAGGTGAGTGCCCAGGGAATTGAACATGGTTTGGTGAACACAGTCTGCCACCCTAGTATTTATCATTGTGTGATTGCTTCTGTGGGTTTGGAATCATAGGGCAACTGATGAAACTTTCTGGAATAGCCAGTTCAATTTGAGAGCTCATGGTACGTTGTTGTTGTTAGTTGCTGTTATTACGCATTCAACAATACCTTTTGTATACAAATATCACTTTTATTAAAATAGTGATAAAGGCAGTCTCTTAAAAAGTATCTATTGGTCATCAGATTCAGGAGCCAGAGAATAAAAATCCTCAAAAGTCCCTCAGAATCCTTGGCACAGCAAAGTGCTCTTGTGCAATGTCATGGGTCCTGCAGTGCATGCTTCCTAGTTCTTTGCCTTAACTTCGTAGTAACCTCCAGACTACAGTCTAGATTGTTCCTCTGACTCTGGTTCTCCTGCTTAACTTGTGCTTAACCTAGATGCTCATGACTTGGTCTCATGCTTCAGCCCACGGTCCTAATCCCTACCTTCATTCCACGTCCTTAGTTGGTAACTTGTTTATGTGGCCTTCCCAATATCTGACCATTGTCTATATTTTGTCCATAAATACCCTGTGCTACTATATTTCCTAAAGCCTGTTCAAAGACATCACTCCAGCAATTCCCCCTCCCCTCCCTGATCGTTAATTTTCTCTCTTTACTGAATATTCTTGAAAGCATACAAGCAGTCCGTTGTTTCTCCCCTCTAGAAAGAAACAAAGAATGAAACAAAGAAGAAAGAAAAAATAAATAAAGAGAACCTTTCTTGATCCCAATTCTCATTCTAGTTACCCCTCTATTTTCTCCTTCTGTACACTGTAAAATGTCTTAAAATTGTGATCCTTACTCACCTTCTTTAATTTTTCTTCTCCAATTTTCACCTGAATCTATCTTAATCAGGCCTTCACTGAACTAGACTACTGAAATTGCTCTTGTCAAGGTCACCCTTGGTTTCCATGTTGCTAAATCCAATGGTGACGATCAGTCTTCATCTTACTGGAAATCTCAGCAGCACCTGACACACCTGATTACTCCCTTCTCTGTGAAACCCTTTCCCCTTTTGGCTTCCAAGATACCACACTTGCTTAGTTTTCCTCCTATCTTTCTGGAAGCTCCTTCTCAATCTATTTTACTGGTCATATTTTACTCCTCATTTCCTCATCTTCTAAATAAACATTAAAGTGCTCCACGGCTCAGTCCTTCAACCTCTTCTTTTTTCTATCTATAGAAACTTCATAGGTAAACTGTCTAGGTTCATGACTTTATATAGCATCTCTGTGCTGATAACACTCAAATCCATATAGCCAACTCAGATGATTTCCTTGATCCAGACCCATCTATCCTACTGTTTACTTGAGATTTACCACTATTTGTTGTTATTGTATGCTGTCTAAAAACCATAACCACAGCCATCGAGTTGATTCTGACTCATGGTGACCCTACAGGACAGAGTAGAACTGCCCCATAGAGTTTTTGAGGAGCACCTGGTGGATTTGAACTGCCGACCTTTTGGTTAGCAGCCATAGCTCTTAATCACTATGCCACCAGGGTTTCCAAGAGTGCTGTCTAGAGATCTCAAATTTAACATTGCTAAAGCTAAGCTCAGGATTATTCTCCAAACCAGCTTCTCTTATTCTTTTCTCCATTTCAGTTAATGCAAATTTATTCTTTAAATTTCTTCGATTAAAAAAAAAAAAAAAGCCTTGATGTATATCCTTAACTCTTCTATTTCTCTCCTGTTCTAGTCCATCAGAAAATCTTTACAAATTCATCCAAAATTTGACCACTTCTCACCACCCCATCACTCACGTGCATTATTCCAGTAGTTACCTAACTGATGTCCTGCTTCTCTCATTGCCATTCTCCCCTGCAGCCTATTCTTATCATAGTAGCCAGAGGATTCTATGAAAACACAAATCAGATCATGTCACTCTTCTGCTTATTAGTCTCCATTGACTTTCCATCTCATCAGACTAAAACCCAAAGTCCTCATGCTCACCTACAAAGTTCTGCGTGATTTGGCTCCTGGTTACCTTTCTTATCATCTTTGCTTTCCCTATTTCAACTGCATTGCCTCCGTGCTACCCTTGAATATACCAGGCAGCCTTCCTCTTCCAGGTCTTTGACTTGTTGTTTCTTCTGCCTAGCATGCTATTTTCCCAGCTATTCAAAAATCTCAGGTATCCACTTTTTTCATATCTACACTGCAATGCCACCATCTCGAGGTCTTACCTGATTACCTTATCTAAAACTCCAACCCTTCCCCCTAACATTTTCAATCCCTCTACTAAGATTTACTTTTTCCTCTTTACCATTATCACTTTCTAACATACCATATGTTTTACCCATTTTATCTTGTTTATTTTCTTTCTTACTAGAATGTAAGCAAGATATTTGACTGACTTGGTTACTGTATCCTTTGTGGCTAAAACAATGCCTGACATATAGTAAGTGCTCAATAAATACTCTTTGTTGAACGAAAGAATGAATCAATGATAAGACTGTGTTTATAAAGTTAATTTGAAATTCTACTATTTAGGATGTTATTCATATTTTCCCACAGAAACAATGCCACACAGAGTAGGTAAATCCTGTGATAGCCGTAAGATACCTATTTAAACTGAATTATATCCACTTGTTCTAAATTTATCTAAGTTCTACAATGTGCCTGAAATTGAGGGGGTTAGCTGTGGTATCATACAATGCCTCCTAGCCAGCTGGTACCAGTGAGACACACTTGGAAACAATTGATCGCAATACAGTGGGGTGAGAACCATAAAAGAGGAATTTCAGAGTCTAATGGGAAACTCAGAGAAAGGAGCAATGTTGGGGAATTGGAGTTAATTTCACAGAAGAAATGACATTTGAGCTGGGTCCATAAGAATGAATGAAATTTTGTCACAGGGAGAAAGGGAGGAAATATTAACAGGCAGAAGGAATGGCAAATGAGATGACACAAGTATAGAAGAATATGGTAAGTTCATGGAAAGGAGAACACACTTTCTGTGACTGGCATATTGGTGAAAGAGGCAGTCGGATCAAGGTTGTGAAAAATGCTCTGAGGCATGTTGGAAATTTGAGATTTCTCTTGCAGTTGCCAAGAAAGGGTTTTGAATTGAATGGAGACTGGTAAAGAAGCAAAAGCTCATTTCTACTCTTAAAATTTTTCTGAAGACTTCATAGCTAAGGGCATGAATCAATTCTACTTCTGAAATTTTCTTTGGTTTCCAGGCAATTCCAAAACTGACTGAACTTCTTCTAAGTTTAAGCGATTAGTAGTCTCTAAAATCTTAATACTTTTAATTCACTGTGAAAAATAATATGCTCATTTCTACCTCGTGTTTATAACATCTGACCTCTGCAAGTCCAAATTGGCACTTACTAAGTTTTACCTGAAGATTACCTTTATGGTATCCACATACACACCGGCTAAATATTGCCATGTTATCTTTCTGGCTGTGGCATTCATTGTCTGTCAGCTACACAATAAAGTCAAATTTGATCTTTGGGAAGAGACTAATGACCTAGATGAAGGCACAGGAGGTTTCGTTACCTAATATGCAGGTCCCAGAGTTCTGGGAGAGATAGCTAAGGGAAGAATAGAGGGAATCGAAATTATCTTGAGCCTGAATCCTGAATGCTGGGTCCATTGTTGTTGTTGTTAGGTGCCTTTGAGTTAGTTCCAACTCATGGTGACCCTATGTACAACAAAACGAAACACTGCTCGGTCCTGTGCCATCCTCACAATCGTTGTTATGCTTGAGCCCATTGTTGGCAGCCACTGTGTCATTTCATGTCATTGAGGGTCTTCCTCTTTTTCAGCAATCCCTACTTTACCAAGCATGATATCCTTTTCCAGAGACTGCTTCCTCCTGATAACATGTCCATATTATGTGAGACAATAGTCTCGCCATCCTTGCTTCTAAGGAGCATTCTGGTTGTACATCTTCCAAGACAGATTAGGGTCCATACTAAGATGGAAAAATATTTAATATAGAAAAACTTACATTCTGAATTTAGGTTCAAAAATTTAATTATGTCAGTCGAGATTGAGGAAGCTGAGCTTGTAGCAAATAATGGGGTTTACTAAGTACCAGACACTCTTCAAAATGGTATGCATGTGTTAAATTAATTTAATCTTCACAACATCCCTGCAAGATAAGACAATTATCCTCCCTCTTCTACATGAGGAAACAGGCACAGAAACTTCTTGAACGTCATATATCCACAAAGTTGCAGAGCTGGTATTTGAACTGACATTGGTGACTACTATACATGGCAACAGTTCATATCAAAAATAAGTTTTAGTGAGAATTGTAGAATTTTAGGGCTCAAAGGAATCTGAGAGATCATGCTGTCTAGTGATTTATAACCTGTGATTCACACATTCTTTGTGTACTCTGGGCAATGGCCTTATAGACCCCCTCAGAGAGCAAAGGCATGGGCACTGAGTGGGCAGGGATCAAATGGGGCAGAGTGCAACTAGCATGCTTCCATTTGTTCCATTTCCCTTGTTGGGGATCCACACATGGCTTCATTTGAAGAAAGAGTTGACACAGCTTAAAAAAAGTGAAAACCATTGATGTTGTAGCCTAAGCCTTTATTTTGCAGGTATGGATGCCATGGCCTAAGAAATGACTTCTTTGTCCTGTTACCTCCTACAAGTGTAATATGAGCCAACAGAGAAGTGGGACTTTTAATGTAAACCCATTCTCCAGCCATGTTAATGAGAGCATTGTGTCCCACTTAATGGGGTGAGTATTCCTTCTTGAGCTACATTTGGAGTCCTGGATTTAGTTCAGTGGGCCACATTTTCACACAGCTACAAAGTGGATCACAGGAACATCAGTCCGAATGCTACGGGGTCTGGAAACTGTTTATATGGAGAATGACTGACTGATCAAGGTTGTATAGCCTGCAGGAAGAAGATTAAGGACATGCTTGACAGCTGTCTTCAAATGTGAAGGGTCATTATGTCAAGGAAGGAAAAGATTTGGACTCAGAAAAGTTTTGACCTCAAGATAAACATAAAGGAGTACTCTAACAATAGAATTCCAAAAATGGAAAAGGCTTCTTGTAAGGCAGTGAGATCCCTGTCATCTGATATATTCAAGTCAGGGTGTGAGCATTGTGGAAATGCAACAGAAGTGTTTCCTCCTTTGGTTGGAAGGTTTGACTAGCTGGCTTCTAAGATCCCTTTAAATTCTAAGAATATATGATTCTAAGAGGTCCTCAGTCCAAAGGGTAAGCCATTAAATCTTTATACTCCATTTATTGTTACAAATACCATTTTAGATTATATTCTCTATCTAAGGTCATTTAACACAACCCTTCATATAAATCAATAGATGAGATGATCTTAGCCATTCCCAACAGATCTAACAATATATCAATTCTAAACATAGAATACACATTAGATTTGGTTCACAGATCAAGGAGTTTTACAGCTATGAGCTATGAGGCCCTTAGAGATTGTCTGGTCAAATCCTTTTATTGTACAGATGACAAAATTGAGGCTAAGAGGCACTGTGTTTGCTCCTGCCTTACCTGCCTCCTTACAGGGGCGTACAGAATGCCCTTCCCTTACAGGCTCATCCCTGTTCATTCCTGAGCTAATAGGAACAAGGGCTAGACACTTACTCAGCAGCAGCCTTCAGCTCACATCTGGTGAGGCCTAGAATTTGTCAAGTAATGGTAACTACAATTTACTAAGCACCAATTCTGTACCAAGCACTGCTGTGGGTGTTTGGAAAACATTATGAAACAATTTTGTGATAGCAGAATTGTAGTTGTTGTTAGTTGCTGTACAGTTAGCTCTGACTCATGGCAACCTTGTATATAAGAGAACAACATGTTACCCAGTCCTGTGCCATCTTCATTATCATTGGTATGTTTGAGTCCATTATTGTGGCTATTGTGTCAATCCAATGCATTGAGGGTTTCCTTTGTTTTCACTGACCTTCTGCTTTACCAACCATGATGTCCTTTTCTAGCGATTGGTCTTTCCTGATGATGTATCCAAAGTAAGGGAGCCAGTCTTGCCATCCTTACTTCTAAGGAGCATTCCGGTTGTATTTCTTCTAAGGAGAGCAAAATTATAACCCTTATTTTACATATGAAGAAAGTAAGATTTGGCGAAGTTATGTGATTTACCCAAGGTCACACAGCTAGTAAGTAGCAGGCTTGACCACTTTACATTGCCATTCAGTCATAGCCTTTCCCTGCCCACCTTACATGGGACACTTCCTTTGCTCACCAGATTATATCTCTGTAGTATGTACACTTTCCTGGATTGTGCCTGATCTCACCACTCCTTTTGGATACTGGATATGAACTCCTGACCTGCTCCTCAGGGTCAGTCTTGTCTGCTAGGTCATGGCCATGCCTATGTGGTTATGATTTCCACATAGTTTTTCACATTGACTTAGGACAGATGAAGAGACTTACTCAAGGACACACAGAATGAATGAGAGAGATGAAACCCAAGAATTCTAACCTCCAGCCTAGTTCACTTTACTCCATACTTCATTCCATTTCCTCTTAAAGCTGTGAATAAGATATATAATTTTTTTTTTTTTATTTAAGATTAACAGACTAACACAAAGTAAAAAGTCATAAGACGAGCTACTCTGTCTTCCTATACTGAGTGTTGCTGTGAAGGCAAGGGCAACGTGAGTTCCTCATTCCCTTGTAGGTGACTGACTTGTTATGTTTCTTATATAATCTCAATCTTTAGGTTCAAGCATTTCTCAGTCATAAAATATTTTTTTAATGTTTATTTTGGACCATTTGGTCTGTTCTATTCTTCATAAACACTGAATTATGCATATGATGGATCTCCTTTGTCTTCATATTGTCTGTTGAATAATTTTTATAAAAGAATTCCATTCAATTTCTCCATGTTTATTTATATTTAGAAATTATTTAAAACTTAGCTTTAAATTTTTCTATACGTACAAAAGAACATGTGAAACATTTTAAAATTATGAAATGTAACAATAAATGCCAATAACTACACCACTTAGTTTAAGAACTAGAACATCTTTAATAATGTATAAATTCTGCCGCCTCAATTCCATCTTCTTTCTACCACCCAGAGGTAAACCACCATATTGAATTTTTTCTTACAATTTCCTTGCTTGTCTATATAGATTAGCACATGTATATATATATATATATACATATATATTTCTAAAAGGAGGCATGGTTGCTCAGTGGTTAAGTGCTCAGCTGCTAACCAGAAGATTAGCAGTTCAAACTCACCAGCTGCTCCATGCAAGAAAGATGTGGCAGTCTGCTTCCATAAAGATTACAGCCTTGAAAATCCTATGGGGCACTTCTACTCTGTCCTATAGGCTAGCTATAAGTCTGAATCCACTCAATGGCAATGGCCTGGTTTTTTTTTAAAAAGTCTATTTCTAAATAATGCACTGTTTAATTTTATTTCCTTGGGGGATTTATTAAAATTTATTTAACTGTATCTGCCACCTATTTTTTCACATTACATTTCTATGGTTCATTCTTGTTAATATAAGTAGCTATAATTCATTCATTTTCTTTAAAAATATTCCATTGTGTTAATAACACAAATTTATCTACTTCTTTTTCTGTCCATGTACACTTGTGTTGTTTCAGGAAATTTCTTCTGTCATAAACAGTGTTGTAATAGTCATGCTTATAAGTGTTTCCTGATGCAAAAAGCCATTTTCCAAGTGTATTAGTCTCATTTATGTCTAAAAGCAGAATTTCTTGGTAGTTATATAGTCTATCTTGGTGAATTTTCCATGTGTACTTGAGAAAAATGTATATTCTGTTGGTTTTGGGTGGAGTTCTCTATAAATATCAATTAGGTTCAGTTGATAGTGTTCAAGTCTTCTATATATTTAGTGATTTTTCTATCTACTTAGTCTATCAATTATTGAGAGGAGTGTTGAGTTTTCTAACTGTAATTGTGGATTTGTCTATTTCTCCTTTCAGTTCTTTTCGTTTTTACATTACGCCCTTTGAAGCATGATTACTAGGTATATACATATTTAGGATTGTTCTGTCTTCTGGACAAGCTGATTATCATTAAGAAATGTCCCTCTTAATCCATAATAGTTGTCTTTGTTTTGAAGTCTCCCTTTTCTGATATTAATTAGCCACTTTAAATATATATATACATATATATTAATTTTATTGAGATTTAGGTGAAAGTTTACAGTGCAAATTAGTTTCTCTTTCAAAAATTTATACACAAGTTGTTCTGTAGCATCGTTTGCAATCTCTGCAATGTGTCAGCACTATCCCCTTTCCTTTTCCGCCCTGGGCTCCCCCTGCCATTTATCCAGTTTTCCTTTCCTTTCCTGCTTTCTCGTCTTTGTTTTGGGGCAGGTGTGACCCATTTGGTCTTGTACACTTGATTGAATTAAGAAGCACGTTCCTCACGTGTGTTGTTTGTTTTATAGGCCTGTCTAATTTCGGGCTAAGTGGTGGACTTTGGGAGTGACTTCAGTTCTGAGTTAGCAGGGTGTAAGGGGACCATACTCTCAGGGATTTCTTGAGTCTCCGTCAGACCAGTAAGTCTGACCTTTTCTGTGAATTTGAATTTTGTTCTACATGTTTCTCCTGCTCTTTTTTGGGACCCTCTATTGTGATCCCTGTCAGAGCGGTTGGTGGTGGTAACAGGCACTATTTAGTTCTTCTGGGTTCAGGCTGGTGGAGGCTGTGGTTCATGTGGTCCATTAGTCCTTTGGACTAATATTTTCCTTGTGTCTTTGGTTTTCTTCATTCTCCCTTGCTCTGGACGGGTTGGAACCGATAGATATATCTTAGATGGCCACTCTCAAACTTTTAAGACCCCAGACCCTACTCACCAAAGTAGGATGTACAACATTTTCTTTATGAACTATGTTATGCCAATTGACCTAGATGTCCCCTGAGACTACGGTCCCTATCCCTCAGCCCCAGCAACTCAGTCCCTCGGGGTGTTTGGATGTGTCTAGGAAGCTTCTATGACTTTGCCTTGGTCAAGTTGTGCTGACATCCTCTATATTGTGTGTTGTCTTTCCCTTCCCCAAAGTTAACACTTGTCTACTATCTAGTTAGTGATTTCCCCTCCCTGCGCCTCTTCTCCCTCATAACAATCAAAGATTGTTTTTTTTTCTGTGGGTAAATTTTTTCCTGGGTTTTTACAACAGTGGTCTCATACAGTGTTTGTTCTTTTGTGATGGACTTATTTCACTCAGCATAATACCCTCCAGATTCGTCCATGTTTCGAGATGTTTCCCAGATTCATCATTGCATAATATTCCATGGTGTGTATGTACCATAGTTTGTTTATCCATTCATCTGCTAATGGGCACTTAGGTTGTTTCCATCTTTTTTCTATTGTTAATAGTGCTGCAATGAACATGGGCATGCATATGTCTTTTCCTGTGATGGCTCTTATTTTTCTAGAATATATTCCTAGGAGTGAGTTTGCTGCATTGTATTCATTTCTATTTCTAGCTTTTTAAAGAGGTTCCATATCATTTTCCATAGTGGTTGTACCATTTTACATTCCCACCAGCAGTGTTTAAGGGTTTCGATCTCCCTGCAACCTCTCCAACTTTTGTTATTTTCTGTGTTTTTTGATTAGTGCTGGTAATGTTTGTGTGAGTTGGTATCTCATTGTAGTTTTGATTTGTATTTCTCTAACAGATAATGATTGGGAGAATTCCCTCATGTGTCTGTTAGCTGCCTGAATGTCTTCTTTGGTGAAGTGTCTGTTCATATCTTTTGCCCATTTTTAAATTGGATTATTTGTCTTTTGTTATTGAGGTGTTGAAGCATTCTATAGATTTCAGAGATTAGGCCCTTGTCAGATATGTTGTAGCCAAACATTTTTTCCAGCCTGTAGGTTCTCTTTTTACTCTTTTGGTGAAGTCTTTTGATGAACATAAGTGTTTAATTTTTAGGAGCTCCCACTTATCTAGTTTATCTTCTGTATTTGTGCAGTGTTAGTTATGGTTTTACTGTATTTATGCCATGTATTAGGTCTCCTACCATTGTCCCTATATTTTCTTCCATGATCTTTACCATTTTAGGTTTTATATTTCCATCTTTCATTATAATACTTCACTTTGCCTTCTCTAGCTGCCCTTTGAAATCTTCTATTCAGCTCTTTTACTTCATCATTTCTTGCTTTCACTTTAGCTACTCAACATTCAAAAGCAAGTTTCAGAGTCTCTTCTGACATCCATTTTGGACCTTTCTTTCTTTCCTATCTTTTTAATGACATCTAGTTTTCTTCATGTATGATGTCCTTGCACAACTCATCTGGTCTTCAGTCATTAGTGTTCAAGGCATCAAATCTATTCTTGAGATGGTCTCTAAATGCAGGACCTGCAGATGAAAAACCAAAAGGGGAGATGGAAACCAAAAGGGAAGAACACACTCGGCATTTCTCAAGCTGAAAGAACTGAAGAAAAAATTCAAGCCTCGAGTTGCAATATTGAAGGTTGCTATGGGGAAAATATTAAATGATGCAGGAAGCATCAAAAGAAGATGGAAGGGATACACATAGTCACTATACCAAAAAGAACTGGTTGACATTCAACCATTTCAGGAGGTAGCTTGTGAGCAGGAACCAATAGTACTGAAGGAAGAAGTCCAAGCTGCACTGAAGGCGTTGGTGAAAAACAAGGGTCTGGGAATTGACGGAATACCAATTGAGATGTTTCAACAAACAGATACAGTGATGGAAGTGCCCACTAGTCTATGCCAAGAAATTTGGAAGACAGCTACCTGGCCAACCAACTGGAAGAGATCCACATTTATGCCTATTCCCAAGCCAGGTGATTCCACTGAATGTGGAAATTATCAAACAGTACCGTTAATATCACACACAAGTAAAATTTTGCTGAAGATCATTCAAAAGTGGCTGCAGCAGAATATCGACAAGGAACTGCCAGAAATTCAAGCCAGATTCAGAAGAGGATGTGGAATCAGGGATATCATTGCTGATGTAAGATGGATCCTGGCTGAAAGCAGAGAATACAAGAAAGATGTGTTTTACCTGTATTTTAATGACTATGCAAAGGTATACGACTGTGTGGATTATAAGAAATTATGGATAACATTGCGAAGAATGGGAATTGCAGAACACTTAATTGTGCTCATGAGGAACCTGTACATAGATCAAGAGGCAGTTGTTCGAAGAGAACAAGGGGATACTGTGTGTGTTGTTTAAAGCCAGGAAAGGTGTGCATCAGGGTTGTATCCTTCACCATACCTATTCAATCTGTATGCTGAGCAAATAATCTGAGAAGCTGGACTACATGAAGAAGAATGGGCCATCAGGATTGGAGGAAGACTCATTAACAACCTGTGTTATGCAGATGACACAACCTTGCTTGCTGAAAGTGAAGAGGACTTGAAGCACTTACAGATGAAGATCAAGGACCACAGCTTTCAGTATGGATTACACCTCAACATAAAGAAAACAAAAATCCTCACAACTGGACCAATAAGCAACATCATGATAAACAGAGAAAAGCTTGAAGCTGTCAAGGATTTCATTTTACTTGGATCCATAGTCAACACCCATGGAAGCAGCAGTCAAGAAATCAAAAGACGCATTGCACTGGGCAAATATGCTGCAAAAGACCTCTTTAAAGTGTTGAAAAGCAAAGATGTCACCTTGAAGACTAAGTTGTGCCTGACCCAAGCCATGGTGTTTTCAATTGCCTCATGTGCATGTAAAAGCTGAAATAAGGAAGACCAAAGAAGAACTGACGTCTTTGAATTGTGGGGTTGGAGAAGAATATTGAATATACCATGGACTTCCAAAAGAAGGAATAAATCTGTCTTCAAAGAAGTACAACTAGAATGCTCCTTAGAAGCAAGGATGGCAGAGATTATGTCTCACATACTTTGGACATGTTGTCAGAAGGAATCAGTTCCTGGAGAAGGACATCATACTTGGTAAAGTAGAAGGTCAGTGGAAAAGAGGAAGACCTTCAACAAGATGGATTGACACAGTGGCTGCAACAATGGGCTTAAGCATAAGAATGATTGTGAGGATGGTGCAGGACTGGGCAGTGTTTCTTTCTGTTGTACCCAGTGACACTGTGAGTCAGAACTGACTCTATGGCACCTAACAACAGCAACAACATTTAGGTCTTTGATCCATTTTGAGTTAGTTTTTGTGTATGATGTGAGGTGTGGTTTTACAAATGGACATCCAGTTTTGCCAGTATCATTTGTTAAAAAGACTGTCTTTTCCCCATTCAATAGACTTTGGTCCTTTGTCAAAATCAGCTGACTGTAGATGGATGGATTTATGTCTGAGTTCTCGATTCTGTTCCATCGATCTATGTGTCTTAATTGTTCCAGTACCAGGCCGTTTTGACTACCATGGCTGTATAGTAAGTTCTGAGATCAGGTAGTGTGGGGCCTTCTACTTTATTCTTTTTCTTCAATAATGCTTTGCTTATCTAGGACCTCTTTCCTTTCCATATAAAGTTGGTGATTATTTTTTTCATCTCATTAAAGAATTATGTTGGTATTCAGATTGGAATTGCATTATATTTGTAGATCACTTTGGGTAAAATTGGCATTTTCACAATATTGAGACTTACTGTCCATGAGCATGGTATGTTTTTCCATTTATGTAGATCTGTTTTGGTTTCTTGCAGTAGTATTTTGTAGTTTTCTTTTTATAGGTCTTTTATGTCCCTATTTAGATTTATTCCTAAGTACTTTATCTTTTCAGGGGCTATTATAAATGATATTGTTTTCCTGATTTCCTTTCCAAAGTTCTCTTTGTTGGTGTATAGGAATCCAACTGATTTTTGTATGTTAATCTTGTGCCCTGCTACTCTGCTAAATCTTTCTATTAGTTCCAGTAGTTTTCTTGTGGAATCTTTGGGGTTCTCTCTCTATAGGATCATATCATCTATGAATAGGGATAGTTTTACTTCTTCCTTTCCAATTTTTTTGCCTTTTATTTCTTTTTATTTTCTTATTACTCTATCTAGGACTTGCAGCACATTGTTAAATAGGAGTAATGACAAAGGACATCTTTCTTGCCTAGGCATGGACCAGTAATGTGAAGCTTACCTCCAAAAATGATTGAAGAAAGAGGCAGGCAATCTAGTGTGATGCACAGGAGTTTATTAGGGAGACTTACATGCATCCAAATCCTAGGCAGCTGCAACACCAAAGCAGATCTCTTTACCCCACAGCGGGACGGGAGAGGTTTTGTAGTGGTGGTGGACAATAGTGGCTGCGTGTCAGGGGCTTACATAAGAATGCAAACTGTAGTGAGCTGACAGACCACATGGAGGTGATCACATTCAGCCTCACAAATTTTGTTTCCCCTTCAATCTACCCACCCACCAAGGTTGGCTCTTACAATCTGTCACATCCTTCCTCTTGTGTCGTAGCATTAGAGACCCTATTTCCTCCCTGCTGGGCAACAGTTATAGCAGTGGAGTTGGCCAGGTGCCTACCGTGCCTGCGCATGTGCAAGAGACAGAGAAAGTTACTGTGTGTTCAGAACAGGGGGAAGGCTTCTCTGATAAGGAGAAGAATCTGGGAGAGAGAAGGCAACTTAATTCCCAGCCTCCTTATTAGAGAATGCTCTGGGCTGAAGATCTTTACTTAGGCATCCTGGGTGGCAGGCGTAGAGGCAGACTATTCTCTCAACAATCTACTCCCTGACTCCCATCAGGGTGCCAAAAGAAGCAAAGCAGTATCAAATTGTTATGCCCCTCACCCATTTTGGACATTGAGCTGCATATCTGTGGTTTGGTGCATAACTCTGGTGGATGTTATATCTGTCCATCATTTTAGGCAGTATTTAATGAAGTTTATTAGCAGACTGTCTCCAGATTGATCATGTCTGCTTGGAGGAATGATCTCAACCAGCCACCTCAGTTGTGACTTAATATAAGCCTACCGAATAGATCAAAGGATGCTTTTGTCTAGTTTTATATATATGTATAACATGTCCTGATTCATTTATGTAAAAATAGCATGTTTCTCCCAACATGGCACATTATACGAACACTACACATTTCAGTAAAAGTAATACAAACTCTCTCTTTCACAGCACAATTGAACAAGGTATTACTATTGCCAGACCAGGCTAATTCAGACTTGGTGTAGTCAATCAATTGTACTTTGTACACCCTAGTCATATTCTGTAAGTTCTCTATGTCTAAAGCAACATCAAACTCAGTCTTAAAAGTATTGTTCTCAGAGTCAAACCATCTAGTCTTATGTCATTTACATTTTTCACACACAGAGAGAACTTTCCTTTTAAAGTTGGAGAACTCCCCACAGGCAGCTTTCATATTTCAAAAGATATTTTCCATGAGTAGTATAGTCGACTGTATTTATTTATCACATGATCTCTTCAGTATACCAGGTTACACATTCAGTTCCTTGTTGATAGATCAGCAGGAACAATGTGGGGAGATAACTCGTCATCTAGGTTCAAATGTTGACAGAGTCAACAGTTAGTCTAATTGGTAGCTCTAGCAAAAGCCTATATCATTGGGGCCCATGGATGAGGGGCTTGTCTATTATTGTGAGATAATCTGGGGGAAAAAGAGACAACATTAATAACTCCCACCTCCCCTCCCCTATCTCTCATGAGACTTGAGGTGAGATTGCCTGGGTATAGCCACTGAAGCTGTCTGTCCTGGTCTTGAGGCAGTGACTTCTGTGGGAACCCAGATCTTTTATCAGAAACAGTTGCATACAAAAGAAACCCATATTTTACAGAATAGACAGTTAGATCAAACATATGGTGCAAATGAGAAATGCCCTTGCAGGGAACTGCTGCACTGAGACCCCAGACTGCTTGCCTGAGATGTGTAGCTCAGGCTTGGGTTGTCTTGTCCCCTCCCATCAGCTGTTTAAGACTACCGGTTCAAGTGCTCAATTGTCCCTATGGCTTGGAGGTGATATAGAGTGTGAAGAGTTCCTGTAAGATTCAGTGGAAGCCTCTGTATAGCATAAGAGGCCCCAATATGATTTACCTGTTGAGAACGCCCTGGCCTGTTGGCTCAGAAATCTGTCCCTGGGGAGGTTTTAGCTTTGGCCAGGTTCTCATAGGCAGGTCACCTTTTCTATGCTGTTTGGCATTTTCTGATTACAATGGCAGTCCGTGCGTGTAGACCCGGTATAGGATGGTGTGTGAATCTCCATGGGCCGTCCTCTCTTAAATCCACTAGGTGATCAGTTGCACATCTCTGTGCTCTGGAGCAGAGAATGCTTCAGCCTCTGAAGTCAGTTGGCAAGAGAGGTCTGCTTTCGTTGGTTGTTTACCTCTGTCAGCATAGGGGCCTTTCTGGTGACTATTCACACAAGTAACAAAAGCTTATCAGGAGCAGAACTGATTTTTTTATTTTTTGGTCCAAATGTCTCATCCCCACAGGGGTTTGCTTTATATTTGTCAGTATCTTAGCTACCTAGTGTTGCTATAACAGCAATACTGCAAGTGGATGGCTTCAACAAACAGATGTTTATTCTCTTACAGTCTAGTAGGTTAGAAGTCCAAATTCAGGGCATCAGATCCAGGGGAAGGCTTTCTCTGTAGGCTCTGGAGGAAGGTCCTTGTCATCAATCTTCCCCTGGACTAGGAATTTTTCAGTGCAGGGACCCCAGGTCCAAAGGACATGCTTTGCTCCTGGCACTACTTTCTTGGTGGTATGAAGTCCCCCATCTTCTCTGCTTGCTTCTCTCTTTTACGTCTCAAAAGAGAATGACTAAAAACACAGCATAACCTTGTAGATTGAGTCCTGCCTCATTAACATGTTGTTGTTGTTGTTGTTAGGTGCCATTGAGTCGGTTCCAACTCATAGCCACCCCATGTACAACAGAACAAAACACTGCCCAGTTGTGTGCCATCCTCACCATCGTTGTTATACTTAAGCCCACTGTTGCAGCCATTGTGTCAATCCATCTTGTTCCTCTTTTTTGCTGACCTTCTGCTTTACCAAACATGATGTCCTTCTCCAGGAACTGATTCCTCCTGACAATACGTCCAAAGTATGTGAGACTTAGTCTTGCCATCCTTGCTTCTAAGGAGCATTCTGGTTGTACTTCTTCCAAGACAGATTTGTTCCTTCTTTTGACAGTCCATGGTATATTCAGTATTTCTCTCCCACACCACAATTCAAAGGCTTCAATTCTTCTTTGGTCTTCCTTATTCATCGTCCAGCTTTCAGATGCACATGAAGCAGTTGAAAATACCATGGCTTGGGTCAGGTGCACCTTAGTCTTCAAGGTGACATCTTTGCTTTTCAACCCTTTAAAGAGGTCTTTTGCAGCATATTTGCCCAATGTAATGGGTCTTTTGATTTCTTGACTTCTGCTTCCATGGGTGTTGATTACGGATCCAAGTAAAATGAAATCCTTGACAGCTTCAAGCTTTTCTCTGTTTATCATGATGTTACTTATTCGTCCAGTTGTAAGGATTTTTGTTTTCTTTATGTTGAGGTGTAATCCATACTGAAAGCTGTGGTCCTTGATCTTCATCTGTAAGTGCTTCAAGTCCTCTTCACTTTCAGCAAGCAAGGTTGTGTCATTTGCATAACACAGGTTGTTAATGAGTCTTCCTCCAATCCTGATGGCCCATTCTTCTTCATGTAGTCCAGCTTCTCAGATTATTTGCTCAGCATACAGACTGAATAGATATGGTGAAGGATACAACCTGGAT
Source organism: Dugong dugon (assembly GCA_030035585.1). Classification (NCBI taxonomy): domain Eukaryota; kingdom Metazoa; phylum Chordata; class Mammalia; order Sirenia; family Dugongidae; genus Dugong; species Dugong dugon. The sequence goes on along the minus strand of CM057469.1, from coordinate 39,816,203 downwards.
GTACACCTTTCCTGGCTTTAAACCACACACACAGTATCCCCTCGTTCTCTTCGAACAACTGTCTCTTGATCTATATACAGGTTCCTCATGAGCACAGTTAAATGTTCTGGAATTCCCATTCTTCACAACATTATCCATAATTTGTTATGACCCACATAGTCGAATGCCTTTGCATAGTCAATTAATGTAACTTCCGCTAATCCTATCCTCATTAACAACAGAGAAGTAAAATTTACAACACATAGGAAAATCACATTAGGTGACAAAATGGCTAGGTGAGAGGTAGAAAGAAAAGAAGAAATGGAAAAAAGAGAAAAAAGAAAAAAATGGTGTTGTGATGGGGGCTGGTGAGTGAAGGAGGGGCAGATCTAGGGCCAATGGGAAGGGAGGGGCTGTGGCTTACAGGGCGAGATGAGAGGGAGAAAAAAAGAAAGAAAACAAATGGTAGCAGGGCGGGTGACAGCAGTTGGGGGCAGGGTGGAACTGTGGTGGCATGTTATCCATGAATATGGTATACATGTCCATTTATGTAGTTTTCTTTAATGTCTTTCATATTTGGTTTATAATTTCTTACGAAAATATTGTCCATATTTTGATAGATTTATTTTTAGGTATCTTATATATTTTGATGGTAGTTATAATTGTATCTTTAAAAGATTGTTTATCGCTGGTTTATAGAAATGCAATATTTACATATTGATTTTAGTCTAGGTACTGCAAAATTTTCTTATTAATTCTAATAATTTGCAGATTTATTTGCATTTTCTATGTAGATAATGATATTATCTATGAATAATGACAGTTTCATTTCTATCATTCCAATTTTTATAGCTTTTATTTCCTTTAATATTACAGTATTGGCGATTTTCTCCTGCTGTGCTGAATAGGAGTTCTTTTATTAGGCAATCTTGCCTGGTACTGATTTTAGAGGAAATAATTCTAACATTTCTCCACTGAGATAATGTTTCTTTAAGATTTGTGGTTACCAAGTTTAGGAAGTTCTCTTGTATTTTCACTTTTGCTAAGGTTTTTATTGTGAATGATTGTAGATTTTTAGCAAATGCTTTTTCTGTATTTAGCATGCAGTTTTTCTTCTTTAAGTGGTTAATGTGGTGATTGGATTAAAATGATTTCTAATGTTGAAGCCATGTTTGTATTCCTAAGATAAACATAATTTAATTTCTATTATCTTTTTAAAAAATACATTTATGTATTTGGTATACTTAACATTCTTTACTAATTTTGTAAATATATTCATCAGTGAAACTAACCTTCAATTTTTCTTTCTTACACTGTCCATATCTGTCAGAATTACATTCATACAAGCCCTATAAAATTGAGAGTCCACTGTATGTCAGAAATTGTTCTGGAGATTGGGAATAGAGCAAAAAACAAAATAGATTAAAAAAACTCTGCCATCATGTACCTCACATTTTATTGTTCCTTGAATAGTTGGTAGACTTTACCTATAGAATAATTTGGCACTGGTATTTTCTTTATGGAACATTTAAAAATTATTAACAGAGTGTCTTTTATGGTTGTAGTCTTTCTATTACTTTTAAGCCAGTTTTGGTAAGTTATATCTTGTCCAGGAATTTGATCATTTTGTCTACATTTTTAAATATATTGGCATAAAATTAGTGAAAATAGTCTTTATCTTTTACCTTTTTGCTGGACTAGTAGATGTGTCCCTTTTTTTGTTTGTTTGTTTCAAATTTTATTTCTGTCTTTTTATCTTTGTCTTGATTTTTGAATTTTTGTTTTGTTCATTTTTTTTGCATAGGTAAAATACTTACAAGATTAAAATTCAGAAGGTAGAGAAGGATCTATAGTGGAAAATATCTCTTTCATTCTTGCCCTCCTGCTACTCAGCTGCTCTGTAATAACTAATGCTATCAATTTCTTGTATGTCCCTCTAGATCAGGATGCAAAGTATGTAAGTAAATGTAAGTAAATAGGAGGTTTACATTTTCACAAATGGTAGCACACTATATATGCTAGTATTCTTCTAACCTCTTGCACTTAATAGTATGTCCAAAACCAAATCCAGACCCATTGCTGTTGAGTTGATTCTGACTCATAGTGACCCTATAGGACAAAGTAGAACTGCCCCATGGTGGATTTGAATTGCCAACCTTTTGGTTAGCAGCCATAGCCCTTAACCATTGCACCACCAGGGCTCCTAATACTATATACTGGAGGGGTTTTTTTTTTTTTTGCATATCAGGAAATATTGAGTTTCCTCATTCTTTTTTATAGTGCATAGTATAACCTTGTATGAATATATATAATTTATTTTACCAATTTCTTAACAATGGACAAGGAGCCCTGGTGGTGTAATGGTTAAGTGCTCAGCTGCTAACCAAAAGGTCGGTTGTTTGAACCCACCAGCCGCTCCACAGGAGAAAGGTGTGACAGTGTGCTTCCATAAAGATTTACAGCTTTAGAAACCCTATGGGGCAGTTCTACTCTGTTCTACAGGGTCACCATAAGTCAGAATTGACACAACGGCAGTGGGTTTGGGTTTTTTGGTTATCAATAGACATTAGGTTTTATCTAATCTTTTGCTACTAAAAACAATGCTTCAATAAATAACTTTATAATACATAATTTTCCACATAGGATCACCATGAGTCGGAATTGACTTGACAGCAATGGGTTTGTTTTTTAATTTATAGATATATCTGTAGGCTAAATCCCTAGAAACAAAATCATTGGATCAAAGGGTGTGGGCATTTATAATACATTTTACCAAATATATTTTATTTTTATTCATTTTGAGTAGGCTAAGTATTTTGTTGTTGTTGTTGTTAGTTGCTATTGAGTTGATTTTGACTCATGACAACCCCATCTGTGCAGAGTAGAACTGCTGCATAGGGGTTCAAGGCTGTGACCTCTTGGAAGCAGATCACCAGACTAGTCTTCCGAGGCACCTCTGGGTGAGTTCGACCTGATAACATTTTGGGTAATAGTCGAGGGCTTAACCATTTGTGCCACTCAGGGACTCCAGGCTATGTATACACATGTTATAAATTTCAAAGGAAACAAAGGGATGAACAGTGAAAAATAAGTCTTCCTTACACTGTTTTCACAAAGTTCTCTTCACAGGGCAAGCAGGTGTATCTTTCCAGAGATAACCTATGTATATACAAGCATGCATGCATATATAAGATAATTTCTCTTATGTTTCAGTCTGTGGGTATCAGAGAGTTTTTGCTACTTTGTTGGTTAAAGAGAATCACGAGGCTTACTGAAGCCACTCATTTTAGGAGCATGTTCTTTATTTTCTCAGTTTTCAGACTCAGTCTTACACCAGCATCCTTGTAGACCTAATCAGTACAAATGATGTCTCCACGGACTTTTATTATGCCCATCTGTTTGCCTTAGAGTGAAGGGTGGCTATTTTCATGGGACCCTGACTTTTCCTGTTCTCACATTTTCAAACATGATTTAATTTCAGTTGTTTGCCATTTTATACTTGGTATAGAGCAGTCATTCTGGAACCCCCATTAAACATCATCTTGGGGACCCCTTTTGCCTTTTTTTGTGTTTGGCTTTTGTTTCTTGTGTGTCATAGATTTCCCTTTTTTTCTTAACTTCTTAGTTTTGATGGAACTCATTTTTTGGTAGCTTTCTGAGAAAGAGTGTGTAGCAGGAAAATGTTTCAGATTATTCAGTCTGAAACTATCTGTACTTTTCTTTCCCATTATATTGGAATTTGGTTGCAAAGAATTCTAATTTAAAAAACATTTTCCTTCAGAATTTTGAAAGCACTGTTTCATTGTCTGCTGTGTTGGTGCAGAGGTATCTGAAGCCTCTGTCATTCTTGATCTTATCTAAGTCATCTACCCACTTTTCCCCTCTGGAAGTTTTATGAACTTCTTTTTGTCGCCAGTGGTCTGAATTGCACAGTAATATGCTTTAGAGTGGGTCTATTTTATCCATTGTTATGTGCCCTTTCAGTCTGGAAAATCATGTCTTTTATTCCTGATAAATCTCCTTGAATTATTTAATTGATCATATCCTCCTATATTTTATCTGTTTTCTCTTTTTAGATGTTGGTCACTGTGAAATGATCCTCTAATTTGATATTATGTTATGTTATATTATATTTATTAATGACTGTGATCAATTTTACTTCCTTTTTACTTTATGGGAGTATTATTTCTTAACTTTATTTAACAATCTCCCTTCTTGATTTTTAATCTCTGCCATCATACATTTAATTTTGTTGTTTATATGTTCCTTTTAGTCTAACACTTTATTATTGCTTCATTCAATCATTATCTCCCCTTATTTCTCTGAGGATATTAATGACAGCTTTTTTTGAAGGATTTTTTTTTCCTGAATAATTTCTTTTTTTCCAAATTGCTTTTTCCACCTGTTTGTTCCATGTTAACAACTTTCTTCGTATATCTGATAATCCTTGGTAATATCTTGATGGTTAAGAGCGATGTTCTAGAAAGTTATTTGGAAGCTCCGAGCATATAGGTGTGAGTGTCAGTTCTGAATATCATTATGAGCCAAACTGGGTGAGCCGTCTGCTGGGGAGGCCCCTTGTTAATAACTTTGTTTTCTATTTCATTAACTTTTCTTTACTAATTACTTTCTTAAACTTTATTTGAGCTTCTTCTCTTGTTCTTTTCTTCTGAATCTTAGGTTGTTTTCTTAGCTTACTAGTTTGTACGCTTTCCACTATTCTAAGTATTTAAATCTAAAGATTTTTCTCTAAGCATTGCTTTGCCTATGTCCTACAAGGTTTGGTGAGTGTTACTTTCATTACCATTCACTTCTAAATATTCTGTAATTTCCATTAGGGTTTCTTTCATCTTTATCCACAAATTATTTAAAAGTGTGAATATGTGTGCATGCATGTGTGCACATTTGTTTTCCATTCATATGGGATTTTTTGGTTGTTGTTAATTGCACTGAGGTCAGAAAATTCTGGTCTTAGTGATAGCAATTTTTGAAGTAGTTGAAATTTGCTTTATGGCTTAATATGTGCTCAATTTTCATAAACGTTCTCTGTATGTTTGTAAAAAATATGTGAGTTACCCAATCGTAGGTTGCAAATTCTATTTAAGTCTTATATAGCTCACATTTATTAGCCATGTTGTCCAAATATTTTCATACTCTTTCCATCAGCTAATGAGAGACCTATGTTAAGATTTCCCAATAACATAGTAGATTTTCTTTCACCCTGTAGTTCTTTTATTTTTAGCTTTATACGTTTTAAACTATTTATTGGTTATGTTCAAATTTAAAATTATTTTATCGTTCTGGAAAAGTGAACATTTTTACCATTATGCAATAACTCTTTTTATCTCTAGTAATACCTTTTCTTTGAAGTCTATTTTGCCTGATATGACCATAGCTATACTATCTTTCTTTTGGTTAGAGTTTGCTTCTTATATAATTTTCCATAGTTTAACTTTTAACCTTTCTGTATCTTTATATTTTAGGTATATCACTTTTAAAGACCACATAGCTTAAAAAATTCTGTCTGAAAATCTGTGACTTTAAATTAGAGAGTTCTGTCTATTTTTATTTGTTATTATTACTAATATATACAAATTTATTTCTTCTATTTTTATTTTATGCTATTTGTTCTTTTTTGCTGTGTTCTTTCCCCCTCCTTTCTTACTTCTATTTGAATTGATTTAAATATCTAGTTCCTCTCTACTGGTTGGAAAGATACTAATTTTGTTTCCATTCTTTCAGCGGCTGCCTTTGAAATTTTTAAAATGCATACTTAACATAACATAAAGTTAATCAGTATTTTTACCTTCCTCCCAAATAAGATAGACCTTAGAATGGTTTAACTGCAGTTATCCCTTCCCAGCTTCTAGATGTCTGCCTTTTCAGCTCTCTCTTTTTACTAACATCAAACGTTAGACACTTTATCATGCTTTTATAGAGTCAGCTTTTATTCAAATTTATCCATGTGTTTACTTTTATTTAATTCCTGTTCCTTCCTGTGTATCAGAGCTTCTTCCTGCTATTTGCTTTCTTTTTGAAACATATCCTTTAAAATTTCCTGTACGAAGAGTCTGATAATAGTAAACTTTTTCAGATTTTAATGAGTGAATATATCTGTATTACATCATTGTTCCTGAAAGATAGCTCATATTGGTATCCAAATATTAGGTTAATACAGTAAAATCCTATAAACTGCAATAAACATGACCCCAAAATATTCATTTTCATAAAATGTAGGTCACATTATTTTAAGGTTAATGAAATGACTTGGGTAAGCCTATACAAGTAGCTGGCTGGGAGTTCATCTATTTTCACCCATTGTGCTGGACCTTTTCACTGTGGAAAATAATGTCTTTCATTGCTGATGAATGTCCTTGAATTATTTATTGATCATATTAGGTCTAGCCATGTGCTCCAAATCTGTCTAGGTCCCAGCCGTAGTTAGACACAGCCTGGTGGCAGTCACCTACTTCAGCTTAAGTATTGAGGAGGACAATTCTAGGTCTCATGGCTGGATGAGACTTCCTTTCAAGACAGTAATGATGATTCTAAGAATTTCCTAGTTCGTTGGGGACATTGAGCCAGGGGAATACTAGGAAAATAGGGATTCAGCTTTTCCCACACCCCCACATCTTTACCCCCTAATCTACACAAGATAACAACCTGAGGCTGAGCCAGAAGTCTATCTTCAATTGTATTATATATGTATTAACTTTATGAAGAAATGCATTACTACATGAAATTTTGTTGCAATTATTATTACATATAATGATGTTATTTGGCAGTTATGTAATGATGCAATTTGGCAGTTATGTAATAATGTAGTTATCATCCATTTTGTGATCGGATGTGGTCATCCTCCATTTCGCATAACACTGATTTTCACATAATGACTTGTTCTTTTGAACCCAACCATGTCAATAAGTGTGGAGTAGGTATATTATTTTTTGTATTTTTTTTGTGCTGGCACTTAGGTGACAAAGTATTATACTGTCTTCTAGTTTTATTGCTGCTGATGAAATGTTAGCTGTCAATTTAATTGCTATGACTGTGTAAGTAATCTCTTATTTCTGGTTGCTTTTGAGATCTTCAGTTTATCTTTGGTGTTCTGCAGTTTATACAATGATGTGTCTTGGGTTTGTTGGAATTCCTAAAAATGAGATTTCATATCTTTCATCAGTTCTGGACAAGTTCACCATTTAGCTTTTGAATATTGTTTCTCTTTCACTCTCTAGTATCAGAATCCTTCTGGAACTCTGACTAAATAATGCTGGACCTTCTAACTGTAAGTTCCTTAATTTCTCTTTCATAGTTTCTTTTTCTTTTTCTTTTTTTTTTACATCTCTAAGCAGCATTCTACATTTTTATCACTTGCTAATTCTCTCTTGGGTGTATTTATTCTGTTTAATCCTCCCATTGAACTTTTGAGATATAATTAACATACAGTAATACGCAGATCTTATACATTTCATTTAGTTGGATGGGCTTTGATAATTGTATACACGTATGTAATCACCACCTAAGATAAAACAGAGAAAATTACCCTAACCCAGAAAGTTTCCTGGTACCTCTTTCTAGTCACTTCCATTGAGCTTTTTCAGTTAATTCAATGTTTATTTCAAACAACGTATATCTGTTTTTAAAATTTGCCTGCTTATTTTTTATAATCTATTGCTTTTACTTATTTTATAAATTTCTTTCTCTAATTCACTAAACATGCTAAACATTGTTCATAATACTGTACCTGAAAATTTAAATAACTGAGGTCTTTGTGAGTCTGTTTATATTGCTGTTGTTATTATTGTTGCTGTTGTTGCTAGCCAACTTTCTCATATGCTGGATTTTACCCCTGAGTTTTATGACTTTTATTGTGAGCTCGTGTTTGTTGGAACACACTTTGTGGGATTTTTATGAGGCCTGAGTTGAAGAGCCTTTTTTCTCCAGAACACTTTGTATATGCTTTTACTGTTTTATAACCTTTGGTTTGAACTCTTACTTTTCTCCTTTGAAAGTATGTATGTATGCTATTATTATTATTTAGCAAGAGAGAGACCAATTGTGTATAAGTTTTTGAAGCTACTGGAGAAGCTAAAGAATTAAAAATTGTTGAATATGTCTTACTTTAATATCTGTTTTACTTCTTTCCTGAAGTCATCTATCTCTTCTTCACTGACTATACACAGTAATTAATAACATTTTGACCACTGTACTCACAGTTTGGCTAAGTCAGATCATCCTACTGTTTTTCTTTGAAATATATCTCTGTGGCAGGGACAGCTAACTTTAAACCAACATTTAAGCTTCTCCTTCCACATTGTTGAGATGTCACTGGAAAGCAGCTCTGCATCAAGGGATTACATTTTGCCATTGCCCTGATCTAAGGGGCCATGTGTCTAATTCTCATCAATGGAATATAAAGAAAAGTAGTAGTGTCGCTTCAAGGGCAAGTATATTAAGAAAAGGGTATGAGTTTTCTGCCTTCTATTTCCCCATCTGCCCAAGGAGTACAAAGGACTTCAAGACTCTAGTTGGATAACAAAGCCACAAGATGGACAGAACTATGGTTCCTTGACCATCAAATGGCGAAAAGCAATTTACTCACCAGGAACATGTACATTGGAATGTGATTTAGGCGAGAAATACACTTTTATTTTGTAAGGCTGCTGAAATTTTGGAGTTGTTTTACAGCTGCTAGTATTAACCTAACTTACATAATCTGGGTATTCAATTTGAAAAGACCTATTTGTTTTTTATTTGCTGGTCAGAAACACTTTGATATCACACTAGCTGTTCCACGCTGCATTCTTCTAAGCAGATCAAGATCTTCCATCATCTTTAATGCTCCTCCAATTTGATATCCTTGAATGAAGTTGCCTTCTGACACATGGCTTTTACATAGTGACATGTACCTCTTTAAAGTTTTATTTTATTTTTGTATACTGCCTGGGAGATGTTTCCCTAACGCAGTAATTCAGTTGGTATGTTCCTATGCATTCCACAGCGTTTCTGTGTAAGGGCAGGGACACCATCATCTTACCTTCTTCTTGAAATATTTTTTAAAATGTTTTATGTCTGCTATATTTTCTCGTACCAAGAGTTCTTTTTATTTAATTTCTTCCTGAGACTTAATACATGATCTAGGGCTGTGATTTTAGACCCTGTGGTGTTCTTTTCCAAGGATTTTGATTAAACATGATGTTCTTCCACTTCCTTCCCAGTTCTTCAGTGAGATAGATCTTTAGAAGAGCTCTATCTATCCATGTAACAATAGCTCATCATTTCAATTTTAGAAAAGGATAATCTGACTAGTATTAGTCAATTGTGAACTTTAGGTGTAATTAGTTGTAAACAAAGGGTTTCACTGAAGTTTTCAGATCCTGGGTTTGCAAATTAGTACAAATAGGGAGGAAGAGAAGCTGGAAAACTCACTAGCTGTTCTGAAGTGGGAAGACCACTGGGCTTTTTTTCTCCGAGATTCAGAACTCCTCTTACGTGTCCTGGAAGGTAAGAGGGAGAACGGATTCAGTGACAGCATCCAGAAATTTTCTTATGTGCCTTTACACAGTGACTGAGTAGGCATGGGTTACCGTCTCTGACACTGAGACACTGCAGGTGCAAACAGAGGAAAGTAGTGAATTTGTCCTGAGAATGACAGAGGGCACTGACACGGCTTGGCACAGACTGACTTAGAAAGCTAGTGGTTGTGCTGTTCCCTGGAAGTTTGTCTTGCCAAGTCTCCCTGGAGCAGCTAGAATGATCTACATGCTTCTGAGACTGGTGCTGTACAAGTCCATGCTCCCTCCTGCCTCCTTCAGGTTTAGGAAGGGGCCGTCCACTCCTCCATATTAAAGTTTCAAGTGTTTGACTCAAAAAATATCTCATCCAGAAGCATTCCCCACTGGTTTGACAAGTCATGGGGGTTAATTAAAGTTGCAGAAAGAGGCAGGCTGTTTGGTTCTTTCTTACAGCTGGGCTGGGAGGCCACAGTTGGACAGGTTGGAGCCCAAACTTGGAGTGCCTCCCAGCTGGAATGGAATCAAGACTTCTGTAGACTCAGGTTTGTTTAATCCTGGCATTATCCAAAGTTTTCTGGCCCTCTGGTTGTTAGAGAGGCAAGACGCTCTGAATGACCCTGACCCAGAGTCAAGTTTCGCACTGGGAGGAATTACATGCAGGCGAGACCATCAACATCATGATTGTTTTCCTTGAGACACTGGGGTGAGGGCTGGGCCAGTTGTCTGAGACATCCGCAAAAGCCCCCAGTGCAGCTGGGTTTTCCCCTCCCAGGTGCCAACTGGGCCTATCATTATTAGATCACAGTGCTCAGGCCATGTGACAAGCATACTATGGGGGCAAATAATACAGTAAAGAAGAATGGAAAAGGAATTGCATCTTCTTTTCTTTCTTTCTCTCTGCAGAAGGCCTGCAAGTGTTATGCTAAAATCTGCCTATTGATTTGAGTATAAATAGCCCCCTTTTTCTAATCCAGATGCAGCTATGTGCCCTTCTGTAAGGGCTGGTGAGTCTCTGTTGTGTCTTGGGAGTAATAAGATTCTACTGGAAAGAATACAGGCAAATCAGCCCAGCTGAGATTACATAAAAGGAGAAGGAAAATTGGTGACAGTATGTAATAAACCTCAATATCTAGTTGGGCGTGATTTTTAACAAAAGTCTCTTGCATTTAGCTCAATAACTTAAGATCTTCAGATAGTAGCCAAATGCATTTTATTCATACTTTTTCAGCTCTGGGCAGGAGCCATTTCAGTAGGCAAGGTAATTCTTCTGGAAAGGCATAAGCTGCTAAAATCAAAGGCTTGAGGGTGGATTTCAGCTCCTTGGTGATTTGTATCTACAACTTCAGAGGCTTGGGCCCTGCTAATGAGCAGCTGGGCAGCTTGTGGGGAAGTTTCATTTCCCAAATCTAGGAGAGATTCCTCTTGTCTTAAAAGATCTGGTGAATCTTTGATTCATCCTTATATTTCTACTATGAACTATCTCCACTATTCTTGGGACTCCAAAACCTGCCAGTTTGTTTTCTATGTATCTTGGCCCTTGCTATGCTTCTCCAGTGCTATCCACACCTTTCTCTCCTGCTCTTAGATATTTTGGCCTTGTGGAGAAGCATTTTGTAAACATACTTTCATCACATCTATGAGATGCTGCTGCACAGTAAAAGGCTTCGTGGTTCAATTTAGATTGAGGAACAATGCATACTGCGCAACTCTCTTGGAAATTTGTAACACATTTTAATAGGTGCTGAAAGAAAGTCATTTACATTTCTTTAAATGAACATATGTTTACTTATTTAATTATTTAATATCAGAGTGCCCATTAGCTTCCTAAAAATTGCTAGACTTTAGAATTCTTGCTGGGCATTGCTACTATAATGCGTCTAAGTCTACAAACTGCAAAATCTGTCTAGACTGCTAGACTTCCAAGTTACAGAGAAATTGCCCATGGATGATCCAACTCTCTGAAAGGGTTAGTGCTGAAGGCAAAAGATGGGTACTGACTAATTATGTAAATAGAAATGAAAGGAATCAAATGTTCAGTAAAGCATACATTGTCTAGAATAAACTGGATTGGCTGCTGTCCATTACGGAGAGGTGCTGAAACAGAGATCGCCTTGGTGTGTAGAGAGTGAACTCTTGGTGCTGCACAGGATGCTTAGACACAAATACTGTGTAGTACAACTGCACAAGAGACAATATGGGGAAAAGAGACACATGCTGGATAGGGAATTGACAGACATGGGGTTTGAGCTCACTGCTTCCACTAATTGGATGTATTAGCCTGGGAAAGCATTTAATCTCCCCATGCCTTATTTGTCAAACAAGATGGTTGGACTGGATGCAAGTTTATTTCCAGTTCTAAAAGTCATAATCCATAATTATGTTCCAAACTGGTCTTTATTTGAGCATAGGAGAAATCAAACTGATGCATACTTGCCCCAGGCTCCTGGGCTTCTCTGGTCCCCTCACCCCCACCCCCAACCATTTTTATCTTGACAGCTAACATACTTCTGTATCAGGCTATAGGTGTTGCACTAATTGGTAAGATTATTCTGTCCTGAGTCAGTAACAAACTCCAACTTTGGGAAAGGAGAGACTCCTGGAGACAGAAATATTGCGAGCATCTTGGAAATTTTAGTTACTTCTATAAAGAAGGTTCTCCTTCCAAGGAGGAAGCGCCCATGTATTCAGCAAATATTTAATTAATAACTACCTATTATGTTCCAGGCTCTGTTCTAGGCACTTGGAATATTGTGTGTGTAGGGAAGACAAAAATCAAAATTACCTACTCTCGTGGAGCTTATATTTTAGTGGAGGAAGACAAATAATAAACAACAAATCTAATAAATAGGTGAAGTATATAGCAAAAAGTAAATTATATAGTATGTTATCGGTTGATGTTGAGTTGATTCTGACTCATGGTGACCCCATGCATGTCAGAGTATAACAGTGCTCCAAAGGGTTTTCAATGGCTGATTTTTCAGAAGTAGATTTTCAGGCCTTTCTTCCAAGGCACCTCTGAGTAGACTTGAATCTCCAACCTTTCAGTGAGCAGCCAAGCACTTCAACCGTTTGCACAGTATGTTAGAAGATGATAAATACTATAAACAAGGGCAAAGGTAAGGAGGAATGGGAGACTGTAATTATAAGTAGGCTGGTCGGGATAAGCCTCACTGAGAAAGTGACCTTTGAGCAAAGACCGGAAGGAGGAAAGAGGAAGAAGGCTGTGGGCAGAGGAAACAGTCAGTGCAGAGGCCCTAAGGTAAGAGTGTGCCTGGTAGCAAAGCTTGTGAGGCTGGAATGGAGCAAGTAAGTGGACGTATCGAAAAGGGAGGGTTTAAGCTGCTTCATGTGGCTAGAAAAAAGGTCATCAAATCTACTTTAGAGCAACATTCACGGCTAACAACAGCATAATCTGGCCTCAGAATTCCTTTCCTTGTAGAAAGCCTCCCATGGGACTCCCTGCCTGGCTAGAGATACTGAGTTAGCACCTGCAAATCAGAATACCGGCCTCCTCAGCTCTAAAGCATCCAGTAACATTGCATCTGTAACAGAGGCCTTTCCTATAATTTATGCATTCCATGATAAGTTTAAATCCTGACTCTATCATTATCTCAGTTTATTACCACAGCCATTTGCATATGTTTGATGGGGGGAAGGGGCAGAAATATCTGGACAGATTCCAACTTGAAGCCTGTATGTCTCTGCTTGCCCTTACTTTCCCCTCAATCCTCTGCCTTCTGCAGGGCCTGGGCCAAGGCCAGCTGTATGCATAGCTATGAAACAGGTAAATGCTCTCAGTAGTCCTATTACCCTCTTCTGTATCTGCCTTCTTCCTTGTCCCTACCATGTATCCCCAACATTCCTGACCTCCAAGTGCCAAGTGAACCTACCTCCCTAGCCTGCCCCATGAACCATCTATATTGGTCAATTGCTCACACTGACTTAGCCTCGTGGTTATCTCTTCGGCAGGTGGGGCGGGGTTCTGCTTTTTTGACAGAAAATAAAAGAATTTCTCTTTCATTTTGGCATTTTATATGTCATCAAGTTAGAATGGAGAGGGTATGGGGGTAGTGCGGAGGCTTCTCAGCATCCTGGAACCCTGAGAATCATTACCAGAGAGTAGGCAGCCCAGTCACCTGCTTGGAGAGTCTGCCCTGGCCCCTGTCTCCCACTCATCCCCCAGCTCAGCTCTACCTGCTTTCCCTAAATCACATTTCCACACAGGAGTTCACTGCCTTTTTTGTCCTAGGAAACCTTCTGTGGATAGTAACATATATGGTGAAATGTTTGTGTGAGCCTCTGAATTGCTCTTGGGAGTCTGGAAGCCACCCAAGCCACCAGGGTGAGGTGGAAGGAATTGTTGCCCAATGGCCGGCAAGTTGGTTTATTTCACAAGATGTGTTTTCCATGTTGCTTGCATTTTGAAATAGTGTGCACAGGTGCCCCCATTTGATTCAATTTCAGCCCTCATCATGATTTATAGCCCCACCTGATCACAGCCAGCTCACTCTGCTGTTTGCCCTTGTCTGCAGAGCTGCAGGCTGTGGATAGGAGCCAGAGTCAGGCATTCTAAGGGCTCAGAGTGCACTAGCATGTCTGTCTCTTCCTTCTTCCTAAATTTTTACCTTCGGAGGTTTTTTTATGCGTTCAGCGATGGGTCTAATTTACATTTCTTTGAAAAGAGGCACTGCCAGCCTACAGACAATATCAGACTGTGTGGAGGGATTACAATTATAAAAGATGCAAAACCCTTGGAAGAGCTAAAATGAGTAAGAGGGCATTTATGACCCATTTATGACCCTGTGTCCTCATGTCCATGCTATCACCACAGCCATCATCACCATCATCATAAGTTAATCGTAACAACCATCAGTTATCAGATATTTATTAGCTTGCCAGTTAGTCAAGTATTTTATGAGAAAAAACTCTTTAAATCATCTCAACCACCTTAAGAAGGCACTGTTATTATCCCCATATTGCAGATGAAAAAACTGAGGTTTTGAGAGGTTTAGTAAGTTGCTCAAGGTCAAAACCAACCCAATAAGTAAAGGTCTGTATAATCAAATAAAGATAGTTAAAAATGTGTATGTACAAATAAAGATAGATTTTTAGATAGTAATTCATCTTAGATAAGATTCTAACGGGCTTCTTTACATAGCAAACTTAACTGCTGCATCAGGTAGAAATCCGGTGCATGTTAACTGCTAAGGAGCACCTCTCCCGCTCTAATGAGCCATTTCTGCATTTTCTTAGCTGACCTCTGCTTTGCTGGGTCCTTTTCTTGGTCTTCTGTGTCTCAATAGTGACATTTGACTGGACTCCTAGGTAGGTGCCCGTGAACAAAGGATGCACAAGTCTATTGTGAGTGAGTCGAAATACCACCTCCTCAAAAAGGCCTGAGGAGCCCTGGTGGTGCAGTGGTTAAAAAGCTCAGCTGCTAACAGAAAGGTTGGCGGTTTGAGCCCACCAGCTATTCTGAGGGAGAAAGATGTGGCAGTGTGCTCCTGTAAAGATTTACAGCTTTGGAAATCTTATGGGGGCGGTTCTACTCTGTCCTACAGGTTCACTATGAGTTGGAATTGACTTGACGGCAGTGTGTTTGGTTTGTGTCTAAGAAGCCGCCCTATCCCCAAAGGCACAGTGCTCCATCCTCGAGGCCTGCAGTGCACGTTTATTTCTAGCTCAATTAATAACATTGTTAATGATCACTAATGCTTGCAAAGCCCATTTACATACCAGGTTTTGTTCTAAGCCTTTAACACAATATTGACCCGTTTAATTCTCCTGATAACTTTAGAAGGTAGGGTCTATTGCTATTCCCATTTTACAGATGAGGAACCGAGTCACAAAGAAATCAGTAACTTGCTCAAGTTCATATAGCTTGTGAGTAACTGAGCCGGATTATGAATCCGGGCAGTTTGGTGCCAGAGTCTAGGCCTTAATCACATCCCTCTCTCATTGGTTGGCTTTATCTGTTCACAGGGATGTTTCTTAATTAGGCTGTGACCTCAAAGGCAAGGTCTGTATCTTGTGTATCTTTTTGTCCTCAGCTCTGGGCATACTGCCTGGCACCTCGCAGGCACTCAGGAAATATTTAGTGAGTGAGTGAGTGAGCAAGTGAGTGAAAGAAGGGTGATCACTGGGGAAGGACTGAGTCTGAGAGGTATCCAGGGCAAACCACCCAGGCTTGCCTCTGCTTTAAGGGACTTGACCGTTGCCTGGCTTCTTTTGAACGATCTCAGGACAAAGAAGGAGAGAGTGGGGAAGGAGCACTATTGTAGAACAAGCCTTGTTTGACTTGTTTTATCCTAAAGGTTTGGTTTGGATCTTCTCTGACACTGTCTGTTATGGATTGAATTGTGTCCTCCCACACCCACCCCAAGATATGTTGGAAGTCCTAACCTCTGGAACCTGTGAATGTGTCTTTGTTTGGAAATAGAGTCTTTACAGATGTAATTAAGTTAACATGAGGTCATACTGGAGTAGGGTAGGCCCTAAATCAATCTGACTGGTGTCCTTATAAGAAGAGGGCAAGCGACCCAGAGAGGGAAGACGGCCACATGAAGACGGAGACAGAGATTGGAGTGATTCATCTGGAAGCTAAAGAACGCCAAGAGTTTGTTCACCACCAGAAGCTAGGAAGAGGCAAGAAACGATCCCCACTCCCACAGTCTCAGAGGAAGTATGGCTCTGCTGACTCCTTGATTTCAGACTTCTAGCCTCCAGAACTGTGAGAAAATAAATTTTCTGCCGTTTTAAGCCATCCAGTTTGCGGTGCTTTACTGCAGCTCTAGGAAAATAAGACCCTGAGGAAGTGATCTAATCGCTTCTCACCTCTGTTCCTTTTGCTTCTATAAACCTGCCCTGGCTTTTCCCCAGGTGAGTTGCATTTACCTCATCCGTCCTCGGCCCCCTCAGTGGATATCTCCATTGTGGCACTTGTCCCAACTTGTCCCAACAGTCTACACGTGTCTGTTTCTCCTCCCTCCTCCCCCACCCTGACTGAACTCCTTGGGTGGTGATCTTGTCTTAATCACCTCTTACCTAGTGTCTAGCACAGAGCTGACCCACCACACACCCTCAAGCCCTGCTTCTTATATTCTTAAATGAAAGGGTGCTTAGCCATTGCCAGACCTGTAGTGCAGGTGGGCAAAGAAAGTACAGGCAGGAAGCAATTCTTCAGCATTAGGAAAAAAAAAAAAAAAAGAAGGAAGAAGAAGAAACTAATCCCTGGTGCAGGGACCTGAGAATCATTTAAAACTTGTTTCACATCTTCTTCCCTCTCTCTTTACCTCCAGGTCTTGTCACTTAATAAGCGATGCAGACAAATTTTTCTCTCAGGATTGCTTAAGAGGGGCTGAAAAGGTGGTTGGATAAGGTGGGGGGGGGTAGGGAGTTGGAGGAAACATAAAACAATAAAGATGATTTAATTTATATCTGATCACAGCAACCAGCTGGCTCTGCCATCAATTATTACACCCCAGAAGTCATTAAAGAGCACCTGTGTCATAGGCACCTTATTAGCTAGGCATTTATGGAGCACAGAGCCACAGGAGGAAATACTGATATTTCACCCACAACCCCACCCATGGACGTCTGGGTTGTCGTCTCTCAGCCCCTTCCCTTCTCTTATATCCTCATTCTTCCACCCTATAGCCTCAGGTTCAACTCGCAGAATGTTTTTCTCCTATTGGTAATGGTAAACAATCTCACTTGTCTGTGCTTCTATTGGGTTTGTGTCCATCCCACACCTGTAGCTCTAATATTCCAAAAAGCGTTCTGGGTTCATTCAAATATTTCTAGAGTTTATTGTGTCATAAATCACCTTCTAAATCTACTATTTAGGAGAAAAACTGGAACCCTGGATTCCATTTGAGCCTGGTCTCATGCTGTGGCCTGAGTCTTAGAACCTGAAGCCCTCAGTTTCCTCTGGCTTATGCTCTGCTCTAGTACAAATGGGCCTCCACTCTCACCTAAGGAAGCCACCAGGGCCCTTATCCCAGTCTCTGAACTTAATGAAAATAAGTAAGTTACCCTGGGATGCCTTGACATTAAAGGCACATTTCTTTTTAACACCATTAGATGCTTTACTCATCCCTAGAAGCAATTTATTCCCAATTATATCCAATTATTATGTGTGATGCAAGGAAAAAAAAAAAAACAAATGGCATTTTTAAATTTGAAACTTCTGTAGGGCAGAATAATGACATGGAGGCAATCATGTCAACTCAAGTCAATTGAAGAACTTCTCCTTTGAAAGTAACGTTTTTTTTTAAGAACTAAAAGGGTTCCCGCGTTTTGATCCCTTTAAGTACTAAAGTGACAACACAGGCACGAAGAGATGAAACAAGAAAAGTGGCAATTTACTTATTTACCCAGAAATGCAGAGTTAGGTGTTGTTCATAAGTGACTAGATCACACCTGACATTTTACAAAGTGTCTTACAATCACACCTGTGTACACATCCGTGCATGTGTGCACACACACACATCCACATCTACACCCCCTCACCCCCACCCTCCCACCCCCACTTCCCACATGCACATGGAGTACAGAGAGTGAAGAAGACAGATCTAGGTCTCTTCCTCAGGGGCTGAATCTACTGAAAATAGTGTCTGTGTTGGTGAAGATGGAATAAGAAAAGTACAAGCATGAAATGGAGCAACCAGGAATTACATTCGTGAATGAAGAGAATCAGTTGGCCTAGGTTTACGTGCACACTCATAAATCAGTCTATAGACATATGCATTTGCATGTACATCTTTTTACAGCTCCTCCATGATTCCAGATTGTTATTGTTACTTTGATCTTATGGTAGAGGGAATCAATCTGTCTATGGGGAAAATGTCCAAAGCAGCCTTAGAAGTTGGAGCTCCAGATTGTTATGCTCTCACTTGGCCACTGAGCTTTATGGTGTCTTAAGAAGCAACTAGGTGTGGTGGGTGGTAGATTTGGCTCTTTATCAATGAGTCTGGAGACTCCTGAGTGTGTTCCTCTCACAAAACATGTGGCAAAGCCTATTAAAGCTGGAAGATATCTTATAGGCTGTGCATACAATCCTCCCTTTTTTTAAAGAGAGGGAACCTGGGTCATAGAGGGGACAAATCTCCTCAAGATCCCAGAAGTTCTTAATGACTGAAGTCAGACCATACCCCCCCCCCCCCCGCCCTGAGCTCTTCTTACCACTGGGTGGCAGTTATTAGACTTGCAGGGGCCCAGTGGGCAGTGCTGACACTGGCGACAGAGGTGATGATGAGCATGCACTACCCTCCATCACCTCCCCTTCCTTGCAATGGCCCTCAGTAATGACCTGCAGTGTACTTGATTGAAATGAACATCCTTACACAGTTCCCCTCATCCGTGGGCAATCAGATTTACTTTCTTCCTTTTGATAGCAGGTGATAGGTACCTGTCTGGATACAGTTCAGAATATCCTTTAGAGGCCTGGAAGTGGCAGTCTCATTCATTCAGGACATATTAAGTGTCTACTATGTGGCAGGCGTCCCTGGGTAGTGCAAACAGTTAACATGCTTGGCTGCTAACTGAAAAGTTGGCGGTCTGAGTTCACTCAGAGGCACCTTGGAAGAAAGGCCTGGAGATCTACTTCCGAAAAATCAGCCATCGAAAACCCTATGGAACACAGTTCTACTCTCACACACACGGGGTCACCAAGACTCAGAATGACTCTATAGCAATGGGTTTTTATTATGTCCCAGACCCCACTCATGCGCTGGAAATGCAGCAGGGTATAGATAAAGGGTTGGTGGTTCAAACTCACCCAGAGGTGTCTTGGAAGACAGGCCTGGTGATCTGCTTCTGAAAGGTTACAGCCTTGAAAATCGTATGGTACACTTCTACCCTGGATACCTGGGATCACCATGAGTCAGAATAGATTGATGATAACTAACAATAACAACAATGTAAGACAAAGTCCTTGCTTTCTTGAATCTTACTTTCAGTCAGGGAGATAGACGCTCCCGGCAACCACTGGCTGGAGACGAAGAGTGGCGGCTCCTTTAAAAAGCCGCGTGGCCCCTCTGGTTGGCCATAGCTCCAGAATTCCCTTGAGTTATCGGTATATGCCGATACCTACCAGCTTTTCTTATTTCAGTTTCCTGCGTGGCTCCTGAAAGCTTTTGAGTTTGTGTCCTCTGAGCCATGATTTTATTATCATAGAGTAAGAACTTGATGGCATTCAACAGTTATAACAAACAGATTTCAGACCCCCAACCCCCATCTGGCCAGAGACAGTCTCTGGCTATTAGAAGAAGAAATAATTGGGATTGTTTTGTGATCAGAACAGCTGTGAGTGGGGAGATGAATTTAAACTGGGGGATACTGCAGGTCACAAGTGAGGGGCACTGTCAGAGGTGCCAGGAGGGGGGAGGGAGGGCACCTTTAATCGGAGTGCGTGATTGTAGGATCTGTTGAGCGTCTTGTCATTTGCAGCAATAGCATTCAGTTCACGTAACACCAGTCCACGGATTCTTCTCTTCTCCGTCCTCAGGAGAAAACAGATTCCCATGTAGCAGAGTATTTGGACAGCAGCAGACTACAGGGAAGAGAGCTTGTAGCGGAAAGTTGAGGAGGCTGGGTTCCCACTCTTGACTCTGCCCTGTACCAGCTCGGTGACCCAGGGCCAGTTGCCTCACCCCTGGGAACCCCAGAGTCCATCTGGTAAGTATGGGGATTGGATTAAATCATTTTAAAGGTCTCTTTAACTCCAAAAATCTGTATTTGTTTTTCAGTGCATTTCTTCTATGACTTAGTAAGGTATATGCTACAATTTTGGAATTACTCACTACAGCTTTGCCTATAAGAGTTTGAGCTTTGGATTCAGACAGATCTGAATTTCAGCCATGATCCTACCCATTTAACTTTGGGCTAGTTACTTAATCTCTCTAACCCTCAGTTTATAAAACCAGGATAATAATAATAATAATATTCAATGTATTCAAAACACTTTGTTCAGTGTTTTGGACATAGTAAAACTCAAATATTTAGCTGTTATTATCTAATGTTCCTGCTTCCTATAAAGTTTTAAATAATTTGGATTTTATCTAAAAATCTTTTAGAATATGGTGGGGGTGGGGAATCTCTTTTAAAACTTGCTTGGGTGATGTGGCTTGAGAGGTTTAATGGTGGGTAAGCTAAGTAATGGAGTGAGACTGAAATAGCTCCATGAAAGTAAAGCATATAATGTGGGAATAAATGAAGTTGCCACCCAGAACTAACAGCCAGAGCCCTGGCCGGACTGTAATTAATGAATACGATGGCTAAGATTTATAAGGATATTTTAAGAAGTAACTGCACAGCACGGAGCCCTGGGTTTTATGCCTGGGCTGAAGTAAGATCAATGGGAAACCCATCAGGCCCAAGATTTAATGGGTGGGGATGAGGCCTCTCCCCCTGGGTTGGGGCTTTGTGCATGGTGGCTACCGGGGAGGGTTTCTCTGGGGTGGAGGCCAGAGGGATGTGGCAAAAGATGATGAGTATTTGGAGCCAAAGCGCAGAGAAGGGAGAATGATGGCCCACACCTTTCTCCCTGTGCTTGAAAATGCAGAAAAGAGATTCCCAAATTTTTCCAGACAGGCTTCTTCTTTAGTGTCTGAGATGTGTCCCAGCTGGGGAGGACTAGCTACCAGGCCAGAGGTTTCTCAGCTTTCCTTCTTGAAGAAGACTTTGGACAGGGCTGCACTGAGTACTGGGCATATCTGCTTATAGGACCTTGGTTACCCTGAGGGTTTATGTGCTGAGATGCCATATCAGCAAATCACAGGCCTCTGTGGATGGCATCATTAGCACTGGCCTAAAGCGCATTCCAGAGTCCCTGGGTGGTGTGAAATGTTTACTTGCTCGGCTGCTAACTGGTTGGAGGTTCAAGACCACCCAGAGGTGCCTTGGAAGAAAGGCTTGGTGATGTACTTCCAAAAACTCAGCCATTGAAAACGCTATGGAGCACAGTTCTACTCTGACACATATAGGGTCCCTGTGAGTTGAGTTGAGTCTACGGCAGCTGGTCTTTAAGTACTTTACAGCTGGCCCATTTGCACCCTGGACCCTGCAGTGGGCCAGCATTTGCTTTGTGACTTTCCATGTTTTCATCAGCAGCAGAGAGAGGTGGATCACAATGTCCTTCTACAGTCTCTGTTCTGCAGTGGGATTTTGGGATAGAAAGCACATGTATGTTTTCAGCTCCCCCTTTGCTTTGTGCACAAAGAGGACTGAAGAATTAGAGCATGGCTTAGTAAGCCCCCCACTACTTTACTTCTGAGTGAGTACAAGAGGCCAGGGAAATGTGTAATTCAAGCTCACCCCTGGGGAAGATGATTTTCCTTCTTCCCTTGGTCAGTGCTTAACACTTTTACGCTACACCAGCTTTGCTCACGTTGTCCTTCTGCCTGGATAGCTGTCTCCCAGGACCCATCTTAGTTCCTTTAAGGGGTCAGTGACTCCTGGTCTGGCAGTGACCTAGGCTGCATATACTCTTTGTGTAGTTTGTTCTCACCGTCCGTGGATTGAATACCTGGATTACTCTATTTCACTCGCTTGTACTTTTTGTAGCTGGGTGGCCCTCTCTTTTTCATAGTCTAACTTTTCTTTAATCCTACCTCTTCTAAGTGCCTTCTTTGTTAAATACTTACCAACTATTTCCAAGTTTCAATTTCAGTTCTTTAGATTTGTTTTCTGGATGTGGTCACTATATGTCTTTCTCAGTAGCAGTTACACTGTAGACAGTGCTTGGTGGTGATACCTAGCCCTCCGTCAGTCCCAGGGATATACCCCTTTCATTTGTATAGAATACTCTATTTTATTAATAATTATAATCAACATTTATTGTGTGTTTATTTTGTATCAGGAACTGTGCTAAACACTTTGTATTGCATTTTATCATAAATTACACCACGTTATGCCCATTTTACAGATGATGAAACTAAGGCTCAGAGAGTTTCAGTAGCCTGCCCAAGGTCACAAAATTAGTACACATACCCATATCTGCCAGACTCAAAGCCCCATCCTTTTAATCATCACGCTATATTTCATATTCAGAATCTGGTTTGATCCCCTCAGCAATGCTGTAAGGTAGCTCTTACTATCTCTATTTTGAAGATGAGACGATAAAAAACAAAAACAAAGACCCAGGGAAGTTAGGTGACTTGACTAAGGAAATCCAATTACAAGATACAAAATGAAGATTTGAATGTAGGTCTTCTTATTCTACATTCAGTTCCTAACCCACTGCATCGTGGGGGTAGCCTTGAATGTTGAGGCTCATGTGTGTTTTGATCATTTTCTGCAACCTGGAACCTCTGGTATATATACGTATTTGCTTCATTCTTTCTGCCACTTCTTCCTCTTGCTGAGACCCCCACGAGTTAAGGCTGCAGAGGCTTCGCCCTTCCCAGGAAGAGTGATGAAGAAAGTGTGGCTTTGTCCTCGAGACAGAGCATCTAAATGGAGCCCATCTCAACCAGTTTTATCTGTGTGATACCAAGAAGGCAGCTGAGTGGAATTGTCTTGCCAATAAATGCATTAAACTTCTTTAATAGGCACAGATAATCCTTGTAAAACCAATTTAATCTTTCTGTCTGGGAGGTTAGACAATTAATTAAACAATGAATCAGCCATTTCTTTGATGAACATTTATTTATTGAATATCCATTAAATACCTAAGTCAGTTTCAGGTGCTGTAGGGCAAGGGTACAAAGAAATAACTTTGTTGTTGTTGTTAGGTGCTGCTGAGTCATTTCCCACTCATAGCAACCCTGTGTACAACAGAAGGAAGCACTGTCCGGTCCTGCACCATCCTCACAATTGTTGCTCTGTTTGAGCCCAATCGTTGCAGCCACTGTATTAATCCATTTCACTGAGGGTCTTCCTCTTTTTCCCTGACCCTCTACTTTACCCAGTATGATGTCCTTCTCCAGGGACTGGTCCCTCCTGATAACATGTCCTGATAACATCCTGGCTTCTAAGGAGCATTCTAGCTGTACTTCTCCCAAGACAGATTTGTTCATTCTTCTGGCAGTGCATGGTATATTTAATATTCTTTGCCAACACCATAATTCAAACGCATCAGTTCTTTGGTCTTCCTTATTGTCCGGCTCTCACATGCAAATGAGGTGATTGAAAATACCATGCCTTGGGTCAGGCACACCTTAGTTCTAAAAAGTGACATCTTTGCTTTTCAACACTTTGAAGACGTCTTTTGCAGCAGATTTGCCCAATGCAATATGTCGCTGATTTCTTGACTGCTGCTTCCGTGGGCATTGATTGTAGATCAAGTAAAATGAAATCCTTGACAACCTCCGTCTTTTCTCCGTTTGTCATGATGTTGCTTATTAGTCCAATTGTGAGGATTTTTGTTTTCTTTATGTTGAGATGTAATCCGTACTGAAGGCTGTAGTCTTTGATCTTCATCAGTAAGTACTTCAAGTCCTTTTCACTTTCAGCAATCGAGGTTGTGTCATCTGCATATTTCAGGTTGTTAATGAGTCTTCCTCTAATCCTGATGCTCCATTCTTCTTCATATAGTCTAGCTTCTTGGATTATTTGCTCAGCGTACATATTGAATAAATATGGTGAAAGGATACAACCCTGACACCTTGTTCTGTTCCAATGACTTCCTCTTGGTTTACGTACAGGTTCCACATGAGCACAATTAAGTGTTCTGGAATTCCCATTCTCAGTGTTATCCATAACTTGTTATGCATAGTCAATAAAACACAGGTAAATATCTTTCTGGTATTCTCTGCTTTCAGCCAAGATCTGTCTGATATCAGCAGTGATATCCCCTGTTTCACGTCCTCTTCTGAATCCAGCTTTAATTTCTGGGAGTTCCCTGTCGATGTTCTGCTGCAACCATTTTTGAATTATCTTCAGCAAAATTTTATGTGTGTGTGATCTTAATGATATTGTTCAATAATTTTCACAAGGATCACCTTTCTTTGGAATGGGCACATGTATGAATCTCTTCCAGTTGGTTGGCCAGGTAGCTGTCTTCCAAATTTCTTGGCATAGATGAGTGAGCACTTCCAGCATTGCATCCATTTGTTGAAACATCTTGATTGGTCTTCCATCAATTCCTGGAGCCTTGTTTTTCGCTATTCCCTTCAGTGTAGTTTGGACTTCTTCCTTCAGTACCATGGGTTCCTGATCATATGTTACCTCCTGAAACGGCTGAACATTGACCAATTCTTTTTGGTACAGTGACCCTGTGTATTCCTTCCATCTGCTTTGGATACTTCCTGCATCACTCAATATTTTGCAAGTAGACTCTTTCAAAATTGCAACCCGAGGCTTGAATTTTTTCTTCAGTTATTTCAACTTGAGAAATGCTGGTGTGTTTTTCCCTTTTGTTTTTCTAATTCCAGGTTTTTGCACATTTCGTTATAATAGTTTACTTTGTCTTCTGGAGCTGTCCTTTGAAACCTTCTGTTAAGCTCTTTTACTTCATCATTTGTTCCATTTGCTTTAGCTACTCTGCATTCAAGAGCAAGTTTCAGAGACTCTTCTGACATCCATTTTGGCCTTTTGTTTCTTTCTTGCCTTTTTAATGGCCTTTTGCTTTCTTCATATATGATGTCCTTGATGACATCCCACAACTTGTCTGGTCTTTTGTCGTTAGTGTTCAGTGCATCAAATCTATTCTTGAGATGGTCTCTAAATTCAAGTGCGATATACTCAAGGTCAGACTCTGGCTTTTACAGACTTGTTTTAATTTTCTTCAGCTCCACTTGAACTTGCATATGAGCAGTTGATGGTCTGTTCTGCAGCTGGCCCCTGGCCTTATTCTGACTGACGATATGGAGCTTCTTTATCATTCTATAGATCTTTATCTATATTTTATAGATGTATATTTTATAGATCTTTATAGAGCGATATATTTATCATTCTATAGATGTAGTCATTCATATGTATTCGATTAGGCAAGGTCCACTTGTATAGTTGCCATTTATGTTGTTGAAATAAAGTATTTTCAATGAGGAAGTTGTTGGTTTTGCAAACTTCTGTCATGCAATCTCTGGCATCGTTTCTATCAACAAGGCCGTATTTTCCAACTATTGATCCTTCTTTGTATCCAACTTTCACATTCCAATCACCAGTAATTATTAATGCATTTTGATTGCATGTTTGATCAATTTAAGAATGCAGAAGTTGGTAAAAATCTTCAGTTTCCTCATCTTTGGCATTAGTGGTTGCTTCGTAAATTTGATTAATATTCATATTAACTGGTCTTCCTTGTAGATGTATGGATATCATCCTATCACTGACAGTATTGTACTTCAGGATAGATCTTGAAATGTTCTTTTTGACGATGAATGCAACACCATTCCTCTTCAATTTCTCATTCTTGGCACAGTAGATCATATGATTGTCTGATTTAAAATGGCCAATATCAGTCCATTTTAGCTCACTGATGCCTAAGATATCCATGTTTAGGCATTCCATTTCATTTTTGACGATTTCCAATTTTCCTAGATTCATACTTTGTATATTCCATGTTTTGATTATTCCTGGATGTTTGCAGCTGTTTCTTCTCATTTTGAGTTATGCCACATCAGCAAATGAAGGTCCCAAGAGCTTTACTCCATCCGCGTCATTAAGGTTGACTTTACTTTGAGGAAGCAACTCTTCCCTAGTCGTATTTTGAGTGGATTCCAGCCTCAGTGGCTCATCTTCTGGCACTATATCAGACAATGTTCTGCTGCTATTCATAAAGTTTTCACTGGCTAGTTTTTTTATAAGTAGATCACCAGGTTCTTCTTCCTAATCTTTCTTAATTTGGAAGCTCTGCTGAAACCTGTTCACCATGGGTGACCCTGCTGGTATTTGAAATACTGGTGGCATAACTTCCATCATCACAGCAACATGGAAGCCACCGTAGTATGACAAACTGACAGAGGAGTAGTAGGAGTGAATGCATAAAACCAAGAAAGTGGAGAAGGAAATGCTTAACACTTCCTTGGAAAGGTATGGAGGAAGATCAGAATCAGAAAAGAAGATTTGCAGATGAGGGGATATCTGAATTAGGTCTCTAACAATGAGCAGGAGTTGATTTGGGGAAGAAGGGCAAAGGAAATGGAAAATGTTCTAGACAGAGAGAACACAGGCTTTTGGAAGAAGGTGACTCATGGGAGAAGTGACTGGAAAAGTAATTGGGGCCAAATTATGAATGGCCTTGGGTACCACACTGAAGTATTTGATTTTCCTTGTAAGTGATGGGTACCACAGAATATTTTAAAGCAAGGTGGTGACAGGAGCAGACTTGCATTTAGAGTGGGGAGAGACAGGAGGCAGGTCTCCATTGAAGGCATGAGGCCAGGTCTACTTCTTCACTGCAGCCTGACAGATGTTAGCTCAGGGCAGCACAGGATGACACTTGAATAGATGGAACATGACTGATGATGATACTATCAACCTGGATGGGAAATTTGGAATGAAGAGGAATTGTGAGAATGGGAGCAAAAGAAAAGTGGGATGGAGTTCATGAATTTCGAATATATCATACTAAATTTGAGATGCTTTTGGGACATCTAGGTGGATGTTTTCAAGAGACAAGCTGGAATGTAGGACTGGATTTTTGGAGAGAAGTTAGACCTAGTTAGCTTTATATTTAGAAGTGATCAACATATAGAAATTGTTCACTGTGGGTATAAATGAAGTCACTTTGGAGAATGTTAAGAGGACTTACAAAACTACGTCTAGAGTTAACCATCTCACCGATTAGCAGTTAGGGTATTGAACTCCCTTCGTCTAGTGGCATCTTTTCTGGTAGTATTAGAAAGATCCATTTTATCTCTGACTGCAGCAGAATGGAGAAATCTCTAGATTGTTTTCATGCACTTTAAAGGGAGTCTCTGAGTCATTTCTTTGTTCTCACTAATGCCATTCAGGCCAATTCAGTTCAACACACTGATCAAGTCCCTAGTATATGAAAGTTACTGGTCTGGGTACTGCAGAGTTTACAAAAGGAGTAACTCCTGCCCTCAGGGAACTCCTGATATCTTAGAGAACAGTAACTAAGCAAGAGTGGTGTGACTATAATGCAAGGTGGAATAAAGTAAGTGACATTTACATTAATAAATTAAACACCATGGTCAAAAAATGGCATAATTAATATTTTTGCAGAGGTCGGGAAATGTACCATAGAAAAGGTGGCCTTGAAGGATGAACAGCTTTATGATCAGCAGAAATAGTGGAGATTAGTGATGGAAGAAACAATAAAACCAAAGTGACAGAGGGGGATTAAGTTTGGCTGGTTTGTAGGGGAACACTGGGAGGTAAACCTGGGAAGATGGATTAAGGCCTTGAATGCTGGGATGGAGAGATTGTATTTGATTTCATACTTCGCAGAGCTCAGGCTCTCTTTCAACAATATTTAAGAGGTCAGTACTTGCCCTTCCCCAATTTCAGAACAAATGAGTATTAGAAGAACTGTGGTCCTTTTTCAAGGAGAAAGTTAATTGATTGGTATTACAGGGTCATCATATATGGCCAACCCAAAATTGAAAATTCACTTCTGAAGACAGATATGGTTTGTTTAGAACTAAGCTACAGCCCAAATCCCCATTTGCTTAGATCCAGATCTGTATTTTCTTAGTACATGGTTCCCTTGAGGGGACTGCTCCTGTTTTTCTCGGAAGTCATTTGTTATCTTAAATATTGGCATCTACGAGATAAGAGTTTTCTAAGTCACATTTACAGAATGCTTGTAAACACTCCTCATGGTTAAAACAGGTTCCTTCATTGACCTTGTGCCATTGATGTGCTCCAAGCTACTTTAGGACATTAAATTCCCTGAAGCTTTACTGTGGAAACATACTCCCAGGTCATAATTCTTCCCTCTGCCTAGGCGTGGGCCCCAGACATTTATGCAGTGGCTCACATAACCAATCCAACAGAATTTTCAGTAAAACCTGAGCTGCCATGGGGAAACAATATTTCCTTTCCTAATTGCTCATAACTTTATCCTATTTCTTCTAACAGCAATTGAAGATGACATTACAGTCCCTTTTATGTCAGTTGACGACGCATGATTCTCTCCTGGAACAGCCAACGACTGTATTTACTAACACATTAAAAAACATCGATGAGTATTCAGGCCAGAGCCATTTTCACATCAGTATTTTATGTGCACATCAGGTGGTGGAATGTTGAAAAGGGGTTTCAGTTTTATAAAAAGCATCTCCCCCCTTGCAAATAGATCCACCCTTCACAATGGAAGGCATGTGAATGACCAGATGTACTTGCTTTTCTGTTTGTATCATCCATCCCTACCTCCAGCCTAGATCCATTTTTTGTCCTTCCCTGCCTTGCTCTTGTACTTGGGGAGACTGTCCCTGCAGACCACATCATCTGAACTTTTTTGCCTATTGGCTTCTGATTGAGTTTGGCCAGTGGGAGACACCAGCAGGAGATCAGAAGATGAGAGGAGAGAGGATCATGGCGTTTCTTTCTTGTTCCCTCCAGTGTTGTGTTTCTGGTGGTAGCTACACCCTGCCATGACTATAGCTCTCGCTGGGTTCTGGTAACACTAATTCCTTCTCTTGCCCCTTCTGCCCTGGAAGTATAACAGCTTTCAACTATTGCCAGTCTCCGAGTGCCTCAGCATGAGTAGGTAACCCCTTCATTTAGGTCTCTTTATTTGAGCCATTTGGGGTAAATTGCATTTCTCATTGGGAAATACTACATATTGCAGTTTTCAGGTAAATTACTTGGTAAGTGAGCTGTCTGTTCACCTTGCCCATAACCTGCCTGGGCCTTTCTTTCATGGCCATCAGGAGGCCTACTATGGAAATATCATTAGAAGTAATTAATTATAGAAAATCGAAGTTTCACTTCTGAAAAAGAAAAAAAAAAAAAATGGGGCCAGAATACTTTGAATAGATACCCAATGTGTTATAGGTTTTATATGCATAGCCCATAAGATGATAAGATTTCAGTGTGAACGAAGTGTTCAGTGATGAAAAAAAGGTCAGGGGAAGAAGCATAGGTGATCAGCTCCATGTGATTCAGTGAATTTATATTTGCAAGGCAGCAGAGACAATGGCATAGGTGAAATCTTGAAAAATACTAAAAGCTTGTCCCACACGTACGGATTCCTGATAGAGGTTTGCTGCTGTTGATCTGCATGATTAGGGTGGAAAGGAATGTTGTCAAATTATTCCCAGTACCAAGTGCTGTAGTGTAAGAAATGCATAGATTGCTCAGAGTGAGGATTCTGGAGGAGATCTAGCTCTAGTCTCACTTTTACCACTGTGAGAACTTGACCAAGTCATTGTGCCTCAATTTTACCATAGGCCATGGGGGATAATTATAACCATTATATCTAGTTGACAGGATTGCTATAACATTTAATGGTAGATGTAAAAGCATTAGGCTATAAATATGTTACCTTCTACTAGAATATGATCACTTGTTAATGGAGGTGGAGGTTAAATAATTGATTTCCTTTAATGTGAGTAATGTGTATGATTTAAAAGCCAATCCTGTTATCTAAGACTGTGTCTGAAGGGGCTCACTAGGACCTAAAGCTCAGATGTAAACCTATCTGACCATTTTGCCTGTATGATGCCTATACACAGAAGATGCCCAACAAGTATTTGTGGACAGGATTTTATTTTCTCTAGGTTAGTTTGGGTGTAATTGACATTTCAGTGACTGTGATGGCATAGACTGAAACACCTAGATGACTTTTGTAGCACCTTAATTTTGATTAGATCTCAGCTAAATTGATGGACAGTTTCTCATGTTTATAATAAGGACTAAGAGTGATGGATGATTCCTACTGGGCTTCTATAATAATTAACCATACAAAATGTGCTGGAACTTTCTTGTATTCAGTGACTCTGTAGAGCAAGTAATGAATGAGACTATGAAGAAAATTCTGAATTTGGTAGAAATAATAACAGTCTTTTAATGAAGAAAAATAGATACGATTGGGATCATCTCTTCCTGTCAAAAACGAGAAGAGGAGATCTTTAACTGTGAGAGATATTATAAAATCATTGAAATAACATGGATTCTGGCATCAGAAAAGTCTTCATTTCTAACTGCATGATCTTGGATGCTTTTATTAACCCCTCTGAGTCTCATTTCTCCCATATTTAAAATGCACGTAAAATACCAAGATTGTCATAAACATGTTGTGTGTGTGTGTGAGAGAGAGAGAATGAGGTGCCTAGCACAGTGCCTGGCATAGAGAAGGTGCTTAGAGTCAATTATTTATGAGAACAGTAGTGTGACTTCAATTTCCCACCTTTTCCAAAGACTATGCTATGTTAATGTAACAAATAAACCCTAAAGTATCTGTCTTAACATGACAAAGGTTTATTTGTTCCTTATGTCACATTCTAACACGGTTAGGTGACTCTCCTTCAGGAGGCGACTCAGAGGTCTGAGATTCCTCCATCATGTAGTTATGCTTGATGGGTCTCATGGTTTCAGAGGGAGGGAAGGGAAGTAAGTGGTAGAAGATCCTAGCACGATGCTTTTAAGGATCAGGACTGGAAATTGTTTACATCTCTTCCATCTACCTTTTATTGGCCTAAACTTAGTCATATGGCCTCTGACTTAATTGTAAGAAAGGCTGGGAAATTGAGCCTCCCTGTGTTCTCAAGAGAAAAAAAAAGTCCCTGCCATACGTAGCAGTTCTAAGACTTCTCTGACTCACTGGTCCAAGAAAATGGATTGATAAAATGCTTCTTCTTTGTATTTGATCACTTCCGTATTGACTTTTTATATTACAGTACGTCAGGACCTGGTTTATTCATCTCCTAGCCTTAGAAAGAAGCACGCATGTTCTAGTCCGCCATGGAAGGTGAAACTTAAAGGGGGCTGAGCCTTAAGCTACTTTCTGCCCCTGCCGTGGACAAGCAACAGTAGAAGAATGAAGGTTATCAGCTTAGAGAATGGGGAACATGCAGCGATCAGTTGTTTGGCTACAGGGACCTGTTGTGAAGAGCAGGAATATAAAGCTGCCTGGGGCTTTAGCAGATGAAGCAAGAAGCCCATAAGAACCTCAGAGATTAAGGAGGAAAAAAAGTCTCAGTGATCTCAGGTTATCACGGCAGTTAAAGGAAGGGAAGCTGCCAGCTCACCTTGTTGAGAGTGAGGCTATAATGGCAAGGTGCTGGCTGAGTCATGACTAGGAATAAAATCTCAGGAAATAGTTATTGTAAAACGCAGGAGGAGCCTGCAACTTGGAAAAAAGTTTTGAATTTATCTATACCTTTTATAAAAATATGCTGGCCTGACTCTCTTTTACTACATTTTTTTTTTACTGCCAGTAACGTTTATATTTGAAATATGACTGGTGAGTAGTAATTAGACTTTATATATGAACCTTTATTAATGACATTCTTACAATTTTTTGTGTGTGTATGTGTAAAGTGCTTGGAAAATTTGGGCCCCAAACTCATCAGCCTTGTTCACTCCCACCTGTGTGTCTTTGTTTATGCTGATTTTCTTCCTTATACTCTTTGCTATTCAAAAGCTTCCTTTCTTAAACTTCTAACTAAAGCACCACCTAGTCCACGAAGCTGTCCCTGGTGATTGTCAATGAACTAAAGGGTCTATTGTCAATGAACTCTAAAAGCACTTATTGTTCATGTGTCATCACTGGACATTTAATCACATCCTGCCTTGTAACATTTCTTGGTGTGTTTCATGTTGTAATTTTTTTTATCGTTGTAAAAATATAGGTAACACAACATTTACCAATTCAACATTTTTCACTTGTACAGTTCAGTGAAACCAATTACATCAGTCATGTTGTGCAATCATCACCAACATCCATTGCCATATTTCCCATCCCCATAAACAGAAACTCAATGCTAGTTAAACCAAGATTTCCCTCTTTCCCTTTCCCTCCTGCCCTCATGTTGTTCTTTAATTCTAAAATTTTAGTTGTGCTTCTATTGGACCACGTCTGTTCTCTGCAACCCTAAGCTCAGTGCAAAGCACACAGTAGATGCTCTATATTGTGTCGATAAATGCATGCAATGGCCTGGACAGATTAGGGATGGAGGCAGATGTAGCAAGAAGTGAAGACATGGTAAAAACATGGTTGCCTTTCTAAGAATACAGCTTTGGGGATGTGGTGTTGGAGGCGTCTCTGTTGGTACTTTTCTGCATCATTGAGAGGAGAGATGCCATTTACAGAAGCACCATCCTTTTTTCTTTCAATAATTGAAGTGGCAGGGAATTAAGCTGGAGCCTCATCAAGCACATCTAGAAACACCCAGTTGTCAGTCTCCTATTGGGCGAGTGAATCATGCTCATGCACTTTGTGAGCTTAAGAGGAAATGCACTCTATAGACAAGCCTAATTTTTTCTTTGGTGGTTGTTATTATTGATGTTGGGATAACTGTGAATATAAATAGAGCTGCACTTTCATAGGCAGTAGGGTTTCCTGGGGACACCTGGGGGTTGAAGAAAAAGTGAGCTTGTGGGGCAGGTAATCGTCTATCTTCCTAACAGCCCTGTGTCTCCAGTGCCCACTGGGTTTTAAATCCTGCAGCTGACTCTGTATCAGGGCCTGGTGCAATCTCCATGACTCACTCCTTGGAGCAGCTGCTCTCTTTAGACTGATCAACACCAGGGAGAGCAACCTGACCAGTCACCAGCAGCTTTAGACCCATCTGTTTTCATTTTGATTAAATAAATATATCCAGCATCTGCTGTGTGCCAGGTACTGGGGAAAGGGAGCTGATTTGGGCCCTAGTGAAAAGGCATATCAGGGAACACTGGTAACGTCACAGTGTGTAGAGTCAGAGGTAAGCCTCAGAGTCCCAGGGCTTTGGGTTCTATTTGCTTTTTATTTTGAGCTATCATTTAGTGAGCGCTTACTATGTATCAGGCACAATGCTGAAATTTTACATGTATTATCTCATTTAATGTGTCTGGTATTCCTCTTCTCCCAATCCATTTATTCATTAAATCATTCAGAAATATGTATTGATCACCTATGATGTGCCTGGCAATGTTCTTTTTTTAATTTTTCCCATACAAAAATGTATACATACATTGTTTTGTGACTCTGATTGCTCTCCCCATACTGTGACAGCACACTCCTCCTTTCCACCCCTGCTTCCCCGTATCCATTCAACCAGCTCCTAACCCTCTCTGCCTTCCCATGTCACCTCCAGACAGAAGCTGCCTGATTAGTCTCTTGTATCTACTAGAGCTAAGAGGCACACTCCTCACGAGTATCATTTTATGTCCCAAAGTCCAGTCCAATCCTTGTCTGAAAAGTTGGCCTCAGAAATTGTTTTAGTTCTGGGCTGATACAGAATCCAGGGGCCGTGCTTTCCGGGGTTCCTCCAGTCTCAGACCATTAAGTCTGGTCTTTTTACTAGAATTTGGGTTCTGCACCCCACCTTTCTCCTGCTCCATCCGGAACTCTCTGTTGTGTTCCCTGTCAGGGCAGTCATTGGTGGTAGCCAGGCTCCATCTAGTTCTTCTGGTCTCAGGCTGATGAAGTCTCTGGTTTATGTGGCCCTTTCTGTCTCTTGGGCGAATACTTTCCTTGTGTCTTTGGTGTTCTTCATTCTCCTTTACTCCAGGTGTTTGAGACCAATTGATGCATCTTAGATGGCTGCTCACTAGCTTTTAAGATCCCAGACACCACTCACCAAAGTAGGATGCAGAACATTTTCTTAATAAGCCTTGTTATTCCAGTTGACCTAGATGTCCCCTAAAAGCATGGTCCCCATACCCCTACCCCTGCTACTCTGTCCCTCAAAGTGTTGGATTGTATTCAGGAAACTTCTTAGCTTTGGTTTAGTGCAGTTGTGCTGACTTCCGCTGTAGTGTGTGCTGTCCTTCCCTTTACCTAAGATAATTCTTATCTGCTATCTAGTTAGTAAATAACCCTTACCCTCCCTCCCCACCCTCGTAACCATCAAAGAATGTTTTCTTCTGTGTTTACACCTTTTCTTGAGTTCTTATAATAATGGTCTTATGCAATATTTGTCCTTCTGTGACTGACTAAATTCACTCAGCATAATGACCTCCAGCTTCCTCCATGTTATGTTTCACGGCTTCATCCTTGTTCTTTATTGTTGTGTAGTACTCCATTGTGTGGATATACCATAATATGTTTATCCATTTGTCTGTTGATGGGCACCTAGGTTGTTTCCATCTTTTTGCTAGCCTTGTTGGGGTGAGATAATATCTCATTGTAGTTTTGATCTGCATTTCTCTAATGGCTAATGATCGTGAGCATTTCTTCATGTGCCTGTTAGCTGCCTGGATATCTTCTTTGGCGAAGTGCCTGTTCATATCCTTCGCCCATTTTTTAATTGGGTTATTTGTTTTTTTGTTGTTGAGGTTTTGCAGTATCTCGTAGATTTTAGAGATTAGACGCTGATCGTATTTGTCATAGCCAAATTTTTTTTCCCAGCCTGTAGGTTGTCTTTTGATTCTTTTGGTGAAGTCTTTGGATGAGCATTTTGATTTTTAGGAGCTCGCATTTACGTAGCCTCTCTTCTGGTGCTTGTGCATTGTTACTTATGGTTCATATTGTGTTTATGCCACGTATTAGGGCTCCTAGCATTGTCCCTAATTTTTTCTTCCATGATCTTTATCGTTTTCTATTTTATATTTAAGTCTTTGATCCATTTTGAGTTAGTTTTTGTATGTGGTGTGAGGTATGGGTTTTATTTCAGTTTTTTGCAGATGGATATCTAGTTATGCCAGCACCATTTGTTAAAGAGACTGTCTTTTCCCCAGTTAACGGACTTCAGGCCTTTGTCAAATATTAGCTGCTCATAGGTGGATAAATTTATGTCTGGATTCTCAATTCTGTTCCATTGGTCTCTGTATCTCTTGTTGTACCAGTACCAGGCTGTTTTGACTACCGTGACAATATAATAGGTTCTAAAATCAGGTAGTGTGAGGTCTCCCACTTTGTTCTTCTTCTTGAGTAATGC
Source organism: Dugong dugon (assembly GCA_030035585.1). Classification (NCBI taxonomy): domain Eukaryota; kingdom Metazoa; phylum Chordata; class Mammalia; order Sirenia; family Dugongidae; genus Dugong; species Dugong dugon. The sequence goes on along the minus strand of CM057469.1, from coordinate 39,780,772 downwards.
TTTACTTATTCGGGGCTTCTTCCCTTTTCATGTGAAGTTGATGATTTGTTTCTCCATCTCATTAAAAAATGCCGGTGGAATTTGGCTCAGGATTGCATTGTATCTGTAGGTCACTTTGGGTAGAACTGACATTTTCACAATGTTGAGTCTACCTATCCACGAGCAAGGTATGTTTTTCCACTTATGCAGGTCTCTTGGTTTCTTGCAGTAGTGTCTTGTGGTTTTCATTGTATAGGTCTTTACGTCTCTGGTTAGATTTATTCCTAAGTATTTTATCTTCTTGGGGGCTATTGTAAATGGTATTGATTTGGTGATTCCCTCTTCGAGGTTCTGTTTGTTGGTGTAAAGGAATCCAACTGATTTTCATATGTTTATCTTGTATCCTGAAACTTTGCTGAAATCTTCTATTAGTTCCGGTAGTTTCCTTGTGGATTGTTTGGGGTTTTCTGTGTATAAAATCATATCATCTGCAAACAGAGATACTTTGACTTCTTCCCTACCAATTTGGATGCTCTTTATTTCCTTTTCTAGCCTAATTGCTCTGGCTAGGGCCTCCAGCAAAATGTTGAATAAGAGTTGTGATAAAAGGCATCCTTGTCTGGTTCCCATTCTCAAGGGAAATGCTTTCAAAGTCTCTCCATTTAGGATGATGTTGGCTGTTGGCTTTGTATAAATGCCCTTAATTATGTTGAGGAATTTCCCTTCTATTCCTGTTTTGTTGAGAGTTTTTATCATGACTGAGTGTTGGACTTTGTCAAATGCCTTTTCTGCATTGATTGATAAGATCATGTGATTCCTGTCTTTTTGTTTTATTTATGTGATGGATTACATTGATTGTTTTTCTAATGTTGAACCATCCCTGCATACCTGGTATAAATCGCACTTGATCATGGTGAATTCTTTTTTGATATGTTGCTGAATTCCATTGGCTAGAATTATGTTGAGGATTTTTGTGTCAATGTTCATGAGGGATATTGGTCTGTGATTTTCTTTTTTTGTGGTGTCTTTACGTGGTTTTGGTGTCAGGGTTATGCTGGCTTCCTAGAATGAACTGGGGAGTATTCATCCTATTCTGTGCTCTGAAATACCTTTAGCAGTAGTGGTGTTAAGTCTTCTCTGAATGTTTGGTACAACTCTCCAGTGAAGCCATCCTGGCCAGGGATTTTTTTTTTCTTGGAGTCTTTTAATTACCTGTTCAATCTCTTCTTTTGTTATGGGTTTATTTAGTTGTTCTACCTCTGTTTGTGTTAGTTTCGGTAGGTAGTGAGTTTCTAGAAATTTGTCTGTTTCCTCTAGGTTTTCAAATTTGTTAGAGTACAGTTTGTCATAGTATTCTGTTAGGATTCTTTTAATTTCAGTTGGGTCTGTTGTGGTATCACTCACCTCATTTCTTATACGGGTTATTTGCTTCCTCTCCTGCTTTTCTTTTGTCAGTTTGTCCAATGGTTTATCAATGTTGTTGATCTTTTCAAAGAACCAGCTTTTGGTCTTGTTTACTCTTTCAGTTGTTTTTCTATTCTCTATTTCATTTAATTCTGCTCTAATTCTTATTATTTCCTTTCTTCTGGTGCCTGAGGGCTTCTTTTGCTGCTCTCTTTCTACTTGTTCCAGTTGTAGGGTTAATGTTTTGATTATGGCCCTTTCTTCTTTTTGGATGTGTGCCTTTATTGCTGTAAACTGACCTCTGAGCACAGCTTTTGATGTGTCCCAAAGGTTCTGGTAGGATGTGTTTTCATTCTTGTTTGATTCTATGAATTTCTTTATTCCATCCTTAATTTCTTCTATAACCCAGTAGTTTTTCAGCAGGTGTTGTTCATTTTCCATGTGTTTTATTTTTTTCCCTTGCTTTTTCTGTTGTTGATTTCTACTTTTATGGCTTTAGGGTCAGAAAAGATGCTTTGTAATATTTTGATGCTTTGGATTTTGTTAAGGCTTGCTTTATGGCCTAATATGTGGTCTATTCTGGAGAATGTTCCATGTGCAATGGAAAGGAAAGTATACTTGGCTGCTGTTGGGTGGAGTGTTCGGTATATCTGTATGAGAGCAGGTTGGTTGATTGTAGCATTAAGCTCTTCCATGTCTTTGTTGAGCTTCTTTCTGGATGTTCTTTCCTTTATCAAAAGCGGTGTGTTGAAATCTCCTACTACTATTGTGGAGCTGTCTCTCTTTTCAGTGCTGTTAGTTTTTTTAATGTATTTTGGAGCCTTGTCATTGGGTGCATAAATATTTATTATAGTTATGTCCTCCTGGTGTATTGACCCTTTAATCAGTATATAGTGTCCTTCCTTATACTTTGTGGTGGATTTTACTTTAAAGTCTATTTTGTCAGAGATTAATATTGCCACTCCTGCTCATTTTTGAGTGTTGTTTGTTTGATATATTTTTTTCCATCCGTTGAGTTTTAGTTTGTTTGTGTCTTTAAGTCTAAGGTGTGTCTCTTGTAGGCAGCATATTGATGGATCATGTTTTTTTAAATCCAATCTGCCACTCTCTGTCTCTTTATTGGTGCATTTAGTCCATTTACATTCAGCGTAATTATTGATTGGTATGAGTTTAGTGCTGTCATTTTGATGTCTTTATTTGCATGTTGTTCACAGTTTCTTTGTTCCACTTAATTTTCTGTGCTGAGTTGTTTTTCTTTATGTCTTTTCTTTTCATCTTTTCCATTGTTGTTGATTTTGTGTTTGCTGAGTCTTTATATTTTTCTCGTTTTTTATTTTGACTTGTAGGATTGTTAGTTTCCTTTGTGCTTACTTTAATATTTGCCCCTATTTTTCTAAGTTTATACCAGTCTTTTATTTCTTTATATCACCTTGACTTCCTCTCCATATGAAAAATCTATGTCTACATTTTTTAAGTCCCTCTTTTTTGTTTTAATGTTGTCATCTTTTACATATTGACTTCTGTTTCCCTATTACAGTGTTATAGCTTTGGTTTCCTTTTGTGACTTCCCTATCTGCATTGATGTCTGGTTGCTCTGTCCTGTGTTCTAGTCTTGGGTTGTTATCTGATGTTACTGATTTTCTAACCGGAGGACTCCCTTTAGTATTTCTTGTAATTTTGGTTTGGTTTTTGCAAATTTCCTGAAGTTCTGTTTCCCTGGAAATGCCCTAATTTGCCATCGTGTTTGAGAGACAGTTTTGCTGGATATATAATTCTTGGCTGCCAGTTTTCTTCCTTCAAGGCTTTATATATGTCATCCCATTGCCTTCTTGCCTGTGTGGTTTCTGCTGAGTAGTCAGAAGTTAGTCTTACTGACTCTCCTTTGTAGATGACTTTTCTTTTATCCCTAGCCACTGTTAAAATTCTTTCTTTATCTTTGGTTTTGGCAAGTTTGATTATACTATGTCTTGGTGACTTTCTTTTGGGATCTACCTTATGTGGGGTTCGATGAGCATCTTGGATAGATATCTTGTCATCTTTCATGATATCAGGGAAGTTTCCTGCCAACAAATCTTCAAAAATTCTCTCTGGATTTTCTGTTATCCCCCCTTGTTCTGGTAACTCCAGTCACTCATAGGTTATTCCTCTTGATAGAGTCCCAAATAATTCTTAGGATTTTTTCTTTTTTTTTTTTTTTAATCATTTTATCTGATTTTTCCTCAGATAAGTTGGTGTCAAGTGCTTTATCTTTGATCTCACTAATTTTGACTTTCATTGCCTCAATTCTGCTCCTATGACTTTCTATTGAGTTGTCTAATTCTGAAATTCTATTGTTAATCTTCTGGATTTCTGATGGTTGTCTCTCTATGGATTCTTGCAGCCTGTTAAATTTGTTGTTATGCTCTTCTCCAATCTTTTTAATTTCCTGTATTGCATGTTCTATGTTTTGCTTAATTTCCTTCCTAATTTCTTGAAGAGTTCTGTGTATTAATCTTTTGTATTCTGCCTCTGGTAATTCCAAGAAATCTTCCTCCTGTGGAAAATTTCTAAATTTTTTTAATTTGGGAGCTTGCTGAAGCCATCATGGATTGCCTCTTTATGTGATTTGATATTGACGGTTGTCTCTGAGCCATCAATAAGTTATTATATTTATTTATTTTATGTTTCCTTACTGTGTCCTAGCTTCTTGTTTTGTTTTGATATTCCCAAATAGGCTGCTCATATTAGCTAGTATGATTTTTGGCACCTTTGAAGCTCCAATGTCCTGTCACCAGGTTGTTAGATCTGTTACTAGGTATGTGAGCTCAGGAGTCCGCCCACTTCTGTATGGATTCAGCTCAGGTGCCCAGGTGGATAGCCACCAAGTGCGTGGTGTAGGCTCTCACTTACAGTCCTAGACAGACATGGGTGACTGGTGTAGACATAGGTATCTGGCTGCAACAGGGGGACACACTCTGAGCAAGGCAGGGGTCTGACAGCCACCCCCAAGTGTCCAGGAGGAAGGTGTGTCCCTGTTCCCTAGAGCACATAGGTGGGTGAGTTTTGCAGCCAAACTATGAGCACCTAATGCCGTCTGCTGTAGGGACTGGGGGGTACCTCTTATTCATGGGCCGCTATTGTGGGCGGCTAGGTGGCGTGGGTGGAGTCACCAGTCCTCAGACCCCTGATGTGGGTAGGTGAAGACCCTGCTTAATGGGTAGAGCAGTGTCAAATGTCAAGAACCTGCCACGTCACAGCTGAAACAGTTGAAGTTAGAGTTCCCGTATATATGCCGTTGGACTGCTGTAATGAGGGCCTATGCTGCTGCGATGGGCCCAAACGAGTCTATGCAGCTGGAAAGGCACTCAAAGTCTGTGGATCCCTTAGGCCTGTGTCTAGGCAAAGGAGCTGTGCCTACCCTGGGTTCCTGGGTTGGGGAGCCAGCAGTTTTATTTTTTCCCGTTTGTTAATTTGCTCACTCTCCAAGGCAGGGAGAGTGGCTCCGGGCATGTGACGGATCCTACTTCTGGCCCAGGGGACATGGCAACTGCTGAAGCCAGTCCGGGGCCCAGTGCAGAGTAGGGAGCGGGGAGGTAAACAGGAGAGAGGTTTTTCCCCAAGAGGGGTGTTTTTAATGCATGTGGTAGGCCGTTCGCAATTACTTATCTTTCCCTGGATCGAAGAAGGCTACTTCTCACTGGTTCTGGGTGGTCGTAGACTCTCTGGCTCTGGGTCACTCCCGGTACGGAAAACACACCTCCTGAACATGGCTGTTTGCCTTCCTCACCGCTCACCCACCAGCTGCTCAGGCCTGAAGGGCTCAGGCTTTCACTGGGTCAGGTCTGGCAACTCCTGGCTGCTTCTGAACCATCTCTCCCTCCCCCTGCCACTCAGTCCAGTTCGTCAACTCTGCCTTTGATGTTCAGGGCTCCCAGACTGCCATATATAATCTAATGACTTGTTTTGGGTCTTTGTTGTAAGAAGATCCACTGGAAGCATCCGACTACTCTGCCATCTTGGCCCCACCCTCCCTGGCAATGTTCTTAAAGGTCCTATGAATACTACAACACATACTGTGGACAAAATTCCTCCCCACATAGATGTTATATTCTGTTAGCTGAGACAGACAATAAGCAAAATACGTGAGTAAATTAATCATTGTGTTAGATGATAAATGTTAGGGAAAAACAAGGCAGTGAAGAAGGACAGGGTGGCTGGGGAAGGTCTGAGAGAGAAGATGAACTTCGAATAAAGACATAGAGGTGATAAGGGTGCGGACCATACGAATATTTGAGGAATGTGAATGTTGCAGAGAGAGGATGCTAAAAGTGCAAAGCCCTGAGAAATAGCAGAGAGGCCTATGAGGCTGTAGTGGAAAAAGAGAGAGAGAAAACAGAATAATGGGAGGTAAGATCATGAAGCCTTGTAGGCCACTGCAAGCAATTTGGCTTTTACAGTTCGTAAGACGAGAAGCCACTGGAGAGTTTTGAGCAGAAAGAAAGATATGATCGGACTCACTCTGGATAATGTCTTGACTAAAGACTTGCTGGGCAGAAAGATAGTTAGGAAACTAACGCGTTATCTGCATAAAAGAGGATGATGGCTTGGACAAGGATTCTAGCAGTGGAGATAGTGAAAAGAGGCTGGGTTTGGGATATATTTTTAAAGATAGAGCCAACAGGATTTTCTGACAGGTTTAATATGGGATATTAAGAGAAAGTTTATAGTAAGGCTTTAAGTATGATTAATTGGAAGAATGGAGATGCCAGCTTTTCAGATCAGGAAGAGTATGGGAGGAGCAGAAGTGGGGGGAAAGATTAGGAGCTGCATTCTAGGTATGTTCCGATTTAGATGCCTATGTTATGAGATATCCAAGTGTAGATGTGGAGTGGGAGATGTACAAATATAGAGTTCAGGGAAGAGGTTTATGTTAGATAGATAAATTTCGACATCATCAGCATATGGATGATGTTTGAAGCCAAGAGCCTGGGTAAGGTCACCAAGGGAGATGAGGAAACTGAAGTTTTTAACAGTTAAATAATTTACCCAAGATCATATAGCAAGTCATTGGCAGAGCAGGAACTCAAACCCAGGTCCATCTGGCCACCAAGCCTGTGCTCTTCACCGCTATGGTATTGTGCCTCCTCTACTCATGATACTAATGGCTGATAGTGAATAGTTTCCTGGACTTGACAGATTGGAGAATCCATTCCTTTCTGGATTGATCCATTGAAGTCTGGAGGAGACCAACATCAAGAAACCAAAAAAGGTTCCTGTTCCTTCCTGGAGCACAACTCTCTGGAACACAATAGCAATGGTATCTGGCATTTGTTAGATATCATTGTAGATCCTTCACCCCTTCGCTTCAGGTTTAGCCATGAGACTTGTCTTGGCCAATGGAATGCTAGTGGGTGTGATCTGAGCAAAGACTTGAGAATATCTTCTGTGACTGGGCTTGCTGTCTGATGCCTCTTATTCCATTGCTCTCTTCTGCCTTTGTCATGAGAAGAACATGATTGAGATAGCTTGCTGATCCCAGGAGGAGGATAAGAAACATGTGGACTAGAGCTGATCTGCCTCACTGAGCCCTGTCTAGACCATTTGAACTCAATCAGACCCCTAGGCATGTAAGTGAAGCCAACTGAAATCAGGAAAGCTGTCCAGCCAAGGCCAGATGAGTCCAGACTGCATCAGTGATAAAAAGTGATTGTTGTTTTAAACCACTGAGTTTTGGGGTGGTTTGTTATGCGGCATGTTTTTTAGCAATAGCTAACTGCTAGCTTACAAAGTCATATTTTGAGTGCCTTGCAACCTGAGGGGCTCAAGCATAATAACGATTATGAGGATGGCTCAGGACCGGGCTGTGTTTTGTTCTGTTGTGCATAGGGTTGCAATGAGTTGGAACCTACTTGACAGCGCCTAACAACAACAACAACCTAACAAAACTCTTCCATGGACACTGCCTCGTGCGGGCCTGTAGGAAGTAGGAATCATTACCCCCTTTATGCCTGTCTAGGAGACCTGGTGGTACAGTGGTTAAAGCACTTAGCTGCTAACTGAAAGGTCAGTTTGAACCCACCAGCTACTCCGCAGGAGATAAATGTGGCAGTCAGCTTCCATAAAGATTTACAGCCTTGGAAACCCTATGGGGCGGTTCTACTTTGTCCTTTAGGGTTGCTGTGAGTCGGAATTGACTCAAAGGCCATGGGTTTTGGTTTTGGTTTATACCTCTGAGGGAAACTGAGGCTCAGAAAAGTCTCCTGACTTGCTCAAGGATATGTAGCTAGTAAAGGGTAGAGCAAGAATGTAAAGCTGGTTCAGGTTCTGATGAAGTCTTCTTCCCTCTTGAGTCCACCAGTTGGCCTTTTCTGCCAGTCAAAGAGCTCAGAGTCAGCCATTTGGGAAGATAGTTTACTCTCATGAGATCCTGGAAGCAGCATCGTCCTTGTTAATCTAGAGCTCCTGGTTTACATAAGTAATTCATGATGTATTTTATTGACTTTTGGTAATTATTCACACACACAGACATTCACTGGGTGATCTTAATCCTGATTTACGCTTACAACTTAGGTGAATCTGTTCAGGGAAATGACAGGATTTAGAAGGCATCTTGGCCCTAATCTCAAAGAACAGCCACCCCATTCTTGAAACCCTCTGATTGAATGCTTTCCCTCAGCTTCCCTTAGCCTTTCCTCTTACCCATCCCACAAACCTTGAATCAAAGTCCAAAGACATCTCTGCTTCCTGATGCAGCTTTCCTAGGGAGTGCACTGAATTCAGAGAAGAGACTTATGTGAACAGCACGGTTGTTTGTCCATCTCATAGTCCACCATCTTTTAGAATTAAAACCATTTTTGAATTTCCTGCCAAGGAAGAAGTGGCTAAACTGTTATCCTGGGCAGCCTGTACTTTTATTTGTGTTCACAGAAAGCTCTAAATCAGAATATGATCTCTGTTCAAGACTTCAGGCAAATGAAAAATAGTTTCTGCTGACAAAAAGCATGGCATTTTTAATATGCAACAAGAAAAGGATGTCAGTGCTCCATGGCTGTGGCAGAGGGTACTGGATGAGTGAAGCATTTTCATAGCCCAGAAGACTAACCAGCCTCATCCACAGCTCCCACATTCCTTCAGATCAAAACTACTACCAAATGAGCCTCTTCACTCCTTCTCCTCTCTACACCTAGAGCTTGCCATCTTTGTGACTTTGTTCACACTGTTTTCCTTGCCCTAATGTCCTTTGCCAGTTACCCCAGTCAGTGAGCACCTACTGTATGCCAGGAATTGTTCTAGGTGCTGTGGATAAATTAACACAAAATCCCTCCCTTTGTGTAGCTGGCATTTAAGTGAATAGAGACTGACTAGAAACAATGTATCAATTGTATCAGATGGAGATAAGGGTATGTCTTAATTATCTAGTGCTGCTATAACAGAAATACCACAAGTGGATGGCTTTAACAAACAGAAATTTATTTTCTCACAGTTTAAGAACCAAAAAAATCCAAACCTGTTGATTCCGACTCATAGTGACCCTGTAGGACAGAGTAGAGCTGCCCTATAGGATTCAAACTGCCGACCTTTTGGTTATTAGCCAAGCTCTTAACCACTGTGCCACCAGGGCTCATAGTTTAGGAGGCTAGAAGTCTGAATTCAGGGTGCCAGCTCTAGGGGAAGGCTTTCTGTCTTTGTTGGCTCTGGGGGAAGGTCTTTGTGTCCTTTCAACATCTTTGGGCCGAGTGTTCCTTGGAGATTTCCATGTGTCTTGGCATCGGTCTTCTCCTGGGTCTAGGGCATTCTCAGTGCAGGGACTCCAAGTCCAAAGGACACTCTGCACTCCTGGCTCTTCTTTCTTGGCGGTACTGAGTTCCCTTTTCTTTGCTTGCTTCTTTCTTCTTTTATCTCTTGTAAGATAAATGGTGTGACTCAAGCAAGGGTGGTACATCCCACCCTAATTCCATTAACATAACTAATCATGCCTCATTAACATAATGGACAACTCACTCCCAAATGGGACCATAACCACAGGCATAGAGGCTAGGAGTTACAACACATAGTTACATCAGATCCCAAAATGGAGGACAACCACACAATACTGGGAATCATGTCCTAGCCAAGTTGACATGAATTTTGGGAGACACAGTTCAGTCCATGACAGGGTACTAGAGAATTTTGGGGAGTTGCAGTGCTAAATAGGGTGGCCAAGGAAGGCCTCACTAAGAAGATATCACTTGAGCAATGACCTGAAGGAGTAAGGGAGCAAGCCATGCAGCTATCTGTGGGGTCTGCACCAGTGTGTCTAGTGTGTTTGAAGACTATTTAGGGGCTCAGTGTGATTGAAACAGTGCGTAGGGAGCTGGATGGAAGTAGGAGTAGTGAGGTCAGAGAATGAATGGAAGGTCACATGGTTTGAGCCTTGCAGAGCACTGCAAGGAGTGAGATGGGAAGTCAGAGGAGTGACATGATCTGACTTAAGTTTTAATAGGACTGTTATGGATTGAACTGTGTCCTCCAAAAATGTGTGTCAACTTGGCTAGGCCATGATTCCCAGTATTGTGTGATTGTCCACCATTTTGTCATCTGATGTGATTTTTCTACGTGTTGCAAATCCTGCCCCTATGATGTTAATGAGACAGGATTAGACGCAGTTATGTTAATGAGGCAGGACTCAGTCTACAAGATTAGGTTGTGTCTTGAGTCAGTCTCTTTTTAGTTATTAAAAAAAAAAAAGGAAGTGAGCAGAGGGACGGGGAACCTCATTATCACAAAGCAAGAAAAGCCAGAAGTGGGTGTCCTTTGGATCCAGGGTCCCTGTGCTGAGAAGCTCCTTGACCGGGGGAAGATTAATGACAAGGACTTTTCCGCAGAGCTGACACACAGAGAAAGCCTTCCCGTGGAGCTGGCACCTGGAAGTCGGACTTCTAGCCTTCTAGACTGTGAGAGAATAAATTTCTCTCATTAAAGCCATCCGCTTGTATTTCTGTTGTATCAGCACTGGATAACTAAGACAAGGACCATTCTGACCACTGTGTGGACAGTAGTCTGGAAGGGTGCAAGCTTAAAAGTGGGGAGACCATTAGAAGGCAACTGCAGTTATCCAGGTGAGAGACAGTGGAGATTTGGAAAAGGGTGGTAGTGATGGTGGTAGGGAAAGTAGTCAGATTCTATACATAATTTGATGGTAGAGCTGACAGAATTTGGATGGGAGTGTGAAAGAATAAAGAGTCAGTCCCAACACCAATATTTATAGGCCTGCAACGTGATGCCTGCACTCCCTTAAGGGTTAGCTCTAGCACCTACTCCTCTGTGAAGACGTTTTTGGGCACTCCAGGAACCTGTCTCTCTTATAAACAAATATTATTTATGGGCCATTTATCAAATACTGCCCTGAGCCAAGGGCTTTTCTTTTAAATGCTTCTATGTCTAATCTTCCCAAGTAGCCTGTAGACTGTTACAGAGCTGAAACTTGTGTCTGATGCTTGTCAGTATCCCTCAAGGTTCAAGAAATGGTGTCCAGCAAACAGGAATAAAAATGATCTAAGTACGAATTGATTTAGGATTATGGAGTCTTAGTACTTCTACCCAGGAGGCTTGTCACAGCCGTAGGGATGGGGGCTGTGAAGAATCCAGGGACTGGACACAAACATAGGGGCTTAGAGTAGTGCAAGGCAGAGGTCAGAACAGCCTTTTGTGGGAGAAGGTGTGCATCCCAGAGCAGCCAGGCCTCTTCCTACCGAATACACCCTGGTGTGGTATACATGGTGTTGGGGAAAACTCTCCAGCAGTACTAAAGGAAGAGCAAAATAGACAAAGGAACAACAACAACAACAAAAAAGGCTGGAGTGAGTTTTAGATTCTGTTAGTTTTAATGCTCAGAGTTGTTCAAAAATTCTATTTGCTTTCAAGGGGTCCCCAGAACCCTTGGGTCCCAAATCATTTTTTTTTTTTTTTCTTTTGAGAAAGCTCACATTCATTGTCTTGAAATCTTATGGGGTGTGTGTGTGTGTGCATGCGTGCATGTGTGGGACATCAACAGTCAAGGTCTTGGGAAATTTGAAGAAGGTAGAGCTGATGGCTGCCTTATCTTCCCTGCTAGCATTTCCAAAACCAGAGAGGAGAGTATAGTATCAGGTGCGTGCGTGTGTGCGCGCGCGCCCACGTAGTTAAGCTTCAAGGTTTGTTGGTAGTTCTTGATCTACCACCAGTCCTAAATAGCCAGATAAGGAGGTAGAGAATGAAGCTTCTGGAGATGAGGGACATGTTGCTGTTCAGTAAGTTCTTGCTCAGTAAGTGTTGATTGGTTGATAGATGAACCTTAGGGCTGGGAAGTAAGATCATGGTTTCAAAGTCAGTTCCTCACCAAGGAAGCTTAGAACAAGGGGAACTACTCAGCTTGTTGTTAGGTGTCATCGAGTTGATTTAGACTCATAGCAACCCCATGTGACGGAGTAGAACAGGCCCGTAGGGTTTCCTAGGCTGTAATCTTTGCAGGAGCAGATCTCCAGGTTTTTCTCCTGCAGAGCCACTGGGTAGGTTCGAACCACCAATCTTTTGCTTAGCAGCTTCTAGACCAGTTTTTCGAACTCTAGATTGAGATCCATTAGTAGGCTATAAGATCAATTCTGTGGGTTGAAACCAGCAAAAATGAAATAAAACAGAATATAAGATATCAAAATGCCTTTATGAAGTAATGATGGTATTTTTGTTTCAGTTTTGTGTTTCTATGGATGTGTGTGTTTGCGTATGCCCTAGGTTGTTGTTGTTGTTGTTAGTTGCCATCGAGTCGATTCCAACTCTTAGTGACCATACACGTGCAGAATAGAACTGCACCACAGAGTCTTCAAGGTTTTGACCTTTCCAAAGCAGATCTCCAGGTGGGTTCGAAATGCCAACCTTCCGGCTAGTAGTCAAACACTTAACCATTTGCACCACCCATGGATTCCATGTCCTAGGTAGCAATGTAAAATATATTTCAAAAAAGTTTGAAAAACCACTGTTCCAAACAACATGAAGGCAAATGGTGAGATCTACTTTAGTGCAAGGCACCTCACTCCTTGAGCCCTTCCTCAAATGCCAAGACCACTGAGCCCAGGGTTTTCCAGGAGGCAGCTAGCGCCTGGGCCAAACTCACTCATGAATGTCTCAAATGGGAATGAATAGCCTTTCTCCAGCTTACATTCTCAGATTACACACACACAGGTACCAGCACATATACACACCTTCACCTAGAATAGTTGTTTCCCCGCGGGAGACAGTCCTAAGGCCCAGCCTATCCTCAGAACTCAGGGTTCATCCAAGGATGAAATCCAGGAGAGGGGGCTGTCAGTTTCTTACCAGAAGACACCTATAAAGCCTCATTAAAAAGGTCTTCTCCTCCGCCCTCCCTACCACATACTACCGTTGGCTGAAGCCATGTTCTGAGTCCTGATTAAGCATGCACTCCCAAGCAAGGAGCATTGACTTCCCCTTAATTGAGGCATAATAATTAGAGCATTAGCACATTAGGAGGGTGAGACAGCATGTTTAGCTTTTGTGATTAATTATCTGAGGATTGTAATAAGTTGTTAAGACATTCATTACGCTGGCATGTTTACTGCTCTAGATTGCACAGGCAATACTTTGCTGTGGCAAGCGGTAACATGTTGAAGTTGTAACATGTCTAAGGATGTGGCTGTGATGGAGGCATGCAGGGGTGAGGGCAGGTAAGCTTGTCTGTGGAGCACCACAGCCCTGTCTGAGGGAGCCCGAGTCAAGGCCTGCTGCTTTGCTTCCTGGTCAGGGATGTAGAATTATTACTATTATTTTTTGAATGTAGATTAAGATGGAATTAGGACACTGAGCTCCCTAAGTTGAATGCTTTTTCAGTCCTAAATCAAAACCAAACCAGTCTCTGTAGAGTGCATTCCAACTCATGCTGACCCCATGTGTGTCAGAGTAGAAACGTGCTCTGTAGGGTTTTCAATGGCTGGTTTTTGCAGAAGTAAATTGTCAGGCCTTCCTTCTGAGGTACCTCTGGTTGGACTCAAACCTCCAACCTTTTGATTAGAAGCTGAGCACGTTTACAATTTGCATCACCCAGAAACTCCAAAACCAGTTGCTGTTGAGTTGACCCTGACTCATGGCAATGCCATATGTGTCAGAGTAGAACTGTGCTCTATAGGGTTTTCAGTGACTGATTTTTTGGAAGTAGATCACCAGAGCTTTTTTCCAAGGTGCTACTGAAAAACTCGTTGCTGTTGAGTCACTTCCGACTCATAGTGACCCCATAGGACATAGGACTGCCCCACAGGGTTTCTAAGGAGTGGCTGGTAGATTCGAATTGCCAACCTTTTGGTTAGCAGCGGAGCTCTTAACCACGGTGCCACCAGGGCTCTAAGGTGCCACTGGGTGGACTCAAACCACCAGTCTTTCAGTTAGCTGCCAAGCACATTAACCAGTTGCACCTCTCAGGGATTCCTTTCAATCCCAGAGGTCAGGAACAGTGTAAAACCAAATACAGGCTTGTGGCCCTTCCCCTGGCTACCCTGCAATGATGAGTCTCTGCTCTGCAGCTGGGAAAACTGCACAAGGGGACAGAATGGTGGGGCGAAGCCTGGGGGTTCTGAGCTGGGCAGGAGTAAGGAGGGCGGCTTGGAAGTCTCGGGACAGGAGACACCGTGTGTTCTGTTTCCAGTGTCATGGCTTGTGGCCACCCATGTTGGAAAGACATAAACATAGACTGGGTGTGCAGAGTGATGGGGAAAAACAACTATCGGTGGAATTTAAAAAGATAACAACAACTTATTATTGAGGGAGAAAAGCAGCTTCAGGAACCTGAACCTGGAGGGATCATTTAATCATTGTTTTGGGTTCTTTGTGTAAACTTCTCTGGGAGGTGGTTACCTATTCCTATTGGGAGGGGAGGTCTGGGAGAGAAGCCCAAGAGGTGCGTGGGATACCCATTGTGACCTAATGCTGAGTAACTAAGTGTTAAAATCAACCTTTGGCTAAAGCCAAGTATGTATTATCATTGGAGAATGAACTTCTGGGTTACAAGACTAAATACCAAATTTAATTTTATACATTTTATTATTCCAACAATTTTATTATTGAAAATTTTAGTAGTCAGATTTTAAAAGTCTTACATTGTAGTGCAGGGGAAATAAATTCTCAACTCTGCTGACCACTAGGTAGCCCCTGAGATTACCATGCTACGCAGCTACTATCCTATAGCCTCGCTCGTCTCGGCTGAGGTGGGTGGAGGAGTATGAATCATGGCTTAAAAGAAATTAAACAACTAAATAGCCCATACATTTCTTCAAGATTATTTTGTTAATGTTATAAATGCCAGCATTAAAAATCCCTGCATTTTATCTAATCTCTATTACTCTGGTTTAAATTGTTGTTTACATTGTAATAAACAATTGTGGGTACAAAAAGATATAATATTCTTCTAAAAGTTGTCTAGATAACACACTCATATTAATTTCCCATTAATTTTTCCCATTTATTTAGCAATTTGAAAGTTCTTAAAAATTAATTTTGCTCATAAATTAACAGCTTTCAAAATCATCATTAATTTTTGTAGCATTTTACTTTTGCAACAATAAGTACATATTTAAGCTGTAACTGACTGGTAGAAGTTCAGCACACAAAGCACACGAAGATTGTCACTCCAAGGTTTACGTGCAGTGCTTCCCTATATGTGAAAGTAAATATTCAGATGTTAACAATAAATTCAAATACCACTCCTTGTTTATTTTACTGATGCAGCTACCCTGACTGGAAAGGATGGTGACCTAAATGATGAGACAATTGTTGATCACACAGAAGTTCAGAGGTCCCAAAAATGACTTTGAAGTGGGCCTTGGTTGTTTAGACTCCCAGTGGCCACAGCTGAACAGAACAGCAGATATGGGCCAAGCCATAAAGCTGAAGGCCAATTTTGTTGCATCCCAGTCTCAATTGCAAAAATGCTACTGCAGCTTCTGCATAAGGGTGGATGACCATTACCAAGTGTTTGGGGCTAGAGTGTTCTGGGCAGGGCTGAGAAGGCATAATTTAAACTGAGGGAACTGAGGTCCAGGACCTCACAGGGAGCCAAGCAGAACCTAGACACAAGCTCCCTCTAATATCTTGCTGTACTGACAAGGGGAGAGCTTCTTCACTCAGCCTCTTCTTGCCAGGATCCCCTTGGTAGTGCACATGGTTAACATGCTCACTGCTAACTGAATGGTTGGAGGTTCAGGTCTGTCCAGAGGTACCTCAAAAGAAAGGCCTGGTAATCTGTTTCTGAAAAATAAGCATTGAAAACTCTCTGGAGCAGTTCTACTCTGATACACGTGGGGTTGCTGTTTGTCAGAAACGACTCAACGGCAACTGATTACTGCTTTCTGGCCAAGGAGAAGGAAACGGGAGGGAGCTGTTAGACTGAGCTAGAGCTAGTGGGAATTACCAGCCTTCAGAGCCCCAAGAAAGCTGGTAACCCAGATATGTAGAGAGGAAACAGGTGGGGGCCCAGGTACTGGCCCTCTGTCCTTTCACTTCCTATCTCCTCACTTCAGAAAGTTTCTTCCCCAAATTCCTTTGAGAATGTTCAACTGCAAACTCAAGCAAGTCATTCCAGGCCTCTTTAGCTTGGGGGTTATCATGGATTGAGTTGTGTCCCCCAAAAATATCTGTCAACTTGGCTAGGCCATCTTTCCCAGTATTGTATAATTGTCCACCATTTGTCATCTGATATGATTTCCCTATATATTAAAAATCCTATCTCTATGGTGTTGATGAGATGGGTTCAGCAGCAGTTATGTAAACTCAGTCTACAAGATTAGATTGTGTCTTAAGGCAGTCTCTTTTGAGATGTAAAAGAGAGAAGCAAGCAGAGAGACAGGGACCTCATACCACTGAGAAAGCAGTGCTGGGAGCAGAGTGTGTCCTTTGGACCCAGGGTTCCTGTGCAGAGAAGCTCCCAGGCCAAGGGAAGACTGATGACAAGGACATTCCTCCAGAGCCAACAGAGAGAGAAAGCCTTCCCTTGGAGCTGGTGCCCTGAAGTTGGACTTCTAGCCTACTAGACTGTGAGAGAATAAATTTCTCTTTGTTAAAACGATCCATTTGTGGTATTTCTGTTACAGCAGCACTAGATGACTAAGACAGGGGATCTTAGGAACTGCCTGCCCTAAGGGAGGCAGATACCTTTTAGACCACAGAGCACACCACTGACCTCCTGATGAGCTTCAGAGCCTCTGGAGTACACGTGCTTTCTCAGCTCAAAACTTTCCTCCTCACTTTCTTTTTCTCTCTGCCTGCTATCCTGCTTAGAGCATTAAAAGTAGCGCAGTTTGGTTATATCCCACTAGACCATCACTAGAGCTTGGAAGGTGGAGGTTACCGTTTTTAAATACATTTCAAGTCTTCCACACATATCTGGGTACAGCAAACATTAAAAATTAATGCCTCTAACAATAAAACCAGAATAACGATGTTGTTATTACTAATTGTAATTTATTGCAAACTGGTGGTGTGTTAAGTGCTCTGAAGAACATAAAGGTAAAAAACAGCCTTCTTTGAATAGGTGAGTGGGAGGAATGATTTCCCCACTCCTAGTATTACCTATATTTTGATACTTAATTACAGAACTATCAGCAGGGACACCATCTTCCTGGTTATAGACCTAAATTGCCCTGTGAACAGTGGGGGAGAAAGAAGGAAGTCTTTGAACCACTGAAAGTGCTTGGCTGGAATCAAAAGACATTTGATATTATTAGTTACCTTTTAATGTATGCCATCAATCTCTCTACTAGATAACCAGTACCTTGAAATTCAGACTATTTTGTATCTCCCAGTACCTGTTACCGTGTCTCAATTTGCATTATTGTAAGAGCTCTTAAATTGAATTGTGTCGCTACGTCTTTTTGCCCCTACTAAATTGTAAACTCTTTGAAAGTCACAACAATGTCTTATTTATCTTTGTATCCACTGTTCTTTGCAGTGCTCTGTGCTCCTAAGATGTGTTGAATTTAGTTGTACGTGGTGTTCAGCAAATAATACTTTATCAGTTAAGTGTTAAGCTATGCTTAAGTTTTCTCACAGCTCTGATATTCCTACACATTAGTTAGACATGTGGTTCTCCATTTACTCATTCATTCATTCATTTTTTTATTTGTTCATTCATTTTTTTGCTTAATACTAATCACTATGCTGAATGTCAGTGGTTCAGAGGGGAACCAGACAGACAAATCTGTGCCCTCTTCGACCTATTTTCTAATAGGACAGACAAGTAAGCATGTGAATAGGCCAAAACTTCAGATCATAATAAGTGCTGATAGATGGGTTACAAATAAAGGTCGAGGAGGAAGGAGGCTACTTCAAAGAAAGTAGTCAGAAAAATTCTCTTCAACACCTGGAAGCCCTGGGCCTTATCTGCATGTGCTCTGGGAGGATTCTTCTGAGGTTGAAATCATTGACTGTTAAATTTGTTCTAGTTTATTTATTCATTACGTAGTAATTCATTAGACATTTGTTGAGTCATGAGTGTGGGGCTCTGCACTTGGCTCAGAGGATCCAGAGATGAATATGACACAACCCCTGCACTTGAGGAACTTACAATCCAGCCATGGAGAGTGACATGGAGATGTGTAATTACAGTAGATTCCAATGAGCACCACAGTGAAGGAACCAGGATTATGGCTCCCTGCTTTTTGTACCTTCTCAGCTCCTGCCCCAGTGTCTCTTTGTGGCAGGGTTTCAGTGACAATTTGTGGAACCGTATCGAATGGAATGGGTGGAGTAGAAGTCGCTGGTAGAAAAGAACAGGCAGAGAGGCAGAAGTTGCTGCAAACTTGAGCAGCTTAATACTTTAAATTGGGCGCTGGTCAGGCCTATACAACAGACTCATTCTTCATTTGAATTTACTCCCTGCAGAATTAACTGCTAAAGTTCTTTAGAAAGCAGCAGGGAAGCATTACTTGCTCAGAAGACATTCTAACTTAGTTAGGCTTGTGCCTAGGACATGATTCTGAGAGGAGGAATCAGGTTTTATATCCTTCGTATTTCCTGCCAAGCCCATCAGATTACTTAATTCATGTAATACATATACATGTATCTATCTATATATCTATATATATGAATTAAGTGTACGTAGATATAATTTGTTTATGTATAATATACATATAGCATAAATACACATTATATGTATATAATACAAATATATATATGATGTTTGATTGATTGGAAGTCAAAAACCAAAGAAAGAAGGGGATGTTTGGTTTCTGAAAGAAAGGCTGTGCTCTCTGTCCCCTGCAAAAAGAAGTGACACAAGAATGTCAAAAGACAGTTTAAAAGGAGAAACACAGGGTTATTTGTTCCTCCTGGTTATTGCATATAAATCGCTTCCTTGTCTGAGAGATCATGTTCCATGGGGACCAGTGAGTGACAGGCTTGATATTGTTGGTCCCTGTGCAATGGAGTGAACTGAGTTCTTCCCCCCAGTAGTGGGCTGATTGTGTCTAGAATACTGAGCACAGGAGGTGGGCATTAATTAGGGCTAACGGCCTATAATTGGAGCTGCCTTTATTCTTCTTTCTATTCTCTAAGTCTGGGACTGTCAGAAGGCTCGTTTTCACTGAAGCGTCATAATTAACGCTGAGCCTAATGTGAAAGGCAGATGAGGTTGAAGCCCAAAATAGCTCAGAGCTACCCAAGGGTTATGTGTGCAGAGCTGAGGGGAACAGGCGTGGGAAAAGAAGAGGCTGGCGTTTTAGGTTGACCTCCAGATATTTTCCTTTCAAAGAGAGAGTTTGGGGGCAACACACCAGCCTTCCTTTCATGTTCCTAGAAGGAGAACTCTAAAATATTGAAATATTTACTGATGGACTGAGATTATAGAATCTGGGGCTCCGGAAGTTGCAGGAATCACACATGGCAAGCTTCAAATCCTTTGCTTTCCATTTTCCTTGTTTGTAAGGGTAGATTTCCTTCCTCTGAAGTTGACTTTTTCTTTTTGGGTAGAAGCTCAGGGACCTTGGAGGGCTGTTAAGTGCAATAATGTCTGTGAAGCCCTTGGAATACCTTGGAAAAAAATTCAAGGTATTTCTCTTATTGCTGCTGGTCTTTCAATTCCCCTGAACTCTGAGAACCATTTAAGTGATGACTTCATGAGGAGGCTAGTAGAAAAGCAAGACCAATATATTTCTTTACTTGGCAGCTCCCATGCAGCAAAGGACCCTAGGTGCACTTAAAATCACTATCATATTCTCACTCTTTCCCCTTTGGTTCTGCTTAGAACATAATGAACTAAACATTTGCAATTTATCTTCTAAGAAGACCAGATTTCACAAACTTTCCAGCAGGTGGCTTGCATTAACCCTTGCACACATGCACAGATATTTACTTAATTCTGTTAAATTGGAGAAGTGGGAGAAAGGTAAGATATGAGTGACCACATCTGCCACATCCCGACTCAGGTCCCCAGTTAAGAGAGAGTGACAACAAAGGAAAGGGGAACACTGGAACTGATGAGTAGTTTAGGTTCTCTAAGTCAAGGGCACTTGTTGGATTTTTAAGACAAATAGTCATTGGCTTAATTTCCATCCCAAGCCATTTATTGGAAGGGGATCCTTAAACATATGAAATCTCCTTTTCCCACCATGGGCAGACACCAGAGGAGACTCACGTGATGCTAGGGTATAAAGAGGAAGAAGACATTGGTTGCTAATTTGCTTGGGGGTGATTGCCATGCATTCTTATGGGGGACAGTGTCTTATTAAATTAGCTGTTACAGGGTGCTTCCTTGGTTTGGGAACCTCAAGCCATGTGGCCTACTCTGGTGGATGGTGTGCCAAGATAGGAAATGACTCCCAAGTTACTCACAGCCAGCTGCAGATTCACAAATGCTGGAGGCATCCATGTAGAAAACAGCTGATTTATATTTGTATGGTGTTTTTATGACCTAGTGTTGCTGTTGTTTTAAATCTGCTCCTGTTGGGCAGTAATCTACTGAGTCATTAAGTTGCTATAGCAGTAGATATCTCTTGGATAATTTGGAGTTTTATTCTGATGGTTGGCCATCTTGGCAATATTGGGGATAAGTATTGGGGGTAAATGATTTTCCTTCTCTCAGAGTAATCTGGGGCTTTGTTAGGATAAGCCTAAATGATTATAGGGACGTTGTTTTCTGATTTTCAAACTTCCACCAAAATTTAGTAATTTACATGAGCTAAAATACTTGCAAAGTGCCAGCCAAAGCCAGTCAACATAAACATCTTAGAGCTACTTGGAGAAGGGTCACTGAGTAGCTGTGAACCTGTCATGGGTGTCTTTGGGACTGACTGGATACTTACAGCCAGGGTTGAGAAATAGCGTTCAGCTGGCACGCATTGGTGTGACCATACTGAACCTGTTGTGATGGGTGCCTGGCTGTACTGATTGTTTTATTGTTTGACTATCATATATGCATGCAGCCCACTGTTTTGTTTTTATGGTGGCATCAAGGTGTTCTGAAAGAAGGATGGTGTTGCTTTCCATAAACTGAATCTTAAAAGCCTGGAGATAAAGCCCCAGATCTCTGCACTTGTTCCATAATAAATCTTCAGTGGCCTGGCACTATTCACTATTTTCTCTTTGCTAACTTTTCTAAAATGTTAGAATTTAGAGAAACATGAGAAAATAGGCAGCTTTTAGAAAACTTCAAGTTTCATACAACTAGAGACCAGGAAAAAAAGACATGTTGGAAGAGATTAGCAGATAGGGCTGTGAACAGGCAGATTGTGAAGGGCATTGAATACCATGCTGTAGTTGTATGGGAAAGAACACTGAGGACATGGGTTAAAGTCTCAGCTCCATTATTTACCACATATGTGACTCTGGGAAAGTCACACATGTTCTGTTTCTTAATCTGTCAGATGGGGAGAAGACCTCACTGAAAAGACCCAGGTTCTTTTTATATTTCTGCTCTGCCATCCTCAGAGTGTTATCACTTCTCGTGGTTGCAAGAGGGCTGCTGTAGCTCCTGATATCACATAATCACACATCAGTGTCCAAATGCAAACACAGGACCTTTCATAGACTCTAAGATGCCATTGATGGTAAGATGCACCATTATTTTATATGCTACCAACCAAAAACAGCACGGCCAGTTAGATTATGAGACACTATTGATTATAAAATGCATTCTGAGTTATCTGATTGCTGAAATACAATATACATTTTCCTAGTGTTTCTAAGAATGTCTCTTAAAGGTTTGCCATACCCTTCCTCCTCCACCAGCAGATTTCCCACATGCCAGTCCTTAAACCAATCCCTGCAACTACCACAATCTTCGAGCTTTCTTGTGTACATCCTCTTATTCTCTTGTCTCCTGGATCCTTGGCTGTTTGCACTGACAGTTCCATGCAAGCCAACAACGTTGTACTAAGTCTGGCTCCTCCCACCACTCTTGCATTTAGGTGAAGCACACCACCAGCAGGGCAGGGAACTAACAGTTGACACAACCCAAAATGCAGGGGAGTTAACCCCTTATGGGGCAAAGTTTTACCAATGAGAGACAGAGAATGGGAAGGGACTTGTAGATAAACTCCTTTACTCCTCCCCCGATGGCCTGTTCTGAAGCATGTCTGGAGATACCTCGAGTGGCCAAGTAACTTTATGTCTCTTTGTGCCATGATGGCCATCCTGGTAAAGGATCAACTTTTATTTACTTCCCATTCTTCTCTGCCTTACTTCTCTCTTCCTTCACTTTTAGGGCCCTGGCATTGCACCTCTCAATAACATAGCAGCAGTTAAGCCTTGCCTCAGGCTAACACAATCACCAGAATTACCTCAAACCAATCAGGATGTATTCTAGTTACTTGGAGAAGGGGTGGACCTCAGAAGAAAATCAAGGCTCTGCCAACATGGAAGAAAAATGACATGTCTATTGAGTGGATGATCAAAAGTGTTTAGTTAATGCCTGCTCTGTTTCACTGGGTTGCTGTATGAGTTAAATGAGATAATGAGGTATAAACACACTCAGGCAACCATAAAATAACATAAAAATGTAGAGTTGTAATCTGACTTGTGGTTATTCACAAGTTCCAGAACCTTACTATTAATTCCCTCATTTAGTAAAAATCATTTAACGAGTACCTACTATTTGCTAGTCATGGTGCTGGCATAGATGATACAATAGTTGCTGTCCTAAAGGAGCTTCTTATTTAAAGGGGATGTGAGCAAGTAAATGACAGGTGATTGCAGTTTTCTAGAGAGTAAGTAGAGGGTATATTGGGAGAACAAGGAAGGTAAATCAAACTCAGATTAGGGAAGTCAGACAAAACTTTCTGGACGTAGGAATATATAAGCTAAGAACTGGAGGATGAACGGGATAGGTGAGGGGGGGTGGAGAGTGTGCTAGGAAGACAGAAAAGCATATACAAAGGTGAAGAGGTGAGAGAGGGCATGGTGTTATTTATTATGGCTAGAACAGTAAACAGAGGTCAGTTTTTGAAGCACACAGAAGGAAATTTGCACTTATCACAAAGGCAACGAAGAGTTACTGAAATATTTAAGAGGCGTAGTTTTAGAAAAATTTCTTCAATAATGGTAAAATGAACGGACTTTTTTGTGGGGTGGAGAGGCAAGATGGGAAGCAAGTAAAGAAGTTCAGAGACCACTATGTAACATGATATTTCCTTTTGTCTCATTCAGTTTTGAAGAGTTTTCCTTAACATAAGTATGTCTCATAGTTTTGGATTTCACGAAAGGAGCCCTGATGGAGCAGAGGTTAAGTGCTTGGCTGCTAACCAAAAGGTCACCAGTTTGAACCACCAGCTGCTCCATAGGAGAAAGATGTGGCAGTCTGCTTTTGTAAAGACTGCAGCCTTGGAAACCCTATAGGGAAGTTCTACTCTGTCTTATAGGGTCATTATGAGTTGGAATTGACTCCACAACAATGAGCAGTGGGTTACAGATCCTACTTGTGTCCCTGTTGGTGGCATTTGAAAAGAGAGCTTAGCATTTTCAAGTAAAGGAGGAAGGGATTCTAGTGGCTTTTACAACACACAGTCATTTACTTAATGGCTCTCACTTTCCTTTTGTCTGTGCCAGTTAGTTCTGATTAGATCAGGAGCACTAATAAGTGCAAGGTCGATGAGGTGACTCCCCCAGAGGGAATCAGTTACCCCTGCTGAGAGAAGAAACACAGACTGAATCTGTTTGTGGTGGTCATCTTGCAGCCAGGAGCCACTGGTTACAAAGTGTACATGGGGCATGTCCACTAGTGTAATCATTCATTTGTTCATTCTTCCTTTAGTCTTTTGTTCACTTATTCATTCACTCAGTTAATCATTTTTTTTTTAATGTGCACTTACTGAACATCTTCTATGAACAAGGCACGCTGTGAGGTGTTGTTTTGACAAAGGAGCCCTCGTAGTGCAGTGGTTGAGCGTGATGGCTGTGAACCAAAATGTTGGCAGTTCAAATCCACCAGCTGCTCCTTGGAAACCCCCTGGGTAGTTCTACTGTGTCCTGCAGGGTCGCTATGGGTTGGAATCAACTCCACAGCAATGGATTTGGTTTTTTTTTTTTTTTTTTTTTTTTTTTTGGTTGTTACAAAGATGAACTAACATAGGCCTTGCCTCAAAAAGGTCTAGTGGGAAAACAGATGAGAAAATAAAAGATGCTCACGTGGTGTGAGAGTGCTCTGAGCGAGCTATGCAGAAAATGCTATGAAAGTGCAGAGGAGAAACATAATCCTCATAAATACAGCCTTCATGATGTGGGTCAAAGAGCAAAGGGAGATAAAGTAGTGGGAAGTGGCATATTATAGAAGAGAGAGAGCTTTAAGAAGCTCATCAAAGAAGAGATGCTTGAGCAGAGTTTTGAAGGATGAGTAGAAATCAGCCTGGCTGGGGTGGTGGAGGTGGAGATGGGCTTGTTACTCCAGGTAGAAGGGAACACACAGGAAAAGTGTGAAGGTGTGTGACACCATTGTGTCACAGCATGTTATGTGCAGGAAACAGCAAGTTGACTAGGAATGGAGAGACATGGTTGAGTCTGGGGAACATGGGGCTGGGGAACATGAGGCTGGGAAGGTGGGCAAGAGGCAGATAGTAAGTATCCTTTTATTCCATGGTAAGAAGTTTGACTTTATCTTGAAGACACTAAGAGGTTATGAGATTTTTAAACAGAAGAGTGATAAACATTTTCATTTTTGGAAAATGAATTAATTTAGGAATGTGAAGGGTATGTGGGAAAATTTGAAAGCAGAGAGACAATTTATTGAGAATCTACTCTCAATGTTGTTTGTGCTATTGATGGTGGATCAGTTGCACCATTATGTTTTGCCCATACAGCATGTGTAATAGAAATGGAGAAGGAGATCAAAACTATCCCATAAATATGAAGATATACAATGTTCGAGGGAAGATGCTGTCTTGAAATCTCAGTATGTGGGAGATGTATTCTAGACTTGACTAAGGAAATTATGAATTCTGTAATAACAATGAAACTTTCACCGCTTATTTATCTAGCGTATGCTTTCTATTCCTTTAGTAGCTACCACACATCTGTCAGTTTGTCATACTGTGATGTCTTCAGTATTGCTGTGATGCTGGAAGCTATACTACCAGTATTGCAAATACCAGCAGAGTCACCCCTGGTGGACAGGTTTCAGCAGAGCTTCCAGACTAAGACAGACTAGGAAGAAAGACCTGGAAGTCTACATTTGAAAAAAACTGACCAGTGAAAACTTTATGAATAGCAGCGGAACATTGTCCGATACAGTGCTGGAAGATGAGCCACACGGGTTGGAAGGCACTCAAGATACAGCTAGGGAAGAGCTGACTCCTCAAAGTAGAGATGACTTTAATGACATAAATGAGGTAAAGCTTTCGGGATCTTTATTTACTGATGTGGCACTAGTCAAAATCATCCATTAATAATCAGAACATGGAATGTATGAAGTATTAATCTAGGAAGATTGGAAATCATCGAAAATGAAATCCTAAGCATTAGTGAGCTGCAACAACTGGTACTGGCCCTTTTAAATTAGTCATATGGTCTACTATGTCAGGAATGAGAAATTGAAGAGGAATGATGTCACACTAATTGTCAAAAAGAACATTTCAAGATCTATCCTGAAGTACAATGCTGTCAATGATAGAATAATATCCATACGCCTACAAGGAAGACCAGTTAATATGAATATTAATCAAATTTACACACCAACCACTAATGCTAAAGATGAAGAAATTGAAGATTTTTATCAACTTCTGCATTCAGAAATTGATCAAACAAGCAGTCAAGATGCATTGATAATTACTTGTGATTGGAAAGCAAAAGTTGGAAACGAAGAAGCATCTGTAGTTCGAAAATATGGCCTTCGTGATAGAAACGATGCCGAAGATAGATTTTTGTAAGACCAACAACTTCTTCATTGCAAATCTTTTTTCAAAAACATAAATGATGACTACACATGTGGACCTCACCAGATGGAAAACACAGGAATCAAATTGATTACATCTATGGAAAGAGATGATGGAAAAGCTCAACGTCATCAGTCAGAACAAGGCCAGGGGCCAACTGTGGAACAGGCCATCAATTGCTCATATGCAAGTTGAGGTTGATGTTGAAGAAAATTAAAACAAGTCCATGGGAACCAAAAGACAACCTTGAGTATATTCCACCTGAATTTGGAGACCATCTCAAGAATAGATCTGACACATTGAACACTAATGACTGAAGACCAGACAAGTTGTGGGATGACAAGAACATCATAGATGAAGAAAGCAAAAGGCCATTAAAAGAACAGGAAAGAAAGAAAAGACCAAAGTGGGTGCAGAAGAGACAATGAAAGTTACTCTTGAATGTAGAGTACCTAAAGCAAATGGAAGAAATGATGAAGTAAAAGAGCTGAACAGTAGATTTCAAAGGGTGGCTCAAGAAGACAAAGTAAAGTATTATAATGACATATGCAAAGACCTGGAGTTAGAAAGCCGAAAGGGAAGAACACACTTGGCATTTCTCAAGCTGAAAGAACTGAAAGAAAAAATCAAGCCTTGAGTTGCAGTTTTTTTTTAAATTTTTTTTTATTTTTATATATTTTATTGTACTTCAGGTGAAAGCTTACAGAGCAAATAGTTTCTCATGAAATAGTAGTACACATGTTGTTCTATGACATTGGTTAACAACCCCACAACGTATTAAGCCTCTAAATTCTCAACCTTTTTTTTTGATGAAAATTACAGATGGCCAAAGATACACCGTTTCAAAAATTTCTACATTCACAGTTCAGTGACATTGACTACGCTCTTCCAACTGTGCTGTTATTCTCACTTAAGATGAAGGCTTACAGAACAAAATAGTTTTTCATTTAACAGTTACTACACATGTTGCCCTATGACAATGGTTAACAATCTCACAGCACATCAAGAATATCCTTACTCCACCTTGTGTTCCCTATCACCAGGGGGCTTCCTTGTCCCCTTCTGTCTTCTGGACCTTGTCAGTGGACTATTGTACCTCTTTAGTCTCATTTGTTTATTTATTTATTTATTTATTTTTATTTTATTTAAACACCATTTCAAAACTTTTTACTTAAACACATTTAAGTGATATTGACTATGCTCTTCCAATTGTGCTGCCATTCTCGCCCAAGATGAAGGCTTACAGGACAAAACAGCCTCCCATTTAATAGTTACTACAAATATTGCCCTATAGCAGTGGTCAACAATCTCACAATACGTTGACAGTGTCCTTAGTCAATTTGTGTTCCTTATCATCAGTTTCCTACTCTCCCTCTGCCTTCTGGCCCTTGTCACCGGACTCCTGTACCTCGTTAGTCCCATTTAGTTTTACTGGGCTGTCCATTCCCAGGCTTAACATCGAACCTTGAAGGTAACTTCACCTCTGAGCTGAAAGGGTGTCTGGGGGCCACACTCTCGAGGTTTCTCTAGTATTCTTTAGGCCAGTATATCTGGTCTTCTTTTTTTTTTGGGAGTTAAAATTATGCTCTACATCCTACTCCAGCTCTGCCCAGAACCCTCTGTTGTGATCCTGGTCAGAGGAGTCATTGGTGGTAGCCGGGCACCATCCAGCTGTACTGGGCTCAGTCCCGTGGAGGCCTTGGTAGCTGTGGACCATTAGTCCTTCGGACTAATCTTTTCCTTGTATCCTGTTCTGTTCTTTCTCCCTTGTTCCCGAAGGGATGAGATCAGTGGAGTATCTTAGATGGCCGCTCATAGGCTTTTAAGACCCCAGATACTACTCACCAAGGTAGAATGTAGAGCATTACCTTTATAAGTAGTGTCATGCCAATTGAGCTAGATGTTCCCCGAGATCATGGTCCCCAGAGCCCTCCGTCCAACAACTCAGTCCCTCGGGGGGTTTGGATGTGTCTATAGGGCCTCCATGACCTTTCCTTGTGCAGGTTGTGTTAGTTTCCCCTGTACTCTGTACTATCTCACCTCTCACCCAAGTTACCAGTTACCTATTACCTATTTAGAATTCCCCCCCCCTCCCATCCCTGGTAACCAACAAGGATTGTTACATTTTGCATGTGAATTTTTTCATGGGTTTTTACAATAGAGGTCTCATACAATATTTGTCCTTTTGTGATTGACTTATTTCACTCAGCATGATGTCCTCCAGTTTCATCCATGTTATGAAATGGTTCACAGATTCATTGTTGTTCTTTCTCGTTGCATAGTACTCCATTGTGTGTATGTACCATAGTTTGTGTATCCATTCATCTGTTGATGGACATCGAGGTTGTTTCCATCGTTTTGCTATTGTGAATAATGCTGCCATGAACATAGGTGTGCATATGTCTATTCGAGTGATGACTCTTATTCCTCTAGGATATATTCCTAGGAGTGGGATTGCTGGATCGAATGGTACGTCTGTTTCTAGTTTTCTGAGGAAACGCCATATCATTTTCCAAAATAGTTGTATCATTTTGCATTCCCACCAGCAGTGTATAAGAGTTCCCGTCTCCCCGCAGCCCCTCCAACATTTGTTATTTCCAGTGTTTTTGATTCGTGCCAGTAATGCCGGGGTGAGATGGTATCTCATTGTGGTTTTAATTTGCATTTCTCTAATGGCTAGTGATCGCAAGCATTTCCTCATGTGTCTGTTGGCCATTTGAATGTCTTCCTTGGTGAAGTGTCTGTTCATTTCCTTTGCCCATTTTTTGATAGGATTGGTTGTCTTTTTGTTGTAGAGGTGTTGGATTTTCTTGTAGATTATGGAGATTAGACCTTTGTCTGACTTGTACTGTCCAAAAATTTTTTCCCAGTCTGTAGGTTCTCTTTTAACTCTTTTGGTGAAATCTTTTGAAGAGCATAGATGTTTGATTTTTGGAAGATCCCAATTATCTAGTTTATCTGTTGGGTTTTTTGTGTTGATGTTTATGGTTTGTATCCTGTTAATGCCACGTATTAAGGCCTGAAGTGTTGGTCCTATTTTTTCTTCTATGAATTTTATTGTTTGAGGCATTATATTCAGGTCTTTGATCCATTTTGAAGTAGTTTTTGTATATGGTGTGAGGTATGGGTCCTGTTTCATTTTTCTACAAATGGATATCCAGTTTTGCCAGCACCGTTTGTTAAAAAGACTGTCTTTTCCCCATTTGATGTATTTTGGGCCCTTGTCAAAAATCAGGTGACCGTAGGTGGATGGATTTACATCTGAGTTCTCAATTCTGTTCCATTGGTCAATGTCTCTGTTGTTATACCAGTACCAGGCTGTTTTGAGTACTGTAGCTGTATAGTAGGTTCTCAAGTCAGGTAGTGTGAGTCCTCCAACTTTATTCTTCTTCCTCAGTAGTGCTTTACTTATTCGGGGTTTCTTCCCTTTCCATATAAAGTTAATAATTAGTTTTTCCATCTCTTTGAAGAATGTTGTTGGTGTTTGTATCGGGATTGCATTGTATTTGTAGATTGCTTTAGGTAGAATTGCCATTTTCACAATGTTGAGTCTGCCTATCCATGAGCATGGTATTTTTTTCCATTTATGTAGATCCCTTTGGATTTCATGCAGCAGTGTTTTGTAGTTTTCTTTGTATTAGTCTTTTATATTCCTAGTCAGATTTATTCCTAAGTATTTTATCTTTTTAGGGGCTATTGAAAATGGTATTGATTTCCTGATCTCCTTTTCATCGTTCTCTTTACTGGTGTATAGGAATCCAACTGATTTTTGAATGTTTATCTTGTATCCTGCTACTCTGCTGAATCTTTCTATTAGTTCCAGTAAATTTCTCGTGGAGTCTTTAGGGTTTTCTATGTATAGTATCATATCATCTGCAAACAGGGAGAGTTTAACTTCTTCATTACCAATTTGGATGCCCTTTATTTCTTTCTCTTGCCTTACTGCCCTAGCTAGAACTTCCAGCACAATGTTAAATAGGAGTGGTGATAAAGGGCATCCTTGTCTTGTTCCTGTTTTCAAGGGGAATGTTTTCAGCCTTTCTCCATTAAGAATGATGTTGGCTGTTGGTTTTGCATAGATGCCCTTTATTATGTTGAGAAATTTCCCTTCTATACCTATTTTATTGAGAGCTTTTATCAGAATGGGTGTTGGACTTTGTCAAATGCCTTTTCTGCATCAATCGAGGTGATCATGTGATTTTTTTCTTTCCTTTGATTTATGTGGTGGATTACGTTGATGGATTTTCTAATGTTAAACCATCCCTGCATACCTGGTATGAATCCTACTTGGTCGTGGTGTATTATTTTTTTGATATGATACTGAATTCTATTGGCTAGAATTTTGTTCAGAATTTTTGCATCTATATTCACGAGAGATATTGGTCTGCAATTTTCTTTTTTTGTGATGTCTTTGCCTGGTTTTGGTATCAGCGTTATGCTGGCTTCATAGAATGAATTTGGAAGTGTTGCTTCCTCTTCTATGCTCTGAAATAACTTGAGTAGAACTGGTACTAGCTCTTCTGTAAATGTTTTGTAGAATTCTCCAGTGAAGCCATCTGGGCCAGGGCTTTTTTTGGTTGGGAGTGTTTTTATTACCTTTTCAATCTCTTCTCTTGTTATGGGTCTGTTCAGATTTTCAATATCACTTTGTTGTAGTTTGGGTAGGCCGTATGTTTCTAGAAATTTATCCATTTCCCCTAGGTTTTCAAATTTGTTGGAATATAGTTTTTCATAATATTCTGTTATAATCCTTTTTATTTCAGTTGGGTCTGTTGTAATGTCCCCCATTTCATTTCCTATTTGGGTTATTTGTGTCCTCTCCTGTTTTTCTTTTGTCAGTCTGGCCAGTGGTTTGTCGATTTTGTTGATTCTTTCAAAGAACCAACTTTTGGTTTTGTTGATTCTTTCTATTGTTTTTCTGTTCTCTATTTCATTTATTTCTGCTCTGATCTTTACTATTTCCTTTCTTCCGGTGGTTGTAGGCTTTTTTTGTTGTTCTCTTTCTATTTGTTTGAGTTCTGTAGTTAATGTTTTGATTTTGTCCCTTTCTTCTTTTTTGATATGTGCATCTATTGATATAAATTGTCCTCTGAGGACTGCCTTTGCTGTGTCCCAAAGGTTTTGGTATGATGTGTTTTCATTTTCATTTGATTCTAGGAATTTTTTAATTCCATCTCTGATTTCTTCTATTACCCATTGATGTGTAAGCAGATTATTATTCAGTTTCCATGTGTTTGATTTTTTTTCCTTGCTCTTTCTAGTGTTAATTTCTACCTTGATGGCATTGTGGTCAGAGAAGATACTGTGAATTATCTCAGCATTTTGGATCTTGTTGAGGATTGCTCTGTGGCCTAAGATGTGGTCTATTCTGGAGAACGTTCCATGTGCATTGGAAAAGAATGTGTACTTTGCAGCGGTTGGATGGATTGTTCTATATATGTCTATGAGGTCCAGTTGGCTGATTGTGTCCTTCAGGTCTTCTGTATCTTTGCTGAGTTTCTTTTTAGTTGTTCTGTCCTTTACTGAGAGTGGTGTGTTGAAGTCTCCTACTATTATTGTGGAACTGTCAATTTCTCTTTTCAGTGCTGTTAGAGTTTTTTTTTATGTATTTTGGAGCCCTGTCATTGGGTGCATAGATATTTATTATGGTTATGTCTTCATGATGGATCATCCCCTTAATCATTATATAGTGTCCTTCTTTGTCTTTTATGGTAGATTTTGTTTTAAAGTCTATTTTATCTGAGATTAGAATTGCCACTCCTGCTCTTTTTTGATAGTTGTTAGCTTGATATATTTTTTTCCAACTTTTGATTTTTAATAAATTCACATCTTTGTTTCTAAGGTGTGTCTCTTGTAGACAGCAAATTGATGGATCCTGTTTTCTTATCCATTCTGCCACTCTCCGTCTCTTTATGGGTGCATTGAGTCCATTTACGTTCAGTGTAATTATTGATAGATGTGAGTTTGTTGCTGTCATTTTGTAGTGCTTTTTTTGGTGATGCTGAAGTTTTCTTTGTTCTTCTTACTCTCTTGTGCTGAGTTACTTTTGTTTGTGGATTTTGTGTTCATTTCTTTTGTTTTTGTAGGTTTTGTTTTTGTTGAGACTTTATGATTTTCGTCTTTATTTTTATGTGTTGGTTTGTTAACTTTTTTTGTGGTTACCATGAATTTTACCCTTATCTTTATAATTTTGAAGCAGTCTACCGTTACTTGGTATCGCCTTGCCTTCCTCTCCTTTAGAAGGTTCTATACCTGTGCCGTTTGTTCCCTCTTTCATTGTTTTGATGTTGTTGTCATCCTTTGATTGATTTCTCTGATTCCCTGTTGTATATCTTTTGTTTTTGGAAAGTCCTCTGTAGTTCAGTTCCTAGAATGGTATCTGGTTCATGTGAACCTGCGTCCTAGGTCCTAGGTCCTGCCTGAGGGGTGAAGCTGTTTGTCCTCAGATCGAAGAACTCCCTTTAATAATTCTTGTAAGTTTGGTTTGACTTTTGCATATTCCTTTAGTTTCTGTTTATCTGGAAATGACCTAATTTCACCATCAAATCTGAATGAGAGTTTTGCAGGATAGATTATTCTTGGCTGACAATTTTTTTCTTTCAAGATTTTATATATGTCATCCCATTGCCTTCTTGCCTGCATGGTTTCTGATGAATAATCTGAGCTTAGTCTTATTGTTTCTCCTCTGTATGTGACTTCTTGTTTTTCACGAGCTGCTCTCAGGATTCTTTGTTTGTCTTTAGTTTTAGCGAGTGTGAATATGATATGTCTTGGTGATTTTCTTTTGGGGTCTCTTCTGTATGGGGTTCGTTGAGCTTCTTGGATGGCCAGCTTTTCATCTTTCATGATATTGGGAAAGTTTTCTGTCAGCAGTTCCTCAATGATCCTCTCTGTGTTTTCTGTTTTCTCCCCCTGTTCTGGTATGCCAATCACTCGTAAGTTTTTGCTTTTAATTGTGTCCCACATAACTCTCAGGGTCTCTTCATTTTTCTTTGTTCTTTTTTCTGAGTTTTCCTGAAACAGAGTTGTATCCAAGTGTTTGTCTTCAGTTCCACTGATCCTGTCTTCCATGGTTTCAAATCTACTTCTCAGCCCTTCTATGACACCGTCCATTTCTGAAATCTTGTTGTTTATCTTTTGGATTTCTAATTGTTGTTGTTGTATAATTTCGAGTTGTGAATTTATTTTGGCATTTTGTTCCTGCATCATCTTCCTGAATTCTTCCAATTTTTTTTCTGTATTTTCCATAAATTTGTCTATTTTTTCCTCATGTTTGTCAGCTTTTTGCCTCAGTTCTTGGAACATTCCGAGTATTAGTGATTTGAGTTCCATATCAGGTACTTCTAGTGCATTTTCTTCCACGGGAGAGTTATCTGGTGTTTTAATTTGGACGCCTATTGGAGCCATCTTGTCTTGTTTTTGTAAATGTTTTGATATTGTTTGCTGTTTTCGGGGCATTCAGTAGATATTTCTCTCATTTATTGATTGTAGATTTTTTTTTTTGTTTTGTTTCGTTCTTGTGGTACAGCTGGGCAGATCTAGCTGAGGAGGAGCCACTGGGACGGGTTGCTTGTGGCACTCACTGCAGCCACCAGGACGGTCGGTAGTCAGTGCTAGGCAGGTTCCAATAGGGAGTGCCTGCACCGCTTGGTGGTGTGATGTCTAGTGCACGGTGTAGGTAGGTAGGGTGCAGCGGGAAGATGGTTATGTGTGAAGCTAAGCTGGATATGGGAGAGAGGAGAGAGGAGGAGGAGCAAAAAGCGTACAAACATAAAAGAATGCTAGGGGAGCTTGTCGTTGGAATGTACAGATGAGAGACTATGGGATGGAGGAAACCAGAAGGGGGAAGAGAAAGAAAAGGAAAGAATGACCAAATAAAAATCAGAAAAGTTAAAGAACTGCAAAGTTCCCAGGGATCCCACCGATGTAGCTATGAGGTCTGGGGGAGTCGGTCTCAATTTTCACAGCTCAGCCTGGCCAGAAGGTACAGAGGCATACATCGCCTGGTATTCAGGGATCAGAAAGAGAAGGAAGAGATAGAGAGACGATAAATTAAGCAATGAAGAAAGACAAAAGGGAAAAAGAGGTAAAAGATGACAAAACTAATCAAAAAAGGAAGAAAAATTAAATTTAAAAAAAAAAAAAAAAAAGGACAACACCAGCAGTCAGTGCCTACAAATGGGACCCAGAGAGCCCCCACTCAGGGGCGCGAATTCCAAGAAGCCGGTAGTCTCGGGGTTAAGAGACCATGGCCACGGGAAGCAGAGGGTCCAACGAACAAAGGCCCCGGGATCCCACCCGCGCGGGAGCCCAGACCTGGAAACAGCCACACGCCCGAACGCAGCCCTACAGCCCCGCAGGAGAGAGCAGAGACGGCACTCGGAACCAGGCACCCAGGCTAAAGGAGGGGGAGGCGGCAGAAAAAGGTTCGCTAGCTGCCAGCAAACGGCTCCCAGAAAGCCGCCAGCCCGGGCGCGCGAAATCCAAGCACCGGCGCCCCCCAGCTCAGGGACTCTGGCCACGGAAAGCAGAGGGGCGAACGAACAAAGGCCCCGGGATCCCACCCACGCGGGAGCCCAGACCTAGAAACAGCCACACGCCCGCACGCAGCCCTACAGCCCCGCAGGAGAGAGCAGAGACGGCACTCGGAACCAGGCACCCAGGCAAAAGGAGGGGGAAGCGGCAGAAAAAGGTTCGCTAGCTGCCAGCAAACGGCTCCCAGAAAGCCGCCAGCCCAGGCGCGTGGAATCCAAGCACCGGCACCCCCCAGCCCAGGGACCCTGGCCACGGAAAGCAGGGGATCCCCAGCTGAGGCGGAGAGGGGTGGGTGGTGGGAGAGCGCGCACCGCAGTTTACCGGTGGTTCTGTCTCCCACTGGACGCTCTGCAAGGCTGCTCTCCCATTCGCTGGTCTCCGATAGGAATCCAAGATGGTGGATCCGCGCTGCGTTAGCTGGTAAGGAATCTCTGCCTGAGTCTCTCCTCGCTCTCCGTTCTCTTTTAGTATTCTCACTCCGTTTGGTGTTTGGCTGAGTTCTTTATCTCTTCATTTGGTGTTCTAGGGTTTCAGGATTGTTGATTCTCTGTTAGGCTTAGTTTTTCGGATCTTTGCTGTGGAGGGACGGCGTGGTGTTTCTGCCTAGAGTGCCATCTTGCCCCCTGTCTTGAGTTGCAGTTTTGAAGAATTCTATGAGCAAAGTATTGAATGGCCTAGGAAGCTTCAAAAGAAGAAGGAAGGAATGCACAGAGTCACTGTCCCAAAAAGAATTGGTCTGTATTCAACTATTTCAGGAGGTAGTGTACGATCAGGAACTGATGGTACTAAAGGAAGAAGTCCAAGCTGCACTGAAGGCATTGGCGAAAAACAAGTCCCCAGGAAATGATGGAATGCTGCATGAGATGTTTCAACAAAGGGGTGCAGCACTGTAGGTGCTCACTCATCTATGCCAAGAAATTTGGAAGGCAGCTACCTGGCCAACCAACTGGAAGAGATCCATATTTGTACCCATTCCAAAGAAAGGTGATCCAACAGAATGCGGAAAGTGTCGATCAATATCATTAATATCACACGCAAGTAAAATTTTGCTGGAGATAATTCAAAAACAGTTGCAGCAGGGAGCTGCCAGAAACTCAAGCAGATTCAGAAGAGGACATGTAATGAGGGATATCTTGGCTGAAAGCAGAGAATACCAGAAAGATATTTACCTGTGTTTTATTGACTATGCAAAGGCATTCGACTGTGTGGATCATAACAAATTATGGATAACATTGCAAAGAATGGGAATTCCAGAACACTTAATTATGCTCACGTGGAACCTGTAGACCAAGAG
Organism: Dugong dugon; assembly: GCA_030035585.1. NCBI lineage: Eukaryota > Metazoa > Chordata > Mammalia > Sirenia > Dugongidae > Dugong > Dugong dugon. The sequence goes on along the minus strand of CM057469.1, from coordinate 39,745,207 downwards.
GCAGTCGTTCAAACAGAACAAGAAGATACTTTGTGGTTTAAAATCAGGAAAGATGTGCGTCAGGGTTGTATCCTTTCACCATATTCATTCAGTCTGTATACTGAGCAAATAGTCTGAGAAGCTGAGCTATATGAAGAAGAATGCAGCGTCAGGATTGGAGGAGATCTCAGTAACAATCTGCAATATGCAGATCATACAACCTTGCTTGCTGAAAGTTAAGAGGACATGAAGCACTTATTGTTGACGATCAAAGACCATAGCCTTCCGTACGGATTACACCTTAACATAAAGAAAACAAAAATCTACAACTGGACCAATAAGCAACATCATGATAAACAGAGAAGAGATTGAAGTTGTCAAGGATTTCATTTTACTTGGATTCACAATCAACACCCATGGAAGTCAGCAGTCAAGAAGTCAACGATGTATTGCATTGAGCAAATTTGCTGTAAAAGATCTCTTTAAAGTGTTAAAAAGCAAAGATGTCACTTTGAGGACTAATATGTGCCTGATCCAAATCCATGGTATTTTTAGTCACCTCACATGCATGTAAAACCTGGACAGTGAATAAGACCAAAGAATTGATGCATTTGAATTATGGCGTTGGTGAATAATATTGACTATACTAAAAAAACAAAACAAACAAACAAACAAAAAAACAACCCGTTGCCATTGAGTTGATTCTGAGTGATAGGGACCCTGTAAGACAGAGTAGAACTGCGTTATCGGGTTTCCAAAAAGTGCCTGGTAGATTTGAACTGCCACCTTTTGTTTAGCAGCTGTAGCTCTTAACTACTATGCCATGAGGGTTTCCATTGACTATACTGTGGACTGCCAAAAGAACAAACAAGTCTGTCTTGGAAGAAATACAGCCAAAGTGCTCCTTGAAAGCGAGGTTGGGGAGACTTCATCTCATGTACTATGGACATGTTGTTAGGAGGTGCCAGTCTCTGGGGAAGGACATCATACTTGGTAAGGCAGAGGGTCATTAAAAAAGAGGAAGACTCTCAACGAGATGGACTAATATAGTGGCTGCAACAATGGGCTCAAGCATTGTAATGATTGTGAGGATGTTGTACATAGAGTTGCTATGAGTCAGAACCGGCTCGATGGCACCAAACAACAACAGCAGCCAAGATCAAGAATATTGGCCGTTCTGAAATAATGCAGTATACTGTGTTTGAGAAAGAGCCTCATCTATCTATGTCAGGGAGAACATAGCTTTTCACAGTAAATGGTGACTAATATAATGTCAATGAACTCTGAGCATTTGTTATGGCATGTCCTTAAGTTTTCCTCTGACCTTGACTTGTAGAACTAGGGAATACATGGGAATATCTTTAGACTTTCTAAATTTTCCCTAGGAGTTTCCAGTTTGGATTCATAAGATTAACTTGACATATCTCAAAGATTCCTCTCTTCTTTAAGTAGATGTTTTTCAATGGGATTTACTACCATATGGCAGGTAAAATTCTAGTGAATGATATTTCCTCTCATCTTGTTTAGGAAAAAAACATCTTTCCCTCCTTGAATGGAGGAAGAACATTTAATTTGCATGTCACTTTCCTTTGCCAGAAGTCAGTAACCCACAGTATTTTTAGCTCCTTTTGAAAGTCCATTAGTAACATGCTTTTGTTTTTTTTTTTTTTTTTTGAGACCTTCCTGCTTTAGCTGGCTGAGCGCTGGCATCGGCATATTTCTGGTTTTCTGCCTCGCCCTATGGGACCGTTGCTGGGGCTCAAATCAGGGACTGCCCTCTTTCATTCACCTTCCTGTTCATAAACTCTTCATAGATTTTCTTAAGCGTCTCCCTGTCTTTCTACTTTTTATTAACTCTTGTTCTCATTTTTATCCTTTCTTAATATTACAGTTGTTGCTAGAATTTATGTCATTACAAGTAGCCACCCTCACACTTCACAGGTTTAAGATCTCGCACCTGTGTTCTCTTCACTGATTGTATGACCACCTCTCAGATGTAGGATGTGAGAGCAGTGTGTGATTAATGCTGTACTGTGACACACAGAATTTATGGACACAGTGACAATGCCATATTCAAAAGAGCTATAATTCCAGTTGACAGAACGTGATTGCCTGATTTTAAATACAGGCAGATTATAGGGTGAAAACAGCTTCTGGTGGAAATGTCTTAATAGTTTATTTATTAAACACCTAAGGGGAATTCAAAAACTTACTGAATAAAAGAATCCTGTTAAACCAGTTGCCGTCAAGTCAATTCCAACTCATAGCAACCCAATAGGACAGAGTAGAATTGTCCCCGTCAGGTATCCAAGGCTGTAATCTTTACAGAAGCAGACTGCCACATCTTTCTACTGAAGAGCAGCTGGTGAGTTTGAACCGCCGACGTTTTGGTTAGCAGTAGAGCACTTTACCTCTGTGCCACCAGGAATCCTTGAATAAAAGAATAGGTTCTGCCAGTTCTGTTTGTTTCATCAGTTGAAAGTTGGGACTCACAGTTTGTGGTGTGAGATCAGAGAAAAATAAATAGAATGAATCTCACTCTTAAATTCTACAGTCCTGTGTCTTCTGCCATCAGAGGTGGAATCCATTAGGTCCATGCATGACACATGTATAGTAGACGTTGAACAGTTAAAGAGAAAAGCCCTGGTTATAAGACTAAATTTTATCACACGTGTTATTGTTGTTAGGTGCCATCCAGTTGATTCTGACTCATAGCAACAGAATGAAACACTGCCTGGTCCTGCCCATCCTCGTTGCTATGTTTGAGCCCATTGTTACAGCCACTGTGTCAATCCATCTGGTTGAGGGTCTTCTTTTCCACTGACCTCTTTATCACACATAGCAGCTTTTAGCTTCAGTCTTTAGCTGAAGACATTTACCATGTGAGGCAGGACATTGCCACCATGATTAGGCATTTGAGTATTGAGAGAAGATTTCCAGGCAGTCCAGAAAATATTTATTTCTGAAGTAGGATCATGCAGGTCTTACAACAAAGCAAAACAGAACTACTCTCTTGTGGAGACGAAACAGACATTTGATGAATTACACAATGTCACATGACCTGTGTTCCTGCATTGCAAATATTTGTGCAGTAGCAATGAAGAGGTAGAAGTAGAAATAGAAGAGTGATGGAAATAGACATTGCTGTTCTGCATAACCTGTTGGGGATCAGGGACAGGGTAGAGGGAATTTTTTTCAGTGCAGTACAGTATCAGTACTGTAGGAATTTTTTTCAAAGACTGATTTTATTATTCCATTCAAAATATATGGTGAATGGCCAGATGATTCACATAGTGAAAATGTTAATTTTTAAAAATTATTTGCTTTCTGAAAGTTTTCTCGTCATGGCTTCACTCTTTTTTGTGAGACAAATTGACATAAAGTGAGCTTCAGAAATTTTAAGCATACAATTTTATGGAGTTTTGACAAATATATATACCATACTCAAGATACAGAATGTTCCCATCACCCCAGAAAGTTCTTTCATGCCAATTCTAGTCAATCCCCATATCTAACTGGCAACCAGTGGTCTGATTTCTATCACTATACTATAGTCTTTCCTGCTCTTGAATATCATAAAAATGAAATCATACACTGTATACTTTTTTCTGTCCGGCTTCTTTTGCAGAACAGTGTTTTAAGATTTATTTCTGTTGTTGCCTGTTTCAGTAGTTTCTTTGTATTTTTTTAATAGTAGTATTCCATTGTGTGGATGAACTATAATGTGTCTATTCATTCTATTGCTGATGGACATTTAGATCTTTTTCTACTTTTTTACTATTATGTATAAAGATGATATAAACATTCTTGCACACATTTTTTTTGTGGACACATGTTTTCATTTTTTTTGGTTACATACCTAGGAGTGGAGTCACTGGGCATGGGGTGGGTATATGTTTAAATTTCTAAGGGACTACCAAACACTCTCCAAAGTGGCTGACTATTTTACACTCCTACCAGCATTAAGGAGCCCTGATGGCACAGTGGTTAAGAGGTTGGCAGTTCAAATCCACCAGCAGCTCCTTGGAAGCCCTAAGGGGCAGTTCTACTCTCTCCTATAGGGTCATTATGAATTGGAATCGACTAGATGGCAATGGGCTTACCAGCAATAAGTAGCCCTGGTGGCACAGTGGTCAAGAACTCAGCTGTTTAACCAAAAGATTGGCAGTTGAGATCCACCAGCTGCTCCTTGGAAACCTTATGGGGCAGTTCTACTCTGTCCTATAGGGTCGCTATGGGTCGGAATCAACTAGACGGCAGTGGGTCAGCAGGAACCAGCAATAATGCATGAGAATTCCAGTTGCTCCACATTCTCAGCGACATTTAGTGTTGCCTGTCCTCAGTGAGTTTGGTTTTTTGGTTGGTCCTGTTAATTTTAGCCCTTTGAGTTGGTGCGAAATGGTAACTGGAATCTCATTGTCCTTTTAACTTGAAATTCTCTGATAAGTAATGGCTTTGAACACTTTTTTATGTGCTTACATTCTATTTATGTGCTATATTATGTGCCCATATCTTTGTGTGTGTGTGAAATGTCTGTTCAAGTCTTTAGTCCACTTTGTAATTAAGTTGTTTGTCCTTTTATTATTCATTTATAGGATTTTTTTTATACTCTGGTTACAGGTTTTTTGTCAGATATGGTTACTGCTAATATTGTCTATCAATTGTGGCATGCCTTTTCATTTTCTTAACAATTCTTGTGTGTTTTTTAACAGTCCCAGTAGATTTTTCCCTCTCTAACACATCTTTGATGACCCCAAGTTTTTGCAGATGTTCTTCTTTGTTTGCTTCTAGAAACTTTTTTAGATTTCATGTTTAGATATATAATTCTTGTTGAATTACATTTTTTGTGTGTAGTGTGAGGTAGGAATTGAAATTCAGTTATCTAATTAGTGCTGCCGTGTTTGTTTGAAACCATCAATGGCTCTGCAGGAGAAAGTTGTGGCAGTCTGCTTTTGTAGAGATTTACCGCCTTGGAAACCCTATGGGGTCGCTATGAGTCAGAATCAGCTTGATGGCAGTGGTGTTTTTTTTTGATTTGCTTGTTGAAAAGACTTTCCCCTATTGAATTATCTTGGTACCTTTGTCTAAATCAATTGATAATAATCCAAATTATTTTTAATTTGTCAAAATGTCTATTCTTAACACACCACCACATTGTCTTGATTACTACAATTTTTAGATCATTATAAAATCAGTTAACATAATCTTTAATTTTTACTTTTTCAGGATTGTTTGGTATATTTTAGGCCCTTTGCATTTACATGTCAACTTTAGAATCATTTTGTTACTTTCTACAAAAAACCTGAAATTTTGTTTGACAGGCTGCTGAATCTGACATCTTAACAATATCTCCCAATAGTCTTTTATTTCTCTCAGCAAAGCTATATAGATTTCAGTGTGGAGGTCTTGCACACTTATGTTAAATTTATTCCCAAGGATATTGTTAATAGCTTTATTGAGGTATAATTTACATACATAAAATTAACCCATGGTAAGTGTAGTTAGTGATTTTAGTAAATTTGTAGAGTTCTGTAATCATTATCACATCCAGTTTTAGAATATTTTCATCACCTCAAAAAGTTCCCCCATGCCCACTTACAATTAATCCCTGCTCCTGGCCTCCTAGCACTAGGCAACCACTGACCTACTTTATGTTTCTATAAATTTGTCTTTCTAGTCATTTTGTATAAATACAATAGGTAGTCTTTTGCATCTGGCTTCTTTCATTAGTCTGTTTTTGAGGTTTATCCATGTTGTAGCATGTATCAGTGGTTTGTTCCTTTCAATTGCTGAATACAATTCCATTGTATGGATGTGGTTGATTAATTACTTTTATGTGTGGCCTTTCAAGCTACGGGCTTGTAACTCCCACCCAGGTGATTGTGTGATAGAGTAATTGTGGCCTACCAAGGGGATTGGTTAGTTTTGCCTTAAAAAAAGAGCCAATTCCATAGGAGGGAGGAGGAGCCTGCCATCAAGCAAGGAGAAACTCAACAGCAGAGACAGTGAGGTGGGATTCCGTGCCCATGGAGAGAGAAAATTGAGCGCCTTTGGGCAGAGACTGAAGGCTAAGGAGAGGTGTGCCTGTGAACACAGCTGGGGAGAGGCTATCCTGTTGGAAGAACTGTATCCTAAGTGTTCTTGAGCCTGAATTGTAAGAGTTAAACTTCCCTAATACACTCCACGACTGTGAGTATGGTCTGTGAGTTCTGTGTGGCTATTGCAATGAATTATCGAACCCAGTAGAGAGTGCTGTGGGAGGGATGGTTGGTGTCAGAATTGGTAGAGATGGCGGAGAGAGGAGGCATGTCTGACCTCCACCTCATAGGAATCAGGCTTGAGCTGTTGATGTTGATTCTTCTTTCCCCTTGTGAAGTTAGAGGAGGTCAGACACTACCCCCAAACTGTTTCTACAACGGATATACCACTGTTTGCTTAGTCACCATTTGACAAACATTTGTTTTTTCCCCCAGTTTTTGGTTGTTATGAATAATGCTGCTGTGAACGCTCCTGTGTAAGTCTTTGTGTGGACATGTTTTAGCTTCTCTTGGTTAGATTCTTAGTAATTCAGTGGCTGAGTTGTATAGTAAGTTTGTGTTTGGCTTTTTAAGGAATGACCAAACTGTTCTCCTAAGTGGTTGAACTCTTTTACGTTCTCATCAATATACAAGCAATATATAAGGTTTCTGTTCCTACATAGACTTGAAAATACATGATATTGTCTGTTTTTGTTGTAGCCATTCTATTGGGTATGTAATGGTATTTCATTCTGGTTTCAATTTGTATTTCTCTAGTGGGAACCCTGGTGGAACAGTGGTTAAGCTCTCCGTTGCTAACTGAAAGGTCAGCAGTTTGAACCCACCAACCACACAGTAAAGATTTACAGCCATGGAAACCCTATGGGACAGTTCTACTTTGTTCTGCTGGGTCTGTTGAGTCGGAATCAACCAGACAGCAACAGGTTTGGTTTTTTTTTTTTATGACTAATGATGTTGAGCATCTTTTCATGTGTTCATTAACCGTTCATATATCTTCTTTGGTGAAATGTCTATTCAAATCATTTGCCCGTTTAAAAAAAAATTGGGTTGTTTTTTCTTATTTTTGAGTCATAAGTATTCTTTATATATTCTAAATCAGCTATATGATTGGCAAATATTTTCTACCAGTCTGTAGCTAGCCTTTTCATTTTCTTAATGAGATCTTTTGAAGTGCAAACGGTTTTAATTATGGTAACGTCTAATTTATCCATTATTTCTTTTATGGCCCATGCTTTTGGTGTCATATCTAACAACTCTTTGCTTAGCCCTTGGCAACGAAAATTTTCTCCTTTGTTTTTCTTATAGAAGTCTTATAATTTCAATTCTTACATTTAATGCTGTGCTCAATACTGAATTAATTTTTTGGGGAATGGTATGGGGTAAGAATCTGAGTTTATTTTATTTTGCAATTGGATTTCAAATTGTCCAAGAAACGTTTTGATAAAGGGACTAATCTTTCCCCATGGATTTGTTTTGGAACTTTCGATGAAATCAAATGACTGTAAATATAAGCATTTATTTCTGAACTTTTAAATCTGCTCAATTGATCTGTATACCTATTCTTGTGCCAGTACCGCATTGTCTTTATTACTGTGCCTTTATAGTAAGTGTTAATATTGGGTAGTGTAACTCCTTTAACTTTGTTTATCATCTTTAAAATTTTTGTCTATTCTAGATCCTTTGAATTCTAGCTCCATATAAATTTTAGGATCAGCTTGTTAGTTTCTATAAAAAAGTCTCCTGGGATATTGATAAGAATTACATTGATTTATAGAATAATTTGAAGAAAATTATCATCTTTTCAATGTTGAGTTTTCCAATCCATGAAATAAATGTTTTTCCATTTATTTAGGTCTTCTTTAATTTTTCTCAGCAGTGATTTGTAGTTTTTAATGTGTCAGTCCTGCATTCTTTTTGACAAATTTATTGATATAAGTTTTTTTATCCTTTTTGATGCTATTATAAATGAAATTGTTTTCTTAATTTCAGTTTCTAATTGTTGATTACTAGTATGTGGAAATGCAGTTGACTTTTCTATGCTTATCGTGTATCCTGCAACCTTGCTAAACTTGTTAAAAAAATTAATTATAGCAGTGTGTGTATGTGTGTGTGTGTGTGTGTGTGTGTGTATGTGTGTTGGGAGGGTAGTCTTAGGATATTTTACATACAGGATCATGTCATCTGTCAATAAATGATTTTAATTCTTTTCCCTTTGGATTCTGTTTATTTCTTTTCTTCTCCCGCCTCCCTCCCTCCTTTCTTCCCTATCTCTCTTTCTCCATTTCTTTGTCTTTCCCTCTCTCTCTCTTTCCTTCCTTTCTTTCTCCCTCTTTCTATCTTTTTCTCTCCCTCTCTCTCCCTCTCTCTCTTCCTTCCTTTCTTTAAAGCATTGTATTCTACCTTCAAGTAATCTTGTTCCACTTTCTGTATAGTATAAAAACCTTAGAGTATTACATTTCCATTTCCCCTCTCCTAGTCTTTGTGGTATTATTGTTACAAATTTTAATTCTGCATATGTTAGTTATAAGCTTCACAATACACTGCTATTATTTTCACTTTTAAAATATTAAATGATTTTGAAGAGATTTTAAAGTGAAGAAAAGAAATTTTATCTTTATTATTTCCAGTGATCTTTATTCCTGTGCATAGATGATGATTTCTATCACATATGATTTTATTTCTGCCCTAAGGACTATCATTAATATTTTCTGTAGTGCAGGTCTGCTTGTGATACATTTTTTCAGCTTTTGTATGTCTGGAGAAGTCTTTATTTTACCTTCAGTTTGACAGATACTTTTACTGGGTATAGAATTCTCTGTTGACCGATTTTTCTTTCAGTGTTTTAAACGTACTGCTCCACTATCATCTTTCAACTGTATTGTTTCTCATAGGAAGTCTGTTGTCATTCTTATTTTTGTTCCTTTGTATGTAATGTGTCTCTTTCCTCTGGTTGCTTTTAAGACTTTCTTATTATCACTGTTTTTAAACAATTTCAGTGTAATGTGCCGTGAGGAGCAAGTCCTTCAGACAAGCCAGCTGGCCATGGTTTTCTCCATTCCTGTCCCTGCTGACATCTTTAGGCTTCAGGACAAACCACCGCCCCCACTGAGGCCTGATCTTTGTTAGCAAGCTTAGAAAGATTTAATTCTTGGCTAACCACCTCATCTCCTCAGGAAGTCAGAGGAATATGATGCAGTAGGATGTTTGTTAGCAGGGTTAAAAAGATACCATTAGTCACTCAGGCTGGGAGTGTAAAATAGCTGGGAGAGGAGGTTTTCTTCATCTCCTCAGCTATGGTGCAGGTGGGGTACATGTAGCGTAAGCTTACTGTCCACCTAAGTGGACCTACCTGGCCAAGGGGAGACTGGCAGCAGGTAGGATCCCATTTAAACCCTTCACTTAATGGCAAAAATGGGATACTCATCATCTCTGCCAGGGGCACTGCTCGTTATGGAACTTTTCTGGTTGTATGCTGTCTGATTCTTGTAAGTAATAAAAGCTACTTTCCATGTGCTAACATGTATTCAGGTTCTAATTGGAAAGATGCGATGTTTATGGAGGGATCCATATTAGTTATTAGTGTTCTTTTTCTAATGACCTCCTGGCAATCTAGAACTCTGGTACAACCTGTGAACATGATGCAGATTTGGAGTGTTGTCTTATATCTGCCTTATATTTTTTTTTTATGTTTCTCATGCTTGGAGGTTTTGAGCTTCTTGGATCTGTGAGTGTATAGTTCTCATCACATACGGAAAAATTTTGGCTGTTATTTCTTCAAATATTTTTTTCTGTACCTCCTCTTTCACCTTCCTTCATGGACTGTAGTTACATGTAAATTACATGCTTGAAGTTGTCCCGTATTTCATTAATGCTGTTTCTTTTTGTTCTGTCTTTTTCTCTGTGTTTACTTTTGGGTAGTGTCTTTTGCTATATCTTCAAATTTGCTAATCTTTTCTTCTGTAGAATCTATTCTACTTTTAACTGCATCCAGTGTACATTTCATTTCACACACTGTAGTTTTTATCTCTAAAAGACCAATTTGGTTCTTTATGTCTTGTCTCTAACATTTTCATTCTTTCTCCTACCTTCTTGAACATATGGAATATAGTTATAATAATTGTTTTAATGTCTTTGTCTACTAATTATATCATCCATGTCATTTTTGTATGTTTCCACTGATTAATTTTTATTTTATTCTATTTTATTACTGATTACAGGATTATTTTTCTTTGCATGCTCCTTAATTCTTGATTGGATGCCAGAAATTTCACATTTTATTACCTGGTTGGGATGTTGATTATTTTTATATTCATATAAATGTTCTTGAGCTGTGTTCTGGGACACAAGTTACTTGAAGACCATTTGATCTTTTTGAGGCATGCTTTTAAGCTTTGTTAGGTGGCACTAGAGATGTGTCAATCTAGGGATGACTTTTGCCCACTACTAAAGCAATACCCTCATGAATTATGAGTGTTTTATTTTTTTTAATCTGGCTGATGGAAGTAGTGATGAACTATTTCTCGTCATGTGTGTGCTCTGAGAATTTTTCCCTCTGTTCATTTTGGTTGTTTCTTTCCCCAGGCTTGGGTAGTTTCTTTATATCCCTGCTGTGATCAGTACTCAGCTAAGGACTTGAGGAGGACCCTCTGCAGATCTCTGAAGTTCTCCTGCAGGGAAGATTTCTCTTCCCCCATACATTGCCATTTGAACTCTGGTCACTTTGGCCTCCCAAGACTCCATCTCTATCTCCTCAACTTAAGGAAATTACCAGTCTCTACCCTGGTTCCCCCACCCTTGCCCTGCATCCTGGAAACTCTCTCCAGGCACTTAGGTGGAACAATTATAGGACTGCCCTCATTTGTTTCCCGTTTCTCATGGGTCACTGTCCTGTACTACCTGATTTCCTTTGTCCTAAAAACTGTGTGTGTGTTTTTTTTCTCCTATATAGTTTGCTCATATTTTAAGTTGTTTCAGGTGGGAAGGTAAATCCATTTCCTGTTACTCTATGTTGGCTGGAAATGGAAGTCTATTTTGACATAGTTTTCAAGTGTACAGGAAAGTTTCCAAAATATTATGAGGTTTATAAGGTACTCGTATATACCAAGTGTCTGTATTTTACCCATTTGCTTTCTCTGTCTGTATAATTTTCCCATTATTTTAATGCTCTTTTGACAAAGTTTCAAGGCAGCCCTTGCTAAAGGCCAGTCAGTTTCTATTTCTTGAGTAGCTGATTAAATCCACACCCCAAATACTTCCCTTATCAAACTCTTATACTCTGGGACACTATACACCCACCCTAATCACCCTAGGGCCAAGTCCCAAACAGCTAGGGCCAGTCCCTATGCCCCAAGGATCGTAAAATTATTCAAATTTAGCCAGTCCACATGGATCCCACAAAACCTAGCTAACCTCACTTCACTTGCCATACTGAAGCCGCTTCCTATGGCCCTAGCTTGCTGTTACCCTGTCCCCCTTATGTGGCCCTCTGTGGCAGCCTTCTCTCATTTGGAGCTGTAAATGAAAAATAGTTCTGTCTTTCATCTATTTGAGTGTCTTTGTGTTCTGTGCCACCATCCAAAGAACCTATAATCCTAACTAATATCTTAGAAGGATTAAACATCTCACTCCCTGGAAAAAAATTTTTTTGAGAGTAAAGACATCATGCCCCTTTATACCTAAATATGGCAGTGTGTACATCCTAAGACAAAGACATTTTCTTACATAACCAGATTAGAGTTATAAAAACCAGGAAATTTGATATTAATACAATACTGTCATCTTATCTCTTTCATCAGTTGTCCCAATAATATCCTGTTCCCAGTCCAGGATCAAATCCAGGATCCTGCATTACACTTAGTTGTCACATCTCTTTAGTGTCTAATTTGAAAGAATTCTTCAGTCTTTCTTTGTGCTTCTTGACCTTGATATTTTTGAAGAGATCAAGCCAGTTACTTTACAGAATGTTCCTCAGTTTTGATGTGCCTGATGTTTCCTTATGATTGGATACAGGATATGCATTTTTGGCAAGAACACTACTGAAGTAATGATGTGTTCTTCTCAGTGAATCTTATTAGGAGTCACAAAAAGTTAGTCTCAAATTGATCATGTTTGCTTTGATGACTTGTTTAAAGTGATGTCCTCTATGTTTCTCCACTGTAGAAGTTTTCTTTTTGTAATTTGTAAGTAATTTTGGTGAAACATTTTAAGGCTATGTAAATATACAGCTCTTTATCAGAATTTACCCGCTAGTTTTAGCACCCAATGATGATTTTCTGACTCCACCAGTCTTTCTGTATATTCTGTATATATCAGTTGGCATTCTATTATAAGGAAAAACATAGCCTGTTCCCTCAGTTAATGTATTTATATCATTTTAGACTCATGGATTTTTACTTTACTAAAGAGTTACAGGAGCCCTGGTGACGTAGTGGTTAAGAGCTCAGCTGCTAACCAAAAGGTCAGCAATTCAAATCGACCAGCTGCCCTTTGGAAACCCTATGGGGCAGTTCTGCTCTATCCTAAAGGGTTGCTGTGAGTCACAATTGACTCAATGGCAGAGAGTTTCATTTTGGTTTAATGAGTTATAATCCATTGTCATTATTTATTTTGATAGTAACTTGTCCCATATTTGACCAGTGGGAGGTCTCCCTAGTTACTCCTATGACCTTTTGATATGTTTTCATGTTTCTTTGAGCACTTTTTAAGTTTCTGTCACAAGATATTCTAGTCTTTATTTGTATCTTCCCTCCATTAGCCCTGGAATTACCATTTCTCCTAAGGGGTCCCTGGTTTCTATTAAGGATAATGATATTTAGAGACCAGGATACAGGCAGAGTGTGCTTATTGCTAAGCATGTGTTATGACCTGTAGGCACTCCTCTGTGTCTATCATTCCTGCTGCTCTTTGAGCAGCTCTCTCCTTTGTGATACTTTGCCACGTAAACCGTAGCTGTCTTTGTCTCCCTATACTCTCAGCTCTGTCTCAACTCACAAAGACCAACAAGTTGTCTCTGGGTTCTTCCTTTCTGCCACACAGCTAGGAACCTTTCTGCAGGCAATAGGTTCAAGCAATCATAAGGTTTATTCATTTGTTTCTTGCCTCTCAGGGATCAGTGTCATTCCCTGATTCATATCCAGTGTCTCAAAAACTATTATTTCATATATTTTCCAAGGTTTTTAATTGTTCCAGATCCCTGTTATACTATCTTGGTCAAAATTAGGGTCACTATGTATGTTTTAGAGTCCCTGAACAGTTAACGTGCTTGACTGCAAACAGTTAACATGCTTCACTGAAAGGTTGGCAGTTTGAGTCCACACAGAGGCAACTTTGAAGAGAGTCTGGTGGTCTACTTCTCAAATATGAGCCATTGAAAAACCTATGGAGTACAGTTCTACTCTGACACACATGAGCTTGCCGTGGGCCAAAATCAACTTAATGGCAACTGTTTTTTTCTTGTTTTATGTTTCTTTTTAAAAAGTAAGCAAAGAAAAAATGGCAGAGTAAGGAATTCCGAAAGTCCATCCTTCCATTAAAAAAAAAAAAAAAAAAAAAACAACCTGGCAAAACTTTCAGAATTAACGTTTTCAAAACGCTGGAAACTAACCAAATCTTACAGCAAGCAGGGAGATGCTTGATCAAGAAAAACAAGCTGACTCTCAGTAAAAACTGAGTTTTGCAGTTTATTAACTTACCCTGGTACAATACTCTGCTTCCCACGTCACTGTTAGCCTTGAAAATATCAGTGTGCATTCCTGCTGCTGGTACTGGTATTGGAAAGAGCAGAATGGACCTAATTTGCAAAGACTTACAATTGTTTGACTTACCTGGTGACTCCCTGGCAAGGCTATTTCTAATTCATCATTATGCTGGAGTGTGGACTTAATCTAGAGCAAGGGTCAACAAACTCTGGCCCGTGGGCCAAATTTGGCCTGCAGATTGTTTTTATATGTCTCACAAACTAAGAATGGTTTTTATATGCCTAAGGAGTTGTGGAAGAAGGAGAAGGAGGAGTAAGAGGGAGAAGGGAGGTGGAGAGGAAGAGGGAGAAAAACTGTACGTGGCTTGCAAATCCTAAAATATTTACTATCCGTTTCTTTAAGATAATGTTTGCAGACACCTGCTCTTAGGCTTGGCCCCTTAGTTCTAAAGTGTAACCTTTTTGGAGTCACAGATTAATGCAGAGGTGCTCAGTGAAGTCTCTCCACCCTGAATGGACAGGAAGGCCAACATCTACCAGCACTACGTGGCCTCTGGTATTTCCATTCAGTTTTTTGCCCTGCAGCAGCTCCCCTATGACAGGCCTGATGAAATTTCAACCTGTGTAATCCAACCCAAACCGTGGCTAAGGACTGAGAGGGAGAATACCTCCCCACAGATTTTGGAGCCCTCATATCTGTGCAGTTTGCCCTTTTATTATCTGACCCACAAATTCCAGCTACCTCAGCTGCCATAAACTCTGATCTCTGTCTCCTCAGCAGTAAGACCTCTGGCATTCTTTGACTTTCCTTCTCTGCACCATAGTTCATTAGATGGAGAGCCAGTGTGAACATGCACTCAACTCATGTGTTTCTCTTCTCTTAAGGTACACAGTTTTGCTCTTCCTACTGTCGGTGCCTATAAATAGTCCAGTATTTTAGTTGTTTAGAATGTGATGGTAAGTTGAATTCTAGTTACTCCGGCATGGCCTGAAGTGAAGTCCAGGTCTTAACTTTTAATATTTATGCCAGTATGAAGATGGGGTTTGTACCTGCAAAAGGCAAAGAGCTAGGACTAACACCCCTACATGCACGCATGCACACACACACACACACAGTACGAAGATTTACAATGCTACGACCTTGGTGAAAATGTATAGTATAGAAGCACAGGAAAACAAGGATGTCTGTGTGTCTCAGTCTGGCTTCTGAGTAGATAAAAAAATTTCTCCTGATATATGAGAACCCCAGGCCTATGAATGACAGGGATGGGGGTTTGAATTTACACTAGGTTCTAGTTCTGAGAGATGCCAAATTAAGTAATTAATATAAAATTCAGTCCCATGTTGGTGATATTCTGGGGATGATTGACAGAACCAAATATAAAACCATTCTTGAAGATAAATCCTCAGTCTTGGCTGCACTGTATTTCCACAGATAAAGATCTATTGAAGATTAAATCAAATTTAAATTATATAATGCATAGGGGAATAAACCACTATACACCAAATAATTAGGTTTGAACAATTTGAGAGGTAGGCCTAAGGTGATTAAGGTATGTCTAAATGATTAAATAAAAGAACAAAGGAATTTGGAATACAGAAGAGTAAGACGCATGGGGAAAAAAAAGACTGAGCAGTTTTGAAAAGGAATTAATTAAAACTGATAAATAAAAATAGTTATATATGATAAAAACTCAATGGTTACTGAACATTTTGATAAAAGATTCTATAGAAGAATCCTGATCAAGAGGGGGAGAATGTAGAACAGAATTTAAAATTCTCATAGAATCCAGACTTTATGGAACCCCTGAAATTATTGCCATCAGATAATCTTTAAACCTTAAACCAAAAATATCCCCTGAAGTCTTCTTTAAACCAAACAATAATTTAACTTAATTAGTAAAGAATGTCTTCCTTGAGCACTGTGCTCTTTTAAAAACTATCTATATGGGGTCAGTTAATTAGATAGGAGACTTAGGTGTCAGTGAATTTATGTTAGTGGGGTGAGGAACAGCTCAGAAAAAGAGGGTAAGAATGGTCGCATAACTCAAAGAATGTAATCAATATCACTGAATTGTGCATGTAGGAATCTGTTGAATTGGTGTATGTTCTGCTGTGTATATTCTCAACAACAACAGCAACAACAAAATAAATTATAAAAAACAAAACTTAATCGTTTGGTAAATAAACAAATCATACCCAACTGAAGAGAGAATTAATGAAATGCAAGAAAGCATCGCAGTGAATTAAAAAAAAAAATTTAAAAAGGAAACTATGAAAGAGAGGTCAAGAGATGTACAGAAGAGAATATTCTATTAAATATTGTGGATTCAGTACTCCTGAAAGCCAATAAAATTACAGTAAGTAATAAAATATGGTAAATTCAAAAGAATAAAGAGAATGGAAGGAAATAATTAGTAAAGAGAAATAGCTTAACTAGTTCAGTGTTTTAGAGAAAGACAGTATGTAACCAATTAAATTGTAGTAAGTCAAAATGAAGTAAGATTGTTCACACTATAGAACTTCAGAAAGTCTTTGGAATTAGAGACAGCGGTTCTAAATGGAGACTGAGTATGATGCAGGAGGATTTTTGGAAAGTCACTACAAGAAGCACTTGACACTCCAGATTTCTTTCTCCAGCTGAGAAGGCAATGCCCTCTTCCCCACCCCAGCAGAAGACTAGGAGGTTTATTCCCTAGAGAGATTACAGTATAGAAGCTCTGGACTCAGAAATGCAAAGTACACCTGAGGGTGGGTGTGAGTGCTGTACATTCTTGCCTTACTTCTAATTTGAGAGAAAAATTGTTCAGTCCTTCACTAATAAGTATGATAATACCTTTTGTTTTTCATGGATGCCTTTTATCGGATTAATGAATCTCTCTTCTGTTTCTAGTTTACTGAGTTTTTTTTATTATAAGTTGGTATTGAAGTTTATCAGGTTTTTTTTCTGCATTTATTGAAATGATCAAATGGTTTTTCTTGTCCATTTTGTTAGTGTGCTGAGTTATACTGATTTTTTGTTATAATAACAGTGCATTCCTGAAATACTTGCCACTGTATCATATTGCAGTATCCCATTTTTATATTACTGAATTTGACTTAGCTAAGATTTTTGTTAAGTATTTCTAGATTTTGTTCATAAAAGATATTAGTCAGTAATTCTCTCTCTCTCTGTCTTCTTCTTTTTTTGCAGTGCTTTTTCAGGTGCTAGTATTAGTGTTATTTTAGCCTCACAAAATAAGTTGGGAGGTAGTCTCTATTTTCTCAAAGAATTTGCATAAGTTTGGTTTTGTTTCTTCCTTATATGTCTGATAACAATCACCAGTAAAACCACCTGTTTCTGGAGTTTTCTTTGTGTGGAAGTTTTTGATAATAAATTCAATGTCTTTAACAGATATGTAGGTCTTCCAGTTTTCTGTTTCATCTTGCGTCATTTTGGTAAAGTATATTTTCTAAGGAATTTATCCACTTAATGAAGCTGTGGAATTTGTTAACATAAACAAGTTTGTAATATGCCCCTATTACCATTTTAAATGTGTGTATGATATGTAGCAAGAACCTCTTTTTATATCTATTATTGATAATTTGTGTTCTCTCTCTCTCTTTCTCTTTCTTGATGAGTTTATCCAGGGTTTTATCAGTTTTGCTGGTCTTTAATAGGGCTGACTTTTGGCCTTGTCATTTCTCCCCCTATAGTTTATTTTCCATTTTATGCTCTTTAATATTTCCTTCTGTCTTTACTTAATGACCAAGTTTCCTTACCTAAATTCTAGTAAAGGTAAAGATAGATGTACCTCAAAATTTTTAATAAGAATTAAATGAAAAAATGTTTTCTGACACATAATAATAAATGGTATCATAATTATTATGAACACTTTCCTGGTACTTTCTATGAGGGTTTCTCTAAATTGCTAGTTAAGAATGATTGACACTCTTGCCAGCCAGCCCAGCCCAGCATGGCTATCTTGGGATAAAGTGGGCGGTATTCCTGGGTGAGGAGCACAGGAAGGCAGCTACATGGAATTCACAACAGGAGAAAGGGATACTGTGTAAATAAACCTGGAATGAATCAAGGTGAGCAGGATGCAAGCTGGGGCTAAAAAGGGAAAGTACAGGAAGACTGGGCAAGAGCTTCAGTGATCCTATTGACCACAGAGAAGGGAGGGAGCCAGGAATTGAGGAATGGTCTACTCAGCCAGCAGCAGTGCATGACAATTTGCCCAGGAAATACCCCCTGAATAGTAAAACCGCAAAGTAGCAAGTAGAAGTCCCTCATGCATCCAGCCTCTGTGTGCCCCCACTCCATGTTTAAATGGGCCAGGCCTCAATCACCTGGGGTGGCCAGGCAAGAGTGCCTCTCACATCCACACCTAGTGTCCAGTGGACCTTGCCCGCTGCCCAGGGACTGATGGGAGCATGACCGCTGCCTGGAGACCAGCAGGAGCACACTCACAGCCTGGTGACCGGCGGGAGCATACCTGCTGCCCGGTGACCAGCACAAGCGCACCTGGGGCCCAGCAACTGAAGAGAGCACCCTTTCCCCATAGCCTAGACACCAGCAGGAGCACGCTTGCACCCTGCTGAACGGCAAGAGCACACCCACGTATGCTGCCCAGCAACCAGTGTGATCCCCCTACGCCTGCACAGTAATCAGAAACATACCCAGTGCCATTGCCCAGCAACCAGCAGATGTGCCCCACACCTTAGTCCAGTGACTAACAGACACATCCCTGTGTACTGTTTCAACAACCACCTGGCATAGCTCATCAGGCATACCCTATCACCAGTGACCACCATGTACATCCCCATAGACTCCAGTGACAAGCAGGCACTCCCTATGCCAACACCCAGTGACTGCCCAGCTGTAGCAACACCCATCCTATACCCAGCCAGTTCCCACAGGCTGACCTGACATGCACTGAGACCCCTTGATCTCCCACCACCTACTGAGACACCAACTTGTGCCTGCACAAAAGGCCTACCACATCCATTTGCATATCATGGCCACCCTGCAGCTACAAAAATGACCTGTCCTGCCTCCAGCGGATGCATTAACTTTTAGCACCAACATGGAAGGACCCCATGGTCCCACAAGGGCTGTGGAGGGACCCAGACCACTCAACACTTGTCACCAAATATTCGGGAAAGTACATGCTATACCACCTACACTCAGTTCAGTAAGGGAAGACATACAAGCCTAACCATAGAAGTCTTGCAAGTGGCAGTGACCCATTATATCCACTAGTGAGAGGAGATCATGCCCAGTTAACAAACACCACCAAAGTCACACATAGATCAGAACCACAAACAGATGTGAAGATGTCCTACCCTGACCTCCACAGAATGCACTAACTGCTAGCACCAACCTGGCACCTTAGTGCTTCAGAGACAGCAGACAATATCAGATCATATAAAGCTGGACGAGATGGCTCAAGCAAGTGACCAAAATAAAGAGGAAGAAAAGCGTCTTGACAAGGAAATGGTAATGGAACTACCTGATAAGGAATTCAGAAGATTTTTATATAGGATCCTCAAAGAGATCAAGGAAAGCATAGACAAAACCAAGGAAAACAGACAAAACTCTAGAAGAAGTCAGGAAAAAAAAACACAGTAACAAAATGACAAATAGACAATTAGAAACCATATAGAAATAGCAAGTAGAAATCCAGAAGATTAACAATAAAATACCAGAAATAAATAACTCAATGAATGGACACAGAAGTAGAATTTAATCAATGGAAGAAAGAATCAGCAAAATAGAGGAAAAAATCCCTTAATACTAACTTGCTTGGGGAACAATCAGAAAAAAGAATGAAGAAAACTAAGAGTTACGTGGGAAACTGTGAAGGGAACAATTTACATGTCTTTGGAATTTCAGAACAGGAGGAGAAAAAAAACCCTCAGAAAATTTTAGAAGATTTTGTGGCAGAAAACGTCCTTGGTACCATAAAAGACTAGAAGGTTACCATCCAAGAAGCTCAATGAACCCCATACAGGGTAGATTTAAAAAAAAAAGGTCACCAATGCATATTATAATCAAACATTCCAAAACCAAAAACAGAATTCTCAAGCTTGAGAAAAATGAAATATCACCAACAAAGGGGCACCAATAAGACTAAGCTCTGATTTCTTGGCAGAAACCATGCAGGAAAGAAAGAAATGGGATGAAATATATAAAACCCTGAAAGAAAAGACTTGATAACCAAGAATCGTATATCCAGCAAAACTTTTTCTCAAATATGATGGTTAAACTAGGACATTCCTAGATAAATAGAAATTAAGAGAATTTGTAAAAACTGGACCAACCTTACAAAAAATATTGCAAGGGAGTCCTTTAGACAGAGAACCAGTGACACCAGACAACAACATGAGATTAAGACACATGACAGCATCACTTAGATACCAGCCCAGATAAATAAATCTCAGAAGTTAAATAGAGCTACAAAACTGGAAACAGGGAACCAGAGATGTCAATTTGTAAATGATGACAACTTCAAAACAGAAAGGGGGAATAAATTGTGTAGTTACAGAACTTCCATATGGAGAGGAAGTCAAGGCGATATCAAGAAATAACAGACTGTTTTAGACTTAGGAAGATAAAAGATAAATTTCAGAGTAACCACAAAAAAATTAATAAACCTACACACCAAAATGAAAAAGAAAATCATAAAGACTCAGTAAACACAAAGTCAACAAGGAAGGAAATGAAAAGAAAATCCACAAACAAAAAGAACTCAGCACAGAAAATTAAGTGGAGCAAAGGAGAGTGAAGAAAACCAAAGACTTGAGACATGAACCACAGCCTCTTCTAGCCTGAGACCAGAAGAACTAGATGGTGCCTGGCTACCACAACTGACTGCTCTGACCAGGAACACAATAGAAAGTCACGGTTAGAATGGGTGAAAAATGTAGAACAAAATTGAAATTCATATAAAAGACCAGACATACTTGTCTGATAGAGACTGGAGGAACCCCCAAGACTATCGCCCTAAGACACCCTTCAAACTTAGAACTGAAGCCAGTTCTGGTGGCCACCTTTCAGCCAAATAATAGACTGGCCTATAAAATCAACAATAACACGCCTGAGGAATGTGCTGCATAGAACAATCAACTATACAAGATGAAAAGGGCAGCATTTGCCCAAAAGCAAAGATGAGAAGGCAGGAAGGGGTAGGGAAACTGAACAAATAGGAATGGGGAATCCAGGGTGGAAATGGGGAGAATGCTAACACCTTGCCGGGATTACAAGCAATGTCACGAAACATTTTGTGTATGAATTATTAAATGGAAAACTAATTTGCTGCGTAAACTTTCATCTAAAGTACAATAAAATGTCCAGCAACAAAAAATTAAGAATGATTGGCACTAAGCATTTTCTTTCTTTTGTTATACAGAAGAAATTTGAATCAGGTGGAAATCAATAGCTTAATATTTTAAGGTCTTCATTGGGTAAAGTCAGAAGCATTTATAAGACTGTATTCCCTTTGGAAGGAGCCCTGGTGGCACAATGTTTAAGCACTCAGTTGCTAACTTAAAGGTTGGCGATTTGAACCCACTAGTGGATCCACGGGAGAAAAGACCTGGAGATACGCTCCCATAAAGATTACAGCCTAGGAAACCCAATGGGGTAATTCTACTCTGTCATGTAGGGTTGCTGTGAGTCAAAATCGACTCGACAGTACACAACAAGATTCCCTTCAAAATGGAAACAAAAGAGGGACTTCTCCTAACTGGGTGAGACAGCCCTCTCCTATGCTGTAGCTTCAATTGCTAACAGCCTGATATTTTTTAGAATTGTGCTGAGCTCAGCATCCCAGCCCCATTCATACACCTTAAATAAGATCAGCTAGAGGTTGAAAAGAGGTGGAGATTTATAGAACCCAGTATCTACGGCAGCTTTGAATAACAGAAAGAAAAAAAAAATCGCAGAAGGTGGGAAGGGGAGGATGGAATGGCATAATGTCTTCTTGGAACCCAACTGTGTGACAGGCCCATGGTGGGCATTTCATATACTTTAACTTTGATAATCCCAATATCTGTATGATAGATTGTTGTTAGGTGCTGTTGAGTTGGTTCCACCTCATAGCAACAGAAAACACTGCCCTATCCCGCGCCATCCTTACAGTCATTGCTATGTTTGAGCCCATTGTTGCAGCCACTGTGTCAGTCCCTCTCAGCAAGTCTTCCTCTTTTTTGCTGACCCTCTACATTACCAACCATGATGTCCTTCGCCAGGGACTGATCCCTCCTGATAACATGTCCAAAGTATGTGAGAGGAGGTCTCGCCATCCTCACTTCGAAGGAGCACTCTGGCTGTACATCTTCCAAAACAGATTTGTTCTTTCTTCTGGCAGTCCATGGTATAGTCAGTATTCTTCAGAAACACCATAATTCAAAGGCATCAACAGATTAGTTTATCTCTTTTAGAGATGAGTATATCCAAAGTTATAGTCATCTGTAAGATGGGATTTAACTTTAGCACCATGAGATCCAAAAGCCCATTTCTTAACATGGCGTAACAGTTATCTGTAGCGTAGCCTACCCTCTGAAGTTAATAGGAGAGCAATACATTGCTTCAGGCACTGGTGTGGTATCAAAATGGAAGTGTCAACTAAAGTACTGATTAAGCAGACTTGTTAATGCTCATCCACAACCCCAGGCTTTAAAATCTGCTGTGATGCAAAGTGGAAAAAAAGCTCTGCAGAGCCTCAAATGAAGACATTTAGGGAAGGGGGAAGGGGGAGATGGAGCATTCCTATAAAAAAACAAAACAAAAAACCATAGACTTTACAATTTGTATTTAGGTGGAAGTTAATGAGGGTCTAGGGAGTTTCAAGAGTTCCCAGGAAAGTAGAGATTGACCTTTCTTTATGCACTGGATGTATTAAATATAAAGCTAATATTTGTGTACAGATCTCTTTTGACGTAATTTTGAAGCTTTGCTCCCATTAGAAAAACACACACACTGAAATTCAAGGTCTTGAATACAAGACCTAATAAAAACAACTCTTAAACATCCTAACGCTTACTTCAAAGAAGCATTTTGTCTCTGTCAGTATGCAGTCTCCAGTGCATTTAATTCCACGAGAAAACCCCTGTGAGCAGTTTGCTAAACGGGTGATCAATCTACCCGATCTTGCCCAGTTCAATGAAAGCACAGCTACAAGGACACAGACACTGCCTCCCACAGCAGAGGCGGCATAAAGGGCTAGCATGAGGAAGCTCCTAGCCCCCTGGGGCATGTCCTCTCACCCCCCTCTCCCTAGTGCACAAAGGGCAGGAGAATGGCAAAGGACAGCCTTTTTGCCACTTCTTCACATGCCTGGTCTTCTGTATGCTGTCTTTCTTATGGAATGTTGCCTCCTTAGTTCAGTGGTCTTGCCTCTCTTTGCTTCCTTTTCTGTTTCTCCTCTCTCTTTTTTTCTTTCTCCTCCTCCTTCTCTTCTTTGTCTTCTTGTTCTTCTCCCTCTTCTCCTCTTCCTCCTCCTTCTCTGTTTTCAGTACTGTCTCTGGCCGTTTTGATGAACATTCTCAGTAAAGGACATTAAATATTTATTGGCCATATTTGGTTATAATTTTACTCTAGATTTACTCCAGAACCCATTTGCAAAGATCTTAGGGGCTGGAAATGCTATTAGAAGGTGGTTTTTCAGAGTCTTTTTCAGAGATAGACCAAGCCATTTCTATCATTCATTCAATAAAATGTATTTAGCATCAGGCACTGTTCTAGGTTCTGGATTACAGTAGTAAAAATAAAACCCAAAATCAAACCCACTGCCATCGAGTTGATTCTGACTCATAGCAACCCAGTATGGTTTCCAAGGCTGTAAATCTCTGCGGAAGTAGACTGATATATCTTTCTTCTGCCGAGCCACTGTTGATTTCCAACCCCCAACCTTTCAGTTAGCAGTCGATCGTTTTAACCACTGCACCAGAAGTCCCCCTTGTAAAAATAAAAAGAAAGAAAAAAAATATGCTCACAGAGCTTTCATTCTTGGAAGGGAGTAGGAGAAACAATATACAGTCGACCCTCTGTATCTAAGGATTCCACATCCCTGGATTCAACCAACCACGGATTGAAAGTATTCGGAAAAAAAAACGTTACATCGTTGCTGACATGTACCGTGAAGTTAGGCCTCTGATGGTTGCGCATGTACTGAACATGTACAGACTGTTTTTCGTCATTGTTCCCTAAACAATACAGTATAACAACTATTTGCATAGCATTTATATTGTATTAGGTATTATAAGTAATCTAGAGATGATTTAAAGTATACGGGAGGATGTGCATAGGTTATATGCAAGTACTACACCAAATATATAAGGGGCTTGAGCATCTGTGGATTTTGGTATCTGAGGGGGTCCTGGAATCAATCCCCTGTGGATACCGAGGGATAATTGTATACAACTTAACGAGTAAATTACAAAGTATGTTGAAGGTGGTAAGTGCTGTGGAAAAAATATAGCAGGTTATGGAGAATGGGAAGTGCGATAAGGTTGAAATTTTAAAAAGGTGTTTCCAGGTTGGCCTTTCTGAGATGGTAACATCTGAGCAAAACTCAATGGAAGAGATGGTGAGGGAGTAAGTTGTGTTTCTTTCTGGGAGAAGAACAAAGGAAAAGCAAGTGCAGACACCCTGACATGAGAGAATTCATGAAGTATTTGACAAACAGCAAAGAGGTGTGTGTGGTTGGAGTGGAGTGAGTGGGTCTGAATCTCCCAGTAAAGTTGCTGTTGAACTTTTATGTGTGGTTTCTCAGGTGTTTAATAATTGTTTGTTGATACAAAAGACTGATTAATTGATTCCAAAGAGATTTCTAGATGGGCTCTTACAAGATCAGAAAGTACACAGGTTGCTAGAATCAAAAGCAACATTTAGTAGGTTGTTGGAATATCATAGGAGGTTCACACAGATGGAAATATCAGGTTGATTACCAGTATTTGATCAAATGTTTGCACATCAGCTCATTCAAATCAGTCTGTGTACAATATGTACACCTCTAGTGGTTGAGAAAGGAGGCAAACCACTAGACTTATCAGTGTCAGGAACACATTTTCTCTATTTTGGACCTTCTTTGTTCTCTTCCTTCTCAGTCCTTACTGTCAGCAAATGTCTCCAACCTTACTGAGAAAATCATGGCCATCTGACCTTAGCATCTTCACCTTCCCCTAGGCTTGTCCCCACAAGCCTTTCTTCTTCCTGACAGACCCACTCTCTGTGCCACTCCCCCAGGTTCTTTTGGTGCTGCTCCCAAATTTCGCCTATTCTCCATAGCAGCTGCAGATTTTCCCACTTGATTAAATCCTTTTCTTTTGCCTTCAAATGATAACAGCGACTTTGTCTGTATTGCTCAAGATTGGATACCCAGAACCTGGTGTATTGCATGGGACCAAGTAATTACGCTATATAAATATTTGTAAGAGGAGTGAATAGTAGGTCTTCCTGTCTTGAACAAAAATAATTCTCTCTAATCTGCTTCCAGATATGGTGATTGATATATATGTGGAGATGTGAATGAGGACCTCCCGTTCCTTTATCCACCTCTTTCCTAACTCCTTTCACCTTTTCCTGAAGATCAAACCCTTATGATGCCCTGAACCTCAAAGTCTCACATGTGTCAAAGCTACTCATCTCTTGCTCAATCAATACCTCCATTCTCTCAATGGAGGGAATTTCTCTTAGAAGGAAGGAGGAAAATAATCTTATTGAAGTAATTTACTTTGATGTCTCAGTGACATCAGAGTCCTCTTGGGGTGTCTGAATGTTCAAAAGAGGAGGCTTGTTCATCTACATGATATTTTGATCTCTGGAATTTCATGAACGACTGCCAGTAAATTTTAAAAGAAGTCAGATAGTTTGGGAAAATTATTGCTTGGGAGTTGTTTCTTTTTTTTGGTAGACATTCCCTTAGATTTGTGTGTGTGTGTGTGTGTGTGTGTGTGTGTGTGTGTGTGTGCACGCATGCCTGTCCTTGGTCCCTTCAAAACCTTTTAAATGCTCTGCCTCTGTGTCTCATCATGATTATTTCCAAACAGCTGTTTAGAGATGTCTGTCTTGCAGCTGAGACATTTCTGAGTGACAGTTCCCATCAGGCCTGCAGGTGCATTTGACCTACCTCCCTGATTGTCCCACATCAGTGCTGTGAGGGGCAGACCAGGTCCTGTGATTGTGGGGAAGAAGGCAATCCCGGCCAAGAGGTTACCTCTATTTCACTCAGCACACTCTTCAGCTAAATACTCTTATTTTCAAGGGCCACTCAAGGGGCAAAGGATATGGGTACAAAAATGTAGCTTGGAAAATCAGCAATCCTCTTATTTGATAGGGAACCATTTCCAACTGTTTTGGAATCAGGGTAAGACATACCTGTCCTGAAGGGCCTGACATGCCTGAAGTAACTGTAGGGGCACTCTCAATAGTGGAAACATTCAGAAAATAAGGCCAAGTGGACAGAAGACTTAGGCACTTTCAAATTTCTTTATCTTCTCTGGTTTCTTGCCAGATTGATTTCTTTCATTAGGGGAAGTTACTTCCGTCTGTATACCATTCTAGCCTCAGGAGGTAAGAGACTGATTCAGTGGTGCCCTGAATTTTCAGGAATTTATTGCTTAATTTTTAAATGCCCGTATGTGACATTTGGATTAATTGACTTGATTTGGGTATAAGTTTTTTGTGAATTATGTCTCAAGTTGAGTCAGAAACATGGTTTCAAATTAGTGGTGCCACCATCTTGGGTATCAAGCCTACAGGTAACATATTTGAATGGTGTTTTCAGCAGAATTCCCAGTTTAAGATCTATCCCCAGTGCCATCAAGTCAGTTGCGACTCATAGAGACCCCATAAGGTTTCCAAGGCTGTAAATCTCTACAGAAGCAGACGGCTCCATCTTTATCCTGCAGAGTGGCTGGTGGTTTTGAACCACTGACCTTTTGGTTAGCAGCCCATTGCTTTAAACACTGCACCACCATAGTAGCTTCCTATGTCCTGTTTTCTTTGCCTTAATCTCCTTAGCTTCATATATAGGACCCAGATCAAAGGTCTCTTGGCCTTATTTCTGACCTCATCTCTCTTTAGTGTCTGGTCAGTGTGCTTAATAGAGGCAGCACTGCTCCATCCCTACCCCAGAAGAGGGATTTGGAAGTGTGAGGGAGAATTTAGTAGTTGCTATCACTGGGGAACAGTAGCAGCGTTTTGTGCATGGGGCTTAGGGATGCTAAAAGCCCTGCAGTGTTGTGAAAGCTCTGTAATGAAGAATTGTTTTTTTACATCACACCCCTTTTTATTGATTTAGTTTGCACTGCATTTTGCTCCCTTCATGGATGATTCCAGTGTCACTTCTTGTTTGTATCTACTCTTCGGTTAGAAATGCCGGTGGAAGAGAATTATACCTTGTTAATACCCCTTCTCTTTCACCATATTTACTTTAGTGCTGATTATCTGTATGTGTTTATTAAATGTTAGTTGAATAAATGAATCTAATTCTTTCTTCTGAATTTAGGAAAAAATATACTTAAACCGTTGTAAACCCCCCCATTTAGAGAGAGTCAAGCCTCATATTTGATTTCTTTATTTTCTTTGTTATCATGGGAGTAATCACAGAGGACTAACTCGTTGTGAATGAGGTCAGTCATTACTTTATTGACTTTTTATCTAACAAAATAAGAGTCTTCAGTATGTTATTGTAGTGTGTTCATCACTTCGACTAGTTTCATCTTGGAGTTAATGTATCTTTATGCATACATTTTCCAATTGTTGGGGTAATCCAGTGAAGCTTTGCTTGCATGGGATTTGCTCATGGGAAAATGTACTGAGGCAAAGGCCTTGTCAAGAAATCAAAGTTACTAACTCCACTCCTTTTTCTCCCGACTGAACCTTGAGACCCCGTTCACTAATCAGTTGTGACCGTAAAGAGGAGGGTGCCTGGGGCCAAGTTTCGGGAAACCTGGCCTCTTCTTCCAACAGTTTGATCCTGAGCAATCCACTTCTTTCTGCGCCACACTATGCGTGGGAAGATGGGTCAATAATATTTCCTACCTTCATTTTCGTGTCTTATTAGGGTCACTGAGGCAGTATTAATAATCATAGGTAATTTCTGACTAATGAACAGATAATAGCAAAAATTCTCTTAATATATTTTGAATCAACATTAAACACATGGCTAAAGTCTCTAACTAGCCTCAGTTACTCAAATGTATCAGATGTAGCACTAATAATAGGTTTGCACCCTTTGCTTAGATCCCTGAATTTCTCTGAGCCCTGAAGGAGGTAGCCTGAAGGGAGAAAGCCAGTGCCCAGGAAATCCCTAAGTAGCAAGATCAGAAGCCTCCTTCAGTGAGGAAGGGAGCAAGGAGCTGAGCCTGCGCTCCAGCAATTGATCCTGTCAGGAGGAGTTGTGGAGGAAGGAGACGTTACGGAAGAGGAAGGGACAGAGAAGTGGGGAGGAAACACCTAGTGGCTCAGGGCAAGGCAAAAAAAAAAAAAATTCGTTCACTAATTAGAGTTTTAATTAAAAGACTGTCAGTACTTTTCTGTGAACTCTCCAGTCACTAATTGTATGTCTAGATTTCAGCCTAGGAAACCCTAGGGGTAGTTCTACTCTGCCGTATAGGCTTACTATGAGTTGGAATCAACTCGGCGGCACACAACAACAACAACTCCACATAAGTGCCTGCTCATTAGGGGAAAGACCCAGTTATTAGATTTGTTTTTTTAATCTACATTCTGTCTAACATAATGGTAGGCACATTGGAAATGTTTGGTATTTTTTCTTAGTTTCTGTTTGGTCCATACTCTTACTTCAGGTTCTGAGACTTGTTTTCATAGTTGCATTTAGGTATTAATTCCCTTATTAATTCAACAATTATGTATTAAATTCCCAGGGCTGTTTTAAGAATTAGAGATATAGACAAAGTTCATACCCTCATAGAGTGTACATTCTTGTGGGAGGAAAAAGACTACGTATGTGTATGTATATTTGTCTATTTAGACATAGATATAGATATTTAAGCAGAGATCTGAATGAAGTGAGGGAATAAGCCATGGAAATCTCAGGAGGAAGAGCATTCCAGGCATAAGAACTGCCTGATCCTTGGAGGAGCAGTAAGGAGACCACTGTGCTCAAGGTGTAGTAGCAAGGGGAGAGTTGTAGGACATGAGGTCAAAGAGTTAGATGGGGACAGGTTACCTTGGCTCTTTTTTCTTCCTTTTGCATCTCAGTTTGTAAGGCCATCCTGTACCTGTCCTTTTTTGACCGTACCCTGTCCCCTGTCAGTCACCCAGACTGAAGACTACCTCCTAAGTATATTTTAACCCTTCCCTTCCCCTCTGTCCTGCTACACACTGCCCTGGTTTAGGCTCTCATCCTCTCTCTCAGACTTCTAGCTGGTCTAAGCTGCAATCTGATCGTGTCACTCTTTTGCCCTGAACTTTCCATAGGGTCCCTGTCACATCCATTTGTCATCCTTAGAAGACCAGGCAGGGCTATTGACCATCTGGCCCTTGCCCACCCTCCAGTATCCTGTCTCTGCACACCTGTCCCATCATCCATGGTTTTTCACACTCCAGCTCATTATATTCTGGCAATACTTCTTGTGGTTCTCTACCGCATCGGGTTTCATGTGTTTGCTCTTGCTGCTTCCTCTGCCTGGTAACCCCTTCCTCGTCTGTTCTGTCTGGGTAATTCTGACTTGGTCTTTAAAACTTCCTTCAGTGACACACATTCTCTGGGATACTTTCTTTGGTATCCACAAGGTAGGTTCAGTGCCCTTACTCCGTGTTCCTGGTGCCCTCATAGCATCCTGTGCTCATCATCATAACATCATCAAGTGCAGTTATTCGCTCTGAGCCTTCATTTCCTCGTTTGTAAAATCGGGATAATAGTAGCTATCTCTGAATGTTGTTGGGAGGATTAAATGAGGTCATCCACGTGATGAACTTAGAACAGTGACTGGCCCGTAGCAGTCATTCACTTATTAATAGCTGTAATAATTGTTATAATAACATCAACAATAAGTATAATAATTATATACAATATATGTTTTATAATAATTATAATAATATGTAATGTAATAATTATAATATTATTATTAGCACAACTGATAATTATTATAGGTAGCACAAACTTTCACGTCTGACTGTTAACCTGAAGGTTGGTGGTTCAAACCTACCCAGTGGTACATGGAAGAAAAGATCTGGCAGGCTGCTTCTGTTAAGATTACAGCCAAGAAAACCCTGTGGTGTGGTTCTACTCTGTAACACACGGGGTCACCCTGAGTCAGAATTGACTCAACCAGTAACAACAATAATGAAATTATTATTGATAATAATATGAATGATAATTATATCATATCCTATTACTACTAGACTGAATTCCTCAAGGGCAAGAACTATGCATAATAATATAGTTATGATTATAATAATAATTATTATTAATAGCTAACATATATTGAGTATTAATATATGCCAGACACTGAGCAAAGCAAATAACATAAATCATCTCCTAAACCCCTATGAATTTTACTGGTGAGTGAATTGAAGCTTAGAGAGGTAAAATAACTTGACAAAATCACTGAGATAGTAAAGAACGCATCTATACTTTCGACTTGATTCTACTTCGACTTGACTCCAGTACCTCAGCTCTTACTACCCTTTTGCTATACTGTTCAACACCAGATGAATGCTGGTAGGTAGCAGGTGCTCAATGTTTATTAATGAGCTGGTGGAAACTGTGAAGTACTGCCCAGACCTCCTCAAAATGCAGACAGTCTAGCAAGCTGGTGACCCCAGAGGTTGCTGGATCACTGTTCAGCTGAATTAGCATGTTATTGATGAAAAGACACCCTAAGCAGTGCCTCTGTAAGTATGTGATTGTTAAGAAATTTTAGTGCAATATCGCAAAGCGGACAGGCCCCAAATAATATGAGTTCTCTGCTTTCTAAAGTCAGCCATGGCTGGTTTTAATCATGGGAAAACCCAGGCAATAGCTTGAGCAGAAAAAACAGACCACATCTAGCCCCTGGCTACAACAGAAGGCCCTTGGCCTAGTAAAGAGAGAGACAGTATGTTTCAGATCACACTGTCTCTAAGGAATAATACTGCAATAAATTAAATAGATATCAAAGCAGACTGAAATTACTGACCCTGATGGGCTCTGTATCCTAAGATGAAAGACAAAGTCACGGAGCAGAAAATGTGCTGGACGAGGAAAAAATGAGGCAAAGGAAACAAACACTTAATTGAGCAGATGTTATATGCTAAGTATTTTATATATATTGGTGCTCCTTGGAAACCCTATGGAGTAGTTCTACTCTGTCCTATAGGGTCGCTATGAGTTGGAATCAGCTAGATGGCAATGGGTTTTTTTTTTGCCCCTCATTTAATACTCATATCAATCCCATGAGTTCAGTGGCATTATCCCTTTTACCAATGATGCCCTGCATCATAGAGCTAACATAGAGCTAACAGTGTGACCCTGAGCAAACCATGTTGCTTTGCTTGCCTCCAAAAAAAAACCCAATCCATTGCTATCAAGTCGATTTCAACTCACAGCGACCCCATAGGACAGGGTAGAACTGCCCCATAGGGTTTCCAAGGCTATAATCTTTACAGAAACAGACTGCCACATCTTTCTCTTGTAGAGAGGCTGGTAGGTTCAAGCCACCGACATTTCAGTTAGCCTCTTAACCACTGCACCACAACAGCTTCTTCTTTGCTTGCCTGGTTTGTCCAAATCCTTCAGGTCTCAACTTAAAAGTTACTTCCTCAGGAAACTTCCATACTAGGCCATATCTGCTGTTATATTTGTATCCTGGGCTTCTAGCTCTTATCACAACTGTAATTAAGTGTGACTCACTGTGTCCTGCTGAATTTGTGAACCCTTAAAGGTAGAGGATGTATGTCTAGTTTAGTCCTTTGTGGCAAGAACTAATATAGTTCCTGGCTTATAGTAGGTACTCAGTAAATGTTTGTTTTATTATCATTTTTCTTATCTTTAAAAAAAGAGATGCACTCCTGGGTATATACCCAAAAAAGTTAAAAAGAGATTCAAGCCAATACTTGTCTACCAATGTTAAGAGCAGCATTATTCATATTATTCGTTATTCACAGCCACAGAGTGGATATAATCCAAGTGACCAACAACAGATGAGTATATAAACAAAATGTGGTATATACGTATGTCTTAGTTACCTAGCCTGCCTTAACAGAAATACCACAGGTGGGTGGCTTTAAAGAACAGAAATTTATTTTCTCTTAGATCAGGAGGCTTGAAGTCTGAATTCAGGGTGTGACACTAGGAGGAGGACCTTATTTGTCTATTTTGGCTTCTAGTAGCTGGTAGTCCTTGGAGTCCCTGCATTTGTAGATGCATCTGCTATATGTGTTTGTTTTCATATGATGTCTTCCCCCTGTGTGTCTCTGTGTCTATTCTGCTCTTTTTATAACTCACAAGTGATAAGGTTTAGGACCCACCCTACTGTGTTATGAGTTCTTTAACATAACAAAAGCAAAACCCTGTTTCAAAACAGGGTCATATTTACAGGTATAAGGGTTAGCATATCAACACATATTTTGGGGGGACACAATTCAACTCATAGCAACATACAATGGAATAGTATTCGGCCATAAAGAGAAATGGAGTTCTGATACATGCTATTATGACATGGATGAACCTTGAAAATATTATGCTAAGTGAAATAAGCTAGACACATAATAGGACAAATAATTGTATGATTCCACTTACATGAAATATCTAGAGTATGCAAATTCATAGAGACAGAAAGTATATTAAAGGATTCCAGGGGCTGTGGGAAGGATGGAATGAGTTGTTGTTGTTAGATGCTATTGAGTCCTTTCCGACTCAAAGCAACCCTGTGTACCACAGAATGAAACACTGCTTAGTCCTGCGCCATGCTCACAGTCATTGTTATGCTTGAGCCCATTGTTGCAGCCACTGTCCGTTTATCTCATTGAGGGGCTTCCACTTTTAAAGTACAGCTGACCCTGTACTTTACCAAGCATGATGTCCTTCTCCAGGGTCTGATCCCTCCTGACAACATATCCAAATTATGTAAGACAAGGTCTCGCCATCCTTGCTTCTAAGGAGCATTCTGGTTGTACTTCTTCTAAGACAGATTTGTTCGTTCTTCTGGCAGTCCATAGTATACTCAGTATTCTTTGCCAACACCACAATTCAAAGGTATCAGTTCTTCTTCGATCTTCCTTATTTATTGTCCAGCTTTTGCATGCATATGACACTATTGAAAATACCATGGTTTGGGTCAGGTGCACCTTAGTCTTCAAGGCGACATCTTTGCTTTTCAACACTTTAAAGACGTCTTTTGCGGCAGATTTGCCCAATGCAGTGCGTCTTTTGATTTCTTGACTGCTGCTTCCATGGGTGTTGATTGTGAATCCAAGTAAAATGGAATCCTTGATAACTTCAATCTTTTCTCCGTTTATTATGACGTTGCTTATTGGTCCAGTTGTGAGGATTTTTGTTTTCTTTATGTTGAGGTATAATCCATACTGAAGGCTATGGTCTTTGATCTTCACCTGTAAGTAGGTGCTTCAAGTGCTCTTCACTTTCAGCAAGCAAGGTTGTATCATCTGCATAACACAGGTTGTTAATGAGTCTTCCTCCAATCCTGATGCCTCCTTCTTCATGTAGTCCAGCTTCTCAGATTATTTGCCAGCATACAGATTGAATAGGTATGGTGAAAGGATACAACCCTGACACACACCTTTTCTGACTTTAAACCAAGCAATATCCGCTTGTTCTGTCCGAACAACTGCCTCTTAATCTGTGTACAGGTTCCTCATGAACACAATTAAGTGTTGTGGAATTCCCATTTTTCACAATGTTATCCATAATTTGTTATGACCCACACAGTGGAATGCCTTTGCATAGTCAATAAAACACAGGTAAACATCTTTCTGGTATTCTCTGCTTTCAGCCAGGATCCATCTGACATCAGTGGTGATATCCCTGGTTCCATGTCCTCTTCTGAATCCGGCCTGAATTTCTGGCAGTTCCCTGTCGATATACTGCTGCAGCTGCTTTTGAATGATCTTCAGCAAATTTTACTTGTGTGTAATATTAATGATATTGTTCAATAATTTCCCCATTCAGTTGGATCACCTTTCTTGGGAATAGGCATAAATATGATCTCTTCCAGTTGATTGGCCCGGTAGCTGTCTTCCAAATTTCTTGGCATAGATGAGTGAGCACTTTCATCGCTGCATCCGTTCATTGAAACGTCTCAACTGATATTCCGTCAATTCCTGGAGCCTTGTTTTTCACCAAAGCCTTCAGTGCAGGTTGGACTTCTTCCTTCATACCGTTGGTTCCTGTTCATATGCTACCTCTTGAAATGACTGAATGTCTACCACTTGTTTTTGGTATAATGACTCTGTGTATTCCTTCCATCTTCTTTTGATGCTTCTTGCATCTTTTAATATTTTCCCCATAGAATCCTTCACTATTGCAACTTGAGGCTTGACTTTTTTCTTCAGCTCTTTCAGCTTGAGAAATGCCAAATGTGTTCTTCCCTTTTGGTTTTCTATCTCCAGCTCTTTGTACATGTCATTATAATACTTTACTTTGTCTTCTCTAGGCACCCTTTGAAATCTTCTGTTCAGTTTTTTTACTTCATCATTTCTTCCTTTTGCTTTAGCTGTTCAACATTCAAGAGCAAGTTTCAGAGTCTCTTCTGACATCCATTTTGGTCTTTTCTTTCTTTCCTGTCTTTTTAATGACCTCTTCCTTTCTTAATGTATGATGTCCTTGATGTCATTCCACATCTTGTCTGGTATTCGGTCATTAGTGTTCAACGTGCCAAATCTGTTCTTGAGATGGTCTCTAAATTCAGGTGCAGTATACTCAAGGTTGTACTTTGGCTCTCGTGGACTTGTTCTAATTTTCTTCAGTTTCAACTTGAACTTACATATGAGCAATTAATGATCTGTTCCACAGGCGGCCCCCTGGCCTTGATCTGACTGATGATATTGAGCTTTTCCATCGTGTCTTTCAATAGGTGTAGTCTATTTGAGTCCTGTGTATTCCATCTGGTGAGGTCCATATGTATAGTTGCCATTTATGTCAGTGAAAAAAGGTATTTGCAATGAAGAAGTTGCTAGTCTTGCAAAATTCTATCATGCGATCTCTGGCATTGTTTCTATCACCAAGGCCATATATTCCAACTACCAATCCTTCTTTGTTTCCAACTTTCACATTCTAATCACCAGTAATTATCAATTCATCCTGATTGCATGTTCGATCAATTTCAGACTACAGAAGCTGGTAAAAATCTTCAGTTTCTTCATCTTTGGCCTTAGCGATTGGTGCATAAATTTGAATAGCAGTCGTAGTAACTGGTCTTCCCTGTAGGCGTATGGATATTATCGTATCACTGACAGCGTTGTACTTCAGGATAGATCCTGAAATGTTCTTTTTGATGATGACTGCAATGCCATTCTTCTTCATGTTGTCATTCCCAGCATAGTAGACCGTATGATTGTCTGATTCAGAATGGCCAATATCATTCCATTTTAGCTCACTAATGCCTAAGATATCCATGTTTATGCATTCCATTTCATTTTTGATGATTTCTAATTTTCCTAGATTCATACTTCATACATTCCACGCTCCTATTATTAATGGATATTTGCAGCTGTTTCTTTTCATTTTGAGTCGTGCTACATCAGCAAATGAAGGTCCCGAAAGCTTGACTCCATCCACGTCGTTAAGGTTGACTCTACTTTTAGGAGGCAGCTCTTCCCTAGTCGTCTTTTGGGTACCTTCCAATCTGGGTGGTGGGACTCGTCTTCTGGCACTATATCATACAATGTTCCACTGCTATTCATAAGGTTTTCACTGGCTAATTCTTTTCAGAAGTAGACTACCAGGTCCTTCTTCCTAGTCTGTCTTAGTCTGGAAGCTCAGCTGAAACCTGTCCACCATGGGTGATCCTGCTGGTATCTGAATACCGGTGGCATAGCTTCCAGCATCACAGCAACACACAAGCCCCCACAATATGACAAACTGACAGACATGTGGGGTATGGAATGAAGCAACAACTTAATGGGTACAGAGTTTCTGTTTCTGGTGATGAAAAAGTTTTGGAAATAGTGGTGATGATTGTACAATATTGTTAATGTGATTGAAGCCACTGAAATGTACATTTAAAAATGGTTAAAATGGCAAATTTTATATTAGATATATTTTACCACAATAATTTTGTTTTAGAATAGAGAGAGAGAGATGGCCGGAATGTGTGATCCATAAAGTTTCTGTCAGTTCTAATTGTGTGTTTATGTGATAAAGTTCAGACCAAGCAAAAGGCAGAGACCTGAGTATGACTTTGTGTCTCGAGGCAGCTGATGCTATGGGAAGAGCATGACTGCAGAGGCTGTGGGGTTTGGTTCTTACCAGAAATTCCATCTTTCTACTTGTAAGCAGGCCCAGGCGGGGCTCTTGATCCTCTTATTTCTTCATTCTCATAGGGCCTAGAGACTCGACCTCGGTTTCTTTCCTCCTTAGCACTGATGCCTCTCATGCCATCCTTGGAACTGTTCTTCTCCTCACATCTGTGTGTGAAGTTGGGCACAGCCTGCCTGCAGAGAAAAGCATACATGCCTTTTTCATTTTATAGAGGTTTATTCTTAGTAAGTACAAAGACTCTATTGAGGGAAACTAAAATAACAAATATAGGTAAGTTATGGAGTTTAAAATGGAGTCTCTGGGTGGTGCAAATGGTTAGCACACTTTGCTGCTAATTGAAAGGTTGAAGGTTCGAGTCCACCCAAATGTGTATCAAAAGAAAGACGTGTTGATCTACTTTGAAAAAATCAGGCATCAAAAACCTTATGGTGCACATTTCTACTCTGACATACGTGGAGTCACCATGAGTTGGAATCAACTCGATGGCAGCTGCTCTGGTCTATAGAGTTTAAAATCATCTTTGTTATTTGTCAGAGACATGACTCTTGGTTTCTAGTTGCCGTCCCTTGACTCTAGAATCGGGCTGCCTGGGTTCTCATCCTAACTCTTAGAATTTCATTTCCTTGTCTTTAAAATGGAGTAGCATTATCTATTAGGTTGAAACATGAAATTGCAGGTTTGGTAGGTCACGTGTTGACAGTTGCATATAGTTGAACTTAATACATCATAGGATTGTTGTGAGGATGAAATGAATAATGCATGTAAAGCACTTACCATAATACCTGACATGAAAGTACTCAATACCAGCAAGCTGTGATGATCCTAAAGATTTTTATCTGAGATGGTAACTGAGGTCTTGTTAGACTTCTACTATCAGTTCAGTATTTCTAAGTGACACAAGACAAATGCCTAGCTTTTTCTGACCTTTGCGGAAAGGTAAAGGACAAGTGGGCAGGCAGCCTCTGAGGCTCACTCTTTCCATTATGTTGCCTTGAATGTGATATTGGAAAAGAAGAGCATGGCCCTCATGTCTCAAGTGGAGTTCTGGTGGTGCAGTTGGTTATAGTGCTTGACTGCTAACCAAAAGTTGTAGGTTCGAGTGAACACAGAGATGGCTCTGAAGAAAAGCCTAGTGATCTACTTCCAAAAAATCAGCCACTGAAAACTCTATGGAGCTCAGTTCTACTTTGATACACATGGAGTTGCCATGAGTCAGAATCCACATGATGGCAACTGGTTTCATGTCCCAAGTAGATGTTTTAAATCTCCAGATCCCTCTGTACTGAGAAACACCAAATCCCCAAGCCTCTCCATATACTGAGTTGTTATCTCAGAGGCATTTCCTCACACTGCCCCCTTAATATTCTTGTGACCCCAAGTGAGTCATTGGATTTTTTGGATGTCAGATTTCTCATTTTCATTTTCCAACCAATATGTAGTGAGTGTTTGCTAGGTTAGAGGCAATTGCATTCTGCTTTTATAAACAAAAATTAATACTCATAATAATGTTCTTCATTTTTCACTCATCCCTCCAACAAATATTTATTGGGCACTTAACTAGATGTCAAGAATGTCAGACAATGGACAAAATGACAACCAAGTCAGATACAGCTCTGTCCTCATGGATCTTACAGTCTACTAGGAGAGATGGACGTTAAATACATAATCTTATACACATACATGTGAAGTGGCAATTGTGGTAAGTCTTATGAATGAGAACAGGTAGTATTATGGCAGCAAGAAATAGAGAGCTTTGGCCTAGTCTGGGGACATAGGTCAGACCTGCCAAATAGCCCATACCACGTCTTTGAGAGAGTTAGGTAAAGGTGTCCCAGGAGAGGCAGTTCTGTGCCAGGATACAGGGATTGGAGTGTGGCTAGATTTCATCCATCATTTGCCTCTCAGCCAGGTGCTGCATTTAGGATATAACTCAGATGTACACAGAAGTTGTTATGGATTGAATTGTGTCCCCCAAAATATGTGTTGGAATCCTAACCCCTATACCTTTTGGAAATAGTCTTTTCTTTGTTATGTTATTGTATCCTAGACCTAATCACTTCTGAGTTATAAGAAGAGCAGATTAGACACGGAAGCAAGAACATACCTGGGGTGGGTAGTGGGTGGTGGTGAAGATAGATGCCATGTGAGGATCACCAAGGAACTGAGGAATGCCAGGGCTATAGGAGCTGAAAGAGACAAGGATCTTCCCCCAGAGCCAACACAGAGAGAAGGCCTTCGCCTAGAGCTAGTGCCATGAATTTGGGTTTCTTGCCTCTTAAACTGTGAGACAATAAATTTCTATTCTTTAAAGCCACCCATCTTTGTTATTTTTGTTACGGCAGCACTAGGTAACTAAGACAGCTGCTGTCTCAGTTTCCTACTGCTGCCATAACACAAATACCACGAGCGGGTGGCTTTAAAGAACAGAAGTGTATTGTCTCACAGTGCTGGAGGCTGAAAGTCCAAATCAGGGTCTTGGCCATGATCCATCCTTCTAAGTCTCCTAGTTTTTGGTGACTGCTGGCAATCTTTGGTGCTCCTTTGCTACTTAGAGATGCGTTTATCTCTGTTGTCACATGACATCTTCCCCTGTATCTCTCTCTCTGTGTGTGTACTCCCCTTTCTGTAAGACCTCACTCAGAAGGGATTAGGTTTAGGACCTACCCTACTCCTATATGACCTAATTAACATAACAAAGAAGAACCTTTATTTCCTAACAGAGTCACATTCACAGGGATCAGTATTTCAACATACGTTTTTTGGGGGTCACAATACAATCCATAACAGCAGCTTTGGGTCAGGGAAGGCTTCCTTTAGGAAACAATGTTGGTACTCTGTTATGTGAGAGGAGAAGAAATCAGTGAAGAGGTGAAGATATGTGTTTGTATTTGGTGCGGTTGGGAGTTGGAGTATTACTCCAGTCAAAAAGAACAGTGCGAAGGCCCTGTGGCAGACAGAGACATGCCCCACTTGAAAAATAGAAAATGTCCAATGAAATTAGAGGTCAGAGAGTAACGGAGAGCAGTGTGAGAAGTAAACCTGGAGAAGTTAGCAGAGATTAGAACTTGTGACACATGGAAGGGGTTTTGGTCTTTATCATGAGAGCAGTAAAGAGTCATTTCACTATTTTAAGTGAATGGCAGTAATAGGATTGCAGTTTTGATTGTCAAAATCACTTGGGATGTTAGGAGGAAAATGGGTTGGAGAGAGGTAGCAATGGTGAATACAGAGAGAACAGTTAGGAGGATATGATCTTGGAGGTGAAAAATGGTGGTGTGTTGGAATAGTGTGATATCCAAGGAGATGGAGAGAAAGGTACATATTCAGTAAATATTAAGAGGTAAACTTGATAGGAGTTGCTGAGGGATTGAATATTGGGGATAAGGAGAGGAAGCAGTCAAGGATGATGTCAAAGTCTTGGCTTGTGGAACTGCCTGGATGGCAGAACCATTCCCTGAGATAGAGAACCCTGGACGAAGATCATCTTGGGCAGGGGAGAGGCTGAATGGGGATTGCGTTTTTGGCATCCAGGTGTAGTTATCAGGTGGGCATAGATGCATATGTCAGCAAATCAGAGGAGAGAGCTGTGTCAAAGAGAGAAATTGTGAGGTGCCTGGACAGACATGGCAATTAAAGCCACAGGTAAGGCTGAGATCACCACTGGAGAAAGTATGGGGTAAATAAGAAAAGCAGGCTTAGGCATGAGCATTTAGGAATCACAAATTCACTGG
Organism: Dugong dugon; assembly: GCA_030035585.1. Lineage (NCBI taxonomy): Eukaryota > Metazoa > Chordata > Mammalia > Sirenia > Dugongidae > Dugong > Dugong dugon. Next base: position 39,705,327 of record CM057469.1, on the reverse strand, counting down.
GCAGATAGAGGATGGTAAACCTTCAAATTTATTTTTGTATCCATTTTTCAGAAACTAAGGCTCAAAGTTGAGTAATTTGCCCAAAACACAAAGCTAGCAAACGGTAAAGATGGAATTTGAACCTGAATCTTTCACATTCTAGAGCCCTAACTCTCCTGCTATGTCACTTTCTTTTCATTTTTTGAATAATTATTTTTTTAAACTTTGAAGAATATTGTCATTATTTCATTTGCATTGGATAATTTTAGTAAGTTTCTTCAATACAACTATTTTTACTTATTTATTATTATCATCTATTTTATTTTATTTTTTTAAATTGTACTTCAGGTGAAGGCTTACAGAACAAATAGTTTCTCATGAAACAGTAGTACACATATTGTTTTATGACATTGGTTAACAACCCCATAACATGTCAACCCTCTAACTTCTCAACTTTTTTTTTTGGTGAAAATACACATAGCCAAAGATATACCATTTCAAAAACTTCTACATGCACAGTTCGGTGACATTGACTACGCCCTTCCGATTGTGCTGTTATTCTCACTTAAGATGAAGGCTTACAGAACAAAATAGTTTCTCATTTAATACCTACTACAAATGTTGCCCTATGTCAATGGTAAACAATCTCACAACACATCAACAATATTCTTACTCAACCTTGGGTTCCCTATCACCAGCTTCCTTGTCCCTTTCTGCCTTCTGGCTCTTGTCACTGGACTACTGTACCTCTTTAGTCTCATTTGGTTTTACGGGGCTGTCAACTTCCAGGCAGAATGGTGAACCTCGGAGATAACTTCACCACTGAGCTGAAAGAGTGTCTGGGGGCCATACTCTTGGGGATTCTCCAGTCTCCTTTAAGCCAGTAAATCTGGTCTTTTGTTTTGTGAGTTAGAATTATGTTCTACATCCTTCTCCAGCTCTGTCCAGAACCCTCTGTTGTGATCCTGGTCAGAGTAGTCAGTGGTGGTAGCTGGGCTACCACCCGGTGGAGGCCTGGGTAGTGGACAATTAGTCCTTCGGACTGATCTTTTCCTTGTATCCTGTTCTCTTCATTCTCCCTTGCTCCCGAAGGGATGAGACCAGTGGAGTATCTTAGATGGCTGCTCACAGGCTTTTAAGACCCCAGACACTACTAACCAAGGTAGAATGTACAGCATTGTTTTTATAAGCTGTGTCATGCCAGTTGAGCTAGATGTTCCCCGAGACCATGGTCCCCACAACCCTCCGCCCAGCAGTTCAGTCCCTCAGGGAGTTTGGATGTGTCTATGGAGCTTCCATGACCTTTCCTTGTACAAGTAGTGCTAGTTCCCCTGTATTGTGTACTGTCTCACCCTTCACCCAAGATACCACTTATCTATTGCCTATTTCATATTTCCCCCCCACCCCTCCCATCTCTGGTAGCCAACAAAGATTGTTACATATTGTGTGTGAACTTTTTCATGGGTTTTTACAATAGAGGTCTCATACAATATTTGTCCTTTTGTGATTGACTTGTCCTCCAGTTTCATCCATGTTATGAGATGCTTCACAGATTCATCGTTGTTCTTTCTCGTTGCATAGTACTCCATTGTGTGTATGTACCATAGTTTGTTTATCCATTCGTCTGTTGATGGGCATGTAGGTTGTTTCCATCATTTTGCTATTGTGAACAATGCTGCCATGAACATAGGTGAGCATATGTCTATTCGAGTGACCACTCTTATTTCTCTAGGATATATTCCTAGGAGTGGGATTGCTGTATCGAATGGTATGTCTCTTTCTAGCTTTCTGAGGAAGCACCATATCATTTTCCAAAATGGTTGTATCATTTTGCATTCCCACCAGCAGTGCATAAGAGTTATGATCTCCCTGCAGCCCCTCCAACATTTGTTATTTCCAGTGTTTTTGATTTGTGCCAGTGATTCCGGGGTGAGATGGTATCTCCTTGTGGTTTTAATTTGCATTTCTCTACTGGCTAGTGATTGCGAGCATTTCCCCATGTGTCTGTAGGCCATTTGAATGTCTTTTTGGTGAAGTGTCTGTTCATTTCCTTTGCCCATTTTTTAATAGGATTATTTGTCTTTTTGTTGTAGAGGTGTTGGATTTTCTTGTAGCTTATGGAGATTAGACCTTTGTCTGACTTGTACTGTCCAAAAATTTTTTCCCAGTCTGTAGGTTCTCTTTTTACTCTTTTGGTGAAGTCTTTTGAAGAGCATAGGTGTTTGATTTTTAGAAGATCCCAGTTATCTAGCTTGTCTGTTGGGGTTTGTACATTGATGGTTATGGTTTGTATCCTGTTAATGCCATGTATTAAGGCCTGAAGTGTTGGTCCTATTTTTCCTTCTATGAACTTTATACGTTTAGGCTTTATATTCAGGTCTTTGATCCATTTTGAAGTAGTTTTTGTATATGGCATGAGGTATGGGTCCTGTTACATTTTTTTGCAGATGGATATCCAGTTTTGCCAGCACCTTTGTTAAAAAGACTGTCTTTTTCCCATTTGATGGACTTTGGGCCCTTGTTGAAGTTCAGGTGACTGTAGGTGGATGGATTTACATCTGGGTTCTCAATTCTGTTCCATTGGTCAATGTATCTGTCATTGTACAAGTACCAGGCTGTTTTGACTACTGTAGCTGTATAGTAGGTTCTGAAGTCAGGTAGTGTGAGTCCTCCAACTTTATTCTTCTTCTTCAGTAGTGCTTTACTTATCTGGGGCTTCTTCCCTTCCCATATAAAGTTAATGACTAGTTTTTCCATCTCTTTGAAAAATGTTGGTATTTGGATCGGGATTGCGTTGTATTTGTAAATTGCTTTGGGTAGAATTGTGATTTTCACAATGTTGAGTCTGCCTATCCATGAGCATGGTATGTTTTTCCATTTATGTAGAAACCCTTTGGGTTTCATGCAGTAGTGTTTTATAGTTTTCTTTGTATAGGTCTTTTACATCCCTGGTCAGATTTATTCCTAAGTATTTTATGTTTTTAGGGGCTATTGAAAATGGTATTGATTTCCTGATTTCCTTTTCATCGTTCTTACCGGTGTATAGGAATCCAACTGATTTTTGAAGTTTTATCTTGTATCCTGCTACTCTGCTGAATCTTTCTAGTAGTTCCAGTAGATTTCTCGTGGAGTCTTTAGGGTTTTCTATGTATAGTATCATATCATCTGCAAACAGGGACAGTTTAACTTCTTCATTACCAATTTGGATGCCCTTTATTTCTTTTTCTTGCCTTATTGCTCTAGCTAGGACTTCCAGCACAATGTTAAATAGGAGTGGTGGTAAAGGGCATCTTTGTCTTGTTCCTGTTTTCAAGGGGAATGTTTTCAGCCTCTCTCCATTGAGAATGATGTTGGCCGTTGGTTTTGTATAGATGCCCTTTATTATGTTGAGAAATTTCCTTTCTATACCTATTTTATTGAGAGTTTTTATCAGGAATGGGTGTTGGACTTTGTCAAATGCCTTTTCTGCATCAATTGAGATGATCATGTGATACTTTTCTTTCCTTTTATTTATGTGGTGGATTACGTTGATTGATTTTCTAATGTTGAACCATCCTTGCATACCTGGTATGAATCCTACTTGGTCGTGGTGCATTATTTTTTTGATATGATGCTGAAGTCTATTGGCTAGAATATTCATGAGAGATATTGGTCTGTAATTTTCTTTTTTTGTGATGTCTTTGCCTGGTTTTTGTATCAGCGTTATGCTGACTTCATAGAATGAATTTGGAAGTGTTGCTTCCTCTTCTATGCTCTGAAATAGCTTGAGTAGTACTGGTACACGCTCTTCTGTAAATGTTTTCTAGAATTCTCCAGTGAAGCCATCTGGGCCAGGGCTTTTTTGGTTGGGAGGTTTTTTTATTACCTTTTCAATCTCTTCTCTTGTTATGGGTCTGTTCAGATTTTCAATATCACTTTGTTGTAGTTTGGGTAGGCCGTGTGTTTCTAGAAATGTATCTATTTCCTCTGGGTTTTCAAATTTGTTAGAGTATAGTTTTTCACAATATTCTGTTATAATCCTTTTTATTTCAGTTGGGTCTGTTGTAATGTCCCCCATTTCATTTCTTATTTGGGTTATTTGTGTCCTCTCCTGTTTTTCTTTTGTCAGTCTGGCCAGTGGTTTGTCGATTTTGTTGATTCTTTCAAAGAACCAACTTTTGGTTTTGTTGATTCTTTCTATTGTTTTTCTGTTCTCTAGTTCATTTACTTCTGCTCTGATCTTTACTATTTCCTTTCTTCCGGTGGTTGTGGGCTTTTTTTGCTGCTCTCTTTCTATTTGTTTGAGTTGGATAGTTAATGTTTTTTGTCCCTTTCTTCTTTTCTGATATGTGCATCTATTGCTATAAACTGTCCTCTGAGGACTGCCTTTGCTGTGTCCCAGAGGTTTTGGTATGATGTGTTTTCATTCTCATTTGATTCTAGGAATTTTTTGATTCCGTCTCTGATTTCTTCTGTTACCCAGTGATATGTAAGCAGGGTGTTATTCAGTTTCCATGTAATTGATTTCTTTTCCTTGCTCTTTCTGTTGTTAACTTCTACCTTGATGGCATTGTGGTCGTAGAAGATACTTTGAATTATCTCAGCATTTTGGATCTTGTTGAGGATTGCTCTGTGGCCTAAGATGTGGTCTATTCTGGAGAACGGTCCATGTGCATTGGAAAAGAATGTGTACTTTGCAGCGGTTGGATGGAGTGTTCTACATATATGTCTATGAGGTCAACTTGGCTGGTGGTGCCCTGTAGGTCTTCTGTATCTTTGTTGAGTTTCTTTTTAGATGTTCTCTCCTTTACTGAGAGTGGTGTGTTGAAGTCTCCTACTATTGTTGTGTAACTGTCAATTTCTCTTTTCAGTGTTGTTAGAGTTTGTTTTATGTATTTTGGAGCCCTGTCATTGGGTGCATAGGTGTTTATTATGGTTATGTGTTCATGATGCATTGTCCCCTTAATCATTATATAGTGTCTTTCTTTGTCTTTCATGGTAGATTTCGCTTTAAAGTCTATTTTATCTGAGATTAGAATTGCCACTCCTGCTCTTTTTTGGTAGTTGTTAGCTTGATATATATTTTTTTAAACCTTTGATTTTTAATAAATTCACATCTTTGTTTCTAAAGTGTGTCTCTTGTTGACAGCCTATTGATGGATCCTGTTTTCTTATCCATTCTGTCACTCTCCGCCTCTTTATGGGTGCACTGAGTCCATTTACATTCAGTGTAATTATTGATAGATGTGAGTTTGTTGCTGTCATTTTGTAGTGCTTTTTTTTTTTGTGGTGCTGAAGTTTTCTTTGTTCTTCTTACTCTCTTGTGCTGAGTTACTTTTGTTTCTGGATTTTCTTTTCATTTCTTTTGTTTTTGTAGGTTTTGTTTTTGCTGAGACTTTATGTTTTTCCTCTTTTTTTTTTATGAGTATGTTTGTTAACTTTCTTTGTGGTTACCATGAATTTTATACTTATCTTTCTAAGTTTGAAGCAGTCTACCATTACTTGGTATCACCTTGCCTTCTTCTCCATTAGAAGGTTCTGTACGTATGTTGTTTATTTCCTCTTTTATTGTTTTGATGTTGTTGTCATTTACTGATTAACTGCTCTGATTCCCTGTTGTATTTCTTTTGGTTTTGGATCGTCCTTGAGAGTTCATTTCCTAGATTGGTATCTGGCTGGTACGATCCTGCATCCTAGCTTCTGCCTGTGAGCTGAAGCTGTTTATCCTCAGATCGAAGAACTCCCTTTAATAATTCTTGTAAGTTTGGTTTGACTTTTACATATTCTCTTAAATTCTGTGTATCTGGAAATGACCTAATTTCACCATCAAATTTGAATGAGCGTTTTTCAGGATATATTTTTCTTGGCTGGCAATTTTTTTCTTTCAAGATTTATATATGTCATCCCATTGCCTTCTTGCCTACATGGTTTCTGCTGAATGATCTGAGCTTAGTCTTATTGTTTCTTCTCTGTATGTGACTTCTTGTTTTTCAAGAGCTGCTCTCAGGATTCTTTGTTTGTCTTTGGTTTTGGCGAGTGTGATTATGATATGCCTTGGTGATTTTCTTTTGGGGTCTCTCCTATATGGGGTTGGATATATGGATGGCCAGCTTTTCATCTTTCCTGATACTGGGGGAGTTTTCTGTCAGCAGTTCTTCAATGATCCTCTCTGTGTTTTCTGTTTTCTTCCCCTGTTCTGGAATTCGAATCACTCAAAAATTTTTGCTTTTGATTGTATCCCACATAACTCTCAGGGTCTCTTCATTTTTCTTTGTTCTTTTTTCTAATTTTTCCTGAAACGGAGTTGTATCCAAGTGTTTGTCTTCATTTCCACTGATCCTGTCTTCCACCGTTTCACATCTGCTTCTCATCCCTTCTATGACACCGTCCATTTCTGAAATCTTGTTTATCTTTTTGATTTATAATTGTTGTATTTGTATAATTTCTAGTTGTGAATTTATTTTGGCATTTTGTTCCTGCATTATTTTCCTGAATTCTTCCAATTTTTTGTCTGTATTTTCCATGAATTTGTCTATTTTTTCCTCATGTTTGTCAGCTTTTTGCCTCAGTTCTTGGAGAATTCCAAGTATTAGAGATTTGAATTCCCTATGAGGTAGTTGTAGTGCATTTTCTTCCACTGGAGGGTCATCTGGTGTTTTATTTTGGACGTGTACTGAAACCATCCTGTCCTGTTTTTGTAAATGTTTTGATATTGTCGGCTGTCTTCGGAATTCAGTAGTTATTTTTCTCGTTTGTTGACTGTAGATTTGTTTGTTTCTTCCCTTTTTTTTTTTTTTTAATTTGACTATGTCTGAGCAGGCAGACTGTGTGTTCTTTGTTGTTTGCTCGTCTGTGGGCACAATACTTTGCGCCTCCTTCTCCGATTGGCATAGTCATTCACTCAGATATGGTATGGCAGGGCAAGCCTAGCTGAAGAGGAGTTACTGGGATGGGTTGTTTGTGGCACTTACTACAGCCACCAGAGCAGGTTGGTAATCAGGCAGGGCATGTTCCAGTAGGCCGTGCCTGTGCTGCTTGGTGGTGTGATGTCAAGCGTATGGTGCAGGTAGGCAGGATGCAGTGGGGAGATTGTTGTGTGGAGGTAAGATGGATATGGGAGAGAGGAGAGAGAAACAGGAGCCAAAAACATACAAACAAACAAAAAAGAATGCTAAGGGAGATTGTCGTTGGAGTGGAGAGATGAGAGACTATGAAATGGAGAAAAACAGAAAGGAGAAGAGGAAGAAAAGAAAAGAATGAATAAATAACAATCGGAATGGTTAAAGAACCACAAAGTTCCCAGGGATCCCACTGGTGCAGCTGTGAGGTCTGGGGAAGTCGCTCTCAGGTGTTTAGTACAGCTTGGCTAGAAGGTGTAGAGGTGTACAATGCCAGGTATTCAGGGAACATAAAGAGAAGGAAGATATAGATAGATGAGGAACTGAGCAATGAAGAAAGACAAAAAGGGAAAAAGAGTGAAAAGAAAATAAGACTAATTAAAAAAAAAAGAACAAGAAAGGCCACAAAAAAAAAAGAAATGCTCTCAGGGATCCCTCTGCATGTCTGTGCAAGCTGAGGGGGATGTCTCCTTGCCATGCAGCACTGCCTGACCAGAAAGGGCTCTCAACTCAAGAGAAGGAAAAGAAAACAAACCAACAATTGAAAGCAAACAAACGAACAAAAGCCCCGGGATCCCACCAGCACGGCAGCACAGACCGGGAAGCAGCTCCACACTCAAACAGAGCTCCACAGCCGCTTAGAAAGAAGCAAAGATGGCTCACGGAGCCAGGTATTTGAGCTAAAGGAGGGGGAGGTGGTGAGAGGTAAGGAAGAAATCAAAAGAAGCAGAAAAAAAAGCAACACTAGCAGCCAACAAATGGCACTCAGATAGCCAGCTAGTGTGGGCTGGTGATTCTTGAACAAGAGACTGTGTCCTCAGGAAGCAGAGGGGGCCAAGTGTGGGTGAAGAAGGGTAGGGAGTGTGAAAGCATATTTCACGAATTACCAGAGCTCTGCAGCCCCTCAGGAAGAAGCAAAGATGGCGCACAGAGCCAGTTATTTGAGCGAAAGGAGGGGGAGGTGGTGAGAGGTAAGGAAGAAATCAAAAGAAGCAGAAAAAAGCAACACCAGCGGCCGACAGATGGCACTCGGAGAGCTGGCCCTTTTGGGTGTGTGGAATCCATGCAGCTGGTGTTTCCCGGTCAAGAGATTGTGGCCGCGGGAAGCAGAGGAGGCTGAGTCGGGGTGAAGAAGGGTGGGGGGTGGGAAAGCGTATATCGCAAATTACTGGTTGTTTTGTCTCCCACTGGACGCTCCGTGAGGCTGCTTTCTCGTAGCCCCTGTTTACTGGTTCCGATAGGAGTCCAAGATGGTGGATCCGCGCTGTGTTAGCTGGTAGGGGACCTCTGCATGAATCTCTCCTCGCTTTCCATTCTCTGGCAGTTTTCTCACTTCATTTGGTGCTTGGCTGAGTTCTTTATCTCTTCATTTGATGTTTTAGGGTTTCAGGATTGTTGTATTCTCTGTACGGCTTAGTTTTTCGGATCTTTGCTGTGGAGGGACGGCGTGGTGCTTCTGCCTAGAGCGCCATTTTGCCGGAACTCGCCTATTATTATCATTTTTTAAGACAACCTAAAAGATCCACACTGTTGAGAGTGAGGAGAGAAAGGCACAATGAATGCTGTGAAAAGGAATACAAAACAGAAACTGTACCAGCCCTTGGGAGCCTGGAGTTCACCAATTTGATATAATTAGGTGTTCACTTAACACTCAGTAACTAAATGACTTTACATCAACTTTTTTTGAAAGAGAAAAAAAAAATAGTGTGAGTTGCAGCAGACACCTCCAGGTTCTTTCACAAAACCTGCCTTTGTGGCTGGGTTCTGCGACTCCTGCTGACTTACTAACTGCACTATCACACCTCCATGGAACATACAGGCACACTTCTCCCCTTGTCTGCAGCCAAAGAGCTGAGAAACAGGTCTCAGCAAGTCCTGACAATGAGGTGCTGAGCTTCTTCTGGGGCCACTGTGTTCAGCTGCTTCTTTTACTGAAGCAGGCACCCCTGACAGTGGATGGCATGGGAGTAAGTACAGGAATTCCACAGAATAAATTGGAATGTAGGGAAACTTGGGACTAGCTTTCTCAGTCTAGTTTCTACTGAGGTGACTGGGTAGTGTTGGCTGTGTCTTCCAGATTCCTTCACGAGTCCCCTCCCTCTTCTTTATATTTAAAGGCCAGGACAGGATTTCTGACTTAGATTCATCGCTTAAAGGAAAACCAAAAAGAGGCACTGAAATGACATGGCCCCATAAAATCCTAGGTCAGAAAGATTGAAAATTTTACCTTTAATTTCTTTAGGGCAGGAAAGTGATTCATTAACCTTAATGCCAGGCAAGCCTAAAAAAAATTCTTCTCCCCGCCCACCCACCTAAACAAACAAATAAACAACAAAAGAGGTTTTAAAATGTTCTAGCTGGAAATGGAATACTTGAAAAGAGCCCAAGTTAGGCAATATTTGAGACTGCACAGAAATTGGTTGCAGACAATGGTGTGCCTTCTGGGGTAGCTGCTTCTTGGTCCTTCCTTTGCAGCTCTTCTGAGTAATATTTAATCATCTTGGAACTGTCCTCTTCTCCCAAGAGCTCACTAGGATCCTGAAGCTGCCTTAGCCTAACTTGACCAACTTTCATCTGGTGATGGGGACTCTGGTTAACCGACAACAAGAATATTAAATTGTAGGTTACTGAGGTGAAAAGATACCTTAGAACACAGTGCAGTGACTAGGAACTTTGAGCTGTCCATAGCTTTTAGATTTCCTGTGAGAGCTCTCAGGTTCTCTAATATAATGGCTGTGTGTGTGGAAGTGGTGGTGTGGTGGACCAGTGAAGAGAGTGCTAGACATGGAGTCCAGGGATATTCAATTCCAGGCTCTCCCCCCCACCCCATTTTCCAGCTAGGTAACCTTGGCCAAGTCATTTAATTTAATTAATCATTTATTGAGTGCAACTAGGGAGCTTGTCAATAGCCAAATAATGAGGTCTTCTAGGCCACGTTAAGAAATGGGAACTTCTTTCTAAGGACAATGGGAAGGCAGAGGAAGATCCTGAGCCGAAGAGTGACAAGATCAAATTTTTATATTAGAAAGATTTCCGACTTCAGTGTATAGGATGGATTGGACAAGGGCAAGGATAGTTGCAAAAAACCAGTCAGGAAACTTGTACAATTGTCTACATGATAAGCGTGAACACCTAAACTAAGGAAATGATAAGAAACATGGAAGAAGGCAGTATATACAAGGCGTATAAGAAAGTAGAAAAGGAAAGACACAGTGAAAGTTGGATATGAGCATAAGGGAGGAGTAGAGGATGACTTAGAAGTTTCTGGTTTGGGCTACTCAGTAAATTTGACTGCCTTCAAAGCATTAATTTAAAAAAAAAAGCCAGGTTTTAGGCTTGATGGTAATGAATTATGTTTGGAAGAGTGCTCAGTTTGAGGTATCTAGAGAGGTACTCTAGTTGGAAATGTATGGCAAAGAACTTTGGTAAAAATCAGGAAAGAGTCTAAGAGGTAAAGATCTTGACGCCATATATGTATATGTAGTAGATTAACTTGTGAACACATAGAACCTCATTCACGGAGGGTATGAATATTGAAAAAAGGAGCCTAAGAGCAGAACCCTGGCAGAACATTGAACATGTAAGAGGCAGGTGGTGGAAGAAGAGCTATGAAGTGTAATGAGAAAGAGCTGTCAAAGTAGGTAAAGGAGAATCGGAAGAAAAAAGTCATAAAGAATCTCAGAGAAAAAAAGAGTTTCAGGGAAAGCATGGCCCATAGTCACTGAGAGATATTTTAGAAGCTCACTTGTGAAGAAGAAGATACCTGGGAGTGATTACTAATGAATGAAGAGATGAGGAATGGTATTTTTTTTTAAGATAAGAGAGACGTGAGGCTGCTCTTATATAGCAAACAGTGATAGAGAAGCCTATTGATGGAGTCAGAGTCCTTAGGGAATGAGTGACTGGAAACTTGTGTAAGGAAGGAGGATAAGCTTTAGACAGGTCATTTTCTTCCTCTGAAGCCAATGGAAGGAGATAAGAATGGTTGTAGATGAAATTGTGTGTAACAGGATGAGTAAGATTTCGTGGGAATTTTTACCCAGTGACTATTATTGTCTTTATGATGTAGGAAACAAAGTCAGTTGCAAAATATGGGGAAAGAGAGTGGATTAGGGAGTTCAAGAATTGTGGGAGTTTGTTGTTAGTGCCATAGTGACCCTATGTACAACAGAACAAAACACTAGTCCTGTACCATCTGCCTGATCCTGCACCACCCTCACAGTCGTTGTTATGTTTGAGCCCATTGCTGCAACCACTGTGTCAATCCCTTTCATCGAGGGTCTTCCTCTTTTTCACTGACCCTCCACTTTACCAAGGATGCTTTCCTTCTCCAGGGACTGATCCTTCCTGATAACATGTCCTAAGTACATGAGATGAAGTCTCACCATCCTTGCTTCTAAGGATTGTTCTGGTTGTACTTCCGCCAAGACAGCTTGTTTGTTCTTCTGGCAGCCCCCGGCACATTCAATATTCTTCACCAACACCGTGATTCAAAGGCATCCATTCTTCTTTGGTCCTCTTTATTCACTGTCCAGCTTTCGCCTGCATAGGAGGCGATTGAAAATACCTTGGCTTGGTCAGGCGCACCTTAGTCCTTGAAGTGCTATCTTTGCTTTTTAACAGTTTAAAGAGGTCTTTTGCAGCACATTTGACCAATGCATTACATCGTCTGATTTCTTGATTGCTGCTTCCATGGGTGTTGATTGTGGATCCAAGTAAAATGAAATCCTTGACAACTTCCGTCTTTTCTCTGTTTATCATGATGTTGCTTATTGGTCCAGTTGTGAGGATTTTTGTTTTCTTTATGTTGAGGTGTAATCCATACTGAAAGCTGTAGTCTTTGATCTTTATCAGTAAGTGCTACAAGTCTTCTTTGCTTTCAGCAAGCAAGGTTGTGTCATCTGCATATTGCAGGTTGCTAATGAGTCTTCCTCCAATCCTGATACCATGTTCTTCTTCATATAGTCTAGCTTCTTGGATTATTTGCTCAGCATACATATTGAATAAGATAAGTATGGTGAAAGGATACAACCCTGATGCACACCTTTCCTGATTTGAAATCACACAGTAACCCCTTATTTTATTTGAACGACTGCCTCTTGGTCTATGTACAGGTTCCTCATGAGCACAATTAAGTGTTCTGGAATTCCCATTCTTTGCAGTGTTATCCATGATTTGTTATGATCGACACAATCTAATGCCTTTGCATAGTAATAGTTATAAATTAGATGGAATCGAGACAAGGGAAATGCACAAAGATTACAGAGCATCAGTGAATATTTAGCTGATGTTGAAGACCTTACATACATCAGGAGTGGCATCAATCCAGAGAGTAGTGTAGATTCTCTCCACTAGCACACAGCTGTTGAAGAGTAAAAATGGAAGTGTGAATGTCTGAATTGATCTATGTTTGGAGATTTGCTTTAGGGTAGATGGCTAAAGAAACAAGGAGGAAGGAGTTTGAATTATCTGACAAAAAGATGTTGATTGATGAATCATAGAATATAGGCTATTTATGAAGGGAGGGAAGTCCAACAGGCCTGGTAGACCTGGGGTAAAGGGAGGCATTAAGAGATATCACACATGAGGTTAGAGGATAAGGGTAATGAGGATAAATGAAATGAGAGAGCTGGAGATTTTGAAGATTAAAGTAAAAAAGATGGAATTTAAAATTTGGCATGGATCAGGGCAGGGCGGAGGGAGTGGATTGCTAAAGTACAGTGAAGGTAAGAACTCTTAGAGTTAAAAGGATCAGGGAAATCTAGAGATAGGTTATTGAATTGATTGTCCTCAAATGAAGGTATACAGGACCATGGTGGGACATGGGGATAAAGAGAAAGATTGCTGAGAGCTACATGTAAATGGGAGTATTACCTGCAAATAACTGAATTACTATAGTGTTAGAGTTTTATGGGACCCCATAAACACCATGTTTTTCCAATCTAATTTGAAGCCAATTAAGAAAGATACAAGAATTAAAACACATGGTGGTCAAAAATGTGATCTTTATTACTAATAAAATTACTGTTGAATAATGTGGCTTATATTTTGGGAGAAGTATACCGTCTAATATTGAACCCTAGGCTTAGCCACCCAGACTTAGGAAGCTCTAGACCCCTACAGATTCTCCTGGGGAAGCCTGGCTATCAGAGAGCCTGATGAGCAGAAAACAGGGAAGAACCTATGCTTTTTGAAGTAAAGGAGGAAGACAAGAAGAGGCAGATATATGCAAGCCAGGTCCTTAAACAGATTTACAAATGATTTAGGTCATTCCACCTCAGTAAAAGAGAAGAGGCTAGGATATCAAGCTAGTGGTGCTTCCTCTACATGAAAGGAAGTATCACAATTGGAAACAAAGATATTATCTCTCTAAGGTCTGGGTTAAATCAGTAAACAGAAATCACTCAAGGTGCTCCAAGTAGAAAGACTTTTTTATTTATATTAATGTATAATTGCATACAATAATTATATGCAGAATAGGATTCTTGGAAATGTAGTAACAGACTTCTCTGCCATGTAGAAAAGGGTTATGATGATGGTGAGTTGCAATAGATCAATCCAGCACATACTACCTAATAAATAGCAACAAGAAAGTGATGCAGATAACGGTTGATTTATATGTCAAAAGAGGGTTTTCTGGTAAGGAAGAACACTGAAGTGGTAGAGGAAAGCTAGGAGAATGTAGATTCCTTGTCATGGCCCCATGGCATATATGGTATGAGAAAATAAGTATTTTCTGTTTTGAATGAACTGGAAGTGAAAACATGACTTTCAGAGACAATTGTGTTTCCATTTAGCAAAACGTAGAAAGGCTGAGAAAGTAGGGGATTTTATTTACCAGGGAGCGTGTGTTCCAGTGCATCGAGTGAAAAAGTTGGGAAGGAGGATAGTGGAGGGAGTATAAGTGAGTGAAAAAAAAAAAAGAAAAGGAAAAAAAGCATAGGGTAGAATGACAACAAAAATGTGTTTAGCTTCCACCACAAGATGAGAGGGTCAAGGATGATCCCTGTTGACTCTAGCCAACAAGTGGCTGGAGAATGCTTGCAGGGTCAACGTGGTTCCATTTAAGGGGGAATCTAAATAATCTTAGTCAGGAATAGCTTTGCTGTAAGAAATAAAAAACCCTCTCACCAGTGGCGTCACTAGGGTTGGTGTCACCCAGTATGGTAACTCATGGTGTCACCATCACCCCCATGCTAATTACTACAATATTGTAGCTAAAACACTGGAAAATTTGACAAAATCAGCAACTATGAAAACACCGACAGCAATGAAAACAACAGCACGTGCTTGTAGCACGTGCAGATGAAACCAAGTGATTTGAAGCATCACTGTAATTGGGTAATAATGACAGTTCTGACAATTCAAAAAGTAAATTAGCGTAGAGTTTTAGCCTTGTAGGTATATTGATACATGTAAGCTCGGCTTATGAAAAAAAATTGTTGTTATAACTAACTGTGAGGATATTTTAATAAAAAATAATAAATTTCTGCTGAAACACTGCACAGAAATTTTATATAGACAGTCATTTTAGTGTCACTCCCTCTGACAGTGTCACCCAGTGCGGTCTATAGGCCCCGCACTCCCCTAGTGACACCACTGCCTCTCATTTAGCGTCTTGGTTATCTAGTGCTGCCAAAACAGAAATACCATAAGTGGATGGCTTTAACATAGAGAAATTTATTCTCTCACAGTCCAGTAGGCTAGAAGTCCAAATTCAGGGCTGTGGCTCCAGGGAGAGGCTTTCTCTCTCTGTCAGCTTTGGAGGAAGGTCCCTGTCGTCAGTCTTCCCTTGGTCTAGGAGCTTCTCCGCGCAGGAACTGCAGGTCCAAAGGATGCAGTCTGCTCCTGGTTGCTTTCTTGGTGGTATGAGGTCCCCAACTCTCTGCCTGCTTCCCTTTCATTTTATCTATTATAAGTTAAAAGGTGGTGCAGGCCGTACACCAGGGAAACTTCCTTTACGTTTGATCAGGGATGTGACCCGAACAAAGGTGTTACATCCCACCCTAATCCTCTTCAACATAATCCAATCTTGCCTTATTAACCACAGGCAGAGATTAGGATTTACAACATATAGGAAAATCAATGACAAAATGTAGGACAACCACACAATACTGGGAATCATGGCCTACCCAAGTTGACAAATATTTTGGGGGAACACAATTCAATCCAGGACACCTAGCTTAGAATGGAATCAGAAAAACACAAATCCAGGGCAAGATGGAAATATAGATCTCAGGAACTAGAAGAATAAAACTTAGGCTACTCTTTCTTTCTAGAAAAACAAGTATTCCCATCTCTACTTTTTCAGCACATCTGCTTCATTCTTTATGTAGACAAATTTTATTTGCCTTGGCATGCATTAGGCAGGCAGTGGCTTCCATGTTTATACTTCTGACTTGACTTCTCAAATCCCATACCCAACACCCTTTAATTAGATTTTATATGTCCCAATTTCAGGTTCCCAGGGCAGATAATATCATTGGCTCTGTTTGAGTCAAGACACTATTCAAGATTCAGTCTTGGGAGAGGGGTAAGATCACATGACCCCAACATGGAAGATTCGTCAACACTTCAGCAGGGGCCATGGGTGATGGATAGTTCTCAGAAGGAAGCATGGGCTAGATAGGCATCTAAGAATGCCCTACAACACAAGCCAACTCTAAAATAAAAGCAGAGATCCTAGCTCAGGATGACACAGGAAAAAACAATACAAGAGTTGGGGTCAGAGAATCAATCTATTTCTTGATCTCTAAAACCTGGCAATAATTTATCAGTCTTCTCTCTCTTATAGGGTTGTTAAGAGGTTCACATTAGAAGTTATATGAAAGTGGGACATATATATAAGATATCTCTTGAGACTGGATCAGGTTGCTCACAACCTATAAGAATTGAGGTCCTCTCACTGTTCTAACCGGGGTTATTCTGATTTTTCAATCTCGTTCTTAACTTCAATTTTGGGAGTCACATATTTTACTTCCTAACAGGTTTTTCTGTTGTCTTTATTCTCCTGATGCAGTTCTCCCTGATACACACTCTAGCTTTGTGTGTATATTTCCAGGCTCAGATCATGTTCTCATTTAGAGCCATTGGCCTCGAATGTAATCTGGATCTGGCAGAACCCCTCCTTTCTTTACCACTGAATGGAACAAGTGACCCTCAATACCCCATTGGTCTCCTGCTTGACCTTGTGCTTTGAGAGTCTTTCCAAGTCTATAGTTCTCACCACGTAGTAGGTCACAGGGAGAGGCCACTGATGATCCCCATGGTCCCTCATCGGCTCCATGCCTGCCAAAGCTCCATGGTGATCAGGGTCCTGCCCCATTCCTGAACATGGTCATGCCTGCTTTCTCCACACGAAACCCACTAGAACCCCAGTGGACATTTAGTCAGCTCTTTTCCTGAAGGATGGGGAGGGGACAGCATCCTAAGACAGTGCAGAGTGAGAGGACCAAGAATTGGGACCTTACCTCACTAACTCATTCTCGTATACTACACAAGGGGTGGGGGCCCTGTGCCTCACAGTTTAGGTCTTGGGAGGGATTTCCATGTAAATACTCCCTCTCTCTTGACTCGTGTCTTCTAGCTCCCCTCTTGTCCTTTTCATGCATCACTCTTCAAAGCTTCCTCCCCAAATGTGGAGTTGTCAATCTACTCTTTCAGAAAACACATGAGAAAGGACTCTGGCGCCTCCATCCCTTCTTGTATTTTGGAAACTTTGGCATTTCAGATTCCAGATGGACAAATAGTAAATTCTTTCTTCTATCCTGGTATTTGCTGGCTGTAAAGGGGATGGCTGGTTCATTAATGGCATGATGGTGGAGGAGGTGGTTAGAGCTCTGATCCCAGTTCCATTCTTCTGCTACTGTGGCGTAGGATGTTTCTTTCAGAGTTACCCAAAAGCAAACATTCCTTGGTGTAGTCAAGTATTAATTTTCTTTTGAAGACAACCATTTTAGTCCGGGAAATAGGAAAGCATATTCCTCCTCTTGACACAACTTTGATCCTATGTCTCGAAAATAAAAGCCCTGATAATTTTGGGCTAAGGAGCATTTGACTCCCTTTTGAGCTTGTTCTTATTACAAACGCCATCACACTGGCAGAAAATGGCACCTGAATCGTGTGTGATGAAAATGATGCTCCCACATAGATTCTTTTTGTTTCTTAAGTTTCTGCTCTGATACAAGAAAGTTTATTCCACCACATTAAGATTCATTCTTTGGGAAAATCATCTCTTTTTTGTATATGTGTGATTATTATCAAATATCTCAACCTGCACCCAGCGGCTGAGTCTTGGTGTGCCAGGCAGGTCCCATCATGCAGCTTTATAGGCAAAAACTAAGTGGTCTCTGTGGCACCATTACCAGCCCTCATGAATGAGCTATGGCTAGATCCTGAGAAAAGTCAGGTTCTCTAACATTACTCTAGATAATGTAGTTTTTCTCACACTCTGCCTCAACTCCTCTTATGGTAAAATAGGGTAGATGTTCTCTGTCTCAGTATTATCTGGAAGAGATAAGAAGATAAGAAAGGAGGGGCAGGAGGGAAAAGAAAATTAAAGTTGCACAGACTCCAAGGATTTGAGCTAATTTTTCAATGAGAATAAGGTTCTAATTTAAAAGAATCCAAGCCAGTTTAGAGTAATGGCCCAAAAGAAAACTCCACTCCAAGCTTCAATGAAATACCTGGCCATGGAGAAAACAGAGTATGTTTATTATGACCCCAACATTTTATGGGAAGGACACATACTTAAGGAGGGTCAAGTCCCTGCCCACTGCCATGTTAAACAATATTGGGGTTGAAAAACGAAGCGGGTGAATAGACATATGCACACCTATGTTCATGGCAGCATTGTTCACAATAGCAAAACGATGGAAACAACCTTGATGTCCATCAACAGATGAATGGATAAACAAACTATGGTACATACACACAATGGAGTACTATGCAACGAGAAAGAACAACAATGAATCTGTGAACCATCTCATAACATGGATGAAACTGGAGGACATTATGCTGAGTGAAATAAGTCAATCACAAAAGGACAAATATTGTATGAGACCTCTATTGTAAAAACCCATGAAAAAATTCACACACAAAATGTAACAATCCTTGTTGGTTACCAGGGATGGGAGGGGAGGGGGGGGAAATACTAAATAGGCAATAGATAAGTGGTACCTTGGGTGAGAGGTGAGATAGTACACAGTACAGGGGAAACTAACACAACCTGCACAAGGAAAGGTCATGGAGGCCCTATAGACACATCCAAACCCCCTGAGGGACTGAGTTGTTGGACGGAGGGCTCTGGGGACAATGGTCTCGGGGAACATCTAGCTCAATTGGCATGACACTACTTATAAAGATAATGCTCTACATTCTACCTTGGTGAGTAGTGTCTGGGGTCTTAAAAGCCTATGAGCGGCCATCTAAGATACTCCACTGGTCTCATCCCTTCGGGAGCAAGGGAGAATGAAGAGAACAGGATACAACGAAAAGATTAGTCCAAAGGACTAATTGTCCACAGCTACCAAGGCCTCCACCGGACTGAGTCCAGTACAGCTAGATGGTGCCCGGCTACCACCACTGACTGCTCTGACCAGGATCACAACAGAGGGTTCTGGACAGAGCTGGAGAAGGATGTAGAGCATAATTTTAACTCCCAAAAAGAAAAAAAAAAAAAAAAAAAAAAAAACCAGATTTACTGGCCTAAAGAATACTAGAGAAACCTCAAGAGTGTGGCCCCCAGACACCCTTTCAGCTCAGAGGTGAAGTTACCTTCGAGGTTCGATGTTAAGCCTGGGAGTGGACAGCCCAGTAAAACTAAATGGGACTAACAAGGTACAGGAGTCCGGTGACAAAGGCCAGAAGGCAGAGGGGGAGTAGGAAACTGATGATAAGGAACACAAATTGAGTAAGGACACTGTCGATGTGTTGTGAGATTGTTGACCACTGTTATAGGGCAACATTTGTAGTAACTATTAAATGGGAGGCTGTTTTGTCCTGTAAGCCTTCATCTTGGGCGAGAATGGCAGCACAATTGGAAGAGCATGGTCAATATCACTTAAATGTGTAAGTAAAAAGTTTTGAAATGGTGTTAAAAAAAAAACCAAATGAGACTAATGAGGTACAGTAGTCCAGTGACAAGGGCCAGAAGACAGAAGGGGACAAGGAAGTCCCCTGGTGATAGGGAAGACAAGGTGGAGTAAGGATATTCTTGATGTGTTGTAAGATTGTTAACCATTGTCATAGGACAACATGTGTAGTAACTGTTAAATGAGAAACTATTTTGTTCTGTAAGCCTTCATCTTAAGTGAGAATAACAGCACAGTTGGAAGAGCGTAGTCAATGTCACTGAACTGTATGTAGAAATTTTTGAAACGGGGTATCTTTGGCTATCTGTATTTTCATCAAAAAAAAAAAAAGGTTGAGAATTTAGAGGCTTAATATGTTGTGGGGTTGTTAACCAATGTCATAAAACAACATGTGTACTACTGTTTCATGAGAAACTATTTGTTCTGTAAGCCTTCACCTGAAGTACAATAAAATATAAAAAAAAAAAAAAATGAAGCGGATAACTCAGTTCTAGTCTTTCAAAATAGAAACCCATTGCTGTTGAGTTGATTCTGACTCATAGCAACCCTATAGGACAGAGTAGAACTGGCCTATATGTTTTCCAAGGAGGAGCTGGTGGATTCGAACTGCCAATCTTTTGTTTGAAGCTGAACTCTTAACCACTGCACCACCAGGGCTCCAGTAGTTCTTAGTCTTAAAAGGAGTGTAATTCTGGAGACTAGATTTATACAGTGAACATATGGAGAACAGTGCAAGTCAGTCATATTAGGCTTTATATAAGCAGGAGTCAAAATGTGAAGTATAAACTCTGGGGTGACAGGAGATAGCAACCCAGGTAAAGATACAGGATCGCTTATCTCTTGGTTCTGGCTGGGAGAAATGTAGCCATGGGTTAGTTGATTATTTCTCCTTTAGGCCAGCGGTTTTGTTTTTTATGTGTCAACTACTACAGTTACAGAGACAGGAGCCAAGACCCATGGATAATTCCTCCTCCATAAACTCCACTGTTTGGCAAGAATACGAAGTTTCTGACCCCTTTATTTTTGACTGACTTGCTCCCTACATACCTTCAGCCATTTCAGCTTGTTCTTGGGCTAGTCACTCCAGGGTTTACCATCAGCAAGATCACACCGAATGAAAGAATAAAAGAGGGAGAGACAGCTGAAGTTCAGGGCTTTTGCTTGTAAGCTTCTGAATACAGTTCCAGGATATTTAGAATATTCTGAACTGTGCGTAATGGTAATTGATAACAGAGGAACTGTACAGTAGCTTTTAAGTGGGTGTCAATAAAATGAGAAGATACTATCTGCTCCTTTTTCAGTTAGTAACTCTCTATCAATCCTAGTTCTCTCGGTTGCTCCAAAGCTGCTGTCTCCTTCAGGTCATGTGCAAGCCTGTCCCTCTCCTCCTGTCCCACACCTCATGAAAAATGGCTTTGCCATCTGCAGCTGTCGGGGCTGTGAAGTCGGGAGTACGGCTCAGTGAATATATAAATGTGCAGCTGGACCACAGCCACCCCCAGAAGGCGGCTGGAATATAAATCGAAGTGAGTTTGCACTTCCCAAGTAACTGACTGCCATTGGGGGGTCTGTCGTGCATATGGGGAGTAGGACATGAGAGGAGTCTCAGTGGAAATAGGCCCTGCAATATGTGGAGGAGTTGGCTGGCAGGAGCAGAGTCCAGAGTGGCATGTTCAAAACAACCTGCTCATTTGTTGGGGGCTTGCAGCTTGTGGAACAAAGCTAAGCACACCATGGGGGTTAACTGAGCTTTAGGAGGTTTCCTTCCTTTTGGCTGATGGCAAGTCTCTTAGTTAAGGACATTTCCTTCTCCTCATTCTTTCTTTCTCCCTCCCTCTCCCCATCCTTCCCTATCCCTCTCCCTTCTTCCCTTCCTCCCTCCCTCCCTTTCTCTGTCTCTCTCTGTCTCTCATTGAGCCCCTCCTAGGATCCAGGCACTGTGCAAGGTACTGGAGCCACAATGTTTTGATTTTGAATCAGACAAAAACTCTGCCCTAAAGTTGTTTACAGTTTAGTGGTGGTGGGGCATGGGGGCTAGCAGTGGTGGTTGGGAAACAGACTTTATAACAAAGTCAAAAATAAAAAAAAATCAAAATGCAATACGATGAGTTGTAATAGAAATATATCCCAGGAGTTGTGTGATCTTGCACAAGAAATAGAGCAAGTAAGTCTGCTTGGGCATGGTGTTTCAAAGCAAGTGACATTTAACTGAATCTTCTAGCATGAGTAGGAGTTCCTTGGGAAGATAAGGATGGGGCAGGGTAACAGCGGATGCAAGACTGGTGTCATGAAAGAGTGTGCAACGATTCCCTTTTGTGGCCAAGATTTTAATCGGCCCCAAATTCTTAAATGTTTTTCCTCAAGGTTCTTCTTAGAGCCAGTGCAAATTATACTTGAGGGCTTGTCTCTCGCACAGCTGGCATCACCCTTAAATACATCTGGCCCACACACCCCTGGAACCCTATGAAAATAAATTTAGCTACTTTCCTACTTTCTCTCTTTCTGTCTCTCTCTCCTCCGTCTTACACACACACACACACACACACTCACACACACACTCCTATACATGTAAAAATCTTGTACATAAAATAAAACAATTGATGAGACCCTGGGAAGCTCTCCCTGGAATTCAAATCTTATTTTCTTCTGGTAACTAGGTTAAAGCCCAGAGTTTATTTTTCTACTGTCTAAAACATATTCCACGAGTTTTCTCATTTTATAGCAAGAGCTTTCTATGATTTTGTGTATCTTGCTACATTGAGAAGGGATCACTAAATCTGACATTGCCTGGCAAAAGGGCCTGGACTTCACACTGTCCCCTGGAATGCCACTGCACTGGGGGAATTGGCAGACTTTTTTCAGCTTTGGAGCTCAGATGTTTTTTATCACTTAGATTAACCAGTTGCTGTCCAGTATGTTCTGACTTATGGCAACCCCATGTGTGTCAGAATAGAACTGTGTTCCAAAGAGTTTTCAGTGGTTGATATTTCAGAAGTAGATGGCCAGGCCTTTCTTCTGAGGTACTACTGGGTGGACTCGGACCTCTAACCTTTTGGTTAGTAGCCAAGTGCATTAACCATTTGCCCCACTCAGGGGCTTCATCACCTATATTGTTGTTGTTGTTGTGTGCCATTGAGTCAATTCCAACTCATAGCAACCCTATAGGAGAGAATAAAAGTGCCTCGTTAGGGTTTTCTAGGCTATAATCTTTACGGGCTAATGACTGAAGACCAGATGAGTTGTGAAATGACATCAAGTTCATCATACATGAAGAAAGCAAAAGGTCATTAAAAAGACAGGAAAGAAATGGATGTCTGAAGAGACTTTGAAATTTGCTCTTGAATGTCAAGTAGCTAAAGTGAATGGAAGAAATGATGACATAAAAGAGCTGAACAGAAGATTTCAAAGGGTGGCTCAAGAAGACAAAGTCAAGTATTATAACGAAATGTGCAAACACCTGGAGTTAGAAAACCAGAAGGGAAGAACACACTCGACATTTCTCCACCTGAAAGAACTGAAGAAAAAATTCAGGTTTCATGTTGCAACATTGAAAGATTCTATGGGGAAAATGTTGAATGATGAAGGAAGCATCAAAAGAAGATGGAAGGAATACATAGAATCTCTGTACCAAAAAGAATTGGTCAACGTTCAACCATTTCAGGAGGTAGCATATGATCAAGAACCAATGGTACTGAAGGAGGAGGTCCAAACTGCACTGAAGGCATTGGCAAAAAACAAGCCTCCAGAAATTGACAGAATACCAATTGAGATGTTTAAATAAATGGATGCAACACTGGAGGTGCTCACTAGTCTATGTCAAGAAATTTGGAAGACAGCTTCCTGGCCAGCTGGGTGGAAGAGATCCATATTTGTGCCCATTCCAAAGAAAGGTGACCCAACAGAATGTGGAAATTATCAAACAGTGTCATTAGTATTACACACAACTAAAATTTTGCTGAAGATTCAAAAGTGGTTGCAGTAGTACATCCACAGGGAACTGCCAGAAGTTAAAGCCAGATTCAGAAGAGCATGTGGAACGAGGAATACACATTGCTGATGTCAGACGGATCTTGGCTGAAAGCAGAGAATGCCAGAAAGATGTTTACCTGTGTTTTATAGACTATGCAAAGGCATTTGACTGTGTGGATCACAACAAATTATGGATAACATTGCAAAGAGTGGGAATTTCAGAACACTTAATTGTGCTCATGCAGAACCTGTACATAGACCAAAAGGCAGTCGTTTGAACAGAACAGGGGGTACTGTGTGGTTTATAGTCAGGAAGGGTGTGTGTTAGGGTTGTATCCTTTCACCATACTTACTCAATGTGTATACTGAGCAAATAATCTGAGAAACTGGACTATAACAGTCTCAGGATTGGAGGAAGACTCATTAACAACCTGCGATATGCTGAAAGTGAGGAGCACTTGGAGCACTTGCTGATGAAGATCAAAAATCATAACCTTCAGTATGGATTGCACCTCAATATAAAGAAAACAAAAATCCTTGCAACTGGACTGATAAGCAATATCATGATAAATGGAGAAAAGATTGAAGTTGTCAAGGATTTCATTTTACTTGGATCCACAATCAACACCAATGGAAGCAGCAGTCAAGAAATCAAACAACGTATTGCATTGGGCAAATCTGCTACAAAAGGCTTCTTTAAAGTGTTGAAAAGCAAAGGTGTCACTTTGAGGACTAAGGTGCACTTGACACAAGCCATGATATTTTCATTTGCTTCGTATGCATATGAAAACTGGACAATGAATAAGGAAGACTGAAGACAACGGACGCCTTTGAATTATGGTGTTGGTGAAGAATATTGACTATACCACGGACTGCCAGAAGAATGAACAAATCTGTTTTGGAAGAAGTACAGCCAAAATGCTCCTTAGAAGCAAGGATGGTGAGACTTTGTCTCACACACTTTGGACATGTTATCTGGAGGAACCCGTCCCTAGAGAAGGAAATCATGCTTAGTAAAGTAGAGGGTCATTGAAAAAGAGGAAGACCCTCAGAGGGATGGATTGACACAGTGGCTGCAACAGTGAGCTCCAGCATAAGAAACAACCTTTGTGAGAATGGTGCAGGACCAGACAGTATTGCATTCTATTGTACATAGGGTCACTATTAGTCGGAACTGATGGCACCTAACAACAACTTCTACAGTCTTTATGGGAGCAGATCACTAGGTCTTTTCTTTCGAGGAGCTGCTGGTGAGTTTGAACTGCCGTTCTTTCAGTTATAAGATGGGTGCTTAACCATTGCACCACCAGGGCTCCTCATCACCTATATTACTCCAATCTAAAGTGGACAGATTATTGACCTCTGTCATGGATTGAATTGTATCCCCCAAAAATATCTGTCAACTTGGCTGGGTCATGATTCCCAGTATTGTATGATTGTGTACCATTTTGTAAATCTGATGTAATTTCTTTATGTGTTGTAAACTCTTATCACTGTGATGAGGTTATATGTGATTTCCTTATGTGTTGTAAACCATATCACTATGATGAGGCACTACTGATGAAGTATACAAGATTGGGTAGTGTCTTAATCCAATCTCTTTTGAGATATAAAAGAGAGAAGGGAACAGAGACACATGGGGACCTCATACCACCAAGAAAGCAGTGCTGGGAGCAGAGCGCGTCCTCCGGAGCTGAGGTTCCTGTGCAGAGAAGCTCCCAGACCAAAGGAAGATTGATGACACGGACCTTCCTCCAGAGCCGACAGAGAAAGCGTTCCCTTGGAGCTGATGCCCTGAATTTGGACTTGTAGCCTACTGGACTGTGAGAGAATAAACTTCTCTTTGTTAACGCCATCCACTTGTGGTATTTTTGTTATAGCAGCACTAGATGACTAAGACAACCTCCTACCAGGTGAAGGCTGAGTCACTGTAGGATCTTATCAATTCTGTTCTGAAACCTTTGACTCTTCCCTGAACTGAGTCAACTCCAATCCCCACTCCATTTTGCTCATATCTTATTCACTGCATCCACTCCCTGGTTCCCAGTACCAGCTACCTCTGGAAAACAGGTGGTTGAGCCCCCACCATCACATGGTAGAAGGCAGGGTGATGTAGTGGTAAGAGCACAGGCTCCATCACTGTGCTGTCTAACCTAGTAGCCACTGAGCACTTGAAATGTGGGCAGAGCAGCTGAGGAACTAAATTTCCAATTTTCCTTACCTTTAATTTAATTTAAAATAAAAAAATTAAGAGCCTGATGAATATACAAATGTGCAGCTGCACCACAGTCCCCTGCACGAGGCAGCTACAATATAAATGGCCATGAGTTCATACTTCCCAAATAATGGGCTGCCATGGCAGGGGGTGGGGGGTTCCTGCTGTGCATTGAAGGACTGGAGGAAAATAGGAGGACATGAGAAGGTTCTAAATGCAGTTATTCGACAACTTTTAGGTATGGTTAGAATAACTTGCTTATATGAATCTACTTTTTCAACTATAAATTTATGAAATCTACAGATTAAGTATTGTTGATGGTTTAAATTTAGATGTCCTACAAATATTAAATAGATACTGGATTTCAAAGACTTATTACAGAAAAAAATCAATATTTATATTTATATTGATTACATGTTGAAATGATAATATTTGGGATATATTGGGTTAAACAAAATATATGATTAAAGTTCATTTCATCTGTTTCTTTTTCCTTTTTTTAATGTGACTATTGGAAAATTTAAAATTATACGTCTAGGTTGCAATATATTTCTATTGGACAGCACTGCTATAGAGAGCCTGGATCTTCCATTTATTGTCTGTGTGACTCAAGACAAATTGAACAACCTCTCTGTGCTTCAGTTTCCTCATTTAAAAAATGAGTAATAGTAGTACCTACCTCATTGGTTCACTGTGTCTTAGTCATCTAGTGCTGCGATAACAGAAATACCCCAAGTGGATGGCTTTAACAAAGAGAAATTTATTATCTCACAGTCTAGTAGGCTAGAAGTCCAAAATCAAGGCATCGGCTCTAGGGGAAGGCTTTCTCTCTCTCTGGGCTCCGGAGAAAGGTCCTTGTCATCAATCTTCCCCTGGACTAGGAGCTTCTCTGAGCAGGAACCTTGGGTCCAAAGGATGTGCTCTATTCCCGGTGCTTCTTTTTTGGTGGTGTGATGTCTCCACTCTCTGCTTGCTTCCCTTTCCTTTTATCTTTTGTAAGATAAAAGGTGGTGCAGGCCACATCCCAGGGAAATTCTGTTTACATTAGATAAGGGATGTAACTTTAGTAAGGGTGTTACAATCCCACCCTAATCCTCTTTAACATAAAATTACAATCACAAAATGGAGGACAGCCACACAACACTGGGAATTATGGCCCAACCAAGCTGACACACATTTCTGTGGGACACAGTTCAACCCACGACACTGTGTTAATAAGTAATTCAGAAGATTATCCAGAACAGTGTTTGGTGCCAAGCGAGGTCAACAGTGTTATCCATTGTCATTTTTTAAATTTAAATACGCCTTTTATTTTAGAATCATTTTAGACATAACAGAACATTTGCAAAGATAGTACAGAGAGCTCCTATATACCACATACCAAGCTTTCCCTATTGTTAATATCTTACATTAGTATGATACATTTGTTACAATTAATGAACCAATATTGATATATTATTATTAACTAAAGTCCATGCTTTATTCAAGGAGCCCTGGTGGCACAGTGGGTAAGCACTCAACTGCTACCTGAAAGGTCAGTGGTTCAAACCTACCCAGCAGCTCTGCAGGAGAAAACATCTGACAATCTGCTCTGGTAAAGATTACAGCCTAGAAACCCTATGGCGCAGTTCTACTCTGTTACATGGACTTGCTGTGAGTTGGAATCAACTCGATGGCACCTCACAACGGCAACAACAATATGCTTCATTCATATTTTTTTAGCTTTTATGTAATACCCTTTTTTTCTGTCCCAGGATACTACATTACACTTAGTAGTCATGCATCCTTAGGCTCCTTTTGACAGTTTCTTGACTTTCTTTTTTTTTTGGTAACTATAGTAGGCAGAATAATGGACCCTAAAGATGTCCACAAAGAGCCTTGGTGGCGCAGTGGCTAAAGTGCTTGTCTGCCAACCAAAAAGTTGGCAGTTCAAACCCACCAGCCGATTTGACAGAGAAAGATATGACAGTCTGCTTCTGTAAAGATTACAGCTTTGGAAACCCTATGGGGCAGTTCTACTCTGTCCTTTGAGGTCACTGTGAGTCAGAATCGACTTGACAGCAGTGGGTTAAAGATGTCCACATAGTAATCTCCAGAACCTGTAACTATGTTATGTGACATAGTAAAAGAGAATTAAAGCAGCAGATGGAATGAAGGTTGCTAAGCAGTTTGCTAAGCAGCTGACTTTAAAATAGGGAGATTATCCTGGATTATCTGCATGAACCCAATGTAATCACAAAGGTCCTTAAATGTAGACGAGAGAGGCAGAAGAGTTAAGTGTCAGAGTGATGTGATGTGAAACTTGACCAGCCATTGCTGACTTTGAGGATGGAAGGCGGCCATGAGACAAGGAGTGTAGGCAGCCTCTAGAGATGGAAAAAGGCAAGAAAGTGGATTCTCCCTTGAGTCTCCAGAAAGGAACACAGCCCTGACAGCATATCGATTTTAAACCCAATGTGACCTGTTTCAAACTCCTGACCTCCAGAATTAAGAAAATAAATTTGTGTTGTTTTAAGCCACTAAGTTTGTGGTAATCTGATATAGTAGCCATAGGAAACTAATACATATTTTATTACCTGGAAGTGGGGTGCTGCTCTGTCTTAATTATCTAGTGCTGCTATAACAGAAATACCACAAGTGGATGGCTTTAACAAAGAGAAATTTATTTTCTCGCAGTCTAGGAGGCTAGAAGTCCAAATTCAGTGCACCAGCTCCAGAGGAAGGCTTTCTCTCTCTGTCAGCTCTGGGGGAAGGTCCTTGTCATCAATCTTCGTCTGCTGTAGGAGCTATTCAGGTGCAGAAACCCGGGTCCAGAGGACGTGCTGTGCTCCTGGTGCTGCTTTCTTGGTGGTATGAGGTCCCCTCGTCTCCCCCAACCCCCATCTCTCTGCTAGCTTCTCTCTTTTATATCTCAAGAAGGACTGACTTAAGACACAACTTAATCTTGTAGATTGAGTCCTGCCTCAATAACATAACTGCTTCTAATCCTGCCTCATTAACATCGTTGAGGTAGGATTTACAACACACAGGAAAATCACATCAGATGACAAAATGGTGGACAATCACACAATACTGGGAATCATGGCCTAGCCAAGTTGATACATATCTTGGGGGGACACAATTCAATCCATGACAGGCTCTAACAAATACTTAAAATGTGGAAGTGGCTTTGGAACTGGGCAGTGGGGAGGGCCTAAAAGAATTTTGAGGATAATGGAAAAAGCCTAGATTGCCTTGACAGACAGTTAGTAGAAATATGGATGTTAACTACCCTTCCAGTGAGAACTTGGAAGTACATAGGGAGTATGGTAAAGAAAACATATAGTTTTAGAGAATACTTAAATTGTCATGAATAGACTGTTGGTAGAAATATGGATGTTATGTGGATGCCAGTGAGGGCTCAGATGGAAATGAAGTACAAGTTATTGGCAGCTGGAGGGAAAGTAATCCTTTTTATATAGTTGCAGAACACTTAGTTGAGTTGTTCTCTAAAGTTAGGAGGAAAGCAAAACTTATAAACTATAAACTAGTATATTTGGCTGAGGAGATTTATAGCCAAAGCCTTTAAGATGTGGCCTTGTTTCTTCTTGCTGCTTGCAGTAAAACACAAGAAGAAAAAGACAGATTAAAGAAAGAATTGTTAAGCAAGACAGAACAAGAACTTCATGATTTGGGAAATTCTCAGCTTATCCAGATTGTAGAGATGCTAAAATTAGGAGATTCACTATCAGGAAAGTGTGCTTTGGAGAGAAGGCTAAACGTGTGGCTGGACAACCTTTTGATAGTGTTTCTGAAGGACCAAAAGGTCAGAGTAGCCAGTCACACAGAGGACTCTTTTTTGAAGTGATTAGGTTTGTGACTCATGGATTCCCTCAGCCATTTTATCAGAAGCCATGAATAGGGATGGGATTATCCAGGAAAAATCTATGGAGACTCTTGTCTAATGGAGTGAGTCTCTGTGACATACACAGGAGACCTGCAACGTTCTTGAGAATTTCATAGCAGAAACACTGCCGGCTTGGACTGAAAAGGACAGAGAATACAAAATGAAAGAAGGCCATTGGACTTTCAAAACTCTACAGCCAAGAAACAGACTGATAGAATTAGTCAGCCGCAAACACATTCTACCTTTCATGAAAAAGGAAGTATTACTCAGAGGGTAGAGACTTAGCCCAAATGATGGAGTCAGGAGCCTAGAGAGCAGAGCTGAGAATCACAGAGGATTATTTTTCAGGCTATGAAACCAAGTGGAGTTTGCTTGGCTGGATTTTGAAATTGCTTGGGAATGCTGAATCTCTTTTTCCTTCGGTTTTCTTTCTTTTTGAAAGGAAATGTCTTTAACTGTTATCCTATACCTGTCCCACCACTGTATTTTAGCAGCAGATAACTATTTCTTGAGTTTCGTAGGTTAACAGATGGAGAGGAATTGTACCTCAGGATGGATTATAACCAGAGTTTCATCCATACATTCTTTAGATGAAGTAGCTAAAGTAGAACCAGCTTTTGGTTTCACTAATTTTTTTTTTCTTTCTTATTTTCAATTTTATTGATTTGTGCTAAAATCTTTAGTATTTCTTTTATTCTTCTTGTTTTAGGCTAAAATAGCTCTTCTTTTTCTGGTTTCCTTTGGTGGAAGCTTATTTATTTTAGATATTTCTTCTTTTCTTATATATACATTTAATGCTATAAATTTCCCCTCTATGCACTGCTTTTCTGCATCCCACACATTTTGATAAGTTGTGTTTTCATTTTCATTTAGTTGAAAATATTTTAAAATTTCTGATTTTTTGTTTCGTTCCGTATGTTACATAGATATTTGGGAATTTTCCAGCTATCTGTTATTTATTGCTATTTAATTTGACATACTTTGTATGATTTGTATGATTTCTATTCTTTTAAATTCATTATGTTTTATGGCCCCAAATGTGATTTATATTGGTGAATGTTCCATGTGGATTTGAGAAGACTGTATTCTGTTGTCAGTGGATGGAATATTTTATAAATGTCAGTCACCAACTTGGTTTATAGTGTTGTTCAGGTCAGCTATATCCTTACTGATTATCTGATTGCTTGATCTATCAATTAGTGAAAAAGGGGTGTTAAAGTCTCTAACTATAACAGTGGCTTTACCTATTTCTCCTTTCAGTTCTATTAGTTTTTGACACTGTTGTTAGCTGCATAAACATTTAGGATTGTTATATCTTGGAATATTGATCCCTTTGTCATTATATAATGCCCCACTTTATCACTAAGAATTTTCCTTGTTCTGAAGTTGGCTTTGACTGAAGTTAAAACAGCTATTCCAGTTTTCTTTTGATTAGTGTTAGCATAGTATATCTTTCTTCTTCATCCCTTTTACGTTTAATCTATTTGAGTATTTGTATTTAAAGTGGGTTTCTTGTAGACCGCATATATATGGGTCTTGTTTTTTATGTAATCTGACTTTTAATTGGTCTATATAGATCATTCACATTTAAGTATTTATTGATATAGTTGGATTAATATCTACCATGTTTGTAACTATTTTCTATAAATTATAATTTTTTTGTTTCTTTTCTCCCTCTTCTTTCTTGGGTTTTAATCGAACATTTAAAATTACTCAATTTTATCTCCTCTCTTAGCATGTCGATTATACTTCTTTTAAAAAAATTTTAGTGGTTGCCCTAGAATTTGAAGTATATTTTTTTGACTAATCTTATTCCGCCTTTAAATAACAACTATACCGCTTCACATATAGTACAGGTACCTTAAAACAGAGTATTCCCAGTTGCTGTCTTTCATCCATTATGACACTGCTGCCATTCATTTCACTTATTTATATGCTATAATCACCTAATACATTATTATTATTACTTTAAACCAACACTTATCTTTTAGCTCAATTAAGAATGCAAAAAATTTTATTTTATCTTCATTTATTCTTTCTCTTAATGTAGACCCAAGTTTCTGACCTATATCTTTCTTTTTCCTTATTGAAGCACTTTTTTTCTTTAATTTTATTGTGTTTTAGGTGAAAGTTTACAGCACAAACTCATTTTTCATTCAAAATTTTTATATACAAATTGTTTTCTGCCATTAGTTGCAATCTCTGCAGTGTGTCAGCACTTTCCCCCTTTCCCTTTCTGCCCTGTGTTCCCTGTGTCCATTTGTCCAGTTTTCCAGTCCCTTCCTGCCTTCTCGTCTTTGTTTTTGGGTAGGTGTTGCCCATTGGGTCTCATATACTTGACTAAACTCAGAAGCACATTCCTCATGTGTGTTATTGTTTGTTTTATAGGCCTGTCTAATATTTGGCTGAACGGTGGACTTCGGGAGTGGCTTCAGTACTGAGTAAGCAAGGTATCAGGGGGCCATAGTCCCGGGGGTTACTCCAGTCTCTGTCAGACCTGTAAGTCTGGTCTTTTTTTTTTTTGTAAATTTGAATTTTGTTCTATATTTTTCTCCCGCTCTGTCTGGGACCCTCTATTGTGATTCTGCATCAGAGCAGTTGGTTGTGGGTAGCCAGGCACCTTATAGTTCTTTTGGGCTCAGGCTGGTGGAGGCTGTGGTTCAGGTGATCCATTAGTCCTTTGGAATAATATTTTCCTGCGTCTTTGGTTTTCTTCATTCTTCTTTGCTCCGAACGTGAGATAAATAGATGTATCTTAGATGGTGGCTTGCAAGCTTTTAAGACCCAGATGCTATTCACCAAAATAGGATGTAGAACATTTTCTTTATAAACTATGTTATGCCAACTGATGTAGATGTCCCCTAAGACCATGGTCCCCAGCCCTCAGCCCCAGTAACTTGATTCCTCAAGGTGTTTGGATGTATCTAGGAAGCTTCCATGACTTTGCCTTGGTCAAGTTGTGCTTACATCCCCTATATTGTGTGTTGTCTTTACCTTCACCAAAGTTAAAACTAGATTGCCCTCCCTATCCCGCGCCTCCCTCATAACCATCAACTATTGTTTCTTTCTGTGTGTAAATCTTTTCTTGGGTTTTTATAATAGTGGTCTTATACAGTATTTGTACTTTTGTGGTTGACTTATTTTACTTAGCATAATCCCCTCCAGATTCATCCATGGTGTAAGATGTTTCACGGATTCATTGTTCTTTATCATTGTATAGTATTCAGTTGTGTGTATGTACCATAATTTGTTTATCCATCTATCTGTTGATGGACACTTAGGTTGTTTCCATTTTTTGCTATTGTGAATAATGCCTCAGTGAACAGGGGTGGGCATATGTCTACTCGTGTGATGGCTCTTATTTCTCTAGGATATATTCCTAGGAGTGGGATTGCTGGATCGGGTGGTATTTCTATTTCTAGCTTTTCATTTTTTTTCCATAGTGGTTGTACCATTTTATATTCCCACCAGCAGTGCATAAGAGTTCCAGTCTCCCTGCAGCCTCTCTAACATTTGTTATTTTCTGTTCTTTTGATTAGTGTTCGTAATGTTGGGATAAGAATGTATCTCATTGTTATTTTGATTTGCATTTCTCTAATGGCTAATGATCATGAGCATTTCCTCATAGTGTCTGTTAGCCACCTGAGTGTCTTCTTTGGTGAAGTGTCTTTTCCTATCCTTTTCTAATTGAGTTATTTGTCTTTTTGTTGTTGAAGTGTTGAAGTATTCTATAAATTTTAGAGATTAGAACCTCGTCTGATATATCATAGCCAAAAGTTTTTTCCAAGTCTGTAGTTTCTCATTTTACTCTTTTGGTGAAGTCTTTTGATAAGCGTAAGTGTTTAATTTTTAGGAGCTCCTAGTTATCTAGTTTATCTTCTGGTGTTTGTGGCTGTTAGTTATGGTTTGTATTGAATTTATGTCATGTATTAGGCCCCTAGCGTTGTCTCTAATTTTTCTTCCATTATCTTTATCGTTTTAGGTTTTATATTTAGGTCTTTGGTCCATTTTGAGTTAGTTTTTGGGTATGGGTCCTGTTTCTTTTTCTTTTTTCTTTTTTACAGATGGACATCCACTTTTCCCAGCACCATTTGTTAAAAAGACTGTCTTTTCCCTATTTAATAGACTTTGGTCTTTTGTCAAAGATCAGCTGATCATAGGTGGATAGATTTACATCTGAGTTCTCAATTCTGTTCCATTGGTCTACACGTCTGTCTCTGTACCAGTTTCAGGCTGCTTCAACTACTCTACCATGGCTGTATACTAGGTTCTGCGATAAAGTAGTATATGGCTTTCTACTTTGTTCTTTTTTTTTTTTTCAATAATGCATTGCTTAACTGGAGCCTCTTTCCTTTCCATATAAAGTTGATGATTAAATTTTTCCATCTTGTTGAAAAATGCTGTTGGTATTTGGATCAGGATTGCATTTTATCTGTAGATAGCTTTGAGTAGGATTGACATTTCCACAATGTTGAGTCTTACTGCCCGTGAGCATGGTGTGTTTTTCTGTTTCTGTATGTCTCTTTTTGTTTCTTGCAATAGTGTTTGTAGTTTTCTTTGTATAGGACTTTTACATCCCTGGTTAGACTTATTCCTAAGTATTTTACGTTTTTAGGGGCTATTGTAAATGGTATGGAAACCCTGGTGGTGTAATGGTTGAGAGCTATGGTGGCTAACTAAAAGGTGGGCAGTTCTGTCCTGTAGGGTTGCTGTGAGTTGGAATTGACTCCACAGCAATGGGTTTTTGTAATAAATGGTGTTGTTTTCCTGATTTCCTTTTGAAAGTTCTCTTTGTTGACATGTGGGAATCCAACTGATTTTTGTATGCTGATCTTGTATCGTGCTACTCTGCTGAATCTTTCTATCAGTTCCAGTAGTTTTCTTGTGGAATCTTTGGGGTTCTCTATGTATAGGAAAATATTATCTGCAAATTGGAATAGTTTTACTTCTTCCTTTCAAAATTGTATGCCCTTTATTTCTTTTTCTTGCCTTATTGCTCTAGCTAAGATTTCCATCACAACGTTAAATAGGAGTGGTGATAAAGGGCATCCTTGTCTTGTTCTCATTCTCAGAGGGAATGCTTTCAGCCTCTCTCCATTGAGAATGATATTGACTGTTGCTTTTGTATAGATGCCTTTTATTATGTTGAGGAATTTCCCTTCTATTCCTATTTTACTGAGAGTTTTTTGTCAGGAATGGGTGTTGGACTTTATCAAATGCCTTTTCTGTGTCAGTTGAGATGATCATGTGATTCTTTATGTGGTAGGTTACGTTGATTGATTTTCTAATGTTGCATACCTGGTATAAATCTTACTTTGTTGTGGTGTATTATTTTTTTGATATGACGCAGAATTCTACCGGGTAGAATTTTGTTGAGAATTTTTGCATCTATATTCAGGAGATATACTGGTTTATAATTTTCTTTTTCTGTGATGTCTTTGCCTGGCTTTGATATCAGGGTTATGCTTCCTTCCTAGAATGAATTCAGGAATATGCCCTCCTTTTCTATGTTCTGAATTATTTTGAGCAGTACTAGTGTGAGCTCTTCTCTGAATGTTTGGTAGAATTCTCTAATGAAGCCTTTTGGGCTGGGGCTTTTATTTGTTGGTAGTTTTTTTTTACGTCTTCAGTCTCGTCTCTTGCTATGGGTCTGTTCAGATTTTCTATCTCAGTTTGGGGTAGTTTAGTTTATGTAATTATGTAGTTAGTGTACATAGTTTCTAGAAATTTGTCAATTTCCTCTAGGTTATCAAATTTGTTGCAGTACTATTTTTCATAGTATTCTCTTACTATCTTTTCATTTCCATTGAGTCTATTATAATGTCCCCCCATCTCCTTTCTTATTTGGGTTATTTGCTTCTTCTCTTGTTTCCGTTTTGTCAGTTTGGCCAGTGGTTTGTCAATTTTGTTGATCCTTTCAAAGATCCAACTTTTGATTTTGTTGATTCTTTCTTTTGTTTTTCTCTGCTCTATTTCATTTATTTCTGCTCTGATCTTTGTTATTTCCTTTCTTCTGGTGGCAGTGGGATTCTTTTGCTGTTCTCTTTCTATTTGTTCAAGTTGTAAGGCTAACATTTTGATTTTGGCCCACTCATTTTTGATTGTGCATTTATTGCTATAAATTGACCTCTGAGCACTGCCTTTGCTGTGTCCCAAAGGTTTTGATATGATGTGTTTTCATTCATATTTAATACTAGGAATTTTTTTTATTGCCTCTTTGATTTCTGCTATTACCCAGTTGTTTTTCAGTAAGGTGTCATTCAGTTTCCATGTATTTAATTTTTTTCCCTGGCTCTTTTATGGTGTTGTGATCAGGGAAAATCCTTTGTATTATTTCAGTATTTTGGATTTTATTGAGGGTTGTTTTGTGGCTTAAAATGTGGTCTATTCTGGAGAATGCTCCACGTGCTTTGGAAAAGAATATATTCTTTGCTGCTGTTATGTGGAGTATTCTCTGCATGTCTGTGAGGTCAAGTTGGCTGATTTTGGCCTTTAGATCTTCTGTATCTGTCTTATTTATGCAGTGCTGCTATAAGAGAAATACCACGAGTGAATGGCTTTAAACAGAGAAATGTATTCTCTCACAGTCTAGGAGGCTAGGGGTCTGAGTTCTTTCTGTTGTTTTTCTGTTCTCTATTTCATTTATTATCTTTTTATTTCAGCTGGGTCTGTTGTAATGTCCCCCATCTCATTTCTTATTTGGGTTATTTGCTCCAGGGGAAGACTTTCGCTCTTTGCTGGCTCTGGGGGAAGGTCCTTGTCATCAGTCTTCCCCTGGTCTAGGAGCTTCT
This sequence comes from Dugong dugon, assembly GCA_030035585.1. NCBI lineage: Eukaryota > Metazoa > Chordata > Mammalia > Sirenia > Dugongidae > Dugong > Dugong dugon. The sequence goes on along the minus strand of CM057469.1, from coordinate 39,669,298 downwards.
CAGCTCAGGGACCCTGGGTCCAAAGGACGTGCTCCCCACCTGGTTCCTCATTCTTGGTGGCATGGGGTCCTCATGTCTCTCTGCTCACTTCTCTCTTTTATATGTCAAAGGTGATTGACTCAAGATACAACCTAATCTTATAGATTGAGTCCTGCCTCATTAACATAACTTCCTCTAATCCTACCTCATTAACATCATAGAGGCAGGATTTACAACACAGGAAAATCACAGCACATGACAAAAAACCACACAGTACTGAGGAATCGTGGCCTAGCCAGGTTGACACATATTTTAGGGGGACACAATTCAATCTGTAACAGTATCTTTGCGGAGTTTCTTTCTAGATGTTCTGTCCTTTATCGAGAGTTGTGTGTTAAAGTCTTCTACTGTTATTGTGGAACTGTCTTATTTCTCTTTTCAGTGCTGTTAGTTTTATGTATTTTGGATCCCTGTTGTTGGATGCGTAGATACTTATTAAGGTTATGTCTTCATGTTGGATTGTCCCTTTAATCATTATATAATGTCTTTTATGGTTGAGTTTCCTTAAAGTCTGTTTTATCTGAGATTAGTATTGCTACTCATGGTCATTTTTGGTTACTGTTTGCTTGAAATATTTTTTCCATCCTTTGATTTTTAATATATTTATGTCTTTGTGTCTAAGGTATGTGTCTTGTAGACGGCATATTGATGGATCATGCTTTTTTATCCATTGTGCCAGTCTCTGTCTCTTTACAGGTGCATTTAAGCCATTTACATTCAGTGTGATTATCAATATGTATGAGTTTATTGCTGTCATATTGTTGTGTGTGTGTGTGTTTATTTTGTAGTGCTGACATTTTCTTTGTTTCTCTTACCTTCCTTTGCTGAGTTTCTTCTGTTTATGGATTTTATTTTCTTTCGTTGTTATAGATTTTGTGTTTACTGAGACTTTATTTTTTTCTTCTTTTTATTCTGATGAGTAGTTTTGTTAACTTTCTTTGTGTTTACCTTGAAATTTATGCTTATCTTCCTAAGTCTGAACTAGTCTTTTAATACTTGGTATTGCCTTGACTTTCTTCCATTTGAAAGTTCTATTCATACACCATTTTCCCCCCTTTTATTGTTTTGACATTGTCATTATTTGCAGATTGACATCTTTGTTTTGCTGTTTTAAGTCTTTTAACTTTGTTTTATTTTTGAGAGTTCTTTACCTAGGTATCTGGCTAATGCTGTCCTGCATCCTAGACTCTGGTCTAGGTGGGGGAGGATGAGAGCTGGTGGGAAGTGGAGGAGACGACTTACAGGGCTAGGTGGGAGGGAGTAAGTAAAGGAAAAAAATACAGCATGGTGCAAGCCAGTGGGTGGGGGCAGGGTGCTCCTGGCTGATGGCAGGCCGGTGACTCTTTACCCATGGCAGTGTGGTTTGGCCTCACTGGAAGGTATAGAAGAGGTGTATGGGGCTATGTGAGAGGGAGAAATAAAAGGAAGAAATGGAAAAAAGAAAAAAAAAACTGGCGCTGCAGGAGCCAGTGGGTGAGGGTGGGGGATTTGCGGCTGCCGCAGGCTGGTGGCTCACTACCCGTGACATTGAGGCATGGCCTGGTGGGAAGGGGTAGAGGTGGCATATGAGGCTAGGTGGGAGGGAGGAAAAAAAGGAAGAAAGGGAAAAAAGAAAAGAAAAATGAAATGGCCTGGCAGGAGCCAGTGAGTAGGGATGAGGAGGACCCAGGGCAGCAGTGGGCTTGTGGTTCTCTAGTACAGGGCCACAGGGGAAGGAGAAAGGAAAAGGAAAGGTAAAAAAGAAAAACATAAAATAAAAGAATGATGTAGTAGGAGCTGGTGGGTATGGGTTGGGTGGTCCCGAGCTGGTGGTTCTCTAGCAGCAGTGGTGTGGTGTGGCCTGGTGGGAAGGGCTAGAAGTGGCATACAGGGCTAGGTGGGAGGGGGAAGGAAAAGGAAGAAAGGGGAAAAAGAAAAAAAAAAAATGGCCCGGTGGGAGGTGATGGGTGGAGGTGGGGTAATCCAGGGCAGTCGTGGGCCGGTGGCTCTCAAGCCAAGGCAGCACAGCATGGCACAGTGGGAAGGGGTAGAGGTGGGGTGCAGGGCTGGGTGAGAGGGAGAAAGAAAAGGAGGAAAGGGGGAAAAATGGCACAGTGGGTGGGGGTGAGGGAACCTGGGCTGGTGATGGGCTGATAACTTTCTCCCCGCCAGCATGGCCTAGTGGGAAAGGGTACAAGGGGCGTACAGGGCTAGGTGGGAGGGAGAAAGAAAAGGAAGAAAGGGAAAAAAATGATGCATCAGGAGCAGGGGCATGGGGGCAGGGAGTCCCAGGACAGTGACAGGACAGCGGCTTTCTTCCTGTGATGGTGCAGAGTGTCCAGTTGAGAAGGGTTACAGGTGGTGTACGTGGCTATCTGGAAGAGAGAAAGAAAAGGAAGAAAGGGGAAAAAGAAAAAAAAATGACCTGACGGGTGAAGGCAGGTGTCTTAGTTATCTAGTGCTGCTATAACAGAAGTACCACAAGTGGATGGTTTTAACAAAGAGAAGTTTATTTCCTTACAGTAAAGTAGGCTAAAAGTCCAAATTCACGGTGTCATCTCCAGGGGAAGGCTTTCTCTCTCTGTCAGCCTTCTCATCCTTGTTCTCCCAGACTAGGAGCTTCTCTGCCTAGGGACCCCAGGTCCAAAGGACACGCTCTGGTCCTGGCACTGCTTTCTTGATGGTATTAGGTCCCCCTCTTCTCTCTGCTCATTTCTCTCTTTTATATCTCAAGAGATTGCCTCAGGACACAATCCAGTCTTGTGGATTGAGTCCTGCCTCTCCAACACAACTGCCACCCATCCTCCCTCATTAACATCATAGAGGCAGGATTTACAACATATAGGAAAATCACACAATAGTGGGAATCATGGCCCAGCCAAATTAATACACGTATTTTTTGCGGGACATAATTCAGTCCATGACAGTGGGGGAGATCTGGGGTGGCAGTAGGCTGGTGGCTTTCTAGCCAAGATGACACAGTGTGGCCTGGCGGGAAGGGGTAGAAGTGGGGTACAGGGCTAAGAGGGAAGGAAAAGGATGAAAGGGAAAAAATATGGCATAGTGGGAGCCAGTGGGTGGAGGCAGGGGAGATCTGGGCTGGTGGTACCTGCAGCGGTATGGCGTGGCCTGGCATGAAGGGGTAAAGTTGACGTATGGAGCTAGGTGGGAGGGAGAAAGAAACAGAAAAATAAAAAGGCACAGCAGGGGCTGGCAGGTGGACCTGGGCTGGCAGTGAGCCTGTGTCTCTCTAGCCAAGGCTGTGCAGCGTGGCCTGGTGGGTAAGGGGTAGAGGTGGTGTATGGGGCTAGATGGGAGGGAGAAAGAGAAGGAAGAAAGTGGAAAAGAATAAAAAGCCTGGTGGGAGTCTGCAGGTGGGGGTGGGAAGAACCCTGGGAGGCAGTGGACTGGTGGCTTCCTAGCCAAGGTGTGGCCCAGTGGGAAGGGGTAGAAGTGGGAAATGGGGTTAGTTGAGAGTAAGAAGGAAAAGGAGGAAAGGAAAAAAGAAAAAACATTAAAAAGTGGCATGGCAGGAGCCAGTGGGTGTGGGCAAGGCAGATCCGAGGTGGCAGCAAGCCACTGGCTCTCTATTTGTGGTGGTGCAGCGTGGCCAGGTGGGAAGGGGTAGAGGTGGCATAAAGGCTAAGTGGGAAAAGGAAGAAAGGGGAAAAAAAAAATGATGTGGCAAGAGCCGGTGGCAGGGGGGCCTGGGCTGGTGGAGGTCCAGTATCTCTTTACACACGTCAGTGTGGCACTGCACAGCCGGGAAGGGATAGAAATAGGATATGGGGCTAGGTGGGAGGGAGAAAGAAAAGGAGGAAAAGGGAAAAAAAGGCAAAGCAGGAGCCGGCAGATGGGGGTGGGGAGGACCCGGGCTGCTGGTGGGCTGGTAGCTCTTTACCTGCAGCAGTGCAGCAAGGCCTGGTGGGAAGGGGTAGAGGTGGCATACAGGGCTCAGTAGAAAGAAGAGGAAGAAAGGGAAAAAACATGATGTGGTGGGAGCTGGTGGGAGGGGGCGAGTGGGGGTGGGTGGGGGCAAGTTAGCCAAGGTGATGTGGTGTGCCCATTGGGAAAGGGTAGAGGTGGCATGCTGGGCAGAAGAATGAGTGGGAAAGTGTATTTCTCTGGTTACCGGGTGCTCTGTCTCCTGTTGGGAGCTCTGTGAATTTGCCTTTCCATAGTCCCTGTCCAGAGTCATTGCTAGCTGTGCTCCAAGATGGCGACGCTGTGCCATGTTAGTTGGCAGGGGACCTCCACTTCGTATCTCTCTTCATTCTCTGTTTTCCTTCAGATTCTTCTTGCATAGGTGTTCAATCTAGTTCTTTATCCCTTCATTTGATTCTTAGGGTCCCAGGATTGATGTTTTATATCTGTTTTACTTGGTTTTTTTGGTCTTTGCTGCAAAGGGACAGCATGATGCGTCTGTCTAGGGTGCCACATTGGCCTCGTTGAAGAACTTTTAAAATTTCTTGTACAGCAGGTCTGATGACAATTATTCAGTTTTTGTTTTTCTAAGAAAGTCTGTTTCTTTGTCACTTTTGAAGCATAATATCACTAGATGTAGAATTCTAAATTGATGGGGTTTTGTTTTTTTTTCTTTCAACACTTTATATATTCCACTCCATTTTTTTTTTTTTTTTTCACTTTCATGGTTTCTGATGAGACGTCCACTGCAATTCTTATCTTGTTTCCTTTATAGGTAAAACGTCCTCCTCTCCCCTGGCATCTCTAAAGATTTTCTCTCTATCGTTGGTTTCTGCAATCTGAATATGATATGTAAGGATTTATGTTAATCTGGATAGAGTTTATCTGGGTTAAATGTTTGCTGTTGGTGTAGGTGTCAGGGACTTAAAATTATTCTAGTATCCTTGTTATTGTCTCTTCTCTTGACTTTGGGCATCCCTAAGTACTCCTCCCTAGAGAAGACATAGATCTTTCATGTCTTTCAGTTATAATCCACTGTTGTTTCACTGGATCCCTGTTGGTGTAGCGATCAGTTGTAGGACAGAGGAAGCATTCTATAATAATACAATTAAATATCTGTCTCAGTAGGTCCACAATGTCTGGGCTGTGACCTTCACAAGTACAGCTTTCTTTTTTTTCCCCTTAGGTGAAGCAGGAAGGCTAGAGGGGATGACAGTGGGAGCAATGCTCTTCCCTGGCTGGGATGAGGCTCTAATAAAATATTTTCACCTGAAGAGTAGATCTTATTTATGGATAACACTGTAGGTGCATTTTGCAATGATTATTCTTCTCCCTACCCCTGACAGAGCCACAAGGGGATGTTGAATCTTCACCACGAGAACCTGGTGGAGATCCTGGAGGTAAATCCCATAAAAGGGTGGGGGGATCCTTTATACTGCAATCCCCTGGACTTTCTCACTTTCTCACTAGTCCACACTCAGCCTTCAAAAACTCATCAAAATTACCATTTAAGTGTTCCTACTAGTTTATAGCTCTAGAATCTTCTGTTCCAGGTCAGTAGAACTTGGATGTGTCTCTCTGATTAAGCCTGTCTATCCAGATTTCAGGTTGATAGTTTGCCCTACAATTTAAGTTCTCTGATGGATCTACGCAAAGTTGTTGAATTTCTATTTGTCAGTTTATTCTTATTGTTAGGACGAGAGTGATGACTTCTAAGCTGAAACTGGAAGTTGCTGTTGTTATTTTTATTAATATTACTATTCCAACTCTGACAACATGGTAGGTATATTGGTTTGAGGGAGATAAGGTAGGAGCTGCTAAATTATATTTCTACGGATCAAATCGATTTTTGCATTTAGTGTGCCAAAAAGAAAAGAGCAGGGTTTGACCGTTCATCCTCCTGTAATCATTGGTTTAAAACTGTTTTATCTCCAGAATGATTGTACACACACACTGGAAAAATTATAGTTTTGCTTTGTCTCCCTGGAAGTCAGCTATCTACCAGTCCCATCTCTTTAGAGTACAGCTGAAAGTCAAGAAATAAGCAAAATATTCCTCTGAACAGTTAATCTAAATGTCACGATATACATGTACTAAATTTCTTAACATATAATTTTGATACAAACAAAACTATATGGAATATATATATGTTATAAAGCATAATAATATAATCATTACCTGTGAATCTACCACCTATAATTAGAGGTAGAACATTACCAATATTTTTGAAACTATATCTCATCTGCATGTCTGGTAACCTCCAGAGATAAATACTCTCCTAATTTTGGAGCATATAATTCACTTGTTCTTTGGAAAAAAAATTTTGTTACATATGTATTCCTAAACAACATAATCTGGAGTTTTGTTCAGTTTTTAGTTTTTTTTAAATAGGGTGTCGTGCTGTATGCAGTCTTAATAGACTTGCTTTTTTTTTTTTCTCTCGTTTTATGAGTTATGTGCTCTCTCTATGCAGAGTCTCCTCCTCTGCAAAATGGGGGTAATAGTAGTACCTACCTCACTGCATTTTTATAAGAATTAAATGAGTTAACATTTGTAAATCACTTAGAATGTTACCTGGAATATAGATCATGATTTATATATTTGTTAAAGAAATATATATATATATGTGTGTGTGTGTGTGTGTATACATACATTTGTGTGTGTGTATATATATGTATATATATAAAACACACATCCATTTATGTTGTTGATGTAGTTGGAACTCATTAATGTTTACGGGCCCATAATATTATATTGTACATATACCACAATTTATTAACCTATTGTTGATTGGCATTTGGTTGATTTCCCACTTTTTCCAGTTACAAATAACACTGCTTTGCATGTTTTCTTACATATGTCCATATATACCCATGCACGAGTTTTTCTAGGGAATGTACAAGCAATGAAATTGCCATATCATAGGTTTTGAATATATTCTATTTGACAAAATAACGCCAAAGCGATTGTACATATTTACACCTCTCTCAGCAGTACATAAGAGGTCCTACTATTCCACATCCTTGCCATCACTTAGTATTGTCAAATTTAGTAGTTTTGCACTTTAGATGATATAAATTATGGGCTTTTTTGGGGGGGGTGCATTTCTAGAATATCTAGTGAGGTTGAGTATTTTCAAATGTTTGTCTTTCAAGTTTCTTCTGTAGAGTAAGTGCCCATTTTTCTATTTGATTATTGTTTTTATTACATAATTTCTTATTCTTTATGTATCCAAATACTAACTTTTTGTCAGTTAAACATGTTTCAATTGCCTACCAATATATGTCTTGTCTTTTTTCTTACCTTGTGATTTATTTTAAATAGAAGATCTTAATTGTAAAATGATGGTCATGGATTGAATTGTGTCCTCCAAAAAATATCTGTCAACTTGGCTAGGTCATGATTCCCAGTACTGTATCATTGTGTATCACTTTGGCATCTGATGTGATTTCCCTATGTGTTGTATATTCTATCACTATGAAGTAATAAGATGGATTAGTGGCAGTTAAATTGATGAGATCTATAAGATTAGATGGTGTCTTAAGCCAATGTCTTTTGCGATATAAAAGAGAGAAGCCAGCAGAGAGACATGGGGACCTCATACCACCAAGAAAGCAGTGCCGGGAGCAGAGTGCATCCTTTGGACCTGAGGTTCCTGTACCAAGAAGCTTCCAGACCAAGGGAAGACTTGTGACAAGGACCTTCCTCCAGAGCTGACAGAGAAAGCCTTCCCCTGGAGTCGGTGTCCTGAATTCGGACTTGTAGCCTACTGGACTGTGAGAGAATAAACTTCCTTTTGTTAAACCCATCCACTTGTGGTATCTCTGTCGTAGCTACACTAGATAACCAAGACAATGATCAAATTAATATTTTTCATTATGCTTAGCACTCATTGTGCCTTGTTCAAGAAACTCCATTTAGTCCAAGTGTAAAAATATGTTTTCTTATGAAGTTTTTAATGTTTTGGGTTTCACATTGAAGTCTTTGTAATTCATCTTATGTATGGTATGAGGTATGGATCACATTTTATTTTTCCTACGTAAATATCCATGTATTCTAATACCCCTAAATAATATAATTATCCACATCTATTGAATCTCCCATTCTTTCTAAATTGATTTGCGGTGCCATCTTGGTCATACACAAAGCTTTCATATATGCATAGGTCTATTTCTGAGTTGTCTATTTTGTTCCTTTGGTTAAATGATCAATTTCAACAGCAATGTTACTCTTAATTATACAATCCACATTGATATTTATATTTTTCTTCTTCTACAGGAGTGTCATGGGTATTTTTCAATCTTTGTTCTTCCATACAGATTTTAGGATCATGGAAGAACTCCAAAATGCCTTATTGGTATTTGATTTGAATTGAACAAAATCTAAAAATTAGTTTGAGGAGAATGTGTTCATTATATTGAGGCTCCTATCCTTGGACATGGGATGTATAGCTATTTATTTAGGTCTTTAATATCTTTCAGTAAAGTTTTAAAATTTTCTCTATAAAGATCTTACAGATCTTTGATAGGTTCCTTCTTTTCTGTTATTCTTTTGCTACTGCGAAGAATATCTTAAAAGTTGTTTTAAAAAGTATTGTTTCTGGTGTACAGAAATCAAATTGATTTTTGTATATTAATCATACATCTGTCAAATTTGTTAAACTCTTATTAATTCTAACAGTTTGTAAATTATTGTAGGATTCTTTGCAGACATTCATATCATCTGTGAGAAATGGTTAGGCTATGATCCTCAGGACCTTCTCACTTTCTTTCTAGTCCACACTCAGCCTTAAAAAAGATCACCAAAATGACCGTTTAAATGTTCCTACTAGTTTATGGCTCTGACCTCTTCTGCTTCAGGTTGGCAGATCGTGGATATATCGCTCTGAATAAGCCTGTTTTTCCAGATTTCAGGGTGGTGGTTTGCCCTGCAATTTAAGTTCTTTGATGGGTCCAAGAAAAGTCATGGAATTTCTGCATGTCAGGTTTTTCTTATAAGGATGCGTGCTGGCTCCAAGCTTTTTGCATTTTGGAGCTGAAACTAGATGTTGCCGTTACTGTTATTATTATCCTAATTCAGTTTTTGATGGATAACAAACCAGCCTAAAATTTAGTGGCTTTAAACAACAACTAATTTTAGTTCATAATTGGTCTAGACTCAGCTGGGAAGTTCTGCTGGTCTCAGCTGGCCTTACTCATGACTAGGTTCATCTGGCAGTCAATGTCTCACACTGTCTGGTGTTAGCTGCCTATTGTTGAGGTGCTAGGCCATATGTTTCTTGCCATCGAGCAGCTTAGCTGGCCTCATTCATATGGTGGTGGTTTCAGGGCTTCCAAGAACAATAAGAGAAAAAGCTTCCAGGCCTCTTGAAGCCCAGACTCAAAACTCATACTGCATCACTTTGGTCAAAGCAAGTCACAAGTCAGCCCTATTCAGGGTTAGAGAAATAAACCTCTCTTTTAGGGAGGAGTTGTGAAGTATTGTGGCAATTTTGCAACCTAGCAGTACCTTTTTAGTGTATCAAAGCATAAAAGAAAAGTTTTCTTACTGCAGGCTCTGCAGTCTGTCATGGGGTTCTTCATCAGGAATCTTTCAGTGCAGCCAGTGTGCTTCCATCCTTAAAACACTGGGTCATGGTGGATCCTTGAGGCTAACTTTGGTGGTAGGTCCAGGTGAGTAAGAGGAGGGATTCGGGCAACAGGTCCTGACCATGAAGCCCAGCAGACCTCTGGTTCTTCAGAATTTCCTCTTGATCTCAAATGCTATTTGATTCGAGAACACTTCCTCCCTCTGTAGGTTGCGAATGTTTGTGGTTCCCGGGGGAGAGCCAAGGAGGGGTTAAGTTCATTTCTCTGAACAGGTGCCACATGCCGTATGGCACTGGGTAGGGGGCGGTGGGGGGAGTGTGAGAACATAACCTCAACATTCCCAGGCTCACTCGCATTCTGCTCCCACAGATTGCCCTCCCTCCTTCCACCCTCTGGGTAGTACCACATGGTGGGAAATTGCAACTTGTCACTTCTCTGGGTGTGATAGCAAAATCTTGGTTCCTTGAATAGAACAGTTTAATGTTAATTTTCAGTCAAAGAGGAATTGTGTGTGTGTGTGTGTGTGTACATGTACGTGGGAATGAAAGCAAGAGAGAGAAGAGAGAGAGAGCAATTGATTCATTAGTTAGGGTGCGTAGAGAGAAGTGTCCAGAGAAAAGAAATTAATTCTGTATATCCTAATCCTGAAGAGAAAGTCACATAAAGGAACTATTTTTTAAATCTGAGACTATTTTACAGAGTTTTATAAATCAGTGATTGAATTAGTGATTAGTGATTGAATGTACATTTTGTGTGTGTGTGTGTGTGTATGTGTGTGTGCGTGCACGCCCATGTGCCAACATGTAATTGCATGTTTGTGGGGGTGGGAATTGGCATTACTGAGACTGGGTTCTAACTAAATCGTGTTGCATCTGTGGTGGAAAATATTTCACCCAAAATCTTCCCAAGTCCTTTTCCCATCCCATAAGCACTGTCAGAATGTCATCTTCTCTTTGCTCTTCACTGGCCTTGAATTTCTTACCCCTCTTCAGCTGAAATCCTGAGAGCTCCTCTTTGAATTTCCTCAGGCAGGTCCACCTACCTGCACAATGTAACTCTCATCTTCTCTGGTTTCAGTTAGTAAACTCTGCCCTTGTTTCTTTGTTTCTCCCCTTTCCTAAACCTTGAATCTCACTTTCTTTCCTGTTTCCCATTCTACCTACATTATGATTTTTTATTTTACTTCAGCTGTAACACACTTCTAAATAAACAAACAACAAAGGGGAGACAGAAGAAATAGCAAAATTCTAAGCAGTATTTTTGACAGATTTTTTTCCTTGTCAGAGCATTAAGAATCTAGCTATAGGCAATTCTGTTATATGTAATGTACAAAGCAAGTTACACAGATATGATCTGTGGTACTAGAAATTTAATTCTTCTAGGATATGTGCCCCTTGTCTTTCCCAGATTCCAAGTAGCTTATGGACAGTCATTTTATATTAGATTGAACCATATTAAATTGCTGATGTGCAACCATTGTTAATGTACATTTCATATGTAATAGAAATTTCATATGGCTCAAAATATATCTTATATGTTAGCCCACTGTTAAATATTTTTAATCAATAATTTAGTGAGGCATTCTTCTGCTGAGTCCAGATTAAACCAGAAAAATACTTGCCCTCACCAATCTTGCCTTTATTATTACAATAGATTCCCAGTTGGCTTCTTGGCCTCTGTCTGAATCCCTGTGCTTCCTCTAATCAAGTTACTGTCCTGATTAAAAGCATCATGATGAAGACTATATTCCTTAGCCTGGCATACAGGTCTTGTCCTGTGTAAGGCCCCAATCTACTTCTCCAGCCTCTTATATTGTCACTCTGTCCCATGTCCCCTTGGTTTTAGCCACAGTTCCCCAAACCATACCAATGCTGTCACATCTCTGTGGTTTTGTTTATGGTTTCTTCTGCCTAGAATGCTTGTTTTCCCCTTGTCTGCTAGAGAAACCTCCAAATACCCTTAAAGGCTTTGATTCTAATGTCCTGTATTATTCTTTATCCTTCCTGGACCCATGCTGGGTGAATTAATCACTCCTTTACCTGGATTCCCATTACATGATGTGCTCTTATGACTGTTTTCCCATTATATTATTCATATTTGTGGGTATGTAGCCTTTGTCATTTTTCAGTTCTCCAGAGTCTTGGCCTGTGTTTTAGTCCTCTTTGCACCCCCAGCATTGCCTGGCCCACGCTGAATGCTCCATAAATGTTGGGGAAATGGATTTCCTGTTTGCAAATTTTATCAACATTTTCTTTTCATCTTCAGGATGAAATAAAATTCAGAGGCAAGCAAGTTGCTAATATTAAAGTTAATGAGCTTGCAAACATTCTATTTGAATTTGGATAGAGAGAAAATATCCAAGGCAGTATTTGTTTTCCCTAAACCCTTTACCTGCCCCAGCTGTGGTTAGTTATTTTAGAAAAGATTAATATATTTTTAATCCAACTATATCACATATTTCTCACTTATTTTAAGCAGCAGAAGACAACTTTCAGATTTAATGTTGAAACTCACAATAACTTCTATTTAAACATTGCTTTATAACCAATGAGTTTTTGTGTTCTCCATTAGTCCAGGGTAACATAATCCTCACAGTGCCTCAAGGGAATGTAGCTGGTTAAGAATATCCTTGTCTTTCAAGTGATGAAACTCCTGCTTAACTCTGAGATACCAAGATTTTTAAATTCAAGGTCATGGGAAGGGCTAGCCCCAAATGCCAAGCCCTGACTCCTAGGGTTCTTTCGCTTTCTTTGACTCCCCAGTCATAGCAAGTGAGAACATACAAGGCGGTTTCAGAGTTGGAAGAGTTGAGCAGCAGGAAGAGCCTAATCTAATGAGATCATGGCTGAACTTCCTACACCCCCATAGAGAGCAGTTTAGAAACCCTGGGACCTAAGACAGCAAAGAGAAGAGGAAGATTTGACCCAGTGGGTGGCTAGAAGTTTCTGATTCCGCAGCTTTTTCGCATTGGCTGGAGAACGGGCTGGGGTGAGCACACAGTTGGAGCAGAGCGATTGCCACAGGCGGAACTGCAAACAGCAGCAGTCTTAGTGGTAGGACTGGGGAGGGGAGCATCACTGCCAGCAGCTCTGTACTAACGATGGCCTCTTCTCCCCACTCACTGATAGCTCGGAGGCAGAAAACAGCAGAATGAGCGTCCCCGAAAGGGATCTGCGTGATTGCTCATTTTGTGCAGTGTTTTTCCATTATGCCCAATGGATTTTTTTAAAGGAGTATGAAACCACTACATTCAGGCTCTGGTACCATCTTGTGTGGGGTGTGTATGTGTGGAGACCATCTACCCCTCCTCACCCAGTATTCTGCCCCATTTCTCACCTACCTTTATTCATCAGGATAGTCTTTTTGAGAAGCAGGACAGGGGAGGAGAGTGGGTATTGAAAGTTATACTAATAATAGGGCTTCTAAAGCTTGGAGAGTTCGCAAGAGTAATCGGTGTGCTGGGCTCGCCTGAGGGACTAGGACATCGTATAAGATTGCCCGCATCTTTCAGGCCCCTACTGGAGTTTTTAATTCTCTTAAGAAAAAAAGAAAAAAGAAAAGAAAACATGTAGGAGTTAGAAATTATAAGTACAGAAATCAGATGCGCCAAAATCTATTTTTTTATAACTTAATTATACCATTAAGGAACATAATAAAATCTAATCATTATATGAGGAAATTTAATAAGGGGCAACTCGGGATGAACTAAGTAAATACGGAGTTTACCCCCCTCCCATTGCTCTCCTAGGTGTTACTTCTGAGTTCCAGGGGCTTATATAGCATCAGACAAACCTTGGTGGCTGCTAACTGAAAGGTAGGCAGTTCAAACCCACCAGCTGCTCTGTGGGAGAAAAGACCTGATGCTCTGCTCCCATAAATATTACAGACTAGGAACCCCTATGGAGCAGTTCTGCTCTGTCGTATAGAGTCACTGTGAGTTGGAATCGACTTGACGGCACACAACAACAATGTATAGCATCGAGACCTCATGGTTAGGGCAGTGTCTACTCTTTTCCTCATTTTTCCCTGCCATCCACTGAGACATTCACATTTTCATGTAGTCTGGAGTGATAGTTCCACTCTGGATATTCTACTTCCTTCTCATTCCACTGGAAGACTGCTTCAGATCCGTCTGTCCTCATTCAGCTACTTCCTCATATCTTGGTACGTGGAAAAATTTCATATGCTTACCAAAAGCACTTCAAGAGTGGCAGAAACTTGGGGAGCCTGAGTCAGGACCTTCCTTTCTAGACATGCCATACCATTTTCTACCTTGATACTATTACCCTACCCAGACATGGGGTCTGTGGAATCTCGGCACTTTCCTGGGCCCATTCTAGGCAGTAAGGCACAAGTCCTCTTTGGTCTCAGATTCCTGAACTTTTCTGGAATTTCTACCATTCCCTTCCCTAAAACTTGGCAAAGGTGCAGGACAGGGCTTATCATCTGGGAATTCTTGGTATCTAGGCTCTTTTCTTTCCTTTCCTGATTGCTTTCCCCCACCCAGCTGATGGAATCTTTATCTACTTGGGGTTGTTATTATTGTTAGCTGTCTTCGAGTTGGGGCTAGGGTAGGATTATGCTTCATCTATTCTCCCCAAGTCTTTGTTCATATGGAATAAATTTTAGGCTTAGAATCTTCCAAAATTTTGGCTTTTGATACTAAAAAGCCAAGATTTTTAGAATATAAAAGCCATTTTTTCAAACAATTGTCTTACAGTCATTTCAAAGCACTAGTTTGAGACTCAAAAGGTATACTGTCCTTTAGTATTTCTGTTGTAACAATCTTCCCTTGAGGTAGATGGATACTTCTATTAAGTGAGATAGAGAATGACAATAAAGTCAGGGAAGTGGCAGGCGAACCACAGTTAATATCTCAAATTGTTATTTGCCACACTCTTATTAAGTTCTTTGTATGTGTTTATGGGAGCCCTGGTGGCATGTGGTTAAGTGCTTGGCTGCTAACCAAAAGGTCAGCAATCCAAATCCACCAACCACTCCTTGGAAACCCTATGGAGCAGTTCTACTCTGTCCTATAGGGTCACTGTGAGTCAGAATTGACTCAACCACAATGGGTTTTGGGTTTTGGATGTGTTTATGATGGACATTATGAAAATCATCATTTTAGATTCCACTTCTGAAATGATTTAGCAAGCATTACACACTGTTGTAGCAATCTTAGGGGATAAAGATCATGAAGGATCAGGTCCCTAACAAGGGACCAGTTACAAGCTATGCGATGCAGGAGTTTCACATTGCATTCAACTCCCTAACCAACGCTTAAAGAAGGGGCCAGAAGAATCCAAGGTGTGGCTCAAGAACAATTACCATCCCACCTATCACTGGAGCTTCATCAGATTCTGATCCAGCACCTAACATTGGGGATGGGTATTAGGCCACTATATCTATTTTTGTTTAATCCTAATAAATATATTTTAAAAGAATTTTATATTAAAAGAGCTGAATCTCTTTAGGAGGAATTGGCAAGAGCCATTTCCCACCTGCATATATTTTGCCTCTGGGGCCATGAAGACCAGGAAGTACTAAGCAGGAACGTGATAATAGAAGCACGTTACCATGGAAGTGTATACAGAATGAGAGGAGATAGGACTAAGGATGGAATGCTGGTGCCAATAATATTTAAAAGGAAGAAAAGTTGAGAAGAGTCCATGAGAGATCCAGAACTGAAGAAAGAACCAGGACAGAAGGTCTGCCACAAAAGTCAAAGGACACATTTCAAGAATGAAGAAGTGACCAACAGTGCAGACAAGCCAAGCAAAGAGGACTAAAGATAAAATTATTGACCTTAATAAGGGCAGTGCCAATAGCATGGTGATAATGGGAATAAAATTATTCAAGAATGAAGGGCAGTGAAGGGGATGATGTTTGTAAATCAGTATTTCTCAAAGCATGCCCCGTAGTACAATTGTTTAAAGCAATATGCCTTGAGAAGAGAATTTTGTGGTTATATACTAAAATGAGTAGGAAGTAGAAATTAAAACCTAGGTAAGTGGTTCTCAATGGTTTTGAATGTCTTTGGTTGTAGCAGATACCCAAATGTTGGCTTTCTCACATGGCTGCTTTTGTGAGCTCTTTGGCGACCTCTGCCCCATTGCTGGGGACTTTTCTATATGTCCCTGACATGAGCAGTGGATCCTTTGACTGGTCACCTTCGACTATTTATCAGTCTAGGTGATGAATCTAAATTTTGATTATCCATCCCACATTGAGTCTCTTTATTGGGGTCACCTCACTATCCCAGGTGTATAGTGACCTCTTCAAGTTCAGGTGACTTCTCAAGTTCAGCTCCTTTGCACAGGTGCACATCTAGTCCATGAAAAACATATACAGTTTCTCTGGTGGCAGTAGCTCCCATTGGAGAACTCTTTCTTTGCTCTATGACTGGGGGAAACTATTGACTTTAGGCTTCTACAGGGAAGAGCTAGATTGGATCAGGGCTTCAGTTAATGTTTTGAGTAATCAGCCATGTCTCCAGTTTCATTAGAGAACTGACTGCTTGATGGGGAAACCTGAAGCAGACTCTTAGTCAAATTGACTAGGCCTCATGACAAGGAGGAGCCCTAGTGGTGCAGTGGTTAAGAGCTCAGCTGCTAACCAAAAGGTCGGCAATTCAAATCCACCAGCTACTCTTTGGAAACCCTATGGGGCAGTTCTCCTGTCTCCTATAGGGTTGCTAGGAGTCAGAAACAACTAGACAGCTATGGGTTTGGTTTTTGGTTTTCATGAAAAAGATGTATATATCTATGTTATTGTTTGTTGCCTTCAAGTTGGTTCTGACTCATGGTGACCTTATGTATAATAGAAAGAAATGTGGCCCAGTCCTGTGCCAACTTCATGATCGATGACATTTTTTAAGTCCATTGTTGTGGCTATTGTGTAATGCCTTCCAATCTAGGGAATTCATCTTTCAGTAGTATATTGGACAGTATTCTGTTGTTTTCATTGGCTAATTTTTTTGAACTAGATCATCAGGCCTTTCTTCCTAGTTTGTCTTAGTCTGGAAACACCATTGAAACCTGCTCACCATCGGTAACCTGCTGGTATCTGAAATACCATGGCATAGCTTCCAGCATCATAGTGATATGCAAGCTACCACAGTATAACAAATTGACAAATGGGTGGTGAGTCTATATCTATATCATCTATATCTATAGGCATATCTGTATCTGTCTATCTCATGGCTCATACTGGGCACTCCGGGTTCTCGGTTTATAATAACAAGATGCTTTTCAGATCTATAGTGTTGGTGCTACTGAGGTTGAAGTCTATAAATACAGAAAGTCTAGGCCTTCAATTATGAGCAACTAGGGAAAAATGGGGTGGTAACCTGTGCTGAATTGACCTCAATTTCCATCAGATTTGATCAAATCATTAACATATTTGTGGTTCCAACATTTTTTTTTTCTTTTGTAAAAAGTTTTCTTTTTATTTCCAGTTGACCAAATAATCTCTCTCAGCCATATACAAATGGTCTTGGCCTTTGTGGTTATGCTTTCAGAGAAGAGTCTCAGCCTGGAATTTAAATATAAAGTCCCGTGTTGGTTACTGTCCATAATCATTGTGTGGCACTTTCTTCATCTTTGGATTTCGAGTCACCCCCAATATTAATTATGATATTCATTTACTTGTTGCTGTTGTACCTACTTCTCTAAATAATCATGATGTGAAGTTTCTACCCAAATTATCCAAAGTATCATGAAGAAATACAAATCTTATGAGAAGTGTGTGATTTTCAAGTTTATAACCTTGTTTTTGGCACAGATGTTCACCAAAATATGCCTTTAATTGACCACAAAGCATTTGAAAAGTATTTAATATTTTATCGTTACACACTAACCTCATTTTAGCTTATCTTTTAAAAAGTTTAAAATCTTCTTATCCCCTCCTTTATACCAAATTCAGGTATGTGTATTCACCCATTTGTACTTTTATTCTCTGTTTTTGGTTTCCAGAAGGTTTACTGGGTTCAGGAGTTTAAAAGTTGTGGGAGAGAATTGCTTGCCTTCACCTGAAGTGTGAAGGGTATTACCTCCTGCCAGTTCCTCTGTGCTTCCTCCCTCTTCTGTGCTCCCAGCAGTCTTACGTATCACTATTGATGAAGCACTTCTACCGAGTCTCAGGGACCTTCTGACATGCTCACCACCCCCAACCCCAAGTGTGGATTTCATCTGGACAGTGAGTGCATCTTATTAGTTTGTGTACTCGCTGAGTCATGCACAATGAGTGACACATAGTCGGTGTTTACTGCATTCTTGTCAAATGAATACGTTTCACTTTGGTGGACCAGTATCAGGGCTTGTATTGGAAATAATCCTATAGCTAAGGACCTCCTAGGATTCCCTACTCATCTGTGATTTCCAAGAAGGGGTATGGAATGTGTATGTGTGTTGTTGTTTCTAAAAAGGGGGTAAGGAGAGAATTCAAGGACAAAGTGAATAAAATTCCTTGGCCGCCTTTATAAATTGAAGAGGGACATGAACTTTCTCCCTACACTGAACTCCCTTTGCACTTGCTGCCTGTACCACTCATTTTAGTCCTTAATTAGCCTGTTGCCTTAAATTAAAGTCACCCAGGATCATGGAGGGGTCTAATCTGCATAGTTACCTCAGGAATTCTGTGATGCCATAGCAGGTTACATGGGGTTCTGTCTTCTTGAACTCTCTTTAGTCAATTACAAGGAACTGTGATGGAAATTTGGAGAACCCCTGGAAAGAAGTCCAGGATAAAGTCTACCTTCTTCTTCTTTCAGAAGGTATTCCAAGAAGTCAAGAAATTTCTCCCAATGTGGGAAAAGTCAGAGAACCGTATCTGGTCTTGGATGCCAGGGTCAGGAGCAGGTAACTAAGGTTGCTGGTATATGATTCTGGGATTTCATCAACTCTTCTCTGCCCAGCCCATCTAAACGAGTTGCAAACATTCTAGCAATTGGATCAGGCTGCAACAACTATTAATCTAGGTGGGAAGACCTCCTTTTCACTGGGAGCAGAAGGAACAGTCACCCTCCACAGAAACTGCTGGAGCAGGTCCCTAAGAGGGGAAAGGCAGAGGCAGAGGCAGTGTGGGTGGCCAGTCAGGGCCTTGGTAGAGGTAGGCTATAGTCTGGAGACTACTTTATTTAAGTTGCTCTGACAGACAGAGGGAAGACAGACACAATAAGACCTTCTTTTTTAGCCTCAAGTCCATCAGGCTAATGATAGATACTAGTGCATTTTGAGTTGAGGGCATCCTTGGAAAAGGCTGAAGTCAACTCCCTCAGTTTAAAGTGGACTGAGAAATAAGGGTGACAATTCTTATTTAACCAATTCCTTTAATAAATCTTTAAGCCATAAAAGACGAAGTAGAGAAAGTATTTTAGTAATGTCATCATAGCCCAGATTCTAAGCTGCAGCTTTTATCTGTGTTTTGTTGTTGTTGTGATTATTACCATCATCATCTCCCGCAGGCTTTCTCTGAACAAGTGACTCTACCACCTGAATTTTTAAAAACTCCAATACAGCTGATGCATATTAGGCAGTTATATCTTTTAACCAACACATATAATTAAACATACAAAACATTCCCTCACACCAGTTTGCCAAGACAGTTTGAGACGCAGATTATTGCCCGACACATCCTCTATTTCCCTCCAGAAGCTTATTCCGCTTGTGTTGCCTGGTGCTGCTTTTTCTCTTCCCCTTTGCTTCCCACAGCCATGGCAGAGAGCAGAGCATGTCTAAATTTTTCAGATGATCTGTTGCTTTGATTATCTGCACCATTGTTTTCCAACATTAGCATATATAATCAAGCATTGATTTTGTATTTGTCCATTGTGCGTCCTCAATTAAGTTCAGAAAGGGCAAAGACACTGTCTGATTCTGTTGAGTGCCTAGCATGGTGCCAGGTAAACTGTAGGTGCCCCATACATACTAATTGGAGGCCAGGATTAACACCAGATGGCAGCTCTTTGGTTGGGTTCCTCTCAAGTCTAACCACAATTCACATCTGTAGGGATGTAGAGCCTATCTGATAACTCAGATTCTTCTGATGCTGGTGTAGAGAATCAGCCGGAACAACTCTTGACTACAGTCCACATGAGTTTTAAAATCCTCTAACAGTGACCAGAGACAGAACTGAGCTAGGATTTTGTAGCCCAGGCATTGGGACAATTCAAGCGTATTGGTCAACTGCCCTTCTCACCTGTGACTGTGATACCTAAAGCGCCCCCTCCCCCCATACACACAAAACCAAAAACTCGTTGCTATTGAGTCAATTCATACTCACAATGACCCTATAGGACAGAGTAGAACTGTCCCATAGAGTTTCCGAGGAGCAGCTGGTGGATTCAAACTGCTAACCTTTTGGTTAGCAGCCGAGTTCTTCACCACTGTGCCACCAGGGCTTCCCCTCACACAAACCACCCACCAGAATTGCCTTCAAGTTGATTCTGATTCACAGAGACCCCATGTGTGTCAGAGTAGAGCTGTGCTTCAAAGGATTTTCAATGGCTGATTTTTCAAAAGTAGATCTCCAGGCCTTTCTTCCAAGGTGTATCGGTGTGGACTCGAACTTCCAATCTTTTGGTTAGCAGTTGAGCATGTTCCCAGGGACTCCAGAGTTCCCTCACCAGTATGTTATTCCTTTTATTTCTCCTCCTCTCTGGAATGTTATTTCTTTTTTAATATAAATACCCTGAGATAGGTAACATATAAGTAGGTATTAGCCCCTTGATGTAAATAAACTTAAGGACCAAATGAAAGTGGAATATTCAGGATGAGAATTTGAGTTAGAGATTAAATTATTTTGTAACTGCCTATGGCCAAAAGATCCATTCTATGTAAGGTGGAGGTCAAGAGGAGTGAAGGCCACTCAGTGCAGACGTCTTGAGGGATGACCCCGACCCACACTTTAGCTAAAGAGTAGTCTGTGGTTTGGAGAGGAGGAGTTTAATAGACTCAACTTCAGAAATAAAAACAAGGAACCAATTAAATATACTTTTCAGTTACCATCTTAAAGGGGAGTCATACTATAGTCTAGTGACCAATGCTGTAGAAGCTTTGAAGGATTTCTTCAGATTTGTAACTTTACTGTATTTATTGTCACTATTAGTTTTTTGGCTATTTTTCTGTAGTTATTAACAGTAAGCTCTTAAAACCAAAGGAACATTGATGATTATCTGGGAGAAATAAGGAAGAGAAGAGAGCTGAGCAGACTGACTCTCATGCCACTGTTGAAGTCTGGGAGAAAAACCACACAGGTGATCATCAAAATGAAAAGAACAGAAAGGCATGCAGAAGAAACAGGAACAAGCCTAAAATAAAAGACCCAGAGCTTAACAACAGGAAGGCCTATTTGGTGGCAGACACCAAAGCTTGCCATGTTAACTAGAGAATAGGGCAAAGCCATGTTGGGGGCGGGGGGGAGCAGTAAGAGACTGAAGTAAATGGCAGGGAAAGCCTAGTAAGAGACTGAAGTAAATGGCAGGGAAAGCCCAGGTTGGGAGAAAGAGTAGAAAGGAGAGGAAGCCAGGAACTGGTGGGAGGTATCACCTCCTGCACGGTTCTGTCTAGAGCTGGCTTCCAACAAAGCTCAAAGGAGTTACCTTCCATGAGGTCCAGAGGCTTCCAGAGCAGAAAGAAAGCTCTGGGTTTCAATTCCAGGCATGTACTTTTTCTTCTTGAAGTGAGTTTAGATCACATTTCAGCAAGTGTCCTCCTGCAGAGAAAGGTTTTCATGTAAAAAATAAAGTTCACTGGAGACACACTTGATATTTTCAGTGGCATTTCTACCTGTCCAGTCCAGGGAGGGTCATAGCTCCATTGTCCATCACTGCCTCACCACACTCCCTCTTGGAATTCAGATTTCTGGGTTTAATCTCTAACGCTTTAACCATGTGGAGCCTAGTTGTTTCAGAGGTCACCCCTTCTGATGCTGTGCATCCCCAGCTGGATGCAATCACATTCCCACTACAGATTTGAACTTGAGAAGAATAGAGCTGGTGTTTTTTGTTTTAATTGTGCTATAGGTGAAAGTTTACAGAGCAAATTAGTTTCTCATTAAACAATTAATACACATATTGTTTGTGACATCTGTTGCGGACCTGAAGACCTGTCAACACTCTCCCCTGCTTGGGTTTGGACCTTGGGTTTCTGATTTCCATTTGTCCAGCTTTCTTGTCCCTTCCTGCCTTCTAGTCCTTGCCCCTGGGCTGGTGTGCTTATTTAGTCTCATATACATGGTTGAGCTACGTGTGTTATTGTTTGTTTTATAGGCCTGACTAATCTTTGGCTGAAGGGAGAACCTCAGGAGTGACTTCAGTACTGAGTTAAAAGAGTATCTGGGACAGTACTCTTGGGGTTTCTCCAGTCTCTGTCAGACCAGTAAGTCTAGTCTTTTTTGTGTGTGTGTGAGTTTGAATCTTGGTCTACGTTTTTCTCCAGCTCTGTCCTGTAACCTCTATTGTTATCCCTGTCAGAGTAGTCGGTGGTGGTAGCTGGGCACCATCTAGTTGTGTTGGACTCAGTCTGGTGGAGGCTGTAGTAGTTGTGTTCCATTAGTCCTTTGGACTAATCTTTCCCTTGTGTCATTTGTTTTCTTCATTCTCCCTTCCTCCAGACAAGGTGGGACCAGTAGACGTATCTTAGATGACCACTCACAAGCTTTTAAGACCCCAGATGCTACTCACCAAAGTAGAATGTAGATATTTTCTTTATAAACTATGTTATGCCTGTTAAGCTAGATGTCCCCTGAGACCATGGTCCCCAGCCCTCAGCCCAGTAACTCGGTCCCTCAGGGAGTTTGGATGTGTCTATGAGATTTCTATGACTTTGCCTTGGTCAAGTTGTGCTGACTTCCCCAGTATTGTGAACTGTCTCACCCTTTACCCAAGTTACCGCTTATCTATTATCTAGTTAGTGTTCCCCTCCCTCATAACCATTAAAGATTGTTTCTTTCTGTATGTAAACCTTTTCATGAGTTTTTATAATGGTGGTCTCATACAGTATTTGTCCTTTTGTGATTGGCTTATTTCACTCAGCATAATGCCCTCCAGATTCATCCATGTTGTGAGATGTTTCGCATATTTGTCATTGTTCTTTATCATTGCGTAGTATTCCATTGTGTGTATGTACCATAGTTTGATTGTCCATTCATCTGTTGTTGGGTGTTTAGGTTGTTTCCATCTTTTTGCTCTTGTGAATAATGCTGCAGTGAACATGGGTGTGCATATGTCTATTCATGTGACAGCTTTTATTTCTCTAGGATATAGTCCTAGGAGTGGGATTGCTGGATCATATAGTATTTCTATTTCTAGCTTTTTAAGGAAGCGCCATGCCATTTTCCAAAATGGTTGTACCATTTTGCATTCCCAGCAGCAGTGCATAAGAGTTCCAGTCTCCCCACAGCCTCTCCAACATTTGTTATTTTTTTTTTTTGTGTGTGTGTGTGTGTGTGTGTAGTGCCAATAATGTCTAGTTGAGATGGTATCATTGTAGTTTCTATTTGCATTTCTCTAATGGCTGGTGATTGCAAGCATTTCCGTGTCTGTTAGCTGCCTGAATGTCTTCGTTGGTGAAGTGACTTTGCCCATTTTTTAATTGGATTGTTTGTCTTTTTGTTGTAGAGGTGTTGCATTTTCCTGTAGATTTGAGAGATTAGACTTCTGTCAGATTTGTCATAGCCAAAATTTTTTTCCTAGTCTATAGGTTCTGTTTTAACTCTTTTGGTGAAGTCTTTTGATGAGCATAAGTGTTTAATTTTTAGAAGATCACAGTTATCTAGCTTATCTTCTAGTGTTTGTGTATTGTTAGTGATGGTTTGTATCCTATTTATGTCGCATTGACCCCATTTTTTCTTCCATGATTTTTATAGTTTTTCGTTTTCTATTTAGGTCTTCGATCCATTTTGAATTAGTTTTTGTGTATGGTGTAAGGTATTAGAGCTGGTGTGTTTTTGATGTGATGTAAAAGGAGGCTGGGAGGGAGAGGAAGATGTATCTTTCAACACACTTTCCTTTCCTGTGTTCAAATGCCTGCTGTGCTGCCAACACGAGTCATTCTTAGGCAGTGAGATTAGGAGCTTGGTGTCTCAATATATCTGCTTTGCTATAGGATTCGTAATGAGGTTCTTTTAAAAAGAAACCCCAGAGCAAAGTGAAACTATGATTTGGTTGTCCCATGTAAGATGTAAGTAGCTTATTGGATACACATTTATTATTATAGTACATGGAATAAGTGTACAAAGTGAGGTCTTTGCTTGAAGTTCATTGCTAGACATTTCTCATTTGTCTGTTGGTTGGCATGCATGTTCCATGGCAAATTTTGATAAATTTAATACCCTTTTAACCTTGGTTGAGTAGATGTTTCGTGCTTCCATCTTAAAATGGTAGCCAATAACTACTTCTAAATATACATACCTTCCAAATCTACAGTGGACTTTGGATTTTTATGAAATTTGATAATAGAGATTATAAAAAAAAACTGTGAGTGCAGTGAATGTCATTCATAGAATGTCATAGAATGACATTCTTTTAAGTTTGAATGACTCTACAAGATTCCACCTTGCTCTTTCCAGGTGGCGTCTTGTGAAGGCAGCTTGTAAGTGGCCACTGCTTGTTGGATTGAGGGCAGGTTTGGACACAGTGTGGACTCAGTGAAGGGTGCAGATGCTTAGTTGCTCCACTCAGTGGGATGGGAACTAAACCTTTTAAGAGCTGCCTAAAACTGTAGCAAACTAATTAAGTGGAGAAACAGAGTGATAAAATAAATCCTTCATAGTACCAAGCAGGATGTGTGTGGGAGGGAGGTGGGGAATTCCCTCCCTACATAGAAGGATGGAGAGACAGTCAGGCCAATTTAGGAGAGATTGGAGCCACGGGCAGATTTAATGAAGACACTCTCTGAAGTAATTAATTGTTGCTGTCGCTTTTGAACCTTCTGGAAAAATAACCGGAAGCAGCAAGAGAAATGAATTTTCCCTGAAGTCACTAAGTGAAGAAGTCCTCAAAAGATGGTTTTATTCCTCACAGTGAGAAAAAGAGAGAGAAAAGACAGTTTTGCTTTCTTCCGATTAGTATTTTGAATAATGAGCCCCACAGGCAGGAAGGGGAGGGCTTTCAGGAGAGTAACTGTGTACTGGGGATGGACACAAGAAAAATTCGGACGGTCCAATATCTGGAGCGATCGCGCTCTAATTTTCCACATCAGTGGGAATACAGCATAGGACCATCAATCACAATCAAAACTACCTCAGAACGCCACCTTTCACCACTGCTCTTCTCACTTCCTCCCTCTTTGAAAAACAGATGTATTATATGTGGCTGGAAGTTTGACCTGCTCCTTAGATGCTATGCAGTTTATTTCTTGTTGTAGTGGTGTTTTCTTTAAACTAGTCCTGTCTTGTGTCTCATCTGGCTATTACTACTTCTTTCTCTCCTTGAATCTTAACAAGTACAGTTTTTATACTCAGCAAACATTTACCGAGTAAGAACTATACTCTCTCTGTTAAAACCGGCGTGTAAATCCTTCTCCCTGAAATGTAGCTGGCCACCTGCTTGAAATGCCACCTCTTTGGAGATATCTACATTTTCAAAGGATTTGGGGCCTTACATTATGGATGGGAAGTTATATTACAGTCTGAGAGGGGAGAGATTTCCGATAGTGATTTTTGCTGGTGAGGGCACTGGGGAGCCCTGGAGTAACACCCCAGGACTTGGTTGCAGCCTGATGGCCCGGAGAAGAAGCGGAAAAACACCGTTCTAGACATTCTTTCCTTTGTTGTGGTACCTCAGTAGTAGGGCTCTTTTGAAGTAGGAAAGCATTAGAATATTATCAAATGCTCTTCTCTAGCACCTTCCTTTAAGTGTCTCTTGGCATTTGGGATCAGGATTCTTCCCTCGGTTCTGATAGTGGTGAGAAGGCAAAGACTTGTCCCCTTCCTACAGACGGGTGACCTCTGCCCACTTCCTAGGGGAGGAGAGTGGGAATAATAAGACTTCACTGTGGCAGGGTAAGCAAATTACTTGTCAAAGACTAACTATTTGGGGTATTTCTTTTTAAATCATTGCTTCATTAGTGCACCCCTGTCTGTCTCCCTGATCTTATATTTCAGTTTCTGGCAGGTTAATCAGGAGGCTGTAGCTAAATCATCTGTTGTGTGTGGGATGCTGGCCACCCTCAGATGCACCGCAATGCATGAGGGCTCTTTGGCGACGCTGGTTGCTTTCTGCTCAGGTTGCCATATCCCAGAGTCCTGCAGCTACTGGTTACCACGAATGCTTCTCTTTGGTTTCGTTCTCAGAATGTCACAGTGACCAGCTTGCAGGTGGCATCCTGCAATAGATGCTGGCACAGATTTTCAACCATGATGATGCCTCTACTGATTTTTCCCATTATTTTTTGCCAATTAAAGTCAGCTTTGATCTCCCTTTCCCTCCTCCCCATTTCTCTCCCCGTGCTTTGGGCTCCTTTTGAATCACTCAGGCTCAGGAGTCAGAGAAGAAAGCACTTCCTTTAAGGGTAATTCTAGGATTTAGAGGTTTCTTTGGACTCCAATTTGGCCATGAGCAGCCTGGACCCTGTGGGGCCTTGTTGACTCCTTTCACCCTGCATCCATCCCCAAGCTCATGCCCTCTCCATTTTCTTCTCTGCTTTATGCCAAACAGACATGATTTTCTATTCCTCCTCTCTTGCCGAACCTGATAAATGTGACAATCAGACTGATCCCATCAGTTTCAAACCTTGGCTAGCTACACCCTGGGACCCACCAACCTCTGAACGGTCCCATCATCCTTACCTTTTGTGCTGCAATTCATCGGTTACAAGCTTCTTTCATGTTGAAATAAATGAGCTTTGCAGGTGCTGTGAATAACATTTGTTGTCTGTCAGTGGGAATATGAGTGTGGGATGAACAGGAGAAGAACTTGTTTAGATTTGGGGGATCTTGGTGTTCTGTGAGGAATGAATATTATTCTTCAGAGGATAAATAGCGCAATGAGACGACCTCTGTCAAAGTCCAGGGAAGACTCCCTGGAGCCATGTAGAAAGGACATTGTTACTGTTGCAGGGCAGTGGAATCTTGATGAAAGGATGAGGAGGAGATGAACAAACAGAATAAGATACACTTCCACATTTAAGAGTTTTGTTGAGAGTTCACCTTCTACCGCACTCATTCTAGCACCCAGAGATGAAGACTACAGCCAACATTTAGTGGGCACTTGTCTTAGTTATCTAGTGCTGCTACAACAGAAATACCAAAGTGGATGGTTTTAACGAAGAGAAGTTTATTTCTTCACAGTAAAGCAGGCTAAAAGTCCAAATTCAGGGCATCAGCTCCAGGGGGAGACTTTCTCTCTCTGTTGGCCTTCTTATCAATGTTCCGCCGGACTAGGAGCTTCTCGGCACAGGGGCCCTGGCCCAAAGGACGCGCTCTGCTCCTGGCACTGCTTTCTCGATGGTATGAGGTCCCCAGTTCTCTGCTTGCTTCCCCTTCCTTTTGTCTCTTACAAGAGATAAAAGGTGGTGCAGGCCACACCCCAGGGAAACTCCCTTTACATTGGATCAGGGATGTGATCTGAGTAAGGGTGGTGTTAAAATTCCACTCTGATCCTCTTTAACATAAAATTACAATCACAACATGGAGGCCAACCACACAAGTCTGGGAATCATGGCTCCGCCAAATTGATAAACACATTTTTTGGGGGACATAATTCAAACCATGACAGCACTTATTTTCTACCAGGCAATGTTCTAAGTGTTATACATGCTTTGTTTTTTTTAATCCTCATAATGATGCTTCAGTGAAGTATGAGTATTATCTCCATATAAAGAAATAAGTCCTTTGTCTAAAATTACACAGCTCATAAGCGTCAATACCAAACTTTGAACCTAGACTGTTTGGTTCCAGACTTTTGCTTTTAACCTATATAATTCCATTTAGACAGTACTTCTCTCAGTGCCTTTCGTAATACTATCATACATTAGATGCTCAGATAAAATATTTGCTGAAAGAAAACATTTGCTCAGGAAAAAAATAAAATCCATTAAATCTCACCAGAGGAGAGGGTGAAGGATACAGGGTGCCGTCATCAGTGACTTCATCTCCCTAGGACTGGAGTCTCAACTGGGTGGGTACTAGGGGCAGAGATTATACAGGGAACTGTGGAGAGGATCCTGATCCCCCCTACATGTTCCAAGGGGTCAGAATCTCAGGGTCAGGACATGGTATCTCCACTCCAGCCACTCTGGCCCCTTTATTATTATTCCTCAACCACACCATGCAGAGCTGCCCCTACACACGTTAGCTTTTATCTCCATTGTTTGGAATGCACTCTCCTCTTTTGTCCACCAGATAAACTCTTAATCATTGTTTAAGGTTGGCCACTTCTCTATCATGTTCTCTAACCCCTGCTTTGCCCTCTTGTTTCAGAAGTAATCGCCCTTTCATATCTCAGTTTCTGTAATTGTTAATACCCAGCTTTACCATTTTGCAGTGTAACTATTTGTTTACCATCTGTTTTCCCCACTGAAGAGTGGACTCTGCAGGCAGGGTCATGCTTCGTTCATTTATGTATCCAGCCAAGCATATTCATAATACGAAGCATAGTGCCAGATGCATACTGGATGCTTATTAATAATACTGCACCAGAGTTCTGGCAAAATGGCGCTCTAGGCAGAAGCACCACACCGTCCCTCCACAGCAAAGATCCTAAAAACTAAGCCAAACAGAGAATACAACAATCCTGAAACCTTAAAACATCAAATGAAGAGATAAAAAACTCAGCCAAGCACCAAATGGAGCAAGAAAACTGACAGAGAACGGAGAGCGAGGAGAGATTCATGCAGAGGTCCCCTACCAGCTAATGCAGTGCGGATCCACCATCTTGAACTCCTATCGGAGACCAGCAAATGGGGGTACGAGAAAGCAGCCTCATGGAGCGTCCAGTGGGAGACAAAACAACCGGTAATTTGCAGTGTGTGCTTTCCCACCCCCCCACCCCTCTTCACCCCGGCTTGGCATCCTCTGCTTCCTGCAGCCACGGTCTCTTGACCAGGAAGCGCCCGCTGCTTGGATTCCACACACCCAACCGCACGGCTTTCTGGGTGCCATTTGTTGGCTGTTGGTGTTGCTTTTTACCACTTCTTTTGATTTCTTCCTTGCCTCTGGCCACCTCCCCCTCCTTTCACTCGAGTGCCTCTCTCTGTGAGCCATCTTTGCTTCTTCCTGAGGGGCTGCGGAGTGCCGGCAATTTGTGATATATGCTTTCCCACTCTCTACCCTTCTTCATCCATACTCGGCCCCCTCCGCTTCCTGCGGACACAGTCTCTTGTCTAGAAACACTAGCCCACATTAGCTGGCTCTCTGAGTGCCATTTGTTGGCTGCTGGTGTTGCTTTTTTTTTTTTTTTTTTTCCTGCTTCTTTTGATTTCTTGCTTGCCTCTCGCCGCCTCCCCCTCCTTTTGCTCGAGTGCCTGGCTCCGTGCACCATCTTTGCTTCTTCTTGAGGGGCTGCGGAGCTCCATTCGAGTGTGGAACTGCTTCCCAGTCTGGGCTGCCGCACAGGTGGGATCCTGGGTCTTTTGTTCGTTTCTTCGTTTTGAATTGTTTGTTTGTTTTCTTTTCCTTTTCTTGAGTTGGGAGCCCTTTCTGGCCAGGTGGAGCTGTGTGGCAAGGAACTCCACTTCAGCTTCCACAGACGTGCAGAGGGATCCCTGACAGCATTTCTTTATTCGTTGGTTTTTTATTTTATTTTTTTTCTGTTTTTTTCTGGAGGCCTTTCTTGTTCTTTTTTTTTTTTTATTTGTTTTGTTTTCTTTTCCCTCTTTTTCCCTTTGTGTCTTTCTTCATTGCTCAGTTTCTTGTCCCTGTATATCTTCCTGCTCTTTCTGATCCCTGAATACCAGCTGTTGTATACCTCTACGCCTTCTAGACAGGCTGTATTGCAACACCTGAGAGCGACTTCCCCAGACCTCATAGCTGCACCGGTGAGATCCCTGGGAACTTTGCGGTTCTTTAACGTTTCTGATTTTTATTTATTCATTCTTTTCTTTTCTTCCTCTTCCCCTTTCTGTTTCTCCCCATTTCATAGTCTCTCATCTCTCCATTCCAACGGCAAGCTGCCCTAGCACTTTTTTGTTTGTATGTTTTTGGCTCCTGTTCCTCTCTCCTCTCTCCCATATCCATCTTAGCTCCACACATAACAATCTCCTCGCTGCATCCTGCCTACCTGCACTTAGCACTTGACATCACACCACGAAGCAGCACAGGCACGGCCTACTGGAACCTGCCCTGAAATGATTACCGACCTGCTCTGGTGGCTGTAGTAAGTGCCACAAACAACCCGTCCCAGTAACTCCTCTTCAGCTAGACCTGCCCTGCTGTACCATATCTGAGTGACTGACCCTGCCAGTTGGAGAAGGAGGCGAAAAGTATTGAGCACACAGACGAGCAAACAAGAAAGAACACACAGTCCACATGCTCAGACATAGTCAAAATTTTTTTTTAAGAAAGGGATAAAACAAACAAATCTACAATCAATAAATGAGAAAAATAACTACTGAATTCCCCGAGAACAGCAGACAATATCTCAACATTTACAAAAACAGGACAGGATGGTTCCAGTAAGCGTCCAAAATAGAACACCAGATGACTCTCTTGTGGAAGAAAATGCACTACAACTACCTGATAGGGAATTCAAATCTCTAATACTTGGAATTCTCCAAGAACTGAGGCAAAAAGCTGACAAACATGAGGAAAAAATAGACAAATTCATGGAAAATACAGAAAAAAAATTGGAAGAATTCAGGAAGATGATGCACGAACAAAATGCCAAAATCAATTCACAACTACAAGTTAAACAAAGACAACAATTAGAAATCCAAAAGATACACAACAAAATTTCAGAAATGGACGGTGTCATAGAAGGGCTGAGAAGCAGATTTGAAACGGTGGAAGACAGGATCAGTGGAACTGAAGACCAACACTTGGATACAACTCTGTTTCAGGAAAGCTCAGAAAAAAGAACAAAGAAAAATGAAGAGACCCTGAGAGTTATGTGGGACACAATTAAAAGCAAAAATCTTGGAGTGATTGGAATTCCAGAACAGGGGGAGAAAACAGAAAAACACAGAGAGGATCGTTGAGGAACTGCTGACAGAAAACTTCCTCAATATCATGAAAGATGAAAAGCTGGCCATCCAAGAAGCTCAACGAACCCCATATAGCAGAGACCCAAAAGAAAATCCCCAAGGCATATCATATTCACACTCACCAAAACCAAAGACAAACAAAGAATCCTGAGAGCAGCTCGTGAAAAACAAGAAGTCACATACAAGGAGAAAGAATAAGACTAAGCTCAGATTATTCAGCAGAAACCATGCAGGCAAGAAGGCAATGGGAAGACATCTATAAAATCTTAAAAGAAAGAAATTGTCAGCCAAGAATAATCTATCCTGCAAAACTCTCATTCAAATTTGATGGTGAAATTAGGTTATTTCCAGATAAACAGAAATTAAAGGAATATGTAAAAGTCAAACCAAACTTACAAGAAGTATTAAAGGGAGTTCTTCAATCTGAGGACAAACAGCTTCAGCTCACAGGCAGAAGCTAGGACGCAGGATCATACGAGCCAGATACCAATCTAGGAAATGAACTCTCGAGGACTATCCAAAACCAAAAGAAATACAACAGGGAGTCAGATTAGTTAATCTATAAATGACAACAACATCAAAACAATAAAAGAGGGAATAAACGACATAGATATAGAACCTTATAATGAAAAGGAAGGCAAGGCAATACCAAGTAATGGTAGACTGCTTCACACTTAGAAAGATAAGGGTAAAATTCATGGTAACCACAAAGAAAGTTAACAAACCAACTCATAAAAATAAAGATGAAAAACATAAAGTCTCGGCAAAAACAAAACCTACAAAAGCAAAAGAAATGAAAAAAAATCCACAAACAAAAGTAACTCAGCACAAGAGAATAAGAAGAATAAAGAAAACTTCAGCACCACAAAAAAAAAGCATTAAAAAATGACAGCAACAAACTCACATCTATCAATAATTACACTAAATGTAAATGGACTCAATGCAACCATAAAGAGACGGAGAGTGACAGAATGGATAAGAAAACAGGATCCATCAATATGCTGTCTACAAGAGACACACCTTAGAAACAAAGCTGTGAATTTATTAAAAGTCAAAGGTTTAAAAAAATATATATCAAGCTAACAACTACCAAAAAAGAGCAGGAGTGGCAATTCTAATCTCAGATAAAATAGACTTTAAAACAAAATCTACCATAAAAGACAAAGAAGGACACTGTATAATGATTAAGGGGATGATCCATCATGACGACATAAGCATAATAAACATCTATGCACCCAATGACAGGGCTCCAAAATACATAAAACAAACTCTAACAACACTGAAAAGAGAAATTGACCTTTCCACAATAATAGTAAGAGACTTCAACACACCACTCTCACTAAAGGACAGAACAACTAAGAAGAAACTCAGCAAAGATACAGAAGACGTAAAGGGCACAATCAGCCAACTTGACCTGATAGACATATATAGAACACTCTATCCAACCACTGCAGAGTACAACATTCTTTCCCAATGCACATGGAACATTCTCCAGAATAGACCACATCTTAGGCCACAGAGCACCTCAACAAGATCCAAAACGTTGAGATAATTCAAAGTATCTTCTCTGACCACAATGCCATCAAGGTAGAAATTAACAATAGAAAGATCAAGGGAAAAAAATCAGCTACATGGAAACTGAATAACACCCTGCTAAAAAACCACTGGGTAATAGAAGAAATCAGAGATGGAATCAAAAAATTCCTAGAATCAAATGAGAATGAAAACACATCATACCAAAACCTTTGGGACACAGCAAAGGCAGTCCTCAGAGGACAGTTTATAGCAATAGATGCACATATCAAAAAAGAAGAAAGGGACAAAATCAAACATTAACTACAGAACTCAAACAAATAGAAAGAGAACAGCAAAAAAAAGCCCACAATCACCAGAAGAAAGGAAATAGTAAAGATCAGAGCAGAAATAAATGAACTAGAGAACAGAAAAACAATAGAAAGAATCAACAAAACCAAAAGTTGGTTCTTTGAAAGAATCAACGAAATCGACAAACCACTGGCCAGACTGACAAAAGAAAAACAGGAGAGGACACAGATAACCCAAATAAGAAATGAAATGGGGACATTACAACACAGCCAACTGAAATAAAAAGGATTATAACAGGATTATAATTATGAAAAACTATACTCCAACAAATTTGAAAACCTAGAGGAAATAGATACATTTCTGGAAACACATGGCCTACCAAAACTACAACAAAGTGATGTTGAAAATCTGAACCGACCCATAACAAGAGAAGAGACTGAAAAGGTAATAAAAAAACTCCCAACCAAAAAAAGCCCTGGCCAGATGGCTTCACTGGAGAATTCTACAAAACATTTACAGAAGAGCTTGTACCAGTACTCCTCAAGGTATTTCAGAGCATAGAAGAGGAAGCAACACTTCCAAATTCATTCTATGAAGCCAGCATGATGCTGATACCAAAACCAGGCAAAGATGTCACAAAAAAAGAAAATTACAGACCAATATCTCTCATGAATATAGATGCAAAAATTCTGAACAAAATTCTAGCCAGTAGACTTCAGCATCATATCAAAAAAATAATACACCACGACCAAGTAAGATTCATACCAGGTACGCAAGGATGGTTCAACATTAGAAAATCAATCAACGTAATCCACCACATAAATAAAAGGAAAGAAAAGAATCACATGATCATCTCAATTGATGCAGAAAAGGCATTTTACAAAGTCCAACACCCATTCCTGATAAAAACTCTCAATAAAATATGTATAGAAGGGAAATTTCTCAACATAATGAAGGGCATCTATGCAAAACCAACGGCCAACGTCAATCTTAATGGAGAGAGGCTGAAAACATTCCCCTTGAAAACAGGAACAAAACAAGGATGCCCTTTATCACCACTCCTATTTAACATTGTGCTGGAAGTCCTAGCTAGAGCAATAAGGCAAGAAAAAGAAATAAAGGGCATCCAAATTGGTCATGAAGAAGTTAAACTGTCCCTGTTTGCAGATGATATGATACTATACATAGAAAACCCTAAAGACCCCATGAGAAATCTACTATAACTAACAGAAAGATTCAGCAGAGTAGCAGGATACAAGATTAACATACAAAAATCAGTTGGATTCCTATACACCAATAAGGAAAACGATGAAAAGGAAATCAGGAATACAATACCATTTATAATAGCTCCTAAAAAGATAAAATACTTAGGAATAAATCTAACCAGGGATGTAAAAGACCTATACAAAGAAAACTACAAAACACTACTGCAAGAAACCCAAAGGGATCTACATAACTGGAAAAACATACCATGCTCATGGATAGGTAGACTCAACATTGTGAAAATGACAATTCTACCCAAAGCAATTTACAAATACAATGCAATCCCGATCCAAATGCCAACAACATTCTTCAAAGAGATGGAAAAATTAATCATTCACTTTATATGGAAAGGGAAGAAGCCCCGAATAAGTAAAGCACTACTGAAGAAGAAGAATAAAGTTGGAGGACTCACACTACCTGACTTCAGAACCCACTATACAGCTACAGTAGTCAAAACAGCCTGGTACTGATACAACGACAGATACATTGACCAATGGAACAGAATTGAGAAGCCAGATGTAAATCCATCCACCTACAGTCACCTGATCTCCTCAAGGGCCCAAAGTCCATCAAATGTGGAAAAGACGGTCTTTTTAACAAATGGTGCTGGCAAAACTGGATATCCATCTGCAAAAAAAATGAAACAGGACCCATACCTCACACCATATACAAAAACTACTTCAAAATGGATCAAAGACCTGAATATAAAGCCTAAAACTATAAAGTTCATAGAAGGAAAAATAGGACCAACACTACAGGCCTTAATACACGGCCTTAACCGGATACCAACCATAACCATCAACACACAAAGCCCAAAAGATAAGCTAGATAACTGGGATCTTCTAAAAATCAAACACCTATGGTCTTCAAATGACTTCACCGGAAGAGTAAAAAGAGAACCTACAGACTGGGAAAAAAGTTTTGGACAGTACAAGTCAGACAAAGGTCTAATCTCCGTAATCTACAAGAAAATCCAACACCCCTACAACAAAAAGACAAACAATCCTATTCAAAAATGGGCAAAGGAAATGAACAGACACTTCAGCGAAGAAGACATTCAAATGGCCAACAGACACATGGGGAAATGCTTGCGATCACTAGCCATTAGCGAAATGCAAATTAAAACCACAGTGAGGCACCATCTCACCCCGGCATTACTGGCAAGAACCAAAAACACTGGAAATAACAAATGTTGGAGGGGCTGCGGGGAGATCAGAACTCTTATGCACTGCTGGTGGGAATGCAGAATGATACAACCATTTTGGAAAATAATATGGCGCTTCCTCAGAAAGCTAGAAAGAGACATACCATTCGATCCAGGAATCCCACTCCTAGGAATATATCCTAGAGAAGTAAGAATCGTCACTCAAGTAGACACATGCACACCTATGTTCATGGCAGCATTGTTCACAATAGCAAAACGATGGAAACAACCTAGATGCCCATCAACAGATGAATGGATAAACAAACTATGGTACATACACACAATGGAGTGCTATGCAACGAGAAAGAACGATGAATCTGTGAAGCATCTCATAGCGTGGATGAAACTGGAGGACATTGTGCTGAGTGAAATAAGTCAATCACAAAAGGACAAATATTGTATGAGACCTCTATTGTAAAATCCCATGAAAAAGTTCACACACAAAATGTAACAATCTTTGTTGGTTACCAGGGATGGGAGGGGTGGGGGGGAAGTATTAAACTGGCAATAGATTAGTGGTATCTTGGGTGAAGAGTGAGACAGTACACAATACAGGGGAAACCAGCACAACTTGTACAAGGAAAGGTCATGGAAGCTCCACAGACACATCCAAACTCCCTGAGGGACTGAATTGCTGGGTGGAGGGCTGTGGGGACCATGGTCTTGGGGAACATCTAGCTCAATTGTCATAACACAGTTTATAAAGACAATGTTCTACATTCTACCTTGGTGAGTAGCATCTGGGGTCTTAAAAGCCTGTGAACAGCCATCTGAGATACTACATTGGTCTCATCCCTTCAGGAGCAAGAGAGAATGAAGAGAACAGGATACTAGGAAAAGAATAGTCCAAAGGACTAATTATCCACAGCTACCAAGGCCTCCATCAGACTGAGTCCAGTACAGCTAGATGGTGCCCGGCTACCACCACTGACTGCTCTGACCAGGATCACAACAGAGGGCTCTGGACAGAGCTGGAGAAGGATGTAGAATGAAATTCTAACTCACAAAAAAGAAAAAAAAAAAAAAAAGACCAGATTTACTGGCCTAAAGGAGACTGGAGAAACCCCGAGAGTGTGGCCCCCAGACACCCTTTTAGCTCAGTGGTGAAGTCATTTCCAAAGTTCACCATTCAGCTGGGGAGTGGACAGCCCCATAAAACCAAATGGGACTAATGAGGCACTGCAGTCCAGGGACAAGGGTCAGAAGGCAGAAGGGGACAGGAAAGCTGGTGATAAGGAACCCAAGGTTGAGTAAGGATAGTGATGATTTGTTGTGAGGTTGTTAACCATTGTCATAGGGCAACATGTGTACTAACTGTTAAATGAGAAACCATTTTGTTCTGTAAGCCTTCATGTAAAGTGAGAATAGCAGCACAATTGGAAGAGCGTAGTCGATGTCACTGAACTGTGCATGTAGAAATTTTTGAAATGGTGTGTCTTTGGCTATGTGTATTTTCACCAAAAAAAAAAAAAAAAAAAGGTGGAGAAGGGAGAGGGTTGACATGTTGTGGGGTTGTTAACCAATGTCATAAAACAATATGTGTACTACTGTTTCATGAGAAACTATTTGTTCTATATGCCTTCACCTGAAGTACAATAAAAAAAATTTTTTTAAATGACTTATGGCTCATTCATTCATTAATTCAACATGTATTTAGTAGATCTATCATGTGCCAGGAACACTGGAAGGCAAAACAGCTTACGTCCCATTAGTTTTTCCTTAGATGAAAAGTAGAATATATTTATTGCTATTTTTATATAGAAACTCTTTATTATCAACTTCTAATTTAATGATGATGCACATAATCAGAAAAAAACAAGCTCTTATGGAACATTTCTCACACATTATGATAATCTAATTCTCATCATATCTTCAGATCTTGATTAAAATTACCTTCTTTTGTTATGCGCCCTGA
Organism: Dugong dugon; assembly: GCA_030035585.1. NCBI lineage: Eukaryota > Metazoa > Chordata > Mammalia > Sirenia > Dugongidae > Dugong > Dugong dugon. Next base: position 39,632,422 of record CM057469.1, on the reverse strand, counting down.
ATCCCATCTTGGTGCTGCTTCTCTGGACTGGCACATCATTTTAGAGTCTTTTTGTCACAGCAGCCACTCTGGAGTCTTTCCTCAGCTACTGGAGCTCTAGGGATTTTTTTTTTTTTTTCCTTCATCCCACTGACTCTGTTTGAGGTTTAGAGCTATGTGCTAGACTTGGGAGCAACCCACTGCCCTCTCTGCCCTTCCCTACTCATCTCATAGCGAAGAAGGGATGATATAAATGGACCAAAGGCAGAGAGAATTATTGCCGATGGTGCTGAGATATTCTCTTTTCTCTTTGAGGATTGTATTCTTTTGAGGTCCTCTCTTCCACAGGATTTCAGTTAAAAAGATCTGAGGCTGCTCTGGCCTGGAGCATGTGGATTTATCTCAGGCACCCAGGAGTCCCTGGGTGGTACAACTGGTTAATAATCTTGGCCACTAACCAAAAATTTCACAGTTCAAGTCCCCCCAGATGCACCTTGGAAGAAAAGTCTGGCAACTTCTGAAAACCAATCATCCGTTGAAAACCCTATGGAGCACAGTTCTACTCTGACACACAAGGGGTGGCCATGAGTAGGAGTCAACTCAATGGCAACAGGTTTCCTTTTCGTATCTTAGACACTAGGGGTACTTAGAATCTCAGTCCTTGGGAATTTCACAGGGCAGTGTAGGTGTGGAAGGACAGAATTCTGAATCCTGATCATGTCTCTAGCTGTATATTACCAGGGACCCAACTTCCTTTTTGAATTAGGACAAGTTTCATATGTCGTAAAACAATATGTGTACTACTGTTCATGAGAAACTATTTATTCTATAAGCCTTCACCTGAAGTACAATAAAAAATAAATAAAAAATAAATAAAGAAATCCCTGATCCCAGCACTGTTCTCTCTGACACTCTTGTGTCTTCTGGCCTATAGGTTAGGCTGGCATAGAAGTGAGAGATGTCACGTAACAGAACTTCAAGACCACTTCTCCTACAATTAGAACAGTTTTCTCTGCCATCTGTTTTTTCTTCTCCTTCAAGTTTCTGTCTTTCTGATCAATACATTATTTGCAATCAGTGACTCTGTTGGGTTGCCCCTAGCAACAGCTTTAGCTTAAGCATATCATCAGACATACTTTCACCTTTCAAGATTTGTTTTCCATAAGCCTGTATCTCTTACCACAGCACATTTTCCAACAATATTTATAACCAAGAGACATAACAAGTCTTGATAAATGGGAGATATAAAGTTGTTCTGTCAGGTCAAAGTGTTATGATAGGGACATTTTATTGGACCTAGGCATTTATAGAGGTCCCTGGGTGGTGCAAACAGTTAAGTGCTCAACTACTAGCCAAAAGGTTGGTGGTTCAAACTCATCCGGACAAGTCTCAGAAGACAGGCCTGGCAGTCTGCTTCCAAAAGGTCACAGCCCTAAAAACCCTATGGAACAGTTCTGCTCTGCACACATGAGGTTGCCATGAGTCAAAATGGACTCGATGACACCTAACAACAGAGATTTATAGTGTTTTGATATTCCCTCTCTATATATATGTGCATGTCTATGAGTATGTGTGTGTTATATCTGTAATACTGGACATAACAGTAGTAGACAAGTACTATGCACAGTTCACATGCCATTAGGATGAAGAGACCAAAATATTAATGGAAAAGATAATAGAATGCATCTGTCTTGTCAAGTATTTTCTCAGGTATAGAGCACGAACTCAATCAGTAGTATAGGACTTTCTTAGGCTACCTGGGCATAGGTGCCATTTTACTAAGGATGAAGCCTCGTAAGTGTGCATTACTAGGTATACCATATGGGCCCACTAGTGTATCAAACTAGAGTATTCTTTTTTAGGACCCACTTTAGCCTCTGAGCTGCCCAGATCCAAGGCAGCCCAGGGCAAGAAGAATAAGAATTTCCTGAAAACTCAGGAAAGTCAACCATGGAAGCAATCTGCCACTCTGCCCCTAGACCAGTGCTCTTAGGAAGGAAATATCAAAGAAAACACCTCTGAAGTATATTCTAATTTGGAACATCACTTGCAGTTGGATTTTGATTTTCTATTTTCAAAAACAATTACGCTCTGCCTGAAATAGCTTTTGTATATATGTACGTATGTATGTATGTATGCATATCTGATTCATAGGGAGAGGGATTTTAAGACATTGAGTCATGATGGGTTAAATCTCTAAAATCTTTTCGTCTCACGTGAGTTCCAGAAAAACTGAAGAATGATTTTGAACTACCCAAGAGCCTTAGAGGTCAAGTTTAGTTGGGTTGAATTCTGAATCTCATGGAAAGAAAATCTCCCATGACTTGCTTTGTCCTTGTCTTGGCAAGAACAGTAGATGTAAATAAGACAGTCATAGAGACTTCTAGCTCCAGAGGGAACACTTTGACCTCGTTACTACCTTCCAACTGTAAAGTTCCACTCACAAGCCCTTTGACAGATAGCATAGCATCTTCCTAGAATTGTGGTTAAACATTCCAGAAAAGTCCCCTAGACTGAGGATGGAGATTATTTCTGATAAAATATAAATGTAAAGTCTTCATGACTTTTTAAAATCTTTAAAAGTATACAGGTATTAATTTTTAAGTGCAAAGAACTGCTATGATGCCATGAAGGAGAAATATCAAGGGGGAAAAAAAAAGATTCAGATTGGAGGAGATGTTCAGAGACAGTGACATGGATTCACTTGGGACAGAGAGGCAAAATGGAATGTAGAATGGAAACAGGAAGAAAGGAGTGAAATAGAGAAAACCCAAAAGATAGGTTTGAATGGAATGAAATGGCAAATGGTAACTAAAATAATGGTTGGATTGTGTAGAAGCTAAATATAGTCTGCACTGAGGACTCTTGTCACAAGCTGGAGAGAGAACGTAGAGGTAAGGCAAAATGTCCCAGGTAAGAATCAGGAACTTCTACTATGCTGGTAATGGAAGCCCCAGTGCCGTCAATATACTGTTGACTAGGAGCCAGCCAACAAACCACTGAAACAGAAGAGAAAGGCTCCCTGAAGGAGTGTTTATAGAGCTATTCACCAATATTAGCAACAGAGCTATTCCATGCCTTAAAACTTGAACTAAGCTTCTTTTGTAGAAAACATTAACTTCATAGATTAATTCAGCATGTATTTATCGAGGACTTACTATGGGAAAGGCATTATGGTAGATGCTGGAGACACAATAACAAACAAGATAAAGGGTTTGCCCACATGGAGCTTTCATCCTAGAGAGAAAGATATAATACAATAAGCAAGCAAACCAATCAATAGACAAGATTATATATTGTGATTAATGCCATAAGGACAATAAGCAAGGAGAAGTGATTGAGAATAAAGAGCAGAGATAGACCTATTCTAGACAGAGTGGTCTGGGAAGGCCTCCCTGAGGAGGTGATATTTAAGCTGAGAACTGAAAAGTGAGAAACATTATATAAAGAGTGATGGGGAGGGAGTTCAAACTAGCGAAGGCAGAAGAGATAGCAGGCATGAAGGACCCAGAGGATAAAAAAGCTTGGCATGTTCAGGATCTAAGAGCAGGAAGCCTAGTCTAGGGAGATGCAATACTGTTGAGGTATGAGGGGGCAACAGGCAGTTGGAGATCAAAGTGGCAGCTTTATTTTTGATAAAAGCTAGGATAGAGGATGTGGCATAGATCTCTGGGCAAATGGGCTTGCTGCTAATGAACTTCAGAATTAACTGTGCCCACCCTGGCCTAGTTGGATAATACCAACCCCACCAGAGTGTCCTGCATCTGAACATTTACTCCATAAAGAAGCAGAGAATGAGTCCTCCCAGTAAGCAGACTATCATCCCAAAAACAGAAAGAAGAGAAGGGGCTGAACCGCATCCACTTAATTCCCTCTCCCAAAGCTACCAGTCAGAAAACTCACTCCTCATCCCCTAGGAAGCAGAGGCCGGGAGACTTAATCAGATGGTGGTCCCTTTATTTGGAAACTTGAAGCCAGAGAAGGCAGCTCTTCCATTACAGTTACTTAGGTATATGCCTATGTGTGTGTTTGGACTAGAAAGGGCAGAAAGGAAGAAATAAAAATTACCACGGTAGAACGGAAGGGACCATGCTTTTGATGGGCAAAATCCCCCACAATCCTCACCCACATATTTCACATTTGGATGGTGACAACCAACAGCACCCATCAGAGGTTGTGGCAGAGGTGGGTGAGGTGGCACTCTGTTTTGGTTTTGGCCGCCGTTACGGCTAAACTACATTTACAAGGTGAAATGCTGTCCATTCAGGATTTAATCTAGGCTAATGTCTTGATTAAAATTTCCCTGGGTGGTGTGAACAGTTTGCACTCAACTAGTAACCTAAAGGTTGGTAGTTCAAACCCACCTGGGGGCACTGCAGAAGAAAAGCCTGGTAGTCCGCTTCCATAAAGATTACAGCTAAGAAAACCCTATGGAGCAGTTCGACTCTGTAATACATTGGGTTGCCATAAGTTGGAATCAACTTGGCAGCAACTTTTTTTCTTCATGTCTTGACGAATTTTTAGGTCTTTCAACTCACATTATAGTGGGTGTATGCATGACAATAAATGCCTGACCTACATGTATTCCCTGTCTCTTCCATTAGAATATAAACCACATGGGCTGCTTTTATATCTATCCACAGTGTCTGGTTCCATGATAGAAATTCAATTTTTGCTGTTTGACTTACTTTTTAACAAGGTTAAGAACAAAACCGTTCAACATTGTTGCATTCACGCCAATGAGAAAACTTACTTCTTCCCTATTTCATCCGAATTCCCTAAATAGTGCTGTTGCTGGGGAACAACCTGCCCAGAAGGGGAAAAATCCTAGTTAGAGTGAAGAGAGCCCATCATCCTTTGGGAAAGCAGCTAGGCTCGGTCTGATTCACACACACACTGAAGTCCTGCTTATCCCAGTATTTCTTGTTGTGTCACTTAAGATCCATTAGCAGTGGATTTCTTGGCATTTGTGGCTGGCAGAAACGAGATGCCCAGGCCCAGCAAGTCAAGCCCACTGAGGGTTGAGTTTCAGCCCAGGCAGGCTGGGTACCCCTCTCTGATGACTAGTTGGGAACAGCTCCAATTTATAAGGAGCTGTGTTAAACCAAACCAACCCATTGTTGTCGAGTTGATTCCAACTCTTAGCCACCCTACAGGACAGAGCAGAACTACCCCATACGGTTTCCAAGGCTGTAAACCTTTATGGAAACAGACTGCCACATCTTTCTCCTGCAGAGCGGCTAGTGGGTTCTAACCGCCGACCTTTAGGTTAGCAGCCAAGTGCTTAAACCACTGCACCACCAGGGCTCCTTGGAGTTGTATTCGTCCAGTCAAAAATGATCCTTTAGTGTTCATTGAATACTACTTTCCGTAAGACAATTACAGTTCTGTTCTTAGCATTTTAATTTTTGCCCAGTGCACATAACACTGGGTAGTGTTTCCTTCTGTTGTACGTAGGGTCCCTATGAGTCGGAACAGGCTGATGGCACCTAGCAACAACACAAGAAGATGTAGTTCTATGAGGTTTACAGTAAAACCCTCAGCCCCCAGCCCCACGCCCAAGTTCTTACTCCCCATAGGCAACCACTTCCAATTACTTTAATCATTTCTTTGGTAGTTACCTCACTAATTTTAAATAACATGCTTACAGTGTGATTTTTTTCTATTTTAGACATAGTCTATCAATTTTCCTACTATGAAAAATGAAGATTTAGCCCTCTGATGCACACACACTCACACACACACTTCTTTTTCCCACCCCACCCCCAATTCTCCCACTATAGTTATATCACAACTTTTCATTAGATCAGTATGCATTGTTTACATAACTGTGAGGGTGTAAATAATATGCTTACAATGCTAAGTCATTTGGAGCAGTATAATTTTTTTGTTGAACAATTTTTCCCCTGAAGTTAATGATTTGCCAAAATTTTCTTTTCGCTCAATTTTATATGTAACTCTCTGTAATTCCTCTCCAGACTATATCTCCTGTCACAGCTTCAAAATATACCAGGTGCTTGGTTGGCTTTACTTATTTTCAAGGAGCCCTGATGGCACAGTGGTTAAAGTGCTTGACTGCTAACCGAAAGGTCGGTGATTTGAACCCACCAGCTGCTCCGTGGAAGAAAGATGTGGCAGTCGGCTTCCGTAAAGATTTGTCATTGTTATGTGCCATCAAGTCGGTTCCGACTCATAGCGACCCTGTAAGACAGAGTAGACCTGCTCCATAGGGTTTCCAAGGAGTGGCTGGTAGATCTGAACTGCCGACCTTTGGTTAGCAGCCAAGCTCTTAACCACTATGCCACCAGACCTCCCCCACAAAGATTTACAGCCTTGGAAACCGTATAGGGCAGTTCTACTCTATCTTATAGGGTCACTATGTGTCAGAATCAACCCAAGAGTAATGGATTTACTTCTTTTCTTGGAACATCCCTCCTGGAGCTCTCATCCTCTTGCTGCCCTTCACGGGTTGCAATCTGATCTGCTTTCAAGCTGCCTTCCTGGGATCTTCCTTAGCAATTATATTTGAAAGTCTCTTTTATAATGGAGAGTCTCCATTTTTCTCCCTGTTCTTGATTTACTCTCTTGGATCTTCTAATAGCTTTCCAAAAACGATGCATGAATTGGAGATAAATTTTAGAGAACATCTATGTCTAAAAACACAAAAAACAACAACAGCAAAAACTTGGTTGTCCCTAATAGACTGAGCATAGAAATAGTTTTTCTTCCAAATCGTGAAGTCATTTCTCCACTGTCTTCTAGTTTCCTATGTGGCTGTTGCAAAAGTCTGGGATTTTTTTGGATCCCTAATCTTTTATTTTGTGATCTTTTTTTTTTTTTCTCCCTGGAAAACATTTGGGATTTTCCCATTCTCCCAGCATCCTGCAATTTTGTAATGCTGGGTCTTTGGGTCCTTTTTCATCACATAGTGGGCCCTTTCATTCTAGAAACTCAGGTCTTGCAGTTCTGGGAAATGTTCTCAAATTACTTCTCTAATAATCCCCTCCCCTTCATAGTCTCTTTTGTTTTCTGGGACACCTCGTTTTTGGATGGACCTGCTGGATTGACACTCTAGATTTTTGTGTGGGCAAGTGATGGCTTTTTGTTTTTATGTAGTCTTCCCTATTCTCTCTCTGTCTCTGTCTCTCCCACTCTTGCTACCTGGAATATTTGTTCAACTTTATTTTGCAGTAATGAATGTTTCATTTCTGCAATTGTAGTTTTAATTCCCAGTAACTCTTTTTCATTCCCTGAATGTTCCTTTTTATGGCTTCTTATTTGCTGTAGAGGAGCAGTTTCTGTGGCAGTTGAAATTATAGACTAAGGAGACAAACTACAGCTCAACTGCTTAGCTAGCTCTGTGGCTTAGTTTCCTTAACCATAAAATGGGGATAACAACCCATTTCACAAAGGGTTGTTGTGAGGACTCAGTAAGTTACTATAAAGCACTTGGAGCAGTGCGTCGCACCGTTGTAAACGCCCAATACATGTCAGTTGTTATTGTTATGTGTGCGACATCGCCAGTCCTCTTAAGAGAATTACAGAGTCTTCCCTTGAACTTCTTTTTCTACTTCCTGCTTTGTCTCTGTTTCTATTTCACTTCTGTTTATGTTTGTTCTTAGCTGTTTGTTTTGGTCTCTGTCCTTCACGTTAGAGGCTTGCCTCAAACAGCATCGTAGAACTCATAAGCCTTGGCTGACAGACGGGTGGTGGCCAGGAATCGAAGCCGCGTCTCCCACATGGAGGGCAAGAATTTTACCACTGAACCACCACCGCCCCTCTTATGTAGAACTTAACAAACACTCAGGTTTTCAGCCCTGCCTACACTCCCACTTCCAGAAATACAGTACCCTTGCCCACATTTCCCGGCTTTTCTGTGGTTCAGAGGTACAGACCTGCTTGCTTCTGGACTTTTTGCATGGCAAGCTTTGGTTTCAGCTTTCTCTGGTCTGCTGAGTTTATTGACATTTATTCAACTGCTCCCTAATTTCTAAAAGTTTGTAGCTGTTATCTCCTTTCATTTTTTTTTTTTTAATCCTTATAAATTTATGCAGCTTTTTTTTTCATCCTTTTATTGTCGCATTTGTAGAGCTTGAAGAGGGTGCCGAGGTACATATGTGTGTTTAATCTGCCACTTTACATACACAATTACATTTGTCATTGAATTTCTCGTATTTCTGGATTCTGCACCAAGAAAAAAAAAATTGCTGTTGAGTCAATTCTGACTCATAGTGACCCTATAGGATGGAGTAGAACTGCCCCATAGGGTTTCCAAGGAGCAGCTGGTGGATTTGAACTGCTGCCCTTTTGGTTAGCAGCCAAGCTCTTAACCACTGCACCATCAGGGCTCCAGGTTTTGCACAGTGAACCTTAAATTATGAGGATCACAATCCAGATAATAAATCAATTTCCTTGGTCTATGAAGATGCTATGGCAGGGTCTCCCACGGAGGGATTTGAGCTCTGAGTCTTGGGAAGGGATTTCCCTGATCCTCAGCACACTCTCAGTGTGTGATAAGCTCCTCACACTTGTGGATTGGCTGGTAAGACTCCAATGAATAGTGTGTTTTCTCATGACTACCATTTACTGGATGTATAACCTTGGACAATTTACTTACCATCTCTGGCTTCAATTCTTCCCTTTGTGAAAAAGAAATTCTAAGCTTTGTGTGAGGCTTAGATATTATAAACCGTAAAACCCTGTACAGATATTGGGAATTTTTAATGGTCCCTGGGTATTGCAAATGGTTAATGTGCTTGGCTGCTAACTGAAAAGTTGGTGGTTCAAGCCATCCAGAAGTGCCTCAGATGAAAGGCCTGATGATCTACTTCCAAAAAATCAGCCATTGAAAACCCTGTGGAGCAGAGTTCTAACTTTGTCACACATGGAGTTGCCATGAGTCCTAATTGACTCCATGGCAACTGTTTTATATTTTAGTTGCTCCCCTTCTTGGCTCCCAGACATACCAACCTGTGTCTGTCTCATAGTACAAACCTCACTAGAGTTAAATTCTGTATTCCCCTGTTCTTCCCACATTCGGCTGAGTAGCTTCTAAGTAGATGTATTGCCCATGATTTACTCAGCTTAGTATCTTTAAGTCCTAGCATAGGGCATGGTACATGATAGGTTTTCCCTAAAATGTTGGATGAATAAAGAGAAGACAGAGCTATCTGGCATAGGGATTGAACCCACAATCTTGGTCCTTGAGCCATAACTTTTAACTATCTACATGTCATTAAGGGAGCCCACTTCCATGAATGAGAAGACCCATTCTTCATGGGCTCTGAGCAGCCACAGGCTGGTTGTTACTGCTGGTCTTCAATACCTGGGGGCAGACCTGAAAAATGATACCCCTGCTAAGCCTGACTCCACGTCCTATTACCCATCCCTTAAGCCATATATTTAACAACTTATATTTAATAAATACAGCAGCAGAATCTGATTATAGCAAGCCCAGTGATAGTTAAACTCGATTGCCAGGGAAGTAGAATTAGAATCCTGAATTGTTTTTATGTATTACAACGGGCAATTGGCTTGCCTCTTCCATATGGTGCTGACTCTGTCTGGACTGCACAGCCCATTCCCCGTCAGATGGTCCCATTTTGGGTCAGTGATGATTGCAGGGAACAATGTGTAGAGGCAGGTTGTCCCCAAGGGGGTCCATTAGATTTCTGTTATTTCCCCCCAGTTGCTTTCCCACTGCAGACCGATGGACTTGGGCACAGTTGGGCTTGCATCCTTACATTTGTAATCGGCGTATTGGTATTTATGATTCTGGCTCTGTCCAGGCCTTCAGAAAGGCAGAGACAATGGCGAGAAGAGAATACATGGCTCATATAAAGCTTAGCGGAGACTGTTTCCACGCTTCCAAAGGCGGGGATGGGCTCTTTTATTTGCAGCAGTTCACCTGCTTCCAGCTGTCACCGTTCTGAGCATCCACAGAGCTGCCGAGTGCACAGCCAGAGGGGAGGGGGCTGCCTGCTGCTCAGCCTTCAAAGTGACATTTTCCCTTCTCAGACCACCCTGTCATGCCCCAGAATGCATTCTCCTTCCTCTGGAGGCTGCCTGTGGAGTGTTTGCCATCCTTTGCCCTGGCAGGAAGATGTGGCTTCCTCTCCCATCGTTGAATGGAAATTATAGAAACTTTCCTAAAGTTGCTCCTCTCTGGCTCACCTGTTTAACTTATTAATAAAGCAGTTCTGCAGCTTCCAGGGGAAAGTGGCCTGGTATGAGCCTGAGGTCACACTTTCAAAAAAGGAGTCCATTCAGATTCCAAGAAGAGACATACACCTCTCTTGGTGCCCCTTGCTAAGGCTTTTGTGAAGGCTTTTAGAGTCTTTTACGGGGAAGCTGGCTTTGGCACATTATGAATATCAGTAGAGTTCACATCTCCATTCTCCCTATCATAAAGGACCATTCATGCAACCAGTGTGGTGGAGACAATACCTCGGCTTCCCTGCCCAGCCCCATTCCCTTCCTTGTCAAGAGGCATCAGCTCAGTGAGGAGCGTGGGCAGTCTAGCTTTGAGTAATTACTCTGAAACCTGGCCTCTTGAGCCAGCAGTCACTTCTGTGAGTGTGTCTGTCACATGTCCTTCATGAACTCCTTCTCTAGACAATCTTTCCATCTTGTGGTTGTCATTCCTTCTTGCTCTCTTTTTGTATTTTTTTCTAAGAATTCACAGCCAGGCTGACTCTGTCAGGGATGGTTGAAACATGACTGTCACCCCCTAGCTTAATGGCCAGGATACTGAGTCCTTTGGCCTCCATAGAAATGCCAAATGCTTTCTGGCTGGAGTTTACAGATGTCTTGAAGTCATAGAACCTTCTTATTTAAAAATAAAATTAAACCTCCTTGCTTGAGCAGTAAAGTCTTAATGGCCTACACAGGCAAATGGCAATAAAGCAAAACAAGTGCTGGTTTGTAGTCAACCATTCATGTGAAAGAGGTGTATAAAATAATGATAATAGTCATAACAACAAGTAGATATGAGGGAAGGAAGGCTGGCTGTGGGGGCTATAATGAAAGTGTTTTTCCCGTTAATTTGATTCCCTTTGCCACGTCTGTGAAGCAAGTGTGATACCTGTCCTGCTTGTGTGGGCGCCTGCACTGACTTGGACCACATTTTTTGACGTGGGCCTTGATTGTGCATAGCTGCGTGGTGAGGATGAGGCTATCATCTGGAACCAGGTGAAGGGAAGAAGTTGGTCTCCTTGCCCTTCTACCGTGTTATCTCTTTAATGCCGGAGTTACCCCATTGTAGTCAACTGAGTTATTCTGCTGAGGCCCGTGTGGTCAATGTCCAGGTCTTAGTCATTTCAGAAGAGCCATTCTCAGACAAGGACTACTTGCTCTCTGGAGAGAAGCCTAGAAGTATTTTAGCGTGCTTTAGGGTATTGGGAGGATGCCTGGATATTGCAAACGGTTAACACACTAAGCTGCTGACCAAAAGATTGGAGGTTCAACTCTACCCAGAGGCGCCTTAGAAGAAAAGTGGTGATCTGCTTCTGAAAAATCAGACTTTAAAAACCCTGCGGTGCACAGTGCTACTCTGACACACCTGAGGTCACCAAGAGTCAGAACTGACTCGACAGCAGCTGGTACTGGCAGTGTATTGGAAGTTACAGGTGTTTTTGGCTACTTGGCAGTAGCAAGGAGCTAGGCAAGGCAGCATCCCTATGGTATACCCTTGACTGACCAAAAGAAAAAAGAAAAAGTCCTTTGGCAGCAGGATTATCTAGCTTTATATTATTTTGTATATTCATATCCCTTTTGGCTTTCCTCTTTTGTTCTTCCCAGCCTTCAGTAAAGTCTTATTTAAATGTTCCCCCTGGTCTCAGCTGTGCTACCGAGTTGGCAGGGCAGGGCTCTGGCTCGTGTTTGGGTCAGAACAGTAAGTAGGAGCAGCTCTGTCCCCAGACCAGCAGTGGTGGCCCTCGTAATTAGCAAAAGATTTCTCTTAGGTGGCGTTTTCCAAAGTGGCTTACATATAATATGAATTCTGTTTGGATATTAATAAGGCTTATGGGGAAAAAGAGTACCATGGCCAACTGAGTTTGGGGAAGGCTGGGTTAAACAACTTTAAATGGGTTTATCCCAAGCAAGACTTCTCAAGGCCTTTAAGGTGTTATGAGCACTGTGGATCTCTAGGACAAGGTCAGAGTTGTGGAGCGTTTCTCAAACCTATTTGACAGTGGAACACTTTTTCCAGAAACATTTTGCTGAATCAGTGTTGCTAGGAAGACGCTCTGGGAAATTTCACCAAGGGAAGATGAATCTTGGAGAAAAGTCTAAGCTAATCAGTTCAGCTGCCCTTTCCGCCTTGGATCTGGGCTTTATTTTACTAAGGAAGATGACATTTTCCTTGCCTCAGAGATAATGTCGCCACACAGATAAAATATGAAAATATATCTGCAATTTCACCAGTTCACCTAAGCCAAATTCCACAGGTGAAGTATCTCTAAAAAATAGTGAAGATAATATTGCATTAGTGCTGTCGAAAACTCAGTTGAATTCCTGGTCCTCCTATCCACAAGCTAAATGACCCTGGGGAAGTAATTGAGTCTTTGTAAGCCTCAGTTTTCTCATCTATGAAATGGAGAATAAGCATACTTACCTGGTAGTGTCATGTGAAATGCCATGTGTAAAAGCACTTTCTAAAATGCAAGACTTTACACTGTCAAAGGAATCATTTTTATTCTGTGAAATCCAAAATGGAAAAAAAGATCCTTGTCCTAGAGGACAGTCTTGGTGATGGTGGGGCTAAGTTTCTATTGGTCTTCTCCGGAGGTCAAGTGGTTCTTGCCCAGTAAGAGCCCAGAGCAACATGACAATGCTTTTTTTTTTCCTTTCTTTTTTAAAATTCTTATTGTGGTGAAAAAATATGTAACAAAACATTTGCCATTTCAACCATTTTCACCTGTACAATTCAGTGACATTAATTACGTTAGCCTGTTGTGAAACACCCACCACTGTCTGTTTCCAAATTTTTTCATTACCCTTAACAGAAACTCCATGCCCCTTAAGCAGTACCTCCCCATTTCCTCTCCCACCTGCCCCTGGTAACCACTAATAAGCTTGGATCTCTGTGCATTTGCATATTCTAGGTATTTCATGTAAGTGGGATATTCCAGTGTTTGTCTTTTTGTGTCTTACTTATATTCTCAGTATAATGTGTTCAAGGTTCATCCATACTATAGTATGTATCAAGACTTCATTTCTTTCTATGGCTGAATAATAATACATTCATTGTATGTATACACTACATTTTGCTTATCTATTCACTGTTGATGGACACTTGTGGCTATAATGCTGCATGAGAGTACTTTCTTAATCACTGTTATATTTCTAATACTTGGCATCCAGTAGATGCTTGATAAATATTTGTGGAATGAACAAGCACTCCTTGCTTAACCTCTCTTCTCCCCAGTATCAGTTGCACAGGTTCATAGAATCTTTGGGCTGGAAGGGCCCTTGAGATATCATCTAGAACCAAAAAAACCAAACCAAACCCACTGCTGTCAATTCCAGCTCATAGCGACCTTGTAGGACAGAGTAGAACTGCCCCATAGAGTTTCCAAGCCTGCAAATCTTTACAGAAACAAGCTATCACATCTTTCTCCTGTGGAAAAGCTGGTGGGTTGGAACCACTGACCTTTTAGTTAGCAGCCAAGCGCTTTAACTGCTGCACCACCCAGGCTTCTTTCATCTAGAACAGTAGTTTCTAAATGTTGATCTGGGACTAATGAAGACTTGCCTACATGAGAATCTTTTGAGAGCTCATTAAAATAGAGATGTCAGGCTCTGTCCTGGGAATTCTGATTGAGTGGATCTGAGGCAGAGCCTGGGAATCTGCATTTTTAACAGATTCCCCAGGTGATGGCATGCAGCAGGTCTGTACACTGATCCAGCCTTTCCCACTCTCTTCATGCAGAACCACGGCTAACACATTGCACGAAAGAACCCATTTCCTAAAGACCTCCGTGGACATTTTTCAGCCTCCTTCACTAGAGATGTTCTGAATATCAGGTGGTCATGTAAAACATCTGCGACTCAGGTCATCTTGGTTCCCTCATTCATTTACCCATCTATTCCTATAAACATGTATTATGCTCCTCCATGCGCCACACACTGTGCTAGTTTATTCTATGACATTCCTTCTCAGGAGATACCCTGCCATCACAAACCACATGATTTTAAATCTCTACTTTTTCCTTTTATGATTAAATAGAGATAGAAGAATGTTCTCCTTTATGCTTTACTGTTTGCTTTTCTCTTTTGCGGGGGGTTATCTCTAAACTAAGGAGGAAATTTTTCTTCCCATAAATGATGAACCGCTGAATGCTTCAGAATCATGGGTCAAACAGTGTGGAGGGGCCTTGAGACACCATCCTGGGCCTTCAGCAATGTCAGGTAGCATCACCCCAATTTCCCCAGTTGCAAACAAATAAATAAAAGTCAGGAACATTAAGCGATTTCCCAAGGTCAGAATCAGGAGATGCCAAAGTGGAGTCTAGGCTGCCTATCTTCTAATGCAAACCCTTTTATTTCTTAAAATGATGTTTATTCTGAGTTTTTGATTCTAAAATAATATATGTGAGAGAAATATTCTTTAATTTCAAAATACTACCTTTCCAGTATTCATCTGGCTGGCTTGAGGAATGGGCCTTTTCTTTTGCAGGGCTCATAATTACTTATTGATGTCTTATATTCACCAGAGTAGGCTATGAATAAATATTACACACCCCCCAAACAGAGCCAGCCAATATCTATTAAAGGTAGATGAGTAAAATCTTGTGAACTGTATTCTCCTAGGCTGTAGTAAGCCTCAAGTTGTTCCCAGTGTCTTTAGCCCTGGAAGGTACAAAGCTGCCCTCTGAGCCCTGCTTCTCCTGTCTTTACTGCATCTGTTCCAGTGATGCTTGGTTCATCTGTCACCAGCAGACCCCACAGTTGGCGGGGAGACAGGTTCCCAGGCAGTTCTGAAAGCTGTCGTGGCAACTGCTGCAGTAGGGGTGCATCAGCTGGGGGCCCCTTTGGGCAAAAAGAAAAACCCAAATGCAGTTGCTGTTAAGTTGATTCTGATTCATGATAACCCCATGGGTATCAGAGTAGACCTGTGCTCCACAGGATTTTCAGTGACTGGTTTTTTGGAATTAGATCGCCAGGACTTTCTTCCAAGATGCTCCAAACTTTCCCATCTCAGCCAAGCAGATTAACTGTTTGCTTCACCCAAGGACTCCTTTTCCTCTAGGCCCCCAACTTAAACTTCCACAGGGCCCAAGGCTGATGCTGCCCTTCTGTGGCAAGTCACCTTCTGTGGGTGGGTGGATCCATATCCCTGACCTCTGTGTTGGAGGGATAGGCTAATCACAGATTGCATTTTTCATTTTAAATGAAGTTTGGCTAGATTTTATTGTGTTATGTTGAAGGCTGTCTAGATAAACAAAGTGCCTTCATTTGCTTACGTTTATCCATAAGTCAGCAGAAGGGGTGTGAGCACCAGAGAAGGCCTTGTGACCAACAGCAGAGAGACTCACATCCTGGGAGACATTATGGAATAGGACTGTGGTGACTATGGTGGCCTTCACAAGGGCAGTGGCAAGCCTGAGATTTCCTGTATTTTCTGACTCAGCAAAACTGGATGCCTTGTGGCCCCAAGGAAAGGGCAAACTGCCCTACCTTTTTTTTTTATTTTTATTTTTGCCTAGCATGTAGAAAAGATTCTTGATTTGGTGAGGCTGCTGGTCTTTGTTCTTTTCTATCTCTGTTGATAAAAATATTGTTGATATTTTTATGTGTAATAAACATCATGAATTTTCACCATGTATTGGTAGTGTGAGCATTTAAAATACTCCCTTACTTGGTTAGCAGTGCGTCTTCTGAAATTCAGGGGATCTAAAGAAATTAACTTTTTGAATGTCAATAAAACCAGTTGCCATTGAATCAGTTTCACTCATGGTGGCCCATGTGTGATCACCAGGCCTTTCTTCCCCAGCACTTCTGGGTGGATTCGAAACACCAACCTTTTGGTTAGTAGCTGAGCACAAACACAGAAGTGTTTGTGCCACTCAGGGACTTTGAACATCAATAGATGTTACTAATTAAGAAATTGATAAAACGTGCATCTTTTCCTCTCCCTTCTCCTGCTCCTTCACTCCATCAGCTGGTTCAAATCACTTAAAAATAAAAGTATTTTCTGTAAATAGTTTCGATCTTCATATTAATTCAGATTTCTTGCCTGCCTCTTCCTCTCTCTGGGGCCGCTGCCAGTCCTCACCGCCTCCCTTACCCCCAAGAGAGTTGAAATTAGGGAATTTTTTGCTCTATTTGCAAAACTGTGAACACAGGACCAGCCCAGCAGTCTGACACTTGGTGCCTGTCCCCTGAGTGTTCACAAGGACATTTGCATATTTCCTGAGGAGGAGAGTCATAGAAAGCCACCAGTGTCAGCCACATGGCCACCCTTCAGGGATAACTGGAGTGGAAGGACATGCTTCATTGTGTCTCAGCTTGGGATTTATTTTGATGCTGCGAAGTGGGAAGCGGAAGGGGACAGTCTAGGGCGAAAGGAAGACAGATGAATGGTTAATGGAGGCTGAAGTGGCAGATTGAGAGCGAGCACAAACACACTAGACAGACCGATGGATTGATAGATCGGACCAGGAGATGTAAATAGGACAGTTTATCTAACCTGTTTAGGGTCTCTCCTTCTTATCTATCCATCTATTTATTCATCTGCCTTAAAACACGGACTGCTAGGGGAACAGACAGATAACATGAGCAGGATGGATTAGCGGCAGGTAGGGAGTCCCGTGGCGTCACCCGGCTTCAGGGGAGTGGAAGGGGCCTCAGGATCTGGAGGACAGTTTGCAGTTGCTTCCGTGGGGGATTAACTGGCCCCTTCTGTGCCCCAAATGAAAACAAGACCAGCACTCAGATGGAGAAGGTAAATCGGGCCTCTGAGTGCCTGCTCCCCACCCTCCTTCTCTAGGCCCTGCCTCTGACAATGTGCAGGTGTTCTGTTCTCAGCCCCAGAAAGTGGACAGCTGCCAATCTGAGAAGGAAGCTGAGAGAGCAGGGCTTGGCGCTGGCATATATTTTTATCCCAAAGCCTTGCTTTAAATTCCAGTCAGGCTTCCAGTCTTGCAACATCAACAGGGGAAAGGAAGAGGGGGAAAAAAGAGAAGAGGAGCTAATGTGCTCTGGCTGTTTCGGAAAGCTGTCAGCTGTCAGGTCTATTTAACTGACAACCTGGTCTCCACAGCAGAGGAGCCTGGTGAGAGGGAGGGTTGGCCTGGGGCTCGGGGAGGGGACAGGGATACCACACCGCAGGGTGAGCGCCCCTGCCACCCACACACCCTGCAGTGGGCCTGTCAGGGGCACAGGAGTGTGGTGGGGTACGCTCTCTGTTCTCCTGGCCATCCTGGGGATGAGGACGCAGGGTACAAAGGGTGCTGTGTTGTGGAGAGGTCAAGTCGTCTCAGGACATCCAACAAAGGAGAGGCTTCTTAGGGATAAGGCAGCAAGACAGGGGAGGAAGAAGAGGAAGAGGAGGGTGAGGATACTCAGAGATTTCCAGAGCTCAGGCCCCTACAGCTACATGGGTGAAGGGGAATCCTATATTTCACCCTTGTCACATTGGGATTGAGTAATGACCTTCAGGCTAGCTATCAGCAACTCCAAGGATGAGCAGGCCCCTGCCTCCTCTCATCTACTCACCCTGGCTTCCATGATTCCCTTCTTTCTCTTCTTCTCCTTTCCTTTTGCTGCTCTTAAACTCTTATGTATGAAATTCCTTTGAATCCCAAGATAATCTTTTTCAGGGCAAATTCTTGTGTCAAGTGGGAAGACAGAGCTGGGCTTGGTTCTAGTCCCTACTGCTTACACATGTGTGACCTTGACTGTAGTCATACTACTTACTCATATGTGATCTTGGGCAAATCAGCCTTCTTATATCTAAAAGGGAGATAATAATCCCCAACCACGGATCAGACAAAACTGCATATATGAGACATTTCATATGCTATAGGGCCTTTAAGACGTGATTCTTCGCTGATTTATCTTTGTTTCCTTGACAGCCCTTAGCACAAAGACTTACACAGAGTAGGCACTCACTCTAATAGTCAAACGAGCAAAATAAATACATGGATGAACAAATACAGTAGAGGAATATTTCTCTGTGTTTGATCATGGAACATCTGGGCCCCAGTCCAGACCTACAGAATCAGAAACTCTGGGTGGAGTCTGGGAAACTGCGCTTTCAGTTAGCTGCTCAGATAGTCAATGTTGCAAATAATTGGGAAATTTCTGTTCTAAGTAGGAAAGCCAAGGGCGTATAACAAGGTTTTGTGATGTGTTTCAAGGGTAAGGACTGTCTCACTCATCACTGAAACCCCTGCACATAGCACAGTGCCTGATACACAGAACAGGCACTCAGTAAAGGTTTGGGGGATGAATGGATTACTAGAATGATACCTCAGGACAAAGCTGTATTTCTAGAGTGTTACAATCAACTTTTTGGTAAAAAAAAAAAACGCTGTTGGAGATTCAATGATGAATAAGCGCAGTCCCTGCCCTCAACAAAGTCATATACAGACATGATTCTAAGACCTAGATAAAGAACATCTGTAGAACTATACATGGGGGCATTATACAAAAAGAGATAAATATCTCATGAGATAGGGCAGGGCGAAGACCAGGGTGAGGCAAGCGAGGGACTTAGGACACAGAATTTAAGAAGGCACTACTCACTCTCGGGTTTGTGTAATTGCCTCCTTAAATTGTCACTCTAGGTGCCTTGCTTGTTTCACCTAGTCCTGGCCCTGGGCTAAGAGGAGGGGTTAGGAGAGGTTTCTGGAAGGAGGTCATCAAGTCTGAAAAGAAGAAGAGGAAGGAGTTTGCCAGCTGACTCTTAAGGAGAAAGGCATTGCAGGCAGAGGGAAGAGCGTACACAGAGCAGAGGTAAGTATCTGCCCACATTTGGAGGTGGCAAAAAAAAAAAAAAAAAACAACTATTGCTGTCGAGTCGATTCTGACTCATAGCGGCCCTATAGAACAAAGTAGGACGGCCCCATAGGGTTTCCAAGTTGCGGCTGGTGGATTCAAACTGCTGACCTTTTGGTTAGCAGCCAAGATCTTAACCACTTCGCCACCAGGGCTCCTTTGGAGGTGGCCGGAGAGTAAAATTAAAAGTGGAGAATGGGGAGAGATGACCAAGATGAGGAACAGAACACGGAGGGTCTTGTCAGCCGTATTAAGGGCCTTGGAACTTGTTCTATTGGCTCTGGGAAGCGGGGAGTTGATGTGGTCATTTTGTGCTTCCAACAGAATACTCTGGTCAGTTTCTAGATGCTGTGCTAACCAATTCGTAGACAATTTGAACCACAAATGAGAGTCACATATATAACTAAATTTTCTAGTAGCCACATTAAAGAACTAAAAGTAAAAAGAAAAATTAATTTTAATAGCATATTTTCATTTAACCTAATATTTCTAAAATCCAAAATACACTCATTATAATCATTTCAACACATAATCAATGTTAAAAAGATATTGATGAGATATTTATTTTTGTACTAAGTCTTCCAAATTTATACTTACAGCACATCTCAATTTGGTCCAGCCACATTTCAAGTGCCCAATAACCACATGTAGTTAATAGCTACAGTATTGAATAGTACAGGTCTTACGAGTCCTGGAGTAGTGCAAATGGTTAACAACCGGAAGGTTGGTGGTTCAAGTCCACCCAGAGGTGTCTCAGAAGAAAGGTCTGGTATTCTACTTCTGAAAAATCAGTCATTGAAAACCCTGTGGAGCACAGTTCTACCCTGACACACATGAGGTCACCATGAGTCAGAATTGACTTAACAGCAACTGGTTTAAAGGATGGGCTCCAGAGGCTAAAAAATAGAGGCAGGCTTTTGCAAGGCTTCAGGGTAGAGATGATAAAGTTCTAATCCAGAGTTTTGATAATGGGAATGGAGAGAAGGTGACAGATGGTCAAATGACTTAGCTTTTCCTAGTCTTTGTGAAATTGAGATATTGTATTTTTACGCAAATAAAGCATTCCTTCTATGTTTGTTTGCCAACTGTGCCCTCCCCCTGCGAGGTATTTTCGTAAGCGTGTTCTGCTAATTTTTTTTTTACAGAAACATGTAAAAAAAAAAAATTGGTGTGGTGCTTATGAAAATACCTCACAGGTGGAGGGTGCAGTTGGCAAACAAATGTAGAAGGTGCGTGTTGTTTGCTTAAAAATACGGTAACATTATTCACCTTCCCTGCCTTATATAAAGATTCTTCTACATCATGTACATAAAACAGTCAGCCCAGGCTGGCAGAGAATGTGTGCTTAGCCAGTATTGTCTCCACCACCCAGGCTGTTTGCCTTCATCAGGAATAAGAATTAGCTTCCCACTTGAGTGAGTGGTGTCTAAAACACTGCATGGCACAGTACCAGGCATGGACTGTGGGTATGAGAGGAGTCACTGCGTAGTAGCTCCACTGTCCTGCCCAGGGGTCTCTCTACACATCACCCAAGTGAAGGGAGTGAGTACCTACCTGCCTTTCATGGGAATGTGGGAGTGTGCAGAGAAGCCAGTCCAGAGAGGCAGGGAAGCAGAATTGCTGACATTCTGGGCAGCGACCACTGTATCAGCAGCCAGCAGTTGGCAGCGGCTGCAGATGATTGAGAACCAAACAGCATAAATGGAGGAGCGTGAACATCGTGGAGTGCCAGGCTGGCATGGTTAAGTGCAAGAATGTTTCCCCAGAGCCCACATTCCCTGCCTTAGGTTGGCATGGCCAGGCTCTCTCAGGGAATGCCCCCAGCCAAACCCCTGTGCACAGATGAACAGCTTCTATGTACATTGGGAGAAGAGAAAAAAATACGTTTCGTGTAGGTGCAGGATACAGCCCTGCAGACAGCATTGCTCTGTGCCTGAGGAGAGAGGGTAGGGAGGAGGAAGATAGGTCATTTTCAGACCCATGAGAAGTCCGTGCAGGGTGTCTAAAGAATAACATAGAGGCTAAAACTCTGCTGCCTTATTAGGTCCTGATCCCAGGCAAGTCCTCCTAGTCTCACCAAGGTGACTTTCAGAGGAATATTTGTTTATTTTCAAAATGATTATTCTGAACAACCGAAGTCACTGGGTAGATGCTGAGAATCTAAAAAAGTTACCAAGTAATTAATGCCTAGAGCTTGTGAAAAGTGCAGCTCACCCTGAGGTTCCATCTGACTCACAGGGATTTGCTGTCTCCGTATTAGTAAGGGAAGGCCAACTGGTATAACAAACAACCCCAACATCCACTTGGATGACACAACAAATGATTGTTTGTGTAACTGTCTGATGTGTAGGAGCAGCTGTCCTGGACAGCTCTCTTCTCAGCACCAATCCCAGGGCCCTGGTTCCTTCCATCTCACGGCTCTAACTTTCTCCATATCCTCAGAGCCCTTCCCCTTCTGCTAGTAGGAGGTGGACGAAAGAGGAGGATTGCATGTCAGAGCACCCATGGGTCAGTCCTGGGAGGGGGTACATCACTTTTAACCAATCCTTGTGTCCAGAACTCGGGCACATGGCTATGCCTACCTTCAAGAAAGGCTGGCAAATATAGACTAACTATGTGCCAGGAAGAAAGGAAAAGTTTGTTAAACACTAGTCAGTCTTTGCCACAATTAGTCACTCTTTCTTTCTCTCTGAAGAGACTAAGATATGCTGTTCTTGATCTGATTGACCCTGGAGGTTTGAGAGCCAGGAGACTGCAGGAGAGGGACAATAGTAATCAGAGGGTGATGCTCTGGACTTGCAAGGTGATTATTAATCAGGACAATGTCATAGTCAAGAAGTTACAATGCCAAGCTGCATTTTTTTCTCCCTTATATTCCAGACCTATTTGTCTTGAGTCAATGGAAGGTCCTGCAACCAGAGGGTCAACAGAGCAAAGGACCAGGCTAGTCTCCCCATCACTAATTGGAACCAGGTTTTCATCCTTGTGCCTCATCCCCACCCCACCAGAAAAGCTTACTGGATTACTTTTTGCTTTAAAAAGCAACTCTGAAGGTCCAGAAGAAGCAATATTATCTGCCAAGGTGTGGGGATTCCAGACAGCGAGACACTGTGACAGTCCAGGTGGGGTGATAATAGAGATGGTCGTTGTAACAGATGTTATGTTGCCCCACACAGGTTCCTTCTTCAGGGTGACACATACATCCACTAGTTTCTTGGAATATCAACTACTAACTGTTCACAGCTATGCCTATCGTTAAGAACTGCCTTCCATCACAAGGAACTACCTTGCCTAAAGTTATGCCTCCCCCCAGGAAGGTGGTCCATGGCCAGTGACTGCCTAATTTGGGTATTGTGGTTGATGAATTATTTCTGTGTGTGGCCTTTCTAGCCATGGTCTTGTAACTGTCACCCAGTTGATTGGGTGGGACTGTGTAATAGGGTAATTGTGGCCCACCAAGGGGATTGGTCAGTTTTGCCTTAGAAGAGGGCCAATTCCAGAGCAGAGAGGAGGATCCTACCACCACCAAGGAAGAACAGCCAGGAGTGGAGAGTGTGTCCTTTGGACCCAGGATCCCTGCACTGAGAAGCTCCTAGAAGCTGGAGACTGAGAGAGAGAGACAGAGCAAGCTGTAACCCTGAAGGCGGTGAGAAGCAGTGGCAAGAGAGACCTGGCAGCAGGAGATGGCAGAGTGGGCTTCCCGGCCCACAGAGAGAGAGCTGAGTGTCTTTGGAGAGATGCCTAGGGCCTGCAAGTACGGTTGGGAAGAGGCTGTCCTGATGAAAGAACTGTATCCTGAGTGTTCCTGAGCCTGAATTGTAACTGTTATTTCTGTTATAATAAACCCCATAATCGTGAGTATGGTCTTTGAGTTCTTTGTGGCCATTGCAATGAATTACCGAACCCAGCAGAGAAGTGGAGAGTTCTGTGTGAGGGATAGTTGGTGTTAGAATTAGTAAAGATGGTGGAGAGAGGCGGCTTGTCTGGCCTCCACCTCATGAAAGTCAGTCTCGTGCTGTTGATCTTGGTTCTTCTTCCTCCTTGTGGGATTGGAGGAAGTCAGACATATCCCCCAAGCCATTTTTACAGGTATATGGAAGTTTGGCCCTCTTGCCTAAATTTAAGACAACTCTGAAGTGCCATTCAGACTCCAGAGCTCCTTGTGGAATCAGTTTAGGCATCAGTTACAACTTCGTTGCAAGTCAGCTTCTCCCTCTGTCTAGTCCTGCCTTCTTCACTTACAGATGTATCTCCCAAGAGCTTTCCCCAATAAAACCTCTACAAGCAACGTAACTATCTAAGAATTAGTTGACATAAGACATGATCTTGGGAAGTAGACTTCAAAATGGAGTTTTTTAGGTGAGTTTATCATTGGCTCTTTTGTGCGTTTTTGTAGGCCAAAGGGTGGAATGTTATGGATTGAATTGTATCCCCCCAAAAATATGTGTCAACTTGGCTAGTCCGTGATTCCCAGTATTGTATGATTGTCCACTATTTTGTCATCTGATATAATTTTCCTATCTGTTGTAAATCCTACCTGTATGATGTTAATGAGGCAGGATTAGAAGCAGTTATGTTAATGAGGCAGGAGACAATCTACAAGATTCGGCTGTGTCTTAAGTCAATCTCTGTTGAGAGATAAAAGAGAGAAGTGAGCAGAGGGACATGGGGAACCTCGTACCACAAAGAAACAAGAGCCAGGAGAATAGCACATCCTTTGGACCCAGGGTCCCTGCTCTGAGAAGCTCCTTAGCTGGAGAAGATTGATGACAAGGACATTTCCCCAGAGCTGACAGAGAAAGAAAGCTTTTGCCTGGAGCTGGCATCCTGAATTGGGACTTCTAGCATCTTAGACTGTGGGAGAATAAATTTCTCTTTGTTAAAGCCATCCACTTATGGTGTTTCTGTTATAGCAGCACTAGATAACTAAGACAATGATGTTTCGAGGGAAGGTCTGAAGGGCACTCCAAATGTCAAAGCAGTAAGCAATACACTGGTGAGAGGGGCATCACGTCAGTGATGCTGTCCACTATAGACCAGGGCTGATGGTAGGAGAAGCTAGTGCAAAACCCTGCTTCCTAATAACAACAAGCTTGGTTGGATGCCCAAGACAATAAAGGTCCAGATTATGGCACTAAACCTTTAGTGGCAAGGCAGTTTCCATTACTGCAATGAAGCAAGGTGGCTACAAATATTACATGTGGCAAAATTCAAGTGGCATTTGGCATAGAGGGATACCTAATCTTTAAAGAGCTGTGGAGATAGTAATGGTACTTGATGTTTCCAGAGGCAAGTTAGATGAGCAGTCAACAAGGATATTGCTTAATGTGCACAAGCAAGAGACAACAAGGATGGATGATAAGATGGCTGAAGGGAGCCTCCTAAATTAAAGTTCATGTTCCTTTGTCAAGTTTCCAGACCAGAGTCAGTTCTCAGACCCACAACACTGGAGGCAGAAAAAGAGTCTGGTTTCCTATGAAGAGTAATCCTGCAACTCCATAGCAAATGTATTAAGTTGAAATTCCTCCAGTCCTTACTCGAAGGAACTATGGCCATTTACTTGACTAACATTCCATTTGGGGACAGGGAAATACCCAGAGTTTTCAATGATTGTTGGACACAGGGTCTGAATTGACATTGATAATCCAGGGACCTAATATGGCCCAATGGCTCCCTGTTAGAGTGAGGCTATATGGGGTCAGGAAATAATTGGGATCCTGAAGCCAAGGTCTGGCTCACAAATGGGCCCACTGGATTTATGGATTCATCTAGTTATCATGTACTGGGATAAATGGGGTAGACATACTTGGAATTTGGGAAAACCCCTCACATTGGTTCCTTAACCTACAGGATTCCTGATTTCAAAATTTACTACAAAGTTATAGTAATCAAGACAGTGTGATGCTGGGTTAAGATAGACAAATAGATCAATCAAATAGAACTCAAAGTCCAGAAATAAACTCATATATATATAGTCATTTGATTTTTGAAACATGTGCTAAGACTATTCAGTGGGAAAGGAAAAGTCTTTTCAACAAGTTATGCTGAGACCGCTGTATATCTACATACAAAAGAGTGAAGTTGGACCCCTTCATCGCCCCATATACAAAAACTAACTCAAAATGGATCAGAGACCTAGATGTAAGAGTTTATAAAACTGTTTGTTAGAAGAAAACATAGGCATAAACTACATGACCTTAGGTTAGGCCATATTTTCTTAGATACGATGCCAAAGCATAAGCAACAGAAGAAAAAAATAGATAAACTGGATTTCATCAGAATTTAAAACATTTGTGCATCAAGAAGCACTACAGGAAACAAAAAGACAATCCATGGTATGGGAGAAAATATTTGTAAACTATTTATCAGATAAGGAACTTATATCAAGAATATGTAAAGAACACTTATAACTCAACACTAAAAAGATAAGTAACTCACTTTAAAAACGGGCAAAGGACTTGACTAGACATTTCACCAAAGATATACAAACAGCCAATAAGCCTGTGAAAAGATGCTCAGCATCATTAATCATTAGAGAAATGCACACGAAAACCATGAGATACCACTTCACATCCACTAGGATGGCTTTAATAAAAAAGTCAGATAATAACAAGTGTTGGCAAAGATGTGCAGACTTGCTGTTAGGAATGTAAAACGGTGCAGCCGCTTTGGAAAACAGTCTGGCAGTTCCTGAAAATGTTAAACATAGAGTTACCATATGACCCAGCAATACCACTTTTAGGTGTATACCCAAGCAAATTGAAAATACACGACCACAAAAAAATGTGAACACAAATGTTCATAGCAGCATCATTCATAATAGCCAAACTGCAGAAACAACCCAAATATCCATCAGCTGATGAATAGATAAACAAAATGTGCTATGTACATGCAATGGCTTATTATTCACCCATTAAAAGGAAGTTCTGATACATGCTACAGCATGGATGAACCTTGAAAATATTTTGCTAAGTGAAAGAAATCAGACACAAAAGACTGCATATTGTATGATTCCATTTGTATGAAATGTCCAGAATTGGCACATCCATAGAAATAAAAAGCAGATTAGTGGTTTCCAGGGGCTGAGGGTAGGGGATGTGGGAGATGCCTACTAATGAGTACAGGATGTCTTTCTGGTATGGTGTAAATATTCTGGAATTAGTGGTGGTGGTTGAACAACTTTGTAAATAAAAACTACTGAACTGTACACTTTAAAAGAGTGAATTTATGATATGAGAGTTGTATCTCAATAAGATGGCTGTTTTTAAAAGAAGAAGGGGTAAGGGGAGCAGGAGGAAGAGAAAAGAATGAAGGGCAGGAGGCTTGGATGTGCAGTGTGAACATTGGGCTAACTCATCATTGTATCTGAATATGTGCTTAGCATGTGCTGCTCCCTTTGCTTAGAATATTCTCCCCACCTTTCTGCCTATCTGAGTCTTATACTCTAGCATAACCAGAATCAAAACTCTGCCTCCCTCATGTCTGTATTCAAAAACTCTATGGCAGTAATGCACCCTGGCTCCGCATCAAAGAATTCAACCAGGAAATGACTGCAATCCAGTACTTGCTAAAAGCGCACTTAAGATGTGCTGATAGAAGGAGACAGTCCAATGGGCGTGTTAACTAGCCGTTCTCTTAGATACTCCAGGCTCTATCACTGCAATAAGTTATATCATCAGAAACAGTGTACCTGGACCACATGACCCAGCCAGCCAGAGACATTTCAGTAATGAGTTATGTTGTAATATTATATTCTCTACTTTTATAGAGGGTCTGTGTAAGAAATATCCATTTGAATGGCTTATCTGTGTCTTCCACAAAACTGTAATTGAAGACCTTTTCCATTATATTACCCAATGACCCTTCTGTAAGGGCCCAGATAATAACTCCCTCTCTGTTTCCGGGAAGAAGTTTGCTTTTGCAGTAAGATGGATTTTTTTTTTTTTCCTCTTTCTTTTATTTCCCCCAGACAAAGAAACTGCCTAATGCAATACAGACCACCCACACTTACTGAGCCCTGACTCTGAGCCTGGCTCCTCCCTTTGTATGCTTTATCTTATTTCATCATCACGACATCCTGTGAGAGGTTGTTGTTCACCGCTGTCAGTTGGCCCTCAGTTTATGGCGACCCCATGAACTGTTGTGATCCATTGGGTTTTCACTGGCTGCTTTTCAGAAGTAGATTGCCAGGCCTTTCTTCCTAGTCCATCTTAGTCTGAAAGCTCCACTGAAACCTGTTCATCATCATAGCAACACACAAGTGTGCACTGACTGACAGGCAGTGGCTACACATGAGGTGCCTGGCCAGGAATTGAACCCAGGTATCCAGCACGGAAGGCTAGCATTCTACCACCGAACCACCAGTGCTGTCTGTTCTGTGCAGTCGCCAACACTGCTTGTCATTAAGTGGATTCCAACTCATGGCGACCCCATGTGTGTCAGAGGAGAAATGCGCTCCCCTGGGTTTTCAATGACTGATTTTTCAGAAGTAGATCACCAGGCCTTTCTTCTGAGGTGCCTCGGGGTGGATTCAAACTTCCAACCTTTCAGTTACCAACCAAGCGCTTCGTTTGCACCACCCAGGGACTCTATCCTAATGAGATAGACACCGTTATTTCCCCTCTTTCACAGGTATGCAAACTGAGGCTAAAAGAGATTAAATGACATATCCCTCCTTTCACAGTTCGTAAACTGGGAATGAGCCCCAAAGCAGCTTGACTCTAGAAAGCGTACAGAGTTTAAGCTTCTGCTTTCTTAGCTGGAGAGCCTCCCTGCAAATTAAATTTTCTAAGCCACCTGCAACTTTTTGAATTAAGAGAGCGTACAAACTAAACACGTGCTTGTTTTATTCCCCACGGCTCCTAGCTGAAAATGTCAATAAATAATTTTGATTGATTCATTCTTCCAAATTCTGAGATCCTTGGAAGAATAACCCCACCTAAATTCTGATGGTTGTTTTTATTAATGATGCAAGGGAGGTAATCTCACAGTTTGGAGGAAAGAAAGAACTGAAAACCAAAAATAAATCATTTCATTTCTTAGATGAGGTACCTAGGGAGTGTGTGGCATTCGCCTGTAAATGGGTACTCCCGAGCACCTTAGCAGTCTAAAGTCTGGGGCCTCTGGGTGCTTGCACATGGCTGGTTTGGATTTAATCATGTCGTCTGATGTATGTGTATTTCTGTAGAGTGACAGGTACTCCCTGTCCCACTTCTGAACAGATTTACTCTGATAGGCTTTGGGGAAAAGACCTTTGCTCAGCCAGCATGATTCAGCTGGTCTGTGGGGCTGCTTATCTGTAAATACACATTCATAAGCAAGCTCACTCAAAGCCCTCAGAACTTTGATTTAGTTAAGTTTCCTTTCTTTCTTTTTTTTATTTCTTTTCTCTCTCCTTTTCCTTCTTATCCCACAGGTGTATGTAGGTCAAACACCTGGCTTCTAATTGGTTGAGATATTAAAGGCCAGCCGATCGCCAAGATTTTCCTAAGTGACATCCCCACCTCTGAGCAAGACGTGATTGAATCTTCAATTTCTTAGCATCTGCACGACTTGGGAGAGGCGTTGGTGGTTCAGTGGTAGAATTTTTGCCTTCCCTATGGAGACCAGGGTTTGATTCCCAGCCAATGCACCTCATGCACAGCCACCACACTCTGTCAGTGGAGGTTTGCGTGTTCCTAGGATGCCGAACAGATTTCAGTGGAGCTTCCAGACTAAGATGGTCTGGAAAGAAAGGCCTGGTGATCTACTTCTGAAAATCAGTCAATGAAAACCCTATGGATCACAATGGGTCTGATCCACAGTGGATCATGGGGATGGTGCAGGACCAGGCAATGTTTCTTTCAGTTGTGCATGACCCCATGGCAGCTAACAACACCACCAACTCTCTGGGAAGCTCCTGTTTTAGTGCCCTGAGCACTGCAGGAAGATAATAGACATGCTTTCTAAGAGCTCAGTGCTCAAAGTGTGGTCCTCAGACCGCCAGCAGCAACATCACCTGGGGGCTTGTTAAAAATGCAGAATCTCCATCCCCATCTAAACCTACTGCATCAGAATCTGCAGATAAATCATATGCACATTGAAGTCTGGGAAATACTTGTCTTAGAAGCACCACACCCTCGAGGGTGGAGACATCTCATCTACCAGATAGACTTCCCACGGAAGTCCCTTGAGCACCTTGGGCTGAATAACAAGGCGCTGACATGGTTCCCAGGAGTCAGAAACAAGAGCACTGACCAGACTTTGTGTGTGCCTGTAGTGTGGCTCTGCTGCTGTTGATGTGGCACTCTTCTCTCTGAGAAGGGAGGCACATGTCTTTTCCTCTCATTGAGAAGTTCAGTATCTGGAGACCTGGGCGTTGCTCCCACAGCTATTAGAAGGTTCACGACAAATATTATTAATATACCTTCCAGGGAGTGGGTTGCTCCCTTTCTATGCTTCAATCCTTTGTACATCTCTACTAGAGAATACACCACTCTGATTCGTTTATGCATCTCCCCACCCATTATATTGTACAGTTCTTCTAGTAGGGGAACATGTTCCATACAGTTTTAAATATACCGCACCAAGCCTAGTGCCAGCACTTGTATGTGGAGGGAGGGAGGAAAGGATGGAGAGAGGGAAGACAGAAGGGAGGAAGGAAGGGAGGGAAGGAGAAAATAGGATGGAGTTTTAAGGAACTGAAGGAAAATGTGTAATTTGGAAGTTGGAAAGTATGGAGCAAAAGAATGCAGGGAGGTGAATGTTCAGAAAAGAAAAGAAGGAAAAATCTTAGGTGAGATGAAGCAGTTGGGTTACAGATAAGGATACAAATCAAAAATTAAGGTCACTTAAATAGTAAGTGGTTGATCCACTATGCAAATCCACGTCCTGTCTCCTGTGCCACACTGCTTTAAATGCATAAAAGCATAGAGCTAGCAGGACCTCCAGTGCCTGCAAAGGAAATCCAACTCCCTCTTTCACAAGGGAGCAAATTGAGTTCTTGACAATTGGAGTAACTTGCCCACAGTTACAGAGCTGGTTGGTGACAGAACTGGGATGAGAACCAGGTCTGCAAGAAGAAAGGTGTGTCTAGTGACAATCAGACTTGAACTGTAAAATTTTCCCAACCTACCCTTCCTCCTGAACATGCTTAATGTATCTTCTGTAGTGAAGGAAGTCAGGCCAGGAGACTCAGGCCACAGTTTTGTGTCTTGGGTAACTCCCTCAGTCTGCATTCTCTTTGTTCCGTTGCTGGAAGGAGCAAGGACTCTTGGTGTACAGCAGCTTCTGGCCTTATTTCTCTTCTTGTCCATGGCCCTAAATCCTAAATGTCGGCCACGTACTTACTATGGTGACTGTGCAACCCAAGGTCTTTGGGTGCTGGTGGTACCCAGACCCCTCTAGCCCTCACAAGGGAGGTGTTTTGTGGAAATTATCAGTTTTGTAAAGATAACTCTCTAATTGGTGATTATTTTAAAAAAAAATTAAGTTGAAAGGCAGGGTGTTGCAATTAAAAAACAGTGAGTTGATAGGCTCATCAGGAAACCAGGAAGTTCACCCCTACCTCCAGCCTAGATGGATGAATATCTACCCTATGCTTAAAGCTCCTCAGCCTGAGAGGAGTTACCTGTTATAGTTGCGGATTATATTTGCTAGAACCAATCATAGGGAAAATTGTGAAGATATTCCCACTTTTTAGCAGCTTTCGTCTCCTTTCTGGAAGATTGTCTTCTCTCCTCCATCCCCACATTCCCAAGTCCTGAGATGAATCCCCTTTCCCCAGGACCCAGATATCCTTGATAGGCAAAGAGAGGTAGAGAGAGAACCAAATTAGACTCCTGCTCATAACTCTGGTATTAGATACAACCTTGGGCCTGCTCATAACTCTGGTATTAGATACAACCTTGGGCAAGCTATTTAGCCTCTCAAGTTATTTAACCTCTTTTTCCTTGTGTCAGAAATGAGTAGATTAAACTGGATGACCTCTAATGACCTTCGAACTCCAAAAATCTAATCCTCTATTTTGCCAGTGGGTTCACTTACAAGACTTATTTCTTCCTAAGGGTATTTTAATTTTTATACAGATTGTACTGGCAGAAAAAGACCTCTCTGAAAGGCCAGTGAACAAACTTACATGATGAAATTACAGACTTTGGAAGTGATATTTTGGGGCAGGACATCATGTAGGTAAAATATCCCATGTACTCACAAGGCAGCCTTGCTCATCATGACCAATATTTTCATTTTTTGAAAGGAAGCCAAGAACTAGATCTGAATTATCTGTGATACCCAATATTTGAAGTGATCTTCATCTGTGTTCTGGCTGTTGATGCATGAGCATGCTTGCATACTGTAGCATTCTATTATCAGCAGCAGGTATTAAACATAGTATTTAGTATTAGAGGTATTAGTCTCGAACATTAGGGCAGATTAGCATTTGATGTATTAGTTCTTTAGGGTTACAATTAAAACTTGCATTCATGATGATTATCTACCTCATATTAAGAATTGAATTGTGATTTGGCTCATACTTCCACAATGAGTTCACCTGCATCGACAACCCAGTACTAATTGGTGACAATTTTTATCTGCAACAGTGCCTGAGAATAGATGGCTCACATTTTCTGATTATTAGAGATTTTAAGGCTATAATTTCAACTGCAGACAGACTTTTCTTATCATGGCATTTCTTAGCCTAGCTTTCTGAGAAACTCTATCCTGAATTCATGGTTTCAATGCTTTAAAAGCCTCCTAAGGAATCCTCCACCCCCGCTCTCCTCCTCCCTGCATTCTAGAAGCAAAATCCTTGGTCTGCTTGTTTGATGTAAGCTCTTCTGCACCAGACACCCCATCACTGTCCCAACACAGAGGAGTCAGGAATCCATCACAGATAACAGTTGAGTAGGACAAAGAAACATTTCTACTGCTGTAGTTAATTAATAATGTCTTTCAGGCCTTCTCTCAAGACATCTTGCATCTGGGCTCAGAAGGGTACTCCTAAATATTTACCAGAATGCAATACTACTATTTAGATGGAGGTGACACAATCAGCTTCATGATTTAAACCATCAAGAAGGCAAGAAGTGGGAATCCTTGTAACTGGATGTGTATATTTCTAAAACCATAGTACATCACAACATCATCTTCCTAAAGGCCTCCCAAGATGCAGAGCCAAGATAAAGAAATGCAGCATCTACCTAAGGAATCCATAGATGTGCTTTCCCTCAGTCTGGTCTCTGATTCAGAGCTGATGGGTGAGTTTCCCATCCTTCTGCACGACTGAGGCCTGGCCCAGGTGAGGACATGAGCCCTCAGGTACTGACGCAGTTCCCACCAGAGTAATCATGTCCATTTCCTGAGGCTGCACACTGCTGACTTTAACTGTGCAAAATACAGTCTCAGCTTGCCACAGTGCAAGGCAGTTGACTGTTTGCTACCTAAAAGTGTGCCTTTAACTCTGTCCACCCACTTCTACAACACATAGACATACACACTCAGAGTGCTAAAACCAGACTCTAATATCTACCTAACACCTCTTAAACCACATAACCGAGAGCTAGCAAAGCTTTCCCACCATTCCCAGCCACCTTTCCACCAAAAACACCCTCCTCTGGCACATCTCAACACTCCTGTGGATGATGACATCTGCCAGTTCCATCTCTCACAGGTGAGGAGCTTGGTACAAACTCCCCAAAGCAAGGCAGTGACTGAACCAGAAATAGGCAGCCAATAACTGTGTTCAGTTCTAGATCTTCTCCTCTGCATTTCTGCATTTCTACCCTAGAAGCTTTCAGGGCAATTGTGAAGAAAAAAATGCCCTAGGCTGCTCATCTATCAAGGATTTCAGGGCTCCTAGGTTGAAAGACAGTGCAATGCATAAATACAATGCCGAATTCTTCTCTATGCAGCAATAAACCTAGAAGGCTCTTGGGCAGAGACGCGTGACCATCCTTTCATTGTGTCCCAGTTCATTCTATACCAACTGCGATGTATCACAGGTAGGGAATGAGATATTTAGTATTTATGTGGTGACTTTCACCTCAATAAAATGAGGGTTGTCATGCCTACACATTGTACTTGGAACACGTGGAAAGTAGACAGAGAAGTAGTTTTCCAAAGGACATGCTAGGAAATGATTCTTGTAGTACCTGGAGGAGGGCACTAAGGGGGAAATGATTCATTGCTTGTGTGGTATCTATCAAACCTGCATGCTGGTTGGGAAAAGTGGTGGAGGAAACCAATCCCACATCTGCATCTCTCCCCATTTCCCCAAACGGTGATCCCAGCCCATAAAATGCAGAGGATTGGGAAATTCGCCTGATGCCAGCAGCAGTGAAGCCAGAGGAGGCCTGGTAGCAGCCTTTGGCTTCAGCACAAAGGCTAGTGCTCCCCTTGTCAGCAAGAACTTTCATGTTGCTCTCCTCATAGTGGGACATTATGATTGTAGGACCTGTGCTTGACCTCATACCCGGGGAAAAAAAGAAGGGAGGAGATAGAGATACCTCCCTGGAGGAGTATGGCTTCACTTCTCATTCAAATACACTCTCTCTCGTGCGCGCGCGCGCACACACACACACACACACACACACACACACACACACCCCTTCACGCCCCAGTCAACAGAGGCATGCATTCACTTGTGTATACACTAATCAACCACCCTCCCACACAGCAATATCCTCCATCCATGGATATTCACATCTCATGGATGTAGCAAATAAAATAAATAAATAAAAAGTCCAGGCAACCCAGGGAACTATGTTCTTTTTTTCTCTATTCTCTCTCATTTTTGTCCCTAAAAAAAAAAAAAAGGCCTTTTTAAAAAATATATTAAAACAGGTAAATTTTTACTCAGATTTCATGTGGCTGGAGCAGATTGACAAGGAAAACAATCACAAAATAAATATTTTTGGTTTTTTTTTTTAAAAAAAACATTTCCTTATACATTGTCGCTGACTAACTTGACAGTACAGCTTTCGTGGATAGATTGGGTGCCATTGGAAGAGGCATCTGGACAAACCACGAGAGGAACGAACGTGGAGTAAGCCAGGGCTCTAAAACCGGGGAGGCTGAGGAAACAAAGGAGCTGGAGAGAGGGAGAGGCGAGGCAGGGCAGCAAGACCGCCTGCCTGCCCTTCTCCCTCCTCTGTGGGTTTCGTTTCTCACGTTTCCTCAGGAAGCAGGCTCTGAGGAGCAGTCCGCTTATGGGAGGCACAGGGGTCGGGGACAGCATACAAAAAGTGAGAACCAATGTGGGGAATCACGAAACAGCAACATTTTAAGAAATCTGGTTAAAAAGAATACAAAAGTGACTCCACAGAGGGTGAGGAAGAGCTCCCACCCCTCCCGTTTTTGTCCCTTCTTGCTTTCTTGAATAACAAGTGTCACTTTAAAGAATTGTTTGTTTGTTGCATGGTTTGGCTGGTTCTTTTCCTTAATCTCTCCCTTGGCTCCTATCCTTCAACTGCATTCATTTGAGAAAGCAACGACTTCCCAGATCCGAGGCTGCTGAGCTGTAGCCTCCCTGTGGGAGCACATGCGATTGTGTGCATATACATGTGGTGAGTGTGTGTGTGTGTGTGTGTGTGTGTGTGTGTGTGTGTGTGTGTGTGTGTGTGTAATGGCTGTTTCTTTCTCTCCCACCTGCTTCAGTCCAAGCCTCAAGGTCCCATCTGCTGGGTGCTGAAAGTCTCATGGGAGCACCCGGTTGGCACTAAGGTGAAAGCTTGAATTATCTCTACACCCCAGATTTGCAGGCCTCCTCCCTGCCCAGCACTGGAGTGGGCTCCCCATTAGCTACAGAGTTTGCCTGTCTCATACTCCACGGGGTTTGGCAGCTTAGAGTTGAAAGCCCTCAGGGAGGACTGGATCCTGCCCACCTCGTTGTTAGCCAGCTTTAGCCGATGCCGGAGCAAGCAGGAGAAAAGGTCAAGCCGGACTTTGCCGGGTGGAGAAAGCTGGTTCACCCGGTCCCTAAGCTCAATGAGCTGCAAGAGGGCAGAGTCCTGGGAACCTTGAGTATATGGGTAGTCAAGCTGGAGAATTAAGTCCCGGATAGCATCTGAGTCAAAGGGAAGGCTGTAACCAAAGACCTGCAAGGTGTTGATTTTCATGTAGCCCAAGTTCTTAGAGGGATCAGTCATCTCTAGAGGCTCATAGTAGATTGTCTCGTTGGAGCTATCATCCAGGGACTTGATGCGGCTCCGTAGGTAAACGTGGACCGTCTCAAAGAAGGTCTTCCACCTGTTCCCCAAGGTGATAGTCCAGTTTTGGCACTGGGCAGCTGCATCCACGTTAGTCCTTTCCCAGTCTGGGAAGTTGCCCTCATTCACGGGCATGAACCAGCTCTCAGAGTGGCTGCCCCCAAAGGGGTTGACGTAGATGGCCATGACAGGCTCCAGGGTGCTGTTCTTGGTGAGGCAGATCTGCAGAGACAAGGCCAGCATGACATGCACCAGCCCAGGCTTGTACTTGTTGCTCTTCAGTGTGAGCAGCATGCGCTTCCTCCAGGAAGGGTCAAACCAGCTTCCCAGGCGCATGTCATTGCTGATGAAGATGGAGTGCACCTCAATGCGGCTATCCCTCTTCTGCAGCAGGTACTTCAGCTCCAGGTCCTGCAGGTCTGTTTCCAATCCCAGGAAGTTCTCCAGGGACTCAGCCACCTCTGGCCGGCATAGCCCCTGGGCCAGCATGTAGCCTGGGTTGCAGCTCCCACAGCGTGTGCTGTTGTCTGGAGCACAGTGGGCACATGCTGGCCCTTCACCCAAGGCACATGGGATGGGGCTCTGGCAGGAAGATTGCTCATAGGGGCAGGTGCAACTGTGGCTCTGTTCCAGGAAGGTGCCAGGGAAGGTGCTTTCTCCACAATAGAGGAGGGACTGGATTCGGTTCCACCAGTAGAACAAGGGCCTTGAGGAGGGGAAATAAAAATGAAGCAAGAGTTAAAGGAAGTTGTACCATGCCATCCACCCTGAGGGTAGCAGGACACTGACCAATAGACAGGGAAGGCAATGAAGAGGATAAAAGCCCCAACCACATTAGTGCCTCTCTGAATGATGGAAACCCCAGTGTTCCACATTGGACTGATTGGGTAAAGCCTGAAGCTCTGTGTCTGATGGATTGGCACCATAAATAGCTGACTTCAAACTTGTATGGAAGCAGGCAAGCTCATCAATCCGCAGTACTGCCTTACTCCTTTATTCAAAAGCCTACAGAGACTCTCCAACATCTATCGAATCAAATCGAGGTTTTCAGCCTTCTAAATAAGGTCTTCCAACACCTGGCTCTCCAAACTTTCCAACTCATGCCAACTCCATCTCCATTTCACCGTTTCTGTCTATTCCCTCTGCTGCTATCACTCTTCCACTAAGAGTAGGCATTTTCTTTGGCTGACTCCCTCTTACATTTAGATATCAAGCTCTTAATGTAACCTCTTCAAAGAGGCCCTTCCTGGCCCTCCTTTCAAAAGAGCCACCTGACCCCCTTTCTAGCACATCACCCTGTTTTTATTTAATCCACAGCAATTATCAGGAGCTAAAATTATTGTGTTTATTTCTTGCTGATTTATTCATAGACTGCTTCCCTTTAAACACCACGAGAGCAGGGATATTGTATCATTCATCAACAAGAATATTTATTGGAAGAAAAAAAAATCAGTGAACCTTTCTCCGAAACCTTTGCTGGCCTGTCCTTCCCTTCTTACCCTGTGCCTCAGTTTGAGTCACACCTCTGGACTGTCGTGTAGGCAGCTCCCCTTGCCTGGAATGCTGTCCCACCTAGTATGCTCCAGGCCATTTACATCTCCTCCCTCACAATTTGGCCATGACTTTTTTTCTCCAAGGAGGCTCTCCTCTCTGACATTTCTCTCTAGTAGATCATGCTCCAAGAGACAGTGTGCCTTTTTTTCATTTTTAACAGCTCAATGGTTATTTATTTTATTGTGTAAATACATGGAAAAATTTGGGAATGCATAAGGTCGATGATTGAACAACATGATGAGCATAATTAATGTCCCTGAACTCTACACATGAAGGTTGATGAAATGGTATTGTGCCCTTTAAGTGGCTGCCACATAATTTTCTAGCTTCTGTATTTCTATGTGCTTGTTAAATCTTCCCAATTTATTAATATCCCCTATAGCTTAATACTAAGGAGCCCTGGTGGTGCAGTGGTTAAGAGCTTGGCTGCTAACCAAAAAGGTCGGCAGTTTGAATCCACCAGCCACTCCATGGAAACCCTATGGGGCAGTTCTACTGTGTCCTACAGGGTTGCTATGAATTGGAATCAACTTGATGGCAACGGGTTTTTTTTTTTTTTTAAATAGCTTAATACTAGAGTATGCAATATGAACTTAGTAATAACTTGTTGAACAAATGGATGAATGAGTGAGTGCGTATGATAATACAGCCCCACTTTGTTCTCAAGGACACTGGGTCTCAGCTTTCTTGGCACTGGTGATTCAGAGCAGAGGACTTAATACAATGTATTTCTCTTGCACCGGGTGTATGTGCTTTAACTCCACTTCTTTCTTTCCTAAAAAACTTAATAAAACGGAAGTGAGTAAGTGAGAATAAGGGTATTATTAGAATAACATTTAGATCTACTGTAATTTATAGAAAAGTAAAATCAGTCTCTCTTTTTAACTCAGACACAGCTCACAACTGAGAATAACACAGGAGTCGGTCAGCATGGCAGGAGAATCATAAAGGCAGTATGTGAGTCACTCCCAGCTTCTCATTGGAGACTGGTGGACACGGGGTTCTCCTGGCCTGAGCAGCTGTTGGGAAGGTGCTGGCCCTGGCTCTGACATCTGGGGATGCTCACCTCTCCTTAGGCAGGCGGAAATGAGGCTGCCGATGGCAGCGCTTGCAGAGGTTGAAGAGCCGGCGGACGATCCGATGAGTCTTCTTGAACAGCACTTTCAAGCTGGCTCCCAGCTGCTGGTAGCGGTGCTGAAGGTTGGTGTCCATGGCCCAGAAATGGGAGATGGCTGTAGAGTTTAGGAACCGGTCTTCTGGCAGCCTTTTCAGCAGGGCCTGGAACTCCTCTATGGGCATGAACACGGGCTGAGCTGAGAGGGAGCTACACAGAGCCCTGGGAGGGGCGGGTGGTGGGCACTTCTCATGCCCAGCTGGCCCTACTGAGTCACTGCCTGAGGAAGGAGGCTTCCCACCCACACTCCCAGGCCCTCCTCTCTTTTTAAACATATTTATTGAGATATAATTCACATGCCATAACATATGGCTCTAGGATTCTTTCCCATCCTTCCTGCCCTTAACATACCTCTGAATTTTAGAAACAGATTTCTGTCACCATCTGAGGGCTGGAGATTCTGCTTTTGGTTATGACCTTAGACACATCTCTTTAACACTCCTGATAAGTCATACACAGCACAGGCTCAGGCCAGCCTTCTTTGATGTTACCACAGCCCCGTTACGGAAGCTCCACCTCATGAAGGTGGATGTGCACACAGATGGGCAAATATGGACGTGGAGGGAAGATCAGCACTGAGCTCAGAAATTTCTCCTGGAAACTTCAGTCCCCTGAGACCAGCCTCTCCCCTCCACATCCTTCTCTCTGACTCTGTAAGACACCCTTCCTCTCTTTCCAGCTTCAGCACTTGGCCAGATACCTGTTCTCTTCTATAATAAATCCAGAAACAATTTGCTTCCCAGTTCTCAGCTCCAACTGCAAGTCTGAGTTCTTCCCAGAGTTTCCTGAACACCACATTTTCCTGAACTCACGCTCTGGTCTCTGTCATCTGTTCTGCTTTTATTGGGACCTGCAGCTACCAAGTCTTTCCTGGTGGAGGTCTGGGCGTACTCCTTCACTCATTAGCAGTAACTGATAGCAGTGAAAATTTGAAGTCATTTCCCACATGCTTAAGGGTTGTTGGAAGTCCCTAGGTGGCACAAATGGTGAAGGGCTCAACTTTTAACTGAAAGGTTGGACATACAAATCCACCCAGAGGCACCTCAGAAAAAAAGCCTTGTGATCTGCTTCCGAAAGATCATAGTCTTGAAGGTTCTATGGAGCACAGGTCTACTCTGCACACATGGGGCCGCCATGTGTCAGAATTGACTCAGTGGCATCTGGTTTAAGGGTTATCAAGCATACCTCACTGCCATTTGCTCAAAGCTCCTGGACTTGGGAAACTGGAATGTGATATTTCCCTTAGTGACTAAATGCCTTGTCTAGGACTTGAAATAGAGACACCTGAGGCCTCAGCTCATTCTGATTTCTCAAATACCTGGTTCCTCATTCCCCTAGAAGATTGGAGAAGGTGGGCACTAACAATTAACATGTGCACAGTTATTTTTATGAAACACTAAAGCATACAGGACAGCAAAGAGAATAACAAGATGAACTCCTGTGTGGCCACCGTTTAGCTTTTGCCATACCAGCTTTAGATTCCACAGCACCTAAGACAGTGCCTGACACATAGTGTGCACACTAAATATTTGTTGAATTAATGAAGTGCAAGTTAGACAAGTCCTTTGGCCCCAAAGATATTTACTTAGCTTATTAAGTCCTTAAAACACATCTCTTAGGTAGGTAGTATGTTTTTTAACACATGAATAAAAAAAAGAAAATGAGACTTGAGGTGGTGATATAACCCATTTGAAGTTACAGAGACAGTAAGTGACAGAGCCAGGATCAAGCCGAGTTTCCCATGTTCTTGCTATGCCTGCACCCCACAGCCACCTTGCATTAACAGGGAAGGATTCCTAGCCTGCTGGATGCTCACCTGACTCCTCAAACTGCCGGTTGTGAGTGGCCCAGGAGTCCTGGATCTGCAGCAGGCCATCCTCCATGGCCTGAATGTCGGCGTCGGGGCAGTTGCACTCAGGGAAGGTGGGGCCACACTTGCACCAGCAGTCATTCTCCTTGCAGATGAGCTCGCCCTCGGAGCTGCACGTGATGTAGCTGAGCGCCGCGGCCACAAAGCGTTCACGCAGGTACTCAGGCAGCAGCACCTGCAGGCCTGGGGAAAGGACATGTCAGGGAATCATTGGGCAGAACCACTGGGGCCTCAGTTTCTCACATCCAAGGTTGCAGGAGCTGCAGCTGGGATTCTGCTGACTTATGCATCACATTCTGGGCACAAGAATGGTCACTCCAGGGCCTGATCCTGCTGAGCTGGTTGGGAGAGAGGCTTACTGCTGCCCCAGTAACAGATGGGGGAGGATCTGGAAATGCAGATGAAGAACATCAAAGCCCAAGGCTTAGCCGAACCCCTCCCATCAGCCAAACTGAGAGCAGGAATATCATGACAACAGGCTTGTTGGCTGCACATCAACATTTCTAGGATGGAAAAGGGAAGATGTTTCAGATAAAAGCAGAGCATACAGCCCTTGTGGGGGAGGAATCAAGATTTGATGGGCTTTTTTCTCTGCCTCCAATAGCCATCCTGTGTCTGGATTAATTGGGATTAGCAGTAGCCATCCTAGGAAGTTACTGGATGCTGATCATCATGGGCTTCCCATCCAGCCCCAAAGACCCAGGAGGCTGGGCTAGTTAGGAGAGAAAGGTATCGTGGGCATACAGTGGCCAGGCATGATGCCAAGTACTTTCCATATACGATTGCAAGTAACACTCATAGTCATACTGAGGCACTTATAGATGAAGAAACCAAAGTCCAAAGGCCATGAGGAAACTACCCTAGGTCACAGTGCTGGTAAAGTCTGCTTGGTATCAGACCCTGTCCTTTTCCCATTCAGGTCATACTTTATAACTAGGACTGGTTGCCCCATCTCAATATGATTTAACTCTTAAGGAGATCAGGAAGTAGGATTGTGGTAGACACCCCAGGATCAGTCAGACCTGTCTTGATATGAATGGCTTTCAGCTCTACTTTTCCAATTAGCTTCCTGTAATCTTGGATATAATCCACTAAATTGCTCCAAGCTTCAGTTTTCCCATCTGTGGGAAATTAGTATATACCCATCTGTGGTGTATATCGGTTTACCCCTGTGCTGGCCACATAGTAGTACAACATATTCCTAGCTGGCTTTAAGCCATACATAGGGCAGCTGTTGGAAGATTACCAAGGGATGAACTAAGGATGCAGCCTGGGCTGTGTTCAAGATCAGACTTGCAGGAGGATCTCCAATAAGGCCTTCCCAGTTATAAAACAGTGTGGCAGGAGAGTGAGGGACCTGAGGACTTCTGGGTATGATATGCTCCCCTTTCCTCAATTGTCTGCAAGGTCTTTATTTTCACACCCTTGCCCTTGTCCTTGGCATGGAGACAGGGAGCCCAAAGCATATAGCCCAGTCTTGGCAGACCTCAAAACATTTCTTAAAATTGTCAGCAGCAGCGGGTGTTCATTGTGCTTGTTTGAGGTATACCTCCTGTTCTGAAGCTGCTCCCAAATTTCCCTGTCTTAACGTTGTGCCCACAGTCCGCCCCACAAACCCTGTTCACGTGCTTGCTTTCAACACTCACCACTCTCCAAGTCCTTCCCATCTACCTCCCCCCCCATGACCTCCCTCCTCCTCACCATAACGTTTTCCACTGCTAGAAAATAAGTGCCCTGAGCAATATCTGCATGAGCGATGGGCTATAAAATTAAATGGAATAAACTATTCCAAATGAACCACCAGACATTTTGAACTTCACTCATCGCTAATTTCCAGATGCAAACCCAGCCCATCCAGGGACATAGGAGAAGAGGGATGCTGATTGTATTAGGTAGCTCTGAAAAAAAGCAGGAGTCTTTTACTCCTCTTTATCATATATGCCTTGCTTTCTGAGGCGCTGGTGGGTTGCATCTGGCTCAGATTGCCTGGAACTAGTAATCAAAGACCTTGTGTGAGATGGTTTTATAATGCCGGGACAATAATATCTTAAACAGAGTCCAATTCAGTTAGGCCTTAAGTAAAATGAACTTCCCACACTGCCAAAGAGCTCTGTGTGAATCAATCTGCATATCCCTGGCCCCAGGATACCAGAGTGGAACAGAGGACAGGAACCGAGTACCTCCCCTTATCTCCTGGACTCCAGATCTAGTGCAATTCCCTTTCCTTTTTTATTCCCCATTTTGCTTGTTCTGCCTCCAGTCAAGGCTCCCATTCCTTGCAAACTCTTCTCCTGATCTCCCATAGAAGATCACAGACTAACAACAGAAAACAGAGACTAGGCTGTGGCAAAAGTAGCCAGTAGCCCCACAGGCTACATAACTCTTAGTTGAGCTACAGATGGTAGCCACATAACCACTCTGCAAAGGCAAGTTATTCCTCAATGTGCCATTAGGGTAAAGCAGAGGGTTCTTGGAGCAACAAAGGAAATCATCATCAAGGTTAAGGCTTATAAGGATAAATATGATATTCCTAATAGGATAGTGCTAGAGGTCTTGGGAAGGAATATGAAGTGGAACACCATATTTGGACATCAAGTAGATGAGCAAGGGTCTTAGGTTAGGCGTAGGTCAAACCATGTCATAGATTTTCTCAAAAGAATAATGAAAAGTTGTCACAGGCCCTGGAAGTCATGGTAGTTCTTAAGAAGAGTTTGGCCAAGCGGGGCAGGCAAGACTTTTTCCTGCCCTTTAGTGATCTCGGTTTTCACCAAGCGTGAAAGGCATGAAAAACATCAAGCTGCTGCTTACCTAGTAACTGTACTTTGTTCTCTGGACTCTGTACCAGGACAGAGCTGACTGAGTCCAGATTATCATAGTTGCTGCAGCCCAGAGGACCAGTCCTTGTCTCCGTGACCTAGAGAAAGAAGGGGTAGACCGTGGATTTAGATGACAAGTGGAGACTTCCCCTTTGGACTTCCCTGCTTGAATCATCCAGTCTTAGGCCCTGTGTCTTGTCCTTGATCAGCCAAAGGAATGGCATGTACCTTTCCCTACCCCAGGAGCATAACGTCACTTTTCTTCATGCTCTGAGACAGGGAGTGTCTATGGTGTGTAGCTGGCAGCAGCAATCGTCCACAAGTGGTTACCTTTCAGAGGGAGCCAAAGGGAAGTTGTGACTGGGAGGAGAAAATTAAGTACATGTAGGTAGAGGAAGTCAGAGGAGTGAAACTGTTAAGCTGAAGTCACCCCTTCTCCTCTCCTGGGGGAAGATGGGCCAGATGTGCACCCCGCTGGCCTGCTGGCGAGTCCTGCTGCATCCACTTGATGTGGTGCTCACAGGCTTTTGGGATCCTCAAGGCAAAAAGCACTAGAGAAACATGAGATATAAGTGTTATTATTAGTATTAAACATTTAAGTCCCACCTCGGCACTGAGACATCCTCAGAGAAAATCAGCCATGAGCTTACTGCATATTTTAATAAGTATATTAAATATACATAAAGTCTTATAGCCATGTAATATTCCAAAACACCATCAAGTCATTTTAAAATATTATAAAGTTGGCCCATCCGTTTTCCCTGATGTTTAAAGTATAAGATGAAAAACGGGGAGCTTTAAATGCACTGAAATAATTAGATAACAAGAATGATGGGGACTGGAGGCCCTTTCTTTTCGGGATCTCCGAAGACGTTGCCAACAATCAATCAACTAATCAACAAGTATTTATTTAGCAGCCACTGTTCAATTACATACAATTCATCAAGCATTCGTAGAGTGCCTTTCTCGAGTTCTTTAAGGAAGTCAGCTGTGACACCTCCGGCCTCCTCTCCGAACTCCAGGCACTGCTGCTTTGCAGAGGGCATTCAAGTTGCAGTTTTGCATCCTCCTGTGTGAGTATCTGATGAACGTCTGGGTCCTCCACACACTATTGGCTGCATGGGGGCAGGTAGGCCCATATCTGTTTTGCTCACTGTGTTACCAATAGCAATTAGCACAATAACTGGCATATGTAGGTACTCAGTGAATGAGAGAATGTTTGAGGAATAAGTTCCAGGCTTTGGACGGGGCAGGGAGCACAAAGATGAATAAATTATGTACTGCCATCTCCAGGAGGTTACAACCTGTGGGGGAGATAAGTCCATAAACAACTAACACACATCTGAATTGAGGCAGCAGCAGTGT
Source organism: Dugong dugon (assembly GCA_030035585.1). NCBI lineage: Eukaryota > Metazoa > Chordata > Mammalia > Sirenia > Dugongidae > Dugong > Dugong dugon. The sequence goes on along the minus strand of CM057469.1, from coordinate 39,588,475 downwards.
GTTGTAATGAGCTCTGAGGACAGTACAGCTTTAAACAAAGGAAAAACCAGGGGAGATGGAGCAGAGGAGACACCATCTGAGTTGGACCTTGAGGATACGTAGGAAGAGGGCAGGTAGAGAAGGGAAGGAAGGTACTCAGAGAAGGAGAAGGAGCAGCATTAACTACAACAGGCAGGCTTGTAAGTGCATACGGTATGCATCTAGCAACCTGGTGGTTACCATGGTGCATACTGAAGTGTAAGTAACATCCTCAAAGGGATTTTAGTATACTAAAAAATATCCACCACATTAAAAACTATACACGGAGGAGGCGGGGCCAAGATGGCAGAGTAGTCAGACACGTCTGGTGGGCCCTCTTACAACCAAGAACTAGAAAAACAAGTGACTCGATTATCTATGACAATCTAGGAGCCCTGAACATCAAAGGCAAAGTTGAGGAACCAGACTGAGTGGCAGGGGGAGGGAGAGATGTTTTGGAAGCAGCGAGGAGTGGCCAGACCTGACCTGGTGAGAGCCTGAGCCCTTCCAGCCTGATCAGCTCATGGGTGAGCAGTGAGGCAGGCAAGCAGCAGTGCTCAGGAGGCATATTCCACACCGGGAGAGACCCAGCAGCAGAGAGTCTACTCCACCACCCAGAACCAGTGAGAAGCAGCCCTCGATCAGCGAAAGATACGTACTTGCGTCTGGCCTACCACACAGATTAAAAACACCCCACTTAGGGAAAAAACTCTCTCCCATTTACCTCCCTGTTTCCTGCTCTGCACCAGGTCTCGGACCAGCTTCAGAAATTGCTGAGTCCCCTGGGCTGGAAGTAGGATCCGTCACATGCCCTGAGCCATTCTCCTGGCCTTGGAGATTGAACAAATTAACAAATAGGAAAAAATAAACTACCAGCTCCCCTAAGCCAGGAACTCAGGGTAGGCACAGCTCCTTTGCCTAGGCACAGGCATAAGGGATCCACAGACTTTGAGTGCCTTTCCCCCTGCATAGACTTGTGTGGGCCCATTTCAACAGCGTAGGCCCTCATTACCAGAGTACAACAGGGTATATACAAGAATTCTAACTTCAGCTGTTTCAGCTGTCAAGTGGCAGGTTCTTGACATTTGACACTGCTCTGCCCATTAAGCAGGGTCTTCACCTACCCACATCAGGGGCCTGAGGACTGGCAGGTCCACCCATGCCACCTAGCCACCTGCAATAGGGGCCCAAGAATAAGAGGTGCCCCCCAGTCCTTACAGCCAACAGCATTAGATGCTTATAGTCTGGCTGCAAAACCCACCCACCTATGCACTCTAGGGAACAGTGACACACCTTCTTCCTGCACACTCAGGGGTGGCCATCAGCCCCCTGCCTTGCTCAGAGTGTGTCCCCCTGCTGCAGCCAGATGCCTGTGCCTACACCAATCACCCATGCCTGTCTAGGACTGTAGATGAGAGCCTCCACCACACACTTGGTGGCTATCTACCTGGGCACCTGAGCTAAATCCATATAGGAGGAGTGGGTGGACTCCTGAGCTCACATACCAAGTAACAGATTTAACCACATGGTGACAGGATTTTAGAGCTTCAAAGGTGCCAATAATCAAACTAGCTCAGACGAGTAGCCTATTTGGGCACATCAAAACAAAACAAGAAGCTAGGACACAGTAAGTGAACATAAAATAAATAAATATAATAACTTACAGATCGCTCAGTGACAACAGTCAATATCAAATCACATAAAGAGACAATCCATGATGGCTTCATCAAGCTCCCAAAATAAAGAATCTAGAAATTTTCCAGAGGAGAAAAATTTCTTGGAATTACTGGAGGCAGAATACAAAAGATTGATATACAGAACCTTCAAGAGATTAGGAAGGAAATTAAGCAAATGCAGAACACGCAATAGAGGAAATTAAAAGGATTAGAGAAGAGCATAATGACAGACTTAACAGACTGCAAGAATCCATAGAGAGAAAGTAATCAGAAATCCAGAAGATAATAAAATGTCAGAATTAGACAACTCAATAGAAAGTCATAGGGGCAGAATTGAGGCAGTGGAAGTCAGAATTAGTGAGACTGAAGATAAAGAACTTGACACCAACTTATCTGAGGAAAAATCAGATAAAAGGATTTAAAAAAATGAAGAAACCCTAAGAATTATGTGGGATTCTATCAAGAGGAATAACCTACGAGTGATTGGAGTACCAGAACAGGGGGGGATAACAGAAAATACAGAGAGAATTGTTGAAGATTTGTTGGCAGAAAACTTCGCTGATATCATGACAGATGAGAAGATAGCTATCCAAGATGCTCATCAAACCCCATATAAGGTAAATCCCAAAAGAAAGTCACCAAGACATAGTATAATCAAACTTGCCAAAACCAAAGATAAAGAGATAATTTTAAGAGTGGCTAGGTATAAACGAAAAGTCATCTACAAAGGAGAGTCAATAAGAATAAGCTCGGACTACTCAGCAGAAACCATGCAGGCAAAAAGGCAATGGGATGACAAATATAAAACCTTGAAGGAAAAAAATCGCCAGCCAAGAATTATATATCTAGCAAAACTGTCTCGCAAATATGATGGCGAAATTAGGGCATTTCCAGATAGACAGAAGTTTAGGGAATTTGCAAGAACCAAACCAAAATTACAAAAAATACTAAAAGGAGTCCTCCAATTAGAAAATCAATAACATCAGTTAACAACCCAAGACTAGAACACAGGACAGAGCAACCAGATATCAACTCAGATAGGAAAGTCACAAAAATAAATCAAAGCTAAAACACTGAAAATTGGGAAACAGATGTCAATATGTAAAAGATGACAACATTAAAACCAAAAAGAGGGAGTTAAAAAATGTGGACATAGATTTTTTATATGGAGAGGAAGTCAAGGCGATATAAAGAAATAAAAGACAGGTATAAACTTAGAAAAATAGGGGTAAATATTAAGATAACCACAAAGGAAACTAACAATCCTACAAGGTAAAATAAAAAACTAGAAAAATATAAAGACTCAGCAAATAGAAAATCAACAACAATGAAAAAGATGAAAATACGTAAATAAAAACAACTCAGCATATAAAATTAAGTGGAACAAAGAAATTGTGAACAACACACAAAAAAAGACATCAAAATGACAGCACTAAACTCATACTTGTCAGTAATTATGCTGAATGTAAATGGACTAAATGCACCAATAAACAGACAGAGAGTGGCAGACTGGATTAAAAAAAACACGATCCATCTGTATGCTGCCTACAAGAGACACATCTTAGACTTAAAGACACAAACAAACTAAAACTCAAAGGATGGAAAAAAATATATCAAGCAAACAACACTCAAAAAAAGAGCAGGAGTGGCAACATTATCTCTGACAAAATAAACTTTAAAGTAAAATCCACCACAAAGGATAAGGAAGGACACTATATAATGATTAAAGGGCCAATACACCAGGAAAACCTAACTATAATAAATATTTATGCACCCGATGACAAGGCTCCAAAATACATAAAACAAACTCTAACAGCATTGAAAAGAGAGATAGAAAGCTCCACAATAGTAGTAGGAGACTTCAACACACCACTTTTGGTGAAGGACAGAACATCCAGGAAGAAGCTCAACAAAGACACAGAAGATCTAAATGCTACAATCATCCAACTTGATCTCAGAGACATATACTGAACACTCCACCCAACAGCAGCCAAGTATACTTTCTTTTCCATTGCACATGGAACAGTCTCCAGAACAGACCACATATTAGGCCATAAAGCAAGCCTTAACAAAATCCAAAGCATTGAAATATTGCAAAGCGTCTTTTCTGAACATAAAGCCATAAAAGTAGAAATCAATAACAGAAAAAGCAAGGGAAAAAAAAATCAAACACATGGAAACTGAACAACACCTTCCTCAAAAACTACTGGGTTATAGAAGAAATTAAGGACAGAGTAAAGAAATTCATAGAATCAAACAAGGATGAAAACACATCCTACCAGAACCTTTGGGACACAGCAAAAGCAGTGCTCGGAAGTCAGTTTATAGCAATATATGCACACATCCAAAAAGAAGAAAGGGCTATAATCAAAACATTAACCCTGCAACTGGAACAAATATAAAGAGAGCAGCAAAAGAAGCCCTCAGGTGCCAGGAGAAAGGAAATAATAAGAATTAGAGCAGAATTAAATGAAATAGAGAATAGAAAGACAATAGAAAGAACCATTGGCCAAACTGACAAAAGAAGAACAGGAGAGGAAGCAGATAACCCGTATACGAAATGAGATGAGTGATGTCACAACAGGGCCAACTGAAATTAAAATTGTACTCTAACAAATTTGAAAACGTAGAGGAAATGGACAAATTTCTAGAAACTCACTACCTACATAAACTACACAAACAGAGGTAGAACAACTGAATAAACCCATAACAAAAGAAGAGGTTGAAAAGGTAATTTAAAAACTCCCAACAAAAATAAAAGCCCTGGCCTGGATGGCTTTGCTGGAGAATTCTACCATACTTTCAGAGAAGAGTTAACACCACCGCTACTAAAGGTATTTCAGAGCATAGAAAAGGATGGAATACTCCCAAACCCATTCTGTGAAGCCAGCATAACCCTGATACCAAAACCAGGTAAAGACACCACGAAAAAAGAAAATTACAGACCAGTATCCCTCATGAACATTGACGCAAAAATCCTCAACAAAATTCTAGCCAATAGAATTCAGCAACATATCAAAAAAATAATTCACCATGATCAAGTGGGATTTATGCCAGGTGTGCAGGGATGGTTCAACATTAGAAAAACAATCAATGTAATCCACCACATAAATAAAACAAAAGACAAGAACCACATGATCTTATCAATTGATGCAGAAAAGGCATTTGACAAAGTCCAACACCCATTCTGATAAAACTCTCAACAAAACAGGAATAGAAGGGAAATTCCTCAATATAATTAAGGGCATTTATACAAAGCCAACAGCCAACAGCCAACATCATCCTAAATGGAGAGACTTTGAAAGCATTCCCCTTGAGAACGGGAACCAGACAAGGATGCCCTTTATCACCGGTCTTATTCAACATTGTGCTGGAGGTACTAGCCAGAGCAATTAGCTTAGAAAAGGAAATAAAAGGCATTCAGATTGGTAGGAAAGAAGTCAAAGTATCTCTATTTGCAGATGATACGATCTTATACACAGAAAACTCTAAATAATCCACAAGAAAACTACTGGAACGAAGTGAAGATTTCGGCAAAGTTTCAGGATACAAGATAAACATACAAAAATCAGTTGGATTCCTTTATACCAACAAAGAGAACCTCAAAGAGGAAATCACCAAATCAATACCATTTACGATAGCCCCCAAGAAGATAAAATACTTAGGAGTAAATCTAACCAGAGACGTAAAAGACCTATCCAATGAAAACTACAAGACACTATCATGCTGAGTGAAATAAGTCAATCACAAAAGGACAAATATTGTATGAGACCTCTATTGTAAAAACCCATGAAAAAATTCACATGCAAAATGTAACAATCCTTGTTGGTTACCAGGGATGGGAGGGGGGGGGGGGAATACTAAATAGGTAATAGGTAAGTGGTAACTTGGGTGAGAGATGAGATAGTACATAGTACAGGGGAAACTAACACAACCTGCACAAGGAAAGGTCATGGAGGCCCTATAGACACATCCAAACCCCCCGAGGGACTGAGTTGTTGGACGGAGGGCTCTGGGGACCATGATCTCGGGGAACATCTAGCTCAATTGGAATGACACTACTTATAAAGATAATGCTCTACATTCTACCTTGGTGAGTAGTGTCTGGGGTCTTAAAAGCCTATGAGCGGCCATCTAAGATACTCCACTGATCTCATCCCTTCGGGAACAAGGGAGAACGAAGAGAACAGGATACAAGGAAAAGATTAGTCCGAAGGACTAATGGTCCACAGCTACCAAGGCCTCCACGGGACTGAGCCCAGTACAGCTGGATGGTGCCCGGCTACCACCAATGACTCCTCTGACCAGGATCACAACAGAGGGTTCTGGGCAGAGCTGGAGTAGGATGTAGAGCATAATTTTAACTCCCAAAAAAAAAAGAAGACCAGATATACTGGCCTAAAGAATACTAGAGAAACCTCGAGAGTGTGGCCCCCCAGACACCCTTTCAGCTCAGAGGTGAAGTTACCTTCAAGGTTCGATGTTAAGCCTGGGAATGGACACCCCAGTAAAACTAAATGGGACTAACGATGTACAGGAGTCCGGTGACAAGGGCCAGAAGGCAGAGGGAGAGTAGGAAACTGATGATAAGGAACACAAATTGAATAAGGACACTGTCGATGTATTGTGAGATTGTTGACCACTGCTATAGGGCAACATTTGTAGTAACTATTAAATGGGAGGCTGTTTTGTCCTGTAAGCCTTCATCTTGGGCGAGAATGGCAGCACAATTGGAAGAGCATAGTCAATATCACTTAAATGTGTAAGTAAAAAGTTTTGAAATGGTGTTTAAATAAAAAAAAAATAAATAAATAAATAAATAAACAAATGAGACTAAAGAGGTACAATAGTCCACTGACAAGGTCCAGAAGACAGAAGGGGACAAGGAAGCCCCCTGGTGATAGGGAACACAAGGTGGAGTAAGGATATTCTTGATGTGCTGTGAGATTGTTAACCATTGTCATAGGGCAACATGTGTAGTAACTGTTAAATGAAAAACTGTTTTGTTCTGTAAGCCTTCATCTTAAGTGAGAATAACAGCACAGTTGGAAGAGCGTAGTCAATGTCACTGAACTGTGAATGTAGAAATTTTTGAAACGGTGTATCTTTGGCCATCTGTAATTTTCATCAAAAAAAAAGGTTGAGAATTTAGAGGCTTAATACGTTGTGGGGTTGTTAACCAATGTCAAAAAACAACATGTGTACTACTATTTCATGAGAAACTATTTGCTCTGTAAGCTTTCACCTGAAGTACAATAAAATATATTAAAAAAAAAAAAAAAAAAAGAAACCAGAAGAGACCTGCATAAGTGGAAAAACATACCTTGCTCATGGATAGGTAGCCTCAACTTTGTGAAAATGTCAATTCTACCCAAAGCAATCTACAGATACAATGCAATCCCAATCCAAATCCCACCGGCATTTTTTAATGAGATGGAGAAACAAATCACCAACTTCATATGGAAAGGGAAGAGGCCCCAAATAAGTAAAGCATTACTCAAGAAGAAGAACAAAGTGAGAGGCCTCACACTACCTGATTTTAGAATCTATTGTACCGCCACGGTAGTCAAAACAGCCTGGTACTTGTACAATAACCGATACATAGACCAATGGAACAGAATTTAGAATCCAGACATAAATTCACCCACCTATGAGCAGCTGATATTTGACAAAGGCCCAAAGTCCATTAATTGGGTAAAAGACAGTCTCTTTAATAAATGGTGCTAGCATAACTGGATATCCATCTGCAAAAAACTGAAACAAGACCCATACATACCTCACACCATGCACAAAAACTAACTCAAAATGGATCAAAGACTTAAATATAAAATTGAAAACGATAAAGATCATGGAAGGAAAAATAGGGACAATGCTAGGAGCCCTAATACATGGCATAAACACAATACGAACCATAAGTAACAATGCACAAGCACCAGAAGAGAGACTAGATAACTGGGAACTCCTAAAAATCAAACACTTATGTTCATCAAAAGACTTCACCAAGAGATTGTAATCATTGTCATAGGGCAACATTTGTAGTAACTGTTAAATGGGAAACTATTTTGTTTTGTAAGCCTTCATCTTAATTGAGAATAGCAGCACAATTGGAAGAGCGTAGTCAATGTTACTGAACTGTGCGTGTAGAAATTTCTGAAATGGTGTATATTTGGCTATGTGTATTTTCACCAATAAAAAAGGTTGAGAAGTTAGAGGGTTGACTTGTTGTGGGGTTGTTAACCAATGTCATAAAACTATATGTGTACTACTGTTTCATGAGAAACTATTTCTTCTGTAAGCCTTCACCTGAAGTACAATAAAAAAAAAAAAAAAGACTTCACCAAAAGAGTCAAAAGACAACCTACAGACTGGGAAAAGAATTTTGGCTCCGACAAATCTGATCAGCATCTAATCTCTAAAATCTACAAGATACTGCAAAACCTCAACAAGAAAAAGACAAATAACCCAATTAAAAAGTGGTCAAACGATATGAACAGACACTTTGGTAAAGAAGATATTCAGGCAGCTAACAAACACATGATGAAATGCTCACGATCATTAGCCATTAGAGAAATGCAGATCAAAACTACAATGAGATATCATCTCACCCCAACAAGGCTAGCATTAATCCAAAAAACACAAAATAATAAATGTTGAAAAGGTTGTGGAGAGATTGGAACACTTATACACTGTTGGTGGGAATGTAAAATGGTACAACCAGTTTGGAAATCGATTTGGCGCTTCCTTAAAAAGCGAGAAATGGAAGTACCATAAGATCCAGCTATCCCACTCCTTGGAATATATCCTAGAGAAATAAGAGCTGTCACACGTATAGTTATTTGCACACCCATGTTCATTGCAGGACTGTTTACAATAGCAAAAAGATGGAGACAACCTAGGTGTGCATCAACGGATGAATGGATAAACAAATTATGGTATATCCACACAATGGAATACTATACAACGATAAAGAACAACGATAAAGCTGTGAAACATCTTATAACATGGAGGAATTTGGAGGGCATTGTGCTGAATGAATTTAAGTCAGTCAAAGAAGGACAAATATTGTATAAGACCACTATTATAAGAACTCAAAAAAAGCTTTAAACACAGAAGAAAACATTCTTTGATGGTTACGAGGGTGGGGAGGAAGGGTGAGGGCTATTCACCAACTAGATAGCAGATAAGAATTATCTTAGGTGAAGGGAAGGACAGCACACGCTACAGGGGAAGTCAGCACAACTGGACTAAACCAAAGCTAAGAAGTTTCCTGAATACAATCCAACACTTTCAGGGACATAGTAGCAGGGGTAGGGGTCTGGGGACAATGCTTTCAGGGGACATCTAGGTCAATTGGCATAACAAAGCTTATTAAGAAAATGTTCTGCATCCTACTTTGGTGAGTGGCATCTGGGGTCTTAAAAGCTTGCAAGAGGCCATCTAAGATGCATCAACTAGTCCCAACCACCTGCAGTAAAGGAGAATAAAGAACACAAGAGACATAAGGAAAGTATCAGCCCAAGAGACAGAAAGGGCCACATAAACCGGAGACACCATCAGCCCGAGACCAGAAGAACTAGATTGTGCCCGGCTACCATCAATGTCTGCCCTGACAGGGAACACAACAGAGAGTCCTTGATGGAGCAGGAGAAAGGTGGGGTGCAGAACTTAAATTCTAGTAAGAAGACCAGACTTAATGGTCTGAATGAGACTGGAGGAACCCCGGAAAGCATGGCCCCCGGGTTCTGTACCAGCCCAGAACTAAAACAGTTTCTGAGGTCAACTCTTCAGACAGGGATTGGACTGGACTGTGGGACATAAAGTGATACTCGTGAGGAGTGTGCCTCTTAGTCAAGTAGATACAAGTGACTATATGGGCAGCTTCTGTGTGGAGGTGAGATGGGAAGGCAGAGAGGGTTAGGAGCTGGTTGAATGGACATGGGGAATCGGGGTAGAAAGGAGGAGTGTGCTGTCACAGTATGGGGAGAGCAATTATACACACATAACAATGTATGTATAAATTTTTGTATGGGAGACTAACTTGAAAGGTAAACTTCATTTAAACTACATGCAGCAGAGTAATCAAGTGAGAGATGGGTGGTACTAAAAAATTTAGTGGTGAGAGAGATAGGAGAGATTCTTACAGCTTAGAGCAGTCTGAGAAGGCTTCACAGAGGAGATGAGTTGTAAATTGGTCTTGAAGAATGAGTAGGGGTAGAAGGTGAAGTGGAGGTAATTCCAGACCAAGGCCAATGTGTGGCAATAGACCCAGACTGAATGAAGAATGGGACCAAAACTACAACAAAAGCAGCAACAACTTCTCTAGTTTAACAAGTTCTTCCCCTGAGATCATCCCATTTAATCTTCACAGTAACACTCTGAGACAGATTCATTACAATTACTCTCCAGAGGAGGAGACCAAGGTTTAGAGAGTTACAGTGCCCAAGACCACAGAGCTGTTTGGTAGTAGAAGCAGAAGCCTGATTTTAACTTTGGAGTGCTCAGACTCCAGTTCAATACCCTTTCTGTCTCCTGAGGCAACAAGCCAAAGGACTGCAGAAATTAAGTGAGTTTAAATCCCTTTAGATGCCATCACTCTTAAAAACAAGTATTCAAAGTAGATGGTAAACCCGTTGCCATTGAGTAGATTCCAACTCATAGCGACCCTATAGTATAGAAACCCATAGGGTTTCCAAGGAGCAGCTGGTGTATTCGAACTGCCAACCTTTTGGTTAGTACCCAAGCTTTTAAGTAGACCAGTCCATCCAGTATATTTTAGTAATCTTCCCTGTTCTTACAAGGCTAACATGAGGCAAAAGAATTTGTATTGGCTTGGAATCAACATTATTATCCTTACATTACAGATAAGAAACAAAGGCCCAGATAGATTAAATCACCTATTCAAGGTCATACAGCTGGTCACTTTCAGGACTGAGATTCATTCAACCCTTTCTCTCTTCCTTCTTTCCTCCCTCCTGTCCTCACTTTTTATTTTTTTTCTCTTTTATTAATTCACTCATTTATTCATTTAACAAATATTCAAGGATCATCAGGAACTCACAGATGAATAAGACACAGTCCCTGCCAGTAAGAAGCTATAGGCAAGTGGAAATGTTTCTATAATCCAAATGTTCTGTTATACAAAGGCCTGCCTCCCTCCACAGGTGGACAATAGGCTCTGAATAATGTCTCTGTTGAGTGAGTGGGTGATTGACTCATTGTCAGACTGGAGTGAGAAGGCAGAGCCAGAATTGTTTCAAGGTGAAGTCTCCTTTTCTTTACGGTATTAAAATCCCTATAAGTAAATCCATAATAAGGACTAGTCCTGCTATTCTGGGAAAGTCTGCCTGTCTTGGAGTGGAGTGGGCTGAGGGCAGAAGTGGGGTCAGGTATTTGGGAGATTTGCCTGTCTTTGCCTCCAGATAAGCTGGCCACCAATGTTGCTGAGCTCTGCATGGCTTTTCCGTCTACTCAACTTAAGTTGGTCACTCACCAGCACTAGGTACAGGTCCAGGCAGGGAGGGAGCTAACAAGCCTTATATAGAAGCAGGATGTCTCCCAATAAGTAGGAAGTGTCCCAGAACAGCCACAATAGGAGTTTTCCTTTCTTCTCTCTTATCTCTACCCCATCGCTACCTACCACCAATCCATCTGCCCACCATCTTGGTCAGCACTTTGGGACTGGCTTTGTGCTTTTTTTTTTTTTAAAGAAAAAAAAACTTCTGCTCTGCTTTTCCCAAAGATCAGTTCTGCTAGAGGATAATCAATTGGTAAGTCGTTGAAAAAGTGTAAGTAGCTTCACTTTGCTAATTGTGGCACAAGGATGGGAATGAGGAAGAGACAAAGACCAGGATTCCATGTTCATTTCCTGTTAGGGAAAGCATCTGAAGCCCATTCTCCAACGTGAGGAAGTCCACTCATGTTTCACGGGGTCCCTCCCAAAGCCGTCTTTCCATTGCTGTCCTGCTCTGAGACCATCTCTGTCCTCGCTAGAGAAATAAAGAGGTGGGAAGAGGGAGGGTACTGGAGAGGGTCCCCGTGCAGATTTTGCTCAAGCACTGACTTGAGTCAGCAGGATGACCTGAGACCCCCAAGGGATGAAAGCCCTGGAGTCTCTTGAGGGTTGGTCAAGAGAGCCCCATGCCTTTCTCTGTAGAAGACGCAGAAAGCTCCAGCACATTATGAAGAGGGCGCACAGAGGTAATGGAAAGTGCAGTTCACTCAGGGGCACATACGTTCAAAGAGCACTCAGATATGCTTTCAGAAAGGGAAAATAATTGTGTGCTAATTGGTCCATTGACAGAGCCTGTCTTGCCTTCAGAAAGCCCTGATGGATCTCAGGTTCTTTAGCACATCCAATTTTCCATAAATGCCCGACTTGCAAACCCTCATTCTAGAGAACCTGTTCTCCTCCCTCTGCCCTTCACTTCCCCCGCTACTCTCTTCCTACCTGGAGAGACACCTGCAAAGCTAACAGCCCAGGAAAATGGGCTTCTAGTTGTGAGCAATAGGGCCAGGCAGGGAGAGCACAGCTGATGGTGAGTGTGCTTAAAAGAGCTGCAAATTGGGTCCCAGGCTGCCACAGTGAAGAATTCGGACAAGTCGTTTTTTTAAGGGTGTTTTGTGAGAAATGCTCCCTTTTGCTGTTCTGGGGCCCACCTGAGATTTTTTGTGGGCCTACTTCAGTTAGCTCATAAGCATCTTAAATCCTCCCCACCTAGTCCTTACTCAGCCTTTGATAAAATAGAGAGTAAGCTATACCTAAACAGCAGCTTCCTTTCCCTCCTTTCGAGCCCTGATCTTTCCAGGGAATTATGGACATGGCATAAAATTATTCAGTCCTTTAAAGTTTGCAAGTGTTTTCTTGTGGACTATATCATATGAGGACAGGGGCAGTGGTGGTTCAGTGGTAAAACTATCACCTTCCATGTAGAAGACCTGGGTTTGATTCCTGGCCAATGCACCTCAAACGCAGCTACCACCCATCTATCAGTGGGGGCTTCTGTATTGCTATGCGGCTGAACAGGCTTCAGCAGAGCTTCCAGACTAAGATGGACTAGAAAGGAAAGGTCGTCTATCTACTTCCAAAAATCAGCCAGTGTAAACCCTATGGATCACAATAGTCCAATCCCATAGAGCATGAGGTCGCCACTAGTCAGGGGCCAGCTTGGCAGCTAACAACAACATTATGTGGTCTCACCCTAACCTGCGGTAGAGTCAGGTGTGGTATCCACAATATTTAACAACTAATAGAACAGGAGAGTATTGACTAATTAGAAAAGGTGCCAGCCACAGTGCCAAAGCAGAGATCTTGAGGCCTCTGAGATGGGATAGACCTTTGGTTACTATCAAAGAGAAATCTGGGAGTCCCAGGGAAGGGGTAAAGATGGTTAGGGTAACATTCGGGAGATTGGGGTGGAAGTATTTGCCAAGTGGTATGGAAGTCTTCCAATATTTTAATAACTGGGACAGCCACCTTGGTCGAATGCAAGCCTGGGTACCAAAACCCAAAACCAAACCCATTGCCGTCGAGTCAATTGCGACCCTATATGACAGAGTAGAACGCCCCATAGGGTTTCCAAGGAGAGCTTGGTGGATTTTAACTGCCGACCTTTTGGTTAGCAGCCGTAGCTCTTAACCACTATGCCACCAGGGTTTCCAGCCTCAGTACAGATGACCTAAATAGTTAGTAACTCCATATTATGGATGAAAGAAATGGAGTTCAATAATATCTCAAGGTCATAAAACTTAAAAACAAACTTGTGGCCATCGAGTCATCATAGCAATCCTATAGGACAGAAAAGAACTGCCCCATAGGGTTTCCTAGGCTGAAATCTTTACAGGAGCAGGTCTTTCTTCCCACGGAGCTGCTGGTGGGTTTGAACTGCTGAAATTTCAGCTTGACCATTGCACCACCAAGGCTCATTGTCATAAAACTAGTAAGCATGAAAGCTGAGACTCAATCCCAAGTCTTCTCACTTGAGTAAGTTTGTTTCCCACTGAACCTGCAGCCTGCCTTCACCCATCAGGCATTTTCTTGAGCAGCTCCCTACATGCCAGGCACTGTGAAGGGACCTGAAATGGCAGGGGTGCTACAGAATCCCAACTGCTGTGGCATCTACTGTCACTGTGTGGGGAGGGGGCAGCTAGGCATGTAAACAGCTGCAACATATTGTGACAAATCCTGTAATAGAGGTGCTGATCAGGGTGACTGTTGCAACAGAGGGGATGTACAGCGGGTTCTCGAAGGAATGTGTTAGACAAACAAGAGAGGACAGGGCACATTTTTCTCCATGTTTGTGCAAAGAAGTTGCTATGAAATGGGACAAATATGTACACACTTGCTTAGAGAAACAAGAAATAGGCAGATGTGTTCAAGGATTTTTCCTTCACTAAGGCAGAGGCAGGTGAGCAGAGTTCCCTTACCCCCGCCCCATCAAGAGCGACGACTGTGCTGGAAATCAGTCAGCTACTGCTAAGGAATGTTCAGCAGAGGGAAGCAGGTAACAGGTGTTGAAGCACCAGCAAAAGAAGATTAGTTAGCAAGGATGTGCTGCAGGGCACATCCAGCTTATTGACCCTCGCTGTACAGATCTGTAAATGCTAAGTGCTTCAGAGCAAAGAGATGGTGTCCCGTGGAACACCTTTACTGCCAGGTCAAAATGGGCAGGTCAGTCCCACCGAGTGAGCGGAGCTGTGAGAGGGGATACAATCACATCCCTTGGCTCTTGAGTCTAGCAGTGTGTCCTTGGACAGGTCACATCAGGTCTCTGGACCTCAGTGATATAGAGATGGAGGACTGGGAGAGTGGAAGTGGGAGAGAACACTAAATGATCCTTGTTTTCTCATAGCTCTCTGAATTGTATCACACGAGGGGAACCCACTGTGCTTCTAGACAGAGAAAACCCCAGGTCAATCAGCCCAGCAGAAGCCCCACAGTAACCTCATGTTCAATTTGTGACTGGAGGAATTCTGAGGAGATGAAAAGTGACTGCATTCTGGAAAGTACAAGCCCACTATACTAGACATGGTTTGGGGTACCTGCTCACCCCTCACTCCATTACCCATAAACTGTCTGAAAGGGTGGGTCCAGTCAGCCATGGTTGAAACTCTGCAACCCTCATTCCTTGTATTGGACTAAAGGTAGAGTCTGAAACAGATTTTATTTTTCTTCAAGGGGACTTATAATTGTGATATGAGAGAAAAAAGACATTAAAGGGTAATTATGGACACTTACAAAATTGAGTTAACAAACAATTATCAAGCATCTATGATGTGCCAGGAACTGAGGATACAATGAAGAAGGGAGTGGTTCCTGCCCTGGTGGCACCTGCCGAGAGATGAAATGGAAAGATAACGTCCCATGAGGGCCAGGGTCAGCTCCATGGCAAAGCAAAGCTACATGCAAACTGAAGTTACTCAGGTACAAAAAAGTCTGGAATAAAGGGAGAAAATAACTGTGACAAGAGAAGCAGGAAGATGAAGCAGATGCAGATGGAAAAGCAGAGACATGGGTTCCAACAAGAAATGGAGGGAGTAACCTGGGAGCATGACCTTCCTTTTCTAAGTCCCATGTGTCTGAATGGGATTTAGTGTCTTCTCCCTGGAGATCTATGAGATTCTTCATCAGAGTCCTTTTTAATAAACCATCTTTAAACTCAAGCTACCTTAAGTAGATTTCTACTTCTTGTAACTAAACATGTTTATATGCACTTTCACACACACTGAACAGAAGAGCCTAACCGTGATGCCATGTTCAGTGATTTATTTATTCATTTATTGATTCATCCAACAAACTCTTACCTGTAATGTGGCAAGCTCTGTACTGGCTACTGAGAATCAAAGATGAACAAGACACAGTCCCTACCACCATGACTTCACAGTCTCATGTGGAGATCATGTTAGCTAGAAATTATAGCTGAAAATGGTTAAGTTCTATAAAAGAGGCATATGCCTCAAACACTGAAGAGGGACATTTATCTACCTGGGGAGCCAGGAAAGACTTCACAAAAGAGGTACCTTTTATGAGCTGATCAAAGAAGGGTGAGGAAGAGCCACTCAGGTGAACAGACAAGCATTGCAAGAAAAGCAAACAGCAGGTGCCAGGGAAGGGAAATATGAGAGCACAGCATATTTGAGTGAAGACTTGTGGTTAGGGATGACTGGGCTACAAGATATGGATGGAGGTTGGAGGGTGAAGAATGGAGATGGGAAAGGGTGGGAAAGGACTGCTGAGAGATGAGACTAGAAAGACAGCAGGGATACATCTCCAATGGTCTTTAGCTATGTTAAGAGGAAGAGTAATTATTACTTTTCAAGCTCCAATTGTGCTATGGTTGATGCTTTATGTATATATATAAATACTAATCCTCACCACAATCCTTCAAAGTAGAATTGTCCAACAATTTTAAGATGAACAAACTGAGGTTCAGAGAAATTTGGAAATTTGTTCAAAGCCACACCATGAGCAATGGTAGAGCTCAGACTGTGTTCCTTCCACTGTGGCACACTGCCACCATGGTACGGTGGTTTGGGCTCTGTCCCATGTACTCTTGGGAGCTATTGGACAGTTTTAAGTAGGGGGATGATATGATGCCATGATGTGTACTCATAGTAACAGCATAGAGATTGAATCAGGGAGAAAAGCTTAGGATGGAGACAGGAAGATTGGTTAAAAGGATAATGCAAGAAAATCAGGTAAGAATTGAGAAGGTCCTGAATTAGGGGAATGGCAGTGGACATGAAAAGGAGGCCAAGGGTAAGTTGAAGGTATATGCAAGGAAGTGCTTAAAGTGGTGGACCAAGGAATTTAAATCAGGTGAGGAGGGAAATGAGGCCGTTAAAGGATGATAGACAGTGAAAAGTTGGTCAGCTCAAAGAATAGGAAGGAACATTAATGAGACATTTGAGGTGTCGATCCAGGCATACCTTTCATTTCCTGATAAGACCAACTCTTTTTCAGCTTTGACAGAGCCCACTACTGTACTGAAAGGGGAAGGGGATCATTCCACAGAGTTCTGTCCTTTTGATAAAGCCTTCTCCAAGCTACCAACAGTCCCTCTTTCATCATTTTAAGCTGCCTATCAGCTGCTAACCAAAAGGTGAGAGGTTCAAATTCACCAGCTGCTGTGCAGGAGAAAGGTAGCCGTCTACTGCATAAAGATTACAACTTGGAAACCCTATGGAGCACTTCTACTCTGTCCTATAGGGTCTCTATGAGTTGTAATCAAGTCAATGGCAATAGGTTTGGTTTACATGCAATATACCAGTCCCCAAATGTGCCCTACCAATTGCCATTGAGTAGATTCTGACTCATAGCAACCCCGTGTATGTCACAGTAGAACTTGACTCCATATAGTTTTCAGTAGATGATTTTTTTTGGAAATTGATCACCAGGCCTTTCTTCCAAGGCACCTCTGGGTGGCCTCAAACCACCAACTTTGGTTAGCAGCTGAAAGCGTTAACCATTTGCACCACACAAGGCCCTACATCCCTGTTAACTCCAGTCATCCTCATCTTTCAGATGCTCATTCCAGACACTGCACATCCCCTAATCTGACTCTGTCTCTTTAACTGATCTTCATTGTGCTCTCTGGGTCTTATGATCAACCCTCAGTATAAACCCCTATAACCTCAATCTCTTCTTAAGAGTCCCCTTCACCTTGTGCTCTAACCACAGCTGGCTGACCCTGAGAGCACGCTTCTACTGCAGTCTTCTCTGGTAGCGTCTTGTCTTCTTTCCCACACCTCACCTTCCTAGGTGTGGAAGTGATGTGGGTCCTCCATGCTCTTCATTTTGGGCATTGTGACCACTGTTGCTCCCTAGCCACCTCTAGCTCCTTGCATATTCCATCAGAACTCTATCACTCACTACCCCTCCTTGTTGCAGTCTATTTTTCTTGCTATTCCTCCTCATTCACTGAGGAGTTTTAGTATGAGCCTTACAGTCTTTCTTACGACCGCTAGGCTGGTATCATTCAGGTTGACCTTGCATCTGTATAGATAATCCTTCAATACCCTGGCCTTTCAGCTCCCTGACCTCCTCACCTCACCACTTCACCTTGTGCTCCAACCCTTTCTTAGTCATCCATGCCCATGCCCTAGAACCTAATATTAGTGGTAACTTTCCTCCCTCTGTAATCTCAGTTGTAAGTACCACACTCTGTCACTTTCTCTAACAAGTCATCAAACTTACTTAGACTTCTAATCCTTTGACCACATCAACTTTTTGCTTTCTATCAGCCCTTAATGGCCTCATTTCCCTGCTTGCCCAACTTAGATTCATTGGTCATCACTATAATCACTCCCCTGTAAATACTGTCTATCCCTTTGCCTCTTTTTTCTATCATCCTGTGTGTGCACTCACTCTCTCTCTCTCTCTCTCTCTCTCACACACACACACACACACACACACACTCACACACATACTGGTTAAAACCAACTCTCCAATCTACTCCATGGCGTCTATACAGGAACTGCTGAATGCAGCTGCTAAAACTCATAACTGTACTGACTAGTCTCATGTTAAAATTATGACCACGAGTCCCAAGCGAGCCCTCAGTGCTGCCCAGTAATCCATTATACTTAGCTAGCCAGTTGACGTTCCTACTCTTGAGAAGACCATTTCAGACATTCTTCTCTCTCCTCAGCAATCCCTTCTCCTTCCTGACTTTTAAGGTCTTTGTTTCTTGTTTCATCAAGGAAATAGAATCAATTGGAAGAGAAATAGACGCATTCAGAAGAGAACATCCTCATCTTCCCACAACACCACATCTGCCAACCAACTGACATTTGTCCTTGTATACTCCAGACTGCATCTTGTTATAAAGGACGAAGTGTTCATGTGCCTATATATGACCAACCCTTCCATTCATGCACAGAATATCAACCCCTCTCACCTACTCAAAGATTTTGCTCTGCAACTATCCCATCTCTCATTCATCATCAGTTTTTACCTTCCTACTGAATCATTTCAATCAACATACAACATCCTGGAATAGCTCTCATCTTAAAAACAAAAATACAACCTCCCTGACCCTTGTAACTCTCCAGCTATGACTCATTTTTCTGTTTGTCTTAACATAAAAACCCTTTAAGAGTGGTCTTTTCTTATCTCTGATCACCCACTTTGCTTTCTCCCCTGAATCTTCTCCACTTGGCTTTTTATACCCTCCAAGCCACTGAAACTGCTCTCATCTAGGCTACCAGTTATCTCCTGGTTGCCAAATCGAAGGTCAGCTCTAAGTCTTCATCTTCGTGACTTTCAACAGCATTTAACACAGTTGCTCACTCTTTCTTTTGTGAAACACTTTCTTCAACTGGCTGAAGAGACCCCACTTAGTCTGGTTCTCTTCATCCCTCTCTGCTCTGTCTCATCCTCCTTTGTTGGATCTTCCTCCACTTCTCAATTTCTGAATATTGGGGTGCCTCAAACTCAGCCTTAGGGCTGCTTTTCTAACTGCACTCACTGTCTTGGTGATTTTATCTCATCCTTTCCTATAGTTTCAAATATCATCTATGCATGTGTATATTTGTATACCAAATCTGTGTCTCCAGTCATGACCTTTCTCTTGAAATGCCGGTGTTTATACCCAACTGCCTCTTAGGTATCTCTTTTTGGATGTATAATAGTAATGTCAAATTCAACATGTCTAAACCAAACTCTTGATTTATTTGCTTCAAATCTGTACCTCCTCCCAGTATTATCTTTCTCGGTAAATGAAATCACTGTTCATCTGGCTGCTCTAGCCAAAAATCTTGCATTCATTGATGACTTCTTTCTTCCAGTCTAGTAGCTAATACTGTTGGCTCTACCATCAAAATATATTCTGAATCTACTAATTTCTCCCTACCTCTACACCACTACCTTTGCCTAAGCCACCATTATTTCTCATCTTGACCTTGACCACTGAAATTGCCACTGTATTGGTCTACAGGATCCCCCTTTCCTCCCTCTGCCTTGTGCAGTAAGACCCTTCATGATCTGGCTCCTACAACCTCTGCAGCCTCATCTCCCACTTGACCCCCGAACCCTTTTTGCTCCACGCCAGCTGCACTGCCTTCCTTGGTGTTCCCAAAACATACCAAGCACACTTCCACCTGAGGGAAATTGTACTTGCTGTTCCCTCTACCTAGAATGCTCTCACTCAGGATATCCATGTGCTCACTCCCTCACTTCATTCAGTCTCTGCTTAAATGTCATCCCTTCAGACAGGTCTTCTCCAAAGTACCATGTCCCCATCATTCTCTATCCCCTTACCTGCCTTTACGTGTTCAGACCAGTGATCACCACCTGACATTACATATTTATCTAAATTATGTCTCTGCCAATAATATTTAAGCTTTATATGGGCAGGGACTTTGTTTGGTTAACTCTTGTATTCCCAAAACTCAGAACAGGCACTCAATATTTACTGAATGAATAAATAAATGAAAAAAATTCCTTATGAATTTCAGATGGGATAAAAGCAGGATATAAGACAAGGTTCACTTCTACTCACCACCCCAACTTTATACTTAAAATAAAACCATAAGCAATATTCCCTAGTTTTTTTTTTTCCACTAGACTTCTCTTCCTTAAAACAATATGAACTTTCCTAGAAATTTTCTTGATGTAAGTAGAGAAGATGGGATGGAGGTTATAGTTATTATAATCACAATAACTATTGATCTTTTTCAAACATACGTGAGATCATATCACTCCCCTGCTTAAAACTCTCCAATGGTTTCCACTGCACTTCGAATTATACCAGCATTTCCTATCACGGGCATGTAATCTAGCTCTGGACTACTTCTCAGCCTCATTTTGTACCAGTGTCACACCACTCTTCTCTGTATTCCACCAAGATACCAAGCTGGTTCCTACCTCACCTCAGGGCCTTAGCACTTACTGTTCCCTCTGCCTGAACCCTCTTCTCTCAGATCTACACACAGCTGGCTTCTTATCATTGAGAGCTCAGCCTCAAAGTCAAAACCCCAGAATGCTTTCCCTTGACCAATATAGCTAATATTAGCTGCTCCCTCCCTTTACCCCAGGATATCTGTACCTATGACTCTTGTTTCTTCATATCGTTGTTTAAAATTACTTTGCTTTTTTTTTTTTTTTTTTTTTTACTTGCTTATTTTCAACATCGCCCTCTAGAATGCAACTTCTGTGAGAGTAGTGACCTTGTCTGTCTTTTTCACTACAGTCCCTCGGCTGGAGCCTGGGTAGATGTTACATGAATAGAGTAGCATCTATATAAATAGATACGGATGCTACATGAGTGTTTGCTGTAGAACGAAAGATCCAGACCATGTTTAAGGGCCGGTTGTACCTTCCATCAGAAAGCATCCTTCTCCCTCAGATCAGGCAGGCCTGGCTGACCTGGAGGTGGTTGAGACTTTGGCCTCCCCCTCGGTTTCTCTCTGCCTGTCCCTCCCCACTCCTGCCCCACCAGTCTCTCTCTAGGCCGTTACCTTGATGGCCCCTGTGGCTATCTGGATATGGTGCAGCCGTCGCAGTGTGCTCTCTCTGTCGATGAAGTAGGAGGCCGCCAACTGGTGTAGGGTCTCCAGGGACACGGCAGAGCTGTTCCCACTTCCCACGGCCACAGGGGCACTTCCTCCTGTCTCTGTCTTTCGACTCAGCTTCTGCTTGTCCACAAAAATTGTCAGGGATTCTTCTCCTATAGCAAACAACATGTGTTCATTGGTGGGGCCTCCTGCTTCCTAGCACCCTACCAGAAAGAACATGAAACCTTTCTCCAGGATAGACAGATCTAAGAGGGAGCCTATTACCCCTACTGTCACCCTCTTCCCCTGTCTCTTAGCATCTTTAGAACGATCTCATCAGACTGTGTCACAGGGTGACAACCTCACTGCCTGAGAGGCCCTCCTTTTCTTCCTTAGTTCTTTAAGTCTCCTAAAGCTCACCCAGCCCCCCAGCTTATCCATTTAACAACTCCTACTGATCTCTGTCTCGGGCAATTTACCTCCATGGGGGAGACAGAATTCTCTCTCTCAAGTTGTTTAGGAGAAGTCACCATGGATATTTCTGCTCCCTCAGAAAGGGCAAGAGCCTTGAAGCTCAGCCGCCCTCCTCCCCATCAAACACTCAACACCTACCACATGCTGGCAGCTGGCCTGAACCCTTGAGGAGCTTCTTTTTGTCCATCAGACAGGGAGCTAAATGTTACAGTTAATCCTGCTTTCTTCTTCCCAGGGTACAGAAGACTGTCTCTTCAGTCTTTGATTCTGCCCTGGGTCCTAGCCACTTGTTGCACCATCCCCACCCTCACCCCCACCCCCACCCAGCCCAGAGTTATGAACACCTTAGAAGTGGTTTGGCTGGTTACCAATCCTTATAGAGAGGAAGCAGGGATCGAGGACTCAACAGCATCTATTTCTTTGCCTATGGATCTGACAACCGCAATCAGCAAATATTAGGAAGTGAAGAAGCCTCAGGGTTAGATGGCTCAGTCAAAGGAGAACTGGGAGTGCCCCCTGCTGACATGTGCTTAGTAGACGCATGTTCATCCCCGACCTCCTTAAACCTCACCTTTCCTCAATGGTATGCTTATACTCAAAAGCAACGTCCTGGGGTGAATGTGGAAGTCAAGAGACTGAATTGTTCTCAGATACAAACCAGAAAAAAAACATTTCTCGTGCAATACTAGACCTAGAAGAACAAAAGGCCCAGGAAGACTGTTGGAGCTATACTCAATGGTTCTTCAAGCTATTTTAAATGACCTGGAAAACAATTAGCGTGAGGTCATGATGTTGCTTACCTCCAAGGGTGGCAGAAAGTAAGAAATGAGTGCCGTACTTTTTGATGAGGTTTTCAGTAACCTGCTGTAGGTTGGGTCTCCTTCCAAGGAGGCGGATGTTCCGGATGAACTCTGGGGCAAGAGGCAATGGCAAACTGAAAAAATCCTTCCTTTCCAGAGCCAAGCTGTTTACTTTCCAGCGGGCAAACTCTCTGGAGGAAAAGCCAAGGGATAAGGAAAACTCAGCGTATTTCAGGAAAAAAAAACAAAACCCATTGCTGCTGAGTCAATTCCGACTCATAGCGACCCCATAGGACAAAGAAGAACCGCCCCATAGGGTTTCCAAGGAGCAGCTGGTAGATTCAAACCACCGGCCTTTTGATAAGCAGCCGAGTTCGTAACCACTGCACCACCAGGGCTCCATTTCAGAAAAAGAGGCGTAAAATCTGAATCAGGTACTGATCCTCCTCAACTTGCACCCACCCTTCTCCTCTCAGCCCAGCTGGAGGGACCCAGTACCTGAAAGAGGTCCTTTGGCGTCTCATCTGGTCTGTCATTCCCAGGCTGTGAGATAGACCTATGTTAGCTGACTGCCATCAGAGCCTACTCTACTCCCACCCAGCTTTCTCATCCGGGAGTAGATGATTAGCTTATTCACATGGGAGTAATCATGGTTAAAAAACAAAACCAAACCCTGTCTAGTGGATTCTGATGCATAGTGACCCTATAGGACAGAGTAGAACTAACCCATAGGGTTTCCAAGGCTGTAAATCTTTACGGAAGCAGACTGCCACATCTTTCTCCCACGGAGTGGCTGATGGGTTCAAACCACCACCTTTCAGTTAGCAGCCAAGTGCTTAACCACTGCACCACCAGCGCTCCCACTCATGGTTACCAGTGAAGAAAAAACGACGGAACAGTGGTTTGCAGAGATGTGGTCTAGTTCACAATTGCCACCCTGTGGCTGAGTCACGTCACCCATCATGACCTGAGTTTACTCATCCGTAAAATCAGAAAGTTGGTCTAGAACAACAGCTCTCAAAGTTTTAGGCCTTAGGACCCCTTTACTCTCTTAAAAATGATTCAGTCCCCTATGTTTGTTTATGTGGATACAGCTCTTGAGATTTACCATTTTAGAAATTAAAACTGAGAATTTTTAAATTTATTTATGCATTATTTCATTTAAAGATAATAACCCCGTTACATGAACATAAATAACATATTTTTATGAAAACAACTCCATGTTCTGAAGCAAAACAGATTTAGCATTGCTTTCCATTTTTGCAAATCTCTTTAATATCTGGCTTAGTAGAAGACAGCTGCATTCTCGTATTTGGTTCTGCATTCAATCTGTTGCGATATGTTGTTTTGGTCATTCATTTTTTGAAAAACTGTCTTGCAAACACTCAAGTCTGAATAATCATAGTTTGCCTGTTGTCTGTTCTTTCAAGAAAAAATGGAGTTCCATTAAAAAAGCAGCTAGTTCAGCTCGCAGCTCAAAATAATCACACAAGTATTTTTCCTTCAGACAGCCATTGTACTTTGGTATAGAGTAGAAGTGCTTTTTGTGTACTTTCAAATTTGGCATGCATAATACTAAAAAACGTATACATAAGGGTCAAAATTTAATAAGATTAAATTTTGCTGCTCCAAGGGCATTCTTAAGTATAGCTAGCATATGGGGTCATCGTGAGTCAGAATAGACTCAACGGCAATGGTTTTGGTTATATACATATATGTATATATATATAAAACAACAACATGTATAAAACATCTAACAGTAACACGTAAAAAGAAATTGGCATAGCAGTGCTTACGAAAATACTTTGCAGGGAAAGATCACAGTTGGCAAACTAATGTAGAAGGTATGTTATTTGCATAAAAATACAGATATATATTTATATAAATATACACACACATATATGTATATGTTTATATATGTATATTATATATGCATATGTATATATATGGAGCCCTGGTAGCACAGTGGTTAAGCGTTAGGCTGCTAACCAAAAGGTTGGTAGTTTAAATCCACCAGCTGCTCCTTGGAAACCCTACAGGGCAGTTCTACTCTGTCCTACAGGGTTGCTATGAGTTGGAATCAACTCAATGGCATAAGTCATCAGCAGCAGCAGCAGCAGCATGTATATATATAAATATCTATACATTTTTTTAAAGTGCAAGTATGTCATCATGAATACATGACCACTAGTGCCAGTTGTGTGGTACAATTGCCTTTATTCAAATTCAAATGTCAACAGTTTCACCTCCATTGCTTTCGTACCTGCAGTGCAAATGTCAACATGGAAACCCGGAAAGGGACTAGGGTACCCACATTTTGAGAACCCCTATTCCAGAAGATAGCAAAGCTCCTTTTCAGTCCCACCTAGGATTTTAATCTTCATGTTTTACTTCTAACTGAAATGCTTGCATTTTAAAGGCTACATATTTCAAAGGGGAATGTTCGTCCTAGGATGGCATTTAAAGAATCATATCCACTGTAAGAAAGGAGTTTTCCATTGTCTCTCAAACTGTACTGGTAAGGACCAGCTCCACTGCCTTCGGAAGCAACAAAATATAAAGTCTTCACAATCTCCTCACCCATCCCAGCTCTGCTGGTGGTGACAGTGCTAAGCCTTGGTCTAACTTCCTCCAAATCCATGGAATGTAAATCACGAGACTGCAGAAAAATACAAGAATTAAAAATAAATAAATTAAAATGTTTGCTCAATTTCAGGATATGGAATCCCTCCATCCAACTCTAGAGACTAAAATAGAGAGGAAGGACATGTGCCAAACATTACTAAGGAAACAAAGCAAAATGAGTGAACACTAATTCATGGTTCCAACGAAGTCTTTAAAAATTCCTGCTGTGTGGCTTTATTTATCTAAGCAGGCAGGTTCATAATAACACATTATCAGTAATTTCCTTTGTGTAGGAAATGCTAAACTTTAATTAAAGTACAGGGTATTTGTCAAAAATGTTTTCTGAATGGGAACTAGTATCCCTTCATTAGCTAATAGATGATTACGTTGATGAGAATAGTAAAATCTGATTAATGAAAAGAAACTTAGGGTCATCAAACCCAGTCTTCCTCTTTTGGGGTAAGCCATGCTTAGACGCCATTAACTAATAAAGACTTTTTTTCTTATTTGGAGCACTGGTGGCTCAGTGGTCAAGAGCTCGGCTGCTAACCACAAGGTCGGCAGTTCAGATCCACCAGCTGCTCCTTGGAAACCCCATCGGGCAGTCCTACCCCGTTCTTTAGGGTCGCTATCGATCAGAATAGATGGGTTTGTTTTGTTTATTTGTTTGTACACAATAGTCAAAGCCCTTCCCTGCAAGGAAAGGCTTAGCATAGAGGTGGGTCCCACTTTAATTAAATACAGTAAGCAAAAATTGAGTCACATGGCTTACTCAAACGTTCAGGTCTGCTCAAACCCAACCTCCTTGAAGAAGCTTTCTCTGACCATCCTGTCCATTAGAGTGTCAGCTTTGTCCCCAAGCTCTGTCCTCAGGTTTCTTTTTAGCAGAAACTGACACAGTATAATATAATATAACATCATTTTTTATTGTCTTTCTCTCCCACTCAAAAGTAAACTCCAGTAACAGGGATTTTTTTTTTTTTTTTTGTCTCGTTCAACTCTTTATGACCAGCAGTAGAACAATGTGGGCACGTAGTAGATGTTCAACGTATTTTTGTTGAGTGATTCTCTAAGTCACTTATTCTATGCCATAGCTCTCCTAATCCTTCAATTGTTTGCAAATTATTGACACCTTGATTAAAAAAATAAAAAGTCACATGGTGAGAATATATAGAAGCTACAACCAATTAGCCACTGATCTGAAATGAAGGTAGAACATTTCTCAATATGTATACTGTATCAATGGGAAAATTTGTCTATATTTATTAAAACGTAATTTATGGGTATCACTTTATACATGGGGTTTGTTTCTATAAATCAAGGCACCGCTGGCATAGTCTTTTGCTTTGGAAACCAAGTCTGAGTCCTCTTATATTGTCTTCAGTGAACATGGACAACTTCCAATGACTGTATACTTTAACTGCGCTTTAAAGCCCAGTGACTGAAAAACTCCAGTTCAGACTCTGCTGTGCTTTACTCCCAAATGTTAATGATCAACAGTTCCATTCCTCTACACTGGGTCTGATAAATTTCTGCCACATGCACCATGTTCATAATGTTAAAGATCCCCAAAAGAAACAACAATCTTGGAGCTTTGCACTTTTACCAAGTCTTCATTTTCTTACGTACAACATTGGACTTGAAAAATCATATATTTTATTCAAACGAATAATAGTTTTGAGTATATCTTACTTAAATGAGGAACTCAAAGCTCAGAAGACTAAGTAATTTTCCTGGTGTCACACAACTACCAAGAGAGAAATCTGGGCTGTAAGAACTGGAAGAAACATTTCAGTAATCCTTGCCAGTCTTTTTCACATTATTGTGTACATTGAAAATTCTATGTATATGCCACCTTAGGGTAAATGAACGAGGCTGCTCAGGCCATCGGAGACCAGCACAAGAGTCTTGCTACCCAGACCTTGCCCAATTCCCCAAGTGCTGAGAGGATCAATATGTTGAGATACCTATAATCCATTTGCAGCACACCCAGGGGTCCGGGTGCACACTGGTTGGGAAGCTGTATTCAATCCTCTCATGTTATGAGAAAACCACTAAACAGAGAGGGTAAGTAGTTTGCCTAAAGCAGTATATAGCCAGGTGGTAGCAGAACCAGAACAAATCAGTGTCCTGACTTTCTCTCCTTTGCTATTTATAGCAACTATGTTGATGGTGACGATTACAACAATGCCTACCTAGCATTGATTAAACACTTACTATGTGCCAGGAATTGCTAATCACTTTACATGACTAAACGGAAACCCTGGTGGTATAGTGGTTAAGAGCTACAGCTGCTAACGAAGAAGTTGGCAGTTCGAATCCACCAGGTGCTCCTTGGAAACCCTATGGGGCAGTTCTACTCTGTCCTATAGCGTCGCTATGAGTCAGAATTGACTTGACAGCAATAGGTTTGGCTTTTTTTTTTTTTTTTTGGTTTACATGATTAATATATTTTTATCATCTCAATAACCCTTGAGGTGGTAGTAGTATTTCCTTCATTTTAAAGGAAACTGAGACTAAGCTTAAGAAAGTAACTTCATAAAGTTACACAGTAAGTGAAAAACCAAAAATCAAACCTGTTGCTATTAAGCCAATTCTGACTCATGGCAACCCCATGTGTTACAGAGTAGAACTGCTCCATGGGATTCTCCTGACTGTAATATTTACGGAAGCAGATCTCCAGGTCTTTCTTCTGCAGTGCTGCTGGGTAGGTTCAAAGCACCAACCTTTAGTTCAGTAGATAAGTGCAAACCATTTGCACCACCCAAGGACATCAAAAAGTGACAGAGCTAAAATTAAAACCCAAGTCAAAACCACAATGCTGTTTTTATAACATTATTTTCCCATGTGCAGTTCAGGTTAAGGGTATATTTTATTGCATTCTAATACATTTTAAAGGTTTAGTATCTTTTAACAAAAGTATTTTCATTACCCAGACCATTCCATTCCTTAATTATCTATATAAAATATGAATTTATTGTATTTCCTAAACACAGTGCAACATTTACAACATAACAAAACCTTGCTGAATTACGGCAGCTTCAAGACATCCATTTGCAGGAGGAGAAATGGAGCCCCAGAGAAAATCAAATCCATACACAGGGTTTCATGAGCGGAATGGTATAAATGCCTGATTTCAGCTCCCATGGCTGCTCAGGAAATCATAACACAGAATAAAGAATGACCTAGAAAAATGAACGACACTGTCTTGAAAGCTTTTTATGACCAAATAATAACAACAACAAAAAAATAATGAGTAACATTTAATGAGCTCTTATTATGTGCTGGGCATTCTAAGCATCTTTAAAAGTATTAAGTAATATAATGTGCCCCCAAAAAAATCTATAAGGGGAAAATATAATTATCTTCATTTTATACATGAGGAAATTGAGGCACAAATAAGGTAATTTGCCCAGTAGGTAGCAGGCAGTAGGTGGCAGAGCCAGGATTTAAACACAGGTTTTCTGGCTTCTGGATCCAGGCTCTTTACCACCGTGCTGTTCAACCTCCACCTGGGAAACTCAAATCAGCAATCACCATAATGTGAGTGTGTGTGCATGTGTGTGTGTGTGTGTGAGAGAGAGAGAGAGAGAGAGAGATTGAGATTAAATGTCATTGGAGAAAGAATAGATGTGTAAAGATGGGGGCTATATTTGCAAAACAAAAAATAAACAAAGACAAAAACAAAGGAAAATCAGCCCCATAATATAAACCACACAAGTTGCTGCTAAGTCGAGTGGCTGCTCAGGCGGCTATGACTCATGGTGACCCCAGACCCTATGTGCGTCACAATAAAACCGTGCTCCATAGTGTATTCAATGGCTGCTTTTTTTGGATCGCCAGTCCTTTCTTTCGAGCCCCCTTTGGATGGACTCAAACCTCCAACCTTTCAGCTAGCAGTGGAGTGCCTTAACAGTTTGCACCACCCAGGGACCCCCCATAAACTATTGTGGGTGTCAACTCAGAATTAGGTCTCTGCTGCAGGATTCAGCCTCTGAGAGCTCTCAATGGTATTCTCTTCTACTCCACTAAGTTTCTTCTCTATTATCAGAATAATGGAGGAAACATTTGTGAACAGTGTCAGCCAGAAAGTGGTAAAAATGTGCTTACCGAACTTATTAACCTGGCTCCTTCCAGCATCAGAAAACCTCAGAAAGCGGTTCTGGAAGGCAGCCTGAGCTATTCAAAGAATAAATGTTCATTTCCAATTGTTCATTTAGTAGTTTTTTTCCAGTAATAAAATAACAAAGTCTCTTTTTTTCCTAAAAAGGATGTTTTCCATATATCAATTATATTAACACACACTGTTTCAATTAAACCATCATCTTTGTTTCAATTAAGACATGAAGTAAATCTCCATTTCAATTTAGCCATTTCTCCTAAAATCTTCTCCCACTTGTTTGTAGCGCCGTAAACAGTCTGAGAAAGCAAACATTTCCAACAGTAGTGTAATCCCTATGGAAAGTGCCTCCAGAACAGCAGAAGC
Source organism: Dugong dugon (assembly GCA_030035585.1). NCBI lineage: Eukaryota > Metazoa > Chordata > Mammalia > Sirenia > Dugongidae > Dugong > Dugong dugon. The sequence goes on along the minus strand of CM057469.1, from coordinate 39,558,905 downwards.
CATTACATAAAGAGCTCACAGGTTAAGCCAAAGGGTGAAGAGAGTTCTTCAGTCTGCTTTCCCTGCAAAAGGTATTCACTGCACTTCAAAAGGATGTTGCAGTAAACTGCTTTAATTGATGGGTGATAAGGCCAGTTTTTCATCCCCATCAAGCATATTTTAGGTGAGCCTAGAGTGAAACATGTATGTTTCTGTCAAAGGGTCAATGTAGCCATAAAATCATTAATAACAATGAAAACAAAGTCTAGAAAAGGCATATTCCAGACTGAAGGTATCGCTATCTATCTATACATATATATGCATGCATATACCTATACATGTATATGTATATATATATATATAAAACAGCTGCTTTTGAGTCAACTCTGACTCATGGTGACCTCATGTGTGCCAGACTAAAACTCCATAGGGTTCTCTATGGCTGACTTTTGGAAATAGATCACCAGGTCTTTCTCTGGGTGGACTCAAACATCCAACCTTTTGTTTAGCAGTCAAGTTCATTAACCATTTGCACCACCCAGGGATGGGTATATATATATATATATGTATATATATATAGTGACCCTATGCAGAACAGAACGAAAAATTGCTTGGTCCTGCACCAACTTCAAAATCTTTGCTATGTTTGAACTCATTGTCACAGCCACTGTGTTGATCCATCTCATTTAGGATCTTCCTCTTTTTCACTTACCCTCTACTTTATCAAGCATGATGTCATTCTCCAGGGACTGGTCCCTTCTGATAACATGTCCAAAGTACGTGAGACGAAGTCTCACCATCCTTGCTTCTAAGAAGTATTCTGGGTGTCTTTCTTCCAAGACAGATTTGTTCATTCTTCTGGCAGTCCATAGTTATTCAATATTCTTCGCCAACACCGTAATTCAAAGGCATCAATTCTTCTTTGGTCTTCCTTATTCACTGTCCAGCTTTCTCATGCATATGAGGCGATTGAAAATGCTATGGCTTGGGTCAAGTGCACCTTAGTCCTTAAAGTGACCTCTTTGCCTTTTAACACTCTGAAGAGGTCTTCTGCAGTGGATTTGCCCAACACAATACCGCATTTGATTTCTTGACTGCTGCTTCCATGGATGTTAATTGTGGATCCAAGTATAGTGAAACCCTTGACAACTTCAATATTTTTTCCATTTATTATGATGTTGTTTACTGGTCCAGTTGTGAGGATTTTTGTTTTCTTTATGTTGAGGTGTAATCCATACTGAAGGCTGTGGTCTTTGATATTCATCAGTAAGTGCTTCAAGTCCTCTTCACTTTCAGCAAGCAAAGTTGTGTCATCTGCATATTACAGGTTGTTAGTAAGTCTTCCTCTAATCCTGATGCCCCATTCTTCTTCATATAGTCTAGTTTCTCGGATTATTATACAGATTGAATAAGTATGGTGGAAGGATACAACCCTGACACACACCTTTCCTGATTTTAAATCATGCAGTATCCCCTTGTTCTTTTCGAACATATGCCTCTTGGTCTATGCACAGGTTTCTCATGAGCACAATTAAGTGTTCTGGAATTCCCATTCTTCACAGTGTTACCCATAATTTGTTATAATATATATATTTATATGGATCCCTGTTGCCACAGTGGTTAAAGCACTCAGCTGCTAACCAAAAGGTCTGTGGTTCAAATCCACCAGCCATTCTGCAAGAGAAAGACGTGGCAGTCTGCTTCCCTAAAGATTTACAGCCTTGAAAACCCTATGGGTCAGTTCTACTGTGTCCCACAGGGTCACTATGAATTGGAATCCAACTGATGACAGTAGGTTTGGTTTTGGTCTTCTGGTGGGTTTATATATACATCTGCACATATATACATGTGTGTATATATATATATATATATATATATATTCTGAAGTGATTGTAATTATCTTTACCCCAAACTATTTAAAACTAACTGTCCAGAGTACCAATAAATGATGCTTTTGGTTATACTTGAGTTCAGAGATTTTCCCAGAATCTAAAGGGGCCCTGCAGTAGGAGTATTGAACCACAGCCATGCCAAGCTTCAGGCAACAGGAGCTTCAGCAGAGCTTTGGGAGTGGGCCAGCTCTGGCCTTGAAGCAAAAGGGTTTCCAATGATGAATGAAGAAAATCAAAAACAAAAGGGAAAGATTAGTCCAAAGGACTAATGGACCACAACTACCACAGCTTCCACCAGACTGAGTCCAGCACAACTGGATGGTGCCTGGCTACCACCACCAACTGCTCTGACAGGGATAACAATAGAGGGTACCAGACAGAGCTGGAGAAAAATGTAGAACAAAATTCTAACTCACACACACACAAAAAAGACCAGACTTACTGGTCTGACACAGACTGGAGAAACCCCGAGAGTATGGTCTCTGGACACACTTTCAGCTCAATACTGAAGTCACTCCTGAGGTTCACCTTTCAGCCAAAGATTAGACAGGCCCATAAAATAAAATGAGACTAAATGGGCACACCAGCCCAGGGGCAAGGACGAGAAGGCAGGAGGGGACAGGAAAGCTGGTAACAGGGAAAGCTGGTAATGAGGAACCCAAGGTCGAGACGGGGAGAGTGTTACCCATCGTGGGGTTGGCAACTAATGTCACAAAACAACATGTGTATTAATTATTTAATGAGAAACTAGTTTGCTCTGTAAACCTTCATCTAAAGTACAATTTAAAAAAAAAAGACATTAAAAAAAAAAAGGTCTCCAATGAGAACACTAAATTGCTACAAGGTGTTCCTCATTTTGATAGGTGTGACTAAAAAGTGGTGCCTCCAAGTCATGGCTTTGGCTTCTAATGTCACCAGCCACTAGGCAACACTGAGCTTCTCTGCCTTACACAAGGTCAACCAGAAATCTGCCAGCAAGCATCCCCCTACTGAGCCTCGTGGCTCCTGATGATGAAAGACTCAGAGAGAGCACAGCTGGGGTCTTCCAACCCAGGTGCTATTTTCAGCAGCTGCACACTGAAGCACCACTTTCCGGGCTTGTAAACTGAGAACATTGATCTGGCCCCTATGAAAAGTCATTACCTCCGAAGCCTCTCTCCCTATGAAGCCTTAAGGGAAAGAGTATTTAAAAAAAAAAAAAAATCCATAGTTTCAAAACAGAAGCAAAACTATAACCCGATGAGGATGAAATCTGGTAGCAGTGAATACTGCAGTCTAAAATGCAGGTGGTTGTGCTGAGACCTCGTACTACAAGCCTGATTATTCTGTTACCAGCATTTCTAATCAACATTATATCTTTCTACTTCTGTGTGGGAAGTGTGCTCAGGCCCATTTCCAAGGCCACCGATATGACTGTCATTTGGAAAGTCACATTTCCTGTATCCTGAGCGTGCACCCCCTCCCCTGCCCTGGCACCCTGCAGGCTTGGCATCATCCTGCTCCAGTGTTGGTGTGCCCCTGAGAGCTATGAGCCATTTGTGCCTCCTGAGTTAGACTCCAGGCTGAGTTACTGGGGAGGTGATCAGTGCTGCTTCCTGAAGAGCCAACCAATTATCACCTGCTCACTCAGGCAGTGTTTCTCAGAATAGGATCTGAGATGCCCTGAGAGGGTGGGGAGAAGTCTTCAGGCAGCCACAAAGCCCAGGATGCCCAGCTCCAAGAACTGCTTTGCAATCAATGGCAGAAAGAGTGGGCTGTTGCAACAGGGAATATTGCCCTTCTCTATCCTTTGACCCTCCTGATTTATTTACAATAACCTCTTTTTTTTTCCCCCCCAGCAGCTAACACCCTCCCCCCTCAACACACACACACACACAATGTTAGTGCTAAAGAGGCTGCAGTGCTGAAAGAAACAGAGCTTATCATTCTCCAAGCAGTTGTTTTGGTATGAACCATGTTCGTTGGAAAAACTATAGCTGGTTTTCCTTGAAAAATAAAGGAAGACACAGGGCGGGCTGTTGAATAAAATATTTAAGAACTTAGGAGCAAAAAAGATGGATTGGCCTTAAGCCAAGGACAGGACTAGTTTTCTTGTCATTTTCCTGTGACTTTACTTTGTCCACCTAAACTGTCAACCAAAGACCCATGGGAAGAGTTCTCACATACCAACCAGTGTGCAAGCATCTTTGTGCTCAGAGCCTACCTTTCTCTTGGAAAGTTGCTTTTCCTCACCTAGCTTGGGACTTGCCAATTTGACACAGAAATTTCAATCAGCACCACTAGGTATTGTGCCGCTGCTTTTCCTAAAGAGTTCCAGAAAATCCTTCTCTCTCTTCATCCTTCAAGCCATCCGCCTCACATCTAGGACTACTGCTCCCATCACAGACCTCGATGCACCCAGATAAGACATTGCCATCTTTTCCTTTTCATAGAGTTCACCTTCTTCATCTTGAAAAATTCACATGAATAAGACTAGACAAAGCCAACATGTACATTGAGGGATGCCAGTTATTTACCTCTATGACACAGCTAAGATGATTTCATGTTCTCCAGCTGGACATTTTAGGGCCTAGGGGATATATCATGCTTTGGCTTCTGCACAGAAGGCTGTATTTCTAGACACATCACATCATCAGGAGATTTCTATCCCAACAACAGATTACTGTAATATACTTGGCTATTACAGCCTTTACTGCTATAATAAATAAGACATGATTAATCTGAGCTGTAAAAGAAACGATAATAAAAACCATAATCTCTTATACTGGTGTAGTACTTTCCTTTAGTTTTTTTTTTTTTTTTTTAATTTCAATCAATTTTCACACATGCTTAAATATTTTATCCAGACAAGGACCTTGGGAGAGAGGGAGAGGAAATAATGTTACTCAGCTATCAACCTTTACCAAGTTTACAGAGAAACCGAGAGAAGTGACTATCTCCAAGTCTCAGTTGATTAGTGGCAGAGTTTGACTAGAACCCAGACAATGTTACAAATGATTTTCTGCCTCTGTCCATGATGTACATTCAAGTTCAGGAACCACTGTATACCACTGTCATACTTGCCAGGTTATTGTTTTACCCTGTTTACCACTGTGGCTGGGAAGAATCAGCAGGCAGGGAGGCTTCAGTCCAGGAGTCATTTGGTTAAATAATATCTCGGCCCTGCAACTCTAGAATGCACAAGATCAGAGATGAGGCCAGCCCTCCCCAATGTCCTCATGCCATGCCCCAGTCCTTCCCACTATCTGAAAGAACTCAAGAAGCCTGGCATGGAGGTAATTTAGCAGCCTGCTGTGTTCTCAAACAACGGCCCATAAACAATGATTGGCCAATTTCATTCTAATCTTCCCAGTTTTGCTCTAATTAAAATCAAGCTGCAGCTTTCAAACAGTTTAATTAAGACTGATTGGGAGAATGGCGAGGGGAGACTCAAGCTTGAGGAGGAGGAGGACTAGATCATGGTTGGCAAGTCCCACCCTGCCATGGTGGTGTTCAGGGGCTCAGAGAGGGCACTAAGAGTGGTATGCTTTGCAGAATCAGCATGAAATACAATGGGCATATTGGAATGACGGGCCAGTGAATCTACAACACCAGAAGAAACTGAAGGGGAGTCTGAGTCAGATACCCCAGCTCTGTCCTCAGCCCACCTTCTGCTTCCCAGAGCTCACCTGTTCAGCTATGGAGACAATGGCTCTGTTCACTTCTCCTCACCTCCTCATGTATTTGTCTTTGCTCAGCAAGCTGACGTCATAGCCCATGCCATGCTTCTCTCCTCAAAAGCCTGCATGGGCTTCCCATTATCTACTTGACTCCAACATAATTACCAAAGACTGGCAGTTATTCCCATTATTCTACAAGTTTATGCCTTTTGCAGTGGGATAGCCCCTCCAGTATTTGAATGCATTTACTTTTTATGTGGGCTACCCTTCTTTGGGGTAAATACTTTTAGTTCCTTCAACACATTTCCAGATTATTGGGGTCTCCTGCTCACCCATCTCTGTTTATAACACACTTTGTCAGTGTATTTCTTTTTTTAAAGATGACAGCCAATATTGAACACAATCCAGCAGATATGTCCTGAGCTGCTCAGAGTACACTAGGACACATGATCTGAATGCATCACTATCATCATCATTATGACCACTGTCATAGTTTCTGTTTACTAAGTCCCTATGTTGCCAGGCATGAAACTGGGTGCTTTATATATATATAAACCATCATCACAATCTTACAAATGTAACTTTGACAAACTGAATCATCCCTCTCACCTGTATTAGAATGCCCTTTGACATGTGCCTTTGTGGAATCACTCACTTATATGACTAGCACTTATTCCCTTGCCACCATTGATACTGGACTTGGCTGGGTAACTTTGCATTGAACAATGGAATGTGGGCAGAAGTGACAGTAGGTCAATTCTGGGCCAAGGTTTTAAGAAGCATTGTCTGTTTCCTCTCTCCCTCTTGTATCTCTGCTCTTGCCATTAGAATTTCTTCCCCCAGTAGCTGTAGCTGCTGACCTTTCAGCCTGAGCCCAGAACAAACATAATTGGAATAAAGACCGAAAGGCCACCCTGCAGACCCACAGTCTGAAGCACAGCTATCCCCGCCAACCCAGGGGTGCATAAGTGAAGAGAAATCATGATTGCTTTAAGCCATTTGTTATGAACATAATTGTTAGGTGATACATACCACAAATTTTAGTCCCATTTTATAGCTGAGCTAGGTGAGGCTCAAATAATTTAAGTATTTTGGCCAAGGACACATAGCTATGTAAAAGATGAAGACAGTCTATGTTCTTTCTACTATACCATGTTTCCTTTAATAATGTACCTGAATATTGCATTCATTCTTTTATAGATGAAAATATTCTTGGCTGAAAATATTCTTATGGTCAGTTGTTGTTGTTGTGTGCTGTCAAGTCGATTCCGACTCATAGTGGCCCTATCGGACAGAGGAGAGCTGTCCTAGGCTGTAATCTTTACGGGGGAAGATTGGTGTGTCTTTTCTCCCGTGGAGCTGCTGGTAGGTTCAAACTGCCAACCTTTCGGTTAGCAGCTGAGTGTTCAACCATTGTGCCACCAGGACTTCTGACCCCACATTCCCTTCCAAACCCAGATTTATTTTTTTCACATGAATTACAGCCAAGCCAGACCTCCTATGCCCTGTATTCGTGAAGTCAAGATTTTGAACTTAAATTTAGGTCTTGACATCTCACCCCATTCTTAACTTCTAACTTGGTGGCAGTGACTAGAATGTTGTTTTCTAAGCTGTTTCCATTTCCTCCTAAATTTACAGATAGACATTTCCCATCTTCCTCTGCATGTAAGTGTAGCTATGTGGCTGAGCTCTAAGCAATAGCATGTGAACCCAGGCCTAGCTCATAAGACCTCCCATGAAATCGTCCATGTGCTTTTTCTTTCCTTGTCTGCCAGGATTCTGTGGAAGACTCTGAGGCCCAAAAGAATGGCAGAGTGACTATGTGGAAAGAGTCTTGGTCCTGAATGATTTCATGAGACAATCTCCTTTTTTATCCTCCCACTACATTGCATGGAAGCATGACTTGAGCAAAAAAATAAACTTTCGTTAAGTCACTGAAATTTTGGGACTATTTTTCCCAACAGTTTACCTACTCTGACCAATACTACCTCGATAGTATCAATCCAGTACTCCAGCCTGGCAAACTAATCTTGACTCTTGGTTTTATTGGCTGTCTGGTTAGGAGTCCCTTTCAATTACCCATTCTTATCATTCCCATGGTCAAACAGCCATGTTCCCATTTCTCTTCAGCTCCATAACATTCCTACCTGGGGTCTGTCTTCTTGCTTTTTGGGCCTACATGGGCAATAGTGTTGGTCTTGGGGCCTTGATTTTATGCTGTGGGATCTTGGTTGTGAGTTGTGTTCTATAGGGAAGGCACCTGTCACTGTTGTGGATTTATTTTGAACTACCTGTAACTATAAAATCAATGGGTACATTAACTCAAGCTACAGTTAAGGAGAGCAATATGCAGATTTTAAGTGATAGATTTGATTAATGTATGGAGATTTCAGTTGAAAGAGTTTGATAGAGTAAGACTACCTCTTCTTTCTTTCCTCATTCCCAATTAATCTCTCTCATCATTGTCCCTTCCTTACACTTCTCTAGATTTCCTGCTCTAATGTTTTCCATGTTTACTCCTGGGAGACCCTTCACAAAAACAATATGTATAGAATGGGAGAAGATGGTAGAACAAAACTAAGTTCTTAAAAAAAGGCCAGACTTAGTAGACTGGTAGACACTAGAGGAACCTTCAAGACTACTGCTGTGAGATACCCTTTAAACTTTGAACTGAAATCACTGAATTTCAGCTAAATAACAAACTGGCGCATAAAATAAACACTGTTGCCTATGAGTACTATGCTCCTTAAAAAAAAAAAAAAAAGTAATCTATGTGAGACCAAACGGTCAACATTTACTCTAAAGCAGAGATGAGAATGTCAGGGGGGAGGGGGCAAGGAAGCTCGATGAAGGGAAATGGAACAACCAGAATGGAAATAATGAGAATTTTTATACAATATGGAAAACATAACCAACGTTATGAAACAATATGTATAGAAATTGTTACATGGGAACCTAATTTGCTGTGTAAACATTCAGCAAAAACACAAAAAAAAACTGAAAAAAAATGCATTTATCTTTAAATACACCAAATCTGTTTTTTAGTTATCACCACAATAATCTTATTAAAAAGTGATATTATTGTACTCATTTTACTGATGAGAAAAATGAGGCTGAGAGAGACAAAATAACTTGCAAAAAGTCACACAGATGAAAGCAGCAGAACTGCAATTTAAACCCAAGCATTCTGATTCTAGCATCTAGAAGCTCAGTCACTATGCAATGCTGCTTTCCACTTCTTATAACTCAATCCCAGAACACGCTATTCAATCTCACAGAATGACTTTTTTCTCTTATTAAGTCCTTACATGTGCCAGACATGCTGCTGGGAGCTGAAAGTATAAACATGAAATAAGATGTGTTCCTTGCTGGAAGGAGTACATAGTAAGTAAAGAGCAAAGAGGGCTAAATAAGTAGGTGTATACCATATTTTACACAAATAACACTCACCTTCTATGTTTTTTGCCAACCATGCCCTCTCCCTGTGAGGTATTTTCATTAATGCCCGCTATGTCAATTATTTTTATACGTTGCTGTAAAAAAATTAGCATAGCATGCTTACAAAAATAACTCATGGGAGGAGGGCACCATTGGCAAGGAAACGTAGAAGGCGTGTGTTATTTGTGTAAAAATATGGTAGGTAGGTAGATAGATAGATGATAGACAGACAGAGATAGATGCAAAGAACAACCTCTATAGCAGAAATATGAACAGAGTGATGGGGAATTGAAGGTAGGAATAATTAAGTTTCTTACAGGAGTTAAAGAAGACTTCATAGGGAGGTGGTATTTGAGTGGATTTGAAAGATAAGTAAGAGCTTAGCGGGTAGAGAAAACAGGAAGAGCTTTATAGGGAGAGGCAATGGGATATGCAAAGACATGGCATCTAAAGGAGTCTTCTGTGTCTGGGCAGATCTGGAGATCTTCAGTGGAACTGGAATGAAGAACAAGCAGGAAGAAATGGTGGGACACAATCACTGGCACAAGGTCAGTATTCACTGAATATTTGCTGAAAAAGTGAATGGATGGATTCTGAAGAGACTTACATGCTGAAAAAAAAAACGGGTTTGAGTTTTATCCTTCAGGCAATGAGGAACCAAAGGGTCTTTAAGCAGGGTGGATTGGAGAAGAGAGAAAAATCCAAGTGGTAAGCCATGATAACAGGAGAAGAAAGAAAAGACTATCTTAGAAAGACGCCTCTGACATGAAAGCCATACAATTCAGATGGAGGAATAGGGGTTGGGGAGAGACAAGAGGTACGGCAACCAGGTAGCAAGTGTTGTATGGAAGATACAATAAGTACAATAGAAAACATGATCAGTTCAGTTCTGGGCACGATTTCACCACTGAAACTAAATCTAGGTCTGCCAAATCAAACCTAAAATGAGGTAGGTGCAGTTCTCTGAGAAGCTGAGAAAAAAGTCAGGAATTTTTCCTACGTTTAATGAATTAAACACCTGTATTCTCTCAACACAAGTCTAGTATACATTTCGAACTTTTCATGAAGCTCTGGTGTTTCAGTCGCTGAGCACAGTCAGCACACAATACAGAGCCAACTGTGCAGGAAGCTGACTCAATGCTAACGTAGCATTGACCTCTGTTACTGGTAAACAAACTATGTAGGCCATGTCGAGGGATCGTTAGGTATTTACGTGCCTCTGTGGATTTAGGAGGACTCACTCCCCTTCCTGTCCCTCCAGTGCGCATATTAGCTAGGATCATCATTGCTAATCTTCAAGAACTGTATAGAATGCAGGAAGTTACAGAAGTCTGGGGAGGGGAAAATGCCTGATCTGAAAAACTCCAGAATGGCAAACTGATACTGATCTGGGACAAAATCCTCGAGTACTTTGAAAGGTTAGCAAGCGAGCAAACTCCTTAGGAACCAGATTTGGCTCAGGAAGAAAATATTGTGTCAAAATAAATTTTCTGTATATTCTTTATGAAGAAAGATGAACGAGGGAGAGTTGGGGGGGAGGGACAAGTAGGCCTTGAGAGAAAGAATGTGAAAAGAGGGGAAAGAGAGAAAAGAATCTCTAGAGGGAAGCTATGAGAGTGCTAACAACTCTAGGAATCAGGGAAAATACTATCTGCCTTCACATATCTGCAGACCTGTTGTAAAGAAGAGGTGTTTAGAGAAATAAGAGAAAGCAGAGCTAGGACCAGTAAGCGGAAGTTATGGCAAGAAAGACTATGATTCAATTTCAGAAAGATCTTGAAAACATTTGGGGCTGTTCAGTGGAAATTGGCTTCAGTGAACACCTCAGGACTGGAACTGTTTAAGCCAAGGCTGGCTGACCACCTGCTTGGGGATTTGTAGAGTGGTTACATTGGGTGTGAAATAGATGATTTTAAAGTTTTTTTCTAATTACAGACTCTGGTATCACTCGGTTCTGATCTGTCCCTCCCATGTAGTCAGGCTTCCTTGCACCCAGACACTTTCAGCTTTGGCCTCTTATCCAGACCATTAGGCCTTCTGCTCTGTGGTTCCCAGTTTTAATCTCTGGCTTGACTGTGATATGCAGGCACCAAAATGCACACAGCTCTGCTTGGTGCACACAGAGGGCAAAGGAATGTATTACCAGCCTCCGCAGTTACATTCTTCTATTGGTCTCACGTTAGCATGAATTTCTAGATGAACCAAGCCAACATGCAAGGACTTACATGGCCTCCCTTCCTCTCCACAGCCTCTTTATTAGACTTTGAACTTAGAACACAATACAGAACCAACTGAGCACGAAGCTGATTTAACATGCTAAAGTTGACCTCTGTTCCTAGTAAACTAACTATGTAGGCCATGTCCAGGGATCATTAGGTGTTTACATGCCTCTGTGGATTCAGAGGGACTCACTCCCCAAAGAGTCTTCCTTCCTGTCCCTCCTCCGTCACCAACATGTCCCCAGGTGAGGCACAGGCTCTCTCAATACACAAAGAAAGTGTTCTGGCTGCCTCATTTTCCTCCCACCAGGGCCTCCTTCCTGGCCAGGGAGACGTCTTGCTCACTGACTCATTCTGTCTTCCAGAGTGTGTCTGTTCTTTGAAGGGAAGGGGGAAAGAAGCACCTTTCCAGGCTCAGCAGAGAACCTGGCAGGAAGCATTAAATACGTGCAGAGAGGAGGACTTCATGCAGACTTCTGCATCTTCCCCAAAACACAGCCTGGGTATAACAGCCCTAATCTGCCCATAGCTATGCCTACAAACCCCAAGACTGACTCAGAAGTCCCAGCCACTAGGCCTTTTTCTCTGTTTCATCCGATTCCATAGTTTGCTGGGGATGCCATGGGTAAGTGAGAGGATCCTAGAACATATACCCATCTAGTCACTGTGAGAAAAGCCAAATTTACAAAGTAGCCCAATAAGCAGAGGTGATTTGCAGCACCAGTTTTCTTCTAAGTAAATATGTGTGTTTATAGATCAATAGCTACCTGATCCTAAAGTCAGAAGCTAGGGATTTACTTAACACTGAATTTTTCTATGCCATTGCCAGGCAAAAAATAAGATACTGCTTCTCTGGAATGGCATTAAGTGTCCCTGTTGTGGAGGATTCGATTTACAAAAATTCAATTTATACTGCGCCCTCGTAGAAACACACCAGTTGTGCAAAGCCAGCACGTACAGAGTTTTCTGTGGGTGAATGTTTCAGGAAGGTATTTTGGTGATCTTCAAACTCTTTGGAAGGCTTCCTCCCACTCTGGGTTCCCCAGAGCCCATGTGCAGATGGAGAACGGTGGTGGAAATGGAGGGCTACAGGTTCTAAGAGTAGGATGAGCCGCCCTCCAGCCCCCTGAGGCTCATCTTCTGCATCCCAAAGATCTGCTGCTATGCTAAAAGGAAGAGTGGGAGAGGCAAAGAGCCCAGGTGGTTACAACTGGAGACACTATTTCTCTTGGAGCATTCAGGATTCCAGGCTTGGATCATGTATTCGACTCAATAATAATCATTCAATGGTCAGGTCCCCTATTTTATAAGTGAATACTGGCTCTGCATCTTACCAGCTGTGTGACTTAAATCCCTCTAAAACTCAGTGTTCTCATCTCTAATATGGGTGTGCAAATAATGTCTCCCTTGTAAGGTTCTTGTAAGAATAATTTGAATCAATGTATATTAATTGACATTGTTGCCTTTGTTATTGTTAGCTGCAGTCAAGTCAATTCTGACTCATGGTGACCCCATGTGTGCAGAGCAGAGCTGCTCCACAGGGTTTACAAGGCTGTGACCTTTCAGAAGCAGATTGCCAGGCCTGCCTTTCAAGATGCCTCTGGGTGGTTTCAAACCGCCAACCTTTCAGCTAGAAGTTGAATGCTTAACTGTTTGCAGTAACAAGGGACTCTATATTAATTATTAGCACTTAGTAAAATGTTGGGCATATGATAAGTACTCAGTGTATATTAGCTATTGTTACTGTTATTAATATTTCATAGTATAAAGGGAATCTTTTGCTTTCTTTCCCTAAATTAAATAGAAACTCTGGCCAACTCTTTTGCCCTCACAGAACCATCTATTTTATTTGACTCCCTTACTCCTTTCTTCCCACAGGAAAATCTGGGAAACTGGGGGGAGCTTGCTGCCATTTGGTCCACGATTCAGGATGGTGTCAAAGGATCAGGGTTCCTGCTCACACATTGTCTTGGCTTCTGCTATCTCTTGGACATACATGCCCTCAAGTGGACATAATCCTCTGATCGTTTTCTCCTCCTCACTTGGCAGAGCTCCATCAGAGGGTGGCCTCCTGCCCACCCCACCTCCCCAATCTCAGTGATGTCATCTCTAATTGCTTCACTTAGGATTGGGTAAATCAGTCCGATGGGCAAATAGGATGAAGTAATCTTTAATCTGGGGTGGGGGCGGGATTGTGGGGATTAGAATTCCTCTTTCAGACTCAGGCCCAAATCATCATCTCCAACCCAGTTTCATAGTAATAAATCTACCCCACTTGCCTTCAGCTCCTTGTGTGCAGACTTACCCACTTCTACCCTAGGGAGGAAGAAGGGTGATTGGCATAGTAATTCCTTGCACACAGCACTTTGCACTTCTTCAAAGACCTCGGCCCACTTTCCATCACTTGCTGGCATGGGTTGTTCTTGTGGGCAGAGCTCCCCAAGGACTGGGCTGTGTCCCAGCACTGGTAGGGTGGCCAACACATACAAAAGCTCCATAAGTATGTCCTGGATGAACAAATTCCCTGCCACGTGCCCCTCACTGTCCAAAACTCCATGTACTAAAATACTTTTCTTGTGGGAGGTGTGGGAAGCCCTGAGATGGGAAAATTGTAGCAGAAGGTGAATTAAAAAAAAAAAAAGAACAAGAAGAGAGAGAAAGAGAATCTCTGACCCAGAAAAAGTTCTTCTCGTGAAGAGAAAGAAGGGAAAAAACAAAAAAAAAACAAAAAAACACATAATCAGCCAGTCTCCCCGACCTGCTGTATCTGTGGGTAACAATGTCTAGATGAAGCGTACCTCACTCCTCTCTACAGATACTCGTCTCTAAGTAGCAATTCATTCATGAAAAAATTAATTATTTCTTGAAGCAAAAATTAATCCTCTTTTCCTCTGCCTGACTGCCTCAAGATCTCTCTACTAAATCTCATAGAAAAACAAAACTGAAAGCACTACAAAATGACAGTAATAAACTCACACCTATCAATAATTACACTGAATGCAAATGGCCTCAATGCACCCATAAAGAGACGGAGAGTGACAGAATGGATAAAAAACAGGATCCAACAATATGCTGTCTACAAGAGACACACCTTAGAAACAAAGATGTGAATTTATTAAAAGTCAAAGGTTGGAAAAAAATATATCAAGCTAACATCTACCAAAAAAGAGTAGGAGTGGCAACACTAATCTCAGATAAAATAGACTTTAAAACAAAATCCACCATAAAAGACAAAGAAGGACACTATATAATGATTAAGGGGATGATCTGTCATGAAGACATAACCATAATAAACATCTATGCACCCCATGACAGGGCTCCAAAATACATGAAGCAACCTCTAACAGCACTGAAAAGAGAAATTGACAGTTCCACAATAATAGTAGGAGACTTCAACACACCACTGTCAGTAAAGGACAGAACAACTAAGAAGAAGCTCAGCAAAGATACGGAAGACCTAAAGGGCACAATCAGCCAACTTGACCTCATAGACATATATAGAACACTCCATCCAACCGCTGCAAAGTACACGTTCTTTTCCAATGCACATGGAACGTTCTCCAGAATAGACCACATCTTAGGCCACAGAGCAATCCTCAACAAGATCCAAAACACTGAGATAATTCAAAGTATCTTCTCTGACCACAATGCCATCAAGGTAGAAATTAACAACAGAAAGAGCAAGGAAAAAAATCCACTACATGGAAACTGAATAACACCCTGCTTAAAAACCACTGGGTAATAGAAGAAATCAGAGAGGGAATCAAAAAATTCCTAGAATTAGATGAAAATGAAAACACATCATACCCAAATCTTTGGGACACAGCAAAGGCAGTCCTCAGAGGACAATTTATAGCAATAGATGCACACATCAGAAAAGAAGAAAGGGACAAAATCAAAACATTAACTACAGAACTCAAACAAATAGAAAGAGAACAGCAAAAAAAGCCCACAGCCACCAGAAGAAAGGAAATAATAAAGATCAGAGCAGACATAAATGAAATAGAGAACAGAAAAACAATAGAAAGAGTCAACAAAACCAAAAGTTGGTTCTTTGAAAGAATCAACAAAATTGACAAACCACTGGCCAGACTGACAAAAGAAAAACAGGAGAGGATGCAAATAACCCAAATAAGAAATGAAATGGGGGACATTACAACAGACCCAACTGAAATAAAAAGGATCATAACAGAGTTTTATGAAAAACTATACTCCAACAAAATTGAAAACCTAGAGGAAATTGATAAATTTCTAGAAACACACTACCTACCCAAACTATCACAAAGTGATGTTGAAAATCTGAACAGACTCATAACAAGAGAAGAGATTGAAAAGGTAATTAAAAAAAACACCCAACAAAAAAAAAGCCCTGGCCCAGATGGCTTCACTGGAGAATTCTACCAAATATTCAGAGAAGAGCTTACACCACTACTACTCAAACTATTTCAGAACATAGAAAAGGAAGTGACACTTCCAAATTCATTCTATGAAGCCAGCATAACGCTGATACCAAAACCAGGCAAAGATGCCACACAAAAAAAACAATTACAGACCAGTATCTCTCATGACTATAGATGCTAAAATTCTCAACAAAATTCTAGCCAGTAGAATTCAGCATCATATCAAAAAAATAATACACCACGACCAAGTAGGACTCATACCAGGTATGCAAGGATGGTTTAACATTAGAAAATCAATCAATGTAATCCATTACATAAATAAAAGGAAAGAAAAGAATCACATGATCATCTCAACTGACACAAAAAAGGCATTTGACAAAGTCCAACACCCATTCCTGATAAAAAACTCTCAATCAAATAGGTATAGAAGGGAAATTTCTCAACATAATAAAGGGCATCTATGCAAAACCAACGGCCAACATCACTCTTAATGGAGAGAGGCTGAAAACATTCCCCTTGAAAACAGGAACAAGACAAGGATGCCCATTATCTCCACTCCTATTTAACATTGTGCTGGAAGTCCTAGCTAGAGCAATAAGGCAAGAAAAAGAAATAAAGGGCATCCAAACTGGTAATGAAGAAGTTACACTGTCCCTGTTTGCGGATGATATGATACTATACATAGAAAACCCTAAAGACTCCGTGAGAAAACTACTGGAACTAATAGAAAGATTCAGCAGAGTAGCAGGATACAAGCTAAACATACGAAAATTGGTTGGATTCCTATACACCAATAAAGAGAATGATGAAAAGGAAATCAGGAAAGCAATACCATTTATGATAGCCCCTAAAATGATAAAATACTTAGGAATAAATCTAACCAGGGATGTAAAAGACCTATACAAAGAAAACTGAAAAACACTACTGCAAGAAACCCAAAGGGATCTACATAAATGGAAAAACATCCCATGCTCATGGATAAGTTGACTCAACATAGTGAGAATGACAATTCTACCCACAGCAATTTACAAATACAATGCAATCCCAATCCAAATACCAACAACGTTGTTTAAAGAGTTGGAAAAAATAATCATTAACTTTATATGGAAAGGGAAGAGTCCCCGGATAAGTAAAGCACTACTGAAGAAGAAGAATAAAGTAGGAAGACTCACACTACCTGACCTCAGAACCTACTATACAGCTACGGTAGTCAAAACAGCCTGGTACTGGTACAACGACAGTTACATTGACCAATGGAACAGAATTGAGAACCCAGATGTAAATCCATCCACCTACGGTCGCCTGATCTTTGACAAGGGCCCAAAGTCCATCAAATGGGGGAAAGACAGTCTTTTTAACAAACGGTGCTGGCAAAACTGGATGTCCATCTGTGAAAAAATGAAACAGGACCCATACCTCACACCATACACAAAAACTAATTCAAAATGGATCAAAGACCTAAATATAAAGCCAAAAACTATAAAGTTCATAGAATAAAAAATAGGATCAACACTAGAGGCCCTAATACACAGCATTAACTGGATACAAAACATAACCATCAATGCACAAACCCCAAAAGATAAGCTAGATAACTGGGATCTTCTAAAAATCAAACACTTATGGTCTTCAAAAGACTTCACCAAAAGAGTAAAAAGAGAACCTGCAGACTGGGAAAAAATTTTTGGACAGTACAAGTCAGACAAAGGTCTAATCTCCATAATCTACAAGAAAATCCAACACCTCTACAACAAAAAGACAAATAATCCAATTTAAAAATGGGCAAAGGAAATGAACAGACACTTCACCAAGGAAGACATTCAAGAGGCCAACAGACACATGAGGAAATGCTCGAGATCACTAGCCATTAGAGAAATGCAAATTAAAACCACAATGAGATACCATCTCACCCCAGCATTACTGGCACAAATCAAAAACACTGGAAATAACAAATGTTGGAGAGGCTTTGGGGAGATCGGAACTCTTATGCACTGCTAGTGGGACTACATAGTGATACAACCATTTTGGAAAATGATATGGTGCTTCCTCAGAAAGCTAGAAATAGAAATACCATATGATCCAGCAATCCCTGTCCTAGGAATATATCCTAGAGAAATAAGAGCCATCACACGAATAGACATATGCACACCCATGTTCACTGCAGCATTGTTCACAATAGCAAAAAGATGGAAATAACCTAAATGCCCATCAGCAGATGAATGGATAAAAAAACTATGGTATATACACACAATGGAGTATTATGCAATGATAAAGAACAATGATGAATCTGTGAACCATCTCACAACGGATGAAACTGGAGGACATTAAGCTGGGTGAAATAAGTCAATCACAAAAGGACAAATATTGCATGAGACCTCTACTGTAAAAAATCAAGAAAAAGTTTACACAGATAAAGAAACAATCTTTGTTGGTTACGAGGGATGGCAGGGTCGGGGGGTGGAATACTAAATAGACAATAGACAAGTGGTAACTTTGGTGAAGGGTAAGACAGTACACAATACTGGGGAAACCAGTACAACTTATACAAGGAAAGGTCACTGAAGCTCCATAGAAACATCCAAACTCCCTGAGGGACTGAATTGCTGGGTGGAGGGCTGTGGGGACCATGCTCTAGGGGAACATACAGCTCAATTGCCATAACACAGTTTATAAAGACAATGTTCTGCATTCTACCTTGGTGAGCAACGTCTGGGGTCTTAAAAGCCTGTGAGCAGCCATCTAAGATACTCCACTGGTCTCACCCCTTCGGGAGCAAGGGAGAATGAAGAGAACAGGACACAAGGAAAAGATTATTCCAAAGGACTGATGGACCACGGCTATCAAGGCCTTCACCAGACTGAGTCCAGTACAGCTAGATGGTGCCCAGCTACCAGCACTGACTGTTCTGACTGGGATCACAACAGAGGGTTCTGGACAGAGCTGTAGAAGGATGTAGAACAAAATTTTAACACACAAAAAAAGACCAGATTTACTGACCTGACAGAGACTGGAGAAACCCTGAGAGTATGGCCCCCAGACACCCTTTTAGCTCAGTGGTGAAGTCACTCCCGAGGTTCACCGTTCAGCTGGGGATTGCACAGCCCCTTAAAACAAAATGGGACTGAGGCACAGCAGTCCAGGAACAAGGACTAGAAGGTAGGAGGGGACAGGAAAGCTGGCGATAGGGAACTCAAGGTTGAGAAAGGACAGTGTTGACACGTCGTGGGGTTGTTAACTGTTGTCACTGGGCAATATGTGTACTAACTGTTTAATGAGAAACTATTCTGTTCTGTAAAGCTTCATTTAAAGTACAAAAAAAAAAAAGAATTATCTATGTGAGATCAAATTGACAACAGCAACTCAAAAGGTTTGATGGGAAGCCTAGGGGGCAGTGAGTTGAAGATAATGGCGATTGAATAATTTGGAAAAGGATAGTGAGAATAGCAGCACAACTGGAAGAATGTAATTGATGTCACTGAATTGTATATGTAGAAATTTTTGAAATGGTGTGTCTTTGGCTTGTATATTTTCACCAAAAAAGAAAAAAGGTCCTCCAAGTTCGAGAAGGGAGAGTTTTGACGTATTGTGGATTTGTTACCCAATGTCATAAAACAATATGTGTACTGACTGTGTAATGAGAAACTATTTGTTCTGTAAATAGTTTCACCTAAAGTACAATAAAAAAAAAAAATTAAAAAAAGAAAGACAAAACTGATCCTGCCTTCTCCCCTTGGCCATGCTAGATTCTCCTTTCGTTCCTTGTACATTTTTATTTTTACATGCTGTCTTCACAGGCTTTCTTTGCAATCTTATCTCAAGCTAGAGTGGCTAACATTGGCATAGGTCCAATGTCATGGACAAAATTGGGGCAAGAGTCATTGTTTTCTTGGGGGAACCTGAGACTGGAATCCTGGGGATTCTTTCTGACACGAATCTGTTCATCAATCACTGAGGACTCATTAACTGCCTTCTTCTTCCCAGCACTTGAGATGCTACATTCCAATGTGTTTTCCTGTGTGTATGCTATCACTCAAACTGGATTGCAGAACTCCTGGAGATCACAGGACCCTGTCTTCTCTGTCTTTTGTATTCTACTATAGTGCCCAGAAGAGGTCCTCACAAATGGCGGCACAAACAATTTGCACTCAACTACTAACCTAAAGGTTGGCAGTTCAAATTGGTCTCTATTCAACTGGAGCAACACAGAAAAGAGAGTTAGGAATAGGAGAAAGAAATGGATGTGTGGCTAATTGCCACCATAAACAACTACCTCCTTTGCCAAGAGACCAGAAGAACTGGTTGGTGCCCAGCTACCATTACTGAACATTTTGATCAAAGAGTCTATAGCAGAACCCTGATCAAAAGGGGGAAAATGCAGAACAGAACTTCAAATTCACCAGGATTTCTGGTGCCATGGAGGCTGGATGAACCCCCAAAACTACTATCCTGAGATAATTTTAAACCTTAAACCAAAAATATCCCCTGACATCTTCTTAAAACCAAACAATAGTTTAGCTTAACTAGTAAAGAATATCTGCCTCGAGCATTATGCTCTTTTAGGATCTATCTTGTATGGGGTCATATTGACAACAGTAACTTGAAATATTAGATAGAAAACTTAGGGGGAAGTGAGTTTATGTTAATGGAGGAGGAATAACTCGGCAAAGGAGGGAGAGAAGGGTTGCACAACTCAAAGAATGTAATCAATGTCACTGAATTGTATAAGTAGAAACTGTTGAATTGGTGTATGTTTTGCTGTGTATATTCTCAACAACAACAAAAATGAAATAAATTGTTTTAAAAAATAATAAGTCTTATACATCAAAAGCCCTCAGTAGGAAGGCGGAAAGGAAGACACAATGCTTAAGAGACACTGAGCTTCTGTTAAAGGTGATAGGAAAATTCAGGAATGGTTAACAGTGATGGTTGAACAACATGATGAACATAATTTATGTCACTGAACTATACATGTGAAGACTGTTGAAATAGCAAATATTTTGTTACCTATGTATTTACCACAGTTTAAAAAAGATTTAAAAAAAAAAAGAGGTTGGCAGTTCAAGCCCACCCAGCAGCACCATGGAAGAAAGGCCTGATGATCTGCTTCCATAAAGATTACAGACAAGAAAACCTATGGAGCAGTTCCACTCTGTAACACCTGGGGTCACCATGAGTCAGAATCAACAAAACAGCAATGGGTTGTTTTGTATGTATGTTTGTTTGTTTTTGGTTTTGGTTATGGTTCCCAGAATGCCACGCATGAAGGAGATGCTCCACAAACACTCACGAGATGAACAAGAGAGCAAATGCATGGTGCAGTAAGCTTACTCTGAACCAGGGCTGGATGATCCAACAGGCAAGGTAAACACACAGATGCACCCATGCTTACCTTGCTTACCAGATCATCTGTAGTGAACAATTTCACATTTTTTCACCACATCTGAGATTCTGCCTCTCGGTATGGCTGGCATCTGTCTCTTTCCCAACCCCACAGCACCTTCCTACAGAATCAAATCCACTTTTCAAATTTACAATCCCTGAAATGGGAGTATGACCCAGTAAGCAAGGTAAGCAACAGGCTTACTGGTGCTTACTTACTAATCTGTAGTGAACAGTTTCACATTGTTCGCTACAGATGATCTGGTAAATAAGGTAAATAATGTGCTTACCTTGCCTATTGGATAATCCACCCCTGCTTCTGAACACAATTTTTTAAGCATAAGTGATGCTGAGTTTTCAGCTGAACCAGTAGCCTTACCACATCTTAGAGCATTGCTTACCTTTCTCTCACGAGGTGAGAAAGGAAGAGTAGAGATGGGGCAAAGGGCCCGGGGAGTTACAACCGGAATTAAATGGTCACAACCATTTCTCTCTAAGCATTCAGGATCCCAGGCTCAGATGACTTATTTGATCAAAGATAATCACTTAATGGTCAAGTCCCCTATTTTATGGGTTGAGTGCTGGCTCTGTACCTTACCAGTTGTGTGACTTAAATCCCTTTAAAACTCAGTGTCCTCACATTGCATTTTTTCAAGGTAGAAACTAAGGAAATTGCCTTTGGTCCTACCCTCTCCACACATGCAATTACTTTTACATCAGGCTTTACTCACATCTACTGCAGGAAAATGACATGTCTCTCAATGGTAGTTTTTTGAAATTGCACCCTAGAAGAAATCAGTATCTAAGAGACATTCTGGCGGGACAGGATATGCAGAAAAAACACGTCAGGGAGGAGTAGGGAGTGGGTAGCACAGAGAGGCACTTCTTGACATTCACATTAGACACACGGAACTGATGGCTCAGTTCCCAGGCCACATCTGACACTCCTATGCCCTTGGTCATACTGTTCCTGCGTCTCCAACACCATTCCCCAAGCTCTCCACCTGGTGAATTTCCTCTCATCCATCAAACCTTTGTCTAAACATCACCTCTTTATTCCAGCATTCCTTGACCTTTCTGTGCAGAGTAATCTAGCACTTTCTCCAAATGTACTTATCTGAATGGCCCATCAGATCAAGAACTGTGTCACCTTGTTCCTGGTTTCGTTTCAGAATCTGGTAGAATAACAAGCACAGAGTTGGCACTCAGAAATATTTATTGAATGAATGAATACTTCTCTCCTCATGCTTTGAATTAGTTGTTTGTGTACATGCTGTTTCTCCCTGCTCCTGAGAACAGAACACTTTCTCATCCAGCTCTTTGTACATAATGGAAGCTTAATATAGGTCTGTTGTACTGGTGTGATGTGTTTCCATGTCGGAAACGGAGGTAGAGATTCTGCATGAGGACAAGAAATGGAGACCTGATTTAAGGCTCTGCCTATGACCCTGCTGGGGCTTATCATCCAGACACCACTGGGATGAAACCCCTTGGGTGAAAGTCTAAAATATGCTGATTCTGCAATCTAGACTGGGTATTAACATGTCAGAGGTGCTGTACATTTTTTTCATGTCCTTGGGTAGTGCAAACGGTTTGTACTCGGCTACTGACCCGAAGGTTGGCTGTTCAAACACACCCAGTGGCACCACGGTAGAGAGGCTTGGTGATGTGCTTCCATAAAGATTGCAGCCAAAAAGAAAAAAATGAGTCAGGATTGACTCGACCATAATGGGTTTGGTTTTTTGGTACATTTAGCCAGCATTGAACTCTTGATTAAAGCAACCTATCAACATTTTGTTCTGTCTCTTTTCTACCTCTTCACTCATGTGGTCTGAGAAATAATGTCTGTGACCGTAACTGCAGGTTCACTATTGCCAGATCACCTCTAATTTGAGTCACAGTGCCCGTTTGTGCACCACTCCTTCCATCTCTACAAACTCCCTTGTTGTCAAAATATAAAACCCAGTGAGAAGAGAGCAACCAGCTTACTCAGGTTATGGTCATTTCCCCAGAAGAGCTAACCTCCTTCCTTACTTGTCCCAATCTACATGAGAACTCCAGTTTCCTTCCTATTGCCTTACAGCTAGCTGAGTAATAATGCAAGCTTTCTCCACCTCAGTGTCTGTTAATGAATGCCCAGGAAATCACTGGGATTTACCTAGGCAGACTGAGGTTGCCTTTGGTTGCCATTTATTTATGTGTATTGTGAGCTCTTAATTGGAGATAGTGCCTCTCCCAGGGTTTGCTGTTTATCCAACTCAGTATTTGTTAGTCAGAGAGACGTGGTCCGGATGATAAATCAGCTGTGAAGCTCCTCCTGTGATTGCTTCGGCAGCTGCTCTCTGCTTCCTCATCTCTCCATCTCCTGGGAGGCACCCACAGGCTGCTTCTAGGTCCTCCAGCCTTTTCTGCTTTTAAACTTTCCCCCAGGTGCTGTATCTATTTTATGAGTTTATGTGCCCTTGCGCTAATAACTCTCGAATTTAACCTCCTGTGACAGCTCTTTATTTCATCTGCACCATTTCCTGTAGGTCTTCTCACCACCTCAGATGCATTGTGGAATGCTGACTTACCATTAAGCCCTCTCTCCTCCTCAGGAGAGAAGGAGAATTCTTGTTCTTCATCTTCCAAGCACTTAGTATAATCAAACAGAGCACTTCTCAAGCTTCACTACGCATGCCACTCATCTGGGGATCTTGTTAAGATGCAGATTCTGGTTCTACTGTAAGTCTGGGGTGGGACCTGAGATTATGCATTTTTAACAAGCTCTCAGATGATGCTGATGCTGCTGACCTACAGACTACCCTTCCAGTGATATGGATCAAATATCTGGCTCCTCCTATTTCTCACTCCTCTCACGTCTAAGCTATTGTCACATCTTACTTTCCATTCTGATGAATTCTAGACATGTTTTCTTTTCTTAGGGTTATTGCCCTGGTCCCTGAGGAAACATTCCTTTTCCTTGTTAACTACCCACATTCTCCACATCAGGCTGGTTCTACCCTTGCTTGCCTATTGGATGTTCCTAGGTGTCCCTGACCAAAACACACTCTTGCCTCAACACTGACTACCTTTGAGTACCGCCTCACCTTTTTGGTTTTTAGCTCTGTTTTACTTTGGTTCTCTAAACTTACAAATTTTGCCCTGAATTGAATCAGAATTTTATATCCCTTTTTGTTAGTGAAGATATCTGTTTAATTTTCTTTCTAAAAAGTTTCTTCCCAAAAGACTTTTGATGTTTCCCAAGACCTTTCCTTTCTAAAAAGAGACAGCTAGAAATGAAAAGGAGCCCTGGTAGCACAGAGGTTAAGCACTTGGCTACTAACCTGAAAGGTCAGTGGTTCGAACCCACCAGTGGCTCCACGGGAGAAAGATGTGGCAGTCTGCTTTTGGAAAGATTTCAGCCTTGGAAACCCTTTGTGGTAGTCCTGCTTTGTTCTATAGGGTCACTATTAGTGAAAATTGATTCGATGGCAATGGGTTTGGTTTGGTTTTGATTTAAAAATGGAGATAATAATGACTAAACTTCATAGTTTGGAGGTGTACCTAACCTTACTTTCCTCCAAACCAGCACATTATACTCATTGTTCTGTATGATTTCTAACTTTCCCTCTTAATTTTAGTTTATTCTTTCCGAGTTTTAAGTGTTTCGTCATAGTGGCTTGGCTTTTTTCCAATCCCATGATTATCTCTCTAATAAAACCTTAATACAAAAAGAAATTTAAAAAAAAAAAAACACCAGACTGCTCATTACTTTGATTTTGTAGCAAAGAGAGAATGGAAGATTACTGCTGGAGTGTTTCGAGAAACCATATTTACATTTGCATCAGCGCAATTTAGGTGCCTGATTAGGTTGTGTGTTATGATGAAGATGCACTTACCAGTTAAAGGAAGTGGCATGGTCTAGAGTAATGAGCAGGAGATTTCAAGTCAGGAGCCCAGAGTCTATTTCTGGATGTGACTGGCTACCTCTCTGACCTTGAACAAGTAAGTCTATTTCACTGCCGTGGACCCTAATAGTCCCATCGGCCTCATAGGACTTCTTTGAGAAGTTGACCACTTAAGCATTTACTGTAGTGCAATGGAATGAAGCAAGGGAGGAAGGGGTTTGGGGATCACAAATGGAAATGGAGACAAGATCCCTGTTCTTCTAGCTCTTACCACTTAGCCTGCTGATGAGACAGTGCCTGAGAAGTGGGCTGATTGCTCAGATATCGGTTTGACAGGGCTAGTGGACATACTAAGAGGTTGCTTAGTTTAATCTGAAGGGTTGCCAAAAATTGAGTAAGACGTCCATGCCCATCTTGTTATTGAAGAAGACTTATGATGGCAGCAGTGGTTCGGTTGTAGAATTCTTGCTTTCCGTGCAGGAGACCTGGGTTTGATTCCCAGCCAATGCACAGTATGTACAGCCACCACTTGTCTGTCAGTGGAGACTTGCATGTTGCTGAACAGGTTTCAGTGGAGCTTCCAGACTAGGAAAAAAAGGTCTGGCCATCTACTTCTGAAAATCAGCCAATGAACACCCTATGGATCACAAAGGCCATTGTGCATGGGGTTGCCATGAGTCACGAGGCCAACTCGATGGCAACTAACAACAACTGAAGTGCATATTGTCTCTCTTTTCTTAACGGTGCCTTTCTTCTCCTGAGACTTCATTTCATCCCTGAGACTGGAGACATGGCAGTGTTTAGCCTTTGGAGGACTTGCCTAAGGAAGGCCTGCTCATTTGGCAAAAGCTTGACCTTTAACTGTTCCATACTATGCTGGAAACCATCCTGGTCCCTCTGGTAGCTCACAAGGCCAGTAAGAGTGTGCCCCAGAGAGGATCAATCATTCTTCAGTTGAGTTCCCCTCCCAGCAGAGAGCTAGATTGAGGGGTAGGCTTAATGTGCTCTACAAAGGTAAGCAAGAAAGCAAAATGTGTTTTCCTTCTAATGTAAGTTGTGTAACGCCCTTAGAAGATGTGAAGACAAAGATAGCACCCAGGACTCTCATCTCATTATCATTCTTGCACTGGCTAATATTTATTGGGGACAATCTAATAATAATAGGTCATGTTTATTAAGCAGCGTTCTAAGTGCCTCACATCAATCAACTCATTTAATTTGCACATCAGTCCACTTGGGTAGGCACTATTATTGTCCTCATTTTACAGATAAGAAAATTAAATAATTTTCCCAACATTATCCAGCTAGTAAACTGTAGATCCAAGATTAGAACCCACGTCAGCTGGCTCCTGAGCCTTTGCTCTTAAGCACCTATGCTACATGTAAATACAAACTTGTGATTGAAAGAACAACAATCTCTGGGGGTCCATGGCTAGAGAAACTGGAGTTGTTCTAGCATGATTAGGTATCTTTGCAAAGTGACAGCATGCTCTGATGTCCAAATAGGAATAGGTGGGATTTGGGGTTTAATATTAGAACCTCGCTATGAAGGGAATGAGAGTCTCTTCCCTGTAGGCTGAGAGAGCTTCATGCATTGCTGCATCAAATCTTCCAGCTCTATTGAAAAGTCCTATTCCTCCTCCAACCACAGTCCACCGCCTTTCTTATATGCGAGGCACATGTGGATACTATCAGATGTCTATGTTCCAAAAGTTTCTAAAAGAATCAAATGAAGACTAATTCTGTTTGAGACCCCGATATCACCCCCAAAAGCATTTTCAATATTCCCTGTAAGCTTTTTGTCCCTCTGTCCTTCTGGATAAAAGGAGAAGAATTTGGGGATGATGCTTGTTTTATCAGTTTTCTGTGACCAGCTTTAGTCAGAGTAATCAAGGTCCTAGATTTGCCAGAGGAAATTGCCACTAGAGACAAAATGGGAAAGAATAGGAGTGAATTCCCAGTGGGATAATATAGAGCCCAACAAGGATCCATGGAGCCACCATTTTGCTTAATAACTAAAGGCAAAAACTTCCAGAATGCTCCAGGAGCAGTGGTGTGTGATCATTCTCTCTTCGCCCCACGAAAGGGTCACAAATCAGAATGTTACATTCCTGTCAGAATGACTGATTACTGTTTCCCAAAGTACAGGTTCATATGCAATAACTGACCCCAGAGAAACAGAATGGCACAGGGTAAGAGCTTGTCGCATTAAATGATCAGAAAACCATTACCAACTGATAGAACCGTTGATGGTGCAGAAGTGATTACAGACACTTCCCATGGAGCTACCACCTAGGCAGTAAGTGGCTGCCAGGCTATCCAGATTTGGGGCTGGGGCTTGATGAGAAGAAAAATCTACTGAGGGGAGAAGGAAGCTGATGATTTATTCCTTCTAGCTCCTATAGCTCTTTGAGTGGAATAGTAATGCTGGAAATCCCAGTCTGACATTTCAGTTCCAATACACTTTAAAAAATAAATATTTGTTTGGTGATAACTGTGCTTCTGATAGATTTGAGATAAAGTGAAAAGTCTGAGGTAAGGGAAATCTCATTTTAAATAGACTGGAGGGATTCATGGCTTAACCACATTCTAGGGTGGCTTGTCCAATTTTTGTTTTTAAAGGAATGGAAGAAAGAATTATTTGATAAAGAGAAGGATCGTCCTGAATTTGCCATATAAACATATTTGTGGGGGCATATGTCTAGATTCACACACATTTATTGAAAGTTAAATCGATGCTCTGTTCCTTACCGCTTCTGTTCTCTCATCTAATCTCACCTGAGTAGGTGTTAACTCAGCCACTCCCAGCCTGAGTTGCCCCCTCTGTCTTAACGACACTATGTGGATTTCTGCTGCAGTCTTTGGAAGATGGCAAGGACCAGGGCTGCTGAAGCAGGGAGTGTGAATTGCAATCCCTTCCAGGACCAAACTGGATCTAATTACATTGGAAGGAGAGGTAACCTGAAAAGAGAGCCGGGCAGACCATTCCTGAGGAGCAGGATTTGGTTACTCTGTACCTCTGCACCCGTGAGGTACCACCCCTCAAATATCTGATCTCGACCCCTCTTCTGTGTCCGAGCAGGGGGTTTGTGAACAAGGTGGATGGTCTCTATAAACGGCTACTCTCGTAACATTTAGGAATCTTCTAGGGATGAATACTTCTAGAACCTTATCTGTGAGACCATGTACTAACCTAAACAGGTTCCATAGTTACTGCAGAAGTTAAAAAAAAAGAAAAAGAAAAAGAAAACTGTGTTTAATAATATTTTAAGAACACAGACTCTGGAGTCTGACTACCTGGGAGCCAATCCAGGCTCTGCCATTTCCTAGTGCACTTCATCAGGTTGTTTAACTTCTCTGGGCCTCAATCTCCTCATGTGTAAAATAGGGGCAATAATTGTTCTTCCAACGTAAGGTTGTTGGAGGGAATAAATGAGTTAATTTACATAAGGCAAGAAATATAAGAGGTCTAAAAATATCAGTATGTTCATATGACTAGAAATACATATGTCAAAATGTGAATAATCACAACCTCTAGATGCTAAAATAATAGGTAATTTTGAGGTTTTGTTTGTCTTTGTGTTTTTTTGGGTTCTCCCTCTCTCTTCTGCATTAGAAACATTCATTTTTAACTAAAAAATAAATGTCTTTTTTCTATTATTATTATTTTTAGAAGAAGAAGACAAAATTTAACAAAATTCCCAGGATTATCTAAAGACTACAGGCAAAATGAAGAGAAGGGAGAGATGATAAGGGAGCAAGTGGAAAAAAGATGCCAGGGAGGCTGGAGATCGTTCATGCAAAGGGTCACGTGGGCGAGGGCATGGGGAAGCGCTGTGCTACGGAAGTGCTGGCCCAACAGCAAGGAATATGTGCCCAGCCTATCCCAGCTCTGATGGACCAGGCAGGTATCCTGTTTGACGTTCAGCTCCCATACTCCTGGGGATGCACAGAAGGGGACAGGGAGAGATAGCCTATTTCCATGCACAGGCCAGCCGAGGGCGTGGTGTTATCCATAGTGAGGGGAGGTTGGTCCCTGACCCTACAGGCTCCCCACCCCCACCCCAGACCTCTCAGGCAAGAGCTGAGGATGCCCTTCCTTCATTTGCATGTCTAAATAATTACAACTCATGAAAGTATCTAACCCATTTGTTAAAACCCAGCCCCAGCATTTGACTCTGACCTCCTGCAGCAGCACTGGGCCACACGCTGACTCCATGCCGCCTGATTTGTCCTCAAATTGTAAGCAGCACAACCTATAAATAGAAACCCTTTTGCTAAGTTCCCCAGGAGGCATCAGCAGGTTTTCCAGCTTGTATGTGTTTTCTTCTTGCTTTTTTAAAAAACCAACATGGTAGGCTGATTTTTCCTGCCTAGTACTCCTCCAGCTTGCTCCTCTAGTTCAGTATGAGGGCATTCCAGCTGGCTTAGCAGTCAGGGCCTGCACAGCGGGGGAGGCCTGCCCACCTTGAGCTCTGAGGGAAGCCCCTGTCGCAGCCGGGGAGGTCCCCACTCACCTGTAGATCCTGTACCTGGTGGTGAACCCCTGGCGGTACCGCTCCATAAAGTCAGCATACTCCTGAGCACGGTGGAAGGGGCCCCGGTCTGTGAGCAGCCAGTCCAGTGGGGGCTGGCCAGCCGAGGAGGCATGCTGCTCTGGGAGCACAGCAGCAGCT
Source organism: Dugong dugon (assembly GCA_030035585.1). Taxonomy (NCBI): domain Eukaryota; kingdom Metazoa; phylum Chordata; class Mammalia; order Sirenia; family Dugongidae; genus Dugong; species Dugong dugon. The sequence goes on along the minus strand of CM057469.1, from coordinate 39,529,376 downwards.
GTGGCCGAGACAATCAGCACCCAGCCAGGGAGGCCCAGCGCCAGCAGGATTGCCCATGGGGCCACTGCCGGCCGCAACCCTCTAAACCAAGTGCCACACTGCCACCTCATGCTTCTCCTGCACGGTTGGTTTCTTCATTCTCTCGCCACACTCTCCCCCTCCGTGTTGCTCCTCCAGGGCTCCCAGAACTAGAAAAGGACAACGGGGAGAGAGATGTCAGTGAGCATCCTGGTCTCACCCCATGAGCCTGTGAGCATCGAACATTTTAGGGCAGGACCCATTCTCTTGTTGTTGATGTTAGTTGCTGTCAAGCCAATTCCAACTCATGGTGACCTCATGTGTGCAGAGTACAACTACTCCTTAGGGTTTTCAAGGCTCTGACCTTTTGGAAGCAGATCTCGAGGCCTGTCTTCTGAGGCTCCTCTAGGTGGATTCCAACTGCCAACCTTTCGCCGCTTAACCATTTGCGCTACCAAGGGCCCATTCTAGAAATCCTTTATCCTAGTAACACACCTGGTTCTAGGCACTGAGGTAAGCACTTCGTGTATATCACTTCATTTGATTCTAAAACAATCCTGTGAGGAAACACCATCGTCATCATCTTACAGATGAGAAGACCGGAGGCTTAGAGGGATAAGAATGTTATTTAAGTTTACACGGCTATTCAGTGGGGAAACCAGAACTTGAACTCAGGTGGTCTGACTCCTAACCTATATATTGCTTCCGTGTCTCTTATGTTGAGTTGATCAACCCCATCTGTTTCTATCTTCTTCTCTCACAAATATTCAATATGTTTAAGAAATATCCTTATAGACTGTGTGGTGCCTCTGGAAGCTTGATGTAAGCCAAGTAGCAATTCCATTTTTCAGATGGAAAATTGCAGCAGAGAGAACTAGTGAAGTCCTTTTTCTGCTCTAAAGCTGGATGTACTTGGGCAAACCACTTCTCTGGGTTTAGTTTCCTGTTATAAAAAATAAAGAGTCTTGACTAGGTAACATCTAAGGCCCCTTGTACTTCCGTGGGCGGTGCAAATGGTTAACACACACAACTGCTAACCAAGAGGTTGAAGGTTTGAGTCCGTCTAGAAATGCCTCAGAAGAAAGGCCTGGCAATCTAATTCCAAAAAACCAGCCACTGAAAACCCTGTGGAGCACAGTTCTACTCTGACACACATGGGTTGCCATAAGTAGGAATTGACTCTACAGCAACTGGTATGGTCCCTTCTAGTTTTGAACATCCAATCTCTTCTTTTATTGAAGGCCATGCAGGGATGGAATTAAGCTGGACAGTTAAATTGCTTTATGACTATGCTCAGAGAGCAGAGGCCATGCATACAAGGATACCCACCATGCTCTCTCTCTCTCATTGTAGAGTATGAAGGCTCCCTGAGGGCAGGGTGGGTCTAAATGTTGTACCCTGGCATTTTAGCTCCTGAAAGTACAGAGCAGAACTTCACAGACCCTTGCTGAAAGAATGAATGAGTACATGCCCTGCCTGCCCTCCAACTGAGTTGGAGGGAAGGTACCAGGAAAGAAGTAAGATTCTGATCTTCAAAGCTCCTGGCTGCCTTGTGACTCATCACAGGCCTTTGTCTAAAGATAACCAGTCACCTTTATAAACCTCTGGGCAGATGTAAGGGACCAATTCAGTATGGGGAGGGGTGCGGGGTTCTTAGAAATACATTCATTTCTTCAGTCTTTCATGTTGTCAGAGTCCTGCCTATCTTCCCTCACCCACATCTCTTCAGTGTGTGCCAGAATGACTTCTAACACCCAGAACCTGCAATTCATGGCTTGAGGACTTTGTCTGGCTACCAAAGACTAGAGATATGCTCCCTGGCTGCAGCTGGGGCAAAGGGTGTTAATTCCCTGGATTCCTGACTCCTGCAAGGGCAGGCAAAGTGAGCTTCAGTCCTTGGGGCCATTGTGGGACCCCTTCAGTTTAACAAAACCACCAGACCTTCCTTGTATCAATGCAAACCCTGAAGGCCCATTCAGAGTCTGTAACCAAGTAGTTATCCTGGATATAAGAGGTTGCTTTTGAGTCAATTCCTACTCACAGTGACCCCATGTGTGTCAGAGTAGAACTGTGATCCACTGAATTTTCAATAGCTGATTTTTTGGAGGTAGATCACTAAGCCTTTCTCCCAAGGCCCCTCTGGGAGAACTTGAACTTCCAACCTTTCAGTTAGCAACCAAGAGTGTTAATCATTTGCACCACCCAGGGACTCCAGTTATCCTGGATACTCTCAGCCTAAAAGCTGGCCTGAGTTTGAGAGATCTGTGCCTCACCACTTGTACAGTACGCTTTAAAAAGAGTTGCAGTTTCTGTTCCTAGGGATGGAGGGACAGAATCATGAGCTTCTAGACCTTCAGAGTCACTCCTGCACTCTAGCTAGTAAGAATTGACCACCTACTACATGCTAGGTGAGTCTTAGAAGTTGCCTCAGTTAATTCTCATAGTAACTTTGTCATATAGGCGTTATCATTATAAAACCCGTTGCCATCGAGTCGATTCTGACTTACAGCAACCCTCAAGGACAGAATAGAACTGCCCCCATAGAGTTTCCAAGGAGCAGCTGGTGGATTTGAACTGCCAACCTTTTGGCTAGCAGCCAGGCTCTTACCCACTGTACCACCAGGGCCCTCATTGTAAGTTTACATTTTACTGGGACTCAGAGGAGTAAATCTAGGAAGAGACAGAGGGAGAACATAGGCCTCGCTCTGACTCCATCCATCCAGACCTTGCCAAAGGATGCTGTAGCTGCCTAAGGCACTAGAGCAGGCAGCAAGATAGACATCCTTGCTTAGTGAACTGGGTGAAAATGGCACTGAAAGAAGAATAATGAGTCAGCACCTGCCCTAACAGATCTTAAAACATATTATAAAATTCTAATAATTAAAATAGGTGATACTGGCACAAAAAAGGACAGACGGATCAATGAAATAGAATCGATAGCTTGGAAATTGACCTGATTATATATAAGAACTTAGTATAAGGGGACAAAAAGCATCACAGACTAATTGGGTAGGGGATGGAATACTTTATATGTCATATCAGGAAATTAGTTCTAGACAGATTAAAAAATCAAATATAAAAAATAAAATCATAGAAAGAAGAATTCCCAAGTGTTTTATAATGTGCATGCATTACTTTTAAATCGGGAGTTGAGGAGGGAGATTTAAAATTAAAAAAAGAATCATCCTTGCATAGAGGGTTAGGCAATTTTTTAACATAGATGTAATCTGATGAGGATGCCCAAAATATTTCTTATTCAATTATACACATACTCATTTATTTAAGAAACATAAATTGAGGACTCCTAAGTACCAGACAAGGAGCCCTGGCAGCATAGTGGTTAAGCGCTTGGCTGCTAACTGAAAGGTTGATGGTTCAAACCCACTAGCCGCTCTGCAGGAGAAAGATGTGGCAATCTGCTTCAGTAAAGATTTACAACCTGGAAACCCTATGGGGCAGTTCTACTCTGTCCTACAGCTTTGCTCTGAGTTGGAATTGACTTGATGGCAACGGGTTTAGTTTTGATTTGAAATACCAAACACTCTGCCAAGCTATGACAATCCAAAAGCAGATAATGCTCGCCTGAAATTCTACCATTAATGATTAATACCTTTGACAAAATACTGCTCTAAATTTTAAAGGCATATTGATGAAAGGGAGGGGAGAATGTTAATTTAAGACCAAGACTTGACAGCAAACACAACAAGCTGCAAATAACCCATCTTAACCTGAAACTCTTGGTGCCTCAGTGTCCTATACTGTAATGTGGGGGTGACGGCAAACACGTCACCTACCAATCAAGGGCTTTATGAGGACAGGTGAGAGCATACACGTGTAAAAAGGCTGGGTGCACTTTGAAAGAAGCGTGCTATACTAAGTCAACGTGTGCTTGTTGTCATTCTTTGCTTGTAATTATGCTTTTTCAGAGCTCACAATGTTCTGGAACCTCCCTGGTTATAGGAGTATCAGCGTTAGAATCAAATGGTTTTGATTGCCGGGCCAAGTCTGCTGAGCACAGCAAGAATGCCTGAATTCAGGGCTCACTGCGCCTCCGAAGAACCTGGCCTTGGAATAATATAGTTTCTGCTTCATTGGTTTTCCTCAGTATCTGAACACATTTTGACTGAAAAAAAAAAAAATCTCTTTTTAAGAAAGAGAAGTTTTAAACAAGTTTCAAAACTTTCTTTAAAAAAAAAAAAAAATTCCCTAGAAAGTGTGCCTTCACGTTTAAAATAAAAGACAAAATAATTGCTTCATTGACAGCTGTGTAAAAATCAGGCTTTTAAAGGAGAACAGCTTTTGGCCATTTCCTGCTTATGCTCCACAAATAATAGCACTAGAACTTTTGTAACAGCAACCCGTCAGGCAAATTTTAACTGCCTACATTCTCACAACTTCTGGCAGCACCCCTAATATTCAGCAGGGTGAAACAATTAACATGTTCCCCACGATGCTTCAATTTATCCCTCTTGTCCTAAAGTTGTCTGTGTAAGTAAACCTCCATGTCACATGTTAGTATATTACAATAACGGCTAATATAGCTCCTTGATCAACAACAACAACAACAGCAACAACAAACAGGATAAATTTCCTTGTGAAATCCCAATAGTTTTGCTTACGTGGAGCATACTTAAGATAGAGCTTTACCCATAAACAAATAATAAATTAGCTTTGGAACAAAGGTCCAAGTAAAACATGTCATGAGCTTTTCACATTAGCTCAAGTTTGTTCTTTCAGCCATGAATTAAATGGGCCACAATCTTATCAACAGAGAAAATCAGGTATAGAGTAAGTCACATGAGAAGTAAGCATTGCAGTCTTTAAAACGGGAGGGCTTATTAGACTCCTATCTCCACCACGCTGAGATTATTACCCAGCTGAGAACGTTTTTTGACCTCCTGTTGTTCTTAACTTCCATTTACTCTGGTGTGTCGGAGGACAGATGATTTAGGATTTGGGGCATGCGCTTCCTGTGATTAAATCACTGTAAGTGAGAGAGAAATAGAGATTTCCTCAGAGAAAATTATTGCGGAGGATGGATTATAGGTTGGAAAAGTTTAGGATATGGCTAGTACATGGTTATAGGCTGGGGGCAGTGGTACTTCAGTAGTAGAACGCTCGCTTTTCCACGTGGGAGACATGGGTTCATTCAATTCCTGGTCAATGCACCTCATGTGCAGCCACCACCCGTCTGTCAGTGGAGGCTTGTGTGTTACTATGATGATGAACAGGTTTCAGTGGAGCTTCCAGACTAAGACGAACTATGAAGAAAGTCCTGGTGATCTACTTCTGAAAATCCTATGTATCACAATGGCCTGATCCACAACTGATCATAGGGATGACACAGGACCAGCTGCATTCTGTTCTGTTGTGCATGCGGTCACCCTGAGTCAGGGCCAACTCAATGGCAACTAACAACAACAGCAACAGCAGTGTTTACAAGCCAGGAGAGAAGGAGAAATAGGTGTGATACTACTATTAACAAAATCCTTAATGTTGTTAGCAATTATCATTAATATATATCAATAAAAATAGTTTGTATAGTAGTTACTGTTTATGAAATATGGATGATAAAATTAGACATAATCTTCCTCTCCCACACTCCATGTTCCCCTTTTAACAGATGAGAATACTCTGATACAGAGGAGAATAGCAGATAAGTGGATTGCACAAGGTCTCACATTTCAGTGGTAAATCCAGTTCAACCTATTCTAGATCCTATACTAAATACTCCTCACTGAACCACTTATGTGACTTATGACTACCAAAAAAATATTCACTGTGCCACTTACAAGTTGGTGTCCTTGGGCAAGTCACTTGCCTCTGGGAATCTCACTTGGCTCATCAGCAAAATGATTAAAAATTTAAGATGATCCCCACAGTCCCACCCAGTGCTGAAAGTCCACTATTCTATGCAAACACAAGGGGCACAAATATACGAGAAGAAGCATTAAGAATTTAGTCTTCTTTGGAAGGAATCTCTGTGTTTCAGAAAGAGAGGGAAGCATAAGAGAAGTGAAGTATGAACCAGAAATCCTTGCCTGCTGGAGCAGTGACATTTAATAAAGTGATTAGGCAGTGACATTAAATAAGTTTTCAAGCCATTTGAGTGGTTAATTGGCCAACTCTATTGAGGAGATGTTTTCTTGAATAAATCTGAGGGTGTTGGTGGTAAAAATTCACAGAAAGTGTTATTTGTTCTTGTCATCCACAACATCTTGATAAAAAGTCTCTTGTTTTTACTAGAAAGGGAAGATGGATAGGAGAAATGACAGGATATTCTGGGGTGTAGACTCCTCAAGGACAAAGGTGGTTGTAGGAGTGCTATCAGCTGAAATCAATGACTTTTACTCTTTCTTCCTGCTGGAATAATCTTCCAGCCTCAACGGAGAGTAATCATGGCATTTTCATGCCAATAATGTTCCGCTGGTTGCATCTCATAGAGTTTCAGTAGCTCCCATCATTCCCCCGTTTGAACCCAGGAAGGTCTGATGCCTCTATTGCCACTGTCCTCTCAAGGCTCTGTGATATACCCTTCAGCTTCACTTCCAGGCCTGGCATGAAACTGGACAACTACATTTTATGCATTTCCCCACTGCTAGGCAGGAAATTGCTTAAAATAGGTGAAGCATATGGATATCCCCACTGCATAAAATGTATGATCAATATTATTTATGCAAAGGTAGGTACTCATCTTAATTGTCGTTGTATTGTTAGTTGCTGTTCAATTCCGACTCATGGCGATCCCAGGACTCCTGATCATAATGACTGTTTACTAAATGTCATTACATTCACCTGAGACCTTTAAGAGAGGAGGCTTGGAGAGGTAAAGAGACTTGCTAGAGGACATCCCACAAGGAAGCTGAAGAAGAAAAACTCCGATATTCTGACTCCAAGACCTGTAATTCAGCTCTCCTTATCCTCTCTCACTTCTGTCCATTAAACAGTCTATTGATTATTACATAATTTGTATGTACAAAGACTATCCTACGTGATGGAGGTCAGTCTGGTGAAGAAGGCAGACCCAGCCCTTGCCCTCCTGGGGCAGGAACAAAATGTAGGCCTTGAGCATACTGCAATGAGTTTAAAGAATCTCACACACACTCACATGCACACATATATAGCTTTAGTGACATTAGGCCTTGCAGGCTCCATCCGCTCAGGGCCCCCGAAATTTATAGGTTTCTGCTGTGTGATAACCAGCCCATCACTTATCAAGGACAGATTCATCTGTCACTTGCTGAGGATTCATATTTGCCTGGCGGGTGTCCTTGGCACTCTCTTTGGACAGACAAGTTAACTGACAAGATTGTGCTGGGCCCCACATGATAAAGCCAGGGTCATAGTGGGCAGACCAGTGACACCTGCCTGGGAGCCTCCCAGGAGGTCACGAGGTCTACAGAAGACAGAGAAGGCACTGCCGATCAAATAGAACATTTAAACAAAAATATCCACATTTCAGAGCCTTTAAAACCTGATCGCCATGCAGATTAACCTTCCTCAAAACCATTTCCATTCTACTCCTTCCTTAAGAAACTCCTACATCTCCTTGTGGCCTTGAGAATAATCTCACCACCCTAGCCAGGAGTTGAAAATCCCCATCGGCTGCTCCCTAGAGGATGGTTACCAGCATAGGCTTCTCAGGTTGACTCCACCACTTAATTTTATTTTTTTTTTATTTTTGGCCTCAAGTTCCTCATCTGTAAAGAAAGGATAATAATAATAGTGCTACCTCATAGGGTTGTAGGGATTAAATGAGTTAATATTCGTAAAGCCCTTAAAAAGTGTCTGGACCATGAATGTGTTCTCTTATTATTTCTTACAATGTTCCAACATAGGTTATTAGAGCTAAAAAGAGAAAAAGAGTCCAGAGGAACCACCTAATCCAATATTTATTTACGTGTTAACCTATATATTTATCTATTACAGACTGAGGCATGAGAAGGTAAAGTCTCTTGCTAAAAAATGTGTCCTCATTAACCTTTGCAAGTCCCCACAGGTCACTCCAGGTAACTTCTCTTGTCTTCCTCCTGCTCCTCCAGCATTTGGCCCAGTCCAGGGCCCCTTTGCCTTCATCCTGTGGCCTCTGTCACTTGATATTGATTGGTGTGGGACTCACCATTGTACTCACTCCTACCTTTCCCCTCTGTATGTCTACATCTGTCCATCGCATCTTTTAGACTTATATTCTCCAAGAAGCCTTTCAAAACCAGGCTGTGTTGATTTCTTGGTTACTCTGTCATCCCTGGGTGTCACAAATGGTTAAAGTTCTCAATTGCTAACCAAAAGGTTGGTGGTTTGAGTCCAACCAGAGGTGCCTCAGAAGAAAGACCTGACACCTGCCTAGGGATTTACTTCTGAAAAATCAGCCATTGAAAACCCTATGGAGCACAGTTCTAGTCCAACACACATGGGACTTCCATGAGTTAGAGTCAACTCGATGGCAACTGTTTTCTTTTTCTTTCTTTCTTTTTTTTTTTTTTAAATTCCTGCAGCATTTGGTCCCTAGTTAATTTCCACCTGATTAAGATATGGCACTGGAGTAGGTGTGGCGGGGTGGGGAGGAATCCAGAGATTACATGGCCCGGTGGCTCTCGGCAATCAGGAGTGTGTGTTATAGTGGTGTGTATGTGTATATGTATGTGTACGCGGAGGAGGGCTGGGGAAAGAGCAGGAGGGAAAGAGGAAATAACTGACAACTTGGGTTGGGGTATATTTTTATACTTTGGTATATTTTAGAAGCTTCCAAGAGATTTTGATACAGCTCTCCAGTTGAAAACCAGTGATCTAATCCCTTTCTTATCACACAACAGATGAGAAAACTGAGGGCCACAGAATAGCAGTGGCTTATTCAATGTCATACAACTGGTAAAAGGCAGAATCAAGACTTGAACATGGATCTCTCAGTGCTGTATACCGCTCACTGTGCCTTTATATATTTCACATGTGTCAGTCATATATTGAAATTTTCAAAAGCCAGGATCCATGAGTCCCAGAACTAGCCGCCATCATCACAACCAGCTAGGCTTATATATTGGTTACTATGTGCCAGACACTGATCTAAACAATCCCCATGCATTAACTCATTTAATTCTCATAAAACCCTGTGAGGTTGGTGTTATTATTATGACCATTTTACAGAGGAGAAGACTCAGGAACAGAGAAGCCAGTATTGTTCATACAAGAAAGGTTTAATAAATGACCTAGAAACCTAAGATCCACAGACTTGACTCTGATAAGCGAGCTGTAGTCAGGGGAGGTTCCCTTAGATTCCTCTAGGTCACTCTCACTAAGACAAATGCTTTGGGTTGTAGAAAAGTCTAAAATCTTACAGTACAAAAGCAGCATTCACCTAAAATCATTTTCCTGGCTTGGATAAGGACATTTAAGCCTCTTGCTCTTCGGGAAGCTGCATGGTTCCTGTTTACATGGTTTGTCAGCATGGCCTCATCAGGAGGCAATTATATTTCACTTGTTACCCTGAAAACTGTAAAATAAGGCAGGTTCCCCATAACCAGGGCCTTGGTGGACAACCCACAGTTGCTGGTTTCCTGCCTGCCCCTGAGTCGCAGTGCTCTTCGCTCATCTCCCCAAACCCAGCTGAGCCTGTGGCCATGTCCCTCATCCTGTTCATTTCTGCTTAGTTCCCCATCCCTTCCTTTCCACCCAACCTCAGCATGACCATCTAAGGTGTAAGGACTTGCACCCTTGCTAGTTCTTGGGCCTCCTACTCTCAGCATCTCCACTTCCTGTTGTAGGGAGACAGACTTCCAAGAAATGCCTGCCCCTTTGCCTGACTCTGAATTGCTCCACCACCTAGAGTTCCACTCTATGTATTCTGGCTAACCGGTTAGACATCCTAATATCAAGATTGCCAGATCGCCTGCATCATGCCGTTTGGACTCTGCCCTGGGTATACTTTCTCACTGGGCCCGCCTACTGAAGCTAGTTTAGTCATTTTCTCCATCTTCCTTATTGCCACTTGGTCCCATATCCCAGGGAAAGACCCTTTTCTGTGCCTGCCTCTTTCCTGGTAGCCTGGTTTCCATTGCTGAACCCCCAGTTTACATCTCACCAGAGCCTGTGCTGTGTATACACATAAGGCATTTTCTCAGGTCTCAGGAGTCCAAGTAAACCTAAGCCAGTCACATGGAAACTGCTGATCACTGTACAGCCTGCAGAACTGAGGTGGGGATGCCAAGCGACTCTTCATTCTGACCCACAGCCCTCATTGTTACTCTTGCTCATGGCTTTCTGCCAAGCCTGTCACTGAATCTGAACTTTTAGCCCAAGCTCTGCCCTATTTGGGCCCTGGCACAGACCAGAATGTAAAATGATAATGCCCTGAGCTGTGCCAAACAGCACCAAGCTCCTGTGATGTTGCAGATGCAGCTGTGACCAGCAAACACATTGTTTCCGGGATTGTGTTTGTAAATATATGAGTTTCCTGACAGCTTGTGGAATTAAATATAGATGCTACATCACAAACTCAAGCTGAAATAAACTATATGCTGCTCAGTGAATGTCAATAAGTACACTGAGAAAGAATCATTATCTGTTTTTGCAGTGTAGTCCAAGAAATCCATCCTTAAGTGTTTTTCTTGATGAGGGCGACTTTTCTTTTTTCCACAGGCTCTTGACTAGAGCTGGGGGGCAGCTGGGGGGAGGGTGGGACAAAGAGACAAAGGGGGTGCCGTCAGTAAGGTTGCTGTGTTGAGGAAGTGTGGTGTGGTGGCAGAAGCCAGCTTGGGGGTCTACCAGGTAGACTACGAAATCACGACCAACTTTTGGGATTCCTGGCCTCAAGGCACTATTTCTAAAAGTATAGCCCAGGGCTCCCAGTGGTTTGCAAAAACCTTCTAATGGCAAGGAAGCCCATCCATCACTGCCAGTTCTCCTTCAGTTCTTGAGCCAGATGACTCACCTTAGACTGATTTCTACTGACAACCAGAGCCTATATATTAGCAAGCTATTAGATTAATAATGGTAAGTTACCAGAAGTTGGTATTCATACCCTAAAATCAGCACTCTGGAAGAGTTTACTGGGGACTCTCATTCAGTATTCAGCTGAGAAGGCTTGGTGCCATGAAATCCTGGGCTTTGATGCAAAGCCCCGACTGCCCTGCACAGATCACTGGAATCCCCACTCCAGGTGGTGGTGAAAAAGGAAGGGCACTTTGCATTCAGGGCATCTTCACTGTTGTTTGGAGGGGTTAGGGTTTTACTTGTGTTGATAATGTTGTACTTATGCAAGTGTTATGTTATTGCCAATTATATTTATTCACATATATATGTATGTATTTGTTTGTTGTGTTCCTCTTCACTTCCAGAAAAGCGGGGCTATAGACTTAGATAGGCTGCAGGAATTCTGACCCTGTCTGGTGGTCCTTGGGCAAAATTGTTTGAGAGCCTCCAATGGAAGAACTAGAGTAATTCTACAGAAACCTAGCTTAATTCTGGCTCAGATTGCTACTGAATTGCTAAATCATTTTTGAAAAAATAAATCCTTTCTAAAATGTAATAATTCTCCTACTTCCTTCCTTATAGGAAAGTTAATAAATACCTACTCTTTCATCCAACTAATGTTCATTGGAGGAAGAACATTCCATTTAGCTCGAATGTAGAATGTATGAAGGGGGAGGGTAGAGAAAAGGCTAAAAGGTAATGCTTGGATTTCTTTGAAAGAAAGGTGTGTGCAAATCCTTTTACAATTCTCTAGCGCCACACTCTATTAACCAAAGTCATATTAGCAAGACTTTGCTGACCAGGACACATCCACAACTCAGTGACAACTGAGGCTCCAATCAGTGACTCAAAATTGAGGTTAAATTAGTATCAGCCAATAATTATGAATTATATAAGTGATTTTCATTCAGATTCTTTGGAAAAATAGTAAAAATAACTCCATAAAGAATTTTTAAAATTATATTCCATTCCTCAAACATAGTGAGTAATAGAGAATTTACTTAAGACAGAGCCAACCATTTACTCCAGTAATTCTCAACAGGCGGTGATTTTTGGCCTAAGGGAACATTTGGCAATGTCTGCTGACATTTTTGGTTGTAACAACTGGGAGATGGGGTGCTACTGGCATTTATGGGGTAGAGGCCCGGGATGCCGCTTAACATCCTACAATGCACAATACAACGCTCACAACAAAGAATTATCTGACCCCAAATGTCAAGAATGCTGAAGTTGATAAAACTTGCTTACACCAACAAATTCTAATGAATTCAAACTAATAAAGTGTCTCTAAAGAGTGGAAGACCAACTTCTTAGCAATATTTTTTATGGATATTTAGTTTCCCAACACATGCCATGGTGGCAAAAACCAAACATTATTTGTTTCCACAACCCTTCCTATTAGGCCTCCTATTTTATGTTTAATAGTTCCTCAAAAACAACAACAACAAAGACGATAATAATAAGACCTATTTATTGAATGCTTGTTTGGGTTTGTTTTCTATTGGGCATTATGCTAAGCACTTAGCTTCCAACAAAACAGGTATTATCAATCTATAAGGAATTAATATGAGGGAAATATGATTCTGAGAGATTAAGATACTTGTACAACTTTCTTCCTTTCTTCCTTTGTAATTTAGTGCAAAAGCCAACAGGAACCTAGTGATGTTCAGGATCTCTGTGAGGTAGGCAGTTGAGTGGAGCATCAGACCAGTGGAGTCTGGATATTTGTTACATACAGGGGAATTTGAACAATAAATAAAGCTTTTGAAGATAATGGGAGCCAAGTTTCTCACAGTCAAAGAAAGCAGTTATAACTATGGAAAGGATAAAAGTTAAAATAAAACCTGTAGTATGGCCTTGGAATTAGAGGAACAAAATCATGGTTTTCAAGATAGATAGATAGACAGATAAAAGTGTGTGTGTGTGACCAGACTTAATGGTCTGACTGAGACTGGAGGCGCCCCGGAAGGCATGGCCCCTGGACTCTCTATCAGCCCGGAACTAAAACAATTTCCAAGGCCAACTCTTCAGACAGGGATTGGACTGGACTGTGGGACATAAAGCAATACTCATGAAGAATATGCCTCTTAGTCAAGTAGATACAAGAGACCAAAGGGGCAGCTTCTGTCCAGAGGTGAGATGGGAAGGCAGAGAGAGTTAGGAGCTGGTTGAATTTTCATGGGGAATCAAGGGCGGAGGGGAGGAGTGTGCTGTCGCAGAATAGGGTGAGCGGTTGGGGTGTCATAACAATGTATGTAAAAAAAAATTTTTTGTATGGAGACTAACTTGGAATGTAAACTTCATTTAATTACAACAATAAAAAAAAAAAGTGTGTGTGTGTGTGCGCGCGTGCGTGTGTGCTCTTGCGAGAGTGCTCATGCGCATGTGTACCATAATAAAATGTGATATCCTGGATTGGATTCTGGAGCAGAAAAAGAACATTAGTAGAAAAACTGGTGAAATCCAAATTGAACTTGTAGTTTATAGTATTATACCAACATTAATTTCTTAGTTTTGACAAATATATCATAGTTGTGTAAAATATTAATGTTAGGGAAAGCTGGGTGAAGGATCACAGGAACTGTGTACTCTTGGAAACTTTTTGTAAATCTAAAATTATTCCAAAATACAATGTTTATTTAAAATTGAAGTGTGTGTATTTATATACACACACACACTTATACACACACACACAACGCGTAAAAGTGCTATTCTCCAGGAAAAGGGAATCAGGGCTCCCTGGAGAAATGGATGATTACAAGACTGTAGCTGGAAAAGTATAAGATGAGCCTGGGACATCTTTTTATGACAGAAACATTGGTGTGCTGGTAAATGATTAACAACTGGCTCTCTGGGGAAACACTTGATTGTAGCATTTTCCAAAGACCATGGTGTAAATACTCTCACCATGTCTGATTCCAAGCCACCAACATGATGTCAACTGGCTCACAAATTTCCTGCAAATTTAACAATGGGCTCTTGCAAGCCAGTGTAAGTCATTCGCAGCACTCCACTGGATTAAAAACACAAAATGAAACAGAAAAGCAAAGAATAACGAATATATAGCAAGAGGACATCAAACCAGCTTGAAAGGGCTCCCCCCAAGGGCCCCTGGGACAATTTGAGCACCAAAATAAATAATGATACTAATGGATTACATATTCCATTGAATAAGTTAAGAATACATGAGACAACACTGATACACACACACACACAGATTTAAATAAATAGAAAACTTTTCCTCCCAATAGAATGACTCACAACTAATAAATGTAGAAGAATTGAAGAATTAGAAAACCATCATTTACAAATTATTATAGTAATAATTCATTCATACAAGAAACATAAATCAATGCTAAACCATGGGGTGAAATTTGGATGGGGAACAGGATATTTCATAGTCTCAAAGCATCTTCCTCAAAATATGTATTAATTATTTAGAGAAAAAAATAACTTTACAGTGGACAGCCATCACCTCACTCAAGTGATCAAAATCAACAGTCACCAGTAAGCAGTAAGACAAATCAAAATCATGTGCCACCTTATAGGGCCCACCTCTGTGATATTCCTACAAAAGTTCATGATTTCAATCTCAGTGTGAGGAAACATCAGACAAACCCAAATTGAGGGACATCCTACAAAATAATAAGCATGTAACCTTCAAAATATGAAGGTCAAAGAAGGACTGAGGAACAAACTGCTCCAGATAGAAGGACAACAAGAGATATGACAACCGCGTGCAATGTGCAATCCTGGGTTGGATTCTTTCTTATCAAGGGCATTATCGGGACAGATGCAAAACTTGAATAGGGTCTCTGGGTCAAGGATACGTGAGAATTCTTTGTTTTCTTTTGTAACTTTTCTATGAAATTGAAATTATTAGGAAGTACAAAGGAAAAAAAAGAGAGAAACTTGTACATTGGTACAAGCTGGTAAGGAGGCCTGGTTGCACAATGGTTAAGCACTTGTCTGCTAACCAAAAGGTCACCTGGCAATCTGCTTCTATAAAGATTTAAGCCTAGGAAACTCTATAGGGTAAGTGTACTCTGTCATATAGGGTCACTATGAGTCGATATCGACTCGATGCTATACAACAACAACACAGAGCCAAAATTGGAACCCTAAATTGTTCTAACTCCAACACCTATACAATTGATCAATCCATGATTCTAAAATATGTTTGTCTATTGAAATCACTGAGAGGTTGTCTCAGATACTGCTGTAAGATAGGCAGATCCTCACCATTTCTAATTTAGTAGATATAACCGGAGATTTGCTACATTATAGTGACTAGATCCAATGCCGTCCAATAGAAATATAATGCAAATCACATATTGTCTTAGTTATCTAGTGCTGCTATAACAGAAATACCACAAGTGGATGGCTTTAACAAAGAGAAATTTATTTTCTCACAGTCTAGGAGGCTAGAAGTCCAAATTCAGGTCATCAGTTCCAGGAGAAGTCTCCCTCTCTCTGTGGGGTCTAGAGGAAGGTACTTCTCATCAGTCTTCCCCTGGACTAGGAGCTTCTCCACACAGGAACCCCAGGTCCAAAGGATACACTCTGCTCCTGGTGCCCCTTTGTTAGTGGTATGAGATCCCCCCTCTCTACTTGCTTCCCTTTCTTTTTATCTCTTGTAAGATAAAAGGTGATGTGATGCAAAAGGACAAATATTGTATGAGAGCTCTACTGTAAAAACTCATGTAAAAGTTTACACACAAAAAGAAACAATCTGTGTTGGTTACGAGGGATGGGGGGTAGGGGGGAACTAAATAGACAATAGATAAGTGGTAACTTTGATGAAGTGTAAGACAGTACACAATACTGAGGAAGCCAGTACAACTTGTACAAGGAAAGGTCATGGAAGCTCCATAGACACATCCAAACTCCCTGAGGGACTGAATTGCTGGGCAGAGGGCTGTGGGGACCATGGTCTCAGGGAACATCTAGCTCAACTGGCATAACACAGTTTATAAAGACAATGTTCTGCATTCTACCTTGGTGAGTAGCATCTGGGGTCTTAAAAGCCTGTGAGCAGCTATCTAAGATACTTTATTGGTCTCAGTTCTTTGGGAGCAAGGGAGAATGAAGAGAACAGGATACAAGGAAAAGATTTGTCCAAAGGACTAATGGACCACAGCTACCATGGCCTCCACCAGACTGAGTTCAGTACAGCTAGGTGGTACCCGGCTACCGCCACTGACTGCTCTGACTGGGATCACAACAGAGGGTCCTGGACAGAGCCGTAGAAGGATGTAGAACAAAATTCTAACACACACAAAAAGACCAGATCTACTGGCCTGACAGACTGAAGAAACCCTGAGTGTAGGGACTCCGGACACCGTTTTAGCTCAGTGGTGAAGTCACTCCTGAGGTTCACTGTTCAGCCGGGGATTGCACAGCCCCATAAAACAAAACACAGCAGTCGAGGGACAAGGACTAGAAGGTAGCAGGGGACAAGAAAGCTGGTGATAGGGAACCCAAAGTTGAGAAGGGACAGTATTGACATGTCGTGGGGTTGTTAACCATTGTCATAGGGCAAAATGTGTAATAACTGTTTAATGAGAAACTATTCTGTTCTGTAAACCTTCATCTAAGGTACAAAAATAAAAAAGAATTATCTATATGAGATCAAATTGGCAACAGCAACTCAAAAGGTTTGATGGGAAGCCTAGGGGGCAGTGAGTTGATTATAATGGTGATGGAATAATTTGGAAAAGGATAGTGAGAATAGCAGCACAACTGGAAGAATGTAATCAATGTCACTGAATTGTGTACATGTAGAAACTTTTGAAATGGTGTAACTTTAGCTATGTATATTTCCACCAAAAAAGAAAGAAGGTCCTCCAAGGTCGAGAAGGGAGAGTGTTGACATGTTGTGGGGTTGTTAACCAATGTCATAAAACAATATGTGTGCTGACTGTTTAATGAGAAACTATTTATTCTGCAAGCCTTCATCTAAAGTACAATAAAAAAATTAAAAAAAAAAAGTGGTGTGATGGTTAAGATTGTGTGTCAACTTGGCTGGGCCATGATTCTCAGTGTTTATATGTGATCACTCCCATGCTTGAATTTGCTGTGAGTAGCCAATCAGATGAAAGGGAGTTTCCTTGGGGGTGTGGCCTGCATCTGAATATAAACAGACATTCTGGCTTTTTGCTCACGCTGGATCTGGATCCTGCGGCTGCCTCCTGTCATCTCACCTCCAGTTCTTGGGACTTGAGCTGTCAGCTTATTTGCCAAACTTGGGATTTGTGGATCTTCACAGCCTGTGAGTGGAGCCCTGCTCTCTGACCTGCTGATCTTGGGCTTGCCAGCTTCTGTGGCTACGTGAATTGAGAGAGGCCTCTACCCTGATCCATGGACTTAGGATGTTCTAGCCTCCACAATTGCCTGAGCTGTTTCCTTGATATAAATCTCTCTCTATATATATGTATACACTTTACTGGTTTTACTTCTCTAGGGAACCCAGCCTAAGACAGGTGGTGCAGGCCACACTCTGGGGAAACTCCCTTTACATTGGATCAGAGATGTGACCTTAGTAAGGGTGTCACAATCCCAGCCTAATCCCCTTTAACATAAAATTACAATCACAAAAGGGAGGACAACCACACAATACTGGGAATCATGGCCTAACCAAGTTGACACATATTATGGGGGGACACAATTTAATCCATGACAAATATATAATTTTAGATTTACTAGTAGCCACATTAAAAAGATAAAAAGAAATACATGAAGTTAATTTTAATGATATGTTTTATTTCACTTATGTATCCAAAATACTGTCATTTCAACATATAATTAATATAAGAAAATTATTGCAAGATTTTTGCAATATTTTTCAGACTAAGCCTTGGAAATATGGTATGTATTTTACACTTACAGCACATCTCAATTTAAGTACTAATTTTTCATCAGAAATATTTGATCTATATTTAGATTTCATAAATTTTACAGTTGAAAAAATAGATTCACATATCCAAGTTAATCCAAATATACTTAATTTTTTTTTCAATAAATGAATTGAGTGTGTTTTTGAATTTAAAATAATTAAAATTAAATAAAATGAGAAATTTAGTTATTGGACAGCACAGGGCTGGATAGGTTCAGAATTGATCTGTTCCTACACATTGCTGTGTATGTACACTGCTCACCCATCCTGATATATGGATACACACTCTAACCTTATGAGGAGCAGTGTACTCTTTCCGTCCAGTTGCCTTAAGCGGAAAGATTTTAAGTGAAGCATGGTTCCACGCAAGTAAGGGGACTAGAGGTCATGGCTCTTGGTCTTCCTCCTCTAACTACTAGGTTAACCAAAACTAGTTGCCATCAAGTCAATTCAAACTCAAATTCCAACTCGTAGTGACCCCATGTGTTTCAGAGTAGAAATGTGTGTGGGGTTTTCAGTATCTGTCACCTTTCAGAAGTAGATCCCCAGGCCTTTCTTCTGAGGTGACTCTGGGTGGACTTGAACCACCAACTTTTTGGCTAGTAGCTGAGCGCCTAACCATTTGTGCCACCCTACTTCAACTGCTAGTTTACCCTCTCTTACGTCATGGCTGCCTCTGAAGTAGAAGTTAGGTGAATAAATATGGAAACCACACATCAGAATGCTACCTCAAGGGAAAGTCCTTTACAATGAAAGCACCAGGCAAATGTTCGTTGTTCAGGTTATTTTCATTATTCTTAGAGGTCGGAACCGGACAACAGAAGACCTAAGGTCATTGCCCTCACAAATTCCTCTGACTCTGAGCAAGTCACCGAATTCACTGTTTTGATTTCTCCTCCATAATGATAATAAAAGTATGCACTACCCTTTCCACACCAACTCTCACACACCTGCACTGCAAAATGAATTAGAAAATATCTGCAAAATGCCATGCTCTCCTGAGAGAAAAGTATTGCAAATGAATTTATATGAATAATTATTGCCAAGTGCTGTAATTATACTTTTTATTTTCTTTGTTATGATTATATGCATTTCCTAATTTTCTACAAAACAATACATTATTTTAATAATCAGAAAAAAAATCCTTTTACCTAATAAAAAAAAATTTTTTTTTTTTTAATGTTAGGTAGTAGGAATACTCTCTGTCTCCATTATGCTCATCATCTGTAAGATTCTGAGCAAAACCTGAGTCTTAGCTGTTCTTACTAGACAGCATCAGCCACCAGCTGGTCAGACAATCTTCTCATTTGTTCTGTCTCAGCACCTCACACTTGGTTGCTCCACTTGTGTGAGGTGAAGCTGGGGTTTAGTCTAAGCAAACAGAAACAATTCATCACATTCATTCACAAATGTCACTTCTTCAGCTATCACCTGGCCTTACCATCCTTGACATTCTGCCAACTCTACAGCCTTGTGCTTAGTCAGTCCTTGGCCAAGGAGCCTGTGGGGATGGCCCCAGCAGATCCTGGAACTAGCACGGGTGATTCAGCAGGACAGGGCTTTCTGTCTTACCCCATCCATTCTCACTCTCTGCCCTAATGAGTTGCCCACAGGCTGAAACTGCCCTCCTTACATCTCAGCTGGCGTGGAGGGGCTAAAGAGCTCATATGCTGTCTGTGCTTGTTGCCCCCTGAAGTTTCAATTAAAGCTGCTCTCAGATTGTGTGTGTGTAACATCCTGACTTAGAACCCTCCCCTTCCCTATGGGGTCACTGCATACTGCAGTGCAGATTATCTTTGCACAACCCCAAGAGGCACCATTCACAGTGCAGTCGAAGTGAATGGCATCCTTTGGAATTGAGCAGAACACAACCAGCATGGTCACATACAAGGTCCTTCCTCTTCCCATGTCTTCTCTCTTAACCCTCGTTATGGATTGAATTGTGTCCCATGAAAAGGTACACTGAAGTGTGGTTAAGAGTTTGGCTGCTAACCAAAAGGTCAGCAGTTTGAATCCACCAGCCGCTCCTTGGAAACTCTATGGGACAGTTCTACTCTGTCCTGTATGGTTGCTATAAGTCAGAATCAACTCTACAGCAATGGGTTTAGTTTTTTTGGAACCCCTGTGCCTGTGAGTGTGACCTTATTTGGAAATAGAATTTTACTTTTGTTATCGCTTAAATTAAAGGAGGTCATACCAGAATAGGGTGGGTCCTAATCCTGATCCTTCTCAGTGACGTTTTATGAAAGGGGAGAACAGACACAAAACAGAGTCACACACACAAGGAAAAGATATGTCTACAAGCCAAAGAATGACAAGAAACACCTGGGGCTATAAGAAGCTGAAAGAGACAAGGAAAGTCTTCCCCTAGAGCTGGCAGAGAGAGAGCACAGCCCTAATGATGCCCTGAATTCAAACCTCCAGCCTCCAGAACTGTGAGAAAATAAGTTTCTGTTCTTTAAATCCACCCACCTTGTAGTACTTTGTTACGGCAGCCCTTGGAGACTAAGACAACCCCCAGAAGTGACAGTTAAGCCCTTCTCTTGGTGATGCAGCACAGTTGTAAAGGGCTAAGGGCCATGAGTAAGAAAAGACCCAACAACAAAGAACATGAACAATAAGGACTGATTTGTCTAACCATGTAGGCCGTTTCTGGGTACCAACAACGTACCCCAAGAGTAGAGTCTCCTGAGGTGGTTTGCCAGGTTAAAACACTTGAGGCTATGCTACAAACATAGAACGTGGTGAAGGAGGAGCCAGAGAGTAATGAACACTACTTATGGATTCAGTACCTGTAGAGAGGTTTGTCTCAGAAGGGCAGTTGTCAGCAGTTAGTGGGTGGTAACACCACCATACAGGAGTAAGCGCACTTCTTAAAATACTTATTTCTCCATTTCCATTTACTAGACTTATAGACTTATTTCAGAGACACAAAACCATCCCTCCCCATATCGTCTCTCAACACTGCTCTTTAACCTACTCTCAGTCCTTCCTCACAGCCCCTACTCACAGCCCCTCCTTTTGCCCCCCGACACCCTAGCAATTGGGATTCTACAAACGTCACTAAACCTGACTTCTTCAAAATTCACAGTAACTTTTCACTCTCCACTCTCCGAACCAGGTGGACTTTTCTCATACTTGTGGTGGACACTTACTGAGTAATTGCTGTTTCAGTTAATCTTCAGGACAATAAATGACATTGTGTTCTACTTTCTTCTCGTAGATGAGAAAATTAGAGGTTAAAGAGATTAAGCAATTTCCTAAGATGCCAGCACATTTATCCAGAGTGGGCGGTCAGGATCCAGAACCCCAGCTTGTAACTGCTCTGTGAATCTCTCAGTCCACTTCTCCTTCATCACCTCCACTTCTCGGCGGCAATTGACACTGCTGACCACATTTCTCTTCCTTTGCTTCTGTATTTTGGCCTTCTCTTATTTTCCTGCCTCCCTCTCAGAATAAAGCTTCCTGATCCCCTCTCTCACTTCAGATCCTCCTTCCATCCCCTCAACGTGTGTCTGTTTGTTCTCTCAGCCCTGGGAACCAGCCTTCTTTTTTTTTTAATTGTACTTCAGGGGAAGGCTTACAGAACAATAGTTTCTCATGAAACAGTAGTACACATATTGTTTTATGACATTGGTTAACAGTTAATACCCCACAACATGTCAACCCTCTCCCTTCTCAACCTTTTTTTTTTTTTTTTTTTTGGTGAAAATCTACATAGCCAAAGATACACCATTTCAAAACTTTCTACGTGCACAGTTCAGTGACATCAACTACGCTCTTCCAATTGTGCTGCTATTCTCACTTTACATGAAGGCTTACAGAACAAAATAGTTTCTCATTTAACAGTTAGTACACATGTTGCCCTATGACAAGGGTTAACAACCTCACAACACATCAACACTATCCTTACTCAACCTTGGGTTCCCTATCACCAGCTTTCCTGTCCCCTTCTGCCTTCTGGCCCTTGTCCCTGGACTGCTGTGCCTCATTAGTCCCATTTGGTTTTATGGGGCTGTCCACTCCCCGGCTGAACGGTGAACCTCAGAAATGACTTCACCACTGAGCTATAAGGGTGTCTGGGGGCCGTACTCCCGGGGTTTCTCCAGTCCCCTTTAGAACAGTAAATCTGGTGTTTTTTTTGTGAGTTAGAATTTTGTTCTACATCCTTCTCTAGCGCTGTCCAGAACCCTCTGTTGTGATCCCAGTCAGAGCAGTCAGTGGTGGTAGCCAGGCACCATCTAGCTGTACTGGACTCAGTCTGGTGGAGGCCTTGGTAGCTGTGGGCCGTTAGTCCTTCGGACTAATCTTTTCCTTGTGTCCTGTTCTCTTCATTCTCCCTTGCTCCCGAAGGGATGAGACCAGTGGAGTATCTCAGATGGCTACTCCAAGGCTTTTAAGATCCCCGACGCTACTCACCAAGGTAGAATGTAGAGCGCTGTCTTTATAAACTGTGTTATGCCAATGGAGCTAGATGGGAACCAGCCTTCTTAGTGGAGTGAGGAGAGGAAACAAACCAGAGGAAAACTGGAAATGATATAGATGGAGAAAAATCCCAGGAAGATGGCTACTAAATCAGCAACTGATGTCTGGAATTCTACGCTTGTAGATGAGAAAGGCCCTTGATTCACAGAGGAAGAAGCAGAGTCCAGAGTGTAGTAACAGGTTTAGGCTTAGACAGCCAGTTAGTGGCAGAGCCAGGATTAGAATCAAGGTAGGTCTTGGTCACCCAGCCCCAGGGACTCTGCATTGCACCCCGTTTTTCTGACAAATCTATGGTTCCAACAAATACCCAAGGCACTCCGTTATCCACATGCCCACTCTAACATATCCAGACTATAGGGCAACATTTATAGCCACCAACCTCACTCTTCCACTTCAGTGCCTCTTTTCTACTCTGTGTTCTCCCCTCCCTCTGCCCTGGGAACTGAGCTTTCTCAGAGCCCCTCTTCTCCCTACCTGCCCACCTGGGATCTTGGTTTTACAAAGTGGGTAGCCACTCGGGCTCTAGGTGACGTCTTTCTTCTTCTACAGGGCTTGTTTTCAGTAGGATACAAAGGCCACTAGTAAATCAATAACCCTTCATTTAGAAAAGAGGATGGTAAGGACTCGGGCTTTTAATTCAGATCTAGAAACTCCTGGGGCACTATCAGGAGCAGTCTAAAAATAAGTCTTTGAAAAGCATGATGCTGCTACTGTTGGAACTTTATAGCTTCCTGACCATAAACAGGAGCAGCTTGCCATGGGACCATAATTAGCTGAAATCTCCCTCGCCTGTTCTGTTAAGTCTTCCTCTTAACTCTCTGCTACCATATGCATTATCTATGGCTTTGGGGCTCTTTGATTCTTTTATTCTCTCCTCCTTTCTCTTCTTTCCACATGTCTCTTTCCTGATCTCTGCATCTGTCCTTTTTCTTCTTTCTAGGAGTCTTTGAATTTCCCTCTCTCAGTGTGTTTCTATCTGATATGCTAAGTACTTCTGTCAGTGTATAAAGTCTAATTTGTCAGTGCAGCCACGCTGAGTATCCATAAACACATATCTTCCTCATATATTTACAGAGATGATCTTCCAAATGTCAGTGCATATCCTAGGATCTGCCATGCTTCCTACCAATCTTGGGACTCCTATCACCATATGTCCTTAAACCTGTTCTGGCCCAACTGTCTCCACTCAGACAACAAGTACACAGATCTGCGGGCAAGTATGTGAATGGGGCAGGAGTACCGGGGGCATGACCATGTGCTTTAAGGCCAATGCTGTGATGTCTAAAATAACACACTTAAGATTCCACAATCTAGCGTAGGAATCCTGCATTTTCTTTGACCCAACAAATCTGCATCTTGACAATTATTTTGAAGATGTACACAAAGATTTAGCTATAAGGACAACTTGAATGAATCTTGAAAACATTATATTGAGTTGAAAAAGGACAAATATTTTATGATCCCACTTATATGAAATAGGCAAATGTATAAGGACTAAAGTTTATTAGTGGTTACCAGGGATGAGAGGGAAGAGGAAAGGGGGAGTCATTGCTTAGAGGACACTGAGTTTCTATTAATGGCAGTGAAATAATTTGGAAAAGGATAGTGGTGATAGTTGCACAGCATGATGAACATATCAATGTCACTAAATCATACATGTAAAAATCGTTGAATTGGCAAATGTTTTGTTATGTATATTTTTGTTGTTGTTAGACTCATAGTAACCCCATGTGACAGAATAGAACTTCCTCATGGGGTTTTCTTGGCTGTAATCTTTACAGAAGCATCTGGCCTTGTCTTTAACCCATAGAGATGCTGGGTGGATTTGAACAGCCAACCTTTGGGTTAGCAGCCGGATATTTAACTGTTTGCACCACCAGGGCTCCTTTATTTTTACCACAAAAAAAAAAAAAAAAAAAAAAAAAAGATACTATTATAAGGATGTTTGTTGGTTGGCAACCTCCATTTATCTGGCGTTCTATTTCCTTAGTGTATTCATTATCCATTACTGTGTAACAAGTTATCTCAAAACTTAGCAGCTTAAAACAACACAAATATTTTCTATCTCATGCAATTTCTGTGGCTCAGGAGTTTGGAAGGACTTTAGTTTGGTAGTTTTGGCTCTGGGTCTCTTATAATGTTGCAGTCAAGATGTCAGCTGTGGCTACAGTCATCTTAAGGCTTGACTAGGGATGAAGAATCCATTTCTAAGATAGCTATTCTCAAGGTTGGCAGATTGGTGCTATCTGTTGGTAGGAGCTCTCAGTTTGCCTTCCCATGAACCTCTCCAATAAGGCAGCTTGTACATCATCACAACATGGAGGCTGTCTTCACACACAGCCATAATCCCAATGAGAGAAGGTAGAAGCTATAATGACTTTTATGACCTAACCTTGAAAGTGACACACCATAATTTCTGCTGTATTTGTTGGTCACACAGACCAATCCTGGCATACTGTGGGAGTAGTCTACAGAGGGTATGGATGCCAGGAACCAAGGATCATTGAACCTCAACTTGAAGGCTAGCTACCACATATGGAGAAGTCTTCATCAAGAGATATACCCTTGGTCTCTGTGAGTGTGGGAGAAGTACAGAGTTCATCTAGCCCTGGTAGTTCTGGACTTTTTCTCTTTGTGCTTGCCTGCAAATAGATGTGCATTCTGCCTGCTCTTTTGTCATCCAGTCTTAGCATAACAGGTTCTGCTTCTATTGCACAGTGGTAACTTGGAGGAGAACACTGTCTGACTCACTTTCTTTGAACACATGATCAGGAAGGATCAAGTGCTAGAGAAGGGCATCATGTCTTGCAAAGTAGAGGGCCAAAGAGGGCAAGGGAGATCCTCAGTGAAATGGATTAGCACGGTGGCCACAACTACGAACTTGAACATGCTGGCAATTGTGAGGATGATGTGGAACTGGGCGTTGTTTCATTCTGTTGTACATGAGGTCACCATGAGTGAACAACTCACGTTAACAACAAGTTTGGAGGGGTGGTGATTTTGTCTAAGTGATTTGGTTCTAGATCTAGTTACATTTCCTACTCATCTTTTCAAAAATGAAGCAGATATTTCCATCTCTACCTGTGTCTTATTCCTCAGGCTGTTTTTTATTGGTCCCCCTGAATCTCCAAAAATGTTCATTACATATTATAATGTAATCTTTATAACAGGGGAAAAATAAAAGCAACCTAAATGTCAAACAATAGATTGCTTAAGCATATTATAGCATATTCATACAATTCCGTAAATGTAATCATTTAAAAGTATGCTATATAAAATGATTTAATGGTATGGAAAATGGTTTAGAATATATTAAGTGAAGATCACAGGTTATAAAATAGCATGCAAATATTCCTTCATTAAAAAATAATGCATATATGCTTTGAAAAGGACTCCAAGGATATATATATATACACCCAAATAACCAATTGTAGTTATCACTGGTCGGTAGGTTTATGGGTAATTAAAATTTCCTTCATTTTGGCTAATCTTTTTTTCCTAAATTTAATGCGTTTTATACTCATTACCTTTGTGATGAGAAAAAAGAGAAAGAGTTTTGCAGATGCTGGTTTGGGGGTTCAATTAAAAGTAATTAGAGATTTTTAACATCCTTTATTGGGGAGAGAGTAAGGCATTTGGTGTCCCCCAAGCCACTTCCCACTTCCATAAGTTCATTTGACACTACTGATCACTGCCTCTTTTTGAATCACTCTCTTCTCTTGGCTTTCTTGACTCCACACTGTTTTTCTGCTTTCTCTGTGGTCACACCTTATAGACTCATACTCCTCTATGTAGCCTTTAAGTGTTGGAGTTTCTCAAAGCTGAGCTGTAGACCTTTTTTCCTTCCCACTGTATACTCTGCTCTTAATTGACTTCACCCACATCCATGTCTTGACAAGCCAGTTACCCACAGATCATATGAAAAGCATATCTCTGACCTGACGTCCCCTCTGAGCTCCCATGATTTATGCAATGCATAACTGTCTAATTCAAATAAGGTCTCAAAACCTGCTCAAGTTCAACATACCCAAAGCCTGCCTCATGATCTTCAGTGGTTTCCGTGACAGTGAAGGACAAAATCATCCATCTATTTCAGGGATTCTCAATCTGGGTATGCATAGAAATCATCTGGGAAGGCTTTAAAAAATACTAATGCCTATACCCACTCTTCCAAATGTTCTGGTTTAAAAAGTCTGGGGGTCAGATCCTAGCATCAGTATTTTTTTAAAGACCCCCAATTGATTTTAATGAGTAGACATTGTTGAGCATCACTTTCCCTTGCCCATTTAGTGTAACCTTCGTGTCTTAGTTATCTAGTGCTGCTATAACAGAAATACCAGGAGTGGATGGCTTTAACAAACAGAAGTTTACTCTCTCACAGCCTATTAGGCTAGAAGTCCAAATTCAGAGTGCCAGCTCCAGGAGAAGGCTTTCTGTCTCTGTCAGCTCTGGAGGAAGCTACTTGTCATCAATCTTCTCGTGGTCTAGGAGCTTCTCTGCGCAGGAACCCCGGGTCCAAAGGATGCCCTCTGCTCCCTACGCTGCTTTCTTGGTAATATGAAGTTCCCTACTCTCTGCTCTCTTCCGTTTCCTTTTATCTCTTGTAAGATAAAAGGCAATGTGGGCCACACCCCAGGGAAACTCACTTTACATTGGATCAGGGATGTGACCTGAGCAAGGGTGGCACATCCCACCCTAATCCTATTTAACATAATCTAATCTTGCCACATTAACCACAGGCAGAGATTAGGATTTACAACACATAGGAAAATTACATCAATCACAAAATGGAGGACAACTATAAAATACTGGGAATCATGGCCTAACCAAGTTGACACATATTTTTGGGGGACGCAATTCAATCCATGACACCCCATTACCAAGTTTAATCAATTTAACCTCTAACATATTGATCAAAATTATCCTTAAGTCTTTGTCTTCACTGTCACCACTCTAATCTAAACTATCACATCTCTCTCTTGGATTTTCAATGTATTCTGAATAATATATAAAACCTGAAGTTGCCATCTCTTCCCCTCCTATGGTGAGCACACCCTAAGTTGACTTCTTCAATGTATAATCCTTTCCCTTTTAGTGCAGACAGAATCTGCTTCTAACCAATAAAATATGATTTACTGCTAACCAGCAGAATATGGCAAAGGTGATAAGGTGTCACTCTCATGATTACATTACAGTATATAAGACACCATTGTAGCAGAAGGGAAAGAGAGATTCTCCTGCTGGCCTTGAGGAAGCAAACACTATGTTGTGAACTGCCTGTGGAGAAGGCCATGTGGCAGGGAACTGTAGATTGCCTCCAGGATCACCTCTAGCCAACAGCCAGAAAGAAGCAAGGCCCTCAGTCTTACAACCACAAGGAAATGAATTTTGCCAACAACCCAAATGAGCTTGGAAGTGAATTCTTTCCTAGTGGAGTCTCCAGATGAGAATGCAGCCCAGCCAACACCTTGATTTCAGCCTTACGAGACCCTGAGCAAAGGACCAAGTTAAGCCAAGCTCATGGAAACTATGTGATAACAACTGTGTGTTGGTTTAAGTGGCTAGATTTTTGTTAATTTGTTATGCAGCTATAGAAAACTCATACATCTTCCTACCCTCAACCCCCAAATCCATCAGTCATTCAAGGTTTTGCATCACTCTATAGTTATTAAGAAAAAATCATCAAAATGACTTATAAAATTATGAATGTCTCTACCCACCTCTCTAGCTTCATACATTCCACCTTGCTCTGTGTGCCAGCCACACAGACCTTCTTTAAGTACGTTGGATTAGTCTACTGTCCTACAACCACATGGCATTTTCTCCTGATGTTGCTTTGAGGGCTCTGTTTAACTAGGTAGCTCTTACTCAACCCACAGCTCTTCAGTTCCAGCATCACTTCTTTGAGGAAGACCTCCCTGAATCTCCCTGCCAGGATTAAAGTCCCATTAGTGCCTCCTGTAGCATTGTGTCTCTCTTACTCATAGCACTTGTCAATTATGATTTTACATATTTATTTGGATCTTTGTTTGATTAAAGTTTATCTCTGCCACTAGTCCGCAAGTTCAATGAAGACTGGAACATTACCCATTTTGGCTGATCATTTTATCCCTATTGCCTAGCAGAGTGGAGCCCTGGTAGTGCAGTGGTTAAGACCTCAGCTGTTAACTGAAAGGTCAGCAGTTCGAATCCACTAGCCACCCCTTGGAAACCCTATGGAGTAGTTCTACTCTGTCCTATAGGGTTGCTATGAGTCAGAACCGACTCAACGGCAACAGGTTTTTTTTTTTCCTAGCATAGTAAATAACACATAATAACCCATTGACGTAGAGTCGATTCCAACTGATAGCATCCTTATACAACAGAGTAGAGCTGCCCCATAAGGTTTCCAAGGAATGGCTGGTGGATTTGAACTGCAGACCTTTTGGTTAGCAACCGAGCTCTTAACCACTGCACCACCAGGGCCCCATCACACATAATAGGTACTCAAATTGTTCCTTGAATGAATGAAAAGATAAGTGGATGCTGTTTTTAGGACCCCACTTCACACCAGTGAATCCAGACTAGAGCACTGGATCTTGCCTCATCCCATTGGATCCAGATTAGAGCAAGGTTTATAAAATGAGGCTGATCCTCAGTCCAGATCCAACCATGGGAGCTCCAGGCATTGCCTAGGCTTTGAGGAACACAAACTACAATCAGCCAAATATCCATCAATTTTTATTCTTCAGGCAAAGGATTATTAATGGTCAGCAACTGTATGTAAGGTGATGTGCTAGTTACCACGGAGGCTTCTGAGAGGTACAATGCAAAATCTGTGGCTTCCAATGACAGGCAAGGACCCATTTTAGGGCTTCAAGGGAAAACTGAATATACCTTCCACTTTCTCTTTTATTAAAGAAATAGTCCTTTATGATACAACTGAAATTGCCTGAAAAATCCTGTTGAAGTCCATCTTAATTAAAAGAGAGATAAGTTAGAAGACAATAAACTAAGGTTATAGATGCGCCATCCCAAGCCTTCTAGAGCTCTTACATGCCCAAGTTCTATTAAACACCTCTTATAAATTATGAGTAACTATAAATAGTATTTTTTTTCACAAAATATTGAGTAGTTGCTACATGTTAATCACTCATCAACTTCCTTGATTATATGTGGTTACATTCCTTGGTGGGGCAGAGACAGTAAACATATCAACAAATAAATATATAATGTGTCAGGTAGTAATAAGTGCCCTGGAGAAGAACAAATCAGGGTAAGGGGTTAGAGAGCCATGGTAGGGTATGCTATTTTACGTAGAATACTCAAGCAATAAGGTGGTATTCGAGCCAACAGTTAAAGCAAATGAGGTAGAAACCCAAGGGGATATCTGGAGGATAAAAGCATGCCAGGCTGAGAGAGGAGCAAGTGCAGGTAGAAGCTTGCTTTGCTTGCAAGAGAAATAGCAAAAAGACTGAAAGAGCTAGAGAGCAGTGAGTGAGTAAGTGGGAAAGTAGGAGGAGATGAGGTCAGATATGTAGAAGGAGACCAGATTGTGTAAACCCTGTAGAGACCTGGGCCTTTAACTTGAGTGTGACATTATGTTTTAAAAGACTTGCTATGGCTGTTGTGGTGGTTGGTTAGTTCTCAGGAGTCAAAGGTGACCAGTTCAGAGGTCAGATCAATGGACGGGGTCAAAGATGATGGTAGCTTCTACTCAGGCTGGTAGCTGTGAAGGTGTTGAAAAAAGTTAGATTCTGTATATATTTTAAATTTCAGGTTGTCAGTATTTACTAATGGATTGGTTGAGAGGAAGAAGGGAAAGAGAGGAGTTTGGCCATCCTCTAGAACTCAAGGAAATTTTCTTTTTAAAAAGCAGACATTCTTCACCCTCTTTCCCACTCTGTTTTTCCTACAATAACGTCAACAAAACAATTTCGGAACATGCTTGATTCTCAAATTTCTCCACCTCAATAAAATTTAAAAATTTGAATGCTAAGAAGTGGTTTTTTCCTCTGAAAATGGTATCTGCCTTTTCTACATCTCCACTGACAAAAGATGGAAGAAACGCTTTCGGTTGTAGAGTGACAGGTTCCACTCCAATACAAAAGAAATGCAGATCTGATGCTGTGCCTCACTAAATATGAGAATGAATGACTAAAAAACTCTCCACTTCAATGTGCCTGGGACATTAGTGGGAAGGTTGGTGGCCTCTCCAGTGTCCTCCCATTTCTGTGACTCTGTTCTCAGAAGGAGCTGATCACCAAAATTATCCAATAATCATCCTCTCTGCTGGTCTCATGCTCTGCAGATTTGGCCTTGAAAAGTCAAACAGAAAGTTCTCCAGTGTGTATGGCCAAAGCTGGAAATCAAAACCACCCCAACCCTGCAAATAGGTCATTGATTTTCCTCAAGCTTGGCCTACAACCACTGTCTTTAAGAGAATTATCATGCTGACAAGTTTTAAAGTTTATGACTTCAACTGTTTGGGAGGAATGAGACCTAATAAGGGTGAAAGATCTTTACTACCATTGGTTCATGTGCTTCTACTCTTCCCCATCTTGCAATAAGTAAAAGAATCTCTGAGGTGGTTTTCTTTTTTTTCCCTTTTCCTAAAACATTACTTGAGGGATAAAAATATAATGAAACATCTATGTGAAGGGTGAGCATTAGTAAGGTATGTGTGTGTGTTTACGTACCTGTGACTGTATATTTCCTTTCAGGATTAGGAAGGGAGATGTCAGATACAAGTATGACTAAAAGGAGGGAAAACAAAAACCAAAATGGCCTTTCCCTCTTTTGATTCTCAGAAACCTCCTAATTGCCAAATTTAAAGGGCATTTTGCAGGCTAACCTGACTTTTCTAGCAGCTTGTGACATCAGCAGCGCTGCTCTTCCTGAAACACATTCCTTCATTCAACAGTTGTTAAATGATAGACTGAGCATTCATTATGTATCAAGAAGAAATGGGGATACAAAGAGAGATGAGGTGTCGGCTACCTTAGGATCATGGGGTTTCTTCTGGTGTCCCTTCTCAGACTAGTCCTTCTATGCTCATATGCTTTCCTTTGCCCACCCTTTAAACAGAGGTGCCTTCCTTGGAGGAATTTTCTTTCTTAAGATTTATGAACTCCCACAGTTTTTACTATCACCTATACAGCAGTGTCTCCCAATTTTACATCTTGAACCAAGATCTCACACCTGAGCTTCAGAACTATGTATGTGTGTGAGTGTGCATGTGAGTATGCATGCAAGCCTGATGGGATTTGTTAAAATTAAATAGGTACTACATGCCCATTGCAACATATAAAACAATACAGAGGTGTAAGAACGTTAATTATTTCTTCTTTCCCTCTCCAGTTACACCACTCTGAATAAGTAATGTTACAAACTTGGCATGTGTCTTAGTCATCTAGTGCTGCTATAACAGAAATACCACAAGTAGATGGCTTTAACAAAGAGAAATTTATTCTCTCACAGTCTAGGAGGCTAGAAGTCCGAGTTCAGGGCACCAGCTCCAGGGGAAGGCTTTCTTTTTCTGCTGGCTCTGGGGGAAGGTCCTTGTCATCAATCTTCCCCCGGTCTAGGAGCTTCTCAACGAAGGGACCCTGGGTCCAAAGGATGCAGTCTGCTCCTGGCAGTACTTTCTTGGTGTTATGAGGTCCCCCTGTCTCTCTGCTTGCTTCTCTCTTTTATATCTCAAAAAAGATTGATTCAAGAGACAACCTAATCTTGTAGATTGAGTCCTGCCCCATTAACATAACTACCTCTAATCCTGCCTCATTAACATCATGGAGGTAAGATTTATAACACATAGGAAAATCACATCAGATGACACAATACTGGGAATCATGGCCTAGCCAAGTTGACACACATTTTTTGGGGACACAATTCAATCCATAACGTTCCACCCTTTGGCCCCACAAAATTCATATCCTTGCCACATGTAAAACACATTCACCCCATCATATCATAGCAAAAGTCTTAAATCAACTCCAAGTCCAAAATCCAAAAATTCCTCTTCATCTGTGAAATCTAGAATACAAGTTATCTGCTTCCAAAGTACGATGGTGGAACAGTCTCAAGCTAGATGTTTCCATTACAAATGGGAGAAGTTGAAGGGAAAGAAGGGATAACAGGCACCAAGCAAGTCAACAAAACACATTACATTAGCCCCCAAGGCTTGAAAATAATCCTCTGTTCTCTGAGACCATTTAGGCAATGGCCCTGCCCTCCAAATTCTGGGTGTTGGCCACATTCTCCAGATTCTCAGTGTAGGTCCCTCAGCCCAGGGCTTCAGCTCAGCCTTCCAGGCCCACTGGAATGGCAACACTGCTCCCTCACATTTGGGCAGCCCCATTCTCCTAGTTCATCTGAGTTGCAGCTCCACTCTGAGACCCCAGAGGTCTTAACCCTACTCTTTGAGACTGTGGCAGCTCTGCTTTCTGTGTTATCTCTTCAGCTTCTGCTTCTCAGTTCCTTGGCCTCTTGGCCCCTCACCACCAGTGTCTGCCCTGCTGGGACAAGTGTTCCAAAGCTCTTTAGCCCCACCTATAAGTCCCCAGAGGCACCCTACTCCGCCAGAAGCCTCCTGTCAAAGGCACTCAGCTCTCTCACTCTGTGAGTTGGCTCCAGCACTGGCTCACGCTCGTCTCCTGGTTCTGCTGCTGCTTCTCGCCACTTGTGCCATCATCTCCAGCGTAATGGCTCTCCTCGTTTCCTTCTGAGTCCTCACCAGAATTGTCTGACGTCCATAATTCCACCAACAGTCTCTTCAAGGCAATCTAGGCTTTTACTATTAGGTGCTTTAAAATTCTTCCAGCTTCTACCCATTCACAGTTTCAAAACCAGTACCAAAGTCTGTCTTAGTTATCTAGTGCTGCTATAACAAAAATACCACAAGTGGATGGCTTTAACAAAGAGAAATTTATTCTCTGGCTTTACGCTCTCTAACTTTAGCCTGTCACCCTCGCACATCCCCCCACCCCCATGTGTCCCCTCATCCACCTTACTTCCCATCCTATTCAGGCTATGCTTTGATATAGTCCATGCTCTTTCCTGTTTCTGTCCCTTTACATGTGCACTTCCCTCTTCCTGGAGTGGAGGTGGGACAATCTTCCCTTCTTCTCAGCACAGAGGTTGAAAGTGGATACTCTGAGCGAGACTGCCTGGGTTTGATCCTTCTTCTGTCGTTTGGTCTCTGTGTAACTTTGAGCAGAGTATTTAACCAATCTGTGTTTCAGTTTCCCTATTGCAGTGGTTCTCACACGTGTGTGCATCAGAATCAATTGAAGGGCTTATTAAAACACAGACTGCTGAACCCCAGTCACAGAGTTTCTGAGTCAATAGGTCTGGGATTGTTGCTGTTGTTACTTGCCATCAAATCAACTCCTGACTCATGGCAACCCCACGCACAGAACAAAACGCTGCCTGGTCTTGCACCATCCCCATGATCAGTTAAGGACAGAACTGTTGTGACCCATGAGGTTTTCATTGGCTGATTTTCAGAAAACAATCTCCAGGTCTTTCTTCCTAGTCCATCTTAGTCTGAAGCTCCTACTGAAACTTGTTCGGAATCATAGCAATACACAAGCCTCCACTGACAGACAGGTGGTGGCTGCACATGAAGTGCATTGACCAAGAATCAAACCTGGGGCTCCTACACAGAAGGCAAGGAGTCTGTCACTGAACCACCAATGCCCCCAGGTCTGGGATAGAGACTGAGAACTTACGTTTCTAACATATTCCCAGATAATGCTGCTAGTGGAGGAAGCACACTTTAAGAACCATATCCCTGTTATAAAATGGGGCTAATATTAGCAATTACCTCATAAATTTGTCCTTGGAACGATTAGATGAGTTACAGGGACAAGTGCTCAGAGCAGTGACTGGTTATGCTAATTACCCAATGAATGGTAGCTATCAGTATTATTTTCTGCCTGGCAGAATCCTACATGCTTGTCATCTGTCATCTTTTTTTATTTTTTATTTTATTGTGTTTTAGGTGAAAGTTTACAGTGCAAATTAGTTTCTCATTCAAAAATTTATACACAAATTGTTTTGTGACATTGGTTGCAATCCCCACAATGTGTGAGCACTCTCCCCCATTCTCTCTACACACAGGTTCCTTGTGTCCATTCCTCCAGGTTTCCTGTCCCTTCGTGCCTTCTCTTCTTTGCTTTTGGGCAGGTGTTGCCCATTTGGTCATGTATACTTGATTGAACTAAGAAGCATGTTCTTCAAGTGTGTTATCTGTTTTATAGGCCTGTCTAATCATTAGCTATTGACTCAACAGCAACGGGTTTGTTTTGTTTTTAATCGTTGGCTGAAAGGTGGACTTAGGGAGTCGCTTCAGTTCTAAGTTAGCAGGGTATCTGGGGGCCATAGTTTTGGGAGTTCCTCCAATCTCTGTCAGACTAATAAGTCTGGTCTTTTTCTGTTGACTTTTGCTCTAAATTTTTTTCCCACTCTGTATGAAACCCTCTACTGTGATCCCTGTCAGAGTGGTCAGTGGTGGTAGCTGGGCATCATTTAGTTCTTTTTGGCCTCAGGTTGGTGGAGGCTCTGGTTCATGTGGTCCACTAGCCCTTTGGACCAATATTTTCCTTGTATCTTTGGTTTTCGTTGCTCTAAATGTGACAAGACTGATAGATGTATTTTAGATGGCCACTCACAAGCTTTTAAGACCCCAGACGCTACCCATCAAAGTAGGATGTAGAACATTTTCTTTACAAACTATGTTATGCCAATTGATCTAGATGTCCCCTGAAATCATGGTTCCCAGCCCTCAGCCCCAGTAACTCAGTCCCTCAAGGTGTTTGGATGTGTCTAGGAAACTTCTATGGCTTTGCCTTGGTCAAGTTATGCTGACTTCCCCTGTATTGTGTGTTGTCTTTCCTTTCACCAAATTTAACACTTGTCTATTATCTAGTTAGCGATTTCCCCTCCCTACCCTCCCTTGTAACTATCAAAGATTTTTGTTTTCTGTGTGTAAACCTTTTCTTGGGTTTTTATAATAGTGGTCTCATACAATATTTGACATTTGTGAGTGACGTATTTCACTAAGCATAATGCCCTCCAGATTCATCCATGTTGTGAGCTGTCTCGCGGATTCATCATTGTTCTTATTGTTGTGCAGTATTCCATTGTGTTGATGTACCATAGTTTGTTTATCCATTCATCTGCTGATGGACACTTAGGTTGTTTCCATCTTTTTGCTACTGTGAATGATGCTGCAATGAACTTGGGTGTGCCTGTGTCTATTCACGTCATCACTCATCTTAAACTTAACTTCTGCTGAAAAGCTTTCCTGCTATTCCCTGGCAGGGTTTGTAGTCTTATACTCACCTGCGGAATCTACCATGGGGAATTGTAACTTACACCTTACACACATCTAGTGTCCCATGAACTGCAGATGGCTTAAGGATGAACACTCTGTATTATTTGTCTTTGATTTTCCAGTACATACCTGATAAAGAACAGCTACTTAATGAATATTTGTTGATTGAAGAAATTAATGCAGAGTCTCCTGCATCCATGAGTGTGTGTATGGGGCTGGCTAGATTCAGTAAGTGCAGTTATCTGGTTATCATTTAGCTTTTCTCCTATATCCTAACTTAAGAGATTTTCCCTTCTGGCAGTAGTTCACAATTCCGGTAACACACCCCAGTTCAGTTGCTGTGGAGCCAGTTCTGACTCATGGAGACCCCATGTGTGCAGAGTAAAACTGTGTTCCATAGAGTTTTCAAGGCTGTCATGAGGCCTTTCTTCGGAGGCACCTCTGGGTAGGTTCAAACCACCAACACATTAGAATCACCTTTTAAACCATGCAGTTGCCTGGGCCCCTTCTCAGACCAATCAGTGGAAAATCTCTAGGGAGAGGGCCTGGACACAGTAAATTTTTAAAGCTTATCATTTGATTCTAATGTATAGCTAGGATTGAAAACAACTGAGGAAGGAGAACACAATCTATTAAAATGTACGCTTCATTCTACATTATCAGTAATTTACTCCTGACCATGAATTTGTTTCTCTTATCCCGATATAAATTGCCAGCTTTGAGCAGTTTTGAAAAGGGGGAAATAGAGAAATTAGCATTTGTAGAGCACTTTACAGTTTTCAAAGCACTTTCATACTCAGTGTGTCATCAAAATCTTAAAATAACCCAGTGAGGAAGGTATCATTATTCTTTACAAATGCTTTGAGGCAACAGCCCAGGGAGGGGGGTACACCAAACCCTTTTAAAAGAAGCAACAAATCAGCAAAATGCCATCTGCTAGGTTTTTTTTGTTGTTTGTTTTTTTTTTGCTCTTGGCCTTGCATTTTCTTCAATGCTACCTACAGGCCATCTTTGCTACTTATCCAAGACTTCAGCTCTGAACTTTTGTCTCCACTTGGCTTTTGGCATATCTTGTTCTATAGCTGGTCAGTTTCGCCTGTTGTCATGTCCAGATTGGCTTGGCTGTTTGCCAGCTGCTTTTCAGGGACTGAACATCTCCCCCCCTACCACCTCCCCACTTTAGGCCTTGCTCTTAGTTTGACTTCATTCTGTCCACAGTCAGCCTCCTACACTTTCCTTGATCTTATGGTTAAGGAAGGGGGCAGTGGTAGTTCAGTGGTGAATCCTTGACTTCCATGTGGGAGACTCAGGTTTAATTCCTGGCCAATACACCTCATGCACAGCCACCACCCCTTTGTCAGTAGAGGCTTGCATGTTGCTGTAATGCTGAACAGCTTTCAGAGGCACTTCTAGACTACGACAGACTAGGATAAAAGGTCTGATGGTCTACTTCTGAAAATCAGCCAATAAAAACCCTATAGATCACAACGGTCCAATCTGCAATCAATCATGCGGATAGCATGGGACTGGGCAACATTTCATTCTGTTGTGCATGGGTATCTTGGTTGAGTTCTCTAGAGAAGCAAAACCAGTGAAGCATATATATATATATAGAGAGAGAGAGAGAGAGAGAGAGACAGACAGACAGACAGAGATTTAACCCAAGGAAATGGCTCGTGCAGTTTTAGAGGCTGCCAAGTCCCAAGTCCATGGGTCAGGCGTCAGGCTGGAGGCTTCTCCTGACTCACATAGCTGCAGGGGCTGATGAACTCAAGATCAGCAGTTAAGACAGCAGGCTGCTGGCTCAAGTCCCAAGAGACAGAGGTCAGATGATGACAACCCAGATGCAGGATCCAGAGTGAGCAAAAGCCAGCAAGCTTTGCCAGAATGTCCATGTATATTGGATGCAGGCCATACCCCTGAGGAAACTCCTCTTACAACTGATTGGCTTATCACATCAGATCACATCATGGAGGGGATTACATTGTATCACAAAAATGGAGGATAACTACATCATTATACAACTACAAAATTACATCATTACATAACTGCCAAACTATATCCTTATATAACTGCAAAACTACATCATTCCATAACTGTCAAACTACATCCTTTCATAACTACCAAAGTACAACCTTACATAACTGCCAAACTGCATCATTACATAACTGCAAAATCACTGAGTATCATGGCCCAGCCAAGGTGACACACAATCTTAACCATCACAATGGGGTTGCCATAAGTTGGGGGCCGACTATACAGCAGCTAACAACAACAACATGGCTGGGGAAACTTAAGCTCAGAGGAGTTAAATGACTCGCCTAGAGCCACCAAACCAGTGAGTGACAGGACTGAGATTCAAACCCAGGTGAAGTAAGAAACAACAGCAGAGGACTCAGTGCTTTGAGGCAGGAAGTGGGCATAGAAGAGGGATAAAGGAAATGAGGGCACTGGACACGTGCTTGGCCCTTTACAAGGCTGTCTAGGACTACTTCTGAGTATGTGGGCATAAGATTAGACTACAATATAGTAACAATGTTTTGCTAAATATGCTAGAATTAAACATCCAAAAGAGTTCTTTGCTCATCAAAGAAGTCCCTTAGGTACATTGTTCTATTCCAGGGATGTGGAAATGACTGAAAAATATTTTTGGAAGTGCCTCCAAAACCTGCAGTACATTCTTATAAATATAATTAATGGTGGCAAATATTTGTCCTTTGAGGGAATAATTTTTTTTTCTAGATAAAAAGTCATTTAGAACCAAATCTGATGAATAAAAAAGAGGATAGTGAAGATGAGTGGTGCTTATTTAGTGAAAACCTGGGCCACAAGTTCCTCAGGGTTGAGTGAGTCATTTTTTATTTTCTACCTGCAGGCCCTGCCATATTGCTTGACATGTAGTAGGTGATCAATCAGCGCTTGATGAAACAATGAGCAAATGAACAAATGAGTGGAAATTATTTTGTTACGAGGCCCAGAAGGCAAAGTTTAGAAAGGAAATCCAAAAATGTTCTAAATAATAGAATACCATTGGAGAAAGTATTTGGCCTCCCAAGAGGACTACAGGCTATTTGCAGGCTAATTCTTATTTGGTAACACAGATCCTGATGTGTAATACTTAAAACACACACACATGCACAGCTTCATCACTTTGTAGTCCATATACAAATATGTATGAGATACTCATATATAGAAGGAAAGAGAATCAAATCTTCTTAGTCATGGGTAGCTGTTCAGGAGAGAGGGAAAGAAATGAAGGCTTATTAAAATGAAAAGAAGACAGAAGGAGATTTGATACACTAAATGGTTAGACACAGGTTGTGCCTGTAAATTAAGAACGTATCTCATCCCCATCCCTGATATGAGACAAATGAGCATTTCCCATCTCCTTTCCACGTCTACAGAAAAAGACTTTAGTTGGATCCTGTCCAGTTAAACCTTGGGTGTCCTCATGAGGCAGAGTCCAGGGCACACAGCACAGTGTCCTCTGTCTGGACCCAGGTTCTCAGAATCACATGAAACATTTTATTGGAGAAAGAGTCCCATTAGCTATCTTCTTTGAATCATGGGTGACAAAACAAGGGCCAATTAAAATACCTTATTCCTGGAAAGAACCAGAATAGAAACAGATTTTAGGGTGCTGGGAGGAATAGAAAATTTGCTTTCCTACAAGTTACCTTCAAAATGTTAATAAGAAAAACAGAAAACAAAAAATCCTCCTGTAGTCTCTCCTATTGAATATGATGGGAGATAATGAATGTCAGTGTTACTCTGTCTGGCACGATACAAACACTAAGATATACAGCTACAAATCTCATAGGCATCATTTACATCTTGTTGACATGCCAGTCTTTTTCTAGTCCTAACATCAGCATTTCCATTGCAATACTTGCCTGTAAAAGTCCAGGGTCGTGAAAAGAGCACAGGACTGGGAGGAAAGGGACCTGAGTTCCAGTTGCAGCTTTTGCCAATAACCAGCTCTGTGACTTCTTCAAAATGGGGAGATTAGAGTAGATAGTGGCTGGGTCTCCTTGCAGCACTGGCAGGCTAATACGTCTCAAGCACAGTTTCACCATGTGATGGGAAAGACGAGCACAGAACAACACAATTCTGTAAATGCCCCAATAGTGCCTGTTGTACTGTGCCTTGCCTTTGATGAGGGCACACTCTGGAGATGGTAGGGTTCACTGTGTTAAATTCTACCTGAGGGATGCTTTAGTGGCATGGCTCGAGTTCAAGAAAGGGCATGCTTTTATTTCCTTCTCCATGCTAAGAGAGACAGATAAATAAAGATTTTGTTAAATTGCCCAACAAGGGGGAAACTAAGAATTTCATGCAATTATATGGTTCCTGAAGGTTCTTCTAACTAAATTACCACAAGCACCTGTTGGGCATTCCTGGCCAAGTCCCCTATAATTCCATCAGTATTACCTCTGTGGATCCTATAAATGCCATTAACATTAGGCAGATATTTGCTTTCAATAAGATAACACAGATGATTCTGTCTAATTGTCTCTCTAATCCCTCCCCTTCACAGCCTGGGAAATGGCCTGTAATTACTCAAATCTTGGTATTTATTATTGCTGATCAAAACTGCTTTGGAAACATGACAGTATTATTATAAGGTTTGAGTCCTTCTCTTCAGCCATCACGTGATCTTGGCTTCTGACCATAGGGGTGGGTGAATCACACTGTTTGTTGTGAGATCATTGAAACCGATAGGCAGGGGGGAGAAAGGCAGACAGAGCGGACCCCAGTCCTCATTGTGTGTTTAAGTCTGTCCCCATTAGCAACTTATGCTTCACAGCCCAGGCTGGTCTTCTCTTCCAAGGCTCCTGAACACCCCTTCGGCAGTGGTTTGCTATGTTGGGTAGTTAGTTATGCGCACTGGACTGGACTCACGCTGCAGCCTTTGCAGGCTGGCTCCCACCATTCAGTCCA
Source organism: Dugong dugon (assembly GCA_030035585.1). Lineage (NCBI taxonomy): Eukaryota > Metazoa > Chordata > Mammalia > Sirenia > Dugongidae > Dugong > Dugong dugon. Next base: position 39,488,754 of record CM057469.1, on the reverse strand, counting down.
ACCTTAGTTATTCTTGGGCTATTCAATCTGGAATATTCCTAAATCTAGTCAGTTTTTAGTTATATAGGGTCTTTGTCTACCTTATGTTTTCAACTGCTTGGTTTCTCATTAATTTCTGCATGCTGACTGAGCAGGGTAAAACTTGATCTATTTCCTCCTTGTTCATTGCTCCAATGAGGTATTTGTAGGAAGGCTTGGGTAAAATAAGTGTTAAGCGTTCTTCTGTGAGCTGCATTTATTCATCTTCTCAGCCACCACTATAAATAATCCAAAATTGAACATAAGATCTGGCCACTGGTCAGTGGTAGTAATAAAAGTTGAAACTCAGTCATACTAGGGAGAAGAGTGACGTTCTTAATAAGAGTAGTGTGTGGATGGGCTCATTTCCTCTCCATAAACCAACATATGTGTACAGACTGAGGCAATGTGGCATGTGGAACGTGGAATGTGGAAAAAATAAGTTAAACTGAGTCTGGGACCAGACAGCTTTCACAGTGGGTCCCTCAAATCTCACCTGTACTTCTGCAAATCATTTCCCTCTCAGACTAATTCGTTGATAATTACCAGGCCTATCCAGCCCAAAAGTGGGCATGTACCAGTACACTGAGAGGCACAATGACATGAACTAGACTGTTCGCTAACGAAGCCAGATCTCTTGTCTCACCTGCAAATGGTCTACCCCTTCCACGTTAGACTCTGACTCATGGCAACCTTATGTACAACAGAATGAAATGTTGCCCGGCCCTGCGTCATCCTCATGGTCACCAGCATCTTTGAGTTTATCATTATGGTTATTGTGTCAATCCATATCACCAAGGGTCTCCCTAGCCCTCACCGGAACTATACTTCACAAACACAATGACCTCCTCCAGCAATTGATCCTTTCTGATGATGTGTCCATAGCAAGTAAGTCAATGTTCTATTGTGATCCATAAGGTTTCCATTGACTCATTTTTGGAAGTAGATCACTTGGCCTTGCTTCCTAGTCTTAGTCTGGATGCGCTATTGAAACCTGTCCACCATGCATGACCCTGCTGGTATTTTAAATACTAGTGGCATATATTCCAGCATCACAACAACACATAAGCCGTTACCGTACAATAAACTGACAGATATGTGGTGGTTCTATGTTAAAGGAGGTTCAGATCAGTTCACTCTTAACTTTGTGGAGTAGGGGAGGAATCTCTATCAAAGATGGGAAGTAATGAGAGAAAATGATGTTCACAGGAGACCCCTAACATCTCTGTTAACAGCAGAGTAATTATTGGAATAATTGCTCCACTGTGAACACAGATTCTACGCTTAGAGGTTTTTTACCATTATTTTCATTGTTCCAGTTGATCACTGCAACTTTTAAAGCTATTTAAAATAAATAGTATCTTCCATTATGTATTTTTTATTTTTCAACGTTAAGATACTTTAACATTTTCTTAAAGTTATGGTTAAAGCACGATGTGTATTAAAGAAAATATAGGAAGAGATACATATTTTATATAACGTAGAAAACAAATCTGATCTTTGCAAGAAAGCTAGGATTTTTCACTCTGTAAATTTTTACTTAAAAATTTGCAGCTGCAGAACTGCACACTTTGGTATTTCCAGGCTGGGTTTCTCCTGCACACATTAGAAGTAGAAGATACATGAGTCAAATGAACCAGATTTGGAAAGAGACCACCAGGCCATTAAGTCCTATGTCCCCAGGAGCTACTGTAGTTTGTTCTCATTTTCATATTCTCCAAAGTTTTATCCAGTTTAGTTTGAAATGTCTTAAGCAATGTATTTCCCAGAGGAAGAAGTCTGTGTAACACAGCTTACCATTAAAAAGCGTTCCCAACACAAGGCCTGGTTACCCTTGGAAATTTAGCCCCAGAAATGCTTTTTCTGCAAATTATTACTTGTTCTGTTAAGACACATGTTTTGATGGCTCTTTTTAATGGTGAGGTCCTGGATTAGTAAACTAGTGCTCTGGGGCTGAGAAGCCAATGAAGACATAATACTTTGACGGAGGGATGATGCTCTCTCTGGACAGTTAATGACACAGCCAGTGCCCTCTGAAATATGAAGACGTTAGGGTACTTCTCTTGGCTGTGAGGGAAATATTGGACTTTAGACCATTGGTTTGGAATGATATAATCATAAGAGCTATCACTTATGGAGCAGGCAACTGTGCTAAGCCCCAAATTATCTCATTTAATCTTTACCATAGTGCTATGAGGAAGATCATATACATTTTTTATAAAAGCTTTTTATTTTGAAATAATTATAGATTGTGGGCAGTTGCAACAATAGTCAGCCTACATAGTTTGGATTTTGATTTTTTTATGCAAATGGAGTTATCATAAAATAGGATTTATCATCTACATTTTATATATGAGGAGGCTTAGACAGATTACATGACTCATCCATGATTATGCAAACAGTGGAGTCCAGTCCAGCATTAAAACCAGGTAGTCTGACTCTCTTAACCAAACCCCACGGTGCATCAGTTTTTCTGCCTCCAGGTAGACAAACTGGTACCTCAAAGCTTGCTTCCCACCCTGTGAATCTATGGTCTGTTAGTGAAGAAGGAACTATCAGAGGGTCCAGTTTGGCTATAGCTATTTCAAAGGGGAATCTGCATGCTTTTCTTGACTGACTCCCACCAGAGGAAAAAGGATAGGCAAGAACAGGAGCCTGCCAACCTCAACAGATGGTATGTAGGCTGCTTTGGAGATGAGAAGAGAGTTTTTTGCTGGCTGACAAAGAACAAGGGAAAGAGATTGGAGAAAAGTGTGACATAAGCAGAAAGAGCTAAACTTGAAATATATGTGGAAGAGAAGAAGATTGAGGAATAGCAACTGCTCTAGGGGACAGATGGGTAAATAGACTTGAAAGGACATTTTTAAAATGCCATGTAACTCTAGTCTAGTGAGGAGAAGTGAGTGAGCAGAGAGACACAATCAGAAACAAGAGGAGTGAGCTGCTTCATAAAGTTGGCCTCCCTGACCCAAAGTGTTTTTGCAGTCTCCCAACTGCAAGATTCAGGAAGTAGATCTCTCCTATACAGCAAGTTAAGGATCCATATTCACTACCGATCAAAACTTGACCCAGTCATTCTAGTTTGGAGTCAGCCTAGCAGAAGAGCAAAAGACCGGAACATTCTGAGGAAGCTTAGAGTTTTATCAGCCCTCATATATTTTTAACTGAGTACTAGGAAGGGACAATAGAGATCATGGAATTTCTCCTCAGTTGAATCTTAAGCTCTGAGGACCCTCCTAAACCTTGGCTGAGAGCGTACGGATGGTCTGATTTGTTAGTCGTTAGTTGCCATCGAGTCAACTGGGACTCGTAATGACCTCATGTGTGCAGAATAGAACTTCTCCATAGGATTTTCAAGGCTGTGACCTTTCAGAAGCAGATCACTAAGTCTTTCTTCCAAGGGGCCTCTGGGTAGGTTTGAAATGCCAACCTGTTGGTTAGTAGTGGAGCATACCACCCAGGGACTCTGATGGTGTGATTAGGTCCAACCTACTTTCCTTTCCTTTTTCCACAGAAGCCTAGCATAAATAATTTATGCATGTGATTTGACATTAAAGTGGTTTATTCATGAGGTTGCCTCAGGAGACAGGAGATAGACAACCTGCTTTTGTGAGAGTCTGTTTGGAGAGTGGCGGTCGCACAACGTGTTACTCCATCAGGCTTGGTGAGGACAAAACAGCTCAGTGTAGAGCCCTTCATTTAAAATAACGATCAATGTAGAGTCTGTCCCAAGCTGAGAAGCATTTATATTGACACACTTGCTTGAGGTAAAAGATCAAAAGATTTTTTAGGACTAGACCGGGCAGGTTTGTGTTAAGGAGGACAGAGCGGTACCTCTGTTTGGATCTGTAACAAGCCTGAAGGTAATTTACCATCCAGATGGTAATTTACCATCGTTGACCCTGGCTCTTCTCTGGAAGAGAACAGGGGCAACCACATGAATCATCCCGCCACCTCTCTACAGCATTGGCTGCAGAGAGTCTTCTTCAGAGGCACGGCTATCTTGGACCCTCCTTCTGGGAGGTTTGGTTACTAAAGCACCTGTTTGCCAAGTTGGCCTTGTTGACAAACAGGTTTCACTCATCAGATGACTTCCTGTAGAAAAGCTTGCTGACTGCCTCATAAGAAAACCCAAGGTATCTTTTTTCCAGTTCAAACCCCTGCTGAAAATTTGCATTTCCACCCCAGATATACTGAATTGCAATCTACAGTTTAAAAATATCCCCAGGTGATTCTTATGTATAATAGATTTAGAGACCCACTGCTCTACTATTGGTTCTCAGAATTGGTCCCTAACCAGCAGCATTAGCATCGCCCAGGAATTTGTTAAAAATGCAGATTCTCAGCAGGAGTTCAAACCACAACCTGGACGGAAGCCCTGCTTTTTTCAGCTTCCTTAATAGTAGTCTTTGGTCATTTGTTTGGATTTCTGGAATCAAATCTAACTGGAAGTATTACTTTCAGTTAAGGACACAGAATGTATATCTGCAATTCTTAATTAGCGTGATGACTTTTAAATTTTTGTCACAGTTAGGACAGTACTAAAAACATTGATTATATCTTTCCATCATCCTCTTATACCCTGGCCTTCTTCACCCCTCAAGAATCCTCCTGAGCTATACATTTCCCTGCAATTAATGCATGCTTTGTCCTGAGTTAGGTTCATTGAAAACATCAAGCTAACCAAATTTTAAAAAAAGATGAACATTTTACAAAGGTATAGGTGAAAGTGGTGAGCTTTATTGTAAACATACATATTGCAGTTTCTGTTCTTGAAAAAAGAATCTCAGGAAAGATAGGTGTGGGTTTGTTTTCTATAAACAATTAGTGAGTTCTTAACCTACACATAATACTGAGCTGGAGCTCTGGGAACCAATACCAACATAGAGTATAATACAGAGTCTAAGCTCTCAAGGAGACTGCAGTGGGAAAAACACGCACCTCATGTAAGTTAAGAGTTATATATAAGAGGTAAATAGGTATCAAAGAGTGTCATGGGGAAGTTATTAGGCAAAATATATTCATTTCCCACTATGGGAGAATTCTTTGGATTGCAATGTGGCTTACTCCCTCACCTCCTAGTCTTTGCTCAAATGTCACCTCCTCAGTGAGGCCTACCCTGATCATCACATTTCATATTGCAACCTCCGTCTATTACTCCAATCTCCCTTATCCTTAATTGCTGAAACAATGGACACAAACATACAACAATCAAGATGATGTAGGACCGGGCAATGTTTCATTCGGTTACACATAAGGTTGCCATGAGTCGGAGCCAACTCAACAGCAACTAAGAACAACTAACAAACCTTGTTGTTGTTTGTTGCTGGTTGCCGTCAAGTTGATGGGGACTTGTGGCAACCTCATGCAGTGCAGAGTAGAACTGCTCCATAGAGTTTTCAAGGCTATGACCTTTCGGAACCAGATCACCAAGCCTGTCTTCTGAGGTGCTTCTGGGTGGGTTCAAGCCACCAACCTTTCGACTAGTAGTTGAGCCCTTAACCGTTTGCACCACGTATTATTTTCCATAGCACTTATTACCTTCTAACAAAAAATACAACTCACTTAGTAATTATGCTTGTTTATTGTCTATCTCCTCCCACCAGAATATAAGCTCCACAAGGAAGAGGTTTTATTTATATTTTGTTTTTTTTGTCCGCTTTGTTTGCTGGATACCCCCAGCTCCTAGAAAGTGCCTGGCACCTCAGAGACACTCAATAAGTGTTTGTTATTCGCATTATATGAGCTTGGAATTGAACTAGATAGCATGAATACAAAGCTGAATAAGTTACAGTACTTCTGTTAGGAACTCACAAAATGATAATAGCAAAACAGATAAAATAATAATAACAACAATGGTAGTTGTTTCTTATAAAGCACTTCTATGGGCCAGTTACTATGCTAAACTCAATATTTCACTATTTCATTTATTCTTCACAGTACTCTGTTTTATTTATTTTTTAAAAATATCTTAGTGTGATTATTTTAGGTGAAAGTTTACACAGCAAATTAGGTTCCCCTTTAACAATTTTTTTACAAATTGTATACAAATTCTTCTGTGCCATTGGTTACCATTTTTACAATGGGTCAGTATTCTCATTATTTCCATTTTGTTCTGTTTCCGTTCATCTAACTTCCCTTCCCATCCTTGCTTTCTCATCTTTGCTTTTGGGGAAATGTTGACCATTTGGTCTCATATAGTTAACTGTTGAAGGGAGCATATTACTCATTGGTGACATTGCTTATTTTATAAGCCAAATATTATTTGGCTAAAAGGTGACCTGCAGACATAATTTTAATTCCAAGTTCAAAGGGTGTCTTAGAGTGATAGTCTCAGGAGTTCCTCTAGTCTCTATCGGTCCAGTAGGTCTGGCCTTTTTTAGAAATTTGAGTTTTGTTCTACATTTTTCTCCCATTCTATCTGAGATCTTCTATTGTGTCCCTGTTCAGAATGGTCAGTAGTGATACCCAAACAACATCTAGTTCTTCTGGTCTTAGGTTAGAAGAGGTTGTGGTACCTGTGGGCTATTAGTCACATGGACTACTTTTCTTCTTTGAGCCTTTGATTTCCTTCATTCTCTTTTGCTCCATACAAGCAGAGAATAATAGTTGTACCTTAGATGGCCGCTCGCAAGCTTTTAAGACCCCAGACGCTACTCACCAAACTAGGATGTAGAACATTATCTTTGTGAACTATGTTATGCCAGTTGACTAAGTTGTCCCCTGAGACTGTGATCTCAAGCCTTTTGACCCAGTAAACCAATCCTGTGAGTTGTTTGGATATGTCCAGGAAGCCTCCGTAACTGTGCCCCCTATGTGGTTTGTTATGTATGTGGTTATATATGCAGCACACCCAAACGTGTACATACATATGCCTACAGATACCCCTATACACCCATGTGCATTTACTCGCATATGCCTCCTATACACATACATGCCTCCATATCTACCTACATAACCACACATATATTTTTTGGTTGCTTTTACTGTTGTTGCAAAATTGTATGTGTTACAGCATTTATTACCAAAATCGTCCCTTTTCCTCATGTACTTCTTAGTGTCTTTATTTACCTTTTTCAAGTCGTGCTGATTTCACCCAAAAGTAAAAAGTGTCTACTGTTCAGAAAGTGATTCTCCCTTCCCCCTCCTCCCATCCCTGGTAGTCATCAGAGAACTTTGCTTTCTATGTGTATACCTATTCTTGACTTTTTATAATAGTGCAGCCAGATAATATTTGTCTTTTTGTGATTGCCTTATTTCACCCAGTATAATGTCGTCCGGATTTATCCATGATATAAGATGTTTGGCAGAATCCTCATGATTCTTTACAGTTGCATAGTATTTCATTGTATGTGTGTACCACAATTTGTTTATCCCTTCATCCACTGATGGGCACTTAGGTTGTTTCCATCTTTTTGCTATAGTCAATGATGCTACAATGAGCATAAGTGTGCGTGCGTCTATTCGCGTCACTGCTCTTATATCTCTAGGATATATATCTAGGAGTGGGATTGCTAGATCATAAGTTTATTTCTATTTCTAACTTTTTAAGGAACCACCATACTGTTTTCCATAGTGGCTGTGCCATTTTACAGTCCCACCAACAATGTATAAGAGTTCCAACCCCCCCACAACCTTGCCAGCATTTCTTACTTTCTGTTTTTTTGATCATTGTCATTTCTACAGGGCTGAGATGGTATCTCATTGTAGTGTTGATTTACATCTCTCTAATGGCTAATGAGCGCAAGCATCTTTTTATGTATTTGTTGGCTGCCTTAATGTCCTCTTTGGTGAAGTGTCTGTTCATGTCCTTTGCCCATTTTTTGATTGGATTCTTTGTCTTTTTGCTGTCGAGTTGTTGAAATTTTCTATGCATTTTAGAGATTAGACCCTTAAAAGATAGTTCGTTGCCAAAGATTTTTTTCCCAGTCTATCGTTCATGCATTTTTAGCTTTGTTTGAAAGGCTATTTATGCTGAAAATTATGTCCCTTAGTTTTGACCCTATGTTATCTTCCACAAACCTTACAGTTTTACCTTTAACATTTAGATCTTTGATCCATTTTGAGTTAGTTTTGTGTATGGTGTGAGGTATGGGTCCTGATTCATTTTTGTGTCAGCACCATTTGTTAAAGAGACTGTTTCTTCTCCACTGAATGGACTTTGACACTTTGTCAAAGATCAGCTGCCTGTAAATGGATGGATTTGCTTCTGGGTTCTCAATTCTATTTCATTGGTCTATGTGTCTGTCATTGAACCAGTACCAGCCTGTCTTGATTACCATGGCTGTATAGTAAGTTTTGAGATCAGGAAGCGTGAGGCCTCCTTTGCTCTTCTTCCTGAATAGTGCTTCAGCGATTAGAGGCCTCCTTCCTTTCCATATAAAATTGGAGATTAATTTTTCCTTTTCATTAAAGAATGTTGTTGGAATTTGGATCAGGATTGCATTATATCTATAAGATCGCTTTTGGTAGTATTGACATTTTCACAATGTTAAGTCTTCCAATCCATGAGCATGGAATATGTTTCCATTTATGTAGCTCTCTTTCAGTTTCTTACAGTAGTGTTTTATAGTTTTCCTTGTATAAGTCTATTACATCTCTGGTTAGGTTTATTCCTAGGTATTTTATCCTTTTCGGGGCTATTGTAAATGGTGTTGCTTTCTTGATTTCCTTTTCAGAGTCCTCCTTGTTGGTGTAGAGGAACCCAACTGATTTTTGTGTGTTGATCCTGTACCCTGCCACTTTGCTGAATACTTCTATTAGTTCAAGTAACTTTCCTGTGGAGTCTCTGGGATTTTCTATGTATAGGATCATGTCATCTGTGAATAAAGATAGTTTTACTTCTTCCTTTCCAATTTGGATACCTTTTGTTTACCTTTCTTGCCTTTCTTCCTCTAGATAGGAGTTTCAGTACAATGTTGAATAAGAGTGGTGATAAAGAGCATCCTTGTTTCATTCCCATTCTCAAGGGGAATGCTCTAAATTTTTCTCTGTTGAGAATAATGTTGGCTGTTGGTTTTGCATATATGTCTTTAATTATGTTGAGATATTTGCCTTCTATTCCTATTTTGCTGAGAGTTTTTTATCAGGAAACAGTGTTGGATTGTATCAAATAACTTTTCTGTGTCAATTGAAATGATTGTGTGATTCTTTTCCTTTGTTTTATTTATGTGATGAATTACATTGATTGATTTTCTAATGTTGAACTATCCTTTCATCCCTGGTATGAATCTCACTTGATCATGATGTATAATTTTTTTGATGTGCTGTTGAATTCTATTAGCTAGAATTTTGTTAGAATTTTTGTGTCTATATTCATCAAGGATATTGGTCTGTAATTTTCTTTTTCATTGGTGTCTTTTCCTGGCTTTGATATCAGGGTTATGTGGGCTTCATAGAATGAATTAGGGAGTATTCCTTCCTTTTCTATGTTCTGGAACAGTTTGAGTAGAATCGGTGTCAACTCTTCTCTGAATGTTTGGTAGAATTTTCCAGTGAAGCCATCTGGGCCAGGGCTTTTTTTTGGTTGGGAATATTTTAATTACTTTTTCAACCTCTTCTCTTGTTATGGGTCTGCTCAGACTTTCAACATCAGTTTGTGTTAGTTTGGGTAAGTAGTGTGTTTTCAGAAATTTGTCTATTTCCTCTAGGTTTTCAAATTTGTTGAAGTATAGTTTAGTTTTTCATAGTACTCTGTAGATGATCCTTTTTATTTCAGTTGGGTCTGTTGTAATGTCCTCCATTTCTGTCCTCTCTTCTTTTTTGATGTGTGCATTTATTGTTGTAAATTTTCCTCTGAGCAATGCTTTTCCTGTGTCCCAAAGGTTTTGCTATGTTGTGTTTTCATTATAATTTGCTTCTAAGAATTTTTTAATATCATTTTTAATTTTTTCTATGACCCAATAATTCTTAAGTAAGGTGTTTTTCAGTTTCCATTTAATTTTTTCCTTGTTCTTTCAGTTACTGATTTCTATTTTTACAGTGTTGTGATCAGAGAAGATGTTTTGTGTTATTTCATTGTTTTTTAATTTATTGAGGCTTGCTTTGTGGCCTAAAATATAGTCTATTCTGGAGATTGATCCAAGTGCATTGGAGAAGAATGTGCACTGTGCTGCTTTTGGGTGACGTGTTCTGTATATGTCTATCAGGTTGAGTTGGTTGCCTGTGTTATTTAGATCTTTGTTGAGTTTTTTTCTAGTTGTTCTGTCCATCATCGAAAGTGTGTGTTATAGTCTTCTGCTATCATTGTAGATTGTTTATTTCTCTTTTCAATTCTGTTAGAGTTTTTTTTATGTATTTTGGAACTCTGTTATTGCGTGCATAATATTTATTATGGTTACTATGGATTGACCTTTTAATTGTTATATAATGCTCTTCTTTGTTTCTTATAATGGACTTTGACTTAAAGTCTATTTTATCAGAGATAATTTTTATCAGAGATAATTATTGCCACACTTGCTGTCTTTTGGTTACTGTTTGCTTGATATATTTTTTCCACCCTTTAATTTTTAACCTATTTATGTGTTTGTGTCTAAGGTGTGTCTCTTGTAGGCAGCGTATTGATGAGTCATGTGTTTTTATCCATTCTGCCACTCTCTGTCTCTTGACTAGTGCATTTAAACCATTTACATTCAATGTGATTATCGAAAGGTACGAATTTACTCCTGCGATTTTGTTATGCTTTCTTGTGATGTTAACGGTTTCATTGCTCCACTTAATTTTCCATGCTGAGTTCTTTTTGTTTATTGATTTTCTTTTTGTATGCTTTATTGTTGTTGATTTTGTGTTTACTAAGCCTTTTTGATTTTCTTCTTCTTTATTTTGTGAATAGATTTTTAATTTTCTTTGTGGTTACTCTGAAATTTACTTTTTTCTTCCTAAGTTTAAAAAGAGTCTGTTATACCTTGATATCACCTTGACTTCCTCTCCATATGGATGTTCTATAACAACACTATCTATTTTTCCTTTTTGTTTTGAAGTTGTTGTCATTTACTGATTGATATGTCTGGTTCTCTACTTTAAGTTTTGCAGCTTTATTTTACTTAGAGAATTCTTTATCTGGGTTGGTAGCTGGATGATGTTGTCATGTGTCTTAATCTCAGTTTGTTTTCTGTCTTAATCTCATTTTGTTGTCTCATGTGGTCTTTTCTCTGTCCGAAAGACTCACTTTAATATTTCTTGTAAAATTAGTCCGGTTTTACAAATTCCCTTAATTTCTGTTTTTCTGGGAATGTTCTAATTTTGCCATCATATTTGAAAGACAATTTCCCTGGATATATGATTCTTGGTTGGCAATTCTTTTCTTTCAGGGTTTTATATATGTCATCCATTGGCTTCTTGCCTGCATGGTTTCTGCCAAAAAATCATTAGTCTTATTTGTGCCCTTTTGTAGGTGATATTTCATTTTTCACGAGCTGCTCTTAGTATTCTTTCTTTGTCTTTGGTTTTGGAAAGTTTGATTATGATATGTCTTGATGACTTTCTTTTGGGGGTCTATCCCACATGGGTTTTGTTGAGCTTCTTGAATGGAAACCTTCTCATCTTTCATGACATTAGGGAAGTTTTCTACCAATATATCTTCAAAATTCTCTCTGTACTTTCTTTTTCCTTCTCCTTTTCTGGAATTCCTTGTATGCGTAAATTATTCCTTTTGATAGTGTCCCACATAACCCTTCGGATTTCTTAATTTTTCTTCATTGTTTTTCTGATTTTTCCCCAAACAAATTAGTATCAAGGGATTTGTCCTCTATTTTGCTGCTCCATTCTTCTATTGATTCAATTCTACTTCTATGTCCTTCCACCGAATCTTCTATTTCTGATATTTTTTTGTTAAACTTCTGAATTTCTAGTCATTATTTTTGTATGGTTTCTAATTGTCTACTTATTTTTTTCATTCTTTCTCATATTGTTTTTCTGAATTCTTCTAGGGTTTTGTCTGTGTTTTCCTTGATCTCTTTGAGGATTCTATATATGTCTTTTGAATTTCTTATCAGATTGTTCCATTATGATTTCTTCCACAGGAAGAGTTTCTCCCCCTTTATTTTGCTCCCTCGTTTTAGCCATCTTACCATGTTGCTTCATATGATTTGTGAATTTTGCTGTCTCCAAGGCATTAAGGTATTAACTAATTAGTTGACTGATTGACTGTATATTCATTTTATGCTGATTTTTTTTGATGTATCTGGAGCTTTGTTTCTTCTCTTTTTCTTTACAATGTCTTTCTTCTTTTGTATTATTTTAATTGTTGTTGTTTTGTGGTTCTGGTCTATGTGACTTCGGTTGTGTCTATTGACTCTCACTAGTGGGTATGGTGGATCAATCCGCATGTGAGTCCTCTGTGGTTAGGCTCATATGTTTTCCCTTACCAGATTGAGTGGAGGTGGGAGAGCAGTTTTTTCCCTGATATTTGGTGACAAGTGTTGGATGGTCAGGGTTCCTCCAAAGCTCTTGTGGGACCACGGGATCCTTCTGGGTTGAGAGTGCATTCTAGCAGTCTAGCAGTTGATACACTCTCTGGAGGTTAGAGCAGGATGTCTCTATATCCGCTGTGATAGAGTGCTACCCAAATGGATGGGTAGGCCCACTGTGTGTGCACAAATTGGTGTCTCAATAGGTGGTGGGATATCAAGGGGTTTTAGTGCAAGTGAAGACAGCTTGTAGGAACTGTTTGGATGTGGGAGGGATGTGAGATGTTGCAGCCAGGCACTAGGCTCTCCTGCTCATGTTTGGCAGAGGTGCAGATGGCACCTGTCAGAGGTACAGATAGTGTTGCTCATGAGGTGATGTGTCTGTTTGGCTGGTCTCCAGGGCATGGCTGCAAGGAGTGTTCTCACCAGTCATTGAAATGGGCACTGTGTGTGCTCATCACTGGGTGCTGGGTGGTCAGGGTGAAGGTTCACACATCACTGGTCACTGGGTGAGTGGCATGGGAACTCAAAACGCTGATTGCTGGGTGGGTGGAGAGTGCAGGAGTGGGTGAAGTGGGCACAAGCCTCTGGTCACAGGTCTGACGGTGCAGAAGTGCATGCTGTGGATTACCAGCCAGGTAAGGTGATGCAGGCACAAGCGTCTGGCCACAGGTCCAGTGGCGCAGGATTGCACACTATGGATCACAGGGTGGGGAGTAGGGGCATACTGCTGGTCACCAGGAGAGTGCAGGGAGAAAAGGGGGAGAGCATGTTCCCCAAATCACTGGCATGGGTGCAGGGGCATTCCCTGTATGGTGCAGCCAGCAATCAGGACCCAACCTTGACCAAATGCAAAGGAGGTCTTTCCTGAGCCCAGCTGGCTAGGGGATCTCTAGCTGTCACTCCAAGGATCCTCCACTCTGCCAGTGCCACCCCCCACAAATGATCAGGGACTGCTGCTGGTGAGTAGTTCTGTCCCTATTTTCAGGCTCCCTGCTCTGTGGTCACCTGGATCCCTAGGGTTCTTGCCCACCTTCTTGCGCTTTCCCTCCTTAGATCCAGTTCATGTTCTGCTCACCTTGCTTCAGTCTGGGTTTCGCTACATAGTATCTTTGTCTCCTTGGAGATTCCGTGAAGTTGCCTTCCTGTGCTTCTCAGCCAGGATAACTGCTCATTTTGTCTCAAGATGGCCACGCTGCTCCAGGCTGGCTGGCAGGATGCCTACAGTCTGTAAGTCTCCTCATTCACTGTTTTCATTCAGTTTCTCTTCCCTTTGGTGTTCAATCTAATTGTTCATCCTCCGTTTGCTGTTCTTGGTCCCCAGATTGTCATTTGCATCCACTTCACTTGGTTTCTCTGTTCTTTGCTATAGGGGGATGCCACGGTGTGTGTGACTAAGCCGCCATCTTGAGCCATCTCCTAGTAATCCATTTTATTGATGAATAAACAGAATCAGAAAATTTAAATCGCTGGCCCTAAGTAGCACAGTAAGAAAGTGGTTGTGCTGAGACTTCAGCTCAAGATTCTTTTCCTCCAGAATCTATGATGTTTTAAAATCTTTTTAATTGTAGAACATTCCCAAACACGTACAAAATTAGAAAGAATTGTATTGTGAAACCATATGTATCCATCACTCAGCTTCAATCAACAATAATAAATACATGGCCAACCTTGTTTCCAGAGGCAATGATCTTAACCACTTGCTATTTGATCAAATAAGTGGAATAAAAAATTATCACTTTGAGAGAAAAAGAGTAGAACTCCACCCACAAGAGTGGTCAGAGAATCTATCTTCATAAGGCCCAGCTTGGGTAAAATTCCTCTCCTCTCCTTTTCTTCCTTCTTGCAAGCTGATCATCCAGGCTTCATGGGAAGTCATAGAAGTTAGAATTTGTCCTCGCTGTGTGCCTGACCCTGTGAGGGGTTTGAAAAGAACTCATTTTGGCAAGTGTATGTGCTTAGTTTAGCAATGAAGAATTTTCCACTGCACCTCCTCACTGCCAAGGGGTCAAGAGGAGCAAGTTCAGGAAAGGAAATCTTTGCAGTAGCCAAGGACTAAGACCACAAGTCTCCATCTGAGATTCTGAGACTGGCAGCTGATGGTTGGTAGTCAGCAAGCCTCTATGCCTATAAGCATTTTCTGTTAAGAGATGGCACAAATTATTGGCTAGGAAAGAATTAACTTAGGGGAGCCCCAGGACTTGGAGTGTCAGAGAGGGGTTTGGAAAAGTTTATTTCTCAATGGTCCCAATGTGATTTTAAGCAACTCTTTCCAAGCTGTCATCACTGGAGAACCAGCCCTCAATTGTTCCTCCGATTTCCTCTCCTCCTCGTATTTTCTAAGTGGTTGGAGGATAGAACTGTGGATTTGGGTCAGACAGCTATGACCTGGGTTCAGACTCTGCCTCTCCCACTTTGTATCCTAGGCCAATAACAAACTCCCTTAAACCTCAGTGTCCTTATATTAAAAAGGGCATACTATTTAGTTTACACTTACAGAGTATCTACAGTGATGACTGGAGCATGTTAGTTCTTCCAAAATCAGGGTTGGGAAATTCTCCCCCAATGCCATGTGACACTTCTTCAGCATTCACTGATGAAGATGCAGAGTCCCCCAGTGCGATACACCTATAACCAATACTAGTTTTTACAGAAGAGGAAATTAAGGTAACCAGAAATCCTGGTCAGATTGTAAATCCCAGTAATCTACATCCCACATGCAGTCTGGAAGCTATCCACGGCCTGGGAGCCAAAATGTGTCTTCCTAGTTCCCTCTCACTCCCCAAAGCCATACTTTGACTTCTCATTTCCTCCATATTAACACCTTTACAGGTACTGACAAGGAACAGTCTCCTGCTGCCGCTATCCTATTCTCAGACCCTAAAAGTATAAAAGGCTGAACACTTTCCCTATGCCAAGCATTGGGATAAACACTTTATATATGTTAACTAATTTATTCTTTACAACAATGTACCAAAAAAACTAAACCTGTGGCTGTCAAGTTGATTCCGACTCATAGTGACCCTATATTATATTATATTGCCCCACAGGGTTTCCAAGGAGTGGCTAGTGGATTCGAACTGCCGACCTTTCGGTTAGCAGCCCTAGCTCTTAGCTACTACACCACCAGGGCTCCCAGAACAACAACTTGGGTATCATTATTCTCCTCTCCCTGCTTTTTTGTATTAAAATTAGGAAACTGAAGGCCAGAGACCTGAAGGAACTTGCCAAAGGCCAGAATTGGAATTATGCCCTCCAGCCCAGCCTGCCCCTTCAGAGAAACTTCCCATGTTCAGGAGCAACAAGAGGGTCAAGGGTCGGGTAGAGCGACCAGTGCCAGGCTACTGAAATCCATATCAAGGTGTCAGCAGGATGGCCAGAGCTTCAACCCAATTTAGGATTTGTTAGGTACAGGATTCTGCTCCTACTTGCTATCCATGAATCATCCTTGTCAGGTTGTTTTGCTAAGCATATTTTGTGTTTAAGTACAGCAAAATCTTTCAGAGTTCCAGGCAGTCATTATAATAAATTCTTTGATGAATAAGGGGCAATGATCACAGGTCCTTGTGTTTAGAGGAGTGTCTTGAGGCACTGAGGTAGCATGGCTCCCAAACAGGTTATGTCTGCTGGGAGCTGTCATTCTTCCCTGGCAGTAATTTCCATAATCCCCCTACTAGAAGAGAGACAGTCTGATAGTGTGGTTAACAGGGCAGGCTCTGAAAACAGACTACCTGAGTTCAAATCTCACTCTGTCACTTCTTACTCTGTGGTCTTGAGCAAATTATTAACCTCTCAGTATCTCAGTTTCCTCCTCAGTGAAATGGAGATAATAAAAGTGCCTACTTCATAGAGTCGTTCTGAGAATTAAATGAGTTAGTACATATAAAAATCTTAGAATAGTGTCTGGTAAATATTAACTGCTTAATAGATCATAGATATTATGATAAATTCTTCCTTAAAAAACAAAACAAAACAAAAACCAGTTACCATTGAGTCAATTCTGACTTGTGGCAACCCTGTGATCTAGACTGTAAGATAGCCCTCACAGTTAATGATGCGCCAACCCCACACTCACTTTGCTCATTCTCTCATTTGAAAATGTAATAAATGTAATAGAGCTGGGATGCAATATCACCCTTATCTTGTAGGGGCTGCCCACTCCCTTATGACAGTGCATTCCATACCAAATTCATCAAAATTTAATAAGTATTTGGCAAAACAAAAGAGAGAGAAAGAAAGTAAGTTAGTTTCAAGATCAAGACATATTAGAAATACTTGGTTAAGCAAAGTTAAAACATTTTTCTTTGTTGCAAGATTTTTAAAAAACCTCTAGCATGCTAAGTGCTTGTAAACCTCCAAGAGTGTATGAGAAGCAAGGTGGGAGGGGGGAAGAGTACCATGATGCCCCAACTTTTCTAAGCACAGAACCCTTTTTTCTCCCCCCATATGATGTACACTAACCACTTAAGGGACAGTGA
Organism: Dugong dugon; assembly: GCA_030035585.1. NCBI lineage: Eukaryota > Metazoa > Chordata > Mammalia > Sirenia > Dugongidae > Dugong > Dugong dugon. The sequence continues at coordinate 39,471,851 of CM057469.1, read as the reverse complement.
TATTCTCCCACACCCACCTTTGGTAACACTGCATTTGGATTGCTTTATAATGGTAATTCTCAAAGCGTGGTCTTTCTGTGATCTACTTGTTAAAATGCAGTTTTCTGAGTCTCACATCCGACCTGCAGAATCAGATTCTCTGGAGGAGGGGATGAAGATTCTGCATTTTAACAAGCTCCCCAGGTGCACATTAAATTTTGAGAACCACTGCCTTAAAGGAAGCACTTGCCTAATTTTGCAATTCTATAAATTTGAAATCCTAAACACTAAATTTCCATTAATAGGAAGGATGCTTGTTACCTTCCTAGTAACCTATATTTTAATGAAAATTGGGTAGAGTGGCGTAGATGGTAAGATTCTTTTTTTTTTTTTAATTCAATTAAAAAAAAGTCTTCCCTGAGCTAGGTATTGTGTAGAGTGCTGGGCATACGATGACAAATAAGACTTAGATCTTGCCTTCAGGATGTTTACAGTCTATAATTGAGAAGGGAGTGATCGACACCACTTAGCCTCTTGCCTCAACATGGGTGTAGGCTTTGGCTGTAGTCACTTTAGTGGTCAAGTTCACATGGGATAAACCAACCAGATGCAGTTGAGTCAACTCTGACTCATGGTGACCTCATGTTTGTCAGTGTAGAACTGTACTCATAAGATTTTCAATGGCTGATTTTTTCAGAAGATTGCCAGGTCTTTCTTCCCATGTGTCATCAGCATTTCCGTTAGCAGCTGAGCATGTTAACCATTTGCACCAGGGTGCTCATTCTGGGAATCAAAGGGAGAGAGAGGAAGAAATTGTCTCCTAACTGGCTCGGTACCAGAATGACCCACCAAGATAGTGGTTTTCTCATTTGTTTTGTTTTTGTTATTGTTATTTTGATATCCTGAAAACTAACACAAAACCAAACATGCAGTAGCGAACGAGACCAAAAAAAAAAAAAAAGAGTCAAATGAAGCAGAGAATGAGGGTGGGAAGCGGAGAGGGGAAACCCAATAGCTAGATGAATTATGGGAAGCAAAAAAAAAAAAATCCAACCCTGCTGACTCTGTTCTGTTTAAGGTGAGAAATAACAGGATTAGAATGTCAAATTGCTGAGTCCTGCAGACCCAAACCATAAAGCTCCTCTAAGCTATTCAGCTTTTTTCCCCCGCTCTGCAGTCGCTAATTAAATCTCACCTTGAAAGAAATAAAACAAAATAAAAAGCCAAATGCTTTTTGAAATCAAGTAGATTGCATGTCACCAGCCTGCAAAGAGGCTGGTTGTCTGGTCGACCTGTACTGGAAGCTCAATGTTGAAGGGATCTGCAAGAGTAAGAGAAAGATAGTAGCGCGCTTGTCTCCACATTAAACTTTTCATAATCACCTCTTAAATCACAAGCAACTTTTGTAGCATCTTATTTTCATATGTAACTTCTTTGGCCCAACTAGCAATAACTGAGAATACGTGGGATTCCCCTCTCAGTATGATTTAGGCAGAGGATAATAAACCAGAGGATCCCAAAGCACATAAACATCGAAGCTGAAGTCCAAAAAGCATCCATGTTTTCAACAGGAGAAAACACCAGGCAAAGTCCAGCAGTGTGCTCAAGGTCACGCCAAGTCTGGGTGGCTCACCAGTTCGTGTCCTTTCCACCGTTCGCCACTTTTATCCAGACAATATCTTTATAAACTGTTTACTTTCTTACACATAAAGCTTCCTATATTGGTAGAGACCTAAATCTCTTCTCACCCATTTCATGAAAACGTGGCATCTGGGTTCCCACCTTGGTAGTTGGTAGCTTTATGATCAAATACATGACTCCAGCACCTAAGGCCGCAAAGAATCCATTTTCCAGTTTCTTCTCCTAAATGGAGCAGATCTGCCATTAAGTAAGAATTTAACTGACAAAAGCCTTAACAAAGATATCATTGGCCCTGTGTTCTTCTGTTGTTTGCCTGAGCAAAATCTATCGTTACTCTATATGCATATGGCATGTGTCAACTGTTTTAAAATTAGCCTATTTTCCTAAGCATAAAAATGGATTTTTGTCATATCACATGAACCATTTGTCACAGAAACAAACCAGTTTTTGTTATGGCTTTTTTCCCCCCTAAAACGCACTAAGTATTTTAAAAGTCACTGCCAAATGCATTTCACTCACTGCTCTTGTAAGATACATTTAAAGAAACCAAGCAGAGGGGGATAAACTTATACAGTGCTGTCACCTGGAAAGAAATCTATTTCATCACCAAACCAACCACACCTAGGAGTCTGGATTAGTTCACCTGCTTTCAAATAACAAGAACAACATTCTGCAGGCTACCCAGGACTGACAGTCTGGGATAGGGCAAGAATAATAAAATAAAAACGAGAAGATTAAGAAGAAGAACTATCATTTATTGGGCACTCTCCGTGAACCAAGCATTTTGCTAAGTGATTTTTCTGCATTATTTCAAGTCACATTGAAAACAATCTTGTGACATGAGTCTTATTATTTCCATTTTACAGATGTGGAAACAGAGGCTTATGTAGTTACTTGGCAAGTTACATACATAGCAGAGCCTGTCAAAAACTTGTACCCAAGTTGGTCATCCCTGAGCCCCTTCTCTCAACTACTAGGCCATCTCATGTGTGAGTAAAACCAATTAAACTTCTAAGAGACGTAAAACTGAGACATGAGTAGGCATGTATGTCAATTCTTGCATTCCAGGTTTCTTCTCTCAAGTAAGGTTATACAGATGGTATCATGGGTCCCCCCTAGCTAAATAAACCTCCTTTTAGCTTTGGAGGAGGAGACAGGAGAGGTGGGATCTCCGATATTCTCCCACCAACAGTGCAAGACACTGTTTTGAAGGACTGTAGATTAGAGCAGGCCTTCTTTGGAAAATTCTGCTTAAACTGCAACCTAATGCCTCCAAGCCTTGCTAAGACCAGGAGTGATGCAGGACATACACTGAATAGGCAGCTGTCTGTATGGTTCATTTTGAGGGGCAGACAGTTCCTCTCAAAAAGAGAAAAACAGGAGACTTACTTGGGTTATAATCTGTGAATTTCTCTTTTGAAATGCTCGAGTGTTAATTGAGAGGCCAGCACATTAAATCCTTATTAGTCATTAATACTTCAGCACAAATTAGTTGATCAGGTTACTTAGAGGTGTGCAGGACCCTGAGGGAAAGATCTAATTTTGATGGAGGTGGTGGGGAGTTGCCAGGAAGGGCAGACTTCAGGTTGCTGAAGGGGCTCAGAGGTTGCCAGCAGGGGAGCAAAGGAAGCTGGGTGGGGCAGAGGGGGAGAAGGGCTGCGCAGCTGAGTTCGGGACAGTGTTGCTTCTCAAACGTAGCTGCCCCTCCCTCCTCTAAACACACACACACACACACACACACACACACACACACACACACACACACACACACACACACACACACACACACTCACCTGCTGTCCGTTTCGACTTGCCGGGGGAAGTTTATTTACAGGCAAGGTTTTAGGAAAGGTACCAGCCACTCCTGAACAACCTCCAGGCAAGACTCTTGCCTGAGCCTCCGCGGCCAGGGACTTGTAACACAGCCTTTCGCCTCTAGGGGTCTCCAGTGCCCCGAGACTTCAGCAGGATGCTGACCTTGCGCTGTCATCCCTCAGGGCTCAAATCCCAAAGGGCGATGATTGCGGAAAGAGACAAGGCACATGCAGGAAGCCTCCGAGGGCCCCATCACCCGCTGGAACACTGCTCATCCACCTGCCCCTGCTCCTGATTGACAACGTATTTACAGTATGGTAAATGGCTGAACGAAGAGTGAGGGGGAGGCAGAAATTACCTGCCCCCGCACAATTTACTGAGTGCTTAAGCATTTCTGTACCTCAAGGGGATTCCAAGGACTTCCCTTTGCAGCCCAACCCCACACATTTCTAGTAAGCCCCTTCTCTGGGCTACAGCTGACATGGAATCTCCATGCTCTCAGCCTCGGCCCTAGGGGGAGGGATAGCAACGCCCTCCCCAATTACGAGGGTACCCCTGCCACTGGGGCTGGACCTTCCCTGAGGTCTGGGGATGAGGAAGGGAAGGGGCCATGAGCGATGGCTGCAGCCTGGGCCTCTCCTTTTCTGGAGGCCTGATTGTCCATGAAAACCGAGTTGCTGAAAGCCAAACTGTCCAGAGAGTTTTTCTGTGAAATCTCACAACCAAGCAATGTTGGAAAAACTAAGAAACCTTGAGAGAGGCCATATTACCCCAGCTCCACAGATGAAGAGACTGCAGGGCTGGTGGCAAGACATAGACTCTCTACTCCATCCTATGGCACAGGTTTGAATCCCAGCTGCGTTACTCACTGGCTATGAGATCATGATTCATGGACTCTTCATACTTAATTTTTCTCATCTTCAAAATGATAATAATAATGTCTACTTCATAGAGAGTTACTGGAATTAAATAAGATCCTACTACTAGTGCACACAGTGCTGGGCACACAGAAAGCTTTTATTCACACACTGAATTTCATGCATTTTCAATCACTGAGAACAAGGGAGAACAATGGTAATTTGTCCTCCAAATCCCACCAAACCCACTGCTGTCAAATTGATTCCAACTCACAGAGACCCCGTTGGGTTTCCAGGGCTGTAAATCTTTACAGAAGCAGACTGTTACATTTTTCTCCCTCAGAGCTTCCAGTGGTTTTGAACCACCGGCCTTTCAGTTAGCGGCCGAGCGCTTCAACCACTGCGCCACCAGGACTTCTAATCTCACTAAATTCGCAGGTGTGTCCAGGTTGGTGAAAAGTAGTATATTTGAAAATGAATTTTAGTATGTCACCTGTTACTTTAAGTGAACCAGAAGCCTTGTCTTTTAAAGAAATTCTATAGTGCGTGGTTTTCAATGTGTTTTGAGCAGCCTTGAAATTCTAAGGCAGTGCCTCAGGAACCGCTTATGCGTGAGGAAGGAGAAGCGACACATGGAAGCTCCTGGCCCCCAGGCCTACTGCAATCAGGGAGCTCCACTTTTATTTGCTTTATGCGTTGAAGTTTCTTTGAAAGTCTTTTTTTTTTTTTTTTTTTAATTAAAGTGTACTATTGATTGTTAAGAACCCTGGTGGTGCAGTGGTTAAGAGCTTGGCTGCTAACCATAATGTCAGCAGTTCAAATCCACCTACTGCTCCTTGGAAACCCTATAGGGCAATTCTCTGTCCTATAGGGTCGTTATGAGTCAGAACCAACTCCACAGCAATGGGTTTGTTTGTTCGTTTTATTGCTTTTTAAAAAGGTTCAAAATCACCATTATCTTTGTGTAATTCAGGAAAACCTTTTCCTCGAAGCCTACAGGCCACTCAACTCTTATTTATTTGAAAGCCTGCTCTTTTGAAAATGGAGTTCACCTGTACTCAGAAATGGAATCACTTCAAATATTCAGCCCAGAGTTCTAAGTACCCAGTATGTGGAAGGCATTGCGCCAGAAACTGCGCAGCATTTTCCAACATGCACCAGCCCTCTTGGCCTGTTCCAGAAATGCCCTAAGGGTCTAAAAATGCTGCCATCTCACTCTTGAGGGACTTAGCCCAGACCACAGAGCAGCTATGCTTACCTTGACCATGAAGATGCTCTTTACCTTGGACATGACCTAAGACAGTGACCAAATTGTAAAGCCCAGTGTTGAAGAGCATGGACTTTGGTATCTGACAGACCTGAGTTCAAATCTGAGCTCTGCCACTTCCAAGCTGTGTGACCTTGGGTTAGTTATTTCATCTCTCTGAACTTTAATTTCCTTATCAATAAACTAAGGATAACAGTACCTGCTTATAGAGTTGTAAGAAGATTCAATGAGACAATGCCTGGAGAGCACTTAGCATGGTGACTGGCATATGGGAACTATCTCCAGGCTGGTCCGGATTCACTGGCAGCCAACACCATATATTGAAGCTACTGTCTGACTTGCATTGCCACAGCTAAATAGTGCTACTGCTGTTTATGGCAGTCAGTGTCTTGCTGGCTTTCCTCCTTGGGGTCACAAAAACAACAGCTACCATTTTCCGAATTCCCATTATGTGGCAGGTATTCTGCTGACATTGTTCAATCATTAACTTCAATCTTCACAATTTTTGTGCAAGATAAGGTACTATCATATCCATTTTACTACATGGGGATACTGAAGCTCAGAGAGGTTGCAAAACTTATCTAAGGTCACAGAGCTAGTAAGTGACCAAGGCTAAATTGAAGCCCAAGTTTGTCTGACCCAGAAGTCAGGAGCCTTTTCCCCCCACCTCACTGCCTCTCAGAGCTTTCCTGGGTGGAAGACAGTAGGGCATGGTGCAGGGGCAGGAGGCCTGACTCCAAATGCCAGCTCCTCTGTGCACTACCTTCCTCAATTTCAGTCTGTAAAATAGGACTGATATTTACTTTATAAGTTGTAATAAAAATTAAATGAGATAAAGTAACTAAAAATGAGTCTAAGTTTTATTATAAAGTAGGCTTTGGATGTATATTAAATATGAATGAACTCCCCCCCACCAAGTTTCATCTGCTCTCCAAATTATTTCTTTTCTTTTTAATTTTGTATTGTGAGAAACATCCACAGAGAATATATAAAAGATATATATACATATGTGTGTGTATAAAATGTGTATGTACGTGTGTGTTTGAAAAATTAAAAAGCCAACTACCACCCAGATCAAGCAATAGAACACTGTCAGTGTCTCAGAGTCTCAGAGCCACCCCTCTGAATGTTCTTTCCTTATCAAATTCCCATTTCTCCCTCCAGTCCAATTCACTTCTCATCTTGTTAAAAAATAATTTTCTTTTCCCCTTTTGCTCATGCCTCTGGGTTGTCTCCAGCCTTTTTGCTGTGCCTGTGCCTGTCACTTCACTAAGGTTCTGAGTGACACATCATTCATAGGAGAGAAGTGAAATCAAGTGTTTCAGCAAAGCAGGGGTGCGTGTGTGTGTGTGTGTGTGCCCATGCACGAGCCTTGTCAAGCAGCAAACTGGACACCTTGAGAGATGTGCCTTAACCCAAAAGGATAGGAGGGATAAGTGGACTGGCTGGGGAGAGATTTGGGGACAGTTGAGCTATTTGCTGCTCCCTGAGACCACCTGGGAAGGGGCCTGGTACCTCCAGCTGTGAGGAGTGGACATTGCAGCAGCCAGAGTCTTGGCAACACAGTAAACAATTTCTCCTCTTTGGATCCCCAGATTCAACCCTATGCTGGGATTTCTACCTTTCTGAATTGACAAGTCAAGTCTCATTTCAAATGTTACCTCCTCTAAGAAGCTCTTCCCTAATCACCACCTCAATCACTCTCTCCTACAGTATGATTTTATCTTCTTCATTATCAGCACCTGAAATTATCTCATTGATTTATATGTTTACATGTGCTGTCTGAATACCATAGTAATAAAGAATATGGACTCAGGATCTAAACTGACTGGGATAGAATGCCAGTTACTAGCTGTGTGACCTTGGTCCTCTGGTCCTCCAAATTATCATCTATAAAATGGAGACAATAAAAGTTACCTATGTTATAGAATCATTACGTGGAATAAGTGAATTAATATATGTAAAGTGCTCAGAACAGTGCCTGACACATAAGTACTATTGAAGTATTAGCTATTATCAGCAACATTAATGATACTATTACTGTTATCATCATCATCATCATCATCATCATCATCATCATCTTACCTTCCTTCTAGAATATAAACTGCTTGATGGCAGGGCCTTTATCTGTGGTGTTTGTTGCTGAATCCCTGATGCCTAAGAATAGTACCTGACACATATAAATACTCAATACATACTTCCTGGGAAATGTCTTTTAGCCCCAATGCCAGCCCTGCTTCTTGGTGCAGGAGATAAGCCATATAAACAAATCATTACAGTGTGGTGAGTACTGTGCAGAGTTTGAGCAAGATGTGTAGGAGCACAGAAGGGGAAGCAATTAATTCTGTCCCAGAGTCTCAGGAAAGTCTTCACAAAGGAGATAATATTTACAGAGTCTTAAAGATCAGTAACCCTCAGAAAACAGAGAGAGGAAAGGGAAAGTTTCTCCAGGAAAAACAATTAGGACCAGTTCATGAAGGGCCTCTTGTCTGTCATGCTACAAAATTTCAATTTTATTCTGACAGTAGTGGAGAGTCATGGGAGAATTACAAGAACAGATGAAGCATAATCCAATTTACCATTTTGGAAGCTCTCCTTGGCTGCAGGGAGGAGGCTGGACTGGCTAGCCTTCAAGAGCATAAACGGGAACAAGTACCGGGAAAGTGCAGGTGAGAAGTGATGACAGCCTGACATCACAGAGAGGCAGGAGACATGCGGGAGAAGAGGATGGCTTTGGAAATCATTGGGAGGTAGACCTGGTAGGTCTTGATGATTGACTGGATGTGGGGGCAGTGTGAGAAAGAGTGGAGCCCAGGGTATCCTGTGTTTCTTAATTGTGCCTGTGGAGGTCTGGTTGTACCACTAAACAAAGCAGGGGACTTGAGAAGAGGGATGGTCTAGGATGTACGAGTTGGTACATACTATCAGCTCAGCTTTGGACATTTTAGCTTGGGGACATTAAAGTGTAGACCTTTGGTCGGAAAGGGTGTTACCATTTGTGGAGCATCTACAGTGTGCCTGGAACTATGTTTGGTACCTTATGTATTTTATCTCATTTAACACCTAAAATAACACTTTGAGAGATGGGTATTATTATTTTTTATTTTGTAGATGATGAAACTGAGGTTCAGAGAGATAATGACCCCTTTTTTTACATGGTTAACATGTAAATAATAAATCAATTTGATTAGGCAAGACTGAACGAAGTGTCTATGAAGAAAAGGTAATTTAGGGGCAGATCACGGAGAACCTTGAGTAGAGATAAAAACCACCCCGCAGGGGTATTGTGAGATAATCAGGTGAAGTAAAGCTTGTAAAAACATTTTGTGAACCATAGAATACTGAGCAAATATGAGGAGTTTGAGTAATGGCCAAACCTTATTGCAGTGAATAACAATAATAACATAATAATAATAAATGAATTATGATGTTCAAATCTGTAATTATTGAAAAAATTCAATCATTATGTCTTCTTCCCATTCTTCTTACTGATAGGTCCATAAAATAATTTTTAACACATAGCAGGCATTTCTCTTCCTCTCCACTAAACTATCACCTTTTCTGATTTGAAAAAGGAAAACTCTATCACATGGAAAGATGATAAGGTGGTAGAGAGGAGAAGAAAGAAGGGAATTTGAAAATCAACCATCTCATCTGATTTCAACTGTTGTGTCCTCACATTTTGGTGTGAGGTCCTAAAATTAATTTATTTGGTTATTTCTGCTGTCAGACGGAAACTTGAAAATATTAGGACAAAATTACCAAGCTTCCTAACTGCTCATTCTTTGAACTGAGAGCTGCAATGTTTCTCAAATACTTTGGGTAAACTGAGTCACAGTTAACGAGGCCCACCCCTCTCAAATATATATAGGCCTGTGTAAGCTATTTGTGCCTTCCTTGACCAGTGGTGAAGAGCTTGGCTGCTAACCAAAAGGTCAGCAGTTCAAATCCATCAGCCACTCCTCGGAAACCCTATGGGGCAGTTCTACTCTGTCCTATCGTGTCACTATGAGTCAGAATCGACTCGACGGCAACGGGTCTAATGGGTGACCTTAGATTCCAGAAATACATACCTAGAGGTTTGCTCTGGACTGTCCCTCATTCCTCCCTCTATGTTCTCTCTCATCTCATGTCTCTGGCTCCTCCTCATCTTACCTCTGCCTTTTCTCCATGTTGACCTGTCACTACTCTGCAGGGCCTAGACCAGCACTGTTCAAAATAAATGTAATGTGAGCTGCATACATAGTTTAAAAAATTTTAGTGGTATCATTACAAAGTAAAAAGAAACAGGTAAAATTAACTTTGATATACTTTATTTAACCCAATATATCCAAAATACTATCGTTTCAATGTGTAACCAATACCAAAAATTATTGAGTTATTTTACATCCTTTTTTCTTTTTTTTTTTGTACTACGCCTTCAAAATCCAGTGTGTAGTCTCTGCTTACAGCATACATTTCAAGTGCTCAGTAGCTACATGTGGTTAGTGGCTACCATATTGGACAATGCAGGTTAGCCCTCAGTCCTATGAGTTATAAAATTGCCCACTCCGTTTGCCCAGTCTAGCATGGGGACTGGCTGTTGAAGATTCCATGCTGTAATAATGGTACTCAACTCTGCAAGGCAGAGTCACAATTTAAAAGAGGCCAATCTGCCTCCTAACTGGACAGACCAGACCTATCCATGGCAGCCCCAGTCTGAAGCATAACCGCGCTCCCTGTGTCTTCACTCTCGAATAGAAGAGGCTGACATCTGCAACCACTAAACACACACGCATGGGCCTGCACCTCTACCTCGGTCCCCAAACACAGTAGCAGATACTTCTGAATGGAAGAATGAACAAGCATCTGACCCATAGTCCAGCTGCATGGCCATCTCCATAGGAAACACAGATGACAGCAAGGCATAGGGGAGGATTTTCAGGAGAAAGTAAATGTCCCTAGGGACTTGTCCCCAGATCAAACTCTTGGGGCTAAGCAAGCAAAAAACCTGGGATCTTGGGTACTTTCCTCTTGACCTGAGAGCAATTATGGTGTGATTTTAGGCAAGTCATCCCACTCAGTGCCTGATTGGAACTTTCTCCATATTGGGATGGGATCACTCAAGCAACCAGCGACTTGCAGCATGAATAGATGTCTCAAACCAAGACCAATGAGCAGGGTGGTTGTGTCACCAGTCCTCTCTCAGGCTCTAGACTTGGCCTTGACCTTTTCTCTGGGAGAGAAATCTCACTGCTGGAGCAAATCAAATGTTTGTGGATGACCAGTCCCAACCACCACCTGGTGGTCCACAGTTCCTGGCCCTTCCTTGAAGCTGCCTGGGCTGGCAGACTGCCCCTACCCTCTCCTGCTCAGCTGAGCAATCACAGTTCCCCATGGTATAGCTGCAGGCAGTATCGCAGCCCACTGCCTCCTGCTTTTTGTGGTCTCCTTCGTGACTGCTACAGCATATGTTTTATTAAAATGGAAAGAGGAGGGAAGATGAGGTTATATACATGGGCATGCTCAAGAATCGTAAGATTGAAAATCTCCTGCTCAATGCTAAATGCTTAAGGGTTTGGCATTTCACCAGCTCTAAGTAAACCCCAAGAGGACATTTGGGTGAGGGAATAGGGAATGGAGAAAAATCAAGGCTCTTCCTTAGGAGATTGATTCTGATTCTAAAACGTAAGAAGATTGTCTCATGTGCTCTTGGAATTTGCCTGGTTTCCCCAAATAACCCCATCTGAATTTTTTGATATGAGGTTGACAAGCCCTCTGACCTTAAGCAGCAATTTTCCCAGGATATATGGATTAGACTTAAGGGTGGGGAGAAGGCCAGGTAATTTTCAATGCCTAATGAGATGCTCAACATTTCAAAGCCAGTTCTGCCTGGGTCCTAGGGCAAATTCCTCTACGTCAATCTGTCTTTAAAATAATTAAGCTAGTAAAGACCTGGAGGTCTGCTCCCATAAAGATTATAGCCAAGAAAAGACTCTGGGGGCAGTTCTACTCTGTCATCTGGGGTCGCTATAAGTTGAAATTGACTTGATGGCGCCTAACAACAGTAACATGGTATTTCCAGGATCCAAGGGGAGAAGTGGGCCAGAGTAAACCCCAAGGCATCATGCTATCCTTGACGTTTCTAGCCTTCTCACCTGAGCTGCGATTAGCATCTCTGTCAGTTGGAATTCTTCCCCCATTTCTCCCTATCCAACAAATCCCACTCCATCCCTGAAGGCTCCGTTGAAATTTTCCCTCCTTTGAATACTGATAGCTCTCGGTATCGGTACAAATCAATCACAGATTAATTAGGTCAGCCTTGTGATTTCTACTGGATGGCTGTTTAGAACATACATTGCCATTTACCTTTTCCCAGATGTAAGCCTTATTTTCCTAACTAGACTGTAAGATCATTGAGGGCAAAGGCAAAGTCTTACAGGGTGTTTATCCCTCAAAGTACTTAAGTGAGTGCCAGAGGACAAGGCCTATATCATCACACTGTGCCATCCTTTATTTAACCTATGAAGACTAAACCATTCCTTAGGAGCATCTGTGGAACCTGAGGTAGGTTTAGGGATGAGGAGATCCAGACTCCACTTCACAGTTTCCGCTTGTTGCTGGGTGACCCAGGCTAAATCAGTTCATCTTCCTGAGGTTCTCTGCCCTCCCTTTTGCAAGAAGAAAGCTAATATCATTCTAACTCTACTTTTTAGGATAATCCAAGATAAATGAGACAATAAGCTGTGTGAGGATTAATTAGATGAGCTCCAAAAACGCTCCCAGCCCTTTGGAAAAGGAGGCCATTGTAAAATTTATACAAGGTCTTATTATTCAAGAGAAAGTGTTGAATCACCAAAATATACTGCACAGTGGGGAAAACAAAACACGAACCAGGAAACCTCAACACTAAGCATCCCAGTCAGCAGAAAATGCCCACGCAGATGTGTCAAGTCCCTCCAGATTACCTCTTGTTTGTGAGCTGGGGAGGGATTTTGGAGCACAGTCTCAGAGAGGATCTTTTTTGTACGATGTTCCCCAGTGGCTAGCCTGTGCCTTGGGAAAGGGGATCAGAAGAAGTTGATGACGCAGGCATGTGTTTTGCCCTCTGGCCTTGCTCAGTAAACAACCTGTTAGGAGGCCAGAAGGAACACCCAGAGGACCGTCCTGGAGAGGATACTCCTCATCCTTGAGATGTGCCCAATGCTAACATAGCAGGAAACTTTCTCCCTCTCCAGCCCTTTCCTCCTCACCTCTTTTCTTTTGCCCACACTGCAGCACATATCACTCCATTCTGGGAAACAGTACCAGTCCCATTTTTGGTGTGGAGGAGGAAGCAAGAGTCGAGGATCTTCTGTCTTCTGCATGGCTGCAGCCCAGCTGTCAGACCCTCTGAAGCCAGCTGCCTCCAGCAAGGAAGACCATGGTCTAACATTTGCTTCCGTTCCCCCAAACATTTCACAGTATCCATGCTCTGCACCATCTCAAATCATATCTCTTCTGAAAGAAGCAAGGTGTGCATCTTGCCCCAAAGTAGGCAGCAGCTATGATATTGATAAGATTTCAGGATCATTATGGCAGCACTGCTTGTTCATACCCTCCATGCTGCAAAGCAACTTATTTTGAGTGACAGGGAACTCCAAAGGGTCCTGCCTTAAGCAAATATCATACACATAACAGTGTGAAGTCAAGAGGGAAAACACACAAACTCCAGCATCACTTTGCTGTTGCCTGATGTCATCAGACTTCCCCCCAGGGGATTCTGTAAAAGACTTTAACTGCTTGGTTAATACTGAGGTTGCATGTATTCAAGAGAACATGGTCAGAGAGAGTGTCACTTCAACATACACATGTCTGGAGAAGGACAGAGGCAGAAGTACTTGACTGATAATATACCTTTTATCCTTCTGATTGGTCTATGCTAACATTTCATTGTCCCTGCTGGATAAGGCCCAGGTTACCCAGTTATAAGCATGGAGTTTTATAATTGCTATCCTTTTAACAAAACATTTTTTTTTTTTTTCCTGCTCAGGGCACCTGGCTCCCAAGGCTGTGAAGAGCACACACAATTCTTTACAGAGGTCTGTTCAGGCACGTTACAGTGCATTAACTTGATTATTAGTTAATATTTGGCTTAGGTCTATATACTCTGGATAAATATGTACCATGCAGAGGGACTACTTGAGAGGAGAAAACTCCTCTGGGCTGGAGCAGCAGCTCACAAGTTCAGGTCCCTACTAAAAGGAACACTCCAGGCATCTGTGGACTGGGCAGCGTGCTGCAAATGCATGGTTCTTCCATGGGCAGCCTGCTCCCTGCATGCAGCTGTGAGCACAAGCACACACACACATGCACACACCACAGGCAGCATTCGACTATATGTATCCAGACACAGGGAGAAAGGGCTGCTAGACAACATCAGGACATGCCTCCCTTCAGCAAAGCCATGTTCTCCCGTTAGTGTCTCCAGTGCTCTGCCAGGCTCAACTCAATCAATGGGGCTTCTGCCACCACCCTGGGGAGACTATTTGCTACCTACAGTGCTCACTCTTCAGAATTTTTTTCTGGCTGCTTGTGCACAGGAGAAAGAAATAGACTCTACAGACATGCCACAAATCTCAGTGAACATGTGAACACGGATGGGTAACATGTACCCTGACCTCAGCTCTTTGAGGTCCTTCTCTAATAGACTGAACCCCTTATACAGTTCAGTCCAGCATCAGGCTCGTCAGGCAAACGTCCTAGTTATCTTCTTCAATTATGCAGCCCAATTGGATTTTCTGAAGCTAATGGGAGTTGCACTAACTTTCAGGACTTAAACCAGACAACAGCAATATAGGTCAGGCAGAGTGCCCAAGCCCTGTAACAGCCATGCAACACCAGAAGGCAACACCAGAGTGATCTCTCGCTAAACCCCAAACTCCTCTGCTCAGCTCCACAAGACACGAACTAAGCGAGGTGGAATCACCCCCTCTGCCTGCAACTGCCAGCCAGGCACCATGGCAAGAGGGTTGCATGAGTACAAAATAAGCCCTTTACCCACGGACACACAAAAAGGACAGTGGAGAGAGGGTAGAGAGAAATCACTGACCCCCTGCACTGTTACCTTGAATCCTTGCAAGAGCCCTCCTTGCTGTATCAACTGCTCCCAAAACCTCCAACGACTGGGAGGAGACTCCTCAAAGATTCCGGTTTTCTGTGCAACATCTTCAGTGGCAGCTTTCCAAAGTTTTCACTTCATGATTTCTTGTGGCTCTTTCTCATCTGGGGACCTGTTAATGCCTCCCCCTCACCGTATGAGAGGAAGCCAAGGTCTCTTTTCAAATTCTCTTGCTCCCGGCTTTGCTGCTGCCGCCGCCGCTGCCCACCGCCGTTAAATCACTTGCCTGCTGCCTTCCCGCTGAACAGCAAGGACTCCGGGCACCCAAAGCGTGTTTGAAGTGGGGCTTCGACGCGGGGCCGGGGCACACGCAGGATGGGAGAGGTAAGGGAAGTGCAAAACCCAGCTGGGGGAGTCTCCTGCCCCTTCACCGAGAGAAACCCAAGAATGTGCTTTCTTTCCAACTCTACAGAGACTCGCTCCCCTTCTCTCTCTCGCCCGAAACCACTGGCTTGCACTTGGGCAGAGGCAGTTCCCAGGCTTCCCCGCTCGCTCGGCTCTGCCTGCAGATCTGCCCCTGCGCTCGGACCGCGCGGCAGGTGCACAGCCTTGGGTGAGTTCTAATGGGATCCTCCGAGCTCAGTGGAGGCGCTGCCCGAATTGCCGCGAGCAGCTTCCGAGGCAGGCGCATTCCATCCCAGGGCTGCAACCCGGCTCTTCCCTGCTCCGATTCCGCCTTCCGTACCTAAGCAGACTCAGACACCTGCAGACTCAGACACCAGATGAGTGTCTTAAGATAACAATGCTGCCCTGCCTGCCTCCCTCTTTCTTTCTTATGCACGTAGGTTGGCAGCCAATGGGATACAGCTCCACATTCCCCGCAGGTGCCCATTGGCTGGGCGGCCTGGCAGGGGGCGGGCTCTGGGCCCCACCGGCTGTCTCTTTTGGTTAGCTGAGAGCCTGGGGTACCAGCTCTTTTAACCCTCTCAGCTTTGCAGCAGAGACTTTTTGGTGTGGATAAGGAAGCCTTGGATACACTCACGGCGGGGGAGTTGGAAGGTGTGAAAAAGACTGAGGGACAAACAGGGAGAAGCTTGGAAGCCAATTACATTTTCTTCTAATCTTCCTCGGATTACAATAATCATTTGTCCCAGACCATTTTGTTTGCTTGCTTAACTAGAACTCTCAGAGATAGGGGCCCATTTGAGCCATTTTCCGTCTAATTTGAGGTTTCTTTCTGTTGTGTTGTGCATTTTAGCCCCTTGGTCCTGAATTGTTTAATCAGAAATGAACCCTCAAATGAGAAATACTTATTTCATAGCACACACACACACAAATCAGAGATACAGAAAAGAGAGGAAAAGAATAATAAAAAACCCAGGAACTTAGTAAGAAGGCTAGAGAGACAAACAGATCTAGAGACTCTAAGCAGCTAAATCAAGGTACAATCTGTCCCCAAATTAGGAATCTGGAGACAAAGTTGAAGAGGAAACTTCAGGCTTCTGGGGAGAGATTAAGGGGAAAATAATGTCCTGCTTCCAAAAAAGGGAATTGTTTGGTCAGTAATATTTTCCTTCTATGTGTCTTTTCCTTTCACTTCAGTAACTGTCAGGAAGAGGGATTGTGGGTGTCCATTTGGTTTTTAAAGGAAGACTAGAGAAATCAGAACAGGACCAGCCTTGTTTCTGTGAAGCAGGTGCTGTTGCTGGGCCTGCAAACTGAGAGAGAAAGACAGAGAGAGAGAGATGGAGAGAGAGAGAGGAAGTGTAAAAGAAGAAAATACTAACTTTGAATTGAAGAATGTGAATTATATATTTCTGATATCCAAATGAGGATGCAAAACTGAAATATGTCCAGATAACTGGCATGCTGTACTAACTTTTGGCGACAATGTGTGAGAGTAATAATTGAAGGAAAATCCCATTCAACCCAGGAGCCAGGGGCTGGAGCTGGCAAAGGAACTTGGGGGCCCCACAATAAGTCATGTGATAAGGAAAACGTGGGCAGGAGATACACAAAAGGAGAAGGACATAAGTATCAGAGTTTAGTTCCCTAAATTAAAATGATGGGGCAGCATCAGAGATTATTTGTAAAGGACTAGGAACAAAAATAACAGGAATGTATTTGTTAATAAATGTTAAAGTAGTGTAAATCAGGATTAGCTACAAACCATCAGAGAGCTAGGTGTTCTGAATGACTGGGGAAAATTTGAAATATTATCTCACACGTACACCCTCTGCCCCACTATTCCATTACTTTCATCTATATTCCCTCCTCTATATCCTATATAGATATCTCCTCCTTTAACCCTTCTTCTCCATATCACAAGTATCTGTTGCCTAAACTACAAAACGTGTCGGAGAAGGATGACGTACAGAACTCTCAGCTCCTCACATAGCACAGTTAACCTGTGAAAGCCTAAGTCTACTACTCTCCAATCGCTGAGTTATTTTACCCATGTGCTTCCGAGAGACAGAGGGTCACTTATCTTGGCCAGGTGAGAGACTTCAGGTGTTGAGGCTCTTGTAAAATCCTGGAAGGGAGTAAGGTAAAGACAGGGAGTGGCTGAACAAATGATTAGCAATCTCAATGACACAAAGTTAATTTTTCTAAGATCTCTAAAGGGAGAGGGGAAAGGAGTGGAGATGGGAGGCAAGAAAATGACAGGAAAAAACAAAAATCTGGCTGTACTTTCCTCTCCTATGGCGTCCTAAGCCACTTAAAGTGTTTTTAAATGAGGCATAATATACATTAAAAAAATTCCACAAGAGTGCAACTTGATCAGTTTTTACCTATATATGCATCTGTGTAACCACCACCTCCATTATTTTCAGCACCTCAGGAAGCTTGCTTCTGCCCATTCTCAGTCAAAACACTCTAGCCCCCAGAAATGACCACTATTCTGTCTTCCATCACCAAATATTAATTTACTTATTCTTGAATTTCATAAATGTAGACTCGGTGTACACTCCATTTTTTGATGCTGGTTTCTTTCACTCATCAATATGTCTGTGAAATTCATCCATGCATTTTCATGTTTATTTATTTTTTATTGCTGGGTAGTATTCCACTGCATGAGTATATCACATTTATCATTCTCCTATTGATGGATGCTTGTGTTGTTTCCATTTTTTTTCTGAGTAACCTTATGAAGGTTCTTGTACATGACTTTTGTTAGACAGATGCAACCATATACAACAAAGAGTATAAATCACTTATTTTGCTTTGGCTACTTCACAGGCAAAAATCTGTGAAGAAAATTCCGAAGCCTGCTTTCTCTCCGAAATAATTGAGTAAGGAGATAAAGGTAAACTCTACTATTTTTTGAGCACCTATTAAACCAAAAACCGAACCCGCTGCTGTCAAGTTGATTTCGACTCATAGCGACCCTATAAGACAGGGTAGAACTGCCCCGCAGAGTTTCCAAAGAGCACCTGGTGGTTTAGTAGCCATAGATAGCACGTAACCACTACGATATCAGGGTTTCCTGAGCGCCTATTAGTGCCTTAAACATGTCAGACCCTTTATATACTTAATCTCATTTCATCTTCAGAATCACCCTAACAGGTATCTATTGTTATTCCTATTTTGCATACAAGAATATTGAATGCAAAGCACTGTATTAGGAAATAGACCTTGCCTCCTGAGTGTGTGTGAGTGTGTGTAGCTAAGTGCTCAGTGAATGGAGCTATGAGTAAAGAAAGCTATGGAAGTTTTCACTGCATAGGTCAGACCGGAGATTGCTCTGGAGAGATGGGAAGGTCTGGAGAACGCAGATTTGTGCATTCCAGGTGGATAGAATGGCATAGAAGAAGTGAAAATAGGAGATACGCTTTAATTTGGTTGGAATGTTCGTGTGTGTGTGTGTGTGTGTGTGTGTGTGTGTGTGTGTGTGTGGACGGGGAGGGGGCAGAGGTAGTGTAATGAGTGATCAATCTAGGAGAATAAATAGTATGATATTTGGAAGAGTTTTAAAAATTCTAAACCAGCTTGGTTGAACTTTATCCTGTTGGGAAAGGAATAGCTTAGAACGGCATGATGAAAGGTAGATCTCAGAGCAACCTGGTAGCTGTGTGCCAAAAAAGGCTGGTAGCAGGGAAAGCATTTGAGAAGCTGTTATAAGAGTCAAAAAAAGAGGACGTTAGCACTTAAATACAGGAAGTTGGATCTCAGGATTAGAGATAACAGATCTGCTATTTTATAGCGTCTTAATGTGTATAAACACCTTTACATTTATTATCTTAATTGGCTATCACACACACAATGGTCCTGCAGGGTAGACAGAGACCATTGACCCCATTTTATTAATGAGGGAAATGAACATCTGTCTTAGTTATCTAGTGCTGCTATAACAGAAATACCACAAGTGAGTGACTTTAACAAACAGAAATTTATCTTCTCACAGTTTAGGAGGCTAGAAGTCCGAGTTCAGGGTGCTGGCTCTAGAGGAAGCCTTTCTCTGCAAGCTCTGGAAGAAGGTCCTTGTCTCTTCTGAGCTTCTTCTGCTCCTGGGCTATCTTCATGTGGCTTGAAATCTTTCTTCCCTCATCTCTGCTTTTTTTGCTTACTTACTTAATCTCTTTTATATCTCGAAAGAGATTGATTTAAGACACACCCTTACACTCATCCTGTCTCATCAACATAGCAAAGACAACTCATTCCCAAATGGGATTATAACCACAGGCATCCAAAACCCACTGCCCTGAGGTCAATTCAGACTGATAGGGACCCTGTAGGACAGAGTAGAACTGCCCTATAGGGTTTCTGGAGCCCTGGTGGCACAGTGGTTAAGAGCTCAGCTGCTGAGCAAACTGTTGGCAGTTTGAATCCACCAGCCGGTCCTTGGGATTCCTGTGAGGCGGTTCTACTCTGTCCTATAGGGCCACTATGAGTCGGAATTGACTCAACGGCAAGGGGTTTGGTCTTTTTTGATTTATAGGATTTCAAAGGCTGAAAATCTTTACAGAAGCAGATTGCCACATCTTTTTCCTGCGGAGCAGCTGGTGGGTTTGAACTGCTGACTTCTCGGTTAGCAGCCAAATGCTTCTGTGCCACCAGGGCTCCAACCACAGGCATAGAGGCTAGGATTTACAACACATATTTTGGGGGGACGCAATTCAATCCATAACAACATCAGAATGGTTAGGTAACGTATCCAAACTCACCCCAAAATAAGCAAATTATGCAGCTGAGACTTGAATCCAAGTCTGTTGTTACTCTATATCAAGTTGCCTATACAAAAAGGTGATGTTGAGATGCATGCAAATTACTCCCTATCCCATTTAAATGTAAACCATCAAACAATACCGATGGTCTTGTTACTGAGCTTCAACTTCAACCCTAATCTCTAGGATATTTAACTCCCTAAGAGGAGGCCATGTGACATTATATCCATGATTAAAGGAATCAGGTGCCCTGGCAACATATAATTTCTTTTTATTTCTACAGCTTCTATTGCCCAACGCTTCCACAGAGACAAAGGCCTATAAAGGCTTGAGATACCAACTTCCAACTATTTTCAACTCAATATGCACTTTAAAGTAGCCATTTTAAATACAGACACTTTTTTTCTTGTAAATGGGGATAAAACAGGAGCATGTACAAATGACTAATTAGATAAATAGGCAGGCAAAGAAGACTAGCTTGTCACTTTCCAGAAAACTAACCCCAGTGACTCACTTGGGTTTTCTAACATGACTCAGGATATTTCAGAGAGGTTAGAAAGAAGAATTTCAGAATGATAGTAAATTACAAGCTACTCAAAAGCAGGAGTATTTTTCTTCCAGTATCTGCCTCGTGCTTAGCCTAATGCCCAGCATATGGTAAGTACTCAAGTGTTTGCTGAATGAATTACAGCGATCCATAAAGTCCAAAGTTTACCCATTGGGTGCATCAGAGTATACCATAATTGTGTAGTAGAAAGAGCACGGGATCCTACCCCTTCTTAGCAGATTGACCTCGGGCAAATCACCTTATTATTTTACACTGGCCTTAATTTCCTCATCTGTTAAATGAGAGATTGAATCTAATAGATGATCTGGTAGGTTCCTGCCATTTTAACATTCTAGGACTAAATGTGACTTCCTGCATCCACTCTGATTATTCAACTGCAAATAACCTCATCTAACTAAGTTTAACACCTTTTTTGTTATTACTTTTTTAATGCTAGGAAAAAGGTATCATTAGGTCTTTGTCTCCCTGAGCACTGACCTGGGGAGCAATGAAGATGAGGATGAGTTTTAGAAAGGTCATTGGCTGATACATGTATTTTTGCAGTAATTGCAATGTTACATGTAGTAATGTACATCTGTGTTAATTCTCAAGTGTCAGGTTTAAAAACTCACCTTGGCATAAAAAACTCAACTTGGAATGAAGTTGTGCGTGTGTGTGTGTGCGTGCATGCGTGTGTGTGTGTGCGTGCGTGTGTGATAAACAGCTCTCTCATCTCTTAAACGTGACCTTAAATATGGCCCATTTTCTCTATTTCCATTCATCTGATAGAGTAACCTTGTAAAATAATACGGCAAATGCCTTTTTTTTTTCTTTTAAAGGACATGCATTCACATATGCCAATCAATTGACACCAGGTAGACTGAGAATGAAATAGAGGTCCCTTTGAAAAGGTGGTACGTTAAAATCCTAGAGACAGAAACTATGTATAACATAGTCTTTATAAAAAACAAAAACAAAAAAACCCAAACCTGTCGCCACTGAGTTGATTCCGACTCCTAACGACCCTTTAACACAGAGTAGAACTGCCCCATAGAGTTTCCAAAGAGCAGTTGGTGGATTTGAACTCCAGACCTTTTGGTTAGCAGCCAAGCTCTTACATCTAGTATTTGAATCAGCATTGAATAAATCAAGCTAACTCTCCTTTTTTTCTATCAGTTATAGCATTCTCCAAATGATCTTTTTATTGGTTACTGTAGATAATGAGGCGCCTTGGTGGCAGTGGTTAAGTGCTCGGCTGCTAACTGAAAGGTTGTGGGTTCGAATCCACCAGCAGCTCCACTGGAGAAAGATGTGGCAGCCTGTTTCCATAAAGATTTACAGCCTTGGAAATCCTATGAGGCAGTTCTCTTCTGTCCTATAAGGCCACTATGAATTGGAATTCATCTCCAGGGCAATGGGTTTTTGGTTTTGGTAGATAATAACATTTGTGATAGAAATGAAATGAAAAAGCAGAGAAGAGTTGCAAATAAATGTTCTGGACACCTGTTTAGCTGTATGTAGCATTGTTTTGTGTATCTATTGATCTATCTACATCTATATACCAAATATTTTCTTTAAATAGTTCACAAAGTTATTGCTGAGCAAAAATGCACACGTGTGCATTTATCCCAGAACCCTCTCTCCAATGTTCAAATCCAACTAGTGGGTAAAAAACGACAAGAGCAGAGCCAGCTACATACACAGTACAGTCTTGGCATCCATAAGATCACTGGGAGAATTTGCATCCAGAGAGATCCTCTCCACTCACACCTGCCCTGAGGAAGCGCCCTTTAAGATGTGTGCGTGTGTGCCCTTCCCAAATCATATGGATCGTGATGCCAGAGGGACGATTTTGCATTGCAAAGACTGATTAAAAAAAAAAAAAAAATACCGTTCAAGTAGTTACTAGCCAAGAGCGTGCTCTTGCTGAAGGATGCAAAGGAGGAGAAAGGCAGCAGCACCGGCGCCAACTGGGGGCTGACCTGCTTCCCTAGAATCCTCAGCTCCCTTTCTCTTTCGTCGTGTCGTCTTTTCTTCCCTTTTTCCAGGTAAGCAGCTCCAGGAAACAAAAAGCCTGGTTCTCTTGGCATCAGAGCTTGAGCCCAGCACACAGCGAGCAGCATCGCCACCCGGGGACCAGGCTCTCCCGGCTCCACATCCCCTCCCCACCTTCCCCCGCCTCCCGCGCTCGCTCGCTCGCTCCCGCCCAGCTCGCTTCCTCCCCCACCGTCGCTGCGCTGGGAGGAAGGCGGCCGGGGCTCAAGATGGCTTTAGCCCTTCTCTGCGCCCTGCTCGCCTGCTGCTGGGGACCAGCAGTGGTGCTGGCCACGGCCGCTGGCGACGGGGATCCATCCAAGGAGCTGGAGTGCAAGCTCAAAAGCATCACGGTGTCGGCGCTGCCCTTCCTGCGTGAGAACGACCTGAGCATCATGCACAGCCCCTCGGCCTCCGAGCCCAAGCTCCTCTTCTCGGTGCGCAACGACTTCCCGGGAGAAATGGTCGTGGTGGACGACCTGGAGAACACGGAGCTGCCCTACTTCGTGCTGGGTGAGTCCCGGGGGAGGTCGAGGCAGCCAGAGGCGTTGGACCGGCGCCCCCACCCCCACTCAGGCTCCCTCTACACACCCACACGCCGGCGACCTCCCCTCCCCCACTCTTGCCTCCCTGAATCCGCCCCACTTCCAGCTTCACACCCACTTGCAGGGTAGCGCCTCAGTGCACCTGACTTCTCCACAAATCCGACCCGGATGCTGGGCCCCCAGCGTCTCCTCACCGGCCCTGCCCTAAAGGAACAGGTTGCACGGAGCTTCTCTGAAACCTTTGCCAGCCTGGACCTCCCAGCTTTGATTGGGGAGCATATCCACAGTGCACTTCTTGTCAGCTACCAGCTCAACTCCCATAAGCCCATCTCTCCTCTTCCTGGCCACATGCTCAGCTCCTTGCTTCACACCCCCTGGACACCCAGACCCACCTACACCATTTCCTGGGGCAGTAGAAACAGGCATCCCCTAATCATTTTGCCAGCATGTGCAGGCCAGATTGCACTGGCTGGGTCTCTGGTCTTCACTCACTGAGGGCCTTTTATGTGACCCCAGCTAACTGCTGCCCCTCTCTGGCCTCCATTCAGTGCACTCAAGTTTCCTTTACCCCTGGTTTCCATCCTGGGAAGTCCTACCTCCACACTGAAATGTAGTCAAATGTAACAACCTCCTCATTCAACCACCTGCACTTCTCCCTATCACATCACAGTTCCTTGGATGAAGAAATCATCTAAGTGTAGTCTGTTAACATTTCTATCTTCTTTGTTCCCAAAGCTACCTAAGATAAGCACAGGCATTCCTGCATACAGAATGACCTCCCTAGGCAAAGGGCTCTTCCTTTGTGTTTGTTTTTCTTTTCTTAGGCCCCAAAACTCCTTCAGGTACTGGAACCCCCATATCACCTCGAATCCATCTCTCTTTTTCACTACCAAGATGCAAAGATATTGTGATCCTGTTCTGGCACCTTGCGAAGCACCACAAGTTCACGTGACTTAGTTAACCAGAATTTCCCACACTTCTTCATGTCCTCATGAATCTCTCACCCTGCTGTGCACACCCACCATGCAATCCCTTTCTTTAGTGATGCTGTGCATTGTTCTTACTTTGCACAGGAGACAATTCAAAGATAACCACAGTAAGTCTGTATATCCAGGAAAAAAAAATGTCCGGGAGGTTCTTCCATCTACTTAATGTTCTACCATCTAGAGCTCACTTTGCAGGAACATGGCTTCCCGATGGCCGTATGTAGGTTAGTGCCACAAGTGAAATGCTAACACATCCCTCTTGCTATTTCTGCAACAGGGGATAAGCTACACAGTGAAACCATTAGAAAGTGAGCAAGTAAACCCCTACTCCCCAAACGCTATGGAAAAGCGATTTCAAAAATTGCCTGGTCTTTTGAAAAGTTGGTTTCCAGTTCCTGGTGGCATGCTCAGTGAAACCTATTAAGTCCAGCCTACACTCTTTGATGGGATTATTTATCTTTGCATTAGTAAAACAATAACAAAATAAAAACTGGAGGCTGGCTGGAAAAGGGAACATTGTGGCCATGCTGCTCGTTAAAATGTAGAAATTGCTGGGTTATTCAATAGATGCCAATTTCGTGTCTAAGTCATACTGATGTGTAAGTACAATCTGTTCATCAGAGTATATAGAAATAAGTACAGGAAATTATGTATTTCTAAAGAGCCTATTATGGGCTCTACATGCAGCGGTTGCTGTGTGTGAAGAGGGTCGTGCCTGTTGTATAAAAAACTGGGAGGTTGGGTTTGCAGGTATTCAAAATTCCACTTCCTTTTTTGTAGAATCCCAAAGCCAGGGCCTAAAGCCATAATGTACTGACTAGGATCAGATGTGCACAGCAAAAGCCCAGATGGTAAAGAATGGGTTTTCTGCACTTTTGTGCAAAGCTGCCCACCGCAGCGCCCTGTTGGGGTTGCTATGGTAACCTGCTGCAACTTGGCATTTACACACGAGCAGACATACACTGTCACTTCAAGGCTAGATACACTTTTTGATAAATATATTGATTATCTCCCCTGCAGCATCCCCCGTACCGCCCCCCCCACCCCCCACTCTAGGCCAGCAGGCAGCAGGATATATTCAGAACCTATCCCGAACGAGGAAACCCTGGTGGTGTAGTGGTTAAGAGCTATAGCTGCTAACTAAAAGGTTGGAAGTTCGAATCCACCAGGCGCTCCTTAGAAACTCTATGGGGCAGTTCTGCTCTGTCCTATAGTGTCGCTATGAGTCAGAATTGACTCGCTGGCAACGGGTTTTGGGTTTTTATCCCTAATGAATCTCAACTAGGGTGCTGGTGCCGAGCTAGGTGGAAAGGGAGAGGAGTCCGAGTTCATGAAGGATAGACTCAAGTGTAGTTGTTTTTGAAGTTAACTTTTGTGGTCCTGGATCCTGTCTCTCATGGCCAGTAGTAGTAAGGGCTGTGCCTGCCTTTGTTTTACAGCTTTCCTTACTCTATCTCTGGAACCTAGTTTGCTTAATTCATCCCCTGGAGGAATCTGAGTCAGCCAGTCCTGGGAATTTATTGGACATTTCCTTGCTCAGCACTCTTAGACACTATTACCAGTACCAGTTGCCATGGAGTCGATTCCAACGCTTGGCGACTCCATGTATGTCAGCGTAGAACTGTGCCTCTCAAGGTTTCCAGTGGATGATTTTTCAGAAGTAGATCATCAGGCCTTTCTTCAGGTGTACTCGAACCGTCTGATTAGCAGCTAAATGCATTAACCGTTTGCACCACCAGGGAGACATTAAAATCAATCAGTCAATAAATAAAAGGCTCCCACCTTCGCGTACCCTCTAGTCAGTGGAAACACAGGCTATGATACCTGTAAGAGCTGTAAATAATTGTATCTGATTGTATGGTATGGATGTTAAGGGGTATAGGAATGCTGAGGAAGGGATGTGCTTACATGATAGGAAGAGAGTCTATGAAGACGTGACCAGGGGCCTTGACCAGAATCACTCCCTTGAATGGAAAAAAAAGAAAAGAAAAAAAAAAGTTTCAACTCCCTTTTACCTCCAGGATCAAGTGCTCTTACTTCAATGAAGCAAACATGGGTCTGCTCTTTCTGACTGCAGCCAACTTCTCCTAGCTCTTACCCTTGCAGGGAGTCACATTGTACTCACCATTTCCCAAACCTGCCATGGCCTTTCAGGACTCTTTCAGACTTCCCACATGTGATTCCCTCTGCCTAGAATGCTTTTCTTCTCTTCCCCACTTAGTGGTCGTCCATTCTTGCTTCTAAACCCTGCACACATCACCCTTCCCCTCTCAAGGCAGTCTGAATCCATCCTACTCCCGTACACCCTAGTGGATTAAAAAACAAAACAAAACACGAATGTAATAAAAGGTGGAGTAGATTTGCCTTAGCTTAGGAAGTGTAAAGACATTGGAGGTCATGGGAAAAAGACAAGGAAAGGCCCAGCAGTTGTAGTGAATATGACAATAGCATGGGTATGGTACAGAGATCAGCCTGACTAGGGTAGAGACTTGTGGTGTGAGAGTAGGGGGACCATGCCTGGTTCTGGGGAGTGGGGCATGGCTCTCCACTTAAAAGCCAAGAACAAGAGGGATAATGGGACAGAGAAAGCAGTGAGGAGTAGCTCCTACTGTCAGCTTTGACAATTTTCCTTGTAGGATAATGCCCTGGAAAGAAGGGGGTCTTCTGTCTCTGAGGCAGGGTTTGCAAACTAGTGGCACAAGGGCCTATTGTGACTTCTAATTGTGTGTATGTGTGTGTGTTTTTGCCTACACATAGTTTTAAAATGTTTTGAATTTAAATATTTTTAGTTAGGGCATGCCATCTCTAGATTGCCGCACGGCCCACCAATACCCATTGTATTTTGTATCCTCTTTATACTATTTATCTGGCAACTCCAATCCAGGTAATCTAAATCCTGGCTTTCAGAGGTGTTGTAAAACTCTAAACTATTGAAACCAGCTGTAATTACTAATTTAACATATTTAGATACCAAAACCAAACCAAACCTATTACCACTGAGCCGATTCCAACTCATAGCGACCCTATAGGACAGGGTAGAATGGCTCCATAGAGTTTCCAAGGAGTGCCTGGTGGATTTGAACTGCTGACCTTTTGGTTAGCAGCCGTGGCTCTTAACCACTACGCCACCAGGGTTTCCTATTTAGATACATAAGCCTTATAACCCTTTTAGGAGAATATAAAAGGCTTGGCTAAAAAAGTCAACTAAAATTTCATATCTCAACTAAAGTTTCATATCTTAGCTTTCAAAACAGTAGCCATTCCTGCTTTGGAGGCGTATTTGCTTTTGAGATGAGGGGTTAGCCTTAAGTGTGACTTCCAGGTTTTCTGTGCTGTGAATAGAACATCTTCATCAGTATCGTTACTACTTGAAGGGGAGGCCCCTCTCTTTCAGACCCAACTTTTAAGCTTTTACATGTGTGAAACTTGGTGAAGAAAGCTGTTGCCCTTGTGCCTTAGAGTTCTGCTTTAGCTGCCATGGGCTTTTGATTGAAGAACGTGCTCCTGAAGATAATCAGCTTTGCAAAGATATAGTGAGTTTCCACGTGCAGGGGCTATTTAGAGTGTTCTGGAGGCCAGTGTAGTGGTTAAAAGAACAGGCTTTGAAGATAGATCTGGTGTCAACTTCTGGCTCTCCACTTATTCCTGCAGTGGAGAAAAACAAGGATTGGAGAGATTAAGTAACTTACTCAGTGTCACAAAGCTAGCAATTGATGGATCCTCCATCTGAACTCAGGTTTGTATGACATTTAAGCCTTTCTCTTAGCTACTGTTTCATATACCTTAAAATTTTTCAAAATCTCTTCTTTTTTATGGCACAATAAAAGGACCACTGACTTGATAGCAGCAGGGGTTTTTTTTGGCAATGGTTACAACAGGAAAATCACACTCAACTAGTTTGTATTGTTGTTAGTTGCTGTCCAGTTGGCGCTGACTCATGGACACCTTATGTATAACAGAATGAAATGTTGCCAGTTCTGTGCCAAATACCTCTTGAATATCCTTGCTTGTCAAATGATTTCTCACACAAGCCTTGATACAGAAAAGTGTGACCTTCATTGAGAATTATTTACCTACGTAAGAATACTTACCTAAGCAGAATTTGGCAATTCTTATTTAATTCATAATTTCCTGGTTTGGAGGGCCATGTTTCCATGTTCCTACAATGTGTTATGGCTCCCACAGTAATGATGAACAAGGCATGATACATGGAGATGAAGATAACTTGACTTGTGTTCTTCTGAGAAGGGCCATACAGAAGTGCAAATTGGGACTCATTGAGAGAACCTCCATGGTTAAATGGAGCTATCTAGAAGATGCTGTTGTTTTCTCTCCTGTGTCCAAGACCTCTGAGCTTTGTATTAGGTGATCTTGTGCTTAGAATCCACTGACAGAGCCCCCTGTTGGGGCTTCTAAAGTGATAATTACTGAACTTTTTGACTGGCTTCAAAATGTAATTCTGAGCTTAATTTTCTACTTAAGGGTGAGCTTTGGCCTAGCTGGAAGCAATTCAGGTATTCACATAGCCCTAACTGCTTTTCACCTATCTCTGCATCTCCCCATTTGAGAAGAAACTTTAAAATTTTTAGTTTCTTTTCCTTCCATTTGCTCTCATCCACAATGAGCTGCCTTGGTTAACAGTAAACACATTTGTATAAAGTGGCAGCCTGATCTGAGGCATGGTAAGGTAAGTGGTAGCAATCTTAAGGTGGTATCTTCAGCACTTTTGTATAACTCATACTCGTAGAATATACTAATTTATAGTATGTGAGCAAGTTATTTACAGTTTCCCTACAGAAATGTAGATTTTTACATCAAAGGAATTTTGAATGTGTGAGTGATGAATTTTACAACACTAAAATGTTCCTCTAGATACACGGATATGGTTTCGAATCAAGTCACTGGAGTTGTTTTTTTTTTTATTGTACTTCAGATGAAGGCTTACAGAACAAATAGTTTCTCATGAAACAGTAGTACACATATTGTTTTACAACATTGGTTAACAACCCCACAACATGTCAACCCTCTCCCTTCTCCACCTTTTCTTTTTTGGTGAAAATATACACAGCCAAAGATACACCATTTCAAAAATTTCTACATGCACAGTTCAGTGACATCGACTACGCTCTTCCAGTTGTGCTGCTATTCTCACTTTAGATGAAGGCTTACAGAACAAAATAGTTTCTCATTTAACAGTTAGTACACATGTTGCCCTATGACAGTGGTTAGCAACCTCACAACACATCAGCACTATCCTTACTCAACCTTGGGTTCCCTATCACCAGCTTTCCTGTCCCCTTCTGCCTTCTGGCCCTTGTTCCTGGACTGCTGTACCTCATTAGTCTCATTTGGTTTTTGGGGCTGTCCACTCCCCAGCAGAATGGTATACCTCGGAAATAACTTAACCACTGAGCTAAAAGGGTGTCCGGGAGCCATACTCTCCGGGTATCTCCAGTCTCCTTTAGGCCAGTAAATCTGGTCTTTCTTTTGTGAGTTAGAATTATGCTCTACATCCTTCTCCAGCTCTGTCCAGAACCCTCTGTTGTGATCCTGGTCAGAGCAGTCAGTGGTGGTAGCCGAGCACCACCTAGCTGTACTGGACTCAGTCTGGTGGAAGACTTGGTAGCTGTGGTCCATTAGTCTTTCCGAGTAATCTTTTCCTTGTACCCTGTTCTCTTCATTCTGCCTTACTCCGAAAGGAATTAAGACCAGTGGAGTATCTTAGATGGCTGCTCACAGGCTTTTAAGACCACAGATGCTACTCACCAAGGTAGAATGTAGAACATTATCTTTATAAACTGTGTTATGCTAATTGACCTAGATGTTCCCCATGACATGGTCCCTACAGCCCTCCACCCAGCAATTCAGTCCCTCAGGGAGTTTGGATGTGTCTACGGAGCTTCCATGACCTTTCCTCGTACAAGTTGTGCTGGTTTCCCCTGTATTGTTTACTGTCTCACCCTTCACCCAAGATACCACTTATTGCCTATTTACTATTTCCCCCCCACCCCTCCCATCCCTGGTAACCAACAAAGATTGTTACATTTTGTGTGTGAACTTTTTCATGGGTTTTTACAATAGAGGTCTCATACAATATTTGTCCTTTTGTGATTGACTTATTTCACTCAGCATAATGTCCTCCAGTTTCATCCATGTTTCGAGATACTTCACAGATACATCATTGTTCTTTCTCGTTGCATAGTACTCCATTGTGTGTATGTACATAGTTTGTTTATCATTCATCTGTTGATGGGCATCTAGGTTGTTTCCATAGGTGTGCATATGTCTATTCGAGTGACGACTCTTATTTTTCTAGGATATACTTCTAGGAGTGGGATTGCTGGATTGAACGGTATATCTATTTCTAGCTTTCTGAGGAAGCACCATATCATTTTCCAAAATGGTTGTATCATTTTGCACTCCCACCAGCAGTGCATAAGAGTTCTGATCTCCCCGCAGCCCCTCCAACATTTGTTATTTCCAGTGTTTTTGATTTGTGCCAGTAATGCCGGGGTGAGATGGTATCTCATTGTGGTTTTAATTTGCATTTCTCTAATGGCTAGTGATAGTGAGCATTTCCTCTTGTATCTGTTGGCCATTTGAACGTCTTCTTTGGTGAAGTGTCTTTTCATTTCCTTTGTCCATTTTTGAATAGGATTATTTGTTTTTTTGTTGTAGAGGTGTTGGATTTTCTTGTAGATTATGGAGATTAGACCTTTGTCTGACTTGTACTGTCCAAAAATTTTTTTCCAGTCTGTAGGTTCTCTTTTTACTCTTTTGGTGAAGTCTTTTGAAGAGCATAGGTGTTTGATTTTTAGAAGATCCCAGTTATCTAGCTTATCTGTCGGGTTTTGTGCATTGATGGTTATGGTTTGTATCCTGTTAATGCCATGTATTAAGGCCTGAAGTGTTGGTCCTATTTTTTCTTCTTTGAACTTCATAGTTTTAGGCTTTATGCTCAGGTCTTTGATCCATTTTGAAGTAGTTTTTGTATACGGTGTGAGGTATGGGTCCTGTTTCATTTTTTTGCAGATGGATATCCAGTTTTGCCAGCACCATTTGTTAAAAAGACTGTCTTTTCCCCATGTGATGGACTTTGGGCCCTTGTCGAAGATCAGGTGACCATAGGTGTATGGATTAACAACTGGGTTCTCAATTCTGTTCCATTGGTCAATGTATCTGTCGTTGTACAAGTACCAGGCTGTTTTGACTACTGTAGCTGTATAGTAGGTTCTGAAGTCAGGTAGTGTGAGTCCTCCAACTTTCTTCTTCTTCTTCAGTAGTGCTTACTTATCCGGGGCTTCTTCCCTTTCCATATAAAGTTAATGACTAGTTTTTCCATCTCTTTGAAGAATGTTGTTGGTATTTGGATCGGGATTGCATTGTATTTGTAAATTGCTTTGGGTAGTATTGACATTTTCACAATGTTGAGTTTGTCTGTCCATGAGTATGGCCTGTTTTTCCATTTATGTAGATCCCTTTGGGTTTCATGCAGTAGTGTTTTGTAGTTTTCTTTGTATAGGTCTTTTACATCCCTGGTCAGATTTATTCCTAAGTATTTTATCTTTTTAGGGGCTATTGAAAATGGTATTGTTTTCCTGATTTCCTTTTCATCGTTCTCCTTACCGGTGTATAGGAATCCAACTGATTTTTGAATGTTTATCTTGTATCCTGCTACTCTGATGTATCTTTCTGTTAGTTCCAGTAGATTTCTCGTGGAGTCTTTAGGGTTTTCTATGTATAGTATCATCTGCAAACAGGGACAGTTTAACTTCTTCATGACCAATCTGGATGCCCTTTATTTCTTTTTCTTGCCTTATTGGTCTAGCTGGGACTTCCAGCACAATGTTAAATAGGAGTGGTGATAAAGGGCATCCTTGTCTTGTTCCTGTTTTCAAGGGGAATGTTTTCAGCCTCTCTCCGTTAAGAATGATGTTGGCCGTTGGTTTTGCATAGATGCCCTTTATTATGTTGAGAAATTTCCCTTCTATACCTATTTTATTGAGGGTTTTTATCAGGAATGGATTTGGACTTTATCAAATGCCTTTTCTGCGTCAATTGAGATGATCATGTGATTCTTTTCTTTCCTTTTATTTATGTAATGGATTACATTGATTGATTTTCTAATGTTGATCCATCCTTGCGTACCTGGTATGAGTCCTACTTGGTCGTGGTGTATTATTTTTTTGATATGATGCTGAATTCTACTGGCTAGAATTTTGTTGAGAATTTTAGCATCTATAGTCATGAGAGATATTGGTCTGTAATTGTTTTTTTTGTGTGGCATCTTTGCCTCGTTTTGGTATCAGGGTTATGCTGGCTTCATAGAATGAATTTGGAAGTGTTGCTTCCTTTTCTATGTTCTGAAATAGTTTGAGTAGTAGTGGTGTAAGCTCTTCTCTGAATGTTTGGTAGAATTCTCCAGTGAAGCCATCTGGGCCAGGGCTTTTTTTTTGTTGGGAGTTTTTTTTATTACCTTTTCAGTCTCTTCTCTTGTTATGGGTCTGTTCAGATTTTCAACATCACTTGGTTGTAGTTTGGGTAGGCCTTGTGTTTCTAGAAATGTATCCTTTTCCTCTAGGTTTTCAAATTTGTTGGAGTATAGTTTTTCACAATATTCTGTTATAATCCTTTTTATTTTAGTTGGGTCTGTTGTAATGTCCCCCATTTCATTTCTTATTTGGGTTATTTGTGTCCTCTCCTGTTTTTCTTTTGTCAGTCTGGCCAGTGGTTTGTCGATTTTGTTTGATTCTTTCAAAGAACCAAATTTGGTTTTGTTGATTCTTTCTATTGTTTTTCTGTTCTCTGTTTCATTTATTTCTGCTCTGATCTTTACTATTTCCTTTCTTCCTGTGGTTGTGGGTTTTTTTGCTGTTCTCTTTCTGTTTGTTTGAGTTCTGTAGTTAATGTTTTGATTTTGTCCCTTTCTTCTTTTTTGATATGTGCATCTATTGCTATAAATTGTCCTCTGAGGACTGCCTTTGCTGTGTCCCAAAGGTTTTGCTATGATGTGTTTTCATTCTCATTTGATTCTAGGAATTTTTTGATTCTGTCTCTGATTTCTTCTATTACCCAGTGATGTGTAAGCATGGTATTATTCAGTTTCCACGTAGTTGATTTTTTTTTCCTTGCTCTTTCTATTGTTAATTTCTACCTTGATAGCATTGTGGTCGGAGAAGATACTTCGAATTATCTCAAAGTTTTGGATCTCGTTGAGGATTGCTCTGTGGCCTAAGATGTGGTCTATTCTGGAGAACGTTCCATGTACATTGGAAAAGAATGTGTACTTTGCAGTGGTTGGATGGAGTGTTCTATATATGTCTATGAGGTCAAGTTGGCTGATTGTGCCCTTTAGGTCTTCCGTATCTTTGCTGAGTTTCTTCTTAGTTGTTCTGTCCTTTACTGAGAGTGGTGTGATGAAGTCTCCTACTATTATTGTGGAACTGTCAATTACTCTTTTCAGTGTTGGTATAGTTTGTTTTATACATTTTGGAGCCCTGTCATTGGGTGCGTAAATGTTTATTATGGTTAGGTCTTCATGATGTATCGTCCCCTTAATCATCATATAGTGTCCTTCTTTGTCTTTTATGGTGGATTTTGTTTTAAAGTCTATTTTATCTGAGATTAGTGTTGCCATTCCTGCTCTTTTTTGGTAGTTGTTAGCTTGATATAGTTTTTTCCAACCTTTGACTTTTAATAAATTCACATCTTTGTTTCTCATGATGGATCCTGTTTTCTTATCCATTCTGTCACTCTCCGTCTCTTTATGGGTGACTGAGTCCATTTACATTCAGTGTAATTATTGATACATGTGAGTTTGTTGCTGTCATTTTGTAGTGCTTTTTTTTGTGGTGCTGACATTTTCTTTGTTCTTATTCTCTTGTGCTGAGTTACTTTTGTTTGTAGTTTTTTTTTCATTTCTTTTGTTTTTGTAGGTTTTGCTTTTGCTGAGACTTTATGTTTTTCCTCTTTATTTTTATGAGTATGTTTATTAACTTTCTTTGTGGTTACCATGAATTTTACTCTTATCTTTCTAAGTTTGACTCAGTCTACCATTACTTGGGATCGCCTTGCCTTCCTCTCCATTAGAAGGTTCTATACGTATGACGTTTATTTCCTCTTTCATTGTTTTGATGTTGTTGTCATTTACTGATTAACCGCTCTGATTCCCTGTTGTATTTCTTTTGGTTTTGGATAGTCCTTCAGAGTTCTTTTCCTAAATTGGTGTCTGGCTGGTATGATCCTGCGTCCTAGATTCTACCTGTGAGCTGAAGGTGTTTGTTCTCAGATTGAAGAACTCCCTTTAATAATTCTTGTAAATTTGGTTTGGCTTTTACATATTCCCTTAATTTCTGTTTATCTGGAAATGACCTAATTTCACCGTCAAATTTGAACGAGAGTTTTGCAGGATATATTATTCTTGACTGGCAATTTTTTTCTTTCAGGATTTTATATATGTCATCCCTTGCCTTCTTGCCTGCATGGTTTCTGCTGAACAATCTGAGCTTAGTCTTGTTCTTCCTCCTCTGTATGTGACTTCTTGTTTTTCATGAGCTGCTCTCAGGATTCGTTGTTTGTCTTTGGTTTTGGCAAGTGGGATTATTATATGCTTTGATGATTTTCTTTTGGGGTCTCTCCTATATGGGGTTTGTTGAGCTTCTTGGATGGCCAGCTTTCCATCTTTCATGATATTGGGGAAGTTTTTTGTCAGCAGTTCTTCAATGATCCTCTCTGTGTTTTCTGTTTACTCCCCCTTTACTGGAACTCCAGTCACTCACAAATTTTTCCTTTTGATTGCATCCCACACAACTCTCAGGGTATCTTCATTTTCCTTTGTTCTTTTTTCTGAGTTTTCCTCAAACAGAGTTGTATCCAAGTGTTTGTCTTCAGTTCCACTGATCCTGTCTTCCGTGGTTTCAGATCTGCTTCTCAGCCCTTCTATGACACTGTCCATTTCTGTTTATCTTTTGGATTTTTAATTGTTGTTTTTGTATAATTTCTAGTTGTGAATTTATTTTGGCATTTTGTTCCTCCATTATTTTCCTGAATTCTTCCAATATTTTGTCTGTATTTTCCAGGAATTTGTCTAGTTTTTCCTTATTTTTGTCTGCTCTTTGCTTCAGCTCTTGGAGAATTCCGAGTATTAGAGATTTAAATTCCCTATCAGGTACTTCTAGTGCCTTTTCTTCCACTGGGAAGTCTTCTGGTGTTTTATTTTGGATGCCCACTGGAACCATCCTGTCCTGTTTTTGTAAATGTTTTGATATTGTCTGCTGCCTTTGCGGCATTCAGTAGTCATTTTTTTCATTTATTGATTGTAGATTTGTTTGTTTTGTCCCTTTTTTAAAATATTTGGCTATGTCTAAGCAGGCGGGCTGTGTGTTCTTTGTTGTTTGTTCATCCGTGGGCACAATAGTTTTCACCTCTTTCTCCAATTGGCAGTTTCAGTCACTCAGATATGGTACGGCAGGGCAGCTCTAGCTGAAGAGGAGTTACTGGGACAGGTTGTTTGTGGCACTTACTGCAGCCACCAGGGCAGGTGGGTAATCAGTGCAGGGCAGGTTCCAGTAGGCCGTGCATGTGCTGCTTGGTGGTGTGATGTTAAGTGCATGGTGCAGGTAGGCAGGATGTAGTGGGGAGATTGTTACATGTGGAGCTAAGATGGATATGGGAGAGAGGAGAGAGGAATAGGAGCCAAAATTATACAAACAAACAAACAAAATGCTAGGAGAGCTTGCTGTTGGAGTGGAGAGTTGAGAGACTATGAAATGGAGAAAAACAAAAAGGAAAATAGGGAGAAAAAAAAGAAAAGGAAAGAAAAGAATGAATAAATAAAAATCAGAAAGGCAAAAGAACAGCAAAGTTCCCAGGGATCCCACCGGTGCAGCTGTGAGATCTGGTTAAGTTGTTTTCAGTTCTTTCAGTACAGCCTGGCTAGAAGGGGTAGAGGTATACAACTCCAGGTAGTCAGGGAACAGAAAGAGAAGGAAGATATAGATAGACAAGAAACTGAGTAATGAAGAAAGACAAAAAGGGAAAGGAAAACAAAACAAATTAAAAAAAAAAAGAACAAGAAAAGCCCCCCAAGAAACAGAAAAAAATGAAAAACCCAACCAAAAAAAAAATGCTCTCAGGGATCCCTCTGCACGTCTGTGCATGCCGAGGGGGTAGTTTCAAGCCACGCTGCACCGCCTGGCCAGAACAGGGTCCCAACTCAAGAAAAGGAAAAACAAACAAACAAACAATTCAAAACAAACAAATGAACAAAAGCCCTGGGGTCCCACCAGCACAGCAGCCCAGATCAGGAAGCAGCTCCACACTTGAACGGAGCTCTGCAGCCCCTCAGGAAGAAGCAAAAATGGCTCACAGAGCCAGGTATTTGAGCGAAAGGAGGAGGAGGTGGTGAGAGGCAAGGAAAAAATTGAAGGAAGCGGAAGAAAGCAACACCAGCAACCAACAAATGGCACTCAGAGAGCCGGCCCGTTCGGGTGAGTGGAATCCAAGCAGCCGGTGCTTCCTGGACAAGAGATTGTGGCCGCGTGAAGCAGAGGAGGCTGAGTGGGGGTGAAGAAGGGTGGGGGGTGGGAAAGCGTATATCCCAAATTACCAGTTGTTTTGTTTCCCACTGGAAGCTCCATGAAGCTGCTTTCTCGTACCTCCTGTTTGCTGGTCTCTGATAGGAGTCCAAGATGACGGATCCACACTGCGTTAGCTGGTAGGGGACTTCTGCATGAATCTCTCCTCGCTCTCCGTTCTCTGTCAGTTTTCTCACTCCATTTTGTGCTTGGCTGAGTTCTTTATCTCTTCATTTGATGTTTTAGGGTTTCAGGATTGTGGTTTTCTCTGTTCACCTTAGTTTTTCGGATCTTTGCTGTGGAGGGAGTCATGGTGCTTCTGCCTAGAGCAACATTTTGCCTGAAGTCCTGTCCCTGGAGTTTTTGAAGGAAAAAGAAAATACAAGCTTAATTTCTTTATTCATCTTTGGAGGCAAGATTGAGGTCTTGTTTTTTGGAGCTTGTGTGTGTGTGTGTGTGTATAATTTCTTTTCTTTTGGAATGTAATTAAACCTAAAAGGCTAGTAGTTTCTCAGTTTAAGGCCAGTTTATGAGAACAGAACTTGGCACCTCTTCATCAAGGACATGCCAATTCTTTATTTCTTAACTTTTACACAGAGTTCAAATATGTGTACACAGATGGCAGGAAAAGCTCTGTTTTGAGCAATTTAATCTCACAGAACAAGGTAAAGCCTTTGGTTGTTTTAATGTACTAAATTTGGCATTTGTCACCACTTTTTATTACAAATATGAAATAGTCAATATTTTATTTTTTAATTGCATATAATTTAAAACTTTTAGAAACAACCAGAGTGCATCTTTGGATCTCTAGGTTTCCAAGGAACAAAATTTGAAAAAGAAAATTGTTGTTGATAGTAGTACTTGATTCGTTTTGTAAACCAATTTGGTATTATATAATGAAGTTGAAAATGTGTAGGCCTTATGACAGTAATTGCACTCCTAGATATTCTTACTCAGGAATTCTTACATGTATACACGTGAATATTTGTAGCAGCATTGTTCGTAATAGCAAAACCAGGAGGCAACCCAATGTCCATTATAGGGGACTAAAAGTATACAAAGTGGTACATTCATCTTAGCTATGAAAACAAATGAGTTACAGCAAAATATGTCAAAATGGGTAAATCTTACAAATGTAATGTTATCTGAACATAAGCAGCTAGCATAAAAATACATATAGTATAGTTCCATTTATATAAAATTCAAAATAACATATTGTTTAAGGATACATGCAGATATGATAAAATTTTTATGAAAAGCAAGGAGATAAAATAAAACAAAAACAAAAAATCTCTAGTGAGAAAGGAAGATAGTAGAAATAGGAGAAGAATTAAAGGAGCTTCAAAGATTCTGGCAGTATTCAAACTTTGTTTTTCTTCCTTTTTTTTTAAGCATAATTTATTGAGAACAGTTTTAGATTTACAGAAAAATTGCACAGATAGTACAGAGAGTTCCCTTATACCCCACACCCAGTTTCTCCTATTATTAACATCTTACAGGAGGATGTTACATTTATAATTGTGTCACAATTGAAGAGCCGATACTGGTACATTATTATTAGTTAAGGTCTGTACTTTATTTACATTTCCTTAGTTTTTACATAATGTCCAGGTTCTGTTCCAGGATTCTATCTAGATTACCACATTACAGTTAGTTGTCATGTCTCCTTAGGCATCTCTTGGCTGTAACCGTTTCTCAGACTTCTCTTGTTTTGATGACTTTGACAGTTTGGGGAGTACTGGTCAGGTATTTTGTAGAATGTCCCTCACTTGGGGTTTGTCTGATATTTTCCTCATGCTTAGACTGAGGTTACAGGTTTTGTGGAGGAAGACCATAGAGGTAAAGTGCCATTGCCATTATCATCACATCATATCAAGTGTACCTGCTATTATCAACATGACCTGTCACTGTTGATGTTGACCTTGGTCACCTGGCTGAGGTAGTCTTTGTCAGTTTTCTCCACTGCAAAGTTACTCTCCTCACCCCTTTTCTATTTTGTACTCTCTGGAGAGAAGTCATTATGTGTAGCTCATACTTAAGGAGTGGGGAGTTATGGTCTCCCTCCTTGAGGGTGGAATATCTACATACATTACATTGAATTCTTCTGCATGTGAAAATTGTTTTTTTTCTCCCATTTATTTATTTACTCCATCATTTATGTATAGCAGTATAGACTCACGGATTTTTTTTCAATATGCTTTGGGTTATAATCCAGTCATACTTTATTGACTTTGTTTTTCACTCAGATTGTTCTAGTTTTGGTCATTGGGAGCTCTTTCAGTTGTCTTCTGTGCCCCTTTGCCATTCCTATCAAGGTGGATTTATGTTTTCTTTTTTTTTAAGCGCTTCCTTACTTTCTATCATTAGATGTTCCAGGCTCATCTTGTATATTTCCTGCCCCAATCCTAGAGTAAGAGGTTTCTCCAAGGGGCCATGATTACGTTTATTGGAGACGGGTATTAGAAACCAAAATCTGGTTGATAGGTATGCTTGTTGCTACTGGGTGTTTTTGCTTCTAGGCCCTTTCAGCTGACAGACCAAGAAAGTATTGATTTGTTTTGTAAACCAGTTTGGTATTATATAATGAAGTTGAAAACGTGTAGGCCTTAAGACAGGAATTCCACTCCTAGATACGATTACACAGGAATTCTTACATGTATACACGTGAATATTTGTAGCAGCATTGTTCGTAATAGCAAAACCAGGAGGCAACCCAATGTCCATTATAGGGGACTAGAAGTATACAATGTGGTACATTCATCTTAGCTATGAAAATAAATGAGTTACGGCAAAATATGCCAAAATGGGTACGCTAACTCATGTATATACATACATCTATAAATATCCCTATATGTAACTGTATCTATATAAATATGAATTCATACTGATGTCTCTGGCTTAAATCCATTACCACATGGATCATTCTAGTCTTCTCTCCTTGCTTATCTGTAAACTCCCACTCCAACAGTGAGAAACCTGGCTCCTACCATGTGCCATCCATTTATTTAATTGTTCAGTTCTGTATGCACATATAGCAGTACCAGAATTTTTAACCTAGATCCCTTTAGGGAGCAACTTTATCAATTAGAATACAGTGCTTATGTACAGTTTTTTTTGCCTTTAGTCTTATAGCCTCCATTAATTTCCAGAGTTATTTAGGTTAGCATCTTTTCCTCCTCACCCCCTATAATGAGGTTGTTTCATACATTTAATATACAATTAAAGTGTTTTGTCACATTCTATCCTGGGATCCTCCAGTCTCTTAAATTATTTTTTAAAAAATTTACACATGTTAAGATTTACTCTTTGTGCTGTAGAGTTCTATGAGTTTTGACAAATATGTAGCATCATATATCCACACTTAACAGTATCACACACAATAGTTTCACTGCCCTAAAAACTCCTTTGTCTTTCACCAACTTAGCACTCCCTCCTTCACCTGATCTCCTGGAAACCATTGGTCTTTTTATCATCTCTTTAGTTTTGTCTTTTCCAGAAAGTCATTTAATTGGAATCACATAGTATTTAAACTTTTCAGGCTGACTTCTTTCACTTAGCTTTAAGCATTTAAGATTCATCCATGTCTTTTCTTTTCAGGTTTGATAGCTCATTTATTTTTATTGCTGAGTAATATTCCATTGTATGAATATACCGCAGTTTGTTTATCCATTCATCTGTTCACCTATTGCAGGACATCTTGGTTACTTCTAGTTTTAGGCAATTATGAAAAAAGCTGTTATAAACATTCACATACAGGTTTTTGTGTGATTTTTATTTATGTATTCACTCATTCATTCATTTATTTATTGTAATCTCAATGCAGATATTTGAGTTAATCATATCCCTTAATTCACAACAGTTTATCATATGTCTTTACAAGCCTTCTTCTTCTAGTGATTCATTTATTTGGCTGTTTGTTTGATTTCTTTTATTCCTATTCCCCATTCCCACCTGTCATCCTCCGTGGGCAAATATTCTAATTTGCTTGATGTTTATCTTTTTTTTTTTTTTTTAATGTATGTGCTCTTGCAAAATGTGAATAATCATCTTCTGTTCATGTATTTTTAATTTAAGTAAATGTTGATGTGATATGATGTAACTCTGATTCTTACTCTTTTCACTCACTGCTAAATTTTGAAGACCTATGCATGTTATTATACGTGAGTAGAGCCCAGCATTGTCCAATAGAGCTTTCTGTGATAAGAATAATGTTCTATATCTACCTTGTCCAATATGGTAGCCACTAGCCACATGTCGCTCTTGAGTACTTTATACACGACAAGTGCAATTGAGGAACTGAATTTTTATTTTTTCATTTAAATTAGTTTATATTTAAATAGCCTCATGTGGCTAGTGGTTACCTTATTGAACAGTGCATATATAGAACATTTCCATCATTGGAGAAAGGTTTATTGGACAGTGTAGGCCTATTGATTTAGAGTACTGCAGAGCACTCCATGATGGGCATTTACCACATTTTATTGATCCTTTCCTCAATGATGGGTACCCAGGTTGCCTCCAGGTCCCCATCAGTATAAATAATGCTGCAATTATCATATTTGTACATGTATTCTCAAGGGCCTTTGTGAAAATTTCTCTGGGAAGTATTAGCAGGAGCAGAATTGCTGCTTCATGAGGACTATATGTACTTAATTTGACTAAATACTTTCAAATTGTGCTCAGAATCGCTGTATCAGTCTGCAGTATCATCAGCTGTGTTTGAAATTCCATTATCCCCACATCCCCACCAACACTTGGCTGGCATTATCCAGCATCTAATATTTATCAGTGCACTAAGTATGATGTGATATTTCATTGTCATTCCACTTTTCTTTTTTAGGAGCACTTTAGGTGCTAGAGAGATCATCCCTTTGACTGTTCAATATGAGTTGCAAAAAAAGAAATTTTCCTGATTGTTGTGTGCTTATGGTGTTTTTTTGTTTTTCGGTTTTCCAGAAGTGTTTGAATTTTATTTAATTGAAATTGTTAATCATTTCTTTTTGGCTTTTATATGTTAAGTCTTAGTTGAGAAAGCCTTCCTTACTTTATGATTATAAAATGATTCACCAGTTTTTCTTCCAGTACTCTAATGGTTTTATTCTTTACATTTAAATATATGAAATATTTTTAATTTATTTTGGTATATAGTATGAGATACAACTTTATGTAGGTATCCTGTATGAAGTACCAACTTTAGCTCTCTAGATAACCTGCTCAGATGTCTCTGTGTCATTTGTTGAACAGTTGATGATTTTCTCTCTGATTTGAGATGTCACCTTTATCGTATACTAAATTTCTTAATACATTTAGGTCTGTTTGTGAACTTCTGTTGCTATGTCTATCTATTCATGTGCCTATACTATATTGTTCTAATCATTGAGGCTTTATACTATGTTTTAATATCTCATAGGGCTAGTTATCCTTTGCTGCTATTGTTTTTCAGAATTCTCCTAGTCATTTTTTTTCACATGAACTTTCAAATTAGCATGTCTAATTCTAAAAACAACAAGAATAACAAAAAATAATGCTCGTTTTGGCAGCACATATAGTAAAATTGGAACACTACAGAGAAGATTAGCATGGCCCCTGCACAAGGATGACACACAAATTCATAAAGTGTTCCATATTAAAAAAAAAAAAAAAAAGAATAGCAAAAAATAGTGATTTTTTTGTTGAAAATCATGTTAATTTTTTAAATTATCTAAAGGAGAATTCAGATCTTTATGATGTTGAATTTTTTTATTAACTTGGTATGTGTGTATTTATCCAAGTCTTCTTGTCTGCCCTGTAGTGTTTTTAACATTTTTTTCCCCTTCATATTATTCTTGTGT
This sequence comes from Dugong dugon, assembly GCA_030035585.1. NCBI lineage: Eukaryota > Metazoa > Chordata > Mammalia > Sirenia > Dugongidae > Dugong > Dugong dugon. The sequence goes on along the minus strand of CM057469.1, from coordinate 39,429,530 downwards.
GTTTCTTGTAAGATTTACTCCTAGGATTTTTATCTTTTTTGCCCTTTTTTAAAAGTAGTATTTTCTTTTTTTTATAAACAGTTTAAATGGTTACACTTTGTGTGCATGAAAGTTATTGATGTCTCTGTGTTAATTTTTAACCCCTGCTACTGTACTCAATTCTGTACCTATGATAGAGTTTCAGTTGATTCTCTTGGCTATTTTAGGCATACAGACATAATATGTGAATAGTGATAATTTTCACTCCTCTAATTTTTGTATCTCTAATTTATTTCTCTTTTCAAATTACACTGGTTAATAACTTTGATACAGTGTCAATTAAAAATGTGATAATGTGTATTCATGTGTTCTGCTAACTTTAGTGGTAATAGCACTGTTGTCTTACCCTTAATTATGATACTAACTTTTGGGTTAAGATAGATAAAAATTATCATGTCAAGAAAGAATTGTTTTTCCCTTTATCAACAATGGTTGTTGAATTTTTACAATATACCTTTTCAGCATCTGTAAAGAAAATCATCTCATTTTTCTCCTTAGATTTATTAAAAGGATAAACTATATATAGATTTCCAAATATTGAACCATCCTTGCATTCCTGGAACAACCCTTGCTTGGTTATATGAATTATTCATTTAATATGCTGTTGGATTCTGTTTGGTAATATTTTATTAATGATATTTTGTATCAGTATCCCTAAGTGAGGTTAGTCTGAGGTTTTCTTTGTGTGTATGTGTAATCTTTGTTAGGATTTGGTATCAATGTTATATTTATTTCATAAAAATAATTATCAAGTTTTTCTTCTTTGTTTGCTCAAGAAAAATTTAAATACCATACCATATTTTTAAGCAAATAATATGTGCAACATGTGCCTTCTACATTTGCTTGCCAATTGTGCCCTCCCCACCGCGAGGTATTTTTGTAAGTGCTTGATGCTTTTTTTTTTTTTATTAATAGCAACATGTAAAAAAAAAATTCGCGTAGTGGAACTTATGAAGGTACCTTGCAGGGGGAGAGCGTGGTTGGCAAGCAATCATAGAAGATACAAGTTATGTGTGTAAAATATGGTAAATAGCACTGACATTATCTGTAGAGCCTATGACCTTAGCCACTGCACAATACAATGTGGTGAGTATAATGAATGAATTAAGAATTGGTTACTTTGGTGATATAATAATGGATACCTAAACCAAATAGGAAACAAAAATCCTCACAACTGGACCAATAAGCAACATCATGATAAATGGAGAAAAGATTGAACTTGTCAAAGATTTCATTTTACTTGAGTCCACAATCAACACCCATGGAAGCAGCAGTCAAGACATCAAAAGATGCATTGCACTGGGCAAATCTGCTGCAGAAGACCTCTTTAAAGTGTTGAAAAGCAAAGATGTCACCTTGTAGAGTAAGGTGTGCCTGACCGGAGCCATTGTGTTTTCAATTGCCTCATATGCATGCGGACGCTAGACGATGAATAAGGAAGACCGAAGAAGAACTAATACCTTTGAATTGTGGTGTTGGCCAAGAATATTGAATATACCATGAACTGCCAGAAGAATGAACAAATCTGTCTTGGAAGAAGTACAGCCAGAATGTTCCTTAGAAGCAAGGATGGTGAGACTTCATCTCATGTACTTTGGACATGTTATCAGGAGCGACAAGTCTCTGGAGAAGGACACCGTGCTTGGTCAAGTGATGGGTCGGCAAAAAATAGGACGACCCTCAATGAGATGGATTGACACAGTGGCTGCAACAGTGGGCTCAAGCATAACAATGATTGTGAGGTTGGCACAGGACCAGGCAGTGTTTTTGTTCTGTTGTACGTAGGGTTGCTATGAGTCGGAAATGACTTGACAGTACCTGACAACAACAACAAACCAGACAGAAGGAATGATCTAAATTGAGATTCAGACGATAGTGGGATTTAGCCTGATACCCAGGAGGGTTCTGGGTTTGGGGGAGAAATTCTGAGCTCCAGCCTAAGGGAGTAATAAGTAGAAAGCATAAAGGCCAACATGAGTGAAAGAATGTGCAGTATAGAAATATTTAAGTGTCATATTTGGCACCCATATCAAAGGTTGGCCACCTTTGTGTGAGTGTGCACTAGGCTAAGCATATAAAACCTACAGTGCTCAGATAAATTCTTTTGTGATTGCCAGTTTGTAGGTCAAAGTAGGGTGGGAATACTGACAGTATGCCACACTATGTACCTCCAGAGGCACTGTTCCCAATGTAACCTATATACATACAGTTTCACCTGGAGGTGTGCAGTGCCAGTCTAGCAGCTGTTGTGGCCCTGACTGATGGCTTTGGATTGTCTGTTTTTTCTCTACATACATACATATACCTGTTGCCATTGAGGCAATTCCAAATCATAGTGACCCTATAGGACAGAGTAGAACTGCCCCATAGGGTTTCCAAGGAGCAGCTGGTGGATTCAAACTGCCAATTTTTTGGTTGGCAGCTGAGCTCTTAACCACTGCGCCATCAGGGCTCCATCTAAAATTTCCCCCAAAGATGAGTTCTGAGAATTCAAATTCTCTTATTTATTTTTCCCCTTCATAATCTTGTCTTGTGCCTCGACTTTATTCTCTTTCCCATGTCCCCTCCCCTGTCCTTCCCAAGGTTCTCTGGACAATTCTTTTCAGTCTAACACCAAACAGGGCCATTACCTGAAAAGGCACATTGGCACAGAGTGGCTACTTTATTGAAAAGTTCCCTCTGCACAATTTTTTAGAATGTCCCCCAAGCACATGGGAGAGGTAGCCATTCCCTTTGTTCTCCACTGCTGCTTCTATGCCAGGTGTTCTTAGCCTCAGCACCATGTGTGGGCTCCAGGGTCCACTGAGTGTAAAACTATGTGTAAGTGCAATTTCCTGGAAAAAAGAGTTTGTAGCTTAAATCAGATATTTAAAGGGGTTCTCTAAGTAGGATAGAGGTGAACCTTTTGGAACAAAGAGACCTTCAAAGAGGAGACTTAAAGAAGAAAAGCTTATTTTCCCTCAGACAGAGTAAAGTAAAATAGGGTGGTTCTGAGGTGAGTGGTTCCCTTCAGCAGGGCAGCTCCACTCCATGCAATAGTTTATCAGAGTTCCAGGATGCTTCCATCTTGTTACTTTCCCACCCTCCCAGGCCATTATCTGCAGCTGCTGCTGCTACTGCTGCTTTTTTTATTTTTTATTTTTTATTGTGCATTAGGTGAAAGTTTACAGAGCCGATTAGAATCCTATTCAATAGTTTGTACGTAAAGTGTTTCACGGCCTTGATTTCATTCTCCACAGTGTGTCAGCACTTTCCCAATTTCCATCCTGGGTTCCCCATTTCCTTTTGCCCTTATTTTCTACCCCCTCCTGCCTTCTCATCTATGCTTTTGGGCAAATATTGCCCTTTTGGTCTCTTATAATTGATTGTTCTAAGGAGCACATTTCTCTCGGGTGGTTATTTTTTATTTTATGGGCTTGTCTATTGTTTGGCTGGGTGGTGGTCTCCAGGAACAGCATCAGTTCCAGGTCAGAAGGGTGTCTAAGGGCCATAGTCTTGGGGGTTCCTCCAGACTCTGTCAGACCAGTAAGTCTGGTTTTTTTGGTGAATTTGATCTTTTGTTCTACATTTTTCTCCTGCTCTGTCCAGGACCCTCTGTGGTAATCCTAGTCAGAGTGGTTGGTAGTGGCAGCTGGGCATCATCTAGTTCTTCTGGTCTCAGGGTTGTGTAGGCTGTAGTTCATGTGGTTCGTTAGTCCTTTGGATTAATTGCTTCCTTGAGTCTTTTTGTTTCTGTTTTTTTCACTCTGCTTTGCTCCAAACTGGAAGAGACCAGTAGTTGTATCTTAGATGGCTGCTTGCAAGCTTTAAAGACCCCAGATGCTACTCACCAAAGTAAAATGTAGAACACTGTCTTTAAGAACTGTGTTGTGCCAACTGACGTAGATGTCCCCGAGTCTATGGTCCTTTGCTTGGGAACTTCATCCTGTGAGGTGTTTAGATATGTCTAAGAGGTTTCCCTGACTGTGCCAGTTGTGTGCTCTATTGTCTATATTAATATGTGAGGAGCACCTACAGTCATGTATTTAGAAATTTCCACTACCAAACCTGTATCTGCCAATGGATGTGCTACCTTACACCCTCCCTCACCTCCTGGCATATCTGTCTGTGTATCCGTTTGTAAATTATTGTTTGTTAATACTCTTGCTGCAGGATTGTCTATAATATAGTAGTTACCATAGTTGTTCTTTATTCTTGCATTTCTCTCAGTGTCCTCTCTTGCCTTGGTAATGTTGTGCCGACTTCTTCCATTTTGTGTATTACCTTTCCCTTCACCAATGTTAACACGTGTCTACTATCTATTTGGTAATTTTCTCTCCCCTCACACACCCAAACTCTGGTAAGCATCAAAGAATTTTTTTGTCCTGTGTGTAAACCTTTTGTTGTTACTTTATAACGGCAGTCTTATACAATATTTGTCCTATTGCAGTTGACTTATTTCACTCCAAATTCATCCGTATTGTGAGAAATTTCACAGATTCATCATTATTCGCTGTCATTACATAGTATTCCCTTGTGTGTATGTACTACAGTTTTTTGATCCATTCATCTGTTGATGGACACTTGCTTCCACCTTTTTGCTATTGTGAATAATGCTGCAGGGAACATGAGTGTGCATATGTCTATTAGTGTCACGGCTCTTATTTCTTTAGGGTATATCCTCAGAGTGGGATTGCTAGATCATATGGTATTTCTATTTCTAGATTTTTGAGGAAGCAACATGCTATCTTCCATAGTGGTTATATCATTTGAGATTCCCACTAGCAGTGTATAAGAGTTCCAATCTCCCCACAACCTCACCAACATTGATTATTTTTTGTTTTTTTCTAATGTTGGGGTGAGATGGTATCTCATTGTAGTTTTGATTGGCATCTCTCTAATTTTTAATGATTGTGAGCATGTCTTCATACGTTTGTTAGCAGCCTGAATGTCTTCTTTGGTGAAGTGTCTGTTCGTATACTTTGCCCATTTTTTATTGGATTATTTATCTTTTGTTTGGTTGAGCTTTTGAAGTTTCTATAAATTTTAGAGATTAGACCCTTGTCATGTATGTTACAGCCAAAATTTCTTCCCAGTCTGTAGGTTATCTTTTTATCTTTTTGAAGAAGTCTTTTGTTCAGAATGTGTTTAATTTTTAGGAGGTCCCATTTATCTAGTTGATTTTCTTCTGTGGGTGCATTTTTAGTTACGTTTGGTATTCTGTTTATATCATATATTAGGGCCCCTAGCATTGTGCCTATTTTTTCCTCCATGATCTTTATAGTTTTAGGCTTCATATTTAGATGTTTGATCTATATTAAGTTAGCATTTGTGTATGGTGTGAGGTATGGATCCTGTTTCGTTTTTCTACAGCTAGATATGTAATTTTGCCAGCACCATTTGTTCAAGAGATGTCTCTTCCCCGTTCAATAAACTTTGGTCCTTTGTTGAAGATCAGCTGTCCATAGGTGGATGGATTTAGGTCTGGGCTCTCAATTCTCTTCCATTAGTCTATGTGTTTGTTGTTGTACCAGTACCAGGCTGTTTTGACTACCGTGGCTGTGTAGTAGGTTCTGAGATCAGGTAGAGTGAGGCCTCCTACTTTGTTCTTCTTTTTTAATAAAGCTTTACTTATTTGAGGCCTCTTTCCCTTCCATATAAAGTTAGTGATTAGTTTTTCCATTTTGTTGAAGAATGCTGTTGAGATTTGGATTTGGATTGTGTTATGTTTATATATCACTTTGGGTAGCATTGACATTTCCAAAATGTTGTCTTCCTGTCCAAGAGCATGGCATGTTTTTCCATTTATGTAGGTCTCTTCTGGTTTCTTGCAGTAGTGTTTTGTAGTTTCCTTTGTATAAATCTTTTACTTGGTTAGATTATTTTAGCTGGTTAGATTTATTCCTAAGTATTTTATCTTTTGGGGGGGCCATTGTAAATGATACTGTTTTCCTGATTTCCTTTTCAAAGTTCTTTTGTTGATGTAGAGAAATCCAACTAATTTTTGCATGTTAATCTTCTACCTTACCACTTTGCTGAATCCTTCTATTAGTTCCGATAGCTTTCTTGTGGAATCCTTAGGATTTTCAATGTATAGGCTCATTTCATCTGTGAATAGGGGTAGTTTTACTTCTTCCTTACCAATTGGATGCCATTTATTTACTTTTCTTGCCTTATTACTCTCTCTAGAACTTGCAATACAATGTTGAGTAAGAGTGGTGATAAAAGGTATCCTTATCTGGTTCGCATTCTCACGGGGAATGCTTTCAGATTCTCTCTGTTGAGGAAAATGTTGGCTGTTGGTATTGCATAAATTCCCTTCATTATGCTGAGGAATTTCCCTTCCATTCCTATTTTTCTGAGAGTTTTTATGAAGAATGGGGTGTTGGACTTTATCAGATGCGTTTTCTGCATCTCTTGATATGATCATGTGATTCTTTTCCTTTGTTTTATTTATGTGGTGGATTATGTTGATTGATTTTCTAATGTTGAACCATCTTTGCATGCCTGGTATGAATTCCACTTGGTCATGATGTATTATTTTTTTTGATATGCTGTTGAATTCTATTGGCTAGGATTTTGTTGAGAATTTTTGTGTCTATATTCATGAGGGATATTGGTTTGTAGTTTTCTTTTTTAGTGATGTCTTTGCCTGGCTTTGGTATCAGGGTTATGCTTGCTTCTTAGAATGAATTTGGGAGTATTCCTTCCTTTTCTATGTTCTGGAGTAGTTTGAGTAGAATTGGTGTCAACTGTTTTCTGAATGTTTGGTAGAATACTCCATTGAAACCATCTGAATGGGGGCATTTTGGGTGGAAGTTTTTTTTAATGACCCTTTCAATTTCTTTTGTTATGGGTCTGTTCAAATTTTCTACCTCAGTTTGTGTTAGTTTAGGTAGGTAGTGTGTTTCTAGAAATTTGTCCATTTCCTCCGGGCTTTCACAGTTTTTCATAGTATTCTCTCATGATCTTTTTTATTTCAGTTGGTTCTGTTGTAATGCCATCCATCTCCTTTCTTATTCGGGTTATTTACATCTTCTCCTCTTTGTCTTTTGTAAATTTGGCCAGTAGTTTGTCAATTTTATTAATTCTTTTTTAAAAAAACCCAGCTTTTAGTCTTGTTGAGTCTTTCTATTGTTTTTCTGTTCTCTGTTTCACTTATTTCTTTTCTAATTTATATTTATTTATTTCTTCTTGCTGACTGTGGGCTTCTTTTGCTGCTCTCTTTCTAATTTTTTTGAGTTGTAGGGTTAATGTTTTGATTTTTGCCCTTTGTTCTTTTTTTGATATGTGCATTTATTACTATAAATTGACCTCTGGACACTGCTTTTGCTATGTTCCAAAGGTTTTGGTATGTTGTGTTGTCATTCTCATTTGATTCTTTTTAATTCCATCTTTGATTTATTCTATTATCCAGTAGATTTTAAGCAAGGTATTATTTAGTTTCCATGTATTAGGTTTGTTTTCCTTGCTCTTTCTGTAATTGATTTCTACTTTTATAGCATTGTGATAAGAGAATGTGCTTTGTATTATTTCATGGTTTTTGAATTTGTGAGTCTTACTTTGGGACCTAAAATATGGTCTATTCTGGAGAATGATCCATAAGCATTTGAGAATAATGTTTACTTTTCTGCTTTTGGGTGAAGTGTTCTGTATATGTCTATGAAGTCAAGTTGGCCAGTTGTGTTATTTAGATCTTCCTGTGTCTTTGCTGAATTTCTTCCTAGTTGTTTTGTCCTTCACTGAGAGTGGTGTGTTACAGCCTCCTATTATTATTGTTGAAGTGTCTGTTTCCACTTTCAGTGCTGTTAGAATTTGTTTTATGTATTTTGGAGCTCTGTCATTGAGTGCGTATATATTTATTATGGTTGTGTCCTCTGGTGGATTGACCTTTTAATCGTTATATAATGTCCTTCCTTGTCTTTTATAGTGGATTTTGCCTTAAAATCTATTTTATCAGAGATTAATATTGCCACTCCTACTCTTTTTTGGTTATTGTTTTTTTGATATATCTTTTTCTATCCTTTAAGCTTTAGTTTATTTATATCTTGGTGTCTAAGGTCTGTTCTTGCAGACAGCGTATTGATGAGCTGTGTTTTTTTAATCCATTCTACCACTCTCTGTCTCTTTACTGGTGCATTTAGGCCATTTACATTTAGTGTGATTATTGATAGAGTATGAGTTTATTACTGTCATTTCCTTATGCTTTTTTTTGTGTGTGTGTGGTGTTGACCGTTTCTTCATTTTGCTTTATTTTCTGTGCTGAGTTTTTTTTTCTTATTTTTAAAATCTTTATTGTGTCTTATCTTTTCATTTCCTTCATTGTTTTTGGTTTGTGTATACTGAATCTTTATGATTTTCTTCTTTTATATTTTGATGAGTAGGTGTCAACTTTCTTTGTGATTACCTTGAAATTTACCTTTATCTTCCTAAGTTTAAGGCAGTAATTTATTTCTTGATATCATCTTGACTTCCTCTCGTATGGAAGTTCTAAACCTATACCCTTTATTCCCCCTTTATGTTTTGAAGTGATCACCGGTTACAGATTGACATTTCTGGTTCCCTGTTTTCTGCCTTTTAATTTTTTTTTATTTTTGAGAGTTCTTTATCTACGTTGATATCTGTCTGATGTTGTCATGTGTTTTAATCTCAGGTTGTTGTTTGGTGTTGTTAGTTTTCAGACCGAAGGACTCCCTGTAACATTTTTTGTAAAGTTGGTCTGGTTTTTACAAATTCCCATAATTTCTATTTATCTGTCCTAATTTCACCATCATATTTGAGGGATAATTTTGCTGGATATATAATTCTTGGTTGGCAGTTTTTTCTATTATTCTCTTCTTTATGCTGGAAACAAGGTCACCAGCATGTTTCAGCTGTCAGGAAGGGGAAGGGCAGAAGTCCAGGGTAACATTTTCCTTTTTACTTAAGTAAGACAAAAGTTGCACACATCCTTTCTACTCCCATGTCGTTCATGAGAACTTTATTACATGACGAGAATTCCAGCAGAGGTCCTGGGAAATGCAGTCTTAGCTGGGTAGTCGTGTGCTCAACTTAAAGAGAGGAAGGAAGGAAGGAAGGAAAAATAAATTTTGTGGGAAAATTGCAGTCCCTGCCACAGATTTATATCACCAAAAAAGTTAATGACCATTCTTCTAGACCCCTACAATTCCACTTTCCTTCCAGAAAACACCTTCTTTTTGGAAGTTGACATCTTCAGCCTCTCCCAGTTGCCTCCATTTATAAGCTTGTAGGCCACTCACCAATATGGTTGGCACTGCCCCTCTGTTTTTCTTCCTATTCAGTCTCCAACCTTTACCCAAGAACATTTCATTAACCATGTAGACTGGAGTCAACAGGCTTTTTCTTAAAGGGCCAAATAGTAAATATTTTTTATTTTTCAGGCCATATGGTCATTGTCATGATAACTCAGTCCTTGTAGTGCAAAGGTAACTGTAGACAATATGCAAATGGATGGATGTGGCTGTGTTTCAAGAAAACTTTACTCACAAAAATAGGCAACCAGCCCACAGGCTATAGATTGCCAACCCTTGATGTAGACAATACACCCAACTTTCTACTTTATAGTTCCTTGTTTCCTGTAACTCTGCTGATCTTCAAAACTCCGTTTTACTCACCTATAACCTAGGAGGCAGTTCTACTCTGTTACATGGGGTTGCTATGAGTTGAAATCAACTTGATAGCACCTAATAACAACAACTATGGTCATACCCCCTCATCCCTGATAGTTCTCCAACTCTGTGATTGGTCCTACTTGTACCAAAAATTCATTTTTCTCGCTGTCTCATGTTCTCCTTTTCATTCTGTCAGATATCTGGTTCTTTGATATTCACCATTTCATTGATCCTTCTATTTTTTCCATGTCTAGTAGAATCCTTATGACATCTCTTCCTTTTCCTGAACTACTTTTTTGTCAAAACCTTCAATTTAATTGCTTCTTGTCATTTTACATTATCTACCAGTCAAAAGCCCAGATGTGGATCAGTTTCCTAAAATCCACATGCTTTAATTCTACTTCCAGATGAATCGTGAGATATGTGTATAAATTCTCCTAATTGTGTGAGTTGGAGGTACTATAAATGTCTGGGTTCTAATCTCAGTTTGGTCCTTATTGTGGATTGAAATGTGTCCCTCCAAGAAAATGTGTGTCAACTTGGCTGGTCCATGATTCCCTACTGTATGATTGTCCACCGTTTTGTCATCTGATGTGATTTGCCTATGTGTAGTGTCATGGATTGAATTATGTCTCCCCAAAAATGTGTGTATCAATTTGGCTGGGCCATGATTCCTGGTAATGTGTGATTTTTCTATATGTTGTAAATCCTGCTTCTATGATGTTAATGAGGGAAGATGGGTGGCAGTTGTGTTAGTAAGGCAGGACTCAATCTAGAAGATTGGATTGTGTCCTGAGGCAACCTCTTGAGATATAAAAGAGAGAAGTGAGCAGAGAGACAGGGGGACCTCATACCACGAAGAAAGCAGTGCCAGGAGCAGGGCGTGTCCTTTGGACCTGGGATACCTGCGTGGAGAAGCTCCTAGTCCAGGGGAACATTGATGAGAAGGCTGACAGGGAGAGAAAGCCTTCCCCTGGAGCTAACGCCCTGAATTTGGATTTTTAGCCTACTTTACTGTGAAGAAATAAATTTGTCTTTGTTAAAGCCATCCACTTGTGGTATTTCAGTTACAGCAGCACTAGATGACTAAGACATGTTGTAAGTCCTACTCTATAATATTAATGAAGCAGGATTCGAGGCAGTTATGTTAATGACTCCATCTATAAGATTAGGTTGCATCTTGAGTCAATCTCTTTTGAGATATAAAAGAGAGAAGCTAACAGAGAGACAGGGGGACCTCATGCCACCAAGAATGAAGAACCAGGAAGGGAGCGCGTCCTTTGGACCTGAGGTCCCTGTCCTGAGAAGCTCCTGGACCAGGGGAAGATTGATGACAAGGGTCTTCCCCCAGAGCTGACACAGAGATAAAGCTTTCCCCTGGAGCTGGCGCCCTGAATTTGGACTTGTAGCTGCCTAGGCTGTTAGAGAATAAATTTCTCTTTGTTAATGCCATCCACTTGTGGTATTTCTGTTATAGCAGCAGTAGATATCTAAGACAGTCTTCAACATTGCTTATTAATTTTTTATTGTCCTTAGTCAACCTTTCTTCTCATATCCTTAAGTGATTATTTCAAACCTTTAGTAAGATAGTTAAGTTTCCAACTTAATTCCCACATCTTCACACTTAGCAAAAGACCTTGCCTCATACTTTACCTAGAAAATTGAGGCTATCAGACATAAATTACCTCTAATTTCTGTACATCTTCAATACTCAAACTCGTAGACCTATTTTGGAATTCATTCTTTCTGTCTTACCTCCAATTTCCAGTAATTTTTGAGCAGATTCTAAGTATCACCCATGACACTAGGCTTATAGTATGCAATGAAAAATAAGATAGACACAATCCTGTCTTCACAGAACCAAGAATGTCTTTGCTGGCAACTTGATGCATCTATTTTTTATATCTCCCTCTCTTCTATATTTTTACATTATCTCTCCTCTCTTTCCTAGATCCTCTCCTTCAGCCTATAAATATACTTAGGTCTCTCCTATCTTAAAAAAAAAAAAAAAAAAAAAAATTCCGCTTAACTGTGTACTCTTTTAGCTAGCACTGTATCAGTCTCCTCTTCACAGCAACAGTAGGGTTCCTGTCTGCTTCATTGTATTGAGGTCACCATTGACACCCTAATGTTAAATCCAGGGAACTTTCCTATGCTCATCTTAATGGCCCTCTGTTGCATTTGCCACTGTTGAGCCTCTTTGAAATTGTCTTTTCCTTTTCCCATCACAGTCTCTTTAACGCAGAAAGGAAACTTGTAAAATTTAAAGAAGGCCAGTGTGGCTGGGGCATTAAAACAAAACAAAACAAAGAGTCTTCCAAAGTGTTGAAGGTAAGCCATGATTTGGATCTGGGCTCTCCAGCATCATCTGAAATTAACCTCATATTAGTTTAGAACTTTTCCATTCCAAGTAAGAGAAAACTGTACTTGAACTGACATAAATAGTAAAGGGGATTCATAGGCTCAAGTAACTGAAGGGATAATCAGGCTTGTTTACCAGGGCTCCAAGTGCACGTCTCTGCAGTTCTCCTGGCTTTGCCCTTCTCTGTGTGTGAGCTTCATCCCTGTCTGGTAGTAAGACTGGTTCCAGGCATCACATCCATATGAGAAATTGTCCAGAGGAAGAGTCAGGATTTCTTAGTGAATGCATGTTGTGTTTGAATTTACTGAATTTCACCAGACTAACTACTGAAGAGTCTTTAAGTCTAGGTCAGATTGCTTTCTCCTAGCAGCCCCCTGCAAGACACTCCTTGTTTCTCTTCTGCTTGAATTGATTAGGCCTGCCCATCTCTGGACCAATATCTATGTGAGGAGGGATGCAATAACTAGTTAGCTTCAACTAACCAAGGCACATGGTTGGAGATGAGGTCAAACTCACAGTTCACGTAGAGAGAAGTAAGGAGAAGAGACAACCTCCAAGTCACTTCAACAACTCACCTCCACTTTGTATTTCAGGAATATTGAACTTTTTTTTTCTAATCTTTTTTCCTAATTCCTTTCATTTTTCAGTACACATCTTAGATACAACCTACTCGTAGGAAATGTCTAAGGGTTCCTTGCCCTTCTTCAGTATTCTCATAGCACTCCATGCATTCCTTCTTGGTGATACTCTGTAGTTCTTGAATTACTTTCTTCCCGATTTGTGTAGCCCATGAGAGTGTAAACACCCAAATCAGAGAATTTCTTAGTCATCTCAGTATCCCCAGCTTCTAGCACAGTACTCTTTTGGCACAGAGTACATACTTAGTGAATGCATGTTGTGCTTTGTTTTACTGAATTTCACCAGACTAACTCCTGAGGAGCTTTTAAGTCTAGGTTGGTATTTCTCAAAGTGTTCCACAGACCTCCCCAGGGTTCCTGAGACCCTTTCAAGGGAGTCTGTGAAGTAGAAACTATCTTCATTATACAATAAAACCTGCGAAAGCCAGAACTTGTGTAAGACAGAAACCTGTCAGAGAAGGAAAACTCAAATATTTTCCACCAAAATAAGCTATAGAAAAGTGGTAAGACTGTACCCTGTCAAAAGCAGAAAACTTGCAAGACTCAGAAAAACAGGGCAGTCCCATCGAGTTTCAGCTCTCACAGTTTTCACTGTAATATTAAGGCATCACTTGTCTTTTTCACTGAATTGATATTTGCACTGATGGTGCAGAAGCAATGGTGGGTATAACTGCATGCTTCTTAGCAGGAATCCATACAGTAACACCAAACTCTGCTAGTAGTTATTGTACTTTTCACCATGCTCACTTGCAGTTTTTTTTTGTTTTTTTTTTAAAGCCAGTTTCACTTAGGGAAGTCCTTGATGAAGCTGTGTACTAGTTGCTGTTGAGTCCATTCGATTCTTCAAATGATGACCCCATGTATGTCAGAGTAGAGCTGTGTTCTATAGGGTTTTCACTGGCTGATTTTTAAAATAGTAGATCACCAGACTTTTTTTCCAAGGCCCCTTTGGTTGGACTCGAACTGCCAACCTTTCAGTTAGCAGCCGAGCCCATTAACCATTTGCATCACCCAGGGACTCTGATGAAGCTGTACAGATTATTAATTTGTTAAATGTTGACTCTTGAGTACATGTCCTTTTAATATTCTGAGTGACAAAATAGGAAGTACATTTAAAGCACTTATGCTGCAAACTGAGGTGCAATTATTTGAGTTTCTAGCTGACCTGTCTACATCTTTCTTGGAAAACCATTTGTACTTGAAAGAACAACTGACAAGCAAACTATGCCTATAGTTTGGTTATAGACTTGGTTATTTGGCCAGCGTTTCTTTGGAAATAAGCAAAACAAGCCTGGAAAACAACTGAAAGTGTTTGTTGCCAACGATAAAATTCAGGCTTTCGAGAGAAAAATTTGAATTTTTCAAAAACTTGTATCTGCCACAGTGAGCTTGACAGCTTTCCAACACTTGAAGACTTGTGATGAGATGGATGATGCTATTAATAAGTGAGAGTTTTTGAAATTGCATAATGAAATGTGCCCACATTTGGAAGATATATATAAATACATGAACCAGTATTTTCCAAATGACCAATGCATGATGTTTCAAAATCTTGCGTAGGAAAAAAAGCATATTCAAATTTTACCATGGACAATGGATTTTAATCAGAAGTGTACAAAATACTCAATATATGGTTTCAGTTTCCACATTGCCACTCACCTTTAAGAAATTAATACTTGTTGAGTTTTGGTGTATTAGCAAAGAAGAATATCCACAATTATCCACAATGGCTGTTAAAATACTCTCTCCCTTTCCCACTAGATATCTGTGTGAGACGGGATTTTCTTTATGTATTTCAACTACAATTATATGTTGTGGTATATTGAATGCAGAAGCAGAGATGAGAATCTGGGTCTCTTCTATTAAGCCAGGACTTAAAAAGATATGCAAAAATGTAAAACAATGCTTCCCTTCTATTTTTTTTTTTTGTGGAAAATATTTTTCATAAAATTATATTTTTTATGCAGACACGTAATGGGATATTGTTATTTTTAAATGTATCAATAGATATTTAAAACATTTCTCAGTTCTGATTTCAAATATGGTAAACATTTAATAGATATAGCCCATATAAACAAATGATTTAGGGTTCGCAGTCATTTTTAAGAGTGGAAGGGAGTTCTGAGACCAAGAAGTTGTGAACTGTGGACCTGGTTCACATGGCACCTCAGCTGGGAACTGACTCAAGGGGAATTAACTTTCTTTCATGTGGATATTGCAGCAGTGGGTTTATAACACTTCCCACAGCTTAACCTATTAGTTTGTATGCCTACTGTATTTTTATGCAAATAACATGTACCTTCTACATTTGTTTACCAACTGCTCCCTCCCCACCGTGACGTATTTTCATAAGTGAGCTGTGCTAATTTTTTTTTTTTTTTACAGAAAAATGTAACAAAAATTGGCATAGTGGTGCTTACCAAAACAGCTGGTGGGGGGAGGGAGTAGTTGGCAAACAAATGTAGAAGGTGCACGTTATTTGTGTAAAATACAAGATTTCTTCTAGTCTGTGAGTCAGTGCTAGTGCATATCTGATACTCAGTGCTTGATGAATGAGTGCATAAATGAATGAATGAATTAATGAATAAAGATCCCTGGTTTCCTCATTCTATTTCTCAATTCTATTTTTTGTTACAGAGTTATAACGAGCATCCAGTGGTTCCTTGGAGTGCAGAGCTTTGTACACACGCAGTAATCTCTACCGATTATGTTTGATTCGTTTCGTTGCCCTCCGCCCCACACTTTTAGCCATGTGGGAAATTCTATGGATCAGGAAGGAAAAGTGATTGACTAAGAATCTCATAGACATGGAACTTAAAGGGGCTTTCAGAGAGGCACTTCTTTAGCTACCTTCTTCAGGATTTTGGACAATCAGCGAGACTGGCAGACACGTTGTTATTGTTACCGGAAAGTCACAAGAGAATGCGATTGAGAGACTATGATGTTTAAGTCGACTGACTTATTTCCTAGAGGTTTTGAGACTAAAGGAAAGAGGGATGGTTATTGTTTTAGAGAACTTCTAGAATTCCTTGCCTTTAGGCATTGGAAGAGTTTGAGATACTTTAAGACAGTAACTGTAAACCCAAGGTCTTTCCATCTTCATTTATGATTAGAGGAGCAGAGCTGAAAGTTGATTTCTCCAAGGTTGCAGGTGAAAGAAACCCAGTGTCTAGGTCTTAGGCAATCCAAGGACCAGACCCTAGGACATCGGAGATTTAAGGATTTAAAGCACTCTGGAAGCACCTGTATTGGTATTTGCCAAATGTTTTTATAACAGGACACCTCTAAAAATAATATCTTTAAGTCTCCCTGGAGTAAACTGACATGTTTGCTCACAGCTGAAGGTGATAAATCTTGGGGGCTGGGCTACACCCGATCCCACTGGTTACCCCAAGGATAGGGGCTGAATATTGCCCCACACTTGCAGTTTATTTGCAGCATACCAGAATGTTATGGCCTACATATTGGGAATTTATTTTCTAGACCAAATTATCTTTGTGGGAAGGAACTGCACTGTCAGTATCCCATGTGTGGATTTTTCCGTGTTCAGTGAGAGATCACTGATAACCCTCTGTTTTAGTCATCTAGTGCTGCTCCAACAGCAATACCACAAGTGAATGGTTTTTACAAAGGGAAGTTTATTCTCTCACAGTCCAGTAGGCTACAAGTCCAAATTCAGGGCATTAGCTCCAGGCGAACACGTTCTCTGTTGGCTCTGGAGGAGAGTCCATGTCATCAGTCTTCCTTTGATCTGGGAGCTTCTCTGCGTAGGAACCTCAAGTCCAAAGGACACACTCTGCTCCCAGCACTGCTTTCTTGGTGGTATGAGGTTCCCATGTATCTCTGCTCGCTTCTCTCTTTTATATCTCAAACGAGATGGCATTAAGACACTAATCTTGTCAACCTCATCAATATAACCTCATCACAGTGATAGAATTTACAGCACATGAGGAGATCACATATAATCTCATCATAGTGGTAGAGTTTACAGCACATAAGGAAATCACATCAGATAACACAATCATACAATACTGGGAATCATGACCTAGCCAAGTTGCTACACACATTTTTTGGGGGACACAATTCAATCCATGACACCCTCCAATGCATTTGAAAGCTCTGGCACCTCCAGATTAGACAGGATTGCCTCTAAACCTTCAAGGCTGTTATCCAGTGGGTTAAACCAGCTGAAAGATAGTTTCAAACTACTGGATTCCACTCCCAGCTCCTGACCTGTGTTGGTTGCAGTCTTTTGGGCAACTCACATTCAATCCAGTAATCTGGCATAGAGATCATATCCCAGAATATCCCACGACATCATAAACAGTAAGTTAGAACTGTGGAAACATGTAAAAATGGTACTTTCCACAAGGACTCACTAAAATTCTAGCCAAACCTAAAGGCAAAGAAACTTGGCTTTTTGTTTACATGGGAACCTATTTAAGGCCAGCATTGCCTAAAGAATGGTACCTTATTATTTTGAATAATGTTAAACTTACAGAAAAGTTGTAAAAAAGAATGCAGAGAATTCCCGTATACCCTTCACCCAGCTTCTCCTAATTACCATCATGCCTAACTCAAAACTAAGAAGTTAGCATTGATATGAGATTTTTAGGTGGAGCATGGGCTATCATTTTTTAAAATAAAATATTTAAACATATTAGAAGACATGTACATTAGGGAGCCCTGGTGGTGCAGTGGTTAAGAGCTTGGCTGCTAACCAAAAGGTTGGCAGTTCGAATCCACTGCTCCTTGGAAACCCTAAGGGGCAGTTCTACTCTGTCCCATAGAGTTGCTGTGAGTTGGAATCGACTCTACGGCAACGGGTTTATGTGCATTAGAAGAAAATAGGCACGTCAAACCCACAATTTCATTGATTTGTTATTAAGATTTGGATTAAGCAAAAAATTGATTTAAAGAAATTTTAATTCAAAAAATGAAAGTGGTTAAAATTTCAGATGGTACATGGACATGGCAAAAATTAAATTATGAAGGTATTACTTGAATGACTGACATTTGGAAATGTCTGTCAAGGTAAATGCATAATTTAGAAATTTTAAGAATATGCCACCTTTCCTGTACTATCCTGTAGACCCTCCTAGGATAATGGCTTCCCAGTGTGGGCTTTACAGGGGCCAGTGCTGAGTGATTTGCATTCTCTGTCCAGTTGGTTGATAGTGGTCAAACCTAGACTAACATCTCTGCACATGTCCGTAGCAAAATTGACTTCCCTATAATTCTCACATTACAATGTAGATTGATGATTATAGTGGTGATGATGGAAGTTAATGTTCTTCATAAGACTGGACATTGACAACAACTTGGAAATGTTCGCACTAGAGGGAGATTTGAGAGGGAAATGTAAATTATCCAGTTAATGGATTTTCCCCAGTATAAATGCAAAAGCTGCTTTCATCTTCAGGTCACCATGTAAATCACGCTGCCGCTTGGCAGTTTTATGTTCTCCCACCTTCTGTACAGAGGTGATTACTAAGAACTCTGGAGCAGGGTAGCTATTCGAGGGGTTTAGATGGCCATGAGGGGTGTTCAGAAGACTAGGAGGACTCATGTTAAATCTAGAAGAGAATATACTAACCATATCTGTCTTCTGAAGTTCAGCCTCTCCACCTCCCTGAGGAGTCAGAATCACTTTAAATGATTTGTGGCTCTTGAAGCCCTGCCTTACGTGTTAACATCCCCTCCCTTCTTTTCCCTAGCTCAAAGAACCTTGATTGCTCGTGCGTGTTCTCTTTGTTAGTGATTGAAAATTTGGTGAGGCATAGGGTTTAAATGAAAGTTCATCCCCCCCAGTTTCACTGTCCTTACAGAAATCAGGAACTTGCTAGATTAAATAATGACCTTCAGATAGAGCACAAGTGCTTTTTGGTACAAGGTGCAGTTTTGGAATTTTTTTTAACCAGAGTCTTTCCCAGTGAAAGTAGACCCAATTCTGCTAACTTCCAGATGCCCTTGCTCCCCCTCCTCATTTTTTTTTTAATATGAAATCTTGGACCTGAAAATTAATAGCAGTGTATAAAGGGCCATTTGATTGGTAGCTACTACTTAGCAGTCTTCTTCCATATCTTTCTCGTTTATACTCACCGGGCTTTCTAGACCTCTCAGCATCTGGCATTCCAGGGTACTTTTTCCAAGTCCTGGGATACTCTGGAATAAGAGGTTAAGTGTTCTCATTTCTAAATAACAGGAACATGAAATGTAGTTAATGTATTTCTAATGTGAAATACTCTATTTCTGCATTGATTTTTATTTATCAGCTTTTTTTTCCATCCTTTTATCTCATTTTCTGCGTTTACTAATCATGTAACCACCAATGACACATAATAAGCATAATTTAAAAAAAACAACAGTAATTTGACCACTGAGCCACATGCCGACCACCTTGCAATGTGTAATTATTATTTTTATTGTCTTAACCAACAATAATAACTACAGAATAAATGTGACCAAAGGGAGCCATCATCAGAGCATGTCTACATGACCATTAAAGCTGGAGTTAATGGTATAATGATGTGTTCAGTTCCCTGAGGTCACCATGTTACTGGTAGAAATGGATACAGCCCGCCCAATACATGATGACCATCCTGTAAATTGGGTCATTTATTCATTCTAACTTGGCAGGTGGGAGCTGCTACACTTCATGTGGACTGAAATGTTCTGCTAACCACTGACGCTGACGCTAACTAACCTGTTGATGATTTCGCACAGTTAAGTACGAAAGCATGGCACACAGCTATGCCTTGATTTTGCCTCAAGTTTCCATTTGTGAAGTACTTATTGTTGGGGTTGAGCAAACCCAATAAATGTCCCCCTTCTTCTCCACTTTGGGTCCAGAATCATTTGAGTGCCAGAGTGAGACAAGAGACAGGCAGTTGGAAATGAAAATAACTCCTTGATTACTGATACAACTATGCTGGGAGACATGGTTTACGATGTGGGCAAAAGGCTTGCTTGACTTTTTAACTAAACTTACATTCCCCAAATGCCAGGCCTCCTTGGAAATAGAGCTGGCCTGCTCTGCACCTGCAGAATGTGTAGAACAAAGCAGAAGGTGGGTTTTCTTCAGGTAGGCAGATGCCAACAATATCCAGAGAAAGAAGCAGTGGAAGGGGCAGAGCCCTGCCAGCTCAGTTCTTTTTCCCATGCTCATCTATCAGATAAGTTTCTCCTCTTCTATGAGGCAGGCAAGGGCAGAGAGGGCAACAGTGCTGCCCTAATGGAGACTTCTTACAGATGGAAGCCCGAATCTAGGGAAAGGCGGTTCCCCACCACCCCCAGTACTCACTGTGCCGCGTCTTGTGCTAAGTACTTTACCTCCATTATCTTAAGCATCACAACAGTCCTGTGAAGTAAGTGCTATTTTATTAATATACAAACTAACGCTTAGTAAGGTAAGTAGTTTCTCCAAGATCACACAGCTAGAAAACAAGTGAACAAAATTTATTCTCAGATCTACCTGACCCAAAGCCTATGCTCTTAACAACAGCACTGTGGGGTCTCAGACGTTTGACATTTAATAGCATTTCTCACCATAGCATGCACCTGGATGTAGTACTGTATCTCTCTGCTATCTGGATTTTACTGTCTGTTCAATGGGGAGAACAATCCTGACCTAGATGAGAGAGCTCTTACAGGGAATAGATGGTAAAGAATGATTGTAAATTATTGCTAACTACACACTCAGACACTCAGGGAATCCACATATAATAGGGATAATAGAGTGCGCCCAGGCTTTTTTCAAAATCGTCTTTATCTGTGAACTGACACATGCCGGGGGAAGGTCAGCCTTATTTCCCATAAAGTGATAAGTAGGGACACGTTGTGCTTAGAAAATTCTTACATTCACTTGTCCATCCACAAGATGTTTATAGGATGTTCACTCTGTACCAGGAGGCATGGGGCTAAGTTAGGGGGATATTTTGATGGGATAGATAGTGCTCCCGTGATCTAGGACTATGAGATCCAGTACATACCTGTAAAAGGACAGGTAGTTAAAAAATAACACCTGCTTGGCCATTGTGGCTTCTTGACAGAGCCATTTCAGCTAGTGTAACTCCCATTTTTATCAAAAACACTTTCACAGCATTTGGCTGTCTGTAGTATCCTTATGATGATAGCATTCATTCATTCATTCATTCAGTTAGATGCTTGAAGGGGGCTTTGAAGCCATGTGCTTATTTATCAAGGTTCTCCCTGACTGAGGACAGTTGGAAGATTTTTTGAGCTCAAAATGGCAGTGTTTTGGAGATGCTTTCACTCATTTGGTAGTTAGTGGGATTTGACTTATTTACAAGTATATTGTTTTCTTTATATGCCAAGTGCAAGCATCACTCAGCTGTACATGGGAAAGCTTGCTAAAGTGATTTATTTTGTAGGTGATAAAATGACCTTATAAAGAAAGCAGTGTAAGTGCTTTGGATGTTGGGTCTGTGACTCCTGTTGGGAACACTTTCCCCATGGACCCCTGGAAGAGTAACGAGAACAGTGAGTAGAGGTTTTCCCACCTCTGCCATACCCTCTCGCTGCTTTTTGTAGACAAAGTCACTGAACTCTGTTATGTTGTGTTTTCTACTGGTAAAATTAGAATAACAATTACTACCAGATAAATCCTGAAAACTCACTAGGTTTTCCCCTGGTTTCTAATATACTTCCTGTTATTTAAGGTTCTCAATCATTTCCACAATGTCTTCTGTTCCTTCAAACCTCTGCTGTTTGTTCCAGCAAGGCCACCCTCATCACTGCATCCAGGTACCCTCTTTGATTGAAGCTCCATGCTTCTGTTCAGGCCTGTATGCCTTGGCCCTACTTGGTTCATATCATTCCCTTCCTTCTGGAAAGCTCTTTTCACCTTTCTCTGTTCCTTGAAATACAACTCATTCTGCAAGAACCAGCATGAGTCTCTCTCTTTGATAAAGACCTTCCATAATTGTTCTGTCTCACATGACTATTCCTTACCTCCAAAGTCCCACAGCTCTTGTTATCTGCAACTCTCATTATTTTATATTACTTAACTGTTTACTCTGTTTGTTTTTCTCGACAGCTAGACATTAAGCTCATATATACAAGATACTACTTCTTTTTTCTTTCTTTTTTTTTTTATTGTACTTCAGGTGAAGGCTTACAGAACAAATAGTTTCTCATGAAACAGTAGTACACATATTGTTTTATGACATTGGTTAATGACCCCTCAACATATCAACCCTCTAACTTCTCAACCTTTTTTTTTTTTGGTGAAAATACACATAGCCAAAGACACACCATTTCAAAAATTTCTACATACACAGTTCAGTGACATTGACTACGCTCTTCCATTGTGCTGTTATTCTCACTTAAGATGAAGGCTTACAGAACAAAATCGTTTCTCATTTAACAGTTACAACAAATGTTACCCTATGACAATGGTTAACAATCTCACAACACATCAGCAATATCCTTACTCAACCTTGGGTTCCCTATCACCAGCTTCCTTGTCCCCTTCTGCCTTCTGGCCTTTGTCACTGGACTCCTGTACCTCGTTAGTCTCATTTGGTTTATGGGGCTGTCCACTCCCAGGCTGAACGGTGAACCTGAGAGGTAAATTCACCACTGAGCTAAAAGGGTGTCTGGGGGCCATACTCTCGGGGTTTCTCCAGTCTCCTTTAGGCCGGTAAATCTGGTCTTTTTTTTTTGTGAGTTAGAATTATGCTCTACATCCTTCTCCAGCTCTGTCCAGAACCCTGTTTCATTTTTTTTGCAGATGGATATCCAGTTTTGCCAGCACCGTTTGTTACAAAGACTGTCTTTTCCCCATTTGATGGACTTTGGGCCCTTGTCGAAGATCAGGTGACCGTAGGTGGATAGATTTACACCTGGGTTCTCGATTCTGTTCCATTGGTCAATGTAACTGTCATTGTACCAGTACCAGGCTGTTTTGACTACTGTAGCTGTATAGTAGGTTCTGAAGTCAGGTAGTGTGAGTCCTCCAACTTTATTCTTCTTCTTCAGTAGTGCGTTACTTATTCGGGGCTTCTTCCCTTTCCATATAAAGTGAATGATTATTTTTTCCAACTCTTTAAAGAACGTTGTATTTGGATCGGGATTGCATTGTATTTGTAAATTGCTTTGGGTAGAATTGTCATTTTCACAATGTTGGGTCTGCCTATCCATGAGCATGGTATGTTTTTCCATTTATGTAGATCCCTTTGGGTTTCATGCAGTAGTGTTTTGTAGTTTTCTTTGTATAGGTCTTTTACATCCCTGGTCAGATTTATTCCTAAGTATTTTACGTTTTTAGGGGCTATTGTAAATGGTATTATTTTCCTGATTTCCTTTTCATCGTTCTCCTTATTGGTGTATAGGAAGCCAACTGATTTTTGAATGTTTATCTTGTATCCTACTACTCTGCTGAATCTTTCTATTAGTTCCAGTAGATTTCTCATGGAGTCTTTAAGGTTTTCTATGTATAGTATCATCTCATCTGCAAACAGGGACCGTTTAACTTCTTCATTACCAATCTGGATGCCCTTTATTTCTTTTTCTTGCCTTATTGCTCTAGCTAGAACTTCCAGCACAATGTTAAATAGGAGTGGTGATAAAGGGCATCCTTGTCTTGTTCCTGTTTTCAAGGGGAATGTTTTCAGCCTCTCTCCATTAAGAATGATGTTAGCCATTGGTTTTGCATAGATGCCCTTTATTATGTTGAGAAATTTCTCTTCTATACCTATTTGATTGAGAGTTTTTATCAGGAACGGGTGTTGGACTTTGTCAAATGCCTTTTCTGCGTCAATTGAGATGATCATGTGATTCTTTTCTTTCCTTTTATTTATGTGGTGGATTACGTTGATTGATTTTCTAATGTTGAACCATCCTTGCGTACCTGGTATGAATCCTACTTGGTTGTGGTGTATTATCTTTTTGATATGATGCTGAATTCTATTGACTAGAATTTTGTTGAGAATTTTTGCATCTATATTCATGAGAGATATTGGTCTGTAATTTTGTTTTTTTGTGACGTCTTTGCCTGGTTTTGGTATCAGCGTTATGCTGGCTTCATAGAATGAATTTGGAAGTGTTGCTTCCTCTTCTATGCTCTAAAATAGCTTGAGTAGTACTGGTACAAGCTTTTCTGTAAATGTTTTGAAGAATTCTCCTGTGAAGCCATCTGGGCCAGGGCTTTTTTTGTTGGGAGTTTTTTTGTTACCTTTTCAATCTCTTCTCTTGTTATGGGTCTGTTCAGATTTTCAACATCACTTTGTTGTAGTTTGGGTAGGCCGTGTGTTTCTAGAAATGTATCCATTTCCTCTAGGTTCTCAAATTTGTTGGAGTATAGTTTTTCATAATATTCTGTTATAATCCTTTTTATTTCAGTTGGGTCTGTTGTAATGTCCCCCATTTCATTTCTTATTTGGGTTATTTGTGTCCTCTGATGTTTTTCTTTTGTCAGTCTGGCCAGTGGTTTGTCGATTTTGTTGATTCTTTCAGGGAACCAACTTTTGGTTTTGTTGATTCTTTCTATTGTTTTTCTGTTCTCTATTTCATTTATTTCTGCTCTGATCTTTACTATTTCCTTTCTTCCTGTGGTTGTGGGTTTTTTTGCTGTTCTCTTTCTATTTGTTTGAGTTCTGTAGTTAATGTTTTGATTTTGTCCCTTTCTTCTTTTTTGATATGTGCATCTATTGCTATAAATTGTCTTCTGAGGACTGCCTTTGCTGTGTCGCAGAGGTTTTGGTACGATGTGTTTTCATTCTCATTTGATTCTAGGAATTTTTTGATTCCCTCTCAGATTTCTTCTATTACCCAGTGATGTGTAAGCAGGGTATTATTGAGTTTCCATGTAGTTGATTTTTTTTCCTTGCTCTTTCTATTGTTAATTTTTGCCTTGATGGCATTGTGGTCAGAGAAGATACTTTGCATTATCTCAGCATTTTGAATCTCATTGAGGATTGCTCTGTGGCCTAAGATGTGGTCTCTTCTGGAGAACGTTCCATGTTCATTGGAAAAGAATGTGTACTTTGCAGTGGTTGGATGGAGTGTTCTATATATGTCTATGAGGTCAAGTTGGCTGATTGTGCCATTTAGGTCTTCTGTATCTTTGCTGAGTTTCTTAGTTGTTCTGTTCTTTACTGAGAGTGGTGTGTTGAAGTCTCCTACTATTATTGTGGAACTGTCAGTTTCTCTTTTCAGTGTTGTTAGAGTTTGTTTTATGTGTTTTGGACCCCTGTCATTGGGTGCATAGATGTTTATTATGGTTATGTCTTCTTGATGGATCGTCCCCTTAATCATTATATGGTGTCCTTCTTTGTCTTTTATGGTAGATTTTGTTCTAAAGTCTATTTTATCTGAGATTAGAATTGTCACTCCTGCTCTTTTTTGGTAGTTGTTAGCTTGATATATTTTTTTCCAACCTTTGACTTTTAATGAATTCACATCTTTGTTTCTAAGGTGTGTCTCTTATAGACAGCATATTGATGAATCCTGTTTTCTTATCCATTCTGTCACTCTCCATATCTTTATGGATGCCTTGAGTCCGTTCACATTCAGTGTAATTATTGATAGATGTGAGTTTGTTGCTGTCATTTTGTAGTGCTTTCTTTGTGGTGCTGAAGTTTTGTTTGTTCTTCTTACTCTCTTGTGCTACGTTACTTTTGTTTGTGGGTTTTTTTTCATTGGTTTTGTTTTTGCTGAGACTTTATGTTTTTCCCCTTTATTTTTATGAGTGTGTTTGTTAACTTTCTTTGTGGTTACCATGAATTTTACCCTTGTCTTTCTAAGTTTGAAGCAGTCTACCATTACTTGGTATCGCCTTGCCTTCCTCTCCATTAGAAGGTTCTATACCATGCCGTTTATTCCCTCTTTCATTGTTTTGATGTTGTTGTCATCCATTGATTGACTGTTCTGATTACCTGTTGTATTTCTTTTGGTTTTGGATAGTCCTCGAGAGTTCATTTCCTAGATTGGTATCTGGCTCGTACGATCCTGTGTCCTAGGTTCTGTCTGTGGGCTGAAGCTGTTTGTCCTCAGATTGAAGAACTCCCTTTAATAATTCTTGTAAGTTTGGTTTGACTTTTACATATTCCCTTAATTTGTGTTTGTCTGGAAATGACCTAATTTCACCATCAAATTTGAAGGAGAGCTTTACAGGATATATTATTCTTGGCTGGCAATTTTTTTCTTTCAAGATTTTGTATATGTCATCCCATGGCCATCTTGCCTGCATGGTTTCTGCTGAATAATCTGAGCTTAGTGTTATTGTTTCTCCTCTGTATGTGACTTCTTGTTTTTCAGGTGCTGCTCTCAGGATTCTTTGTTTGTCTTTGGATTTGGCGAGTGTGAATATGATATGCCTTGGTTATTTTATTTTGGGGTCTCTTCTATATGGGGTTCATCGAGCTTCTTGGATGGCCAGCTTTTCATCTTTCATGATATTGGGGAAGTTTTCTGTCAGCAGTTCTTCAATGATCCTCTCTGTGTTTTCTGTTTTCTCTCCCTATTCTGGAATTCCAATCACTTGAAAATTTTTGCTTTTGATTGTATCCCACATAGCTCTCAGGGTCTCTTCATTTTTCTTTGTTCTTTTTTCTGAGTTTTCCTGAAACAGTTTGTATCCAAGTGTTTGTCTTCAATTCCACTGATCCTGTCTTCCACCATTTCAAATCTGCTTCTCAGCCCTTCTATGACACTGTCCATTTCGGAAATCTTGTTGTTTATCTTTTGGATTTCTAATTGTTTTCTTTGTATAATTTCTAGTTGTGAATTTATTTTGGCATTTTGTTCCTGCATTATTTTCCTGAATTCTTCCAATTTTTTGTCTGTATTTTCCATGAATTTGTCTATTTTTTCCTCATTTTTGTCTGGTTTTTGCTTCAGCTCTTGGAGAATTCTGAGTATTAGAGATTTGAATTCCCTATCAGGTAGTTCTTGTGCATTTTCTTCCAGAGGAGAGTCATCTGGTGTTTTATTTTGGACACCTACTGGAACCATCCTGTCCTGTTTTTGTAAATGTTTTGATATTGTCTGCTGTCTTCGGGGCATTCAGTAGTTATTTTTCTTGTTTATTGATTGTAGATTTGTTTGTTTCATCCCTTTTTTAAAAGAAGATTTGACTTATGTCTGAGCAGGTGGGCTGTGTGTTCTTTGTTGTTTGCTCTTTTGTGGACACAATACTTTTCGCTCTCTTCTTCAACTGGCAGGGTCAGTCACTCAGATATGGTACAGCAGGGCAGGTCTAGCTGAAGAGGAGTTACTGGGATGGGTTGTTTGTGGCACTTACTACAGCCACCAGAGCAGGTCGGTAATCAGTGCAGGGGAGGTTCCATTTGGCCGTGCCTGTGCTGCTTGGTGGTGTGATGTCAAGCGCACGGTGCAGGTAGGCAGGATGCAACAGGGAGATTGTTATGTGTGGGGCTAAGATGGATATGGGAGAGAGGAGAGAGGAACAGGGGCAAAAACATACAAAGAAAAAAGAATGCCAGGGGAGCTTGCTGTTGGAGTGGAGAGATGAGAGACTATGAAATGGAGAAAAACAGAAAGGGGAAGAGGAAGAAAAGAAAAGAATGAATAAATAAAAATCAGAAAGGTTAAAGAACCGCCAAGTTCCCAGGGATCGCACCGGTGCAGCTAAGAGGTCTGGGGAAGTTGCTCTCAGGTATTGCAGTACAGCCTGGCTAGAAGGCATAGAGGTATACAATGCCAGGTATTCAGAGAACAGAAAGAGAAGGAAGATATAGAGAGATGAGAAACTGAGCAATGAAGAAAGACAAAAAGGGAAAAAGAGAAAAAAAAAAAATTAAAAAAAAATACAAAAACAAGAAAGGCCCCCAAAAGAAACAAACAACAACAACAAAAACAAACAAACAAACAAAAAAATCAATGAAAAAAGAAATGCCCTCAGGGATCCCTCTGCACATCTGTGCAATTCAAGGGGGAGTCTCCTTGCCACACAGCTCCGCCTGGCCATAAAGGGCTCCCAACTCAAGAAAAGGAAAAGAAAACAAACAAATAATTCAAAACAAACAAACGAACAAAAGTCACGCGATCCCACCAGCGCGGCAGCCCAGACTGGGTAGCAGCTCCACACTCGAATGGAGCTCCACAGCCCCTCAGGAAGAAGCAAAGATGGTGCACGGAGCCAGGTACTTGAGCGAAAGGAGGGGTAGGTGGTGAGAGTCAAGGAAGAAATTAAAAAAAGCAGAAAAAAAAAGCAACACTAGCAGCCAACAAATGGTACTCAGAAAGCCAGCTAGTGCAGGCTGGTGTTTCTGGACAAGAGACTGTGTCCGGGGGAGGCAGAGTGGGCTGAGTGTTGGTGAAGAAGGGTATGGAGTGGGAAAGCGTATATCACAAATTACTGGAGCTCTGCAGCCCCTCAGGAAGAATCAAAGGTGGCGCACGGAGCGATGTCTCGAGCGAAAGAAGGGGTGGGTGGTGAGAGGCAAGGAAGAAATCCAAAGAAGCAGAAAAAAGCAACACCAGCAGCCAACGAATGGCACTCAGAGAGCCGCCCATTCTGGTGTGTGGAATCAAAGCAGCTGGTGTTTCCCAGTCAAGAGATTGTGGCCGTGGGAAGCAGAGGAGGCCGAGTCAGGGTGAAGAAGGATGGGGGGTGGGAAAGCGTATATCACAAATTACCAGTTGTTTTGTCTCCCGCTGGATGCTCCGTGAGTCTGCTTTCTCGTACCCACTGTTTGCTGGTCTCCGATGGAGTCCAAGATGGTGGATCCGCGCTGCGTTAGGTTGTAGGGGACCTCTGCATGAATCTCTCCTCGCTCTCCGTTCTCTGTCAGTTTTCTCACTCCATTTGGTGCTTGGCTGAGTTCTTTATCTCTTCATTTGATGTTTTAGGGTTTCAGGATTGTTGTATTCTCTGTTCGGCTTAGTTTTTCTGATCTTTGCTGTGGAGGGATGGCGTGGTGCTTCTGCCTAGAGTGCCATTTTGCCGGAATTCCCCTCAAGATACTACTTATGTGTCTTTCATGTCCTTGTCGGATCACGGCACAATGCTGTGCTTATCACTGGTACTCAATAAGTAGTGACAGAATCAGTTTGTGAGTCCTTGTCTGCTGAGATGCGCTAAATCCCAAACACTGTTGTTGCCTCACACAGGGAAGGATTTTTCCAAGAACTCTCATTTCCTTCCTCAGTTTTCTGTGTGGTGGAGTGGAAAGAATATGGACTTTGGTGTCAGACGATCCACCACTTATTCACTGAATGACCATAAACCACACCAGTTGCCATTGAGTCAATTCTGACTCATAATCAGAGTAGAACTGTGCTCCACAGGGTTTTAAATAGCTGCTCCCCCCCACCCTCCACCGGAAGCAGATTGCCAGGCCTTCCTTTCTTCTGAGGTGCTTCTCAGTGGACTCGAACCTCTAACCTTTCGGTTAGCAGCCGGAGTGTATTAATCATTCCTATCACCCATGGACTCCTGAATGAACATAGCCGAGTTTTATCCAAAGCCTTTGAATCTTGGTTGCATCATCTTCATAGGAAAGATAATAATACTTTTCTCGCAAGAGTGAAGGAAATCATTTATGTAGGGAACCTGGCACAGTGTTTGGCACTGAGGAGATGCATCTCTGCCTACTTCTGCTGGACTCCACCGAGGCTGCACCATTTTTTCTGCCTTCAGTCAGGTAGCTCTCAAATGCCCATTCCTTTTCTGTTCAATGATAGCCTGATTAATGAAGGTTTTCTAAGGAATCTGAGCTTCGGGCAAACAAACTCACAAAAAACCACCTCTAAATATTGTGAAGCAGAGCTGTCCGGGTTCATTAACATGACAAAACCACCCCAGGACACAGCTGTTTGTCCTAGTCCAGTTGAAGGGGGAGCCATGTTGGCTCAGCAAAATGACCAAGTGTTCTAAATATATCTGGGTCCACTGTCTCCTCTTTCTGTACTTTTCCCTCTTCATTCCCTCCTTTGGGAACCAGTTATTCCTCAGTGGCCTCCCCTCCACCCCTCCAGAAAAACCATGAAGGAGCCGATTTAATTAATACTGTTTGATTAAGTGATTGTAGTTGAATTTGAATGAGTTTCAGCTGATGTGTTACTCCAACCTGCAGTTATGTTTTAAGTCTTTTTATATCTATCGTGGAATAGGATGCTTTGTTCCAGGATAAGGGCTCTCCAGCACCGGCAAGCAGTGAGATTTTCTGGATCAGGGAGATGCTACAATCCCAGTCTGCCTGTTCTAAGGTTGATCCTGAAGATAAACCAAGTTTAGCATTTGTAAGTGATAGTATGTTTTGGCTTGGAAGTAGAATCTCTCTTCTTCCCCATGGCACTGGGTCCCCTGTCTCCTCACCTGGTGAGAGTTGACTGGGGGTGGAGTGTGAGGCTCTAGATTTCTGGAGTTTGTTCTGGTGACTGACAAGGAGTAGGTCCCAAACAAACTAAACCTGTTGCTGTCCAGTCGATTCTGACTCATAGTGACTCTGTACGACACAGTAGATCTGCCCCATAGGATTTCCATAGAGCGGCTTGTGGATTCGAACTGCCAGCCTTTTGGTTAGCAGCCATAGGTCTTAACCACTGCACCACCAGGGTGGGTAGAAAAGTGAATACCTTGCCATAAGTCCCTTCCAACATCTGGAGGACTCCTTTCCCTGCCATTGGTCATCTGGAAGGCACCTCCTCCCTCCCTTGAATGCTGATGTCTTAACCTCATTCTAAACTCTACCCTCATCATTTTCTATTCTAATATGCATAGATACATATGTTATGTTTTCCAATCCACTAGATGCTATTTTAGTTAGTATTTTTCACTGATAGACTTTCCACATCATAAAAATCGTCATAAATCACAACAGGCAGAGTAGCATAGTAGAAAGACTATTGGATGAAGAGGCAGGAGATCCAGTGTGATAGTTAAGGTTGTGGGTCAACTTGGCTAGGCCATGATTCTCAGTTGTTTGGCAGTTATGATGTGGTTTGGCAGTTATGTAATGATGTAATCATCTCCATGAGATCTGATAAAATGTAAGCACACCACTCCTGGTACCAAATATCTTAGGCTGAGTTCTCTAGACACCCAGGTTCAGTTGATTCCACATTGGCCCTCACTATTTTCCAAACCCAGCTCTGGGTGCTGGAGATCCAAAAACAGTTAATGCTGCATCTGAGCCTTCACAGGCCTCGAAGGTTTGGGCTCCAACTCTGCCTCTAGGTAACTGTGATCTTGGACGAGTACATTTACCTCCCTGGTTATATTATATACAATGATGGCATTGGAGTAGGTGACTCTAATGCCCATTCCACCTCTAGATGTTATGAATCTGTGTGCAGCAGACCTGCTTCTGGGAATTAATACTTCAAAATAACATTTTTGTACTGTAACAGCCCTTCTTGTCTGATATCCTTGAACTCTTCTTTGTCTCTTAGATTAATTCCAACTTAGTTAATAATGTCTAGGGCTGAGGAAAAGCATGTGATTAGGACCTGTGCTCTTCAATAACAGATGCTTGCTGGAATTAGAGGTAACCTGTTCCACTTGGTTTTTCCTTTTTGAATCATGTGTCTTTCTTGATTCTTTCTCTTGTCTTCACCAGCCCCTTTACTTGCACATGTTATCAATACCTGCTATGTTTATTTCATCTGTTAGTATAATTGCTCAGCATATGTGTCATGGATCTTTATAATCACATCCACATAGACTTCTTTATTATATTTTCCTAATGTTCCATACTAGTATTGACTAACCCAGTGGTTCTCAACTGGGCGCAGTTTTCCCTCCTAGGAAACATTCACCAATGTCTGGAGACATTTTTGGTTGTCACAACTAGGTGGAGAATGCTTCATGCATCTTATAGGTAGAGGCCAGAGAAGCTGCTAAACATTTTACAACGCACAGGACAGGCCCCGCAACAAGTAATTATGAGGTCTAAAATGTCAGTAGTGCTGAGGTTGAGAAACTGTAGTATAACCATTTTTAATTCCTTCAGAGCAGAAACTAAGTATGGTCATTTCCATGTAAATAGCACTTAGCACAGGGCTGCATAACAAGAAAGAGAAGAAATGATTTATTGTTTTACTAACTTCTGGGTAGGTGAACAGAGCACCAAACTGCTAGGTAGGTGACAGTAATAGCATTTAGTCTTCTTTCCATCTTGCAGGCACATCCAGGAAACCGGATAGGGAAGCCTGTCTAAATCCATGTTTATGATACTTCAGTCTATTTGAGCTGTCTAAAGAAGACTCTGTAGAGATATTTAGCCAAATGCAATAAGACTAAACACTCTCAGGAAATCTAGTTAAGGTATGTTCAAAAGAGGATATTGCGTATGAGAATAGCGACAAGGATGGCAGCATTGACTTCTGAGGCATAAGGGTGGCTACTGTGAGTGAAAAGAGTAAGCAAGAACCTTGAGTAGGGTGAGATTTAACCGGACCATGGTGTTAGCATAGTGTTAGGCTCTCTTAATGGACACCAGTTGTGTTTTCTTCAGGAAGAGGGGTCATGTAGCCTGGCATTTGTTTTGCTTTATTTCATAACTCTCAAGTTAGAGCTACTGTTTCTCTGTAAACCTGTGATAAAGTATTCTAGAACAGCGCTTGTAAAACTTTAATATGCATATGAATCACCTGGGGATTTTGCTAGAGTGCAGACTCACTTTTACTAGGTCTAGGGTGGGACCAAGCTGCTACATTTCTAACATGCTGTAGATGATGTCCATGCTGCTGGTCCATGGACACACATTGAGTGACAAGGTTCTAGAATGTTAAAGCTGGCAAGTACTTCAAAGTTCATTTAGTCCAAACCTCTATTTGACCAATGATGATACTAAAGACTGGAGACTCCAGGACGTCATGGAAAGAGCATGGTGACTAGAGGTCTGGGTCCAGCTCAGGGACTATACCTTTTCGCCCCCTATGTCCCCTAGCCCCCACTGCACAATCTTTGACAAATCACTTAGCGTTGCTGGGCCTTGGCTTTTTCTTTTTAAAAACGAGTGGGCTGTGGTCCTGCTGTGGTCTGTGGATTTCTGCTATAGCTGGGCTGTCATTTTTTCCATGCCTGTGTCATTTGGGGGCCAGCAGTCACTGCTGCTCATGGCTCTTTTTCTGCTGTCTCGAGGAAATGGATGTGGGGAATGCCAGAAGCAGGGCTGGGTGGGCAGAAGATTGCTGGAAGTTGGTGGTGGGGTGCTGGCAGGATAAGCAGGGGCCATCTTTGTTTGGTGAGTGCACTTCTTTGAGATGGGCTCTAACCTTGATCATGGCTGAATCCTGACACCCATCGAGCTGGCTCACAGCCACTACTGATGTGATGAGATGCACAGAGCCTAATGGGAACCGGCATTCCTCTCTGCTGAAAAATGAGGCCACAAAGCAAAAGCAGCATCCTGTGGCCGTAAGCACATCTAGCTGCCCCTCCATGGATAGCAAATGTTCTCTTAGAATTCTAGGGACGGCACGTCTATTAATATTGCATCAGGGGCAGAGAGGAGAGGGGAAGGAAGGCGAGAGGGGAGCCCTGTGTCTTCATGCGCTTGAACATCTTCATTATTCATCTGCTGTAATGTTTTCCCTGGCATCTTGTTGCTTTTCAGGTCATTGTTATAACTAACAAAATGAATAGCTTTGGACATCCCTCTGGGAATTCCTAAGGCATTTCTCAAAACTCATTTGAAAATAATGATTATACTCTTCTTATAGGATGGTTATTACTGCTTTAAGCTTCCTGTCCCTGCTGTATGCATTCTTAACCACCTCACCTTTGCATTCTATAGTAGCATCCAGTGACGTCATTTTTAAAACTTGAGGGGGGTAGTCAGTATTTTGAGCAATAAAGACCCATTGTTTTCCACTGAAATTTTCTTTGAGGATTTTTGCACACATCAGGTAATAAATCTCCTTTGTATACCTCTAAAACATTAAGGAAAGGAGGGTATCTCCTTTCTTTCTCTTTTGGATAATAGCAAGACCAAAACACAGCTGTTTAGTGTTTGCCTAAGTTCACTCCTGTGGATGGATGGATAATGGACCCACATCAGGAACCAGGTAATCTGGAGGAAATCCAGACACCTTGTGATTCTCATCCCCAGTGTCATTTTTCTAGTAGCGTATTAGGCAGGACTCCAGGGGTGGGAGACCAGTGTTCTCTAACAAGATCAGAACTGTAAGAGCTGATGAGACTAGCGAGATGGAGAGGTAGTGGAAAATGAGTGCTGGGGAGGTCAGGCAGGTGCTACTGCTTCCCTGGGCCCACGCTTCAGAAGCAAGGAGGCACTCAGGGAAATGAAAATGTAACCCATTTAGTGTTGATGAAATGACATTCTTATGTTTGCAATCCATTACTAATCTGTGGATCCCAGTGCTCCTTGGAAGTACAGAGGCCACCTACATACAGTAAATGATAAATTCTGTGGGTGTTAGAGCAGTAGATTGGGATTTGTGGATCTAGAGATGTGTGCCCTCATTTCTGCCACTGTTATCTGCAATCAATAAATGCTTTCAACATACATTCACTGGATAACTACTACGTGCGAAACACAGAACCCTGGCGGTATAGTGGTTAAGAGCTACGGCTGCTAACCAAAAGCTTGGCAGTTTGAATGCACCAGGTGCTCCGTGGAAACCATGTGGGGCAGTTCTACTCTGTCCTGTAGGGTTGCTCTGAGTCGGAATTAACTTGACGGCAGTGGGTTTGGTTTTTTGGGTTTTAGCATCTGATACGTAATAGTTACACAGGATAATTAGTTGAATAAACCAATGTATGAATGAGGGAGAAGGAGCCCTGGTGGTGCAGTGGTTATGCGCTTGGCTGCTAACTGAAAGGCCAGTGGTTCGAACCTACCAGCCGCTGCATGGTATAAAAGATCTGGTGATCTGCTTCCATAAAGGTTACAGCCTAGGAAACCCTATGGGGGCAGTTCTTCTAGTCTGTCCTTTAGGGTGGCTACGAGTCGGAATCAACTCGACGGCACACAGCAACAACAACCGGAAAGAGTGCATGCATGAGCTAAGGCAGTTGAGATGAGATTTGTTCCTTAGCCTCATGCAGTTTTTAGAAGCATGGAAAAATGTAGCAAATTAGTATCATTTTTGTGTCCCATTTTCTCCACCTCAAAAATAAAAATAAATGAGACCTTTATGGGGCTAACCTATGAACTCATCCATTCCCACCCTTTGAGATAAGTAGAAGTGCTTGCGTATGCATTACCATTAGACATTGGACTGGAAGGTCTTTACATTAATTGGACTATAGGTAAAATAATGGCCTTCATCTTTGCTCTGCTGTTATTCAGTTTGCAAGTCATATTAATCACAGGATATAGCCCCGTTCCTGCCCCACCATTATACTCTGACCACCTCTTTTCTTTATTCATCAGCAGTTAGAGAGGAGAGAAAAGGGAGAAGAGAGAGGCAGCACAGATTTGGCACCACATGTTTTGTTAGGTAGAGGAGAATTGTCTCGGTCTCTAAAAAAATCCCTGGTATTACTGGAGGTAACAGAATGCTGTGGAAAGAGAAGAACTTGGGCTTTTTATCCAGACAGACCTTGTTTTGAACTCCAGCTATAGGTTTTTAACTACCAGTTGCCACTGAGGCAACTCTGACTCATGGCGGCTCCATGTGTATCAGAGTAGAACTGTGCTGCATAGGGTTTTCAGTGGCTGATTTTTTGGAAGTAGGTGGCCAGGTCTTTTCTTCTGAGGAGCCTCTGGGTGGGCTCGAACCTTCCACCATTTGGTTAGCAGCTGAGCGTGTTAACTATTTGCACCACCCAGGGACTGCAGGTATATAACTAGGTGATTATTATTCAGTTACTCAGTTTCTATGACCCTGTATTTTCTTATGGTCATTGGGAAGTTTAGAAACAGTAAAGTACCTGGCACACTTTTTAATTGTTGCTTAATAGATCTTATTCAGCTGCTTATTTAGATGAGTGCTTAGTGGCATCTTTGCAGATACCTTAGTTTGACAACTAGGGTGATACGTGTGATGAGAACAAGACCTAGCAGAATGGTCACATATATGCATGACTCTAGTATATTAGAGTTACTCTAAAAGCTATATTTAAAAGTATATTGTGTGATCCACTGTGCTTTATAAAGTAACCAAACAGCATTCTTTCCTTGGAGAATCTGACTCAAGCTGGGTCACCCAGGTAGGGAGAATACTAACACTGGAATATTTCCCTCATCTTTTTCCCTCTTCTCACTCTGGGTATGAATACCCATTAACAACTGTAATCCTACTTGGGACCTGCACAAGCAAGCATATATAATTCCAGGTCTTGAGCTTTGTTGGCATCATAGCGTTTTACACCTGTTAAACACAGGTAGTTTACCAGGCAAGTGCTAGAACATGCACCAAGGCAGGGTACTGAGTGGCTTGCAGGGAGGAATTACATTAGCTCTGTTTTTCCATCAGGGCCTTTGGAGTCTAGTCCCAGCTTGGGCCTAGCTGCCTCCCAACTTGTATTCGAGCCTTGGTAGGATTCTGGATTATTGTTTCCAAGGTACTGTTTGGATGCTCCACTGAGATGATGATCTTGATGAGGAACCCAGGCCCTGCTGCCTGCACTCTCTTCCTGATGAGTAGGTTTAGGATTTGTTGGGGTCAAGAGGGGGCACTTGAGGATTCAGCCTCAGAATCACAAACCATCCAAATAAGCCATAGGATAGGAAGAAAGATTGTTACCGTTCCTTTTTTTGTGACTTCATTTGCTCCCTACTCATCTCTTAAAAAAAAAAAAAAATACCATCGAGTCAATTCTGACTTATAGCGACCCCACAGGACAGGGTAGAACTTCCCGATAGGATTTCTAAGGAGCAGCTGGTGGATTTGAACTGCCTATCTTTTGGTTACCAGCCATAGCTCTTAACCACTGTGCAACAAGGGCTCCATCTCTACTTGGTCATTATTAAGTCCAAATAGATGATAGTCATTGCTAGCCTGAAAGAGAAGCTGGTCTTCTTAGCCAAGGTAAGAATGACATTTCCTACTCTGTGGGAAAGGAGTTGGATAGATTGTATTTGTCTTTGCTTATTTGCATTTTTTTAGAAATGCAATACTTTCTCCTCCCCATTCACTTCAATTTTAAAGATAATATACGTTCAGAGTATCTGTTTCAGAAAGAATAGGAAGGCATAAAGAAGAAAAAAATCACTCTTAACCTTGGTAACCAGAGGTACCTCTGTTGACACATGGGTGTATTTCCTTCTTTTTAAGCATAGTTTTTATCTACTTGAAATGATATTGTATATATAACTTGAAATTCTTGGTTTTCCACTTGAAATTTTAGTGTAACAAATTCCCGTATTATCAAAATATAAAACCATTAATTTTATAAACTTGGGGAAGGCATGGGCTGGGTGTGGACTGTTGACAAATTCTGGGTGCCTAATAGAGTTTGTATCTTGTTAAATATGTTTTGAATAAAATGAACAATGATTTCTAACATATGGATGTTCAATATTCTATTGAATTGACATTTCAGATAGTTCTTTTTTTTTTTTTTTTGCTTTTATACATAATGCTGCGATGAACATCTTTGCTGTAACAAACTTCTTTCTGTATTTCTGATTATTTTCTTAGGATAGATTCCCAGAAATATAATTACATATTGAGTCAAACAAGTATGAGGTATTTAAAGTTCTTGGAACATATTACCAAATTGCTTTCCAGAAATGTTGTATTAATTTATACTTCCAAAAGAAGTGTATGAGAGGCGCATTTCACTGCACCCCAGGCACACAAGGAGTTAACACTGACATCAAGGACTGCCTGGGCAGCTCCCTGTATCAGGGAGGACAGACAAGAGCAGCTGCTGGTGAACTGAGGGGAAGGTCTTTTTTAACAAGATCTGAAGAATGAAATGTGTCATGTCCCTTAATTAAAAAATCCAATAAGTGCAAACTGGGCCTCAGAGTAGAGAAAGAATCATTTTAGGGAAACTGAAAATATAAAGCTCAAGGTAGCAGCCCCTGAAAGCCTCAGAGAGGATGCTCCATACCAGGAGCTTATGGTAACCTTGTCTGCTTTCACCACTCAGTGTCAAACGCTTTAACATGGACCAGGCTCACGCCAAACTCTCTAGGTGACACTAATCCCTGATTTAATTACCCTTGACAGTGTGTGACAGACCTTAAAAAGCTAAGGTCCCTAATGACCTGCAGCTTGGTTTTAGAGGCTTACCTGTAGGGTGTGGCCCCTACCAAGGGGCACTCTGGACAGTTCAGAACACTAGCTCCCTCAGGGACCTCAATGCAAGTGACAGGGCAGAATCTCATGACCTGCAATGGGATGCCTCTGAGTGGGGAGGTGACATAATATTTTCCTGGCCTAAGTCATTAAAAAAAGGAGTCCCGTTGGTGCAGTGGTTAAGCACTTGGCTGCTAACGAAAGGTTGGCGATTCGAACCCACCCAGCAGCTCTGCGGAAGGAAAGACCTGGCGATCTCTGCCATAAAAATTACAGCCTAGGAAACCCAAAGGAGCAGTTTTTCTATGTCACATGGGGTCACTATGAGTCAGAATCAACTTGATGGCACCCAAAACAACAGCAAATCATTAGAAGGGCAGAACTGTGGAGACAGATCCATTTTAAGAGTGTCAACATTAGTTGGGTGCCATGCCATCTCCTCAACCATACAGTCATCTTCCTGGGGACACAGACTGTTTTCCTTTTTTTGTTGTTCTTTGAAAGTTTCCTTATTGACTTACCATAGAGCTGCGATGGGAGGTGTATGCACTACCTACTCTGGAGGGGGGTCCTACCAGTATGATCAGGCTTACACAGATTACCCTGTCCAGCATTAACATGGTCTAGTTTTATCCTTTGCCTTCTTTGTTAACTAAGGCAAGATTACAAAAAAACAAAAAATCAGCCCCGTTGCTGTTGAGTTGATTCTGACTCATAGCAACCCTATATTATAGAGTAGAACTGCCCCATAGGGTTTCCAAGGAGCTCCTGCTGGATTCGAACTGCCGACCTTTTGGTTAGCAGTTGTAGCTTTTAACCACTAGTGTTTTGAAAAAGGGACTTCAACAGGAGAAAAAAACCCGATAAAGTCAAATAAATTCCAAAAAAATGGATGAGTTTATAAAGGCTGGTTTGCTGATGTAAACTTAAGTAGGGTTTAGCCATGAATGGAATTGTCTACTCAAGAGCTCTGTGGCCTTGGGGCAACTCAGTTAACCTTTGTGAACCTCAGTTTCCTCACCTGTAAAATGCAGATAGTAGCACTCACTTTGTAGGGTTCTTGTGAACATTTTGTTGTTGTTGTTAGCTGGCATTGAGCTGATTCCGACTCATGGCAACCCCAAGTGCGCAGAGTAGAACTGCTCCATAGGCTTTTCAAGGCTATGACCTTTCAGAAGTGGATCTCCAGGCCTGTCTTCCGAGGTGCCACTGGGTGGCTTCAAACCACCAACTTCTCCGCTAATAGTTGAGCACTTAACCATTTGCGCCACCTGGGACCTCCTTTGTGAACGTTAAAGGGATGAAGAAACATTTGAAAATGGATGGTGCTGATGTTCGTACAACATGGTGAATGTAATTAATGGCACTAAATCGTACACTTAAAATGGTTAAAATGGCAAATGTTTTATATATATTTTAGCACAATTGAAAAAAAAAGAGGAAATGCACAAAGAGGATGTAGCATGATTTTTAGGATAACATTAGGGCTCATAATTGGCAGAGTTTTTGTTGTTGCTTTTGTTATCATCATTTTTCCCTGCCTTCCTTTCTTTTCAGTTCTTTCTTCACTGGATACTAAACGAAGATATTTACACTCTCAGTCTGAGAAAGACTTGGGTTGACAGCGCTTCTCAGTCTGGTAGCAGCATTGATGCCTTCCAGCAACCTGTTTTCTTGTCTGGTGGGATCTTCAGGTCCTCCAAAAGCTACTCTCTACTCTTATTTCTGCATGTTTCAGCTCCCTAAATTATTCTCCTGTCCTTAAACTGCTTTGTAGTTTGATTTTGAAACTATAGTTATGTCTTCATTCATGCCTGGTCCCCAGTGGCCCAGATGTTAATTTCTCACTTGGAATTCAGACCAGCTTGTTCTGTGAATTTGAGGATCATACAGCCCTGGAAATGACACACTCATCCCTTATACGTTTTTTCTGGGAAATTTTTACATTGCCTCAAGCTTATTCTTTAGTATGTTTCCCCAGTAAGATTAACTCTACCATTTAGTGAAATGTGGCATCTCACCTACTGGCTAGGTTAGCACTCTGACGTGGTCTTAAAGACTGAGAGATCTTGATAGTGGATACCATCTTTCCTTGGATCTTGTCTGTAACTTTGACAGTCAGAGACTAATTCCTTCTCTATTCTTAGATTCACATCTCTCTCTTTTGCCTCTATATCATATTCCTGTTTTTTGGCTGATAAGGAATTCCAACCCTCAGATGCTGTTCAGAACAGAGATAAGTGATTGCTAAGGCCAGTGGCTGATTCAGACTTCGCTAGATTGGGTTGCTAGTTCTACTCACTTCCCCAGTTTCTCTTCAATCCGTTCTATAAAATCAAATAACCCTTTCCTTCACGTGTCCTTACAGGGGATTGGTCTTTTAGACCCTTATCTAAAACCCAAAGACCATCAGCACACTGCTGAAATTACAGGAGGAAGAAAAGACCCATTATCTCACAGATGTTTCTTCTAGATTTTAATTTGGGAATCACTTATAAGATGTCATATTTGGTGCACACACACACACACATAAACACACAGACACACCAACTTCAAAAATAGCAGTGATATTGTTAGTTCTCCAAACTAAGGGAGATAATATTTTTTAAATTGTAGGCTTATTCAAAAGTAATTTGTTTGATGTTTGAAAGCGGTATATGAAGAATTTGAGTGTAACAGTTTTAACCCTCTACTAATGTTTTGACTTTTTAAATTTTGATTCACTTACTCAAATATTAAATGTGATTTTCATTCTTTGAACTCACCATAGAAAGGCTAATGCCAGGCATCGAGTAGCCTCCCCACCCTCACCCCCAATGATGTTGACAGACTGATTCCAGGTGGACTTAAAGGAAGATGAAATCAACTCATGGGTACACATTTGGTGAAAATACTTCTAAAACATACATGGTAATCCCTCTGGTGCATAATGAGAACGTTTTGGATGAGTATAGCTACAGAGCTGAGAAATAATCTTCAGCGAGGCTTGTGAAAAAGGGAAATGGATACCCTCTTGTTTTCAGTTTTTATACAGTACTTCCAAGTTATGACTCTTCTTCAAAAATGTATTGTTTTCTCAAATTCATCTGACAGAAAATTATATGAATAACCCTTAAATCCCCATATAGGGTTGTAATTAAGAAAAAATGAGGGCCTTATAACCATTCTTGTTGTTCAGTTGAAACTTACATTTGTAGTATTTATTTGTTTGTTTGTTTTTAATCAGAACCTGAGGACTGCTTCACGAGGGCATTATGAGTTACTATTTGTAAAGAAATTACATTTCTCTAGCATAAAGGTCATTTCCTGTTGGTGCATAAGTTGACATGAAAAACTGCATCTACAGCAAACATTTACGTCTTGAGTCATATGCGTACAAGATGCTGTTGACCTGACAAATTGTTTAAATAAACCATCAAAATGGGATGCCATCCATCCAACAGTTTTGAAGGAACTTGAAAATAAAGGTGTAAAACTGTGGGCCAAATGTATCATCTGGCTTCTGTGTAAGAAGCTGAGTCATTAGATTGCCTGTGCAACTAACTATCAGAGATACCTAGGGATTCGCAGAAGGACCTCGGGGTCCCTAGATCAACCCTTCCATTGCAGGAAAGGGGCAAAGCACTTATAAAGAGGGATAATTGAACAGATACCAAACTATAAGCCAGAGTGAAAGGACAGTATAGTGGTTAGGGGCTTGGGCTTCAAACCCAGACAGACATGATGAGTCAGGTAGGCTGTCTTAGTTACCTAACATTGCTGTAACATAAACACCACAAGTAAGCAGCTTTAAAGAACAGAAATTCACTTTCTTATAATTCTAGAAGCCAAAAGTTCAAAGCAGGGTCTTGGCCATGTTGATTCCTTCTTTATGGATGGTCTCAGGT
Source organism: Dugong dugon (assembly GCA_030035585.1). Lineage (NCBI taxonomy): Eukaryota > Metazoa > Chordata > Mammalia > Sirenia > Dugongidae > Dugong > Dugong dugon. The sequence continues at coordinate 39,387,844 of CM057469.1, read as the reverse complement.
GTTCCTTGGTTCGTTTGCTTGTAGACAATCCTCACATTTCATATGTCTTCCTCTGTATGTGTGTGCCTGTGTCTGTTCTGCTCTTTTTATAACTCAGAAGTGATTAGATTTAGAACCCACCCCACTGGGTGTGACCTAATTAACATAACAAAGAAAACCTGATTTCCAAAAAGGATCATATTTACAGATGTAGAGTCCAGGATTTCATACATAATATTTAGGAACACAGTTCAATCCATTACATGGGTAGAAGCTGTTTGATAATGGAGAAGGCACTTGGGTGTGAGTGGAATGGGGGAAAATACTGTGACATGGATGAAGAACTGGTTTAAATGTCAAAGAAGAGGATAAATGAGTGCTTCTCAGAATAAAGAGCATTAACTATGGGGTCTTCTAGAAACTACTACTTCACAATTTTTAATTTAGCATTTTAATATTTTTATTGAAGAGTGAAGCCATAATGAAATTTCTTTAATGTGCATCGACATTAAAATCTTCTACATACAGGAATGCCAAGCCAACAGAAATAAATTTCAGAAATATTGGAGAAGATTAGATGAGGAAGTGGAAAGGTAACTTTTTAAACAAATTAAAGCTTCATTCTTCATGGTACAGATGATTATGACCTACCTGCACAAGATTTGTCTGACTGCTCCAATGATTGGATACTTTGATATCTTTGATACTAATTGTTTATATTATTTCTTTGGCAATGATCATATGTTAGCTTGAAAATTTTATTTCTCATCTTTCATATATGTCTTGAATCTCCAGTAATCCTGTCTTTTCCCTTCTGTGATCACCAGAACCTACCACAGAGCTCAGAACCTCTTAGATCCTCAATAGATCTTTGGTAGTATTCTTGATGATTACCTTAGCCTAGATTCCCTAGAAGACAGGATCTGCAGCAAGAACTAAGTGCTGATACTTTATTTGGGAGGTGCAAGGCAAGGGCAAAATGAGTGAGGAGAGAGGGCAGTGAGAGAAGGAAGGATTGGAAGCAATGCATGATTACAAATATCACAGTGGCCACTGTTTCATGAGGGCGACAAGAAAACACAGCAAGTCGCTTGACACATGCATTCACTCTACCAAGTTGTGAATCTTTGGCTAGGGCAGTACCACACCTTGGAACAGTCTACTGAAAGGAAGGATGGAGAGGTCATTGATCTGCCTGGCTCCTTCCCTTCTCCTGTTTCTCATTGGCCAAAGTCTGTTTCAGGGCATTTAACTCCCCTGTACTTCTGGGTTGCATCATCTAGGCCCTGTAGTGGCCACTCAGCAAGCCAGATCTCACACCCTGCAGTGTGGTGTTACGTCTGATCTGGAAGTTGCAAGAGATGTGTAGACTCCAGGCATGTAGCAAGTTAGTTTGGCTACATGTCCCTAGCCGAGGGGAGGATCTGCCAGTCACTTCAGGAAAGTTGCTAATTGGTCAGTGGCAGCAAAACCGTGCTGGACTGCCGTCTCACAAAGGCAGCTGAGGTGGAGCAGGCAGCTGAGGTGGAGCAGGCAGCTGAGGGTCTCCAAGGTAGGTGAGGTGAGGCCAAAGGAATCAGATGAAGCTCTGATAGGATGATGATGATGATGATGATAAAGAAATCCTGCAAGCATTTTGTTGTTGTTGTTGTGCTACTGCAAAAACTGGAGCCAGGAAGGCACCTGAGGGGGCCAACAGGAATCAGCTAATAGGAGGAAGTGTTAACGTGAAGAGAGGTTAAACACTGTTCGGTCTGGAGAGGTGAAGGCCGAGACGTTCTAATTAAACAAATACAAATTTGTTCACAGCATCTTGGGATATTAGAAATGAGGTATGTCCTTTGAAGCTTGAAGGAGAGAGTTCACTTGGGGAGAAATGAAAGGGCGTATTATTATTATTATTACTATTTAATATAGAGGGTAGTAAACACATAAAATATATTACCCTCAGAGGTGATACTGTCAGAAAATACAAATTGGTTGAAGAATAATTTAGGTAAGTTGATATTTTATGAAGCCATAGTCTGCTATTATGAGGAAATTAAGGGTGTTTCGGGTACTAGCCCTAACCTTTTGAGATTGAGGTCAGGAAAGACAGTCCTGTCCTTCCTGTAATATCCGTGGTGTCATTTTCAATGACTGAATCCTAGTATGAATGGATCATTGGTCTGAGCCAATATAGAGTATTTTACACTTCTATTTTTATCATTAATATCCATGGTAATTTCAGGGACTTTTTCTATTGAGGTAGGTGTGGGGGCTGTGGAAGGTACATCAGAATTGTTGTCTCCATGTCAGCGTAAGCATCCTGCATTCCTGTGGAGGGCTGATGTTCCCTTTAAGGACGATGCTGCCTTTGTCAATACTTAGTCTATTAGCATTTAATTCTTCTCAGCCAATTGGTGGGAAATTAAATAGACAGTCAATCCACTTGGTCTTTGCGTACTTGTTTAGAACACAAGTATAATAAAATATATTAGCTTCATCAGACTCATTCTAAACACCATCTGTTTGCCTAAGTTGATCTCTATCTCTATACTTCTCTCTCTGTTGATCCAAATCCATGCATCGAAAGGCTCAGTCCAATTCTCACACTATCCATAGGACCTTCTCTAACCACTTCATTCCTCATGACTTCTTGCAGCTTAAAATCATTTGGTATTTATTGTCTTAATCATAAATACCTGGCTTTATGCTGTCTTGAGTGGGTTGCTAATAATTTCATTTAAAAATAGATCATGCAGCACTAACTAGATTTTAAACCCCTTTGAGATCAGGAGGGGGGACTTGCAACACTCTCCTATGCCCCCAGCATCTAGCACAAGGGCAGGCACTTAGCTGGTGCTTGGTAAACACTTGCTGACTGACAGATTGTCTTGGGGAGAGGAGTCTATGTACCACCATGCAACCAGGACTCAGGAGAGCATGAGGCTGTCTGTAGCTCCATGTGAAAATGCTTCCTCATTGCGTTTGGATAATGAAAGCAGTCCTTAATTTTCGGTGAGAGTAATAAAAGTTACTGCCTCTTTTAGTGGTACTAACTCACTCCCACTCCTCCTCCTCTATGAAAACATGCTGTTGAATCCTAAAGACCTCCTAATTGATAATAAAGAGAGCTTAATCTCCTACCTGATTTTAAAAAAGAGAACTCACTGTCTCTTTCTTTCTCTTGGTGCTCCTCTGGGCAGTGGTTTCTGTGGTAGCTGTTAACAAAATGCTGAAGTCGATATACAACAGATATGGAAATCCGTTATTACCAAGTTCCTCGCAAACCCAAGTCTGAGCTGATACAGGGTTTGATGAAAGCAACTCAGAGCTGAACTCACACCCTTACCAAATCTCTCATGAGTCCCAAGTGTCTTCATCTTCTCTCCTGGAAAGAATTTTGAGGGAGGGGAGACTTCTGCAGTAGAAGAAGAGGAAAAGATTTCGAGCAAGTATGACTCGACAAACACGGCCTTGAACATACTCCTTACCTTCTATCAGCCTCAGGTTTGGTATGTCCCAGAGGAAGTGAGATGAAAATATGTAAAATGTGTGGCACAGTGAGGATAGAAGGTGCTCCATTGGCAGGTTGGGGATCCTGGTTATTTCATACCCTGGCTTCCTGCTTTAAGCAGTGCCTTCATCCTAGCAGGGAAAAGATGCTGAATGAGTGCCCTATGCTTCTTAGAAAGAGGGATGCGGTGTACTTGGTAGGAAGAGTCAGCCCTCAGTGGGAAGCAGCTCCCAGAGTCCTGCAATAATCAGGTGTGCTGCGGAAAGCCTTCCTCGAAAACATCTCCATTGGAGAGAACAAAATTAAATGCCTTTAAATCAAACCTTTTACACAGTGGACCTGTTCCCTCCCAGCCAAAATGGAAATAGCCTTATAGCTCTGGGCCTTAATTCTCTTACCTCCCCTCTCCTTGCTGATCAGCAACTGAATTCAGCTTCCTGCCTGAGGTTTGCTCACAAGTTGGTCCTGGGGCCTTTGAAAGGTTTGGGTGTGCCAGATGCTAGCTGCTCCATCACCGGCCAAGATGTAATCAGCTCACAGAGCCACGGTGGGTAAAATGCAGCTAGGAGTGAGTAGCTGCTGTCTGTCGGGAAGATCTGCTAAGAACCCTGAACTCCCAGCATGAAGAAAGAAGTAGCCTATGGGCCACTGGGAGTCCACTGGGATTAGGGTGGGAAGTTGGGGTAGCTAGATAGAATCTATGAGGTTCTGCCTTCTGTGATCAGTGGGATGTTGGGTTAGGGCTAGGGTTATAATGTTTTAGAGCCTCTATTACCAGCCTTATCTATAAAAGGGGAAAAATAGTACTTACCCTACTTCCTCCATGGGGTTCTGATGAGGAACAGACGATTCACTGTATTTGGGAGAAGTCAGTAAACTGTAAGAAATGCTGAGCGGTTGTTGGTTATTAATTGCTATTATTGTTGTTAGCTGCCGTTGAGTCAGCCCCCAACTCTTGGTGACTTTATGCACAATGGGATTGGACTGTTGTGATCCATAGGGTTTTCACTGGCTGATTTTTGGAAGTAGATCACCAAACCTTTCTTCCTAGAGTATCTTAGTCCGGAAACTCTGCTGAAATCTGTTCAGCGTCATAGCAACATAACAAGCCTTTATTGACAGATGGGTGGTAGCTGTGCATGTGGCGCATAGGCAGGAACTCGAACCTGGGTCTCCCGCAGGGAAGGCGAGAACTCTACCACTGAACCACCACTGCCCTCTAGTTGCCATTAGTGGAAAATAAAAGTAAAAAAAAGTCCAACAATTATTATTTGGTGAATCTCCCCCCACCCCCGCTTTTACTTTGTTTGTCCCCTTTGTTTTTAATGAACAGTTGAGAATTTTTGTTAATTCATGTTGACCATCCATACTTCCCATTGACTGTTGGAATGAAGCCATCCCCTGTGCTGGAAGGGTTTGCTCGGGGCCACTAATGGTGCATTACGCTCAGTATACACCGGTTTCCTTGACTTTATCCATGAAACCTTCAAGAGGAATGTGTTTCTTCTCTCCTGACTGGTAACTGACCCTGTGGTCAAGTCCAGCTGCATGTGGCTTATGTGTGATTTTAAAATAAGCATGGCAGAGCCAGCTGCACTGGGCATTCCCTGGAGTGTTGAGAGATGCCTTGGCCTTTGAGCTGGGAGCTGGTGCTTGAGAAGTGCCTCAGTCTTGATAATAGCAAGCGGGCAAGGTTGAGGGATTCAGAAGGGGCAGTGCAGTTTAGTGCTTTGATCCTAGCTCACTATCTCAAGGGATCTTCTCTCTCAGCCTTCTCCACAATTTACTGTAAGCATCTGAGAAAACCTTTTAGGTCCTGGGCATTTCTGCATCCAGTTCTTTGAAATAAAGAGGGTTATTCCTGTCACCTCCCTTGCGGGAATGCAGTGAGTCTGCTGAGTTAGGTAATGTCTGGACAGAAGGCTGACCACTATGAGGTAAGAACCAGCAGAAGGAGGATAGGGTAGCCAAATGCAAAAACACTGAACCACCAAGGTGGGGGTGTAGCCCCAGCCTTGCCGCAGGGGTCTGAGCTGAATACAGCATTGTGAAGTAGCAAGGGGAGGGGTAGGGAAGAGAAAAATGGGAGTACCCCCATTTTATTCCTTAAATGTCTTCTCGCTGACACCCTTGACCTTGCCAGTTGAGACTCTGCTCTGCTGCCACATTCGAGCAGCAGTCAAGTATGTCTGAGCTGTCGTTCAGTTCTAGGTTGACAGGAAGCAAAGACAGTTCCCCTCTCTAGGTTTTGTTTCGGATGGCATCATGCTCTGCCTCTCGAAGAATAAGCGAGATGTGGCTTCTGTCACTTCTGCTCCATGTCTCCCTCCTGCTCCAGGTCCCTGATCATCCATGTTAACTCACTGGACTCCCTCAGTCCCTCAATAACACAGGGCTTACCCTCACTACGTCCTTGTTGCGACTCGTTGTAAAACCACTTTGGCACGAGGAGACTGGGAATTGGCAGGTAACAATAGGGTCCCCATCAATCTCTTTTTTAACCCAATAACCCCAGAGTGCTCCAGGTAGCGGGCGTAGTTCCTTCCCTCAGCATTTATGCCTTCTGCTCGAGCCAAGAAATGAAACTGCCAGCTCTGCTAAGTAGGTCAAAAAGCCTTCTCATTTTCTTGCATCTGCTTCAACCCTGTTGACAGCATCTCTGAGCTGTTCTGTTCCATCAACAGGACCACCATTTCAGTTCTTCCTGCAGTATCACCTCAGCTTGAACTCTGGACACATTTAACCTACCTCCATGGTCGCATCTGGGTCCTCACTACAACAGCCAGACTCTTGGAAGGAACGCTAGGCAAATACTCCAGAGGTCTGTCTTTCATCTAATTTCAGGGCCCCTCAGAACATCAAATCATGAAACTGTGTGATGTGAGAGCTATTAGAGACTTAAGGGGTTGGGGAAGGATAGGGAAGGAGAGGATGCTGACTTTCACAGAGCACTTCTTTGAAGCTTGTTGTTATTGTTAGCTGCTGTGGAGTTGGCCCCCAACTCATGGCGACCTTATGCACAATGGAATCGGACCATGGCGACCCACAGCGTTTTCATTGGCTGATTTTTGGAAGCAGATCACCACACCTTTCTTCCTAGTCCATATTAACCTGGAAACTCCACTGAGATCTGTTCAGCATCATGGCAACACGGAAACCACCACTGACAGATGGGTGGTGGTTGCTCTTGAGGTGCACTGACCGGGAATCAACGGGTTTCCCACATGGAATGCAAGAGTTCTAGCACTGAACCATCACTGCTTTCTCTGTTATGCCAGGAGCAATAACATGCTATCTGCTTTCATTTTCATCCTAAATCCTGCAAAGTGTAAAAGTGAGGGTCCCGGAAAACCAAACCCACTGCTGCTGAGTCCATTTCGACTCCTAGCGACCCTATAGGACGAGTAGAACTGCCCCATAGGGTTTCCAAGGCTGTAAATTTTTACAGAAGCAGACTGCCACATCTTTCTCCTGCAAAGTGGCTATAGATAGGTATATCCACTTCTTGTGGATGAGAAATCTCAGCTTCAGAGAGGATAGTAACTTGTCTAGCATCACATAGTAAGGGGCAGAACTGTTAACTGCAAACCCAGGTCCGATTTTAAAGGTCATACTCCTGTTAATGCCCTTTCCCTACCTTAAAGTGCACCTGCACCATCCTTTCATTTTCCTGCTGAGGAAACAGGGTGTGTCTCACTTGTTCTAGGTCACACACCTTTTTTTTTAGGGGGCATAGATATCTCTATCTTTTACCGAGTATCCTTTCTCTAAACCACCCGTCACTCACCTTGATCCTTTGTAGGATAATTATCATATTTGCTGGCACTATCTCCGAGTCACAATCAAAATCTGAAACATTTATCCTCGCTCTAAAGTTCACATGCACTTTACATTGCATATAAGGCTATCAGCTTGGATCTTCTGACACTGTCAAGGCTTCTCCTTACATCAACAACAAAAACCAGAAAACTAAAACAAAAACAGACGAAACCCTGTCTGCAAAGTTTTAAAATCACAAATTTTCTGATTTCTCTGGGGTTAAAATACTTCCCACTTGTAAGCAGCCTCCACTTCCAAGCATCACCTAAGAGCAGTCTAACATGCAAGCCACGGAACAGTGAAAGGAAACATTGGTATTGGAGCTGCTGAGATAAATACAGAAGAGAAGGAGGCCTTCGCTAAGGATCCCTCCAGTGCAAAGGATTCCATGGCAGGGAAATGTCTTCACACAGTGCAGCTTGAGTATATTGCCCAGTCCTCTTTCTACTGGCTGGACTTGCCACCTGAATTTCTCCCATAGAACTCCAGCAGCTAAGAGGAAAGCTAAGGCAAATAGCAACTTAGAAAAACTGAAAGACAGCCAAGTGTGAGTGAAATGGGAAGGGCTAAAACTCATTATAGAAGAAAGTTCTTTCTTTTTGCAATAGGGGGCCCTCCTTGTGTCTGGGAGTCATGAATATTACATCAAAAGAATAAGTTTATTTAAGAAAAGGAAAAAGAAACCCAGAAGCCGGGAGTATTAATAACTGCTGGGAACTAGCCTTGGGAAGGTCTTTTCAATTTGACTGTGAAAGTAAGTTTCTGTCAGGGTTTTGCTTGGATTTGTGGCTTTGTGTGAATCCAGATCAAGAGAACCTCTTTGGGATGTCTGAGGTAAGGAGAAAGCCCTTTGCAGAAAGATGGGCAGGTGAGTGCGTCACCAGTGGGGCTCACAGGACCAGTCAGGCTTCTCGTGCGGGATTTCTGTACTGGTTTTATGTAAAACTTTCCAAGGTTTAAAGCTCACGAGGGTAGTTGAGGATGTTTTAAGGTGAGTGTCATTGCTGCAGCTCAGAGTTTCAATACTTAAATACCAGTTAAACAAACATACTTCTAGGGGACTCTCTTAACAAGAAATCAGGTACAGGAGCTCCACTGCCCCTCCGTTTCTTAGCTCTGATGGCACATTGCTGCTGCTTTTTACATAGAGCGAAGCTCATAAACATCAGCAAAACCGTACTGCTTTCTGATGTCACTTAAGAACAAGGAACAGGAGACTGGGGTTTTTGACACTGACCCTCTGCGGGACCATGCAGCAGGCACCTAGCTCCTGATTAGGGAAGTAGAAGGCTAGAGGGTTCTAGCAACAATTTCTCCCCAAAGCTGTCCTATTTCTTTCCCAGCAGTTGTAAGACTGAGAGGCTGCTTCTGCTTGTTGATAATCGTCAAGAAGAGGCAGGGATGTTAATGGACATGCGTGGGGCAGTTTTATGTGATAGTGAGAACGAGGCAAAGAGGAAGGAGGAGCAATACCAACAGCAACAAAAGGCAGCAGGAGCAAAGGAGAAGGAGGCACAGCAGGCCTTAAAAATAGCCCAGAACTAAATCCACACTGTTTTGTCTGGACAAGGCCGTTCCAGGAGTATATGGATTCTAGGAGAGCTGGCTCCCAGAACATAGCTGGTTTCAGCTTTCAGGTTGCTCAAAAGGTTGAGAGGTTTGGGAGAACAAAAGGAGAGAAGGAGGGGGGAACCAAAATACCCTTTGCATGTCTGCAGCTTCTTTTGAGTTGAGAAGGGCTCTTTAGCCAGAGCCTCCATCCAGAACCTTGTTTCCATGGCAACCCACTTGCAGCCCGCAAGGCTGTGACAGCCCCACTGTGAAGATAGTGTTGCTGAACTAGAAAATGGAATAGGACAAGTTTTGTTTCCTGTATTATTAACATTAAATATATACACATAGAAAGCATAGGAATCTGTACTGAGTAGCAAGTGCTGTTTTTTTCTCCTTCATCTTAAACGTCAATTCTCTGGATTTGTTTAGCATCTGCTATGCACCAGCCCAAGCCCCCGGGTGGTACAAATGGTTAATGCGCTTGACTGCTAACCAAAAATCTGGAGGTTCAAGTCCACCCAGAGGCACCTTAGAAGCTAGGCCTGGTGATCTACTTCTGAAAAAAATCACCCATTGAAAACTCTATGAAGCACAGTTCTACTGTGACACACATGGGGTTGCCATGAGGTGGAATCAACTCGATGGTAACTGTTTTTTTTAAATGCACCAGCACAGTTTAGATGCTGGGGATGCAGGATGAATGAGACATAATCCTTGATGTTGATGAGTCCATTGTCTATGGTGAGGCTTGGGGGGTGGAAAGGGGGTGCACATAACCAAATACCTCACAAGTTACCACACAATGAGAGACACACTACAACAGATTTATGCCCAGGGTATTTCACGAGCACAGAGGAGGGTGTAGGTAACTTCGGCAGGGAGTTGGGAAGATTTCCCAATGAAGATGACGTTCAAGGACTGACTAAAGGAGTGAGTGGGAGTTTCCCAGGTGGAGAATGTGAGGAGAAGGGAATTCCTACCAAATTCTGATTTTTGTTTCTTGGCATGTTCCTGAGACCTCCACCCTATAGATCTGTCCTCTCTACTGTTTCTGCCCACCAGGCTGTTGAAGGTTCTGGCTGTGGCATTGCCATCCTTGGTTGATTTAAAGCCTGTGGACCCACAAAGTTTCCCAAGCCTTTGCAGGGTTTCACTATATACCTGCTTTAAGGGACAATGTATTTCTAACACTATGTGGAAATGGAATATTGGCAAGCCAGATGCTGTTAGGGGTGAGAGGGTGGTCAGGGCTGATTTTTTAAAGACAACTTGTAATTAAATATTTGAAGACTTTTATTTGGGAATTAGAATATTTTCTCCCTAAGAAATCCCCACTATTAGTTTGACTTTCTAGATAATGACTTTTCAAAAGAAGGACATACCTGCTCTGAACTACCTTAGTGGTCTTTACTTTAGCTGGTTTCTTTATGCTCCTAGGGATGTACTAATTTGCATACTGACACCAAGAATGTAAAGATAATTACTTCTTTCGGAGCACTGGAGAGCAAGGCCCACCTCAGTAATGTTCCACAGAGCCCCCCCTAGGATCAATGCCAGTCATCCCATGGACACTCTGTGCATATTAATTGGTGATAATTGAGAAATAACACCCACCACCCTTAAAGAAAAAAAAAAAAAAACCCTCAACTGACTGAGTACTTTTATCCCAAGATTATTTTTATCACCTAGATTCACTAATCAGATTGTTATTATCACAACCAATATTACTACTAATGTATACCTAGTCTTCTATTCATTCATTCAACAGCTATGTTCAAGGCACTGTGGTGGAAGTATAAATATGAAAAAGAACAAGTTCTATTTTCGAGAATCTTACCATTTACTGTGTTTGTGGAATGGTGGGTAGAGATGTATAAATAAATATGATACAAAGCAGAATGAAACAATTGCTCTCTATATAAATATATATGTATATATATAATCTAGTGCTGTGCCTCACACATGGCATGGCTTGTAAATGTAAAATGATTGATAGAATAAATAAACGTGGTGTAAACATGCATAGAAGAAATTATTCATTTTGATGAGTGTCTAGAGCTTGTGGGACAGAAAAGCTCTGTAGAGGAAGTAACATTTATGTAGAAGAACTTCAAAAGGTGAGTGGTATCTCAGTAGGTAGTGAACTAGAGAAGAGGGTAGCACAGGCTGAGGAAATAGTCTGGGCAGTGTTTGAGAGGGATGATATCCTAGGGTGTCCCTGGGAAATGGTGAATGGTCCAGTGTGAGACACAGGGAAATTGGCAACTTTGTTTTAGAGAATCTTGGAATGTCATTCTAAGGAGTTTGGGCTTTTTTTTTTTTTTTTTTTTTTTTTGGTGGCAGATGGGGGCTGAAAGATGAGTAGCTGTTGAAGATGTTTGAGGAAGGAGTTGATACTGTTATGTTTGTTGTTTGTTGTCTGTCTATCCTCACTAGAACAGAAGCTTCACAGGTGGGGCTTTTTGTCTGCTTTGGTCACTCATGTATTGCAAATGCTTGACCCTATCTCCAGCAAGCAGTAGATCCTCAGTAAATGCCTGTTGAGTGGGATTTTACCAGGGTTTTAGGAATTTATTCCTGGGACTATGTGGAAAATTAGAAGAGGGGAGGATTTAAAGCAAGAAATTCAGATAGAAAACTATTCTAGTAGCTCAAGAGAATACCTATAACCCTGAAGCCGACACTGAGAAAGGAAAGGAAGAACTGTAAATGGGAAGGCTGAGGCAGTCTCTGGGGCACTTCGCCACTAATTGGATGGGGGGATGAGGGGTGGTGGATAAGGGTCAAATATGTCCCTTATGGGTCTAAAAATACGCAACTGGCTGGGACTTCCATTAACCAAGGCACAGAACTTCACAGGAGGAGTTGACATGGGATGGAGGATGGGGGCTCTGAGGAGAGGTATAGAATGGCTTTGCTTTTCTCTTTTTATTTTTTTTTATTGGGGTAAATACGTATATAAAAAAAGATGTGCCATTTCAGTACTCTTGATGTGTACGATTTAGTGGCAATTATATTCATGTTGTGCAGCCATCACTTTTATCCGTTTCCAACTTTTCCCATCACCCTTAACAGAAGCTCAGTGTCTCCTAAGCAGTGCATTTGGAAAGACTGAATCTGAGATGCAACCTTGAGAAATTCAAGGGAACACTTGATGCAAGGGAAACTTGGGGAGTAGAGCTCAGTATGAGATGTGAAGGTTGGAGTTAAAGATGTGGAGTCATTAGGGTAGGGGTAATAATTGAAGTGCAGGAGTTGGGGGCCTGGGTCTCCTGGGTAGGGAATGGAGCTCAAGACTCAAAAGAGTCGACAACAGAATCTGGAGAAAGTTTGCATTTCATTGTGAGGATATCCAAAAATTTGAGAGTTGGAAAGTCAGGACTAAAAGTAGGAGATCAAAGGGTCAAAGAAGTCAAAGGAGAGTTCTCTGATTGAGGATGTGATCAGAGGAACTCAGTATGGTTGGAGACATAGTAGATGAAGGCTGGTAAGAGTCCACTGGAGTTGGTAGTCAAGAGGTACTAGTAAATCTAGTGGAATGGTGGAGGCAGAAGATGTTAAAGGAAATTAAAAGAGTTGGGAGAGAAAACCGATACAAATACTGACTGCTTCTTCAAGAAGTTTGGCAATGAAGGAAAAGAAAGAGATGGGGGTTAGCTTCAGGGGAAATCACAGCTGATGAAAGGCATGATTTTTTTTGAAGGGAAGCATGTTTGTGAGCCAGTGGGAAGGAACCTGTTATGCAAAGTTTAACGATATTCTCTTAGTTGTTTCTGTAATACAGGAAAAAAAGTATTTTGATTCTGAGAAATGAGGCGTTATAAAACATACGCTTTTATCTACACATAAAAAAAATACATCAGAGCATAATTTAAATGTGAAAATGTCAAACACAATCCATAAAGATGATATTTAGCCTTACTAATAATTATCATTTTGGCAGTCTCAGATTGTATCCATGGAAAGAGGGCTTCTTTCTGTAAAGGCTGTGGGGACAAAGATGTGGTGATATCACAGTCTGTGCCTGACTCCTGGTTGCCCTGGTGATGGCTGTCTAGTCCTAAGCAAGATGCTAATCTGGTCAGATGGAGTGAGAACTTGACACGCTGGGAATTTTGGTTTTGTGAAAATGTTAGGAATCCTAGATAGTGAGATAACCTGGAAGGCTGTGGGTTTTTCACTCGGTCTTCCAGAAGGATTTCATGGAAAGTCGTCCAGAATTAAGAAAGGTTCTGGTCTAATGTTAATGTGCCTAGGACCTATTGTGGTAGTGGTATCTGTTTATGTGAGAAAATTTTTCATTGGTGTAGTATGGGGTTGTTATTTGTCTTGGCTAGCTAGAGCATAGAGTTGGTACAGAAAAACGTAATGGGAAGACATTTTTTCTTTTCTTTTTTTTAAGCCAAATAACATAGGCAAATAGAAGAAAGTAATTTTTTTAATCCCTTTCCTGAAAGTTGAGAATTTTATCTTGCCTGATGTCTTCATAGCTCTGTGAGAGAATTATGTTGATAGAAACGATCGTATTGCTGAAATAGAAGTGTTTCTGTACATTTCAAAGCACTTTTCTGACCTGAATCTAGAGACCATGGTGTTTGGATCAACGTGGGTGTCTGGCATATCAGGTAAATGGAAAACCACAGTGGCAGCACAGAGGTGCTTTGTTTTATAAACATGATTCAAAAGCAGAGCTAAAAGACAACTAACTGCACACTGATGCTGAAAGCAGTATTGATGCTTGTGCACAAGCATATAGAAGTGACCCAGTACCGAGTATCTAACAGCAGGGGAGTGGTTAAACAAACCATGGTGCCTCTCTGAATTTATCATATGCAGATAGTAAGCATATTCGAGGAGTCCTTGGGTGGTGCAAATGGTTAAGTGCTCGACTACTAACCAAAAGGTTGGTGGTTCAGACCCACCCAGAGGCACCTCGGAAGTAAGGCCTGGTGATCTTCTTCGGAAAGGTCACAGCCTTGAAAACTCTATGGAGCACAGTTCTACTCTGACACACATGGGGTCACAATGAGCTGAAATGGACTCAACAACAACTGGTTTTAAGCATATTCAAAAACATGGAGGAAACCCAATAAAATATTCAAGGGAAGGTCCAGGATACAAATTTTGTAAACATAAATGTTGCACATGTAGGTACTTTGCATAGAAAAAGACCTGAACGAATATCATATTCCAGAAATATTAACAGAAGTTATCTCTGGTGATGCGATTATGAGTCATCATTATTTTTTTCTTTATAATTTTATGGATTTGCCAAGTTTTATGTAACAGGCAAGCATTATGTTTTATAGTCATAAAGAATATTTAAAACCTGAACTTAAATATCACAAAACCGTAATTTCATATATTTTCTTTCGTATCGGTCTTTCTATTTAGCTTTTCCTTTGAGCAGGGTCTGGGTTTTGGAAGCCTGATTTTATAACCCCTGTGGGCCTGTGTTTACAACCAAACCTCAGTATGATTCTGAGCAGGCTGTGTTTAAACTCTAGATTAGAGCAAATCAGAACTGACCTGTTCACCAGCTGAAATGTTTCCCTGTGGGTGAAAATGGGTGGAAGCCGAGGTGGGGGAGGTAATGCTCCTCCTGGTCTGTTGCGCACTAGAGGGACTGGGTGATTCCTGCTCCTTCCCCTGTTCCTCCATCCCCTCCTTCTGCTCCTCCTCCTTCTCTCCCCTTCCTCTCCTGCCTGTAACCCCTCTTCCTCCCTTTGCTCCACCTCTACCTCCTCCTCCACCTATTGTCCATTCTCCTTCTCCTGAGCCTCTTTTCCTCCTCTTCCTAAATGTTTGTTTGGCACTGCTTCTCCTACTGACCAAGTCTTTATTGCTGTGCTTGAACCATGTGCATTGGAGGATAAAGAGCTGGCTCAGGAAAAGTTCATGAGCATCATTGATAAAATGCACCAGGAACCAGAAGAAAAAAGGCAAAAATGAGCATTTTGACGTGGTCACCCAAATCAGGCTGTTTAAAAAATTGATTTAAAAAGTTATTTATTTGTAGTGATGGAACTGTTGTGTCTTGACTGTGGTAGTGCATCACAAACCTATACATGATAAAATTGCATGCAACTAAACACGCAGATACACATGAGTGTAAGTCCAACTGAGAAATCTGAATAAGATTGGTGGATAGTGTCAGTAACCTGATCGTGATAATTGTACTGTAATTGTGCAAGGTGTTACCATTGCGGGAAACTGGCTGAAGGGTACACTGGACCTCTCTGTTACTTCTTACAACTACATGTAAATCTACAATTACCTCAAAATAAAACATTTAATTAATAAATAAAAATTATATGTGAGCCACTATAGACATAGCCAAGAATCAGGGGAGTCACTTAGGTCATGTAAGATCCATTGTCTGTGTGGCTCAGGATTCTGCTCTGATAGTAAAAATAAAGGGTTTTTAAAGAAATATCTTTTAAGAAATTACAATGTCTTATGAGCCCTGGTGACTCAGTGATTAAGAGCTCAGCTGCTAACCAAAAGGTCGGCAGTTCAAATCTGCCAGTCGCTCCTTGGAAACCCTATGGGGCAGTTCTGCTCTGTCCATACAGCGTTGCTATGAGTCGGAATTGACAGCAACGGCTTTGGTTTTGGTTTTTATGTCCTAGGCACTATACTAACTAGGCCCTTCACGAGCATTATTCTCCTTTAATCAATCTATCAACTTTATGATGGATATTATTATTGTCTTCCTTTGACAGGTAAGGAAACTGAAGCTCAGATAAGTTAATTAACTTGCTCAAGCTTACCCAGCTAGTAATTGCCAAGTGTGCAGCCAACCCAGGCAGTCTGACTGAAAGCCCACACTGTTTACATCACTGTGATATATTCCCTCTGTGCTCTGGGGGGCAATATGCTTGCCTTGGGTGACATTTAACTCATATAGGTAGGAGTATATTGTCTCCTCCCAGGCATCATCTCTTTCTGCTGAGCCTTTTGGGCTCGTTCCCCTTTGAGTTTACCTAAATAATATTATAGTTATTTATATGACCAATTTTACTATGTCTGGTCAATCAAGTTTATACCCCGCTATGTAGAGATGAATGTCTTTTTTATTTGAATTCTCTCTTAGGTTTCAGTGGGGGACTCCCCACCTACTCACCATCTACTAATTACCCAGATTAGGTGAGGCTTGTCTATATTATCTGTTAGTGCTGGGCGTGTGATTGACTACGGATGAAGCCGATAGCCCAAACTGGGAAAGTTGTAGCAAGGTTGGGAGCAGAGTCGGGGGCAGACCCCAAGATTGGCTGGACCTATGGAGAGCCTGAAAACTGCTAATCAGGGCAGAGTCCAGTTTCTGGATCCAGGCCAGTGGTTGAGTGCATTATGAAAACAAAATAAAACAAAAACCAAACAAACCAACTGCCGTGGAGTTGATTCCAACTCATAGTGACCCTATAGGACAGAGTAGAACTGCCCTATAGGGTTCCCAAGGCTGTAAATGTTTACCGAAGTAGGCTGCTACATCTTTCTCCCACGGAGTGGCTGGTGGGTTTGAACCACCAACCATTCAGTTAGCAGCCAAGCGCTTTAACCACGCCTCATTATAGGTGAGAGCAAAGAACTGAGTTTAAACCAAGTAGGTGAACCAGAAGGGGAAAGACAGAAAAAAAATCAAGATTGAAACAAAGCTAATTCAGGAACTGGCACATTGAAAGGAAACAAGATGGTAGTAGAGGAAGGCAAGGAGGAGAACAAACTCAAGGTCAAGAGGATGGCAGTGTTGAGGTAACTTTCTTCATAGCTCAAACTATCATATATGCTTTCCAGGAGCGACAGTCAGCCCCAGGACATGGACAGCGGCATGCATCTCCCTGCCAGCCCTGGCTCCCAGTTGCTGTTAAGACTTTAATTACTGAATCTTGAATGTCCTAATAGTGTATGTAATCTTTTTTAGTTCTAGTTGTGGAACAGGCTTTTTTCTCCCACATGGAAGCTGGAAACGACCTTAGGTGCTTCTGACCTGGTTTGGAGCTAGTGCGGTGGTTAACAAGTTATTGTCTTCTGTGGCGAATTGACTACCCTGGTGCTGCTCTGAGCCTGAACTTGGGATAAAGTGAGGCAGTTTGCAGGTTATCGCTGGGAAGATGGTGAGCACGTGTGGGGAAGGTGGGAGAGTCGGGAGGGCTGCTGACCTCATGCAGGTCCGCCCTGTATATGCTTACATGTCCCTTTTCATGGAATGCTTTGTTCAGGGTTGGAAAGGAATGGTTTCGGCTAGTTAAAGTTAGCTCTGCAAAGATTGCCTTCCAGAGAAAATGAAAGAGAACCTTCACAACCAGTCACCAGGGAGAGAGGTCAGAGCAGAGGGAGGAGCAGGAGATGATGTGGGGGAAAAAATTAATGAGAAGCGCATCGGGTACGATAACAGACTGACTCTAAAAAAGGATAAGAGAAAAGGATCCTGGGCTGCCCTGGGACTGTCTAAGCTGCGTGAAATGTGGAGATAAAAGGTAAGGCGGGTATCTTATTAGAATGAGGGGATGTCTGCACCGCATTCCTTTTCTCCCCCACCCACTTCTCAGGCTAAAATCTCAAACCCAAGGGCATTAGGGATGTGAGATGAAGAGAAAAGCGATGCCTGTTTGGGAGGGAGCAAAATCCACTCGTTGTGGCAATATTGATCAAGTGCAGAAAGCTTTATCTGAAGCCACTTCCCCCAGATCAGACCTCATTACCCACATTTTTATTTGAAAAGTGCCTTTGAGTCAGTGTCGCTAGTCAATTGTTTGTCATCCAAGTGGCACTCACCCTGCTGGACACAGGCTGAACGCAGGGCACCGTCCAGGAACCGCTCCCTGGTGAACGGGCCTCTGTGGGTGCTACAGAGGAGGCGTGGCAGGTTGGAGTGGAGCAGTCCTGGAAACAGCTGGTGTGTGTGCCGTCAACATATTCCCTCTGCCTTTGATGTGAACAATTCCCTACACAAAAGCCACTGTCAGCTGCAAAAACATGGTAATTTTTTTTTTCCTGCTGAAATAAAGCAATTGTCACAGACTATGCAAACAACCTTAGTGACCCCAGTGGTAACCAGAGCATTTGCTGTGAAGTTCCACTGAAACAGCAAAACATTCCATGGACGCCAGCCTTGAAGCTGGATTGCAGAAATAGAGGAGGCTTGCTTACCATTCGGCTATGATAAGGAAGCTGTCTGAAACCTGGGAGTGAGACAGGGCAGAGAAAACAAGGAGTGAAATGCAAAGCAGAGCAGTGGAACGTGGCAGAGAATTTCAAAACAGCTTTGCTGCAAACATCTCCAAGTTGCCAGGCTCCTCCCTGCTCACGGAGTGCTGCCAGCCTGTGGATGGGAGCCTGTGGGATAGGATCGTGATCATTTTAAGGAGGGTAGCCACCTCTAAGATCATAGAAAACACACCCAAATTCTACTTTACAAAAGGGGACTGCTGTAAGCAGTGGTGGAAATGTTTGCAGAACTGAGGTGAGGGCCTGGGCTGATAGACATATGGTAACCTAGCCTTCCACCCCCCCCACCAGATATTATCTGCCTCCACTCTCTATCTTATCAGCTCTGTGAGGGAAGAAGGAGTCTCTGGGTGGAGCAAACAGTTAAGTGCTCTCCTACTGACTGGAAGACCCCACCCCCACCCCCCAGGTCATTTTAATGTGCAGCAAAGTTTGAGAATTATTGTCTTAGATTCTTGCTCTTCCATTGCGGTCTGCGGAGCACCAGCATGGGCCTAACCTAGGAGCTTGCTAGAATTACAGAATCTCAGGCCCCACCTAGACCTACCCCATCAGAACCTGCATTTTAACAAGATCCCCCAGGGATTCCTATGCACATTAAAGTCTGAGTAGCACTGACTCCAGCATTGCTTCTCTCACTTGGCATTACTGTGGAGCAAGCATTGTCTTTGGAATTAGCCCTAGATTCAAATCTTAGCTCTCTTACTTATTAAAGTTGACCAAAAAACCTAACTTCTCCGTTTCTCCATTTTAAAATCATAATAACAGAGTGGTTGTGAGCTAATGGATATCCAGTGCCTGGCAAAGAGGGAGGCTTAGCTGGGGTTAGGAGTCTCTGGGTGGTGCAAATGGTTAATGGGTTAATGCATTCAGATGCCAACTGAAAGGTTGGAGGTTGAGTTCATCCAGAGGTGCCTCAGAAGAAAGTCCTGGTGATCTACTTCTGAAAAATAGGCCATCGAAAACCCTATGGAGCACAGTTCTACTCTGACACACATAGGGTCACCATGAGTTGGAATTGACTCAGTGATCCCTGGTGGTGGTGGTAGTGGTAACCAAGGCTAGTCTCCCTATCACCAAGAGTTCTTGTTTAAAGGACCTTTGAATGAAATAATCTGCCCCAATCCCAAGAGGCTAGCTTTTGTTGAAACCACTGTCGTCAGGTGTTAGAGGAGGGTTACACAGAATTTCATTTTGTTTGATCGATCTCACCTCTCTTAAGCTCAGCCAGGCTTTCAGGGCAATCTTTTTGTAAATCCTGTGTATTTCATAATTAAAGGCAAGACACCGGCTTGTTTCCTGGTCTGTTGAACCCGTATTGGAAGGAACCTGGGATGGGAGGCCTTTTCACATTCCCTCTTCTCTAAAGCAGACCATGGTGTAACTGCAGAGGCTTTGGGCTTAAACAGTCTTGGCGCCAGATGCTGGCTCTGCCATTGACGAACGTGTGACATGGGAGAGGTTGTCTAATCTCTTTGAGCCTTTGTTTGCTTATCTAGCAAATGGAGCTAATATAGTCCTCCCTCATGGAGTCATTGTGAGATTACGTGAAGGGTTAGATACAGCTGAAAGAGCAGAGCCTGGTACATAGGAGGTGCTCAGTAGATATTTATTTCTTCCCCCTTTGTACCAAATAATAATAATAATAATTCTCAATTTCTTGAGATAATTAAACTAATTTTTTTCCTAGGACATCACTGGGAAAAGAAAGTGTGCATGTCAGGGACACCTGCATTGTGTTTGATCCTCTTTTACTCACTGGATACTTCAGAATCAGAGCTAATGTTATGTTAGACGCTGCAGCCAAAATGGTAGAATGGAGTATTGGTCTTATGACTCATTTTATTAAATTAACTTTGAAATGTTACCTATTTTTACACTTAGGAACTCATACTAACTTAGTTCTCATTTGACCTTTATAACTTATTTTAAATGTCTCTGTACATCATCTTTCCTATACGCAAGGCTTGCTATTCTCTTGGCCAAAAGCAATAAAATTCTGACTTAGTAAAATCCCTGTTAATAATTTTTTCACATGTCATGTGCAGTTCATGTTTACCCACCAACTTTGAGTTCTCAAATTGCTGTCCTTCAGTGAGGAAGAATCAAATGCTAATGTGTTTTGTAAGTAGACAAATAAGGTAGGGAAAGGATGGAGAGAGGGCAAATGACACAAGAGTGACTAATAATAAGCAGTGTAAGAGGAAGATATTCAGAAGTATAATTAAAGGTGAAAGATGCCTTCAGCTGAGCTTTTCAAAGAAGTGGAAAAATCAGTGAGTCTGAGAATCTTGGCTAGAAACTGGAAAGATGAAAGCCCCTTCTACCAAAAGTGGTAAAATAGTGAAGAGAATCATATAATATTATGAAAGGAAGGACCCATGAGAGATCTTCAAGTCTGTCTGCTTTATCTTGAGGCATGCCCACAATGAGACAGTTCCAGACAGATGAGAACCCATTTTTGCTTTCAAACAGTATTAGACAAGAATGTTCTATGGTCTCTTGATTCCGATCAGCCTTCCACTTTTTTAGCAATTTTCAGTCACAAAGAGCTCTTTCTTCAGTCTAACCTAAATCTTATGTTTCTTGTTCAACGGTTGTTTTTATAGATAGTATACTGCTAAGGGCTAGTGTTTAAAAGGGCCATACCAGAGCAGTCCCAGATTCTAGGCAATGAAGCTGTCTCTGGAGATACTGTGTGATGCGTGAATGTGTGAAGTGTGATTTCTCTCCTTTAAAACAGCTTTGAACATTTTATCAGGTGTATCTGAAACATCTTCTAACAATTTGTCACAAATGTAACATCAGTGATTTTATGAACAACTTCCTGGTGCTTATATTCCTCTACTATTTCTTGAATAAATGAGCTGCTAGGTTTACTGCCTATTTCCTGCAGGCTTCAAGCAGATTCTTTTAATTTTGACATACCATATTTGAAAAACCAAGCCTCATAATGTAATAAATTTCAATTATATTTATTCTCAATCCTAGTTTTCCCAAACTAATGAGATCTGACATTCAAGTATGTGTGGAAATGTCTCTGTTCCTCTATTCCAGGTGTCCTTTGGAATCAAATATCCCCCCACTCTGTTGAATTTCCTGTCTCCTTTTCCAACTCATCCTCCTCTACCTAACCACAAAATCTCAGGACTTGGCCCTAGGCCCTCTTTGCATTTTACTATTTTTGCTCTCCCTATGTGATTTTATCCACTCTCTTGGTTTCCATTGCCACCTAAATGCCTACAGCTGCAATATCTGTGCCTCCAGTTCAGACGTTTTCCTGAACTCGAGAACCATATGTATATGTGTGTGTGTTGAATATGAGCATTTGTATATCTCACCGGCTCTGCCATTTAACATGCCTCAAACTGGATTCAGCGTTTCTCCCTTTATCTTCCAAACCTCTTCCTTCTCTTTTTCTTACTTCAGTAATGATAGACTCTCAAACCAGGAACCTAAAATCATATTTGAATTTTCCTGCCCTGCACATCCGTGTATGTTTGTACTTGTTTTCTGCTTACAGGAAATTTCTTGCACCCTAACTTAGAAGCAAAGAAGTTCCAAAGGAGTTGGAGAAGGGACAAATTTCCATTTTAGAGGTACAGAGGAAGACTTTCCAAAGAAGATGGGGTCTATTAAGAATCTTGAATGCTTCGTAATGTACAGTTAGCTAAGAAGCGGTTGTTGGAGATAGGATTCTAGATGGGGAGACGGAACAAGTAACACTTGATGTGGTAGGAACAGGCTTATTGCGTGAGTGGCAGTGATAGATAGGGAGTGGCAGGGATGCATTTTTGCTTAACAGTCTTGCTCACTTTTTGTTGAGATGGGCTCTCTGAAGTGGTGTGTGTCACATTCCACTCTGTTAGAGTCATGTTTTGTTTTGTAAGCAGGTCAGTGATATGCACATTCAACATTTGGTGATATGAAGGGGTCAAAAGAAATTTAAAAAATATTTATTTTTGGTGGCAGTATCCATGACCAAACATCCATCCATTCACAGTTTCTACAGGAACAGTTCAATGACATTGGTTACATACTTCACATTGTGTCACCCTTCTCACTATCTACCCATATTATTTTATTGCCACTAATTTTGACACTTTACCACTTAAAGTTCCCATCTGTGCTTTAGATTAACTGTTGTCAGTTTAAATTCATATAGATAGGTCTTTATAAGAGAGCAATGCAAGGCGAACTTTCTTTATTAATTGGGTGCAACTTGTTTAGTTTAACAATGGCTTCACGGGAGAGTTTCAGTTTAAGGTTTAAAGATTATTTCCGGGCATTAGATTCAGGAGTTCTCCCAGGCTCAATGGACCTAGTAAGTCTAGTTTCCATATGAATTTGAAATTCTGCCCATGCTTTTCCTCCTTTTGATCAATATCCATCTGTTGGGTCCTTGATCAAAACATTCAGTAATGGTAGCCAGACACCAGCTATTTCTTCTGGTCTCATGATAATGGAGATAGTAGTTTATGGAGGCAATTAAACCTGCAGTCAATTTCCATCCCCTATTACTGAGTCTCCTTCTTCCTCTGCTATTCCAGGTGATTAGAGAGCAATTGTTGTATCTCGGGTGGCCACTCGTAAGCTTTTAAGACCCTGGGCGCTACTCACCAAACTAGGAGGTAGAACAGAAACTCTAAAAACAATGTTAGGCCAATAAGGAGACAAAAGAAATTTAGTCAGATCAAATTGTGGAAGCTTCTGGAAAATCATCTTTATACTATACAAAGCAATGGAGAAACAGAACAAGTTGAAGATTGTGAAAGGATGAGTCCTGCAGGGAAACCAGTGACCTATCTAATCAGCTTTGCACTTTAGACAGAAGGGAAGGAGGGCAGACATTTTCATGACATTGTCATATTCTAAAGCTGTTTCGTGGATGCAAGTCAGTTGAGCATCTGTGCTGATACTGGTATTAGAAGACACGGATAGTCTATACTTGATAAATGAACAACATGGGTTGAAACGCAGTGGAAATCCTATTTTGAGGATTCCATAAAGGATGAAAGATGAGCTTTTTCTTAAACTCATTCAGTGCATATTTCCTATGTCTATCATCTAAGTTGAAGGAGCATCAGCACTTGGTTAAATTGTTTGCAACCCTAAGACCCATGGATCATTTTTTTTAAGTCTCTTCCTCTATGATGGGTTATTACTTTCCATTCTTCTTTCTTTTCTTGAGCCAACAGTTTGTCTAAATTCATCAATCAGGGTCCCAGTAGAAAACAGATTATACACTCCAATTGAGTATTATAAAGAAAGTTTATTGAGGGATTATTAAATAGATGCAAGAAGGAATAGTGCAATATGTAGGGGCTAATGACAGCAAGGTGCTGCAGCCAGCCTTACCCCTAAAGAGGAGGAGAAGAGGGCAGTTTCTGGAACCCAGAGACATGAGGGCTGTTTGCAGAGTGCTTCCTGAAAGGAGCTGCTGTGGCCTTCACTGAGGGGCATGTCCAGCCCGAGGCCAGCCTGCGGGGAATGTCATTCTTCTCCATCCTTCAGCTCTCCTGGGAACCCAAGCAGAAGCCAGATGACAAGGGAGCCAGGCAAGAATCCCATCCAGGTGAGCCTCCCTGGGCCCAGAACAAGGCAAAGAGAGTGGAGGGTGGATCTGGGGCAGCAGACAAAATATCCCTATTGGGTTTCCATATGGCTCTCTTGCTTGTCTCCACTTTGGTGTCACCACAGATGTCCTGAGTATAGTTTAAATTTTTTCCCCTTTCCTTATTTTGGGTTTATATTATCATATATGCTTATTTGTTTGCTTGATTTTCAAAATGGAGTCTATTTTATAGTGAGGTCAAGACTACTAGTCTTAACCTGAGTGTTAAACTCTCCAGTAGAGCATCTCAAACTGTAGTGTGCTGCTTAGATAATTCTGATTCTGATTCAGTAGGTCTTGGGTAGGGCATGAGATGCTCACCGCTAACATGTTCCAGGTGCTGCCCATGCTGCTGGTCCAAGGACTACACTTTGAAGAGCAAGACCCTACACCATTTGAAAATGGTCTTTAGATAAACAGCCAGCTGCCTCAAATTAGTTAGGTGAAGTAGTGGGAGGGTCCACCTTTCTGCTGCTTGGCCTGCCATCTGCTACTTAATTATATCTTGGCTGTGACACTACTTCCTGGGATTCGGGTACGACAGACTTCTCCAAGCCTCAACATTTCTGTCTTCTCTCTGGGATTTCAAGCTGCTGTTCTTCCTGGATTCGTGAGGGAATTATGAGAGCAAATTACTCTGATTATCTTCTCGGAACCTGTCTTCTAAGTCCCGCTATCTGCCTCACTGTTGCTGGCATTTGTTTGAACATTCATCTTGGTGCTTATCTGAGCCAAATAAGCTGATGATGTTCTGGTGATTGGGTCACTGGCGATTTGCTGGAAATAAGTAGTCTGTAATCTTAGGGTAAGCATCCCTTTAACAGGGCAAGGTATCACAGACTATAATATTTAGGTATCTTAACATATCCTTGGCTGTGTTCACTGGAATTCCAGCAAAACTTAATAAGCAGCGCTTATAAAATAAGGTGAACAGTTTATCAGAGGCTTAAGTCTCTACAAATAGTGGGAAAAGTGTAGGCGAGAGGAGAGAGGGATTTGTTTCTCTGAACTTTATATCAGAGAGTAAGCTGTAGAAGACCAGTGAAAGCCAGGACCTAGGAAGGTTACAAAACAGCAAATAAGGGAGGTAACTCTAGGATGATTTTGAATGCCACTAGGGCACTGCGTTCATAGGCTGAGACAGCAAAGAGGAGAGTGGAGTTAAAAATACGGGAAGTTAAAAAAGACAAGTGGAATATAAAGGATGGATTTGTGTAGTAATCAACTAGGAAAAGAAACAACATTTAAAAAAACAGCTGTTTTAACATACATAATATAAAAAACACTATTTACACAATGCTTACAGTGTGGACAGTTCTCTACACTTATCCTTTCAGATCATCATGCCAACTCTGAAGATTAGCATGATGATTAAGAGTATAGACTCTTAATGAGATTGCCTGGGTTCAAATCCAGTGTGCACCAGTTCCTGGAAATGTGACATTATGAAGCTATTAACCTCTTTGAGCTATAGTTTCTTTATACAGTGAAATGGGCATGAAAGTAGCAACAATCTCATAAGGTTATCTTGAGGAATGAAGGTGTTGATAAGTGAAAATTACTGAGGGTAATGCCAGGAATAATACCAATTTCTCCATCAGTGTTAGCAATAATTACTATTACCATCTACTCAAGGACAATTTCCTGTTTAAATGTGAGTTCTCACCATGAAGCCATGTTGTCTCTTCCAGTTTGGTGATAATATAGTTTACAGTGGGATGAATAAGTGAGTTATCAGCAGGGGTAAGTCTCTAATAGTGTTGGAATACCTTCAGAAGCTGCAAGAGCATTTTCTCTTTAAGTTTACACCATAATAAGCACCTGTCTAGAAAAGAATATGGCAACAATTTTTTGGGACCATAGAACATAGTAGTCATGATTGTTTAGTGACTGAAAAGTGCAAGAAGACTACTAAGGGAGAAGAAATTCATGCTTTCAATGGTCTATCAAGGCTCTAAGTTTTTGGTACAGTTCTCCTTGGGGAATGAAAAGGAACTAAAACCTCTTAAGGAACCATTAGCCTTTGAATCTGGAAGGTATTTCAGGTAAGTTCTGTGAGACTCAAAAGGTAATTATTACTGAGTATCCAGTGTAACATCAAGTATTGGCTACGTCCCGTACAAGCATATTATTTAATCCTCTCTCACTCTTTTGTGGTAGCTGAGTGTTGTAACATAATCCCTCATCAGTGAGGAGGTGATGGGTCTAGAATTCCTGAATGACTCACTGTTCAAGGGCAGACAGCATTTCAGAGAGAAACTCATTGCTTGTCTCCATAGGTAGGGAGTTTTCATTCTATCTGTTAACTTTGAGAGCCGAGCTAAGTAGTCGTAGAGAAATGCCCATTTGTGAAAAAAGAAACTCATTTCAGAGTGATGCTTAACGTAAGGTAGTGGCGATAAAGAAGGGATAAAGATAAGGCCAAGAAGAGTACTATTTCACGGTTGTAAAGCTGGGGATGATGCCGACATCATCTCATCTAAATCTTTTCATCTTACAGATGAAGAAAGAAGGGTCTAGACCTCAAGGTCACTTGCAGTTAATGTCGGGGTGGGGATAAGAACCCCTGCTTGGATAACCTTCATTGCACTCTGTGACTTTCCCTGTAAAGTGCAGTTGCTTTAGCTGCAAATGAAAGGCTGTGAGTGTAGGCGTCTGTGGCTTTCAACAGGAAATAGTTAAACTGGGAAGATTATACTTTTTAATTATTGAAATCATTTATTGATGCTGAGATACTTTGTCCTGATGAACATATGTAGAGAATATTGATCGGTATTATATATTACTATAGCTCCCCCTTATTGACTTCTGTGTCACAACATAAACATGCATGGCCCAGTAAAACATGACTTTGTCTTAATAGCATTATGAATAAATTATTAAGGTTCTCCCCCACCGCCCCGCCCTGCAGTAATTTTATTAGTTTGGCTTTAAAAGGAAAAAATCAAGGCTTCTGTAGGACCAATTAAAAGTAAAGGAATGCACAGCAGTTTTTCAGCCATAATCCTCAGGAGATTAGTAAAGAACTGTGAAAACTCAAATTAAAGAGTATGCCTCTGTTTGCTGAGTGGATCCTTGAGAATGGCTTTCAAGGGGGTCAGACCCTCTGTTATTGCTCACATGTCTCTTCACTGGTGGCCAAGGTGTGTGCAGTGGAGAACTCTCCCAGCATGGCTACCACATCATGTTTGTTTGGATGCCAGTGGGCATTGCCAAGGCCAGGGGATGAGTCCTGTTTTTTTTTTTTTTTTTTATCATCCATGTCTAGCACAAGCCTGGCCCATAGTAGGCCCTCCACACATGCTTGTTGGATGAATTACTGCACTGCACGCCATACCCTTTAACTCTAAAGCAGCACCGTGATGTAGATTTTTTACTGAGTTGGCCTAAAGAGCTGCCCAGAGCTAGTACACACTGAATAACTGTGATGAGAGACAGTGTTGTTGTTGTTGTTAGTTGCTATCACGTTGACTCTGACTCATAGTGACCTTACGTGTAACAGAACAAAATGTTGTCCAGCCCTGTGCCGTCTTCATGATCATTGGTATGTTTGAGTCAATTGTATGGCCATTGTGTCAGTCCATCTCATTGAAGGTTTCCCTTATAGGGTCCAGTTAATGAGCAGGGGCTCTTGTGTCAGCCAGACCTGTATATTTAGTGATGGCTTCACCTCTTACTCTTTAGGCAAGTTACTTTGTCACTTTGACCCTCATGTCTTTAAAAATGATAATACCCACTTTTCAGGGGCTGGTATGATGACTGTATGATACACATGTGAAAGGATCTAGTACAGTATCTGGAAGGTTGTTCTTATTCTTCACTTGCGCTTGCTGCCAGATGGAAGCCTTAGAGAGGCTATCCAATCATGCGCCAGCCACTAAGTTTGATTTATTTATTCTTGTATTTTTGCATAATCATTGAGTATTTACTGCCCTGTCTCTGTAGCTCAGTGTATCCTCTTTTCTGTTCCCATGTTTAAAGCCAGTTTGAGTTCAGAGTCTCTGTGGCTCCTCTCTCCTGGTCAGCCTTCTTAGTGTGGTTTCAGTTAATTCCTCCAGTGCCCTACCATGCCAGACAAGAGTACAGAGAACAAATGTCCACCCTGTAATTTTGTATGCAAAGGTGGGACTTACTGTAGATCTTTTCCAGCCTGACAAATTTCACTCATTTTTTCCTGGGTTCTTGGTTCATTCAATCCTCAAATACAACTCCACACCATCTATTTATCTTAGCCTCTCATTATGCGTCAGGAAGTCTTTCTCAAACCTTCACTGCTGGGAGCTTTGAACACATGAGGTCTGTGTAAGACCAGAATCGATCTGCAATGCTCCGGGCTTTCTGTACTAATGATCATGCAGTGCTTAGCCCTTGCATGGTACTTCTTATCATCAAAGCTTTATGCAGACATTAGCCAATTCTGCAAACACACTTGAGGGCAGGTAGGGCTTGTTATTGTCCTTTTGCAGTGTGAGGAAACTGAGGTATGGAGAGTCAGACGCTTATTCCAGGCCATAACAGTGACCTTTAGGGTCAGTGAATATATTTCAGGGAGGCCTGGTCCGAGTCTGAGTTCTGATAACTCAAAGCGGCATGTCTGGTTTGTGGTTTCTCTAAAGTCTTTTGGGTTGGCATCATTGGTTTTTTTCCTCTTTAGATGTTGGCCAGTTATATAGTGCTAAGAATGATTCCCTTTTAGGTCTAAGAGAAGTTAGACAAACTGAAGGTGAACCCCTAGCCTATTAAGACCTGCTCTGGAATGTTTAACACTATGTTGATCTATAATAAAAACCAAAACCAAACCAGTTGCTATCGAATTGATTCCAGCTCATGGTGACCCCATGTGTTGCAGAGTAAAACTGCACTCCGCAGGGCTTTCAATGGCTGTGACCTTTCTGAAGTAGATCACCAGGCCTTTCTTCCAAGGAACTTCTGGGCAGACTCGAACCTCCAACCTTTCGATTAGCAGTCGAGCACTTAACCATTTTCACCACCCAGGAGGCCCCTTTAAAAGTTTATTCCCCTTCCTTCCTCCGTTTATTAAACCTCGAGGACAGATTTCTGTGTTCCCTCAATAGATCTTACAGATGGAGCACAGAGGACAAATGCCCAATTAGTCCATGTCCCAAAATGATGTATGTTCCCTCAATGTGTCTGATTTCTCTTTATAATTAGTGGTACCCATCCCAGAGACTGCAGAATGCCAGCAGGCAATTTGAAAATGACAGACGTGAACTCACTCATTACCCTAATAGGTCCATTTTTAGTACATGAAAACTGAGACCCAGTGTTGCCTTGGGGCAAAAAGAAGTAAGTACCTTGGTTCCTGCATAAGACTGTGACAGTTACACATTCGTGTTCCTCATTTGCAGGCTGGTGACCAGTTTTATAAGCACTGATGAGGGGCAGGCAGGGCAAGGGAGGAAATGCTGCCTGTGGGTGCAATTATCCCTCACATTATCGATAGGACATCTCTTCGACTAATTGGTCACTCTCTCCTATCATGTTTCCATAGTGAAAAAATTTAGGGCTTCAGATTTCTTATATGTCATATACATAAATTCAGATAAACTCACAAATCATAAGCATATAGGTGAATGGACTGTAACAAATTAACAAGCCAGTGTAATCAGAACTCTGATCAAGAAACAAAACAGCACCCCCCCTACCCACCCTGAAATCCTCCCTGTGCCTCTTCCAGTCACCAAGCACCCCACTCCCACCCCAGTGGAACCACTGCCGATGACTTGTAACATCATAGATTAATTTGATTGTTTTTGAATTTAATATAAAAGAATCATACAGTGCAAATCATATAGTTCATTCATTCTCACAGTACTCATGAGGTAGTATTCCATTGTGTGAATATACCACAATGTATTTTTCCATCCTACAGTTAATGGCCATTGGATTAGTTTCCAGTTTGGGGCTATTTTGAAGAGGGCTGCTGTGAAAATTTTTGTGCATGACTTTTGACTCATGTATACATTTTGGTTAGATATATACCTGTGAATAGAATTTCTGGGTTAAAAAACTGGTTGCTGTTGAGTCACTTCTGACTCATGACAACCCCATGTGTTTCTGGGTGGAACTGTGCTCCATGTCTATGCTTCAATGGCTGATTTTTTTGGAAGTAGATCACCAGGTCTTTCTTCTGAGGCACCTGTGGGCGGACTCGAACCTCCAACCTTTTGGTTAACAGCTGACTGCATTAATCGTTTGCACCACCCAGAGAATCCTTTGAGGCTGTAGTGGGTGCAAAGGTTTAGCTTTCATAGAAACTGTCAAACAGTTCTCCAAGCTAAGTCTTCAGGTTTTTAAAGGACAAGGTCATGTTTTAGGTAACGTTGGGAAAAGATCCCAAGAACAATCTTGCATCAGCAAGAATCAGCTTATACTTAGAATCATCTCCTCAAGCTGTAGTTTATGTGCCACTCAGAAATGGAATTTCAGTACTCAAGTTCTGTCATAATAGTTAGTTATCCTTACCAATGGTAATGATTTTCTCTCATCCTGGGCTCCTGAAGGCAAAGCATTTTCCATGGAGGGGCCAACCTTTCTCTGGATGTCAAAGCCTCAGCTTGTTCATATTTATGATACAACAAAAGCCCACTTTTAAAAATTGGCCAGCAGGGGATTGAGGTATCAGTGGAAGAATCTATGTGTATGTAGTTTCTAAGCTATCTTTATCCTGGTTGCTCTGTTCTGGAAATATATTAGTAGATATTGTCACTTGTCTTAAATGTTGTAATGAATAATATTTAGTTGCCTAAGGCTTTTTTCATCGCAGAGTACAAGGTTTTTTTTTTTTTTTCCCCTAAATGCAGAGATAGAAAATAATAGATGCTCTACCTTAGCAAAAGCATCACCAGATGCGAGCTAACTGACCTCATTTCACTGTTTCCAGGACAGTGAAATTTCATTATTGTCGTCGTCCACATTAACTAATTTTTATTACCTGCCCATAAAGCACTGAGGGGTTTATAGTAGAGCTCAGTGTAATGGAACATGTGTTGGAATTGGAATGAGGTGCCTGGGAACTTGTCCTGTCTGCCATTTGCTAGCTTTGTATCCTTGGGACAGTCACCTAACTTCTGTCACCTCAGCGTCTGCAATTATAAAAAAGGAGAGGTTGGGTTCCATGACATGGAAGAACCTATCCAGCTTCAAAAATCCTCTGATTTGAATTTTAAGCAATTTGGATATGTTGATCGAAACACATAAAACCAAATTTCCCCTTTAATGAAATACATGATTCTCTATTATTAAATTTTCATAACTTATGAAGACAGATGCCCACACTTCTCTGTGTTCAATGACCTCTTTCGTGGACCCTCTTAAATAAACAAGATGAGAATGTTCCTTCTAAGTGGAGTAAGGCCACTAACATAGATACTCCTACCTCCCACTTCCTTGAGATTGCTCTCTTTCCTTATTTAGCAGTGGAGTAAGTGGAACAGAGGAGGGAAGGATCTATTAGGCAACTATATTGGCAAAATAATGAGTTTTCCAGACCTCAAATGTCTTCTTAGTTTTTATTTTGAATATTAATATGTATTCATTCAGGAAATATCCATTAAGCACCAGCTAATACCAAAAGGTCTGTGGTTTGAATCCACCAGCTGCTCCTTGGAAACACTATGGGGCAGTTACACTCTGTCCTGGAGGGTTGCTATGAGTCAGAATAGACTCGACAGCAACAGATTTGGTTTTGTTTTGGATATGTCAAGCACTTACGTATAGAAGAAACCCTGGTGGCATAGGGGTTAAGGTAAGCTATGGCTGCTAACCAAAAGGTCAGCAGTTCGAATCTACCAGGCACTCCTTGGAAACCCTATGAGGGCAGTTCTACTCTGTCCTATAGGATTGCTATGAGTCAGAATCGACTTGATGGCAACGGATTTCAGTTTATGATACAGAAATGTGTTAACAGAAGCCCTCACAGTCATTGAAAACCTGTGGTTGTCTCTTGTGTCTCAAGAGCACAACAAACCTGATATTTAGGTGATTTTCCTTTAAAAAAAAAAAAAAAAAAGTAAAAGGAAGATAGTTTATGTTCATTGTAGAAAATTTCAGACCAGATTTTTTTAAGTAAGCTGTACAGATCATGTAATATAAGCTAGGACTTTAAAGAAAGATTATGTGTTGATTTATTCTCTTTTGCCTGCCTGTTTTCCTTGGAATATAATTATATTAAAAAGCCAGTGAGAACAATGTTTTTGGATGAAAAAAGAGAGTACATAAAAGTCAGCTTTGGAGTTTCCTCAGCATTATACTTGGTGTTTAATTTTTAATCATAGCAGTACAAGAGATTATGTCCAGTGTGTTGAGAATTGATGTTGCTTAATGGGAAAGTATATTCTCCCCTAGTAGTATATGCATTATTCATCACAAAATGGTCTTTCATGAAAGGGCAGCTGGTCCTTTAAGAGACAGGAGCCTCCTGAGTTGGAGTAGCTGCTAACAGTGGTTTTGATTTGCTTCCCTAAGTGCACTTACAGGCTCCTTTACCATTAATAGAAGGTGATCTGGGTTCCTTCATGACCTCTTGGAACTAAATCACAGACTGGGTCATTTAAGAGATTTGAGGTGAGTTGGCAGCCAGTTAGCAACAGGCCATGGATGAGCGTCCTCACCTTTATTTCCTTCAGTGATCTACCCAGTGGTATTCATTTTCGTATCCTGAGGCAGATGGAGAGAGGGAATGGAGGTCAGTTTATCACAGGAGATTATAAACAGTGAATCTTTTTTGAAACCACTCTGCTGTCTACCTTGTCTTTCTGTCTTCCCATTCAATTTCTCTTCTGTCTGCCTAGTGTTTCTCCTTCTCAGCCAATGTTCATTTATTCTATTTTGGCCACTGCAACACCCAGTGCTATGTGATGAGAAATCTTGTCATCATTCTATAGGAAGAAGCTATGAGGCAGAGCCAAGTGGCTAATCCAGGATATTCGGAGAACTAGCTAATAATAAATAAGAATAGCTAACATGAGGGCTTGTAAAGTATCAGGCACTGTATTATTTATTTAAACTTTACGGCAATCCTTTGATGAGGAAATTGAAACTTAAGTTCCTTAAATAAGTTGTGTATAGACAAATGATGGAGCTAGGATTTAAATCAGGTTCTAAACCCAGAGAATGTACTTGTAGGAGCTGCATATGTCAGCCTGAATATATACCTAGAAATTTCCATATGAATAAGGTGAAGTCATTTGGCAGTTGGGAAAAAAATAATAATGAGACCTTTCCCTGAAGACATCACAGCATCTTCCTAGCAGTGGTGATGATGGGATAGATGATAATGATGAGTGGAAATGATGGGAGTTTTGTCAAGACTGGGAAAGCCATTTAAGATTTCTGAATGGGTTTTTCTAAATTAGGTTTCATCTTACCTTACCAGTTGCCTTCAACTTGATTTTGACTCATGGCATCCCAATGTGTGACAGAGTAGAACTGTGCTCTGTAGGGTTTTCAATAGCAATGGTCTTTCAGAAGTAGATTTTCAGAAGTAGGCCTTTCTTCCAAGGGAACTCTGGGTAAACTTGAACCCCCAACCTTTCAGTTAGCAGCTGAGTGCCTTAACCATTTGTACCACCCAGGGACCCCAGAGTTTCCTCTTAGAAGTAAGTTATATAGGACTACAAGTATTCACTCAGGGTTTTGGTAGAGTGGGACTCATGCATCTGAATGACCTCCAAGTTTTCTTTCAAAGCTAATGTCCCAAGAGTGTGTCAAAGACATTACATGTTCCTGCTGTGGTCTTGTTTGGGGGTTGATCTTCGAGAAACAACAAGGAATAAAAGTATACTTTGAGAATAAAGTACGTATTGAGGATGTTAGAAGGATAAGCAGGAAAGGTAGTGGGTTTGGGATTATGTGCATTTGAACAGGCCAAAGCCTGGAGGAGGAGAGAAGTGAGAGGAAGAGGAACAGTGGTCTTACACCTCTGAGACAGTCATCTGCACAGGTAGTCCCTCTTCATTTAAAACTGCCTTGTGCACATTTATGGTGCATCATCTCCTTTTGAGAGGCAGGGTAGCACAGTGTTTAAGAGCATGCCCTTTGGTGTCTTACAGACCTGGATTTGAATCTTGACTCCTCTGAGCCAAGAAACTTGGACAATTTTCTTCTGAACCTTAGTGCCCTCATCTGTGCAGTGGGAGATATCTGTCTCAATTGCAAGGGTTAAATGAGATAATCTGTAGTAATTTCAAATGATTATGGTGATGGCTATCCTTTACTAACATGGAGAC
Source organism: Dugong dugon (assembly GCA_030035585.1). Taxonomy (NCBI): domain Eukaryota; kingdom Metazoa; phylum Chordata; class Mammalia; order Sirenia; family Dugongidae; genus Dugong; species Dugong dugon. The sequence continues at coordinate 39,353,898 of CM057469.1, read as the reverse complement.
AGCACTGGTACATGAGGCTCAAGTGACTGAGTTACAAGAGTTACCTGAAAGTTCCTGAGATGTCAGGTAAGGGCATTTCTACAAGGCTGGCTCAGGATCAGTATTTGTGTGTAGATATACATCCAAAACGTAAACCTCCAAACACAAACTTTCAGTAAAATGCAAAAACCTAACAACACACGTACAAACACAAAACTGAAAAGTCAGCTGCCACATAGAATTAAGAAAAACATGGAACTTTAAAAAACAAAACTCAGAGTCATTAATCCATGGGAAATGATTGGAATTTCTCCTTCTCGTTCTTAATTTTTCTTTCATCTGCCCTTTGACTCGCCCTCTGTCCTTTCTTTAATTTGTACCCATGTGCCATTCTTCAACTCATCCAAGCCCCTTTCAGAGAGAGGAAGAGTCCTGGTAGAGCCAATCCAGGATGTGTGCAGAGTCTTCTTTTGCTTGTTGTCCACTGTTGCTTCCTGGGCTTACTCTTGCACAGAGGTCAAAGGTGACACCTCAGGGTATTAGCTCACCAGTCATTCTTATTTTCCTCTTGAACTACCAAAGGATATGAGTGCAGTTGGCCTAGAATTTTGCAATTCGTTCAGGGGAGTATGTAATAGACCATTTTCCTCTTAAATCACCAGGTGAAGTCCTGCCTGTTACAGGAATGGTTGAAAGTGTTGTTCTTTTGGTAATTCTCAGGTGATGAGGGTTAAAACAAATGTCCCTGTAGACTTCAGCTAGGCATTGGCAAGATCTTCCACATTAGCTTTAGGGACATGATGGAAGGAGAGGCAGTCTGCTGATGCAGTTAAATAGATTCATACATAGTTGAAATTTGAAAGTGTAATCTAGCTATAATTTTCCATTCAATCATTGATTCACTCAGTCAAGAAATATTTATTCAGAGATTTATCACGTGTCAGACCCTGTTTAGGTACTGGAGAAGCACCAGTGACAGAGCAGACGAAGCTCTTGCCTCCATGGAACCTGTTTTCTAATGTCATGCTTCAGGGCTCTTTCCTCAGTCCTGTCTTGTTCAGCATTTGTGTAACTGACTTGAATGGGCCTATCAAATTTATGTTTATCCTACAAAGCTACAGTAATCAAGACAGTAGGGTACTGGCATAAGGATAGACGTATAGAAATGGAATAAAATTGAGAGTACAGGCATAAACTCTTACATTTATGGACAACTGATTTTTGACAAGGGAGCCAAGACAATTCAATGGGGAAATAATGATTTTTCTTCAACAAACAGTGCTGGGACAACTGCAAGAGTGCATATTCCTTGCAAAAAAATGATGTTGGAGCCTTACCTCACACCAAGTACAAAAATTAACCCAAAATGGATCGAAGACCTAAATGTAAGAGCAAAAACTGTAAATCTCTTATAAGAAAAACGTAAGTACAAATTCATGTGATCTTGGATCAGACAATAGTTTCTTAGATATGACACCAAAAGAGCAGGCAACAAAAGAAAAAATTTGTAAACTGAACTTCATCAAAATTTAACACTTTTGTGCTTCAGAGAACACCTACTGGAAGATGAAAAAACAACCCACAGAATGGGAGAAATATTTGTAAATTATGCATCTGATAGAAGATTCAGGTCTAGAAAATATTAAAAACTCTTACAACTCAACAATAAAAAGACAACCCAGTTTTTAAAATGAGCAAAAGCTTTGAATAGACATGTATCCAAAGATGATATACAGTTGGTCAATACGCACATGAAAAGATGCTCAACATCATTAGTCATTAGGGAAATGCATATCGAAACCATAGGAGACATAAGTTCACACCCACTAGAATAGCTATAGTTGAAAGAATAAGACAAAGAATAAAAAATGTTGGCAAGGATGTGAAGGAATTGGAACCCTCATATATTGCTAGTGGGAATGTAAATTGTTCAGCTCCTGTGGGAAGCAATTCAGCATTTCCTGGAAAAGTTAAACACAGAGTTACCATATGACCCAGCAATTCCACGTTTAGGTATATATACACTAGAGAACTGAAAACATATGTCCACACAAAAACTTATTAATGAATATTCATAGCAACATTATTCATAATAGCCAAGAAATAGAAAAAAAAAGAATGTTCATCCACTGATGAATGGATAAACAAGATGCGATATAGCCATGCAATATAATATTATGCAGCCATAAAAAGGAATGAAGTACTGGTACATGTTACAACGTAAATGAATCTTGAAAACACTATGCTAAAGTTAAGGAAACTAGATACAAAAAAACGACACATTGTATGACTCCATTTATTTGGAATCTCCAAAACAGGCAAATTCATAGAGCCAGAAGTAGTAGTTGCCAGTGAATGGGGAGATGGGGGGATGGAGAGTGACTGCTGATGGGTATTGTGTTTATTTTGGGGTAATTAAAATGGTCTGGAATTAGATAGTAGTGGTGGTTGCACAGTTTTGTGAGTGTTTTAAAAAACACTGAATTTTATACTTTGAAAGTAAATTTTATGATATGTGAATTATATCAATAAAAAAGACACATTTATCATAATCATAGGTTACATGGAACTAGCAAAGAGAGTAATTGCATTGGATGGCAAAGATGGCAGAGTCAGGACTCAGAAGAATCTTGACAGATTGGAAAGATGGGCTGACTCTGACAAGGTGAAATTTAGTAGGAATAAACATAGTGTTCTAAAACGGCATTCAAGAAAAACAACTAATAACAGCCCTATAAAAATAATTCCAGGCTTTAGTTCACAAGGAGCCTGATGTGAGTCAACAGAATGTCACATCCTAAAAGGTTAATGTAACGTTTGGCTGCATTAATGGAGGTATAGTTACTCCAGTGAGAAACTAACATCACTTTTGTGAGAGCTGGTCAAATGATGCCCAAATTTAGAGGTCAGGCCTGGTGGCTGTGTTTCAGGAAGCATCTAGTTCAGTGGGTGAACCTAGTCCAAACAGATGTTATACGTGGCTCTCACAAAGACTATTTTTTCATTTGAAGGCATTTTGGTAAGGCAGACTTCTCCCTTTACCTCCAGCCCCACCAGTGCCACTCCTCCATTATCTTAAACAAGGCCAGTCTCACGCATGCATGCTACCCACCTGCTCCTTATAAACATATGAGTTTAGCACCCCCTCTCAACCCAGTCTAGAAAACAAAGGCAAGTAAACAGAATGATTAAAGGATTCCAAAGTATGGTGAAAAACAAGGGACAGTTGAATGAGGGAGTTACGTCTGATCAGGAAAAGACCTGAGAGACCTGGGAGCTGACCTCAAATATTTGAAGGTCTTCCATGTAGATGTGGGAAAAGACAAATGAGTATAATAAGGGATCAAAGGGTTGGGGCTTCAGAGAAGGAGGTGTTTTGACTCAATCCGCATACCCATTGCCATTGAGTTGATTCTGACTCATAGCGACCCTATAGGACAGAGTAGAATCACCCCATAAAGTTTCCAAGACTGTAGTGCTTATGGAAGCAGACTACCACATTGTTCTCTTGCAGAGCGGTTGGTGGGTTCAAATTGTGGACCTTTTGGTTGGCAGCCAAGTGCTTAACCACTGCACCATGGCTCCTTTTTGACTCAAGAGAGAGCATTTTAACTGAACTCACCATGGATGGAGTTGTCTTCATCCAAAGGTAAAGTGTTGGTTCAGTTTTATTGCCACAACCTGGATGACCATTTAGATGAAATTTATGATCAGATGGATATAAGGCCAAGATGACCTTTATTCTAGTTTTAGGATTTCTTTATGATGAGAATTTCTGCCAGCCAATGCTGAGGGATTATTTATCCATTAGACACTCTATCAGAGTTGGAAATACAAGCCTGTCTTGTGGATGTTGGCCCTTGTGAAGCTCACAGTCTAATAGGGATAATAATACTAATACCAACATCATGTTTTTTTTTTTTTTTTTTAAGGAACGTTTTGTTGTTGTTAGGTGTCCTTGAGTCGATTTCAACTCATAGCGACCCCATGTGGCAGAGCATAACTGCCCCATAGGGTTTTCTTGACTCTAACTTTACAGAAGCAGATCGCCAGGTCTTTCTCCAGAGGAGCAGCTGGGTGGGTTTGAACTGCCAACCTTTTGGTTAGCAGCCAAGCACTTAACCATTTGCCCCACCAGGGCTCCTTTAAATGATATAATGTTTGTAAAGTGTTAGTTACGTCTGGCACATAGTATGGAGCCCTGGTGGTGCAGTGGTTAAGAGCTATGGCTGCTAACCAAAGAGTTGGCAATTTGAATCCACCAGCTGCTCCTTGGAAACCCTACAGGGCAGTTCTACTATGTCCTTTAGGGTCGCTATGAGTTGGAATCAACTCAGTGGTAACGGGTAGCACATAGTATAGGTAAATCGATGTTAGTGATCTTTTAAACTAAGAAAAGTAGAGTAACAAACTAAATATAGTAAACATGATATATGTGTATAGTGGATCAACAAAGTGCTGTTGGCTGTGGATAACTGACTATGAGTTTGTGAGTTTCCTCCGTCCAGGATATTGACATGGTGATTGTTGACGCTTATGGTAAAAATGGATTGCAGAGGTTATCAGTAGAACTGTTTAGAAGTCAGAACTTTATAACTTGCTGGGGTCTTTGTTTTTGTATTGTTTTAAAGGATGATGGTAGTGGTGATTGAGGGATGTGTGTGTGCGTGTGTGTGTGTGAGTGATTTGCATGTGTGTACATTCTTGTTCATGTGAGCAGAGCCAAACTAATGTGGGCAACAAATGCTTTTGGTGTCAGAAGTGAACAACATGCCCTGTTTGTTTAAACAAATTAAAAGCTTCGCTTAACCATGGACTGATAACACCTCTAGAGAAGGTGACCAGTTTTTAGTGACTTCTAATTCTGTTTTAGTGTCTCTGGTTTCAAGCCCTTTTCTAAAAGTTGGTTTTGATGGGGCTTATATGAGTTGGGGAAACCCTGGTGGCATAGTGGTTAAGTGCTACGGCTGCTAACTAAAGGGTGGCAGTTCAGATCCACCAGGCACTCCTTGGAAACTCAATGGGGCAGTTCTACTCTGTCCTATAGGGTAGCTATGAGTTGGAATCGACTCGACTGCAATGGGTATGGTACGATACAGGGTTGTGGAAGAACACTGGAGGGACATTGTAGACATTGTTGGAGAAAATGTGATATGCAGCTGAAGAACAGGCTAGGGGCCTGAGACAGTGTAGGGAGGAGGCCATAGTGTGAGGATAAAGACAAGCAACCCTTCATGCATGTGTCTGTGTGTGAGCAGTGGGTGGGTGTGAGATGTGTGATATGTATGTGAGTGTGTGTAGCCAACAGACAAGGCTTCTAGTGTTTGTGAACTGGACTCTGAGAACTGAGGTGCACTCACTGATCATATTTGTTCAAACATTTTCAGGGTATTGTGTCCCCATGGTGCATCTCTTCTATCTCTCTTCTCTCTTTATCTCCTCCACCACGTAATATGAATCAGAGATTAATACGTTAGCCAAATGATAATAAGTGGCTTTAGTTCTCTCCTTGTTACTAGAAGGGTAAAACCTGGTTGCATTCAGAAATAATCCAGAAGTGTCAAGGGGTCTTCAGGGACCACCGCATAAATTGAGCCTCCCACTGAGCAGGAACACTCTCGCCATCTGACAGAATCACGGAGATAAGAGTACTCAATGCCTCCACAGTGGTGAGATGGGTCATGGGCTCCTAGGTCACCTCCTCTGCCCATTCAGCAGGTTTCTGACATTTACGTTTGAGGAGAACTGGCTCTGGCTAGTTGTGTAAACGAAGACAGATCACCATCTTCTCCTGCTTGCTCATGTGTCTACCCACTGTCCTTCCCGTAATGGGGAGGAGAGGGTGGTGGGGGTAGAGGGAGGACTAGAAACACAATGCCCTGATTTGACAATTCTTAACTCTGGCCCAGGGGAAATAGTTCATATCAATGAGCATTGTTGTTCTAAACCTTAATGGAAGCATTTGGGCATTGTTAATATCCCCTTTTGTAGAGGCGGAGTCCCTGGGTGGCACAAACAATTAAACACTCAACTGCTAACCAGAGTCACCCAGAGGTTTATTAAAAGAAAGGCCTGGTGATTTATTTCTGAAAAATCAGCCATTAAAAACACTGTGGAGCACAGTTCTATTCTGACTCACATGGGGTCGCCACGAGTTGGAATCCACTTGAAGGCATCTGGTTTGATTTTTGTTGTTGTTGAGGAAAGAAGAAAGGAACAGAAGGAGGAAGAGAAGGAAGGAAGCGGAGAGGGAAGAAAACCACCACGTGTGTTTGTATATGTTTATGTAGGCATGGAGAAAGGTGTGTAAAGATATATTTCAAATTTTTATACTAGTTACTTCTGGGAGTGGGATTGGAAGGCAGAGGGGCAGAAATTTTGCTTCAAAAACTTCTAGTTGTTTGACTTCTTAGAATGACCATGCTACATTTAAAAAATACTTAAAATATTTAAAGTAACATAATATCAATAGAATGTAGGCTTTTTTTCAGAAAAATTAATGTCTCTTGGTTTATTGAAAACTCAGAAAAAAATGTTAAGTGCAGTTTCCCCATGTGATCATCCTGCCTTCTTGATGTTACCGAGATGACACCAGCCACATTCAGTAAAATATCTAATTAGACACTTGGACAGTGTCACAGCTGCTCCAACCCCTCTGCATGTTTGGCTTATTGGCCTGATCTCCAGCTTTAAAGGAACTACCTCAGTTTCCTCCCATGTGAAATGGGGAGCACACAGAAAGCTTCACTGAACACTTGGGAGTGAATGTTACTTGACTCAGGTGGTAGGACTTTGTCTTGGCTTCCTTGGAGGTGGCAGAAGTGGCAGGCAGGCAGGCATCTTCACGTGTAGTAGCAGGAAGCGTTCCATCTCCTTAGATGCTTAAGTAGATTTCCAGTCCAATTCTGTCACGTCTGAGGGGTTCAGATAGATTTTCAAACTCCAAGCCTCTAGGTTGGTACTAAACTGAAAGTCTGAGGCACATGAGGATGGTTCCCCATCCCTGTTACTGGAGTTGAAGATAGAAAAAGATTAGGGGATAATAATACCTTACAGGTACACAACTTCTTTAATGCAAAGCTCTTTGCAAACAGCTTGGCAAACCCCAGGACCAAGAACCCAGCTCAGCTGGTGCTGAAATGCGGCCATCTCCTGAATGAAGCTACCTACGGGGTCAGCGAGCCACCCTCAGAAAGACCTTAACTCCAAACTTCACTTGGCAAGGTGAAAATGAAGACTGCATGTACCAGCAGTGGCAGGGACACTTTTTTGAGGCAAAATGTAATTACCAGAGTAGGAGCTGGCCTTGCAAGTGGGGATTAACACTCCCCAGCTCCCATAAGCACCTTGGGCTCTCTGAATCACTCACTTCAGCAAAATTTGGGGTTTTATACTTCCATCCAAAAGTTGGCCCTGCATGAAACATGGTGGTGGACTAGCAGACTGCAGGGACATTGATTCATTGCAACCAGGGGAAAGGATTTACTAGTATTTCTTGTAAACCTAGACAGCCTAAGGGTGGAGGTGGGGATTAACGGAGATTCATAAAGTATGAAGGTTGTAAAAGAGGCCATGATCACCTCCAAATAATAAATAACATTCAGGCTCTTGCTGAATGGGCACAGTTCAGCATATGGCTGAGGCACTGTTGAGGATGGCTGACTATTCGTGGTCAGCATCACAGGCACTGTTGCTGGTCTTGGATCCCAAGAATACCACTAAAAGCTACTTTCCTCATTTAGGCATGTCTCTAATGCAGTGGGCTTAACTGACCAGTTGCCCTCGAGTCAATGCTGACCATAGCAACTCCATGTGTGTCAAAGTACATCTGGGTGCCATAGGGTTTTCAAAGGCTGATTTTTCAAAAGTGGATCACCACAGCTTTCTTTCTAGGTGTCTCTGGGTGGACTTGAACCTCCAAACTTTTGGTTAGCAGCCAAGTGCTCAACCATTTACATTAACAAGGGACTCTTGCAACAAGCTTAACCCACTGTCGTCAAGTCAATTCGGACTCACAGTGACCCTATACAACAGAGTAGAACTGCTCTATAGGGTTTCCAAGGCTGTAAATCTTTATGGAAGCAGACTGCCACATCTTTGTCCCATGGAGTGATTGGTGGGTTTAAACCACCGACCTTTTGGTTAGCAGCTGAGCATTTTAACCAATGTGCCACCTGGGCTCCTTGGCAACAAGCTTACTCGTTGCCTTTGAGTTGATTCCGACTCATAGCCATCATAGGGACAGAGTAGAACTGCCCCATAGGGTTTCCAAGGAGCAGCTGGTGGATTCTCACTTCCAAACTCTTGGTTAGCAGCCAAGCTCTTAACCACTGTGCCACCAGGGCTCCTTGCAACAAGCTTAGGAGCCTGAAATTTGGGTTTTTCTGTTTTGGCATGGTCAGGAGACCTGATGACCTCATGCAAGTCACTGCCCCCTTTGATGCCTGATTCTTCATCTTTGGCACAAACAGATTATACCAAATCAGAATTGTTGTAAATTATATTACCCAGAGTCCTAGGAATTGCACTAATATGCTTCAGGTCCCACCAGGGGTACGAGAGGGTGGCATTGATGGGACTCTGGGCCCATTATCCCTGCTGAAGTGAGAACAGTTCTTCTTTTATCTTTGTTGACATAGTAAGCATCTCTGTAAGGTTACTTTTGAAGAAAGAGTTTTGCTGTAAAAAAAAGAAATTGAGAGTAGATGCTGTTTTCTAGTTCTCTCTAGCTATAATATTCTGTGCTTATGCAAATAGCTTTGGCAGTTTGACAAACAAAACACTAGAGTATGCCTATTTGTTAACCATACCAGACCACTAACAATCGGTATTTTCAAAATAAAAACTATTATCTTCTTTTAATTAAAAAATATGAATTGATCCTAGAAAAAATTTTAAAAACCACAAAAATATAAAGAAATTTGAAATCATCATCCTACTCTCCAGAGAGATAATCTGTAAACATGAGTTGCATATTCTGCCAATTTTCTGTGCATATAAAATTTATTTTTACAAAACTAAGCTCATATTTTACATGTTAAAAAGAAAAGGTTTTTTAAAAAAATTATTCTCTCTTAGATTGTAAGTGATTTATCCTGTCATTAAATGTCCTTTCAAACATATGATGGCTAATGGTTATATAGCATTCCATCATATGTGCATACCATCCTTTGTTTACGTATCCATTCTTCTAGTGCTGAGATCTAGATGGATTCCAGTGTCTGCTAGTTCAACACCAAAAGGAATATGTTTGGAATAATTCTACTTCCAGAATGTATATATGTTTAAAGTGTAATTGTATTGTTTTTTGGTTTGTTTGTTTAGTTTTAGGGGCATTGCTCTTTATTCCCTTCTCCAAAATTTGAATTCATGTCTAAAACTAGTTGACATGAGAAGAAAAGTTTAAAGGTGGAAGAAAGAACTACATGAATAGATGTATGATACTGTAGAGAAGGTACCACTGGAGAGACAAAAAGGAGGACAGAAAACCACTAGGAGATGAACGATGTGTGTGTATATGTATGTCTTAGTTATCTAGTGCTGCTGTAACAGAAATACTACAAGTGGATGGCTTTGACAAACAGAAGTTCATTCTCTCATAGACTATTAGGCTAGAAGTCCAAATTCAGGTCTTTAGCTCCAAGGGAAGGCTTTCTCTGTCGGCTCTGGAGGAAGGTCTTTGTCATCAATCTTCCCCTGGACTAGGAGCTTCTCTGTGCAGGAACCCCGAGTCCAAAGAATGCTCCATGCTCCTGGTGCTGCTTTCTTGGTAGTATGAGATCCGCTTGTCTCTCTGCTTGCTTCTCTCTTTCGTATCTAAAAAGAGATTGACTTAAGACACAGTCCAGTCTTGTGGATCTCATCAGTATAACTGCCACTGATCCATCTCATTAACACCATAGTGATAGGATTTACAACACATAGGAAATCACATCACATGACAAAATGGTGATCAATCACACAGTACTGGGAATCATGGCCTAGCTAAAGTGACACACATTTTTGGGGGACACAGTTCAATCCACAACCATGTGTGTGCACTTTTCTGCTACTATGAAAGACCAGAATATCTGAGAGCCTCAGTAAGGCAGAAGAATCTTTTTTGCCAGATCATAATTATTGAGTTTGAAAACATACTGCATTTCTGAGGGACACAAGGAACACAGAATCAACCCTATAGATCCCTGCAAGGAGCATTGTGCAGAGCTTGAATAAGAACCACATGAACAGTAAAGCAATCTGGTTTCTACTTTTTGACCTTGCCATTAACTAACCCCTGGAATGTGGACAGTTGGTTAAACTTGTATATTTCATTGTAGGATGTGGGGTTGGAGTAGGTCAGTGGCTTCCCATGGGAGACACCAGCTCACCTAGGAGCCACTGAGAAAGTAATGTGTGTCTGTGAGGTATTTGCAATATTTTTTAAGAACCTGGTGGAAACTATGCTCTTTCTATTGAAGAAAAAGAGAAGGAGGAAACCAAGGAAACTCACATTTATTTCATGCCTTCTTTGTGCCAAGCATTGTTGGAACCAGGGTCTTCATCTCAGTCAACTCTCCCAATAATCCTGGGAGCCAGGTATTTTGCGGATGCATTCTGCTGCCTTCGCTGTATTTTACAGATGAGGAGTCTGAGGCTTAGATGAGTTAGATAACCTGCCTTTGGTTATGAGGCTAGTAAGTGGCAAAGTGGTATTCAAATTTTTGCTTCCTAGCTTCAAAGACTATGATTTTGTCACTGGACCATATGGCTCCAGTAAAATATATCTTTGAATAAAAAGAGAGAAAAAATGAATTATTGCCCAGTAAATATGTTTGGTAAATAGGAGGGAAAATGTTTACGAGGATTCTAGTTTATGCTCTAGAAAGCACAAGACTATTTCATCTCTAAGGTCTGCTCCAACGTATACTACCAAATACTTCTCCTTCATATGTTTTAGGTTTCAAGGAACATGAGAAATCCTCTAACCCAACCACTTTGTTTTATAGATAAAAATCTAGGGTCCAGAAGAGATAATTCACTTGTTCAGTATTGTTTAGATTGTCAGCAGCAGAGCTGCATGAAGAACTTAAATTGTCTGTGATCACATGAGAGAATGAATTTATAACATCCAACACTAGTACCAGTCATTCAATAAATGCTATTCCTTATACTTACCCCTTGCTGTTTCATCTCTTCCCTGTGTTCATTCGTTCATTCATTAAACGTTCATTTGGTGTGCCCAAGACATGTTCTTCAGAGATTCTTGGCCCAGTTACAGTATCTTACTCCATTGCTCTTCTGCCTACATCAAAGGTGGCAAGTAAGAAAAAGAATCGAAGGCACAGATAGAGTGTTTGAACCTTTGGACGAAATAGAGTAGCTTTCCATCTAAGATGGAAAAGTTAGACAAAAGGAAAAGTAAAGATACAAAAAATCTTGAAGGGCAAGGAAATTAAGAGAATTCACCTTTCCTGTAGATTGAGGTTGGGATAGTAAGTCTGAGTTATGAAGACAGGAGCTGTACTCAGAACCAACTCACTAAGGAGATTTTTATTTTGAGAGAGGGTATACCCTTTGACAGCCTCTGTGATTGGGAAGTTACATAAGCCACTGGAGCCCACGCAGCAGCCTTCTGTCCTGGGTAGGAGACGTACAGGGAATGGGATTGTGGTGAAGCACAACTAGTAGATGGTTCTCTCACCCGTGGTCAGTGTGGTCATTTGCCTTTCTTTCCCCTCAAGTGGAAATTGTGACATCTCCAACCTCTCACTCCCTGATAGACTTTCTGAAGTGTGACTAGAAGTTTATTTCTCATGATGGGCAACTGGAGCAGTGCCGTTCTGTGCAGTCAGAGGCGTATGGCACTTAGAGGGAGGCTGTCACGTATTTGCAGATATTATAAGGAGGCTCCAAACTAGTTACTTTCCTTTACCACAGAAGATGGTGCTAAAAGGAAGAGATCTAAGTGATAGCAAGGGGGAATTTGCTTTGACAGAAGAAGAAAAAAATATTTTAATAAGTAAGGATAAGTATGGTTGGAAAGGGTTTGAAGGAAGGTGTGGAACATCTGTCCCTAGAAATGCCCTCATTTGTGTGGACAGCTGAGATGAAGAAGTGCTCTCATCAAATTTTTGGTCCAGGCTGTGTTAGGACTTCCTTACAGCTCTGTAATTTAGTGGATAATCTTGATGCCCTGACACCAGGTGGTTGTTGCTGAGAGTCATCCTCCTTTAGGTTTAGGAGGCTATGTTGACAATTCAGGATTTGGGGAAGAGTTTCTTGAATCCCATTATCATCTTCCAAAAAGAGGGAAAAGGGACTTGCCCATTGCTTTCCTTATGTGTGAAAGTCCAAAGACAAGAGGGAATGTATTTTATTCTAGGGGTTAGAAACCTAATGCCTAGTTTAGGGAGTCCTTCAGATGATGCAAACCGTTAACATGTCTATCTGCTAACCAAAAGATTGGCAAACAGTTAATGTGCTGGACTGCTAACCAAAATATTGGGGATTCAGTCCACCCAGAGGTGCCTCAGTAAAAATACCTTGCAGTCTACTTTGGAAAAATCAGCCATCGAAAACCCTCTGAAGCACAGTTCTACTCTGATGCACACGGTGTTGCCATCAGCTGGAGTTGACTCAAAGGCAGCTGGTTTTTAGTTAGTCACTGTTTCATCCAGGGAAAGCCCTGCTTGCTGCGATTTCTTTCACTGCTGGCTCTCTCCACACTTAGAATTCTGTATTTTCAATACCTGGAAATTAAATATTTTTGTTTTGAAAGATGAGATGAAGTGTTCCTTTCTCAATGACCCATGACCTGGCTTGGCATAGAGAAAGAGTATATTGCTTTTGGACCTGCAGATTTCCTACAAGAATTGTAGAAAATTCTACAGGTGTCATCTCTCTGATATTAGGTGGCACCAGAAAGAAGGCGATAGATCACTAGTGTTGAATTTGTCTGTGATGAGCAATACAATTTATACCCTGCTCAGACAACCAAAAACATATGGCCCTAGGTTCATAATAAGAAAAATATACTGATCCATGGCCAGTTGCTGTCACCAGGTCACTAAACCTATTTCTCCAGGTACAGAATGAGACTATCTTGCCTCTCAGTACAAATGTAATAAAATCTAGTAATGCAGTCATGAAAATAAGCACTGGCCCATAACCCGAGGGCTTAAGAAGTCAAGGCTAATGAGAAATGGGCAGTATACAAAAAATAAATTGAATTCCCCCCCTTTTATCTTGGGTTTAATAGGAATTTGGGTATATTTGCTACAGAGAACATCTATGTGGGCCTTATGCAGGCAGGAGATAGAAAAATAGGAAATATCATGTACTGATAGAATTATAAATGGGTAGAATTATAAATGGAGATATGACCAATGAAAGTTTTATGGTCCTAATAATTTTGAAATCTACTAGCAGGTAATGAGATGCTCTGAGATACCAATACCTTAGGCGCAATCTGTAGTGACAGAACTCCCTCCATTATAAGAAGAGAGTGTTGAAGGGAAGCTAGGACTATTTAATGCAAGGTGTTGGTGTTATTCTTCATGTTTGTATCAAAAACACCTCCCCTGAACAACTGAGGAGCTGAGGGAAATCCAGGCTATTGTGGCTCCTCTGAAGGCATGAGAAGGGTTATGTCCTGGCAGTGGGACCTGCCTTGATTCTCGCTTTCCTTTTCTTCTTCTGTGAAGTACCCCTGCTGTATGCTTTGTATGCGTATCCTTATGCCAGAAAGATCAAGGGGCCACTTCAGAGGAGCTTATGCTTCAAACAGTCTTTTCCGAAAATAAAGCTGGAAGAAAGAAAAGAGAGCGTTTTGTGAGTGAAAGGCTGAGCTAGATAAAAAAGCACGGAATGAGACATGATAGAGGTGACAGAAACCTAACGGAGCCCACAGCACATGTCTCTCATGTAACAGAAGAGGAAACTGAGGCCCAGAGGAGCCTTCCTCTCAAAGGATGCTGTTCTCCTGGGAATCATTCTTGGCCCTTAACTTACCTTTATACACGGCACACTCTTAGGCGAATTCATCTATTCCCATGTATTCAACTCACCATAATTTGTGCATGACTAGCCAAAAATTTTCCTGTTCACTTCTCATGTGTCCGTTTAAATATCTATGGTATGTCCCTACCTGGATGTACAAACCTGCAGTTCAGACTCAGCATATCCAAACCCTGTCTCCCATAACCCAGCCATCTCCTCTGTCCAGTGTTTCCTCAGTGGGTGAATAGCATGAACAATGACCCAGTCTTTTGGGTTATCTGCGAGTCTTTCCTCTGCCTCACGCCCACATCCAAGCAGTGACTCTCTCTGTTAACTCTTCCCTTTAAATTTCTTCTCTACCCTTTACCTCCTCCTGTCCGACTGGTACTATCCTAGGGCAAGCCCTTTGCCGTTCTTGACTCTTCAGTAGTATGTACATCTCCCTTGATCTCAGCCCTTCTGGTCTTTACATTACAGAACTACCTTTTTAAAACCACGTGGTTGGTCACGTCTTTCACTCCCCTTTGCCTAGAGAATAGAGTCCAAGCTCTTGAGCACGGCACACAGTGTCCTCTGTAATCTGGCCTCCAAAGAGATATCCAGTTTCAAACAGCTTGACCAAGTGCCCTCTTGATGTTCTCCAAAGGCACCCTGCTATTATTGTGTGGCTCTGTGTCTTACTCAAGACAGGCCAGAATGTCTCCCCTTTGCCACTCATACTCTGCCTAGTCTTTAAACTTAGCGAAAATGTCAACTCTTCTTTTAAGCCTCCTCAATGTTGTCTCCTTAGGTGGAACTGACCATTCTTTACTTATTCCGCCACTCCATCCTATGTATACCTGTATCACAGCCACTTTTTCACACTCCTAATTGTTTTTTTTTCTTCTCCCCATTCCAAATGTAAGCTCCTTGTGGACAGTCTCATTCAAATTTGTATTTGGCAGAAAGTAAGACTCAGTAAAATACTATTGAAAGGAATGAATGAATGAATGAATAATCACACAACCTGCTAGTGGTCAAAATCAAACAAGAGATCTTGGTCTTCCTTCTTCCAGGCCATGTTTCCTCTACTCCATGCTGCCCAGGAAGAAGCTCCTGACATTTAAAGTGAATTTTCTCTATAAAACTTATCTTACTGTAAGTTGTAATGTTAGAACTCACAGGCTAATTGGAAATAATTGAGGATGGAACCCTAATTTCTAGAAAGTTTGTCATCTCTCTCGTTGCTCAATTATATTTTAATTGTCTAAGAAAAAGAAAAGAAAAACCAGAAGAGAGGGGAGCACATGAATTGAGGGCCTGCTGTATGTACGTTTCATATACGGTCTCATTTACAGCAACCCTTTGAAGTAGGTGTTATTATCTACATTTTACAAATGAAGACACAGAAGCTCCCAGGTTATGTAACTTGCCTAGGATCATATGACTAGCAAATGTCAGAGTTGGGAGTCTAACCACGTCTGTCTGACTCTACAGCCCATTCTCTTTCCCCTTCACTACACTTCCTCCCTAGGGAAACAGAACAGAATTAAGGACATAAAATTTCAAGAAGTTTCAGTAAAAGGTATTCCTCTGTGATTCCAGTAACAAATTGGACTGAAGAGTCAGGAGCTGTGAACCCTAACTCTAATCCTGTTGCATGGTGTGATCTTGAGGAAGTCAGTTAACCTCTTGTTTTCCATTTTTCCATATTCACACATATGGGATATACAGACTTTCCTCAGCGGTTATTGAAAAAGTGTTACTTCATAAATGAGTTTGTGTCATTTGCTGCATAAATGAATTTTGTACAATTACTTACCGTAACAGTAACCCTATTTGTATAAGGAACTAGTATTGGTCTAAAGGAAATGGTAAAGCTAGTCTAATGAAAATCAAGCAATGGGTACAAAATTGATTTCCTTTTTATTTAATTTTAAGCAAAGTCTCTGTTGAGGTTTGTGATTGCTATATTCCCTTACGCCTAATAGGGCAAACAATGAAGGAATGAAGAGGTGCTGAGAAGGGAACAAGGAAGGACAGTAGGAGTGTGGCTGTTGAACGTTTTATGTGCCAAATTGAGTTTTTTCCTCTTAGGGCTAAGAACTCTAAGGTGGAAATTGACATTTTTGCTTGAGCATTAAACACTTAACATTCACAACATGCATCAGAACGCAGCAGCTACTGGTTGTTGACAGACTTGAAATTTGACAATGCCTTGTTCAGTACAGACAGTCTAAATTTAAATATACTAGGCTAAGCAATAGAGAAAATAGTCGAAGTGGAAGCATCCTAGAATATAAAAATTGTATTTTCAGGGTTTTTTTTTTTTTTTTTTTTTCAGGCTTTTGAGAGGCAGTATAGCATAACCCTGGTGGCATAGTGGTTAAGAGCCAGCTGCTAACCAAAAGGTCGGCAGTTTAAATCCACCAGGTGCTCCTTGGAAACCCTATAGGGTAGTTCTACTGTGTCCTATAGGGTCGCTGTGAGTCGGAATCGACTCGACGGCAACGAGTTTGGTTTTTTTTTTCTTTTGGTTTATAGTATAACGGAGGGAGCCCTAGACTGGGACTCTCTCTCTGGATTTCTTATGAGCTAACTCTCTGTGTGACCTTGGGAAAAATAGTTGACTACTTGAGCTTTTGCTATATTTTAAATTGGAGATGTGGAGCTTATGCTGATGAAAGATTAAAACCCATTGCCTTGAGTCTATTCTGAGTGATAGGACCCTGTAGATGAAAGAATTAGATGTTTATAAAACGAGACCAGTATCTCTAAGCTCCTTAGAGATCTCAGATTTTATGAAGACTAAGGTACTAATTTTGCCTCCAGCCACCTGATAGAATTTATCCAGTGACATGGGGGCAGGGGATCAGGAGAAGGGAAACATGTGATGGCCTAGATAATGGAGAAGTACCGTTGGGAAATGATGACTGAGTCTTTTCCTTAAAATCATGGTACCTCTTCTTTCAAAATATGAGTTCCAGTACCAGTTGCTGCCAAGTTGACTCTGACTCATAGTGGCCCCATGTGTGTCAGAGTAGAACTGTGCTCTATAGGGTTTTCAATGGCTGGTTTTTTGCAAGTAGATAGCCAAGACTTTCTTCTGATGTAACTTGGAGCAGACTTGAACCTCCAGTCTTTCAGTTAGCAGCCAAGCGTGTTAACTGCATCACTCAGGGACTCCTAACATTCATGGAAAGACATTTATTTATGTCAGGTCTTGTGATAAACAATGGAGCTCCAAATAAAGAGAATTTTAAATGGGGGGAATTAACCCCAACCCACAGAGGCTGAATTCCTGAAGGATGAAACTTCTTGAGACATTTTTATAATAACACTCATGACCGAGGGAAGTTAAAATGGGGAGAGGCCTTACTGATTGCCTCACATCCTAGGCTGCCATTTTCTGGGACCCGGAAAGACATTATCTCCCTTCCCCAGGATCTGTCCCTTTTTATAATAGGAATTCTCTCTCAGATGTTCAATCTACTCTTTCCTTGTTTTAAAAAAGTCCAACCTTTATATGCCTAACATGATTTAGTTCTGGTTTCATTTCCTGAATCTTTGTGTTGCTTTTTCTTCCTGGATCTCATGTTCAATGCTGCCAGTTTCTTTGTCCCTGCAGGTGCAGACAAATTAGCATAAAGAGTAAGTTGCAGAATTGGAGAACAGCAAATTTGATTTCAAAAGCCATTTCAGATTGAGGTCCATTTGCTGGCATTAGGAACAAAACTAATAAACAGACCAGATTTTTTTTCTACTCAAATTGATTTTTTTTTTTTTACTTGACAGTATCCCTTTAGAAGTAGAATATTTTTATCAAATTCTGATTTTAGCTGTCATGTATGGGGCTTTTTTGGTTTGTTTGTTTCCTTTCTCATTACTGCTGACTGTTAAGCTATGTGGGTTGGCAAAGGAAAATCTTTTCTTTCATAATAAAAAAGAATGTATTGTGTTTCCAGCATCATTATCTGCCTGTGTGTCTCATGACCTTACAGATGCAACATACTGGGGTTCGAGGTTGTTTGTACTATCACAACTCCCATTTTCCAGATGGAAAGGGGGAAAAAAACATTCCACAGAGACTTTAGGGCTACTTTCTGGAAAGACACAATTCTGAAGAAATATGGGGTCCAGTTTGCTCTCTCACTGTCGTAACAAACTTTTTAAAATGATTTCTCTCATATAGATGGTATATAATCATCTGTTGTTCAAGGAGAATAAAAATTCCTCTGTAAAATGTGACAATTAGAGGAGGCCTGCTCCAAATGTGGAGACCTTAGGTGGTACAAATGGTTCACTCACTCAGCTACTAACCAAAAGGTTGGAGGTTCAAGTCCATCTAGAGGCTTCTCAGAAGAAAGGCTTGGTGATCTACTTCTGAAAAATAAGCCAATGAAAACCCTATGGAGCAGAGTTCTACTCTGACACACGTGGGGTCGCCATGAATCAGAGTCGACTCGACAGCAACTAATTTTCATTGGGTGCAATGATCAAAGCCATTTAGTGAGAAGCCAGGGTTCAGGATTCCCTCAGCCTTCCAGATCTTGTGAAGGGTGTTCATTTTACAGTAGGTACGGTCGTTTGACTGAAATTCACAGGGCATCACTCAGGTTACTTAGCAACGAGGGATCCTCCTTAGGATGCACATGTGTCGGAGGCCATGACCTCACAGGAATTCAGGAACAGAAGCCACAGCAGGTGGGCCTGGATCTGAGACAGCTCTAGGGGCTCCACAGCAAGGTTTGGGAGTGTCTCCTGTGTTGTCCTGCATGGATGCCTTATTGCCTGCCACCCATCTGCTCCCTCCCTTCTCCCTGCCATTTTGCACAGCATTTCCCTCTACGCTCTGTGTTTTCTCTACTTCAGAGCTTTTGCTTACTCGTGTTTTTTCTGTTTCCTCATTTCTCCAGCTTGAAGTGGCCCTTTCGGCCCAGACTCGCCATCTGTGCTTTTGCTATGCTTCTCTCTGAGTTCTGCGTCTTCTGGTGTTTGCCGGATTTGTTCCACATTCCCTGTTTTAAACTCCTAAGAGTGAGAATCTGATTAGCTCATCTTTTTGTGTCGAGCCATGTCATGGTGTCACTAACCAGGCTACAGACAGGCTGCCCTTGGGTGAGATGCCCACCCTGAGGAGGGTCATGTGGAAAGAAAGTGCTAAGGAAGGGGCTGAGGGAGGAGGGGCGATCCCCGCCTGGAAGGAGCAGTGGGCAGACACTAGAATTAACACATGCAGTGTGCTGGCCTCCTCGTTTTTTCATAAACCTTCCTAACACTCTCCCTCACCCTGAAATAGTGTGCCAGACTGTGGGGAATGACTAGAAGTTAATTTCTAGTAGTTAAAATGTGTTCAAGGTCAGAAGAGGAGAAATCATTAAAGTAACCATAGCTCTGAGAAGCTGTATTAAGAGCTTTATATATATTACTTCATTTCCTCTTCACAACAACTTTATAAAGTAGATATTATAATTCATATTGGGCTTAAATAACCTGTGCAAGACAAATCTCTGTTAAAGTTAATATTCAAACTAGGTCTGTCTGACTACAAAAAATGCCTGCAAATTATACTCCTACCTCTATATAGGTATCTTTAACTGGCATTGTCTTCACCTGAGTCAAAGTAAGCTTCCATGGACTAATTTGATTGAGACTGGGGCAGCAATGGGAGAGTATCCTCAGCCAGTTGTAGAATGGAGGAGTGAACGCGTAGCTCTGTGAGGGTTATGGAGCCATCTCCCCCTGAGCTGGGGGCCTCCTCATGTTGGCGTTCTGGAATCCCAGTGCCTCCTCCAGGTCATTTCACTCTCAGCAGAACTGAGCATGCTGTGCGGAAGGCTTCTGTGACTTATATTAACACCAGTTCATCATTACTATGACAAATAATGCACACCTGCAGACTTAATTGCTTCAATTTTCTTGAGTCACTGATAGGTTTATGGCCTGCCTCAATTCCAGTAAGACTGAAGCAATCTAGATTGGACGCAAAAGTCTTTTACCCCAATAAATCTCTCTGGCCCTGATGACAGACTTTCCTTCTAGACAGGGTAATTAAAGAGGCAGAGCCAGCTACTTCTTAAAAGTCTCTTCGTCTTAGTTTTATCATCTGTAACACACTCTTAGAATCTCCAGACAGGAAGCATCTTTCCTTCTCCCATCCCTTCCCAAATGATTGGCCCTCCAACTTGGCAAAGGCTGTTTTTCTCCCTTCCATTTGTCTCACTCCAGAGGCAAGGCGGTGTAGGCTTTCTGGTTTGCTTCTGTAAACCGAGCGGCTTAAAATTTATTATGAACAGCTGGATTAAAACTAATTCTGACCACCATCTGTAAGGATGGTGGGTGGGGTGAGGAGTTTCTGTTGTTGTTTTAGGGATCCCTCATGTTAGATCGAAAAGTTTGTCCAGAAAAAGAAAAGAATCTTTATACCAGAAGTTTTTTTCCCACCAAATCCAGGTCCAGCTCTTCATGAAAAACCAAAGATACCAGAAAATAGGATATCAATTATCTCTTAAATAACTGAGAAATTTCTAGTAAAGAAAACAAAGCGACTACATGTTTTGGATAAATAGAAACTTAAATATATAAATTTTTTTTTTTTTTTAAAGCAGAGACTTGGAAAAATCTCATAGATTATTAAATGGCTCACTATGTATGATACGGAGGCCTGGTGGTGCAGTGGTTAAGAGCTTGGCTGCTAACCAAGAGGTTGACAGTTTGAATCCACCAGCTGCTCCTTGGAAACCCTATAGGGCAGTTCTACTCTGTCGTATAGGGTCGATAAGAGTCTGAATCAACTCAATGGCAACTGGTTTGATTTTTTTATTATGGCACACTGGATGTTAAGCAGGGATTAATTGACCAAAAATAGATTTTAGTAACCCTCAGGGGTGTACAAAGTATAAGGAAATATTGCCAGCCAGAAAACCTACAAATCGTTTCATAACTATGAGAAAAGTTACTGATGGAGCACATTTTCTCAGTTTTTGTTGGAGAATTTGTGAAATTTCCACAAGCATGTTACCTCCTGAAATGGAAGTACTAAAATAAATAAGAGTAAGTACTAGGAATATCCCAAACCAGGTAACAAAATAACCAAACCAGTTTCTGTAGAGTCGATTCCAACTCACAGAGATCCCGTATGTGTCGGTATAGAACTATGCTCCATAGGGTGTTCAATGGCTGATTTTTCGGAAGCAGATCACCAGATCTTTCTTTCAAGGAACCTCTCTCCAGGTGGACTTGAACCTCCAGCCCTTTGGTTAGCAGTTGAGCGTGTTACCATCCTGAGACGAAGTCTAGTTAAATTACTGGGTCTGCATAAGATACATCCATACATCCTGAAGAACTTTGGAGGTAAAACTGGGAAGGTTGTGTCAGATTATCTAGGTAGTTCAATGTTATCTGGCAGACGATCCCTGTTTGTAAGGATTCTGGGTGATCAGACCCCCTAACTGAGGGCAGACCATCAATGAACATGGATGGAATCTGTAAACACTTCAACACTAATGGAACCTAGCAAAATGTAAGGAGCATTCTAGCAGTGGGTGCCCCCAAAGTGAAATCAACCTGAATGGTCAATGTTCTCTAGGGGTGTATAGAACACGCTGATCTACTTAGATCTTCAAAAAGCTTTAAAATTTGTATTTTAAATGGTAAATTACCACCACTTTTTGGGCATGAGGCCTCAAATATGAAAGAGTACTATTTATAATTTTTATAAATGATTTAGATGAGACTAAGCTTTATATAGTAAAAAGACAAGTTGATGGGAATGGACCATGAGATTATAAGAATCTATGTATGAGGGCAGAAAAGAGGGAGATGATTTTCATGCGATCAGCTTCAAGAAAATGCTGTCATAGATAAAGGTTCTTCTAGCTATAGTTATAAAATAAAAGGCTGTCTGCAATATCATCAGTGATGCAGGAAAATAACTCAGAGTTTATTAAAACCATTCTCTAAGTACATTGACCTAATATGCTGGCAAGGTTCCTGGGTGGTGCACTTGGTTTACAATTGACTACAAACTGAGAAGAAAGGCCTGCTTAGTGATCTATTTCTGTAGGGTTATAGCAGTTGAAAAGCCTGTGGAGCACAGTTCTACTCTGAAAGTTGTGGGGTCACCATGAGATGGAATCAGGTTGTTCTGTTTTAGTTTTGATTTTAATGTGCTGTCCTGGCTAAAAAGGGGACCAAAGTGTCCTTAGGAAAGGCATGGAAATCACCAGATTACTCTACATTTAGGTAGAACCATGTTGAGATTTTACCAGGAATTAAATAAGTTATTCTTGTCACTAAATTTTAACAATATTAATACTAATAATAACTACAGCTCATGTATAAAAGAGAGTGTTAATGTGTTTGTAAGCATTTCTATATGCATTTTCACTTTCCATTTTCTGGAAGCTAGAGAAACAGAGGCATAAAGATCATAGAGGTAGTAGGTATAGGAGCCTGGTCTCAGACTTAGGCTTTCCAATCTTAGAACTGCCCCTGTTTCTGCTATGCTGCGTTACTCCACTTGAGGGAATACATTTAATGAATCCAGAGAAGTGCACAGGAAAGCAGCTATAATGGTCAGCAGGAAGTGGGTGTGGTTCTGTGAAGGCAGAATAAATAGTGTGACCTGTTCTAGACGCTACATCCATATAAGGATGACAGGAATATGAATGAGTCTTCCATATCCAAAGGCAGAGACAGAGAGGGACACGATCGATATTTGTCACGTAAAGTATATGTGACTTTGTTCACCAAATACTCAACTGCTAGGAGTCTGAATTGACTTGATGGCAACTAACAACAACAACAGGATTCAAAGCTCTGTTTGAAACCCAGTTAAGATGAGTTTAGAGCAAATGAAAAGAAGCATTGCTTCACCCAGCAGATATTCACATGGAACTTTTTTTCCAAGGGGGGTACAATACAAAAAAAATATAGTTGGAGAAAACAAAACCAAAAAAAAAAAAAAAAAAAAAAAAAGCTATTGAAAATTTTCCCAATGAAGGAGACATAGTTGGCTGCTAAGGAGCCAAGGTTGAGCTCAACTTTAAGGTTGATGTCAGGGAGGATAAGTTTACCCTGGCACAGCATTGCCTTCCAGCTCTGTGCCTTTTTTGGCCACAGAATGAGTACTGGATGGAGAAGGTATAGACCACCTAAGTTATTTGTCTGTGTCCTCACTTAAGTCTCCTCGTTCCATTTACCATCACTTTTACTCACAATCTAAATGGCTTGTTTATGGAACTTATCGCCGTGTTCCTTTAGAGTATGCTCCTACACTCTGAAGCAGAAAACCCAGCATCATTTTTTCATTTTGCAAAATTCTACTAATATTGCTTTAGTTGCAGTCCCTAATTAATAAGCCAGTGCCGCTGTATGGGAAATGGAAATGTCAGCACTGCCTCCACCTGCTAATTCCTTGATCTTTGGTATAAGCAGGTTGTGTCAGGAACAGCCAAGAAGGAAAACTATTCATGAGGTGTGTGGGGGTGGGGAGGTCACCTTCCAGTGGGAATATGTGTGGAGGTTTCCTGAAATGAAATATTAAACTCCAGAGGAATTTTAATGCCATTTGTTGTTGTTGTTGTTATGTGTCATCAAGTCAGTTCCCACTCATATCGACCCTATGTACAACAGAACGAAATGCTGCCTGGTCCTGCGCCATCCTCACAATCCTTGGTGTGTTTGAGCCCATTGTTGCAGCCACTGTGTCAGTCCATCTCACTGAGGGTCTACTTCTTTTTCACTGATTATTTATTTTACCAAGCATGATGTCCTTCTCCAGGGATCTGTCCCTCCTGATAACATGTCCAAAGTATGTAACATGAAGTCTCGCCATCCTCACTTCTAAGGAATATTCAGGCTGTACTTCTTCCAAGACAAATGCTGGTATTTGAAATTCCGATGGCATAGTTTCCAGCATCACAGCAACATGCAAGCCACTGCAGTAGAACAAACTGACAGACAAGTAGTGGTTAAGGCCATTTAAGATATGAAAATAGTAATGAGACTATGGCAGAAATTCAAGAGAAGAGGGGCAAGTTGACGGTAAGCAAGTCGGTTGACTAGAAACTAGTCTTATAACAGGGAGCATATATCAGGAGGTCCCATAGGTGCAGAGAAGGGAAGCATAGTGCTCAGAGCCCAGACTCTGGAGCTAGATAGACATCCTGTTTCGTATCCAGGCTTCTTTACTTGATAAATGTATGATGCTACACAACTTACCTAACCTCTCTATACCTCAGCCCTCTTAACCTGTAGTTGTTACCCACCTCATAGGATGCTTGTGAAGATGAAATGAGTTAAGATATTCAAAAGCCCTTAGACAGTGCATGTCAGGTTACACATACTTCATAAGCATTAGTTATTATTGTGGATTGGGTTGATAAACAGTATGTGTTTGGGACTGATGTTTGTACATGCACCCATATACTGCCTTCCTACTCTTGACTAGGTCGGGTTTAAAAAAAGAGAATACAGACAGGTTATCAGGTCCCAGGATATGTGTCAGCATTGTTCATTATCATGATCATGACGTATGATACCGAGGATACAGCCTCACTTACCTTCTTGTCACAGTTCTATAGAGGCCCTTCCTTGGGTCAGTGGTAGCAAGAGGTGAAGTCGATTTGTTGGCCTGGATGTTGATGATGCCTCACTGGATCCACCACTTACTGGTTGGCAAGTAGAACTGATGAGGCTACAGGAAGACTGTGTTCCTTTTCTAGAGGCGCATTGCCAAGGTCATATCACCAGCTACCCAATTAATCTCTTTGTGCCTCGATTTCCTAATCCTGGGGTAATAATAAACCAAAAACCCGTTGCTGTCGAATCGATCCCAACTCATAGCAACCCTAAAGGACAGAGTAGAACTGTCCCATAGGGTTTCCAAGGAATCCCTGGTGGATTCGAACTATGAACTTTTTGGTTAGCAGCCGTAGCTCTTAACCACTGTGCCACCAGGGTTTCCGTGGTAATAATGGTACCTACCTTATAGGCCCTCAAGTAGCTTAGTAATAATGCATATGTTTAGCTGAGTGCCTGCTGCGTGGTAAGTGCTCAATAAAAGTTAGATGTTGTGAAGAATAGTAATAGTTAAATATCAGTTGTCCTACTTAATTCTCATCAGATTCAATGTTATCATCACATTACCTAACACTGTGAACACTGGGCCTGTGCATAGCATGAATTAAAACTCTCGTAAACAGACACGAGGAAAAGAGGAAACCATTCCCTGGTACTATGAAGTGTATATTATAATATAAATATACAGATTCAGGCACACAGCAGAGCTGTGGCCAGCACAATGAAGGGATGGACAAACAGACATGAGGACAGGCGCCATTGAAAAATGCAAAATGGCAGACTTCACCTTGTATTCTTAAACACATCCTCTGTGTATAATGTAGGGCTTATTTCACATTGCCAGCCCTTAACCTGTGTTTTGTGTGGAGAGCATATGGAGGAAGGAGGGCTTTAGAATTAAGATGAGTCTGTTGTGACTCATCACGACCCTATGCACAACAGAACAAAATACTGTCTGGTCCTGCGCCATCCTCACAATCATTGTTATGCTTGAGCCCATTGTTGCGGCCACTGTGTCAATCCATCTTATTGAGGCTCTTTCTCCTTTTCGCTGACTGTCTACTTTACCAAGCATGACGTCCTTCTCCAGGGACTGGTCCCTCCTGATAACATGTCCAAAGTATGTGAGATGAAATCTCACCATCCTTGCTTCTAAGGAGCATTCTGGTTGTACTTCCAAGACAGATTTGTTCATTCTTTTGGCAGTCCATGGTATATTCAATATTCTTTGCCAACACCGTAATTCAAAGACGTCAATTCTTCTTCAGTCTTCCTTATTCATTGCCCTTAGAATTAAGATAGACAGTAGTAAAAATATAGAGCAGGCAATAATAAAGAAAGAAGAGGAAAGATGTCAGCAACTGGTTCTGTCAATGTTTATTATTCCCAGCTGAGCATCAACACACCTTAGAAATCAAGTGACCTTGTATTACTTTTAAATCATTCACCCAGCAGGGACTAGATGGCTCAGTCAACATTTTGATGAGGGTATCTGTCTGCTGGGTCATTTAGAGATTGTCTTGACCTCTTCTGTAATGAGCACTCATGCAAATTGGCCTTCAGAAGGGGGTCAGTGTCAAGAGAGTCTTCTGACCAGTGACTGGGAGAGGGGGAAGCAGCTCTGATCCTCCAGGGAAGCCTGTCACAGTGCAGTCTCATCAGATTGCCATGTGATTTGTATACTAGTGTGAATTGGTTAATAAATCAATTTCATTCCAGGGTCTATAAGCCCAAACTCTTCAAACTTCTGACGTTGTTTACTATCGATGCGTATCTTCTGTATATCTAGTTCATTAAGCTGAAACACAAGCACAGAGGCTCATGATTTCTTAGAGTAAATAAACATTGTCTTGGTAGACAGCACAGTCTGGTGGAGAGAACACTGTGCTGGGAGTCAGAAGGCTGGGTTTGAGCCCTGTTAACTCCATCTCACTAGTTCTAAACCTTGAGATTGTCAACTTACCCTCTTTGGCCCTCTGTTTCTAATTCTGTAAAACCTACTTCACAGGACTGATAAATGAAAAGGGACCTTAAAAAAAAAAAAAAAAAGGCCTTTTGCAGGTTGTATCACAGTGATTATAATAACAGATTTTTCATGTCTTGAGTCTTTGTGGGATCCCTTCTCTACTCCCCTTTCTTAGGATGAATAACATAACAGAGATATATAAGATTATTACCACTACTCATATTCACTCTGCAGGAACTTGAGGTCTTTTTTCTGAATTCCACCTCATCATTCCCTACCTTGAGTGGAAGTGGGACACTGGCTTAGCCATTCTGAGAATTAATTACTAGGATTTTCAACTTGTAAATATTTTTTTTCTCCTTTTTTTTTTTTTAATCGTACTTCAGGTGAAGGCTTACACAACAAATAGTTTCTCATGAAACAGTAGTACACATATTGTTTTATGACATTGGTTAACAACCCCACAACATGTCAACCCTCTCCCTTCCTGACCTTTTTTTTTTTGTGAAAATATACATAGCCAAAGATACATCATTTCAAAAATTTCTACGTGCACAGTTCAGTGACATCGACTATGCTCTTCCAGTTGTGCTGCTATTCTCACTTTAGATGAAGGCTTACAGAACAAAATAGTTTCTCATTTAACAGTTAGTACACATGTTGCCCTGTGACAATGGTTAACAACCTCACAACACATCAACACTATCCTTACTCAACCATGGGTTCCTTATCACCAGCTTTCCTGTCCCCTTCTGCCTTCTGGCCCTTGTCCTTGGACTGCTGTGCCTCATTAGTCCCATTTGGTTTTATGGGGCTGTCCACTCCCCAGCTGAACGGTGAACCTTGGAAGTGACTTCACCACTGAGCTAAAAGGGTGTCTGGGGGCCATACTCTTGGGGTTTCTCCAGTCTCCTTTAGGCCAGTAAATCTGGTCTTTTTTTTGTGAGTTAGAATTTTGTTCTACATCCTTCTCCAGCTCTGTCCAGAGCCCTTTGTTGTGATCCTGGTCAGAGCAGTCGGTGGTGGTGGCCAGGCACCATCTAGCTGTACTGGATTCAGTCTGGTAGAGGCCTTGGTAGCCGTGGTCCATTAGTCCTTCGGACTAATCTTTTCCTTGCATCCTGTTCTCTTCATTCTCTCTTGCTCCCGAAGGTATGAGACCAGTGGAGTATCTTAGATGGCTGCTCACAGGCTTTTAAGACCCCAGATGCTACTCACCAAGGTAGAATGTAGAACATTGTCTTTATAAACTGTATTATGCCAATTGAGCTAGATGTTCCCTGAGACCATGGTCCCCACAGCCCTCCACCCAGCAATTCAGTCCCTCAGGGAGTTTTGATGTGGCTATGGAGCTTCCATGACCTACCCTTGTACAAGTTGTGCTTAATGAATTAATTAATTTCTAGGATTTTCAACTTGTAAATTTTATATCCAACCCCTAGTATGGCAATTGCAGATCACAGGAAGATAAAAAATAAAATTAGAGAACTTTAGAGTGAGAAGAGGCTTTAGAGGTCATTTAGACCACCTGTTCTGTAGGAGGAATGGGCTTAGAGAGAAGAGCCTAGAAAAGTGACTGGCCCACTGAGCTTTGGGCTCCCCAGCCCTGTGAGTGTGTGTGTGTGTGTGTGTGTGTGTGTGTGTGTGTGTGTGTGTGTCTGTCTGTCTCTGTGTGTGTGTGTCTGTATGCAAAAAGGCAGTGTTAGCAGTCAGAAATAGGAGCTCATGGGTCTGTGGGAAGAAGGTGGAAAGCCTCGTTCCCCAGGTTCCGCGAGGGCAGTCCTTCTTGGACTTTATGTAAGAGGCCCTTACACAGATAAGTCTACGGAAAAGGACTCAGTTTACCACTGAAGGAAGATCAGCTGCTATTTTAATATAGCCTCCCTTTATTCCTTCTCCTTGACCCCAAATGCCTCTCCCACCTCCTCAGGGAGGATCCTGCCCATTTTAACTCATGATTATCTTGCTAAATGCCTGACAGCCAGCTCACTGGGGCTGGCTTCCTGTGGCAGCCTTGGGGCATGAGTAGCATGGCACCCCTCTGTGAAAGTTCCCACGGCCAGGTCTTAAAGCAGAAATAGTGGAATGGGTTTTGGCAGAGATATCCAGAGAGTATTCAGTCTGCTAATGAGCATTTAGAGAAATGAACAAAATAAGACTTAGCCCAGGTTCTTCAACTGGAACTGAGTTGATTCCTGGACATAAGAAGACTCTTAAGCAGCTGGAGTCATTTAAAGGTATTGTTTGCTTAATTCTGTCAAGGATTAATCCTGCATTTTAGGATTCATGTGAGTGATAGTAATAATGACAACAACAAAGATAGTATTAATGCTGATGATGATATTGATAGTTCTTGGTGCTTGTTATAAGCACTTTACTGATAACTATTCTGGACTGAGATTCGCAAAGGGAGGGAATGGGAGTTGAGATAGTTGAAAGAAACAATGACCTTGAAGTCAAGAGACTTAGGATTTTTTTTTTTCCTCTCTCTCTCTCTCTTAATTCTAGTATTTGCTAACTGGGTGAACCTGGTCAGGTAAGTTGACTTTTCTGGAACTTGATTTCCTCAACTGTAGAATGAGGACATAAATACCCACCTTAAAGGGTCACTGAGGATTAAGTGAGGTCATGAATGTTGAAAGAGCATCCTAGCAGGGCCAGACACATAACAAGTGCATCATTACTTGTTGAGTTGAATCATAGATAAAGGCAGAAATGAAAGTGAATGGGAACTAATTAAAAATGGAGATGAATCAAGACAGTTTAGGACAGGCAACAAACAGGCTATTCTTTTGTAAGTCATTTATAAGTGATATTTTGTAAGTCCCTTATAAAAAAACTAAAAACTCATTGCGGTCAAGTCGATTCCAATTCATATCGGACAGAGTAGGACTGCCCCATAGGGTTTCCAAGGAGTGGGTGGTGGATTTGAACTGCCGACCTTTCGGTTAACAGCCAAACTGTTAACCACTACGCCTCCAGGGCATCATTTATAGATGATATTTTGTCATTACTTCCTTTGCTCATCCTTTTTATAAGGTGAGAGCCATAGGGGGGACCTTACTGAAATGGTTCAGGACAAGAGAATTATATAAACTCTTATGTAAATGAAAGGCGCTCTGGTGACTCAGTGGTTAAGCGCTCGGCTGCTAACTGAAAAGATGGTGGTTCAGACTCACCAGCCGCTCTGCAGGAGAAAGATGTGGCAGTCTGCTCCCGTAAAGATTTACAGCCTTGGAAACCCTATGGGGGCAGTTATACTCTGTCCAATAGGGTCGCCATGAGTCGGAATTGACTTGATGGCAACGGGTTTTGGTTTTGATGTTAATGAAAGACCAGGAGTACAAGAGGGAGGATTTGGAATGAAATGAAGCCCTTACTGGTCTAGTGGGAAGTCTCCTTGCTGTCACCCTGCAGCCTGCTTCGGCTATCCAAAAACCAGGTGTCCATTTTGCTTCCACTGCAGGGAGTTGGGCCCCAAGGACTTGCAAAGCTCAAATCAGAATTCCAGTCGTGAAACCTCAGGCTTCAAAATGACTTATTCTCATCACAATGTATGAAATGATCCGTAAATACATATTTTAACATTACAGAGTTTAAATGTTATTACACATCTTACTTGATGTCAGATTTTGTTAAATGCGTGCCGTTACCTCAATTTACAAAGGTCATTCGGGTGGCAGTGGTAAATAGAACTTAGATATATTTAAAAATCCTGTTACCAGTACATCTGTGGCTCAGATAACCCTGCCTTTTTCAAAGAACTCTGGACTTTTTTTTCCCCCTTTCAAATGAGACTTTAATGAGTATCATGTGGATAAACTCTTTGCAGAGGTTTGAAAAGATCCAGAGAAACACTATGGTAGGAACAAGCAAACCATTTTGGATGAAATCAGAAGCCATTTGAATGCCTCCTCATCTCTCTGGTTGTGTCAGAACCTTTGGCTGCATTTTTCCCCCACAGGAATGTTTTCATCTCCATGGCAAGGTAAATAGAATGTTCGTGTAGTTGCTCAATTGCTATTCATGCCAGCACAGAGTAGTGGAGAATGACCTACTTCCAGCAGCATCCATAGAAAGCTTCACTGCTTTCCATCAAGCCTGACTTAAAAAGCTACCTTCTGCTTCCTGCGGCACCTCTTCACCTGCCTACAGAGACAACAAACTATGGGCTATCCAGGGTCCTCATTTTCTTTCTATCATCACTCTTGCTTCCTGTGTTGGTTCATTGTAGTCCATCTTTGCCTCTTTTGGAAGAGGAGAAGTGGGTGGGTGGGCAGCTGTAAAATAAGTTAGCATTTCTGGATTTTTAGAGTATACTCTATAAAGGGATATTGGCGAGGCTGCAGAGAGAGGTCAGGCAAAGTTTTCTTTATCTAGACTACCCTTGTCCACAAAAACAGTTGATCAAGGGTTAATAACACACTGGAAACCATTTGGATACATCTATATGTAGATAGTTCTTTCTAACTGGGAGTCATTGAGTGAAGTTTCAATAAGTCACGATCATGAGTTTCAGTACAGCCAATCCTTACTCTACAATTGATAGGCTGGACTAGGTTGGAAGCAATCCAAACTCCAGGAGGAATGTCTGATTTGAAAAACTTCCATAGAGACTTTTATTCAGTTGACATGCAGAAATATACTCAGTCTGCCCCTGATTTGGGGTCTAACTAGAGCCAAGTGTCATGTCTGGTTTTGTGTCATTGAATAACATGGTTAGAACTGGAGAGCCCTTAGTGACCTTCTAGTCCCATCCTTTGAAGATGAGAAAACTGAGCTGCAGAGAGATTACAGCAGCTCCATTCTCCTGGCTCCCAGTCCAGTGCTCTCTTTAACTTGCCATTCCATTTCTCATCACTGAGTAATTAATGCTCTAAAGCTCTTTTGCCATTGAGGGCAAATGTCACCAAGCAGGGGAAGTAGGAATTCAATTATCCTTCTCCTGGACACAGGTGGAAATTTCTATTCCAAATCTCAGCAAGTCAAGAAGGTTCTGGTTACTTGATAAAGGAATCTCCTGTTGGGTGAGAGAATTTGGAAATTTTAAGCCGTTTTGTTATAGAGCTTTTTCTCCACATTCTTCTGTAGCCATTGCCCAAGCCAGTTTGGAGGTAGAGGAAAGAGAATGAGACAATAGGAAGCAGCTCCCCGGCAGACAGGAAGTTGAATATAGGAACCACAATAAGAGTTCCATTCCCAGTTGGTCTGTGAACATCAGCCGATTTTCACAAAAGAATGTCCTGGCTGTGCTATTTCCCATTTTGTTGTTCACTCAGTCAGGCCTCTATGGGCACAAACTTCAGGCAGACTCTCAGTTTTCCTGGCATTTGTGCCAGTTGAATTCAGGCCCCGTGGGGTGCCTCGTTTTATGTGGCTTTTACTCTAGGATGTGGGATTGTATCACTTCAGAACTCCATACCAGATGGTCCCTATGAAGAGAGATGTGAAGGCCCAGCCAACTCAGCCCAAGGGACGTCGTTTCTCTGGCTAGTCTCCTTTCCTCACTTCTCTTGACTTTGTCTTTTCTGTCTGCATCCTCCTCCTTTGTCTGTTTTTCATCTGTCCCTCATCTTTCTTCACAGATGGCCAGGACACTAATGTGCTGCTCTCATTATGTTTATGGAACAAGTTGGGGTCTTTAGAGGCTGACGTTTTAGAGACATTAAAGACTTGTGTCACGTTGTATACCATGGTGAAAATTTTCAGGGTAGTTAGTGATCCCTTACTGTTATTAACCCCTGACTTAAGCAGGTGATTTTCTTACAGAGGTGTTGCAAGTTAATACCACTGCTGATAGTTCGAGTCAGAAGACATAATGAAACCATGTGGGAAACTAGACCTACCATCCATATCCTTCAAACTCTGAAATTACAGGGGAGAAAAGGAAAGCAAGAAAGAACAGAAGGGAAGAGGGTAATTCTATCACAGGTTTATCTTTGGTAACCTTAGTGATAGTCTCTATATGATAGATAAGATCCGTTTGTTGTTCTTAGTTTGGGACAGTCAGCTTATGACTGCTAAAGTTCTAAACTTAATCTTCATCACATATGGGAACTCAGAATGATGGCTGATATAACATAGAGTGGAGGCATGGCCAGAATTTATTTTTAGAGATATTCCCTTTTCCTTGTAATTCTTTCTTAAAGAATACGAGGCTACTCACAATACCACCCTTAACAGAATTGAAGAACAATCAAGGAAACTAATAACCCATAGGCATCCTGAGCTCCCTAACAGCAGGGGCCCTTCATGGTAGTGGGCTTCATTAGACCTCCAGTTGAGCCAGTTCTTTTCTAACTCTGCTGCAGGGAACCCCTCAGAGACCACACTAGATTTTGTTTGGACAAAGGATTCCAAGACTAACAACAAGCTTGAAAATCCTGATCTAAGCAAGGTCTTTTAATAGTCAGTAATGGCCATCAGGGGGTGTCACCCTCAACCTTGAAAGACTACAGGGTCACTTCATCAGGTGCCCTCCACATGAGGCTAAGAATTGACAAGTTAATACTTCCCCCTGCCTTGACCTCAGCACCTTGGCAACCTTATTACTATTCAGCTGGATTCAGCTGGAAACTCAGGCTTTGCCAGAAGTGAAAAAGGGGCCCACAATGCCAGAACTGACAGAGCCACTAGACACTCTAAGCTATTCAGTTGAATTAAAGGATCCTTGAGAATTTCCCCAGTTGAAATCCACATCTGACTTTAAATTGTCAAATTCTCTGAAAGAGGGTATCCTGAATTTGGTCCTCAATGAGGTTGTCTTTTGGGGAAATTCTGATCATGACATGATCTTAGCAGCCCAGTTCAGGGATTCTCAGCACGTAGGGATGCTCAAAGAAGGAACAGGACAGTTAAGTGTTATGGGAAAACTGTAATGAGTGGAAGAGGAATTTTTGCAGCAAAGTTTTGGGTGTCTTAAGCTAACCCCACAAATAGACCATGCTATAAACTCACAGCCCACAAGCTAAGATTAGAACAATGACTAAGGCTGATTTAAACTGATTTCATCTCACCCTCCTTCCCTCTGCCTTTCCCTGTCCCAGACTATTCTTTGCCATCACTTTCCCTGACCAAGGTACCAGCATCCTAGTTCTCTATTACATGCAAAAGCTAAGTTCTATTTATTGAGGCCACGTATCTGTACTAGGATGAATGAGCATCTTTCTCACCAGACTGGGATCCAGTCTGAAGATGGGCCTGCCTCTTAAAGGCTCTTCTCAAATCATTGCAAGCATGTCCACCCTGTGCTTAGAGGAAAGGAGGGGTGGAGTACAGCTTACACTTGAGAGAGACGTTTGGGATACAGAAATCATTGTCTTTATAGGTGCTCATGCATGACACACCCTTTTGGACTTCAAATCGTGTCAAAGCTACTAAAGGATCTTGAAGTTCATCTACCCAGATCCTCATTAGATGAGAAAACTCAAAGCTAGGCAACTCGTTCAAGGTCACTCAGACCATATCTAAGCCTACTGAGTCCCAATTCAGTATTTTGGCCACTTCAGAATACAGGATTGTATTCACAGTGAGACTCCACTGGAGTCTGTCTGCTACTCTCTTTCTGGGTCTTCCTGATTGTAATGCTTAAGATTGTGTGTCATCTTGGCTGGGCCATGATTCTGAGTGCTTTGGCAGTTATATAATGATGTAATTTGGCAGTTATGTAATGATGTAGTCATCCTCCATGATGTGATCTGATGTGATCAGCCAATCAGTTGTAAGAGGAGTTTCCTCGGGGGTGTGGCTTGCATCCTATATATATATGTATATATTTACATATATATATTTACATATATATATTTATATATATGTATAAATATATATATAAATATAAATAAATATATATGTATATATAAATATATAGATGTTCTAGTAAAGCTCGCCTCCTTGCTCTGGATCCTGCATCTGGCTCATCATCATCTGACCTCTGGTCCTTGGGACTTGAGCCGGCAGCCTGCTGTAGTGCTTGCCAGTCTTGGGATTTGTCAGCCTCCGCAGCCTGTGAGCCAGCAGACTGTCGTCTGACCTGCTGATGTTGGGTTCATCAGACCCTGCAGCTATGTGAGTCAGGATAAGCCTCCAGCCTGATGCCTGACCCACAGACTTGGAACTTTCCAGCTTCTACAACTGTGTGAGCCATTTCCTTGAGATAAATCTTTCCATGTATATAAATTTTTTATATATGTATACATATGTATATTATATACACATATGTATACATATTATATACATATATATGTATATATATGTGTATATATATGTATTTTATATATATATATATATGCCTCATTGGTTTTGCTTCTCTAAAGAACTCAGCCTAAGGCACTTATCTTTCTAAATCATGGCTTAGTTTACTTCCTTGCTTAATAAAACCATGGATGACTTTCCATTAGCTCTAAACTCCTCAGTCTAGCATTCAGACCCTTTCAGAGTTAAAATCAATCTACATTTTTAGCCTCAGTCTTCCACTTCTCCTCTCCATATCCTCTGCAGCTTAATATTAGACTTCCCACAGTCCTGCGAACACATACTGTCCTTCTGTTTCTTTACACACACTATTCTCTTCATCTGGAATTGCCTACCCAACATTTCTTCCCATTTTATTTCTTTCCATCTATTTCTGCCTGGCCAATTTCCATCCTCTCACTCAACACTGCTGTGTAGTTTATTCATGGCCATGTCTTAAATTTCCTATAAGATTGAAAATTCCTGAGAAGAGGGACCATTTAGCACCATTTGCTGAATGTGGCAAATATAGTATGCTTCAAAAGTAATTGTTGTATATAGGAATGAATGGCACCCTGGTTTCTGTGGATTCCAGGCAGGTCCACAATTTTTGGAGGTGCTGAGAAGTGTGAGGCTTGGGGAGAGGAAGAAGAGACATTCTAAAAGTCAAGACAGTCTTGGTTTTCTAGCTATCTTAGTTAACAGAGTATGATTATGGTATTGGTGCTCATGCCACCTGTGGTGTCTTGAGATAACTATGTAGGATCCTGTTTGGCACTTGTTTTATTCAATACATTATAGCAAAATCTCTGCCTCATCCACACCTCTCAGCAAGTGTTGGTCTGCAGTGACTATTTTATTACCTCTTTGCTCCTTGGGGGTCTCAGGGAAGACTTGCATTGGTGAAACAGTTTCTGAGCATTTTGTCTTCTTTACATATTTTGCTGACATCCAGACCAACATGATTCCATGATGTACAATGGGGCTTTGATCTCAGCCCCATTGGCAAGGATATCTACAAGAATTTTATTGTGTCGGATGTATTTTTTCCATTGGTTGACCCAGGCCAGATATAGCATAAGTAAATATGTTCCTAGTTTAGCATCATATCAGATTCTGCCAGGAGAGGAAAAAAGCCAAGGAAGAAGCTGTCATCCTGTAATCATCTTGAATCTAATATATGATGGATGCCCTTCATCCTCTGCCCTCTAAGATGCATCTGGTCCAGGCAGGATCAGTATATCACCATCCACAGGGATAGACATAAATAACTCACAGAGGGGCCCAAACGGCTGACCTGGAAACCAAGGGCAGAGATTCTATGCTCTCAGCCCACTCCCCATTGGAGAACTCTGCCGAAACCCTACACCTTTCCTTGGTACCACCACTCTTAGGATCCTGAAGCAGAACACATCCCCCCATGAAAATCAACTGAGACTGCTAATGAGTACGGGGTTTGTTTTGGAGGGATGAAAATGTGCTAGAATTAGATAGTGGTGATAGTTTCGCAACTTGGGAATATACTAAAAATCACTGAGTTGTACACTTTAAAAGGGTACATTTTTTGGTATGTGAATTGTATCTCAACTTTTTAAAAAGTCATGTGTTACTAAGACCTTA
Organism: Dugong dugon; assembly: GCA_030035585.1. Taxonomy (NCBI): domain Eukaryota; kingdom Metazoa; phylum Chordata; class Mammalia; order Sirenia; family Dugongidae; genus Dugong; species Dugong dugon. Next base: position 39,317,561 of record CM057469.1, on the reverse strand, counting down.
TGCAAAAACATAAAATATTGCAACACAAATGCTCCTAAAAGACCACATGGAGTTTCTGCTCAAGTGCTTCATCTCTCTCCACGTGTTCTGAGGTCGTGTCGTCTGGTGTGTGTGTGTGTTGGGGCTAGAGCGGATCTGACAGAAGTTCATTCATCTTTGTTCTGTGTCAGGTTGCTGTGACCTTGGTCCAATTATTTACTTGTCTTTGCTTCCACAGTTAAAACAGAGGTAATGAGCCTGACCTACTTGATGAGGATCCTCTGGGAAATGAAAATCCGGTTTGTTAAGCGATTTAGAGGTATGAGGTGCTAGATTCTTTCTGAATAATTTCAGGAAGGGCCGAAGTGGCACTCAGACGTGTGTGGAATAAGTCCTGGGCTGGGTTGAAGTAGTACCAGCTGAAGGCTGGACATGTGTTGTTGCTCTGGGTGATTTAATTATTCCATTAGGTGCTCTATCAGGAGCCGTTACTGCTTGAGAGTTTTATGTCTGTGGTGAGGAGACAGTTTGGTTTCTGCTGCTATGATGGGAAATGGACTTGGGAAGGGAGGGTGTGTTTCCCAGGAGGAATCTGCTGGGTGCTTTGTGGTGAAGGCATACTGAGTGCTTGGAAAGGATAAGTGCCGTTGAGCAGGATTTGTGATTGGAAGGCTTGTGGGTAAAGTTTTGCATGTGATGGGTATCTCAATCTGGAAATCTGGAAAGGCCTCCTTAGAGGAAAGGTGTACTCGGAAAGCCTGTGTTCCTGCCTCACTTAACAAATGGGGCTGTGCCTATGGAAAACTAGGACCAGAAGGCAGAGGAGCTTCCATTTTCACACCCTCCATGCACTGCAGCTCCTGGATGCTTGTATCCGTCACTTTCCGGGCCATGGACAGCTTATCAACAGGATGGCTGAGTCCTTGATGGGATTAGGGAGAGGGGTTAAGGAGGAAGGTGAACTTGGATCACCTTATCTTTGCAACCTCCTCTTCCCCACTTATTCTCTCAAGTTTACTCTTCTGACTGGTCTGTAGGATGGTAGCACATGATATTGGTGTCTCTTGGGGACAGGTTAGTGACCTGTGGCTCATAGAAACCCTCCTCACTGGCCTGCCCTGAGGAAGCAGCCAATATTCTTCCTCCTTTCTTCTCATGCTTCTTCTCCTATCAGTTCCTGGTATCTTTTCCCTACCTCTCTACCTGTTGGAAGGAAGTCCACTCATCCTTCAAGGCCCAACACCAATATTATCTTCCCCTGAGAAATCTGCTCTCCTTCCTTCTTCCTGCTCTACCCAGGCAGTATTACCTTTCCTTCTTCTATGTCCCCACAAAACTTTGTCATGCACCTGGTATAACATCTGCCACATTGACTCATGGTGAGATGGTGTGGAAAACTTACTGAGGACCTCATTTAGGTTACTATCTCAGTGCCTAGACCAATGCCTGGCACATAATTCAGGCCTAATATATGTTAAATAAATAAATAAAGCAGAACATCATTTGTGCCCTCCCACAAATAGTGAAGGATATTTATAAACTCCATAAATACTTAAAATTGCTTTCCTCTTTATGGTTCTGGTACTTGATGAGAGTAGTATTCTAAATGTATCTTGTTAAATCTTTTTTATGTCTATGGAATTTTTTTTTTTTTTGTCAAAGATGATAAATTTTGGGAGAAGAAGCCAAACCTTTTAAAAAACTAAAATTTTGGAAAACAGTGGTTTGTCAAAGTGTGTTCAACAGAATACTAGTTCCCTAGGATGACAATAGTTGTTAACCAAAAATGGTTTGAGGGCGAAATGAAGTTCAAGAAAAGTTGGGTTAATCAGATTTCTCTACTGTGGGATGTCTCAAAGCTTTGAAAAGATATGCTTTAGTAATACAAGAGAGAAGGGTGCATACACAGTGTATTTTTGCAATGCTAGGTTAGCTAAAAAGCAAAGACAACAGTTTGAGGACTAAGGTGTGCCTGACCCAAGCCATGGTATTGTCAGTTGCCTTGTATGCATGTGAAAGCTAGACAATGAACAAGGAAGACTGAAGAGAATTGATGCGTTTGAATTATGGTGTTGGTGAAGAATATTAAATATACCATGGACTGCCAGAAGAATGAACCAGTCTGTCTTGAAGAAGTACAGCCAGAATGCTCCTTAGAAGCAAGGATGGTGAGACTTTGTCTCACGTACTTTGGACATATTATCATAAGAGATCAGTCCCTGGAGAAGGACATCATGCTTGGTAAAATAGAGGGTCAGTGAAAAAGAGGAAGACCCTCAACAAGATGAATTCACACTGTGGCTGCAACAGTGTGCTCAGACTTAGCAACAGTTTTGAAGATGGCAGAGGATCGGGTAGTGTTTCATTCTGTTGTACATAGGGTCATATGAGTTGGAACTAACTTGGCACCTAACAACAATAACAACAGCATAGTACCTGCTTCAGTGCAAAACACATAGTAGGTTTTTGTTATTAATTTGTTGACAATAGTTCAGTGCCTTGATTTAAAGCCCTGAGAAACAGATACTTGTCTCTCTGCTAAAGGCCCAATTCTTTACTACCCTCATGTATATCACCCCTCTTCTCTGTAAAATTGAAGAGAAAAATTAAAGGGAATTAAAAACATTACTGTGCCTGTCATAATAAGTTATCAAACATCTCCAACGGACTATGTGGCAAATGCTTATGGTTTAGAAATAACCTGTCAGCCCCAGTTGCTCTGCAGTAACCTCCCAGGACTGTTTCATAAATGCCAGTTCTCTGCATAGTAATTACCAACTCTCTTCTTGGTAGATTCACTGGTGTGTCTAGAAGTAATTGCAGGGGATCTTGCACTTTCAAATTTACAAGAGGCAAACAACCTTGTATTTATCTCAGGGGTGGGGGAGGGTTATCAGGTATTCAAACTGTGCTATGTGAAGAATGCTATTGATCATAGAAGTAAGAGGAAGAATTTGAATTTTCACCTTGCTATTTTTCTCAATGGGTGAGAGCCTGGCTCACTAGATTTAGGGTGGAAAGACCTGTGGTGAATAATTCTTTTCTTCTCAGAGTCTCTTCCCTTCTTTGAGATTTGGAACAGCGGTAAGCCTGACCTAACTGTGGTCGGAACCCTTTGTTGCCTTCAGCGTAAACCTGTTAATCAGTACCAGTACATAGGAAAAGGAAGATGGAAAATTTGGTTCAGTCCAAATTCTCACCTGTGCCTTTGGTGTTTGTCCTGTAGAGATCTCAGGGAACACAGAGGACATCCCTCTGGTGCGCTGGAGGCAACAGTGGCTGGAGAATGGCACTTTGCTTTTTCATATCCATCACCAAGATGGTGCTCTGAGCCTCCCTGGACAAGACCCAACAGAAGAACCCCAGCATGAGTCAGCAGAGGAGGAGCTGAGGATCCTCCACATCTCGGTCATGGTAAGAGCGGCTTGTCTTTGACCTCTCAGGTCATAGCTTGTGTCACCTTGACATTAAAATTCTTGGTACATTACATTACACTACATTACATTATAGAGGGTAATCAGCTTTACTTGTGGCCAACTGATTTAATCATAGGTAACTACTCTACAACAACAACAATTCTAGTGTTTGGCCAAAAAACTAGAAACCATAGCCTAGCCAAGTTAATACATAAAATTAGCCATCATAGTACCCTAGACAAAGCTTTACAATGACCAAACTCCATAATGACCACTGACCATGTTAATAATAAATTTCCCATAGTGTCTTAGTGTAGGCAACATTATAAAAGTATAGACTATACTCAGGGCAAAATGCATTCACTGGGGTGGAAATAAAAGTTGCAATTATTTCTATAGCACCATTACCAAACTCTTCACTCTAAGAACAGGCCCAGATATGGAATAACTTTTATAAGTCAGAGTAATATCAAGTGTGGGCAATGGATTGTCTTAGAGTGGAGTTATTCAACTAGTAGATTAGAATATCTTATAGTAGTTCTGTAATTATTTGTTGAATTACTGAATCTTTAAGTTGCATGCTTCTACCAAGCCTTCTTCTCTTTCTACCAGCCCAGAGAAAATGAGAATCCTGGATTTCTCTCCTCTTACAGTAAGAGGCTTGTCAGTAGATACTTCCACCTTCTGCTAGTCCAGCTCAGAAACTTCAAAATCAGCATTCTGTCTTCCATCTTGAAATTTGACACGTCAAAAAAAGTAGAAGAGTTGGAGGGAGGGGGAAAGGGAGAGTTTTTGCTTAGGGGGCAGTGAGTTTATGTTAATGGTGGTGGAATTATTTGGAAAAAGGTAAAGAATGGTTTCACAACTTGAAGAATGTGATCAATGCCAGTGAATTATATATGTAGAAATTATTGAATTGATAAATGTTTTGCTGTGTATATTTTCACCACAATTTAAAAAAGAGAGAAAATTAAAAAAAAAAGAAAATTAGAAGATTCTTCCTAAAATTTTAGGAACTCTTGTTCTGGAGTCTCACTATAAGGTAAGTGCTATGATGGACCACCAATCGTCTGTCAGTTTGTCATACTGTGGTGGCTTTCGTGTCATCCATAGTGGACAGATTTCAACAAAGCTTCCCGACTGAGACAGACTGGGAAGAAGGAACTGGCCATCTACTTCTGAAAACATTGGCCAGTGAAAACCTTATGGAAAGCAGTGGAACATTGTTTGATATAGTGCCAGAAGATGGGCCCCTCCAGTTTAAAGGCACTCAAAATATGACTGGGAAAGTGTTGCTTCCTCAAAGTAGAGTCGACCTTAATGATGTGGATGGAGTAAAGCTTTTGGGACTTCCATTTGCTGATGTGGCATGATATAAAATGAGAAGAAACAGCTGCAAACATCCATTAGTAATCGGAATGTGAAATGTGCGAAGTGTGAATCAAGGAAGATTGGAAGTCATCAAAAATGAAATGGAACACATAAAGATTGATATCCTAGGCATCACTGAGCTGCAGTGGATTAGTATTGGCCATTGTGAATTGGACAATCGTATGTTCTACTATGCTGGGAATGGTAAATTGAAGAGGAACGGCATTGCTCTCATTGTCAAAAAGAACATTTTGAGATTTATGCTGAAGTCCAGTGCTGTTAGTGATAGGATAGTATCCATATACCTACAAGAAGACCAGTTAATACAACTATTATTCAAATTTACATACCAACTACTAATGTTAAAGATGAAGAAACTGAAGATTTTTTACCAACTTTTGCAGTCTGAAATTGATCATACATTCAGTCAAGATGAGTTGATGATGACTGGTGATTTGAATGCAGAAGTTGGAAACAAAGAAGGACCGGTAGTTAGAAAGTATGGCCTTGATATTAGAAATGATGAGGGAGATAGCATGGTAGAATTTTACAAGACCAACAACTTATTCATTAGAAATACCTTTCTTCAACAGCATACATGGCGACTATACATGTGGATCTTGCTGGATGGAGTACACAGGAATCAAATCGACTACATCTGTGGAAAGAGACTATGGAGAAGCTCAATATCATCAGTCAGAACAAGGCCAGGGGCCGACTGCAGAACAGATCATCACTTGCTCAGATGCAGTTCAAGTTGAAGCTGAAGAAAATTAAAACAAGTCCACAAGAGCCAAAGTACAACCTTGAGTATATCCCATCTGAATTTAGAGACCATCTCAAGAATAGATTTGATGCAATGAATACTAATGACCGGAGATTAGACAAGTTATGGGATGACATCAAGTACATAATACATGAAGAAAGCAAAAGGTCATTAAAAAGACAGAAAAGAAAGAAAAGACCAAAATGAAATTGTAAGAAACTCTGAAACTTGTTCTTAAACATAGAGTAGCTAAAGCGAATAGTGAAGAAATAGTGAAGTAAAATAGCTGAACAGAGGGTTTCAAAGAGAAGCTCAAGAAGACAAAATATTATAATGAATGTGTAAAGATCTAGAGTTAGAAAACCAAAACGGAAGAACACCCTCAGCATTTCTTAAGCTGAAATAACTGAAGAAAAAATTCAAGCCCCGTCTTGCAGTATTGAAGGATTCTATGGGCAAAATATTGAACCACACAGGAAACATCAAAAGAATATGGAAGGAATACACAGAGTCACTGTACCAGAAATAATTGGTCAACATTTAACCATTTCATGTAGCATATGCTCAAGAACTGATGGAACTGAAGGAAGACATCCAAGGTGCACTGAAGGCATTGGTGAAAAACAAGGCTTCATGAATTGCTGGAATACCGATTGAGATGTTTCAACAAATGGATGCAACGCTGGAAGCACTCACTCATCTATGCCAAGAAATTTGAAATAGAGCTACCTGGCCAACCGACTGGAAGAGATCCAAATTCATACCCGTTCCAAAGAAAGGTGATCCAATGGAATGTGGAAATTACCAAACAATATCATTACTATCACATGGAAGTAAAATTTTTCTGAAGATAATTAAAAAACGGTTGCAGCAGTACAGGGAACTACTGGAAATTCAAGCCAGATTCAGAAGAGGATGTGGAACGAGGGATATCATTGCTGATGTCTGATGGACTTTGGCTGAAAGCAGAGAATTTCAGAAAGATGTTTACCTGTGTTTTATTGACTATGCAAAGGCATTCATTTGTGTGGATCATAAAAAATTATGAAAAACATTGGAAGAATGGGAATTCCAGAACACTTAATTGTGTTCATGCAGAATGTGTATGTAAACCAAGAGGCAGCTGTTCGCATAGAGCAAGGGGATACTGCATGGTTTAAAATCAGGAAAGGTGTGCATCAGGGTTGTATCCTTTCACCATACTTATTCAATCTATATGCTGAGCAAATAATCCGAGAAGCAGGACTATATGAAGAAGAATGTAGCGTTGGGATTGGAGGAAGACTCTTTAACAACCTGCAATAGGCAGATGACACAACTTAGCTTGTTGAAAATGAAGAGGACTTGAAGTGCTTACTGATGAAGATCAAAAACTGTAGCCTTCAATATGGATTACACTTTAACGTAAAGATAACAAAAAGCCTCACGACTGGACCAACAAGCAACATCATGTTAAATGAAGAAAATATTGAAGTTGTCAAGGATTTCATTTTATTTGGATCCGTAATCAACGCCCATGGAAGCAGCAGTCAAGAAATCAAACAACGTATTGCATTGGGCCAGTCTGCTGCAAAAGACCTCTTTAAAGTGTTAAGAAGCAAACATTTCAGTCTGAGGACTAAAGTGTGTCTGACCCAAGCCGTAGTGTTTTCAATAGCCTCATATACATGTGTAGGCTGAATAATGAATAGGAAGATCAAAGAAGAATTGATGCATTTGGATTTTGGCATTGGTGAAGAGTATTGAATATACCATGGACTACCAGAGGAATGAACAAATATGTCTTAGAAGAAGTACAACCAGAATGCTATTTAGCAGCAAGGATAATGAGACTTCATCTCACTTTCTTTGCACATGTTATCAGCAGTGACCAGTCCCTGGAGAAGAACATCATGCTTGGTAAAATAGAGGGTCAGTGAAAACAGGAAGACCCTCAGTGAGATGGATTGACACAGTGGCTGCAACAATGGGCTCAAGCTAGCAAAGATTGTGAGGATGGTGCAGGACTGGGCAGTATTTTGTTCTGTTGAGCATGGGGTCACTTTGAATCAGAACTGACTCGATGGCACCTAACAAGTACAACAACATGATGGCAGTCAAGGGTTTTTGTTTCATTTGTTTTATTCAGTGATGTATGCCCAATATCTGGAACACTGTGGATTCATATATATGGGTAGTTAATGCTTAATAAATATTTGTGGAATGAATAAATAAATTTCCCAGTAAGATGGAAAATACCTGTTTCGTTTGGTTCAAACTAATACATCATCTGCTCTTACGGTAGCCTGATAGCAAGTTGAGACTTGGCAGTGATTACCCATTGGTCACAGGTATGGGTCAGCAAAAAAGAGTAAGACCCTCGATGAAAAGGATTGACACAGTGGCTGCAACAATGGGCTCAAGCATAACAATGACTGAGGATGGCGCAGGACCAGGCAGTGTTTCATTCTATTGTACATGGGGTCGCTATGAGTTGAAACTGACTCAACTGCAGCTAACAACAACAACAACAACAACAAACTCAACAGTTGAGTACCAACCTCGGTCTTGATCTATACTTAAATCCCCATGTATTGCTCTGGTACCATCACTACAGGCTGTTCAGTTTTGTTCATTAGAGTGGGACAGCTGAGCACATTCTAAATATATTTTAAAAAATTATTATCTGAAAGTTGGAATAGAAAGTTTCCCTCTAAAAGTTGTCAAAATGTGTTACATTTCTTTCTAAACCAGTGTCACCATGAACCACTGGCTTGATAAGTTTCCCTCATATACACATGCCATGATATTTAAACTATATGATGGAGAAAAGAATCCTTTCACAGCAAATGATATGCCTTAATCTCCAGATAAAGCCAGAAAGCTGGCAGGTAAATGACATTGCTTTGCATCACATTTACAAATTAATTGAACTTTAGAGCAGGGGAGTTACAGTACTTGTACATCCTTAACCAAAGACCGTTGTTTCTTCTATCAGGGAAGATTGTCTTCAATGTAGCTAGTGGTTTCAGGAGCGTGCTGAGATTGGGCAGATCAGCTGAACCAGCCCTGGCATTGACTGGGGTGACAGATGTGGAGTACAGATTGTCTTTACCTTTATAATATTATCTGATTGAAAAGAAGGGAGCGAGGGTGGATTTCCCACCAGCCATCCACATCCTCTCATCAACGCGGAAAACAGTCATGGCCATGAGTGGTAATATTTTGATGAGGGAAGGAGTATATGATCATTTCAAAGAATCAGTTTTTGTCTCAATAAATAAATTTTTAGGATTCAGAAAAGTGTATAGAGATTCCCAATGATTAATACTGGGGTGTGATTGTGTCTGAAGGAAAGAGCCTGAATACAAGAGGTAAAGGCAGGTAATTTGGCAGAGATATGTATAGTAGGGTTGGGAGGGTGGATATTGTGGGGATCCATGGAAAGACTAATGCACTCTGAAGCTTGTCAATAGCAGGTTGTTGTCCTAGTTGCTGCATTATGTCTTCAGAGTAGCGAGGACACACCTTCTGTCCTCAAAATGAATAAGTTCCACAGAAATAAGTTCCCTAGAAAAGTGTGTGTGTGTGTGTGTGTGTGTGTGTGTGTGTGTCTGTGTGTGTCTGTGTGTGTGTGTGTGTTTGTGGGGGTAGGTGGCTTTGAAAAGAGAAATATACTGATCAAGGATGGCAGGGGATTTGTGAAAATAGGTTGAGCCCTTGAAATATAACGACCCTTGTGAGAAGCCCAGGAAACCCTGGGGGTATAGTGGTTAAGATTTCAGCTGCTAACCAAAAGGTCGGCAGTTTGAATCCACCACATGCTGTTTGGAAACCCTATGGGGCAGTTCTGCTCTGTCCTGTAGGGTTACTATGAGTCAGAATCAACTCAGTGGCAACGAGTTTGTTTGTTTGTTTGTTTATGAGAAGCCCTACATTTGTAACACTTTTTTATGAGATCCCTGGGTATCTGCCTGGTTAGGGATTACTGGACAGTGGAGACTGGAATTGAGAGAGAACAAAATCTGGGCTTTCAACTGTCCCCGAGATCTTTCCTTCATCCATGGAGGTCACCCATGGCAGACCATCAATGACATTCCATTTCCCACATAAAGTGGAAGAGATTATTCCTTTAGCTTAGCTTATTTTATTTTGTCTTATTTCCAGCTAAGCTAGAGGAAGCAGAGGTGCAAAGGGCATTGGCACAGGATGAGGGTGAGAAAGTCTTGTGTTTGTCTCTAGCTTGGTCCCTCAGGTAGGGATAGGTCCATATCTCCCATGAAAAATTCCAGAAGGCCTTTGACTTCTGCAGGAGACTATAGCTCTCAGGGGGAACTGAAGATATGAGTACACCAGTGAAGTCTACCGCAGCCCACCTTGCAATCCCACTTCCTCCTTTCCCATTCCATGCCACAAACCCTCACACACTGCCTCTCTTATCCTTAAGATTTTATTCTAGAAACAGTTTCAAAGTCTGAAGTTGTGTATCTGCCCTCAGCTTAGAAATCAAGCCTGAGGGTATCCTATTTGAAGATGCAGTTCCTATAGTCTCTGATGGTTTCTTCTGAGAGACTCAGGGATTGGTAGACTTTCTTTGATACACTTTATACCATATCCTTTGGAGGTAAAAGAGGCAACCGTTTGAGGCATCTGGAATGGCAGCATAAAAAATGTCAGAAGATAGCAGAATCCTTTGGCTAGTAACAGAGTTGATCAGTAAGATGCACTTAAGTGAATAGTATCACCCAAACACCGTTAGTTATGAAGTAACAATAGCAAGGCTATTTTTCATTAACTGTGATGATGTTGGTTTTCAGTTTGGATCAAAATAGCATAATTTGAAATAGAAAAAAGTTAAAGTTATTATCAAAACAGGAATATTCCCAGCTTTTTCTCTCTTGTTAAGAAAATATATATTTAAAAGCTTAACTTGATAATCCTAAATGTTTCCAATATTTGCAGAGGGAATTTATGGTTCTGCAAAAACCTTAAAGTTTGCCTTTCTCTCATTTTGTATTTACACTTTTCTTATTTATATAGCCTTAATGCAAGGACCACTATTTCTTTTTACATTTTGCATTTGCTGTGTTTTGTTTTAAACACAAAATATAAGTAATGAGAAAATGAGAAACAAAGGGAAACCTTGTTTTGTATCCTTATGATGTTGTAAGAATGAGAATTTGGAGGTCCTCTCTTGCATTGTACCCAATATAAATATACTGTCAGCAAAATTGTGCACTTGCAGAAAACCAATACCTCGACTGGGAATATGAGCAACTTAAAACTTTCAAAAACCTTTTGCTTTTCTTATTTTTCAATCACATCTTAAAATTTTTGGATTATTTTTTCCAAAGAGGTAATATTTCTTCCTTCCGTAGAAAAATTGGATTTCCTTCCTGAAATCTTTATATTATTGCTTTGAGGGTCAACTGATGTATTTTAACCTCTTGCATGATTCAAACTTGGCTGAAGAGATTTATTTCAAACTTCAAAAAATAATTGACATTTAAAACTACAAAAGTATGCAAAGATACTCTTTTGCAAACTCTTGAACAAGTGAAAGCAGAATCGTCAAATGAGAACTGACGTGTGAATTTAAACCAAAATAAAGGAATTCTTCAGTTATAGGGCAAATTATTTACTCCCTAAAAGACCCGGATTCAATGTGATTGTACATTAGATATTTAGATTGTGTGGGTTTAAATTTTCGTATTGTCCTTTTGCTAATTTACCACACGATCTACAATTTTTCATCTTATGGCATGTGAAAGAATTTAATGGTACATAATAGAATGTTAATGTATTATCTAGATATCTCATCTTTATAATTAAAGATGACAGTGCTAATTGTTTTTCCTATATGCATAGTTTGGTTAAGCACTTTTTTCCCAGCAAGTACCTTTCAAAATGCTTTAATTTGATTTTTTTTTTTTTTTGTAGTGATAACTCCCACTGGTAGAGAATGTCTTTTGTAGTTCAACTTTTTTAGGCATAATTCATAATTGTGAAAAAAAAATCTTTGCACATCTTTCAACCCCCTGGAGCATTTTGTCAACAGGGCCTATCAGTCAAGTCCGGGTGCTACTCAGGACCACTAGCCCCAGCTGTATGGAGCCTGTTGACCAGTATCTGCAGGCTCTTGTGGCTTTGAACTGCTGGCTGCCAACAGAGGCCTTAGCCTGTACCTAGTGCTTCAATTTTGGGGGAGCTCCAGGTGAGCTCACAGCGTAGAATTCTCTTTTAGGGAAACAACAGAGAGATCAAGTCCCAGAGTCCAGGAAGTAAAATGGATACTCAAGGGAAGTATCATTCTGGAGAAGTCACGTTTGGAGCTCTGGAGTCTAGCCCTCTAGAGTTGTGTTTTCAGGATTGCATAACAACTTTGTGCTAGAGGACTCATCCTTGCTCTTACTGTTACATTCAAGTACAGCTCAGCTGCCTCAGCATCACGTGTTACTTTGCTTGAAGTTGTCCTTCATTTCTTTCCTAAAGCACAGCTACTTCTAGGGTGGAGAAGAGTAGTTCCAAGTGTGGTAATCGCTGTATGTGATCCAGACCATCAGGTTAAGTGCCCATGAGCAAAGGAGAAAGGGCTAGATGCTTTTTATGTCAGCAAGTTTGCCTTCAGCAAGTCTCTTATGAAAATTCATTAGCAGATTCATTAATCCAGATCACTTTTGCATATTTGTGGTCAATTGGCATTATTTGTTTAGTTAAGTAAGGATGCCGTATTTTATCAGGGCCAGTCCGTCTGATCTTTAAGAAATAAAGGAGTAGTTAGATTTGTCTTGTGTTGCCACAAAGGACAGAACTAGAGTAATAAATCAGAAGGTACAAAAAGGCACATCTTGAATCAGCCTGAGGAAGACTTTTCTAGCAATTCAAGCCATTCAGCATGGGACTGGACTGACCTTACAAGTCATCCTACCCACTTACCAGAGCCATCCTCATGCAGTTATCTTCCATTAGGAACATGGTGGGCAGTTCCTAAAATAATAAGCAAGAACCCTAAAAATAAAACCTCTTTGCTCTTGGGGCATCTCTGAAAGACTGATGTGTAAAAGCCAGGAGATGCCAGGGTCTGCTTTGGGATTATGCTAAGTATCGCGGGAAGCTTTGGCTCACAAACTCCCTCACCTGGCACTATGGGATGACCCTGCATCTCTCCCTGAGATGCATTATATCCCCTGGCTGTTTCAATTGCTCATCTAGTCGATTCTTTCTTGGTGCCCTCCTATATTCCTGTAGAGTGGGAGCCGGGGTATAGGGGAAAGCATTTAGAGTTAAACGAGTTGGATTCAAATCCTGGTTTTACCACTTTAGGTAGTTTGCTAACCTTTTCTGGAGCTTAATTATCTCATCTGTAAAATGGATGGTTGGGCTTTTTAGTTTTAAAGAGTGGATATCTACTCAGGCCTTCTTTCTTTATTGGCGATTTACTGTAGGAATTCATATGGAGATAAGGGAGATAGAACTATCCCAAATTTAAAAAATGCATTAAAAAACAGAGTTTCATAATTGAAATTAGAAAGTGGTTAGGATTGAAGGTATCTTGCCAACCCTCAGCCTTGGTAGTTTGTGGCTGGGATCATTCTCATCTGTTTCAACTGCTCCCATTGCTGTGAATTAGCTTCTTTGTCCAGTCTACACTGTAAATCTTTTTTCCCCATTTCAGAGGCTTTGTATGTTTGTAGTTCCCATTTCTTCATCAAGTCACATTCACTTATGACCCCTCCTGACTTCTCTCAGCTTCACAGTCTTTCTAACTTATGTCAGATTCCCCCCCCCCCCCCCCCAAAACCTTATTCTAGCTCCTTAGGGAGAGAAGCAGTTGGATCTAGCTGGTAAACATAGTTTCTGTTTGTTCAGAGCTTTTCATACCAAGCCATGCCATAGATGGATGTAGTCCTAACCTTCTCCTGTTGGCTGCAGTTGTGGGGAAAAGGGTTTATGTGGCACAGAACGTGACCACCACTGCTCCAAAGACAACTTGGAACCACTTCCTTTAACAGAGGCTAAGAAGCCCATGATTCCGTGATTGATTTGCTTGGTACAATGGGAATACTAAAACCTAACTTGGAAGAGATTGGGAGGACTGGATCATATAATGGACGTCATCATCATCTTCATCATAGCAATCTTATTTTGCATTTACTGTGTGCCAGATACTGTTTTAAGTGCTTTAAACATATGTTAACTTATTTTTTATTCTCGTAAAAACACCGTGAAGTTATTATCCCATTTGACATATGAGGAGACTGAGGGCCAGACAGGTTAAGTAAAGTACCAAAAATTAAACAACTATTAGGTTGTCCCCAGACGGTAGGTAACTCTTCTCTCTATACTGTAAGATGCATCCAGCTTATATCCTTACTGTCACCACCACCTCTATTCTCTATAAGTCTACTCTCCATGCTGTAAGAAGCACTCAGCTCATATCCTGGCCCATAGTGATTACTAAATGTATATTTCTTATGTGTCCTTTTACCAGCTTTTGTTGTTTTGTCAACTTTTGTCTTCCTGAGACTCATGTGACCCTTTTCCCCATGGTTACTTGAATACTAATAACCCTGTGAGCACTGGGACTCACAACGTCCTACTTTCAACTTAGATCGTTGTGCAACACAGATCTTTCTTTCTGTGCCCACACCAGGCAGCTAACCCCAAAAGCTCAGATTCTGTTCAGCTTGGCTAAACCCACCTGCTAACCTTGGCTTCAGCCACACCACCTCACAGCTGGCAGTAGGTTTATTGGCAGAGAAGGGAAAAGGACAGTTGGGGACTTCCAACTCTAAAAGTATGAAAGTCATGTAACAATAAAAAACTTAGGGTTCTTCATATACATACTTTCACACCTCTGCAGTAAATTTTTAGAAACTAGAAAACTATTTTTAAAAACACTTATTAAGAAAAAAAAAAGCACCATTGACCTATTGACTTATCATTGAATTAGAAGAATTATTGACTCATTCATTTATTTAGATATTAGTTCTTTTGTTTAACAATAGCTGTCAGGTTTCAGGTATTTTTTTAGCTACTAAGGAGATAGAAAATGAATAAGACACATTTCTATTTTCAAGGAGAATTTAATCATGTTATTAATACTTAAGTTTTGGAGATGGCCCTCGGCAGAACTGAGAACCAGGTGGAATGTCTACCTTCTTTTCCATTCCTTTACATTTTTTGTCTCCTGTTTACAGTTCTGTTATCCTCTTTCCTGAAGCTCATAGAGGCCTTAAGTTACTAAGTCTCTCCAAGCAGCAAGGAAAATAGCTAATAAGCCAGATTTTCACACAGATACTAATGCTTTGTAACAACTTAATATAATATCCTATTCAGCAATTTAGTTCATTTGATATAGAAACCAAAAATTTACTTTTATACTTATTTCCAAAAATCCCTAAGAGCTTTGTAAAAGTAGGAGTCATCATTTTCATGGAGTTTAAATCGGTATTAAAAAGAGTTATATTCGTAGTAATGACACCACCACTTACGAAACCCTCACTATGTCACAGGCACTGGCCGGAATCATTTTCATGTGTAACATCAATCAGTTCTCATAGCAGCCTTGTGAAATAGGTACTAATGACCTCATTTTTCAGATCTGAACTCTGAGATTTGAGAAAGAAGATGATAGGGCCAAGACCATCCACACTGTGAGAAGTGGAGCCAGGATTCAGCACAAGTGTTAACTGTAGACTCCACTCTGCTACAAGACTCCACTGCTTGCTGGCATCAGGATTGGCTGTTTGCTCCTAGTTTCCCAGCCTGCAGATTGATTTTGGTTCTTTTAGCTAGCATAGCAGAAACCCTTTGCTTGATGAACATTAGGAGATGCCTAGAGAAGCAGGCAATGTGCTGTCATATTGGGGTCTCTGAGTCACTCCAAAAAGTGACAAGCTAGATCAGGCAACAAGACGAAGCATTGCAAAGAAGGCTGGGCTTGGCTCTGAGCAAAGACTGCTCGTTGAGAAACCAATGAGGACTATAAGTTCTATGATATTGAACTTCAGTGAGGTCATCTATAGCAAGGGCTTTGCTATCAGAGAGACCAGATTTAAATCCTAGTTCTACCACATACTAGACTAGTGACCATGGCAGATTGTTTAATCACTCTGAACTCAGTTTTCTTATCTGTAAGATGGGAATAATAATAGATCCTACTCATAGGGCTCTCTTGATGATTGAGTGAGATCATTCTTATAAAGTACTTACTACAGTGCCTAGCATATGGGAAATGTCCAGGAAATACTAACTAGGTAAGCTCTTGGGGTGCCATGCAAGCTGCCTGCAACAATTATGCATGCAATGCACTACTCAGGAGCCCACTTCCTTCGGGAGCCAGAAAAGCAGCTGGGATCATAGCAACCTCTCACAAGAGTCCTAGAGAAGCTGTGCTCAGGGAAAAGGCTGAGACCATTAGGGACATCAGGGTAATAGAAGGGGCCCTTTACAAGGCCAGGGCATTCTTGGGCCACTTCCATCGCATTGTTTACAGGGTTTCCTGGCAGGTGTCCTGTGGTTTAGGATGATAATCCCAGCTTCAAATTCTCTGGAAGCACTTCACTACTTTATTCCTTTTTTAAAATCAAACCAAATGATGTCATTATGGGAATTCTTTTTCCGCCCAGGTAGCCACATATACAAAGATTGTTATCACTCCCATTCACAGCTGGGAAAAGAAGGCACAAAATGGAGTGTGCCATTCCTGCCAGCTATGGCTGAAAAACTCAGAGATCCTGATTCCTGATGCTGTTACTTTCCTCTAAACCTTGCTGTCTCCCGCTCTGTTCCTGCCCATCTCTAAAGTTTTGGGATTCTCTCATAGACCTGGGATTGTTCTGGGTACATGTCTCTAGGCTCTTTGGTGATATTAGTCCCTGATTTAGCAGTGGTTCCTAGGATTTGGGGCAAAATATCTCCTTGGGCTACTTCCAATCATTTGCTTTCCTCTTTAGGGGGAATTGCTGATGATGGGATGCCTTTAAATCTGACCTTAAACCAATACCCATAGGCCGTGGCTAGAGACAGACCAGGCTTGAGCTGACTCCAGATCATGGTGACCCCATGAGTGGTCTATAGGGTTTTCAATGGCTGGTTTTTCAGAAGTAGATCACCAGGCCTTTCTTCCGAGGCACCTCTGGGTGGACTCAAACCTTCAACCTTTTGGTTAGAAGCTGAGTGCATTAACTTCCTGCACACTCAGGGACCACTAGAGAGAACTTAGCTAGTCACAACAGTAAGAGATTATCTAGTTCAGGGCTTTGTAAAGGGTCAAATGGTAAATATTTTCTGCTTCGTTGGCCATACCATCTCTATTACAACTACTCAACCTTTGCTGTAGTAATGCCAGAGCAGCCATACACGATCCATAATTGGGTGTGGCTGTATTCCAATAAAACAGTATTTACAAAAACATGTGGTAGGACCGATTTGCCCCAGAGCCCATAATTTGTTGACCCTGATCTAGTTCATTCTTCTCATTTTGTCTAACAACTTGGTAGAATCATTAAGGTTCTGTTTGCATTGTGAAAGATAATAGTTTGCTAGTTTTAGTCAGACCGCCAGAGACTGATTATAACTGTCATTTAAAGCAGGCGTTGACAAAGATTGTTTTGCTAGAAATTCAAGACGTGGTATTCACAAATCCAGGTGAGATGCAAGCACATTAGCCTCTCCTGAGAGGTATTGATGGGTTTAATGAAGACAGAAGTTGATGAAAACAAAAATATGCTTAGACTTGACAAGAGAAGTATAAACAGGATACTTATTAGCAAATAAGCTATTTCTTCTACCCTTTGAGTTTCATGGCTTCTGTTTGATTTCAACTTTGAGGTACACAGTATGCTTTTATGAAGTGCCTGGGTATATTAAAACAGCCCCTTATAGCAAAATACCCAGTGTAAGTATATGAGCTCACATGAAAATCAGTTTATGCTTCCAGACACGATGTCATGACAAAGTTGGTTTGGGGACTGATACGTAAGGGATTTAAGAGTCAGTGATGCCTCTCTGCTTTGCTGATGAGACTCAGGATGGACAAAGCATTTAAAACCTTATCTCAGAAAATCAACAGTGTCACTTTCAAGTATCTGCTAAAGTTCACTAAAAATCTTGCCTACGTGAGAGGTTGTTGTCACTGGCCCTTCTTGAGGTTGCATCAGGGTCCCCATGATAAATCTGGACGGTCAGGTGCTCCTTGCTGCTGCCTTGCTATTTATGAATCCCCCTCCTGATACCACTGTTGCCAGTGCTGACGTCTGTGAACAGCAATAGAGATGAGTCAAGTAGCCTTCTAACTTGGGATGAATCAGATGCTCAGTTTATGGATGTGTTGCACTGTGGCTGACAGCAGTGGGTGCTTCACACAGTAGTATCTGGGACCTCCTGGGCTCTGGCTCCCAATCCCAAAGTTTGGGATTTATTCAACTGCTTAAGGCGATATGTGAGTTCTGCTACCTTGATACCATAAACAAGGCAGGGCCAGGTGTGAGATCTGTGCAGATACCAGATGTTTATTCAACCTGTTTCTTCACTTCCTATATCTTATCTGAGGAAGAGGACAGAAAGCTTTGGGACTAAGACACATAGGCATTTGGGATTTTGTAAGGGGGACATGTGAGAATTTGGCACTGTTGGGAAATGAGTTAAGCTGTCACACAGAACAAACTCAGAAGGGCTCTGTATCCCAACAGTGATGTTAAACCATCCCTCTTTTATTCTCGTTTACTTCTTAATGTCATGGCGTGTATACATCTAAGTCACCATTGCTGGGCTTTCAGCTGGTTGTGTCAGTCCCCAGCCATACTCCCCTCACTGCTTTGCTGATCAGAGCAAGGCCTCCAGCCTCTCCAGGGCATGGCAGCCTCCTCTGACTCCACCTGGGCTTGGGATGGGAAGCACCAACAAGCCCCAGCCATAGCAGAGTGATGCAGGCCTAGAACTCAGCAGCACTCAAAGAGCCTGCATTTTCTCTGCCTCTTCTCAACAGTGACTGTAACTGGGCCGAGGAGACAAGCAGCCTAATGTTGGGATAAGATTATTGAGGTAGAAGTTAAGAGGCTCTGAGTATAGTCCTTTTCCCACAAAAATTTGAGAAAGTTCCAAGTAGCCCCTTCACCTCCTTGAGCCTCAGTTTTCTCATCTATAAATGAGAGGCTTGAATAAGTGTTTGTAAAATGTTAGGCTTTTTTTCCTGCCATATGTTTATACAATTTGAATTAGTATTTTCTGAATATTTTTATTTAAATTTACTGGCTTTTCCAGTTTAAACTAATTTTAGCCTTGTCATAAATGAAAATGTCAGTAAGATCATGGGTTTAGGTTATAATTAGTCATTCTAATATAGGTTAGGAAGACTTACGTTTAATGAAACAGGTAAAATAAAAATGGTCAACACCTTTCCTAGTCATTGACATGCCGTATCCTGGCAGAACATCAATGGGATGTCCCAGGCTAGGTAACCTTGTAAGCTGCCTCCAGCTCTCACATTCTATGGATATAAAAGTGAAGGACATATGGGACAATAGCAATCCCTGGTACATATTGACTTGAAAGTAATATATGAAGAAACTTTCTTCCATCCCTTCTCCTTTTCTTCCACCCTGCTCTTCTTTTTCCATTTCTGAACACAAGATTCCGGTTGCTGGGAGAAGTGGTGGGCTTGCGTGCCTGTGGGTTGGGTTGTATGAAAACCTCTCTCTGGTCGTTTAGAAGGATTTTGGTGGTGTGAACTTCTCATGGCTTGGTGGGACCTCTCTGCAGGTGCCCTCGGATGTGCTGAAATGCTGGTCCAAGGCCCTTCTGCTCAGTCAGCTCTTGATCCTCACAGTCTCCATGGAGTCTCTGTAGACATGCCCCTAACCTTTGTAGGAGCCTCCTGGGGTTGTTCTCAGGATGGAGTGGTCCCTGGATACTGTGAGGGAGCAGGTCAAGGGAAGGGCCATAACCTCCAGCTCCTGGAGTTTGGTAAGGGACAGCCTCCCACAGAATACCATGGAATTTTCCGGAGGACTTTGTATAATGCTCTTCTCAGAGCATTTAAGAAGACATTGATCCTCCTGCCAGAAATGTCTTAGCAGAGGCCAGAGGCAGAATGATTCCAGCAGGCAGAGCTGAACCAGTGTTTTTTGTTTTTTTCATGGAAGTGATTGTTTCAGTTACCCTCTGTGCTCAGTTCTCAGAACAGCACTTATATCCAGTGCTTCGAACTGGTTCTGCCCAGTTCAGTTATAGCTGAGGAAGTGAAACTGGAACAGGCCCAAATTTTTAAAATTTGCATGAACCAGAATGATAACCAGAACGGGAAAAATTACGGGTCCAAGCCCTGCTAGAAACCTAATCTCCCTCTTAGAAAACATGGGCAGGGTACATGTTGCATAGCAACCAAATCTCTTGCCTGTAGGATTTTAAGCAGAGTCAGAAACAGCGGTGCCCCACTCAAAGATGGCGGCCAACAATGCCGCTTTGAATGTGTGTTGCTTTCCACAGTCCTGCCAATAATCCAGTCTCACTCATCAGGCTCCTGAAAGGGCTCACTACACCTCCTGTGAGTCTCCCATTCCAGGGCTTCAACACATAATTTTTCCCATTCCGGTTATCATTCTGGATCACCTAAATTGTAAAACTTTGGGTCTGTTCTGGTTTCACTTTGTTGTCTATGACTGAACTGGTTCAAACTGATTCAAAGCCCTGGTTATGTCTTAGGAGGAAAAAATCTGCCTTAGAAGAAAAATTCCTGATAAGATGGGGACTCTGCCTTGCCAAATAACCAAACTGGGATCTATAGTGTACCTCCCAGACTTCTCTGCCAGGTGGGCCTCCCTGGTTCTCAGGGTGGCCTCCAGATGAAGGACAAGGTGATCCCATATTCCTGTCAGGAAACTGAGGTTCCTTTTTGAGGCACTGGAGATTCATCGCTTTTTCCTTCTCTCGTAGCTACTGCTCTTTGCAAGTTCCTTTGCCTCTTTGATCAAACTTGATTCTGATGTTCATTTTCACCTGATTTCATTTAATGAAAAAAAGTTAAAGTGGGAAGTGGGCCATGTGTGATACTGTAAGCACATTCAAAGGCTATTTTTTGCATCGGGAAATTTTCACTAGCATCTGTGTTCAATACTGCCTTATTCTTCTAATATCATTGCATGTAACTAGGGTTGCAGAGAAAGAAGAACAGAAAGGAGAGGGATATTCATCTGAATATCATCTACACAAATAGTGCATTTTTATTATTGGGGACAGAAGGATCTAGATCTTCTTATCCATTCTTGTAACTCAGGACTTCCCTTTCTGCATTATCCTACTCACTGGCCCTGTGCACGCCATGGCCATGGGATCGAGCCCTCGTGCCTTCCCTGCTCCATCTGTACATGTGTAAATCCTACCGGTCCTTCAGGTCCTAGTTCAGTGTGCCTCCCTGGCCACCTTCCCTGACCCTTCGACTGATGCCTCGTTGGTTTCTTATGGCTGGACGATTAGGGAAGACCTCCCTGAGCCTTTCCCATAGCTGATATCCATTTCTAGCCCATGTGTTAGTGTTTTGACAATCTTTTCCCTTACTGGACTCCAGACTTTTAAATGGCAGGATCTAGTCTGAGTCTGATTCATCTTTATATTTCTTATAGCCACCAGTACAATACTTTATACAAGGAACATCCCCAGTTGATGTTTGTGGAATGAGTATAGTATTACAGCTATCATTATCTCCAGCCTTAGCTTCTCTCCCCTAAACTTCTGGCTTACAAATCTACCTGTCTGCATGTCTCACGTGCACTTCAGACAGCATGCTTACAAACAGAATTCATCATCTATATTCCCAACCACTCTCTCCAGCTCTTGTGTTCTCTACCTCAGTTGATGCCAAAACCACAAACCTGGTCACCCAGTCTAGACTGCCTTCCCTCACTCCCCCTCCTTACCCTATCTGTCAGCAAGCTCCGTTCATTTTATTTTCCAAGCATCTCTAAAATACATCCTTTCTTTCCCGTTCCACTACCACCACTGGTACAGCCCCCACCACCTCTCAGCAGACTCCTGCTACAAGGTGTTTCCTCTGCCTTCAGGCTTGCCTCCCTTCAAAATTTCTCTCGTGGCCGCCAGAGTGTTCCTAATAAAATGCTATTTGGAAAAGCCAGGAGTAGTTCCCTCCACTCTGAAGGATAAATTCCAAGGTCTTAAACCTTTCATGACCTGACAGTCATCTCTTACCACTCTTTGGCTTACACTCTATGCTTTAGCCACACTGTGCAGCTCAGTCATAATTCCTGAACCTCCCTTGCTGTTTAATACTTCGGTGATTTCACTAATGCTGATCTTTTGGCCTGTAATGTTTTTCCTTCCCTCTTCCTGCAGTTTTTAGAATTTGGCTTCACCCCATGGCTTTCTCTAGGAAGCCTTCTGGGGCCCCCTCTCTCCTGCCCCAGGCTTGGTTAAGTAGTGCTGTGCAAAGCCTGGTGCATCTTTCTGCCGCCATCCTTACTGTGCATGAGGCTGTCTCCACTGAGCATGAACTCCTTGCTGGGAGGGATAATGCATCTCTGTATCCAAGTGGAGGGTTTGGCCTTTGCTAGGAGGTCAAAGGGACTTTGCGAATGAACCAACAACCCTGTGAGGAAGGCTTAGCAAGTTTAACAAAAGACAAAACTGTGGTTCAAAGAAGTTGAAAGTCCCAATGACTTGTAAGTGGCACTGTTGGGGCTGGGAACCAGGTGGTCCGTCATGCACTTTCCTCTGTTTTGTAAGATCTTCAGCAGAATATTCTGTTCAGGTCCTGTCTCTGGTTGTTGGGGCTCCCTTGTCTCTACTAACTGCTTAGTTTTCTTCCTCTCTTCATATATTTATGGAATAAGAACCTTAGGGGAAGACTGTCACATACACCAGTGGTGGCTAGGTCACTAGGCCATCTCAGTCTCTCTCTTCTTTCTTTTATTGACACTGAGCAAAATTACTGAAAGATTTGCAGAGTGAGAACTCTACTTTTGAGTGTTATGGGGTATAGCATAAGGACCAGGGTGGTACCACAAGGCTGTTTTACAGTGAAGCGGGCTCCTCCCAGGACCTGGAAAAGTGGACAGTCCCTGGATCACCCTTTTGAGCAAACCAAACAGCTTCTTGTTTTTCCTATTCTCCGTGGCTTCTTTCACACCTCTGAAGTTTGCAGCCACAGTGTCATGAAACCTGATATGTCCCCATCCATTGTAAGGTGTGGCAAGTACATTTGATACTGATAGTAAACTGCTGAAATCTGTGACTGGTTTCTGTTTTTTTGCCATATAAATTAGAATGGAGTCAAGGTTATCCCTATAGTAAGGTCATTCTCACGCAGATGCAGTCTGGTATGTCTTCTTACAGAGAGAGAAAAGCATGGAGTTACAGCTGGTGTGTGTGGGGTGCACATAATCCTCAGTGTGCCTTGGGGTCTACCCAGTTTGTAGTCCTCATCTGTCATGGTGTGGTGCACAGAAGAATGTGGAAAACTGTTGGTCCTGACAGTGTTTGTTCTTCCTGCTGAGTAGAATTTCATTTCCCCAATGACAAAATGGAGGTAATAAGCACTTCTCCATCCTCCTTTGACAGGGAACTCACTCAGAAGAAACAGAAATATAAATATATACGTGTGTGTGTGTGTGTGTGCACAAAAAAACCTGCAAAAGCCGGAAGCTGTGTAAGGCAGAAACCTGTCAGAGAAGGAAAACACAAATATTTTCCACTAAAACGAGCAATAGAAAAGTGGTGAGACTGCCCCCTGTCAAAGGTGGAAAACCCATCAGACCCAGAAAAACAAGACAGTCCCGTGGAGTTCCAGCTCTTACAGGTTTCACTGTCGTAATGAAAACAAAAATTAAAGCTTTAATTTCTAAGAGAAGGGACTTTTGTTTTACACTATTCACTTTGTAAAGCTGTAGTACAGCTCTTCCTATAACCAGGTGCTAAATAGAGATTTTAAAATTCAATGATAAATTTCTTTGACCTCTGGTGATGAGCCTCTATTCATGCAAAGCTCTGTTGAGTAGAGCAGGAACAGTTAGATCCAAGCACAGGTCAGTCAATTTTACTAAAAAAAAAGAAGATTTGCCAGTTTATGTGAGCCCTCAGCCATCTCACAAATGCTTGCTAATGGCATCAAAAAGTACAAGCTAGAGTGAGGCTGGATTAAGTATAAGCCTATCACACTTTGAAAACACAGCTCATATCCTCTGGATGATGAGTCTGGAGCATGGACCTCCACCTGCACATCCGCTTAGTAATGAAAATATCACTCTACTGTAGTTGACTTCTTCCTGAGAGAACTCTTTGCAGCTAAGGGAGACCCCCTGCCCCCAGAACTGGCCAAGGAGTGAGCTGAGGGAAATGAAAGCAGGCTTCCAGATGGAGGCCTTAAGTCTGGACTGACAAACAATATAACACTAATGCTTTCTGTGCTTTATCAGCCTCGCCAAGCCAGCTGAATATGCCTCCTGGTAATTAATCAAGCAGTACAGTGTCTACGGAGGGTCAGCTATGCACTAAGCACGGTTCTAAGTCCTGGGATAGGGAAGGTATTTTAAAAGATGGTCCCTGCCTACAGGTCTAGTTAGAACTATGATCTGGGCAACAACAGAATTAGGGATTAAGGATTAATTAAGGAACATCCACATATACTTTAGGAGTTTGGAGAGAAGGAGATGTCTGAGGATTGGAGTAATCAAAGTAGGTTTCAGTAGGACTTCAAACCGGTTCATTCTTATGGTAGTTCTTATACATAAGAATTACCTGGGGATCTAGTTAAAATCTAGACTCCAATTCAGTATATCTGGGATGGAAATGCAAATTCTCAGCAGGGGTTCAGACTGGAATGAACTGGTTTGAAGCCCTGGTTTTGGGAAGGAGGGGGACTTATGCTGGACCTCAAAATGTTGGGAAGGGCTTAGGTAGGAGGAAGGTGAGGGAGGATGTGTCAAGGAAGGGAGAGAGTAAAGGCACACACAAATTCTGTTAACCTGTGCCTTCTCTCTCTTTTCTTCCCTCCTTCTCTCTGTCCCTTTCTCCCCCCTCTCTCTCTCTACCCTTTCTCTCGCTTCTGATAGAACTGAATGTTAGAAATAGAAAAACTAAGCCACCACCATTAAAAAGTAGAAAAATGAAACTCCCTGAGCACTGTGATCTGAGTTAATTTGTAATGACGTTGCAGTGGCTCAGAATGGCCCTCGTGGGGTCAGGAAAACATGCCCGCCCCAGGTATAGAATTATGCGATTGGCTGGGCAGATGATGTTTGCCTTGTCAGTTGCCTTGGAAGCAAGACCCCTGACTGTCTTTGTCTGATGTGAGTGTCCCTGGCTGGATTAGGCTGACCTGTGGATTCACTTTGCAAGATTGAGCCACTGATCATTAAATCAAAGTCTGACAAATGATAGTAGGGTGGGGCTTTTTGTCACTTACCATGAGGGAATAGGGTGGGGTGGGGGACAAAGCTGGAGCTTAGCTTCCAGCTTTCCTCTGCTCTGGCCCATCGCTGACTGGTGAGTACTGGGCTTGTGCCCCAGGTCCTGGTGTATGGATGGGCATCTGACTGGGAACAAAGTGGACCATGTCAGCTAGTGAAAAAATTAAGCTTACAGGTGTCAGGTTCTCTACCCTACCTCATTACCTCCCTCTCAAAGGCCAAATACAAGAGAGAAACCTTGGAAAACCAGTAGAACAAGGCTGACAAGCATGAAGGGATGGGTGGCTAGGATGCAAAGAAGGAAGGAAGCTGGACAGGACAGCTTTTTTTCAAAATTAATGATAGGAAGGATTTGAAGACTAGTACAGTGGCTTTGCCAGCAAAATGTAATTAGCTGAAGACAATATGCTGCTGATGTTGGAGCTGGTAGTTTAACGACGCCTGTCCTAGTGAGAATGCCAGTGTCTTGCTCAGAGATTGCCTTCACAAACCAGGCCGCTTCTCCAGATTTTGTGCTTGATTAGGTCCAGAGAAAAATTGGATTGTAATAACGTTTTAAGAGGGACAAATAAGAGCCACAGCATTTTGTGCATGGCCCAAGAGAAAACCCTTTTGACTGTCAGGCTTTCCTCTTTTCCCCCTCTTTGACGCCATACAAAGCTTGCTGGCAAGGAATGTGGGGCTTGAAAGGGATCTTGGCATTACTATTCTGGAATCATGTCTGTACATCAGCATCTCCTCTAGTCCTTAATTCCCTTGCCTGCTCCCTTTGCTATTATTCTTCAGCTCTGTTATGCATCTTACTTGGATGCCAAGATCAAGTCACAGCTGGAGTGTTACAAGGGATATGACCAACTATGCCCATTGTCCTTCTTGGGGCTTTGATTAGAATTTTGGGACTTGTGATTAGAATTTTGGGACTTGTGAGTAGAATCTTGAACATTGTGGGTCAAATAAGTTGCCAGTTAGAGGAGCTTTATGATCAGAGCACAACATGTAAGAGTTTTGTCAACCTCTGTACTTGAACAGTATTGAGTGACTTGCACTGGGAGTGTTCACTGTTATCTTTTGGGTCCTGATGCAAAATGTGACCTGCAGTGTTTTTGCCAACGATCTTTTGGGTGACCTGACTGTAATGCAGTTCCAAGTTTCCTTGAAAGGGGGCAGTGGTAGAAATTTCATGCTCCATGTGGGAGACCAGGCTTTGATTACTGGCCAATGCACCTCAAGCACAGCCACCACCCGTTTGCCAATGGAGGCTTGCATTATGATGCTGAACAGGTCTCAGTGGAGCATCCGGACTAACACTAGGAAGAAAGATCTACTTATCTGCTTCTGAAAGTCAGCCAGTGAAAACCCTATGGATCCCAGTAGTCTGATCCTGTTATACATGGGGTTGCCATGAGTCGGTTTGTGGCCCTTGAGGTCTTCATCAAACTAACCATCAGCTGAGTAGAGTCCCCGTTGCCAGTACAGGGAGTGGCCCTGGAGAGTTCACTGTGAAAGAGAACAGGGGCAGGGTCCCTGAATATTTTATTAGATTCTGGCACACCAGACCTTATGGCAGTCATGATGATAAAGTTGTACGTATGTACTGTGGGGCAGGAATATGATGAAGGTCTGCATGCCATGTGAAGGGCCTTCCACCTCCACCCTGACTAACCGCACCTCAGAACAGTGTGGCTTTTAAGGATCCCTCTCTGTTTTTAGCTAGGGAAAAAACAGACTTTTTAAGTCGTCACTGGTTTACGTAGTGATACTGATGAACATGTACCAAATTCAGAGAAATCTTAACATCTTAACTCCCCACCCCTTCTTTTCCCCACTAACTATACTGTGGACTGTTTTCATCTGAAGTCATTGGAGTCCTCACTTGTGCCTTGCATAAGGTCTCCCCTCAATGACTGGTTTTTAATGTTGTTGATTTTTACTTGCTCAGCCCACAGGAAGCTGTCAGCTGTCTGAGACCATCTCTCTTCCCCTCAAACTGGGCTGCCTGAATTTTGAGAAGATGGGAGGAAGAAGGGTTTAACAACTCCATTATGTTCAGAGAGAAAGAGGGTTAAAGTCTAATGGTCGTTATCATACACTGTGCTAGCTGCCTCCTCTGTTACTCGTTCAATAATTCCCTTAATGTTTGGTCCTAACGGAGCAGATTATTGTTATTATTTTATTTCATCAAGATCACCTACTGCATAAAAACACATAAGAAAGGAAGAAGGGAACATGATCAAGAATAGGCGTTGAGCATTATCTAGCTGGAGATATTTATTTATTGGCTTCACGCTTGGCTTGTGAAGTTTTGAAGGGCTGGTACACACAACACACAGAGGGAGCCTGTCTCATGCAGCTCTGCCCATGAGTTGCTGAGACAGCAACCTGGAGTGCTTCTGCTTCTGTGTGGACTCTTTTATCTCCCAGCCTGCCCATCATGCATAAGACACGTTTGTGCACGTGCATGCACGCGCACACACACGGAGCACATGGGCTATATGTGGGGTCACTTCTTAACACATGGCACCAACTGGGGTCCCATCTGTAATGTCTGACTAGGCAGCATCATCTCTCAGAAAATTGCTAGGCCTACCTCCAGAGGGACAGGAAGACCTCAGCTTTGCTCTGGTGGCCTGATTCCTTACTGCTCTCCCACTCTGCAGTGATCTAGGCTTATCTTTGGAATTAGGGGATCCATTGGGGTAGCCTTGGACCTGGAAAACTCAAGCCATGACAAGCTGCTTTTCTGACACCTGCTTCCCCCAGCTCCACTCAGCCTTAGGTTTCTCATTAAGGCAAATGACAGGTAACCAAAGCTACTAATGATCTAAGCTCTAAGCTCAGGAATGTTCCTCATGGACAAATGCACTCCCTTGTTTTTGCTTTGGGCCCAGCAAAGTCAAAGGTCTGAGGCAAGAAAAATCCTGAGACCCAAAAAAGCAGCTCTATAAAAAGAATCTGAAAGAGGACAACCTGAAATAGCCCAGGCTGATTCCAGCACACTAGCCTCCACCTACTTTCCCTGTAGGCTTCGGGCTCTCATTAAATGAAACTCCTGAAGTCTCATAAAGAAATTGAAGACAAACTTCCCAGATTAAAGAAGAAAGGCAGCAATCAAATCTAACAGTATTAAAACTTTTAGACCTAAGAAAAAGGAAAAAAAAAAAAAAAAAACTATAAAGTTGACTTTCGTCCTTAGAAGAATTTCA
This sequence comes from Dugong dugon, assembly GCA_030035585.1. Lineage (NCBI taxonomy): Eukaryota > Metazoa > Chordata > Mammalia > Sirenia > Dugongidae > Dugong > Dugong dugon. The sequence continues at coordinate 39,289,426 of CM057469.1, read as the reverse complement.
TGCTCATAGCCTCTTTAGGTTAGAAGGGTCCTCAAATATCACCCTGCCTAACCTGGAAAGTTCTTAGAGTTGATCTCTTTCTATGGAAGGTTGCCTGATTCCTACCTTTACGCAACCCATGACATTTTAATGAGAGAGGATCTTGGGAGACATCCTGTTCCTTCCCAAAGCTTTGGACAGTTGGTGGGGAAGGGATTCTGGAGCATCTCTAGGCAGCAGGCAGCAGTAGCATCAGGCTCCAGTGAGAGGCTAACCAGGCAGGGCGGGTCTGTCCCCTGCCAGTGGGATGTGCAATTCACGTCAGAAGCCCCAGAGGACACATCGAGGCCTCTTAATTAACGTGGTGGCCCGTGGCAACTGGAAAGCATTTCCACACAATTAAAGACTTCAGAAAACCCCCAAGGGGAAGTAATGTCCCTAATAATTTATACATTGAACTCGCTACTTAATATGCTTAAAGTGTTTCACCTGTCTTCCATTTGTGAAGGAGATGGGCAGGAGATAATGGATTTATTTTCACCAGCCAGCACAGAAAAGACAGTCTGCCAGAGGAACAAACCAAGGAGCTTTCTCTTCTAGTTTGGGGACTCCTTCTGGCAGTTAAGGGGTTCCCAAGAAAGAGTGTGCTACCCCAACTTAGATGGTTCATCTGATTTCAAAGACCTGCTTGTACCATTGGAAGAGGGGTGGGTGTGTGTATCAGGGGCTCCATTGTCTAAACGTAGTGTTGACAGGCTGTATCTGCAGGATCATTTCATCATGTCCTTGGTCTTTGGTTTTTGACTTTACTGGGCAGGAAGAACTCGCAGACATTTTGTCTACTATTAGTTTACCAGTTTAGAGCCATTTCCAATTTGACAAGGATTAATCATGAAATTTTCAGGTTGGAAGAGGTCAATACGTTTTTTCCAGTCACCTCATTTTATAGATGAAGGCCTGGGATAGGTTCCAAGAAATTATACAACTTACACAAAGTCACACAGCTGGTTAGCCCTGTTATTTTATTGGTGGCCTTCATGTTATTAGTAATTTCGGTGTAATTTTCCAGTGGGATCACAGAATCACAGGATTGGAAGGGACCTTGAGAAGTCATTAATCTAGCACATCTGTTCCCCTACCCCTGGGCTGAAACATTTTGGTTCTAGATCAGAACATGACCAGAGTTGGGCTTGCACAATTTCTCTCCTGTGGAAGTCAGAGACAGATGTGAGTGACTGTCGTCATGTGAAAGAGAGTCTTTGCCCTGACCTGTGGGCATTGTTATTGGAGGAGAACAGAAGATGTTGGCTACCAAGCTTGTCTCTTTGACTCTTATTTTTCAACCACCATTTAATTCCGTTAGGAATTTAATTTGAATTCACTATGTCTGGTGGCCTTGAGGGATAATTAATTATGTCTCAGATTCACTCTTTTGGTTACTCCTAGGGTGACGCTCAGCTTTGAAATGTGAGCTGACTGATTGGCTGCAGTCTTCTGACAGATGGTAGCTAGAAATATAATCTCAGCTTTCCCATTTTTCTGCCAAGAGTTCACAAAACCCTGGTGACTCCCTAAACTTCGGTGACATTTGATAGATCCAGTTTCTTTATTCTGGGATTTCCTGGTGATGGGACACTGATTTGGGATTAGGGAAGGATTTTACCAGTCCAGGGGTTGCTACCCTGAGTATCACCTAGGGTGATATATTCACCTATCGTCAGTTTCTTTTGTTATATGAAGAGGAATCGTGACTAGCTATTTCTAGGATCTGTGATCATTCTTTTTTTGTCCTTTTTGTGCTGCATTTACCTTCTAAAACCAAATTTTGCTGATTATCTCCTTTAACTATAATATAAACTCCTTGAGATCAGAAACCTTATTTATATTATTCACTGCAGTATCCCCATAACAGAGACCACTAGAAAAATGCCTTGCTAAAATAAAGTGCTGCTGTTAGCTGCCAGCCCCCACCTTATGGCAACCTCGTGCACAGTGGAATCAGAGTGTTATGATTCATAGGGTTTTCATTGGGTGGTTTTTTTGGAAGTAGGTTGCCAGGCCTTTCTCCCTAGCCTGTCTTAGTCTGGAAGCTCTACTGAAATGTGTTCAGCATCACAGCAACATGCAAGCCTCCACTGACAGACAGGTGGTGGTGACACTTGAAGTGCCTTGGCTGCCAGTTGAACCTGGGCCTCCTGCATGGAAGGCGAGAATTCTACCATCGAACCACCACTGCCCCTAAAATAAAGTACGTGTCCGTAAATACTTGTTGAATGAATGAATGAATGAGTGAATGAGTCACATAAGAAACTTCCTTATACAGTAAGTTTTACTTTTCAGGAGTGTAGAATATGTCAATATTGAAATATATTCAAGGTTAATAAATTCTTTTCTTCCTCTCTTCCTTCCTTCCTTCTTCAATTATTAAATAGCTATTTTATGCCAGGCACTATGCCCAACCCTAGAGCTATAAGAGGTATGTTAGACATGGCCCCTGGTCTCATAAAGTTTATAGTCTAGTAGGTGAAATAGATAAACAAATTTAAGATAAAAGTACTTGTGGCTATTGCCTAGGGGGCACTGAGCTTCTGTAAAGAGTGATGGATAACTTTGGAAACAGAGAGTGGTGATGGTTGCATAACATGATGAGCGTAATTAATGTCACTAAAGTGTACACAAAAAAAATACTGACTTGGCAAATCTTTATATATGTATATATACCTATACTGTATTTTTACACAAGTAACATGTACTTTCTGCGTTTGTTTGCTAGCGTGCCTTCTCCCCGTGAGGTATCTTCGTAAGTGCCCTATGCTAATTTTTTTTTTACAGCAACGTGTGAAAGAGGATTGGCATGATGGCTCTTATGAAGGTGCCTCACGGCGAGAGGGCATGGCCAGCAAACAAACGCAGACGGCACGCATTATTTGCATAAAAACACTGTCTATATGTGTGTGTGTGTGTTTGTATACGTACACATATATGTATACATATATACACACACACCTCTCTATATATACGTAACAATCAGTTTTTAAGAAAAGTACCTGTGGTTAGAGTTATGTGGAAAGTGCCATGGAAACCGCAGAATGGGCAGTGTTGTAAGACTAGGGCAGAGTGGGCTGGAGGTGTGTCACTGAACTGACTTCTGAAGGATGAGTAGGAGTTAGCTAAGGGAGGGAAGTGTGACCCAGGTCCCAGAATAAATATACAGATCAGATAAGGAGACCACTTTGTAGTTAGGCCTGGAGGACTAGTATGAAATAAAAGGGAAATCTGCCTAGAATTGCCCATCCCTGAGCAATTACCGTCAAAGTTATATAAAACATTGTTACCTAAAAATTCCCAAATCTACAAATTATCTGACAAGCCTCATACTACTCTCTTAGCTAAGTGCTGAAAATGTCAATTTTGTAATGAAATAAAAGCTGATATCATTTGTTTGATCTCTGTTAAAGCTGGTACAAATGTTTATTGATTTTTAAAAGTAAAATATATATTAAATGCCACTTTTTTTGCAAGCAACTTGTTAACAGAGGTGGAGTTTTCACATACCCCACACACACTTCTATTTACAAAATGTTAACAGTTTTGAGAAAAATCAATAGAATAATCAGAAAACTCATTGTAAGATGAATAAAGAGCAAAACAATTTTCTATCTTGCAGTCAGTGTTATTTTTTTAATGTTCAAAGCTTGCGACTTGTTACTTGTCACCTGGGTCCAGATATACCTTAACGTCTTTTTATTGTATTATTATCATTAATGCCTTAAAAACTGAAGCTAACACAAACAAATGAAGAATAACCGTGAACACAGCTAGGGTAATACACATACTCAAAAGCAAGGCATGTGCATGTGAGGAACTCCCTTGTGCTCTGTGTAAGATCTTTAGTGATGACGCTGTTGCCTTGCACTCACCCACAGAGTGGAATTGAACGCGGGAAGTCGGTTTCTCCCAACAGCTGTCTTTTATCAGATAAAAAGAGGTGTGCAACTTGTGTTTCTTTTTTTTGTCTTAACCAGTGATAGCCCTTGGCCGAGGCTTTCTGTCCATTCCATCTGCCACTTCTTAACTTCATTAGATTATTTGAAAGAAATATCCTAGGGCATCTGTGACTTTCATTGAAACTACTTAAAATCTGCTGTAGAAAGGTTAAAAATAACGAAAATATCAAAGGACCAAGGTTTGTCACAGGAATCAAAACTAATCAAACATGAGCACTGGATTTCCAAGGTAGAGGGAAAGTTGTCAAGGTGACTAGACCCTTGCTTTTTCCTAGTATGCCAAAAACCCATTGCCGTAGAGTCAATTCTGACTCATAGCGACCCTATAGGACAGAGTAGAACTGCCCCATAGAGTTTCCAAGGAGCGCCTGGTGGATTTGAACTGCCACCCCTTTGGTTAGCAGCCGTAGCACTTAACCACTATGCCACCAGGATTTCCTTTTCCTAGTATAGTAGGGCAAAACCAAACTCGTTGCCATAGGGACAATTCTGACTCATGGCGACCCCATGTGTGTCTGAGTAGAACTGCCCTATGCAGTTTTCATGGCTTTCACCTTTCAGAAGCAGATCTCCAAGCCTTTCTTCCAAGGTGCCTCTGGGTGGGTTTGAACTATCAAACTTTTGCTTAGTAGCCCAGAGTTTAACTGTTTGTGCCACCCAGGGACTTTATATTTCTCCTACCTGCTACCAGCTCACTGGATTAGGCATATAAATATTTTGGAGCAATTTGTGTGTAATGATTTTACAAATTATTACATGTTATTATTAAATAATATTACATATTAATGTTACATAATATTATGCATATTATTATTTACATAATAATCCACAAATAGCTAAGTCTTGGCAAAGTGTTGTGACACCTGCCACCAATTTGGATTATAGAAGCATAGAAAACTTACTACAACCTTAGCACCTCAGAATCTTTTCTCCTATGCCTTGCTGTGTTTTTGAGCCCTGGTGGCACAGTGGTTAAGAGCTTGGCTGTTAGCCAAAATGTCAGCAGTTTGAATCCACCAGCCGCTCCTTGGAAACCTATGGGGCAGTTCTACTCTGTCTTATAGGTTGCTATGAGTCAGAATTGACTGATGGCAACTAACAACAACAACCACAGATTGTGTCTTTAGGCTTCACACATAGCTATGGTAAAGGGGCTTTTAGATGAAGCTAACAAAATGGCACCATGAAAAGAGCAGTGAAGAGGACATCACTCTAGTGCCAGTTGGACACTATCTAGTTCTTGGGTTTCTCTGAGCCTCGTTTTCTTTTCTTCATTAGAAAAGGAGAGGGCTGAACCTAGAGATTTTCAGTGGGTCTATAAGTTGAAAGAGAACACTATCCTAGTGCTTTTCTTTGTAGAAATTTAGCTAAATTGAGAGCCAGGTAGTGTCTCCCAGGTATGTAGTAATGTGTGATGCATATAGTCTTATTTGAACAGGGAGAACTTGAAATGTAAGTGTTGTCTTTCCACAACCAACTAATGTCAGAGTTGGATATTTAGTGGGTGCTTAGTAAAGATCCTTTGTTTATGACAGTGCCTCTTTTGACCCACTCTTATCTAGATGTACCCTGTGAATAGTTTCTTTTTTCTTTGAGAAGGGAGGATAGACCTGGGTGCAATCATCCACACTCTTACTCTGCCTTATGATTTGTGAGATTAATGCCTAAATGTATATGTTCCCAGTGAGAAAAAGTTCATTCAGGGTGTCTGTAACTTAGTGGTTAAGAATGGAGGCTTTGAAAGAGGAATAATTGGGCTCCTATTCAAATTATACTGCTCATTCGTTGTGTGACCTTGGACAAGCTATTTAACCTCTGTGCCTCAACTTTTATAAGTGTAAAATGGGGAAATAATTGTACCTACCTCTTAGAGTTAAAAAATGTAGAGCATTTAGAACAGTCGGACACATATTAAAAGCTCCATAAGGGACAGCTGCGGTTGTTTCATTACTGCCTCATGTGGGGAATGAACCCATTGCCTCCATCTTATCATAACCATAGCGGTCACCACTGAAAGGAGAATTACAGAGGAAGAATGGAAGGGTCTCCTAAAAACCTGCACGTGAGCAGGAAAGATGGTGTTTAAACCATTCCTCGGAGATTGATGTTTATGCTACTTTTACAGCTCTTTAGGGAATAAAATTACCTCTCGCTTTCACTAGCCTAATTCAGTGTCTGACAACTTCTCTCAGTCAGGAAGTTATTCCTTCTGTGTGGCTTAATTACCTATTGTTGCAGCTTCAGTTTGGGGTGAAGACAGGGACAGTGGGTCTGAAGTTTCAGCTGAAAAACTACTGGGTTAAACACAAAGAGTAGTGTTCAAAAACTAGTCCAGGGCTCAGTTATGGCACCGTTGAGGTGCTGTGTTTTCTACACAGTGCTCTGGGTGCTCAAGGGGCTCTGTATGTGTGTCTTGGAGGCTGCCAGCATGGAAGGGAGACAAGTGGCATTAGCAAGGGCCTAGAATACTTGCCTTTGGACTCCCATCCCTACTGTAACCTGAGCTACTTCATTTTTACCCTGCCTCTGTGTTGGGATGAGTCTTAGTTGTCTAGTGCTGCTATAACAGAAATACCACAAGTGTATGGCTTTAACAAACAGAAGTTCATTCTCTCACTTTCTAGGAGGCTAGAAGTCCAACTTCAGGGTGCCAGCTCCAGGGGAAGGCTTTCTCTTTCTGTTGGTTCTGGGAGAAGGTCCTTGTCATCTATCTTCCCTTGGTCTGGGAGCTTCTCAGCACAGGGATCCCAGGTCCAAAGGATGCTCTGCTCCCAGCACTTCTTTCTTGGTGGTATGAGGTCCCTTCCTCTCTGCTCGATTCTCTCTTTTATATCTCAAAGTAGATTGACTCCTTGAGAACAGAAACTAGACAAGGATGCCCTTTATCACCACTCTTATTCTACATTGGGCTGGAGGTCCTAGCCAGAGCAATTAGGCTAGAAAAAGAAAGAAAGGGCATCCAAATTGGTAGGGAAGAAGTAAAAGTATCTCTATTTGCAGATGATATGATCTTATACACAGAAAACGCCAAAGAATCCACAAGAAAACTACTGAAACTAATAGAAGATTTCAACAAGTATCAGGATACAAGATAAACATACAAAAATCAGTTGGTTCCTCTAAACCAACAAAGAGAACTTTGAAGAGAAAATCACCAAATCAATACCATTTACAATAGCCCCCAAGAAGAGAAAATACTTAGGAATAAATCTAACCACAGATGTAAAAGACCTGTACAATGAAAACTACAAGGCACTACTGCAAAAAACCAAAAGAGATCTACGTAAGTGGAAAAACATATCTTGCTCATGGATAGGAAGACTCAACATTGTGAAAATGCCAGTTTTAACCGAAGTGATCTACAGATACAATGCAATCCGAATCCAAATTCCAACGACATTTTTTAATGAGATGGAGAAACAAATCACCAACTTCATATGGAAAGGGAAAAGGCCCTGAATAAGTAAAGCATTACTAAAGAAGAAGAAGAAAGTGGGAGGCATCATACTACCTGATTTTAGAACTTAGTATACCACCATGGTAGTCAAAACAGCCTGGTACTGGTACAAGAACAGATACATAGACCAATGGAACAGAATTGAGAATCCAGACATAAATTCATCCACCTATGAGCAGCTGATATTTGACAAAGGCCCAAAGCCCGTTAATTGGGGAAAAGATAGTCTCTTTAACAAATGGTGCTGGCATAACTGGATATCCATCTGCAAAAAACTGAAACAAGACCCATATCTCACACCATGCAGAGAAACTAACTCAAAATGGATCAAAGACTTAAATATAAAATCGAAAACGGTAAAGATCATGGAAGAAAAAATAGGGAGAATGCTAGGAGTCCTAATACATGGCATAAACAGAATACGAACCATAAGTAACAATGCACAAGCACCAGAAGAGAGACTAGATAGCTGGGAGCTCCTAAAAAATCAATCACTTATGCTCATCAAAAGATTCACTAAAAGAGTGAAAAGACAGCCTACAGACTGAGAAAAAATTTTTGGCTATGACAAATCCATTCAGCACCTAATCTCTAAAATCTACAAGATACTGCAAAACCTCAGCAACAAAAAACAAATAACTCAGTTAAAAAATGGGCAAAGGATATGAACGGGCACTTCACCAAAGAAGACATTCAGGCTACTAACAGACACATGAAAAAATGCTCACAATCATTAGCTGTTAGAGAAATGCAAATCAAAACTACAATGAGATACCATCTCTCCCAAACAAAGCTAGCATTAATCCAAAAAACAGAAAATAGTAAATGTTGGAGAGGTTGTGGAGAGAATGGAACACTTATACACTGTTGGTGGGAGTGTAAAATGGTACAACCATTTTGGAAATCAATTTGGCGCTTCCTTAAAAAAGCTAGAAATAGAAGTACCATATGATGCAGCTCCTTGGAATATATCCTAGAGAAATAAGGTCTGTCACACAAATAGATATATGCACACCTGTGTTCATTGCAGCACTGTTCACGATAGCAAAAAGATAGAAACAATCTAGGTGCCCATCAGTGGACAAATGGATAAACAAATTATGGTGTATTCACACAATGGAATACTACACAATGATAAAGAACAATGATGAATCTGTGAAACACCTTGTAACGTGGAGGAATCTGGAAGGCATTATACTGAGTGAATTTAATCAGTCACAAAAGGGCAAAAAATATTGTATAAGACCACTATTATAAGAGCTCAAGAAAAGGTTTAAACACAGAAGAAAACGTTCTTCGATGGTTACAAGGGTGGGGAGGGAAGAAAGGGGTATTCGCTAAGTAGATAGTAGACAAGAATTATCTTACGTGAAGGGAAGGACAGCACACACTACAGGGGAAGTCAGCACAACTGGACTATACCAAAGCTAAGAAGTGTCTTGAATACAATCAGACATTTCGAGGGACAGAGTAGCAGGGGTGGAGGTCTGGGGACCATGCTTTCAGGGGACATCTAGGTCAATTAACATAACAAAGTTTATTAAGAAAATGTTCTGCATCCTACTTTGGTGAGTGGTGTCGGGGGTCTTAAAAGCTAGCGAGCAGCCATCTAAAATGCATCAATTGGTCCCAACCCACCTAGAGTAAAGCAGAATGAAGAACACCAGAGTCACAAGGAAAGCATTAGCCCAAGAGACAGAAGCGGCCACATAGACTGGAAACTGCAACAGCCTGAGACCAGAAGAACTAGATGGTGCCCAGCTACCACCGATGACTGCCCTGACGGGGAACACAACAGAGAGTCTCTGTTGGAGCAGGAGAAAAGTGGGGTGCAGAACTCAAATTCTAGTTAAAAGACCAGACTTAATGGTCTGACCGAGACTGGAGGAACCCCAGAGAGCATGGCCCCTGGACTCTGTCAATACATCAGTAAACCATTCCCGAGCCCAACTCTTCATTCAAAGATTGGACTGGATTATGGGACATAAAGTGGTACTCATAAAGAGTATGCTTCTTAGCTCAAGTAGATACGTGAGACTAAATGGGTAGCTCTTGTCCTGGGGTGAGATGAGAAGGCAGAGAGGGTCAGGAGCTGGTTGAATAGACACGGGAAATCAGGGGTGGAAAGGAGGAATGTGCTGTAACAGTATAGGGAGAACAATTAGGGTCACATAACAGTGTAGGTATAAATTTTTGTATGAGAGATTAACTTGAATTGTAAATTTTCACTTAAAGTACAACAATAAAATAAAAAATTTTTAAAAAGAAATAAAGTAGAAGCACATTTAAAAAAAAATAAGATTGACTCAACATACAACCTAATCCTATAGATTGAGTCCTGCCTCATTAACATAACTGCCTCTAATCCTGCCTCATTAACATCATAGATGTTAGGATTTACAACACATAGGAAAATCACATCAGATGACAAAATGGTGGACAGTCACACAATACTGGGAATCATAGCCCAGCCAAATTGACACACATTTTTGCAGGACACAATTCAATCCATAACAATATGCAAGATTTAACCAGGAGAAAGAGTTCCATTGATAAAAGAAAACTTTGAAAACCAAGAGGGCAGTGTATGTCCCTCCCAAGCCATTTAGCATGACTTGTCACTTGTCAGCTGACTGTTGCTTCATTTCTCTATTCCTCTGTGATGCCTGTTTGAAAGAGGCAACATCTCGCACGAGCACGTGTGTGTGTGTGTGTGTGTGTGTGTACTCCTTTGCTCACGGCCACAGTGGGAGAGGGAAGATAAATGGGAAGATTTATGGTAAGAACTTTATAATTATTGTGAGACTGGAAAAAGCCCCCTTGAATGAGTTGGAGGGAATAGTCTTGACCTCGCCTGGTGTGGATGGCCCACTGGGGATGAACAGGGAGTTTTCATCTCTAGCCTCTTTGATAGAGTGGCAGTGATTGAAGCCCAAGGTTGAGGACAAAACCATTTGGCACACCCCAGCCTAATGAAATAGGTTTGGAGGGATATTGACCAAAGTGAAGGGAGTGAATACAGATTGTGCTTGGGAAGATTTATGCTCACCAAGCACTGTGCAGCAGCGGGTTTGCAAGGCCTTCCCCCAGACTCTGCTGAATGGATGTTAGGGCAAAGTGGTCAGTCTCACCGAGGCGTCATGTCCTTGTCCCTGATAGACAACTGAGTGGACTGCTGATTATTAAGTAATGGCCTTAGAGGTGATGGCCTTTGAGAACCAGAAGGTTTAGAAGGAAACTCCTCCACCTGCCTGACTCAAGACATGGGTCTCAATCCCTTCCCCTGAGCTTTAGCAAGAACAGGTAATATCAACCAGGACTGTGTGATTGGGAGAAACCCAAAAAGTCATGTTTGGATGGTGAGACTCCTTTCTGCACTTGGTTGTAAATTTCTGATGGCTGTAAACTTCTCTTTGGATTTATCAATGGTTTCCCCTGATTTAAACTTGGACCGAGGACACCCTCTGCTATGCTGTGTACTGTGACACTTGAGATAGTTACCGAATGTAATCCTTACAGCCCTCGTTAAGTAGTATCAACTCCATTTTACATATGAGGAATCTGAGTTTGGAATTTATGCGACTCGCAGATAATTGAGGGAGTAGAGTTAGAACCCATACATGATTGATTTTTAAGGTGTGAAAACCAAAACCAAACCTGCTGCCATCAAGTCAATTCTGACTCATGGCAACCCTATAGGACAGAGTAGAACTGCCCCAAAGGGTTTCTAATGCTGTAATCTTTAGGGAAGCAGACTGCCATATCTTTCTCCCGTGGAGTGGCTGGTGGATTTGAACTGCCAGCCTTTTGGCTAGCAGCTGAGTGCTTAACCACTTAAGGTGTGAAACAGAAACCAGATGTCATCTCCCTACTAAAAAAATGGCCTGAAACCAGCTTTACATTGTAATAGATTTGCCTTAAAAAAGAAAGGGTTAGGGTTGTGCTCCTGTTTCTAACCCTAGCCCCTGTTTCTGGAGCTGAAATCACACACACACACTCACACTTAGAATCACAGTGACTTCTTTCTTCTTCACATTGTTTTCTAAATAAGAGCAACCTTGGATCACTTGAAATGATGCACTGGACATCTCCATTCCATTTTTCTCTCACCTTAAACACAAATCACAGCAGACTGTCCGTTTGCTGCTGAATGATGCTTGCTCAATGCACCTGAATGAATTAATTAATGAATGAGTGATGCATGGAGGTAGCTGAAGGGGCTATGACTCTTTGTGGAAAGAGCCCATGATCCTTCCTCATCCACCTGTTGTCCTCTCTTCCCAGGGTGGCATGATTGCTCTGCTGCTGTCCATCTTGTGTCTGGTGATGATCCTGTACACGCGGCGGCGCTGGTGCAAGCGCCGCCGTGTCCCCCAGCCCCAGAAGAGTGCCAGCGCCGAGGCAGCCAACGAAATCCACTACATCCCTTCTGTGCTGATCGGCGGGCATGGTCGGGAGAGTCTTCGCAACGCCCGTGTGCAGGGCCACAACTCCAGCGGCACCCTGAGCATCCGGGAGACGCCCATCCTGGATGGCTATGAGTACGACATCACAGACCTGCGGCACCACCTGCAGAGAGAGTGCATGAACGGAGGGGAGGACTTTGCCAGCCAGGTCACTCGCACCCTTGACTCCCTGCAGGGCTGCAATGAGAAGGCGGGGATGGACCTCACACCAGGTGCGAAGGGAAAAGGACACGGGGTTGCTTGGTCCTTTGCCTCGGGGAGCTAGTGAGTGGGTAGGGAGAAGCCGCTGTCTTATTTAGTGGCTGGTTGTCATTATAATGGGACATGCCAGTGCCGTTCCCCAGGTGGGCAAGAAGAATAAGCTGTTTCCTGAGATGAAGGGATCTGTTTCTAATCTAGAAACTCAGAAGAATAAGTGTAAGTTGGATACCTCTCCAATTCTCCCCTGTACTGGAAGGAGAGATACGTTTATATTCCAGCAGAGGATGGGTGAGAGCCTTTTTAGTGTGTGAGGAGCAAAGCCCAGGAAGTAAGGAAATAGCAAAGATCAGCATGTGTGGATAGAACGTTTGCTTAGGTGATTGAGTCTTCACTGAAGTGGAGGGAGTGGTGGTACCTGCTCTTTTCTGTGATTCCTGAGGCTTTTGGTCTGGGGCATTTTATCTTTGTGACCTTCGTAAGGGATGTGTTTCTCTAAAGAAAATGATGGGATACAATCAAGGTGTCAGACCTCAGATACTTTGTGCATCTGTGGAGACACTTGATGGAAGGGACTTGTACCTAAAGCAGCTGTGGTAAGATCAGGTTCAAAAAAAAAGGCAGAGAGGGAAGGACTACTTTTCTTTTATAATAGCTCACCTGTTTCTCTCTCCAACCTCTATGAATAAGCAACTCCCTGTAGATTAAATCCTAACACAGTAGCCTTTCAAGGAATTGCCCTATCTTTGAGAAAGAGGTTTTGATATCGAATTGTTGCTTAAGATATATGGACTTTCAGGGGGGCTTGGAAAGAGTGGAATTACACAGAGGTTTCCATTCTGTCTGATATCTAGAAGAGATTCTATGCGAATAGCCCATTTCCGAGGAAGATTTAAAGTCTGAGAACTCCTTGAGAAGGGGACATGTCTTTAGTTTCTCTTATATTCTCCACAACACCTGGCATGGTGCTAAATCTACCAGTTAGCTATATGGTATTCAGGGACTACAAACTCAAATGTCTTCAAAGACCAAGCAGATAACATAAATATGTGAAATATCTGATGTCAGACAATAGGGAATGGTGCAGAGTGTGATGAAAAAGAGTGCATGTTCTACCTCAATACACTCAAATTCAAATTCTTTTAAAACTCTATGCCAATCAAAAGAAAAAATATCTGTAATGTGTATATAGTCAAAGGCTCACAAGTGTTGCCCTATCAATACAGAATTAGTTAAATTGGATTTTCAGTTGTAATCACCCTTATTTCACTCCTTCTCCCATAGCTTTGTAGTCCCCCTAGAAACCAAGGAGGAATATTTGGTTTCTGCTAGTCTCTCCCTTCATATTTCCTTATTTCAATTCTGTGAAACCCCATCCACTGAGTTTATGCAGACATCCTTGATCTGACTTTCTTTTGGCCTTTTTGCCTGGAATTATACAGGAAGTGACAATGCCAAGCTGTCATTGATGAACAAGTACAAGGATAACATCATTGCCACCAGCCCCGTGGATTCCAACCACCAGCAGGCCACCCTGCTCTCTCACACCTCCAGCAGCCAGAGAAAGCGAATCAACAACAAAGCAAGAGGTACCCATGTCTGATGTTAGAGCTCACAGGTAGATTTCTAATATCGGTGGAGGCGGGGCCATTAATATCCACTACCCACACTCTCATGTGTTGCTAGAGCAGTGTGCCCTGGTACAGTCATTCTGGAGGCAGTTTGGTGGTACTTACAAAAAAATTTAAATATGCAAAACCTTTGACCAAGTAATTTCACCAACAAGAATTTATCCTAAGGAAATAAGCGGACAAGCACACAAAGATGTGTGTAAAACGCTGTTGCTCACAGTATTGTTTAAAAGAGTGAAAAATTGGAAATAGCTTAAGTGTTCCTTAATAGGGAATTGGTTAACTACCTGGCACATCTGTCTGCTGTCCAGTGACTTACCATGCAGCCCTTGAAAATGGTAATGTAGATCTATATCTGTTAATATGGAAAGTTGCCCACCATATATTAAATGAAGGAAAAGAAGTTATGAAGTAAAAGGTATAGCATAATACCTTTTTAAAAGAGGATTTAAAAATCTTCATCAGTTTCTGTATCAGAAAAAGATGGGGAGTATGTGGTTAATAGTGTTTCTCTGAATGGTGGATATTGAGGAAATCAGGGTTGTTCCCTTCACACATATTTGTGTATTCTTTTTTTTTTTTTGCATTAAATATATATTAATTATAGAACCAGAAAAAAGAAAAAACACAAAAATATAATATCCTATGCCCCTTAAGACATGATTTTGGTCTCATATCATCAACCAGAGTCATGACCTGTAATGAGGAAAATGTTCCTTTCTTCCTTTTCAGAAATGGCCTGTGTGGGTGGGAGAGTGGGCTGGGAGTGGGGGTGCAAGGCAGAGTAGGACTCTGTGATTGCTGTCAAATGAAGGTCTGCTTCACTGACAAATCTGTGTATTAGGAAACCCCAGTCCCCGTGGCTACTCCTCCCAGATTGTCAGTCAACTTGCTCTCGTTGTATGGATTTTTCTATTGAACTGGTCCAGTGATTTGATACCAGGAAGACGAAACTGAAGGTGCTGTCTTTGCTGTGATCCTTTTCATTACAGCTGGATCCGCCTTCCTGAACCCTGAAGGGGATTCAGGCACCGAGGCAGAAAACGACCCTCAGCTGACCTTTTACACCGATCCCTCACGGAGCCGGAGACGCAGTAGAGGTAGGTCGAAGGGGGCAGAGGGTGGTGAAAGGAGCCTGAAGGGAGGGGACAGAGGGAGCTAGAGGCGTTGGGACAAGTTGAGGGCTCTGTGTACAAGCCAGTTTCTGCAGGATGAATCCTTGGACTACAATTGATGTTTTTTTCTAAGGAAGAACGAATCGCCTAGAGTGGAAAATTTCAGAGAATCATCTCTCCCAGATAATGGCACTCTCAAACAAGTTTCCAAGTTGTTTGAAAGGCTATTTCTTGGTCAGAAGACTCTCAATTCCTTCTGGAAGCCTCAGGAGTCATACTGTGGTGTTTAGGCAAAGGAAATAAAGTTGATAAAGTGTGGTACAAATAAATAAAGTTGATAAAAGGATAAATAAATAAAGTTGATAAAGGGATGTACCCCTTGCTTACACAGCCACATCAGCCTTGGTATTGAGCTAGGCAGGAATTGGAGGCAGGGGTAGTTGAGGAATCATGTAAGGCCTAAAAAGTGTGTGTATAATAGCCTTTGACCTTTAATCCCCTTCAGAGTATAGGACCCCAGTTCCCTTTATTCTCTTGGCAGGGCCCCGGGTAGCTAATGAGTTCTCCTCAACATTGACAGAGTTGCCCTTCCGTGCAGCCACCTCCTTGACCTCCACCCTGATGTTTAGCGGCTTCAGGTGCGTCTGTTGTAGCTGTGGTGACCACTGCCTATGACTGTGCTGGAGTTATCATCATCACTGAGGGAGGATCTGGGTTCAAGCACCAGTTAGCTTTACCATTTACTTGCTGTGTGATATTGGATACAGACAGTAACTTCTCTGAGTCTCAGTTTCCTCACGTATTAAATACCTCACACATAGAGCTGTAGGGATTGAATGAGATAAAATGTGCTTTCTTGGTAACTGGTAAAGCGTTATGAAATCCCTATTGTTGTTATTGTTTGAACTCTCCATAGGGCAGCCTGGTGCTCTTGAGGTTCTACGGTGACCCATCTTAGAGAATTCTGGCCAGGGATCTCTTGATATACAGTGGAGGATGTTTGTGTGACATTACCATATGTTACACTCAATAGCATTTCTCCAAACCAATCATCAACCAATGCCCCCCCAAAGACACAGTCTTTTGGGCTGTCTCCCACCTCCAGGTGAGTTCCCTTCTTACTGCAGGCATTCTTCCCAGAGATAGGAAGAAGTCTTTTTCTTCCTCAATCCCAGTTTTTGTAGGCCCTGATGCTGTCAGTCTAAATGTTCTTCCCACCATTTTCCTCCAGAGATGGATGGGGCTCTGGGCAGCCTAATTTTTCATACCCCAGCCTCCCTGAGGTGAGAACTTAGATTAGATTCTCCCCCTCTTCTTTGATGCTCATGACATATTTATATACAGTAGATACTGACCCAAGACCCGTCTTCAGAGACTAGCGTGGTCCTGATTTATAGGGTGTGTCCCGCTTTTACAAAATCTTCTTTAAGAAAACCCACAGTGATGAATTAGAATGAGTTTATTTACAGCAGGTGGGGAATCATAAAACTCTTCTTTTTAACCGTCAGGCTCTCTTAGTGCCTCAAGTGCTTGTTGCTATTAACTAGACCAGAAGCTTCTTAGGGATGGGGCCTGTCTAATTTATCTCTATTTTTCCAATGTAGCTAGTGAAGGACATTGCCTATAATAGATGCTTGTTGAATTGAACTGGATATATCAGTCAGACCTGCAGAAACATTTAATAACCCACCTGTGATGGGTCAGGCTTCGTGATAGGTGGTAGAAATATGGCACAGTGGTAAGGGTTAATTTAATAATATGAATAAAGTAAAATGATGAGTGCTCAGAAGAGAGGGCAGTTCATTCTACCTGGCAGCAGTCGGAGGCACAAAAGGAGATAATAAATAGAATTGGATTATATACAATGCATAGAATTTCTTGAAAGAGAAGAGTCTGGGATAAGGGCATTCCAGGTTGAGGAAGACAGCATAAAAAAGCCTTAAAGGCACAAAAGAACATTGCATATTGAAGGAAGTGAAAGTAGTTCAACATGGCAGCTATAGTTTGGGATATATGTATATATATATTTAGAGAGAGAGTGATTGAGAGATCAAAAGAGAGAGAGGAGCGTGTGCACACAGGAGTGATGGAGATAAGGCTGGAGAAGAGAGCTTGCTACCAAAGGACCATGCATATGCCATGTTATTGAATGTGCTTTTGGTTCTGTGGGTCATAGGAACAACTGGAGGTTTTGAAGCCAGGTAGGAGATGCTGGATTATGAGTTGATGATGCAGAAGGGCCAGAGAGACAGGAAGATCAATAGCGAGTCATTACAATTATAGGAGAGTGGCGAGTGCCTGTAAACAGTGACGAAGCTGTGTGATAAAGACTATAAAGGTGCAGCTCACCGAGGGCTAGAGAACACCAAGGAATGAGTGACAATCTGTTCTTGAAGGTTTCAGGGAAGTGTTTACAGGGAGATGTTGTTTGAGTTGAGACTTGAAGAGTAGGTGTATACCAGGCTGACAAGGTGACAAAATGGCATTCTGTGGAGGAGGAGATAATATGTGTAAAGTCACAGAGATATAAATGATGATAGTCTAGTCAAGGAGCTGTAAGTAGTTCCTGAGAGTGAAGTTTAAGGTACAGTTTGTGGGTTTCTTAGGAAATCAGGCTGAAAGATCAGCAGAAGCCAGCAAGTACACAGCCTTGATTTCAAGGGCCTTGGACTTGATGCTTCACTTGGAGTCATTGAAGCGTCTAAAGAGCATTGTCCTAGTCTGCTCTGCTTTGTGAAGGATCACTCTGGGGGCAGTGAGAAGGATAAGTGAGAACAGGGAGAGGCTGAGGCAGGGAGATGAGGTGGTGGCTACTGCCATAGCCAGATGTTAAACGAGAGGAGTAGGTAGGAATGGAGAGAATGGAGAGAGGAGACATTTTGGAGGCAAATGCAAAAGATTTAATGACACTGTTGGTAGGGAGGGTGTGGCTTGTGAATGAGAGGAATGAATTAGACGTGATGGAGGTTTTTGACTTGGGGAGCTGAGTGGATGGCAGTGCCCTTTACTGCAGTGGAAATGGGAGGATGGCAAATTTGGAGGGAAGATGGCGAGTCCAGTGTTGGCTGTGTTGGTTGCATTTGAGTGCCCGAGGGACATTCTGGTGCTGAGTCTGCTGCTGAGGCCCGGGCTGGGCTGGAGATGCAGATTGCTGAGTGTGAGGAAATAGACTCCATGATGAAAGGAAACTAACAGGAAGAGAGTATCTCCAGGTAGGAATGGGCCGGACGGCCCAGAGGTGGACTGCCGCCCTCAAGTCTTTCCCTCCCAACACGCCCATCTCAGGGAACCTGGTGCTTGAAAAGGACTAATATAGCCATGGACCAAACCCATCCCTTGTGTACCTGAGAACAGGAGTTCCAGAGGCTCCACTGGAGACTGAATAATGCACTGTTCCTCACGGGCTGAAGCCTTAGCTAGACCTACATTTTGATTCTGGTCCCATAGCTGCTTGATCCTGGATACACCCTATAGCCTCTCTAACCCCCTGTTCCTCTCTGGCAGCTGCCTCACCAGACTGTGGTGAACATGGAATGATATGATCCGTGTAAAGCCCTGAGCAATACTGTCTGAAACCTAGTTACCTTACCGTGTCTTAAATGTTAACTCTCACTAGGAGGCTAATCTCTTTGAGACTTATTTTCCTTCTCTGTAAAGTGGGTAATTCCTGTACATGGGCAAAGGTTTGTTGTAAGGTAGCAAATATTAAAATCAAAATAATGTACGTAAAACACTTATCACAGTGTCTGCCACTTGTTTAGTGCTTCCTAATAGATGCCTTTTATTACTGTCAATAATAAAAGACAGAACAGAAGAAAGTTGCAAAGGACCCACACAACTCTGTTGGAAACTTGCCGTCCTTTTTTATTTTCTCACATCTGAGGAAAGGTCCCTCTGCTTGCTACCGTTTTATCTCCTCCACCAAAAGACTCCCCAAAACCAAAACAATAGCAAAAATACCTCTCTGCTTGCTCCTGTCTCCTAACACCTGAGAGTGTTTCTTATTCCCCAGCAATTATTATTTCCTCCCTAAGTTTCCGTTTATAACCCTACTCCCATAATTGCCAGACTGTGGTGAGCCTTCTGTTACAACAACAACCTCTACATATACAGAGAGCTACCTTTCCTCATTGTCCTCATTCCAGGCCCTACAGAAGAAGAGTTATTTGGTACAGCTCACTCCCATAGAGTTAGTGCAAGGTTCTCAAGCTCAGGAAGTTCATCCTGGAGAAGCATTTTGAGGCACTGGCCTGGAGGAGATGCTCTGTGGAGAGCACCCTCTCTGAAGTGATGGGAACTAGGAGAGTTCAGCATTCCTGCTGCCCTTTAGCAAGAGGATGAAGTTCGGCAAGGAAAGTAAAACCAAAAAAAGGACACCCAGTGCCGTTGAATTGATTTCAACTCATAGCTACCCCATGTACTACAAAGCAGAACTCTGCTCCATAGGGTTTTCTTGGCTGTAATCTTACCAGAAGTAGCTTGCCAGGCCTTTCTTCCCTGGTGCCGCTGGATAGGTTTGAACTGCAAAACTTTAGGTTAGTAGTCAAGCGCAGACCATTTGCATCATCCAGGGACTGCCAACGAGACAAATGTTGCTGTTAGGTGCTGTTGAGTTGGTTCCGATTCTTAGTGACCCTATATACAACAGAAGGAAACCCTGCCCAGTCCTGTGCCATCTTCACAATCGTTGCTATGTTTGAGCCCATTGTTGCAATTACTGTGTCAATTTGTCTTGTTGAGGGTCTTCCTCTTTTTTGTTGACCCTCTACTTTACCAAGCATGTCCTTCTCTAGGGATTAGCCCCTCCTGATAACATGTCTAAAGTACTTGAGATGAAGTCTTGCCATCTTCACTCCTAAGGAGCATTCTGGCTATACTTCTTCCAAGACAGATTTTTCATTCTTCTGGCAGTCCGTGGTATCTTCAGTATTCTTTGCCAACACCATAATTCAAATGCATTAATTCTTCTTCAGTCTTCCTTATTCATTGTCCAGTTTTCACATGCATATGAGGCAATTGAGAATACTGTGGCTCGGGTGAGGCGCAGCTTAGTCCTCAAAGTGACATCTTTGCTTTCTAACACTTTTAAAGAGGTCTTTTGAAGCATATTTGCCCAATGCAATGTGTCATTTGATTTCTTGACTGCTGCTTCCATGGGTGTTGATTGTGGATCCGAGTAAAATGAAATCCTTGACAGCTTCAATCTTTTCTCTGTTTGCCATGATGTTGCTTATTGGTCTGGTTGTGAGGATTTTTGTTTTCTTTATGTTGAGGTGTAATCCACATCGAAGGCTATAGTCTTTGATCTTCATCAGTAAGTGCTTCAAGTCCTCTTCACTTTTAGCAAGCAAGGTTGTGTCATCTGCTTGTTAATGAGTCTTCCTCCAATTCTGATGCTTTGTTCTTCATATAGTCATATAGCTCAGCATATATGTTGAATTAAGTATAGTGAAAGGATACAACCCTGGCACACATCTTTACTGATTTTAAACCACATGGTACCCCCTTGTTCTGTTTGAAAGACTGCCTCCTGGTCTGTGTACAGGTTCCTCAATGGGCACAGTTAAATGTTCTGGAATTCCCATTCTTTGTAATGTTATCCATAATTTGTTATGATCCGCATAGTCAGATGCCTTTGCATAGTCAATAAAACGCAGGTAGACATCTTTCTGGTATTCTGCTTTCAGCCAAGATCCATCTGACATCAGCAATGATATCCCTCATTCCAAATCCTCTTCTGAATCCGGCTTGAATTTCCAGTAGTTCCCTGTCAGTGTATTGCTGCAACCGTTTTTGGATTATTTTCAGCAAAATTTTATTTATGTGTAATATTAATGACATTGTTCGATAATTTCTGCATTCCGTTGGATCACCTTTCTTTGGAATGGGAACAAATATGGATCTCTTCCAGTAGGTTGGCCAGATAGCTATTTTCCAGATTTCTTGGCATAGATGAGTGAGTGCTTCCAGCATTGCATCCATTTGTTGAAATATCTCAGTTGGTATTCTGTCAATTCCTGGAGCCTCGTTTTTCACCAATGCCTTCAGTGCAGCTTGGACTTCCACCTTCAGTGCCATTGGTACTTGATCAGTATACTGCCTCCTGAAGTGGTTGAACATTGACCAGTTTTTTTTGGTACGGTGACTCTGTGTATTCCTTCCAACTTCTTTTGATGCTTCCTGTGTCGTTCAATATTTTGCCCACAGAATCTTTCAATAGTGCAACTCGAGGCTTAATTTTTTTCTTCAGTTCTCTTAGCTTGAGAAACACCAAGCGTGTTCTTCCCTTTTGGTTTTCTAACTCCAGGTCTTTGCACATTTCATTATACTACTTTACTTTGTCTTCTTGAGCCTTTGAAGTCTTCTGTTCAGCTCTTCATCGTTTCTTCCATTAGCTTTAGCTACTCTACATTCAAGAGCAAGTTTCAGAGTCTCTTCTGATATCCATTTTGGTCTTTTCTTTCTTTCCTGTC
Source organism: Dugong dugon (assembly GCA_030035585.1). Classification (NCBI taxonomy): domain Eukaryota; kingdom Metazoa; phylum Chordata; class Mammalia; order Sirenia; family Dugongidae; genus Dugong; species Dugong dugon. Next base: position 39,268,100 of record CM057469.1, on the reverse strand, counting down.
TTTTTAAATGAACTTTTGCTTTCTTCATGTATGATGTCCTTCCTGTCATCCTCCGTCATTAAGGCCAGCTCTACTTTGAGGAGGCAGCTCCTTCCCAGTCGTATTTTGAGTGTTTTCCAACCTGAGGGGCTCATCTTCTGGCACTTTATCAGACAGTGTTTCACTGCTATACATAAGGTTTTCACTGGCCAATTTTTTTAGAAGTAGATTGCCAAGTCCTTCTTCCTAGCCTGTCTTAGTCTGGAAGCTCAGCTGAAACCTGTCCACCATGAGTGATCCTGCTGGTATTTGAAATACTGGTGGTATAGCTTCCAGCATCACAGCAACACAAAAGCCACCACAGTATGACAAACTACCAGACAAGTGGTGGAATGAGACAAATAGAGAGAGAGAATTCCTTCCTTTATACTCTCTTGTGAACCTGGCCCAGGAAGAGTGCAGAGGACTTGCACCCAACAGACCGTTGTTGACCCTGAGGGCCACTAGTTGACCAAGTCCTCTCTGAGGCCAGCTAATAACTTGGTGTTCCATGGGGATTAAGGCCATGGAGGTCATACAGCCACAGACATTGCCCGCCCTAGGCTAGGTTTGCCAATTGCCTGCCGTCTTTGCCAGGCTCTGCCTCTGGACAGACAAGGAGCGAAAGACCAAGTTGGACTTTCAGTGCTGAGATTTTTAACCCCACGTGCCTTGTTTTTGTCTTGTTTCCAGTGGGCTCTCCTCGAAGTCCTGTAAATAAGACCACCTTGACGCTGATCAGCATCACCAGCTGTGTGATCGGCCTTGTGTGTGCCTCTCATGTCAGCTGCCCTCTCGTTGTCAAAATCACCTTGCACGTCCCCGAGCACCTGATCGCCGATGGTAAGCCTGCTTCTTCTGAGATGAGACCACTTTCCCCAAACAGGAAGGTTTTTAGGTAGGGCAAGAGATAGAGAAGTCAGGGATCACTGTTAGTTATTACAGTAACAGGAAACACACACACACCTTAAATAAAAACATAAACCCAAGTAAATAAGACTTAGGAGAAAATCAGAGTGTCCACACGTGAAATAAGTAAGTAAGTTAAAAAAACTAAAATAAAAACACAACCGAACAAATCACCTCCTCTATTTTTGTGTCTAGTCCCATTTTTGCTTGGTTTGAAATAAGCCCCTGTCTTTGTAGAGAAATGCAGAGCACACTGGCTACAGGTAGGTAGGTGCTGAGGTTTACTTAGCTTTGAGAGGGGAACTGCTGAAGGGAGTAGTAGAGGTGTTTAAGGATTAGCCATGCTTCAGCTTGGTATACCCAGATGGAAGATTCCTAATTGCGGTAACTCGCTCTAAGCCTAGAACGCTGAAGCAATAATTTGCTTTCATCCAGGGAGACCCCAATATAATGAGGGAGTAATATAGGTTCTACGAGTCCCTGAATTATTTAAGCCCCGAGTACCTAATTGACTTGTTAATGTTTGTTCTCTCAGTTGCTGTAAGGCTGAAAACAGGTGGGGACTATTCACAGTGTTAGGGGCCTGCTATTTCATGGCAAGCGAAGACAGGCAGCAGGTCCAAGTTCTTGGATGAAAGCCAGTGCCTGGGGCTGGGTCTGATGGAGCCGTGCCACAGCCATCACAGAGCTGCTCTGTCCCTGTGTCCCATAGGAACTCCTGGATGAGATGAGAAGGGGCAAGCCAGCAGGGATGATAGGACAGGAGACCCTAAACTTCCTGGCCTCACTGAAGTCTGAGGGACGACTGAGTTTCCTTCTGCTGATCCCTTGCTCTGGAGCTAATCAAGGGCCAGGGCTGGTGGGAGTAATGATCTTGTATCGGGACTAATGTGCATAGTGGTCTCTTCTCTGTCTCCAGTGACTTTTGTACATTTGTGTGTGTACACCGGGCATGCTTTCTCTCTCTGCTGCAGGGAGCCGCTTCATCTTGCTGGAGGGGAGCCAGCTGGATGCCAGCGACTGGCTAAACCCTGCCCAAGTCGTGCTCTTCTCTCAGCAGAACTCCAGTGGGCCCTGGGCCATGGACCTCTGTGCCCGGCGGCTCCTGGACCCCTGCGAACACCAATGTGACCCCGAAACTGGTAGGCAGGAGCACCGGGCAGCGGGTAACTGTCAGAGAGATAATGCCTCTTGCAAACACTCCCTCGAAACTCAGGCCATCCTGTCCAACTGTCCTGCTACCATCGGGAGCCTAGACTGTGCAAGCTGTCAGCATGTGGTTGGGCCGCTGAGCATGTTGGCTTAAAATATGGGGTCATGTTCTGGCAGAAGCCTTAGAAGGTTCCTAACTGTAGCCCCAAGCCAGAAAGATCAGTTTAGGATGGTCTCCACAGTCCGTTTGTTATTAGTTGGGGGATATTTAGCTACTGGGGATAGATTTTTTTATGATTTTAAGATTAATGCATGTTTATAATAGACAATCTGGAAAGTTCAGAAAAGCTTAAAGAAGGAAATGATAACCATCCATAATTCTATCTCTTGGAGATTATCTCTTAAAATTTTAATATCTTCCCTTCCAATCTTCTTTCTATGCATGATTTTTGTAGAGGCTTGGGAGTGTACTAGATCTAGTAGAATTTCCCTGCTTTTTTTCACCTAACATTCTATCATGACTATTTTCCAGGACCATTAAATAGTCCTCAATAAGATAACTTTAATGACCTTTTGTGTTCCTTGTATGTCTGTATCATAACTCATTTAAATGGTCCCATTATTTGACATTTACTAAAAAACTAAACCAGTTGCTGTACATTTGCTTTAAATTTTTAATTTTTAGGAACACTACTAAAATGACCATCCTGAACATATAAATGCAGAGCCCATTTGAAGTTATTTTCTTTGGATACATTCTTAGAAGAGAGATTACTCTCTCAAAGAATATGTACATCTTTAAGGCTCTTACATTATCAAATGGGGCTGGGTCTTCTATGAGTAACGGTCTAAATGCAGACCTGGCATGCATTGGAACACTGCCATGCTTCCTTGAGCTCCAACACACCCACGGGTATGGATGCCTCATTCCAAGGTGCTTTGCACTTTCATTGTAGAAGGGGTTCAGCTACAGCAGTCTTTATAAAGACCTGTTTCCAGTAGATTGAGTACCACAGATAGATCCTTCATAGAAAAGATATGATGCCCTAGAGCAAAGGAAGAGGATAAGGTAATATCTAAGACCCCTAAGCAAAATGTTGCTGTATTTGAGGGCTATGTATTAGTTTCTTGGGAACCCTGGTGGCACAGTGGTTAAGTGCTCGGCTGCTAACTGAAAGGTTAGCAGTTCGAACTCATCAGATGCTCCACAGGAGAAACATGTGACAGTCTACTTCCGTAAAGATCACAGCCTTGAAAACCCTATGGGGCAGTTCTACTCTGTCCTATAGGGTTGCTATGAATCGGAATCAGCTGGATGGTGATGGATTTGGTTTTTGGGTTAGTTTCCACAGGATGCTGTAATGATGTGGCACATGCTGGATGGCTTATAAGAACACACTTACTGTTTGCAGTTCTGGAGGCTAGAAGTCCAAATCAACGTGTCAGGAAGGCTTTGCTCCCTCTGAAGTCTCTAGGGGAAGGTCCTTTCTTGTCTCTACCAGCTTGTGGTGCCCCAGACCTTCCTCGGCATCTTCACATGCCATCCTTCCTCTGTTTGTCTCTGTGTGTCTCTTCTCCTCTTTTAGAAGGACACGACTCAGATTAAGTTAGGATTCATCCTACTCCAGTGTGACCTTGTGTTAATTGGTAACATCTTAAAAGATCCCATTTCCAACAAGCTCATGTTCACAGATACCAGGGTTTAGGACTTCAACATTGTCTTTTTGGGGAACACAGTTCAGTTCATAACAGGAGCCAACTTGTCCAACTCTCTGTATGTCATCTATATCCTTCACCACTCACCACACAGACACACACACACAGACACACACACACACACACACACACACCTTCCAGTACTGTGGTAGAGAGATCTTACTAAAGATTGAATCTAAGAGATCCAGCCCCTACTTCTGCATATTACATCTCTTTTGGGGAGAAATTGATAACTGCATTGCCTGCAGTTCACCTTCTTATGTCTAAAAGTTGTTTTTACGTGGGCCCATCACAGAAATTCTAGGCCCCCGTATGGAAGAGAAGTACAGCATTTTAAACATCTGAAGTCTAAGACTGTGCTTGCTTGCTGCTTCTCCCACGCTGTCAGGCAAACACCAAACCAAACAGATGGGCTGTACACCATGCCCAAAAGCCAGGGTTCTCAGGAGAAAGAAAAAAAGAGCTAGTCTCAGAGGTGGGGCCTCTCCATGTTACTGAGCTGGTCTCTGGTCTCCCAATTCTCCAGCTGGTTTGGATTAGAAGGGCTTGGGACAATCTCAGTTATTAAACTCACTGCTGAGAGAAGAATGATCTCCAGAGGGTCTTGGATGCTTCTACTGGGGTTGAAAGAACAGGACACACCTTTAACTACACGTGGAAAGAAGGAATTAATTTTTTTAAACTGAGACGGGATCTTAGAGATAAATTGGACCAAACCAAAAACCCAATCAGCTTGATGGCAGTGGTTTTTTTTTTTTTTTTAATTGCCATTGAGTCACTTCTGACTTATGGCGACTGCATGTGCTGCAGAGTAGAGCTGCTCCATAGGGTTTTCTTGGTTGAAGTCTTAACAAAAGCAGATTATCAGGCCTTTCTTCCATGGTACCACTGGGTGGGTTTGAACCACCAACCTTCAGGTTAGTAGTTGAATGTAAACTGCTTACCTAGTTGGACCTGCCTCCTTATTTTAGATTAATGCTTGAACATGCAAAGATGTGATATGACTTGCCCAAAGTCCCACAGCTACAGAAGACAGAGTCTGTGTTTTATCCATCATGAAATCAGAGCAGAGGTGGGATTATAAAGGGTTGTTTAATTTCCCCAGACATGTCAAGTCCAACATATTTGTCATTCAGAAATGATTTAAGCAAGAACCATTACTGAGCATCTCTGCTCCATGTGCCAGAAACTGAAGAAGCTGCTTGTCTGCAGCGAAGCTCTCCCATCAACCCTTCAGTCCCTTCCAGATGTCTTGTTTCTAATACTAGCTGAAAATGACTTTGAGAAGCCCATCCCCTGCCAGTGGCTTCCCTGTATCCGTGACAACTAATGAATTTCCAACTGGAAAGCCATGGAAGGGGACTAAAAATAAGAACCCAAACCCCACAACAGAACTAAGGTGCCACATCTTCATTTTGGATAGCAACTAGAAAGGATGCTGCAAAGAATTTTATTTTCGTTAATGCTGGATTTGGAAAGCCCCCCCACCCCAACCGCCCTGCTACTTTCTGCACACGGGATGATGTGGTCATCCCACACGTTCATCAGTAAGAAACTTTATCGCCTCCCACACTCCATCCTAGACCGTTTCTCCAAAGAGCTGAGTGTGGGAATTGGCTGAAAGTCAAGTCGACGTTATTTTTGCAATCCTCCAGCTAGCTTACTTGGAAATGTCATAGTGTTGGGACATGTGCTTTCCCAGCCATACTGAGGGGTCCGCCCATATGGATATGTGGAACTGTGCAAGTGCACGTGTATACTTTCACACACACACAGACACACACACACACACTCACAGATGTTCAGTCACTGAAAAGGAGCAGCCTCTGGTGCCTGGAGCTCTCCTCAGGAATCCTTCCAAAGAGTGTCCCAAAGCTAAGTATGTGTCTATCCATCACCTGCACAGTGGTTGTGGATTCCAGGCATGGTAGGCAGTATAATGCACCCCCAAAGATGTACGCGTCCTAATTTCCAGAACCTGTAATTGTGTTACGTTACATGACAGAAGTGAATTAAGGTGGTACCGCGTGTCTGTCAGTTTGTCATACTGTGGTGGCTTATGTGTTAGTGTGATGCTGGAAGCTGTGCCACCAGTATTTCAAGTACCACCAGGGTCACCCATAGTGAACAGGTTTCAGCAGAGCTTCCAGAATAAGACTAGGAAGAAGGACCTGGCAATATACTTTAAAAAAAAAAAATTGGCCAGTGACAACCTTATGAATAGCAGCGGAACATTGTCTGATATAGTGCCGGAAGATGAGCCCCTCAGGTTGGAAGACACTCAAAATATGACTGGAGAAGAGCTGTCTACTCAAAGGACCAAGCAGTGTTTCATTCTGTTGTTCATAGGGTAGCTGTGAGTTGGAACTGACTTGACAGCACCTAACATCGACAGCATAATCAGCTGACCTTAAAATAGGGAGATGACCCTGGATTAACTGAGGATAACCAGCAACCAGTTGCCATCAAGTTGATGCCTACTCATGACAAACGTCTGTGTATCAGAGTAGAACTGTACTCCATAGGGGTTTCAGTGGATGATTTTTCAGAAGTAGATCACCAGGCCTTTCTTCCAAGGTACCTCTAGGTGGACCTTTCAGTTAGCAGCCAAGTGCATTAACCATTTGCACTGGTGATATAATCACAAGACTCCATAAAAGTGGAAGAGAGAGCCAGAACAGGAGGTCAGATTGATGTGATATGAGAAGGACTTTACCTGCCATTGCAGCTTTGAACATGGAGGAGGGGACCACGAGTCAAGGAATACAGGCATCCTCTAGAAGCTGAAGCAGGCAAGAAAACAGATTCTTCCCTGCAGCCTCCAGAAAGTCTCCTTGATTTTAACCCAGTGAGGCTTTCTGACCTACAGACCCATAAGGTAATAAACTTACGTTGTTTTTAAGCCACTAAGTTTGTGGTAATTTGTTATAGCAGCAACAGGAAACTAATACACCAGGGACAGAAAAAAAGAACAAGGAGAGAACAAATGGGCATTGTTGTGCTCCCTTTTCATGTCCCCCCACCCCAGTGTATACAGGGTGACTACACGGACCTTCTCAAGATTGGTTGCGATAATCTGGGGAAGGACTGCAGCTGGAGGAAGCTCGCTGCTCTGTTTTCTGTTCTAGCTTCCCACTGCATTTACATTCTAGCAAAATGTTATTTGGGAGGGATGTAACGTACATAAAGCTCTTAGCCCAATGCCTGACATATAGTGAACACTAGCAGGTGTTAGCTGTTACTGTAATCATCAAGGTCCTTAGATTTCCTGATTTGAGTTTGGGTCTGCCTGATAAATGCAGGCCCACACCCCGAGGGCTGTCAGTCATTCTCCATCTCCTGCTGAGTACAGCTTGAGCTGTAACAGCGTCTCTCCTTTAAGGAGAGCTGTTCTAGCAGTCCTCACTTTTGACAGGTGTGTCCGTAGGATTTGTTTTGTTGGTGACTCAGGATGCGTGTGGATTAGGTTCCCAGGTTATCCCACTAACACTTCGTTAAGCATTGTGTTCCATTTCCACACCTGCCCTTTTAGGTGAGGGAATCAGTGGGAAATGTGTGGAAAAAGTGGTTTGCAGCAAAAATAATCATAGGTACTATTTATTGCATTGGGCAAATCTGCTGCAAAAGACCTTTAAAGTGTTAAAAAGCAAAGATGTCAGTTTGAGGACTAAGGTGCACCTGACCCAAGCCATGATACTTTCAATAGCCTCATATGCATGTGAAAGCTGGACAATGATTAAGGAAGACTGAAGAAGAATGGATGCCTTCGAATTATGGTGTTGGCAAAAAATAGTGAATGTACCATGCACTGCGAGAAGAGTGAACAAATATGTCTTGAAAGAAGCACAGTAAGAATGCTCCGTAGAAGCACGGATGGTGAGACTTTGTCTCACATACTTTGGACATGTTGTCAGGAGGGACCAGCCCCTGGAGAAGGACAGACATCATGCTTGGTAAAGTGGAGGGTCAGCAAAAACGAGGAAGATCCTCAGTGAGATGTATTGACACAGTCTCTACAGCAATGGGCTTAAACATAGCAACAATTGTGAGGATGGCACAGGACTGGGCAGTGTTTTGTTCTGTTGTACATAGGGTCACTATAAGTCAGAACCGATTCAATGGCACCTAATAGCAAAGCATTTACTGAGAGCTCACTATGTATCAAGCACTGCAGTTTATTTAAATTATGTAGTTGAGTTTTCACAGCAACCCTATGAAGTAGATGGTATTTTTATCCTCACTTTCCAGAGATGTTAACTAACTTGCCCATAGTCACTAGCCTAGTTAATGGCTGAGCCAGACTTCAGACCCAGGCTGCCTGACTCCACACCCACACTGATGATCAAATATGCCATCCTGTCTCCCCACTGCTCATGCTTCAGGACACCCCAGAAGGATTAGAATTGTTCCCCTTCTGAGTGGCCGCAGCTGAGCTCCAACCCTCTGATGAAGCCCTTTGCTGACCTGCTCACTGACATTCTCTCCCATATCCTCCCAGGTTTGCATCCCAAGGGCCCGTGTCCGGTTCGGCTAACAGCAAAGCACTGAGGTTGTATGGCCTAGTGCCCTGGCTGGATCCAGCCAGAGGTTCATTTTCCTGGGGTTCCTAAGGTTTTTTGTTGTGGTTGTTTGTTTTATTTCTGATGGAAACAGACTATCTGGTTCTAAGACTTAGCGACTTTTCTCTCCACTCAATTCCGTATGGGCAGCTGTGGAGGGTTCATACTCCAGCTTCATTTCCCATCACCTATCAGTTCTGTCCACAGACCCTCATTGCCCGTTTCAAGATAGGTAGCTTTTATCTGTCTGCAAGGAGCACAGACTTCCACCCTGAATCAAGTTTTGATCTCCATTCAAGAGGGTCACAGAAATCCCTTCTGTCCCAGGTCTTTCTATAGGCCAGACCCAACCACACAGAAATGTGTCAAACCTGGTGAGGGCGACTGGACCAGGTTTCCAGACTCAAAGTCAGCCTACCTCCTCTTTGCTTGCTGCAAACTGCTGCCTCTCTGTAGCTGTCCCTAATTTTTGAACCTAATTTGGCAGGATAGCTCAGCCCCCATTTTGTTCCTGCTACTTAGATTGCCCACTCATTGCAAACTCACTTTTCTGTCTCCATTAAAGTATTTTCCTTCAGGGTGTATTTTTGGCATGTTTCCTGCTATCTCCCCTCCCAAAGTTGGGTGGACTGTATGACCCTGAGCCTGCCTCTTGCCTGATGTCTGCACAGGGAAAGGAGACCAGGTAATTAGACACTGTCTGAGTGCAGATGTCTTACAAAGATTTCCCTTTATAGACAAAGCACACCCAATTCCATTCAATAAAAGTCAATTGCTATTTACAGGATAGAGGTGACTTAGAGCTTTTGAGCTGGATCTGCGTTTACTTCATGGAGAACTGGTGAGCCAGTCATGTCTGAAGAGCCCCAGCTTCATGGCCTTTCATTAATCCTCGGTTGGGATTTGTGCCTCAGTCCTTCATCTGTAGAATGGGAAATGATGGAAAGCACGGTCCATCATACAAAGGACCTGAGGCGTTTGTCCTCAGGGTGCTAAGCACAAATTAAGTGTAACCAGCTCCAGGCACCGCGCTGGTCACATCTCGATGTGCTTCTGCTCTTGGGCGGTGTGCTGGCTCTGATTGCCTCTTGCAGCTCCCACCATCCCAGCTGGGCACTTCTCCGTGGCTGTGACACGTCTCTCCATTGGATTCCTATGTACATCACCACAGAGTCGGCACGTCATGTGTTCCCTGCCATCTGTCACAGCAGATGCAGAGCCTGTAACACTTCTAGCTTAGGAGGGCATCCAACACCCTTGTGGGGTCTTTAAAATTCACAGCTAACAGAGCCTGTGCTTGCATGAAACCCCTCTTAAAGTCAAGATTTAGCAGTTGGTTGCCATAGCAACTTTCCTCGTCAAGTCCTAACTCCTTTCAACGTAGATGGCCAAACTGGTTTTGAGGAGGAAGACAGAAGAGAGAAGTTTGGTGGGTTCTGGAAATGAGGCTCACTTGAGAGGCAAATTTTGGATATCCTTAAACTCTAGCCTGATATGTTTTAAAATTTCTATGTTTCTCTGACTTTGGGCTGCATATCCATTATGTGGAGAAAAGCTCTATCTCTTGTCTGCAGTGTGTCCCCACGTAGAAATGAATGATGGAAGCCTCACAAGGAGTTAATGACTATGAAGGCAATTTGAGAAAGGTAAATGCGCTATACAAATCGTAGGTATTGCCCTCGTTAGGAAAATAAGGGTCTGCTGGAACTCTGAGTTATTCCTGCATTTATTTTTACATGTTTTATGGTAACTACGTGTCAAATGTAGAAGAAGACTCCCTTTTTTGTCAGTCTTTAATTTTAGGCTAGGTGTCCAGCCAAGGCTATTCTAAGAGTCAGAGTGATGGGCAGACATCCTCCCAAGACGACTTCCTGTTTTTTACTATCATACTGAAATATGCACAACAACAATCAAGAAAGGATCCTCCACTAAGGGAGAAGGATGTCTGGGCCCATGACCCATTAATTGACTCGGCTGTCTGCTTCTTGGGGGTGTAGGAGTATCTGTGAATTAAAGGCAAACTCTTCAATTAATTAATTTATTTTTCACTTCACAAGTATTTATTGAAGGCCTATTCCTATGGGGAGGAGTCCCTAGGTGGCACAGATGGTTTAAGCACTCAGCTAATACCTGAAAGGTTGGTAGTTTGAACCCACCCAGAAGTGTCTTGGAAGACAAGCCTGGCAATCTGTCCAAAAGGTCACACAGACTTGAAAATCCTAGGAGCAATTCTACTCTGCACACATGGGGTCACCGTGAGTTGAAATCAACTCGACAACATCTAGCAACAACATTCATATGTGGTGGGCAATGGTGGTATAGTGATAGAATTCTCACCTTCCATGTGGGAGACCCGGACTCTATTCCCGGCCAATACACTTGATGCACAGCCGCCACCTGTCCCTCAGTGGAGGCTTGCATGTTGCTATGATGGTAAACAGGTTTCAGTGGAGCTTCCAGACTGAGACAGACTAGGAAGAAAGACATGGTGATCCACTTCTAAAAATTAACCAATGAAAACCATATGGATCACAATTGTCTAATCCCATTGTACATGGTGTCACTGTGAATCAGGGGCTAACTAGACAGCAGCTAACAACAATTCATATGGGGGGAAACTGACCTTTTTCCTGCCCTTCTGTAGCTTAACCTAGTGTCCATGCTTTCTTTGGAACAAAAAAGTATACAGCAGGCTCCTAATACTTCCCTCCTTTGCCCTCCTTGGTACTTGCTTTCTTCATCTTTACTTCTATCAGAATAAGTCTTTATCCACAAGCCTTATTATCAACTACCTAATTTCAAGCTGTGTTTTGCTATATTTGACTCATGGCTCCCTGACCATTTTCAGATACAGTTCAGCACCACTGAAGCCAGTAAATTTGAGCCCATTGTGGATCTAGCCCATGTGGAAACCTGACTTTGCCATACAGGAAACCAAGTGCTGATCTAATGCTCTCTGTGAACCATTCACAAACCAAGAAGTTACTCGTTTTCATTCCACTCCCTTTCACATTGAGCTGAACAGGTGTCAGGGAAGAGAATGAGGGTCACCTGGTAGTGGGGCCCTGATGGATACTAGCTAATGGTTCAGTCTTGAAATGAATGCTTGAGCTAAGATCCTAACAAAAAACGTTTTGCTCAGATCCTGTCTCAAGCCCTTCTCCCTTAAATGTGAGGCCCGTTCATTTGATTTTTATTGGATTTTTATCTTTGGAAAAAGAAAATCACACTCAAAGCTATTGTCCTATTTTTATATCTTTTTAAGCATCTATTCCTTAGAAGATAGAGAAAACTGTCTACCCATTGTCTCCTTACGGCAAATTTACAAATTTCAGGAAGTCACACCTTGTTCTTTCACTAGTTAAAAATTAAATAACCAGCCAGCAAAAGAATAAAAGCTAGTGCTTTGATGGAAGTGGTCTCAGTAGTGTGGGGATACAGAGCATGTATAAGGAATTATTAGTATAAGAAAGCAACAACAGTTTTCTTCAAGGTCAGTAGTAAGTAGAGCAGTGACTCTTCATTGTTCAGCAGTCTCGGATTTGTTTGTACATCAGATGAATGTTATGGAATCCTGCCTTGGGAAAATGCACATACATGCATGTACAGTTCTGCACTCTATTTCAGAGGGTTCATGGACCTCTTGGTGTACAGAAAGAGTAACTGGTGATAATGAAGCAAAGTAATATCCTAAACAAATAGTATTGTAGATGATCCTTCTATTTTCCAGCTCAAGATAATTAGTGAATTTTACTTAAAAACTAAAGCTTAGCGTTCCTATAAAACAATAGTAGGTATAGGTGGCCTCCTTCTCTAAATATACTAGTTGTTCTATGGGGAACAAAAAAGACCTTTGTAGTCAGATAGTCATAGGTTCAAATCTTAACTCTGCCACTTACAAGCTTTTGCAAGTTTCCCTTATCAACATAAAGTAGCTAATAATACCTATGCTTCAAGATTCTTAGAAATAGTTGATGAATTAACTCACTTACACAGTCTTTGAACATTTATTGATCACCTGATATGTGCCTTGCAGTATACTGGGCACAGCAGAAATCAAGATGAAAAAGAGTGTCCCTTTTTCAAAGAGCTCTTATCTTTGTGTTTATAGAGCACACATAGTAGGTGCTTTGTAAATGTGAGATTCCTCTACCAGTGAATATTACCACCTGACTGAAAATGGAGATTGGTGGGTATGTTCATTCAGGTGGGCAGTGGAGAGAGGAATATGTGACATGATGGGATTTATTGTCTCACTTTTGCCTCTGTTAGTGACAGCTTTTCATTTCATATTAATTTTCTCAAACACAGACATGTTAATCCATTCATGTTTCTCTTTCTCCCTTCTTACCTGTTTCTAAGGGGAATGCCTCTGCTACGAAGGTTACATGAAGGACCCAGTACACAAGCACCTGTGCATTCGGAATGAATGGGGAATAAACCAGGGGTAAGTGAGGTAATGGCCAGATAGCTGCTTCCCAAGATAACACTGCTCCCTTGCACAGACAAGACGTGGAGCAACTGCGTGTAGAGGAATAAAGCTAAAGGGTGGTTATATTCTGAACGGCGGATGGGTAAAAATGTCATTGTGCACTTCCATATATATACCATTCCAATGACGTCCATATCATCTTTTTCTCCATTTACGAGTCAAGAGATGATGCCTCTGACTCGCAGCCCCACAGCCTCCAGCTGGGATCTGAAAATCAAGCTGTCCCTCTCTTCTTTTTCACACCATCACCAGCCATGAGGATTCCACAGGCAGAACTTAGCTGATGGTTTTGTTGGAGACACGTGAAGCCACACACACTCCACTGTAGCTCTTCCAGACTCGACAAGCTTTGTGAGACTGACATGAGTAGAAACTTGTTTTCAACAGCACTGTCAGCAGGGGTGGAATTCAAAGATTCAGGGAGTGCTCTGTACTGAGTAAGATAGTGTTTTTGCCTGATGTCCAATTACCTTTTTTGTGTAAAACCTTTACTTCCTCCAAGAATATACATGATGGGGATAAAAGTAGTTCCCTTCTCTGTTGCTTTTTTAAAGCAACTTTCCACCTTGTTTTGGATGCCGAGAGCTGTCCTTGTGCATTGGCTGGTCCATGGAGGGGGTGGGAGGAGAAAGGAGTCAATAAATGCTAACTAATAATAACAATCATTGGAACAAGGACAACTAGAAAGAAATCAAAGCAAAAGACATCTTGGAGTGATTGATTGGACTGCAAATTAGATACATGTTTGCAGCCTGACAAGGTGGGAAAAAAGAAACCAATGAATGATTCTGGTAAAACTAAGCCTAGAATATTGAATATAGTCCTGGCCTCCTCAAAGCAATAAATATGGAGACAAATGGGTGAGAGTTTGGAGAAGAGCAATAAAAACGATTGAAGAGCACAAGGGAGTGATTTATGATGAAGGGATAGAAGAACTCAACTCTGAGAACTTGGCCAGCTGATGACTAAGTCAAGGCATGATAGATGCCCACAGACTTTAGAAGAGGGCAAATGTTCTGGAACGGGTTGAAGTTGAGCAATAAGGACAGGAGAGAATGAAGTTAGAGAAAGGAAATGTGAGTCACAGGTCAGAAAGCTTGAGAAAGTCAAAATGCCATGAACTTTTTCTGTTAGTGAAAATGAAGGACTGCTCAGTTTTGACCGAATTTGAGATTGTATCAGAAAGAAGTCCACAAAATTTAGAGAAAGATGTTTGTAGAAGGGTAAATATCTATGAGTGGACCTGTTATTGAAATATTGATGAGAAGGGCAGGACACTTGGCTAATAGAGGTCAAGAGGGATATAAATAACGAGGGCCACTCACTATTTAGTGCTGCTTAGTCCCTAGCCTCTCTTAACTCCCGGAAATGTTTGTGTAGTTGCTAGAGACACAGAATTTCAGCTTATGTGATGGCCTTTTTGAGAATTCCAGTTGACTGCGATTCTTATGAGTAGAATATTGTAAAGGGTGAAGGATAAACCACCTCACTATCTCTTAGCCCTCAAACTTGCTGCTGAAGAAAAACAACTAGAAAATACCATTTCACTTTTTGCCCTGAATGATCCAGGCTAGCTGTTTGCAGTGATTGGATTTGGTGGTTAATCGCTCAAGCCTCCACATTTCTTGCCTTGTAGACAGATCATGTGAGGATGTGCCTGACTTCCCTTGATAATTGCACAAGACTTTGTCATTCCCTCTGGCTGTGTATAGAGACAGTCTTAGGACGTAGACAAGAGCCTCAAGGGAAATGGTGGAGGCCCCAGCGTTGGTGTCATTTAAAACAAGACAGGCTAAAGCACTGAGTTACAGACTGACAGGAACATTAGCCCCAGGAAATAGACAAGGAGACCTAATCTGTCATTTGCATCTCTAATTTCCATTATTCTCTGATCATCACTGTCTACGAGGTCTCATTTTGGGTACTAATAAAATAATGGAGCAACTGTTAGGAGGAGGGAAAAAGTGACTATCTTGAGGATAATGGAGCTAGAAGTGATAAGCAGCCTGAGTTTATGTATATATTTTAAAAAGTACCAGACAAATGACTGCAATTTTCCTCATAAAATGACAAGATAAACAAAAAGTAGAAGATGCCATACATCTTGATTTAAATAAGGGATCTGATGCCACATTTCTTTAAATGATTCACACAAAACTAATCGAAATGGGTTTGACTGTGAAGACCGTCACTTGAATTGAAAACTGCCTGACAGATTGCCACCTGTTGATACGTATTGGGATACTATTGAAAAATCGATGGTAGGTCTGATTTTCCTGAATGTTTTATTTCATGTTCCAGAAGGTGGAGGTAAGTAACCCATGTGCGAGTAGTATGGATGTTTTTCACTTAGCATTCTGTATTGCGTACTTATATACAGTAGACCATTCTTTTGAAACAAAGCATCAAATCCTAGGCCAATAATAGTTAAAACCAATTCTCTTGTGAAAAATCTAGGTTAACGTACCAGGATAAAAGTAGCAATAAGCCTTTGCGACTTTTAGACCGGGAAGAAAATTGATCATGGGCACTAGTACAAAAAGTTACAAATGCATGATTCTGTGAGGCAGAGGATTTAGGCTGGGTGACTTTATCCAGCTTTTGCTTTGCTCTCCCCGTTACTGGACTTCTTGTTCTTGTTTTTCATAGGAATAACCCAGTTTGTTTACAGGAATCTTCTCACTACCACACGTCGTCATTGATTCTCCTACTCATTCATGTTTTCGACAGATGTTCGTTTCATTACCCATGGTGGCTCAGGCCATGCTAGATTACTTCTTCTCATCTACTTTATGAGAAGAAGATGTGGTTCCTGCTCTGGAGGAACTAGTAGTCTAGGTAGCTAGGTGGGCACATAACAAACAATGGAAATCAATTCTAAAACATACTAAAATGAAGGAAAAGGTCTAGAGGATTGTAGCTGAAGTAGTGACTTATGTGAACACATAAGGAAGAGAGTTTCACTGAAGTTACATTTTGAGCTGTTGTATTTGACAGGTAACAAAGGTAGTTCCAAGCAAAGGGAACAACATGGGCGAAGGCATTGTATTAGGTTCTTGAGGCTGCCATAACAGATGGCCACGAACTGGCTAACTTAAAACCACAGAAATTTATTTTCTCACAGTTCTAGAGGACAGAAGTCACAAATCAAAGTGTTAGTACGGTGAGTTCCTTCTGGAAGGAACTCTCACAGATTCTCTCTCATAGGTTCTGGGGGCTGCTGGCAACCCTTGGCATTCCTAGAATCGTAGACGCATCCCTGCAATCTCTGCCACCGCCTTCACATCACCTTCTCCTCTGTGTATCTTCTCCCTTTCTCTTCTCCAGGACAATCTCATCTCAAGATCCTTAATTTAATTACATTTGCAAAGACTTTTTTTTTTCTTTTTCCAAATAAAGTCCCATTCACTGGTTCCAAGTAGACATACCATTTAGGGGACTACCATTCAACCCACTATTGGCATGGAAACAAAGAAAATGGGTTTTTCCTGCAATAGTAAATAAATAGCTCAGTGTAGCTTTAAGAATGCAGCAAACTGCAGTGACAGGAGAGGAGTTGATAAGTGGTCAAGGACTAGATCTCCAAAGGTCTTGTTTGCTAAGGCTTTGGTCATTAAAGCTCCATTTACACTATGAAGTTCCAAGGTGTCTGTATGCTTGGTGGGTATCTCTTCTCTTGTTGTTGGTGCTGTCAAGTCGATTTTGACTCACAGCCACCCCATGTGATAGTGGAACTGCCTCGTAGGCTTTTCTAGGCTGTAATCTTTATGGGAGCAAATCTCTAGGTCTTTCTCTCACAGAGCTGGTAGTTCGAACCGCCAACATTTCAGTTAGCAGCCGAATGCTTAACCGTTGTATTACCAGGGCTCCTATCTCCTTACTACAGCATATTTTTCTGGCCCCTTTATAATAAATCAAAACAAACCTAAAGAAACAAACACAAATAAAATCCCTTGGCATTATCTAGATATTTACTTACCTTTCTTCTCCGGGACCCCTGGTGGTACAGTGGTTAAGAGCTCAGGCTGCTAACCAAAAGGACGGCAGTTCAAATCCACCAGCCGCCCCTTGGAAACCCTGCGGGACAGTTCTACTCTGTCCTCTGGGGTCACTGTGAATTGGAATTGACTCAGCTGCAACAGGTTTTTTTTTTTGTTTGTTTGTTTGATTCTCCAAGCAAAACATTCCTAAATTTATCTTGTAGATGAGAATATACAAGACCAAACGGCAAAGAATGACAGAGAATTGGAAACCATACCTACAAGGATTTCAAATCAAGGGGATTGTGGCCATTTCTTGGTGTCTCCTTTCTACCAGCAGTGTCCAAGGAGAAGCCAGGCAGGTTGAGACGCACTTCATTGATTGGGGTGGTGAAGCTGGTTGCTCCAGCTCACTTAGGTGATGGGATCCAGAAGGCAGATTGTGAAATCACTGAACTCATTACACAACAAGGTCCTAGTCACTAAAAGTAAAAATAGCTTCAAAAAGATTTAAACAAAGTCGTGGATGACAGATTTCTAATGGGTTATTAAAAGAACACGGGATGCGTGAGGTTACCGCCTCGGTCTTTGAGGTTGGCAACAAAATCAATCATTTCCTGCCACAACACAACCCGTGGCATGGACTGCCAAACAAAGTACCAAGAGTGAAAGGTTGTACCCCGGTGTGTGGGGTTACCACGTGTGTCTACCTTCCCTGTGGCTGCAGCGACACAGCCAGAGACTATTACAGTCAGCATTTGCTACTTGTTTGCTAGGACAATAAGGACAAATTGAAAAATTTCAGATGAGAAATGAAAACAATAAATGAACGTGGAGGAAGCAAGAGAGATTGATTTACATGAAAATATAAGAGGAGGGAAAAAAGAAATTTATTTAGCTACTTTGGAGATTATTAGGAAAGCCTATAATAATGTTTTTTGTTAAATTCAAAATGTACCCAAGGGCCTCTAGATACATTTTCAGAACACCATGCTTAGATTAAATTCATGCATTTGAAGATTCCTGGTAAATAATATTCTTATTTCTTATTCTGGTATCTCTGTTACGGAGGGCAATACCAAGGAGATTCCCCACTAGAGAAATATAAAATATCGCCAGATTTCAGCACTGAAGGATGGTGACAGAGTGATAATTCATGAGATAGGAAGAAACCTGCTGTGGGAAACAAATGGGTGCTTACACCAAAGCTTTAGAAGCTGTTGTCAGGAATGGCCCTGCTCCTCAGAATACCGCCTTCTTTCACGGCTTACTCGGGAGAGACGCTTAGCATTGCATCTCCAGATAGTCACACGCGTCCACAACCCCCTACACACACACACACACGCAGACATACACAACCCATGCTGCTTTAATATGACCTTTCCATTACCCCAGGTGCTTACTGTTTTCTCCTTCTATTTCTGAAGCTTCTCCCTGCTTCTCACTCCCCCCTCCTCCCGCCACCAGGAGTGACTGCTTAGAGATTCTAAATCTGTGTAAGGAACAAAGGTCCTAAGACATAGATCCGGTGTCCTTTCCAATCCAAGAATGAGGACTGTGTTCACCGTGGCTAACCTCAACCCCTCTGTCTTGCTCAACACAGGTCCCTGGCAGGAGTTAATTTTATTTGGCCCTGCCTGAATGGTGCCCTTAACAGTTCCTTAGAGACCTCTATCAGAACAATAACCTGAGCCCATGGAGGAGGATACCTTTGCCTCTGGGTTTTAGGCATTGAGCAGAGACCAGCATCTACTGATTACTCAAACAGAACCAAGCCCATCCTCACTTACGCTGGTCACCTAAAACTGAACCAGCCTTCTCTCCGCTGTCTGACAATGTTAGTGCAAGCCCTACACCATTTTAGGCCAATGACTAGAATGCTGAGGTATAGCTCTAATTCCAAGCCCAGGTCTTCGGCAGCGTTTGGCATTCTTTGAACAGCCCAAAATCTCCTCCGAAGTGACTCAGACAAGCAGAGAAGCTTTCCTGCTTGTGGTCAGAGTTGTGACGACAGAAGTGGGGTCAGACAGATGTGATGTTGCTGGCTGTGAAGATGGAGGAAATGGACCTCAATCCACGGAATGTGGGCAGCCTCTAGAAGATGGAAGGACAAGGAAATGGATTCTCCCCTGGAGTCTCTCCAGACAGGAATGCAGCCTTGCCTACGCCTGGCTTTTAGCCTAGTGTCAGACGTCTGACATGAATGAAACGCGAAACCAAACCTGTTGCCACTGAGTAGATTCTGACTCATAGCAACCCTATAGGACAGAGCAGAACTGCCCCACAGGGTTTCCGAGACTGTAAGTCTTTACTGACGCAGACTGCCACATCTTTCTCCTGAGGCAGAGTGGCTGGTGGGTTTGAACCACCGACCTTTCAGTTAGCAGCCTAGCACTTAACCACTGAGCCACCAGAGCTTCTTCTGATTTGAACTATAAGATAATAAATGAGCGTTGTTTTAAGCTACTAAAAAAAAAAGACGCAGAGTCAGACAGTCCTGCGTGACATTTGACATTTCCTGACTTTCTTTGCTCATTTCTAGCTCATCACCTGGCTCTTATCTTTCACCCCTGTGCCCGTTACTGTGTCTCTAATGCGCCTTGGCCTTTCCCCAACCCCTTGGACAAGACCTGCTGGCCAGGCTGCCTCTGCTGCGTTATCTCTGGGCGCCCTCCTGCCCTGCCCTCCAGCCCAGACTTCACCATCTGTGCCCAGCTCCCGCCACTGCCATGCCATCCACAAATGCAATTATCCTCCCATTAGCTCGCTGTTGTTCCCCCTTTGTCTGTGTGTGTCTCTCTCCACATGCATCTCACTCCTTCTAGTCATTGTCACTTATTCCTGACAAGGGTTCCCAGTGTATTTATTTGGCCCTTTATTTCTCTTTTTTCTTTTCTTCCCCCTGCCTTTTCTTCCTCCTCTCCCAGAGTCAGTGGAAACCTAGCTTGTGTTTCCTCCCACTCATTTCAGTATCCTAACTGATGAAGGAGGCTCGTGGAATTAAACAGAAAGTTCCCAGTTCCTTCTCTTTCCAGAGACCTTGCTGTGACCTGATTTCAGCCGAAATATCACCCACTAGGAGGAGAACCAATACCTCTGTGAGGGAGCGGGCCGTGACAGAGTGCTTGAAAATGGATCTCCAGCTCCCAGGATCTCCTGAGACAGGCTTACTGGGATCACACCCCCTAGTTGGCTCTGGGAAAATCTGTACCTTGTTCTCAGGGATATGCTCAAGTGAAGACATAGTTAACTTGATTGATTTTCTCAGAAAGTGTGTGGTCAGTCGCTTGAGTATAGTGATACACTCAGTACATTGCAGAAAGATGTCCAGTTGAGAGAAACTAAGCTGAAATCTGGCCTGTGCTTGCCAAGGCAAGCAAACGCTGGGACAAAGGGGCACATTTATGCAGATGGGCGCCTATTTTAATTTGTACAGAAGGACTCACTGAGCTAGTGTTGCCCTTGGGTGTGGTTATTTTGCGTAATGTCCTTTGTTCTCCTAGAGGCAACTGTAACCTTCTTGGTTACACTGGATGGTACAAGAGCAAAAACATGCCCTAGTTAGTGACTCCCAGATGCCAGTCCATGGACCAGCTACTTAAGAATCACCTGGGGAGCTTATTAATAGTACTCTCTGATTTCTGCCCGCAGAGATTTTCATTTTGTAGGTCTGGGAGAGGGCCCAGAACTGGTACATTGGACAAGCTCCCCTAAGTGATTCTGCAGCACAGTCAGACTAAAGAATCTTTTCTAGGCAAGACATGGGGTCTCCAGACCCCTTGGGTGGACATGCTCTTACCAGGTGCACTGTCCCCTTCCCATGAAAATAAGGATAGATGTGTAGACTAGTGGCTGAGTGCATCCTCAAGGAATCCTTGCATTTTATTGTTTGGCAGAAGACCAGAAGGTGAAGTGACTTGTCCAAGGTCACATAGCTAGAGGTGAAGTGTTATAGTAACAGCTGGGTACTGGAGATAAATCAGTTAGATAAGTAAAGATTTAAAAGACAATGCAATGTGAAGCACATGTAAAACTCTGAAATTCAGAATGATCAGTTGTACATGGGAGGGTGGCCACTGTATAGTCTACCATCTGCTTCTCTGCACCCGCTGTCTTCCCCAGGACTGAGAGGACTCGTCATCATCCCCATTCTTCTCCATGAGTGACAATTGTCTGCAGCCCACCTACAGTACTGCCTCCCCTCTGGAGGAGGGGTGACCCTCTACCACACTGTGGTCTTTGCCTAGTCCAGTCACAGCACCAAGAGACTGACTTTAAACAGTGATGGAGGCGGGAACACTCATATTTCCTCCAACATGACCACCAGGGTGAAAACAAAATCAACCTCAATTTACCATACCATCTGCTCCAGAATGGAAGATAAATTGTTTCAATTTTATAAAAAATGAATGTTTTATGTCTTGCCTGTGCTTTCCAGATAGTGTCCTGAATTTGTACTACTGAGGGCACATTTGCCACTAGGAATGTTCACTAGACCTTCAGCTTCCTTGGTTTCGGTCTAAGAATATGGGGTTTGAGAATGCTGTTATTTCCTGTGGCTTTGGAGATCCTGGCTGTTTATCCTTTTTCTTTAAAATCAATAAGAAAAAATTCACTCATTATCTCATGTTCGGAGAAAACTACAGTTACCATTTTGGCATATTTTCTCCCAATTTCTTTTTCTATGCATCAGGTTTTCCTTCCCATTTCCGCCTGCCCTAAAATTCTGTAAACATTTTTGTTCTCGCCCATAATTTCACAATGAGCATGTATTCCTTTCATAATCACAAAGTTGGGGAAAAAAAGTTAAAGAAGGAAGCTTAAAAAGTGTCTTTGTAGAAACTTTGTTTTTCCCCCTTAAAACGTTTTCCATGTGGAAGTTATTCTAAATGTCTAACTTAAAACCTTCTGTTTTAACCTGTTTGGGAAGGAAGAAGAAAGTGATTCAGGGTCTGGAATTCAGGTCAAAGTGTTGTACTATAAACATCTTTGTAACTGTATGTAACAAAGGGCTGTCTGAACACCAAGTGGGAACTCTCACATTCAGCACATTATTTAATGCAGTGTAGCTTCAATGTCACCGATAAGTTTCAGCAGTCCCTCATGTAATGCTAATTAATATGTGTCACTTATTCAGCTTTACTGTCTTCTGAGCAGGAGTCCCTCGGTGGTGGAAATGGTTTACTAGCTCAGCTGTTAACCTAAAGCTTGGAGGTTTGAATCCACCCAGAGGCACCTTGGAAGAAAGACCTGGTAACCTACTTCCAAAAAATCAGCCACTGAAAACCCTGTGGAGTACAGTTCTACTCTGACACACAGGGTGCCGCCATGAATTGGAGTCACCTGGATGAAAAGTGTTTTTATCTTTATCTGAGCGCAGTGCTAGGTATTTTTTGAATACCATCACGAATCTCCATAAAAATCCTACAAACAGTAATTTTTAAGAGCTGAGCAGTTAAAGATGTTTGTTCCATTTATGATTACTGAAATAATTTTTCAGTAAAAGTAGTTTTGAGGACTTTTTCTTCCTAGATGAATACTTGTGAATTCTTGTTCAAGTACTCATGCCATAATTATTTTTCCTAGATTTTTAAAATGTTAAATAGTTCCAGAAGTTTGAGAGCAACCATTTTGTCACTGAACGTTGTGTTTTAATTTATTATTATTTTTCTTTTTTCAAAAGAAATTCCTATAATTGGTAGGAAATCTAGAAAGAAAACAAAGCATCAAAAAAGAAAGAGAAAAGAACAGAACATCCAGACGTTCTTTTGGAAGTGCCACCGCTTGGAGAGAATTCATGCTGACTTTTTGTTTCGTTTAGGCACAATTTATTTATTTATTAACAAAAATAGCATCATACTGTTATCTCTTGCTTTTTTTCACATATATATGTGTGTGTGTTTATGTGTGAGACAGAAAGAAAGTATATAAATAATATATATTTACATATAAATATATATTTACATATATAAAGTATATTTATATATTTACATATATAAAGTATATGCATATATAATGAGAAATGTGTATATTATTGTTTGAGGCTCAGGAACAAGTTGGCCAGAGTCACAGAGTAGTGAACAGAAGTGTTTGAAGCCAACATCTAGACTCCTTTCATTAAATCACAGTGCAGCTCGACAACTGGAGTCACCTTTTCCTTCTCTTATGCTCCCGTTTCCAACAAATTTATTAACCTTTCCACACTGTTTTCCACACTGAGAGTAGCACTGTTGGCTTGAGGAGATAGAGCCGACTCTGGACCTTTCAGACGGGGTTGGGCTTTGGATGGAGTCTGGTTGAATGTTGAGGGTCTCCCAGACCTTGTTTGTGCAATTAGTCCTAGGGGTGGGGGACTTCGATGGAGTTGCCCAGGCCACAGTCCTCAGCATCGGCTTTGCCCCATCCTGACATATAGCAGGGACTCCCTTGTTTATACCACGAGAGAAGGCTGA
Organism: Dugong dugon; assembly: GCA_030035585.1. Lineage (NCBI taxonomy): Eukaryota > Metazoa > Chordata > Mammalia > Sirenia > Dugongidae > Dugong > Dugong dugon. The sequence goes on along the minus strand of CM057469.1, from coordinate 39,244,822 downwards.
GAGGATCACAAATAGGAACATATTCCACACCTAGAAAAGCTTACCTGGAGTTGAATGAATGTAAATACCAATAAACCACAGCACTTTGTATAGCAAGGTTTACAGCCCTCCTTACACACTGTCTTGCAGGAATAGTAATAATATTGGCAGTACTAATACTAATAGTTATATTGTTGTTTTTTTGTTGTTAGCTGCCATTGAGTTGGCCCCTGACTCATGGCGACCCCATGCACAACAGAACAAAATGCTGCCCGGTCCTCACCATCCCCATGATCAGTTGTGGGTTGGGCCACTGTGATCCATAGGTTTACATTGGCTGATGTTTCAGAAGTAGATCACCAGGCCTTTCTTCCTAGTCTGTCTTAGTCTAGAAGCACTGCTGAAACCTGTTTAGCATCAGAGGAACATGCAGGCCTCCTGATATATGGGTGGTGGCTGTGCATTAGGTGCATTGGTTGGAATCAAACCCAGGTCTCCCACATAGAAGGTGAGAATTCTCCCGCTGAACCAATGCCCCCATAGTAATAATAGCTGACATTTACACCTGTTGGCATCAAATCAATTCCAACTCATAGCGACCCTATAGGACAAAGTAGAACTGTCCCAAAGAGTTTCCAAGGAGCACCTGGTGGATTCTGACTGCTGACCTTTTGGTTAGCAGACATAGCTCTTAACTGCTATGCCACCAGGGTTTCCACTGACATTTACACAGTCCTTGCCATATACTAGCCACTCTTCTAAGTACTTTACATGTACCAATAAATTTAATTCCCTGTTTGACACTATGAGGTAGGAACTATTACTGTCCCCATTTTACAGGTGAGAAAATTGAGGTAGAACTCAGTAGTTGACCAAAGGTATCACAGTAGGCAGGTGTGTATACAAGTTGGTCTCCCTGTAGGTTGTGAGCCTTCATAAGATTCAGTTTTAATCACTCTCCCACAGCACCTAGCACAGTATCTTACAATTAATAGAGTCCTCAGTATAGTCTGTCTTACACTGAAGCTATTGAGTATTGCAGCGACACTGAGAGTCCCATGGGCAAGATAAGAGAATCTTGGTCCTTACATTTTTTAATTGTCTAAATTATATATAGAAATATATAATTCTACTTGTACTGACAAGTTAACTAGGAGAAATGAGTTAACACAATCCTGTGAATGGGTTACTAGGACATTTTACTGCATGTTTTACAGGTCCTTCCATTTTTTCCTAGAACTTTCTCTTGCCAAACCCCTCAAGGGCTTCTGTTCCCAGAGTCTCAAAAAGAAATACTAGAGAGGGCGCAATTCAGCCTTGAGGCTCTGGGGCAGAGGTTCTGTGAGTTGAAGCTTAGATTAAAATACTGACAAATACGTGGCCTGATTTAAGTATCTCTTTCAGAATGATGTAGAGTCTTAGGGAGGGTGGCAGGTCAGTAGAGAGACCCGGCTGGAGGCCTGAACAGAGTAAGTACCATTGGCTACTGCCTAATCCAAGTTTAAAAAGGCTCTTCAGTTAGACACATTGTTGGGGCTCCCAGGCTGGTCACCACCTCTAGGGCCACATCTCTATTACTGAGTAGCTCTGTGCTGAGGCTAGCGTGAGATCATGACCATGGGTTCATGTCCGGGTGGCCCATTTGTAATAGAGAGCATGGCACCGCCTGCACCACGGACCCTATCCAGGGATTGCATTTGCCCTTTTACTGATGCAAAGGTAGGAGAATAAGAAGACCAAGGCAGACCCTTGATATTGATGAGAGTTTAGGCCTTCCCAGTGGATCAGATACAGCATCTTCTTCACATTGGAAAGATGAGGCCATTTCCTCAAGACTTGGTTTAGGGAGATGGTAGCCTGGGGCATGGTTGGAGATTTTTCTTCCCAGGTATAGTCTTGGATATTGTTAATCAGATTTCACTTAATACACTTGGTCAAGAGCCAGGAGGCTATGGACACATTACTTCTGAGAGGATTAATATTTACCTGCTCACATTTTTACCTTTATGAGAGGCAGAAGAGCATCTTGGGAAGAGCACAGAGGGGGACTCAGACTAGGGCTCAAATCTCATTTCTTTTACTTAAAGCTCTATGTTCTTGGGCTAGTTTTGTAACCTTTTTGATCCTCGGTTTCCTCACCAGTAAAAATAAGCTTAATAGTATCTACTTCATAGAGTTGTAAGGATTATTAAGAAAACCTAAGTAAAATATGTTGCGCAGGATAAGCACTCAATAAATGAAGGCGAGAAGTATCCCACATAATTATGTTTTGCATTAGTCATGCCCTCATTTTATGTTCTTTGAACTTCCAGCAAATAATATGATGTTAACGTCAACTTGGCAAGTTGAGTTTAGAATAACTCACCTCTGGAATGTAAACTTTATGAAGGCAGAGACAATGTCTTTTATATATCATTCTGTTGTCATACCCTAACACACTGCCTGGCGCATAGTAGGTGCTTGACAAGTATCTGTTAAATAAAGGAAGGAATATGCCCGTCCTTCTTTGGTCCTTCATGAGCAACGTCTAAGAACTGTAGTGACCATATTCCAGGCATTACAAAGTCTGGAGGCAGTTTGGGCAGAACTTGCACAGATCTCTGCTTTCTGAACCTAATTGGATCTTTAGGCTCTCTCATAAGAGTGGTGAAACACCTCCCCCTTATTTTCAGGAAGTGGGAGTAAGAGTATTGCTGAATCACTGGCAATTCTAGACACTCAGAGTTGGAAGCCCACATCGAGGTCATATCATCCAAATTGCCACCCGGTGTAGGAATTCCTCCTACAGTCTTCCCAGCAGATGGCCGCCCATCCACTGTTTCAACACTCTCAGTGGCTGGGGCTACATTATTTTAAAAGGCAGCTCATTCCATTGTTGTAATGCAGACTCTTGGAAAGTTCTTTTTTAGGCTGAGCCAAAATGTTTTCCTGTAACTTCTGTTTGGTCAGCGCTGTCCTTTGGAGCTATAAAAAATGTGTTTATATCCTTCTTCTATACTCAGAACAGGAGCCCAGGTGTTGCAGTGGTTAAGCACTTGGTTGCTAACTGAAAGGGCGGCGCTCGAACTCACCAGCCACTCCATTGGAGAAAGATGTGGCAGTCAACTTATGTAAAGATTACAGCCTTGGAAGCCCTACAGGGCAGTTCTACTGTGTCCTATAGGGACACTGTCTTAGTCATCCAGTGCTGCTATAACAGAAATGCCACAAGTGGATGGCTTTAACAAAGAGATGTTTATTCTCTCACAGTCCAGTAGGCTACAAGTCCAAATTCAGGGCATCAGGTCCAGGGGAATGCTTTCTCTGTCGACTCTGGAGGAAGGTCCATGTCATCAGTCTTCCCTTGGTCTGGGAGCATCTCAGCACAGGAACCTCGGGTCAAAAGGACGCACTCTGCTCCCGGCACTGCTTTCTTGGTGGTGTGAGGTTCCCATGTGTCTCTGCTCACTTCTCTCTTTTAGATCTCAAAAGAGATTGGCTTAAGACACTATCCGATCTTGTAGACCTCATCAGTATAACTGCCGCTAATCCATCTTATTACATCATAGTGATAGAGTTTACAACACATAAGGAAATCACATCAGATTACGAAATGGTACACAATAATACAGTACTGGGAATCATGACCCAGCCAAGTTGACAGGTATTTTTGGGGGACACAATTCAATCCATGACAGACACTATGAGTTGGAATTGACTCGAGAGCAACAGGTTTATACTCAGAACTGCCAGCATATATGGTGCCTTTATGTTAGAAACGTGCTCATCTGGTGCAGAGCATGGGCTGGGTGTCCATGAATAAATAGAATCATCATACATGGGCTGCATGTTAATAATGTCTCAGATAATTGTGAATGGAGTGATTTCTCCACTAAGCCTTCTCTTCTTAATATACCTAATTCTTTCAACTATTCTTTATATTAGATTACAGGGTTCCTGAATCTCTTTAAGATCCTGCTAGCTGTCTTCTGAAAATCACTTGTTTATCATTATACCTTTAAGACTGTGTTGCCCAGGACTGATCAAATCACCCTATAGAATGTAACATGCCCATTTCTTTCCCTGCATTTTCTGTTAATGAAATCTAAGCTACGCTTCTGTTAGGTCTTTTACAAGAAAGGTCATGGTGTTGGCTTATATTGAGTTTGTGGTCAACTAAAGAGCTTTTCACAACACTGCTGTCAAAAAGAGAAAGTCTACTCAAGAGTGCAGTCAATTGTTTTACCCTAATTGCAGTTATTATGTAATACCATATTCAATTTCAGCTTATGTTGTTGTTGTTGTTGTTAGGTGCTGGTGAGTCAGTTATGACTCATAGAGACCCTATGTACAGCAGAACGAAACACTGCCCAGACTTGTGCCATACTCACAATCATTGCTATATTTGAGCCCATTGTTGCAGCCACTGTGTCAGTCCATCTCATTGAGGGTGTTCCTATTTTTTCTGGACCCTCTACTTTACCAAGCATGATGTCCTTCTCCAGGGAGTGGTTCCTCTTGATAATATGCCCAAAGTACGTGAGATGAAGTCTTACCATCCTCGAGTCTAAGAAGTATTCTAGCTTCAGTTCTTCCAAAACAGATTTGTTCATTCTTCTAGCAGTCCACGATATAGTCAATATTCTTCGCCAACACCATAATTCAAAGGCATCAGTTTTTCTTTGGTCTTCCGTATTCATTGTCCAGCTCTAGCATGCATATGAGGCAATTGAAAATACTATGGCTTGGGTCAGGTACACCTTAGTCCTCAAAGTGACATCTTTGCTTTTTTAACACTTCTCTAAAGAAATCTTTTGCAGCAATGAGGTCTTGACTGCTGCTTCTATGGGCGCTGATTGTGGATCCAAGTAAAATGAGATCCTTGACAACTTCAATATTCTCTCCATTTAACATGATGTTGCTTACTGGTCTAGTTGTGAGGATTTTTATTTTCTTTATGTTGAGGCGTAATCCATACTGAAGGCTGTATAGTCTTTGGTCTTCATCAGTAAGTGCTTCAAGTCCTCTTCACTTTCAAGCAAGCAAAGTTGTGTCATCTGCATATCATAGATTGTTAATGAGTCTTCCTCCAATCCTGATGCCCTGTTCTTCTTCATACAGTCCAGCCTCTCGGATTATTTGCTCAGCACACAGATTGAATAAGAGTGGTGAAAGGATACAGCCCTGACGCACACCTTTTCTGACTTTAAACCACACAGTATCCCCTTGTTCTATTCAAATGACTGCCTCTTGGTCTATGTACAGGTTCTGCATGAGCACAATTAAGTGTTCTGGAATTCCCATTCTTCACAGTGTTATTCATAATTTGTTATGATCCACACAGTTGAAGGCTTTTGCATAGTCAATAAAACACAGGTAAACAACTTTCTGGTATTCTCTGCTTTCAGCCAAGATCCATCTGACATCAGCAATGGTGTCTCTCATTCCGTGTCCTCTTCTGAATTCAGCTTGAAATTCTGACAGGTACTTATAATTTTAGCTTATAGCCCATTGAAATCCTTAGAATCTTGATTCTGTTATCCCATGTATTAGCTATCCCTTGTACTTTATATTATCTGAAAATTTAATTAGTGTACCTTCAGTGAACTTCTCCAAGTCACTAATAGAATTGTTAAATAGAGCTGAGCATTGCCCTAGTCAGACACCTTCCTGCAACTTGGGCTTGATCCCTTAATTGAAACTTGTTGATTACACTTATTCAGCCACACAGGGATTCATGTAAGTGTACAATGGTTCGACCTACATATTTCCATCTAGTCCGTATAAATGATTTTGTTGAGTGTTTGATACAGAATAGGCATTCGATATGTTTTCTAGACCAGTGAATGAATGATTTGCTAAGATCAAGATAGATGATTTCTGTGCTACCCTTTGAAATACTAGAGACACCATCAAACATGGCCGTGAGCTTAGATTGGGCCTCCCTCTTCTTAGTGAACCCATTCTAGCCTTTAGAGATCATTGCTTTCTTTTCTTTATATTGATCTATCTCCTTTCTCTAAAGAGCGCAAAGCTGTTGAAAATTTTTATCCACACTCTTCATGTTGATTCTGGCTCTTAGGCCATCTTTTCCTCTAGGTCACATAATTTTATCTCATTTAGAGTCTTGCCTTGTAAGGAGTTTTAGTGATAGGACGCTATATGGGATTGCACTCAATAAGTAAAGGTAAAGATACTGATAATAGTTAATATTTACTGGGTATTCACTCTGTGCGTGGCACGTTTCTAAGAGCTATATGTCAAAAATAATTTTATCACAAATCTGTGATGCTATCCAATTTTTATAGTTGAGGAAACTGAGGCAAAGAGAGGTTTGGTAACTTGCCCAAATGTTATACCTATAGTAAATGCCATGATTCAACCTAGGCAGTCTGACTGGAGTCCATGCACTTAACTCTCATGCTGCTGGGAGGGCAGCATGCTCTACAGAAAAGCGGATCTGTGGATGGCAAGAGCCCCCTCCTTTCATGTCTTGTCCTCACCCTGTATGCTTTCTCATCTCAAGTGCAGGATGTTGTGAATCAGACAGAGAAGCTGACCACAGGCACAATGGTCAGGTGGACAAAGTTCACACTCCAGGATTGCCTTCCACTCCAGGTTCTCGATTTTCCACCTTTGGGCATTGAACCAGTGTCATCATGTTCTGTCCTCTGTCCAAGACTTAGTGGGTTTTTCCTCTGAGGTCCCAGAAGCATTTGCATTTTGAAAGAGGCCTGTGGAGAGAAGGTGGAGTTGAACCGAGAAGAATTAACTGCTTCTGTTGAGAAGGCTTCGGGCAACAATGAAGTACATTTGGAGAAATATTTGGGGTGCTTCATGGCTTATATAAGCAAGAGAAGGAAATCAGTGTGTCATGGGCTCCCTTTATGGGTCAGGAACTCTTCTAGGTGCTTTATATCTGTTACCTCATTTAAATATTAAAAAGAAAAAACCCTAACCCGTTGCTGTTGAGTTGATTCTGACTCACAACGACCCTATAGGACAGAGTAGAACTACCCCAGGAGTGGCTGGTGAATTCTAACTGCCAACCTTTTGGTTACCTGACATGCTCTTCACCACTGCACCACCGTAGTATTTACTGAATGCTTTCTATGAGATGGCAGTCTTTGTAAATGCTTTATAGGTATTCATAGAATTGCCTTGTCATATTTTACAAGTGGGAAGCCATGGCACAGAGGGGTCTAATGACTTGCCTAAGAGCACATAGTAGGATTGGAAGTAGCTGGAATGACCCCAGCAGTCTGGCTCGAAGTCCAGACTCTCGGTGTGATGCATGAAGACCAATATGATCATCATGTGGCCTCTCTGGACAGGCCCCTTCTAGCACTCAAGACTCCCAGCAAGACTACCCAGCATTTGATTCCAGCCTTGCTCTTGAACTGCTTGTTCTTCACCAGACCTACCTTTTACTTTACCCCCTCCCAGATTTTGCTCACGTCGTTTCTTCCCCTCCAGTTCCCTCTCTCCAATGCCCCTCCTGATTAATTCTCCATAACGCCTTCTCCTGTTCCCCGGTTGGAAGCCATCTCGTCTTTCTTTGGGTTGCCTCAAGCCTCTGATTCTCTCTTATGGCAATTACCATGTTATGCCTTGTGTTATTTCTATCTATGGATTTATCTTGACTCCCTGGTAGACCATATGACTTTTGGAGCAGTTGCAATTTTGAGGCTCATTGTCTAGGACACAGTGCCTTATACACAGAAGGTGCTTAATAAAAATTTAATAATAAAAATTTAATGATTTTTCTGATGAGATTTCAAGCATTGTAAGAAATGGACTAACAGAAGTTATTTTATGTTAGGGCAGGAAGAAGGAAACATCTTGATGCAACTTATGACACATTTTCACTCAGGACCTCTTCTATGTCAGCATCCTTAATAGTTTACCCTATTTAATTCTCACAACAGTCTGGTAAGATTTAATCCATCTGAAAGGAAGCTTGAATGTGTGAGGAACTAAGCCTAAGCCAGTAGAACATAATGATTAGGACTGTTCAAGTGGATAACCTGTGTCCAAATCCTGGCTCTGCCATGTACTAACTAGATGCCCTTGGGCAAACTACTTAAGCTCTCAGTGCCAAAACTTCTAGGGATAATAATAGTACCTGTCTTATAGGGTTGTGGTGAGGAGTAAATAATATAATACATGGGAAGCAAGAGTGTCTGGCACATGGAGAGTACTTGATAATGCCAGGTGGCAATGGTTGAGATAAATGGTCCTTCCTCTAAGAATCAGGGGATCTAGCATCAGGCATCATAACACATGTCAGGGAGATGATTTTCAGGACGGAGGTCATGCTTCATTATTTAAAACCTTTCAACTTTGACCACTGGCCAGTAGTCCTAGGCCAAGCCAAATCTCTCTCTCTTTTTTTTCTTTTTTTTAATAGCTTTGTTTGTTCTCCCAAACCCTCATCAGAGCAGTCATTCTGAAGACATACTCTGGCTCTTTAAAAGTTTTGTCTCTCCCTTCCCCAGATTGTGCTTTCCACCTGGCAGAGGAGGGCATGTGTTGGACACACTAGCCTAAACTCAAGGCTCTTGCCTAATTACACTGCAGTCAGATTTTCCACAGAAGCTCCTAGCGTGACAGGATGCCCTCTTTGAAGTCATTAGTCTTCACAGCAGGGAGAGCACATCATAAAAGACTCCATTTCCCAGCAACCCCTGCTGTGCCCTTGCACAGCAAGGATTGCAGCAGGAGAAAGAGAGGAGCCTACAAGTGCATTAAGTCAGATGTTCTCTTCTCTGACCCTGAACCAAGATGCCTTTGAACTGAAGCCCAGGGAGAGGGCTGGTGATACTATCATAAAACCTCTCCCCATTTTTTCAGTCTTCAACCAATTTAGCAATTAAACTTGCGAGGACCAGGGATATGCCATGTAGGATATGGTTAAGGTTCCAGCTGGTAATCAAAGGTACTATGGGATAGGGGTTGGAAAGGGAAAGAAATGGGTTCTGAGGATCTACATACTGAGAATATACTTGATAATTACTCTGAGAAGTCTGCTATGAAGTTAAGAATCTGTCTGTGTGTGTAAATCACAGAGAGAGAGAGAGAGAGAGAGAGAGAAAAGGGCCTGAACTTTGATCAAACAAACCTGGATTTTTATCCTGGCTTTGCCTCTTACCTGCCATTTACCTGGGGACCCTCTTAACTTCTTACTTTCAGCTTTTTGATCCTTTCAAAGTTCTGTGCTATTGTGGATGAAATAATGTTTAACAAAGCCATTTACTTAGACCCAGAGTTTAGATTTCTGCATGGTCCCAGACTTTAGATTTCAAGACTGAAGTCCAAGGACTCTGACCAGACTAATACGGTATATATATCTTTGGAAGACCAGTTGGTGGCACTCCCTCATGGAATTCTTAAGGTGGGGAGATTTAAATCCCTATCTCTGGAGGGCCTTGTGGAGGATCAAGGGATGGTCTGAGTGGACCCCAGCATGAAGCATCTCATCTTCACCACTGAGGTAGTTATCAAATTGGCCCCTCCCACATCCACACTGCCTCATTGGCACCACCACTGCTCTAGGACTGGCCGTTTCATTTTTCACCTGTACTACCATAAGAGGTTTCTCACCTGGCTCCTCATCCCCTGTCTTGTCCTCAAATCCTTCTCCCCAGCCACCCAAGGAATCTGTCTAAAAGATCTGTCCATTTCATCCCCTGCTGAAAATTCCACCAATGATCCCTATGGCCCTACAGAATAAATTTGAAGCTCTCTAAGGTGGCCAAAGGAGCCCTGGTGGCACAGTGGTTAAAAGCTCAGCTGCCAACTAAAAGGTCAGCAGTTTGAATCCACCAGCCGCTCCTTGGAAACCCTATGGGGCAGTCTGCTCTGTCTTATAGGGTCGCTATGAGTCAGAATTAACTCGACAGCAACAGCTTTTTTTCTTAAGGTGGCCACAGTGTCAATGATGGCACAAAGGGTTAACGTGCCCAGGTTCTAACTGAAAGGTTGGAGGTTTGAGTCCACCCAGATGTACCTCAGAAGAAAGGTCTGGCAATCTACTTCTGAAAACTCATCCATTGAAAACCCGATGCAGCATTGTTCTACTCCTGAAACATATGGGGTCGCCATGAGTCAGAATTGATTCAACGACATCTATTATAAGGTGGCCTACAGGCTATTTGTAACCTGATTCCTGCCAACTCCTTCACCTCCATCATCTTCATTTCCTTCCTGCCCAGAACTTTATGTTCCCGTGACACTGAATCTGCTGTGGAGTCTGTGCATGCACCATGCTATGCCATATCCCTGTGCGTTTGCTCATGGGCTGTACTGTGCCTGAAATGGCTTTTCCTACTTCCCTTCCTACCCCACCTTAACCTTTTCGGGCTGTTCCCCACTTACTCTTTAAGTCTGCATCCAGATAGCCTCTTCCAGCATACCCATCTGATGCTACCCAATCTTTATGAAGTAGCCTTCCTCTGTGATCCTGTAACCCTCGTGCATATCTCTGCCATCGTTCTCACACCATAATTATAATTATCTGATGATCATAAGTATCTGTTCATATATCTGTCCCTACTACTCCAGCCTCCACACTCCTCAAATTCAAGACTATATCTAATTCATCTTTGTTACCCAATGACATTTCTTGCCACATTCAATATTGTTGCTATTGTTGTTAGTTGCTGTCAAGTTGATTCCAACTCATGGCTACTTCGTGTGTGCAGAGTAGACTGCACTCAGTAGGATTTTCCAGGCATATAAAGCAGATGGCCAGGCCTTCTGCGGCATCTCCAGGTGCGTTTGAACCACCAACCTTTCAGTTAGTAGTCCAGTGCTTAACCATTTGCGCCACCCAGGGACTGTTAAGCACTGGATAAATGTTTGTGGAATGAATAAGCAAACGGTTATATATCCTGTTAAGTATACAGGTTCTATGCAAACCTCTGCATGCTTTTCTCAGTGCATTTCTTGATGCTTAGGTTTCTCTATCCACAAAAGAGAAATCAGTCTTTTTATATTTGATATTTTATATTTGATTAATTCCTTTCTGAATTAATTTGTCTTCCAGATGCCACTAAAGTAGGGTACAGTCATCATTCATTCATTTAAAAAACCTTTGCTGATTACTTTCCATGTCTGAGGGCCTGTACTAGGTGTCTGGAAAACAGAGATGAAAAATAATAGCCAGCAATCCCGTATAAGACTTATTATATGCTAGGCATTGTCCAAAGCACTTAATATTAGCTCATTTCATCTTTACAGCAGCCTTATGAAGTAGGTGCTATTATTGTCCAGCCTCATTTTACACTTGAGGACGTTGAAGCACATAGACTGTCTTAGCCTGAGTACCCTAGAAACAGATCCTGAGACAAAGCTTATATGCTAAGGATTTATGTTGTTGTTGTTAGGTACCATCGAATCGGTACCGTCTCATAGCAATGCCATGTACAACAGAATGAAACACTGCCCGATCTTGTGCGATCCTTACGTGCTATGTTTGAGCCCGTTGTTGCAGCCACTGTGTCAATCCATCTCATTGAGGGTCTTCTTCTTTTCACTGACCCTCTGCTTTACCAAGCATGATGTCCTTCACCAGGGACTGGTTCCTCCTGTTAACATGTCCAAAGTATATGAGATGAAGTCTTGCCATTCTCCCTTCTCAGGAGCATTCTGGCTGTACTTCTTCCAAGACAGATTTGTTCATTCTTCTGGCAGTGCATGGTATATTCAGTACTCTTTGCCAACACCATAATTCAAAGGCATCGGTTCTTTGGTATTCCTTATTCAGTGTCCAGCTTTCATATGCGTATAAGGCGATTGAAAATACCGTAGCGAGGTACAGTCGCAGGGCAACAAGAGGCAGGGAAGGAGAAAAAACAAATGCCAGGCAGTGCATTAGCAAGCTGGCCACTGCTTTACAAGAAGCCAGTTTTTGGACACAGAGAATGTATTCTAGACAGGCCTTATGGAACTCTGTACCTCTGAACTGTCCATTGGGGGTAAATAGTGGGCAGGAGGGAAGGGAAACTTATCCACTGTTTATTTTTAGTCTCCTAGTACTCATTGGGGGTGTTAACTTCCATGCATATCTACAATGTCAGCATGAATGGAGCCTGTGATATCCACCTCCTTCTTACACAGAACACACACACATGTTAGCATCCAGGTAAGGCTCTCATGGACATCAACCTCAAGCAAGGATATGAGTAAGCTCCATCAGAACTATGAAGAAAATTCACATTTGGCATAGATCCATGTACAATGTGCAGGAAGTACAGGATCCAAGAGAGTGGGATATAGAAAAGTTGGAGGGTGACCATAAATGTCTATTGAGTGAATGAATAAATGAGTTGAGATGCATAAATGAATGAGACTAAAGCATCTTGAACAGTGATTTAGACAGGTACAGTAGGGGAACCTAGGGTAGTCTTGAAATGGCTTCACTAATAACCAGAGTACTAATGCAAGTGGGTCAAGGCTACCTACATGGCAAGACAACATGCAAATAGAGGTCCCACCAGCTAATGGAGGTCAGGCCATCAATTGTGTACCAGTGAGATGGATGTAGGGGATGCAGCAAGACTTTTAGTAGATGGTTTTCTAGGAGGAGGGGTTTCCTGGAAGAGCCACTGGTTTTTTTGTTTTCGTTTTTGTTTTTTAAGGATAAATATTATTCTGCTCCCCCTACCTCTAATGCCTACTCCAAAAACTTTCACAGAACACTCTTGCTTCTGTTGTGTCCCTCCTTTCTGCTGTACCAAACCCCAAAACCTGTTGCCGTTGAGTCAATTCCAACTCATAGTGACTCTGTAGGACAGAGTAGAACTGCCCCATCGGGTTTCCAAGGAGCCCCTGGTGGATTTGAACTGCTGACATTTTGGTTAGCAGCCATAACTCTTAACCACTACGCCACCAGGGTTTCCCTCTCTGGCTATAGTGGATTTAAAAGATTCTCGCCTGGGCTTCTGTAACAACTGTATGTAGCCAAATGAAAGCTCCATTTAGTATAGCCGTTGGTAGTCTTGTCTGTTTTCCCACCGGACTGGAAACTCCTTAAGGAAACAGACTGTGTCTTTTATGGCTTTGTGCTCTCAATGCCTATTCTTCTTATTGATATAGGCGTCCTTGGGTGGCACAAACTGTTAAGCGCTTGAGTGTTAGCCGAAAGGTAGGTTATTTGAACCCATCCAGAGGCGCCTTGGAAAACAGGCCTGGTGATCTGCTTCCGAAAGGTCATAGCCTTGAAAACCCTATGGAGCTGTTCTACTCTGCATACATGGGGCCGCTATGAGTCGGAATCAACTCTATGGCAACTAACAACAACAACTTAGTCGTATGGTGAGTGTTCAGTAAGGAGGCCTGATGGCACAGTGGTTAAGTGTTCGGCTGCTAATTGAAAGGTTGGCAGTTCAAATTTACCAGCTGTTCCGTGGGGGAAAGATGTGGCAGTGTGCTTCTGTAAAGAATACAGCCTTGGAAGCCCATGGAGGCAATTCTGCTGTGTCCTATAGGGTTGCTATGAGTCGGAATCGACTCAATAGCAACGGGTTTAGATGTTTAATAAACATTAAACCAGTGACAGAATCAGTGAACACGTAATAAGTGGTTGGTAGTTCCACTGTCACTTTCTGCGAGGGAAGAGTAACAGGAATTTTTCATGCCCTTTGGAGTCTCTCTTTACTCTTGTACCCTCCACCAAAAGTAATACCTGGTGATAAAGACTGCAACAAAAATCGTCTTAGAAAGATCCTAAATTTCACTGGAAAAAGGGAAAGGGAGACAGAGTGTCTTCCGCTGTTTAAAACTGGGCAGCTGAGGAAGATGTATTCTAGTCTTCAGCTAGCCTTTCCATGTCAGTGGCCACAAAGGTCGACTGGGGGTCCTTAATGAGTCTGGGAACAGAATTTTCACTCTCTCGGGCAGTCCTTGGTAACTCTCGTTCACAATATTCGAGATATATATATTTTTTTTTTTGTGAAAGGCAGGGCCAAACCCAGAAGGTCAGTTTTTCAATTTACTTCCATCTCCTCTAGACCTGTATTTAACACTATGGAGAAGTAAATGCATCTGGAAGGGATCAAATTTAATTCACTTCTTTAGGTCCAGTTCCGATGCTGCGGGAATGTTCCAACGGGTAGCAGAAATAACTGCTGTTTGTTGGGTGTCTGTTTTGTGCTTCTCAGGAATTTTACTTACCCGTGATTTCCATTGTTCCCAAACTGCATCAAGAGACTTAAAGCACTGCAGCAAACTCACAGGGGCTCTGTGAGATATTTTAAATTTTCAAGGGAAACACAGTGATATCTGTCAGACACCACTACTACTTTCAATATACGGGGTTTTTTTTTTTTCAAATAGCTGCTACGTTGTTAGGATGTAAATACTTATTAAGTTGTTTGGACCTAACAACTTAATAAATGGAACTATTAGATATTTCTTTTGACCTAGAAGAGCTGTGAAAATTAGTGAGACAGTCTTGGTGCCATGAACCAAGAAAGTTTGGGAACCTCTGCATTACTTCATATTTCATCGTCACTTTTTACCTTTGAGGTTACTGGGGCTCAGAGGGTTCAAGTAAATTACACAGTCAAATGGATTGTAACTGGTGGAGCCAAAATGTGAACCCCAGACTGCCAGACTCTGAAGCCCACGTGCATCTACAATGTTGTTCTACTGTAGAGTTGGATCTTAGATTAGATCTTAGATTGTCAGAGCTAAAACAAGCTTTAGCAACAATCTAGCCAACTCACCATCTAGCCTAATCACAGAACGATTAGGAGAACAATTGAGTCTGGGAATTGAGCCTCCTGACTCCTGTTGTTAGCTGCCTCCTAGTCAGCCCCTGACTCATGGTGACCCCATGCACAACTAGATTAAACAGTTGGTGATCCATAGGGTTTTCACTGGCCGATATGTGAGGCCTTTCTTCCTAGCCTGCCTTAATCTGGAAGCTCTGCTGAAACCTGTTCAGCATCTTAGCAACACACAAGTCTCCACTGATAGACCAGTAGTCGCTGTGCTTGAGGTGCACTGGCCAGGAATCGAACCTGGGTTTCCTGCATGGAAGGCAAGAATTCTCTCACTGCCTCACCCATGCCCCCTCCTGACTCCTAGTTCTGCATTATTTCTTCTCTATTGTATACTTCTCTCTCTCCCCAGCTTTGGCCAACCACTCATCATTGCTTTCCAATGTTCATGGTCAGAATGTTGAAGGTTCTGTATCACCTGCAACACAGAGACATGAGGGGCTTTGCACTAAGATTGATTATGGGGGAAAGAAATTGGCTTACAGGGAAAGATAAAAAGAGCAAAACATGATGTATGCTTTGGGTTCAGGATACTTAAATTGGATGCGGCTGTCATCTATTAATAGCTAAATGGTATGAATGTCACAAGGGCAGAGCAGAGAAGTTATTTAGGGGATATAACCAGGAAATGGAATAAGAAGGAGAAAGAAACAATTAGGCTGAAAATGTGATATTGGTATTTATTAGATGGGGTGGAGGGAGGGAGTGGAAGGCTCTGCACGGTCTGATTTATGTAAAGTTGGATTGGATAAAGCACTGTGGAAAATACCTGAGGGGGTGATTACGCTGACTCCAGGGGATTAACTGAATAGGCTTTCCTATTCGCAATTTTTATGGTTCTTTAACAGCCATGTTTTTTTCATTTGCCTCCTCTTTTGTTCTTTACCCTTCTATATTTTCCCTTCCTGTTCATTTGTATCCATTCCAGCCCATTTCCATCTTTCTTTTTCGCTCCTACTTTTCTGTCCCCTCTTCGTCACACTCACTCTTGAGTTCCTTTTGCTTTCTCTGCTTTTTCTTCCCCCTCCTCTTTCTCCAATACCTGGCCTATTCCAGGTTTCCAGGCCATTGCTCTTCCCTCTCTTCTTCCAAAATCGGAGACAGAATTTGCCACTCTGACAAAGAGAACAAAAGCTGAAAGTCCCTGCCAAAGTTACAAGGACAGCATTTCTCTTTTTAGGAGGTTTTAATTTTAAGAGGAAAAAAAAAAATCAGCCTCGTCTCCACCCTTCCCCTCCTGCTGTGCTTTCTCTGCTTCTGTGCTAGAAGCATCAGTTGAGGGACAGCCAGATAAAAAGCCAGCCGTTCCTTAGTTTAGCTCATCTCTCCTCTCATGTCCCCTCCCATCCTCAGCCTTTTTTACTGCATTTGTTGAAAATCCAGGCAGAAAGTGGGAACATTAGCATTTTTAATAAAGGAAGCTGGAGAAGAGAAAGGCAGCTCAGGAAGCTGAAAGAGGGGATGCAGCTCAAATCCACTGACAGTCACAACTCCCCTTTGGAGCCAGAGAGAGCTCGGGGTGGGGGCAGGGGGAAGGCGGACAAGGGAAGTCTTCGCGTTACCAGAAGCATTCAGGCTGATATAATTGGAGCTTTGAGCACAAGCAGAAACAGTTGGGAGGTGGGAAATTGCTGTGCTGGACTGAGTTTGGCCCAACTTGGTACTGAGGCCCAGCATTGTGAAATGTTTTCTAATTTAGCCCATTTTCTCTGTCTTCCCGGAATGAGCCATTATTCGTCCATTACTGGCAAAAATCGTAGTCCTGGCTAACCCTTCTTTTCTTTTCTCTTCTTCCTCCTCTCTCTGTGCTCTGTAGGAAGGGAGAAGAAATTAGCAGGAGGGAGGGGGCCACACATACTCTTGGTTTAAAAGAGAAAATGAACCTGAGACCCGAAGGGGCTGATGTCATCATTCCCCATCTCATTTTTCTAGGGATATGAATGAAAAAGTTCAGTGGAGTTGCTAGGTTTATGTTTTGTCTGTGGGCCCATTGTACCTCTTCGGGATGAAGCTTAATTGGCTCTTTTCCCACCATTGAAAAGGAGAAAAAAGATCTCCTTGCAGTGGTTACTCTTCCCTAAAGAAAGCGGCAGTGATTAGATCGAATGCCTTTGACAGCTGGATAAAAAGTTGCTAAATAAGAATAAATTGAATGCCTAAACCCGGAGTCTATCGGAAGGTAACACAAATCCCCAAATGCCAAAATGAATTGTCTTGTCATAGTATTCTTCCCCCATCACACTTGTAAACCCTGTGAATAAAATAGTGGCAAACCTACTTCACTGCCCCAAATCGGATTCTACGGAGATTGCATTCCAGGGCAAAGTCAGAATTGTGGAAACGCCCCTTTCACTCCTGGGTTTCAGCCTGTTAAGTGCTTAAAACCTCTCAGATGGCAAAGTGTCAGCCCAGATCATTCTGTGACAATTCATAAGTTTAGACTTGATGCTAATCCCGTTGTTCAAACCCTTGCAATTTTAACAAAGAGTGACTATCACAACCAATGCTCCTTACATCCTGAATCAATCATTTTGGCCTCATCTGAACAGAGAAAAGAATGTGTGTATTTCTACATATATTTAGTTGCATCTGGGCTGTAGATCTTAATGCTGAATCTTGATTTCTCTCATCAGTGAGTTATTCCACTTAACCATGACCTGGTAGTAGGTGCCAGGCATATGCATATACATGAGTCCCTGGGTGGTACAAACAGTTAACGCAAGGGACTGCTAACCAAAAGTTGGAAGTTCGAGTCTACCCAGAGGTGCCTTAGAAGAAAGGTCTGGTGACCTGCTTCCAAAAAATCAGCCACTGAAAACCCTATGGAGCACAGTTCTACTCTAATACACATAGGGTCGTCCTGAGTCAGAATCGACTCAATGGCAACTGGTTTAGGGGGCAGTGGCAATTCCGTGGTGGAATTCTTGCTTTCCATGCAGGAGACCTGGGTTCAAATTCCTGGTCAGTGCACCTCAGGCACAGCCATCACCTGTCTGTCAGTGGAGGCTTGCACGTTGCTGTGATGCTGAACAGGTTTCAGTGGAGTTTCCAGACCAAGATGAACTAGGAAGAAATATCAGCCAATGAAAACCCTATGGCTCACAATGGTCTGATCTACAACCATTCATGGGGATGGAGCAATATCAAGCAGTATTTTTTTCAGATGTGCATGGGGTCACAAAGAGTCAGGGGCTGGCTTGATGCCAGCTACCAACAATAACAACTATAACTCTGAAAAATTTCCAAGAGCTTTAAACCAAAATACTTATGAAGACTGAAGAGAGACAAATGAATCTGTACGTCTTAGGTTCCTTCAAGGAACAAATGGTGGCTCAGAGCATCATATCCAAGGGTAGAACTGATATCAGAGGAGACTCTCAAAAGCATTTAAGTCTGGATAGACTGTAGGTTTAGACCCAGAGCCAAGTTCCTTTGAAGGAGTCAGGAATTCATTTGAAAATTGCTTTGTTACTTTACCTATGGATAAGAGTTTATTTTTTGACTCATGTCTATAAATTTGCAAATAACCTAAAGTGAGGTATCACCTTCCGCGTTGCCCACGTTAAAAGTGTCCTGGACAAAGGCCAAACATTTAAGGATCTGAAAGAAAAGCTTTTTTCAGTCATATTCTCTGTAATTCCTTCCTCTTCCTGGAGGTCTCCACAAGGTTTTGGGTCCTCTTTTATTACTGGTCTCTGGATTTTTCCTAGGAGCCCCCTGGCACAATGGTTAAGAGTTTGTCAGTTAACCAAAATGTCGGCAGTTCAAACCAAAAAAGACCTGGAGACCTGATGATTTGATCTGGTAAAGATTACAGCCTAGGGAACCCTATGGGGCAGTTCTGTTCTGTCCCAAAGTGTTGCCATCAGTCACAATCAACTTGATGGCACACAACATTTTCCTTAGGTGGTCCCCGTCTCTCTCAGACTCAACCATGATATATATGCTTGTGTTTTCCAAATCTATATCTCCAGACCTAATGCTATTTCCAGCTGCCTCCTGTATATTTACACAGGGATTTACTACAAGTAGCTTAAATTAATTTGTCTAGGATTGAACACAAACTCCACCCCGCTCAGATATTTGCTCTAACTCCCATAATTCCTGGTCTGTATAAATAGCATCAACATCCACCCAGTCTCCCAGATGAGAAACCCTGGGGTCATTCTCTTGAATCCCCCCACAATTTCCATCTCCTTTCTCCCATTCACGTGCATCCTGTTAGTCACCAAATCCTATTTGTTCTCCTCAGAAATGTTTCAAACCTAGCTTCTCCTCTCCATTCCCAAAGCTACTGCCTTACTCTAGAACAATCTGTTACCTTTAAAATTTTTTAACATTCTCTCAACTGTTCTCACTGCAATTAGGCACATCCCTTGAAAGGAAACGGGGAAGGAGTGAAGGGAAGAGAAGGGAAGGGGTGAGCCTGAGAACTGGAGGATGTCTAGGGTAGGGAAGCTGTTACGGGTAGAGTGCGGCGGCGGAGGAGGAGATGCACATGGCCTGTTTAGGGAATAGTGGGTGTGTAGGGTAGTGGGTTCTGATAGGAGAGGCATAGAGGGTAAGTGTAGAAAGATAGGCAGTGGCCAGAAGGAGTTTGGATTTTACCTAGTAGGAAACGAGAAGGTATGGAGTGTATTTTGAGCAGGAAAAGGACTTGATGAAGTTGGCATTTTAGGAAGGCACAGGAGACATTAGATCAGGGATCTGTAAACTATGGCCCTTGGGCCAAATCTGGCTTGCCACTTGTTTTTGTAAATAAAGTTTTATTGGAACACAGTCATACCCATCTGTTTATGTATTACTCATGGCTCCTTTCATGCTACACTGGCTAAGTTGAGTAGTTGTTACAGAGACACTATGACCCACAAAGCAAAAAATACGTACTATATCCCCCTTTACAGAAAAAATTTGATTTGCTATATTGACATTTTAGGCTGGATAATTCCTTGTTATGGGGACTATCCTGTGCGTTGTAGGATGTTTAACAGCATCCCTGTCCTCTACCCAATAGATGCCAGTAGCTCCCCACCTCCCAGTTTTGACAGCCAAAAATGTCTCCAGACATTGTTTGGGTGGGGAGGGGGCAGCAAAATTGCTCCTCATTGAGAACCACTGCCTTAGATTATAGTGAGCCCAGCAGTATGGGAGATTACTTAGGAGGCAGGTGCAATAAGATAATGATAATAACAGCAAATACTTTATAATAGTGTTTAGCATGTACCCAGACTTTAAGCACTTTACATGTCTTAATTCCTTCAATCTTTCAACAATCCTATGAGGTGGATACTATTATTATCATTATTAACTTATGAGGTGAATATCATTATTACCATTGTTTTACATATGATGAAGTCCCTGGGTGGTGCGAACAGCTTGGCTACTAACCAAAAAATTGGTGATTCCAGTCCACCTCAGAAGAAAGGCCTGGCAATCTACCTCTGAAAAAATCATTTGTAGAAAACCCTGTGGAGCACAGTTCTACTCTGACACACATGGGGTCGCCATGAGTTGGAGTCAACTCAGTGGCAACTGGTTAGGTTAACATATGAGGACACTAAGACACAGAGAGGTAAAGTGATTAGCAGTCACCCAGCTAATAAGTGGCAGAGCCAGATTTTGAACCCACGTAGTCTGGCTCCTGAATTCACATGCTTTACCGTAAGACTACATACTGAGTGACACACACCAAAAAGAATTGATATGTCTTGGTGGCTTAATGGACATGGGAGCTGTAGGAAACCGCCATTCTGAGCCATCTCCTTGCTCTCCACTTCTAAATCGTTATTACTTCTGTGGTGTGGTGGTTAAGAGCTTGGCCTAACCAAAAGGTCGGCAGTTCGAATCCACCTGCCGCTCCTTGGAAACCCTATAGGGCAGTTCTACTCTGTCCTATAGGGTTGCTACGAGTCAGAATTGACTTGACAGCAGCGGGCTTCCAACCACAAACAGGTGGAGAATCTCTTCTGGTACGTCTGCACCTTAAGGTGTTGCCCTCAAATGCCCTCTTAATCCTCATCTACACACATTAACACATGGAAATGAACATAAAGTAGGCATAATACATACGTTTTTTGGACTGTCGAGATGGTCACTTTCTCTCGGTGTTACTGTCACTCTAGTGCATTTTTTAAATAGTGTTTTCTTACTGCCTCTCATTAGGTGATGAAATGATTAGAATCCGTTCCTGGGGTGCAGTGTTGTCTTCAACTTTATTTCCTGTTCGGACTTGGTGACAGTTCTGTCATCTTCCTGGTTATTCTGTCTGTAGGGCATGCAAATGTTGTGATGAGAAATGGGTGAAATATGATTCTGGAAAAATGAGATAAACTGGAAGGCGTTCATAAATGTACACAATCTTTCTAGGGACTAAAGAGCCAAGTTTGAGAGCCAGTTCTCAGCTGCCACCTCTAAAAGCCTGTCATCCAATCCTCCTCTGAGGGAGTTTATTGGTGTACGTTAGAGAGAGGATGGCACAAAAATAGCTACGACTCCTTGACTATCTTTCCTGTGCCATTTCCACATTCAGTTATTATAGACATAGTACCTTGTTTTATGGAGTCCCTAGGTGACACAGATGATTAACTGCTCAACTACTAACAGATAGGTTGGCGGTTGGAACCGACTCAGAGGTGCTGTGGAAGAAAGGCCTGGTGATCTTTTCTTTGGAAAGATCACAGCTCTGAAAACCCTGTGGAGCACAGTCTACTCTACACTCATGGAGTTGCCATGAGTCAGAGTCGACTCAGTGGCAACTGGTTTGGTCTGGTTTACCTTGTTTTGTAATTAATTCTCAAGCCTGTCTCCTCCTTTAGGCTATGGGCTTCTTTATCTTTGTATTCCTCATTTATTTAGCTCTATACCCCCAATTTCAGCACAATTCTGGGCATTTAGTAAGTACTCAATAAATGTTCAATGTCAAATAAGTTAGTATTTGTGGTAGGCAGAATTCTAAGATGGCCCCCAAGATTCCCTTCCTCTGGTATCCACTCCCCGAATAATGCCCGAACCCTGGAGTATGGGCAGGACGTGTAAATAGGATGGGGTTGCTACTCCATTGATTAGGTTACAGTATCTTGCAAAAGTGATGGGGTAGTCACTCCCAGGGCCGGATTACCCAATAAGCAAGGTACGCACGGACCCAATTGTGCCTTCCCACCAATCTGCAGTGCACAATTTCACCTCTCACCCACGACATCAAAGATGTGGCGAAACTCCTGTGAAATTACTCAACACAGATTAGCAGGTAAATACAATTAAGCTTGTACATACCTTGCTCATTGCAAACCAGTGCATACCGTGCTTACTGGTTAATCCACCCCTGGTCACTCTGGTGATCATGTTACCTTTTATAAAACTGTCATGAACAGAATTCTGCCAAATACCTCAGTGAGGTTGAGAGAGGATTCTGATTAGCGGGTGATCCAGCTAATCAGTGGCTGAGCCAGGTTTTGAACCTATGTAGTCTGGCTCCTGAATTCACATACTTTACCACGAGACTGTATACTGAATGACCACACAAAAAAGAATTCATATGTCTTAGTGGCTTAATGGCTATGAGAGCTGTAGGAAATAGTTGAAATCACAGCCCCAGGCTGACTGACACCTTGATTTCAGCCTAGTGAGTGAGCCCCTGAGCAGAGGACCCAGCTAACTAACCAATGCCGAGACTTCTGATTCATGGAAACTGTGAAATGATAAATTTGTGTTGTTTTAAGCAGGAAAAATACAGCTACAACTTCAGATTACAGTTTGAAATGAATTAGCCTAGCTAATGGAGAAATACCAAAACCAAACCCATTGATGTCAAGTCGATTCTGACTCATAGCAACCCTCTAGGACGGAGTAGAACTGCCCCTGTAGGGTTTCCAAGGAGCAGCTGGTGAATTCGAACTGCTCACCTTTTGGTTAGCAACCGAGCTCTTAACGACTGTGCCACCAGGGCTCCAATGGAGAGCATTGGTCAAATAGCTGCATCCCAGGGGGCAGGATGGAGTAGTCAGTGTCTGTGGAGGTAGAGGGGCTTTCAGCAGCTGGGAATGAAGGGCAGTGGGAGGAATCTATGCCCACCAGTGGCTTCCTCGACTTTGGGCTGGCAGCAGGGAGCTGCCAGGCAGCAACAAGCAATGAAGGGGAATAATGAAAGCAGAATCCTGTCATTTGGGCCTTCTCATCCACTTGATCTAGCCCAGAGTCCTTGTTTGATCAGCCTTCTTTCTTTTGTAAGTGCCAAAGAGTGTGAGGGGTGCAGTAGCTGCCAGGAGCAGCAGAACAGCAAGAAGCTGCCATAATTGTGGGAAGAGGAAAGGAGAATGGGATGTGGGGAGAGAAGTGGAACAAAGCCATGAACAGTGAGGTGACCAGGATGGGAACAGAGCTCGGGAAGGAGAGCGCAAAACAGTGGAGACACTGGGGAAAGGAGACAGATGGAGGAGATGAGAGTGGAGGCAGGATTCCGCACAGGTGAATGGAGAAATGGACTCTGGGCCCTCCTCCCTAGTTCCTTGCTCTGGGGCGGGGGCAAAGTTGTGCATTATTTAGGCCTTAGGACCCCTAGTGGCACAGTGGTTAAGCACTCGGCTGTGAACTGAAAGGTTGGTGGATTTGAACTTACCAACTGCTATGTCTAAGACATGGCAGTCTGCTTCTGTAAAGATCTGTAGCCTTGGAAACCATATGGGGCAGTTCTACACTGTCCTATAAGGTCATTATGAGTCAGAATTGACTCGATGGCAGTGGTTTTTTTGGGGGGTTTTGTTTTACCCCTGGGAGGGGAAAGTGAGGGAGGGGCTTTGGTGCACACAGAACAAGTGATTTCTCCTACAGGTCAGTATCCAGTTGCTGTTGAGTAGATTCCGACTCCTGGTGACCCCATGTGTGTCAGAGTAGAACTGCTCCATAGCGTGTGCAACGGCTGATTTTGCTGAAGTAGATCTCTACGCCTTTCTTCAAAGATGCCTCTGGGTGGACTTGAACCTTCAACCTTTTGGTTAGTAGCTGAGTGTGTTAACCATTTGAACCACCCAAGGAGACTCCCTCTTCCAGGTCAGACAAGTATAAAAGTCCCTATGTTTGAAGCAGAAGATGAGAACTTACAGAAGGTAAAGGCATAAGTTTCTCCTCACTCTTTACAAGCTAGACTTGAGGCCTCTGTGAGAGAGGTGTGTGGGTGCTCATAGCAGGCTAGCATTCCCAGGAAGCAGAGCCTTGCATGGAGGAGGTTTCTCGGGGAGACCCCTCAGGAGCAACACCTGTGAGGAGGTAGGGCAGCACTACTGGGCAGAGGTAGGCACTCAACTGTGAGGCAGCGACAACAGGGGCCTCAGCCAGACCCATGGGGAGCTCAGGAGCTGGCATGGCCCTTCAGAATTGTCCCAAATTGAGGGAAGGGGACTGTCTTTGATCCTCACATTGGCCACTCACTGGATGCGGACAGCCCCCAAGAAGAAGGCCTGCATTAGGCAAAACAACCCCCTTCAGCTAAGAACAGTGCCTGGAGATGCCTTCAGCTGTGGTCCATCAGCAACCAGTTCTCCCAGCAGCTGGGGGGTGAGTGCCTTGGTCCTGAAGGGGGAGTCTGGGTGGTCAACCCCACCCCCACCCCCCAGCATCCATGGCAGTGGGGTAGAATGGTGAAAACATGGTGTTCTCATCAGCACTTGCCTCAAGGGTCAATCTCATGGGGATGAAGAGCTTGTATCTGGGAAGGTTATCTTGCACTGAGTTGATAGGATCAGGATGTCCAGGACAGAGCTGGTGGGAGATGAGGGTGGAGACTTGCGTGAATCTTGCTTTATGGTCTATTGGTCAGACCAGTCACGGATGTCCAGGCTTAGGTCTGGGCAGTCCAGGGACAAACTGGAGAGTGGCCAGCTGAGAGATGCCAGAGGCTGGTCAGTCATTTGGCAAGACTGGGTAGAGCACCTGAGAATGTTTCACCTGGAGAAGGGAAGATAAAGAGAGGACACAGTAACTGAAGGAAGAAAGATAGACTTGCTCTGTTCTGCCCCAGAAACGCAGACCCAAAACTAATGGGTACAAATTAGAGGTAAGTGGGTTTTAGCTCAAATAAGAAAAATGTTGTATGCTTAAAACCATCTCAAAATAGAACACTCTGTTCTAGGAGTCAGTGGGTACCCCATCCTCTGCAATCTGCTAGAGCTGAGGTGCACATCATTTTGTGGACTGTGGCTGTGGATTTGCAGTGAGGGGTGCAGTCACTAAGCCCTGTGATTTAATGATCTCCTAAAGTCCAGTCTTTTACTGGAGGCTGTAATCGTCTTTCCAAAAGGTCCTAGCCTCTGAAATGTTCAGTGAGATGGCAACCTCACTACCTTACAAGGCAACACTTTTCATTTCTGGATGGTTCTAATGGAGGTAAAGTTCTTCCCTTCCCTTTTTCCCTGAGCGAAGCTTACCATCCCCCATCAGTTGAATTGGAGAGAGGAAATCAAACCCAAACTCTGCAGAATGGCACTTTTCTAACACTCCGTTCTCCTTGCTGTCTGTGCTGAACAATTACTGAGCCTTGGCCTTTTGTCCCTGGCTGCTGCACCAGCAGTGTGGAAGGAGAATAAAGGCCCCATCTTGGAGAATGCTAAAAGACTCAAGAAATCGCCCAGCATTCACAGTATCAACGAGGCGGAGGACAGCCTTAGCCACCGCCTCTTTTTCTCTCTCACCTCTGACTGGGCTGTTACAATCACTGGGCTTCCTAAAGTCTCCACTTGCAGTTGGCTTGACAGAATGGATTAGGCTCCGGCCAGAACATTATACAGCTGCACAATCCAACAGTGGCAGGCTGAGTGGATCTGAGGCTGCTGAGAGATGTGGGAGGAACAGCCACAGGGATCTGAAACCTTTTGTTAGTCCAGTGGCCTGAGGCTGCCCAACCACTGTGCCCAAGTCCAGGGTCAGAACGAATACTTTCTAGGCTGGAGAGAGAGAGAGATTCGTGTGCATGGTGCGTGAGCACTGAGATGCAAAAAGTAGAAAACGCATTTTAAGCTGATGAGTGAGTTGCTTTCAGCAAAAAAAAAAAAAAAAAGGCCCACCCAAGAAACATCCCCAAACCCAAATCAGAAAAAGTTTTGGAAGCGAACAACAACAGAAGAAATTCTGAATTTTAACCACGTATGTGCACATTTTTTATGGGAAAGATAAGGGGACTGAGTACAGAATGAGTTAATGCTGCCAAAAGGATTAAGAGGAATAAAAATGGTGTTTACAAATATACCAGGGAAAAGGAGTGCTTGGGAAAATAGGTCCATAAATAAGTAAAGGGGACTGAAATCTACCGCAAGTCTAACAAGACTGAGCGCTGAATTGCCTTTCCCTATCTGTCTGTTACATAAAAAATAACAAGAAAATGCAGGAAGTGGTGGTGATTTCACTGGGAGGCTCCGGCTGTGAGCCGGGAAGGGAGCTCTGTGGGAATGCTGGGTTGGTGTAGGGAGTTCTGCAGGGGCGCCCCATGACTCCCTGGTGGCCCAGTTCCCCAGCCTGGCATCATGCCGGTTTCTGACCTGGCACCTGCCTCCTCTCAGGCCTCCTAGTGCCTCCTGCATCCGCCATGTTGAACCATTTGCATTATCCAAACAAACCAGATTCTCACCCATTCTTAGGCTATTCCTGCTGCCTAGACTGGAATACTTCACCCACCCCAACATCACTACTCCTCTCCTCCTCCGCACTTGTCAACCTGGGAAAGTCAACCATTTTCTCTCTTCCAGCTCCCTTTTCCAAATTCCACCTCAATGTTAATGTTTTTGGATTTCCTTTACTTCCCCCAGGCAGCACAAGGACCTCCTCCTCCTCGGCTCCCCACTGCACTTTTCCATCCCTCCATTACTTACCCGCCTTTCGCTTACATGTAATTCTCCATTATGGAGTCTCTGGGTGGTTCAAATGTCTGATGTGCTTGGCTGTGAACTGAATGGTTGGAGGGAGGTGCATCCAGAGGTGACTTGGAAGAAAGGTCTGGAGATCTACTTCCAAAAAAATCATCCATTGAAAACCCTGTGGAGCAGAGTTCTATTTGGACACACCTGGAGTTGCCATAAAGAGTCAGAATCCACTCGAGGGTACAATTGGTTATTGGTTTAATTCTCCCTGACAGACCATGAACTCCTTAAAGCTTGGGGCATGCCTTTTCCCTCTGTGTTCACAGTGTCTGTCACAGTTTTGGGCACAGAGTAAAGGGATCCTTTTCTACTTACACTGCACATTAGAATGTCCTCGAGCATTTTAAAATGTATCCGTGGCCAAGTGCCATAGCAGACTTACTGAATCAGAATTTCTGCGGGCTGGGCCTGCCATTGGTACTTTTTAAAAGCTCCCCAGGTGATTCTGATGCTTGCTGAGAGTTAAAACCACTAACACAATGGTTCTCAAAAGTTGGTTCCTGGACCAGCATCACCAGCATCACCTGGGGTTTGTTAGCAATACAAATTCTTAGGTCCAGCCCACCCAGTTATTGAATCAGAAATCTGGGAAGGGGGGAGGGGGGAGGAGGGGGGAGGAGGCGGGCAACAATTCATGTTTCAACAAGCCCTCCAGGGGATTCAGATACACGGAGAAGTTTGAGAACCACCGCTCTACTAGCTAAGTGCCAATAAATGATCACTGAATTGGATCATTGACATATTTATTCTAACTTATTTGCCCATCCGTTTACAAGCCTTGATCAGTTCCCTGGGATGAATGCAGTTGATAGGGCATGCTTTTGTAATTGTTCTCTGTCTTCCTCCTGTTTTTCTTTCCCACAGGAATCAATAACAACCCCTACATAACTCACAGGATCTTTCTGCAGATTAGCCAGCCCCCTAGATTAGGAGATTTGCAGCAATTCTGCTTCAAGCTTATACTGCAACTGGAAGCTTTGGGGCAAGGTTAGTTGTAAAAGCCCCTTTACTAACTAAATTCTGCCTACTCATCCCTCTTCCACCTTTCTGCTGACCTGTCCTTCCAGTTTACCTCTTAACTTTATTCTTTTTATTTGGCACAGCAAAACAGGAACAGATCTCCACCTTCTTCCTGCTCATGATCTCATCCCTACACAGGTTAAACATTTCAAACCCAGTGTATCAAAAACTGAACTCTTACTTCAGGCTTTTCCTCCATTGTATCCCCTGGTTGCTCAAACAAGAAATCTGGGTTTCATCCAGGGCTTCAAACCAATTGGGTCAAGTTTGAACCCCTGCTGACAGTTTGCATTTCTAACAAGTTCCCAGAAGTTATACATAAGAATCACCTGGGGCTCTTGTTAAACTGTAGATTCTGAGGCAGTATATCTGAGGTGGAAATGCAAATTCTCAGCAGGGGTTGGAGCCCCACTGAACAGGTTTGAAGCCCTGGTTTCATCCTAGATTCCTCTCTCTTCTTCACCCTCACAACCAATTGATCACTAAAAATCAGTTGCTATGGAGTTGATTCTGATTCATGGAGACCCCATGCGTCTCAGAGTAGGATTGTGCTCCATAGGGTTTTCAATGGCTGATTTCCCAGAAGTAGATCACCAGGACTTTCTTCCGTGGTTCCTCTGGGTGGACTCGAAACACCACCCTTTCAGTTAGCTGAGTGTGTTAACCATTTACACCACCCGGTGACTCCAGTTAAGCACTAAACCAAAAACCCCATGCCACTGGAGTCGATTCCAACTCATGGTGACGGCATGTGTTACAGAGTACAGCTGAGCTCCATAGGGTGTTCTTGGCTGTAATCTTTATGGAAGTAGACTACCAGGTCTTTCTTTCACGGTGCCACTGGTGGGTTTCTCAGTTCATCAGTTAGCTGAGCGCAAACCATTTATGACACCCAGGTACTGAAATTAACCACTAACCTTTTGCTGTTGAGTCGATTCCAACTATAGAGCGGTCCTAGAAGACAGAGCAGAACTGCCTCATAAAGTTTCCAAGGCTGTAAATCTTTATGAAAAGAGACTACCACATCTTTTTCCAGCAGAGCGACTGGTGGGTTCCGACCAAACTGCCGACCTTTTGGGTTGCAGTGGAGTGCTTAACCACTGCGCCACCAGGGCTCCACAATTAATCACTAAGTGCCGTCAATTCTATTTCCTTATCATCACTTACCTCTGTCCCTTCTAGTCTGTCTGACTGCTCCCTCCATTCCAGCCCTTCTCACTCTCCTGGGGATTACTTGCTTAGCCACCAACCACTCTTCTTACCTCCACTGCTTAAAGATCTTCAGCGGCTCCTCATTATCTTTAAGATAAAATTCAGACTCCTACTTTAGCAAACAAAGCCTTCCATATCTGACTTCTGCTCCACCCTACCACCTACCTCATCTCCAATGCTTGTCCTCTGGTTGCTGGGCTCCGGGTGGACGGTTCCCACCGCAGTTCCAAACCTCCGTGATTAAATACAGAGCGTTCTCTCTCTGTTGATTGCACTTCCCCACTCCCTTGTCAAATCCATTCATATTTGTCCTTCAAAATTGGGTTTCTTACACCTCCTCTGCAAAGCTTGTTTTTTTTGCCCCCAGTCTCAAGTAGATACCCTTCTTCTGTGGATCCATAATCTCCCAAATATGCCTCCCTTGAGTACATTTTATGGAACATAATAATCTGTTTATTTACGTCTCCTTGACGAGAAAAGCCATGTCTTACTTGACTTTATTTCCCCAGTGCCTATTGTGATGTCTGACACATAATAAACCCTCAATAATTGTTTGCAAGTTGCGTGACTGGAGCAGCATACATGTTAATTACCCTTCTAACAGATTTTTCAGTTCATCAGTATCTTCAAGTTCTTCTCTATTTTAGATAATTACCAGGAAGGCCACTCCTCCGTATCATTCTTATCCTACAAGCATCCTGCCTTTAAGCTTTCAAATTCATGTTCTCCACAGCCTCCTGGGCTTCTCCTTGTTCGGTTCCATCCCTCCCAAAGACTCTGCTCTTTGGCCTCACTTCTCAATATTCATCAAGTCCATTGTCCCCTTTCTAGGGGTTTTACTGCCTCCCCAGCTAGCTTAGACCCCATATGAAGCCATTTCTAAAATACATTCGTACCCATTGCTATCGAGTAGATTCCCACTCGTAGTGACCCTATAGGACAGAGTAGAACTGCCCCATGGGGTATCCGAGGAGTGGCTGGTGGATTCCAACTGCCAGTCTTTTGGTTAGCAGCCAAACACTTAACCACTGTGCCACCAGGGCCCCCACCTCCAAATTCTTGTCCTTTTCATCTTCTGCCACGCCTGCCTGGCCCATGCCAATCCTTGCAATGGCTCTCTGCTTTCTTTGCTGTGCTGGGGCTGCCTAGAGCTAGGGAGACTTTCACAGCAACAAATTACTGGATATTCATTCTGTAATTCCAACCAGCGACTCGGAGCAGCTTCCCAACCTTCTTATTCACCTCTTGTCATGTGCCAAAAACCCTCTACTCTCCTCAAGCACCCACATCTGTCCTGGCCACTCACAGTCAACTCATTACCTCAGACCCAACTTACTGAAATCAAAACTATACAGCATGAGTTCCCTTCCCCTCCTTCCATCTTCTAGTCTCCTCCTCTTTACCCTCTCTCACTCCTGTCTTTGAAATGGATGTGTCCTTTTTAGTATCACAGCTAAAGTCTCCACCTGAATTTGTCATTCCAAGTCGTCTAACTTTTTCCAGGGTCTTTGCCCCCAAGTCAACCATTTCTTGCATCTAGTGTTATACTCAAACATCTTCCATCCATTATTCAAGTATCAGATGATCCCTCAACCCTACTGTTGCTCCATGTTATTTTTCTCATTTACTTTCACTGCCTAAATTTCTTAAAGAAAAGTATCTGCACATATTGTCTCTTCTTTTATCCTTAATTAATTTCTTAATTAAGATTATTGATGCTGGTGTTATAATTATTACCTTGAAACTTTTAACTCAACTTGGCTTGCTCTCTGTCTCTTCCTCTCTTAAACACATAAACTCATTCTCTCACTCTTACACACATAAACAGCACATACATACACAAATAAACTTCTGAAATTGTTCTTTCTAATATCGCATACTTTTGTTCATTTATAATCACCAAAATCATCCGTTAAACAGATCTTTTCTGAGAGGTTTACTATGTATTGGGCTCAGCTGTACTGTGTATTATCCTATGGTGAATAAAACTCACATGGCTCTTGCCCACAAGGGGTTAACACCCTGATGAGGGACGCACAAGAACAAACAAGTAAACAAATACATCAGAAAGTACCTATAGACTGTGAAAAGTGCAATGAAGAATAGGCAGGGAGCTATAATAGAGAATTGAACGGGGCTTCTGAGATGGTTTAGTGAAGCTGAATCTGAGAGATGAGGAAAGTCCCAGCCAGGGCAGGAAGGAGTGGAAGCCTAGGGCACACTAAATAGCCCTGGGTAAGATAAAGCCAGCCCCCAACTCTCAGCCACCATGACGCTGGTGTAATAATCTGAGAGAGAGAAACAATGGGCGAGGTTGGCGTAGTAGGCAGGGGCTAGTTCATGCAGGAGTCTTGATGGCCAGGGTAAGAATTTAAATCAGAGTAGTGCCCAAATCCAGTTTGTGTATAAAAAGATCTTTCTAGCTCATGGCTTAACTCTCACCTTCTCAGAGAGACTCCCTTGATCGTACACCCTCAAAGACCATCTCCCTTTCTTCAGATTATATTTTCATTAATATTAACTGCATGAAGCCAAACCCCACTTTGTTTGCTTTAGCTCACCTCAGTATCCCCAGAGCACAGAACTTAGTCCATGTCAGTTTCTGATTATGTATTTGCTGAATGAATGAATGATCTTACCTCATTTATCTTCTGTATAAATTTTGACAATTGAGCCTCTCTGAGCTTTAGTGAATTTATCTATAAAATGGGGATGAATGGGAATAGCAAGTGATTGATCAGTGGCCTTACTGTTATTTTTACTACCTTGTTTACTTTCATGGTCTCTATTTTAATTTCCAATCTCTGTTTACTTTCTCTCTTTTAAATGACAGCCCTGCTTATTACACTATCTGCTGCTTATCTCGCCACATACTAACTGTAAAAACTCAGTCTTTTCAATCTAAACATATCATTGCTTGTCCCTCTATCCAGCCCCCCCACCCCCATCCCCACACATAGTTTTCTTCTGGAACTGCTGGTTTCTATTAATGACAAAATCATTCTTCTGGTCTCTCTAGCTCAAAAATTTGAGGCCATCCTAAACTACTCCCTATTCCTCAACTATTGATGAAGATTGGCTGCCAAGAGATTCTGCCTGAGGATGTTCCTTATATTCCAAAGTCACACCTACCCACCAAATTCAGGCCCTAGTTACTCCTTTTTGCTGTAATAGCTTCTTGACAGCTTCTTGGTGAATGATTGCAAAAGGCTGCTTTATTGGTCTCTCTACCTCCGTTGCGTCTATCACACTGTCCTTCTTTCCGAGAAGCAAAATTCTGATAATAATGCTTTTTATTCAGAACTTTTCAAGGCTCCCCATTGACCATCCAATGATAAACTCACTTTTGGATATCATCCTGATATGGCTGTAACTTATTTTTCCCCTTTATGTGGATCCTACATATTGGATGAACTAGACTCTTCACTGTTTTTGACCTCCCCTCACTTTCACAGATGTTCCTTCTGCATCAAATCTCTATCTTCAAATGTCCAGACTGGGCTCATCCTTCAAAGCTTATCTAAAACAGCTCTTCCTTTGTGAGCTTTTTCCATGACCCTTGTCTTGAACCGGATATGATCTCTCCTTCCACCGAACCCCACTCACCCCTGTTTCACTCGAAGTCTCTCTTATGGCACTTCTCACATTCTGCATGGGAATGTGGATATGTTTGTCCTCACCTCAGTAGCCCTGACAGCAGTTCAGTGCCTCTCCTTTGTTCTCCTCCAGCACTGGGGTAGCAGTAGTACACAGAGGTCACAAAGTCGGGCTTGAACCCTAGCTCTGCCTCATGCTAGCTGTGAGACTTGGGCTAACATTATTTAACTTTCCTAGCCTCACTTTCCCCATCTGTTAAATGGGAACAACATAATACCTCTGCCTTTGGGATGTTATGAGAATTAAGTGAAATAATATATGTAAAGCACTTGGCCCATTGCCCACTAGCAAGTGTTTAATAAATATTGGCTTTTACTTCCACTATGGTAAAAACTGACAAACAAAATGCCACAGTTTGTTTACTCATCATTCTTATCCCGTTAGACCACGACCTGGGACAGGGACCATACTTTTACCCGTGTACTCCCAGTGCTCTCCAGAGTGCCTGGCTCATCAGAGGTGCGTAATAAGTGCTTGCGGAACGAATCACATTAATGAACCCCTTGATGGAGTTCATCACTGTGTAATAATCATTTCTGTGTCCCCTGACAGTGTTTAGCAAGGTGTTTTTCACATGGCAATTGGTTAATTAATATTTTTCAAGTAAATAAACGAATGAGTAATTGAGTTAATAGTGAATCATGCTAAATATGTATTGAACTGAAACAAATTGGTAGACAGGAAGGGACTTTGGGAAAGGGTAAAAGCGCCATACTACATTCAGTCCCTGGAAGACCCTTGTTCTTCCCTGGTTTATTTACCTTGTTAATTTCCCCTGACGTAAAATCACAGAAATGTAGGGAGCAGTCTCTTCTACCACATGTCCTCTGCCTCTTAAACGCTTTACTCTTCTCTCTTGGTACTGCCTCTCACCCTGCTTTCTTCTCACAGGGTTTTTTAATGTGTGTATCTGTGGTGGTGGCTGTGGTGTGGAAGAAGAGGGAGCCCTGAGTTTGCACTCTCCTTTGTACAAGGAGGGCACAGGCAGCAATGAATAGATGTTGAGCTTTTTTTCCTCATCTGGGGATGCATTTGCACAGATCCATTACCAAGCTCTCGTCCTGTTCATTTGTGAGCGAAGATGGGTGCCGGGGACACAGGGCACAGGCTCTGCCGAGGGGCAGGAGGAAGCGAGACCAACAAGCTTTCAAGGGGATTGAACTTGAGACCCTGATTGCATTAGCCCAGGGTAAAAATCAGCTGAGCCTTCAGATTCAGACCAAAGAGAACTGTGGAAAGGAAATGTAATTTAGAAAGTGACAACTGTGTTTCAGTCATTGTACTGAAACTCTACATTTATTCCTTCATTTAATCTTCTTACTTGGCCTGTAAGTAACAAGTAGTTACTATTATCCCCATTTCACAGAGAAGGAACCGAGGCTTGGAAAGGTTAAATGTGTTGTTGGTTTCACACAGCCAGCAAGTGTACTTGAATCCAGACCTTGGATCCGGATGGAGATCTGTCTGGCTCCAGAGCCTCTGTCCCACCCATAAAACTGTGGGACCCTTCCAGGGTGATTTGTGGGGGTGGCCACAGGCCCAGTGGTGGCCTGTAAGGGCCCCAGCTCTCAGCTGGCTCTGTTCTGCATGGCTGCTTCCCATGTCTGCACATGCTTGCAGGAGATTAGAAAGGGGGAGAGCAATGGGGTGTCTCTCCAGCCATCTGAACACCTACTCATTCCCCAAAAGGAAGTGTTGCAGGTGTGGCAATGTATGTGAGTTTCTGAGTGTTTGTGTGCCTGTGTGTGAGCTTGTGAGTGTGTGTGTGTGTGAGTTTGTGAATGTGGCTGTGTATGTTTGTGAGTATGTGTGAGTGTGAGCGTGGGTGTGGGTGTGTATGTGTGCGTGTGCACACAGGCACGTATACATAGTGTGCGGGGCATCTGTACCTGTGGATGTATTTATGAATGTATGAAAATCTCAATTCTGTATAATACTGTTTTAATGGACATGTTGATCCACTGAAATCAAAGTGACTGACAGTTTTAAAACAAATGTATATCTTACATAATTAGAATGAGATTTGGGGTATCTTAATTCATCAATAATGAGAACACGGAAGGAACCCAATATGCTTAATCTATAATTATTATTCAGATTTTTTAAAAGGGTGGTTCCAATGAATTATTAGGCTAGATTGCAATTTCTGTTTTTATGGCAATCATATTTTATAGACTGTTGAACTCATCCATCAAGATTGGCTAGGGGTGTGGGTCAGCACATGAGGTCAGTCATTGTTAACCAATTCTGTGCTTTAAGATTGTCGACCTTGGTTTTTAAAAATACTACTGCTTGACCCAACCCTTTATACATGGAATGAGACTATCCAAAGGCCCATATGTGGGGTGAATGGGATATACCCCAAAGGTTGAGAATCATTGTGCTAGATGTCACTTAAGAGAGTTTCAGTGATAAAAGAGATTCATAGCTGTGTCAATGAGAACATTTAAAGAAGATAGATAAACAGCTGACTCTAATACCACATGGCATATGCTAGAATTGCTCTATGAAAATACAAGCAAAGAGCAGGTAATTCTTCCTGGATAGATAACATCTGCCCCACTCACCACTTTGCACCTAGAGGCCAGTGGTGGGCAAGCCAGGCCAATACCCAGGCAGCAGTCCTGTCTGTAACCCAGTGTTGGCTTCATGTGTTTCTTGAGCAGCTCTATGTCCATGACGGTGAGAAGAACAGAGCAAGGTGTAGGGGGACAGTGGCTGTGGGTTCCAGAATAACACTCACCTCTGCCCCTTACTAGCTGTGTGACTTTGGACAACCTTCTTAACCTTGCTGAACCTTTGTTGACCTTTGCATCTTGGGGGTAATAACTGTATAGCTCCTGCACATATAGCACTGAACATAGTGCCTGCCTGTCAGATGGTGAGTGCTCAGTAAATGGCAGCTAATAGTACCAGCTTTTTCTGACCCATTCACACTTTCTTCCGTTCGCTTTATATAATTCTTGATCCCAAAATGTAAAGAGAAACTGCAAGTCTTGGGCCATCTTTCCCCATCTGAGGACAAATGGGCTCTGCCTCTTTGCCTTCTGTGATGACCCCCTAGGTCTAAAGGAGGAAGAAAGTATCTGTCCTTCCTCTCCATAAGTCAGGTGTTAAGAATTGAGGTACAAATGTCTCCTGTATAAGGGGTTTGTGCTACTGTTCCCTTGGTTCCCTTATCCCCAGCATGCTTTTTGTGAACAGAAAGGCTAAATGTGAGTTCTGTATTTGTGTATGCACATGTGTGTGATTTTGTGTGTGTGTTTTTGTCTTTTTTGTCACTTTTTTAGCAAAGGTTGTAACCCTGAATTGCAGAATTGGAGAGTCACAAAATTCTGTGCATTCTTACTATTTTCAAAATTGTGTTAAAATTTCTTCATGTAAAAGCTTTTGCAACATAACATCTGAATAATAATAGCAAACATTTATTCAGAGCTCATTGTATCCCAAGGTTATTATAAGTTATTTGCATGTATTACATCACTGAATCCTGTGCAGTAGATGAGGTAGGTACTATCATTAGAGTCCTGGGTGGTGCAAACAGTTAACGTGCTCGGCTACTCTCCCCATTTTATAGATGAGAAAAGTCAGACACAGAGAGGCAGGGATGATGGCAGTTTCTCACTGGCAGGTTTTTAAAGGACATAAGTTGTATAAAGCACACACATGCACACATACACAAAATAGTTGATTAAAAAATGCATAAACAAAGATTATCAAGGATCTAAAATTCATTTATATATACTTTGTTCAGCATTGTAAAATTTGTGTGGAGTATGCTAAACCTCTTGATTTCCATTTTACATATGATAAGCTTAAGCCTTCAAGGAGCTCTTGTTTTCTTGAGGTCACAGAAACAGAAGGGAGTTTGAACCTGTAACTTACATCTAGGGCTCCTTCTCTTATACTCATTGCCTTTAAGATGCCAAAGGGTGAACAGAGATGGCAGTCTTCTAGACAGAAGCACAGACTGTTTATCCCTAGTTACTGGAGGGATAGCACAATCATGGGCACAGGGGCAGGTAGGTGGGTGGACGTGATAGTGACAGCTTTTAATCTGATTGCTTATATTTGCTCAGTTATATAGGAAGCAGTATTACTAGCTGATGGTAAGGGCAAGAGAGGAGGTGTTGGAGGGTTGAGGGGATAGAAGAAGGTATAGAGTAGTGATCTAAAGAGTGGGAGAGTGAATGGATAAGGAGAATGTAGTTTGATCACTGGACAGTGTTAGGGGCCCACTTGAGGTTGGTGGTCATGTATTTAAAATGAGACCATTGAGTATCGTTGCCAAGTGCATTCATCTGTGCAAAGACAGAAATGGAGCCATG
This sequence comes from Dugong dugon, assembly GCA_030035585.1. Classification (NCBI taxonomy): domain Eukaryota; kingdom Metazoa; phylum Chordata; class Mammalia; order Sirenia; family Dugongidae; genus Dugong; species Dugong dugon. Next base: position 39,207,958 of record CM057469.1, on the reverse strand, counting down.
AGATGGCTGAATTCAACCAGTGTTGGAGTGTTTCTGACAAGTATGATGAATCAACTGCAGGGTGAGGGAGTTAAGGTTATAAGTAAGGGAGTGATTACAATGATGGGTCATAGAATTTAATCTGAGTCGAGAGAAGAGAGTACGTGAGATGGGTGAACGTCAGCACAAAGGTGGTATGATCAATGGATTTTAAGTTTTGTAAAGTGTAGAAAAGTTGTTTCGGCATTAGAGGGAATGATCTGGGAATAAGAGATGATGATCAGAGATTGCAATTCTTGACGTTGAGATCGTGGAGGGGTGGCAGATATTGGTAATCTAGGATATGACCATGGGCTAGAAGGCAGGATCATTGAGGAGAAAGGTCGAGGAACTGAGTGGCTTGAGTACTGAAAGGATCATCTCAGTAGATACTGAAGTCACCAAAATTTGTGGAGAAGTGTTGGAGAGAAGGACAGAGATCTAGGCACTGAAATGTGGATTGGAAATGGAGCTAGTGGTATTGGTGGTGACTTCAGCAAGGAGTGGAAGTGGGTGGGGTAGTTTGATGGCAGGAATTAATGAACTTTCCCAAGATTATAGAATTCACAAATGGGAGAGCCAGGTCTCACACCTACCAGTCTGGTTCCAGAGCCTTCGTGCCTAACCACTTTTTCAGATGCTGACAAATATGTTATTTTTTCTGTATAAAATTTCTAATTAGATTTGTTTACCTATTAAACCCATTGCTATCAAGTCAATTCCGACTCATAGCGACACTATAGGACAGAGTAGAACTGCCCCAAAGGGGTTTCTAAGGAGCGGCTGGTGGATGCAAACTGCAGACCTTGTGGTAGCAGGCTGAACTCTTAACTACTGCGCCACCAGGGCCCCATTTGCCTATTAATAGACATTAAATAATGAATAAAATCACATCAATATTTACATTAATTTTCCTTTATATGTGATACACATGTTTCAAGATAACACAGGTTTGTAAAACTTACCATGATCATCATAAGGTCTGTGGGTGTCACAAGCAGTTTGCATTTGGCTGCCAACCAAAATGTTGGTGCTTTGAACTCACCCAGCAGTGCCGCAGAAGAAAAGACCTGGAGATGTGCTTCTGTAAAGATTATAGCCAAGAAAACCCTATGGAGCTCGGTTCTGCTCTGTAACACATGGGGTCGCCATGAGTTGGGAGCCGACCTGACGACAGCTAACAGCAACAACAACATCATGGTTATCATGATTAATTTTAAAAATAAAATGTTAGAAATAAATTTTATGCTCAAGAAATAGGAGTCCCTGGGTGTCCCAAATAGTTAAGTTCTTGGCTGCTAACTGAAAGTCTGGCAGTTTGAATCTACCCAGAAGCACCTCGAAAGAAAGGCCTGGCAGTCTGCTTCCAAAAGGTTACAATTATTGAAAACCCTATGCTCAGTTCTACTGTGAATCACATGGGGTCGCCTGGGTTGGAATCAACTCAACGGCAAGGAGTTTTTAATTCACTAAATGGGAATTTTAATTATAATGAATAATAGCTAGTATTTGTTGAGTTTGTTCTATGGGTTAAGCACTGTGCTAAGTATATACATACTCATTTAACAACTCCAGTTACTATGATATCCACATTTTAATAGATGAAGACACTAAGTCTGAGAGAAAATTAGTAACTTGTCAAGGTCATATAGTTCAGTGACTGCCTAATTCAGGATTCAAGGCCAGATCTGCCCAACGTTTAACCTCATTTGCATTGTTGTTAAATTTTTTATTTAGCAAATATTTATTGAACACCTACTATGTGATGGCACTATGCCAGGTTCTTTCCCCACATCTGTGAAGGAGAATGTTACCTAAACCTTAATCTATTGATTATAGTTATAGGTCATTTAAAGGAAAGTGCAGGATGCCATGGGAACATATAACTAGGGACCTAACCTAGTCCTGGAAGGCCACGGAAGCCTTATTTTAGGATGTAATTTTTAAGCAGAGACTTAAAGAATAATCCAAATTATTCAAGTAAATGGGAGGGGAGATATCTAAGGCAGATGAACAGCATCTGCAAAGGCCCTAAAGTCCTATATAAATGAAGAACATCATTCTTATTATTTAACTGATGATAAAGCCATGGCATCAGCCATTCCTGGTACTTATTCCTCCCACAACTGGTACTGATTGTGAAGACTGCAGCTCACAGTAATCTCCCCATCTTGTCACTAGGGTAAACTGAGGCATGGAGTGGTTCAGCCAGTTGTATAGCTGGAGAAGTCGTTTGTGTCGTTTTATCCCTTCACCTCTTCTCTCGAATATCTTGCAAACTACCTTTCTCCAGAATCACTTTTTAAATGAGCCTCTCTTCTCGTTGTTTCACTGTTCCCTCCCCACAAATGCATTTACCTAGTTAAGAAAAGGAAAATTTGCTTCAAAGCTCTCAGATTACATATGGATATGGCATTCCATACCAGGGCCCCAAAGTGCTGTGAATAGCTGGGCAGTAACGTTGGAAACCGGACTTTCACCAGAAACTTACCCTGATGTGGACCAGAGGCAGGCTTTAAAAGGAGGTGCCTTCATTTAACTACGGACAAATTATTTTCATTTATAAAATTTTCCCTTTAGTGACAGGTGGAGGAATATATAAGAAGTTCCTAGTTTCTAAAAGCCCATCATGAAAAGCTTTTTTCATCACTGCCTCTGGCTGAAACATTCCCCCTACACTGGACTGTATCCAAGAGAATATATGTGTATTTGGAGCCCTGGTGACACTGTGGTTAAGAGCTCAGGTTGCTAACCAAAAGGTCAGCAGTTTGAATTTACCAGCCGCTCCTTGGAAACCTTGTGGGGCAGTTCCTGTAGGGTCGCCATGAATTGGAATTGAATCAATGGCAACGGGTTTGGTTTTTGCTATATATATATAGAGAGAGAGAGAATGTGCGGGGGCAGAGTGAGAAAGAATGGGTGTGTGTGTGTGTCTGTGTGTCTGTGTGTGTGTGTGTGTGTGTGTATGTGTATATTCCTTCTGCTTCATCTCCCGCCAGGAGGTACTATGTCTTAAGCTCTCCACAAGGAAGCCCATCACCAGACACGCTGGCCAACAGCCTCTGAGCTGTTTCCAGATGCCAACATAAGGTGGAAAGCTGGGACTAGCACAATATCAAAAAGCGGCATTTAGAAGACTCTTGTCCGGAGCAGAAATGGTCCTTTCTCCTGTGGAGAGAGTCCACGTGAAGGGAGCATCCAGTCACGCTGGCCATGAGGGGTTTTACTCACTCTTTGGGTCTCGGTTAAATAGTGGAAGAAATGACCAAACAACCAGGATGAAGGCCAAGCATCAAGTCAAGACCACAGCCAACCTCTGGTCCAGCCAAGGCTGTAGAAATCACCCTGAGACAGCTGATGATGTATTTTAGGGAAGAGGAAAGAGAGTTGAAGAGAGGAGCTGAAAACTTGGAAATTGCCGGGGAAGACTGAATAGACTCTGAGTATTCAGTCCAACAAAGTCCCTGGGTGGTGCAAATGCACTGGACTGCTAATGGAAAGGTTGGCAGTTTGAGTCCACCCAGAGGCAATTTGGAAGAAAGGTCTGGCAATCTACTTCTGAAAGATATCCATTGAAAACCCTATGGAGCACAGTTCTACTGTGACACATGGGGTTGCTATGAGTCAGAAGTGAGTCAACGGCAATGGATTTTTTAAAATAGTTCTCTGTATACACAGTTTGCCTTTATGCATTGCTGACTTCCGTGTCCCCACTCAAGTGAGCAGCTCTGAGGCACAGATTATCTTCCTGCCTGAAGAAATGGATTTGAGATGGTTCTTGTGCTGGCCTGTGATTCCCCTAAATGGCCATCCATAGCTGCTCACATGGGAAGACAGTCTTTATGGCAGAGGTGGATTACCCAATAGGCTAAGTAAGCACGATGCTTACCTTGCTTACCAGATCATATGTAGTGAACGATTTTACGTTTTTTCACCACAGCAAAGATTCTGTTTCTAGGTATGGCTGGCATCTGTCTCTCTTCCAACCACACAGCACCTTCCCACAGAATCAAAGCTTCTTTTCAAATTTACAATCCCTGACAGAGGCAGATGACCCAGTAAGCAAGGTAAGCCCGGGCTTACTTGTACTTACTTACTAATCTGTAGTGAACAATTCCAAAAGATGAACAAGATCAAAGACATGGTGAAACTCATGTGAAATTGTTCACTACAGATGATCTGGTAAGCATGGTAAGCACCTTGCTTACCTTGCCTATTGGATAATCTGCCCCTGCATCAGGGTCTTGACTTACAAGAATGAAGAGCTCTTAAAAAAGAAGAAGCAGCTCTACTTTGACTTCTGATTCTACTAATTTTTCTAAACTGAGAAGGTCTGACAAGGTTGCACAATGCAGGAGAGAGAATACTGGAGGCCATGTGTATCTTTGGTCACCTCACTGAAGAGAGTGAGGGCTCCAGAAAACTGTAGGGTTCAGTCTCCTGCCCCACATCTGGCCTGGCACTATCTTTGGGCCCCCCATTGGCCTAGGGCTCTTTCCACAAAACTAATATTGGCACAGACTGCTCAATAATATCACCATTCCTCAGGGAGGCAGCACTCTTTCTGCCACAAGGCCATAGAAGCTGAGGTGGGGATTACTGTTTTGTGCCCCTCACCTTCCTCCCCGCTCTAGCCTTGAAAATTAAATGGGAGTTGCCATCTGCTTAGATACCTCTGCTCCCCAGGACACAGAGGTTGGCCCAGGGTTGCTCCTCTGATCCAGGACAAGTCAGTCAGTCCTTCCGTGGATTTTTTTTTCCCCTAATGAGGAGGGGGAGTGTCTCCTCTGAGGTCTGAGCTTGTAAAGACATGAGGCTCAGGACGTGAGGCCGAGAATGTCATTAGCCATTTTGAAAGAATGGAGCCTACAGATTGAGAGGGACAGAGAGAGACAGCTCTGAGGGCATTTAGACCCTGTTTCCAGGTACCTCCCCCAGAGGACGTTGGTGGTTCAGTGGTAGAGTTCTTGCCTTCCTTGAGGGAGACCTGAGTTCAGTAACCGGTCAGTACACCTCATGGACAGCCACCACCCATGTGTCAGTGGAGGCTTGCATGTTGCTATGATGCTGAACAGGTTTCAGTGGAGCTTCCAAACTAAGATGGACTAGGAAGAAAGGCCTAGGGCCTACTTCTGAAAATCAGCTAATGAAAACACTATGAATGACAATGGACCAATTTGAAACCGATCATGGAGATGACACAGGAGTGGGCAGCCTTTCTTTTTGTTGTGTATGTGGCAACAATGTCTAGACACTCCCAAGACAACTTCCATCTGAGCCTGGCTATATGACTCCATGACAGGACTTTTTTTGGTTAGGCCAGTTCAGTTTTCTTACTGGGACTTGTACCCAGAGTGCCCTAACGCAGAGGTCTTTCCTCATTCAATCTGTGTCAGGCGACCTAGCCTCAGAGTATTGCCTCATTACATCCAGCTCTTCATCATTGTGCCCCTGACTTTTCCCTTATGATACCCTGTGGCCTGTGCCCCGGGTCCATGCATGGCCAGTACCCAGCCTTTTCTGCACCCGGGGTTAAGTGCTCTACCTCTAGCCACTGCCACTTAGCTTGTCTCCTGTAACTCCATTCTCTTCCCTCTCACTCATTCTTTTCTATTTATCTGGGCATACATGTGTTTCTTCAAAAAGACTGTAGATTCCTTTGAGGGCAAGAATCACTTTATCCCAACTCCCACTGCCTATTATCAGTTCCCACACAATAGGCTCTCCATAAATATTTGCCAAATAATTCAAATAAGAATCCCCATCCCTCTGACAGATCGTGCTTGTCTAGTGGGAAGAAAATCAGTAAATTCCGTTTTATTCCTTTGCTGGAGCAATGTGCAATTCGCTACCTTCTCTTGCCACTTCACAATATGCTCTTGCCTCTCTCATTGTATGTAATGCCAACGCTGTTCGTTGCCCTGTGATGAGTAGGGGTGTGGTGCAGGGGGACTTCAACCTTCCCATAGCTGTCATTGCCTCCTCTCTAGCCAACACAAAACATTTACAATCTCAGTTAAAGCCAGGTGTTGGCATTGCAGTTGTACCTTAGGGTAAGACATGATACTCCTCCCTCGACTGAAAATTGGGAACCACTACTAATTACAGTATTTTTAGTTGATCCAGGTAAATAGTAAATTTAACTTATTTAACAAACGCTTCTGTGGCACTCACTAAATGCCAGGTGCTTGTCTGAACACTTTAACTATTAACTAATTCCTTCTCATAACAGATAAGGAAATGGAGACAGAATGGTTAAGGGGCTTGCTCAAGGTTACACAGTAGGTGGCTAAACTGGAATTCGAAATAGGCAGGCTGGCTCCAGAGGCCAGATCCTCATTACTGTGCCCTGCCACATTGAGAGGTGGCAGGGCACACAGTGGGATATAGCTGCACACCTGCACCTTCAAGTCTGAGTTGCTTTTCTCAGATTTCTGGCCCCTTGAGAACAGGAGATCTCTTTGACCTGACCCACCTAGCAACATGTTGATATGTGCTCAGTAAATGATTCTTGGAGCATTGATTGATTAACTACTGGCTTGAGTACAGGTTTATTATACACAGTTAGTTGTTCACATTGTAATCAACACCGGTCCTAAGATTTTGCTCCTCAAAATATATTCGTTTCAAACAACCTAGGAACCATGCCAAGATTTAACTCTAATAACACATTGTACCAGTTTTGAGTACTAGAGATGACTCAAAGGCAAATTGCTTTGTTTAAAATTATTGCTCTCAAGGGGCGAGCAGTAAATAAAATATGATTCTGCCCCAAACAGAAAGTTACATATTCCTCTTCTCTTCTTATTGCTCTTTCTAGGTGTCTAGGATACAGTGGGACATTTTTCTCCTGTCATTTGTAGACTTTTTTCTTGAATTAATACGTATTTGCCAGGTGCTAATAAGCCACTGTTTATTTTTCAGCAAAAATAATCATATATGAACCTTCCTCTTTGGTTTCACCTCCAGTGAACAGGACAAACATGAAAAATACAGTGGGGGTGGGGTAGGGTGAGGGAGGGAAGCTGTTTAATTGATGCAGGGGTTATTCAGTTATTCTTGGTTCAGTGTTTGGGTACTTGTTGGAGCCAATTCTAGTTGCCTTAGGGTGTTTCTAAACTGAATTCCAGGAATAAACTGTTTATAAATAGTAAGCATATAATATGAACACATTCATCCCAGCCACTGGCCTATGTAATTCCAATGGCCTCACCTTGCAAGTGGCTCTCTCCCCTGGATAGTTAATTGGTTAGCTAGTTGGGTTAAGTTGGTCATTCTCAACTGTAACAAACCAAGCACCTCTTTTTATAACAAATATTTTGTAAATGACATTTATTATCCTTAAATGAAATCCCTTAAATAATAAAAATCTATGTACATATAAAATTTAAACAATAAATAAAATGACCTAATAGTAATTAAATGAGAAATAGTAAGAACATAATTTATAATATAATAATATCTATTTTAATATGTAAATTCTCTGGTAGTATTACAATAGAAGAAATAATAAAGGTGACACACATTTGCACCTAATGCAGAGTCACCATAATGCAATATGTAATGCAGTAGTTTAGTATAATACATGATATAAGAGCAATCTAGACTGATACAGATGCATAGGTGATTCAAAGACCATGAACAGCACTGCAGGCCATGATATGATGTTTCAAAATTATGAAAAAGTCTTGGTAAAATTTCTAAATAACAGTGTAAATAGTCTCCCTTCCATTTACATGATAATTATGTGCCTCAGACATGCACCATATATTAAAACCATATAACCATATTAACTAAAACCTGTTGCCGTCGAGTCAATTCCAACTCATAGCAACCCTATAGGACAGGGTAGAACTGCCCCATAAGGTTTCCAAGAAGCACCTGGTGGATTTGAACTGCTGACCTTTTGGTTGGCACCCAAACTCTTAACCACTATGCCACCAACCAGTTCCTCCTGAATGTGAATAGAGTTGGCATCGAGGCTCAGATATTTATAAGCCAGCTTTCACCTATATAAATGTCCAGCAGGATGTTCAAAAGGTTGCAGGACATGGGGAAAGTTTTCGTTGTGCAGAACTGGCCCCAGCACCACACTATTCTAGTGTCTCTAGCTCTGCTTTCTAAATGCCAGTAATGCTCCCTGATCCCTGTGTTATTCAAAAACAATCCCATAAATTTCCCAAAATGCCCTCTATCATGGATTGAATTATGTCTCCCAAAAATATGTGTATATGTGTATCAATTTGGCTAGGCCATGATTCCCAGTATTGTGTGATTGTCCACCATTTTGTCATCTGATGTGATTTTCCTATGTGTTGTAAATCCTATCTCTATGATATTAATGAGATGAGATTAGTGGCAATTATGTTGATGAAGCAGGACTCAATCTAAAAGATTAAATTGTGTCTTGGGCCAATCACTTTTGGGATATAAAAGAGAGAAGTGAGCAGAGAGACTTGGGGACCTTGTACCACCAAGAAATAAGAGCCAGGAGAATAGTGCATCCTTTGGACCTGGGGTCCCTGTGCTGAGAAGCTCCTAGTCCAGGGGAAGATTGATGACAAGGACCTTCCTCCAGAACCAACAGAGAGAGAAAACCTTCCCCTGGAGCTGACACCCTGAATTTGGACTTCTAGCCTACTAGACTGTAAGAGAATAAATTTCTATTTGTTGAAGCCATCCACTTGTGGTATTTCTGTTACAGTAGCACTAGATAACCAAGACACCCCCTACTGGGTGATACCACCACACTGGACAACCACTGGGTTAAATCCTAGTATTAGATATAGCCCCAAATAATAATTATGATTTATTCTCCTAACAGTTCTTGAAAAACAAAGAAATGTCTATAGCACAATCCTGAATAATTGACTTAGTTATAGGACTGTAAGTTCCATGAGAGCAACAGCTGAGTCCATTCAGCTTGCCAGAATATCTCAGCACCCAACAGAAGGTCTGGGGTTTACTAAGACTTGCTTGAATGAGTAAATCCTTTTAGGGGTGAACATCTGGGTTAATGAAAAAGTATACACTATTTAAAAGAAGTAGTTTCACTACTCCAAGTACATGCAGCAACACGTAGCCTCTAGGAAGACTTGTAGTTAGTAATTATTTGAAAATACCATTTCAGTTGTTTCTGTTTGAAGGAGTGGCATTAAAATGTTTGAACCTAAGAAAGACCCAGAGTCCCCATGTCATTTTGAGTAGGGAAAGGGAGTGTGTTAAGGACCCTGTATGAGCTGTTGCTTTGGCCTAAAAGGTTTGCTTAATCTTCACAATGGTCTGTGAGGCAGCCATTATTAACCCCATTTTATAAAGTTAGCCTCAGCAGGGCAAATAATCTGCCCAAAGGCAGACAGTTGGTTAAATGGCAGGACAGGATTTGAATCTAGAACTATGTGATTGTAAAGCTTTCACCTTTCCCAAGAAATCATGCTGCTCTTTTTCTTAAGTGGGCAAAGCTGGATTTCAGTTAAATCCATATCTGAAGGAACATGAACTATGCATATTTGAGGTCTACCTTGATATAATTTTACTCTATGTGAAGTTCCAATTCTCACGCCTATAAAATTCCACTTTCTAATAAGAGCTCAGCTGCTAACCAAAAGGTCACAGTTCAGATCCACCAGCCGCTCCTTGGAAACCGTATGGGTCACTATGAGTGGGAACCGACTCGACGACACCTAACAACAGCAATAGTTGTTCATTTGGAGTCCCTGGGAGGAGCAAATGGTTAAGTGCTCTACTATCAACCAAAAGGTTGGCAGTTTGAACCCACCCAGAGAAGCCTCAGAAGAAGGTCCTGGCAATCCACTTCTGAAAGGTCAAAGCCTTGAAACCCTTACGGCATTCAGTTCTACCCTGTAACACGTGGGGTTGCTATGAGTGGGAATCCACTCCACAGCTAGTAGTTCTATGATTATTTGGTTGGTCTTGTTCTTCATCAGGTTCCAGGATTCAAAGTCTCATATGAGCTCAAGTTAGTTGGCTTCAACTTGGTTGGTTAGTTGGCAGAGACTATATCCTCTTTGTCTTTGGGTCTCCAGAACCTAGCATGGTTCCTGGCACGCAGTGGATGTTTAGGGAGTGTTTGTTGAGTTGAATTTAATTAAATGATGTTTCTCCTTTTAGGCCTTGGCCTTACACGATATTTCAACGAGGCTTTGACCTGGTTTTGGGAGAGCAGCCTTCTGATAAGATATTCAGGTAAGTGGTTTTCTAGGGACTTACTTCTGTATGTCTGTAAGTCCCATGCCCCACTTTCCACCGAACTTCCTTTCCTGGTGGTAAAGTATAAAATGGGAAACATAGTCCTTCTGCCATGCTGGTAACAAAAGCGCTTGCTCCCAGATCATGCCTGGAGACAGCATGGAGAACTCTGAAGTTAGACAGATTCTGCTTGGTTCCTGGCTTCTTCCTTTCTAGCACTGTGGGCCTCAGTTGTTTCTTTAACCTCTCGGAGCCTCCAGTTTCTGCATTTGCTAAATAGGACTACATTACATGCCTGACTTGATCCTGGTGAGGAGTATCTGTATATGATAATGCGGGGAAAGCCCCTGGCACAGAAACTGGCACAGAGCAGACAATTCATGTCGGTGTCTGCCTCGCCATTTGCGTCTAATTTGCACCTTTCTCATAAAATCTTAATTGTTCAGGATGAATATCTCCTACCCCTGCCTGCCCCTTTCCTCAACTCTACCTCCTTATTATTTTCCTTTATGCACCACCCTCCTGATCAAATTGGATGTTTCTAGTCCCTCCCAAGTGCCTACCTACATACTTGGGAATAACATATTAGGAAGGCCTGCAAGCAGAGAAAGAATTTGGGTGCCCGCCATGAATGATTGGATAAAATTTAATTCACACCAGGCCTTTAGCTAGAGCACAAGCTCATTTCCAAACTAAGATCTTATCCATTCATTCTGTCCATCCATCCTTCACTTAATGTACATTTGCTGAGTACCTAGTAAGTGCCAGAGACTGTGCTCAGCCTGGCAGGATGGATGTGAATACATCTCCCTTCCTGAGCGAGCCCTCAAGTAGAGAAAGTAAATAGTCCTAGGTAAGCGTCTAATGTCAAACAGAATTAAAGCTGCTGCCTGACATCACTGGGAGGTATGGTAGTCAGGGTAGCAGTGTGGGGCAAATGGAAGATTTTCTTTCTCTTCATTGCTCTTAGTTTGCTGGATCTGATTTATTCACTGCCCTGTCTTTCCAAACCACCTTCCCCAGACTCTCTCTGTCAGCCGTTCCTGCGTAGGTGTTAATTTTTGCTGCTGTGTTGGCCGCCCAGAGCTCGCTCCCCTTTTCTGGCTTCCTCTGCTCCTCCCTTGGTGCTGGGGGCTGGAGGCAGCTTGACCACAGCCCTGTTCTCCTAAGGCAAGCCGCTAGCTAGAGTGCAAACTTACAGAGCCGCTTCCTCAGAGGACCTGTCTCTCTCAGGGCAGGCTGGGCCATGTTAATGGCATTGGCCACAGGCTGATTTTGAGGGTTTGTGCTGTAAGAGGATGTCAGCTATATTCCTTGGACTTCGACTTGGGCAATTAAACTTTCCAACAATGATTTATCATTGGGCTGACTTTTTTCTTGCTTTTTCCTACTGCTTGTTACCAGGACCTTCAGAGGATGATAAAAATAAGGCAGGTGGGGAGTCTGGTGGAGTTTGCCCAATTAAACGTGGGAAAGTCCCCGCTCCCCTAAAAGTCAGAAGCGAGCGCTTTGAAAAACAAGGGCCTTAATGAAATCATTATTAGAGCAAAACCTGTCCAAGAACTGTGCTGCCATCCCCACAGCAGCATTTGTTCTTCTGAAGCCAAATAGACGTGATACCCAAGCACTAAAGAGGGTGCAGCTAGGTGGTTTGATCCATAAGATAAACTCTTTTAGGAACCAATGTGTTAATCAATAGGTGACTAATCATCTGGTCCCTAACATGACAATAACTGTTTCTAAGGTGAAAGCAATGGGAAATGATCTGCCTATTTTAGGTACTAAACCAAAAAAAAAAAAATTGCCATTGAGTCAATTCCAACTCATAATGACCCAATAGGACAGAGTAGAACTGCCCCATAGGGTTTCTAAGGAATGGCTGGTGGATTCAAACTGCTGACCTCTTGGTTAGCAGCTGACTTCTTACCCATGGCACCACCTGGGCTCCAGTTGAAACCACTCTGGAATCTGAGTAAACCACCTCCCAATGACCACTCTGGAAAATTCTATGACCTGGTCAGTTACTGATATCTTAAAGAAACTAATGGCTATTTACTTCCATTCTGCTTCCTCAAGATTAATGCCCTGATAAATTTCAAACCACTGAATATTTCCTTAGACTATGAAATAAAGTTTCAATTTTAACATTCAAATATTTCCACAATTGAATATTAGCCTACGACTCCCTTTTAATAAGCTGTTCTTCTTCTATGGAACCTTCCATTTTTAGTCAAATCTGTCTTCTTAGTTACCCACTGCCTCCAAAACTTGAATATTTCCCACTCTGCACATTTCCTCATCCTCTTTCCTCTAACAAGAATGTATATTCTCCTCCTAGTATAAGCACTTAGTGGTGCAGTGGTTAAGAGCTACAGCTGCTAACCAAAAGGTCAACAGTTCAAATCCACCAGCTGCTCCTTGGAAACCCTATGGGGCAGTTCTGTCTGTCGTAGATGGTCGCTATGCGTTAGAATCAACTTGACGGCAGCGGGTTTGGGGGTTTTTTTGGTTTAGTATAAGCACTACCCCTTTTCATGGTCCAGGCCATGTCTTAGCTAAACCCAACATCTACTGAGCACCTACTCTTAAAAGTGATGTTTCATGTGTTGTAAATATGACCAAACATATGACCATGACAGTCCCTGCCTTTAAGGAATTTATGGTCTTATCAAAGAAGTAGTATCCAACTCTGGCTCTATGTGAGAATCCCGAGGGTGCTCTAAAAAATGACTCACAATTGTACACAGTACAAAACAATTAATTCAAAAGTTCTAGGAGGTGGGGCCAGGGTATGAGTGTTTTTAAAATCGCTGTGGTGATTCTAATCTGTAGCCAGAATTGAGATTCACTGCGCAAATGCTTCTCCAATTTAACCTGCAATGACTTGTCCCTCTCCAAATTTCTGTAATATTCTAGCTATAATATTTGTCAATTATTATGTTTCATATTTATTTTTAATTTGCCTATGTATTTCCCAAGTGAAATGCTTGTCTACTTGAGAGAAGGGGTGATGCCCTACAAGCTTTAAATATTTAATATCTAGTATACAATTTTGAAAGGGCAGTGGTACTTCAGTGGTAAAATTCTCCCCTTCCATGTGGAAGACCTGGGTTCCATTCCCAGCCAGAACACATCAAGTGCAGCCTCCGCTCGTTTTGTCAGTGGAGGCTTGCATGTTACTGTGATGCTGAACAGGTTTCAGTGGAGCTTCCAGATTAAGTCAGACTAGGTAAAAAGTCCTGGTGATCTGCTTCCAAAGATTAGCCAATGAAAGCCCTATGGATCATAATGGTCCGATCCCATTGTGCATGGGGTTGTCATGAGTCAGAGGCCAACTCAATGGCAGGTAACAACAATATACAATTTGAACACAATAAAAAACTCAAACCCCTTGCCGTCAAGTCGATTCTGACTCATAATGACCCTATAGGACAGAGTAGAACTGCCCCATAGGGTTTCCAAGGAGCAGCTGGTAGATTCGAACTGCCATCCTGTTGGTTAACAGCCAAGCTCTTAACCACTGAACTGCCAGGGCTCCATGAACACAATTGTTGTTGTTGTTGTTGTTAGGCACTGTCAAGTCGGTTCCAACTCATAGTAACCCTGTGTACAAGAGAACAAAACACTGCCTGATCCTGTGCCATCTTCACAATGGTTGTTATGCTTTATATGCATTATTGCAGCCACTGTGTCAGTCCATCTCATTGAGAGTCTTCCTCTTTTTTGCTGACCCTCTACTTTACCAAGCATGATGTCCTTCTCCAGGGACTGGTTCCTCCTGATAACATGTCCAAAGTATGTGAGATGTAGTCTCACCATCCTTGCTTCTAAGGAGCATTCCTTCAATAATATGTGGATGATCATTTCAGGTATTTATTAAGGACTTGAAACCAGACTAGGAAAAGACCTTGGTGCCCAACCTAACCATGGTAATCTGCAATCCCAAAGAACCTAAGAAGTGTCCAGTCTAGACTAAAAAGGTCCAAGGGGACGCTGGACCTGGGGGCTAAGTCTTCTCACCAAACCCATTCTAGAGATGAATATGTTATTCCATTGTGGCTAGGATTATGCCATTTCACCAGAACCTCTGATGGCAGGGGTCAGTGCAGACCAAATTTATCTCTTAGCAGCCCTCCTTCCAAGTGTATACCTGCATCCCTGGGAACAATACCTCATGCTGAATAGCCTGTTATTGGAAAGAATGGAGATGTCAGACCAAGAGCTATTTACCAGTTTGCACAAATTCTGTTTCATGCCAAGCCACAGTGAGAGCACAGGCTTATTCCGTCCAGCTTTCTCTGGTGACTTCTTGCCTTTGAACAGAAATTTCAAGCTCTAGTTCAATAGGGCCATGTGCAGGACCGAGCACACAGCTGAGACTATCTAGCACAGTGGTCACCACCAGCTATCACAAGAGAAGTAGGCCCAAAGTGGGAAAGCATTCCAGATGCTCCCCCAACTTCTCTTTGGTGGTTTTCTGAAGTCTTTTTCTGCCAAATCTGCATGAATGAGGGACAGATGAGATTTTAGGACACAGTTTTTCTTGAACAGTTTCTCTATATTTGGTTTTTGGAGTTAGTAGGTTTTGAAGCTAAATGAAAACTTTAGAATTTAATAGCCATGAGCCTTCATGGACTGGAAAGCAGCTGTGATCTACACCTGGAAATCAAACCAGCCCCATCTTTCCCACTTACAGAGGGGTGGCTTTGGGGAGGTTCCTAAACTTCTTTTGACTAATTGGAAACCCTGGTGGTTTAAGGGTTACCAGTTCAGCTGCTAACCAAAAGGTTGGCAGTTTCTGTCTGCCAGCTGCTCCTTGGAAACCCTATGGGGCAGTTCTACTCTGTCCTATCGGGTCGCTATCAGTCAGAATTGACTCGATGGCAACGGGTTTTTTTTTTTTTTTTTAATATGGGACCAAATTACCAATCTCAGCGGGTTGTTGTGAGGATAAATGCAGCAGATCTTCAGAACACATGCCATGTTGAGAGTCCTCAGTAAAGGTCACTGTCACCCACACCTTACTTTGCTTCTCCTACAGGCTTTCGACTTGACTCTACTAGAGACTGAAGGAGATTAAACTGTTTTTCTTGTTAACGTGGTACACTGTAGTGTCTCAGAAGCTGTACACTTAGGATGTTCCTCACAATATCAGACCCATATTTATTTTGAGCATTAAATCCGTTCAAACTCTGGAATTAACCTATAGGCTGCTCTAAATGGAGGATAATCTTCACCAAGCCTTCTACCTCTAAATTTGAAAAAGCAAGATTGTGTCTCCCAGAAGCCTGTGCAGAGTAAAGAGTGTAACAAAATCCCCTTATTGATCAATCAATAAATATTTGTTGAGCAACTTTCTTGGGCCAGAAACTGTTAGGCAGTGGGGATACAAAGATGACAGAGAATTATTCCCTGCCATCCAAGAGAGGACATTCTTGTTAGCAGTGATGGACACATGGAAAGACACATGCAATTCAGCATCTCAGGACAGCAAGGGAGCTGTGTGCAGATGTACAGAGGAGAGCCCCTTAGCCAGCCTGAGGAGTAAGGGCAAAGTCCTGAAGGACCTTCTGGAAGAGGGAGGATCTTAACTGAGTCATAAATGAGTAGGAGTTGGGCAAAGATGAGAAGAAAGAAAGTTCATAAAGAAGGACTATTAAGAGCAAAGGCAGAGAGGTAAGAACATCCGGATGACTTTAACAACTATAGTTCATTTCTTATTGTAGGAGCACAAAATGCAAAGCAAGGTTTGGTGAAAGAAGAAGGTGAAGAAGTGGGAGGGAATGACATCTTTTGAGGCCTTGAACTTTGTTCCATAGGCATGGGGTGCCATTAAGTAGTTCAAGTTGGGAAAAGATGTGGTTTGATTTTCCCTTGGAAATATTACTGCATGGAAGGAAGAAGGGAAAACTACGAGATGGAGGGGCATGAACCCCCTTCTTCCAAAAGGGGGAAAAAAAAAAAACTACTAGGAATGTTCCAGAACTATCAACCATTTCCTAAAATCATTATCTAAATTATAAACTATGGATCACAAATTTGTTGCTCAGTTTCAATGCAAAAATTGTAATTTTGAAGCCAAACTAGAAAGCAAAAACTCACCTCTATATCCAAATAAAGCGCCTCCTCTCTGGTACGTATGAAATCTTTGTATGTTCTTTGTGTTGAAACAATAGATTTTAATAGTAGTGGTGCACCCCACCCGCTCAGCCTGACCGCTATAATGTTGCTAGCTCAAGAGTTTCCATTATGAAATACAAATTCTTGGAGGTTGTTTCCTTCAGCCCACATTCATCCTCACGTTGTAGGCATCTTGGGGCAATCACTAGCCCTGAATCAGCTCCTTGATCTTGCCAGGTGAAGGGTGAATGTGTGTGTATGTGTGGGTACATGCGTGTGTGTGTCCATGTGTATGTGTAAGAAGGGGCTTAGCTGCCTTCAAGTTTGCCAGCTACTGTGCAGAGGAATGAGGGGGTGAGTCTTCTCTTATATCCTCCAAGTAGTGGGAATTCCCTAGTGCAGACCCTCCCTCCACAGACCTAACCCCACCTACTGCCTCATGTCCCTGTGGGCGGGAGGAGTGGGGTGCCTCCTTGAGAGCAAGAAGTGTCTCTGATGTTTCAATGCTGCTTAATGCAGAGGTTCACCCGACAGGTCAGAGACACAGGGGGCCAAGAGTAAGGGTGCGAGTGCGTGGAGAAGAAATCCCTCAAAGCCTGGCCACATCCCACTTAGATTTGCCTCTTCCCTGGGGATGCCCTGCAGCTGAGCTGGCACCTGCTTTCTCCTCTTTCAATTGCTCTAGCACCAGGGCTTGCTTTCAGAGGCTGAGTGAAATTGGGTAGTGTGGCTGCCTTGTGACACTTAAGCTCCAGTCAGTGGGTCAGCTCTTTGGCCGGCATTCTGGAGACTACTATTTTTACATAGAAGACCTCAAGTCATCAGTCTGGTTTCCTAGCATCTCAAGCAAGAGGAGTGAGGAGAGGGTTATGGGAGAGAAAAGAGCCGGATTCTGAAATAGGGCTCTGTGACCAGCATGCTAATCATGCCAGCGCTGGGTTCTGTTTAATTGTACGCATCCTTCCATTGTTCCTCCCTCCACATTAAGCTGGAAGGGGATGCCAGACTGCCACAGCCTCGTGATATCCCACCCACACTGGCTTTTATCCCTAGACTATTTTTGACTGAACACAGAGCATTTGAATGCCTTTGAAATGAGATGAATGAGTAAGTAAACAAATAATCTCTCATGGTTTCCTTAAGCTCTCCCTTGAAATGGTGATTGATTCTTTTATTCCTTTTAGCCCTTGTTATAAGAATTTAAAACAAAAAACTTTCCTTGTATCCCAAGGGTTAGCTCTGCTAGCTAAGGGTGCAGGTAGGAGTGCAGAGAACAAATCTGGGGCTGTTTGGTTCATTCCTCTCTTCTCCACTCCCTGGAATCACCTGGCTTCAGTCATTTCTGCTCCCATCATACAGAAGCCAGAAGAGGGGCATTTTTTCCTTTCTTTTCCTTGATAGTGTTCTTTTAGGCACAGAGAAACCAATGCTACATTTGTAAGTATACAGCCAGTGGGATGGAGATAGTGAGAGACCGGCATCTCTTGTTAATTAAAATGCTTCCAATCATATCTGGCTTAAGGCAGGGGGAGCCTTGCTTAAAATCTGAAGAACTCTCTTTCTTAGGACTTGATGAAAACCACTTCTAACATCTGGCAAGTGGGTGTCATTATCAGTTCTGCGACTGGCCATATGTGAGCATGAGTAGGCCTCTTGGCCTCCCTAGGACTCAGTCATATCATCCATAAAATGGCAATAAGCTCTCCTTTCTGAAGAGGACAGCTAGGAGTGAGAAGGAAGCACTTGGAGATATAATGCCAGATCCTCCACTGGGGGGTTACCCCCAATCATAACCACCTGGTGTTGGGTGTCCCTGCAGATTCACCTACACCCTTGGGGAGGGCATGTGGCTGCCCCTCAGCAAGAGCTTTGTGATTCCACCAGCTGAATTGGCCATCAACCCATCGGCAAAGTGTAAGACAGACATGACAGTGATGGAGGACGCTGTGGAGGTCAGGTGAGTCTGGCCTCAGGGCTCTTTGCTTGGGAGGCTGAATGAAAAACTACCAGAAGGCAGTGGGTACTAGGAATGGAGTCACCACAGGCCAAAAGAAGAAGTTGGCAGATAGTCTTCAAATTCTCCATACCTTATGCCAGTATCTGGTTTTCTTCTCGGTCAATATTGCGCACCTGACGGCTATTTGCTGGAAGAAAACATAAAATTAGAGTTTGTAAGCACTTCCCAGATACCCTAAGGACTGATAGGCAATGGAATGTTAATTTCCTTGCCTGAGTTTATACCTCCTTCTTTGACCAGGCGTTATAGCCTGGGCTCATTTCCCAGATACGGAGGATGCCCATAATTTGTTAGTTGAAGGCTCAGAGTATGACTGATCTTTACGTTTTATAAGAAAGAGTAAGACATTTGAACTGCCAATCTTTGGGTTAGCATCTTAGCACTTAATCATTGCACCATCCATTGAAACCTGTTGCCACTGAGTCAATTCTGACTCATAGAGACCTTATAGGACAGAGTAGAACTGACCCATAGGGTTCCCAAGGCTGTAATCTCTGTGGAAGCAGACTGCCACATCTTTCTCCCATGGAGTGATTGGTGGGTTTAAACCACCGACCTTTTGGTTAGCAGCCGAGCATTTTAACCACTGTGCCACCCGGGCTCCTTTGCAACAAGCTTACTCGTTGCCTTCAAGTCGATTCCGACTCATAGCAACCCTACAGGACAGAGCAGAACTGCCCCATAGCATTTCCCAGGAGCGGCTGGTGGATTTGAACTGCCTAGCTTTTGTTTAGTAGCCGAGCTCTTAACCACTACACTGTGCCACTAGGACTCCTTAATAGGAATAGTACAGGAATGTAATGCTGCTTGTTGCACCTGGAGGCCTCTTGACTCTTCCCTGCTTCCCACTCTTCCTCCCCACAGAGAGGAGCTGATGACTTCGTCCTCCTTCGACAGCCTGGAAGTTCTTTTGGATTCCTTTGGACCAGTGCGTGACTGCAGCAAGGATAACGGGGGCTGCAGTAAGAATTTCCGCTGTATCTCAGATCGAAAGCTGGATTCCACTGGTTGCGTGGTGCGTCTGCCCTGCCAAACTGGTAGTTTCTGTTTTGGGGATGGGGAGGGCAGGCACAGGGTAAAACGCAATGGAGAAAGTGTACGGTGAATAAAAGAGGGGGTCAAGGGTGATCCCGTCCTAGTTATCACAGCTGTTCAGTCTAAATTAGGAATTTTCTCTTGACAGAGAAGGTGAAGAGCTAATCATTGGTCAGTTAACCAATAAGTCCTTATGGAGCACCTACTATGTGTGCTATAGCTCTCCAAGGAACATTTCATGAATTATAAGGAATGACTCTTTCCATCTGGTCTTACAGTCTAGTTGGTGAGATGGACTCCCAAACAATTTGAGAACTAATTAACTACTTAGTAGTATGACGTTGACTCTAAATGCAGTAGGAAATTTTAGGAGAAACCTAGTTAGGGCTAGCGTGATGAAAGAAGTAAGTTATACCAGGAATGGCTGAGAAAAAAAAAAATGCCCCCATTGAGACCATGGCAATGAACTACTTCCTTGAAGGTGGGCTTATACCTTGTTATCAGCTTCCTGGACTTTGCCACCTTTAAAATGCATGATACTATGAACTAGAAAGACTGTTTGGCCTAGAGTGGACTAAGATATCTCCCACCTCATGAATATGAAGATTGTGTTGAACCATGAAGGTAAAGGGAGGCAGGCAAAGTTGAAGCCATCAGCTGCTGGTCCCTTTATATTGGCTGTTGTCATGCTCATCAACACTCCTGTCCGTTTATAGGTGTCTGTTCTTTAAACGACAGAATGATGCAGTCCTCACAGAGAGGAGAGGGAGTGTGTGGAGAAGGAAGTCGGGGAAGCCGTACATAAAGGGAATGGAAAGGAGAGGGAGACGTGATCCATTGAGACACGTGGTATTCTGTAAGGTTTGGAGAATAGGGCCAGGAGCTTCCAGTTCTGGGGGGTGGGGATGGTACCCCATCTTGCTTCCCAATCTGACAGCCGTGCTCCTGTGAGGAGTCCCAGGGCAGGGCAAGCTGTGAGGTTGCTGAGCCCATGCCATTCTTCATGCTTCCTCTCCCCCACTATGAGCACCTATCCTGTTCAGGGAGCTGTTCTCCATCAAAGATGGATGTGTACTTGGGGTTCAGGTGGAACTGTCCCGGCCCTAAGTCCTCCCCAAACTTTCAAAGACCAGGCTGTAGCTGACAGTAGCATAAGTCCTCTGAAAAGAGAGAAAAAATGAAGAAAAGGGACAGAGAGAGAGAGTGAGAGAGCTGAGGGGCAGGTAGGCAGAAAACTCGATAGATCCATTAGAAGGAGAGGAAGGAAGAACAGAGAGGGCTATCGTAGAAAATACAAAGAAAAGTGTGCTTTAGGTCGTGTCTTCCAAAGGCAGCCAGGTGGAAACTGATGCCCCACAGGGCTGCCCTTCCTTTGGTCGGTCCTCTTTCAGATGTCTTAAGCAATGAGCTTCCCAACTCAGTCCCTCAGGAGACAATTTCACTATCTAATGGAGCTCCCAGCTGAGACACATTTTTGTTACTATTCAGCCTACATTTCTTCATCCAGATTTCAACCTTTCATTACTTATTATTATCACAGGTCATGCTGAGTTTGAGTGTGCACACACATTTACACACATGCACACAGATATACACTCCATCTTTTTCCACTTCTCTGCCCCTTTCCTAGCCCCTTTTACTTGGCATATACCCATGCTGATATATTTCTGTACTTTTAACACTGTGATCTGTGAGACAGAGATAGCAGGAATAGTTCCAATGAATATGCATTTGCTATAAAGCTGCTGCATTTTAGAACCACTGCAGAAAGTCACTCAGTTATACCAGTACTTAGTATTAGCATAATACTTTGAAGTCACTGGCCCACGTGGCTCTTTGAAGAAGAAGAGGGGCAGGCTGATTGGTGGCACAATTTACTGTTTATTCTTTGGTTAGGAAGCACATGGCCCCTGTGGCAGGGGTACTGATGCGTTGAGAACTGACAGATCACATCACGATCTTGTGACCTTACTTTGAGCCTGAGAAACCTGACGTTACTGGGCATCAGTACTATTCCAGAGCCTTGGTGTGTTAGCATAGTGGTCCCTTGTCATCCAGATGGGACCAGGGACAAAGCATCAACAGAGCCAACTGCAGTTAGGGGAGAAGTGGGCTGCCTCCCTTCCTCCACACAAGCCCTGACGTTCAGTTCTCTGGGAGCAGAATTAAAGACTTCCCTGGAAAGTTTTCTGAAAGGAGAAAAAAAATGAGAAACTCAGAACCACTGACCCTTAGGGAACCTGGTAAAGGGGCAGAGAGTGTATACTCGTACGTTTTCCTGACTGAATTTAAACCAGTTAGGTGGGGTTCATATTTGTCCCACACTGGCTATTCAACCTTCATTCTTTCTAAAAAGGCTGGGCACATTTCTCAGTTATGCATGGACTCCCACAGGGTTAATCACTACCCAGTTAATTGCCCTGTTGTTTATATAGCCTCTGAGGACTGAAAACAAATACCCATGAAAGGCACAGTTCTGTACAAACTGCAGTCACTCGACGTTCCAAACCAAACTGTTGTCAAACAGCGAGGACTTGCTGAAACTTCAGAAGGGTTCCGAGAGCTGAGGTCAGTCACCCACCACGGATGACTGGGTCATACTGCTACCCATTGTACCTTATATGCCAAGGGGAGAACAGTGGTCCCTGCCTGTAAGGCACAAGGCCATGGGTTCTCACTCGGTTCTGCAGAGCTCTAACAAATGACCCCAGATTCCTTAAAACAACACAGATTTGTTATCTTACAATTCTGTAGATCCAAAGTTCAACATGAGTCTCACTGGGCTCAAATCCACGTGTTGATAAGCCTGCATTGCTTTCTTGCCTTTTCCAGCTGCTAGAGGTGGCCCAAGGAGCCCTGGTGGTGCAGGAATTAAAGCACTCAGCTGCTAATCAAAAGGTCGGAGATTCGAATTCACCAGCAGCTCTGTGGGAGAAAGATGTGGCACTTTGCTTCCATAAAGATTTACAGCCTTGGAAACCCTATGGGGCGGTTCTACCCTGTCCAACAGGGTCACTATAAGTTGGAATCGACTTGATGGCAGTGGGTTTTTTGTTTTTTGTTTTTTTATTGTACTTCAGGTGAAGGCTTACAGAACAAATAGTTTCTCATGAAACAGTAGTACATGTATTGTTTTATGACACTGGTTAACAACCCCACAACATGTCAACCCTCTAACTTCTCAACCTTTTTTTTTGGTGAAAATACACATAGCCAAAGATATTTCAAAAATTTCTGTATGCACAGTTCAGTGACATTGACTACACTCTTCCAGTTGTGCTGCTATTCTCACTTAAGATGAAGGCTTACAGAACAAAATAGTTTCTCATTTAACAGTTAGTACACATGTTGCCCTATGATGGTTAACGATCTCACAACAGATCAACAATATCCTTACTCAACCTTGGGTTCCCTATCACCAGCTTCCCTGTCCCCTTCTGCCTTCTGGCCCTTGTCACTGGGCTCCTGTACCTCTTTAGTCTCATTTGGTTTTACGGGGCTGTCCACTCCCAGGCTGAACGGTGAACCTCGGAGACAACTTCACCACTGAGCTAAAAGGGTGTCTGGGGGTCATACTCTCGGGGTTTCTCCAGACTCCTTTAGGCCAGTAAATCTGGTCTTTTTTTTGTGAGTTAGAATTATGTTCTACATCCTTCCCCAGCTGTGTCCAGAGCCCTCTGTTGTGATCCTGGGCAATGGGTTTTGTTGTTGTTGTTTAGAAGTGGCCCGCATTCCTTGACTCTTGGCCCCGTTCCTTCATCCCTGAAGACAGCAACATTGCATTACTATGACCAGTCTTTCAGAGTAACCTCCCTCTCTCTCTCCTCTTCTGCCTCCCTCTTCCTCTTTTAAGGACCCTTGATTAAGTTGGACCCATCCAAATAACCCAGAATAATCTCCCCATCTCAGGGTCCTTAACTTAATTATACTACAAAGTTATTTCCATGTAAGATAACATATTCAGAGGCTTCTGGGATTAGGTTGTGAACATCTTTGGGGGCCATTAGTTGGGACGGAAGTGGGAAATTAGAGCAGGCTTGGTAGGCAGACCTCCAGCCTCCCTACTCCCAGCTTTAACCAGGGCATCTTCAATCTTATCAAGCCTATGTATTGAGGTTTAGTATAAAATTTTGTTGGAAAATGAGTTCCAGTGCTATTAAAAAATAAAATAAAAAGGAAAAACCATCTTCTAATGCTCCTTTCTCATACTCATCCTGAATGGGGTCAAGGGAATGCCTTTGCTTTGTGAGGTATCTGCATGTCCTTAGGTGAGCAGACCACGGCCACGGAAGAGGGAGAGATCAGTGGCCCAGCTTTCTCATGTATTGAACACATGACCCTCCTTGACAGAGCATTATGCTCTAGTGAGCTTTGAATTACCTGGTGAGCCTGCCACCCTTCTTTCCACATGCTGTCCACAATAGTTTTCCACAGGGATGTGTCATTTCGCCTCCACTGGAGCACAGATGCACAGAGACCATTACAGATGACCATCTCTCTCTCTGTGGGACAGTCAGCAGAAGAGTATGCTTTCAGAGAAATGGGACAGGATGCTATCACAGCCTGAAGTATAAATTTAACTCCACTAAACTTTTCCTCTTGGGAAAAGTCCTGCGTGGCTTGGGCCTGCCTGTCACAGCCCATCAAAAATTTGTAGAAATCATTATTTGTGAAAGTAGTAAGATTACCATCAAGTAAAAGAATCTATTTGGAGTAGGAATTTTGGTTGCGTGCTCTTATGAATCATCCAGGTAAGGTGAGGCAGGTTCAGCTGCAGGAAGTTGTCCTTTTCCCAGAGGTCCTGAATATGCTAATGTGTCCATCACTCATGTTCAGCTGCCAACAGAGCATTCGCTTCCTAATCTGGAACTGAGGTGTATGTGTCTCAGGTTTACCGGGATTTGACTAGCCTCCTAAGTAAGTAATCAACCAAAAACCATGGGTAGGAAAAGGCAGGGGAAGGGGAAGAGGGTGAAGAAAGGGAGTTGAATGGGGAAAATCATTTTAATCTCGTTAGCAAATTAGGCTCTAGACCCCTAATAAGTCAAGAAGCCATGAGCATCTCATGGGAGATGGTTAACCTTGTATGTTTTACGGGGTCATTGAAATAGGAGCTCATTTATTAGACTTCCTTGATGGGGAGAGTTGTTGCCATAATAAATGGAGTTTTCTTCTTACACCTGTAGTTATAAAGTCCTGGGACTACTAAATGTAACCTATGTAAAGAAGGGTTAATATATGACCTTGGGACACTCTCCCGAACAAGCTGTTCCCTTTCTCAAGAAACGAGCAGAGTGATTGTTCACAGGACAGGAGGAGAGAATGCCCAGCCCTTGCAAACACAGAAAAGGAAAGCTCCACCTAGAAGTCGAATTGCTCTCTTGAAAACTGGGCTCTGCAAAAAATGCTTGTGGGAAGAGGGGCATTGTTTGGAGCCTGGAATTTCTTTGTATTTAGATATAGATTTTGATGGAGCCCACAATGCGGATACAACAGCAGAAGGAGGATTCAGGCCAAAACAAATCATACCACGGGCAGCTTGATTGATTAGACTCTTTGGGAAATGGGTGTTCTGGTTCACCAAGGGTTAGCAGAAATCTCTATTTTTGGTTTCAGCCTTTTCTGCTGCAAATCTTTCTAAAATGTTTTACTCTGAACTGCAGCCCAAGTAACTTACAGCGCAGTGAGGATAATTGCATCTTTTTCAGGGATTGAGGATCTTGTCTTGCATCCAGGATCATCACTCTGGACAGTTTGCTGTGTTTTGTCCTGTAAATATATGCACCTGTAATGTGTGTGTGTGTATAAAGTGAGAGAGAATGATTATGATTATTAAGCTGAATCTACAAATCTGTAATTGACCCCAGAATGTACTCTGGGCAGGGACAGATCATCCAATAGCCAAGGTAAGCACAGTGCTTGCCTTGCTTACCAGATCATCTGTAGTGAACAATTTTGCATTTTTTCACCACATCAAAGATATTGCTTCTAGTATGGCTGGCATCTGCCTCTCTCCCAGCCTCACAGAACCTTCTTACAGAATCAAAGCCTCTTTTCAAATTTACAATCCCTGACAGGGACGGATGACCCAGTCAGCAAGGTAAACAAGGGCTGACTTGTTGCTTACCTTGTTTATTGGGTCATTTACCCCTGACTCTGGGGATTGCTTAAAACAAACAAGCAAACTAACAACTGATCTACAGGATTGTGTTAGCTTGTTGTCACAATAATTTCATTTCTTTAGGAGTAACCAGGAATCCAGGCTTCATCACACTTGAGAAGCAGCAGGGCAGAGGAGAAGGAACACACACGAGCTTTGGGGTCAGACAGCTCTAGGTCCAAAGTCTGACTCTGCCATTTTCCACTCCTGTGACCTTAAGCAAGTCACTCCATCTTTCTGAGTTTAAGTTTGCTCATCTGCAAAATAGAGAATAAAGCCTACCTAGTTTGTTAGGAATGAAGATAATATATGTAGACTGCCCTGCACATACAAAACCAAACGCGTTGCTGTCAAGTCGATTCCAACTCATAGCAACTCTATAGGACAGGATAGAACTGTCCCATAGGGTTTCCAAGGCTGTAAATCTTTATGGAAGCAGACTGCCGCGTCTTTCTCCTGTGGGGCAGCTGGTTGGTTTGAACTGCCAGCCTTTCAGTTAGCAGCTGAGTGTTTAACCACTGTGCCATCAGGGCACCTTGCCTTGCACATAAAACCAAACCAAAACCCAAATCCGTTGCCATCGAGTCTGTTCTGACTCATAGTCACCCTATAGGACAGAGTAGAACTGCCCCATAATGTTTCCAAGGAGTGGCTGGTGGATTCGAACTGCTGTCAGAGCTCTTAACCACTGCACTACCAGGGCTCAGCGGCACACAATCCTGATGGCTGTTATTATTATTTTTAGCCTTGCTTATAAGGCATCTAACTGTCTCTTCTCCAAGTTTCCTAAGAGAGTGTGACTATCATGTGGTCCATTCTGAGATAGCAACAGCCATCTAGACGTTAGGCCAGGCAAGATGTGGGCACGCCAGGTTTGGAAATTCTGGAACAAAGTCTGCTTGTGTTTCATTTGGTAAAGTCTTTGTCAAAAATCATGCTGATGAGACATTCTGAAAAAAAAAAAGCAAGTGGTTGGGAAGAATGGGGAGCCCTGGCTGGTGACTGAGATAGCTAGCTGGTGCAAGGGTTGAAACCATTTGAGGCAGGAGTAACAGGAGGACCGGCTTTGTCTCTGCTTGATGGCTTCTTGCAAGCTTTATAGAAGAAAAAAAAAAAAAAGAATAAAAAAAAACTCATGGCAACCACTGCAGCCCATTTAATTCCAGTGAAACTTCCCTGTTCCAATACCCTCATCCATGCCTGGGCAGCCACACTGTGGTGAAGCCAGGTCTCTTCTGGTGGCACATCTGGCCTAACAGCTGGGTGGCCAAGGATGTGGATGGGTCGGGGGCTAACAAAACGTGGGGTGCAATCCTCAGCTGCCTAATATGCTTGTTTACCATCATCTGGAACATCTGGGTTTGCACAGCATGGGGCAGCCCTTGGAAACATCTTTAAATGCTGTCACCTTCCAGCACTCCAGCTGGTTTCATGGGGAGAAAGGAGATGGACCAGGCTGGGAGACTGGCAGGCCCACAGGGGGCCATTTGTTTGGGAAATTACAAAATTAGTGTCAGCAAACAGTGCACATCCTGCTGTGATCTTCGACTGGAAAGTAGGGAGGGAGAAGGGGCAGGTTTTCAGAGCCACACTTGCGGCAGCTCCAGGCTACTAGGCCAAGGAGCTTGGCAGCAAAAAGAAAGAGCAAGCGAGGAGGCAAGGCAGGGGGGAGGTGTTGAATACTGTGTTCCAATGAGTTTTGAAAGTTGTATTTTGTTTTGTTTCGAAGGAGTGCGTTAGAGAGCTGATAGTATGCGTACAGCGCATTCCTTAAAGGCCCAGACTTTAGAGTCAGATCGGAACAGACCTCCTAGCTCCGCTGCATTCTAGCTGCTTGACCTCGAGCAAGTGATTTTCCCCCTTTCTGCCTGTTCAGAGAATCAGCTCTAAAGAAAATGTCGGGATCTGTTGCACAGACAGAAGCAGGATGGCAAAGATACTCATCCACTTTTAAAGGGAGTCCATTGCAGTGAGAAGTTCACAATTAATCAGCAGTGCTAGTGGATTCCTTATCTGTTAAATGAGGATGATAGAGGTTGTTGTGAGAGAAAATACCTAAAGCACTTAGCAGAGCGCCCAGCTCCTAGTGAGTGTTCAATAAATGGCGGAGTCACAGGGTGGTGCAAACAGTTAATGTACTCGGCTGATAACTGGAAGGTTGGAGGTTCGAGTCCACCCAGAGGCTTCTGGGAAGAAAGGCCTGCTGATCTACTTCCAAAAGATCAGCCATTGAAAACTCTATGAAGTACAGTTCTGACATACATGGGGTCGCTATGAGTTGGAATAGACTGGACAGCAACTGGTAACAAGTGGTATTGTATAAAAGGCTATGCTGTAAGCTAACGATATAGCCACTGAGTCATGGACTCGATAGCCAGCCCACCAGGTCTCAAGCATGGTCCTGCCATGATTAGCTAACTGTAGAAAGTTAAATTCTCTGGGTTACATAAGTTAATATAGATTAGTGAGAACATTGTCTGGCACACAGTAAGTGCTGTGTAAGTGTTGGATATTATTATTGCTTAACAAGCCCCCTGGTCTTCCCTAGGATCTGCTATCTCTTCCTAGATTCTCTCCTTTGCTATTATTCCTGAGGAGCTTATGAGGACTCAGTAGTGCAGAGAAGCTAAATGTCTCTCAGTAACAATGTCCAAGGAACTGGGAATAAAGCCCAAATGCAAATGCAGTACCTGTGGATGCTCACGCAGCAGGTGCCCTTGTCTGAGTGTCTTCCTAAGGGCAGCTTTGATACAGGCAGGTGATGCCTACGGCCATTCCCACTATGCAAGCCATCAAACCCCTCTCCAAGGTCACAGAGAAAGTCAACGTCCTCCTTCAGGCTGGAAGCCTTGGCTCAATCCATTCCCCCAACACTCCCGTCTGGTACCTACATTGACAAAGTGCTTTGGACAAAGAAAGAGCACTATTAATACTAAGACCAAACAGCAGCCCTCCCTTCCCCTAGCCCAAAGGAATCTCTGCTGATGCATTTTAATTCTGGCCCATCACTTCCACTCTTATGCCAGCCCGTGGACTGACTGGGAGGCTAGCACTTCGTGACTCTGACTTGCTACAGTGCTTGCTGCCTTCCAGCCTGTGTGTAGGGATCGGCTTTAATGCAGAAGTGTGTGATATGTGCTGATAGAAGAAACAAGATGTCAAAAAAGGTCACTTGGTGTTAAAGAGAATCCAACACAGAGGGAAATTCATGGATTAAATTGCCAATAGTAATGGTTTCACGATTGAGCGATAAAAATAGGTGTTCTGGTTCCCTGAGAACTCAGTCCCCTGATTCACCACTTGTGTGGATGCTTTCTGATTGTGCCAGTGCCCATCTGGACTCAGCCCGATGAAGGACAGCTCTGGCTGCTATGACCGCCACATCGGGGTGGACTGCTCAGATGGCTTCAATGGTGGCTGTGAGCAGCTGTGCCTCCAGCAGATGGCGCCCTTCCCAGACGACCCCACCTTGTACAACATCCTCATGTTCTGTGGGTGAGTTGAGTTGCCAGTGAGGCCAGGGGCACTTCCCAGGACAAGGGACTTTCACTGCTAAACCAGGAAAGTAAACCTGAATGAGTTGGTCACCCTAGGCCAGCCCTTAGGCTCTGAGGCCGAGTCAGTAGGACAGGAAGAGGAGCACTTTTAAAGTCAGTATTGAGATGAAACTTAGGAAAAATCTAGTCTAATGCCTATAGTTGACAGATGAGGAAACAAAGCCTCAGGGATTTACTGCAAGGGGAAATTAACCAGGTGGTTTGCCTAAGTCATTGCCTACCTAAATCATTGGCTGCCTAATCCAGGATTTTTCCAACTGTGTTTTGTGGAGCTGTGTTCACCAGGGGTTTTTTGACAAAAGGGTTCTGTATCAAATCTTGGGAAAGATCGTGTGAAACTAATCAATTATCAAAAGAAAGGGGGGTTGGACTTTGGAGAAGTGGAAGCATATTTAAATTCTGCTCCCAAGGCCCCCACATTTTGTGCAGCCGTCCCTTCTCAGGCTTAATAATTCCTCAGTGCAGTTAAAGAGCGATTTCCTGTTGACAGCTCTTGCATTCACCTCATTTCAGTTCTTCTCAGGATAACTCTGTGAGGGAACGCTATCCCATTCTACAGATGAGAAAATGAAAGCACAGTGAGGCTAAGTGACTCCCTGAAGGCTGGGAAGTTGATAAGTGGGTGGGTCAGGACTAGAATGTAGACTTTCACTGATTTTTAAAAAATTCTGGTATCCTTTGAATTTATATCACTGACCAGAATTCTATTTAAAGACATTTTCATGCTGTATTTGTAAAGTAAATAAAGATCTGGCCCATTCTTCTACAGCCATACTTGGCTTGTCTATTCTTCCTTCCTTCCTTTCTTCTTCCTGCTTCCTTCCCTCCCTGTCTCCCCTTTTCTTTCTTCTCTTCTCTGCGCTCTCTCTCCCTTGCATGAGCTCTGGATCTAGCACTCCCCTCCCACCTGTCCAGAAGAATGCCTACTTCATACCACAAACCATGTGGGCCCCTGGGCTGCAAAGATGAATGACATGTAGTTCTTGCCTCCAAGGATCTCACGATCTAATAGGTTTGCAAAGAAAATCAATGTTTATAACAATAAAATGTGGTAGATTGTTGCTAAAAACCAGTGCCTGCTGAATAATCATGAAACAATTATTTAGTAGAGTTGCAATGTTATTTTATTGTTTCATTTTATTTTATTTCTTTGCAATTGAGCAATTTCCATATTCAATTTCTTGTAAAATCCCAGTTCACAAATAGAAGCTTGCTCTTAATTTTAGTGCTTTCTATAATGCTATCATTATGATTGACCCCAATCAATTAACAGAGGCGAATTCAGCCAAAGTTACATAGATTTATTTAATAAACGTATATTTGAGCACCTACTTTGTGCAGAGAACTAAGTTAGGTATCAGATGTAGGAGAAACAACAGGAGGTCCCAGCCCTCAAAGGAGTTTAAGTGGGAGACAAACCATGAACACAAAGTGGATGGGGGGACAGAGCACTGTGGAAGGGGAAGCTGTCAAGATGCTTAGGGTGGAGTTTATTTGAACCAACCAAATACTGTGTTACTGGGAAATACCATGTTATAGCTCAAGGAAGAAGCCAGTTCACTCTCTTGTAGCAGCTACTAGTCTGGAGCTGTAGAGTCCTGTATGGATCTCCAGCCACATCTGTTGCCTGGACTAATACAGTAGGTTCCTAACTGGGCTTTCTTTCCTGTTTCAATCAGAATTAGGTACACATGTCTGCTGAACACTCTCCAAGACACTATACGTATATATATATACATGTATATATGTATACAGCCTTTTAAAGGAAGTCCTGTTTTCAGGTTCTTATAAAGGCTGACCAAATTGCATGCACTTATCCATTAAAATGCACCGCTCACACTTGTTCACACAGATATGTAAGTGGTAAATGGGGAAAATAGCAGTTAAAACTACATTGACATGGGCCTCATTTGCACCTCTGCTACTACTAATATTGGCAACATTAAATGAGTACTTGCTATTTGCTAGGCATTCTATAAATTCTTTACATTCGGAACCTCATTTTATCTTCTCAACAACCCAGTGAAGCAAATACTGTTTTGTTTTTGCTGATGTTTTGTTTTTCCCCTTTACAGGTGTGGAAGCTGAAGCTCAGACAGGTTAATCAGTTGACCCAAGGTCAGCCAGTAAATGGCAGAGTCATTGCCATTACAATATTGGTTCTCAGTACTTAAAACTATAATTATTTCTTCCTCTACATAAGAGAGGGGTTTTATCTTATTACAACCATTAATGTAGATAGTAATAAATGATGTGTTTCAGTGTAATGAACATCTATAAATTTTCAATCTGTTAGATTTCTAAGGAGAGACTCAAATCAATATTCTTTTTAAATGATAGCTTTATCAAAGAAGCAGTTCTTACTTAGCTAACAAATGTATGTTCCTTTCACTATAACTACAAATAAGGCTCAGTTAATGATTTACGAGACATCAACCCGTGTTTACCAACATTAGCACTGCTTTTCCATTAGGGTAACTGTACGTGTATAATGGGGAGGATGCCAAGGAGATAGCTCTCAGTTAATGCACGTGAAACACCTCGTGTCCTAGCTTCTATTTAGTACAGGAAGGCTACTCTGAGTGGAGAGGGAGTTAATACGGGTTGATCTTATGTTTGGATACATTAAAACTGAACACAGCCAGGAGATGATAAATCTTTCTGATTTCTTAGTTGATTTGCCATGGATTAGAAATTTATTAATTTCTTAAGCACAGTGTCATTCCTTTTGCTGCCTAATTACCCTCCAAACAAATGTAGGGCCTGGCCATGTAGATGGTTCTTGAGAAAGGCTCTAGAATGTCTTGGGTTTAAATGTGTTAACTCATTTATAAGCAAATATCTAGTGATTCTTACATTAAACCTGTTTGGGAAACCATGCACATATTAGAGGAAAGAGCACCCTCAGAAGCTCTGAAAGCACCTATTTGCAAAGGAGAGGTGAGAGATTTGGTATGATCACATCATGGAAGGAAACTCAGTTCATAGGCTTAGGAAAATGAATTATAAAGGGGTCAAATCAAATTGCAATATTCATAATCTTTGACTATCCAACCCTCTCTCAGAGGCATATCTTCCCAATTCATTGAGTTGACTTGACCACATAGTTCATTGATGGAATAATTTCTTATCTTGGGTTTTCCACTATGTTAGGTGCATTGAGGATTACAAGCTTGGTGTAGATGGCCGCTCTTGCCAACTCATCACGGAGACCTGCCCAGAGGGAGGTGACTGTGGGGAAAGCAGGGAGCTCCCCATGAACCAGACCCTCTTTGGGGAGATGTTCTTTGGTTATAATAACCATTCCAAGGAAGTGGCCACTGGACAAGTGCTGAAAGGAACATTCAGGTGAATCTCACGTGCACAGAACTGATTGTTCAGAGCTGTTGATGAATTTTTTCCCTGAAAGAGTTGTCTTTTGTATGTGTGTGTGTATGTGTACTTTTTTTACCTTAAAAAAATATAGGTAACACAACATTTACCAAGTCAGCATTTGTCAGTTGTACAGTTCGACGAAACAATCTGTAAAAAGATATGTATCTTGGAGTCAAGCAAGCGTGATACTGCCTAGAAGGATAGGTCATGGCTCTCCCATGGTCTTCTCTAAGTCTACACTCCTCCTTCCAGAATGCAAGAACCAGGCTTCCTCTGGGTGAACAGTAAGGTGTTAAATGAACTTTTACCTTGCCTGGGCAGAGACTGCAAGATTTTTAATTTAAAAAAAAAAAAACCCGTTGCCATCGATTCGATTCCACTCATAGCAACCCTATAGGACAGAGTAGAACTGCCCCATAGAGTTTCCAAGGAGCACCTGGTGGATTTGAACTGCCGACCTTTTGGTTAGCAGCTGTACCACTTAACCACTATGCCACCAGGGTTTCCATTTTTAATAAAAGTCACCCAAAAATGCCCAGGTTCCATTTTCTGTCTGAGTGGAAGAACCAGTGTATGAGTCAGTCTGGAGTACTAGTTGACTCATGGTGACCCTAGTGTGTCAGAGGAGAACTGCACTTCGTAGGGTTTTCAATGGTTGATTTTTTGGAAGTGGGTTGCCAGGCCTTTCTTCCAAGGTTCTTCTGGGTGGACTCAAACCTCCAACCCTTTGGTTAGCAGTCGAATGAGTTAACTGTTTGCACCACCCAGGGACACACAGCCTAGAACAGTGGTTCTCAAAGTATGGTCCAAGATCCCTGAGGGTCCTTGAGATACATTCAAGAGGTCTGCAAGGTTCTGCCTTTTCCAACTACAGATAGACTGGATTTACTTCTTATAATTCAAATAATATATTGCAATAAACCGAATGCAGCTGTGAGACTCCAGTTGTCTTCTGTTAACTCAGATGTTTAAAAAATTTGCAAAACATGTAAAATAATGCCATTCTTCTCACCAGTTTTTTAGGGGGAAATATAGTTATTTTTCATAAAATATGTTAACATTTAATGGGTTTATTGTTATTTTTTAATAGAGTAGGTATTTTTAAAATGTCTAGTTTATTTTCTAATATAAATATTGATAGACATAACCCATATAAACAAAAGCTAATTGAAGGCTTCCATTATTTTTAAGGGTATAAGGGGTCTTGAGACCAAAATATTCCAAACCACTGATTTAGAATATTTCTAGAAGATCCTCCATTTGACCTCTGTCCCTGTTCTATCTTGGAATATTTGAATATATCTTCCTCAGAACCCATGGGAAAATTCTTTCCGGGAAATGAGGGTAATGATGATGATGTTGATGATAAGTAGTATTATGATATGTTATAATTCTGTAAGGAAGATGAAAAAGGAGGAAGATATTGAATAAGGAAGGTATAGAATGAGAATGTTGGTGGCTACCTGGGCCTATAATCTTGTGAGCAAACTAAGAGTAAATTTCTGAGCCAGTTCTTGTAGTCAGATGCTTTTTCTGTTACAGACAGGACACTTTAATATCTGCACTTTTAGCCTGGGAATTTGTTTGCCACAGGCAAGACTTGAGATGTCATAACTAATCTTGTAGTGGAGTGGTACCTGGATCCTTCACTGCAGCCTGGAAATGAATGTGAAGAGGACATCAGGGAGTAGGGCTGGGAAGGGAGGGAGAGAGGGAAAAATATTCCCTATTCTTTGAGTAGACCTCTTCAGCTGACTCATTTCTCGTCTCCCCCTGCCCCCACCCTACCTCCCATATCTGTGTGTGTTACTGCAGACATATATATTGAATGCGGTTGAGGGTGAGAGGAGCTTTGTGGCTCAGAAAGAATTTGTGCATTCTGGGTTGAAATATAGATTATCTGCCAAGGAGTGGGGTTCACCAGAACACTTAGAAAATATAAATCTGCTCCTGTTCCCAGGCAGAATAACTTTGCTCGAGGTTTAGACCAGCAACTGCCCGATGGCCTTGTGGTTGCCACTGTTCCACTGGAGAATCAGTGCCTTGAGGAAATTTCGGAGCCCACACCTGATCCCGACTTCCTGACTGGTGAGTGTACCTCCCCACCCTTATTTAACCAGCAAAAACCAGTAGCTCCCTATGGTTTCATAAAATCAAGACTCTTGACCTTCCATTTATTTTGGTTTCTAATCCAGTGATTTCCTTGATACTTAATTAAAACTCAGTCATAAAACTGAACACTAATAGGATAGTTCGTCAATAAATTTGTCAATATTATATAGTCATCTGCAAAATGGTCATAATAATACCTTTCCCTGCTAGTCTCTCAGTGATGCTTTGAAACAAATGAGCTAATAGATGTGTAAGAGTTCAGAGTTCTTGGTGGGATTAGAGGAAGTGACCAGGTCATCATAGGGGCATAAAGAGATGATGGATGGCTACTATAAACTAAAAGTCCATCATTGCTAATGTTGGGTTCCCTGGCAAGTCCTTATGGAGCAGTGTGAGGAAGTAGAAAATGATAGAGCTTTGCTGTCAGACAAACCTGGGTTTGAATCCTGGCTCTGCTACTTTCTAGCTGTGTGACATAGACAACGTAGTCTTTCTGGGTCTTATGATCACTCATCATAGGATGGGGATAATAACGCCTGTCCCCTATGTTGTTTTGTACCAAGTGACAGTCTCCCCCGGGCTCATTAGGGAATCAAGGTATGACTATGGTTGGAAGAGGCAGGAACCTCAGGGGAAATTTCTTTTTTCTGTGCCTCTAAAGACCCCCACTTAGCACCTCCTGTATGAAAGAAGAAATGTCAAGGTGCCCCATGGACACATGAGATGTAGCCACCTGGGACTCAGTATCACTTGCTGCAAGGCTGGACCTGAGCTCAATTCCATTGTTGGCTTTGCTTGTTTCTCCAGAATTTCCCCCCCACCCCGTCTCATTCTATACCTTCCTTATTCTTCTTTCCTCCTTTTTCTTCTTCCTTTCATAAAGAACGGATTGAGTTTAGGGTAGCCTCTTCCACATATCGAGTTATGTTCAAAACTTCAGTTTAGACCTGAATGGGATTAGAAGTAGGTCTGTCCAAGACCCTGTAGTAGAGTGATTAATAGACTCTGGAGCCTGATAGAGGGGATCCACTCCTTACTGGCTGTATGATCTTGGGAAAGTTACCTAACTTCTCTGTGCCCCAGTGTTTTTTATCTGTAAAAAATGAATATTATAATACCACCTTCTTCACAGAATTGATATGAAGAATAAATTAATATTTATAAAGCTTTAGAACAATTCTTGACACATAGTAAAATCTCTGTTTCTTAAATAAATAAATATATAAAGCAAGCAAGAAAGTAGTGTAACACTTCAATCTACCGAATAGGCTTTTCCCTATAGGAGGAGAGGGATCGAGAGAGAAAACAATTAGATATGTTCTGGGCCAGGATAAATCTCTTTGAAAGGCCTTTTACACACACTGACACCCCCCCCCCCCACCAAGCTGAAGAAATTAAAATGCAGCTTCTGGTCACATCCCTAAAGCCTACATCTCTAGCCTTAGGGAGTCTGGTTCCCACATTGTTTGCTGAGAAACACTTCCTATGCATTATACAAAATGCTTTGCAAAGGAGGTGTGTGATGGTACATACAAATAGGGTAATAAATCACTTGGCCTCTATTTAAAGACCCACCAGGACATCTGCTTCACACATTATAACTTATTGTGGAGGTAATAATCACCAGGCTAGGAAGACACCCAGAGTGGTCCTGGGTGCTACTTGAATCTTTTTGGGAAGAGTGAGTGGATAGATTTGGGAATTATCAGAACCTGTGTTTGGATCTACATCTTTGGAAATAAGGAAGAGACCTAGACTTGATCTTCATCCATAGCAGAAACCCCCCCACCCTGCCCCATGTCCTTGGACTTCCTCTAATTTGGCTTATTGGATGCAAAAGGAGTGGAAGAATGATCCAATAGGATACTTCCTTTTTCATGGTCTTGAGGCAGTGAAGTCTAACATTCCTAAAAGTATACAGGTAACTTTTCTTGACCTGGACACTTTTCTACCCAGTGTTTGCTTTCAATCTACTTTGATTAGGAAATGGGGCCAGTTACTCCAAGATCATGATGTCAGAAAACGTTGGATTTATTATAAAGCCTGGAATAGCTACAAGAATCTATTAAAGAGATAATCGCAAAAATTTATTCCATATTAACTCTCTAGCTTCTGGCAACATTTTAATTGCATCTTTCCTGGGAATCATACAGTGAATCTCATCATGTTGCGCTATCTCAAGCTTAGAGGATTTTAGAGCTAAAATGATCTTCACAATCTTCTATATCAGCATTTTCAAGTGTGTTTTTTCGTGAAAAACCGATGCTCCACTCATAAATAGATTCTATTTTCAAATACATTTGGAAAGATTGTATGTAGTATCCTTTCAGCAGTTTGCAACACTTTGCATAGACAAGGTTCAGAGAAATCCTCAAGTAAAGAAATCCATTTCACTTTATTTAACCCAGCAACCCCCAAACCTATTTAACTAGAGAATTTTTTTTTTTTTTTACAGGTAACACCTATTTCCATCTTGCAGAATTATTGGTTTGTAAAACACACTGAAAAATACTCATTTCTGTGTTTTATCTTGCCGATTGCTTTGCTCATCATCAAAATCACGGTTAAGAATTCTGAGCTTCATTGGCCTTTTTGAAGTTATAAGGCGAGAAAAAGAAAAGTCCAGAGGCAGGCTAAGGAGATAAAGGAGTATACTGGCCTCATTTATAAGATCGGTTGGGGGCCACAATCACTAAATCTGTGTGCAGATTTTGAGATCTGAGTTCTTTGAAACTTGTAGTAGTTCAACCAAAGGAAAAGGTCTCTTAGTTTTAGCACTTGGGGGATAATACATCCCTCTGACATTTCAAATAAAAGAACAAAGATTTTCTTCCTTCTTTCCTTCCTCCCTCCCTTCCTTTGAGATTGCATGTAATGTCTGTTCAGAATTTTTCTTTTTTAAATAATGTTCTTTCTCAAGAAAACATAGGTTGAGATGTTTTGTTTGAAACAGTCTTTCAGAATAATAATAAAATAAAATAAAAACCTAAAGCTGGCTGCACGTCAAGGGCACACTGAGAAAGAATCATATGACTCAGCTAGAAAAGATATAGTACTTAAAAATATCTTTTTTCTTTTTAGCTAATGGAAATATTATCTGCAAGTAAGCACAGAACCACATTTCCCAAGCATTAACACTTATGTAACTGTTTCCCTGAGTATGTTGTAGCATAAATGCATTCAGGGGAGTTGTTTAGCAGTTAAGTAGTGGAGTTCTGTTGTTTGGCTTATCCTGAATGGATGTAAGACAGTCATCCCCACCCCCAACCCGTGCTTATTCCTTTATTCTTTATTCCCTCCTTTGTTCTGAGCTAAAAACTAGGAAGTTACAATGAAAGCACCAATTAAGAAATGTCAGGTTTTCACAGTTAGGGGTGATGAGAAGGAGACAATGAGGAGGAGGATGAAGACTCCGACATTATGGAAATATACATGTATGGTGCTTTATCTTTTCTGAGAGTGCTTTTATACCAGTGTCTTTATTTTGTTCTCAAAACCTACCTGTAAAGTAGGTAGTCATGAATACCATCATCCCCACTTTACAAACATGAAAACTGAAATGGTGAATTGTCGTGCCCAAAGTCACATAGCTGGTTGGAATCACAGAATTGAAAAGGAAGCAAGAGATCATTGCAGCTAATCTCTCATTTGGGAGCAGTGGTGGTTCAGGGTTAGGTTTCTCACCTTCCATGCAGGAGACATGGGTTCAATTCCAGGCCAATGCACCTCAAGTGCAGTCACCACCCATCTGTCAGTAGAGGCTTGTATGTCTCTGTGATGCTGAACAGGTCTCAGCAGAGCTTCCAGACTAAGGCAGACTAAGAAGAAAGGCCTGGTGATCTACTTCTGAAAATCAGCCAGTGAAAACCCTATGAATCACGATGGTGCAATCTGCAAACAATCACGGGGATGGTGCAGAACCAGGCAGCATTTCGTTCTGTTGTGCATGGGGTCACCATGAGTTGGGGATCGACTCAATGGCACCTAACAAGAACAACATCCTCTCATTTTACAGATGAAACAAATGGGAACCAAAAGTCCCTTGGCCAAGTGGTCAGAGTGTAGATACTCAGGCCACTGTGACAGCCAGCCTGAAACCACTTCCTGTAGCAACAGAGCCAACATTAGAACTTTGGCCGCCTGATTTCTTGCCAGTTTCTTTCCCAGCTAGGAAACAATTCAGTTAAAGTGGGCTTTTTCTAATAAGTTGAAAATCTTCATTTATTGTGCTTGCTGTTTTTTATTAATAGACTTTTCAAAATAACAGCAAAGCTGATGAGTTCACATGACTAAAGAATTCATGTTATATAGAATAGTTCCACATGGCATACACATCTCAAACTTGAATTATCTGTATCTTTGAGGTTTGTGGCTGGAGTCTTAAACTTGTAAAATTAGAATTCCATTAGTATGCTTCTGAAGGCAACATAAAGATTAAAAGACAAAGTATATGGTAGGATACTGCCATTCCTAAACTTAATGACCTAAAAGGAGAAAATTTGGAAGAAAAAAGTACTGGCAACCTTCTCTTAGTTTCAGGTAACTTATCTTTGATTTTCTGAGATAAAATTTAAGCAATTGATTCACTAAGCATCATTCCTGACCTTTTTGCTTTTTTCCTTACCAATAATTATTCCCATATGATTCATGCAGAAATGGAAATTTGGTAATTACTGAGCTAATTTGATCAACGTTGACAATCAGCTAATTAATCCCGCCCCCTCTCCTTCTTTTTATGTATTAAGTTTGTTAACTTATCCTGTAGAAAACTTGGGTCAAAAGGACAGGACTAAAATATATATATATATATAATACGCACACACACACACATACACACACACACATATATATGTATATGTATGTATATATGTATATATTTGCCACTTTATATACACAGTCACTAATTCACTATATATATTGCCTTTATATTTGTGTGTATACTTTTATACATATTTATAAACATATATATATATGTATTTATTTATGTAATTCCCATGTAACAAACATTAGGCATAGAAATGAAGCTAAAATTGGTTTTCTAAACTTAGCAAGGTGATTTATTTTTATTTGCTGTGGCCTAATTATTTTGTTTCTATAGCGTTTTATATACATAGTAATGTCTAGAATTCAAATAGGGCAATGCTGTTTCTTGGAGGTGCTCAGTAAGAATGGCCCATTAATCACATCTCTAAAAGTCTCCAAGGATGTGTTTACTGAGAGTGACCTTGGTCAAATAACTTAACTTGTCAGAACCTCAGTTTCCCCATCGGTAAAAGGGAGAGCCATAAAGTGAAGTCCCTATCACACTGTCTGTCACATAGACAGCACTCAATACATGGCTGTTCCTGCCCCTTAATGACTTAGTCACCTTGACACTGTCCCTCCTGGTAAAGAAGAAATAAGCATTATCAGCCTCAGAGTAATTAAAACTTAAATATCAGACACAAATCAGTTAAATGGGACAGAAAAATCAATGTTATAAGGTATGTGAGCTGAGTCAATTATTGCAACTGTTAAACAGAGTAAAAATGTGAAGTGTTACAGTAAGCCTAGAGTTTAAATATAAATTCATTGAGGGGATAGGATACTAGAATGGCTGAGGACCCCAGCTCTGGATTCAGATACATCTGGATCCCATCCTGGCGCTACCTGGCTTAAGGCCGTTATGCAAACACCCTCTCAGAGCCTCTGTTTCCTCATTAAAAAATGGAAATAATAACACCTATCTCACAAGAATCGGATGGCTTAATATATGCAAAGTACTAAGCAAAATGCCTGGCACAGAGTAAGGGTTCAATAAATGATAGCTATTGTTACTCTGGTTCCAGAAATTCTCTTCATCAAAGAACACTTCATTATTTTCTCACAATTATGGCCCCTAACCTAATAGCATCGGGCATGGCTTTAGATTTGGAACTTGTAAATCCACCTGGCACGCTCAGCCTGCCTCTCCTCTGTTCCCAGGGATGGTGAACTTCAGCGAGGTGTCCGGATACCCTGTGCTGCAGCACTGGAAGGTGCGCTCTGTGATGTACCACATCAAGCTCAACCAAGTGACCATCTCTCAGGGTGAGCACGGCCGCACACTCTCTCGCCCACCTGCTCCTGGGGCTTGGATTCCTTTCCACGGAACAAGTCTTTTATCCTTTGGTTAAGGACACAACCTAAAATGTAGCTACTCCATGAGATACATAACCTATTCACTCAGATTCACCCTTAAGGGCAAATGGCTGAAATCAGATCCTTTTCTAGGTGTAAACTGTGAGTTTTATCTTGTACTGTAGAGGAGATAAAAAGGGCAAGGCTGGAAACACTGAAGATAAACGCCGGCCTTGTCATTTCTTCTGGGGTCACGTAGTGCGTGGAAGGCATATGCAGAAGCAGACTTTTTATAAATTGACAGAATAAAGCTTCCCAAGTGCAAAGAGTATAACATAGAGGTTCCACATAAGGAACAAAATAAGGGAAAAGGGCAAGAAAGCAGGGACAGGGGAAGGTGGGAAACAGCTTAAGGTTCCTAAAGAGCAAGTGAGAAAAAAATTGTACAGATGTAGATGTACATGTAGATATAATGAGATAGAGATACAGCCATAGCTATACCTGTTGGTTGCCGTTGAGTCAATTCTGACTCATAGTGACCCTACAGGACAAAGTAGAACTGTACCATAGCGTTTCCAAGGAGCAGCTGGTGGATTCGAACTGTCAACCTTTTGGTTAGCAGCCAAATGCTTAAGATATAGACATAGATATAGATACACACACACACACACACACACACACACACACACACGGAGTGAGAGAGAGAGGGAGAATGAGAGACAGAGTAGTGAATTCTAAACTTATCAACTTAGAACAAAGAGTTCTAAAACAGTGAGGCCCCTTATATTAGTATTCTTTACATTTTAGTGGTATAAATGTCTGAAATCAAAATTTTTCCTAGCATTTGAGCAAGTCCAATATGCAGGTTGCAAATGGGAAAATTTCTGCAACTAGGACCTTCATATAGGTATACTTTTCCCTTCTGCCCCAACCTCATGGGCTAGGAGAACATTACTCAATGCTTTCCTTCAAGGCTGCCAGAAGAATGTACCAGATCTGGTGTTTATGGTACAGAGTCTGGCAT
The DNA here is from genome assembly GCA_030035585.1 of Dugong dugon. Taxonomy (NCBI): domain Eukaryota; kingdom Metazoa; phylum Chordata; class Mammalia; order Sirenia; family Dugongidae; genus Dugong; species Dugong dugon. The sequence continues at coordinate 39,166,232 of CM057469.1, read as the reverse complement.
TGCTGTATTGCATAAACAGGTCATTGAAGTCAGCTAATATTGTTGACAAAGGAGGATAAGACAGGAGAGGTGTCTTAGGATCATCAATAGGGAGGTGGGGCCCCAGGGCTAACAGGAGGGAGGTAAAGGCCAAGGGACGTATGAAGAGTTGTGAAAAGTATACTCATAAAGGGTGAAGCTTTGTGTGGAGAGAAAGAAAATGCAGTAAGTGTATAAGACATTTCCATAGGGTGCAAAGGGACTCAGAACTTTTTTCTTTAAATACTAGAGTTCTTGGCAAGGAGGAGTTGGTAAGGGATCTTATGGAAGTAAACTCTACTGGTGCACAAAACACCTAGAAAGAACTAGCTCTTCATTCTGGGAAAACATGGCAGTAGAGACTCTACCCTATCCACATACTCAATTTGTACCTAGCACATATGCTGTGCATATCAAGTATTAGCAACCTGACATCTCTGTTGCTGGGCCTTTCAGAGTCACAAGATAGTGTCACATGATGCAGACTCTGCACTGTATGGTGCCATAGAAGCTTGGACTCTCGTAACTGTACCAGGCTCTGCTTTGCAATAATAGGACACAGGTGTGTACAATGAAGGCTTTATAAAGCTGAGGCAAGGTACAAAGATAATCTCTTTGGAAAATATTTTGTAGACTATCTTTCAGATGAGTATATTCCTCTTAAAACAGAGAAAGTGAACCCCAGGAGGTCTGATTGGTATGGAGGGTAAGGAGGCAAACAGACTTCTTTCCTCCATTTGCCATTTCCCGGTCCTTTACTTTTGATTTTTTGAAATGAAATATAAGCAGTTTATTAATGAATTTTCTTACCTTTCCTCTTCCCTTATCTTTCCATTACCCATTTCTGATGTCTGAAGGCAATATTTTGCAAACTTTTTTGGGCACACCCCACAGTGAGAATTCATTTAACATCGTGATCTTATACCTACACTCACACCCATATGCACACAACAGAGGCTTCATGAAGCGATACTTCATCTTACCATGTGAAATGTTCTCTGTTGGTATTTGTGTTTCTATTTTAGACTATGCTATTCTTTGTCTTTTTTCAACTGCTATTGTTTGAGCTCACTAAATTAATTTAATGTCATGACCTCTGATTTGAAAAAAAAAGCCACTGACTTAATGGGGAGGATTGGCAATGTTCTGCTTAACTTGCACGAAGTTAACAAAACAACCAACTGTCTTGATAAGAGATTCATTTAGGAACTGGAACATCTAGGTGAACTAAACGGAAACGTTTGCCTGAGAGTTCCAACTCTCCAATGTAATTTTCGACCGCATAGGCACTTCCACGTTTGGGACTGAATTGCCTGGGAATCCAGATACCTGCACTGTGAATTCTCATTCTTAACTCTTGGGTGATGTTTCCCTGTAGCCCTCAACAATGCTCTCCACTCCCTGGATGGGGCTACCTCTCGTGGGGATTTTGTGGCCTTGTTGGACCAGTTTGGCAACCATTACATCCAGGAAGCTATCTATGGCTTTGAGGAGTCCTGCTCTATCTGGTACCCAAACAAGCAGGTCCAGCGGCGACTCTGGCTAGAATATGAAGACATCAGCAAAGGTGAGTGACATGCTCATTGGCAAGTACTGACCACCCATGTGCTAGCCATAGGACCACACTTACGGAGTCTGCAGGCAAAGGACTAATTCACATGTTCCCTCAATGTCTCATGCCCATCCTTAAAATTTCTAAGATTTGGATACTAAAGCCAAATCTCACAATGGAAGTGTTGGGGCAATTTTAGATGCAGAATGGGGTCAAAACTATATGACCGCTGTGATGGTTATCATAGACGTAGTCCTCTAAAGAGTCTTACTAGCCACTATCCATTCTATTACCCAAGTGGGGACAAAGCATTAGACTGTTCTTATGGAGTGGTGGGGGAGAGGAGAGTGTTGTCATCTTCTCCAATACTCCTGCCTCCCAACGATCCCAGCCTGCACTGCTTGGCAACCCCTTACAGTAACTACATGGTGTCCCATGTTTAGGCTCATTTTTTCCAAATGATTTATGTTTTCAGTGCACCTACATTGGCCCAAATGCTTCTATAGCTCTGATAAACAGCCTCGCAAATAAATCCTTGTCCACTGTCCTGACGGCAAGTTAATATTTAGTCAAAATGAGTATAAGGAATTGGAATTATTCAAGCCTTTTGGCTTCATCCCCTGGTATAGTAGGCAGACTAACTGGTAAATTTGTATTCTGATCAACAAAGACTGGTTTAGAATTGTCATTCATGGAACTTCTTCTCCTGATCTAATCCTCATGGCATTCTAATGAGGCCAGATTGTGCACATGTGAATTGCTAGAGGGCAAGTGTTAAAATCAGCACAATGAAAACTCAAGAAATGGGTCATCTTAAGACTCATTAATCAGGGGCCCCTCTGAGAATGGGGTCCCTGGCTGTTAGAAGCGCTGCAGTGGGGCAAATAATGCCTTGGTGGTTGGGATGCTCTTGGTTCTCTGAGCGCCATACAAATCCTTGTTTTGTCTTGCTAAAGATGGTAGAATAGCATCAGCATGATGGCCTCTCTTCTGGCTGGGAATCTCCTCCCAGAAAAAGCAAAAGGCTTACATGTGGGCTGTAGCTGCTGTAGGTATTTCCCCTCAAGACTTGGTTCTTTTAAACATAAAGATATGACCACAGGCTTCTGGTATCCCTTCCAACTTCAGGACTGAAAATTTTTCTGATACCAATTTGCCAAGAGAGGAGTGTAATGTAAGCAAATGTAGATAAAACCAGTTTCAGCTGGCAAAGCTGTCTTATGTTTCCATGCCGGGGCCTAGGGATTGAACCAAAGGGATGAGTCTTCCTCTATTTCTATGCGACAGTGGTTCAAGGATTACTAGAGTCTGGGATCTCTGGGATATGAGAGTCTGACCTCACCCAGAGATCCTGGTTCTAACCTTCTTTTTTTTTTTCCTCTCAAGCCATCACTGTGTTCTTGAGGGCAGATGTTGAGCCCAAGAGGGAAATTTCCCCATGGCCTTGGCACTATGGCCTACCCTTCTTGATCTCAATCATCTCTTGCCACTCAGAAGCCAGTTTTGTTAAAGTCCAACTATTGGCTTTAGTATTCAAAAATATGAATTTGGGGGTTCAAACCTCTGACCTTTTGGTTAGCAGCTGAGCACTTAACCACTGTGCCACCAGAGCTTCTTAATGGCTTTACTTATTATTAATATTAAAATATATTCAAACAGGTTTGTGTGTCTTCTTTGATGTCCCTCAGTCTTCCATGTCTACCACTAACATTCTCCTGAGTGTTACCTCTGAGGCATAAGATTAATCTGTTTTATTGTTTGATCTGGATTTTATTCAAATATTTTTCTCCTCCCTAGACTAATTTTATTTTATTTCAAAAGCCTATGTGAGGGCATGCCACTGGTTATGAAATATTAGTGCATAAGGCAAAGAGTTTTTGTCTGCCCTTCTGCACTGTGAGAGGATTGGTACAGAATGGGATTTTACGCGCTTATGCCGCTGAATGTGCGGAGAGGACTATACTTTTCATGACACCCAAGTGACATACTTTTTAATCTCAAGTCCTTTGATTACAATGTTGTCACCTGCTCTAACTTTAAAACCCATCCATTGGAAAGGTGGTTTTCTCTGTTCTTTATTTCTGTACCTATGACCAGATACCTAAAATTGCTTATGGACTGAATAGGAAAGGAGGTTTATCAAGGGTGAAATAAAACGGAAAGAGCACAGGACTTTAAGGTTGGGCATCCAGCATCGGCCAGGTGACTGTGGGTTAGCCATGAACTATCTACACCTCGTCTATTATACCGTCTCTGGTCCCTTCCAGGGAGCTCTAGTGGCATGGTGGTTAAGAGCTCGGCTGCTAACCAAAAGGTAGGCAGTTCGAATCCACCAGCCACTCCTTGGAAACACTGTGGGGCAGTTCTGCTGTCTCCTGTAGGGTCACTATGAGTCAGAATCGACTCAACAGCAGCGGGTTTGGTTTGGTTGGTCCCTTCCAGCCCTGATAGTTTATGGATTCTTATGAATGTGGGAAGCTTCCTCAGATTAGGCATTTGGGTAAAGACTCTCCTCTTCTTTCTACAAAATCACGAGTCCATGCCTTGTTCAGTTTTAAATTTCCGGGGCCTGACACAGAGCCAGGCACATGATAAGCACTCAGTTCATGTTTACTGTTGTGGTTGTTGTTTGTGGTGGTGGTGGTGGTAATAGTAAAAGCCCCCTGACTGTGGTGACTTCCCATGTCGGTTTTATTAGAGACGTGTAAAATGCTTTCATTATGCCTGACTGATGAAAATTCAAAGATGGATGTTTTTGGTCAGATTTTCAGAAGGCAGGCTTCCATTCAATAGGTACTCATTTGTCATACTACCTCTATGTGTTTTGGCAGTGCCAATATTTAAGAGCACCTGTCTCTAGATAAGTCTGACTGAAGCCTATGAAAAATATACTTCCATTTCTTATTGTCTAAGATTAGCCTGTCTATCTTCAATTTTTTTTTTTTTTACAGAGCAAATAAAGAATACTAGAAATGAAATATCTCAACCTTATCTCTGTCCATTTCTAAACTTAGTTACATTGTCCCCCATAATCCTTTGCCCTCATGCCTCAAAAAATGTAGTGAGGTTCCTCCTCTTCAGGTTAACCTCTCTGCCTGTGTACGTGCTCCCATCCCACCCTGCTTCCTCTTGGGCCTCACTCATTATCTCCTTCTTTTTCATCTTTACAACCTCTTTAACCACTGACCTTACACCTGCCAAATAAATATCTTCCAAATAAATAATCTTTTTATAAACATGAGACCTTTTTTTTTTTTTTTTAACCACTGTTTCATTTCAATACATCACCACCAATTTCTTGAAAGAGTGGTTCATACTTTTATTCTCTACTTCCTCAACTCCATTTTACTTTTTAAATTATTGCTTTCAAACCCCTTCACTCCTAGACATAGCTCTGGAGAAGGAAATCAAGGGCTTCCTATTCAGAGGTCCACTGATAACTTTTCTGTGACCATTCCATTTAGCTCAGCTGAACAATTTGTCCCTCTTGACCACGTCCACCTTCAAAAATCTCTCTTTCCTTGGTGTCCCTGATGCTGCTTTGTCCAGATTCTCTTCCTAAATATGTGGCCTTTATTTTTCATTCTTTTTTTCCCTTATTCCTCTGAACAAATCATTTAAATTCTGGTCATTTTCCATGATTTCCTGCTTGGTGCTCTTCTCTTCTTCAGTGTTGCTGGAAGATTCTCTTCCACATCCCCTTAAACCTACCAGAATCCTCCTCTTTTCTCTGAAGTTCAAAACCTTCTTTGCCTTCTAGTGTTTAGCATTTCTGTATGGATGTTCTACAGGCCCCTCAGTGATCAACATCTTATTTCTCTTTTTTATTTCCACTTGTAGATTCACGAACTACATTGATGGGTCAAAATATAAAGTGAGGAGTGCTTCTTGATGCTGTCCTGTGTCTTCCACATTCAACCATTTGTGTTTGTCCTTTCACCACCTAAATATTTCTTTAACACGTTTCTCCTAGTCTCCATGTCTTTAAGGTTGTATTCATTTACAGTATCAGTTCTCATAAGAACTATTCAGATAGCTTCCTCATGTCCTTTTCTTCAGTTTCCCGCCACTCTACTCTGTTCTACACTCTACCATCAGTTATCTTTTTAATTGCAATTTAGTGACATCATTCTTCAGCTTAAGGCCCTTCGCTAACTCCTTACTGCCTTCTTAGCGTGGACAGTACAACTTAATGCCCTTATTAGTTTCCTATTGCTGCTGTAACAAGTTACCACAAACTTGGTGGCTTAAAACAACACAAATCTATTTGCTTACAGTTCTGTAGTCTGAAATCGGTTCCAGTAGGCTAAAGTCAAGATGTCAGCAGAGCTAGTTGCTGCTGGAAGCTCTAGGGAAAATCCTTTTCCTTGCTTTTTGCAGCTTTTGGAGACTGTCTCTGTTCCTTGACTTGTGAAATGTCTATATTGTCTTGGGTGAAAATGTATAAGGTTAAATGAATAACGCAAAACACACAATTGCATCGTGTAAACTACGGACCCAAGTTACCTATAAAATGTCTGGGAGGAAGTGCAAAACAATCTGAGCATTTCTTATTCATCTTTGAGTCTTCCTCTCTGACACATTGCCAGGCATGTAAGTAGTATCTATTGCCTATTGAAGGAATGAATCTTCCTTCTGTCTTGTTCTTATTTCAGAAACCAGTACAGAGCTATACATCTGTAGATGCCAGAAGTGACTGAGAAAAATTGAACCTCCTTCAAATAAGAACTTCCAGTGGCTTAATTTTAATCCTCCACCTGCCACACTAAGCACAATGCATTTCCTTTCTTTTTTTTTTTTATACTCTATTCAGGAGTGGATTTCATTGGGTCTTTTCCTTTCCAATATCACTTCCATTGTTACTTGAGATCTGACCTTTGCCATCACCTTTTTTTTCCATTGCTTTTGGTGCACATCAGTGGGGTTATCTGGGTTGACAAATTGCAATAAGCAAGCTCTTCCTTTCCACTGCATGTTCTAGTTCATAATCCTGTTTTTTTTCCTAACCAGTTGCTTCCTTTTCATGGGGAAAGCTGAGAAGAATGACTTCCTCTTCTTCCATGACAGAAGCTGAGAGTTCTTCCTCTAAGATGGCCTTTAGTTCTGAGTCGTCATAAGTCAAATTAGAGTTAGAAAAAGGAGTAAATCACCTTTGTGGCAGCGTATTTCCACCATGCAGGATGCCATATTTCCCACTTTCACCTGTTTGTTTTGGGGGGGATAAAGCCCAGAACAGACTCAGTTGGTCCCTCTCCCCAGACTTACAGCTGAGCCAAAAACAATGGCTGAATCTTCTGTCAACATCCAATCTTGGTCTGTGAGTGCTGGTCAGCAAAGTTCTGGTCTTGTATATTTTAGGCTGGTGGGAGTCCATAGTCTGACTTGCATAATTGTGCACATGGAGTGAAATATGCTGAAGTTAAGGACACATACTTACAGAACTCCAACAAAAAGTAATAACTGAAGTTTCTGTAATGCTTTTATAACCCTAGGGTTGCCAACCAGCTCCAAAAGTTCAGTCTATGCACATTCACAGCAAAGAAGTTAGCACTCAGGTGGTAAAATAATTACGGCATATAGCTGTATTCTTGAAATGATTGATTCATTCATTCTACGAGTGTATGCTGAGTGCCTGCCACATGCAAGGCTCTGCCATGAGCAGAGGGGACGCTTAGAGGAGACAGCTGTTCTCTGGCTTTCACAGATGGGCAGGGCTGATGAAGGTGCTGCCAAAGCTGTGCCCAGTGGTGCCATGGGCTGAGGCTCTGGAAGAAGCTCTAAGCTTTCCTAAGCATATGTGTGAGAATTTAATTTGAGCCTTCAAGTCCCTAGGCTCTGAGGCAATGAGTCTAGAGTAAACTGAATCAGTGGATTGAGGGAGAAATAATATTACCAAACATCTGCCTTTCTTTTTTTAAAGCACTTACTTTGAGCCAGGAACTTTTCTAAGCATGTTACATAGCTTTTCTCAATTAATCCTCAAACATACATCTAACTTCTCCTCTCCATTTTATGAATAAGGGAACAAAGGCTTAGGGAGTTTAAATAACTTGCATATGGTCATGTAACTAATAAGTAGCAGAGCCAGGACTAAAAAGAATGCCTTTACCTTGAGATATACTGGGAAATGAATCTATGCCATTTTGCCTACCACTGGCACCAAAAAAGAAAAGATAGAGTTATGAAGATTAGTGGACAAAATGAAATGGGAGCAGAACATAATTGTACTCCTGGAATGGGCAGTACCTGAGGCTAGACTACTAGTCTAAGGTGAAGCCACCTATGGCCACATGTCAACCGTGGTTAGATTTCATGGTGGAGCCACTGCCTTTTACCTTGAGTTTTCCAGATTTTTGATTGTTTGTTGGGGGACTTTGTTGGTCATGATCCATGATAATAACACAGTTACTGGATTTTTGCTGCCCTATGGAGCAGTGCCTCTTAAAATTTAATGTGAATATATGTATATCACCTGGAGTCTTGTTAAAATGGAGATTCTGATTCAGTATGTCTGAGTGGGGCCTGAGATTCTGCATTTTTAACAAGCCCCCAGTGCTGCTATTTCAAGGATCACATTCTGAATAGCATGACTATTCAGACTTTTCTCGAAGACCTACAGGCAGTGGGCTCCCTTATTGCCCCTGTTCTTCCTGTCCAGTGCTTGGACTTCAACACTAGAGTCACGACACAGTGGCCTCCAGGGTCATGTCCTGGTGTTATCACCATGCCGGAGTGGCACAGGCAGAAGGACTATTCTGAAAGATCTCCCCTTTGAACCAGGACTTTTCTCGATTAAGCCATTGATCATTAGGCGTGTGTGCAGAAAGTAGCTTGTGTGCAGAATCAGAGACTTAATCCCCCAGGCACTGAAAGGAATTGGAAACATGCCAACAATCAGGATTAAAGACGATAAATTGGTTTTTTTTTTTTTTTATCCTCTGTGCTGTAGGCAACACTGTCCTCGCCGTATGAGCTCCAGCAGTCTAGGTTGTCTAAAAGAGTATTCAAAAGAGGCCCACATTTTTTTCTTCTAGAAACTATGAATTATTATAGAGTTTGACATTTTAACCTGGATAGTATTTTCGTTGATGGGACAATTCTGGTGGTGGTGTCAAACCCCTTTTATATTATTATGGCTTGACAACAATCACTTATTGTCCATAGCATACAATCCGGAAGTTAATTATAGAGTATTCTGGATTATTCTTAATTTCTCCAAATGTATATGTTTTGCCATCACAACTTGATTGATTGCTTCCTAAAAGTGGGCCTGTTCATTCCTTTATTCAGCAAGTACCTACTGAGCACTTTCTGTATCTAGGCACTTGTCTAGACACTGGGCATATGATGGTGAATGAGACAGAAGAGGTTCCTGCTTTTATGGAGATTATATCCTAGTGCAGAGGGACAGACAATGGCAAGTTAAAAAATCATTGAAAGCAATAATTTCAGATAGTGATAGATGCTTTGCAAAAAATAAAAACAGGTGATGTGACAGAGGTTGACTGGAGAATCAGGGCTGATTAGCATGGGAAGGATGTGTGGCAGAGAAGGCCTTGGTGAGGGTGATGAGTGGTGATTTTGAGCTAAGACCTGTAAGATAAGAAGGAGCAGGCCATGCAGAGATCTGGGAGCGGAACAATCCAGGCAGAGGAAATAGCAAAAGCAAAGGCTTTACATATTTGTTTAATTCCCGTAGCTCCTAACATAATATAGGGCACATAGGTGGTGCTTCGTAAATGTCAGACTGATAACCAGCATGGTTCTGGAGAACAGAGAGGCTTGACTTCTCTGATAGAATATGAAAAGAAGAAGCTCAACCTTTGGCCAAGCTTCCTCTGTTTCCTGGATTCAGCAAGCTAAAATGGCACCAATTTGTTAAGCCCATTCACTTTTATCCAACATGTAGATCAAGGTCCAAATGGGGTGGTCATTGTGAAATAAGTGTGTGGCTAGAGGATTAATAGCACAAGACATTTATCTACCAGGCTTTTTATTTTTATTAAGTTATGGGCTCCGTTCTACAACTTGTAGTTTATGTCTGCAAGAAATAAGTTGGAAAAACAAGATTACAAGAGAAAGGGTGATGCAAGGGAAGATTTTCCACCAAATGTGAGAACCTGAACTGGACGTCACTTGTGGTTTTTCACATCTTTGCGTGAAAACACAGTAAGATATCTGTCTCTATTGCTCGACCTACTCTAAGGCAGCACGGTGAGGAGAAAGAGCACTGCCCAGGGAGTCAGAAGACCTGGGTTCTTTGTCTCAGTTGAGCCATTAACCAGTTGACTGACCTTGGGCAAATGATTTAACCCTCTTCAAAATAATCTTCTCATCTGTATAAGAACTAACTTGCATTAGATGATAGTTAGAGTTTCTTCTACTTCCAATCTTCTGTGACTCTATAATCTCAGCGAATGATATCCACTTCTCATAACAGCAGACAACATTTAATCATGCCTGGCTCAAGGCTGAATAGGTTAGCTCAACTGATGTTATAATGACAGCAGTTTGATGTAGGTGTTTGTAGAATGGGTTAAAAGTCATACAGATCTGCATGTAAATTATTGATATAAAATGATGACATATAAAGAGTAACATCTAGCACCTGGTAAGCAGTTAATACATGGTGACTCATGTTATTACTGTTACTACTATTATTATTAGCATTATTTGAATTAAAATTACAGTACAGCTCACTATTTTTGAACAAAATAGTAACTGATAAAAATTCCAAATGGATGCCAGTGAGACTTAGCCCAGGTGAAAGTCACTCGTCTTCACAGATATATGATTGTATATTTCAGAATGCACAGTTGCCTACTAACCAGACTGATGGAACAGGCATTCAAAACTCCATGACAAGAATCAGGATCAGTATCACATTCTTTGCCAACCATTTTCCGTCTCAGTTGTAGCCCCTTTGCTGGGAAAAGGCCAGAAAGTAAACTCCATTTCTCCCACTCATATGGGAGAGATTTTTCAGGGGACCGTAAGAATGTGCCCTCCATGGAGTAGGGCCCCTGGGGAAGCTTTTGGATGAGCAGCCTGGGTGTTACTACCTTTTAAGTGCAAAGGAGCTGTCAGGCGCATCTACCAAAAGGAGAAAAACTCATGGAAGTGTCCAGTTCTATCAGCCTTTCCTTCCACCTGTGATTCAAAGTCCTCACCTCTGGGCTTCACTGCCTGTATACAGATGCAGACACTTGTGCTCCAGAGGGGGGAGCCTGGCCCTATTAACAACCCAAGTTCAAACATGAGTGGATGTTGGGGTTGAGGGATGACTTATAAGTAGGTTTTGTGTTTTTGTTAGGCCAATCAATTGTCCCAATTTCAAGTAATCTTGTTTCAGAGGAACATTTTTGTGTTCTTGGAAGTATGAGTAGGTCAATGGCTGCCGAAAGGTGAGGGCCATGGCTACACATCTTGAATAATTTCCCGGACTCCCACTCCATCTCTTGCAATGCATAATGCCACACACAGCATCTAGCAGGCATTCAACAAATATTTGTTGAAAGAATACATAAGTAAATGCCATGTTTTTTCTCTTCCTCTCCCCTTTCCAAAGGAAATGCCAGCATACTGGCCTAAGACAGCATCTGCCCAAACAACCTCCCCCTCCACTTTCTGACTCTAGCCATTCATTTCTTCTCCCATATCTCCAGGTTTTACTGGTGTGTGTGCATGTGCGTGTGTGCATGCATGTGTGTGTATAATACCATGTCCTACTTCTGATTTGTGATTGTTAATCTTCAGTTTCCAGCTACCACTTAATGTTGTAAGAGCCAATAGTAGTAGTCTTTCTTTACCACCCTTCCTACACCAAAACAAACCTGTTGCCATCAAGTCAAGTCAATTCTGACTCATAGCAACTGTATAGGACAGAGTAGAACTGCCCCATAGGGTTTCCAAGGAGCAGCTGGTGGATTCCAACTGCCCAACTTTTCGTTAGCAGCTGAGCTCTTAACCACTGTGCCACCAGAGTGCCTCCCATCCTATAGCTACTTTTATTTTATAAAGTGAGCAGGATGGGTTTCTTTGTGGGTGGTGAGAGGATATATGTTAGGTCTAACGTGAAATCTGTACTTCGACTGAAACCCACGACGAAGGGTGCTTGCCCTAAGCCAACATAAAGAAACCTCTTTCATCTGAGCTCATCTGTTGAGCCATCAGCCGTTTCTAGTCCACTTTTAGTTCTCACTCCTCTGTTGTCAGAGACAGAGTTTCCCTGAAGCTCATGGAACCTTTTAGAAGTTAGTTCAGTTATTAACTAGTTGCCGCTGAGTCAACTGTGACTCATGGTGACCCCATGTGTGTCAGAGTAGAACTGTACCCTGTAGGGTTTTCAGTGGTTGATTTTTTGGAATCGGATCACCAGGCCTTTTTTCCAAAGTGCTTCTGGGTGGACTTGAACCTCCAGCCTTTTGGTTAGCAGCTGAGCACATTAACCAACCATTTATACCACTCAGCGACTCCGGTTCAATGATTAGAAGACGTACGTTAACGAGGAAAATTAAAAATAAGTAAGAAAAAACTAAGGAAACCAGCAGTAAATACGTTAGGTAAGTATTAAGTAATTAAATTTTTTAAAAAAAGAGGGTAGTGACATCATTTTCAAACCTGGCCCTACCTGCCAGCTATACAACAAGATGCAGGTGATTAATAGTACAACAGTCAAAGGCCCCGGAATATATCATTTATGTCTCCATTGCTGATGACTAGAAGATAGTTTTCCAACCAGATCCACTTCCATCTTAAACATTACCAGGTGTATTTTCACTTTACTACTAATGAATTGTAGCCTGCAGAGTCAGTGCTGTGTAAGTCTCAGTTGGAAGCCGTGGAGGGAAGGCTATGCATTCCTTTGCAAGGTAATGGTATTTATGGATTTATTAAAAAATGTGTATTGAGTGTCTACTGTGGATCAGGCACTGGCTAGGCATCGGGAATACAATGGTGAATAAAAGAAGGCTCCTAATCCACTGTGGAATTCTAGATGGTAAAGATGTAACTGTTTCATTTGCCAGCCTCCTCTTGTGTCTTCTCTCCTTGTAATTGGCTTGTCAGTATTGATAGGACAGCTTGGCTAAGTCCTCAGGAGAACCCAGCGAAGAAGACAGGAAAGACGTTGCAAGGTCCAGAACACACCGCCCACCTTGAGCTGTTGTTAGTTGCTGTCAAGTCAATTCCAACTCATGGTGACCTCTTGTGTGTTAGAGGAGAACTGTGCTACATAGGATTTTCAATGGCTGTGATCTTCTGAGGCGCCTGTGGGTGGGTTTGAACCATCAACCTTTTGGCTAGTAGTTGAGTGCTTAACCATTTGTGCCCCTCAGTTGTCCCCCCCCCCCCATTGAGAGTCCATCCCTCTTTTTGGAGAATTTCTCAGAGACCAGTGTTTGTGTACATTCTCTTAACTACCAAAGTGCCTATACTGAAGGTAGCTGCACTCAGGGAGATTCTGAAGGTAGCTAAGGGGATACATCTGGAGAGCTATGGATGAAAGATACCTTCTTCGCAACATAAAGCATTTCTGGAGAGATGATTTACAGGGCTAAATTGGAACATCTCTGGGACACGTGGGATGTCCCAAACCGCCACCTTGCAGCTTTGGGAGGGGTTGTTTGTAGACTACTCATGGTCTGCTAGCAGCCCACTGAGACTGGAGAGGCGACCAAGGGAAAGGGCCTGAGTTAGGTCTAACTTTCTGGGCCCTCATGCCCTGAAGCCCCGGAAAGTGGTCACACTTGGCTGTCGTTTAAGTCCAACATAATTAGAAAGCAACAGAAAGCTCAGCCAAGTCATAACAATACAGAGCCTATCAATATGCGTAAGTCTGGCAAGAGACCACTTTCATTCCACTTATTTAGAATTTAATGCCAAGAGAGCCCCCTGTGAAAACAAATGCAAAAACCAAGCAGGTTCAAAAAGACCTTAAAATATTTTTACTTTTGCTGATTCAGAAAGAAGAAAGGAAAAAAGAAAGGTAGGAAGAAACATTTCTTTAGCTCAATCTTTCCATTAATCCGCCCGTTAAAATATGTGCTTTGTGGGTGAAATGTAAAACGGGACAGGGGAGACAGTGTAATGGGGTAAACCAACAGCTTGGACTCCCTGGACATTTCTCTGCATCCTTGAGGTTTTTCTCTCCTCAGGTTTATTCTACAGAGGCAGCATATATATTCTCTCGTTGTATGTGCCCCCACTGGCCAGGCTGACTACCATGGTCCCTGCTGTCAATTTATTACAAGTCTAGTCGATTACTGCGGTAATTGGTTCTGTATATATTGATGTGTTTGGGGCATTTACGGCTTTATGTATTTTAATTTGGTCTGTTTGGCATCTTCCCTTGGAGAGCAGGGACTCTGTCCCTACTTCTTTGCAACTCCCTGTAGGTGTTGCCATAGATTCTGCTCACATTCGATGGAATGTGGGTTCACATACAATATTGATCACAGTAATATGCAGGAGGATAATCAGGAAACGCCAGCCCCCAGGCTATACTTGATCCCTGCCTTTTTCTACAGCACCACATAGAAAGAAGAGGTGTAAGTCCCTCAGATTTTCCACAGTACCTTTCTTCAAGGACAATTATCATGTTTGAGTCTGTACAGATCATGTATCCTGCATTCACTGGGCTGGTAGTAGAGGTCATTAATGACCTACAGATCAAAATAAAAGGAAAATGAGACCAAGAAAATCTGTTATTACTCAAACAATCATTCATTTAATTTTTTTTTCATTTATGTATTAGTGAATCAATAAATATTTGTTGTCTACTTTGTGTCAGGCATTGGGCAAACGATGCTGTAGAAGAGACATGATCCCTGCTCTCCTTCCACTTATTTAGAATTTAATAATGGGCCAGCCAAGAGGGACACAGAATACAAGCAAGTAAATAACAAATAAAACAAAACAATTACACATTGAATGGGAGATGAAGGTAATGAAGAAGTTTCCGTGATAGAGTAGCAGAGGTGGTGGCCCCTTTAGAGGGAGTGGTGGGAGGAGCCCTTGTGGGACAGTAGTTAAACATTTGGCCTCTAACCAAAAGGTCAGTAGTTCAAACCCACAAGCCGCTCTGTGGGAGAAAGATGTGTCAGTCTGCTTCTGTAAAGATTTACAGCCTTGGAAACCCCATGGGGCAGTTCTACTCTGTCCTATAGGGTCACTATGAGTCAGAATCGACTCCACGGTTTGGTTTTGGTCAGGGAAGGCCTGCCTGAGGAAGCAGCACTTATGCTGAGACATGGAAAATAAGCTACAGGAAAGGCGTCCCAGGAGGAAATGGTCAGTGCGAAGACCTGAGGTGGGGAGACTAGTGGGGTCGGATCCGAGTGAGCAAAGGAAAAGTGGCCAGGCGTGAGGCTAGAAAGGCTGGGGAGTGCCCTGCAGAGCCACACAGACCCCAGCTAGGACACTGGGTAGGAAGCCACTGAGAGGAATGTCCCAGTCAGATGTATGTTTTGGAATCACTCCTGCACTGGGTGGAGGATGGGCTCAAGGGAAGCCAGAGTGAATGCGGGGACACTGTTAGGGACCTAAAGCAATAACACAGGCCGTGGGGAAGGAGAGGAAAGAACAGATCTAGATATGATTAGGGGACAGAGGGACTTGGTGTTAGGGTTGATATGGTAGAGGGAGGAGCAGGAGAAGAGGAATCGTAGATAGTTTCTAGATTTTTACTTTAGCACCTGATTGTATAGAAGCGCACTTTACTAGTTTAGGGGAGATGGGAAGGAATAAACTGACGAGTGTGGGAATAGAAAGTTGCAGGTGGACTTGGCAAATTTGAATTGCCATAGAGACATCCAAGTGGAGAAGTCAAGTTTGCCATTGGATATGGTCTGGAGCTCAGAAGAGAGGTCAAAGCTGGAGATGTAGATCTGCGAGTGTGAAGATTCAGCTAGTATCTGAAGCCCTGGGAATGGACGAGCTCACCTAGAGAGGAAGACAGAGAAGAGTCACAGGCCCAGCACCAAGCCCTGAGAGCTCCCACAGGTAGAGGAGGTTGGGGAGGGCCAGGAGGCAGACAGCAAAGGAGAGTATGAAGGAACAGTTCAAGTAAGGTGAGTGTTTCAAGGATGAAGTGAATAGCTGTGTCTCATCTTGCTGAGAGGTTGAGTGAGATTAGTAGGCCAGACTCTATTACTTGCACTTAAGTTGACTCCAACTCATGTGATCCCATGTGTATCAGAGTAGAACCGTGCTGCATAGAGTTTTCAATAGTTTATTTTTCAGAAGTAGATCTCCAGGCACTTCAGGATGGACTCGAACTTCCAACCTTGCGGTTAGTAGCCAAACCCGTTAACTATTTACACCAACCAGGGACTCCCTAGTTCACTTAGAGTATCATAAAATATTACAATTGCAAGAGCCCTGAAAAATGATGATAGTGGTAATGTATATGAAGGAATATACAGTTATTCATATTTTTCACATACACTGCATTTCTCACCACCTTATGAAGTAAGGAGGTGGGTGATGTATTATGACCCCGTTTGGTGAACGGTATTCTGTGGGTTGTGCTCAGTCACAATGGCTTTGCTTTCAATAGTAAAATCAGGAAAAACCCATTGCCACTGAGTCGAATCTGACTCATAGCGACCCTGTAGGACAGAGTAGACCTGCCCCATAGGGTTTCCAAGGAGCAGCTGGTAGATGTAACGGCCGACCTTTTGGTTGGCAGCTGAGCTCTTAGACACCTTCCGAATCAGGGCTTTTTTCCTTGGGACATCTCCAAGGTGAGTGTGTCATTCCTATGGCTGATGGGCAGTAGAATAATTTCCCACTCAGGACACCTGCCTACAGACCTTGTGTCCTTGCCCTAGGGCTTCCCTCTCCTCCAACTGGCAGTCTAGCACCCCTGGCTCCAGAGGGGAGGCCTACAACGTGCAGACACTAGTCTGTACTCACAGAGTGTAGCAGAACTGGATCTGGAACCCAGGGCTTGATAACCCATCATCCTTGCCTCCCAGAGCTATACATTTGTTTTCCCATGTGCTAAAAACCAGGAGTGCTCTGTGGTCTTGTTCTAATACCTGGGTATGTCTCCTTGACCTTTGGAACAGCTCACAATGCTGCCCAGGATAAATCACCCCTTCCCATAGGATGACAGATCAGGCAGGAAGGAGACCATCCACTCTTAACAGTGTTATTATAACTAAACCAAAAAAACCCAAACCTGTTATCGAGTTGATTCCAACTCATAACAACCCTATAGGACAGAGTAGAACTGCCCCATAGGGTTTCCAAGGAGCAGCTGGTGGATTCGAACTGCTGAACTTTTGGTTAGCAGCCAAACTCTTAACAATTGCGCCACCATGGCAGCTCCGTTATTATAACTAGGCGATGTGAATTTAATAGCTAACAAAATAAAAACTTCCTCTGCCAGTTCTTATTTTGCTGTCCCAACCTTGGAGAGAGCGTTCTACCCCACAATTCGATACACATTTATTAAATACCTACTGCTAAATGTGTATTGAGTGCCAGGTCCTATGCTAAGTGATGGGAATACATTGATGAATAAGAGTCAGGCCCTGCCCTGGAGTTGTTCGTAAAATATCTGGGAAGGAGTCCAGTAAACCAGAAATTACAATAAAGTGTGGTAAGGGCTATACGAGACATGAGAATAGGGAGCTCTGAAGAGGGGCTCCTAAACCTGACCGGGGCAGGGACTTGACAAGAACCTTCTTAGGGGTGGAAGTGTTGCCTACGCAGAGTGATGGACGGTGAGTGAGCATCAGTCAGGTAGACTTGGGGGGAGGGGTATTCTAAACAGGAAAAAGGCAAGACACATGAAACACAGAGGTATGAGAAAACATGGATATCTCAGAAATGGCAAAAATGTCCACCCGGAGCATATTGGGAAATGCAGGGAATGAGGCCAGGTTTCAAAGGTCACCTGCTATGCCCTATTGTCTGATTTTTATCTTAAAGTCCTTTGAGAGTTGTTGATGGATTTCAGTAAAGAAAAGACTTGGTCTGGTTGTGCTTTAGAAACATACATCTGATAACAATGTGGAGGATGGTTGGGAGATGTGAAAACTAGAAATAGGTTGACCAGTCAGGAAAATTTTGGAGTAAACCCAGTGGGAATTGCTGAGGGTCTGGACTACACAGGAATAAATGTCAAGTGGATGATGAATGTGACAGTAATTTCAGAAATATAACCAATAGGTGCCTCTTTGGACTTGGAGGGTGAAGATATAGTTGTTGTTGTGTCCTGTGGTGTCGATTTTCAGCTCATAATGAACCCATGTGTCAGAGTAGAACTGCCCCGTAAAGTTTTCTAGGCTATGACCTTTATGGGAGCAGATCACCAGGTCTTTTCTCCCGAGGAGCCTCTGCGTGGGTTTGAGCCTCCAGACTTTCAGTTAGCAGCTGTCTTAGTCATCTAGTGCTGCTGTAACAGAAATACAAGTGGATGCTTTAACAAAAAGAAGTTTATTTCCTCACAGTAAAGTAGGCTAAAAGTCCGAATTCATGGCGTCAGCTCCAGGGGAAGGCTTTCTCTCTCTGTCGGCCTTCTTGTCAGTCTTCCTCAGGACTAGGAGCTTCTCTGCTCAGGGACCCTAGGTCCAAAGGACATGCTTTGCTCCCAGCACTGCTTTCTTGGTGGTATGAGGTCGCCCACTCTCTGCTTGCTTCCCTTTCCTTTTATCTCTTGTAAGATAAAAGGTGGTACAGGCCACACCCCAGGGAAACTCCCTTTGCGTTGGATCAGAGATGTGACCTTAGTAAGGGTGTTACAATCCCACCCTAATCCTCTTTAAAATAAAATTACAATCACAAAATGGAGGACAACCACACCATACTGGGAATCATGGCCCAGCCAAATTGATAACCCATTTTGGGGGGGACATACTTCAATCCATGACAGCAGCCAAGCACTTAACTATTGTACCACTAGGGCTCCTTATGAAGATGGAGTAAATCATGGCAAAGCCTGTTGTTGTTAGCTTCTGTCAAGTAGATTCTGACTCCATAGCATTTTTAAGGCTGTGACCTTTCAGAAGTAGATCTCCAGGCTTGTCTTCTGAGGTGCCTCTGGGTGGGTTCGAACTGCCAACATTTCAGCTAGTAGTCTGAAGTGCTTAACCATTTGTGCCGCTCAGGGAAATCTCCTAGGCAGGTATCAATGAAAAACCTGTAGACCCTGTAATGACTTCTCCAATCATGGCTGTTACTGAATTGTTTCCCCCGAAAAAAAGTATGTTGAAGTCCTAAACTGTGGTACCTGTGAACATGACCTTGTTAATAGATGAGGGTCTTTGAAGATGTTATCAATTAACATGAGGTCATACCAGAGTGGAGTGAGTCCTAATCAAATCATAATCAACCAGTTGACCTTGAGTTGATTTTGACTCATGATGACCCTATATGTGTCAGAATAGAACTGTGCTTCATGAGGTTTTCAATGACTGCTTCTTCAGAAGTAGATCACGAGATCTTTCTTCTGAGAGGCCTCTGGATGGACTCAAACCTCCAACCTCTTTTTTAGCAGCTAAGTGTGTTATCCATTTGCACCATCCAGGGACCACAATCCAATTACAGTGATGTCCTTATAAAAGAGGGGAAAAGATGGAGAGAGACAAACAGAGCCAGCATGGCCATGTGAAGATGAATCTACATGCCAAGGAACACCTGGGGCTACCAGGCTCTAAAAGAGACAAAGTCTTCTCCTAGAGTCTTTGGAGAGAGCGTGGCCCCCCTGACATCCAGAATTCAGACTACTAGCCTCCAAAACTGTGAGACAATAAATTCCTGTTCCTGTAAGTCATCCACTTTGAGGTACTTTGTTACAGCAGCTCCAGGAAACTAATACAATGGCACAGCAAGAACTTAAAGATCTGAAGCCCAGACATTAAACGTGGGTAACACGGATTGCTGAGTAGCAAAATCATTGCCTTTTATGATCCTACAGTTTGCTTCTGGATGCTGACATGGCCAAAGACACCAAAAGCAACAAACTCACCTTTCTGGAGTGTCTATCATAGCCATATTTCATTCTGTGGGGTCTCCCGGACTGTAGGCGCACCTTTCTTGAGATATAAAGGAGGAAAGAGGAACCTGTGGAGTGCCAGGGTAGTGCTAACAGTTAAGTGCTTGACTACTAACAGAAAGGATGGTGGTTCAAACCCACCCAGTGGCACTTTGGGAGAAAAGCCTGGTGACCTACTTCCGAAAAGCCACAGCAATTGAAAATCCTACGGAGTGCAAATCTACTCTGAAACACATGAGGTCACCGTGAGTCAGAATTGACGGCAACTGGTCTGGATTTTTTTGGGGTGTGTGTGAGGATTTATATACCCATCTTTATATTTAGCTCACAAATAGCCTGTTCTTTGGCAGTCACCGAAATGGAAGCACGTTGAACCCAGTCCAAGCCATTATTCTGACACAGCCTTGAGCCCAGACCAGACTCAGTGGTCTGGCCTAGCACAGGAGAAGGGGTCAACAGTGATTCTTCTGATCTCGTGGTTTCAAGACACACATTAGTCCATCTACTGTAGTGAGATTCACAGTAGTTTTTCCTTGTGAAAGCCATTTGAGAGGAGATGAACTAGGAATGTGGGTGAAAGATTGAGAATGGGTGGGGGAGGATTCAGGTTCGTAAAATATACTAACGCTTCCCCTGCAGTAGCCAGAGGTCATGTTTCCGGAAACACTCTGATTCTTGCCATTGGGAGCATGTGTTTCCTTGTTATCTTTTAATTGGTTTTTATTCTGAATTTAACACCAAACAGTTTGTGATGGTGGCAACTGCGAGGACTGGCATGGTGCATGTCAATTCCAGGGACATGTGAGACTTCAGGACCTTATCTGTGTCCTCTCTCTCCTACATATCACACCAACTTGCATTAAGAAGCTGGAGATTGCTCACCGTGCCCTTTCCTGCCTGTGTTGTCACGTTTATAGATTCAGGTTCTGAGGAACAAAGAGAGGAGTAATCTAAAATCCGAATGATACTACTGGAAGCCGTGTATAACAGCAGGTGAATGCCAAAGGATTGGAAGCTGCTATCAGTAGGCCCATGAGGCATGCAATCCAGTATCCCAGGAAAGGACTTCAGAAATTGTTGAAAGTAATTCCTAAAAAGGAGGCCAGACTTACTGGACCAGTAGAGACTAGACGAACTCCTGAGATTATTGCCCTGGAATACCCTTTAAACTTGGAACTCAAACCACTCCCTGAGGTCACCTTTCAACCAAATGGCAGATTTGCTCATAAAATAAATAATATCAGTCATGAGTACTGTGCTCCTCTAAATAACTGTCCAAATGAAACCAAATGATAACATTTTCCCTAGACCAAAGACAAGAAGGTAAGGGGGCCAGGAAAGCTAGATTAAGGAAAGCAGAACAACTAGAGTGGAAATAATGAGAAAGCTCATATATTGTGAAAAATGTATCTGATGTCACTGAACAATATGTACAGAAATTGTTAAATGAGAACCTAATTTGCTGTGTAAGCTTTCACCAAAAACACAATAAAATATTTAAAACAAAATTAAAAAAAAAAAAAAATGTTGAAAGCAACTCAGAAAAATCCAGTAATCGGGTGTCTCAGAAGCAGCTGGGGAAATCTGATTTTGAAGATCTTGTCAATCTGTAATTGGAAGGAAGCATGCATGATGTACAGGGAGAAGGAGGAGGGCTTGGTAGTTAGTCAGTGGCTGAGTGATCTTAAAACACATGACTTAAACCCTCTGAGCCTCAGTGTCTTCATTTGCAAAATGGGGATAATGGCCGTATTACAGAGCTGTAAGGACTAAAAATCATATAGCTGGTAAAGCATCTAACCCACAGTAGGGCCTCAATAATATAACTATTAGGGCATTTCCTAAGGTGGGTTCTGTGGAATAATAGTTCAACAAGATGGTCTGTAAGAAGTGAGTTCTGAGCTCAAATTAATTATGACGGCACAGATTCTATATTTCCTTCTTGGAGATTTGTAACATGTATTAGAATTTTAAAGTTTTTTCAAAAATTTAGAAAAACCTGCTTACCTTCGTTTAGTTCAGGTTTTCCCATCACGCTAGAGCATGAAAGTCATTTGTCTACATTTTTTTTGAATATGCAATTAGCAGACAAAAAACCCCCACAAAAGTTCTATAAACTACTTAGAAAAATTATGAGTTTTGGTCATTATGCAGCTTCTAATAAGATGGAAGCTTTCTCTTTGACCTCCTCTATCCATATTTGACGGTTTGTACCCACTCAGCAGCAACTTGGTATAAGGACCTGGTGATCTGCTCCCTTAAAGATTACAGCCTAGAAGACCTTACAGGGCAGTTCTACTCTGTCACATGGGGTGGCTATGAGTCAGAATTGGCTCAAAGGCATCTAACAACAGCAATAACAACATCCATTATCTGGCATCGAAACCTCTTATTTCTTCCAAAATACCCCCTTGATTTGCCCCTCGTTTCCTACACACAGCTCCAAGCCTGCCTTGTTACGGCTGCCCCCTGGCTGATCATTTTGCCTTCCCATTCATTCAAACATTCGAGTCTTCTAAATCAGTCTGCATTCCACTGCCTGACTCATCTTCCTCAGCCTCATGCCATTTCCTATTTAAAAACCAATTGCCTTTGAGTTAAGATAGACTCATGGTGATAGCTTCCGGCAAAGCCTTGCTCCTGACTCTTGCTTTAAGTCTAAAATCCCTGTTCTGGTTTTTCAGGAGCTCATGGAGGACAGCCCCATCCTATCTATGTAACTTTAATGCTCATTATTTTTCCAGTTAAAACCTCTGTGTCATAGAAGCTAAAATCTTTAATGACCTCCTTGGCCACCTTCACCCCCATTTCTCTGACCTTATTGTCGCTGCTTGGGTAATCCATGTTGTCTCTAACTACCTGTAGTCGGCTCCTGTCCATTCTTCAAGACATAGTCCTTCATGAAACCTTCAGTGACTTCCCTGGGCCTCACTAATTTCCTCTTTTCTCCAAACTCCTATATTACTTATAGTCTCTATCATGTAGTTTAGGACTTACTCTATCTGGAGTCAGACAGAATTGGATACAAGTGCCAACTCTTCTGCTTAGGAGCTCTGTGACCTTGAGCAAAGCAGTTAACCTCTCTGTTGCTCAGTTTCATCATCTTTAAAACAGGGAAGGTTTCAGCACCAACCACCAAGATTGATGAAAAGAACAGATGCAAAGTATTTCGCAGACTACCTGAGACATAAGAAATGTTTAATAAAGAGCAACTGTTTTTATCATCGTCATCATCATCATTAGTGTTATTAATGTATGTTTATTAGTTTTGCTTTCCCAAGTTGATTGTAAATTATTGGAGGGCATTATCTTATACTACTTTAGAGTCTTCCATGTCACCTAGCACAGTGCTGGGCACATGACAGATAGTCAATAGACATATATTGACTGATAAACCTGTTGGTACCCTTTCTGGAAGCTGACAACCCAGTACGATCCTACATTTGTGAAAAACTCTAGACAGTGTAAAGGATGTTTTAGCTCTGTTCAGATAAGAAGGTGATCAAAGAAGGGTTCTGACTACCACCAGATGTAATCTTAACAGGTGATGGGGAGAACATGGCAATTTCTATTTTTCTTCCATCTTCTCTAGCACATAAAACTGTCTTTAAACTGGAGAGAGTAGGAAAAGCCATGTAAGAGAGAATCTTTGCTCAAAATGGTGAGGAGAGAAGTTAGCAACTTTAATAGAAGTATCGTCTCCTGGAATACCCCTGACCTTCAGGGGCTAGGAAGACCTTTCGCCTGTGGCTTCCGGGCAGCTGTGAATCATCTTTAGGGAAGGGAGGTGGGAGAGTGATGGTGTTTGGAACCAATGTCAGAAGGCTGTTCTTTTTTATTCAAATGTGGGGAGGTATTATATTCTGGAAAACCAACCAAACCAAATCCACTGCCATCAAGTTGATTCCGACTCATAGAGATCCCATAGGACAGTGTAGAACTGCCCCATAGGGTTTCCAAGCCTATAAATCTTTACAGAAGCAGACTGCCGCATCTTTCTCCTGTGGAGCAGCTGGTGGGTTCGAACCACCAACCTTTTGGTTAGCAGCCGAGCGCTTTATGCACTGCACCACCAGGGCTCCTCTATTCTGGAAGGTAGAGGCTATTAAACATCGTTTCCCTCTCCTGTGTGACTTGTGAAAATATAAAACATGATAATCACAGAGATCTAAAATAAGTTTACTATGAACAATGATAATAAACTTCATAGTCTTTGTTTAAAGTATTTTTCAATTTTTCAATGCCTCTGGCTAAAAAGCATCTAGCCATTCTCCCATCCACATGTGTTCCTTAATTACAGTGAGGTAGTATGGCCTAGTGGTCAAAAGCAAGGCCTTTGAAATCGGTGTGACCTAAGTTCTCTAAGCTTCAGTTTGGATATTGTTATAAGTTGAATTGTGCCCCCCAAAAATATATATTGAAATTCTAACCCCTGTACTTGTAAATAAGACCCTGTCTGGAAGGATTTAAAAAAAAAAAAAATGTTAATGAGGTCATACTTGTGTAGGGTGGATTTTGAACCCAAAATCTTAAACCCAGAAAAACCAAACCTGTTGCTATGGAGTAGAATCCAACTCACAGGGACCCTATAGGACAGAGTAGAACTGCCCCATAGGGTTTCCCAGGAGTGGCTGATGGGTTCAAACTGCCGACCTTTTGGTTAGCAGCCGTAGCTCTTAACCACTGTGCCACCAGGGCTCCGCCTGAATATTTCTGACTTATAAAAAGACCAGAATAAATATCAAGACACACACAAGGGAAGAACAAACTCCGAGGAATGCCAAGGAATTTCTGAGACTGCTGGCAAGGAAGGACCCCACCTGAAGCCACACCTTGAATTTGGACTTCTGGCCACCAGAACTGTGAGCAAATAAATGCCTGTCTTTAACACCACCCATTTATAGTATTTCTTTCATGGTGGCTAGGTAACTAAGACAGATATCTAGAGAATGGGAATGATAATATCTACGTGACATAACAGGTCTAAGAATTCAATGAGATCAGCTTTAATGAAGTATTGTAGGTATAGTAAGAACTCAATAGGTCAGGGGTCAGCAAACTGCGGCCTGCAGGCAGACCTGGTCGGCCTCCTGTTTTCATATGGCCTGTGAGCTAAAAAATGGTTTCCTTAAATGAGTTAAAAAAAAGGAAAATAATATTTCATGACGTGAAAATTATATAAATTTTACATTTCAGTATCCATAATAAAGTTTTACTGGAACACAAGCGTGCCCATTTGTTTATGTATCGTCCATGGCTGTTTTCATGCTGCAAAGGCATGTTTGAGTAGTTCAGGCAGAGACTGTATGGCCCACAAAGCCTCAAATATTTACTATCTGGTCTTTTACAGAAAACGTTTGCCAGCCCCTGCCGCAGATGGTAGCTCTTATATAAAGGACACTCTTATGCCTCAAGGCCTATTCCAAAACTCCCTCCTCAGTGAAGCCTCCCTTAGTCTAACCATCCTGATATGAACTGGTCCTTATTTGAGACTTCTTTTTTATGGTACTTATATTCTGTTGTTTGTCTTATCTCCTCTACAAGATAATACATCCTTTGAATGTAGGGATTACACATAATTCATTTTGGTATATTCAGAAGACCTGCACAGTACCTTATAAATAGACATTCAATAACTTTGTATTTGCTGTATTGAATTGAATTGCATGCAGTTTGGGTCTTCTGACTTTTGCCTGATGACAGCTAACTTTTCGTTGGAAACAAAGTCCTGGGAGGCTGAAGCCCAAGAGGGATCTGAAATGATTTGCACTCAAACAGAGAAGTAATGGTGACCACTATGAGACAGGTTCTTACAGCTATGCACACAGTTTGACCGTCGCTTACCTGTTGGTAACATTTATCTCCTGCTGTTTCTGAAAGTAAAAAGTCAGACATGCCTCAGGGATTTGGAAATGCTAAGGATGGATTTTCTTATCAGCTATTTTAGGAGAGTCCTCTTCTCTCAGCT
This sequence comes from Dugong dugon, assembly GCA_030035585.1. Classification (NCBI taxonomy): domain Eukaryota; kingdom Metazoa; phylum Chordata; class Mammalia; order Sirenia; family Dugongidae; genus Dugong; species Dugong dugon. The sequence continues at coordinate 39,140,690 of CM057469.1, read as the reverse complement.
TTCTGGACACCATTTAAGTTCCTGGTGGTAGGTGTCTGTGAGGAACGTGTGTGTGTGTGTGTGTGTGTGTGTGTGTGTGTGTGTGTGAGTGAGCATGTGCACACAGGAAAAGGCATTCTGTTGTGTGGTTTTGTTTATTTGGCACTACCAGTTACCAGTTACCATTGAGTCAAGTCTGACTTATGGCAACCCCATGTGCTTCCGAGTAGAACTGTATTCCATGGGGTTTTCAGGGCTGTGAACTTTCAGAAACAAACCGCCAGGCCTTTCTTCTTAACTCTGCCAACCAGGGACTCTTATTTACCACTGGACCAGAATAAAGATGGTATATGAGTTGTCCTTCCCTAGGCTTGTTACTGGAGCCCTGGTAATAAGCCCTCGTGGCACAGTGGTTAAGAGCTACTGCTGCTAACCAAAAGATCGGCAGTTCGAATCCACCAGCTGCTCTTTGGAAACCCTATGGGGCAGTTCTGCTCTGTCCTGAGGGTTGCTATGAGTTAGAATCAACTTGAGGGCAATGGATTTGTTTTTTTTTTTTTGTTTGTTTAGGCTTGTTACCATAGGGATGAAAATTAAATACAAGATCATATAGCTACAAGCTTTGGAAACACATAGAATTCACGACTTAGTATATGTGAAGTAGCTTATTTTCTGTATTCCTCTGAGTTTCTGATTCAAGATTGAGGCAAAGGAAAGATACCTCCTGGGGTCTTGCTGATACCTACTGGAGATTTGCTTTTTCTCTTTTCTGGGAAAATAAAAAAGGATTACAAATCCTAGCACGCTCTTAGTACTAACACCTAAGTATTATGAATAGTTATTCAAGACAAGTTATTCAAGACAAGGTCCTTAAGTGCTGCCATTTATATACCGTCCACTCCATGCAAGCACCATCCAACTAGTATTGCATTTTAGGGGAATATTTTGTAACTAGAAAGATTGGCTTTGGGATCAAAATTTAATTTTCTTCCACTTATATAGTATTTTTATTTGAAGGAGTTAAAACTCAGCATGGCCAGCAACATCTTTTCTACTCATTCTTCCTCTAATATTAATTAAAGGATCACCCAACTCCCAGAGAGATTGGGTCTCAGCACTGAGGGCCCCCTTGGGACCACAAGGATCATGTCACTCTGAACAAGTGTGCCTGCAGCAAAGAGGATGCCTGAGAGGCAAAAAGATTAGGCAAACCAGCCACGTCTTTTGATTGGTGTTACAGATTAAAACTTGACATGAAAGCCCATTGTCACCAACTAGTTAGGAATTTTCAATCATTTTTTCTCTTTCCCTTTTTCTTATCCTGTGGGGATATCAGGGACTGTGTGGCTCTGGTACCAAAGCCAGAGGTCAGCTGGGCCCATGTTCTGGCTCTGCTCCCTCCTGTGTCCCAGGCAGGGAGCTCATTACTGTCAGAGGCCCCAAATGAGCCACAGCCTCTTCAGCCTTTTCTTTTGGGGGAGAGGCAAGTGATGGGGCCCTTCCCCAATCCTGGTTTCATCCTATGTGCCTGGCTTTGGTTTTCCACCAATGTGGAGGACTTGAGGTCTCTTCTACTATGCAGGAATTGACCTTGCATGAGTTAGGGTCCTACAGACCGGAAGCCTGCAAGTTTAGTCCTTCCTTACCACCTAGTGTTTTTGTTCTATCTTGGGTCAGTGGAGATGCTTCTTTTGTTTTTGAGCATGGCTAATTTTTTTTCATTCATCACTTATTTACTGAGTATCTACCGGGTGCCAGTGGGGTTATTGGTGGTTCAGGGTTAGATTTCTCACCTTCCATGTGGGAGACCCGGGTTTGAGTCCCAGCCAATGCACCTCATGCACAGCCACCACCCGACAGTGGAGGCTGACGTGCTGCTATGATGCTGAACAGGTTTCAGTGGAGCTTCTAGACTAAGATGGACTAGGAAGAAAGGCCTGGTGACCTATTTCTGAAAATTAGCCAGTGAAAACCCTATGGATCACAACAGTCTGTTCTGCAACCGATCATGGAGATGGCTCAGGACAGGGCACCATTTCATCCCATGTGCACAGGGTCACCATGAGTTAAGGACCAACTAGAGAGCAGTTAACAAAAACAACTGGGTGTCAAGACTGTGCTAGGTTTAAACAACATGATGAACAAATTTAATGTCACTGAACTGTACATATGAATATTGATGAAATGGTAAATGTTTTAGTACCTATATATTTACCACCATTAAAAAAAAAAAAAAAACTGCTAGGCACACTTGGCATTTTTCAAGCTGAAAGAACTGAAGAAAAAATTCAAGCCTTCAGCTGTAATATTGAAGGATTCTGTGGGTAAAATATTGACTGACACAGGAAGCATCAAAAGAAGATGGAGGGAATACACAGAGTCACTGTAGCAAAAAGGATTGGTCGACCTTCAGCCATTTCAGGAGGTAGCATATGATCAAGAATTGATGGTAGTGAAGGAAGAAGTCCAAGCTGCACTGAAGGCATTGGTGAAAAACAAGTTTCCAGGAATTGTCGGAATACCAATTGACATGTTTCAGCAAACAGATGCAACGCTGGAAGCACTCACTCATCTATGCCAAGAAATTTGGAAGACAGATACCTGGCCAGCCAACTGGAAGAGATCCATATACCTGCCCATTCCAAAGAAAGGTGATCCAATGGAATGCGGAAATTATCAAACAGTATCATTAATAGCACACACAAGTAAAATTTTGCTGAAGATCATTCAAGAACAGTTGTAGCATTACATTAATAGGGAACTGCCAGAAATTCAAGCTGGATTCAGAGGAGGACGTGGAATGAGAGATGTCACTGCTGATGTCAGATGTATCTTGGCTGAAAGCGGGGAATACCAGAAAGATGTTTATCTGTGTTTTACTGACTATGCAAAGGTATTTGACTGCGTGGATCATAACAAATTATGGATAACATTGCGACGAATGGGAATTCCAGAGCACTTAATTGTGCTCTAGTGAAACAGTCATTTGAACAGAATAAGGGGATACTGCATGGTTTAAAGTCAGGGAAGGTGTGTGTCGGGGTTGTGTCCTTTTACCGTACTTATTCATCTTGTATGCTGAGCGAATATTCTGAGAAGCCGGACAATCCCATCAGGATTGGGGGAAGACTCATTAACAACCTGCGGTACACGGATGACACAACCTTGCTTGCTGAGAGCGAAGAGGACTTGAAGCAGTTACTGATGAAGATTAAAGACTACAGCCTTCAGTATTGATTACACCTCAACATAAAGGAAACAAAAATCCTCATAACTGAACCAAAAAGCAAAATTATGATAGAGAAAATACTGAAGTTGTTAAGGATTTCATTTTACTTGGATCCACAATCAACGCCTATAGAAGCAGCAGTCAAAAAATCAAATGACATATTGCATTGGGCAAATCTGCAAAAGACCTCCTTAAAGTGTTACAAAGCTAAGACGTTACCTTGAAGACAAAGGTGCGCTTGACCCAAACCATGGTATTTTTAGTCAGCTCATATGCATGTGAAAGCTGGATGATAGATAAGGAATACTGAAGAAGAATTGATGCAGTAGAATTATGGTGTTGGTGAAGAATATTGATGTACCATGTACTGCCAGAAGAACAAACGAATCTGCCTTGGAAGATGTACAGCCAGAGTGCTCCTTAGAAGTGAGGATGGTGAGACTTTGTCTCACGTACTTTGGACATGTTATCAGGAGGACCCAGTCCCTGGAGAAGGACATCATGCTTGGTAAAGTAGAGTGTCAGCGAAGAAGAGGAAGACCCTCAACAAGATGGGTTGACACAGTAGCTGCAACAATGGACTCAAATATAGCAATGACTGTGAGGATCGCTCAGGACTAGGCAGTGTTTTGCTCTGTGTTGTGTGTAGGGCTGCTGTGAGTTGGAACTGACTCTATGGCACCTAGCAACAACAACAACAGGTAACTGGGAAATAATGGTGAACCATGGCTACCAATGAGAGCTAATATACCAGAGGGAACAATCGTATACGATAAGTTCTATTAGTAACGTATTTTACAGCTAAGGAAATTGCAGCCCAAAAAGACTACACATCTTACAACATGTCTCAGAGCAAGCAAATGGCAAACTCTGAATTTGAAGCAAGGCTTGAACAGGAATTCTGAGTGAAGACAGGTCTTTGCTAGTCGAGGTGGTGGCCTGGGTGTACCTGCTCACAGCCTCTGCCTCAGCTGGTTACCCTGAGACCTGATGGGGCTGGCGTTCTTTCTCTCCTGCCTTCCCCTTGATTTCTGGGGCTGGACGTTTGCTTTCCTGCTTTCTCCTGTAGTCCAACCTCAGATTAGTTTTCTACAAATTTATATGCAAAGAGGCCCCGAATACCTGAATTATTATTGAAGAAGAAGAACAAGGTAGGAGGTCTCACACTTCCCAATCTCACAACTTACTATACAGCCATGGTAGTCAAAACAGCCTGGTACTGGTACAATAACAGACACATAGACCAATGGAAAAGAATTGAGAACCCAGAAGTAAATCCATTCAGCTATGGACCGCTGATCTTTGACAAAGGGTAGAAATCCATTCAGTGGGGAAGAGATAGTCTCTTTAACAAATGGCGCTGGCAAAACTGGATATCCATTTGCATAAAAATGAAACAGGAGCCATACCTCACACCACACAGAAAAATTAACTGAAAATGGATCAAAGATCTAAACGTTAAAACCAAAACTATAAAGTTCCTGCAAGATAACATAGAGACAAAGCTAGGGGTCCTAATATATGGCATAAATACACTATCAAACATAACTAAAAATCCACAAACAGCCAAAGATAAATTAGATAACTGGGACCTCCTAAAAATTAAATACTTACACTCATCGAAAGACTTTACCAAAAGAGTAAAAAGAGAACCTACAGACTGAGAAAAAATTTTACACAACGACATATCTGACAAGGGTTAAATCTCTAAAATATATAGAAAACATCAACACCTCAACAACAAAAAGACAAACAATCCAATCAGAAAATGGGCAAAGGGCATGAACAGCCACTTCCCCAAAGAAGACATTCAGGCGGCTAACAAACACTTGAAGGGATGCTGGCGATCATTAACCATTAGAGAGATGCAAGTCAAAACTACAGTGAGATACCATCTCTCCTCTGCAAAAATGACAATGATCAAAAAAACCCAGAAAACAATAAATGCTGATGAGGTTGTGGGGAGATTGGAACTCTTATACATTGCTGGTGGGACTGTAAAATGGTACAAAGGCTATGGAAAATGGTATGGTGCTTCCTCAAAAAGGTAGAAATAAAAATACCATATGATCCAGCAATCCCACTCCTAAGAATACATCCTAGAGAAATAAGAGCAGCGACGTGAATAGACATATGCACCCCCATGTTCATTACAGCATTATTCACAATAGCAAAAAGATGGAAACAACCTAAGTGTCCATCCACGGATGAATGGATAAACAAAATGTGGTACGTGCACAATGGAATACTACCCAACAATAAAGAACGATGAATCTGTAAAACATAACATGGATGAATCTGGAGGACATTATGTTGAGTGAAATAAGTCAATCACAGAAGGACAAACATTGTATGATACCACTTTTATAAAAAGTGAAGAATAGGTTTACACACAGAAAGCAACATTCTTTGATGGTTACCAGGATGAAGGGGGAGGGATGGAGAATTCCTTGCTTGATAGTAAATGTATTAATTTTGGTGACAGAAAGACAGTACACAATATGGGGGAAGTTAGCACAATGTGACCAGGGTGAATGAAGATACTGAGAATAAAGAACAGCTAAGGTAAATGCTGTAACATATACAATTCTGCAACAACTGTAATAGGAACCAAAAATTTGTGATTGGTTACATAGGTAGATATGTATGCTCTATAAGTGTGGGAGGGTATATGGGAGTACGTGTGAGTGCATATATAGGTATAGTTGTGGGCATTTGTATAAACATATTTGTATGTGCTGCATATATATTCATATATATGATAGAACACATAGTGGGCATAGTTATGGAAACTTCTTAGACATACCCAAACACCTTGTGGGACTGAGTTACTGGGCTTGAAGTCTAAGGACCATAGTCATTGGGGACATCTAGGTCAACTGGCATGACATAGTTCATAAAGATAATGTTCTACCTCTGAGTTTGGTGAGTAGCTTCTGGGATCTCAAAAGCTTGCGAGCGTCTATCTAAGATCCAACTATTGGTCTCTTCTGGTCTGGAGCAAAGGAGAGTGAAGGAAACCAAAGCCTCAAGGAAGCAATTAGTCCACAGGACTGATGGCCCACAGTCTGTGGAAGAACTAGATGGTACCCGGCTACCACTAACAACCACTTTGACCAGGGACACAATGGAAGTTCCCAGTTAGAATGGAAGAAAAATATAAAACAAAACTCAAATTCATAGGAAAGACCAGACTTACTGGACTGATAGAGACTAGAGGAACCCTCAAGACTATCACCCTAAGACACCCTTTTAACCTGGAACTGAAGCCACTCCTGGTGATCACCTTTCACCGAAACAATAGATTGGCCTATAAAATAAACAATAACACCCTGAGGAATATGCTCCTTAAAACAATCAACTATATGACACCAGTTGGGCAACATGCCCAAAAGCAAAGATGAGAAGGCAAGGAGGGGCAGGAAAACTGGAGGGATGGAAACGGGGAAGGCAGGGTAGAAATGGGGAGAATGCTGACACCCTGCAGAGACAGCAACCAATGTCACGGAACAAATTGTGTACAAATTGTTGAATGAGAAACTAATTTGCTGTGTAAACTTTCACCTGAAACACAATACAATATTCATAAAAGAAAAAAAAAAAAAAAAACAGCTGCTGTTGAGTGGATTCCAACTCATGGTGACCCCCATGTGTTACAGAGTAAAATTTTTCTGTAGGGTTTTCACAACTGTGACCTTTCAGAAGCAGATGGCCAGGCCTCTCTTCTGTAGAGTCTCTGGGTGAGTTCGAACCACCAACCTTTCAGTTATTAGTCGACACTTAACTGTTTGTACCACCCAGGGACTCTGACTTTCATTATTACCCCTAAAGTAAGACTGACTGCACACAGCTTTTTTGTCTAGCAGAATCCAGGCAGCAAAATGACTATGGTCAATGATAAAAGCTCTTTCTCAAAGCACACTGCCGCTACTTGTGGCAATACCCTTCTCAGAGCCAATATGTTGTTCCCCTAGCTGGGGAGTGCTTTTGGTTACTTCTGGAATAGTTCAGGCCAAGGTCAGCAGAGTCTGATGCAGTTGTTTTCAAATTAGGCTGCTCATACCCTGTGGCTTTGAGTAGATGCTTGAATGATTCCATAAACAATAAAATTGTTTATTTTTACCCAACAATAATGATGTTAAATGCCTAAGGAGTCTCTTCCCTACTTTATTTCTTTTACGTATTGAGGTTACCTGTAAGATTTTTTTAAAAAGTGTTCTGACAGTATGTATAAAATACATTACTCTTGTCTAGGGTGGCAAAGAGGAGCTCTGGTGGCACTCCAGTTAAGCGCTCAGCTACTAACCAAAAGGTTGGTGGTTGGAACCCACCCAGCGGCTCCAAGGGAGAAAGACCTGGTGATCTGCTCCCGTAAAGATTACAGCCTAGGAAACTCTATGGGGCAGTTCTACTCTGTCACACGTGGTTGCTGTGAGTCAGAATCAACTTGCTGGCACACAATAACAGCAACAACAAGGTGGTAAATCTCAACATGTTGTCTGAAAGCTACCTAAGTCAAAATCACTTGCAGGCGGAGGGCAGTACCTGATAAAATACAGATCCCCAGGCCCACCCCACTGATTTAGGGAAATGCTGGGAAGACCAGATCACAGAATAATAGAAGCTTCACATGTTGCTGTTAAAAGGGACAATAAAACTCATTCCTCTCAATGCTTACCCTGCTCTGACGTCCCTGACAGGTGGTTGGTTATCTGATATCCACGTGAAAAATTCTACTAATTGAGGACTTGCCATCTCCAGGGCAGCCCGTTCTACTGTGTATCAGCTATAAATTATTGTAAAAATTGTCCTTAACAGAATCAAGAGTCTTCCTTTAGCCTCCCCCTCCCGCCTGAGTAGATTTCAATACTGCCTTGTGTGTACACTTTTCCCTGCCTCTGATAACAGCTCTTATCACATCAGTGTCTAGTTTTATAGGTATTCCCCATACACACTGGAAAATGAGCTCTTTTTTCTTATTTATTTGTGTATCCTAGCACTGAGTACTGTACTTGGCACATAGTAGGCACTCGATGAATATTTGCTGTTCAATAAACTCCTCTCCCTATCATTTCCATCCTTGGATCTTAATTCAGTCATCTAGAAATGTACAGAGTTTGTGTGATCCCTCTTCTGTGTGACAATCCTTCAAAGATACAGAGTACTGCTAAGCCTGCTCCAATCTCCTTTTATCCATTCAAAACTGTCCCAGTTCCTTCAACCCCTCTTCATATGGCATTGTCTCCAGGTGCCCTGGAATCCTGATTGTCTTTGCATTCCTCAGAGGTGATCTTCACTTGAGTCACCCAGAACTGGACCAGCTCACAGTGTGTGGCTTCCGTGCACCATTCCTCTCCACCACCTTGGTCACCACACTCTCTCCGTATGATCTAAGATGACATCCATTGTCTTAGCAGCCACGCTTCACTCAACTTACTGCCAACCTCTCACATCTTGTAACCTTTGCTTTCACGTGGTCCCAGCTGTTGGGACCATTAACCTGGTACTGAAATCTAGTCAGAGTCACTTAAGTCTCCTGCACAACTGGTTGGAGTTACAGCTCCAGGTAAACCCACATCTCATAATGAGAGCTTCATTAAGGCTGGAGAGGCAGCTGCAGAGACCAGAGTGTCTGAGAACAGAAGGCATGGGCCACAGAGAGGTAAAAAAAGCCAGGTCCACTCAGCACATTTTAGAACTCACAAGATGAGGACAAGAGGTGAGGGACCTGTGCAGAATCCCAAACTGCTGTCAGGAGCCGCAACCTATTCAAGCTGGTGGCGCCAGTGGACAGAGAAGCACCATAAATTTCAGTGAGGCAGAGCAAAGTGGTAACGGGCTTTAAGTTCTATCGTATATAGTTAATTTGCAGAATAAATTGGTCAGGGCAGCAAAAGGATTTAACATCCAAATTGATTTGAAAAACAAAAGCTAGATGAGTATCAAGAGGCAAATGGAGACCGTTCCAACATTCCCTTGCCAGTTGGAGTAGTATTATTGAATAATATTTTTATTAAAAATTTCTAGACCATTTGGTAAAGATATTTATAAGCCAGCCTTTGCAGTATCTCAGCAAGGTATCTCAGCAAGATATTGAATCTCCTGCTATGCAGCTGCGTAAGCCCTGAGAGGCTCCCACCTGCACAGAACTCGCATTACCATCCCTAGCTGCACGCACACCTCCTGCATGTATAGAGTAAAGCCAGGCTTATGTAAGGTGGAGACAAGGCAAGTCATAGTAACATATCCTCTTTGCTTGTTTGAGAACCGTTCAGGAGTTTCCCTGACCTGTGCTTGTCTTGCCGAGGTTTGAAGCTAGGAAGACGAGAGACAGTGAAGCAGGAGCAGGACCATATAGGGGACTAGAGGTCAAGAACAGACAGTTAGGCAGCGGTACTCCAAGGGCTACATGGAGTCATAGAGAGAACCTTGCTGGGCTAATGGTTCCGGTAAAGCTAGAGGGACTCACGCATACCCTCTACCTACCCTACCTACCAGTTGTCGTGGAGTCAATTCCAACTCATAGCCTTATAGGAGAGAGTAGAACTGCCCCGTAGGGTTTCCAAAGAGTGACTGGTGGATTCAAACTGCCTACCTTTCAGTTAGTAGCTGAGCTCTTAACCACTGTGCCACCAGGGCTCAGCATGCCCTCTAGCTGAGAAATAAGGCTGCATGATAACTAGAGAGAAGCATCATTAACTCCACTCTGTGGAAAGGGACTGGAAACCCCCGGAAGTTCCAATACAGCCCTCAACATTAGCAGAGGCTGATGCTGGCATTGGAGTCCGTGGGTGGTGCCAAGGTTGATGCACTGAGCTACTGACCAAAAGGCTGGAAGTTGGACTCCATCCAGAGGCACCTTAGAAGAAAGGCCTGGCAATCTATTCCTGAAAAATCAGTCATTGGAAACCCTATGGAGCACAGTTTTACTCTGATTCACACACGGTCACTATGATTTGGAGTCAATTCGAGGGCAACTATTTTTTTTTTTAAGACGCCAGCGCTGGGACATCCCTCTCCTCTGCCCTCTCTCCCTCTTTCTCTCTGTTAAAGTTTTCTTCTCTCTGCTTGTGCCTGGGCTACTTCCCTGGGCTCTTCTTGGGAAGGACCAGGAAAGAGAGGAGGTGCCAGCTCCTGAGTGGTCTGGAGATGCACACTTGGCTCTTCAGCTCAGCTCCCAGACAGGAAAACAAGACCGAAAAGAAAAATAAAAAGCCTTGATCTCCAGACAAGTGCACGGGAGGCTCTTTCCTGGGAGCGTGCTGAGCATGTCCACTCATTCATGTTGTCTCTCTGCTAATGCAGATTTGAAAATAGCAAACCCCGCAGGTGTTCCTCATTTTCACCTCTCTGTGCCTCATCCCCTCTCCCTGCTTCCTCCCTCCACACCACTCTGTCTGTGGCAAAAACAGCAGGGATAATCCTGCACAGCCTGCACATCCCGAAGGTTGTGACTCTGAATCTCTATGTCAGGTTTATTTTGACGTTGACAAGGAGCTGCACACAGCTGCTGCCAGGCTGTGGGACGCTGATGGAGCCAGAAACCTGCTCCCTCTCCCTGATGCCCCTGCCGGTGTGCTCAGAGGAAGCCAAGGGGACGGAAGGCCAGCTCCTAGATGAACGGAAATGATCCAGACCATGGATCAGGGCAGGACTCGAGGTCAATGTCAGAATGTCAGAAGTCATAGATACCACAGAAGGAGAGACTAGATAAGGAGAAAAACCTTGGTGATCAGCTCAGAGTCACGTGAAAGGCATTTGATGAATAAAGAAATGGGTCTATAAGAGGCAGATTAAAAAAAAAAAATCAGATCAACGTTAAATTGTGGAACTCAAGGTTTCAAAATGGAGGGGTAAGACAATGCAAAGCAAAAGTATTATGATTCAGCCAAAACTGAGTGAGCACCTACAGAGTACAAGATGCTGGGCTCTGGGGACACCCAGATGAATCAGTCCTTAGCCTGCAAACGAGTGAGACACGACATAAAGCCAGGGACAGTCTGAATCAGTGTGGTAGCTGCGCCTATGGACATGGGTACAAAATGCTAGGAGAATTAATTCTACTAGGCATAGGAGCAGAGTAAAAACCCCATTGCCATAGAGTTGATTCCAACTCATAGTGACCATATAGGACAGAATAGAACTGTCCCACAGGGTTTCCAAGGCTGTAAATCTTAAGCAGACTGCTACGTATTTCTCCCACAGAGAGGTTGGTGGGTTTGAACTACCGACCTTTCAGTTAGCAGCTGAGCGCTTTAACCACTATGCCACCAGGCCTCCTTCACTCAATATATAGATGGGGATGGAAAACAGAATAGGGGGAAAGAAAGGAAAACCTTTTTTTTCTTTAGGATGTGCCAGGAATCCCTGCTAACTGAAAGATTGGAGGTTCGAGTCTACCCAGAGGTGCCTCGGAAGAAAGGCCCGGGGATCTGCTTCTGAAAAAACAGCCATTGAGAACCCTATGGAGCACAGTTCTTCTCTGACACACGGGGTCACCATGAGTCAGAATGGACTCAACAGAACTGGTCAGGGGGACTATGGTATCAGTCCAGTCTCCCACACTCCCTACATGCGTGCACTTATTAAATGCTTTCAGATAATCCTTCTGGGGCATCTCAGGTCCCTTACCCTTGCCTTTATGGTGAATATTAAAGAGGTTTTGGGTTGTAATTTGAGGAGTTTAAGCCAATCAGAGACGAACCAAAGCCCATTGCTGTTGAGTTGGTTTCGATTCACAGTGACCCTATAGGACAGAGTAGAACAGGCCCATAGAGTTTCCAAGGCTGTAAATCTTTATGGAAGCAGACTGCCACATTTTTCACCCATGGAGCGGCTGGTGAGTTGGAACCATAGACCTTTCAGTTAGCAGCTGAGCGTTTTAACCACTGTTCCGCCGTCACACACAAAATCAAACCAAAACCAAACCTGTTGCCATCAACTCGACTCATAGGGACCCTGTGTATGTATCTGTTGCATGCTTAGTATTGAGTGAGAGCCTCAGCAATCCAATGTAGATAAGACACTTCTTGCCCACTGGGAGCTAACAGTCTAGCTGACTAGAAGAGTTCAGTTTTGAAGTAAAAGCTTTAGGGCTTCCCAGTAATTCTTGGATTTACTTGAGATGCTTGGGCTATATGAAGATGGATCTCCAGGCAGCCTTAAAGAGGTAATTGTGTCACTGAGCTGTCTTCATTCTTTTTTCTTCACCCAAGGTTTAAGACTACAAAAATCCAAAAACCAGTTGCCATCAAGTAGATTCTGACTCACGGTGCCCCATGTGTTTCAGAGTAGGACTTCACTCCATAGGGCTTTCAATGGCTGTGACCTTTTCAAAGTAGATCAAAAGGCTTTTCTTCCTGTGCACCTCTGAATGGATTTGAACCACCAATCTTTCGGTTGGTAGCCAAGTGCTTAACCATTTGTGCCACCCAGGGACTCCTAAGATTACAAAGGGTGAGTTCAGTTGGGATTGCAGTAGACAAAGGCTGTCAATGTGCTTTTATTAATCCCTTGTTGTATGCTGCTATCCTGTAATTTCTTTGATCCAACCTCTCATCCCAAATGGAATGTCACTATTACTGACCAAAAAGAGTCTGGTGGGAGCTTTGGTGAGTTTAGTCAACTTGTTATTAAGTTTACTGTTCCCATGCCAAAACTGACTCATAATTTTTGGCAAAGACAAAGCACTTTACCTACACCAAAAACCCAATCTGACAATTTAACAGGAACCTAATTAGCCAGGAAGTTCAACTTGGCAATTATTTGTTTGGCAACACTTGCCTATTAAGAGGAGACAAACTTCAGAAAATATAGTCTATGTCATTGATCAATTTTTAAAAAGCCTTTCGGGGTATAGATACAGTTTTATTTCTGTCTCCTACAGCTTCCAAATCTGCATAGTCATAATTGATATACACAATCATCTCCAGGAGGCACCTTGGGGAAAGGTTTAATTCTGTTTGGTAGGCAGTGCTTCATGAGGCAGGCAGGAAATTGGAAAACCACATTTTTAGAAGAGACAAATGTCAACTAGGGTTAGAGGGAAAATAAGCATCTTCTGGTCAAGTATCAGTTAAACCAAAAAAAAAAAAAAAAAAAGGTTACTTACCCAAAAGGGATCTTTTCTCGAATATCCCTGTTCATGGCATTTTGCTGAGTTGCCCCGTAGGTATTTGATGACTGCTAATTATTACACTAGGGTTCCTGAGTGGTACAAATGGTTAATGTGCTCAGTTGCTAACCTAACCAAACGATTGGAGGTTTGAGTCCACCCAGAGGCACCTTGGAAGAAAGACCTGGTGATCTACTTGCTAAAAATCAGCCATTGAAAACCCTCTGGAGCACAGTTCTACCCTGACACACATGAGGTCGCCATGAGTCAGAGTCTAGTCGACAGCAACTGGTTTAATTGTTACAGTGGCCCTCACTTCACTGATAGATGCTGCTCCTGAGAGTCTGACTTCAGGCCATGATTATCTCACAGAACTTCTGCTATTTCCAGAAACTTCTGAAAGAAATATCAAAGAACTAGGTCTTAAGTCTATAGTAACCGTATTTTTTAGAACAAAAAGTAAGGGATACATTCTGACAAAGAGCTTTAAAAAAAAAAATCGTGAGTTCATTTGTAGGAAAGGATAAGAATATAACTCTTGGGAGTTGGAACTATTTCTGAACTTGTTGGACAGTTTTGAACCAATGACTTCCCATTCTTTATCCCAAACGAAAGACGTGCTTACTCTCAACTAATGGGCAGTGATGAACTTGAGGCTGGAAACCTGGAAGGGCTCCTGTGTACAGGCTGGCACTGGGCAGGGTAGGAAAAATGCATTTGATGCAAGTTTTCATGTTTCATTCTTACGACGATCCTTGGGGTCCAGAATGGCTCTCTCTCACTGTCACAACCTCTGCCCTCTCTGCTGATGAAAGGTAGTGTGTGATGCAGAATCCCAGCGCCACCGCCATCGCTCTGCTTCCAGAGCTGCCGAGACCACTACCAGGATTTTTCACTTCAGCTACTGTTTGGTAGCTGTGGCTTCATTGGCCCAGGTCGCCAGTTGTGGCCTTTTGCTATTTTTGATGTTAGTGGCCACAGCTACTACATTTTCTAACCACAAGAGAACTACTGAGAAAAATGTACCTGGTTGCACAACACTGTCTGTCCTCCAGAGCCAGAGCTGGCTACTCCTTTTCTTATGCTTAAATCCTTAAATACCAACGTAATTACCCAAAGCACATTAATGACCTTTGAGATATACGTGTGTTTTACAAAATTTGCAAATCATACTTTTTGCAGTTATTTCCTCAAATCTATGCAACTAGATCATCTCTGAATAATTTCCATTTGTACCTGAAAGCAGTGGAGCCCACAATGGATCTATGTCCCTCTTCTTAGAAGACTGTAAAATATCAGAAGAACCCAGGGCAATGATGCAAGCAGTGCATTTAAGCCGAGCTTGTCCAGTTAGTACCTGCAGAGGACTTACAGAGGATAGTCACTCTGTACACAAGTCATTAGAAATGATTTATTAATTCAACAAACATTTGCAGGCATTCAGTAAATATTTGTTTAATGAATTGTTGAATGCATTAGTTAGGCACTGTGAAATATAGCAGTGGAGAACAAGACCTCATTTTGTTGTTTAAGGAGCCCACAATTTGTGGTGGTGATGGGCAGGACGTGTAATGTAGACAGGTGAAGTGAGATTAATAAAATCGAGAGAGCACTCACTACGTCCCAGGCACTGTTGTAAGCACTCTTCGTGGATTATATCAGATAATCTTTGCCATAACCTTACTGAATCACTTCAATTATTATCCTCATTTTATATACAAATGCAAGAGCCCTGATGGCATAGTGGTTAAGAGGTACAGCTGCTAACCAAAAGGTTGGCAGTTCGAATCCACCAGGCCCTCCTTGAAAACTGTATGAGGCGGTTCTACTCTATCCTATAGGATCACTATGAGTCGGAATCAACTCGATGGCAATGAGTTTGGTTTTGGTTTTGGGTGATGGATTGAGAGAGCCAGAGAAACCAGGGATGAAGCCAGGATTTCTGGCTTGAGCAGCTAGTAAGTTGGTGGTGCCATTTGCTGAGCTAGGACCTACAAGAGGAGGAACAGGATGCTGGGGAGTGTGTGGAGGAAATGCACAATTCTGGACATATTGAGCTTGATCCACCTGTCGGGCATTCAAGCGGTTGCCCAAGCATATAGACATAGACACAGATATAGGCACCTAAACTAGGCAAAGTAGTTTCAGAGATGAAAAAGATTTAGTCCCTTCCCAACTCCTTAAACCAAAAAACCAAACCCATTGCCGTTAAGTCAATTCCTACTCATAGCGACCCTATAGGACAGAGTAGAACTGCCCCATAGGGTGTCCAAGGAGTGGCTGATGGATTCGAACTGCTGACCTTTTGGTTAGCAGCTGTAGCTCTTAACCACTATACCACCAGGGCTCCAGCCCAACCTTAGGGCACTCATTATCTCATATAGAGCTGTAGAGAGAAGTGGTTGGTTTATGCCCTATCTTCTTTTCCCTAACTACTCATTCTTTGTATTGTATTGTGTTCGGGTCTCAGAGAATATGTCACCACGGCAGTTCTAGGAGTTCATTTTAAGTCCAGAGTGACGTCCACCTCTCTGTCCAAAGACATGATTAAACTTCCTGAGAGACTGCTTCTAGCCTGAGGATGGGTAGAAATGTGAATTCAGGTAACTCCAGCACACCTGCCTTCAGCAGGAGCAGGCTGGGGTGGGGGTCTGTCCTGGAATGCAGGGTGTTGGTGGGCTTCAGGGTACAGCTTGCCATAGCTGTGCTTCACTTGCCCCATGTCAGGCCTTCTTCCTTGCAGATCCTAAGCTGTCTCCAAAGCTGAGATCCGAACCTTTTGCATTTGATTTCTTTGCTGCCTAATGAACTGCCTCTCTAGTTCTAGCTGTGATGTCATTAGCATCTCCATTGCCTAGGGCACCAACTCAGGAGAGAGGTTCTTAAGCAGTCTCAGAATCCAACAGGAATTGTACCTATTTACTTTATAGTAACTAATTCACCTTCATGACCTGTCAATTCCCACCTGCAAAGCAGACCCTGCATGAGAATGGGACAGTCACTTTTATCCCCCTCATCTGCACCTGAGTCTAAGCAGGTCAATGTGTACATGCCTGAAGCCATGGACACATCCACAGTGAGATTTTGAGCATTGAGGATGCCAATATTCTCATGCCACGATATTTCGTTGGGGAAATTCATCCACTGCGTGCTGTAAGATACAGATTTAGCCTAAAGCAAATGGCATTTATTTATAGCAAACTGTATTTGCAAAATGCTTTGCAGGTTTGAGGTTGTTAACTACATTCTACGTTGGCTGTTCTTCTCCTTGAAAGAAAGTTAAGTGTCATGGCCCAACTCCAGAGCTCCCCCTGATAGCAATGGGGTGAATTCTGCAAACTGACCCAGCAATCCGGGAGGTCGGGCTACCCATGGGTATTCTTGATCAGAAGGCACCTTGGTCGTTTATAATTTTTGACTGTATAAACTTCTCATTGAAACTTGTTTCTTCAGAGGGTTGTGTGCTTGTTGAAATAGAATATCCGTTTAACTAAGAGACTGCATAGTGTCTCAAATTACTAGGGTGTTTCTACCCAGGGAGGAAGAGGGGAGAAATACTAAAGAACTATAATAGGAGTAGGTCATGGAAATGGGGAGTCATTGACCATATGAAAATAAAGGGGAGTCTCCTCATTACAGCTCCCCACACACAGACCTCTCTAGCACCCCTCCTACACGAAATGGGAGTTAAAAGCAAATGTCAAAGATCAGATGTTTGGGAAGCTTTTAGGACCTGAGCTGTTCTTTCACTTGCCAGAGATATGATGGTTCTTGGTGCTTTCTTTGGGCAGAGGGAGATTTATCTGGGCTCTCACCACCAGACTCCATCATTCTAAGGAGTATTTCCCAATTGTATCTTTAACTGTGCATAGAAAATTCCTTTCTTCTTTGAAAAACCTTGCTCACACTCACATCTCTCTTCTTTGCTGGGGTCTAGTAGGTGGCTTTTGGGAGCTGTTCATTACTTCTGTGTAAATCTAGCTTCTCTCTAGACAGCTCCTTGCTACAGGATGAGGGGAACCGAGGGACAGTTGGTATTGGCCTCCAGCAAGGCCCTTTTTATATGGACTTGAATTTTTTCAGGAAAAGGAAAATGTGATTCTTAATGAAAACGAAGTTTAAAGATCTTGCTACTGTCTTCTCCTGCACCCTCCTTCCATCCCTCTTTACCCTCTAACCTTGCCATCTATCCAGGGATGAGGGATATTGAGGGGGATTAGATGCTTCTTGCTTTTAATTGGGACAGCCAGAAGACAGCAAGAGGAGCAGCCCCTCAAATGTGTAGCAGCAATTGGAAGCCTTAATGATGGCGAGCTGGAGGGCTGGGAGGCTGTCAGACCTCAGCTTCAGGCTGTGTTTGGAGTTACAGTGCCCTCTAGTGGCCTCATATGTCTGTGAAAGGTGCAGCCTAAGTGATGAAGGAGCAGGGGTACATGGGTGTGTGTGTGCTGGGGGTGCGGGAAGTTCCTGTACTTTGGGATTAAAGGTGATAGAAAAAGAATTTGGTGGCATGTGATTCTCCCGTTGAGGTAACTTTTACTCCACGTGGGTTTTATTCTCCTTTATGTCTCTCACTCTATATTTTTCTCCTTAAGATGTTTTATGGAATTGTTTTACTTCCCCCATTTTTATTATACAACTAGAAAAAATTCTAACTACACAAATTTTTTAAAGTAGCCTTGTTTTAAAAATCAGTTGCCCTCAAGTTGGCTCTGACTCATGGTGACCCTGTGTGTGTCAGAGTAGAACTGTGCTCCATAGGGTTTTCGATGGCTGATATTTTGGAAGCAGATAGCCAGGCCTTTCTTCCCAGGTGTCTCTGGGTGGACTCAAACATCCACCCTCTTAGTTAGTAGTCAAACACGTTAACCATTTGTACTCTTTACTTTTACATAAATTCATTTTCCATGGTTCCAAGGCGCAAAATTTATTGCATCTTTCTTTTCTAGTCATAGAAGGCATTTGAGACTTGATATCACCATCTGCTGGTCACTCTGTGGAAATCCTTTTGCCGTCCTCTGTTGAACATATTCTCAACAAGGAGAGCTATGGGTTGATAATGAAATGCATTTGATTGTAAGGGGCATGGAGGCCAACCAAGAGACCCTTGAGCCCTCTGACAAAGCTTGCAAGGCAAATTTTTTATGTTGAAAAATAGCACTGGATCTTTACTGCATTTTTTGGAATTTCATTTACTGCCTCACTGAATGAAGTCCTATTTGCCCAGAAGTCATGCCAAGGATCTTAACATCTCACCCCACCCCCACTTTGGTTAGCAGCCAAGTGCTTAACCACCACAGCACCAGGGCTCCTTCACCCCCCAATTATTCCTGAAGAAGACTGGGGGCCTGGCAAGGGGCTGGGTGAGGAGAGTCCTGAGCCAGATTGTGGCCACTTTGCAAATATTCCCAACATGGGATTGACTGAGTTGCATAAACGTGAATGTCAATAAAGATTTTCATGTGGATTAAAGTGACTTTGGAGCTAGCTGGCGTGAGGCTCTGGGCCTTCTACTTGATGCCATCATTCTTGGTTTTGTGTGTGCAGTTATGCAGTTCTTTTTTTTTTTTTTTAATTGTTGTAGAGATACAGGTAACACAACATTTACCAATTCAACATTTTTCACTTGTACAATCCAATGAAACCGATTACATCAATTATATTGTACAAACATCAGCAACATCCATTGCCATATTTTCCATGTTTATAAACAAATTCAATGCTAGCTAAACAACAATTCCCCTATTTCTCTTCCCTCCCGCCCCAATAACTGTTGTTAAACTCTGATCTCTATACATTTGCCTATTCTGTTTGACATTAGTGAGATCATATGATATTTTTCTTTTTGTGATTGCCTTCTTTCACTCAGCATAATGTTTTCAAAGTTCATCCATGTTGTGCCATGTATCAGGACTTCAATTTTCTTTATGGCAGAGTAATATTCCCTTGTGTCTACATACCACATTTTGTTTATCCATTCATCTGTTGAGGGGCATTTGGGTTGTTTCTACCTTTTGACTATTGTGAATAGCGCTGCAGTGAACATTGGTGTACGTGTGTCTGTTAGCGTCGCTTATGCAGTTATTTTATAATCTAAGAAGGACTTGTGCTCAACCCCAGGTCTATTATTAAACAAAATGCAAATGAGAAATGAATTCTATCCTACATTTACAGTCACGGAGTGAATCCTTTCCCTTAGCACACTGGAAGAGCCCTGTGTCAGGGGGGCTGCTGGGTAAAAAGGCCTCATCCACACAGTGATGATGCTCATCTGGGAAACAATAGTGCTGAATTTCTCACGGCATTGCCAGACAGCTCATATCACATAGCAAACAAGGGGGAAAAGAGCAGACAGCAGCAAGGACCCTGCAGGAGAGGACTCTTTTATGAAGTCAGTGAGTCGTATCTCGCAATCACCTTCTGGAACCACTTTGCAAATCCTTCCAACCAGTTCCCCCAAAAATCCGGCCTATCAAGTATTACATTCTTTCCCCCACCCCCCACATTTTGTTTGTTTATTTATTTATTTTATTGTACTTTAGTTGAAGGTTTACCGAACAAAGTAGCTTATCATTAAACAGTTAGTACACGTATTGTTTTATGACATTGGTTAACAACCCCATGACATGTCAGTACTCTCCCTTCTCAACCTTGGGCTCCCTATCACCAGCTTTCCTGTTCCCTCTACTGTAAAGTCCTTGCCCCTGGGCTGGTGTACCCCTTTAGTCTCGTTTTGTCCTTTGGGTCTGTCTCATCATTGGCTAAAAGATGAGCTTCCAGAGTGACTTCATTACTGAGCTAAAAAGGTGTCCAAGGCCCACACTCTCAGAGTTTCTCCAGTCTCTGTCAGGCCAGTAAGTCTAGTCTTTTTTTGAGTTAGAGTTTTGTTCTACATTTTTCTGCAGCTCTGTTTGGGCCCCTCTGTTGTGATCCCTGTCAGAGCAGTCAGTGGTGGTAGCCAGGCACCTTCTAGTTGTACTGGACTCAGTCTGGTGGTGGCTGTGCTAATCAGGGTCTATTAATCCTTTGGACTAATCTTTCCCTTGTGTCTTTAGTTGTCTTCTTTTTCCCTTTCTCCTGAAGGGGTTAGACCAGTGGATATCTTAGATGGCCGCTTACAAGTATTGCATTCTTGATGAGCCCAGGAGGACCTGAATGATTGTTCTATATCTGCCCATTGTTTCCAAAAGCCCAGTGGTCTCCCTAATATCAGTTCATGTTTAGGACAACAACTGTGCCTAATGGAGTCAGAGATCTCTTAAGCAACTCAGTGCTTTTTGTCAGCAGCCCCTACTTCGATCTTTCTTTAGAATTAATAGGTTAAGTAGAGAATCATGAGCACTGGGAAGAGAAATATCAAGCATTGCCTTCTTGCTCAGGCAACAAACCACTATTTTCTGGTAGATGTCTCCCATATTTGCCACCAAAAATAGACCAAGAGTTTCCCTAACTGCCTTTCACTCATCAAACAAGAGTGATATGGACCCATTTCTCAGCCTTGGAAACACAAATCTTTTTTAAAAAGTCCCTCCCCATCTTCAAGTCATTGACTAATAATGAAGCAGAGAAGTCCTGTTCTTTCCCTAAGACTTAGGGGCTTTGGAATCAGACAAAACTGGATTCACAATCTACTCACTGTGAGACTTTGACGCTCTTGGTTTCGCTTTCCTCATCTATAAAATAGGTGTAATGATAAACTCCACGTAGAGAGTTGTTGCAAAGCTTTAGTGAGGTCTTGAACAGACCTCCCTTTCATAGTAAAGGCTCAGTGAATCTTAGCTATAATTTTGATCAGACTGTCATGATGATGGTTTGACATGGACCAGCCTCTGTAATATATGCTTTAAAAACATTTTTGCCATTTATTCATTACCCAGTGCTGGAGGTAGGTACTGTTAATATCCTCACTCTATAGGTGAAGAAACTGAGTCATGGAACAATCACTATTGTTTGTGTTATGATGATGGGCATCAGCACGGATCCCCACTGAGAGGACCAGTGGAGCTGACGATGTTCAGAGAGGATCAACCTGGTCTCACATTGGAAGGGATTATTTCTAACTCTGTAGGCCACTGAGAGGGGTGGTTCCCCAAATTAAGTGGGACAACAGAATCCCATTCTTACCCCCTCAGTGGCATTTTCTGGCCTCTCAAGGATTGGACCCCAGCTTTGAGGGACACAAGGTCATGCCAGCCCTTGCTCTTTCCCCTCCTTCACTGTTTCTTTTCCTTTTGTGTCTGACAGGCAACTCTCCATCTGATGAGTCAGAGGAGCGGGAAAGAGACCCCAAGGTGCTCACGTTCCCGGAATACATTGCCAGCCTGTCCGAATCTGGCACCAAGCGCATGGCAGCTGGAGTCCGCATGGAGTGCCAAAGCAAAGGACGATGCCCCTCATCCTGCCCCCTGTGCCACGTGACTTCCAGCCCTGACACCCCTGCTGTGCCAGTTCTGCTGGAGGTGACAAGAGCATCCCCCATCTATGAACTGGTGACCAACAACCAGACCCAAAGGGTAAGAGACCTGGAACTCTTGGGTCTGGGAGGCATCCACAACAACAAAGGCTTTCCAAAGGGCAGGGCATAAGGAAGTCACAGGGCGCAATTGAACTCCATGCTAGAATATGGATACTGAGACTCTGTTTAGCTAATCCGGACACCTAATTTGCTTATATTTGCATGTTTTCATATTAAATCAAATCAGTGCATCCATAACACCCAGTGCGGTATGATTCAGGAGTCACAGCTCAGCACTTATGTAGTTCTTTGAGCAACAAGGGCTGGAAGGAAGTAGGTAGGTAAGGAGCATGTCTTCAGCTGGGTTCTCTAGAGAAGCAAAACCAGTAAAGTGTATAAATATGTATATAGAGAGAGATTATATCAAGGAAACAGCTCACGTGACTGTAGAGGCTAGAACGTCCCAAGTCCGTGGATCAGGGTAGAGGCCTCTCCCAAGTCACACAGCTGCAGAAGCTGGCAAGCCCGAGATCAGTAGGTTGGAGAGCAGGGCTCCCGCTCACAGGCTGTGCAGATGGACGAATCCCAGGTTGGGCAGATAAGCTGACAGCTCAAGTCCCAAGAACGGGAGATGCGACGACAGGAAGCAGCCGCAGGATCCAGAGAGAGCAAAATGCCAGAACGTCCGCTTCTATACAGATGTGGGCCGCACCCCCAAGGAGACTCCCTTTCATCTGATTGGCTACTCACAGTATATTCAATCATGGGAGTGATTACATTAAAACACTGAGAATCATGGCCCAGCCAAGTTGACACACAATCTTAACCATCACAGAGCATAACTCACCATTATCAAAGTCATAGCTCAGAGAGCCTTAATACTTCAGAGGGACAGCTGTAGGAAGGAGGTGCACCTCTGTCCCACCTTCGTTGGCGTGAGATTGTGACCATTGGTATGGGAGGTAGGACCAGTTCCCCTAACTCGTCCCCAAACCTGAGACCAGCTGCAGTTAGATGAGAAGGGGCATATCAGGCACAGATCCCAAAGGACAGGACCCAGCAGCCTGAGCCTGGAGGGTGGTTGGTTTCCTGCCCATCTCTGGCTCTCACAACAATATGCCATGTCCAGGAGATCTCTGCTAGGTCATGACGTTTCCAAACCACTTCTCCTTTCCCTCTGTTTCTGCCTTCACAAAAACACCATAAGAAAATGAATGGACCCCAAAAATAAGTTGAAGAGATGTGTCAGAGATAGTGACAGCTCATTTTCCTAGCTTGCTGAGCTCCTCCAGAGAAGGACTTGAAGAACAGAGTGGGTGAACACACACACACACACACACATCACCACCACTGCTGCCGCCTCCACCACCACCAACAGCGCCACCAACACCACCACCACCACTAACAAAGACAAAGCTCAGTGTGTGAGGCTTAGACTGTGGGCAAAGGCAGGCTTGGGACAAGGCACAGTAAGGGTCACAGCATTGAGCTGCTTACCTGCCTTAGAGGTGTGCCCATCCCAGTGGGGCGATAATTGCTTTCTTTTTTCTCCTTTAAAGGATACCTGGTGCATCACAGATGATTTTACAGGTGATGCTTAGACCATCAGGAGGGATTTTGCATGTGTGTGTATTTCTCTCACCTGCCTGCTTCTGAAAGGATATTTTGTTGAGTGTTTGAAAATAAGCTTTTCACAAGAAAAAAAAAAAAAAAAAGATAAATTGTTCCTTTGGCCTACAACTTTCTCTACAGTCTGATAGAGGGGGCTATGGGAAGAGGAGTGGCAGAGAGGAGACCACTCCAGATGGGCTTGAAAGGATGAAGAGAGAGTGGGCTGGGTCACCATGGACTTGAATCCAGTGCCCTGTCTGCCCCTCCCTTTACCTGCCCCACGTTAGCTTCTGTGAGAACCCAGGGCTGCTGCAGCCAGAGCCTTGCAGTTCCTGTGCCATTTTTCTGAGCTCACACATGGGGCCAGTGTACAAGCCAGGGCCTGCACAGTCACAGAATAGAAAAGAGCTTGGTGGGCGAGGAGGGCTCAGAGTCCCTGCTTTCTGCGAGGGGGCCTTGGGCAAGATGAGGAGGTTTGCCTTCAGCAAGCCCTGCCTGTCTCCTCTACTTGCCAAACCTCAGCCCTTCCCTTACTATCCACCCCAGCCTTAAGAGAGGGCATGGCTCTATTTTGAACACTTTCATTTCTAAACACATCAACCGTGAGGCCTGTCTCAGTCATCTAGTGCTGCTATAACAGAAATACGACAAGTGGATGGTTTTAACAAAGGGGAATGTATTCTGTCACAGCCTAGGAGGCTAGAAGTCTGAATTCAGGGTGTCAGCTCCAGGGGAAGGCTTTTTCTCTCTGTCAGCTCTGGGGGAAGGTTCTTGTCATCCGTCTTCCCCAGCTGATGAGTTTCTCAGGACAGGGACCCCAGGTTCAAAGGATGCACTGTTCTCCTGACTCTTGTTTCTTGGTGGTATGAGGTCCGCCTGTCTCTCTGCTCACTTCTCTCTTTGTGTATCTCAAAAGAGATTGGCTTAAAACACAACCTAATCTTGTAGATTGAGTCCTGCCTCATTAACATCATAGAGGTAGGATTTACAACATAAAGGAGAACCACATCAGATGACAAAATGGTGGACAATCACACAGTACTGGGAATTATGGCCTAGCCAAGTTGACACATATTTCTGGAGGACGCAATTCAATCCATGACAAGGACCCAGCTGGAATTCAGTCACCATCATGTTTCTTCCTCCCTTCTTGCTAGTCACATTCGGTCTTTGCTGTCCTCTCTTCTCCTCTGTTTCTCCTTCTCATTTTGCCCTTTTTTTCCAGAGTCCCCAACCCCCTACTGGTTCTCTTTCTGGGGAGTGAAGAAGCAAAGGAGGAAAAGAGGGAAGGAACTCTATGTGAGTTCTAATCCTACCTCTGTGGTATAACTTTGTGCCAATTTCCCAACCTCTCTGGGTCTCAGTGCTTTTCCTCTGTGGACTAGATGATCTCTGGTGTCATATTTCAGTACAACTTGTGATCATAATCTAGAAACAAGTAGGTCAAACCCTATAATGGAGCTATCAACTACCATATCACAACTGGATATCTCAAACCCAACATTTCCAAACTTGAACTTGCCATCTTCCACCCTAAACTTGTTCCCCATACCTGCTGTGCCTCCATTACAATGAATGGCACCATCTTCCACCCTAAACTTGTTCCCCATACCTGCTGTGCCTCCATTACAATGAATGGCACCATCTTCCGCAAGGTTACCCAAATTGGAGATGAAAGATGCTTCCTAGACTTTCCTTGTCACTCTCTAAAATCTATTCTGTCAGCCAAGAGCCACAGATACCTCTTGAATTCATCCTGTTTTTACAATGCCCCCTGTCATATCCCTAACTAGTTCAGACATCTATCATCATGTCAGGCTACCACCTTCTTATTACAGTACTGTTCTTACTGGTCTCCCTATTAGACCAGCCAGAATCATCTGTTTAATAGGAGCTTCTGATTATATTGCATTAAAGTAATTCAACAACTCCCCATAATCTGTTGAATACAATTGAACATTCTTAGAACATCATTGGGTACTTCATGATTCAATTTTGTCTTTACTTACCTGTTTAGGTTGTTAACCACTCTATACCGTATACTTCATACACCAAAATTTAACTCCTTGCCCCTCCTCAGACACAAGACAACATGCCCTTTCATGCATCTGGCCCTTCAGACTTGTATTTCTGTCTCCCAGAAATGCCCTCTCCCACTTTTCCCCATTAGCAAACTTCTATTGTTTCTAGTTTGGGCTCGAACATCACATCAGAAACCCTCCCTGACTCTCCTAGGCAAACCCAGGTGTTCCCTCATGTAGCTCCCATTGTACATGTGCAGACATCTTTTAAAGCATACTATCGTAGTGGTTTACAAACAGTTTACAAACTGTTTCCTCTCTAGACTATAGGGAATATTTTTCCTTCAGTGGACTCCCAATGCCTAGCAGTGATCTGTGTATAGTTGGCACTCTTCTGACTCAATAAATTAATGGAAGAGTAAATGAATGAATGAATGGATGAAATAGGTTTGCAAGCTCGGCTGCTCCCCTTAGAGATGAAAGAAAATGACAAAAATGGAAAATTCCTATGTCTTTCCTGGAATCAGGATTGAAGGAGATGGGCTGTCCCATGCAATGCCTGGCACACCGTAGGTAGTAAGTAAAATGTAATTTCCCTTTCTTCTCCCTTCAAAAGTTTTCCTTCTTGATTCCACTCTTCTGCTCACATGTGACCTTCTCCAGCCAATCACCTATAGCCCACGATTCAGACTGTAGGAGCTCTTGGAATGGAGTAAAGCAAAGGAGGAAAGTCAAAGCTTTGAAAACGTTCACCATCATAGGTTCATAGGTGTTTGTCCTTACTTCTTTGGATTGCAGATCTGATCATGTTGCTCCCCTGTGTAAAATACTTTAATGGCTTCCCACTGTTATTGGAATGTGACTCCCCTCCTTACCATGGCCGTTAAGACCCTTTGTGATCTGGCCCTGCCTCCTTCTTACTTGCTGAGCATCTCTTTATCCCTCACTTGCTCCCTTACAGCTACACTAGCCTTTTTCCAGTTGTTTTAGAAGTCAAGTTTCATCCAGGATGAGGTCTTCTTAATATATATTTTTTCCCCACCTGGAACACTTGGGCCCTTCTCCCCGACTTCTCTGGCCAGATAACTCCTGATCCCTCCCTCAGGGCTCAGATTAAAATGCTTCGTCCTCATAGTGGTCTCCCCACACCCGTCCACAGAGGTCACCTCCACCCACTGCCATATGTATTCATAGCATCTTGTCCTTGTCCTTCGTAGCCCTTACCACAGTTGTAGTTCTTTGATTATTTATGTGATTTTCATTTGTTTGTTATCAGGTTGTAAGCTTTATAAGGACAGGACCAACCACCTGTGTCTTGCACAGCACCGTATTCTTAATGCTCAGCACAGGAAATGGCCCCTTGCAGGTGCCTAGCCAATAATAACTGGTTGAAGACTCTGTACGGCAGCAGCCACAATTTCTCGATTTTTCTAATTTCAAAAAATGTACCTTTTGATTTGAATGTGGTTCAGTCAGGCCAAGCTTAAAGTGAGCACCTACTGTGTGCCAGGCTTTGTGCTAGGAGCTAGTAGATACAGTGTTAATTAAGAGAGCTTGATGGAAAAAGCCCGAGACTTCGAGTCAGTTGTTGAGCTCAGGTTTCTGGCACTGCCTCACTCACTAGACTGTGACGCTGAGCACGTTAAGTGACCTCTTTGACCCTCATTTTTCTCCACTGTAAATCATGATCACTTTTTGTCATGGAGCTCAGACAACAATGTTAGCACCTAAAAGGGCCTTATAAATTGTAAAACTCTATGTAAATCATAGGTATACTCAAGATTTGGTGCTCACTCCCTAGAGGCTCCCAATCTGAGGAGTGGGGTCGGTAAGGACCTTTATTCCATCGACTGTAACCTAAGACAGCCTATGGTTAGTTCTGCTATACTTAGAAATGGGATATAGGATACTGGTCTTGGGCTTGGACATTTTGATTGTTGTAAAGTTATCTTTTTTTCCTTACTTCCTTCCTCGCTCCCTCCCTCTTTCCCTCCCTCCCTCCCTCCCTTCTTTCCCTCTCTCTCTCTTTCCTTTTTGAATTTTTTATCTAAAAATTTCCAGCCTAGCTAGGCTTCATTTCTCTAATTCACTGAGTAGTATGGGTATGGTGAGAGTGGGCCAGAGAGAGGAGAGGCACAAAGAAAAGCAGAGGCTGCAGATGTTGAGTTGAATGAAAGAGAAAGCTCTGACCTTGACCAGCTTGGAACTGCCATGCACCCTGTGGCCAGTCTCACCCTCTTCTTCGCCCTGAGTTGGGGTTGGGCAGCAGGCCGTGCAGAGGAGTCAGTACTCCTAATTCACTGTAAAATTGTCCCTATCACAAGTTCTGTCCTCTCATTATTCTAATTTCAACATTTTGTCCTTCTAGTTAATAGTAAACACCTGTATGAGACCACTATATGTAGAGAATTGCTCTAGACTATGTGGTGGTTCAAAATCCACCACGTACTCCTTGGAAACCCCATGGGGCAGTTCTACTCTGACCTATAGGGTCACTATGGGTCAGAATTGACTCTACGGCAACAGGTTTGGTTTGGTTTTATGTGGTGGTTACAGAATTCTGTATAAGACTCAACTCTACCATTCAAAGACAATAATAATTGCTGGCATTTATTGATGACTAACGTATGGCAGGTCCTGTGCTCTGCCTTTGGCATATATTATTTCATTTATTCCTAACAAAAACCCTATGAGGAAAGTACTACTGCTGCCCCCATCTACCATTGAGAAAACAGAGTTGATGGAACTTGCCCAGGGTCACATGACAGTGATTGGCAGAGCTGGGTTCTCACCCGGGGCTAGCCCCCTAAGAGGTCAGCACGTAGCAGCTTGTCACAAACTTCTTTCTCCCCTTCAAGGTCTACTAGGAAAGAGAGGCCTAATGCATATTTACAACCCAAGGCAGAATTACATAAATATTGTAAGTACCATACAAATGCAGAAGGAATGCAGAGGAAACACTGGAGCAGGGTGGAGAGGTCAGATAAGGATGCACACAGAGGCATCTGAGAAGGGGCTAAGTGCCTCTGGGCAGCAGAAGAGCAGTAAAGCGAAGCCACCCTGATGGTGTGTGGTAAGGTGATCACTGTAGCTAGAGCTCAAGGCGTGAGGTGATGGAATGGAATAAAGAGGGAGATGGAGATGGACTATGACTTCCTTCCAAGGTAATGGCCTTTAACCACAGACATGAACCATTCTGCTAAATGATTCCTACGAGGTCTTAAGAGTTCCTACAAGCCCACACTTCCCAGAAACAACCTTCTGTAGTAGGGATTTTAGACCAAAAACCAGTAAAGCAGTGCAATTACTTACTAGTTGGGAGTTATTTAGGGCTAAGCCGAGCCTTGATGTTCCATCTCTTGATTCTGATGGCCTAGCCTTGGCTTCCTGACACTAACTCCTTTCCTCTACCCTCTCTTGCAGCTCTTGCAGGAGGCCACCATGAGCTCTCTCTGGTGCTCAGGAACTGGAGATGTCATTGAGGACTGGTGTCGCTGTGACTCCACTGCTTTTGGAGCTGATGGACTCCCCACCTGTGCGCCTCTCCCACAGCCTGTGTACGGTACCCTTTCTTGGCCTCTCTCTAGCACGTGTACCTCAGCATCATTCTGCAAACAGATGGGCTGGGTAGTAGGGAACAGAAAGAACATGACACAGTACTTGCCTTCAAGGAGCTTTCAATCTACTAGGGTAGGAAGGCATTTACACAAATTGTCATAGTAAAAGAAATGGCTTGACAAGTGCTATAGGAGACATTTAAAGAAAGTGTGAAAGCTGAAGAGGGAATGTCAAGTCTGAATCTGGGGAATGGTGACAGTTTCATGGAGGAGATGGCACTTGAACTTCTCCCTGAAGATGAAGACAATATCAATAGATATGGTTGGGAAATGGGTAAAGAAGAGGATTGCCTGTGAAATAAACAGTACAGCCAGAAAATAAGGGAGTTGAAAGTGCATTGCAATGGAGGAAGTTAGAGAGCTATAACGAGACCCTACGTAGACTTTGGCAGTACAACAACACAACGTCTTATTGAACACTTCCTGTGGGCCAGTCACTGTGCTGAGTAGTTATGTATGGTTATCACCCCCGCCCCCACTGAACAGACAAAGAAACAGACTCAGATGGTGTGATAGATAAAAATATATCCCCCTAAAATTGGGAATCCTAAACCTGTGGATGTGATCCTGTTGAAAATAGGGTTTTCTTTGTTATATTAACTAGAGCAACCTGAGTTGAGTGGGTTCTAAATCTAATCATTTCTGAGTTTTTAAAAAAAGCAGCATACACACAGAGACATGAACACACAGGAGAAGACAGAGACCACGTGAGGACTGCCAAGGAGCAAGGAATGTCTAGGGCTACCAATGGGGAAGGAATCAACACAACTGAGACCCTGATTGGGATTTCTAGCCTCCAGAACTATGAGAAAATACATTTCTGTTCTTTAAAGCCACCCACTTGAGGTATTTATGTTAACAGCAACACTAGGCAACTAAGAGAGATGGATTGAATACATTTTCCAAGGTCACAGATCGGGAAGCAGAGTTAAGAGACCATGTTCTTAGCCTTTATAGTATAGAGAGTATAAAACTGAGAGACATTTTTGGGGTAGAACCAAGAGTGCTTAGTGACTGATTGAATGTGGGGATGAGGAGGAAGGAGAAGTTGAGAAAGGCCTTAACCTTCTGACCTGGGTGCCTGGAAGATAGATACGCAACAATTGAGAAAAGAAACATCTCAGGATAAGCAGGTTTGAGGAGGGGGCTGGTTCAATTCTGGAGGTACTGTGGAGCAGTCCTGGACAGCTGTCCAGTGGCAGATGGAAAGATGGCCTGGAGCTCTGCAAAAAAACTGAACACTAGAGATGAGAAGATTTAAGTCAACCCCAAAGAGATGAGATATGGAGTCGTAGCTATGGGAAAGGATGCTCCAGAACAAGTATTGACTGAGAAGATCAGGGCTGGGATGAGCACTAGGGGGTAACTGCATTTAGAGCAGAGGACCAAGTGCTACAAAGGTGGCTGAGAATGAACATACCCAATTTCTTTCCCCTCAGGAGAAAACTAAACAGAGCTGGCTGGGCTGATTTGAGTCCTGAAGGGCCAGGGCCCAAGGCAGGAACACCTCTTAGCTTCTAATATGGCATCTGGCTGGGGGTAAAGACAGAGCCAGGGAAGCACTGTGTCTTATTGACAGTGCTGGGAAGATAAGCTGGAGGAGCATGAGCCTGAAGGAGGGATGAGAGCCTGGGGTATCAGGAGGATCAAGTCAGCAGAAGCAAGAGCCCACATGAGGAAACCAGCCAGTGGGAGGCTGGTCTGGTGAACATTGTCCTCTGAGCTGTTACATGGCAGTGGGGGGTGGGCATTAAAGGACTGAGCAGGACGAAATCTCTTAAAGGAAGAGGGGGAGAACTCAAGAGTAGAGTGTCATTACAAGCCAACATCTTCTCTTGTCTACAGTCTTCCTTCTCTGTGTGTGTAATTTTATACATACCAGCCATTAGTGTATCGTCCTCTTTACAGCCATGACCTGGACCTCTTGCATCAAAATAGAATCAAACTCATTATGAGTAAAAGTTCTTTTGTTTGGTAGAAAGGGAGCCACTATGAGAAGATGGTGCTGCTAGACCACTTCCTTTGAAACATAACAGAGGCCACCAAACAGTTATCATCAGACGTATACCAAGATCCAGCCAATAGTGCCTAGAGAAAATCTCATTTCTAAACTTAGGTAGACTAAATGTCATAGCTAAAGATCAAAAGGGTTAAATTTTCATCAACAAGAAACATCTCTTAAGGACTTTGCTTTTTTTGTCGACTCTGATCACTTCTTTTATCAGCAGATCTTAGTGTCTTGCATTTTTACTGGTCGTTGGAAATAGAAGATGCACTGTAGATTTACCCAAGTCAATATAAATCATACACACTTCAATTTCTGAGTAGAGGCCAGGCTTTCTCCGTATTTTCACAGAATTCAAGTTCTGAGAAAGGCTTAGTTACTTAAGATTCCTAATGCTTTTTCTTCAAAATAGCCCTCCACATATGACTCTAATTAATGAATTTGTCGATATCCGCACTCTGTTTTGGATCTTTTCCATCTTTAATGTCATATACAAAATATGCACTCCTTCATACTGAGCCACTAGCAGAAGAGCATGTGTTTTGCATTGTTTTCCCAGTAGTTGAATTCTTTGCTATTACTTCCACAGCCTCTGTGCTTTTCTTGTTGAACCTCTTATCACACATTATTATAATCACATGTACACTTGTATATTTTCTATTGGCCACTAAACTCTATAAGAGAAGAAGCTAGGTCTGGCTTGTGCACTAATGCATCCCCAGCACTGAGCACATTCTTACAAGTTGTGGGTGCTCAATAAATATGTGTTGAATTGGAATTGAGTATTGTGGATGGTTGGGTGTGATCCATCCACAGTATGTTGCACAGTGATCCTTGAGACCATAACAGAGTTCTTAGCTGAGTGAAGGGTAGAAAGGCCAGGATTAGAGGTCATGTGATATGGAAACCAAGGACAGGGTGAATGGCAGAGATGCATGTAAGGGAAGGCCCGAATGAGCAGGAATCGGGAAAATACCCAGAAGCCAGTGGTCTAGGGAGAAGCAGGAATTGCAAGCAAGTGAGAAACCTGAGACACGTACATGAAGTCAGAACAAGGCATCGAATTGAAACCACTTGGACCATTAGGAGGTCCATACCAGTGATTGTCAATAACATTTATTCAGTCTATACAAGCTACAAAGCAGAGCATCCCAGAGGTAAAGTTGGCCAGCCGAGACACCACTCAAAGTAGACATGTACAGAATGAGGAGACTATGAATTGGGAAAAGCAAGGAAAGGCTGGAATCAGGATATTCAAAAAAACCCAAGAGCAGAGAGAGAAACTGAAATAAGAACCTGAGTGAGCACGACAGGACATTACCCCTGAGGAGAATTT
Organism: Dugong dugon; assembly: GCA_030035585.1. Lineage (NCBI taxonomy): Eukaryota > Metazoa > Chordata > Mammalia > Sirenia > Dugongidae > Dugong > Dugong dugon. The sequence continues at coordinate 39,108,323 of CM057469.1, read as the reverse complement.
GACATGTGGCCAACTCTTGCCCAGTTGAGCCCTCTGTGAACATTATCTACAAATTACGTTTGTCCAAGGCCCAGCCACCAGAGGGTCCAGGGAAGCAGATATGGGCCTTCAGCCAGAGAGGAAGCCAGGTTTTTCAGGGCAGGGCAGATCCTGGGAATTCTTTGGAAACTGAACTAACTGTGGCCTTGTTAATGTAAGGCTGTCACAGACGCCACCTTCAGTGGGTTTGTATATGAGCATTGCACACACATTCTCTTAATATTTTTCAAGAACAAATGCAGAGATTTTATTATTTGAAAGCCGTACAAAGTAGTAGGATTCCAAAGCCATATAACCCTGACCCATGTAAAATGCAGATGGACATTCAGCTTTGATTCATCCACATATTTATTTAATTACAATTACCTGTTGAGTTCTTAGTCTGTACCAGACACTTAAGATACGTAAGACATAGATATAAGGATCCTCAAGAACTTTAATCTCTAGTGAAGAAGTTGCTGTTAGCTGCCATTGAGTTGGCTCCCAACTTGTGGGGACCCCATGTACATTGGGATTGGACCATTGCGATCCATAGGGTTTCAACTGATTTTTAGAAGTATATCGCAGACCTTTCTTCCTAGTCCATCTTAATCTGGAAACGCTGTTGAAACCTGTTCAGCATCAGAACTACACACAAACCTTATCTGACAGACGGGTAATGGCTGCACATGAAGTGTGTTGGCCAGGAATCGAACCCAGGTCTCCCCCACGGAAGATGAGAATTCTGCTGAACCACTGTTGCCCCCAAGTGAAAGACAGGCCCCCAAATATATCATTTTAGTAGTTGGTTCAGAAAAGTTAGAAAAAAGAGTTTAAGTATGACCATTGAGGAGGTGACTGGTGGTGGTATCAGAAGACTGTTGCAAGTCTCAGCCGCATCCCCGTTTCACGTTCCTGCCTGTCTGCACACAGGCTAAGACTGTCCACGATTCACGAGCCCAGCAGCACCCTGGTGGTCCTGGAGTGGGAACACTCAGAGCCACCAATCGGTGTGCAGATTGTAGATTACCTCATCCGTCAAGAGAAGGTCACCGACAGAATGGACCATTCCAAAGTGGAGACAGGTGAGCACCTTCTACTTCATGGGCAAATCTTGATGCAGGTGGTGAAATAAAACCAATGAGACCTGCCCTGCCTTGGGGCCTTGTACCAGGTCCCCAAGATTCCCAGGCAATGCGGGAAGAGCAGGGAGAAGAAGCAGCAGTTGCTGCTTCCAAGTAGCAGCCATCTTGTCTATTTAAGAGTTTTTGCATGGTGAGCATCTGACAAAGCCTTGTTTTGATTTTGTTTTGCTTTTTGTTTATAAAAGAGGTGTCCATTTCATTGCCTCTAGGCATAGTTAACAAAGAAACAACAGCACAGTACACTAGTTATCTGAGCCCACAATTAGGAAACAATTCTCTGCTAACCACTGCCATGATTACAGAAAAAAGATTCCTTTGCTAATAACCCCCCTCCAGGCAAAAGCATGTGCAAACAGATGCGCTTATTCCATGTCTTGTCCTAAAGCAAACTACTTTTGTCAAGTCCAGCTAGAAAGGGAGGCCTTAGAGCAGTGGGAACACCCCATGGAAAACGTTCTATCCCTTGGTTTTTCACTGTCTACATATATAGGGAAAGGTCAACATGAGTAATCCCTCAAATTTACACACGAGATGTGGCTATCAACAGGATGGTAGCGTCCACTATCTAATTCAGCACAAGTAACTTCTGGGGCACCTATCAGTGAGGCTTGAAGACATAGTGCAGCTGCGTTAAAGCACAGAAAGCTTTCTATTGCTTCTTCTGAGGCCCTTTCCATGGTGTGCACAGGTACTGCAAAGGTATAGCAATGACCACTGGCCAGAACAGTTATTCTCTGCCCATGCCAAGAAATTCCATAAAAGAACTCATGGATGTGGTATGTACATATTTCCCTAGCCATTTCTGAACTAACTCTGGACAAATGGCCCTAACTTGATTCATTAAATATGAAACAGTCAAAAAAAGGCCCTTTCTTCTAGGTCATCTTTCTCTCCTATGGTTTTAAGAAGACTGGGGACTTGAGCAATTTTAATGTTAGGTTCTCATTGAGTTTATGGCATCTCCTCATGGCTTACTCATCATTGTTTCTTATGTCTTCTCCATTTCTTTCCCTCTGGGCAGAAACAGTGTTAAGCTTTGTGGACGACATCATTTCTGGGGCAAAGTCTCCTTGTGCCATGCCTTCTCAGGTGCCAGACAAGCAGCTTACCACTATCTCTCTGATCATTCGATGCCTGGAACCTGACACGATTTACATGTGAGTAACACACAACCTGCCTCGTTATTCCTTACCCTGAAAGCCCCAAGGCTTTTAGATGCCCCCCTTTTTTTATTTGAGGTAAAATTCAAATAATATAAAATTAACCATTTTAAAGTAAACAATTCAGTAGCATTTAGTACATTCACAGGGTTGTGAAACCACCGCCTTTATATAGTTCCAGATGTTTTCATCACCCTAATACAAAACAAGCAGTCACTCTCCATTCCCTGCTCCCCCAAGCCCCTGGCAACAACCAGTCCGCTTTCTGTTTCTATTCTAGGTATTTCATATAAATGGAATTATACAATATGTGACTTTTGTGTCTGGCTTCTTTCACTTTGCATGACGTCTTGAAGCTAATCTACTTTATAAGCATATAATAGCACTTCATCCCTTTTTATGGCTGAATAATATTCCATTGCAGGTATATACCACAATCTGTTTATCCATTTATCCGTCGATGGGCATTTGGGTTATTTCTACCTTTGGCTATTGTGAATAGTGCTGCTATGAAGATTCCTGTAAAAGTATTTAAGCTCCTGATTTCTATTCTTTGGAGTATATACCTGGGAGTGGCATTGCTGGGTCATATGGCAACTCCATGTTTAACTCTTTGAGGAACCACCAAACGCTTTTTCACAGCGACCGCACCATTTTACATTCCCACCAGCAAGGTACAAGGGTTCCACTTTCTCTACATTCTCTTCAGTGTTATAGTCTGATGGTAATGATGGTGATGATGATGACTGTGACCATCCTAGTAGGTGTGAAGTGGTAGCTCGTTCCTTTTTGCTACTTGAGTTCCTGTAGGGACTTGGCAAAAGACTTCCAGTCTCTGAAATCTTGTGCCAGCCCATATTATAGAGTACCTTACTGAGTGCCAGGCACTGAAGTGGGGAGGACAAAGAAAGACGATCTAGTCCCATCCTTCAAGGAGTTGGCATCATAGAGGGGACATATATAAACCAGTAACTTTAGCATCCGGCAGAATGAAATAAATGTTAAGGAACATGTTGTAGAAGAGAAAAGAAAGAAATGATGAATTCTAACTAGAGTGGGTGTCATCAGAATTGGGTTGTGTAGAATTTCATTAAGTAGAGTAATGTTGGAAAAGGCACACTAGGCTGAGGAAACAGCAAGGGCCAAGGTGAAGCGCTTGAAGGTGAGTACAAGTGGTCCAGAAGGCAGAAGCAGACGGCAAGTAAAAGGGAATGGGAGAAAGTGAGACTGGGAAAGCAGAGCAAATGCCATAAATCAGAGGAGACTGTTAAACTGCTTTGAGGAAAGAAGTAGCATGCCAAGAATTCTGCTTTAGAAAGCTACCTCCGGTGGCCGTGAAATGGATAGTTCGTAGAGGTTAGAGATGATGAGCACTTTTCTTCAAAGAACATACAGAAACTCCAACATCATGGCACTTGAAACAGCCCTATTCTCCCTGTGAACTCTTCCTCGTTTCTCCCTGTGCTCTGAGAATAATAGTATAATATTTGTGAAGCAGAAGCAGAAGACATCAAAAGAAGAGAGATAATGATAGAATCTAAGTCATGATGGAAAAATGTGGGAGCTAATGCAGAATTCGTAATGATGTCGTTCTGGGACCTCTTGACCCCATCAGTATGCAAAACACTTAACAGTTTACAGAGGAGGTCATAAGAATAGAGTCAAGTTTTCCGAATAAATAATGTCCATTCCCACAGTTAAAGAGTTCAAAGACGAAAATCACTAGAAATTTGACTTGGCATTGATTGCAAGACGAACTCAGAGGCTCAGGCTGAAAACCTTCAGTACAGGAATAGGAGATGTGACTAGGGACTGTTAGTGATGAAAGTAAGATGCATAAAGACAAGTGATGATCTGGAGGATTTGGAAAGTACATACACATATGTATGATAATACTAGAACCAAGGTAAGTCAGTCTGTTTTTTGGGTGACACCACTGAGGCCATGATCCTCATCAGCTCACTGATATTGGGCAGCTGTGGCCCTTCATTAGGAGGGGGCAGGCAAAAGGAACAAGGGCTTGGGACTGTGGGCCACCAAACCATTACCAGTTGCCACGGAGTCGATTCTGACTCCATGTGTTTCAGAGTAGAACTGCGCTCCATAGGGTTTTCATGGCTATGATCTTTCAGATGCAGATTGCCAGGCCTTTCTTCCAAGGCATCTCTGGGTGGGTTTGCAGCACCAACTCTTCAGTTAGTTGTCGAGCACTTCCCCATTTGCACCACCTAGGGACCCTGACCACCAACCCTGCTGTAACACATCTCAAACTAAATGAAACTTGAATTATTTCTAAAATTACAGAGTTTTATTCATGCATTTATAATAAGGGCTCAAGAATTCCAGTCACCAAGTCGCCAGTGTTAACTAGGAATTTCGAAGTGCCTCTGTCCATGAGGTTGACGGGGTTGTCTGTTCGGAATGCTAGCCATTACCCGTCCTGGGACTCTCCTCATGGTGTCCTGATTTGGCTACATTTCCGGATCAAAGACCTGAGGCCGATACCTTCTCCCACTGCTACTGTCTGTGGTGAACTTACTACCCTCCAGTGTTTTGTAAAACGTGCTTTCTGTGAATGCTGATTATTGAAGAAGTTAGAAAGTGCATGGGGCTAAGGAAAGGACAGCCTACGTCCACTAGGTGGTGCTGCAGATCGCATGAAGAGGACGATGTCCCAGAGCCTGGATGAGTAGTGCCATTCCTCTCTGTGGAAGGATCAAGTGCAGCCTGTGCTTCAGTCCCTGATACAAGGAGAGGAGGCCTTGATCTATAAGCCCAAAACCAAAACCAAAACCAAAACCAAACCCACTGTCATCAAGTCGATTCCAACTCACAGAGACTTACAGGACAGAGTACAGCTTGCCCCACAGGGTTTCCAAGGCTGTAAATCTTTATGGAAGCAGACTGCCACATCTTTCTCCCGTGGAGCTGCTGGTGGGTTCGAACCGTCTACCTTTTGGTTGGCAGCCGAGTGCTTTAACCACTGCACCACCAAAGCCGAGTTTTGTTTCTAGTAACTAAGTGGCTGTAAGCTGTAAGTTTACTTACTGTTTACTTACAACTTAAAGTTGCAGCAGCTAAGTTTTCTCATCTATAAAATGGGAGGAGGGAAGCCTTCCTTCACTGAGTGCTTACTGTGTGTGGGTGCTTTACATGGAGTGCCCCTTGGAACCCTCCCCTGACTCTGTGAGACTGGTGTTACTGTTCCCATTTCACAGTTACGGAAACAGGTTTAGGTGAACAGAGTAACTTCCCCAGAATCACACAGCTAAGCATTTGGGGTTTGGCAGGTGGTCAGGAATGAAATCAGGGTTTGGATTTTCCTCACTCTACCACGTTGTGCCCCACTCCACTGCCACGCCAGGTCACTGTGAGGACCCAGCAGCATGATCTTATTAACCAGTTGCCAAAGTCGATTTCAACTCATGGCAACCCCATGTGTGTCACAGTAGAATTGTGCTCCACAGGGTTTTCAATGGCTGATTTTTTAAAAGTAGCTCTCCAGGCCTTTCTTCTGAGGCACCTCTGGGTGGACTTGAACCTCTAGCCTTTTGGTTAGCAACTGAGTGCTTTAACTGCTTGCACCACCCAGAGACGTCATGATCGTATTACCTCACATTAAGGCACAGAGCTGGTTCTTAATCTATGGTCCACAGAGGTAGAACTATATTTCAGTATAATTGGCTACCTTTGTACTCCTATGTATTTTATTTGTAATGCATTTTAAAAACAATCTGAGAAGGGTCTGTGGCACAAAAGTGGTTAGGCATCCTTGGCTGGAAGGGATGTTAAAGTGTGTCTGATGAGGAAGCTGAGGCCAGACTGGGGAGTTGACTCACTGGCCTTCTAGCCCACTGCTCCCTCATCACAACACGTGTTTGCAGGAGAACCACAGCCTTACTGGGTATGTGACAGCTGCCAGACAATTCAGAAAAAGGGAGCCAAATCGGAGGGTCCATAGAAACCACCACACCTGGAGGGAGAGCGTGTGCAGGTACCAGACAAAGCCCTTGACAGGAGACCTAAGAAGACTGCAGGCACATCAAGGCTCAGGCCTTCACAACCCCAGCCCTGGGGCCAGAGCCAGTTTGGGTCTGTTCAGGTGCACACATGCCCCCAGTAAGTGTCATCATCAACTCTAACTACACACAATCGCAGCCAGGGCGGCTGTGGAAGGAGCCAGAAGCTTTAGACGAGGTAGTAAATGTACTTACACATTAGCCTTCCAGACTGGGAGCCTGGCTTATCTCTTCTGTCCAGTAGTTCCAGCTAACCCTCTTCCTGTCCTGCAAGTGTTCAATGGTAGAAACGATAATGTGGGGAAGGCCTTCCTGAAATGACTGCACGAGGCATTTCCACATGGAGATGTGTAAGGTGCTCCAGGGCTGCAATGGTAAAAATAAACTGGCTGCTCCTTCTGCGTTCCTCTGGACGGAGGGAGTCTTGTCCATGCTGAGAGCAGGACCATAAAGCAATGGCTCTTAGGTCAAGCTCCATCTCAACTTAGAATATCGTAGGAAGCATTTCCCTTCCTAGTACCTCTCTTTGCTGTTAAAAATAGCAAGAGCTTAGAAACTTAAATTTTATACTCCTTACCCCATCAGAGTAATGTGAGAATTAATTTACGCACAGGCATTTTCACCGCAGCTCAAGATCCAATAGCATTTGGCTGGAACTTACAGCAAGACAGGACAGACTAAGCAGAGCTGCCCAGTGCAGTGGGACAAGCTTGGGAAGGGTGGGCACTGAGAGAGAGGGTCAGTCTGACAGGTGATACGGTGCCTGAGACTTAGGACATGCCCATCACAGTCCAGGGAAACTGTTAGAAAGAAAGGACCCAGGAGGAAATAATGGTAGGTTACAAAAGGTGGCTGGAACCCAGCAGTAGACACCTGGGGCTGGTAAGCCTTAAGCACACAGGCCGGCTGGTGCAGTGTTATGTAGCCCATCAGTGGGTAGCAAGACTCCACCCCTGACCTGGAGTTTCAGGGCCATGCTCAGGACCTGGAAGGTGAACAGAAAACAAAGCAGTGCCATACTTACAGGGAACAGGGCACTGGGCAAGCTGGGGCGCAGCAACAGAAACCAGGGCGGAGGCTCAGGTGTGTGAACCCAGACAGTTGCGGGGAGGGGGCACTGGAGGAAGAGAGGCAGCCCGACTGTGAGATTCGAGCAGGGGGCCTGGCTCATCCAAGCTGCCCAGGGACCATGCCAGCTGAGAGCATTGGTCTGGGGGAGGACAGGGCACCATCTCTCCTGCCTCTGATAAGAACTGACCACATGGTGTCAGGGCAGAGTCTGCACCAAAGGTCAGGGAGATGGACACAGGGCCGTATCATCTGGATCTCCATAGAGAGAAAGGGGCTCACTCACACCCCTAGAGGGCAGTTCCACCAAAGTCTTTAAGACAGTGGAAATCCGTGGGCTCTCCCACCTTCCTCTCTCTTCAGCACTCCCGACTGTGCTTCCTGCACTATGGAGGGGACTTAGCAGGGACCAATTACCCAATCAGCAGGGGAAGCACGGGCTTGCTTGTGCTTACTTACCAATCTGTAGTGACAGTTCATCTTTGATGTGGTGAAACCCATGTGAAATTGTGCACTACAGATTAGTAAGTAAACACAGCTAAGCCTGTGCATACCTTGCTTAGTGGTTAATCCACCCCTTTGTACATGGTCATGAGGGGGAACTTTGCTCGTGTGTGGGGATACTGGATCATGGGGTACAGGTCTGAAATCTGCCCTGTGCTACTTATGGGCCCATTTCTGGGAACCTTAGCTCAAGATGGTCTAGAGCAGGTGGGGAGAGAAGGGAATTGGCATCTGGCCTGATACCCAGGTTGTGGGATACACACACACACACACACACACACACACACACACAGACACCCATTGCTTTTGAGTTGAGTCTGACTCATAGTGACCTTATATGACAGAGTAGAACTCCAAGGAGCAGCTGGTGGATTTGAACTGCCGACCTTTTGGTTAGCAGCCAAGCTGTTAACCACTGTGCCACCAGGGCGCCACTTGTGGGATACAACTCAGAAGTGGAGCTGGTACCAGACAGGGCTGGTTTCTGACCTCCGTACCAGCTTCAGGTTTAGTGGCCTCAGTCTCAATTCCAGAAACAGTGCCAAGAGGCTGATCAGGTGTGTGGGGCAAATGATGGAAAAGCCATTGGCTGCCACTCTGGTGATCCAGGCAGTCCAGTGCTGCCACTGGGAATCTGTGTGGGGCTGGGTGCAAAGATCCCAGGCTGCCCTAGGAGGAGAGGAATAACAGAAATCAGAGTGGAGGTTGGTACCAGGCAAGACTATTGACCAGAACTAAGGAATAAAGCAGGAGGTGGAAGCCAGGGTAATGGACTGAACCCCCTTGTGCAGGTAGGAGGGGAAAGCTGAGCACCTGGTCCCATCCCACTGACAGCAAGCAGGCTGAGGGAGCCAGGCAGTGTTGAGCAGGTATGGGCCTGGGCTGCAGTATCCTGGGCTCTGGCAAGTCATCACACTAATTCCCACCAGACCAGGATTCCTGGTGGAATAGAACCCGCGTGTGTGAAGCACCTGTGATTCCAGCTTGTGCATTTGGGGAAGGCTTGTTGTTGCTGGCTGCTGTCGAGTTAGTCCCCAATTCATGGTGACCCCATGCACAGCAGTACAAAACACTACCTGGTCCTACACTATCCCCATGGTCAGTTGCAGACCGGACTGCTGTGATCCGTAGGGCTTTCATTGGCTGATTTTCAGAAGTAGATTGCCAGGCCTTTCTGTCTTGATCTGAAAGCACTGCTGAAACTTGTTTAGCATCAGAGCAACATGGAAGCCTCCACTGACAGATGGGTGGTAGCTGTGCATGAAGTACATGGCCAGGAATCAGGGGCAGATTATCCAATAAGTAAGGTAAGCACAGGTTTGCTTGTGCTTATTTACCTCTCTGTAGTGAACAATTTCACATTTTTTCACATCACAGATTCTGCTGCTAGATATGGCTGGCATCTGTCTCTCTTCCAACCCCACAGTGCCTTCCTACAGAATCAAAGCCTCTTTTCAAATTTACAGTCCCTGACACGTAAACAAGGTAAGCCCAGGCTTACTTGTGTTTATTTACTAATCTGTAGTGAACAGTTTCACATAGGTTTCACTTTGATGTGGCATGGTGAAACCCATGGGAGATTGTTCACTACAGATCAGTAAATAGACACAAGTCAGCCCATGCTTGACTTACTTATTGGATGATCTGCTCTTCCAAGAAATTGAACCTGCATGGAAGGCAAGAATTCTACCACTGAACCACCAGTGCCCCCTTGGGGAAGGCAGAGCAGGAAAAATAACTCATTGGGACCCACGACGTCTTACAGAGATCATCCTCCGGGCTCTTTTGTGAGAGAAGACAGTCTTCGTGGAAGGAAGATTGTCCTTTTCTCTGCTGAGAGAAACACATTTCCCAACACCACCATTAGGCGATTTCCATTTCCTTTCTATTCCACCATTTCCCCTGTGTGCATCCCAGCCCACCCTGACCTGTGCAGTCTGTCTCCAGGCATTGCTCTTTCTTCCACCGCCCTCCTGAAGGCAACTCTGCCAAGAGGAAAGAAAATCCAAATTCACCAATAAATGCAGGCTTCTGTGGAGACACAGCAGAGAGGGAAGGGGCAAGAAGCGCAGCAATGATGGCTTCCTTTAGGCGGAGGTATTAGAGGCCTCGGGCACAGACAGCAGAGCTGATGTTCATGGTTATGTTTAAATTCCCGTCTTGAGGAGCAGAACCCAGAGTTTCTCTTTTTCCTCTATGTCCAGCTACATCGCTCAAGGGGGACATTTTGTTTGGCATTCAACAGCAGAGTCCTAACGGGGGTCGGGGAGGGAGAGGGGCAGGTATAGGGTGCGTGCCCTGGGCGGGGTGTGTGTGCTCCAGGTGCCACTTGAGGCGGGGCACCAATCAGCAGTTTCTGTTGGCCGTCACACTTTCCATCACTAGCTGTGAGAGATCATTCAGCAGTGGAACACTAATTGCCCTAGGCACTATTTTCCATAGTTAGGCCCCTGTTCAATAGCCAGGTTTTCATCCTCTTCTTGGGAGGACTCTTTGAACTCATCTTCTCATTGCTGGGGGTGGAGCAATGTCCCCACTCTAGATTCCTGGTCCATGGTGTATAGCATCTCAGTGGAACGGGATGAGCTGCATGTAGGAAATAAAGGGCCCAGCCACAGTCAAGCCAGCCAGCCAACCAACCACCAGTTGTCATTGAGTTGATTCCAACTCATGGTGGTCCTACATGTGTCAGAGTAGAACTGTGCTCCATAGGGCTTGTTTTTCAGAAGTAGATCACCAGGCCTTTCTTCCACAGCCAAAGTTTCAGTTAGCAGCCAACCATGTTAGCCCACCCAGGAACTCCAGAGGCAAGCCAAGGGATCCTCAACTCTCACTGTTTTACTTCTAACTTTAGAGAGGAAAATTGTCCTAGTCCTTTGCATAAATACGTTGACTAAACACAGGACAGAGCAGAACAGAATTAACATAATCTATGGAGTGTTGTTGAACTCCAGGTATTGCATGCACTGGGTCTTTCTGCACATGATTATCTCATTTCATCCTTCCAATGACCTGCAGTACTTTTATCATCATTCCCATTTTACAGATAAGGGAAAACAGAGTTCAAAGAGTTGACTGTAAATCCACATGGCAGGAACTGGAGCTTTAGACCCAAGTTCTAACTATCTTTTTCCAAAGACACATAGTCTTGGCCTCAGCTCAGAGGATGTCAAAATTTAACAACCATCAGAATCACCTGGAAGGCTTGCTAAAGCACAGATTTCTGATCTCAGCCCTGGAGTTTCTGATTCAGTAGGTCGAGGGTGGGGCCTGAGAATATTCATTGCTGGTAAGTTCCCAGGTGATGCTGATGCTGCTGGCCTGGGGACCACACGTAGAGAATCAGGGCCCTATGCCGTGATACCTACTGTCAAATAATACACCAAAGACAGCAGGTTATAGCCCAAGACTACCAGGAAACAGTGAGGCTCTGGGCTGCACATTTTCTGACTGGGGAGTTGGCAGAAAGTGCACTTCTGGGCCCAGGGGCGGATTATGCAATAGGCCAGGTAAGCACATTGCTTACCTTGCTTACCAGATCATCTGCAGTGAACAACTTCACATGAGTTTCACAACAGCGTTGATGCTTACCTTGCTTACTGGGTCATCCATCCCTGTCAGGGATTGTAAATTTGAAAAGAGGCTTTGTGTAGGAAGGTACTATGGGGTTGGGAGAGAGACAGATGCCAGCCATACCTAGAAGCAGAATCTTTGATTTGGTGAAAAAATGTGAATTATTTTTACTGTGCTTACCTTGCTTATTGGATCTGCCCCTATCTGGGTCACAAGAGTAGCCGGAGGCATCACCTGGCCCTCCTATCACCTGTCCGCAGCTGCCAGCCAGGGCTGCAGAGCCTCTGCCTCCAGCCACATCTCTCTGATAATGATAATCTCCCACCTCCCTGCCAGGTTCACCCTGTGGGGAGTGGACAACACAGGACGGCGCTCCAGGCCAAGTGATGTGATCGTGAAGACCCCTTGCCCTGTGGTGGATGATGTCAAAGCCCAAGGTAAGAGAGACTGAGACCAGCAGACTCTGCAAAGGGATGGCCTAGGACCTCCAACCCTCCCACCCCCGGCCACCACCATGAGGAAAGAGAGACCAAGGGAGTCAAGAGGAACAACCTGGGGCATCACCTTTCCAGAAATACACTACAGCTATTCCCTCTGGTGGAAATCTTCGTTATATCCCGTTATGCCACATAGCCCATGAGTCCAGGCACCAGTTGAGCAACCCTAGCACAGTCATGCACTAGGTACCTAGTGAAGCGTCCATGGCCTCTGCCCTCGGGATACTGATCAAGTTTCTTACTCTCTTCATATGTTTGGGTACATCTGAAAGATTGCTTTGAATTAAAGCATATAAAGGCTAGAGATTTAGAATTAACTGCTATATTGATCCCTCCCTTGTAAAGATGCGTTCTTGTCAATTAGGAAGAGTTTGTCTTCAGTCAACACCCACTGCACAGAAAGCGCACTTCTTGGTGCCTCTTTTTCTCATGTTGCTCCCTGGCAGGTCTTGACGTTGACCTCTGTTCTGTGACTTTTTAGATCCCCTCCACAACAAAAATGTATCTATCCTGGGCACCACTTTTACAGGACTCTAGCAGTAATTTTTCTGATCAACCATTAATATCGATTTCATGGAATTGAACTGAGAGCCATTGGCTGATGCAGGAAGATCAGGTTTTGCAAGTTTCAATAAGAGAGAGAGCGTGGCCAAGCTGATTTGCTGGTACTGCTCAAATCACGTATATATGGCTCCTGACTCCAGTTGTATCAAGCTAACCATGAGGGGTGCAATGCCAGAATGTATGTTCCAAGAGGTGACATCATGATGGGAAATCACAGGGGAACGAGTGACCCAGACCTACTTTAATTTAAACACTGATGTTTATGTAGTACTGTACAACTTCTGAAAGGATTTTCATCTTTATTGCCTCAATTAATCTCCATGCCATATTAAGGGCATGGTGATTTTCAACTCAAAATTTTGATCATATAAAGGCCCCTTGTTAAAAATCTTTAGTGGTCTGCCATTCATCTTAGGACAGAGAGCAACATATTTACTAGGTATACCAGAAAAAAACAAAAAACCAAACCCGTTGCCGTCGAGTGGATTCTGACGCATAGCAACCCAACAGGACAGAGTAGAACTGCCCCATAGGGTTTCCAAGGAGTGCCTGGTGGATTCGAACTGCCGACCTTTTGGTTAGCAGCCATAGCTCTTAACGACTACGCCACCAAGGTTTCCTCAATAAATGTTAGCTGTTATTATTATCATTAATCAAACATAGAGCCTGCCCTCTAACAGTAACTTAATAAATATTTACAGAATGAATGAAATGTTGCCCTCACTCTGTAGATGTGGAGATTGAGATTCAGAGTAGAGTGAGGAAGCTGAGTGGGGTCACATCTAACAGAGCCCACACTCAGATTCATTATCTGACCCTAAGTCCTATTCCATCTACAGCGTTACCATTAGATATTCAGAGGGTTATTTGTAAAAGACTGAAAACCTTTTCTTTGTCTCTAAATACTGATGAAGAAGAAAAGGCCTACATTAAAAAAGAGAATCCAAATTAGATACTAAAAACATATTTTTCTTTCATTCAGGAGTATTAGTGCATACTGGCATATGACCGTAGGATGGAGACCTTTGAGTATAGGACAGACTTGTCCCTCTCTGCAGTGAGTGCTGTCTGGTGTGAAGGACATGGACTAGATGACTTTTCTTTTTCTTGGTAAAAATATACTCAACAAAACATACACCCACTCAACAGTTTTCACCTGTGCAGTTCAGTGACAAAGGTTACATATGTTGCATTGTGTCACCATTCTCATTATCTTTACCTGTATTGCTTCACCACCTTTAACTTAGACTCTCTGCCCCTTAGACTTCTCATTTGTGCTTTAGAGTTACTGCTGTCACATTGATCTCATATAGATGATTCTTTAAAGTCCACAATATTCAACGCAAACATTCTTATTCATTTATTTTTTTTATTGTACTTTAGGTGAAAGTTTACAGCTCCAGTTAATCTCTCATACAAAATTTTGTACACATGTTGTTATGTGGCACTAGTTGCAATCCCTACAATGTGACAGCACACTCCCCCTTTCCACCCCAGGTTTCCTGTGTCCATCCAACCAGCTCCTGTCCCTTCCTTCCTTCTCATCCTGCCTCCGGACAGGATTGTTTATTAATTGAACTAAACTGTTGTTTAGTCTTAAAATGACTTCATGGCATAGTATCAGTTCGAGGTTTAAAAAATTGTTTCCAAGCAATAAATTCTGGGGTTCCTCCAGTCTCAATGGATCCAGTAAGTCTGGTTTCCATGAGAATTTGAAGTTCTGTTCCACATTTTTCTTCCTTTTGGTCAGGATCTATCTATTGAGTCCTTGATCAAAACATTCAGAAATCAAAGCTGGTAGCTGGGCACCATTCATTTATTCTGGTCTCATGGTGAAGGAGACAGTAGTTCATGAATGCCATTAGACCTACAGTCAATTTCCTTCTCTGATTCCTGGATCTCCTTCTGTGGATTGGATGACTTTTGAAGGGCTCTACAGTCCTTTGATGGTGAAAGCAAAGTCTGGGGTTAAAAATCCTCAGATGAGAAACTGTCTGGAAAGGACCTGTAACACCCTATTTTATTATCTGTTGATTTCTTATTCCAAGCCAGAGAGGAGCAGGTGATGAGAAGGAACTTTGGCTAGTTCTGTTCTGGCAAGTTTGCTGGCATCCTTGCAGGCAGCAGTAGGCACCTCGTTGCTGCTTGCTAAGTAGGCAGTAGACTGGTGGGGCATCAGGGAGGTGGTTAGCAGGTAGGAGGGATACAGCATGCTGCTACCTGCAGGGATGGGTGGTCGAAAGCAGATCTGGAATGAAGAGTGGCCAACATAGGAAAGTCTGCCCAGAAGAGACCATGGCACTGTTTTCTCTGCTGGGCTTCTTTGGGTCAACTCCAGTCCCACAGTGTGTCACGATGTGCTCCTGCCTGCTTTTGTTCCTGGAGTTTCTGAAATCCCAGCAGACCAGCTGAGAGCAGGAGGTAATTTAGTGCTCTGAAAATAAACTAATATTCCCAAGTCCTGCTATCCTTCAGCCAGGAAGGAGTCCTGGACGGGGCAAGTGTGGAGATTAATGAGTTAGACTAATCGAGGGTATCCTTGCAAATTAATACAGTTCTAGCAGTTCTACCAAAAAAAACATATGCTTTGTTTCCCTCAAACCCAGATGGTGATCACAAATATAGCTTACTTGGGTCTGAGTTTAACTCTAATAACAAATGGGCGTTACCTTTTAAGTGACCCAGAGCATGACTTCAACTCCTAATTACCTAGCAAGAAGCCAGACTCTATTTTTTCTATGAGTATTTTTCTTAAACTGCATACTGTTCATGAAGAATTTTATCACTTCATTGCACTAAAGCTACGGTGCAAGTAACTTTCTACCAATGTTTTACTGAAGCCAGCCTTCCCCTAGTAGGGACAAGCTTCTTGCTTACCCTCCGTGGAGTCGTTATGATGCAGAGGTTAAAGCACTCAGCTGCTAACTGAAAGGTCGACGGCTCGAATACACCAGCCTCTCCGCAGGAGAAAGATGTTGCAGTCTGCTTCTGTAAAGATTTGCAGCCTTGGAAATCCTGTGGGGCAGTTCCACTCTGCGCAGTAGGGTCACTAGGACTTGGAATTGACTCAACAGCAGTGGGTTTGGTTTTTTTGGTTTTGTCTACCCTCCAGGTTGGGGCACGAGATTCTAAGGGCTCTTTGTGAAGCTTTACTAAGTGAAGGCTGGTTCTCATCCAGTACTCCCCAACACCCATTCTCCTTTCCTGATGCCAAACATAAATGCTTATCCAGTCATTCATTTTCTCACTCCACAGCCATTTATTGAACCCTGGTTTAGGTGCTAAACAAACAAAAATAATTAGACTCCAAATCTGTCTTCAAGGATTTTATAATCTGATTTCATGAATTTATTCATTCATCCAGTAAATATTACCAAAACCAAACACGCATTGCCGTCGAGTCAATTCCAACTCATAGTGATCCTGCTTTTCTAAATACCAGTTCTAGGCATTAGGGGCAAAAATCCCTGCCTCATGGAGTTATATTTTAGTAGGAGTGACAGATTAAAAAATACATAATATTCCAGATGGAAACAAATAAGCAGGAAAATGGGATAGGAAGTGCAGTGGGTGGAATTTTAACTAGAGCGGTTTGGGAAGAAGGTGAATGAGAAACTCCCGCAGATATCTGGGGGAAGATCGTTCCAGAGAGAGAGGCAGCAGAACAGATTCTTGGCATGCTTGAAGAAGTGAAAGGAGACTTGTGTGCTGGAGTGGAATGGTGAGAGGGAGAGTTATAATAGAGGAAGTCCTAAAGGTAGCGGGGCCGGAGTAGAAACTGGGCTCAGAGTAAGGAGCTGTCCTCTGCCTGGGATTGTGATGGAAAGCTCTGGAGGACTTTGAGCAGAAGAGTGACATGGTCAGGCAGTGTTTTACAGGATCATACTGATTGCTGTCTTCAGAATGGATTCATAATAGGGGATCAAAGGTGGAAGTGGGGAGACCAGTTAGAAGGCTGTGACAATACAGAAGAGAGATGATGTTATTTTAGACTAAGATGATAGTGATTATTGCTATTAGGGTTTTCACTGGCTGATTTTCAAAAGTAGATAATCAGGCCTTTCTTTCTAGTCCATCTTAGTCTGGAAGCTCCACTGAAACCTGTTCAGCATCATAGCAACATGCAAACAAGCCCCCACTGGCAGGTAAGTGGTAGGTGTACTTGAGGAGCATTGGCTGGGAATCAAACCTGGGTCTCTAGCATAGCAAGGGAGAATTCTACCACTGAACCACCACTTCCCTTGAGGATAGTGGTAGAGGTGGTGAAAAATGATCCAGTCCTGAACATATTTTGATGGTAGAACCAAAAAAAATTTGCTAATTGATTAGATGTAGACCAGTGGACTGTGAGAGAAAGAAGAGTCATAGCGGTCTTATATATTGTGGACAGTGCTGTAGAGGGTATGTACAGAATGCTGAGGGAACAAGAGAAGAATTATCTGGTACAACACCTTGTAACTGTTTCCCTCCAGACCTCAGCAGCCTAGGTGAAGGCAGAGAAAAGGCAGAAGAGGGAACAAGCTAGTTCACAGTGCTAGCGATGGCCATGTGGATTAAGTTAGGAAGGGAAGGAAATAAATGTAGGAATGCATGGAGAGATGGAGGAGCCAAAGGACTTGGGTTCCCATAAGATTGAAGAACAGGTGTAATAGCAGCAAGAAGTACAGGAGTTGTGAAAGGAAGTTGTGTTCACATATATGATATTAAGATTTACTATTTCAAAAGTGGGGCAATTCTTGGGTACAATGATTGGCTTCTGGTGGCTTGTTCTATAGACTTAAAGAGGTCTTTTACTTGGTGAATGATGATGAGAAATGAAGTGGAGAAGATGACTATGAACCAGATACCAGAGTTTTTCAGTGGGGATAGAAGAATGGTCAGGAGGAGATAGTGTGGAAATAAGGAGAGGCAGATGACAAGCATGGGTTTTGAAAGCGGAGGACTTTCTACATGAAGACAGAGGAGTAGTTGCTTGCAAGTGGCCATGAGAGACCGTGAGACTACTATTTTCTGGAGTGTGTGAGAAGGACTCCTCCAAACTAGGAAAGGCTCGGGCAGGTTTCAGCCAACATAGGGATACAGAGGGAAGCGACAGTGTGTGCCAAGGTCAAGAGTGGAAGGGGAGTTGTTTGCCATGTAATAATGCTGATTCCAGAGGGAGAAAGGGAAGTTTTGAGAGGATGTGTTAGTAGAGAACAGTGGTTCTCAAATAGTATGGTTCCCATCATCAGCATCATCAGCATCCGGGAACTTGGTAGAAATGCAAAGTCTCAGGTTCCACACCAGACCTACTGAATTAGAAACCCTGGCGGTGGAGCCAGCAATTTGTGTTTTAACAAGACTTCCAGTTGACTCTGATGCACACTCAAGTTTGAGATTCCTGGAGTGGAGGAAACACAGGGCATCATAATAAAAAAGCACAGAAGAGGATAAAAGGGACAAGACAGACTGGGTTGCGGGGTGGGAGAAAGGGACCTTCCAACTTTAAGGCCAGGTAAGATTCGTTGTCCTCAAGTTTTCATATGGAATTCTATAGTCAGTTAGTTCAATGTTGGACAGACTGAGGTTACAGGTAGCTCTTGAGGAACAATGAAGGTGATGAGTCAGGACCTCTGTGGGGGGGGGGGGGGACTTTTGTTATGACAGCCAAAGAAACCATTGATGAAAGGCATAGATGCTTCCCAAGATTCTTACTTCATAGTAAAAAAATACATAAATAAAAATAGCTGTCCCTGGGGATGAGAAGGCTCAACTCTGCTCCTGGAATCACCTCTTTCATGTAAATCAGACTATTTTTCCCAGTGCCTTGGACTCCTGTGTTTCAGTCCCTTCCTCTCTCTCTGTCTCTCTCCCTCTCTCTACTTGTCACTCTCTGTCTCTGTCTCTGTCTCTCTGTCTCACAGCATTGGGAAAAGCATGACCTAGTAGAGAACAGGAGCCCTGGTGGTGTAGTGGTTAAAGGCTTAGGCTGCTAACCAGAATGTTGGCAGTTTGGATCCACCAGGTGCTCCTTGGAAACCCTATGGGGCAGTTCTACTCTGTCCTGTAAGGTCGCTATGAGTCAAAATTGACTCGACGGCAATGGGTTTGGTTTTTTGGGTTAGTAGAGAATAGGTAATAATAAAAATATATTACCAGCTCTTGTCCTACTCTCCCCCTCACTTGTCTTATTCCATCCACCCTGGTCTGCTTGCCGTTTTCAAATATGCTGGCCCTCTCCAGCCTGAGAGCCTTTGGACCGGCATTTCCTCCCCTTGACGAGCTGTTTCCCCCAGATATCCCCATAGGGCATTCCCTCCCCCTCCTTCAAGTCTTGGCTTGAATGTTACCTTTTCAAGGAGACATACAATGACCACCCTGTTTAAAACCTCAATGCCCCCACCCCAGCGATCCCAGTCTTCCTTCTCCTGTTTTATTTTTCCAAACCACTTTCTAATACACTATATGTTTTACCTGTTTATTATGCTTATTGTTTCACTATCTCCCCCCACCTAGACTATAAGCACCATGAGTGGGAGGATTTTGTTCAAACTGAATTACTGATGTATACGTGGTAAAAAACCAGTTGCCATCAGGTCGACTCTGACTCATGGCAACCCCATGTGTGTAGAGTAGAACTGTGATCCATAGGGCTTTCAGTGGCTGTGATCTTTCAAAAGCAGATCGTCAAAGCCTTTCTTCCCAGGCACCTCTGGGTGGATTCGAACTGCCAACCTTTCAGTTTGTAGCCAAGTGCTTAACCATTTGCGCCACCCAGGGACTCCATATATGTGGTAAACACACAATAAAGATTTTATTGAATGAATGAATATATGTACGCTTACTATGTCCTGACACTGTCCTAAAGAAAAGTTTTACATTTAATATCACTGTTATTCTCACAAAAATCTTGAAAAGTATATATTATTAATCATCACTGAGCAGACAAGAAACTAAAACCCAAAGAGGTTAAGCAACTCTGGTCCAAGGCCACACAGCTGTTCTAATAGAGGCCAACTCTGCTTGTTCTTAACCATACCCCTGGGGCTGAGGGCCTCACTTCCAGCTCTGCTAATGTATTCTGCTGCCTGAGAGATCTTGGTTCCCTTCTGATAATTCAGTGTTCGTTTTTTTGTGATGAGACTATGGATATAGGCTCCTTGACATCTTCTCACTTTTAGTTTACCTACTCCTGAACATCATGCATGTTAAAGAGAAAGAAGACAGATTTCTATCCTAGATAACTCAGGACTTCTTTGAAACTAAAAGCTGAGTAAATGAGAACTAAAAATACCATATAATGTTTTCCATTCTTTGAGTTAGTGAGTTCTTGAGATGCAATGAAGTCTAATGTAATAATACAGTGAAACCTGTGAGAGTCAGAACTCGATGAGACTGCCTTGTTTTTCTTGGTCTTACAAGTTTTCTGCCTTTGGCGAGGTGCCGTCTTGCCACTTTTCTATTCCTCATTTTAGTGGAAAATATTTGAGTTTTTCTCCTCTGGCGAGTTTTTGCCTTACATAGGTTCTGGCACTCGCAGGTTTTACTGTATCTCTAGATACAGCCACAGTCTATACCACCTAGTCTCAGGCGTGTCTGCTGATAATGATGGGAAGCATCAGCCTCTTCTGATTGTATATTACTGTTGTGATATGAGAATGGTAAATAGGTCAAAAGACACCTTCTCAGCCATCACTACTCCTCAGTGGAGACTGCCACAACCAGGGCATGGGCCCAGGGCTGTTATTTCCCACCACTCGAAATTAGAAAAAGGGGCCTTGGCAGTACAGTGGTTAAAACGATTGACTGCTAACCAAAAGATCGGCAGTTTGAAACCACCAGCAGCTCCACAGGAGAAAGATGTGGTAGTCTGCTTCCATGGACATTTACAGCCTTAGAAACCGTGTGGGGTCACTGTGAGTCAGAATTGACTGAATGGCCCTGGTAGCACAGCGGTTAAGAGCTCAGCTGCTAACCGAAAGGTCAGTAATTCAAATCTACCAGCTGCTCCTTGGAAACCTTATGGGGCAGTTCTACTTTATCCTACACAGTTGCAATGAGTCCGACTCAGCAGCAGCGGGTTTGGTTTTTTGTTTTGTTTTGTTTTTTTTGTCATTCTTCTCTCAGCAAACACTCCCTGCTTCCCATCAAACACAACACAGCTCTTGGAATAGTCCCTCTGCTTCATCATATTTCAACTTCAGAAATGACAGACTCTTGGCCCACCTAATAGGACTCCCTTCTACTTGATACATATGGTTCAACCAGTTAGGTCAATGTCTTCAAATTTCTGCCTCCTGCACTTTAAATTGGTTAAACTTCACCAGCCACTGAGCATCAGTGCAAAATAGCAATGGAATATAGACCTGGTTTTAAATCTTGACTCCAGCCTAATCTGCCTATGTGACCTTGGGCAGGTCACCTGAACTCTCTGAATGTCCTCATTTCTAAATCAGGGACATTCATACCCATCTTGCAGTAGAGTTGTGATGATTGGAACTCACATATGTAAAGTTCTTGTCCTTCCATGAGCCTTTAGCAAATAACTAGGGATACAATAACTTTATTTTTTAAATCACTGTCCTCTTTAACTCCTGATCCCAGAAAGGGAATTTTAACACCCTGAAGATCTAAATAGATTTACAAGCTGGGATTTTTTTTTTCTCTCATTCAAAAATTTATACACAAATTGCTTTGTGACATTGATTGCAACCCCCGAAATGTGGCAGCACTCTCCCCTTTCCCTTTACACCCTGGGTTCTCCGTGTCCATTCATCCAGGTTTCCTGTCCCTTCCTGCCTTTTTGTCTGTGCTTTTGGGCAGGTGTTGCCCATTAGTTCTCCTACACTTGATGGAACTAAGAAGCACATTCCTTGCATGTGTTATTGTTTGTTTTATAGGCCTGTCTAATCTTTGGCTGAAAGATGGACTTCAGGAGTGGCTTCAGTTCTGAGTTAGCAGGGTATCTGGGGGCCATAGTTTCAGGGGTCCCTTCAGTCTCTGTCAGATCAGTGAGTCTGGTGTTTTTTTGTGGATTTGAATTTCGTTTTACATTTTCCTCCCGGTCTGTTCAGAAACCTCTATTGTAATCCCTGTCAGAGCAGTCTGTGGTGGTCGCCAGGCACCATCTAGTTCTTCTGGGCTCAGGCTGGTGGAGACTATGGTTCATGTGGTCCATTAGTCCTTTGGACTTATATTTTCATTGCATCATTGGTTTTCTTCATTCTCCTTTACTGCAGATGGGATGGGACCAAAAGATGTATTTTAGATGGCTGCTCACAAGCTTTTAAGACCCCAGATGCTACCCACCAAAGTAAGATGTAGAACATTTTCTTTATGAACTATGTTATGCCAATTGATGTAGATGTCCCCTAAGACCATGGTTCCCAGCCCTCAGCCCCAGTAACTCAGCCCCTCAAGGTGTTTTGATGTTTCTAGGAAGCTTCTATGG
Organism: Dugong dugon; assembly: GCA_030035585.1. Taxonomy (NCBI): domain Eukaryota; kingdom Metazoa; phylum Chordata; class Mammalia; order Sirenia; family Dugongidae; genus Dugong; species Dugong dugon. The sequence goes on along the minus strand of CM057469.1, from coordinate 39,086,345 downwards.
CTTTGCCTTGGTCAAGTTGTGCTGACTTTCCATATATATATATATTGTGTGTTGTCTTTCCTTTTACCAAAATTAACACTTGTATACTATCTAGTTAGTGATTTCCCCTCCCCACCCCTTCCCTCCCTTATAACCATCAAAGATTTTTTTTTTAATGTGTAAAACTTTTCTTGAGTTTTTATATTTGTCCTTTTGTGATTGACTTATTGCACTCAGCATAATGCCGTCCAGATTCATCCATGTTGTGAGATGCTTTGTGGATTCATCACTGTTCCTTATCATTGCGAAGTATTCCATTCTGTGTATGTACATAATTTGTTTATCCATTCGTCTGTTGATGGGCACTTAGGTTGTTTCCATCTTTTTGCTATTGTGAATAGTGCTGCAGTAAACATGGTGTGCATATGTCTATTCATGTGATGGCTCTTATTTCTCTAGGATATATTCCTAGCAGTGGAATTGCTGGATCATATGATATTTCTATTTCCAGATTTTTAAGTATTTTATCTTTTTAAGGGCTATTATAAATGGTATTGTTTTCCTGATTTCCTTTTTGATGTTTTCTTTGTTGGTGTATAGGAATCCAGCTTATTGTTGAATGTTGCACTTATATCCTGCTTCTCTGCTGAATCTTTCTATTAGTTCCAGTAGTTTTCCGGTGAAATCTTTGAGGTTCTCTATGTATATGATCATGTCATCTGCGAGTAGGGATGGTTTTACTTCTTCTTTTCCAACTTGGATGCCTTTATTTTCTTTTTCTTGCCTTATTGCTCTAGCTGGGACTTCCAGCACAATGCTAAACAGGAGTCATGATAAAGGGCATCCTTGTCTTGTTCCCGTTCTCAGGAGGAATGCTTTCAGCCTCTGTCCATTGAGAATGATGTTGGCTGTTTGTTTTGTATACATGCCTTTTATATATTGAGGGATTTCCCTTTTATTCCTATTTTATTGAGAGTTTTTAATCAGGAATGGGTGTTGGACTTTATCAAATGCCTCTTCTGTGTCAATTGAGATGATCATGTTATTCTTTTCTTGTGTTCTGTTTATGTGATGGATTATGCTGATTGATATTCTAACATTGAACCATCCTTGCATACCTGGTATGAATCCCACTTGGTCGTGGTATATTATTTTTTTGATATGATGCTGAATTCTATTGACTAGAATACTGTTGAGAATTTTTGCATCTATATTTATGAGGGATATTGGTCTGTAATTTTCTTTTCTTGTGGTGTCTTTGCCTGGTTTTGGTATCAGGGTTATGCTGGCTTCATAGAATGAATTCAGTAGTATTCCTTCCTCTTCTATGCTCTGAAATAGTTTGAGTAGTACTGGTGTGAGCGCTTCTCTGAATGTTTGGTAAAATTCTCCAGTGAAGCCATTTGGTCCAGGGTTTTTTTGCTCTTGTTGCTGGGAGTTTTTCTTTATTACCTCCTCAGTCTCTTTTCTTGTTATGAGTCTGTTCAGATTTTCTATCTCAGTTTGTGTCAGTTTAGGTAGGTAGTATGTTTCTAGAAATTTGTCCATTTTCCCTAGGTTTTCTAATTTGTTGGAGTATAATTTTTCATAGTATTCTGTTATGATCCTTTTTATTTTGATATTGTTTTTAACACAGCTGAAGATGTCAGCTACAAGTGCTTGGTTGTCAAAGGGTTGCTGTAACCTGGTATGGAGAGATAGCACTGAGAAACCCTTCCCCAAAGCAGATTCAGATTGCTCCCAAAGTCATGAGCTCCATTCATTTAGCTAAAAAATTTTTATCTATATTGTGCTGCCACTCAGGGTATACAGGCAAATAAGACCTGGCACCTGCCCTCCTAGGCAATGGGAAAAATAGAAAAGTAAGATAATAATTGCAATATTTGGGCAGGATAGGGTAGAAATTTATTCATTTTAACCCAAGAATCTCCTACAGTGATGGCTCTGTCATTACCAGCTGCCCTGAATACACTTGGAACTGGGGCAAGGAATCAGGTTGCTATGCCTTTAAGCCAAGAGATGGTCAGGTGGGTAAAGCTTGGACTTGGGAACCTGTGGGCTCAGTTTCTTCATCCCCAGAATTAACATCGAGTTTGAAACAAACCACTTCTCTCCAGATTTTCATTTTCAGATATTTAGGGGGGAAATACAAACACAACTTTTCTGACAGGTTTAATGAGAAATGTTTAATGATAAAGTGATTTGAGCTCCATAGGAAAAAAAATACCAAGGCTTCACAAAGTCATTGCCACGTTTTCGTATCTCTAAGTTCACTTTGAAAGAAGCCCCGGCGGCACAATGGTTAAGCATTAGGCTGCTAACTGAAAAGTTGATGGTTCAAACCCACCCAGCGGCAACTTGGGAGAAAGACCTGATGATCTGAGCCCATAAAGATTACAGCTTAGAAAACCGTATAGGGCACTTCTACTCTGTCACATGAGCCACTATGAGTGGAAATTTACTCAACAGCACCCAACAACAGGTTCACTCTTAGCAATGAGTGGCTTTGAGACAGAAATATCAGAGATAAAAGTTAAACTGAAAGAGATCACTCATTTTGAACTGCAGAATGTTCTGGATTCAGTTTATGTGTCACGCTAGATCTGCACACTTGCCTTCATATCTGGCCTGAGTGATTCTAGCAAAGGCTCTCGTGTTCCTGCAGTCCTGGGGTCAGGTCGATCTGGCACCGTGGCCGCTCCAGGCTGACAGGCCTGTGGTCCTTCATTCTGCTTAGGCGTGGCCTGACAGCACTCACCACCTTCCCAAGCCAAAAATCTGTCACCGGTTGCCCAGGGCTTCCCTGTTGTCTTTGTGTGAGGCAGTTGGTACCCAGTCATATGCAGCCCACAACTGCATGGTAGTTAGTGCCTCATGGGGACAATCGTGGACCAACAGTGGATGGGAGCTGGAGATAAAGGCTTCCTCCTTTTGCCCCCTGGATGGGCCGATGGGGATCCGGTAGCTTCATACATCCTCTCTGGCAAAATGTAGCTATCGGCTTGACAGAAAGGTTTGGCAGCTCTGTAATGCAGTCCTTTTTGTTTACTCTCCTGCCATTTTGCCTCATTTCCCTTTATCCTCATTCCTGTGTTCCTGGGATTATGCTGCCCATTAAAGGATTGCTGTATGAGCTTTTGCCTCTGGCTCTATGTTTTTAGGAAACAGACTGTTATAACTGAAAGTGACCTTAGAGGTATTCTTGTGCAAGGCTTTCATATAACAGGAGGGAAAACCGAAGACCAGTGATTCAGAGGTAAAGTGAATTACTGAAACCACCTTCTCCAGGCTCCACGTTCAGTATTCTGTAAGTAACACTACACACACACACACACACACACACACACACACACACTCATTCACATACACACAAATATATGTATGTGTGTGTGTGTGTGTCTATATATATATACATGTTATTTTTTTATTTGTCTTTTCTTTTCTCCTCAGAAATAGCAGATAAGATCTACAATCTCTTCAATGGCTATACCAGTGGGAAGGAGCAACAAACTGCCTACAACACCCTCCTGGATCTGGGTTCCCCCACGTTACATCGAGTCCTCTACCACTATAACCAGCACTATGAGAGTTTTGGAGAATTCACCTGGCGGTGTGAGGATGAATTAGGCCCCAGGTAATCAACAAACATGGAGTTCCTGGGTGACGCAAACAGTTAAGCACTGAGCTACTAACCAAAAGGTTGACAGTTTGAAGCCACCCAGAGGCACCTTGGAAGAAAGGCCTAGCAATCTTCTTCTGAAAGGTCACAGCCGTGAAAACCTTATGGAGCACGGCTCTACTCTGCCACACATGGGGTCACCACGAGTTGGAATCAACTTGGTGGCAAATGGTTACTCAACAAACTGCATTGTCTCTTTTAAAGAAATTTGATACCTCCTACACTATCATACTGCATCCATCCATGAATTTGCAGATGTCCTGGGTGAGCTTAGGTGCTTGGAGAAAAGAAATAAGCCCTGTGCTTTAAAACAGCTCCATTCATGCAGATTATTTCTGAGTAAGCTGTATTTAAGTAGTTAGGTCATGAATGTATTTCCTGAATTTTGGAAAAAACTGCACTTGACCTATTTCTCTACTCTTTATCATGCTGATACAGTAGTCAAATGCTAAAACTCTAGTAGCCAAAACCTTTGTCTCATGAAGAAAATTAGGAATTTCATTAGAGAGGTTATCAAAAAATATTTATGGCATATGAACTTTGCATATGTTATATGCATTATACAGACGCACTTCGAGCTATGTCAAATTCTTTTGAAAGGCAACATGGAGTAGCTAACAACCCACCTTAAACTCTGTCTCACCCAAAGTTAGAATGGCAGAGTTTGCCATCTCTGCTCCCCACCCCAAGGCTACAACTTCCTGATGCCCAGTGCCTACTGCCTTTAGGTTTTGCAACCCTGATAAAGTTCTTGGAAAGAGAGGAATGAGAAGTGGATCTAGAGGTTTTGCCTTTCTTTTTCTCCATTCATAATGGCTATATGTTGCTGCTTTGAGAAAACAGACTTCCATGGAAATATTGGAATTTTCAGACTGGCATGGTGAAGAGAATTTTCACATGGAATGTTGACATCCAGATGCCCCCAAATTGTTTAGGAGCTCATGAAGAAAAACAACAACAAAAATAGTAGGGCAATGGCTGTGAGAATTGAAAAAGAAATCAATACTGTAGAATCTTCTGGCACTTAAAGAATTCTTGTACTCCAGCCAGCAGAGCTGAAAGTGTCACCCAGAGGTCATCCAACCCACCCATCCATCCATCCATCCGTCCATCCATCCATCATCTCTGACTAAACTGAAGGGAGACTCAGACTCAGTATGCCTGTTGTTATCTGCAGTGGTAAACTTCCCTGGAAGACTATTGGTCAGAATGTTCCCCTTGCCCCCGCCCTATTTTCTTACTTTTGAAGGAAGGAAGAAAATTAGGGTTAACTTCCTGAAATAAAATGATTTCACATGTAAGGTCAGACAAGATCTTTCTGCATTTCGTAAATTATTTTCTGATATTTATAAATGTTGGTAGTCCTTGGGCAAACAGATGCCCTGACGTAACTGGACATATAGAAAAATATGAAAGGAAATTATAGTGTGTTTTGTCTCAGTTTTCATAAGAAGCAAACAGGTTAGAAAACAGATACATATGAAGAAATGTCCTCTTTACTCCTTACCTTATTACTGCTCACACCTAATACCATCCTCTCCAGCACTCTCCCCTCCTTCACCCTGTCTTCCGTTTTTCTCTCTCTTCTGTCTCACTCTCCACCTTCCCTTCCATCCTCTCTCTGATGTAATTATTAAGTGTCTATGTACAGCTCTTTGTCAGGAAGCATAACTGTCACCATTTGAATAGTACTAATATTGCTTATGTCATAGATTTCCAAGGGTATTTGGATTGGTTTTAAGATTTGTCTCTTGTGACTCAAGAGTCGGAAGGAAAATTGGTTAATGAAGAAAATGAGCAAGAGAAGAAATGAAGCCCTCTTTGTAAAGTAAGGCCTGCTGCTCACCATACACTTTCCTCCTGAAACTCTCATCCCAGGAAGGTCTTTCATGTGTATGACTCATCTTCAAAGGAGCCCTGGTGGCACAGTATTTAAGCATTTGGCTGCTAACCAAGAGGTTGAAGGTTCAAACCCAGTGGCTCCACCGGATAAAAGACCTGGCGATCTGCTCCTGTAAAGATTACAGCTTAGGAAACCCTATTGGGCAGTTCTACCCTGTCATACAGGGTTGCTATGAGTTGGAGTTGTTGTTGGCACACAACAACAACAACACTGATCTTCAAGGCTATATATTAGGAGAAAAAAAAATGTAGACGTGTCATAGTTCTTAGGGAGAATCATAGGAAAGAAAGTAAAAGTCCTCTGCCTTGAGATACGTCAGCCGACTTTGTGGTTAGTTGTGAGACTTAATATAAAAGGATCTGTGGGGTGCGTACTTCTGTGAGCAAGCAGAAAGGATTCCCTCAGTTCAGTGAAATCCAATGCCATTAAAATTCATTGAGGCCTCCAGATTGAGTTGAAGGTTGAAATACTTTGAGCATGACATCTGTTGCACTGTTACTAAGAAAGAGGAAGGCTGCAGGCTCTGCGATGATCAAGTGCAGACTCAAATTAATTACTATTTTTTAAAAAAATGAGCAATGAAAGCAGCAACAAAGACTCCATAGGCTAATTAAATCCATTCCTTTGAAAGGACTGTTAGCATGTGTTCCTTTATTCATCTCTGGAGGATGATGTAGATGCTGCCCCTCACTCTTCCTTCACTCCCCCCACCCCAAGAATTTGTCAACAACCAATGATGTACAATAGGAGTGATTAAGGAGAAGGGCCCCCAAAGTCCCCGTTGATGTTGATGACAACTTTTGGAAAGCCTGCTTTGCCAGAAAGCAGAGGCTGATGGGAGATGACAGATCACCCACAAAAGAAGCTATTTAGTCGGCAGGCGGAGTGTTTGTTTGATTTCCTCTGATCCACCACTGAAGTTGGAGAAAATGACTGCCCTTCCAATGACTTCACACCCTTAGCCCCTTGACTTTGCCGCTGAAGCTCAACACCTTGCCTTCACCATCATCCCTGCCCCACCCTAAGCATGCCATCTTAGGAATGCAGTGATATCATCCCTTGGGGACTGACATTGCCAGGACAGAAGAAGAGGAATGAAATGAATGCTGTTAGTGTTTTTAAAGGCTCATTCTAAATGGGGTGCAGAAACTTTCAGTTTCCGGAAGGAATTGTTGATTAAACTAGAAAAGAGATGGTTCTTTTGTTGAAAAGTGAGCTTAGCAATCAGCACTGTAAGGAGTATTGCTCTTTGAGCTTTCCAGAACAGTGTTTTGCAGCCTCAAATGAGTTTGTTCAAAAATAGATGCTTCTTGGAGGCAGGGCCAAGATGGCGGAGTAGTGAGACTCTTCCAGTGGACCCTCTTATAACACAAGACCCAAAAAAACAAGGCAATCTGGGAGCCTTGAATATCAAAGGCAGAGCTGAGGAACTGGACTGAGTGGCAGGGGGAGGGAGAGAAGGTTCAGAAGCAGCGAGGAGTTGCCAGGCCTAACTGGACGAGAGCCTGAGCTCTCCGGGCCTGAGCAGCTCATGGGTGGGCAGTGAGGCAGGCAAGTGGCATGCTCGGGAGGTGCGTTTTCCACTCCGGGAGAGACCCAGTGCCAGAGACTCTACACGACCACCCAGAACCAGTGAGAAGCAGCCCTCATCGGCGAAAGATAAGTACTTGTGTAAGACTTACCATGCGGATCAAAAACACCCTCCTTAGGGAAAAACCTCTCGCCCATTTACCTCCTGGCTCACTGCTGCACACTGGGTCCCGGACCAGCTTCACCAATTGCCGAGTCCCCTGGGCCAGAAGTAGGATCCATCACATGCCCAGAGTCATTCTCGCTGCCTTAGAGAGTGAACAAATTAACAAACAGAAGAAAAAAATAAACTGCCGGCTCCCCTAAGCCAGGAACCCAGAGTAGGCACAGCTCCTTTGCCTAGGCACAGGCATAAGGGATCCATGGACTTTGAGTGCCTTTCCCCCTGCATAGACTTGTGTGAGCCCATCTCAACAACGTAGGCCCTCATTATCCCGGTACCACAGGGTATATACTGGAAGTCTAACTTCAACTGTTTCAGCTGTGAAGTGGCAGGTTCTTGACATTTGACGCTGCTCTGCCCATTAAGCAAGGCCTTCAACTACGCACATCAGGGCCCTGAGGACTGGTGGCTCCACCCACCATGACCTGGCCACCTTCAATAGTGACCCATAAATGAGAGGGGCCCCCCAGGTCATTACAGCTAACAGCATTAGGTGCTCATAGTCCAGCTGCAAAACCCACCTACCTACGCACTCTAGGGAACAGGGACATGCCTTCCTCCTGGACACTCGGGGGCAGCCGTAAGCCTCCTGCCTTGCTCAGAGTATGTCCACCTGCTGCAGCCAGATGCCTGTGCCTACCCCAATCATCCATGCCTGTCTAGGACTGTAAGTGAGAGCCTACACCACACGCTTGGTGGCTATCTACCTGGGCACCTGAGCTGAATCCATACAGGAGGAGTGGGCGGACTTCTGAGCTCACGTACCTAGTAATAAATCTAACCACCTGGTGACAGGACATTAGAGCTTCAAACATGCCAACAATCAAACTAACTCATAGAGCAGCCTGTTTGGGTATATCGAAACAAAACAAGAAGTTAGGACACAGTAAGCAAACATAAAATAAATATAATAACTTATTGATGTCTCGGAGACAACAGTGAATATCAAATCACATAAAGAGGCAATCCATGATGGCTTCAACAAGCTCCCAAAATAAAGAATCTAGAAATTTTCCAGAGGAGTAAAATTTCTTGGAATTACTGGAGGCAGACTACAAAAGATTACTATACAGAACTCTTCAAGAAATTAGGCAGGAAATTAAGCAAAATGCAGAACACGCAATAGAGGAAATTAAAAAGATTAGAGAAGAGCATAATGACAAATTTAACAGGCTGCAAGAATCCATAGAGAGACAGCAATCAGAAATCCAGAAGATTAACAATAAAATTTCAGAATTAGTCAACTCAACAGAAAGTCATAGGAGCAGAGCTGAGGCAATGGAAGTCAGAATTAGTGAGATTAAAGATAAAGCACTTGACACCAAATTATTTGAGGAAGAACTAGCTAAAAAGATTTAAAAAAATAAACTCTAAGAATTATGTGGGACTCTATCAAGAGGAATAACCTACAAGTGATTGGAGTACCAGAATGGGGGGGATAACAGAAAATACAGAGAGAATTGTTGAAGATTTGTTGGCAGAAAACTTCCCTGATATCATGAAAGATGAGAAGATATCTATCCAAGATGCTTATCGAACCCCACATAAGGTAGATCCCAAAAGAAAGTCACCAAGACATATTATAATCAAACTTGCCAAAACCAAAGATAAAGAGAATTTTAAGAGCAGCTAGGGATTAATGAAAAATCATCTACCAAGGAGAGTCAATAAGAATAAGCTCAGACTACTCAGCAGAAACCATGCAGGCAAGAAGGCAGTGGGATGACATATATAAAGCCTTGAAGGAAAAGAAATTGCCAGCCAACAGTTATATATCCAGCAAAACTGCCTCTCAAATATGGTGGCAAAATTAGGGCATTTCCAGATAAACAGAAGTTTAGGGAATTTGTGAAAACCAAACCAAAATTACAAGAATACTAAAGGGAGTCCTCCATTTAGAAAATCAGTAACATTAGTTAACAACCCAAGACTAGAACGTAGGACAGAGCAACCAGATATCAACCCCAATAGGGAAGTCACAAAAGTAAATCAAAGCTGAGACACTGAAAATAGGGAAACAGATGTGAATATGTAAAAGACAACAACATTAAAACAAAAAAGAGGAACTTAAGAATGTAGACATAGATTTTTCATATGGAGAGGAAGTCAAGGTGGTGTAAAGAAATAAAAGACTGGTATAAACTTAGAAAAATAGGGGTAAATATTAAGGTAACCACAAAGGAAATTAACAATCCTACAAGTAAAAATAAAAACTAGAAAAATATAAAGACTCAGCAAACACAAAATCAACAACAATGAAAAAGATGAAAAGAAAATACATAAAAGAAAATACAGAAAATTAAGTGGAACAAACAAACTGTCGACAACACACAAAAAAAGACATCAAAATGCCAGCACTAAACTCATACCTATCAATAATTATGCTGAATGTAAATGAACTAAATGCACCAATAAAGAGACAGAGAGTGGCAGATTGGATAAAAAAACACGATCCGTCTACATGCTGCCTACAAGAGATACACCTTACACTTAAAGACACAAACAAACTAAAACTCAAAGGGTGGAAAAAAATATATCAAGCAAACAACACTCAAAAAAGAGCAGGAGTGGCAATATTAATCTCTGAAAAAATAGATTTTAAAGTAAAATCCACCGCAAAGGATAAGGAAGGACACTATATAATGATTAAAGGGTCAATACACCAGGAGGACGTAACTATAATAAATATTTACACACCCAACGACAGGGCTCCAAAATACATAAAACAAACTAACAGCACTGAAAAGAGAGATATGCAGCTCCTTAGTAGTAGCAGACTTCAACACACCACTTTCGGTGAAGGACGGAATATCCAGAAAGAAGCTCAACAAAGACACAGAAGAGCTAAATGCTACAATCAACCAACTTGGTCTCAGAGACATATATCGAACACTGCACCCAACAGCAGCCAAGTATACTTTCTTTTCCAATGCACATGGAACATTCTCCAGAATAGACCGCCTATTAGGCCATAAAAAACAAAATCCAAAGCATCGAAATATTACAAAGCATGTTTTCTGACCATAAAGCCATAAAAGTAGAAATCAATGACAGAAGAAGCAAGGAAAAAAATCAAACACATGGAAACTGAACAACATCTTGCTCAAAAGCTACTGGGTTATAGAAGAAATTAAGGATGGAATAAAGAAATTCATAGAATCAAACGAGAATGAAAACACATCCTACCAGAACCTTTGGGACACAGCAAAAGCAGTGCTCAGAGGTCAGCTTATAGCAATAAATACACACATCCAGAAAGAAGAAAGGGCCATAATCAAAACATTAACCCTACAAGTGGAACAAGCAGAAAGAGAGCAGCAAAAGAAGCCCTCAGGCACCAGAAGAAAGGAAATAATAAGAATTAGAGCAGAATTAAATGAAATAGAGAATAGAAAAACAATTGAAAGAGTTAACAAGACCAAAAGCTGGTTCTTTGAAAAGATCAACAAAACTGATAAACCACTGGCCAAACTGACAAAAGAAAAACAGGAGAGGAAGCAGGTAACCTGTATAAGAAATGAGATGGGTGATATCACAATAGATCTAACTGAAATTAAAAGAATCATAACAGAATACTATGAAAAATTGTACTCTAAAAAATTTGAAACCTAGAGGAAATGGACAAATTTCTCACTACCTACCTAAACTAACACAAGCAGAGGTAGAACAACTGAATAAACCCATAACAAAAGAAGAGATGGAAAAGGTAATTTAAAAACTCCCAACAAAAAAAAGCCTTGGCCTGGATGACTTCACTGGAAAATTCTACCAAACTTTCAGAGAAAAGTTAATACCACTACCACTAAAGGTATTTCAGAGCATAGAAAAGGATGGAATACTCCCAAACTCATTCTGTGAAGCCAGCATAACCCTGATAACAAAACCAGGTAAAGACATCACAAAAAAAGAAAATTACAGACTAATATCCCTCATGAACATTGATGCAGAAATCCTCAACAAAATTCTAGCCAATAGAATTCAGCAACATATCAAAAAAATAACTCACCATGATCAAGTGGGATTTATACGAGGTATGCAGGGATGGTTCCACATTAGAAAAACAATAAATGTAATCCATCACATAAATAAAACAAAAGATAAGAACCATGTGATCTTATCAATCGATGCAGAAAAGGCATTTGACAAAGTCCAACACCGATTCATGATGAAAACTCTCAACAAATAGGAATAGAAGGGAAATTCCTCAATATAATTAAGGGCATTTATACAAAGCCAACATCATCCTGAATGGAGAGACTTTGAAAGCATTCCCCTTGAGAATGGGAACCAGACAAGGATGCCCTTTATCACCACTCATATTCAACATTGTGCTGGAGGTACTAGCCAGAGCAATTAGGCTTGAAAAAGAAATAAAAGGCACCCAAATTTGTAGGGAAGAAGTCAAAGTATCTCTATTTGCAGATGATATGATCTTATACACAGAAAACCCCAAAGAATCCACAAGAAAACTACTGGAACTAACGGAAGATTTCAGCCAAGTTTCAGGATACAAGATAAACATACAAAAATCAGTTGTATTCCTCTACACCAACAAAGAGAACCTCGAAGAGGAAATCACCTAATCAATACCATTTACGATAGCCCCCAAGAAGATAAAATACTTAGGAATAAATCTAACCAGAGACATAAAAGATCTATACAATGAAAACTACAAGACACTACTGCAAGAAACCAAAAGAGACCTTCATAAGTGGAAAAACATAACTTGCTCATGGATAGGTAGACTCAACATTGTGAAAATGTCAATTCTACCCAAAGCGATCGACAGATACAATGCAATCCCGATCCGGATTCCACCAGCATTTTTTAATGAGATGGAGAAACAAATCACCAACTTCATATGGAAAGGGAAGAGGCCCTGAATAAGTAAAACATTACTGAAGAAGAAGAACAAGTGGGAGGCCTCACACGACCTGATTTTAGAACCTATTATACTGCCGTGGTAGTCAAAACAGCCTGGTACTGGTACAACAACAGATACATAGACCAATGGAAGAGAATTGAGAATCCAGACATAAATTCATCCACCTAGGAGCAGCTGATATTTGACAAAGGCCCAAAGCCCATTCACTGGGGGAAAGACAGGCTCTTTAACAAATAGTGCTGGCATAACTGGATATCCATTTGCAAAAAACTGAAGCAAGACCCATATCTCACACCATGCACAAAAACTAACTCAAAATGGATCAAAGGCTTAAATATAATATCGAAAATGATAAAGACCATGGAAGAAAAACTAGGGACAATGCTAGGAGCCCTAATACATGGCATAAACACATTACGAACCATAAGTAACAATGCACAAGCACCAGAAGAGAGACTAGATAAGTGGGAACTCCTAAAAATCAAACACTTACGCTCATCAAAAGACCTCACCAAAAGAGTGAGAAGACAACCTATAGACTGGGGAAAAAGTTTTTGGCTACGACAAATCCAATCAGCGTCTAATCTCTAAAATCTACAAGATACTGCAAAACCTCAACCACAAAAAGATAAATAGCCCAATTTAGAAATGGGCAAAGGATATGAACAGGCACTTCACCAAAGAAGATATTCAGGTGGCTAACAGACACATGAAGAAATGCTCAAGATCCTTAGCCATTAGAGAAATGCAGATCAAAACTACAATGAGATAGCATCTCACCCCAACAAGGCTAGCAATAATTTAAAAAACACAAAATAACAAATGCTGGAGAGGTTGTGGAGAGACTGGAACACTTATACACTGTTGGTAGGAATGTAAAATGGTACAACCACTTTGGAAATTGATTTGGCGCTTCCTTTTAAAAGCTAGAAATATAAGTACCATATGATCCAGCTATCCCGCTCCTTGGAATGTATCCTAGAGAAATAAGAGCCGTCACACAAATAGATATATGAATACCCATGTTTATTGCAGCACTGTTCACAATAGCAAAAAGATGGAAATAACCTAAGTGCCCATCAACGGACGAATGGATAAACAAATTATGGTATATCCACACAATGGAATACTACACAACAATAAAGAACAACGATGAAGCCGTGAAACATCTTATAACATGGAGGAAGCTGGAGGTCATTATGCTGAGTGAATTTAGTCAGTCACAGAAGGACAAATATTGTATAAGACCACTATTATAAGAACTCAAGAAAAGGTTTAAACACAAAAGAAAACATTTTGTGATGGTTACGAGGGTGGGAAGGGAGGGTGAGGGTTATTTACTAACTAGATACTAGATAAGAATTATCTTATTTGAAGGGAAGGACAGCACAACTGGACTAAAACAAAGCTAAGAAGTTTCCTGAATACAATCAAACACTCTGAGGGACAGAGTAGCAGGGGTAGGGATCTGGGGACCATGCTTTCAGGGGACATGTAGGTCAACTGGCATAACAAAGCTTATTAAGAAAATATTCTGCATCCTACTTTGGTGAGTGGTGTCTGGGGTCTTAAAAGCTTGCAAGTGGCCATCTAAGATGCATCAATCGGTCCGAACCACCTGGAGTAAAGGAGAATGAAGAACACCAAACACACAAGGAAAGTATTAGCCCAAGAGACAGAAAGGGCCACATAAACCAGAGACTTCATCAGCCTGAGACGGGAAGAACTAGATGGTGCCTGGCTACCACCAATGACCGCCCTGACAGGGAACACAACAGAGAGTCCCTGACGGAGCAGGAGAAAGGTGGGGTGCAGAACTCAAATTCTAGTAAGAAGACCAGACTTAATTGTCTAACTGAGACTGAAGGAACCCCAGAAAGCATGGCCCTTGGATTCTCTATCAGTCCAGAACTAAAACAATTTCCAAGGCCAACTCTTCAGACAGGGATTGGACTGGACTGTGGGACATAAAGTAATACTCATGAGGAGTGTGCCTTTTAGCTCTGGTAGATACAAGAGACTAAACAGGCAGAGAGGGTTAGGAGCTGGTTGAATGGATATGGGGAATCAGGAGTGGAAAGGAGGCATGTGCTGTCACAGTATGGAGAGAGCAATTAGAGTCACATAACAATATATATATAAATTTTTTATGGGAAAAAATAAAATTAAAAAAAAATAGATGCTTCCTTCATGGGTCTTTGGTCTCAGGTTTTTGAAGAACACAGCTGATTGAGGGGATGCTGTTCTTTCATGCATCTTGAATTTTGAGAGTCTGGGAGCTGGCCTTCTGGTGGTCCCTCTCTGTGACACCAGGCATGGGCACCAGAAGGAGTGATACACCAGTGAGGTCATGCTGAGCACCCCTTCCCTCAAGCTATATATATGTCAGAATCTTCATGCTCTCTGTTATCATCCCAGTGGGTTGCCTCTTTTCCAGTGTGTGTTAATTTGGGGTGACCTTGCACCCCTCTGCTTATTTCTCTCTCAGGAACCTGCAAGGGCTCAGTTGCCCTGTCATTGCCTCCTTTTCCCACTCTTCTGATTGAGGCTTGAAAGCAGTGGCCTCCTGACTTTCCAAGGCTGGTGGAGAAAGGGGGCCGTGAGCTTGCTTGCAGGTTAATGAGGTGATGGGTGTAGCTGAGAGACCGCATTTTCCCTCAGAGTGGCCCTGTGTCAGTGTGACCTGAGAGCACTGTTATCTTCACCCTGGCTGTGCTATAATTACCTCAATACAGGCATAATGGGTCACATTTTATATCCCTTTCATTTCCCTATGTCTGCTGCTTCTACCCAGTTCAGAAATAGCCTTGATAAGGGAAATATTCAGTTGAACACATTATTCATCATTCAATGATGAAAAATAACTGGCTTTACAGAAAATTGATTTGATTTGTCCTTCAAAACTTCTAACGCCTATGATTTAAAGTGGGTGTAAATTCCCACTAAAATATTATTTAATTTTCTGAGCCACATCTCTTCTTTATTTCTTTTTATTTTATTTTGTTTCTTTGTTTCCTTTTGATGCTTGCATATCCATCCTATTCATTCATTCATTAACTCATTAATTCATTCATTCATTCACTTAACAGATATTTAAGGAGAACCCACCGTTCTAAGTGTGAAAGAGAACAGTAAGCAAAACAAGTCAGGGCACTGCCCTCTTTTTTTTTTAATTGTGCTTTAAGTGAAAGGTCACAGCTCAATTTTTCATTAAAAAATTTATACGCATTGTTTTGTGGCATTAGTTGCAATCCCCACAATGTGACAGCATCCTCCGCCTTTCAACTCCAGGTTCCCTGTGTCCATTCATCCAGTTCCTGTCCCTTCCTGCCTTCTCATCCTGCTTTTGGACAGGAGCTGTCCATTTGGTCTCATATATCTGATTAAACTAAGAAGCACGTTCCTCACATGTGCTATTTTTTGTTTTATAGGCATGTCTAATCTCTGTCTGAAAAGTAGGCTTTGGGAATGGTCTCAGTTCTGGGTTAGCAGAGCGTCCAGGGACCATAGTTTCAGGGGTTCCTCCAGTCTCTGTCAGACCAGTAAGTCTGGTATTTTTATGTGAATTTGAGCTCTGTTCTATATTTTTCTCCTGCTCTCTAGGACTCTGTCGTGATCCCTGTCAGGGCAGTTGCTGGTGGTAGCTGGGCACCATCTAGTTCTTCTGGACTGAGGCTGGTGGAGTCTCTGGTTCACGTGGTCCTTTAGTCATTTGGGCTAAAAGTTTCCTTGTGTCTTTGGTTTTCTTCATTCTCCTTTGCTCCAGGTGGGATGGGACCAACAGATGTATCTTAGATCATGAGCTTTTAAGACCCCAGATGCTACTCGCCAAGGTGGGATGTAGAACATTTTCTTTATGAACTATGTTATAGGGTGCTGCCCTCTTGAAGTTTAAAGTCTTAGACTAAAACCAGTTACCATCGAGTCAGTTCCAATTCACGGCAGTCTCTGTGTGAGTAGAGCTGTGCTCCATGAGGTTTTCAGTGGCTGATTTTTCAGCAGTAGATCACCAGGCCTTTCTTTTGAAGTGCCTCTGGGTGGACTCAAAACTCCAGTCTTTTGGTTAGCCAGCAAGCATGTTAATCCCAAGGACTCCAAAGTCTCACACTAATAGTGGCTATTTACCCTTCCAGGCTTTCTCTTCATTCTAACATATGTATCCTCCACATTTGACCCATAGGAAAGCAGGCCTCATCCTTTCCCAGCTTGGGGATCTCAGCAGTTGGTGCAACGGACTTCTCCAGGAACCCAAGATAAGCTTGCAACGCAGCTCACTCAAGTATCTGGGCTGCCGCTACAGTGAGATCAAGCCGTACGGACTTGACTGGTCAGAACTCAGCCGGGACCTCAGGAAGACGTGTGAGGAGCAGACCCTGAGCATCCCCTACAATGATTATGGGGACAGCAAAGACATCTAGCACCATGATGCCAGAGAGTAGCTGCCAAAGTGAAGCAGGAGAGAAGAGGGGGCACCTGGGTTGGATTGTGGATTTTTAATATTTTTTAATGGAACATTAAAACCTCCAAAGGCAACATCTCAATCAGGGAGAATGTGACTCTTGCTCCCTGCAGGAGTTTTTCAGTATGATGTTCTCCATCTGCATGGTCAGTCAACCTGCCGGCCAGAGGCTTCACGCAGCATCATTTTTCTTTAGGGGGTCACTTTGGGGCAGTTTTGCAGTTGATTTGTTTTGTTCACTTCTTTTTCCAAGAGGCTCATCAAAATGCTCAAACAAGCACTCTGCTTCCGATGAAAGGTATATCCGGTTGGTGCTCCCCATGCTCACTGAGTTCCTGAGTCCATTGAAATTGGGAACTGAGATGAGGCCAGAAAGTTGTGTGACCTGCCCCAGGCCCCACCCTCAGGCCTCACCCTTAGGAAGCATCTCATCTGCGACCTTAAGCCCAGCTCACAGAAAAGTCAACAAGAAAGTTGGGGGAAGTGGCCCCTGACTAGGCCTCAGGGTTTCTCTCTGAGACCTTCCTGTTGCCATCTCCACACCTCACAGGTGAACCAGCCTCCATTTTTGCCCCAGTGGGCCTCCTAGGTTTTTGGCTTCTCCCATGTTTCAAGACAAGTCCCTGGGTGGTGCAAACAGTTAATGTGCTTGGCTGCTAACAGAAAGATTGGCAGTTCAGTTCTACCCAGAGGTACCTTGGAAGAAAGCCCTGGCAATCTCCTTCCAAAAAATCAGCCATTGAAAACCGTATGGAGCACAGTTCTACTCTGACACACATGCAGCTGCCATGAGTCAGAGTCGACTCTATGGCACTTTTTTTTTTTAATGTTTCAAGACAGGACTGAAATTAAATCTCCCTCTGACAGATCTCTGCCCTCTCCTCAGAACAATATGATCTTTGAGAACCAATGAAATGTCACCCATCAAATCTCCTGGAACAAGATGATCTCTGAGAGCAAAATGCCACCTGTCGAATGGACCTGTAGAGCAGTCTACCTGTGAGACTAGCTAGGAGACCACATTCTTGAAAAGAAGTGGAGTGAATTGTTTAAAAAAAAAAAACTCCTGTGCCTCCTTTGGATGAACTTCTCCAGATCATCAATATATAGCCAAGCACCTGGATTCGCTTTGGTCCCATGCCTCTTACCGTGGACAGATAAGGCGTGTTGATGTCTGCTCTGGTCCAGGAGGGGCTGAGTACCTCCATGTCAGTGTTTTTGTAAACTGTAGCTATTACTGATCACACACACACACACACACACACACACACACACCCCTTCTGTCCATTTCCCCTCTTGTGAAATTTGCATAATTATGTTGCTAGTTTGCAAATCCTGTCCATTGGTGACCATCAGCAGGAGGAGTCACCATTGTTGCTGCCCACCTTGTTGTGGAGTAGAGGAGATCTGGGTAGGCAAGCACTGCAGTTCAGGGCTGGGGTGTGTTTCTGCCCGGAGTACATCCAAGTTACTGGAAGCCCTTCCTTTCAGAAAGCGCACCACAGGCGCACGTCAACAGGACCAGCAAGGGCGTTTGCCGTTTGCCGTCCCCACGCTCCAGAGGCCTGAACGTGCCCTTGCAGCCCCCCGCCTCTGACTAGCGCTGCTTATTGGAAGCACATGAGAAAAGTCAGGAAGAAAGTGCAGGATCCATAAGGCCAGTCATTGAGCTATAGTGATTTTTTTTTAAATAGTAATAATGGCAAATCACATGTATTGAGTGCTCACTGTGTGCCAGGCACTGCTCTAAGCACTTTACGTATCATTGAGTTCTCATAACAGCCTCCAAGGGAAGTACTAGTCTCATCTCCATATCAGAGATGAGGAAACTGAGGCAAAGAGAGATTATGCAACTTGCCCCAGTTCCCTCATCCATTACATGCCAGCCCTATGATATGACTTCAAGCTGTTGGACTCCAGAGCACAGGATTTTAATGACTGCAAACCTCAGTATTGTTTATACCATTGCCTGTGGCAGACAGCTGTTTTAGCTAAGCACTACAGGGAGCCTGCCCAGAGAGCTTTTCCTTTCCCCAAGCATCCATGGTAGAGATGTGCCCACTGGGTGGTGGAAGGAGGAGGGAGCCACAGTGCGCCTTTTACCTTCTGGAGCTGGAGCACCCTTTGGGACCACCGGCTCTGTGTTCCCCACTGGTGATTGGAAATGGCGTCTGTGATAATCTGCCACAGATATCAGCCCTAGGCTGAAAGCACAGGTGGGCTCACTTCCCTCTCTGCCTTTTTCCACAGAAAAGTTGAAAGATTTATTGTGCATGCTGGATTGCACCTGCCTGACAGATTCTTCTACTTCCAGAGCCAAAGTGAGCAGAAAACTTAGCTGCCCAGCCCCTGGTCAATGTAGGCTCCTCAGATAAAATGCCTCAAGGGACACGTTTTTCATCTTGACGTCGCCATCAACAGAGATGTCCATGCTATAGGCAATTGGTAACCAATTGGGCAAGTCCAAGAGAAAAGCTATCTTTGCAGCTGCTACAGTTTTCCTATGCTTTTATTCAAGTCCTGACTTGGAGTGGAAGCATGATGAGGCTGCCGATATCTCCTGCCCCAGCAGTGGGTGAGATGTGAGTTAATGGGCCAGGATGTGTGGGTGGGCAAGGAGTGGCGTCAGGGTTACCCCTCTTTTTCTCCTCCTGCTTTTGTTTTAGGCATAGTACCTCCCTCTCTCCTTCTTTTTCCACACTCTTGCAAGTTCCTCCATCCCCTTCTCATCCTCTTTGTCTCTTCCTTTCTCTGACCCTTTTTCTTTTGTCCCCTTCTATCCTCATGGGATTCTGTTCCTCCTTCGGCTTCCCCTAGTGCTCTCCTGACTGCACACACACACAACTCGTATGACTTGGTCCCATTTACTTTCAGGTTAAAAAGTGGGCCAATATGAATGAGGCAGGGAATAGTCTTAGAACAGTTGTATAGATAACTGGAGGGGTTTTGCTCTGGAAGACACTCTCGATCACTCCCTGACAACATTTCCCAAAGCTTGCCTGAAGGAACCCATCGTGATATAAGAGATGATGGTGCTCAGCCAGTATTAAACCTCACATCTCCAAGCTGCCAAACAGATCTTAAGGGAGTCACTTACATCCACCAACATTCTCCCAGTTATGGGTCTCCCCATGAGACCTCTGGTGTTTCCTCTTGAATGTACATGGACCAGTGTAATAGCATTAGACCTTTAACTGAGTGTGCAATCGTTTTTCATGGAGTTTGGTCTGTTCATTATTTTTAGTTAACTACACTTCTTGATATTCAAATGTTCTATTAAAAAACTGTGTGGAAAAAAAAAACACTTTACTACTACTGTAGAAGGAAGAAAGAATATGTGATCAACTTCAGGTATAACAGTATTGTTTAAAAGACAATTATTGTACGATTATAAAAAAATGAAATAATCAACTAAATAATAAACAAAGCTGTTAGTAAGTGCTGGCTGTGTGGATGTTACCTTGTGTCTTTCAATAATTTAAGCCATCTGACTGGACTCACATGGGAATTGTTAAGGTTTTCAATGTTATAAGTTACAAATATATAGGCCTTGTAGCCTACTCTCCTAACTAGAAAAAAAAAATCAGATATTTCACAGCCAAGTATAAACTTATTGTTATAGACTGGTGCGTTCCATCTTCCCTCTGCCATCTTCTGCAAACAATTAGAGAAGAAAATGAGTGTTGCATATGGACTGTATGCCAGACACCATGAGTGGTGCTGAGAGGGTGCAGTGGTGAATCAGACAGGCTTCTTCCCTATCACCAAACATGCAGTTTTATGGAGGAGAGTAAGGCATCTAACCCATAATTAAATGGATGAGGCCACTATGACAGAGAAATACAGGATGCTATGGGAGGGGCTGAAATTTATACATTGGGCATCTAAGAAAAATGTTGCAACAGGCCCTCGCCCCCACCCCACCACCACTAGAAACATTCTTGTCTCCCATTCTTTAGAGGCATTTAGAATAGGCTGGCAATTGAGACATGCTTCATAGTGGGGAGCCCAAAATACTCCATCTTTTTCCTTCTCTACAATGTAACTTTAAATGGATGTTATTTTAGCTGCCGCCAACACCTGCGATTCCCTTTAAATTCTCAATAAACAAGGTATGAAGTCCAGTTAGATCTGGGCACTTAATAGGTCCCCTTTAAAAGTAATGATCACAGAATCCTAGTCCTTGCCCAAACAGGGACTATTAAAAGAAGATGAAGACTGTGGCAGTTTTAAAACATGGCCAACCATTCTTTGACACACTTCCCATCTAGAACTGTGTTTCTGCATCCTCCTCCCCTTCAGTCTGGTCAGGTTTCTGACAGCTTTGACCAGTAGCTTGTGGTGGAAGTGATCTATGTGATTCCAAATCTACGACATAAAAGGCCTTGCAGTTTCTTCCTTGTTCTCCAGAACATTTCTCCTGAGCTCTGAGCCACACATAAGAACTCTGACTACCCTGCGGCCCACCCTATGCTGGAAAGGCCACATGTAAACCCCCTAGTGACAGTCCCAGCTGTGCCCAGCCTTCTAGACATCCCCGCCGAGGCAGCAGACATGTGAATGAGGCTGGCTTGGAGCCTCAAGACTAGCCCATCTGCTAGCTGTACACCACAAAGTCACCCCCATCAATATCACGTGGAAGAGAAGAATCACCCTGCCAACCTCTGCCTGAATTCCTGATGCTCAAACGTATGTGATAAAATAAAATGGTTATTGCTTTAAGCCACTAAGGTTTGAGGTAGTTTGGTAGGTATCAATAATCTGTTGCTGGAGAGCCGATCCTGACTCACAGCAATCCTACAGGACAGAGTAGAACTGCCCCATGGGGTTTCCAAGGCTGTAAATCTTTACGGAAGCAGACTGCCACATCTTTCTCCCATGGAGCAGCTGGTAGGTTTGAACCACCGACCCTTCCGTTAGCAGCCAAGTGCTTAACCAGGACGCTACCAGGGCTCCTTTAGGTATCAATAGACAACTGAAAAAGAGGGCATAAGAGTCCAGCCAGGCACGTACGTTTCCAGGATAGTACTTCAGGCTTGATTCCTGATAGGTCTTCAGCTCAGCCATTGTTTTTTTTAATCTCCTTTTATTTTTTTATTAATGATCTTTAGATGAAGGTTTACAGAACAAACTAGCTTCTCATTGAACACTGCATGTATTGTTTTATGACATTGGTTAACAACCCCATGACATGTCAGTACTCTCCCTTCTTGACCTTGGGTTCCCTATTACCAGCTTTCCTGTCCCCTCTTGCCTTGTAGTCCTTGTCCCTGGGCTGATGTGCCTCTTTAGTCTCGTTTTGTCCTACGGGTCTGCCCAATCTTTGGCTAAAATATGAACCTCTGGAGTGACTTCCTTACTCGGCTTAATGGGTGTCTGGGGGCCATACTCTTGGGGTTTCTCCAGTCTCTATCAGGCCAGTAAGTCTGGTCTTTTTTTTGAGTTAGAATTTTGTTCTACATCTTTCTGCAGCTCTGTCCGGGTCCCTCTATTGTGATCCCCGTCAGAGCAGTCAGTGATGGTAGCTGGGCACCATCTAGTTGTACTGGACTCAGTCTGGTGGAGGCCGTGGTAGATGTGATCTATGAGTCCTTTGGACTAATCTTTCCCTTGTGTTTTTAGTTTTCTTCATTTTCCCTTTCAGCCATTGTTTTGTAACAACTGGGTTTGTCTTATATTGAAAGATTGGCAATTTGACTCCACCTGGAGGTGCCTTGGAAGAAAGGCCTGGGGATCTACATCTGAAAAATCAGCCATTGAATACCCTTGGAGCACAGTACTGCCCTGACACACATGGGATTGCCATGAGTTGGGGTTGCCATGAGTTGGAGTCAACTCAATGGCAGCTGGGTTTATATGGACTAGAAGGAGCCCTGGTGGTGCAGTGGTTAAGAGCTACAGTGAGCTACCAGCTATTCAGCAGTTCGAATCTACCAGTCACTCCTTGGAAACCCTATTGGGCAGTTCTACTTTGTCCTATAGGGTACTATGAGTTGGAATCAACTCGATGGCAGGGTTTTCTTTCTTTCTTTTTTTTTTTTTTTTAAGAAGACACAGAATCCTGCTACAGGAAGTCTGTGTGTTTGCCCCAGTGAATTTCACACAAGAGCTAGCCTGAGCACTTAAAAGGACAAAGAACTAGACTTGATTGCATTTACAGAACAGATCTCATGGACTGTTTTGTGCCTTCTTTGTTTCATGCCTCCTTTGCTGCTGTGTGGCTATAGACTGTCAACACAATTTGCTGTCCTCTACGAAAAATACATTTACAAACTTTGAAATCATTTGTAACCCATTCATTGTGGTGACCATCACTGGGGTTAGGGTGATCTGAGAGTGATTATTAATTATATCCCTGATTTCTCCTCATTCTGATCCACTTGAGAAATCTACACAGGGGTCAGAGATAAAAATATCAGTTTTATTAATCCTTGGGTTAATAATGATAGTGATTCGCTCCTCCTTCAGAGAGAAGCAAAGTGAAGGTGGGAGCTTTATCCCAATACTTCTGAGAGAGTGAACAGCAAGAGCCTAGATGGAAACCCTGAGAGAAGGAAGAGGTTTTTCCCCTACCAGGGTTGGGAAAAGAAAGAAGAAAGAAGGCAATTTGAGAAGAGGAAGAAATATTGGAAGGGAAGGATTTCTCAGAATTGCTTTGTTTTTCTGTTCCTTTGCATTTGGGACTTCCTGGAAGAGAATGAGCTCACGCCACACTTAATATGTGCCAGGCATTGTGCTAAACACTTTAACTGTATAACATTCTTCGATTTTCAGTGCAACTCTATGGAATTAATACTCTTAAGAAAGAGAAAACAGATTCTCAGAGACTTTTTATATCTTGCCCAAGTTCACAGTTGAGTGGAAGTACAGGCATTTCAACCAAGGGCTGTATGACTCTAACCATTACACCCAAACTGCCACTGCCCTTAATAAGTTTGTTTCTCACTTAGTTTTCTAGAAAGGAAAAAAACACCTCTCACTGAGATTTTTGCAAATTGCTGGCTGGTTGTCCGGTGGCAGCCAGCCGGAGAGAATATGACTGGCCCAGAGCAAACCCAGCACTGCTATTAGGTAAACAACTTGGTGCACAGCTTGCTTTCACAAGCCAGGCATGTTGTCATTTGTTTGTTTGGTTTGGTTTTTTTGTTTTGTTTTGTTTTTTGTCACATGAGGGCAATGCAGAGCCAAGAAATGTCGACTGCAGCTCCATATGGTCAACTTTGTATTGTGCTTTAATGGCTCTTCTGGTCTGTTGTCTGTGTTCCACGTGCATCCATGGTGACACCCTACACTTGGGTGAGAAGTTGGGGAACATAGGTCTCCTGCCCTTCAGGAAAGCAAAGCTTGATGTGTTGATCCAAAACCCAGCCCTAATTCTGAATAATCTACTGCCTCCTAACCCTGCTCCCACCATCAACTCCAGTTTTATTGTGATTTCAGCTGAACCAATTAATGAGCAGTTTCGTTTCAAATGAAATGTCAGTGTTGTATAGAATAACCTTCTGTTGGAATATGTGGGAGTTTAGGACGTGGCTCATGTCTGCTGTATTCCAAAGTGAGAGGAAAGAAATAGACGTCTTTGTCCCCTGGAGGTTGCAGTATGTGCTTTAATTGCAATGATTCCCGTAGGAATGGAGAGGTTTTGACAGCATGTTTCTTCGTCAAAACTATCTTCTGTTGTAGTCTCTGAACGTATCTGTTTTCATGGAGGTACAAAGTGGTGTAATGGATTTCTGAGTATCTTTTGGGGTAGGACGACCTCAGTCATTTTCCACCGGTTAAAGGGATTCAAATGTGAAGTGACCCTGGGACGACCGCTGTTCAATGAGTCAGACAGTGTTCTCTGACCCACCAACTTAGAGACGACGCCACTTCACACCGTGTCCTTGTGATGTCATAGGAACTAACTGCCCATGGATAAGACTAAGGTTGGACATGCTTTAAATGCTCTTTTGTCCTAGTGATCTCTGAGCATAACGTGGTAGCTCATATACTCTTCACCCGTCAATTGCCTCTTTGTTCTCAGATCCATTTCCCAACCTTCTGCTGCTGTGCTCTGTATCAAAAAGTGCTCTTGCAAATTACATTTCCCAGACTCCCTTGTCAACAGGCTTCCAGCCCGGTGGGACAGTGGGAGGCAATTGTGGAAAACTGGAGGACATAAAGAGGAAGGAAGCCAGGGTATATCTCCCTCTCTCTGCTTTGGATAGTGGCTTCAACATCTTTGTGATTCCAGCTCCCTATGTGGCCTCAGAACTCTTCCAGCAAGTCACTGCGATGCTTTCAGCTCCCTCAGATGACCACAGCTCCTAAGCCATGCTGACAGTACCTCCTCCATGTACCCCTCTATCCCCTCAGAGTGGGAGCTGTTTCCTGCTGTTGCTAATCTTTGTGTTGCCCCACCACTCCCTATATGCCCTTTCTGCTATTCCAGAGTCTTTCTAGTTAGCTTCCCATCTTGAATTTCCTCTATTGTATTACCTATAATGTGTGTTTTTCCGACTGGATCTTAACTGATACGTTTTTCAAACTAAAAATCATTACATATCACCTCACATAGGAATTTTATGACCCGTTAGTGTCTGAGTGATAATCTAGAAGATAAAATTTTGCTGCTAAAATTTAAGAAACTTTCACCAATTCTAAGACTGATTACAGGGATGGCAAATAGGTTTCTACTTGAGTGCTAAATTTAATAAATTGACAGTGGCTGCCTAGAGAGCTGACTTGAAAAGCTTTGTGAGAACGAATTTGTACTCAGCCAGAAGGAGTGCTGGCATGGGCATGGAAATGGTGAAGAGCAAGATATGCACTATATACTTGCCTTCCCTAATTTACAGGACTGGAGTCCCTGGGGGGTGGAAAGAGTTAACTGCTGCTAACCAAAAGATTGGAGCTTCAAGTCTGCCCAGAGGTACCTCAGAAGAAAGGCCTGGTGATTTACTTCTGAAAAATCAGCCACTGAAAACCCTACGGAGCACAGTTCAACTCTGACACAATGGAGACACCATGAGTCAGAGTCAGCGGTAACTGGTGTGTGTGTTAATAGGCACAGAGTACCTGAAATCAAGACTATCCAGGAAAATCTATTATTTATGCATCATAGTTGTATATAACTTATAACACATAAAAAGTGAATGTAGATTCATTGTGCACTGATAATGGAACTAGAGAACAAAAAACACATTTCTGAGATCTTTTTGCCCCGCAGCCTTTCATTTCTAAATCAGTATTTTAAGATAGCCATAATGGTGTTTGGTATCTTAGGCCACATGCAGGATCTCTGGTGGCACAATGGTTTAGTGCTCAGCTGCTAACTAAAAGATGGGCAGTTTGAACCTACCCAGCAGCTCTGCAGGAGAAAATACTTGACAATCTGTTCCCATGAAGATTACAGCCTAGCAAACCCTATGGGAAGTTCTACTCTGTCATATAGGGTTGATATGAGTCTGAATCCGCTTGAAGGCACACAGCAACAAGTCCACATAGAACAAAGGCTTTCATCGTCTCCATCTGTTTCTGCCACTTGAACAGTGTATCAGTTAAGATCCATTCAAGATATAAACAGAGAATTTAATATAGGGGATTGGTTAAAAGATATTGGGGAATCAAAAAAGCAAACATGTCTGAAACACTAAGATGACCCAGAGGTATTAATAATGACTGCAGGAAGCAGATACCACCCGCAGGGCTGGGGAAACAAAGCGAGGATGTGGCATTTAACAGAAACTAGACACACTCAAATAGATGTCGTGTGCTTAGTGCTGGAACTTCTGCAGGGGAAAATAATGAGACTGGCTCTGCCAAGGGCACAAAGATAGACAACGCCACACACTGCCGCTGCTGAGGTGAACAGCCATCGGTAGAATGATGCCAACATGAACAACAACCAACCAGGAAGGAACAAGCCTTCTCCTGCCTCCTTCCTGCCAGGCTCCCGCTAATGCCCTCTGTTTATGAAACTTAACATGGTGCTGGAAACCCTGGTGGTGTGATGGTTAAGTGCTACGGCTGCTAACCAAAAGACTGGCAGTTTGAATCCAGCAGGCGCTCCTTGGAAACTCTATGGGGCAGTTCTACTCTGTCCTACAGGGTCGCTATGAGTTGAAATCGACTCGACGGCAAGGGGTTTTGGTTTTTGGGTTTTAACATGGAGCCAAGGAGCCCTGGTGGCACAATGGTTAAGCACTTGGCTGCTAACCAAAAGGTCAGTGGTTTGAACCTACCAGCCACTCCTTGGGGCAAAGAAGTGGTAATCTGCTTCCATAAAGATTTACAGCCTTGGAAACCTGGAAGCCCTATGTGGCAGTTCGGCTGTGTCTGTCCTGTAGGGTCGCTATGAGTCGGAATTCGACCGATGACAATGGGTTTTTTGGGTTTAATATGGAACCTGTTGACAAAAACGAACCAAAGTTTGCAGTGTTCCCACCAGCGTCACAAATCAGAGGACAGAGGGTGGGTTTGAGCTGAGTGACACTAGCTTAATAACTGTCACAGCAGCCTGAGGATTAATGAGATAATGCTTTTAAAAACACAGCAATGCCTGGAGCACACTTGGTAAGTGCTCAACAGTGTAAGCTCCTTGGCCCCCTCACTCTTCCTTAGACGTTGAAATGGAACCAAATGTTTCGCTGATACTATCCTCTCCCAGTGCCTTTTCTTGGCAATGTTGCGGGGTTGCAAAAGAACATTTTTCAAGTTCACATCATGCATCCTTTATTATGCATCAAAATCCTTCTGAACTTGTGAAATTAAACTTTCTTTAAGAGATTTTTCACATTTCATATGAGTTTTTTGTTGTTGTTGAGGATGCTGTTGTTTTTTAATACCAATTAACATTTATTTGGAGCCCTGGTGGCACAGTGGTTAAGAGCTTGGCTGCTAACCAAAAGGTCAGCGGTTGTAATATACTATGTGCCAGGCACCAAACACTTCTGTGGAGCTTCTAACAAACCTGTCAATAGACAGTATTATTATCATCTACATTTTACTGGCGAGGAAACTCAGAGACTTTAGGTAACTTGTCCAAGGCCATACAGTCGGTAAGTCTGGGAGCAAGGATGTAACCTTTTTACAACTCTACAATGCTGCCATGTGGCCCTCTTAAATCACCTTCCCTTTACCACTTGGACCTGGAACCTACATTAGCTCAATATGGAGAATTAACTGAACTGAGAAAGCAAGATTTAATTGAACAAGCTTTTATTGGGGAGAGGGGAGGATCTTGTATACAGTAGAACTGGAAGCCCTCTGACAAAATAGACACAGCAATCTCTACATTCCCAAGTCTTGCTGCTCCATCCTGGTCTTGAGTGGTCTCAGTCCCTGCCATGGAGAAGACGTGACTATGGAGCTGGGTCTATGCAGATTCAGAGCTCCTTGTGATACGAGTTTATTGGCATAAAAAAAACTAGAAGTCCTCCAATCCTGACCTCACTGAGTTCTGATTCACACTGGCTTAAGAGTCAAGGCATAATCCTACCCCACTTTCTAGCCTGGCCATGTTCTTAGACAGACCTTCTCAGTTCCTCAGATGTCTATACAGTTACAGAACAAGAAGCATTCTTCCACACCCATTTTTGATCTGTTGTGTCTACACCATGGTAATCCCTGACCAAGAGCGTCAGTTTAATAGTTTAATGTACTTCAGACCCCCGGACCTTTAAACAGTTCCAATCCTGGTTACCAGACAAGGGAAGATATTTTGATCCTTACCCTGTAGCCTCTATGTCTTTTGGCAGCTAGGCTTGGATCTTAGGAGGCCCACAATAGAGGTGTTGGTGACGAAGTTGACTGGAGTGGGTCAAGGAGGGCGGAACATAAAGAAACAGTATTTGATTGCCAAGGCAATACCAGCAAACACTCAAAGGAGAGGGTGTGGCCCAGGACTTAACGAAGTGCCACTGGGTTTGAGCAACAACAGGAATGCCTGAGTGTAACTGCATTCCTTCCCACAGAGCCTGGGGCCAGGCCACCAGCAGGGACTGCCTGTACCTGTCAGAAATGTCCAGGATGAAGAGAGGCATGGAAAAGACAAGCAGGCCTCCCAGGTGTGGGTTTTCCTACCCCCGGCCACAGAATGGGGGCCTTCTAGCAGAAATTTGGAAAACTCTGCAAAGTGCCAAAAGAGACTTGACCTAGAAGTTATTTTTTTTTTCCCCAACTCAGTCTGACATTCTGCAGGGTATGAGGAGGCCCTTTGAAAGCTCTTCCCTGCAAATGTTTTCTTCTGTCCTTTCTTTTGCCGACTGCCCTTCTCCAGTGCAGTATTCTTATTGTGGGGAAGGACCTGGGATTTCAGAGCCCACACAATTTGATCAAACAAAAGACAGATTTGTGGCATGTGTTAGCAATGGGAATATAGGTGGCAGTGGGCTGAAGAGACAAGTCTGGAAGGATGCTGGTGCCAGGAAAGCCAAGACCACAGAATTGGTGAGTGGGTGGGGCTGGCATGACCTGGGAAACCGGATTTAGACAGTACACAAAAGCCTGAGGTCAATGCAGGGTCAGGTGTTAGAAGCTCAGTGATCAGATGAGGCATTCATTAGCTGGAACATTCACAGAAACCTGGATAAGAATGCAACAACAGGGTCAACTGCTGGCTGTGTTACCTATGAGAAAGGAGGCCTCAAGCTCACCCGGTTGTTGTTAGGTGCCACTGAGTGGATTCTTACTCATAGCGACCGTATAGGACAGAATAGAATTGCCCCATAGGACTTCCTAGGCTATAATCCTTACAGGAGCAGATCGCCAGCAGAGCTGGCTCGTAGGTTTGAACCACCGACCTTTCATTTAGCAGTTTAGTGTTTCACCATTGAGCCACCAGGGTTCCTTCAAGCTCACCCTATAACCTGGAAAACAAATATTGCCAGAATCTGACCTTGCCTTCACGTCTTGCTGCTTGATTTCCTTTCTCCAGACTCAACTTTTTTCAGTCCTATTTCATTTACTTTAAACCTTAACTGGTTTAGAGAAAACTTTTCTAAAGCATAGCATGAATAGAAACAAAACAATTGGCAAGTACCTATGAAATTTTACTAGGGTGGTAATGGTTACTTGATTGAAGAAGATGGAAGGAAATTCATTCATTAATAAATATTTATCAATAGATATTTACATTAGTAAATATTTATTGAGCTCCAACTATGCTATGGGGAAGGAACTCACATGGAGCACTTTAGGTGCCAGGTGCTTTTGAGGGTTACCAGTGTTACCTCACTGAATGCTCGTAACAACCCTGCAAATAAAAACTTGTCCCCACTTTAAAAATGCACCTAAAAAGACACATTTATCTGCCCAAACTCAAGTCTCCCTGGACTGGGATTCCAAACTAGATCTTGATTCCAAAATCTGTACTCTCTGAATGAGCGTGCATGAGTATGTGGGTATCTATAATGCGAACCAAAGTTCACTTTGAGGGAGTCAAGGCCTGAAATACCAAGATGCCTGGGTCACTTTTGGAGTTTCATACACAGCTAGGAAGAGCTTCTGCTACTCACCCCTACATGGTGACCGTTGTCTGGAGTCCTCTTGACTGCAGGAAGGTAATTCTCTAACTCTGAAGTTATTACAAGGAGCCCTGGTGGCACAATGGTTAAGTGTTCAGCTGCTAACCGAAAAGTTGGCGGTTCAAATCCACCCTGCAGCTCTGAGGGAGAGAAGATGTGGTACTCTGCTCCTGTAAAGATTACAGACAAGAAAATCCTATAGGGCAGTTCTACTCTGTCACATGGAGTCTCTTGGAATCAGAAATTGACTCAACAGCACCCAACAACAACAACAGCAACAAAGTTACTATGGGTGGACCTGAAGTGTCCATTGGCGAGCATGCTGCCTAGGCAGAGCACTGGACATGCTCTGGCAACAGCATGAGGCTCAATGGTGGATGAATTAATATTGTCTGGCTAACAGAGTTAAAAAAAAAAAACAAAAACAAAAACAAAAAAATTCCTTCCCTTAGTACTTGGAATCAGGGTCACATTCTAAGTATTTAATCTGGGACCTTAAACTGGCACACAGGATGACTTTAAATGAAATTATATTTAAAACATAGCCAAAGGTTCATAGAACACTTAATTGTGTGTGTGTGTGTGTGTGACAGAGAGAAAGAATGAACACTAGCCAGGAAGCTAGAGTAACTCACATCTTAGGCTGGAAAGTGAGACTGTGTAGCATGCAAAGTCAAAAGCCAGCCCATCACCACTTCCACTACTCAGTTTTTTCTTGGTCCTTTCTGCACCTGGGACACTTCTGTTTACCTACAGCAATATACTCATAGCAACCAACACTAAACCCATTGACCTTGAATCGACTCATGGTGAGCCCACGTGTTGCAGAGTAGAACTGTGCTCCGTAGGGTCTTCAGTGGCTGATTTTTCAGAAGCAGATCGCCACGCCTTTCTTTCAAGGTACCTGGGTGGGTTCAAATCATCAAGTTTTAGGTTACTAATCAAGCACAAACCGTTTGTGCCACCTAGGGAACCAATATAGTCATAAAAGAACCCATTGCCGTCGAGCTGATTCTGACTCATCGTGACCCTATAGGACAGAGTACAACTGTCCCATAGAGTTTCCAAGGGGCGCCTGGTGGATTTGAACTGCTGACCTTTTGGTTAGCAGCCATAGCTCTTAACCATTACACCACCAGGGTTTCCAATACAGCCATAGCAACAACTTACTAAGTGCCAGTTAAATGGAAGACAATTTACAGTCATTATAGTAAATCTGCATTGAGGCAGGAATTATCATTCCATTTTACAAATGGGAAAACTGAGTCTCAAGCCATTAAATACTTGCTCAAGATCACCCAACTTGATCTCTGATCGGGCTGCAGCTTAGACTCTTGATCTTGCTTGATCAACAATTGGTACTCCTTCTTTGCAGTCCACATGGACTACACATCTACACTTAAAATGGGCACATCTGTTAGGGGAGCTAAAGAACATTCTGACATAAAATTGAATAGTAAGCCCTGTATTCAGTGGTCAGCTTTGAAATGAGACATTTTGATACCTTGTGCTCGAAACCTACAGTCCTCTTTCGTGGCTCTGGATTGTCATCACTCCTTCTTTACTTAAATATTTAACTGTGGTTAAAGAACTAGTCAGAGCAGAAAGCTCCAGTGTTCACAGGCCACCCACACAGCCCCAACCCCAAACACACAAATACAACATCCTTCCCTTTTCTTTTGTTTCTCACATCCAAAAAAATCAGGGTTGGGATTTAATTCAGTAAATTTCAAGGTTTTGCTCAGTGTAAGTCACGGTGCAAGACAATGCCAGAGATCCAAACACAAGTAAGATAATTTTTCCAGTGCAGCCATGTACAGGTGTGCTGGTTGTGAATAGCTCAAAGCTGCCTCATCAGGGGGTGAATGTGGCCAGAAATCCAGCCCGCGTGCTGGATGGACTGGAGGAGAAAAGGGCAGGAGAGGGCACCGTGCTTGGTGATGTTACCATGGTCTGCACAAGACGCGATGGCAGCCTGAGCCAGGGAGACAGCAAGCAAACGGATAGGAGGGTGATGGATGTGAGAGATATGAAGGAAGTATGATTAATTAGCTGTAAGTACAGGGAAACAGGTGTAGGAAACAATTTCACTCTATCATTATCGTGGCTAACGAGGCTCTCCATCACACCCTACCAACCCTCCTCCAGGCTCCTCTCACTACCTCTCTGGCCTCACCTTCCTTGCGCACTCTGCTGTGGCCATGCTGGCTCTCCATGCTATGCCTCAAACCCACTAAGTTCCCTCCCACCTAGGGGCATTCAATCTTGCTGTTCCCTGTGCCTGCCTCACTCTTCCCCAAGGCAGCCATTGGCTCACTTCTCACTGCTTTCACATCTCTGAGAAGAATTCACAGACCTTCCCCATATCATATAGCACCTGCCCATCTGCGGCCACTCCTACCCCCCTTTGCCCCACCTTATTTTTCTTCATAGCACTCTTCATCAGCTGACATATTTATTTATGTGTGTATTGTCTATCTCTCCCATGAAGTCCACGAAGACAAAGACTTTGTTTTGTTCCATGATGTATCCCCAGTGACTTATACGTAATAGGTGTTCAATAAATATGTATTAAATAAAGGAATGATGCTATCAGCAATATGAGTATTTTTTGCTTCACTAATTGATATTAAATGTAGGCTGGAGAAGCCCAGATTTAACAAGTACAGTCTTAAGCGATAGCGTTTCTTAACACTGGATCAGTTCACCATTAGACAGGGCAGCTCATTGAAGGGGATGCTATAGTGAATAATACAGTCTTTTGAAGACCCTTTCAAAGCTGAGAATCTAGAAAACTTGCTACTGTACTTTATGTGTGTGGTTTCCCAGAGCAAGGGACTGTTCTAGTATAACATAGTGGATTAGTCCACAGACCCTGGAGCCAGACTGTTATTGTTCCGTGCTGTTGAGTCGACTCTTGACTCATAGCAACCCTATATGACAGAGTAGAACTGCTCCATAGGATTTCCTAGCCTGTACTCTTTATGGGAGCAGACTGCCAGGTCTTTTTTCCCCTGGAGCAGCTGGTAGGTTCGAATTGCCGACCTTTCAATTAGCAGCTGAGAGTTTAACCACTGCGCCACCAGGGCTGCTGGAGCCAGACTACCTGGATCTAAATCTTGGCTCTGCCATTTACCAGTTATGCCACTTTGGGCTTCTCTGTACCTCTCTGAATACTTCTGTCTCATTTGTGTTAAGTGTTTCACTGCCCTTCGTTCACTGTCTGGTTTCTCTTAGTTAAGACCCCAGTGGTTGCTCTGCTACTTCATC
This sequence comes from Dugong dugon, assembly GCA_030035585.1. NCBI lineage: Eukaryota > Metazoa > Chordata > Mammalia > Sirenia > Dugongidae > Dugong > Dugong dugon. The sequence goes on along the minus strand of CM057469.1, from coordinate 39,052,909 downwards.
TGCTTAAAAATTGCGTAGGCTTTATGGAAGCTATATGCCAGCAAGGGACCTTTTTATTTGTTTTTTTATTCATAGTTTGAGGTTTTTGGATGCATTAATTTTTAGATACTTTATGAAGTTTGGAGCCTTGGTAGCACAATGGTTAAGAGCTCAGCTGCTAACCAGAAGGTTGGCAGTTCAAATCTACCAGCCGATCCTTGGAAACCCTATGGGGGCAGTTCTAATCTGTCCTATATCCTATAAGATCATTATGAGTCAGAATCAGCTTAATGGCAACTTTTTTTTTTTTTAATGAAATTTAAGTCTCCTAAACTAGAATAATATAACCCAAATACCCAACTGAGCATGATGTTCTCTTACTTCAGTCATGAGATATAAGAAGTATGATTTTAAAAAATCTTGCCCAAAGCATATTTTAAAAGCAAATGTGAATGATAGGTGTGTGTAATATTCTAGAATATGTGTGTTGTCCATTATGGTAACTACTAGCTATATGTGGCTATTTAAATTACAATTAATTAAAACGAAATAAAATTTAAAACTCAGTTCTTTAGTCCTACTTGCTACACTTTAAGCAAGTGCTTAATAGCCACATGTGGCTAGTGGCTAGAGTATTGGACCATGCAGATATAGACTATTCCCATCATTGCAGAAAGTTGTATTGGTCAGTGCTATTTTAGAAACTAGATAAATTCAGCCATTCAGTTATCCTATTGAAGAAAATAACCGGCGTTCCACAGAGCTTAATGCAAACTTCAAGGTATATTCCAAACGTTTGGAGCTTACCAACTTTTTACGAACTCCAAAAATTTCCCCTAAGCCCATTTCACTTTTATCCTTGCCATGTTTTACCACTGTCACCCTACAGATCTATTTGCTTCTTTCTGGATCAATGGGCTAGACCATCTCCTGGCAATCAAACCACTTGGGATTCTCCTATCTGTTCTAACTATCCTGAGCATATGACTAAGGGTAGCACATAGCTCAGGTACCCTCTAAAGTCAGAACATCATAGGATTTGAGAATGTTAAGGGTCTTTAGGAGCCATGTAATGTCAACTCCCTCCTCTTCTCCAATGACAAGCTTCTTGAGAGAGTAGAATATATTCATTGCTTCCACAATCATTCTTTAATTCTTTCCTCGTTGACATTGTGTAGTCACTGTGCTGGGCATCATATTCAGGAAACTCAGGCTTAGAGAGGTTAAGTAACTTGATGAAAATGACAGATCTAGTTAGTGTTGGAGCCAGAATTCATATGCAGAGTTGTCATGCTCCAAAGCTCGCACTCTGTGCAGATCGCCATGCCTCTGCCCCAGATCATAAGTCACTAATACATCCCACATATTGACTTCTTCCAAGGCCCAGACTTGATCATCCCTGCTCCAGGCTCCTTGCATCTGGCTACCTATCAAGGTAGAGAAGGTGTGACCAGTGTTAAGAAGCAATATTTTCCAGTGGAAACTATTTGGATGTTTTTAGAAGCTTTAGGAATTCTCTTACCAGTCATCCTAAAGTTATCGATACACTACCAACAAAATCATTCCTTAGAAGTCATTTGTGCCTTAACAGAACTTGACTTACCATTCAGAAAGCACTTTTGAGCTGTGCGTATTGAGTTGTGGTGTGGGGGAATTCTCTAGACTTTACAGCCTTTTGTGAGATTTAAATGTGTGACCTGTATGTGTATAAATAAACATTTTTTTAAGGCAACTGCCTTCAGATCTCTAATGGAAAGGAAAGGCAAATTCATACAATTGGCAGTCATTAAAAAGTCAATAACAACAAAAAGTCAACACTCTCCCTCCATTTATTTTTTTTAATTCAGATAAGTCACTTTTATGTGGGCAAAGACAAAGAGAAGGAAGCTTGTATATATTTAATTATCCTTAGGAGAAAAACTGATTTGAAGAACACCGTTGCTTTTGTCATTAAGTGTCGTCAGGTCGGTTCCGACTCATAGTGACCCTATATACAACAGCAGGAAACACTGCCCTGTCCTGCACCATCATAACAATCATTGCTATGCTTGAGCCCATTGTTGCAGCCACTGTTGTCAATCCATCTCATTGAGGGTCTTCCTCTTTTTTGATGACCCTGTACTTTACCAAGCATGATGTCCTTCTCCAGGGACTGGTCCCTCCTGATAACATGTCCAAAGTATGTGAGACGAAGTGTTGCCATCCTCACTTCTAAGAAGCATTCTGGCTGTACTTCTTCCAAGACAGATTTGTTCGTTCTTCTGGCAGAACATGAAGAACATTAGCCAGTTAGGATTACTCTGAACTCTCTCTCTCAGGGCTGAAAAATGTTTTTATTATACGCACTTGAAATCTTAACCAGATTTGACTTGTAGATTCTTTCAAGAATGTACTCCTCCTTTGTCACACCGGTTCTTACTATCATTTGGCAATATAAACTAAAAATCTATTAGCAGGATCAGAAAAAAAAGGGGTCATTAGAAAAGGGTTAAATGTAGCAAACCACACACATCCACACTGTATTGACCACGAGACTGGATTCTGACCAGAAATGTGAACTCAAGCCCAGGCAGGTCCAAACTAGGGCAGATTTGATAATAACCATCTATTCTCTAGGCTCATATTTTCTTGTTCCAGACCGAAATACCCAAGCCACTTGTAGACGGTCTTATGGGCATGGATCATTACGGGATATAAGATTCTCACCTCTCCCCCTTTTTTATCTGAGCAAACCACTGGGAAACTTAAAATTTTAAAAGTCTAAAATCAGTGGTCTTCCTTGGGTGACATAAAAAGAGATGACCCAGAGCCAGCTTCAAAGATGCCCTAGAGCTATTTCTAAGTGGAAAACCTTTTCATTACCTCCCACCCCTACCCTGAGCCCCTCATCATCTGGATGGCCTGAATCTAAGACTAGTGAGCTGCCCAGCTGATGAGTGACTCATCAGGTCATTTAAGTTTGTCAGTCAATGGAAACCAGAGCTCCAAAGTCTCTGTCCAGGACACTCCCTGGGGACGCTATTAGGGAGAAGGCAGCCTTGCCAGATGTTTCAGTTCAGCTGGCCTAACTGGCATGTGCAGGGTATCTGCTTATACTCAGGGCCTGGCATGAGGAGAGGGCACTGGAAGGTGCCGCAAGAAGGTTTGCCCTCAGTTTTCCTACCATTTGCCATGGACAACAGGCAGGAGAGAAAATAGACTCAACTACTAAGAAAGCCACAAGGGAGCCAATGGACACCTTAAAACATAAACAGGTAACAAGACATTAAACTTTCCCATTGCACCTGGGTCTGGGTTTACTCTGGTCCTGGTGCGCTGAACATTATGTAGTGGAAAGCACATTATATTTGGAGACAAAAAACTTGGACTCCATTCCAACCTGCATTTAACTATGTAAACTTAAATGTTTCAGTAACCTTTCCGACACTCAGTTTCTTCATCTGTAAAATGGAAAAAAAAATTGTTCTTGCTCAAAAAAATGTTTTTTCGAGAATATCAAAAGCAATAAATCATATGAAAACACTTTGTAAACCATAAAGAAAATGTCAGGTAATGTTATTTTTACTCTCAAATGTTTCTTTCTAGCCACAAATATCCCTCCCAAGTTCTAAGCGCACATTTCCAACTATCTACTCCACCCGTTACCCGTTACCATCGAGTTGATTTTGTTTCATGACAAGCCCGTGTGTGTCAGAGTAGGACTGTGCTCCACAAGGTTTTCAGTGGCTGATTTCTTAGGAGTAAATTGCCGAAAGTTTCTTTCGAGGTGCCTCTCAGTGGACTTGAACCTCCAATATTTTGGTTAGCAGCTGAGTGCCCATTAACCATTTGCACCTCCCAGGAACTCAATCTACTCCACTGGTCTTCCCAATAGCTCACAGGTGTGCTGAGAGAGCCACCCAGCCATTAGGGTAGCCAGCTGGCTGGCCAGAGAACTTGGCAAGCTCCCTCTAGCTGCAGGAACCTCCTTCACTGCTTTACATGACATTTCCAACTAATAATCTATCTGGCCCTCAAACTGAGTTTACCTAAAAGCAAATATCTACTTTCTTCCAAAGCCTGCTCCTTTTCCTGGCTTCCCTTTTCTGTCAGTGATAACAATCTTTATGTGTTGTGTAGGCTTAAAGCAGAGGCATCATCTTTGGCATTTCTGTCCACCTCTCTCCCTCTGCTTCCCCCATCCTATTTTCTTTTCCATCCTATATCTTGCTGTCTCACAGAACTAGGCTGGAAACTAACTCCAGCCATATGACCTTGAGAAACGTTTTTCACCAGACTGAGGCTCAGTGCCCTCATCTGTGAAATGAGAATATACAATTTGTACAACCGTTTTGAGGATTAAAATTATGCTTATAAATTGCATGGCACGTGTTAGCTCAGTTCTGCATTCTAACTACACGGGATATCTCAACATTGCCCAGCCTTTTCCTGTCCTTACCTCCACATCTTCAACCCTGTTCTTCACTTTGTCTGAACTTCCCTCTCTTCCATCCCCCATGTGTGCATATCAAAATCATATGCATCCTTCAAGGACCATTTTTCAAATGCTACCTATCTTCTGGCATCCAGAAATGACACCTCCTTCCCCCAAACTGTAAATGACTTTTGCATTTTATTTCTACAACTCATGAGACACTTAACATTACTACTGTGTACTTTACATTTGTATATGTCATCTCTTCTCATGAGCTGTCATGTTTTACTTCCCGTACACATACAAGTTACTTAATAAACTTTTTGAATGCCTGAAAGGATTGATCAAACAATCAATTAATCAATGATTGATGCCTAGACTTGCCTCAAGCAAATGGAAAATGATTTGGAAGTGAAGGGATGATTTAAACAAAGAATAAGACACCAAAGACACTTAACGTTTTGTGTGCTGATTTTTTTTTAATGAACATCTTATAGTCTTACAAAATAACTGTAGCTGTTTTACATTACAATACAGTAGATCAGCTTCTTTCTCTACAGTTCCCAATCAAGCCATTCCCTTGGGATGCTAACTGATGCACGCAATAGCAGTCTCACGGAGTAGGGGATGTGCCAAGTCCAATGCCTTCTACTGGAGGAAAGGAAAGGAGGGAATCGAGAATAGCTCTTTACTTTCATGTACAGTTTGCTGGTATCTGCCCATTCTCACTCCGTTCTCTCTGTATCTCTCTGGTTAGAGGCTGGCATGATAGTTATCAGAGTCAGGTAGCCTTGGACTAGGGAGACAAGCCTGGCAATCTCCTTCTGAAAATCAGCCAGTGAAAATGCTATGGAGCACAACAGTCCTATTTTCAGCTGATCAGGGGGATAGTGCAGGACCTGGCAGCATTTCGTCCCATTGTGCATGGGGTCACCATGATTTAGACCCCACTAGATGGTAGCTAACAACAACAATAGCCCTGGGAGGCCTGGGCATTAGCACTCCCAAAAGAGGCAAAAGAGGAAGTAGAGAAGGGATTTTAGAAAAAAACAAGACAAAAAAACTAGGAGGAAACAGACCAAAGAGCTCCTGGGAAACGCCATCAGTGGTCCCATGAGTGAGTAAGAGCAGCAGAGTGCGGACCACCATGTGGAGGTGACATCCTCTGGGGACCTCTGACCATGGGTCTTAGTTCTTCCACATTATCAGTGACCTGAGAAGTAGTCAGATCTGAAAACGCTAGGCCTCAGGAACAAGGGTTAGAAGAACCTGCCATCTCTGAAGGGCTAGAGCTGAGATGGCTGGGCGACCTTCAGCCTGAGAGACTTTTCACACGCCCGGAAACTATCCTCTCGCCTTCCCCAGGCAGCGAGTGGTGAATTGCAGATGTTGCCAACAGAGAATTAAATAATTTTAAAATGAAGTATGAGACAAAAATGCTGTCAGTGTTACTCTGTGGCGAATCTGAGCACAGACACACAATGTAATGAAACACAGTCTCCCTCTGCTTGCATGGGGCTGCAGCCTTCCCTGAGCTGGGGAACACCCGGGACCACGACTCCTCTTCTCCATCCCTAGACAAGGCAGGATTACCCAAGGCGGCGCTTGCCATGCTTCCAGGAATTTGGATACTTTCCCTAAGAAAACCATTTTACAACACTTTTTTTAAAGATGAAGAATCTAAGCTTTTCCACTATTCTTCCCATATTAAAGCCTATCAACCAGAGTCCCAGAAATATTTTCCTTCTTTGGGGCACTAAGTGTGAAACCAGGAAGTGAATGGTATCTAGGCTATAGTCTCCCTTATGGGCTAGAAATATAGAGGATGAGAGTCTTTTGATGGATAAACTCTGTTCTTTCCTTTCTCAAGGCCTTTACCACCCTTATCACATCTCCCCACAGATAAATATGTGTATATCCCCCTTTTCCTTGATTTTTCCATTCCAGAAAATTGTTCTTTTCTACACGAAGTCTGGTTCAAGATAGCGGTGGGTAGCATTTCCTCTACCTATTTGCACAGGCAATGCCTCTGTGTTGAATTAAAAACAAAACAAAACAAACAAACAAGCAAAAATAAACAAACAAAAACTGTGGCCAGAACAAAGAGCAGCCAATCTGAAAAGACCAAGCTGGAGCTCCTATTTTATGCCAGTTCTTCATTTCCATTGGAGAAGAAACTTTCAGGGAGATAATTAGCCTCACAGCCTTTCCTAAAACGATTAGACTGACATGTTGGACAGAAATCACTTTCCTTCTCCCAGCCTATTCCAGGAGTCATCATGAAGAAAACCTAACTTCAATAGACCACATGCAAAAATAGACAGCCTAGGATGTAAGTACAGGCAGGTTAAAGTGACCATTTCTAATAACAAAGGTAAGGACAACAAAATGGACCCTCAATAGTTGAAATTCTTCTCTCTCCCCACAGAGTGTCACCCTTGCTCCACGTGTTTCCATAGCTTGCTCAAGTAGATATCTCAGGGTCACAGATTTTAAACGTCACATTTGAATAGAATTTACCTTGGACTCCTCTCTGCTCAAATGGCACCCTTTGGTCTTCTTTGGAGACTTGGAACAAGGACTGAGTATCCTTGACTCAATTCATTCTCTGGCTCTGGGGCCTGATTTAAACCTCTCACCTCTCTTGAGGCTCCCTCAGCTCCTCCACCCCTGCTTATTCTTCCAACCTGTTCCCACCTTTCCCCAAGTCACTTCCATAAAATTCTTTTCAGAAAATCAACAAATTAGCATGTGGCTATGAATGATGGCCAGGCTTGGAGACTTCTGACAAGGAGTGAGGACACAGGCCAAGTATGAGGAGTGCATGAGTTTTGTGATCTTGGTGATCAGGGAATTAAACCTAATATACACTTGTTGACTGATTGGCTGGCTCAGAGCCATACCTGCAAAAGACACATGTGAAAGTGGAGAAAATCCTAGGTCTCACCAACTCCAGCTGAGAGTTCTGAGAAGTGGAGAGAACTTAATATATTCTTTTTGGATGGACACTCAAGAACCATAGTCTAGTTCCCCTGGACCCATCAACAATAGGTACTTACATGCAACTTTCCATGCCTCTTAGCATTGCCATAGCAACCCCCCCCCCCCCCCCCCGTCTCCTCAAAGTGGGCCTAGCTCCCAGCTCATAAAAAGATGATCAGTTAACATGGTAACATTAAGAACTCCACCTAATCTCTCTTTCTCAATCTCTACTTCCCACTCTACCTACCAGTCAACAGAAAGATGGTAGAAGGACTTGCCCATCTGTTCTCAAACCCTCAGCATTCATTTTGGACATGAACTTCACAGCAGCATGTGTGGAACAATGGATAATTTTCAGCTTAGTAGACAGCAAAAAATATTATATATTTATATAATTATGTTTAAATACTTATAAAGAATTAATAACTAACCTTATTATTATTAAGGGAGACTACACAAAAAAAGGTGGGGTGGGGAGCCGGTTTAGAGTAGACAAGCCCTGAAAAATGGCAAACCATTCAAAATGGATATTAACAGAGTGTCCCTTTTCTTCTAGTATTTTGGTATTGGTTTACAAGATGGGTGGGGCTGAATAGTTGGCAGAGTGCAGAGTGGGGAGTAGGGCAAGAGTTGAGAATGGGGGTTGAGTAGAATATAATTGAAGGAGGAGGGTCCTTGTATATCTATCATATCTCCCCTTCCACTTTTAATCAACAGTCACTTTGAAGAAACCTTTGCCTATGATCCTTCCCTACTTGGGCCACTTGTTGCAATAAATATCCTCTTGCATTCCTACATACTCTTCTTCCTTCTTTTCATGACCTTTCTTCTTCATTCACCCTTTGTTTCCTCCTGGGGTGGTGACCTCTCTTTCTTACTGCCTCCAGGGCAGTGGAGAGAGGGGCTGGATCCCACAGTTACTGATTTTCTTCTGCCTTGGGGTCTCGGCAGGTGCATTCATCCAGGTCACAGTCAGCAGCAAATGGAATGACCTAGGGGAATCAGAGAAGAGTTGAAATAACCCAATGTTGTCATGAGCTTCATACTTTTCAACCAGCTTTCATTTTTCTCACTTGGTCCTAAAGGAAGGGTGGGTGTTAATACCACAAAACTGAAATTCAACACAGTTCTCTCACTTCCACACCATGATGCCTTAGGCCAAGTAATCCTCCCTTCCTTCACTTTCTTCATATGTAGAGTGGAGAGATCAGTAGTACCTACCTACCCCAAGGTTATCTGTGTGGTTTAACTAAGACAATGAGTGTAAACTGCTTATACATTGCCAGGTATCTAGAAATTTCTCTATAAATACTGTTACTGCTACTTATATATTACCACCAATTTCTACAACTACTATTATTGTTTTTGTTGTTGCTAAATCTCCACAAAATCTAAAGTCAAGACTCTAGAGCCTAGCTCTCAGAATCCTACTTCTTGGTGTTCTTGGGAGCAATAGAATCATCTTTGTCACCTTCATAAGCATGGGTTTTTGTCCTTCTTAAGCCCAAAATGGAGCGCTGGTGGCACAGTGGTTAACAGCTCAATTGCTAACCAAAAGGTCAGCAGTTCGAATGCACCAGCTACTCCTTGGAAACACTATGAGGCAGTTTTACTCTGTCTTATAGCGTTGCCTGTGAGTCAGGAATCAACTCAATAGGTTGTTTGTTAAACCCAAAATACACTTTGCATCTCCCCCATGGCACTGTTTGCGGCTGGATTGCCTTCCAGCTACGTAACTGCCCCTCCCCATGCCCTGGATGGTTAAGCACAATTTGCTATCTTCCTGGTTGCACTGGTACCAACAGACAAACACTACTTTCTGAGTGTCCGTAACTAGCATCGGAGAACTGGGCACTTGGAATTCATGATGGAAAAGCGGCAAAGATCCTACTCTTTGGGCACTGGCAATTAAATGAGAATAAAAATAAATAGGCATATCACACACTAATGGTCCAACTATGCTGAAGAGGGGTAGGTAATAGGGCAGGTGGGCTGGAGAACGGGTGGGGTTGTTTGGGTAAATTTCCCAGTATGTTTGCACACTTGAAGTAAAATGTGGTCTAGGAGTCAACAGAAGGGTGATGTGACTTCTCAGTCCTGATTCTTGGGTATGTTGGCCACAGGCCCTTCATTAAAGATAAATCCAAATTTTCAGAATGTGAGATGAGGAGGCAACGGGTTGCTTTCTCCCTAGAGATCATGCCTTCCTATGTAGAGGGAGACTCCTTGACCAGTTTCTTTTTCCAAGTGAGACTAGAAACTAGTTGGCGTGATTTCTGATCTGCAATCCATGTTCTCGATCCATTGCTCTTGGTTTGGAATTTATTGGTTTTTAAAGCAAAAGGCCAGATTGCACACTGATATGACGAGCCCCTGAGTGTTCAGCATTAAATAAGTTCAGTCATGCAAGTGGTGAGAACAGCGCCTGGCACATAATGAGTGCTCCCAGTATTAGCAATTAGGAGTTGTGGTCTGTGTATGGGTAATGATGGTAGCTGTGGCTTTATTGTGCAGACAAGTACAAGAAAGGAAATTTGACATCTGCATATTTCTTGCATATTCTGCTATTTATCAAATTGGCCAACTAGCTCCCAGTATCTTTGGAGCCCTTGCATGTTTACCCATATTATCACAAAATTTCAACCTATTTGATTTTATAGGTTTAGTTCCAGTATATCTGCTTGAACAGATCCAAGTGTAAGAGGGTTAAAGGGTATCAAGAAAAGAACTCCTACTGAGGATGTGGTCCAGAGTGTGCTCCAGCTGGCTGTGGCGGCTGCTCAACATGTGCCCACAATATGCCCATAACACACTATATAGAACCATTAACTTAATTATGAAGATTAAGAATAACTGGTTAGCACCTCATTGGTAATCCTGCTTCCCCAAGAGGTGAGGGCTGGTATTTTGCCTACACAGAAGTTCCATGGAAAGCGATAAGCAGGTGTGAGTCTTCCGGTAGGCATGGGGCCATGCTTTTCTGAAGGAGTCACCACACCGACAATTAGAGAATGAGTGTTTTCTATGAACCCACGCTGATGTCCATTCCCCTTAACCTTATCCCTTTAGAAGTTCCCATGTTTGTTCATCTTAATTCTCCTTCCTGACTGCTTAATAAAAGCTCATTATGATACACTGTGAAAAAGAGCTAGTCAAGGCGTCTGCCTTTATCCCTGAGCTGCTGCCCTCTCCCACCTCTCCCAGGTACCCTCACTCACCTTCTTGGAGGAGAGTGTGGAAGAGCAGCAGTCTCCTCCATCATAGTGGCAATAGGCCCGGTTGTTGATAGTATCACACCAACCATCTGCTTGGAAAGGCTGGTAAGAAGATGGCAGGTCAGTGTCTCCTTCAGCTTCACTATGCCTCACCCTGCTCTCCCCATCCGCTGCCTCCAGTATGATCCGGGGATTGGAGAGAGATTATGGAAGAGCAACCCCAGGGTAGGATACAAATTGCCCTAACATTCTCAACAAGTTGAAAAGTCGCCAGATGAGACCATTGGACCTAAGAGATCGTCAGATTTCACCTGCAGCTCTTACGCCTGTGCTATTGAAGGATCTGAATGACTTATTTAAACTACTTGATCAATTTTCCTGCTGTCTTGTAATAAGAGGTCCTTATGGAAACCCTAGTGGTGTAGTGGTTAAGAGCTACTGCTGCGAACGAAAAGGTAGGCAGTTCGAACCTACCAGCCGCTCCTTGGAAATCCTATGGGGCATTTCTATTCTGTCTCATAGGGTCCCTATGAGTTGGAATCGACTCAACAGCAATGGGTTTGGTTTTTTGTTTTATATTATGTAAGTCCCTGGGTGGTACAAATGATTAACACGCTTGACTGCTAACTGAATGGTTGGAGATTCAGGTCCACCCAGAGAGGCCGTGGAAGAAAGTCCTGGAGATCTAATTCTGAAAAATCAGTCATTGAAAACCCTATAGAGCACAGTTCTACTCTGACACACATAGGGTCACCAAGTATTGAAGTCAACTTGTCAGCAACTAGTGGTTATATCATACAGGTTATAAAATGGTTTCGTATAGTTTAACTCTGTTGGCCATCAGAAAAAAGCCTGTGGATTAGGCAGGGTTGGCTTTAAAAGTTCTATTTTACCAGTGAGGAAACTGAAATGCATAAAGATGACGAGAATTACCATGGGTTACATAGCTAGGGTCAGGCAGATTTGGGGATTAGAAACCATAGATCTTGACTCTTTGCTGCTTCTTGCAGATTAAGGGTCATAACCTCTATCCCCCTCTTGGTACAGTGAAGACTGGTGCTTACAGACCCTAGTGCCTGGGGACTGGGTACTATGATGACTGTCCAGGGTGTGGGGTCCCGTAGCTCTGGTGAAACCAGCGCTGGAACAGAAATATTCCCACTTGTACAGCCACCCCCTGCACAGCAGCTAGACCACAGGGTTACAGCAGAAAAAGCTAAACTGTTTCCATTCTCTCCTGTTACTGCTGCAAGTTAACAGGAACCAAAATGGGAAAGGTGCCCAGGCCAAACCAGAGTTAATGGAGTGTTTTACCCCAAAAGGAAACGTATGATAAGAACAGCAACAAGTGGTTAAACAGTAACTCAACATCCGTATGCACTGTTTCTCCAGAGAGGCCATCCCTGGTGGGAAGTACTGTCCCACATCATCCTAGAGGCTACACTAACTCCTAGAGGGCACACCATTCAGCCCACCTACTTAATAACATTGGCTCCTCTTCATCCTGAGCTGATGCCCAACTGCAAAGCCTCAGGAAACACCTCGCAGTCAATGACTTGGGCTACAAAACAGTCTATAGACTCCCAAGTTCTGAGGCCACCGTCCAGTCTATATGTTTTCAAGTCATTTTCTCTCCCCCTACCCTTCTTAAATGTCAACTACATGGACTATTCCTTATTTGACTGTGCTTTGATGAGATAGATCACTAAATTCAAAAATTGCCATTGAATAATTTTCAGCAATTGAGTTACATCACAGCAAGCACATCCAAGTTATTACTTCAATGTTTTAATTTGTTCTATGGGGTCCTGAGGTCATCTGAATATTGTACCAGATGTATACCAGTTTGCCAACCACTGAAATGCTGCTACTTGGGGGGTAGAAGCTAACAGCTGTCCCACAGCTGCACAGCAATGTTGGTTGAGAGCAGGAAGTGAAAGTGCATTCTGTTTTCAACATGGGCCTCACTGGGATAAAAGACAAAGATTCCGAGATGACTATGTGTCTTTAACACTGGAGCCAGTTACTCTGGCTTGCAATAACTATATAATCAAGATTTGGGTCCGAAATTGTAGCCAAATGATGGAAGTCAAAATACAAAGAGCTGCGTTCTTAACAGCTATGGATGCTCTTGGGTCTTCCCAGGAGGGCCAGATATATTTACGGAGATTCCTCAAAGGTTGTTTTTTAAGTGTTTGGAATATATTTTCCTCATCAAATACTGCATTTGTTACTTTCCCTCCAACCCTGCCTGACTCACTGGCAAAACTTAATCTGTTCCTTATTTCTTTTTCATGTAATTGTCTATAAAGATCCAAAGAATACCCAGAATGCTTTTCTATATGTAAGCATGGTCTTCAGTAGTGGTATTAAAGGTAGAGCTAAAGAAGATCTTCCTTTTCTTGAGAACAACTAAAATACTTGAGTGGGTTAATAAGGGATCCTGGAGAATTTTTCTTCCATAGTCTTTACCAAGGGTAGCTTCTCATCTCAGGAACATCAGATAAGGTACATTGAAAAGAGAAGCAGTGGTCTAGGTGACCTTCTCTGGGTTCCACTGGACTTCGAATACTATAGCCTAGAAATGATTTCTAGAAGCTGCTTCTTTTCTGCTCTTAAAGGGTCATCTGAGAAGAGAAGGGAACGTATAAAAAGGAGCAGAAATACAAAGAAAAGGTTGGAAAGACCCAAGTATTTAATTTACTATATACCTATTAGAATTAATTGCTCCTCCCCCAACCTGCCAAAAACAGCCACTCCACCCTAAACAAACAGAGTCTCCTATGGCAACATGGGCCTGGGAAGCTTGACAGCTTTAGTCCAAAGTTACAATGGAAAAAATAGGAAGGGAAGAATGACTAATTGATCCAAAATTTTAAAAGCATCTGAAGACTAAACGTAGACTAGGAGATTTTAGTCTCAGTAACTGAAAGATGCAAGACTTGGGACATCACTCCCACCAGCAGGAAACTTTTCCAAGGGAGGTTATTGGCCTTAGTTTCGCTGTACAAGCTGTGCATAGGTGAATTCACTGTCCATACATACACCTCACTTATCTGGCAACATCAGGATATGAAGGGTTTCACATGAGTGTAATTTCCAAATATCTAAACTTACTCTTTTAGGGGCTACTGTTTTTCATTTTCAGGAGCCCTGGTGGCACAGTAGTTTAAAGTTCAGCTGCTAACCAAAAGGTTGGCAGTTCGAATCCACCAGCTGCTCCTTTGAAACCTATGGGGCAGTTCTACTCTGTCTTATAGGGTCACTATGAGTCCATTTGGTTTTCATTTTCATTCTAACCATTTTGATAAAACAAACAAAAAAACTATAAAATGCCTGTTTCCCTTCCTTGTAACAACTTACAGAAAACAAAATGCAGCTTCTTTGAAAATTCAAAGTCATGGACATGGACATTTATTATTTTTCACTGTACAGGAGCCTCTCTGCATTGAGCTATTTGCCACTTCGCTAAATATGCCTTTTTCAACACACACATACACACACACACACACACACACACACCCCTTATGTATGGTTTATCTCTGAACCAGAATGTAACACTCTTTAGAATTATAAACAAACAAACTACAAAAGAACCAAGCCCATTGCTATCAAGTTGAATCCAACTCATGGTGGCCCAATGTGTTACAGAGTAGAACTTCTCCACAGGGTTTTCTTGGCTGTAATCTTTACAGAAGCAGATCGCCAGGCCTTTTTTCCATGGCACCACTGGGGGGTTTTAACCACCAACCTTTCAGTTAACTTTGTTGTTAGTTGCTGTTGAGTCGATTCCAGCTTATGGCGACCCCATGTGTACAGAGTAGAACTGCTCCATAGGGTTTTCAAGGCTGTGATCTTTCAGAAGCAGATTGCCAGGCCTGTCTTCCAAGATGCCTCTGAGTGGTTTCAAACCACCAGCCTTCTGGCTAGTAGTCAAGTGCTTAACCATTTGCGCCACACAGGGACCTTTATAGAATTATATCTAAGGTAAATCTAGCATTTGAGAGCGAGCCTGGGCTACTCTTTCTTTGACATATGAGCTTTCGGATACTTATTATGTTTGCTGTATGAAGGCTTTTCTTGCCAAGCTCTCAGTGCTAGCAGTGTTCCAGACAGGTGAGGTAGCCAAATAAATGGCTCTGTGTGAGTGATAAAATACTAAGAGGAAAGACTGTCAGTCTGTCCTACCTATACCACACTGACAATTTCTCAGAGTGAAGACAGTTTCTGCTTTATGTTATTATAACCCAGTAACTTATTTCCCATTTAAGGTTGTTTTGGGAGTTAGCCATAGAGATAGTGCCCTGTCCATTGTCTACAGATATAGTCATTCATTCAATCACTCAACATTCTTTATTCCACACTTACTATGTGCTAGGTACTATTATGGGGATACAGAGATGAATAAAACATGGCTCCACATCTTGCAGGAACTCACCCTAAGCAATGATAGCTCAGTGTGATGCGTACAGTCATAGAGATGTGGACAGGAGAGAAGAATCTATACCAGATTTGGGCCAGAGGATCTGCATGAGCTTCGAGGGGCTGGCTCTGCTACATCTAGGCCCTTGGGAGAGAGCTTAGGTCTAGATGATTCTGATGGCTAGAGGAGGACTAAAGGGAAGAAGAGGGTAAAAGAGAGGGGTGGGTGGGCCAGGATTGCCTATCACAGAGTCCACCCTTAGGAAACGCCCCCCTTAATTTTTACTGATTGACTGATAATACCTCCATTACTTAGATTAAGAATATGTTTCTTCTACAGTTTGCAATAGAACTCAAGACCACATTGATGTAGAAAGGTAAGTTTGGGGCAGAATTCTGTTTCATCAATATGAATGCTAAAGCCAGGCATTTTGCTGCTTGCTGCAATCATTTGAGGAAAAGAGGAAATAGAATTGGTCCACTCCTCCAGTCTTCACCTCTTGGGATAGGAATGGAGGAGCTTCACTGATGTCACCTTTGTGAGTCTGCTACAATCTTCTTGGAAAGCGTATTAAAATAGACACCCTGAGATGGACTGTGTAAGAATATTCTCTTAGATACAACCTCCTCTGGAAAATCCCATCTGGCTTTCTGGACCCAGAGAGTTCTCCCTGCCTCTGAGTTACTATGGTATATTTCATCCATACATGCATTATAGGACTTAACCCTTTGAATTGCACTATCAAGGGCTCAGAGTCCAATCATCTTTGTAATTCCAGCTACTAGTTCAGTGCCTGGTGCACAGTAGATTCTTACTAAATAAATACACGTGCCCTATTCTAAGTTCAGATAACTACATGTCCTTAGCACACTTCATGACCAGATCCCTCCTTTTCATCATTCCTTTCTTTCCAGAAAATTTATGAGGCATGTTGCTTAAAAATAAGAATTACATAACTTACACACAGGTCTAACTTTTAGGGGTATCTAGTCCTTTTCTTACCATAAACACAGACACTAGAGTTGAAATAAATCACATATACATAAATTTTTTTCTAGTGGGTGCAGAATATTGGTCTAGGTATAGAATTACACATTCATTTCTGAAAGTGGGAAGAGGTAATAGCACAGGCAATCTGAAAGTGCTCCCTCTAGAAAACACCTAGAAATTTTGGGTAAATTGCAACAATATCCTCTTAGTTCCACAACTAGGATCATAAGAAAGGGTGGGAAATCCTGAGGGACCAAAATGAAAGAAGGAGCTAAAAATCAGAGCAAAAAGAAGGCAGCAAAATCAGTGCAGTCCTAGGAATGTTTGCAAATATCTGTAATCAAGTCATTGGGTTTTAAAAGATCTTGGGCCATTGCAAGGTGGTGACATTTTAAGAGGCTCTGTTAGAATTTGAATAAGAAGATTGTTTGCGAGGACCAATATGGAAAAACATGGCATGTGGCAATGCAGCATAGGTAGCTCAGCTCACCTGGGAGCCAAAAGAATTGCTCCTGCCTATGTACTCAGTTGCTAACCAAAAAGCTGGAGGTTCAAATTCAAATTCCAGAGGTGCCTTGGAAGAAAGGCCTGACAATCTACTTCCAAACAATCAGCTATTTAAAACCTTACAGAGCACAGTTCTACTCCGATACAGATGGAGTTGCGATGAGTTGGTAACTAGTTTACTGGTTAGCCAACCTGAAAGAGGGCATTAGTGTTCCGTGGTAGAATTCTCCCCTTCCATGCGGGGGACTCAGATTCGATTTCCGGCCAATGTACCTCATGTGCACAAACGTCACCTGTCTGTCAGCGGAGGCTTGTATGTTGCTATGGTGCTGAACAGGTTTCAGCAGAGCTTTTAGACTAAGACAGACTTAGAAGAAAGGCTTGGCGATCTATGGCTAAAAATCAGCTGGTGAAAACCCTGTAGATCACAGCTGTCCAATCCCCAACTGATCATGGGGACAGTGCAGTATCAGGCAGCATGTCGTTCCATTGTGCATGGAGTCATCATGAGCGGGGGACAACTCAACAGTAGCTAACAACAAGAACAACAACTACAACAACAAGCCCTAAAGCCTACATGGTTCAAACCGAGGCCTTGGCAAAATCACTCATCACTGAGATATGAAGGCTCTGTTACCTGCTAACAGTTGAAAGCACAAATAGTATCTCCTTGAAGGCCAAGGGCCTACTCTACAAACACTAGATAAGCAGAATGTAATTGAAAGAAAGGCAATGAAGATACACCTTCTGCTGAATCAAGAGAAGAAACTGACAAGTGGCCCAGTTTGGCTGACAAAGTACTGGGGTGGAGAGCGCGGTAAGGGGAGGAAGGAGGCCTGGGATCTAGGCCTGTGGACTATTGTGCATTGCTGGTCCACATGAGGTCATCCAGCAGCTGTGCAAGGCCTCAAACGTCCACCTGTGCAATCTACTAGCCCCTCAGAAAAGGAAAAGCAAATATGTACATTTACAGGACCTGAAAGAGAAGCCTGATTAAAACCAGCTTATCTATATCTGACACCAGGACCAGAGCAAAGTCACAACAGAAATAATAATGGGAAAAAAGTCATCTCTCGGAGAAACAGTTTGGATGAATTGAGATGGAAAATGCAAAGCAAGCAAAATAAGGTTAAATGATTTCTTTCACCTGTAATGTTTTCTTCTGCTTCATGCTACCCAGAGCAGAAGAGCTCCCACCCAGGACAATGATCCGGGCTGCAGCGCAGTATAGTGACCGAGAGCGTGAGATGTGGTGTCCGATATACCTATGCTCGGATCCCTGCTCTGCCCCTTATAGAATATTAGAATCTGAACGCCTCACTTAACTTCTTTAAGCATCCGTGTCCCTGTTTATAGATTAGAATAATCACACCTACCTCATAGGTTTGTTGTGAGGAATAAATGAGCAAATGGAAGTGAAATACTCAGCACAGAGCCTGGCCCCTAATAAGCACTCAATAAATCGTAGTTTTATGAAGGCAGCAGGAAAACTACCATTGTTTTTGCTATTGTGGGTTGGTGCCTGAGTTCTCCCCACAGAGCCTCTGGTGAGACTTTAAGATCCTGCCACCAACACCTTAGAGTCAAAATTATGGATGTTCTCATCCCGAGAGCCTCCTACCTCATCCGCTCTCACCACAAGTGCAGGCATCTGAGTCATGAAGCAGTGGGAGCCAGGTGACAAAGGAAATGCTTCTGGAGCTGGTGAAAACAGAGTGAGAAAGGACTGACTGGCTCCAGGAAATCACCCCAGAGGTGATTTCGGTGTCTTAGCCTCTGAAATACTCCAAACCATCACAGACACTGCTTCCCTGACATGCACCACAGGAAAACAGGAAGGTGAGAAAACGCTCTGTGACTTACTTTTCAGCCAAAAATAACCTCCTAGCAGCTCCTTTCATTTAGCTGCAAATAAAGACGCAGAGTAGTACAGACGCTCCACCTCACAAACACACACACCTGCTTCCCACACAGCCTCTCCTCTTGGCCCAACATGACCTGAGTGGCTCTTGCCCACCCAAGGGAGAAGGGCTAGCATCCCCAAACGATGAAAATAAGCAAGGGAACGTTCAGGTAAAATCTGCATTTATCTGTGCCAGAAAAATATTGGCTTAAAGAACTGATTCTCAAGGGATAGAGATAGGAGAACCGAACTTCCTTCCACAGGGTCCTTATCAAATTATACTCGGGGTCTTAAACAAACAAACAACCCTCCCCTAAAAAAAAAAAAAAAAAAATCCCACTGCATGGCCCTCCTGCAAGTTTTTGATCTGCTGCTGTGCTGAGAAGCATGGCTGTAATGACCTACTGTTACTGATGGGAATGTGTCCTGCCTCTCATATGATCCAAAGGATTCACCTATGGTAAGACACTCTGTGGAGGGCCTGGGTGGTGCAGACAGTTAATATGCTTGACTGCTAGATGAAAGGTTGGAGGTTCGAGTCCACCCACCGGCATCTCAAAAGAAAGGCCGGGCAATCTACTGAAAAATCAGCCACTGAAAACCCTATGAAACACAGTTCTACTCTGACACACATGGAGGTGCCATGAGTTGGAATTGACTCAATGGCAACGGTGTTGGTTGGCAGGGAACTTGCTGAGCAGGGTGGGGCCTCCTGGTGCCTGCCCTTGGGTCCCCTGCATCGGTGGTCACTTGCCGAGCTCCTCTGCTCTTGGCTTTTTCCCATCTATTGTGCCAGGACCACACCTCACATGATTGGAACAGTAAGTAGTACATGCTCTGTTCAAGAGTTGAATAGCTCAGGGAAGTGAAGGATACAAAAGGATGAGGAAACAGGTATAGTCAGAGACAGAAAACCTGCAGCTAGGAAAAGGAGAAGGAAAGGACGTAAATCTTGGGAGGCGCCCAGAGCAGATTGTTTGGGTCCTGCTCTGACTTTTAGCCTTTACTCCTCTCTGTCCTGCCTCAAGTTTCCTTGGCTGGCCATCAGTTCCTGGGAGGTTGAGGCAGACCCGAGCTGGAGATGGGAATGTTCCACCAAAGCCCCTGACACGCGTGCCTGCCCCCTCCCCCAACCCCAAGCGCACACCCGCCAGGCAGCTCAGTGTTTCTTGGCTCCCCGCGCCTACCCGTGAAAGATGACTGGGAATGCAGACTGTGGGAGGAAACAACAATATTCATTGTTTGGATTAAATATTTTTCTTGGCCTTCCTGCTGTTTGCTGAGCATCTTATTTTTTCCCCCATTCTCTCTCATACCCTCCCTCCTCTCTCCTTCCATCCCTGCCTCTCTTCTCTTCTTCAGCAATCAAGCTGAGGGAAATTTGGAGGAGAAAGCAGACTCCTAGGGCGGGAAGAGGAGTCTAAGGAAGCCAAAGTAGTTTACAAGGCCGTTTGCCATTCTGATACCACACCCAGTGCTTCACAAAGATGGAAGTGTTACGCTTCTGAGTGAACTACAATATAAATTTTTTTTGAGTTTTAAGCGTTCATGGAATATAGCTAACAGCACTTGTCTGCTCTCTCATTCTCATATATACGCATGTATGTATACATATACACACATACTTATCTACAGGTATGTGAATATGTGTATTTCTTTCACATGCATATTAAGTTTATTTCATATGTATATGTTTATTTTATATGTATATGAATATAAATATATACTAAAATAAATATAAATTTATTTATTTTGTATGTATGTAAATATATTTCATATACCTATATATACACACGTTGTTGTTAGGTGCCCTTGAGTTGTTTTCCACTCATAGTGACCCCATGTGACAGAGTAGAACTGTCCCATAGGGTTTTCTAGGCTATAATCATCACAGAAGCAGATTGCCTGGTCTTTCTCCCATGGAGCCACTGGGTGGGTTCAAACCACCAACCTTTGGGTTAGCAGCCAAGTGCTTAACCATTTGCACCACCAGGGCTCCTTGTGTGTGTGTGTGTACATGTATACATATATATGTGTGTATATATACATATGCACACACACACACACACACACACACACACACACACACACACACACACACACACATATGGAGCCCTGGTGGCACAATGGTTAAGCGTTTGGCTGCTAACCAAAACATCAGCAGTTCAAATCCACCAGCCACTCCTTGGAAACCCTATGGGGCAGTTCTACTCTGTACTATAAGGTCGCTATGAGTTGGAATCGACTCAGTGGCAACAGGTTTGGTTTAAATAAATATACACATACACACACACGCACATATACATATATAACAACATATATACATATGTTGTTGTTAGGTGCCATCAAGTTGGTTCTGACTCAGTGACCCTACGTACAACCGACCAAAACACTGCCTGGTCCTGCACCATCCCTACAATCCCTGCTACGCTTGAGCCCATTATTGCAGCCACTGTTGTCAACCCACCTTGTTGAGGGTCTTCCTCTTTTTCACTGACCCTCTACTTTACTAAGTATGATGTCCTTCTCCAGGGACTGGTTCCTCCTGATAACACATCCAAAGTACGGGAGATGAAGTCTCGCCATCCTTGCTTCTAAGGAGCATTCTGGTTGTACTCTTCCAAGACAGATTGGTTCGTTCTTCTGGCGGTCCATGGTATATCCAATATTCTTCACCAACACCATAATTCTAATGTATCAATTCTTCTTCGATCTTCCTTGTTCATTGTCCAGCTTTCACATGCATATGAGACAACTGAAAATACCATAGCTTGGTCAGGGACACCTTAGTCCTCAAGGCGGAATCTTTGTTTTTTAAACACTTTAAAGAGGTCGTTTGCAGCAGATTTGCCCAACGCAATACATTGTTTGATTTCTTCTTCTTTTTTTATTATTGTACTTTAGATGAAGGTTTACAGAACAAACTACCTTCTCATTAAACAGTTAGTACACATATTGTTTTGTGACATTGGTTACCAAACCCACAACACGCCAACACTCTCCATTCTCGACCTTGGGTTCCCTATCATGAGCTTTCCTGTGCCCTCCTGCCTTCTCGCCCTTGCCCCTGGGCTGTCGTGCCCCTTCAGTCTCGTTTTGTTTCCTGGGCCTGTCTAATCTTTGGTTGAAGGGTGAACCTCAGGAGTGACTTCATTCTGAGCTAAAAGTGTGTCCAGGGGCCATACTCTTGGGTTTTCTCCAGTCTCTGCCAGGCCACTAAGTCTGGTCTTTTTTTGTGAGTTAGAATTCTGTTCTACATTTTTCTCCAGCTCTGTCTGGGCCCCTCTATTGTGATCCCTGTCAGAGCAGTCATTGGTGGTAGCCAGGCACCATCTAGTTGTGCTGGACTCAGTCTGGTGGAGGCTGTGGTAGTTGTGGTCCATTATTTCTTTGGACTGATCTTTCACTTGTGTCTTTGGTTTTCTTCATTCTCCCTTGCTCCAGATGGGGTGAGGCCAGTGGAGTATCTCAGAAGGCCACTCACCGTCATTTGATTTCTTTTTTTTTTCTCTCTCTCTCTCCTTTTTTTTAAAATTGTGCTTTAAGTGAAAGTTTACAATTCAAGTTAAGTTTCTCATACGAAAATTTATACACACGTTGTTATGTCACCCTACTTGCTCTCCCTGTAATGTGACAGCACAGTCCTCCTTTCCACCCCAGACTTCCAGCCCCTGTCCCTTTTTGCTTTCTTCTCTTGTCTCTGGACAGAAGCTGCCCATTTAGTTTCATGTATTTACTTGAGCTAAGAAGCACTCTGTTCGCGAGTATCATTTTATGTCTTATAGTCCAGTCTAATCTATATCTGAAGAGTTGGCTTCAGGAATGGTTTTAGTTCTGGGCTAACAGAGAGCCTGAGGCCCATGTCTTCTGGGGTCTCTCCAGTCTCAGACCATTAACTCTGCTCTTTTTACTAGAATTTGAGTTCTGCACCCCACTTTTCTTCTCTTGCTCCGTCATGGACTCTGTTGTGTTCCCTGTCAGGGCAGTCATTGGTGGTAGCCAGGCACCATCTAGTTCTTCTGGTCTCAGGCTGATGGAGTCTCTGGTTTATGTGGCCCTTTCTGTCTCTTGGGCTAATCTTTTCCTTGTGTCTTTGGTGTTCTTCATTCTCTTCTGCTCCAGGTTGGTTGGGACCAATTGATGCATCTTAGATGGCCGCTCACTAGCTTTTAAGATCCCAAATGCCACTCACCAAAATGGGATGCAGAATGTTTTCTTAACAAACTTGGTTGTGCAACTTAACCTAGATGTCCCCTGAAAGCAAGGTCCTGAGACCCTTGCCCCTGCTACTCTGTCCCTTGAAGTGCTTGGTTGTAATTCAGGAAACTTCTTAGCTTTTGGTTTAGTCCAGTTATCTTAATTTCCCCTGTATTATGTATTGTCCTTCCCTTCACCTAAGATAATTCTTATCTACTATCTAGTTAGTGACTACTCCTATCCCTCCCTCCCCACCCTCATAACTGTCAAAGAATGTTTTCTTCTGTGTTTAAACCTTTTCTTGAAGTTCTTGTAATAGTGGTGTCAGACAATATTTGTCCTTTTGTGACTAATTTCATTCAGCATAATGCTTCCAGATTCGTCCATGTTATGAGATGTTTGACAGATTCACTGTTGTTCTTTATCATTGTGTTGTATTCCATTGTGTGAATATACCATAATTTGTGGATCCATTCATCTGTTGATGGGCACCTAGGTTGTTTCCATCTTTTTGCTATTGTTAACAGTGCTGCAATGAACATAGGTGTGCATATATTTTTTCGTGTGACGATTCTTATTTCTCTAGGATATATTCCAAAGAGTGGGATTGCTGGATCTTATGGTACTTCTATTTCTAGCTTTTTAAGGAAGTGCCAGATTGATTTTACATTCCCTTCAGCAGTGTATAAGTGTTCCAGTCTCTCCACAACCTCTCCAACATTGATTATTTTGTGTTGTTTGGATTAATGTGTTTGGTGGGGTGAGATGGTATTTCATTGTAGTTTTGATTTGCCATTTCTCTAATGGCTAGTGATCCTGAGAATTTCATGTACTTGTTAGCTGCCTGAACGTCTTCTTTGGTGACGTGCCTGTTCATGTCCTTTGCCCATTTTTTAACTGGGTTATTTTTCTTTTTGTGGTTGAGGTTTTGTAGTATCTCGTATACTTTAGAGATTAGATGTTGATCAGATTTGTCGTAGCCCAAAATTTTTTCCCAGTCTGTAGGTTGTCTTTTTACTCTTTTGGTGAAATCATTTGATGAGCGTAAGTGTTTGATTTTTAGGAGCTCCCAGTTATCTAGTTTCTCTTCTGGTGTTTGTGCATTGTTACTTATGGTTCGTATTGTGTTTATGCCATGTATTAGGGCTCCTAGCATTGTCCCTATTTTTTCTTCCATAATCTTTATCATTTTAGATTTTATATTCAGGTCTTTGATCCATTTTGAGTTAGTTTTTGTGCATGGTGTGAGGTATGGGTCTTGTTTCAGTTTTTTGCAGATAGATATCCAGTTATGTCAGCACCATTTGTTAAAGAGACTGTCTTTTCCTCATTTAACAGACTTTGGGCCTTTGTCAAATATCAGCTGCTCATAGGTGGATGAATTTATGTCTGGATGCTCAATTCTGTTCCATTGGTCTATGTATCTGTTGTTGTACCATTACCAGACTGTTCTGACTACCGTGGCGGTACAATAGTTTCTAAAATTAGATAGTGTAAGGCCTCCTACTTGGTTCTTCTTCTTGAGTAATGCTTTACTTATCTGGGACTTCTTCCCTTTCCATATGAAGTTGGTAATTTTTTTCTCCATCTCATTAAAAAATGTCATTGGAGTTTGGATGAGGATTGCGTTGTATCTGTAGATCGCTTTGGGTAGAACAGACATGTTGAGTCTTCCTGTACATGAGCAAGGTACGTTTTTCCACTTATATAGGTCTCTTTTGGTTTCTTGCAGTACTGTCTTGTAGTTTTCTTTGTATAGGTCTTTTTATGTCTCTGGTTAGATTTATTCCTAAGTATTTTTATCTTCCTGGGAGCTATTGTAAATGGTATTGATTTGGTGATTTCCTCTTCAAAGTTCTCTTTGTTGCTGTAGAGGAATCCAATTAATTTTTGTATGTTTATCTTGTATCCTGATACTTTGCTGAAATCTTCTATTAGTTACAGTAGTTTTCTTGTGGATTCTTTGGGGTTTTCTGTACATAAGATCATATCATCTGCAAATAGAGATACTTTTACTTCTTCCTTACCAATTTGGGTGCCTTTTATTTCTTTTTCAAGCCTAATTGCTCTGGCTAGGACTTCCAGCACAATGTTGAATAAGAGTGGTGATAAAGAGCATCCTTGTCTGGTTCCTATTCTCAACGGGGAATGTTTTCAGACTCTCTCCATTTAGGATGATATTGTCTGTTAGCTTTTTATAAATGCCCTTTATCATGTTGAGGAATTTCACTTCTATTCCTATCTTTCTGAGAGTTTTTATCATGAATGGGTGTTGGACTTTGTCAAATGCCTTTTCTGCATTAATTGATAAGATCATGTGGTTCTTGTCTTTTGTTTTGTCATGGATTACATTGTTTTTCTAATGTTGAACCATGCCTGCATACCTGGTATGAATTCCACTTGGTCATGGTGAATTATTTTTTTGATATGTTATTGAATTCTATTGGCTAGAATTTTGTTGAGGATTTTTGCATAAATGTTCATGAGGGATATTGGTCTGTAATTTTCTTTTGCGGTGTCTTTACCTGGTTTTGGTATCAGGGTTATGCTAACTTCATAGTATGAGTTTGGGAGTATTCCATCCTTTTCTATGCTCTGAAATACCTTTAGTAGTAGTGGTGTTAACTTTTCTCAGAAAGTTTGGGAATTCTCCAGAGAAACCATCAGGGCCAGAGTTCTTCTTTATTAGGAGTTTTAAAATTATCTTTTCAATCTCTTCTTTTGTTATACGTTTATTTAGTTGTGCTACCTCTGTTTCTGTTAGGTTAGGTAGGTAGTGTATTTCTAGAAATCTGTCCATTTCCTCTAGGTTTTCAAATTTTTTAGAGTATAGTTTTTCGTAGTATTCTGTTATGATTCTTTTAATTTCAGTTGGGTCTATTGTGATATTGCCCATCTCATTTCTTATTCAGGTTATTTGCTTCCTCTCCTGTTTTTCTTTTGTCAGTTTGGCCAACGGTTTATTGATTTTGTTGATCTTTTCAAAGAACCAGTTTTTGGTCTTGTTAACTCTTTCCATTGTTTTTCTGTTTTCTGTTTCATTTAATTCTGCTCTAATTTTTATTATTTGCTTTCTTCTGGTACCCAAGGGCTTCTTTTGCTGCTGTCTTTCTATTTGTTCAAGTTGTGGAGTTAATGTTTTGATTTTGGCCCTTTCTTCTTTTTGGATGTGTGTATTTATTGCTATATACTGACCTCTGAGCACTGCTTTAACTGTGTTGCAGAGGTTCTGGCAGGATGAGTTTTCATCCTCATTTGATTCTGTCAATTTCTTTATTCCATCCTTAATTTCTTTTATAACCCAGTAGTTTTTGAGCAAGGTGTTGTTCAGTTTCTATGTGTTTGATTTTTTTCCTTGCTTTTTCTGTTATTGATTTCTACTTTTATGGCTTTATGGTCAGAAAAGATGCTTTGTAATATTTTGATGCTTTGGATTCTGTTAAGGCTTGCTTTAAAGCCTAATATGTGATCTATTCTGGAGAATGTTCCATGTGCATTGGAAAAGAAAGTATACTTGGCTGCTGTTGGGTGGAGTGTTTGGTATATGTCTCTGAGATCAAGTTGGTTGATTGTGATATTTAGATCTTCTGTGTCTTTATTGAGCTTCTTTCTGGATGTTCTGTCTTTCACTGAAAGTGGTGTGTTGAAGTCTCCTACTATTATTATGGAGTTGTCTATCTCTCTTTTCAGTGCTGTTAGAGTTTGTTTTACGTATTTTAGAGCCCTGTCGTTGGGTGCGTAAATATTTATTATAGTTATGTCCTCCTGGTGTATCAACCCTTTAATCATTATATAGTGTTCTTCCTTATCCTTTGTGGTGGATTTTACTTTAAAGTCTATTTTGTCAGAGAATAATATTGCCACTCCTGCTCTTTTTTGAGTGTTGTTTGCTTGATATATTTTTTTCCATCCTTTGAGTTTTAGTTTGTGTCTTTAAGGTGTGTCTCTTGTAGGCAGCATATAGACGGATCGTGTTTTTTATCCATTCTGCCACTCTCTGTCTCTTCATCGGTGCATTTAGTCCATTTACATTCAGCGTAATTACTGATAGGTATGCATTTAGCGCTGTCATTTTGATGTCTTTTTTTGGGTGTTGTCGACACTTTCTTTGTTCCACTGAGTTTTCTGTGCTGAGTTGTTTTTCTTTACGTCTTTTTCATTATTGTTGATTTTGTATTTGCTGAGTCTTTACTTTTTTTTTTTGTTTTTATTTTGATGTGTAGGATTGTTAGTTTCCTTTGTGGTTACCTTAATATTTACCCCAGGAAGCATCTGACTTCTCCACCATCTCGGTCCTGCTCATCGTTTGATTTCTTGACTGATGCTTCCGTGGGAGTTGACTGTGGATCCAAGTAAAAGGAAATACTTAACAACTTCAATATTGTCTGTTTATCATGATGTTGCTTATTGGTCCAGTTGAGAGGATTTTTGTTTTCTTTATGTTAAGGTATAATCCACACTAAAGGCTGTAGTCCTTGATCTGCATCAGTAATTGCTTCAAGTCCTCTTCACTTTCAGCAAGCAAGGTTGTGTCATCTGCATAATACAGAGTTTTGTTTGTTTTTTTTTTTTTTTTTTTAAAGTTTATGGTGTTTTCAGTGAAAATATCTCAGGTTTTTAACGAGTCTTTCTCCACTCCTGATGCAACATTCTTCTTCATATAGTCTAGCTTCTTGGATTATTTGCTCAGCATACAGACTGAATAAGTGTGTATATGTATATATACAGATACATATATACACATATATGATACGTGTATATCCTTTTTTCTTTATCATACATATGATACACATATATGTATGATAATATATGTAATATTTATATTATAGATATATAACAGAATATATGTGTACATATAAGCACACATACATAAAATTTCTCTGGATGCTCCAGCCATAAGGAACAACCTAAAGATAAATGTATTTTTGCAAATAGCAAATTATATTCAAGCAAGATATAAAACTTATTTTATACACGGTATGTGCTACGTACAAGGCACTGTGCTACACGATTTATATACATCACCTTACTGAACCTGCACAATAACCCAGTAAGGTAGCACCATTATCATGCCCATTTTACAGATAAAAAAAAAATAAGGAATGGAGATGTAAAGGAACTTGTTCCATGGGAAGACACAGAACCACTTTCTGATGTCCGGACCTGTGCTATGTAACCATCCAGCCATGCGCATGCTGTCTTGTTCTCATCACCCTCTTCCGCTTCTCAGTACTGCACACTTGGTCTATCACTGAAACTATGGGTATGATGTATCCACATTCTGTCTAAGAAAAGTCTATGTCATAGAAATTCATGAGAAATATGTCACACAGGACAATTAATTTCAAAAAACATCTACTGTGAGCCAGGCACTGGGTTAGTTGTTGGAACCCTCAGAGAGCTAATCAATAAATGTAACAAATATTTAGTGTGTCTCCTATCCACAAGGTGCCACACTGGGTCCTATGCACTATAAAGTCTTTGCCTTAAAAAAGCTTTTGAGGATAAGCACCAAATTATGCAGAATCTGAATAACATCTGAGACAATAGGAAAGATATCACAGGTAAAAGGAGAATCAATATCCAAAGTAATAAATTGTACTACTGATAATGTAATAAATAGTATCACTGATAAAGTAATAAATGGTACCATGGATAAGAGCTATAAATGTTCAGAATGGGAAAGGGGCTGGGGCATTTATGGAGTGTATGGGATTAGACCTACTCTTTGAAGATGGCTAAGAATTGGACAGAAGAGTGGGGAGAAAAATCCCAGCAGGAGAGCCAAATGTAAGCCAAGGTTTCAAATGGAAAAAGATATATCTGTGGTTTCTGCCTCTTCTATTAAGGGCCCAAGTTCGGAACTAGGTCAAAATCTCATCTAAAGGAATTTGGCCCTTATTCTGAAGATGACAGGGAGCAACTGAAGATTTTTTTTTTTGAAGAACATGATAAAAGTGCTTCAAGAGCTGGATCTGTGGGTAGTATGGGGAATATTTGGGAGAGACCTGGGGGGACCTAGAACAGTGAGAATTTGATTTTAATTAGATATGAACTGAGAATAGAATTGATTTGCCATACATAATATGACATAGAAAGAAAAAAGCAAACGTAAGGGATGTCGCAAAGGAAAATTTTCAGGATTTGGTGAACGGTTATATTTAGGTAGAGAACCAATGGAGATGAAGGTTTTTCTCTGACATTTTCACTATACATATCATACATTTTGCTCAAAAAATATGCTCATTCTAAAAATAGCTAGAATGAACCCTTACTATGATCGAAGGACTAAGTCATGGGAAATAGAGCCTGAACAGATGACAAAACCCTGTCCTAGGCTCACTGTGAGAAGCTCTACACATTTTCTTTTCTCATATAAACATAGCTCTAGAGGGTCCCGAAACCCCCCAAAAAACCAAACCTGTTGCCATCTAGTTGATTCTGACTCATGGCGATCCTACAGGACGGAGTAGAACTGCCTCATAGAGCTTCCAGGTGTTTTATCCTGCCCAATTTCTGCCAGGCTTTCCCCACAACTTACACATGACTATTTCATCACTCCCACTAATACGCAGGTCCAGTTGAGTTGAGGAATGGCAGCAAGGAGGTGTCACGTTTATTCTAGAATATTTTCTTGCCAACGGTCTTGTTTCTTTTAGCCCAGTCTAATTTTTGGTTCCTGCGTCTGTGAAGAGCTCAATTTGTGTGACTGATTTTTGTGATTCTCATCTTCACCCTGTCACACCATCCTGGGTTGTCAGCTGTGTTGTTTTGTTCTCCGTTAATTGGTCGGTACATTCAGTCTCGCTTTCACCCATATGGAACCTATTCTCTGTGCAAGTGTCTTGTTTACATTCCCTTTATCTACGGGATGCTTGTCTGTGTATCTTATCCACTCATCCACTGATTGGCTGCATCTGTTTCACAACATGTTCTCCAGTCTCATTTCCTTGGTCTCTGATCCATGCTAAGCAGAACTTGTTGGCACACCTCCAGTAAATGCTCTCCTCGGACTTAAAACTTGCAAAGTTCACAGAGATGTCCTAACAGGTGGTCAACACCCCATGTTCATCTTCTGAGTTTTCTAAAAGCCCCACATTCCTACCTAGTTTAGTGTTGTTTCTTTGTTCTTAATCTACCAGTTTATGAACGTGGGCTCTGGAATCATTCTGCTTAGATTAATTTACTGGTCCCCTATTTGCTAGCTCTGGGACTTTGGAAAGTTAATTAAATTCCCAGTGCCTCCATTTCCTCTTCAGTAAAAGAGGAGTGATAATAATTTCTCATAGTGTAGAGAAGACTGGACTATGTAAAAGTGCTTAACGTAGGACCTGGCATACAATAAGCACTCAAAAATGTTAGCTCATGTCTTCTTTCATTCTACACATTCTTCCTTATCTCTGTTCTCCTGTTTTGTTTTGTTTTTTGTCCTTTCCTTTACCATTCCTTTCCCACAGTACACTAAATAAAGAATGCAACCAGGGCTTTTTTTTTTTTCCCTGAGCACAAGGAGTCTAGATATTCTAGTTATTGATGGTTCCATGTCTATGAAGGTGGCTAATGATGAAATTGACATTCTTCCTCTCTTTTAACTATGACAAATAATCTTAGGGATCCCATCATTTACCTTGCTCAAACACAGACGCAGAATAACTATACATACCATGGCCTCAAGGCAGGCACAATATACAAGCAAAGTTATCTGAAATACCCAATCATCTCTGTTATGGTCTATTGTTGATAGTTGAAGTGTAACAGCGATGTTGTATTAAAGTTCACCTTCAGTCCTCTGGTCTCCTTTTTTTTTCATCATCCCCTTCTCCATGCTGGACTCTTTGTTCCTTCTGCTGACTCATAACCAATATCTTCATCACTACTATAAAACCAAAAACCAAACCTGTTGCTGTCAAATTGACTCTGACTCATAGTGACCCTATAGGACACTGTAGAACTACCAAGGAGTGGCTGGTGGATTTGAACTGCCCACCTTTTGGTTAGCAGCTGAGCTCTTAACCACTGTACCACCAGTGCTCCATCATAGTATTTCCATATCCCCCTACCCCTCTGGAAACCAGCTTACATACTAAGGGGTCAACGACTAATATGTCTCTGCAACAAAATAAAAAATAAAATCTTAAGGCCAATAAATAACTTTTTAATTGCAGGAAGAATAGGACTTTGTGAGCAATGTGAAGAGATAAGTATTTGGGGGAGAAAAAGGAGCATGACTATAATAATATCCTCAAAATTATCTAGTGGAGGAGGTATCTATTAAACAAAATTGGAAAGCCAAGTTTTACACATCAGGGCATTTTCAGCCTAAGTGGAGAAGAGTGAACAAAACAGGTGCGTTTCTAGTGAATTTATCAAGTTAGCAGTTTTCTTGATTTACCAACCCAAAGAATTCCCAGAGATCCTGTCTGAAAAGAGGAAACATGAAAAGAAGGGAAGGGAAAGACAGGCAAGAAGTAGCTCTCAGAGGGAGCACTAAAGAGTGAAAAACACCACTGTTTCTGCTGCTTAGTTATAGGCTATTCAGGAGGGGTCATGCCCTCAGGCTGGGCACAAAGGGCATGAAACCAGGACAGGTGAGAAACGGACTACAAGCTGGGCAGGCTGCAGGCCCTCCAATCTCAGCACAGTGTCACCAAAGTCACACGTGGTTCCAGAACCAGAGACCATTCGCAGAAATCTAAAAGCATTTCAGACATGCACCACCAACTTTAATATTTCTCACATTAGAAAGGCTTTAGTTGAATCTAATCGCATTTTTAATTAGCCCTCACATCGCCTGGTGAGGCAGATTAATATGATTATCCATATTCCACTAATGAGGAAAATGAGACAAAGGACCATGCCCCAAGGTCACTCAGTGAATGAGCAACAGAGGTGAAAATTAAACTTAAAAGCATTTTAAACTTCCAAACCAGCACACAAGGGAAAGGACTTCAGGGAGTAAGTTTTATCTCCATTTGTCCAGAATATTTTACATCTGGATAATGCATATTCAATTTACTACTTGGTTTCTCTAATTACAAAAAAAAAAAGTTAAAAAGAAAGTATTAATTCCAGTTCTGATCCCCAATATTCCATATTCAATGCATAAGGAATTTACTAGAGAATATATGCCAAGAGCAGCCAAGGAAGAGAAGAAAACGAGCATCACATAGTCATATGTGAATATTTACTGGATAGTTACTGAATGCTTAATATTAAGTCAGTTTGTAGGGGTATACCTGAAAACAGGAAAATTAAACATGACCTCTGCCCTCCAGAAGTTGGTTTAACTGGAGGTTCAAAATAGGTACATCAACAAAAACACAAATAGAGCACACCTTCAACTGCATATGCAGGAGCCAGGTCTTTCATTTGCTCCCCAAAGTATATGTTCGTACAATATGTGTTGATAAACTACTGACTGAGCTTATGTGAGAGCAAACTGAGATATTAGTGTAAGAGGTAGGCCCATGGTTATCATCAGCCACCCCTCCTTCCAATCCAATTAATTTCATCTTCGATTACTCTCTAGTCACCATATCCAACCACCAAATTTTCACCATTCTGTCTCAGACACAGTTTTGTATTCAGCCTCTTTTCTCCCTTCTCATTCCAGTTCCTTTGTGAGCAAAGTGGCTGTTGAATTAGTTCAGGTGAGAGATGATAAGGTTCTGACTTCCAAGCTCCAAATTTGCTGCCATAATTTTCTTCCTAACATGCAAATCCTATCATCATTTCTCAGTGACAGAGATATGTAATGTTCCCCAGAGATATGTGTCCTCCCCTGTGTTTCCCTGCCTCGCTGGTAGTGGGCTTGAGGCCATGTGACCACGTTCTGATAAATGGGAAGATAAACAGAAACTATGCATTACTTCTGGTCCAATGGACTCAAGAGGTACTGGCCTTTGTCTATTTGTTCTCTGCCTCTTTGAAGGCAATCATGGAGGCCACATCTTGAGAGGACAAAGGAACAAGATGGAAGAGGCGGAGGAAAACCACCCTGGAGAGTTACTACTCAAACACTGGAATTTACAAGAGTGAGAAATCAATCCTTTGTCATGTTAAATCAGTATTTCAAGGTTAATTTGTTACCACAGCATTCCTTAATTAATTTACATTCTCCTATTTATAATCCTTCATTGGAACGACACTGGCTACAGAATAAAATCCAAGCTCCTTAGCTTGACAACACAGAGTCTTAATGATCTACCCCCTGCCTGCCTCTTAAACGTCAAATCATTCCATAGTTCTTTATGCCTCACTGAGCAGAATTACAAAAGGTTCTCTTGTAAACCACTAAGATTTTGGAGTTGTTTGGAATGTCTATCATGCAACATTATTGTAGCAAAACTTGACTAACACAGAGATTAGTACCAGAAGTGGGGTGCTGCCATAACAAAAAACTAAAATATGTGGCATTGACTCTGGGATGGAGTAGCAGGCAGCAAAGAAACTGTTTTAGAAGGCTGGAAAAATGACAATCCTCATTATGTAGTGTCAAAACACTTGATAAAGTGTTTCCTGTGGTTATTTGTGAAGAAAGTTATAATGTTAACTGTTATAACTTTTAGGTCAGAAAATTTACTTAATGACCTTATGACTTTTGGTGACAAGGTTTTGAAGCAGAATATTACTAGGGTAGCTGGTGGTTACTATCTTCATTTGATAAGATACTGCAAGAATTGATGAGCTCATAAAAGGGAGTTTCTTTGCAAGCTGAATTGACAGGAAATATAGAGTACTAGAAATCCCAGGACTTGTAGGATTGGAAAACAAAACTGTTTGTCACCTCCAGCCAGTGAAAGATAAAATTGAGTAAATCTTTTTGCTGTAAAGACCTTCTGAGACTGAGGTTAAGACTTAGTCTCAGGCAAAGACCAAATCAAGGGCTAGACTATCATACCATTTGTTAAGACCTTTAATTGGATTAAAGTGACATCTAGGATATCCTTTCAATTGAACAGCAGCCTCCCAGAAAAAAGACTAAGGACACTGTCCCAGAGAAACCTCGAAATACCTGTACTAAGTCTAAAGAAAAAGGAGTATCTTGAAAAGACTTGAGAGTATGGCTCTTGGCATATGGATTTGATGGGAAGCAAATATATACAAAACCAATAACATTATGAGAGTTGACATGCAAAAAACACCAGTAGGTTGGATTAAAAGAGACTTAATGTTAGAGAACATAAAAAGATCTTTGGATGCCCTATATTCTACCAGCAGAAAGCAAGCTGAGAAAGCTGCTCAGCTTCCAAACAATGGATGTTATCCAGTGCTCTCTTCATATGTAGCCAACGAGGATGATGGGAAAGGAAGGACTTAAAACAGAGCAGAGCCAAGAGTCATGAAGAACAATGAACTGGAGAACTCCCACAGAGAAGAACCAGGGACTAATCAAGGGGCTTTTGCAACTTTTGCTTAGAGAAATTTCAGAACTGCTGTGGACCAGTGACTGTTATCTGCCTCCCATTATTCCCCTTTATGAAAGGAAATGTTTATTGCAGTTGTCCATGCTGCACTTTGTACATGGGATGTGTGGGAGGCAGATAGCTTGAGATTTTAGTATATGGGGCTCCAGATTAAGAGAAACTACATTGGAATCTCATGCAGATCTCAAGATTCTGGATTTCAAGCCTGACGTTGTGACTGGATAAGGCATTTGAAGTGTCTTGGGGTAAAGGAAAAAAAAAAAAAAACCCACTGCTGTCGAGTCGATTCCTACTCATAGCGAATTCATTGAGTTTCCAAGGCTATAAATCTCTATGGCAGCAGACTGCCACATCTTTCTCCCGTGGAGCTGTTGTTGGTTTTGAGCCACTGACCTTTCGATTAGCAGTCAATTGCTTTAATCACAGTGCCACCAGGTAAGGTAGAGTGAATCTGGATGCAGTAAACATTTGTGAAAAAGGACTAAGAGATATCATTATATGTTCACAGTTCTTTGTACTCTCCCTTCCTTTGCTATGGCTTCACAATAAGGAGAGTTTAACTCTCCTTGCTTCTAAATTTGGACTTAGCCATGTGGTTTGACTTGGCCAATGGGACACAAATGTATGTGACATATATCACACTTGACAAGAGGCTTTCAGTGTACTTGCATGAATTTGCTTGCCCCTGCTATCCACCATGAGAAGAACATACTCTCAGTAGCTGCTGACCCTGAAACTCTGAAGCCTGAGTCCTGGAATGAGAGACATATGGGATATGAACCCAACCCACAGCCTAAAGCAGAGCCACTTTAGCCAACCTGCAGATGCATGAGAAATAAATTTTATTAAAAGACATCAATATTTGTGCATTACTTGTTATGCACCATTATTACAGAAAAACTTCAAAGTGTTTCCTTCACATGTCACAATGTTTTCTTCCACATCTGCTTTTCCATATGCTCCTATTCATCCCCCATCTCAACACAGAATAGGTACTCATAAAATATTCTTTTAAGTAAAGAGATGAATGAACAGACCTGAAGGAGTGATCATAGTTTACTAACTGTGGTGTGAGCTGGGAAAGGAGGCCATAGTACTCCTGTAAAACCCAGCCATTTGGGGGAGCAGCAAGCTTTTATGCTGCGAAATGGTATAAGGCTCATACCAAAGAGCTGGATAAATTTGTTTTTTTGTGTGTGTGTTGGAATTTGGAGTCCTAGATTCTGTAGCTAAGCTTAGAGAAGTGGGAAGATGCTTCCTATGCATGAAGTATTGTACATTCCTGGGTTAGAACATGTTTTCTTCGGGGGTTGTTGTGGTTTCTTTCTTTTTTGTTTTTTCCTTTTCCTTTCTTTTATTTATTTATTTTTTTCTAGCTTTGGAAGCATCTAGTGTTTACAATAACAACAACAAAAATATGAGGCTGGCCCAGTATGACTCAGGAGAGAATTTGTACATGCAATGGGTATAGGGGGTGGGAAATGGGCAAAGGGGTAGGAGTGGGTGGGAGAGGAGAAGAAAGGAAAAACAGAGATGCCAGGAGTTTAACAGAAGAAAATGCCATGCATGACACGTGGCTGGCACAGTCAGCAACGACATCTGTTCTCGATGAGGGTCCCGGGTGTGCGCTGCTGTGTGTGCGTGTGTGTGCGTGTGCATGTGTAAGGAAACACCCAGGCTCTGAGCTTCAGGAAGCCTGCTCGTGGCTCCAGTCTCACTCATCTGAAATGCTGCCCTCAGTGGCGGCCTCTCACCATAGGTTAGATCTCCAGCCAACTTATTCTTGCGAAGTATGTTGCAGGCTAGAATGGGCTGTGGAAAACAAGCCCGAGAAAAGCCACAAGGGCCTCCTGACCCATTTGAGTCATTTTCCTGCCAACTTCTTATTACCGTTCTTAAATAGGAAAGAAAACAGTATATAAGGCTAAAGAGGCTATGGAGAATCTACTAGGGGGAAAAGGCTTAGTGAGGGTCACTGGTCACTGGACTAGGGGCATTGAGAAGAGGGAGAGGCAATGAGTCTGTGTTCTCAAAATAGGTACACAGGGTTTTCTTTTAGTTTGGTTAAACATTCAAAGCTCATTTTCTCTCTTCTGAAGAAAGGTTACCCCAAGTTGTTAGACTGGAGCCAGGATGCTGCTAGTAACCCTCAGAGTTGAGCTGTGTTTAGCCTCCTTAATCAGGATTCTGATGCCCAGTTTGTGTACCTACATTTGGAAAGGTGGCTACAAAGAGAAGCTAACACTAGCTCAAAGCCACAGGTCTGGAAGAAATCAGACTGAGTTGTAAGGAAATAAGCTGAGGCTTGATGTCTCCTTTATCAATTCTTATTGCAGCTTTATAGGCCTGTCTTCTGTTAGACATCCAGCTTGCTTGGTCAGAAGTGGCACACAGGATCCATCAGTGCAGTGTTACCTTGCTCAGCCTGGCCTTGCTTAAGAAGACTTCTCACATGTGGATAATAGTAATGACAATCATCCCATACACATGTGCAGCATTTTAGTGTATGCACACGCTATATATAGTCTTCATCTCATTTGAAAGCTAATAGAACTTTACAAGTCAGACGGGGAGATAATATTTTTCACAGAAGTTAAATGACTTGGATCAAGGTCCACAACCAAGGAGAAGAAAGGCAGCATGTGGAACCAAGTCTTTCTGCTCCAGTGCCCAAATAGCCCTCAAAGGGCTGAGGACACCTACGGGTTCCATACTTCATCCATCCCCAGAGTCCCAGTTCAGGGCTAGGCTAACTGTAGACGCACCTCAACAAAAAAGCAGTCAGTACTAAAGACTCTCAAAGGAGGCATAAACTCAGGGTCTCTTGGCAATCTTTCTATTCTTCACAAGTTAGCAAAATGTTCCCCTCCCCCACAGTAGTTTTTCAAACTTTGAGTCGCTTCTTAAGATCTCTACCCTGCTACCTATCCTTTCACCTGTCTGTGGATGCGCTTGACTTCCTACCTCATTCATTCACTCAGAAACATTTATTGAGCATCTACCATGCACCGGTCACTGTACTAAGCACTTGAGATACAACAGTGAATAAAATAAATAGAAATTCCAGTCCTGTGAGGCTTATATCCCAGTGAGAGAAACAGACTAAATATATAAAATAAGTAATTAAATGTTGTTGGTTGTTGTTAGGTGCCATAGAGTCATTTCTGACCTACAGCGACCCTATGTACAACAGAATGAAACACTGCCTGGTCCTGCGCCATCCTCACAATCGTTGTTATGCTTGAGTCCATTCCATTGTTGTAGCCACTGGGTCAATCCATCTTGTTGAGGCTCTTCCTCTTTTCGAAATTATATAGCGAATTAAAAATGAATATATTCTACGGAACTAATAGAGCTCTGTAAAGGGAATTGGGAGTGGAATTGGGAGCGCCATGCATGTGTGTGTGTGTGTGTGTGTGTGTGTGATGTAAGAGAACTTAAACCTCATCTTCTATGTTAGGAAGTCGGTAGATAGTACCTCAAATTAAAAAATTAAGATTAGCAACAGAAGTGTTTTAAAAATATATATGGGTATATGGGAATGTAACTTCCAGAAGAAATAAAAGAAGTGAAACAGAAGAAGCAAAAAAATGTGAAAGGGCTCCCTCCGCCAAGAGAGGCTGAAGTGAGGGAGCAGGACAGGTACAGCCAGTCTTCCGAATAAACCCAGGGGTGCTTACTGGCTTTATAAACTGGGTACATGAATTACTTCTATAGAATTAAAATTAAGTTTAAAATAGAATTACCTTGAAAACATAGCTAATAAGGGCAGAACCGAGATTTAAACCCAAATCAGCAAGGATTTGAAGTGTGCTTTCTTCCCACCACACACGCTGTTTACTGTGATTTGCAAATATTTGTAACGAATATGGGAGTGTTGTCCTTTTCTTTATTATTACCTCATTGTTGTGTTCCTCAATAGACCAAACACACACACACTCACACAAATACATATACATACGTATATGTTGTTGTTGGGTGTTGTCAAATCATTCTGACTAATAGCAACCCCGTGTGACAGAGTAGAACTGTCCCATAGGATTTTCTAGCCTGTAATCTTTACAGGAACAGATTGCAAGGTCTTTCTCCCTCAAAACCACTGGGTAGGTTCAAACCACCAACCTTTCAGTTAGCAGCCGATTGCTTAACTGTTGTGCCACCAGAGCTCCGTACATCTATATATAAACCAAAACCAAACCTGTTGTCGTTGAGTCAATTCCGACTCATAGTGACCCTATAGGACAGAGTAGAACTGCCCCATAGAGTTTCCAAGGAGCGTTTCGTGGATTCGAGCTGCCAACCTTTTGGTTAGCAGCTGAACTTTTAACCACTATGCCACCAGGGTTTCCTACATATATATATATATGTTTAAATTATATATACATGTTTAAATTATATATATATGTTCAAATTATCTGTAAGCCTGGGCTAGAAATGGAAGGGCAGTGAAAAAGAAAAAGAACAGAAAAATAAGGGAAGCACAGAGTAAATCAGAAAAAGGAACAACGAATGTCATAACGAGAGAATGAACGTAGTGAGAAACTGGCCCACCCAGGAGGCCTAGAGGGAAAATGAAGGAAAGTGCAGCCTGTTAGCAAGCCCACCAGGATGTCACAGCGTGGCTCCACGGGAGTTTTAGGCATGCATAAAGTCTCATAAATGTTGTTAATCTAGATGAGGTTTTACAATTTGCATGGTTGTGCTTTTAATGTTTCATTTTTTTAAAAAAGCAGAAAACAAAACAAAACAAAACAATGGTTTTAGTTTTCAAAATGAAAACCTAGCTCTAATTAGCATTTGGAGTCTGATTTTCAGAGATTCCAGATGGAGGATCTAAAGTAGAGCTCTGAACCAAATGGGACTCTGGGCAAGCCTAAAGACAGGCCCGGATTTTCAGTCTGGTGCAGAGATTGCACAAAACAGGCAGCAAAATTCACAAACAAATCTTGAGGGGATTGGAATTTGGCAGACAGTGAGCCTGGAAGATAGCTCCAACTTAAGCTAATTTTCAATTTTTCTCTGGATTTTAACACATCTAACTCATATTTAGATTTGTAAGGACCCACACTATCCTACCGGACTTGAAGTAGCTGTCCCCATGATGGGCTTCTAAATAAAAACAAACAAACCAAACAACAAAAAACTCTGACTCATGATGTCCCCAAGTATGTCAGAGTAGAACTGGCTCCATAGAGTTTTCAGTGGCTGATTTTTCAGTAGATTTCCAGGCCTTTATTCCGAAGCACCTCTGGGTGGACTCAAGTTGCCAGTCCTTTGACTAGCCAAGCCTGTTACCCATTTGCACCACCCAGGGACTCTGATTGCCTTTTAAGCCATTATTATTCTTACTGTAATTAGCATTTTAATAATCTCCTTGTCAAAATCTAAAAGAAAAAAAAAAAAAAGTAAGCCCATGAGATCTATCCTCTGAGCAACAGGAGAGAAAAAAAAAAAAAAGATCATTATATCTGGTTTGTAAATAGCTAAAATGTGGCAAAGAAAAGTTTGGTTGTTGGCTATTATTTAAATGACAAAATATAGAAACAAAGCAGAGAAGTTAAGCAACTTCACAATCACACAGTACATGAGTGATAAAGTCAGAATAGAACTTTTGGTTCTCTGTACACAATTGTCATAATTAATAAGACTCACTTTTCTCCTTTAACGAGGAATTTATAAAGACATACTCAGGTAAGACTGCTTTTTGAAAAGTCAGTACCAATTCCATCTGGTCACATGTCTATGTTCAGTTTGGGCTGAGACAATACTAGCAAGTTTGGATATTTATTAAAAGTAATTTGTGACTCTCCAATGATGAAAAATACATTGCCAAAGCATAATCAAGAGAGATAAATCTTATAGACAGAACTGAGAAAAGAATGGCTGAATAGGTTTCAGTTGGAAGCCGAGGGGATTAGAAAGGAGAGAGAATTGGAATCAGAGAAGAGGACTTAACACTGGTTTATTCTTCAAGTCCCTCAGAACTGTCCCTATACTGTTGCTATTTTCAGCCAGCTTTAGACCAAACCATAAAACCAAACCTGTTGCTGTTGAGTTGATTGATTCAGACTCATGGCAACCCCATGTGAATCACTATAGAACTGCTCCGTAGAGGTTTCAAGGCTGTGACCTATCAGACCTATCACCGGGCATTTGTTCCAAGGGGGCTCTGGGTGGGTTTGCACCACCCAGGGACTCCTAACTCTAGACCTGTGGGTCTCAAACCTGAACATGCATCATAATCACCTGGAGAGCTTGGTTGAACAGCTCGTTGGACCCACAACCAGAGTTCTTGACTTAGTAAGTCCAGAGTGGACCTGAGAATCCGCATTTATAACAAGATCCTAAGAGATGCTGATGCTACTGGTCTGGGACCTCACCATTACCCTTGACCACTCTGGTCCTTTGCAGGTCCAAGGAGCAGGTCCAAGTTTCACCATCTCACTTAAGAGCCATGATTCTCAGAGAGTCCTATGGGTAGCATGCAAAGCTGTCTGACTCACTTAGGTCTCAAAGTACTTAGACTTGGGAGTAAACGCCCCTTTCCATTACCCATGGGAGGGCCTGAGTTAGGTTCAGCTGTCACAGGGAACATCGCTGCACCGGGGTCTCCCAGATACCCCCACATTTTCATTTCATTTTTTACAACAAAGATAAATCCCTTGACTTTGTGAGATTTTACCACTCTGCAGTAGAACTTCACATGGTCAAATATGAAGGGCTATGACTTTTATTTACTGATTTTTATATAACACATCTTGTCCTGAAAAACAAGAGGGCAAAACCATTACAAGAGACAGAACCCTTCCCCCAGAAGGATCCGACATTATGCAGCAGCCTATAATTATCACTATTCCCCAGACATCACCGCAGGCAGGCTAATCTGGTGCCCACCTCCCCAGTCCCTACCTCTGATCCTCTGACTGCCAGACCTGCATGCAGGCATTCTGCTTCCCAGAATAAAGTACATCCCCTAAACTGGGACTTTTTAATTGACTTGAGTTCCTCTCTGTCCCTTCTTGGCTCAAACTCTGGGCAAGAAAAAAGGTGCAATAAAAACTCAATTTTCCTGTCATTATTTTCCACCTCATGAATTATATATTGGCACCTGCATCACGTAGATACAGCAGTAAACCCAGGCAGTGCCCAGGAGTGATCAAGAAGCACATGTCCCAGACACAGCTAACAGGGCTACCATCTGGAATATAAATAATGAAAGCGAGGCAGAAAGAAGTCCAAGACAACACAGAAGAAAGAACGCAAGGAATGGTGTAGCAGATGGAATGAATTAGTGATGGAAGTATTGTTGGTATCAACTACTTACTAAATGTGCAAAAACAATACAACTGCCCACCTACATTTAAGTAAATGCAACCACTCTGCTGAAGCTCATTTTGTCCTCAAGGCCTCCTCACCCTGTCTTTCCACTCCCAGTTCCCTCTTATATAAATTCCTATGGAAGGAGCACTTATATGGTAATGGCACATAAAGATATCTGTACTGGTTGCTTCAAGAAAACACAGCTATATTTACATTTGAATCCACAGAGTGCTAGATTTACAGCAAAGGATACCAAACCATCCTCGACTTGAGACAGGAGAAAATGGTTAGCCGTGTCAGAGAGAGAATATAGATCTCATTAAAACACTCTAAAGACTAGTAAGCCTTTCAACGCTTCCTTTTATAACTTGTATAAACTAAAACACTTTCAGGATATTTTTACTCAGATTTGCTTTAAATAGTTTCTTCAATATTTTAAGCCCATTACGTTCTGTTTTGTTCTCACTGGGGGATGGGGTCTATTAACTCTTCTCTGTGCAAAACACTTACTACATGAAAATATTTACTATGTGAACCTTTAGTCTTCTCTTCTTAGGCTTAAAGATCTTTGAATTTTCCCACAAAGGTATTATTATTGTGGTTTGCATATTATTTTTGTTACTCTCAACATGGTCTGTATTTTCTTGTGGCTGTGAAAGAGAAACAGGGATTAGATCCTGGTGAGAATAATGACCAAACATTAACTTCTGGTTCTGTATCGGCTCCACTTCTACTTATTCGTGTGCAGCTTATTGCTTTTAGAACAGGGCCATCCTGATGCTGACCCATGATGAGCCACAAATATGCCTATTTTTAACTCTAAATCTTAAATTTATAGTTAAAATTTTAACTGTAAATTTTGCTAGTTATAATAATTTCATTCTTACCATCATCTGCCACGTGTCTTTTACCTCTATCCTTGACCTTTCTGAACTTTACTCTCTCTCAGGAGCCTTCTCCATTTATTCAAGAACTCTTGGAAGACGGATCTTCTTCTCCCAAGGTGTGGCCTGGGTGCTGCTGTATATAATTATCTGCAAGTGTATTGATCAATCCCTGTCCAGTAGTTCAAAAAATGTGGTTGAGGACCACCTGCATTAGAAGCACCCAGAGCATTTGTTAAAAGAGCAAATTCTCGGACTTAACTGCAGACTTGTCATATAGGAACCAGAAGGGAAGAGCAGAACATAATAATCTGCATTTTTATTAAGCACCTTGGTTAATTCTTGAGCACACTTAAAAAAAAAAAAAAAGACAACTACCCGTGGAGTCCAGGGTCCTTGTGACATGTCTGAAGACAAGGTGCTGCCAGGACAATTCC
Organism: Dugong dugon; assembly: GCA_030035585.1. Classification (NCBI taxonomy): domain Eukaryota; kingdom Metazoa; phylum Chordata; class Mammalia; order Sirenia; family Dugongidae; genus Dugong; species Dugong dugon. The sequence goes on along the minus strand of CM057469.1, from coordinate 39,010,232 downwards.
CGTGTCCCACTGGATGGGCCTGCAGTCCCCACAATCTGCTATGATGATGCATTATGTGGTCAACTCCTTAGTTGTCTTGTTAAATTAAACCCATTTCTGTCAAGACTATTCCGACTGATAGTGAGCCTACAGGACAGAGTAGAACTGCCCCATAGGGTTTCCAAGGCCGTAAATCTTTATGGAAGCAGACTGCGACATCTTTCTCAGGTGGAGTGGCTGGTGGATTCGAACCGCCGACGTTTCAGGTAGAAGCCAAGTACTTAACCACTGTGCCACCAGGGCTCCTCTTCTTAAATTCGGGACATATAATTTGGACTGGATGACATAGCTGATAAATTTAAAAAGTGACATCTCTTTTAATTCTGTGACCAATCATTCTGTCACAGAACATGATATCAGTAGAGGAGAGTATGTTCCTTATAAATACAAGACTTGGACTTGGAGAAATTTGTCTTAGAACCTTTTTTTAGTAGACAAGTCAAATTTGCAGGTCTGTAGCTTTTATCATCCAACCCCTTTTTCTTTGAAAATGGCTTTTCCTTCAGTCTTCTGATATCTCCTCATTCCTTCAAGGACATCAAAGTGATCAGATAGGGGCTAGAGAGAGTCTCATTAAACAATCCCTTACCAAATATTCCTTCCCACTGGCTTGGTTTCTCATCCTCTCAATATATATATACTTATATATGTATTACCTGTCTCACAGTGATAAATACTAGAAAAAAGCATTACTTTTTTTTTCAGTAACAACAGTCACTCAGTATTACTGATAAATGAAATTATGTGCTTGGCTGCTAACCAAAAGGTTGGCAGTTCAAACCCACCAGCTGCTCTGTGGGAGAACGACCTGGAGATCAGCTCCCATAAAGATTACAGTCTAGAAAACCCCATGGGGCAGTTTGACTCTGTCCTATAGGGTCGCTATTAGTTGGAATTGACTCAATGGCATACAACTACAAACAACAACATATTCAATTATTATATGTTGGACATTCATACAATAGGTACTTGCACTAACTCTCATGTCTATCCTATCTTAGACTGAACTTTCTCTTGCTTGCTCGTGCCAGGATGGAAGTAATAAAATCAAAACAAGGACTGGCCTTAGACTGATGTCAAAGAACAACAGGTTTCCAAAATGTCACCCATCCTGTGAATGAGAAGTCAAGGCTAACCAATTAGAAGGCAACAAATCTGAACAGGGGCTCTGTGAGAGAAGGACCCACGGGCTCAACCAAGACCAAAATCGCATGAATGACAAAAATCCCCAGAGACAAGGGTGAGTTTGCCGTTATTCCTGAAAACTTAGCATGACCAATACTTTAATGAGGTGTGACCTCTCTGAAGGCCAAAACCACAACCTCATGGGTGTGTCTCCATAGTTTTCAGAACCCAGCATCTGACAGCAATTTTAAGAGATAAATTTTATCCATATAATTTAAAAGGCGAGGAAGCTTAACTTCAGAGAAGTAGCCGTCTTACTTAATAAAATATCAATAAGGGATGGAACAAACGTTCAAGCCTGTCTCCAGATCCCAACTCAGCTTTCCTTCTGCTACTCCATGTTGCCTTTACTGAGTCTTCTACAAAGTCTCTGATTATACCCATGAGAGGTTGTTTTTTGATTCTCTCCTTCTCCTTGTATTCTGTCCCTATTTTTTACTTCCACTGTGTAAAAGTGGTCTTCACAGAAGACCAATTTGATCTTTTCTAATGTAAGTATCTCAAAGTCCAATTTCTATATTCCAGTCTCAGGCCTTGTCTTGAGGAGAGTAGAAGCAGGTGTCACAGAATTATGCCTGAGTTTTTCAAAGGGGATACAAAAGTGAACAAAACACTCCTGCAATATTCATGAGTCTACAGACTGTTGAAAGGATGGACCTATCAGATAATCTTGAAATAATGGGATAGGTGAAATGATAAGCATCTACAAGGGCAAAGCATAAGAATTACAGGACAAATGGCAGCCAATGCCCAACCAAAAAAAAAAAAAAAAAAAAAAAACCAAACCCATTGCCATCGAGTTGATTCTGACTCATAGTGACCCTATAGGACAGAGTAGAACTGCCCCACAGAGTTTCCAAGGAGCACCTGGTGGATTTGAACTGTCGACCTTTTGATTTGCAGCCTGAGCACTTAACCACTAAGCCATTTGGAATTGCCCCAAAATCTTTAAAAGCTTTATAAGTTGTAGTGGAGGCCTCAAACACATCAATTAACCACAACTATTTGCAGTATATAGTAAATAGATTCATAAAGACATACCGTGGGTGTAAATGGGCTAGTTTTCCTTATTTTAATATATTGTTTCAATATGACCCTGTCCCAAAACAGCTATGTACGTAGCTCCTTAGGCAATACCACCGCTAAGATGTTACATTATTTGGCAATTTATACAACACCTTAAGGGCAGTTATTTCACATGATTTCATAGGAGTTCCAAGCTAAGGCTGGACGGATACTATACACAGTTACAATGTAGAGTCAGAACTTGAACCTAATTCTTCTGACATCATTTGTCTCTGCCCTCCTTCACAGCTCCCTCCTTTGAAAACGGGCACAACTCTACCAGAACCAGCAAAAGGTTGAAGAGAGAAGATCAGAAACTGTAATACAAAATGGAGGTTACTGGGAAGAACAGGATGAACTTGTAAGAAATACATGCTCACAATAAGAGCAGAGTCAAAAAGTAGGTCAATGGGCACTCAATTTTAATCATCCCACACGAAGGAAATTAATCAGTTCTGTGCAAAAGGAGGCTGTAAGTGTGGTCTTTATGCCCAGCTACATTCCCTAGAGAATAAAATGTTCTTGGCTTAAGTGGAACCTAGGACTGTGGACTTTAGCAGAATTAATAAATATGGTTTTACAAAAGAGCAAGGAAAGGATAGAAGGAAGGAAGGGAGGGAGGGAAGGAGGAAGGAAGAAAAAGAGAGAGGATAACCTTATTTTAAAAAGCACTGCAACATCTATGATTATTATCACAGTATTCATGCATGAAATGAACACTCACTTCAATTATTTTCTTCCGTAACATGAGAAAAACCCTTCCTTCCTCTCCCTTTCTCTCTCCCTCCCTCCCTTTGCCTCTCTCCCTTCCTCCCTCTGTATCTCCATGCTGGGAAATAATGTGCTCTACTGGACAAGTATTTGATAGAATATTTGTTTCTACCCAGTCACAATAGAAAATTTGTATATTTGTGTAAAATTTTGTAAGCAATCTGCAAACTAGATTACTTCAATCAATAAATGTCTGTCGGGCCCCAGCTGTTTCAGACACTGTGTTGAGTGGCTAAAACACAGCAATGGAAAAGAAAATCCACTTCAACATCCATGTAATCATAGTGTATTGAGACAGACACACAGGAAAACCAATAATTTCTATAGGATGATAAGTAGTAAAATAGAGACCAGAGTATGGTTATATAACCCATACGTGGTTGGGTGAGTGGGTGGCTGGGTGAGGTGCTAGTTATTAAATACTCCAAACAGAAGGGATATCTGGAAAATGTGCTGAAGGACGAATAGGAGTTACCTTAGAGCAGAGTTTCTCAACAGCAGTGCTATTGACATTTTGGGCCGGATAATTCTTTGTTGCAGGGGTTGTCCCGTGCATCGTAGGATGTTTAGCAGAATCCCTGGCCTGTACCCATTAAATGCCAATAGCAATCACCCCTCCCCGAGTTGTGAGAAGCAAAAATGTCTCTGGACATTGCCAAATGTCCCGTAGGTGGGACAAAATAGACCCAATTGAGAACCATTGCCTCAGAGGAAATATTGGGTGGGTTTTGGAGAATCAGAAAGGGGACCTAACATGTGCAAAGATACAGGTGCATTAGATCTATGCTTAATAATCAAAATGGATAATATTTATTTCGTGCTCTTATGTACTAGGGAAACCCTGGTGATGTAGCGGTTAAGAGCTACGGCTGCTAACCTAAAGTTCGGCAGTTCAAATCCACCAGGCGCTCCTTGGAAACCCTGTGGGGCAGTTCTACCCTGTACTATAGGGTTGCTACGAGTCAGAATCGACTTAACAGCAACAGATTTTATTACGTACTAGACATTAGTCAAGTGCACTGCCTACATGATCTCATTTATCCTCCTACAACCTTATGAAGTACGCATTACTACTTACCCAGTTCCCCTTTCTTTGAGGGTAGTGAGGCACAAGGAGACTAAGAACTTACCCAGGATTATCCAGCAAGCAGGGCCAGTATTTAGTTTCAGATCAAGTGGACCCAGGGTGCAAAGCCCATGCAATTTCCAGAACACTGTATTACAAAGAGTTGATAGGTCTGGAGCAAAGAGTGCATGCAGGGGTTTGAAAAGACACAAGGCTGAAAGACAAAGGCCCATTTACTACCTACAAAAGAGATGGATTTAAAAGTGAAAACAATGTGGGGAGTTCCTGAAATATGTTTAGCAAAAGAGGGACATGGTAGAAAGAACCCAGTGGCAGCAATAAAAAGGATAAGTAGAACTGATGGGTGCAGGTCTAGAAATAGGGAGAACTGGTAGGAAACCACTGCAGTAGCCCAGATGAGCATTGTGGAGGCCCCAACTAGGGGGAAGAAGTAGGAGTGAATATCCAGTAAAAAAAAAAAAGTCATTGAGTCGACTCTGACTCATGGTGACCTCATGTATGTTAGAGTAAAACTCTGCTCCCCAGGGTTTTCAGTGGTTGGTATTTCAGAAGCAGATCACCAATCCTTTCTTCTGAGGAGCCTCTGAGTGGACTTGAACTTCTAATCTTTTGGTTAACAGCTGAGTGTATTAACTATTTTCACCACCCAGGAGCTCCGGAGTAAATACTCATATAAAAATCTGGTGGCTGACTGACCTGGTGACTGATGGAACACAGCAGCTGACTGTCTCCGAGTGATCTGTGAAGTATGAATGTCAATGATTTGTCATAGGAGCGGCATGTTTCCCCTTTCTTCTCTTTTTCATTCCCTTTCCCATCCTCTAAGTTTGCACCTAATTATCTTGAGGCCACACCAGCAGCTCTGCCTCCTGCTTTCTGCTTTCCTCATTCAGTAAATAGCCACAAAGTGGCTGACAGCTCACAACAAAAGCTACCACTTTATAAGCATCTGTTATGGGCCAGGCATGGTGCTAAGTGCGTCACGTGCACTTTCATATTAATCCCTCATAACGACTCTTTACAATAAATTTATTGTCCCCACCTCCCTTTACAGATTAACACATGTGGGCTCACACCACTCAACTGAACCAGGATTTGAATCTAGATTTGTTTGATGCCAAAATCTCTCCACTAACCAAGTTGTCATTCCACGCCCATCTGCAGCTTACAAAAAAGCAAAATCGCAAGGAGTGTGCAGGTCCAGAAAGGCAAATGCAAGAAATAACTAGAAAATAGAATTATATGTATGAACAAGTTTGGATATTGTGCATGTTCTTGCTGATGGAATGGGAACTTAAATGACAATCCAAGGATGTCATTATTAGAGAAATAGGAGCCCCGAAGGCGTAATGGTTAAGAGCTCAGCTGCTAACCAAAAGGTCAGTGGTTCGAACCCACCAGCTGCTCCCTGAGAGAAAAGACCTTGTGTTCAGCTCTTATAAAGACTGCAGCCTAGAAAACCCTATGGGGCAGTTCGACTGTGTCATGTAGGGTTGTTATGTGTGGGAATTGACTTAAGGCACACAACAACATTATTAAGAGATAGAAAAAACCTTAGCGTTGATCCTTAGAGAATGTGAGCTGCATAAAACAGTGGGGAATTGAAGTAAAAATCTCTGTGGCGACGGGGGCAGACACAAACAAAGGTGCAGAAGTGACACGAAGAGAGACTTGGGTGATGGATTCATTGCCTTGGGCTTATTGGGAGAAATAAAGAATGAAATATTCTACTCTAATAGTTGAATGGTAAAACTGAACGTCTAAAGGGGGCCTCTTAGAATTATATTCCATATTGGAAAGTAAGAAAGAAAACCCTTTGTAGACACTAGGTAACAAAGTGTCCCATTTGGGCTCAGGCTTCTGTGCAGCGTGTTTAAAAGCTTCCTCTCACCTATCTAGCCCTCTTGGCTTTATCTGGCCTCCAGGTCTATCTTCCCTGTCTGCTTTTGCCACTCTTCAGTTCTCCCTAATGTATTTAGCTGACTTTTTCCGGTAAAGAATTGAGTGACTGCCAAGTTGCCCTAGAACATGCCAGGCTCAGCCTCTCCTTTTCTTTCTCACTCACCCTCCCTCTGCGTTTCTTATTAGTTATTGCTTTAAAGTTATTTCTCCATTTCCTTCCCTGTCCAATTCCCTTTACTTTCCTATGGGTATTGACTCTCCCTTCCCTTCACTTCTTTGTTCCACCCCTCTGGGTGGTTTTTCCTCTTCCTAGCCTTTGCTGGGAGACCAGATGCCAAAACCTAATTTTTCAAAGCTTATCCAACCCAGAGGGTTTTAGGAAATAGCGTAGAATAATCAGAACGTAAATAATGTTGGCTAGAACTATTCCTGGACAAAGAAAGCCTCAAATTAGGGATCCACAGGCTAGGAAACTTCTTGTCTGCTTCCATAATGGGTAGAGTAGGGATCCTCAAACTTGAGCGGTCACCAGGATCACTGTTAAAACAGATAGCTGTTCCTCACTCCCAGAGTTTCTGATTTGGTAGATCTGTGGTGGGGCCTGAGAATTTGCATTTGTAACAAGTTCCCAGGTGACACCAATGGTGGTGTTCCAGGGGCCACACTTTGAGAACCATTGGAGTGGGTACAGCTAGCAGAGGGCCAATGCTCAGCTATGCCTGGGCAGTTGGGCAGAGTAGTCATCAGAGGGAATAAACTTCTGTTGCTTATCATATCCACAAACTGCTAGAGGAGCCTTGAAAGGTCTAGATAAGGCATCCAGAAGGTGTGCTGGCATGTAGGGAGGAGGGGGGACAAGTGGGGAAAGCTCTGTATTGCAACCTTCTGGGAAACACCGAAGCCAGCTCCAAGCCCTGTCATACAGCCTCCCACTTGCAATCACGCATAAAAGCAGCAGAAGGGAATTCTCAGGATTACTTTGATCTCTTCTCAGCTCCCTGAGTCCTCTGTCTGTTTATCTCCCTCCTTCCCTGGCCTCCACTTCCCCCTTCTCACCCCCTGCCCGGTGGATGATTCACTCCCCTCTCAGCTGCCTCCCCACCCCACTGCCATCTGTTTTTCTACTGATGGCAGAAGAGCTATTTTGTTGGCCTCCACCATAACAAACACACTCCATGCTAACATTGTTCAGAATGCTTTTTTTTTTTTTTTTATTGCTATCATTTCCCCACCCAGTTTTCCCTTTTCTCTCAAACCCCAGCCTTTACCCCTCTTTGGCCCCATGTGCATCCTGGTTTCCCAGAATTAGATCAAGAGAAGCACAGAGATACCGAAGAATAGAGCGATTAACATGCATGTGGGTTGGGTGTGTAGTGGGGTAGGGAAGGGAGGGTGCTGGAAATCAACGGCAGTTAAAGGCTCTCTCTGTAGCACAAAGAAGGAGCCAGAATTACCCAAGCATTGCTGCTAAGTGGCTTAATTATTTCCAGTGAGAGATTTGGATGACAAAACCTCTTGTGACTGAGATTGGAATATTTATATTTGTCATTGGCTATTCCCTGGATGAAAGGGCTTAAGTGGGGGTAGGTGGAAACTATCCATCCTTGCTCATGTCAGGATTCCAGGGTTATCCTCCCTCAGCAAGGCTCTGCCTCATTCTTGACTCTTCTTTGTAATAACTCCAGTTAACCTGGCTAAGGGATTCAGAGTACCCCAAATTCCCCGCTGATAGAGGAATCCACTGTGTGAAGAAGTAGACAGGATTTCTTGAGGTAGTAAAGTCTAGTTTGGATCAATCAACCAGTGAACTCAGGTCGGCCTCAGAAGTGGCAAACACAGGATACCTACAGGATCCAAGCACTTAATATGAATGAAGGAAGCCCACCACGTAAGAAGTCACAGGGAGAGGTGAGGACAGTGATGAGGGAGAGCAGTTGCCCCTTTGAAGTTTTAGTTGCTACTCAGTTGTAGCTGCTAATTGTTGCCATGGTTACCAGATATTCTTAGTTTTCAACAGCAAAGTCTTTGCTGAGAGCTTTATATTTATTCATTTAATTGTGTGTGTATGTGTGTGGGGGAAGAGAATGTTATATATACACATACGAATTTTATGTGAAATTCCCAATGTTTTAAACATTGGCAACAAAAACAAGGTTGTTTTTAGATATTGAGCTGGCAAAAAAAACCTGTCTGTGGGCCATCTGTCTGTAAAAACTTGATCTGACTAAGGTCTAGCAGGGCCCACTTGCAGAATTCCAAAACCATAAATAACCTGGACTTGCTTTTTAATTTATTTTTTATTAAGTCATTTCAAATGGAACCCTGGAGCTTTTACTTTAAATAGTCAGAAACACGAATTTCTGTAAAACTGGGGTTGCAAAGTGAAATTTAAAAGAGATTAAACTAAAAGCGGAGGAGCGAGGGTGGTGGGGAGAACAGAATGTTGATTTAGATGGACTCAGGTCTCTGTGAGGTGAGCAGACCAGGGCTCTCTAGTCTGGATTTGGGGAGGGGAAGGCTGGCTTACCTCACATGACTGAATGCAGTGGATCAGGAAGGGGTCTGGGTGCCACTGCCGCCTCCCAGTACACACAATGCTCTAAAGGGGAAGAAGGAAAGGACAGTAAACAAAAACAAAGACACTTGGTCAGCAAGAGAGGAGGCAAATCCTGAGCTTAGTCCACCATCCCAACCCCATCCTCTGAGTAGCGAGACACTGACTTCACCCTGTAAAGAGAAGCAAGGCTGTCTGGCATTTCCCATGGAAATACACCTAACCCTGAGGGATGACAAAACCTGTTGTGACTGAGATTGGAATATTTATATTTGTTACTGGCTATTACTAGGATGAAAGGGCTTAAATAGGGGTGGGATGGAAACTATCCCTCCTTGCTCATGTCAGGGTTCCAGGCTCCTTCACAATCCCCTCCTTTACCTGCAAGGTAGCAAAATTTCCAGAGTGGCATAGGTATGACTGAAAAACATGCTAAATATTATAACGCACTTAATTTGGTTTTACTCACAATATTTCTTCAATTTGTTTTAAAATTTTGTTTTGCGTTTTAAATACGGTTACAGGAATTTGTGACATGGCTGTGTTGATCAAGAAGTACCATCTATAAGGGATCAACTTGACAACAGCAACTCAAAAAGACAGGAAACTTAGTGGGCAGTGAGTTTATGTTAATGGGGGAGGAACAGTTCAGAAAAAAGGGGGTGAAAATTGTTGGATAACTTGAAGAATATTTTCAATGTCACTAAATTGTACATGTAGAAACTGTTGAATTGGTATATGCTCTGCTGTGTATATTCTCAACAACAACAACCAAAAGAAACAAATTAAAAAAGAAGTACTACGGGCTTTAAAATGCTGAGAAATGTGTCTGTACCAGAAATAAGTGTCTTCAACTGAAATGGATCTCAGAAGTTCTAGATCATAAGATGTGAATTCCCAAGCAAGGACGGGAGCTAAACTGTACTCTCGGTAACTCTTCTTAGCAACGTTTATCTCTCGTAGGGAATAAGAGAGTGTCCACACGCTGGGCACATACTGCTGATGTGAAACCACTGGGACTCAGAATGATGCCAACATTAAAGCTGATGTGAGTGCACACACATTATGAAACACCAGTGACCAGGGACTCCATAAATGGTTCTGAACAGACTGGGAGAAAAATGTATAACAAAACTCAAATTCCTGAAAAAAAAAAGGCCAGACTTCCTGGACCAGTAGAGACTGGATGAACTCCTGAAATTATCACCCTGGGATACCCTTTAAACTTGGAATTTAAACCACTCCCAGAGGTCACCTTTCAGCCAGGTGACAGATTGGCCCAGAAAATAATAGTATCACCTGTGAGTACTGTGCTCCTCTGAATAATCATCTGGATGAAACCAAATGGTAAACATTTGCCCTAGAACAAACATGAGAAGGTAAAGGAAGACAGGGAAGCTAGATTAAGGGAAACAGAGCAACCAAAATGGAAATAATAGACTGCTTATGTATTGTGAAAAATGTAACCAATGTCACAGAGTAGTATGTATAGAAATTGTTACGTGAGAACCAAATTTCCTGTGTAAACTTTCACCAAAAATGCAACAAAATACTTTAAAAAATGCTCATATTGCAATATTAAATTAAAAAGCTAGCTACTAAACATTATATGCAATATAATCACAATGAAAACAATAAATGTATTTATATATGCATGAAAGAAGCTGAAAAAAATAGCAGCTATTATTTCTGAGTGGTAAGAAATATACTTTTAATATACTTGTATATTTGCCACATTTTCTAAAATAATTTTTAATGATAAAATATTATTTAACCACATTTAAATAAACACTTTAAATATAACCAATTTTGAAATGTTGGGTCAAGAATACCCAGTTCTGGGTTAGCAACATTACATTACTTATTAACAAACCAAAAAACCCACTGCCGTTGTGTCGGTTCTGACTCATAGTGACCCTGTAGCACAGAGTAGAACTGCCCTGTAAGGTTTCCAAGGCTATAATCTTTGTGTGTGTGTGTGTGTGTGTGTGTGTGTGTGTGTGTGTGTGTGTGTGTGTGTTAGGTGAAAGCTGAGTGAAAATTAGTTTCTTATTCAAAAATTTATACATGAATTGTTTTGTGAGATTGATTGCAATCCCCCCAATATGCCAGCACTCTCACCCTCTCCCTTTCCACCCCAGGTTCTCCGTGTACGTTCATCCAGCTTTCCTGTCCCTTCCTGCCTTCTCATCTTTGCTTTTGGGCAGTTGTTGCCCATTCGGTCTCCTATACTTGATTGAGCTAAGAAGCATGTTCCTCTTGTGTATTAGTGTTTGTTTCATAGGCTTGTCTAATCTTTGGTTAAAAGGTGGACTTTGGACTGGATTCAGTTCTGAGTCAGCAGGGTGGCTGGGGGCCATAGTCTCAGGCTTCCTCCTGTCTCTGTCAGACCAATAAGTCTGATCTGTTTTTGTGAATTTGAATTTTGTTCTACATTTTTCTCCTGCGGTGTCTGGAACCCTCTATCATGATCCCTGTCAGAGTGGTTGGTGGTGGCAGCCGGGCACCATCTAGTTCTTCGGGGCTCAGGCTGGCAGAGGTTGTGGTTCATATGGTTCATTAGTCCTTTGAACTAATAATTTCCCTGTATCTTTGGTTTTCTTCATTCTCCTTTGCTCCGAATGTAATGGGACCAATAGATGTATTTTAGATAGCTGCTCACAAGCTTTTAAGACCCCAGATGCTACTCACCCAAGTAGGATGTAGAACATTTTCTGTATGAACTATGTTATGCCAATTGACCTAGATGTCCCCCGAGACCACAGTCCCCAGCCCTCAGCCCCAGTAACTCGGTCCCTCAAGGTGTTTGGATGTGTCTAGGAGGCTTCTCTGGCTTTGCAAGGCTGTAATCTTTGTAGAGGCAGACAGCCACATTTTTCTCCTGCGAAACAGCTGGTGGGTTCGAACTGCCGACATTTTAGTTGGCAGCCAAGTGCTTAACCACTGTGCCACCAGGGCTCCTTATATGAACAAAGGGGGAGAATAAAAAGAGTAATGTCCACTGGAGCATTATTTTACTTTTTTTACAGGTTGATTGAGCTATAAATTGCCATACAATAAACTGTGCATATTTAAAGTATAAAATTTTCTGAGTGTTGACATATTTATATTCTCATGAAACCATTGCCACAATCAAGATAATGAATATATTAACCCAAAAGATTCCCTGGTACCCTCTAATAGCCCATTCTTGCCAGACTCAGGCTATATATATATATATATATATATATATATATATATATGTATGTATATATATGCACACATACAGTCTTGCTTCTTTTACCTCAGCATAATTATTTTGAGATTCATCTATGTTGTGTGAATCAATTGTTTGTTCCTTCTTATTGCTAAATAGTATTTCATTGTATGGCTGTACCACAATTTGTTTATTCACTCGATTGTTGATGGACATTTGAGTTTTTTCCAGTTTTGGTTATTACAAATAGAGCCGCTGTTTACATTCACGTATAAATCTTTGTGCAGACATATACTTTCATTTCTTTCTCTCTTTGTATCTACATATATTTGCAGATGTATATACACATATATGTGCATATCTGCAGGTGTATGTGAACATATATATATACATGTAATTAAAAGATACTCTGGTGACTGTCTCATTTCAAATGGCCATTTTCATGTAATAGTCCATGGAAACAAATATTCAGTCAGCTACTCTTTGCTAAAATAATAATAACTCATTTTCACTGGGCTTTTTCCTTTCAATATTTTGATTTTAAGATTTCAAAAGTTACACTACAGGAAAAGAGAAAGCCCCATAGCAGGTTTCAAAGAGAAAATGAAGTTCTCTCCAAAGCCTGCTACCAGCATACCCTTCAGCACCCTTTCATGTTCGCATTTTAACTTACTGCAATAGGAATTCAGTACAAGAGGAAGAAATACAATGCAGGGCGTAATATGAGCTTTACACAAGACAACCCCTCCAATAATTGGAAGTTACACAGTTTAGAGTGTTCAGCCTGTGCAATAATTAGATCGGAGGTATTTATTGGAGATTAATATGTTGCTGTTGTTGTGAGGTGCTGTTGAGTTGGTTCTGACTCATAGTGACCCTATGTACAACAGAACGAAACACTACCCAGTCCTGCGCCATCCTCACAATCTTTGCTATATTTGAGCCCATTGTTGCAGCCACTGTGTCAATTAATCTCATCAGGGGTCTTTCTCTTTTTCGCTGACTCTCTACTTTACCAAGCATGATGTCCTTCTCCAGGACTGATCCCTCCTGATAACATGTCCAAAGTACGTGAGACAAAGTCTCGCCGTCCTCGCTTCTAAGGAGCATTCTGACATTCATGGCCATCCATGGTATAATCAATATTCTTCACCAACATCATAATTCAAAGGCATCAATTCTTCCTTGATCTTCCTTATTCATTGTCCAGCTTTCTTACGCATATGAGGCAACTGAAAATATCATGGCTTGGGTCAGGTGCACCTTAGTCCTCAAAGTGACATCTTTGTTTTTCAACACTTTTTAAAGAAGTCTTTTGCACAGATTTGCCCAATGCAATACTTGTCTGATATCTTGACTGTTGATTCCATGGGTGTTGACTGTGGATCCAAGTAAAATGAAATCCTTGGCAGCTTCGATGTTTTCTCCGTTTATCATAATGTTGCTTATCGGTCCAGTTGTGAGGATTTCTGTCTTCTTTATGTTGAGGTATAATCCATACTGATGGCTGTGGTCTTTGATCTTCATCAGTAAGTGCTTCAAGTCTTCTTCACTTTCAGCAAGGAAGGTTCTGTCATCTGTGTATCACAGGTTGCTAATGAGTCTTTCTCCAGTCCTGATGCCGCACCTTTCTTCATATGGCTCAGCTTCTCGGATTACTGGCTCAGCATACAGATTGAATAAGTATGGTGAAAGGATACAACCCTGATGCACACCCTTCCTGATTTTAAACCACGCAGTATCTCCTTGTTCTGTTTTAATGACTGCCTCTTGGTCCATGCGCAAGTTGCAGACAAGAACAACAATAGCAATATAAATATACACCTCCTGGTTAGTCATGAGAATGAGAATCTATAATATTTTACTGGAATATTACCATACACTAAACTCTTCCTTCACAGTTTTCTTATAGGGGAAATAAATATTATAAACCCACACAAATTCTGATACTCAAAACTCTAAAATTAATAATGTAGAGGATAATTTGGCTTAAGTTATCATTGCACTAAAAAAAAAAGATTATCAAAACAAGTAAACAGTATAAGCAAACACAACATGGGTGGTTGTTCAGCCTACTGAAAAAATCCTCCTGCACTTACAGTCATTTAAGCAGAACTATCTGCATATAAATAATGGCTCTGCTGACTATAAACGACTATTATTTAGTTTTCAAAGTAGGTTCCACTGTAACTCTACTTAGCAGTGGTCATAACTTTTATTTAAAATATCAATGTTTTATACTCTGTTGCTTTTCCCAGAGAGCAGTAATGGCAAAAATGTACAATAATTTGTACCCTTGAGAGAGAAATGCACAGCAACTTTATTCCTTCATAGCACTGCATTCACTAAAGATCCCCATGCTCCCACCTCAATCAGCCATTCAATTCAGACCAAATGTATATATAGATCACTCACTATGAGCCAGATTTTCCAGTGAACAGAGAGATCTGAAGAGCCACAAACCTAGTCACTGTCCCTGAAGAGCTCAAACTCTGGTTGGGAAGGTAGTTGGAAAACTGCAATTCCTCAAGACAAAGGGATATTTAGCCTTGGCAATCTCACATGATGACCACAGCCAGAACTCGCCAGAACACTCTGAATTGACTCTATCAGCTCCTCTTATACCTTCCCAACTGTCCGCTTCATCCACTGCTTTTATACATGCAGGGGTTTTGGTCTCTTTACTTCCTTTAGAAATTCTAAAAATTTATTGCAAGCAAAAAAAAGTGTAACATGGTAGGAGTAATAGTAGGATCAGTGTCAGAACCTGTCTAATTTTAGGGGAAATAATGCAAATCAAGGTCAACCCAAGTCTGTTCTCTATGAGGTGGAGGTCAGACATACCTTCACTCTCGAGCCTTTACCAGTTCTGACACCAGCCATCCCTCTCATGGCACTCTCTCTCTCTCTACTGGGTTCGATAATCCATTGCAACGGCCACACAGAACTCACAGACCATACTTACAGTTAAGTGGTTTATTAAGGAACAGGGTACAATGCAGGATCAGGATCAACAGGCTACAGCTCAGGATCAGGATCAAGAAGCATGTAGGCAGAGTCTCCCTTTTTCAGTGCAGAACAGTCCTCTCAGCTCCTCTAGGTTTCCTGAGGACAGGCTCCTCCCAGCCCCCTCAGGATAGGCTCCTTTTGGCCCTGCCATCTGTTGCCACCGGCTCTGCCACTGAATCCCTTCTGGGCCTGTCACTGTCTTTCAGCGTTACATGCCTTGACCAGTGTTAAAGCTCTTTTAGGAGGTTCCTTGCCTCGTCCCTTTCTCTCTGCTTCCTCTTTCTGCTTTACTTCCTTCTATTTCCTCCTGATGGATGCTTTTCTTCTTGCTTCTTTCTGTCCACCGATCTCTGTGAGGTTAGCTGTACATATACACAGACTCCTCATAAATTTCAAGGCATGACCCTCCCACCAGGGCCACCAGCTGTCCAACTCCCTCTCGGTAGGCCACAGATACTTCATTTACATAGTTGGCATGGTAGGGCTACAACTCACCTCATTTACGTAGTCTATTACCAATCCCTGCAAGGTGCATACCAATCACAGGGCAGGCTGCAGCCCAGGACCAGAAAAAAGTATCAAACCAAGATTTTTACAGTTTACCCAAGAAATGTCAACCAACCCGTACAAAAACAACAAACCCTCTGGGGTAGAAAGCTAGGGCAAAGGTATCTCCTCAGGACTAAAGGGAAAAATCTCTCAAGCTCATTTTCCAAAGAACAAAGGGAAAAGGTCACATAAAGGAACTCATTTCACCACAGAAAGAAAGAGACAAAAAGAAAAAGAAAGGAAGAGAAACTGTCTTTACTTATAATTCTTTTCCTCCAATGTTCTTTTTCCCTATAAATTCTGTTATATTTACATCTTTGCATTTTATGTAATTTTATTATTAGGTGATACATGTTCATGGTATAAAATGTGAAAAGTATTAAAAAAAAAAAAAAACTCATTGCCATCAAGTCGACTCTGACTTATAGCGACCCTATAGGACAGAGTAGAACTGCTCCGTACAGTTTCCAAGGATGGGCTGGTGGATTCGAACAGCTGACCTTTTGGTTAGCAGCTGAGCTCTTAATCACTATGCCACCAGGGTTTGAAAGTATACAAACATCAACAAAGTAAAAGGTCATTAAAAAGACAGGAAATAAAGAAAAGACCAAAATGGATGTCAGAAGACAGTCTGAAACTTGCTCTTGAGTGCAGAGTAAACAAGGTGAACAGAAGAAATGATGAAGTAAAAGAGCTGAACAGAAGATTTCAAAGGGTGGCTTGAGAAGACAAGGTAAAGTACTGAAATGTGCAAAGACCTGGAATTAGAAAACCAAAAGGGAAGAACATGATCAGTATTTCTCAAGCTGAAAGAACTGTAGAGAAAATTCAACCCTCCGCTTGCAATACTGAAAGATTCTATGGGCAAAAAAAAAAAAAGAACTACGAAGAAAGTATCAAAAGAAGGTGAAAGGAATACACAGAGTCACTGTACAAAAAAGAATTGGTCAATGTTCAACCATTTCAGGAGGCAGCATATGATCAAGAACTGATGGTAGTGAAGGAAGAAGTTCAAGCTGCCTGAAGACCCTGGCAAAAAACAAGGCTCCAGGTATGGGCGGAATACCAACTGAGGTGCTTCAACAAAGAGCTGCAACACTGGAAGTGCTCAATCACCTATGTCAAGAAATTTGGAAGACAGCTACCTGGCCAACCAACTGTAAGAGATAAATATTTGTGCCCATTTCAAAGAAAGGTGATTACACAGAATGTGGAAATTATTGAACAATATCTTTAATAACACATGCTAGCAAAATTTTGCTGAAAATAATTCAAAAACAGCTACAAGCATACATCACCAGGGAACTCTCAGAAGTTCAAGTCAGATTCAGAAGAGGATGTGAAACAAGGCATATCACTGCTGATGTCAGTTAGGTCTTGGCTAAAAGTAGACAATGCCAGAAAGATATTTCATCACTTTTGCCTACATTTTATCACTTTTGCTTACGTTTTATCGACTATGTGAAGGCATTTTACTGTATGGATCATAACAACTCATGGATAACATTGTGAAGAACAGAAATTCCAAAACACTTAATTGTGCTCATGCAGAAACTGTGTATAGATCAAGAGGCTGTTGTTTGAACAGAACAAGTGGATGCTGCATGGTTTAAAATTGGGAATGGTATGCAGCAGGGTCGTATTTTTTCACCTTACTTATTCAAACCGTATGCAGAACAAATAATCTGAGAAGCTGGGCTATATGAAGAAGAATGTGGCATTAGGAATGAAGGAAAACTTATTAACAACCTGAGATATGCAGATGACACAACCTTGCTTGCTGAAAATGAAGATGACTTACTGATGAAGGTAAAAAACTACAGCCTTCAGTATGGGTTACGTCTGTACATAAAGAAAACAAAAATCCTTACAACTAGACCAATGAAAACATCATGATAAATGGCCAAGAAATTGAAGTTGTCAAGGATTTCATTCTTCTTGGATCAAGTCAATGACCATAGAAGCAGAAGTCAAGAAATCAAATGATTTATTATTGCATTGGGTAAATCTGCTGCAAAAGATCTTAAAGCGTTGAAAAGCAAAGATGTCACTTTGATGACAAAGGGCACCAGACCCAAGCCACTGTATTTTCAATTGCCTCGTATGCACGAGAACACTCGACAATGATAAAGGAAGACTGAAAAAAGTTTGATACATTTGTATTATGGTGTTGGCAAAGAATACTGAATACACCATGAACTGCCAGAAGAATGAACAAATAAGTCTTGGAAAAAGTATAGCCAGAATGCTCCTCAGAGGCAACAATAGCGAGAATTTGTCTCACTTACTTTGGATACTTCATCAGAAGGGACCGATCAGTGGAGAAAGACATCATGCTTGGTAAGTAATGGGTCCGCAAAAAAGAGGGAGACCCTCAATGAGATGAACTGATAGGGTGGCGGCAACATTGGGCTCAAACACAGCAATGACTGTGAGGATGGCACAGGACTGGTCAATATTTCATTCTCTTGTACATAGTCACTATGAGTCAGATCTAACTTGATGGCACCTAACAGCAATAAAAAGGTAAATAATCTCCCACCTAATCCTGTTCCCCAGCTACCCAGCTTCCCTTTTCCTATTTCTAGTTCTTTTGTGTATTATTCAGAGATATTTTATGCATATACATATATATACACATATAAACCAAATGAAACCAAACCTGTTGCTGTCCAGTCGATTCCAAATCATAGCGACCCTGTAGGACAGAATAGAACTGCCCCCTAGGGCTTCCAAGGAGTGGCTGATGGATTTGAACTGTTGACCTTTAGGTCCGCAACCTGAGCTCTTAACCGTTGTGCCACTCAGGCTCCATATATGCATCTAAATTTTTTATTTCCTATAAAAAATGCTATAATTTTATTCTGCACTTTGGTTTGTTGTTGTTTGCTTACTTGTCTTACTTTATTTCACTTATTTTGGGGTTCTGTTCATTTCACGATATCTGGGATGTTGTATTTTATCGACTCCATAGTATTCCATTGCATGTATGTACCCTAATTTATTTAACCAGACCCATATTGATGAATATTTAGGTTACTTCTAATCTTTTACAATAACAAACAAAGCTTATGTATAAGTCATTTCACACATGTGTAAGTATAGCTGTAGAATAAATTCATGATGGAAAAATTACAATACCTATCATGTTGACTTTTATTTTCTAGAATTCAGTTTTGAGACTAATTCAGATCGGTAACCCTTCTTAATCTCCAAAAAAATTGCAAAATTTGAGTACCTGTTTCCTATCCCTTTGTAGATTACAAAATCCTTGAGAACAGGAACTGCTTTCCCCCTCCCAATTCCTATCTCAGTTACTCACACTGGGTGGTGTTTAACAAGTATTTGCCAACTGCTAAGTGGGATGCTGTGTCTTTAGGATTCTCCTCTGTCTTTTGCCCTAGGAAAGTCACCCATCCCATAAAGATGTCCTTTATCTGTAAAGATATACATTTATCATTAATTGAAATATTAATTGATCATTGTTGTTGTTGTTGTTAGGTGCCGTCGGGTCAGTTCCGACTCATGCAGACTCTATGTACAACAGAATGAAATACTGCCCAGTCCTATGCCATCCTCACAATCATTGCTATGCTTAAGCCCATCGTTGGAGTCACTGTCTCAATCCATCACACTCAGGGGTTTTCTCTCTTTTGCTGACTCCCTACTTTAAAAAGCATAATGTTCTTCTCCAGGGACTGGTTCCTCCTAATAACATGCCCAAAGTATTTGGAGACAGACTTTTGCCATCCTTGCTTCTAAGAAGCATTCTGGCTGTACTTCTTCCAAGACAGATTGTTTGCTTTTCTGGCAGTCCATGGTATAGTCGATATTCTTCACTAACACCATAATTCAAAGGCGTCAATTCTTCTTCGGTCTTCCTTATTCATTGTCTAGCTTTCACATGCATATGAGGCAACAGAAAATATCACAGCTTGGGTCAGGTGCACCTTAGTCCTCAAAGTGACATGTTTGCTTTTCAACACTTTAAAGAGGTCTTTTGCAGCAGATTTGCTCAATGCAATACTCGTTTGATTTCTTGACTGTTGCTTCCATGGGCGTTGATTATGGATCCAAGTAAAATGAAATCCTTGATAACTTCAATATTTTCTCCATTTATCATGATGTTGCTTATTGGTCCAGTTTTGGGGATTTTTGTCTTCTTTATGTTGAGGTGTAATCCATACTGATGCCTGCAGTCTTTGATCTTCATCAGTGTTTCAAGTCCTCTTCACTTTCACCAAGTTAAGGGTCAGTCATCTGTACATCACAGGTTGCTAGTGAGTCTTCCACCAATTCTGATGCTGCGTTCTTCTTCATATGGTTCAGTTTCTCAGATTATTTGCTCAGCATACAGACTGAATAAATATGGTGAAAGGATATAACCCTGACACACACCTTTCCTGGTTTTAAACCATGTGATATCCCCTTTGCTGTGTTCGATTGACTGCCTCTTGGTCCATGTACAGGTTCCTCATGAATACAGTTAAGTGTCATGGAATTCCCATTCTTCCCAATTGATCATAATGGAGAAAAATTTCAAATGTTTCTCAAGACCTAAACGTTATGGGCACATTTGTGGTGGTGAGGTGAAAAGAGGGAAGAGAAACAGGAAGAAAAGCAGTAAGAAGGACAGGCAGAGGAGAAAGTCTATCTTCTGTTAAGGAGAATATGATTTTCTTATTTCTAGAATACTTTCAACAAATTGCAATCATATATATTATGGTTATAAAGTTAAAGTTATGAAGAATAATAGAAAGAAAATACTCATATCCTCTGTTCAGCTTTATCAATATTTAACATTTTGCCATTTTTTGCTTCCAGAATATTATAAGCCACTACGGATTAAATTAATGTCTCCCACACACACCCCTCGGATATCATTCTCCTTCCTCCCTCCTTATCGGTAACAATTATTTTGAATTTGTTGATTATTATTCCCATGCATTTTTTTATATGATTACAACTATTACTATTATACTATCAACAAGCAACTTCTCAGATGAATTGATTGTGAACAACGAAGTGTCAATGATTTATTTTTGACTTCTCAAATGGACAAGAAGCATATATAGACCGATTTAAAGATTTTGTCTTGGCTGGGACATTTTATAGGACACTAAATTTTAAGAAAGCAAGAATCAAAAAGGAAAAACGAGGAAGGCAGGGAGGGAGGAAGGAAGGAAGGCTAACCAGTTAAAAATAATTAAACTAAACCAGTTGCTGTCAAGCTGATTCCGACTCATGGCAACCTCATGTGCTGTACGTTGCTCCATAGGCTTTTCAAGGCCGCCACTTTTCAGAAGCAGATCGCCGGGCCTTTCTTCTGAGGTACTTCTTGGTGGGTTTGAACTGCCAATCTTTCAGTTAGTAGTGAGTGCTTAACCATTTGCACCACCCAGGGACTCCTTAAAAGTAATTAGGATAGTCATAAATGCTGTGTGAAGGCTGTTGCCTGATTAAATATCTGGTTAATGATCACAAGACTGATGGCTAGTCACCGTTAAGATTTTATAGATAAATTGCTCAATTATTTTTTTTAACCAGCAATAGTTACTTTATAGAATGGGCTGCTAATTACAGCAGACCACAAAGTTCTGCTGCTGCCCAGGTTTGTGACAATTCCCTTACTACTACTTATGTATACATCTCTAAATAAAATACAGTATTATTTTGCATATTTATTTCAACTTCAACACACTATCCTGCAATTTGCTTTTTGCTTTCTGTTCCCCTCTCCTTCAGGTCCCTCTTATCTCTTCTTCTCTAGTGAGGATATAGGACTTGATGTCTTAGAGACTCATTCAAAATAAGAGTGAATGATTCCATGACCAATGGTTGTATGGTTTGTAGCCAATGTCACTGGAGCGGTTACACATGACTGTATCCATCAAGGGCACTCTTTGGAGGTGGCGCGGGGTCGGGGGAGATGAGGGTTAGTAGGCCAGAGGGAGGGTGAGGTTGTTGAGTTGGAAACCGTGGCTTCTGGAGGGTACTATATTCTCCTTTTCTTCTTGCTTCTCTCTTCCTTTTAAAACATTTTATTTTTATTTAAGGAAATATTAATACGTTTAGGACAAATTTGGGAAAACAAAGTCAGAAATTTTAACGCTTAATATGACTGAGCAATTCAGCTGAAGAGCTGAGGAGTTCAGACAGGAATTTAACGTAGTGTTGAGGCTCTTTGCAAATCTAATGTGTGCAGCCACAGCAAAACCTCATTAATTTGGGCTTTCTTAATTTATAATTATGCTATTTCTAAAAAAAAAAAAAAAAAAAGAAAGCATTGTTTAGTCCATGAAAAATGAATTTATGGAGCAAAATAATAGGGGGAATGAGATGGTATGGTAGATGCTTTGGTACCTCAGAAGGAAACAGTGTTTCAAATACAATTTACAGAAACTCATTTACACTCAAATAATTGCCACATTATGATTAAAGAAAGAAAGAAAAAAAAAAATCTCTCCATGAAATCAGATTCCTAAAGGACCACTACTTTACAAAGTCAGTTAAAACATTTAGTTTTCCTAATGTAAAGCATGAGATACAATAAAACACTTACTTGACACAGTGGTAAGGACAATCATAAAAATTCAATCTTACATGCGCTTTTTGGAAAAAGGAAAAGGTTTGTCTTTAGAAATGACTCTGGAGGTGGGAGCTATTCTCTGGTATGAGCTATTTGGTATTTCATTCAGCAATCACATTCTGAAATGATTTTTCATTTCGTCTTCTAGGAGATACGAGGAATGAAGGATGAGTCAGATATCATTCCTGCCCTCAAGAAACTTACAGTTTAATGGGGAGTTGGGATTATGATAGGAGTCCCTGAGTGGTACAAACGTTTAGTTTGCTAGGCTGCTAACTGAAAGGTTGGAGGTTCTAGCTTGCCCAGAGGCACATCAGAAGAAAGGCCTGGTGATCTACTTCTGGAAAATCAGCCAGTGTGGCTGCTGACTGTCCCAACTGCTCAGATCACATTCCTCAGTCACTTTGGCTGGTAGGTATCTATTGAACTGCCAGTAGTCCTTTTGTCTGGTGTACCTCTCTCCTGTTGGGACATTTCTCTGCTGATGTCCTCACCACAGAAAGGTTTAAATCCTTGGCTGTAGTAGGACGAGATGGAAAAACTATTACAATGACGAAGTCCCAGAAAGTCCATTTGGGAATTTTCAAATCCTTACCTACTGTCTTCCAGAGCCAGTGCGCCCTTGAGACATTTAAAAATAAAAGCATGTTTTCATCGTTCCCCTCATCTAGTGTCATAACAAAAGTTGTTAGAAATTTCTCCTTTAGTCAGAGGTGTTCCAATAGAAAACACGGAATGGCCATTAATTCTCTTCCCAACCTAGTTTGTAAAAAAAAAAAAAAAAAAAAACAACAACAACAACAAAAAACACCTCATCGAGTTGATTCTGACTCATAGTGACCCTATAGGACAGAGTTGAACTGTCCCATAGGGTTTCCAAGGAGCAGCTAGTGGATTCAAACTGCCAACTTTCTGGTCAGCAGCTGAGCTCTTAACCAGTGTGCCACTAGGGCTCCTCCAGTTTGTTAAAGGGGCAGAAAAAGAACAAAGAAATGATCTACACATTTCTATTTCCTCACAAAAATCAAACCAAAGCAAAAAATACAGAAAAATATTTTTCTTTCTCATAGATGGAGAAAATCTCCAAGGGAAAGATTTGTAATAAGTTAATTGAAATCTCATTTTTACTCCATTCAGAACTAAGTGCTAGCAACTGTACAAGACATTCCACATGTGTTATTTTTAATTTTGCTAACAACCCTGTGAAGTAGATAATATATCCTCATCTTTGCAGATGAGTCGTCAGAGGTCCAAGGGGTAAGTCATACTGTATTTGAAACCTGGATGACTTCACTTTTCTTTTACGCCAGTTGCTACCTTGTTTTTCCTCAAAACCCCGAACTACTGAAGTCCTAAGAAATTCTCCTTTTAATCAAAAGGATATTACCTAGGAGTTAAGAATTATTTACAGGAATAAAAATCAATAGAATCCTGAAAGAAAGGCAAATAAACTCAGTAGGCAGCTAAAAAGTATGCTTGATTGTTCTTTAAAAACAAATAAGAAAACCTCTTCCACAGTATGGAAAAGCATTATTATAAGGAAATATCTTTTCTATATATTTTTTAGACTTTATGGGGAGGGGAAGGGGCTCTGGGGATGAAGGGGTTCTTGCAGCTGAGAGGAATGACTTGTTTTCTATTTGATGCGCAAAGCGCTTTAAGCATACATCAGATGAATGAATGAATGGATAGATGGACAACTGGGTACTGAGAAGAGGGTAACGCAGTTTCAATTTCCTAAACATTGGAGTCAGATAATTTGGGCTGCAATTCTCTGTCCATTTTCTGCCAGCTGTGTAACATTGGACAGATCATCCGGCAACAGCTAATTTATCTGTAAAATAAGGATACTAAAATCTTCCTTTCCTTTCTTATTGATTTGTGATGGGATTCTAATGAAATGATATCTAGAAAACAACTTTGAAGATATTAAAGTGTTATCCAAATGTAAGATATCATTATTTATTACAAAGAATGAAGTTATTGGAAGCAGAGTAGAGAAAACGATGCAATTTAATCCATTGCTCTGTAGTCTTGCCAGATGCAAAGGTATCTGAATTATGGAAAAGGGTAGGGATTTGCATGAAATAGGCAATCACCATGTACTAAACAAATGAACCATACACCTAATACCTGTTGCTTGTACTTAAAACATTTATACTGTCATTATCTTATTTTATAGTAGCCGCATTTCTCAAAGTATTATGGCGGAATTACCTGGAGTGCTTATTAAAGCTGTATATTCCAAGGTTATCACCAGCTTTCTGAACGGTAGAATCTCAGTCTGTTCCTTTTTTACATACTACCCAAGTGATTCTTAAGGAGACTAAATTATAAGATTGAGTACAATATGGACCAACCCTTAAGATAACTCAATTTGAGTTGTAAGGATTTGGCTTTAGGAGGAATTTCATTAAATACAACTGCTTTGGTTTATATGGCGTTTCTTCTTATTTATGAAGACAAGGTTAGATTTTGCACCCCTCAGCCCCTGTATGCCACAAAGTGACAGACATCGTGAGATCATCTATGGCTGGTGCATAATCTCATTTCAGAGGGTCTGAGGTTGCTAGTATACAAGAGTAATACTCTCATCATCATTTCCATTGCTCCCACTGTTTTACTTTTCTTGTTCTTCTTTTACATGCAGCTTCAATTTCCTAAACATGGAGTATCTTGTATACATGTTGTAAGCACTACTCCTTAATTACATAATATCTATGGAAGAGCTGAGAGGGCTCAAGTAACAGCTTGTTTTGCCACCCTATGATAATTAATGTTAACTATTGAATTAACACTTGGTTTTGTTTTGGCATAAAGGATATTGATTTGGTGGCTCAGGAACACATAAAAATGTTAACTGTTTCAACTTTTGAAATTCTGCCCTTTGAGGGTCCCCCCACCCCCGCCTCAGAAACCAATTACCCTTATAAGGAAAAGGGGAAGCTTACTTGCTTTGTTACGTCTGTCCTTCCCCTACATTGTTGGAAGCAGCTAATTTAACTACTTATCTTAGTTTTCGTGTAGAAATATGACACAAATCTCAAAGAGCCCACTAATCATGCCTCTAACAACTTTGCAAACTATGGCCAGCCATATAATTTAGTTTTGACTCCAAATCACACATAAAGAGCAGGGCAGATGAGAAAAGGCAGGCTGACATTGGGAGAAGCAACCTGCCTCAACTCATCAATAAAGGTTACTATGCAACAAGCTCCTAATTAAGTTCTATACATATATTTCTCACCTGACCTCACATTAGCCTTATGAGATAGGTATCATCCAGGGCTTTGAACCGTTTCTTCTCTGTTCAGTCATGGCTAAGGAAGTGACACCGGAACAGGCCCAAATTTTTAAAATTTGGGTGAACTGGAACTATAATCTGAACGGGAAAAATTACGGGTTGAAGCTCTGCTAGAAACTTAATCTCCCTCTTGGAAAACAAGGAGAGTGTACGCACTGCATAGCAACCAATTTCTTCCCGCCAGATTTTGCACAGAGTCAGAAACAGCAGTGCCCCACTCAAAGACGGTGGCCGACTGCCTATTTTTCTCCTCAATCCTAGCAATAATTCAGTCTCACACAACAAGCTCCTGAAAGGACTCACCATGACTTTTCAGAGTCTCCCATTCCAGGACTTCGAACTGTAATTTTTCCTGTTTCGGTTAAGGTTCTGGATCACCCAAATTTAAAAAATTTTAAAAAATTGGGTCTATTCCAGTTTTGCTTCATTGGCCATGGCTGCACTGGTTCAAACTGGTTCAAAGCCCTGGTATTATCCCCATTTTACATGTGAGGAAACCGAGGTACAGAACAGTTAAGTACATTGCCTAAGATTAGACAGCTGGTGAATAACAGAGAAGGTGAGTAAAAACTCAGTTTGGGTTTATTTGTTTTTTTAACCATGTCTTTTTCATTCCAAGGTCTACAGTCTTTCTGTAATATCATTGTCCTCAAAAACATGCCTGGACAACCTGTTTTCCAAAACCAGGGTTTAATGTTTGATGCACTAGCTAAACGAGAAGAAGTATTCTGCTTTTCCTCTCTGGGGTAAAATATGAAGGAAGTGAAGGAGTGAGCTGTGCAGATATCTGAGAGAGGAACACTGTAGGCAGAAGGAACCACAGTGCAAAGATCCTGAGGTGGGAGTGTGCCTGGCATGTTCAAGAATCAGCAAAAAGACTTTTGTGGCAATATTAGGGCGAGCCAAGGAAAGAGTGTAGGACTTGCAGTCCAAAGGGTAATGGTGGGCTGGGTCATAGGGCCTGTAAGATACAGAAAGGACTTTGGCTTTTGTTCTGAGTGAGATTGGTGATGCTGGAGGATTTTGAGCAGAGCAGTGACTTGATTGACATGCTTTAGTAGGATATCCCTGGTTGCTATGTTGATAATATGTTAAACAGGGTCAAGAGTTGAAGCTGGAACGATAGTCAGAAGACCACTACAATACTTTGGATAAAAGATGATGGTGACTAGTGTGGTAGTAGTAGAAGTAGTCAGAAATGCTCAAATTCTGGATACATTTTAAAGATAGAACTACAAGATTTTCTGATAGATTAGAAGTGTAGTGCAAAAAGAAAGGAGAGTCAGAGATGATTCTATTATTTTTGATCTGAGCAATTGGAAGAATGGAATTACCACTAACCAATGCGGCAAGGATTGCAGGACAAGCAGGTTTCAGGTTGAGGTGAGGGGTTTGGGACGTGTTTAATCTGACATGTCTATTAGACATCTAGGTAAAGATGTTAAGGAGGCAGTTAAATATATTAGTCTGGGGCTCAGTGAAGAGGTCCAGGCTAGAGATAATTTAGGGATCATCCATCTGCGTGTAGATGTTGTTTGAAACCATGAGACTGGATATGAATTAGAGAAGGACAGTAGAAAGAGAAGAAGAACTACGCAAGGACTAATCCACAGGGCACTGCTTAGAGATCTGGGACAAATGAAGGAATCAGCAAAGAAGAAATAAGATGGAGTGGCCAGAAAGATAGAAGAAAACCAGAAGAGTATCTTTTCCTACAAACCAAGTTAAGAATGTATGTCAATGCTGTAGGCGGAGAATTGATCTTTAGATTTAACAGGGACACCATCGACTCTTTAATGAGAGTGGCTTCACTGGACTTGTGGGGGCCATAACCTGATTGGAGGGGATCAAGAGGAAAATGGATGGAGAGAAATTGAATTGAGTAAATATAAGAAAGTTCTTTCAAGGAATTTGGCTTCAAAATGAAAGAGAGAAATGAGGCAGTAGCAGCAAAGAATCATGGGATCAAGAAAATATTTTGCTATTTATTTGTTCTTCCTTGCTTCTTACGTGAGATTAAGCATAGTTCAATGCTAATGGGGATGATTTAGTATAAAAGAAAAATTAATGATGCAAGAGAGAAATGGAGAGAACTGCTGTAAAAATGTTCTTGAGTAAAGAGAAAAAGAGAAGATAAAAACCACTTGATGTCAAGTTGATTCAGACTCACGGTGACCCTGTATGTGTCAGAGTATAACCATGCTCATAGGGTTTTCAATGGCTGATTTTTTGGAAGTAGATCACAGATCTTTCTTATGAGGTGCCTCTGGGTGAACTTGAACCACCAACTTTTCAGTTAGCAGATGAGCACATTAGAAAAGGAGTTGGCCTTAACTAAATCAAGGGCAATTCATCCATAGTAACAGGAGAGAAGGTGGAGTATTTAAGCATTGATGCAGGGATGTGGAAAGATGTGGTAGCAGGAATTTGTGGAAGTTCTCTTCCATTCACCTGATTTTCTTCAGTGAAATAGGAAGTAAAGTCAGTAACGAAGTATGGTGATAGGAAACCAGTGGCCGTCAAGTAAAGGAGGTGGTAAAGACTAGAGGAAAGAGAAAGTTTAAAAAAGATGTTTAGTAAAGTGGGAGAGAAAATGAACTAAAGAAATGTCATATGATTGCTGGGTGGCCAGTGTGGTCCATTTGAGATCAGTGATCAGGGCCTTAAAACGAACCTCGCCAGCATAGATGTACATGTTCGTAAAGGATAGAGTCTGTACATGGTGGGGCGTAACTAAGAGAGTACTGTGAAGCAAGAGGGTAAGCGATTTGATGGCGATTGTACATGGAATGCAAGCTGGATAAAGAGGGGGATGAGGATATGAGGGGAGTAAGGGAGAATGAAAACCAAAAAAAAAAAAATCCCATTGCCATCCAGTCTATTCTGAATCATAGTGACCCTATAGGATAAAGTAGAATTGCCTCATAGGGTTTCCAAGGCTGTAAATCTTTACTGAAGGAGACTGCCACATCTTTCTCCCACAGAGCCGCTGGTGGATTTGAACTGCTGATCTCTCAGTTAGCAGCCAAGCACTTAATCAATGGATGGAAGTTCCCAGTGGGGTCTAAGTGTTGCTTGAGTAAAGATACTGAGCTGAACACACAGAAGTTGGTAGTCAGTCAGAGTGAAATATCTGAAACTGAGATAAAGCAAGAGCCAAAGAGATTAGTAATGGTCATATTTCGGCCCTAGACTCTAGGGTATGGACATGGGGGTGAAAGGCTGAGTTAGGGCAAAGGAGAGACCATCAGAGAAAAGCAGATTATGGAACTAAGAAGCCAGGTTTTGGAAGAATCAAATGTGTAGATGTTAAAACTAATGAGAAGTATGACAGTAGGAGTATTTGCAAGAGTGACTATGTAGAACAAAATTCTAACTCACAAAAAACAGACCAGACTTACTGGCCTGAGAGAGACTGGAGAAACTCCGTCAGTAAGGTCCCCAGAAACCCTTTTAGCTCAGTAATGAAGTCACTCCTGAGGTTCACTTTTCAGTCAATGATTAGACAGCCCCATAAAACAAAACGACACTAAAGGGGCACACCAGCCCAGGGGCAAGAACTAGAAGGCAGGAGGGGACAGGAAAGCTGGTAATAGGGAACCCAAAGTCGAGAAGGGAGAGTGTTGACATGTCGTGCGGTTGTTAACCAATGTCATAAAACAATATGAAAAAAAAAAGTGGCTATGACCCTGGAGATAAAGTGTTGAAGAAATAACAGGGGGGAGGGAGGAGTTGGCCTAAGGGTCAGAAAATGACGGCAGCAATGAGTGTGGTGAGTGGTTTATTCTGTTGGCATTAGATTCAAATGTGGCTGAGTTAGGGAGGATGGTTTAGAAGAGGCAATGAGGAGGGAGAAGGGCCAGGCTCAGTGGTAGGAGGGGTGTGAGAGAGCAAACAGCACCAGTGAGCCCTGCGGGCTGGCAGAGTCCTCCAGGGAGAGGCAGATTTCCATGGAAAAGAGGGCAAACAGAAAGCCCAGAGAAGAGGTTGTCGATGTAGTGATGTTGCTGATGACTGATCTTGAATAGGAGAGGGTTCAGGGGAAGGGTGTCAGGGTACAGAAAGGGTGGGAGATGGAGACAGGGCAGGCACTTCTTTTCTTACTCAGTTCCTTTTTACTCTTTCCCTGTTTCCAGTTTTATTTTCCTCCTTTCCAATCCATCTTTCCATTTCCATCCCTCTTTCATCTTTATACATCTCTTTGGCTTACTTTAACATTTCCTGCCCTGTTTTTCATTAGTATTCATTTTCCTCCTCTATTATCGTGTGTTATGTCTTGGAACCTTCATTCCATCTTATATTTTGAATTTTCCTTTAGATTTGGGCTACTTTTTCTTCAAGGTTTCCTCTTATTTCTTGATTTTCAATCTTCTCCTCTAGGAATGATCCATGTGGTTGTTTGCTTTTAGAATGCTTTGGAAACCTCTGAAATTATGGCAGGGGAGACCCTGTCAGGTGAGAAGTGCTGAGCAGCCTCACATCTTTCGCACATGGAAGTATCCCTTTCCTCACCTGGACTTTGACAGGTTCCATCCAGTGCTCCAGAGTGTCGGCAGTGATGTTCTCTGGCAGCAATACGGGATCACTAGGAGGGATTACACACGACGGGGAGCACACTGCACCTGCAGAATCAAAATATATGGTAGAGACTTGAACATACTCCAATCTCAGTCTTTTCCATCCTGGAATCGATAGCTTTGATTTTTCAAGGGCAATTACTATCCACATTATAGGTCATCACATTACGATGATAATTATTGGCAGGGCTGATATTCATCTACTGTGTACCTATAGGGATATTTCCACTGTCCCAAGCTCTGTCTCCTTGCTCCAAGTGCCTCCTTCTCTGCCTGGTTCATTATAGCTCCTCCTTTAAAACCAAACCAAACCTGTTGCCGTCAGGTCAATTCCTACTCATAGCAACCCTATAGGATGCAGTAGAACTGCCCCATAGGGTTTCCAAGGAATGGCTGGAGGATTTGAACAGCCCACCTTTTGGTTAGCAGCCTAATGCTTAACCACTGTGCCACCAGGGATCTGATTCTTTAGGATCCCTAAATCTCTGCATGATCCAGTAATTAAAAGATTAGCTCCCAGTCTGGCAGTCCTACCAGCACTCTGGCCAGATAAAGTCTATCCTGATGGGTTGATGCCAGTTAAACATGTTTAATATCAACCCTGCTTATAGGATATCCTAGAAGCTTGTAATGGTAGCAACTAGTACCTAAGAACTTGACTAGCCAGTGAAAAAAGTAGCCCAGAAATTATGAAGGTACATTTACAAAAGCTGTTGTTACACTGAAGATCATTACATTGGCAGCCAAGAAACCAATGAGATTAAAAGAGGAAGCAATGGGACATCAGAAGCAGAGCCTTTGGTCATGTGTTGGCCTCTCAAGGGAAAATATTGCTCTGTTCCCTTGTATGTGGGGTCCAAATATCTTCTAACATTCTATTCCAAGAGGACAAATCTCAAGGCCTCTATTTTCTCTAGCTATGCTGATCACCAAGTTTCCTTTCAGCTCTCACTATCTGTGTTTCTATGTTTTTCAGTAACTTTTATGATAATCAAAAGAGCTACATCATTCTTAAGGACTCTAGATATGTGAGTGCACGATATTTTAATGCTGAAATTAGAGGCTTGGAAGATGAGAGTTTGTTCATGAAACAGTACTCAAGAGGCAGGGTCTGAGCACCCGATACTCCATGCCTGACCACAAGATGTCACAGTGCAAAAGAATAACTTGAAGATGGTAAAGAACTATCTCAGAAACTAACGAGGTTTCTGCTTAACTCAGATTATACCCACTGGCATTGCACAGGCTAGAATGACGTATAATGATCACTCCTTGCCTGTGCAGTTCAGAAGTGATGGGTAATCTCATGAGGTTTCCCACAAACTGTGTCTCTTTTCTGTGATGCTCAGGCCCAGCCAGGGCAAAGTTGAGTCAACATCACTATAAATCAGATCTGGCCACAATGACCTTTAATTGCAATTACTTCAGTACTAAGTTGCCCACAAGCTCTGGAGCCTAGTCCCCTGCAGAGAAAGAATGGCTGAAGAGGAATGCAAGCAAGTGCAATATCAAATCGTCCCTTCCAGGAATGCTCTGCTCCAGTAACAAGCAAAGAGAGCCTGGAGGAGGCCAGCACTTGTATGGTGTATGGCTACATATCCCCACTTTTCCTCGTGGAACTACAGGTCCTGCCACAAATCTATCACCTCTTAACCCCACAGTGGAGCGGGTAATGTGACCAGAGACCAGACACATTGCCATTGAGTCGATTCTGACTCATAGCAACCCTACAGGACAGGGTAGAACTGCCCCATAGGGTTTCCAAGGCTGTAAATCTTTACAGAAGCAGACTGCCACGTCTTTGTACCACAGAGCGGCTGGTGGGTTTGAACTGCTGACCTTTTGGTTAGCAGCTGAGTGCCACCAGGGCTTCCCTTTTAACGTGACCAAACACAATACAAATGGCTCAGCAGCTGGACCGATTTTATACACATGTGGAAGAGTAACAAGAACAAATTTGCCATAAATTTCATTTTTATTGAAGCTAAGAGTCTACTTGCATTTCCATCTATCTCTAGGGAGAAGAGTGGATCTGATTCAAGTGGCAGCCAGGCCTAATACTGTAGAAGGATTTCTTGGAAGCAGAATTCACCATCCCCTCCCATCCTTACCAATCCCATATCCCTGTTCACACTTGTACTCCACAAAATTCAGTTCTGAGGGAGGTGGTGGGCATTCCCCTTGTAGGTTCTCACACAACTTAAACTCCTTGGTCCACAGTCCCTCCTTAGTGCAGAGGATGGGAAGCTAGAACATCAAAGGTAAAGAACATCTCCATTATTATTTTACAAATTTCGTTTAGAGTGGGAAGAAAGTAATCTAGTTAGGTGGTAGTGTTCTCCAACTTCTACAGTCTGCACTAAAATGACTCTATTTAAACAATAAACCATGTTGTTATAGGCAAAAAAAAAAAAAAAAAAAAAAGGCAATTCCCTGGTCTTTTGCTGTGAGGGAATCATGAACAATTTTTTTGTTACAATAATGTATTCTCCTTTTATATAAGGATAAGATAAGCTATCAACTGTAGCCCATGTATTCTGAGATATTTTTGGAATTTTTTCCCAGATGGTGTGGTTTTGCATTGATTCATCTGTACTATCACACAATGCTGCTTGTGGCAAATGTCAGATTTTTTGCAAGATGGGTTTCATCTGGTGAAATTACTTCATAATTTTCCTGAAGGTGTCTTTTGCCTTTCTGGTTAAATGGACACCTCCAGGGGCATAGTTGCCTTTGATCTCACCTACGTTTCTACTCCCTTTCTTTAGATGCATGCTGATCTGCCTAACTGTTGGCTTCACACCCTCAGTAATCAAAAAATATTCTATACCTAGAACAAAAAGAATAGCACTTACCTCACAAAACCCAAGAAAGTAAGATTTCAGAATTATACATAACCCTCCCTTCATCTGGCCAACTCCTTGATTCCTTAACCCATTAGTGCAAACAGATGTGTTTGGTTTCTCTGGGATCTCATTTCTTGGCGCATTCTTTTCACATCTGTCCTGCAGTGCTCAATGCTCACCTTGGAATGCTGGACACTGAAATAAAGGTGTGTGCCAGGAGAACACTTAAGGTCATTGATCTTTGCCTAGGAAGTCTGCTTCACTTCCCGTCTCATGTATGTGTGTGGTGCTTGAAAAGATTTAAAATAAAATTGATTTTAATCATACAGCCACGATAAGGCTGTGGTTTTCATTTGAGACCTCTTGAGCCAAAATCCCAGGGAGGGTAATAGTTAGACACCACTTTCAACTTTACTGAGGAATTCACGTTTCTGTTCAGAATTTTGTTCTATTAAAAAAATATAATACCAGCAATCCTAGCCAAGTTAGGTCAGTGGCCATGCATGGGAGGAGGTCACTTTGCCAAACCAGAATCCCAGAATTTTTTGGAATGTGCCCAGGTACCCAACCATCAAGTTCTTATCTCTGAATTTTGGAGAGAACATTCCAAAAAGTGTTGTCTTCTGAATTCCCCACCAAATGATATCAACACCCTGGTTAGAATCTCAACTTAGTAAGGCCCTGCCTGTTGGGAATCTTTCAGAGCATTTCTGCTCAACATTCTTGGATTGGCCATTGAGATTAAAGCATGATCCAAAACAAAGTTCAAGAAGTCATCCTTACCCTTTCACTTTCCTGGTTACAGTTGAGTACACATTGGCTGTACAGCTCAAAGCCATTGGTACACTCATACATGCCTTCAAAGATGGGAGAAGGGGGCTCACACACCACTGGAATGCAGCTGCCTTGCTCCCAGATTCCACTCTCCAGGCACTGTATCTTTAGGAACTTTCTGAGAAGACATAAAACAAAACAGCTCATCAAATGCCCTCAGGGTCATGGGAGAAGACTAGAACCTCAGCAATAGGAAGGGGCAAACGGTTCTTGTTAGCCAAATGCTCGTCAAGGAACTAAAAATAGTAATGTTCATTTAATCAGTGGTAGTAAAAAGATCCCTGGTGGCACAACGGTTAAGCACCTGGCTGCTAACCAAAAGGTTGGTGGTTCGAACCCACCCAATGGCTCTGCAGGAGAAAGACCTGGCGCTGTGCTCCTGTAAAGATTATAGCCTAGAAAACCCCATGGGACAGTTCTATTCTATCACATGGGTTCTCTAGGAGTTAAAATCCGTTCTATGGCACCGAACAACAACAAATAGCCATGGTTAGTAATATTTGAACTGTCAATCTCAAGACAGTTTGGTAAGTATTGGTGCAGGGTATAAATTGTTTATAGTTGGGTTTTCTTGGAGCTTTTCATTTTAGCAGTCTCACACCTAAATATACTGGGAAATGCCGGGTAGGATGGCGTGTGGAAAAGGATCACACACTCAGGGTCACTACCCGGAAGTGATCAAAGGATCATCAGGGTTGAAACGGCAATATAATTGATTAAGTTACCAATATTTCTTGGTTTTTCAGAGAGGAAAGAAGGTGCAGCAATACGAGTCTTCTGACAATAACTCGTTGTCGCTAAGTTGATTCCAACTGCTAGTGACTCTATAGGACAGAGTAGAACTTCCCCATAGGGTTTACAAGGAGAGGCTGGTGGATTCGAACTGCTGACCTTTTGGTTAACAGCTGAGGTCTTAACCACTGCGCCATCAAGGGCTCCTTCTTATAAATAGAGGCTCTTAATTTGACCTTCAGAAGAACAATAACCTCCTTCAGATTACTACACCTATTTTGTTTGTGTATTTACAAGTCTAGTCTCTCCTTGGAAAGTGCTCCTAGTTTTCATCAGATTCCCAAAGTGGGCATGAGTCGATACAGCCCTGGAACAACTGTCCCTCCTCATGCTGCCAAACAGAGATACTGTATTTGAGGTGGATAGGAGTCAACAGAGTTAGAGTTCTTGCTACTGAGAATTCCACTTTATTTCCCTTCTGATATGTGAAGGTGCCTCTGTATCAGAATACTCTTGGTTACAGATAAGTTAATGATTCTAAAGTAAAAACAATCCTTTGGCTATTGACCCTTTTAATGACTTAGCAGCCTTAAATTGTCGTTTTCTAGAGTGGTAATGGAGACCTGATGGTGCAGTGGTTAAACGCCTGGCTGCTAACCAAAAGGTCGGCAGTGCAAATCCACCAGCTGCTCCTTGGAAATGCTATGGGATAGTTCTACTCTGTCCTATAGGGTCACTATGAACTGGAATGGACTCGACAGTAACAGGTTTTATGACTAACGCCTTTTTGATTCAAATATGCCCACAATCCCATGCATGCTGAATTTTTTTTCTTTTTTGATTTTAATTTTATTTTAATAACACTCTGTGATCCCTGAAAATATCAGTGTTACTTGATTATTTTTACTGTTGCAAGAATATAGATGACACAACTTTGACAATTCAACATTTTTCATGTGTACAGTCAGCTGCTAACTGAAAGTTTGGTGGTTCAAACCCACCCAGAGGCTCCATGGGAGAAAGATCTGGTAGTCTTCTTCTATAAAGATTACAGGCAAGAAAACTCTATGGGGCAGCTCTACTCTGCACACATGGGGTCTCCATGAGCTGGAATTGACTCAATGGCACCCAACAACAGCAACAATTCGGTGAGACCGATTACATCTGAATTTTAACCAACTATTGTATATCTCCTTTATGCTTCCCCAGTATTCTATTCTTCCATGAATGTAACATTTATCACATTGTTTTATAACTGCACACATGTCTGTCTTTCCCACTAGATTGGAAGCTTCCTGAAGGCAAGAGACTGTATCTTATTATTGTTTTTAATCCTTAGTAACTATAATGATGCCTGGCTTATACAAAGCATTAAATAAAAATTTGCTGAATTGAATCATTTAACCAAAATTGACAGTGCCAGGTAGAGTGTGAGGCAAATTACGTATTTTAATAAATTGAATCTAATAGTATAGCAATGAACCTAATGAAATAGTAGTACTAGTCCCATTTTATAAAGAAACATACTCAGAGATATTAGTAACTTCCCCAAGATCTCACAGCACAGAATTATAATTTTTTATAATAAAATATTTTCATAGTTTAACATATTTTAACAATATCTACTTAGAAATAAGTGAGGGAATGTTTTATTACTAAACAGTTATTTAGATTCACACCTTTATTCTCAGGAATATTTTAGGATAGAGAGCTGATTTTATGACTGGAATTCTTCAGCATCAGTCTGTGTGGACATTTATCTCCTACCCAATAATTATAAATACTATTTTTAAGCTATGTTTCAGGTGTTTGGCAAGACACCTACATACGTAATTTCATTGAATCACCTATGTAACACTTAAAGGTAAATATTATTATTCACCTTTTAGAGAGAAGGAAACTGAGCCTAAGAGAGATTTAAAGTTTGCTCAGAGACCCACAGTAATCCTGTAGGCTGGATTTAGACGTAGGTCTGCTGCTGCTAAAGTCTGTGTTCCTCCCACTGGGTCAGGCTGCAACTGCTCATTTTATGCTCTACAGTTCAGCCTGATGAGTAATAGCATCTCCGTCCTCTTGAACATCCCAGGTGCCCTTTATCCTGTTGCCACACTCATGAGTGTGGCAAAAAAGAATTTAAAATGTTTGTATTGAGTAATAAATTATGTGTAGAAAAAAAACACAAGTCTTAGTATAAGGCTCAGGAGATTTTACACATGAGTGCACCTGTGTAACGATGACTCATATCAAGACACAGAACATTTCCATCCTCCCACCCCCTGCCCCAAAATGTGTGTTGTAAATCCTAACCCCTAAACCTGTGGACGTAAGCCCATTTGGGAATAGGGTTTTCTTTGTTATGTTAATGAGTCCATGTCAGTGTAGGGTATGTCTTAAATCAATCACTTTTGAGATATAAAAAGATCAGATTAGGCACAGAAGCAAGCAAACACAGATGAGGGAAAACAGATGCCTCGCCACATGAAGATCTCCAAGGAACCAAGGAACAGAAGCTGAAGAGAGACAAGGACCTTCCTCCAGAGCCAACAGAGGGAGAAAGCCCTCCCCTAGAGCTGGCGCCCTGAATTCGGACTTCTAGCCTTCTAATGTGTGAGAAAATTATTTGATGAACATTTTCTGCTCATTAAAGCCACTCCCTTGTGGTATTTCTGTTATACCAGTACTGGATAACTAAGACACCCCTTGAGTTCCCTAAGAGCTAAAATCTACTCCCTGTAACTGTCCCCCACACTGCACTATTCTGACTTCTATACCCAAAGATTAATTTTGCCTGCTTTCGAACTTCATATAAATGAAACTACACACTATGCATTCTTTAGTAGATGGCTTCTTTCCCTAAAGCAAGGTGCATTTAAAAATGACTTTCCAAATCTACTTGCAATAAGGGTTTGCAGGGGTTTTTTTGTTTTTCCTGCAACGAAGCTGCTTTTTGTCCTTCTCTTAGACTGGATATTTTACTCTTCCTTCACACTACAGTTTATATCCTCCCAGGGACTCTCTTCTTTCTACTACCTCCCCCAGATGAAAATCCTTCCCCTACCTCTGCTGATCTGACATCCCCCAGCTGGAGAGATCAGGACTACTCCTGACACTAGGAGAAAAGAAGGCTGTAAAAAAACCTTGCATGTCAGCATGGTAATAAAGGAAAACCCTTGTTTGGCCAGGGCTATAATATTTTGACTTCATGTGGTATTTTTCTCTGAATTGGTTGGAACACTTCAACCATGGAAATAGCCTCCCTTTCCTTGCCCAGAGTGAAGAAGTACTCAAGAATGCCAATTTCATATATTTCTTTGCCAGTTTAGTAACCTCAGGGGTTAGGGTAGACAGATCAAACTTGGATGTGGAAGACTGTGTTTGAGTGTCTTGGGTGGTACCCAGATAACATGACAGGTCCTGCACTGTAACCCACCAGTAATACAGGAGGGAGACTACTGTAAGGTGGCAAGAGAGCAGCACAGGTGCCTCTGAAGGCCCGAGAGGAGGCAGTACAGTCAGGAAAGAGGATAGGTTGGGAGAGAGTCTGCATTCTCTAGAAGATCTGATTTCCTTTCTCCCTTAGATTCTCCTTCACAGTCTCTTCTCCCTTGTAAGCCTCTCACAGCTTCTGTATCTTACTATGTCAGATGATGCTCTTTAAGTCCCACCCTCAGACTTCCTACAGAGCACTTGATTGGTTCCTTCTTCATGGCCCAATAGTGACAGCTGCCTCATTTGCATTGTTGTTTGCTGCCATGAGCTTAGTCTGGGAAAACCAAACCAAACCCACTGCCACTGAGTCAGTTCTGACTCATACCACTAAAAGCTGTTCAGCATCACAGCAACGTGCAAGCCTCCACTGGCAGATGGGGGGTGACTGCACTTGAGGTGTATTGGCTGGGAATCAAACCTAGGTCTCCTGTATGGAAGAGAATTTTACCACTGAACCACCACTGCTCTCTTGCACAGGATGGCTGCCTGTTGATCCCTGCTGATGGGCTAAGTTTTGAATTTGGCACTTGAGTATCATGGGCTGGTTCTGGCCATTTGGTTCCAAAAGGGATTGTGAGTGTGGCAGGAATTCAAAGTGTTCTGGATTCCTCCCAGCTCCAAGAATTTGTTTTCCGTGTGGGGCCCTTGAGGGGACTGAAACCCAAGTCTCACCACCCACCTTGCTCAAGTTCCAGTTACTTAGCAATGACAGGATTTCGACCTCCAGTTGTGCTACAAGTGCCTCCACATTTCTTCTTGTCTGGTGCTGTTGAAGAGTGACCTCTGACTCTTTTCAGATCATTAATGAAAAAACTGGTTTTTTCCCAATAGTCCAGTTCCTTCACATAAAGTATATAAATCAAGAGCCATGAAGTCATGAAGTGAATAGATTTGCACTTCGAAGAAATATGGCATTGTATACTATACCAATACAGACAGACAGGTCCTTACCAGAGATTCCAAGACTTCTCAGCCCATTCCAAGTGCCCTTTACATGAAATATTCTACTCCACTGTCCTCAGCTCTCTATATTTTCTTCATCCCAGTGGGGTAAGGGAGGCTAAGATAGCTTATTTTACAAGCAGGAAACTTCACATTAGTCACTGTGAGGTGACTTTCCCGGTGCCTTACAGCAAGGAAGTCACTGCAAAGGCAAGAACAGAGTTCAAATCATATAATAACACCCTGACCATTATACCAATGGCTTCTAAATGATATTTGAAGAATAGCCCCATCAGAATCATTTTAAGAACTTAGATTGCCAGGTCTACTGAATCAAATATCCTGGGAATGTGACACAGGTATCTACATATTTTTTAAACTTGTCAGTAGTTTTTATATACTAAAATCTATGCTACCTTCCCACACTAGTAAAAATAAGTCATGCAAGTAGAAATCTGAGAGTAAGATCACCCACCTAACAACTCTGGTCAAAAGGGTGGATGCTTAGCAAAGACCAAGCAGGGCAGCCTTTGCCAGATAAGTTACTCGTAAATGGTATCGAGAGGAGTTGGGGACAGGAAGATTTGTATGGATTTTCCCTCTAATGTCTCTAGACACATCACCACAGTTTCCAAGTTAGAAGGTACTTTTTCCAATTTCCAGAATTTGTGGTATCCACCTAATGCTGAAAATCCAGCTGCGCTCTTTCTGCTTCTTACATCATTGCCAGAAATAAAGATCTTGTAATCAAAACTTGGCTGAAAGTTTGATTGATGTTGCTTGAGGCACACATGAGTCTACCCCATCCATCTATCACCACTGCAGGGTTTTCAAAAGTAATATTTATTTTCCATTGGAGAAAACAAAAGTACAATTTGTTGAATCCTAGAGAATAATCATGTATTTGTAGATCAAGGGCATCTGGTGTTGCCAATGGGTAGTCCCTCATTAATAACAATAGGAAAACAATAAAACGCTGAGCACTTTAGTGCTGGGCATTGTACAGAAGAATATATATTTATATCATTTCATCCTCAAACCCACACAGTATGATAGGGATCATTGTTATTTGACTTCTTGATTCCCATATTTCTACACACGCTCTTCCTCAATCATCCTCTGCTCAGTAGATGATGCTATCATCTACCCTGTTGCTCAAATTTGAAACGTAGGAGACAATCCTTAATTCCACTCTTTCTCTCACCCATACTTCTGCTCAAAACCCAACCTCATGCTAACACAGTCATTTAATCCATCAGCAAGTCCCATCAGTTTTACCTCCCAAATATCTCTCAGATCTGTCTCTATATCTCTGCATCTCCACTGCCAGGAGGGCTAGCCCACACCATCATCTCTCACCTCTAACTGGACACCCCACTTCTACTCTGGATCCCCTCCAACCCAGGCAGCAAACCCCAGTCAGAGACATCGTTTATAAAGATAAACAAATCATACCCTGTGATCTCTCTGCTTAGAACATTCCAATTGTTGTTTCCCATTGCACGAAAAATAATATGCAAACTTCTCACTCCAGCCTACAAGGTCCTGCATGATCTGACCCCACTTTCTCTGACCTCATTCTATGCCACAGTTGCCTTCTTTACTGTACTTCATCCAC
The DNA here is from genome assembly GCA_030035585.1 of Dugong dugon. Lineage (NCBI taxonomy): Eukaryota > Metazoa > Chordata > Mammalia > Sirenia > Dugongidae > Dugong > Dugong dugon. Next base: position 38,969,944 of record CM057469.1, on the reverse strand, counting down.
CTAGACTTCTGAGAATCCCAAGAACAACCCCAGTTCTTTCCCACCTCTAGGGTTTGGGTACCATTCTTTCTCATGAGGCTTTTCTTCTTGCTGTTCTCCCTACTGGCTTCTTCTCTTTTTTTGTGTCTAAGAATAATTTTTACCGCCTTTGGGCATCTTTATTTCACTCCTCTAAAGCTTTTATTTTAGTCAAAAGGCTTTCATTGAATGTACACTCTGTAATATTATTGGTTTTATTGTTGGTCTTCCCCCACTGGAACGCAAGATTGATGAGGGCAAAATCTTATTTACTATTATATCTCCCGTGCTCAGTACAATGCCTTGTACACAGTAGGTACCAAAACATTCATTGGTTCAATGAGTACATATGAAATTGGTTCATATACTAAATTTGTTCAATGAGTATATAAATGATTATTTCACAGATGAGGTAAGTACCATTTACAATAATAACTTGCCTTGGGTTATCTAGGTGGTTAATGGCAAAACAGGGATTTGCACCGGGATCTCTCTGATGTTAGTGCCTAAGTCATAATATCGAAGCATTAATATTCCTAGAAATGGAGCTGCAGATAAGTTACCTTCCCTTACTTTATGCATTTGTTTTGAGGATCTCAAAGTCCTACTACATAGAAAATTCCTAAAAATGAGATGTAAGGGAGAGGGGCAACTGCATTATTTCCATTATATAGATTAAGAACTGAGATATTAATTGGTTAGGTGTCTTGTCTGACACATACTCATTTTTTGAGCTGAAATTAGAAAGTTTCTTTACTCAGAGTGTAGGCTAGCCCCTTACTACTCCCTTTGTGGTCCCCGGAGCAGCAGCATCAGAATCACTGAGACCTTGTAAGAAATGCAGAATCTCAAGCTCCACCCTAGACCAACTCAATCAGAATCTGCATTTTAACAAGATCCCCAAGTGATTCCTGTGTACATTAAAGTTTGAGAAGAACCGATCTAGACCATTTAAAAAGATACAGTACTCTACCCCATCCCAAATAGAACCATCAGCACTTCCAAACTCCATGCCAATTTTCCTCTTAACAAATTGCAGACCTGGTTCCTCAAGCCAATATCCTAAATGAGGAGCAGGTGGACTTCAGGTGCGGCTAGTCCACAGCAAATCATTGTCCTTCTGCATTCTCTAATACTAGGCCTCCCCATGTCTTGCCCCAGCCCTTTCTACTAGATAAGAAATAGTACCAGCAGGATCATCCCACCAGCCACATGCATGGGCTTTGGGCCTCCATTCTTCCCTGACTCAGTAAAATGTGCCTTAGCAAGCTCTTCTCCACGCAAAATAGAGCCCCTCTCAAAATGACCAACCTGCCAACTCCTAAGAGTGTGGGGATAGTTCTACTTCTATGCCCCACCCCCCTAACTTCTATCTTTGGACTTTTTGTTGTTAAACCTTAGGTCTCCGGACTGGCAGGTGCCAAAATGCCCTGCCCCCTGGGACTGAACACAAACTCAAACTTGGGGTGCCTTCATCATCGCTCATTGCCACTGCCTTAATTGTCCAACTGCTCAGCTTCTTCACTCCAGTTCGGCAGCCCCCACTTCATCTCTCTTCCATGACTTCCTTGATCCCTCTAATCCATTCTCCTTACAGTGGACAGGGTTATCTTCCTACCACACAATTCTTCCCAGGTTACTCCCAGATCTAAAAATATTCTGAGGTTTTGCCAATGCAGACCCTTTAAACTCAAATTTATACAACAGCTATTAACATTATTCCATAGAATTCTCATATCAATTCCCATCCATGCATGTTGAGGAACTCGTCACTACAATGAATGCAGGGATGAATTAAGCCCCAAACATGGAAACATTAAATAGGAACTTCTTGCTGCCTCCACCCTTCACCATTCAATTATTTGCTCACTCATATATTTATTTGACAAATACTAATCGAGTACCTAGTACTGTATTACATCCTACAGTTGTAGAAACAAATTAAATACTATAATAGGGCCTGAACACTGACCTATGGGAGTCCAAAGAGGGAGCGCCCAGCCCCATTTGGGAACATGAAGGATATCAGGAAAGAAACGCTTTGAGGGGGGTTCATTAGATTAAGAAGGAGGAAGAGGGCATGCTAGGCAGAAGGGGCAGTGCATGCAACAACCTAGAAGTGTGTCAAAGGCAGTGTGTGTTTGAAAGCCTTGACCAAAAATATAAGTGGAGAAAAGTACGCATATACGTAGCATATGTGATGGGGAAAATCTGGGGCAGGGGAAGAGCTGAGCAAGTCAGCTGGGACAAAATTCTGGCAGAAAAGGGCCAGAAACTATGAGTTCAATTTCAGAAGGTTGGTTCGCTCATTTGTTAAGAAATCCTTTGGCCATCTTTACAAAGTTTATAGTTTAAGAATTCCTCTATGTATTGTTATATTCCTGTTCTTGGTCAGTTCAAGTCACAGACAGGTGTGAGAGAAAGTGCTCACAGGTATATCCACACATCCACACTCTCCCCTGGGAATAAATCTAATCAACCACTGTATGTCACTGTTGTTCTTCCAAAGAGCAAAGCTCTTTATATGGCCCCTTATCCACAAGCCTCAGCAATGATAAATAAAACCTGAAACACAAACGGGTTATCAGAATTCCTGGGAATCTGTAGCATACCTTGGGACTTTGAAATTTACATAGGTGAGTCCTGCATTTACAGTCCTCCTGACATCCTGCGTCCCTCAGATGTGGGCTAGGATAAAAAGGGTCGATTAACTTTCTCCTTGCCAAATTTCCCTGACTGAATAGCAAAAGTCAGAAGTCACAGTGGCCTTCAGCAGGCTTTTAGTGGCTGCACTGGCTCATTCCCATTAGGAAGACAGTGCGGTAGAGTGTTTATGAGCAGATGCTTTAGAATCAGGAGACTAATGTTAGAACTCCAACCGTGGCCCTTAATAAATCTCTGACTTTGATCAAATTATTTAACCTCTCTGGTACTCAGTTTTCCTATGTGAAAAATGGGGATAATAATACCTTGCTCACAGGGTCATTAGAAGATTCTGAGTCAAAGTATGTAAGGTATGTAATAAAATGTATGGCACACAGTAAATGCTCAACAAGCAGCAGAAATTATTAGCCTTGATGGCTAAAGGCTTTACTTAGCCACATTTCTCTCTCTCTCTCTCTCTCTCTCTCTCTCTCTCTCTCTCTCTCTCTCGTCATTTATAAACACAAGAACACACACAGAGTCCTGGATGTTAATAGACTATGCAGTCTTTCCCATTATATTTAATTTTTCAGATTTCTGTTCCACCCAGAATCCTCCAGAGGACAGTTCATAAATCAGTTTGGCCTGACCTGACCCAAAGACAACCAAAATGTTCACCCACATGGCTGAAGAAGGGGTTAGCATGAGTCTGAGACAGAGGGTGGGGTACTGAAACAGAAAAGAAGAAAGGGCATCAGGGAGAAAAGTTATGAGGTGAAGAAAGTCTTGTTGGCTTATAGATAACAATCAAATTCTGACTCATATTTGATTTTAAAATGTATTTTTCTTGATTCATAGAGAAATCAACAATTTTATGATATGATGCTCTCTAGCTCAGGTTGGAAAGCCATGGGGAATTTATGAGGTCGGTAAGTGCCGTGTTTGAAGTGAAGGCCTGTGTGCCAACCACTGGAGCCCTGGGAGCCTGCAGCAGTGAGCTGGCCTGCCCCCAGGTGCATATTCGAGTGGCCAAGGCTTGGAGCTGAGGTTCTGTGGCTCTGATTCCAAAACAGGCTATAATAAATTAGCCTAAAGTTAACATTATCCTACAATGGCAAGAGAATTGAGGATTTCAATGGTAAACTTTGAATGCATTTACTGTAAACACTAATTATAAAGCCAGACAAGGTCTTAATGGAAAGAAAACAAATTTCTATTTCTCACAGAACCATGCATGTACACAGAGATTGCAGGGTGCCCTTTAATTGGGAAATCATAGGTAGCACATGTGTATAGATGTATACGGGTTTCTCATCTCTTCTTGTATGTATATGAATAATGTTATGACACAAAGCTTAAAAATTAGGTAGATTATTTTATTGAATTAAAAATAAAATTATAAACCCAGTATACAACGTAAGGAGTTCTAGCATCTACCTAAATTGCACATTTCTGTTTCCTTAACCAAGTCTTTCTTTCCCTCCCTATGGTAGGATGAAAGTACTTGAATGTTACCTTGGAGGTTCAAGTTACGGTCTGAAAAGATCAAAAGGGCCTAAACATCTAGGTAATGTCTCCAGGACGTGCTCTTCCCCTTCTCCTCCACACCAGCCTGTCCTTATTTTCCCACCCTAATTTTTGAAGTCTTTCCAGCTCTATTTTGCTGACCATTTCATCTGCATTTCTTTTTCCCCACATCCACCTTTTTTCCTTTCCATGGTCTACTTGAAGCGACTGTAGTACTTGGATAACTCACTAAGCTGATGGTAGGATGAGATGAAGTGTGCAGAGAGGGTTTTGATTGAGGGAGGAAAGTGCATTTTTTTCATTTTTAATTTGATGGACTTTCTGTTTTGTGGTGTGTTTCTTTTATAGGCAGGAGAAATGCACTTTTTCCCCCTTTGGGAACTGAGAGCCTGTACCTCCCACCTTGAATGCCACCCCCAGTCTTTCTGGTCTTTATGTCGTTTTTCTGGAGTATAGGGATCAACCACAGATGGATCAGCCACAGACAGATCAACAGTCTTCTTGTTGTTAGATGCCATCAAGTTGGTTCCGACTTATAGTGACTCCGTGCTCCATGTACTACAGAACAAAACACTGCCTGGACTTGCACCATCCTCATAATCACTGATAGGCTTCAGCCCATTGTTGTAGCCACTGTGTCAATTCATCTCATGGAGGGTCTTCCTCTTTTTTGCTGACCCTCTACTTTACCAAGTATGATGTCCTTCTCCAGGGAGTGATCCCTCCGATAATGTTTCCAAAGTATGTAAGACAAAGTCTCGCCATTCTCACTTCTAAGGAGCACTCTGTCTGTACTTCTTCCAAGACAGATTTGTTCGTTCTTCTGGCAGTCCATGGTAGACGATAGCCATGGGAGATAACAGCCACTGTTAAAAATGGAGCTGAGTATATTTTTTTGTTAAAGAAGAAGGTTCCCTGTTAAACACAGCTGGAAGGGTACCCTAGGCAGCAACAGTGATTTTATAAGGGACATTCATCTGCTAGAAATGATGATGATGATGTTGACAATGATGATAATAAACCACAGCAGCTCTGTTGACCTAAAGCTAAATACGACTGTCTTGGGCTGTGTTCTCTAGAGAAGCAAAACAAGTAAAGCATATAAATATATATAGAGATAGATTTATATCAAGGAAATAGTTCACACGATTGTAGAGGCTAGAATGTCCCAAGTCTGTCAATCAGGGTAGAGGCCTCTCCCAATTCATGCAGCCACAGAAGCTGGTGAGCCCAAGATCAGCAGGTCGGAGAGCAGGACTCCCGCTCACAGCTGTGAAAGTTGACAAATTCCAAGACTGGCAGGCAAGACCACAAGATTTCTCCTGATTCACGGAGTTGCAGGGGCTGGTGAACCCAAGATCGGCAGGTCAGAGAGCAGGGCTCCGCTCACAGGCTGTGAAGATCGATGAATCCCAGGTTCGGCAGATAAGCTGACAGCTCAAGTCCCAAGAACTGGAGGTCAGATGAACAGGGGGCAGCCACAGGGGAACAGGGGAACGCCTGCTTATATTTGGATGCAGGCCACACCCCCAAGGAAACTCCCTTTCCAATGATTGACTACTCACGGCATATTCAATCATGGGAGTGATCACATATAAACCCTGAAAATCATGGCCCAGCCAGGTTGACACTCAATCTTAACCATCACAATGACCAAGAACTGTGCTCAGTTCTTCTAATCCTCACAAAAAAATCTATAAGTGCCCCTATTATCTCCATTTTATATATAAGAATAATGATATTCAGTACAGATCAGTAACTTGTCCAAGTTCAAAGAGCTAATAAATAGGACAGTTGAGATTCATATTCCTATCTCATTAACCCCTAAGTCTGTGTTATTAAGCAGTAAGCTAAGAGATGAGGAGCCCTGGTGGCATAGTGGTTAAGTGCTAAGCTAACTGAAAGGCAGGCAGTTCAAACCTACCAGCTGCTCTGTGGGAGAAAGATGTGACAATCTGCTTCCATAAAGATCACAGCCTTGGAAACTATGCAGCAGTTCTATTCTATCCCATGGTATCTCTAAGAGTTGGAATCGACTAGACAGCAATGGGTTTGGTTTTGTTTTCTTTAAGCTAAGAGATAAATCTCTGACTAAGGAAATCCTTCCCAGAAATGTGACTAAATCTCATTCTTTAAGAAGTTTTAGGGTAGTGCTAATCTTTAATCTCAATTTTAGAAATCTTAAAAATTCTTCCAATAGTCTATCTTGAAGAGATACCTATATCCAATCCTCCAGTGTCAATGGAGAGCAATTGATCGAAATCCACTGAGAGGAAGAGACTAAATCCACAGCTGTCTATCCAGACCAGAAGTTCTCCAAGTATTACCCTAAGATCACCCTAATTAAGTACTGCCCACTAAAATCAAACCTGAGTAGCATTTGTGTTTATATTACTGCTTTTTTTAAAGGTCTGCAGTTTGAATCCACCAGCCACTCCTTGGAAACACTATGGGGCAGTTCTACTCTGTCTTATAGGGTCGCTATAATTTGGAATCAACTCAAAGACAACAGATTGTTTTTTTTCCCCCCAGTGGTACTAAAGTATTATGTATTACTTTTCTCAGTGGTATGTCAAGGTGTTGGCTCTTCTCATTGATTCTGTTGCGGTATAGACTTTTAGAGTTGGAAGTTACCCAAGACTCTCCCTTATTTTACAGATATGAAAAAGAGGCCCAGACAGGTGAAGTGGTTTTGCTCAAGACCAAAGTCTTGTTAGCCAAGAGCACAGGCTTTGGAGTTATGATGGTTTTAACCCAAACTTCTTCGCTTATTGTCTGAGTGGTCATGGGAATAGCTATACACTGAGTCTCAGTTTCCTCATCTGTAATAGGGGTAATAATATGCTAAATTATTATTATTATTATATTTTATGTTACATTATATGATTATAATTATGGTATATAGTATAATAATAAAATCATATATATTATATTATACTATGATATATATTATAAGGAGCCCTAGTGGAGCAACAGTTAAACACTCGGCTGCTAACTGAAAATTTGGTGGTTCAAACCCACCCAGCTGCTCCACAGGAGAAAAGATCTAGTGATCTGCTCCCGTAAAGATTACAGCCTAGAAACCCTATGGGGCAGTTCTACTCTGTCACATGGCATCACTGAGTTGAAAATCTACTCGACAGCACCTAACAACAACAACATACATATTATACAATGAAATGTATCATTGTCATGAGAAATAAATGGAATAATGTATGTAAAGTGCTTAGCACACATAGCACACAGTGACAAATCACCATTATCATCACCATCCCATCATCACCACCACCAACCCAATAGAACAGAGCCCACGTCTTATGCTTCTGAAAACTCTGCCACACCCAGGGGTGGATTATCCAATAAGCAAGGTAAGTACAGTGCTTACCTTGCTTACCAGATCATCTGTAGTGAACAATTTCACTGCACCTTGCTTACGGGGTCATTCACCCCTATCAGGGATTATGAATTTGAAAAGAGGCTTTGATTTTGTAGGAAGGTGCTGTGTGGTTGGGACACCTAGAAGCAGAATCTTTGATGTGGTGAAGAAGGTGAAATTGTTCAGTATAGATACTCTGGTAAGAATGGTAAGAACTGTGCTTACCTTGCTTATTGGATAGCCTGCCCCTGGCCACATCACATAACCTGTGTGTGTAAAGTTGGGCCCAGTACACACCACCTGGTCTCAGCCCAACCCAGGCCCTCCTCCCAAAATTAAGAGGAGAAAGATCACACTGGAGGGGTTCGCCAAGCAAACATTTGTTTAACAGATTAAATAGTCACAATGTGAGGCTTATTTGTTGCAGTCATGACCTAAATTTATTTTTATGCAACTTAAATAGGTTCATGTACTTTGGGAAAGCTGATATGATGGGTGACCCTCAGAAAGGAAACCTGTACGCACCTGTTGTTGTCGAGTTGATTCCGACTCATAGTCACCCTATAGGACAGAGTAGAACTGCCCCATAGGGTTTCCAAGGAGAGCGTGGTGGATTCGAACTGCTGACCTTTTGGTTAGCAGCTGAACTCTTAACCACTACGCCACCAGGGTTTCCAGAAAGGATAGCTGTTTACAATTACTCTTGTGAAGATCTGACTCCCACAGCAACTTTCAGGTAGCATTTTGATGAACAGCTCATAGAAGGAAAGATTGTCTAAGTGAAGTTAGAAGGTTGGGATAGTTTAGAAGTTGAATTAATTATGGGCCCTAATGAAGTTTGCCTAACCTTCACACATAAAGACAGCACCTAAAGAGAAAAAGATAACCATCGAAGTGAAAGATAAGGGAGAATATAATATGCTCTTTTTTTGATGAAATATAAGTCAAACACATTTACTCTAGCTTGTCTAGGAATTCAGGTTAATGAAACCACAGAGGAGTGATTAATGGTAATGTGTATGTGGAAGCAAATTGCATGATAGGAATAAAGAAAAGGACATGAAGGAGAGTTCATGTGCATAACAAAAGGTGAGTAGAAAAGAACTCTTGATACTACATAAACTTCACAGGTTCTTTGGCACTACATTTCTGTTTGTATTTTCTTTATTATCTTCAAAAATTAATCTCAAAGACACATGTAAAAATTCGGCATGCAAGAGCGCTGCTACACTAATTTTGAAAAGAGAAGGGCGTGCTCTGGACACTTTGTTGTTGTTTTGTTTTGTGCCCTCGAGTCGATTCTGACTCACAGCTAGCCTATATGACAGAGTAGACCTACCACACAGGGTTTCCTAGACTGTAATCTTTACAGTAGCAGATCACCAGGTCTTTCATCCGTGGAGCCACTGATGGTTTAAACCACTGACCTTTCAGTTAGCAGCTGAGCGCTTAACCATTGCACCACCAGGGATCCTTCTGGATACTTTAGGGAATTCAAAATTCTGTGATTGATATTGTTCTAACAGGAACAAAGGTTCCATGAGACCAGTGATTTGTGACCTTGTCTGTATACCATAGTGACTTGGGGAGTTTTGAAAAATACTGATGCCTGGATCCCACCCCCAGAGATTCTGGTGTAATTGGTTCAAGGTGTGACCTGGACAATAGGATTTTACAAATCTCCCCAGGTGATTCTAATGTGCAGTCAAGTGTGAGAACCTTTGTTCTGGTGAGTTTGTCAAAATCTGTTTTTTTTTTTTTTTTTTTTTTTTTTTTTTACTATTAACTGGTGTCGGTTGCTGCCGAGTCAACTTGATTCTTGGCGACCCCATGTGTGTCCATAGAGTAGGACTGTGCTCCATAGGATTTTCAGTGGTGATTTTTCAGAAGTAGATCATAAGACCTTTCCTCAGAGGTACCTCTGGGTGTATTGGAACCTCCAAATCTTTCAGTTAGCAGCAAAAGGCGTTAACTGTTAGCACCACCCAGAAACTCCGTTAACTGGTACAGAGATGCACTAATCAAACTTACATATCTGTTGACTAAATGGAATTAAAATAGTCTTTGGAGAATGATCAGCCCTTTTATGTCATCAAGATAATTGGAAGAAGAAAGACACACATATATTTTTATAGTCTTCTGCCACTCTAAAAGAACTTGAAATACAGGTCTCCAACACCTCATTTTTTAGCATCGATTTTACCATCAAAGTCTTATTGTGAGTTTTCTTACTAATGCAGTTCTTTCATCCATTCAGAAAGTATTTGAGTACCTACAAATAAATGTACTAGCCATTTGAACAAGGTGTTAAACAAAATACTCATAGTCTATTAATGGTATAGACATGTAACCAGGCCATTTCAACTCTGTGGGATAAGTGCTGACATCAGGGAAGTTCTGTGTGCAATGGGAGCTCATGGAGGAGCACTTCCTACAGTCTGAGGAGATCTGGATTTCATGGATGAAATCACACCTATTCTAAAAATAGCAAAGTGGGATTAACCAAGTAAAGGTAGGGGAGAGCTCTGAGTAGAAGGAATAGCATGTGTGAAGGCCCAGAGGCATGCTAGTTATGCATATCTGAAGAAATAAATAAATCTATTTGAAAAGTTTAATAGCTTTAGAGTCTACAGTACAGAAAGTGGCAGGTACAACAGTTGGAGGAAAGCGGTGTCCCAAAGAAGAGAGTGAGACATGAGGCTGGAGAAGTAAACAAGGCCCAGCCAGATCATGCAAGACCCTGAGAGCTATTTTGTTTTTCTTAAATGAAATGGCAGAAAGACTGGTCATTCAGTGGTTTTTAAGTAGGGGAGTATTATAATTAGAGTTGAGTTTTTTGAGGATCATTTTTGCTGCAAGATGGTGAATGTACTGAAGAGGGACAGATGAGTTAGAAAGATCATCTCACAAGTGAAAGATGACAGTGGCCTGTTATAAAGATGTGGCAGCAGGGATGGAGAGAAAAGGTTGTATCAGAGAGTCAGTAAGACGATGACACTTGATGGGAGTTGATGTTTGATTTGAGTGAAGGTGAAGTGCATTGAAGAGTCTTGGTGATGTGCAGACTTCCAGCTCAGGAAACCACATGGAACACAGGAGGACATGTAGAGTTGAAAGAGATTATAAATTTTTTTTTGTACAGTTACAGTTTGAAATTCAGGGGGGATATCCAAGTGGCTATATCCATAGGCAGTTGGCCATAAAGGGACTGAGAATCAGGGAAGAGCCTAGAGTGGCAGGTATGGATTTAGGAATCATCAGCACATGGATGGTAATTGAGACTCTGGAGTAAATGGGCTTCATTCTTGATGAGTGTGTTGGGCAAGAGAGAACAGAGAGCCCAGAGAAACACCAATATGGAAGTAATAGGTAGAGGGGAAAAGCTAGAAAAAGGTCATTGAAAAGAGACAGTGAGAGCAAGAAGGGGGAGAATCAGGGAGTGAGATGACACAAAATCAAGGAAAAAGAGTGTCAAGAATGAGGGTCTGTTCAACTATGGTGTAATAAAAAGCCTGACTCCATTTTTGATGTTTGACTGCTGACAGCTTTCAAGCCCCACCACTGTCCCACATCTGGGCAAGCCTTTAAGAAAGCCCGGGTGCTCCCTCTTTTGGTACTGGCAGGAAGTTCAAATTGACAAGCCCCGGTTCACGTGCAGTAATCTTCATCCCATCCTCCTTTCCGTGGTCTCTTAAGGCATTTTCATACCAGCTTGAGAGTCTATGCTGCTCTCTCCAGAAAGCCTTGTTGGGTGAGTAATTAATCTTTTCATACTCTCTTGATGTGTATTTGTGTGTGTGACATTATCAGTTTCAACATGCAAACCAAATTTTGCATGAAAGGAATCCATCTTATTTCTGTGGGGTGACTACAACATAAAGCAAATATTCCCACATAAGATCAGGTCCAAGAAGAATCATTGCATTTAGCAACAGGGAGGGACATGGCAGGTCAGCTGTAGTGGACAGATGGCAGTAATACCTGAGTATCAAAATATGAAGGAGAGAGGAGATGGTGAAATGGAGACAGTGAATACATACAGTTCTTTCAAGAAGTTTCTTAATGAAAAGAGAGGGAGAAAGATAGAGTGGTAATTGCAGGGGGATAAGGGAACAAGAAAAGGCTCTGCTTATTTGATTTTTAGCCTGGAAGAGGCTTGAGCACAATTAAAGAGATGTAGCCAGGAGAGAGGAAAAGACAGGGTGTAGATGTAGGAAAGAAAAGGGAAACGGGCTGAGGTAAATTCCCAAGAAGGGAGACGGGATCCAGAGCAAAGGCAGAGGAATTCATTTTAGAGAGTAAGAATGAGGACAGCGTGTTTGGGCTGAAGATTCACTTGCACACTTTGAGCGGACAGTTGTGCAGTACTCTGTGATTAGGGAGTTAGGTGACATAATGGAAGACAGGGAAGAGGTTTCAGGGTTGGAGGATAAAAGGTTTGAAATGGCCTTCGAGAATAGAGTTAGGGCTTGTCCTCAAAAGATAAAACGATTCAGGTGCCCAGAGAAAAGGCCACTTACCCTTCTTACTGCCATCTTGGAGTACTGGTATCTCCTTGGTTTGACTATTTAGAAAGACCTTCCTGGTTTTCTTTTTTTACTTTCTACCCCCATTGACACATGGAACACTAAAGACTAAAGACCAGATGAGTTGTGGAATGACATCAAGGACATCATACATGAAGAAAGCAAAAGGTCATTAAAAAGACAAGAAAGAAAAGACCAAAATGGATGTCAGAAGAGACTCTGAAACTTGCTGTTGAATGTTGAGTAGCTAAAGCAAAGGGAAGAAATGATGAAGTAAAAGAGCTGAACAGGAGATTCTAAAGGGCAGCTTGAGAAGACAAAGTATTATAATGAAATGTGCAAAGACCTGGAGTTAGAAAACCAAAAGGGAAGAACACACTCAGTATTTCTCAAGCTGAAAGAACTGAGGAAAACATTCAAGCCTGGAGTTGCAATATTGAAGAGTTTCTATGGACAAAATACTGAATGATGCAGAAAGCATCAAAAGAAGATGGAAGGAATAAACAGTCACTGTACCAAAAAAAAATTCGTTGCCATTCAACCATTTCAGGAGGTAGCATATGACCAAGAACTGATGGTACTGAAGGAAGAAGTCCAAACTGCACTGAAGGGAATGGTGAAAAACAAGGATCCAGGAATTACAGAATACCAATTGAGATGTTTCAACAAATAGACGCAGTGCTGGAGGTCATCACTCATCTATGTCAAGAAATCTGGGAGACAGCTATCTGGCCAACCGACTGGAAGAGATCCATATTTGTGACAATTCCAAAGACAGATGATCCAACAGAATGTGGAAATTATGGAACAATATCACTAATATCACACGCAAGTAAAATTTTGCTGAAGATCATTCAAAAATGTTTTCAGCAGTACATTGACAGGGAACTGCCAGAAGCTCAAGCCAGATTAGAAGAGGATGTGGAATGAGCGATGTCATTGCTTGTGTCAGATGGACACCAGAGAATACCAGAAAGATGTTTACCTATGTTTTATTGACTATGCAAAGGCATTCGACCGTGTGGATCATAGCAAATTATGGATAACATTGTGAACAATGGGAATTCCAGAATTCTTCATTGTGTTCATGAGGAACCTGTACATAGACCAAAAAGCAGTCATTCGAACAAAACAAGGGGATAGTGCATGGTTTAAAGTCAGGAAAAGTGAGTGTCAGGGTTGTATCCTGTCACCATACTATTCAATGTGTATTATGCTGAGCAAATAATCCGAGAAGCTGGACTGTATGAAGAAGAATGCGGCACTAGGACTGGAGGAAGACTCATTAACAGCCTGCAATACAAAGATGGCACAACCTTCCTTGCTGAAAGTGAAGAGGACTTGAAGTACTTACTGATGAAGATCAAAGACTACAGCCATCAGTATGGAGTATACCTCAACATAAAGAAGACAGAAATCCTCACAACTGGACCAATAAACCACGTCATGATAAACAGAGAAAAGATTGAAGCAGTCAAGGATTTCATTTTACTTGGATCCACAATCAACACCCATGGAAACAACAGTCAAGATATCAAACAAGTATTGCATTGGGCAAATCTGCTGCAAAAGACCTCTTCAAAGTGTTAAAAAGCAAAGATGTTACTCTGAGTACTAAGATATGCCTGACCCAAGCCATGGTGTTTTCAATCACCTCATATTCATGTGAAAGATGGACAATGAATAAGGAAGACTGAAGAAGAATTGACACCTTTAAATTATGGCACTAACCAAGAATCTTGAATATACCGTGGACTGCCAGAAGAAGGAACAAATCTGTCTTGGAAGAAGTACAGCCAGGATGCTCCTTAGAAGAAAGGATGGTGAGACTTTGTCTCAAGTACTCTCGACATGTTATCAGGAGGGACCAGTTCCTGGAGAAGAACATCTTGCTTGGTAAAGTAGAAGGTCAACAAAGAAAAGGAAGACCCTCCATGAGGTGGATTGACACAGTGGCTGCAACAACGAGCTCAAGCATAACAATGACTGTGAGGATGGCACAGGACTAGGCAATGTTTCATTCTGTTGTACGTGGGGTTGCTGTGAGTTGGAACTGACTCGACGGCACCTAACAACAACAATCCCCATACAAATTACTACAACTTACCCTTTATAGTTCATAGTTGATTATTATATTTTTAAATGTTAGTTCATTTATATTATAATAAAAATGAACAAAACTTAGAAAATACAAAGCACAAAAAGAAATGTTATATTATCTAAAAACCTACTACCTAGAGATTATGATTATTAATATGATAGGGTATTTCTTTCCAGTTATTGGTAAAGAGATATAAATATAGTTTTAATATAGAAAGTATGATTATATCTTTTATAACAATTAGTATCCTGCTTTTTTCCACTTGACATTGCAGCATGAATGTTTTCCTATGTTTTTAACATTTTTCCAAATGTCTTAAGTGGTGGCAGGATATTTCATCATAAGGGTGTACTATATAATAAGCATTTATTTTTGTTTCATTGATTTTTTTTTTTTTTTTGTCCTCCATCTATCCTACTACCCAATTTCCCTCTGGGGAACACACGGGGCTTGGGTAATGCTGACTCCACCCATGACTCCAAGGTGGGAGTCCTTGACCTAGGCCTAAGCAAGTCAGGTCATTGTATTTCCCTGTCCCCAGGGATTAGATTCAGAGTGGGCAGCACTACCCCATGCCTCAAGAAGGAGCAAGGAATCCAAGGGACCAGGGGAAAGTGACCACCTATAGTCCATGCCCCCTTCTAGACTACATTTCAGGTACCTAGAAACCTAAAATTCCCTGCCCAACTATCCTCCAAACCCACTTCCAGGGCCTGCACAGACCTCTTCCCTATCTCTCCTCTTGAGGCCAGATTGCACCACTGGTGTATACACCCCTAGGTCCAAGGGATAGGGGACAGTTGTTTTCAGTGCGTATCCACAGAGTTTGGGTGTCAGGACTGAAGTGTCCACATGTGTGCATGTAAGACCCATTATAGTGTCGGAGGAAGCTGGAGGGTAGAAAGTTACAGAGTAGAATTCCAAACAATCTAGGATTCTAAATTTGAACCTGGCCTTCTAGGTTATTATAAGGGCATATTTATCAGCTAGGGTGACAGAACAAATTTTATTCAAGAATTTTAAGATTTGCTTATAACTTTTTTTTTGTTTGTTTGTTTATTTATTTATTTATTTTTATTTTATTTAAACACCATTTCAAAACTTTTTACTTACACATTTAAGTGATATTGACTATGCTCTTCCAATTGTGCTGCCATTCTCGCCCAAGATGAAGGCTTACAGGACAAAACAGCCTCCCATTTAATAGTTACTACAAATGTTGCCCTATAGCAGTGGTCAACAATCTCACAATACATCGACAGTGTCCTTATTCAATTTGTGTTCCTTATCATCAGTTTCCTACTCTCCCTCTGCCTTCTGGCCCTTGTCACCGGACTCCTGTACATCGTTAGTCCCATTTAGTTTTACTGGGGTGTCCATTCCCAGGCTTAACATCGAACCTTGAAGGTAACTTCCCCTCTGAGCTGAAAGGGTGTCTGGGGGCCACACTCTCGAGGTTTCTCTAGTATTCTTTAGGCCAGTATATCTGGTCTTCTTTTTTTTTTTTTTTTTTTTGGGAGTTAAAATTATGCTCTACATCCTACTCCAGCTCTGCCCAGAACCCTCTGTTGTGATCCTGGTCAAAGGAGTCATTGGTGGTAGCCGGGCACCATCCAGCTGTACTGGGCTCAGTCCCGTGGAGGCCTTGGTAGCTGTGGACCATTAGTCCTTCGGACTAATCTTTTCCTTGTATCCTGTTCTCTTCATTCTCCCTTGTTCCCGAAGGGATGAGATCAGTGGAGTATCTTAGATGGCCGCTCATAGGCTTTTAAGACCCCAGACACTACTCACCAAGGTAGAATGTAGAGCATTATCTTTATAAGTAGTGTCATGCCAATTGAGCTAGATGTTCCCCGAGATCATGGTCCCCAGAGCCCTCCGTCCAACAACTCAGTCCCTCGGGGGGTTTGGATGTGTCTATAGGGCCTTCATGACCTTTCCTTGTGCAGGTTGTGTTAGTTTCCGCTGTACTATGTACTATCTCATCTCTCACCCAAGTTACCACTTACCTATTACCTATTTAGTATCCCCCCCCCCCCCATCCCTGGTAACCAACAAGGATTGTTACATTTTGCATGTGAATTTTTTCATGGGTTTTTACAATAGAGGTCTCATACAATATTTGTCCTTTTGTGATTGACTTATTTCACTCAGCATGATGTCCTCCAGTTTCATCCATGTTATGAGATGGTTCACCGATTCATTGTTCTTTCTCGTTGCATAGTACTCCATTGTGTGTATGTACCATAGTTTGTGTATCCATTCGTCTGTTGATGGACATCGAGGTTGTTTCCATCGTTTTGCTATTGTGAATAATGCTGCCATGAACATAGGTGTGCATATGTCTATTCGAGTGATGACTCTTATTTCTCTAGGATATATTCCTAGGAGTGGGATTGCTGGATCGAATGGTACGTCTATTTCTAGCTTTCTGAGGAAACGCCATATCATTTTCCAAAATGGCTGTATCATTTTGCATTCCCACCAGCAGTGTATAAGAGTTCCCGTCTCCCCGCAGCCCCTCCAACATTTGTTATTTCCAGTGTTTTTGATTCGTGCCAGTAATGCCGGGGTGAGATGGTATCTCATTGTGGTTTTAATTTGCATTTCTCTAATGGCTAGTGATCGCGAGCATTTCCTCATGTGTCTGTTGGCCATTTGAATGTCTTCCTTGGTGAAGTGTCTGTTCATTTCCTTTGCCCATTTTTTGATAGGATTGGTTGTCTTTTTGTTGTAGAGGTGTTGGATTTTCTTGTAGATTATGGAGATTAGACCTTTGTCTGACTTGTACTGTCCAAAAATTTTTTCCCAGTCTGTAGGTTCTCTTTTAACTCTTTTGGTGAAATCTTTTGAAGAGCATAGATGTTTGATTTTTAGAAGATCCCAATTATCTAGTTTATCTGTTGGGTTTTTTGTGTTGATGTTTATGGTTTGTATCCTGTTAATGCCATGTATTAAGGCCTGAAGTGTTGGTCCTATTTTTTCTTCTATGAATTTTATAGTTTGAGGCTTTATATTCAGGTCTTTGATCCATTTTGAAGTAGTTTTTGTATATGGTGTGAGGTATGGGTCCTGTTTCATTTTTCTACAAATGGATATCCAGTTTTGCCAGCACCATTTGTTAAAAAGACTGTCTTTTCCCCATTTGATGTATTTTGGGCCCTTGTCAAAAATCAGGTGACCGTAGGTGGATGGATTTACATCTGAGTTCTCAATTCTGTTCCATTGGTCAATGTCTCTGTTGTTGTACCAGTACCAGGCTGTTTTGAGTACTGTAGCTGTATAGTAGGTTCTCAAGTCAGGTAGTGTGAGTCCTCCAACTTTATTCTTCTTCTTCAGTAGTGCTTTACTTATTCGAGGTTTCTTCCCTTTCCATATAAAGTTAATAATTAGTTTTTCCATCTCTTTGAAGAATGTTGTTGGTATTTGTATCGGAATTGCATTGTATTTGTAGATTGCTTTAGGTAGAATTGCCATTTTCACAATGTTGAGTCTGCCTATCCATGAGCATGGTATGTTTTTCCATTTATGTAGATCCCTTTGGGTTTCATGCAGCAGTGTTTTGTAGTTTTCTTTGTATAGGTCTTTTATATTCCTGGTCAGATTTATTCCTAAGTATTTTATCGTTTTAGGGGCTATTGAAAATGGTATTGATTTCCTGATCTCCTTTTCATCGTTCTCTTTACTGGTGTATAGGAATCCAACTGATTTTTGAATGTTTATCTTGTATCCTGCTACTCTGCTGAATCTTTCTATTACTTCCAGTAAATTTCTCGTGGAGTCTTTAGGGTTTTCTATGTATAGTATCATATCATCTGCAAACAGGGAGAGTTTAACTTCTTCATTACCAATTTGGATGCCCTTTATTTCTTTCTCTTGCCTTACTGCTCTAGCTAGAACTTCCAGCACAATGTTAAATAGGAGTGGTGATAAAGGGCATCCTTGTCTTGTTCCTGTTTTCAGGGGGAATGTTTTCAGCCTTTCTCCATTAAGAATGATGTTGGCTGTTGGTTTTGCATAGATGCCCTTTATTATGTTGAGAAATTTCCCTTGTATACCTATTTTATTGAGAGCTTTTATCAGGAATGGGTGTTGGACTTTGTCAAATGCCTTTTCTGCATCATTTGAGATAATCATGTGATTTTTTTCTTTCCTTTTATTTATGTGGTGGATTACGTTGATGGATTTTCTAATGTTAAACCATCCTTGCATACCTGGTATGAATCCTACTTGGTCGTGGTGTATTATTTTTTTGATATGATACTGAATTCTATTGGCTAGAATTTTGTTCAGAATTTTTGCATCTATATTCATGAGAGATATTGGTCTGTAATTTTCTTTTTTTGTGATGTCTTTGCCTGGTTTTGGTATCAGTGTTATGCTGGCTTCATAGAATGAATTTGGAAGTGTTGCTTCCTCTTCTATGCTCTGAAATAACTTGAGTAGAACTGGTACAAGCTCTTCTGTAAATGTTTTGTAGAATTCTCCAGTGAAGCCATCTGGGCCAGGGCTTTTTTTGGTTGGGAGTTTTTTTATTACCTTTTCAATCTCTTCTCTTGTTATGGGTCTGTTCAGATTTTCAATATCACTTTGTTGTAGTTTGGGTAGGCCGTATGTTTCTAGAAATTTATCCATTTCCTCTAGGTTTTCAAATTTGTTGGAATATAGTTTTTCATAATATTCTGTTATAATCCTTTTTATTTCAGTTGGGTCTGTTGTAATGTCCCCCATTTCATTTCTTATTTGGGTTATTTGTGCCCTCTGCTGTTTTTCTTTTGTCAGTCTGGCCAGTGGTTTGTCGATTTTGTTGATTCTTTCAAAGAACCAACTTTTGGTTTTGTTGATTCTTTCTATTGTTTTTCTGTTCTCTATTTCATTGATTTCTGCTCTGATCTTTACTATTTCCTTTCTTCCGGTGGTTGTAGGCTTTTTTTGTTGTTCTCTTTCTATTTGTTTGAGTTCTGTAGTTAATGTTTTGATTTTGTCCCTTTCTTCTTTTTTGATATGTGCATCTATTGATATAAATTGTCCTCTGAGGACTGCCTTTGCTGTGTCCCAAAGGTTTTGGTATGATGTGTTTTCATTTTCATTTGATTCTAGGAATTTTTTAATTCCATCTCTGATTTCTTCTATTACCCATTGATGTGTAAGCAGATTATTATTCAGTTTCCATGTGTTTGATTTTTTTTCCTTGCTCTTTCTAGTGTTAATTTCTACCTTGATGGCATTGTGGTCAGAGAAGATACTGTGAATTATCTCAGCATTTTGGATCTTGTTGAGGATTGCTCTGTGGCCTAAGATGTGGTCTATTCTGGAGAACGTTCCATGTGCATTGGAAAAGAATGTGTACTTTGCAGCGGTTGGATGGATTGTTCTATATATGTCTATGAGGTCCAGTTGGCTGATTGTGTCCTTTAGGTCTTCTGTATCTTTGCTGAGTTTCTTTTTAGTTGTTCTGTCCTTTACTGAGAGTGGTGTGTTGAAGTCTCCTACTATTATTGTGGAACTGTCAATTTCTCTTTTCAGTGCTATTAGAGTTTTTTTTATGTATTTTGGAGCCCTGTCATTGGGTGCATAGATATTTATTATGGTTATGTCTTCATGATGGATCATCCCCTTAATCATTATATAGTGTCCTTCTTTGTCTTTTATGGTAGATTTTGTTTTAAAGTCTATTTTATCTGAGATTAGAATTGTCACTCCTGCTCTTTTTTGGTAGTTGTTAGCTTGATATATTTTTTTCCAACCTTTGATTTTTAATAAATTCACATCTTTGTTTCTAAGATGTGTCTCTTGTAGACAGCAAATAGATGGATCCTGTTTTCTTATCCATTCTGCCACTCTCCGTCGCTTTATGGGTGCATTGAGTCCATTTACGTTCAGTGTAATTATTGATAGATGTGAATTTGTTGCTGTCATTTTGTAGTGCTTTTTTTTGTGATGCTGAAGTTTGCTTTGTTCTTCTTACTCTCTTGTGCTGAGTTCCTTTTGTTTGTGGATTTTGTGTTCATTTCTTTTGTTTTTGTAGGTTTTGGTTTTGTTGAGACTTTATGTTTTTCATCTTTATTTTTATGAGTTGGTTTGTTAACTTTTTTTGTGGTTACCATGAATTTTACCCTTATCTTTATAATTTTGAAGCAGTCTACCGTTACTTGGTATCGCCTTGCCTTCTTCTCCTTTAGAAGGTTCTATACCTATGCCGTTTGTTCCCTCTTTCATTGTTTTGATGTTGTTGTCATCCTTTGATTGATTTCTCTGATTCCCTGTTGTATATCTTTTGTTTTTGGAAAGTCGTCTGTAGTTCAGTTCCTAGAATGGTATCTGGTTCATGTTAACCTGCGTCCTAGGTCCTAGGTCCTGCCTGAGGGCTTAAGCTGTTTGTCCTCAGATCGAAGAACTCCCTTTAATAATTCTTGTAAGTTTGGTTTGACTTTTGCATATTCCTTTAGTTTCTGTTTATCTGGAAATGACCTAATTTCACCATCAAATCTGAATGAGAGTTTTGCAGGATATATTATTCTTGGCTGACAATTTTTTTCTTTCAAGATTTTATATATGTCATCCCATTGCCTTCTTGCCTGCATGGTTTCTGCTGAATAATCTGAGCTTAGTCTTATTGTTTCTCCTCTGTATGTGACTTCTTGTTTTTCACGAGCTGCTCTCAGGATTCTTTGTTTGTCTTTAGTTTTAGCGAGTGTGAATATGATATGTCTTGGTGATTTTCTTTTGGGGTCTCTTCTATATGGGGTTCGTTGAGCTTCTTGGATGACCAGCTTTTCATCTTTCATGATATTGGGAAAGTTTTCTGTCAGCAGTTCCTCAATGATCCTCTCTGTGTTTTCTGTTTTCTCCCCCTGTTCTGGTATGCCAATCACTCGTAAGTTTTTGCTTTTAATTGTGTCCCACATAACTCTCAGGGTCTCTTCATTTTTCTTTGTTCTTTTTTCTGAGTTTTCCTGAAACAGAGTTGTATCCAAGTGTTTGTCTTCAGTTCCACTGATCCTGTCTTCCATGGTTTCAAATCTACTTCTCAGCCCTTCTATGACACCGTCCATTTCTGAAATCTTGTTGTTTATCTTTTGGATTTCTAATTGTTGTTTTTGTATAATTTCGAGTTGTGAATTTATTTTGGCATTTTGTTCTTGCATCATCTTCCTGAATTCTTCCAATTTTTTGTCTGTATTTTCCATAAATTTGTCTATTTTTTCCTCATGTTTGTCAGCTTTTTGCCTCAGTTCTTGGAAAATTCCGAGTATTAGTGATTTGAGTTCCGTATCAGGTACTTCTAGTGCATTTTCTTCCACAGGAGAATTATCTGGTGTTTTAATTTGGACGCCTATTGGAGGCATCTTGTCTTGTTTTTGTAAATGTTTTGATATTGTTTGCTGTTTTCGGGGCATTCAGTAGATATTTCTCTCGTTTATTGATTGTAGATTTTTTTTTTTTTTCGTTCTTGTGGTACAGCTGGGCAGATCTAGTTGAGGAGGAGCCACTGGGATGGGTTGCTTGTGGCACTCACCGCAGCCACCAGGACGGTCAGTAGTCAGTGCTGGGCAGGTTCCAATAGGGCGTGCCTGCACCGCTTGGTGATGTGATGTCTAGTGCACGGTGCAGGTAGGTAGGGTGCAGCGGGAAGATGGTTATGTGTGAAGCTAAGCGGTCGTTCTGTCTCCGACCAGATGCTCTGCAAGGCTGCTCTCCCGTTTGCTGGTCTCCGATAGGAATCCAAGATGGTGGATCCGCGCTGCGTTAGCTGGTAAGGAATCTCTGCCTGAGTCTCTCCTCGCTCTCCGTTCTCTTTTAGTATTCTCACTCCGTTTGGTGTTTGGCTGAGTTCTTTATCTCTTCATTTGGTGTTCTAGGGTTTCAGGATTGTTGATTCTCTGTTAGGCTTAGTTTTTCGGATCTTTGCTGTGGAGGGACGGCGTGGTGGTTCTGCCTAGAGCGCCATCTTGCCCCCGACCTGACTTTTAAGTATTTAGACTTAAATATGTGGGCCTTGTTTGTACTCTTGCCCTGGGCCCGTTTTTTTTATGCTATTTTGGGTCAAGTTTTCTGTCACAATAGATAGAGTCCTAATTAATAGAGTACCATATTTTATATCACCATGACCCTATTATAAGACATTTTAATTTTTTTTTTTACATTTTTATTGTCCAAATTAAATTCAAACTCAGAGTCTTAAATTCTTCACAATTCTGAAAGGCTACAGAAATTAATTTCCAACCAGAAACTTCTTAATAAATTTAATAAACAAAAAAAATTTCTCAAATATAACTTGATATCTATTGAAACTACACCTGTAATTTTATCACAAAACTACATGCTAAATTTCATAAGCATCATAGTATAAGATAAGAGAAAGGATATTACGGAAAGACTGGCAGAAATTTGGAAGTGTAATCAGAGTAATTCATCACCTGCCTGTCAGTTTGTCATACTTTGGTGGCTTGTGTGTTATTATGATGCTTAAAGCTATGCCACTAGCATTCCAAGTACCAACAGGGTCACTCAAGGGGGACAGGTTTTAGTGGAGCTTCTAGACTAAGACAGACTAGGAAGAAAGACCTGGCCATCTACTTCTGAAAATTAGCCAATAAAAACTCTATGAATCACAACAAATATTGTCCAATATTGTGCTGGAAGATGTAGGTACTCAAAATATACAATACCTACAACAATAGACTTGAGCATATCAACAATTGTGAAGACGGTATAGGATCAGGCAACAATTCGTTCTGTTACACGTAAGGTTGCCATGCGTCAGAGCCAACTCAACAGCAACTAATTGAGAAATTGTAGTTCTTAAGTGATAATCAGATACTTTGATACATACACATGGAAGATATCTAGGAACTTATCTACTCTAGATATTTTATATATATATACGCACACACATATATAAGTCTATATATATACATAGCTATATATATATATATATAAACCATAAGGTTTCCAAGGAGAGGCTAGTGGATTCAAACCGCAGACCTTTTGGTTCGCAGCTGAGCTCTTAACCACTGTGCAACCAGGCCTCCTATTTTATATAAGTGAGATTATATAATACTTGTCTTTTTGTGACTTATTTTACTCAGCATAATATTTTCAAGGTTCATCCGTGTTGTAGCATGTGTCAGGACATGTTTATTACGGTTATCGGGGTGAATGGGAAGGAGAGGAAAAGGAGAACTCTGCTCAGGGGATACCGAGCTTCTGTTAAGAGTGATGACAGAATTTGGGAACAGATAATGGTGACAGTTAAACAATGTGATAAGCATGTTGGTGACCTAATGTGACAGAGTAGAACTGCCCCCACAGGGTTTTCTGGACTGTAATCTTTACAGGAGCAGATCGCCAGGTCATTTCTCCCACAGAGCCACTGGATGGGTTTGAATTGCCAATCTTTTGGTTAGCAGCTGAGTGCTTAACCGTTGCACCACCATAAAGTCACAGAACTGTACATGTGAAAAATGTTGAAATGGCCAAATGTTTCATTACATATATATTTACCACAATACAAGAAAAGTAATATCCAGCACTTGCATTGAACTTCATAGTTTATAAAATGCTTTCAGTGGATTACCTGATTTCAGCCCCAAAACAACACTGTGGAATAGAAATAATTACTACCCCCATATCACAGATGCCAAAACTGAGACGCATTGACACTGAGTATATTGACTAGAGTCATGCAAACAAGAAGTTATGAATCTAGCCATGAGATGGTTTTTTTTCTTTTTCCTCACTACACTGTACACTCCGTCTGGACTGATTTCCCTGCCTGCTTTTCTCCGTTTCTTCTCCTCTGCGGCTGCATGTCCTAGAAAGAACTTCAGGGCCCCATTTGTACAGTGCTGGGCTCTCCCTACCACGCGAATAACAAGGCTGACATAGTTCCTTGGGTAAACACGAGAGAGAAGTGACAGTGATTTACGCCCAACGTGCAAACTTCTGATTACCAGTCAGCGGCCTGCTATGTAAACAGGTGTAGACTAAGATTTAATCAGTTTACACAGTGTTTAAATAATTTAATCTCTTCTCAGCACGGTGCTTGCGAATGTAAACGTTTAAGCCAGAACTGATGCCGACATTGTGATGCAAGCGTCCAGTTTCTCAGCCAGAAAAGCTGGTTGGACAAATGGCCCTTGAGTGCCCCTGCCCAGGGGGCAGGGAGGCTGGCTTCGGAGAGACGGTGAGGCACGCCAGAGTTCTGGGCGGAAGCGTCATTGTTCCCAATGCAATGCTCAGGGGTGGAGCCCAGAAGCTCATGATCAGCTCTGA
This sequence comes from Dugong dugon, assembly GCA_030035585.1. NCBI lineage: Eukaryota > Metazoa > Chordata > Mammalia > Sirenia > Dugongidae > Dugong > Dugong dugon. Next base: position 38,945,475 of record CM057469.1, on the reverse strand, counting down.
TCATCTCTCCATCCTTAATACCTCCTGGCCCTGAATCTTTTCTCTCTCCCTCAATTGCCCTTCGCTGTACTGTTCTGCAGATATCTGAGTGGGCTGCAGGTGAGTGAAAAGGGAGGCAAGACGAGAGAGTGAGAAAAGCAAGAACATAGTAGTCTGCAGGCTGGTTCTAATAACATTTTAACTTGGAGATTACCTGAGCACTCACTGTATTACCTGTCACTGCGTGCCTATGCAAATCCCTCCTAGATCATATTAAAATCACATGCACATGGGCTCTCAGTTGTCAGAAACTGTTTCCTACGCCCGACAGAGTCCCCTGAACCACAGAGTGCTGCCACCTATGAATTTGTCATCAGTACTGTTCAGGCTCTAGTCAGCCTGGCTCTTCCTTGGACTGAGAGGGTGGGAGGAGGCTTGCCCTTCCCCATCCACGTGTGAGCCCCCTCTTTCTCTGGAGTGAAGGCCCTGGGTGAGGAAGCCTTGGCTCTGTCAGCCCCATATTAAGACATCTGGGGATTGACCAGCGGAGGGACAAGTGTGAGCCAGAGAGCCAGTTTCCTGATCTTCTGCCTCCTTAGAGAATTCTGCTTACAAGCAAATGTGTATACCCTGGCATCCTTAGTAATACCATGGCTGTGATTTTCTTAGTTCCAAAAAAGAAAAAAAAGCTACTATGGTCAGGCTTTGTACTAAGTCCTGGGATAAGAAATGAATTTGATTTACTCCTGTCCTGACACAGTTCATGGTAGAAGAGAATGTGAGGAGCCTCGGCGGCACAGTGGCTAAAAGCTTGGCTGCTGAGCAAACGGCTGGCAGTTGGAATCCACCAGCTGCTCCTTGGAAACCCTACGGGGCAGTTCTACTCTGTCCTATAGGGCATCTATGAGTCAGAATCGACTTGATAGCAACGGGATTGGAGTTTTGGTTTTACTGAATGTGAGATGCTTCTTTCTCTTAAAGCTACCATTTATTGAGCAGCCGGCACATGCCAGGTACTGGGATGGATATACATTTTCTCACTGAGTCCTCACATCAACACTCTGATGCGGGCACTATCATCACTGTACAGACCCACATCGCTGACGAAAGGGGGGCCAGGATGTGAATCCCAGCATGAGTCTCTTCAAAGCCCTTTCTTGAAATTATGTTGCAAAGCTTGTGGTTTCTGAACTCCCTTCCCCCCAGGCTTCAGAAGAGGGCACTCCTGGCTTCTGGGTTTAGGAAGGTACACACAGCATCCCTGTCAGAAGCAAAGTTCAGAATGAGGAAGCAGAAAGGCTGCAGCTAAATTATATTGAGTATGTTTTACACGTATTAATTCATCTAGTCCCTGTATCAGCTCTCGGAGAGAGAGATTATTACTGTCCCCATTTTACAGGTGAGACAACTGAGGCAGAGGAAGACTTTCCAACATTCTACAGATAATCTGTCTGAACTGGGGACAACACCATGAAGTTTACCTCAGAGCTTGCAGAGTGTACTGATGAGGATGTTCCAGCACAGACCTGGATTTACATGGCATTTACAAGATTTGGGAAGCTCCTAACATCTTACTTTCAAGAAAAACAACAATTAGGAAAGATTTTTTTTTTAATTTTTTTTTTTTAAGCACCTAAATGAGACTGAGGAATCTCCTGTGAGGAGAGACTATTTTTATAGAAAGCACAGCTGGTCACCTCCTTGTCATGACTGGGGGATAGACATTTGCATATGAAGAGAGATTATACAGAAAAAACAACAAACAAGCAATAGACAATGAGAAGGTCTTAATATTATTTCTGTAGCTATGATTCTGGGATTTGAAAAGGAGGGAACAGGAGCAAAGTATGAGGGTAGATAGGACTGCAAGATCAGAAAACAGTTCAACTTACTTCTTGACTTTACTCTCCGTACTTTCTACCACGTAGTAGCCTGGTTTGCATTCATATCTGCAGACAGAGCCCACGTCATGGTTGCCCCGGAGGCAGTGAGGCAGGAGCAAGTTGGCGTTGGGGATAACAGGGGGGGCATCACACTCCAACTTGCAGTAGGCTTCCGGAAGGGACCAGAGCCCATCTTCAAGACAGGTCAACCACGGGCTCAGTCCTGACTCCAAGGAAGAGAAGCACGGCATGCTTAGAACAGAGAGCCCCAAAATCAACAACAATATAGTAACAGAAGAAAAAATGAAAACCTGTCAGCATACTGGCATTCTCAGAAAGTCACATTATTCTTTGTTGGACTACTTCTCTAAAATCTTAGGTCAAATGTTTACCCTCTATCTCTTCACCCACAGAGCATCCAATGTGGTCTCCTAGACAGAATAAACCAAAAAACAAAACCAGCTGTCGTCAAGTCACTTCTGACTCATGGTGACCTCCTGTGCGCAGAGTAGAACTGTGCTCCATAGGGCTTTCAGGGCTGTGACCTTTAGGAATCAGACAGCCAGGACTTTCTTCTCAGGCACCTCTGGATGGTCAAACAGCCAACCTTTTGGTTAGTAGTCAAATGAGTGCTTAATCGTTTTCACTACCCAAGGACTCCCATCCTAATAGAGGTCGGATAAATATTTCTTGACCTGATTCTTGAGAGAAGGGCTACCAGCCAAGTCATTATCTCCCTTCCTACCCACAATAATAAAAACATAGCAGCGACAATATCATGGAAAGCACTGTAATAATGGCAGATGGCACTTTTACAGTGCTTATTTTATGCTAGGCACTGTTCTAAATCATTTTACATGTTTAAGTTGTATAAACTTCAAACCTCAAACAATCTTATGAAATAGATACTGTTATTATCCTCCATTTTGCAGATGAGGACATTGGGATTAGGTAACTTGCTCAAGCATGTAAGGAACACAGTCAGGTTTGAACCAAGGCAATTTGGATCCAAAGTTCTGTGCTTACAAAAAGAAACAATCTTTGATGGTTACGAGGGATGGGGGTGGGGGGGAATACTAAACAGACAACTGATAAGTAGTAACTTTGGTGAAAGGTAAGACAGTACACAATACTGGGGAAGCCAGTGCAACATGTGCAAGGAAAGGTCATGGAAACTCCGTAGACACATCCAAACTCCCCTAGGGACCAAACTGCTGGGCAGAGGGCTGTGGGGACCATGGTCTCGGGGAACTTCTAGCTCAATTGTCATAACACAATTTATAAAGAAAATGTTCTACATTCTACCTTGGTGAGTAGCATCTGGGGTCTTAAAAGCCTGTGAGCAGTCATCTAAGATACTCCACTGGTCTCACCCCTTCCAGAGCAAGGGAGAATGAAGAAAACAAGATACAAGGGAAAGACTAGTCCTTTGGACTAATTGGCCGCAACTACCATGGCCTCCACCAGACTGAGTCCGGTACAGCTAGATGGTGCGTGGCTACCACCGCTGACTGCTCTGACAGGGATCACAAGAGAGGGTCCTGGACAGAGCTGGTGAAAAATTCTAACAAAATTCTAACTCACAAAAAAAGACCAGACTTACTGGCCTGACAGAGACTGGACAAACCCTGAGAGTATGGCCCCTGGACACTCTTATAGCTCAGTGATGAAGTCACTCCTAAAGCTTACCCTTCAGCCAAAGATTAGACAGCCCCATAAAACAAAATGAGACTAACAGGGCACAACAGTCCATGGACAAGGACCAGAAGGCAGGAGGGGACAGGAAAGCTGGTAATAGGGAACCCAAGGTCGAGAAGGAAGAATGCTGACATGTCGTGGGGTTGTTAACCAATGTCATAAAACAGTATGTGTACTAACTTTAATGAGAAACTATTTGTCCTATAAACCTTCATCTATAGGACAAAAAAAAAAAAAAAAAGTTCTGTGCTTTAAACACTGCACCATATGCCTCAGTAGATAGTATAATTCAAGCTTCCTCTAAGAGTCATCCATAGACTGTCCATAGTAGCAGACCTACTACATCAGAATCTCTCAGAGTTAAGGCTGAGGAATCTGCCTTTGTAACAAGCCTCCTAGGTAATTGTTGGGCACACCAAAGTCCAAGAACTCTTAGTGAGGCGAAAAGCAAGGTGTGGAGTCAGTTAGGGCAGGTTCCACTCCATCTTCATCTCTTACTAGCAATACCCAAAAACCGACTCATAGCAACCCTATAGGACAGAGTAGAACTGTCTCATAGGGTTTCCAAAGCTGTAAATCTTTACGGAAGCAGACTGCCTTGTCTTTCTCCCACAGAGAAGCTGGTGGATTCGAACTGCTGAACTTTTGGTTAGCAGCCAAGCACTCAACCACTGTGCCACCAGGACTCCTTACTGGCAGTGTAGCCAAGGACAAATTATATAACTGTTATCTCATTTATCACATGGAACTAAGAACACTTTGTTTTTAGGATTTTTATAAATATTAAGTAAAAAATGTGCATGATAAATGGTATTTTGATTGTTAATATTATCAGAACAACCGTATTAGTTGGCTTGACTGCAGGGTGTGTACAATCAATTAAAGGCAGAAGGAAAGTCTATGTTTCTTTCATTGATAATGTCCTGAGCCAGTGCATCCTTCCAGATTGTGAGGAATGGTTTTGCCCTTTTGGGGCTTTGCTGTTGTTATCAGAGGAGGGTGGTACAGCAGAACAAATAGGAGGGGCACCAAAGCAGGGAAGCACGAAAAGAACTTGCATACAGTTCCTATTGGCCAGACAATACCTTGAAGCTTGGCTGGTGGGACACAGGAGATTGAGCAGCGTTTGAGAAAGTCCGTTCCCTCTGAGCAGGAAAAGGTTGCATAGTTCACCAAAGACTGGTCTGGAATGCCGCAGTCAAGGGGCATGCAACTCACAGCCCGGTCCCAGTGCCCAGAGGAACATGTGAGCAGAATTTCCTTCTAGAAACAGAGAATTTTCCTATGTCAAGGTCACATAGAAAGGCATATCCAGATAATTTATAGGCTTTAGAAGAGCTCTAGAGATTATTTGTCCAAACATTTAAAACAGGTAAAATTGGTTTGTCTGTCCCCTTTGTGGTACCATATTGTTTTAATATATAGCCTCATATGGTTTTCAATGGCTGATTTTTTGGAAGTAGATTTACCAAGCCTTTCTTCCAAGCTGTCTCTGGGTAAACTTGACTCTTCAACCCTTTGCTTATCAGCTGAGCACATTAACTATTTGCATCACCTAGGGACTCCTAGTCTAACAATGCCAAGGTATAATCCTGATGAATGTAAGAGAATCATTACATGGACATGGTCCTCTAGCCCAGCTCCATTGGATGCCCTGCATTTGCTCCACTAGGTCTGTTATCTAACCTTTTCCATCCTGTTCTGGGCCCAGGGACGCCGGCCTGTGAGGAGTTCATGCCTTTGGCTTGTGCTTGGGTTCAGGCCCCGGGACATGCTAACAGGATATCCGTGAGAGAGGGAGTACAGGGAGGTTGGGGAGCTTGTCTACCTGGGGAGTTGCTATAGGCTGGCTGCATCCTTTGACGGCTTTCCCCACACGGCTCCTGCTCTCTCTGTGGGTTCTGCTAACTGCTCCCCACACTCATCCTTTCAGACCTAGAGGTGTTCACAGAGACCCTTTGCCCTGGGATACTGTACCATTTCCTTGTGATTTCCCTGTACCCTGACTACACCTCTATAAATAGCCCCTTTATTAAATTCTCAGAATCCTCACTGTTGAGCACGCCATCTATTTCTGCTAGGACCCTTACTGGTAAGCCAACTGACAATGCTACCGAACAGAACAAAACAAAACAAAAAAAAGCTTTTACTGAGAACCATGCATAGTATCTAAGAACTGGTGGCAGTTCATGCAGACAAGGCCCCTTCCAAACCGTGTGGAAATCAGAAAGATTCTAGCCATTTCCCTGTTCTTTTCAGTAGGTTAGCCCTAGAGTTGGTGTTGTTGTTAGGTGCTATCAAGCTGATTCCGATTCACAGTGACTGCATGTGACGGAGCAGAACTGCCCCACAGGGCTTTCTAGGTCACAACCTTCACAGGAGCAGATCGTCAGGTCTTTCTCCTGTGGAGCCACTGAGTTCGAAACACTGACCTTTTGGTTAGAAGTTGAGCGTTTAACCATTTGCACCACCAGGGCTCTTGGTTCTAAAGGACATTACCATTAATTAAACGGACTAACATTTACTGAGCACTTAGAAGGGCCGGGTCCTATACGAGGATTGGATAAGCCAGATGCCCTGAAGGAGCTAAAAACCTACCAGAGTTATAAGATACATGTTGAAACAGTGGCTCAAAATGTCTGAAGGAGGAATAATGTAAAGAAGGGGAAAGGTAAAGAGGAAGGGAGGAAAGGAACTAAAGAAAGAAAATGCAAAAGATATATTTTTACTGGTAATATCCTACCCCCTTCTATAACGATTTGAGAGAACATGACAAAAAGAATGCCAACAATAAAATCAAAGAAGTAGAAAATGGAGACCAAGAAGAAAGAAAACATAGATATGTAAAACTCAAACACTGTAATATATGTAATATGATGTAATCAATGTAAGTGTAGAAGTAAAACTGCACTATGGGAACTGGAGGGGCTGCTCCTCCTTGGGCAGGGAGGTAAAGAATTTGGAGCAAGTTTCAAAGCAGGTAGCGCTGTAGCCGGCCTTTAAAAGATGAGAAGGACTTCCTAGCAGCCAGAGGGAGGTATAGGAGGAGAAGGTGCTCAGATTGGGGGGAGAGGGGGAACAGAATGAGCAGGACCTAGAGACTTGTGAGCTCCTGGCTAGTTTGGGAAAAAGCACAGCAGTTACTTTAGCCACTGGTTACCGAAGACAGAGAGGGGAGATTCTGCGGCCGAGACAGCCTTCCCAGCAGGAGACCACAGTGGCTCCAAAGCCAAAGGTAAAATGACTGGTGAAAGCACCTGTCACTCCCTGACACCAACTCCTGGCTAGCGGCTCCTCCAGGCTTCCCAATGTTTCCCTGTTGCCTGCCAGAGGGACCCAGTTGAAGCCAGACACATTTTCCTGTTTAGCTTCAGTTCTTGCGTCAACAAGAAGCAATTATCCCCCGTCTTGTGATCACGAGCCGGGATTGTATAATTTCCTTAGTGGGGCCAGTCACAGGTGACGGGGCTGTCAGCTGACCACACCAGATTGTTGGCAAAGGAAAAACCCTCATCTTTTCTCTCCCAACCCAGATTCTGCCCCTTACACACTGATCACAGCCTGGAAGTCTGGGCTCAAACCACAATGATTCACTCATCATTGAAAGAATGTCTCTCAAACGCTGCATATATTGCCAGATTTTCTCCTTGCTTTATTAGGTATTGTCTGTTTCGTCCTGAGTTTCCTAATTTTAATGCCTTGCTAATGTCATCTTTCCTTCTCTCTCTGCCTTTCACTCTCTTTACCTGTCACATCAGCGGATTCAGTCTCTACCTTCTTTTTGCTCTTTTTCATTCTTTCTCTTTTCTAGTGTGACTACCTTTATCTGGGTTAAGATAGGTTTAAGAACAGGTGATAAGGACTCTGCCTTTCTGACCAAAGTAACTGACAACATCATTAGACCAAGAAGCTGGTGCCTCAAGACATATTGCAACTGTTTGTCTAGGCAGAACCTGAAACCAAAGATTGTGTCTTTAACCCTGAGCTTTTTCAGGTAAGGGTGATGTAAGAAATTGAAAATGGGTAATAGTGGCAGTTGCTCAACATGATGTACACCATTAATAACACTAAAGTGTACGTGTGAAAAATGTTGACATGGCTAATGTTTTTTTACATACATATTTACCACAAGTTAAAGGAAAAAAAAACAATGAGCCTGTAAATTCTGACCATCTCTAAGCAAGTGAAATTCTCCCATGGCTTCACAACCTGTATAAGGAGTCAACTGGTACAAAATGAAAAAGCATTCCCATCTTCCAAGCCGTTGGTATCTAGCCAACCAATCACGCTTCCACTCCTTCCTCATGACACCACAACTTTCCGATGCTCTCCTCATGCACCACTCATTATCCGTTGTCTGGTGCATTGTTTATCTCATCGTATGATATTTTCTAGTGGTTGATTGCAAGTTTAAAGTTCCTCTGTAGAGCATTGTAAGCTCTTTAAGAGAAAGATGGAAAATGGAATTCTTAGCTGGGAATATACCACCACTCTCAGAATAATACTAGCCAAGAATTTAGAGTGCTATGTACCTATCATTTTACTAGAAGCTTTATGTACCTATCATTTTACTAGAAACTTTTTTATTTTTTCCATTAGTCATCATCATACCTTAATGAGATAAATACTTCTGTTTTAATCATTTTATAAAAGTTGAAATGGGCTTAAAGAGGTTAATTTTGTCTTGTTTTTTCGTTTGAAGTTACAAATCTAGCATGCAATGGAGCCAAAATTTCATTCCAAATTGGTCTTCCAAATCTGCTAGTAGAAATTTGGGAATTTGAACCAAAGCTAGATAGAATGCCCATGTTAACAGATTTACGGCTTTTTAGAGAGAAAATCAAGCTCTCCTTCCCAGCCTTCTTACAGGAGGGTTGGGGGGCTGAACAGTGAACCATAGATAAGCTGATTGAAATCTCTCTTCTCTCTAAATTGTGGACACGTCTAAACAGTGGCATCGTCATCTTGAGGCAAAAGTGGGGGACGTGATTTCTGATCGGAAGACAAAAACAAGGCAGAAGAATAGAGTAAGCCCTTCCCTAGTTAATCAGAATTGCGCATGCTCTTACGTACCCTGCATGTCTATAAAACCCGCTTGTCCTGGCTTGTTAGAGTCCTCATTTTTCCTTTCAAATAATTTAAAAACACCTGCCCTTCCCCAGCCCAGCCAAGGAGAAGAGCATGAGTAGCTCTCTTACCAGGAACTTGGTCCTGTTGACCATGGACTCCAACTCACCTGCATGGGCCTGAGGTACCGCCCGCTCCTGGCCTGAAGGGCAAACCCCCGTTCACAGGTGACAGCACACTTCATGTGACCTGGGCCACCAGAGGTACAATTCACTGCATCCGTGTGATCAAGCAGCAATGGTGCACAGCTGCCCTGCTCCCCACAAGGCTGATGGACACAGCTGGGAAGGATAGAAACAGAAGGCTCTTAGGGCTGGCTCCAAACCAACAGTGACTTTACACCTCCCGCTGGGAAGTACCTCTAAACCAGGGAGAACAATTATTCTCCAAAACCTACGTTAAACTCGTCACCTCCTTCTATATTTCCTAGAAACATGAACAGTGGTAACCGACTTCTGTGGCTGTCACAGGAGGAACTAGATTTAGGTGATGGGGTGAGGTAAGGGAGTGCCTGAGAGTCCTGCACAGTTTCAGAAATGAATTGATCAGGGAGTGAGTAATACTCGAAATATTTGACATGGTTCCAGGAAATATAGTTTAGGAGCTGAATGCTGGAGGCCCCTGGCTGTGTCGGGCATTAACCTTTTATTTTTTGGATCACAAGGAGGTCCCAGGAGGCCTGTATGAAGGGCCTGGGTATCTGGGATGACAGAAAGGGCAGCATCTATTTATTGATAGGGAGTACTGGGGGCATAGTGGTTAAATGCTCGGCTGCTCACAGAAAGGTCGGTGGTTTGAACCCACCAGCCACTCTGTGGTAGAAAGATGTGGCAGTCAGCTTCTGTAAAGAGTGCAACCTTGGAAACCCTATGGGGCAGTTCTACTCTGTCCTCTAGGGTTACTAGGAGTCAGAATTTGACTTGACAGCAATGGGTTTCGTTTCTGATTTACCGATGAGTAAGGATATATTTTAACAACTGGCACAGCCACAAAAGTACCTGCCACTGAGAATCAGCACTGGTTGATCAGAAATTGAGCCAGGATAGGCAGAGGAAGCTCACAGATGCCTGGTACAACCAGAGACATCATCTCAAGCAAAGGAAAAGTACTGCCTGGATTGCTGGGATCAGTTAACCAGGAAAAGGAGAGATATATCAACTCCCCAGAGTTCAGAGAGACTCAGCATGGAGTCAGCTTGGACTGGAACCACAACAAGGATGTGATGGAGCAAGAAGAAGGCGACCCTCTTACCAAGACAGAACAACAGAGGTTAAAAATTAGAGCACTGGCCTCAGGCTGTCTGGGTCTGAATCCTGGCTCTACCATTTACTAGATGGGTGATTTGGGGCAAGTTATCCATTCTCCAATGTATTCGCTTATTCCCTGTAAAATATGGTTAATGATGGTATGTACCTCACAGTCAGGGTAAAATGATTTAATTCACGTGGGGTATGCAGAACAATGTCCAGAACATAAAAGTGTTCCATAAATGTTAACTATTGTTAATATTAGAGACTTTGGGCATGATGAACTAGATTTAGGCAGCCTCAAGCAGTCTAAATGCATAGATGTCAAATTACTTTAAAGTTATGTTCTCTAAAGGAATTTTGAACAGTAAGGAAGTTCCTCTCCCTTTCCTAATTCTTAAGTTGATATACACAATTTTTTATTAGAAGTTTAAATTGTTGCAAAGGATAGAATGCTAGCACATTACAAACATTGACATTAAAATAAAACCGCTACATCACTTTAAAAAACTATTCTATGGAGCCTAAGCTATCATAGTGATGTCACATCCACCATCACCCATTTTAAAAATATGTGAACAGCAAAAGATTCAAGCCATCCAGTCTGCATCTTTCCTTTTTCTCTTTGAATTCATATTTTCATTCCATTTACACCACAGAGTTTTATCTTAATAAACTATATTTTTATGCCTAGAAGTCTTTAATTGATCATTCTAGCATGTTTCTTTGAACCAAAATTTCAAGTGTTAAAATTTTCCTTCAGTATTGTTTTATCATTATAATTATTATTAGTTTACAAGTGATCAAAACAACATTAAAATATTACAGATTTTCATCAATTATCATTATCTATAAGAAATAAAATTTCATTGGAAATTCATCTTTTAATGAGATGTTTGGAATCTTTTTTTCCCCAATGAATTCATGCATCCATTCATGGACATTACTTATTGCTAGAATAAGATAAGGTTCAGCATCAATTCTACTTGTATTTTTATAGATATGAAGCTGGGAAAACCTGTCCCCATTAATAAACAGAGGGTAATGAAGAGACTTAGGTTGTAACAATATTCCTTAATTCTTTAACTCTTTCCAAGTTTCCCACATGTTCCATTTTCTCTCCTCCCCTCATAGCTAGTTATGTGGACTGAACAAACAAAATGTTTGGGAGCCTAAAGACTTTTAAGTTAACTTACAGAAATTTCTGTAAATCATACACATCCTCAGTGCCCTCTTATAATCTCGACACTTAAATGATTTGAGCAAGGACATCCTTTAAACTCCTTTACAAGTAGGCATAATCCCCAAGGTTGCATCCTTGAACTTCTTCTCTATCTTGTTTACCTCGATCGCTGGTTCTCTTTCACCCTCGTTCTCACTCTTGCTCTTTTTTCTTCTATCTCTCTTTTATTCTTATTGCCTTTGACAAGAAGACTTTGGTATCAGTCCTTATATAATTCCCAGCTCTGCCACTTAGTGCCCGGTGACCATAGAAAACTCCTTAATCAATCCAAGTACTCATTTCCACCATTAATAAAATGCGGACAATGATACAAGCTACTTTATGATGATGTTGTAAGGATTATATGGTAATGCTTCTACAACACCTAGAAGAGAGGAGGGAATCTCTGGGTGGTACAAATGGTTAACACGCTTGGCAGCTAATTGAAAGGTTGGAGGTTCAAGTCTACCTGAGACATCTCAGAAGAAAGTCCTGGCCACCTACTTCCAAAAAATAAGCCCGTAAAAACCCTACAGAGCATAGTTCTACTCTGACACCCATGGAGTTGCCATGAGCTGGAGTCAATTCAATGGCAACTGATTTGGTTTTTCGTCAGCAGAGAATAAAAATACAGTAAAAGTTAGTTGCCATATCACAAACGTTGCTTTTGTTACTTTTGCCCACTCCCATTACCTCACCTGTCACCTCTGCTGATATATCCCTCACCTATAATCCATTTCTGAGGTCTCCTTCTTCCTCCCTTCATTTCCAAGTGTTACCTAACTCTCTCTCTTAGTGCATTTGCTGTATTCAAAATCAAGCACATCATCTCCCAATGCCCTTGCAAATGTGTCTCAGCATCTGTCTTCATGGTTTGCGTGAAGGAAGATACCACATTTACAGCCTGCCCTGATGAACCTTGGGCTCATCTTAGACTCCTTCTCTCCCCACCTGCCAGGTTCTGGGCTAGACCAACCTACAGAGTTCACAGCTAGAGTGATTCCTGTGTCCCTCTACTTCCTGTCATTCATGCTCAGTCATCTTACCCAAGACCTTAACTTGGCAGCTGGGCCTGAGCCTATCTATGAAGTCTACTAATTGATGTATTCAGCCATGCTTCTTTCCATTACAATCAATTCCACAACTCTAGGCTTGGTTAAGGTGCCCTGGTGGTGCAATGGTTAAGTGCTCCACTGCTAACTGAAAAGTCAGCAGTTCAACCCCACCAGCTTCTCTGTAGGAGAAAAGACCTGGTGATCTGCTCCTATGAAGATTACGGCGTAGGAAGCTCTATGGGGCAGCTCTACTCTGTCCTATAGGGTAGCTATGAGTCAGAATCAACTTGACGACACACAACAACAAGGCTTGGCTATCTTCCTAAGTAGACTGTCTTATCACTAGACAGTGAGCTCCTTGGAGGTAGACCTATGTTTTTACTCATTACTGTATCCCCAGTGCCAATAACAATGCCTGTCACTATAGTAGGCTCTCTATAAACGTTAGCTGAATGAATGGATGCACGATTATTCTGATAAAAGCGGTCTTCTCTGCATCCCCATCATCTACTGAATTAAATACAAATTCCCTGTTCTGGTATTCAATGCCTTACAAAATCGAGTCTCCTCTTACATCCAGAATCAGGCATAGTACTAGTATAGTTGATTCTGATTAATGGCGACCCGATGTGTGGCAGAGTAGAACTGTGCTCCATAGGGTTTTCAATGGCTGATTTCTCGCAAGTAGACTGCCAGGCCTCTGGGAGGACTTGAACTGCCAACCTTTTGGTTAGCAGTCAAGCACTTCTGGGTTCCAGTCTCATCTCTGCTACATTGGGATGTGACCCTGGACAATTTACCTTCAGAAGCTGTAGTTTCCTCAGATGTACCTCAAGAGAGAGTTGTTGTGAAGATTATAAAAAATTATGTGAAGTGTTAGTATGGTGCCTGGCACATGATAGGAACTCAAAAAATGAAAGCTGTTGCTGTTATTAATTTTCTCCACCACTCCACTGCCAATTGCCCAGGTTCCACCCACAGTGGCCTGTCCACTGTCACATGTATCCTTTGGTTTTCCCATTTCGGTACCTTTACTCAATTTGTTGAGATTTCCAAAAGGCCTTTCTTCCCTAAGAAGCCCCTCCAGATATCGCCCCCCTTTCATCCTCCCAGCTGAATTAAAAAAATAGCTCCCTTTTAACATTTCTCTCTATCTTGTGTCATAGTCAATTATGCATTTGCTTGCTTATTCCTTGGTTCGTTCATTCATTCATCCTTTTATCCACTAGGCAATTGGTAGATGAGTGTCTCCTAAATGTTCATCCCCTAACTAGATTATGAACTTCTTGAAGACAAATACTGATTCTTACCCACTTTTATATTTACCGTAACCCTTGCTATAGTAGACACAATAATTATTTGCTGAATTAAATTTGTTCATATTACAGACAACAAGGTAAGTCAATGGCTATCAAAATGGGAAATCTGTTAAATTTTTAAATGATACACGAGAATCTGAAATACACATATTTCATTCTCAAACAATGATTTAACTATCATTCATTCATTCATTAATAGGCATATACTGAGCACTTACTGTTTGCAAGGCACAGGTTTGAGTACTGGGGATATAATAAGGACCATGCCCTTAAGGAACTAAGTCTAGTGTAAGTTACAGTCTAGTCCAAGAGACTATTAGGATAAACTTAATGTAGCATTATCTTGTTCTTGATGCTGTGGCCAGTGCTGCTAAATATTAGCCAAAATGACTGCTGTGAATCTTGTCATCATTAATTTGCTCTGTTTGCCCTTGAATTGTATTAATGATCAATGACTTTTTCAAAGGGTTGGGCAACAAGAGAAGAAAGTGGAAAGTAAAATATCATTGAACATGAACACACAGCCTCAAAATAATTGAGAGTTGATTAAAAGCACTAATCTGAATGTGCAAAAGTTTCTGTCCCTGATCTTGTACCCATTGGATTTAGATCATATGTCAGTGACATTTTTGTTTCTTTTTCATGTGTTTGTTAGTGATTGGATGGAGGGATTGGAGTTGAGTGGCGTAGAGCAAATTTATTTACTTTGTTAAGCCCTGGTGATTCCCTATCATGATGTGGTACCCTCAGACTCACTTCATGGGGCCTGATGGAAGAGAAATATATAAGTTGTAGGGAGACTGTTAATTGGCAGCATGGATTCCCCCAATCCCATGCTGATAACTGGATATGTAACATAGGAAATAAATCTTTGTCTCTGAGTATTTATTCAGCTTATCTGGATAAAGGATCTAAAACCTAAGTATTCTCCATGGGATGCAATCAGAACACCTCATTTAGGGATGCTAAAGAACTCCAATCTCCATAGATGCTACATGTTGTTGAGGCCCACAAAACATAGTATTTTCTTCAGTGTGTTGAGCAGTAAGTACTAGAAAACAGAGACTAATTAACAGCTCTGATTCATGTCAGCTCATCGCCAAGAAATTAATGTGAACTAGCACGTGCTGTTTTTCAGTGACTCCATCCAATTAATGCATGTCATCATTGAGGACAAATATGTGCTGAGACAAGACACAAAACAAATACTCTGAATGAGCCTCCTTCCATCAAGATGGGGTTCCATTAACTACTGTTGCTATGACAACAAGTGTGAGAAGTCTAGCCAGCACTGGCAGCAAGGAAAACATAGTGAGACAGGGGAGCATACAAGAGGGGAAGATGACATGAAATAAGACCAAAGAGAAAGCACCAAACCCAGACCTGTTTATGAAGTGAGAAATGGTTTCAGGGCAGCTGCTGCAAATTCTTTCACTAGCTTATATTTCCATTTGCTTCCTTTTTGAGGAATTTGTTTTATGAGGATGGTGTTTGTCAGGTCGTTAGCTTCTGATGGCATCTGGTACGAATTGTAGACTTCTCCCCTTGCACCCCAACCCCAACCCCCCTGCCGTGTTTCTCTTCCACTACAGACACTGCTTCTCTGAGCAAAGTTTTTGTGTTCTCCATTTTCCCGCCCTCCTGATACGCTCTCCTTTCTGCCTAATGCCATATAAGCTCCACTATCATAATGATAATGCTAGTCATAAAAATAATGACTCTTAAAACTTCTCAAAAGCTTTCTTCTTACGGTTTTTGGACAAATGTTAATGAAAGTGGCGGGAGTGAAGCCACATAATGCTTCAGAGGGTGGGAAGTTAGGTATTTATCTTGGTTTGACATACAAGGAAAGTAAAGCTGTCTGGAGACTGGCTGGAGGCCACACAGAGAGTCAGAGGAAAATCCTCGGGCTAGACCTCAGAGCCCTCACTCTCAGGGCCAGCCGAGACCACGAGGCCATCTCCTGAGGGACAGGGTTGCTTTCCTGTTGCTTTCTTTTGACAAAGCAGCCTAGGCCAGAGTAAGCCAAGAAACTCCTCAGCAGGATAGGCTGGGAAAAAGTATAGACTATGTTTTCTTTAAACTATAGCAAACTAAATTGGCAATGTTTGTCCAATCACCACTCTCTACAAGATGCTACATGTGTTTCCTCCTGTGGAAGCACCTCCTCGCCCTTCCACCCATTTTTTCCAGACCTTCTTCGATACCCCATCGCAACGTGTTTTTGGGTAAAGATGTGATGAACCCATTGAGATGTGATTCACAAGTATTTCCATTTTAACAGGGACAAAGTTTTAAGCCAAAGGAATGAGTTTTTTCATGGTGGAATTTTAAGCCAGTGGGCTGGAAGAAGAAGCACGTCAAGCCCTTAAAAGTTACATTATGTACGTGGCCAGCTCTCCACAGGGATTGTCCCCAATTCAAGTTTTCCTTTTTACCTCTTCCACTTCTTTTATAGGCCTCTATTCTCTCTATCTTCTGATCCTTATTGCCCAAAGTCATTTTGTTTGAGGGCTTTAAGAAATGCTCTCTACCTCTTCAAAATGTATTTTAACCCTGGACTCTTCTCCTCAAAATATATGTAATCTATTCGTAAACACACCAGCGTGATCCTAGTACTGTCTTGCCATAGGATGTGTGTGTCCTTTCTTGGATAGGTCTGTGATGATTCTGTATTTTGGAAATCGTTTTGGCACAGTTCCGTAAAAGAGTGGTCCTCTTATGGCATAAGGCAGGCTGTCTTAACTCTAGCTCTGCATTACAGTACTCATCTGGGGAGCCTTTAAAAAATACAGATAACCAGGTTTGGCACCCTAGGGATTTTGATTCTGTAGTCTTGGGGTGAGAGCTGTGATTTTTGTTGCTTGTTTTTATTGTCATATATATATGACAACATTTTCCAATGCAACATTTGCATCTGTGATGTTTTTAAGTTTCCAAGTTTTTCATGTCCACCAGGAGTGAAATCCAGTGCCATAAAGATCTGATTATATGCAATCTGAAAGATATATCAATAAATTCCATAAACTAAGACTATAAAATAGCAAGGTTGATTCCAGAAGGAGAAACTGGTCCCAATGTTTGATTATTATGCTTGAATGAATTAATCACAAATTATCACCTAGAAGCCGCAGCATATATCAAAAGCATAAAGCATTTGCCCTGTTCTGAAGACACTTTGAACACAGCTGAAGAGAGAAAATAATTAAACCACGTGTCACTGATTATAACTACATGGCTGTTTCAGAGAAAGTTTCATTGTGGGATTTGGTTCACCCTCAGTGAATGAACAAGATATGGAAAGGGAAAAGGGGACATGGAGGATACTCCTGAAAAGTTACCTCCGAAGCTTTACAAACAGAACACATGGAAAGGTAGCACTCTCAAAACCTGGGCAAAAACACCATTTCCTCCCTACCACTGTGAAAAAGAGGAAGACCCTCAATGAGATGGATTGACACAGTGGCTGCAAAAATGGGCTCAAGCATTTCAACGATCGTGAGGATGGCGCAGGACCAGGCAGTGTTTCATTTTGTTGTACATAAGGTCGCTATGAATCAGAACCAACTCGACAGCACCTAACAACAACAGCTGTGAACTAAATAAAATTCAGTATATGCAAAACCCAAAAACCTGCTGCTGCCTACTCAATTTTGACTCATAGAGACCTTACAGGACAGACTAGAACTTCCCCATAGGGTTTCAAAGGCTGTAATAGATTACGGAAGCACACTGCCACATCTCTCTCCCACAGTTCAACTAGTGGGTTGGAATTGCCAAACTTTAGGTTAGCAGCTGAGGGCTTAACCACTGTGCCACCTGGGCTCCTTTCAGTACAGTGTGTGCAGATATCTTAAATTCTGTCTAGCAGATTTAGAGAACCCTATATTGAAAGGTGAGACCTGGTGGTGCAGTGGTTAAGAGCTAGGCTGCTAACCAAAAGGTTGGCAGTTGGAATCCATCAGCTGCTCCTTGGAAACTCTATGGGGCAGTTCTACTCTGTCCTGTAGGTTGCTTTGAGTCAGAATCGACTTGATGGCAATGGGTTATTTATATATATATATATAGAAAGGAGTCATCATCTCCATCCGAAGATATATTCAAGGTCAAGTTCACAAAGTCTTCCTATACCTTTCAGTGTTTAGTGAGGGACAGGGTAAGGCTGATACCAGGAAACAGACATCATTCTCTGATGACCGAGTGTCAGACCCTCTAACAAACCTTCCATGAGCTGTCCCCAGGGGATGCCAAACTTGACACCTCTTTTGATTTTTTTCATTTCTTGAGGCTGCTACAGGGAAGTTGTTATAGCTTACAGCATAGGTCTACTCTTGAGAAGCTGGCCAGTTCCTGATGAATGGGTAATGTCCTGGCTGTTCTGCCCCCAGCTGCCCTGAAGCTTTGCTCCAATGTTGCCCTAAGGGTCCAAGCCACTCTGGAGGAATTTCAGGAGGCCATGACAACATTCCAGAGTTAATCAGAATCTGTAGTGACACCTTTGTTTCTCCTATGTGAGTGTCACTTGAAGATCATGGGCTAAAGATGCCATTTCCATAATGTGACTACTGGGGGGTGAGGAAGACTTTTAACAACCATCAGCATATCGTAGAGGAACCACAGCTTGCTAAAAGTGAGATAATTTAACCAAAAATTCCTCATATTAGAGAGAGGTAACTGAGCCCAAAAGGAACGGCCGGATATTCCAGAACTTCCTATCTCACTAAAACTGCAATGCACAACAAAGAGGCATTTAATTGGGCTTTAGCACAAACTCAGTATCAGGATGACATCAGCCGTAGTAAAACTAAATCCATTGCCGTCGAGTCAATTCCAACTCATAGTGACCCTACAGGACAAAGTAGAATTGCCCATAGGGTTTCCAAGGCTGTAATCTTTACGGAAGCAGACTTCCACATCTTTCTCCCGCAGAGCAGCTGGTGGGTTCAAACTGCTGACCTTTTAGTTAGCAGCCCAGCGCTTAACCATTGTGTTACCAGGGCTCCTTTCAAGCTCTAGTAGCACTCATGAATTTTTATACAAGTTAGTATCCCACCCTCCATCAGTTATCCAGAGATACTGACTACAACGTGATATCTAGAATCTAGGTTAGTCCAGGAGAAATTCTGGCATCTGCACCACAATTTTTCAGAAACAGCGTGGTATGATGGAAAACTAGTAGATCAAGGTCCATGTGACCTGGGTTTTGGTCTTGGCTTGCCCTTGCTTAGCTCTATGACCCTGGGGCAAGTCTTTTAACCACTCTGGCCCTCTATCTGCAAATTTGTAAGATGACAGGGTAGAACTAGGTTCTTTCAAAGGTCCCCTCCAGATCTAACATTGTATTTGATTTCATAGATGAAGTGATGGCGGTATTGGATGGGAGTACAGAAAACCCAACAATGGGCAGGATGTGGTGGAGAACCCAAGCAAGGCTTTCTCACAAGCTTTCCTGCCCAGTGTAAATTTTTGCTTATGGTCACAACTTTTCTGCTGTTAAGTTAAACAAAATATTGCAATTCATTTATCCAAGAAGTGTCACCATTGACTAAATAGCACTCCCCGCATTTTCTCTAGAAACAGCTCTTTTAAGGTTAACTAGTAAAACAGGATCAGATTTCTCTCCATTTCTCCACTGTGTTTTATTGATTCTTATTGAAATAAGACAATGTAGGCTAAGAAGGAATGTATGCTCAGGATTTGGCAGCAGATAGGAATAGGATGTACAGAATTTAGAGTGGACTGGAAGAGATGGAGTCCTCATTAATCTTCCCACCATCAACTGCAAAATCAAATGCAATGACAATAATAGCATTCATCCTTAAAGGGGTTTGCGATTTCTCCAAGGCAATACAAAAAAAAAAAAGGTCTCCACTCTGGCTGCCCAGTCTCCCATATCCTCACCTCTGGCTCCATCTTCACGCTAGAGGACAGGAACTACAGCAAATTTTTTTTATCATATCATATATACCAGATCATATATTTTTTTTTATCAGCCTTCTTAGGCTGGTGTTTTACTGAAAAGCCATACCAACTGTGAAGGGAAAATTAATTCAAGTTCTTCTGTGAAGATTCACATCTGAAGGAAACAGAGGAATCTCAGCAGTAATTCTGATTCCTTCCTCAAATGGTAGAGAAATGAAGAATGATTGCACCAAACCGACCTCTCCTTCCATACCTGCATGCTGGAAAAGTGGAGGTTCCCCTGCTCCTTTCTTTAAATCTCAGCACAGAGGCTGGCCTCTCAGAATAGCCCTGTCGTGAGATGTGTATCTTGTCCTAAAATGTGACCTATTTGTAAATTCAGGACTGGACTCTGGTGGCCTCAGTACTGGATAAGTTGCTTTACTCATTTATAATTCTGGGCACAGTTTTTCCTATGCCTAGTTCCAAATGCCCCCTGTCCTTATAAAGAGAAACACATTTGCATCACACAGCCAAGAGTACTCCCTTTCAAAAGCCTCATCCCACCAAATTTCAGAACCCATGATTTTAATGTAGATTAGAAAATATGTGGAATACCAGAGGAAGAGTCAAAACAATTGCTGGCTAGTACACAGAGAACGTGCTTCCAATCGCTGACCCAGGGAAGCAGAATCACCAGTTTGAAATAAGAAAAAGAAATACATATTGGTACGTGCTTTTATTTTTCCAGTTTGCAAAGACAGTAACCATCTCCATGTGGGGCATTTCCTAATGAGGAATTATCACTGGAGCCCTACAAATGTCTGCACTGCTGATTCCTCCTTGCCTACTATTCATCCCTGGGCATCAATTAAACTATTAATCTGGGAGTGACACTCCCCCAGCGCCATTCATAGGCTGAGCCTGGGGAATTGCGACATACATGTAGTTAAGTGAGGGAACAATAGAGTCCAGTGAACAAAGTTTAATGGGCAGAAGATTCCAACTGTGTCATTTCTATAACAGTACCTATAGGGCAGGAAGAAGGGGCTATACCTAAACTGTGAGTAAACTGAGGTCTTGAGGATTTACAATCAGCACCTTGAACGAATCTAAAATTCACATACAGAAGTAGAACATTAAACAGGTACCTTTGGGACTCTCCCTCTCCCCTCTTGGCTTCCTTTCACTGTAAAGTTTTTAGACTCCCCAACAGAAGCTTCACATTGTTTTCATCATCTTCTAATTCCAGACTGTGCCAGATCTCATTGACATCAGATTTGGGGTATTATTCTCTTCTCCTCTGCTCTTCCTAGCACTCTCCAATCTTGCAACATAAATGGCCCATTTGCTTATGGAGAAAAGGAAGGCCAAAGAAGGCAAAATCATGTGGTGAGACTGGATGATTCAACCAAAAGTGAGAGACAGGGGTCTGGACATTGGGCTTGCCACCACTCCAGTCACCAGACTTGCTCTCCCTCCAAGGTTGCGTCTACACACACAGAACCAGACACGACCTGAGAGTCATTCCATCCAGAGCTTATGGTCAAATCAGTCAACAGTGTCTTTCTACTTGGCCGACTGGCACAATGACAGAACCCTGGAAATATTGTTTTTATTTTGTATGCTCTCTCCACCAGCTGCCATGAATACAGACCATGATGACAGAGCCAGCCTTGAGCAATACTGGGAAGAGGTGACATTTTCAACTCAGCCCTCTTTTCAGCACCACTTTCTCTATTTCTCTGATGAGGCAACTGAGTCCAAAAGAAAGGACGTAACTGAGGTAACTGAGGCCATCAGAAACTTCCTGATGCCTGCACTAGGTTCATCTCAGCAGGGCCCTAGTCTACTTTTGAACTGTCAAGGTCCATAAGAGAATGCCTCTAGTATAAATAGTTGATCAAGACTTAAAACATTTCTACTTCCCTCAGAGTTAAGAGACCTAAGACTGTCAAGACTTGAAGAAAATAATTCCTAATGGTGGAATTTCAGACACTGTGATAAGTCACTGGGGAGTCTTTATTTTGAAACAATTCTGTTCCTTGGAGGTGGAGTCCAGCCTCAATTCTTCCTAAAGCTGGTTGTGCCTGTTGCTAGCTTTTGATTGAAAGCTGCCACCCAACTGGCTCTCAGAATGTATCCCACTAAGGAAATCTCAAACAAGGTAATATTTTAACAAAGGCTATTTTTAGGATAGTCTTAGCCGTGCTCCAGTAAACCCCAGATGAGACCACTTCTATGGCCTTTTTACTTTTCTTCTACGACCCCATGAGAACAAACAGTTGAAAAGACAAGTACCTCACAGTGCCCGCCCTCCCCAGAAAGCAAACCTGTTGTTCACCAAGCCAACCATCATCAGCCAGGGGAGCCAGAATTCTCTCCAGTGGGTTCTTCTTCCCTCTTATATTATGGATAAACCATTCTGGGAAAAAGAAGTTAGGCAAGAAATCTAGGGAACAATTGAACAGCTATAATTCTTTCCTTGCTTACAAGAAACCAGGCAGAAACAAAAACAAATTCAGCGTTAATTTGCTAAACTGCTTTAGGGAAGAAGATAATCAGATGAGTAGAAAAGCAATACATATTTCATTTCCATGGTGCCTTTCCCAGCAGCAAGAGACAACACTTCCCATCACCCCAGGGCATTAAAAGGAAACCCTCTGCTAAAAATAAAAGACAGGAGCCAGAAAATAAACAAATGCTTTAGCCTGCAGGCCCTAACAAAAGAAAGGAAGGAGCCTTCCATTTCACAAATTTATTAGAAGAGAGGTGACCCAAAGAACCCGTAGGACTGAGCAGAGGAAGAAGGGGCCTAATCCAGGTGCAGGAGGAGGGGAAAGAATTGGTATTTCAAATCTGAACTCCAAATAACTAAACCACGGTAAGAATTAGTAAATCAACAGCAAAGAGGGTTCCAGAGCATAATGAAGCATGAAGCAGAATGACAGATAATAGAGAAGGAAAGATCTTATTACCAAGACCAGGCTCAGAGACTGATTATAGTAGGGATGAAATGCCAAGGTACTGAGTTGTGCTCTTGGCTGTGTGGTCCTGGCCTGGGGCTCAGAATCCTAATGATCTAGCCCCAGCTCTACCCTTAACCTACCGTATAACCAGGAAAAGAACATTTTTACACCTGAGTCCCTGCAACCCCAAAATGGAGAACATAAGTCACTTCTTCCCAGAAATTCTCTGGGGATGTTTAAAACTATAAAAGTGAAGAGCAATGGAAAAGTTGCTTTCCTTCCTATCACTTCCCTCCACTCCAAACCAAAATCTTCTATCTACAGTGAATTCTCCAGGACAATGGAGGATAACCCAGAAATCATCTGTATTTGCCTTAGTGAGGCAGGCTATATCTCAGGCAGGGGCCCACCTTTTCAAGAACGCTTTTCAGAGGTTGAAGACATCTTTTGGGTCCACAAGCACAGGGGTGCTATTGGGAGGGGGTATGAAGAGGCCAGGCAGCTGGTGTAGGTCAGCCTGAGGTAAAGTTAACCCTGCATATCACCAAAACTAGCAGTTTGCAAATAGTGTGAGTTAGTTGGTTATAGTCAATTGTTTATTTTTCCCTCTGGATTGTTTGTGTAGACTCTGCTTTCGGAAACAGTAACCTGAACAAAAGAGGCTACACAGAAACAATGAAGGTGACTAAATTAGTATGCATTTATCTAAGTCTGCCTGTCTCTTTTCATGGGTCTTGTGGCATTCCAAACTACATATGTGTTTTTCTTTAATTACTCAGTGTTATGCACAGAATTGTGTTCCCAAAAAATATGTGTTATAAATCTTAACCCCTATACTTATGGATGTAATACCATTTGGGGATACAGTTTTCTTTGTTATGTTAATAAGGCTGTAGCAGTGCAGGGTATATCTTAAGTCAATCATTTTTGAAATATATAAGAAGATTAGGCACAGAAGCAAGCAATCACAGATAGGGAAATACTGATGCCAGGTGGAGATCACCAAGAAACTGAGGAAGAGAAGCTGAAGAGACAAGGATTTATTCCCCAGAGGGAACCCAGAGAGACTTCCCCTAGAGCCAGTGCCCTGAATTTGGTCTTCTAGCCCCCTAAACCGTGAGAAAGTAAATTTCTGTTCATTAAAGCCACCCACCTGTGGTATTTCTGTTAGAGTATAACTAAGAGACTAAGTTGCTCAGTTTTTACAATAGTCTGACCCTCTTCTTTACCCAAGTATGATTAACAAAACACGACAAGCATAATTATAAAATTACTTGAATATATATGTGCATTTTTATGATAAACATACAAGAGTTGGAGACTGAACTCCAACCAATGTCCATTATAATGCCCTCATAGTAAATGTGTTTAATGCAAGACGTAAATTCTCAGCATAGGGGTCATTGCCTCGAATATAGAATCATACAATAACACAATGTGTCTGTTCCTTATTTTTCCCTGCCTTAGATTTTGCGTGTCATGCTTAGCTCGCCTTTAGTAAATAGGAAAATGCGTATTTATGAAGGAAAGAGAGAGAAAGAAGAGGAAGGGCTGGATGAGGAGAAAACCTCGGGGTGGTGCTACTTTTTACAATATTTATGTTTTTCTAAAAACCTAATACTCCTTTGGATTCCAAAATCTTTGAAAAAGTTAGATAATTTAAAACACTAGTTTTAAAAATTAATGCACATTAACCTTTTCCAAAACATTGTCTTACATAAAGTGAAACACATGCATACCACACACACACACACACACACTACACACATTACACATACCCGTACACACACATATATATCCATTATTTTACTAAGCCAAGATTGCAAGACAAAGCATGCATATATGCATACATATCCATGTTCTACTAGGCCAAAATTGCTAAGACAATTAACTCTCAATGATCCATCATTATGAAAAGAATCAGAACACAGATACTTCAATAATCAAAACTTTTCTTATTTTTTGATTTTTATCTAATTTTATGATTTTCTAGGAAACGAACTGATATTACTGATTAAATTTCACTTGGGTCAATATGTAACAACCCCAGTTGAGCCATAGAGAAGGTGGCTCTGAAGCAAGGTAAAGAATAAAGGAAATGAGCCTGGAATAAAATCTGAACAGGGATCATTAGCAACATAGATGGGGTATATTTGGATAATGGAGAGCTGAGAGGACACTTTGGCAGAGCACTGCTGAGATAACCCACCTGCGAAGAATAGGGGAATTGCTATGAGAAGTTCTTGCTCTGGAAATCACTGATCTTCCCTCATAAATTTTTCCTGCATGCAAACTCCTCACATGCCCCTTTTGTCCAAGCTGCCTAGTGAGTTGAAACTATGTAGACTATAGGATATGAGCACAAGTAGTTGGGTATTTATAGCGCCAGTGTCTATGCACATATTCTTCTGGCCCAGGCAAATACATTGTGGTGGATTTGATCACCTGCTAGTATTCATGTCCTTGTGTAATTCCCTTCCCTCGAGTGTGGGTGGCACCGGTGATTTGCTTCTAATCACTAGAATATGGCAAAGTTGATGAGTTGTCCTTTCTGTGATTATGTTACACAGGATTATAAGGTTTTCTTGCTGAGAGACTCTCTCTTGCTGACTTTGAAGAAGCAAGCTGCCACTTGCACTATGGAAAGGTCTACATGGCAAGGAACTGAGGGTGGTCTCTGTCTAAGCACCAGCAAGAGCTGAGACCCTCAGTCTGTTAGCCCGCAAGGAAGTAAATGCTACCAACAAACACGTGAACCTGGAAGTGGACTTTCTCCAGTGAGCCTTCTCATGAGAACCCAGCCCTGGTCTACACCTATTGTAACCTTAAAAAGGATCCAGCTACGCCTTGCCTAGACTCCTGACCCACAGAAACTATGAGATAAATGCATGTTTGTTTAGCTGCTAAGTTTGTAGTAATACTGTTACACAGCAATAGAAAACTAACACGCGCATAAACCACGGTTTCAAAATTACAGGTTCACGCATACTTCTAATCTCAAGGATAGTAGAATACTTTTTTCCTCTGATTTTCTCTTTTCTGAAAAAGGAAGATGCTTTTTGTCTGGGGTGGGACCCTATAGGAACTGGGTCAAAACTTCTTTTTTGCTAATGACCCCAAATCCCCAAGATTCTGCTCATAATATTGCTCTAATCAAGATACTCCATTTCCTGAACTTCTCTATGAGTCCAAAATATCTTTATAGCTCCACCTTTTATCACCTCCATCAAACATCATCAGCTCATCTATATTCCTTGGGGCCCACATCTATAGTTTTTTTAATTTCATGGTTTACTCAAAATAAACATGCCCATTTACACAAACATGTCTAAAACATAGGTGTTCTTCAATTATTCTAGGTCAAGTTAATCTCTTGCTACCCCAATCCAAATATAGTTTGGGGAAGGGAGGCAGACTTTCTCAGACAGTAGTGGAACAGTAGACATGGGTATATTTCTGAAATAGTTTGACAACATATAATGGAAACTTTTTATTTTTTTTTACTAAAAAACAAATTACCTGGATTTTTGTATTAGTTTTGCTTTTCTGAAATAAGGTAAATTTGGACACTCTGAGTTTCAATTTCCTCAACTGAAAAATGACTCCCGGCACATTGTAGGCATTCAGTAAGTACTTTTTTGAATGTTAAATAGTCTATCTCTTTACACACACACACACACACACACACACACACACACAATATAATTAGTTTTACAAATCAATTTACATTAAGCTTTTCAGAAAACTTTCCTCCACTTGAAGTAAAATCCATCAATGTTTATACAATGTGTACACATTAGAAAAACATATCCATTGTATTAGATCTAAATTGTTACAGAATCAACTCTAAATTATCCACAATGATGAAGACGATTGCAGCATGATTACATATGGTGAGTGAGAAAAAATGGGAGTGGTGAGAACAAGAAAGAGAGAGAAGAAATAACCA
Source organism: Dugong dugon (assembly GCA_030035585.1). Lineage (NCBI taxonomy): Eukaryota > Metazoa > Chordata > Mammalia > Sirenia > Dugongidae > Dugong > Dugong dugon. The sequence continues at coordinate 38,919,126 of CM057469.1, read as the reverse complement.
GGATTCCACACAGATATTCACTCTAAAAGGTTAATATCCCATTCAATTTTATACTAGAATACTGGGCCTTAATAAGTTACAGTTTAAGGTAGACTTCAGAACCCACTACAATTTTATATTTATGAGTATCTATTTCTTGTTTTCTGTCTCAATCAGAGTGTGTATTTATATCGAATAAGCTAATGAGGTATTTATACTTGATGCTTGCCTTAAAATGAGTTCAAAACACTAAAAGAAGAAAATATGCATTTCCAGTTAGCGCTATCTATTTAGAAGTTATAGTGAAAAGTGGGCTTAGTATTAAAGCCAGGAAATTAAAGAAAATCCTATCTTGAACATAAAAGACAGAAAAGGAGTTTCTTCTTGGTTATTTGACAAGACCTTCTCTGACAATTATCAACCAATTACTTCTGAGTTCCAAATCTACCCTTCATTTCCCTTCTAGTGATACTAGAGCTGGACTCTGCAAACATTTCTCATTTGCCAACTACCACGATGTCAACTTTTATCCGTAGACAGCACTGGAGAGATACTACAGGATGAAGGGGGCTTCTCTTCTTGGTTCCTGTGTGCTTTCCTCCCTTTGCTCCTGTTATACTTGATGTCCAGCAGTGTGTGGGACAACCAGTGGTGCTCACCCCTAGAAAGTTTCAATGGCTACCCACATATGACTTCACAACCAGGTCCACCGGCACCAGCACCTTAGCTGGTCTCTCAGCAAGCCTCAAATGCACCCCAGTGAGAAACTTTTGAGTAAGTTTTAATGGCATCCCAGTGGGCAGTATCCCATTGAGTTTCACTAGTGCGCTAGTGAACGGCCTGCTAGAAAGTTTCAGTGGCACTCCAAAGGCATCTTCCCAGCAAGTCCTGATAGTGCCCCAGCAGGCATCTTCCTAATGAGCTTTGCTCAGCACCCCAGTGAGCAGTTTTTTGTTTGTCAGCCCCAGCTTGTGAGACCTCAGCAATCTTCTTTGCCATCCAGTTTGCCAGAGTTCCAACCTCTCTAAACCAAACCAAACAACCTGTTGCTGTTGAGTCAATTCTGACTCATAGTGACCTATAGAACAGAGTAGAACTGCCCCACAGGGTTTCCAAGGAGTGCCTAGTGGATTTGAACATGGCGACCTTTTGGTTAGCAGCTCTTAACCACTACACCACCAGAGTTTCCCCATCCTCTGCAGTGAGATCTAAATCTCAACCTTGGGTGGGGAGCCTCTTCCACATTTGTTTCTTCCTTGAATGAATACTCTTCCCTCAGCCCTAGAAATAATGATTTCTCCCTTTATCAACTATTCTTCTATTTTTAAGTTTCTTTCTACTCTTCAATAGTTAATTCTCTGTTACTGGTTAGAAATTATTTATATTAAACTTTTTCTGTTCTAATTGCTTTGTTCTGATTGGGCCCTGACTAATAAAGAACTAGATCTGGGAATGGTACTAGAAGATAGACTACAAGACAGGATTTGGGGATTGGTTTGGTTGTGCTTTTGGGCCTGAGTACAGTACTGAGCTCCTGCCCATGGGAAACGGGATGCTAATAACCCATGGCATGCAGTGGCATCACAATCAATCAGACAATCCCTTTTCGTTGATGGTAATAAAGTGCCAGCTCAAGCCAGTGCCTTGGGAGTCCCAGTAGCCACTGTACTTGACCATGGGTACCCTGTATAGCACTGGCTGATTGTGTCATAGGAGCAAAAGAAAGGCAAGGACATAGGAGTCAGGAAGAGGAGCCCCTTCCTTCTGCAGTGTCTCCTCAGAATCTTCCCTGACAAAAGTTAACATTGTGCCAGCTGGCAAAGGATAAATGTAAATAGGGTCTAGCTCTAGTATAGAGGGTAAAAAGCAGGGTAATGAAGGGTGGGTTTGGAGATGGGAAGCAACAAATTGATAACTGGCACATCTAAAAGGAGGAGGATTTAAAAAATAGAGAATGGTATGGAAATCAGCAGGGATGGTGCTCCCACTAGGTGTTAGACTGTGCTACGAGCTCCCCATGTATTATTCTCAGTTCATCTCACAAGAATACCATGAGGTAATTTCTCTCTGCGTTCCACTTAAATACCAACCATACGTATATCTATGAAAGCTCTTATTAACACTGAACACTACGACCAACGGCCAGAACCTGTGAGGATTTCCTCTTGACTGCAAAATGTATTGGAGCTGAACTGAGAAACATCATTAGAAGCCAAAGCATGCACTTTTTGCTTCCTGATGAAAAGCAAACAAGGAATGGAACCATCCTAAAAGAAGAGAGGGAAACTGGTCGTTCTTTCTTCATTCCCTGGCTCTGTTAAAGACCCGAAGACTGGTCACTGCTTTTCAGAGGTCAGAGACCTGTTCTCTATCCATCATTTCCCATCAGTGACACCCTTTCTTTACTCATTTCAAGACTTCAGGTCAGGAAGTATAAGGGTTTTGTGGGGTGGGGGGGTGAATGAGGGTGGGGGGGGGTGAATGAGGGTGGGAACTATTGGCAAAGACTATTGCATCCTGAAAGATAAATGTCACAAAGGTAAAAATGCTACAGAGTCCTCAAGGACCCTAAAGGCTTGAAAATCATGAGAGGCATTTTTAGAATAAAAGCTCAAAGTAGTTTCACACAGTGAAATCCTCCTGTCTTTGTAAACAGTACAGTGAAGTCACGTGCCCTGGGCTCACTGGCAGTGAAGCTATAGAAAGGTTAAAAATAAAAGAAAGGTAAATATTTATCAAACAAATACAAACAAAAGGAAAGCACAGGTGGAAATTTTAATTCCAGACAAAGAATTCAAAGCCAAAAGCATTCAAAGGGGTAAAATGGTTGGCAAGAGGTATGATCCTAATAAAGTTAAAACTGCTATGAACATTTATATACATAATTACGTAACATCAAACTATAAACAGCAAAGTCTGTTTGAAATAAAATGAAAAACTGAAAGAAGCTCAGTTACTTGGAAGAACTGCACAGCATTTTTGACCTTTTACAGAACAGGTAGGGAGAAAAATAAATATGAGGGTAAGTGCAAATCATGTAAAGGGAGGAGAAATTTCAACCATTCTCAGCTCATGTTCTGGAAAAAAAGATAGTTTTTTCATCTCCAGAAGATTCAGCCCTAGGGTATCCTATGGATATAGCACCGTATAGTGTCACATAAGTTACAATCACTTTTCCGTTGTACTCACATAACTGGAAGAACAAAATTCCAGTGCAGGAGAAACCACATGCCCATATTCCTATCAATAAATTCTTCTAGACTTGAGCTTGTGAATTCCCTAAGTAGATAATGAGAGGTATGATTATCTGCAAGTTAATTCACTCACTTAAGCAAATCAACATAGTGCCTGGGTTGTATCTCAGACACATCCCAGGTCCCACCACATTAATCAAAAATATAGTTTCCACTTCCCAAAGCCATCAACAAAATCCTGGGTTGGTTGAAGGTCTTCCGGATCCTCCAACTCATGAGATGCTAGGTTAGGTTTGCAGGACCTTTCCCTAAAGTGGTTAGAGCTGGACATAGCCATAGAGTAAGAATGGATTGAGCTCCTATTCAGTACTGTTATCCAAAACCAGAAAAACTAAGCTTGGTTTTCAAGACCCAAGGAGTTCGTTATCAGTAGACTAAGCCCAGAGGGCCATATACTGGGTAGCCAACATGATAAAATGGGAAACAAGACTAAGACTTAGATCAAAGTCAAAGGGTCTAAGACAAATATCGTGAACATCAGTATTGAGCCATACTTAGGCTCATTGGTCTTCAGCTGAGAGTCCTGCAAGGCAGTCAGCTTGGTTTAAAGATGTAGTGTGGTAGGAGGCATAGGCCATAAATGGTTAAATACTGTACGTAAATGGTTAAATACAAAACGGATAACAAATCTTCTACTTCCAGGCATCCATCAGCTCTCCTCTGCCCATGTAAGTATTAGTGAAATTCAGGTCATAAGGGATAAGAAGGAGGTAGCCAGAAATCCCTCACTATGCCTAGAATTTGAGGGTTTCATAGTATGGTGTATCTACATATACAATTGTGATTGATGCAAGGCTACAAAAGACATCTGACTCATCTATTCTTTAAGAGTACATAGGGGTTCAGATTTTAAATCTGTTCACAAAGAAAAATATACGGCATCTATTAGGGTTTCTGTGTATCAAAATTTACTATATTTGCACTGATTTGCTGGCTGAGAAGGAAAAGCCAATTTGCATGGCTCCTGTCAGTCACATGTGGTTTGGAAATGCTTATGCATTCCAGATACACTCTGTGTAAACTGGAGAATCATATCCTATTTCTACTGGTTTGCATGCATGCATATAAAACTTGTTTTCTCCACAGTGCCCCATGAAAATAAGTGAAGAACTAGCAGCAGTGATCACAATTAATTAACTCCTTTGTCAAAACTTCAGTTCTGATAGTGAGGGGAATTCTTGTCCCCTCAGGTCTAGAGAGGCTACAACTTCTACTTTTTTCTGGTTTGCTTGTTCAGTTCTGTTCCTTAGAGCATTTAGAGGTAATGCCTCTGACTTTCAGTCAACACATGGTTTCTAAGCACCTACGATGTGCCAAGCCCTCTGCTAGGCTTAGAGAGATACTGAGCAGAATTCCCACTGTAGGGAGCTCAGAATTTAGTGAGAAAGTACAATCCATAAATAAATAGCTATCACCCAAGGTGATAGCTGCTTTTGTAGAGTTTGGAATATGTACCATGTCCTATGGAAACAGGGATGGAGTTCGCAAAAGCTTCACGGAAGGCAAATTCTTATGGTGAAGTATGAGTTGAAGCGAAGAAGGGCTGGAAGGCATTCAAGAAAGTAGGAACATTATGTGCAAAGACATGAAGCTCATCAAGAACACATGTTTCAGAGACCTGAAAGAAATTCTATATGGCCTGAGGCCAGAGGTAGAGCCAGTACAGAAAGCAATTTGAAAACACATGAGAGACAGGCAATAATTTTCGTAAACAATGTTATTTTAATAGTGTATAGTCTTGTGTTAATATTTAAACATGTTTGTTTACTGAAAAGACTTAAAAGTTGCAGATGAACTAGCTAACATTACACTGCCCATTATCCAGACTCCCTCACTGTTTTTCCCTGTCTAGCACTTAGAACAATACTTGGCACATAGTTAGTGCTCAATTAATATAAACTGTCATTACTGTAAGGAGCCCTGGTAGAGCAATGTTAAGCATTCAGCTGTTAACCAAAAGGTAGGTGGTTCAAACCCACCAGCAGCTCTGTGGGAGAAAAGACCTGGCGATCTGCTCCTGTAAAAATTACAGCCTGGGAAATCTTATGGAGCAGTTCTACTCATCATATAGGATCGCTATGAGTCAGAATTGACTCGACAGCAAACGATGACAACACCATTACTGTATGTGGGGGTTTGTCGCTGAGATGGCCTCCAGTGATTCATGCCCTTGTGCAATCTCCTCCCCTGATGTGGGCTGAACTTATTGACTCACTTCTAATGAATAGAATATGACAGATATGAGGCTGTCACATCCAATATTAGGTTATAGAAAGACTGTGGCTTCTCTCTTAGGTGGTCTCTTATGTGCTCACACTCTGTGGCTCTCTTTCTTTCTTGGATCACTACCTTCCATGTCATAAGGGCACTCAGGTTGCTTATGGAAAGGCCCATGTGATGAGAAATTGAGCCACACCTACGTGAGCACACCCACTGCCAGCACCCACATGAGGGAGCTTGGACACAGATCTTCTAAGACCTGCCAACAGTCACATGAATGAGATTGGAAGCGAATTCTCCAGCTTCACTCAAGCCTTGAGGTAACTGCAGCCCCAGCCAACAGCTTGACTTCAACCTCATGAGAGACCCTACACCAGAGGCCCCCAGCTGAGCTGCATCCAAATTCCTCATCCACAAAAACTGTGAAATAATATTTGTTGTTTTAAGTCCCTAAATTCTGAGGTAATTTGTTTCACAGTAATAGATAACAAATACACTACACTATCTAATACTGTCTGTTCCCCATCACTAATCAGGGCTGGGCTTCTGGTATACCTGGGATGGTCACGGCGATACTAGAGTTCCTCCCTGGAGACAGAGCATTGACGGGAACCCCAGCCCTTATAACTAGGATCCTGATTGCCTGACACCTCATTCTCTGAGGGACCAGGCTTTGTTACCTACAGTCCCACTCAATTGATTAGACTATTCACAGAATGATTCCAGCCCAACTGCAGCACAGATGATTGTGTTTGGAGTGCTCCCTCCCCAGCCAGGGCTAACCTCGGACACACTCACACCTCTACTGGCTGCTGCTGAGAGCCCAGTGACCATCACAGCCACTCTGTCTCACAATTACAGATGTCCACATAAAGAGATACGTAGCAAATGTATACCTGATTCCCATACGTAACCCTAATTGATTATACGACATGTTTCAGAAACTAATTGTTAAACTTGCTATATACATAGTCCAGGTGGGAAGAAGTAGAAAAATATACATTGCTTAGGGAACATTGAGTTTTGGGCAGAGAAATTTTAGCAGTTTATATAACAATGTTGATTTGAAGTCAATGGTTTTCTATGTGAAAAAAGATTTTAAGACCTTGTAAAGATGTTGAATATTTACATAAAAATTATGTTCAGCTAAGGAAAAAGGAGGAAAATATAAAATCCAGTGTGGCTTCCACAAATTGTTCTTTGCTTATTTTTCTATGCGTTTTTAGCAGTTCCTACACCCATTTTTTCCAGTTAGTGATTAAGCACCCACTGTGTGAGTTGGAATTGACTCGATGGCAATGGGTTTGGTTTTTTTAAGGGTACACACACACTATGTACCAAAATGATAGCAGTGATCATGACCACAACACAACAAAAAAAAAAAAAAGAGAGAGAGACAGGAGGGAGGGAGGGAAGGAAGGAGGGAAGGAAGGGGGGAAGGAGGGAGGGAAGGAAGGAGGGAAGGAAAGAAAGGGGACTTTGTACCTCTGTCCCTGATAATCTTGCCCCTTGTGCTTGGGGATGCAGTTATTGGGAGCTGCAGGGCTGATGTGGGAGGATGTCCTTAGAGCCACCGCTGAGATGCCCACCAATGGGGATGAGAAATTCAGCAGCACTGAGGTGGTATGGTGGGAGAGGACATTTGGGTGATGGGTCACATTGATAACCAGTGGGTTATGCTGGCATGACAGTTCATAGGTTCCTGAAGAGAAATAAGGAGATGAATAATATTTTCAAGCCATTCATCTAGCACCATGTTTCCATAGCTAGTATTCATTCTATCTTCTCAATAGCTGTGGGATGTATACAAGGTCCCCAACAATAGACGAGACAGATAGCAAGCTGATTCCTAAGTTGATTAGGTTGTCCCATAGTGGCCCTAAAGGTATAATTGTTAAACTCACCAAGAGAGTGGTTGCTTCCACTGACATCAGTTAGCTGGAGGGTCACTGTTGGCCGTTGATGCTCGCCAGGGACCAGGCCATCAGTTGTTAAGAAAATGAAAATTGCTGTGGCCACTCCTGGTCTATTGAAACACACCTAGGCATAAGTACATATATATACATATGAGCTGTTATTTCCACGGGGCTATCAAGGCATGTGACACACTGTTTATTCTTCTCAGATACCTCACATTCATAAAGTAACAGCTTCCTTCTTCTTTATAAATGAGAAAAATTTGGAATAGGCTCAGAAAGGCATCCAAGGTCACACCAAAAGTCAAGGTAAGATGAAAAGAAGATAACTTCTAGCTACTGAACTTCCCATATTTTTCTAAGACTGCTTACCTCCACTATCTCTTGTTTACTTGGACTTGTCTTATTTTAAATTTCTCAGAAAGAGCATCGCCGGAGACAATAAACCATCCATCTAACCATCCAAGACCCCCTTATCTCCAAAGTGAGGGAAGTGAACATGGTGATCACCAAGCTAACATCTAGCTGTGATCTATTCCAAGCTCTGCATTGCCATAACTGGTTATCCCTTTTCCTTCTGCTAAAGTTTTCATCAGAGCCTCCCCTTAGCATATGAACAATATGACACACACACAGAGGGGGCGCTATTGCAGAGTCTGTTGCTTCTGAGATTACAAGCTGTCAAGCTGTTTGTTCTTAACGCAGTTCTCCTGGTGTCTAAGTACATAACCCTGTCCATGGCTGAAAGATGAGCTAACACTGAGGCACAGAAAAATTTAATCATTTATCAGGAATACTCCTAGATGGCTAGGCTGATTAACAGTAAAACAGACTTTCAAAGTATGCAATGAAAGTTTTGTCCCTGGAAATTCTTCAATATAAAAGAAAGCACCTCAGAGGTTGGGGGAGAAACAAGGTGACCTGGAGAGCTTATTTCTCACACTGAAATTATTTGATGCAGTACTTCAGGTTTGGTTTTATTTCTTAGATCTCAACAGTGCTCTTAATTTCTGTTGAGAGCAAACCCAACCTTCCCTAGTGCTACATGCTTTACTCAGAACCCAGCACAGACCCTTACATAGTTCTCTGTACATTTCTGTAGCTTTTTACTCAGGTTCCAAGGCTGATGAAGCTGCAGGAAAATTGTCCTCAGTGTTAAAGCAGGGTATAGCATCTAATGGCAGGGACCTCCTCTAAAAGTGGGGAGCAGGAGAGTTAAACAGGTTTCCCTTTTTAACGAGAATTCTCCCTTGTCTGCAGACTGACTTCTGAGTCTTGGCGTGTTTATAGAGCGTCTGTTTGCACTGCTTGCTTAATTAGGGTGATTTTATGACTTGCAGTGGTTGAAGTAGCACAGCTCTCCTTTCTTGCTCTACTGCTTTGAGGGAAAGACCAGCCACAGTCTTTGTTTACAGTGTCTTTTATCCCCCTTTTCATTTCCCCTCTTTGAAGTAATAAATATTCCTTCATAACTTCAGACCTCCAGGCCCATAGGTTATGGCTTGCAATACAAGGTCCTTTGTCCCTGGCTGGATGACAGCTAGACAGGAAACACGTCATAAGGTAACCAAGAACCTAACTCAAAGCCTTCAACTACAGAAGCAAATGACATCAAAGTCCCCTGGGAACTCCCATAACCTCTTCCTTTCTGTATACCACAAAAGAGACCTGAGTCCTGGAAGAAAGTTCTGGGTTGTTTCCTGAGCCAGGAAGAGACAGAGTCCAAACAAGTACCTGGTGGCTTTACCCCAGTAGGACTCAGAGCTGACGAGTGGGATGGTTTCAATAAGGAACAGGAAAGTTCAGTCTTTCTAATCTTCTGTTGGGTCCCAAAACAGACACCACCCAGCTGGAGCTAGTTAGTAGAGGTAGGTCTTATGATGTGGATTTCTCTGACTCGAGGGCCCACACTCAAGACCTCCAACTCACTTTCCGTCTCCTAGCAATTTCCCTCATTGCTCTAAGAGTCTTTGAATACCAGGAGACTTTGAACTGCAAAGCCTGCTCATGGTGGCAATGAGTCTGTGCCTTGATTTGTGGGAAGCAGCTAGGCCAGAATTTCCAGGCCATGTCTTAAGTAGGAAGACCACAGGTAAGACTTAAAAGGAGACAGGCAGAGGAATGCTGAGCCACACAAAACAGAGACTAGGGCCTGATCAAGCTACAGAATGCCGAGACTTGAGTATTTCCTCTCACAGGGACACAGGAAACACAGCCAAGTTTCATTCTTATCTGAACACCAAATATGCCCCCACAGCAGCAACTAGAAGCACAGGAAAGTATAAACTCTCTCATGCAACTATCAGAGCCTTAAAAGCAGAAAGTAATTTGAATCTGCACATATGAGCATAATGGATATGAACAGGGGTAAAAACAACTGGTGAGCATTGATGATTCAGTGTTAGAATTCCCGCTTTCCGTGCTGGAGACCCCAGTTCAATTCTGGGCCAACGCACCTCATGCTCAGCCACCACCCATCTCTCAGTGGAGGCTTGCATGTTGCTACAATGCTGAATAGGTTTCAGCAGAGCTTCCAGATTAAGACAGGCTAGGAAGAAAGGCCTGGTGATCTACTTCTGAAAATCGGCTAGTGAAAACCCTTGGATCACAAGTCTGATCCATAACTGATCCTGGGGATGGCGCAGGACTGGGCAGCATTTCATTCAGTAGTGCATTGGGTCACCATGAGTTGGGAGTTGACTAGATGGCCGCTAATGACAACAACGAAAGGAAATGAGTCAATTCACAGTTCTGGAGATACGCTTGGCCAGTTAGACGCTCTGCACTTGCATTCTTGGATCTACCGGTACTAGCTCGGCAAATCTGAGCAATCCATTTCTCCTCTCTGAGTCTCGGGTTCCTCTTTCACTCATCTGAGATATAGAGATTACCTATCTTATCTGGTTACTGTAAGGACTAAATGACACCACATAGGGCAGTGCCTATTGTATTATAAGGACTCAACATTCAGTAATTCTTATTCCCCAAAAGAAATAGTTTTTATCCTGTTTACACTTCAGAAAGGAGAAGGAATAAAATTAAAAAATTAAATATTCAGCTGTGTCTTTTGATATACAAAGAATTATGCTTTTCTGGAATTTATAGGCTACAAAAACTTCACACACACGCTATTTTAAATTGGCACTTGTAGAAATGTGAACTGGTACTCCAGGTTTTGCTTCCATAGAAACTGACAATATTTGAAGCTCTTGGTACAGGACATACCTCTACTTTAAAAACAAAATCTATGAAAAAATACACTTTATATACAGAAAATTCAGTTCAACTTGTGCTTGTTAAAGACCTACTACTGTTTAAAATATATACATGGAAACTTCTAGAATCAACAGTGTTGATTAGAAAACTAAACGTGTGCTCCTTATTCAAACAAAGATGATATTTTTAGAAATGACTCTTCCTAAGACTCAGTCATAGCTTTTTAATATATGTAATGTTGTTGTGCGCCATCAAGTCAATTCCAACTCATAGCAACCTTATATGACAGAGTAGAATTGCCCCATGGGGTTTTCTAAGTTATAATCCCTACAGAAGAAGATCATCAAGTTTTTTCTTCCTAGGAGCAGCTGGTGGGTTCAAATTGCTGACCTTTCAGTTAGCAGCTGAATGCTTAACCACTGCTCCACCAACACTCCTTGGTATATGTAATAGTCCAGACTGTTTTTACTTTAAACGAAATAATAAATTTTATATTCCTAGAAGTAAAAGATAGCAGTAGTTGGAGAAGGAGCAATGGCAACATGAAGCACTAGTCTACCCCCATGCCACCTCTGCCACTACAAGCCTGTCACTCTATACCAAATGCATCATACGAACAGATGCCCTCTGCAGGACGAAACACACAGGATGCACCTCTAGGGGTCTACTCAGATCAGAGATATGGGCCGTGAATGCCAGATAAAAAACCCCGAAGTGCTAGAAGGTCAAAAAGATCTTTAGTTTTATCAGTAATACTTTATTATTTATTTTAACAAGGAGATTGTATTTATGTATTACTCAGGCAACTTAAATTTAATTTGAACATGGCTCTTACAAAGAAAAAACAAAACAAAACTATGGCCAGATATAAGGAAGGAGGTAAGGCCTTTTAGAAAGTAAAGTATTTCTCCAGGAGGAACCATTCAAGATAGAGGGATTGCCAATGAAAATAACTCAGTGTACCCATCAGAAAATGCTTTGGAAATAGAGAAAACATAGATTAGATAGATGATAGATGATGGATTGGATGGATGGATAGATAGGCAGGCAGACAGACAGATACTGACTGACTGACAGACAAAGATGGTCAACCCCACACACTCAGTTGCTTTTTCATCCAAAGGCAGCACGTTAACTACCCGATCTAACCTCTGGTTACTGGTGAGGGTAAGCTTGAAAGAATGTTTCCTTAATGCAGTACTGTTTGGGCTTAAGAAACCCACTTCAATCTGCCTGCTGAGCACAGACACACTTAATATACTCTGAAGCCAAGCATTTCAACTTCCAGGTCATCCTTTGTGGTAGTCACTGGATAGCAGACCCTGAAACTCCGCCACAAACTTGAAAAGAATCTTCTTTGAGGCTTTAAAATGCTTTTGGTTAGTTATTGGGTTGCTGTTTTTTTCTGTGTCTTTCCATTTTCACTCATCTATGGCACTTTGTGATTCCAGAGGGAAAGAGGAGGCCCTTGAACAGGAGAAAGTGAGCAGGTACTGCCTTCTGTTTGTACTGCACTTTACTGTTGGCCAAGCATGATCACATGGCTTGCTGAGGCCTCCACCAAGCTCATTAGGTTTTTATTCCTATTTGAGATATCTTCAGTACACTATCCACAGGCTACAAAGATTATATTATAGAAGTGGAAACTGATTTTGAGAATTAAAGTGGCTTCTTCTAGGTAAGTGCTAGAGAGAAAAGAACTTGGGCTTCCAACTTTCTGTTCAGAATTCTTTCTACTGTACCAATGACTCTTAATTTGGGATGAGCAGGAAATCATAAATCCCTTAGAAAATTTGTTGACACTTGTACCCTCTCCTGCCTAAAAAACAGTGTCACAAAGCACTTGGGCATAAAAGCATTATACAATCTTAGGGAGCCAAGAGACCCCTTTAAAGGCCATTCTTGGGAGTCAACAGAAATCAGATTAAGAACCCTTGAACTACTGGTTGAACCATATTCCTTTTTTGTGGGTGAAAAATTATCCAACATTGGCAATTATATATAGTTCAACTTTATAATATTGCTGTCTATGTAGACTTTACAAATTTTGACAAGGGAGAGACTGAGTTTCACAGTTTCAGTGGATCCCACCTGAGTCCAAATCTAACAGGTGAAGGCATGGTGTGAGGCAACTAGCCTCTTATTACCGAACTATCTTGATTCTCTACATGCTTGAGGATGTAAGTCAAAATGGGGAAGAAGCTTAAACTTGGTTTGACTTTATTCCCATGTCCAAGTTCTTGTCTTTGGATTGGTCAAAATCAAGCTGATTTCCTGTGTTTTTCCTTCACAGTAGAAGTAAGGCTATAAACAGTATGAGCTTATATTCTCAGTTCAGAAGAGGGAGTTCTACTTGTCACTTTGTGAAATGCACAAGGAACTACCATTATGATCCCTACTGCTTGGAGGGGTGGGGGTTGAAAATGGATGACTTCGCAAGTCAGTGGAAGAGTTAGGACTAGAATCAGCCCATTGGCTCAATTTCTTCTATGAGCATTTTCTCACACTGTGATTTTGGACCCCAGGGCTAAATCTGCAGAGGCTCTGGTACAAGAGCTCAGAAGGAGGGAAACAAAGGGTAAAATCAATCTGTAGTGCATGCTGTTGTGCACTGCTCAGTCTTTGCCTTCAAGGCTGAGGCACTTAGTTCACAGCTAAGTCTCCTTCTGGAAATTGCCCTCAAAATAGTCTCCTTGCAGAAGGGCATGACACTTTCCAGGAGTGGGGAGTGGGAAGTGGATAGCCCATGCCCAGTGACCTTTTGATAGAAGTGAGTGGAGTTATAATGAAAGACAACCCTGAAGGCACATCCCGGCTCCCTGTGGGATTCTGACACCTTCATGCAGCTGTTTCACAGCTCCACTCCTCCCTCTGTCCAATCTTGTTTCTGTCACTCCACCATAGATGTTGATCTCTAGGACAGTTCTCAATAAAGTGCACGCAAATCTACATCTCAGAGTCTAAATTCTGGGGAAACCCCACTTAAGACAAAGTCTGAGAGTGAGAAGAGGTGTTAGTGAACATATCTGGAGAAGGATTTCTTGGGAACAAGAATGTTTAAATGAGGGGATGGATGAGTGCACTGCAGAGCCAGGCAAGCTTTCACTCTGGTTAGAAAAATGGCAATTCCAATTATTCATGTAACTTAGAGTTTGTTAAGTTGTCATGTCTGGGCATGCAAAAACTTCTGTGTAAAACCAATATAAAGTTAGATCAGTATCAATCAAATAAGAAAGTGGGAAGTTAGTGCACTACCCTGTGGGAATAAACCATCCGGCCACTGAGAGATGGTATTCGTCTTTCAGTGCACTAGGCTAGTTTTTGATGGGCATGAAAATCAAATGCACAATAATCTACTTTTGCAGCATTCCCAGGGAATGCTAATTTTAATTTTCCAAACAACAGAAAATTTTCTTTCGAAGCACAAGAACATTCTAAAATTTTCAATCATAGGTATAGAAATAATTCCAACATACATTAGAAATTTTCCTGCCCCTTAAACAGAGGATCCTGTATTTAACTGAACTTTCACTCGATGAATTGGAGGCATCATTTTGAACATAACATCAATTATTTGATTGAACTCTAAGATAACAATCCTTGAAAACATTGCTCAGTAACCTTTAATGTGCATATAAATCACCCCTAGGGATTCTTGTTAAGATGCAGATTCTGATTCAGTAGGTCTGAGGTTCTGCTAGCTCTCAGATGACACCAACGTTGCAGGTTGCCAACTATATTTTGAGTAGTAAGGTTCCAAAGGCATCAGGAGATTTAATTATCTCTGTCCTTAGCATGTAGTAGCCTGAGAGAGCAATATTTTTATTAACTATGTTGTTTCTTTTCTTTTCTTTTTTTTAATTCACCATCAAGCTTAAAATTAAAATGCAGAGCTAGAAGGAAGTACCTGGTCCAAACACTTCATTTTAAGAAGTGTTGCCCAGGGAGTCTGTTATGATTTATATAAGGTCCCTTGACTGGTTAGTGGCAAATAGGGCTTACAATGTTGTTCTTCTGAATGCATTTTTTCCTCTTAGCTTTTAAATCTCATTCTAATTTGCTGCTACTTTTCTATCAGCAGGTTGAAAATTCAGATAATTAATATTGTTAGAATTCTATGTAAATAAATAGGCTCTTACAGAAGGTCTTCTCAACTTCAGTGAACAAAGTCAAGGACTTTAGTGATTGATCTGGTGCCTTTTACTCATGGGATTTTTCTTTTTTGCTTAATTATGAATCTGGACAGTTGCCTGGGTGGTTGAAATAACCTCTGAATAAATTATTGGGATCTAACTGATTAAATAAAGAAAAAACTAAAAGGCTTGGCAGAATTAGCAAACAAAAAATAGGACACTTACTTAAATTTGAATAACAAACTGTAAACTTTTAAACATAAGTATATCTCAAATATTGCATAGGACATACTTATACTAAAAAATTATCAGCGTTTGTCTGAAATTTAGATTTAAGTAGGTATCCTGTATTTTATCTGCAACCCTAAATAGGAAAGATACAGAAATATACCAAAAAAAAAAAAAAAAAAAAAGGAATAGAAGGAAGGATTATACAAACGTTTGTGCATATAAAAATATAGAGAAAATAGTCAGAGTGATAGATACTTTTTGAATAGCTAATGGAGAATATGCATTTCTACCATGAACTGGTCCTTATTTTCTGAATGAATAAAGTTTCAATATTTAATTGCTTCTAAAATGTAGGGCCAAAAGGAAGAAAATGAAAATTCTTGAATAACGACAAAGCCAGCACAATTAACAGTTGTTATGCTCTGGAAAATCAATGCTGTAAACAAACAAAATGCTATTAAATAATCCATAAAAAAACCAAACCCATTGCTGTCCAGTCGATTCCGACTCATAGCAACCCTATAGACAGAGGAGAACTGCTCCATAGGGTTTCCAAGGGGTGCCTGGTGGATTTGAACTGCCGACCTTTTGGTTAGCAGCTGCAGCTCTTAACCACTACAACATCACCAAGGTTTCCAAATAATCCATAGTTTCAAAAATAAATTATAAGGGTTATTACAAAATCCTCAGAGGTGAATGGTAATGAAAGTAGTATATGTCAAAATTTATGGGACATAATTAAAGTAGTACTTGGGGGGAAAATTATGGAACACAGAAAACAAATTATCAAAGTATTCAACACAAGAAGCTAGAAAAAGAACATCAGTATAAACCCAGAGAAATAAGAAGGAAGAAAATAGTAAAGATAAGGTGGAAATCAATGAAATAGAGAACAACTGAAATAAAAAGAAAGATGAACACAACTAAAAGTTGTTCTTTAAAGACAATAGTAAAGTAGACAAATCTCTGGCACATGTAACCAGAAGAAGAAAAAGAAGATTCAAAGACATACAATATAAAGGGAATGATAACTATAAGTTAAAATAGAGACGAAAGATAATAAAGGCACATTATGAACAACTACCAGTACCAAACTGAGATATGTAGAAGAATTCAATAACTTTCTGGAAATATCTAATAGGCCAAAATTGGGGAAGAATTAGAAAAAATTGCATATATTAATAAAAATCAAAGAAATTTAAATGGAAATCATAAATCTCTCCTCAAATAAACTCCAGGTTCAACTGGTTTTATAGGTAGGTTCTGCCAAAATTTGAAGGAACAGATAATCCTTATCTCATACAAGGAGTTTCAGAAAATCAAGAAGAGGAAAAACTGCCTAACAAATTTTATGCGACTTGTATAATCTGAATATTTGAATCACTAAGGGCAATATAAAAAGAGACTATATAAATATGTTAATTTCACTTACAAACACAAATGTAAAAATAAAAGATTAGCCAATAAAATCCAAAAGTATATTTAAAATATATAATAAACAAGTGGGTTCATCCCACAAGGAAAAACCAGTCTTATATTTAAAAGAAAATGATCAGTGTAATTCAACATACTCATGGATCAAAGGAGAAAAATCACATGATGGTATAAATTGATGCAAACCAAACATTTGATCAAATTTAGCTCACATATACAAGGATGTTTTTCAAGAGGCAGAAGAAATGACCTAAGGCTTATTCTAAAATACAGGTCAAAGATAAATATTTGTAAAATAATGAATAGCTAATTCAATTTTTTTTAATGTGCAAAAGGAAGGGGGTGGTGACAGTCTTGCCCTACCAGCTCTGTTTACGTGCTAAAAGCATTAGAATAAAAACAGTGTATAGTTGGTGTAAGAAACAGGAGAACAGACTAACGGCATACAATAGCGAGTTAAAAAACAGATCCATGTATATTCCAAAACTTAGTATATAATCAACGTGGCACCACAAACCATCGGGGCAAGAACAGATATTTTAATGGATGGTGTTAGAAAAATTGGCCTATCATATTTTTTAAAGTGGATCCCTACTTTACACTATATACAAATTTCAGATAATTTAAAGATTAAAGTTTGAAAGGCAGAACTATAAAGCTAATATAAGAAAATGAAGAATATATTTGAGATCTTAGCAAAAACTAATACATTTAAATACACTAAAATTAAAGAAAAAGGAACACTAAATACCTGATAATTGCTATGTAAATTATCCCATATGTAAAGTGGAATGCTTCATTCTAGAAAAAATGCAAATAAGACATCACTTTGTTCCTATCCCACCTTTTAAAAAGTTTAGCAAGCAGAGGTGGTTTGCTTCTATTTTTGGCCCATGCTATCTACCCCTTTTAATCCAACCCAGTCCCCAGTCCTATTTAACCACCTCTGTTTTGTGTCACAAAGTGTTATCAAAATCCTATCCATTGCCAAGGCTAAGACCTAATACCTCATCATTTATTCACATATATTCACCAAACATTTCTGAACAGTACAATAAGCAGACTGTTTGGTGCTCAACATACAACAATGACTATTTACGATCTTTGCCGACAAGTTCCTTAGAGTTCCCAGGATGGCGAGACTGACGTGTAAACAAGAACAGTGTACAGGAACCATGACTGAAGGGTGCGTTAAGGGGGCACACAGGAGGAAGTGATCAATTATACCAGATGGGGCTTGAGAGAAAAAGTGAGGAAATGCTTTATAAAGGAAATGATCCTTGAACTAAATCTTAGAAGATGAGTTGGGGTTCTTGATGAGACAGAGTAGAGAAGGTATTTACAGAGAAGGGAAAACACAAGTTCCCTTCCTGGGATGTTATGGATATATGAAAACCCTGATATGATCCAGCACTGAAAGCAGACTATTATGACAAAAGTCGTGTGTGTGTGTGTGTGTGTGTGTGTGTGTGTGTGTGTGTGTGTGTAGTGTGTGTAGAAGAGTGTGAAAGAGGGGGAAATGGGCGGATTCAGTGTTAGTATAAGGCTTATCTCTCTCTCTCAAAGTCCAATCAGTTGTCCTTTTGGGTCTGTTTTGCTCTTTATTGTATCTGTAGCATGTGACTTACAACAGTCCTCCTTCTTTAGTATTGTGTAAACATGCCCACTGCAGTATATGTACCTTAAGGTGAAGATGGTGGCTCATTCATCTCTGAATCTCTCCACAGCACAGTATTTTGTTCATATTAGGCAATAGGTGTGAAAATAAGGTAAATGGTATAAATAACTTTAGTATTTAGTGGAAACCTGGTCAGCAAACTATGGCCCATGGGCCAAATCTGGCCTGTCACGGGCCTGTTTTGTATGGCCTGTGAACTAAGAACGGTTCGTGCATTTTCAAATGGTTGAACAAAATGAAAAGAAAAATAATGTGAAAATGATATGAAATCCAAATTTCAGCATCCATAAATACAATTTGATTGAAACGCAGCCGAGCATTTGTTTATGTCCCGTCTATGGCTGCTTTTATGCTGCAACAGCAGAGTCAAGTAGTTGTAACAGAGACTGTATGGCCTACAAACCCTGAAATATTTACTTTCAGCCCTTAACGCAAAAAGTTTGCTGACCTCTGGTATAGAGGAAGGGTCATGGGCTTTTTAAATAAGATGGATTTGGATTTGAACGCTATCTTTGTTTCTTACTAGCTGCGTTGTCTAAAATCCTTAAAATCTCGAGTTTTAAGATGAGCCTGTTTAGAATGAGGGAAATCATACTTCTGATAGAGAACTGGACTAGAATAAATAATGTAATATCTGGCACAGAGTAAATCTCAGTGAGTGTTAGTTTCTTCCCCCTTGTGTCTAGGGTTAGGGATTCTCATCTTTGAAATCCAATCAATTAAATACGCACTGCATTTTCTGGTGACGATTCGTATGTAGTGTTTGGCTAGTTGAAGTCAGATCAAAAAAGGGAGGAAATTATGGTTAGCAGGCTTTGGGCTTTATGTAGCAAGGGTGATCCACAACTTATAACTGATGTGGAGGACCCTGGTATTTAAAATACCATGAGCATGTGGTGGTTTCTGTTAGGATTGCTAACCAGTCCAGCTTGACTGAGACTGTTCCAAATTGGAGACATTTTAGAACAGTCATGAAAATAAATATGAACATATGATTTTGCATATGTTGATGGGCTCCCTGGGAAACCAAACAACAAGTACTTACTGCGTGTCTGCTTTTCACATTGCTTCATCTGTTGTCTGTATTGCTTAAATTCAACGCACTTTCTGGGAAGAAGCAAGCCTCCGACTTCTTTCTCTATCCCCTAATGGCACCTCAAGTTTACAATATACACAATAAATCCTAAGAACTAAATTCACAGACACTTCATCTTTCAAGAATTTAGGAGAAATCCAAGGAAAGATGACAGGAAGGCTTTCCTTCCAATTCCACATATGTTTTAATTTGCTTGCTCATGTCATATCCCCACTGTCTATCCCCAGCGCTTAGCTCTGGGTTTGGCACACTGCAGGTGTTTAATGAATGCTGATTGAATAAGGCAAGTGATGTGGAGATCACACCTTGAGTCTTTTTTTCCCTTTGATCTTCCTCACAGATCTGCCTCATTTGTAAAATAGAAAAACACCTACCTTGCAAAACTCTGAAGGATATTGTAAGAACCAAATAAAAAAGTGCATGAGAATGTACTTTGTGAACTAAATGGCTTTAAATGTGATTCAGTGTAAACAATAGTAAAAAGAATCTATATTTCATGCTGTTGCTGCGTGTCATTGAGTTGATTCCAAATTCATAATGACCCTATAGCACAGAGTAGAACTGTCCCATACTGAAGCCTGTAGTCTTTGATCTTCATCATTAAAGTGCTTCAAGCCCTCTTTGCTTTCAGCAAGCAAAGTTACGTCATTTGCATATCACAGGTTGTTAATGAGCCTTTGTCCAATCCTGATGCATTGTTCTTCTTCATATAGTCCAGCTGGACAATGAACAAGGAAGACCAAAGAAAAATCGATGCATTTGAATTATGGTCTTAGCGAAGAATATTGAATATGCCATGGACTGCCAGAAGAACAAAACAAATCTGTCTTAGAAGAAGTACAGCCAGAATGCTCCTCAGAAGTGAGGATGGCAAGACTTGGTCTCACTTACTTTGGACATGTTATCAGGACATCATGCTTAGTAACGTAAAGAGTTAGTGAAAAAGAGGAAGACCTTTAACAAGACGGATTGACACAGTGGCTGCAACAATGGGCTCAAACATAGCCACGGATGTGGCTTCATTCTGTTGTATGTAAGGTCGCTGTAACTTGGAACTGACTCAACAGCACCTAACAACAACAACAGAACTGCCCCATAGGATTTCCAAAACTGTACTGTTTACAGAAGCAGATTGCTAGGTCTTTCTCTCACAGAGTGGTTGGTGGATTTGAGCCACTGACCTTCTGGTTAGCAGCCAAGTGCTTAACCACTGCACCACCAAGAGTCTTCATATTTTATGTTATGTAAGAGAAAATCCTTATATTCTTGGTTTATTGGCTCAAGAGTAGAAGAAACTAAGGAAACTGAGAGAGACAAGTTATCTCAGTAAATGCGAACAGAAACGATAGTAAATTTTGCTGGGCAAGCAGCATTTTAGTAAACCAAGGATTTTGAAAAAAAATTTTCAAGGTTAGTGTTTTCCAATCCAGTTGTTTGTCACTTGTGCCATAAATTTGTCTCTGATCCATTGCATACAAATCAAATTTGTGTATCAAATCAAGATTAACATGTACTAGAAGGGACACTAAAAGCTCAGAAATCTTACAATTCTCAGATAACTTAAATTTTTAAAAAAACCAGCCAGCCTATATTTTAAAATCACTTTCTATTTTATTTGGTATCATGTGGATTTATGCATGGAGCCCTGGTGGCACAGCGGTTAAGCACTTGGTTGCTTCCAAAAGGTCGGCGGTTTGAACTCACCAGCCGCTCCACGCACAGGAGAAAGATGTGGCAGTCTGCTTTCATAAAGATTACAGCCTTGGAAACCCTATGGGGCAGTTCTACTCTGTCCCATATAGCTGCTATGAGTCAGAATCGACTCAACGGCAATGGTTAATGGGCAGATTTATGCAAACTAAATTTTCTTAGTATGTTTTATATATTTTTTTCTGATACAAGGAGTATTACTCCTAGTTCACTTACAGTAAGGACAAGGTACAAACCTAAAACATATGAGGTAACTAACTGATTTACATTAAAAGAATTCCAGTTGGAGATCCCTGCTTTCAGCTACGATAAAGTAGTTTACAGCACAGCAAGTATACTTGACAGCTATAAAATATGGATGAAGTAAAAAGGAAGGCTCCCAAAGCAATCAGAACTTAAAATACCAATATCACCCACAAAAAAAGGAACCACATTGAAGGGAACCTAATATTTTGTGACACTTTTGCTGTTGACGTATTTTTCAATCTCTAATCTATGCACAATAAGAGTGTAAGAAACCACACAGAAAGTAGCAGGTGAGAGGCCATAAAGTTAAGCAGAGCTTTTGGCAGATACATACTGTTGAGAAGACAGAAATGTAGGTCAGAGACTATAAAGGTGGAGGGTTCAACAGATGCTTTCATTTGAGACCCCTGAAAGGCTATGCCTTGAGGAGAGAGGGAAAACTGAAAATATAACAGGGCTCACAAAGACAGAAGTATAAGCTTGAGTCATGTTAATTACTGACTGATCAAGGTGATCTTTCCCCAATGTACTACATGTCAAAAAGCAAAAATAAATTACCTTCAAGAAAATATGATTCTAACCAAGGTCTCCAGTTATAACGTTATTTAGTATAATAGTAAATAAGCCCAAATGAAAGAAAATTAAAGAGAGAAAACAGTCAGTATAATCAGATGTCAGGTCACTAAGATATTGGTGTTATCACAAATAATAGTGATTAATATATTTTTAAGACTATAAGATGAAGAATTTCAAAGAAATAAAAAATCTAGAAAAAAATAGTGGTTCTATAATTAAAATATAATAAAGGAAACTAAGAATTCATAAACAGTTTAACAGCTGATTATATGCAGCAAATTTGGAATTAGTGAAAAAGAAGTTATGTCAGTAGAAAATAATCAGACTGTAGCATGAAGACAAAATGGAATCGAGAATAGAAGAGAGAGAAAAGGGACAAGAGAGACACTGGAAGCAGGTCTACCTTATGTATATTCGGAGTTTAAGAAAAAGAGGAGAGAGTGAATGAGCAGAAGCAATATTCGAAAAGATTTTCCCAAAACTAAATACAGACATCAAGCCACAGATTAAAGAGGCTTAAAAAACTTTTAGCCAGATATATGTAAAGAGAAATAGCCCTAGGAAGATAATAGTAGAACCTTTTAAACAAAAGACAAGAAAAATATTAAAAGCACCAGAGAATAAAAGACATTGCCTTCAAAGAAATAGATATCAGATGTGTGGCTGACTTTCCAAGGAAGCTACTATGTAGGTAAAAAGATAACAAAATGACTTGATTTAGAGGGGTGAAAGAAAGCAACTGGCCACCTAGAATTCTATACTAAGCAAGGATAGTGTTCAGAAACGCTATATTCAAACACACAAAAACCTAAGGAGAATTCCTTGTCAGCAGACCCACACTGAAAGAAATAATAAGTAGACTTTTTCAAGCTAAATAAAAAGAATCTCAAATGGAAGCACAGAAACGTAGAAAGGAATAATATATGCACTGGAGAGGATAAATATTGAATAAATCTGAAACTGTATTAACTTAAAAAATCAGGAAGCAGTAAATGGAGTTAAAGCATTCTAAGGCACTCTTATTAGCTATGGAATTGTAAAAGTATTAATTTATAGCAGACTCTAAGAAACTAAGGATGCATGCAGTAATCTCTAGGGTAGCCACTTTAAGAACACGATAAAAGTACAACTAACAACCTAACAGAATAATAAAACTACTTGTTTAAAAGAGAATAAGAGAAAAAAGGACACTGAGAACATATGGAATAAATGAAGAAGAAAGAGAAAGTTGGCAGATTTAAAATTAAACGTCATTAATTACATAAACGTAATAGGACTAAATACTCCAATTGGAAAACAAAGAATTTTAGACTGTGTATGTATTTTTATAAATTATATGCTGATTATAAGTGAAGCATATTAAATATAGTTATATGGAAAGGTTAAAAGTAATAAGATGGGAGAAGACATGCAAACATAAGCAAAAAACTAGCTGTTATTGGTATGGCTATACTAATTATCAGACAAAGTTTACATTAACGAAAGAAGTGTTAGTAGATATAAAGAAGACATTTCATAATGTTCACAGAGATAATCCATTAGGTCGATATAGAAATTCTAAAATTATATACTGTCAGTTTTAACTTTAGAAAGTCACAATATGTACAAATTTCAGTTATCACAATTTAGTTAAATAACACCTGTCCCCACAACAATGTGTTTCAAATTTCAGTTAGCACAGTATGTTGATTGTGAGTAACTGCATAAAGCACAAACTTCACAAACAGCTCTTCTGTCTATAAGTCACTATGAAAATAACAGATGTGCATCATAGTCAGTGACCAATCAAATCACTTCTTTCAAAGTCTCCCATTTATCTGTCACTGTGTATCGGTTATTCAGTTCACACACAGACAGGAAAGTGTGTAGTCATGTAGCCTCCTGATTTCCTGTGATAAATCCACATGACATTTTATAAAAATAGGTAGTCAAAACAAGGAATTAATCAACAAAGGGGAAAGTGTAACAGAGCAATGAAAAGTGATAATGCTGGAATGAAATGCAAATCAAATGGAAATGGAGTTACGGAGGAAATAGCTGACCGTGGGAATGGTGGCATTGAACCCACGGGCGAGACTCTAGATATGCAGAGTCCCAGAGGAAGTGATACCAACAAAAAATTCACGTTAATGGAACCCTCAGTTGTATCTTCTGACATTGAAAGTGCAAGGGATAAAATTTTGGAAGCTGATCCAAACTTAGATAGGAGTATGACTGTTCACCAAGGTATAGAAAAAATGTTTGCTTTGTAATGTCAGTCATGATGAGTAAAAGAAGGCAGGCACTGTTCAAACTACTCTTGATAAGGTTTTTACAAAGAAATGAAACATTTTAATTCTCAATGTTTCTACTGCTTTAAATTACAGTGAGCTAAATTAATTTCACTATTTTTTTTATTTCCATACACATGCATAACTAAGAAAGTTCTTAACATTGTGACAAAAATTTTTAAAGGCCACAGAAAAATTGTGATTTTTCCGTTGATCCTTAAGATTTCTTTGTACAGTTTCAGTTTGCACTATCATTTTTACAGTCCTCCACTATCTTGCAAGCAAGGACTGCCTGCATACCTAACAAAAAACACAGTTTTGCAATGTATAAAACGATGTATAACAACTATATGAGAAACACACAATTCCAAGATTATGATGGGAGATATTAATGCATATCTCTTAACTGATGGAAACAGTAAATGAAATATCAGAAAAAAATACATACAAAATATATATTGTGATCATTAAGGTTTTGTGTCAATTTAGCTGGGCCATGATTCTCAGTGGTTTGGCAGTTATGATGTAGTTTGGCAGTCGTATAATGATGTGATCACTTCCATGATGAGATTTGATATAATGTGATCACCTCCATGATGGGATCTGCTGTGAGTAGGCAATCCGTTGAAAGGGAGTTTCCTTGGAGGTGTGGCCTGCATCCAATATAGGTGAACTTTCTGGCAAGGCTCACTGGTTTTTGCTTACTCTGGATCCTGCAGCTGGCTCCTGTTTGACTGACCTCCAATTCTTGGGACTTCAGCTGGCAGTTTACCTGCCATCTTGCCTGCCAGTCTCGGGATTCATTGGTCTCTGCAGCCTGTGAGCAAGAGTCCTTCTGTCTGACCTGCTGATCTCGGGTTCACCAGCCCCTGCAGCTACATGAATCAAGAGAAGCCTCCAGCCTGACCCAGGGACTTGGGACTTTCCAGCCTCTATAACTGGTGAGCCATTTCCTTGATACAAATCTCCCTTTATATTTATTTATACACTTTACTGGTTTTGCTTCTCTAGAGAACTCAGCTAAGACATATATGATACAGAGAATTACAGCAAGAAGATGGAAAAACCTGACCTATCTTAAATATACAGAATACTGTACTGAATGATGGAAAAGTACACATTCCTCTCAAAGTACGTGGAATATTTACCAAAATTCACCATATGCTGACCCATCATGTGAGGCTCAACAAATTTCAAAGAATTAAAATTATACAGAACACATTGTTTGACCACAGAAGAATTAGCTATAAATCAAAAGCAAAACGATAACTAGAAAATTTCCAAATGTTTGAAAGTTAGGCAGCATGCTTATAAATACTCAGTGGTCAAAAAATAAATCACAATGAAAATTAGAAAATGTGCTTGAACTGAGTGATAACAAATAAGTCATATGAAAAATTGTGGCTTATAGCTAAAGTCACACTAAAAAGAAAACTTATAGCCATAAATGCATACATATAAAAAGATGAAAAGCTAAAAATCAATTGTCTAAGCATCATCTCAAGTTACTAGAAGAAGAAAAGTAAATTAAATGTAAATATAAAAAGGAAGGAAATAATGAAAATAAGAGAAGAAATATATATATGAGAAATATATATATGAGAAATATGTATACGAAATATATATAAATATATGTATATGAAATATATATGTATATGCAAAGATTGTACAATAGAGAAAATAAACAGAGCCAGAAATTGGTTGTTTTAAAAGAGTAATAAAATTAATAAACCCTTAGCAAGACTGAACAAAAAAAAAACAAGAGACGCTACAAATTAACAATAGCATGAGTGATTAAAGGTCCTGAAGATCTTGGAAACATTACAAATAAAATAAGAAAATATTATCAAAAACTTGATGCCAAGCTTGCCAGTGGCCATCTAAGGTACAACTATTGGTCTCTACTAATCTGGAACAAAAGAGAAAGAAGGAAACCAAAGACTCAAAGAAGAAACCAGTCTACAGGACCAATTGACTATATGAACTGTGGCCTCACCTATCCAGAGACCAGAAGAACCAGATGATGTCCAGCTACCACTACCGACAGCTCTGACTGGGGCCATAATAGATGGTCCTGGATAGAGTGGGAGAAGTTGTAGAACAAAACTCAAAACGTTAAAAAAAGGCCAGACTTACTGGACTGGAAGACACCTCGGGAACCCCTGAGACTATCACCTTGAAATATCCTTTAAACTTCAAACTGAAACTACTCCCAGAGATTACCTTACAACTAAACAAAAGCTTAATGCCAATAAATTTGAAATTTTAGAAGAACTGCATGAATTTCTCAAAAAAAAGAAAAAACTCATCAAAACTGACCTAAGAAAAAATTAAGACTGTAAATTTTTCCAAATTTATTTTAAAAATTCCACCTAAAATTTAAAATTTTTCCTCAAAGAAAATCTGAGGCTTAGATAGCTTCATTGGTGACTACCTCCAAAATTAATACCAATCTCACACAAAATTTCCCAGAAAATTGGGAGATAAAGAAACTTGTTTTAGGAATCAAACATAACTTTGATCATAAAACCTGAAAAAAACATTAAAATGAAGGAAAATTAGAAGTCAAGTTCTAATAAACATAATTTTTTTCAAAACACAACATAATATTCTGAAACAGAATCAAAAACTATTTACAAAGAAAAATGCACTACCCCATTTTTTTTCCAAGTATATAATATTTAAAAGTTTACCAGTGTAAGTCAACACATTAATAGAACCAAGGGCAAAACCATGTGATCATCTCAATAGATGCAGAATAAAGTATTTGATAAAATTCAACTCCCTTTTCTCAGAAAACTACAAAATGATAAAAGAAATTAAAGAAGGACTGAGTACCTGGAGGGATATTAGAAGACTCAATATTTTAAAGAGAAAACTCTCTCCTAATTGACTTATAGATTCAATAAAATCCCAGTCAGTATTGCATTAGTGAGTGTATGTGTAAATTGAGAAGTTGATTCTAAAATTTATATGGAAATTGAAAGGATCAAGAATAGCCAAGATAATCTAGAATAAAATAAAGTTGTATGACTTACATTATCAAATGTTTAAACTCATTAAAAATATTCAGTAATCAATACAGTATGCTATTGGTGCAGAGATAAACAAACCAATAGATTAAAATAGAGAATCAATAAACAGAACTCCACACATATATTGTTAGTTGACTTTTAACAAAGATAACACAGTGCAGTCTAGTGGGGAAAAGAAATTTTTAGTCTGGGAAAAAAAAATCTTGATCCCTACCTCACACAATATGCAAAAATTCCAGATGGATTGTAGACCTAAATATGAAAAGTAAAACAGTAACATTTCTAGCAGGTAACATACAGAAGTATATCTTTGTGATAAGCAAGTATTTTTAATACAATACCAAAAAGCACTAATCATAAAGAAAAAGATAAATAAATTAGACTTCATTAAAATGTAGAACTTCTTCTGTTCATCTAGAAATACTATTAAGACAAAGAAAAGGTAAGCCATAGGGTGTTGGAATATATTAAATAACATATCAACGGCAACGCTTTTGGTTTTATATATATTATATAGATATATATATAAATACACACACAAATGCACCCAGCTTTTTAAATACATTCACCAAGAGGAATGTACAGAAATACTCATAGTAGAACTATCTGCACTAGTGAACAACTGAAAACAACCCAAATGTTCATCAATTTCAGAATGGACAAATTACATTGTGGGATATTCATACACTGGAATGCTACATAGCAATGAAAATGATCACACTGCTGCTAAATGAAGCAACATGCGTGAATTCCACATACATAATGTTGAGCAAAAAAGAATCACAGCGTCTGTACTACATATATTTTTTTCATATAAAGTTAAAAACTAGGCAAAACTAACCTATGGTGAGATAAGTAAAAACAGTAGACACCTTGGTGGGGTAATGACTGGGAAAGGGCAAGAGAGAGCCTTTTGGAGTGACGCTAATACTCTGTTTCTGGATCTGGGTGGTGGTTAGAAAGAGTGCTGACTATAAAAATTCACTGAGCTGTACATTTCCAATTTGTGCACTTTCCTGTGTGTGTATTAGACTCTGATAAAAGGATTACTCGTAAAGAAAGAAGTCCAAAAATTCAAAAGAAGAATAAATTCAACAACTAAAAACTTTGAGATAACAAAGAAATTTCCTAACTGCCCATTCAAATGCATCTTTTCACACACACACACACACACACACACACACACACACGCACGCATGCACGCATGTACGCAAACACACAATCTTCGGCCTTCACAAAAAGCTATTTAGGCCACTTACTTTGAGCCAAACCTCATCTTCTCTCCCCAGGCTACCTTCTGGCTGCTCACTCCCTTCATGCTGAGGTCTATTTCTACTGGTGGCACAGGGAAACCAGCCAGTGAGGGGACGGTGCTCAGGTACATCTGGATGGTATGATGTGCAAATCTGAAATAATTACAACCAAAACCTAAGTGTAGACGGTGAGAGATAAGTAATGAGAAAGAAATTCTCTAACACAAAACCACAGGTTTTCTCCCTAATGATCGCATTATTGGCAGAAAACTTTTCTCAGTGTAGAATTTCTAAATGTTCTGTTAACCTCAAGATATTACTTGCCAGGGTAGAAAGATACCCATGACAACCCTTAGCCCACTGTCAGTCCAGAACTTGTCCAAAGAATATCCTGGGCATCTCAGGCAAATGCTCCTAGGATTAGCCATGGAAGTCTGTCTATGATGATGGCTAGGTCCTTATCATACAAGATCGGCTGGCCCCCAGACTGATCTACTGAGACAGGGAACCACCGAGCATTCAGCTGGATAAAGGAGCCAGGGCAGTGAAACTCCAGGAAATTTCTTCCACTTCACTTAGGGAAGACAGACAGGCTAGACTAAAAGCCACTTCAGAGAGCTGTCACTAACTCAGAAGCTGCCAACTTTCCTGGCTTCCCGTCACTGGACACCAGGACTCCTGGAGTAAGTTTCCAGAATTAGGCTGAGACAGTGTGGCAGGCATGGCTAGTTGCCTATCCATATCCATTTTCTCTTTCTCATTAACAAACCCCAGTTTTGTTCAAGGTGGCAGTGTTATAAAATGCTGATCTCCTCAGACTCCCTTAGAGCAAAGGGTGATGAAGGAACCTGGATGTGGCCAATAAGATGTTGGTGGAAGGCTATAGTGTTGGACTTCCAGAAAAGCTTCTATTTTCTCAATAAAAAAGGAAAGACTCAGCTAGCATTCACCTGTTTCCCACTGACCTTCCCTTTCTTCCTGCTTGAAATGCTGACTTTATAACTAGAGGATTAGTGGCCGTCTTACGAGCAGGAGAAAGAAAGCTGCAAGCCAAGGGTGGAAGGACCAGAAGGTAGAAGACACCTGAGTCCTTGATGAGTTCCTTAAACTGTAGCACCAACTATGGCTGGTTCCTCAATCTCCTTGAGGATGTCACCTTAGATCTAAAAATTCAATTATTTCATCCTTGCCCAAAATACTTTTAGAACTAAATCTCACTTCTGTGAAAGGACTATACTGCCTGTTATTATAACAAATGGAAGAGTTTGTTTGGTAATTGAAGCATCTGGAATTGTACCCAAGGGCCAAGAACTCTTCATCTTTTGAATATTCAAATATAATTCATAAAAGCCATTGGTATAGCATCTTAGAGTATTCAGAATATCTCTTACCTACATAGGTAAATATGCAGGGAAAACTGCACACCTACGGATTTGTTTTTAGTACTAACTCTAGGATTTCTTCAATAATAATAATGTCTTTATATCTCTTTTACATATGAGAAAACTGGGGCCCAAAGAGGTTAAGTGACTTGCCAGACATCATTTAGTAATAATAATAGTGGATCCAGGGGTGTAACTCAGGCTTTCTGATTCTTTACTGTTTCTCTTTCTTCTTTTAAAATAAATTCTCTTAAATATGAAGCCCAAGTATAATTTCTGTGTACTTCTAAGTTAAATTGTGAGATGCTCAAGTATGCCTTGGAGTTAGCCATTGCATAGCCCAAACATTCCTAGATGAAAACTAGTACAGATAAGTGTGGGGGGTGAGGGTGGGGGGTTAATTACTAGTCTAGAAGCTTTTCACTTAAGATTGTCTTGCTCTGAGTTCATTAAGGACCACATTTGGTGGTAAAATTGGTAAAATCAGGAGAAAAATGTAAACTCTCATTAAGCATCTGGGGACGTGACTTCACAATTTTGTTCAGTCTTGACTCTATTCATCTGTCTTAACTTACCATGGAATGAGGTTCTCCAGTTACCAAGGAAACAGGACATTTCTTCTTGTCTTCATGAGAGGAGTAAGCTTGGGTAGCCCACTGATCCGAGTATCCTTTGGGAGTATACAGCCCACAGTCTAAGATGCTGGTTTCCTTCTCAAAAGGCTCGCATATCCCATCTCCCTCATATATGTAGCACAGGCTTGGTTCCCCTGCCAAGAAACCGGCACTTGAAAAAGCATTTTTATACATGTCATGAAAAAAAAATTAGAATGGGAGTGTTCACAGCATTTCTTTCCCAGCCCCCAGTAGAGAATCCTGTAATTGCCTCTCAGTCTAATGCCCACCCCAAACACACAGACAACACACACATACACACCCCACATACAAACCATATAAACACCACAAGAGGAAGGATTCTTTTTTTTATTGGGCCAGAGGTAGAGTCCATCTATATATTACGAAAAGAAAAGAAAAGAAAAAAAAAACAAAAACAAAAAACATTGCTGTCAATTCCAACTCATGGCAATCTCTTGTGTTACCTAGTAGAACTGAGCTCCATAGGGTTTTCTTGGCTGTAATCTTTATGAAAGTAGATTGCCAGGCCTTTCTTCCGTGACACCACTGGGTGGGTTCAAACTGCCAACCTTTTGGTTAGGAGCCCAGCGTAAACAATTTGTGTCACCCAGGGATCCTATATCTATATAAAAATGGTATGCAAGTGTGTGGGATTGGGGGGAGAAAAAAACACATAGAAAAAGCAGTGCTGGACTAGGTTTAGAAAGAAATATTAAGGATAGTCAAGAGAGATATTAGGGGAAGCTGGGGATATAAGAGAAGTAGGAAAAAGAGGAAAGAGATTTTAATAAATGGTATGAAATGTTATGCATTTGGATTCTCTTTTTAAAGTATTAAAGTATTTGAGGATTTTTTTTTCCAGTTACTTATTGTTGCTGAATTTTACAAAAGTTCTGAAGCTAGACAATATGGGCTCCAGATTTATAAGGGTTAGATATGTATTATTTATTTTAATCCTATGGTTACTACGTGAGGTGTACATTTTTTGTTTGCTGGTTTCAAAGACAGGAAATCTGAAACTCCGTGACTTTAAGTGACTTGCCGAGGTCACTTGACTCATAAGCAATACAGCCTGGATTCGAACCAGGCATGCAGAATGCAGGTTCTGTGGACTTGCTATCACATCACAACTACATCAAGCTGAGACAGAGGGATTGTCTTGGAAAGCAAACAAGTGAGATGCGAATACTTAGGAAAAACTGTTGTATGTGCTGGACAAGTTCCATACGTGGTCATAGGATAATCCCTACTAAGTGAGGGGTACTAACTATTTATAGATGTGTAGACTCACTTTCTTCAAGAAAAGAAAGCTGAAAAGCACTTATAAAACATTATTCAGTTCTACTGTGTTCTCTACTAAAATATGGGACATTAATATTAACAGTTTAATTCTAATTTTGTATTCCTACAAAATAATACAGCATAAAAATAAGATCAAGTTTCAAAGCAAATAATACATAGTACACATTCAGTAACACCATTACTAAAATTTACTGGTTTTTTTTTTTTTTTTTTTTTTAACTCTTCACAGCAGTACCACAGGGGTGTTCTAGCAATTTGTCAGCTGCTCATCAACATATAGCTATTAATTATTTTCCTTAATATTCTCCTCAAGTCTAAGACCCTTCTATGGTAAATCTATCTTTACTTTCCAGGAATAAGCGACTGATCCTAGGACTTGGTTCTAAACCTGTTTTGGGTTTTCAACCCCTGCATTCCATCAAACCCATGGCTTACCCAAACCACTCCCCTAAAGCTAATATGGGTGTATTTGGTGTATTTGATATAACTCTCCCATGATGATTCCTATCTCTTTCCATATATATTTTGTATACACACACACACACTTCGTTGATGGTTACCATCAAATGAATTCCAATTCATGGCAACCCCATGTGTGCAGAGTAGAACTGCTCCATAGGATTTCTAAGGTTGTGACTTTTCAGAAGCAGATCGCCAGGCCTGTCTTCTAAGCTGCCCCTGAGTGGGTTCAAACTGCCAACCTTTCAGCTAATAGTCCAGTGCTTAACTGTCTGAGCCACCCAGGGACTCCACATAGTTTTCTATTCTATTTATAACCCAGTCACTGTTTATTCTTTTTTTTTTTTTTTTTCGATCATGGCCTTAAAATGTTTGCCTCTGTTTTTTCAAATCCATCTAAAAATAAACACATTTCATAATGGTTCAGTCAAACAATATCTTTTGAGAAATAATGGAGTAGAACTATGTGCTTAGCGTACTCCACACTTATTACTCCCTGAAACAAATGTCTAGCTGTTGAATATATCACCCTGAACATCTGTAAAGTTAAAATAGTTTAGATATACTCTTACTGGAGTTGGAAACTAAGGAAAGATAGGCCAGACTTAATGGGATCAAATGTGATAGAAATAAAATAAGGTCAGCTCTTAATTTACATGAAAAGGGAGCTGCGCTGGAGAAAGCAGTGTTTGGACATATACATGTATACACACATATATAGAGAGATACAGATATTCAATACGAGCCAACTCTGTGGCTACCAAAAGAAATGATGCAAACATAGGTGTCATTTACAAACACTTATGTACAGAGACGGGAATTAATTGGTTCAGTGTATTCTGCACAGCCCGACCACATCTGAAAGATTGAATTCTTTTCTGGGCATTGACCACATGAAGCTTGCCAAGTTGGGGTAAATAGGAAAGGGTCTGGAAACCTAATCACATGAGGGGATGTTTGGATTGGAAAGGAGAGTAATGGAGAGGCATTTCAAATATCTGAATGGTAGTCAAATAAAACAGAAAAAGAAGAGTGCACTCCCTGTAGTTTCATCCAGGGAAAAAGCACTTGATAAAGCAATAGAAAACGGGAGTGCCAGGGCTCTGCAGACACCTTGTTGTATGCCCTTGGATGAGTCACTAAATTCTCTGGGCCTCAGTTTCCAAACCGGAAAAAGAGAGAATAATTTTATAACAGGTAAAGCCACATTTAAATAGAAGGGTCTGTTTCAAGGTGCATTTTTCACTGGTGGAAGTAGGTAAGCAGAAGCTAGAGACCCATCTCTCAGGAATTAGTAGAAGAGATTTCTGCAAAGGAAAAAGTCATTTGTAGACTATACGTATGCATGCAGAGAAGAGGGTCTTGATCTGACTGGTGGCACACAGTAGGCACTGAATAAGTACCTGTTGGATGGATGGATGGATGGAAGATCACTAAGATTCTATGATTCTTAGAATGTATGCTACAGAGAGCAGGGGTTTTTTGTGTTCTGTATGGTGCTTAACACCTTGATAAATTCTACTTTATCTTGAGATTTGGAGATGTTAAAATATTTTAAATGCACTGCTATTTAAAATAACTTTAATAAGTGGTTATGTTCCACAGAATCATTGCAACATATGCAAATGGGAAAGTAAAATAATCTTACCTAAGAAACCTATTGATTCTGGCTTAAACCAGAATTGGGAGAAGCCTTCTGGACCACCTCCCTGAGTGGCAAGGGTCTAGAGTCAAAGCCTCCTAGTTATAATTTATTGTTCAGTGATTCTCCAGCATTAAGAAATATCTGACCCTCTGTCATCCTTCACTATGTAATCTATTAAACACAGCTGCCAAGAGACATCTTGCACTACCTATGGCTTAGAATACCTGATTGTGTGTAAAATCTGAATGATTATGCTATTTAACAGACAGTTTGATGTTAGACATGAGGACCCAAGAGAAAACCTTGGTAACATTAAGCTAGGAGGCAGTAAAACCTAATGGCTTAGTATGCAGATTCTAGAGCCGTACTTCCTTGGTTCAAATCCTGGTTTCACCCCTTTTAGCTGTATGATCAAAAACAAGTTATTTAAGCTCTCTGAGCTTCCGTTTTGTTTCTTCATAGTTACTGTAAGGATGAAAAAAGATAATATATGGAAAACAATTAATAGTGCCTGGTACATAACAAACATACCAAATGTTATTATTATCACAAAACTATATGTTACAGGATATCAAGAACTCACAAAGGCACTGAGAGACCTCCAAGCTCAATTGTTAGACTGATTCCTCCATCATAACACCTAATTTTGAATAATTAGTGCTGTCCAAAGCTTTGATCTCTGATTGCATGAGATTATGTAAGAACAGTCTCTGTATTCTTCAAGTTACTTTAGGACACAAAAGGACTGTGGCTATTGAGAATGGGGCCCTGGTACTGTGAACAAAAATAATGACATTCTCAAGGCAGGTTTTCCTAAACTCACCTACACAGTTGAAGCCTTCCTCCAGGTCACATGTCCTCGAGCAGCCATCTCCACTCAAAAGGCCTCCATCATCACACTCCTCCCCCAATCTCCTAGAAAATAAAAGCATAGATACATCCATTCACCCATCAATAGATAAGTGAATAAATAAAAATGTCCTTGTTTATCTCCCATCATTTTACATTTTTAAAATTCTCAGACTTTCCCATTATATAGTAAAAAGTACAAGCTAAACAGAAGGAGATGCTAACGAATGCCTTTATAGAAAAAAACAAATCAAGCCTACAGACATTTAAAGTAAATGCAGTTTGAGCAATGATTGTCGATTAGAGTGTCCTGTAGGTTGTGGGAATTCCTAGAAGTCAAGTAGCTCGTGGCTCAGATGCATCTAGGAAATCCATGTGGATCCTGGTAGTGTTTCTGGTAGAAGGTCTTAAGTTTAGGAAAGGCCTGTTGTTGTTCTTATTAGTTGTCCTTGAGTGATTCTGGCTTATAGAGATACCATGTATGCAGAGTAGAGCTGCTCCATAGAGTTTTCAAGGCTATGGCCTTTCAGAAGCAGATCACCAGGCCTGTCTTCCAAGGTGCCTCTGGATGGATTCAAACCACCAACTTTCCAACTAGTAGTCAAGCACATAATCATTTGTGCCACCTA
Source organism: Dugong dugon (assembly GCA_030035585.1). Taxonomy (NCBI): domain Eukaryota; kingdom Metazoa; phylum Chordata; class Mammalia; order Sirenia; family Dugongidae; genus Dugong; species Dugong dugon. Next base: position 38,883,978 of record CM057469.1, on the reverse strand, counting down.
GGGACTCCTTAGGAAAGTCCTCCTGGCGTATAATGAATGGAGTCATAGAAATAGTCAGCTGATTTGGCGAGGAGAAAACCTATATATGTGTGGTTTTTCTTTCTATTCATTTTTGTCTGGTATTTATGTTTTCATTGCTTTATTCTATCTAGATGGAGTTTTTGTAAACATTATAATTTTGTAGAATAGAAATCTCCTGCTTACATACCAGGAGACTTGAGTAGCCAGATTGCTGCTATCCCTCAATCCAGAGCATCCCTAGGGGTGGGGTCCCTGTGTTTACTCCCTACTACCACCTGGTGGCAGCCAACATATATTGCAGGGGAGAAACAAATACTAGGAGAAGAAAATGTCTTTGTTTGGTATCTCAAATGTTATTATAGCTGATGACTGAATTTGGATCCAGCTGGAGGAGTTGGTTTAGAGCGAGGCGGACATGAAGCATATTAGGTTAACAAAATATATATAAACTTGGGTTGAAGCCCCTTTGAAAGAACCAAGATTTGGCCATTGTAAAATGGATACCAAACCTGTTGCCGTTGAGTCAATCCCGACTCATAGTGACCCTACAGGACAGAGCAGAACTGCCCCACAGGGTTTCCAAGGAGCACCTGGTGGATTTGAACTGCCGGCTTTTTTGTTAGCAGCCATAGCTCTTAACCACTGTGCCACCAGGGCTCGAAAATGGATCCAGGACTGTCATTTTTTTCTCCTTGACTTTTCATCATGCCCAAAATTGACACATATTTTAACCCAGTAGATTAAAGGGCTTGCAATACTGAAGTGTTTTCAGGCCTATACCATCACTAGTAGCTCTAACCATCATTTAAACGGATAGAGTAAAGAGTAAATAATTAGATACGAAAATGTTTTAAAATGAATTAAAAGTATGCTAAAATGCAATTACATAATAATCATATTTTTGACCAACAATCTGGAAATGAAAAAAAGGACAAAAGAAATATGAAAAACAACATAACCGAAGAAATTAAGGAAACTTTAAATTCTTTTTCTATACAAAGGCAATTCAGTTCAATGGAAAGAGAATGTACTGGGGACCTTGTCAGATAAGAGATATTTAAGAAGTGTCTAAACTCTCTAGGCCTCAGTTTGCTCATCTATGGAAAGAGAGAGTTAATCTAGATCAGTATTTATCTAAATAGGGTCCAGAATATAATTTTAGAGGTTGGAGACTTTGTATTTTCATTTTGAAGGTAATCTAAGTAATTAATATAAACATACTGTGTATCATCTCAAGTAGTACAACCCAATAGAAATATAATAAGAACCACATAAATAATTTCTGATTTTCTAATAGTTACATAAGAAAGTCAAAAGAGAAAGTATTAGCCCAAGAGACAGAAAGGGCCACATAAACCAGAGACCAATGACCACTCTGACAGGGAACACAACAAAGAGTCTTTGATGGAGCAGGAGAAAGCTGGGGGCAGAACTCAAATTCTAGTAAGAAGACCAGACTTAATGGTCTGACTGAGACTGGAGGAATCCCGGAAAGCATGGCCCCTGTGCTCTCTATCAGCCCAGACCTAAAACAATTTCCAAGGCCAACTCTTCAGACAAATATTGGACTGGACTGTGTGACATAAAATGATACTCGTGAAGAGTGTGCCTCTTAGCTCAAGTAGATACAAGAGACTAAATGGGCAGCTTCTGTCCGGAGGTGAGATGGGAAGGCAGAGACGGTTAGGAGCTGGTTGAATGGATGTGGGAAATCAGGGGTGGAAAGGAGGAGTGTGCTGTCACAGTATAGGGAGAGTAATTAGGATCACGTAACAACGTATGTATAAATTTTTGTATGAGAGACTAACTTGAAATTTAAACCTCATTTAAACTACAACAATTAAAAAAAAAAAAGTTAAAGAAATAAGAAAAAACCAAACCCGTTGTCATCAAGTCGATCCTGACTCATAGTGACCCTACAGAACAGAGTAGAACTATCCAATAGGGTTTCCAAGGAGCAGCTGGTGGATTTGAACTGCTGACCTCTTGGTTAGCACTGTAGCCCTTAACCAATCCGTATAAAAATATTAATGAGATATTTTACATTACTTTTTCATACTAAGGCTTCAAAATCTGGTGTGTATTTTTCACTTACAGGACATCTCAGTTTGAATACTTGAAAAAGTAAATCCACTTACCTAAGTTGTTCCAAATATACTTTAATGTTCTCCAATAACTGAATCAAGTTTCAGCTGTTAAATTAAATTTAAATCTGATTTCCCGTGTCCATTCATCTGCTCACAATTTCAGGACCTCAGTTATGTTTGTTTTCATCGTCTTATCGGTAAGTGGTATCCAAAGTGACAACTTTTATTTTTTAGTAAAAATGTTTAAAAACTAGAGTCTGAGAATGGCTTTTAGGGGATCTGTGATCATTTTAGCCCCTTTAGAATTGGTCTACACATTTCTCAGCTTTAAGTAGTGTATTAAATGATTCATATGACTCCTTCTTCTGTGTGTAATGGGATGTCCCAGCTGAGTCAAAGCTGGAATTCAGAGGCTGGTTGCTTCCAGAACTGGTATCCTAGTAACCCTTTCAGGTATCTAACTGATACTCTTGAGAGCTTTGGATGTGGGGAAACAAAATTTTGAAACAGAGATGAGAGAGACAAGGAAACGCAGGACAGAACTATCTTCCAATTGCAGAACTAAGCATCACCCTCTATAGAGAGGAAATCTAGTCAGAAGTTTAAACATCATTTTGATAAGAAGCCTTGTGAGACCAGCAGGCAATCAGTGCTGCCGCAGGCAAAGCTGCACCAAGGCGCGGGAGGGAATGCTCAACACCAGGTTTGGAAGAGGGCCCTTCACGCCCTGCTGCCATAACCCACCAGGCAAATTTGGCGTCCTGGGGCCTCGAGGTGGACACCGTCAGAGAACCATCAGGAGACCCTACAACGAAGGGCAGAGTGTTTTGCTCAGGGGGTCCTCTGCCAGTATAGCCAAGCTCCCCCAAATACCTACCTGATGGGCAGCAGACCCCAAGGACGGCAGCCAGAATAGAGAAAATAATGACAATAATCAGACTTGTGAAGCAGGAGGGAGCAGCAAGCTAGCAAGGTTTTGGGTATTAAAGTGATCTCAGTCGTCTTTATATATTAATGAGGTCTGGGAACATTTGGTGTTCATACTTCTATGAAAAGGAATAAATAAGCTTACACTACAGGTTAAGGATTTTAGAAGAAGGAGGAAAAATAATGCTTAATGATTGTTAAGCCTCCCTGGGTGGTGCAAACGGTTAAGCACGAGACTACTAACAAAAAGGTTGGTGGCTCAAACCCACCCAGAGGCACCTCAGAAGACAGGCATGGCAATCTGCTTCTGAAAGGTCACAGCCTTGAAAACCCTATGGGAGCGGAGCTACTTTGCACACTTGTAGCATGAGCTGGAAGTGACTTTACGGCAACTAACAAAAACAACAATTGCTAAACAATGGGATGGGATCCCAAGAAAAGCTATAGAATTGTTTCCTGTTAGGGCTTTAAACTAAAACATTTTCCCTTGGTCTGGGACATTTTAAAGGGCTCTCATATTAGGATACAGAATCCAGGACACATCACAGTGCCTGTCCTTCCAGCCTATTCACAGCAGCTTTATAGAAGTAATGTGTTAGGTTACAATGAACATCAAGGATAGGTTGATGTAGGGTGACCAACTGTCCCAGTTTTCTTGGGATGTGAGAGTTTGAGTGCTAAAATTGGGAAAATCCCAGGTAAACCAGGGTGAGTTGGTCCCCTAGGTTGCTATCACAAAAGGAAGATAGGAAAAGGAACATGGCATGTTAAGAAACAGACAGGCGTGATTCCATCTTCACCTTGGTGATGCTTACAGAATAGCTAGAAATTAAATTTTGCTCAATTTGTCCACGGGTCAGATGAGCAACTGAAGCTCAGAAAGCTATGCTGACCTTCTTCAGGCATACGAAGCATAGGATAGTCCGTTGATTCAAAAGATATCCTCCCAACCTCTTGTAGTATAATTTGACAAGTAATCTTCCCCTGGTCACCACCCAGCAGTTATTCACTGAAGCATTAGGAGGACCCCCAGAGGGTCAACCCCACTATCTCAATACTCTGGGTGAGCTCTACAGAGAAGTGGGTAGCTTCTTAACTATGCAAAGATGTGATAATTTTCCAAGATCACTACCAGATCCCAAATTTTGTAATTTTATGATTAACACGGGAATTACACAGTACCCTGCCCCCTACATTTCCCAACAAGCCAAACTCAAACTTGAGGTTGGACCTTCTAGCCAGAGCAGGACAATGTCCTAGTTTGCACATTCCCATGCACAAACTACTCACTCTGACACCTGCCCATCTCCACAGTAAGGAGCTCCATGGATATGGATCAAAGGAGGCGAAGCTTCTCCCAGTTCTGCTCCAGCTTCAGCCTGAACCTGGTACTGATACGTCTGTCCAGGTGTGACCTCCCTGTGGAAACCAATGAGCTTATGACTATCACATTCATAAAGTAGAATATGGTTTGCAGGAGTTTAAGGGAAATATTATGGGTAGCATAAACATGAAACATTTATTACATTGTCTGAAACAAAAGATAAGGATACATAGTCTTACAAAGCAACAGAATGTTTGAAATCATCTTAATTTCTGTATTCCCAGTACATGTCACACAGTAGAAGTCTAATAAATGCTTGCTGAATTAACACTGAATTCAGAATTCTAGACAGTATATTAGGATGGTATCCCAAGTGTATCTTCATCATGTTAAATATATATATATGTATGTTATATATACACACATATACATACATATATATAAACTAGTCTTCTGTATCTTAGAAGTAATCAAATAAACTTTAGATGAAAGTTTCAGGGTTTGGGCTCAGTGATGCCCTTCTTGGGTCAGTGGATCACAGTTGGTTTTTTTGTTTCTCAAGAGAATTATTGGCTTTCGGAGACTGAACCCTTAGTAATAGCAACTCTCTCATAGAAGGGGGTAAGGACACCTTCCATTACCATTTTTGGGATGCTGGATATTCCACAATTAGAACTGTAATAAAGCCATTAAATTACACACTTTAAATGGGTGAATTATATGGTATGTGAATTATGAATTATATCTTTATGAATTATATACATATTTTTTAAAAGAAATGCATTTAATTCCTTTCCACTCCAAATCTGTCAAAATGTATACATACCAGGAATGGAGTCTTGTATCAGTTGATACCAGAGATGGAAGTGGTTTATCAGAGTCTCTCTAGAACCCAGGTGGAGAGTATGAGAGAACATTTAGAAGGGAGAAAGGGATCAAGAAGGGGGGCTGCTGGTTTCAAAGACCAATTCTGCCCTCATCTTAATTTTGTCCAATGTCTGCCCTGATTGAAAAACCACCAGCAAAGTCAAGCTAGGGTGGGACTTACTTAGGAACTTAGGAGGATGAGGATCTCCGAGGGTTGTTGGGGCTGCCATGAATGGCTGCCATAAATCTCCTGCCAAGCCTCTCTCTTCTTAACAGGCCCTTCAACTCAGCCACAAAACCTCCACTCCCTCACTCGATGCTTGCAACTTGCAAGCAGGAAATGTCTTGACATTTCAAAAACAGCTTTAGAAACCTCTACACTGGCTTTTAGGTACTTTAATAGAAAAGACCTCTAAATATTAAAGACTTTTTAATTTCCAAATTTTCTTTCCTTCTCAGAAAACCAATCCTCTCATGAAAATGCCAGCTATTTCTAAAAACAAGACCAATTTTATATCCTACCCAACACTGGTGCCTTCCCTTTACAGGGAGCTTTTTGCCAGACTCTTGTCTAGCCATGCATAAGTCTTATACTGCTTTGTGGTGGGGAAAATGCTCAGATGGAAATGTCAGCATGTGCTTACTCTTCTCGGGGGAAAAAACTCAGCAGCAGGTAGCCCAAGACTTCCATGATCTCATATTGTTGATCTGAGTTTGTAAAAAGCAGTGTATTACTAAGGAAAGAGGACCACAATGAGTCAGCCAGGAAACTGGATTTCAATCCTGAGTCCTCTGCTGACTAGCTGTTCAACCAATTTAAAGTTAATTCTTAGTTTTCTCTCCTATAAAATGGGATATTATTGACCGCAAAGGTGTTTTTTTTTTTTTTTTCTTTTGAATATCCAATTAGATATCCAAAACACCAGTTACCATTAAGTCGATTCTGACTCATGGTGACCCCACATGTGTCAGAGTAGAACTGCCCTCCATAGGGTTTTCAACAGCTGTGGTTTTTTGGAAGTAGGTCACCAGGGCTTTCTTCCAAGATGCCGCTGGGTAGATTCAAACCACCAGTCTTAACCGTTTGTACCATCCAGTTACTCTTATCAGAGAAGCTCAAAAATGACTTTATTTTTTTCCTTTTTAAATTCATCCCTTGATCTATTCTCCCATCTGAATTAGTTTTTGACCATTCCACTGTCTTCTAGTTCTAATTGAGAGAGCATATATGGGAAGAAAAATGTAGTGACACTCAAGGTGGACATTTTTGCCTCCTTTTTTATAGCTGATGTAGACTACAAAGTAGCCACAAATTCTCCCCATCCCAACTGCACACTCTCCTGCGATGTGACTTTGCCACTCTTCCCATGAAAAGGTGAAGTATATTTTGCTACCCCTTGAGTCAGGAGAGAGGAGCTTTGGTGATGCAGTGGTTAAGGGCTAGGCTGCTAACTGAAAGGTTAGAGTTTTGAATCCACCAGCTGCTCCATGGGGAAAAGATGTGGCAGTCTGCTTCCATAAGATTATAGTCTCGAAAACCCTATGGGGCAGTTCTACTCTGTCCTATAGGGTTGCTGTGAGTCAGAATCGACTTGACGGCAACAGGTTTGTTTTTTGGTTGAATTGGGAATTGGCTATATGACTTGCTAGTGGAAAATTATCGCAAGTAACATAAACAAAAACTTAAAAGTGCAAGCATTTTTGGGCTTGTCCTCCCCTGCTGCCAGAAACTCTTCTGCCACCTTGAGAAAAAGCCTAGGTAAGAGACCATATAGAAAGAGGGCCCATCTTCCAGCCCTGCCAGCCATCTCAGCTGAGGTCTCTGGCTTGTGCACGAGGCCATCCTGGGCCATCTCAGCCCTGGCCAAGCCAGTTCAGACAAGAATACCCAGTGAAACATAGAATCATGAGAAATAACATGTTTGTTGTTATAAGCCACTACGGTTTTGATGGTTTCTAATGCAGTAAAAACTAACTGATATAGTATATCTGATAAAACTTTTGTTTGATCCCTAATTCTGACCTCAGGGCAGACTCTGAAGAAAATTAGGAGGTGGGAAGAGCTTACCTTTGGAGCCACCAGCCTCCTGCTCTAGACATTGAAATCTCTGCAGGCAAAAACCTTATCTAAGTCTGTGTTCCCGGGACTGAGCACGCAGTGCAGGGAACACAGTAGAACTAAGTGCTTGTAGAAGGATCAGAAGTAGAAGGAAAGGGAGCGCTGGAAGAAAAAGAAAGCAGAGAGAGGGAAGGAGGAACAAGTAAAAGGAAAAAGAATGAAATTCACATGTCAAATGGGTCTTGAACTAAGTACAGTGTCAGCAGGGTCCTCGGCCTCTTTGCTTAGCTAAGGAAGAGCTGACGGTAGCCTTTGAATATTATAGAAATGGTGGCAGATTACCAGAAAGTGTAGCAAGGAATCAGGAATTAAATTGTGTCACCAACTGGAGCATCTGATTCGGATTGACTGACTTGTGGCAGTCACATTCAGTCTGACTGAAGCAATTCAAAGACTAATGATGGCATCAGCAGTCAGAACACCTGGGAAATGTTTTTCTTCATCTTAAATATACCATTTTAGAATAAAATCCCTTCTGTGATTCAGAACACTTCTCCAACTGAGAACAGGTCAGAACGTGAAAAAGTGGGGGGAGAGGACATAAAACCCACCCCAAAAGCCCCAGAAAATCCCATGATTTAGAAGGCCTACTGCCCAACTCACACATCTGTGAACTTCCTGCGAGGGTGTGTCACCACCATGGGCAAGCCAGTGGCAAATGGGGGCTCGCGGAGAACCTGGTACCTCACAGGCCTGCAGCCAGAGCACAAAGGACTGTGGGGCTGAGAAGTCAGGAGGGCTGCATCAATCTCCATCCGCTCATCAAATGTGTAGACTTTCACCCCCAAAACCTTCCCATTAACATGAAGTTTGATAGTGAGTGGGGTGTCACAGAAAGTATTTAAGGGGCCCAGGTGCACAGACTCCTGGTGTTCCAGCAAGATCTCCGTGTCAAAGAGTGCCTGGGAGGAGTCCATGGAGAGGTAGGTGACCCATAGGGTGAGGGTGTCGGCATGGACCGGATGCTGGAAGAGCAGCTCCAGACTACAGCCTTCCGGAGGGCAGGGGACCGTCATGTTCATATGGTACAGGTGGAGCTCGGGACTCCAGGCTTGCAAGCTCGGCTCGCAGGGCTGATCTACATCTGGAGGCCCTGGGAGAGATGAGCAGAAAACCACATCAGGTACCAGCATTGAAAATCTGAAAATGAGCAGCCCGTATCAGTGGTCGGAAAGAATGAAAAAGGAGGTACTTCTGAACTTAGAATTTGTATAAAAGCTGGTTAGCTTAGTGGGTTAGATTTTAAGTTCAACCGAGGACAAAGTTGTAACAAGTCAATTGTATTGTGCTCTTGCTACCACATCACCTCTACATGGTGGAAGCCTAGCAAAGAATTGGGAATGGAGTAACCCAGGTCCTAAGTATAAACACAAGGCTGATGCAGAGTGGTTAAGTCATATTCTTAAAGAATCCTTGAGCAAAGAATTATCTGTACTTAGTTGATTAATAATTTATGCAAAAAGTAATGCTTTTGAAACACCATTTTACTAATTAATAAGGAAAATTTTAATTTCGGTCTGTCAATGCACTCTTTGTTTAAGCAAAGGGTCTTCGCAAAACTTCTTTGATTCCCTAAGATGCCATGTTGGCAGTCCCTCCAAATGACTGTTAGCCAAACTTTAAAACCATACATTGAATTTCCATTTCAGCTGAGGTGTGTGTGAGTAGGTAAGTAACTGAAGGCAGGAAATATAAGCATACATTATTGAGTGGGAACAAATGGAGATTCAGTAGCTAAGTAAAAACGTAATAGTGAAGGATCAAATATAACAAATATATTATGGTCTGCTCTGTGGAAGTAATCCATACAAGGTGGTTTTCTTTTATATCACATGAAGAGAAAGTGCTTAATTAGGAATCAGCAGACTTGATTGGCACTGTGCCATTAGCTGTGATTCTGCAGCAGGTCTTTTTAAGCCTCATTTTCCACGTTTATAAAATAAGTAATACTATTTAACCACCTGTCTTACTAGATTAGTATAGAAGATCTACATAGCATTACGTAGAAGTTAAGCTTCTACATTTGCAAGACAATTATTTAGCCCTTCAGAATTTGGAAAATAGTGTCCCAAAGTCCAAAGGGAGTAAGTTCAGACGTGTGTGTATGTGTCTGTTACATCTTATGGTCCTCATTGCTTTTTGCCTACATTGTAAGCTCATCCATTCATTCATTCAACAAAAGTTCATTGTGTCCGTATTATGAGCCTGGCCCTGATCTAGGTATTGGAAATAGAGTAGTGAACCAGAGAGCTAAAGGCTTTGCCCTCATGTATCTTACAGTAAGGTGATGGATGTAACAATAAATAGATAAAGGGATATAGATGATAATTTCAAGTAGTAATGGGACCTTTGAAGAAAAAATAAAGGAGGGCTACAGAAAACTAGGGTGGAGTTAGGGGCTTTTTATAGATTATGGAGTCAGGCAAGGTCTCTCCAAGCAGATGATATTTAAGCATGGGCTATGTCTGATTCAATTTTGTATTCCCCATAGCATTTAGAAAGGGATTGGTAACCAATAAGAATGCATTACAAAAAAAGAAAACCATTGCATCCAGTCAATTCTGACTCATAGCCACCCTATAGGACAGAGTAGAACTGCCCCATAAGGTTTCCAAGAAGCAGTTGGATTCAAGCTGCCGACCTTTTGGTTAGCAGTCAAGTTCTTAACCACTGGGCCACCAGGGCTCCAAGTATTCATTAAGTTAAATATATCGTCATTATATATTGTCATTATATCTGAAAACCCATGTGATTGTGACTACTCTGCTTGATCGTCAATCATTTTTATTGTGTATATTTTAAATATGGTTTGGTCCTTCACCCTTTCAAAGCAAAGGGAAGACCAGTATTTCTAGCAGCATTTTCCAATGCTTATCCCAAAATGCTAGCAGAGTAAAGGCCCGTTTTGGAAGCCAACTCAACAGCAGCACTGCTTGTCAGAAAAGTTTTTTTTAATCATGATTTCATGATATAACATGAAAAGAGGACCTAAAAGTTGACTTTTTTTTTTTTATTGTTGTAATTAAATGAGGTTTACATTTCAAGTTAGTCTCCCATACAGAACTTTTTTTTTTAGCATACATTGTTATGAGACCCCAACCGCTCACCCCATTCTGCGACAGCACACCCCTCCCCTCTACCCCTGATTCCCCATGAACATTCAACCAGCTCCTAACTCTCTCTGCCTTCCCCTCTCACCTCTGACAGAAGTTGCCCCTTTGGTCTCTTACATCTACTTGTCTAAGAGGCACATTCTTCACAAGTATCAATTTATGTCCCACAGTCCAGTCCAGTCCCTATCGGAAGAGTTGGCCTCGGAAATTGTTTTAGTTCTGGGGTGATGGAGAGACCAGGGGCCATGCTTTCCAGGGCACCTCCAGTCTTAATCAGACCATTAAATCTGGTATTCTTACTAGAATTTGAGTTCTGCATCCCATCGTTCTACTGCTCCATCAGGGACCCTCTGTTGTGTTCCCTGTCAGGACGTTCATTGGTGGTAGCCGGGCACCATCTAGTTCTTCTGGTCTCAGGCTGATAAAGTCTCTGGTTTATGTGGCCCATTCTGTCTCTTGGGCCAATACTTTCCTTGTGTCTTTGGTGTTCTTCGTTCTCCTTTACTCCAGGTGGTTGGGACCAATTGATGCATCTTAGATGGCCGCTTGCAAGCTTTTAAGGCCCCAGATGCTTCTCACCAAAGGAGGATGCAGAACATTTGCTTAATAAGGTTTGTTAGGCTAATTGACATAGACGTCTCCTGAAAACTTGGTCCCCAGACCCTGCATCCCTGCTACTCTGTCTCTCAAAGCATTTGATTGTATTGAGGAAACTTCTTAGCTTTCGTTCAGTCCAGTTGTGCTGGCTTCCCCTGTAGTGTGTGCTGTCCTTCACTTCACCTAAGATCATTCTTATCTACTATCTAGTTAATGAATAACCCCCACCATCCCTCCCTACCCCCGTAACCATCAAAGAATGTTTTCTTCTGTGTTTAAACCTTTTCTTGAGTTCTTAGAATAGTGGTCTTATACAGTATTTGTCCTTCTGTGCCTGACTAAATTCACTCAGCATAATAAGCTCTAGCTTCCACCAAGTTATATGATGTTTCACAGCTTCATCATTGTTCTTTATCATTGCATAATATTCCATTGTGTGGATATACCATAGTTTGTTTATCCATTCATCCATTGATGGGCACTTAGGTTGCTTCCATCTTTTTGCTATTGTGAACAGTGCTGCGATGAACATGGGTGTGCATATATCTATTTGTGTGACGGCTCTTGTTTCTCTAGGGTATATTCCAAGGAGCGGGATAGCTGGATTGTATGGTACTTCTATTTCTAGCTTTTTAAGGAAGCGCCAAATCAATTTCCAAAGTGGTTGTACCATTTTACATTCCCACCAACAGGGTATAAGTGTCCAGTCTCTCCACAACCTCTCCAGCATTTGTTATTTTGTGTTTTATGGATTAATGCTAGCCTTGTTGGGGTGAGATGAAATCTCATTGTAGTTTTGATCTGCAATTCTCTGATGGCTAATGATCGTGGGCATTTCTTCATGTGTCTGTAAGCTGCCTGAATATCTTCTTTGGTGAAGTGCCTGTTCATATCCTTTGCCCATTTCTAAATTGGGTTATTTGTCTTTTTGTGGTTGAGGTTTTGGAGTATCTTTTAGATTTTAGAGATTAGATGCTGATCGGATTTGTCGTGGCCAAAAATTTTTTCCCAGTCTGTAGGTTGTCTTTTTACTCTTTTGGTGAAGTCTTTGGATGAGCATAAGTGTTTGATTTTTAGGAGCTCCCATTTATCTAGTCTCTCTTCTGGTGCTTGTGCATTGTTACTTACGGTTTGTATTGTTTTTGTGCCATGTATTAGGGCTCCTAGCGTTGTCCCTATTTTTTCTTCCATGATCTTTATCATTTTCGATTTTATATTTAAGTCTTTGATCCATTTTGAGTTAGTTTTTGTACATGGCGTGAGATATGGGTTTTGTTTCCGTTTTTTGCATATAGATATCCAATTATGCCAGCACCATTTGTTAAAGAGACTGTCTTTTCCCCAATTAATGGACTTTGGACCTTTGTCAAATATTAGCTGCTCATAGGTGGATGAGCTTATCTGGATTCTCGACTCTGTTCCATTGGTCTATGTATCTGTTATTGTACCAGTATCAGGCTGTCTTGACTACCTTGGCAGTATAATAGGTCCTAAAATCAGGTAGTGTAAGGCCTCCCACGCTGTTCTTCTTCTTGAGTAGTGCTTTATTTGTCTGGGCCCTCTTCCCTCTCCATATGAAGTTGGTGATTTGTTTCTCCATCTCATTAAAAAACATTGCTGGAATTTGGATGGGGATTGCATTGTATCTGTAGATTGCTTTGGGTAGAACTGACATTTTCACTATGATGAGTCTACCTATCCATGAGCAAGGTATATTTTTCCACTTATGCAGGTCTCTTTTAGTTTCTTGCAATAGTGTCTTGTAGTTTTCTCTGTAAAGATCTTTTACCTCTCTGGTTAGATTTATTCCTAAGTATTTTACCTTTTTGGGGGCTATTGTAAATGGTATTGATTTGGTGATTTCCTCTTCAAGGTTCTCTTTGTTGGTGTAAAGGAATCCAATTGATTTTTGTATGTTTATCTTGTATCCTGAAACTTTGCTGAAATCTTCTATTAGTTCCAGTAGTTTTCTAGTGGATTCTTTGGGGTTTTCTGTGTATAAGATCACATCATCTGCGAATAGAGATACTTTGACTTCTTCTCTACCTATTTGGATGCCCTTTATTTCTTTTTCTAGCCTAACTGCTCTGTCTAGGACCTCAAGCACAATGTTGAATAAGAGTGGTGATAAAGGGCATCCTTGTCTGGTTCCTGTTCTCAAGGGGAATGCTTTCAAAGTCTCTCCATTCAGGATGATGTTGGCTATTGGTTTTGTATAAACGCCCTTAATTATACTGAGGAATTTCCCTTCTATTCCTATTTTTTTTGACAGTTTTTATCTGAATGGGTGTTGGACTTTGTCAAATGCCTTTTCTGCATCAATTGATAAGATCCTGTGGTTCTTGTCTTTTGTTCTATTTATGTGATGGATTTACATTGATTGTTTTTCTAAAGTTGAACCATCCCTGCATACCTGGTATAAATCCCACTTGGTCATGGTGAATTATTTTTTTGATATGTTGCTGAATTCTATTGGCTAAAATTTTGTTGAGGATTTTTGCGTCAATGTTCATGAGGGATATCGGTCTGTGATTTTCTATTTTTGTGGTGTCTTTACCTGGTTTTGGTATCAGGGTTATGCTGGCTTCGTAGAATGAGTTTGGGAGTATTCCATCCGTTTCTATGCTCTGAAACTCCTTTAGTAGAAGAGGTGTTACCGCTTCTTTGAAAGTTTGGTAGAATTCTCCAGTGAAGCCATCTGGACCAGGGCTTTTTTTTTGTCGGGAGTTTTTAAATTACCTTTTCAATATCTTCTTTTGTTATGGGTTTATTTAGTCGTTCTACCTCTGTTTGTGTTAATTTAGGTAGGTAGTGAGTTTCTAGAAATTTGTCCATTTCCTCTAGGTTTTCAAATTTGTCAGAGTACAATTTTTCATGGTATTCTGTTATGATTCTTTTAATTTCATTTGGGTCTGTTGTGATATCACCCATCTCATTTCTTATACGGGTTATCTGCTTCCTCTCCAGTTTTCCTTTTGTCAGTTTGGCCAATGGTTTATCAATTTTGTTGACCTTTTCCAAGAACCAGCTTTTGGTCTTGTTAACTCTTTCAATTTTTTTTCTGTTCTCTATTTCATTTAATTCTGCTGTAATTCTTATTATTTACTTCCTTCTGGCACCTGTAGGGTTCGTTTGCTGCTCTCTACTTGTTCCAGTTGTAGGGTTAGTGCGTTGATTATGAGCCTTTCTTGTTTTTGGATGTGTGCATTTATTTTTATAAACTGACCTCTGAGCCCTGCTTTTGCTGTGTCCCAAAGGCTCTGGTAGGATGTGTTTTCATTCTCATTTGATTCTATGAATTTCTTTATTCCATCCTTAATTTCTTCTATAACCCAGTAGTTTTTGAGCAAGGTGTTGTTCAGTTTCCATGTGTTTGATTTTTTTCCCTTGCTTTTTGAGTTGTTGATTTCCCCTTTTATGGCTTTATGGTCAGAAAAGATGCTTTGTAGTATTTCAATGTTTTGCATTTTGTTAAGGCTTGCTTTATGGCCTAATATGTGGTCTATTCTGGAGAATGTTCCATGTGCATTGGAAAAGAAAGTATACTTGGCTGCTGTTGGGTGCAGAGTTTGGTATATGTCTATGAGATCAAGTTGGTTGATTGTAGCATTTAGCTCTTCTGTGTCTTTGTTGAGCTTCTTTCTGCATGTTCTGTCCTTCACCGAAAGTGGCATGTTAAAGTCTCCTACTACTGTTGTGGAGCTGTCTATCTCTCTCTTCAGAGCTGTTAGAGTTTGTTTTATGTGTTTTGGGGCCCTGTCATTGGGTGCGTAAATATTTATTATAGTTATGTCCTCCTGGTGTATTGACCCTTTAATCATTATATAGTGCCCTTCCTTATCTTTTGTGGTGGATTTTACTTTAAAGTCTATTTTATCAGAGATTAATATTGCGACTCTTCCTCCTTTTTGGGTGTTGTTTGCTTGATGTATTTTTTTCCATCCTTTGAGTTTTAGCCTGTTTGTGTCTTTAAGTCTAAGGTGAATCTCTTGTAGGCAGCATATAGATGGATCATGCTTTTTTATCCAATCTGCCACTCTCCATCTCTTTATTGGTGCATTAAGTCCATTTACATTCAGTGTAATTATTGATAGGTATGAGTTT
This sequence comes from Dugong dugon, assembly GCA_030035585.1. NCBI lineage: Eukaryota > Metazoa > Chordata > Mammalia > Sirenia > Dugongidae > Dugong > Dugong dugon. The sequence goes on along the minus strand of CM057469.1, from coordinate 38,868,819 downwards.
AGTGCTGTCATCCTGGTATCTCTTTTTGTGTGTTGTTCACAGTTTCTTTGTTCTCCTCAATTTTCTGTGCTGAGTCATTTTTCTTTATGTATTTTTTTTTTTCATCTTTTTCTTTTTCGTAGATTTTGTGTTTGCTGGGTCTTTGTGTTTTTCTACTTTTCTATTCTGATTTGTAGGATTGTTAGATTCCTTTGTGGTTACCTTAATATTTACCCCTAATTTTCTAAGTTTATACCAGTCTTTTACTACTTTATATTGCCTTAACTTCCCCTCCATATAGAAAATCAATGTCTCCATTTTTTACGTCCCCCTTTTTTTGTTTTAATATTATCCTTTTTTTTTTTTTTTTTTTACATATTGATATCTGTTTCCCTATTTTCAATGTTTGAGCTTTGATGTAATTTCGATTTCCGTATCTGAGTCAATATCTGGTTGCTCTGTTCTGTGTTCTAGTCTTGCATTGTTAGCTGGTGTTATTGATTATCTAACCGTAGGACTTCCTTTAGTATTTCTTGTAATTCTGGTGTGGTTTTTGCAAATTCCCTGAACTTCTGTTTATCTGGAAATGCCCTAATTTCGCCATCATATTTGAGAGACAGTTTTGCTGGATATATAACTCTTGGCTGACAGTTATTTTCCTTCAAGGCTTTAAATATGTCATCCCATTGCCTTCTAGCCTGCATGGTTTCTGCTGAGTAGTCTGAGCTTATTCTAATTGACTCTCCTCCTTTGTAGATGACTTTTCTTTTATCCCTAGCTGCTCTTAAGATTCTCTCTTTATCTTTGGTTTTGGTAATTTGATTATAATGTCTTGGTGACTTTCTTTTGGGATCTACCTTATGTGGGGTTCGATGAGCATCTTGGATAGATATCTTCTCATCTCTCATGGTATCAGGGAAGTTTTATGTCAACAAATCTTCAACAATTTTCTCTGTATTTTCTGTTATCCCCCCTGTTCTTGTACTCCAATCACTCGTAGGTTATTTCTCTCGATAGAGTCCCACATGACTCTTCGAGTTTCTTCATTCTTTTTAATTCTTTTATCTGATTTTTCCTCAAGTAAGTTGGCGTCAAGAGCTTTATCTTCATAGTTACTAATTCTAACTTCTACTGCCTCAGTTCTGCTCCTATGACTTTCTATTGAGTTGTCTAATTCTGAAATTTTATTGTTAATCTTCTGGATTTCTGATTGCTGTCTCTCTATGGATTCTTGCAGCCTATTAAATTTGGCATTATGTTCTTAAATAACTTTTTTACGTTCCGCTACTACTGTGTCTGTATGTTGCCTGGCTGTTTCTGTGTTCTGTCAAATTTCCTTTCTTATTTCTAGAAGAGTTTTGTATGTTAATTTTTTGTATTCTGTCTCTGATAATTCCAAGAAGTTCTCTTCCTCCAGAGAATTTATTGATTCTTTATTTTGGGAGCTTGCTGAAGCCATCATGGACTGCCTCTTCATGCGACTTGATACTGACTGTTGTCTCCAAGCCATCAATAATTTATTATAATTTTATTTTGTGTTTGCTTAGTGAGACCTAGCTTCATATTTTGTTTTGTTTTGATATGCCCAAATAGGCTGCTTGTGTGCACTAGTTTGATTTTTGACACCTTTTGACCTCTAATGTCCTGTCACCAGGTAGTTAGCTCTGTAACTAAGTATGTGCACACCAGAGTCCATTAAAATTTCCTATATGGGATCAGCTCGGGTGTGTAGGCAGTCGGTCACCGAGTGTCTGATGCAGACTCTCATCCCCAGTCCTAGAGAGGCATGGGTGATTGGTTCAGGCACTGGACTCTGGCTGTGGTAGGAGATCACACACTGAGCCAGGCAGGGGGCTGATGGCTCCCCCTGAGATTCTGAAAGAAAACGCATGTCCCTGTTCTCTAGGGTAGGTAGGTGAGTTTTGCAGCCAGGCTAAGAGCACCCCACTATGTTGGCTGCAAAGAATCGTGGGCACCACTTTTTCTTGAACTCCTGTAGCAGGTGACTAGACACTTTAGGAGCTACCACCAGTCCTCAAGACCCTGCTGCAGATCGATAAAAGTGCCTACTTGAGGGGCAGGGCTGTTTCAAGGATCACAAATCTGCCCGTTCACAGCTGAAGCAGTTGAAGTTAAACTTCAGATGTTTGCCCTGTTGCACTGTGGTAGTGAGGGCTAACGCTGTTGATATGGGTCCCCACAAGTCTATACAGGGGTGTATGGCACTCAGAGTCTGTGGACCCGATTTCTATGGCCAGCAAAGGAGCTGTGCTGACCCTGTGTTCCTGGCCTAGGGGAGCCAGCAGCTTATTTGTTCCCTCTCCAAGGCCAGGAGAATGGGTCAGCGTGCCTCTTGGGATCTACTTCCAGCCCAGTGGACTCCCGGTGCAAAGCGGGGAGGGAGGAGGTAAAAGGGAGAGATGTTTTTCCCAAATCTGGTGCAGAGTGCAGAGGTAGGAGGTAAAAGGGAGAGAGGGTTTTCCCAAATGGGCTTTTTTTTTTTTTTTTTTAAATCGCTGTGAAAGGGTGTGTGCATGTACTTATCATAGCCTCTTGGGAGCTGCTCTTCACTCGTTTGGAGTGTTCAAGCAGAATCTCTGCTGCCGGATCCCTCTCGATGTGGAAACTGCTTCTCGAGCACGCGCACAGCGCAGCTGTTTGCCTGCTTCACTGCGGCCCAACGTGGCTGTGTCTCTGCAGTATCACCGCCGCGGCTCTAGCACTCCTTACCTCTTCCAAGTGGTACTTCCTCTCCGGTATGACTCAGATGGATTTCTTAACCTTGCCTTGTTCAGGGCTGCCAGATGTTCACATAGAATCAAATCACTTGTTTTTCCAGGTCTTTGTTGTAAGAGGGATATAGGAAGTGTCTAACTAGTCCCCCATGTTGACCACGCCTCCTAAAAGTTGACTTTATTTGCTTTAAGATGCAATAGAAGAATTAGGACATAGAACTTCTCATTCTTTTCACTTCTGCTAGATAATTGAATGTTTTCAAGAATTAGAAAGAATAAAGTATGGGACCAGGGAGTCAAACAGGCATTAAAATACCAGCACAAGAAAAACTGTTGGCCATGGAAATGGCCTTTTATGGAATGCCAATCTCAAAATGAGTCCAATGCAGTGCCAATGTAAAGTTTATATTCATTTTCCATTCTTCCTTGACAACTCTCATTTGAGAAAGATCATATACAATCAATTAAGTAAACTGTCTCCCTCCAGATTTCTTCTTGAATCTCCTTTTCCTTGAGAACCTGTAGTCCAAGGTGACATCTTGCAGATGCTGTAGTTATAGAGTCTAAGACCAATGCCCTCTTTTTTCTCCTGTCAGAGTGAAGACTGCAGACTAGTTGAAACAGGACTGTGTCCAACACATCTTACTGAGTGCTTTTTAGGATCTTAATATATGTAAGAAAAAAAGCAAAGAAAAAAGATGATGCTCAGGTTAACACTGAAGATGGTGATGATGGAAGAAGTTAAGCCATTCATCAGGAGGAGGCACTAAAACCGAGTATCAACAGTATTGTTTGGACTTGAGTTGTGAAAAGATTCATGCTCTAATTTCTCTTGAGGAAATGACACATGTATGTGTGTGAGGTGTGTAAGTGTTTGAGAAGCTAGGGGAGAGGGAAAGGGACAGATAAAAAACATTTTCGCCCTCCCAGAGCCTAGCTTAGATCATATCCCAAGCACAGCCAGTACCAGTGATTAATAGACTCATAAAATAGCATAGATCAGAACGATCAGTTTGGAACACCTAGTTCACCCTACCCCCACCCAGAGTGGCTCAGCCAGTGCGTGAGTGTTCTCTGCAATGTGTTCCCTGTTCCTCTCCTGATATAGAGGAGTAAGATCAGCTTACACTGCCCTGTGGCAAGGCTGTTCCTCAGGCCTGTAGACACATATAACACTACACTCCTGAGACATCTCACCCTGAAGTCACCCCTTGAGTTGGGCTGAATTCAGTTCATCACTCTGTCCTACATGCCAATCTCTGCTTCACCACATACGTTAGGCTTCCACATAAACCACACATGAGATACTTAGCACCCAGAGGTGCCAGGCAGAGTCTTTCTGAGGCACCTGAAGTTATCCAGAAAAATGTGCTTGTGCACACATACATACACACGCACACACATACACTCACACCACATGCTACCTTTCCTTACCATGTCACTGCTTTTCACAACAAGAGAATGTTCCACACCCATTCTCAGTGGCCACCAAGGTATAGATCAAAAAGCTATGGTACTTTACCCACAGCCTCCTCTGGAGTCCAGTAACCTGAGGAGTCACACACTCGCCGGGAGGAAGCTGTGTGTACGTACTGACGGAATGTCCCGTCTTCAGTGCAGGCTCCACACAGGCTTCCTAGGTCCCTGAGAAGACAAAGGGAGAAAGATGGGGAGAATCCATCTGATGAACCAGAATAAGGAAATTTCCAAGACCTTTGAGGGAGGAGGGGTATGAGATGGTTAATGAGGCCCTGGAGGATAACTGAGAACACAACTGTTTCTCAACTCATTTCCTTCTCAGGTAGACCTCGTCTTAGCAAAATTCATAGTGACAGGAAAATCTCAAGATCATGAAGCAGAAAAATTTAACTACGTCATAAAGGAGGCCTGTGGAGATGAACGGAGGCAGCTTCTATCCTAAAAACGTTAAACATGAAACAACTAAAATTTGAATCTTTCAACATAAAACTCCTTTCTACCCTGATTCTCAATAAGGCATCCAAAGACCCCTTGCAGTTTCCCCACTAATAAAGACAACCATTTTCAGAGTAAACTTATTAATTATATGTGTTATTATATTTTTAAACTCCCTACTCTTCACATACACAGATATAATATGATGCATTTATAAAATATCCCTTTCTCTCCATTGCTTAAGGGGATACATCTATTTTCCTAACCATGACCCAAGGTCCTTCACCTGCTAGCTGCAGCCTCACCTACCACAGCTCCTTCATGAACTTAATGCACCCTTCACAATTAACTTCTAGCATTTCAAATGCATCATGTCCCTCACACAGATCCTTGAAACATACTGTTCTCGCTGCAGTCAAATAGCCTTCCCTAGCTATTCTGTTTAGCAAACTCCTACTCACCCTTCAAGACCCATTTACAGGTAGCCTTTGTGATAGCACTTAGCCTGACTCCTCAGAGTGGCTGGCAATCCCTGCTCTGTGCTCCCACTGCACGTGCTGGCTCCTCCCTAGAGCGCTGCTCTGAGGTGTTAAGAATTTCCATTCACACTCTTCTTTCTCATCTGCTTGTGAGCATATCCAGACCAAACTCTATTCTTCTATTCCCAGCAATTAGCACAGGGACTGAACTCAGCAGTCTTTCTGTAAATGCTTGTTTTATGAACATATGGCTATTAATACAATCTATGAAGAGCCCTTCAAGCACCCAATTTGTGCTTGAAGGGATAGAGCCAACAATAGCTAAATAACAAGGGGAGATCATTTTATGAGGCTTGTCTCGGATACTTGGAATCTTTATAGAGATAGTTATGAATGACACATCTGAAAATGCAAGCATTAAATCAAAGTCTCAACAGTTAAGGAGAAAAAGTAATATCTTGTAATATGCTAGAAAAACAGTATTTTTAAGTAGGGGTAATAATTATAATAGCATCTCCCTTTTATTAAGTAATTTCTATATACCTGGCACTGTGCCATTAGGAGCTTTTCATAAATTACCTCTAATTCCTGTAATAACCCTGTGTTTACAAGTGAGGAAACACAGGCTCAGAGAGGTTAAGTAAATTGCCTGAGGTCACATAACAAGTTCCTGAATTCCTTTGAGCGTGCTTCCAAGCATCATCTAGTATCCAGTACTTTGGCAACTAAAAGGTGTAGTTAAGCTCCAACCTCTGACTCCAATCGGCACTCACTTCTAATATGGACACAACTCAAAACCACATTTCCTTGATGCACTTGGCCCTTCCGGGGCCGCTGCTGAGTGCGTAGCCGGGGCTCCTCTTTGACACAAGAATTCCAAATACCTACTGGGGTGGAGTAAACATAACCCAGAGCATGACACAAATCGCCGGGTATGTGACGTGAGTCTCCCTGACACACGTATCAGGAGGACTCAAAACTGGGGCCCACCTAGCTGAGAAAAGGGAGCAAATTGTAGCCTTTTCTGCCAACAGACTTGTAGCAAGCCAGCACTGATGTCTGCTTTCTCCTAACATTTGTACCAGAGAGAGAATGGAAAGATTAAATTGTTTACATGTGTTACATAAACTGATGTAAAACTCTGCTTTGCACATACCTCTGAGGACTTACTGTTCAGCCAATGCATCCAAAGCTGCACAAGAACACACTTGCAGGAAGACGGTTCTTACGCGCATCACATAGACGTGTGTTGACTCACAAACGAAGCCTGTGTGAGCTTGGGTGCGGATGGCAATAATAACTACTTTATAGGGCTGTGAGGTCTAAGTGATTTCATGTGTTAGGTATTATCAAGGCATCAAGGACAGCTATCAAGACTGCAGAAGGCTGGGAATGGCACTTTGAAAAATTATTCACTGGCTTCCTTCTATCCCTGTGTCTCCCTTTCCTCTCTTCCCCACCGTTCTGCAAAGCTGGGGTGCATGTAGACATATTCCAGGGACATCCAGCTTCTCAGCTGGAGCCTGACACCCAGAGGGGTGGTGTGGCAAGTGGAAGAGGGGTGATCCACCTGCTAAATGAGAATGTCCTAACTTCAAAGAAATCATCTATTTCTGCTTGCCCATTTCTGAAACTCCAGCATCAATGTTTTATCCCCTAAATCCACCTCTCTTTAGTTGTGGGGTCTTGGGCTAGCCACTGGCTATTTCTCTATGCCTTGGATTTCTTATTTATATAACAGGAGTTGTGCTTATTGCGAGGACTAAATACGATGATTGTAGGTCGAATACTTCTCACAATGCTTCACACATAGTAGCACCAAATAAACAGCAGCTCTTCTTATTATTTAGAATCAAGAAAGGCCTGGCAATCTACTTCCAAAAAATTAGTCGTTGAAAACCCTATAGAGCACAGTTCTACTCTGACACCCATGGGGTCACCGTGAGTTGGAGTCAACTTGCTGACAACTCGTAAAGCAGGTTTTGAGCGAGGTGACTCTGCCAAGGTCACGGTTGAGGTTCTGTTCCTCATTAGTTAAGCCACTTCTCTCATACCGCCATCAACTGTCAACTGTCACGCTTTTTCATACCTTCTCTCCTTTTTCCAAAAACTTCTCTGATAGATTAAAAGAATGAATAACAGCTGAAGTTTCAGGTCTAATGTTTTTCCTTTAATAAACACAACATAGGTGTCTATTGTGTCAGGCGAAGAGACAGACACAAAAATAGTCCTGTCTCCAAGAAGTTCCCAATCTAGTGGGAAAGATAGAAAAATGAACAGATAATGACAATTCCACAAGATAGCGGCCATAAGAGAGGGCAGCATAGGATGCAACAGGATGCAGAGACGGTGTCAGAAATGGCCCCGTAAGACAGTGAGCCCCGATGCACAGTTTGGAGCAAAGCACAGTCTCCCACCCCTACCCTAGAACTACCTGGAGAACACGCCTTAACACCATTCTGGAAGTTACAAGTCACTGCCCCACCCTCACACCAAGGAGGAATGGCTGACTCAGAGAGGTGGCAAATGCCTCTCTGTTCTGCCACTTAATCTCTGTCACTTACTTTCATCAACTCCTTCACAGCTCCAGGAAGCTGGCCAGATGTGACATTGCCAAGGAAACATCTGGCAGGCCCATCCCCAAGGAGTGTGCACACGTGATGAGCCATTGCTAAGAAGATGAGAACTGTGCTGGGTGAGGAGACATCCCTTGAGCAGTGGTACACACATTTATAGCTTCAATTTCGGGTTCCCCTCACTTCACATTCTTCCCCTTGTTCATAAGAAATGTCCACACTCCTTATGCCCTCAAAGAATACTGCCTCAGCCATGGCAAGCACCTCTCTTACCTGTCATACACAACTCCACTAACTGGAGGCAGCCAGTGGATAGTGAGGGACTTGTGGGTTTGCCCAATGACCATGGGTGGAATAGGAATGGGGGTAGGCCTTCTGCTTTGACTCCATTGCTGATACACAAGGTCCAAATAGCAATGCATTCGGGCCACTTGATTAGGGGTGAAGCTGTCAGTGCAGTCATCATCTGCAGAGACAAAAGAGGAGCACAAGAGATGAGGTTTTAACCTGTGAAGTTCATAAAGGCAAAGATCAATTCTGTCTTGCTCATGACTGAATCCTCAGCATCTATGACACCACTGTGCACTTATTAGGCTTAATAAATACTTGTTGAATTAATAAATGTATTCTGCCCAGAAAATTTCTAGGCTGCAAGTGGGAAAGAGAAGGCAGAAACATAGTGCTTTCTGATCTCTAAAACAGGACCATTACCTTGATGTTGGGCTGGACTAGGTTGAGGCTCATGTCCTGGGGTGCAGGGCTGTTCAGAACTGTTGGTTGCTTATTCAGCAAACCACCAGATGGCAGTGTTTCAGCATATGGTCTTTTTATTTATGAATCTCCGTGGTTTTACAAACACCTGCTATATTGCCCAGTGACACTAGCCAAAGTGATTAAGTATTCAGTGATAATACTCAAGGGGAAAGAGAGGCAAAAGGTCAATGAATGATGGTCCCAGCCTTACCATTGAAGCAGGCAAAGTCCCTCTTGTGGACACATTTTTCATAGGGGTGGAAAGTTGTATCTTAGTGAAAACACACCAGTCACATACTTCCCCTGCTCCATAGCTCTTTCCTCTTCGCACCTCAAAGGTGGTAACTAAACAGCTCTGCTTTCTGCAGCCCAGTGTCAGATCTCTCTGGCCCTGGTAAGTGCTACCATGTGCTTGTTGGGGAGATAGGGGTGCTGGTGTTTATGAATTTGATGAGCCTGGATTATTCATCAAAGTGAAACTTAGAAACATCTTCATAGGTCACAAAAGGGGTTTTTTTGTTTTGTTTTTTTTTCCCTTTTGAAAGGCATGGTCAGGGTCTGGTGGCTTATCCTTTAAAATAAACTCAGATACCATTTTAGAACTTGTCCTTCTAGTTAAACTCTAGAATTTATCACCAAACAAGCCCCTGGGCCTAATAGAAAACTTACCTCCTTCCTTCTCCATTGGAGAATGTCATCAAATCAAATCAGTCTTCAGTATTTGGGATAAATGTGAATCTCATTATCAGGAGACAGTGGCTAGCATTGCTTTTCTCCAGAAACAAGGAAGGTGTGAGAGGACAGGGAAGGAGAATTAAGGAACTGGACTGAGGACGACAACTAGTTTGGCAACGCGATGGTACCAGGATCAGGGAAATACCATTTTTAAAATGAGATCGTGCCATAATGCCATATTTCGGTAGGCAAGCTAGGAATTACTCCTTGGCTATTGTTGGAAGACAGAATCTGATACTTTTTTTCTGAGAGCATAAAATAAAAAGGTAATCCTAAGCATAAAATTAAATAGACCTCTTCAAAATAGCACAAGCAACCACCTTGACCTAGAAACCTCTTTTCCCTTCATTATTGGACACTCCTTCAGAGTAAATGCCTAAAGGATGTGGGCAAGAACAAGAAAGATCAAGTCTCAGAGATGGGAGGGACCTCAAGAAGGCTTTTCATTTTGTCCTTTTTTTATTTTTTATTTTTTAACAATCTAAGACAGAAGTGCTTATATTTTTTAAATCTCTGGTAGAGAACAGTACAGTAAACAAGACCCCTTAATACCTCAGTATTTCTTTAACTTCGTCAAAGACATAAAACAAAAAGAGTACACCATGATAAATATACTTCAACTCTCTAACACAAATTGGCACAAATGACCACTTCATAATCTTCTACACCTCTGACAATCCCTCCCAGACCCCAAGAGGCCCCCATATAATCTTAATGGAAAACAAAAAAATCTTGGCTGTTGTGATACCTGTGTAGCTCATGTAGTTGCTGAACGGAGCTCCTGGGAAGTGGGTGAAGCCACAGGTGTCATTGGTAGGCTCTGGGTCCTGGCATAGCTTGCTCTTGGGAGTGGGCGGGGTGTCAGCACAGAGGTCTCCTGTATCCATGGATGGCACCGTTTCCCTGCAGGGGTCATCACAGGATTCTCTTTCACTGACCCCTTTGAAGACATGGTAGAGTCCCAGGACATGCCCCACCTCATGGATCATGATGTTGGTATGGCCAGGCATGCCATAATAGGCGGGGTTGAGGACAACACCACCTGTAATGGAAGGTTTGGAAAGCATCTTTGAGCACAGAATAGGTAGCAGACCTCCAATCCTTAATTATGTCTTCTGATAACCATCAAATGGTCAATTTCAGTTTCTAAGGAGACAATTTATAACTTCTAGTGCACCCAGTCCCTGCTCTGCTTCTCTGGCCACAAACACCTTCTGAATTAATCAATAAATATTTCTTTAACCCCTACCACAGATGAGTGCTGTATTAAACGCTAAGGATAACGATATAGACAAAACAGATAGAGGGCCTGGAGGAGTTTTAAAAAACACAGATGTCCAAACAAGGCTTTAGGAATTGATGGAATACCAATTGAGATGTTTCAACAAACAGATGTAATACTGGAAGCATTCACTTGTCTATGCCAAGAAATTTGGAAGACAACTACCTGGCTAATTGACTGGAAAAGATCCATATATGTGCCCATTCCAAAGAAAAGTGATCCAACAGAATGAGGAAATTATCAAACAACTTCGTTAATATCACACACATAAAACTTTGCTGAAGATAATTCAAAAACAGTTGCAGTAGTACATTGACAGGGAACTGCCAGAAATTCAACCCGGATTCAGAAGAGGACATGGAATGAGGGATATCATTGCTGATGTGAGCTGGATCTTGGCTGAAAGCAGAGAATACCAGAAAGATGTTTACCTGTGTTTTACTGACTACGCAAAGGCATTCAACTGTGTGGATCACAACAAATTATGGATAACTATGCGAAGAATGGGAATTCCAGAACACTTCATTGTGTGTGCTCATGTGGATCCTGTACATAGACCAACAGGCAGTTGTTCCAACAGGAAAGGGGATACTGTATGGCTTAAAATTAGGAAAGATATGCATCAGGGTTGCATCCTTTCATCATACTTAATCTGTATGCTTAACAAATAATCCAAGAAACTGGACTATATGAAGAAGAACGCGGCATCAGGATTGGTGGAAAACTCATTAATAACCTGTGATACGGGGATGACACAATCTTGCTTGCTGAAAGCAAAGAGGACTTGAAGCTCTTACTGATGAAGATCAAAGACTACAACCTTCAGTATGAATTACGCCTCAACATAAAGAAAACAAAAGTCCTCACAACTGGACCAAGAAGCAACATCATGATAAACAGAAAAAATACGGAAGTTGTCAAGGATTTCATTTTACTTGGATTCACAATCAACACCCATGGAAGCAGCAGTCAAAAAATCAAATGACGTTTTGCACTGCCCAAATCTACTGCAAAAGACCTCTTTAAAGTGTCAAAAAGCAAAGAGTCACCTTGAGGACTAAGGTATGCCTGGCCCAAGCCATGGTATTTTCAATTGCCTCATATGCATGTGAAAGCTGGACAATGAGTAAGGAAGACCAAAGAATTGATGCTCTTGACTTACAGTGTTGGCAAAGAATATTGAATATACCATGGACTGCTAGAAGAACAAACAAATCTGTCTTGGAAGAAGTACAGCAGAATGCTTCTTAGAAGCAAAGATGGCAAGACTTTGTCTCCCATACTTTGGACATGTCATCAGGAGGGACTACTATTTGGAGAAGGACATCATGCTTGGTAAAGTAGAGGGTCAGCAAAACAGAGGAAAATCCTCAACTAGATGAATTGACATAGTAGCTACAACAATGGGCTCAAACACAGCTAAGTGTTTTGTTCTGTTGTACATAGAGTCACTGTGAGTTGGAACTGACATGATGGCACCTAACAACAACTCTCACAGAACTAACAACCGGTAAGACAAGCCCAACTAAGCCACTATGAAATTCAGAGTATCACAGGAACTGCAGGAGTATTCTGTGCTCTAGCTTCCCAAAATCTCTCCATGAAAATGCCAAGGGAGATGCTTCATAGAAGAGTTCACCGCATTCAGTCTGGGCTTAGATGAAATACCTGGCAATGTCACTGGATTTTACAAAATGAAAGGCTAAAGACCCCTGAGAGCTGCAACTTCTATCTGTCCAACTTGCTGGGGTCCCAACCCCTGACTATCCTCTGCCATAGTTGTAACCACTTGACTTTACTTCTTTAACCCAAATTGATAGGCTCAGGCCTAGTCTCATTTCTAGGACTTGAGGCTGGTGATTTCACCAACTTTGGATCAATTCTCTATGATCCAGAGTCATCCTTGTCTGTGTTTATAGGCTGGCCTACCCCTCTGTCCTAGGTTTGATCCCAGTTTCCAGGGCTTCCTTCATTTCTCATATGTGAACCCTTTCTATAACAATAGTCTGCTGTGTATAACAGGCCCTCTAGAAGAACAGCTCTGTCTTGCTCTTGGCAGATCATACTCCAGAGAATATATCCTATTCCTAAACTCCAAACAATGTCCTATAGACAACTACACCCACTCTTCACTTATTGACATGGTTAGGTTCCAAAGGCCATGTTATTATTTAAAAAAAATTAGTGATGTGAAAACGGAGAATGACCACATCATTACATACTTGTCAAATTGCATCATTACATAACTGCCAAATTACATCATTACATAACTGCCAAACCACTGAGAATCACGACCCAGCCAAGCTGACAGATAAACATCACAGGAAGCGTTACTCTCACCTTGCACCATGGCATTCGTTACTGCAGATGTATGTCATTAACGTGCAAAATAGTCAGATAGTAGATTTTTTACTAAAATGCCAAATGTTGGATAATGTGATGGTTGATAAGTGAGGAGTAGGTGTATATACATGGTTTTATGTGCAGGACATGGTCACCTGGGATCTGGTACAATGCCCACTGCTTTCTGCCTAATGGATGGCTCAATTTGCCTTTCTAGTGATTACCTTACTGCGAAGGGCAGTTTTTAAATCCCAGTCCTACTCTCTCCCAGTCTACTTAGACATGCTGACATTCACCAAGCCATGCTCAGCCTCATCCTGAGATATGATATTGTCTACTTTCACTTCCAAAATATAGCTAGATCTCCCCTCCATTGTTTACCATTTCTACCACTTCCAGTAAAAATTCTTACTCTCCAACATTATCTTTTCTTTTCCTTTTATAAAACTATTTTATTTATATTTCTCTCATTTGTACAACATTATTATCACATCAACATAGCATTAAAATAACTTGAAAACTAGTCTAGCTCAATAACATTCAGAGTGTGTAGTATTTGAATAAACCTGGTCAAATGCAGTAGCTCTACTTTTCAAGATGCCTATTGCTTCATGTTTTGTGTATCCAATTATAGTAATAATCATCATCAAAGTTCGTACACAAGTATTCGCTCAGTTCTCAAACAGCAATATCAACTTTCACATCAATAAAGATGTCCTAAGATAACAGTTCTCTCTTCTCGCTCTCAGTTGTCTTTTTAAGTGCCTTCACCCTCTTCATTCTTCTTCTTCACCATAACTTTTCTTCACCATACCTTTCCACTATGTATACTTAATACTCTTTCTTGTTCTTTTCCTTCCCACTCTCAACACTCCTCCTTTCCCTACCTTTAGTTAACCTTTGGAGTCAAAAACTAATCTGCTAGACATAGGACCTTGGAAGGCTATGATTCACATAGAAGGTTTAAGTGTCTATACCAAGTGGATTTTCCCAAATTGTATTTATGGCCCTAGCTGATACTTTGGAGGAAAAACGCTGATATCAGTGGTTAAATAGAAAAATAGAGCATGTCATACCTTCTTCCTGAAGATTCACAATGTACATTAGAATTATAACATTAAAGGCCCTGAAAAGTCTTATAGTAATTTTGTTTAACCCATTGCTTCCCAGACTTATTTGAACACAGAACCTGCTTGGGGTACAATACCTTTTGACATATCTGGAATATTGGATTCCTTGATGCACAATTCAGAAAACACTGCCAGGAAAGATGTTCCACGCTAATGGGTTGGAAGACTTAATATAGTCAAGACGTCAATACTACTCAAAGCTATCTACAGATATAATGCAATCCCGATCAAAATTCTAACAGCATACTTTACAGAAATGGAAAAGCTAATCCTCAATTTTATATGGAAAGAGAAGAGACCCCAAATAGCCAAAGTAATTTTGAAGAAGAAGGACAAAGTAGGAGTCCTCATACTTCCCAACTTCAAAATACATTATACAGTACAGTAATCAAAACAGTCTGGTACTGGTTCAATGATAGACATATAGACCAGTGGAGTAGAATTGAAAACCCAGAATTAAATTCAAACAGCTATGGTCAATTGATTTTTGAGAAGGGAGCCAAATCTGTTCAGTGGGAAAGGAACAGGCTTTTCAACAAATAGTGCTGGCAAAACTGGATTTCCGCAGCTCCATAGCTCATGCCATAAACAAAAACTAATTCAAAATGGATAAAGGACCTAAATGTTAAATCTAAAATCATAAAGTTCTTGGAAGAAAATATAGGAGCCAAACTTTGAAATCTAATTTTTTTCAATGATAGATTATCAAACACAACAACAAACGCACAAGCAGAAAATAAATTAGATAACTGAGACCTCATAAAAGTTAAATACTTATGTTCACCAAAAAAAATTTATCAAAAGAGTAAAGAGACAATCTATAGACTGGAAAAAAACCTTCAGGAATGATATAACTGATAAGTGTCTAGTATCTAAAAAGTATAGAATACTCCTACAATTTAACAATAAAAAGACAAATAACCCAATCAAAAACTGAGCAAAGGACATGAACAGATACTTCATCAAAGAGGATATTCAAATGGTCAACAACCACATAAAAAGACACTCAAATCATTATCCATCAGAGAAATGGAAATCAAAACCACTATGAGATACCATTTCACTACCACTAGGATGAGTAAGGAAAAAAAAAAAAGAACAAAAAACTGAAAATAACAAGTATTGGAGATGTGGAGAAATTAGAACCCTCATCCATTGCTGGTGGGAATGAAAATGGTACAACTATTGTGGAAAAGAGTCTGGTGGTTCCTCAAAAAACTAGAGGTAGGGCTGCCATAAAACCCATTGACTATAAGAAGAAGCAGGGGGCATAAGGATTGAAAGAAGACTCATTAACAACCTTTGTTATGCAGATGAAACAACCTTGCTTGCTGAAAACCTAGAGGACTTGAAGCACTTACTGATGAAGATCAAAGACTACAGCCTTCAGTATGGATTACGCCTCAACATAAAGAAAGCAAAAATCCTCACAACTGGACCAATAAGCAACATCAGGATAAACAAAGAAAATATTGAAGCTGTCAAGGATTTCATTTTATTTGGATCCACAATCAACACCCATGGAAGCAGCAGTCAAGAAATCAAACAATGCATTGCACTTGGCAAATCTGCTGAAAAAAAACCTCTTTAAAGTGTTGAAAAGCAAAGATGTCACCTTGAAGACTAAGGTGTGCCTGACCCAAGCCATGGTGTTTTCAATTGCCTCATATATATGTGAAAGCTGGACAATGACAAAGGAAGACCAAAGAAAAATTGATGCCTTTGAATTGTGGTGCTGGTGAAGAACATTGAATATACCATGTACTGTCAAAAGAATGAACAAATATGTCTTGGAAGAAGTACAATCAGAATGTCCCTTAGAAGCAAGGATGGCGAGACTATGGACTATTTCTCACATAATTTAGACATGTTATCAGGCAGGATCGGTCCCTGGAGAAGGACGTCATGCTTGGTAAAGTAGAGGGTCAGTGAAAAAGAGGAAGACCCTTGACAAGATCGGTTGACGTAGAGGCTGTAACAATGGGCTCAAGCATATACAATGATTGCAAGGATGGCACAGGACCGGGCAGTTTTTTGTTCAGTTTTACATAGGGTGGCTATGAGTCGGAACTGACTTGACAGCACCTAAAGACAACAATGTTCATTTGGCTAAAGAGCTTGGGTGCTAACCAATAGGTTGGAGCTTCCAACCCACCAGTGGCTCCATGGGAGAAAGATGCGGCACTCTGCTCCTGTAAAGATTACAACCTTGGAAACTCAATGGGGTTGTTCTACCCTATCCTGTAGGGTCACTATGAGTTGCGACTGACTCTATGGCAATGAAGTGTTCGTTAGTGGTTACCAGGAGAGGGAGAAGCACTCCCTAGTAAAACAAACAAAAAAACGTTGCCATCGAGTCAATTCCAACTCATAGCAGCCCTCTAGGACAGAGTAGAACCACCCCATAGGGTTTGCATGGCTGTAATCTTTATGGAAGCAGACTGCCACTTCTTTCTCCTGCAGCATGGCTAGTGAGTTCAAACCGCCGACGTTTTGGTTAGCAGCCAAGAGCTTAACCACTACACCACCAGGACTCACTCTCTAGGTAGTACTCACTTTTTGTTTATAGCAATGAGAAAGGTGGCACCAAATGTGGGTGAAGTTTGCACAGCATGACTGATGTAATTTATGTCAATAAGCTGTACGTAGGGAGAATGAATGAATGGGCAAAAGCTAGGTTGTATATGATTTTGCAACATTAACAACAACCAAAATGAGAGCGGGGGGCTACTGATGCTGATACTAATTAGACATAACCAATCACCTCATGGGACTAGTTCTCTTGGTTTAGGGGTTTAGGGTTGTGGTTTCGTGGGACAACCCAGTCAATTGGCATAACATAGTTCTTAAAGTTTATATTCTACCTTCTTGTATGGTGAATAGTGTCTGGGATCTTAAAGGCTTATAAGCAACCATCTAAGATACAACTATTGGTCTTTATTCATCTGGAAAAAAAAGAGAAAGAAGGAAACCCAAGAATCAGAGAAGGAACTGAAATACAAGACCATCTCCATGAACCACCGCCTCCTCCATCTTGAGACCTGAAGAACTAGATGGTGCCTGGCTACCACTAGTAAACCCTCTGATAAAGGACACAACAGATGAATTCTGATAAAAAAGGAGAAAAATGTAAAACAGAACTTGAAATTCTTAAAGAATCCAAATTTACTGTATCTATTGAGGCTGGAAGAGTCCCCATGACTATGGTCCTGAGTTGCTCTTCAAACCTTGAACTGAAACTATCCCCCGAAGTCACCTTTAAACTAAGTAGTAGTATAGCTCAAAGAATAAAAATTGTCACCCTTGAGTACTGTGTTAAAAAAAGATTATCTATAGAAAACCAAAGGATCAACAGCTATTTTAAAGTATAGATAAGACACTCAGTGGCAAGGAGTTTAAGTAAATGGAAATGAAACAACTAGAACAGAAAAAATGAGAATATTGACACAATGTGTAGAATGTAACCAATGTCCCTGATTGCTGTATCTAGAAACTATGGAATGTGAGTGGGTTTTGCTGTGTATGTTTTCATCAAAAATAAAATACAATATTAAAAAAAGAAAACACTGGCAGAGAGGAAGGAACTCACAATAAATAGTTATTTTCTATCCATATGTCTTATCTCTGGCAAAACATCAAATATCCCCATACTCTAGGGTCAGTCCAGCTCCAAAGTCCTCTAGTGAGCTCCTCCACTGGTAGAGAAAGGAATTAGAGCTCAACAGAATGAAGATTCCAGGAAGAAGACTGGCAAAGGATGCATGTGTCAAGGAAGGAGAAATGGCCAGGAGTGTGCCCCTGGGGACATGTGAAGAGGATGTAGGAGTGGTGGGTCATTATAGCACTGGGCTCTTGCCAACCTCTAGAAGTCCCTGCCTCAATGCCAAATGAGATATTTTAAAATCTAAGAATATTCTGCAACATATTCATTATCACCTTTCAATAAACCAGTTTATTTATAAGTGAGGGAAGAAGCATAAAAATGCAAGTTCTCAACAGTCCCAGCAAATCCCCTCTATGTCCAGGACAACTGGCCAGGGTTCTCCTCTGTAATACTCCTAAAGCACAGTCCAGAAACAGAAGAGTATAGATTTAACCAGTGGGCACTTAAATTTTATTGAAAACATAAGCAATTAACACACATTTATTCATAGTTAAATTTTTTGTTCCAAAGCAAGGAGACTTCTGCCCCCAAATCATCTGTACGGAACATACAGTAATAAGCTTACTATCTCTCTGTTAAATGCAGCACTGCATGTTTTAATTTGGGAGTAAGTGCTGTGTATATCAATATATGTTGATGAAAAAGCAACATATTCTATGCTCCTGGAGCTCTCATAGGAATTCTGCCTGCTAGCACAGGTTATGGGATCACACTGGACTAGAAAGAAAGGAACTTGGCGGGTGGTCCTGATCCTAACATGCTGTGTGTCCTTGGTCCTGCTGTTTAGCCTTTCCCTAGATGTCCTCATCTGTCAAATGAGGGGGCTGTACTGGCTTATCACTAAGATCTTCCTATTCTCATTCCATGCCTACCTAAGCTAACATGCAGGACTTTGTGGGACAATCATAAATACCATGTGAAGAAATTTGTGTTATTGTGGACTGTCACCACCTCAGCCTTGTAGTCTGTGTTCTAAGATTTCCATCTCTCAGTAGCCTGAGGGGAAGGGAGAAAGCTAGAAATGAGCAGATAACAGGCATTCTACTCTCTAACCTGCTACGGATTTTTAACTGACCCAGATTCTCTGCCTATTAACTCTCACACCCTGCCCACCAGTTTGTTCTCTCCATCTGCACTCATCCTTACAAGGGTCCCACATGGTTCTCCTCAGTGACTCTGTATTCCAACTACACCACTTTTGTTAAATTACTAATCACCCACTCAGACACCCATACACTCATACACCCATGGGCGTAATGAGAAGAAAGGCATTAATTTGTTTCACAATTTAGATTAGCAAAGTTTTCTCAAGTTTTAATTACAAAAATATATGCACGTATGTGCTGTTGTTGTTAGGTGCCATCAGGTTGGTTCTGACTCATAGCAACCCTATGTACACAGAACTAAACACTGCCCGGTCCTTCACCATCCTCACAATTGTTATGCTTGAGCCCATTGTTGCAGTCTCTGTCTCAGTCCATCTCGTTGAGGGTCTTTCTCTTTTCTGCTGACCTTCTACTTAACCAAGCATGATGTCTGTCTCCAAGGACTGGTTCCTCCCAATAACATGTCCAAAGTATGTGAGACAAAGTCTCATCATCCTTGCTTCTAAGGAACATTCTGGCTGTACTTCTTCCAAGACAGATCTGTTTGTTCTTTTGGCAGTCCATGGTATATTCAATATTTTTTGCCAACACCACAATTCAAAGGCGTCAATTCTTCTTTGGTCTTCCTTACTCATTGTCCTGCTTTTGCATATGTATGAGGCAATTAAAATACCATGGCTTGAGCCCGGCACGCCTTAGTCTTCGAGGTGACATCTTTGCTTTTCAACACTTTAAAGAGGTTTTTTGCAGCAGATTTGACCAACGCAATACATCGTCTGATTTTTTAAGTGCTGCTTCCATGTGATTGATTGTGGATCCAAGTAAAATATAATCCTTGACAACCTCAATGCTTTCTCTGTTTATCATGATGTTATTTATTGGTCCAGTTGTGAGGATTTTTGTTTTCTTTATTTTGAGGTGTAATCCATACTGAAGTCTGTAGTCTGTGATCTTCATCAGTAAGTGCTTCAAGTCCTCTTCACTTTCAGCAAGCAAGGTTGTGTCATCTGTGTATCACAGGTTATTAATGAATCCTCCACCAGTGCTGATGTGATGTGTGTTCTTCTTTGTATTGTCCAGCTTCTTGGATTATTTGCTCAGCATACAGTTTGAAGAGGTATGGTGAAAGGGTACAACCATGATGCACATCTTTCCTGATTTTAAACCATGCAGTATCCCCTTTTTCTGTTGGATGGGCTGCCTCTTGGTCTATGTACAGGTTACCCATGAGCACAATGAAGTGTCTGGAATTCCCATTCTTCACAAAGTTATCCATAATTTGTTATGATCCACACGATTGAATGCCTCTGCATAGTCAGTAAAACACAGGTAGACATCTTTCTGGTATTCTCTGCTTTCAGCCAAGATCCAGTTCACATCAGCAATGATATCCCTCATTCCATGTCCTCTTCTGAATCCGGGTTGAATTTCTGGCAGTTGCCTGTCAATGTACTACTGCAACTGTTTTTGAATGATCTTCAGCAAAATTTTACTTGGATGTGATACTAATGATATTGTTCGATAATTTGCACATTCTGTTGGATCACCTTTCTTTGGAATGGGCACAAATATGAATCTCTTCCAGTCAGTTTGCCAGGTAGTTGTCTTCGAAATTTCTTGACATAGATGAGTGATCACCTCCAGCGCTGCACCTATTTGTTGAAACATCTCAATTGGTATTCTGTCAATTTCTGGAGCCTTGTTCTATCACCAATGCCTTCAGTGCAGCTTGGACTTCTTCCTTCAATACCAACAGTTGTTGATCATATGCTACCTCCTGGAACGGTTGAACATTGACCAGTTCTTTTTGGTACAGACTCTGTGGATTCCTTCCATCTTCTTTTGATGCTTTTTGTAGTGTTCAATATTTCACCCACAGAATCCTTCAATATTGCAACTCAAGGCTTGAACTTTTTCTTCAGATTTTTCAGCTTAAGAAATGCTGAGCATGTTTTTCCCTTTTGGTTTTCTAACTCCGGGTCACACACACCACACACATATATATGCATAACTAACTACTAACGAGTTGTTACCAAGTCAACCTCGCCTCATGGTGACCCCTTGTGTGTCAGAGTAAAACTGTGCTCCATAGAGTCTTCAATGGCTGTGATCTTTCTGAAATAGATTGTCATGCCTTTCTTCCAAGGTGTTTCTGGGTGTACAAATACAAACATATATATATATATATATATATATATATATATACCCACACACACAATAAACAAGTGTATTCATGCCAAAGTCTGAATGAGGCATAAAAATTGCACAAAATTTAAAAAGATGAATGCAAGACCTTTTTTTAATTAAGAAGGAACAAAACATGATAATGGATAATATATAAGAACTGAGTTTCCCAAAATGGCAACCCCTTTCTGACCTTTCCACCTGCTGAGCTGTTCCATTGGGTCTGAACAAGGAGGCTCTGAGGGGCTGTGAACTCCCACCTGTAAAAATGGCTTGGGGCTGGTGTCTGATCTCCTCTAACTTCACAAGGGGGAAGAAGACTCAGGATCAACAACCCAAGGCTGATTCCTATGTGGTCAGACAGGCCTCCTCTCTCTGCCTTCTTTACCAATTCTGACACCAACCATCCCCTCCGCAAGACTCTCTACTTCTCTGCTAGGTTGGATAATTTGTTGCAATGGCCACACAGAAATCACAGATCATACTCACGATTATGGGGTTTATTAGGGAAGTACAGGTTACAGTTCAGGCTCAGGAACACTGACGGATACCGTTCTTCCATCAGGACAGCCTCTTCCCAGCTGTGTTCACAGGCACGCCTCTCCCTGGCCCTCAGTCTCTGCCCAAAGGCACTCAGCTTTCTTGCTCCTTTGGGTCTCTCTTACTGGTCTCCCCTTCCTTTGTTGTGGCAGGCTCTCTCTCTCCTGGGTCCAGAAGCTTCTCAGCACAGGTATCCTGGGTCCAAAGTACATGCTGGCTCCTGGCTATTCTTTGGCAGTGGTGGAATTTTCTCTCTCCTGCCTTTGGGGTGGCTCATTTCAAGCCCAACAGGATGGGAAAACTGACCAATTTCTTTGGTGGGCTACAATTACCCTATCACACAGGCCTGCCAATCACTCGGGTGGGAGTTACAAGACCATGGCTAGAAAGTCCACACAAAATTGATCTATTACACTGTACCACCCCTTAGGAGAAATGTGCAAGATTGTAAGAATAATGAAAAGATAGTACTAAATGCTACTCTTCAGTACCATTTTATATTAATATTCAGATAAGTCAGCATGACCTGAAATTGATACCTATGCCCCACACTTTGCACCATTTTTGTTACCAGCGGCATGAGTCAGACTCTGAGTGGTTACAAGTGGGTCCTTACACCACTGTGGAGAAGCCTTTCTTATAAGATGGCCTTTGGAATGACTAAGGCTCCTTCTTTGTGGACACTGACAGGAAATGTATTGATCCTAACATTGAGGATATTCCTTTAAAGCTCTAAAGGCTGTTTCCAGATCTGCTCAATAGGAATAATAAGAGTTCCTACTTCAAAGGTTGTTCTTAAGATTAAAAGAGATAATGTAGACAAAGAAGCATTTAGATTATTTCCTAAAAGAAAGTAACTCAAGACATATATAAGAGAATTTGTCAGTGTTACCGTAATTATATAATGCAGCCTAGCAGCACATACTCCTTTGACCCCACCCCTCATTGGCTCCTACCCAACCATCTTCATTTATCAAGAGAATGGAAGCTAGGGTCTGACCAGGAACAGGATAGACCTCCCAGAGTGAAACCAGGCATCACCAGCTATAGATGACAATCATCTTCATGCAAGGAGCTCTCATTTGCCCCTAAGATGCTCACACTTTGCTTCCATGTTGTTCTGACCCAGAGACTCATGGACACCCAGAAGACAGATAAGACTCAGATATGGTTACAGATCAGTGTCCATTCCCTTCACAGACAACATATTTTTGTTTAAACGGATGCCTAGCAGCCTGAAATTAGTGATTCTGGGAAGAAAGGAAATTTTAAGGGATTGAGGCTGTTAGCTTAGTTCTTCATATACCTTTATGGTAGGTTAGATTTATACAGGACACCTTTTTCCAATAGTGTCAATAAACTCTTCCTTTCCCCTTTTTTAGTTATAGAGTATGTAATTATCACCTTCTAGACTCAAAACCACTCTTATTTTTGTTTCTCTTCATCTTGGAGGATAAAATTAATAAATAAAATATAGTGAAAGGATTTGGATGGGGGGGTTCCTCCCCTGCAATTGGATCATCTCCTTTGTGGTTTCTGCTCTCACTTGCCACATTGAAACAAGAAATGAAAAGACACATCAATATATGTTTTCAACTAAATCCAATCCTGGCTTCTCAACCCTTATTCTGATACGCTATCAGACTCTCTCCACCTCCACTCCCTTCTCCAACACTCCTCCTGCAAGACTATATAGGGACCTAATGACAAGGACAGAGGAAAGTTTGAAGCAACAGACTAAATGGAGGAAAATATTTTGGAAATATCATTTTCTCCCAGTGGTTCTTTGTCTCCCTTACCCCTGTAACATCCCCAATTCATGAAGGCACCCTGTTCCACATTTTTACTTCATTAGGAGTAAACAACAGAGAGAAAAGCAAGGAAAAAAGAAGTCCTTTCCTGGCTGTGGGGTTTCCAAAGCATATGCCATTCAGGCCCTGAGAATTCTCCATGGTATATCCAGCCTTACCTTCACACTACCACCACCACCATCACCTTAGCCTAGAAAAGGTTCCCCTAAGTTGGAGGAAGAGAAAAGAGATAAATGGAAAGCAATGGGAATGTATAGAGAGTATTGAGTCCAGGTAAAGTGGGCTATACCATGCCTTTCAAGATCATGGAGAAGGAAGAAAATTCCAAAGTAGGTTTGTGTGAACTGATAGCAGGGGGGCCTTGCCTCATTCCAGTGATGGATTCACGGCAAAGTGGCCCAGTTCTAAAGAGGAATTGTTGACCAGTGACTCTAACCAGGAAGAGTCACAGAAACCAAAACCAAACCAAACCCATTGCTGTCGAGTTGATGCCGACTCATAGCAACCCTACAGGACAGAGTAGAACTGCCCCGTAGAGTTTCCAAGGAGTGCCCGGTAGATTCGAACTGACAACCTTTTGGTTAGCAGCCATAGCTCTTAACTACTACGCCACCAGGGTTTCCAAGGGTCACAGAGAGCCTCCCAAAAGGTTTCCTGAGGGTGAGACCCTGTGAACAGGAACACGAGTCATCCCAGATGACAAGCATCACCTGATGACTAAAAACAAAATGGATCCATCCATTGCCTTGGCATGTATAAGCCATCTGTACAGGCATATAACTCCAGAAGAAAGAGGCTTAATTCACTGAGGGTAAATTCCACTACCCATCAACATGTGGGCTCAAAATATAAATTAAATTCAATTATAGAAAAATAAATAAAGTTACATTTGCTGCATACTTAAATGTGTATCTAGAGACTTGAACTCAATAAATTCCGGTAGTACCAGTTTGTACACAGAACACAATGTGAATGGGGCTTCCAGGGTTTAGCAACTGGTGGCCACGTGGGGCACAGATGTTGTTTAATGGACTGGCAGAGGGAGCACAAATGCCTTCCTGGAAGACCTTTCAGCCTTGATTATGAGGGACAAGCTAAAACAATAAGACAGGGTTTTTGTGTGGTCTAGGGGATGGTGGAGGGGAAGAAAAGAGAGAGAAGTTTCTGATTAAAAGATGAAATCTCAGTAGCAGACAGCCAAGCTCCCCAAAGCATGCTATGTTTCCAAGTTCCAATTGGCTTTTCCCAGCCTTAACACAAGCCACTAGAGTGGCTCGTGGTAAAGAGAACGATTCCCAAAGCCACTTCTATTAAGAAAACTCGGGCAGTCTGAGAAAAAGACACTGTTTAAAATGACTTCAAAACAGTTCTGTAAAACTTTTAGGAATGAATGTTATATGCCCATAAAACAGGGAGGTTGAGGACTGGTCTGCAGGTGCCTACATAATTACTTCCAGTCGCTAGCTAACACACACTTCCCAAGTCTCCACAACGAAGTTTAAGGGACAATGCCAGAAAATACACCTTGGGGTCCAAGGGAAGGAGCACTAGGGGCCAGGGCAAGGGAAGAAAGCGACAGAGGTGGAGAAATAGACAAAGGGGGAGGAACAAATGGAGAAGAGAAAAAAAGAAGGCAACAGAAGTTAGAAAGGGAAGTGAACCTTTAATAGAACCAGCCCAGAAACCATTCGTCTCCAAATCTTACATTGGCTTCCTAGTTTACAGCCTGTGGTCTCATTAGAAGGAAGTCTATGTTCCAAACAGGACTGAGCCAACACAAGAATGCGTAGAGGGCAACGATTTTGCAGAGTCTGATGTCACCTTTGGTCTTCTTTTATACGCTTTCAGCCACTCCTACCTACCCTGTCAAGCACTCAGGGCTTTCTCATCACCTCTACATCACGGGGAAAAAAGTGATCTGATATGTTACAACTGAAAATGCTATTACTGAGGCACTGGAGACTTAATAGGTAACCTTTTCTTTGCTTCTGCATGGGAGCAGTGCTTAACACACACACACAGACACACACACACACAGACACACACACATGGTCTCACACATACAACCTCATGGAAGCATTTTAGGTACAGAGTGAGAAAGATATTTTCTGTAATTAATTCATTCACTCATCATTTATTATGCATCTACTGTATGTCACTAGCACTGTTTGGGGAAACAAAGATTCACCGATTATTAAAGCATGTTCTAAAACAGAAGGCCTTTAAAATCACCACGTATAAAGATGAGTGATTATTTACTCCATGTGTTTATAAGAGAATGAATCTTCCTTTCAGGTACTCCAGTTTCAGGGTATGAACTTTATATCCGAGGGTAATTTTGCTTAGGATTTTCAGTATCCAAAGGGGCTCATTGAGTTCCAAGCCAGAAGATGCTGAATGCCATCTTTTGACAATGAAATAATCTACAATAGCAGCCAGAGGGTAATTTCCAGGAACAGTTTTCATTTTGCTCATATCACATACCTTGCCTAATCAATGATTCTATAACCCCTACTTCCACGGTGTGCCCCAGTTTATACACCTTGTTTATTCCTTATCTCCACAAAGAACCGCTCTGCTTTGGCATAGTGAAGAGAAGACTAGTGGATAGCAGCAAGAATGGCTTTGCTCTAGACTAGGCATTTAAAGACTAGTTCCATCAGAATACCTGGAATCCAGTTAACACCTTCATGATCTACAAATGCTGGGATGCCTCTCAGTGTAGCCACCTATCAAGTCTCCCTCTCCACTAGCATTCTCCACAGCCTATAAACATGTTCAAGTCTCTTTCAATTTAAAACTTTCTTAGATTCATCATTCATCCTCTATCACCTCCTCTACACTACTTCTTTTGCCTTCACAGCTAAGCTTCTTGAAAGATCTACATTCTCCTCTTCACCTTTTGTAGACTCTTCAACCTACTACATTCTGGTTTCTGTACCTGTACTTCACAGAAACAATTTGGCTAAAATTACTAAAGAATTCCCACTTGTCAGATCAGTGACGAAGGCTTCACTCAGAGTGTTTCTGAATGTATCACAATTGCTGTAACACCCTAATCTCAATGTCTGACTATTTGGTTAGGAGGAAGTTGAGGTGTGTCCTGGAGACCCACTATAAAAGCTCTTGGTGAAGAAGTGAATCTCATCTGTGATCTAGTTTCTGCTGATTTCACCTCCCCCTGTCCTCTGCACTGTTGTTGCTTTGCCTTCCCCTAGACAGCTGCCACACCACACCTCACCCTGGTGAATGCTGCTTCCCTGAGTCCATTGGGTTTAAGATATTCATAGACTTTACATCACAGCTGCTCACCTCCTGCGAACTGACCACCACAACTTACCCTTTCCTTTTCTGACTTACAAGAAAACTCCTTTTGCTTCTTATGAATAGCTCTACTTCTTTCCAGGGCTCTAAAAACTCTAAGCTGGAGGTGAGGCATGAGGATAAGGGTAGGACCAAGAAAGAAAGTCACCCACAGACACACAGTATTTGGAACTTCTACTACTAACTATTATAGTGTTAGTATTTATCGAGCCCTATTATGTGCCAGTCAGAAAAAAGGCCTGCAATCTACTTCTGAAATATCAGCCATTAAAAACCCTATGGAGTACAGTTCTATTATGATGCACATGGGGTCACCATGAGTTAGAATCGACTTGAGGACAACTGGTCTGGGTTTTTGGGTTATGTGCCAGGCACTCTTTCAGGTGTTTATAATCCCTATTTTACACATGAAGAAACTAAGGCCTAGGGAAATAACTTGCTCAAGATTCCGTTTGTTCTTGTCTATATGAAGTCATAGCCCACTCCTTCATTCAAATATATATATTTTTTTTCCTACAAGGGTCACATTGTCTGGTCTCATTTGAAGACCCTATGTGTTTAAACCCCCATTATGAGCGTGGTTCAAGTTTCCTCCCACAGAGTTCTTGGGTCTCACACACATTGGGGCATTTGGCTTGTGATCTGTTCAAGATCTCTGAGTGTTCCGTGGCTGTATAGACATTCCCTAGAACAGTCTATGACAATTAGAAGTCTGATTGAACCAGAGCACTCCAACGCGTCTAACTTCCTGTGCCAGGGAAGCAGACTCTCCTCTCTAATTTGGCCAAAATGTCCTGTACTTACTTCATCTCTCTGTAGCAGTTGTCTTTCTGGACCACAGGGGACTTCCTCAAACCTCTTTCTCTTCTGGTTTCTGGTACACCCCTAAATCCTGGTCTTCCTCCCACTCCTGTGGAAATACCTGCTCAGACTAATTTGTAGAGACCCCAAACTCCATGTATCCAAAACCAAACAGACTCCCTATTTGCTCCTCCTTTTCCTATATTTTCTTCCTTAGCACCATCATCAACACAGTCAGTCAAGCCTAACCCCTCTTTTCTCATCTACACATTTATGTGAACAAAGTTTCTCAGCACCTAGAGCTATAAAGGAAAAAACAAAGCAATATAATTGATGCTGAGTCTTGTCTTCTGAATGATTATTATTCACCCACAAACATGAAAACTAATTTTGGGGAAAAAAATCTCATTAAAGTATGCATTTCCTACCTATTTAATTTCTGGATAATAATGATTAATCAACATTTTAAAATATTGTTTTGATCACTTGTGGACAAGTAATTTCAAATAAATCAGTTGAGAAGTTTTGAACACTTTAAAACTGATGCTAAGTATCAATGTCAATATACTGATTGTGATATTGTACTATAGCTTTGCAAGATGTTGGTTTTGCGGGGAACTGGGTAAAGCGTACACAAATTTCATTTTATTACTTTTTACAACCGAGTTACATGTGAATATATAATTATTCAAAAAAGTTTAATTAAAAAACTTATGATCCAAAAAAGATTGTCTTAAACAGAATATGTTTTTAGCAGAAAAGTAAGTGACCAACAAAAGACTTTGAAAAAAATACATGTATATGCTACATTAGTATGAAGTTCTGTAGGGGAAGTAGAATGAAAACACAAAAGAGAAAAAGAAATGATAAATAATTTCCTAATGTTAAAAAAAGAGTGCATGGCCATGCGCTTTTTAAATGAATGATAATCCATTGCCTTCAAGTCAATTCTGACTCATAGTGACCCTATAGGATAGAGTAGAACTGCCCCATATCACTTCCAAGGAGCAGCTGGTGGATTCGAACTGCCGACCTTGTGGTTAGCAGCCAAGCTCTTAACCACTGTGCCACCAGAGCTCCTTAAATGAATGATGGTGATTATCAAATCATTATGGCATTGATACTTTTAGAAGAATGATTTAAAGTTTTATCTTGAGATGCCAATGTTTTTGATGTGCCAGAAATAACGTTCTTTGCTACTATTTAAATTTATAATTAAATTTTTTTATGTTACTCTAAGAATGTGTGAAGGGGTACATAGTTTTTCAAAAGTCTTTTAGGGGTTACAAGAGCAAAAGTAAGCTTAAATAGCACTGCTCCAGCCATGCCAAGTACATTCCACTTCTAAATATGTCCAGGTTTTTAACAGTTCTGAACCTTGGCATCTACAAGTTCTTTTACTCTGGAATGCCCTTACATTGTCTGACAAGCAAACTCCAGTTTATCCTTTAACTCTCAAATCAAGCCTCAGATCTTCTGAAAACACTTCCCTGGTGCTTTCACATAATTAGTCATTCTCCCTCCCATGTTCCTACCTAACCTTATGTGTGGTACCATCACATTGTGTTATAACTGTGTTACGTGGCTCTCTCCCAAAATGCTGTGAGTCCCTTAAGAGTGGACTTTTCATTGCTCTATCTCTGGTTTGGTTTAGAAAAGAACTGATTTACCACTATTTTAAGTATTCTGTCTTTGAAGATATATGTTCAATTTAAGTGCTGTGTAGTGAGGCTCAATATGATCAAACCACAGAACATTAGAGCTCAAAGGGATCTCGTTCATTCATTTACCTATAAAAAAAATTCTTTTCTGCTTTAACATGGCATTAAAAGTACAAAATTATGTCAAAAGGCAGAAATGCTATTGATGGCAAAGCAGAGCCACAAATTACCTTGGTCTTTCCACACAGTGACTTAAGCCATTGAGAGTCAGAAATTGGATTAAACCTTCAGACTTTCAGTCTAGTGTGGTCATTTGCTGACCGTCAAAATATAGGGGTTTTGCATGTTGACACAAGCAGATAATCTTGAGTCTTGAATAGACTCTATTCAGAAAATCCTAAATGTTTGCCTCTATCACGTTATGCCAGCTGTCTGCGTTACTCTACATCTGATTTAGGTCAATATAGTTCCCTTATTCAATCATAGTGGTTATTGAACCAGAAGAAATATATAAGAGCACAAGTAATTTCATATTGAGTTAGATATGTGAGCTGTTCAGTCTAGTATTCTACTTCTGAAAATCCTATCAAGAAACATATTGTAGTGGAACATGGTTATTTCTCAGGAGTTTAAGAATAAAATATCAATATCCCTATCTTCTTTTACAATTTATTTTGAGTCAATGACTCATGAAATAATTTAAACATTTCTTGAAATCATTTAGATTTAATAACTTCACTCATTTATTCATTCATACCTTCATTCCTTGAGCATTCACAGAGTACCTGCTATATGAAAAGTTCTCTGCTTACATATACAAGTCATAGATCTTATACAGATTTCACCAGTGCATGTGTGTGTATGTGTGCATGTGTACACATGCCTGCATGCACCATTCCTAGTAATTTTCTCACATGTACAGATTTGTGTAACCATTACTGCAATTAAGATACAGAAGTGGTTTATCATTATTAAGATCTTCCTCCTGCTAGGGCATTATGCTGAGTCAAATAAGTCAATCACAAAAGGACAAATACTGTATGAGACCACCATTATAAAAACTCATGAAAAGGTATACATACAGAAAGAAACAATCTTTGATGATTACAAGGGAGGGGAGGTGTAAGGAGGGATAAACACTAGCTAGACAATAGATAAGTGGTAACTTTGGTGAAGGGTAAGACAGTACAGAATTCTGGGGAAGTCAGCACAACTTGACCGAGGCAAAGCCATAGAAACTTCATAGACACATCCAAACTCCCTGAGGGACCGAGTTACTGGGCTAAGGCCTGGGGACCATGGTTGTGGGGAACATCTAGCTCAATTGGCATAACATAGTTTATAAACAAAATGTTCTACATCGTACTTTGGTGAGTAGCGTCTGGGGTCTTAATAGCTTGTGAGCAGCCATCTAAGATACATCTACTGGTCTCATCCCATCTGGAGCAAGGGAGAATGAAGAAAACCAAAGACACAAGGGAAAGATTAGTCCAAAGGGCTAATGACCACAACCGCCACAGCATCGACCAGACTGAGTCCAGCGCAACTAGATGGTGCTCGGCCACCACTATTGACTGCTCTAACAGGGATCACAATAGAGGGTCCCGGACAGAGCTGGAGAAAAATGTAGAAAAAAATTCAAACTCACAAAAGAAAGACCAGATTTATTAGTCCGACAGAGACTGGAGAAACCACAAGAGTATGTCCCCAGACACCCTTTTAAGTCAGTACCAAAGTCACTCCTAAGGTTCATCCTTCAGTCAAAGATTAGACAGGCCTATAAAACAAACAATAATACACGTTGTTCAATCATGTATACAAGACTGAATGGGCATACTAGGCGAGGGGCAAAGACAAAAAGGCAGGAAGGGACTGGAAAGGGGGACGCATGGAATGGGGAACTCAAGGTCGAGAAGAGTGTTGACACATCGTGGGGTTGGCAACCAATGTCACAGAACAATATGTGCATTAATTATTTAATGAGAAACTAATTTTCTCTGTAAACTTTCACCTAAAGTATAATAAAAAGAAAATAATAAATAAAAAAGATCTTCCTCCTGCTACCCTTTTATGTCACACTTACCCCCTCTCCTCCATTCCTCAGCTCATTCCTAACCCTTGACAACTATTAATCTGCTCTCTCTATATATAATTTTGTCATTTTGAGAATACCGCATAAATGGAATCATACAGCATGTAAACTTTTGAGATTGTCTTTTTTCACTCAGTATAATGCCCTTGAGATCCCTCCAAGCTGTTGCATGTATTAATACTCTGTTCCTTTTTATTGCTCAGTAATACACCATGTTCATAGTTTATTTAAACAGTCAGCACTGAACAACGTTTTGGTCATTTTCATTGTGGGACTATTACAAACTAAGCTGCGATAAAGGTTCATGTACAGGTTTGTGAGTGGACATAAGTTTTCATTTCTCTGGAATAAATGTCTAGGAATCCAATTGCTGGGTCATATGGTAGATGAATATTTAGTTCTATAAAAAGTTCCAAACTATTTTCCACAGGAGTTGTACCATTTGATTTTCCCACAGGCAATGTATGAGATGTTCAGTTTCTGAATCTGCACCAGCATTTAGTATTGTCAACTAGTTTATTGTTTTAATTTTTTTTCTTTTAGCTCTTCTAATAGGTGGGTGATGCTATCTCATTGTAGTTTTCATTTGTATTTCCCTAATGTCTAATGATATTGAACATTTTTTTCATGTGCTTATTTTCCATCTGTATATCCTCTTTGGTAAAATGTCTGTTCATATCTTTGTCAGTTTTCTATTTTTTTAATTGTAGTTTAAATGAAGTTTACATTTCAAGTTAGTCTCTCATACAAAAATTTATGCATACATTGTTATGTGACCCTAATTGCTCTCCCTGTACTGTGACAGCACACTCCTCCTTTCCGCCCCTGATTCCCCATGACCATTCAACCAGTTCCTAACTCTCTCTGCTTTCCCATCTCACCTCTGGACAGAAGCTGCCCCTTTGGTCTCTCGTATCTACTTGACTAAGAGGCACACTCCTCACAAGTATCACTCTATGTCCCACAGTCCAGTCCAATCCCTGTCTGAAGAGTTGGCCTCGGAAACTGTTTTATTTCTGGGCTGATAGAGAATCCAGGGGCCATGCTTTCCAGGGTTCTTCCAATCTCAGTTAGACCATTAAGTCTGGTCTTCTTCCTAGAATTTTAGTTCTGCACCGCACCTTTCTCCTGCTCCATCAGGGACTCTCTGTAGTGTTCCCTGTTAGGGCAGTCATTGGTGGTAGCCAGGCATCATTTAATTCTTCTGGTTTCAGGCTGATGAAGTCTCTGGTTTATGTGGCCCTTTCTGTCTCTTGTGCTAATATTTTCCTTGTGTCTTTGGTGTTCTTCATTCTCCTTTACTCCAGGTGGTTGGGACCAATTAATGCATCTTAGATGGCTGCTTGCAAGCTTTTAAGACCCCAGACGCCACTCACCAAAGTAGGATGCAGAACATTTTTTTAATAAGCTTTGTTATGCCAAGTGACCTAGATGTCCCCTGAAAGCATGGTCCCCAGACCCCTACTCTGTCCCTCAAACTCTTTAATTGTATTCAGGAAACTTTTTAGCTTTGGTTTAGTCCAGTTGTGCTGACTTCCCCTGTAGTGTGTGCTGTCCTTCCCTTCACCTAAGATAGTTCTTATCTGCTATCTAGTTAGTAAATAACCCCCACCCTCCCTCCCTACCCCCGTAACCATCAAAGAATGTTTTTTTCTGTGTGTAAACCTTTTCTTGAGTTCTTATAATAGTGGTCTTGTACAATATTTGTCCTTCTGTGTGATGGACTAAATTCACTCAGCATAATGACCTCCACATTCCTCCATGTTATAAGATGTTTCACAGCTTCATCGTTGTTCTTTATCGTTGTGTAATATTCCACTAAGTGAATATACCACGATTTGTTTACCTATTCATCTGTTGATGGGCACCTAGGTTGTTTCCATCTTTTTGCTATTGTGAACAGTGCTGCAATGAACATGGGTGTGCACGTATCTATTTGTGTGACGGCTCTTATTTCTCTAGGATATATTCCAAGGAGTGGGATAGCTGGATCGTATGGTACTTCTATTTCTAGCTTTTTAAGGGAGCACCAAATTGATTTCCAAAGTGGTTGTACCATTTTACATTCCCACCAACAGTGTATAAGTGTTCCAGTCTCTCCACAACCTCTCCAGCATTTACTATTTTGTGTTTTTTGGATTAGTGCTAGCCTTGTTGGGGTGAGATGATATCTCATTGTAGTTTTGATCTGCATTTCTCTAATGTTTGCCAGTTTTCTAATTGGAATGTTTGTTTTATTGCTAAGTTTTGAGAGTTCTTTATATACTCTAGATTCAAGTACTTTGCCAGATACGTGGTTTACAAATATTTCCTCCCAGTCTGTAGTTTATCTTCTTCACAGAGTTTTTCACAGAGCAAAAGATTTTAATTTAATGAAGTCTGATTTATCAGTTTTTCTTTTCTGGCCCATGCTTTTGGTGGCATATATAAGCACTCTTCACCTAGCCCAGTCCTGAATGTTTCCTTCTAAAAGTTTTATAGTTAATTTTTGTATAGGCTATGAGGTTCAGGCTGAGGGATATTTTGTTTGTTTGTTTTATTTTGCCTATGAATGTCGAATTGCTACAGCACTATTTTTTGAAAGAAATTATTGCCTGTTAATGCCTGTAGTATATTCTCATCTTAAGTGACAATAAGGATGTTAGGGTTTTCATTCCTCATACACACATACATACCTGTGCCGTCAAATTGATTCTGACTCATAGCCACCCTGTAGGACAGGGTAGAACTGCCCATAGGGTTTCCACGGTTGTAAATGTTTATTGAAGAAGACTGCCACATCTTTCTCCCACAAAGCCAGAGTGGCTGGTGAGTTTGAACCGCCAACCTTTTGGTTAGCAGCTGTGCGCCACCAGGGCTCCTTTTCATTCCTCGTAGTGGTAATGTATTCTTTCTCTCTCATGTGTTTTTCTTGATTAGTCAGTCTGTCTGGGGTTTTTTTTTTTTTTTTTTTTTTTTTTAACCCCCCAGACAATTAACGTTTGGTTTTGTGAATTTTTTTTTTTTCTAATGAATGTTTATTTCTATTTTATTGATCTCTTATTTTTATTATGTCTGTGATGGTTAAGATTGTGTGTCAGCTTGGCTGGGCCATGATTTTCTGTGTTTTAATGTAGTCACTCCCATCATTGATTATACTGTGAGTAGCCAATCAGATGAAAGGGAGTCTCCTTGGGGGTGCGGCCCACATCTGTATAGAAGCAGACGTTCTGGCATTTTGCTCTCTCTGGATCCTGCGGCTGCTTCCTGTCGTCTCATCTCCCGTTCTTGGGACTTGAGCTGTCACCTTATCTGCCGAACCTCGGATTCGTCAATCTGCACAGCCTGTGAGTGGGAGCCCCGCTCTCCGACCTTCCAATCTTGGGCTTGCCAGCTTCTGCAGCTGTGTGACTTGGGAGAGGCCTCTACCCTGATCCATGGACTTGGGACGTTCTAGCCTCTACAATAGCGTGAGCTGTTTCCTTGATATAATCTCTCTCTATATATATATATTTATACACTTTACTGGTTTTGCTTCTCTAGAGAACCCAGTCTGAGACAATGTCTTAATGTCTTCATTCTTTGGGTTTAACTTGCTATCCTTTGCTGGCTTCTTGAGACAGATACTTAGATCAGACATTCTTCTTTTCTAACATACAAATCTAGAAATTTCCCACGTCAGGCTTTAGCTGTATACCATGAATTTTGTTATGCCATATTGTCATTTTGTTCAGTTTAAAATATTTTCCTATTTCTATTGTGATTTTTTCTTTGAACCATAGTGTGGTAAGTATACTGCTTGATTTCTAAACACTTAGGGATTTCCTAACTATTTTGTTATTGTTGTTAATTGATTTTTATCACGTTTCCAATGAAGTCAGAGAATGAAGTCTTTGTGATTTCTAACCTTTAAAATTTGCTTTTCAGTTCAACACTTGGTGTATTTTCCATGGCACCCAAAAGAATGTTCACTGTTTAGGTACACTGTTCTAATTTTGTCAATTCGGTCAAATTTATTAATCATGTTTTTCAAATCTTACGTATTTCTACTGATTTTTTGTTTGCTTATTCTAGTATTTTGTGAGAAATGTTTAAAACCACTCACAATGGTTGTGGATTTGCCTATTCTTTTATCTCCTCAGTTTTCGTTTTACATATTTTCAGGAAGTAGATTTGGCTCATGGCAACTCCACATGTGCAGAAGAACTGCTCCACAGGGTTTTCAAGGCTGCGTACTTTTGGAAGCAGATCGCCAGGCCCATCTTCTGAGGTGCCTCTGGGTGGATTCAAATTGCCAATCTTTCAACTAGTAGTTGAGAGCTTAACCATTTGTGCCACCCAGGGACTCCATTAAAAAAAAAAAAACCCATTGCCATCCAGTCAATTCCAACGCATAGCCACCCTACGGGACAGAGTAGAATGCCCCACAGGGTTTCCAAGGAGCAGCTGGTGGATTTGAACTGCCGACCTTTTGATCAGCAGCCATAACTCTTAACCACTGTGCCACCAGGGCTCCTTCAGGGACACCAGGACATGATATTAAGTACATACAAACTTATCACTGTTACATTTTCCAACTGAATTGATGTTTTTTTCATTATAAATTATTCCTATTTATCTCTGGTAATACTATCTTAAAGTTCACTTTATCTGATATTACAAAGCCACACTGACTTCCTTTAGGTTAGTATTTGCATTATATGTATTTTTCATCCTTTTACTTTCAACCTTTAAGTGTTTCATATTTAAGATATGTCTCTTACAGTACACAATACAGGAGAAACTAGCACAGCTTGTACCAGGAAAGGTCATGGAAGCTCCATAAACACATCTAAACTCCCTGAGGGACTGAATTGCTGGGCAGAGGGCTCTGGGGACCATGGTCTCAGGGAACATCTAGCTCAGTTGGCATGACACAACTTATAAAGACAATGCTCTACATTCTACCTTGGTGAGTAGTGTCTGGGGTCTTAAAAGCCTGCGAGCGGCCACCTAAGATACTCCACTGGTCTCATCCCTTCGGGAACAAGGGAGAATGAAGAGAACAGGATACAAGGAAAAGATTAGTCTGAAGGACTAATGGACTACAGCTACCAAGGCCTCCACCAGACTAAGTCCAGTACAGCTAGATGTTGCCCGGCTACCACCAGTGACTGCTCTAACCAGGATCGCAACAGAGGGTTCTGGACAGAGCTGGAGAAGGATGTAGAGCATAACTTTAACTCACACACAAAAAAAAAAAAAGACCAGATTTACTGGCCTAAAGGAGACTGGAGAAACCCTGAGAGTATGGCCCCCAGACACCATTTTAGCTCAGTGGTGAAGTTACCTCCAAGGTTCACTGTTCAGCCTGGAAGTAGACAGCCCCGTAAAACCAAATGAGGCTAGCGAGGTACAGGAGTCCAGTGACAAGGGCCAGAAAGCAGAAGGGGACAAGGAAGCTGGTGATAGGGAACCCAAGGTTGAGTAAGGATATTGTTGATGTGTTGTGAGATTGTTAACCATTGTCATAGGGCAACATTTGTAGTAACTGTTAAATGAGAAACTATTTTGTTCTGTAAGCCTTCATCTTAAGTGAGAATAAAACCATAATTGAAAGAGCGTAGTCAATGTCACTGAACGGTGCATGTAGAAATTTTTGAAATGGTGTATCTTTGGCTATGTGTATTTTCACCAAAAAAAAAAAAGAGGTTGAGAAGTTAGAGGGTTGATATGTTGTGGGGTTGTTAACCAATGTCATAAAATAACATGTGTACTTCTGTTTCATGAGAAACTATTTGTTCTGTAAGACTTCACCTGAAGTACAATTAAAAAAAAAAATATGTCTCTTATAAGCACTATATACTTGGGTTTTGCTTCTAGAATGACAATTTTTGGCTTTGAATTGGTATATTTAGTCCATTTACATTCAATATAATTACTAATATATTAGGTTTAAAGCAATATCTTACTATTTGCTTCTGCTTGTTCCATCTGTTATTTATTTCTATTTTCTCCATCTTTCTTGCTTCCTTTGGATTATTTCATCTCCTGCTCTATTAGCTTGTTATCTAGAGATCGATTAGTCTTTTAATGGTTACCCTAAAGATTACAACATGTATTTTTGACTCACTGCTGTCTAAAATGATCTAAAATTAGTACTTTTTTTTAGACACAGGCAAAGTAGGAAATTTAAACTCTTTAATTTATTCTCTTCTTGTATTTTGTGCTATTGTTGTCATATGTTTTAATTGTATATATATTTAAAACCTCAAAAGACAGAATTATTACTGCTTTTAATATTTTTACTATTTCTACTGTTATTCATTTCTTTTTGCATTTCTCTTCTTCCATCTTGGGTCATTTTCCTTCCCCTTCACAACTTTCTTCAGTATTTCTTTTGGTGCTGTTATTAAACTATCTTGGCGGTTGTTTGTCTGAAACAAACTTTATTTTTTCTTAATTTTAAGATATATTTGCTGAATATAGAATCCTAAGTTGGCAGTTATTTTCTTTTAGCACTTTAAAAAATATCAACTTAATGACAACAAAAGCATGAGTGACAAAAGACAAAATATATAAACTGGACCTCACAAAAATTAAATACTTTTGTTCATCAAATGACTTTATCAACAAAGCAAATAGACAACCAACAGATTCAGAGAAAATTTTCAGGAGCCATATATCTTACAAGGGTCTAATACAAAATATATATATACACCGTCTCCTTACTTATTGACATGGCTAGGTTCCAAAGACCAGATCATTATGCAAGACTGGTATTATGCGAAAACGAAGGATGACAACATCAGATCACAAATTGGAGGATGACAACATCATTACATAACTGCCTAATTACATCATTACGTAACAGCCAAACTACTGGGAATCATGGTCCAGCCAAGTTGACATATAACCTTAACCATCAAAGCTGGCACCTTTTTTTTTTGAACTACCAACCTTCAGGCTAGTAGCAAGTATAAACTGTTTGTGCCACTCAGGAACCTCATTAGCCATTAGGAAGATGAAAATTGAAACCACAATGTGATATTACCTCACCCCCATTAAAATGGCAATGATCAAAAAAATGGAAAACAAGAGGTATTGGAGAGGATATGGAGAAACTGGTACCTTCATCCACTGTTGGTGGAAATGTAAAATGGTAGAGCTGCTGTGGAAAAGTTTGGCAGTTCCTCAAAAAATTAAACATAGAACTACCATATGATTCAGCAATCCCAATTCTAGGTATATACCCAAAAGAAGTGAAAGCGGAAATGCAAATAGAAACCTGTACACCAATGTTTATTGCAGCGCTTTTCACAATAGCCAAAAGGTGGAAACAGCTGAATGTCCATCAACAGATGAATGGATAAAATTTGGTACATACATACAATTGAGTATTACTTAGCCATAAAGATAAATGAAGTCCCGATGCATGCCACACATGAATGAACCTTGAAAACATTTTGCTGAGCAAAATAAGTTACTCATAAAAGGACACATACTGTATAATCTCACTTATATGAAATACACAAATGTATAGAAATCAAAGCTTATTAGTGGTCACTGGGATGGAAGAGAGAGAGGGAAGGGAGGCACTCAATTCTTGTTAATGGTGGTAGAATAATTAGAAAAAAGTTGAGATGGGGTTGTACAACAGGAAAAGAGTAATCAAAGTCATTGAATGGTACATGTAGGAATTGTTAAATTGGTAAATGTTTTGTTGTGTATATTTTCATCACCATTTGAAAAGAAGACGTCTATTATCTTATGACTTCCATAGTTTCTGTAGAAAAGTCATCGTGTAATTCTTATTGGTATGCCTTTTAAAAGTAATACATCTTTTTTCTCTGGCTAGTTTGGGATTTTTACCTTTGTCTTTGATTTTCAGCACTTTTCTCTAATGGACCTAAGTGTGACATTCTTTCTATTTATCCTACTTGAGCATTTGTAGAACAGGCTTGAATCAGTACTGTGATAACTTGTCAGTTTGCAAAACTCTCAGCCATTATCTCTTTGAATATTGCTTCTGCCCCAATTCCTCTCCCTTCTTCTTTTAGAATTCCAAATGAGCATACATTAGAAAATTTTCATTATGTCTCAAATGTCTCTTAAGCTCTTTTCTATATTTTTCATAATTTTTTCTCTCCGCTTCAGTGTGGATGTTTTTGGCAATCATCTAGTTCTTTAATTCTTTCTTCTGCTCATAATCACACCTATTAATTTCTAATTTCAGTTCTAAAACTTGAATTTAATTTTTTATTATAGATTACATTTCTCTGAAGTAATTCCATCTTTTTAGTCTATTTTTGAACACGTTAATCATACTTATTTTAAAGTCAATGTCTGATACCTCCAATATCTGGATAATCCGTGGGTCTGGACTATAATTTGTTGGTTTATTGGTTTTTGTTTTGTTTTGCTTTGATTTGATTTTTTGGCTTACTATCATTTCGTCCTGTCTCCTGGCATACTTGGTAATTTTTTATTGATTGCTGGACACTGTGAATGAAAACTTACACAGGCTCTTAATGATATCGTCTTCCTCCAAAGAATATTTAATTTTCTTTTGTTAGGCCGTTCAGATATAGGCAGATGACACTCTCCAATTAGGAATTATGAGTAATTCAGGCTGGATTTCAGGACCTGTGTAAACTAGACTATGTTTTGTTTGTCCTTACACGTAGGATGTCTTAGAACCCCTCCTCCTAGACAGGATCTCAGTTAACTCTGTTTTTTTTCTCTCCCGTAATATAAGACTTCTAAAATCACTGTTCACCTCTGTAATCTTTTAGCTGTTATTTTCCACTTGTTTTCTTGGCTACTGGCCCTGCGAATGCATAGTTTAAAAATTAGCAGCTGTCTTAAGAGAAAATTATGAGCAGAATATTAGGCTCACATTTCTGTGATTTTTATTTCTTTGGGGTCTTGGTCCCTCAAGTCTTGGTTTCCCTGGAAGACCTGAACTCTAATTTTTGTCTCCTCAGTAGTGAGACTGATGCAAGAGACTGTTGTTCTCTATTCTATCTCTATTTCCTTTACTGAGAACTTGGCAATTTCCCTGAAAATAGATGAGATGGATTGACACAGTGGCTACAACAATGGGCTCAAATACAGCAACGATCATGAAGATCATGAAGATGGCGCAGGACCGAGCAGTGTTTCATTCTGTTATATAGGGGGTCACTAATGAGTTGGAACTGACTCAATGGCACCTAACAACAACAATAATAACTGCAGGTTAAATATGAGGCTCACTTCAACGCATTTTTCTCTTCTCTGGGATTAGGCCCCTCAAGTCATTGCTTCCTTGGCTGATGTCTGATGCCTTCAAAGAGCCAATTTTGAGGGAATTTGTTGTTGCTGTTGTTGGCTGCCATTGAATTGATTCCAACTCATAGTGACCCCATGCGACAGAGTAGAACTGCCCCATAGGGTTTTCTTGGATGTAATTTTTACAGAAGCAGATTGCCAGGTCTTTCTTCCACAGAGCCAGAGGGTGGGTTTAAACTGCTAACCTTCCAGTTAGCAGCTGAGCGATTAATCGTTGCTCTACCAGGGCCCCTACATGATAGACCTAGGGCTACCTGGGTAAACCTTGTTGGCAGGAGCCTGCTCACACACCTTCTCAAAAAGTTATCCTTAGGGACTGAGGTGTCTATCAATTTGCAGGTATTTTCTTACATTGCTCCTTCTGCTCCCTCTGCCACTGTTGTTTTCAATGCAGATAATTCAAGACACCCAAACTCACCATAAATAGATTATTGGAAGATGACCTTTTAGTCTACCCTTTACTGTCACAAATATTAGAATGACTCAGCTGGAAAGTACAGCGGTATCTCCAGTTGACCTGAGGAGCTTGAAAATATATGACTGAAACAAATAGCCTTTCCCCATTAGCCCTATTGAATACCTTTTAGCATTTTTCCTGAAACTACAAGTCATGTAATGTAGGCTACAATTTATAAGGCTCTTTTTTTTTTTTTGGTCAGGTCCAACAAAATGCCTCATTCCACCCAGCAACACTTCTTTCCCTAGTTATCTACTTACAATAATTGCAGATGAACCTGAATATACCCCTGAAGATACCAGGTTCTTATTTGGTGAAATAAGTCATCAACACATGCAAACTCCTGCCTTGGTAGCCTCAGGTCACCACTAGCATCACACATTTCTGGCTTTTCATGTACTGAGAACTGTAAATACAAATTTCAGTGATAAAAGGACTGCAGGACTCTAAAACTGATCAGATGGGGGCCATGCAGGCTAGCAAAGCATTCAGTTTGGATCAGCACATGTTTAAATTTTCATTGTCTCCTCCACTACCTAATATATACACATATAAAGCCCCTTCTGCAACTTGACCTGATTCACCTTAGGGCTTTTCATGTTCTGGTTGCCTCTTAGTAGCAACAATACTTTTTCATCTATGCTAACCTACTA
Source organism: Dugong dugon (assembly GCA_030035585.1). Lineage (NCBI taxonomy): Eukaryota > Metazoa > Chordata > Mammalia > Sirenia > Dugongidae > Dugong > Dugong dugon. The sequence goes on along the minus strand of CM057469.1, from coordinate 38,827,309 downwards.
TTCACTCCCCAATCCACAACCCAAGCTGCCCTGTGGACACTTGCTCATATTTTCTTTGATTATCAGTTCAATATGTTCTGGCCTCCACTTCACAATGATCCCATCATACACAGGCTTAACATACGCAGCTTTATATGAGCCCTCCTTCAATTTATTCCTGTTTCATATTCGATTACTAGGAAGATTAACCCTGCATAACCTCTTTTAAATCCTTTATAAAATTGTTTCTGGTCCTTATAATCATTCTCTTTGCAACATGAAAGATTCCTCCCGATTATGGTAATTCAGTTTTTAAACAGTTTTTGGTAGACTCCTACTCAAGACTCTTTGAAAGTATATACAAACTATATTTAACACTTTTTTTTCATGTGTTTATTAAACTGATTTAATGACTCTTATTGACTGGTAAGATTCCCTTCATAATATTGATAAAATATGATAAAAGGGATTAGCTTGCTTAAGTATACAACAGTTTTCCACTCAGTATTACAGTGTCCAACCTTCTCATAGGTGAACTGGCAAGCCTGCTCACCAGCCTGAATTTCCCACGATCTCCTCAAGAGCCCAATCCACGCAAGAAGCCCAACCAGTCTTCTGGCACAGTGATTATTATAAAGTCGTTTTCAAAGTATAGCCACCTTCTTGCTAGTTTTCCCCTTAAAGTTGTCTACTTAAATGGATCTTATTCCATGCTAGCAGTTTATCCAGATCTAGATTATTAAATCTGTCTAGAACATCCTGGGTATTTGCCACTGTTTTCTCTAATGTCTCTTACTTGTCTGCATTGAAACATTTTGATAGACTCTCCCAAAAGCCATTCTTAGCCCAATGCAACTAATTTATGAAGTAAACTTATGCTTTTTCTTCTTTTTTCCCCCAAATGCAATTTCACAAACCTCTTCATATCTCCTTGTTTTTCCTACCATATTTGGCCTTTGCTTCACTTACCCAGGTGACTAGTGGCTTCCTTGTCCCAGGGCCAGGTGGCTGCACCTGCAAGGTCTTCCCGAACTGAGCTGGCAAAGTAGACATTCAGAAAGTGAGTACTGTTGAGCTGCAGGGCCTCCTTCAACTCCTTCACACTCATGTATGCCCTGGAGGTACAAGAAGAGAAAGTATCACACCAAGGGAACAGTACTTAGAGAAAAACAGAACCATATCTAATCAGACTCTGACACTCCCAATCAGCATTGTCTTTTGGATTGGCAGAGAGACAAAGACCAAGCTGTCATGAGGACTAGCATCTACAACCAAAACAGTTGCCAGTGCTAACCCTGAGATCATGGGAAATGGTTAATATACACGTCTCTCATCTACTTCTATTCCAAGAAGCTAAAAAGGGCAAGATACTATTTATCTTTGCTATATTGAGTCGCTATAGGGTCGCTATGAGTCAGAACCAACTCGACTGAACCTAACAACAATAATAATATCCCAAATGCATATTAGTGCTTTTTCTCTTTAGTGAGAAAAATAAGGTACAAAGTAATAAAATGATAAACTCAAGTCTTTGTTCCAATCATTTTTGTTTGATTATGGAGATGATGAGTATTTCACTTTGTATTAACAATAACAAAACCAATAATAACTAAGGTTTATTGAACAATTACTATATGCTGACCCATATATGCATTGTATCATTTTAATTCTCACAATTCTATAGGGTAGCGAATACTATTGTTCCTATTATATATATGAGGAAATTTATTTTTAGAGAAATTAGTTTACCCAAGTTCTCAAAGTTAATAAGTAGAAGAGTTAGACTTAAACACTGGACTCTTGAAATACCAGGTTCCAGCTCTTAACTGCCGGAATATCTGTATGATCACTAAGTATTTGACATCATACCCAATTCCCCACTGTAAACCAAAAACAAAACAAAACAACAAAACCCAAACCTGTTGCCATCAAGTCAATTCTGACGCATGGTGACCCTATAGGACAGAGTAAAACTGCCTATAGGGTTTTCAACTGCCACTTGCTGACCTTTTTTGCTAAGCAACCAAGTTCTTAACCACTGCACCACCAGGGCTCCTTCCCGACTCTACACACAAATTATTTCTTCAAGATAAGCCAATCCTTTGCCTTGAGAATTACCCCAAGCCATGGTGAAGAAGTCCTTCCATCTCTTGGTCCCTGGTTCTTTCCATCACACTGCATGACCTCTACTATGATAAGAAGTTCAACTGAATGTCTATTTCAGCATATGCTTACTTCGGGCCTTACTTTTTTAAAGAAAAAAAGGAAATAGTGGTTAGGAAACATAAAGGAGAAAAAAAAAGAAATGAGTTTTATATCGGAGAGGATATCATAAATCTATGGAAAAAAAATTGCTAATTGTAAATGCATTTCTCTTCCTGGTCCATAAACTCATAAAAACTCTACCTCTACTCTTACTACCTTATGATACTCACCTAGTACCTTTTTTGGTGGCCTTCAAAGCACTAGGCAATATTATATTTGCACTTACGAGGAGAATTAAAGGTATGTTAAACACACTTGCCCCATAGCCCTATAAAAACAACAATAAAAATTTGGTTTCTTTATAAGCTCATATATAGTCAAAGACCTTCATTCTTCCTGACATCAACCAAACTTAAAACTTTACCATGAGCAAGTAGAGCTTCCGCCTTCTCACTGAAGAGCTATTTTAAGAAGAAACAACTAAACCAGAACTCAGTGGCCTCCTAGACTCGCTGGATGCTTCCCACAGTGTCATTCCAAAGAGAGGAATGTTCCCATCACAGCTATAACTGGACAGACAGCTCCTTCAACCTAAGTTGGAAATTTCCTTTATAGATTAGACTTCATTGTTGCTATTCTGGTAGACAAGCTGCAGAGACTGAAATTTCCCAACCCAAAAGCTAATGTTTGGACAGCACGACCCTTCTTCTCTTGTTTGCTCTGCTTCTCCTCTTTGTCTCCCAACCGCACTGCTGATGCCATCTATTTAATCCACGTGTAGGAGGTACTGGCCAAGAGCACTCAGTAAATAAGAGATTTCAAAGAAGATTGTTATTGTATTTTTTGGAACAGAACCAAAAAGTGGAATCATAGGAAAGAAACAACAAAAGGCCTTGCTTTAGAAGCAAAGAAGGTTGGGAGAAAGGGCTTTAAAAATACTATTTAACTTATAATATCTTGCAAAAATTCTCAGCCACAACGAATCATCCAAATTCCATGAGGTAATAACAGATGTGATCAGAGGGATATTCCTTCTGCTGATTTCCTGGATACACACTGTTTTTTGGGCTGTCGCCTGGTTTTCCCTGGACATTAGTCATATTCCCTTTCATTAAAATTAAGGACAATTTCCTTTACTGACAAATTGATGGTTTAGGGCCATGATGACATCAAGCAAACTCTTCAACATGGAGATGTTTCAATAGGCCAGGAAAGGAAGAGAGAGATAGAGAAAGAAGGAAGGGAGGAAGGGGAAAAAAAAGGGTGAGGAAGGAAAGACAAAGTAAGGGGGAAGGAAAGAAAAAAGGAGAGGAAGGAAGGGAAGGAGGGAGCAAAGGAGGAAGGAATGAAAAGGCAGAGGGAAAGAAAAAAGGAAGAGGGAGTCAGGGATAGAGCCTTTGCTCAACTCAGGGCACCAATGAAGAAAAGTTGCATCCCTTCTCCGCTCCGATTTTAGGCTTCCAATTAAACTGAAGAGCTGGTAACTTGACAGTTTCCTCTCTTTTCTCCTCCCTCCCTTTCCCCAAACCTCCCTGACCCTGGCATAGTGTACTTGGGCTTTCTGTGAGATACTGCCTTCTCTGTCTATCAACTATCAATCTTGGCCACCACCTTTCTGTCCTCCCTCAACCCATCAGTTCCATTAATTTTTATTGAGCACTTTCCAAGAGGCCTCCTCCATCACCAATCTCATTAGCTGGTTCTACGCATCTCCCTCTTCCTCCTTGCCCAATCCTCTCTCCAGTCATAAATTACCTTTCCAGATAAAAGTGTTTATGTCATGCTGGTGGAAAATCAGGTAGGATGATTAGACACCCGCACTCCACAGAAATATAGATAGAAGTCAACGAGTAATCGGGAGAGAATGAAAATAAAAAATCTAGAGCCAGTTGGAAACAGCCATTAATTAATAGAGGAAAGTCTTATTTTGTTGGAAACAAAGACTGTTACCCAGATATTCTCTAACCCAAAGAGGATAAAAGTGTAGATGTCATTCGCATGCAGAATGCCAAGCCCTGGTGGTGCAGTGGTTAGAGCTCAGCTGCTAACCAAAAAGTTTGAATCCACTAGCTGCTCCATGGAAGACCTACAGGGCAGTTCTACTCTGTCCTATAGGGTTGCTATGAGTCGGAATAGACTCAACGGCAATAGGTATTAAAATACAAGTACACCAATTCAGAAGTTAATCAGAGTTAACAAAGATAAACGCCTTAGCCTGCCAGCTACTGTGATCAGAGCTGGGCTTAAAATTGGGTTAGGAAAGAATGGATATTATTCTTAAGCTCTGAGCTTAACATTTTGCTTTAAAACTCATTTATTAAGAGAGAGATTCACCATCCAAAAGAGATTAATTCACAGGGGAAGGTAAAATGACATAAGCAAATGCAGTAAAAAGAACAAGGATCTGGAACTGACCAGAACTATGTATGAAAAAGGGAATGAATTGCAGCAGCCTGCTAAATTCCTGCTAGGATTCACCTTTACCTATGCCCTCCACAGTCTAGATAGAGATATTCACGACTTCTCCCTGAAGGACTCAGACAGACCAAAGTGAACTTGCATCTTCATTTTTATAAAACTTGCTTCAGAAACAAGCTCTCCTGGGGGCTGTCATATCAAGTTGGTCCACCCCCATTGCTCAGGCCTTCTGTTTCTGACATGAACCCCAGAAGAATGCATACCTGTCTTACTACTCTACAACTGTAATCTACTGGTTTGGGACAACTCATTACCTCGTTTTCAGCCCACCATGTTTCGCTGTCCCATAGACTTAGTGTGTTCACTCTGATTTCTGCCACACTCCCTGACTAGTGACTCTATCCATACCCCAAGTACCTAAGTATACCTATACACCCAACTCTTACTTAGCTTCTGACTAGCCCTTGAAGACAAGGCAAAAGGACATAAAGAATGTCCCTTAGTGCACTAGTTTATTAGCGAGTTGAATATGTCCTTTATAGACTGATTGAAATAATTCAAGAATGAAGTCACAAAGAAGAAAAAGATCCTGAGGTGTCTTAAGGATGTTAAAGCCAATATCAAAAACTGCCATGCTGATTTGAAAACCTAGAGGAAATGGGCAAATTTCTAGGAACACACTACCAAAGTAAACTAACACAAACAAAGGTAGAACAACTAAATAAACCTATAACAAAAGAAGAGATTGAAAATGTAATATAAAAACTCCCAACAAAAAAAAAGCCCTGGCCCAGATGGCTTCACTGGAGAATTCTACCAAACTTTCAGAGAAGAGTTAACACCACTACTACTAAAAGTATTTCAGAGCATAGAAGAGGACGGAATACTCCCAAACTCATTCTATGAAGCCAGCATAACCCTGATACCAAAACCAGGTAAAGACACCACAAAAAAAGAAAATTACAGACCAATATCCCTCATGAACACTGATGCAAAAATCCTCAACAAAATTCTAGCCAATAGAATTCAGCAACATATCAAAAAAATAATTCACCATGATCAAGTGGGATTTATACCAGGTATGCAGGGAAGTTTCAACATTAGAAAAACAATCAATGTAATCCATCATATAAATAAAACAAAAGACAAGAACCACATGATCTTATCAATTGATGCAGAAAAGGCATTTGACAAAGTCCAACACTTATTCATGATAAAAACTCTCAACAAAATAGGAATAAAAGGGAAATTCCTCAATATAATTAAAAGCATTTATACAAAGCCAACAGTCAATATCGTCCTAAATGGAGAAAGTTTGAAAGCATTCCCCTTGAGAATGGGAGCCAGACAAGGATGCCCTTTATCACCACTCTTATTCAACATTGTCCTAGAGTTCCTAGCCAGAGTAATTGGGCTAGAAAAAGAAATAAAGGGCATCTAAACTGGTAGGGAAGAAGTCAAAGTATCTCTATTTGCAGATGATATGATCTTATACACAGAAAACCCCAAAGAATCCACTAGAAAACTACTGGAACTAATAGAAGATTTCAGCAAAGTTTCAGGATACAAGATAAACGTACAAAAATCAGTTGTATTCCTTTACACCAACAAAGAGAACCTTGAAGAGGAAATCACCAAATCAATACCATTTACAATAGCCCCCCAAGAAGATAAAATACTTAGTAATAAATCTAACAAGAGACGTAAAAGACCTATACAATGAAAACTACAAGACACTACTTCAAGAAACCAAAAGAGAATCACATAAGCAGAAAAACATGCCTTGCTCATGGATAGGTAGACTCAACACTGTGAAAATGTCAATTCTACCCAAAGCAATCTACAGATACAATGAAATCCTGATCCAAATTCCAGAGGCATTTTTTAATGAGATGGAGAAACAAATCACCAACTTCATATGGAAAGGGAAGAGGCCCTGGATAAGTAAAGCATTACTCAAGAAGAAGAACAAAGTGCAAGGGCTCACACTACCTGATTTTAGAACCTATTATACCGCCATGGTAGTCAAAACAGCCTGGTACTGGTACAACAACAGATACATAGACCAATGGAACAGAATTGAGAATCCAGACATAAATTCATCCACGTATGAGAAGCTGATATTTGACAAAGGCCCAAAGTCTGTTAAATGAGGAAAAGACAGTCTCTTTAACAAATGGTGCTGGCATAACTGGATATCCATCTGCAAAAAACTGAAACAAGACCCATACCTCACACCATGCACAAAAACTAACTCAAAATGGATCAAAGACTTAAATATAAAATTGAAAACAATAAAGATCATGGAAGAAAAAAGAGGGACAATGCTAGGAGCCCTAATACATGGTATAAACACAATACGAACCATAAGTAACAATGCACAAGCACCAGAAGAGAGAATAGATAACTGAGAGCTCCTAAAAATCAAACACTTATGCTCATCAAAAAAGACTTCAACCAAAAGAGTAGAAAGATAGCCTGTGGGCCAGGAAAAAACTTCTGGCTATGACAAATCCGATCAGCATCTAATCTCTAAAATCTGCAAGATATTGCAAAACATCAACAACAAAAAGACAAATAACCCAATTAAAAAATGGGCAAATGATATGAACAGTCACTCTGCCAAAGAAGACTTCAGGCAGCTAACAGACACATGAAGAAATGCACACAATCATTAGCCATTAGATAAATGCAAGTCAAAACTATAATGAGATACCATCTCATCCCAACAAGGCTAGCATTAATCCAAAAAACACAAAATAATAAATGTTGGAGAGGTTGTGGAGAGACTGGAACACTTGTACACTGTTGGTGGGAATGTAAAATGGTACAACTACTTTGGAAATCGACTTGGCACTTCCTTAAAAAGCTACAAATGGAAGTACCATATGATCCAGCAATCCTGCTCCTTGGAATATATCCTAGAGAAATAAGAGCTGTCACACGAAGAGATACATGCACACCCATGTTCATTGCAGCATTGTTCACAATAGCAAAAAGATGGAAACAATTTAGGTGCCCATCAGAGGGCAAATGGATGAACAAATTATGGTATATTCACTTAGTGGAATATTACACAACGATAAAGAGCAACAATGAAACCATGAAACATAACATGGAGGAATCTGGAAGGCATTATGCTGAGTGAATTTAGTCAACCACAGAAGGACAAATATTGTATAAGACCACTATTATAAGAACTCAAGAAAAGGTTTAAACACAGAAGAAAACATTCTTTGATGGTTACGAGGGTGGGGAGGGAGGGTAAGGATTATTCCCTAACTAGATAGTAGACAAGAATTATCTTAGGTGAAGGGAAGGACAGCACACAATACAGGAGAAGTCAGCACAACTGGACCAAACCAAAGCTAAAAAGTTTCCCGAATATAATCAAATGCTTTGAAGGACAGGGTAGCAGGGGTAGGAGTCTGAGGACCATGCTTTCAGGGGACATCTAGGTAAACTGGCATAACAAATTTTATGAAGAAAATGTTCTGCATCCTACTTTGGTGAGTGGCATCTTGGGTCTTAAAAGCTTGAGAGCCACCATCTAAGATGCATCAATTTGTCCCAACCACCTGGAGTAGAGGATAATGAAGGGCACCAAGGCCACAAGGAAAGTATTGGCCCAAGAGACAGAAGGGACCACATGGACCAGAGACTTCATCAGCCTGAGACCAGAAGAAGTGGACGGTGCCTGGCTACCACCAATAACTGCCCTGACAGAAAGCAAAACGGAGAGTCCTGATGGAGTGGGGGAAAAGTGGGATGCAGAACTCAAATTCTAGTAAGAAGACCAGACATAATGGTCTGACTGAGACTAGAGGAACCCCAGAAAGCATGCCCCCTGGACTCTCTGTCAACCCAGAACTGAGACAATTCCTGAGGCCAACTCTTCAGACAAAGATTGGACTGGACTGTGGGACATAAAACAATACTCGTGAAGAGTGTGCTTGTTAGCTCAAGTAGATACATGAGACTAAATTGGCAGCTTCTGTCCAGAGGTGAAATGAGAAGGCAGAGAGGGTTAAGAGCTGGTTGAATGGACATGGGAAATCAGGGGTGAAAAGGAGGAGTGCACTGTCACAATATGGGGGGAGCAATTAGGGTCACATAACAATGTATGTATAAATTTTTGTATGCGAGACTAACTTGAATTGTAAACTTTCACTTAAACCACAACAATAAAAAAAAAAAAATGTCATGTTGAAAAACAAGATATAAAGGATTCCTGTGTGCACTGAGTCTGGGACTCACAGCCCTACTTCCCACACTCCAAACAAGTTCCTCCTGAGGTGGTAAGACAGCCTCATCTAGAGCAAAACCAGATGCCCCAATGACCCTCAGCCAATTTCCCTCACAAAAACAACTTGTGCCAGAGCTGCAGTATTTTGGCTTTGTTAAAAGTAAACCTTCCTATCATCAGTGTAAAGCATGGTTTTCTACCCAAAATATACAGAAGGGCTCCTCTGCCACCTCCATTCCTGTCTATTATGCACTATGCTTCCTCCCCTTTACCTGCTCCCCAACACTTCCACTGTGCCCACACCTCAGGGTTTGTAGGTCCTCAGAAGCACCAACTAGCATTCTCCCAGCTGTCCAGTGTAACTTCAGAATCTTAGATTGTTCTCCTCCTGTCAAATCCCTCTCCCTCTCAGGCTCACAGCACTCAACATCACCATACAACATCCATTTCCTTACCTTTTCCCACCTGGCAACGTCATACATATCAAGGGCTTCAGCATCTGGCCCACAAGAAGCAAACAGAACTTACATCTAGCACATGAAGGTAAGCCCATGATGGGAACACTTTTAGTGGAAACAAAACAACATAAAGTCGAAATAAAACTCTTACAGACACGAAGTACAGTTCACCTGGTCAAGCAAAGGATGGTTTTGGTATCTCCCAAAGGCAGGTTACATGATTAACACTGAATAAAGATATAGTGATGAGTCAGAATTTCAGCTGAGTATCTCTGTCAGAAAGTTGATTCTGCTAATAACAATAGCAGCACCTCTGGCAAATTCCTTTTCTTAACTTGCTGAGAACATCCTTCAAAAAGTCCAGAAAATAACAAAGAAATATGCTAGTTTGATTTTACTTCACTCTAACAAGGTAGCTAGCTGGTGACATGGAGTGGATGAGTTCCGTCCATGAAAGAAACCGTGAAATCGTAGTATTCACAATAGCCAAGGCTGGTGACAGCAAGGACTCAAGCTTTAGGAAAACAGACTTCTAAAAAGAAGGAATGATTCCATGGTCTAGGACTCTGAAGAGGAAAATGGTTTTTGGAGATGGAAAGACATAAACCTTGAAAATCAACTTAATCCCAGACTGTCCCAATTAAAGCAGAAAGGAGAAAATAATGCATCAAAAAGAGCTAGCTTCTGTCAGGGAACTCTCTGCTAAGCTGAAATTTTAAGAGAATACATGCAGATTTTTGGAAGGAGGAATAGCATAAAGCTGTGAAAATTAGGGTCAAAAAAGACAAAGTCCAGAACCAGCATAAACACATACACACACACTGCAAAGAATGATAATTTTAAAAATTTGTATTTCTCAAAAATAGTGGAAAAAATGGAGTATAATGATAAACAGAGCAAAAGAAAACTGAACTCTTCAAAGTCTTTTTGCTACCAGTTAACCAGTTGCCATTGAATGGATTCCAACTCATAGCAATCCTATGTGTGTCAAAGCAGAACAGTGCTCTGTAGAGTTTTCAATGGCTGGTTTTTTGGAAGTAGATCACCAGCCTTTCTTTCAAGGCACCTCTGGGTAGACTCAAACTGCCAAACTTTTCCTTAGCAGCTGAGCATATTAACAGTTTGCACCTCCCAGGGACTGCATAATGATACAGAAGGCCAACCAAAACTGAACTCTTTGAAGTCCACCTTGCTGCCAAGCAGAGTATTCATTAAAGTGGAAATCCATTCAATAATTTACTTACCTGTAACCGTATATTTTCTCCTAATAATAACAGTGATCACAGTTTATTGAGTCCTGACTATATGCCAGATGTTTCATATATATTTTCTCATTTAAATCTCATAATAACCCTATTAGGTAGGCATAATTATTTCATTTTATAGATAAGAAACTAGGCTTACAGAGATTAAGCCACTTGCCCAAGACCAAACAGCTTGTAAATTTTGGAGTCAAGTTAAAGTCCCTCTAACTCCAAAACACACATTCTTTATTCTGTTGTTAAATTGGTTTCCCTACTGTCTGTTAGTCCCTGTACTGGGCCCTGGTAATGAAAAGATACATAAAGCATGGCTCTTGTTTTTAAGAAGCTCAGTCTAGTGGGTAAGACAACCACGTAAACACATAATTATAATATAAAGTGACAGGCACTATAATAGAAATATGCACAAAAAATATATGCAAGAATGGAGGATGGAGTAAAAAATCTGCTTAGAGAATCAGACATTAATAAGGCATCATAAAGGTTATGGTGGATATTGTGGATTGGTTTGTTCACATCTATTCTAGCTTCCTTTTATGTCTTCCAGTTTTGCAGGACAGAGAATTTAAAATTTACATTTCTCCAACTCCCTTGTAGCTAGGGATCTGGATGTAATTTATATTCTACCGATCATTTGTGCCCTGGTTGGAGTTGGAAGGTGCCGGTAAGATGACGAGCTTCCTCTGTTTCCACCTTCTTTCCCTGCAGGCGTGGCTGGGCAATAGCGTCGTAGTGTCTACTCACTAGCAGTGTGGGCCTTGAGAAGCGGGCTGTGGGGCAAACATTCACTGCTGATGTGGACCTAGCTGGTACACTGTGACTCAGGGACGGCAGCAGTGGCTTCCTAATCCCTGGACACCGGACAGGCAGTGTGTTCCTAAAACCAAAGGTTCGAATGGAGATTTCAGCATTCTCCACTTTCCTTTCTGTGGCAGAGGTAGCAACTCCATTTGCAGACCAGTTCTGTAGTGGTCATGTTCTAAGGGATATTTCTGGATGCCCACCTAATCCTACTACCACAGTCCTTCCAAAAATGTTATAAGCAGTAGCCAGTTACCATCAAGCTGACTCTGACTCATGGCCACCCAATGTATGTCAGAGAAGAACTGTGCCCCATATGATTTTCAATGGCTGATTTTTTGGACGTAGATCACCAGGCCTTTCTTCCGAGGTGCCTCTGGGAGGATTCGAACTTCTAAGCTTCCCATTAGCAGCCGAACTCATTAACCGTTTGTACCACCCAGAGACTCAAAAAATGCTATAAGCAACTAAATTCCTGTATTTAATCCTTTTTGGACTAAAATAACTAGAATAGTTTCTGTTTTCTGCAACTAAATCTTGACTGATTCAGAGATGATATTTCCACTGTGTTTTCAATATTCAATTTTAGTTCTCAAAGTAGAAAAGTCAGGGAAAGTATACTCAGAAAAAAAAAAAATGACTGAAAGAAACTAGACGTCCTAGTTGATTACAGAAATAGTGCAACAATTGTTTTTGAATGAATGGGTCTCTAGAATTGTAAGAATTTAACCTAAGGTCCAAAAAAGGGCCTATTTTAGTACTTATATACCCACTACATTCGTCTTTGGGGATAAGAAGACTGAACAATATTTCAACTCCCAGTATAGGAAAAAGGAGAGATTTGGAAGTGCAGATCAGTAAGTTTAATGGCAATTCCTGGAAATACTTTCAATGCATAATTAAACAAACTTCTACTACTTAGATAAGAAAGAGGTGGTAGAACTACCGTGGCTCACTAGATTCTTCTATTATTGCTTTTGTTGTTTCCTTTGAGTTTTTGGAGGACGAGGATTCCTTGGAGAAAGCATATGTCGATTCAACAGGACATCTGATAAGTTCTCTATGACATCTTTACAGGAGGATGGAAAATGGATTCATAACAACTCATACTAAATCCTAAAACTATTGGAAGGGAACTTTTTAACAGTTTGGCCCAGGTCTCTGCATTTGCCCTTATTTCATCCAATAATTTAATCAATTTCATGCAAGAATTCATAGATTTAAGCTCATCAAATTTGCAAATGACATTGATTTAAAAGAGATGTAATTGATATTACTGAAATATACATATGAAAAATGTTGAATCGGCAAATTTGTGTTATATATATTTTTTACAACAATAAAAAAAGAAGGCATAGAAAAGAATAAAACAAAGCCCTGAATGAGAATTTTGGGGGAAAAAAAAAGAGAGACAGCATGTTGATGGCAGAATAAAGATTCCAATAGATCTCAAACAGATATAATCATGGAGTTAAACTCAGAAGATAAAATTCAAAAGTTTCCAACATAAAATTTGAATTTAGGCACAAATAAACAATTGCTAAAACACAATATTATGACTTCCCTACCACTATAAATAGTCAAACAAAAGCTAAAGTATCACTTTTCAGAAATGACAAAGATTGAATTCTTGTATTGAGCAGAACCATCCCTCAAAGTCTCAGTTTTCACAGTCTTGAAGATCTCATAAACCAAAAACCATACCCTTGCTGTTGAGTGGATTCCGACTCATAGTGACCCTATAGGAGAGGGTAGAACTGCCCCACAGGGTTTCCAAGAAGCAGCTGGTGGACTCAAACTGCCAACTTTTTGGTTAGCAGCCTGAGTTGTTAACGAACGACTGTGCCACCAGGCTCTGAAGATCTCATGTGTTCTCATTATTTCAACTATTATCTTAATACAAATGATTTATACATCTTTGTCGTTGCTAGTTGAGGTAGAATCAGATTCCTACTCATGGCGACCATAAGTCCCACTGCCATCGAGTCAATTCCGACTCATAGTGACCCTATAGAACAGAATAGAACTGCCAGATAAGGTTTCTAAGCAGCATCTAGTGGATTCAAACTGCCGACCATTTGGTTAGCAGCTGTAGCTCTTTACCACTACTCCACCAGGGTTTCCAACAGGTCATATATCTCATTAATTTAATCTTCCCACGCAACCCAGTTCTCTGTTGTTGTTGTTAGGTGCCGTCGAATCTGTTCTGACTCATAGCAACCCTATATACAACAGAAGGAAACACTGCCCGGTCCTGCACGATCTTCTACCTCTAAACATTTAACTTAAGGATGTATTTGTATGGATGTCAAATATGCATCTACAAGAATAGTTTAATACCAAAATATCTGGTATAATAGCATAGTATAATATGCTAATAGAATCATATAATTGCAAGGAAGAGTATAATAACAAAACATAAATAACTTAGATATCCGTTAACATGAATTCAGTAAGACAAACTAAAAGTATACAGTATTTATATCATGAAGCCACTAAAAATAGTGACTAGATTTCTGCTTATTAAAATGGAAAACAGCCCCAACATATTACTGAGTGAAAAATCAGGCTATACATCAGTAAGTGTAATGTAATCTTATTTATTTAAAACCAGATACTTATATCAATATGTGTATGTTCAATGATAACTAGAAGGGGGTGAAACAGGTAGTGGGATTTGAAGTGATTTTCCTTTCTGCTTTGTACAATTCTGTATTGTTATTTTTATACTAAGTATTTTTTAAAAAAAAACAAACCAAAACACATGGATAAAGACATAGATAGAGATAGATTATAGAGCATTCTTTTTCTCATCAACTGGACAAAGTTTCCAGTAGGCAAGCACCAGTGTGACAGCAATTTAGAACATCATCTCGTATATTATCAAGAAATAATTTAATAATAGTTGAACGTATTAATGATGGAGACGGGCTGTAGTTGGAAGATGAGGCAGAAAATACCCCTTTCATTCCCCATCCTAAGCTCACTGATATTGCCTTGCTGCAGAACCCCCTTAAACCACAGGAGTCCAGTTACATGTGAAAGGGCTGAACTTCAAGGAGTAACATAAACAACTCTGGTAGGGAAGAAGAGACAAAAATATACCCAAAGCTCAACCTTTCTCTTTTTTGACAAGTCTTTGTATGGTGACTAAAGGCAGAGCAGGTTCTTGGCAAAAACACTGCATAATGATAAACTCTTGAGGCCTGGGTAGGAATGGGCAACGTATTTCTACACACATTATGCTGGGTTTAAAAATAGGAAGCTTTTCCTGGAGAAACAGTTCTTGTGGATAACTGGAGCGGACATGATATGTTTCAGAGAATGTTAAAAACCCATGAAGTCACCCGGTATTTTACTCATTCTTTTGTGATTCTTTTCTCCTAAAGTTCTTTTCTCCATCGCTTTAGAGGATTTTTAAAGGTTTTCTTCAAATCCTGTTTGCAAACAAATCTTTCTGTAATATGTCACATACACACCAGAAGTCAGTTCTTTTTGACAATACACCCGTACTAAACTGAACTCTTGACTTTCTATTTTAGGTGAATGGATACTATAAGAACACTCATAATTGGAAATCTTTGACATTAACTTTAAAAGGCAGCTGACACATTTATTAAGAAAGTATTTGCTGAACACCTACTAAATTTCAGGCACTGTGCTAGACAGCCAGGATGTAAAATGCTGGAAAAGCCCCCACACTCCCATCCTCATAGAGTTTACATTGGAACACAGCAGGTGCTCTGAAAGAGAAAGTAAAAGGTGCCCTGAGAGCCCAGAGACAGGAATCCCTGGCCCAAATTTAGGGTATTAGTAAAGTATTCCCAGAATTGTCATCTATACCAAGACCTCGCAGATGCGGAGTTAACCTGGAGAATGAGAGACAAGGAAGAAGAGGTAGCCATTGGCACAAAGAGCCAGGGGCCTGGGTAAGAGAATGGAAGTAGTTCATAAGAATTGGAAGGAAGTGGAAAGATTAATGCTGAGGAGTTTCTCAGAAGCCAGGACCTAAAAGGCCCTGAAAACCATGGTAAGTAGTTTAGAGTTCTTTAAAGCAGGGAAGAAACATGATTAGCTTTTCTTTTTAGAAAGATCAGTCTTCAGAAAGTGTAGAAAATGGGTTTGAGCAGTACAAAACTGGAAACAGAAAAGTCAGTTAATAGACTATGGTTGAATTTGAGAAATATTTTGGAACAGAACCGGTATAAATTAGTAATTAATTGGATGAGATGGGGTGAGAAAGAGGAAGAGTCTAAAATGATTCCTGAGTTTTTCAGCTGAGTAACTAGTCTGGAGGTAGCACAATTCACTGAGGTGGGAAATCGGAGGAGCAAAAGGCTTGTATGGCAGTTTGAGATCCCTGAGATAATCCAATTATAGATGCTTATTATGTAGTTCTGTTGATATGTTGTTGTTGTTAAGTGTTGTCAAGGCAGTTCCTACTCATATCAACCCAATGTACAATGGAATGAAACACTGCCCAGTCCTGCATCATCCTGACAATCCTTGCTATGTTTGAGCCCACTGTTGGATCAACTGTATCAATCCTTCTTGTTGAGGGTCGTCTTCTTTTCCACTGACCCTCTACTTTACCAAGCATGGTATCCTTCTCCAGGGACTGATCCCTCCTGACATGTCTAAAGTATGAGAGGCAAAGTGTTATCATTCTCACTTGTAAAGAGCATTCTGGCTATGCTTCTTCCAAGACAGATTTGTTCATTCTTCTGGCAGTCCATGGTATATTCAGTATTCTTTGTCAACACCAAAATTCAAATGCATCAATTCGTCTTTGGTCTTCCTTATTCATTGTCCAGCTTTTGCATGCATATGAGGTATTGAAAATACCATGGCTCACAGCAGGCACACCTTAGTCCTCAAAGTGACATCTTTGCTTTTTAACGCTTTAAAGAGGACTTTTGCAGCAGCTTTGCCCAATGCAATATGCCATGTGATTTTTTGACTACTGCTTTCATGGGTGTTGATTGTGGATCCAAGTAAAATTAAATCCTTGACAACTTCAGTATTTTCTCTGAAGAGGAATGGCATCACATTCATCAACAAAAAGAACACTTCAAGATCTATTCTGAAGTACAATGCTGTCAGTGATAGAATAATATCCATAAACCTACACTGAAGACCAGTTAATATGAGTATTATTCAAATTTACTCTCCAATCACTAATGCCAAAGATAAAGAAATTGAAGATTTTTTACCAACTTCTACAGCCTGAAATTGATCAAACCTGCAATCAAAATGCATTGATAATTAATGGTGATTGGAGTGCAAAAGTTGGAAACAAAGAAGAATTGGTAGTTGGAAAAATATGGCCTTGGTGATAGAAACAACGCCAGAGAACACATGATAGAATTTTGGAAGACCAATGACTTCTTCATTGCAAATACCTTTTTTCAACATTAACAGTGACTATGTACTTGGATCTTGCTGGATGGAATACACAGGAATTAAATTGACTACATTTGTGGAAAGAGATGATGGAGAATCTCAATATCATCTATCAGAACAAGGTCAGGAGCTTACTGTGAACAGACCATCAACTGCTCATGTGCAAGTTCAAGTTAAAGCTGATGAAAATTAAAACAAGTCCACGAGAAACAAAGTATGACCTTGAGTATATTCCACCCGAATTTAGAAACCACCTCAAGAATAGATCCGAGCACTGATCACTACTGACTGTTGATCTGAGAAGGATATAAATTTAGAAAACATTAACACATAGCTGATAATGAAAGCTTTGGGATGAATGAGATAGGCATTACTGACTTCCTAATAGGCACATACACTCAACACGTGCTTAGGGTAACAGTAAATGAGGAGAGAAAGACAGAAAGAAAGAGAATTTCAAAAATATATCTAGAAACACTGGAAATAACAAATGTTGGAGGGGCTGCGGGGAGTCGGGAACTCTTTTACACTGCTGGTGGGAATGCAAAATGATACAGCCATTTTGGAAAATGATATGGCGTTTCCTCAGAAAGCTAGAAATAGACGTACCATTCGATCCAGCAATCCCACTCCTAGGAATATATCCTAGAGAAATAAGAGTCATCACTCGAATAGACATATGCACACCTATGTTCATGGCAGCATTATTCACAATAGCAAAACGATGGAAACAACCTCGATGTCCATCAACAGACGAATGGATACACAAACTATGGTACATACACACAATGGAGTACTATGCAACGAGAAAGAACAATGAATCGGTGAACCATCTCATAACATGGATGAAACTGGAGGACATCATGCTGAGTGAAATAAGTCAATCACAAAAGGACAAATATTGTATGAGACCTCTAATGTAAAAACCCATGAAAAAATTCACATGCAAAATGTAACAATCCTTGTTGGTTACCAGGGATGGGGGGGGGGGGAATACTAAATAGGTAATAGGTAAGTGGTAACTTGGGTGAGAGATGAGATAGTACATAGTACAGGGGAAACTAACACAACCTGCACAAGGAAAGGTCATGGAGGCCCTATAGACACATCCAAACCCCCCGAGGGATTGAGTTGTTGGACGGAGGGCTCTGGGGACCATGATCTCGGGGAACATCTAGCTCAATTGGCATGACACTACTTATAAAGATAATGCTCTACATTCTACCTTGGTGAGTAGTGTCTGGGGTCTTAAAAGCCTATGAGTGGCCATCTAAGATACTCCACTGATCTCATCGCTTCGGGAACAAGGGAGAACGAAGAGAACAGGATACAAGGAAAAGATTAGTCCGAAGGACTAATGGTCCACAGCTACCAAGGCCTCCACGGGACTGAGCCCAGTACAGCTGGATGGTGCCCGGCTACCACCAACGACTCCTCTGACCAGGATCACAACAGAGGGTTCTGGGCAGAGCTGGAGTAGGATGTAGAGTATAATTTTAACTCCCAAAAAAAAAAAAAAAAAAAAAGAAGACCAGATATACTGGCCTAAAGAATACTAGAGAAACCTCGAGAGTGTGGCCCCCAGACACCCTTTCAGCTCAGAGGGGAAGTTACCTTCAAGGTTCGATGTTAAGCCTGGGAATGGACACCCCAGTAAAACTAAATGGGACTAACGATGTACAGGAGTCCGGTGACAAGGGCCAGAAGGCAGAGGGAGAGTAGGAAACTGATGATAAGGAACACAAATTGAATAAGGACACTGTCGATGTATTGTGAGATTGTTGACCACTGCTATAGGGCAACATTTGTAGTAACTATTAAATGGGAGGCTGTTTTGTCCTGTAAGCCTTCATCTTGGGCGAGAATGGCAGCACAATTGGAAGAGCATAGTCAATATCACTTAAATGTGTAAGTAAAAAGTTTTGAAATGGTGTTTAAATAAAATAAGAATAAATAAATAAATAAATAAATAAACAAATGAGACTAAAGAGGTACAATAGTCCACTGACAAGGTCCAGAAGACAGAAGGGGACAAGGAAGCCCCCTGGTGATAGGGAACACAAGGTGGAGTAAGGATATTCTTGATGTGCTGTGAGATTGTTAACCATTGTCATAGGGCAACATGTGTAGTAACTGTTAAATGAATAACTATTTTTTCTGTAAGCCTTCATCTTAAGTGAGAATAACAGCACAGTTGGAAGAGCGTAGTCAATGTCACTGAACTGTGAATGTAGAAATTTTTGAAACGGTGTATCTTTGGCCATCTGTAATTTTCATCAAAAAAAAAGGTTGAGAATTTAGAGGCTTAATACGTTGTGGGGTTGTTAACCAATGTCAAAAAACAACATGTGTACTACTATTTCATGAGAAACTATTTGCTCTGTAAGCTTTCACCTGAAGTACAATAAAATATATATTTAAAAAAAAAAAAAAAAAAGACAGAATCCAAAGGAATTCCTATGTACAATAAAAAATGACAGATTCAAAAAAAAAAAAAAAAAAAAAAATCTAGAATTGTGCAATCTGAAAATCCACAAAGAGACTAGATTAATTATGTTTTATTTTTTAAAAACATAAATGTTTCTAGGAGTTGCGGCAAAATGGCGCTCTAGGCAGAAGCACCACACCGTCCCTCCACAGCAAAGAGCTGAAAAACTAAGCCGAACAGAGAATACAACAATCCTGAAACCCTAAAACATCAAATGAAGAGATAAAGAACTCAGCCAAGCACCAAATGGAGTGAGAAAACTGACCAAGAACGGAGAGCTAGGAGACATTCATGCAGAGGTCCCTACCAGCTAACGCAGCGCAGATCCACCATCTTGGACTGTTATCGGAGACCAGCAAATGGGGGTACAAGAAAGCAGCCTCTCGGAGCTTCCAGCGGGAGACAAGACAACCACTAATTTGCAGTGTGTGCTTTCCCACCCCCCACCCCTCTTCGCCCCGGCTCGGCCTCCTCTGCTACCCGTGGCCACGGTCTCTTGACCGGGAAGCGCCAGCTTCTTGGATTCCACACACCCAAGTGGGCGGCTCTCTGGGTGCCATTTTTTGGCTGTTGGTGTTGCTTTTTTCCACTTCTTTTGATTTCTTCCTTGCCTCTGGCCATCTCCCCCTCCTTTCGCTCGAATGCCTCACTCCATGTGCCATCTTTGCTTCTTCCTGAGGGGCTGCAGAGCGCCGGAAATTTGTGATACACACTTTCCCACTCTCTACCCTTCTTCACCCATACTCAGCCCCTTCCACTTCCCACAGACACAGTCTCTTGTCTAGAAACACCAGCCTGCACTGGCTGGCTCTCTGAGTACCATTTGTTGGCTGCTAGTGTTGCTTTTTTTTTCTGCTTCTTTTGATTTCTCACTTGCCTCTCGCCACCTCCCGCTCCTTTCACTCGAGTGCCTGGCTCTGTGCGCCATCTTTGCTTCTTACTGAGGGGCTGCAGAGCGCCAGAAATTTGTGATATACACTTTCCCACTCTCTACCCTTCATCTCCCACACTCGGCCTCCTCTGCTTCCCGCAGACACAGTCTCTTGTCCAGAAACACCAGCCCGCACTGGCTGGCTCTCTGAGTGCCATTTGTTGGCTGCTGGTGTTGCTTTTCTTTTTTTTTTTTTTCCTGCTTCTTTTGATTTCTTGTTTGCCTCTCGCCCCCTCCCCCTCCTTTTGCTCAGGTGCCTGGTTCCATGCACCATCTTTGCTTCTTGAGGGGCTGCGGAGCTCCATTCGAGTGTGGAGCTGCTTCCCGGTCTGGGCTACCGAGCTGATGAATCCCGGGGCTTTCGTTCGTTTTGAATTGTTTGTTTGTTTTCTTTTCCTTTTCTTGAGTTGGGAGCCCTTTCTGGCCAGGTGGAGCTGTGTGGCAAGGAACTCTCCTTCAGCTTCGACAGACGTGCAGAGGGATCCCTGAGAGCATTTCTTTTCTTGTTAATTTTTTTTTTCTGTTTTTTTGGGGGGCCTTTCTTGTTCTTTTTTTTTTTTAATTTGTTCTGTTTCTTTTCCTTCTTTTTCCCTTTTTGTCTTTCTTCATTGCTCTGTTTCTCGTCCCTCTATATCTTCCTTCTCTTTCTGATCCCTGAATACCAGGCGTTGTATACCTCTACGCCTTCTAGCCAGGCTGTACTGCAACACCTGAGAACGACTTCCCCAGACCTCATAGCTGCACTGGTGGGACCCCTGGGAACTTTGAAGTTCTTTAACCTTTCTGATTTTTATTTATTCATTGTTTTCTTTTCTTCCTCTTCCCCTTTCTGTTTCTCTACATTTCATAGTCTCTCAGCTCTCCATTCCAACGGCAAGCTCCCCTAGCATTCTTTTTTGTTTGTTTTTATGTTTTTGGCTCTTGTTCCTCTCTCCTCTCTCCCATATCCATCTTAGCTCCACACATAACAATCTCCCCCCTGCATCCTGCCTACCTGCACCGTGCGCTTGACATCACACCACCAAGCAGCTCAGGCATGGCCTACTGGAACCTTCCCTGCACTGATTACCGACTCACTCTGGTGGCTGTAGTAAGTGCCACAAACAACCCGTCCCAGTAACTCCTCTTCAGCTAGACCTGCCCTGCTGCACCACATCGGAGTGACTGACACTGCCAGTTGGAGAAGGAGGCGAAAAGTACTGAGTGCACAGATGAGCAAACAACAAAGAACACAGTCCACCTGCTCAGACATACTCAAATTTTTTTTTTTAAAGGGATGAAACAAACAAATCTACAATCAACAAACGAGAAAAATAACTACTGAATGCCCCGAAAACAGCAGACAATATCTAAACATTTATAAAAACAGGACAGGATGGTTCCAGTAGGTGTCCAAAATAAAACACCAGATGACTCTCTTGTGGAAGAAAAGGCACTACAACTACCTGATAGGGAATTCAAATCTCTAATACCCAGAATTCTCCAAGAACTGAGGCAAAAACCTGACAAACATGAGGAAAAAATAGACAAATTCATGAAAAATACAGACAAAAAATTGGAAGAATTCAGGAAGATGATGCAGGAACAAAATGTCAAAATAAATTCACAACTAGAAATTATACAAAGACAATAATTAGAAATCCAAAAGATAAACAACAAGCTTTCAGAAATGGATGATGTCATAGAAGGGCTGAGAAGCAGATTTGAAATGCTGGAAGACAGGATCAGTGGAACTGAAGACAAACTCTTGGATACAACTCTGTTTGAGGAAAACTCAGAAAAAAGAACAAAGAAAAATGAAGAGACCATGAGAGTTATGTGGGACACAATTAAAAGCAAAAATTTACGAGTGATTGGAATTCCAGAACAGGGGGAGAAAACAGAAAACACACAGAGGATCACTGAGGAACTGCTGACAGAAAACTTCTGCAATATCATGAAAGATGAAAAGCTGGCCATCCAAGAAGCTCAACGAACCCCATATAGCAGAGACCCCAAAAGAAAATCAAAAAGGCATATCATAATCACACTCGCCAAAACCAAAGACAAACAAAGAATCCTGAGAGCAGCTCGTGAAAAACAAGAAGTCATATACAGACGAGAAACAATAAGACTAAGCTCAGATTATTCGGCAGAAACCATGCAGGCAAGAAGGCAATGGGATGACATATATAAAATCTTGAAAGAAAAAAATTGTCAGCCAAGAATAATATATCCTGCAAAACTCTCGTTCAAATTTGATGGTGAAATCAGGTCATTTCCAGATAAACAGAAGTTAAGGGAATATGTAAAAGTCAAACCAAACTACAAGAATTATTAAAGGGAGTTCTTCAATCTGAGGACAAACAGCTTCAGCTCACAGGCAGAACCTAGGACTCAGGATGGTATGAGCCAGATACCAATCTAGGAAATGAACTCTTGAGGACTATCCAAAACCGAAAGAAATACAACAGGGAATCAGAGCAGTTAATCAGTAAATGACAACAACATCAAAACAATAAAAGAGGGAATAAACGGCATAGGTATAGAAACTTCTAATGAACTGGAAGGCAAGACAATACCAAGTAATGGTAGACTGCTTCAAACTTAGAAAGATAAGGGTAAACTTCATGGCAACCACAAAGAAAGTGAACAAACCAACTCATAAAAATAAAGACGAAAAACATAAAGTCTCAGCAAAAACAAAACCTACAAAAACAAAAGAAATGAAAAAAAAACCACAGACAAAAGTAAGTCAGCACAAGAGAGTAAGAAGAACAAAGAAAACTTCAGCACCACAAAAAAAAGCACTACAAAATGACAGCAACAAACTCACATCTATCAATAATTACACTGAATGTAAATGGACTCAATGCAACCATAAAGAGACCGAGAGTGACAGAATGGATAAGAAAACAGGATCCATCAATATGCTGTCTCCAAGAGACACAACTTAGAAATGAAGACGTGAACTTATTAAAAGTCAAAGGTTGCAAAAAAATATATCTAGCTAACAACTACCAAAAAAGAGCAGGAGTACAATTATAATCTCAGGTAAAATAGACTTTAAAACAAAATCTACCATAAAAGACAAAGAAGGACACTACATAATGATTAAGGGGATGATCCATCATGAAGACATAACCATAATAAACATCTACGTTCCCAATGACAGGGCTCCAAAATACATAAAACAAACTCTAACAACACTGAAAAGAGAAATTGACAGTTCCACAATAATAGTAGGAGACTTCAACACACCACTCTCAGTAAAGGACAGCACAACTAAGAAGAAACTCAGCAAAGATACAGAAGACCTAAAGGGCACAATCAGCCAGCTGGACCTCACAGACATATATAGAACACTCCATCCAACCACTGCAAAGTACACATTCTTTTCCAATGCACATGGAACGTTCTCCAGAATAGACCACATCTTAGACCACAGAGCAATCCTCAGCAAGATGGAAAATGCTGAGATAATTCAAAGTATCTTCTCTGACCACAATGCCGTCAAGGTAGAAATTAGCAATAGAAAGATCAAGGAAAAAAAATCAACTACACGGAAACTGAATAATACCCTGCTTACACATCACTGGGTAATAGAAGAAATCAGAGATGGAATCAAAAAATTCCTAGAATCAAATGACAATGAAAACACATCATACCAAAACCTTTGGGACGCAGCAAAGGCAGTCCTCAGAGGACAATTTATAGCAATAGATGCACATATCAAAAAAGAAGAAAGGGACAAAATCAAAACATTAACTACAGAACTCAAACAAATAGAAAGAGAACAGCAAAAAAAAAGCCCACAACCACAGGAAGAAAGGAAATAGTAAAGATCAGAGCAGAAATAAATGAAATAGAGAACAGGAAAACAATAGAAAGAATCAACAAAACCAAAAGTTGGTTCTCTGAAAGAATCAACAAAATCGACAAACCACTGGCCAGAGTGACAAAAGAAAAACAGGAGAGGACACAAATAACCCAAATAAGAAATGAAATGGGGGACATTACAACAGACCCAACTGAAATAAAAAGGATTATAACAGAATATTATGAAAAACTATACTCCAACAAATTTGAAAACCTAGAGGAAACGGATACATTTCTAGAAACACACAGCCTACCAAAACTACAACAAAATGATGTTGATAATCTGAACAGACCCATAACAAGAGAAGAGATTGAAAAGGTAGTAAAAAAAACTCCCAACCAAAAAAAGCCCTGGCCCAGATGGCTTCACTGGAGAATTCTACAAAACATTTACAGAAGAGCTTGTACCAGTACTCCTCAAGGTATTTCAGAGCATAGAAGAGGAAGCAACACTTCCAAATTCATTCTATGAAGCCAGCATAACGCTGATACCAAAACCAGGCAAAGACATCACAAAAAAAGAAAATTACAGACCAATATCTCTCATGAATATAGATGCAAAAATTCTGAACAAAATTCTAGCCAATAGAATTCAGCATCATATCAAAAAAATAATACACCACAACCAAGTAGAATTCATACCAGGTATGCAAGGATGGTTCAACATTAGAAAATCAATCAACGCAATCCACCACATAAATAAAAGGAAAGAAAAGAATCACATGATCATCTCAATTGACGCAGAAAAGACATTTGACAAAGTCCAACACCCATTCCTGATAAAAACTCTCAATAAAATAGGGATAGAAGGGAAATTTCTCAACATAATAAAGGGCATGTATGCAAAACCAACGGCCAACATCATTCTTAACGGAGAGAGGCTGAAAACATTCCCCTTGAAAACAGGAACAAGACAAGGATGCCCTTTATCACCACTCCTATTTAACATTGTGCTGGAAGTTCTAGCTAGAGCAATCAGGCAAGAAAAAGAAATAAAGGGCATCCAAATTGGTCATGAAGAAGTTAAACTGTCCCTGTTTGCAGATGATATGATACTATACATAGAAAACCCTAAAGACTGCATGAGAAATCTATCGGAACTAATAGAAAGATTCAGCAGAGTAGCAGGATACAAGATAAACATTCAAAAATCAGTTGGATTCCTATACACCAGTAAGGAGAATGATGAAAAGGAAATCAGGAAAACAATACCATTTTCAATAGCCCCTAAAAAGATAAAATACTTAGGAATAAATCTGACCAGGGATGTAAAAGACCTATAGAAAGAAAACTACAGAACACTACTGCATGAAACCCAAAGGGATCTACATAAATGGAAAAACATACCATGCTCATGGATAGGCAGACTCAACATTGTGAAAATGTCAATTCTACCCAAAGCAATTTACAAATACAATGCAATCCCAATCCAAATACCAACAACATTCTTCAAAGAGATGGAAAAACTAATCATTCACTTTATATGGAAAGGGAAGAAGCCCCGAATAAGTAAAGCACTACTGAAGAAGAAGAACAAAGTTGGAGGACTCACACTACCTGACTTCAGAACCTACTATACAGCTACAGTAGTCAAAACAGCCTGGTACGGGTACAACGACAGATACATTGACCAATGGAACAGAATTGAGAACCCAGATGTAAATCCATCCACCTACGGTCACCTGATCTTCAACAAGGGCCCAAAGTCCATCACATGGGGAAAAGACAGTCTTTTTAACAAATGGTGCTGGAAAAACTAGATCTCCATCTGCAAAAAAATGAAACAGGACCCATACTTCACACTGTATACAAAAACTACTTCAAAATGGATCAAAGACCTGAATATAAAGCCTAAAACTATGAAGTTTATAGAAGAAAAAATAGGACCAACACTTCAGGCCTTAATACATGGCATTAACAGGATACAAACCATAACCATCAATGCACAAAACCCAACAGATAAGCTAGATAACTGGGATCTTCTAAAAATCAAACACCTATGCTCTTCAAAAGACTTCACCAAAAGAGTAAAAAGAGAACCTACAGACTGGGAAAAAATTTTTGGACAGTACAAGTCGGACAAAGGTCTAATCTCCATAATCTACAAGAAAATCCAACACCTCTACAACAAAAAGACAAATAATCCTATTAAAAAATGGGCAAAGGAAATGAACAGACACTTCACCAAAGAACACATTCAAATGGCCATCAGACACATGAGGAAATGCTCGCTATCACTAGCCATTAGAGAAATGCAAATTAAAACCACAATGAGATAGCATCTCACCCCGGCATTACTGGCACGCATCAAAAACACTGGAAATAACAAATGTTGGAGGGGCTGCGGGGAGATGGGAACTCTTATGCACTGCTGGTGGGAATGCAAAATGATACAACCATTTTGGAAAATGATATGGCGCTTCCTCAGAAAGCTAGAAATAGACATACCATTCGATCCAGCAATCCCACTCCTAGGAATATATCCTAGACAAACAAGAGTCGTCACTCGAATAGACATATGTACACCTATGTTCATGGCAGCATCATTCACAATAGCAAAATGATGGAAACAACCTAGATGCCCATCAACAGATGAATGGATAAACAAACTATGGTACATACACACAACGGAGTACTATGCAACGAGAAAGAACAACAATGAATCTGTGAAGCATCTCATAACATGGATGAAACTGGAGGACATTATGCTGAGTGAAATAAGTCAATCACAAAAGGACAAATATTGTATGAGACCTCTATTGTAAAAACCCATGAATAAGTTCACACAAAAAATGTAAAAATCTTTGTTGGTTACCAGGGATGGGAGGGGTGGGGGGGAAATACTAAATAGGCAATAGATAAGTGGTATCTTGGGTGAAGGGTGAGACAGTACACAATACAGGGGAAACTAGCACAACTTGGAAGCCCCATAGACACATCCAAACCCCCTGAGGGACTGAATTGCTTGGTGGAGGGCTGTGGGGACCATGGTCTCCGGGAACATCTAACTCAATTGGCATGACATAGCTCATAAAGACAATGCTCTACATTTTACCTTGGTGAGTAGTGTCTGGGGTCTTAAAAGCCTGTGAACGGCCATCTAAGATACTCCACTGGTCTCATCCCTTCGGGAGCAAGGGAGAATGAAGAGAACAGGATACAAAGAAAAGATTAGTTCTGAAGGACTAATTGTCAACCGCTACCAAGGCCTCCACCGGACTGAGTCCAGTACAGCTAGATGGTGCCCGGCTACCACCACTGACTGCTCTAACCAGGATCGCAACAGAGGGTTCTGGACAGAGCTGGAGAAGGATGTAGAGCATAACTTTAACTCACACACACAAAAAAAGACCAGATTTACTGGCCTAAAGGAGACCGGAGAAACCTCGAGAGTATGGCCTCAGACACCCTTTTAGCTCAGTGGTGAAGTCATTTCCAAGGTTCAGTGTTCTTCCTGGGAGTGGACAGCCCCGTAAAACCAAATGAGACTAACGAGGTACAGGAGTCCAGTGACAAGGGCCAGAAGGCAGAAGGGGAGAAGGAAGCTGGTGATAGGGAACCCAAGGTTGAGTAAGGATATTGTTGATGTGTTGTGAGATTGTTAACCATTGTCATAGGGCAACATTTGTAGTAACTGTTAAATGAGAAACTATTTTGTTCTGTAAGCCTTCATTTTAAGTGAGAATAACAGCGCAACTGGAAGAGCGTAGTTAATGTCACTGAACTGTGCATGTAGAAATTTTTGAAACGGTATATCTTTGGCTATGTGTAGTTTCACCAAAAAAAAAAGGTTGAGAAGTTAGAGGGTTAATATGTTGTGGGGTTGTTAACCAATGTCATAAAACAACATGTGTACTACTGTTTCATGAGAAACTATTTGTTCTGTAAGCCTTCACCTGAAGTACAATTAAAAAAAAAAAAAGTTTCTTTAAACTATGTATCATGGGATAGTGAAGGGGGAGATCTTTGCTGAGGGGTCTCAAAGTCCTCAGTCTGGCACAGGAAAAAGTATGCAACATGAGAAGAGAAGGCATAGGAAGAAACTCTGAGAAACAGTGAATTTTAAGGACTAGGCAGAGATTAAAAAAAAAAAAAAAAAACAACCTCACAGAGAGGTCTGAGAAACAGTGATGAAGAGGTAGGAAGAAATCCAGGGGAGCATGGCATCCCCAAAGCCAAGGGAGAAGATGTTACTGGCGACTAGACTAAGAAAACAGAAAAGTGTCCATCATAAGTAGAAACAAGGAGACTGCTAGTAAATTTGACAAAGAAGTTTCAGAAGAGTAGTAGAGACAAACACGAGATTGCAGTAGTTTGGGGAGTGAGTGGCACACAAAGGAAGAGAAGAAAATGGGCAGAGACAAGAATCTTGGTAGTGAAGAGAGTGAGAGGTGAGGGAAAGATAAGCAGGATCGAAAAGAAGAGAAAGATTCTTTATAATAGGAGACTTAAGCATTACCAACCACCACGTGACTGTCAGTTTGTTGTACAGCGGTGGCTAGTGTGCTGCTGTGACGCTGGAAGCCATGCCACTGGTATTTCAAATACCAGCAGGGTCATCCATGGTGGATAGTTTTAAGCAGAGCTTCCAGACTAAGACAGACTAGGAAAAAGGACCTGGCGGTCTACTTCTAAAAAAATTGGCGAGTGAAAATCTTATGGATAGCGGTGGAACGCTGTCTGATATAGTGCTGGAAGATGATCTCCTCAGGTTGGAAGGCACTCAAAATACAACTGGGGAAGAGCTGCCTCCTCAAAGTAGAGTTGACCTTAATGACGTGGATGGAGTAAGGCTTTCAGGACCTTCATTTGCTGATGTGGCATGACTCAATATGACAAGAAACAACTGCAAACATCCATTAATAATAATACAAAGTATGAATCTAGTAAAATTGGAAGTCATCAGAAATGAAATAGAACACATAAACATTCACATCATAAGCATTAATGACCTGAAATAGACTGGTATTGGTCATTTTGAATCAGACAATCTACATGGTTTACTATGCCAGGAATGACAAATTGAAGAGATTTTGAGCTACATTTCAAGATCTATCCTGAAGTACAATGCTGTTAGTGATAGGGTAGTATCCACAAGTCTACAAGGAAGACCAGTCAAAATGACTATTATTCAAATTTACGTACCAACCACTAATGCCAAAGTTGAAGAAATTGAAGATTTTTATTAACATCTACAGTCTGAAATTGATCAAATCTGCAATCAAGATGCATTGATAGTTACTGGTGATTGGAACGCAAAAGTTGGAAACAAGAATTAGTAATGGAAAAATATGGCCTTGGTGATAGAAACGACGCTGGAAATCACATGATAGAATTTTGCAAGACCAACAACTTCTTCATTGCAAATACATTTTTCCAACAACATAAACGATGACTATATATGTGGACCTCACAGGAAGGAAAACACAGGAATCAAATCGACTACATCTGTGTAAAGAGATGTAATATCATCTGTCAGAACAAGGTCAAGCTCAATATCATCAGTCAAAACAAGGCCAGAGGCGAAATGCTGAACAGACCATCAATTGCTCATATGCAAGTTTAAGTTGAAGCTGAAGAAAATTTTAAAAAATCCACTAGAAACAAAGTACAACCTTGAGTATATTCCATCTGAATTTGGAGACCATCTCAAGAATAGATTTGACACATCAAACACTAATGGCTGAAGGCCAGATGAGTTGTTGGATGACATCAAGGATATCACACATGAAGAAAGCAAAAGTTCATTAAAAAGACAGGAAAGAAAGAAAAGACCAAAATGGATATTAGAAGAGACTCTGAAACTTGCTCTTGAACGTAGACTAGCTAAAGCAAATGGAGAAATGATGAAGTAAAAGAGCTGAAAAGAAGAGATTTGAAAGGGCAGCTAGACAAGACAAGGTAAAGTATTAGAATGAAATGCGCAAAAGACCTGAAGTTAAAAAACCAGAAGGGAAGAACACGCTTCGCATTTCTCAAGCTGAGAGAATTGAAGAAAAAATTCAAGCCTCAAGTTGCAATACTGAGCGATCCTATGAGTAAAATATTGAACGATCCAGGAAGTATCAAAATATGATGAAAGGAATACACAGAGTCACTGTACCAAAAAGAATTGGTCGATGTTCAACCATTTCAGGAGGTAGCATATGATCAAGAGCCGATGGTACTGAAGGAATACATCCAAGCTGCACTGAAGGTATTGGTGAAAAACAAGGTTCCAGGACTTGACGGAATACCACTTGAGATATTTAGAAAAATGGATGCAGCACTGGAGGTGCTCACTCATCTATGTCAACGAATTTGGAAGACAGTTACTTGGCCAATTGACTAAAAGAGATCCATATTTGTGCCCATTCCAAAGAAAGGTGATCCAACAGAATGTGGAAATTATCAAACAATATCATTTATATTACATGCAAGTAAAATTTTGCTGAAGATATTTCAAAAGCAGTTGTAGCAGTATATGGACAGGTAATTGCCAGAAATTCAAGACTAATTCAGATGAGGACGTGGAACAAGGGATATCATTGCTGACATCAGATGGATCTTGGCTGAAAGCATAGAATACCAGAAAGATGTTTACCTGTGTTTTATTGACTATGCAAAGGCATTCAACTGTGGATCATAACAAATTGTGGATAACATTGTCAAGAATAGGAATTCCAGAACACTTAATTGTGCTCATAAGGAACCTGTACATAGACCAAGAGGCAGTCATTCAAGCAGAACAAGGGGATACTGCATGGTTTAAAATCAGTAAAGGTGTGCGTCAGGGTTGTATCCATTCGCTATACTTACTCAATCTGTAAACTGAGCAAATAATCTGAGAAGCTGGACTGTATGAAGAAGAATGTGGCATCAGGATTGGTGGAAGACTCGTTAACAACCTGTGTTATGCAAATGACACAACCTTGCTTGCTGAAAACAAAGAGGACTTGAAGTACTTACCAATGAAGATCAAAGACTACAACCTTCCATATGGATTACACTTCAAGATTAAGAAAACAAAAATCCTCATAATTGGACCAATAAGCAACATCATGATAAACAGAGAAAATACTGGTGTTGTCAAGGATTTTATTTTACTTGGATCCGCAATCAACATTCATGGAGGCAGCAGTCAAGAAATCAAACGATGTATTGCAGTGGGCAAATCTGCTGCAAAAGACTCCTTCAAAGTGTCAAAAACTGAAGATGTCACTTTGAGGACTAAAGTGCCCCTGACCCAAGCCATGATATTTTCAATCGCCTCATATGCATGCGAAAGTTGGACAATGAACAAGGAAGATGGAAGAAGAGTTGACGCATTTGAATTTTGGGGCTGGCAGAAGAACGAACAAGTCTGTCTTGGAAGAAATACAGCCACAGCGTTCCTTGGAAGCGAGGATGGTGAGAATTTGTCTCATGTACTTGGGACACGTTATCTGGAGGGACCAGTTCCTGGAGAAGGACATCATGCTTGGCAAAGTAGAAGGTCAGCAAAAAAAGAGGAAGACCTTCAAAGAGATGGATTGACACAGTGGCTGCAACAATGGGCTCAAACATAGCAATGATTGTTCAAGGATGGCGCAGTACTGGGCAGTGTTTTGTCTTACACCAGATTAGTTTTCTAGAAAGAAGCCAGTAAGAAGAGAGAAAACGAAGAGTAAAGAGAAGAGAGTTAACCAAGAGAGTTAGATCCAGAACCCAGCAGAAGAGATACATCATAGATAGGAGTGTGGTGGATACTGTCGGTGTCCCACCCAAGCAGTTTACCCCCATTCTGTAGCTGCTGTGAGCTCACTGCTGGCCCCTTCTTTGGAGAATTCCTTCCAACCACATAGGAGCTGCCTCATAAGAAGTTATGCCTCTCTTCTAGCAGCCAGTGACTGACTGACAGGAAGGCACCAAAAACCAGGCCTTTTCCTTCAAGGTGGGACAAAATTCATGGTGTAATTCATGCCCTGATCTCGTTGTGAGATCAGGCTAGAGCTAGACTCCAACTGAGGACACAAGCTTGCTTAATCCCTCATCCCTCCTGAGAGAGCCCTCTCAATAAATCATATGTACCCACATCCCTGTCTCAGGGTCCACTTCTTGAGAACCTCACTGAAGACAAGGAGGAACACGTGGCCATGCAGTAGAAAGTGTGGTGGGAAGGGAGGAAAATATGCAGACAAATTTGAGGGTTGATACCATTGTGTTGAGGGAACATTCCTCTAATTTATGCTGTTTTCTTTTAATTTTTCTCTTTGGTGAAAATGTACACAGCAAAGCATATAACAATTCAACAATTTCTACATCTACAATTCAGTTACACTGATTACATTCTTCAAGTTGTGCAACCATTCTCACTATCCTTTTCCAAATTATTCCACCATCATTAAGATAAACTCACTTCCCTCTAGGTTTCTCATCTAACCTTTGGAGTTACTGTTGTCAATTTGATCCCATATAGGAAATTGTTTCAAAGAGCACAATGTTCAAGGCAGACTTTCTTTATTAGTTAAGCTACACTATTGTTTGGTTTAAAGATGACTTCAGGGGATAGTTTCAGTGTAAGGCTTAAAGACTATCTCAGGGAAATAGTTCTGGGAGTTCATCCAGTCTCAGTGGCTCCAGAAAGTCTGGATTCCATGAGAATCATAAAGTCTATTCTGCATCCCCACCCCCCTTTTTTTGATCAGAATTCTTCTATAGACTCTGATCAAAACATTCAGGAATGGTAGTTTGGTTGTATATAAGCCTGCTCTATGCTCCTTTATTAATGAAGTAGAAAGCTGATTTCCTGAGAGTGAGCAGGTGAGGTGATGGGTACAGAGACTTAAGGAGAGTTAAAAGGTGTGAAGTACTTATTGTGGAAGAAAGGAAACAAGAGAGAATGGACTAGGAAGAATGGACTAGGAGAATGGATGTAGGAAGATTAGCTGGGAAGAGTTGATGAGCAAATACTTCCATGCTCATCTTCCTGCCTAGGAGTAGTTAATGAGTAGTAAAAAGAGAAACTTCTACTGTTACTAATGATTTTAAAGTAGATCATTCGTTTCTAGAAGTTGAATTTATAAATATTATATAATAATTAATTTCTTGTCTGTCAGTTTGTCGTACTGTGGGGGCTTTCATGTTGCTGTTATGCTGGAAGCTATGCCACTGGCAGGGTCACCCACGGTGGACAGGTTTCAACTGAGCTTCCACACTAAGACAGAGTTGATCATGAGGAACTCATACATAGATCAAGAGGCAGTCGTTTAACAGAACGAGGGGTTACTGTGTGGTTTAAAGTCAGGAAAGGTGTGTGTCAGGGTTGTATCCTTCCACCATATTTATTTGATCTGTATGCTGAGCAAATAATCTGAGAAGCTGGACTATGTGAAGAACAGGGCATCAGGATTGGAGGAAGACTCATTAACAACCTGTGTTACACAGATGACACAACCTTACTTGCTGAAAGTGAAGAGGATTTGAAGCATTTTCCGATGAAGATCAAAGACCACAGCCTTCAGTATGGATTACACCTCAATATAAAGAAAACAAAAATCCTCACAACTGGACCAATAAGTGACACCATGATAAACGGGGAAAAGACTGAAGTTGTCAAGGATTTCATTTTACTTGGATCCACAATCAACACTCATGGAAACAGCAGTCAATAAATCAAACAATGTATTGCATTTGGCAAATCTGCTGCAAAAGACCTCTTTAAGGAGTTGAAAAGCAAAGACGTCACCTTGAAGACTAAGGTGCACCTGACCCAAGCCATTGTGTTTTCAATTGCCTCATATGCATATGAAAGCTGGACAATGAATAAGGAAGACCGAAAAAGAAAAGATGTCTTTGAATTATGGTGTTGGCAAAGAACATTGACTATACCATGAACTGCCTAAAGAACAAACAAATCCGTCCTGGAAGAAGTATGACCAGAAAGCTCCTTAGAATCAAGGATGGTGAGACTACATCTTACATACTTTGGACATGTTTTCAGGAGGGATCAGTCCCTGGAGAGGGACATCATGCTTGGTAAAGTAGAGGGTCAGCAAAAAAGAGGAAGACCCTCAACAAGATAGATTGACACAGTGGTTGCAACGATGGGCTCAAGCTAACAAGGATTGTAAGGATGGCGTAGGACCAGGCAGCGTTTCGTTTTGTTGTACATAGGGTAGCTGTGTGTTGGAATCAACTGGACGGCACCTAACAACAACCACAATGATAAATTTTGTTAATTATAAGTTAGACTCAAAGACGTTCTGCTTTCATTCTCAGTAAAACTGCAAATTCTCAACAAAAGTTGCAAGGTCACCAATAATCTCCCAGTTCTTCTATTCAGGAGACGCCTTTCCGTCCTTACCTTCTTGATCTCTCTGAATCATTTGACACCATTAACCACTTTCTTCCTGAAACTTTCTTTTCACTTGGCTTCAGTGAGTCAACACTCTCCAAGCTTGTCTCCTATCTCTATGGCTACTCCTTCTCACACCCTTTCAAGAATTCTTTTTCTTCCTTTCCACTCTTAAGCTCTGCTTTCCCTGGGTTCTATCCTCTGCTTTCTCACTTCTTGCTCCCTATACTCTCCTAGAGTGAACTCATTCACTCCCATGGCTTCTTCAGCAATGATGACTCCAAAATGTGTATCTCTAGCTCAGATCTGTCTCCTGAGCTCCAGGAAAGTATGTGTGTCTAATGAACATCAACCCCTGGATGTCCCACAGGCACCTCAAACTCAACAAGTTTAAGATAGAATTTATTCTCCCTTTTAATTTCCACTTCTTGCATTTCCCTATCATTAAGGTAAGCTTTTCCATTATGCTGCATCTAATCCAGAACCCTAAAAGGGAGTGATCCTAAACTCCTCCCTCTTTCTCAATTCCACATCCAATCAGTCACCGAATCCAGTAAATTCTACATTCTGAATATTTCTAAAATATCTCCCCTTCACCATCCACACTGCCATTGCTTTAGGCCATCACACATTCTCTCATGGTTTATTGAGCAAAATTTTTACTGGTTGGCCTATTTCCAATTATCCATCATCCTCTTCCATCGTTTTCATGGAAATCTGATCAAGCCACTCCCCTGCTTAAAACACTTCAATGGTGACCCAGTACATTTGGGACAAAATCGGAATGACAACCCATTTTTAAGGTCCTTCATGATCTGGTCTCTTGCTACCTGTCCAACTTCATCTCTGGCCATTATGCCTCTTACTTTCTACATACCATATCCCCAAAGCACTTGTAGCCCTGTTCCTGTGTTGTGCTCTCTCTTGATCCCATGCGATTGTACAAATATTTCTTCTGCCTGGAATGTTCTTTTCCTGTACTTTTCTACTAACAACCATCCATTTATCAAAATTTTGCACAAATGTAATCTCTTCCAAGAAGACTTCCCTGACATCCCTCCCAATCCCTGAGTCAAGAGTTTGTTCTCAGTCTAGGTAATCCCTTAACATACTCTGTGTCCCCCCAGCATAAAACTTATCATATTATGCTGGTGACTGGTGGAAAGTTGAAACTTGAACTGAGATCCTTCTAGTTCCAGAACCAGCTCTCTATGCAGTATTACCTCTACTGATAGACAGGCAATTTTTCTCAATATTGAGTTCCTGAAAGGAACTAAAATAAATTCCACTGTGATATATACAGATTTAATGAAGAAAACTTCCATTTCTGTATCCGTATTTGATACTTTTTGATTAGACACTTAAGTGTAAAGGACAGCTAGATAATAACATAGGCATTTAAAAAATATCCTGCTATTGTCATCCAGGACAAGTCTTATTGGTTGAAGAGATACAACGTAGGAAGACCTAAATCCACCAAAGCTCTCTTGGCTCTTCTGATGGTGCTCATAACTTGGAGAGAAGTTGTATGAATCTGCAGCTCAAACTCACTTAGCATCATGCCTCAAGGAACAGAGAGCTCTTAATTCTACCCTATTACCTGATAAATTCTCATAGCCCACAGACTTCATGCAGATATTCAGTACGAGTGCCTCCTGATGAAGACACTGAGCTTTTGATGGGAGAATTTTTGTTTGACTTTTGCGTTATCATTTGTAAACTTGGATTTTCTTCCAGAAGGATGCCAGACCATTCTCATCCATATGAAAGGTGCAAGAGTTGTTTGTGGTGGTCAAGGAAAGGGAATTCTATACACTTACATAGATGCAACTCTGCACACCCTCCCTTCTTCATTCCCACCTCTGGACTTTTTCCTTACCCTCTCCTCTGAGAGCTGGTGCCCAGAAATGTACACTCTTTAAGCCACTTACTGTACTCCCTTTTCCAGAAAGAAAGGGCCAACATTCTATCTAGAGAGCACATTTCCTCTCCTCAAACTCTCTCCCACTCACTCCCCTGACATCAATGCTTTGAAGCCATCTGAGGATCATTTGTTGGCTGAGTGAGCATATTCAGACTATGGCCTAACGATGACTCACACTCCTGTGGTCTCCTTGTGTTTACCATGGATATTCAATTCCAGCTGGATTTCCCTTTCCCCAGGAAACCCAGAGCTATTTCTCCATTTTTCTCCTTCCACCTCAGCACTCCCCACACTACCCTTTCACCACCAATATACTCTAAAAAAGTTGTGTGTGTGTGTACGTGTGTACTTTATGCCAGGAATCGACAAATTACGGCCTGTGGGTCAAATCCAGCCTGTGGCCTGTTTTTGTATGATCTTTGAGCAAAGCAGAGCTTTTACATTTGTAAACAGTTGTTAAACACACACACACATACACACACACACAGAAGCAGGAAGAGGAGGTGGAGGTGAATAAGAACAAGAATAAGAACAAGGTGAAGGAGCATCAGCAGTAAGAGAAACCATTTGCGGCCTGCAAAGCCAAAATATGTACTATTTGGCCATTTACAGTAAAAGTATACTATACTAAGGTACGTTTCTAGAACTTGGTTCTGAACTCAGGCGGACATGGATTTACAGTCCAGCTCTGCCACTTATTACCTGTGATACTCTGGACACATTTAGCCTCTCTGAGCCTCGGTTTTCTCAATTGTTGCACAAAGTAAAAATTAACTCTTGTGACTAATGTGAAGATTAAAAGGCATGCTAAATAAATCCCTCAGCATAGTACTTATTCATAGGAAGGGCAGAACAAATAGTAGCTATTTTCTGTTGTTGTTTTTGGATTCAGCAAGGTCTTCTACACCTTTCAGGCTCATGTAGAAGAAACTTACTCCCAAGAAAGGCAAGCATTTTCAGACCAATAGACGAGCCAACTCTCTTAAGTATCCTATGATTGGATTATTTCACTCTCAAAATGAAGAGTTTGTCATAGCCATAATTCTATAAAGATTAGAGGCTAGTAAGACAGATGCTTCCATATTCAACTCTAAAATCCCTTGATGGAGGATCTCAGAGTTACATCTTCCATTTTTTATTACCACAGGTAGAAATTTGAGGCTCATCCTTATTCCTCCTTATCACTCATTCTCACCCTAATATACAGTCAACCATGGAGGCTTACCTATTTTACCTATTATTTCCAATTATGTCCCCTCCACTGCAATGTCACTGTCACAGGCCTAACTATAGCAGTGATCTTCTATTTCTTCTTGCCTACAGTTTCAGCCTTCCCCAAACTGTTATTCACATAGCTGCTGGAGTCATCATCTAAACCACAAATATGACCAAACCATGGTCTTGCTTGCAACCACCTCATCTTTTGTCACTATCTGGCTCATGCTTCATGTTCCAGCAACATCAAACTACTTAGAGTTCTCCACCTACTCTCAACTATGTGGTTTGGTGCTTCTGTCCTTTTGCTTGTGTTATTCCTTCTACCTAATCCCTCTTTTTTAATTATGAAAGTATTGCATGCATGTCGTGGATAATTTGGGATACAAAAAAGAATTAAAAGGAAAGTACGTAGTATCCAAATTCCCTTCCTTTAGCAGTAACTGCTATTGATATTTTGATGTATTTGTTTCTATTGTTTTCCTATGCATATGTAAACACAATAATTTACGTCATTGGGAGCATACTATTTTCTTGAACCTTGAGCTGCTGTTATTCAATTTGGGGGGACTACAAAATGTCTTTCATCCAAATATACATGCAATCAAATATCCTTTGTAGTTGCAGTAATTATTGGCATTTAAACTGCAATAAACCGTAGAAAAGTATAGTCATGCCTTTCTCTTACTCTATAGGGCAAAAGATGTTGCCATGTCATTCAGAGGCGTTTCTGTAGGAGGAAGGAGGACTTGGGACATTGTGCAGAAAAGTGAAGAGTTATCCTGCACTGGGACATGGAATGAAAAGGAAATTCTGGGGGCATTAAATCTTTCTGCTGCACAGTTTTATCTAAGTTTGGCTCCAGAGACAAATAGCAATTTGGTAACAGATTCAAGTGGCAATTCTGGGAGTAATGTGGACATTTTAGCTGGTTTTGATGCAGAATTGTACACACTAACTTAGACCTCCTTGACTTACCCAGGTGATCGGGCAAACACTTGAGTGAGTCTCAGTAATGCCTCCAATCACTCAGAAACCCATAGGACCAAGATGACAATGAGAGTCTAAACTGAGTTCATTGAGAAACAATGGTTCTTCAAGGTGCTTTCACAAAAGAGATTCCATGGTCGAAAACATGGCAGAAGAGTACACTCCCTTCTTTTTTCTAAATGCAGATTATCAAAAGTTCTGAGATCTCCCGCACTAAATAAAATTAAAACCTGTTTAAATTCCTGAGGATAGTATAAGTAGTGATAAAGATTGCATCTCTAAATTGAAATGACCTGGGTTAATCTGGGCTTTGCCATTTTCTTACATGATTTGGGGGCATGTTATATAATATCGCTAAGCCTCCGTTACACAATTAAAAAAAAAATTAGGATAATAATAGTACCTACCTCCTAAAGCTGCTATGCAGATTAAATGAGACAATGTATGTAAAGCGCATGGCACGGTACCAAACACATATAAAGTATTTCTCCAACCTATTTGAAAATGGCACACTTTTGTTTTTCAAATAACCCCTTTAAAAACAAATGAAACATACTTTTTGTTTTTAAACTCAGAATTTGATCTAGACACAGAGTCAGGCTTGTTTTCAAAGGCTGTGAGAAGGTGGAGAAAAGTCGGCAAGGGAAATGTAAAAAAGATAGGATTTATAACTGTATTTCTTTACTGTTGGAAAATTTACAGGGAGAATATATTATTTTAGAAGAAAAATCAATTTTTAAAGAATAAAATGGGTAGATTAGTCCTTGGCTATAATATTTACCCTATAAACTTCCATCTTTCTAAGCAATGTAAGGAAAGTCAGCTTTACAGTTGAAGGGCCGGTACATGTAGGTTAAAGCCGAAGGTCCTGCAAGGAAAGGAAAGTGGGCAGGGCTTCTCTAAGTAAGAGCTTCTCTAGGCAGAGCTTACACTAAGTAGTTTCTATTACTCTACTCTACTATACTATTTGGCCAATAAACAACGTCATCATAAATGAAGAAGACATTGAAGTTGTCAATGATTTCATTCTACTTAGATCAACAATCAGCGTCCATGGAAGCAGCAGTCAAGAAATCTAACAACATATTGCGCTGGGAAAACCTGCTCCAAAAAACCTCTTTAAAGTTTTAAAATGAAAGATGTCACCTTGATGACTGGAGTGTGTGTGACCCAAGCCATGATCTTTTCAATCGCCTCATATGCATTCGAAAGTTGGAGAATGAAAAAGGAAGAGAGAACAATTCATGCGTTCAAATTGCGGTGTTGGTGAAAAATACTGAATATACTGTGGTATGCAAGTAGAACAAACAAATCAGTCTTAGAAGAAATGCAACCAGGATGGAGCGATGACAGAGAGACTTAGGGTTGATTACTTTGGACAAGTCATCAGGAAAGACGAATCACTAGAAAAGATATCATGGATGGTAAAGTAGAGGGTCAGCAAAAACGAGAGAAACCTTCAGTGAGCTGGATTGACACAACAGCCACAACTATGGGCTCAAACATACCAACAATTATGAAGATGGCACAGGTGGTACAGGACTGGGCAATGATATGTTTTGTTACACATAAGGATGCCATGAGTCAGAGCCAACTCTACAGCAACTAACAACAACAACATTGTCTTGGTGTAGACGAGTTAACCTATACTAACTGAGAAAACAGAGACATAGGGAGCAGAGAGCAAGTGAGTTCATCCTAATTTTTTTTCACCTGGCATTTCTCCCAAACACAAGCTGAAAAGAAAGGACGGATGGGCCATCTGTTTAGTCTCATACGTTTTTTTAAAGAAAAAAAAAAGGTCTGCATTTCCAACCCCAGGATCTATTAACAAAGTATTTTTGATGTTCAGCATACCCTTATTTGCCTTCTGTATACACACACACACACACACACAATTTCTTAAAACTCAGGTTTATTTTTAGGCCAGAGAGATTGGGTGTTCAGATCAGGGCCCTCTGCTTCTGAGCAGACATTCTAAAAAGTCTTCACTGCCAGATAAAAAAAGGCCACTGTATAATTTATTAGGGGAACTTTCACGAAGCTCTGATTACTTTTTAACCAGAAAGTGAAAAAAAAATCCAAGAATCCTGATCAGATCCAATATTGCAGTTGGCATAGGGGAATTTGTAGGGCCTAGGAATTCTCCACTCTCCCCAGCTATCTGGCCTGCTCATCCACAGTGCCATGAAGGAGAGTTTGAGTTCTCTGGCATTCAGTCTTCTCTCTTCCCTGCAAATGTGCAATTCCATTTCCCTAAATAATGGAGGAGGCTGGGCCAAAGAAAACTCAAAACAATACATTCATTTAATAGGTTTAATGGCTTTGCTGAGGCCTGCCAATGAAAATGCTGGCTAAATTGTTCCAGAGAGGGCTTCTACTGGAGCTAAAGAAAACCCACCAAATCTCTACCCACCACCTCCTCCTTCCCGCCACTCTTTCTTTCTTTTTTTCATTTTGGCCTTTTCAAAGAGGAGTATGTAAAATACCCAAAGAATATTGTCTTTTCAATATATATTATGTTTGGGGTACAGATTCATATTAATTTTTCATGAGTATAGTCAGCATATTTTCTAAACCCAAAATTAGGACATGGTTTTATAGTATAAGTGTATTTGACTGGACAATATATTGTAATATATTTGAAATCATGACTGTAATGAAAAATCTAATAAGTAGAGCCAACTGTCATTAAGGACATTAACATGTCTAATGTTGTATGGTGTACAAAATTTCACTTTTTTTCAAAAAGCTTTTTTCTGAGAACTCACTACTTCCTAGCACTGTGCAAGGTACCTGGGATGACACTGAGATAATTCAACTAAAAAGAAACTGTCTCCACTCTGAACAATAATTAACAAATGATCCCCACCCACTCTTGTCCCAAGGAAAAAGGTCATGGTGACCCTTTTGGTCAGACTTAAAGAAGAGGTTGGCGTTAAGGAGAAAATAAGAAAAAATGATTTAAAAAAAGTTGAGACCATGTAATTAAGAAAAGAAGCAAAGAGTAGGCAGAGAAAAGAAAGATATTCATGATATAGGGCAAGACAACTGAATCAGGAGCCACTGTAGTCCAGTAAGACCACTCTTACCCACCCTTGTATAAGAAAAGCAATTAAAACTAGAGAGTTGGAAGTAGATCCCATGCCTTGTCACCTTTAAATTATCAAGAGAAAGCCATTAAATTCTTTCAAATGAATGTAATGCTATCACTCTGATTTGGAAGCTTGTCCTCAAGACTTCTCATCCAATACAATCCCTAAGTTTTTTTTTATTATGAGTCATGTTACATTTGAAATGACTATAGTGCCACTTTTCACTGGTCCAGTAACACCTTGATCATAAGCAGTCACACGCCTTGTTGAATTTGGCCTGCTGACTCAGTGATTCAAAAGGTAGGGGAGGATCATGTGAAAAATTTGTTGAGTGTGTTATAGATGAAAGACCTTGAGCAAGCAATGGGGAAGATTTGGTCTGAAGCAACCTAATAAGTTTTCTAATCCATTTAATCACCTTCAGGTTGCCCAAACTCCAACTCCGCTGCAAAATAATTTTTCAAAGAATAACTGCTGATCATGTCAGTCTCTTTTCAGAAACTAAAGATGGTTCTTCACTGCCCAGTAATTAATTTCAAATATCTTAGTTTAATGTTGAGGATGTTTTATGATCTTTCTCTTCAGCTTTCTCTTGCCCCATTCTTCTTCAAGTACCCTCAATCCTTTTGAATATAATTGCCCTCTCTCATGGATTGAATTGTGTCCCCCATAAATACGTGTCAAAGTGGATTAGGCCATGATTCCCAGTATTGTGCAGTTGTCCTCCATTACGTGACTGTAATTTTATGTTAAAGAGGATTAGGGTGGGATTGTAACACACTTACCCAGGTCACATCCATGATTCAACATAGAGTTTCCCTGGGGTGTGGCCTATACCACCTTTTATCTCTTAAGAGATAAGAAGGAAAGGGAAGCAAGCAGAGAGGGGAGACTTCATTACCATCAAGGAAGCAGTGACAGGAGCAGAGTGCATCCTTTGGACCTGAGATTTCTGCATTGAGATACTCCCAGATCAAGGGAAGACTGATGACAGGGACCTTCCTCCAGAGCTAACAGAGAGAGAAAGCCTTCCCCTGGAACTGATGCCCTGAATTTGGACTTGTAGCCTACTAGACTGTGAGAGAATAAATTTCTCTTTGTTAAAGGCATCCACTTGTGGTATTTCTGTTACAGCAGCACTAGATGACTAAGACACCCTCTGAATGCACCCAAAACTTTTCTCTGTGCTTTCATTCGCGTTATTCCCATTGCCTGAAATCCCACACCCTCACCTACCAAGTCTTATCAACACATCCAGATAAATTTACCTCCTTCAGAAGTATGACCTAATCCCTACCTCTTCACTTTTGTTGAATTTTACCTGCAATGAAACCCCAGAACTCACTTGTCACATGTAACCATATTTTACCTTGTTTCATGTTTATTTGTGTATTTATCTCCCCTACATATATAGGAAGTTCATTGAATACAGGCCTTAGCGCTTTTTGTCTCCCATGAAGAACCTAGGTTCTTCTAGTATACACTGAACAAATATTTATTTTATAAATGAATAAATCTAAGTCTTTATATGCCAGAAAGATCTCATTGTTTAGGCTAGGGTTTTCCAAACTTTTCTGTTCATCAGAATCACCCCTGGAGGGTTGTTAAAAATATATTCAAGTAGAGCTCAGGCATTCGAATTTTTTTTTAAACTTCATAGATTATTCTGATGAACAACACAACTTGTAAAGCATCAATCTTGCCAATGATGGGAAAAAAAAATATATTGAAGTTAAGGCTCCCAAATATTTTGGTTCAAGTTGGAAGTTGAAATTAACCCACCCGTTCTACCAATTTTCCCATCTGTAAGTCATATTTTAAAAATCAAATTGGTTTGCCCAATTTTTCCCCTCTGTCATTCCTATCTGACTGGTTACTGTCCCTAAATCATTAACAGACATAGCCATCCTTTCTGAAAAAAGCATTAGCTTAGAGATATTTTCTAGCTATTTAAATTTAGAGCTTCCCCAAGTTCCACTATTGAGGTCTAGTCTTGGCTGTATAAATTAGTAGTTGGACAATCTCAGTTTAAGCCACTTAAGCCCTCAAACCTCAGTTTTCCCAATTAAAATATGAAAACAAAGAAACAGGCAAAGTTGATATGCCTTAAAATTCTATAATTATCTCTGTAAAATGAAGAAGCTCCAAAAGATGTTCTCTACTAATTTATAAAAATGTTATTTTACATTTGTGTCTGTTGACAGTATTCCTATCATATTCTCAATAACAGAGTGCATCACTGAAGGCCATTTTGTGGGTGCCACAGAGGAAGGAAAGAGCATTGAGGAAAAGTTGTTTCATGTTATTTACTCTGATTCCCTGGTTTCAGAACTATGACAAACTTCATCTGGCATTCCTGGATCTGTGGGTTCTGGGTCTCCAGGATTCATTCCTGGTCATGTCAGGTTAACTCAGGGCATTTGGCAGCACTGTTCGAGGTGCTATGAATAACATCAGTTTTACAACTTCATTTGTCATATAATTAAATTATTATGTAATAAAAACTATGTACCACACAATAAAATGTTCCTTCTTCTACTGTGGTACAGTATAGTTAAGCATAAAACAGCCACAAGGGAAGATTGGAAATGACATGGAAAGGTCAGCCTTAAAATTATTTTAATTCATTTAGAAAAAAAAAACAATCAAAAGAAGAACAAACCAAGGAAGAATTAGTTTCTAAACCAAAGGGACCAAGAAAAGTTGAGTGAAAAACAGGAAATTAAGGGAGGAGAAAACAAATATTAGGACAGGGAAACAGAATTGTTACAATTTCTCATGATAAATGATAGAGGACCATCCTTTCAATGTTTTAGTATTTACTCCTGTTCTAA
This sequence comes from Dugong dugon, assembly GCA_030035585.1. Lineage (NCBI taxonomy): Eukaryota > Metazoa > Chordata > Mammalia > Sirenia > Dugongidae > Dugong > Dugong dugon. The sequence continues at coordinate 38,782,887 of CM057469.1, read as the reverse complement.
GATGGCAGCCAAACCTGAGAACACAGTGTCACCATGTCATCATAGCGCATGCGTGTGGGTAGCTATAGGGCAATGTTTCCAAATGATGGATGGCGACCCATTATTCAGTTATGAAATCAGTTTAGTGAGTTGCTAACCAGCATATTCTTTTTTAAAGAAAAGAAGGGAAAATATCAGCATGCATCATACAATGCAAACAGTAAGTATCGTATCTGGAAATTTTTGATTTACACATATACATAAGTATACACATATAGACATACTGGATTGCCATGAAAATGTTTTGCTGAGGATCAGGATAAAAAAAAAAAAATCTGAAAACAGCTGCTATAGAAGTCAACTTTTCTGCTTCTTAATTCATTCTCTGTCTTCCTAGAGAGCTCCTCTTTTGCTTTCTGACTTCTAACATGTGAGTGTCTTTCCATATTTAGTCTCCAGAACTTTACTCCTTTGCTCTGTGTGTGTGTGTGTGTGTGTGTGTGTACACTAGTCATTGGAAATTTTAGCTGCAATTACCAATACTAAGTGGTTCTATACCAAATCTGTACCTCGAGAATTTATCTCTTTCCAAGGCACAAATACCTATATTCAGCTACCCTCTGGATAGTGCTTCACTGTCACTCCCAAAATTAATGCATCTAAAAGTGGAAACACCAGGGCCCAAGTTCTGATATCATCATTTGACGGCTGTATCATTTTGGGCAATTTATCTAATCTCTGAAAGTCTCAGTTTCTTGATCTATCAGCTGTGAATAACAGTATCTTCTTGTCTATATATTGCATGTCATAGTTCTTCGTAACCATTAAGTGTTTTATAAAAACCAGTTGCTGTAAAGTCGATGCCAGTTCATGAGGACCCCATGTGTATCAGAGTAGAGGAGTAGAACTGTGTTCCATAGGGTTTTCAATGGCTGATTTTTCAGAAGCAAATCACCAGGACTTTCTTCCAAGTTGCCTCTGGGTGGACTCAAACTTCCAACCTTGCAGTTGCAGTTGAGCATATTAACTGTTTGCACCACCCAGGGACTCCAGGTGTTTTATAACACCTAATAATTCCCACCTTCCTCAAGCCAAATTCCTCATCAGGCCTCCAAATTTTTATGAGATACAAAATGTGAAATATTAGAATCATTTTTGACTCATTGCTTTCCCTTGACCCCATATCACCCATTAAATCCTATTGATTCTAACAGGCCCAGCCTGATTCCAAATCACTGCATCCCTCATCTTCTCCAGAGATGGGGTGACTTGATACCCAGACTCAGTGCCATCTATAGCTCCCATCTTTGGCCCAACGTAGGAGACTTTACCAGCTCATCATTCAGCTCAGAGATCACTTCTGTTTGTTCCTCCCTTACTAGCCACATACCCTTGGGGAAGTGACCTAGCTCTCTATGTTTCAATGTCCTCATCTGTTAAAACAGAGATACCAGTTTTTCTTAACTCCTGAGTTATTATGAAATTTAGATATAAAGCACTTTGTACCTGGCACAAAGTAAGAATTCAATAAGTGTTTATTATTAGTGTTGTTGTTGTTGTCTTTACTGTTATCTTATTCTCACTATGCCTCTTCATTCTGTCTTCCATAGACCAGTGGTTTTCAAAGTTTATTCTAAGAGCTGTAGGACTCTGTGAGGTAACTCAGCAAGTGCTGAGAAGGGGAAGAATAAGCTGAGACATGGACCTCCAGGTTGCTCACCTCTGTCTCTACCTTTTGTGGTTACTTATAAAATCAATTTCATTAAGCAAAATAGTTCCATTGCTGAAATCAGATTAGAGCAACCCTCTCACAGACCACTGACCACTGTATCTACCCTCTGACATCACTTTCTTACCCCTTAATGCAACCAATCACTTCAGTCATTCATCTTGACTTTTCATTCTCTTACTTTCTGTACATCCAAATAACCAAACCAAACCGATTGCCATCAAGTCAATTCTAACTAATGGCAACCCCATGTGTGCAGAGTAGAACTGTGCTCTATAGAGTTTTCAAGACTGTGACCTTTTGGAAGCAGATTATCAGGACTTTCTTTCAGTGCACCTCTGGATGGGTTCGAATTGCCAATCCTTTCGTTAGTAGTTGAGTAAGCTTAACTGATTGCAGGACCCAGGGACTCCTATAGTGCCTCACGTAATCTCAGAGTTGAATCAATTTAAGTATTTGTTCTTATGTCCAAGTTCCTGAATGCTGCTGGAGAAAATACGCACAACCACACAGACTGGTGTCACTGCTGGTTCTTGGTCTTCAGCCTTAGTTGAACATTCACTGTTGCCTGTGTGTCTCTAGTCAGCTCCTTCCTCCATTTCCTTCACTACTGGAAATTTTCACCCTCTCCTTAAGCTATCTATAAAGCCACATCCCACTCAACCTTAGCAGATTTATTTTCCACCTTAATGAGAAAATAGAATCTACATGGGAATACTTCCTTTAACTTCCTTTATCTCCACCATCATCCATTCTTTCTCCCTTTGCTTATATTCCCCTTCCTTTCTCCACCACCTATGCAATGGATCCCATCACTTTCTACCTCTTCCCAGTTTTCATTGTCAGTCACCCATCCTTACTCCTGTAGTTTGAAACTTTCATGTTCTCCTGACTCTCCTCCTATATTAATATGCTGAGATCACCCCCATTTTCAGAGAAATACTGTTTTTGCCCTATAGCTTCCAGCTCTCTTTTTCCCTTCTCAGCCAAGGTTCTTGAAAGAGTTCATCTCTACATTTTCACCTCCCGTTCATTCCTCAACCACTGCCATCTGCATTGCACTTCCACATACCACTGAATCTTTCCACTAAATCTGCCAGTAATCTCTGCATATTGTCAAATCCAATTGAGGTTTTTCTGTCCTTATTTTACTAAACCTCTGTACCTGCATTTGATGATTTAACCCCATACTCTTTTTTTCTAAACAGCTTTATTGAGTGCTAAGGATTGAATTGTGTCCCCAGTATGCATTGGAATCCTAACCCCTATACCAGTGGACTTAATCCTGTTTCGGTTTTCTTTGTTGTGTTAATGAGGACATATCAGTGTAGGGTGTATCCTAAGCCTAATCACTTCTGAGTTATAAGGAGCAGCATAGACACAGGGAGCCAGAAGCACAAACTGTGAAAGACAGCATTTGACTGTATGGATTATAACAAATTATGGATAACATTGCAAAGAATAGGAATTCTAGGACACTTAATTGTGCTCATGTGCAACCTGTACACAGACGAAGAGGCAGTTGTTGGAACAGAACAAGGGGATACTGCATGATTTAAAATCAGGAAAGCTGTGTGTCAGGGCTGTATCATTTCACCGTATTTATTCAATCTGTATGTTGAGCAAATAATCCAAGAAGCTGGATTACATGAACAAGAATGCGGCATCAGCATTGGAGGAAGACTTATTAACAACATGTGATATGCAGATGACACAACCTTGCTTGCTAAAAGTGAAGAGGACTTGAGGTACTTACTGATGAAGATCAAAGACTACAGCCTGCAGTACGGATTACACCTCAATATAAAGAAAACAAAAATCCTCACAACTGGACTAATAAGCAGCATCATGATAAAGGGAAAAAAGATTGAAATTGTCAAGGATTACATTTTACTTGGATCTGTAATCAACTCCCATGGAAGCAGCAGTCAAGAAATCAAATGACATATTGCCTCGGGCAAATCTGCTGCAAAAGACCTCTTTAAAGTGATAAAAAGCAAAGATGTCACTTTGAAGACTAAGGTGTGCCTGATTCAAGTCATGATATTTTTGATCGCCTCATAAGCATGTGAAAGCTGGACAATGAATAAGGAGGACTGAATAAGAACTGATGTATTTGAATTATGGTGTTGACGAAGAATATCGAATATATCATGGACTGTCAAAAGAATGAACAAGTCTGTCTTGGAAGAAGTACTGCCACAGTGCTCCTTGGAAGCGATGATGGTGAGACTTTGTCTCACGTACTTTGGACATGTTATCAGGAGGGATCAGTCCCTGGGGAAGAACAGCATGCTTAGTAAAGTAGAGGGTCAGTGAGAAAGAGGAAGACCCTTGATGAGATGGAGTGACACAGTGGCTGCAATAATGGGCTCAAACACAGCAACAATTGCAAGGACCACGCAGGTCCAGGCGGTGTTTCATTCTGTTGTACATAGGGTTGCTATGAATCGGAACCCACTCAACAGCACCTAACTACAACAACATCTAATGATGACAGAGGCAGATGAATCTACAAGCCCAGGAACTCCAAGGATTGCCAGTTACTGGAAGCTGAAACAGACAAAGAAGGACCTCCCTCTAGAGCCACACTCTGAATCTGGACTTCCAGCCTCCTAACCTGTGAGAAAATAAATTTGTGTTCTTTAAAGGCATCCATTTGTGATATTTCTGTCACAACAGCACTAGCAAACTAAAACACTGAGATATAATCCACATACCATACCATTCACCCATGTAAAATGTACAATTCAGTGATTTTCAGCACATTCACAGATGTGTGCAACCATCACTACAGTCAGTTTTATAACATTTTTATTACCAGAAAGAGAAACTCACACTCTTTAGCTATTACCCTCTTGTCTTCTCTTGCCCCCAAGATCTAAGCAACTACTATCCTACTTCCTTTCCCTACAGATTTTACTATTCTGGACATTTCGTATAAATGGAATCATATAATATATGGTCTTTTGTGACTGACTTCTTTCAGTCAGCATAATATTTGTAAGGTTCATCCATGTTGTAGCAATATTAGCACTTTATTCCCTTTTATGGCTGAATAATATTCATCATTTATATATACCACATTTTTTTTATCAACCCCATATTTCTTTCAAGAAATTCTCTTCTCCTGAATTTTTGGACAACACACTCTTCTCATTTTCTTCCACTTCTGTTTTTTTTCCCAGTTTCTTCAAAGGGCTTCTCTTTCAACTCCTCACCATTTAACTGTCTGCTTTTTCACATTCTACAGACTCTCCCTAGATAAGTTAATCCAAAGCTACAGCATCACTGTCACCAATCTGTTGATGACTCTCAATTTGTTGATATCCCTGATCCATATGCTTGTTCTCTAAGTTTCCAACTGCATATCCAATTCTGTACAGGACATTTTTATTTAAGTGTGCTTCTGACATTTTAAATTCAGTAAGTCCAAAGTTGAATTTATCTCTTAGCCCCACGTCCCACTCCTAAACCAGCTACTTCTCATCAATTCTTTAATCTGGGGAATGTTATGGATTGAATTGTGTCCCCCAAAAATGTATGTTAACTTGGCTAGGCCATGATTCCCAGTATTGTGTGATTGTCCACCATTTTGTGATCCGATGTGATTTTTCTATTTGTTGTAAATTCTACCTCTGTGATGTTAATGAGGCAGGATTAGAGGCAGTTATGTTACTGAGGCAGGACTCAATCTACAAGATTAGGTTGTGCCTTGAGTCAATCTCTTTTGAGATATAAAAGAGAGAAGCAAACAGAGAGACAGGAGGACCTTATGCCACCAAGAATGAAGAACCAGGGGGGAGTGCGTCCTTTGGATCTGGGGTCCCTGTGCGGAGAAGCTCCTGGACCACAGGAAGACTGAAGACAAGGACCTTTTCCACAAAACGACAGAGAAAGCCTTCTCCTAGAGCTAGTGCCCTGAATTCAGACTTCTTGCCTCTTAAACTGTGAGAGAATAAACTTCTGCTTGTTAAAGCCATCCACTTGTGGTACTTCTGTTATAGCAGCACTAGATAACAAAGACAGGGAATGATATCTCCACATTTAGTTATCCATGCCGTAAATACACAGGTCATCTCCTCATTCCTCACCCTCATTTTCTATAAATTCCCAAAGCTTCTCCACTTTTACTGCCACTACCTTCTGTTAGTTGAGCATTTGTCTTTTCTTCTGGGAATTACCATAATAGCCTCTACCTTGTCCCTGTCTAACCCATTCTCCACATAGCTACAAAATGCTAATTGTCTTAGTCATCTAGCGCTGCTAAAACAGAAATACCACAAATCGATGGCTTTAACAAAGAGAAATTTATTTCTTCACAGTAAGGTAGGCTGAAAGCCCAAATTCACAGGGTCAGCTCCAGGGGGAAGGCTTTCTCTCTCTGTCGGCCTTCTTCTCTTCCTCTTCGGTGTTCCCCTGGACTAGGAGCTTCTCTGCGCAGAGACCCTGGTCCAAACAACGCGCTCTGCTCCCGGCACTGCTTTCTTGATGGAATGAGGTCCCCAGTTCTCTGCTTGCTTCCCTTTCCTTTCATCTCTTGAGAGATAAAAGGTGGTGCAGGCTACACCCCTGGGAAACTCCCTTTGCATTGGATCAGGGATGTGACCTGGGTAAAGATGGTGTTACAATCTCACCCTAATCCTCTTTCACATAAAATTTACAGTCACAAAATGGAGGCCAACCTCACAATTCTGGGAATCATGGCCCAGCCAAACTGATACACACATTTTGGGGGGACATAATTCAAACCATCACACTAGTCTTGTCACATCATCTGTTTAAATAATCCTCAATGGTTCCCCACAACTTAGCATACTAAGATCTTCATTATCTGTCCTTGCCTAGTTCTTTGGCATCGTCAACCCCTTTTCCCCCAATACGTCCTTTGCTTCAGTCTCACACTCCTTGATTGCTGTTTCACATTCATGTACTCTTGTACACCTTCTTCTGACTAGAATGCGTCTATCTTCACTTTTACCTAACTCTTTCTCATTATCCAAAGTTCAACACCTCTGGGATCTCTCTGACCTTCCTGTCTGATATAGATTCCTCTCACTGTCCCATCTGATAAAGTATTTATTGCATTAACTATAAGCTTTCAAAGGCAGGGCTCGCCTCCCATTTAACTTTGTGTCCCCTGAATGCTTAGCACATTGCTTGGCATGTGTCTGACTTTCAATAATATTTTAAGAATCATACATGTTTTAGCTTCCTAGGGCTGCTGTAACAAAATACCACAAACTGGGTGGCTTATAAGAACAGAAATTTATTCGTATAGTTCCAGAGGCTAGAAGTTCAAATCAGGGTATTAACTGTGCTGATTCTTTCAGAGGGCTCTGAGGGGAAAGCTGTTTCACGCCTCTCTCCTAGCTTCTGGTAGCTGCAGGCATAGGCTTGCAGCTTCAGCATCATGTGGTGTCCGTCTTCTGTCTCCCTGTCTCTGTGTATCTTCTCCTCTTTTATAAGGACACCAGTCATACAGGATTAGAACCCATCCTACTCCAGTATGAACTCATGTTAACCTAACTGTTAACTTCTTTTAAACAGCGTCACATTTCCAAGTACAGGAGTCAGGATTTCAACATATCTTTCTGGGGGACACAGTTCAATCTATAACATTACATCTTCCAGGAAGCCTTCTCTGATTCCCCTTCTCCCAAGTCAGCTTTGGGTGATCCACCCAAGTACTTCCAGAGCACAACATACACAGTCTCATAATACATAGCACAGGGAATGATATCTCCACATTTAGTCATCCATGCCGCAAATACACGGGTCATCTCCTGCATGATAATCATTATGTCTACCTTCATATTTAAAGGTCCTGCCAATAGTCTGACTCACAGTAGATGCTTAATAAACACTTGTTAGATAATAAATAAATGAGAATGAATGATGACCTTCATCATGAGATCCAGCCTCTGCCATATATCCCAGCTCTAATTATTGAACTTATACCTGTGTCTTTTCCCTAAGTTACTTTCCTTATTACCCACTGAGTAGGCTACGCCCACACAGAATTAGAGTCTACCTAATTCCTACACAGACCCCTTTCAGGGTATACAGTTCTAACCCCTGTCTTGATATCTGAGGCTCTGATATTTACTGACAGACCTGTCTGCTGTCATTTGCCTATATGCCTACCTGTATGTTTGGACTTCCTAGGACCTCACACATACATACGTAAATTTTACATCATGGCTATGACCACCCACTTGGACACCTCATTATTTAATCCTTTGATACGTAATTAAATGGCTAATAATGCTACAATTCATTTTAACAGGGGAAAAATTCCTGTTTAGCTGAAACCATGAAAACAATGTTCTAACTGTGAAATTTCAGGCATTATCAAGCTTGTTCTTGGAAATCACCTTCTGATGGGCTAAGTTACTCCTGGAGACTCTGAAATCATACCACTTGTGTGTCCACCTATATCTGCCTCCTCAAAAGGAGGCTGTCTCTGATATTGTGTATAACTTCCTGTTAACATCAGAAGGAGTTATTGGAGTAAATGTCTCTCTCTGGGAAAACACTATAAAGCACAACAGATGGGGGTCAGGTTGGTCTGTTTACATCAATTCTTGATTGCTTTTCCATTGCTGGTGAAGGTCTTAAGTTTTATGGGTAGCATAAATTGCAACTGCAGCCTCAGATTCCATATTCAGCTCTTAACATAAAAGACCTGTTAAACGCAATGCATCTTGTGAAGAGCAGAACCAGAAAGAAAAACTGAATTTTATCCGTAAGCAAGCTCTTTAAAAATACCAAACCCAAAACCCACTGCTATCGAGTCGATTCAGACTCAGCAACCCTATAGGACAGGGTAGAACTGTCCCATAGGGTTTCTAAAGTTGTAACCTTTACGGAAGCAGACTGCCACATCTTTCTCCTGCTGAGCTGCTTGTGGATTTGAACTGCCAACCTTTCAGTTAGCAAGTCCAGCACTTAACCACTGTGCCACCAGAGCTTTTATTCTCTTTAAAAATGTTGTTGTTGGTATTAGGTGCCCTAAAGTCAGTTCCAATTCATAGCAACCCTATGTACAGCAGAAGGAAACACTGCCCAGTCCTGTGCCCTCCCAGCGACTGTTGCTATGTTTGAGCCCATTGTTGCAGCCACTGTGTCAATCCATCTCATCAAGGGTCTTCCTCTTTTTCACTGACCTTCTACTTTACCAAGCATGACGTCCTTCTCCAGGGATTGGTCCCTCCTAATAACATGTCCAAAGTACGTGAGACAAAGTCTCACCATCGTCACTTCCAAGGAGCACTGTGGCAGTACTTCTTCCAAGACAGACTTGTTCATTCTTTTGACAGTCCATGATATATTCGATATTCTTCGTCAACACCGTAATTCAAATACATCAGTTCTTACTCAGTCTTCCTTATTCGTTGTCCAGCTTTCACATGCTTATGAGGCGATCAAAAATATCATGACTTGAATCAGGCACACCTTAGTCCTCAAAGTGACATCTTTGCTTTTTAACACTTTAAAGAGGTCTTTTGCAGCAGATTTGCCCAATGTAATACGTCATTTGATTTCTTGACTGCTGCTTCCATGGGAGTTGATTACGGATCCAAGTAAAATGCAATCCTTGACAATTTCTATCTTTTTTCCCTTTATCATGATGCTGCTTATTAGTCCAGTTGTGAGGATCTTTGTTTTCTTTATGTTGAGGTGATATCCATACTGAAGGCTGCAGTCTTTGATCTTCATCAGTAAGTGCTTTGAGTCCTCTTTGCCTTCAGCAAGAAGGTTGTGTCATAGTGCGAGATGTTAATGAGTCTTCTACCAATCCTGATGCCTTGTTCTTCATACAGTACAGCTTCTCAGATTATTTGCTTATCATACAGATTGAATAAGTATGATGAAATGATACAACCCTTACGCACATCTTTCCTCATTTTAAACCACATAGTATCCTCTTGTTCTGTTCAAATAACTGCCTACTGGTGTATGTACAGGTTCCACATGAGCACAATTAAGTGTTCTGGAATTCCCATTCTTCACAAATTTATCCATAATTTGTTATGATCCACACAGTCTTTAAAAATAGGAGACAGAAAATACTTATTCAACACTGAGAGGCAGCTTCAGTTACAGATGATAAACCAAATAAAAATGTAAATACAAGACTGTCTTTGAAAAGAAAGATCCATGGTATCTACTTTTACTCAGCTTGGGTTTATCAATGAGAGATCACCTTGTACTTGCACGTGTTCAAGAGATAGCAATAATTCAAAGAAAATATCTAATAGTAATCAAATGTTGTCATTATAAAACACACAGACACACAGACCTTCTGTCTCTCTTTTATTCTATTTTATATCATGTCCTATTTCTTAATTAGATTATAAATCCTTCAGGGCAAAAATCATTATATCTCTTCATGTATTTTTCATTGCACCCAGCATGTTGTGCAAATATATGATTAACAATGACTTTATTAATTAAAAATTATACATTCAAAAAATATTCTTTGAGAGCCTACTATGGCCCAGTCTGAAGATAGTTCTGAATTTGGAAAATGGGTCTACAGGAGACAAAGATTTCTGAGACACAGACACCATAATTTTCCATCATTAGAACACTCCTCGCACACATCCTCAACTACTTTGACTTTTCTTTCTCTTATTTCACTGTACTCCCTTGGCAAAACCTCAAACCTAGTTAAAACAACTTTTCCACAGACTCTGTCTGCACCTATGTAACTTAACATGACCAGAGAAAAACACACAAGAATGCTGTCTAGACTCCATTTAAATGCATGACCTTTATTCTCTAGTGGGCCGTTATGCTGTCCAGCTCGTACCAAATTTCCCTGTTGCATTCATTTTCCTGCTGGCCCAGTGACTATTTCACACCTTCTTTTCTCTCCTCAAACCTCCAACACCTTCTTCCTCACATTTTTTCTCAGCTTAGTGACTATTTCATGAAGGGAATAAAACTGAGAGGGACATTCAGACAACTCCCACCATTCTGTCTAACTCCCCTGTCCCACCAGACCCTTATACTCTGTCTCTCCTGCCGGTAATCAAGCAAACTGAAGAGGCTCTGACTTAAAACCAACCCTGCTGTTGTGCCCTAGATTCCATCCCCTCTCATTTTCTCTAGGATATTTTTCCAGCACTTTTCCCCTCTCTAGGATCTTTAAATTTCTCTACCTACTGGAACATTCCCATTAGTATAAGACAAGTAGTTACTTTTCTCATGTTTAAGAAAAAAAATCTCCTTTGGCCTCCATTTTTCTCCAGTTACCATCCATTTCTTTCTCCCTTTACGGCAACACTCCTGACATTAGAATCTATTCCCTTCCTAAAATGTAACTCCACTATCTCTTTCATTTTTAAACAATGGACACATCCACTCACAGCGAAGTTATAGAGGCTTAAAAAATTAAGATAAAATGGCCCAGCAAATCATAAAACAGATCACATCAAGTCACTGATAAAAACTTTGCAATAGCTTCCCATTTCGTTCAGATTAAAAATTCTTCCAATGACGCATACGACCTGAAGTGTTTGGTATCTCCACTAATTATCCTACCCTGGTGGCATAGTGGTTAAGAGCTTGGCTGCTAACCAAAAGTGTGGCAGTTCAAATCTACCAGCCATTCCTTGGAAACCCTATGGGCCAGTTCTAGGCTGTCCTATAGGGTCGCTATGAGTCGGAACTGACTCGACGGCACCTAACATCAACAACAACATATGCTACTACTATCCTGGCTCATTCCACACCTGACATACCAGCCTCCTCACTGTTCCTCAAACAAGTCAGGTACTTCGCCACCTCTCCTCAGAATCTTGGCGCTTGCTATGCCCTCGATCTGAAATTTTCTTTCCCAGATATCTGCACAGCTTACTTGCTCATGTCCTTCAGATCTTTGCTTGAATGTTACTTTTTCAGTTAGAGTGGGCTTTCCAAGTCTTAAATTACACGCTTATACTCTTATTCCCCTTACCTGCTTTATGTGTTTTCTTTGGCTCTTATTACTCTCTAACCTACCTATTTATCTTGGTTATAAGCTGTTAAAATGTAAGTTTTATGGAGAGAGAGAAGTTTTTCTGTTTGGCCACTGCTATATCTTCAAAGCCTGGGAGCAATGCCTGACAGAGAACCGATACTCAATAAATATTTGTTGGATAAATGAATAAGTGAGTGAATGAAGAGGCCTCAGATGGCCTTCCTCTGCCTCAAAACTGTACTTACCCTCTACTAGCATAGAAGTCTTTATATATACCTATCATATCAAACAAAAATGACTCAAGGCAGATTAAATTTTAAAATGACAGGCTCCAGCAGGCTCCAGCTTTAGAGAGTATCTTGATTGTTCATTACAAGAAGGATAAATTACTGTGTGAAAATAAATTTTTACAATAATGAAAATAACACCTATGTCTATATTCTTAAAATAAAATAGATTAAAATATAACTTAGTTTATATACACCAATCAAATTAAGTCAAAACCTAGAGGCAGTGGAAAGAGCTTTGGACTGGAAACCAAGAAACCTGGGTCTAGTCTTTGTTCTTCTTTGGCCAGTTCACCTACTTCTCTGGTTCTCAGGGGATTTAGACTCAGAGATCTTTGCTGTCCCTTCCAGCTCTCAGATTCATATCTAGCAGTTGAATTCTGTCAATCAGCTTTTTGGATAAAATCCATGGGTAACTAGTTGTTGGACTTAATTCAACTAATTGTTTTCAGAACAACTAGTCACTTGATAACATTTTGGGTTTGGTGCCAAACCAGTGGACACATATAGACATAGATTTAGATCACGTCTACATAGCTGAAGTTAGTTGAGTAATTAATGGGAAAATGGTAGCTGAATCCCTTAGAAAACAGTGCCAATCTTTCTCTTGGCACCAACAGCATGGCCTTCTATGTACAGGCCTAAATCATTGAAGAGATAGAAAGAAATAAAGGAAGCCCCACAGATACAAGAGGAAAAACAGGTGTGATCTGCCAGCTATCAACACATCCAGTCCCATTGTCAAAAAACACAGTATTTCCTTCCATGAGCGCCTGGCGCAGAAGTGTAATGAGATTTCTTCTCACCCTGCACTGTCTGGATGTGAAGCTTCCAGCTGTCCTCCCTAATCGTCATGCTCATTACATACTCTTGTCTTTTCCCCATCCTTCAAATGTACTCAGTTTCGATCTTCCCATGAAAATCATTCAAGTATGACAATTTCCAAAACGCTGTCTTTGTTTTTTAACCTGATCTTATTTTAAATGGCTGCTATGGTAAATACTTTTGGAAAGTAAACAACCATCGTCAGTATTTGTTTTGTCAGGCTGGCTTTTCTGAAAGATGGGCATGAGTGTATTTTATAGCTCATTCAGAAATTTCTACCCCAAAACCAGCACAACTTGTACAAGGAAAGGTCATGGAAGCTCCATAGACACATCCAAACTCCCTGAGGGACTGAATTGCTGGGGGGAGGGCTGTGGGGACCATGGTCTTGGGGAACATCTAGCTCAGTTGGCATAACACAGTTTATAAAGACAATGTTCTACATTCTACCTTGGTGAGTAGCGTCTGGGGTCTTAAAAGCCTGTGAGCAGCCATCTAAGATACTACACTGGTCTCATCCCTTTGGGAGCAAGGGAGAATGAAGAGAACAGGATACAAGGAGAAAATTAGTCCAAAGGACTAATGGACCACAGCTACTAAGGCCTCCACCGGACTGAGTCCAGTAGAGCTAGATGGTGCCCGGCTACCACCACTGACTGCTCTGACCAGGATCACGACAGAGGGTTCTGGACAGAGCTAGAGAAGGATGTAGAACAAAATTCTAACTCACAAAAAAAGGACCAGATTTACTGGCCTAAAGGAGACTGGAGAAACCCCAAGAGTATGGCCCCCAGACACCCTTTTAGCTCAGTGGTGAAGTCATTTCCCAGGTTCACCGTTCAGCCGGGGAGTGGACAGCCCCATAAAACAAATGGGACTGATGAGGTACAGCAGTCCAGGGACAAGGACCAAAAGGCAGAAGGGGACAGGAAAGCTGGTGTTAGGGAACCCAAGGTTGAGTAAGGATAGTGTCGATGTGTTGTGAGGTTGGTAACCATTGTCATAGGGCAACATGTGTACTAACTGTTAAATGAGAAACTATTTTGTTCTGTAAGCCTTCATCTAAAGTGAGAATAGCAGCACAATTGGAAGAGTGTAGTCGATGTCACTGAACTGTGCATGTAGAAATTTTTGAAATGGTGTGTCTTTGGCTATGTATATTTTCACCAAAAAAAAAAAAAAGGTGGAGAAGGGAGAGGGTTGACATGTTGTGGGGTTGTTAACCAATGTCATAAAACAACATGTGTACTACTGTTTCGTGAGAAACTATTTGTTTTGTAAGCCCTCACCTGAAGTACAATTAAAAAAAAAAAAAAAAGAAATTTCCACCCCAAGGGTAGAGGCAGACTTATGCTCCAGTCATCTCTGCAATAGAAATGTTAAAAAGAAAATTTCAAAATAAATTGACATAATCTTATAAGCAGGTTTAGTGGAAGGAGCAAAGTGACATACAAATGCATATAGAAAGATTCTATTTATGTTAAGTTTAAAAACAAGCAAACTAAACATATATTTTAGGAATACATACATAGATAATAAAACTATAGAGAAAAACAAAAAACGAAGGAATTATCACAAATATAAGAATACTGAGGAAGAGAGGGGTATGACAGCAGGGAAGAATGAGGTGCACGTAGGACTTTCCTGAGGCATCTGTGAAGATCTATATCTCAACACAGGTGATACATGCTAACTTTATAATTATTCTTTAAATAATATGTGTATGTCTTATATAGTCTTCTCTATGTATGATATTTTTCACAATAAAAAAATGAATTAACAGCAACTCTATTTTTTAAATGAATTTGACCTAGTATAACTTTCAGTTTGGAAAGACACTGGTATGAAAATATGGGAAGGGGACTCATACGCAAACAATTACGGGTTGCGTCACTAACGTGAACTGACTTGACAGCACCTGACAACAGCTGCAACACTAATGTATTGGTTTAGTATTCTTCGTCAACTGATAATCGGCTGTGTATAAAAAAAAGTGTGTTTTAAGAGGCTGAGGACTATATTCATTTACACTTTAATGCACTGTTTCAACAAACATATATTGAGAATCCCATTATGTGTCAGGCGTGGTATTAGGTGCTAGAGAAACAAAGATGAGTAAGATATGAGCTCTACTCTGGAAGAGCGCATGTTCTAATGGGGAAGACCTTTCCAATTCGCCACAATGACAGTCCCTGCCTGCCTTCCTTCCCTACTCTTCCTAGCTGGAGGCTCTGATGCTCTCCTTCTGCTGGCTCTCTGTCTTCAGTTTTCAAGCCAACTATCAGAACAGAGCTCTATTGGCAGCCTTGGGACCCATCCCTTGGTGGAGTGTGGAATTGATCATATTGTCAGACTCGGTATTCAGGAGGTTAGAGTGAGCCCTGGGCTTTTTACCCCTGTGATACTGACCCAGTCTTCTGGCCAGTCTCCCGTCCTAGCATTGGCCTTAAACTCCTCCAGCCAGCTGGTTGTCCACTGACTATGGCCCTGCTTAGATTTGAGTGATCTCTCAGCATCTGGACCCAAGATACCACCCCTATGTGGAGGAACACTGAAAGGCCTAGTGTCCCTCAGTGTCCTTCACTGGCTGGGCTGCCTATTGCTGAGACCCACCAACTGATGTCCACTGTATCCCCTCCTGCCTGCCCTCATGGGGGTCCAACCTGCAATGAGGCTAAATCACCCAGTTCCAGTCCTGCCGAGTTCTTACTCTCTTTCTACTGAACTGTCTGAGTAGTCTTTGCTCCCAAACAAAAAAAATTCATTGCCGTTGAGTTGATTTCAACTTATAATGACCCTGTAGGACAGAGTAGAACTGCCCCCATAGGGTTTCCAAGGAGCAGCTGGTGGATCTGAACTGCCAACCTTTTGGTTAGCAGCCAAGCTCTTAACCACTGTGCCACCAGGGCTCTGGCTTTGCTCCCAAACCTCCTAAAATCATGACAGCAATCATAAAACCAGGTGATAAATATAACAAGGGAGGTGCCTACAGAATGATAGGGAAGCACAGAGGAAGGACTGGGGATGGGGATGAAAGTGGAGGGAACATCTAAGCTGAGTCTTAATTAGAAGTTTGTCAGATGAAAGAGGAAAGGGATATTCCAGAAAGAGGGAACAGCTTCTTCAAAGGCATAAAGATGGGAGCAGGCTTGACCTGTTTGGAAAGCAATGAGAAGTTTTGTGTATTCAGCAAATGATCAGAGCAGAGAATACAAAAGTAGGTAAGGGGCAAATGAAGAAGGCTCTTAAATGTCCCGCTAGTAAAAATGTGCCCAATTTGACATGTATTTAATATCTTCCGATCACAAAAATGATGAAGTAACTGCCTGAAACAGATGAGTGCATTCTGTTGTTAAGGGATTAGTGTGAGTTCGCTCACTTTTATAATTTATAAGGCTTAGCTTTCTAGAAACCCTAAGTCCTTTTAGCACTATCATCCATTTCATTTCTTGGGTAGGTGACAGAAGAAGGAATAGCACCTGCCCAGATGCAGAGTAACTTTAATGGACTTACTTAAGGTCACCAAGGAAGGAGCACAGCAGATGCTCAAGAGACTACTGGTGAATGTATTTAAACTGAATTAAACAAAAACCTGATCCTTTGGGAAATCTCTTCTGCACACTAGCTTCTATTTCTTTGAGTGTCGGGACAGCTCTCTGTCCTGCACCCGGTAGGAAAAGCAGCTGTTCGGGGAGAGAGGACTTTAGCAGGGACAGTCCCAGGCGAAATGAGGACTGGCTGTTTTTTTGGCCCAACCATAATGAATGTTGACTGTAACTCTCACTGGCACTGCTGGAGTTTACACTATTCATTTCAAGGGCCTTCTGGCTGCCAGACCTCTTTACTGCCCAATGAGCCACATGGCCAATAGTGAATCATCAGAGACACACACGGACCTGTTCACCTCTCTGAATTACAGACACACTGACTCAACCAGACTCTGTTCAGAACAGAATGAGAGAGGGAAAAACATTAGGCCAGAGAGTAGAAATCAAAATGGAAGTTCTGGGGACAAATATAGAGTGGTTATAATAATAATGAAGGAAATAAAATATCTTGAGCTATTGATTTGCTCAATGACCTCCCCCCTTTTTTTTACCCCATTTTTACTTCTCTCAGAATTGTTGTTGTTAGGTGCTGTCGAGTTGATTCCAACTCATAGTGACCCTATAGGACAGAGAACTGCCCCACAAGGTTTCCAAAGAGCAGCTGGTAGATTTGAACTGCAGACCTTTATGGGCAGAACTGGAGTTGATGAGAACCATGTGATTTTAGAAGTCTCATTTCATTGGACTGAGCCCAGCATCACGTTTCATCAACTCTTTGTACCTCAGCTGTGCCCAAAGTCAACACCCCAACCTCGGAAGGAACTCTGCATTCTTATGGCACCATCATCATCAAGTTCGTTAGTAATAGCACTTGCTTCAAGACACTTTGATATAAAAAAAAGTGGGTGGGGGAAATCATTGAATAAGCAACCTTTGGGGATATTCCTTGGTCTACGGTGATCATTCTGGAGCTCATTAAACTCTTATTAGACATCAGCTTTGGCCTCCTTTAGGTCACAATTTATAGATTTATATGAATTTAGTTAGCATCATTTATTGAGTGCCTATCACATTCTCTACGCTAGAGTATACAAGGCAAACTGTGAGAAATTCAGGTTTTTCCATTTATCAAATGAGGATAATACTCATCTCTCAAAATGGTAATTAAATGACACAATAAATGTAGAACACCTCAGCACCTGATACAAAATCAGAGCTTAATAGTCATTTTCTTCATTTATGCAAATATAAACGTAAACAGATATACTTCTTTTCCCTCAAGGAACTCACAGTGTAAATTGTGCCTGCAATCACCGCAGGCTTCCAAAAGTACTAGGAACTAGAGATGAACAATAGCTACTCAATATATAATGAGCTCCGACTTACTGGACTGGTAAAGATTAGATGAACCTCCGAGACTATCGCCCTGAGATACTCTTTAAACTTGGAACTCAAACCACTCCCAGAGGTTACCTTTCAGCCAAATGACAGATGGGTCCATAAAATAATCGCTTGTGAGTACTCTGCTCCTCAAAATAATTGTCTAGATGAAAACAAATGGTTAACATTTACGCTAGACCAAAGATGAGAAGGCAAGGAGGGACAGGGAAGCTAGGTTAATGGAAACAGAACCACCAAAATGGAAATAACAAGAATGCTGATATACTGTAAGAATGTAGCCAATGTCACTTGGCATGGATTGAATTGTGTCCCCCAAAGATATGTGTATATATACGGCTAGGCCATGATTCCCATTACTGTGTGATTGTTGACCATTTTGTCATCTGATATGATTTTCCTATGAGTTGTAAATCCTACCTCTATGATACTAACTAGGTGGGATAGGTGGCAGTTATGTTAATGAGGCAGACTCAGTCTATAAGATTGGATTGTGTCTTGAGCCAACCTCTTTTGAGATATAAAAGAGAGAAGTGAGCAGAGAGATAGGGTGACCTCATACCACCAAGGAAGCAGCACTGGGAACAGAGCATGTTCTTTGGACCCTGAGTCCCTGTGCCTGAGAAGCTCCTAGTCCAGGGGAAGATTGATGATAAGGCCCTTCCTCCAGAGGTAACAGAGAGAGAAAGCCTTCCCCTGGAGCAGACGCCCTGAATTTGGACTTCTAGCCTACTAGACTGTGAGAAAATAAATTTCTCTTTGTTAAAGCCATCCATTTGTGGTATTTCTGTTATAGCAGCACTAGATGACTAAGATATCACTGAATAAGATATATAGAACTGGTTAAATGAGAACCTAATTTCCTGTGTAAACTTTCACCAAAAACAAAAATATTTAAAAAAAAGATTGAAAAAAATAAATATATATCATGGGCTCTGTGAGCAACGACCCCTATTCAAGAGCTCTGAGACTGAGAACCCTAGGAAGCTTTTTCCTGCATGTGTTCTAGATCCTAACTCTACTGCCACATTTAGATGTTAAAATAAAAGAAAGTTGTGGGATATTTTTAATTTAAGTATAATAGATCAATAGGGACACTAGGAAGGTGCTGTCAAGTGATCATAGATGTGAACAATAGCTCTGGCTTCAAAATTTGTAGTGTAGAAAGCAATTTTAATTACAATTTATAAAGGACAGAGAGAGAGAAAGGCAGAGAGAGCAGTGTTTCCTGGCATGAGGTTGTGTTGTGTTTACTACAGGAAGTTGCTACAACAGACAAGCAATTGATCCCGCTCTGCTCCCCACTGACAAAGCAGATGCCAAGTGGCAGTCACCTGTGCCAGGGAAAAACTGCTGCCATCAATTGGTCCTTTCTGTAGTTTTGAGTGGAACTGTAACCTCAACTCACAAGAAATTGCCTTTGTCAAAAACAACTGCCATTGCCTTCTTTCCGTTTTTATTTACCTGGCATGATTCCCACTTGGTCGTGGTGAATTTTTTTTTTTTTTTTGGTATGTTGTTGAATTCTATTGGCTAGAATTTTATTGAGGATTTTTGTGTCAATGTTCATGAGAGATATTGGTCTGTAATTTTCTTTTTTTGTGATGTCTTTACCTGGTTTTGGCATCAGGGTTATGCTGGCTTCATAGAATGAGTTTGGAAGTATTCCATCCTTTTCTGTGCTCTGAAATACCTTTAGTAGTTGTGGTGTTAACTCTTCTCTGAAAGTCTGGATGTTCTGCCCTTCACCGAAAGTGATATGTTTAAGTCTCCTACTATTATTGTGGAGCTGTCTATCTCTCTTCAATGCTGTTAGAGTTTGTTTTATGTATTTTGGAGCCCTGTCGTTGGGTGCATACATATTTATTATGATTATGTCCCCCTGGCATATTGACCCTTTAATGATTATGTAGTGTCCTTCCTTATCCTTTGTGGTGAACTTTAAAGTCTATTTTGTCAGAGATTAATATTGTCACTCTTGCTCATTGTTGATTGTTGTTTGATTTTTTTTTTTTTTTTTGAGTTTTAGTTTGTTTGTGTCTTTAAGTCTAAGGCGTGTCTCTCGTAGGCTACACGCAGACGGATAGTGTTTTTTTATCCATTCTGCCACTCTCCGTTTATTGGGGCATTTAGTCTATTTACATTCAGTGCAATTATTAATAGGTATGAGTTTAGTGCTGGCATTTTGATGTCTTTTTCTGTGTGTTGTTGACAGTTTCTTTGTTCCACTTAATTTTCCGTGCTGAGTTATTTTCCTTTATGTATTTTCTTTTCATCTTTTTCATTGTTGTTGATTTTCTATTTGCTGAGTCTTTATGTTTTTCTTGTTATTTATTTTGATGTGTAGGACTGTTAGTTTTCTTTGTGGTTACCTTAATATTTACCCCTATTTTTCTAAGTTTAAACCAATCTTTTATTTCTTTATATCGCCTTGACTTCCTCTCCATATGAAAGATCTATGACTACCTTTTTTAATTCCTCTTTTTTGTTTTAATGTTGTCATCTTTTACATATTGACTCTCGTTTCCCCATTTTCAGTGTTTTAGCTTTATTTTTGTGACTTCTCTATCAGGGTTGATATCTGGTTGCTCTGTTCTGTGTTCTAGTCCTGGGTTGTTAGCTGATGTTACTGATTTTCTAACCAGAGGACACCCTTTAGTATTTCTTGTCATTGTGGTTTGCTTTTTACCAATTCCCTAAACTTACGTTTATCTGGAAATGCCCTAATTTTGCCATCATCTTTGAGGGACAGTTTTACTGGATATATAATTCTTGGCTGGCAATTTTTTTCCTTCAAGGCTTTATATATGTCATCCTATTGCCTTCTTGCCTGCATGGTTTCCACTGAGTAGTCCGAGCTTATTCTTATTGACTCTCCTTTGTAGATGACTTTTTGTTTATCCCTAGCCACTCTTAAAATTCTTTCTTTATCTTTGGTTTTGGCAAGTTTGATTATAATATGTCTTGGTGACTTTCTTTGGGGATCTACCTTGTGTGAGATTTGATTAGCATCTTGGATAGACATCTTCTCATCTTTCACAATACCAGGGAAGTTTTCTGCCAACAATCTTCAACAATTCTCTCTGTATTTTCTGTTATCCCTCCCTGTTGTGATACTCCAATCACTCGTAAGTTACTCCTCTTGATAGAGTCCCACATAATTCTTAGGGTTTTTTTTAATCCTTTTATCTAATTTTTCCTCAAATAAGTTGGTATCAAGTGCTTTATCTTCAATCTCACTAATTCTGACTTCCATTGCCTCAATTCTGCTCCTATGACTTTCTATTGAGTTGTCTAATTCTGAAATTTTGTTAACCTTCTGGATTTCTGTTTGCTGTCTCTCTATGGATTCTTGCAGCCTGTTAAATTTGTCATTGTGCTCTTGTATAATCTTCTTAAGTTCTGTTATTGCTTGGTCTGTGTGTTCCTTGGCTTATTCTGCATTTTGCCTGAACTCCTTCCAGATACCTTGAAGAGTTCTGTATATTAATCTTTTGTATTCTACCTCCAGTAATTCCAAGAAGTTCTCTTCCCCCAGAAAATTTCTTGATTCTATTTTTTTGGGAGCTTGCTGAAGCCATTATGGTCTGCCTCTTTATGTGATTTGATATTGACTGTTGTCTCCGAGCCATCAAGTTGTTATATTTATTCCTGTTATGTTTGCTTACTGTGTCCTAGCTTCTTGTTTTGTTTTGATATGCCCAAATAGGCTGCTAGTATGAGCTAGTTTGATTATTGGTGCCTCTGAAACTCTAACGTCCTCTCACCAGGTCTGTTACTAGGTATGTGAGTCCTGGAGTCCATTTACTTTTCTTATATAGATTCAGCTCAGGTGTCCAGATAGTCAGACACCAAGTGTGTGGTGCAGGCTCTCACCTATAGTCCTAGACGGGCAGGGGTGATTGGAGTGGGCACAGTTATTGCAGTAGGGGGTCACGCACTGAGCAAGGCAGGGGGCTGATGGTGTCTAGGAGGAAAGCATGTCCCTGTTCCCTAGAATGCGTAGGTGGGTGGGTTTTGCAGCCAGAATATGGGTATCCAATGCTGTTAGCTGTAAGGACTGGGAGGCACTACTTATTTTTGGACCCCTGTCACAGGTAGCTAGGTGGCGCAGGTGGAGCCACCCGTCCTCAGACCCCTGATGTGGGTAGGTAAGGACCCTGCTTAAGGGAAGAGCGATATCAAATATTATGAACTTGCCACTCCACTCCATATAACTGATACAGTGAAGTTAGGCTTCAGGTATATACCCTGTTGTACTGTGCTAATGAGGGCCTATTCTGTTGAAATGGGCCCACACAAGTCTATGCAGGGGTGAAAGGCATGCAAAGTCCATGGACCCCTTATTCCTGTGCCTAGGCAAAGGTGCTGTGCCTGCTCTGAGTTCCCGGCTTAGGGGAGCTGGCATATTATTTTTTCCTGTTTGTTAATTTGTACCCTCTCCAAGGCCGGGAGAATGGCTCAGGGCACGTGATGGGTCCTACTTCAGGCCCAGGGGATGGGGCAATCGCTGATGCCTGCCAGGGACCCAGAACAGAGTGGGGAGGGAGCAGGTAAGTGGGAGAGAGGTTCTTCCCAAAAGGGGTGGTTTTTGATCTGTCCAGTAGGTTAAATGCATGTACTTATCTTTTGGCGATTGAGCGTCGCTTTTCACTGGCTCTGGAGGTCTGACCACACTCTCCGTTGCTCGATCTTCCAACATGGAAAATGCGTGCTGAACACCACTGCTTGCCTTCAGCCCATGCCAGCCAATCCAGCCCGTAAGGCGCTGACTCCCACTGGGTCCAGTCTGGCAGCTCCTCACTGCTTCTGAACCATCTGTCCCTCCCCATGCCACTCAGTCCGATTTCTCAACCTTGCCTTTGATGCTCAGGGTTCCTAGATTGTCATATATAATCAAATCGCTTGTTTTTTCAGGTCTTTGTTGTAAGAGGAACCACCGGAAGCATCTGACTACTCCACCATCTTGGCCTCGCCTCCCAAGGAGTTTTTAGATCAATGTCCTAAACCTCAGAAGAATAATTGAGTTATTAGCATATTCATGAAGCAACATTTCTCCTCTTATGAATATGTTAATGATACCTTCTCCTAGTCCTTCAACAACTCCGTCTGGCCTTAGATTTTTTGTTGCTGCTGTCTTCTCTCATCTAGGAACCACTCTGTTGCTCCACCTACTTCCCTTGTTCTTAATCCCCCTCTGAGGAATCTTTCACCTCTCCTATGGTTTCTCTGCACCTGAAGGCACAGGTGTGTGTTTACTGTAGAATGTATAAGGATATTATCTTGCTTTTATTAGGAAAACATGGAAAAGGAGATATTAAGCAATGATTATCTTGAGGCAACATACATGAATTTTAAAAGCAAACTGAAATTTATTTTACTTTTTGTACTCAATCCCTTCTGAGAACATTTGCTTATAGAGTAAATTTCTATAAATTGAGTCTCAAATGCAATATTTTCACATTGACTTGCATTATTTAAAGAAATTTGACAGTGCCAGATAGTAACATGATATTTTGAGAGTTAATGTAGTAAATATATGCCCAAGAGCTACATCTTTACCAAAAGAAGTATTAACAGAAATATGTCAATAAATTCTTCCAGGAACATATGCTCAGTATGTATTCTTCTGATGGTTACTAGGATGCATTTTCATTGAATGAATTGGTCCTAAGTTAGATATTCCTATATATAGATGGTCCCATCTTGGGAATGACTATGAAGTCTCAAAGGGCCTGCTAACTATACCTCTGTGTTCTGAAAGAAGCAGCTTCATGTCATATTTTGTGGTTTGTAAAGCCATCTACTTAGACTAAATTAACCCTTTTCTATTGGCCAAGGAGTCCTTGGGTGGCACAAATAGTTAAGTGCTTGACTACTAGCCGAAAACTTGGCAGTTCAAACCCACCCAGAGGCACCTTAGAAGACAGCCCTGATCATCTGCTTCTGAAAGGTCACAGCCTTGAAAACCTATGGAGCAGTTCTACTCTGCATATATGGGGTCACCATTAGTTAGAATCAAACTGAGGGCAAATAACAACAACATATTGGCTGTATTTGACTGGATCAGGGGTTGGTGTGTGGATCAAAAGCTACCCAACAAAAATGTTCCTTATTGGATTATGACCCATTCACCCAATTGGATCTTCTGTTTGGAGAAGGTGAAGTTATGAGGAGAAGTATAATAACTTAGCATGGAAGAGAATCTCTGGAATCAGCCCTGGTACTTATAAAGCAGCAGTTATGGCCCTACAATAATTCCTCATTACTTGATGCACCTGATACAGTTAAACTTATACAGTACTTAGGATTTTTTCATTTTGCTCTAAAATTTTCCTAATAAGTGTCACTATGATGGAGTGAGGTCCCTGGGTGAAGCAAATGGTTTTCGCTCAACTACTAACCTAAAGGTTGGAGGTTCAAACCTACCCAGTGGTGCTGTGAAAGAAGAGCTATCTGTTTCTGTCAAGACCACAGCCATGAAAACTCTATGCAGCAGTCCTACTCTGCAATGCATGGGACTACCATATTTGGAATCAACTTGATGGCAACGGACTTTTTTTTTTTTTTAATGATTCAGTGTGGTAGACAGCCTCAGTAATGGTCTCCAGTGATTCCCCACCTCCTAGTATTCACACCCTGGTGTAATCTCCTCCCCCTTGAGTATGGGTTGGCATTGAAGTTACTTCTGCTCAACAGAATACAGTATAAATGATGAGATGCCACTTCCGAGATCAGGCTATAAAGACTGCAGCTTCTGTCTTGGGTTTTCTGTCAGTTCACATGCTCTGAGGAAAGCCATGTGGTAAGCAGTTTTACGGAAAGGACCACATGATGAGGTCCTGATGTCTCCTGCCAACAGCATATGAATGAGCTTAGAAACCGATCCTCCAACCCAGTCAAGTGTCAGATGACTACTTCCCAGCTTGACACCTTGATTGGAGCCTCCTGAGAGACTCTGAGCCAGAACTCCCCAGCTAAGCCACTCCAGGATTCCTGACTTACAGAAACTACGAGAGAGCAAAGATTTGTTTATTGTTTTAAGCTTCTCTGTTTTGAGATAATTTGTTATTCAGCAATAGATAACTAATACAGTGAAACATGTGAAAGCCGGAACTGGACGGGACTGCCTTGTTTTTCCGTGTCTCGCAAGGTTTCTACCTTTGACAGGGTGCAGTCTTACCACTTTTCAGTCACTCTCTATTAGTGGAAAATATTTGAGTTTTCCTTCTCTGACAGGTTTCCACCCTACACAGGTTCCCACTTTCACAGGTTTCACTGTATCTGAAGGGATAGACTTATACAGACTGTGGCAAACTATACCCTGCTGGCCAGCCACCTGTTTCTGTAAATAAATACATTCATTTATGTACGGTCGGTGACTGCTTGTACACTGTAATAACAGGGTTGAGTAGTTGTGACAGAGACCGTATAGCCTGCAAAGCCTAAACTGTCTACTATTTGCCCTTTATAGAAAAACTTTGCTGATTATTAATAAACTTGATTTGAGATAGACAAGAAATACTGATTTTGATGTGGAATCCAAGAGAGTAACCCAATTTCTTCTTTTTACAGATTAAATAATTTCAATAACTGTGGCTTTAAGAAATAGGTAAGCTGTCTAGAGAAGGCAGTGGCGGTTCAGCGGTAGAATTGCCACCTTCCATGTGGGAGACCCAAGTTCGACTCCTTCACGCACAGCCTCAACCTGTCTATCAGTGGAGATTTGCATGTTGCTATGACGCTGAACAGGTTTCAGTGGAGCTTCCAGACTAAGACAGATTTAGGAAGAAAGGCCTGGAAATCTACTTCCAAAAAATCAACCAATGAAAACCCTATGAATCACAGTGGTCTGATCTACTACCGATCGTGAGGATGGTACAGGACTAGGCAGTGTTTCGTTTCATTTTGCGTGGGGTCACCACGAGTTAGGAATGACTTGACGGCAGCTAATAACAACAACCTGACTAGAATCATGCAATTAATGGTAAAGCTGGACAAGAAATCCAAGTTTCCTAGGTCCCAATCCAGTAGTCTCTTCAATGAACCATACCACCTCTCCCAGGAAGCCACCAAAATACACGCATTGCTTTATCATGAGTTTCTTGTGTTACCTTAAATAAGTCTCTGCCAGTCCCTTTACATAGTTTCTTTTGACAGTATAACAGTCATTTACAGTAGAGATAACAATATAGTCAATAACAGTATAGATAGCCATTTTATTTGATACATTTAAGCTTATTCAAAGCTGTATGAAAAAGGAAGATGACAGATCATTAAAAGACCTGTAGAAAGGATCACCTAGCACTGAGAATAGTTCCTTAATTTAATTTCACTATTTTCACTCTTGGTTGGGGGATGCACGGCTGAAGTGGCAAGCTGAACAATGTGTACTTATTTTCAAAAATTACCTGACGAATTTGTGTATAAATACTTTTATGAGAGAAAGCAATTTGACTTCCTGAGCCTATGGCAGACATTGTTAATCAAACACAGCATTCTTTCCCACTGAACCTGGATGCAGTCTCAGAATTCTTCTCAACACAGTGCTTCAGGTAACTGCCATCATTCAGCTAACGCTGGCACTTGAGCTGAAATTCAGGTGCCTTCTCTGATGTAGGTAACAACACCTTTCCACAACAGTAGTCTCTAAGCAGCAAATGTTGGTATAAGCTGGTTTCAGATCCCTTTTTAAGATTGATTAGCTGCTGAAGTACTGAAAGAACTTACCTTCTACCTATTTAACTCTAAGGCAGCCACAGGCATACATGTGAAGGACAGCACTAATAGCACAATGTATTTGAGAAAGGATTTGTGATTGTGGCTTAAGTTTACTTCACAGTTCAACTAAAGCACAACTTCCTCTATGAAACTTTTCCTATGTTTTGGTTTGCCTGAGCAGTCCCTGTTTGTGCCTCTTAATAACCAAACCAAACCAAATCCGTTGCCACTGAGTCGATTCCAACTCACAGTGACCCTACAGGACGGAGTAGAACTGCCCCACAGGTTTCCACGGAGTAGCTGATAGATTCAAACTGCCAACCTTTTGGTTAGCAGCCAAGCTCTTAACCACTGCACCACCAGGGCTCTTACCCTGCCATAATTATTCTCAATAGTCTCCTGATCTGTATGAGAAACTGTATGGTCATCCTATTGGTGATGCAATTTGGAAGAGACCTCTCCCTCCTCTAAAACTTTTGTAGTACTTAATAGTTCTCATGTGACAAATTACTTAATTTGTATAATAACTACTTTTAGTTATAATTTATGCCCCTACAACCTACTTTCCAGTCTGGACTACAAACTATTTGAGGGCAGTTGTGTTTTGCTATACATGTATCTACATCCAATTAACGTTTTAATCCCTCGTACCTTATATGTACTAGACACAAAGAAGGCATTTGTTGAATTAACAAATGCTTGAAATTATAAGATCACTAATAGCTAGAACTATTACTCGCTTCAGTAACCTCACAGAGGCGCAGAGCTTTGGACATCATAGATGCTTTATAAGTGTTGTTTGAATGAATGAATGAACAAATGAATAAATACTCACAGTCCATTTTCTTGACTTTACTGTTCAGTATTTCTCATAATGTCCCTCACAACATTATAGAAGATACACTGGCAAAAGTTCATGAATTGAAGTATCAATTACTATGTACAAAACAAGAGCAGAGCAGCATATGCCACGGGGCAGAATGCTTTCTTATTTCCTGGTATTTGAGTGGTTGACTGAAAGACAGTTAAATCTCTTTGTCTGTGTATCTTGGTGTGGTTATTAATAAACACTGGGTCAACGGCAACCAATGCCTGAAGACAGCATAAAGCTGATGCCTTCCTAAGGTCCAGTTGGTCCATCCAGAAAATATATTTTGACAAGATAGGTCTCAGAATACGAACCATGAAAGGAGATCACCAAATTGAGTCTATAGGGGCCAAGGAATTGAAGGTTTACCTTGATATCAAAATATGGGGAATTCTCAAATGGAGAAACTAAGGCTGAGAGGCCACATGAATCAGTACTTATTGGAGTCATAAATATATCCTGGAGAATACTTCTCCTGACAGAACTTAGCTACATTCCTCAAATTTCAGTTTTCACATTTAGCATGTGATCTAGCCCGTTCCAAATATCACTCTCAGCTTCAAACCATTATTTACAGCCATTGACCTCTGTTTACCGAGCTTTTTTTAAGTCTGCTCAAATTGCCAGATGAGTCATTGTAACTGAGTAGACGCCCTGAGAAGGAGCACCTCCTCAGGTTCCTATGGAGTTTACTTTGACTTGAGGCCTTCTTCACAACCATAGTTTACTCAGAAGTAGACCTAATCATTGCCCTAAATCTCTATTTAGACACAATATAAAGGCTCTAGATATCTGAGTCCCAGGGTAATGCAAAGAGTTAACACGTTAGGTTGCTAACCAAAATACTGGAGGTTCAAGTCCACCCAGAGGTGTCTTGGAAGAAAGGCCTGGAAATCTACTCCTAAAATATCAGCCTTTAAAGACCCTACTCTGACACACAGGGGGTCACCATAAGTCTGAGTCTACTTGATGGCAGCTGGTGGTGGTGGTAGACACCTGAGGAGTCCCTTGAATGAACCTTGTCAGGGAGGAAGTTAGGAAAGAAATTTGATCTCAAAGGATTTATTTAGTTTTTAGCTATCTTTCAAGTTTTTGTATGTAATATCTGAAGTCATTCAAAAGGCTTTAAGGAAGGCTGACCTAACACCAGATCCTGCTATAGTTCAGTACATGACCCAATTAAAAGAGCCTTCATGTCTTTAGGGAAATTGCTTAGGCGAACCCTCCATGTCACAATGGGTGGGCCTATTTGATCTCCATTTTACTCCTATTAAAACCTGGTATGTTAAGAAACCAGCTCACAGTTGATGAAAAGAAAATAAAGACAAAAGTGCCTTTATATTCTAATTTTTATTCCTCCTCTCATCCCCTCTTTCCCTGCACCATTCAACCACTCTCTCTCCTTTGTCCAATCTCTAGGATAGGTAACGACTTACTCAGTCTTCAAAGCAGAAGAATACTGCCTGCTCTGGGAGAAGGATAGGGTTTTCTCAGCCCACTCATCATTGCAATTTTTCCTTATTTCCCAATTTCTCCTCTGTGGCAATTGCCATGAAGCATGGGCACAGGCTGTTTGTTCTTTTTAAACTGGGACTTGCCTGCTGCTCTCTATGCCAACTGCAAAGAGAGATGCTGCTTGGTCACCAAGCCAGCAGCCTCCCAGGGGGCTAGCCATGGACACTACAGAGTCAGCCCATTCTAATCACCTGGGAGTCACATTACTTTGCTAACAGGCCCTGGGCTTTATTCTTATTCTGAACTTTTCTTCCCACCATCTTTTGATCATCTTTCTTATTTTTCTTCTTCTCCAGGTTCATATAGTCTCTTAACAACTCTATTATGTGAAGCTAGTAAACCAGATAAGCACATGAACACAGAGGCAAAGGAGTCTACTAAGGAATCTGTAATTTCAAACTTCTCTTTCTGAGGTTCAAAAGATAGTTTTGAGGCCATGGAATAAACCAGAGGCATGGAGGGAAGTGAAGAAACTGAGGCAGGAATCTAAACATAGTGTCCTCTGCCTTCTTTCTAACAGTTTGGGTAGTTGGGTACAGTAGAAAAACAACTAGGTGGCAGATGACCTCTCCTTGGGTTATCTAATCAGACAATCAACTACCTCTGTGACTTGAGACAAGTCTGTTCATCTGTAAAATACAATAAAAGAGTTGAACTAGATGATCTCCATGGTCCAGCGGTGACATCCTATCACTCTGAATTCAAGAAGGCTCACTGTGTGATCCAGACTTCATCTTGGTTGCATCTCAGCAGTAGCTGTTTTCAGAACTGCTTTCTTTCACAGCAGCTTGTGAAAGAAGGTGATAGGATTAGACTCATGAGGTTCTTCTCATTTCAGCAATGAATACTGACTGAAAAGAGGCTATTTTAAATGATCTCCACCTTCCTCAAGTTCATACTCTACCAGCAATCCTCTCCTCTCAAGAGACAACTGCCTTCCTCTTTTAGGCTACCAGGCAAAACCTCCATCAAATCCCTGCCCTCATGCCAACAACCGATATATCTCCATCTATCTTCACCTCCTTCCCTGCAGTCTCAGAGAAAGTTGTGTCCTTTCTTCAGTCCATGGCCACCCCTGTTACCTGGTTCTGAATCCCTTCCTCTCCGGCCTGCACAAAAGGGTTACTCTATTGATTATTTTTCCTCCTTAAAACTTTTCCAGCATAAAATTATTCCAACCATGCTCTAAAAGGTAGAAATTGAGAACATTAAGAAACCTTTTTCTTTTGCTTAGAAGCAGATGCAAGACTGATTCTTTAAGAGAATGTTAGGTTTTTGCATAAGGGTGTTGTTGAGGATGTTGATCTTTGCACTACACAGCTACCTTTATATGTTGTCCCCTGGGAGAAATTTCTGTTTGTATGTTTGCATATGTTAACTGCTCTCTTGAGCAGCTGGCTTGTTTTCATCTTGTAAGTAGAGTGAGCCTTATAACTTATCCTGCCTTCCTCTTCGAATTGATTCTGAGAAGTTCAGAGTAAAATCTGTGGTCTAACTCTAGCACTCTACTATATGCACTTGTTTTGCATACTGACCTCATCACAGATTTAACCTTTCCCTTCTATCTTCAGCTCTCATTTTCCCTCTGTTTCCTCTTTGTTATCTGTATGTTTCTTATTTTAAACTGTTGTATCATATGAAAATATAAATGCTACCTTAAGTACAACTATCAACAAGGTGTGGTATAACTAAACACCTAAACAAATGAAAGAAACATTTCTTTTGGAGACCTTTTATTTAGAAATATGTATACAAAATATATGAAGATTTCTATAGCCATAGAAATAATGTCCAAATATATAAGAAAGAAAAACTAAACAAGGCATTGGAATAAGACTTAGAAAAGGACTCCTTCAATTTGAGCTTAGTATTGACCACAGTGAGTTCTTGAAATAAGGCAATCCACTCAAATTAGTCGTAGGAAGATGTTGTAACCACTTCCCTGAGAATGCTAAAGAGAGGACAGACCAGCACTGCATAGACCATCCTCACTATGTGTCCATATCAAAACTAACTGTGATTCACTAGGCTACTAATAAAAGAAACAAATGGGATTTTATCTATTTGCTGACCAAGGAGCTAGGCTTGTACAAGGACATACCAGAATGAGAAAATTAAAGATGTGGGGTTTTTTTTCCATTATAGTAAAATCTATGGAAAAAGGATAGACCAAACTATTGAACAGAAGATTTCTGTGTAATTATACAATATATTTAACTGAAAATACTATGCTCCACATGGAGTCATTTCTGAATAATTGTCCTCCGAATATTGGACTGTGAATACACCAGGATGCTTGCTGCCCTACTTCCACAGTTAAAGGGTAGGCCATTGAATAAACAGCCATTAATGTTGCCGTTAATATCCTAAATCTACTTATATGCCAGATGCCAATCCTCTGTTGATTTTACTGCCTGTGTAATACACTCTGCCTTATGGTCTCTACTATCCATCTTTTAAGAACAACCTCAGATCACATCCCTTCCTCCATTGAGCTCATCCAGTGGGGAACCACTGAATGTGTAAGTGATTCTTAGAATGATTGTTCTGATGTCATTGTGCAGAATTAATTTCTGGAGTAGGGTGGGGAGAAGCTAAGCAGAAAGACAAGTTGGTTAGTTACTGTAGACATCCAGACTTAAGGGGCAAAAGACGATTAGAGATAGCACTCGACTATTCTGCTCAGTATTCTTGAGGACAAGAATTAGATCTTATAGCTTATTTGGATCCCTACAGCCTGCTACTGGATCAAAAGTACAGTAGTCAATGACTAAATGTTTGTTAGAAACTGAATTAATAAATGAACAGGCCTACGAATGAATAGAAGAATGAGATGCAAAAGAGGCCCTTGTGACCCTTTTTTTATATTTCTCTGTTTATGCTGTCTTCTCAATCAAGCAAGGAAAAGTTGAAAACCCATACTTGAAGAGGAACAGGGCCATTTTGCCATCCTGATCATCACCACCACTCTCCTCCCAAAACCTTGGATGTGTACCAGGTTGTTGATGTTCCTCATAAAACTTGCTGCCCAGAACTGAGCAGGGACTCCAGACCTAGTCTCACCGGGGCTGTGTCTAGTAGACGCATCTCCTTCAGCAATCTGGACACTCTATTTCTTTTTAATGGGGTCCAAGTTGGTTGGCATATTTTTAGCAGCCCCATCACACTTTTGCTTCATTTGGAGGTTACAGCCACCTAACACCCTAGATTATTTTTACATTGACTGCTATAAACACAGGCCTCTACCATCTGTGGTTTACACATTTTCATTATAGTAGATCTATGGAAAAGGTGTAGATAAAACTATTGAACAAAAGATTTCTGTTAACTACAAAATATATTTAACTGAAATTATTATGTCCCACACGGAGTTAGTTCTGAATAATTGTCTAATATTGCTCTTTGAATGAACCATAATGCTTGCTGGCCTATTGCCAAGGTTATATCCTAGATTACAAGTTCTACCCTGTAAATTTTCATGGTATTATGTTGAGCTCAGCATTGAATCCTTTTGACATAATTGTGAATCCCTACTCTGTCACAGTCGTTAGTGCTATGAACCCCCAGCTTTGCAGCATTCATTAGTAGACAATTCTGAGTATGGGCCCTGGTGGCACATGGTTAAGCACTTGGCTGCTAACCAAAAGGTTGGTAGTTCAAACCCACGACTTGCTTCATGAGAGAAAAGACCTGGCAATCTGCTCCTGTAAAGATTACAGACCAAGAAACCCTCTGGGGAAATTCTACTCTGTCCTACAAGGTCGCTATAAGTCAGAATCAACTTGACAGCACACAACAACAACTAGGTATTAAGCATGGTTGGTAGGCATAGACCTCTCTGAACAATACATCTTTTTGAAAGCACAGCAGAGAAGAGATGCATATTGGACTCAGCTTTCTATTTCTACACTCATACATGAAAGAGGCCCAGAGAAAAGAGGACACAGATTCCTTAAGGTCTCATGCTTTTTGGTTCAGGATGAATCCTTATTTCTGTAGAAAGCATGATCTTGCCTCTTTAAATTCCACACCTAAGTGAATCTTTTCACCTGCTTGATGTCTCCTTGAGGATGTCCTCCATCTCTTCAAACTCATCACTGAAATGTCTCACCAAACATTTTCATTTATTAAGTATTTTCGATTCACAAAGTACTTTCAACAAGCATTATCTCATTTGAACTTCACAATATCCCTTTGAGGTAGACAGAGCAGTCAGGTACTTCTCTACCTTCCTCCACTGATGTCATGCCACTGCTTGTGTCATGCTACTGCTCAAGCCCTGCTTTAGCCTAACTCATTTAGAGTAAAAGCTAAAAACCACACAGTGACCCAGTGGGATCCATGTGACCTGCCCCCACCAAAGAAGCTCTGCTTAACTCACTTTTCTCCAGCCACATCAGCTCCTGGTTGTTCCTGCTGCCTGAAATAATCTCCCAGAATTCATGTGGCTCACTGCTTTACTTCTTCCTTCAGCTATCTGTCAAATGCTCATTTGTCTTAGTTGCCTAGTGCTGCTGTAACAGAAATACCGCAAGTGGATGGCTTTAACAAAGAGAAATTTATTATCTCACAGTCTAGAAGGCTAGAAGTCTGAATTCAGGGTGCCAGCCCCAGGGGAAGGTTTTCTCTGTCTGTCAGCTCTGGAAGAAGGTCCTTATCTCCATCAACATCTGTTGGCCCAGTGTTCCTTAGAGATCTTCATGCATCTTGGCATCAATCTTCCCCTGGGTCTAGGAGGTTCTCAGTGCAGGGACCCCAGGTCCAATGGACACACTCTACTCCTGGCTCTTCTTTCTTGGTGGTAGTGAGGTCCGTCCTCTCTGCTAGCTCCTCTCTCCTTTTAATTCTTGTAAGATAAAAGGTGTGATGCAAGGAAGGTTGTGACTTGAGTAAGGGTATGACTTAAGTAAGAATGTATCTTGAGTCAGGTGGTAGCTTGAGTCATGCCCTTTAGTAAGGGTGTGACTCAAGATACATGCCACACTAATCCTGTTTAGAATTTACAACATGTAAAATGGAGGAAATTAAACAGTACTGGGAATGATGGCCTAGCCAAGCTGACACATATTTTGGGGGGACACAGTTCAATCCATGACACTACGTTTTCAGTAAGTCCTTTCTTGGACATCCTTTTTTTTTTTTTTTTTTTTTTTTAATTTTTTTTTATTGTACTTTAGGTGAAGGTTTACAGAACAAATAGTTTCTTATGAAACAGTCAGCACAAATATTGTTTTATGACATTGTTTAACAATCCCATGACATGTCAACACTCTCTCTTCTCGACCTTGCAGGGACTTTTTTTTTTTTTTTTTGGTGAAAATATACTTAGCCAAAGATACACCATTTCAAAAATTTCTACATGTACAATTCAGTAACATTGATTACGTTCTTCCAGTTGTGCTGCTATTCTCACTATCCTTTTCCAAATTATTCCATCACCATTGTCTTCAACTCACTGTCCCTTAGGCTTCCATCAAATCTTTTGAGTTGCTGTTGTCAATTTGATCTCACATAGATAATTTTTTATTGTTGTGGTTATTGTACTTTAGATGAAGGTTTACAGAACGAAATAGTTTCTCATTAAACAGTTAGTACACAGATTTCCCTATGACAATGGTTAACAACCCCATGACACATCAACAGTGTCCTTACTCAATCTTGGGTTCCCTATCACCAGCTTTTCTGCCCCCTTCTGCCTTCTAGTCCTTGTCCCTGGACTGCTATGCCTCATTAGTCCCATTTTATTTTAGGGGGGCTGTCTTGGACATCCTTTATGCTGCTTCCACAGCTAGCACTCCTTGTTCCTCTTACTCTGCTATATTACTT
Organism: Dugong dugon; assembly: GCA_030035585.1. NCBI lineage: Eukaryota > Metazoa > Chordata > Mammalia > Sirenia > Dugongidae > Dugong > Dugong dugon. The sequence continues at coordinate 38,748,221 of CM057469.1, read as the reverse complement.
TCCACAGTACTTATCACCATCTGGCATACAATATATTTACTTATTTGTTTATTGTTTGCTCCTTCACACTAAACTGTAAGCTCCATGAAAGAAAGGACATTTTTTGTTCACTGCAGTGTCTGCAGTGCCCAAAACAGTGCCTGGCACAGAATAGGTGCTCATTAATATTTGTTAAATATGAATGAGCAAATGGTTAAATTGTGTGACTAGGTTGGAGCTAGGGCTAGAATCTAGTTTTTCCAATTTCTAGTTTTCTAGTTCTTTTCACTATGCCCCAATAATTTCCCTACATCGTTTTCAGTCCATTACCCTTTCCTGCCTAGATTATTGCAATAGTTTACTAACTTATATTCCTGCCTCCAGTTTCTCTGACTGACAACATTAATTCTACATACTGCCTACGAATTAGTCTTCAGGAGAATTACTCATATATTCAATGGCTTCCGACTTCTGTTTCTGGTAGTAAAGAGTTTAGAAGCTCTGATCACCCCTCCACTGGAAAAAAAAAAAAAGCAAAAACACCACATGTTGTTGTAGTTAGGTGCCGTCGAGTCATTTCCGATTCATAGAAACCCTGTGTACAACAGAACAAAATGCTGTCCAGTCTTGTGCCATCCTCATAATCATTCCTATGTTTAAGCCCATTGTTGCAGCCATGGTGTCAATCTATCTTTTTGAGGGTCTTCCTCTTTTTTTACTGAACCTCTACTTTACCAAGCATGATGTTCTTCTCCAGGGACTGGTCCTTCCTGATAACAAGTTTGAAGTATGTGAGAAGAAGTCTCACCATCCTCGCTTAATAAACTATAAAAATAAATTTAAATGCATTGCAGAGCTGGAGGGAAATTAAAGGATATCCTTAGAGTCTACATATAAAAGAAAAACAAATCAAGAAAAGTAAACATTCTCTGAGACCACTGGCTGCCCTGAGAGATCTGCTCATTTCTAGTGCCTTTGAACTTCAGTTTGATGGCCTTGTGAGACTCTGGGATAGGAAAGAAAATTTACAGTCTAGCCAAGGTGGGGAGTTTGATAGAAAAGCTCCACATAAACCAAGGACTCCAAATAAATATACTGTCAATAAGAGAGACTACCCTCTACAAAAAAAAAAAAAAATTAAAGCCTACTTTATTGACGAGGAAAGCAAGAAGACTTAAATTCCTTAAACTTGACCCAAGATGTAAGGGTAAAAAACCTCTTCTAGAAAGTAATCACAATCTAGCCTTCAGAGATTTGCAACCCAAATTCACACTACCCTATCATCCCAAAAACCTCATGGCAAGAATACAGTTTAAAGTGGTTTTATGTTGGTAGTGCCCCAGGTACTTGGCAGAATCGAAAGAGCATATCTTCAACAGAGGCCTGAAAGAAATTTGACAGAAAGTTTCAAGGAACATGGGCTCACAATCAAGAATCACAAAGCACATGTGAGGAAACAAGTCACCATAAGCAAGAGCCAGCAGAAATAATAGCAGAATCAGATCAAATGATGTAAAATATAAAAGAAGTATGCTTAATATGTTTTATTAAACTTTTAAATCTGATATAATTGTAAATCCACAAGGCAGTTGTAAGAAGTATTACAGAGCAATTCCGTATACTCTTTACCCAGATTCTGCCAGTGACAACATCATGCAAAACTATAGTACAATATCACAATCAGGATACTAATATTGATAAAATCCACCAACTTGTTCAGATTTCTCCAGTTTTACTGATGCTCATTTGTGTGTGTATACTTAGTTCTGTGCAATTTTATCACACGTGTAAGTTTGTATATCAACCACCTTAACCTTTTTTAGAAGTAAAAAAGTATATAAAAGTGTAAATAAGTAACAGGAATTTATTAAAAAAAATTGACTAGGCAGAAATGTAAAAGAACTAAACAGAACCAATGGAGTTAAAAAGTATACTAATTGACTTAAAATTTTACTGGTGGGTTATAAGAGCAAATCAACCAAATCTGAAGAAAGCAATAGTTAACTACATGATAAATCCAAAAACAGTTACTCAAAATGCAACGTAGAGAAGCAAAGATATTATAAAAGTAAAGAGATGTTAAGGGACATGGAGAACAAAGTGAGAAGGAGCAATATATATTTAATAAGAAACCCTAAAGGATATGAGAAAAACTATAAAGAGGATATATTTAAAAGATAAGACTGACAATTTCCCATAAATGAGTACTCAGATTCAGGAATGACAATAAATCTCAAATAGAATAATTTAAAAAGAAAAATCCACGTCAAACATCACAGCAAAACTGCAGAACACCAAAGACAAAGAGAAGGTCTTAAAAACTGCCAAAGAGAAAAGGCAGAGTAAATGCAAATATATGACAACTGGACAGCTGACTTTTCAACAGCATCAGTAGAAACCAGAAGACAGTGCTGATATCTTAAAAGTGATAAGAAAATACAATAGTCAATCTAAAATTGTATATCTAGCAAAGTTGTCTCTTAAGAAGTTTGGTAAAATAAAGACATTTTTCAAAGAAATGATAACTGAGAAAGTGAATGGTTAACAAACCTTTAACAATAGAAATTCCAAAAGGCAGCTTTCAGAGATAAGGAAACTGATCCAAGAAGGAAGACCTAAGATTCAAGAGAGAATCATACCTATGAAATCAAATACATTTCTGGTTCCCAGTCACTTACTGTCTAAAACCCTTAGCCTAACATCTAAGGCCTTCCAGTACTGTCCCAAACATAACTTTTCCAATTTGCTTACTTTCCAACTCCTTCATAGGAAATGTCCCCTCCTTTCAAGTTGTTCAGAGCCCTGGTGGCACAGTGGTTAAGACCTTGGCTGCTAACCAAAAGGTCGACAGTTCAGATCCACCAGCTGCTCCTTGGAAACCCTATGGGGCAGCTCTATTCTGTCCTGTAGGGTCGCTATGGGTCAAAATCAACTCAAAGGGAATGGTATGGGGTATTCGAGTTGTTCAGTGGCCTGAAAATGTTTGCACATGACAATCTATACCTTGGTTTATACATTTGCCCTTACCTGATAAGGTATTTCTCCCTTCTGTCTATGCATGTTGTAAGGAAATCATCACTTATATAAAATCCTTCCTAATCACTAATCTCACAGTGATTTCTCCTTTCCCTCAGCTCGTCAAGTATATATTCTCTGAAACAATCATAATATACCTAAAATTAATATTTATCACTTACCTACTTTGAGCTAGGTACTTTGCTAGGTGTTTTAGATTTATACCCGACACACATTATAAAATCGTGGTTAATAACATTAACCACTGAAGTCAGAGTTTAATCCCTGTTCTGCCACTGAATGATGATAGTTATTTAACTATCTAAAACTTGTTCTTGGACATAGAGTAGCTAAACCAAATGGAAGAAATGATGAAGCAAAAGAGCTGGACAGAAGATTTCAAGGGGCATCTCAAGAAGGCACAGAAAAGTATTATGATGAAATGTGCAAAGACCTGGAGTTAGAAAACCAAAAGGGAAGAACACATTTGGCATTTCTCAAGCTGAAGAGCTGGGGGAAAAAAAAAAAAAATCAAGCCTCCAGCTGCAATATTGAAAGATCCTATGGGCAAAATATTGAATGACGCAGAAAGTATCAAAAGAGGATGGAAGAAATACACAGAGTACCTCTACCAAAAAGAATTGGCCGATGTTCAACCATTTCAGGAAGTAGCATATGATCAAGAACCAATGTTATTAAAAGAAGAAATCCAAGCTGCACTGAAGGCATTGGCAAAAAACAGGGCTCTAGGAATTGATGGAATACCAATCGAGATGTTTCAACAAATGGATGCAATGCTGGAAGTGTTCACTTCCTTATGCCAAAAAATTTGGAAGACAGTTACCTGGCCAGTCGACTGAAAGAGATCCATATTTGTGCCCGTTCCAAAGAAAGGTGACCCAACAGAATGTGGAAATTATCAAACAATATCATTAATCTCACACACAAGTAAAATTTTGCTGAAGATAATTTAAAAATGGTTGCAGCAGTACATCGACAGGGAACTGCCAGAAACCGAAGCCGGATTTAGAAGAGGACATGGAATGAAGGATATCATTGCTGATGTCAGATGGATCTTGGCTGAAAGTAGAGAATACCAGAAAGATGTTTACCTGTGTTTTATTGACTATGCAAAGGCATTCGACTGGGTGATCATAACCAATTATGGATAACATTGCAAAGAATGGGAATTCCAAAACACTTAATTGTGCTCATGTGGAACCTGTACATAGACCAAGAGGCAGTCACTCCAAGAGGCAGTCATTCCAACAGAAAAAGGGATTACTGCATGGTTTAAAATTAGGAAAGGTGAGCATCAGGGTTGTATCATTTCACCATACTTATTCAACCTGTATGCTGAGCAAATAATCCAAGAAGCTGGACTATATAAAGAAGAACATGGCAATGAACAAGGAAGACGAAAGAAGAATTGATGCAGTTGAATTATGGTGTTGTTGAAGAATATTGAATATACCATGGACTGCCAGAAGAACAAACAAATATGTCTTGGAAGAAGTACAGCCAGAATGCTTCTTAGAAGTGAGGATGGTGAGACTTCATCTCTTGTATTTTGGGCATGTTATCAGGAGGGACCAGTGCCTGAGAAGGATATCATGCTTGGTAAAGCAGAGGGTCAGTATAAAAGAGGAAGACCTTCAACAAGATGGATTGACAGAGTAGCTGCAACAACGGGCTCAAACAGCAATAATTGTGAGAATGATGCAGGAGAGGGCAGTGTTTCATTCTGTTGTATACAGGGTCACTATGAGTCAGAATCAACTCAACGGCACCTAATAGCAACAATAAACATCACTACCTATTTCTTCATCCTGGGAACATCCATCCCTTTGTTGTCAAATATGAATTAACTATTTCATTTTTATCACTTGTGACCCCTACTGCCACCACTCTGCTCCAGGACTAGAAGTACCTGTTTCTAGTGATGTATCTTCCACAGAATGTTAATGGCCAATTTTATTCCTGAGATTCAATGATTCAGAATTCAAAACCCAAGATCTCAGTTGAACCCAGGTTCATGGTTCATTTTACCAGACCTAGTGGCACAGTGGTGAACAGCTTGCCTGCTAACAAAAAGGTCAACTGTTTGAATCCACCAGCCACTCCTGAGAAACTCTATGGGGGCAGTTCTACTCTGTCCAATGGGTTTTTGGTTTTAAGGTCTAAGGAAGAGGAAAGTACCAGAAATTATACCTGTCAAGTGTTTCATACCCAAGAAGTAAATTTAGCAAAACAGCTCACTCTATCCAGCATGTTGGCATACTTGAGAGAAGATTGCTGCCTTGAAACCCTAAGGAACCTTCCTTAGTGTCCTGCTCTCCCTCTTTTTTTTTATTGCGGTGAAAATACACACAACAAAACATGCACCAATTCAACAATTTCTACATGTATAATTTAGTGACGTTCATTACATTCTTCAAGTTGTGCAACTATTCTCACTATCCTTTTCCAAATTATTCCACCACCATTAAAATAAACTCACCACCCTCCCTTTCACCACTGGTAACCACTGATAATTTTTGCTTTTTATTATCTGCATATTTCATATAAGTGAGATCATACAGTATTTTTCCTTTTGCAACTGACTTATTTCACTCAGCATAATGTTTCCAAGGTTCATCCATGCTGTGGCATGCATTAGGACTTCATTCTCTTTATGCCTGAGTAATATTCCATGGTATGCATAGATCATATTTTGTTTATCCATTCATCCACAGATGGACATTTTGGTTATTTTCATCTTGGCTATTGAGAAAAGTGCTTCAGTGAATATTGGTGTACAGATTTCTGTTTGCATACCTACTTTCACTTCTTCTAGGTATATACCTAAGGAGATTGGGATTGCTGGGCCATATCGTAGTTCTATGTTCAACTTTTTGAGGAACTGTCAGATTGTTTTCCACAGTGGCTGTACCATTTTACATTTTCACCAGCAATGGATAAGGGTTCCTATTTCTCCATAGCTTTGACAACACCTAGTGTTTTCTATTTGCCCTGCTCTTTTAACCATAGTTGTTTGAACCCAAGGCTGGCCAGAGACCTATGACACCTGGCCTAACACGTAAAGTTGAGTTGAGCCACTTCACATTGATTGTCTCCAAAATTTGAACCAAGATATTGAAAGACACTGAGGCAATTAGCAATAGGATATGAATCTGAAGAGAAACCTCAATGCGATACACTAGGAGCTATAGCAAGTTGAAGCAACGTTTTAAACTAAAATCATGATGTAGCAAAATCTATGGGTAATCTAGCAGATTGGTAATGAGATATGAATGGTTCAGATTTGCTAATATGTGGAGACCACGTGACCTTTGAGAGAAACAGAGTGCCTGGACCTGCCTCAGTACCTGGCAGCCAGCCTTCTAGCTTTGCTTCCAGTCCATATGTGATTGTACAATAAACCCATTTTCTTTAATTAGCTTGAGTGAGTCTCTGCTACTCACAACCAGAAAAGCCCAACTAAAATGTTTGTCAAGAATTTTGGCTGAACCGTGACATCATTTCAAGGAGGTTGTATCTGTCTGATATACCCTGATCCCTTTTTCATAGTTCACTCATTCTATCAAGGTCTCCCTAGGTAAAGAGGGGTTCATCTTGCCTCTTGGCTATTATAGCTGACTATTTCTCTGCTCATTAAAATTTCCTCTGTGTTCCATGCTTTCAGAGCCACCTAGGATCTAAGCTACTCAAATAACGAATTAAATAATAAAATGACTGAAGCCATTCCCTTTTCAGCTAACATGTTCACATTTTCACGGATATTTTACTTAACCTCTGAATGTGGAAATTTTAACATAGTAATAGGACCAGTAGAAAAGATTATTAGAGTGTTTGTTCTGAATATCCTTCTATTTTCAATTCAGAGATGTATACTCATTCTAAAAATTTCTACCCTATCTAAACCCTTGGCCAACAATGTCATTTTCCCCATGTCATTGAGTTTTCATTATTTTATACATTAATACACTAAAAAATATATATATTACTTGAGCATATCCTGTATTTCAAGAACTGTAAGCAAGGAACCTAAAGTCTAGTGCACAAGACAGACAATAATGAGTGATTACAATACAGTGTGATAAAGATGTACTTGATCAGAGGTTGGCAAACTTTTCTGTAAAGGGCTAGATACTACATATTTTAGGCTTCGTGTGCCATATGGTCTATGCCCTAACTATACAACTCTGCCATGCAAAAGCAGTCATAGACAATATGCAAATGAATGGGTGTGGCTGTGTTCCAATAAGATTTTATTTATAAAAATAGGTAGCTGGCCAAATTCATTTATTCAACAATTGTTTATTAAACGCTTACTCTGTTCCTTTTGCTGTTCTAGATGTTAGGGTATAATAGTAACTAAAACATTCAAAACCCCTTTCCTCATGGAACTTACATTCTAGTGGAGAAAACAGATATTAAGCAAAATACACAAAATATATCACATCTTAGTGGTAACTTCTAAAAAGAAAAATAAAGCAGGGAAGAGACTATGAAAAGTCAGCAGTGCGTGAACTTTTAGATGAGGTCACCAGGGAAGGCTTCACCTAGAAGGTGACTTTGAAAAAAAGACTAGAAGGAAATAGAAGTGCTAGCCATGTTGAAATCTGGAGGAAGAGCATTGCAGCAGAGTAAAAAGTCACTGATAGGGTCATGTGGTAGGAGCGTGTCTAGCAAGTAGAGCCAGTGAGAAGGCCAGTACAGCTGGAACTGAGTAAATGAGGGAGAGTGTGGCAGGAGATGAGGCCACAGAAGTTACCAGTGCCAGATCAGGTTGGGCACTATAGGTCAGAGTGGTATTGTTGACTTTGACTCTAAATGAGCTGGGAAGCCACTGGAGAATATTAGGCAGAGGTGTGACTTGATCTGACTTATACTCTAATAGAATTACCCTGGCTGCTATGTTAAAAAATAGACTGGGGGTGTAAGAACAAAAGTGGGGAGACCAGTTAGAAGGTTATTGCAATAATCTAGGGGAGAGACAATTGGGTCCTGGAGCAGAGTGGTGGCAGTAGGGGTGACAAGTGATACAAATGAGATAGTTAATTCACATTTGAGAATAAAGAGATGTTCCCAGGATGAAATGACATCCTGACTGAGACTTGAAGGATAAGTAGGAGTTATCCAAGTGACAAGCTTGGGAATCATGCTGACGACAGTAGACAGAGCTATGAGTGAGCAGTGAGAATAAGTGTACAGGTTAATAGGTCATCAGCTTCCTCCTGGGGATGGCGTTCTGATGAAACAAATCCTTAAAAACAGCTGCCTCCAAGCTCCGTAGACAAATCCACACTCCCTGAGGGACTGAATTGCTGGGTGGAGGGCTGTGGTGACCATGGTCTCAGGGAACAGCTAGCTTAATTGGCATAACATAGTTTCTAAAGAAAATGTTCTACATTCTACCTTGCTGAGTAGGGTCTGGGGTCTTAAAAGCCTGTGAGCAGCCATCTAAGATACTCCACTGGTCTCACTCCTTTGGGAGCAAGGGAGAATGAAGAAAACAAGATACAAGGGAAAAATTAGTTCAAAGGACTGATGGACCACAACTACCATGGCCTCCACCACACTGAGTCCAGTACAACTTGATGGTGCCCAGCTACCACCACTGACTGCTCTGACAGGGATCACAACAGAGGGTCCCAGACAGAGCTGGAGAAAAATGTAGAACATAATTCTAACTCACAAAACAAGACCAGACTTACTGGCCTGATAGAGACTGCAGAAACCCCAAGAGTATGGCCCCCAGACGCCCTTTTAGCTCAGTAATGAAGTCATTCCTGAGGTTCACCCTTCAGCCGAAGATTAGACAGCCCCATAAGACAAAATGAGACTAATGGGGCACATCAGCCCAGGGACAAGGACTAGAAGGCAGAAGGGGACAGGAAAGCTGGTAATAGGGAACCCAAGGTCGAAAAGGGAGAGTGTTGACATGTTGTGGGGTTGTTAACCAATGTCATAAAACAATATATGTACTAACTGTTTAATGAGAAACTATTTGTTCTGTAAACCATTATCTAAAGTATGATAAAAAAGAAATTTTTTTTTAAAGCCTCCTTCAAACACACATACATACAAACACTCCTAGACTAACTCTATGCTCCACTCATTCTCCAATCTCCATCTCTAAAGTCAAGGGGATGACAGAACAATGTATTATCAATCTGGGTTAGATGTTCTGTGGCAACAGAATTTTACTTTTATTCAGCCGTTAAAGTAATCATACAAACAGGGTTCCTAGAGGAAATAAAGAAAACATTTGTAAGTATGCAGCTATCTTTCAGATTCCTCGGAATAAATTCTAGGAAAGAATCCCTAAATGAAATCATCTGAGACAGACTGGCATCTGGCTAAGTATACCAGGACCAGCACCCCAACTCTCAGGGAGATGCCAAAGTATCCTGAACAACTGAATGTGGTTGGAGACTAGGGTCTCTCCTAAAGATTTTCTAAGAGGAAATATTTTTAACCTAGACATACCACATGGCTTGCTCATAAGTCTGTCTGTTTGACTAGGAAGTAACCAAGAAAAGGAGAAAAACAGCCTCTCCCACTCAGGGAGGCAAGTTCACCTAGCCAGGTGAACAGAAAACCTGTGGATTTCAATTATTCTATAATGTGGTACTGCTTGGGACTGTGGAGAAATTGACCTGTAGGAAAACACATGAAATCACTTCTATTTGTAGGTGAACATTTTGAGCTCATCTGGAAGGTGTTCTCTTGTTTCTTCTCTCCTATTCTCTTTGCTGGATGAAATGAGTATGAGAAGGTGAGACTCGTCTCTTGAGAGTTTGCATTGCTTGTGTACTTTGAAGTGGAGGGATTCAGAAGTTTTCTTGCTGTTCAATTTTAAAGTTTCTCCTCCATTTCTTTTCTCTCTGCCCTCTTCTACCCCTTATTTTCCTCATACATGTTTTTTTGGCTTCAGGGAACTTTGAATCCCAACTTCAAAAGAAACCTATAATGAAGCCTGGCTGATGTTTAGCAGACCTGCCACTGCAGGGGCCCAGCCCAACCATTCCTTTGGCTCAACAACCATAGAGTGTGGGTGAGCAGAGCACAGCTAATTTAGAGCATCCAAGTCTGTCTAGCACCAATTCCTCCACCTGTTCCTGTTGATGGCACATGCATCTGCCCTCCTGTTCCATAATACATGCCCTGTAGTGTTCAACTGCAGACCTCACTCTCTGCCATGCGCCTGCAGGGTACCCCCTAGTGACCCTCTTGAGGATTTTATAGGGAAGGGGGCCATGTCCCTAACATCGCTATGTATAGCAGTCCTTCTGTTCTCAGACTCTCCAGCAGCAAAACTCAGGTGAATGAGGCAGAGAAGAGCCCATGAGTCACCAACACAAGAAGACTGAAGACCACCACAAGTTCAGAAAATGAATGTACGGTATCCCATTGTCTGTGTCACAGCATGACCTGAGACTTGGTGATTGATGCCCTAGTTAAACTGTGCTCAGTCATTTGTTTTTATCTGGTAATTTTTTTTTTTCTCCTCATGATAATACTACAGGATCTGAGACATAGAAACCAACAAAGACAAGCATACAATTCCAGATTTGCTTGGATACTTAGCTCAACTCTAGTGTGAAAAGGAGAGAGAACAAAGGATGAAAAAGAGGTTCAGTAGCAAAGAGTCCTTCATCTGTGAGACATGATTTTAGAGAGAAAAGTAACAGAAATAATTAATGACCACAAATAAGCTGAACCCTAGAAAAGCCAGGGAGCCTGAGTTTCCCTTAGAACAACAAGATTCCCTTGGCTTGGCTCTCCCATAGAGAGTGGCCAATGACATTTGTGAGGTGAACACTTATCCCTTCCTTTCCCCAAACCTTGTAGACCCTCTCTCAGGGATGCTACTTTGTAGAAATAGACATTTGGCCTATGTAGCCCTCCCCACCATAAGCCAAGTTGCTCCGTCTTGGAAATTCTGTTCAACTGGCTGGTGATACATCCATAATTCATATCTCCTCCTGACCAGGCCCAAGCCTGATAAATACTCTCCCTTTGACAGGAGGCCCATCTGGGTTACAGATGTTGGATGCTGGATTCCTCATCCTCGCTCATCCTATCAGAGCCTCTGGGAGAAGAACTCCTTTGGGCTACATTTCTTGTTTCACACTGGTTGCGGGGAGGTTGGGGAGGGCGAGTGCTCTGGGCAGGATTTGGGAAGTGAGAAGCATTTTTCATACAACAATTGTTGTACTTGCATGTTAGTAACCTATCTATAGGGTGTCCCCCACTCCCCAAACATCCCCCACTAACCCATGAGCTCCTGAGTTCAAGGCCTTTGTGCCTGGCACGTGCTGTTTGCTTAATGTCTGGCAAAGCATTTGTTGAAGTTGGATCTCTCCAGAGTCACAATATAATGGAATTGTGAGCTTAAGCTCCATGATTTAATTGTAATGATAGGGATAGTATATACAGGTAATTTGGTTCAGAGATAGCCACTCACTCTACCATGTCACAGGGACTCATAGAGACCCAGAGATCTTTGTCCCTATGAATACAAAGTACTTTCAAACAATCTAAGCCATAGCACAGTCTGCAGTCTGAACCCCATGTCCTGCTTTTAGTGCCTCAGCCTGAATTTAAGCCCAGAAAACATAGATGAAATTATTCATTCCATTCACTAAATTCCTAGTGCTTATTCCACATATAGTTTTTATATTTTTCCTTCTCTTACCATGCCTAGTATATCACAGAACTTGATAAATAATTGTTTTAAAAAATTATCGTTCGTGCCAATAAGAGTTATGAAAAACACTCAGTTTTTTTAATAATAAAAATTCAGCACAAAGTATACAAGGCAGAGGGTAGGGGAGGAAAATAAAAGCCTATACATGAAATAAATCTAAGGTAGTTGGAAAAAAGAAAACCTCTCCTCTATACTATGTTTCTGCCTTCAGATTTCCTCCTCCAAAAAATAAAAAGGAAATTCATAGACAATTACCCTTTTTTAAATCATCGTAAGTAGAGATTTAAAAGTGTGATTCCTACCGTGAACAATCACTAGACATTTAAGGAAATTCACCAACACTAAAGAGACAAATTTTAAAAAATAGGGGGAAAATGAAAGGATGACTTCACATGAATTAGAAATAACACAGAGAAAAAAAATTCAAAATGAATCTTTATCTTTAGGCTCGATAGAAGTTGCTTCCTTAAAACAAAACAGGTTAATATAAAAAACAAAAATCAGAGAATAAAAAAGTCTTTAAAATGTGATTAGTGAAACAAAAATTCAAGAGCTGGAAGATAATCTCAAGGAAATCTACCCAAAAAAACTCCAAAATGAGAAGCAGCTAGAACATACCAGAAAAAAAGATTAGAGACAGAGAATAAATTCGAAAGATCCATCCTGAGGAATGTCTGGAGGGAAAACAAGAGAATGGAGAAAGCCGACTGAAGAAATATAAAGGTAATAACTTAAGAAAACTTTCCAGAGGTAAGGCGCATGAGTATCCAGATTAAAAGGACCTACTGAGTGCTCAGCAAAAGAATTATAAAAGATCATTAATAAGAAAAATTATCACAATATCAATAAAGTAATAAAGCTAAGGATAAGATTCTAAAAGATTTATAAAAGGAAAAAGAAATCACCTTAAAAACACAATTATCAGAATAGAAGCTAGAGGGAACTAATAAATTTCTTCAAAAGTTTCAGAGAAAATGTTTTCCAACTTAAAATTTTATATGATGACAAACTATCAGTTTTGTGTAAATGCAGAATAAAAATATTTTGAGAAATGCATTTTCAAAAAAGAAACCTAAAACATTCTTTCTTACAATGTTACTTAAGGATATTCTCCAGTAAAATAAGGTAGTAAATTAAGAGATTTGTTTGTGTAATTCGGAGCCCTGGTGGTATAGTGGTTAAGAGCTCAGCTGCTAACCAAAAGGTCAGCAGTTCAAATCCACCAGCCACTCCTTGGAAACCCTATGCGGCAGTGCTACTCTGTCCTATAAGGTTGCTATGAGTCAAAATCAACTCGACAGCAACAGGTTGGGTGGGTGTGTGTGTGTGTGTGTGTGTGGGTGTGGGTGTGTGTGTGTGTGCGGGTGTGTGTGGGTGTGTGTCTGTGTCTGTGTCTGTGTGTCTGTGTGTCTGTGTGTAATTCAGGACACAGTGGCTCCAGTCCAATAAAGTAGTGAAAGGAAGTTCCAGAATGACAATTGTGCAGCAGACCTAGAAATAACTGCTCATGATGGAGGAGGAGGATAGAACAAACTAGAAAGTTCCAAAGGGACACAAAAAAGAAAAAAAGGACACATTCCATAGATTCAGTGTAAGATAACACATTTAAAAAAAAAAAAGGAAGAATCAAAAGGAAGGAAGAAAAGACAAAGACTCAAGGGAGGTGGGGGGAGAAGCTGTGCCAGAAAGGAAATATAACAATAAAATAATATTCTGTTCTACAACAAATATTTTATAGTCATAGTATTATAAAAATTATGTATTATTAAAGTATATTATTGCTTTAGCAAAAAATAATAAATAACCAAAACCAAACCCATTGCCATCGAGTTGATTCTGACCCATAGCGACCCTATAGGAGAGAGTAGAACTGCCCCATGGGGTTTCCAAGGAGCGCCTGGTGGATTTGACCTTTTGGTTAGCAGTTGAACTCTTAACCACTACACCACCAGGGTATAACTATATTTAAATACCAAAAAAACCCAAACCCATTGCAGTGGAGTCAATTCCAACTCATAGTGACCCTACAGGACAGAGTAGAACTGCCCCATAGGGTTTCCAAAAATTGGCTGGTGGATTCGAACTGCCGACCTTTCGGTTAGCAGCTGAGTCCTTAACCACTGCCCTGCTGGGGCTCTGAATAGAATGGCGCAAACAGGGTTAATGTGCTGAGCGACTAACCAAAAGGTTGGAGGTTCCAGTCCACCCAGAGATGCCTCAGAAGAAAGGCCTGGCAATCTGCTTTCAAAAAACCCTGGAAAACCCTATGGAGCACAGTTCTACTCTGGCACACATGAGGTCGCCATCAGTTGGAATGGACTTGATGGCAACTGATTACTGGTTATATTTAAATAACTATATTAGATGAAGGCAAGTGGGGACAATGTAAGACCGTCTCATCTTTATCATAAGAGGAAGTCAATGGATAATGTTAAAATTGATAAATCAAGTAATGCAAATATAAGATTTGGAGATAGTGAGGTAATTACCAGAAAAAACAGGTAGAAGAATTACATATGGGTACTTACGTGGGGGTAGGCTAGAGAGTAAAGAAGCAAGAGGGAGAGTTAGACAAGGGACTTTTGTTCTTCCTTATGTCTTTTGATAAAATTTGATGTTTTCAATCATGAACATTTCTTACTTAGATTTAAATGTTTTTATGTAGCAAAAAATATAAATAGTTCCTCTGTAGTCCACAAAACGCGTTTTGTATGCAGAGGTAAGAGAGTACCGTAAGAATAAAGGGTTGAAATACCATCTGGGTCTACAGATAGACATGGATAAGTAACTATGGCAACTGTGGCAGTGAAGGGAATGAATTATAAACACCCAGATAAGGGCAATGTTGGTAGAGACTTAGATAAAGGGTTGCTCTAAGAAGAATGAGGCCTGGGTACTTTGTGAGACTGCTCTCTCGGTCAGGGTAGTGGGTTGGAGGAATGAGCTAGAAGACAAATGGGAAGAGGCCAGACTTCCCTATCTCTCCCAGGAATCCTAAGAGTTGGCAACCATTCTTGTTGGTGAGGTTTAACCTCTGCTTAAAATTATCAAAATCTGAAAACCAAATCCAAACAGAATCTTTCCTATGCAAATATTTCCAGTAATGTGATCAATTCCATGCTTATTGTTATCTAACAAAGACTTCCTATCTGTCAGCTGTAATAATGATAATAACAACTAATGTTAGTTTAGGACTATTTTTGTACATTGAATACTTTAGAGTTATCAAGCATTATCCCACGCCTTATTTCATTTGATTCACAAAACAATCCTAAAATATCCTTTTCATAACTATTGGCATATACAGTTGCCTACCTATATTTTCCACCTCTGGGGTTTATTGGGAAGTTGCTTTCCCACTGACAGTGTGTGCTGCTGGCAGGTGGAGACCAGTAGGACAGTTTGAAATGGGAAAAATGGGCACTTGCTAGAAATTACTGCTTTCGCAGGGTACTTTATGAAGTCGTGCTGAATCGATGTTTTTGGTATGAAAAATATAAATTTTGTTAAAAAGTTTTTTGGGACACAAGTGTACTACTACATTTGGGCGGTAGTTAGAATTAGCGGGACATATATGTCCCTCTGAACTCTGAGGGTAGAATTAGTGGGATGAGGCAAGAAAAAAATCCATAGTACCTTCCAAAAATTCAAACACACTCAATGATTCAGTTTGCATTCCATTAACGAAAACACACGGTAACAACAAAAAATTCAAAGCAGAAAATAACTGAGTTTTGAAAGTGATGTAGATAATGCAAAGTATTATTGCAATCTCCTCCATTTTACAGACAAAGCATCTGTGAGTGTCAGAAAGAGACTTGCCTAATTTACATAGTTAAATAAAAAGTCCAGAATTCAACTGTGTCCTTTGAGCCCAAATGCCACACTCAATCTTTGACACCACAATGCCTGAACTATGGGCCAACCTATTAGTGTTAACAGACACCAAGAGGACTTCCCACACACAAGGATGTTGTAATTTACTGCACAAATTGTGACCAACACAGAAGCAGCCATCCATCTGTTGGGCAGGAGCTGAGATCCAGTCCTCCTGTGTCTCACCAGCCCTACACCCTAGCTCAGGTGAGCCTATTTATAATATGCACAAATGACACTTTGTACATTGCAGAGGCCTTTTCCACTTAACATAAATTAACATGTTTACCACCCACCTCCATTCTTTCCTCCCTCCCTCCTATCTTACCTTCCTTTTCTGCCCCCAACCCCTGCCAAACAAACAAAAACCCATTGCTGTCAAGTTGATTCTGGCTCATAGCGACCCTATAGGGCAGAGTAGAACTGTCCCACATGATTTCCAAGTCTGTAAATCTTTACTGAAGCAGACTGCCACATCTTTCTCCCACAGAGTGGCTAGTGGGTTCAAACCTCCAAACTTTCAGTTAGCAGCTGAGCACTTAACCACCGTGTCACCGGGGCTCCTATCCAACCCCTGCATTAGCCATCAAATGAGAATCCTTTTATTGGCCTTTGTCTCAGAACAAAAAACACATAAAATACATTAAAAAAAAAAAAAAAAGTTGCCATCAAGTTGATCCCAACTCATGGCGACCCCTTGTGTGTCAGAGTAAAACTGTGCTCCATAGGGTTTTCAATGGCTAATTTTTCGAAGTAGTTTGGCAGGCCTTTCTTCTGAGGCACCTCTGGGTGGACTCCAACTACCAATCTTTCGGTTAGCAGCTGTGCATGTTAATCCTTTGCACCATTCAGGGACTCAGACAAGGCCACTGATCTCATGAAACTAATATTCTAAAGATAGGGGAAAGACAGACAAATAAATGAATACCCAAGAAAAACATCAGAAGTGATCATGGTAGAGGATTAAAATCAGGTGGTGTAACAGTGATGGCGTAACTAATTTGGGTGATCAGGAAAGACCTTCCCAAGAGGTGATATTGAAGCAGATATTTGAATGGCAAAAGAAAACCCACCAGAGGAAGATCAAGGAAAATCAGACCCTGAGAAGATAGAGCAGCTAATGTGAAACGCTACGGCAAGAAAGACCTTGACCCATTTAAAGAAAACAGAATGAAGTTGGTGAGGCCATGAATGTGGGTGGGGAGGGTGGATAGAGTGGGATGATGCTGGAGAGCTGGCAAGGGCCAGAGTGCAGCACAGTTCTGTAAGCCAGGTGGGGAGTTGTGATTTATTCTTAGCTCGATAATAAGAATAATAATAAAAAAAAGATTTGAAAAACAGAGTGACAGGATCTGATTTACCTCTTTCAAAAGATCTTTCTGGCTGTTGTGTGCAGAATGGAATTTAACAGGGCAAGAGAAGAAGACCCCCATTGCCTAAAGGAGATGTGTGGTGAGATGCCTGTCAGGTTTGGAGATACAGAATGTCTTGTTTGTGAAACTCCTGAGACTGCACCAGACTAATCAGATATGCAAAGTCTTCGTGGATTTGTACTACTTTGCTGAGAACCTAAGACTACAGGAAAAACGAGCATGTATAATTGGTGTCGATTGGTTACTCTCAATGTATACCTTGTTTGTCGTCTGTGAAGATTCCCTGACGTTTGATACATTAAGTCGTTCTGCTTTCCTGTGCCCCAAGTACCTGATGCATATGACTGCAGGTGCACCTCACACTCGGTTATATCACAGACCTGGGTACGTAGTTGTCCTCTCCACAGATGGTGAGTTCCAGGAAGGGGAGTGTGTTTTAGTCATCGCGGTACCCCTTGAGTACAACGCCTAATACTTCACAGAAGTTCAACACTGTCTGATGGGAGGATGAATGTTTTATTTGGGGATCTGTGTGAACCCTCTTCTGTCTCGGAAAGTCAAAAGGATAAAGCGATGTTAGAAATGTACCCCTCCAAGTAAGACACCCCCAAGCCAGGGCCCCTTACCTCCAGGGCGAGTCAGGGTCAAAGCAGGTCTTGCGCACATTGGCCACCTCCGGGTCACAGCAGTCACCGTCGTCAAAGTCGTTCAGCATGTTGTTGCACTCCACGTGGCAGAGTCCGTCTCTGCGGTTCCAGGAGTAGCAGCGGCCCTGCAAGCGGCAGTCTCCCCCATCGTAGCCCGTGAGTGGGTGCTCACACTCGGGGTCGCAATGGTCATTGCCGATCTTACTAGGCTCACAGTTCACGAGCACGACCCGGTGGCGCAGGGTGGAGTTGTGGACCTGGCGAACGCTCAGCTGCCAGCTGATGTTGTAGCGGCTGAAGGCCTGGTTCAATGCCTCGTGCTGCCGATTGATCTGCTCCTCGCTCACAGTGGGGTTCCGGCCCTCATCATCGCAGATGTTCACCACCTGGTAGCGTATCACCTTCTCTCCCCGAAGGGGCCAGTGTCCATTATACTGGGTGATCAGTTCCACATTGTCACAAGCCGTTTGCCCACAGAGTGGGGGCTGCAGAGGTGACAGAATTTCAGGAGCCATCTCAAAGCCCTGGAGAACTTCAAGACGTGGGAACTTCTCATCTCTAAAAGGGGCCCACTGTTCTTCCAGGGGCTCAAAATTGGCTGTCAGGATCAGGGTGGTTAACTCCTCCGCCTCACTGGGATGCTTTAGGCTGTGCTGCAGGTGGCTTTGTGAGAGAGCCGTTGACCAGAAGGTCAGTGTGCCCAGGTGTCCACGGAAATAGTGCCCATCCTCAGAGTTATCACCCCCCAGGAGCAGAGAGCGGCAGGACACCATGAAGGGGCTGTTCAGGGGACCAGACTGGTCTGAACTACTGGCCACCTGAGTTCCATCCACATACAGGGCCATTCGCTGTCCGTTGTAAGTGGCTGCCACGTGTGTCCACATGCCTGGTTGGTAGCGACTGTGGCCAGTCACAACAGTGGCTTTCTTCACATGGTCGGTGCGGAGGGAAAAGAAGAAGCGAGCATCTCGCCTTCCCTTGTCCTTCCCTGAACGGATCCCCAGGGCCCAGCCCTTGTCACTGGCAATGTGGGAGCAGTTATCAAACACACCTGGGAAAGAAGGAAGAATCGAGGGAAGAAATACCAGATACAAAGGGGGATGGAGAAAGGGAGAAGAAAACCCATGTAAATATGCAAGAATGTAGATTTGTAATGGGGGGAAAAATAACTGATCCAGATTTCCCACCTGGGATGCCTGTTCAGTATTCCATATTCGGCTGTTCCTGGCAGCATCTATCCCCAAAAGGAATCTGATTTGAGATTCTACCCATTTTAAACTCATTCTGGCATTTTTAAATCACCAAAATGGTGGCTAGAAGGGGATGTCCAATGCAAACCATCCTCTTCATTCTTCACAAATATTCCTCATGCAAACTGAGTCCATGCCTTCTCTTCATTGACCCTGGCCCCTTCCAATTCCTCAGACATCATGAGGGCAGTCATAGCTTTTACAAAAGGCAGTAAGTAATCTGTCACCCTCCCCTCAGAAGGTCATTTTTCTCCCTTGAACATTAAAATGATGATTTGCATGGGGAAAGCGGGAAGTTGGTAAGTCAGGGAGTCCCTCAGAGAAGACAATAACATCTCAGACTTCACTCCTAGCCCAGTATTCCCTCTAGTACCTCTCCACGGGCAGAGGCTCCCACCCACAGAGAACAGTTACTCCCCAGCATCAGCAAAATGGCATTGCTCCATGGACCTTGCCTGAAAAAATAGTTAAGTCAGTTATAAGAAAGATTCCTCTGATAACAATGATGCCCCCTACAGTCCCAGAACAGAACTTCCTCAGGTTAATGAAGGCCCCTGCCATGCATTACCTTACCACCTTGCTCACAGCAAGCACAGGACTAGTAAATCAAATTGAATAAACAAAGGCAGGAACGCCTGTAGATAACTAAACCACTAATAAGTCTGCAGCAGGAAGAAGTGGGAGAATTAGCTGTGCCCTGATCACAGATGAAAGAGGACCCAGAAGGCAGTTTGAATGCTTTGAATGCTCCCAGCAGCCCATCTTGGGTTACGGACCCACCATTTCCTCCTACGCACCTCTCCTAGCACACAGCTAGGGTCTCAGGAGCAGATTTTACTTGTCAATTATGGGAAGGCAGTGCATTCACACTGAAAGTGCTTAATAAATGCTGTTGAACTGATGAATGAAGGATGGAAAAAACACTAGCCTGTGATCAGATACCTGAGGTTAACGTCAATATTCCTTCTCCTTAAGCCTGTAAAAAACCCCCAACCTAAACTCACTGCCCTTGAGTTGATTCTAACTCACAGTGACCCTATAGGACAGAGTAGAACTGCCCCGTAGGTTTCCAAGGCTATAAATCTTGACAGAAGCAGACTGCCTCATCTTTCTCCCATGGAGCTGCTGGTGGGTTCAAACCAAAGACCTTTTGGTTGGCAGCTGAGCACATTAACCACTGTGCCACTAGAGTTCCTCCTGTAAAAACCAAGAATCTTATTTATTCCCTTGAGTTCCTACTGGTGCAGTGGTTAGCTGCTGGGATGCTATCCAAAAAGTATGTGGTTCGAACCCACCAGCCGCTCGGCAGGAGAAAGATGTGGCAGTCTGCTTCTGTAAAGATCACAGCCTTGCAAACCCTGTGGGGCAGTTCTACTCTGTCCTATAGGGTCGCTATGAGTTAGAATTGGCTCAACAGGAACAGGTTTTGGATATTTTCTATTTGTTGCATACACAGGTATGTGTATGAGTTGGGTACAACTTATTAGGCTTGACATATAAATTACTAGATAATTAACTTGATTACCTGCCAGTCATCGAGTTGGAAGTTTGAACACTTTGATTTACTGCCCTTAGCACCTCTCTTCTATTATCAATAAAACAATTCTTTCTACTTATTTGTCTCATAGAAAGCTATGAAATTACTGATGGTTTGTCTAAAATAGTATTTCAAACTTCTGGAGAACATCACATAGCATATGGAATTTTCATATCATTCTAGTGTAGTTCTGGTAATTATAGGGTAGTTATGGTAACTATATCAAAAAGCATTTATTAACTAACAACATTAAAATAACCTATTTTAGCTAGGAGTCATAGCAGATATGTAGAAATATTACTTTCTGAATGATTGCCAAAGTAGTAATTCCTTATCCTCTAATTTATTAAGATGTCCAAGCAGCTTATAGGAAACCTTACTAGGTGCTTAGATCTAAAAAAAAAAAAAAAAAAAAGTGACCATCAAGTCCACTCCAAATCTTGGTGACCCATGTGTGTCAGAGTAGAACTGTGCTCCATAGGGTTTTCAATGGCTGTGATCTTCCTAAAGTAGATCACCAGGTCTTTCTTCCAAGGCACCTCTGGGTAGTTTCAAACTAGGGCTTCAAACCAGTTCATTCCAGGGGTGGAAATTTGCATTTCTACCCCCAGATATACTGAATCAGAATCTACAGTTTAACAAGATCCCCAGGTGATTCTTATGTATGATAAACTTTGAGACACACTGTTCTACTAGTGGTTCTCAGAATTGGTCCCTAACCAGCAGTATTAGCATTATCTGGGAACTTATTAGAAATGCAAATTCTCGACAGAGATTCAAACCAAAATGAACCAGTTTGAAGCCCTGATTATTTGGAACCATCAACCTTTCAGTTAGCAGCCAAGCGCTTAACCATTTCCACCACCAAGGTGCTTAGATAACTTCATTTCATTTGCTGTATTTTTATTGTAAACCTCACCTACAGGAGCAAATAAATAGTTGCTGAAGCACTGCCCTGCACTCTTTCCAGCAAAAACAAAAAACAAAAAAAAATTTAGTAAATCCAATTCCCTAACCCAATGTCATCTACCCTTGCTGTAGATCAGAATCACCTGTGGCACTTTTGCAACTACAGATTCTTATGGAACCATGTTGATGGTTGCTGATACCCCATATTTACAAATGAAACTGAGCTTCTCACTGCTGCTCAGTGGATGGAAACGCAGAGGACAGAAGTTGGAAGTTGGAGGCCTTGATATTTTGCAACCAGATAAGGAAAATTCGAAAGATTTTTATCAATGGTAAATTAAATCAGACATGAAAGTGGAATGCTTGTCTGAAATTCTTTTAAACAGTTTATTTAAAAAGCACATCTGATCGAGAATCTTAGGTTTACCCGAGGTCTCTACACAGGAGTAGTACGTACTGGTTCAGTAATTCAGCACACTAATGGAATGAGAGGTAATTAAAAGAAAAAGGGCCTGTTATAAGTAAGTTCACGGATAGGATGCTGTTAGGGAATACGGCTAACTGATTGTCTAAGATTGATTATTAATTAGGGCTTTTTATTATTTGCAATAAAAAACTCATGTTTCAGACTACTGGCATAGAAATAAACACCCTTTGCTCCAACTGAAAGATCTATCATTCCAAGAGAGGAAGCTGTGGCGCTGAAACATGGTGTGGCTTACATCTCCCTGAGGATCGCTGGGATCAGCTCCAACCTCTTTCATGAGATCATGTAAGAGTGTTCAAAATTTTTAGGACAAAGTAAGTATTTCTGCCCTCCCTGCATCTTCTTGGTCTGTATTGGTAATAACCTATTCCCCCAACATGGAGAATCATCTGATCCTCTTCTCCCACGACAATGAATATATCAGTCCACAGTTAGGTTGGAATTGGAGCCTGTGCTCAGGCAAACACTGACTGGCCCCAACTTTGAATCTCTGACCTGGAAGCTTCAACCTCCATCCCTAGCTGGTAGAACAGGTTTGTGCTTAGTGACTTAAGGAGCTGTCACCCTACTAAACCAAAAAGGTTTTACATTTTATCTCACCGTCTCTTCCCCTGGAAAAAAAGAATTCCATTTGGAATCAATCCATTTAGTTTATCAAACATATTTTGAACACCCCATTCATGCCAGATAGAGACATTGTTCTCAGCTTTGGAAGAAAAGGATGGCCTGCACATTTGAGGGGTTACAGTCTAATGGGGGAGGAGAAACACAGGAGATGATTTCAGCACATCAAAACTAAGATCAGGAATGCATAGGTAAATAAAAGCACAGAGCAGGGGCCCTAATTACGACCCAGAGGTTCAGAGACGATTTCCTGAGGAGGTGAGCCTGAATCAACTCTTGAAGAGTGTATAAGAGTTGGCCAGGCAAAAGAATTATAGAAGATCACTCCACACAGTGGGGACAGCAGGAGCAAAGGCACTGGGGGTGAGGAGTTTAATGTATGGGAGCAATGATAAATGGTTTGGTATTAACGAAGGGAGAAAATTAAACCTTACATGCAAGGTCAAGGTAGTCCCTGTATGGCACACTAAGAGTCTTGGACTATACTCTGTAAGTTGGGAAATACCTGGAGGTCTTCCTAGGGCTGACAAATGCCTCTAATATCCTAAGAGCACATAGTAATTGTAGCATGAAACATCCCACGGTTGGCCCCTTACTCTGTCAAACTAGGTTCAACTGCAATTAAAACACATTAAAAAAAAAAAACTCTTCAAAGCTTTTAGACGGACAACTGTGGCACAAGAATTATATGCCCACCACAAGGTAGCCAGTTCACCCATGTACTTGTTCAGTACATATCTGTGAAGCAATATTAGACTAGCTGCAAATCTCAGTAGCTGGTGCTGAGGATTCTAGAGTGATCAAATGGTTATTTGACACGAGAGAAAGTTCAGTATAGTGCAAAAGACAAACCTTAAGTAAAAAACTACAATGAAATATGTACATTGTAGTAAAAACTACAATGAAGTATAAATAGCTACAGAAACATATAACAAATGGATATCTTTATTAAAACGTGGACATAATATTGCAGACTTTCTCCCTAAAGTCATTAAATGTCAACTTTCTAGAGCTGACCTGTCAGGTTAATAACTTGGTTCCTTGAAGGTATCCACCATCCAAATCTTCCCATGAAACCAGGGTGACCCTGGTTACTAGTCAGACTGGGAAGACTGTTGCTGTGTGCTGTCAAGTCGATTCTGACTCGCAGCAACCCTATAGGACAGAGTAGAACTGCCCCATAGGGTTTCCTACACTGTGAGCTTTGCCAGAGCAGATCACCAGGTCTTTTCTCCCATGGCACAGCTGGTGGGTTCGAACCACTGACCTTTGGTTAGCAGCTGAGTGCTTTAACCATTGCACACTAGGAATCCTTCTGGAAGGCTAGAGAGACCCAAAGCCAAAGAGATAAGTTCAGACATTTGCCAGATCAGAGGTTCTGGCAGTTCATCTAGAAATATTCACAGGTGTTTACAGAGGTTTGTCAGGTTCCTTTTGACCTGCATTTATTTAAAATACCCACTTCAGCTAAATCTTCTAAACCTGGAGGTGGTGTCATTTTTGTGAATACCTTTTCCTTCACTTCTGATATGTAATGATATCTCCCATTTATATAGTACTTGAGCTTTCCAATGCAATCTCATCTTAAGCTATAAAACTATCATGTGAGCTAGGCAGGGTGATTACCACTAGAGTCATTTCACAGGTGAAAACACTGAGGTTCGAAGAGGTCAGGTGTCAGGATGGGTGCAGAAAGTGCACTAGAACAAAGGTGTCATGATTCTGAGCCAGGACAGTTTTCTACCACACCAATGCTGGGGCAGAGATTATAAGCCTGAGTTAGCCAGAAGTTTCAGGCCCCACTCCACCACTTAGAGGCTATGTGACCTTGGAAAAGTTGCATCACCTTGCTGAGCCTCAGTTTCCTCATTTGCAAACTTACTTGCAAAACAAAATCTGTCCATCTCAGGAGTATTCTTCAGCATCCTTCAACCATAAGCTGAGATCACAGCCCACCTCATAAGGTTGTTGTGAGAATTAAATAAAAGGACACATGGAAGAAGATCTTAGTACAGAGCCTAACACAAAGAGTGACCAATGAACATGAGCTATGATGATGCAGTCACTGGACGGTACAAACGGTTAACACGCACTTGGATGCTACCGAAAGGTTAGAGATTCGAGTCTACCCCGAGGTGCCTTGGAAGAAAGTCCTGGTGGTTTACTTCTGAAAAATCAGCCACTGAAAACCCTATGGAGCACAGTTCTACTCTGACACACATGTGGTAGCCATGAGTCGGAGCTGGCTTGACAGCAACTGGTATGAAGATAAGGAGTTTGATGACTGGTATAAAAGGAAAGAACAAATTAGATTTAAAACCAGTGGTATGTTGGTAAATATCACAGTTCAGTTTGGTATTGAGTGATTTCATAAATTATATTCATGATCTTGTCCCTCTGTTCCTCCGTTCCTCCCAAGAATGTGGCTTTGATCAGTAAACAACAGTTATAACATGTTTGCTTCTATCACATGTACATCCAAAGTTGTAAAATCTCAATATTGCACAAGCTCGGAGTTTCTCCACATATACTGTGTTGGCTCAGATGACAGTGACTGAGAAGAAAGTCTGAGAAGAAAGAAAAGTCTCCTAGATGTGGAAATTCCATAATTTTTAACAATCAGCACCCTGAAGGAGATTTATAGCATTTGTCAATTTCTGTGGTGTACACACTCCCACAACGGTCAATTTCAAGTTACCAATATGATATCACTGAACATGCAGTTGGGAAGAGATGTGTGCAATCAGCTTCATGAGCCAGTATGAGCCAGCTCCAGCGCTGTAAAGACTAAAAAGGAAAGCAGATGAAAGCTGCCAAGTGTCTCCTTCTACTTCTGACTGCTAGAGTAGATGTGGCTCCTTCACTGATGACCTGATTATTTTATAATTTAAAAGGGGTAAATTTTGCCTCCTCTCTGGGCTTTGGGCCTTAAGATGTCCACCTGAGCACCAAGCAGCCAACTGTACCTGTGAAATAAAACCTGTCCATTCTAGGCCTCTTCTTCAGCACCTTTCAACCACAAGCTGAGATCACAGAGCAGCCTGCATAGCTAACCCACACGCTCTCAGGAGGGGCCACCGGTCCTGCTTCCTTGACTCCAGTAAGCAAGAGCTAGAGGGACTCTGTTTCAAAAGAAAAATTATGGAATTCCAACATCTAGGAGACTTCTCTTTTTTCTCAGTCTAGCAGAACAAAGGCTGACAAAAACCAACGCCATCTGAGCCAACACAATATACGTGGAGAAACTCTGAGCTTGTGCAATATTGAGATTTTATAACTTTGGATGTAAGTGTGATAGAAACAAACATGTTATAACCGTTGTTTATTCATCAAAGCCACATTCTTGGAAGGGACAGAGGGACGAGATCATGAATATGATTTATGAAATCACTCATCGCCAAACTGAACTATGATAGTCCCTGGGTTAGAAAAATCAGATCAAATGATGTAACTCAAAAGATGGTGGTGCTGCTGAAGCCAACCATTTGGACCATATTGTCTTAAAACTTTAAGAACCATTCTTTCAACTCTTGCTTGCAACTGGCTTCCATTATACATCGATGTTTACAAAATTTAAAATTGTGCAGATACTTTGCTTTGTATTTAATCTAAGTTTTGTGAGAAATGAAATTAAATCAAGAAAGTATATCTTGTTCAATAAATTCCTGTTCACAGCTCCAAAACTTGTATTCAGAGACCATGGATATCTTAATAGAGCAATATATTCATGTGAGTCTTCAGCAAAAATAATTTGCATCCAGTTCTCTATTATTATTAATTGTCAGTATTTGGAATTAATAGAGTCAATTACCCTCAAGGAGAAAGGCCTTCTCTCAGACTGGCGATACAGTCTCTCTGGGTGATTATGAAAAATTCTAATAAAGCAACAAATACCACATCCACAGAGTTGTAAACAACTGTTTAATAGGGAAATTTAAAAATGTGGCCCCTGTAGAGGGGTAATCCTGCTTCTTTCACTTTATAGAGTTCTTTCTCTGCACTCAGGGGACCTGCTGCTTATGCCAGGAAGAAGTAGAGACTTGAATTACCTTTTATTAAATGGCCACTATGCTCCAACACTGAACATATGGCACCCCTAGGAGCCCTGGTGGCATGGTGGTTAAGAGCTGTGGTGAGCTATGGCTGCTAACCAAAAAGTCAGCAATTCAAATCTACCAGCCACTCCTTGGAAATCTTATTGGGCAGTTCTACTCTGTTCTATAGGGCCACTATGAGTCAGAATCAACTCAACAGCAACATTTTTTTTGTTTTGTTTTGTTTATTAAACTCTACCACAAATATATGAGCAAATGCCAGAGACAGGAATTAAAACCAGGTCTGTTCTACTGAAAAGCCCATGCTCTTTCAACTATGCTAAAATATTTCGAATACTAAACACAAATACGTTGCTAGGTTGTTGTTTTGGGGCAAAAAGAACAATATGAGCTGGGGAGTGTGGGGTTATCAATACATTTGCAGACCACTACTTGAAGGCAACTGGGATCTGATTCTTAAAAAAAATGTACAGATGAACATCCACACCTGGAAATAGTTTGGGAAAGGAAAAGACTGGCTAACACATGTATTAATATCTCCTTGGTGGCCAGTCCCTAAACTGACAGGCTGGCTTGCTGAACATTAGGTAGAATTTCTGGGTGGCCTCACAGGATTTTCTGTGACACATGCACTCCATCATCAAATCTAGGGGACTCTGCGGCTAAGGAGGATTGGTTATCAGAAAGCCAGGAGTGCGACTGAAGGTTGGAAAAGGCAGGAGAGAAGCTAATGCGAATAGCATGCAACTGACAACTTGGCTCCAAGCCAGCAGCCTCCATCTTTCTCTTGGTTTCCCCACTAGGTATGTAACTGGCAGAGAAGGAATCTGTCTGAACAGAATGTAATCTAAAAGGAACCAGATGGTCCAGATAGGAGCTGCCCACACCTCTCAACTGTTCCAGTCAAACTACTCTGATCGCTCACCTCCCTCTCCACCAAAAAACCTCCCCTCTCCTACTGGAATCCTCTATCAGCTGGTTTTGACAGAAAGGAGTCCCCTGACCACAAACCAGATACAGGGAGTTATGCTTCAACACAGCTCTTGGCATCATAATGCCAGCATTCTCGCAACCAGCATTCTCCTTGCAACTATAGGTGCATAATGAGGAGGAAAAGCACCACCCTACCCTAGGAGTTTTAAAGGTCAGTAAAAAGTGGGAGAGAAAAAGAAAAAAAAAAAAACAAATCTTCTGAAAACTATCAGGTCAGGGTTCCAACTTTCCTTGGCATTCTTATTTTACAGTAATGACAAAAGGGAAAAAGTAGACTCTTATACCCTTTTCTTCCACAAATTGGAGGAGTATATGTGTTCCAGGAACATGATGCAAACTTATTTCAGAGTGTTCAAATAAATGGAAAAGCCAAATACACCCCTGTTGGAAGTCTATGTGGACTCAAGGCTGAGATAGATGCACTAAGACCTCATTCTCTTATACACTTCCCCAAATTAAATCCTCCTCTGTAGTCAACGTATCATTTTCCTAACACCAACATTCCACGTACTTTCCCAACCCCACAAATTATATTGCTTCCTTTGTCTGAAACGCCTCCCATCTATGGGCATGCCCTTCAAAGATTAGCTTAAGTTTTGCCTTGTCCATGAAGTCTTCTTTGGCCACCCTACTCAAAGTGATATCCTTTTTCTGTGGCAGATTGCTGAGCTTGTTGTATTGCTGTTATATTATTATTATTAAACCAAAAAACTTGAAAGCTCCATGGTGACAAGAGCCTGTCTTTGACATCTGTGAATTTGCCACAGAGCCAAGGAAGAAAAGATTGTTCTTAGTTCCTGCACTGTACCTACTCTACCTTGGATGTCAGACTGAGTCATGAGAGTCTTGTTCCAGAGAAAGAGCATTTCCTACCAGTCTCGGGGACCCCAATAACCCTGCAGTTACATCTCACCTAAAGGAATGATCCAAGGGAGACCAGCAGCCTCTGTGCAACTACAGGTGCTTTGCCTTTCCTGTGATGTTACATGTGCTTTTCACCACTCATCACATAATAAGCTGTTTATACAGTTGCATTGCCGCACATGTGGTAAGACTTATTGAGACCTTTTCGCGGGCAAATTCCCACCTTCAAGGGAACATTTATCTATGGCAGAATCTCTCAGAGAAGATCATTTAAGCGCAGGCCAAGGTGGCAGAAGATGAGGATAAGCTCGAAGCACAAATGCTGCTCTTGGCTCAGACATGACCGTGGAAACTCACTTTCAGGAAACCCCCAAGGCAGAGTTTTTCTCTGCCCTTCTGGGGAGGTTAAGGTCAGGAGTGAAAGTCCTGCTTCTCCAAGAAGCCCCATCAGCTTCCAGGAAGGTGAGGTTCTATTTAGCAAAAACAGAGGAGTCACACACAGTGTCATCAGCTCTGGTAACTAAAAAAACATGCTATGTGGTGTTAGGTTGTTTTTAGGAAGAAAATGAGCGGAAAGCAGGGCCAGGTTATATCATTGCCGTAAATCAACCTGATACAAGGCAAGCTCCTTTCTCAGGATGTTATTATGCCCATGGCTTCCCCGTACGTGCATCTGCTGCCTTCTGCAGAATTACTTACCCGACACTCTGACCCCCCAACGAGAGCACAGAGGAACACACAAAGGACCAAAAAGTGAAGAAGAGAGGCCATCCATCAAAGGCTGTGCAAACCTGGCAACAAGCAGGCCCATGTCAGCGGGAGGAGTGGGAGAGAGTGAAAAAAGCAGCCCAGGGAGGGGTGCTTCAGCTGTCTAGATGACTTTCCTGTAAGACAGGATTAGACTCAGCTTTTATCTATGAGTCAAAGCTTTCACGAATTACAGCACAGAATGGGAAAACCTCCTGGGAACTGTTTCACTAACATCTTTCCAGCAAATTTTTCATCCTCTCCTTACAGTCCGCTTTTCATTTTAGTCATGCTCCCTTCATGTGCAAAGATGACAGAAAGCAAGAAGGGGGTTTTTCTAGCTTTCCATAGGCCACCCATGTCTAGGTTGAGAGTCAATGAGGCAGATTTGCAGGTAGAGGAGAGGATTTGCTTTGTGATTGCATAAGAGAACAGGGCACCATGGAATGGTGAGTTAGGGGATAAGACTCCAAAGGGGTCTACGACCTTAGAAGAGGTGGACCACACATGTCATCCACACAAAGTTAGCACAGTTCCTGGCACAAAGTGTCAATGAATGTTGACTACTCTTAGAATGATTATTGTTACTGTTTTTTTGTTGTTGTTGTTGTGGGGGGGGGGGGGTTGATAGAAAGGGTTTTAAATCTAAAGCATCACCACCTGCTGTACTCATCTGTAATCAGTAGCGCCTGCCTGGAGGTCAGGCTGAAAATACCCACACGCCTTCTGAAAGACCAACTCGGGATCAAATCTTCCCACGTTTTACCGTGCATATGAACAACCCAGGGATCTGAACAGCTGCAGATTCTGATTCAGTAGGTCTTTGCTGGTGCTCTAAGTCCTGCATTTCTAAGAAGCTTCCAGGTGATATCAGTGCTGCTGGTCCCCTGGCCACTCTTTGAGTAGCAAGACTCTAAATCAGAGCAGAACAAAATCTGTGTCTTTGAGGACAGGCCTTTGTCGGCAGTGAGTAAGGGACCGAGACTCATCTAGTGGCTTAAATAAAATTAATAGCAGCAGGCAAGTCTCCTCCACTCCCATCTTTACTTCATTTGCTACAGACAGACAGACACACGTACACACGTACACATAGATGCAAACACACACATACCATAGACTTGTTTAACTAGCGACCACACTTGTCACGCTTTCTCTGCTCTCTTATCACCCATACAATAATGTTATTGTTAAGTGCTCACATCACCTGCACAATAATCTTGTTGTTGTTCTTGTTAGGTGCTAATGAGTCAATTTTGACTCATAGCGACCCCATTTGTCAGAGTAGAACTGCCACTATAGGGTTTTCTAGGCTGTAATCTTTATGGGAACAGATCATCAGGTCTTTCTCTTATGTAGTTTCTGGGTGGGTGTGAACTGCAGTTGCGTGCTTAACCATTGCACCATCAGGGCTTCTACAATAATATTAGGTGGTAGCCATAGAAAAAACAGGCATAGGGGATATAAAGATATGAATGAAGAAAGTCAAAAAAGAAGAAATAAAAATTTAAATATCCAGCCTCAACAAAACGCAAATTAATACAAGATGAAAAGTTTTGTCTATTGACCTGGCAAAGATGATGAACAGTAATAGTATCTAGACATGGTGACATTGTGGAGAAATAGTCACACTCGTGCACTGCTGGAAGAGTGGAAATTGGTAAACCATTCTGTGGAACCATTTGGCAATGATTTCGCAATAATGTTCACGTTCTCTAACCCTATAATTTCACTTCTAGGAATCATCATAGGAAAACAATCTAAGACATATGTTCTCAAGGATGAATAAGGAAGTTCAAAACAGCATTATTTATAACAGCAAAACATTAGAGGAAACCTAAATGTCTAACAGTATAGTCCATCCATACAATAAAATCCTATCCTGCCATTAAAAATCACATTTTATGAGTAGTGTCTGAGGTCTTAAAACCTTGTGAACGACCATCTAAGATACATCTATTTGTCTCATCCCATACAGAGTGAAGGAGAATGAAGAAAACCAAAGACACAAAGAAAATATTAGTCCAAAGGACTCATGGACCACATGAACCACAGCTCCACTAGCCTGAGCCCAGAAGAACTAGATGGTGCCCAGCTACCACAAGCTTTGACCAGGATTATGATAGAGGGTCCTGAACAGGGCAGGAGAAAAATGTAGAACGAAATTCAAATTCACAAAAAAAGACCAGACTTACTGGTCTAACAGAGACTGGAGGAACCCCCGAGACTATGGACCCTGGACACCATGCTAACTCAGAACTGAAGCCACTCCCAAGTCCAACTTTCAGCCAAAGATTAGACAGCCCTATAAAACAAACAATAACACACGTGAGGAACATGCTTCTTAGTTTAATCAAGCAAACAAGACCAAATGGGCAACACCTGCCCAAAAGCAAAGACGAGAAGGCAAGAAGGGACAGGAAAACTGGACTAATGGACATGGGGAACCTCGGATATAAAGGGAAAGGGGGAGAGTGCCGACACATTGTGGGGATTGCAACCAATGTCACAAAACAATATGGGTATAAATTTTTGAATGAGAAACTAATTTGCACTGTAAACTTTCACCTAAAGCACAATAAAATTAAATATATATATATATATATATATATATATATATATATATATATATATATATATCAAGGTTCAGAGCAAAAAAAAAATCACATTTTATAAGAATGTCCAGGGACATAGGAAATGTTCACAGCTTATTTATTAGAAAACAAAGTTCTAAAACAATATGTAATATCTGGATCAAATTGTATAAAATATTTTCATAAGTGTAGATTTATAGGAAAAAGTTTTTTTTTATTTCTGCATTTACCAAATTCTCTATGATAAACAACCTCTCTGAGTCTCAATATCCTTAGCTGTAAAATGGAACTTATGATAGTATCGACTTCATAAAATTGTTTTACGGATTAAATAAATTAATAAAAGGAAAGCCTGACTATAGTAAACACTCAAATATGTAAGATGTTATTTTTTGTCTTGTTTGTTGTTGTGTCTCTGGTGCCTAGAATAGAGCCTAGCACACGTTGTTGTTATTAGGAGCCAGCGAATCAGTTCCAACTCATAGCGACCCTATCTATGTACAACAGAACGAAACACTGCCCAGTCCTGCACCATCCTCAAAATTGTTGCTATGTTTGAGCCCACTGTTGCAGCAACTGTGTCAATCCATCTCGTAGAGGGTCTTCCTCTTTTTTGCTGATCCTCTACCTTACCAAGCATGATGTCCTTCTCCAGGGACTGATCCCTCCTGATAACATGGCCAAAGTACATGCGATGAGGTCTCGCCATCCTCACTTCCAAGGAGCACTCTGATTGTACTTCTCCCAAGACAGACTTGTTCATTCTTCTGGCAGACCATGGTATATTTAATATCCTTTGCCAACATTATAATCAGCACATATTAGATAACAATATTTGTTGAATAAACTAATTAATCAATGGATATTAATTAATGAATTATATACTGCATGTAGGGTAGTGGTAAAAATGAAACCCAGCTATATTGACTGAAATCAATCACAAAGGACACTGAATATGAGTTAACTAATCTTGACTTTACACTCTAGATGATAAATCAGAAACCACTGAAGGGTTATAGGTGGAGAAAGGTAAGGCATGGTAGAAGTGACCTGAGCAGATTTGTTTGTTAGAAAATTCTAACGGTGATATTAGAAAATTGGAACAATAATGATAAGGACAAAAATAACTGACAGGAAAATAGTAAATTGACCATTTCTATTTCTATATGGCCTTTGTGCCTGGAGATTATTTAAAGGAATTTTGTACTACTTGGAAAATTCTAGAAAGCAAAGGGCTTGGGTCAGCATGAAGCATGCTCAGGACCTGGTCCAGCACTGCCATTGACCTGAAATAAACCTCTCCCCTGGGGGGATGAAGCAGCAGGAGCCTCCTCCCTAAGGATTCTCTCCTTGGCCATCCCAGCAAAAAGCAACATAATTTTCTTCATACCAATGGTCCATATCATTCATTAGGCATTCATCATCTATTGCCTCAGGTGGTTATCCATTTTCTGGCTGAGAAAGGAACCCAAAGAGACCAGAAAGAGCTGCTCCAATAGCCAACCCAGAGTTCTAGTGTACCAACACCTTCAGGGCCTCCTGAGGATCTCCCAGGAGAACGCTGTCCCATCCTCATCTTCCCCAGACTTTCAAGGCCTTGATCCAGACCCACAAATGACCAAGGGGAGTCAGCCCGGCAGTCAACTGAGAACCAAAAAGGTGGTTAATCCTGTTCTAGTTAAAACAGCAGACTGTGGAGCTAAATCCACTAGATCCACCACTTAATAGCTCTACAACCTTAAGCAAAATTGAGCAGTTCTCTGTATCTCAATTTCCCCATCCCTAAAATAGAGATAATGATAGTACCTAATTTATAGAGTCTGGGGGAAGATTAAGTTAACTCACGCATGTAAAGCAATTAAAACCGTGCTTAGCACATAATGAACACTTAGTATTATTATTCATTATACCTCTTATCTGTCAGTGGAGGCTTGCCTGTTGCTCTGATGCTGAACAGGTTTCAGCAGAGCTTCTAGACTGAGACAGACAAGGAAGAAAGCCCTGGTGATCTATTTCCAAAAAATCAGCCAACGAAGACCCTATGGATCACAATGGTCCAATCCCAATGTGCATGGAGTCACCATGAATCAGCTGCCAACTCAACAGCAGCTAACAACAACAATATTATCACTATCATTTTAACATGTATAGACTTATCTCTTCAACTGTATTATAAGCTCCTTGAGAGCTGGCAATCCTGTCTTATGCTTCTCCACATTCCCACTGTATCAAGGCCAGCATCTTGCCTATGGTTGGAATAAATAATTTACTAATGGATAGAATCCACAAGGGCTAGTTAGCAGTGCTCCCAAGGGCCTCCTCCCAATTGACAACATGTCACATGCCACTCTAGTAACTTCCGTTTCTCTAACAAAGAAAAACAGTTTCATCTAATAAAAAGCAAAAGTCCCAAAACTTCTGCACCGCTCACTCCCCCACAGGTGGAGAGAGTTACTGACGTGATCATTAAGGTTGTGTGTCAACTTGGCTGGGCCATGATTCTCAGTGGTTTGGCAGTTATGATGTAATTTGGCAGTCGTATGATGATGTGATCACTTCCGTGATGAGATTTGATATAATGTGATCACCTCCATGATGGGATCTGCTCTGAGTAGCCAATCAGTTGAAAGGGAGTTTCCTTGGGGGTGTGGCCTGCATGGAATGTAAGTGGACTTTCTGGCAAGGCTCACTGGTTTTTACTCACACTGTATCCTGCAGCTGGCTCCTGTTCGTCTGACCTCTGGTTCTTGGGACTTGAGCTAGCAGCTTACTTGCCATCTTACCTGCCAGTCTTGGGATTCATAGGTATTTTCAGCCTGTGAGCCAGAGCTCTGCTGTCTGACTTGCTCATCTTGGGTTGGCCAGCCCCTGTGACTACGTGAAATCAAAAGCCTCCAGCCTGATCTACGTTCCAGCCTCTACAACCACAAAAGACATTTCCTTATATAAATCTCTCTCTATGTATATTTATAGCTTTATTGGTTTTGCTTCTCTAGAGAAACAAGCCTAAGACACTGACCTAGTACAGCTCTGTCCACAGCGCCCCCTATAAGAGTCATGTTAGCCCTTTGCCTGCTGCCACATTGTCCATTAGGCATCCCCAAGAATCAAGAGCAGTCCTCATCTTCTGTTACCTCCCACTCACACTGGGCAATTTCCTCTAAAGCCATGGTTTGTGCTGAATTTATCCATTATCTCAGTATATTTGAGCAACTTTATTTTTCTCCACATAGAGAAATAAATAAATAACCAAAGTTTAATATGTACTGAGAGGACATTGGTGGCTCGGTGGTAGAATTCTCAACTTCCGTGTGGGAGACTGGGTTCATTCCCAGCCAATGTATATCATATACACCCACCAGCTGTCTGTCAGAGGAAGCTTGCATGTTGCTATGACACTGAACAGGTTTCAGCAGAGATTCCAGCTTAAGATGGACTAGGAAGAAAGGTCTGGCAATCTATTTCTGAAAAGCAACCGATAAAAACCCTATCAGTCTGATCTACAGCTGATCATGAGGGTAGTGCTTTCCATTGTGCATGGAGTCATCATGAATCAGGCTGGCTCAATGGCAACTAACAGCAATACCTATTAAAATGTTCCTTATGTCTAGTCTCTACCATGCCCCCCACCCCAAAAAAGGGCAGTCTCCTGGGTAATTTTTTAAATGTCATTTCAAACATTTTTCATAATCTAGGAGAACAAGCAGTATGAAATTTCCTGAGCATCAATACACTCTGCAGGTCCTGTGACTGTGTAATTACAGAAACGGCTTATCAGCGCCCAGTGGCTGAAGAGCTGTGGTTTGCATGATGAGCACAATGATGTGAGGAGTTGTGGTGGGGTTGGGTTGCTGTTCCTCAGCAGAGGTGGAAAGCTGCCTGCAGGTTTTTCTTTCTATCGATCTGAACCACTTTTCTCCATTCACTTCTGACTCTTAAGGGAAATTGGGATGCTTTTGTTTGCCCTCTGAGTTTTCCTGGATGTTCTTGTTTTAAAAAATTCAAACGGTGGAATTGTTTTAAGGCAGGTAGTGAGCATGAGGAGGAAAGGATGCTGTTATTTTTTGG
Organism: Dugong dugon; assembly: GCA_030035585.1. Taxonomy (NCBI): domain Eukaryota; kingdom Metazoa; phylum Chordata; class Mammalia; order Sirenia; family Dugongidae; genus Dugong; species Dugong dugon. The sequence continues at coordinate 38,712,487 of CM057469.1, read as the reverse complement.
ATATAAACTTGGCATTGAGATATGCTTTCTGGAAGATTCTGGGATCATAGGGTGAATGATGTGAGCAGAGATGGATTTGATGAGCCCCCAGAGAAACCTATTTCCATGGACTTGAAGGCAACAGCATGGAATTTATGTATTTGTTTTTGACACAGGGAACTGAAGCTAAGGGATGTTCAGGGTATATGGGCTCCAAATCCAAGTGAAGGTGTTGCCTTCTCCTCTGTTTATTTGGCCTCATCAAGGCATGGCCTAGGACAGGAAAGAGAAGGAGCCAAACTTCTTGGCCTACATTCTGAATCAATCAGACGACCAGCCCCAGAGGAAGAACAGAGAAACGCATAAAGGAGGAAGTGAGAGGTGAGGAAGGACCAAGTGTTGCTGGTGACAGGCGGATGGCTGAATTTACTTGGGCTGCCAAAGGTGATCTCTACCTGCCAGCCCTGCCTCTGTCAAGCCTGAAGGTTTCCAACCTGACACCCTTTGCTTCATCAAAGAACTATACCCCCTGTCATCATCTTGAGGACTGGAGAAAATACACAGCTACCAGAGGATGAAGGCGTGAGCAGCTGATGGTGCCACCTGGTTCATTCAAAACCTCATCCCACTGCGTTGCTCCTTTAGACTGTGGAAAGGACCAAAAATAGAGTCTTTTATAGTAACTGAAAGTCAAGAAATGAGGAAAGGAAGGGGAACAACAAGTGTTAGACACTGAATGTCTGATAAGTAGGACGACCACATGGCCATGCTCAGAGGACACGCCCTCTTATGCTATGACCTGGAAGTGATTCTTCTTAGCCTACACTCGCCCCAGACAACCAGATGACTCCAAAGTACTGGATCTAACCCTTGTGAGTCAGACACTAGACCCTGAACAGAGCTGGCCACAGGGAGACGGTAACACCAAGTACCCAGCTGGGGCCAGACCCAGAGAAATCCAGGAAATCTGGAATCCAGGAGAAAGTTTATGTCATTATCAAGAGAGTTGCATGGGCTTTATCTTTTCCCTCCTCCCTTCTGTTATTCTCCTTTTCTTTCTAAAGGTGTTGTTACATCAGAATCCAATGCACTATGACTTCTGAAGGTCTGAGTGTTCCTTGAATGCACATCATTTAGGGGTCATCCAGGTGGAAAGTCATGGAAAGTAGGGCAGTTCAGGCCAAAGGTGCCTCCATGCAGATCCAGGTCCAGGCAAGAAAGAGTTCCTCTTAGGATACCCTTGAGAAGCTATTGGAGGAACTTGGTGAGAGCAACCACCTCAAGCAGGAAGGGTGTCAGCATCAGAGGCCCAGGTATCTCTCCTCATTGTGCAAGACAATGGCACCTTTCTCTAAGAAGATCGCAGAGATTCTATCAGATATATGCAGTGGCAAATCCTGCTTATCAGTGATGTTACAGAAAGCCATTTAATTTTAGGGGGCCAGAAATATAAAACTGAACCTCATATGTTGCTGGAGATTGTAAAATGGTGCAGCCACTTCAGAAAACAGTTTGGAAGTTCCTCAAAATGTTAAACATAGCAGTACCATATGGCCCAGCAATTCCATTTGTATGTATCTACCCAAGAGAAGTGAAAACATATGTCATCCATGTAAAAACTTGTGCACAAATATTCATAGCAGCATTATTCATAAGAGACAAAAAATGGAAATAAGCCAAATGCCCATAAACTCATGAATGGATAAGTAAAATGTGGTATGTTCACAGACTATTATTTGGCAAAAAGGAATAGAGTGCCAATACACGCTACAACATGGATGAACCTCAAGTGAAAGAAGCTAGACACAAAAGGCCACATATTCTATAATCCTACTTATATGAAATGTCCAGAATAGGCAATTCTATAGATAGGAAGAGAGTTAGTGTTTTCTTAAGGCTGTGGTGGGTGGATGGAAAAGCGGGAGAAATGGTAAGTGACTAATAATGGTTACAGGGTTTCTTCTGAGAATGATGAAAATGTTTTAAAATTAGACGGTTACACAACTCTGTAAATATAGCAAAAACTATTAGTTACGGTTTTTAAACAGGTTAACTTCATGGTTTTAAATGATATTTCAATAAAGCTATTTTTAAAAAAGGAGAGAAATAAATATAAATCACCTGGAATACTCACACCAAGAAGTTAGCATGACTTGTTTCCTGCAGGAAATCTCTGGGAAATTTTGTTTTTACTTGAACAGCATTACATATTTTTAGGGAACAAAGTGTCTGTATTGGGACCATTATGAATAGTGCAGAACTGGGAAGCAAAGTAAAAGAGGACTGTCTAAAAAGCATGGCATGCAGGAAGAACCCTCTATACCAGGGGTCATAAAACTATGGCCTGTGGGCCAAATCTGGCCCACAACTTATTTTTGTATATAAGGTTTTATTGGGACACAGACATGTCAGTTTGTTTATGTATTGTCTGTGGTTGTTTTCACACTATAACAACAGAGTTGAATGATTGCAATAGAGATTTTATGGCCCATAAAGCCTGAACTATTTGCTATTTGTTTCTTTACAGAAAAAGTTTGAGGACCCCTGCTCTAGACTTAGGAGTCTAGAGCCTTGCTACTCAAATCATAGTCCACATACTAACAACATCTATATCACCTAGGAGCCTATTTAAAACAAACAAACAAACAAACAATTGCTGTAGAGTCAATTCTGACTCACAGAGACCCCATGTGTGTCAACTGTGTGCTATGTAGGGTTTTTAAGGACTGATTTTTTAAAAGTAGATCATCAGGCCTTTCTTCTGATATAACTCTGGGTAGACTCGAACCTCCATCCTTTCAGTTAGCAGCTGAGGGCACAAACCATTTGTACCACCCAGGGACTCCAGGAGCCTGTTAGAAATGCAGAATCTCAGGCTGTCCTAGACCTACTGAACCAGAATCTGCGTTTGCGATAGTCTGGTCCTCCAAAAAGCAGAAGCCAAGATAGGATTATACGTACAAGAATGTTATTAGGGAAGACACCTGTGAGAGAAAACAATGAGCTTAAAAAAGCAGGGACAGTCATCAGACCATGATGCAAGTCTGACACTGCGGGAAGAAGAGAGGGAAGAAAGAAAGAGTGAAAACATCCTAGACTGCTGTGCAGTCCAAGGAATGTTGTGCAAGGCCTTTGAGAGTTCTTGAGTCAAAGTCAGCCATCAGAGGAGTCCTGTGTCTCCAAGGAACTGGTCTGCCTTTATCCCTGCCACACTCAGTCAATGGCTGGGAGCAGCCCAAGGGACATGTGGCCTCAGTACAAATGCAGTCATGGATTTCACAGCCCAGAGGCTGGAATCCTTGGTCAATGAAACCCTCAATAGTTGGAGGTCTCTGAGGCATGTTCTTATGGCATCTGCTATGAAGTATATTCCCATGGCTGGGAGCAGCCCAAGGGACATGTAGTCTCATTACAAATGCAGTGATGGATTTCACAGCCCAGCAGCTGGAATCCTCGGTCAATGAAACCCTCAGTAGTTGGAGGACTGTGAGACGTGTTCTCATGGCATCCACTATGAGGTGTATTCCTATGGCAGCCACAGCATTTTAAGAGGCCCAGGTGATTTCTATGCAGATTCAAGTTTGAAAAGTAATGCTGTAGAGCAGGAGTCAGCAAACTTTTTCTGCAAAGGGCCAGACAGTAAATATTTTATGCTTTATGGGCTATACTGTATCTGTTGCAACTACTCAGTTCTGCCAGTTAGCATGGAATCAGCCACAGGCTATATATAACTGAGTGGGTGTGGCTGTGTCCCAACAAAACAAAATCAGGCATCAGGCCAGATGTGGCCCATTGGCCATAGTGTGCTGACCCCTTCTGTATGGTTGTAGGGTTTAAATGTATTTTAAAAAAGTAAATAAGCCCTTTCTTCTGGTTTAAAATCAGGAAAGGTGTGTGTCAGTGTTGTATACTTTCACCACTCTTATTCAATCTGTATGCTGAACAAATAATCCAAGAAGCTGGAATATATGAAGAAAAACGTGGCATCAGGATTGGAAGAAGACTCATCAACAACCTGCGTGTGATATGCAGATAACACAACCTTTCTTACAGAAAGTGAAGAGGACTTGAAGCACTTACTGATGAAGAATCAAAGACTACAGCCTTCAGTATGGATTATACCTCAACATAAAGAAAACAAAAATCCTCACAACTGGACCAATAAGCAACATCATGATAAACGGAGAAAAGATTGAAATTGTCAAGGCTTTCATTTTTACTTGGATCCACAATCAATGCCCATGGAAGCAACAATCAAGAAATCAAATGACTACACAAAGCCAACAGCCAACATCTTCCTAAATGGAGAGAGTCTGAAAGCATTGCCCTTGAGAACAGGAACCAGATAAGGATGCCCTTTATCATCACTCTTATTCAACACTGTGCTGGAGGTTCTAGCCAGAGCAATTAGGCTAGAAAAAGAAATAAAGGGGATCCAAATTGGTAAGGAAGAAGTGAAAGTATCTCTATTTGCAGATGATATGATCTTATACACAGAAAACCCCAAAAAATCCACAAGAAAACTGCTAGAACTAATAGAAGAGTTCAGCAAAGTATCAGGATACAAGATAAACATATAAAACTCAGTTGGTTTCCTCTATACCAACAAAGAGAACTTTGAAGAGGAAATCACCAAATCAATACCATTTACAATAGCCCCCAAGAAGATAAAATACTTAGGAATAAATCTAACCAGAGCTGTAAAAGACCTATACAAAGAAAACTGCAAGACACTACTGCAAGAAACCAAAAGAGACCTACATAAGTGGAAAAGCATACCTTTCTCATGGGTAGGAATATTCAAACATTGTGAAAATGTCTATTCTACCCAAAACGATCTACAGATACAATGAAATCCAGATCCAAATTCCAACGGCATTCTTTAATGAGACAGAGAAACAAATCACCAACTTCAAATGGAAAAGGAAGAGGCCCCAGATAAGTAAAGCATTACTGAAGAAGAAGAACAAAGTGGGAGGCCTCACACTATCTGATTTTAGAACCTATTATACTGCCACGGTAGTCAAAACAGCCTGGTACTGCTACAACCAATACATAGACCAATGGAACAGAATTGAGAATCCAGACATAAATTCATCCACCTATGAGCAGCTGATATTTGACAAAGCTCAAAGTCCATTAATTCGGCAAAAGACAGTCTCTTTAACAAATGGTGCTGGCATAACTGGCTATCCATCTGTAAAAAATGAAACAAGACCTATACCTCACACCATGCACAAAACTAACTCAAAATGGATCAAAGACTTAAATATAAAATCAGAAACTATAAAGATCATGGAAGAAAAAACAGGAACAATGCTAGGAGCCCTAATACATGGCATAAACAGAATACAAAACATTACTAACAATGCACAAACACCAGAAAAGAAAGTAGATAACTGGGAGCTCCTAAAAATCAAACACTTATGCTCATCAGAAGACTTCACCAAAAGAGTAAAAAGACAACCTACAGACTGGGAAAAAAATTTTTGGCTACAACAAATCCGATCAGCATCTAATCTCTAAAATCTACAAGATACTGCAAAACCTCAATAAAAAAAGGACAACCCAATTAAAAAATGGGCAAAGCATAAGAACAGGCACTTCACTAAAGAAGACTTTCAGGCAGCTAACAGACACATGAGGAAATGCTCACAATCATTAGCTATTAGAGAACTGCAGATCAAAACTACAATGAAATACCATCTCACCCGAACAAGGCTAGCATTAATCCAAAAAACAAAGAATAATAAATGTTGGAGAAGTTATGGAGAGACCGGAACACTTATACACTGCCGGTGGGAATGTAAAATGGTACAATCACTTTGGAAATCAATTTGGTGCTTCCTTAAAAAGCTAGAAATAGAAGTACCATACAATCTAGCAATCCCGCTCCTTGGAATATATCCTAGACAAATAAGAGCCATCACATGAATAGATATATTGTATATATATTGTAGCACTGTTCACAATAGCAAAAAGATGGAAACAACCTAGGTGCCTATCAACAGATGAATGGATAAACAAATTACAGTAGATTCACACAATGGAATACTACACAACAATAAAGAACGATGAATCTGTGAAACATTTCATAACATGGATGAATCTGGAAAGCATTATGCTGAGTAAAATTAGTCAGTCACAAAAGGACAAATATTGTATGAGACCACTATTATAAGAACTCAAGGAAAGGTTTAAACACAGAAGAAAACATTCTTTGATGGTTACTAGAGTGGGGAGGGAGGGAGATGGGTATTCACTAACTAGATAGTAGATAAGAATTATCTTAGGTGAAGGAAAGGACAGCACATACTACAAGGGAAGTCAGCACAACTGGACTAGACCAAAAGCTAAGAAGTTTCCCGAACACAACCAAACACTCTGAGGGACAGAGTAGTAGCGGTGGTGTCTGGGGACCATGGTTTCAGGGACATCTAGGTCAATTGGCATAACAAAGTTTATTAAGAAAATGTTCTGCGTCCCACTTTGGTGAGTGGCATCTGGGGTCTTAAAAGCTAGCAAGCGGACATCTAAGACACATCAATTGGTCCCAACCCACCTGGAGCAAAGAAGAATGAAGATCACCAAAGACATAAGGAAAGTATTAGCCCAAGAGACAGAAAGGGCCACATAAAGCAGAGACTCCAACAGCCTGAGACCAGAACTAGATGGTGCCTGGCTACCACCAATGACTGCCCTGACATAGAACACAACAGAGAGTCCCTGACAGAGCAGGAGAAAAGTGGGGTGCAGAACTCAAATTCTAGTAAAAAGACCAGACTTAATGGTCTGACTGAGGCTGGAGGAACCCCAGAAGACATGGCCCCCAGACTCTCCATTAGCCCAGAACTGAAACCATTCCTGAAGCCAACTCTTCAGACAAAGATTAGACTGGACTATGGGACATAAAATCATACTCGTAAAGAGAGTGCTTCTTAGCTCAAGTAGATACCTGAGACTAAATGGGCAGCTCCTGTCCCAAGGCAAGATGAGAAGGCAGAAAGGGATAGGAGCTGGTTGAATGGACACAGGAAACCCGGGGTGGAAAGGAGAAGTGTGCTGTCACATTACCGGAGAGCAGCTAGGGTCACATAGCAATTTGTGTATAAATTTTTGTATGAGAAAATGACTTGAACTATAACTTTCACTTAAAGCACAAAAAAATGTAATAATAATAATAATACATGGTAATCAAATGAAGAAAAATCATTTTTTAAAAAAAGACATCAAACGACGTATTGAATCACAAAAATGTGCTGCAAAACGTCTCTCTATAGTGTCAAAAAGCAAAGGTGTCTGTCACTTTGAAGACTAAGGTGTACCTGACCCAAGTCATGGTATTTTCAATCACCTCACATGCATGTGAAAGCTGGACAATGAATAAGGAAGTCCAAAGAAGAATTGATGCCTTTGAATTATGGTGTTGATGAAGAACATTGCATATACCATGGACTGCCAAAAGAATGGACAAATCTATCTTGGAAGAAGTGCAGCCAGAATGCTCCTTAGAAGCGAGGATGGCAAGACTTCATCTCACGTACTTTGGACATTTTATCAAGAGGGACCAGTCCCTGGAGAAGGACGTCATGATTGGTAGAGGGTCATCGAAAAAGAGGAAGACCCTCAATGAGATGAATTGACACAGTGGCTGTAACAATGACCTCGAACATAGCAATGATTGTGAGGATGGCGTAGGACTGGGCAATGTTGCACTCTTTTGTATCTAGGGTGGCTATGAGTCGGAACCGTCCTGACAGCACCTAACAACAACAACAACAATCCTTTTCTTCATATAAAACAGGTAAGAAAGGGCTGCTCCCATTAAAGGTGGGAGGAGAGCCCTGTGCCCCATCATTTCCCCCCAGAAGCCCCTAAGACACCTCTGTAGGCAGCAAAAGCAAAAAGTGAAAGCCACTGCCCTGGTTCTCCACAAAGAATCTCAGAAAGTTCCTCTCACTGTCTTTCTTATCCCAAATGGGCATCCAGCAATCTATATTTCTACTTCATCTGTTCAACAAACATCACTTAGAGTCTAACACTATGCTGGAGTCCCTGGGTGGTGCAAACAGTTAAGCATTTGACTGCTAACTGAAAGGTTGAAGGTTCAAGTCCACCCAGAGGCATTTCGAAAGAAAGCCCTGGTGATCTATTTCCAAAAACTCGGCCATTGAAAACCCTATGGAGCACAATTGTACTCTGACACATGTAGGGTCACCATGAGTCAGAGATGACTTGATGGCAACTGCTAACTGGTAATACTGTGCTAAATATTTTGGGATTACAAAAGTGAATCAGATATGGGTTTGGCTCCTGAGGAACTTGAAGTAGATAGAAATAAAACATGCATATAACTAATAAGGCAGGAATATGTACCCTAGGGAACCACACGTAAAGTGCTATGAAAGCAGAAAAGTAGAGATCATTTTCACAAAGGGAAATCAGGGAAGGCTCCACAGAGGGGAGGGGGGCACAGCAGAGAAGTGTGAAACCAGGAGTCATGGTGGCAGTCTGTTTTAAGTCTAAAACCAGACATCTTACACTCTCCCTCCACATCACCTCTCTCTGGAGGGCCATATAGCCACATGATAAAAACTCTCCTATATGGCAGATGCTAGCTTACATCAGTCGGGGCATATACCTTGTTCATTAGTATATAAATGTCTCATTGTTATGGATTGATTTGTGTCCTCCCAAAAACATGTGTTGAATTCTTGGCCCTTGTACCTGTGGATGTGACCTTCTTTGGAAATAGGGTTTTTCTTTTGTTATGTTAATGAGGTGACAGTATGGGGGTAGATACTAAACCTAATCATTTCTGAGTTATAAAAAGACTAGAATAAACACAGACACACATATGGGGGAAAACAGATGCCCTGTGAGAACTGCCTACAAGTCAGGGAATGCCAAGGAACTAAGGAATGCTCAGGGCTACTGACAAGGAAAGAATCAACGTGGCTGAGACCATGCTTTGGACTTTCAGCCTCCAGAACTGTGAGAAAATATATTTCTGGTCTTTAAAGCCACCCACTTGTGGTATTTGTGTTCCAGCAGCACTAAGTGACTAAGACACTCATCCTTGTCTTAGTGGGCACACTCATCCAGAGATCACCTACAGACCCTTATATCCACAGTGCTCCCAAGTTGAGGGTGGAGTTGCTACTACTTAGCTGCCCATCTTGATCCTGACTGGGGAGCAGAGTTATAATGTGGTAGGAACTGGGCAATTCCTCAGGGTCCTGAGAGTTCAAAACACTATAAGAGGAGGCACCTGAGGAGAAGGAGCTCTGAGAGAGACATGCACTTGGTTCCATGTCTATCATTGAGTCCTACTGGATAAAGGAGGGATAGAACACATGACCTACCTTCTAAATTCTCTTTACATCTATGTTTATACATCTGTTTATGTGAATCTTCAGTGAAGGTTCATATTCCATATGAGGGATACTCTTCACCTTAAGTTCATAGATTCCTTATTGGGAGAAGGGGATTTTGCCAGGCATGGAGATGCACAGTCACAGCATCTTGTGACATCTCATAACTTAGATGATTGAATAGTGTCCTCTCAAAATATGTGTCAACTTGGCTAGGCTATGATTCCCAGTATTGTGTTGTGGATCTCCATTTTGTGATCTGATGTAATTATCCTATGTGCTGTAAATCCTAACCTCTATGATGTTCATGAGGCAGGATTAGAGGCAATTATGTTAATGAGACAGAACACAATCTACTGGATTAGGTTGTATCTTGAGTCAATCTCTTTTGAGGTATACAAGAGATTATGCAAGCAAGCAGAGGAGGGACCTCCTACCACCAAGAAAGAAGAGCAAGGAGCAGAGTGCGTCCTTTGGACCGCGGGGTCCCTGCACTGAGAAACTCCTAGACCCAGGGGAAAATTGATGACACGACCTTCCCCCAGAGCCAACAGAGAGAGAAAGCCTCCCCCTAGAGCTGGCACTCTGAATTCAGACTTCTAGCCTCCTAAACTGTGAGAGAATAAATTTCGGTTTGTTAAAGCCATCCACTTGTGGTATTTCTGTTATAGCAGCACTAGATGACTAAGACAGATGTCATCTGAAACAGAAAAGCTATCAATATGCCCTAAACAAGAAGTTTTAAACCTAAGGGCAGCAGACTCTGGCCATCAGGAAATCCAGAAAGCTCCAAACGTTATATACTACGTGCATGTATACATTTTTCTTAGATGTGATCATAGATTTCATCAGATTCTCAAAAGAGTTTGTGGCCCCAAAACACCGTTAGTACCGTCACCCAATTCATTAGAGATAGTAGTAATGCCTAGGCTGAAAAAAACCAGATAATTAGGGGGGAAAAAAGCAAAAACAAAACAAAAATCCTTTCAGGCCTCTGATTCTACGATGTTCTCAATCTTCTTTAGAACATGTTGTGAAAAAAAAAACTATTTACTACCATTCCTATTTTACAGATTAACAAACTAAATTCCTAAGGAATTAAAGTTAATATCCCACCTAAGGAGAAATTATAGGTTAGTGAGTTATAACCAAAGTTGAGTAGGTTAATACACTGCTCTTAGTAATGACTGTTTCCCACTGTTAATACCTACCACGTGTCAAGTCCTGTGCTGGGTATTTTACATACATGACTTGTTTAAACATCATAACAACTCTGCAAGACATTATCTCATTTTTCAATTTGAGGAAACCAAGGCCCAGAAAAGTTCAATGAATTGCCACAGATCGCAGCACTGATAACTGTCCGAGATGGGATCTGATTCCAGGCAGGTCTGTCTGACTCCCAAGTTCATGCTCTTCTTCCCGCAGCATTATGATAAGCTCTAAAACGTTGGTCCCCAGAGGAGGAAAACTCTTCTTCAAGTCAGGGACAGTTTCTTAGGCATCTTTGTCTTCCCCCACAGTGCCTTGCCGTGCTTTACATGGCAAGGCCCTCAACAAATATTTGCTGAATGAAGAAACCTGGGCTCAGGCTCTAATTCTGCCATGGACTTAGTGACTCAGTCTCTTGCAACTTGGAGCTGCAGGTGGTTACTCAGCTGGGCAGCTTCAGGGAACATTTGAAATCAATTATGGGTGAGGAGGAACCTATTAAGTTTTCTCTTTTGTGTGTGTTGAGGTTGAAGAAGAGGAAAGGAAGTTGAGAAGGAAGGGAAAGTAATAGGATGGTTTAAGGGTTGGGCACTAGAGCTTAAAGATTTCACACCAGGATGGGACAGAATTTGCCTTATATCCACTACTCATTTCCAATGGCCCATCCAAATGGTCTCCTGACCTCAGGCTACTCCTAGGTGTCCACATATCCCTAAATTGGCAGGCCCCTGAGTAACCACTTTTATGGAGGACCCAGCAACATTGGAGCAACTGCATATGGTTGTTTCCAGGCCTCAGTTGCTTGCTTCACAGCTACAGGAATTAGGCAACTTCAGAAGGGCTAACTTGAAGGGGGCCAGCAACCATCACTCCCCTCTTCTAGCCAGAGAGTCTTAGCACCTGAAGACTCTGAGGCCTACATTGTCCTCAGACCTAAACTGAAGTATTCTGGCAATCCATTCTGTAGTCCAACTTCCTATTTTGGAAGAATTTGGGAGTTTGGGCTTGGGCCCCCCACTGTGGGGGAGGTAGGTAACTCTAGTTGATTTTATTATCTTTACTACTTGCTACAAGTTGCTACAACCCTAAAAATGCCGCTTTAGCCTTTTCACACAGGCCATCCAAAAAAGACTTGTATGAAGCTGACCCTGAGGGATGAATACCAAGAAAACTCCGGGATGGGGATGATTAAATACAGCCCAGAGGCCAGGGGAGGGACAGCCCTCCAATATCAGACACATTCCCAACTACGTGGCTTCCAAAGACGCGCCTACTTCCCTGTGCATGAAGCAACACTGCCACCTAGTGCCGTATGTGAGAAGTATTCCCTACGGCACCACATCTCATGGGAGGGTTCAGGTACAAGGGCTGGTGTAATTGGATTGCTTGAACTCCCTGTTGAAAATAAAATTCCCCAAGTTTGGTAGATTGAGAACCTGGAAACGTGGTTTACATTAAGTAGGAAGAAGGTGAGGTTTGAAAGCTACTGGAAAAGAATGTGGCAGCCAAGTTTTGCAGCACCTTGGATTATCCTTAGTGGAGCAGCAGAACTACAACAGCTGTGTTTAGCTCCAAGGAAAATGCTTCTATTGTAGTCATTCTGCATTAAGTGAAGGCCAACAATCCTAGCAACAGGTAGTAGCCAACTAAAGGGCCAGTGGGAGCATAAGAGAGGGAAGTCTGGCTTATCTGTTTGATACAAGTGAGTAAACTAATGCAAATCAGAGACCTTTACTCCTGAAGGACTCCAACCTCATGGTTCTCAGCCATGGGGTCCACAGGTAAACTGTAAGTAGCTAAGCACTTACACTCAGACAAGGATGCCTGAGCCCTCAGGAGCACAGTTGCCAGAATCCTGAAGAATGAAGGTCTTGTTCCCAACCCCTTATCTTTCCGAGACTTTAAGTCTGCACTGAATATTTGCTAATGTGCACAAGGAGGAAGAAAGATACAGGGTGGGAGGTAGAGAAGAGATAGTCCCGGGTATTCTCTGTCCTGGTGGGTTCCTAACCCTCATCTTCCTGCAGTGGACCTAAAAAGGAAGTACCAGTACATCACAGGGGCCGCTTTGATTTGAGGAGAAAAAAACCTCAGAAGCTAGACTGTCTGCAAAAGATTTCCTGCCCAGGAGTACATGTGCATGTATATATAGGTATAGTTGTGGGCATTTGCATACACTTATTTGTATGTGCTGCATATATATATTCATATATATACAATAGAGCGCACAGCGGGCACAGTTGTGAAAACTTCTTAGACATATCCAAACACCTCATGGGACTGAGTTACTGGACTTGAAGGCTAAGGACCATAGTCACTGGGGACATCTAGGTCAATTGACATAACACAGTTCATAAAAATAATGTTGCACTTCCTAGTTTGGTAAACAGCATCTGGGGCCTTAAAAAGCTTGCGAGCGGCCATTTAAGATACAACTCTTAGTTTCTTCCCATCTGAAGCAAAGGAGAATGAAAGAAACCAAAGACTTGAGGAAGCAATTAGTTCACAGGATTAATGGCCTACAGGAACCACAGCCTCCTGTAGCCTCAGACCACAAGAACTAGATGGTACTCCGCTACCACCACCCGCTCTGACCAGGAACACAATAGAAGGTCTCAGCTAGAATGGGAGAAAAATGTAGAACAAAACTCAAATTCATAAAAAAGACCAGACTTACTGGACTGGTAGAAACTAGAGAAACCCCTGAGACTATTGCCCTAAGACACCCTTTTAAGCTATAACTGAAGATACTCCTGGAGGTCACCTTTCAGCAAATAACAGATTGGCCTATAAAATAAGCAATAACACCCATGAGGAAAGTCTTCCTTAGAAGAATCAACTGTATGAGACCAAATGGGCAACATTCACTCAAAAGCAAAGATGAGAAGGCAAGGAGGGGCAGGGAAGCCGGAGGGTTGGAAACGGGGAAGCCAGGGCGGAAATGGGGAGAGCGTTGACACACTGCAGGGATATCAACCAATGTCACGGAACAATTTGTGTATGAACTGTTGAATGGGAAACTAGTTTGCTGTGTAAACTTTCACCTAAAACATAATGAAATGTCCCCAAAAAAAAGGTTTTCTGCCCAATTTTGTATGCTTAAGGTTAATAGAGTTCAGATGGGCACTTTGGGGAAGGATCTGAGTGTGCAAGGTGGGTGGGGTGGTTGATGGTGGTAGACAGGTGGCGAAGGGAGGGAGTGCTATACCTAGAATCAAACCATAATGCTACTTTCCTCCATGCAGAGCATGAGACAGGAGGACATGGAAAGGACAGGACAGGGGTCAGGTACCTTCAGTGTCCTGAAACTGTTTCCCCCAGGACTGGGCTTTAATAACCTAACGCAGTATAGTCTCTTGAACCCTCCCATACGTATTCTCGTTGGGCCCTTCTCTAATTCTGTACAGCCAGGGAGCTGACTTCGGGTCCTTGTGTTGCTACTGCAAGAGGAGGGGTAATCAGAGTTGCGGGGCTCGGTCTAGACTGAAAGCACACAGTTTCCCTGGCAGATGGGTACTAGGAAGTGAGATGAGGCAGTAAGAAGATGTCATCTGGGAAAAACTGTGAAGCTGCCAACTCCGATCAGATAATCATCTCATTATTTCATCCATTTGGCTCCAGAGTAAGGATTTCCTTCCACTCTTTCTCTGTCCCCCCCGGCCCCCGCCTATCTTACAGCCCAGCCCCTTCTCTCTCCCCTCCCCTTACCCCCTCTCCCACCAAAAATAAAATAAAGCAAAACCACAAGACTCTAGAGTGCTCAGTGTCTGGGAATCCCAGCTTCCAAAGGAAAAATCACAGCCAAAGAGGGGGAGACAGAGTGTCCAGAAGGGATGTTCCAGCAACACCCCATTGAAGGAGGCTCCCTCAGTCCAGATTTCTTTCCTGTTGGTCTGAAATTTATTCACAGACATCCAGCAACCTGAAGTTTTTAATTTGAGGAGTTGTCAAGCAATTCGGGGCCCTAGAATTCTATTCCTAGCCCGCATCTGGCACACTTCTTATTGCCTTACTTTCCCCATCGGTGTAATGGGACTGGCCAATATCAAAGGTTGTTGTGGATGACGCAAATTAACAAGATTAAAATGGTTCTATCACGTGCCTAGCTTTGGGTTAGGTTCAGTCATAGGGAATTCAATAATGTAATGAGATATTAAATAATGATATATCAAGTCTAATCACCCACCCCTTTCTTGAAACCAACCTCCGCAGTAAAGCTAAGGAAGACAATTACTCCTAACCCCACTCTTTTCTTCACCACAAATGCCCAGATCTGGGTATAGGGGAAAACAAATATGGGTAATGTTCCCAGACAGGGGCCTCTGGTGAAAATCATAGAGTTATAAGGTTGCATTTTTAGGTCCCTTTTAAAACAGCCAAGACTAGAACCCAGGATCCTGGCTGTGAGTGCCTACCTTTTCCATAAATGCCATCTCTTATGTTGGGCACATAATTATTGGAACAAAGTAAAGGGAACCCCAGGACCTGGACCAGGTAATACCTTTCTGCCAAGTTCCAGGTCTGCTCAGAGCAAAGGGAGGGAGTCAGTCAGAACTTGATGGCTCTGTACCTGGCAGCCTTATGCCCTCTCACTGCCTGGACCAGGCCAGGCATGACTCACTGCCCAGGTCCTTGAGCTCCCATCTATTTTCAAAGTTGCCTGGGTATCTCATACAGGACTATGAGAAATGGGGTCAGATACCTTTCCTCACTGACAAAGAACCAAAGAGATCATCTCCTTTAAAGAAGAGCCAGAGGGTTAAGCTGAAGGTCTTTTAAGTGCAAACACAATCTGCAGAGCTACAGGCGATCAATACAAGGCACAAATGCTGTTGTGGTTATAGAGTCATTACTGTCAATGGGGTCTGGAGTCCTACTGTGCAGATGAATAAAGGCCCTTCCCCGCTCTCCCTGGCCAGCCCTTCCTGGTTTCCCTGCTCTGTCCCCTTTCCCTTCTTGCCCCCTATGTCTAGCCCAATCAGAAATGGAGCCAGCCATACCCTGAAGACCACAGAAAGCCTAGGAATGGGTTATTACCTGCTATGATGGCTGGGTTGTTCTGTCCTCCCTCTGGTTTAACCCAGGCTTCCACTGTGAACGCCTCCCGGGGAATCTCAGCCAGCACTTCTGGACGCAGCAGCAGCCTCTCCAGCCTCCCTGAGAAGTACAAGACAGGCAATCCTCCTTGGGGGTGAAATGTATCTCCTTCCCAGTAAGGGTCACCTCCACTGTTTTGGATGCTGTCCTCCAATGCACTGTTTCTGACCCCATGCATAAGGGGAGGCTTAGGCCGACGGTGGAGTTGCTGAGGAGAGATGTCAGGGTCTCCTCGCACGCCCTCTGCCTGCCTCTTCACCACTAACCGATGATGCCTAGTCTTGGCTAGGCCCTTCCTTTGGGTCTCCGGTTTGGGTTTCTTCGGGCGTGTGAAGGCGGTGGTAATGGTGGCAGCAGTGGCTGTGTTTTCCTGAGTCCCAGCCTCACCTACAGACTCCTTGGGTCCTCGATTGCCAAGATAAGTGTCATCATCTCCCAGCAGCTCTGATTGCCCAATCGGACCATCCCCTACCCACGGGACAGCTGGCTGTTCAACCTTACTCCTCACTCCTGCTGAATTTCCAGTCAGGTCTTGGAGAACATGGCTCATTGCCTTCTCCTCGCTGTCTGTCTTACTGCATCCTGCACGGTGGGTTCCCTGCTCCCCCTCAGGGTAGGGCCTCAGATAGTTCCCAGGTCTGCTGGGGTAAACCCCAAAGAGGTGATGCTGGGGAGCAGCTCTGGGTCTTCGAACCTTGACCCCCAGCCAACATCGTTCCCCTTCCAACAGCACCTGATTCAGGTGCCCCCTCTGGGCCAAGGATTTCTTGTGCGTCCAGTCCAGCTCAGAGTCGGCAGGACTGACTGTCCATCCAGCCAGAATCACCAGGCTTATTCTCAGGACCTTTAAGCTCATCATACCTCCCTCCAGCAGTTTTTACAGAACCAGAAGTCAACTTCTGGGTACCACACTGGAATGATGGGGAGAAGAGAAAGAGGCAGCTAACAACAGATCTACAGTCACCAGGGAAAGTGTTTTGTCCACAGACCAAACTTTCTTAAGCAGCTGCAGAGAGCACCTCTTCTCACTACCTGCCCTGGATCCTCCTCTGCTAGCGTGGCTTCCGGGCTCCTCCACTCTGTGGGCTTCTCCTCACCTCAAAGTGCTCCCTTGACCTCTCTTCTTGCTCTACTTCAATCTTTGCAGAATGATGTTGATTTCTCTTGGTTCCTACAAATTTCCTCCCAGAAAGCTCAGGTTTCTTTTTTTTTTTCTTCTTCTTCTTCTTCTTCTTCAATAGCCCCTCCCCTCTCTGATCCTAAAAGAGGGCCCCGTGAACCTGAGCCAAATTCTCTCAAATGCACACTCACTTGCAAACACACCCCCTAGCTACCTGGAGTCATTAACAATAATCTTATTCTCTAATTTTCAGCTCTGTCTCCTTCTTCCTTCTCTCAGAGCTACCTTCTCTCTGTAGCCCTTAACTCAAAATGCATTTACCTCCAAACGAATTGCTAGAAGAACTTTTATATAGAGAGACACACAAGATGATGCTTATTCTCTAAAAATGCAAAAGAATCCAGGGGCACAAGAACCCAAGCTTGTACTTAACTTGCTCTCTCCAGTTGTCCTCCTCAGCCAGCTCCCAACCAGCTTCCAGTCTGCCTGTGCAGGTTAGAATTTTTCCCTCTGCCTGGTTCTTGGGGTTGTTGATTGTTGAAGGTGTTTTATCCCCTTCCAACTTGTTGGTATGTTGCAAGTCTCCGTAAAGTTCTCCTTTGGGGTGCCAGTCTGTTGTTCTAGTAACCTTCTGAATCTGAGAGCCCTTGACTTCACATTCTGAGAGTCTTGTAGGTCCCTGGGAAGACTGAAAAGACAGTGAGGAGAAGAGCATACACTTCAGGGGACCTGTTCTCTCCAGTCTCTCCTCCCCTTCTCTCCCTTTCTCTCAGCCTGTGATTATCTTCTTGTTTGTTTCATTTAAAGACAATGATGATGTCAAAGCTAATAAGTTCGGTGCATCACTCCACCTACTCCCTGTCCCCTCCTTCCTTCTGAAAACCTCCCCACCTCACCGAGGCACTGGGGAGACAGTCTAGTCGGGACAGACGCTACTCTTGGTTTCCCCAGTAAACATCTCGGGCTTTCTCTTTCAGCAGCCGCGCAGCCTACACAATCAATAGCAAACAATCAATACTGTTTTGGAGCACTCTATTCTATGTGTAATCTGTCTCTCTCTTTCTCACACACACACACACACACACACACACACACACACACTCACAAACTGTTGTGAACAGACCTTTCCACTGCCTAATAAATCCAAACTAGCCTTTTAGGGAAGGCTTGCATCTCTTTCTTTTGTCTTGTCACAAACCTCCTGTATTTTTTTTTTTTCTTCAATTATTTGGGACTTAAAAGAACAATACCCCAAATTCACTTTATATTGGATATTGGGAAAAGGAGAAATCAATTATCCTGCTGTGAGAAGCATTAAGTGGGAATGCCATAAATGCATACTAGCCAGATCTTCTTTTTCTCTCTGAAGTTTCTCAATCTGAAGTTACTAAAAGTCACCATATGCTGAGTGAACGTATAAACAGACGAGATGTTCAAAATCAGTAATTTACAAAAATGAATAGCCAGATTCAGAAACTATTTGTTCAATTGATTTGAAGTGAATGGATCAGATGGGGAAGCAAACAATGTGATTTCAGCCTCGGTAATAACGTTTGCCTAGATGCAGGCTATCTCTGAGTGTCTCCACCCCCTAATCACATGTGCATGTACACACATACACACACGCACACACCCAGAGAGCATGGTTCTGAATGCTCAACACAGGTAAGGATGTTTGACCACAGGGGGATACCAAACAGGTAGAGAAATACATTGGATCCTTCATTCAATCATAAGACAAATCACGAACACTTTTAAAACCACTGCTTGTGCTGCCCACGTATAAAACATGCAGCCTACATACTCTGGAGTAAGAACACACTGCCTCTTCTGCCTTGGGTCTCCTCATCGTCTTCTAAGCGCCTCTACCCCAGCTAATAACTGACTTACTTGCCTTGAATGCTGTCTCCTGAGCCACCTCATCCCCAGCACACCACTGGAGCCTCAAAAGCAAGTTCCCAAAGAAGAAATGAATCCAGGCACGTGGACACTATTGCACAGAAAGCCGTCTATCCTAGGCTGTCCTTTTTTCTTTTAGCATTTCCCTATCTCCCTCACTTTCTGACTCAGTCCCTTTTTTTTTTTTTTTGATCTGAAGCAGTTCAAGAATAGATTAGGGTTGGGGTGAGGGGAGTAGAAAAAGTCAGAGACAGAAAGACAGAGAGATAAACAGAAAGACAGACCAGAGGAAAGAGACCAGGAGAGAAAGGAGGGGAGGAAGGAGAGGAGCATTAGTTTAAGTAAAGGAGATAACTCAGGTAAGAAAGGGAGAAGGCAACTTCCCCCTCCCTCTTGCCACCCCCGGGACCCTCAGAAAAAGGTTTCATACCATTCATTTCAGGAAGGAGGGATAACACAGCAAGGAAGAAGAATCCCGCCTTGCTTTTCTCCCCCTTTTAATGTGTAAATGATCTTGCATCCCCTATAGGTCTCTCCTGGCTTTCTGCTGCTAGTAATCCATTCATAAGGTTTCAAGAAGCTACACAAAACTCAAGCTTCCAGTTTAGTTTCTCTCTCCCCCCTTCATTCCTCTGCTCACCACCCTCCTTCAGCTCTTGGCAGTCCAAAGTTTAAAAAAAAAAAAATGTTGAACCATTTCTGTGTTTTCCTCCTGTTGTAACTTTTGCTGTGACATCATAACCCTGCCCACCAACACCCTACCTCACTCTCTGCTTTCCATCCCACCCCTCACCAGCCCCAGACCCCCAAAACGCCCCCCTGCGGAGAAGGAGGGCTCCTTGTCAGTTCCAGTGTGTGAAAAACACAAAGCTACTAGAAGGTGCCCCCTCCCTTCTCTCGGCCCCCCTCGTTCCTCCCCCTCCCTCCCTTACCCAACGCTCAGCCTCGGCTCTCTCAAGGCTTTTAACAATGATCCCATCTGTTTGACATGTGCGGAAAGGTGGGCTGGATTCAGATAATCCATCAAGTGAATCAGATCAAAAACACAGCAACCCCCTCTTCAGTTCCACACACACACACACACACACACAGACCCCAAAAGCAAGCCAAAGTGTGAGAGGAGTCAGACTTGCACAGCACCCACCCTCGATGCCAGAGAGAAAGACACCAAATATGCCAAAGGAAACCCAAAATTTCATACATCTATGCATAAATTCTGTTGCTTATTTGTTTATGCCAAACACCCGCACCCCAAGTCCTCTGCCCCTCTCCCCCAAGCCCTGCCACTCGGCAAGTGCACAGATTTGAGAGCTGGTAGAATCTGTTTGAAATCTCCAACAAGAGGGTTTTTCCCCCTTTTTTCACTCCTAAGCACTATCTGTGGCGATCAGACTAGAGCAGGGTTGCCAGCAAATGCAGGAGGCCCCTTCTAGGGTACAGGCTTTCAACCCAGCGAAGCTGGAGGGAATGGATTTAAGGACACACAGCAGGAGCTGGCTGAATGTATTTTATTTTGACGGGTGTAGCTGGGGGAGGAATATCATTTCTGAAATGCCCAAGGAATGAAGGGCGAGGATATGGATTTCTTAAACAGTTTTTTGCAAGAGGAGCGGTGTCTTCTTGTTCTGCAGGTAAATCTATAAGACAAGAAATTGGAGCTTACAGATAAACAAGGACCGAGAGGGAGAGGCAGGGAGAGGCAAAGGAGGAAAGAGAGGCGGAGAGGGAGAAGAGATGGGAGATGGGAAAGTGGAGAGGGGGAAAGAAGGGGAGAAGGGCAGAAAGGGGGCAAAGGGAAAAGAGGCGGAAAGAAGGCAGGAGTGAGGGGAAAGAAGGCAAGAGGACAGGAGGGGAGGAGAGGGGGAAGGGCGGGTTGAAGGGGAAAGCAGTGAAATGGAAGGGGGAGGGGAAGGGGACGAAGGAATAACAGAAGAGTCTGGGAAGAGGAAGGACTGACAAAGAGGAGCAGGGAAGAGAGGAGAGAAGAATGAAACAGAGAGGAGGAAAAAAGAGAAAGAGGTGGTGAGCCTCATACGATATGGGGACCAGGAGAGCAGCTAGATCCATGCTGGTTAAACACAGAGAAACTGCAGAGGCAGGTGAAGAGAGAAACTATGAAACGGGGCAGAGGTTAGGCTTTATGCGCAGAAAACAAAAGACACCCAGCAGAGGACTAACTCTCAGTGATCTGACATATTTAAAAAATCAGATTACAAGGCTTCAACCTTGTCTCTTTAAGTAAACCCCTGTTCTCTCCTCTTTCCTCCCTCTACCTCTTCCTTCAACACCCACCTCCACTTTCCTCCTTCAGCTTTTTGTTCCCAGCAGGCTTTCCCTGAAGAATTCCTGAGTAAAATTCAGGCACCCACCCCCCCTCCCCCACAAAAAGCCCACTCTGAATAGCCCCCTTCTTTGCTTCCATCAGATGGACTACCCACAGAGGGTCCTGAGTCCTCTTATCTAAAGACTGGACTGTTTGTGACAATCTGCAGTAATTTCAACTCAAATTATACTGTGCCTCCTTTAGAGCCCAGGCCGCCAAGGCTGTTTTGCTTGTATTTGCTGCCATAATGGGGCTGGTCAGTTTCCATAAGCATTGTCATCATTATTAATAAGAGTCTTTGAGCACAGGGAGGAGCCAGCCCCTACGTTGGCGTCCACTTGCAGTATAGAGCATTAGTTGAGAAAGACAGAGACCCCTTGATATGGTCACTGCTCCTCTGTGACTTTCTGATTCCAAAATCTGATCCCTAGAGGGAAAAGCTCATCTGGGAGCCAGCCAGGGAGAGTAGTAATAAAAGCCTCCCAGAACACAACTAAATGCAATATCTATATAGAGGAGCCAGATCTGTTTTAGCTACTTGCAGTCTAAAATGACACCCGGAAACAAACATTTCAGCAATATGTTTATAGGAATCTTATTCAGCGAGTGCTGGAAAGAGTGAGCTTCTCTGAAGGATTTCACTCGAAGGTTCGGGTTGTTGCTTTCTGCTCTGGCGCGCAGAGCTGGGAGTCAGTGGCTCTACCATTCATGGGGTAACCTGAGATTCCTTCAGGGGCACCTACTACAGCCCCCTTTTCCAAGGGTGAAGAAACAAAGGTGAAACCACACAATTAATGGCAGGGCCAGATATAGTACCCACCCAGGTCTCCTGAATCTCAATCCAGTTTTTTTACTCCTCTGGCTATAGGCTGCAACTTCACCTGTCTGCTGGGCTGGAGTCATGCATTAATATCAAATCCAAACCAAATCTGTTGCCATCGAGTCAATTCCAACTCATAGCGACCCTACAGGACAGAGTAGAACTGCCCCATAGGGTTTCCAAGGCTGTAATGTTTAGGGAAGCAGACTGCCACATCTTTCTACCTCAGAGAGGCTGTTAGGTTCGAACTGCCAACATTTTGGTTAGCAGCCAAGCACTTAACCACTGCACCACCAGGCCTCCTGAATAGGAAACATAGAAAGTATCCAAGACTGGCCTCCCCTGTTCCCCCTCCAGGCAAAAATGTCCAGGGAATATATGTTGGTCATCTGTGTTCTGTAACTCAGAATCACAGCACTCAGAAGGGAATGCAAATCAGGATTTCACTCTCCTCCCTGTGCTTTTTGAGCCAAGAGAAGCCCTATCTTCTTGGCGAATGGTTTGGTGCTCCGTATGTTAGATAATCATATTTTCTTTTTTTTCCTACTACACAATTACTATTACAAATTACTATCGCTGTTAACGGTAGTAATTTGCAAAGTGCTTTTCACCCAAACAGATCGAAGTATTTCATAGATGGAGAAGACTCCCCAATACCTTGGGGGAGGAACATCGTGGGGGCAACATGCCAGGGATCTATTTCCCCTGGTGACAATCCCTACTGGGTGTTTCCTGTAACATTTCAAGCCTTGGATACAGCTCATGGGGCCTTTTGGCTGGGGAAGTGTTTAACCGCGATGCTGGATCCTTCCCTGCTTCAGGAGAACAAAGGCTGAGCAGAGTCTGTATTTCAGTTAGGGTTGCTTTTGTACCTGGAGTCTCTTCAAAAGGCAACTTCATAACAAGATTAATAAACAGACTTGTACACTTGTTTTTCCTTTTTCCTAATGCACATTACCTAATGTGTGCGTTCTTTCTTTCAAACCACAAGGACACAGATACAAAGCAAGTGTTATGCCCATTTTACAGATGAGGATACTAAAGCTGAAAAAGGTTAACCCTAACACTGCAGATAATAAGAATGGAGCTAGAATGAATCTTAAATGCATTCTCCTAAGTGAAAGAAGCCAGACTTAAAAGGCCACTTTCTGTATGATTCCATTTATATGGCATTCTGGAAAAAGAAAACTATAGGGACAGAGAATGGATGAGTAGTAGCCAGGAGCTGGGGATAGAGGAAAGAGTTAAATACAAAAAAGCACGAAGGGATTTGTAGAGTATGGCACTGATCTCTCTCTTGATTGTAGTGATGATACTTGATTGTATGCATCTGTCAAAACTCAAAGAGCCGTGTACTTAAAACGGTGACTGAATGTAAATTATACTTCAGTAACCCTGAGGGTGGGAGGGGGGGAAAAACAGAGCCAGGAGTAGGGCTAGGTTCTTTTGGTTCTGAACCCGGTGTTCTTCCGTCTATAGCCTGCGGGTGCTCAAAGGACAAAGGAGAGTGTGGCATTGCTTGGCCGTGGTCAAGGGCTGCACGGTAACTAAAGTCTCCAGTGACTCTATCTTCTGGCCTAGACCACTCAGTGGGGCCCTGTGGAACTGGACTGAATGAAGTTGGCTTCTAGTCTCACCCAGCTGCATCAACCCAGTTGACCCTAAAGAATCAAATAACCAATCACCAAATGAGCAGTCATCAACAATTATGTCCCTGCCCTGCCTTTCAACAGTGCCTGACCTTGGGCAAGTGAATGAACTTTTCTGAGCCATCTGTAAAATTAGGAGGTTGGAATAGATGACCTCTACATTCCCTTCCAGGTCACACCTGAGATTTTCTAATGTTTCGGCCCAACACTTTTCTAAGACTCTGTTTTCTCAGCCATGAAAAACAGGTAGGGCTTGCTTCCTATAAATATCCTAAAGACTCAAGCGCATATTAGCAATGGACACCTGTGACATTAACTGTAGTCTGAAAAAAAAGATACATATTCAAATGTAATTCCATTATAACATTGACATTCAGAAAAAGAGGTGTCACGTGGGGAGTTTTAGACCTCCCCTATTATGTTGTTGTTAGGTGCCGTCCGGTTGGTTCCAACACATGGAGATCCTGTGTACGACAGAAAAAAAACACTTGCCCAGTCTTTGCTATGCTTGAGCCCATTGTTGCAACATTGAGTCAAACCATCTAGTTGAGTGTCTTCCTCTTTTTCACTGACCCTGTACTTTACCAAGCATGATGTCCTTCTCCAGGGGCTAGTCCCTCCTGATAACTTGTCCAAAGTACCTAAGATGAAGTTTTGCAATCCTTGCTTCTAAGGCGCATTCTGGCTGTACTTCTTCCACGGCAGATTTGTTTGTTCTTCTGGCAATCCATGGTATATTCCATATTCTTCATCAACACCATAATTCAAATGTGTCAATTCTTCTTTGGTCTTCTTTATTCATTGCCCAGCTTTTGCATGCATATGAGGTGACTGAAAATACCATGGCTTGGGTCAGAAGCACTTTAGTCTTCAAAGTGGCATCCTTGCTTTTCAACACTTTAAAGGGGTCTTTTATGCAGCAGATTTACCCAACACAATATGTTATCTGATTTCTTGACTGCTGCTTCCATGGGCGTTGATTGTGGATCCAAGTAAAATGAAATTCTTGACAACTTCAATATTTTCTCCGTTTATCATGAAGTTGCTTATTGGTCCAGTTTTAAGGAATTTTGTTTTCTTTATGTTAAGGTGAAGACTGTAGACTTTGATCTTCATCAGTAGTGCTTCAAGTCCTCTTTGTTTTCAGCAAGCAGGGTTGTGTCATCTACATATCACAGGTTGTTAATGAGTCTTTCCCAATCCTGATGCCACACTCTTCCTCATATAGTCCAGCTTCTCAGATTCTTTGCTCAATATACAGATTGAATAAGTATGGTGAAAGGATACAACCTTGACGCACACCTTTCCTGACTTTAAACCATGCAGTATCTCCTTGTTCTGTTCGAAAGACTGCCTGTTGGTCTATGTACAGGTTCCTCACGAACATAATTAAGTATTCTGGAATTCCTTTCCTTCGCAGTGTTAACCGTAATTTGTTATGATCCACAGAGTCTAATGCCTTTGCATAGTCAACAAAACACAGGTAAACATCTTTCTCATAGTCTCTGTTTTCAGCCAGGATCCATCTGGCATCAGCAAGGATATCCTTCGTGTCCTCTTCTGAATCCAGGTTGAATTTCTGGCAGTTCCCTGTCGACGTACTGCTGCAACTGTTTTTGAATGATCTTCAGCAAAATTATAACTTACGTGTGATATTAATGATATTTCTCTTTCCTGTCTTTTTAGTGACCTTTTGCTTTCTTCATGTATGATGTCCTTGATGTCATTCCACAACTCTTCTGGTCTTCAGTCATTAGTGTTCAATGTGTCAAATCTATTCTTGACAAGGTCTCCATATTCAGGTGGGATATACTCAAGTTCATATTTTGGCTCTCATGGACTTGCTCGAATTTTCTTCAGCTTCAGCTTGAACTTGCATATGAGCAACTGATGGTCTGTCCCACAGTCAGCCGTTGGCCTTTTTCTGACCGATGGTACTGGGCTTCTCTGCTGTCTCTTTCCACAGATGTAGTTGATTTGATTCTTGTGTATTCCATCTGGCGAAGTCCCTGTGTATAGTCACTGTTTATGTTGTTGAAGAAAGATATTTTCAATGAAGAAGTCATTGGTCTTGCAAAACTCTATCATGCAATTTCTGGCATCATTTCTATCACCAAGGCCAAATTTTCCAACTACAGATCTTTCTTTTTTGTTTCCAACTTTTGCATTCCAATCATATGTAATTATCAGTGTAATTATCAGTGCCTCTTGATGGCTTGTTTGATCAATTTCAGACTGCAGAAGTTGGTAAAAATCTTCCATTTCCTCATATTATTATATTATATAATATCATATTATATGAATAATAGTCATATTAACTGGTCTTCCTTGAAGGCATATGGATATTATCCTATCACCGACAGCACTGTACTTCAGAAAAGATTTCAAAATGTGCTTTTTGACAATGAATGTGATGCCATTCCTCTTCAACCTGTGATTCCTGGCATAGTAGATCATATGTTTGTCCGATTCAAATTGACCATACCAGTCCATTTCAGCTCACTAATGCCTACGATATAGATCTTTATGCATTCCATTTCATTTTTGACATCTTCTAATTTTTCCTAGATTCATACTTCGTACATTCCACATTCTGATCATTAATGGATGTTTGCAGCTGTTTCTTCTCATTTTGAGTCCCCTACTATAGGGTTACTATGACTCAGAATCAACTCGACAGCAATGGGTTTGGTTTTGGGTTTTTTTTTTATAGTGAAGAAGATGTCTTATATGTATGCAGCATTGTTGTGGATTTAGCAGATCAGATATTGGAACCCATCACGTTAGTATAAAATACTTAAATGAGAGAAATTTTTTAATTTGGTACTGTGTTGAAATTTTAAAATTTGGTAACGTCTCCAAGATGGTAATAATAATAAAAACAATTAAAGTAGCATTTATTACTTACAATGTGCTAGGCACTGTTCTGGTCACATTATACGTATTAATTGATTCAATCTTCATGACAATTCTGTGAGGTGGGTACTTCTAGTGTCCCCATTTTCAAATGAAGAATCACAGTAAGTGCTAACATTTATTATGTACCATCTGCTCAATGTAGTATCTACTAACCAATATAATTCTACTAAGCAATTTACATAAATCATCTCATTTAATCTAACAACTAACCTCTGAGATCGCCCCACTATGGTCCTCACTTGTAGGTGGGAAAACCAAGGCACAGAGAGGTTTAATCTATTTACCCAAGCTTATCCAGCTTGAAAAGAGTCATGTCTCTACTGTGCAGCCTCTTCCTGAAGAAGTACACACCGAACATCATTTGACTTACAGCACAACAACACAGACTTTTCCTGATGAGGACATTCCAGTGAGTCCTTCTTAGACCTTTTCCTAAAGTCTCCTTTGGGTGAAGATCCAATGCCTCCAAGAAATGTGGTCCCAGCCAAGAGCATCAGCCAAGTGCAAGCTCTGCTTCTGCCAGTGTGAAGGTAAAGCCCTGCAGGGGTACCTTCCACAACCCCCCTAGAACCCTTGTTCTCACCAGCCCTGGCTCCTGGATCCATCATGTCTCCTGTTAAAATCTAAGAGGCATATAACCTATGGATTATAAATGGAAAATAAATCATTCCCAAACTCATTAAGTCCACCTGGGAGGAATCATGCAAGATTAATAAATGTTGAGTTGTCTATTTAGTATTGGGTCCCTGGGTGGTGTAAATGGTTAACGTACTCAGCTGCTAATTGAAAAGTGGAGGTTTGGATCCACTCAGAGGTGCCTCTAAAGAAAGGTCTGGCAATCTACTTCGGAAATTTCAGTCACTGAAAACTCCATGGAGCAGTGGAGTTGCCATGAGTCAGAGCTGACTCAACAGCAACTGATTTTTTTGTTGTTTGTTTGTTTTTGTTGCTCTTGTTATCTCCAATGTACCCAGCTCTTTCCTCTACATTTCTGTATTAGTCAGCTTGCACTAGGTGAAATCTCAGAGACTTACTTACAAGACAAAAGATTTATTTCTCATGAAAGTTACATGTCAGCTGTGGGTTGGCTGCACCTCTGCTCTCCATGCATATTTTTTTTTTTTTTCTGGAATCAAGGATAAAGGAACAGCCCCCCTATGAGATGTGTCATTCTTGTGGCAGAGCAGTTGTTCTCAACTGGGGATGATTTTAACCCCCAGGGGACATTTGGCAATGTATGCAGACATTTTTGGTTGTCAAAACTTGGGGAGGGATGCTAGTGGCATTTTGCGGAAAGAAGCCAGGAATGTTGCTAAACATCCTACAATGCATAGGACGGACTGCTTATTCCCACCCAATGAATCATTCAGCCCCAAATGTCAATAGCAGGGAGGCTGAGAAACCCTGTGATAGAAGAAAATGAGCAATGGCAGAACCATGCAATGCTGCTAAACTTCTGCTTAGTCATAGTATAGGGCACTTCTGCCTATGTTCTATTGGCCAAAGCAAGTCATGGATAGGCCAGATGTCAATGAGACAGGGAAGTAGATGTCTCACATAGGGAGATACTGCAAGTCACATAGCTGTGGTCATGGATTCATAATCTTCCCAAAGGGATGGGAGCAAATTATTAGAAACAGAATGCAATCTACCACAACTTATTCTACTAAATTGAGGCAATGAAAAAAATGATTCCCAATGGTTTTGAGCTGTCCCAGGATGGATGGTGGGTGGGTGGGTGGAAGTAGAGTAGAATGCAGAGTCCTTGGGAGATGGACTTGCAGGAAGCTGGGCCTTTTTATATGAGTTACCTGACTGGGCTGGCATAGTTTCCTCATCTATAAAAGGGAGATGTTAACACCCATCACACAAGGTTGGCCGAAGGATTCATGAAATAACACATGTGAATTGCATTGCACAGTGCCTGGCATAGAGAAGCACATGAGGAGTGTGGTTATTAATTAACGCTTACCGGATAACTTCTACACGCAAGCCAAAGGTTTGGAACACTTTGACGCACTGTTTTGACTCATCAGTTTGACCCAGTCAATGGATTTGAAGCCACCACTTTTGGCTGCTGGAAATAATTTGACATCATGTTATATAAATAAACATGTGAACCAGCATTATTTGAAAACTGATTATTTCAAGAGCAAAATTTATTAAGTCAGCTGTGGCAGGGATCACAACAGACGGCCCCCAGACAGAGTGGAAGAAACATGTAGAACAAAATTCAAATTCACCAAAAAAAAAAAAAAAAAAAGACCAGGCTTGCTGCTCTGACAGAGACTGGAGAAACCCCGAGAGTATGGCCCCTGGACACCCTTTTAACTCAGTACTGAAGTCACTCCTTTCAGCCAAAGATTAGACAGGTCTATAGGGCCAACAATACCACATGTGAGGAAACTGCTTCATGGTTCAACCACGTATATGAGACTAATGGGCAAAGGGAAAAAAAAAAGAATAGAATAGAAAAGTATTTTTTTTAAAAGAAAAAAGATCTTAAAAAATTTATTAAGTCACGTTACTTCTTTAATCAATTTCTATCAGTGTTGTAAATAATTTTCTTTTTTTTTTCTGTCCATGTTTACTAAAATCAGTTTTCACCTAGACCAATTCTTAGCTTTTGCCTGTGTTAAAACAAAAAAATTCATTCATAGATCATTTTATCTTCCACATCAAATTTACCAATGACAGCTTTCATTGTGAGTTTTCTTTTGTGGTGATTATTTCTGCTAAATTCACTTATCCTAGGACAAATTTCTCAGCTGTAAATCTGATGGTCTGCAATTTTATTCCTTAGCAGATTTATTTTGCATTGATTATTTCTATTGGTAATATTCATCATGAGATAAGTAAGAAATTTGACTGTTTGCATTTGTGTTTTTGGCTAATCGGTAAGAAAAATGTGAATGATTTCCTACAGATCTTCCAGGATAGCTCTCTTATCCAGAGCTGATTGGCCTATTGTATCGTTTCCAATCACTTTGTGTGTGGTATCCTAATTATCCACATCAGAGGAGAAGCCGAAATAGAAAAATAACAGTATCAAAATGTTGCAGGGATGGGGGACAGGAGTTCTAAATCATAAGATCAAAACAGAGAGCAAAAAATACCCTGCAAGGGACGTCATAGGTTTTAGAACAGTGTTTCTCAAACTTTCCCAGGAAGCAGCTCTAGGCAAAGAAGAATAAATCTCATGTTTTATCACTAAAAATAAATAAAATTTGCATTTTACTATATACTATGTCTGCACCTGTTTGGATATTAATAAACCTTTGGGAAAAAATCGGTGTTCTAGGAAGAGAAGCTGTATCAGTCCTGTATTCCTGTCTGTCCTTTGCACACTGCCATCTTCCCCAGTTTGAGAAGCGTGGATCAAAGAGACACAAAGAAATCACAGTCTTGTGAGGGAGATCAGCGTGTGTATTAAGAACGGGGCACATGGGATGACTACTAACCTAGACCCAGTAATTTGATGCCAGAAGGCACGCAGGAAGAAAAATATATATATATGACTGAAAAAGAATGATAGAGAGACATTCTGGTTCACTGCCCACCTCCTTTACCCAAGCTAAAGAAAATATTTGAGAAATGCCAAGAGGACTACTCAGTATTTAGAACCTGGGCTAGAACTTGGCGTTCTAGATCAGAGTAGACCCTAACACAGGACATCAGCGATCCTGAGCCAAGAGCTAATATAACTAACATGTGGAGAATACTTTCTGCACTCCTGTACTAAGCACTACGCATGCATCATGTCTAGTGCATTCAGTCATCACAACAACCATCAGATGTGCAAACTATTGATATTCTCATTGTATGGATGCAGGAACTGAGACTTAGAGTGGTTAAGGAACTCATCCAAGGTCATCACACAGACTGTAAGTGGTAGGAATGAAGTAAGTCATCAGTGCTCAGGTACGTAGTGCCTCTGAGAACCCAGGAGTAAAATCCAGGTGTTCCCCAGGCTTCGGATGTGTCTATACAAGTCCAGGATCTATAGGTGGGGAGGCTGGGAATGAGTTAGGGAAACGCCAGCTGATATAACAGCCAAAGCCCAAAATTCAAGTCCTCAAATGATAGAGTTAATTTCTGACTCACCAAGATCTCATGGTTCACTAAGTTTCCTGATGGTGAAGGGTGATTCAGCACCTAAGCCCCTGCCATCTGAACTCTGCCCTCCCTTACAACCTCAGAGTTATTGCCTTCAGCTAGTGAGTGGGGAAAGAGAGGCAGCCTGCTTCTTAATTACCTCAGTTTAGAAATGGCACACATCACATTTCACTGGAAAGAAACAGTCAATGCACTCACTTGGGAGCCAAGGTGCTGGGAATGTGGTCCTTGGGCTGAGGGTGTTAAACATTTATACCTTCCAGGGGCTCCAGCTGAACTAAAGCTTCATGGAAAGACAGAAACCAAAAAGTCAGGAGGGGAGCGTGGGGCTCTGGAAAGTGACCAAACAGAGAAGGCCAGGAGCAGGGATGAAGCTGGAATATGGGGCTCAGCATCCAGAAAGCACAGAGAAGAGAGCAAGGAAATAGAGAGAAAACACACAGAGGTCTGGAATGGTTTTCTTGAACAGAGGCTGCTACTTGGACACAAAGCAATGGAGGGAAGAGTCAGGCTAATTGAGGGCAGGGGCAGAGTGGACAGCACATTGGTGCTTTCTTTGGGCATGTCTGTGGAAGTCTAGGGAGCCATAGAAGGATGATCCTTAGGAGCCTGGTTCCTCTTCCTACATTTGCTTCTGTGTAGTGCCATTCCCAAGACTGTGGGAGCCTAAAGAAGTCAGTATTGGTGTTTGGGATTCATCTTCCTCTACTGAAGTAGACAGAACAACAGAGATGTCGTAGGAGGTTGTGGAGTTCCTCCTATGCTTTGAAACTGCAGGATAAGGAGCCCCAGCCCAGGAATTCGTGGAGGTGATAATGTTACAATTATCTTTTTAAAAGAATTAATGGAACTCCTATTGGGGTAATTTTGTAGAACCTACATTTTAAATACTTTGAAAAGGAGTTCCTGCTTCTGGGCTGTGTCATTAAAATACTTTTTTAATTGCTGAAATGTGGTCCGTGCATAAATATTATTTCAAAATGCATATGCCCCTCAGATGCCTTCAGGAAAGGGAACAGACCTATGGAAAAGGAAACTTACCCTTACCACACCCCATCCAGCCGAACCTTTCCATAGATCACGGCCACAGCCTGAGGCAGGAAATCAAAACAAGGTTGCCTGGGCCTCTAAGCTTTTCAGATGTTCTCCAATCCATTTAACAGAGACCCTGTCCAAGGGGTGCCAGGAAAAATGCGAGTTTCTTTTTTTGTGGACTTAAAATCCAGCAGGTGCTGAAGGCTGAAAAACATGGATTTTAATCTGGGCTCTGTACCCATTGCCTGTGTGATCTGGGCAGGTTTCAGCACCTCTGTTGAAAATAACAACATCACTATTGCCATAGGTGACAGAAAGTAGTAAGGAAAATTTCTCTGCAATGCATACAACACAGAGTAAGCACTTAGTACCAAAAAAACACTAGTTGCCGTCAAGTTGATTCCAATTCATAGTGACCTTGTAAGACAGAGTAGAACTGCCCCATATGATCTCCAAGGCCGTAATTTTACAGAAGCAGACTGCACATCT
This sequence comes from Dugong dugon, assembly GCA_030035585.1. Taxonomy (NCBI): domain Eukaryota; kingdom Metazoa; phylum Chordata; class Mammalia; order Sirenia; family Dugongidae; genus Dugong; species Dugong dugon. Next base: position 38,680,455 of record CM057469.1, on the reverse strand, counting down.
TTCTCCCATGGAGCGGCTGGCGGGTTCGAACCACTGCCCTCTAGGTTTGCAGCCCAGTGCTTAACCATTGCACGACCAGCACTCCTAAGCACTTAATAAACATGGGTATTACTAAAGAAGCCAACTCCTTCAACTTTTCAACCTTATACGTTTCATTCTTATTTTAAACTTTCAACCACTCCCAAGGGTCCATTTTTATGTCACTTCCTATTAAACTCAAAAGATAATTAATCCTCTCCAGTGTCCCCATTGCTCTTTTTGTTTGCCTAAATCGGTTGTTCTCAATCCTGTAGGTCCCACAAGCTCCATTTTATAGGCAATATTATGTATTGAAAATTCTAGCATAGTATAACCTATCTCTATAAATAATTTCAAAAAAAAGTTAATGCTAAGACAAACAATACAATCAAAAAATGGGCAAAGGAACAGACATTTCACCAAAGAGGACAGTCAAATGACCAACAAGCACAAGAAAAGATGCTTAAAGTCATTAGCCATTCCAAAAAACCCATTGCCTTCAAATCATTTCTGACTCATAGCAACCCTCTAGGACAGAGTAGAACTGCCCATAGGGTCTGCAAGGCTGTAAATCTTTAAGGAAGTGGACTGCCACATCTTTCTGCTGCAGAGTAGCTGCAGGGTTCAAACTACTGACCCTTTGGATATAGCAGCCAAGCACTTTAAACCACTGCGCCACCAGGGCTCCTCCATTAGCCATTGGAGAGATGCAAATGAAAACCACAATGAGATACCACTTCATTCCCACTAGGATGGCTAAGATGAAAAAACAAAGAGCAAAAACAGAAAATAACAAATGTTGGTGAGATTGTGGAGAAATTGGAACTCGTTATCCATTGCTGGTGGGAAAGCAAAATGGTACAGCTGCTATGGAAAACAGTTTGGTGGTTCTTCAAAAAGTTAAATATAGAACTACCATATGACCCTGTAAGTCCACTCCTAGGTATATACCCAAGAGACTTGAAAGCAGCGACACAAACAGACACATGTATACCAATGTTCATTATAGCGCTATTCGCAATAGCAAAAGATGGAAACAACCTAAATGTCTACCAATGGACGAATGGATAAACAAAACGTAGCACATACATACAATGGAACACTACTCACTCATAAAGAGAAATGAAATCCTAATATATGCTACAACATGGAGAAACCTGGAAAACATTATGCTGAGTGAAATAACTCAATCACAAAAGGACAAATATTGTATGATCTCACTTACATGAAATAACAACAATAAGCAAACGTATGTAGACCAAAGTTTATTAGTGGTTACCAGGGATGGGAAGGAAGGAGAAAGGGGAAGCCATTGTTTAGGAAGCAGTGAGTTTCTGTTTATGGTGACCGGAAATTTGGCAATGATTATAGGTGATGGTTACACAGCATGATTCATGTAATTGATATCAGTAAATTGTACACCTGAAAAATGTTGAACTGGCAAATGTTGTGTTATATATATTTTCTAACAATAAAAAAGTTAATGATCTAACTATATTATAAAACAAACAAAATAATTTATAATGAAATAATATGAATTCCAATATGTAAGTATTTCAGACACAACCATATTAAAAGACAAATGATGTGATCAAATGTTTATACCTACTTATAATGAATAAGTTTGTATTTAAGAGAAATAAAAAATAATATTCACCATATATTATAGATACTTTTCTTTATATTGACATTTTGAAATAATGGCTAACAAAGTGTATTAGTTTCAGATCAGACCATTGTAATCCATAAGGTTTTCACTGGTTGATTTCTGGAAATAGATATCCAAGCCTTTCTTCCTAGTCCGTCATAGCAACATGACAGACTGGTGGTGGTTGCACCTGAGGTACATTGGCTGGGAAACGAACTCGGGTCTCCAGCATGGAAGGCAAGAATTCTACCACTGAATCACCAACGTCTCATTCTTTACCAGGAAAGTTTGAATTTTCATTTTTCTTGGCCTGGATTGAGTAGGTCAGCTTAGTTGGCCATCTGAGTCTGAGCCTGGTGTATATGCTGAGCTTCATCTTAATTCAACATTTCAGCCTCCATTTGCCCTCTGAACTATGTCTTCCTTCGGTGCAGAAGCAGTTAAGTCAGATGGCCTTCTTCAGGAAGCATAAATTGAGCACCTTCTAGGTACCAGGCATCACACTAGATTCTGGGAATACACTAATAACAAGACACAACCCCTGGACTGCCCTGAACTGCCTCACAGACTTATTAGGAAGAAAGATGTGAACATAAATGAATTGTAGAAAATTGCTGTAAGTGCTATCTCGGAAGTTCAAGTGAAATATTACTGAAGCTCTGAGGATAAAGAAACAAACACTGCATGCAGTAATCAAGGAGGAGGATTTCACAGAGGGGCTAACTTTTGCATAAGGTCTTAAATAAAGACTAGGAGTTTTCCAAGTGAAGGACATTTCTGGAGAAAGAATGGAATGTATAAGATGCCCCAGGAGTAGTTTATTCAAACTTCTGAGATAACATAGCAATGTTCTAGAGTTTATCCATGTTTATATCTTTCTCCCTAATGACTCTGCAAGGCATTCCAAGGTGGTGCTTGAGTCTTGTTTGTGTTATCTCCTGAGTTCTGAAAAAAACCCTGCTCAGCTACAGGACCATGAGAAATTATGATCATTTCGGAAAAGAACTTCCTAGAGAGAAGCAAATGGACCCTCCCTTTCCTCTCTTCCTACTGAGGAGTCTGGAGCTCTTCCCAGCAGACTGAGACCAGAAAAGACATACAGAGGTCCGGTCGGAACAGTAACCACAGCTCTCAAAGATACAATGAAAAAAGAAATAGCCTTTTGAATAGCAAAAGACTATTTGTTCCTCATTCCTCCTTCTAGCATCTGCTTCAGCCAAGTCCAGACCTGAAAGAAAAGCCTGGCCACAACCAAATCTTCTGGGACTTCCTGCCCAGCATTAGTTCTCCTAATTGCTGAGCAGGACCTAAGTGGAGTCACAGTGGAATGAAAAGCAGGAAACCACGTATCCAGAGAACACTCCACTGTCCCAGAAGGAAGGGTGTGTTACTGGCCCAGCAATATTCATTTCCTGGTGCACAAAGGGAGCCCTGGTGGCATAGAGGTTAAGAGCTCAACTGCTAACCAAAAGGTCAGCAGTTCAAATCCACCAGCTGCTCCCTGGAAACCCTATGGGGCAGTTCTACTCTGTCCTATAAGGTCACTATCAACCTGACAGCAGTGGTTTTGGTTTTTGGTTTGGTGCACAAATTTCCTATCCACAAGCCCAACGGATGCAATAGCTTGTTAGGAAACCCGCCCACCCCACCCCCCCCACAGCTCTCAGCTGGAGTCATCACCAGCACCCTACAGATTCCTCTCTTCCTGTGTCTTCCCTCCACCCTAGATGTAGTGCATTGTCCCCAGAGACTAGTACAAGTGCCTGGACAACAGAATGGGAGCCACAGTAAATGTTTGCAGAACTGAACAGAAAGAGAGGCCAGGTGTGACAGCCCTGCTCTGATGAGGGTGGCGGCATCTGTGACTCCTGCTGGATCAGGCCACCATGACCTGAGCCTGTGCTCCCCACTGCTTGCCTTCAACCTGCCTCTGGCAACTTCCTCTCTCTCTGCCCCCAGTATAATTCAGCTGGCCCCAGCTCATGTCCTATACTCCATACCAACTCAGCAGCCAGACAAGGAAACTGGCTCAACTCTTGAGCCTTCTAAGCTGAGCTGTCAGAATGTCTCTTGTCTGCCTGGTCAAACCAGCATGAGGGTATCTGAATTGAAAGTGTTTGGTGAGGGGCTTATTCAACAAGGAATTCCAATCTCAGCCTTCACCATGTGAGCCTTAAGATTCGCCAAGATATTTGGATGTAGGTGAAAGGAAAGGGGATGACGGAAGTCTCTTCGAGAATCTGAGGGACAGTCTCTAATGGTTGTGTACAGATGTACTTTAACCAAAACTTTTTAAACCTGTGAGGCCAAGCAGAAACAGACTATACAACTTTCAGAACCAGAATCTCAGCTGGCCTCTTTTCTGAGTCTGCTTTCAAAGACCCATGAATGAAGAGCTGGCAGCAAGGTTCACAGGTGGCTTGAATTTGGGAAATATTGTCCAGTGATGAGGTAAAATGACTTTAAAAAGAGATCACATGAGTGTGAATTCTGCTTAGGGAATTTGAGCCGTCATAGGAGGAAGGGGATCCCTGGGTGGGGCAAGTGGTTAAGCACTTGACTACTAGCTGAAAGATTGGTGGTTCAAACCCAGCCAGAGGCACCACGGAAGACAGGCCTGGTGATCTGCTTCTGAAAAGTCACAGCACTGAAAACCCTGTGGAGCACAGTTCTCCTCTGACACATATGGGGCCACCATGAGTTAGAACTGACTCAATGGCAGCTAACAACAACAACATGGAGGTGGGGGGTGGGTGGACGCATGAGGTAAGGGTCTGAAGAAAAGTGAGACTGATTCAAAAAAGAACGTAGAAAGGTTGTAAGTTTTATTTTCTCTTTATCTCTAAAAGCAATCATGCAAGCTTGCTCAGAGGAAAAATCAACTTGATTTAACTTCAGGAAGAAAACTGAAGTGAAACAGTAAATTGAGGCCCAGGCTCTGGAGTCAAACAGGTGTGGCTCTAGAGCCCAGTATTGTCATTTACAAGCAGTGTGACCTTGGACAAATGTCTTCACCACTCTAAGTCTCAGTTTCTACTTCTGTAAAATGGAAAAAAAAAAAACTGTACTTCCCTCATAGGACTGTTGTGAGGATCCAATAAGATGATGAATGTAAAGTACTTGGTACACCCCTGACACCTAACACATGGTCAATAAATGTTAAGAGTGTTGATCCTAGAGGTTGTCCCAGCTGTATGGGGAGTAAGTTGGAAAGGAGGAAGGGGAGGCTTGGGAGAGGTAATTCTGTCACTTAGAAGTGTGAAAGAGCAGAGTAAAATGTTAGGAGGGGAGGGTGAGAGGCAGTGAAATCAAAACAAGGTCTGTAATACTCTGAATCACCATGTTGAGATGATGAATAAGCAGAATTGAAGCAAGAGCCTTCTTCGAAGCATCAAGGTCCTAAAGGAAAAAAAGAGCTGCAGCAGACCTGGGCTGAATAGTTGGATTCAGAACATGAAACTCAAGAACATGGAAGAAGAAATCCATGAAACATGAGGTTAACTCATGCAGGGGTGAGTAGATGTGAAAGAATCAATACAGGTCAAGGTATCTAAGTGGTTAAGGGACAGGAAGGTCAAGCTCACACTGTAGATCTGGGTAGCAGGGCCAGGATCCTGGAGGTTAGGGCATTAAAAAGAGAAGGTGCCTGGCGCTAGAACAAGGCTGCTTATTCTGTGTTTGTGTGAACCAGACTCTCGGCGCATAATGGTGGAGAAACAAAGAGAGAGCCCCTAATGAAGGCATCCCAGGAGGCACTTCCACAAAGAAGTTGAAGGTTTGTTCCTCCTACATTGGGGTAAGCACAGGACTTAAAAATCTTTCCCAACTTAATTTTATTCATTGATTTGCCTGTGTCAAGGAAAGAAGTACACATCTCACACACACACAGATATACACAGACATACACAGACACACACAGCACTTCTTCTGCCTTGAAATTGCCATCTTTACTCCTTTTTATTTTTCAGTCAAAAGCCAAAAGGTTTGGCTTCTTAAGCACTGAACAGAGAAGGAAAATAAGTATGAGAACACAGAAGTTGGTACATGGGCAAGGTGCAAGGAAGCTGTGTAGAAATCTTAAAATAAGTCAGAGTATAAGATTTATTCAGCATCTCTTGTATTCAAAGAACTCACTTAAAATATTTGTGAGATGGAATGGCATAAGAGTAGCTCAAGTCCCACGAGAATAATTACAAAGCAGTGGGTACAGAGGTCCAAGATAGTCCAGCATAGATGACAGCATTTGGGTCCCTTCACTTTCTAACAACTGAGCCTTGGCCAGGAGGGGAGGCCAGTGGGCACCCAGTGAGTCAGTGTTGGGGAACAGAATTAAATCTATCTCACGTATACTCAGAGCAAAGGAGCAATCAGAATATGAAATTATTTCTAGAACATGCTCACCATTCATCATCAACCAGGTCTGTTGTTAGTTGCTGTCGAGCTGATCCTGACTCATAGTGACCCCATGTGTGCAGAGTAGAATTGCTCTATAGTGTTTTCAAGGCTGTAACCTTTCAGAAGCAGATCACCAGGCCTGTCTTCCAAAGTGCCTCTACGTGGGTTTGAACCACCAACCTTTCAACTAGTAGTCAAGCACATAACTTGCCACCTTCAGTCAAGTCTAGAAAAGTCTCTTTAAAAATAAATCCTCTGGAGAAATATCTGCTCTACCTCTACAGGGCCACGAATGGAAACAGTGTGGCCTGGGGGTTAAATGCATGGACTCTGGAGTCCATAACTGAAGCCCTAGCCTAACTGTACCCTATACTGAATATATGCCCTCTCTAAGCATCAGTTCCTCATCTGGGAAATCAGGATGGTAACCTCACCCCTCTCATAGGGTTGTCCACCACCCATCTGTCACTTTGTCTTACTGTGGTGGCTGGCATGTTGCTATGATGCTGGAAGCTATGCCACTGGTATTTCAAATACCAGCAGGGTCATCTGGGGGGGGTACAGGTTTCGGCAGAGCTTCCAGACTAAGAGGAAAGACCTAGCAATCTACTGCCAAAAAATTAGTCAATGAAAACCCTGTAGATCACAACAGAATATTGTCCAGTACAGTGCTGGAAGATGAGCCCCCTAGATTTAAAGTCACTCAGAATACACAATGGCTGCAACAATGCACTCAAACAGACAATCATGAAGATGGCAATGTTTCCTTCTGTTGTACATGAGGTCGGCATTAGTTGGGGCCAACTTGATAGCAACTAACAACAACAACATAGGGTTGTGGGAGATTAAATAATATATGAACAGAGCTTAGCAGAGTACCAGAGCAGACTGTACATTCCCAAAATCTGTTAATATTATTACTACTTGTGATATATTGGTTGCATTAGTAGTCCCAATTCTTCACTCCCCGTGTATTTGACTTTATAGTGCTTCCCACTCTGACACTGGACTTGGCCCTGAGATGTGGCTTTGGTCAATGGGATGTTAGCAAATGTGATTAAGCAGAGGCTTGAAAAGTGCTTGCGTGATTGGGCGTGCTTGCTCCTGCTCCTCTGCCATGACCTTGAGAACATGCCAAGGCTAACCTGCTAGAGGATGAGAAACACAGGACAGAGATTCTGGCTTAGGCCATTCTAGGTTAGCTAAAACTAGCCAACCCCCAGGCAGGTAAATAAACTTAGATAAGCAGAGCTGCCCGACCTACCTGCAGCTAACTTCAGAATCATGAACTAGTCCAGCCAAGATCAACCAAGTCTAGCTCAGATCAACTAAACCCCATAAATAAAAACACCCCACAAATAAATAACCCCCATAAATAAATCTGTTGTACTCCACTGAGATTTTTTTGTTTTGAGGTTCTTTGTTATGCAGCATTATTGTGGCAATAGATAACTGATAGGCTATTACTATTAATGTTACTATCATTATTATTATTATAATTACTTTAAATAGGAGCAAAAAAAAAAAGGCTCACCCAGGCCCTACCTAGCTGTCTGAGGTAAAACATCTTTCTTACAACCTGTTATCCTTTCCAGTCCTTTCCAGAGTAGGAAAAGAAAGTATTAGACAAAATGAGCAGATGGCTGCTTTTCTTTAGAACTTTTTGCCTTGTTTTCCTGACAGGTTGTTGCTAATGATGCTATTGTTTTTCCTGTGAGCGAAGATACCTGTGACAGTGTAACCTCACAGGCTGTTATGATGAATTGTTAATTGGTTTAATTAGTGAAGCTCCCTGATCCCATCAACCTAGACCCTAGAGTAACGTGTTCTCACAGGGACTTGGTGGTATGAGGTTCTAAGAAAGCACTTGTCAGGACCCCTTCAAAATCAAAGGCACTAGATGCAATCTGTCCTCAAAGCTGCGTGCCTTCACTTTCAAATAATAACAGGCAGCACGTACTCTGTGCCGGGCACCATGTGAAGCACTTTACACGCATTATCTCACTTATTCCTCAAAAAATCCAAAGTCAAGAACTATTTTTAATCTCCAATCTATATATGAGAAGACTGAGGCATGGGGTCGCCATGAGTTGAGGCCGACAAGACGGCAGTAACAACTATTGTGAATCTATTACATCTATCAAACTCATCAAATATTTTTAAATGTGTTCTTCTGTTTTTTTCATATCTAAAGGCAACTTGGCAAAACATGTTCTTTCACTGTTTTAAGCAGCCAGAATGTTTTTTCTAATCTGGGCAGTTTTGAGCCACCATCTTGCTGGGGTTATGGAAAGATATGAATCATGGAAATTGGGAGGAAGGTCAGGATTGGAGCAGAAGAGAGTACGTAGGCTGTGCCCAGAGAATGCCCAGATATTAGCAATCAACCTAGAGCCCTAAAGTTAGAAACTAGGCAAACCAGATAGGGAGCAAATTGGGATCAAATACCCTAGGGCAACAGGGCAGAAATGCAAGCAGGTTCCAGAGTTTAGGATAATCTTGATCTCAGCAACTTATCCCTTCTCTGCTACTTCCCATGGGCACAGTTCTCTAGATCAATATTGTCCAATGGAAATACAATGTAAGCCCTCATGTAATTTTAAAGTTTCTAGTAGCCACATAAAAAAATGTAAAAAGAAACAGGTGAAATGAATTTTAATAATCTATTTTATTCAGTCCAATATATTCAAAATATCATTTCAAAATGTAAATTAATGGTGCAGTTGCTGTAGAACACAGATTGGCGGTTCCTCAAAAAGTTAAACACAGAACTACCATGTTGTTGTAGGCCGTTGAGTTGATTCCCACTCATAGAGACCCTATATAACAGAGTAGAACTGCCCCATAAAGTTTCCTAGGCTGTAATCTTTTTTTTGGGGGGGGGGTCTTAGTGGCTCTGTGGTTAAGCACTCAGCTGCTTAACTGAAAAGTTAGTTGTTCGAACCCACCAGCTACTCCACAGGAGGACAAGACCTGGTGATCTGCTCCTGTAAAGATTACAGCCTAGGAAACTCTATGGGGCAGTTCTACTCTGTCCTATAGGGCTGCTATGAGTCAGAATTGACACAACAGCACCCAGCTACAACAAGGATCTTTACTGCCAAGTCTTTTTTCTCGCAGAGTGGCTAGCGGGTTCGAACCAGCAACCTTTTGGCTAGCAGCTGGGTGCTTAACCATTGCATCACCAGGGCTCCTAGAACTACCACATGAACCAGCAATTCCATTCCTAGTTGTACAGCCAAAAAACTTGAAAGCAGAGACTCAAACAGATACTTGTACACCAGTGTTCATTGCAGCACTATTCAAAACAGCCAAAAGGTAGAAACAACCCAAGTGCCCATCAACAGATGAATGGATAAACAAAATGTAATATATCCATACAATGGAATATTATTCAGCCATAAAGAGAAATGAAGTTCTGATACATGTTACGACATAGATGAGCCTTGAAAACATTATGGTAAGCGAAACGAGCTAGATGCAAAAGGAAAAACATTGTATGATTCCATGTAAATGAAAATATCTAGAATAGACACTGAGAGTAGATTAGCGGTTACCATGGGCAGGGGGAGGGCGGAAATGGGAAGTTATTGTTTAATGGGTACAGGGTTTCTATTTGGGGTGATGAAGAAGTATTTGAAACAAATAATGGTGATGGCTGCACAACATTGTAAGTAGGAAAATGGTTAAAATGGCAAAGTTTATGTTGTCTATATTTCACCACAAGAAAAAAAGTTTCAAAAAATGTAAATCAATATATTTTCTAAAATGATTAATGAAATATTTTACATTCTTTTTTTTTGTACTAAATCTTCAAAATCTGGTGTGTATTTTGTACTTTCAGCACATCTCAATTTGAACTAGCCACATTTCAGGAGCTCAGTAGCCACCCTCACTACACATAGTGTGGTCCATGGCATCATCTGGAAGCTTGTTAGAAATGCTCAATCTTGGGTAGTTCCACTGTATCAGAATCTGCATTTTAACAAGATCTTCAGGAGACAGACACATGAAATTTTGAGAAATGCTGCTGTAGGCAAAGGCAGAAGTCCTTTAGAAAAAAATTTTATGTGACAAAAGTTTATGAAGGTTTAAACCTATCAGCCTCTTCGTGGCCACAGAAGTGGCAGGGAGGGGCTGTAAAATTCCCTAACTCTTTTGGCTGGTTGCTCAGAGAAAAATAATTGAACTAAATAACACCACAGTTGAAGAACAAATAGCTCCAAATGGAGAGGTCTGAAAAAAACAAAATGCTTATCCAATCATCTCTTCAGTTATTGAGGGCCTTTCAGTGAGCCCAGTACTGTGGGCTCCGCCTCAGTAAAACGGTTTAAGGTGATGGTGACCCAGACCTAGCCCTTTGCCAAGGCCAAACCTCTGGACAGAGTCACAGGACATGTTTCAAGAAGAACCACCACTTGCCCCAAAATAACTCCCTCAGCAGCCAGCCCAGGTGGCTAAAATCCTTATTTTTTGACCTATACCTTTCGATTAAGGTGTTGTTTCTAGAAAGCCCTTGACAAAATGCAAAGCTGTCCCTGGAGAGGAGCACCCGATATAGGTTTACCTACACCATGCAGAGAATTTGTTCGTAGCACACATCTAGGAGGAAAAGAACAGAAATGCAATGTTTTGACAGGAATAGGAAAAGTTTGGCGGTATGACGCACAGCAAAGAGCAGTTCTGAAGGAGGGCGGTAGGTAGAGGGTAGCAGTGAGGAATGAAACACAAACCTCAGAAGCCTTAGTTTCCCTCCTCTAACCACCAACATGATGCCATGAACAAATCTACATTTGTGCCTCGAGTGCAAAGGACACTGGGGCTAGCGGAAAAGCTTCCGGTCTAGTTGGGAGCGCCCAAAGGAGGTGCTGAATAAACGTATGTGGAATTGGATGATTATGCTGATGCTGGGCCTCAGGGATGGAGATGGAAACAGGATCTTCAGAGATGATCTTCAGGGAATAATCAAGCAGAAATAATCAAGCAAGTCCACAAAGAAGATGTGGACTTCTTGTGGATGTGAGTCTCCTGCAGGGACCTTAGGGTGCACGCGCACACATGCGCACACACACACACACACGCACACACACACATCAGTGCCCATGGACTAAGTTCCGATTCACGGTGACCCCATATGTGTCAGAGTAGAACTGTGCTCCATAGGGTTTTCAATGGCTGATTTTTCAGAATAGATCACCAGGCCTTTCCTCTCGAGGCACCTCTGCGTGGACTTCAAAGTCCATCCTTTTGGTTTATCCCTCCCACATGCCTCCTTCTCCCCCTCACTTCCACTCCGGAAGGGAGTCCCTGGGTGGTACAAATGGTTAATGTGTTTAGCTCCTAAGCAAAAAGTTGGAGGTTCTCATTTTCCAAACAATCAGCGATTGAAAACCCTGTGGGGCACAGTTCTACTCTGGCACATGTGGGGTTGCCATGAGTAGAAACTGACTCGACGGCAACTGTTTTTTGTTTTGTTTCTGAAGTAAGAGAGCATGCTGCTGTCTTGACCCACAGCCATGCGGGCACAGGAAGCTAGGTGCCTTTCAGGCCTTTGGCTGTGATTAAAGGTGAGTACCCAGGAAGGGTGTGAACATTAAGACTTCCCCTAACACACATTTGTTACTAGTGACTGGGAAGAGAGTCAAACAAACACAAACGCGAGTAGATCAGTCACTGTTTGAGCAGGTGTCCCTTTCCAAACGAAATTGCGTGTGTTATTTTTAATATCTCTTGTCCATCTGCTCTGGTTGTTTCCTCTGGCCGCAATTGGAAGGCCCTGTTGCATTACCTGGACGGAGATTTGACCATGCAGTCACCTTCGCGGAGCTGCAGGGATGTGCTTGGCTTTCCTAACACGCCAACCCCAGGAAGTATAAATAGAAATGTTGCTTTTATTTGTAGACTTAATGCTTATGGGGAAGCTGGCTCAGAGGCATAAAAGCTTACCTCTTCCAATTCACTGAACTTTGGGCCCATAATACTTGCAGTTCAGCAAATTAAATAGAGGTCAGCAATTTATGCCTAAGGTACCGGAGGTAGAGAGTGGCAGCAGGGCTGTTAAACCCGGCAAATGTGCTTATGTGTTTTCAATTTTCTCTTGTTGTTTTTGCCTGGGTCTTCCACAACGAAATTGCTGCTGGTTTATGGACTGAAAAACCTTGGTGTGAGACAGCTTTTCTTTAGCGCCTCTGCCAAAATGTCAGGGCCCATTTTTGAGCCCCAGGCAGACCTTTCTCAGGAGGTCTCAATGGAGCATAGGTCCCAAGACATACATGTGCTACAGTTAACATCAACCATCATCGGAGCCCAAATTCGCCAGAGGGCAGGCTATTGTTCAGTATGAGTTCCATAAATTACAAAGACAATACACTTGGTTTTAGGTTTGTATCTTTTTATTTTACTTACTTGTGTACTGTTCACAAGGTCCCTGGGTGGCGCAAATGGTTTGTGCCTATCTACTAACCTAAAGGTTGGCAGTTCAAACCCATTCAGTGGTGTTGTGAAAGAAAGGGGCTGAAGATCTGCTTCCATAAAGATCACAGCCAAGAAAATCCTTCAGAGCAGTTCTACTCTGTAACACATGGGGTTGCCATGAGTCAGAATCAACTGGAGGCAATGGGTTTGGTTTTGGTTTTGGTACTGTTCACAGTTCATTTGGAAAGGAAATTCTGGGAATTAGTTTAAAATGAAACATTGACACCTGGAATCTCTAATCAACATCAGATGTAAATTGTTAAGCAGTGACCTCAGCACATCCTTGTAAAAAGCTCCTACCAATGCTAGAAAGGATAATTGCTCAGTGACCCTCCTTTATGAAAACAGAACAGTGACCAGTTCGAGAAAATTAATTGAAAATCTAGACTCTGTGGGAATACTTTAAAAGGGCAAATACCACTTCAAGAAACATCAAGAGTGCTGTATCCCCAGCACCTGGGACAGGTTCTCAATAAATAGTGATTGACTCTCTGACTATAATTCCAAGCTTATGGCTATCTATATAACATGCTTATAAACATCCTAGTGCCAAAACAGAGCCTTTTCTCAGATCCCATCCTTGTTTAGGAAGTCATGCATCTGGCAGCCTTTTCCTTTGACACAATACATTGAAAACCAGTGATGGTGAACCTTGAACATCCCACAGGAGCAAGCTGGACTCACTTACATCAACATTAACACAGAGCTACTGGAAGCAGGCAGATTCCAAGTTGGATCTGGCTTGCATGCCCACTGCTAGGAACCGTGTTAGTGTGAACACTCCTGTTCACATCAAAAGAGCTCTACATTTGCTTGGGAAATAATTCGATACAAATTAGAACATTCAGTTCCAGTTTGGCCTAGTAGCCTCATGTAGACAGAGATACAAACTTGTTTGTCTTTTATGAACTACAAAAGTGGCCTAAGATATTGAGCCTAATGGGACTTTTGTGTGGTCATAGAACTGATGCTCCTAGTCAGAAGCAAGAAGTAGAGATGAATGAAAGTAGAGAGAAAAAAAAATGCACAAAATTCATTAGCCCTATAAAATTTTGGGTTCTAATTCTTAGAACCTGCTTTCCATACCAATTCAATCCCAATCTCTGAGAGAAACTCTTGAAATATATATCCCTAATACAGAATCACACAATTTTTCCAACTCTTACAATTTGCAAATACAGAAATTAAGAGCCAGAGATTTTAGGTGACTTGTCCAAGACCACAAAGCTGTTTGGCAGAAGTCTCCATTTTTAGTCTAGGCCATTTTCTACCACATCACAATTTAAAGGGAAAAGGAGAATCCTCTACAACTCTCTTAAAAATATAGATGGGTCTTAAGCTTCAGGAATTCATAGCTCCTGACTTGAGACAGAGTTCAAGGACCAATAAAGAGTGAGGTTTTAGTTCCCCTTCTTAAAATTGTGATTCCTAGGTCTGGCCATCCCAAATCACCTGGAAATGTCATCTTTCAGGAATTTTAGGCAGCAGCAGGGATCCTGGGCCAACTGATCTACATTGTAAAGGCAGGAACCTCACTGGCTTCTGATTAGGGCAGAATTGTGATCCTTATCTTCTTTTGTGCCACTTATCAAATGTCTACTTGCAAAAAAAAAGAGAGAGAGAAGCTTCCAGAATGTGTGCGAAGTAATGTTGTTGAGTTTTTTTAGCCAGTTCCTAGGCATCAAGCATTGGAATTTCTCCAGCCCATTGGTATTTTTTCTCCTGGCATCAAAGAAAGGAAAAGAGGAGAGAAACGAAGAAATGTGGCGCAGATGGCAAAAATCAGGGAAAAAAAGAAAAACTTGGCTTTAAGAGAAAGTAAGTAGCAACATGGATGCAAACATGCCGATAAAAGAGGCAAGTGGCCATCTTGTTGGGTTAAAAAAAAAAAAACAACTGGTGATGGATCACCAGGCAGGCAAACGTTCCACGGTACTGAAAACAGAGCTAGCCACAAAACTGCTTTTTCTCCAGGTTTTTTGTTTGGGTTGGAGGATGCAACATGAAGGGCACATTTGGAGGAGATGTGTGTGGTGAGGGAAGAAGACAGAGCTAGCCTCTCACTGAGCCCTAGCTCATGCCTCAATCCTCCTGAGCTGATAACTGTTCTCCTTCCTTCCTCCTCCTACTACCTTCCTCCCCCCACCACAAGAAAAGAAGAAAATAACATATAACTTTATGCAGCTGGCTTCTCCAGCACTTCGATGTGTGGACCTCTGTGAATTCAACAGCCAGAAGATCAGAACCAGAACATTCTCCTATTGTCTGCCTCCCTTGGTTAATTGTAGACTGGAAGGAGAGCTCCAGAGTGGGCTTTCCAAGCACAGGGAGGTGTGTGCTGGTATTTGGATGAAGGTCAGAGAGATCAGGTCTGGCTTTTTCTGAGACTTTCAGGGACACACTTAGAATGAAATGGGCTGCTGGCTGCACTCTCTGTCCCACTTGATTTTCCTCAAATGCACTCCATCAAATCGACTTTTGTCCCAATTTCAAGTCACACTCTAGGGAATAGGGAGCCCTGGTGGCGCAAAGGTCAAGTGCTTGACTACAAACCAAAAGGTCAGAGGTTCGAGCCCACTAGTGGCTCTGCGGGAGAAAAATCTGGCTATCTGCTCTGGTAAAGATTGCAGCCTAGGAAACCCTATGGGGGCAGTTCTACTCTGTCCTATAGGGTGGCTATGAGTCAGAATCGACTCAGTGGCACACAACAACAACTCTAGGGAAAATATAAAGACTTCCTTTCTCCCTTAGCCCTCTCCACTGCACTTCAAAAAATCTTTATAGGTGCCTGCTATGTGTGGATTACTGTGCTAGGTTATCTTGGAGGTTCTAAAAAAGGAAAATGAATAACCTGTCCTTGTCCTCAAGGAACTTGGAATCCAGTAAGCGGAATGAGTTATTGTGGCAATAATTGAATGCAGGCCTTATTTAACTGCAGGAAACAGAAGGAAGGATCAAGGAAGGCTTCATAAGGATTTGAAGGATGGCAGGATCTTGATAAGGGAGGCTTGGAGGAAAGGGCATTCCTGGGATAAAGCACAAAAGTAGAAGCAGTAGAAAGAGGGAAAGCAGAAAGGAGTCCTGCTTGGCCCAAACACAGGGTACACGAAAGAAGTCATAAGTCCAAAAAGGTAGGTTGCAACTAAAACCAGGAAAGTGTTGAATGTCCAAACCAGTTGTCATCAAATCAGTTCCAACTCATGGACCAGGTGTGTCAGAGTAGAACTGTGCTCCATAAGGTTTTCAATTGCTGATTTTTCAGAAGTAGGTTGCCGGGCCTTTCTTTTGAGGTTCCTCTGAGTGGATTTGATTCACCAGCCTTTCAGTTAGCAGCTGAGTGTGTTAACTGTTTGCACCACCCAGGACTCCTCTTGAATATTAGACTGAGGAATTTAGATTCAAATCAATTAGATAAAACAGAAAAAAAGAGGTTGGTGCAATTGTTAAGTCTTACAGCACTGATACTAAGAGATTATAGTTGTGAATAGAGCATGTCCGAAAGTCTAATTCAATGGACGAATTGTTGTTTTCCTTTTCATTCAGTGTTTGGTGTCACTGTGGTCCCTAAGGTCCTGCAGGTATAATGGGAAGAAAATCAGCATTTTAGCCAAACAGATCTGCAGTCAAGAGGTAGTTCTATTACTATTTATCTACTGGCCTTTGGGCAGGTTTGGTTTTTTTGTTTGTTTGTTTGTTTTGCAGCTGATGTGAATTTGCTTACCTCCCTGAACATAAGAAATATCACATCGCCCTCTTTTTCTAAATCACGTTAAATCTGGCTCTGGATCTTCACCAGAAAGCAGTACATGTACTCTCTGTGGTGCTTTGGGATGGGAGAAGATGAGGGGGTGGGCTGCCCCTCCAAAGGAGTGTTCAAGCATCTCAGGGGACTTACGCAGTCCAGAGACTAAGGAGAAGGGTTCTTTAGCATCTGTCCATCATGGGCAACCTCATAGTCCATTTGAATGTGGACAGCTCCATTTTCTCCATGCCGGGCTTGGCAAGGTAATCTTTCACTGTAGAGCCCCAGTTATGGCAGTAGAGAGTGACCAACTTTCCTTGTTTAGCCGGGACCAAAGGGGTTCCCAGCATGCATGGCTTCTCAGTTTTAAAATCAGAAACATCCAGTGCAAACCAAGAAGAGTTGGTCTCTCTGCCTAGTACTAAATGCCCAATGCCCAGAGCAATGACATTCACACATGACCCCATCAGAGGCTCTGGCATGCCTGGGCTCTGTCAAGGAGCAGGACTGGACCTCCAGTCCTCGCAGGACTGGCTACCACCCTCTCATCTTTCTCTGAAAGCTAGTTCTACTTCTTTAAGTTAAAGCACCAACATGAATGGGGTTTTCTTCGAATACCTGGCAACTTCTTGTTTTGGCTCTGAAGCAAATTCATTAAACCACTCCCAAGGCAAGGGCCATTCTACCTGTAGGTGACCGGAGGAAACATGGGGGCAGAAAGAAATTATCCTTTTGTTCTTCTGAGAGATTAACCAGGTATTCAATACAAAAACATATACTGAGCATATATTCTGTGTTAGGCATTGTGCTAGTGCTCAACATACAATGAGGAAAAGATACACAATAGCCCTGTCCTCATAGATCTTACATTCTATTACTACTGTGAATCAAGAAAGAAGCAGAAAGAAATATCTCAAAAATTATCCAGGGGCAAATTCAATCTAGAAAGTCCTCAATGTCCTCATGTTCAAAGCGGAGATAATAGTACACACCTCCCAGAGTTGTTGTAGGGGAAAATGTGATAATGTGTGTAAAGCACTCACTACAGTGCCTGCCATGGACTTAAACATGCTAATGATCGTGAAGATGGCGCAGACAGGGCAACGTTTTGTTCTCTTGTTCTTATGTACAAGAGAACAAAACGTTGCCAGGAAGCTGAGCTGACGCAACAGCAACTAACAAAAACAGTATAGATCCTGCCACACGGGATGGTCTATATAGCCACAGTGACATCTTTGCCTTTCTGAAGTTGGTATTTGAAGGTACTATTTCTCTTTGATACCTCCTTCAAGTTCCGCGAAACTCTTGCTGTATCTCTAAAAAGTTCTTAGGTTTACTAAGTTTTATTGAGCACCACTGCCAGATTCTTTTACATATGTTATCTCATGTTAGGAGCCCTGGTGGTGCAATGATAAAGAGATCGGCTGCTAACCAAAAGGTCGGCAGTTCAAATCCACCAGCTGCTCCTTGAAAACGTTATGGGACAGTTCTACTCTGTCCTATAGGGTTGCTATGAGTCAGAATACACTCGACAGCAACAGGTTTAGTGTTTGGTATATCATGTTAGCTCCACTTCACAGGGAAGAATCTCTGGCAGGATAAGTTCCAGTCACACAACTAGGCAGAGAGTGAGGATTCAAGTCTATTTCTTCCAACTCTAAGCCCTGTGGCTTCCCCTCATGTCACAGCACTCTCTTAGTAGTTCCTTTGAAAGAACCTCTTCCATTTGCCCACTGGTCTGGAGACTCTCAGATCAGAAGTTGGCATTACAGTTGCAGAAGCTGTGGAACAAAGTCAGGGCAGCTGTATTAGCCAGGGGAGGCTCACTGCTGTAACAAATCAACTGCCAATCTCAGTGTCTTACCTCAGTAAAAGTTTATTTCTCCCCAGATGACTGTCTAATGAGTATCCACAGTGGTGGTATTCCCACACAATCGTTCAGGCTGTTTTCCATTGTAGTTCTGCCATTTTCTAGGGCTTTTTCATCTGTTGCAATTAGGTTGCAGTTGGGAAAAGAGAAAGAGTCCCAAGGATTATATTAGAGTTTCTTACGGGCTAAATCTAGAAGTGGAATGTATCAGTTCTGCCCACACTCTATTGGCCAGAACTCAGTCACATGGTCACACCTAACTGCAAGGGAGGCTGGGAAATGAAGTGTAGCTGCATGCCCATGAGGAAAAGGCAACAACAGCAGTTTAGTGAACACAGCAGTCTTTGCCAGAGAGGCACATGGGCAATAGCCCTGGGATTGTAATGTTAGCAATCTTCAGAAGATTATCAACTCTTGGAACACTCAATCCATAAAATGGGGAACTCCAGAGACCTGGAGGTCATTTTCTTTAAAGGGTTGTTGCAAGGACTAGAGGACTCATACATAGCTCCAGAGACACAGTAAGCCCTTAGCCAAAAGTCACCTAGGACAGGCAGCAGAATATAGTGAGACAAACATGGCCTTGAGCTCCCCTCACCAGCTTTACATCATTGAACAGGTTTTATAACCTCCGACAGCATGGAACTACATCTCAAAGTATGGATACTAGCAATCCTTCTCTACTCATGAGAATAGCAGGAAGGATTACTTGAAATTAGAACTTTTTCAACATCTCAAGATAAATGGTGACCTACTGTGCTTTATGCAAATAACGTGCGCCTTCTACAGTTGTTTGCCAACTGCGCCCTCCCCTTTGAGACACTTTCATAAGTGCTGCTAAGCCAATTTTTTTTTTACATGTTGCTGTAAAAAAAATTAGTATAGCACACTTACAAAAATACCTCATGGGGGAGGGTGAGGTTGGCAAACAAATGTAGAAGGCATGTATTATTTGCATAAAACTATGGTATATCCAACTAGAGAAACAGATTAAACACACAATAGATACATTGTTGGTAGAAGACCAGAAAAACACTAGGTGAGTACCTGCATTAAGAAGTATAACTTTCAGGGAGGACAATGCTTCTCTCCCAAAAGATACCTGGGTGTACCGTTAATGGGCCTCTACTACATGATTTATTTCTGAAAATTTGCCAGTAGACAGTATTTCTGAAATTTTACTAATATTTGAAGACAAAGGCAGTGGTTCTCAAGTCTGGTTGTGTATCAGAATCATCTGAGGAAATTTACCAAAGTACAGAGGGTCAGTGCCCAGATATCCAAATTGTTTTAAGTTCCTAAGTGATTTGAGATAGCCAGACTGGCACTGGTCCATTAACTTCATTGGGAACCTCTGCCCAAAAGTACTAAGAGAAATCCTCAACATTTTTTGACATATATACATTTATCTACTTTGTAATTTTTTAAATAAAGCAGAACACTACCCTAATGTTATTACACCTTTCAGAGAGTTGAACTACACAAGCAAATGCACCATAATATGAGTATGGACACTTTTAATTTGAAAAATAAATGCCTGAATGAAGACCTGGTAATGGTCAGAAGTCAGAGGACTTTTACTAGATTGAGTGATTTATTCACACACTTACTCAGTCAAGCAGTGAACAAATGATCATCAAGCCATTTGCCAGGTACTGTGCTAGGGTCTGGAGGAGCCCTGGTGGTGCAGTGGTTAAGCGCTCAGCAGGCAACCCAAAGATCGGCGGTTCAAATTCACCAGCCGTTCCATGGGGGAAAGATATGGTAGTCTGCTTCTATAAAGATTTACAGCCTTGGAAACCCTATGGGGAAGTTCTACTCTGTCCTATAGGGTCACTATGAGTCGGAATTGACTTGACAGCAATGGGTTGGATGCTAAGCTCTGAGGCTATAAAAATTACTAAGATATAGTTCCTAGCCTTCAATAAGACAAAGAAAAAAAAAAAAAAAAAAAAAACTACAGCCACAGCTTGCTTCCTAATAGTGCCCAACACAATGCTTCTGAAGTTTTCGACCTACGATACTTTATTAAATGTAAATGCAGCGCCCTAAGAAGAGGCCAGACTTCTGCTCTCTTGATCACACTTCACTCACCTGGAAGTAACTTGCGTGTCCCATGGGGAATCTCATTATTCATTGCAGAGAAGTTAATGCCATATCAAAGGCTACTTCTTCCAGGAAGAGGTGTCTCTGATCACCATAGGCAAGGAAAATCATCTTTTATATGTTTCACTTATTTGAGGTCACTATCTTATCCTTGGGGGCAGTGGTGGTTCAGTGGTAGAATTCTAGCCTTCTGTGTGGGAGAACCAGGTTCAATTCACGGCCAGTGCAGCTTACGCACAGACACCACCTGTCTATCAGTGGAGACTTACATGTTGCTATGATCCTGAACAAGTTTCATTGTAGATTCCAGATTAAGACAAACTAGGAAGAAAGACTTGTGGATCTACTTCTGAAAATCAGTCAGTGAAAACCCTGTGGATCACTGCGGTCTGATATGCAGCTGAAAACCCTGTGGATCACTGCGGTCTGATCTGCAGCTGATCATGGGGATGGCGTAGGACTGGGCAGAGTTTCATTCCATTGTGTATGGGGTCATCATGAGTCGGGGGTTGACTTGAAGGCGGCTAACAACAGCAACAACATCCTATCCTTTTATATATATATATATATATATTAACATCAGTTCCCACTCCATTGTAAAGCTGACTTTTATAATGTTGTTTTCTTTTAAATACTTTCAGGGAAAAAAATCTATGAAAGTGTGCTAGTCATATAGCTCTCTTTCCTGAGACCCAAGTATCAGTCAGTGAGAGCGAGTGTGGCAGCTTCGTCCCTGCAGCCTTGGCCATTGAGTGTTATCACATTGTATGCAAATGTTACCCCCCTTCCTGAGGGTGCTATGATGCTACGATGCTACCTGCTATCTGCTACCTTGAGCTGACTGCGTTCTGTAGTGGGTGTTCACGTCATCAGATCCTCTCTGCCATTTGTTTTGTGTTTATGGACAACAGTTTTAGCCCATAATGACTGAGAAGATGTCTGCAAATGATAGTGCAGGAAAGAAATAAATGAGTAAATGAGTACCATGCTGGATGCTAAAAGGTAAGCTTTAGAGCAACTTAAAAATTCTTCAAGGAAATAGCCGTGAATGAGAAAACAGGGGGTAAAACTAAGCAGGCAATCAGAGATGGGTGGAAGTCCTCTGACATATTGATCAAAAGCATCACTATAGCCCGAGAGGACTGACAGACAATTGTATGGATGGGGCTGAAGGAACACTGGAGGGGAGAGAAAAATCATGTGCCAATGTACAAAAGGGGAACCTAATTCCACAGGGACTGTGCCGTAAATAACCCTTCTAGCTCTGATTCAGTTAGAGCTCCTGTTTCCAAAACGGCATCAACCCTGCCAAACTGGACAGAGATGATTGCTTTATTTCTCCCACTGAACTGTAAGCTCCTTTAACGAGAGATTCAATGTCTCATTCATCTTTGACTTCCTCAGAGTCTACTAAACAGTCATGCCAAAAAACTAAAAAAGAATGAATGAATGAATTTCTAAATGAAATAGATCACTCACCATCTCTGACATGTCACTTAGAAAATAAAAACACTCAGAAATTCTGTGAACAGATCATTTTATCAGATATTTCCCAGGTTTCTTCCACAGAGAAGGCCAGCAAGATAAATAATGTTGAGCTGGTGATGAATCAGGCTTAAGCTGTACAAAGAGGCCCAAGCTTTTCACAGTCTTGCTTTCAGGGACCAGAGATAATCTGACACAATCCCTGGATTCCCAGATGGGTCTCATATCCAGTGTGATGAATGAGAAGAATTAGGGAAAACTGAGCCCCCATCCTAGTTCTGTCCAGGCCCCAAGAACAGAATTCTCTGGGCGTTATGAACTAACTAGTGGAAATCTGGGAAGAAGGTAGGGGTATGGGAGTAGGAAGGGGCTGATGTAGGTTAAGATATAGCAGGAGGTACACCTCGAATGCACTTAGACTTCTCAAAAAGATGCTAGTCCTCATCAGCCTACTTGGCAACTCCCCAAGGGAGGAAAAATACATTTGGTCAGATAAGGTATCCTAGAAAACCAACCTAGAGATTCAACCCACCTTGTCCACAGAGAAACAAGCACACATAAAAATGGGTACACAAGGAAGTTCATGCATACACAGGGCAGCAGGGAGGACCTTTCTTAACAGATTCAGCTCAATGACAGGGTATACTTTATGTCAAGCCAAGTAGTTGCTATGTTTGCTCCTAAAGGGCTGCTCACCCACTACCCCAGTTTGCAAGGTCTGACTTTGTCCCCAGGCCTAGGTGAGGACACTAATGTGGGATGAGGGAGACCCTGGGTCAACAGATCCAGAGAGGAGATCCAGAAACTCATCCCTCCTCATCTAGACAATGTAGAAGAGTTAGAAAGAAAGTAACACCTTGAGGGATGCCTAATGGGGCATTATCTCCACCCTTAAAGAGGGAGAAAGAAGAGGTATGGCAAGGAGTCGGGCCAACCCCAGGTTTACTATATTAGACTTTCCTCCCACCCAGCACTCAGACAGAGCGAGATCAACATCGAGCATCTTTGCAGGAAACTGCAGTGATTTTGTTGTTGTGGTTGTTAGGTGCCGTTGAGTCAGTTCCAACTCATAGTGACCCTAGGTACAACAGAACGAAACACTGCCTGGTCCTGCGCCGTCCTCGCAAACGCTGCTATGCTTGAGCCTATCTTTGCAGCCACTGTGTCAATCCATCTCGTTGAAGGTTTTCCTCTCTTTCACTGACCCTCTACTTTACCAAGCATGATGTTCTTCTCCAGGGACTGGTCCCTCCTGATAACATGTCCAAAGTATGTGAGACGAAGTCTCACCATCCTTGCTTCTAAGGAGCATTCTAGCTGTACTTCTTCCAGGACAGATTTGCTCATTCTTCTGACAGACCATGGTATATTCAATATTCTTTGCCAACAACATTATTCAAAGGCATCAATTCTTTTTCAGTCTTCCTTATTCATGTCCAGCTTTTCCACGCATATGAGGTGAATGAAAATACCATGGGTTGGGTCAGGAACACCTTAGTCCTCAAAGTGCTATTTTTGCTTTTTAACACTTTAAAGAGGTTTTTCGTAGCAGATTTGCCCATTGCAATACATAGTTTGATTTCTTGACTGCTGCTTCCTTGGCATTGATTGCGGATCCAAGTAAAATGAAATCCTAGACAACTTCAATCTTTTCTTCATTTATGATGATGTTGCTTATTGGTCCAGTTGTGAGGATTTTTGTTTTCTTTATGTTGAGGTGTAATCCATACTGGAGGCTGTAGTGTTTCATCTTCATCAATAAGTGCTTCAAGTCCTCTTCACTTTCAGCAAGCAAGGTTGTGTCATGTGCATATCGCAGGTTGTTAATGAGTCTTCCTCCAATTCCGATGCTATGCTCTTCTTCATGTAGTCCAGCTTCTCGTATTATTTGCTTAGCATAAAGATTGACTTTAGTAGGGTAGAAAGTAGAAGACTGAAATATTTTTACTATCACAGCTGACATCATAGTTACTGCTCCACGGGGGATAACTGTCTTTGCTGAGCAAAATACCCTAATAAACTTCTGAGGATAGAGGGTAATACTTTGAGCATAATAAACAAGTAGATATGAGAAAATGAGAGGAATTTGCTTTGCTAGTGAAAGACAGAAATGAGAGAGAAGGATAGTGGCATAGATGAGGCTCGGGCAGGGTGTGGAGTGATATTGCTTGTGAAAATTCCTCAGTGGCAGGACAACCAAAGGTACTTTACGAATGAAAATAGCCTCACGTTCAATTTGAACTTTATATGCTACATTTTTAAATCTTCTTCTTATACCCCCAAGTTCCTTATTAAAGTCTACTCATCACACAGTTTCTTTTATGAGTAGAAATTGTGAAAATTAAGAGAAAGTTTGAATTTCATGTTTAGGTTGATGTTACATGGTTTGAACTTTGTGTTAGGTTCCTGTCATGTGAGACACAGCATGAGAAGGACAGTAAGACTACCTACAAGTGGAGGAAGCAAGAGTTTAGAGCCAGGGATAACACGGAGAATGTAATTCCCCTAAAATACCGTAGTAATCTGGGAGGTCTTCTAGTCTTTCATAGGACATGGAATTGGAAGTTCAATCCAATCTTATCCACATCTCAAGGAGAGGAGAGGACTGAACTAACAGTAAGGGTTAGAGTGTTAATAATTAGAAATCTGTATTGCTTGGGGTTTTCTAGTTCATGCCTACTCATTACTGTAGAATCTTTAGATCCCACCTTCACTCCCATCAGTCTCCCCAACTCTTTCTGGAAGTTCCTAAGGGGCTCCACTGACCAAAGTTACATTCCTATTAAGTGATTCCTTCCAAAATGTAGAGATTCCACATATTTTGGCCATCTATTGCTACCAAATCACACCAAAACTTAGTGGCTTAAAACAACAGCAATTTATTATTTCTCATGAGTCTTTGGATTAACTGGCTATTTAGCCTGCTTTGTGTGGTGTCAGGTAGGTGCTAGGATGACTGGAAGATCCAGAATAGCCTCATTCACATGGCTGAATATACCATGGACTTCCAGAAGAATGAAAAAAATCAGTCTTAGAAGAAATAAAACCAGAATGTTCCTTAGAAGTAAGGATGGCAAGACTTCAGCTCACTTACTTTGGACACACCATCAGGAAAGACCAATTACTAGAAAAGACATCATGTTTGGTAAAGAAGAGGAGCCAACAAAATTGAGGCACCTCAGTGAGACCAATTGACACAATAGTTGCAACAATGGTGCCAAACAAATCAATGACCATGAAGATGGCACAGCACCCGGCAACGTTTTGTTCTGTTATACATAAGGTCACCGTGAGTAGGAGCCGACTGGACAGCAACTAACAACAAAAGATGCTCTGGAAACAATACCCCCTCACCTACCCTCCCCCTCCCCAAGTCTACAGGGAGAGCTCCCTCCTCCTGCCAGAGCAGTACAGTCCTGGACTGACCTTGTGTGTGGATCCAAGACCAGCAAGAGGCCTAGGGAGGAGGGAAAAAGAGGTAGGAGATAGAGTTGGACGAGGAAGAAAAGTGTAATGTTTCTAATTTTCTGCTTGTCCTTGTTCTAGAGTAAGGTTAAAGCTGTTAAAACTGCAAAGAGATGACTTTCCTCCTGTCCACTCTCCAGGCAACCAAGATTCCTACCTGGACCAAATGCTAAGACCTTGCCCCAAGGACAGTTAACTATTAAACAAATTGAGCCAGAGACGAGGTACAGTCTTTCCCTAGTGCAAGCTTCACAATTCAAACTGCCCTGTTCCTCCCTCACCTTATAGGAGAAATGCAGTCAAAGAGAAGTGCACTTTATAACACCCGAAGTCACAATGACAGAGTTTCTTCCTATTGTAGCTTCCATCCAAGTACTGACTTTCTGCTGCACTGTCTCATTATGAATATTAAAAAGGAAAAGATGCCATCAGCAAGTGCAGGGAGTTTGTGATAAATTGCCCTGTCTTGGCTTATATTGATTAATTACAATTTACTATCCAGACAGGTGATGGGCATTCGTGTTCTCCACTTCCTGGAGATTATCAGCAGCCAAATCTTCCAAACACCTAGGTGAGAAAATGTGAGCAAGTCAGGACAGTGAATGGTGGGTTCCTGAGTGCTCTGTTTCGTTAAGTTTTCCTATCATCATCTCATGGAGAGGCAACTTTCTAATTCACATGACCCTGGAACTCCATCTGGAGGCAGGAACAGCAAAATAGGTTTTCCTCTAATCAGAAAACATGGCATAGGGCGGGAGGAGCACAGAGTGCTCCATAATGTGTAACTTTGCTACAGCTGTTGGGTCTGAGAGTCATGTTTTCACCCCTCCCTGCCACCATGTCTCCTTCCATCCCACCTCTTTGCCCATCCAGCTCATTGTCAAAATCTATCTTCTCCAATAAGCCTCCTCTGACCCCACAGGTGAGGACAAGTGTAGCTTTTCTATGCTCTTTTGTTCCCTGTGCACACCTCCACTACTGTATTTGTTGTTGTTAGTTGCTGTTGAGTGGATTCTGACTCACCAACTATTGCATTTATCCTGTGGTATTGACGTTACTTATTCTCTCTTCCCCCATAGGCTGATAAAGAGCAGAGATTATGTCTTATTCTGCTTTGCATCACTAGATCCTAACCCCATGTTGGGCATGTGGAAGGTACTGAGTGTACATTGAACTGAACCTAACTGACATTCAACATACTGCTGTGTGACTTTGGCATCTTCTTCCTTCTCCCCAGTGCTACCAAATAAGTTATGACAATATCTCTCTTAATCATGGTGCTAAGTGAAATGCATCTCAAAGAAGTTCTAAGTCTGCCTGGCCTCTTCTCTCCAGAAGAGTGAGCACATCAAAATCTACATCATTGTTGTATTGCAGCAGTACCTTCCTTCTACTTTTTTTAAAATAATATTTTATTGTGTTTTCAGTGAAAGTTTACACAGCAAATTAGGTTCCCATTTAACAATTTCTACACAGACTGTTCAGTGATATTGGTTACATTTTTTCAGAATGTGTCATCGTTCTCATTTCTGTTTTGGTTGTTTTGTTTCCAGTAATTTAGTTTCCCTGCCTCCTTATCTTCACATCCTTGCTTTGGGGTAAATGTTGACCGTTTGGTCTCATATACATGATTTTTTAAAGGATCACAATACTCAGGGGTGGTAGTCTTTATTTTATAAGGCAATATGTTATTTAGCTAAAAAGTGACCTCATGGGGCAGTTTCAGCCAAGGTTTAAAGAATATCTCAGGGTGATAGTCTCAGGGAGTCCTTTAGTCTCAATCTGTCTACGTCTGGAATTTTTTAAGAATTTGAGTTCTGTTTGACATTTTTCTCCCATTCTATCAGGATCCATCTATTGTGGCCCTGATCAGAATGGTCAGTAGTAGTAGCCAGACACTATCTAATTCTTCTGGCCTCAGGATAGATGAGGTTGTGGTTCATGTAGACCGTTAGTCCTGTAGACTACTTTCTTCCCTGAGTCTTTGGTTTCCTTCTTTCTCTTGCTCTAGATGAGTAGAGACCAATAGTTGTATCTTAGATGGCCACTCACAAGCTTTTATGATACCAGAAACTACTCACCAAATTAAAATGTAGAACATAAACTTTAAGAACTATGTTAGGCCAACTGACTGAGTTGTTCCACAAGACTATGGTCCTAAGCCTTCAAACCCAGAAAACCAATCCTGCGAGGTGTTTGGTTATGTCTAAGAAGTTCCCATAACTGTACCCCCTATGTGTTTTACTATGCATATGAATATAGATGCATGTACACACATACATGTATATACATATACATATAGATACATCAATATATGCACATATATACATACTTACATACTTGCATGCATACGTAAATACGTAATCACACATATTTTTTGGTGGTTGTTGCAAAATTATATAATATGTCATAGTATTTACCAAAACCATCCTTTTTTCTTGTGTACTTCTTAGTGACATCGTTTATCTTGGTCAACTGTGTGCACTTCACCGACATTCGGTGCTACCTTTCCCATCATCAAAAATAACAAGTGTCTACTATCTAGAGAGTGATTCCCCCTGGTAACCACCATTGAATGCTGGTTTCTGTATTAATACCTATTCTTGTCTTTTTATAAAAGTGAGATCATAGCCCCTAAAAAGATAAAATACTTAGGAATAAATCTAACCAGAGACATAAAAGACCTATACAAAGAAAATTACAAAACACTATTGCAAGAAACCAAAAGAGACCTACTTAATGTTAAAACATACTATGCTCATGGATAGGAGGACTCAACATTGTGAAAATGTCAATTCTACCCTAAGTGATCTACAGATAATGCAATCCTGATCCAAATACCAACAACATTCTTTAAAAAGACGGAAAAACTAATCACCAAATTTATATGGAAACAAAAGTGGTCCTGCATAAGCAAAGCATTATTGAAGAAGAAGAACAAAGTAGGAGGCTTCACGCTACCTAATCTCAGAACCTACTATACAGCCTCGGTAGTGAAGACAGCCTGGTGCTGGTACAACGACAGACACGTAGACCAACGGAGAGAATCGAGAACCCAGATGTAAATCTACCACCTATAGTCAGCTGATCTTTGACAAAGGACCAAAGTCCATTTAATGGAGAAAAGACAGTCTTTTTTTAACAAATGGTGCTGGAAGAAATGGATGACCATCTGTTAAAAAAAAAAAAAATGAAACAGGACCCATACCTCACACCATACACAAAAACTAACTCAAAATGGATCAAAGACATAAATACAAAACCTAAAACGATAAAGATCATGGAAGAAAAAATAGGGAAAATGCTAGGGGCCCTAATACATGGCATAAATAGCATACAAATCATAACTAACAATGCACAAACACCAGAAGATAAACTATATAACTGGGATCTTCTAAAAATTAAATACTTATGCTCATCAAAAGACTTCACCAAAAAACTAAAAAAGAGAACCTACATACTGGGAAAAAAATTTTGGCTACAGCATATCCGACACGGGTTTAATCTCTAAAATCTACAGAATACTTCAACACATCAACAACAAAAAGACAAATAATCCAATTTAAAAATGGGCAAAGGATATGAACAGATACTTCACCAAAGAAGACATTCAGGCAGCTAACAGACACATAGGGAAATGCTCATGATCATCGGCCATTAGAGAAATACAAATCAAAACGACAATGAGAAAGCATCTCACCCAACATTATTGGCACTAATCAAAAAAACAGAAAATAACAAATTCCAGAGAGGTTGCAGAGAGATTGGAACTCTTATGCACTGCTGGTGAGAATGTAAAATGGTACAACCACTTTGGAAAGCGATATGGCACTTCCTTAAAAAGCTAGAAATAGAAATATCATAGATCCAGCAATCCCACACCTAGGAATATATCCTAGTGAAATAAGAGCCATCGCACGAATAGACATATGAACATCCATATTCACTGCAGCATTATTCACAATAGCAAAAAGATGGAAAAAATCTAAGTGCTCATCAACAGATGAATGGTTAAAAAAAAATTATGGTACAAACACACAATGGAATACTACGCAATGGTAAAAAACAATGATGAATCCAAAAAATATCCCACAACGTGGATGAAACTGGAGGGCATTATACTGAGTGAAATAAGTCAATCACAAAAGGACAAATATTGGATGAGACCACTATTGTAAAAACCCAGGAAAAGGCTTACACACACACAAAAAAAGACAATCTTTGATGGTTATGAGGGAGGGGAGAGATGGGGGGAGGAAATCACTAACTAGATAGCAGACACATGTTAATTTTGGTGAAAGGAAAGACAACGCACAATATAGGGAAAGTCAGACCAAGCAAAGTCATAGAAGCTTCCTAGACACACCCAAACACCTTGAGGGACTGAGTTACTGGGGCTGGGCTGGGAATCATGGTTTCAGGGGACGTCTAGGTTAATTGGCATAACATAGTTCATAAAGAAAATGTTCTATACCCTACTTTGTTGAGTAGCATCTGGAGTTTTAAAAGCTTGCGAGCAGCCATCTTTTAGTCCCATCCCATCCAGAACAAAGGATAATAAAAAACACCAAATACAAAAGGAAAATATTAGTCCAAAGGACTAATGGACCACATGAACCATAGCTTCCACTAGCCTGAGCCCAGAAGAACTAGATGGTGCCTGGCTACCACCGCCAACCACTCTGACAGGAATCACAATAGAAGGTCTCAGACAGAGCAGGAGAAACATGTAGAACAAAATTCAAATTCACATAAACTGACCAGACTTACTGGTCTGACAGTGACTGGAGGAACCCCTGAGACTATGGCCCCCAGAAACCCTGCTAACTCAGAACTGCAGCTGCTCCCAAAGTCCATTTTTAGATTAGACAGGCCTATAAAACAAACAACACACCTGAGGAATATGCTCCTTCCTTCAATCAAACATACAAGAACAAATGGGCAACACCTACCCAAAAGCAAAGACAAGAAGACAGGAAGAGACAAGAAAACTGGACAAATGGACATGGGAAACCTAGGGTGTAAAGGCAAAGGAGGACAGTGCTAACACATTGCAGTGATTGCAACCAATGTCACAAAACAACTTGTGCATAAACTAATTCACACTATAAACTTTCACCTAAAGCACAATAAATTTTTTTTAACTGAGATCATATAATATTTGTTCTTTTGTGACTGACTTATTTTCCTTCTACGTTTTTAATGTACCCTTTGAGTTCCTTTTCCTTCGCTGAGTCATCCATACGAGTTCCTGAGTTCCTATTAAGCTAAAGGCAGATGTGGGTGAGATGTATGTCCAGACTGAGAATGTAGTCTTACTGGATGATGGGACTAACTCATGACTTGTCCTGACTGACCTTTTACATACACATCTCCACATATAAGCAGACTCACGGACAGGATTAATTTCTCAATTAATTCTTGAAATGCCTCCATTAGGTTTTCCGAAATTATGAGGACCCTTGATTGGATTTTAAAAGCACCTAGAAGAATTAATTATTTTCTATTTACCTTCCTTTCAAAGTCACCAAAGCTGAACTTTAAGACCTGAGTGTTAATCCAAAAAACACAAAATAACAAATGCTGGAGAGGTTGTGGACAGACTGGACACTTATACCCTGTTGGTGGGAATGTAAAATGGTACAACCACTTTGGAAATTGATTTGGCGCTTCCTTAAAAAGCTAGAAATAGAAGTACCATACGATCCAGCTATCCCGCTCCTTGGAATATACCCTAGAGAAACGAGAGCCGTCACACAAATAGATATATGCACACCCATGTTCATCGCAGCACTGTTCACAGTAGCAAAAAGATGGAAGCAACCTAGGTGCGCATCAGCCGACAAATGGATAAACAAACTATGGTATATCCACACAATGGAATATTACACAACGATAAAGAACAATGATGAAGCTGTGAAACATTGTATAACATGGTGAAAGCTGGAACTTATTATGCTGAGTGAATTTAGTCAGGCACAGAAGGACAAATACTGTGTAAGACCACTATTATAAGAACTCAAGAAAAGGTTTAAACACAGAAGAAAAGATTCTTTGAGGGTTACAGGGGTGGGGAGGCAGGGTGAGGGTTATTCACTAACTAGATAGTAGATAAGAATCATCTTAGGTGAAGGGAAGGACAGCACACACTACAGGAGAAGCCAGCACAACTGGACTAAACCAAAACTAAGAAGTTTCCTCAATACAACCAAACACTCCAAGGGACAGAGTAGTAGGGGTGGGGGTCTGGGGACCATGGTTTCAGGGGACATCTAGGTCAATTGGCAAAACAAAGTTTATTAAGAAAATGTTCTGCATCCCACTTTGGTGAGTGGCATCTGGGGTCTTAAAAGCTAGCGAGCGGACATTTAGGATACTTCAGTTGGTCCCAACCCACCTGGAGCAAAGGAGAATGAAGACCATCAAAGACATAAGGAAAGTATTTGCCCAAGAGACAGAAAGGGCCACATAAACCAGAGACTCCATCAGCCTGAGACCAGAACTAGATGGTGCCTGGCTACCACCAATGACTGCCCTGACATAGAACACTACAGAGAGTCCCTGACGGAGCAGGAGAAAAGTGGGGTGCAGAACTCAAATTCTAGTAAAAAGACCAGACTTAATGGTCTGACTGAGGCTGGAGGAACCCCGGAAGACATGGCCCCCGGACTCTCTATCACCCCAGAACTGAAACAATATCAGAGGCCAACTCTTCAGACAGGTTGGACTGGACTGTGGGACATAAAGTGATACTTGTGAAGAACGTGCCACTTAGTCAAGTAGATACAAGAGACCAGAGGGGCAGCTTCTGTCCAGAGGTGAGAAGGGAAGGCAGAGAGAATTAGGAGCTGGTTGAATGTTCATGGGGAATCAGGGGCAGAGGGGAGGAGTCTGCTGTCGCAGAATGGGGTGAGCAGTTGGGGTCTCATAACAATGTATGTAAAAAAAAAAAAAAATTCTGTATAGGAGACTAACTTGAAATGTAAACTTCATTTAATTGCAACAATTAAAAAAAAAAAAAAAACCTGAGTGTTTTCACGTGTCTTCTGGTGAGTTGTTTTTTTTTTTTTTTACATTTTTTTTTAACATACCTATCAAGCTTTCCAAAATGAAGGGTAACTCCACAGAGGCATTGCAGTCTTCCAGCTGACATCCCAGTCGATTGGGATGGACCTTATAGACCCTCTGTTTTTATTGTGGCTCAGTGCAGATGGGTCATCTTATGAGCATATAAGGTGTGCATAGTGTGCAGACTCTTGGTTTCCTCAGATGTATTCTTATTTAAAGTCAGGAAGGCAGCAAGAAGTCTTAGAAAGTCCTCTAAACTGGTAACCAGGAGACTTAAGAGGACCTCAAATACTTTATAGAAGGAAGTGGTATATGAATAGGTAAGTAGGTAGGTAGGCAGGTAGGTAGGAGGTAGGTAAGTAAGTAGCTAAATAGGATTTCCCTACCAATCTCTGCTACTAACCAGTGCTCTGACACTGGGCAAGTCAGTCCTCTCCTCCAAGCCTCAGTTTCCAGTTCTCTAAAATAAGGGAGGTTGAACTAGTTGGTCATTAAGTTCTGTTCAAGACCTTTGAGTGTATGAAACAATCCGTGACCAGCTTTCCTTCCCATCTAGCTTTCCTCTTCTCATACCAGTGTGTCTCCATGTTCCCTGACACCCGCTTGCATGGATCTTTTCAAGGTGACTCTAGACCTTCCAAAATCTGCTTTCTTAAATTTCATTTCTTTATTGTTCTGGAATTCCAAGCTCCTCTCAGTTTACAGTCCCTTCCCCCAGGGTGCCTTTACCCTTCAACCTTTAAATGTTTCCTTCATGTTAAACAAGTACCATAGAAAGGCACCTGACTTCCTTGTTTCCTGTGGCTAATGGTTCTGAAGTGATCTGAAAAGTTAATGTAACTTCCTTAAATTCCTCAGTCAGTGACCTACAGAGAAGCTGAGCCTCTGGCTCACCCTGGCTCAACAGTCATCTGTTTTTAATTGCATTGGTCCCCATATTAGCCACAGGCTTTAGTTACGCAGCCTGGGATGAGCAGTCTAGGGAGATTGCCTTTGCCCGCCTTCCCCAAACACCTCCAGCTTGAGAGGAGCTGTCACGGATGTCTCCTCACATTGTTAGTTTTCTTTTTAATATTTATAAACATAAAAGTATTTTTTTCTCCTCCACTTGAAATGTATATATTCGTTCATTAAAAGGCATTGAGGCTGCTGAGGTAATGGCCTGTCAACAGATTTACAGCAGGAACTATCTCACTGCCTGCAGGCCTGTGCCTTTTAATATAATTAAAAGGCTTCTGTTTGGAATCTTAGCTAATTAATATTCATGCTTTCCTCCTTCCACCTGCCATTCCCGATTTGCTGTCTTTTAGGAGATTGATCATGGCCTAATTAATCCCACCACCAGTCAAAGCACCGCAGGCAGGGGGAAGAAAGGGAGAAATGCCACAGCAGTGTTGACTTATTAATGAGGAAAGAACATTTTAACTGAAGGAAATCTTCTCCTGGTTTATGAGAAAAGTTGAGGAAGTCTCTATAAATATGAAAATTTGGTAGGAATGGAAAAGTTGACCAGGGATTGTCAGTTAAATGGCTCACAATTTACTAATATCTTAGGGTTTTCACAAGTTTCATTCATGCCAGAAGTCACAGAACAGGAAATTGAAAAAGCGGTAGGATATATTCATTTTGCTTTTTTTTTTAATGGTGAAATAAAGGTGAATATGACAGTGGCAGGTGTCACTGTTCAGTAGCTGAGGAAAACCATCCACACAAATTAATGTGATCTGCCTACATGAGACCTTTGAGAGCCAATCAGATTCCTGAAGATAGTCACATTGGCACTTAATTTTTTTTTTCATCTTTCATCCTTTAACACTAAGGCTTATAAATCAAAACTGTTTTGCCTTAAGAAGAAAAGACTAAAGGGGGCAGGAATGGTAAGTGGTGCGGATAGGAGTGTTTATAATAAAACTTTCCTCAGATGCGAAAACTTGTCACAAAGCAGAGAATTTAGTTTCTCTACTTGACTGCGAAGGATAGAAATGGGAATCTTGGCAGCATTTGTGACAAGAAACTCAGTAGCCATGGAACTGGGCTTGGAAGAGATCTACATTAAGAGAAAGAAGAAATAGTTTTAGGGCTCTGCCCCACCCCACACCTCACACAGTTGCTCTTCCCAGTCTGGGTGCCTCAAAAACATATTGTTCAGTGATGAGAGGAAGCGAAAGTCACCAGGGAGAAGACCTCATGTTTGAGCTGGCTAACTCTGACCAGGTTACTTCACCACTTTGAGTCTTATCCATCAAATGGGATAACAATACCTTCTTCAGAGGATCATTCTGAAGATTAAATGAGAAAAAGCCTTCAAAGTGCCCAGTGCAAGGCTCAGTAAATATTAGTTCCACTGGTATATCCATAGCAAAGGGCTATGTCTTCCACACTGCGGAACAAACAGCAGAAGTGACGGCTACTCCATCTCGTAGTGAAGAACATTTTTCCTGAAGGAAGAGAGCAAGATGGAGTGGGGAGAAATTCACTTCTCTTGGCCACAAAAATACATAACATGTAAAAAAAAAAAAAAAAAAAACAAAAGCCAGAATGGAGCTTATCGCATTTCTAAGCCTGTCTCACCCAGTGCATTGGATATTAATAATGGAACAAAAAGGAATTACAGAAGCAAGATAAAAATAAACCAAAAGCACCAGTTCCGTGCAACAGGTACATGTAGTTTGTCCTGCTGATGAGTCACTGGTCTGAGAAATCTGTTTAGGTTCAGCAGGAAGTCCATGAACAGGCTGCAGCTTAATTGTCCTCCCACCGTGGATGCTCCCATTGTGAGCTTGGGGCTCTTTATTTTCAAGAAGTCTGGCAATCACAGTCCTTTTGGTTGAGATCATGTAGTGACTACATTGCTGGCCCATCCAACCTGAATGCGCTTTTACAGTCTGCGGCTATCAAACTCCCATTCTTCCTTCAGGGCAGCTCAAGTGTCCCCTCCTCTGTGAAGCCTTCCCCATTACCCTGGTCAGAACTAAGCACTCCTTACTTTGGATCCCCAAAGAATACTCCTACTCTATTAATATATGTAAGTCCCTCACCCCAATGATAAAGCATTTGGCTGTACCCTGAAAAGTCAGCAGTTTGAACCCGCCGGCCACTCTATGGGAGAAAGATGTGGCAGTCTGCTTCCATAAAGATTACAGCCTTGGAAACCCCATGGGGTAGTTCTACTCTATCCTATAGGGTTGCTAAGAGTTGGATGAATTAGTTATTAAACAAAAAACACAAACCCCTTGCTGTCAACTCATAGGGACCCTACAAGACACAGTAGAACCTCCCCACAGGGTTTCCAAGGAGCAGCTGGTAGATTTGAACTGCAGACCTTTTGGTTAACAACTAAACTCTTAACCACTACACCACCAGGATCCCAAATTAATCGTTAGGAAGATGCAAATCAAAACCACAATAAGATACGACTTCACCCCCACTAGAATGGCTATGATCAAAAAAGTGGAAATGACAAGTATTGGTGAGGATGTGGAGAAATTTGAACCCTCATCCATTGCTGGTAGGAATGCAAAAAGGTATAGTCACTATGGGAGACAGTTTGATGGTCTCTCAAAAAGTTGAACATAGAACTCCCATATGACACAGCAATCCTAATCCTAGTTATATACCCATGAGACTTGAAAGCAGGAATGCAAACAGAAATCTGTACACTAATGTTCATTAATTAAACATATATATATATATATATAGTCTTTATCTGGACTCTATTTGTTCCATTGACTATCATTATAGCAATATTACACTGTCTTGAATAATATAGCTTTGTGGCAATAAATGAAATCAGAGAATGTAGTCTTCCCAGTCTGTTTTACTTTTCTAAAATTGTTTTGGCTCTTCTAGGCCCATAACATTTTCACCTAAGTTTTAGAATAAGCTTGTCAGGATGGGATGCAGAACTCAAATTCTAGTAAGAAGACCAGACTTAATGGTCTAACTGAGACTGGAAGAACCCTGGAAAGCACAGCCCCTGGACTCTCTATCAGCCCAGAACTAAAACAATTTCCGAGGCCAACTCTTCAGACAGGGATTGGACTGGACTGTGGGACATAAAGTGATATTTGTGAGGAGTGTGCCTCTTAGTCAAGTAGATACAAGAGACCAAGGGGACAGCTTCTGTCTGGAGGTAAGATGGGAAGGCAGAGAGACTTAGGAGCTGGATAAATGTTCGTGGGGAATCAGGGGTGGAGGGGAGGAGTGTGCTGTTGCAGAATGGGGTGAGCAGTTGGGGTCTCATAACAATGTACGTAAAAAAAAAAAATTTGTATGGGAGACTAACTTGAAAAGTAAACATCATTTAATTACAACAAAAATAAATAAAAAAAGAATAAGCTTGTCAATCAATTTATACAGAAGGGTCTTCTGGGATTCTGATTGGGATTGCATTGAATCTATAGATCAATTTTGGGAGACTTAACTTACAATTTCGGGTGTTTTGACACATAAACAATATACGTCTCCATTTATTTAAGCATCTTTTAATTTCCCTCATCAATATTTGGTAGTTTTCATTGCAAGTATTTTTCCAAATTATTCCTAAGTATTTTACGATTTCATGCTTCTTGTTGCTGTTGTAAAGGTATTGCATTTTGATTTAATTTTCCAATTGTTTATAGCCAGTATTTAAAAATGTAATCGGTTTTTGCATATTGATCTTGTATCCTCTGATCTTGCTAAATTTACTTATTAGTTCTAATACCGCTCCTGCCCCCCTTTTTAAAAAATATTCCTTGGAATGTTGTATTGTACAATCATGTTGTCTGCAAATAAAAACATTTTTCTTCCTCCTTTCCAATTTGTATGCCTTTTATTTCTTTTTCCTGCCTTATTATGCTGGTTAGGACCACCAGTAATATGTTAAATAGAAGTAGTAAGAGCAAACATCTTTGACTTACTCACAGTCTTATGTGGAAAAAAATTCAGTTGCTCACCAGTAAGTATGATGTTCACTGTATAATTTTTTGTAGATGCCCTTAAGATTAAATTAAGGAAATTTATTTCTATTCCTATGTTGCTCAGAGTGATCATAAGTGGTGGCTGCATTTTTTCAAATGCCTTTTCTGTGTCATTATTCCTTGTAATATACCTTGTTCTGAAATCTACTTTTTCTGATATTATTATGGCAACTCCAGCTTCCATTGATTTCTTGAAAAAAAATTTTTTTTGCATGGTGTATCTTTTTCCATCATTTTACCCTTAGCCTATTTTTGATTTATATATAATATAGGTTTTTTTAGACAACATGTAATTGGTTCTTATCATTTTAATCCATTCTGACAATGTTTGCCTATTTAGAGTTTACATTTAATGTGATTGTTGACATGGTTAAATATGAACTGACTATCTTACTAGTTGTTTTAATTTTGTCCCATCATTTCTTTGCTTTGTTCCCTTTTTTTCTGTTTTTTTTTTTTTCTTTTGGATTCAATTGAATATTTATGATTGGATTTTATCTCTACTATTGGCTCATTAGGGTAGCCGAGTGGCAGAAACAGTTAAGCGCTCGACTACTAGCCAAAAGGTTGGCTGTTCAAATGCACTCAGAGGTGCCTTGGAAGAGAGACCTGGTGATCTGCTTCTGAATGATCACAGCCTTGAAAACCCTATGGAGCAATTCTACTCTGCAAACATGAGGTCTCCATGAGTCAGAATCCACTGGAAGGCAACTAAGAACAACAGTAACAATCACTGACTTATGCAATTCACTACTATGGTTTTTGTTTCTGTAGTTGCCCTAGGATTTACAACATATATTTTAAATGATCACACTCTATCTTCAAATACCACTTACAGTAATATACATCTATTTCCTTCTTCCCACCCTTTGTATTGTTGTCATAAATCACAAAATATATTATTAGTTTTGCTTTAAAACAGTTGATCATCTTTTGACAAAATTTTAAAATGAGAAAAAAATATTTTAAATTTACCAACATATTCACCATATATACAGCCCCTTAACGTTTTGTTTAGGTCTAAATCTCTGCCTCAAGAATGTCTTTTTAAATATGTCTTGCAGTTCAGTTCTGCTGGATACAATGCAAATTCTTTCAGATTTGTTTCTCTGAAAAGTCATTATTTCACCTTTATTTTTTAAAGAAATGTTCACGAGTTCTAAAATTTGAGTTTGATAGGAGTTTTGTTTCTTAGTTTCAGCATTTTAAAGATGTTGTTTCGCTGTCTTCTGGTTTGCGTAGTTTCAGTTGAGAAAACTGGTAACTCTTATCTTTGTTCCTCTATCCATAGCATGTCTTTTTATCTCTGATTGCTTTTTAGGATTTTTCTATATATCACTGGGTTTTCTTTTATCAGTTTTATTATGATGTGCCTTCATGTGGTTTTCTTTGTGTTTATCCTGCTTGGAGTTCCTTGAACTTCTCAGATCTGTGAGCTTATAGTTTTCATCCAATTTAGAAAAATTTCAGCCATTGTTTATTCAAATAATTTTCTGTACCCCCTCCCCCATTTTCTGAACTTCAAGTACATATATGTTAGGCTGCATGAAATTTTCTTCAACATCACTGAGATTGTTCATTCCCAGTCTTTTTACTCTATATACTTCATTTTGGATAGTTTTCATTGCTGTGTTTAAGTTCACTGACTTTTTCTTCAGCAATGTTTAGTCTGTTATTAATTCAATCCAATGAATTTTTCATTTGAGATACTGTATTTTTCTGTTTTTCTATATATATTCCATTTTTATCCTCATTGCTTATTAATAATAAACGTTTTAAAGTTCTTTTCTGCTAATTCTATCATCTCTGTAATTTCTAGGTATGGTTCTACCGTTTGTTTTTCTCCAGGGTACGGATCATATTTTCCTGTTTTTATATGTTTAGTAACTTACAAATTTCTAGTAAAATTATTTACCAATTTTATGTTGTTGAATGATGGATTTTGTGGTTTTCCTTTAAATAGTGTTGTGTTTTGTTCTGGCTGAGAGTTATACTACTTGAAGATCAGCTTGATCTTTCTGAAGCTTTGTAAAGTGGGTCTTGAGTAGCCTTAACTCACAGGATCAGTTAGCTCCACTGTTAAGTCATGCCCTCTTGAGGTCTCTAGCAAATTTCCCAAATTTTCAACAAGGGCTCTCAACCCTGTTGCTCAGAACTTGAATATCTTCCATCCCTGTCTGAACTGTGGGGACCCTTCAACTTACAGCTCCATCATTCTTTGCCCAGCCTTGTGGAGTTTCACCCTTCGCATGCACAGTTAAGTATTCAACAACAGACTCAAGGAACCCCTATGAAATTTTTGAACCTTTTCTCCTGTTCAACTCCCTTTTCTCCAGTATTGTATCCTGAATATTCCAGTCACCTTGGTCTTCCTGAACTCTAGTCTCTGTCTCTGCAACACAGCAATTCTACAGTGCTCTGCCTGGGATCTGTTCCTTTAACTTGAATGAGGAAAGTGCCTTCAGGCAGAAAGTTGGGCGATATTAGCGCTCATCTCACTTGTTTCTCTGCTTTCAGAAATCACAGTCCTGTGCTGCTTATTATCCAATGTCCACAACAGTTGCTTCATGTATTCTGTTCAGTTTTTTAGTTGTTTATGGTGGGAGGGGAAGTCCAGTCACAATTACTCCATCATGGCCAGAACTCCTCAATGTGTGTGTGTGTGTCTGCTTGATCTGGGGACAAAATAGCCTGGGAAGAGTTTAAAGAGTTGTTTAAGTAAAATGTGTCAATGAGTACTACGTTATATTATCTATTAGAGGTGGTTTTTTTTTTTTTTTGGTCATTTGTTCAGTGAATTGAGGAAGAAGGACTTAGGAAAGACAGGCTCACTGAAAAGCCATTTCCCAACAGAAAGGACTGTTTTATTAAATATTTTCATATTCCTTGACTGTTCCTTAGGTTGCTTCCTATATCAGGCAATGTAGGCTAGATTATGTTATTGTTATAAGTGACCTTCAAATAGCAGTTACTTATGATAAAGTTTTATTTCTTACTCATGCTACCCATCCATTACGGACTGGTTACAGCTCTGTCGCATGTCATCTTCATTCCATAACCTGGATGGGACCCATCTGGGACATAAACAATTTTTGCAGCAGAGAGAAAAAAGATACGGGAAACCATGAGATGGCTCTTACAGCTTCTGCCTGGAACTGACACAAATCTCATATTGCATTGGCCAAGGTAAGTCATGTAGCCATACATTAGTTCAACAAGTCAAAGTGTGAAATCCTCATACCGCAGGGGAGAAACTGAAACATTTCACGAATATTAATATAGCCTACAGTACTCCTCTACACAGCGTCTTCTCTTCTGTCTTAGATTGGACTCTATCAAAAACTTGTGAACATCAGAGAACGCAGTTAAGAAATGCAGCTAAGCATACAAATGTGGCTACCATCCTGAAACTGCACACGGTCTGCACTTAAATGATTACTATGAGCTATTAGCAAGGATGAAGGGTATCTAAATCTGCTGATAAGTGGAGAGCTCTGAAGTTTATTGTCAAGTGAATAAAAGTAAGATACAGATTAGTGCATTTGACATACCTGCATTTGTATAAGAAAAAGGATATATTTATGTATCTGTATGTAAATGCATGGAAATATTCTAAAAGAATGCAAGGGAAATTGTTTCTCTGGGACAGAAAACAGAGGTCTAGATTAGGAGAGATATTCTTATTGTATGCCCTTTTGTACTGTTTGAACTTTTTCATGTGTACTCATTATTTTTCTAATGTTACTTTAAAAATTACCTTCTGGATGTACACTGAAGAGTTTGCCATCAGTCAGCCAATTTCCTCAGCAATGTTCCAGTGTACCACAAAGGGTAAAGACGTGGTACCACACTGAGGAATGCCCATAATAGAGATCAGAGAATCAACTGACGCTGATCTTTTAAGAACCACTTCAGGAAGTCCTTCATGGTTTCCAGAGATCAAAAAAGAAAAATATGAAATGAAAATTTCAAGTCTCCCTCTTAGGTTCTGGCATCAAGAGGCTCCAGAAAGGAACACATCAGTGTCACTACCTTGATTTTAGCCCAGTGAGACTTGCGCCACACTTCTGACCTACAAAACTATAAGGTAATGAATTTGTGTTGCTTTAAGCCACTAAGTTTATAGTAATTTTTTTTACAGTAGCAGTGGGACACTAATACATTATGTTCATTCCCCAGTTGTTCAATTATATAGAGACTGGAGTCTTATACTAAGGACATAAGGCAGTTTTACTGACAAGCCTGGAAAAAAAACCTGAGACATTGACTATTCAGACACTTGATCATGTTGTACCACTTTTCCTCAAAGCAATGGAATGCTGGAAGTTCGTTCTTGATAATCAAGCCACACAACTAACTTCAGAAGATCTAAGGATGGATCATGTTGCAGTTGGATGTGAAACAAATTATTTGGAAAAAATATATAAAAAGCTACTTAGTCATGCCATGCACAAGCCTTCTACATGACTTATCTGCCTTTTATAAGGAGAATCACACTGTTGTCCGAGTATCTTGATTCTACCACCTGCAACAAATCTGGATTTTTTTCTCACTGAAAAGCCATGATCATATGCAATATTTATTTCATTAAGGAATTCATTCATGGAGCAGGGCAGGGGAGAGGAGACTGTTAAGAATAATACACACAAAGTATTTTGGCATAACTCAACAGTAATTATTTTTCCAGAAAAGCTGATCAAGAATCAATCATATTGATTTTATTGACCTTTTCAGGAAGGGGGTTCTGGATAGATTTGAGTACATCAGAACGGCCGAGAATACAACTAATTCTGTCTCTATCCTCACAGCTCTGTGATAGCTGTTTGTACCACACCTCTGCCAGACATTATTTCTGAGTTAGACTTTCACTAAACTCATTTAAGTTTAAAGAAATGTGGGCAAGAAGCTTGTCTTGGGCATCACCACCTTGTACTAATGTTCTCTAATAGATGATCAACTTCTGAAAAGATGGTGCAAACAGCTAGCATGTCTTAAATCAGATATTTGGAGGAGAGTGGATAATAAAATTTGCAGGGTGTTTTTTTTTTTTTTTTTTTTTTTTTTATTGCTCAATAGGTCATTCCTATGTCCAACAACAAGAGTCAGTTTTGATTATTTTTTAAGGGAGCTACATCTAGACAGCAGGAAATTTAAACAAAAAGTTATCCTTTATGCTGGTCCATGGTCATCTATTTTTCAGTCGTTTATTCCACAAGAGATTCTCTTTTATTAGCAACTGTGAAGCTGAATCACAATGTGTTAATTTTATAAATGAGATGTTGGCATCACTATCATAAAAGATTCAGAGGGAGGCTGAACAGTGTGGCATCACCATGGTAATCTGCCGGGATGGTGAGCATCCCAGGGGCAATTGAACACAGAAAAACCATTAGAAATGTTTCCTCTAGAGATACATGTTGTTTTTTACTCAACCACTTAAGGACTGATCAGGGCCACAAAGTGAAGGAAGCAATCACTCTTCTCTGACTATTGGCAAAGAATGAAATGGAATCTCTGGGCTATTCTACAACCATTTGTACAGACATAACCTTGAGAAAGACTTCCCCATTTCTGATTGGAAAATTACATTAGCCAAGAGAGAAAAATTCTTACAAATGCCAAGGGTACAGTAGCTCATTAGTAGCTTGTTTGCTCCCATTTTAAGTTTCTATAGTTTTCTTTTCATTAGTCTGAACACAGATGAGGGTGTAAATTAGGGGTTTGCGAAAGAGTAGCCTGAGGGATGGAGATGAGAATGAAAGGGGACAAGGCAGGTTCACCTAGAATTGTTTTGCAGCAATAATAGATTTTCTTACAGAGGCCTGTCATTTTTTGCTTGTTTGTAATTACCATTCAAAATTACAGAAATGAATTAAGAGGGATAACTAAAAAAAAAAAGGAACATATTTATGAGAAGTCACATTAAAACTAACATTTAAGCAATAATAAACTGTGAGAAAAGGCTTATCCATCAACTCTAGGAATTTGTTTGCTGCTACTACTTTTAACTTTTTGATGGAGAATTATGAATGAGTTTCTATTTCTTTCATATATTTTTATACATATCTAGATGTATCATATATATGACAGAGATATATATATATATATATATACCATATCTATAGTTAACATTTGTCCGTGAGTAAGGTTGACAATAGCCAGTTAATGCTCACCCAGCAGCCTTCCCACTACTGATACACTATAAAGGAAAGCTATTAGCAAAGTAAAGCACATATTAGTCAATATTTTTAATGACCTGCCTCAGGATGATTTCTCAAGGACACGTTAGGCATTAGTCAATTAATATTGCTGACGTCAACGGTGACCATTTTTAGATTTATGTTATCACATACATAGGTTAGGGGAAATTGATATTGAGTCATTATCAAAGGTTAATTCCAGTAAGAACTGATTATATTTGATTTGTTGCATGGCTTCAGGATGTACCTCTAATCTTAGCCAGAAATTTCCTAAATTTATGTTGCAGGTCAAAAGAGATTTGAGTAAATAGGCCTAAATCGCAAAGACAATTATAAAACAATGAAAAACGCATAAATCAAATGTGAACTACATCAATTATTTATGTATATGTGTATACATAATTATAGGTGTAAATTTTTTTTTTAAATGAAGTTGGGGGGAGAACAACATTTTGAAAATAAAATATACCAGGTAATTGAAATGCTATTTCTTTTAGTGCCCTTGCAAATCTAAAGTCATTTTTTTCTTTTGTTTAGGAACATAAAAATATACTATGCTTAATTTGGTTTGTCTTTTAAATCATTGTTTTTCTTATTTTTGAAATACAAATACCTAGAAATGGAGAAAAACATAAGAAAATTTTTCCAATTGAGGAGGAGACAAAATATCTGGAAGAGTATTCTAATTTTCCTGAGTTAATGCGATCTGTGAGACTTCACAACTTTTTATATACACATTTCTAAATGTAAAAATTTTCAAAAATGTCATATCTCCTTTGACTTGAGGATATTTGACCACATGTATGTAAATACACATGCCCATTTATCTTAGAGTTCTTGTTTTTAATTAAATTGAAAATGGGTGTAAACATGTCAAACCTAGACCAGGGTGTTCTCATTTATTATTGAAAGAACGTGATGATCTCCAAATACATACATACATACACACACAGAGAGACACATCACAGACTCATACTCAGGAAAATGTTTGTAAGTGTTTGTGCTAGGAGAGGTGTAGTAACCTACCCCCAGACTCAAAGATTATTACCCACAAAATAAATTAAAGCTTGAGTTGGTAAGTTTCTCAGAAAAGATGCATAGTGATATGTATCATAATATGCAAGGCCAACCTTAGGCAAGATCCCTTTCTGTAATGGGCCTTGTTTACTTCAGAACCTATTGCTGTGAATGGTAGGGAGGGGCAATATGGAAAAGAGTTGATGGAGAGAACCTTCCACCATTTTCTTCCTTCCCCAACTGGAAGCCCAAATCTGGACTGGAAGTCAAACTCGGGAATCACAAATTCTTTCCACACAGGTAAAGATCAGAACAACCAAATCAGCCCTGTCCTTTTCTTCACTAAGATCTGTTTAAACATATGTCTCCTGGCCTAAAAAAAAGTTTAAAAACCACTAACCC
The DNA here is from genome assembly GCA_030035585.1 of Dugong dugon. Lineage (NCBI taxonomy): Eukaryota > Metazoa > Chordata > Mammalia > Sirenia > Dugongidae > Dugong > Dugong dugon. The sequence goes on along the minus strand of CM057469.1, from coordinate 38,635,604 downwards.
AAAATGAGACAAAATATCTGGAAGAGTATTCTAATTTTCCTGAATTAATGCAATCTGTGAGACTTTACAACTTTTTATATACATATTTCTAAATACAAAAATTTTCAAAAATGCCATCTCTCCTTTGACTTGAGGATATTTGACCAGGTGTATGTAAATACACATGCCCATTTATCTTAGAGTTCTTGTTTTTAATTAAATTGAAAATGGGTGTAAACATGTCAAACCTAGACCAGGGTGTTCTCATTTATTATTGAAAGAACATGGTAAACTTCCTTGCAGAGTTTTATAAATCTTTGGAATAAGTGGAAGGCAGCATTCTGAATATACAAAGATTAAGGCAATTATTGCCTATTCTAGGGTCATGGCATGACTAGTCACTTACTCTAAAATTCTAGTCAATTAAATTCAACCATCATTTACTATTAGCTTACTGTTCCTTGGATATAAGGATTAATAAAACGTAGTTGAAGTCAATTTAAAACCCATTGCTGTCAAGTCAATTCCGATTCATAGGAACTCTATAGGACAGGGTAGAACTACTTGGTAGTGTTTCCAAGGAGTGGCTGCTGGATTTGAACTGCCAACCTTTTTGTTAGCAGCCAAACACTTAACTAGTCAATTTAGTACATAATTATTTCCCCTAAATATGTGGTCCTGAACTAACTGGTGTGGACTAGAAATCATAGGAAAATCCTGCCCTACCCTAGTAAGGAACAAGGTTCTCATTCAGCCAGGTAGCCATCTGTTCTCTTGTGCAGTCACGCCTCCTTTAGTCGGCCAATATGTTTGGAGTTTTTGCTTGGTTGCAAGCTGGAGAAAGGCAAGTTAAATTATCACAAGAAAAAGAATTTTAAAGAAAAAAAAAGAGAAAGAAGGAAGGAGAAAAGGGAAGAAGGAAAGGAGGGAAGGAAAAAAGAAAAGAAGGAAAGAAAAAGAACACACAGACTTAAATAACCAAACATGTAGAAAGGACAGCCTTAGGGACGACTGGAACCAGGGACTTTAATGATACCACCTAGTATTTTTCCTTATGACTCTTCTCACTGTGTGGTGGCTTCTCTCTGACCAGCATTCCTAGCAGGCGGGAAGGCTGGCCACCTGTAGCTTCAGACTTATATACCCTTACAATCTCAGAAAGCAATTAAAGAAAGGCTGTCTTTCTGAGCTATAGTTAGAAATGTCCCAGGGGGAAAAAACCTCCAACTGCCTGATCCTGGGATGCATCTCTGTGACCGAGGAGAGAGAGTCTCATAATCAGTTAGCAACTCCCAAACTAGAGCATGGTAAGGAGATGTGCCCAGAGAAGAAGAAAGTGTTATGCCCTGAAGAAAGCTGGAAACCGTGCCGACAAAACAAGAACATTCACCACATCCACTCAGCCTGCAATACTCACCAGATTCTAAAGACACCTAAAATTGAGGAGTTGTAAAGAATAATCAGAGTTCTTGGTTTCAGCCCTCCACTGCAGTGGTCACTTCTGGATACCACGTTTTAAAAGGGGCCTAGATAAACTAGGGAGCCCTAGTGATGCAGTGGTTAAGAGCTCTGGCTGCTAACCAAAAGGTCAGCAGTTCGAATCCTCTAGGAAACCATATGGGGCAGTTCTACTCTGTTCTATAGGGTCACTAGGAGTTGGAATCGACCTGACAGTAACTGGTAGATAAACTAAAGAAGTCCATGGGTAAGGCAAATAGTTAATGCACTAAGTTGCTAACCAATCCACCCAGAGATGCCTAAGAAGAAAGGCGTGGTTATCTACTTCTGAAAAATCAGCCACTGAAAACTCTGTAGAGCACAGTTCTACTCTGAAACACATGGGGTCACCATGAGTCGGAATTGACTTGATGGCAACTGGTTTGTTTGTGGGTTTTTTTTTTCTTTCTCTTTTTTCTTTTTGGTTAAGAAAAACTAGAACATGTCCAGAGGAATGATGGCATTAGAAGGTACACTATACAAGGTACGTATGGTTAAAAGAACTGAAACATGTTACCTTACAAAAAGAAAGACTAAAGAGATAGTGGATGTAAAATACTTTAAAAGTCTTACATGAAGAGGAGGAAGCATACTTATATTTTAGCAATACTGAATTTGAAATGATGGTAAATCATTTCATGATGCTTAATTCTAGGGGCCACAAATGCAAATCAATGCCTACAGGATTCAGAAAGGCACATGAGAGTGAAGCTATCCAGGTGTTAGAAACACAATAGGGCGTGCATCATAATAAATCCTAAATGATACACTCCAGGACGTGGAAATCCCAACGAAGAGGAGGGCTTTAGAGGACTGGAGAACTTATGCCCCGTCTAAAGGAGGCAGTTCCCTCTCAGGTCAGCTAATTGTTGTCCTGCGGGAATGGGTGCAGTTCTTTTTGAAGAAGAGTCAGAAATCCTTATTTTATGTGAAATTGTTTGATTTCTTTAATGTTGGTTCATTTAAAAAAAGGAAAACCGTGTGGTCCAAACAAAATACAAGCTTAGAAGGGATCCCTTTATGAAATCTCTGTTCTAGAAGGTAAACCAGAGCTAAAGTCTCAAAGTTTTCAAAAGTCATGATGTTACTCTTTATAACTTAGATACAGAAGTCCCTGCGTGGCCCAAATGGTTAAGCATTTGATTACTAACCAAAAGGTTGATGATCTGGACTTAGCCAGAGGTACCTCAGAAGATAGGCCTGGTGATCTACTTCTGAAAGATCACAGCTTTGAAAACCCTATGAAACAATTTGCAGTTTTCTACTTTGTACACATGGAGTCACCGTGAGTTGGAATCAACTCAACAGCAACCAATAATAACAACTTACGTATATTTTTAGTAACTAGAACTCTTAGTCATGAGATACAAGATGCTTTGTGAGGTAGTAAGAATGCTGTCCCTGGAAGTATGCAAGTAGAAGCTTGTCGTGGTTTGAGTTATGTACCCCCCCCAAAAATGTGTATATCAGTTTGACTGGGCCATGATTCCTGGCACTGTGTGATTTTCCTGTATGTTGTAAACCTGCCTCTATGATGTTAATGAGGGAGGATGGGTGGCAGTTGTGTTAGTAAGGCAGGACCTGATCTACAAGACTGGATTGCGTCCTGAGGCAATCTCTTGAGGTATAAAAGACAGAAGTGAGCAGTGAGACAGGGGGACCTCATACCATCAAGAAACCAGTGCCAGGAGCAGAGCCCGTCCTTTGGACTGGGGTCCCTGCGCCGAGAAGCTCCTAGTCCGGGGGAACACTGGAGAGAAGGCCAACGCAGAGAAAAAGCCTTCCCCTGGAGCTGACGCCCTGAATTTGGACTTTTAGCCTACTTTGACTGTGAGGAAATAAACTTCTCTTCATTAAAACCATCCACTTGTGGTATTTCTGGTGTAGCAGCACTAGATAACTAAGACAAGGCTGATGGTCATCACTGAGAAATACTGTAGAGATGAATGCTCCATTATTGTGACTTGACTAGCCCAGAATACAGTCTGCAGACTGACTCTGGAATTTTTAAAATGAGATCAGAAAGTGTTTCTCTCTGAGACAGATTCAAAGAAATAGAGGACAACACTCGAGGAGTATATCATCAATTTGGATTTAGACACATTGCTGAAAGAGACAATGAAGAAAGCCAAAATAGCACAGTATTTCTAAGTACAGTAAAATGTGCAAAAGTCAGAACCTGTGTAAGGAGGAAACCTGTCAGAGAAGGGAAACTCAAATATTTTCCACTAAAAAAGAGCTGTATAAAAGTGGTAAGACTGCACCCTGACAAAGGCGGAAAACTTGGGAGACTCAGAAAACCACAGCAGTCCTGCCTGGTACCGGCTTTCACAGGTTTCTCTGTATTTTAGGCAAGAGCACACTGAAGATATATATATATAGAATGTGCTGGCAATGGGATGGCATTTAATGGACATACATCCGAATCTCCTTCTGTCTAGTTAAAAAAAAAGCTTCCTGGCCCGATGCCACGGTTTTTCGATGCTTGGAATGAAGGGAGTGTGGTTTTGGGGGTTAAGTGACTTTAATTCTTGGCCTCCCTCTGTTATACATGAGTCATGTAACCAAGGGCAAGTAACATTTCTCACCCCCGCAAACAACTTGAATGATCTACCATGGTTTCAAATTCAATACTGCTAACATGAAATCCACAACTTTCTTTTTATACCATGCTCCCTTTCTTGACGTCCCCATGTCAAGGGAAGCAGTAAGATTTGACCTCTTCCTGGATTCCCATGGTCTGTCATTTGCCCACTGTCATGGGGGGATAGCTGTGAGGCGGCATCATGAGCAATCAGCTAAAGACGAAACTGAGTTCATATTGTAGGGGACAAAGTGGGACATTTTCACTTGAAATCAAAGCCAATGAGGTGCCAGAATAAAAACGGACCTATTGCAGAGCCACGGGCCTCCTGAAATTACACTTTTGGTAAGACAAAACCAACCAATAGCTCTGATATTACTTTTACAGAAGCCTAGGAAGTCTTAGACAAGGGTCATCCTCCTCTTGTTTTTACCTGTAGAATTTATGCAAGGGAATAGGTATAGCCTTCTAGTTGCAGCTGTGTTCGTCAAACTTCCATGTAAAGTGAACATCTATCAAACTGTATTTATCAATTAAACTCGATTATAATTTCAGATATGCCCCCATTAAGGAAAAGATAGACACATGACCCATATTAAAAAGCAGATATGAGAATCCTAACCTTACCAATGCATAATGTGGCTACATTGAATTTAAAAAACAAAAACAGTGACTGCAGAAAATTAGCCAAAGAGGATAACGGTCAGTGTAAACCTAAGATTTATTTAAATATATTGCATGCAAAATTTGTCTTAAAAATTCACTGTGAAATTCATTTCTCTTTATGGTGAAAATATAAAAACTGGCATGGAACTAAAATGCTTAGTCTGGAAGGTTATCCTATTGCTCCCAGTATTTTGAAAAAAAAAAAAAGTCTAATTGGAAAAAAAACTTTTTCAGACAATTAAGATCTGGCAAAGAGTTCTTTACATGCTCTTACTAGTGAAATGTTTCTGTTTTCTCAGTGGCATTGCCCTGCTATCAATAACCACTATTTTACTAGTAACTAACTAATAATAAACAATACTTGCATTTAAACTGAAAGACAGTTTAGCAGAGTAAATAATAGCCTGGCCTTTGGAGCCAGACTGCCTGGATTCAAATCCCAGCTCCAACACTTACTCCCTGTTAACTTTTTAAATTTCTTTATACCTTCCTCATTTATAAAATAGTGAATCAACCCAACAGGGTATGATGGAGGATTAAATAAATACTTATATATAAATAATTACATATATAATTAAGTAATTATATTGAGTGCTATGTATAAAACAGTGCCTGAAACATAGTTAGCACTGTGTCAGTGTGAACTATTATCATTATCTCTTGCCTTATAAGCATCCATTCATCCGACAGATATAGTCTAGGGTGCCTACTGTGTCCTGAGCACTGTGCCAGGCACTGGAATATGTGTGGTCATTAGCTGCCGTGAAGTCGGCCTCTGACTCATCGAAACCCCATGCACAATGAAACTAAATGCTGCCCGACCCTGCATCATCCTCATGATCATTGCAGATTGGACCATTGTGATCCATAGGGTTTTCACTGGCTGGTTTTCAGAAGTAGATCACCAGGCCTTTCTACCTAGTCCATCTTAGTCTGGAAGCTCTACTGAAACCTGTTCAGTATCATAGCAACACTCAAGCTTCCATTGACAGATGGGTAGTGGCTGTGTATTAGGTGCATCGGCTGAGAATTGAACCCGGGTTTCCCACATAGAAGGCAAGAACTCCACCACTGAACCACCACTGCCATTGGAATATGTGTAGCATTTCCTAAACCAGCAGCAAGAGGCTGATGGGCAGAGTCAGTACATTTTCAAGTACAAAGACTCAAACCGTAAGGTGGAAATAGCAGTAAGCCTCCTTCTCCTAATTAAATGCATACATTAGAAACTACCCTGAATATGTTTCAAGGAAAGGTTACCTATAAACTGTTGGCGAAACGTGCAGTTAGATAGTTACCCACTCGGGTGGCTTTTACCACTTCTACATGAAATTTGCATCTGGTTAGATTTCTGTATTAGACGATGTTTCTAATTTGTGTTTTGGGTTAAGGCCCAGCTCCCAATGTGAAGAGAGAGTTACAAATGAGGAGGCCATGTTATCAGAAGGCTGGGTGGGACAGAGTTTTGATGTGAGCGTCGTGTGCCAGTTCTCATATGTCTCTGGCCCAGGCCAAAATCTGCCCTCAGTTATGCACGCGTAACTTTCATTGACGTCAGTAAGAACTATGCTCATGTAACAGTAGGAAGAAATTTGGCTCTTTGATTTTAATAGAATTAAATACCAAATGTTCTGTTGATGCAGGTTGCACATTTACACCCCAAAGGTTCAGGAAAATGCAACAGAATATTGTTCTGTCGGCAACCTCATCTGCTGCACAGGCCGTGTAGTTAAGGGAGTACTGAATTTCTCAAGCCTGACTTGGAAGCCCCTGATGCTGTTGTGCCTATGTGTTGTGTGTGGCCTCTCTTTGCAGTAAGACCTTTAAATACAATTCCAAGACTTGGTCTGTGGCTTCAGATAAAACCCTAATACATATCCCTATTTCATTGTCGGTTGCAGGATTCCATTTCTGGTCTGGGCTTTAACAACAATGCTGAAATCAGTTAGTGGTGCCAGACTCCACTCCCCACCATAGATGATTGGTGAATTATATAATGAAATTTAGGGGCTTAGCATTCTTAGAGTGTTCAGTCTAAGTTTCAGTCTAATTTGTGTTCAGGCATATCCATAGTTTTGTCTTAATATTTGTGTGGTTTTTAAAATTTAATTTAATTTTATGCAATGATGTTAACAATTTGGTCTCACAGACCTGAGCATCTGGTAGTGAGTTTCTGCGTGGTAAAACACAATTCATTAGAAATATTGAACCAGGCCAATGACAAAAAAAAAAAAAAAAAAAAAAAAAAAACTCCCTAAATGAGAGTGGAAATGTTTGTTTCTGGTTCCTTTAATCAGAAATTCAGAGTTCTAGTTCCTGCTTTGGATCCAGAGAAGCAGACTTTCTCTTGAACTGTTATTTAGAACTTGGATGGATGAATGCCTAAACATGTCTCCCTTGCTGCAAGTCTCCTTACAGATGACATGATCTAGCAGAGCCTTCTTGATCACTTGCCAGTTCTCACTCCCTCCTCTTTAAGAGAGGAGTGGATTATATGAATGGTAAATTTGGCAGCCCACCAGCAATCTGTCAGTTTATCATATTATGGTGGCTTGCATGTTCTATGATGCTGGTAGCTATGCCCCCAATATTTCAAATATCAGCAGGGTTACCCATGGTGGACAGGTTTCAGCAGTGCTTCCAGACCAAGACAGACTAGAAAGAAAGGCCTAGTAATCTACTTCTGAAAATTAGTCAATGAAAACCCTATGGATCACAACAGAATATTGTTCGACTGGACTCAAACATGCCAACAATCTTGAAGATGATGCAGGACCGGGCAAGGTTTCCCTCTGTTATACATAAGTTTGCCGTGAGTTGGAGCCAACCTGGCTGCAGATAACAACAACAAAAAAAAAAAATTGGGAGCAAGAATGGAACATATCTAACCCAGTCCCTGTCTCCTCTCTTTGGGATCCTCCTGGCTTCAGAGAGCCCATATTCTGCCTCACTCCTATGTTACAAGTTTGTAAGTTTCTGCCTCTGAGAAGGAAGACAGCACTGCTTGTGACTGAGGGTTAAGTCTGCTTTGTTCAGGAGATTGATGTTCTTGAACCCTGGGTACCAAAGTCACACTCTCTAACAGCTTTAGGAGCCACAGAACTGACATCACAATATCTGTCTTCCAAACAGTTTAATGAAAAAAGTTCCTTGTTGGTGGGCAAGGGATGGTATAGGGTAGAAGAGATAAATCTTCCCCAAGAAGTCATTAGCTAATGTCTGGAATTGATAAATAAAAAATTAACAGAATAAGGACATTACTTAAAATACAAAGACAAATAATCGTAAAAAAAAAAAAAAAAAAAAAAAAAAAGCCAAAGCATTTGAAAGTGGTAGCCCTTGAAAATCCCCAAGCTGAACTAATTTCTCCTACATCAGGGCTCCTATAGTACTTAGTCCATACGGATAGTGTAGAGAGTACCACATTATATCATCACCCTCCTATATTCTCGCCTACCAGACTGTCAGCTCACTTAGGGCAGAGACTGTTTCACCCAAGTTTGAATCTCCAGTGTCTCCATTGTGGCTGGCACTTAGTAAGCATGTCTGTTCATAGAACCAATTGAACTTGACTTCTCAACACCTATAGCTACTGACAAGTTCCTAAAAGAGATAGTCATTCTTTCTCCTTCAGGCAGAAAAGCTAATTAGAAGCCAAAAATATCTTCCTTTTCAGGCTACCTGATAACTGAAGAGCCTACAGTATAACCAACCATTCCTTTGGATTGTCACTTCTTGTTTGATTAAAACACAAATCCTCCTGGAAGGAATAATATATTTACCATAGGGTGAATTTTTCATTAATGGAAGAAGAGAACAGAAGAAGAAAGACTCAGGACACCTAAAATAAACCTTGCTTCTTTTCCAAAGTCACAAGTGATTTACTCTAGAAGTAATACAGCCCAGGCAGCACTTGTTCTGATGATGGAGGACCTCTTTTCCTGGAGTCTATCTAGCTGGCATAGAACAAAGGTCAAGAAAAAGAAGGTGATTCTGTCTGAAATTGTTTCACTAATCCTCTTAAACCAATATAACAAATATTTATTGAGTATCTACTACATGCTAGGTACTTTGCTAAGTTCAGGAGATAAATGGCTGAATAAAAATCAGTCCCTGCTTTTAAGGAATTCACAGTTTAGTGGGGAGACAAATATAAAAACTAATAAATGTCATTCAGTGCCATAGATTCATTGATCAACATAAAGTTCAAATTACCGAGGGGGCACCAAAGGGCCTGAGGTTTGGCCAAACCCTTTATTTCTTGGCACCAAAGAGGACCTAGCATATCTAGGCAATGTGGCAAATAAGCCTAACATGATCCTGACCTTCTGTAGGGAGAGTAGGCACAAAGGATTAGGCAGTTAGAACTCACTCCAAACCTGCAGCGGCTGCCACAGGACCCTAAAAGACGTATAATCGCCCTGGCTCTCAGGAATTTACTTGCCAACTATAACACATCACCAGCTTCTAGGGAGAACCAAGAGGATCAATATGGTAATGTCTCAAAACCATGTTACTTCTGGGTGGAAGCTACTTTCTATAAAGTATTCATAAAGAACTTGACTCAGGGCTCTGTAGACTGCAGCCTGTGGGAAGCATCTATATGCATTAGAATCACATTTATTAGAGTGGGGAGGGTGCAAGACCAGTGCCACTCAAATTCCAATTCTCAACCCATTGGTGGTCCTGAAATAAATTTAGTTGACCATGGCTTGCAGTTTTTTAATGATATATAATAGAACAGAATAGAATAGAAAGTATCAGAGTATATCACATAGTAACGGTAAGCATTATTTTGTAAAACTTATGTTTCAGTTGAGGCATTGGTGGTTCAGTGGTAGAATTCTCCCCTTCCATGTGGGAGACCTGGGTTTGATTCCAGCCAATGCACCTAACATGCAGCTACCACCCATCTGTCAGTGGAAGCTTGGGTGATGCTATGATGCTGAACAGATTTCAACAGAGCTTCTAGACTAAAATGGACTGGGAAGAAAGGCCTGGTGATCTACTTCTGAAAATCAGCCAATGAACACCTTGTGAATCACAATGGTTCCCATCCACAACAGATCATGGGGATGGCACAGGAATGGGCAGCATTTTAATCCATTGTGCATGGGGTCGCCATGAGCTGGGGGATGACCTGATGCCAGCTAACAACAGCAACATGTTTCAGTTAAATCCATGAGCGTTGAGGTGTGTGCTTGTGTGTGTGCATGCATGCATACATGCAGGGTCACAATGTAAACTGTGAAAAACTTGCCTTAGACAGCATGGAGCCCAACCTCATTCAAAAGGTGAGGGTACTGAGAGCCAAAGAAGTTTTGACCAAAGTGACACGGTTCGTTAGTGGTGGAGCTAAAACCTGACCCTAGTACCCAGATTCTCACTTCACTGCTCCCCATCACCCCCAACCCATATCATAATGCCTCACAGGATTTTGGTGGGGAGGTCAGGGGCAGAGAAGGGAGGACAGGGAGAGAGGATGAGGGCAGAGGAGCTAAATCTTTGGATCTCCTTTATTTTACAACTAGACACAAGCTACACTGGACTTTTTTTACGTCCTTGAAAAATCATGATCTGTCCACAGAAGAGTGGAAATAATTGGAAAATTTACCAAGTTGAATTTACTTCGAAGTTCAAGTTTAAATTTAACTTTGAAATTACTTTGCCTGAGTTGAATTTTGAAGTGACCTGTTTACACCAGTATTTTAGTTTAGAATCTGGAGCTTGGATACTACATTCTTGACCCAATTCACCTTTTTTTTTTTGCTCTACTCTTTTATTTATGAACAAATTGGATATTTACTGCATTTGGGTTCCAATATACTATTTTATTTATTTATTTATTTATTTTTATTGTACTTCAGGTGAAGGCTTACAGAACAAATAGTTTCTCATGAAACAGTAGTACACATATTGTTTTATGACATTGGTTAACAACTCCACAACATGTCAACCCTCTAACTTCTCAACCTTTTTTTTTTTTTGGTGAAAATACACATAGCCAGAGATACACCATTTCAAAAATTTCTACATGCACAGTTCAGTGACATTCACTACACTCTTCCAATTGTGCTGTTATTCTCAGTTAAGATGAAGGCTGACAGAACAAAATAGTTTCTCATTTAACAGTTACTGCACATGTTGCCCTATGACAACGGTTAACAATCTCACAACACATCAACAATATCCTTACTCAACCTTGGGTTCCCTATCACCAGCTTCCTTGTCCCCTTCTGCCTTCTGGCCCTTGTCACTGGATTACTGTACCTCATTAGTCCCATTTGGTTTTATGGGGCTGTCCACTGCCAGGCTGAACAATGAACCTTGGAGATAACTTCACCACTGAGCTAAAAGGGTGTCTGGGGGCCATACTCTTGGGGTTTCTCCGGTCTCCTTTAGGCCAGTAAATCTGGTCTTTTTTTGTGAGTTAGAATTATGTTCTACATCCTTCTCCAGCTCTGTCCAGAACCCTCTGCTGTGATCCTGGCCAGAGCAGTCAGTGGTGGTAGCCGGGCACCATCTGGCTGTACTGGACTCAGTCTGGTGGAGGCCTTGGTAGCTGTGGACAATTAGTCCTTTGGACTAATCTTTTCCTTGTATCCTGTTCTCTTCATTCTCCCTTGCTCCCGAAGGGATAAGACCAGTGGAGTATCTTAGATGGCCGCTCGCAGGCATTTAAGACCCCAGACACTACTCACCACGACCAATTCACCTATTGTGACCCCATCCTTGTCTCCTTTGTTGTCTCTGTTGTGCTGTTTACACACATCTGACCCCTACTTGACTCTGAACCACTTTGGAAGCAGGAGCCACATTTTGTTTATCATTGGCCCCCACACCCTACGCCCAGGTCCCAGCACAAACAGTTGCACACACTAAAAAGAAAACCAAACCCGTTGCCGCAGAGTCGATTCCAACTCGTAGTGACCCTATAGGACAGAATAGAACTGCCCCATATGGTTTCTAAGGAGCTGCTCGTGGATTTGAACTACTGACCTTTTGTTTAGCAGCTGAGCTCTTAACCACTGTGCCACCAGGGTGCACTCAGTAAATGCTTATCAGAGTCCAAACAATGAACTCCTGAGGAAGGAACCCAACCTAATTATCTCACCAGGCCTGGCTGTCGGTGTGCAGAACAGGCCATGTTCATTCTGTGAATACTGACCCCGGCCCTGGCCACCCACTTGGCTATTTCTTGACCATTCCTTTATGTCTTCATGTACTTTTGCTCAAAACCGGGGTTACAGGGACTAGAGAAATAATGATAATTTAAAATAATAACAAATGTTCCCAGGGTGTTTAGTACCTCTAGGAGTTGTCATAACTAGATCTCCAATGATGGTTTAGGACTTCCACATTGACATTCACCAGCTTGCTTCCCAGTAAGATTCTAACTACCTGGCACTGGTTGTCAAATTCAAAACGAACTCCAGCAGTGAACAATAGCATGGTCACTAACTCTCCCAGGAGTCTAGACTCCACAGTAATAAGGTAGCCTAGGGGATAAAGGTGGCACTTTGGAAGCTTCAGGCTTTGTGAATGCTGGTAGAGTCAGAGCCTGTTTTCCAGGAGATGCATGTGAGATAGTTGCTATAGGAGAGCCTTTGATCATGATGGCCTTGACCAGAAACTTAGCCACTGAAAACTGCCGAGGGCCACATTTTTAGAATTGCTTACTTCACTGATTTTAAATGATTGCCTATATGTGTATTTTCTAAAGCATATTTTTAATTGGTTGGTATCAAATTATCCAACTGAGGGAAGAGACAGAAATTTGTCAGATCTCTCCTCTTTCAGGCATCTGTGAAGGCTCTTTTGGCCATTTCTTACTGGTTCTTGATCTTATCCCCTCTTACTTCCTCCCAGACTTGATTCCATTTCATTTACTCCTTCTTTCTTGATTCTTCAGTTCACCCTCCTCCCATATTAACCTCTTTCCTCTACCTATAATCCTGGTCAAGCTGTCTGAATATAGAGCCCCCTTCTTTAAAATCCCTCAGTGACTTTCAGTGACCTCTAAACTGTGAGTACACATTCCTTACCCTGACATTTAAGGCCAGCCACAAACTAGCCCCAATGTGTCTTCCCACTCTCACCTCCCACTACTGCCACCAATACCTGTAGACATTCCAGGTCCTAGCTGCCATCAAGTCAGTTCTGACTTATGGCAACCTTATGTACAACAGAACGAAACTTTGCCTGGTTCTGTGTCATCTTCATGGTCACCAGCATGCTCGAATCCATCATTACAGCCATTGTATCAATCCATCTCACCAAAGGTCTCTCCCTCGCCCTCGTTGGCCCTTTACTTCACCAAACATGATGCCTTTCTCAAGCAACTGATCCTTCCTAATGACATATCCAAAGCAAGTGAGTTGGACAATGTTCTGTTGTGATCCATTGGGTTTTCACTGGCTAATTTTCAGAGGTAGATCACCAGGCCTTTCTTCCTAGTCTGTCTTACTCTGGAAGCTCCAGTGACACCTGTCCACCATCGGCGACCCTGCTGATATTTGAAATGCTAGAAGAATAGCTTCTGGCATCACAACAACAAACAAGCCACCACAGTATGAAAAATTGACAGACAGGTGGCAGATTGATACCTATAGAAACACTCAAAATGGATCGATCACTGGTTTCAACACATATCCTGTGCTGTCCCACTTCGAGGCCTTTGTTTGCGATGCTGCCTCCATTTGAAATCCCTTCACTTACTCTCAAGCTAGGAGAAATAAAATACTATTTAAATGTCACATTCTTTGTGAAGTCTTTTCTGCTTCCCTAAAGTAGACATGGTTTAAGTTCCAAATCCCAACAGCGCCTGATGGAAGACCATTTCTAGTAGTATATATCACATTCTCTCTTGCACTGTAGATGACTGTACCTGTCTGGACTGTACATTCTTTGGGGGCAAGGACTATATGTTATTACATCTCTGTGACATTCCAGGTCCTGGCACAGGCCCTCACACATATTGGTGCAGTAGACACACATACTTTAATTCTAAAAAAGTATTTCTTGAACATGTCCTATATGCCAAGCATTAGGATTATATAAGTGAACAAAACAGACAAAAGTCCCTGCCATCATGGAGGCTGTATTTATGAACTACAGTGGGGAAAGATGGACGGTAAACTTATTTATATAGAGAGAGAGTGAATAAGAGAGAGAGAGCCCTGGTGGTACAGTGGTTAAGTGCTAACCCAAAGGTTGGTGGTTCAAATCCACCAGCTGCTCCACAGGAGAAAGATGTGGCAGTCTGCTTCTGTAAAGGTTACAGCCTTGGAAACCCTATGGGGCAGTTCTGCTCTGTCCTATAGATCACTATACGTGTGTGTGTGTGTGTGTGTGTGTGTGTGTGTGTATGCGTGTGTTTAGTGTGGCAGAAGTGGTAAGTGCTATGAAGAAAAATAAAGTGAGGTGAGCAATTCTTAAAAAGTAGCCTGATTAGGATTGTAATAAAATGCTTCCCTGAGAAAGTACATATAAGCAAAGAACTGAAAGAGGTGGGAGGGTGAACCATGTGACTTTCTAGACACAGGAAAGAGTAAGTGCAAAGATATATGCCTGGAGAATTAGAGGAAGAGCAAGGAGGCCACTGTGGCCGGAACGTAGTGAGACAGAAGGAAAGACATAAAATCAGAAAAATGTAGAACAAAATTCTAAATCACAAAAAAAGTCCAGACTTATTGGCCTGACAGAGACTGGAGAAACCCTGAGAGTATGGCCCCGGACACCCTTTTAGTTCAGTAATCAAGTCACTCCTGAGGTTCACCCTTTAGCCAAAGATTAGACAGGCCCATAATACTAAACGAGACTAAATGGGCACACTAGCCCAGGGGCGAGGAGTACAAGGCAGGAGGAGACAGGAAAGCTGATGATAGGGAACCCAAGGTTTAGAAGGGAAAGTGTTGGCATGTCATGGGTTTGGTAACCAAGGTCAGAAAATAATATGTGTACTGAATGTATAATGACAAGCTAGTTTGTTCTGTAAACCTTCATCTAAAGCACAATAATAAATAAAATAAAAAAGACATAAGATTGGAGAGGTAACGGGGAGACACACCACTTAGGGCCTTGTAAGCCATTATAAGGACTTTTGTCTTTCACTCTGAGTGAGATGGAAGCCACTGGGGGGTTTTGAGCAGAGGAATGATGTAATCTATCTTACCTTTTAACAAGGTCCCTCTAGTTGCTCTTTTGAGACTAAGATTGTGGTAAAAGAGCCAAAGTGGGAATTCATTTAGGAGGTAAAGCAATAATCTAAATGAGAGATAATGGCAGCTTAGACTAGGGAAGTAGCAGTGGAGGTGGTGAAAAGAAGTCTAATTCTGGGTATATTTTGTATGCAGAAGCAACAGGATTTGCTGACAGGTTAAATATGAGGCATGAAAGAAAGAGAGGTTGACTCCAACATTTTGGCCTAAGGAACTGCAAGGAGGGGTTGTCATTTACGGAGAGGTGGGTTTGGGTTTTGTGCCATCTGCTGAGGAGTGGGTTTGGAAGCCCGAAAGTCCTCACCTCGGTAGCCCACATCCTCAATTCTGCCCATGCCTTCTAGTAAGTTTTCTCACCACTGGCAGGCTAACACAGGCAGACCCTCTGAAAAGGGGTCTGAATCTTAGATTGGGATATGGGGAGTTCTAAGTTCTTGGCTCCTTCCTTGTTCAGTCTCCCTTAGCCCTAGAGGTAGTAGCTACTTTCTGCATTTGTATATCTTTATCCTTTAAAGTTCTCTTTGATCCTTTTTCATAATTAACCACCTTTTAAACCAGTTGCCATTAAGTCACTTCTGACTCGTGGAGACTGTGTGTGTCAGAGTAGAACTATGCTCCATAGGGTTTTCAACGGCTGATTTTTGGAAGTAGATTGCCAGGCCTTTCTTCCAAGGTGCCTCTTAGTGGACTCCAATCCAACTTTTTAGTTGGCACCCGGTGCATTAACCATTTATACCACCCAGGGATCCGCACCACCATTTACTTAGTAATTCTTTATATTACATTTTTCCTGTTCAAATCACTGCGGGTTTCTGATTAGGCCATGCCTGGCAGAATCAGGAAGAGAAAAGGAACTAGCAAAGGAGCAGTCAGTACAGGACAAAGATGGTGGAAGGTAAGGGAGGCCCTGGAACTCAAGAGAAAAAAACCATCGCAAGGAGATGAGTGAGATCAGTGTGTCAAATGCTGCTGATTATCATGTGAGAGGAAAACAAAGATTGATAAGTGGATTCAGCAATGTGGAAGACATTTGGGAACATTGAAAAGAGCCTACGTTAGCTTTACCTGCCCCCCAATTCATGGTAACACTGTCTTGATCTCTCTCTCTCTCTCTCTGTGTGTGTGTGTGTGTGTGTGTGTGTGAAGTCACTGATCCCCCTCTCTCAATACATTAAGGTTGGTAGGTTTGACCCTAGAACTGGGCATGCAACCTCGGCTTGGCCAGAGTGCTGCACCATTGGGTACTGTGATTGGTTCAGGGATGAGCATATAACCCAAACTGGACCAACAAGATTCACACCCCAGACTTTTACTGAAACAACCAGGAAACAGGAAAGGAATCCTTTTCCCACGGGACATGAGGCTGAGAAGATAGGCTGTGAGCCCACAGATGTTGGTAGTCATCTTGCCACCAAAAAGGTGGAGGCTGCCTAAGAGTGGAACCAACACAGAGAAAGCAGGGCCAAGAGGACAAAATTCCTGGGATGTTGGTTGAGCCCCTGGATCCAGCTGGGCCTGAAGCCACCCCTGGCTGTTTAATTACATGAAATGATAAACTCCTTTTTACTGTTTATGCATATTGGAATTGCATTTTCTCCACTTCCAACCAAAGCATCTTGCAACCAAGAGCAAAACAGTAACATTCAATGAGTGATTGTTGAATGGAAAATAATTGAAGAGTTATGTGACTTACCCAAAGTCTCTATAACTGAATTTGAATCTATACAGCAGATCCCCTAATTCTAAATAGTAGTTCGTTCTTCCCACTATGTCAAAGTCTCCTCTAATGAATTAAACAGCCATATGACTGGTATTGATACATATCAACTAAAAGCTATGATTATTCAGCTTAGAGAAGAGTTTAGGCTAATAGATTTTGGTATAACTGAAAGATTATTTCTGGATTGCTTTGAATGCTGTTCTCTTTTCTCCCTATGGTATGAGAATTTGTCATAGTGCATAAAAGAGAATTCTAGAGTATCACAGTGGTGCAGCATTATGACCAAGACCAAAACACCAAACCAAACCCATTGCCATCGAGTCAATTCTGACTCATAACAACCATATATGACAGAATAGAACTACCCCATAGGGTTTCCAAGGAGTGGCTGGTGGATATGAACTGCCAACCTTTTGGTTAGCAGCCAAACGCTTATTAACCACTGGGCCACAAAAACTCCTCATTTTGTTGTAACGATCTATCTTTTTAAGAATACCCATTCTTGTCCAGGGTCAGAGCAATATAAATAATAGGCTTAATTTTTTCTTCACCCCCAAATGCTATCATTAACACCAATTTTACCCCTTCATTAATTCAGGTGTAGATAATAAGCTAGTTTAACTGATTCTCCTCAGCAATGGCTAGCCCGAGAAGTTAGCTTCCTCAGTGAGTTACAAATGCATGTTAAACCACTGTCTGCCTTCTGGAAATTCTTGCCCTGGCCAGACTAGGAGTTGTACCTGATCAGAAATAAATTTATATTCCTGTGAGCCAGGTGACTGTTTCTCAAAGACGTTGCATGGCATCCCCCTAGGGCTGTGTCCAAGTTTCAGGTGCTGAAGGACAGGGTGATGGCCCTGTTTCCGAAAAGGCCCTCTGTGCGTGTTAAAATCTCATAGCTTAAACAATGAAATATTCAGGGGTATCTAAAGTAGTGGGCAGACTAACGGCTCTCTTATGGGAATATCAATATTCTTGGAGCCAGTCTTAATCCAATATTCAGAAAGCTTCTCTTCCCCGTTCATCACCTTGGGTTCAGGCTTATTTTCAGAAACCCTCTGCCCTTTCACAATCCTGCTCCATTAACAGGGTGAGTGGTGGCAGGTGGGTGAAGGGCAGAGTAAGGAGACAAGAAGAAAGTACCATGGGGCGGAGGTGTGGATTCTGGTTGAGGAGGGGGCCATCTCCCAGATGCGGTCGCAGGTAAGCCCAGGAGATATGTTCAGTGTGGCTGCTCTGGGAAGTTGGGGAATGTGTGCACAGTCCGGTGACTGGTTTAGTGTTTTCTTCTGGCCTATGGTTCCAGCGTGTACGTAGGATTTTCCTTCCTGGCAAGAGCCAGAGGGAGGAATGGGGAGAGGGGGAGGGGGCGGTCCTCACCAGTGTCGTGGAAGGAAATTACTGCTGGAGAAAGAAAATATTTCCCTTCATCCATTCTCTATCGAATTTGGGTTTCCCTCAAGTGCAGAAAGAGGCACAGTATGAGCGTCATCAAGGACAGACTTTGCTCAGCAAACAGCTCATGTGCTGCACAATGACCACTGCCTGTCCCCTTCCCATGTGGCCCTTCAAGCCTGCCTGCCTCCACTCCCACCAACCACATGCCTTCCCTCAAGGTGGGGTAGAATTCTGCCTTCTCCTTTTCCCTTCTTAGCTTCTCAGTTCACACAGCCAAAAATGGGGCCAGTTACGATGGTGGTTTCCTGATGTGGGTACCTGTCCCTCAGGACTAGAATAAGGCCTGCCAACTTGTTCCAGGTCTGCCTGTCCAAAAGCCATGGAGTGGCCCTCTCCCCAGGGCTGGTCTGTGTTATTGAGACTTATCCAGGGCTGCCCTTTCGGGTGCCCCAGGAGCTGGGGAGGCATAGAGACTTCTTGGAGACTGGTGCACAGAGTGGTTCTGCCAAGCCAAGCTGGGAACTGAGGAGGCCCAGTTACAGGCTTGGTGGAGAGAGGTAAGTGTGGGCAGTAGGACTGTGGGTGGAGAAGTCTGCTCTCCCCACAACCCCCACAAGCTGGCTGTTCTCCAGGCAGAATTAGTGAGCAACAGTGTTTAAAGCTAGGCCTCAAAGGTGATCAGTCAGCTGGAAATCCTACCCTGTGGCCAGGGAGAGGCGGGGAGGGGCCTCTAGCCATGGCCACTTTCCTGTGCATTTCTCCACTGACTAAATCTTCAAATCCAGGCTTCAAAATAATATACACACATACATATATATATGTTTTGTTTTTAAAAACAAAAGGTTTTTAAGGTTTAACGTTGATGTGCTGTAAATTTCAGGAATAAAGCAACGGCAGTCAATTTGACAAATCAAGTCATTGTATTTTATCTTGCATGCCTGAGGCTTCCTGACTAGATTCCTTAGAGAAGGGAAAGTCCTAGATTCAATACAGGGAGCAAGGCATTTGGACTCTTTCTAGAGAAGCGTGAAGCTTATTAGGTACTGAATAACTTAGGCTGATACACAATAGAAAGAAACCTGCAAGGAGTGAACAGGCCACTGGAGGATATTCATTTATTCATGACATTTCTCTAAGTAAGCTCACTCTAAAATTACTCAGAAACAGCTACAGAAATCCCCGAGAGTCCTCTTAGCGCCCTAACCTGAGCCACAGGGCCTCCTGTCACGAGCTTCTCCCTTTCAGGCTATACCCTAAGTTAGGGGAGGGGATACTATTTTTTTAGGGATGCCTCCTTGTTAGTCTGATGTGCACAGAGTCTGATGTGCAATTGTCTCCACAATTGCAAAGGCCAAATAGGAATCACCACTTCCTTTTTTTTATGGGTCTGGTGATCCCTTAAGAAATGCTACTCCCTACCATCCATCTACCACAACCTCCAAAACAAAAAACAAAAGAACTCAGCTGGAGCCAATATTGCTGCCTCATGCCTCACAGAATCTGCCTCAGTGATTTAATCAGCTCATGAGCTGTGTGACCTTGGGAAAATGACTTTCACCTCTCTGTGCTTCCATTTGTTTCCTTATATCTAAAATGGAGATGATAATAGTACCTATAGCGTGGGTTGCTGTGATAGTTAAATGAATTAGTGTATGTAAAGATTTCTAGAACACATAATAAGTGCTAGAAATGTGTTAGCTAACATTTTTACTACAATTATTATTACTACTATTACTGGTGTCCCCAAAATGTTTGTTGAGTGACATTTTTGTCAAGTTCCTGTGGAGAAAATGTTCTTACTGTTTCATTAATGTGGAGATGAAACAGGCAGTCAGCCATCATGGTCCTAAATAACGCCGAAACCCTGGTGGCGTAGTCGTTAAGAGCCACAGCTGCTAACCAAAAGGTCAGCAGCTCATATCCACCAGGCGCTCCTTGGAAACCATATGGGGCAGTTTCT
Organism: Dugong dugon; assembly: GCA_030035585.1. Taxonomy (NCBI): domain Eukaryota; kingdom Metazoa; phylum Chordata; class Mammalia; order Sirenia; family Dugongidae; genus Dugong; species Dugong dugon. Next base: position 38,615,580 of record CM057469.1, on the reverse strand, counting down.
ACTCTGGCCTATAGTGTCGCTATGAGTCAGAATCAACTCGACGGCAACAGGTTTGGTTTTTTGGTTTCATCTCAGTTCAGTTTGGTCCAGCTCCACCAAAGGGTCAGCAAAGTTTAACTCCTGTAATATAAATATAAGTCCAGCTGGAGACACTTTATCAGAGATTCAGCAAGACTGCCCCCTATTGTTGAACCAGGATTGACAGCCAGTCTTGCTGGACAGTCTCTATTTTGCCTAACCAATTGGTCAAAAACATTGTGCCACAATCCTGATGGTTTAGATAAGATTCCTGTCTACACTTTCTCAAATCTAATGTCTGAACCTACATATGGCATTTGGTGTGATACAAATAACTACTGCAAAACTGTGATCATTGCTGTGTAATGCACCCTGTCAAACACTTTACATGCTTTCTTCTAATCTCATAATATCCCTATTGGTAGGTAGATGCTATTTTTATCCCTATATTACTGAATAGGCAACTGAAGCTAAGAGAGGTTAAGTAACTTGCCTAAGGGCACCCAGCTAATAAGTGGTAGAGCCAGGATCCAAATCAAGGTTTATCTGACTCCTGGGCCTGTGACCTTAACCATTATACTTACTCCCAGTTACGTTAAAGCCATTTTTCAAAAGGAATCGACCATATCAGAATATAGTTCTTTGGAATGGCTTTGTGAAATCAGTATGGATTCTTGACAAAGATTTCTCAATCTCTTCTTGTTGAAAATTAAGTACCTTTGATGGCTTATGCCCCACAGTCTAGCATGTTCTTCCTCCTTCACAATCTTTTTCAATAGCAGAATCCACTCAGAATATTCAGCTACAGATCCTCGCCAAGGCTATCATGCCAGCAGCCTCCGGATATGTTGCGTTGGGCATTGCTTATATGCTATAACAATGACTTATTAAATTGGCATAATTTTCCCATGGCTTTAAGGGAAATAACTAAACTGACAATTTGTAAATAGCTTGAATTCTCTGCTGTTCATTCTCTATACCTCCATGCTTAAGACATAGGTAAGTCTTGGAATCCTTATGGTAGTACTTTTCAAACAATGGGTTGAGCCCCCTTTAAAAAAAAAAAAAAAAAAAAAAAAACCATTGCCATCAAGTCAATTCTGACTCATAGCAACCCTATAGGACTGAGTAGAACTGCCCCATAGGGTTTCCAAGGATCGGCTGGTGGATTCAAATTGCCGATCTTTTGGTTAGCAGCTGAGCTCTTAACCACTGCAACACCAGGGCTCCTTAATGGGTCATAAAAACAATTTTGTTGGTCTATGCCAGCTTTTTTTTTTTTTTTAATGAAGCAGCATAGTACCGATTAGAGAATGAAGTGTATCACATGTAGCAAGGGTAAGTAGTGTTACATGAAAGGCTTTTTTTTAGGTATGTATATGTGTAATGAGTCACAATGTAAAATGCACTTCTTATTACAGATCACAAATTAAAATGTGTGAAAGTCTCACATCCTCCCACTCTTCGCTCCTCAAAGGGAAGTACTAGCATGCCCCAAGTCATGTGACGGAAGTACAACAGGACCATGATCCTGAGAGGAAAAGGAAGGAGGGTAGATTTGATGATAGGAATAAAGAAATAAAAAATTATCTTTCTTCTTGGAAATAGAGTGGTGTGATGGTCACACAACATAGTGAATGTAGTTAATGTCACTAAATTATACACTTAAAATGATTTAGATGGCAAATTTTTTGTTTTATACACATATATAACCACAATAAAACAAAAATAGAAATAGTCTTTCTCATGCAGAACTACTTTCCCTTCTTGAGGGCAGTTAGATGAGATTGAAAGGTCTTCTTGGAACTGCCCTTGAAAGGTTAAACAGGATGATGCTAGCACCTAGGGGAAGGTGGGAGGAAACACAGAGGTTGCTTAAGGATACCTGTGGACCAGACTTTAAGGGAGCACATAAAAGTTCTTGTGAAACCATTGGGTGGGTTTGGAAGTCCCCAGTGCCTCACAAACATGCCATCATGGCCCAGAGGACCTGACTCCAGCATTCCTCAGGCAAATGTCCAAGTGCCAACGGAGAGGCAATAGACCATTGGTTCCATACCTGTTTTCACATCAGAATGTCTTCTAAAAATACAAAATTACAGGGCTTCCACCTCATACCTACTGAATTATAACCTCCAAGGAAGGATCCAGCAATCTGCAGTTGTCAAAATCTTCCCAGGTGATGCTAACGCAGGTAGCCTACCACAATTCCCAAATGGGAAGCTGGGCCAAAAGACCAACTGAAATGAAAAGTCTGCTTGAAGTGAGGGTCCAGAGCCTTGAGAGCTTTGCAGTATACCTGTGGGAACAAATCTCAAGCATTGGCACTGGTGGGCGGGAGTTCCTGAGTCTAGACAGGAGTGAGGAACAAGTCAGTCTTCACATTGGAGGACACCTAGAGCTCCACTTAGGACCGTGCACTTGGGGGCACTAGCTCACTGCTTCTGGATGTGTAAGAACAGCAATCTGCCTGCAGCTCTGCTTCCAGGTAGTCTAAAGTTACCTGAGACTCTAAACAATGTTTTCACCACTTCAGAGTGCCTGGCTTGCACATGTTAGTTTCGGCAAACTTTAAGGATGCTTTGATTTCTAGGAGTTCTTCATCCCAGACACTGTATTTTTTTCAACAAGAGTTACTGGAAGAAGTTGGGGCAAGGAATAGAACCGAAGATTAAGCCCTCATGGCACAGGAAGAGTTCTCTGTCTTTCTTCTGAACAAAATCTCTAAGGGCCCTTGTTGCTGAAGTCAAGAGGAAGGTGAACCCTTCCAGAGGCTAGTGTTCAGGTAATTTTGAAAGGCCTGAATGCTCAGATAAGGAATAGAATTTCCTAGTGGAAGTCTATTTTCACCATTGTAGAGGAGTATTTCTTTTCCCATACATTAAGTGCTATATGCCTGGGATGTCTGAAAATGGAGAATGCAGGAGACAGGCCTCTTCCCTGAAAAGTAACACAGATACCTAATCTGTTTAGCCTGAGCACAGAGGCCACATGGTGCCAGCAAATTGTCTCCACATTGAAATCCAGAACATGCAGGAATATTTCATAAAAAACAGCCACTGAAATTCCTCTGAACCACCAAATTTCTGATTTCCATTTTTTGTCTCCTGTACTTAACTGGCCACTCTGGTTTCTAACTTGTTGCCATTGGAATTAGAATATCCAATACTTTCCTGTCTCAACTGTGAGTGATATCCATTACCACCTTGATATCCACCCCAAATGCCACTTTCTGGATCTCCTCAGACAAAGCCAACGGTCTCCATGCTTTCCTGCTACTGACCTGGCCCACCTGGACTCTGTCATGTCTCATCACAATAAAGTGTGTCACCTGGAGGTTAGGAGAAAATAGCAGCCACCCTCTGTTTTCCTTGTCAGGTGAGGACTTGAACTTCAGCTCTTGGATTCTCAGGACCACAGCATAGGGCAGAGAACAAATGACATCCACTGTGTGTCAGGCACTGTTCTAGATGCTGGGACACAGTGGGAAGACAAGTAAGGTCCCTGTTCTCACAGAAAATACATTCTAGACATGAAACACAAGCGCTCCATGACATTTTGAACCACATTTTGCATTACTGAGGGATTGAGATATGTCTGGAGAATTGGCCAGGCCCAGATGGAGGACTTCTTGAGAATGCATTTTCAATATTTTCCCTTCTCCAGTTCTTTTAAAAGGATGCTGGCCTGATTGTCAGAAATGATATCAAAGGAGAGGATAACCGATGAAAGTTTGATAAAATAGTCTTTGCTCCAAAACTTACAAAAGCTTTTTAAAGTCACAGCATCAAATAACTGCAGTAACTCCAAATATCCAATACCCTACTAATATTGGAAAAGTGCACTCCCTGCAAGCCCAGTAATAATAACTCTTGGTTTCTGTTTCCCATTTCCATTATAGATTCCATTAGGTGTCTAAATGGAGATAATCCAGCTACTTCTCTTTCAACATTTACAACTCCAATTTTTCAGACTTTCCAGATTAAGTGGACAAAGGACCATGACTCTTTTCCTCCTCCTTATACCATTTCCCTCTCCCAACCTCCAAAAATCAAAGTGAAAAAACACACTAAAATTGCTAATCTCCATTAAAAGGAATATAAGATGTTGGGTTATTTTCTTGACCCAGCCAAGATATTGCTGGATGAGCTTTTTCAATCATTCAACTTGTCTGGTGGGATTTTTAGAAAGCAAATATGTCTGGAGACTTGTTTCCTCAGTTTCCCTCCTGGGGGGTCCATAAGGACAGGAACTTCTCTAGCCAGGTTATTTCTGGGTATCAGGAGGATGAGGTGACAGAATATGGGGTTCTCACTAAAAGAAGTAACCATCTCCCTTCAGTGAAGACCTTCCTCTTGTAAGGGTGCACTGAGGCCAGTAACAACTGATGCTGGGCCAAGAGCAGAGAATCTGGGCTTTTCATTTTCGGTAACACTCCATTAAAAACTCCTCACCTATACTAGGCTTTGGTTATTTGTGAGCCAAGTCATACCCACACACACACACACGCGCACACACACACACACACACATAATCATTCATTCATTCAACAAATATTTATTGAGCACCTACTCTGTGCCAGCCCAAAGTTAATGACAGTGTGACTTTCTCACCATGGAAAACCTATTGCACATGTTTTGGATTAGCCTTTAGCCTTGGGCCCCAAGAACAGTTTTATTTATGGCATTCATGTAGTGTATTTGCTATATAAATTCATTCTGGCTTAGTTTCCCATATAGAAAACATGAAAAATACAGAACAGTAGAAGAAAAATAAATTTCTCTTAATATCACCAACCAGAGATGACTATCATTTACATGTGGCTGTATTTTCTTCCCATTTTTTTTCTGTATTTAGTTTTTATTTTAGTTGTTTGACATAGATGTGTTCATAGTGTACATAAAATTTTTATCTTGCTTTCCCCCCACTTATTAATACAACAAATATATTTTTCCAAGCACAGAATCAATCCTGAGGCTTGAAGGCACATGTACTTTCAGAGCCATGGTGAGTCACTCAGCAGTTGTATGGTTTTCTCCTTCACAGCTCAGGTATAAAAGCTATCATTTTTTTCTGGTAGCAGTTTCCTCACATTTTTATACCATACTAATTAAAAACGTTGCAACGTTACCTGTTATATAAATCAGTATAATCATTAAGGAGCTTGTAATAAGTGTGTGAGCCTTGGATAGATACGAGATATCCTCATTTCCTTCTAGTCTCTGATGTCTCCTTCTGGGCATCATTTCCAATTTGACTGGTTACCACCATCTTCTGCTGGATTCTGTAGTGTCCAGGTGGACACTGTCATCACCACTATTGTGCCCACAAAGTCTAATGGACTATAATAGAGACACATTTCCCTGCCCTCTTGCAGTCAGGTAGCCATGTGACCAGTGCTGGTCAATGGGCTGTGGCAGGCAGGACGTGTGTCACTTCCAGGCGAGAACACAGAAGAACCAACATGGAACCTTCCATGAGTCTCTCCCTCTGTCACATTGACCAAGAAGGTCATGTGTTCCAGATAGTATAACCATAAAATGGTAGCTCCTTCTGAAGTCCATGGTGGATACCACGTGGGCTGATGCTAGACGATTCACCTGCCTGCCACCCTTACCCTAAGTATGGCACACATTCAGAAGTGGGTAAAAACACAATGAGCTGGGGTATCTGGAAAAGGCTTTACAGAGGTAGTATAGCCTGAGCTGAGTCTTAAACATGAAGTTGGGGATGAAAATTTAATTGGTTTAGAGAGAAAGAATTCTCTCAGAACCCTGCTTGAACTTATCCTTTTTGGGGAGCACCTTAAATCCCTCAGGCCCAAACCAGGCAAGCTCAGAATCCATCAGAATCTTCCTTCCTGGAGCTTTGTTCATTTTTCACTGCCTCATACTAGCTCTTGTTGTGTCAAGTCACAGATACTTCCCTATTGTTGTGTATGTTTCTAATGTAATGATACCAAATCATATATGTGTGAAACATGTAACGTGAGACTTAGACATTTAGGTTAGGTTTTAAAACTGACAAGTAAACTTCTCTGTTACTTATAAGCTCTAATATTAATAGCCAGCTACCTCACTGTAAGACAACAGCTTCACTCTGATAAGGTGCTGCACAGCCTTTAGTTTACCTATGTTAAGACACTCTGAATATGCATCCCTGATTACGGACATAGGTTATCCTAATGCAACTGAGTCAGGCGCCACCCTGACAAGCCTTACCAGACAAGATTGGAAGGACTAAAATCACATAAAAATCCTAGACTTTCGTCCCTTCACCAAGAGCAAGCCAGAGGCAACCAGTCTCCAAAGGCCCGGTGCTACTGGAGGCTGTGTCCGAGATAGCCTTACCTCACTGCCATTGTCCTCAAACACTAGCACCAAGGGACCTCCTTTGAAGAACATGCCACTGGTTAAGCTTGTACCCTGAGACCTCTCATTAAAGGCAAAAGCCTGAAGTCAATGATTTGGACTCCAACCACTGGACTAACATTGCAATTGTTAACTCTCACTCTCCAGTGATAATTGAACATCTCGTGATCTTACCTGTGTGCTTTGCCATGATTACTTTGCAATAAACTAAACAGGTTTATGCACTACAAACTTGAACATTTCTTTAAACTAGTTGCCATCAATTCTATTCCAACTTAGGAGATCTCGTATGTTTCAGAGTAGAACTGCTCCATAGGGTTTTCAATGGTTGTGACCTTTTGGAAGTAGAGAGTTTATGCATTATTAACTAGAGCATTTCTTTACTTATTTTAAAATGAAACCCCACAGGGCACCTGGCAATGCCAGAACCCTACCCAAAGATGCACATTTCCCAGCTAACACCAACTATATTTAAAAGCTAGAGAAGACAAATCCCAGATCCTCCAAATCAATAGCCTCCTCACATTCTGAGGATGTGCTGTTTGACTCGAGCAGCCACTGGGGACTTTAAGCTAAACCACGGGGCCAGCTCTTGCTCTCTTTTAACCCAAACTAAAATAAATAAATAAATAAAATTCTCTGACCCAAAGCAGTGGTCCCCAGATTAGAAATCAGATCCCGTCACAATTAGAGGAGACGCCACTTGTAGAAGGCTGGCGCAATGCTGATAAGCACAAAGTATTCTTGGAATTGTGTTGTTTTAAAAATGATTGTGTTTTTATTTCACATTTTTGTTGCTTCTTGTCCATTTTTTCTCTGAATTTTCTTTTTTGTTCCCTTTGGGAACATGAAGTCTTCTTTCAGGAAAGCATTCTTTTCTCGATTCAGTTCTATTTTCCTTCTCTCAGGACTTGCCATGTAGCCTATAGTCAGCCTCACTTCTCCTGACTGTGTCTCCTGGCCTGATCAGCCTCCATGCCCCTGGATCTGGCACATGTGCCTCTGAATTGCATTTCTAGCTTTTGGCTCTAGAAAGGGCACGTGAAAAGTATGGATGGATGTGGAGAATCAGTTAATAAACTAAAGGAACTAAAGAAAGAAGACTGTACAGTTTGTACAACTATGTACATTTTACACATTTTAATTGTATACTAAAAAGGTCCCTAGGTGGTGCAAATGATTTGCACTTGACTGCTAACCTAAAGGTTGGCGGTTCAAACCCACTCAGCTGTACTAAGGAAGAAGAGGCTTGGCAATCTGCCAAGAAAACCCTATGGAGCAGTTCTAGTCTATAACACATGGGGTCACCATGAATCAGAATTGACTCGAAGGCAACTAACAACAATTGTATACATCTAATTTTATGCATTTGGCCGTTTTACATAGAGATAGAACAGAAGTGGAATTTCTGTTCCCTTATTCTATGTGGCCTCTGGTAAGTAAAGGAACTAAAAATAGATGCCTATATGGGGCAAGATGAGACAGTCAGCACATGTTGTTTGTTCTCAGGGTCCCTGGTCTCACTGAACCCTGTGGTTGTGTGAGTGGGCCCCACTAGTCCCCTCCCCGCCCCTTCCTTCCACTTCCAAAATCCAGGTCCAGGGCTTTCAGGCCCAGTTCTGGAGTGGGGGTTGGCTCTCATTTACATATGAGTGTGAATTTGAGTTAACATTTGCATTTGAGGAATGATTTCTCTCTAGCTGAACTGAAAGTTGCATTTCTTGTTAGACAAATCCTGTATTCTCTGGACTGAATTTTAGAGGACAAAGACCCTTCCTGGAGCTCCTAATAGTTTCAACCAAGCGGTTGGCAGCCTAGCCCTACAGATACATGTAAGGGGTATCAACGCGTAATGAGGACTAACTTAAGAGAGAAGCAAGGAGCACGTGGCGCAGCGTGTTTGTAGCCCTGGAATGTATACTGTGGGCTGTGGCGAGCAGCATCCTCTGACGCATCCCAGGCTTACATGTGCTTGGGGAAGTCTGGGGGACGCCTGAAGTGCCCCCCAGCCCTCCCCGCCTGGGAGGCCAGAGCACAGCCTCTGTGTAAAACAGTCCAAGACCTTTGGCCCAGTGGATGTTCTCACAAGCAGTCACACTTGGGCCGATTCCCAAGAAATACCATAGTCAGGTTTTCTTTTCCTTTTCTAGCAGGAGCTGCTCTCCTGGTCTAGACGGAAAGTACGCAACTGCTAACGTAATCATTGAACACAGCAAGTGACAGCCAGCGCCTCCCAAGGTGCCACCCGCAATAAGAGCCCTGCCGAGAGCTGCTGCACGCACTGCTCCCCATGATGCAATCTGTCCTGGTCCATCTTCCGTTTATCGTTCACAAATATGTGTTTGTAGGGGTGCTAGAGAGACTGTGTGAGTTACAGTGGTACTTGGATACCATGCCCAGAGGTTTAACACTTCCACTGAAAGAAAAAGAATACAAAAGGAGAGGTAGGGAGATGAGAGGAAGGAACTAGTAGATGGGATGGATACTTAGGATAGGTCAGAAACTACATCTTTTCTAAGAGAAAGGTACTTTTTCAACAGCTAGGTTTAAGAAAAATCCGTAAGAGTTAAGGAAAGAGAAGTATTTTCTGGTCAAAAAGACCTGGGCTTATCAAGGAAATTAAGACAGAAAGGAAAATTCCATCTTTGAGACCAACATTGTTCTTTCAAATTGTACTGCTAAGCAAGCTGCTGAGTATATACAATATTTGAAATTATATGAAGGAAGTATGAAGTAGTGCTTAGAAACACAGTGGGGAGAAAACCTGGATTTTTAAAACCTGATTGTTTTACCTACCAGCTACTACAAGTTATTAGCTTCTCTCTGACTTACTTTACTCATCTCTAATATGGGATAATAATTGTTCCCATGTTATAGGACTGTTGTCAATGCTTAATGAGATAATGCATTTAAATTGCTAAGCACAGTACCAGACAGACAGTAAACGATCCACAAATACAGTATTGTTATTTTATTTATTAAGATGTTCTTGTTAGGTACCATCCAATCAATGCTGACTCACAGTGACCCCATATGACAGTAGACCAGCCCCATAGGGTTTTCTAGGCTGTGATCTTTATAAAAGCAGATCGCTAGATCTTTCTCCCACAGAGCTGCTGGGTGAGCTCGAATCACTAGCCTTTCAGTTAGCAGCCAAGTGCTTAACCGTTTGCACTACCAGGGCTCCTTATTAAGATAGAGCTTCTAAAAGAACGTGTGCCCCAATCTACCCATGAGGGACAAAGCGAAGTACTAGCAGGGGATCAAGATTCTTCATACATCCATCTATCAAGAGACTTTTCCTCTTGAGAAAGGGCATGTATCAGTCAGGATTCTGCAGGGGAACAGAACCAATAGGACATTTTATATATATGGATGTATATATATAGATGGATGTATGAAGAATTTTGATATGTATATATTCATAAGGTTTTCACTGGCTAATTTTTTTTCAGAAGTAGACTGCCAGGTCCTTCATCCTAGTCTGTCTTAATCTGGAAGCTCCACTGAAACTTGTCCACCATGGTTGACCCTGCTGGTATTTGAATACCAGTAGCATAGCTTCCAGCATCACAGCAACATGCAAGCCCCCACAGTACAACAAACTGACAGATGTGTGGGGGTCTGCCAAAAGAATGAGCAAATCTGTCTTGGAAGAAGTACAGCCAGAATGCTCCTTAGAAGCGAGGATGGTGAGACTTCAACTCACATATTTTGGACACGTTATCAGGAGAAATCAGTCTCTGGAGAAGGACATCATGCTTGGTAAAGTAGAGGGTCAGTGAAAAAGAGGAAGACCCTCAACAAGAAGGATTGACACAGTGGCTACAACAATGGACTCAAGCATAACAACAATTGTGAACTGACGCGGGACTGGGCAGTGTTTCATTCTGTTGTATATAGGGTCGCTATGAATTGGAACTGACTCGAAGGCATCTAACAACAACAATATACATATACACACGCATACATATATATTTATATTTATCCTGAGAGTTATTTATAAGGAATTGGCTCATGTGACTGTGGGTCTGGCAAGTTTGAAGTTTGTAGGACAGGCTGGTAGGCTGGAAATTCAGGCTACAGTTGATGTTACAGGCCAGCAAACTGGAAACGTAGGCAGGATTTGTAGTTATAGTCTTGAGGCAGAATTCCTTCTTCTCCAGAAAGCCTGTTTTTGCTCTTAAGGTCTTCAACTGAGTGGATGAGCCCCACCCACATTATTGAGGGTAATTTCCTTTACTTAAAGTCAACTGATTGTAGATGTTAATCACATCTACAAAATACCTTCACAGCCACATCAAGACTAGTATTTGACTGAACCACGGGGCACGATAGCCTAGCCAAGCTGACACTTAAAATTAACCATTACAGAGAATACATGGAAGCAGGAGGGGAGAAGGGAATCAGTCTCTGAGTGGCCAAATCAACCCTTGTGATCAGTGGGGTTGTTGTTAGTTGCCACCTGGTCAGCTACAACTATGGTGACCTTATGTATAACAGAATGAAACGTCGCCCAGTCTTGTGCCGTCTTCGTGATCATTGGTATATTTGAGTCCATTGCTGTGGCAATTGTGTCAATCCATCTCATTGAGGGTTTCCCTCGTTTTCGCTGACCCTCTCCTTTACCAGATATGATGTTCTCTTCTAGCAATTGGTTTTTCCTGATGACATGGCCAATGTAAGCAAGTCAAAGTCTCACCATCCTCGCTTCTAAGGAGCATTCGTTTTATTTCTTCTAAAGGGTGGCAGATCGTAAAATCAATTTGCCCTTTTATGTGAAAGATGAAGGGTGGAAAGGCAAGAGAAAACAGAAAGGACCCCATGCAGAAGATGCTGCGCTCATGTCTGCCTCTGGAACTCCTAATTCTTTCCAGGCCCACTTCACACACCAGAGAACTGGAGTTGGACTAGGTGAATGAGCTTCCACGACTACACGTCCCCAGAGCTTAGCTAGGAGGAGGATAGGAAGAGACAAGACCATAAACTTGGAAGGGTGTCCATAATGAGTAGGCAATAAGAATTCCAACAGTTTATCGAAGTGACTCTTTTCCAAATGGACACCCTCCCTAGTTACGAGTGAACTTAAAAACCACAGGGACTAATAAGCAAGTTTGCTTTTTCTGGTGCTGGTTAAACAACCAAATTCTCTTCCCTTCCATTTGGATCAACTCCTAACTGAATACAATGGAAAGACCAAGACTGAAGCTCTCCTATAAGAGGTATTTTGAGAAGGAATGTGATGACCCATAGACATCCGTGAAGGGAGAATCTCAGTGGCTTATGTTTGAACCATTACCTCTTTCTGGTGCTTTTTATGATTCCCAAATGTGAACTCAGCAAAGCTAATTAGGAAGCTTCCTGAGTCCTCACAAGCTGTGAGATATGTGGCAACCGGTGCTCTCTGTTCACAGCTAACCAGCCATGCCAACACTTCCAACAATGCAAACAAAAACTCAGGGGAAAACAACCAAGAAAGGAAAAGAAGAGAAAAACCTTCAGCTCTCCTGGATTTATTCCAGTATGGCTGACCCTCTAACAAGGTCTCAGAGCTACCAAATACAATCCAGGATTTCTGAGCAAAACAGAGGAGCCGGGCACCAGAATGTCACTGTGGAGTCCCCAACTGGAGCTGCCCTTAACTCTGGAAACTATTTTTCTCACTCAGTGTGGCAAGGACTTTTTGACTTCCTAGGATGATCAATCCCCTTTTGTCCTGACCCAACCCTTAGTCTGTCTGGTGACCAATAAACAGGATCACCCATAAGTGGGGTTCACAGCACCTGGAAAGTTCCCTGTACCTGGAAACCTCTCTCACTTCTGCTGCACAAATTGTTTTATTTATTCAAGGATCACTCCTACCATGAGGCCTTCACTGATTTCTACAGCCCTCAAAAGAGCTTTGTAGCACTTAAGTGTAGTCCTCTCTATCATACCCTTTGGAATTTAATTTCATTTTATCTCAGGTGGGAAACCCTGGTGGCATAGTGGTTAAAAACTACAGCTGCTAACCAAAAGGTCAGCAGTTCGAATCTACCAGGTGTTCCTTTGAAACCCTGTGGGGCAGTTCTACTCTGTCCTACAGGGTCGCTATGAGTCGGAATTGACTCAATGGCAACAGTTTTTTTTTTTGTTGTTGTTGTTTTATCTCAGGTAATGTACTACTACTTAATGGATAATTTATTTGACCCAGGAAGGTTTGAACATACTTGGAGGTAACTACTCATAGATTAGAATCGGAAGGGCCCTCACCAAACAGACAATGGTGCTTGAAATTTTACCATTAGAATTACAGAGTCAAAATGCCTTAGGACATTACCCAGTCCGTCCAATCTCCCACTCAGTGCAAGAATCCCCTCTCTATATATCACTCTTGACGAATTTTCATCCAGCTTTTGCAGAAGTTATTCCAATTACAGGAAGTTCACTTTCTTTGCAGTAAGTCATTCCTATGTTGGTCATCACTAAGCTATATAAGGAGCCTTGGTGGTGTAATGGTTAAGCGCTTGGCTGCTAACTGAAGGTTGGTGGTTTGAACCCACCAGCATGCTCCATAGGACGAAAGACCTGGTGATCTGCTCTCATAAAAGGCTATAGCCTAGAAAACCCTATGGGGCTGTTCTACTCTGTCACATGTAGGGGTCGCTATGAGTGGGAGTTGACTCAACAGCACACAACAACAAGCTTCTATATAAGGCTTTTATACAGAAAACAAATCTTCAAGTTAAAAGAAGTAAACTAACCTTCAGCAGAAGACCAAACCTGCATTTGCTATTGGTCTGATTGTGGATGTTCTCTAATACAATAAAAACAACAACAACAACTGAGGTAACTAACAACTAACTAACTTACAGATAACTGAGCAAAAGTGGAACACTAGGATAGGACAATAAACAAAAGATATGATCACACAATTTATAAGAGAAGCAATATATGAAAAGTATATTCAATCTAACATATGAAAAATATATTCAATCTAACAAGTAATCAAAGAAATGCTGTCACCTACCAACTAGGCCCACCTCTACAGAAAATAAAAATAGCCAGAGTTGGGGGATTTGTGAAACAGGTCCTCTCAGTCACTGCTGGTGAGAGTAAAAATTGTTGCAGTCTTCTGTAAGAGAGTTGGAGTATATGTCATGCCTCTCCATGCTCTTTATCCAGTAATTTTGTTTTTTGAAATTTATCCCAAGAAAATAACCAAAGAAGCAAAGGTTTATATACAGCGATGTTCCCTTGAGTGATATCTACCATAGCAAAAAAATTTGAAAAAACCTTAATGTACCCCAAAAAATAAGAAAGAAGAAAATATATTATAGCACTTCCATTTGATTGAATGCTGCAAACATAAAACATGTTTTTGAAAATTATTTAATGACATAGGCAATGGGAAAAAATGCCATTTTAAGTGAAAAGGCAAGATTACAAAATTGCATGTCCAGTAGAATTCTTCTTTTGTTTAAAAACATAAAAATGAATAATTAAAATAGAAAACACCTAATATCCCACCATCCAGAGGTAACAACTGTGTATGGGTGAGGGGATCATGGATGGTTTTATTTTCTTTTTCTTTATATTTTTCTGCAAAATCCTAATTTTCTACAGTAATTTCAACAAATGTTATAAACAGAAAAATATTTATGTAATCTATTTATGCTTGATAGTGAATTAGTTAGCGAGAAACTTTTCAAACATCCATTTAGCTACGACAGTTTTTAGTGGAAAGCTAAGTCCTAAACCTGGAGCATTGCCTAGGGAGGGAGCTGGTGGCAGCCAGGGGGAAACTTTGGGAGAAGACTGTGTCTTTTCATCTGTGTATTCCCAAGACCTAATATGGTATCCCACATTGGACTGGCTATGTAATTTGTGAAGCCCAGTGCAAAATGAAAATGTGGGGCCCCTTATTTAAAAATTATTAAGAATTTCAAGATGGCAACAGCAGCATTAAGCCAAGTACAGGGTCCTCCCAAGTGCAGGGCCCTGTGCAAATGCACAGATCTCACGCCTATAAAGCCGGCCCTGGCCCTGCACATGTAGGTGCTTAATAAATATTTGTTGAAAGAAAAAAATGGGGAGATAGGTAAGAGGATCCCAAAAACAAAATTCACAAATGTGCCTACTGGCAAAATGACATTCACTAAGGGTTGACATCATGGGAGTGTATTTAGGAGGGTATGTGGTAATAAGGTGCAAACTCTTAAGGGCTCAGCTACTAACCTAAAGGCTGGCAGTTCCAATTCACCCAGAGGCACCTTAGAAGAAAGATCTACTTCCAAAAAATCAGACATTGAAAACCCTATGGAGCACAGTTCTACTCAGAAGCACATGGGATCTCCATGAGTCACAATCAACTTGACAGCAACTGGTTTACTAGTGTATCTGGTAATAGAAGAGAACACTCATCCAGAACATTCCCAGACAGTCTATATTTGAAATACACTGTCCTCTTGTCCTCATAAATATATCTGCTAGATCATAATCCACAGTCTCTATTTTTTCTCAATAGCATGATCTCTCTATCTACAGAAGGAATAAATATTATCTCTTCTGCCTCTTCAGATAAGATGTTTGGATCTGACTGTATTATATCCTCTCCCTCTGGTTCCTTCTCTGCCCACTTTTCATCTCCTAACCCTCTAAGCTTGGCAACAAAACTTTCCCTACCCATCCTTTCCTTCCTGCACCCCCACACAGCCATCCCCTCAGCACTCCCTCTGCCTTTAACGCCAGCCAAGCAGACACTGAACAGGAGAAGGTGTCTGCAGAGGATGTGAATAACCCTCATCCTAATCCCCTGAGTGATCTTCCTGTGCAGGCCTGGCTGAAGCCCAGGGGAGCTGGAGTTGCCAGCTCACGGAAGCGGTTGCAGCCTAAAAGGAGACAAGGCAGCCAGGGGTCGTCACTTATCAAGGAAAAATGGGACAATTTGTAACAATTAATTAGACTGGGGAAACTGAGCCCTTAAGTAGGAAGCTGAGCCTTTGAGGGGGACAATTCTAAAGAAAGATGCTTGCCCTCAGTTGCCAGGGCCGCATCCCAGCCCTCTGACGCTGAAGGAATACAAGATGTCTAACACCCCCTTGCACACATCAGAAACTAAGCCAACTTAGCAAATGTCTAGCATCTTCCTCAGTTGGCGGGCATGCTATAGTAATAGTAATGACATCCCCTAACACATAGAGTGTTTTGCTCCTTCTTAATCGCTGTCGCACGTTATATCCCACTTGATCCTCACAAGGACTCCTTGTAAAGCAGGACAGGTATTATGATCCTGTTTATAGATTAGAAAACAGAGATGTCAAGAGATTAAATGACCTAACCAAGGTCAGAATTTTAGTTAATGGTGGACCCAGGCCACAAACCCGTGTTTCCCTAGTTTGCCTTTGGCTCCATCTAGACTGCAATGGTTGAGGTTGGGTATAATATTTCTCCATTAAGACCACTCTAATGGAGGTAGGGGAGGCGTACAGGAAGAATTAGGGGGAATGCAGCAAATGCTACAGGGAATTTCTGAGCATTTTTACATTAATAAATAAGATAGAAATAATTTGCCATTTATCTTTCAACTTTTTTTATCTAGCAGCTCCTCAGCTTTTAATTAATCAAATAAAAACAGATAGTCTGACAAAAAAATGGAACAAATAATTTCTATTACAGTTTGAAATGAGAAGAGTTTTTTGCTTAATTTGAATATAGGCTTTCTGATGACGTGGGGGCACTTTTTAAACCAGATAGTGAAGACAGACCAGGAAGAGCTAACTCAGTTCCATTCAATAGGTGTTACTGAGCACATTCTCTGCATGCTGCTACCACAGAGGGCGCCTCAGACCTGTCTGAGCCATAACTCTGTCTCTTGCCTCCTTGACTCTCTCAGGCCTACTCAGGGCTTCATCATCCAAGGTGCCATTTTGCTATTAAAAGCCCATTACAAAATGATATAGCAGTAATTATTAGGTTGGAATGTGGTGGTTTGTTTGTGTGGCTCTTTCTTCATCACACTGTGAGCCCTAGACCGACCAACCAACCATCTAGTTGACATTGAGACAACTCCAAGTCATGGCAACCCCATGTGTATCAGAGCAGAAATGTGCTCCACAGGATTTTCAATGGCTGATTTTTCAGAAGTAGGTCACCAGATCTTTTCTTTCAAGGCTCCACTAGGTGGATTCAAACCTCCAACATTTTGGTTAGCAGCTAAGCATGTCAACCATTTGCAAGCACGCAGGGACTCCAAGTCCTAGACAGCAAGGACCATACCCAAGTTATCATTTCATCCCAAATGCCTGGGAGATGATCTGGGACATGGCAAGCCCTCAGTAAATCTATCTGATAGATGAGTGAATGAATGGACAAACCAGTTCATCTTAAACAAGTCACTTGACCCCTTCAGAATTTCAGGTCTGTCATTTGTGAAATGTACATAAACACACCTGTCCTGCTTGAGTCACAGGGTTGTAAAAAGATTAAATATTTATTTGTTTATTCTTGGCCTTTCCACACACTTCTCTCCCACAATATACTAAACAGATACAAAACCTAAAGACAGGAGCCCTGTGGCTCTTGTTCATGGTTATTTGTGTCCCCAATATCTACACCAAGGCCTTTCACCTCATAAGTGCTTGATAAATGTTTGTGGAAAGGAGAGAAGTGACACAGAAGGGTATAAGAGAACATTTTATAAACATTCTAGCCTATTTGAAACGTTATGGGTTTTTCCTCCAAAGTGTACATCAGAAAGCATATTGTGCTGCTCAGAGAAGCTGTATCGTTTCCCTCTTCTGTCCCCCTTAGTCAACCAGTCTCTTCTCTCATCCATTACATGAGGAAGAGTGCACCCACTCTTCTCTTTCTTGGAAGATTCCATTTTTGTCTTTTTCAAACTTTCTCTGCTGTTTGAGGGTGAGGTCAGAACACAGTCATATCAACAAAGCAGGTACCTAAGAAAAATGGCTGCCATCTCTCCCAAAACTTATCTAGACTCCAAAATGCCATTTGGGAGTCAATAACCCAGGCTCTGAAGGATGAAGTGTTGCCCACAAAGAACCCAAGTGGGAGCTGAGAGCCAGCACACCCCAGCCTCTGCCTCTACTGCCACCTTGGAGTTCTTGTGGGGAAGGTGAGTGTCTCTGAGGCCTGACTGAACCCAAACAACCACCTCAGCACAGGCACTTCCTGGGGATTAATGAGGCACAGAAAGGAATAACACCTCAAACCATTAACCCCAGCTAGCCATAAATTCTCAGGAATTGCACACCAGAGTAGCTGTTCCTGCTATATTAAGGTAAAAATGCATCTTTTAAAAGCCTATGGATTTCTTTTAATGGACAACAATATCACTGGTACCCAATGGGCCTTTTCACAGACTGAATACCTCAGCCAGGGGCTTGGCCCTTTATTTAATTTGCAGCATTTCTTCACCCTTTTCCTGCTGCCTGCCTTGCTTTGTGCCTTTTTCTCTTAGAATAGGTTGAAAAACACCACATAAACTCAAAAACACTAGAATGAGAGAAAGATAAGCTCAAATGGCATGCAGGAGACCATGACCTGAGAGCCTATCCCCACTCCGCAGGTGGGCTCTGTGGGCAGCTGGATCAGAGGGAAGACTGCCAAAGTATAGGAATCCTCAACTAACTTCTTTGACATTGAAATGACCAGTGAAAATGCAAATATTATCTGGCAAGGGGAAGCCCTTCAGCCATTTTTTGGCCATTAACAGCCTATTACAAATAATTTGTCTAAAATAGCCAATCACTTGTCAGAGCCCTGGGCACCAGAACTCTACACAGGTATTAATGGAGGAAATGGGGAAGGTAAAGAATGATAAGGGCACAAAGGTGAAAGAAGCAGGGGAAGACGGAAGGTACAATGGTGTGGGGGGGGGGGTTAGGGGAGGCACCAGGTCTTTGGCCAATGGATATGAAGGGTGGTGAGTGGAAAGTAAATACTGGATCACCAGTGAGGTTACCAGACTAATGAATTTTTTCTACAACAGGTACAGCTAGGGTATGGCTAAGGATGAACAGAAGCCAGAAGAAAAGGCAAATTAGAGGAAGAAGAAAAGAAAGCCAAGGGGCTTAGCAAGAGAAATAGAAGAATTACTTTCGGCAGTCACAGGATGCTGAAGTTCCTGGGGTCCCTACCAACTATAAATTACCCTTTAATAAAATACGTATCTACTCCATAACTCAATTTCCATATTAAAACTATCTCCTTCAAATAACTTCTTTCAGAAAGACGCTCTGGGGAATAAAGAGTTAATACTTGAAAATCTCAAGGAGACTTTGGAGAATAAGATTCTATTCTAAGCGTCAGGGATTCCTATTATAAGAAATTCTGTAGATTAACACAACTAAATGGCTTCTACATCATATAACCATAATCCTCCTCAGTGTACCAAAGTCCTAAAATAAAGACCAGATGTCTTCAAATTGCTGACGTTGGTTGAGCTGGTTCCACTCACAGTGATTGCTAAACCAAGCCTTCCCTGGACGCAAACTGAGGATTTCCATCATTGTACTAATGGCTTTTTGCCACAATTTTCCTGTTCACGTATACGGGCACCCTTTTGGACTCTTCCGGTCTGGAATGGAGTTTTCCACTCCTCAGAAGATTCGTCTGCAGAAAGAAGCTCAATTAAAACCCCTTGTGTGCTGCTTGTACCTCTCTGGGCAGCCTCGTCCAGCACAGAAGAGCCAGTTTCTCATTAGCAGCTGGTTAGAACAGTGAGGCCTCCACCAGTGACTTGCTGAAGTTCTGGTTCCCTAAGAAAAGCTTTGCAAAGTTTCTGCCCCAGGCAAGCTCTCCCAATAGCCACTCCCTAACCCCTAGGGCCCCAAACAGTGCTGGGCATCACTTTGTGTAGGCTGAATGGTAGTTTCCCTGTGTCCTATCAATCCACTCTCTTTCTTCTGAGTTTCCCGCAGGACTTTGAACCTCTGCTGAGAATTTGCATTTCCAACAAGTTCCCAGGTGATGTTAATGCTTCTGGTTAGGGACCAATTCTGACAGCATACTAGTAGTGCAGTGGTTCTCAAACTATTATACATAAGAATCACCTGGGGGGCCTTGTATAAATGTAGATTCTGATTCAGTATATCTGGAGTGGAAATGCAAATTCTCAGCAGGGGTTTGAACCAGAACAAATTGGTTCAAAGCCCTGGTTTCAGGACAGTGGTAGGTGGTACTAGGACGTTTTCTGTGTTTTATTCTCATGTCTTTTTCATATGGGTTTGCCCTGTTAGATCATAAGCTTCTTAGCCATGAGAACTATGTGTTATAATTCCTTATCATTTCCTCCTTCAACTCTCAGTGATCACATACTGATGTCAATAAATCAGGGTGCTTTGTGAAGAGGTTGTTCGCTGGCTGATTCCAAAAGGGGAAACAAAAGGAAAGATGAATTGTGAAAACTAGTTGTAGATGAAAGACTAATAGGTGAGGGCTTGCCTGGTGGTGCAAATGGTTAAGTGCTCGGCTGCTAACTGAGAGGTTGGTGGTTCCAACCCACCCAGTGACTCTGCAGGAGAAAGGCCTAGCAATCTGCTTCCATAACGATTCCCCCTTGCCATGGGTTGATTCCAACTCATAAAGACCCTATAGGACAGAGTAGAACTGCCCCACAGGGTTTCCAAGGCTGTAAATCTTTATGAAAGCAGACTGCCACATCTTTCTCCCACAGAGCGGCTGGTCGGTTTGAACTGCTGACCTTTCACATAACAGCTGAGTGCTTGACCACTGTGCTACCAGGGCTCCTTTTCTTTCTTTTTTTTAATTTTTTTTATTGTGCTTTAGGTGATATTTACAGAGCAAATTAGTTTCTTATTAAACAGTTAATACACATATTCTTTTATGACATTGGTTGCCAACCCTGAGACATGTCAGTACTCTCCCCTTCTTGACCTTGGGTTCTCTATTTCCATTCTTTCAGGTTTCCTGTCCCCTCCTGCCTTCTCATCCTTGCCCCTGGGCTGGTATGGCCATTTAGTCTCGTATACAAGGTTGAGCTACACGTATTATTGTTCATATTACGGACCTGTCCAATCTTTGGCTGAAGGGTGAACCTCAGGAATGGCTTCAGTACTGACTTAAAACGGTGTCCAGGGGACATACTCTCGAAGTTTCTCCAGTCTCTGCCAGACCAAGAAGTCTGGACTTTATTTGTGAGTTTGAATTTTGTTTTACGTTTTTCTCCAGCTCTGTCTGGGATCCTCTATTTTGATCTCTGTCAGAGCAGTTGGTGGTGGTAGCTGGACACCATCCGGTTGTGCTGGACTCAGTCTGGTAGAGGCTGTGGTAGTTGTGTTCCATTAGTCCTTTGGACTGATCTTTCACCAGGGCTCCTTTTCTGTGAAAATTACAGCCTTAAAAATCCCATGGGGCAGTTCTATTCTGTCACATGGGGTCTCTATGAGACAAAATCGACTCAATAGCACCTAACAACAACAATAACTTCTCACAGAATAACACTTCCTTGGGATCTTTTTTTTGGTGGAGTTTTTCAGATTCTTGAGCTTCATGTTGCTTATGTGTTTGTAGAGTTATTTCATGGCTGAAAAGACATGGTGTGACTGAATATGTACCATGTAAAGAAAAAGTGTTTGCATATGTGTCTTATAAGAATATGCTTTAAGAGCCACATAAATCAGAGACTTCATCAGCCTGAGACCAGAAGAACTAGATGCTGCCTAGCTACCACCAACAACCACTCTGACAGGTAACACAACAGAGACTCCCTGATGGAGCAGGAGAAAGGTGGGGTGCAGAACTCAAATTCTAGTAAGAAGACCAGACTTAATCATCTGACTGAGACTGGAGGAACCCCAGAAAGCATGGCCCCTGGATTCTCTATCAGCTCAGAACTAAAAGAATTTCCAAGGCCAACTCTTCAGACAAGGATTGGACTGGACTGTGGGACATAAAATGATGCTTGTGAGGAATACGCCTCTTAGCTCAAGTAGATATAAGAAGCTAAACAGGCAGCTTCTGTCTGGAGGTGGGATGGGAAGGCAGAGAGGGTTAGGAGCTGGTTGAAAGGACATGGGGAATTAGGGGTAGAAAGGAGGAGTGTGCTGTCACAGTATGGGGAGAGCAATTAGGGCCACATAACAATGTATGTATAAATTTTTGTACTGGAGACTAACTTGAAATGTAAACTTCATCTAAACTGCAACAATGAACAAAAAGAATATGCTTTATTTGAGTTCAGAGTGTTAGATATCTTTTGGAACCTAACAGCTTTCTTTTTGATATATGACTCTTTTATCTCAAACCTTGAGGAAAACACAGTACAATTTACACGTGCTGATGAGGACAGCTAAAACTTGAAAATCATATTTTAGGAAACCCCAAACTGCAGTTTACTACAAAAACCAAAGCACTGATTTCAGGCCAAAGATTTTAGACAATAAACATACTGACTTCCAACAAGTTGTTTTATAAAAAATAAAAATTATTTCCTATCTAATCTTAGCAGTAAAAATCCCAGCTTCATATTGCTTTACTTTTCAAAGCATAGAAAGTGATTTATAGATGGAATCTACTTTCACTCTAGCAGACAGGTAGTTGGGAGATATAGTTGTTGTTGTTATTGTCAGGGGCCATCAAGACAGTTCCTACTCATAGTGACCCTGTGTTTAACAGAACAAAACACTGCCAGGTCCCTCACCATCCTCACGATCTTTGCTATGTTTAAGCCCATTGTTGCAGCCACTGTGTCAATCTGTCTCATTGAGGGTTGTCCTCTTTTTTTTGCTGACCCGCTGCTTTACCAAGCATGATGTCCTTCACCAGGGACTGGTCCCTCCTGATAACATGCCCAAAGTACGTGAGATGAAGTCTCATCATCCTTGCTTCTAAGGAGCATTCTGGCTGTACTTCTTCCAAGACAGATTTGTTTGTTCTTCTGGAAGTCCATGGTATATTCAATACTCTTTGCCAACATCATAATTCAAAGGCATCAATTCTTCTTCAGTATTCCTTACTCATTGTCCAGCTTTCTCATGCATATGAGGCAACTGAAAATACCACGGCTTGGTTCAGGTGTATCTTAGTCATCAGAGTGATATCTTTGTTTTTGGACACTTTAAAGAGGTCTTTTGCAGCAGATTTGTCCAATGCAATACAACATTTGATTTCATGTCTGCTTCTTTCATGGGCGTTGATTGTGGATCCAAGTAAAATGAAATCCTTGACAACGTCAATATTTTCTCCATCTATCATGATGTTGTTTATTGGTCCAGGGAGATACAATATCTTCCCCAATATCATGCTGAGGACAGTTAAGGCCAAATGCTACTCCCAGGTAGGATGAGACCAGAGCTCACATGAAATATTCATGACTCTCCATTAGCCTAGAACATTTTTAAATTTTAATTTCAATTATAATTTCATTTTAAACATGAGGTATGTAGAGAGTTAGTTTCTAACACACTTTCATTATCAGGCCATGTAGGGCTCTTCTATTATTATTTTATTTTATCATTCTCCTTTTATACCTAACCTCACTCCCGTTTTCCTCACTCTCTCTCTCTCTGTTCCCTCACCCACCTTGAAAAATACATGTGGTAGGGTGTATGCATGTGTTTTAATTTTACTTAAAGGTACTATGGAGTCCCTGGATGGTGCAAATAGTTGGAGGTTTGAGTCCACCCAGAAGAGCCTCAGAAGAAAGGCCTAGTGATCTACTTCTGAAAGCTCAGCCATTGAAAACCTTATGGAGCATACTACTCTGACACACACGGGGGCATCATGAGTTAGAATCAACTCAATGACAACGGATTTGTTGTTGTTGTTGTTTTTTAATATGCTGGATATTTCATTATGTTTCTTACTTTCTGCCTTAGTTAGCTAGTTCTGCTATAACAGAAGTACCACAAGTGGATAGCTTTAACAAAGAGAAGTTTATTCTCTCACAGTCTGGGAGGCTAGAAGTCCAAATTCAGGGTGCCAGCTCCACATGAACCTTTCTCTCTCCATCGGCTCTGGGGGAAGTTCCTCTTCATCAATCTGTCCCTGGTCTAGGAGTTTTCAGCACAGGGACCCCAGGTCCAAAGGACAAGCACTCCTGGCTCTTCTTGCTTGGTGGTAATGAGATCTTCCTGTCTTTCTGCTCACTCCTCTCTTTTATATCTCAAAAGAGGTTGACTTAAGACATAACCTAATCTTGTAGATTGAGTTCTACCTCATTAACATAACTGCTTCTAATCCTGCCTCATTAACATCTTAGAGTAGGATTTACAACACATAGGAAAATCACATCAGTTGACAAAATGGTGGACAACCACACAATACTGGGAGTCATGGCCTAGCCAAGTTGACACACATTTGGGGGGGGCACAATTCAATCTATGACTCTTTCTTTCATTCTACACTTTTATATCTCCAGTTCTCTGCCTCCACAAATAATGATTCAATGACTATCCTTGTAGATGTTCTCTTCTAATAATATGTGTGAATTACTGTGGGGTACACACACTCAAGCCTGGGGGTTCTGGATCATAATGTATACCCACGTATATCCCTTTACTAGAGGCTGACAGATTATTCTCCAGAATGGCTGCACCAACGTACATTCTCACCAGCAGTGCATATGAGTTCTAATGCCCCCAGATCCTCACCAATACTCTATTTTTTTTCCATTCTAGTGAGTATAAAATGGCATTTCATTGTTATCTTAATTTGCATATCTCTAGTTTCTGAGATTGTGCCAATTTTCATATATTTCTTACCATTCCAACCTCTTCTTGTGTGAATTGTCTATCCCTATTCTTTGACTATTTTCTATTGAGTTTACCAGTCTGTGTTACTGGATTGTAAGAATTTCTTTTCTAATGTAGATATCAATCACTTGTTGTTGTTCTGGTTGATGTAAATACCTTCTGCCAGTCCATCACCAGTCTATTAACTTGATCTATGGTGCTTTCATTGAAGAGAAATCCTCTAATTTGGTCAAAGTCAAATGTATCAATTGCTTGCCTTATGAATTGTGCTTTGGTGATCTTATTTAAGAAGGTCTCTGTCACTCCAAGCTCACAAAGACATTCTTTTCTACTAGCTTTATAGTTCCATCTATATTTAGTTTTTTAATCTTTCTAAAAAAACAAAACAAAACAAAACCTGTTGCTGTCAAGTTGATTCGGGATTAATATACAGTGTGATACAGGAATATGACTTAATTTTCTCTATATAGTGATCTGATTTTCCTAACACCATATATTAAACAATCCATTACCACAAACACTTGTGGTGCCACATGTATCATATGCCAAATTTCCAAATAAATACAGGCCTACCTTTTAATTCTTTGTTCTGTTACATGGATTTATTTTCCTATTCTTTTACTAATACCACATTGCTTTTACTACTATGACTTTATGGTATGTCTCCATATCTGATAGAATGAATCCACTCTCTTTGCTCTTTAAAATTTGACTTAGAAGTTCCTGGGCATTTGTTAACCCATATATATTATACAATAAATTCTAGGTCATTTCTTCAGTTTTATAATCTTGGAAGACCACATGATCTTTTATTTCTCTTCCTCCTGTGGGCCTATGCCTCCACCAGCCCCCTTGATGCCATAACTCTTTATATTAGAATTAATAGAAACCCAACTCAAAGCTATTTAAGCAAATAATAATACAACAAGTACTCAAGCAATATCATCAGGACTTTGTCTTTTCTTCCACCTCTTGACTCTATTTTCCTCTGGGCTAGCTTCTATCTCATACAGAATTTCTCTGAAAGTAAATCCCCACCTACATACTTTTCTAGCAATCAAAGCATAAAGAAGATGCTTCCTCTCTGAGAACTTCAGCCAAGTCCCAGGATTGGATCTCATGCTTGTCCTAAAACAACCAGAGTATAGAAGGCTCTGTTTTGGCCAGACCTGTGTCCTTTACCTGTCAACCCCTGGATCAGCCCCATCTGAAATACGTGGACTAAAGGGGAAGGAGTAGTTCCTTAAAGAAAAACTGAAGTGCTATCACCAGAATAAGGGAGAATGGATGCAGGGTAGGAAAAAGAAAAAGAAAAGAAAGAAAGTTACCTATCCACTGTGACAATCTATTACACTTATTTATTTCTACCTAACTCCACTTACCAAAATACAAACTCTTTGATGGCAGGCTTTGTGACTTTTCATCTTCGAGGCACCAATACCTAGTCAAGTGCCCTTACATAGTAAGCACTCAACAAACATCTATCAGTGTGAATAAGTAAATGAATTAATGAATGAATGCCAGTAGTGGTCAGAGCTAGGTCACATGAGGTTGTATCTTAATTGGAAAGAAGAGGAAACAGCAGTGACTACATCAGAAAACTTATTAAACTGGGATTTAACAAGCCAGGAAACCATCCTCAGAAATGGAGTCATCATTCCCCTATCACATGGATATAAAACCTAAAATTTAATTTCACCACCTTTCCCAATGACCTGCCACTTCCTATAAAAGGAAGTTTAGTGTAGCAATTAGAAGTTTAGAATCTGATACACCTGGGTCCCATCCTAACTCTGCCACTCATTACCTATGAAAACTTGGCACATTTAACCATTTTGAGCCACAATTTCTTCTGCACAATGGGGACTCATACATACCTTGTAGAGTTGTTATAATATTTAAAAAGGTAACATATATAAAGAGCTCAGCATAGTGTCTGGCACACTGTAAGAAAATCTTTGATTCAACAGATATGTGTCAATCATCTACTATGTGTCAGGCAACGTGCTTGGCTCTTAAAGACCAAATTGAGCAAACTAGGCATGGTCTCTCCTCTCAAGGAGCTTAGAATCTAGTACGGATGAAAGATAAATTGAAAAGCAGTAACATTTAAGTGTGGTAAGTGGCATATACGAGAAAGTACAGGATGTTAGAAGGAACAAACTGGAATATCTAATCATGTCTATGATAGTTAGGGAAAGCTTCCTGGAGGTTGTGACATTTTTGAGTAAGAGTGTTTGAGGAGCAGAATATTCCAGGTAGAGGGTTAGGTGGGGGGTTTCTCAGAATCAAGAGAGACCTCCCAACCCTACCAAATCAGAGTCTTTAGGGGTAAGACCTGGGTCACCCCAACAGTGTTACTTCTCTGATTTCTCCCCTACTACTCCTCCCCTGGATCACTTCACTTCAACCACATTTGGCCTCTTTGCTATTTAAATGAGTTATCTATTGCTGCATAACAAATTATCACACAACTTAATGACTTAAAACAAGTAAAACCACAATTTATTATTTCCCAGTTTCTCTGGGTCTGGTAACCAGGCATGGCTTAGGTGAGTGCCTTTGGCTCAGAGTCTTCCAAGGTGTCAGCCAGGGCTTCAGTCATGTCAAGGATCAACAGAGAGGATCCTCTTCCATGCTCATTCACATGGCTGTTGACAGGTCTCAGGTCCTCGCTGGCTGTTGGCCAGACACAACAGTTCCTTGCCCCATGGACCTTCCCATAGGCCATCTCACAAGATGGCAATTGACTTCCCTCAGAGCAAGTGAGCGAGAGAGGTGCCCAAGACAAAAGCTACAGTCTTTTTGTAACCCAATCTCAGAAGTGACATCCATCACATTTGCCACATTGTTTTTGCTAGAAACAAGTCAACAAATCCATCCCACATTCAAGGGGAAGATGGAGATCACTGGGGTCATCTTAGAGGCTGCTTCCCACACATCTGAACACGCCAGACTTGCTCTTATCTTAAGGTCTTTGCTCCTGCTGTTTCCACTTAGCCCCAGTCATCTGCTTGGCCAACTCCCTTACTTCCTTCAATTCTGCTCAAATTTTACCCAATCAAGAAAGCTAACCCTGGGATTACCGAATTTAATACTGTAAACTACCACTTCTCCTTACTCCCACTACTCACCCCTAGCCACCGGCAGTACTGTTTCCCCTTACACTGCTATATTTCCCCCCTACTCTGGCCTTTATAGACACTATCCAGTACCACAATAATGCTATATAAGAGAGAACCACAAAAACCTCAGTCTCATACAATAATAAACATTTCTTTTTGCTCACAAAGCTATGGAACAGCTGGCAGTTCTGCTGATCTGAGCTGGGTTGAGCAGGTGCAGTGTGATAGATTGCTTTTGTGTGGCCTTCTCGCCATGGTCTTGTAACTCCCACCGAAGTGACTGGGTGGGACCATGCAAATAGGATAATTGTGGTCCACCAAGGGGATTGGTCAGTTTTGCCATCCCACTAGGCTTAAAAGAGAGCCATTTCCAGAGCAGAGGGAGGATCCTGCCACCACCAAGGAAGAACAGACCAGGAGTGGATACTGTGTCCTTTGGACCCGAGATCCCTGCACTGAGAAGCTCCTGGACCCAGGAGACAGAGAGAGAGCTGTAACACTGAAGATCATGAGACACAGTGACAGAGAAATGGCAGCAGGAGAGACTGGCAGGAGAGACCAGCAGGAGATGGCACAGTGGGCTTCCCAGCCCACAGAGCAAGAAAGCTGAATGTCTTTGGGCAAGAAGCTTGCTGGAGTAGGGTGCTTCTGGACACTTGGTGGAGCTAGGTTTGCCAATCCACAGAGCTAGAGATGAGCGCTTTTGGGTCAAGGCTTGCTGGTGGAGTAGGGTGCCTCGGGGAGTTATTGGCAGATCTAAAAGAGCTTCGTGACACTTGCCTGAGCAGGGGAGAGGCCAAGGGCCAGAGAGAGGCGTGCTTGTGGCACGGCTGGGAAGAGGCTGTCCTGATGAAAGAACTGTATCCTGAGGGTTCCTGACCCTGCATTATAACCTGTTACTTCCCTAATAAACCCTGTAATCGTGAGTATTGTCTATGAGTTCTGTGTGGCCATTGCAATGAATTATCGAACCCATCAGAGAAGTAGAGAGTGCCGTGGGAGGGATGGTTGGTGTCAGAATTGGTGAAGAGGACAGAAAGAGAAGGCATGTCTGACCTCCACTTCATAGAAATCAGCCTTGGGCTATTGATCTTAATTCTCTTTCCCCCTTGTGAAGTTAGAGGAGGTCAGACACTGCCCCTATGCCATTTTTACATCAGGGCTCACTCATGTGTCTACATCAGCTAAGTGACTTTGCTGATCTCTTACATGCCTCGGGTCTTAGCTGGGACAACTAGGCTAACTAATTGCTGCTCCACATGGTCTCTCATCCTTATTCTCATGGCAGAGCCAGGGGTCCAAGAGAAGGAGCAGAAGAATACCAGGCCTCTTGAAGCCTTGGCTGAGAATTAGTACACGGGTAAGTCACAAGGCCAGCATAGATTCAAGGAATAGGAAACAGCCTCCACTCTTCAGTGGGAAGAGCTCAAAGTCACATTGCAAAGGGAAGAGGAGAGAATTGGGGCCATTTTAGAAAAGAACAACAACAAAAAAAGCCCTTTTTACATTTAACATAGCATATAATTTACTGTTTATTGTGTGTACCATATTTTCATGCAAATAATACACACCAATTATATTTATTTGCCAACCGTGCCCTCTCCCGTGAGGTATTTTCATAAGTGCAGTATGCTAATTTTTTTTACAGCAGCATGTAACAAAAAACCAGCATAGCAGCGCTTATGAAAATACCTTGCAGGGGGAGAGCACAGTTAGCAAATAAACATACAAGGTGTGCGTTATTTGGGTAAAAATATGATATTTTTTATTGATTACTGCTATTTCCATCAACTAGAATATAAAGTCCACGACAGCAGGGTTTTACATCTACTAGATTCATTATGTTATTCTAAGAGTCTAGAACAGTGGCTGTCACATAGTGGCTTCTCATTTGTTGAATGAATGAATACTGTATCTTAACTTCATATTATGAGTATCTATTCTTTGGCACAGAGTCCCTGAGTCATGCAAATGGTTAATGTCCTCGGCTGCTAACTGAAACGTTGGAGGTTCCAGTCCATCCAGAACGGCTAGCAATCTACTTCCAAAAAATCCACCATTGAAAACCCTATGCAGCACAGTTCTACTCTGACACACATGGGGTTGCCATGAGTCAGAACTGACTCCACAGCAACTGGATTTTTGGTTTTATTCTTTGATGCACTCCCTTAAGAGATTGCAAACTCCTCTGAAAGATGACCATTTATTGTTTATCTTAAAAAAAATTAAAAAAAAATTACTGTCAATTTCAACTCATAGTGACCCTATAGAGGCCCTATAGGACAGAGTAGAACTGCCCTTATAGGGTTTTCTAGGCTGTAATCTTTATGGGAGCAGGTCGCCAGGTCTTTTCTCCCACGGAGCAGCTGGTGGTTTCAAATCGCCAATCTTTCCGGTTAGCAGAAGAGCGCTTAACCACTGCACCACCGGGATCCCTTTATCTTTAAACAAGGTTTATATTGTATCTGACACATGATAGGTACTTAATCATTTTTGGTTTAACTGAATGATTTGTGGCACTATAAGAATATTTTCTTGTATAACTTTGACTGAATTTGGGAATTGCTTTATAGAAAAATAATCAGCTACTCCCAACTATAAACAGCTTTCCACCTAACAGTTGTATCTGTTCTCTTCTCTACTGCCCAGAACAGCTTTAACTTCGTTTTGTATGTGATGATAAGACTGTCTTAGGTGAGGCTTCTCAGAAGCATACCCTGAAATGAGGATTCATATGCAAATGATTTATTAGAAAGTACCCAAGAAAAAATGGCAAGGAAGTAGGGTAAGCAGGACAGGGAAGCAGTAAAGTCGAGCAAGGTTGTGATCAGAAGCTCCAGGCTGCACTAATCCCACAGGGATTTGCCCCCCCTCAAACCCAGGAAGATGGGTTTTCATACTACAAAGTCAAACACGAGCTAAGTGGTATGTGGTTAGGCAGTATTAGAAGGCCACCACCAGTTCTCTGAAGGAGTCAAAGTGCAAGCAAAGCACATGCGCTACAAGGAAGCAGTAAGACAGATCTGGGGAGATCTGGGTGGAGTGCTGCCAGCGTCCACTACAAGGACTCCAAGAAATAAGCCTCTGTCTCCTTCGAATCCAGCTGTGAGTCTAATTTAGGACACAATGGAATTGTCATCTAATCCCCTTAATCCAAAAACCTGTGAGGTAGTTACAGTTATTATTCCTATCATAGCCAAAGCTTAAAGGGATTAAATGATTTACATAAGATTATATAGCTATTAAGTGTTTGAGCCAGGATTCAAGCTGGTTTTTCTGTCTTAGAGTCCATGCTCCTCTTTATTATTTTAAAATTTAAAATGTATTTATTCTTCTGATTTCTCTAGCATAGAATCCAAGGCTAAATAGGTATCTATTGGTAGAAAGGGGAATGAGTGCCCAAGTGTACTGACCTCTCAGTGCCTCTAACATTAAATATACTCAATAAATGCCCATTTAATGATGAAACAACTATAATCCAGGGACCTATTTGATACAGCAGACCTCATGTATTTACAGGTTGGTTGCACACAAGTCTAACTCTCACCCCAAGATGTTGAAAAGGTCAGAATAATATTGCAAGTAGCCTAATAAGATATTTGCTATGTCAGAAGAACTCTTTATTGTTCAGTATAGGTATAGATAAACCTGGACCAAAATCTTTTAGTCTTATTTCTCCTCTCAGGCAAACTCAAGTGAATTTGCTGACTTGCAATTCCAGAGAAATTACTTTGGGGTGCTAGAGATAACGAGGATCTGGTTTTACCAGGGTTTATGGTGGAGAAGATACATGGGGAACACCAAATCCAGCAGAAAAGCCTCTTGCTGCAAAGCACAGATGCCCACATCTGGTCTCCTTGATCCAATTGTGATGCTGTGCTGAACAGACATCTGCCTATCAAATAGGTTCCTTCCTGTCAGGTCACCAAGTCACTGGAGGGCAGCTGGAGCCTCTGATTAACATACAGAAAAGAGAGAACAGGTGAGTGGAATTAGGGGGTAATACTAATCAATTACCCATTGCCGTGAGTCAATTCCTACTCATGGCAACCCCATGTGTTACAGAGTAGAATTGCTCCATAGGGTTTTCTTGGCTGTTATCTTTATGGAAGCAGAATGCCAGATCTTTCTTCTGTGGGGCTGCTGGGTGGGTTCAAACTGCCAAACTTTAGGTTAGCAGCCCATCCAAAACCACCTCCACCACCCAGAGGAATTTTACCAATCGATAGGGATTTTAAAACCATATTTAGGGATTTAATTTTCGATTCGTTTGTTTGTTTTGAATTGGACTGATAGATTTCTGGAAACTAGCCACCCAATTCCATTCTTTCTTGCAACCAATAGAAATACTCTTTAAGGCTGGGGTTTAACTAAGTGATCATATAACAGAATAAAACCAAGCAGCCCTGGGATTTCTTTTACCTTTTAATGAAATTATTATGCACACACACACACACACACACACACACACACACACACACACACATATATATATATATGTATATATACACTCATTGCTGTTGAGTTGATTCTGACTCACAGTGACCCTTTAGGACAGAGTAGAACTGCCCCATAGGGTTTCCGAGGAGTGCCTGGTGGATTCAACTGCCAACCTTTTGGTTAGCATCCGTAGCTCTTAACCACTATGCCACTAGGGTTTCCAATATATATACACATATATATGCATATATCATAAGTGTACAACTCAATGAATTTTCACAAACTGAACATGTCTAACTGCCACTCCAGAAGCCCCCCTTACACTCCCTTCTAGTCACTGCTCACCCCCCAGGAGTTAAGCCCCCCCGACTTCTAACACCATTGATTCATTTGCCTGCTTTTGTACTTTATATACATGGAATCATGTAGTGTGTATTCCTTCATGCTTAGCTTCTTTTGCTCAATATTATTTGTTGAGATTCGTCCATGTTATTGCATTTAGTTGTAGATCATTTATTCTAATTGCTGTATATTATTTCATTGTGTAAAAATACCATAATTTATTTATACTGTGAGCATTTGTGTAGTTTCCAGGATTTGGCTATTATGAATAATGTTGCTGTGAATATTCTTGTGCATGTCTTCTGTTGCATTTCTGTTGGATACACACCTAGAAGTGCAACTGCTAGGTCATAATGTGGCATGTGTTCAGTTTCAGTAGATACCACCATACACTTCTCCAAGGAGGTGGTCCTGTCTTGTGATTTTTTTCCCTTGACCTTGGCCTTATTAGCACAGAACTTGTACAGAACTGATCAGTTAAGGACTATACAACTGCAGCCCAACTCCTCCTGAGGATGCAAGTCCCTAAAGGGCATGAATTCCCTGTTGCTCCTGAGGGTAACTTGCTCCTCTGTAGATGCTTTAAAAACACTATTTTAACCCAGCAAAGAAAGAAGACAATTTGGGGGCAATTCCATACTGTTGGTGTTGCAGGCTGCCATGATAGAGGGGTTACACAATACTTGAAACCTTTTTTTGCTTCTGGTGGGGGTAGAATTTCACAAAATAATTACAGTGAAGACTTTGCAAAACATACAGAGGTTGAATCAGAACACTTCCGCTTTCCACACGTACCACAGTAAAATTCCCAGGAGTTCCAATGGAACAGGGATTGGCTGGAATCCTTTACAATCCCAAGAAGTCACCCTGACAGTCTCCAGAGTGGAGTGTAAATCACAGCTGTGTTGAACTTTGACAATATATCTTTTGTTGCTAATCTTTCTATTTGAAAGGGCAGGGGATATGTAAGGGCAAGCAACACTCTACAAATGGACAAACAAGTTCCAGACAATGGTTCCCACCCTTGCCAAAGTTGTGGTTAAGTTTTTTAATAAGTTTATGGGGATTTATTCTTGTTACTGTACTTTACTTATTAGCTCCTTGAAATTACTGTTGGGTACCTCAGGGTGGAGACCCAAAACCTCAAGATTCTTCTAAAGGACACACCACCACTGGAGGGAGGAGTGGTGGGCCATCACTCATGGCCTCAACAAGGTGCCGCCTGCCTGGAGCACCTTCCTGGGAAGGGGAAGCAGAGCACTGAGCTGGAGCCTGCGTTCACACACAGGACTACAGGGAAGGATTTGCAGGAGTTGAAACGAGTTCCTCAATGCTTGGAGGTGAAGTGATACACTAAGGGCTTTAAGATCATGCCTCTCCCAAACATCTTCCATTATGGCCTTTGTTGGTTTTCCTGTGGACATTGGGGAAATACTCCCTGACTAATGAAGGTTGTAAGGGCATTATCATTCCCTTTAACATCAAAGCTCATCCTATTCTGGTTTACAATCCAACCACATTTCTAGTTTTTCTAAGTTCCATCACAATGGTATTTGTCAGCATTGTTCTTCAGGAATTTTATTCAAAGTGAGATGGGAAAAGAGAAATACATGTTCTTTATAAAACAATGACACCAAATTGAGGCTTTTTAGTAAAATGCCACGTTTAACACTCGCTGCTCCCCACCCTTCACCACGCTGGCATTCTATTATATTTATTATGCTATTATTATATTATGCTAATTGAATTAGCCCCTTTCCTGGCTCCTCAGTGCCTTCCGAAACCAATTTCAACTATTTACCCTCCCTGTCAAGGCCCTTCACCACTCAGCTTCTGTCTGCATTTCCTCTCTTTTCTCAACCTCCTATCTTATGTAATTCCTACACTTTAATTAAGAATATTTTCATTCTGTTCCCTCTGCTTTATGTATCTTCTTCTATCATCCTGGCTTGTTGTTTGAAGATCAAATTGTCTGCTCCCTAAATGCTACCTCCCCAATCCCATGTACTTTCCACCCTTTCTTATGACTCACATCTTCCAGAATATCTATCCTAATTCCCCTCATCATGAAAAGAGGATGAAAACATCTCTTTAAAACTCTGATGTCTACACCAAGAAGATCCTGGAGAGATAAGTTATGACTCTATAGCACAGCTTTCTCTCAAAGCCTTTTCTAATTGGTTTTCTCTTTTGGTTATTACACTGTGCCTGAGAGGTATGGAGGATCATTTATTATTATCCATTTCTGTGAACAAACAGACATACAGGGTAAGTAACTTGGCCAGTTAACCAACAGGAAAGTAGAGTTCATGTTGTCAATAGTTTTGAATTGAACTCTTGATTTTCAGCAAATGTTCTTTAAGGCAGTTTAGCGCATTTTAATGCATTTTTATAGTTAGACATAAAATATAGTATCTTACATTTTAATTATAGCTTCATAGTTTACAAAGCACTTTCAGATAAACTTTGGTGCTGGATCCTTACAAGAACCCTGTGAGGGAGCAGAACAATAGCAGATCTACTTTATGGAGGAGAACACTAAGGCAGAGTATTATCTGGATTACCCTGGACTTCTGTCTCCTAGCTGAAGTTTTAGCCATTATTATTATTCTCCCTTATTTTTCCACTATATTATTCTCCCTTGTAAAATCTGAGGGGCATGAAAAGGCCCTTTTACACAAGTATATTTCTGTAATAAGTCTTCCATAACCCCTGAATTTATGTCTTTGGAGATTTGTTCCTTTAAATGTAAGTATTATGTCCCCAGATATAAAGCATAAGGCTATAGCCACAGAATTAGTTCTAGCATAGCTGACTGTCACCTTCAATAGCAGCAAGTGAGGAAACTGAAGATTAAGAAATAAGTTGCCTGAGGCTTCAAACTAGATGTCTGTAGAAATACTGGTGAAAAAAAAAAATCTTGAAGACAAAGGTTTGTGTCCTATTTTCACAACTTGCCAGTTTGTGACCTTGGACAAATTACCTTTGACATCAATTTCCCCATCAATACAACAGAGGTGGTAATAAGACTGAAGTGAAAAGTACTGAAACTAGAAACTAGGTACACTCAGAAAACTGTAAGTTACTATAAAAATGTTAGTTCCCTCATCATCATGTGTTAAATCATCATGGGCTCATCTAAAGACTAGTTTATAATTTAAGATGATCTGTGGTATCATCAAGGTCACCCTTGGAAATTAAATTTAGAGAAGTTACAAGGGATCATGGTGGCAAATTACCTCTTCACTATTGGGTTAAGTCCCTAAACCACAGAGCTTTTTACTATTCAATATTGAACGTTTGTACTCATAGTGTGTTCCAAAGACTCAGGTCAGGATAGAAACAGGTCTAGGAAGTTCAAAGCTGCAACCAGGAGACCAGTTCTAGAACCAAGTTGCTGAGAAGAGATTCTTAGAAAACTCTGAAGAGTCTCTGAGCAACCCTGGTGGAATGGAAAAGCAAATCTAGCCAAGCAGACATACAACAAAGATAATTATCAAGATAATCATTCATCCTCCCATTTGTTTATTTATTCGTTTGTACACTTCACAAAATATTTATTGAAAGTCAACTACTCACTGGGCTTGGGGGTTTCATTTGCGAACAAAAAGACCTCGTTCTTTCTTCATGGAGCTTATGGAGTATTTTTCATGAATAAATATGTACCCCAACCACAAAGTTCCTAGTACTTCCTTAAGGCTTCTCAACACCTGGTCCTGATAACCTGAAAACAAAGAAAATGCTCATCTACATCTTCCATCCTTATGAGTCCATTTCCTTCCCACCAATTGCCCTTGTCCTACATACCTTACTCATTACTCCCTTGACCTCTCTCTCAGCTGTAAGATTCCTTTCCTGCCACTACTATGATTGGGGACAATTTCTTAGTTATTGAGTAATCCCTCCCCATCTTCAAAGAGATATTGCCCATCATTCTGCCTACCTAAACTCACTGCCTGTTCTCCAGCTAAATTGGAATTTTTAGTTTCTCAAACACCATTCTTATTCTTGCTTCCAGTCATTCTTATCCCCTAGAA
Source organism: Dugong dugon (assembly GCA_030035585.1). Taxonomy (NCBI): domain Eukaryota; kingdom Metazoa; phylum Chordata; class Mammalia; order Sirenia; family Dugongidae; genus Dugong; species Dugong dugon. The sequence continues at coordinate 38,579,530 of CM057469.1, read as the reverse complement.
CTGCTTGCTAGAAAGCCCTCCTTGGGGCCACTCCCCTCTATTAGCACACAAGCACACACACACTGACCTCAAGCCCTGGCTAAATCCTACTCACCCGTTAGGGCTCAGTTTAAATATCACTTCCAAAAGGAGGCTGTCTAACCCCATGGTTGAGGTTAGCTCCTCCTGTTCTGTGCACGTGTGTCTCCATATGCTCCCTCTGTATCTTTTTCCATGACCCCCTTCTCACTCATAGTCACTTCTTCAATATTTTTCTGTATGCTCCGTGAATACAGACAGCTTAACCCCCACCACCTACTGCAGTGCCTGTACAAGGTAGACATTTAATAAATATTTTTTTGCATGACTAAATGAATCTCAACTACTTCCTGCACTAAGGTAAATTTTAAACATTCCTGTTCACTTTTCTGAGTTGCTCTCAAATTTTCCTTCCTTCTAGAGAGAGTTAATTCCTTCAGACTATAATCTCCTGAGGGCATAGCCTTTTTTTCTCCTTGAGTGATTTCTCCGCCATGTACGTCTGTGGCACTATATAAATACGAAAAGCATAATCGAATGTTCTGTAGCTGGAATATGGTTAAGTGAATTATTCTGTGAAAAGTGTCCTATTGTGTGATTAAACAAGACACAGAATATTACATGTTGTCAGAATAGAATTAAGTCAACATAATCTAGATTAATGTGGATTTCACTGGCTTGTCTGTGTCCACAATGGATGGGGAATCTGGCATTGTCCCTGGACAATGGAAAAAAAAATTAGACAAGCTTTGAAGCTAACATTTTTTGATCTTTTCATACCCCAAGAAGCATTTCTCTACTACTGTGAACTGGGGAGAAGGTAGGATTATTCAGAACACATGGATCACTGGGGAGAACACAAAGCACTAAAAACTCAACTTTGATAAACATAAAACTTGTGTCCTGCCAGCATCAAGTTCAGTTTTTCCAAGATACAAATTTCATGGATAAGTTCAGAGAACCAGAGGGACATTTGATCAGCTGGCAACTGAGCTAGAGCTGGTTCTGGATCCAAATTCTTTTCTCATATCTTCACATTCTGAGTTCTTCTTTCACCTCCCTGTCAGCTGAATGGATCCAGTGTCTAGCCTCTTTATAAAATTCTGTCCAAAAATGGTGCTGCATCACACATGTTAAGCAAAAGAAGGTGTGTGTGTAGGGGAGAGGGGGGATTGCGGGTTGGGGAGAATGTTTCAGGTCATGGAGACAATGGGTTCTTTCAAAAAAGAGAAACCCATTTTCTTGTGTTTTTTTTTTTTTAATAACCAGATCTGAGAGTCTGTAAAATGACATCCAACTGAAGTCCCTTCTTTAAACATAAACAAATGTATAATATCCACCAGCCCTCCAGTGGAATAATGCCTGAGTACCTAAAGGCAGAATGTGGGTGGATATCCAGGGAGAAATTATGATTTTAAAACTATTGTCTAAAGAGCTATAGTTAAGATAATCAAATTCATTCCTTCATTCAACTAACATATACTGAGTATCTACTCTGTGCACTAAAGGCCAGGATACTTGCAAAGGTGAGACAAAGTCTGCGCCCTGGAGAAGCTTATGTTCTAGTGGAGGACACAAGATGATAAAGAAATATAATAACAATGTGAGGAAGGGAAGGAGAGAGGGAGAAAGTGGGAAGAGGGAAAGAAGGAAGGGAAGCTAGGTAATGAAATGGCAGTATAGAAGATAAAGTACCTAAATCTACCTGGGGAATTCTAGATTGGCTTTCGTGGATAGCATTAATATAAATAATTAATCGTGGCATTAGCAATAATCATTATTGTTATTTTTATCATTGTACCCTGGTGAATCTGGGGTGACACATAATGGTATGAATAATAGTGATCAATTACATTAAAATAATCCCTTTTTCTGTTAGAAGGGTCCTTGTATCATGAAAAATACCTAAAACAGGCAGGGAGAAATTGTGGAAGATGATTTTCAAGAGGGTCATTGGACAACAACCCCAGACAAAATTATAAGGAAGTCAAATTGTACTCTGCTAATAATCCAATCTTAGAGAGAGTGTATAGTATTTTAAAAGATACATGAAAATTCATAAAATATTAAAATTAGAAGAAATCTAGTAGACATCTAGCTTAATACTAGTATTCCTTTATTACATGCATTTACCTACTCAACTGTCTGTCCCATTAGTCTGTAAGCTCTTTAAAGAGAGGAGCTGTGTCTTATTTATTTTGTACTTTTAGACCTTAGCATACTACCAAGCAAGAAGCAGGAGCTCAATAATGTTTACTGAAGGGAAAAAACCAAGAGGCTATTTATTTAAACCCCTTTATTTTAAAGATATGGAAACTGAAGTCTAGAGTTATAAAGGATTAAAGGGCAAAACAAAATTTGTCAGTGGCAAAGTCAGGGCTTGAATCCAGATCTCCTGACCCTAGGCCAGGTTATGTTCCATTGTATCACAGTGCTTACTTATAATCAATGCCGAATCAGTAGACTGTGTGGAGGAGGATGTTGAGATCCACAAGCATTTCTAAAGACCCCTTACCTTCTCTCAGCTTTTCCCCAGGCACCATCATGTCTTCCACACAGATGCCAAAAGAAATGTGGAACCTCAATTATAAAATGAAACCCTGAGTCTAACCTCTGACATTGTCTCCAGATCCCACAGATCCTTAAGACCACTGGATATCCCACAGAGATGTAAAACCAACCCAGTTTCCCATGTTTGTTTGTTTGTTTCCCACTTCCTGCTGTAGGTCACTGTTGTTATTAATTGCTGTCAAGTTGGCTCCAACTCATGGCAACCCCACTTAAAACAGAACAAAACATTGTCCAGCCATCCACCATCTTCATGATTGTTGGTATACTGAAGTCCATTGTTGCCATCACTGTGTAGAGTGTCTTCAAACCTAGGAGGCTTGTCTTCTAGCACTATACTGAACAGTGTTCTGTTGTTATTGATAAGGTTTTCATTGGCTGATTTTCAGAAGTAGATCACCAGGCCTTTCTTCCTGGTCTTAATCTGGAAGCTCTGCTGAAATCTGTCTACCATAGGTGACTCTGCTGGTATTTGAAGTACCAGTGGCATAGCTTTTAGCATCATAGCAATATGCAAGTCACCACAGTACAATAAACTCACAGACAGGTGGGTCACTAGCAGAAGTGTATTGTAAAGAAGAAATTATTTTCTCTCTCCCTCAGATCACACCAAAGTAGGTAGTTCCCTACTGAATCAATGAGCAACACTGGCTCTGTACTTTGCAATAAGCTCTTCTGGTTTATTTGTTCTTTCAAGTAGTAGAGGTTTTCTGGTTGACCTGTACTGTATTTAACTGTTTACTTTGTACTATAATGTTGATGATGGTGGTGGTGGTGATGGTAATGATTTTATCTTCTATTTGCCTCCTGTTACAGTTGTTTCCATTTTACTTTAAGGTTGCATGTAGAAAGTTAAAATGACTGTAGAGGCACTAAGTTTCCAAGAGTTTTCATTTACATAGAAATAAAAAAGAAATTATGTAGTGATAACAGGCTCTCAAAATATCTTGACATATAGTCCCTCTTGTAATCCACCCCAGGCAGAGATTTTGATTCCTATTTTACAAATAAGAAAACTAAGCCTCCATCAATTGACCACATTCACATAGGAAATAAATGGTGGAGCTGAAATGCCAATCCAAGATTTTGGATTCCAAATCCACTTGGAATTTTGCCTAATACAAGGCAGGACAAAAGATAATCAGCAAAATCCAGTAGGTGAAAATTAAATATCCCTTATGAAGAAACTAAAGAACTAGAATCAAATAGATTAAATTAAATCATTTTTTTAATCAAACTTCCAGAATTAAAAACCAAATTCACTTTTCATATAGGTAAACCATATTGACCCTATAAAACTGTAGATTTTGGTCAATCTCAGGGAGAAAAAACAAACTAAAAGCAATTAGGAGGGCCAACCAAGTAGAAGAATGTTTTGACTCCAGTAGGTGTGGAAATGAGGTTCAGGAAAAATCAGAATATGAGAGTACATTCCTTTGAGGTCCCAGTATTCATTTGTCAGTGTTAAATATGCTGCTGAATCATAACTGCATATTACATAAGTTTTTGAAAACCCAGAACTTCTGATTATGCCTGTAACTTCTAGATATCCTTCTGGCTACAGAGGTGTACAGTCCTGAAGGCAGAGGATATTTTATCACGAAAGCAGAAACCAATTCACCATATTGAATTTCTGAGTTTTTACAGGGGTTTCAACACTTGGTTCTTCTTTAATTTATGAAACATTGAGTCATATTTGAACCTTAAGCTTATTCCACTAATGTGAGCTATAGATCCATTTATGAACACACAATCTGATATTCTCACTCAACAGGCAGACACTCTTGTCAGGGATCTTGTCTCAAGAAAAGTTACTTTTTCTTTGATTCATCAGAGATCCCAATGCACCTCCTTAGATTTTACTTATTTTCTAGGGTCACTTAGATCTTAAGTATTCAATTATCCAGAATATTAAAAATTCTTGAATCTACACATGGCTTAAATGAACATTTGGAAGTCACTAGTTTCACTCAATATTCTCCAGGGAACATTAATAACATAATCTTTAATTGTTTTAATTTAATTAATTACATACCACAGAGCATCAGATATGTACATAATACAACACTAAGTATAACTGAGAGCCCTGGTGGCGCAGTCGTTAAGAGCTACAGCTGCTAGCCAAAAAGTCAGCAGTTTGAATCCCCCAGCTGCTCCTTGGAAACCCTATGGGGCAGTTCTACTCTGTCCTGTAGGGTCGCTATGAGTCAGAATTGACTCGATGGCAATGGGTTTGGTTTGGCTTTTGGAAATATAATGAGGAGTCTAAAGATAGAAAAAGGAGCCCTAGTCGGTACAATGGTTAAGCGCTGGGCCTCTAACTGGAAGGTCGGTGGTCCAAACTCGCCAGCAACTCCACGGGAAAAAAGACCTGGCGATCTGTTCCCGCAAAGATTATAGCCCAGGAAATCCTATGAGGCAGTTCTACTCCAACATACAGGGTTGGTATAAGTCAGGATCCACTTGACAGCACACAACAACAAGGATAGAAAAGGAGTCCCTGGGTGGCACAAATGGTTAAGTGCTTGACCACAAATCAAAAGGGTGGCATGTTGAATCCACCCAGAGGCACCTCAGGAGAAAGTCCTGGTGATCTACTTCTGAAAGGTCACATCCATTGAAAACTCTGTGGAGCACAGTTCTGCACATGGGGTCTCTATGAGTAAGAATTGACTTGATGGCAACTGGTAAGGGTAGAAAACCACGGTCTCTACTCTCAAGGTTTTCGTTGTTTAAACAGGGGCGTTAGATTGGTTTATAAAACAAGTAAAAGTACCATAAAAAATGACATAGTACTCTAATAGTCAGCATCTGCTCCTGTTTTCTACACTCAGATTGTCTCCAGCTAAGTGCAAATATTGTTCTATAGGTCTAAACTTAATTAGCACTGATGTTAATATCTGCTCTAACAAGAAGTATCAAGAATCCTTCTGACTGGGTCAGAAACTTACCTCAGAATTAAGGTCCTTTTCCTTGAAACTTCTTCCCTTCTGCTCTGCCTGCCTTCTGGTACCTGACACTTTTCTAGCTCCTCTTCACTGGTGGTGCGGTGGTTAAGAGCTTGGCTGCTAACCAAAAGGCTGGCAGTTTGAATCCACCAGCCACTCCTTGAAAACCTTGTAGGGCAGTTTTACTCTGTCCTATCGGGTCGCTATGAGTCGGAATTGACTCAAGGGCAATGGGTTTGGGTTGTTTTTTTTTTTTTTTTTTCCCTGTCTGCATGCCAAACCTTTAGGCCATCACTGTGCCTTTCCCTACCGTGTGGGATCTGTGTTCTCTTGATTTCTGATCATTTGCCTCGGTTTATCCCACTGCCATGTTCTAACATATGACATAGATGTCCATGATGTTATCAGACTGCTTATCTGGCTTCTAACTCCTGATCCTGTCTTGATCATTGGCCTTCTGATCTGGTTCACCATGGGCTAGCTCTGCCTAAGTCTTTTCAACACATACATAACCCCTGTTCCATATCAAGCACTTGGCACTGCAGATACATTGATAGGATCTTAGAGACACAGAAAAAAATCACTGAGTAATTAATCTGATCCAGTTGCTTGTAACAGAGATAATGGAACTAAATTATTTTGTCAGTAAAATGATTGAACTAGAATAACCTTTTGAAAATAAGATCTATGCTCTGCACTGAATCATGAAGATCAAAACCATCAATTTAACACCTAACCAATAAAAATATGTGTTGTTGTGTAGCACCAGCTACTTTTTGAGAACTTTATCTCAAGGTCCCAGTATATCCTAAAATCATACATGTAAGAGTTAGAAAGATCTGGTTATGCCTTGTACTCATTTAAACCTCTTTAGATTATCCTTGTTAGGGAGTCCTTTAACCTCATTTATCTAATCCACGCTTACTGATAATCTACTCTGGGCCAGTTAAAGTAATAGGAGCAGAAGATATCAAAATGAAACAGAGATCTAGACCTCTAGAAGCCTCCAGCCAAGGAAAAGGGACAGATATGAAATGAATAATTGCAAAGCAGTGTGATGAATGCTGTGATAGAAATAAATTCAGAATTCTATGGGAACATAGAGGAGTGAGGAATGGAACCTAACTGAGATTAAGATAATTGAGAGTGGAAAGGAAGATTAGAAGTGGCTTTCCAGTGAAGAAGATGCTTGGGATGAGCTGGATTGAGCCAAGGCCCATGAGGTGTAAAGATATACAAGACCAAGATGACAGCATGTACAAAGCCAAGAAGGCATAAGAGAGGAAAAGCAGGGAAAGGTAAGCAAGAGCCAGATCATGGAAGGTCTTGTCTAGTTCAATGAGAAATTTGGGTGGTATCCTGTGAGCAGTGGAGAGCTACTGAAGGATATTGGGTGGGGGGTGCATGATCAGATTGGCATTTTACAAAAATCTCTTCAGCAGCAATGAAATGGATGGACTAAAGGAGAGTGAGCCTGAAGCAGTAGAATAACTAAGCTGATGCATCTGATATAGAGTAGTATGGCACGACTGCATGAGCTCAATCCCAGAGCCATGGCCACAATGCTGAGAACTAGAAAGGAAAAAGAAGCAGTAGGATTTGGCTAGTATAGGAGCAAGTAGGTTGGGTTACAGCCTCTGATCAGAGTCCAATTAACTTCATACCTACTTTTCTAGTCTATAGAAGTCCCAAAGAATTCAGGAACTATATTACTCATGGTACTGAGGTATGCTTCAAGTCTTTGGTACAATCATGCCCAACATTATATGAAACCACCCCAGCTCCCCTACACATGCCTGCTAGCCATTGCTAGCCAATCTTACTTTCCATTCTTGCAAAAACATAAGAATCTTTGTAGTATGCTGGGAGAACCTGGGACTATCAGATCTTGCATTGGGGCCCATTGTTTTAATTGCACCATGGAACTGAAGTGTACTGAATTAAGTGACAATTACATTAACCCAGATTAGAAATGAAGAGGGCCTAAACCAAGGTAGAAGAGGTATGAGGAAGATGGAGAATAGGTTAGAGAGAGGTTTAAAGGAATAATTGGCAGAACCCATTGATAGTGGACACTGAAGAAGAAGGCTTACTCTTTAGTGACTCTGTATTAGATTCCTGCCTGATACCTCCCTGACTGGAGATAGTGGTAACAGAAGGTTTTTCAGACAGTGAATTATTATAAACAAGAAGAGAAAGTACTCCCTCCTGAAGGCTATAGAGTCTCTGTTGGTTTTCAATAGATAACGCTGACCATCTTTCATTTGAGATGGCTTAATTTAGCCTCTTAAGACAAGGAATCATAAGTGTCTTCACATAGTCTGTTCTAGCCTGCGATACTGTCTTTGAGCTTCATACCCTGTGTTAAAACAGTCACATTATAAACTGGCAGTATTTGATTCTGTAGAGTCAGTTTATGGGATTCTATCCACTGAAGTCTTATTATGTGAGTGTATAATTCACTCATTGTTATTCTTTGCTTTTTGTTGTATACAGAATTCAGGGCTTCAGTTTGGGGCAGTAAACCCATAAAAAGTATTTCTAACCAACTGATTTCCTTACAGCCTTCAATATTATCTGGGCACAAGGTGAACCTAATGATTTCTACCCAAGAATCTGCTGCAAAGGAGCTCTCCTGGATGGGCCTCTCCTGAAGCATTTGATTAATCCCAGGCAGACTGTGATGGAAAACTCTGCACTGGGCTCCAAAGGTCACACAAAGAAATGCATATGTCTTAACCTTGGAAAAGTATCATCTGCATTCCAGCAGCAAACTGTTTTGGAAATGTCGTCCCTCGGAGGAGTTCATGCCAGAACCAGTTAAAGTCATGGTAATAAAGAGCGTGGAAAGATGACACAAACAGCTAGAAAGAATCATAAAGTTTTAGAAATGAAACAGCTATTAGAGATGATCCAGTCTAACTCTCTCATTTACAGTTGAGGAAACCAAGGCTCAAAGAGCTAAAGCAACTCTCTCCAGACCTCTTGACTCCATGTTCAATGCTCTTTCCACCATGTATTATCACTTTAGAGAATTCCAGAATCCTACGTAGCAGTGCACTCTGGCTGAGACTCAGACATGCTAGCATGTGGAATTAGGCATCATCCTATCCAGAGGTCATCTGTGTGCACCGGGCTATTCAGGGTAACTGTAGTGGAATGTTTGTGGACACTTAGATAAGAATCTAGCTGCATCTCTTTACTGGTATGGGGCTCAAGACCCCCATGAAAAAGAACTTGAACTGTGTTCATAACTGGGGTCTAGACAAATACAGACATTTCTGATAGATTGGGGAGATATATCAGGGAGGTCCCAAGGGGAGCCATATCCAAGAAGTGACAACCAGGCTGCCAGAAAAAAAAAAGTTGCTGTGAGTGGGGAGGAGTCTTGGGAGGGAAGAGTCTTAGCATCAGGGCCTAATTGTAGAAAAGGGAGAAGTTATTCTGGGTATAACATGAGGCTGTCCTTATAGCATTCCCCAGCTACCCCAACCAGCCCCTGGATGCCTATATATTTGAAGCAGGAGAGAGTGTCATGAAAACAAATATATGAGTAAATGAGTCACTCAAAGGCACCTGCACTTCTGATAAGAAGACCACCTACACAGAGGGCTGGATGATGAAAATAAAAGACTTTACCACTAGGAAGCCAAGAAGCTATGTTAAGAGACCCCTCTAAATGAATCGGACACAAGAAGCGGAATGAGTTTCCTCACCAACAAAAGACTCAGAACAAAGATGGGCAGAGATGGAGAGAAGTTTCAATTAGACAGTAGCAGAAAGAGCAGACATATCAAGGGAACTGAAGGTTAAGAACAGGTCATCAATTCTACCAAGGCATCCAGAGACTAGCATGGGCAGCATGGCAGAGCAGAGCCAGTAACATCAAAGCAACTAGTGGCATAGCCTCAGGCATACCCAACAATACAGAGGTTAAGAGGACCAAAGCAGCACTACATTGAGCATCAGCTGCAAGGACAACCTGTGCAGGCAGCAATATGTTTCAACCAAGTGATAACACAGAACAAAGATAGCAGCTGGAACTACAGAACTGTGGGCTCTTTTCTCACTGCTATATTCCATACATTTAGCACAAGCTTCACACCTAAAAAAGAGACAGCAAGTATTTGTGTTGCAGGTTGGGTTCTCCAAAAGGAAGCAGACTTTTGAGGCAGCAATTTGTATACAGGAAGTTTACTGGGGTGTCCTCTTGGAATCATACCTATGGACATAGATGGTAGTAACACTGGGCAGAGAAAGAAGTTGATCTGAGATGTAACAAGAGAGTCCTCATCCAATCTCATGGGGAGCCCTGGAGCTGGGATGACCCTGCAGATTTATCCCAAACTGGGGGAAGCAGGTGGGCATTTATACTCCTGTATCAAACAGGTTGGCTGCCTCTGGGAAGGAAGGGTCACCTTGGGTGAAGAGACATTAAGGAAAGTACAGTCTCTGGTGAGGAACTCCATTGCAAGTTATCAGTCGCCAACTCCCAGCAAGTGGGGAAATTGAGTGTTTCAGTCCCCTGGACATTATACCACCATACTTTGCTAAATAAATGAAAGACAATAGCTTAAATTAAAGTGATATATCACAATCTTTTTGAGGATTAGTATGGATTACACCTCAACATAAAACAAAAATCCTCACAACTGGACCAATAAGGAACATCATGATAAACTGAGAAAAGATTGAAGTTGTCAAGGATTTCATTTTACTTGGATCCACAATCAACACCCATGGAAGCAGCAGTCAAGAAATTAAAAGACGCGCTGCATCGGGCAAATCTGCTGCAAAAGACCTCTTTAAAGTGTTAAAAAGCAAAGATGTCACCTTGAAGACTAAGGTGCCCCTGACCCAAGCCATGGTGTTTTCAATTGCCTCATATGCATGCAAAAGCTGGACTATGTATAAGGAAGACAGAAGAAGAATTGATACCTTTGAACTGTGGTGTTGACAAAGAATATCAAATATACCTTGGACTGCCAAAAGAACAAACAAATCTGTCTTGGAAGAAGTACGACCAGAATGCTCCTTAGAGTCAAGGGTGGTGAGATTATGTCTCACATATTTTGGACATGGTATCAGGAGGGATCAGTTCCTGGAGAAGGACATCATGCTCGGTAAAGTGGAGGGTCAGATAAAAAGAGAAACATCCTCGACGAGATGGACTGACACGGTGGCTGCAACAGTGGGCTCAAGCAAAACAGCGATTGTGAGGATGGCGCAGGAGCAGGCAGTGTTTTGTTCTGTTGTACATAGGGTCGCTATGAGTCGGAGCCAACTTGACAGCACCTAACAACAACAACAGAGCCATAGAAGAGAAGGTAAGGTTGAGGTCTATTTGACAGATGAGTGTTATTGATCAACTTAGGGACAAATTATTCAAGTTATATCAGCCAGAATCTTTAAACAAGTCAGGACTTGTAGCATTCAGGTTCCAGTAAGACTTTAAAGGGTTAATGGTGTCATATAGTACAATCTCCCACCTGCAGAGACTAGCCATCTGGGATCCAGGAGAGACCAACTTCTACATTCTGTTTACCACTCAATAAAGAAAAGAAAATGTGTTATGAATTCATGGACCTATGTCTCACCTGCCTCTCACCTCAGAACTCTCTGCAGCAATGGAACTTCGAACCAAATAGAGATCCAAATATGAGCTTTTTAATGGCCAGGAGGGCTTTCAACAATCCCCTAAGCCTGTTTCCTGGTGACTATGTTGAAGAAAATAGCACAGACCTGATGCATATTGGGACTCCTCTTTTCCACATTCGATATATCTTGGAATCTACACACTCAGGTGTGCCGATGAGATCCTGCCTAGCAGACTCTGGGGACTCACACCTGCATAGTTAAGAAGTTTGCATGCCTGACTTACATAGTAATCACCAATCTGACAAAGGAAGAACTCAACAGAATAACCTACTTGCCTGTAGGAAAATATGGTCTCAAAAATGCCCCAGACACTAACAAGTCAGACCAGTCTGTCCCACAGGAGGAGTTAAGTAAGTAGCTGTGTTGGTAGAAATGTCCCTCTCTGTGCTGAGGTGGGTCATAGAACAGAGATCATAGGCATTCTTCCCCAAACCACTTGACAGCTGCTTGTCAAGCCTCTTCTTGCTCATCTCCAGGATGAGAGGTGCACTGTTCACTAGGAAATCTATCCCATTTTTGAAACCCCTTGTCATGGATTGAATTGTGTCTCCCAAAAATGTCTGTCAACTTGGCTGGGTTATGATTCCCAGTAATGCATAATTGTGTACCATTTTGTAATCTGATGTGATTTCCTTATGTATTATAAATTCAATCACTATGATCTAACAAGATGGATTAGCGGCAGTTATACTGATGAGGTATACAAGATTGGATAGTGTCTTAATCTAATCTCTTTTGAGATATAAAAGAGAGAAGCAAGCAGAGACACATGGGAACCTCATACCACCAAAAAAGCTGTGCCGGGAGCACAGCATGTCCTTTGGACCTGAGGTTCCGGCGCGGAGATGCTCCCAGATCAAGGGAAGACTGATGTGTAACAAGGACCTTCCTCCAGAGCCAACTGAGAGAGAAAGCCTTCCCCTGGAGCTGATGCACTAAATTTGGACTTGTAACCTACTAGACACTGAGAGAATAAATTTCTCTTTGTTGAAGCTCCACTTGTGGTATTTCTGTTATAGCAGCACTAGATGACTAAGACACACTCATTGTTGAAAAGTTTTTATTATTGTGAAAACTAACCCTCTTTAATTTCCACTCACTAGTATTCATTCTGCCTTCTAGAACATCAAGGAATATCTGTGTTCTTTTACCACATGGCAGACTCTACCAAACAGTATTAGACACTCCTTTGCATATGTTGCCTAAGCACATTGTACAAATCTTTACCATGATAGTTATCCAATAATATTGCTAATATGAGTGGTCTTCAAAATGCAATTTTCTAGCACCCCCACCCTACAATGGGCTGACTCAATAGGTCTGGGGTGGAGCCTAGGACTCTCCACTGTTTAAGAAGCATCTAGATGGTCAAAAGACTCTGCTTTGAGAAATACAGCATTTAGACAAAAAGATTTTTAAGAGCAAGGATCTTACCATATTTACCTCTGTCTTCCTGGCACTTGGTAGGAGGTTCTGAATAAACAAATCTTTACTGAATAAATGAAAAATTGAACATGAAAAAAAAAAGAGAGTTCTAAAGACAGCTATCACTTGCAAATCTTTCTTCTCCTTTTCAGAATATCTAGTTTTCTTCACAACATTCATAATCCTGTCACTCTACTATAAAGCACAACAGTTGTCAAGATGCCTGTTAAAATATGGTGTCCAGATTGCAACTCATCTTGCACATGTGGTCTGTGCAGGGGACAATCACCACACTTGACCAGGATGCAATAATGTTTTTAAAGGCAGGGTGAGATTACAACAGCTTCTTTGCTTTTTTTGGCAGTCAAATGACACTGTTGGCCTACAGTGCACTTATATTCAACTAGAACTTCTACAAATTACCCCTGTCTTGAATTGAGGCAGTTAATTAAAAAAATTTAATTGTACTATTTTTCTCTTACCCCTATTAAATTTCATCTTATTAGTTTCAGCTCATTGTTCCAGTCTGTCAAAAGCCTTTTGAATCTTGATTATATCATACAATGCATTAGTTATTCCTCCCAGCTTTGTGTTATCTGAAAATTTAGTGAGATGGTTTCTGCGTCTTCATTTCTAATTCAGTAATTAAAATATCAAACATGACAATGACAGGACCAGAGCCAGAGGCCTGAAATACACCACTGTAGATCTCCCTTCAAATTGACACAGCTCTCTTAAACATTTTTGGAGTGTGACTATTACACCAACTATACATCCACCTAATTGTGCTTCATTCAGCCTATACTTCCTCTTGTCAACAAAGACATAAGAAGAACCTAATGTGCTAGAAAGAACTCAGATTAGGAGATTCGAGTTTACTGCAAGCTGAACCTTGTAAACTTGCTGTGTAACATTAGGCAATGTAGTTTATATCTCTGCTCTTCCTTTTTATTTACAAATGAGGGACTTGAAATACATGATCTCTAAGATCCCTTCCAGCACTACAATTTTACACTTTCTGATATCTTAGTGAAATATAATATACTTCCAACACTAGCAAACCCATCAGACAGTGAAAGAGGTGGTTTGGCATGACTTGTTACTAGTTACGAGCTCCTGGTGAAAATGGCATATTTTCTAAGTTCCTAAAGCTATTTGTTCAATAATCCATTAAAAAATGTGCAGTCCTATCCTCCCTCATAGGTGAACGGAAATGAAGAAGTTCTAACATTGGCTTGAGGTGCAGTTGAGGTGCAGTTCTGGGAGCTGACTTGGGGATAGGGCACCACTTACCTGCCATGCCTTGAACATGGCCATGGACAGATCCAGCCTGGACAGTGTACGAATCAAAGTCTCTCACCTATAATCTCTGAAATCTACATATTCCATGATAAAAGTTGAGATGAATGCCGTCCTCAAGTTTCTGGTAGTTTTCTGGTCTGCCATTTTTTCTCAAAGATAACTGGTAACACACATTTCCAAGCTCTATCAGTACCCATTGCTTACTTCTTCTTGGTTCAGAGACTTGAATAGATTCTCTCTTGGTTTCACTCACTCATCTCAGTCCTTAATTATTTATTTTACCTTTCTGTTGTTTAATACCTTTTACTTTGACAGAAAAGAATGAGAAAAATAGGAGTTAGGTGGGTCTGTATTTAATAACTGTTAATGTTGCCTCATTTACTCTTATAAATAATAAACCAATCTTTGCTTATTCTTCTTGGTCCCAAATTCAGTTTTTTCAATTCTCATCTTAATTCTGTTTTTAGTCCTTCATAATACTATGATCTTTTGTTTGGTGACTTTGAAATGTGCGTAAGAAAAAGGACTGGATCTTTGTAGAAGCCTAGTTGAAAAGGAGGAACTCTGAGTTAATGAATTCGAAGCCAGTAGCTGTTTGAGAAGGCCATTTCTGAATCCTCAGCGAAGCACCCAGGAGGTTAAACACAGAAGTTCTGAGCTTCAGAGGGCAGACTAATAAAGAAACGTGACTACCAGAAATTAAATTCATTCAGTGCCCACAGAATAATAGGCATTTAAAAATCAATGAAGAAAACAAACAACCCAATTACAAAATAGGCAAAAGATCTAAATGGAAACCTCACCAAACAAGATACACAGATGGCAAATAAGCATATGAAAAAATGCTTGTCATATGTCAGTAAGGAATTGAATATCAAAAGAACAATGAAATACCACTACACACCTATCAAAATGGCTAAAATCCAAAACACTGACAACACCAAATGCAGATGAGGATGTGGAGCAAAAGGAACTCTCACTGACTGCAATGAGTGCAAAATAGTACAGCCACTTTGGAAGACATTCTGGCAGTTTCTTACAAAGCTAAACATAGTCTTACCATTCAATCCACCAATTGCTCTCCTAGGTATTTATCCAAATGAGATGAAAATGTATGTCCACATAAAAACCTTCACATTGATGTTTATAGCAGCTTTATTCATAATTTGCCAGATATTGAAAGCAACTAGGATTCCTTCAATAGACGGATGGATCAACAAACTGTGCTACATGCATATAATGGAGTATTATTCAGCAATAAAAAGAAATGAGCTATCAAGCTATGAAAAGACATGGAGAAACCTTAAAAGCATACTAATATGTGAAAGAAGTCAGTCCAAAAAAGCTAAACTCTGTATGATTCCAACAACAGTCATTTCTCACTTAACACCCATGATATGTTCTGTGAATGTGGATGTTACGTGATTTGGACGTTGTGCGAACACCATATTATGGATGAAGGTCCTTTCAGGCATTGGCTTCCAGCATAAGGAGGTTTCATCCATATTAAAAATTTGCTGGGATAAATAACTTCCCTCTACAACTAGTTTATCGAAAGTTTCAACAAATTCTTCTGCTGCCTTCATATCAGCACTCGCAGACTCATCACTCACTTTCACATTATGCAGCAAAAAACATTGTTTGAAGTGCTTGAACCACCCAGAGCTAGCACTAACTTGATATCATAATCTAGTCCTGCTTTTTCTTTAAGCATATCGAACAAGTTTCATGCCCTAGCAGTGATCGTCAATGTGCTGAGAGGGATTTGCTTTTGTGTTTGGTCCTCAATCCATATCATCAGCAATTTCTCCATATCTGATATAGGTCCCTCTCACATTTTCATTAGTCTTGTAGCTTTCAGTGTAGCCAATCCTTTAACAGCTTGGAAATTTTTTTCTTTGTTTTTGTGGATCGTTGTGATGGTCAAGTGCAATATGCCTAAATCTGCTATGTCCCGTTCTACAATAGGGATTTCTGAACTCTAATTTAATGGGATCATGGATGCATATGCAATTGGATGTTGCCCAAACAGACATTATGCAGCACATGACTGTATATGACAGTCTGGAAAAGGCATAACTATAAAAAACCCAATCCATTGCCAACAAGTTGATTCCAACTCATAGTGACTGTCTGTCATCTAGTGCTGCTATAACAGAAATACCACAAGTGGATGGCTTTAACAAAGAGAAATTCATTGTCTCACAGTCTAGTCGGCTACAAGTCCAAATTCAGGGCATCAACTCCAGGGAAAGGCTTTCTCTGTCGGCTCTGGAGGAAGGTCCGTGTCATCAATCTTCCCTTGGTCTAGGAGATTCTCTGTGCAGAAACCTCAGGTCCAAAGGACGTGCTCTGCTCCCAGCGGTGCTTTCTTGGTGGTATGAGGTTCCTACATCTCTCTGCTTGCATCTCTCTTTTATATCTCAAAAGAGATTGGCTTAAGACACTATCTAATCTTGTAGATTTCATCACTATAACTGCTGATAATCCATTTTATTGCTTTATAGTGATATGATTTACAACACATTGGGAAATCACATCAGATGACAAAGTGGTAGACAATCATACAATACTGGAAATAATCATGACGTCGCCAAGTCGATAGACATTTTGGGGGGACATAATTCAATCCATGACAGCGACCCTACAGGGCAGAGTACAACTGCCCCACAGGGTTTCCAAGGAGCAGCTGATGGATTTGAACAGCCAACCTCTTGGTTAGCAGCCAAATGTTTAACCACTGCACCACCAGGGCCCCAGGCAAAACTATAGAACCGAAAAAAAGATCAGTGGTTTCCAAGGGCCGGGGGAGGGATGAATAGGTGCAGCACAAGACATTTTTAAGACAGTGAAACTATTCTGTATGATACTGTAATGGTGAATACATAACATTATGCACTTATCAAAACCCATAAAACCGTACAATACAAAGAATGAATTCTAATGTAAACTGTGGAATTTAGTTAATAATAATGAATCACTATAGATTTATCAGTTGTAATAAATGTACCACAGGAATGCAAAATGTGAATAACAGGAGAAACAGTGTGCAAAGGGGATAGGATGTAATAGGAATTCTCTGCACTTTCTGCACAATTTTTCTAAAAAATAAAGTTCATTTAAAAATTTAAAAACCAGTTATGGTCTTTCCTTTGAAAAACAACCAGTTTAATATTTCATTTTATTTTTGCTCTAAGATTTTGTTTTTTTATTAACCACGACAAAAAAGTTAATCAAATTATGTGGATTTTTCTAATGAAAACATCTTAATTCAAAATAAAAACAACAGGATGGAACACCTAGTGTTATACCTGTGACTCTCTATTACTCGTATTTAAGGAAGATCTAAGCATTGATTCTCACTCTATTAGTACACTGTAAAGCCTGAAAGTTTGAACCCACCCAATGGCACTGTGGAAGAAAGCCCTGGCAATCTGTATCCATAAAGATTACAGCCAAGAAAACACTATGGAGCAGTTCTGGTCTGCACATATGTGGTCTCCATGAGTCAGAATCAGCTCGACAGTAATGGTTTTTCGTTATGCATTGAGTCTAGTCTACCTTCAATACAATCCATTAACAATCTATTTTAACTGTGTAAAAAACAGGCATAGTGTTGACATGTCGTGGGATTGTTAACAATTGTCATAGGGCAATATGTGTACTAACTGTTTAATGAGAAACTACTTGTTCTCTAAAACTTCATCTAAAGTACAAAAAAAAAAAAAAAGAATTATCTATGTGAGATCAAATTGACAACAGCAACTCAAAAGTTTTGATGGGAAGCCTAGGGGCCAGTGAGTTGAAGATAACGGTGACGGAATAACCTGGAAAGGGATAGTGAGAATAGCAGCACAACTAGAAGAATGTAATCAATGTCACTGAATTGTACATGTCGACATTTTTGAAATGGTGTATCTTTGGCTACGTATATTTTCACCAAAAAAAAACCAAAACAGGTCCTCCAAGGTTGAAAAGGGAGAGTGTTAACATGTCGTGGGGTTGTTAACCAATGTCATAAAACAAGATGTGTACTGACTATTTAATGAGAAACTATTTGTTCTGTAAACCTTCATCTAAAGTACAATAAAAAAATATTTAAAAAAAAAAAACAGGCATAGTTTATGTTGTTGTTGTTGTTAGGTGCCATCGAGTCGTCTCTGACTCATAGTGACACTATGTACAACAGAATGAAACATTGCCTGGTCCTGTGCCATCCTCACAATCATTGTTATGCTTGAGCACATTGTTGGCAGCCACTGCGTCAATCCATCTCGTTGAGGGTCTTCCTCTTTTTCGCTGACCCTCTACTTTACTGAGCATGATGTCCTTCTCCAGGGACTGGTCCCTCCTGATAACCTGTCCAAAGTACATCCTTACTTCTAAGGAACTTTCTAGGTGTACTTCTTCCAAGACAGATTATTTCATTCTTCTGGTAGTCCATGGTATATTCAATATCCTTCGCCAACACCATAATTCAAAATGCATCAATTCTTTTTCAGTCTTCCTTATTCATTGTCCACTTTCACATGCATATAAGGCAATCGAAAATACCATGGCTTGAGAGAGGCACACCTTAGTCCTCAAAGTGACTACTTTGCTTTTCAACACTTTAACAATATCTTTTGCAGCACATTTGCCCAATGCAATACATTGTTTGATTTTTTGACTGCTGTTTCCATGGAAGTTGATTGTGGATCCAAGTAAAATGAAATCCTTGACAACTTCAATCTTTTCTCTGTTTATCATGATGTTGCTTATTGGTCCAGTAGTGATGATCTTTGTTTTATTTATGTTGAGGTGTAATCCATACTGAAAGCAGTAGCCATTGATCTTCATCAGTAAGTGCTTCAAGTCCTCTTCACTTTCAGCAAGAAAGGTTGTGTCATCTGCATAGTACAGATTGTTAATGAGTCTTCCTCCAATTCTGATGCTGCATTCTTCTTCATATAGTCCAGCTTCTTGGATTATTTGCTCAGCATACAGATTGAATAAGTATGGTGAAAAAACACAACCCTGGTGCACATCTTTCCTGACTTTAAACCATGCAGTATCCCCTTGTTCTATTCAAATGACTGCCTCTTGGTCTATATACAGGTTCCTCATTAGCACAATTAAGTGTTGTGGAATTCCTATTCTTTGCAATGTTAGCGCTAATTTGTTATGATTCACACAGTCGAATGCTTTTGCGTGGTCAATAAAACGCAGGTAAACATCTTTCTGGTATTCTCTGCTTTCAGCCAAGATCCATCTGACACCAGCAATGATATCCCTTGTTCCACGTCCTCTTCTGCATCCAGCTTGAATTTCTGGTAGTTCCCTGTAGATGTACTTCTGCAACCACTTTTAAATGATCGTCAGCAAAATTTTACTTGTGTGTGATATTAATGATATTGTTCATTAATTTTTGCATTCTGTTGGATCACCTTTCTTTGAAATGTGCACAAATATGGATCTCTTCCAGTCAGTTGGCCAGGTAGCTGTCTTCCAAATTTCTTGGCATAGACAAGTAAGCACCTTCAGTGCTGCATCCATTTGTTGAAACATCTCAAATTGTATTCCATCAGTTCCTGGTGCCTTGTCAGTTGCCGATGCCTTCCGTGTAGCTTGGATTTCTTCCTTCAGTACCATTGGTTCTTGATCATATGCTACCTCCTGAAATGGTTGAATATTGACCAATTCTTTTTGGTACAGTGACTCTGTATTCCTTCTATCTTCTTTTAATGCTTCCTGTGTCATTCAATGTTTTCCCAGTAGAATCCTTCACTATTGCAGGCTTGAATTTTTTCTTCAGTTCTTTCAGCTTGAGAAATGGCGAATGTATTCTTCCCTTTTGGTTTAACTCCAGGTCTTTGCACATTTCATTATAATACTTTACTTTGTCTTCTCGGGCCACCCTTTGAAATCTTCTGTTCAGTTCTTTTACTTCATCATTTCTTCCATTTGCTTTAGCTACTCTACGTTCAACAGCAAGTTTCAGAGTCTCTTCTGACATCCATTTTGGTCTTTTCTTTCTTTCTTGTCTTTTTAATGACCCATTGCTTTCCTCATGTATGATGTCCTTAATGTCATTCCACAACTCATTTGGTCTTCGGTCATTAGTGTTCAATGCATCAAATCTATTCTTGAGATGGTCTCTAAATTTAGGTGGGATGTACTAAAGGTCGTATTTTGGCTCTCGTGGACTTGCTCTAATTTTCTTTAGCTTCAACTTGAACTTGTTCTGAAGTCAGCCCCTGGCCTTGTTCTGACCATTATCTCTTTCCACAGATGTAGTTGATTTGATTCCTGTGTATTCCATCTGGCAAGGTCACCCTTTTTGTTAAAAAAAAAAAAAGCTATTTGCAACGAAGAAGTCATTGGTCTTGCAAAATTCTATCATGCAATCTCTGGCACTGCTTCTATCACCAAGGCCTATTTTCCAACTACCAATCCTTCTTTGTTTCCAACTTTCACATTCCAATCACCGGTAATTATCAATGCCTCTTGACTACATGTTTGATCAGTTTCAGACTGCAGAATTTGGTAGAAATGTTCAATTTCTTCATCTTTGACCTTAGTGGTTTGCATGTAAACTTAAATAATAGTTGTATTAACTTCCTTGTAAGCCTATGGATATTATCCTATCACCGACAGTGTTGTACTTCAGAATAGATCTTGAAATGTTCTTTTTGATGGCCATTCCTCTTGAATTTGTCATTCCCAGCATAGCAGACCATATGGTAGTCTGATTCAAAATGGCCAATACCAGTCCATTTCAGCTCACTAATGCCTAGGATATTGATCTTTATGTGCTCCATTTCATTTTTGACAATTTCCAATTTTCCTAGATTCATAGTTTGTACATTTCACGTTCTGATTACTAATGGATGTTTGCAGCTGTTTCTTCTCATTTTGTGTTGTGCCATATCAGCAAATGAAGGTCCCGAAAGCTTTACTCCATCCACATCATTAAAATCAATTCTACTTTGAGGAGGCAGCTCTTCCTCGGTGATATTTTGAGTGCCTTCCAACCTGAGAGGCTCATCTTCCAGTACTATATCAGACAATGTTCCACTGCTGTTCATAAGGTTTTCACTGGCCAAATTTTTCAGAAGTAGACTGCCAGGTTCTTCTTCCTAGTCTGTCTTAGACTGGAAGCTCCGCTGAAACCTGTCCACCACAGGTGACCTTGATGGTTTTTAAAATACCAGTGGCATAGCTTCCAGCATCACAGCTACAGGCAAGCCACCACAGTACAACAAACTGACGGGCGAGTGGTAGGCATAGTTTGTAGGAGAAAATAATTTTATACAGAGTTAGTCTAGCCCCCTTTAAGTTATTTTAGTAATGAAACTGTCACAAAGAAAAGTTAACTATCTTACTTAGGATTCAAATTTGTATCTTAGACTGGGTTTGATAGCAATTAAATTAAAATAAGACACCAAAGCTTAGAAAGAATTTGGTTGTTTTTTCTTACTTTCTTCTTCCTCTTAAAGCACTATGATTATAATCATCTAAGAGAAAGTATAAGTATTATATTTTCCCATCCTCACACAGATGCCAGAAATTAGAGAGTTTTAGCATAATGTCAGATTTTTAAACTTTTAAAGTGATCCCCCCGCAACCCCTGTGATGGTTAATGTTAGGTGTCAACTTGGCTATGCTATGATTCTCAGTGGTTTGGCAGACATTACACTGATCGCTCTTCCAGAATGTAATATAGTCTAATCACCTCCAAGAAGCGATCTGATACAATGTAATCACATCCAGGATGAGCTCTGCTATGAGTAGCCAATCCGTTGCAAAGGAGTTTCCTTGGGGGTATGGCTCCTCCAGTATATAAATGGATATTCCAGCAAGGCTCACTCTCACTCTGGATCCTCATCCAACTGGTCATCATCTGACCTCTAGTTCTTGGGATGTGAGCCAGCAGCCTGCCATCTGACCTGCCAACTTTGGGTTTGTCAGCCCCTGCAATCACCTGAGTCAGGAGAAGCTTCCAGCCTGATGTCTGACCCACTGATTTTGGGACTTGCCAGCCTCCACAACTGCATGAGCCATTTCCTCGAATTAAATCTCTCTCTATATATTAATATATAGAGAGAGGGACAGCAAAAAAGAGGAAGACCTTCAGTGAAATGGATTGACACAATGGCTGCAACTGTGGGTCAAGCATTACAAGGATTGTGACGATGGCACTGGATCGGGCAGTGTTTCATTCTGTTGAACGTAGGGTCGCTATAAGCTGGAACCAACTCGATGGCAACTAACAACAACAACATATATATATATATACACATTTCACTGGTTTTGCTCCTCTAGAAAACCCAGCCTAAGACACCCCACAAATTACTTTTATTGGGCACCCAGCTGAACAAAAAGTAGAGAGCTATAATATTTTATTCTAAAAGCTCCAAATTTCAAATATTTTTCCCTTACTTAAAGAGGAACAGTAGTAAGGGCAACTTCAGAAATGCCTTAAAGGCAAGCTAGTTTATATTGTTTCTTTTTTTTTTTACATTAATCCCTAAGTGAGATAAATGACTTTGATAATTAGTTAATCAAAAAGCGTGTTTTATACAAGTAACCAATAAAATCAGTTACACATATAATGGCCCAGTTCAACACCTTTAGCGATAATCATGCAAAATAATTCAAAGCTTGTCCAGAAGAAACTGGGCTTTAAGGAACAAATGTTCTTACATAACCTGCTGCCATCAAGTTGACTTTGACTCATAGCGACCCTATAGGACAACGTAGAACTGCCCTGTAGGGTTTCCAAGGCTGTAATCTTTACAGAAGCAGACTGCCACATCTTTCTCATGCGGAGCAACTGGTGGGTTCAAACCGCCAATCTTTCACTTAGCAGCCAAGCGCTTAACCACTGTGCCACCAGAGCTCCTTGTTCTTACATAGTAGAAGCATTATTGACCAACAGAAGTAAGTTCCTTCTTCCAGACAACTATTTTAGCCAGTTCTTGTGGATTGAATGGTGGCCTCCCTCAAAAGATATGTCCACATCCTAATCTCTGTGAATGTGGCCTTATTTGGAAAATGGGTCTTTGCAGATGTAATTAGGTTAAGGATCTCAAGATGAAATCATCCTGGACTATCTGGGTGGGCCCTAAATTCTTAAGAGATTTTTTTTAAAACTCTCTTGCCTTCAAGTCAATTCTGACTCATGACCAAATCAGTTGCTGT
The DNA here is from genome assembly GCA_030035585.1 of Dugong dugon. NCBI lineage: Eukaryota > Metazoa > Chordata > Mammalia > Sirenia > Dugongidae > Dugong > Dugong dugon. The sequence continues at coordinate 38,556,428 of CM057469.1, read as the reverse complement.
CAAATCGATTCTGACTCCTGTTCATCTCTTATGGCTGTGACCCTTCAGAAGCAAATCACCAGGACTTTCTTCCAAGGTACCTCTGGGTGGTTTCGAACTGCCAACCTTTCAGTTAGTAGCCAAGTGCTTAACCATTTGCACCATGCAGGAACACTTTATATGAGATAGAAGAGGAGAAAACAGAGACACAGAGGAGAAGGCCAGGTGATGATAAAGGCACAGGTTGGAGTTATGCAGCCACATACCAAGGAACAACTGGCACCAGAAGCTGGAAGAGATAAGGAAAGATTCTTTCCTAGAAACTTCAGAGGGAACACAACCCTGCTGACACTTTGATTTTGGACTTCCAGCCTCTAGAACAGTAAGAAAATAAATCTCTATTGTTTTAAGCTACCAATTTTGTTGAAATTTGTTAGAATAGCCACATAAAACTAATACTACAGAGTAGTAGCATAACATGAATTAGGCAAGTTTCAAAAACTCAAGTCTCCCTTTTCTTTCTACCCAGATAAAGTAGTAAATGTGCAATGAAAAGCAATGTATTCATTTATTTAACAAATATTTACGGAGTATCAAGCAGGCAATATGCTGGGCCCTGGGAATTCAGTTGTAAACAAGAGAAATATGTTCCCAGTTCTAATGAAACTTATGCTACTACTACTAATAATAATAATGTCTTTCATTTTTTAAATTTTCTTCTTCAAATGCTTTCACATTTGGGGAAGATGGTTGTCTTAGTCATCTAGTACTGCTTTAACATAAATACCACAAGTGGATAGCTTTAACAAAGAGAAGTTTATTCTCTCACAGTCCAGTAGGCTGCAACTCCAAATTCAGGGCATCAGCTCCAGAAGGTTTTCTCTCTTGGTCGGCTCTGGAGGAAGGTCCTTGTCATGCATCAGTCTTCCCTTGGTCTGGGAGCATCTCGGCACAGGAACCTCAGGTCCAACGGACGCGCTCTCCTCCCGGCACTGCTTTCTTGGTGGTATGAGGTTCCCATGTGTCTCTGCTCGTTTCTCTCTTTTATATCTCAAAAGAGATTGGATTAAGACACTATTTAATCTTGTAAATCTCATCAGTATAACCTCATCACAGTGACAGAATTTACAACACATAAAGAGATCACATATAACCTCATTGTAGTGATAGAGTTTACAACACATAAGAAAATCACATCAGATTACACAATCATACAGTACTGCGAATCAGGACCCAGCCAAATTGACAGATAGTTTTTGGGGACACAATTCAATCCATGACAATGGTGATAATGGCAACATAGTATTTGAATCTCTCCAAATTTCACCATAAAAACAGTGAGAGCGACTGGGATAGTATCTGTTTCCTTTTGCTGCTATAACTAATTACTACAAGCTCAGTGGCTTAAAACAACAAAAATGTATTATATTACTGTTCTATAGTTCAAAAGTCCAAAATGGGCCTTGTTGGGCTAAAATCAAGGTGTCAGCAGGGCTATATTCCCTTCTAGAGGATCTAGGGGACAATCTGTTTTCTTGTCTTTTCCAGCTTCTAGAGCAGCCCACATTCCTTGCCTCATGGTCCCCTTCTTCCATTTTCAAAGCCAGCAATGCCCAGCCAAGTTGTTCTCAAAGCACATTACTCTGACCCTGTTTCTGTCATCACATTTCCTTCTCTGCCTCTCTTGCCTCCCCTTTTCATTTGTAAGGACCCTTATGATTACATTGGGCCCTCCTAGATAATCCAGGATAATCTCCCCATGTCAAGGTCATTAACTTAATCATATCTGCAAATCCTCTTTTACCATGTAAGTAATATTCACAGATTCTGGTGCTTAGATGTGGACATGCATTACTCTGCCTACTACAGATAGCAAAACAAGTGACCATGGACAAATCTACCACAAAACTAGATGACAAGAATCCCAAACCTCAAAATACAAAGAGCGAGAGAGAGCTTAACTACTAACAACTACAAAACCTACATTGCATCAGCATCTATACAGAGGAAGCAGAGGAAAATGACAGGGTGTCTAATGGATCTGACAATATGAGAACTCAAAAATCGCCCATAGATACTCACTGGAAAGTATGCTGGGCTAATTTAGAATAGTATCTGAGTTTCAGTTTGCAGGGTGAGTACAAGGAGTACACGATAATGAAGAAGCTGGATCTGTCTGGGCTGTATGAACTCTTGTAATGAACAAACTAAAGCACCCACCCAGGATAAAGCTCAGCAGTGAGGAGAAACCCCTAGGAGTAGATTCAGATAAAGCAGGACAGGGAAATAGAGGCAAAAGGTTGGTGGAGGAGGCACAAGGAAGGAAGACCTCAGAAAGTATGAGACCATTTTTTAATTACATTGTGAAAACAACAGAAGTGGAAGCTCTAGAGCCATGAAGTTTGAAAAGCTATATTCCACTATCCTGAAAATTCAGAAAACCTCATTTCATTTAAAGTGAGCCACAAAGAATAATTATAATCAAATCCCATTAAAAAAGTTATAATTTAAAAAAAAGGAAATAGGAGCAGAATAACATCCTTAGAGGCATCAAAAGCACTTATAAAGGTCATGTCTACAAAACAGATGACACTGTAACCTAATTTTTCAAAATAAGCTTAAAAACATTAAGAAAGTGATGGAAGCATTGAAAGAATGACATATATCTTAATTAGAAACCTTAGGAAGGAGGATATAAAACTCAGGAAAGAATTAGAAATAAAAGAATATATAATTTCAGTAATTAAGACTAAATTAGAAGGAATGAATAATAAAATAGATAATCCCTTACAATAAATAGAAAGTTCAAGTAACTAATTTTTTTTACACTAAAAAATAAAGAGGTTGGAAGCTTCAATGCCAGTCTAGATGGAGTAACAGATGTCAAATTTACCATCCTACAAGAACAAAATATATGAAACAACAGTTATCAAGACATTGGACATCAGGCAATCAAGGACAGTGATCCCTAAATAGCGGGAAACAAACAGGGTGAGCCCTACAATTGCACTAGCGTACTTCCCAGAGATAGTTTCCAGGCCCACAAAGCAAGATAGGGGTAACCTGGAAGAGCCAAGAGGTCTCAAAGAGTTGAGAAGACAGAGCTGAGAAACCAGGAACCCCAAGGCAGCTAGCACTCACAAGGTAAAGTACCAGACAGGTAAGAGCTGTAGAGAGAAAGAGAGATCTGCAGAAGATCCTCGAGTCTCTAGTTGAGTAGTGATCAACTCATGCATGTGAAAAAACTATCCAAGCCTGAAGAAAGAACTACCTAAAAAAGATTAGAGGGAATATTTACTGGGGTTCACACGGGGCTGGAAATAGTTCAGCCAGAGTGGAGAACCTTATAGTTTACAGGGCATGGGGTAGAGTACTCAAAAGAGTTTTGCCAGAGTACTGGGGAAGTATTAACCCTATACTAAAAACTGTGCTTGTCCCACAAAACAAAATGTAAGGTCAAAACAAGAAAGGATCAATCTGTTTCTAATAAATTAAATGGTATCACAGAACAAAAGTCAAAAATATTTAATAATAGAACAAAAATATCCAGGGCCCAAAAGTAAATTTCACATAGTCTGGAATGCAATTAAAATTATCAGATATCAAAAGAAGTAGGAAATTATGACCCATGATAAGGAGAAAAGTCAAACAAAACTGACCCAGCAACCACACAGATGATAGAATTAATTGACAAAAACATTAGAAGAATTATTATTCAGTGGTATGCTAGAGTCAGATCATACCAGCTTGAGAGAGTCAATTGTTCAATTACTGTGAATTTTGCAAGCCAGTTGTTAAATATACCCATTATTGAAAATTAAATTATATAAATTACAGTCAAATAAATTATATTAAAGCAAAGGTAATAAACACAAAAACTCATCATTTGCTAATTATTTTACTACATTCTAGTATAATCTGTGCTTCTGAAGTTATTTATCTATATGGTGAAGATACTATATAAAAGTGTGGTTTTACTGTGCATCTCTTCCCAACTTTGCATTAAGTAATATGACTAGAGCTTGAAATCAGCCAAGCTGGGATCATTTAAACCACAGAAACTGGCAAGTGTAATAAATCAGGGCTGTGCTATTTTCTTTTCCCAGAGAGCTAGTTGTCAAACATTTACCAGCACACTACTCATTATAACTGTATTTCCTATCTTCAAGAAACTAAAGAAAATATGAAACATGTTACATACAGATATGTTGTTATTGTGTGCTGCTGAGTAGATTCTGACTCATATTGACCCTATATGACAGAGTAGAACTACCTCATATGGTTTCCTAGGCCGTAATCTTTATTGGAGCAGATCACCAGGTCTTTTCTCCCATGGAGTCACTGAGTGGGAAACCACCAACCTTTCGGTTAGTGGCTAAGCACTTACTTACTGTGCCACCAGGGCTCCATGTACATAGAGACATGGAAGATATAAAAAAGACCTAAATATAGCTTCCAGAGATGAAAATACACTGGATGGAATTAAAAGCAGATTAGACATTGCAGAAGAAAAGATTACTGAATTGGAAAATAAAGCAATAGAAACGATCCAAAATAAAACACAAAGAGAAAAAGAGGCTAAAAATAAATAAATCCTCAAAAAGTTCTAGGATAAATTCAAGTGACCTAATATATGTGCAATTCAAGCCCTCAAAGGATATAAGAAAGAAGAGGACCACAAAAATATATTTAAAGAAACAATGGCCAAAATTTTTCAAATTTGATGAAAACTGAAACCCACGGGTCAGAGAACCTCAATCAACTGCAAGCACATGAAACAATAAGAAAACTACACGAAGGCACATTATAATCAAATTGCTTACATTCAGCAATAAAGGTAAAATCTTAAAAGCAGCCAAAGAAAAATGGCACATCATACACAAAGAAACAATAATAAGAGTAACAGTAGACATCTTGTCAAAAATAATGCAAACCAGATGATAGTGGAGCAGTATCTTTAAAAAACTGAAAGAAAAAAACTCTTTTCACCCAGCAAAAGTATCTTTCAAAGCAAAGCTGAAATAACAACATTGTCAAACATTTAAAAAAAAAAAACAATGAATTCATCACCAATAGAGTGCACTGTAAGAAATGTTAAAGAAAGTTCGTCAGGCAGAAGGGAAATTATATCACATTAAACTGTAGATCTACAAAGGAATGAAGAGCACTAAAAAGGGTAACTACATGGTAAATAGACTTTTTCCTTATTTAAATTCCTTTAAAAGATCATTGAATATGTAAATTAAAAATAATAAAATGCATGATGGGGTTCATAATTTATGTAGAAGTAATATTTATGAAAACAACAGCAGAAATACTGGAAGAAGAGAAATGGAAATATATTGTTTTAAGGTTCTTATGTGATATATAAAGTGGTATAAAAACATTTAAAGATAAACAGTTACAACTTAAAGAAGTATACTACAGGCTTTAAAGCAATTTCTAAAAAAAGGAAGAAAGAAAGCAGAGGATTATGGATTTAAAAAACCAACATTGAAGGTTAAATGGCAAGATGATAGGTTTAAATCCAGCCATATCAATTATTATAATAACTGCAAATGATATAAACACCCCAATTTAAAGGCAAATAGTTTAAAATCTTTTCACAGAGAAAACTCCAGTCCCAGATAGCTTCACTGATGAATTCTATCAAACATTTAAGGAAGAAATAATACCAAGTTTACACCAACTCTTCCAGAAAATTAAAGAGGAGAGAATATTTCCCAACTTACTCTAGGGGCCCAGAATACAGATCCCCAAACTAGATAAAGACACTACAAGAAAAGTAAATTTTCAATAAATATTTATCATAAGCATATATGTACAAATTCTAAACAAAATGTTAGCAAATTAAAAATATAAAAAGTATATTACAGCATAACCCAGCAATTTAAGGTTGCTTTAACATTTGAAAATGAACCAATATAATTCACCATATTAACAAACTAAAAACAAAACAAAACATATGATAATCTCAGTAGATGCAGAAAAACTATTTGACAAAATCCAATAGCCATTCCTGATTAAAAACTCTCAGCAAATTAGGAATAGAAGGGAATTTCCTCAATCTGATAAAGGGCTTCTACGAAAAATCTACAGCTAACATACTTAATGCTGAAAGATTAAATTCACTCCCCCTAAAATTAGGAACAAGACAAGGATGTACATTCTCACCACTTCTATTCAACATTGTTCTTGAAGTTCTGGCCAATATAATCAGGCAAGAAAAAGGAAAAAAATATATCCAAATTGGAAAAAAAAGGAGTAAAATTGTCATTATTTGCAGTTACAACAAAATGCAAACCATTGTAAATACCAAAAACATACATACTACAAAAGGAAAAAAAATTTACAAAATAGACCACATAGTAAAAGGCTATTTACATAAAAGATTTGTATGAAAACACAAAACAAATAAAACATAATATGTTAAAATAATTATGATAAGGTAGGGTGAAGAATATTGTGCAGTGGACAAGGATATTCAGGACTTCTGTGAATGTATCTTGTTTTATAGATTTAACTTTGGAACCATGTAAATATTTTATACAGTTGTAAAAAATTAAATTTTAAAAATCATCCTGTAAAGAATTAAAATGAAGCTAAAGAACCTAAATGTGTATCCGACTGGTTACATAACCACATAGAGAAGATGACCAAAGAGACTTCAAAAATAGAATCCAAATTGTTTTCAGTAATCATACTGTCAGTGGTAGGGCTGGTATTATTATTCTGAAACTTCCGTGCGTCATGGGATAAAGTAAATGAGTAACTGTGATAGTCTATCATTCCCACTGCAAACCAAGCATACTCAGAAATACTTAAAGAGAATTGGATTTCTTATGGCCATATAGGAGCCATGGTGGTCTAGTGGTTAAGCGTTTGGCTGCTAACCAAAAAGTGGACAGTTTGAATCCACCAGCCACTCCTCAGAAACCCTATGGGGCAGTTCTACTCTGTCTCATAGGGTTGCTAGGAGTTGGAATCAACTTGACAGCATTGGGTTTGGTTTGTTTTTTATGGCCATATAACTTGAGTGATCCAAAATTACTGTCATTTGGATATTAAAGAAATCCAAAGATTGGAAAGTCAAGAAAACTTGGGGACATTGAGTTACATCTGGCTTCTAGGTAAATGGGAGTTTAAGATCTTTGGAGGTTTTCTAGGAGTAGAATATTGTTGTTGTTGTTTTCATGTGGTGTCATGTTGATTCTGAATCATAGCAGTCCTACAGCAACTCTACAGGACAGAGTAGAACTGCCCCATAGGGTTTTCTAGGCTGTAAATATTTATGGGAGCAATTTGCCATGTCTTTTCTCCTGTGGAGTGGCTGGTGGGTTCAAACCACCGATTTTTGGTTAGCAGCTGAGCGCTTAACCATTGCACCACTAGGGCTCCTTAACAGAATATTAGTGGAATAAAAAGACAATAACATAAAACATTCACTGAAAAGTTAAGCTCTCTTTCCCTTAGCTGTATGAAACATGTTTAAAAATAAGAGACTAGATCAAGTTAAAAATAGCATGGCAAAGAGAAAGAGTCAAGAAGCTTTGTTGCAAGTCTTCTATCTGTTAAGGCTGACTCTGAGCTGAGGATTGTGAACTGAATAATCTTCATGGTCTCTTGAAGTTTTCAAACTCTGTCATTGTCCCAGTAAACATATGAAATGCCATCAGCAACCTACTCTTTCAGTTCACTAGTTTCATTAACAAACAGGCCTACTCATCAGCAAATGTTCAATCTCACTTGAAAGATATATAGTATAGTGTGTGTATATATATATGTATAAATTAATGATATCCCAAGCCTCCACAATCAGATCACAGCAGAACATTGGCACCAATATGTTTATCTGGAAGAAAAAGTAGCAGAGACTCTATCATTAGAGAGGATGACTGTAATAAAAATCTCAGCGTTGGAAAGCCTGAACAATACCAATTTACCACAAAAGTCCACAAATTAAAGGCCACATTTGCCAGACATGAAATTCCTGAAAGGATTATCTCTGACAATGAGCCACAGTTGTCCTCAAAGGAATTTCCACATTTTGCCAAAACATGGAATTTTGAACACTTCACAGTCAGTCCACATTACCACAGAGCCCTTTGCAAGAGGGTAGTGGCGAAAAGCTGAAAGACCGAAACTTTAAAACATATTGGACCAAACTGAGACTAATGACAAGGGCCCTTACCTCAGACTATTTGGAGTAAGGAATGCATTGTGGGCAACTTTCAATTCCCTTCCCCAGTTATTACAGACTCAGCATCTCCCCTCAGCACTATTCTCTATTCGTGGAATGTGAGTGCCTACGGCAGTGAGTCTTCTCCTCACGCAAATATTGTAAAGCTAAATAAAAACAGATATAACTAACAACTCATACAACCAGGCCCTGGCCTAATCCCTCAGTCTGTGTGAAATCCTAACTCTTAGAGGTTAATGGTTGACACCAGACACTGAAATAGGAGGTATTCCTGCTGGCACCGGTTTAAGATTACACCATAGTCCCACAGGGAACATTCTAGAAAAGATCAACAATTTGTTTAACCATTGGAGAATCTGTATCTAGACCTGTGCTGAGGAAGTAAAAAGCAGTCTTAGTCAAGGCTTTTTGTACTGCAAGTAATAGAAATCACTCAAGTTATCTTAAGAAAAAGGATAATTTATTGGTTATATCAGGGTATATCATAGAATCCAAGAACAAGGAATCCAGTTGGGCCTCATGAGGGGTAATGAGGAATTGGAAAGACAGCAAGAATCAAGAGGCAGCGTGTGGTCTTCATCTCCATCTCTCTGTATACATCTTCTTGTTTCTTCTCTCTCCTTGCTCATAGCATAAGATGGCTGCCTGTGGTTAGAAGCCTTCAAGATGGCCCCCAATAAGCCTCTCATCCTAGAATTCACACTCTTGTGTCATCCTCTACACTTGAGTGTGGGCTGAACCCTGTCACTCACTATCAGTGAATTATTGGTGAAGAGATTACAGCAAAAGTAATGGTGTGTCACTTCTGAGATGAGGTCTAAGAGACTGTGACTTTCAACTTGCACACTCCCTGATGCTCTTGTTAATTTTGATGGAAACCGTCTGCTCCGTTGTCACCTACCCTCTACAGAGGACCACAGGGCAAGGAACTGAAGGAAGTCTCAGACCAAAAGCCAGTGAGGAACTGAGACCCTCTGTACAATAGTCTATGAGGAAATGAATTCTGTCAACAACCACGAGTCACAATAAACATGGAAACAAATCTTTTCCCAGTCAAGCCTTTACATGAGATCACAGCCCTAGCCAACATCTCACTGACAGCCTTGTGAAAGTTTTTGAGGTACAGCCATCAAGCTAACCCACCCCTGGCTTCTTGACCCACAAAAACTGAGATAATAAATGTTTGTTTTTAAAGGCCATTAGTTTTGGGAATAATTTGTTGCACAGAAGTAGATAACTAATACAGATTTGGATACCATAACAAATACCTAAAATTATGGAAGTGGCTTTGGAACTGGGCAGTGGATGGAGGCTGGAAGGACTTTTAGACATACGTTAAAGAAATCTAAATTGCCCTCAACAGATTTTTAGTAGAAATCTGGAATTTTTTTTTTTTTTTTATTGTATTTCAGGTGAAGGCTTACAGAACAAATAGTTTCTCATGAAACAGTAGTACACATATTGTTTTATGACATTGGTTAACAACCCCACAACATGTCAACCCTCTAACTTCTCAACCTTTTTTTTTTTTTGGTGAAAATACCCATAGCCAAAGATACACCATTTCAAAAATTTCTACATGCACAGTTCAGTGACATTGACTACGCTCTTCCAATTGTGCTGTTATTCTCACTTAAAATGAAGGCTTACAGAACAAAATAGTTTCTCATTTAACAGTTACTACATATGTTGCCCTATGACAATGGTTAACAATCTCACAACACATCAACAATATCCTTACTCAACCTTGGGTTCCCTATCACCAGCTTCCTTGTCCCCTTCTGCCTTCTGGCCCTTGTCACTGGACTACTATACCTTGTTAGTCTCATTTGGTTTTATGGGGCTGTCCACTCCCAGGCTGAATGGTGAACCTTGGAGATAACTTCACCACTAAGCTAAAACGGTGTCTGGGGGCCATACTCTCGGGGCTTCTCCAGTCTCCTTTAGGTCAGTAAATCTGGTCTTTTTTTGTGAGTTAGAATTATGTTCTATATCCTCCTCCAGTTCTGTCCAGAACCCTCTGTTGTGATCCTGCTCAGAGCAGTCAGTGGAAATCTGGAATTTTGGAGGATACTTCTGGTAAACACTCAAAAGGAAGTTAGGAGCATGTTGTTGGTAACTGGAAAAGGCAGGATCCTCATCATGTAGGGAAAGTAAGTTTAGCAACACTGTCACCTGCAGAAACTGTTCTTAATAAAGTGGGCAATCTAGCTAAGGAGATTTCCAAGCAGAATGTTGAAGGGGCCACCTGGTTTCTTCTTGTTGTTTCTAGTAAAATGAGAGGAGAGAGAAACTAAGGAAAGGGCTGTTAAACAAAAAGAAGCCAGGACTTGATGGTTTTGAAAATTTTCATCCTCTTCAGATGGTAAATGAAGTTAAAATTAAGAAATGGTTTCCAAGTAAGGACAAATCAAGGACACTACCAGGAGAATGTGATTAAAAGATGAAGACAAGGGTGTGACTGTAAAACCTTTGTTATGACCTCAGAAACAACAAAAGTGGTGCCTCACAGTTTCTTTCAAACAATAGGGCTTCTAAGAAGTTTGAGAGCATTGTCCTTCATCCATGTCAGCAGAAGCCGAATGTGGAGAAATACCCTAAAGATGTTCATGAGTGTGGCTTTTATCTAATGAAGTGATCTTCAAGGAGATTCACAGAAAGCTCACAAGGTTTTTGAGAGAATTATATGAGCAGAAACTCTGCCAGCTAAAACTTAAAGGTACAGAGACAGTACAAAATGAAAAGGGGTAGTTGACCCCAAAATTTTAGTGTCAGGAAGTAGGCTGAGACAACTACTCAGTTGAAAACATTTGTTACCTTTCATAATAAAGGAGCCCTGGTGGCTCAGTGGTTAAGAGCTCGCCTGCTAACCAAAAGATCGGCAGCTGGAATCCACCAGCTGCTCCTTTGAAATACTCTGTCCTATAGTGTCGCTATAAGTCAGAATCCACTCGACAGCAATGGGCTTTTTTTCATAATAAAGAAAGATGACTCAGAGGGTGGAATCAAGAGCCCAGAGAGCAGATTCAAGAGCTGTGGAGAATTATTCCCAGGACTTCAAACTTCCCACATGTGCTGATCTGGATTTCAGAATTTCTAGAAATTAGTCACTCCTTTGTGCCTCTCATCCCCTGCCCCCCTCACCTTTTTGAGCATCAGTGTTATAACCAGACGCTTCCAGGCCTGCTTGGCGCAGCTAGAAAGACATAACGCCGTGAAAGTGGAAGAAGTAGCTTTATTTAGTTGGCTAAGTAAAGGAGCCCACCAGGACTTGTGTCGTCAAGGCGGCTCCCTGAACAATGGCCCAAAGGGTTTGTATGGGTAGAGTAAATCGGGTCTGGGGTCTCCAGGGACGCCCCAAGGTGGAGTCAGCCTGCTGATTGGTTTGGCTTGTAAAGGCGTTCCTGGGGCGGTCTGATCTTCTGCGCCTGCTCAGTCTAAGGGGGGGGGGGGCATAAAGATGGCGTTTTGCCCACATCCGGGGCGTAGACAGGGGTGTGTTTTTCGGCCTCTGATATCAATAGGTCATCCAAGGGGCGCAGTTGTTGGTACTGCGCACGTCAGGTGGGCAAAACCTGGTTCCAGATCGGTTTTGACTGGTCTTGAGACCCCAGTCTCTTGTTTTTCTTAAGTGAGCTGGAACCAGAAGTATACCTAAATAAGGAGATATCTTAAAGACAGGGGGTTAGTTCCTACATTACCTAATAAGGAAATAGCTTACATGCAAGGAGTTAGTTCTCATATCACATAGGAATGGCAGGTACCACCCATTGCTTATTCAAGATGGTGGGCGTGCCATCGGCCTCAGTGTTTACAGTGAGTATACTCTGCGTGTTTCACCATTGTATATTGTGTGTATTGGCGGTAGATAACTTTTATATTTAGTCTTTCATGTTTACAGATTGGTAGGAACTGTACTCAAGGAGCCTCACTCTCAATTGGACCAGATTTAGATGATGAGATTCAGGACTTTGACCTTATGATGCAATGTCATACTACTACATAAGATGAGTGTATTTTGCATGCAGGAAAAACATGAATCATTGGGGATCAGAAGGCAGACTGTGGCAGGGAGCTTCTAAGATGGCCCCAGTGATCCCTTCTTCTGTGAGTTACAACCTTGTGGAATCCTCTTCTCTTACGTATGGGCTGGACTCAGTCACTTGCTTCTCATAATGATATGTCACTTCCAAAATTAGGTTACAAAGAGACTATGGCTTCCATCTTGTGCACTCTCCCTCACACTCTTACTTTCTCTGATGGAAGTGAGCTGCCCTAAAGAGAGGCTAACACGGCAGAGAACTAAGGGAAGCCTCTGACTAACAGCCAACAAAGAACTGAGATCCTCTATCCAATAGTCCATGAGGAAATGAAACCTACCAAAATCCATGAGAGTGACAGTGGAAGCAGATCATACCTCAGTAGAGCTTTCATGAGATCAAAGCCCTGGCCAACACCTTGACTGCAGCCTTGTGAGACATCTTGAGATCGATATACACTTAAGTCATGCCCAGATTTCTGACCCACAGAAACTGTGAGATAATCAGTGCTGTTGTTTAAAGCTGTTAAGTTTTAGGTAATTTGTCATGCAGCAACAAATAAGTAATACACTGTCCCAGCCTTGCAGCCCTGCAACCTATTCTTCTGGCACCACCAACTGAATGGCAACCCAGTCTCTGACTTCCAAATGCCCAGGATAAGGATTCTGATTGGCCTAGATTGGTTTGGATGTCCATCCCTGGCAGAAACAGCTATGCCTATGGAGGGGACAGAGTCATTTAATACGATCTCAGCCACTGTCCTGTGCGTGGAGGCCAGTTCTTGTTATTGTTGTTAGGTATCGTTGAGTCGGTTCCAACTCATAGCTCATAGTTCTACTCAGAGTAGAACTGCCCCATAGGGTATCCAAGAAGTGACTGGTGGATTTGAACTCCTGACCTTTTGGTTAGCAGCCAAGCTCTTAACCAGATCAGTTCTTAGAGAAGAGGAAATAGGCGAGGAAAAAATGTCCCTCCTAAAAAGAGCTCCCTCCCCATCTAGTTAGGAAGATGAAACAGAGGATTTCATCCCCAAACAGTAAATGATTAACTCTGAGCCCCATTTCTCTATCACCTCAAACACAAAGACTAGAGCTCTGCCTACAGTGACTCTAAGACAACCAGGAAGTTCTTTTTCTAAAATTACTGAGTTTGCTACTTCAAAAAAAAATCCATTCAGCTGGTTGTTGAGTAGAGTGCTGAGAAATAATTGATTGAATTCATTTGTTGATTCAACAAGAAAAAGAAGCAATCCAGGTGTCATACTAGCAAATGAATGTTCCTCTTTGATGGAAGAGAAAGGAAATCTCTAAGATGTTAGTCCTCTATAGGGCATAACTGCACTGTTAAAAATAGGCATCTAGTGATGACTGAGCAAAGGAAATGTCGGAAACATGAAGGTTATTAAGGGCAAAAGATCTCTCTGTGTGCAGGGACACTACAGTTGGATAGTGTTAGGGAAAGAGCTTCTCATTTAGCTCCCTGATAATAAAGTACTGCTAAATATTATACATTCACTAGAATGTGGGCCCCAGCAAATGAAAAGACAAGAAGAAAAATAGCAAAGGTAAGGGGAAACAGGTGAAGAAAAAAACCTCGAAATAGAAAGATCAGAAATTTGCTTCAAGTCTAGAAACAATAAACAATATAACCTAATTTACAGCATTAATTTATGCCTGAGATTTTAAAATGAAATTAAAAAATTAGGGTTAGAGGTTTAAAGAGTAGTGCTGTTACTTCGGTAACAGACTGGGAGTTGGGCACTGAAAAACTATAATCATTACCCTAATATTCCTGCTCTCCCACCAAAAAAAAATTTTTTTTTTCGTTCAGATCTTTGATGCAACCCTATTCTGTCACATCTTCAGGCAGTTCACTGTGATAATACCACCATCACTAGTAATATCAACAACAGCTACTGTTTACTGAGTCCTTGCCAAGTCCTATTGTTGTTGGGTGCCATCGATTCTGACTCATAGCAACCCCATGTGACAGAGTAGAACTAGCCCATACAGTTTTCTAGACGGTAATCTTTATGGGAGCGGATTGCTAGGTCTTCTCTCCCATGGAGCTACTGGGTGAGTTTGAACCACCAAACTTTCAGCTAGCAACCAACCGAGCACTTAACCATTGAGCCACCAGGGCTCCTTCCCTAAGTCCTAAGCACTGAAATAAGCAGCTTTAGTAGGTAACATCATTAATTTTCACAACAATCCTAATCAGCATCATCAATCATAATGTGGATACGTACTACTACTAATCCAATCAGCAGATGAGGAAATTCACCTGAGGCTGAGAGAAATTTACAAAATTTGCCCAAGGATACATACCTGGAAAATGAAAAAGCTAGGATTTGAACTTCAAAGTCCATGAGAGTCTTCCACAAGATTTCATTTACTAAGAACTGATACGCTAGCACTGGGCTAAGAGCTTTGCTTAGGTTATCTCATTAAATTATCACAACAGTCTATAAGGTAGGTTTGACATCCCATTTTACAAAGGAAGAATCTGAGAAAATGCAATGATCACAAGGCTGTTGGGTTCATTAACCCTCCAGCTAAAATCAACCACTATTGAAGTCACTAACATGTGCAAAGAGAATACTTAATAAGAACAAGCTTTGTAGACAATGTGTTCTATGATGATCATAATTAATGAACAATGTGCAAATATCATACAGGGAACCCTTAGTTCCATGAAATACTAAACTCATAGTAAACTATTTCTCTTTTTCTTGTTTCAGAGTTTAAAACAGGCTCCTTCCTGCTGTGTACTCACATTGCCCCCTACACAGTAGCCCTTTTTGAAGTCAGTGGGTATTTCAGGCATAAGCAAGCCAGATGTGGCTGCTGGGTGGAGTAGAAGGCGAAAATCAGCATACAGACTGTTGTGCTTATGTTGTTCCATGTTGACATCTGTCTTAAGTCATCTAGTGCTGCTCTAACAGAAATACCACAAGTGGATGTCTTTAACAAAGAAAAGTTTATTCTCTCACAGCCCAGTAGGCTACAAGTCCTAATTCAGTGCATCAGCTCCAGAAGAAGGCTTTCTCTCTGTGTCAGCTCTGGCGGAAGGTCCTTCTGATGCATCAGTCTTCCCTTGATCTGGGAGCATCTCAACACAGGAACCTCAGGTCCAAAGGACATGCTCTGCTCCCAGCACTGCTTTCTTGGTGATGTGAGGTTCCCACATGTCTCTGCTCACTTCTGTCTTTTATATCTCAAAAGAGATTGGCTTAAGACACTATCCAATCTTGTATACTTCATCAGTATAACTGCCGCTAATCCATCTTATTAGATCATAGTGATTGAATTTACAACACATAAGGAAATCACATCAGATTACAAAATGGTACACAATTATACAATACTGGGAATCATGACCTAGCCAAATTGACAGATGTTTTTGGGGGACACAATTCAATCCATGACAACATCGGATATTCTTATCTGTGTTTACATGCCCCATTCATCTGGTTCAACCAGACAGGCTTTTATTAATATTTTTGGTGGTTTCCATAACAACAAGCATGTGAATATACTTCAGCTATGAAATTGTGACAAGTATTTGGTTGATCACAGTCCGTAAATTGCATCAGAGGGATGATCTCCGAGGTGAAGGGAGATGGAACAAGACATCACCAGATGGACACTTGCTTTGATCTCATTGGGGAAATTTACATAGTGATTTCTCCTGAAAACGTTCCTTTCCTGGGGCTTCCTCTGGAACTTTGGAGCTATTTTACCCTTGGAGAAAAGCCAGTAACTCAACCAAAGACTTTTCATAGACCAAAAATAGCATCCTGAGTTTTCATCCTCCATTTCCACCATTTTCTCCCCCTGGCCTTCTCAGCCCCCTCATTATTCAAGGCATTAATGGGACAAGGTCACATACTGCAAATTGGGTGACCTTCCTTTGCTGTTTTTAGAGCTAGCTTCTTAGGTGACATTCCTTTGGACAGCAAATAATCAAAATGATACTGGATATTGTGATGGGGGAAAGAAGAGGCAACGGTGGACATGGAAGACATGGAAGACAATCTCTGCCATTGAGGGTTCTGTGGCCTTGTTTAAGGTATAAGATGACTGAAGGGATTCCTGAGATGCAGGACTTTTAGTTTTTAAAATCCAGAAAGTCCAGGGCAAACAGGGATGAGCTAGCCACTCTGTGAAGTGAGCCTCGGAAATTCACTTCATCTACATAGACCCTATTTCTCCCAATTCTAAAAATGAATTAAAAATTTTAACTCCTCTGCCTTAATTCACAGTAATCCATGTTCAATAGAAGAACACACACACGCATACATAAAAATTGTTAAAAAGTAGTGCAGAGATGCCAGCCACGTTTGACCATAGAACACTGGCTCCAGAGAAGCAGGGAATTAGAACCCCTTGATGAAACACCTGAATGTCCATGCCCCTAACAGTTTAGCATCTCACTGTGGTGCACCTGCTCTGTTTGAGACAATGGAGTATCATTTAACAAATTGACCCCCTAAAGGTGTCTAAATGATCCCCAGGATATAGCTTACACACTGGGAAAATCCGGCTCAATTATATTGAACAACAAATTTCAAAACTCTCAACACACAGCTGCACGATTAGGGTGAATGAGGTATGATCTGTGAAATATTTTGATTACAAGGGGTTACAACAAAACACAGCAAAGAGGACACCAGATTGAAGAGTTCCATGTAATGCATTGGTTAAGAAGGGGGTGAGAGAGGGTAAGGGGAACAGGCAGGAAAGTCATTCCATGGTGATTTCCAGTCAGAAAAGGATCAGTCATGCCCAAATTGCCCCTTGGGCTTAGGATCATCCATTATTCATTTTCTTTAGAGAAACAGGAGTGTCATGAAAATTACAGATTGGTGTAGGGGAAGGGTGTACTCAAAGAGTCCTCCACAAATTTGGAACATAGTTAGGAGAAGGAACAGCTGAGAGACATCCTGATCAGAGTTTTTGAGATCTTGAATATAGCCATGTTTGTAACCAGAAATACCTCCTAGACCTACTAGTTTTGTGAATCAATAAATTCTTTTATTCAAGTTGGTTTGAGCTAAGTTTTCTGTCACTTGCAACCAAAAGAATCCCAACAATAGACCATCGTTCCAAAACACACCATGACTTTGCTTTCTACTAGTATACTCATTCTAATTGTCTTTTTGTTTGCCTGCCTCAACCACTAGACTAAGAGCTCAGGAGAAGAGCAATTACGTCTTATCTGTCTTTATGTCCCCAATACTTACCTCAGTGCTTGGAACAGTAGTGTCCAATACATGTTTTTTGAATGAATGTTGGGTAACTAACCATCTCTTTTACAAGTGCTCATTTCTTCTCTCTTGGAATCCCTTTTTCCCTCTCACCTTCTTCCCCAGCACAGTTCTTATTCACAGGGTATGGTGGGGGGGCGGGGGGGGCAGAGCACAATCCTGGAATTTGAAAGAATTGAATTGTAGTAGTGGTTCTGCATTTTTCTAGATATAACCTTAGATGATTCTCATACCTCTCTTTGGCCTCAATATCTTCATCTGTAAAATGAGCAATATCTGAAATCCTCTAAGGGAATACCTTCCATGAATCTAATATCTGCTAAATTATTAATCTGAAACTAAAGCAGTGACTATTACAAGCTAAGCTATGCGTTTTCTTTGGAATAGCTGCATTTTAATAGATAATTTCCAAAGACTGAGCAAACCTTAAAAGATTAAGGAAATGATGCTAACAATGATGGAATGATAAACTATAGAGAGATGCTTATCTAATAAATATGCCCAGTTTAGTGGCCTCATGTATCATTCTTGGAATTTGCTATTGAAACCATTATTGGAAACATAAACCAGAACTTGTCTAAAACTCACGGGTTGGATAAATGGCTGATTCCATTTAAGTCGTGTGATAAGTGGCATTAACACTGTGGCCCCAAGCCCAAGAGGAAAGCATCTGTTACAAGTAAAACATGTAGGGGCCCAGTGAAGAAAAGAGGCTAAACGATGTCTCTTAACACTTACCAAAAAAATAAATAAGAACTAGCTTAATGCCCACTTGGGAGATTGTCATAGGCCTCAAGCTTCTTTTATTACAAGTGCCTTTTTTTCCTGGTGGTATGAACTGAAATTATTTTAGGCTGAATATTCCTCAAAGGTAAAGCCATGGAAGAATTTCAAGAGAAGAGCCATTGAAAGGGACATACATAATGAATCTGGTGTCCCCAGCCCCCACCTACCCACCCAATCTGAGACCTGATGGAGTCCACCTTTGTTTCAACTAAGCCCAGAGGCCATGCCTAGAGGAGTAGAGGCAAGTGGAGGCAGAGAGGATCATCACAATTGTTCAGGCTCTTGGTAACCCTACTGCTTTCCTAGGGGGTAAGAAAAGGGTGGCTATTGGGGGGGGGGGGGGGGAGAAGAGAGAGCAAGAGAGATTTATTCAAATTATCCAGGCAATATTACTATACAATTTGTAAGCTTTCCTTCTTAATAGACAACTGACGCAACTAGGAGATTTCCAGTAACAGATACAAGGTCCAGGCCAAGTACAGGACCGTCCATGATAATGACTTTTTAAAACTCCATGGAGGAATTACTGGTTCCCCAAAAACTTTCCCCACCAGGCCCACTGGATGAGGCTTGATGTGCCATTAAAACTTCAGCCACTTGGTTTAAGACCTTAATTTCTGTTATAAAGCATGTACTTCTAAGAAGGTAACATTTTATGCCAGTACCAGGTATGTTAAACTGCAGGTGAATGAGATCCTATCCTTTCCTGAAATGGCTTTGATAGGTGAGACAAGTCAGGAAGGAAGAAGGAGGCAAAGGAAGAATAGAAGTGAGAGAGAAAGAGTGATAATGAATGAACCTGTGCACAAAAGGAAAGAGAAAGCTAAGATTATTACCTTCATAACTTTGCAAAAAAAAAAAAAATGTCCTGGTAGAGTGAAATTAAAATTCTTAAATATGACTCTTTGAGAGTATCTACAAATTAGCACCTACAAATCAACTAAGAATTATCCCTGGGGAATTCTCTATAGCTCATGGAAAGAAAGCCTGCGTTAGAATAGCAGGTATTACTCCTTCCATCTTCAAACATCACCAGAATAATCCTAATTTCTGAACTAGCCACTCTTTTCTTCCACACAGGTATAATCTGGGATTATTTTAAAGAGAATTAAGCATTTCCCTGCAAATGTTGCCCCTCTGAGACAAACTGTTGAAGGCTACAGTTCATTGCTCCACACTTTGCAGTTCTTGGCTACTAGGATCAGGCTTTTCATACTGCAGCTTCTAAAGAAAGAACCTCAGAAAAGAAACACATTAGCCAAATTCTTAAATTTGCTGTGGGAAGGATTGCCAACTTTCTCTTGGGGTAAGCCCGCCCTCTGGTGGTAAATGTCTGTATTATAAACTAATAGCTCATTTTCTGGAGGTATGCTGTCTCCGGACTGGGCTTAACCCATAAATTCTTCTAGATGGAAAAGTACTCCACATCTCTCTTGGTAGCGAAAAAATCCACTGAACTTGAAGTTATAAGATATAAGTTCAGGACCTTGCTCCTTGCTCCTAGCATGTGGGCTTGCTGTAGTCACTGCTCTCAGACTTACTTCCTCTATTAAAAAGAGAAAAACAATGTCAACACAAGGATCAAATGAAAATACCTGCTACTAAGTAAAGCACTGTGTACATTAAATATAAGAAAAACTATTACTCTACCAGATATAGGCAGACATTAGATCCAAATACAAAGTTCTTAAGATTGTATTCTTATCCTGATAGCCCCTACATGCTTTATGTATGTTACCCTTATGAATCTCTTACATCAATATTTTCCTTCCACATGCCTGGCTGTGACATTCATCTAGTCCCTCATCACTTCAAGTCCATTTACTACTACAGTCTGGTGCTCCTGCCTCCCTCTTCCCCTCCAAACCATCTTGCCAACTACTTACAACCAGCCTCCTTAAGTCCACTCTTTCTTCCCTCCCATGTACTTTCTGCATCACACACCAGAGTCATCTTTAAAAATGTGAACCAGAGTACATCAGTCCCTTATTTAAAATTTCCAATAGTTTCCTTACTTGCTTGCAAGGCATGCTTATACTGGCTTACAAAGTCCTACTCCTTGAATCTGGTCTCATTCCTCTCTACCTGGCCCACCCTGCTTCACTTCTTTTTTCTATGTCTCTAACATGCCAGGCTCATTTGCACCTTAAAGAATTCTCTTACTCCTGCTCTTCACATAGGTAGCTTCTTATCATTCCAACCTCAGATTAAAAGTTGCCTTTTTTCTAATTACCCTTCTAAAGAAACCACTTTGAAACAATTTCAAACTTACAAAAACTATAATATATATAACTCCCATACACCTGTCACTAAGAGACTCCATTCAGTTTTCCCCAATTATTCTAAGAATGTCCTTTATAGTGAAGAAGCCAATCCAGTGCCCTGTGTGGCACTGAAGTATCTAGTCTCTCTTACCTCTTTCAATCAAAAATACTTCCTCAGCCTTTCCTTAACTTTCATGGCCTTGATGTTTTTTAAGATTATAGGTCAGTCATTGTGTAGAATCAACCTCAATATGGATTTATCATATATTTCCCCCTCCTCAGGTTCACATTATGTATTTTTGGCCAGAATATGAATGCGCTATTCTTTTCATGGCATATGATGTCAGTTTCTCCTGTTACTGGAGGTGTTAATTTTGATCACTTTATTAAGATGGTGTCTTCTAGCTTCCTCTACAGTAAAGTTACTTCTTCCTCTCTTTGAAATCAATACTCTGTAGAGGGAGATAATTTGAGACTATGTAAAGTCTCATTTCTTAATCCAATTTCATGCACTAGTTCATTGATGTTTCTTGCCTAAATTAGTTATTCATCTGATGGTTGCCAATGATGACTGCCTAACACCAACATCTCTTCTACATTTATGAGAAACTTGTCTTTCTGCTATAAGAAAGAGACTTCTCATCTTCCCATTTATTTATTCATTTATTTATATATATCAATATATATCAATGTGGACTCACATGTTCCTGTTTTATTGAGTAGGTTGTAGTAGATAACTAATCATTATTTATTTTGATGCTCAACTTATCCCAGATTTGACTTGTGGAATCCCTTCAAACTGGCTTCTGTATCCTTGCCATATCCTCATCAGTCTTGGAGCATTTTCTTTCTTTCTGGCACAATTTCCAGGCTCATCGTAACTTTCCCTTCCAAGCCCTAGAATCAGCCATTTCTCCAAGGTGCACTGATTCCTTTCAGTGGAGAGTGATGTGTGAAAACCAAAATTTAGACTCTAGATGTGATTACTGCTACTAGAGTATTGCCATTCCCAATCCCTTTCAGTAGATAAAACTAGAAAATGTATACACTATGCACATGTATACACACATATATATGCATATACATACATATATCTATACACATATGTATATGTAAATACACACATATATATACACAAATATGCACATTCATACTATATATATGTATATATGTATTTATATTATACTACAGTAAAACCTGCAAAAGCCAGAAGCTGTTTAAGGGGAAAAGCTGTCAGAGAAGGAAAACTCAAATATTT
The DNA here is from genome assembly GCA_030035585.1 of Dugong dugon. NCBI lineage: Eukaryota > Metazoa > Chordata > Mammalia > Sirenia > Dugongidae > Dugong > Dugong dugon. The sequence goes on along the minus strand of CM057469.1, from coordinate 38,534,632 downwards.
TCCACTAATAGAGAGTGATAGAATAGTGGTAAGAATGCACCCTGTCAAAGATGGAAACTTGCGAGACCTGGAAAAACAGGGCAGTCTCACCAACTTCTGGCTCTCACAGGTATCACTGTATATATATCATATATATAATATATATGCATGAGTTTACAATAATACTTCGAATTCTAACCCAATACCACAGGGTACATCTCATTCCAGCTTTGCCCCACTCTATACTTTTATCCTCCTTCTTTGACAATGAGAAACCCATTTTCCCAAACTTCCATTTTATAGTTAATCTCCCAACCCTGATAGGCTGCTGGCCCCCTCTGGCCAGGACCCTGACCCCTACTTGGGCCTACCTGCCTGGTCTGCTTCAGTGCTGTACTCACATACATTATCCTATTTTAATTTTATGACACGTACTTAATTTTAGTCTATCCTTAATAAAAGGTAAGGGTATCCCCAGCACCTAACATAATTTTTGGAGTATAATAGATCCCCTATAACTATTTGTTAAATGAATTAATGAGCTTCTGCCTGCATACTGCATATGCAGATTCATGAAATGAATATTAGTTGGGGGACTGTGAATGGTGGGAGAAGGAGGAGGTGGCAAATCAGTTATAAGTGGCACTGAAGCAGGTCTGGAAGCCCAAATTCCAGAAGAGTGAGCAGGTGCTGTGCTTTCAGGGACCTCATCTTTATGAAACTAAGTATGGAAAGATCACCATAGAGGAGAAGTGAAAATTGTTATACACTACGGTGGTTGAAATAAAAAGGATAAATGTGTTCTTAGAAAGCAGGGTTCTCAAAGACAAGGACACCAATCTGCAGAAAGAGAACTTCTAGAGTCAATCAGGAAAAATATGCAGAGGGAAGCCCCTAGAAAGGAAGACATCCAGTCTACAAAAGAAAAATGAAAAAAAAGAAAAGAAAGCATGCAGACTTTTTGAAAACCTGAAGGAACAGCAAGGAGAAGACTTCTAGGAGTAATTTAATGCCCCCAAGGGCTGGTTTCATCATTTCAAATGCAGAAGTGGCTTATGTAATGGGCATTTAACTGGAGAAGGAGGAAGCACCAATGTTGAAGCTTCCGAAAAATTCAAGGATGGGCTGGACAAGGTGACACAAGATGAATATCTACCAGAGCAGATTTTCAAAATAGATGAAACAGCCTTGTTTAGGAAAAGGATGCCAGAATGGACTTAAATTCATGAAGAGGTGAAGTCAATGCCTGGTTTCAAGACATTTAAAGACAGAATTACCCTGCTGTTTGGAGGAAATGCTACTGGATTTAAATTAAAACCTTTTCTTGTTTATCATTCTGAAAACCCCTAAGCATTCAAAAACATTGACAAAAATAAGCTGCCAGTCTACTACAAAAGTAACTCCAAGACCTGGATGATGACTGTGTCATTTGAAGACTGGTTTTTAAATTGTTTCATCCCAGAAGTGAGTGTCTATTGCTTTGAAAAGAGCATTCTTTCCAGATTCTGCTACTACTTGATAATGCCCCAGGACATCTTCCTCAAGTAGATGATCTAAATCAAGATGTGAAAGTGGTATATCTACCTCCCAATATGACAGCGTGATTCAGCCTATGGTTCAGGGTGCAATCACCACTTTCAAGGCATACTACCTATAGAGTACATTTGCTCAGGCAATGGCTGCAACAGATGGAGGTATGCTAACATAATGTGATTTCTGGAAGAATTATAATATTCTTCAGTGTATCTGGAACATTACATCTTCCTGGGAGGAGGTTACAGGGAAATGCATGCAAGGAATTTGGAAAAAATTCCTGAGTTATGAGAACATGCTTCAAGCATTTAATCAGGATAATATGATAAAAGAGATGAGTAGAAAAATCATCCATATGGCAAGAATGCTGAATTTAGAACTTGATATTGCTGATGTGGAACAGTTCATAGACCACAAAGAAGGAGAACTGACAGATCAGAACTTAATGGATTTTAAAGGGGAAAAGAATGCTAAAGAAGAAAGAAAGAATGAAGAAGAAGAAGAAGGAAAGAAAGTATCAAAAAAATTTACAGTGAAAGTATTAGCCGAAGTTTTTTTCTAAACTAAATCAGGGGCTTCATTGCTTGAAAACACGGACACAAACTTTGATCCCTCTGCTAAAGTTGGTAGGAAGATTCGGGAAGCAGTGAGATGTTACCACAAAACATACGAAGAAAAAAAGAAAAGGACTGTACAGACAACTCTCACTAATTTTATGACTAGAAATGCTATCCCCATTCCCAGGAATAATCTAGATGATGCAGGACCTTCCACAAGTGGAGTTATTACTGTAACTGACAAAATACCAACGTCATCCAACTCTTCATCGTTGGAGTAAATTTTTATGATTTGTGTATTTTTTACGTACCTTTGTGTCTTAGTCATCTAGTGCTGCTATAACAGAAACACCACAAGTGGATGGTTTTCATGAAGAGAAGTTTATTTCCTCACAGTCAAAGTAGGCTAAAAGTTCAAATTCAGGGCGTCAGCTCCAGGGGAAGTCTTTCTCTGTCTGTTGGCCTTCTCATCAGTGTTCCCCTGGACTAGGAGCTTCTCAGCACAGGGACCTGGTCCAAAGGACACGCTCTGCTCCCGACACTGCTTGCTTGATGGTATGAGGTCCCCCTGTCTCACCGCTCACTTCTGTCTTCTATATCTCAAGAGATTGCCTCAGGACACAATCCAGTCTTGTAGATCAGGTCCTGCCTTACTAACACAACTGCCACCCATCCTCCCTCATTAACATCATAGAGGCAGGTTTACAACATACAGGAAAATCACACAGTACCAGGAATCATGGCCCAGCCAAACTGGTATACACATTTTTTGGGGGGACATAATTCAAACCATGACATTCCACTCTTTGGCCCCCAAAAAGATCACATCCTTGCAACATGAAAAACATATTCACCCCATCATATCATAGCAAAAGTCTTAACTCCAAGTCCAAAATCCAAAAATTCCTCTTCATCTGTGAAATCTAGAATACAAGTTATCTGCTTCCAAAGGTACAATGGCAGAACAGACACAAGCTATACATTTCCATTACAAATGTGAGAAACTAGAGGAAAAGAAGTGATAACAGGCATGAAGCAAGTCAGCAGAACACATTACATTAGCTCTCAAGTCTTTGAAAATAATCTTCTGTTCTCTGAGACAATTTACACAATAGCCCTGCCCTCCAGACCCTAGGTATCGGCCACAGTCTCTGGATTTTAAGTGGAGGCCCCTCGGCCCTGGGCTTCAGCTCGGCCTTCCAGGCCCGCTGGGACAGCAACTCTGCTTCCTTGGCTGTAGGCGCACCATTCGCCTAGTCCATCGGAGTGACAACTCCACCCTTAGAAACACCAGAGGCCATGGCTCCACCCTTTGAAACCCCTGAGGTCACGGCCATACCTTTTGAGACTGAAGCAGCTGGGCTTCTTGTGTCCCTTGTCTCTTCAGCTTCTGCTTCCTATGGCCTCTTGGCCCTCGGACCTCATGCCGGCATCTGCCCTGCTGGGGTAAGTGTTCCAAAGCTCTGTAGCTCCACCGGTAAGTGCCTGGAGGCACCCCACTCTGCCAGGAAGCCTCCTGCACACAGGAACTCAGCTCCCTTGCTTCCATGGGTGGGCAAGCCTAGCTCCACTGATAAGTGTCCGGAGGCACCCCACTCCGCCAGGAAGCCTCCCGGCACAGACACTCAGCTGTCTCGCTCCGTGGGTCGGCTCCAGTGCCATCTCGCACTGGTCTCCTGGTTCTGCTGCTGTTGGTTCTCTGCTGCTGCCATATGTCTATCCATTCACAGTTTTAAAACCGCTTCCACATTGCAGGTATCTGTTAGAGCAGCACCCTACTCTCTCGGTACCAGAATCTGTCTTAGTTATCTAGTGCTGCCATAACAGAAATACCACAAGTGGATGGTTTTAATGAAGAGAAGTTTATTTCCTCACAATCAAAGTAGGATAAAAGTCCAAATTCAGGGCGTCAGCTCCAGGGGAAGTCTTTCTCTCTCTGTTGGCCTTCTCATCAGTGTTCCCCTGGACTAGGAGCTTCTCAGCACAGGTACCCTGGTCCAAAGGACACGCTCTGCTCCCGGCACTGCTTTCTTGATGGTATGAGGTCCCCCTGTCTCACCGCTCACTTCTGTCTTCTATATCTCAAGAGATTGCCTCAGGACACAATCCAGTCTTTTAGATCAGGTCCTGCCTTACTAACACAACTGCCACCCATCCTCCCTCATTAACATCATAGAGGCAGGTTTACAACATACAGGAAAATCACACAGTACCAGGAATCATGGCCCAGCCAAACTGATATACACATTTTTTGGGGGGGACATAATTCAAACCATGACACTATGTATGTATTAAAATATATCTGTAAGTTTATGTGTAATGTTTCCAACCCCCAAAGACAAATAAATATCATATTTATAAAGATACTGATAATAAAAGGCAGTAATAATGAAAACTAAAGAAAAAAAGAGGTATTCGACTTATGTCAGAACTGACTTACAATGGTGTCGTCAGAACTGAACCCTGTCATAAATCAGGGATTACCTGTATATAAAACTTTTACAACTTAACAACAAAAAGACAAACAACTCATTCAAAAGATGGACAAATGCCTCACATCATACACAAAAACAAATTCAAAATGCATTAAAGACCTAAATGTTCAAACTAAAACCTTAAAATTCTTAGAAGAAAATGCATGGGCAAGGCTGTCAGTCCTAACTTTTAACAATGGATTATCTAATATAATAACAAAAGCACTAACAGCAAAAGACAAACTAAATAAATGGGACTTCATAAAAATTAAAAACTTGTGCTCATCAAAAGACTTTACCAAAAAAGTGAAAAGATAAGCTACTAACTGGGAGAATACCTTCAGAAAACATATATCCAAAATGTATATAAAACTTTCACAGTTTAACAACAAAAAGACATAATCCAATTAAAAAATGGGCAAAGGACTTGAATCGACATTTCACCAAAGAGAACATTCAAATGGCCACCAAACACATGAAAGATGTCCAACATCATAAGTCATTAGAGAAATGCAAATTAAAACCACAAAGAGACAACAAAGTTTATTAAGAAAATGTTCTGCATCCCACTTTGGTGAGCAGCATCTGGGGTCTTAAAAGCTTGCGAGCAGCCATCTAAGATGCATGAATTGGTCCCAACCCACTTGCGGTAAAGGAGAATGAAGAACACCAAAGACACAAGGAAAATATTAGCCCTAGAGACAAAAGGGCCACATAAACCAGAGACTCCATCAGCCTGAGACCAGAAAAACTAGATGGTGCCCAGCTACCATCAATGACCGCCCTGACAGGGAACACAACAGAGAGTCCTGGATGGAGCAGGAGAAAAGTGCAGAGCAGAACTCAAATTCACATAAAAAGACCAGACTTAATGGTCTGACTGAGACTGGAGGAACCCCTGAAGCCATGGCCCCCAGATGCTCTGCTAACCAAAAACTACAACCATTCCCAAGACCACTCTTTAGACAAAGATTAAACTGGACTATAAAACATAAAATAATACTCGTGAAGAGTATGCTTCTTAGCTCAATCAGATACACGAGACTAAACAGGTGGCTCCTGTCCAGACGCAGGATGAGAAGGCAGGACAGGACAGGAACTGGTTGAATTGATACAAGAAACCCAGGGTGGAAATGAGGAGTGTGCTGTCATATTATAGGGATTGCAACAAATATCACATAATAGTATGTGTATAAATTTTTGTATGAGAAATTAACTTGAGCTATAAACTTTCACCTAAAGCACAATAAAAATAATAACGATAAAGTATAGCTTTTGAAAAAATCACACACACAATGAAATACCATTTCACTGCCACTAGGAGGGCTAAGATTAAAAACAAACAAAAAAGAAACACAAAATAACAAATGTTGGGAAATTGGAACCCTTATCCATTGCTAGTGAGAATGCAAAATGGTACTGCCATTGTGGGCAACAATGTGGTGGTTCCTCAAAAAACTAAAAATAAAACTACCATATGACCAGCAATTCCACTCCTAGGTATACACCCAAAAGAAATAAAAGCAGAGACACAAACATATTTGTATACCAATGTTCATTGCAGCACTATTCACAATAGTCAAAAGGTGGGAACAACCTAAAAGTCCATCAACAGACAAATGGATAAACAAAATGAAGTACATACAATGGAATAATACTCATTCAGTAAGAGAAATGAAGTCCTGATACATGCTACAATATGGATGGAGCCTGAAGACATTATGCTGAGTGAAATAAGTCAATCACAAAAGGACAAATACTGTATGAACTCATTTATATAAAAAGACAAGAAAAGGCAAACATATAGAGACCAAAGTTTATTAGTGGTTTCCAGGGACGGAAGGGAGCAGGGGAGAAGGGGGTATTGCTTATGGAGCACTGAGTTTCAGTTTACAGTGGTGGAAAAATTGCATTGATTAGGGGTAGGGTTGCACAGTCTATTAATGTAATTGTTATCAATAAGTTGTACACCTATAAAAGTTGAATTGGCAAAAGTTGTATGATAGATATTGTTATGGATTGAATTGTGCCCCCCCAAAATGTGTGTCAACTTGGCTAGGCCATGGTTCCCAGTATTGTGAGATTGTCCACCATTTTGTGACCTGGTATGATTTTCCTATGTGTAGTAAATCCTGTCTATATGATGTTAATGAGGCAGGATTAGATGCAGTTATGTAAATAAGGCAGGACTCAATCTATAAGATTAGGTTGTGTCTTCAGTCAATCTCTTCTGAGATATAAAAGAGAGAAGGAAGCAGAGAGACAGAGGAACTTCATACCATCAAGAAAGTAGTGCCAGGAGCAGAATGTGTCCTTTGGACCCAGGGTCCCTGCGCTGAGAAGCTCCTAGACAAGGGAAGATTGATAAAAAGGACCTTCCTCCAGAGCTGACAGAGAAAGCCTTACCTTGGGGCTAGCACCCGAATTCAGACTTCTAGCCTACTGGACTCAGAGAGAATAAATTTCTTTGTTAAAGCCATCCACTTGTGGTATTTCTGTTATAGCAGCACTAGATAACTAAGACAGATATATTTACAACAACAACAAAAGAGTAGCTGCTGAGGCTTTCAACCAAATCCCAAAATTCATGGGATTTGGTTCCTTGGTTTGAAGGTTTAGGGTTATGGTTTCATGGGACATTCCAGTTAATTGGTCTAATGTTGTGTTTAGCACTTTTGTTCTACCTCCTAGTTCATTGCATAGTGCCATAGAGTCTTAAAAGCTTGCAAGGGCCATCCAAGGTACAAGAACTGGTCTCAGGGAACCCAAGGTTGAGTAAGGATATTGTTGATGTGTTGTGAGATTGTTAACCATTGTCATAGGGCAACATTTGTAGTAACTGTTAAATGAGAAACTATTTTGTTCTGTAAGCCTTCATCTTAAGTGAGAATAACAGCACAATTCGAAGAGTGTAGTCAATGTCACTGAACTGTGCATGTAGAAATTTTTGAAATGGTGTATCTTTGGCTATGTGTATTTCCACCAAAAAAAAAAAAAAGAGGTTGAGAAGTTAGAGGGTTGATATGTTGTGGGGTTGTTAACCAATGTTATAAAACAACATGTGTACTTCTGTTTCATGAGAAACTATTTGTTCTGTAAGCCTTCACCTGAAGTACAATAAAAAATAAATAAATAAAATGAAATAAAAAAAGAATTGGTCTCTATTCACCTACAGCAACAGAGGAAAAAGGAGAGTCGGAAATATGAGGATCAAATGTAATGTGTGGCTAATTGCCTCCATGAACAACTGCTCCCTTTGCCATGAGACCAGGACAGAATGATGCCTGGCTACCATTAATGAACATTTTGATCAAAGATACTATAGACAAATCCTGATAAAAAGGGGGGAAATGCAGAACAGAATTTCAAATTCTCATGGATTCTAGAATTTCTGGAGCCACTGAGGCTGGGTGAACCCCTGAAACTATTGCCCTGAGATAATATTTAAACCTTAAACCAAAAATTTCCCCTGAAGTCTTTTTAAAACTAAACGATAGTTTAGCTTAACTAGTAAAGAATGTCTGCCTTGCCTAGTAAAGAATGTCTGCCTTGAGCATTGTTCTCTTTTAAGATCTATCTATGGGGGACCAAATTTCCCACATATCTATCTGTATGGGATCAAAAAGCAAGAGAGGACCAAAATGGAGGTAAGAAGACTCTGAAACTTGCTCTTGAATGTAAAGTAGCTAAAGCGAATAGAAGAAATGATGAAGTAAAAAGAGCTGTGTCTTAGTTGTCTAGTACTGTTATAACAGAAATACCACAAGTGGATGGTTTTAATGAAGAGAAGTTTATTTCCTCACAGTCAAAGTAGGCTAAAAGTCCAAATTCAGGGCGTCAGCTCCAGGGGAAGTCTTTCTCTCTCTGTTGGCCTTCTCATCAGTGTTCCCCTGGACTAGGAGCTTCTCAGCACAGGGACCCTGGTCCAAAGGACGCACTCTGCTCCCGGCACTGCTTGCTTGATGGTATGAGGTCCCCCTGTCTCACCGCTCACTTCTGTCTTTTATATCTCAAGAGACTGCCTCAGGACACAATCCAGTCTTGTAGATCAGGTCCTGGCCTTGCTAACACAACTGCCACCCATCCTCCCTCATTAACATCATAGAGGCAGGTTTACAACATACAGGAAAATCACACAGTACCAGGAATCATGGCCTAGCCAAATTGATACACACATTTTTTGGGGAACATAATTCAAACCATGACAAGCTGAATAGAAGATTTCAAAGGGTGGCTCTAGAAGACAAGGAAAGTATTATAGTGAAACGTGCAAAGACCTGGAGTTAGAAAATGAAAAGGGAAGAACTTGCTCGGCATTTCTCAAGCTGAAGGAACTGAAGAAAAAATTCAAGCCTCGAGTTGCAATATTGAAGGATTCTATAGGCAAAATACTGAATGATGCAGGAGGCATCAAAAGAAGATGGAAAGGACTTCTGGTCAATATGGCGCTTTAGGTACGCACACTGTAATGACCCCCAGGCAACAAAGACTCGAGAAACTAGGTAGAACAGACACAAAAAATGACCTTGAATCCCAGAGCATCAGAGAGTTGAAGAAACAGACTAAGCACCAATTGGAAGGAGAGACAGAAATGAGCCCAGCAGGAGAACAGAGATTCACGGATTGACAGGGACCTGCCTGCCTGCGTAAAACAAGCAGCATGATCATTTTGGGATGGCACTGAACAACGGGAGTGAGGAACCCAGGAAAACAACCACAGAGTACAGCCAGTGGTAGAGCTTCTGGGCAAACAACTCCAGAAAGAAATGACAAGGTGGGCAGGACATGGCCAGGGACAGGGCACTCCTGGGGTGGGGGGGATCCACAGAAGTGGTATAGCTTTGAAACTAGGGAACCACGGGGAAGTGCCTCTAAAGCAAGCAAAACAGACTGTTATCTGAGCCTTAGAGAGGGAGACAGTGTAGACAGGGAGTGAACAATTATGGAGGAGTAAAGGGGAGAAACAAATGAGTGAGTGAAAGCTCTATCCCTTCTGGTGAATGCAAAAAGGGAGGGAGCTAGATATTAGAGCTAGATATCAGTGCGGGGACTGCTTGTTGCTGGAGGCACCTGGCCATTTATATGGGAGCCACCCAGGGAAAAGTCAACCTACAGAGTAACAACTGAGCTCCCCACCCCCAGAACCAGCCTTGTGCAAGCAGTAACCTCACGTGCCATCTGCATTAGTGTGTGCCCTGAGATGCAGGCAGAGTCAAGGTGCACAAACCCAACCCCACCCATCACCCCCTTTAGGAGGCACAGGAGGCCCGCACTGATGCCCAAGCCCAGCCACCCCCTCACTCCCTCCATGAGACATAGGCCGCTTGCACGTGCATTTGCAAGCCCTGCCCCACCCGCCTCCCCCTCCCAGAGGTGCAGGCTGCTCACACTTGCACTCACAAGCCCATCCATGCCCATCATCTCTTCCCTGATATGCAGGAGGCCTTAGCTAATGTAGGCAAGCCTGGCCATGGCTGCTATCCCTCACTGAGGAATAGGTGGCCCACACTAAAGGGCACAAGCCTAACCATGACAACCACCCCCTCCCTGAGACACAAGAGGATCTAGCTGATGTGTGCAAGCCTGCGCACATCCATCACTTCTCCCTGAGATGCAGGGGCCTCTGCTAATGGATAAAAGCCTGGCCATGCCCACCACCCCTTAGGTGAGGTACAGGCAGCTTGTACTTGAGCATGCAAGTGTGGTCACACTCACCACCCCCCTCCCTGAGGTGTAAGTACTCACACTTGCACACTAAATCTTGGCCCCTCCCTGAGGCACAAGTGACTCAAATTTCTGTGCACAAGCCTAGCCCACCCACCCAGTGACCAGTGAAACTTGCACCCTTACCCCACCTGCCAACCATGGTGCACACACATAGCACTCAATCCAGCAACCAGTGAGAACTCTCTTTGCACCCATGCACCAGTGATCAGCCAGACAGACACATCACCTCATCAGCAATACCTGTCACATCCTGACAGGTGCCACTTGCACCTCTGCCAAACAATGAGCAGGAGATCCTAGTTCCACCATCCAACATCCACCCGGTTGCACCATCACACATCCCATCACCAAACAGTTCCTACAGGCTATCTGCACTTGCACTGAGACCTCTTGATACCCCATCACCTACTGAGACATGAATTCATGCATGAACAGCTGGCCTACCCCATCCATTTGGATAACACTCCCTCATAGTGAATACAGGGACATCCTGACTTGACCTCCAGAGAACATAGTAACTGCTACCACCAACCTGGAAGGACCCCATAGTCCCAGAAGAGCTGTGGAGGGACCCTAACCACCCAACACCTGTCACCCACTATCAGGGAAAGAATCTGCTCTGCCACCTCTACTCAATCCAGTAAGGGAAGACATATGAGCCTAACCACAGAGGATTCACATGTGAGCGAGACCCACCATACCCACTAAGGAAAGGAAATCACGCCCAGCCAACAGACACCACCAAAGTCACACATAGACCAGAACCACAAAATAACAACAATTAAAATAATACAAAGGAAGAAAGATATTCTGAAGAGAAAGAGAAGAAACAAAGCTCTGGATACATCAAAACAAATTAGAAAAAAAAAAAACAGAATAAAACAAACGTACATACATTCACTAAAGAAATAAATAAACATGTTAATGCCTCATAGACAGCAGACAAATCATATGAACAAACAGGATAAGATGCCTCAAACAAGTGAGCAAAATAAAGGGTCAGAAAGCCTTCCTGAGGAAGAAATGATAATAGAACTACCTGATAAAGAATTTGAAAGACTTATATATAGGATTCTCAAAGAGATCAAGGGAAACACAGACAAAATCATAGAAGAATTAAGGAAAACAAAACAAGAACAAAATGACAAAATAAGTAGACAATTAGAATACATACAAAAACATCAATTAGAAATCCAGAAGATTAACAATAAAATATCAGAAATAGATAACTTAATGGAAGGACATAGAAGTAGAATTGAAGCAACAGAGGAAAGAAATAGTGAAATACAGGACAAATTCCTTGATACTAATCTGTTTGAGGAATGGTCCCAAAAAAGAATAAAGAAAATTGAAGAAAGCCTGAGTTATGTGGGACACTATCAAGAGGAAGAATTTACATGTAATGGAATTCCAGAATAGGAGGAGAGAAAAAAAAAAAGAACAGAGAGAGCTTTTGAAGATTTACTGACAGAAAAGTTACTGTGGTCTTTAAGGTTGTGTGTCATCTTCGCTGGGCCATGATTCTCAGTGGTTTGGCAGTTATAATGTAGTCTGGCAGTCGTATGATGTTGTAATCAGTTCCATGATGAGGTTAGATATAATGTGATCACCTCCATGATGGGATCTGCTGTGAGTAGCCAGTCAGTTGAAAGGGAGTTTCCTTGGGCATGTGGCCTGCATCGAATTGGACATTTTGGAAAGGCTCTTGGGCTTTTTTGCTTGCTCTGGATCATGCAGCTGGCTCCTGTTCATCTGACCTCTGCTTCTTGGGACTTCAGCTAGCAGCTTACCTGTGATCTTGTCTGCTGATCTTGGTTTTCATCCATCTTCACAGCCTGTGAGCAAGAGCCCTACTCTCTGACTTACCAATCTTGGGTTCTCCAGCCCCTGTGGCTACGTGAATCAAGAGAAGCATCTATCCTGACTCAAAGACTTGGGACATTCCAGCCTCTACAACCACATGAGTCATTTCTTTTATATAAATTCTCTCTCTCTTTCTCGCTCTCTCTCTATTTATATATATATATGTATACACTTTACTGATTTTGCTTCTCTAAAGAACCCAGCCTAAGACACTTCCCTAATATCATGAAAGACTAGAATTCTTCCGTTCAAGAAGCTCAGCAAACCCCATACCAGATAGACCGTAAAACAAAGACACCAAGACATATCGTAATCAAAATTTCCAAAATCAAAGACAAAAAAGAATTCTGAGAGCAACTTGTGAAAAACAAAATATCACCTATAATGGGGCATCAGTAAGACTAAGCTCTGATTTCTTGGCAGAAACCATGCAGGCAAGAAGGTAGTGGGGTGACGTATATAAAACCCTGAAAGAAGAGAATTGCCAACCAAGAATCACATATCCAGCAAAATTGTCTATCAAATATGATGACAAAATAAGGACATTCCCAGATAAATAGAAATTAAGGGAATTTGTAAAAACCAGACCAACTTTACAAGAAATATTAAAGGGAGTCCTTCAGACAGAGAACCAATGACATCAAAAACAGCCTGAGATTAAGACACATGACAGCATCACCCAGATACCAACCCAGACAAAGAATTCTCAAGTGTAAAATAAAGCTGCAAAACTGAAAACAGGGAACCAGAGATGTCAGTCTGTAAATGATGACAATTTAAAAAAAAAGAGAAGGGGGAATAAATGGCATAGTTATAGAATTTCCATATGAAGAGAAAGCCAAGGCAATATTAAGATAGACTATTTTAAACTTAGGAAAAGAAAGATAAATTTCAGAGTAGCCACAAAGAAAATTAATAAATCTACTCACTGAAATAAAGAAGAAAATTAAAAAGACTCAGCAAACCTAAAATCAACAACAGCAAAGAAAATAAAAAGAAAATCCATAAACAAAAATAACTAAGCACAGAAAATTAAGTAGAACAAAGAAACCATTAACACCACAATAAAAAGCATAACAAAATGGTAACAGTTAATTCATACCTATCAATAATTATACTGAATGTAAGTTGTTTAAATGCACCAGTCAAGAGACAGAGAGTGACAAATTGGATAAAAAAATTATCCATCAATACGTTGCCTACAAGAGACACACTTTAGACACAAAGACATAAATAGGTTAAAAATCAAAGGATGGAAAAAATATATATCACACAAGCAGTAACCAAAAGACAGCAGGTGTGGCAATAATAATCCCTGATAAAATAGACTGTAAGTCAAAATCCATTATTAGAGACAAGGAAGGGCATTATATAATGATAAAGGATCAATCCACCAAGAGGACATAACCATAATATTTATGCACCCAATGACAGAGCTCCAAAATACATAAAACAAACTCTAACAGAATTGAAAAGAGAAATAGATAGCTCTACAATAATAGGAGGAGACTTTAGCACTCCACTTTCTATGATGGACAGAACATCTAGAAAGAAACTCAACAAAAATACAGAAGATCTAAATAACACAATCAACCAACTTGATCTGACAGACATAATCAGAACATACCACCCAACAGCAACACAGTGCATATTCTTCTCCAATACACATGGATCATTCTCCAGAATATACCATGTATTAGGACACAAAGCAAGCCTCAATAAATTCAAAAACATCAAAATAATACAAAGATCTTCTCTGATCATAACACTATAAAACTAGAAATCAATAACAGAAAGAACAAGGAAAAAATTAAATACAAAAATTGAATGACATCTTACTTAAAAACTATTGGGTAATAGAGGAAATTTAAAAATTCTTAGAAATAAATGAGAATGAAAACACAACATACCACAATGTTTGCGACACAGCAAAAGCAGTGCTCAGAGAATTTATGCACATATCAAAAAAGAAGGAGCTAAAATAGCTTATCCCTACAACAAGAAAAAATAGAAAAAGAGCAGCAAAAGAAGTCCACAGTCTCCATAAAAAGGAAAATAATAAAGATCAGAACAGAAATAAATGAAATAGAAAACAGAAAAACAATAGAAAGAAATCAACAAGACTAGAAGTTGGTTCTTTCAGAGGATCAATAAAAATGACAAACCACTGGCCAAACTGACAAACGAAAAAAATGAGAAGATGCAAATAACCAAAATAAGAAATAACAGAACCACCTGAGATAAAAAGGATCATAACAGAACATTATGAAAAATTTTACTTCAACTAATTTGAAAACCTAGAAGAACCGGACAAATTTCTAGAAACACACTACCTACCTAAACTAACACAAATTGTTGTTGCTGTTGTTAGGTGCCATCGAGTTGGTTCCAAGTCAGAGTGATCCTATGAAAATTTGAACAGACCCATAACAAAAGAAGAAATTGAAGATGTCATTAAAAAAAAAAGTCAACAAAAAAGTCCTGGCCCAGACAGCTTCTCTGGATGATTCTACCAAACATTCAGAGAAGAGTTGACACCAATCCTACTTAAACTATTCCAGAACATAGAAAAGGAAGGAATACCCTCTAATTCATTCTATGAAGCCAGCATAACTCAGATACCAAAGCTAAGCAAAGACACCATTAAAAAAAGGAAATTATAGACCAATATCCCTCCTGAATACAGATGCAAAAATTCTCAACAAAATTCTAGCCAACAGAATTCAACAGCATATCAAAAAAAGTAATATATCATGATCAAGTGGACTTCACACCCAGGATACAACGATGGTTCAAAATGAGAAAATCAATCAACGTAATTCTCCACATAAATAAAACGAAGGAAAGGAATCACATGATCATCTCAATCAACACATAAAAGGCATTTGATAAAATCTAACACCCTTTCCTGATAAAAACTCTCAGCAAAATAGGAATAGAAGGGAAATTTCTCAACATAATTAAGGGCATACATGCAAAACCAAAAGTCAACATTTCTCTCAACAGAGAAAGATTGAGAGCATTCCTCTTGAGAATGGGAATGAGACAATGATGCCCTTTATCCCCACTCTTATTCAATATTATACTGGAAGTTCTAGCTACAGCAATAAGGCAAGAAAGGGAAATAACAGCTATTCAAATTGGAAAGGAAGAAGTAAAACTATCCTTATTTGCAGATAACATGATCTTATACATAGAAAATCCCAGAGACTCTGCAAGGAAGTTACTTGAACTGATAGAAGGATGCTGCAGCAAAGTGACAGGGTACAAAAGCAACACACAAAAATCAGCTGGCTTCCTCTACACTAATAAGGACGACTCTGAAAAGGAAATAAAGAAATCAATACCATTTACAATAGCCCCCAAAAGGATAAAATACCTAGGAATAAACCTAACTAGGGATGTAGAAGACTTATACAAGGAAAACTATAAAACACTACCGCAAGAAACTACAAGAGATCTACATAAATGGAAAAAACATTCCATGCTCACGGATTGAAAGACTTAAAATTATTTAAATGTCAATGCTATCAAAAGAGATCTATAGATACAATGCAATTCTAATCCAAACTGCAATATCATTCTTTAATGAAATGGAAAAAAACTAATCTCCAACTTTATATGAAAGGAAGGAGGCCCTGAATAGCTAAAGCACTATTGAAGAAGAAGAACAAAGTAGGTGGCCTCTCACTTCATGATCTCAAAACTTACTCTATAACCATGGTAATCAAAACAGGCTGGTACTGATTCAATGACAGACACAAATACCAGTGGAATAGAATTGAGAACCCAGAAGTAAATCCATCCATCTATGGGCAGCCGATCTTCTATAATGGGTCAAAGTCCATTCAATGGGGAAGAAACAATCTCTTTAACAAATGGTGGTGACAAAACTGGATATCCATATGCAGAAAAATGAATCAGGAGTCATACCTCACAGGACTATGCACAAAGACTAACTGAAAATAGATCAAAAACCTAAATGTTAAATCTAAAACTATAAAATTCCTGAAATATAACATAGGGTCGAAAATAAGGGAGCTAATTTTTGGCATAAATAGTCTATCAAAATAAAAATAAAAATGCACGAACAACAGAAGATAAATTAGAAAACTTGGACCACCTAAAAATTAAATACTTACGCTCATCAAAAGATTTTACCAAGAGAGTAAAAAGAGAACCTAGCATCTGGGAAAAAAAATCTTTGGGAACGACATATCTGATAAGGGTTTAATCTCTGAAATATATAGAAAACTTCAACAACTCAACAATAAAAAGACAATCCAATCAAAAAATGGTCAAAGGACATGGAAAGACACTTCACCAAAGAGGACATTCAGGCAGTCAACAAATACATGAAAAGATGCTCACAATCATCAGCCATTAGAGAGACGTAAATCAAAACTACAATGGGACACCATCTCAACCCTGCAAAACTGGCAACAATCAAAAAACAGAAAACAACAAATGTTGGTGACATTTGAGGAGACTGGAACTCTTATACATTGCTGGTGGGATTGTAAAATGGTACAACCACTATGGAAAACAGTATGGCACTTAATCAAAAAGCTATGAATAGAAATACCTTATGATTCAGCAATCCCACTCCTAGGTATATATCCTAGAGCTATATGAGCAGTGATAAGAATAGACATATGCACACCTATGTTCATTACAATATTATTCACAATAACAAAAAGATGGAAATAACATAAGTACTAGTCAACATATAAATGGGTAAACAAATTGTGGTATATACATACAATGGAATACTTGTTGTTGGTAGGCACCACCGACTCGGTTCCAACTCACAGTGACCCTATGTACAACAAAACAAAACACTGCCCAGTCCTGTGCCATCCTCACAATCGTTATACTTGAGCTCATTGTTGCAGCCACCGTGTCAATCCATCTCATTCAGGGTCTTCCTCTTTTTCACTGACCTTCACTTTACCAAGCATGATGTCTCCAGGCACTGGTCCCTCCTGATAACATGTCCAAAGTACATGAGACAAAGTCTGTCTCTCCATTCATGCTTCCAAGGAGCACTCTGGCTGTACTTCTTCCAAAACAGATTTGTTCGTTCTTTTGTCAGTCCATGGTATATTCAATAGTCTTCTCACCACCATAATTCAAAGGCGTCAATTCTTCTTTTATGTCTTCCTCATTCATTGTCCAGTTTCTCATGTATATCAGGCAATCGAAAACACCATGTCTGGGGTCAGGTGCACCTTATTCTTCAAGGTGACATCTTTGCTTTTGAACACTTTAAAGAGGCCTTCTGCAGCAGATTTGCCCAATGCAATACATTGTTTGATTTCTTGACTGCTGCTTCCACGGGTGTTGATTGTGGATCCAAGTAAAATGAAATCCTTGACAACTTCAATCTTTTCTCCATTTATCGTGATGTTGCTTATTGGTCCAGTTGTGAGGATTTTTGTTTTCTTTATGTTAAAGTGTAATCCATACTGAAGGCTGTAGTCTCTGATCTTCATCAGTAAGTGCTTCAAGTTCTCTTCACTTTCAGCAAGCAAGGTTGTGTCATCTGCATAACACAGGTTGTTAATGAGTCCCCCTCCAATCCTGATGCCATGTTCTTCTTTACATAGTCCAGCTTCTCAGATTATTTTCTCAGCACACAACCCTGACACACACCTTTCCTGACTTCAAACCACACAGTATCTCTTTGTTCTGCTTGAACAACTGCCTCTTGGTCTATGTACAGGTTCCTCATAAGTACAATGAAGTGTTCTGGAATTCCCATTCTTCTTAATGTTATGCATAATTCGTTATGATCCACACAGTCGAATGCCTTTACATAGTCGATAAAACATAGGTAAACATCTTTCTGGTATTCTCTGCTTTCAGCCAAGATCCACTTGACATCAGCAGTGATATCTCTTGTTTCACATCCTCTTCTGAGTCTAGCTTGAATTTCTGGCAGTTTTCTGTCGATGTACTGCTGCAACCGCTTTTGAATGATCTTCAGCAAAATTTTACTTGCGTGTGATACTAATGATATTGTTTGATAATTTCCAAATTTGGTTGGATCACCTTTCTTTGAAATAGGGATAAATATGGATCTCTTCCAGTTGGTTGGCCAGGTAGCTGTCTTCCAAATTTCTTGGCATAGATCAGTGAGCACTTCCAGTGCTGTATCCATTTGCTGAATAATCTCAATTGGTATTCCATCAATTCCCGAAGCCTTGTTTTTTGGCAATGTCTTCAGTGCAGTTTTGACTTCTTCCTTCAGTACCATTGGTTCTTTATCATATGCTACCTCCTGAAATGGTTGAACGTCAACCAATTCTTTTTGGTACAGTGACTCTGTGTATTCCTTTCATGTTCTTTTGATACTTCCTGCGTCATTCAGTATTTTGCCCATAGAATCCTTCACTATTGCAACTCGAAGTTTGAATTTTTTCTTCAGTTCTTTCATCTTGGGAAATGTTGAGCGTGTTCTTCCCTTTTCATTTTCTAATTCCAGGTCTTTGCACATGTAATTATAATACTTTACTTTGTCTTCACAAGTCGCCCTTTGAACTCTTCTGTTCAGCTCTTTTACTTAATCATTTCTTCTATTTGCTTTAGCTACTCGACATTCAAGAGCAAGTTTCAGAGTCTCTTCTGACATCCATTTTAGTCTTTTCTTTCTTTCCTGTCTTTTTAATGATCTTTTGCTGTCTTCATGTATGATGTCCTTGATGTCATTCCACAACTTGTCTGGTCTTCTGTCATTAGTGTTAAATGCATTAAATCTATTCCTGAGATGGTCTGTAAATTCAGGTGGGATATAGTCAAGGTTGTACTTTAGCTCTCATGGACTTGTTTTAATTTTCTTCAGCTTCAACTTGAACTTGCATATGAGAAATTGATGTTCCATTCTGCAGCCAGCCCCTGGGCTTGTTTTGACTGATGATATTGAGCTTTTCCTTTGTCTCTTTACACAGATATAGTCGATTTGATTCCTGTGTATTCCATCCGGCAAGGTCTACATGTATAGTTGCCATTTATGTTGTTGAAAAAAGGTATTTGCAATGAAGAAGTCATTGGTCTTGCCAATGCAGCAAACTTCATTGTTGTCTTATTTTAAGAGATTGGCACAGTCACCACAACCTTCATCAACCATCACTCTGATCAGTCAGCAGCCATCAACATCAAGGCAAGACCCTCCACCAGCAAAAAGATTACAAGTTGCTGAAGGCTCAGATGATGGTTAGCACTTTTTAGCAATCAAGTATTTTTTAAATAAGGTATATACATGCTTTTTTTAGACACAATGTTATTGCACACTTAGAAGACTACAGTATAGTGTAAACATAACTTTTATATGCACTAAGAAAACGAAACAAAAAAAGAGAAATCATTGGTCTTGCAAAACTCTATCGTGTGGTCTATGGCATCATATCTACCACCAAGGCCATATTTTCTAACTACTGATCCTTCTTCCTTGTTTCCAACTTTCGCATTCCAATCGCCAGTAATTATCAATGCATCTTGATTGCATGTTTGATCAATTTCAGAATGCATAAGTTGGTAAAAGTCTTCAATTTCTTTATCTTTGGTCTTAGTGGTTGGTGCGTAAATGTCTTATTAACTGGGACATAATAAATAACCAATAAATGTTAGCTTTTATTTTCCCATCTAATTCTTAATGAATTTTGCTGATTAGGTATTCTTTCAGTATTTCATCTGACCTTCTTTCCTCTTCTAGCAGCCAATAATAACTTCTATAACAATCCCTTACATGATTGAAAGGTTTTCTTTTTCATGTTTTAATCACTGAGCTTCTTCTTTTCCACTGTTCCTTTGTCATTTATGCAATTCACTTGAAAATAAGAAGTACAAAAGTAGACTCAGTACTGAATTAAAAGACTGATAAACATTCAGTATAATAGGAAATTTACTATAATTCCAGCTATAATAAATCTTACTCCACTTGAAATGTCCAAGTTCAATATTTGCTTTTATAATAAACCAGCTCATATTTGGCTAATAGTCCTTCATGACCCTCATGTCTTGCTATTTCTAGCATGTCATTCCCCTTGCAGTTGTTTTCTCACTGCTGTGTATTTCCTTGTGGTTGATCTGGGGTAAATGTTTACAGTATGTTCTACATAAAATAAAAGACTTATTTTAGATACCTGCCTTAGATGCCTCTGAAACAAAATATCAAAAAGAGAAGTCTTTCAAATGTAAAGTTTTGTTAGCATTGATATAACAATATCATCTTTACAAATATGTATAACTCTTAGATATGATGAAGAGAAATGCTACTGAATTATGTGTGCATGTTATATGTTGGTTCAGAAAAGAAGGTATTGCTAAAATATCAACACTACTTAGATGAGATGAGTGAAGAATATAAAAATTGTCTAAGTATTTCAGAGGTCTTGTGAAGCAGCCCTGGTGGCGCAATGGTTAAAGCACTGGGCTGCTAACCCAAAAGTCGGTGGTTCTAACCCACCAGCAGCACCTCAAGAGAAAGATGTGGCAGTCTGCGTCTGTAAGGATTACAGCCTTGGAAACCCTATGGAGCAGTTCGACTCCATCCTGTAGGGTCACTCTGAGTCAGAATTGACTCAGTGGCAACAGGTTTTGTTTTGGTTTTGGTGTCCTTTAGGAGTTTTGTGATAATTTCTTTGAGCAGTTTCTCATGATAACTTTAATAATGTCATCTTTGTAAATAAGGCTGCATGGGAAAATAGAAAGAGCCCTGGCCTGGAAATCAGGTGCTTAATTACTTAGACAACTTTTATATTTTTCACTGATTATCTATGCAGCCTCAAACAAGTCATAGGTTCTCTCTGAACCTCAGTTTCCTCATTCTTCACATGGACTTTTATAGTTTTGATATCCTAAGCAGGGCTGATACAGCTAAGTTTAGCCACATTCAAGGATTTCAAAACTCTTTTACAATACTGTGCTCATGGCAGTAAGGTACTTGGGGCATTCTCCAAATAGCACCTGTGCCAGCACTTCGCTTGGCAGACTGGCAGGTGACATCTGAGCTGTGTCTGTGTGATGCCCCTCTGAACCATGGCTGTACAATCTACTTTTATGTATCAGAAGAGTACCTTTCTGGTATCTTGAAAATGTGCTTCAGCTACTTGGAAATATGACAGTAGCAACATCTGTTAATAAATATCTAAAGAAAATATCTCAGAATTTTTGATGATCAAATGGTAGAGTCCTGTTGTTGTTGTTAGGTGCCATCGAGTCAGTTCTGACTCATAGCAACCCTATGCACAACAGAATGAAACACTCCCTGGTCCTGCGCCATCCTCACAATCGTTGTTATGCTCGAGCCAATTATTGTGGCCACTGTGTCAATCCATTTCATTCAAATTCTTCTTCTTTTTCACTGACCCTCTACTTTACCAAGCATGATGTCCTTCTCCAGGGACTGGTCCCTCCGGATAACATGTCCAAAGTATGTGAGATGAAGTCTTGCCATGGTTGCTTCTAAGGTGCACTCTGGCAGTACTTCCTCCAAGACAGATTTGTTCGTTCTTTTGGCAGTCCATGGTATATTCAATATTCTTCGCCAACACCATAATTCATAATTAGTCTTTAAAGTGACATCTTTACTTTTGAACACTTTAAAGAGGTATTTTGCAGCAGATTCGTCCAATGCAATGCGTCGTTTGATTTCTTGACTGCTGCTTCCATGGGTATTGATTGTGGATCCAAGTAAATGAAATCCTTGTTAACTTCAATCTTTTCTCCATTTTTCATGATGTAGAGTCCTAGAGATCATTTAAAAACCCTCCCTCCAAACACATTCCTCATTTTCCATGTAAGACAACATTTCCACAGCAGGCTGGAGGTGGAGTAAGACTGGAACCCAGATTGCTTATGTCCTAAAACAGTGGAATTTTCACTAAACCATGCTAAAAACTAGTTGCTATCGATTCGATTCCAACTCATGGTGACCTCACGTGTGTCAGAGTATAGCTGTGCTCCATAGCGTTTTCAACGGCAGAATTTTCAGAAGTAGATAATCAGGACTTTCTTCCAGAGATCTTTAGATGGACTTGAACCTCCAACCTTTTGGTTAGCAGTTGAGCACATTAACCATTTGCACCACTTTGTCCAAATATATCACAGTGTCAATATCAGGAGATTTAGCACTAATATAAACATAAATAATAAAAAATTATGTTCATAAGGCTGTATAGTGTATAAGCAACTTATGCCTTCATCATTTCATTTTTACCACAAAGAGTGTTTGAAACTTGAAAGGGTTAAGTGTCTTGCCCAGTGTCACTCGGCCAGGTGGTAAAAGAGCCAGCCCTGGACACTGGCTCCTCTGATTCCTGGTCTTGTATGTTTCCAGGACTCAGACCTGCCAGCCATCAAATAGGCTGATTACCAAGGAATGAAGTAGACCTTCCCACTGCCTCTGCCTTCAGAATGATGAACCTGAAAAGGGCTGGTCAGTTGGCAACACACTCCCAGCTATTCACATGTTCTAATCTACTAATATCAACACTATAATTAGGTTTACTTTTAGGAAACTCCTGAATAGGAAATCAACCAGAAGCCAGATGTTCCAGCTGATTTTTTTTGGTTCTCTAAAATAGCTCATTACCAAGAAAATAAATAAACCAAACCCATTGCCATCAAATCGATTCCAACTCATAGTGACCCTATAGGACAGAGTAGAACTAACGGCCTCATAGTTTCCATTGAGTGCCTGGTGGATTTGAACTGCCGACCTTTTGGTTAGCAGCCGTGGCTCTTAACCACTATGCCACTAGGGTTTCCAAACCAGCTCATTGCTGCACATTTAATCATGTTAATAGACAATATGAATGGGTGGTTCACACAGGCAAAAACAGTAGTTAAACCATTTTTCCATCCATTTTCTTTTATCACATGACACAGATAATTCCTTACATTTAAAGTAAGAAGCAATGGCATAGTGGGCAAGCATGAGGGCTCTAGTGATAGATGTTGGCGTTCAAATGATCTTGTTGTTTACTAGTTGTGTGACCTTGGGTGACACTCTTCATTCTCATAATGAAGATAAAATTGTAGCAGATACATCATAAAATTAAGAAAATTAAATGTGATGATACCTATAAAGGGCTTAAGCTTGTACCAAGCACACAACAGATGTTAGATATTAATATTTATGCAACAGGATGTCACATGCACTTCATTTTACAGAGAAACTGAGGTTAGTGATTTTCCTAAACCTGTGAAGCCTGAAGTGGCCTTATGGAAGCTTGTTTGCTGAAACCTTATCAAAGATTACCTGATATCAGGCTGAGACCAAAGACAAGAAGAGGAGGAGTAACAGACTAGCTGAGTGGGTGGCATTTCTGAGGGACCATGTGAGAGAGCACTAAGCTGAATGTCACCACCTTCACACTTTTGCAATATTTAATAAGCCAGCAAGTGACTTGGCTTACCCTCAAAGTGTGACAACCACAGAAGAGTCAGATAAAATGGAGAGACACATTTTATACTATTCATTAAGACAGCTTCTAAGCAAAAGACCTGATGTGTTTAAGTCTCTACCAGAATTTGATGTAATGAATCTGTTAAAATTTGAGTGCACTCAGTCATAAGAACACAATCTTATATTCTTAAGAGGGCTGTAAGTTAGTAATACTCTTAGCTGATAATGAGAAAAAAAATTCAACTAACCTATCTATTGTGAATGAAGTTGGTGGTGGCGGTGTCGTTGTCAGTGGTGGATTTTTTTCTTTTCAATCCATCAGTGAGGCAAGTCCATTAGTTAACCATCTTGGATTTCATGATATCAAACTGCTATAAAAATGTCTAAAAACTTATTCTCAATTTCTGGTCTTATCACAGAGCAGTAACAGTTTGTCAACTGGCACATACTACTTACATTTTGAGTACTGTTGGCATAACTATATGGGCATTTATTGTTTACTTCCAAGAAATCCAGGCGTGCTCCCAGGGTTAATTTGGGGACTCAATTGTTGTTAACAAAGACCCAGGTTTGGGGGATTTTTGTTTGGTTTTGCTTTTATCATTCCACTTTGCCATCTGCAGATGATTGGGTTTTGTCTTCAAGCTTGTAATCTCATGGGCACAAACTGCCAGAGCCCCATGTACCAGCTCCTTATGCAATATTATCAAAAGCAGAAAAGAAAGAAAGAGGATAGAAAGGTTTCCTCCTCATATGGTTCTGTCTGTACTCAGAGAAGAAAATCTTGTCTAAAAGCTCCCCGAACCTTTCACATCTCATCCTAAGTTGGGTCACAAGCCTGCCCCTATACCAAACATGCAAAGGAGAATGGCATTGCTATGGTTGGATGAGACTAATGATGATCCAATCCCTTGGGCCTCAACAATACACTGCCACCAGGATAAACACAGGGTCTTCAGCAAGGATGAACAAGGAATGACTGTTGGGTAAGAAAGGAAGTACTGCCATAGAAGTCTCAGTTCTGTCCAAACCACAAGAGGCTTAAAGATGGTTGCCTTCAGTGACTATGTGGCATTATGGAAGGCAGATAAAGGATTCATTCAAATTTTTGACTATACTATGGGCTTCTTATCTATTGTGGGATAGGTATGTGGAAATAGAAACTGCTGGAATTCAAAAACTACCATAAGACAGGGTAGTGTAGTACTATGAGCATGGACTCTAAAGATATTTTGGGTCTGAAACCCAGCTCTTCATTCATTACCTTTACAGACTTTAGCAAGTCCTTGTTTGTGAAAAAGGGCTTATAACAAAACTCTTCTCATAGATGTGTTGTGAGGATTTAAAAAACAATGTAAACACCCCAAAAAAGCTAGCATTAATCCAAAAAACACAAAATAATAAATGCTGGAGAGGTTGTGGAGAGACTGGAACACTTATACACTGTTGGTAGGAATGTAAAATGATACAACCACTTTGTAAATCGATTTGGTGCTTCGTTAAAAAGCTAGAAACAGAAGTACCATACGATCCAACTATCCTGCTCCTTGGAATATATCCTAGAGAAATAAGAGCGGTCACACAAATAGATATATACACACCCATGTTCATTGCAGCACTGTTCGCAATAGCAAAAAGATGGAAACAAACCTAGGTGCCCATCAACGGGCGAATGGATAAATTATGGTATATCCACACAATGGAATACTACGCAATGATAAAGAACAACGATGAAGCTGTGAAACATCTTATAACATGGAGGAAGCTGGAGGTCATTATGCTGAGTGAATTTAGTCAGTCACAGAAGGACAAATATTGCATAAGACCACTATTATAAGAACTCAAGTTTTAAACACAGAAGAAAACATTCTTTGATGGTTCCGAGGGTGGGGAGGGAGGGTGAGGGTTATTTACTAACTAGATAGTAGATAAGAATTATCTTAAGTGAAGGGAAGGACAGGGGAAGTCAGCACAACTGTACTAAACCAAAGCTAAGAAGTTTCCAGAATACAAACACTTTGAGGGACAGAGTAGCAGGGGTAGGGGTCTGGGGAACATGCCTTCAGGGGACATCTAGGTCAACTGACATAACAACGCTTATTAAGAAAGTGTTCTGCATCCTAGTTTGGTGAGTGGCGTCTGGGGTCTTAAAAGCTTGCAAGCGCCCATCTAAGGTGCATCAATTGGTCCCAACCACCTAAAGTAAAGGAGAATGAAGAACACCAAAGACACAAAGAAAGTTTTTACCCAAGAGACAGAAAGGTCCACATAAGCCAGAGACTTCATCAGCCTGAGACCAGAAGAACTAGATGGTACCTGGCTACCGCCAATGACCGCCCTGACAGGGAACACAACAGAGAGTCCCTGATGGAGCAGGAGAAAGGTGGGGTGCAGAATTCAAAATCTAGTAAGAAGGCCAGACTTAACGGTCTGACTGAGACTGGAGGAACCCTGGAAAGCATGGCCCCTGGATTCTCTATAAGCCCAGAACTGAAACAAATTCTGAGGCCAACTCTTCAAAGATTAGACTGGACTGTGGGACATAAAGTGATACTTCTGAGGAGTGTGCCTCTTAGCTCAAGCTGAAGATACAAGAGGCTAAACGGGCAGCTTCTCTCTGGAGGTGAGATGAGAAGGCAGAGAGGGTTAGGAGCTGGTTGAATGGACATGGGGAATTGGGTGGAAAGGAGGAGTGTGCTGTCACAGTATGGGGAGAGCAGTTAGGGTCAGATAACAACGTATGTATAAATTTTTGTATGGGGGAAGAAAACAAAACAATGTAAAGCGGTTAGAACAAGTCTTAGAGTGTGGTTGTTGTTGTTGCTAGGTGCCGTCAAGTCAGTTCCAACTCATGGCTACCCTATGTACAACAAAACACCCAGTCCTGTGCCATCCTCAGAATCGTTGCTATGTTTGAGTCCATTGTTGAAGCCTACTGTGGTAGGCCCTAAATAAATGTGGTAGACCCTAAATAAATCTTTATTATTATTGCTAAGTGGTGACTGGGACCAATTTTGAGTTTCTATATACCCCAGAGCCAATGATAGAGAATCAGGAAATCTTGCGAATTTGAAGATACCTAGGACAGTTTCTGGGACTTGTTTCACATAAACACAGTTATGGACTGAATTGTATCCGCCTCAAATATGTGTTGGAGTCCTGACCCCTACAGCTGTGGATGTAATCCCATTTGGGAATAGGGTTTTCTTTGTTATGTTAATGAGTGTAGGGTGTGTCTTAAACCTAATCACTTCTGAGTGGTATAAAGAGTAGCATAGACACAGAAGCAAGCACAAACAGGGGAAGGTAGACGTCACCTGAGGATCATCAAGGAACTGAGGCATGCTGGGCCTGCAGAAACTGAAAGAGACAAAGACTTCCCCCAAAGCTGACAGAGGGACAGAGCCCTTCCCTAGAGCCGATGCCCTGAATTTGGACTTCTAGCTTCCTGAACTGTGAGAAAATAAACTTATCTTCTTTAAAGCTACCCACTTGTGGTATTTCTGCTACAGCAGCACTAGGAAACTAAGACAGGTGCAATAAAAGAAAGAGTGAGCATAAAGAGAAAACTTTTATGGGCTACACACATGTCTTCTCAGAGATAAATGTTGAGGCACTCACTCTGAACCAATGGGTATTCAGTGTACCCAAATATGTCTCAGGGTCAAGCAAAAAACCAAGAAGCTAGCAGTGTGAAGTTACAGGCTCTTACATAGTCTTGCTTCCCCTAAGTCACTTCAGGGGCAAATCTGAAGACGTTCTGGTAAGAGCTGTGGAACACCAAAGCCGTAAACTGTCCTTAGAGGTGGTGCTGAAATTGTGACGCTGAGCTGTCTGCCTGCCAAGGAGCTATTCCAGGAAGCAAAAGACTCTGGAATGACCCAGAGGACCTTTCAAGAGCTGCCGACAGGAGCAACTGGGAGTTACCACGGCCAACAGAAAATGTTGCTGAAGTCACTGGGTACAACACTATAGACAGCAACGGTCACCAGGAGCTGGGGTCATTGGTATCCTCTGTCACTGAGGGCCATGATCCACTAAAGCCAGCCAGTGGCATCAATAGCAATTTCTAAAAGGCAATGCTGGGAATTGCCAATGGGACTGATCCTCACTGTTCGAAGCAGTTTACCCTAGGTGGGTGGAACTGGGAGATCTTATTGCTCAGAAGTCTCTGGCCCTCTTCACCATCAATTCAGGGGATCAAAATGCTGGTCACTGAATAGCAAGCTGTAGAGAGAACAGCATGGGCTCGGAGTCAGAAGACCTGGACGTGAGTTCTGGATTTTCCATTCTGTGACCTTGGGTAAGTCCCTTAAACTTTCTGAGCTTCAGGGGAATTAAGGAGCCAATGTATATGAAAATGCTTTATAATATATAAAGTACCAGGGAAATTTAAAACATTGTTATTGTTATTTTTTAATTATATTCCTCAATGAAAAGCAAACAATTTTGCACAAGAAAACCTGATGGGAATATAGTCCCAGAAAAACCTGGGTGGGGGCCCAAGCCAGTTTTGGAAACCTGCAACAGGAACCTAGCCCAAAGGATGAGGTTTGGAGAATGAGAGTCTCACTAATGAATAGGATCAGATTCGAATTTGTGATCTCCGGTGCTTGGGCCTCCGCGTAAATGTGGTATGAGTTGTCAGCTGCTTAATGTGCTGAAATCCCATTTTCCTTCAGACGAAAAAACCCCTGAAAGTTTTCCTGAAGAGGGTTTTTTAGGGAAAATCTAAGCATTATATAGCTGTGGTTTATCTTCTGTCAGTATAGTCCCTTCCAAAGTTCTTCGGGAAAACCAGAAGGCAGCACTAATTCAGCAGTTGGGAGAGAAGGACATATTACAAGATGCAATCACAGCTCCTGTGTTAAGTCGGACACCCTTTTGATATGTGTAGACAGTGCTCTGTGAGGGAGGCCATGTTTCTCTGGCCTTCACCACTAGTCTTGTGGATTTCCTACACGGAGTCATGCTACTACTGCCTTCTCCCTTACCTTTGGCACCATCCTCTGTTTTGGCCACTAGTGGTGCTTCTGACAGACTCCATCTGCCTATCCACTTTGAGTTTTCACGGCACTGACATCCAAGGATTCAAAGCTATTCAATCTACTGTCAACAGAGTCTTCCTTAAAAGAAAAAACAAAAAGTCAAGAAGTGAAAGAATCAAAACACTATCTAAAATGAAACAGAGAAATAGCATTTTTTGGTCTTATTTTTAAATAGAGCTTTTCATCCCCTGTGTGTTTATTCTATAATTAGAAAGTGTGCTGTAGAAAGGGTGTTATGATCACCCTCTAAAAATCTTGTTTTCGTAAAACTGCATTTACCACATGATATTAATTTCGGGAAAAAAAAAAAAACCAGGAAAACAACTACAGCACAAAGAGTTCTGCAATGCAGTACTATGGGGTTTCAGAGGCACGAGGAACGGGCTTTAAAAAAAAGTCTATTAATGTGTTCAGGCATGAAAGTTATGAAATTGTTTAGTTCAAGTCCTCACTGACTCTTGCCTAAACTATTGCAATAGACTGAATTGATGATCCTGCTTTCATTTTTTCCCCTCCTCTGATTCAATCTCAAGAATCACTGTCCTGAATTACAAGTTTGTTCACGCCCTTACTCTCGTCAAAACCATTTAGTAGACACTCATTACCTACAGAACTAAGTTCTGCCCCAAAACTCAGTATTATATGCTCCCTTAGTTGTTTTCAACAGGCATGATACTGCCTTCCCAGGGGGTGTTTGGAAATGTCGGGGGGATTCCAGTTGTGACAATGACAGGGGAGTACTACTGGCTTTTTGAAGGCTGACACCAGGGATATACACTTCTTGAGATAAACTAGAGGGTGCCATGTGACAAAGAATCATCCTCCCAAAATACCAATAGCACACCCATTGGGAAACTCTGAAACTAACTTTCTAACTTTATTTTCTACCCCTTCTGTTCACATATCCAACACTCCAACCACTCTGACTAGCCCCATTTCTGATCTCTGTGGCTCTGCTCAAGCTAGTTCTAGTCTGAAATGTCCTTCCTAAATGCGCCAATCTTTGTGACCCTCAATCCTTCAAAACCCAGAATAAACTATTCCTATCCTCCAGTCAACATTAATCTCTCCCATCTCCGTGGTCCCACATCACTTTGCTTATACTTCTTCTTTAGCACATATTATATTCTGTCTTATGCTATTGTTGCTCGTATTATTCTTATTTCCACTAACAAATAATACATAATACATTTCTTGAGGGTTGGAACTACTTTATTTGGTTTTATATACCCTAAATACCGAGCACAGTGCCTGGTGCTTAGTAGATTTATTAAATTTAATTGAATTAAACTTGCTATTTTTATGATTTTTTCTATGAATTATGTGTGGTAGCAGTCTACATTTTTGAAAAGAAAACTACCAGCAGATGTAATGTTTAAAATTATATTTATTCGTTCTTCATAGGCGAAAATCTGTATGAAAAAATTGCAAAAATGGTTGGTTTCCTGCCGCGTAATTCAGAGTTAAATCCTTTCAAAAGGAACAGCCAAAAGGAGTTAGCCTTCCAAAAGTCACAAAGAAAAGGAAAATGAAATTTTTTGGTGTTACCCCGTGAGATCTTTGTGTACACATGGCTCCCCAAATGACTAAACTTTACAAATTTCCTTGAATTTAATTCAACTTTCCAAAAAAAAAATTTTTTTTAAGTCACCTTTGGACTGGGATGACACATGGAAAATTTCAACTCAGAGTATGATTTTTTTTTTCCTAGGAAGTTGTGAGCAAATGAAAACAAGGTTTGGCGGGAACGTTTTACCACCTCTATCATTGGACGCATCTCTGCCAGGGCCATACTTGTTGATGAGACATTTGGCAAAAGGCCTGCTGCAGAAATATAGTCTGTGCCTTTATTTTTCTGGAGATTTTCTCCATAAAGATTTTCTTTTCCAGTTACAAAGCTCTCCCGAGAGGGACATAGCTGCTTTTTGGAAACCTGTGAAGTGTTGGCAAGTCTTGCCCTGTTTACCATGGAAACTTGTACTTGGATAGAATTATAGTGTATGACCTGGTACAAACATAGATGGATGTTTGATGCCTGCTGTTTTCTCTTCATGTTGATTTGGAAATTATAAATCACACAACCAGATCAAGTAACTTTGACCTTTCCAAGTCATTCATTCATCATGGCATAGGGTCATAGCTGCATAGACTTGAAACTACATTGATAGGTGGCAGAACATATGTTATGATTGAGATTTATGGGTTTGGTTTGGATTAATTTGCATATGGTTGTCTGAAAAGAGAATAGATTATTTGTAAGAATGGATGATTTAATGTCTGCTTATCTGCTGTTTTTTCTTAGGGAGTTCTAAAATATCATATGGCTTCAAAATTGCATTGACAGGTTTTTTGATTTGTTTTGTTTGTTTTTTTTAATAAGAAAAAGAAATTAACTAGCCTGCTTGCAAGCAAATATTATCTGCTTTCCTCTAAAAAACTGTTTAAAGCATCTGGCCCAGGATTGTGTAAGAGATTTATTTTTATGTCTTTGGAAAACAGTTAACAGTCTAGTTCAAGACCTCATCACTTCTTGCCTGGATGACTGCAATAGTTTCTAACTTGATCCCAGACCATGGTTCTTGCACCCCACCCTCAATCCATTTGCTACACTCTTGCTGGCACTGTCATTCAAAAAACAGATCTGATCACGCCAATCCACTGGTTAAAAACCTTCAAAGATTTTAGGAGAGTTTTTAGGAGAGAGTGCCAGATTAGCATGGCATCCAAAGTTCTTGCTCAGCCTTACACCTTGCCCCACTCTGCCTCTCAGTCTATATTCCAGCTGCACTAAACTACATGTAGCTCTCCATGTTGTCACTCAGGTGTGCCTCTGAACCAGCAGCTCCCATGCCTGTAATGTCACCTCTGCAACTCCCTGCACCTTCCCATGCCTTGCTCCTCCTCATTTTTTAGTTCATAGGCCACTTTCTCCAGAAAATCTACCCTAATTCTCCCATCTAGGAAAAGTGACTCTTGTAAGTATTCTGGTAACACTTGTGCCTATATCTAGGATGGCAGCTATCACACCCTACTATATTTTAATCATCTCTTCATTTGTCTTCATTTTCCATTAGCATAGAAGTTCCATAAGACGACTATTTTATCCAGAGCCTTACAAAATATCCTGTATGGAGAAGGTACCAAATCAAACCCACTGCCATTGAGTGATTACTACTCATAGCGACGCTACAGGACAGAGCAGAACTGCCCCATAGGGTTTCCAAGGCTGTGATTTTTCAGAAGCAGACTGCCACATCTTTCTCCTGAGGAGGAGCTGGTGGGTCCAAACCACCAACTTTCATTTAGCATCTGAGCACTTTAACCATTGCACCACTAGTTATCTTTAATAAGGCTAATAGTGGTCAGTTAAAAGGTTTTGTGTTGAGAGAACACATCTTTGATTAAGATAACAAGAGTTTCCACTATAGTTCAACAT
Organism: Dugong dugon; assembly: GCA_030035585.1. Lineage (NCBI taxonomy): Eukaryota > Metazoa > Chordata > Mammalia > Sirenia > Dugongidae > Dugong > Dugong dugon. The sequence continues at coordinate 38,502,605 of CM057469.1, read as the reverse complement.
TAAAGTTTCTTTAAAATTTCTCCTTTAAATGCCCTTTATCACCACTCCTATTTAACATTGTGCTGGAAGTTCTAGCTAGAGCAATAAGGCAAGAAAAAGAAATAAAGGGCATCCAAATTGGTAATGAAGAAGTGAAACTGTCCCTGTTTGCAGATGATATGATACTATACATAGAAAACCCTAAAGAATCCATGAGAAATCTACTGGAACTAACAGAAAGATTCAGCAGAGTAGCAGGATACAAGATAAACATACAAAAATCAGTTGGATTCCTATACACCGATAAAGAGAACAATGAAAAGGAAATCAGGAAAACAAAACCATTTATAATAGCCCCTAAAAAAATAAAATACTTAGGAATAAATCTAACCAGGGATGTAAAAGACCTATACAAAGAAAACTATGAAACACTACTGCAAGAAACCCAAAGGGATCTACATAAATGGAAAAACATACCCTGCTCATAGATAGGTAGACTCAACATTGTGAAAATGACAATTCTACCCAAAGCAATTTACAAATACAATGCAATCCCGATCCAAATACCAACAACATTCTTCAAAGGGATGGAAAAACTAACCATTAACTTTATACGGAAAGGCAAGAAGCCCCGAATAAGTAAAGCACTATTGAAAAAGAAGAATAAAGTAGGAGGACTCGCACTACCTAACCTCAGAACCTACTATACAGTCAAAACAGCCCAGTACTGGTACAAAGACAGGTGCATTAACCAATGGAACAGAACTGAGAACCCAGATGTAAATCCATTCACTTACGGTCACCTGATCTTGGACAAGGGCCCAAAGTCCATCAAATGGGGAAAAGACAGTCTTTTTTTTTTTTTTTTTTTTTTTATTGTACTTCAGGTGAAGGCTTACAGAACAAATAGTTTCTCATGAAACAGTAGTACACATGTTGTTTTACGACATTGGTGAACAACCCCACAACATATCAACCTTCTAACTTCTCAACCTTTTTTTTTTTGGTGAAAATACACATAGCCAAAGATACACCATTTCAAAAATTTCTACATGCACAGTTCAGTGACATTGACTACGCTCTTCCAATTGTGCTGTTATTCTCACTTAAGATGAAGGCTTACAGAACAAAATAGTTTCTCATTTAACAGTTACTACAAATGTTGCTATGACAATGGTTAACAATCTCACAACACATCAACAATATCCTTACTCAACCTTGGGTTCCCTATCACCAGCTTCCTTGTCCCCTTCTGCCTTCTGGCCCTTGTCACTGGACTCCTGTACCTCATTAGCCTCATTTGGTTTTACAGGGATGTCCACTTCCAGGCTGAACAGTGAACCTCAGCGGTAACTTCACTACTGAGCTAAAAGGGTGTCTGGGGGCCATACTCTCGAGGTTTCTCCAGTCTCTGTCAGCCAGTAAATCTGGTCTTTTTTTTTTTTTTTGTGAGTTAAACTTATGCTCTACATCCTTCTCCAGCTCTGTCCAGAACCCTCTGTTGTGATCCTGGTCAGAGCAGTCAGTGGTGGTAGCCGGGCACCATCTAGCTGTACTGGACTCAGTCCAGTGGAGGCCTTGGTAGCTGTGGTCCATTAGTCCTTCAGACTAATATTTTCCTTGTATCCTGTTGTCTTCATTCTCCCTTGTTCCCGAAGGGATGAGACCAGTGGAGTATCTTAGGTGGCCGCTCGCAGGCTTTTAAGACCCCAGACACCACTCACCAAGGTGGAATGTAGAGCATTGTCTTTATAAGCTGTGTCATGGCAATTGAGCTAGATATTCCCGAGACCATGGTCCTCACAGCCCTCCGCCCAGCAATGCAGTCCCTCAGGGAGTTTGGATGTGTCTATGGGGCTTCCATGACCTTTCCTTGTCCAAGTTGTGCTAGTCTCCCCTGTATTGTGTACAAAAGACAGTCTTTTTTAACAAATGGTGCTGGCAAAACTGGATATCCGTCTGCAAAAAAATGAAACAGGACCCATACCTCACACCATATACAAAAACTAATTCAAAATGGATCAAAGACCTAAATATAAAGCCTGAAACTATAAAGTTCATAGAAGAAAAAATAGGACCAATGCTAGAGGACCTAATACATGGCATTAACAGGATACAAACCATAACCATCAACACACAAACTCCAGAAGATAAGCTAGATAACTGGGATCTTCTAAAAATGAAACACCTATGCTCTTCAAAAGACTTCATCAAAAGAGTAAACAGAGAACCGACAGACTGGGAAAAAATTTTTGGACAGTACAAGTCAGACAAAAGTCTAATCTCCATAATCTACAAGAAAATCTAACACCTCTACAACAAAAAGACAAATAATCCTATTAAAAAATGGAAAGGAAATGAACAGACACTTCATCAAAGAAGACATTCAAGCGGCCAACAGACACGAGGAAATGCTTGCGTTCACTAGCCATTAGAGAAATGCAAATTAAAACCACAATGAGATACCATCTCACCCCGGCATTACTGGCACAAATCAAAAACACTGGAAATAACAAATGTTGGAGAGGTTGCGGGGAAATGGGAACTCTTATGCACTGCTGGTAGGAATGCATAAGGATACAACCATTTCAGAAAATGATATGCTGCTTCCTTAGAAAGCTAGAAATAGAAATACCATACAATCCAGCAATACCACTCCTAGAAATATATCCTAGAGAAATAAGAGCCGTCACACGAATAGACATATGCACACCCATGTTCATGGCAGCATTGTTCACAATAGCAAAAAGACGGAAACAACCCAGATGCCCATCAACAGATGAATGGATAAACAAACTATAGTACATACACACAATGGAGTACTATGCAACAAGAAAGAACAATGATGAATCTGTGAAGCATCTCATAACATGGATGAAACTGGAGGACATTATGCTGAGTAAAATAAGTCAATCACAAAAGAACAAATATTGTATAAGACCTCTATTGTAAAAACTCATGAAAAAGTTTACACACAAAAACTAACAATCTTTGTTGGTTACCAGGGATGGGAGGGGTGGGGAGGGGGGAAACTAAATAGACAATAGATAAGTGGTAACTTTGGTGAAGGGTAAGACAGTACACAATACTGGGGAAGCCAGCACAACTTGTATAAGGAAAGGTCATGGAAGCTCCATAGACAAAACCAAACTCCCTGAGGGACTGAATTGCTGGGCAGAGGGCTGTGCAGACCATGGTCTTGGGGAACATCTACTTCAATTGGCATAACACAGTTTATAACGACATTGTTCTACATTCTACCTTGGTGAGTAGCGTCTGGGGTCTTAAAAGCCTGTGAGCAGCCATCTAAGATACTCCACTGGTCTCACCCCTTCGGGAACAAGGAAGAATGAAGAGAACAGGATACAAGGAAAAGATTAATCCAAGGGACTAATGGACAACAGCTACCAAGGGCTCCACCAGACTGAGTCCAGTACAGCTAGATGGTGCCGGGCTACTACCACTGACTGCTCTGACTGGGATCACAACAGAGGGTTCTGGACAGAGCTGGAGAAGGATGTAGAACAAAATTCTAACATAAAAAAAAAGACCAGATTTACTGGCCTGACAGAGACTGGAGAAACCCTGAGCGTATGACCCCTGGACACTTTTTTAGCTCAGTGGTGAAGTCACTTCCAAGGTTCACCATTCAGCCAGGGACTGGACAGCCCCATAAAACAAAACGGGACCAATGAGGCACAGCAGGCCAGGGACAAGGACTAGAAGGCAGAAGGGGACAGGAAAGCTGGTGAGAGGGAACTTAAGGTCAAGTAAGAATAGTGTTGACATGTAGTGGGGTTGTTAACCATTGTCATAGGGCAACATGTATACTAACCATCTAATGAGAAACTATTTTGTTCTGTAAACCTTCATCTAAAGTGAGAATAGCAGCACAACTGGAAGAAAGTAATTGACGTAACTGAATTGTACACGTAGAAATTTTTGAAATGGTGTATCTTTGGTACGTGTATTTTCACCAAAAAAAAAAAAGTTCCTCCAAGGCTGAGAAGGGAGCATGTTGACATGTTGTTGGGTTGTTAACCAATGTCATAAAACAATATGTGTACTGGCTGTTTAATGAGAAACTATTTGTTCTGTAATCCTTCACCTAACGTACAATAAAAAAAATTTTTTTTTAAATCTGACATAAAAAAAAAATAGTATTTCATCCTTGTAAAGATGGTGGAGATTAGTGCCAACAATAAAGACCTAAAAAGTTAAAAAAAAAAAAAATTCTCCTTTAAAACTAAAATAGACCATACTTTGTGTTAAATGAAAAATTATATATCTGGAATATCTGAGATGAATCCATTTGACTGAGAGGTTTTCTTAAAAAAATTATTTCTTGATTTGTTTTTTAGGTATATAAATAAGGAAATGACACTTTTTTAGAAGCAACTGAAAGTGGTTGAACTTTGTAGATTTCTATGTGGATTGACTTCAGTGAGAGGTAATTTTAGTGAAACTCAGGAAAAATAAACTGAAGCTGAATGTAATTTGAAAATACTTTGCTAACAACTAAGAAAAGATTCCTAAAGAGTCCCTGGGTGAACCTTGTCAAGATTAGCCTCTTAGGCATTTAGAAACTGAATAAAGTTAAATGACTCAAGATGTAATAGTGCCTACATGTAGAATGATTATTTCTACTTAGCTGCCAAGCATGGATGCAGGTGTGTCTTTATACATAGTTCTGGAAAAGACCGCTGGTAGGAGAATGAGCATCAGAGTCTCACTTCTTTAGGAATGGAAGTACACAGTGTTTTCTAGGAATACCAAAAACAGCTTTTCAGGTCTGACATTCAAGGTTATTGTGACGTTCACAGTTTATCCAATATAGACCTTTCTTGTTTTCTATTGCACAATCCTATTCCCAGACCCTACACTACCGTCAAACCAAACTTCTCCCTGACCACTTTATCTAATAATGGTCACCCAGCTCAAGCTCCATCACATTACCGTGATTTGTTTTCTTCATAACACTTGTTATCTGAAGTTATCTAATTTATTTGTTTATTGTCTGTTCCTTGTCTCTCAGAATGTAAGTCTTATGAAAGCAAAGATTTTATTTGTTCAGCGTAGATCTAGAACACTGTCTGGCACATAATATGCACTCTATAAATATTGAAAAAATGAATGAATGAGTGGATGAATGAGCAATTTCCCATAAACACATGTACTTCATTTCCTCTGTGCCTTGGCATGTAAAGATTTCTCCACCCAGGATGCCTACACTCTCCTCCCACTAGACATCTTCTTGGTCCAACTGAAAGATTATAGCACTTAGGCCTGTGTGAGAGTTGTCTTTGTGCAAGCTTCAGCTCCCCTCCTAGAGCAGAAGATATTTAAGGTCATCATCCTTTGATGATTTGGTTTTGTTCCCCCAGACACACTCAGTAGCACAGTATCAATCAGTAAGTGATTATCACATTAGTTAATGAGACTGCTATACCTTTCAAGTTCTAAATATGATTTCATCTTAGTGAGAAATTTAATAAGTAGATCGATCATTTGGTTAGTTGCTGTGGAATGGCAGGGGAAAACATCAATTATGTGTGTTCGGTCCACACAGAAACAGCCAGAGTTGCAAACCTCTGATGTAAATTCAAATCATTAGCTAATAAGCCTGTATGTGATTTTGCCATATTAAGTTCAGTTGTTCCCTGCTAGATTCTGGAACATATCCAGGACTCCCTGTGGCATTCCAGTGGGAGTTTGGAAAGAGAAGGAAAGAAACAACAGAATCTTCCCATCCCAACATAAATCTGCACAGGCCTCCAGTCCATGGGTTTATGTCAGGCTGACCTCTGCTCTGCCCTGGCGGAGAATCAGGCTTTTACAGGTCACACGTGATTTATGGCGGTCCTGCAAAATGCTTTTGCTCTTCTCTTGAACTGAAGGTTTTAGTACCCAGTCAGTCATTCTAGTCCCACTCTTCTTTTTTTCAGCCACCAAATTTCCCTTTGTCAGTTCCCTCTCCCCTTGCACTCATTCTCTAGTAGCCTATTCAGCAATGAAATAAATTGTCTCAGTTACACTCTAAACAAGAATCCTCATGTTAAGAGTCCTCTGGCTATAAAAAATATCAGTATTTAATCTCATGCTTTTTCTCTGTATTACTTCTATGTGCATTCTTTGTCTTATATCATGGAAGTATGTCCTTTTCTGTCTAGTTAGTATTTAATGTCTCTGGCTGGTTCTAGAGATGAATTAAATCTGTGGATGACAGCATAGTTGATGCACTTATTTTCATTTTAGGACAAGCGTGAATGGTGAGTTACAAATTGACCAGTAACTCCCGAGGCTTTTTTTTTTTTTTTTTGGTGATACCTAGGTCAGCTGTCACCAATTCTCTGAAAAAGTATCATAATATTCTTAAAACTAAATTCATTTTTATCTTCTAATTTTTGAAATAAATATGGGACAATAACATTCCTTGACCCAAAACATAATAAATAAAAGTCTGATGTATCTCCCAAAAGGTTGGAAATGATTGTTCCCCAGACATAGTCCATTTAAGGAATATTGTTCAGTTACTTGCTGTGACATTAGATGCTCTGTGATGATAATAAAATGAATTCATATTTGCTGCATTTAAAGCCTTTATATTTTAAAATATTTCACCCTTTGTTAAGCCTGTGGAATTAGAAACCTGACTTGTGTTGGAGGACTGCATAGTCAGCTATTAGGAGTTGCAGCCAGTGTTACTTCCAGGTTTTAGGTCGGCTTACTTACATTAGAAGACAGTGCAAGAGTTACCATGTGGTCAAGATAGAAAGATGCATGCATGTTCATTGATGCTAATCCATTTTATCGATGCTGGTGACAGTCAGCTATGAGTATGGATTACTCACAAGATTGTCTTCAAACATGATTTAAAACACCCTATACAAATTGGGACATGAATTAGAAACAGTGGAGGAGACAGGGAAAGGTTGCTCAACATCAGTCCCAACTGAAAAGTGTAGAGAGCTGGAAAGTATTTTGCCTGTTACCAGAGAACTCAACACCAATAACATTTAGTACTTACTTACTTAATAATATTTAGAACTTACTACTTAGTATTTATTTGATACTTGTTATATGCCAGGAATTGTTCTAAGTCCTCTAACATATTAACATATTCACCATTTAAACCTCACAGAAGCCTTAGGTGGTAGACTACTATTATTTTTTTTACCATTTTACAGATGAAGAAACTGAGGCACAAAGAAACTAGGCAACTTGTCCAAAATCAAACAGCCATTAAAAGGTGGAGCTAGGGTTCAAAGCCAGGGATTTAGGGCTCCAGAATCCATACTATTAACCACTATGCTGTCTAAGGACCACAGCACACTTTTACAAAATCCCAGTAAGAGATATCTTGAAATTACAGAATATTCAAGAGGCATTGCCCAAGAACAAGGAAAATGATACCAATCCAAGGGGTTGAGTTACTGCAGACAAGAATCTCAAGGAACTGGCAGATTAAGACAGATCAGAACAGAGTGATGTTGCTTAAATGGGTGAAATGACTGCATTATCACTAGATGAAGACATTCCACAATTACCAAAATAGGAAGACATTAAAAACAATCTATATGTGTTGTGGAATAATCATATTCTTAAGAAATATGATGAAGATCATAATGATGGATTTTCCTTAGTAATAGTTAATCCTTCCTGGTGTGGCAGCTGCAAGAAGTAGGTAAGAGTAGGCAAAAATTAGTATCAAGTATCACAATAAGATATCACTGAACCATGAAGGCACTGGGGGTGTTTTGAAAAAAGATCATCACTTCTTCAAAGCCATTTATCTCTTGTGAATAATTCCAGAAACTATGGCCAGTACAAAAACTTCTTCAGACAACATGAGGAGCTGGAATCCAGCAAGAGCAGATCAGAGCTCTAAGTATTGCTAGTTAACTGTTTTGTTTTTGTTTTTATTTTTTTTTTTTTTACTTGAGTCATCATTTCCTATTTGTTCACTCTTCCTTTCTTTCTCCTCATTGCATCGCAATATATAACGATATACAGTTCTACAAGCCAAGTAAAGGCCACTCTAACTAACACAGACATCCCAAGTTGAGGCAGGTAGACATGTCTGGATTGGTGAGTTCCAACATATATTGGTATTTACTGGTGGAAACAACCAGAATTACAGAGAATACTTCAAGGAACCAGCTCTAGGGGATCATGATTTGAAAATCAATGGTTTGAGCCTAACAGAGACTTAAAAATATGTATATTGTTAAATAAATAAAATCCAAAAACTTCAGCAACAGGAAATGCCACAGCCATCATTATAGTTGTCACTGAGAATAGTTAATAACCAACTGACCATATTAGCAACTAAGATAATCAAATGATAGGAACTGCTTGCCTGATAAGATACAGATTTGGTATTATAGTCAACAAGATGATCATATCAAATGCACCATTTCTAATCTATTCAATTCCTTAGTAGGTCACTCGCACAATTATACAGCCTTAACTAAAAATCCTGGCTTGACTATAAGAACTAAAAATCTTTCATTAATATTGATTTCTTTTTGTAAAGGAAAAATACAAAATGAAAAATTGAATTAAAGTTGTAAATTGAAAATAAATTATATAAACCTATTTAATCATCTAGAAGCAATATTAAGACATTTGAATTGGAGATATGCAGAACTTTTAACCATATCTTCAAATAACACCTTTGTCAATGGCACAAGGGTTGCTAATAAAAATTACATTCAAGCCTTTCCTATTTTTAATAAGTTCAGTGGCTTAAAAGTTTCATCAAAATAGTATTTTGGCATTTACACTGTTAGATGACATCAGTGATTGTATAAACTAATAAAAGTATAAAAACTATAAATATTATTATTAAAAGCTACTAAGGCAATACACTATCATTTTAACATATTTGTTTATGAAAATAATGAAAAAATATTAATAGTCCTGAATTATGTGATATTACCATAAAGACATCAGAGACATTACATCCAGATTAAATTGCCTGAACCAAAATGAGATGATATAAAACCTTACTGAGGAAATAAATGCATATCATTCATTCATTCAACAAATGTTTATTACATATCTGTAAAACAGTATGACATGTTGTATGTACTAGCAGCTCTTGATAAGCATTAATACATTAATTGATTGTATTTATTTATATATTCTATTGTAAATACAAGGAGTCTTGGTGGCACGGTGGTTAAGTGCTCAGCTGCTAACCGAAAAGTTGGTTATTTGAATCCACCAGCCATTCTGTGGAAGAAAGATATAGCAGTCTGCTTCCTTAAAGATTACAGCCTTAGAAACCCTATAGGGTCACCGCGAGTCAGAGTCGACTCGACAGCAACTGGTTTGGGTTTTTTTGGTTTGTTGTAAATATAATAAACATTGTTTTTCTTAGATACATTTAATGAATCCAATGATGAAACTTGAGAAAATACCAGAGTTTTCTCAAAATGTTGTCCCTAAGACCCATGTTCATTTGTAGATAATACACACTAAAACATTTGGGGTAATGGAGTGTGATGGTTAAGGCTTGTGTCAACTTGGCTAGGCCATGATTCTCAGTGGTTTGGCAGTTATGATGTAGTTCGGCATCTATGTAATGACCTCCATGATGAGATATGCTATGAGTAGCCAGTTAAAAGGGAGTTTCCTTGGGCATGTGGCCTACATCCAATATATGTGGACTTACTGGCAAAGCTTGCTGGCTTTTGCTTACTCTGGATCCTGCAGCTGGCTCATCATCTGACTTCTGGTTCTTGGGACTTGAGCTCGTTATTTACCTACCGATCTTGGGATTTGTCAGCCTCCACAGTCTGTGAGCCAGCGTCCTGTCGTCTTACCTGCCAGTCTTGGGATTCAACAGCCTCCGCAGCCTGTGAGCCAGAGGTCTGCTGTCTGACCTGCCAATCTTGGGTTTGCCAGCAACTGCAGTTACATGAGTCAGGAGAAGCCTCCAGCCTGACCCACGGACTTGAGACTTTCCAGCCTCTACAACCACGTGAGCAATTTCCTTGATATAAATCTCTCTCTCTCTTTCTGCATATATATGTACATATATGGACTTCACTGGTTTTTCTTCTCTACAGAACTCAGCCTAAGACGTGGATCATGTCAGCAGTTTATTCCCAAATGATTCAGGGGTAAAAATTACTGCACTGTACTTGCAACTTTTCTGAAAGTGTGAGATTTCTTTCTCAAAATGAACTTTTAAAATCAAAAAAAGGAAAAGACAGGTCAGAAACTGCGCCCTCTGCAAATTTTGAATAGTTCTATGAGAGAATTAAGCATTCATGCTCTAGGCCTTTTTGCTTTGCTTTCAACACAATAAACCCATTTCCAATTTAGTGGCTTTATACTTGCTGTTCCTTCTGCCAGAAATCCTTGACCCTAAATATGCACATGGCTTTATCCGCACTGCACTCAGGTCTCTGCTCAAATATGATCTTCTCTGGCAGTACACCCCTCTACCACTTTCCATCCTTGTCCCTGCTGCAGCAGACTATTACGTGAATCTGCTTTGGACTCTTATGTTTGAAATAACAAAAAGAAATTCATGTGAAATAGATTAAGTATTAAGATGGATCCATGGCATGGATCCTGAGGCAAATTATAGCATACATCAATAAAGATTCTATTTCCAGACATAAGGGAATTTACTAGTTTGGAAACTCTTTTCAACTTAATATTAAGGAATATTACTTTTATTAAAAATCTCTTGGAGGTACAATGACACTTGCTGATTGAATTTGAAAGTCAAACACAATGAGACATCTGCTCTTAGGCACTACGTATGTGGGTTTTAAAGTGAGACAGACCTGGTTTCAAATCTCAGGTCTGCAACTAACTAGTTGTTGCACTTGGGAAAGTTACTCAAATACTCTGGCCTTGGACACTAACCTCAAGGGGTAACTTGAGCAATTGTGATAAAGAGAGCATTTATCACAGTGTCTGGCACATGGTATTTGCTCAGTAAAATGTAAACTTCCAAAACATGATGGTGGAAACAAGTACCTGCATTATTTCCACCATGCCCTGGAAACTACTTTCCTTAAGAGCACCAAAAACTTTATTTGGTTACATCTAATGGACACATTTCAGTTCTTATGTTATTGGGCCTCTCTGAAGCATTTAATGCTGATGATAACTCTTTTTATTTCCAGAAATTTTTTGTTTTTTCTACATTTTTGGCTGTTCCTTTTCAGTCGCCTTTGCAGACTCCTCTTTCTTTGTCTTCTAAATATTGGTGTGCCTCAGAGTTCTGCTCTCTGTTCTTCTCACTCTACGCATTCTTTCTTGGTGCTGTCATTCTTTCCCATTCTCTTGGCTATTAACTAAGCTTAGAGCTGTCTCCTAGGCTCCAGGCCCATGTATACAACTATCTACTAGGTATCACCATATAAAATTTCCAGAGGCATTTCAAATGTATCATTTCCAGGCAGGAACTTGGCACTTCCTTCTTCACACCTCACCTATATCCTATTGTTCTTTGTGCTAATGAAGGCACCATTATCCACTCACCCACCCATTTCATAAAGCCTATATCATTCTTTACTCCACTCTCGCTGTCACACTTCCCTTATCAATCATCACATCTTATTACTTCCACCTATATCAGTCTCTAATCAGTCCACTTCTCTCCATCTCCCCTGCCATTACCCTAGTTGAGGCAAAAATCATCTTTCTCCTGATCAACATAAGAGACTTTTATCACATTTCCCCAACATCAGTCTTGCTCCTTCTAATCTATTCTTCACACTGCTTATCGAGTGATCTCTCTAAAACTCAAGTCTAACCAGGTTACTCCCTTCTTAAAACTTCCCTGATATGGTGCCTAAAGCTCAGGATATAGGTCTATCCACTTCATCATTTGATCTTTGCTTACCTCATCAGCCTCATCTCTTAAGTGTCCCTCCCCTTGCATTTCACATCCCAGATGAACTAAATCATTTGTGATTCTAACTTCAGGCCTTTGTATACACTATTTTCTTTGCCTAGAATGTCCTTCCCTCTTCATTGCTCAATAGCTTCTGTTTATATGTCAATTTTATTTCTATAGACCAGCAACAAAAATTGGAAAGCGCAATGGGTTGAAGGAGCGAAAAGGAGATAAGAAAGTGGATAGAGGCATTGGACTGGGAAGGAAGGAGAGCTCTAGGCTTGTGGTTAGAGGAAGTCATGGGAGCTACGAAGTGTTTTTGTTTTGTTTTGTTTTTAAAAAACAGGATAAATGAGTGTCGTTAAGGTCCAGTGGGAAGGTGTCAGGAGATCAGCTGAGGTTGAAAAGAGAGGAGAGGGGGAATAACTGATGGGGTTAGGCCTGTGAGAAGGCAGGGCAGGATGAGATATGAAGAACGGGGATTAAACCTTGCATGGGAGGGGAAGTACGTCTTCCATGCGGACTGCAGGAGAGAAAGAATGGATGGGGGCAGGTGCAGGTAGTTTTTCTGTGCGAGGTTGCAGGAAGTTGAGGAAACTCTTGCCTGACGGCTTTCATTTTCACAGAAGTGTAGGAGGAAAGGCTGCCTGATGAAACCATGCAGGAAGATGGTGAGCAAAGAGTTTGGAGGAGAACAGAAGTCTGAGATAAACATGGAGGAGAATGGTAAATAAAGTTCAATAGGGAATGAAGAAATTAATTTGTTCTAATAAGTTATATTTTTTTTAAGTTGTCTGCTCTATTCATAGACTTTCCTAACCTTAAGTGCCGATAAAGGAAAATAATGTCACCTCTAGAAAATGGAGGTTTAAGCCTATAGTATTGTTAAGGGTGGTGGTTAATCAGCAACTTCAAGTATTTGAAGTAAATTAATGTTTTACTCTAGTGATTCCTCTCAGTGAAGGTGAAGGTCATACCCCCAAAGGCCTCTCTTGAGATTCAGAGACTGAAGGCCTTCATAAGGTTATTTCACTAGGGTAATTAATGCTAAAATAGAAAATAAAGATATTTAACATTTAGGGGCACTGACTGGGAGAGCCAAGCAACCCTCTACACATCCAGAAATAATCTAGTCAATCTGATTCTGCTTGATGCAGACTTAGTTAAATTGAGAATATTGTTAAGTTTAATACTAGATTTAGTACTAAATGTACTTACAATGAAATCCTACTACTAGTAATTGTTATAAAAATATAATGTTTATGCTTCTTGTGACTGACATGAAAACATCATATTAAAATTTTATAAATATTGTACTTTGTTTAAAGTATGCTCAAAAAACCAAAACCAAACCAAGCCGGTTGCCATCAAGTCGATTCTGACTCATAGCAACCCTACAGGACAGAGTAAAACTGCCCCAAAGGGCTTCCAAGGAGTAGCTGGTGAATTTGAACTGCTGACCTTTTGGTTAGCAGCCAAGCTCTTAACCACTGTGCCACCAGGGCTCCACAGGCATATGAGGCAATTGAAAATGTCATGAGTTAGGTCAGGTGCACCCAAGTGCTCAAAGTGACATACTTGCTTTTCAAAATTTTAAAGAGGCCTTTTTTAGCAGATTTGACCAATGCAATATGTCGTTTGATGTTTTTTTTTGGTTTTTTTTTTTTTTTTTTTTTTGGTACTTTAGGCAAAAGTTTACATCTCAGGTTAATCTCTCATACAAAATTTTATATACATATTGTCATGTGACACTAGTTGCAATCCCTACAACATGACAGCACACTGCACACCTTTCCACCCTGGGTTTCCAGTGTCCATCCAACCAGCTCCTGTCCCTTCCTGCCTTCTCATCCTGCCTCTGGACAGGAGCCACCTATTTGGTCTCATGTATATGCTTGAACTAAGAAGTACACTCTTCACAGGTATTATTTTATATTTTACAGTCCAGTCTAATCTTTGTCTGAAGAGTGGTCTTCGGGAATGGTTTTAGTTCTGGGTTAACATAGCATCCGGGGGCCATGGCTTTGGGGGTTCCTCCAGTCTCAGTCAGACCGTTAAGTATGGTCTTCTGATATGAATTTTTTTTTTCAGTTTTTACCTTTTATTTCTATTTTTTAATTTTTTCCCATACAAAAATTTATACATACATTGTTATGTGACTCTAATTGTTCTGTGACAGCACACTCCTCCTTTCCACCCCTGATTCCCCACGTCCATTCAACAAGCTCCTAACCCTCTATGCCCTCCCATCTCACCTCCAGACAGAAGCTGCCTGTTTAGTCTCTTCTATTTACTTGTGCCAAGAGGCACGCTCACCATGAGTATCATCTTATGTCCTACAGTCAAGTCCAGTCTTTGTCTGAAGAGTTGGCCTCAGAATTTGTTTTAGTTCTGGGCTGATAGAGAATCCAGGGCCATGCTTTTCCGGGGTTCCTCCAGTCTCAGTCAGACCATTAAATCTGGTCTTCTTCCTAGAATTTGAGCTCTGCACCCCACCTTTCTCCTGCTCCATCAGCGAATCTCTGTTGTGTTCCCTGTCAGGGTGGTCATTGGTGGTAGCCAGGCACCATGTAGTTCTTCTGGTCTCAGGCTGATGAAGTCTCTGGCTTATGTGGACCTTTCTGTCTCTTGGGAAAATACTTTACTTGTGTCTTTGGTGTTCTTCATTCTCCTTTACTGCAGGTGGTTGGGACCAATTGGTGCATCTTAGATGGCCACTTGCAAGCTTTTAAGACCCCAGACGCCACTCACCGAAGTAGGATGCAGAACATTTTCTTAATAAGCTTTGTTACGTGAATTGACCTAGATGTCCTCTGAAGGCATGGTCCCCAGACCCCTACCTCTGCTACTCTGTCCATCAAAGTGTTTGATTATATTCCAGAAACTTTTTAGCTTTGGTTTAGTCCAGCTGTGCTGACTTTTCCTATAGTGTGTGCTGTCCTTCCCTTCACCTAAGATAATTCTTACCTACTATCTAGTTAGTAAATAACCCTCACCCTCCCTCCCCACCCTCAGAACCATCAAAGAATGTTTTTTTCCGTGTTTAAACCTTTTCTTGAGTTCTTATAATAGTGGTCTTATGCAATACTTGTCCTGTGACTGACTAGATTCACTGACCATAATGACCTCCAGCTTCCTCCATGTTATGTTTCACGGCTTCATTGTTGTTCTTTATCATTGTGTAGTATTCCATTGTGTGGATATACCATAATTTGTTTATCCATTCAGCCATTGATGGGCACCTAGGTTGTTTCCATCTTTTTGCTATTGTGAACAGCACTGCAGTTAAACATGGTTGTGTGTATATCTATTCGTGTGACAGCTCTTATTTCTCTAGGATATATTCCAAGAAGCAGGATAGCTGGATCGTATGGTACTTCTATTTCTAGCTTTTTAAGAAAGCGCCAAATTGATCTCCTAAGTGTTTGTACTGTTTTACATTCCCACCAACAGTGTATAAGTATTGCAATCTCTCCACAACCTCTCCAGCATTTATTATTTTGTGTTTTTCGGATTAATGCTAGCCTTGTTGGGGTGAGATGGTATCTCATTGTAGGTTTGATTTGCATTTATCTAATGGCTAATGATCGTGAGCATTTCTTCATGTGTTTGTTAGTCGCCTGCATATCTTCTTTGGTGAAGTGTCTGTTTATATCCTTTGCCCATTTTTTAATTGGGTTATTTGTCTTTTTGTTGTTGAGGTTTTGCAGTATCTTATAGATTTTAGAGATTAGATGTTGATCAGATTTGTCGTAGCCAAAAACTTTTTCCCAGTCTGTAGGTTGTCTTTTTACTCTTTTGGTGAAGTCTTTTGATGAGCATAAATATTTGATTTTTAGGAGCTCCCATTTATCTAGTCTCTCTTCTGGTGCTTGTGCATTGTTACTTATGGTTCATATTGGGTTTATGCCATGTATTAGGGCTCCTAGCATTGTCCCTATTTTTTCTTCCATGATCTTTATCATTTTCGATTTTATATTTAGGTCTTTGATCCATTTCAAGTTAGTTTTTGTGCATGGTGTGAAGTATGGGTCTTGTTTCAGTTTTTTCAGATGAATATCCAGTTATGCCAGCACTATTTGTTAAAGAGACCGTCTGTCCCTCAATTAACGGACTTTGGGCCTTTGTCAAATATCAGCTGCTCCTAGGTGGATGAATTTATGTCTGGATTCTCAATTCTGTTCCATTGGTCTACGTATCTGTTGTTGTACCAGTACCAGGTGGTTTTGACTACCGTGGCAGTATAATAGGTTCTAAAATCAGGTAGTATGAGGCCTCCCACTTTCTTCTTCTTCTTGACTAAAGCTTTACTTATTCGGGGCCTCTTCCCTTTCCATATGAAGTTGGTGATTTGATTCTCCATCTCATTAAAAAATGCCAGTGGAATTTGGATCGGGATTGCATTGTATCTGTCAATTGCTTTGGGTAGAATTGACATTTTCACAATGTTGAGTCTACCTATCCATGAGCAAGGTATGTTTTTCCACTTATGCAGGTCTCTTTTGGTTTCTTGCAGTAGTGTCTTGTAGTTTTCGTTGTATAGATCTTTTACATCTCTGGTTAGATTTATTCCTAAGTATTTTATCCTCTTGGGGGCTATTGTAAATGGTATTGATTTGGTGATTTCCTCTTTAAGGTTCTCTTTGTTGGTGTAAAGGAATACAACTGATTTTTGTATGTTTTTCTTGTATCCTGAAACTTTGCTGAAATCCTCTGTTAGTTCTGGTAGTTTTCTTCTGGATTTTTTGGGGTTTTCTGTGTATAAGATCAGATCATCTGCAAATAGGGATACTTTGACTTCTTCCCTACCAATTTGGATGCCCTTTATTTCTTTTTCTAGCCTAATTGCTCTGGCAGGACCTCCAGCACAATGTTGAGTAAGAGTGGTGGTAGAGGGAATCCTTGTCTGGTTCCCATTCTCAAGGGGAATGCTTTCAAAGTCTCTCCATTTAGGATGATGTTGGCTGTTGGGTTTGTATAAATGCCCTTAATTATACTGAGGAATTTCCCTTCTATTCCTATTTTCCTGAGAGTTTTTATCATGAATGCATGTTGGACTTTGTCAAATGCCTTTTCTGCATTGACTGTTAAGATCATATGGTGCTTGTCTTTTGTTTTATTTGTGTGATGGATTACACTGATTGTTCTTCTAATGTTGAACCATCCCTGCATATCTGGTATAAATCCCACTTAATCATGATGAGTAATTTTTTTGATATGTTGCTGAATTCTATTGGCTAGAAGTTTGTTGAGGATTTTTGCGTCAATGGTCATGGGTGATACTGGTCTGTAATTTTCTTTTTTTGTGGTGTCTTTACCCGGTTTTGGTATCAGGGTTATGCTGGCTTCATAGAATGAGTTTGGGAGTATTCCATCTTTTTCTATGCTCTGAAATACCTTTAGTAGTAGTGGTGTTAACTCTTCTCTGAAAGTTTGGTAGAATTCTCCAGGGAAGCCATCCGGGCCAGGTTTTTTTTTTTGTTGTTGGGAGTTTTTAAATTACCTTTTCAATCTCTTCTTTTGTTATGGGTTTATTTAGTTGTTCTACCTCTGTTTGTGTTAGTTTAGGTAGGTAGTGAGTTTCTAGAAATTTGTCCATTTCTTCTAGGTTTTCAAATTTGTTAGAGTACAATTTTTCATAGTAATCTGTTATGATTCTTTTAATTTCAGTTGGGTCTGTTGTGATATCACCTATCTCATTTCTTAAACAGTTTATCTGATTCCTCTCCTGTTTTTCTTTTGTCAATTTGGCCAATGGTTTATCAATTTTGTTGATCTTTTCCAAGAACCAGCTTTTGGTCTTGTTAACTCTTTCAATTGTTTTTCTATTCTCTATTTCATTTAATTCTGCTCTAATTCTTATTATTTCCTTACTTCTGGTGCCTGAGGGCTCCTTTTGCTGCTCTCCTTCTACTTGTTCCAGCTGTAGGGTTAATGTTTTGGTTATGGCCCTTTCTTCTTTTTGGATGTGTGCCTTTATTGCTATAAACTGACCTCTGAGCACTGCTTTTGCTGTGTCCCAAAGATTCTGGTAGGATGTGTTTTCATTATCGTTTGATTCTATGAATTTCTTTATTCCATCCTTAATTTCTTCTATAACCCAGTAGTTTTTGAGCAAGATGTTGTTCAGTTTCCATGTGTTTGATTTTTTTTTCCTTCCTTTTTCTGTTGTTGCTTTCTACTTCTATGGCTTTATGGTCAGAAAAGATGCTTTGTAATATTTCAATGCTTTGGATTTGTTAAGGCTTGCTTTATGGCCTAATATGTGGTCTATTCTGGATTATATTGAGGAGAATGTTCCATGTGCGTTGGAAAAGAAAGTATACTTGGCTGCTGTTGGGTGGAGTGTTCGGTGTATGTCTATGACATCAAGTTGGTTGATTGTAGCATTTAGCTCTTCCGTGTCTTTGTTGAGCTTCTTTCTGGATGTTCTGTCCTTCACCGAAAGTGGTGTGTTGTAGTCTCCTACTACTATTGTGGAGCTGTCTATCTCTCTTTTCAGTGCTTTCATAGTTTGTTTTATGTATTTTGGAGCCCTGTCGTTAGGTGCATAAATATTTATTATAGTTATGTCCTCCTGGTGTATTGACCCTTTAATCATTATACAGTGTCCTTCCTTATCCTTTGTGGTGGATTTTACTTTAAAGTCTATTTTGTCAGAGAGATTAATATTGCCACTCCTGCTCTTTTTTGAGTGTTGTTTGCTTGATATATTTTTTTCCATCCTTTGAGTTTTACTTTGTTTGTGTCCTTGAGTCTAAGGTGTGTCTCTTGCGAGCACCATGTAGACAGATCACGTTCTTTTATCCAATCTGCCACTTTCTGTCTCTTTATTGGTGCATTTAGTCCATTTACATTCAGTGTAATTATTGATAGGTATGAGTTTAGTGCTGTCATTTTGATGTCTTCTTTTGTATGTTGTTCACAGTTTCTTTATTCCACTTAATTCTCTGTGCTGAGTCATTTTTCTATATGTATTTTCTTTTCATCTTTTTCATTGTTGATGATTTTGTGTTTGCTGAGTCTTTTTATTTTTCTAGTTTTTTATTTTGACTTGTAGGATTGTTAGTTTCCTTTGTGGTTACCTTAATATTTACCCCTATTTTTCTAAAATTATACCAGTCTTTTATTTCTTTATATTGCCTTGACTTCCTCTTGAAAGGCAAAATCTATGTCTACTTTTTTTAAGTATCTCTTTTTTGTTTTAACGTTGTCATCTTTTACATATTGACATCTGTTTCCCTGTTTTCAGTGTTTTAGCTTTGATTTACTTTTGTGACTTCCCTGTCTGGTTGCTCTGTCCTGTGTTCTAGTCTTGGATTATTATCTGATGTTACTGATTTTCTAACTGGAGAACTCTGTTTAGTATTTCTTGTAATTTTGGTTTGGTTCTTGGAAATTCCTTAAACTTCTGTTTATCTGGAAATGCCCTAATTTCGCCATCATATTTGAGGATAGTTTTGCTGGATATATAATTCTTGGCTGGCAGTATTTTTCCTTCAAGGCTTTATATATGTCATCCCATTGCCTTCTTGCCTGCATGGTTTCTCCTGTGTAGTCCGAGCTTATTCTTATTGACTCGCCTTTATAGATGACTTTTCGTTTATCCCTAGCCACTCTTAAAATTCTCTCTTTATCTTTGGTTTTGGCAAGTTTGATTATAATATGTCTTGGTGGCTTTCTTTTGGGATCTGCTTTATGTGGGTTTGGATGAGCATCTTGGATAGATATCTTCTCATCTTTCACAACATCAGGGAAGTTTTCTGCCAACAAACCTTCAACAATTCTCTCTGTATTTTCTGTTATCCCTCCCTATTCTGGTACTCCAATCACTCATAGATTATTCTTCTTGATAGAGTCCCACATAACTCTTAGGGTTTCTTCATTTTTTTTTTTTAATCCTTTTATCTGATTTTTCCTCAAATAAGTTGGTGCCAAGTGCTTTATCTTCAGTCTCACTAATTCTGACTTCCATTGCCTCAATTCTGCTCCTATGACTTTCTATTGAGTTGTCTAATTCTGGAATTTTATTGTTAATCTTCTGGATTTCTGATTGCTGTCTCTCTGTAGATTCTTGCAGCCTGTTATATTTTTCATTATGCTCTTCTCTAATCTTTTTAATTTCTTCTATTGCGTGTTCTGCATTTTGCTTAATTTCCTTCCTGATTTCTTGAAGAGTTCTGTATATTAAT
Organism: Dugong dugon; assembly: GCA_030035585.1. Taxonomy (NCBI): domain Eukaryota; kingdom Metazoa; phylum Chordata; class Mammalia; order Sirenia; family Dugongidae; genus Dugong; species Dugong dugon. Next base: position 38,482,568 of record CM057469.1, on the reverse strand, counting down.
CTTTTGTTTTCTGCCTCTGGTAATTCCAAGAAATTTTACTCCTCTGGAAAACTTCTAGATTCTTTATTTTGGGAATTTGATGAAGCCTTCAGGGATTGCCTCTTTATGTGATTTGATATTGACTATTGTCTCTGAGCCATCAATAAGTTATTATATTTATTTATTTTATGTTTGCTTACTGTGCCCTAGCTTCTTGTTTTGTTTTGATTTGCCCAAATAGGCTGCTCGTATGAGCTAGTTTGATTACTGGCAACTTTGAAGCTCTAATGTCCTGTCACCAGGTGGTTAGATCTGTTACTAGGTATGTGAGCTCAGGAGTCCACCCACTCCTCCTGTATGGATTCAGCTCAGGTGCCCAGGTAGATAGCTACCAAGTGTGTTGTGTAGGCTCTCACTTACAGTCCTAGACAGGCATGGGTGATAGTTGTAGGCACAGGCATCTGGCTGCAGCAGGGGGACACACTCTGAGCAAGGCAGGGGGCTGATGGCTGCCCACAAGTGTCCAGGAGGAAGACATGTCCCTGTTCCCTAGAGCACGTAGGTGGGTGGGTTTTGCAGCTGGACTATGAGCACCTAATGCTGTTGGCTGTAAGGACTGGGGGGCACCTCTTATTCATGGGCCCCATCGCAGGTGGCTAGGTGGTATGGGTGGAGCCACCAGTCCTCAGGCCCCTGATGTGGGTAGGTGAAGACCCTGTTTAATGGGCAGAGCAGTGTCAAATGTCATGAACCTGCCACTTCACAGCTGAAACAGTTGAAGTTAGACTTCAGGTATATACACTGGTATACTTCGGTAATGAGGGCCTACACTGTTGAGATGGGCCCACAGAAGTCTATGCAGGGGGAAAGGCACTCAAAGTCTGTGGCTCCCTGATGCCTGTGCCTAGGCAAAGGAGCTGTGCCTAGCCTGGGTTCCTGGCTTAGGGGAGCTGGCAGTATATTTTTTCTTGTTTGTTAATTTGTTCACTCTCCAAGTCAGGGAGAATGGCTCCAGGCACGTGACGAATCCTACTTCCAGCCCAGGGGTCTCGGCAATTGTTGATGCCAATTCAAGACCCAGTGCAGAGCAGAGAGTGGGGATGTAAATGGGAGAGAGGTTTTTCCCTAAGAGGGGTGTTTTTGATCCGCGCAGTAGGCTAGATGCAATTACTTATCTTTTGCCAATCTAGGGCTGCTTCTCACTGGTTCTGGGTGGCCGTGTAGACTCTCTGGTGCTGGCTGTCTCCAAGTGTGGAAAACGTACCTCCCAAGCATGGCTGCTTGCCTGCCTCACCGCTCACCCCCAAGCTGCTCAGGCCTGAAGGGCTCTGGCTCTCACCAGGTCAGGTCTGGCAACTCCTTGATGCTTCTGAACTGTCTCTCCCTCCCCCTGCCACTCAGTCTGGTTCCTCAACTCTGCCTTTGAGGTTCAGGGCTCCAAGATTGCCATATATAATTGAGTCACTTCTTTTTTTGGGTATTTGTTGTAAGAGGGTCCACTGGAAGCGTCTGACTACTCCACCATCTTGGCCCCGCCACCTTTTGATGGAATTTGAGTTCTGTTTCACATTTTTCTCTCGCTGCATCAGGGAGTCTCTGTTGTCTTCCCTGTTAGGGCAGTCATTGGTGGTGGCTGGGCACCATCTAGTTCTTCTAGTCTCAGGCTGATGGAGTCTCTGGTTTATGTGGCCCTTTTGTCACTGGAGCTAATATTTTTCCTTTTGTCTTTGATGTTCTTCATTCTCCTTTGCTCCAAGTGGGTTGAGACCAATTGATGTGTTTTAGATGGCTGCTCGAAAGCTTTTAAGACCCCAGACATCACTCACCTAAGCGGGATGTAGAACATTGTCTTAAGAAATGTTTTTATGTCAATTGACCTAGATGTCCACCTGAAACCATGGTCCCCAGACCCCAGCCCCAGCTACTCTGTCACTTGAAGTGTTCGGCTGTGTTCAGGAAACTTCTTAGCTTTTGGTTTAGTCCAGTTGTGCTGACTTCCCCTGTATTGTGTGTTTCCCTTCCCTTCACCCAAAATAATTCTTGTCTACTATCTAGTTAGTGAATTCCCCTCTCCCTCCCTCCCTACCCTTGTGACCATCAAAGAATGTTTTCTTCTGTGTTTAAACCTTTTCTTGAGTTCTTATAATAGTAGTCTCATACCATATTTGTCCTTTTGTGATTAATTTATGCTAAGTGAAATTAGTTTGTCGTTTGATTTCTTGATTGCTGCTTCCATGGGAGTTGATTGTGGATCCAAGTAAAATGAAATCCTTGACAACTTCAATCTTTTCTCCTTTTATCATGATATTGCTTATTGGTCCAGTTGTGAGGATTTTTGTTTGCTTTACATTGAGGTGTAATCCATACTGAAGGCTGTAGTCTTTGATTTTCATTAGTAAGTGCTTCAAGTCCTCTTCACTTTCAGCAAGCAAGGTGGTATCATCTGCATATTGCAGGTTGTTAATGAGTCTTCCTCCAATTCTGATGCCACGCTCTTCTTCGTATAGTCCAGCTTCTCAGATTATCTGCCAGCATACAGACTGAATAAGTATGGTGAAAGGATACAACCCTGACGCACACCTTACCTGATTTTAAAACATGCAGTATCCCATTGTTCTGTTCGAACAACTGCCTCTTGGTCCATGTAGAGGCTGTGCATGAGCACAATTGAGAGTTCTGGAATTCCCATTCTTCACAGTATTATTCATAATTTGATACGGTCCACACAGTCTAATGCCTTTGCATAGTCAATAAAACACAGGTAAACATCTTTCTGGTATTCTCTGCTTTTAGCCAAGATCCATCTGACATTAGCAATGATATACTTTGTTCCATGTCCTCTTTTGAACCTGGCTTGAACTTTTGGCAGTTCCCTGTTGATGTACTGCTGCAACTGGTTTTGAATGATCTTCAGCAAAATTTTACTTGCGTGTGATATTAATGATACTGTTTGATAATTTCCACATTCTGTTGGATCACCTTCCTTTAGAATGGGCACAAATATGGATCTCTTCCAGTCAGTTGGCCAGGTAGCTGTCTTCCAAGTTTCTTGGCATAGACAAATGAACACCTCCAGTGTTGCATCCATCTGTTGAAACATCTCACTGGTAATTCATCAATTCCTGGAGCCTTGTTTTTCACCAGTGTCTTCAGTGCAGCTTGTACTTCTTGCTTCAGTACCATCAGTTCTTGATCACACGCTGTCTCTTGAAATGGCTGAGCATCAACCAATTCTTCTTGACACAGTGAGTCTGTGTACTCCTTTCATCTTCTTTTGATGCTTCCTGTGTCATTCAATACTTTGACCATAGAATCCTTCAAAATTACAACTCAAGGTTTGAATTTTTTCTTCAGTTCTTTCAGCTTGAGAAATGCCGAGGATGTTCTTCCCTTTTGGTTTTCTAACTCCAGGCCTTTGCACATTTCATTATCATAGTTTGTCTTCTCAAGCTGCCCTTTGAAATCTTCTGTTCAGCTCTTTTACCTCACCATTTCTTCTATTTGCTTTAGCTACTCAATGTTCAAGAGCAAGTTTCAGAGTCCCTTCTGACATCCATTTTGGTCTTTTCTTTCTTTCCTGTCTTTTTAATGATCTTTTGCTTTTTCATATATGACGTCCTTGATGTTATCCCACAACTCACTTAGTCATCAGTCATTAGTGTTCAGTGCATTAAATCTGTTCTTGAGATGGTCTCCAAATTCAGGTGGAATATACTCAAGGTCATATTTTGGCTCTTGCAGACTTGTTTTAATTTTCTTCAGCTTCAAGTTGAACTTGCATGCAAGCAATTGATGGTCTGTTTCACAGTCAGCCCCTGGTCTTGTTCTAACTGATGATATTGCGCTTTTCCATTGTCTCTTTCACAAATGTAGTCGATTTGATTCTTGTGTTTTCCATTCAGTGAGGTCCACATGTGTAGTCACTGTTTATGTTGTTGAAAAAAAGTATTTGCAATGAAGAAGTCATTGGTCTTGTAAAATTCTATCATGTGATCTACAGTGTCATTTCTATCACCAAGGCTATATTTTCCAACTAATGATCCTTCTTCTTTGTTTCCAACTTTCACATTTCAATCACCAGAAATTATCAATGCATCTTGATCACACGTCTGATCAATTTCAGACTGCAGAAGTTGGTATAAATCTTCAATTTCCTCATCTTTGGCATTAGTGGTTGGTGCATAAATTTGAATAACAGTTGTATTACCTGATCTTCCTTGTAGGCATATGGATATTATGCTATTGCTTATAGTGTTGTACTTCAGGATACATCTTGAAATGTTCTTTATGACAATAAATGCAACTCCATTCCTCTTCAAGTTGTCATTCCCGGCATAGTAGACCTTACGATTGTCTGATTCATAATGGCCGATACCAGTCCATTTCAGCTCACTAATGCCTAGGATATTGATCTTTATATATTCCATTTCATTTTGATAACTTCCAATTTTCCTATATTCATACTTCGTACATTCCATGTTCCAATTATTAGTGGACGTTTGCAGTTGTTCTCATTTTGAGTCATGCCACATTGGCAAATGAAGGTCCCAAAAGCTTTACTCTATCCATGTCATTAAGGTAGACTCTACTTTTGGGAGGCAACTCTTCCTCAGTCACATTTTGAGTGACTTCCAACCTGAGGTGCTCATCTTCTGGCAGTATATCAAACAATGTTCTGCTGCTATACATAAGGTTTTCACGGGCCAATTTTTTCTGAAAAGACCACCAATACATTCTTCCTAGTCTGTCTTAGTGTTTGAAATACCTATGGCATAGCTTTCAGCATCACAGCAACACACAAGCCACCACAGTACAAAAAACTGGCAGACACGTGGTAGAAAGAAGATATAAAAGTGGCCAATAAGCACATAAAAAGACGCTCAGTGTCATTAGTCATTAGGGAAATGCAAATCAAAACCACAAAACCACTTTACACCTACTAGAATGGCTATTATAAAAAATACAGACAATAATACTAAGTATTGATGAGGACGTAGTGAAACTGGAATCTTCATAAGCTGCTTGTGAGAATTTAAAATAGTGCAACTGCTTTAGGAAACAGTTTGACAGTTCCTCAAAATGTTAACATGTGACCCAGCAACTTTATTCCTAGGTATAACCAAAACCAAACCCATTGCTGTCGAGTCGATTCCGACTCAGCGACCCTATAGGACAGAATAGAACTGCCCCATATTAGTGTCCAAGGAATGCCTGGTAGATTTGAACTGATGAACTTTTGGTTAGCAGCCATAGCACTTACCCACTATGCCACCAGGGTTTCCAGTCCTAAGTATATACCCAAGAAAAATGAAAACATATGTCTACACAAAAAACTTATATACAAATGTTCATAGTAGCATTATTCATAATAGCCAAAAGGTGGAAACAATGCAAATGTCCATTAGTGGACAAGTAGATAAACAAAATGTGGTTTATCTATCCTCCACCACCGCCAGTTGCCTATGCAATGGAATATTATTTATCCATAAAATGGAGTGAATTATTGATACATGCTAAAACATGTATAAACCTTGAAAACATTATGCTAAATAAAAGAAGCCAGACACAAAAGGCTACATATTGTTTGATTTCATTTATATGAAAGGTCCAAAACTCACAAATCCATAGAAGTAGAAAGTAGACTAGTGGTTGCCCAAGGCTCTGGGGTGTTGGGGAGGAAATAGTGAATGACTGCTAAACGACAAAGGGTTTCCTTTGGGGAATACAAAAGGTTCTAAAATTAGATTGTGGTGATGATTGCACAACCCTCTGAATATATTTAAAAACATTGAATTGTACACTTTGGGCGAATTACATGGTATGATAATTACATCTCAGTGAAGCTCAATTTCTTAAAAAGAAAAGAAATAGTTACTACAGAGTTTGTCAATAGTGTTGATTACAAATCCATTCAACTACAAGTGTCAGAGAATCTAACTGTTAGCAACTTAAACCAAAAGGAGTTTAGTTTTCTCATAAAACAACAAGCCCAGAGGTAAGTGAGTCTCTTGACTCTGCTGTTTCATGCTCCCATAAACCCAAACTTTGGTCCTTATATTTGACACCTGATGATTCCAAGATGGCTGTTGCAGCTCCAGACATCACGATCAAAGCTAGGATGATAGGAAAGGAGTGATATCAGTCACATCTGTCCACTAGTATCAAGAAAGAAAAAGCTTTCTAAGAAACACTCATCATATTCCAACTTACATCTCATCTCATTGGTCACAAGGCCACCCCCAGATGCAAGGGAGGCTAAAAAAGTGTTTTTAACAATACAGCCTCAAACAAAGTAGGAGTTCTATAAGCAGGGAAGAATGAGGGAAGGAATATTGGGTAGAGAAATAACAATGTCCTACCATATCATCTGTCCCCATGCACATATCTTGAAAATTCTACCAAAACAGAATTATGTTAACAATCTTAATTTAAAAAAACACAAAATTTTATTAATACCCTGTATGGTACATGAAGTTAGCAAATCAACCCTCCCTTCACCTTTTCTGGCCCCTGGGATGGCTTTCTTGCCACTGAGGCCACCAACTTGATGCTTCATTTTCTAGACTCTGGGAATCCCAAAAAAGTTTGAGAGCTGAATGGGTTGTGTTAACTAAAGAAAAACACAAACAAAAATATCTTGATTACACTCTATTCACCTGGAACAAGAGAGAAAGGAAACCAAAGAATCAGAGAAGGAACTGGACTACAGGACTAACTGTCTCCATGAACCACTGCCTTCTCTACCTTGAGACCAGAAGAACTGGATGTTTCCTGGCTGCCACTACCAAACATTCTGATCAGGGACAAAAGAGATGGATCCTAATAGAAAGGGAGAAAAAATGTGGCACAGAATTTTAAATTCTTAAAGAATTCAGACTTACTGGACCTACTGAGGCTGGAGGAGTCCCCAAGACTATGGCCCTGAGTTACTCTTCAAACCTGGAATTGAAACTATGCCTTGAAGTAATCTTTAAACTAAGTAACAGTTTACCTCAAAAAGTAAAGATTGTCACCCTTGAGTACTGTATTCTTAAAAAAAAAAAAAATTTTTTTTCTATATAAGACCAAAGGGTCAACAGCTATTTTAAAGCGTAGATGAGAAGGCTGAGAGTTAATGGGAGTGAAACAACTGGAACAGAAATGAGAAGAATGTTGACCCAAAATGAAGAATGTAACCAATGTCACTGATTATGTCTAGAAATTGTGGAATGGGAGTGGGTTTTGCTGTGTATATTTTCACCAAAAATAAAACAAAATATTAATTTAAAAAATTTCTTGACCACATACAAAATGTTCTCTAGTTTTAAAAGAAGGAAGGAAACTTCATTTCTCTTGCCACAGTCTGCTTGCCTCATACCCTGCTTGCCTCACATCCCCCCACCTGCCACATGTAAGTGTACACACACACACACAGACATACACGCACACAAATTCCTTCTTCTCTTCAGAGTCACCTTCAGTCCCTCTTACTGCTTCTCTCCTCATCTAGTCCTCTTGTTGTTTCCTCAGAGGTACATTCCAATATTTTTGTCATGTTTAAAATAGTTGTAACCTTGTAGAAAAAGCAAAACTCAGTGAGACTGTGGGCTATTATCAGTTACACAGGTATCCAGGTCTCTCAGAAACCATTCTGTTTCAGATCTTTATGTGGATCCTTGTTTCCACCATCCCATTTGGCAATTTACCTTTTATTGAGCAAATACCATGTGCCAGACACTGTGATAAATGCTTAGGAGACATTATCACTATTGCTTAAATTACCCTTTGAGGTTAGTGTCCAAGGCCAGAGTAGCTGAGTAACTTTCCCAAGCCCAGCAACTAGTTAGCTGCAGACCTGAGATTTGAAACCAGGTCTGTCTCACTTTAAAACCTGCATACATAGTGCCTGAAAGCAGATGTCTCATTGTGCTTGACTTTCAAATTCAATCAGCAAATGTCATTGGACCTCCAAGAGATTTTTAATAAAAGTTATATTCCTTAATATTAAGTTGAAAATAGTTTCCAAACTAGCAAATGTTCTTATGTCTGGAAATAGACTCTTTATTACTGTATAAGGATGAGTAATGCTACAATTTGCCTCAGGATCCATGCCACAGAGACATCTTAATGCTTAGTCTATTACACATGAATGTTTTTTTGTCATCAAAATAAGAAACCAAAGCAGATTCACATAAAATTTTCTTCTCTAGAAAAATTTGCCTCAGGATCCATGCCACAGAGCCATCTTAATGCTTAGTCTACTATACATGAATATATTTTTGTCATTTCAAAATAAGAAACCAAAGCAGATTCACATAAAATTTTCTTTCCTAAAAATCAAATACCAAATATATTTACAGCATAATTGTAAATAAAAAACTTCAATTTAGATCATTTTAATAATTATATAACAATTTATCTGACTGATTAGTTTTGTTTTGTTTTTTTAAACTACTCTATTTCTACTTGCAAATTCACTGAATTTCCTTGAGGCCTTGAATTATAAAGGGATTTCAAGCAGAAGATTTTTAAGGTTAATTAAATAGAATGCACTGGTGGAATTATTTTTTAAAAATCATTCAAAGAGTTAAGATTTAGGTAGGTAATATATTCCATAAACTAATAAGGTATGGTGCTTATTGTCTCCTTTATTTTCCAAGATAGACAAGTGAACAGCTCATTTATTCCTAGAACACAGCCTGTCCTGGCATCTCTCATTATGTCACATTTCATTATTTTGTTGGAAACTATCTCTAATAGAAGAGCAAAACAATTTCCGGATTTTCCAATGACTTTCAAAAAAAGTCATTTCTACGTTGGTTTTTTGAAACTTGAGATGCTCTTTTACACGAGAATGGGATCTATAAAAGGAGATGCCAGGTGAGCCCACAAATATCTTTTAATAAGGATATAACATGCCTGCAGCTGCAACCAAATGCTTCTAGTAAATCTAATTGCCATATATTATAATGTGTTGCAGGTGAAGTACATTCAGAGTAATCTATTCAGAGTGATCATTTAGGATGTCAAGATTACATGTTTTCCCATTGTACCTCTAATGTAACAGCAGAATCACTCTTTCAATTCACTTTACTTCATCAATTATTTCTTGAACATTATCTATACACCTACACCACCTTTCTTTACCTCCTACATGATGAGCAAAGACAGAAGGAAGTCCCTTAACACTAAATCACAGCTCATGGTTCGACAGATTGAGTTTGAAACTTCAAGAGGGCAGATTCTTGAGAAATAGGTTGTATTAGTCAAGTCTCTTTTTTATTGCAAATATTAGAAACCCACTTAAATTTAAAAAATTAAAATAAAATATTTTAAAATGTATTTATTTGTGTACAAGAAAAGAACAGAAATAGAACTACTTCTTTTTTATTTTTTAAGAAATAGAACTAGTTTTAGGCATGAATTGACCTACAGGCCCGTGATAGTTAATGTTATGTGTCAACTTGGCTAGTCTATAATTCTCAATGGTTTGCAGACATTGGAACAATTGCTCTTCCATAATGTAATATAACATAATTTCCTCCATGATGTGATCTGATGTGATCAGCCAATTGTGTGAGCCATTTCCTTGAATTAAATCTCTAAATATATATTTATATATACACTTCACTGGTTTTTCTTCTCTAGAGAACCCAGATTAAGACAGGATCCAATTGATGTAATCAGGCTTCTTTCCCCTCCATCTTTTGACTCTGCTTCCCTCCACGAATTGATCTTCCTCTCTTCTAAGGGAAGACAGTCTTCCTCTCTGTGATTAGGGAAAATGGACACTCCCATTAAACCCATTGCTGTCAAGTAGATTCCAACTCATAGTGACCCTGTACGACAGAGTAGAACTGCTCCATAGGGTTTCCAAGGCTGTAATCTTTACAAAAATAGACTGCCCCATCTTTTTCCCAAGGAGTGGCTGGTGGGTTTGAACTGCCAACCTTTGGATTAGCAGCTGAGAGCTTAACCACTGTGCCACCAGGGTTCCTCAAATAGCCATTAAAACCCCTTGCTGTCAGTTGACTCCAACTCATAGTGACCCCCCATAGCACAGAGTAGAACTGCTCCATAGGGTTTCCAAGGCCGTAATCTTTACAGAAGTAGAGTGCCCCATCTTCTTCCCGAGGAGCAGCTGGTGGGTTTGAACCACCAACCTTTGGATTAGCAGCTGAGATCTTAACCACTGTGCTACCAGGGTTCCTTAAATAGCCATTAAAACCCTTTGCTGTCAGTCGATTCCAACTCATAGTGACCCCATAGCACAGAGTAGAACTGCCCCATAGGGTTTCCAAGGAGTGGCTGGTGGATTCAGACTGCTGACCTTTTGGTTAGCAGCTGAGTTCTTAGTCACTATTCCACCAGGGCTCCCAAATAGCCACTAGCAGCCCCGAATTAACAATATCCCAGCACCACTACACTAAACGAAAGAGATCATCTTCTTTCACTTGTTCTAGCAGGAAAGTCCTCAGTTTGGTATGTCTGTTTGACTAACATACCAACACGTACAAGAAGGTTGGGGCACAAAATACAGTGATTGGCAGTTCTTACATGACACCATAAAATAGGAAAAGATAGTTCCCAAAAGAGAGAGATGCTGGGTAAACAAATAAGATCTATGCATTACAAGAAGTAATAAACTGAGGCAGAACTCTATTAAAGAAATCAGATATGTAGTTTATAACTTCCTATAAAGAAAATCCCTAACTCACCTTCAGTGATGAGTTCAAATACTCAAAGAAGAAAGAATACCAATCGTACACAGACTCTTTCATAAAACAGAGGAGAAGCTTCTCAATTTGTTTTATAAGCACAACTCTGATACCAAAACCTGAAAGAACAGTAAAAGAAAATTACACCAATAGTTTTCATGAACATAAATTTAAAGATCCTCAACAAAGTATTAGGCAATCCAACAAAATAGAACAAGGATAATACCATGACCAAGTGGCGTTTATCCTAGGAATTCAAAGTTGGATCAACATGAGAAAATCAATCGATATAATTCAACACATTAAAAAAATGAGAGAAAAAAATAATCATCATCTCAATAGATCCAGAAAAGGCATTCAACAAAATTCTACACTCATTCCTTATAAAAAATCTCAAAAAGCAGGAATCAAAAGTAATTGTCTCAGCCTGATAAAGTGTATACATGAAAACCAGCAGCTAAAATCCAAGAAGGATATATTGAATGCTTTCCCCATAAGATCAGAATAAGACAAAGATGTCTACTTTCATTACTTCTATTCAACGTTGTGCTGGAGGTCCTAGCCAGCAAAATCAAATGTTTTAAAACATTTTAAGAATAGGTTGGGAGTTTTGGGTTGATGTACTGTTTCCCTGTTATTTTTACGTTATGAAGTCTTGAATCTGTAAAAGCATCAATCTCATCAACGAAATTATGAATTAAGGGGGATATTCCACTAAAACAATTTTCAGTTAGATTAGATGAGTAACTTTAGAAGAGCGTACCATTCTGTATACTTACCCATCAGGAGGAAGAAAAAGAAAAATGTCTCCACGGATAAAGTAAATGTACTGCTCAGGGTAATTTGCCTGCAACTGACACTTTGTCTCCGAACACATTCACATCATCACCTTTTGCTACCAGGGACAAATAATGACTGCTTCAATGCTCCTTCCCTTTCTCCTTCCAAACTTTTTTCAAGTTTCAAGTCTTTATCTTACTTGAAAAGTAACAGTTCATTAGTAGAAATTGCCTTGTTTTTTGTGTTTTTTTACTCTTACAAAATGTTAGCATTTATAACAAATTTATTATTATTTGTTATAAAATGTTACTATTTTATAACAAATTTATTTATTGCTGGGTGTTATTTGTTGTGAATATAAAGTTTATAATACAGAATGAAAACTTTATATGTAATTGCATTCAAAACAATTATTTGTTAACAACTATATTAATTATTTGGTAATCAGGAAGCTGTTTTAAGCATTTTACATCTTAATATAATAGCCTGTTATGTGTGTGAACACCAATCCCTCAAAAAAATATTATATAGCTATAGACAGACAGATAGAAAGGTAGGTAGATAGAAATTGGGCATTTAAAAATCAAGAGGCCTCTTTTGCCCCAAGACTCCTTTCCAAGTCAGATGGTGAACACCTCGGCTGGGCGAGTAGCAACCTCAAGCCATCAAGCAAGTGAGCAAATGCCCGAACCCCCAGGGATGCCAGCGCGTGACTTGGAGGATTCCAAGTGCCTCTCAGCTCCCAGCTTGCTGGACCTTTTGCACCAACTTCTCAAGCACCAGAAAGGGAACTCTCCTGTCTGCTGAGATTATATTGAGCTAGGTGATTCTGATCTGCTTCAGTGGTTTGGCACAGTATCAAGTGTACTCCTGCCTGTTGGCGGCTGAGATGGTCCTTGCTGCTTTCTTATTTGTCCTCTACAGGTCTGACCTGCACATGAAGATGCAGTTCACCAACTGGCCCTAGAGTGATTTCTTCCAAACCCTCAAAGCCGTGATACTGATCACCCCATTGTTGTCCTTGTTGAGGAAGAAAACAACTGCAAAATCTTCTCCAGGGTACTGGGAGTAATCACAGTGGACTTCTTTGGCTACGATGCTTACATCACCTTTCCCTTGCAGCAACAAAGCCATACAGCAGAAACCACTGACCCTATAGGTGACCTACTCTCATCTCTCCTGCAATCTGCAAATAACTCCTCCATCCGGAATAACTCCTTCCCACTCTTACAACAAGGCTCATTGCCAACTTCCAGCCTCCTATTGAGGTAAAAGTGACTTTATCAGGAGAATTTGGGATCAACCTGCTGCAGTCCCCAAAAGGAGACATCAGTTCTGCCTGGACCATGTCCCACCTAAGGGGAAGACACTTTGGATTTCAAACTCCAGATCCCATACTGTGACCCCCGCCCCCAAATAACCTCTTTGGTGTGGGGAAAGGTTCTACAGAGCAAAAAAATAACAAACACATGGTTAGAAAATACAAAGATTATTGACTACATGAACCACTGCCTCCTCCACCTTGAGACCAGAAGAACTAGATGGTGCCTAGCTACTACTACTAAACATTCTCATCAGGAACACTACAGATGAATGCTGATAAAAAGGGAGAAAAATGTGTAACAGAACTTCAAATTCTTAAAGAATCTAGACTTACTGGACCTATTGAGGCTGGAGGAGTCCCCAAGACCACGGACGGCACTGAGTTACTCTTCAAAAGTTGAATTGAAACTATCCCCTGAAATCACTTTTAAACTAAGTAATAGTTTAGCCCAAAGAGTAAAGATTGTCATCCTTGAGTATTGTGTTTCTTTAAAAAAAAAAATTATCCATATAAGACCAAAGTGTCAACAGTATACATGAAAAAGTTGGGGGGGCAGGGAAATTAAGTAAATGAAAGTGAAACAACTAGAACAGAAATAACGAGAATGCTGAAACAATGTGAAGAATGTAACCAAGGTCATTGATCATTATGCCTGGAAACTGTGGAATGGGAGCAAATTTTTCTGTGTATATTTTCACCAAAAATAAAACTAAATTAAAAAAAGAAAATATAGTGACTAAATTAATCTTCTGATCTAAAAAAAAAAAGAGGTGTCCTACCAGAAGAAAACTTAACCAGGAAGACATTCATTAGAGTACGCTTCTACTGCTTGCACTTGAGGAAAGATTGTTACTGTTCAGCTGTGGTCCAGAAGGCCTGACCAGTGGTGAACCCATGCACAACAAAATTAAACTCTGTCCAGTCCTGCACCAGGGTCTTCCCCATGGAAGGTGAGGATTCTACCACTGAACCACCACTGCCCCCACTGATGAAAGATTAGGGAACAGAAAAGAGTATTGAATACTACATAATCTAAGACCTATTTTGACTGAATGACTAGCTCTTTGTCTCATATGACCACATGAAAGTGGCTTAAATGGCAAAAGGCCTTGCTTACAAGAAAAACTGGTTTAAAATACATTCCATTTTTTTAGAAGCTGAATTCAGTCAAATGACCAATTTTTTTTCTTCCTCTCTGAGTTCATATTTTTCACACTGTTAGAGATGGCTGTGTCACTGTGTACTCATATCCATAGAAGTACACAAATTTCCCCCCTTATCTTTACCATCTCAAGTTAATTCCAATTCTCTCCAACAATAGTGAACCAATGTTTTCAGTCCAATGGCTAATCCCTGTTTCAGTCCTGGAAATAATCTTCAATCGGCTGAAAGCAAAAGGGTCAGATAAATACACTTAAAATATAGATTCTCTTCACTTTTTCCCTTCTGTCTCATAACGTTATCACCCACCTTCCAATTATCTTATCTAAAGAATTTTCCTTTCTGGGAAGCTCACCAAAAATGACTTTATTCTGCAAGTTTGAGGGAAAACAGGATTGGGGAAAAAGTCTGGTCTTACACTCCTCAGTCTATTTCTGGCAATCACCAATGGACTTTTGGTCAAGAAGAATGTGAACCATGAAAACTTGGTCATAACCACAAAGATATAAATGAGTCATTGAGATATTTTATGATATGCTTTGTTTGGAGAGCATCCATTCTGGAAAAGGTCAGCAAGATGATTCTTCCCCACAGGACACCAGACTTCCTAAAATGATCAGTATTATAAAGAGCTATTCATTGTTCTTTCTTTCTTTTTCTTTAATAAAATAGCACATGCACCAGGAATAAAAACTCAAACAGAACAACAGGGAGTTCCTTCCCACTTCAGCTCTTGGCCAATTTCTTGTCTTAAAGTTATCTCCATCAAGAGTTTATTACTTATGTTTCCAGAATTTCTAAGCATTTATATTTGCATATTGTTTTAATAGCTCTCTATCTAATTAATTTATTTTATACAATGGGGGAACATAACTTGTATTTTTTTTTAATAATACATTGATTGGACTTATTTTTAAAAGCTGCATAGTATTCCCCTATTGCTGTACATTTCAGTTGTTTCCAAATCTTTTCTTATTACAAATGATACTGCATAAAACATCTTTGTATATATAAATCTTTCCAGACTTGTGGATGTGAATCCATTGGATAAATTCCTAAAAGTGGAATTTTTGGATGAGAAGCTTTGTGTACAATTAATATTAATGAATGTTGCTAAATTGTCCTTCCAGTGTAATTTGTACCAATTTGTATTCCCACTCACAGTGGAAGAAAGTGTCACTTTCCCCATATCCTCGTTAACACAGCATTAGCCAACTTTTAAATCGTTTCAGATAATCTGACAGGTGGAAGCTGGTATCTATGTTTTTTTTCTTCTGCTTGTTTATTTTATTTTTTCTATTGTTCTGCTTTAAGTGAAAGTTTACCGTTCAAGTTAGTCTTTCATACAAAAATTTATACATACATTGTTTTGTGACCCTGGTTCCTCTCCCTATACTGTGACAGCACAGTATTGCTTTCCACCTGGATTTCCTGTGTCCATTCAACCAGAGCCTGACCCTCTCTGCCTTCTCATCATGCCTCTGGACAGGAGCTGCCCATTTAATCTCATATATCTACTTGAGCTAAGAAGCACACTCTTCACGAGTATCATTTTATGTCCCACAGTCCAGTCCAATATTTGTCTCAAGAGTTGGCCTTGGGAATGGTTTTAGCTCTGTGTTGACAGAGAGTCTGGGGGCTGTGCTTTCCAGGGTCCCTCCAGTCTCAATCAAACCATTAAGTCTGGTCTTTTTACTAGAATTTGAGTTCTGCATCCCGCTTTTCTCCTGCTCTGTCAGGGACTCTGTTGTGTTCCCTGTCAGGGTGGTCATTGTGGTAGCCAGGCGCCATCTAGTTCTTCTGGTCTCAGGCTGATGAAGTCTCTGGTTTATGTGGCCCTTTCTGTCTCTTGGGCTAATACTTTCCTTGTGTCTTTGGTGTTCTTCATTCTCTTTTACTCCAGGTGGGTTGGGACCAATTGATGCATCTTAGATGGGCACTCACTAGCTTTTATTGCTTGTTTATTTTAATATGCATTTTTAAATTGTGAATGAGATTGAATATATTGTCATGTTTTTATAATCCATTTATATTTATTTTTCTGTGAGATACTTATTTATAATATTTGCTATATTCATTTGTTCTTATTTGTTCGCATATTCTTGTATATTACAAAATTATTATTTTGCCTGAAAAATATTTTTGTAATTTGTGAATTATCTTTTGTCTTTGCTTAGAATATTTGTTACTGTACAGAAGGCTTCTTTTTCTTTGATAGTCATTTGTCAGCATTTCTGCCAAAATTATTATTGTTTTTTAATTTACCCATGTTTCCCCCAAGTACATTTATAATTTCTTCCCCCCCACACTTATTTCTGATAGTTTAGAAGTTGATAGAGATTCAGCTATATTTTTCTCCAAATAGAAAGCCAGTTAGTTGTTCCAATACCAAATTAATAAAAAATTCATTTTTTCAGACTTAATATTGAAAAGATGCCAATACTTCCCAAAGCATCTATAGAGTCAATGCAATCTCAGTCAAAATCTGAACAGCCTTCTTTACAGAAATAGAAAAACAAATCCTCAACTTTTTATGGAATGGCAAGAGACCTCAAATAGTTAAAGCAATATCGAAAGAGAACAAAGTAGGAGGACTCACACTTCCTGACTTTAAAACATATTCTACAGCTACAGTAATCAAAACAGTCTGGTACTGGCATAACAATAGACACATAGACCAATGGAATAGCGTTGCAAGTCCAGAAGTAAACCCACACATTTATGGTCAACTGATTTTTGACAAGGGTGCTGAGTCCATTTGATAGAGAAAGAAGAGTCTCTTGAATAAATGGTACTGGGAAAATTGGATTTCCACATGCAGACAAATGAAACAGGATCCATGCCTCATACCATACACAAAAACAAATTCAAAATGCATTAAGGACCTAAATCTGCACACTGAAACCATAAAGTTCTTAGAAGATAAAGCAGGGGCAGCGCTGTCAGGCCTAGCTTTTAACAATGAATTATCTAGTATAATAACAAAAGTACAAACAGCTAAAGACTAAATAAATGGGACCTCATAAAAATTAAAAACTTTTGTTCATCAAAAGACTTAAAAAAAAAAGTGAAATACAAGTTACCAACTGGGAGAATATCTTTGGAAACCATATATCTGACAAGAATCAAATAACCAAAATATAAAACTTTGACAACTTAACAACAACAAAAAAAAAGACAAATAACCCAATCATAAAATGGGCAAAGGACTTGAATAGACATTTCACCAAAGAGCACATTCAAATGGCCACCAAATGCAAGAAAAGATGCTCAGTGTCATTAGCCATCAGAGAGATGCAGATCTAAACTACAATAAGATACCATTTCACTCCCACTAGGATGGCTAAGAAGCCCTTGTGGTACAGTGGTTAAGAGCTCGGCTGCTAACCAAAAAGTTGGCAGTTCAAATCTACCAGCCATTCCTTGGAAACAGTATAGGGCAATTCTACTCTGTCTTATAGGGTTGCTATGAGTCAGAATCAACTCGACGGCAACAGGTTTGGTGTTTTTAGGATGGCTAAGATTTAAGAAAAAATAAAATAACAAATGTTGGCAAGCATGTGGGAAAATTGGAACCCTTACCCATTGCTGGTGGGAATGCAAAATGGTACCTCCATTGTGGAAAACAGTGGGGTGGTTCCTCAAAAAACTAAAGATAGAACTACCATACAATCCAGCATATCCACTCCTAAGACTTAAAAGCAGAGACTCAAACAGCGACCTGTACACCAGTGTTCACTGACGCACTATTCACAATAGCCAAAAGGTAAAAAGGACCTAAATGCCCAGCAACGGATGAATGGATTAAATAAAAATGTGGTACATACATACAATGGAATACTACTCAGCCAATAAGAGAAATGAAATCTTGATACATGCTACAGTACAGATGGAGATGGAAGACATTATGTTGAGTAAAATAAGTCAATCACAAAAGGATAAATATTGTATGACCTCACTTACATAAAAAGACCAGAAAATGCAAATGTATAGAGAACAAAGTTTACTAGTGGTTACCAGGGGTGGGAGGAAGGGGGGAAGGGAGGGTTAATGGTGAAGGAAATATTGCATTGATTAAGGGTAGCATTGTATAGCCAATTATTGTATTTGCTGTCAATATGTTTATACACCTATAAAAAGTTGAATTGTCAAAAGCTGTGTAATAGATACATTTACAAAAAAAAAAAAAGAGTAGTTGCTGAGGCTGCTTATGTACAACCAGAAACCTCATGGAATTTGGTTTTTTGATTTGGAAGTAGGGTCATGGTTTCATGAAACATCCCAGTTAATTGGCCTAATAGCATGTTTAGTGCTTCTGTTCTATCTCCTACTTCACTGTGTAGTGCCTAGGGTATGTAAAGCTTGCAAGCAGCCATCCAAGGCACAACAGCCGGTCTCTATTCACCATGAACAACAGAGGAAGAAGGAGAGTCAGGAATAGGAGGAGGATATGGAATGTGTGGCTAGTTGCCTCCATGAACAACTGCCTCCTTTGCCACGAGACCAGGAGAACTGGATGGTGCCAGCTGCCGTTACTGAACATTTTGATCAAAGATTCTATAGAAGAATCCTGGTCAAAAAGGGGAAAATGCAGAAAGGAATTTCAAATTCTCATGGACTCCAGGCTTCCTAGATTCATGAAGGTTAGATGAACCCCTGAAACTATTGTCCTGAGATAATCTTCAAACCTTAAACCAAAAATATCCCCTGAAGTCTTCTTAAAACCAAACAATAGTTTGGCTTAACTAGTAAAAAAATGTCTGCCTTGAGCACTATGCTCTTTTAAGAATTATCTATATGGGATTAAATTGAAAACAGAAACTCGAAAGATTAGATAGACACCTTAGGTGGCAGTGAATTCATGTTAATGGGGATGGAATAACTCAGAAAAGGAGGATGATAAAGGTTCACAACTCAAAGAATAGAATCAATGTCACTAAAAGGTGCATGTAGAAACTGTTGAAAAATGTCATTTTTTCCTCACTGACTTGAAATACCGCCTTTATCACATATCAAATTTCCATTTTATTTGGATTTTTAGTCTGTGCTCTCTGCTGGGGCCAGTGTAGAGTAGACAGAGCTCCATAAATTACAAGTGTGCCAACATATTGATTTCCTCTGCCCCTAGGGTAGCTTAGCCAAGCCAGAGGCAGCCTAAGCCCTAAGCTAGTTGCCTTCCTTTGATTCTCCAGCCTGGCATAAAATTAATTTCATTTTCTTTGTATGAAATAACATGAAGAAGGTTTGGAAGCCTTAGTATTTGGATGTACAGGTTTAGGATTAAGTGCTCTCTCGATAAAAGGCTATCTAAATTCAAATCCAGGCTCTATCCAAACTGGTTATATGACCTTTGGTAAATTAGTAACTTACTTTGTTTAAAAGGGAATTAAGGGGATTTGTTGTTATTATTTTTTGTTTTCTTAAGAATGTATGTTGATCTAACTGCCCATCAGCAGATGAATGGATAAACAAACTATGGTATATATACACAATGGAATACTATGCAACAATAAAGAACAATGATGAATCTGTGAAATACCTGACAACGTGAATGAATCTGGAGGGCATTATGCTGAGTGAAATAAGTCAATCACAAAAGGACAAATACTGTACCAGACCACTACTATAAAAACACGTAAAAATGTTTCCATATAGAAAGAAATAATCTTTGATGGTTATGAGGGAGGGGAGAGATGGGAAGGGAAAAATACTAACTAGATAGTAGATGAGTGATAACTTTGGTGAAGGGTAAGACAGTACACAATACTCAGGAAGTCAGCACAACTTGACCAGGGCAAAGTCATAGAAGCTTCACAGATGCCCTGAAAGACTGAGGTACTGGGCTGAGGGCTGGGGACCATGGTCTTGGGGTACATCTAGCTCAATTGGCATAAAATAGTCTATAAAGAAAATGTTCTACAGCTGACTGTGGTGAGTTGTGAGTGGGATTTTAAAAGCCTGCAAGCAGCTGTCTAAGATACCTCTATTTGTCCCATCCCAGCTAGAGCGAAGGAGAATGAAGAAGGTCGAAGACACAAGGGAAAGATTAGTCCAAAGCACTAATGGACCACAGCTAGTACAACCTTCACCAGACTGAGTCCAGAACAACTAGACGATGCCTGGTTACCCGCACTGACTACTCTGGCAGGGATCATAATACAGGGTCCCAGGCAGAGCAGGAAAAAAATGTAGAACAAAATTCAAATTCACACACACACACACAAAAAAAAAAGACCAGGCTTGCTGGTCTGACAAAGACTGGAGAAATCCCAAGAGCATGGCCCCCAGACACCCTTCTAATGCAGTACTGAAGTCACACCTGAGGTTCACCCTTCAGCCAAAGATTAGACAGGCCCACAAAACAAAATGAGACTAAATGGGCACACCAGCCCAGGGGCAAGGATAAGAAGGCAAGAGGGGACAGGAAAGCTGGTAATGGGAAACCCAAAGATGAGAAGTGGAGAGTGTTAACATGTCGTGAGGTTGGCGACCAATGTCACAAAACAATATGTGTATTAATTGTTTAATAAGAAACTAATTTGCTCTGTAAACCTTCATTTAAAGTACAATAAAAAAAATCATTTGAGGAACAGTTAAAAAAAATAAATAAAGGTTACATAAATTAATAAAAAAGAATGTATGTTGAATTTTATCAAATGTTTTTTCCAGCATTTATGGAAATAGATTTCTGTTTTTTATCCTTTGACCTATTAATATATGAATTAAATAAATAGGTTTCTTTATATTGAACCATTTGGTCATTCCTGACAGGAACTTCACTTAGTATGTATTATTCCTTTAACTTACAAATAGATCCTGTTAGCTATGTTTTTTAGGGTTTTTGCACTGATATTCATAATTGACATTTGTCTGTGGTTTTCTTTTTCTCTGCTATCAGATTTTGGAATAATTGTTTTCTGGCACCACAGAAAATATTTGGAATTATTTGTTCTCTGGAAGTTTGAGAGACACCATCTATGAAACTCTCTGGGCTTAGTACCTCTTAATGGGTAACTCTTAGACAACTTCTATTTCTTCCAAGAAAATAACACCGTTTACATTTTATATCTTCTCCACCTTCAATTCTGGTAATTTATATTTTCCTAGAAAGCCATCTATTTCAAGCAGGTTTTCAAATTTATTTGTTTAGAGTTGATTAAAGAAGTTTGTGATAGTTCTTTTAATTCTGTCTATGCCCATGGTGAGCTTTCCATTCTTGTATACAGTTAAGTTACACATACATTTGTATAATTTATATGCTTACATTAGAATGTAAGCCCGACAACACATCTATCAATATCTGTTGAGGTTACAGAGCCTTGATATTAAAAGTGAATGGAGCATAAACAAAGTGAAGAGACCACCTACAGATTGGGAGAAAATTTTCAGGGACCATAAATCTGATAAGGGTCTGTTATGGATTGAGTTGTGTCACTCAAAAATATGTGTTGTAAATCCTAAACTCACCTGTGGTTATAATTCCATTTGAGAATGGGTTGTCTTTGTTATGTTAATGAGGCAGGAGTAGTGTAGGGTGTAATCTCCTTTGAGATACAAAGAGATTAAACAAGGAAGCAAACTAGGAGCAGAGATGGGGGAAGATTAACGAAGCTGAAGAGACAAGGACCTTCCCCCAGAGCTGACCGAGAGAGAAAGCCTTCCCCTAAAGCCAATGCCCTGAATTAGGACTTCTAGCCTCCTAAACAGTGAAAAAATAAATTTCTGTTTGTTAAAGCATCCACTTAAGGTATTTCTGTTATAGCAGCACTAGATAACTAAGACATGGTCTAATATCCAAAATTCAAAGAAAAATTGTATAACTTAACAGCAAAAAAACAAACAGCCCAATCAAAAAATGGACAGAGGATTTGAACAGATATTTCACCAAAGAGGATATTCAAGTGGCCAACAAGCACATGAAAAGATGCTCAACATTATTAGCCATTGTTGTTGTTGTCTGCCAGCTAGTTGATTCTGACTCATATCGACCCTATACGACAGAGTAGAACTGCCCTATAGAGTTTCCAAGTCTGTAGTCATTACTAAAGCAGATTGCCACATCTTTCTCCCACAGAGCGGCTAGTGGGTTCTAACTTCCACATTTTCAGTTAGCAGCCAAGTGCTTTAACCACTACACCACAATTAGCCATTAAAACAAAAACAAACCCACTGTTATCGAGTCGATTCCAACTCATAGTGACCCGACAGGACAGAGCAGAACTGTCCCATAGGGTTTCCAACTCTGTAAATCTTTATGGAAGCTGTCACATCTTTCTCCCACAGAGAGGCTGGCAGGTTTGAATGTCTGACCTTTTGGTTAGCAGACAAGTGCTTTAAGCACTGTGTCACCAGGGCTCCTTCCCATTAGCCACTAAAAACCCAACCGTTGCCATCGAGTTGATTCCGACTCATGGCGACCCTAGGGGACAAAGTAGAACTGCCCCATAGGGTTTCCAAGGAGTAGCTGGTGGATTCGAACTGCTGATCTTTTGTTTAGCAGCTGGAAGCTTAACCACTGGCGCTACCAGGGCTCCCATTAGCCGTTTAGGGAGATGCAAATCAAATCTATAATAAGATGTCAACTCATCCCTATTAGAATGGCAATGATAACAATAAAAATGGAAAACAACAGGTGTCGGAGAGGTTGTGGAGAACTGGAACCCTCACCAATTGTTGCTGAGAATGTAAAGTAGCATGGAAAACAGTTTGGTGGTTCCTCAAAAAGTTGAACATAAAACTACCATAAGACCTAGCAATCCCAATCCTAGGTGTCTTAGTTATCTAGTGCTGCTATAACAGAAACACCACAAATGGATGGCCTTAACAAACAGAGATTTAGTCTCTCACAGTGTAGGAGGCTGGAAGTCCAAATTCAGGGCATCAGCTCCAGGGGAAGACTTTCTCTCTCTGTTGGCTCTGGAGGAAGGTCCTTGTCATCAGTCTTTCCTGGTTGAGGATTTTCTCAAAGCAGGGACCCCAGGTCCAAAGGACGCACTGTGCTCCCCATGCTTCTCTCTTGGTGGAATGAGATCCCCATATCTCTCTGCTCGCTTCTCTCTTTTTG
Source organism: Dugong dugon (assembly GCA_030035585.1). Taxonomy (NCBI): domain Eukaryota; kingdom Metazoa; phylum Chordata; class Mammalia; order Sirenia; family Dugongidae; genus Dugong; species Dugong dugon. The sequence continues at coordinate 38,459,563 of CM057469.1, read as the reverse complement.
ATCTCAAAAGAGATTGGCTTAAGACACAATCTAATCTTGTAGATTGAGTCCTGCCTCATTAACATAACTTCCCCTAATTCCATCTCATTAACATCATAGAGATAGGATTTACAACACATAGGAAAATCACATCAGGTGACAAAATGGTGGACAGTCACACAATACTGGGAATTATGGCCTAGACAAGTTGACAGATATTTTGGAGTGACACAACTCAATCCATGACACTAGGTATACACCGAGAAGTGAAGACAGGAACACAAACAGAAACCTGTACACCAATATTCATTGCAACACTTTTCACAATAGCCAGAAGGTGGAAACCAGTGAAATGTCCATTAACAGGTGAATGAATAAACAAAATGTGGTATATACACAGAATGGAATATTACTCAGCCATAAAGAGAAATGAAGTCCTAATACACGTCACAGCATGGATGAACCTTGAAAACATTATACTGAGTGAAACAAGTCAGTTGCAAAAGAGCAAATATTGAATGATCTCACTTAAATAAGGAAATATATAGAAACTAAAGATTATTAGTGGTTACCAGGGATGGGAAGGAAGGGGGAAGGGGGAATTTTTGCTTAGGGGACTGTCTTAGTTATCTAGCGCTGCTATAACAGAAATACTACAAGTGGATGGCTTTAACAAATAGAAGTTTATTCTCTCACAGGCTAGGAGGTTGGAAGTCCGAATTCAGGGCACCAGCTCCAAGAAAAGGCTTTCTCTATCTGTTCTAGGGGAAGGTCCTTGTCATTGATCTTCCCCTGGCCTAAGAGCTTCTCAGCACAGGGACCCCGGGTCCAAAGGACGTGCTCTGCTCCTGGTGCTTCTTTCTTGGTGGTTTGAGATCCTTATCCTCTCTGTTTGATTGTCTCTTTCATATCTCAAAAGAGTTTGACTCAAGATACAATCTAATCCTATAGATTGAGTCCTGCCTCATTTATATAACTGCCTCTAATCCTGCCTCATTAACATCATAGAGGTTATGATTTACAATGCTTAGGATAATCATATCAGATCACAAAATGGTAGACAACAACACAATACTGGGAATCATGGCCTAGCCAAGTTGATACACATTTTGGGGAGAAAATTCAATCTATAACAGGGACATTGAGATTACGTTAACAGCAATGGAATATTTCAGAAAAAGATAGCAAGAATGGTTGTACAACTTGAAGAATGTAGTCAATGTTACTAAATTGTACATATATAAATTGTTGATATGGTGAATGTCTTGTTATGCATATTTTTAGCACAATAAATTTTTTTTAATTGAATGGAATAAACCAAGCACAACTCTAGAATTTTCCACGCATATCCTTTTATCTTTCTTGATTTGATAATTATATATCAGTCAACAAATATTTATTGAGAATCTACTAAATATGGTTGTAGGCAATAGGAATACAGTGTTGAATGGGTTTTAAATACCCAAATGTAACGGACAGTTTAGCTGATAACACCCCAATTATCAGATTCATATATCTTTGTTAATTAAACAGTTTACTGAGATAGAGATATTTGTTTAAATGAACTTAAGATAGGTCATAAGAGATGTTCAATAACTGGCATTAGCTTGGTGCTGAAACCCTGACATTCTTTCATCCCAAAAAGACGTGGCAAGGTCAGCAACTTGCCCAAGATGAGACTTATAAAGTTTGAAGATTCGCTTACTGACTTCCTCAGACACTCTTTGCCCCTCCTTTCATATGAAGTACAACTAATACTTCTTAAACAATAACATGTTCAGAGTGAATTTAGTCAGTCACAGAAGGACAAATATTGTATAAGACCGCTTTTATAAGAACTCAAGAAAAGGTTTAAACACAGAAGAAAACATCCTTTGATGGTTACAAGGGTGAGGAGGGACAGTGAGGGTTATTCACTAACTAGATAGTAGGTAAAAATTATCTTAGGTGAAGGGAAGGATAGCACACACTACAGGGGAAGTCAGCACAACTAGACTAAACCAAAGCTAAGAAGTTTCTTGAATACAATCAAACACTTTGAGGGACAGAGTAGCAGGGGTAGTGATCTGAGAACCATGTTTTCAGGGGACATCTAAGTCAATCAGCATAATAAAGTTTATTAAGAAAATGTTCTGCATCCTACTTTGGTGAGTGGAGTCTGGGGTCTTAAAAGCTTGCAAGAGGCCATCTAAGATGCATCAATGGATCCCAACCACCTAGAGTAAAGGAATATGAAGAACACCAAAGACACAAGGAAAGTATTAGCCCAAGGGACAGAAAGAGCCACATAAACCAGAGACTTCATCAGCCTGAAACCAGAAGAACTAAAAGGTGCCTGGCTACCACCAATGACCACCCTGACAGGGAACACTACAGAGTCCCTGATGGAGCAGGAGAAAGGTGGGGTGCAGAACTCAAATTCTAGTAAAAAGACCAGATTTCATGGTCTGACTGAGACTGGAGGAACCCCAGAAAGCATGGCCCCTGGACTCTCTATCAGTCCAGAACAAAAACAATTTCCAAGGCCAACTCTTCAGACAAATATTGGACTGGACTGTGGGACATAAAATGATACTCGTGAAGAGTGTGCTTCCTAGCTCAAGTAGATACATGCGACTAAACGGGCAGCTTCTGTCCGGAGGTGAGATGAGAAGGCAGAGAGGGTTAGGAGCCGCCTGAATGGACATGGGAGTCAGAGGTGGAAAGGAGAAGTGTGCTGTTACAGTATAAGAAGAGCGATTAGGGTCACATAACAATGTATGTATAAATTTTTGTATAAGAGACTAACGTGAAATGTAAACTTTCACTTAAACTACAACAATAAACAAAAAAAATAAAAAGCAACATGTTCAATTTTATAGAATTATTCTGTATATAAAAAATTAGATTCAACAAAATGCATTTGTAAATAATATGCTCTTATAATTTGATGAACTTGAATGACTGCCCTTGTGAGGTTCAAGCTCTGGGCATCCCCTCTTATTAAATTTTCTGTCCCTTTTGTTGCCATTTATTTTTCAGGGACACCAATGGTGAATATGTCCGACATCCTTTGCTTGTTGTGTCGTCAATGTATTGCCTCTCCTTCCCAAATCCACTCTTCATTGCTTGTCCTGTGATAATAAAGCTGGACCCTGTAAATATTTCTCCTTTGTCAGCTGGTGCAATGTTAGCAGAGGGCACTGATGGGACACTGGAGGAAGAAGAGGTTACTCTTCCTGGTTCTGGTACACTCTTCCAGGCAGGCTCCTGCAGCATGTGTGACTTCTGAGGTGCTCTGACCCAGCAGTGCACGTGGTTTCTGAGCACCAGGCTCCAACAGCTCTCAGTGACCAGAAGCATATGGCAACTACTTAGGGCCAACAGGACGTGGCACCTCCCCCAGACGGTAGCTTCACAGCAGAATGCTACAAACCTAGCACCTCCTCATGAATAGTGTCATAGCTTCACTGAACTTCACCAGCCAGTGAGCGATGTACGTCCTTCTCCACGAGGTCTGGATGTCTGACCTGGCAGGAAGGCACAGAAGGTTGTCCAGAGATTAGGCAACCTATCTTCCCTGAATAATGTAATCAATGTTACTGAATTGAATGTGTAGAAATTGTTGAGATGGTATAAGTTTCGTTATATATATTTTTACCACAATAAAATTTTTTTAATTGAATGGAGTAAACCAATTTTTGTACAGTAAGCAAGTTCAATATAGATATGTTTTCTCAGGTACTCTCCAACATGCTGGGTTCTCCACAGTACATCTCCATGCTCTCAGTATGCCACAAAGACACATAAAAAAGATGTTTTTTATATCACAACATCATTTACTAATTCAGCTCAATGATCAGCACTTGCTTTCACTCCTTCACTCCATAACAACATTGTTCTTCACGAAATGATGACTTCAGTTCCTTAAGCCTGCCATTCCTGCCAATCCATAGGGAAGAATGAAGTTCAAGGATCCTTGCAGAGCCTGCCTACAACCAAGACTTTGCCATTCAACTAACAGATTGTTTGGGCTCTTGACGTATAAGTCATCTGTTTTAGGAAAACTCTGAACACTGCTTAGAAATATATATATATATTTGCTGTTGTTAGGTGCCGTCAAGTCAGTTCCAGCTCATAGTGACCCCATATATAACAGAATGAAACACTGCCCGGTCCTGTGCATCCTCACAATCATTGTTATGCTTAAGCCCATTGTTGCAGCCACTGTGTCAATTCATCTCATTGAGGGTCTTCTTTTTTTTCACCGACCCTCTACTTTACCAAGCATGATGTCCTTCTCCAGGGACTGATCCCTCCTGTTATCAGGAGGATATATACATATAATATAATATTCATATATACATATATATGTATATATGCATATGTATGTGCATACACGTATATGTGTGTGTATATATATATACATACATATATAAAAAAACTGTTGCTGTCAATTCCAACTCACAGCAATCCTATAGACAGAGTAGAACTGCCCCTAGGGTTTCCAAGGAGCAGCTGGTGGATTTGAACTGCCAACCTTTTGGTTAGCAGCCACTTAACTACTTCGCCACCAGGGCCCCATACACACACACACACACACACACACACACACACACACACACACACACACACACACACACACACACACACACACACACACACACACACACACATATATATATCTCCCTTTCACATTTCCCCCTTGTTTGGTCTGATTTTATTATGTTTGTCAATTATCTTTCATTATTAGGGTTGTGAGTAGTGCTTCCCAGTTCCATCAAAGAGATGTTTTCTACTCTTTTTCTTTAACCTTTGTGTTGCTTTTAGTTGATTTCAGAGATAAGAATGAAGTTGAAGTACCTTTACTATACGGTCTTTAACCAGATGGTAGATGAGGACATCATTATCAATTTGAGCTATCTTTGACACTTCAAAAGTTCTAGCCATAGTTGAGTACCATAGGAATGACCTTAGGCTAAAAATAATACTATTGTATAATTGTAGAACACTTTGTAGTTCATAAGAAGCCCTAGTGGTGCAGTGGTTAAGCCCTCGGCTGCTAACCGAAAGGTCGAACCCACCAGCCACAGCATGGGAGAAAAGTGTAGCAGTCTGCTTCCGTAAAGATTTACAGCCTTGGTAACTCTGTGGGACAGTTCTACTCTGTCCTACATGGTCACTATGAGTTGAAATCAACTCGACGGCAGTGGATGGGTTGTAGTTCATAAATATTTTAATTAAATTTTTCAACAAACATTTATTGAGGTCTATGTTCCTGCCTTTATGTAGTTTAGAATCTAGTGCAGAGATAGACTTTAAACAAATAATTGTTCAGTTATAGTTGTGAAAGTGTAAATCTATGCATTTTCTTTTATACTAATCTTCACAATAGGCTAACCAACTCATTCTGGTTTGCTCAGGACTGTTTTGGTTTTAAAACTAAAAATTCTGCATCCCAGGAACTCTCTCAGTCTCAGGCAAACTGGGATGGTTGGTCAACCTACTTCACAACTATCTCTTGTTCGATATGATTATTCTCAGATTAAACATGAGGAATCTACAATTTATAAAGTTTATGATTTGCCCAAGAAAACACAGTGAATGAAAAATCTGGTACTCAAACCGAAGTAGTTGAATTTCAAATCCTGTTTTTCTTACAAAACCAAGGTGCCAAAACAATGGCTCCCATAAAATACAAAAGCCTAAAGGTGGGACTCATGATGGATTTATGTGGCAGAACTCTGTAACATGGTAATATCCCGAGAGGTGGCATATCCACGGTCCCTGTGAGCATACTGTCCCAATACAGTGTGCTGCCTCCCATCAGCCATATAGCACTGAGACTGCATTCAGTCTCAGAGGCCTCTCAGCCTGTCTTTCTAGGCACTGCTACCATTTGCCATTCTGAATCTCCCATTAGTGACTCTTGAATCAATAATTTTCTTGTGAAATCCCTCATTTGTAATTTCAAGTAGTGCCACTTATCCAGTTAATCTTTATGAAGTTTTTGCAATGACACCACAGTTGGATCATCTTTGCTCATTTTTGGACTCCAGAAGTCCAGCTTGAGTTATAGTTTGAACGCATTTTAAAGCTTCTACTTTAAAAGCACAGACATGTATCAGAGGAATTAGAGACAGCACCATTACAGATGCTGGCCTAAAGTGTTTCTTCATTTGTTAGCCATAAAATAGAGTCAGCTCTACTTTTGCACATTCTTCATAGACTCTCAAGGTTTTAGCTAGAATTTATAATCTGTAAATGGATGGAACAAATTGCTAAAATAAGCCAAATTTACTTAATCATCCAGACTGCCTTAAATTAGCTAAACTTTTGACTTTGGATTTATAGTCTTAGTTCCCTGTAAAACACATAATTTTTTGGATGTCATCTCTGAAAGACAATCCACAAACCTTAGATTTATTCTCTTTGTAAAGATAATTTTAAAATAAGTGTAACCAGTAAAATCAGTTGCTGTCGAGTCAGTTCTAACTCATGACCACCTCATGTGTGTCAGAGTAGAACTGTGCTCCATAGGGTTTTCAACGGCTGATTTTTTGGAAGTAGATCACCACGTTTTTCTTTTGAGGCACATTTGGGTAGACTCAAACCTCCAACCTTGTGGTTAGCATCCGAGCGTGTTAACCATTTGCAACGCAATATAAAATTTGACATTTCTTGCCTTTTCTTTGAGTTTTTATTTTCGTTTTATTTAGTTTCAACAGAGGTCCCAAAGACTGAGAAGAATACAATAGGTGCCACTTGTCTACATCCTGAAATAAGATGCTTGACTTCTTTTTCTTTCATTCATTCACGTATATGTTCAACATACATCTACTGAGTGACTACTATGTGTCTGGCACTGTTCCAAAAGCTAATAATACAAAAATAAACATAACAGACAAAAATACCTGCTTTATTGCTGCCAACATTCCAGTGAACACCTGAAGAGACTGAAATTAGCTCTTTCATTATTCACTTCCAGGTTGTCTAAGAAATGACTAAGAATCTATTGAGAGAACCACTGGGTGAAGAGGCTGCTAATGAGGAGTTCTTTGGAGACTTGTTAGAATGTTGTAAGTACCCTCCCTTTACTCACATGGGAGGGAAGGGAAGCTCCTCCCTCACCTCAAGTCAGCTGAGGAGGACCTCAAAGAACCGTTTGAAAAGTTAGCATACGTTCTTTGGAATTTGAAGGACATAGAGCAAATTAGCTCACCTATGACTGAAAAAATAAATCAAAGGTAAGTGTGGCTAGAACAGCCTATAGAAAAAAAAAAGGGGGGGGGAATGAATCATAGTAAGCTACACGTCCACTGAGAACAGGACAGAGAGGTCTGCTTTCCATGTATCAGATGCAGACCCTATGGAATACTGCTGACCAATAGTCAATTTGATTAGCAGGCCATGAATTCCACCACAAAGAGCTTCCTGCCAACGGTGAGGCGGCCTCAGCAGCAAGAGGATGGAGGTCTATTATAGATGTAGGAGTGGGAAGGAATGAAACTGGACACATGGAAGCAACATCGCTCATGCCAGGAACTGCAGATGAAGATCCCCAGCGAGAGAATCACTAAAATGAAAGAAGAACCCCAGGAGAAAAAGATTATGTCTTGGATTTCACCATGCCTGATGGCATCATCATCAGATTGTAACTTGACCAGTCCAGAAGAACTTTCTGCCCCTTGCTTCTCCCTCCCCAACTCTAATTTAAAAAAAAAAAAAAAAAAAAAAAAAGTTGTTCCAGAGTCAATTCCAACTCATGGCAATGAAGAGGGGCTCAAACAGAACTATAAAGTGGAGAATGCAGTGGAGCAAGAAGAAGAAAAAGTTGGTCAAAACCCCTCTCTACCACACATTCTCAGTCTTCCAAGCCTAAGGCAGACCTAAGCTGGTGAAGAAGAGAAATTTTAAACTGAACGTGATTTTGGAGTTTTAATAGTCATCTATACTGTACTTTTAATTATTAAATGAGACAGAAAAGCCTTGGGACCTGACTGAGATTTCACCCCAGTGGCTGGAAACAGCTAATACAAAGAACAAATGAAAAAGAACAAAGGTGCTTTCTGCTTCACTCTACTGAGTGGAGCTCATTCAATAAACCAATTAAATACGTTTAGCTTGTCAAGAAGTAGGAAGAAATCCACAATGAGGAAAACCTCTGAGTTAGACTTACTGGGAGAACAAGGTGACATAAATGTGGAAACATCTGATATGGAAAGTCAAGCTAAACAAAGCATCCCTGACCAACTTCTAAATTAAAAAAAAAAAAAAATTGTTGCTATTGGCTTGTTCCAACTCATGGTGACCCCATGTGTTACAGAATAGAACTGCTCTGTAGGGTTTTCTTGGCTGCAATCTTTATGGAAGCAGACAGCCAGGCCTTTTCTTTTGTGGTGCCTCTGGGTGGGTTCAAACTGCCAACCTTTAGGTTAGTGGTTGAGGACAAACCATTTGTACCACAATAGTTTGTGGCAAAAGGAGATTAGAGATTCGTAGAAAAATAAAACAGTATATAACCCGCTATTGGACATCTTTCCCAAGTTTTTCCAAATACTTCTGATTATTTTAATCATTTAATCTCAGAATTGAGAGATGGTAGTGTGAACTACAGAACTCCCAGGTGAGTAATTGTTTTTCTTTTTTTCTAAAGCTGACTTTGAGTAAAAAAGGCACAACTGTTATCAATTAAAAAAAAGCTTCTATCATTTGTGCAATAGGATACAAAGTTCATGCAGAAAAGAAGACAAATGAGTCCGAGATTAAATATACTAGATGTTTTCAGATCAGTATGCCCTGGTAGCATAGATCTGGCAATATTTAAGACATGTCCTGAACTTATCATAGATACAATCTTTATGAACACATACTGGACAGCTATGGGCCCTGAAAACTGAGAAAGGACATGTGGAGGGCCTACCTCTAAATAGGAAAATACAGTAATAACCTAAAATTATAGTCTGGTCATCTTAACTTAAAAAGACCAAACTCATTAATCATTTCATTTATAAAGTACTAAAAGATCACTGGTGCCAGTGGATACTCAATAGGATTTGGGAAGTATAAATCTATCAGGCTCATGTAATACACTTCAATGACAGATGGCCAGGCATTATTGATGGCAAGTAAATAAAAAAAGATTTTGATCCTGGCCTTAAAGGACATACTCGTAAATAAAGCTGGGAAAATATTTTCAAAAGGCATCACTATATAAATTCTCATCTTATTAGAAAGCAGAACAGGTAGAGTTTTATTCTCCCCTTTTGTTTCCTGCAGAGAGGACAATATAGGGATGTTTGAGCCTTCACTAAATATATGGAACCAAAAACATTAAAAGAAACCTAACCCCAAATTGTTGGGAGGGGGGTGGTCATTCATTTTGCAAGTAGAGAAAATGCACTATAAATGGCTTAGCAGACAGATTTATTTTATAATAAATTAATCCAAAACTAATCAACATTTGGGGTATGGGACTTCAAAGGAAAAGTAAGAGAAGTTCAGGGGATTCAGAAATAGAAAGCTAGCTAGGGAAAATCAGGACAAACTGGACAAAAACAGAGTAATTCATGGAATCTGAATAAGTTTCTTCATACCCAAGGAAATGGAAAAAATGTAATCCCTGTAGATAAAAATCACACGAGGACAGAGTGTAGGATTCCACTGACTTTGAGAACAGTTTCTACCTGAAGCCAAGAGGGTATACCCCAACCAGGACCAAAAACACTCAAGGGGATTACTCAAATTGTAGAGCAAACTATTCTATATAGTCTCAGAATTTTCCACACATGTTGCCTTAACTGAAGCAAGTCTTTGCTGTGATAAAATAACTACCTCATAACTTCTTCCATTAATGGAAGTCATTCTTCTTCCAGTTCCTCTCACTCGCTGGGCAAGAGGAAGACAGACAGCTCTGAGTATTCCTTGCTCTAACTGCTCTATCAACAACTTATGACAGCTTTTTACCATCTTCGCTACTATTACTTACAGGTTAAAATACCACCACCTGATGACTTTCATCAATGGACTAGTCTTTCTATTCATCCCATTCCCTACCTAATTCCATTCCCAAGTTTATTGACTTTAACATCTAGCTCCCTGGCTATAGAATTCCAATGACATCAACTAACACTTCACTTCAGTAACAAAATGGCACAACCACACCTTGGATATCATTATACAACATTGCTTCACCTTCAAGTTTATGAAATCTGGGATTCCTCTATGCTGTTGTTGTTATGTGTCATCGAGTCAATTCTGACTCATAGCGACTTTATGTACAACAGAACGAAACACTGCCCTGTCCTGTGCCATCCTCTATGCAACACTTTAATTCCCTCACTTGTACTGAGCTCTTTTAAACTGAACTTTGGACACTAGAATAAACAAAACTAAATGTAAGAACACACTTTTACCTTTACAGGCCATGTGACTTTATATGAGTTACTCCAGAAACCCCAGGATTTTTCTCTGCATGGCAACATGTCAGCATAGCCTGATACAGCTCCTCACACGCAATTCATCCTTAAAAATACAAGACAATACACAAAATGAGAAAAAAATGGCTATAACACTGTAACTAAATATGAGACAAGTCTGAGGGGAATTTCCATTAGCTACATCGTCAGTTGAAATGGATTAAGAAACATTCTTGTACTATAAATCACATTTTCCACAACTGGAATAAAATATCATAGAAAGTCCCAAAAAAGGAAGGAAAAGACTTTGACTCTCCCTCATTATGTGTCTCCAGTTCTAAGACACAGGGAATATAATAATCAGCAAATAAATGGTTGTGCCCCAATTATATCAGTCAAAGCCAGAATCACAAATATCTACTTTCTTTGATTCTTCTATTATTATGTCCTCTTTCTATATCTATTCCAAAACTGCACTCCCTAGCACTCAATGTGGGGGAAAGCAGACAATGCATTTGGAGGTTTAGTATAGCCAACCATACTTAGCAGCCTAAGTATGCCTAGATAAAAACATTGATTCAGAAGTTGAAAAAGAAGAATATCAAGATCAGTACATGTGGGGACAGAACTTGTCATATCACATTATTTGAGAAAAAAATTATACCTTATATTTCGACAAATCATAAAACCCAATTGTTAAACCAAGAAAAGATCCAATGTCAGTCCAGCAGGACCACATAAGAGGAACGTCTGCTAGTGACTATACACACCAACCTACCCTTGATTAAAATGAAAAGTTTAACTTAAAAAGAGTAATTAACTTGGTATTTTCTAAGAGAAGATAGAAGATATAACCTTTATAAAGCAGGAGATGAAGTATAAAGAGAAAATAAGTTGAAATAAATTCAGAAGTAAAAATAAAATGGCTGAAGCAAGAAAAACGCAAGGAGATCCAAACTACAATGCCAAGATTAAAATCCACATCTGAAACTACAGGGAAAAAAAATTACCACAGAAATTTGAAACAGCAAATTGAATCCAGCAATATATATATAAAGGATAATACTTCACAACCAAGTAAGTTTCATTCTACAAATGCAAATCTGTTCCAATATTTCAACATCAATTAATGCAATCACCATAGTAACAGACTAAATAAGAAAACCATATGATCATCTCATTAGATACAGAAAAAGTATTCAACAAAATTCCACATCCATTCATGCTAAAAACTCTCAGCAAACTAAAAATACAGGAGAATTTCATTAACGTAATAAGAAGTAGCTACAAAACACCTGCCACTCTTTCATCACTCTTATTCAACATCATGCTGAATAATAGACTGAATGCTTTCCCCAAAGATCAGGAAAAAGGCAAGGATATTGTCTCTCACCACTCCTACGTAACATCATGCTAGAAATCCTGCACAATTGCATTAAACAAGGGGCACAGGGGGTAAATTCCACCTTCATTGCTAACTGGTGGTAAGGATCAGCATTAATCCAATTCCCAAAATGTAGAAATAGATCCAGTCCTCACCTTCCCATTTCTCCATCTTCATCACCAGTCACTCAAGCGGCATACTCTGTTCTGACCTTAGCTACCTAGCTGGGTCAGAGATCACAAGTTAGATAGACACCACCTTTCAGACCAGCTGCCCATGCAGCATTTCATTCAGAGCTAGATGTAAACTTATACGTTAGAAGGACACAGACTTTTAGACTGCCAAATAGGCAGACTCTAGCCCCTGCTGGTTCTCACTGCCCCTGTGGTTCATTAATTCACTGAAACAACTTACAGAATTCATGGAGAGCACACCATACTTATAGTTGCAGATTTATTACAATCAGAAAGGATACAAATGAAGAGACACATAGGGTAAGGTCTGGAAGGGGTCATAGAGGGCTTCCATGCCCCAGAGAGGGGAGCATCACCATCTCCCATGCATGGTCATCAACAGGAAGTTCATCTGAGCCTTAGGGCTCTGGCCTCTTGTCAGCCGCACTGCATTGCCATGATAGATTACATCATGCCTCATAAGGCTTAGTCAGTATCGGGCCCCCAGGTGGTCCCTGTTGGTCTGGCCAGTCCCTATTCATTAGCCTCTGGTGTGATCTGGCTCAAAAGAACCAAGAGCAAAGGCCAAACTGCTTTTTGCAAGGTGATTCCACACCTCACACCAGTGCAATAAGACAAGAAAAAGAAATAAAAGACATATAGATTTGAAAGAAGAAGTAAAATAGTCTCTATTTTCAGATGACATGATTGTGTAGGTAGAAAATCCCAAGAATCTACAAAAAAAGATCTCAGAAAAAATAAGTGAATTTAACAAAATTATAGGGTACAAGGTCAATATGCAAAAGTCAATGATATTCCTATATATCAGCAATGAACAACTGAAATTTTAAATGAATGAAAATACCACTTATCATAAAAAAATACATAGGAATAAATCTAGCAAAATATGTTCAAATTATTTACGCTGAAAAGTACAAATCAACAATAAAAGAAATCAAAAAATTCTAAATAAATTGAGAGACATACTACATTTATTAGAAGACTCAATATTGTTAAAATATCAGTTATCCCCAATTTGATATACACACACACAGAGTACAATCCCAAGATATTCTAGCATGCTTTTTTGTAGATACTGATAAGTTTATTTTAAAATTTGTATGGAAAAGTAAAGGAACTAGAATTGTCAAAACAACTCTGAAAGACAAAAGCAGAGTTGGGATACTCAGTATTACAAAGTTAATCAAGACAGCACGGTATTGGCAAAAGAAATACAGTTGTCATTTGAATAAGTCAATGATAGCCTTCTAGATGCCAGAGACATGAGGTCCAGTTACCCCACCACTCCTGCCAACTGTCGGACATGTGAGTCAGCCATCAGAGACTATTCACCCACCGGCCATCCTATTGTCTAACTGCAGCCCCATGAATGAGCCCAGGCAAGATCAGCAGAAGAAGAATCCAGCTGAGGCCAGCCAAATTGCCCACCCACAGAATTTTCAGATAATAAATGATTGTTGTTTTACGTTTTGGGGTGGTTTTTTAGTAGTGCAATAAATAACTAGTATACCACAGTCACTCTAATGCCAACTAACTGTAGTGGAAATATGATGACAGGAAGTCAGCATAGAAAGAAATGGTGGTGATCTTAGCCAGCCACGTTTAAAATATCTTATTTTTGCAAATTTTACAAATGCCCCCTTGGAGGGGGCATGTGTAAGGGGAAGACTCTGAAGTTGAAGCTTCATTCAAGGCAAATCCACCTCTGATAAGTATCATGCTTAACGTTGAAATATAACATCCCCCTTAAAGTCATAGGGAATAAAGGAAAGTCTGCTATCAACCTTACTATATAACATTGTTCTAGATGTCTAGTCCAATAAATTAACAATTACAATAGTACTTTTAATTCTTATTATGTATCATGCACTACACTAAGTACTTCATATAGATTATTTCATTTAACCACTGCAATGGTTATGAAAATCAAACCAAATCCATTGCTATCAAGTCAATTTTGACTCATAGTGACCCTGTAAGGACAGAGTAGAACTGCCCCATAGGGTTTCCAAGGCTGTAAATCCTTACGGAAGCAGGCTGCCACATATTTCTCCCACAGAGGCTAGTGGGTTCAAACCACTGACCTTTCAGTTAGTAGCCAAGTGTTTTAACCCCTGCACCAGCAGGGCTCCTTGCAATGACTTTGAGGTAGGTAATAACAAGTCATACTTTTCAGCTACAGAAACTGAGGCTTACAATGGTTGGCTATATGGTTAGTAAATGTCAGGTTTCTGTTACCAAACTCTGCTTTTACTAACAGTAATTTATAATGCAGGACAGAAGAAAGAAATAAAATTAATGGAAGAACAACATATTATTTTTGGTTACTATATATTTTTTTACTACAATTTGAAGGGGATTTTTCTAATATGTTTTCTAGCTATAAAAGAAAACAATCTATGTTTATACTTATTTTAGAGCTAACCACCATACTGATCTCTCTAATAATTTAAGTTGATTGTCTTAGATTATACTGGTAGAAAAACATATTATCTGGAAACAGACATAAGCGTATTTCTCCCCATGTAGACAATTCTAGAGAATAAATTGGAAAAAAAATTAGAACTATTATAACTAATAAGAGTTCATGTAAGTGAACTTATATATTACAAACATTTTAAAAATTAATTTTTCTCAAAGTTAGCAATAAACAGTGAAACAATGTAATAGCAATACACAGTAGTTAGAGTAGCAATAAAAATATTAAGTACCTAAAAATAATTCACGAGATATTCAGAGCCATATAAGCAAAATTTCAACTCTTTAATCAGCTAAAAAACAACCTACAAATAGCTGAACTTATATAATAATTTACTGTATGACCAAAAAAAAAAAAAAAAAAAAAAAACCGGAGTAGCTGCTGGGGCTGCTTATGTACAACCAAACACCTCATGGGATTTGGTTCCTTGGTTTGCAGGTTTAGGGTCATGATTTCATGGGACTGCCCAGTTGGTCTAATAACATATTTAGTGCTTCTGTTCTACCTCCTAGTTCGTTGCACAGTGTCTAGGGTCTTAAAAGCTTACAAGCTGCCATCCAAAGCACAACAATTTGTCTCTATTCACCTGGAGCAACACAGAAAGGAAGAGAGTAGGGAATAGGGGAAGGATATGGAATGTGTGGCTAATTGCCTCCATAAACAACTGCCTAATTTGCCATGAGACCAGAAGAACTGGATGGGGCCTAGCTACCATTACTGACCATTTTGATCAAAGATTCCATAGAAGAATCTTGATCAAAAGGGGGAAGTGTGGAACAGAATTTCAAAGTCTCATGGACTCTAGACTTTCTAGAGCCATGGAGGGTGGCTGAACCCCTGAACCTATTGCCCTGAGATAATTTTTAAACCTTTAAACCAAAAATATCCCCTGAAGTCATCTTAAACCTGAACAATAGTTTAGCTTAACTAGTTAAAAATGCCTGCCCTGAGCATTATGCTCTTTTAAGAACTATCTATATGGGATCAAATTGAGAACAGCAACTCAAAAGATTAGATAGGAACCTTAGGGGGCAGTGAGTTTTTGTTAATGGGAGATGAATAACTCAGAAAAAGAGGTTGAGAATGGTTGTCCAATTCCAAGAATATAATCAATTTCACTAAATTTTACATGTAGAAAGTGTTGAGTTGGTGTGTGTTTTGCTGTGTATATTCTCAACAACAAAAAAATAAATTAAAAAAAGTAGAGAAGGAAAAAGAGAGATGGAGTGGTAAGATATGACTGCTCAGAGGGAAAATGATTATGTAAGTGCTGCAATGGAAGACCAAATCTTGAAATTCAATAATTTGGAGAAACTAGATCTGATACTCCTATAAGAAAACAAGATCATGGAAAGGACACACAGATCATTACAATCCCTGATACTTATAAAAGGAAACACAAATTGAATCCTCCATTTAAGTTTTAAACAATGTTATTACACAACAAAAATCACAAAATACCCAAGGATACAACCCATTGTAATTGAAAAACAAACAGGAACAACAAATAGATTAAGACTCCAAAAAGTTTATTAGAATTATTAGGCACAAAAACCAAAATATTTGTGTATGAAATATTCAAAGAAATCTTAAAATGGAATTAAAATATGAGCAAAAAGAAGAGACCATCACAAATGGCCATGCAGATTTGAACAAGAACCAAATAAGACTTTTATAAACACAAAATAAATACAATTGAAGAACTAGATACCAGATTAAAAGAATGAATTAATGAGCTTGAAATTAGATTTAAAGAAATTAACTTACACAAACAACAAAATAAATTGTACTTCATCAAAACTTAAAAGTTTGCACACCAATATTAACAAAGTTCAGAGATAACTTACAAAAATGGGAGAAAATATTTGGCAACCAAATATCTAATAAGAGTTTAATATCCAGAATATATAAAGAACACCTGCAACTCAACAACAAAAAGACACATATACCAATTTAAAAATAGGCAAATGACTTGAATAGACATTTTTTCAAAGAAGATATACAAATGGTCAATAAGCATATGGAAGGATGCTCAGCATCATTAATCATTAGGGAAATGCAAATCAAAGCCACAATGAGATACTACTTCTCACACATACACACAGAGAGAGAGAGACAGAAAAATGGAAAAAAACAAGTGTTGGCCAGGATGAGGAAACATTAAAATATTTGTGCATTACTGATGGGAACGTAAAATAGTGCAGCCACCATGGAAAACAGTGTGGTGGTTCCTCAAAAAGTCAAATATAGAATTACCATGAGATCCAGCAATTCCACTTCTAGGTATATACCCCAAAAATTTGGAAGCAAAGATTCGAACAGATACTTGTACACCAATGTTCATCACAGCATTAGTCACAACAGCCAAAAGATGAAAAAGGCCCAAGCATCCATCAACAAAGAATGAACAAAATGTGGTATATCCATACAGGAAAGTATTATTCAGTCATAATAAGAAATGAAGTTCTAATTCATGTGACAACATGGATAACCTTGAAAACTTTGTGCTAAGTAAAATAAGTCAGACCTCAAAAAGATAAATATTGCATGACCCAACTTATATGAAAGATCTAGAATAGCTAAATTCATAGAGACAAAAGTTTATTAGTGGGTTAGGAAAAGCCAACACTTTCACAACAAAAAGACAAATAATCCAATTTAAAAATGGGCAAGAGACAAAGATTAGACAGGCCTATAGGAAAAAATGAGACTAAAGGGGAACACTAGTCCAGGGGCAAGGACTAGAAGGAGAGGACAGGAAAGCTGTAATAGGGAACCCACGGTTGAGAAGGAAGAGTATTGACATGTCATGGGGTTGTTAACCATTGTCATAAAACAATTTGTGTACTAACTGTTTAATGAGAAGCTAGTTTGTTCTGTAAACCTTCATCTAAAGTACCATAATTTTTTTTTTTTTTTAATCAGGAAAGGTATGTGTCAGGGTTGTATCCTTTCACCATACTTTGTCAATCTGTATGGGTAATCCAAGAAACTGGACTATATGAAGAAGAACGCAGCATCAGGATTGGAGGAAGACATATTAACAACCTGTGATATGCAGGTGACATAACTTTGCTTGCTGACAGTGAAGAGGACTTGAAGCACTTACTGATGAAAACTGAAGACTACAGCCTTCAGTATGGATTACACCTCAACATAAAGAAAACAAGAATCCTCACAATGGGATCAATAAGCAACATCAGGATAAACAGAGAAAAGATTGAAATTGTCAAGGATTTCATTTTAGTTGGATCCACAATCAACACCCATAGAAGCAACAGCCCAGAAATCAAATATCATATTGCATTGGGCAAATCTGCTGCAAAAGACCACTTTAAAGTATTAAAAAGCAAAGGTGTCAAAAAAAAAAAAAAAAAGGCAAAAGATATGAACAGAAACTTCAGCAAAGAAGACATTCAGGCAGCTAAAAGACACATGAGGAAATGCTCGCGATCACTAGCCGTTAGAGAAATGCACACCAAAACTACAATGAGATACCATCTCACTCCAACATTACTGGCACAAATCAAAAAAGAGAAAATAACAAATGCTGGAGACACTGTAGGGAGCTTAGAACTCTTATGCACTGCTGGTGGGAATGTAAAATGGTACAACCATTTTGGAAATCGACATGGTGCTTCCTTAAAAATCTAGAAATAGAAATACCATACGATCCAGCAATCCCACTCCTAGGAATATATCCTAGAGAAATAAGAGCCATCACACAAATAGACGTATGCACACCCATGTTCATTGCAGCATTATTCACAATAGCAAAAAGATGGAAACAACCAAAGTGTGAATCAACAGGTGAATGGAAAAACAAACTATGGTACACACACAATGGAATACTACCCAACAATAAAGAACAGTGATGAATCTGTGAAACATCTTACAACAGTTGATGAATCTGGAGAGCATTATGCTGAGTGATTTAAGTTAATCACAAAAGGACAAATATTATATGAGACCACTATTATAAAAACTTATGAAAAGTTTTACACACGTAAGGAAACCATCTTTGATGGCTACTAAAGAGGGGAAGGGTGGGGAGGGAACATTAACTAGATAATAGATAAGTTTGGGTGAAGTGTAAGACAGTACACAGTACTGGGGAAGTCAGCACAACTTGACCAAGGCAAGGTCATGGAAGCTTCATAGACACATCCAATCTCCCTGAGGGACTGAATTACTGGGCTGAGAGCTGGGGACCATGGTCTCGGAGGACGTCTAGCTCAACTGTCATAATATGGTGTATAAAGAAAATGCTCTACAAAAAAAAAATCATCTATATAAGATCAAACGGTTAACACTTACTCTAAAGCAAAGATAAGAAGGTCAGGGGGCAACAGGGAAGCTAAATTAATGAGAACAGAACAACCAGAAAAGAAATAATGAGAATGTTGACACAATGTGGAAAATGTAAGCAATGTAATTGAATAATATGTATAGAAATTGTTAAATGGGAACCTAATTTGCTGTGTAAACTTTCACCAACAACACAATAAAATATTTTTTTAAAAAAGTTTATTAGTGCTTTTGGAAATATATAATGATGTTGGTTGCACAAAATAACGAGTGAAATCAATGCCACATAATAATACACTTAAAAAGGTACACTGACCAAAGCCATGGTGTTTTCAATTGCCTCATATGCATGTGAAAGCTGGACAATGAATAAGGAAGCCCAAAGAAGAATCGATGCCTTTGAATTATGATGTAGGTGAAGAATATTGAATATATCATTGACTGTCAAAAGAATGAACAAATTTGTCTTAGGAGAAGTTCAGCCAGAATGCTCATTAGAAGCAAGGATGGCAAAACTTCGTCTCACATACTTTGGACATGTTATCAGAAGGGACCAGTCCCTGGAGAAGGACATAATGCTTTGTAAAATAGACAGTCAGTGAAAAAGAAGAAGACCCTCAATGAGATGGATTGACACAGTGGCTGTAACAATGGGCTCAAACATAGCAACAATTGTGAAGATGGTGCAGGACAGGGCAGTTTTATTCTGTTGTATATAGGGTCGCTATGATTTGGAATCGACTCAACAGCACCTAACAGCAATAACAACAGTCCCCAACTTATGATGGGGTTCCACTCCAGTGACTCCATCCAGTTCTGACACAAGTCAAATACCTCATTATCATTATTATTGCCTTTTTTATCAGTATCTTTATAAATCATAACTTGAACATCTGAAAGTGAACATTTAAGAATGATAACGTCAGCAAAAATCAGTGATATGCTGCAACATTGTATGTAGTATATATTACTAATGATAAGATACACACAAAAAAAGATGGTGGTAAGTGTGGTTCATGGTAAGTCGAATGTCGTAAGTCAGGGACTACCTGTACTAGATAGCAATAGCATGTGAGTTGGCTAGGGGGTGCTTAGAGCAAAAGTGTTAAAAAAGAACCTTGAGTAAGTCAGAACCTTAAATAAGATATTAACTTTGGACTTTTAAAAATAAAATATGCAATGTAAAATTTAAAGGGTAAACACTAAGAAAAGGAACAGAGTTTATAACTTCAAAACCAAATATTTAGAGTTAAAAAAAAACCTAGACTAAGATAAAAACCATAAGAGGCAGGGCCAAGATGGCAGAGTAGTCAGAAGCTTCCTATAGTCCCTCTTACAACAAAGACTCAAACCAAGTGAATCGATCATATGTAACAATCTAAGAGCCCTGAACATCAAAGACAAAGTTGATGACTTGGACTGAGCAGCAGGGGGAGGGAGAGATGGTTCGAAAGCAGCGAAGAGTTGCCAGACCTGACCTGGCCGGCAATCACACTCTGCAGGCTACATCACCTGGTGTGCATGGTGAGGCAAGCAGTGGCGCTTGGGACGTGTTTTCCACATCGGGAGAGACAGAGTGGCAGAGAGTCTGCTTAACCCACCAGAACCAGTGAGAAAGGGAACTCAATTAGCAAAAGATAAGTACATGCTTCTAATCTACCAAGTGAATTAAAAAAAAAAAAAAAACCATTTGGGAAGGACCTCTCTCCCATTCACCTGCCCCCTACCCACTCCGCTCCAGGTTTGGGTCCAGCTTAAGTGATTGCTGCCCTCCCTGGTCCAGAAATAGGGTGCATCATGTGCCCTGAGCCATTCTCCCACCTTTGGAGAGGGAACAAATTAACAATCAGAAAAAAATAATCTACCACCTCCCCTAAGTGAGGAACTCAGGGAAGGCACAGCCCCTTTGCCTAGGCACAGGCATAAGGGATCTACAGATTGTGAATGGCTTTCACCCCTGCATACACCTGTGTGGGCCCATTTCAGCAGCGTAGGCCCTCAGTATCACAGTACAACAGGGTATATACCTGAAGCCTATTCTCATCTGTATCAGCTATAAGGCGGAGTGGCAGATTCGTGACATTTGACACTGCCCTGCCCATTAAGCAGGGTCCTCCCCTACCTACATCAGGGGCTTGAGGACTGGTGGCTCCAACCACTCCACTGAGCCACCCACAATAAGGGTCCAAGAATAAGTGGTGCCTCCCAGTCCTTACAGCCAACAGCACTGGATGCCCATAGTCCAGCTACAAAACCCACCTACCTATGTGCTCTAGGAAACAGGGTTACGCCTTCCATCCAGGAACTCAGGGGAAATAGTCAGCCCCCTCCCTTGATCTGCGCATGACCCCCTACTGCAGCCAGATTCCTGTGCCTACTCCAACCAACCCTGCCCATCTAGGACTGTAAGTGTGGCCTGAACCACATACTCAGTGACCGATGACCTGGACACCTGAGCTGAATCCACACAAGAAAAGTAAACAGATGCCTGGGCTCACATACATAGTAACAGCTCTAGCCACCTGGAGACAGGATGTGAGAGCTTCAAAGACACCAGTGATCAAAGTAGCTCACATGACCAGCCTCTTTGGGCATATCAGAACAAAACAGAACAAGCAGCTAGGACACAATAAGCAAACATAAAATAAATAAATATAATAACTTATCGATGGCTCAGAGACAACAATCAATATCAAATCACATAAAGAGGCAGACTATGGTGGATTCAACAAGCCACCAAAACAAAGAATCAAGAAACCTTCTGGAGGAAGAGAATTTCTTGGAATTACCAGAAGTAGAATTCAAAACATTAATACACAGACCTCTTCAGGAGATCAGGAAAAATGCAGAAGAAGCCAAGAAACACACAGATAAAGCAACAGAAGAACTTAAGAAGATTAGAGAAGAGCACAATAACAAATTTAATGGGCTGCAAGAATCCATAGAGAGCAAACAGAAATCCAAAAGATTAACAATGAAATTTCAGAATTAGACAACTCAACAGAAAGTCATAGGAGCAGAACTGAGGCAATGGAAGTCAGAATTAGTGAGATTGAAGATAAAGCACTTGACACCAACTTATTTGAGGAAAAATCAAATAAAAGAATTTAAAAAAATGAAAGAACTCTAAGACTTATGTGGGACTCTAATAAGATGAATAACCTACAAGTGATTGGAGTACCACGACGGGGGTGGGGGTGGGCGAGGGATAACAGAAAATACAGAGAGAATTGTTGAAGATTTCATGGCAGAAAACTTCCCTGATACCGTGAAAGATGAGACAATATCTATCCAAGAAGCTCATCGGACCCCACACAAGGTAGATCTCAAAAGAAAGTCACCAAGAAATATTATAATCAATCTTGTCAAACCAAAGATAAAGAGAGAATTTTAAGAGCTCCTAGGGATAAACAAAAAGTCATCTACAAAGGAGAGTCAATAAGACTAAGCTCTGACTACTCAGCAGAAACCACACAGACAAGAAGGCAATGGGAAGACATATATAAAGCCTTGAAGGAAAAAAATTGTCAGCCAAGAATTATATATCCAGCAAAACTGTCTCTCACATATGATGGCAAAATTAGGGCATTTCCAGATAAACAGGAGTTTGGGGAGTTTGTAAAAAGCAAACCAAAATTACAAGAAATACTAAAGGGAGTCCTCTGGTTAGAAAATCAATAACATTAGATAACAACCCAAGACTAAAACACAGCAAAGAACAACGAGATATCAACCCAGATAGGAAAGTCACAAAAATAAATCAAAGCTAAAACACTGAAAATGAAGAAACAGAGATGTCAATATTTAAAATATGACAACATTAAAACAAAAAAGAGGGACTAAATAATGTAGTCATAGATGTTTCATGTGGAGAGGAAGTTAAGGCGATATAAAGAAATAAAAGATGGGTTTAAACTTAGAAAAATAGAAGTAAATATTAAGGTAATCACAAAGGAAACTAACAATCCTACACATCAAAATAAAAAACAAGAAAAACATAAAGACTCAGCAAATACAAAATCAAAAACAATGAAAAAGATGAATAAAAAATACATAACAAAAAACGACTCAGCACAGAAAATTAAGTGGAACAAAGAAACTGTCAACAACACACAAAAAAAGACATCAAAATGACAGCACTAAACTCATACCTATCAATAATTGTGCTGAATGTAAATAGACAAAATGCACCAATAAAGATACAGAGAGTGGCAGAATGGATAAAAAAAACACGATCCGTCTACATGCTACCTACAAGAGACACACCTTAGACTTAAAGACTCAAACAAACTAAAACAAAGGATGGAAAAAATATATCAAGCAAACAACAATCAAAAAAGAGCAGAAGTGGCAATGTTAATCTCTGACAAAAAAGACTTTAAAATAAAATCCACCACAAAGGATAAGGAAGGACACTATATAATGATTAAAGGGTCAGTACACTGGGAGGACATAACCATAATAAATATTTACACATCCAACAACAGCATTCCATAATACATAAAACAAACTCTGACAGCACTGAAAAGAGAAATAGACAGCTCCACAATAATAGTAGGAGACTTCAACACACTACTTTTGGTGAAGGACAGAACATCCAGAAAGAAGCTCAACAAAGACATGGAAGCACTAAATGCCACAATCAACTGACTTGATCTCATAGACAAAGACCAAACACTCCACCTAACAGCAGCCAAGTATACTTTCTTTTTCAACACACATGGAACATTCTCCAGAATAGAACACATATTAGGCCACAAATCAAGACTTAACAGAATCCAAAGCATCAAAATATTACAAAGCATCTTTTCTGACCATAAAGCCATAAGAGTAGAAATCAGTAACAGAAAAAGCAAGGGAAAAAAATCAAACACATGGAAACTGAACAACACCTTGCTCAAAAACTACTGGGTTATAGAAGAAATTAAGAAGGGAATAAAGAAATTCATAGAATCAAATGAGAATGAAAACACATCCTACCAGAATCTTTGGGACAGCAAAAGCAGTGCTCAGAGGTCAGTTTATAGCAATAAATGCACACACCCAAAAAGAAGAAAAGGCCATAATCAAAACATTAACCCTACAACTGGAACAAGTAGAAAGAGAGCAGCAAAAGGAACCCTCAGGAGACAGAAGGAAGGAAATAATAAGAATTAGAGCAGAATTAAATGAAAGAGAGAATAGAAAAACAGTTGAAAGAGTTAACAAGTCCAAAAGCTGATTCTTTGAAAAGATCAACAAAATTGATAAACCATTGGCCAAACTGACAAAAGAAAAACAGGAGAGGAATCAGATAAACTGTATAAGAAATGAGATGGGTGATATCACAACAGACCCAACTGAAATTAAAAGAATCATAACAGATTACTATGAAAAATTGTACTCTAACAAATTTGAAAACCTAGAGGAAATGGACAAATTTCTAGTAACTCACTACCTACCTAAATTAACACAAACAGAGGTAGAACAACTAAATAAACCCATAACAAAAGAAGAGATTGAGAAGGTTATTAAAAAACTCCCAACAAAAAAAAGCCCTGGCCCGGATGGCTTCCCTGGAGAATTCTACCAAACTTTCAGAGGAGAGATAATACCACTTCTACTAAAGGTATTTCAGAGCATAGAAAAAGATGGAATACTCCCAAACTCCTTCTATGAAGCCAGCATAACCCTGATACCAAAACCAGGTAAAGACACCACAAAAAAAGAAAATTACAGACCAATATCCCTCATGAACATTTACACAAAAATCCTCAACAAACTTCTACCCAATAGAATTCAGCAACATATCAAAAAATAATTCACCATGATCAAGTGGGATTTATACCAGGTATGCAGGGATAGTTCAACATTAGAAAAACAATCAATGTAATGCATCACATAAATAAAACAAAAGACAAGAACCACCTGATCTTATCAATTAATGCAGAAAAGGCATTTGACAAAGTCCAACACCTATTCATGATAAAAACTCTCAGCAAAATAGGAACAGAAGGGAATTCCTCAATATACTTAAGGGCATTTATACAAAGCCAACAGCCAACATCATCCTAAATGGAGAGAGTCTGAAAGCATTCCCCTTGAGAACGAGAACCAGACAAGGATGCCCTTTATCAACACTTTTATTCAACATTGTGCTGGAAGTCCTAGCCAGAGCAATAAGGCAAGAAAAAGAAATAAAGTGCATCCAAATTGGTAAGGAAGAAGTAAAAGTATCCCTATTTGCAGATGATATGATCTTATACACAGAAAACCCCAAAGAATCCACAAGAAAACTACTGGAACTAATAGAAGATTTCAGCAAAGTTTCAGGATACAAGATAAACATATAAAAATCATTTGGATTCCTCTACACAAACAAAAGAACTTCCTAGAGGAAATAACCAAATCAATACCATTTACAATAGCCCCCAAGAGGATAAAACACTTAAGAATAAGTCTAACCAGAAACGCAAAAGACCTATACAAAGAAAACTATAAGGCACTACTGCAAGAAACAAAAGAGACCTACATAAGTGGAAGAACATACCTTGCTCACGAATAGGAAGACTCAGTATAGTGAAAATGCCAATTCTATCTAAAGCGATCTACAGATACAAGGCAACCCCAATCCCAATTCCAACAACATTTTTTAATGAGTTACAGAAACAAATCACTAACTTCACATGGAAATGGAAGAGGCTCTGGATAAGTAAAGCATTACTGAAGAAGAAGAACAAAGTGGGTGGCTCATACTACCTGATTTTAGAACCTATTATACCGCCATGGTAGTCAAAACTGCCTGGTACTGGTACAACAACAGATATATAGATCAATGGAACAGAATTGAGAATCCAAACATAAATTCATCCATCTATGAGCAGCTGATATTTGACAAAGTCCCAAAGTCCATTAAATGGGGAAAAGATAGTCTCTTTAACAAATGGTGCTGGCATAACTGGACTTCCATCTGCAAAAAACTGAAACAAGACCCATACCTCACACCATGCACAAAAAGTAACTCAAAATGGATCAAAGACCTAAATATAAGACTTAAAACAATAAAGATCATGGAAGAAATAATAGAGATAATGCTAGGAGCCCTAATATGGCATAAACTGAATACAAAACATAACCAACATTGCACAATCACCAGAAGAGAAAGTAGATAACTGGGAGCTCCTAAAAATCAAACACTTATGCTCATCAAAAGATTTCACCAAAAGAGTAAAAAGACTATCTACAGTCTGGGAAAAAAATTTTGGCTATGACATATCAGATCAGGGTCTAATCTCTAAAATCTACAAAATACTGCAAAACTTAAACAACAACAACAGGAGTAATGAGGCACAGCAGTCCAGGGACAAGGACTAGAAAGCAGAAGGGGACAGGAAAGCTGGTGATAGGGAACCCAAGGTTGAGTAAGGACAGCGTTGACATGTAGAGGGGTTGTTAACCATTGTCATAGGGCAACGTGTACTAACTGTCTAATGAGAAACTATTTTGTTCTGTAAACCTCCACCTAAAGTGAGAATAGCAGCACAACTGGAAGAACATAATTGATGTCACTGAACTGTGCATGTAGAAATTTTTGAAACGGTGTATCTTTGGCTATGTATATTTTCATCAAAAAAAAAAAAGTTTGAGAAGGGAGAGGGTCGACATGCCATGGGGTTGTTAACCAATGTCATAAAACAATATGTGTATTGACTGTTTAATGAGAAATTATTTGTTCTGTAAACCTTCACCTAAAGTACAATAAAAAAATAAAAATAAAGTTATGTTTAAATATATAAAAAAAGACTTAAACAACAAAAAGACAAATAACTCAATTAAAAAATGGACAAAGGATATGAACAGACATTTCACCAAAGAAGACATTCAGGCAGCTAACAGATACATGAGGAAATGCTCACGATCATTAGCCATTAGAGAAATGCAAATCAAAACTACAATGAGACACCATCTCACCCCAAAGAGGCTAACATTAATCCAAAAAACACAAAATAAATGTTAAAGAGGTTGTGGAGAGATTGGAACACTTATACACTGCTGGTGGGAATGTAAAATGGTACAACCACTTTGAAAATCAATTTGGCACTTCCTTAAAAAGCTAGCAATAGAAGTACCATACGATCCAGCAATCCTGCTCCTTGGAATATATCCTATAGAAATAAGAGCCACCATATGAATAGATATATGCATACCCATGTTCACTGCAGCACTGTTCACAATAGCAAAAGGATGGAAACAACCTAGGTGCCCACCAATGGAGGAATGGATACACAAGTTATGGTATATTCACACAATGGAATACTATGCAATGATAAAGAACAACGATGAATCCGTGAAACATCTCCTAACATGGATGAATCTGGGAGGCATTATGCTGAGTGAAATTATTCAGTCACAAAGAACAAATATTGTATGAGACCGCCATTATAAGAACTCAAGAAAAGGTTTAAACACAGAAGAAAATATTATTTGATGGTTACAAGGTGTGGGGAGAGAGTGAGAGCGGAATTCAATAACTAGATAGTAGACAAGAATTATCTTAGGTGGCAGGAAGGACAACACACAATACAGGGGAAGTCAACACAACTGGACTAAACCAAAAGCTAATTAACATAACCAAACACTTTGAGAGACAGAGTAAAAGGGCAGGGGTCTGGGGACCATGGTTTCAGGGGACATCCAGGTCAATTGGTGTAACAAAGTTTATTAAGAAAATGCTCTTCATCCCACTTTGGTGAGTGGCGTCTGGGGTCTTAAAAGCTAGTGAGTGGCCATCTAAGATGCATCAATTGGTCCCAACCCACCTGGAGCAAAAGAGAATGAAGAACATCAAAGACACAAGGAACACATTAGCCCAAGTGACAAAAGGGCCACATAAACCAAAGACTCCATCAGCCTGAGACCAGAACTAGATGGCGCCCGGCTACCATCAATGACCATCCTGACGGGGAACACAACAGAGAATCCTTGATGGAGCAGGAGAAAAGTGGGGTGCAGAACTCAAATTCTAATAAAAAGACAGACTGTCTGACTGTGACTGGAGGGACCCCAGAAGACATGGCCCCCAGACTCTCTGTTAACCCAGAGCTAAAACCATTCCCGAATTCAACAAAGATTAGACTAGACTGTAACACATAAAATGATAGTCGTGAAGAGTGTGCTTCTTAGTTCAAGTAGATAAATGAGACTAAGTGGGCAGCTCCTGTCAGGAGGTGAGACGAGAAAGCAGAAAGGGATAGGAGCTGGATGAATGGATACGGGATATCTGGGGTGGAAAGGAGGAGTGTGCTGTCACAGTATAGCAACTAGGGTCACATAACAATGTGTGTATAAAGTTTGGTATGAGAAACTAACTTGAGTTGTAAACTTTCACTTAAAGCACAATAAAAAAAGAAAAAAGCATAAATTAATCAAAAAGGAACAAAAGTTATTTAGAAACATATGAAAAAGAAAATATAAATGATAAAATAAGATAATAAAACACCAAATAAATTAATAATTGTAGATAATAAATTGATAATAACAGGCAAATTATAGATTATTAGATTGGAATTTTTAAGATGCAGCTATATGAGTTTATAAGAACATGTGAATACACAATTATCTCAAAGTTTTTTTAAAAGAACACAAAAACATTCACTATATCTTTTGAACTTTAAAAACACACTTCAAAATAAATCATAGGTCAAAGAATAAAATTTACTAGAAATTTTAAAATGCTTCAATTGAATGATAACGAACACACGACATATCAAAACTGATGGGATGCCACTTACATTGAGGGATATTCATAGCAGTAAAGACTGAAAATTGACAAGTTACACATTCAACTAAACAAGTATAAAAAAGAACAAAACAAAAAACACAACATTAAGGACATATTTTTTTAAAGTAAAAGTATGATCAAATTAATGAAATAGAAAACAAACAAAGTAGATTTTTTAAAATGCTTAATAAAGTGGACAAAAAATAAAGAAAAACCATGATGCACAAATATTAGAAATAAAAAGGAGTATGCATTGTGATGTAGATTTTCAACAGCAAAAATAAATTATATTTTTAAAGTTTGAAAAAAAGAAAAAAGAAGATATTAACCACAAATGCAAAAGAGATTTAAAAGATTATTAGAGAATGCGGTGAATAATTATGCCAATAAATTTAAAATTCCTGGAAAAATTATAATTCATAAAATCTGGTATAAGAACTAAAAAGTCCCTGCGTCACACAATCAGTTAAGCATTGGGCCACTAACCAAAAGGTTGGTGATCCAAATCTACCCAGAAGCACCTCTGAAGAAAGGCCTGGCAATCTGCTTCCAAAGAGGTACAGCCATGAAAACCCTATGGAGCACAGTTCTTACTCTGCTACATATAGGGTCACCATGAGTCAGAGTCAACAACAACTGGGTTTGTTGTTTTTTTTAAGATTTTGAATAGTCTTATAGCTTATAATAGTTCTATATTCAATCAAGGAAATAGGATCAGTCATTTAAAATCTTCCCACAGAGAAAATGTCAAGCACAATGGTTTTTGCACAAATCTTATTAAAAATATACAATAGATTAATAGACATAGATATTAATAGAAATAGAAATAATCTAATATCAAACAAATTTCTTTCAGAATAAATATAAAAATACTCCCCAACTCACCTTGTAAGGACACTACGGATCTGATACCTATTGGGAGAAAAATTCTCCGTTGGTCTCTTGAATTTCTATACATCTTGGAAACAGAGGCATTGACAGCTTTCGTGTAAGGATGTTTGTATAGCAAACAGCCTTGCAAGATAGAGATAGTGACTCCATTCAGAGAGGAAGGCAGATTTGTTTGCTATCTAGTATAATAAAAATAGTACCTTCTTTCTGGGCAATGTTTGGGCAGGCTTCTTGTCAGTCCCTCATAAAAGACCAGGGTTTCCTAAGCTTGGGGTTCCTCAGCTGTGATGCAAACCCCTGTGCACAGCAACCATCTAGGTCCACCTGTGTTGTCCCTATGGAACTTGAGAGACATGGGGACTAGAAGGAACATGAAGCTCATGCTGCTTGTTGTGCTGTAAGTAATAAAGTCTTTTGTCTCTGACCCAGGAGTCTTGTTTTTTCAACCAGCATCCAAGGTACTGTGGCAGACTGACTTCCTAGTTTTTAAGTAAGATAAAATCTCAGACCTCTCACAGTTTTTGACAATAATACAAAACGAAACATGAGTAGTACGTGGCCAATCTCACTAATGAACACACACACAACCACATGTGTGTATAAAATACCCTATTGCCGTCAAGTCGATTCCAACTCATAGTGATCCTGTAGGACAGAGTAAAATTGCCCCACAGGGTTTCCAAGGCTGTAAATCTTTATGGACGCTGGCTACCACATCTTTCTCCTGTGGAGCGGCCGGTGGGTTCCAACCACAGACCTTTTGGTTAGCAGCCAAGCACTTAACCACTGTGTCACCTGGTCCCAACATGTATATATAGATATATGTATATATACAAATATGTATGTACATATATATAACTACACACACATAAAATCAAACAGCCCGCTGCCGTCGAGTTGATTCCAACTCATAGCGACCTTACAGGACAGAGTAGAACTGCCAGATAGGGTTTCAAAGGAACGGCTTCTGGATTCGAACTGCTGACCTTTTGGTTAGCAGCTAAGCTCTTAACCACTGCACAACCAATGGCTCCAATACACACATAGATACAGATATATCGAGATCTATAAAGTGTGTAGACGTGAGTGAACTACAGCTACATACAAGGAAATATCTTAGAAACATTATGTTAAAGAAAAAGAAGCAAGTTTCAGAAAAATATACACAGTTCGATACCTTTGTTATACAGCTCAGAAACTAGCAAAACTAAATAATACATTTTTCAGGGTTATGTGCATATGCAGTGAGCCTTTGTAAAAATAAAAGCAAGAAAATTAAAACTCAAACTTCAGGAGAATTTTAGCTTCTGGTAGGTGAGGAGGTAGTGAGAAATGATGGTATATAATGTCACCAAGGGGGGAAAAAAACCAATTGCCATGGAATCAATTCTGACTCATTGCAACCCCATCACAAGTAGATGTTATTTTTCTTAAATTTTATTTTTTCTTTTTAAATTATTATTGTATAGTGGTTAAGACTCTGATCTCTAAAGCTGGACTGTGTTTGAATCCTGTTCTAATACTTGCTGGAATATAGTGATTTGGGCAAGTTAAACTATCTGCGTCTCAGTTTCCCACAGTTAAAATCAGGCTAGTAATAGTCCAAATCTCATGGTATTGTTATGAGGAATGCACGAGTTTTTGTAAAGCTCTTGGAAAAGTTTTTGACATATGGTAAACACTCAGTATTAGCTGCTATTAGCTAATATCATTATGCTTTATAATTCACGTATATTAGCTTGTATATACCAAATAAAATTTTTTTTTACTTTTAAGTAAATGTCAATTTCTTCTGTACCCCAAACAGGATCATGTACAAGGGTACCTGTGAAGTGGTAGTGGTAACAGGATATGATTTTTCAGCCCCAGGCAGGAATGTGGGATTAAGGGCATAGCCCTCAAAGTGAGGAAGAGGTAAAGATGGACAAAAGAAAGAGGCTAGGCACTGAGAGAGAAGAATTCACAGGTGTAAGGAGTATGTGTGGAGAGGAACCTCTACAGCAGTTACTGACACCAAAGGAGCAGAAAAAGAGAATAGAAGCCTAAAAATACTTGATAGGCGTGTATTGCTGAGGCAACATTCTGTGACTGGTTGAACACTTGAAGTTAAATTCTAAAGGGAAAACACAGACATTAAAAAGCACATACTTTCTAATGCTCACCTTGGATGTAGCCATTACAAAGGACAAGAAAGATCTTCCAAAAGAACAAGACCAGGGACTACCAAATTAATTAATAAAGGAATTAACTTCCACTGCTGGTGCAAGGGGTCCTCACTATTAAAGTAAAAAAGACACGATACTTATAACCATAATAATAACAACAGTTAACATTGGTTTCAGTGCATACTATGTCCTAGACAGACATATTCTAAGTACCTTTTAGGAATTAACTCATTTAAACCTCATAATAACCCTATGAAGTAGGTACTATAATTATTCCATTTTACAGATGAGGAAGCTCAAGCAGAAGGAGGTTACTAGCCCAAAGTTACGTACTGAATGGCTGAACTGAGATTTGAACCAATATTTTGGCCCAGAAACTACACATTTTGCATTCTCTTCTTTCTGAACTGGAGTTTTTAATAGTTACTCTGTTCCTTTTCTACCTTATACATCCATTTCAGGGAAGATAACTTATCTTCTTACTTAATGTTTCTCAAAGTATAGCCCCTGGGCCAGCAGCATCACATCACCTGGAATGTTTAGAAATACAAACCTTTGGGCCCAACTCCAGACCTACTGAACCAGAATCTCTGAGCATGGGGCCCAGTGATCTGTTTAAACAAGCCCCCAGCTGATTCAGATGAGTGCTGAAGATTGTGAAACACTGCTTCAGTTTATAGGTTGTTGAACCTTGGAAGCCACTTGGTCTTGGTGGAAGGAACTGTTTATCACCCAGAAATCCAGAATTTCAAGTTGGAAAATGGTAGTTGCATGAGACTTTGTGGTTGTTGAACTTGGGGAAGAGACGACTGTGTTTCATAAAAAACGATAAATGTTGTATACAGAAGTTGGATAGCCAGAGGGATGGATTCCATTTGTTGGCTAACTCAACTTCTTCCCTCCTATGGCGTCTAGCCAGGAATGGCCATGTGAGATTGTACTAGCCAATGAGATGTAAGTAGTAATTTGCTGTGGAGTTCCTGAGAGAGCTTATATTTTCTTGATCCAGATGTTCCCTCTTTCCCTTCTTCTATTTTCTTGCCTTAAATTCAGACAAGATGGTTGGTGTTGCAGCAGCTATGTTATGACCATGAGAAAAAAACCAAAGCAATAACAGAGACATGGGCCCTGATATGACTAAGCTGCTGAAACTATATCATCAGACACATAATCCCAGATTTATATTATATGAGAAAAGCCTTGGTTTGTTTAAACCACTACAGCCAGGTTTCTGTTACTTCCAGCCCAAAGCATAAATCAACTGACATAATTATTGGTCTTTTCTTATTTGTTGAAGCTCTTTATACATATATGTTAGTGAAATTAGCACTTTTTAAATTATATGAGTTGCAAATTTTTCCCACATTGTGATTCATCTTTGCCCTTGCTTAAGGTTTTTTTTGTTTTTTGTTTTGCCAGGCAGAACTTTATTTTATGTAACTGATTTTATTCATTTTTTAATGATTTTTAGATCATATGCCATTCTTAGAAAGGCCTTTTCTACTCTAAAATAATTTTCAAATTCTCCTAGTTTAGTTCTAGTATTTTAATGGTTTCACTTTCTACTTTCAAGTCCTTGATATGTTTGTAATGTATTTTTATTGTAATGTGTCTACTATGGTCCAAGAACTATTCTAGCCTCTGGCAATACAAAGTGATCAAACCAGACAAAAATCCCTGCTTCATGGAGCTTATATTTCTAGGTGAGTGAAGACAGATAATAAACAAAATAAATTTAAAATAAATGCAGAGTAAGAGATAACAATAAGAACTATGCACAAAAATAAAAAAGAGCAGGGGACAGGAGGAACAGAGGATAGGCTGCAGTTTTAATCATGTAGTCAGGAAAGGATTCACTGAGAATACGATACTTGAACCAAAGAACTAAAACAGCTGAAGGGAGGGCCATGTGCTAACGAGGGGGAAGAATATTCTAAGCAGAGGGAAAGGCCCTTAGGTGAGAGCATGCCTGGCATATTCCAGGAACAGCCAAGAGACCAGTGTGGCTAGGGCTCAGTGAGTATGAGAACAGGAGGCAGGGCTGGGACTGAGGCACCAAGGGCACAAAATTTAAGGAGACACTGACACTCAGGGTAGGAGTGGGGGAAAGTGGGAAGAGAGATATGAATGAAACAAAATTGACTGTTAGTAATTGTTGAAAACTATGTGATGGTAGCATGGGGCTCATTTACTTTATGTATGAGAATTTTAATAATAAAATTTTTTAAAGGCAAATGACAAATTGTGTCAAATATTTTCAATAAACAAAACAAAAAAAGAATATCCTTAAAATCTAACAAGTTTATAAAGGGCTTAAGCAATCAATTCATAGACATAAAATACAAAAACTTAATAAATAGGCAAATTATTTATCATCACTAGTAATCATAGAAATAAACACTTAAACAAAAAGCTTCCAATTTGCCAAAATTTATCAAATTTTATTAATTTCTCAAACAGGCAAGTATAAAAAAAAAGTAACTCAATTTTGGCTATGATCCAATGGCATAGTAATACTTACTAATATTAATGGGAGTGTAAACTTACATAAACTTTCCAAAAAGTAATGCACCAAATTGACTCAAATCATTAAAAATTATTCTCATCTTTTGAGTATAGTGAGTTAACATCTTGAGGGTATATGCTAAGTAAATAATCAGAAATGTGTATAAAGATTTAGTTCATGATGTTCATCATAGTGCAATTATTGGAAATAACCATAGTTCTCGATAATGGGAGAATAAACATAAAATAATTAATTTTTATTTTTCATAAGATAGAATTTTTTATGGCTATTATAAATGATGAGCACTAAGAATTTTGATGGCACAGAATTAGTTATGACATAATATTAAACAAAAAATCAGGATACAAAGATTATACATATTTCATAAACAATTTTATATATATTCACACATTTTCACATACATTACTTAAAATCTTAATTTAATTTATTAATAAAATGAATACATATAATTCATAATCTTTTTGTGGTAGGGCTAAGGACTATTCTTTAAATGTTGTTTAACTTACTGAAATTTAAATTCTTCTTTCCTGCATAAAGTAGTATATACTTATAATGATTTTAATGTATAGCCAGGATTCAGAACCATTAGTATGCTCTGTGTAGGTGTGTATATATATTTTTACCATATTAAGAAAACTCCAAAATATTAACAAAGCTATAATTGGATGTAGTTCCTCCAATTACAATCCATCTTATTATTGTGTATTTTATAATTTTCTACTTCATAAGCATGTATTACTTTAATACCCGAAAAAATACAAATATTAAAAAGGGAAAAACAAATAAATGAAGTTCAAACTAGACCAATACAGAGCCAGAGAAGCAACTTAATAAGAGGCGCAAGCTACATGAGGAGTCTTGAATATGCACCTTCAGATCGTAGCACCTTTTCCACATCAGGCTCCAGTTTGCAGATCATCAGCTGCAGGCTAGGTGAGTTGCTCCTCCATTGGTCCAGACAACAGAATTAGATAATTCTACTGAGTCTTTTCAAGGATTATAAAACTCGATATGCAAAATGTGTATGCAAAAAAAGTGTAAGTTACTTTTATTAACATAACTTTTCCCTAATATGAGATAAATTCTTTCACTAACCTATGTTTTTGCCTTTGCAGAGCCTCTAATTTTCAAACTCACAGATAGCAGAAAATAAAAAACACACTGGGGAAAGAAAAACAGCTCCTCTAGCAGTGGTATGATTGATGATCTTTCCATGCACCATCTCTCGGCTCCATTTCCATTTAGAAAATGTAATAATGTAATATAGCAAGAGACACTGGACCCTTAATATTTTACCAGGTGTTTTTCAAACAGTTTATGATTTTAGAATTCAAATTAGAATTTTTTTTTTTTAGAATAAGGGTTTAAATTAATTAAGATTCTTCAGAAGTTCCCACTGCAGAGCTGGTAATAATGACCAATCATTGAAGCAACAGTCATTACTCCCAAGGCCATAGTCCAGCCATATTCAAATCACACAATGACTGCAGAAAGAAGCCCTTTATCTCCCTTCCTACATTATAGTCTCAGCATTTATTTTAATGGAGAAGTCAAACCCAAGAGGAATGAAGTTGATGCTTTATGTCTATTTTTTGCCATTGATAGAATATAGAATTGAATAGAATACATAATTTATAAAAGGAGGTATGTTGATGAGTTTATTAAAACACTGAGTTATGAAATGACTTGTGGGAAATCAAGGTAAGTCGGTTATTACTGAACACAGAACATCGAGTGGAATTTCAAAAGGGAGGAAAAGACAATAAGATATTTGCAACTATGCATGAATAATAGATTTGGGCAGGGATTCTACATTGATTTATATAGCTCTCCAGAGTCATGTAATTCCGCTGGCTGTTTGTTGAACTCCTCTATTCCTTTAGGAAAGATGATCTCATTTTGAATAGCTATATGGTCAAAAACTAACTAGCTTTTGGGGAAGGCTAAGTTCAATTTAAGGCCCTGTCTTAGTTATTAGTGTTGCTATAACAGAAATACCACAAGTAGATGGCTTTAACAAACAGAAGTTTTTTCTCTCACAGTCTAGTAAGCTAGCAGTCCAAATTCAGGGCACCAGCTCCAGGGGAAGGTTTTCTTTCTCTGTCAGCTCTGGAGGAAGGTCCTTGTCATCAATTTTCCTCTGGTCTAGGAGTTTCTCAGTGCAGGGACCCCGGGTCCAAAGGACACACTGCTCCTGGCACTACTTTCTTGGTAGCAGTAGGTCCCTCAAGGTGTTTGGATGTGTCTAGGAAGCTTCTATGACTTTGCCTTGATCAAGTTATGTTGGCTTCCCCTATATTGTGTTGTCTTTCCCTTCACCACAGTTAACACTTGTCTACTATCTAGTTCATGATTTCTTATTCAAGAATCTATACACAAATTGTCTTGTGACATTGGTTGTGATCCCTGCGATGTGTCAGGACTCTTTCTCTCTCCCTTTCCACCATGGATTCTCTGTGTCCATTCATCCAGTTTTGCCTTCTCATTTCTGTTTTTGGGCACGTGTTGCCCATTTGGTCCTGTATACTTGACTGAACTAAGAAGAACATTCTTCATACGTGTTATTGTTTTATAGGCCCATCTAGTATTTGGCTGAAAGGTGGACTTCAGGAGTGGCTTCAGTTCTGAGTTATCAGCGTGTCCCAGTCCATATTCTTGGGGACTCCTCCAGTCTCTGTCAGGCTATTAAGTCTAGTCTATTTTTGTGAATTTGAATTCTGTTCTACATTTTTCTCCTGCTCTGCCCAGGACCCTCTATTGTGATCCTTGTCAGAGCAGTTGGTGGTGGTAGCTGGGCACCATCTAGTTCTTCTGGGCTCAGGTGTTGTGGTTCATGTGGTCCATTAATCCTTGGGAATAATATTTTCCTTCTGTCTTTGGTTTTTTTCACTCTCCTTTACTCAGAATGTGATGGGACCAATAGATGCAACTTAGATGGCCACTCACAAGCTTTTAAGACACCAGATGCTGCTCAGCAAAGTAAGATGTAGAACATTTTCTTTATGAACTATGTTATGCCAATTGTCCTAGACATCCCCTGAGACCATGGTCCCTAGCCCTCAACCCTAGTAACTCAGTCCCTATTTTTTCGTCCATGATCTTTATTGTTTTAGGTTTTATACTTAAGTATTTGATCAATTTTGAGTTAGTTTTTTTGTATGGTGTGAGGTATGGGTCCTGTTTCATTATTTTAGAGATGAACATCCAATTACGTCAGCACCATTTGCTAACAAGAGTGTCTTTTCTCCATTTAATGGACTTTGGCCCTTTGTCAAATATCAGCTGTTCACAGAGGGATGGGTTTACATCTATGTTCTCAGTTCTGTTCCATTGATCTGTGTGTCTGTTGTCGTACAAGTACCAGGCTGTTTTGACCACCGTGGCTGTATAATAGTTCTGAGTTCAGGTAATGTGAGACCTCCTACTTTGTTCTTCTTCAATAATGCTTTGTTTATCAGGGATCTCTTCATCTCTTGATGATTTGTCTCTCCATCTTGTTAAAGAATGCTGTTGGAATTTGGAAAGGGATTGCATCATTGTAGCTGTAGATTGCTTTGGGGAGTACTGACATTTTCTCAGTGTTGACTCTTCTTATCTGTCTAAGTTATCTAGTGCTGCTTTAACAGAAACACCACAAGCAGATGGCTTTAACAAAGAGAAATTTATTCGCTCACAGTCTAGTAGGCTACAAGTCCAAATTGAGGGTTCCTGCTTTAGGGGAAGGCTTTCTCTGTCAGCTCTGGAGGAAGGTCCTTGTCATCAATCTTCCCCTGGACTAGGAGCTTTTCTGCACAGGGAACCGCAGGTCCAAAGGACATGCTCTGCTCCTGGCACTTTTTTCTTGGTGGTATGTTGTCCCCACTCTCTGCTTGCTTCCCTTTCCTTTTATCTCTTGTAAGATAAAAGGTGGTGCAGGCCACACCCCAGGGAAACTCCCTTTACATTGGATGAGGGATGTGACCTTAGTAAGGGTGTTATAATCCCACCCTAATCCTCTTTCACATAAAATTAATATCACAAAATGAAGGAGAACCACACAATACTGGGAATCACAGCCCAGCCAAATTGATACACACATTTTTTGGGGGGACATAATTCAATCCATGACACTATCCATGAGCATGGTATGTTTTTCCACTTAGGAAAGTCTCTTTCAGAGTCTCACAGTAGTGTTTGTAGTTTTCTTTGTAGAGGTCTTTTACATCTGTGATTAGATTTATTCCTAAGTATTTTATCTTCTATTCATTCCAGCAGCTTTCTTGTGGATTCTTTGGGGCTTTCTGTGTATAAGATCATATCATCTATGAATAGGTATAGTTTTACCTCTTCCATATCAATTTGGATGCCCTTTATTTCTTTTTCTTGCCTTATTGCTCTAGCTAGGACTTCCAGCATGATGTTGAATAAGAGTGGTAATAAAGGGCATCTGTCTTAGGCTGAGTTCTGTAACAAAGCAAAACCAGTAAAGTGTATAAATATATACAGAGAGAGTTTTATAGCAAGGAAAGGGCTCACACGGTTGTAGAGGCTGCAACATTCCCAGTCCATGGGTCAGGCAGGATGCTTCTCCTGATGCACATAGCCACAGGGGCTGGCAAACCCAAGATGAGCAGGTCAGACAGCAGGCAGGGCTCTTGCTCACGGGCTGCAAAGACCAACAAATCCCAAGATCGGCAGGCAAGATGGCCGGTAAGCTGCTAGCTCAAGTCTCAAGAACCAGAGGTCAGATGAACAAGAACCAGCTGCAGGATCCGGAGTGAGCAAACTGATTAGCTACTTACAGAGGATCCCATCATGGAGGTGATCACATTATATCAAATCTCATCATGGAAGTGATCACATCATCATATGACTGTCAAACTATATCATAACTGCCAAACCACTGAGAATCATGTCCCAGCCAAGTTGACACACAACCTTAACTACCACGGGTCCCTAGATGACACCCTGGTGGCATAGTGGTTAAGAGCTATGGCTGCTAACCAAAAGGTTGGCAGTTTGAATCCACCAGCCACTCCCTGGAAACCCTGTGGGGGAGTTCTACTCTGTCCTATAGGGTTGCTATGAGTCAGAATCACCTCGACAGCAATGGGTTTGTTTTTTGTTTGGTGAGCTAGAGCAAACAGTTTGTGTCTCACTGCTAATCTAAGGTTTGCGGTTTGAACCCACCCAGCAGTAAAATGGAATAAAAAGGCGTGGCAATCTGCTTCCATAAAGATTACAGCCAAAAAAACCCTAAAGAGTAATTCCATTGTGTAACACGTGTGTTTGCCATGAGTTGGTGTCATGGATTGACTTGTGTCCCCAAAAAAATGTGTGTAGCAACTTGGCTAGGTCATAATTCCCAGTATTATATGATTGTGTTATCTGATGTGATTTCCTTTTGTGTTGTAAACTCTATCACTATGATGAGATTATATGTGATCTCCTTATGTGTTGTAAATTCTATCACTGTGATGAGGTTATGCTGATGAGGTTGACAAGATTAGCTAATGTCTTAATGCAATCTCTTTTGAGATATAAAAGAGAGAAGTGAGCAGAAACACATGGGAACCTTGTATCACCAAGAAAGCAGCGCCAGGAGCAGAGCACATCCTCTGGACCTGAGTTTCCTGAGCTGAGATGCTCCCAGACCAAAGGAAGACAGAGGCATCACAAGGACCTTCCTCCAGAGCCGAGAGAGAGAGAAAGCCTTCTCCTGGAGCTGATGCCCTGAATTTGGACTTGTAGCTTACTGGACTGTGAGAGAATAAATCTCTCTTTGTGAAAGCCATCCACTAGTGGTATTTCTGTTGGGGCAGCACTAGATGACTAAGACAGTTGGAATCTACTCAATGGCAACGAACAACAGCAATGACAAGCTCAATTTATTAACAGATACACAATTTTAAAAAATTATTAAATTTTGCAAAGTTTAAAGGTCAGATATCACTGAAATCAGCTGAAGGCCAATGGTTGCTCTCATTTCCATGGTATGTATGAGTTCTGGGAACAAACTAGACTTTTTGAAGTCCATTTTTCCATGATAAGTGCTATCTAGGAAGACTAATCACATTTGCTTGGCTGGTCTTTCTGTCAGGCCTTAGATCCCTATAGGGATTAGTGGGACTAATTAATGACAAAATCATTCAACCAGCTAAATCCAGCGTGCCTTCTATCCCTGTTACGCCCCTTCACTTCCATGGAAGTCAGTTCCTCTGGTAATCTATACCTTCCTATACTGTCTTAGTTTCCTACCTATTGTTCCAATTCCCATTGCTCCCCTTTCATCCAAACCTTTCCATTGTGCCCTCTGAAACTTTTAGGCCATGGAAAACAATTTTTTTTAATATTATTAACAGTGAATGTTCCTCCTGGACATTTCTCCCCTTGAATCTCTCTCAGAGGGATTTTCCTTACCCTCTCACATCCCACTAAACCCAAAGTCAAGGGATAGAATTAGTGTTCTCCTTACTCTTCAATGCTATTTGAAGGCCACTTTTTCTTCACCGTAATACACCCTTCTCTTCATGTAAAGTGATTGAGGAATGTTGGTATGCACTAACAATAAAAAGTGGTATACATAAACAACACGAAATTCAGGAAAAGGGTGTTGCCTTCTTTTGAATGAGTCTACTTTTTTTTTTAATCATTCTACCTCCCCCATTAGTTTGTAAATTACATATTCTGCTTCTTTTTTTTTTAATAGTTTCCCTAGAGATTGCAACATGCATCCTTAATTTACCAGAGTCTGCTATTTCATAATCTGGACCTCCTCCAGGACAATGCAAAGGCCTTGGAATACTTTAACTACATTTACCCTCATTCCAATTTACATGTTTATCGTTGTTATGTATTTTATACATGACAGAGAGAGAAAGTTGCCCTATATACCACAAGAGAGTCTAATTATTGTTTTATACAATGTTCACTTAGATTTACCTCTTTCATTGCTCCTCATTTTTTTCTATATTTCTGACCTTTCTTCCAGGGTCATTTTCCCTCAATCTGAATAATAACCATTAGAATTTCCTTTAGTGCGGTTAACTCAGTTTCTGTAGATCTGAATTTTTCTTTATTTTTTCTCACAAGCAAAGAATATTTTCATTGGGTAAAGTTGTTTAAGTTGTCTGTCATATTTTTCAGCACCTTGAAGCTATCATTTCACTCTTTTCTGGCTTCCATTGTTGCTGTTGAGAAGTCACCTACAAATTTAGGTGATACTTGATCTCAGTATATTTTCTTTAGTAGATTATTTTAGCCATTTGAAGTCATGTATATGTGTATTTGTAAGTATTTAGAGAATCTTAATTCTGTATTATTTCATAACTTTTGTTTTTTCATGCTTCCTTGATGTTTTGTTTAATTTCTAACTATGGTCATGTAGTTTCTATTTACTTTGTTTACTCCCCACCCCATCCTCTGCCAAAGAATTTGGAAGTTATAATCTCTTTTTTTTCCTACTTATGTTTATTATTTTAACTGAATTTAAACATTTGTTTTTCTTAATTTGTCAGCTTCAGAAACAAAACAGTATAGATCCAGTACCTCCCAAACTTTTGTCATGTTCTAACATTTTGTCTCATTATATTATTGTAAATTATCATTTTTGTATAACTTAGCTTTTGTTTCAAGAATCATAACAATTGCAGCCTGTTTTGTGCTAAAATTTTTTTCTGCTTTACTGGATTTAATGTTGACAACTCATTGTTTATACTATATCTTCTGCAGGCATGCATGACATCTTGTTTTGTTTGATCCTTTGATTTCCATCCTACCCATTGCTGTCGAGTCGATTCCAACTAATAGTGACCCGATAGGACAGAGTAGAACTGTCTCATAGGGTTTCCAAGGAGCAGCTAGTCGTTTCAAACTGCAGACCTCTTGGTTAGCAGCCAAGCTCTTAGCAACTATGCCACCAGGGCTCCAATTTTTGGTTAGCTAGATT
Organism: Dugong dugon; assembly: GCA_030035585.1. Lineage (NCBI taxonomy): Eukaryota > Metazoa > Chordata > Mammalia > Sirenia > Dugongidae > Dugong > Dugong dugon. The sequence goes on along the minus strand of CM057469.1, from coordinate 38,417,552 downwards.
AAAAAATTCAAGAAATTTTTTTCAAGCATTACATTTTAAAGAATATCTTTCTATTCCCATTGCACATATAAGATCACTCACACAGATATAGATCTTGGGTCATATCTTTCAATCAAGTATCAGTCAATAAATAATTCTTGAATACTTTCACTGTGCCAGTAATTGTACTAGGTACTAGGAACATAGAAAATAGACTCTTCCCTCAAAATGATGACATTGAAAAAGTAATTTAAAGAGAGGTAATTATTACCAAAAGTGGTATACAGGGATACCAGAATGTAGAATAAAGTGATTTAACTTAGTTTAAAGGGTGAAGGAAATATTCTTGAAGAAGTGATGCTTAAGTTGAGAACTGAAAGATGAGTAGGGGTCAGTGGGTAAAGCAAGAGAACGGGGATGACAGAAAAGCAGGCAGATGGTAAAATCTGTATAAAGAACTTGAAGCGGAGACAGAAGTGGTCTTCCCAGGTGAAATTAATATAGCTACTCTAGTTTTTTTTTTTTTTTAGCAGTGTTAGTATGTGTATTAGTCAAGATTCTCCAGAGAAACAGAACCAATTATATGTGTGTATATGTACATATTATACTATAATATGAGAAGCCAATGATCAAGTGCTCAGCTGTTAACTGAAAGGTTGGCAGTTCTATCCCACCAGGCGGCACCTAAAAGCAATATATTATATATATGTACACACACACACACACAATTACATGAGTCAATTCCTTAAAATAAATCTCTATCTATATAATAATGTATGTATTGTATATGGCTGGCAAGTCCAATATTCATAGGTCTATGACAGGCTGGAAATTCTGGCAATCTTTTTTTTAAAATTGGTAGGCCACAACTGAAATAAAAAGGATTATAACAGAATATTATGAAAAACTATACTCCAACAAATTTGAAAACCTAGAGGAAATGGATACATTTCTACAAGCACACAGCCTACCCAAACTACAACAAAGTGATGTTGAAAATCTGAACAGACCCATAACAAGAGAAGAGATTGAAAAGGTAATAAAAAAACTCCCAACCAAAAAAAGCCCTGGCCCAGATGGCTTAACTGGAGAATTCTACAAAACATTTACAGAAGAGCTTGACCAGTACTACTCAAGCTATTTCAGAGCATAGAAGAGGAAGCAACATTTCCAAATTCATTCTATGAAGCCAACATAACACTGATACCAAAACCAAGCAAAGACGTCACAAAAAAACAAAATTACAGACCAATATCTCTCATGAATATAGATGCAAAAATTCTGAACAAAATTCTAGCCAATAGAATTCAGCATCATATCAAAAAAATAATACACCACGACCAAGCAGGATTCATACCAGGTATGCAAGGATGGTTCAACATTAGAAAATCCATCAACGTAATCCACCACATAAATAAAAGGAAAGAAAAGAATCACATGATCATCTCAATTGACGCAGGAAAGGCATTTGACAAAGTCCAACACCCATTCCTGATAAAAACTCTCAATAAAATAGGTATAGAAGGGAAATTTCTCAACATAATAACGGGCATCTGTGCAAAACCAACGGCCAACATCATTCTTAATGGAGAGAGGCTGAAAACATTCCCCTTGAAAACAGGAACAAGACAAGGATGCCCTTTATCACCACTCCTATTTAACACTGTGCTGGAAGTTCTAGCTAGAGCAATAAGGCAAGAAAAAGAAATAAAGGGCATCCAAATTGGTAATGAAGAAGTTAAACTGTCCCTGTTTGCAGATGATATGATACTATACATAGAAAACCCTAAAGATTCCACGAGAAATCTATTGGAACTAATAGAAAGATTCAGCAGAGTAGCAGGATACAAAATAAACATTCAAAAATCAGTTGGATTCCTATACACCAGTAAGGAGTATGATGAAAAGGAAATCAGGAAAACAATACCATTTTCAATAGCCCCTAAAAAGATAAAACTCTACTGCATGAAATCCAAAGGGATCTACATAAATGGAAAAACATACCATGCTCATGGATAGGCAGACTCAACATTGTGAAAATGTCAATTCTACTCAAAGCAATTTACAAATACAATGCAATCCCGATCCAAATACCAACAACATTCTTCAAAGAGATGGAAAAACTAATCATCAACTTTATATGGAAAGGGAAGAAGCCCCGAATAAGTAAAGCACTACTGAAGAAGAAGAATAAAGTTGGAAGACTCACACTACCTGACTTCAGAACCTACTATACAGCTACAGTAGTCAAAACAGCCTGGTACTGGTACAATGACAGATACATCGACCAATGGAACAGAATTGAGAATCCAGACGTAAATCCATCCACCGACGGTCACCTGATCTTCGACAAGGGCCCAAAGTCCACCAAATGTGGAAAAGACAGTCTTTTTAACAAATGGTGCTGGCAAAACTGGATATCCATCTGCAAAAAAATGAAACAGGACCCATACCTCACGCCATATACAAAAACTACTTCAAAATGGATCAAAGACCTGAATATAAAGCCTAAAAATATAAAGTTCATAGAAGGAAAAATAGGACCAACACTTCAGGCCTTAATACATGGCATTAACAGAATACAAACCATAACCATCCACGCAGAAACCCCAACAGGTAAGCTAGATAACTGGGATCTTCTAAAAATCAAACACCTATGCTCTTCAAAAGACTTCACCAAAAGAGTAAAAAGAGAACCTACAGACTGGGAAAAAATTTTTGGACAGTACAAGTCAGACAAAGGTCTAATCTCCATAATCTACAAGAAAATCCAACACCTCTACAACAAAAAGACAAATAATCCTATTAAAAAATGGGCAAAGGAAATGAACAGACACTTCACCAAAGAAGACATCCAAATGGCCAACAGACACATGAGGAAATGCTCACGATCACTAGTGCAAATTAAAACCACGATGAGATACCATCTTACCCCGGCGTTACTGGCACGAATCAAAAACACTGGAAATTACAAATGTTGGAGGGGCTGCGGGGAGATGGGAACTCTTATGCACTGCTGGTGGGAATGCAAAATGATACAACCATTTTGGAAAATGATATGGCGCTTCCTCAGAAAGCTAGAAATAGACATACCATTCGATCCAGCAATCCCACTCCTAGGAATATATCCTAGAGAAATAAGAGTTGTCACTCGAATAGACATATGCACACCTATGTTCATGGCAGCATTGTTCACAATAGCAAAAAGATGGAAACAACCTAGGTGCCCATCAACAGATGAATGGATAAACAAACTATGGTACATACACACAATGGAGTACTATGCAACGAGAAAGAACAACACTGAATCTGTGAACCATCTCATTACATGGATGAAACTGGAGGACATTATACTGAGTGAAGTAAGTCAATCACAAAAGGACAAATATTGTATGAGACCTCTATTGTAAAAACCCATGAAAAAGTTCACACACAAAATGTAACAATCTTTGTTGGTTTCCAAGGATGGGAGGGGTGGGGGGGAAATACTAAATAAGCAATAGATAAGTGGTATCTTGGGTGAAGGTTGAGACAGTACACAATACAGGGGAAACTAGCACAACCTGTACAAGGAAAGGTCATGGAAGCCCCATAGACACATCCAAACTCCCTGAGGGACTGAATTGCTGGGCGGAGGCCTTTAGGGACCATGGTCTCGGGGAACATCTAGCTCAATTGGCATGACAGTTTATAAAGACAGTGCACTACATTCTACCTTGGTGAGTAGTGTCTGGGGTCTTAAAAGCCTGTGAGCAGCCATCTAAGATACTCCACTGGTCTCATCCCTTCGGGAGCAAGGGAGAAGGAAGAGAACAGGATACAAGGAAAAGATTAGTCTGAAGGACTAATTGTCCACAGCTACCAAGGCCTCCACTGGACTGAGTCCAGTACAGCTAGTTGATGCCCGGCTACCACCACTGACTGCTCTGACCAGGATCACAACAGAGGGTTCTGGACAGAGCTGGAGAAGGATGTAGAACATAATTCTAACTCACAAAAAAAAAGACCAGATTTACTGGCCTAAAGGAAACTGGAGAAACCTCGAGAGTATGGCTCCAGACACCCTTTTAGCTCAGTGGTGAAGTTACCTCCGAGGTTCACTGTTCAACCTGGGAGTGGACAGCCCCGTAAAACCAAATGAGACTAACGAGGTACAGGAGTCCAGTGGCAAGGGCCAGAAGGCAGAAGGGGACAAGGAAACTGGCGATAGAGAACCCAAGGTTGAGTAAGGATATTGTTGATGTGTTGTGAGATTGTTAACCATTGTCATAGCAACATTTGTAGTAACTGTTAAATGAGAATCTATTTTGTTCTGTAAGCCTTTGTCTTAAGTGAGAATAACAGCACAATTGGAAGAGCGTAGTCAATGTCACTGAACTGTGTACGTAGAAACTTTTGAAACGGTGTATCTTTGGCTATGTGCATTTTTACCAAAAAAAAAAGGTTGAGAAGTTATAGGGTTAATATGTTGTGGGTTTGTTAACCAATGTCATAAAACAACATGTGTACTACTGTTTCATGAGAAACTATTTGTTCTGTAAGCCTTCACCTGAAGTACAATAAAATATATTAAAAAAAAAAAAATTGGTAGGCCAGGTGGTGAGCTGGAAACTCTGGTAAGATGTTTATGTTACAGTCTTAAGGCATGATCCTTCTCCTTGAGGAAACCTTTTTGCTTTTAAAGCCTTCAACTGATTGGATGAGGCTCACCCACATTATCAGGGGTAATCTCCTTTACTTAGAGTCAACTGATTCTTAAGTGTTAGTTGCATCGAGAAAATACCTCTCATAAAAATAAATCTTAACAAAATTTGTTGAATGGAGCTACAGAGTAATTAGAGGATGTTTATAGCAGTGAATGATTATATTATTTTTTAAAAAAAGGTTTAAGATTAATAATCTATGTTTACCCCTTGTTGTTGTTAGTCACCACTGAGTTGGTTCTGACATGTGATGACCCCATGTATAACAGAACAAAATGCTACCTGGTCCTTGCAGTATCTTCATAATCATTGGTATGTTTAAGTCGAAAAAATTGTTGCAGCCATTGTGTTAATCCATCTCATTGTGGGTTTCCATTGCCTTCAATGGCCCTCTACTTTACCAAACATAATGTCGAGCAATTGGTCTCTCCTGATGACATGTCCAAAGTAAGCTAGTCGAAGTCTCAGACAATATTTTGTGACCCATAGGGTTTCATTGGCTAATTTTTACTTGATATATTTTTTCCAACCTTTGATTTTTAATAAATTTACATCTTTGTTTCTAAGGTGTGTCTCTTGTAGACACCGTATTGATGGATCCTGTTTTTTTATCCATTCTGTCACTCTCTCTCTCTTTATGGGTGCATTTAGGCCATTTACATTCAGTGTAATTATTGATAGATGTGAGTTTATTGCTGTCGTTTTGTAGTGCTTTTTTTTTGTGGTGCTGATGTTTTCTTTGTTCCTCTTACTCTCCTGTGCTGAATTACCTTTGTTTGTGGATTTTTTTTTCATTTTGTTTTTGTAGGTTTCGTTTTTACTGAGACTTTATGTTTTTCCTCTTTATTTTTATGAGTATGTTTGTTAACTTTCTTTGTGGTTACTGTGAAATTTACCCTTATCTTTCTAAGTTTGAAGCAGTCTATTATTACTTGATATCACCTTGCCTTCCTCTCCATTAGAAGGTTCTATACCTACACCATTTATTCCCTCTTTTATTGTTCTGATGTTGTTGTCATTTACAGAGTAACTGCTCTGATTCCCTGTTGTATTTCTTTTGATTTTGGATAGTCCTTGAGAGTTCATTTCTGAGATTGGTATCTGGCTGGTGTGATCGTGCATCCTAGATTCAGCCTATTAGCTGATGTTGTTGTTCTCAGATTGAAGGACTCCCTTTAATAATTCTTGTAAGTTTGCTTTGGTTTTTACATATTCCCTTAATTTCTGTTTATCTGGAAATGCCCGAATTTCACCATCTTATTAGAACAAGAGTTTTGCAGGGTACATTATTCTTGGCTGGAAATTTTTTTCTTTCAAGGTTTTATATATGTCATCCCATTGCCTTCTTGCCTGCTTGGTTTCTGCCCAATAATCTAAGCTTAGTCTTATTGTTTCTCCTCTGTATGTGACTTTTGTTTTTCTCGAGCTGCTCTCAGGATTCTTTGTCTTTGGTTTTGGCAAGTGTGATTATGATATGCCTTGGTGATTTTCTTTTGGGGTCTCTGCTATATGGGGTTCGTTGAGCTTCTTGGATCACCAGCTTTTCATCTTTCATGATATTGGGGAAGTTTTATGTCAGCAGTTCTTCCATGATCCTCTCTGTGTTTTCTATTTTCTCCCCCTGTTCTGGAACTCCGATCACTCACAAGTTTTTGCTTTTGATTGTATCTCACAAAATTCTCAAGGTCTCTTCATTTTTCTTTGTTCTTTTTTCTGAGTTTTCCTCAAACAGAGTTGTATCCAAGTGTTTGTCTTCAATTCCGCTAATCCTGTCTTCCACTGTTTCAAACCTGCTCCTCAGCCCTTCTATGACACTGTCCATTTCTGAAATCTTGTTGTTTATCTTTTGGATTTCTAATTGTTGTTTTTGTATAACTTCTAGTTGTGAATTTATTTTGGCATTTTGTTCCTGCATTATTTTCCTGAATTCTCCCATTTTTTGGTCTGTATTTTCCATGAATTTGTCTGCCTTTTCCATGAATTTGTCTACTTTTTCCTCATTTTTTGTCTGCTTTTTGCTTCAACTCTTGGATAATCCTGAGTATTAGATATCTGAATTCCCAATCAGGTAGTTCTAGTGCCTTTTCTTTGCCTGGAAAGCCATCGGGTGTTTTATTTTGGACACCTACTAGAATCATCCTGTCCTGTTTTTGTAAATGCTTTGATATTGTCGGCTGTCTTCGGGGCATTTGGTAGTTATTTTTCTTGTTTATTGATTGTAGATTTGTTTGTTTCATCCTTTTTTTAAATTTGGCTTTGTCTGAGCAGGCGGGCTCTGTGTTCTTTGTTGTTTGCTCATCTGTAGACACATTACTTTTCACCTCCTCCAATTGGCAGGGTCAGTTGCTCAGATATGGTACAGCAAGGCAGGTCTAGCTGAAGAGGAGTTGTGGGATGGGTTGTTTGTGGCACTTACTATGGCCATCAGGGTGGGCCAGTAATCAGTGCAGGGGAGGTTTTGGTAGGCTGTTCCTGGGCTGCCTGGTAGTGTGATGTTAAGCACACAGTGCAGGTAGGCAGGATGGAAGGGGGAGATTATGATGTGTGGAGCTAAGATGGGCATGAGAGAGAGGAGAGAGGAACAGGAGCCAAAAATGTACAAACAAACAAAAAAGAATGCTAGGGGGGCTTGCTGTTGGAGTAGAGAAATGAGAGATTATGAAATGAAGAAAAACAAAAAGGAGAAGAAGAAAATAAAGAAAAGGAAAGAAAATAAATGAATAAATAACAGTTAGAAAGAAAAAAGAAAAGAAAAGCTCCCAGGGATGCCACCAGTGTGGCTGCAAGATTTGGGGAAGTTGCTCCCAGATCGTGAAGTACAGCCTGGCTAGCAGGGGTACAAGTGTCACTCAGCACCAGGTATTCATGGGACAGGAAGAGAATGAAAGTATAGAGAGATGAGAAACTGAGTAATGAAGAAAGACAAAAAGGGAAAAGGAGGGAAAAGAAAGCAAAACAAACAAATTTTTAAAAAATACAAGAGAAAAAAGAAATGTCCTCAGGGATCCCTCTGCGCATCTGTGCAAACTGAGGGGGTAGGTCCCAAGCTGCACAGTACTGACTGGCTAGAACAGGCTCCCAATTCAAGAAAAGAAAAAGAAAACAAACAATTCAAAACAAACAAAAAGTAGCGCCGGGATCCCACCAGCATGGCAGCACGGGCCGGGAAGCAGTTTCATATTCAAGTGGTGTTTCATAGCCTTTCAGGAAGAAGCAAAGATGGTGCACGGAGCCAGCTATTTGAGAGAAAGGAGGGGGAGGTGGTTAGAGGTAAGGAAGAAATCTAAAGAAGCAGAAAAAAGCAACACCAGCAGCCAACAAATGGCACTTATGGAGCCGGCCAGGGCAAGCGGGTTGAATCCAAGTGACACTGGGGTGAAACTGGTGCTTCCTGGCCAACAGACTGTGGTTGCAGGAAGCAGAGAAGGCTGAGTGGTGGTAAGGAAGGCTGCTGGGTGGGAAAGCTTATATCGTTGTTTACCAGTTGTTCTGTCTCCTGCTGGAAGCTCTGTGAAGCTGCTTTCTCATACCCCCTGTTCACTAGTCTCTGATAGGAGTCCAAGATGGTGGGTCTGTGCTGCATTAGCTGATAGGGGACCTCTGTATGTATCTTTCCTCATTCTCTGTTCTCTCTTAGTTTCTTATTCCATTCAGTGCTTGGCTGAGTTCTTTATCTCTTCATTTCATACTTAGGGTTTCAGGATTGCCGTTTTCTCTGTTTGGTTTAGTTTTTTGGATCTTTGCTGTGGAGGGACAGCATGGTGCTTCTGCCTATAGCATCATGTTGTCCAGAAGACTCATTGGCTAATTTTTAGAAGTAGATTACCAGGCCTTTCTTCCTAGTCTGTCTTAATCTGGAAGCTCCATTCAAAACTGTCCACCATGGGTGATCCTGCTGGTATTTGAAACACCAGAGGTATAGCTTCCAGTATCATCAACAAAAAAAAACAAACCCATGGCTGTCAAGTTGATTTCAACTCATAGTGACCGTGTAAGACAGAGTAGAACCACCCATAGGGTTTCCAAAGCTGTAAATCTTAATTTTTTTTTTTAAATTGTGCTTTAGATGAAGGTTTACAGAGCAAATTAATTTCCCATTCTATGGTTTATACTCAAGTTTTCCATGACATTGGTTGCAATCTCTGCAATGTGTCAGCACTCTCCCCATTACCACCCTGAGCTCCCCCTTTCCATTCTTCCATTTTTCCTGCCCCTTCCTGTCTTCTTGTCATTGCTTTTCAGCAGATGTTGCCCTTTTGGTCTCATATAGATGATTGTTCTAAGGAGCACTTTCATCATGGGTGTGATTCTTTATTGTATAGGCCTGTCTGTTATCAGGGAATGGCTTAAGGCTGTAAATCTTTATGGAAGCAGACTGCCACATCTTTCCCCTGCAGAGCAGCTGGTGGGTTCGAACCACCAACCTTTTGGTAAGCAACCAAGCACTTTAACAACTGCACCACCAGGGCTTCCTCCAGCATCATAGCAATGTACCACAGCATGACAAAGTGACAGACAGGTGGTGGTGTTTACTCTTTAAAAGAAAAATCCTAACCCACTGCTGTCAAGTCAATTCTGACTCATAGTGACCCTATAGGACAGAGTAGAGCTGCCCCATAGGGTTTCCAAGGAGTGGCTGGTGGATTCCAACTAATGACCTTTTGATTAGCAGCCAGTCTCTTAACCACTGCACCACCAGGGCTCCATTTAGTTTACATTTTAGTTACCCAGAAAAAAGAGAGCAAGTTAAAGCAAAAGTAAATATACCCACTCCTCACTTAACGACAAGGTTAGTTTCCAAAGACTAGGTCATTATGTGAAAATCGGCATGATGTGAGAATGGAGGATGACCACATCAGATCACAAAACGACCGATGACTACATCAAATCACAAAATGGAAGATGACTATATCTTACATAACTGCCAAATTACATCATCACATAACTGCCAAAATTACATCATTACATAACTGTCAAACCACTGACAACCATGGCCCAGCCAAGTTGACACATAGCCTTAATCATCATAGCCGGTGTTATTCTCACCTTGTACCTCAGTATTCATTACTGCCATGTCGTTAATGCACAAAATAGTTGGATAGTAGATTTTTTTACTATTGTCATAAATGCAAAATGTCAGATAATGAGATAGTTGATAAGTGAGGAATAGGTATAAAAGGAAAGGCATTATAGAGATAAGAGTAGAAAGAAAACAGACATACAATGGAGAACATTAACAACACTAAAAAGTGGTTCTTGATAAATCTCTAGATAATTTGATTAAGAAAAAGAAAGACAAAACACAATTTGCCAAGAATAAGATAAGGAATATTACTACAGATTCTATACACACTGAAAGGATAATAATAAAATATTATGAACAACTGCCTGACAATAAATTAAACAACTAAAATAAAGGAGACAAATTCCTTGAAAAGCACCACTTACTAAATTGACATAGGATTAAAGAGAAACTCTGAATAGCCCTGTATCTATGAAGTAAACTGAATTTGTTATCAGAAATCTTCACATTAAAGAAGCATTAAGCCCAAATGACTTCAATGATAAATTATATTAAACATTTAAGAAAAAAATTGTACCAATTTTATATAAACTATCTCAAAAAAAAAGGAGGGTACACTTTCAAACTAATTTTATGAAACAGCCTAACCCTGATATCAAATAGTGACAAACACATTACAAAAAAAGAAAATTATGTATCACTATCGCTCATAAAAATAGACAGAATAATCAATCCTTAATAAAACAGTGTCAAATCAAATCCAAGAAAATATAAAATGGATAATATGTCATGACCAAGACAGGTTTAAACCCAAGTATCAAAGGTTGGTTTAATATACAAAAATCAGTGAATGGAATTCACTATATTTACAAGTAAAGGGGAAAATAATATGATCATTCAAAATACGCTGAGAAGATATTTGACAAAATTTAACACCTGCTAAAGGGAATATGTGAAAAACCTGCAGCTAACATTATACTTAGTGGTGAAGACTGAATGATTTTCTCCTAAGATCAGAATAATGCGAAGATGCCAGTTCTCAGCACTTCTACTCAATATTCACTAAAAGTTCTAGCCAGTGTAATGAGGCAAGACAGAGGAATAAAAGGTGTCAAGATTAGAAAGAAGTAAAACTCTATTATTAGACAATAAATATGTCAATTTAGAAAATCTTACAGAATCTACAAAATAGCTACTAGAACTAATAAATGAGTTACGTAATATTATGGGACACCCGGTCAATGTACAAAAATCTGTTTGATTTCTATATACTAGCAAAGAACAATCAGAAATTGCATCAAAGAAGAAGTCTCAAGGGAACAAAACAAAATACACTGAACTGAAAAAAATGATATTACAACATATCAAAATTTGTGTGACACAGTTAAAGCAGTACAGAGAGGGAAAATTACAGCACTAAACACATACATTAGAAAGAAGGAAAAGTCTCAAAACAATAACCAAAGCTAAGACTTCAAGAATCTGGAAAAAGATGAGGACGGGGGGAAAAAAGCAGAATAGAAATAATAAATATATGAAAAGAAATCAATGATAATGAAAACAGAAAAGTAATAGAGAAAATCAATGAAACCAAAAGCTGTTTCTTTGAAAAGATCAATAAAATCGAGGAAACGTCTAGCAAGACTGACAAAGGATAAAAAAAGAAACACAAATTAACAATATCTGGAATGAAACAAGGGATATCACTAGAAACCAGGCAAAACATCAAAAGGATAATAATGGGAATACTGCAAACAATTGCGCACACATAAATTTGACACTTAAATGAAATGGGCCAGTGCCTCAAAAAACACAAACCACAACAGCTTACCCAATATGCAACAGATACTTTGAATACCCCTATAACTATTAAGGAAATTGAATTTGTAATTTAAAAATTCCCAAAAAAGAAATCTCCAGGCTCAGATCATTTGAATGGAGAATCCTACCAAACATTTAAAGGATTAACACCAATTCTACACAGTATCTTCCAGAAAATAGAAGAATATATCCCAACTCGTTTTATGAAGGTAGTATTGCTGTTACAAAACCAGACAAAGAAATACAAAAAGAAAAACAAAAGAAGGAAAGAAAACTACACACTGGTATCTCTCATGACTATAATGCAAAAATATCCTTAACAAAATATTAGCAAATAGAATTTGGTATTATCTAAAATTATACACCACAACCAAGTGGAGTTTGTGCCAGAGATGCAAGGCTGATTCTATATTCAAAAAGCAATCAAGATAATCCACAATATTAATAAGCTAAAAAAATCATATGACTATACATTCAGTGCAGAAAAAACATTTGACAAAAATTCAACACCCATTCCTGACAAAACTCTCATAAAAATAGGAATTGAGAGAAACTTTCTTAACTTGATAAAAGAATATCTATTAAAAAAAAACTATCGTTAAACTTAATGATGAAAGACTGCTTCCTCCTTAACATCACAAACAAGACAAAGATGTTCCCTCTCACCACTCTTATTCAACATAGTGCTTCCCTCTGCTGAAACATCTGGCCAGTGCAATAATACAAGGAAATGAAATGAAAGTCATACAGATTGGAAAGTAATAAATAAAACTAGTGCTACTTGTAGATGACAAAATCATCTCTCTAGAATATCCCAAGAAATTTACAAAACACTCCTAGAACTAACAAGTGAGTTCAGTAAGGTTGGGGGATACAAGATAAACATGCAAAACTCGATTGTATTTCTATGTGAACACATGGAAAATAAAATTTAAAATACAATTCCACTTATAATCATTCAAAAAATGAAATACTTCAGTCTCATCTAAAAAAAAATGTATAGAACTTGTATGCTGAAAACAACACACTGTTGATATAAGACATCAAAAAAGAGTTAAATAAATGGAAAGAAATACTATGTTCATGTACTAGAAGATTCAACATAGTAAAGATGTCAATTCTCCCCAAATTGATATAAAGGTTAATGCAATTCCCATCAAAACCCAGCAAGATATACTGGAGATAAAGACTGAAGATACAGATTGGAGATAAAGACAAGATTATTCTAAAATGTATACGGAAAAACAAAGGAAATAAAATAGCTTAATCAATTTTGAAAAAGAAGAATAAAGTAGGACAAATTGGTCTACCGTGTTTCAAGACTTATTATACAGCTATAGTTAACAAGGATGTGTGGTATTGGCAGATGGATAGACATATAAATCAATGGAACAGAATAAAGAGCCCAGAAATAGATCTACACAAACATACTCAATTATGCTGAATAAAAAAGCCAAAAGATTATATACTTTATGGTTCCATTTATATAATATTCTTGAAATGCCAAAATTATAGAAATGAAGAACATATTAGCAGTTGCCAAGGGTTAAGGAGGGAATGGGAAAGTGCAAGAAGTAAATGTGGCTATTAAAGGGCAACATGAGGAATTTTTGTAGTGATGAAATGGTTGGTATCTTGACTGTATTAATGTCAATTTCCTGGTTGCAATATTGTACTCTAGTTTCGCAAGATGTTATCACTGAGGAAAACGGGGTAAAGTGTACACAGGGTCTCTTGGCAGTATTTCTTACAACTATATGAAAAGCTACAATTATCTCAAAATAAAAAGTTTCATCAAAATATAGAATAAAAATATAAAATATTTAAGGGCAATTCTGGCAAGAGAGGTGCAAGACCTGTATATAAACAACTATAAAGTATTGCTGAGAGAAATTAAAGAGTGCCTAAATAAGTAGAGTGATGTAACGTGTCCATGCATTAGAAAACTAAACATAGTAATGGTGTCAGTTCTCCCCAAATTGATCTATAGATTCAATGCAATCACACTCAAAATTTCAGCAGGCATTTTCGTAGATACTGACAAGCTTGTTCTAAAATTTATACAGAAATACAAAGGAACTAAAATAGCCGAAACAACTTCAAAAGAGAGGGACAAAGTTGGCGCTCTTTTGCAATCTAATTTCAAGATTTAGTATAAACCTAAAAAAATCAACACAGTATGGTTTTGGCATAAATATAGGTAAACAGATCAATGGAAGAAAAGAGAGTCCAGAAATAGACACATGTATGTAGACCTACACATATGAGATTACTTGATTTTCAACAAAGGTACAAAGACAATTCTATGTTGAAAGAATAGTTCTTTTCAACAAATGTTGCTAGAACAGCTATATATCCATATGCAAAAATAAATAAATAAAAAAGAACCTTGCTTCATACCTTGCACCATATTTAAGATTCAAAATGGATCATGTTGTTGTTGTTAGTTGCTGTGATTCAGCTCCTTTTGTATAACAGCATGAAATGTTGCCTGATCCTTGCCATCTTCATGACCGTTGCTATGTTTGAGTCCGTTGTTTTGGCTATTGTGTTAATCCATCACATTGTGGGTTTCCCTCATTTTCATTTGCCCTCTACTTTACCAAACATGATTTCGTTTTCTAGTGATTGATCCTTTCCTGATGACATGTGCAAACTAAATGAGTCAAAGTCTCACCATTCTCACTTCTGAGGATCATTCTGGCTGTATTTCTTTTTAAGTTGATTTGGTCATTATTTTGGCAGTCCACAGTATATTCAACATTCTTTGCCATCAGTTGGAACACATCAATTCTTCTTGTACCTTCCATTTTTATGATCCAACTTTCGCATGCATATGAGGCGACTGAAAAAAATTAGATGCACCTTAGTCATTGTCTTAGTCATCTAGTGCTGCTATAACAGAAATACCACAAGTGGATAGCTTCAACAAAGAGAAATTTATTCTCTCACAGTCTACTAGGTTGCAAGCCCAAATTCAGGGCGTCAGTTCCAGGGAAAGGCTTTCTCTGTCGGCTCTGGAGGAAGGTCCTTGTCATCAATATTTCCTTGTTCTCGGAGCATCACAGCACAGGAACCTCAGGTCCAAAGGACGTGCTCTGCTTCCGGCATTGCTTTCTTGGTGGTATGAGGTCCCCAACTCTCTGCTTGATTCCCTTTCCTTTTATCTCTTGTAAGATAAAAGGTGATGCAGGCTACACCCCAGGAAAACTCACTTTACATTGGCTCAAGGATGTGACCTCAGTAAGGGTGTTACAATCCCCCCCTAATCCTCTTTAACATAAAATTGCAATCACAAAATGGAGAACAACCACACAATACTGGGAATCACGGCCCAGCCAAATTGATACACACATTTTTGGGGGGACGTAATTCAATCCATGACAGTCATCAAAGTGACATGTCTGCTTTTTAAAACTTTCATTAGTTGCCGTCAGGTCAGCTCCAACTCCTGATGATCTCGTGTACAGCAGAACAAAACATTGCCTAGTTCTGTGCCATCTTCATGATCATTGTTATGCTCAGGTCCATTCTTGTGGCCACTGTGTATTTTGAGTGCCTTACAACCTAGGGGCTTCATCTTCCGGTACTGTATCAGACAATATTCTGTGGTGATCCATAGGGTTTTCACTAGCTAATTTTCAGAAGCAGATAGCCAGGCCTTTCTTCCTAGGCTGTCTCAGTGTGGAAGCTCTGCTGAAACTTGCCCACCATAAGTGACCCTGATAGTATTTGAAATACCGGTGGCATAGTTTCCAGCATGATAGCAATAAGCAAACCACCACAGAACAACAAACTGACAGGGGGTGTGGTAAACTGATAGCTGCATCAATTTCAGAAGGGTGACAGGAGTGAGAGTGCTGCTCCCCAGAGAAATACTGCTTAATGGAAAATGAAGCCTTCTCAGGTCATTGAAAAGAAAATAAAACTATAGTACTTCTCCTGGAGGAAATCATAGCCTAGTTGTGCAGACGGACACATAAACAGATGCTTTCATTATTACATGGTGAATGCTAAGACCAGTGTATGTTCTGGGTCATGGAAAAATGGTTTGAAGGGATATAGATTAGGGAAGGCACAAGTGTATTATTTACGCTTTGTCTGAGACTCAGACGCAGGTCCTGGACAGCTCTTAACTTACACAACAGCCCCTACTTCCCAAGTTATCAATCATTTAAGTCCCAAATATGTCACTGGCACATTACTCACAAAAGACAACCACACTCATTCCTTTGATATTAATAGAACACCTCAGTTCATTCTCTCTTTCTGCCTACTGCTATCAGAATGTCCACATTTATGAATTATTCCTTCCTAATAACCCAAAATTCTTTACTTACTTTTCTATCTACAGAGGGAAATTGGCCTTCCTTTGGGCCTTCCTCTTTCCTTTGGGCCAGGATATTCATATCTTCATTCACGTGTGAGGGTTTTTGTAACCAGATTGAAGGAATCACCCTCTTCCCACACTGTATTATGCTTATCCATCCCTAGAGGTTAGGACTTTCTGAGATTTATTCCAATACAAGCAATTCAACATTTGTTGTCTGATTTGGTTTTTGTTGAAGGGTTGTTTATGATCCCTGAATTCTGAAAACTGAAGTATGGATGTGGAAACTGAAGGATAATTTTTCTTTTAATGTGAAAGTTTCAATTTAGAAGGTTATTAAACTAACATGGGAGAATTCAACTGTAGGGAGAGGGGATACTCAATTACCCTGGAGCTAGTCTGCAGGACTTTTGTTCAAGATGGGGCTGTGAGCTATAGAGTCACATGGGGAAACTCCTTTCCCCTCTCTGCAAACACATGACAAAGATAAAGTGGGTAGAGTTTAAAAGACTTAGCTGGCCATAAAAATAAGGTAAATATCTTTTTGACTCATAAACTGACCAGAAGGGCATAGAGATAGGCAGGGGCTGAGCTACAGATGTAGGCCCTGGGATTAGAAACCACAGAGATGGTAAGAGTGTAACTCCTGTGGTCCGAGCGGAGTTGTACGTTACTAGTGGCAGACACCAAAGCCAAACTCACAGTGTGAAATTGGGAACTAAGAAGGGGATCGCTGCCTATACACTTAGATTTAAAAGGGCTTTGGACCCTGCCTAGGGGTTGTGGTTCACATCTGGTAGCTGCTTGGACTAGAAGAAATGAGAAAATCCATTCTTATGCCTGGCAGGTTAACAGAAAACTTTTTTCATATTGAGGAACCTGGGTGGGCTGAAATGAAGTTACAGTAAATCTGCCAAACATTTGAAGGTAAACATGGGGAGGAAAAAAGCAAAACAAATACAAAATAGAAACCTCCCCCTCAAAATGAGTGTATGAAGATAGTTCTGGAGATAATGGGTATATTCGCTATTCTTGGTATCTCTACTAAGTGGTAATTTTTAACTCTAGATTGTGGTAATAGCTTCCAAGATAGATAGATATATACACACACACATATGTATATAAACGTTAAACTCATTGCTGTCAAGTCAATTCTGACTCATAGAGACCCTATAGGATACAGTAGAACTTTCCCATGGGGTTTCCAAGGCTGTAATATTTATGGGGAGCCCTGGTGGCACAGTGTTAAGAATTCAGCTGCTAACCAAAAGGTCAGCAGTTCAAATCCACCAGCCGCTCCTTGGAAACCCTATGAGACAGTTCTACTCTGTCCTAAAGGGTCTCTATGAGTCAGCATCGACTCGACACCAATGGAAATCTTTATGGAAGCAGACTGCCACATCTTTCTCCTATGGAACAGCTGGTGGGTTCAAACCACCACCCTTTCGGTTAGCAGCCAAGAGCTTAACCACTGTGCAACCAGGGCTTCTTATATATGTATACATATGTCAAAACTTGTCAAATTAGACTTCTGGCAAAATGGCGCTCTAGGCAAAAGCACCATGCTGTCCCTCCACAGCAAAGATCCGAAAAACTAAGCCAAACAGAGAAAACAGCAATCCTGAAACCCTAAAACATCAAATGAAGAGATAAAGAACTCAGCCAAACACCAAACGGAGTGAGAAAACTGACAGAGAACAGACAGTGAGGAGAGACTCATGCAGAGTTCCCCTATCAGCTAACGAAGCGTGGATCCACCATCTTGGACTCCTATTGGAGACCGGCAAATAGGGGGTATGAGAAAGCAGCTTCACGGAGCTTCCTGCAGGAGACAAAACAACCAGACATTTGCAATATACGCTTTCCCACCCCCGACCCTTCTACACCCCCACTCGGCCTCCTCTGCTTCCCACGGCCACAGTCTCTTGGCCGGGAAGCAGCGGCTGCTTGGATTCCACCCACCTGCACTGGCCGGCTCCCTGAAAGCCATGTGTTGGCTGCTGGTGTTGCTTTTTTCTGCTTCTTTTGACTTCTTCCTTACCTCTCACCACCTCGCCCTCCTTTTGCTCAAATACCGGGCTCTGTGTACCATCTTTGCTTTTTCCTGAGGGGCTGTGGAGCTCCGTTCGAGTGTGGAACTGCTTCCCTGTCTGGGCTGCCACGCTGGTGGGATCCCAGGGCTTTTGTTTGTTTTCAATTGTTTGTTGGTTTTCTTTTCCTTTTCTCGAGTTGGGAGCCCGTTCTGGCAGGGTGTGCTGCGAGGCCTGGGACCTACCCCCTCAGCTTGCACAGATACACAGAGGGATCCCTGGGGCCATTTCTTTTTTTGTGTTTTTTTTTTCTTTTATCTGTTTTTTTGGGGGGGTTTCTTGTTCTTTTTTCTTTAATGTTTTGTTTTCTTTTCTCTCTTTTTCCCTTTTTGTCTTTCTTCATTATTCATTTTCTCATCTCTCTATACCTTCCTTCTCTTCCTGTTCCCTGAATACCTGGCACTGAATACCTCTACGCCTTCTGGCCAGGCTGTACTAAAACACCTGAGAACGACTTCCCCAGACCTCATAGCCGCACTGGTGGGATCACTGGGAGCTTTGCTGTATGTTTTCCTTTCTAATTTTTTTTATTCATTCTTTTTCTTTTCTTTTTTTTCCTCTTCTTCCCCTTGTTGTTTTTCTCCATTCATAGTATCTCATCTCTCCACTCCAACCACAAGCTCCCCTAGCACTCTTTTTTATTTGTTTCTCTGTTTTTGGCTCCTGGTCCTCTCTCCTCTCTAACATACCCATCTTAGCTCCATACATAACAATCTCCACCCTCCATCCTGCCTACCTACACTGTGCACTTAACATCACACCAACAAGCAGCACAGGCACGGCCTACCAGAACCTGCCCTGCACTGATTACCGACCTGGCCGGGTGGCTATAATAAGTGCTAAAAGCAACCCATCCCAGTGACTCCTCTGCAGCTAGACCTGCCCTGCTGTACCATATTTGAGTGACTGACCCTGCCAATTGGAGAAGGAGGTGAAAAGTATCATACCCACAGATGAGCAAACAACAAAGAACACACAGCCCGCCTGCTCAGACATAGCCAAATTTAAAAAAAGGATGAAACAAACAAATCTACAATCAATAAACAAGAAAAATAACTACTGAATGCCCTGAAGACAGCAGACAATATCAAAACATTTACAAAAACAGGACAGGATGGTTCCAGTAGGCATCCAAAATAAAACACTAGATGACTTTCCAGTGGAAGAAAAGGCACTAGAGCTACCTGATAGGGAATTCAAATCTCTAATACTCAGAATTATCCAAGAGTTGAAGCAAAAAGCAGACAAAAATGAGGAAAAAATAGACAAATTCATAGAAAAGGCAGAAAAAATCATGGAAAATACAGACAAAAAAATGGGAGAATTCAGGAAAATAATGCAGGAACAAAATGCCAAAATAAATTCACAACTAGAAATTATACAAAAACAACAATTAGAAATCCAAAAGATAAACAACAAGATTTCAGAAATGGACAGTGTCATAGAAGGGCTGAGGAGCAGATTGAAACGGTGGAAGACGGGATCAGCGGAATTGAAGACAAACACTTGGATACAACTCTGTTTGAGGAAAACTCAGAAAAAAGAACAAAGAAAAATGAAGATAACCTGAGAGTTATGTGGGATACAGTCAAAAGCAAAAATTTGCAAGTGATCAGAGTTCCATAACGGGGAAGGAACAGAAAACACAGAGAGGATCACTGAAGAACTGCTAACAGAAAACTTCCCCAATATCATGAAAGATGAAAAGCTGGCCATCCAAGAATCTCAATGAACCCCATATAGGATAGACCCCAAAAGAAAATCACCAAGGCATATCATAATCATACTCACAAAAACCAAAGACCAACAAAGAATCCTGAGAACAGCTCGTGAAAAACAAGAAGTCACAGAGGAGAAACAATGAGACTAAGCTCAGATTATTCAGCAGAAACCATGAAGGCAATGGGATGACATATATAAAACCTTGAAAGAAGAAAATTGCCAGCCAAGAATAATATACCCTGCAAAACTCTTGTTCTAATATGATGGTGACATTCAGGAATTTCCAGATAAACAGAAATTAAGGGAATATGTAAAAACGAAACAAAACTTACAAGAATTATTAAAGGAAGTTCTTCAATCTGAGAACAAAAAACTTCAGCTCACAGGCTAATCTAGGACACAGGATTGTACCAGTCAGATACCAATCTAGGAAATGAACTCTCAAGGACTATCCAAAACCAAAAGAAATACAACAGGGAATCAGAGCAGTTAATCTGCAAATGACAACAACATCAGAACAATAAAAGAGGGAATAAACAGTGTAGGTATAGAACCTTCTAATGGAGAGGAAGGCAACGTGATACCAAGTAATAATAGACTGCTTCAAACTTAGAAGGATAAGGGTAAATCTCACGGTAACCACAAAGAAAGTTAACAAACATACTCATAAAAATAAACAGGAAAAACATAAAGTCTCAGCAAAAACAAAACCAACAAAAATAAAAGAAATGAAAAAAAAAAAAT
This sequence comes from Dugong dugon, assembly GCA_030035585.1. Lineage (NCBI taxonomy): Eukaryota > Metazoa > Chordata > Mammalia > Sirenia > Dugongidae > Dugong > Dugong dugon. Next base: position 38,397,140 of record CM057469.1, on the reverse strand, counting down.
CCACAAACAAAAGTAATTCAGCACAGGAGAGTAAGAAGAGCAAAGAAAACATCAGCACCACAAAAAAAATCCCTACAAAATAACAGCAACAAACTCACATTCATCAATAATTACACTGAATGTAAATGGACTCAATGCACCCATAAAGAGATGGAAAGGGACAGAATGGATAAGAAAACAAGATCCATAAATATGCTGTCTACAAGAGACACACCTTAGAAACAAAGACGTGAATTTACTAAAAGCCAAAGGTTGGAAAAAAATATGTCAAGCTAACAATTACCAAAAAAGAGCAGGAGTGGCAATACTAATCTCAGGTAAAATAGAATTTAAAACAAAATGCACCATAAAAGACAAATAAGGACACCATATAATGATTAAGGGAACGATCCATCATGAAGACATAACCACAATAAACATCTACACACCCAATGACAGTGCTCCAAAATACATAAAACAAACTCTAACAACACTGAAAAGAGAAATTGACAGTTCCACAATAATAGTAGGAGACTTCAATACACCACTCTCAGTAAAGGACAGAACAACTAAGAAGAAACTCAGCAAAGATACAGAAGACCTAAGGGCACAATCATCCAACTTGACCTCATAGACATATATAGGGCACTCCATCCAACAGCTACAAAGTACACATTCTTCTCCAATGCACATGGAACATTCTCCAGAATAGACCACATCTTAGGCCACAGAGCAATCCTCAGCAAGATCCAAAACGCTGAGATAATTCGAAGTATCTTCTCTGACCACAGTGCCATCAAGGTAGAAATTAACAACAGAAAGAGCAAGGAAAAAAATCAAATACATGAAAACTGAATAATAGCCTGCTTACACATCACTGGGGGATAGAAGAAATCAGAGATGGAATCAAAAAATTCCTAGAATCAAATGAGAAGGAAAACACATCATACCAAAACCTTTGGGACACAGCAAAGGCCATCCTCACAGGACAATTTATAGCAATAGATGCACACATCAAAAAAGAAGAAAGGGACAAAATCAAAACATTAACTACACAACGCAAACAAATAGAAAGAGAACAGCAAAAAAAGCCCACAGCCACCAGAAGAAAGGAAATAGTAAAGATCATAGCAGAAATAAATGAAATAGAGAACAGAAAAACAATAGAAAGAATCAACAAAACCAAAAGTTTGTTCTTTGAAAGAATCAACAAAATCGACAAACCACTGGCCAGAGTGACAAAAGAAAAACAGGAGAGGACACAAATAACCCAAACAAGAAATGAAATGGGGGACATTACAACAGATCCAATTGAAATAAAAAGGATCATAACAGAATATTATGAAAACCTATACTTCAACAAATTTGAAAACCTAGAGGAAATGGATACATTTCTACAAACACACTACCTACCCAAACTACAACAAAGTGATGTTGAAAATCTGAACAGACCCATAACAAGAGAAGAGATTGAAAAGGTAATAAAAAAAACTCCCAACCAAAAAAAGCCCTGGCCCAGGTGGCTTCACTGGAGAATTCTACAAAACATTGACAGAAGAGCTTGTACCAGTATTACCCAAGCTATTTCAGAGCATAGAAAAGGAAGCAACATTTCCGAATTCATTCTATGAAGCCAGCATAACCCTGATACCAAAACCAGGCAAAGATGCCACAAAAAAAGAAAATTACAGATAAATATCTCCCATGAATATAGATGCAAAAATTCTCAAAAAAATTCTAGCCAATAGAATTCAGCATCATATCAAAAAAGTAATACACCACGACCAAGTAGGATTCATACCAGGTATGCAAGGATGGTTCAACATTAGAAAATCCATCAACGTAATCCACCACATAAATAAAAGGAAAGAAAAGAATCACATGATCATCTCAATTGACGCAGAAAAGGCATTTGGCAAAGTCCAACACCATTCCTGATAAAAACTCTCAATAAAATAGGTATAGAAGGGAAATTTCTCAACATAATAAAGGGCATCTGTGCAAAACCAATGGCCAACATCATTCTTAATGGAGAGAGGCTGAAAACATTCCCCTTGAAAACAGGAACAAGACAAGGATGCCCTTTATCACCACTCCTATTTAACATTGTGCTGGAAGTTCTAGCTAGAGCAATAAGGCAAGAAAAAGAAAGGGCATCCAAATTGGTCATGAAGAAGTTAAAGTGTCCCTGTTTGCAGATGATATGATACTATACATAGAAAACCCTAGAGATTCCACGAGAAATCTACTGAAACTAATAGAAAGATTCAGCAGAGTAGCAGGATACAAGATAAACATTCAAAAATCATTTGGATTCCTACACACCAGTAAGGAGAACGATGAAAAGGAAATCAGGAAAACAAAATCATTTATAATACCCCCTAAAAAAATAAAAAACTTAGGAATATATATAACCAGGGATGTAAAAGACCTATACAAAGAAAACTACGAAACACTACTGCAAGAAACCCAAAGCGATCTACATAAATGGAAAAACACACCATGCGCATGGATAGGTAGACTCAACATTGTGAAAATGACAATTCTACCCAAAGCAATTTACAAATACAATGCAATCCCGATCCAAATACCAACAACATTCTTCAAAGAGATGGAAAAACTAGTCATTAACTTTATATGGGAAGGGAAGAAGCCCCAGATAAGTAAAGCACTACTGAAGAAGAAGAATAAAGTTGGAGGACTCACACTACCTGACCTCAGAACCTACTATACAGCTACAGTAGTCAGAACAGCCTGGTACTGGTACTGGTACAACAACAGACACATTGACCAATGGAACAGAACTGAGAACCCAGATGTAAATCCATCCACCTACAGTCACCTGATCTTCGACAAGGGCCCAAAGTCCATGAAATGGGGAAAAGACAGTCTTTTTAACAAATGGTGCTGGCAAAACTGGATATCCATCTGCAAAAAAATGAAACAGGACCCATACCTCATGCCATATACAAAAACTAATTCAAAATGGATCAAAGGCCTAAATATAAAGCCAAAAACTATAAAGTTCACAGAAGAAAAAATGGGACCAACGCTACAGGCCTAATACACGGCATTAACAGGATACAAACCATAACCATCAACACACAAACCCCAGAAGATAAGCTAGATAACTGGGATCGTCTAAAAATGAAACACCTATGCTCTTCAAAAGACTTCACCAAAAGAGTAAACAGAGAACCGACAGACTGGGAAAAAATTTTTGGACAGTACAAGTCAGACAAAGGTCTAATCTCCATAATCAACAAAAAAATCCAACACCTCTACAACCAATAGACAAAAAATACTATTAAAAAATGGGCCAAGGAAATAAACAGACACTTCACCAAAGAACACATTCAAATGGCCAACAGACACATGAGGAAATGCTCATGTTCACTAGCCATTAGAGAAATGCAAATTAAAACCACAATGAGATACCATCTCACCCTGGCATTACTGGCATGAATCAAAAACACTGGAAATAACAAATGTTGGAGGGGCTGTGGGGAGATGGGAACTCTTACGCACTGCTGGTGGGAATGCAAAATGATACAACCATTTTGGAAAATGATATGGTGCTTCCTTAGAAAGCTAGAAATAGAGATACCATACGATCCAGCAATCCCATTCCTAGGGATATATCCTAGAGAAATAAGAGTCGTCACTCGAATAGACAGACGTATGCACACCTATGTTCATGGCAGCATTGTTCTCAATAGCGAAACAATGGAAACAACCTAGATGCCCATCAACAGATGAATGGATAAACAAACTATGGTACATACACACGATGGAGTACTATGCAACGAGAAAGAACAATGATGAATTTGTGAAGCATCTCATAACATGGATGAAACTGGAGGACATTATGCTGAGTGAAATAAGTCAATCACAAAAGAAGAAATATTGTATGAGACCTCTATTGTAAAAACCCAAGAAAAAGTTTACACATAAAAAGCAACAATCTTTGTTGGTTACCAGGGATGGGAGGGGTGGGGGGGAATACTAAATAGGCAATAGATAAGTGGTATCTTGGGTGAAGGGTGAGACAGTACACAATATTGGGGAAACCAGCACAACTTGTACAAGGAAAGCTCATGGAAGCTCCATAGACACATCCAAACTCCCTGAGGGACTGAATTCCTGGGAAGAGGGCTGTGGGGACCATGGTCTCGAGGAACATCTAGCTCAATTGACATAACACATTTTATAAAGACAATGTTCTAAATTCTACCTTGGTGAGTAGCGTCTGGGGTCTTAAAAGCCTGCGAGCGGCCATCTAAGATACCCCACTGGTCTCATCCCTTCGGGAGCAAGGGAGAACGAAGAGAACAGGATACAAGGAAAAGATTAGTCCAAAGGACTAATGGACCACAGCTACCAAGGCCTCCACTGGACTGAGTCCAGTACAGCTAGATGGTGCCCGGCTACCACCACTGACTGCTTTGACCAGTATCACAACAGAGGGTTCTGGACAGAGCTGGAGAAGGATGCAGAACAAAATTCTAACTCACAAAAAAAAGACCAGATTTACTGGCCTAAAGGAGACTGGAGAAACCCCCAGAGTATGACCCTCAGAAACCTTTTTAGCTCAGTGGTGAAGTCACTTCTGATATTCACCGTTCAGCCGGGGATTGGACAGCTCCATAAAACAAAATGGGACTAATGAAGCACAACAGTCCAGGGACATGGGCTAGGAGGCAGAAGAGGACAGGAAACCTGGTGATAGGAACCCAAGGTTGAATAAGGACAGTGTTGATGTGTTGTGAGGTTGTTAACCATTGTCATAAGGCAACGTATATACTGTTTAATGAGAAACTATTTTGTTCTGTAAACCTTCACCTAAAGTGAGAATAGCAGCACAACTGGAAGAGCATAGTCGATGTCACTGAACCGTGCATGTAGAAATTTTTGAAATAGTATATCTTTGGCTATGTATCTATGTATATTTTCACCAAAAAAAGAAAAAACAAGGTCTAGAAGGGAGAAGGTTGACATGTCATGGGGTTGTTAACCAATGTCATAAAACAATGTGTACTGACTCTTCAATGAGAAACTATTTGTTCTGTAAACCTTCACCTGAAGTACAATAAAAAGAAAGAAATAAAAAAACTTATCAAATTATACACTTTAAATATGTACAGTCTATTATATGTCAATTATACTTCAATAAAGCTGTTTTTTTTAAAAATATGTGCTTGCCTACTGGAAGAATGTAATCGATGTCACTGAATTGTCCACGTAAAAACTTTTGAAATGGTATATCTTTGGCTATGTATATTTTCACCAAAAAAAAAAAAAAAAAAGTCCTCTAAGGTCGAGAAGGGAGAGTGTTGACATGTCGTGGAGTTGTTAACCAATGTCATAAAACAATGTGTACTGACTCTTCAATGAGAAACTATTTGTTCTGTAAACCTTCATCTAAAGTACAATAAAAAAAATTTTATATTAAAAAAAAGAATCTAGAATTTCCATGTCAGTTAGTTATACAAATGAAATTAGGACTGGAAAAAAAAAAATATGTGCTTGCAAACAAATTTTAAAAGAATTAGGAAAATTAAATTTATCATAAATAAAGGTAACCAACTCTAATACCAAAAAATTCTATCCAGAAGTGAATAATAAAATAACCTTTTGAAAATGAATTTATAATAAGAGTGTTTAAAATCATTATAAGCCAGAGGTCCCGAGGCTGTGGAAAATTCCACTGCCTCAAGCAGTTTGCTTGGCACGCCCAGTAGCTTTACATTAACATCCTGGCTCCCTTTTCTTAACTGCTGCCCAAAACTAAAGGAAATCAGCAGAAACCACACCACAGTGACATTCAGGGTAACCTTTTAGCTCATTAAATACTTTATACATGGTAACTTCACCCCGTCTGGGTAGAGTTTAGTCATCATTTTCTGAACAAGTGATGCATAAAGTTATACATAAACCCCATTGCACCTGCATAGTATGATTAAGAATGTTGCTGATATAACTTGTATGAACTTCCTACTTGTAAACCCCTTAAAAGTAATCTTCCCTCTCGCCCTCACTGAGCAGTCTTGGCGGCAGTAGCCCCGACTGTTCCTTTCCTTGCAAAACAAAATACAAGCGCCTTTCTACTCTCCCACCTCTAGCTCTCATTTGTTTGCTGAGTCACACTGAACAGAACTTGGGGTTTCCACCTAGCAACAATTAAAGAATAATGGGAAGAAACAACATACATAAAACAGGAAAAAGGACATGATGAAATCCCAGTAACAAAAAAGTAGATATAAAATCTCTAAGAATAGGTAAACTTAAAAAAAAAATTGGAATTCTGGAAATACAAAACATAGTCATTACAATAAAAACACAACAGAAATCATAAATGCCACACTAGACAAGCCTGAGGGAACTAGTGAATTGCAAAAGTTCTGAGAAAATGACCCGAATCATAGCCTAGAGAAATGAAGAGATGAAAAATATGAAAGAGAATTTGTGGGAAATAGAAAATAGAGGGATTCCAGAAGGAGAGATCTGGGGGAAAGCAAGAGGAATATAATTTGAAAAATAGTGGCTGACTGAAGAAATATGTCTATCCTCAAATAGAAAGTGCATGCTAAACAGGATAAAATAAAGAAATCCATATATAGACATATTCTGGTTAAAATAAAGAAAACTAGAATAAAAAAAAGAAATTCTTAGATACCAAGTTGAAAAGACAGATTACATAAATTAGGTTGACACAAGATTTCTATTTAGTAACAATAAAATAAAAAAAACCAAACCTGCTCCAGGTTTGGTTTGACACCTTCCAAGCCCTTTACACTTCAGAGCTGAAACTGGAAGTCAAACACATTTTTTTTAAGGTGTTCCTTTTAAGAAAAGTTTTTGAAAATGGAAAACATGGCTTCACCTGAAAAGCAAGTATTATAAGCCAAATGGTTGCATTTGAAAGGAAGCCTATGGAAGCACTGATAAGGATCTATGCTAAGATTCCTGGCTGCTGTAACACCAAGCCTCTACTAAAAGTTTTAGCATAAAAGTCCCCCCAGCCTTATCTCTGAGCATTGTCTTAGCATCAGTCTCCCCAAATCAGGACATGCAAACCATGAGACAACTCTAGTCTCCTTGTGCAGAACAAATATGGCCAGCCAGGGTCATTGATGCACTGGCTGGGAGTCAGAGGTGGCTGAGGCTGTGTAACATTGACCTCCAGATAAGGTTGTAAGTCCCTATAGCCCTCCTCTTTCCCATTAGCCTGCTTCCTACTTAATTCCTTGAAAGAAAGTAAAAATAACTGTTGCTCAAAAGGGTGTATACCACCAGTAATTTCTCTTCGTATCGCCTACTCTTTGACTACGACAAATTTTTTTTTTAAACAAGTTTGACATCCTGAACCTAAGGGTTTATGTATTACACTTAACCTTGAGTGAATACTCACAATAAAATATTGAGACACCACATGGAGCAGACAGTTACTGTTCCAGCTGAGGTCATCATAGACCAGCTAGCCAACAGCCAATGCAGCAGCAGGCTACAGACTCATGAGAGAGTCCAAATGAGAACAGAAGAACTTCCAGCTGAGTCCAGCAGAAATTGCCAACCTGTAAAGCTAAATAAAGGTGTACTGGTGGCCCACATTAAGCACATGAATAATAACCCAGTTGGAACCCACCCAGCAGCTCCAATGGGAGAAAAGTTCTGGTGATCTGCTTCCTTAAAGACAACAGCTAAGAAAACCCTATGTGGTAGATCTACTCTGTCACATGGGGTCACTATGAGTCGAAATCAACGCAACAGAACATAACAAGAATAAAGCTAAATAAGTGGTGGTTGTTTTAAGCCTCTAACTTTATGGGTGTTTACCCTGGTGGCACCGTGGTTAAAGTGCTCAGCTGCTAACAAAAAGGTAGGCAGTTCAAACACACTAGCTGCTCTGCCGGAGAAAGATGTGCCAGACTGCTTCCATAAAGACTGTTGTTAGTCATTGTGGAGTTGGTTCTGACTCATAGGGACCCTATGTATAACAAAACAAAACACTTCCCAGTCCTGTGCCATCCTCACAATCGTTGCTATGTCTGAGCCCATTGTTGCGGCCACTGTGTCAATCCATCTCGTTGAGGGTATTCCTCTTTTTCACTGACCCTCTACTTGATGTCCTTCTCTAGGCACTGGTCCCTCCTGATAACATGTCCAAAGTACCTGAGACAAAGTCTCACCATTCTTGCTTCTAAGGAGCATTCTGTCTGTACTTATTCCAAGACAGATTTGTTCATTCTTCTAGCAGTCCGTGGTATATTCAATATTCTTCACCAACACCATAATTCAAATGTGTCAATTCTTCTTCAGTCTTCCTTATTCATTGTCCAGCTTTCACATGCATGTGAGGCAATTGAAAATATTGTGGCTTGGATCAGGCACATCTTAGTCCTCAAAGTGACATCTTTGCTTTTGAACACTTTAAAGAGGTCTTATGCAGCAGATTTACCCAATGCAATATGTTGTTTGATTTCTTGTCTGCTGCTTCCATGGGCATTGATCGTGGGTCCAAGTAAAATGAAATCCTTGACAACTTCAATCTTTCCTCCATTTATCATGATGTTGCTTATTGGTCCAGTTGTGAGGATTTTCGTTCTTTATGTTGAGATGTAATCCACAGTGAAGGCTGCAGTATTTGATCTTCACCAGTAAGTGCTTCAAGCCCTCTTTGCTTTCAGCAAGCAAGGCTGTGTCACTGGCATATGGCAGGTTATTAATGAGTCCAATCCTGGTGCTGTGTTCTTCATACAGTCCAGCTTCTCAGATTATTTACTCAACATACAGACTGAATAGGTATGGTGAAAGGATACAACCCTAACATACACCTTTTCTTATTTTAAACCACTCAGTATCTCCTTGTTATGTTCGAATGACTGCCTCTTGGTCTATGTACAGTTTCCACACGTACACAATTAAGTGTTCTGGAATTCCCATTCTTTGTAATGTTATCCATAATTTGTTATGATCCTCACAGTTGAATGCCTTTGCATAGTCAATAAAACACAGGTAAATGTCTTAGTAATTATCAATGCATCTTGACTGCAAGTTTGATTAATTTCAGTCTGCAGAAGTTGGTAAAAGTCTTCAATTTCTTCATCTTTGACATTAGTGTTGATGCATAAATTTGAGTAATAGTCATATGAACTGGTCTTCCTTTTAGATGTATGGATATTATCCTACCACTGACAGTGTTGTACTTCAAGATTGATTTTGAAATGTTCTTTTTGACAATAAATGCAGTGAGATTCCTCTTCAATTTGTCATTCCTGGTAGACCATATGATTGTCTGATTCAAAATGGCCAATACCTTCCATTTCAGCTCACTAATGCCTAAGATATTGATGTTTATACATTCCATTTCATTTTTTACTATTTCCAATTTTCCTAGATTCATACTTCATGTCTTCCACATTTCGATTATTAATAGATGTTTGCAGCTGTTTCTTCTCATTTTAAGTTGTGCCACATTAGCAAATGAAGGTCCCAGAAGCTTTACTTCATCCATGTCATTAAAGACAACTCTACTTAGAGTAAGCAGCTCTTCCCCAGTCGTATTTTGAGGACTTCCAACCTGAGGGGCTCATCTTCTGGCACTGTATCAGACAACGTTCTGCTGCTATGCATAAGGTTTTCACTGGCCAATTATTTTTAGAAGTCCTTCTTCCTAGTTGGAATCAACTCGATGGCAACGGGTTTGGTTTTTTTTTTTTTTGTTCTCTTCTTAGTCTGTCTTAATCTGGAAGCTCCACTGAAACCTGTCCACCTTGGGTGACCCTGCTTAGCTTCCAGCATCACAGCAACATGTAAGCCACCACAGTACAGCAAACTGACATATGAATGGAGTAAAGATTATAGCATTTGAAACCCTCTGAGGCAGTTCTACTGTGTCCTGTAGGGTCACTATAAGTCAGAATCAACTCGATGGCAATGGGTTATTATACAGCAATAGATAAATGACACATTGACTGAATCAATGAATAAATGAAGGAACAAATGAATGAATGAAGAAATGAATACTGTCAATCTGGAGATGGTGCTGACGACTCCCAAGCAGGAAGAAAGCAAACAAGTACTTTCATTGCAGACTGATGCTGGAGATTCTGATCTGAGAGTGATATATAGTATGTGAGCTGACAAGGATGGAAATATGTCTTTTGGGTATATTTTTGAAGCTTCAGTTACTATGAGGGTGTTTGGCAGTGTGTCAAATGTGTCACCCACCAAAAATATGGAATCCTGATATTAAGAGGATACTAGTCAGTTCTCTGTGAATCATGTACTCATCCTATGCTATAAAATATCTTCATGATGTTGTAAAAAAAAGCCAAAGTTACATAGGAAGTTGGATTACTCTTTAAGGAACTTTAAAATATGAGAGTATATTAATTCAATATCCATTCAGTAAAAGTAGATGAGCCCTACTCTTCATGTACCAGGCACTTTTCCAGATGCTGCCCATAAAACAGAAACAATGCCATAGTCATTATAATCAAGGATCTGATATCTAGTAGAAAGATAATGGCAATTACTATGCTAAGTGCAATGATAGCAATAAGGAATATATTGTCTTGCACAACCAAATATTTTGGAATAGAGCTGGCATCGGGCATAGCTGGATTCAGGGCTGAAATGAAGTGGTCAGAATTTTATTTCTCTCCATTTTCTTTCTCTCCCTCTCTTTTTTTTAATCCTAGCAAGCATATATGTAATGAACATCTGCTATTTCAACATTTTTTACATGTACAATTTAGTGACATTAACTACATCATCATGTTTTGCACCCATCACCACCATCCACCTCCAAACTTTTCTATCACTTTTAATAGAAGCTCAGCGTCCTTTAAGCAAAGACTCCCCTTTCCCTCCTCTCTTCAACCTCTGGAAACCACTGAGAAACTTTGGTGTCTGTTATGGATAGAATTATGCCTCTGCAAAATGTGTGTCAACTTGACTAGGCCATGATTCTCAGTATTGCGTGATTGTCCACCATTTGGTCATCTGATGTGATTTTCCTATACGTTATCAATCCTACCTCTGTGATGTTAATGAGGTGAGATTAGCGGAAGTTATGTTAATGAGACAGGACTCAATCTACAAGATTAGGTTGTGTTTTAAGCCAATCTTTTTTGAGACATAATAGAGAATCAAGCAGAGAGACAGAGGGCCCTCATTACCAGCAAGAAACAAAAGCCAGGAGAATAGTGTGTCCTTTGGATCTGGGGTCCCTCCGCTTCCCCAGTTGATGGGGAAGATTGATGACAAGGACCTTCCCACAGAGCTGACAGAAAGAAAAATCCTTCCCCTGGGACTGGCACCCTGAATTCAGACTTCTTGCTCCCAGACTGTGAGAGAATAAATTTTTCTTTGTTAAAGCCATCCACTTGTGGTATTTCTGTTACAGCAGCACTAGATAACTAAGACAGAATTTGGTGCCAGGAGTAGGGTCCTGCTCTGACAGATACCTAAAACTAGCAAGCTATTTTGAAACTGTGAATGAATAGAGGCTGGAAGAGTTTTAAAGTGCTTAATAGTAAAAGCCTAGATTGCCTTGAAGAGACTGTTGGTGAAATTATGGACATCAAAGACAATTCTGGTGAGGACTCAGAAGGAAATGAGGAAAGGTGTTATACTGGAGACAGCACAGACGGCGAGAAGCAGCAGCAGAAGCAGGAGACCAGTGCAAGACAGCCCTGGAGCCAACCCATGGAGCAAGGGAGCTGAATGTCTTTACGCAGGAGGCTTCCTGGCAGAGTTGGGTGCCCCTGGCCACTTATTGGTGGAGTTAGGCTTGCTGACCAATGGAGCAAGAGTGCTGAGTGCCTTCTGGCTGAAAGGGGGTGCCTCCAGGCACTTATGGGTGGAGCTGAAGAGCTTTGGAACACTTGCTCCAGCAGGGCAGACACTGATGGTGAGGCCTGAGGGGCTGAGAGGCCAAGGAACCAGGAAGCAGAAGCTGAAGAGACAAGGAACACAGGAAGCAGAGCTGCCTCAGTCTCAAAGGATATGGCTACCACCTCTGGGATCTCAAAGGTGGAGTAACCACTCAGATGGACTAGGAGAATGGGGTTGCTCAAATTTGAGGGAGCAGAATTGTCATTCCAGTGGGCCTAGAAGGCAGAGCTGAAGTCCAGGGCCAAGGAGCCTTCCATCAGAATCTGGAGAGTGTGGCCAATACCTAGAGTCTGGAGGGCAGGGCCATTGTGTAAATGGTATCAGAGAACAGAGAATTATTTTCAAGTCTTGAGGGCTAATGTAACATGTTCTGTGGACTTGCTTGATGCCTGTTATTCCTTCTTTCCCTCCAAATTCTCCCATTTGTAATAGAAATGTCTAGCTTATGCCTGTTCTACTATTGTACTTTGGAAGCAGACAACTTGTATTCTAGATTTCACAAATAAAGAGGAATTTTTGGATTTTGGACTTGGAGTTGATTTAAGACTTTTGCTATGATATGATGGGGTGAATGTGTTTTAACATGTGGCAAGGACATAAATTTTGGGGGGCCAAAAGGTGTCTCTACACATTTGTGTATTCTAGATATTTTATATAAATGAGATTATGCAATATCTGCCATTTTGTGACTGATTTATTTCATACAGCATAATGTTGTCAAGGTTCATCCATGTCATGGCACGTGCCAGAACCTCATTTCTCTTTACAGCAGGTTAATACTCCTTTGTATGTACATACCACATTTTGTTTATCCATTCATCTGTTGATAAATTCCCTCCATTTCTTAACTTTGCTTTCCTGTGTGTTGGTTTCATTCTTGGGTTCCACATGGGAGAAAGACGGTGCCAAGACGATGGTAACAGTTTCAGTCCCTATATATATGATCTCTTAAACTTCACATTCAATGAGAACAGAACAAGCTCTCTTTCGTGGATATCCCAACAACAACAGCTCCTCCTTCTAAAATGCAGGGGCAAAGCTTTTAACAATGGATTATCTAATATAATAGCAAAAGTATAAACAGCAAAAGATAAAATAAATAAATGGACTTGATAAAAATTAAATACTTTTGTCCATCAAAAGACTTCACAAAAAAAGTGAAAAGACAAGTTACTGATTGGGAGAATATCTTACAAAACTACATATCTGATGAGAATCTAATAACCAAAATGTATATAAAACTTTGCCAACAACAAAAAGACAAATTAACTCAATCAAAAAATGGGCAAAGGACTTGAATAGACATTTTTACCAAACAGGATATTCAAATGGCCACAAACACATGAAAAGATACTCAATGTTATTAGCATCAGAGAGATGCAAATCAAAAGCACAATGAGATATCATTTAACTCCCACTAGGGTGGCTAAGATTAAAACTTCAGGAAATAACAAATGTTGGTGAGGATGTGAGGAAATTGGAGTCCTTATCCATTGCTGATGGGAATGCAAAATGGTACAGCTACTATGTAAAACAGTGTGGCAATTCCTCAAAACTAAAAATAGAACTTCCATATAACCCAGTAATTCCACTGCTAAGGATATACTCAAGGGACTTGAAAGCAGTGACGCAAACAGACATATGTACACCAATGTTTGTGGCAGCAGTATCACAATAGTCAAAAGGTGGAAACAACCTAAATTCCATCAGTGGATGAATGAATAAACAAAATATGGTAAATACATATAATGTAATATTACTCAGCCCAGAAAGAAAAATGAAGTGCTTATATATGCTTCAACATGGATGGAGTTTGAAGACATTATGCTGAGTGAAATGAATCAATCACAAAAGAAAAATATTGTACTACCTCACTTATATAAAAAGACAAGACCAGGCAAGGTAATAGAGACCAAAGTGTATTGGTAGTTACCAGGGGCACGAGAGAGGGGAAAGCAGGGGTTACTGGTTATGGAACACAGAGTTTCAGTTTACAGTGATGGAAAATGGAAAATTTGCATTCATTAAGGGTAAGAGTTGCATAGCGGATTAATATAATTGATGTCAATAAATTATACACCTATAAAAAGTTGAATTGGCAAAGTTTTGTGATAGATATTTTTACTATAAAGAGTAGCTGCTGAGACTGCTTATGCACAGCTAAATACCTCATTGGATCTGGTTTCTAAGTTTGGAGGTTTGAGGCCATGGTTTCATGGGATAGCCCAGTTAAATAACCTGATACCGTGTTTAGTGAGTCTGTTCAACCTCCTAGTTTGTTTCATAGTGTCTCAGGTCTTAAAAGCTTGCAAGTGGCCATCCAAGTTACAACAATAGGACTCTATTTACCTGGAGCAACAGAGGGAGAAGGAGAATGAAGAATAGGAGGAGGAAATGGAATGCATGGCTAATTGCTTCCATGAACAACTGCCTCCTTTGCCATGAAATCAGAACTGGATGATACCCAGCTACCATTACTGAACATTTTGATCAAAGATTCTACAAAAGAATCCAGATCAAAAGGGGACAAATGTAGAACAGATTTTCAAATTCTCATGGACTTCAGACGTTCTGATGCCATTGAGACTGGATAAACCCCCACAACTACTGCGCTCAAATAATCTTTGAACTTTAAACCAAAAATATCCCCTAAAGCTTTCTGTAAAATATACAATAGTTTAGCTCTATCAGTAAACAATATCTGCCTTGAGCACTGTGCTCTTTTAAAGAACTATCTATATGGGATCAAATTGACAATGTCGTTGTTGTTAGGTGCCGTCAAGTCTATTCCAACTCGTAGTGACCTTATATACAACAGAAAGGAACCCTGCCTGGTCCTGCCATCCTCACAATCATTATGTTTGAGCCCATTGTTGAGCTACTGTGTCAATCTACCTTTCCGAGGGTCTTCCTCTTTTTCACTGACTCTCTTCTTTACCAAGCATGATGTCCTTCTCCAGGCATTGGTCTCTGCTGTCCACATCTCCAAAGTCTGTGAGACAAAATCTTGCCACCCTTGCTTCCAAGGAATACTCTGGCTGTACTTCTTCCAAGAACAGACTTGTTCATTCTTCTGGCAGCCCATGGTATGTTCAGTATTCTTCGCCTATACCATGATTCAAAGGTATCAACTCTTCTTTTGTCTTTCTTATTCATTGTCTAGCTTTTGCATTGCATACGAGGCGACTGAAAATATCATAGTTTGGGTCAGGCACACCTTGGTCCTCAAAGTGACATCTTTGCTTTTCAACACTTGAAAGAATTCTTCTGCAGCAGATTTGCCCAAAACAATATGTCGTTTCATTTCCTGACTGCTGCTTCCACAGGCGTTGATTGTAGATTCAAGTAAAATGAAATTCTTGACAATGTCAAACTTTTCTCCATTTATTATGATGTTTCTTATTGGTCTAGCTGTGAGGAATTTCATTTTATGTTGAGATGTAATCCATAGTGAAGGTTGTAGTATTTGATCTTCACCAGTGCTTCCAGTCCTCTTTACTTTCAGCAAGCAAGGTTGTGTCATCTGCATAGTGCAGGTTGTTAATGAGTCTTCCTCCAATCCTGATGCCCCATTCTTCTTCGTATAGTCCAGCTTCTCAGATTATTTGCTCAGCATACAGATTGAATAAGTATAGTGAAAGGATGCAACCCTGACTCACACCTTCCTTGATTTTAAACCATGCAGGATGCCCTTGCTCTGTTCAAATGGCTGCTTCTTTGTATATGTACAGGTTCCGCATGAGCACAATTAAGTGTTCTGGAATTGCCATTCTTCGAAGCATTATCCATAATTTGTCATGATTCACACAGTTGAATGCCTTTGCATAGTCGATTAAACACAGGTTAACATCTTTCTGGTATTCTCTGCTTTCAGCCTAGATCCATCTGACATCAGCAAAGATATCCCTCATTCCATGTCCTCTTCTGAATCCTACCTGAATCTCTGGCAGTTCCCCATGGACGTACTGATGCAACGGTTTTTGAATGATCTTCAGCAAAATTTTATTTGCATGTGATATTAATGACATTGTTCGATAATTTCCACATTCAGTTGGATCACTTTTCCTTGGAATGGGCACAAATATGGATCTATTCCTTTTGGTTGGCCAGGCAGCTGTCTTCCAAATTTCTTGGCATAGACAAGTAAGCGCTTCCAGGGCTACATCCATTTGTTGAAACATCTCGGTTTGTATTCCATCAATTCCTGGAGCCCTGTTTTTCACCAATGCTTTCAATGCAGCTTGGACCTCTTCCTTCAATACCATCGGTTCTTGATCATATGCTACCTCCTGAAATGGTTGAATGTGGACCAATTCTTTTTGGTCAATGTTTTGCCCATAGAATCCTTCAAAATTGCAGTTTGAGGCTTGAATTTTTTTCTTCAGTTGTCTCAGCTTGAAAAATGCTGAGTGCATTCTTCCCTTTTGGTTTCCTAACTCCAGGTCTTTGCACATTTCATTATAATAGTTTACTTTGTCTTCTCAAGCTGTCCTTTGAAATCTTCTGTTCAGTTCTCTTACTTCATCATTTCTTCCATTCACTTTAGCTACTCTATGTTCAAGAGGAAGTTTCAGAGTCTCTTCTGACATCTATTTTGGTCTTTGCTTTCTTTCTCGTCTTTTTAATGACTTTTTGTTTTCTTCATGTATGATGTCCTTGATGTTATCACACAACTTGTCTGGTTTTCAGTAATTAGTGTTTAATGTGTCAAATCTATTCTTGAGATGGTCTACAAATTCAGGCGGGATATACTCAAGGTCGTATTTTGGCTCTCATGGACTTATTTTAATTTTCTTCAGCTTCAGCTTGAACTTCCATACAAGCAATTGATGATCTGTTTCTCAGTCGGCCCCTAGCCTTGTTCTGATTGAATATATTGAGCGTTTCCATCATCTCTTTCCACAGATGTAGTCGATTTGATTCCCATGTTTTCCATCTGGTAAGGTCCACGTATATAATTGCCTTTTATGTTGTTGAAAAAAGGTATTTGCAATGAAGAAGTTGTCAACTTCTGTCATGCAATCTCAGGCATCGTTTCTATCACCAAGGCCATATTTTCCAACTACCAATCCTTCTTCTTTGTTTCCAACTTTCACATTCCAATTACCAGTAAGTATCAATGCCTCTTAATTGCATGTTTGATCAATTTCAGACTGCAAAAGTTAATAAAAATCTTCAGTTTCCTTATCATTGGCATTAGTTGTTGGTGTGTAAATTTGAATAATAGTCATATTAACTGATCTTCCTTGTAGGCGTATGGATATTGTCTTACCTCTGGTAGCATTGTACTTCAGGCTCGATCTTGAAATGTTCTTGTTAACAATGAATGCGATGCCATTCCTCTTCAGTTTATCATTCCCAGCGTAGTAGACCATATGATTTTCTGATTCGAAATGGCCAATACCAGTCCATTTCAGCTCACTAATGCCCAGGATATCAATCTTTATGAGTTCCATTTCATTTTTGACAACTTCCAGCTTTCCTAGATTCATAGTTTGTACATTCCACATTCCAATTATTAATGGATATTTCCAGCTGTATCTTGTCATTTTGAGTTTGCCAAATCAGCAAATGAAGGTCCTGAAAGCCTGACTCCTTCCACTTCATTAAGGTTCACTCTACCTTGAGGAGGCAGCTCTTTCCCCTTCACGTTTTCAGTGACTTCCAACCTGAGGGGCTCTCTTCTGGCACTATATTAGATAATGTTCTGCTGTTATTCATAAGGTTTTCACTGGTGGTTTTTTCAGAAGTAGACTGCCAGGTCCTTCTTCCTAGTCTTAGTCTGGAAGCTCTGCTGAAACCTATATACCAAGGGTGACCCTGTTGGTATTTGAATACCAATGGCAAAGTTTCCAGTATAACAGCAATATGCAAGCCACCACAGTGTGACAAACTTACAGATGCATGGCGGAAATTGACAATAGTAACTGGAAAGATAAGAAGCTTACAGGGCAGTGAGTTTATGTTAATGGGGGAGGCACAATTCAGTAAAAGAGGGTAAGAATGGCTGCCAACTTGAGGAATGTAATCAATGTCACTGAATTATACATGTACAAATTGTTGAATTGGTGTATGGTCTGCTGTGTATACACTCAACAGCAACAAAAAATAAAATAAATCATGTTAAAAAAAGAAAAAAAAAGCTCCTCCTCTTGAATGACTTGCCCATCACTGACCAATCACTCTTGGGGGGAAGGCAGGATAAAAATGTGATTCAGTAATTGGTTTAGGCCTGGATCATTTGTTAAACTCACTAAATCATTGGGGTTTGGGCTCTCTCTAGAACGACAAGGACTGAAAATGAGAAAGGGCATAAACCCCCAAATTGCTGTCATCAGAAGTCATCATTTTGAGTCATCAGAAGTAGGGCAAATGGATGGAGGGGTTCAAAGCACAATCAATGTCCTCTGTAGGGCCGACGGTTTGTCATTCTTATTAATTGCAAATTTTTAGCTATGGATTATGGTTTACATTTTTATGTTGACCTCTCTTTTGACATGTGGGAGTTTAATTTTTATCATCCTTGTTGTTGTTAAATATGTCCATCTTTTCTAAAAAGTGATTATTTCAGGACCTTTAACCAAATTCCCTATACTTTTTACCACGTTATTAACTGTACTTTCTTTACTCACAGGGAATTAAAAAAGGAAACAAATTGTGACTTTAAAGAAAGTCTCACCAAATGCTGTGTGGATCTTTCACAAAATGATACATTTTACATTATCAAACTACTGGAGTCTGTTAAAATTAAAGTAAGGAGTTTTATTGAAGGATAGCTACTTGAGTGGGTAACCTGAGTTGGAGAACACAAAGTGAAAGTGCAACATGTTCCAAAGTACAGAAAATGAGAAGGGCTTTTAAGGAGAAGTTTAAGGAAATAGTAATCATTCGTCATAAATCAGTAATTATAAGTCGTATACTAGTAATTGTAAGTCATACATTAGGTAATCTATAAACATTCTGTCCTGGAGCTAGCCTTTGTAAGCATTTTGCAAAAATGATTTTACTTATCTTTCAAGGATAGGGGCAGCTAGTACAAAAACTTTCTTTTTGAGAGCAATTGCAGTTCTGACTCTCCTTTTTATCTTCTCTGGGTCAGTGCAGATTAACCCATTATGGTGAATTCAGCTTGAATACCTCCTATTTTTCAGGTTTGAACAAAATGGAGTGTATCTTGCACCCTGGGTAAAGCTTCTCCTATGCCAAGCACCTAGATTTTTGAGACTTTTTGACATTCCCTTCTCTTGATCAAGAATTTCCATAGAAATTCACAGATAACTATTATAAGAGTGCATTCTTTTGCACAGACTTACTTTCTTTGTGCCTTTTAGATGGCTGCCTATTTTGAAGATAGGCCTTTAAGACCCCAGACGCTATAATAAAAGGTAGCGGGGCACCATCTGTTTCATCTTCAGCATGCTGTAATTTGGGTCTCTACTTCTGTGATCTTTTTAGGGCTGAATTAGTAGGAATACTTGGCAGAGAGGGCTGCTAACCAAGTTGAAGAACTGAACTATTTTCTAAGGAATAGTGATCCCTTTAAAGTACTTGATCTTTTGCAGAGTAAGTGGTGTTTCACAGTGAAGACAAGCATTTGACATACATTTTATAAAACATTCAATTGTATAAGCTACTTTTTTGTTAAAGAATTATTATAAATGGACAATTATCCTAACCTTAATTTATCTAAATAGTTTAGCACACAAGATTCTTCCATATTTACTCATACAATTTGTTGTATTAGCTGCAGGGGCATTAGTCCAAAACCTAGGGAGTTTGCATAAGAGACTAGAAAATCACTTTGACTATTAGGATTAGAAGAGTCCTAAGTAGTTTTAGAGCAATTTCTTTGTTCTGATTAGGGCTAGATTAAAACATGTACTTCAGGCTAAGCCAATAATCCAGGGGGATGCTAAAGTCTCATGCATATGAGTCATTTAATGGTAATATTAAAATTAACACTAACTTCAGGTACAGGACTATACTTTTATATAGGAGACACTAGGGGATCTGACTTTTCAAATTCAAATAGATTGTTAGCATTGGGCTACTGATTGTGCTAGCCTAAGAAGTGCATTTTCTCTCTAAATCCTAGAAGGAATTATTAAGGAGAGAGGTATAAAACTTAAACAATCTTCCATTATGAACAAACTACTAGAGAAGAAGTTTACAATAATGAAACTTAGCTAATAACATAAGAACAGCTACAATTATAAAGCAAAGTCCAAAAATTTCAGCAACTTGCATGAAGTCTTGTTTTGTGATCTTGGGATCTGCTCTTCATCTCTGCAGTCATCTACTTCTGGCTGTAAGGGCATTTAGATGTAGTTTTTAAGTCACCAGAGGGCTGATAAGTCAAGGGAGATGCTTTAGCCTTCTTAAGTTAGGATACTGCACAAGGGTTGGTAAGGAAAACTACTTATGGTCCCTACCAACGAGGTTCTAATGAGTTCTTCAACTGATGTCTTTTTTAATACACATATTTATCAGGGGTAAGGCTTGGTAGATCCCAGGTATTACAGCTCCGGCCATCAAATATTTTTTAACCTGTGAAAGATATTTCTGTCCAGGTAGGACTTTAAGATGTTTTCTAGGGTTATAACAGGGACAAACAGGGTAATGGGAGGCAATATGTATGGCAGCCTTGAAAAAAATTTTTTTCTACTAATATCTCAATCATTTTCTCTCATCATATGTGGGAAACTTCGTGTAAGGCTTGCATCATAGGAACATGCAAAAAAGTTAGGTAAAAATAGTTTTTGTTTGTTTATTTGTTTCTGCTGTCTGCCTAAGGTGCCAAGGTATAAAAATTTGTATAAAGAGGTAGCTTAACAGAATAATTTTGGCATCCACAGTCTGCAAGCCTGAACATGTTTCTTTAAAGGTGTGCAAGTATCAGCAAGAAAGCTTAAAATATGTCTATATTTTGACACAACAGATTGGGACAGTGCATTAAAAAGTATTTTAAATATATTATCTTTTACTTCCATGCCTGTTACTTTGCCCCTAGTAATCACATTGTTAATGATTATTTAGAGTCTAATGTTATAAACAATCTGAAGTTGCTTTGGCAAAGTTAACTTTATTAGTCTTTAATTTCATACCTTAGACATTCCTTTCATTTTCTGGGACAGAAACTGAGTCTTGATTTTCATATATTATTAAATTTTTAAATTTTAAATTATCCTTAGATTTGCAGTCTGCTCTACTGCTTTATGACTATGATCTTATTATTTTCATGGCTCTTTTATTAATTCTTTATTTATTTTAACTATTTCATCTTTTCTTCATTTATATAGACCTTCTTTTATTTACTTACACAGACCTTCAAGTAGTTACACAGATCTTCAGCTACTTACAAAGAACTTCAGCTACTTACATAGATTTTCTTTTATTTTAACCCTTATTTTTATTTTTCTGTATTTTTCGCATTCATTCTCTTCTCTTAATCTGTTTCTCTCCAAATATTTTCTTATGGAGTCTGTCTCTCTTAGTCTCTCTTCCTTAAGTCTTTCTCTGTCTCTCTCTTCCTTAAGTCTCTTTCTCTCATGCCTTGTACTACTTACTTTCAAGTTTAGTTTTTATTAACTTTCATATTCTAGCATAACCAGACATTCTATTTTAAGACAAAACTATTTTCTTTTTCTCTGTTAAAAAAAAAAAAAAGCTTATTACCAGTCATTTTTCGTCTTTCTTGCTTTTCAGAACATGCTAAAACCTTCAATTTAGTTCTTAAGGTGGTTAAGCATTTTCAATGAAACAGCAAAGTAAAACTTATCCACAAAGGACAACTTAAAAATGTCTATGGTCAACTTATAATAATAATTCTTACAAGTGAAAAGCTTGATGGGAATTATAAAAGTAATGCAAAGCCAAATAAAGTTAATTAAAAAGAAACTTTAGATAAAAAATATTTGTAAACATAGACAATGTGAATTCTCTGGTAAAAACCATTATACTGATACATAAAATTTAATTCAAAGGAAATTTGGTATTTCTCTTGAATTGATAATACGTTCTATGTAATTTATAACATATTAAATAAATCTTTTTAGCATTATTCTCTTTTTAAAACAAAAATAAATCTTGTGCCTTTCTATGAAGTTTTAAAGTTGTCAGGAATTTATTATAGGTCACTGAGACACAATATTCGAGTTATTTTACCAAAGATCTTAAAGGTAAAAACTTTAGATTTTTTCTAAAGCCAAGTAGCTTGGTTTTGTAGCCAAGGGCATAAAGTATTCATAAACTTAGAGACACTGAACTTTTGCCTTCTAGGCAGAATACATAGAATAAACAGTAAACTAAAGAAATAAAACTATTAAAATTCATCAAATGTTAGGATTTTTACATATTTCATCGCTTTTTCAGACTCAGGGATTTGAACCTTTGCCTTCAAGGCTGATTGAATAAAGAATAAAATTAAAACGTAGTAATTAAGGAAAATGTTATTATCTTAACAGCAAGAAACCTAATTCATTGTTTTATACACTATTTGACATTAAAGCTTTTAAAAATTCCCATAAATTAGACTATTAAACTTCTACTTGCAGCAAATAAAACTTTGACTATACCAAATAAATTCTTTTTTAATAAACCTTTTAAATTTCTCTGTCTTTGTTACATTTTAATTACTTCTGTATGAGCTAATTGTTGATGTTTTAAAAGTCTTTTTAATAGATATCAGTACATTCTACAGGGACCCTTTAATCTGTTCAAAGTTGCTCAGCACAAGCCTGCCTTGAAGGGCTTTTTACTCTTTTTTTTTTTTCTTCCTGTTGTTTTAATTCTTGTTTTGCACTGGGTTTTACAAGTTGCTCTTAGTGCTGGGGACTTCAGAAGGCTGTTATGTGGGAGTATAAATTTCCCCAGTCCTACAAGCCTTTTATTTCTTGTCATTCTGAAATTAACAAAAATTATTTCTTTTCTTTAAAACACATTTTATATAATATTCAGCTTAAGTTACTTAAAAATTTTTTCCTTTCAAGGTTAACATAAAACTTTTACCAGAATGAATTCATTCTCATTAATTCATGGGAATATTAGAACCATGCAATTGATATAAAGTGCTTATTTATTATTAAACCAATTGGAGTAAGTTCTTGGAAAAAATATTGTAATTTAATTTAATAATACCATCTGGAGGCAGGCAATTATTATATTTTTATAATTTTATCTTCTGCATGCTTTTAGGATCCTTTAGTGAAGACATTTGGAATAATTTATAAGGTATTGTTATACCAATTAAAATAAACAATTCACTCTTTTTCAGTGCACTTTTCCTGGACTGATTTATATCGAGGTTTCTCAAAGAAGTTATTAGAAACCTAGGTGCAAGAAGCAGTTTTTCTTGGGAGAGAAAAGAACTGAGATATAAACATATCAGTATCCCAATGGAACCCTGGTGGCACTAACCAAAGCTCTTAACCAAAAGGTTGGCAGTTTGAATCCACCAGCTGTTCCTTGGAAACCCTATGGGGCACTTCTACTGTGTCCTATGGGGTCACTATCAGTTGGAATAGACTTGACAGCAATGGGTAATGGCAGTATCCCAACACATTATCTCTGCTATTGATAGTGCAACTTGCAAGTGAAAGAAAACTCAAAACACACTGTTTTTGCCTCTGATAGTGAATTTTGCAAGTGAAAAGTACTTAAAAGTGGCCACTGATTTTTTTTCAGGCTGTCTTTAGTAAAATGCATGCCAACCATTCAGCCTTAGATTTGGCATTCCCCATTTTACTAAAACAGTGAAGGCATATGCAGTTAAGACCTTAACATGTACACAGACAGAAGAAAAGTAAGTAAAGTACAGTAGGAAATCTAAAAATAAAACTCCAGAGAGCCTCTACCCAAAGAAAGCAGTGGCTCAGATCAGAGAGATTATTTACCTTGTCACGACTCCTGAAAATTCTCCGTGGAGATGGAGAGCCCAAGGACACTCTGCTTGTTCAGCCTGAATCCCCAACACCTTGGAGCTGCAGAAGTCAATTCACCTTTGGAATCTCGTTTCTGACACCAAAAATGTTGTAGAGTGAAACATTGGGAGTCTCTGTTAAAATTAAAGTAAGGAGTTTTATTGAAGGTTAGCAAGTTGAGTGGGGAACCTGAGTTGGAGAACACAAAGTAAAAGAGCATCATGTTCCAAAGTACAGAAAATGAGAAGGGCTTTTTATACAGGAGAAGTTTAAGGAAATAGTAATCATTAGTCATACATCAGTAATTGTAAGTCATATATTAGTAATTATAAGTCATACATTAGTTAATCTACAAACATTCTGTCCTGGAGCTAGCCTGCATGAGCATTTTTCAAAAATGGTTTTATTTATCTTTCAAGGATAGGGGCAGCTTGTACGAAAACATGCTTTTTGAGAGCAACTGTAGTTCTGACTCTTCCCTCCTCTTTATTTTTTCTGAGTCAGTACAGATTAACCCATTACTGAGGGCTCGGCTTGAATGCTTCTTATTTTTCAGGTTTGAACAAAATGGAGTTTGTGTTGTACCCTGAGTAGAAGCTTCTCCTATGCCAAGCACCTAGATTTTGGGGACTCTTTCACAGAACCTAATGGAACATGTAAGTTTCTCAACTTGTATGAATAAAATATTCAAATTGCAACAGTTGGCTGTTAAGAATGGTCCCTGGTTATTTTTCTGGCCTCATTTCTTCTTTTTACTCAGCTTTATTTGCTTCAGAGCACTTATCTACCTGACATTAAATGTTAATTTGCTCATTTATTTTCAGTAGCATTGTTACAGATTAAATTGTGTACCTCCAAAACATGTGTTGGAATCCTAACCTTCTACCCTGTAGATGTACTGTTGTTTGAAAATAGGATTTTCTTTGTTATGTTAATTACATCATACCTGAGTAGGGCAGGTTCTGAATCTACTCACTTCTGAGTTATAAAAAGAGCAGATTAAACTCAGAGACATGCACACATGGGGGAAGACAGAGGTCAAGTGAGGCCAAGAAACCAAGGAATGTCCAGGGATACTGATAAGAAAGGAATCAATGCAGCTGAGAACCCTGATTTGTATTTTCAGTCTCCAGAACAGTGAGAAAATAAATGTCTGTTCTCTAAAGCCAGTCACTCGTGCTACTTTTGTTACAGCAGCTGTTATGGATTGAAATGTGTCCCATAAAAATATATGTTGTTTATCTTAACACCTATACCATTTGAGAATGGGTTTTCTATGCTATGTTAATGGGGTGGTATTAGTGTAGGGTGCGTCTTAAGTCAATCTCTTTTGAGATATAAAAGAGCAGATCAAGCAAGCAAGCACAAATGTAGGGGAAGGTACATGCCACATGATCACCAAGGACCTTCCTCCAGAGCAGACAGAGAGAACTTTTTCCTAGAGCTAGCACCCAGAATTCGGAATTCCAGCCTCATAAACTACGAGAAAATGAATTTCTGTTTGTTAAAGTCACTAACTTGTGGTGTTTCTGTTGCAGCAGCACTAGATAACTAAAACAGAATTTGGTACCAAGGAGTGAGGTGCTGCTCTACCAGACACCTAAAATATGAAAGTGGTTTTGCAACTAGGTAATGGGTAGAATGTGGAGGAATTTTGATGTGCTTTACAGTAAGGCCCTAGTTTGCCTAGAAGAGACTATTGGTAGAATTATGGACATTAAGAGCAACTCTAATGAGAGCTCAGAATGAATTAAGAGCTATGGTGAAAGCTTTTATTCACATGAAGACACTTGCTAGAAATGTGGCTATTAAATGTGTTTCTGGTGAGAATTTAAAAGGAAACGATGAACATGTGATTATACATTGGAGGAAAAGTGGTTTTTTTCAATGCAGTGGATCTGAATTACATTCAGATGCTTGCTGGAAGGTAGAACTTGCAAGCTGATGAACTTGGATATTTGGCTGAGGAGATTTCTATGCAAGATCTTAAAGGGGCAGTGTGGCTTCTTCTTGCCGCTTACAGTAGACTATAGGAGGAAGGAGATGGATTTAAAAAGGTATTGTGCAAAAAGAAATCAGAAGTTAAAGATTTGGAAAATTCTGTTGCGCAGACTAAAGACTTTTGCCCTAAAACTCTCACTGAGCACTTGGTGACCCAATCTTTTGTTAAAGAGATTAAGCCTATGACTGATGGATCCATTCAACCACCAAGGAATAAATCCCATCGGTTTAGACTAAAAGGGAAATAGACAGTACAAAATGAAGGAAAGCTGTCTGCCTTCTGGAATTCTACAGGCAGGAAACAGGCCAAAGGAGCAACATCTGTTATCCTGCAAGAAAAGAAAAAGACCATCCCTGGAGCAGTTTGGAGATCAGAATTGTTGGGAGGAGCACTGGAAGCAGGACTGCCTCAGTTTCA
Organism: Dugong dugon; assembly: GCA_030035585.1. Lineage (NCBI taxonomy): Eukaryota > Metazoa > Chordata > Mammalia > Sirenia > Dugongidae > Dugong > Dugong dugon. The sequence continues at coordinate 38,370,923 of CM057469.1, read as the reverse complement.
AAGGGTGCAGCCATGGCTTCCTGGGATTCAAAGAGTGAAACTGCAGCCTCCTAGGTTTCAAAAAGCCAGATCTCACCAACTCATTTCCAGAGTGTGGGGCTGCCATTCAGGTGGGCCAAGAGGATGGGGCCACCATCTAAAACTGAGAGGGCGGGGCTGCCATGCCCAAAGGTCAAGAGAATGGGGTTGCTGCACAAAGTTGAGGGTGCAAGGCTGCCATGCCCAAGTGGCAGGAGAACAGAGCTTGCAGGATGGAGGGGGGGCTGCCATTCACATGGATTAGGAGAATGGGGCCCCCAAAGCCAAGGGAGCAGAATTACTGTTCAGTGACCTGGAGGCAAGGCTGAAGCCCAGGGCTAAGGGTCCTCTACCCAGAATCCAGAGAGCATGGCCAACACTCAGAGTCTGGAGGGTGGGGCCCTTGTTCAGATGGTCCCAAAAAACAGAGGATTATTTTCAAGACTTGAGAGCTAATGTGATTTGTTCTGCTGGGTTTTGAAGTTGCTTGGTGCCCATTATCCCTTCTTTCCCTCCAATATTCTCTCATTTGTAATGGAAATGTCCACCTTGGGCGTGTTCTACCATTATGCTTTAGAAGCAGATTACATGTATTCCAAGTTTCATAGAGTCACAAATGAATAGAAATTTTGCCCCAGGATTGAATGTGCCTAAAGTCTCGCTCATATTTGATTTAGATGATTCAGGAGATAAGATTTTGGACTTGGAGTTAAGACTTACGGGATGATATGATGGGGTGAATGTGTTTTGCATTTGGGAAGAACATAGATTTTGAGGTTCCAAAGTGTGGAATGTTATGGATTGAATTGTGTCCCCCCAAAATATACGTAGTAAATCCTGACCACTATACCTGTGGTTATAACCCCTTTTTGGAATGGGTTTACCTATGTTAATGAGGCAGTGTTGGTATAGACTGTCTCTTAAGTGAATCTCTTTTGAAATATATAAAAGAGCAGACTGAGCAAGCAAGAAAGCAAGCACAAATGTAGGGAAAGATACATGTCACATGATTGCAAAGGACCTTCCCCTAGAGTATACACAGAGAGAGACAGAGAGAGAGAGAGAGAGAGAGATCCTTCCCCTAGAGTCAGTACCAGGAATTCAGACTTCTAGCCTCCTAAACTGTGAGAAAATAAGTTTGTTTGTTAAAGCCACCAACTTGTGATATTTGTGTTATAGAAGCAGTAGATAACTAAGACAGCAGCACTAGGTAGCTAAAACAAGTATATAGGATCCATGAAGAATTTTTTGTAACTGCTATATTTCCAGAACCTGGTACAGTGGCTGACATATGGTAAATGTCCAGTAAGTGCTTGTTGAAAGAATGGATGTTAATCTTGAAAAAAACAGAGGGACCAACCCACTGAACTCTTTTTAAATGGGTAATGAATTTATGATTGAATATTGTCTGCTAATCAAACCTGTCTCAGGAAATGCTAAAAAAGTTATATATTTGTGTATGTGTGTGCTGTGTGTATTTTAAGACGTAGACTACCTCCTTCCCTGTGGTAGGCAGAATTTTATAAGATAAACACTGGTATGCATGCCCTAAATAATCCCCTCCCTGAATTTGGGCAGGGCTGTGAATATGATGATTAGGTTGCATTACATAACAGAGGTGAAAGGCTTTTCAGATGTAACTAAGATCCCAAACCAGTTGACTTTGAGTTGATCAAAAAGGGAGAGTATTCTGGGTGAGGCTGATATAATCAGGAGAGCCCTTAAAGAGCCTGGCTCTTCCTAAAAGAAGAAATTCAAAGCGTAAAAGGGACCATGAGAGTGGGCTATGTGGCAAAGAATTCTGGACAGCATCTAGGAGCCCCTGGCAAAGAGCCAACAAGACAATGGGGCCTCAGTCCTAAAACAGCAAGAAACTGAATTCTGCCAACAGCTATGTGAGATTGGAAGAAGGCCCTGAGATTGAAGCCTTGGCCAACAGCTTGATTTCAGCTTGGTGAGACCCTGATAAGGGCCCAGCTAACCCATGCCCAGATTGTGACCCATGAAAACTGTGAGATAATAAATTAGTGTTGTTTTAAGCTGCCAGGTTTCTGGTAATTTCTTATGCAACAATAGAAAATACACTCACTTTGAAGTAAATTGCAAAATCTCCAGATTTGTTCCTTATCCCTACCCCCAAATTGTGGGCAAGGTCTGGATATGCTCAGAGACAGGTAAAAGGAAATATCACAAGTTGGGATTGGAAACCAAAGTAGTAATAGTTGAATGCCATATAAAGCTGTTTCGAATGGAGCTTCATAGCAATGGAATGGTCATGTTTTATTGGTTTCTACGTCTGCTGGTACCCTGAAAATACCAACTCACTGTTTACTTTAAAAGAACCAAAAATTAGGCTTTGTCTACAAAGGGAATGCAGCCCTGAGTTTGCCAGGAGCACAAACTGCAGATTTGGTCCTAAGGAGGCTTGACTTTTTTTTTTTTTTTTTTTTAACCTGTCAAGTTATTGGCTGTTGGCTGCCAGAGTGGGAGGTAGGTGCAGGGACAGAAGTGAGTAGGAAGGTGGCTCCCAGCTCCAGGACCCACCTACCCACTGCTGTTGATCTATTCCTACTTATAGTTATCCTATACAAGAGTAGAATTGCCCCACAGGGTTTCCTAAGTCTCTAAATCTCTACGGAAGCAGACTGCCACATCTTTCTCCCATGGAGCAGCTGTTGGGTTCAAACTGCCAACCTTTTGGTTAGCAGCCGAGCACTTTAACCACTGTACCACCAGGGCTCCTTTTAGCTCCAGTACCAAAACCAAAACCGTGCCATCGAGTCAGACTCATAGCAACACTACAGGACAGAGTAGAACTGTCCCATAGGGTTTCCAAGAAGCAGCTGGTGGATTCAAATTGCCAACCTTTCGGTATGTCAGCTGAGCTCTTAACCACTGCACCACCAGGGCTCCAGCTCCAATACAGACAAGGGCAATTCTCCACAAAGGAAGAAGGAAGCTATGAGCCATTAGTAGCCAAAACTCATAGCAGCTGGTGGATAAGTGAGCCAGCCAGGTAAAAGGAATCTGGGTGGAGCACCATCAATATACACTACAGGTGAGAAGTATTTGAAGTTCTTTTATGGATGCCATTATCTTTATTTTGCCTTCACACTTGATTAATAGTTTGATTGGCTGAAAAAGTTTTAGGCTCAAAAGAGTTTTTCCTCAGAACTTTGACGACATTTTTCTATTGTCATTTAGCACTCATTGTTTATAATTTATCTACTGTCAATATGATTCTCATTATTTTTAAGCAATATGTTACTAATTACTGGAACTTCTCCAGTTCCCCTAAGAGAATAATTTAGTATTTTCTTTTTATCCCTGACATTCTGAAATTTCACTGGCAAAATTGTTTTTCATATTTTTGCATGGTACTTGGGTCATCTAATCTTACAGTCAAGTTTCTATTCTGGTCAGAGAATTAATAGTTCTTTGTCTATTTCATCACTTCAATTATCCTGGATCTATTCCTCAAATCACTCAAAAAAATTTTTTTTCATTGTTTTCATTTCCATGTATTTCTAGGAGATTACTTCATCTTTATCTTCCATCTTACTATACTTTATTATCAGACCTTCTATTTGATATTTTGGCATTTTTATGTTTAACTTCCAAGAACTCTTTCATGTGTTCAGATTGCCCCTCTCCTTTTCATAAACTGCAATCTGAGTTTGTTTCATGAATGCAAAACCTGAGAATAAGTAGAATTTAAATTTTTTCTCTTCATTGTTTTCTTCATAGTCAGTTGTTTATTCATCTTGGTCTGTCTTTTTCATGCTGTTGATTTTACTTAATATCTTTGCTGTCAGTTCATTTTATAAGTTGTTATCTGATGCCAAGTCAGCCTCGACTCATAACAACCCTATACACAATGGGATGAGACTGTTGTGATCCATAGAGTTTTCATTGGCTGATTTTTGGAAGTAGATCACTAGGCCTTTTGTGCTAGTCTATCTTAGTCTGAAAGCTCCACTGAAACCTGTTCTGCATCACAGCAGCACGGAAGCCTCCACTGACTGACAAGTGGTGCCTACACTTCAGGTGCATTGGCTGGGAATCAAACTCAGGTCTCCAGGGAGAATCCTACCACTGAACCACCACGGCCCTCTTATTTTATGAGTAATACTGAACATTTTATCAGCATTTACCATGTGTCATAATTGCTCTAAGCATTTTACATATATTAATTTATTTAATCCTCATAATATCCTTATAATGCATGTAATGATATTATTCCCACTTTACAAATGAGGCTTCTTGTTGTTGTGTGCCGTCAAATCAATTCTGACTCATAGAGGTCCTATAGGACAGAGCAGAACTGCCCCATAGGGCTTCCTAGGCTGAAATCTTTACAGTGCAGATTGCCAGGTGTTTTCTCCCATGGAGTGGCTGGTAAGCTCAAATCACTGACCTTTCGGTTAGCAGACTAGCGCTTAACCACTGTGCCACCAAAGCTCCTCAGTGATTCTTTGGAAGAAGCACATTCTGTATCGGTGTGCATAGGCCAGGGAATACTTCATATCATCTAATTAGTCAACAAATATTTATTGAAGAATATTTATTCCATACTACATAGATAGGCAGAATAATGGCCCATCCTCAAAGATGTCCATGTCCTAATCCCTGGAACCTGGCAATATGTTAGTATTACATGCCAAAAGTGACTTTGCAGATGGAATTTGCTGACTTAAAAATAGGGAGATTATCCTGGATTATCTGGATGGGCCCAATGTAATCACACAGGCCCTTAAAAGCAGAGGGGGAAGGTAGAAGAATCAGGGAGATGTGGTGTAAGAAGGACTTGACCTGCTATTGCTGGCTTTGAAAATGGAGGAAGAGGGTGATAAGCCAAGGAATATGGGTGGCCTCTAGAAGCAAAGAACAGCCCTCAGCTCATAGCCAGCAAGAAAATGGGGACCTCAGTCCTAAAACCACAAGGATTTGAAGTCTGCCAACAACCTGAATTAGCAAGGAAATGGATTTTTTTCCCTAGAGACTCCAGGAAAGAACACAGCCCTGCTGATACATTGATTTCAGCCTTGAAATACTTGGGCAGAGAAACCAACTGGGCCTAAGTCTGTGCTGTTTTAAGCTGCTACCTTTAGGGTAATTCGTTATGGAAGCAAAGCAAACTAACACAGTGCACTTGGCATTCCAGTGGATGCCAATATTGAATTGAGTTTCAAATTCAGCTTGTAATTTCTTGAAGGTATTATCAACATCTAGTTACATCTTGGGGCCTACCTGGTATTTGAGAGTAATGTAGCCTCATACAACAAAGGAAGGAAGAATGAGGAATGGTGTATGATACTCAATTTTGCTTTGTGACTTTGGTTTAACTGATTCAAAACCAGTATATGCTCTTGTATCATTTAAATTAATGGAAAACAGAGATGATCCAACAACTCTCAGATATTGAACATAGGGTGGAGTGTCAGGATTTTAACCAGAAGCTTTATAGCTTTGACCTAATTTTTCTAAACTGATGATAAGAGATAATGCCAATTTCTACTATCTCACAATAAACTGGTAAATGCAAACGCAGCTGATAAACTCGTTTAATGGCAGATGCCCACGGCTTAGTGTGGGAAGATCCAATGGTTGAGAAAATAAATGCTTGCTGTACCTCTGAATAAAGTAAGTTAAGAATATAAGAATTACCATCTTGATTCAGAGAATAAGAAGAAACATATTGTCAGGAAGAATACTTGTTTTACACGACATCACCTTCAAGGTTAAGAATATGCCCCTGAACTAATTAATATCTTCCAACCTGAAACGAATCTAAATATAATTACTATGTCCAAATACTATCTTTCCTTTATCCTAGGTGGTTTACACAATTTACACATCCTAGGTGGTTCACAATTTAGTGCTACTTTAATACTCCCAGTTTCTTAAAGAATTCAATGGTGTAGGTCTTTTATTGCAACTGCTCTCCAGAGGACTTAGGCATGAGTCCATAGGAATTGAGCTGGAAGACAATCTGACTGGTATGATATACTCTCATCATATTGTAATCAAAACCATCTCTCTTCTCTGATAACCATGCCTTGCCCTTGGAGCAAACTTGCACACATTTCTCTCTGCCACTGTTGGGTTTCTCCCCATGAAACTTTCAAGTTGCTTATGTAAAGAAACACTCAGTGTTTTTGGTATGCTTATAAATGACCACACTTATAAGGTACAAACAACATATAATCTCATGCTGGGAACTAAAGTTATTTCATAACCTCTTTGACTCCCGTGAAAATCAGCTCTTTCTCCCTTTCCCACGTAATATAAGACTGTATTTCACTATTTCGTGATTTTATTGTCTCTTCTTGACTACTTTTTATATTAATTTTAACCTCATATTGCATATCAAATAACCTCCAGAGGTGATAGAAGTGGGTAATAGAGGGGCTATCACAGTATGAGTTCCCAGCAATTACATGAGAATACTAGGCAAAAAAATATCACTCATGATTAAAGGAGTTGATCTGGGACAGTGTACATAGTTAGAATCAAGAAATGTCAAAAACAGTTCATTGTCAATTTTAATTTGTATCAAGACTCCTTTCTTCGCTGAGTTTGCCTTTGCTATAAGTCAGAATCGGCTCAATGGCTCATATATATAGCTCCACCTATCATCCTTCATTGCTACAATACTTTTGATTGGCCTAGGCCATATTTTACAATCACTTTGGCTAAAATTGGAGCCCTGGTGGTGCAGCAGTTAGGAGCTCAGTTGCTAACCAAAAGGTAGGCAGTTTGTATCCACCAGCTGCTCCTTGGAAACTCTATGGGGCAGTTCTACTCTGTCCTATAGGGTCGCTATGAGTCGGAATTAGCTCAATGGCAATGGGTTTGGTTTTGGGTTTTGGCTGACTAAAACTGCTACCAGTAGCCTGCAAAATAAGCACTTTAATACCCATTGCCATTGAGTCAGTTCCAACTCATAGTGACCCTATAGGACAAAGTAGAACTGCCCCTTAGGGTTTCCAAGGCTGTAATTTTTACAGAAGCAGACTGCCACATCTTTCTTCTGTGGAGCTGCTTGTGGTTTGAACTGCTGACCTTTCAGTTAGCAGCTGAGTGCTTAACCACTGTGCCACCAGGACTCCAAGCATTTTAATAAAGGAAATTAACTTCCTTTATTATGATGACTGACTTACCACGGTATTAGTGCTATTAGCTTACGTTTTCTAAAGAATGCCTGTAATTTTACAAAGGAAGACTGGGAAAGGAATGAAAGCTAATGGCAAAACTTCATGCAACTGGAAACAGTGGTATATTTTTGGAAAAGGGATTGTCTTTAAACAGTAACTCTAAGAAATTATAGTTTTCCATACATGTCTGTCTACCTCTGGTTTTAATGCATAAGTTGGAGCTTTTCATTTCACCGGTAGACTGTGTATTATTTTCTTCCAGATGCATTACTATACTATTGGGTTCACGGAAACTTTTCTATTCCTTTCTTGTCCATTCACACTCACAGAAAATGTTTTCAGTTTCTTTCTCATCGGTTTTTCTATGTCATGTTTAGTTTATTTTCACATCACTAATTTTCTTTAAAGGATCAAGCACATTATTATTTTTTTAACAAGAAGCTATTATTCACTCCAAGACTTGGTTAGACAGCAAACCCTACAGGTAAGTCAGGCAGATAAAGCTTATTGGGGGGGATTGTTTGGGTGGACTGAGAGCCAAAGTACAGGGCTAGATGGAGATGGAAACCAGTCACCTTATCTCCCTAGAATATTTGCATAAGGTACCTTGGAAATAAGTCTGGGAAGCTCAATCCTCTTGGTAATTACATTCTGTTTTATCTCAGTTAGACTTTACTTCAGTATGAGTGTTTTTGCTAGACTCTGGATTTTGTTTTCATTGTTATTTTTGTGGTTCAGGGGATAAAATTCATTTAACTGTTCAGGCTTAGCTTTTATCATACTTTCATTTTTCATTAATTTTTTTTGTCTTCTCTTGTTCTCTATTTCATAGTAATGATTGTGAAGATGGTGCAGGACTGGGCAGTGTTTTGCTCTGTTGTACATGGGTCACTATGAGTTGGAACTGACTCGACGGCACCTAACAATTCTCTATTTTTCCTCTCATATTTTGAGTTGCCTGACTTCCTTCTGTATGTGTTTTGTCATGCTTCCTCTTCTCTTCTGTTTTCTCAGAAGATCTTGCCAGTAGAAACTAGGAAGGACTATCTATTTTCAGAATACAGTATTTATACATTTATCTGGTATAAAAAGGGAAATTCCATTGCATCACATCCCACTTGCTTTTGTGAATTTAAATAGATTCCAAACACTGATGATTTTTTCCTAGGAGACCTCTCAGTTGGGGCCATATCACTGTTAGTCACCTAAGCTACCTGGATGGAAGACTATTCCACATATTTCTCTTATATCTCCCACATAAGGAAGCACAGTGCTTCCCAGAGTTGGTCACCCGCATCAGATTTACCTGAGTGCTGGTAAAAATGCATATTCACAGGCCCTATCCAGGCCTACAGAATCAGAATCTCTTGGGGGTGGAGCTTAGGAATCCACAGTTCTTAACAAACTCCACGAGTCTTTGTTGCAGCAAAATTTAAGAATTATGGGTGTAGTAATGTGCAGCAAGTTACTGAGCCCTTAATAACTCTTTGATGATATATTATCCCCTAATTTCCAAGTATTTTTCTCATGCACTGAGCTTTCTCTTCCTCGCCCTGCATTTTTAATCACTACCTGGATATGCTTATTGAATGTTTTTTCACCCCTACTTGACATATCCAAAACTAAGCTATCTGCTAGATGTCTCCAATTCTGCCATCATGCTATTGTCATCCCAAGAGTCATCTCTGGAGTCATTCTTACTCTTTGTGTGCCATCATTTTTATTTAATCAACATACTGTTTACTGTGTCAAGTCCTGGAAAAGACAGTGAGGAACACAACAGACGTAGGTCATGCCCTCAAGGAGCTTAAAGATTCTTTTGCAGAGTAACTTATTCCTACTGATTCTTCAGTGTTTTTCTCAGATACTCCCTTGCTTTCCTTGCCACCACCTTAATCTAGAATCTCATTACTTAGGCTTGGACTGATGTGTTTTAGTAGTCTGTTTGCTCCTAATCTTTCACCTCTTCTGAAAGCTTATTTTTAACACCTTGAATATATTCCCTACCCTTACCCCCACTGAGTAACCTTCATTGTTTCCAACTGCCTATAGGGTATTTCCAAAACTGGATTCCAAGTTTTTTACAATCTTGCTCCCAAATGAATTTCTCCCAAAGAAACTCTTCTACTCCTATGAGATAGATATCTGAATTTGATATAAGCATTTTTACTGATTTATTTTGTGTTCATAACTTTAATTATACTTTCTACTTGATCAAACCATACTTTTCTTTCAACACCTAACTCCTTCCCTCACCAATATGGCTGGTCCTCAGTACGTGATCTTGCTTCAGCTCCTAACTATTGGATTTTTACTCATTACGCATTTAGCTTTATTATCTTTTTATTTCTGTATATCCTCAATTATTCCATAAGCTTGCTTTATATACTTCTTTGTCTCTTCCTAAGGAGCTCTGGTAGTGTAGTGGTTAAGTGCTTGGCTGCTAATTAAAAGGTAAGGGGTTGAACCTGTCAGCTGTTCTGTGGGAGAAAGATGTGGCAGTCTGCTTCCGTAAAGATTTACAGAAACCATATGGGCCAGTTCTACTCTTTCCTATAGGGTTGCTATGAGTCAGAATCTACCCAATGGCAACAGGTTTGGTTTTTGTCTCTTCCTTGCCTACCCCATGCCTTCCTGTAATGAGCAGTCAATGAATTTTCATCAAATTAATCCAATTATGTTCATCTATTTATGCTTTCCTTCACCAAACACTGAATGCCTAATGCAAACCAATATGGCTCTTGTTTTCATGAAACTTACAATTTGGTTAGAAAGACAGACATTAAACAAGTAACTAAAATAAAAATGAGATCACTGGCTTTATTCATTTATTAGTCAACAAACAATAGGCAACAGGCATGGTGCTACATGTTGGGAATATAAAGAAAGTTGTGGTTGACAGGCTAATGGATGAGAATGACAGATGAACAATTAAAATACTATAAATACAAACAATCATGGGAGCACAAAGTATGACTCAACTATCTCTGCTTAAGCAGAGTCAGGGAAGGCTTCACATTTCAGTTGGGTCTACAAAATGGTTTGAAACAAGGGTTGGACGATGCAATGTTCTTGCAAGGTTTTTGGAAATCTGATAAACCCACTCCTATACCATCATTCTGAGCAGAAACTTGAGGTAAACTCAGTTTGGGAATACTAGGGTGAACAGCTAAAGCAGAAGTGAAGAGGGTGGCAGCCTTAAGACAGTTCATTGTCCAGCTGGGTGGTTAGATCTGAGTTTTGGCCTTCATTCAGGCCCTTCCCTGGCCTAGCCCTCTTAACATAGATGGATGTTCTTCAGGAAAAGTTCCTTGCTTTCCCTACAGGCTTCTTCAACATTCAGGACAAAATTAAATCTGGGATCCTTTCCTCTAAGAATCACAGAATGATGGAGTCGGAAAAGATACTGAAGACTACCCAGGTCAGTTGTTTCTAACTTATATCCCCCAGAATCTTAGGAATTCTCAGAGTGGAAAACGAAACTCTGTAGGCAATTTTCAATACTCCAAAAAGCCTAACAGAAACTGCATATTTTCTGGTGGTATCGAATGTCATGTGTCCTTGTTTTGTGACAGAACTGTATCAATTCCACATTAAACGGAGATTGTGACTGAGCTGTCTTCCGATTGAGTATAATTTGTTTTCCTATTATGTTATATCCAGTTTAGCAAACAACTTTTCAAATACAGCAGTAAGGTCATGGACGAACCAATAAAATTGGTAAAACTTGCTACAGTCTTCAATGACTTCGTCTTAATTTAATTCTCACAAGACTGTAGAATCGCTTAACAGCAGAGCCAGGAAAACCTGACTCTCAGTCCAGGGGTCTTTCCAACTATTCCGTGCTTCCAGGTTCCTTCCGTGTGTCCCCATTCTTTAGCGCCTTCAATTCCCGATCGGGAAGCACCTGTCGTGCCTTTGCCATTGGGTCACACGGCCTGCCTCTCAGGAGACAGCTCCGGCTCCCTCTTCACAGGAATGCGGCTTGCTCCCACGCATGCGTGTTATAGCGACTACGCGGAAACCTCGCTCTTCTTCGCCTGGAACCCGGACCGTGGCTAACCTGGGAGGGTTGGCGCCCGGGGCGCGCGTATTTAGTCGCTCTGTGAGCGGCTCTCTTCCCCTCCCCCCGTGCCCGTCCACCAAACCACGAATCCTTCCATTCATTCCACTCTCCTCCGCCCTTTCATGCCATTAAACACTGCCTACCCTTCGGTACGTCACGAACGAAAAAAGCTTTCGCCAAGGGATTCTCTAGTTGCTAAGCCGTCGCCATCGCCGCCGCCCGCTGTGCTTGTTTCAGCGCCGTTCGGACTGCGTAGAAAGTTGTATCCCCCGCCGCTCCCGCCCCTTCCGCCGCACGCGCGCGCGCACGGCCGGCCCTCGGCGCGCCGGGGTTGGCTGCGGCAGGGATCGCGGCGGCGGCGGCGGCGGCGGCCTCAAGAGCGGTAGTGGTTTCTACTCTCCTTTATTAGTTTCCTCCGCCCCCTCCCGTCGGACCCTGTTGTGTGGATGCCTTAAAAAAAATCAACTTTATTGTTCCTCAGCCCCACCTCCCGGCGCGGCGCGCGTCCTCAGGATGCACTGAGACTGAGGGAGGCGAGGCGGCGGCGGCGGCGGCGGGTTGTGGTCTGGGTCCCTCTCCTCCGAGCGCCCTGCCGGAGGGGAGGGAGTCACGATGTCAGGTAGCCGCCCGGCCGGATCGGGCTCCGCTGGGACGAGCCCTGGCTCCTCCGCGGCCTCCTCGGTGACTTCCGCCTCCTCGTCCTTGTCGTCTTCCCCATCGCCCCCTTCCGTGGCGGCTTCAGCGGCGGCGCTGGTGTCCGGCGGAACGGCCCAGGCCGCAGGCTCGGGCGGCCTCGGGGGCCCGGTGCGGCCTGTGTTGGTGGCGGCCGCAGCGTCGGGCAGCAGCGGCGGGGCGGTGTCGGTTGGCCTGTCCCGGCTCAGCTGCGCGGCCAGGCCCAGCCCTGGCATAGGTGGGAGCAGCTCTAGCCTCGGCAGCGGCAGCAGGAAACGACCTCTGCCCACCCCGCTCTGCAACGGGCTTATCAACTCCTATGAAGACAAAAGCAACGACTTCGTATGGTAGGTTTGAATAACATCCCCCCATCCCCTACCACCGCTGTATTACGAGTTCTTGCTGGTAAGGCTGGTGGGGTCCAGTGTGAGGGTGGCCTGTCTGTAGAGCTTGGATACTGGTTCTGTTGTGGAGTCTGCAGAGGGATTAGAGCATTTCTGAGATTCGAACTAGTAGTTGGTGGTGGGGGTAGGGAAGATGGTAAGGAGGGAGTGGAGAAGTGGGGAGATGTTGGAAGTCCGAAGGCAGGTTGGGGGTAGTGAAGAGGTGAGTGATGGTTGGGAGGAAGTGAAAGTTTAAGGAATAATAAGTAGGGTGAGGGGATGGAGGGTCAAGTAAATAGTTGTGGATAAAGAAGAAAGTTGGGCAAGAAGGTTGAGCCTTGCATTTTCTGGTTGTCTGGTGTTCTAGGCACCCCAAAATCAATCCGATTACTTGTTGAGGTGAGTTAAATTTGTAAAGGAAGAGGATGGAGCTTCTTGGGATGCTGAGGGATGGAGTTGTTGGGCAGAATTTGCTTATTGGAAGTATGGTGGATGGTGCTCTAAACATGGATAAGGATGTTTTAAGGGGAAGTAGTATTTAAGTATCAGCCATGTGTGTACATGTGTGTATAAATATATCTCGTCTCACATTTCAAAGTATAGGCCACTTTTTATCTGCTGTGGTCAAAGTCTATACACAAAATATTCTGTTTTTCAGTTGAATGTCTTGAAAGAGGGAACCACATTTATTAAACATCATCAGTGTGTTGGTTACAACTGTATTACACTTGTATAACACATTAGAGTTTACTGGAGCTTCTGGTTTGAGAAATGATAGGTATTAGAGATTTTGCCATCATAGTTGTCATCTTGAATGATACACAGTACTTACTCAGTCATGAGATTTGGCGTAGAGGGGTTAGCCATATTAAGTGAAAGATGAAGTTGACTTGCTGAGTGTGTTGGGATTTTCATTGGGTTTTGGATATTATTGGTTGGATTATGAGAAAGGAATTAGCTGAGTGAGAACTGGTAGGGTTTTGTGCTTTTCTTCTGAAGGAAATTGATAGATTTAAGATACTAGTGATGTAGAAAGTTGGCTTGTACTATCATTGTGGGGGAAGTTGATTCACTTCAGGGTTGAGGATATGTGTTGGTGTCATTAAGTATGATAGGGCAAGAAGTTGGAACTGCTAGGGAAGCTATTGATTAGATGTATAGTTTATGACTCCTGCAGAAAAATAATGCTGTCTTTATTCATATTTGTGCTTTTGTTTTAAATTATTTTGGATTCAGAATTAATTCATTTTTCATTGAAACTTTTGGCTATAATTGTGAATGCTAATTATAAATAATTTTAACAGTTTGTGACTGGATCTAAGAGGTGTTTGCATTCATACCCAGTAGAGAGGAACCCTGTTGGCATAGTGGTTAAGAGCTCAGCTGCTAGCCAAAATATCTGCAGTTCAAATCTACCAGCCGCTCCTTGGAAACCCTGTGGAGCAGTTCTTCTCTGTCCTATAGGGTCACTATGAGTCAGAATCAACTTGATAACAGTGGGTTTGGTTTGGTGTTTTACATGGATGCTAACATGTTTGTTTTCTTTTTAGTCTACTGAGAATTGAAATGGTAGCTAAAAAGACTGAATTGTGCAGCGCTTCACTTTGTTTTATTAGCTTCTACCTTATCATGTAGCACTCTCTTTAAAAAAAAAAAAAAAAAAACCCTTGGAGTGGCTGGTGGATTTGAACTGTGGATCTTTTGGATAGCAGCCACCACCAGAGTTTACAGCATCCATATAGGTACACTAAAATAGGGTAAAAGATGTGAGGAATTAGGGAATTATTCATTCATTCAACAAATATTTATTTAGTACTCACTGTCTTGCCAGGCAGCATGTGAGTTTCAGTGTGCTATAGGCTGTTTTATAGGGAATTGGAGAGGGTAGGGAGCACTGGTGGTGCAGTGGTTAAGCTCTTGGCTGCTAACCAAAAGGTCAGTGGTTTGAACCCACCAGCCACTCTGTGGGAGAAAGATGTGGCAGTCTGCTCCTGTAAAGATTTATAGCCTTGGAAACCCTGTTGGGCAGTTCTTCTCTGCCGCATAGAGTTGCCTTGAGTCGGAGTCAAGTTGATGGCAGTGGGTTTGATTTGGGTTTGGAGAAGTAGAAAGAGTATAAGCAGCTGGCACTGATTTTTTTTTGGAACAAGAGTATTAAAATTTTTATTAGCCCATCACCTAATTTAAAAATTCAGTACAGTCTCTTGAGTCCTAATCATGCTGCTTAGACTATTCTGTTTTCTTTTATACTCTAGTGTAGAAGTGTCCATTGAGAGTTTTCAGTTAAAATTTTTGAATATTTCACTTTTTGTCTAAGGATCTCATTAGTCCATTGTATCTTTTTCCGGTGAAGTTGGATAGTCAAAAGAATTAATGGAGTCTGTTTTCTGCTTCTCCATCTAGGTTTGATTTTTCTGAGGCTCTTAGGGTAGACAGATATGAATTAGGTGAGGCCCAAGGAATCCTTTTCATTTGTAATTGGCTCTGGGTGGTCTTCTCTAGTATGCCTCAGAGAGAATCAAACTGTGAACCAATTCAAATTACTTTATGCCTTTATATCTAAATTAGGCCCAGGTTTGAATAATGATGATAATCTGTAGCACATGAGAAAGATACTTTTTTCATCTCAGAGCAATTCTCTAAAGTTATATAGAACTTTTTATTTTAATATAATGTTAATATAATTATATCCCAAACAGGCACAGAGAAGTAACTTTGTTTCAGATTGTTATTTTTGTTAGCCACCTTGAAGTTAGCTGCCCTTTGTTAAGCCCAGGCTGTCCACTCATGGCAATTCCCTGCACAATGGAATTAAACACTGCATCGTCCCCATGATTGGTTATAGATCAGACTTTTGTGATCCATAAGGTTTTCACTGGCCGATTTTTGAAAGTAGATCTCTAGACCTTTCTTCCTAGTCTGTGTTAGTCTGGAAACTTCGCTGAAACCTGTTCAGCATCATAACAACACACACGTCTCCTCTTATACAGGTAATCACTGCACGTGAGGTGAATTGCTTGGGAATCGAACCAGGGTTTCCTACATGGAAGGCAAATGAGAGCACAGATATCTTCTAATTATCAATTTAGTGCTTTTTTAAATGGAATTAGAAAAGTTCAGATTTATAAATTTGAGTACTTTTTGAGCACAAACCAACCAAACCCCTTATCATCAAGTTAATTCCAACTCATAGTAACTGTATACGAAGCAGTAGAACTGCCCCATAGGGTTTCCAAGGCTGTACTCTTTATAGAAGCAGACTGCCACAGCTTTCTCCTGTGGAGCAGCTGATGGGCTTGAACTGCTGACCTTTCGGTTAGCAGCCGAGCACTTAACCAATGTGCTACCAGGGCTCCTTAAATGGAGTAGATTGGAGGGAAGCAGCTGCTGCTTAACACTGAAATAAATGTTTTTACTCCTGACTACTTCCTCCTCCTGCCTGCCCACCCCACATCCCAAGAGGACGTATCATAACTGGAGGCTGGTGCAGGGCAATATAGTTTGCAAAAGCTCCCCTGGTAGTAGTGACATGTCCACCTCCCCTCCTTAAGAATGATTGATTTAAAGTCAAATACATAGTTTTCAGTAATATGTATTAGCCTCTCTTGACTAATATCCTGTTTGAAGGGAAGTTTATATTTAATTGCAGAATTGATTAAAATTTTAGGAATTTATAGTTTACTCTTTAATATTTCTTCCATACAGAGGATTGAAAGTATTATCAAGTTTGAAATGATTTTAGTAGTGTTATATAGATGGAGAACCTGTGTGACAGAAAAGAGTAATATTTAGCTTGAAGTTGGATAATTCTTTGACATTTGTAAAAAGTCTTTACTTTGATTTTCCATGTTTTTCTTAGATGGTCCGTTTAAACAGTGCATCTTGCTAATATATGGAAGATGACTTCTTTTATTCTGACTCCTTTCTTTTATTCTATCACATAACTACTGCCTCTGCATTCACTTTCCCAGCTACTTGAAATGACCTTTTCTACTACTGAAGGTCCCAGTTATTCTCCAAGTTGCAGCCAAATATGTATTTTCGACTAGATAGTGAGATCCTTGTGGGAAGGTTAGAGTCTTAATATCTGCTTGATAGAAAGCAGGTAAAATTCATTCAGTAAATATGGGACTGCCTATCATGTGGCAAATTAAGATAGACTCTGCCCTGAAGGAGCTCATGATATAATGTGAAGAAAGACTTTAACCACATAATTGTAATATAATAATTTGACATTATTGTTACCATTCTCTTAGTATTATGGCAGATTTCAAATATTTTTCTGATTTAAGATGTTGTCCCACAGTCTTCAACATAGTACTCTAGGCAGCCATTATCTGTTTATTAATCTGTTAAGCACTGAAGATAAAACCCGTTGACCATTCTTGCCATTATAACTGTTTTCCACACTATTAGGAGAAATAGAAGATATCGTAGAACCTGTCATAATAAGGATTTTTAAATCTTGTTTGTGTATATATGTATGTATATATATAAAACCTGTTGCCGTTGAGTTGGTTCCAACTCATAATGACCCTATAGGACAGAGTAGAACTGACTCATAGAGTTTCCAAGGCTGAGATCTTTATGGAAGCAGCCTGTGGAGTGGCTGGTGGGTTCAAACCGTCGATCCTTAAGGTTAACAGCTGAGTGCTTAACTACTGCACCGCAAGGTCTCCTATATGTATATATATATGTGTGTGTGTGTGTTTATGTGTATAGATATAAACGCACCTCTACCTGTTGCCGTCAAGTCGATTCCGACTCATAGCAACCCTGTAGGACAGAGTAGAACTGCCACATAGGGTTTTCAAGGGGCACCTGGTGGATTCGAACTGCTGAACGTTTGGTTAGTAGCCAGGCTGTTAACCACTGTGGCACAAGGGGTCCATATATACATATATGTGTGTGTGTGTGTGTATGTGTGTGTGTGTATTTATATAAGCAATGTGCAATATATTCCTTATTGAGTATCAGGCCACAAATTTTTGAGAGTCACTGAATTATGGGGTATTATTTCCGTGACATTTAGGAAAGTATAAGTGACAAATTTAAATGACTTTTAGGTCACTGTGAGTTTATAAATATAGGACTAAATGTACTGTTAAAACATATTCAGCCACTGAAATAAACTTTAAGATTTATTATATTATTATAGTGACATCAACAAAGAATGTCCTTGAATCTGCAAAACTGAAACTTGATTCTTTAGTTTTACAAATCTTTGTACCTTTCCTGGCAATGAGCCAGATTACTTAGGTGATCCTTGTCTTAGTTTCTTAGTGTTGCTATGACAGAAATACCACAAGAGGGTGGCTTTAAAGAACAGAAGTCTATTTTCTCACAGTTTAGGGGGCTAGAAGTCCGAGTTCAAGGCATTGGGCCTAGGGGAAGGCTTTCCCTCTTTGTGGGCTCTGGGGAAGGTAGGTCCTTGTCTGTTCATCTTCTCTTCATCAGTTCCTTGGTGATCTTCATGTGATGTGGCCTCTGTCTTCCCCCATATGTGCTTGCTTGCTTCTGTGCCTAATCTGTCCCTTTTATATCTCAAAAGTGATTGTTTTGCAATGCACACTACACTGCTATGGTCTCATTAAAATAACAAAGAAAATCCTATTCCAAAATGAGATTACATCCACAGGTATAGGGGTTAGGGGACACATATTTTATGGGGACACTGTCCAATCCACAAAAGTCATATTGCATCTAGGACTTGTTATTGATTAAAGTAATTCTAACCTTAAACCTTGTTGCTCACTTTGCTTCCTTGCATGACTTGAGGGGCAACCACAACAGCAATGTATGTGTTGATTCTTGATGGTGATTTCTTTGCACATAGACTGGTTTAATCTGTTTTTAATAATTATTTTAGCCTATAACCCTCTTCCTCAGAAAGCTTCTACAGCTTGTGAGAAAGGACTTTTTTTTGACAGTGGAATCAGCCAATCCTTTCTTTTCTGTTAACATTCGAATTATGAAAAATAAAATGCTTCTTAAATTTTTTACCATTTTTACATGTAGTGTCTCTCCGAATTTTTTTGCCTTCCACTTTGCCTGTTCTTTGCCCCTTGTCTTTCTTCATATAGTAGGTATGTGCCAGGTTCTATTTGTATTTGTAGGACAGAGTAGAACTGCCCCGTAGGGTTTTTCTAGGCTATTCTGTAGTCTTTACAGGAGCAGATCTCCAGGTCTTTTATCCTGTGGAGCGGTGGGTGGGTTTGAACTGCTGATTTTTCAGTTAGCAGCCTAGTGCTTAACCATTGTTCCATCAGGGCACCTTCTCTATTTGTATAGGCCCCTATCTTCTGAAATAATAATTTCATTCAGAGTAATATGTTTTCATGTCCGCAAATATAAGTTAATAACCTTTTTATTTTTCACAGTTAAGTTTCATGAACTGATCCTCCTCTCCCCCCATTTCTGTATAGAATGAAGGGTAACTTGATATGTTTTTGTAATTTTTAGTATAACCTAGTCTGTGTGGCTTGGGCTGGGTGCACTCATCTCTAAATTCAGAGTTGTAACACATGATCCAGACCCAAGTAATCTATTGCATTGGAATCCTCTGGCATCAGTATTAGTTCAAGAATGAGCATTTGGCTCAAATAGAGATAATGAGACAAAACTGACGTAGTAAAATTACAGGCGACTATTTTGGAGGCTCTTTTAGATACTTGAAACTTAAAGTTCATAAATGCCAATCCACTCTAAAGTGAAGATTGAATGTGTTACATTATCAGTTGTTTTCAGATTGCTGATACTTATAATAAGTGCTCAAATAGAAACTATTGTTATTTTCCAGGCATTGTTTTAAGGGTTATACTTTTACTTGTTTAATCTTCACAACAATCATTTGAGATAGGTATGCTTACAATTCCCATTTCATAAATGAGGAAATGAGGCTCAGAGAGGTTGTGTAACTTGTCTGAGTTCACACAGTTAATAATGGTGATGCCAGTATTCAAGCCCAGGCATTTTGGCTTAGATCTCATTTTCTTAATCACTGTATTACCTTGGAGCCCTGGTGGCGCGGTGGTTAAGAGCTTGGCTGCTAAATGAAAGGTCGGCAGTTCAAATCCACCAGCTGCTCCTTGGAAACCCTGTGGGACAGTTCTGCTCTGTCCTATAGCATTGCTCTGAGTCGGCATCGACTCAGTGGCATTGGGTTTGGTTTAAACATTACATTTAGATTTTTGTATGTGGACATACATATTCACATCTCTTGGCTTAATATCTAGGAGTGGGATTGATGGGTTGTAATGGCAAGTCTATCTTTAACTTTATTTAAAAAAAAAAAAAAAAAAAAAAGCAAAACTTATTTTCTAAAGTGGCTATACCACTTTGCATTTCTGTCAGTAATGTATAAAGAGTTCTAGTTGTTCACCATCCTTATCAACACTGTTGTTGTTAGGTGTCGTCGAGTCAGTTCCGACTCACTGTGACCCTATGCACAACAGAATGAAACACTGCTGGGTCCTGCGCCATCTTCAAAATCTTTGCTATGCTTAAACCCATTGTTGCAGCCAGTGTGTCATTCCATCTCATTCAGGGTCTTCCTCTTTTTCGCTGACCCTCTACTTTACCAAGCATGATGTCCTTCTCCAAGGACTAATCCCACCTGATAACATGCCCGAAGTATGTGAGACGTAGTCTCGACATCCTTGCCTCTAAGGAGCATTCTGGTTGTACTTCTTCCAAGACAGATTTGTTCCTTCTTTTGGCAGTCTGTGGTATGTTCAGTATTCTTCACCAACACCACAATTCAGAGGCGTCAGTTCTTCTTCGGTCTTCCTTATTAATTGTCCAGCTTTCGCATGCATATGAGGCAATTGAAAACACCATGGCTTGGGCCAGGTGCACTTTATTCCTCAAGGTGATATCTTTGCTTTTCAACACTTTAAAGAGGTCTTTTGCAGCAGAGTCACCCAATACAATGCTTCATTTGATTTCTTGACTGCTGCTTCCATGGGTGTTGATTGTGGATCCAAATAACATGAAATCCTTGACAACCTCAATCTTTTCTCTGTTTATCATGATGTTGCTTATTGGTGCAGTTGTGAGGATTTTTGTTTTCTTTATGTTGAGGTGTAATCCATACTGAAGGCTGTGGTCTTTGATCTTCATCAGTGAGTGCTTCAAGTCTTCTTCACTTCAGCAAGCAAGGTTGTGTCATCTGTATAACGCAGGTTGTTAATGAGTCTTCCTCCAATCCTGATGCCTCGTTCTTCTATATAGTCCAGCTTCTCGGATTATTTGCTCAGCATACAGATTGAATAAGTATGGTGAAAGGATACAACCCTGGTACACACTTTTCCTGACTTTAAACCATGCAGTATTCCCTTGTTCTGTTCAAATGACTGCCTCTTGATCTATGTACAGATTCCTCATGAGCACAATTAAGTGTTCCAGAATTCCCATTCTCCACGTTACCCATAATTTGTTATGATCCACACAGTCGGATGCCTTAGCATAATCAGTAAAACACAGGTAGACATCTTTCTGCTATTCTCTGTTTTCAGCCAGGATCCATCTGACATCAGCAATGATATCCTTGTTTCCACGTCCTCTTCTAAACTGGGCTTGAATTTCTGGCAGTTCTCTGTCGATATACTGCTGCAGCTGCTTTTGAACCATCTTCAGCAAAATTTTGCTTGCATGTGATATTAATGATATTGTTTGATAATTTCCACATTCGGTGGGATCACCTTTCTTGGAAGTAGGCATAAATATGGATCTCTTCTAGTCGGCTGGCCAGGTAGCTGTCTTCCAAATTTCTTGGCATAGATAAGTGAGCACTTCCAGAACTGCATTTGTTTGTTGAAACATCTCGATTGGTATTCTGTCAATTCCCAGAGCCTTGGTTTTTGCCAGTGCCTTCAGTGTAGCTTGGATGTCTTCCTTCAGTACCATCGATTCCTGATCATATGTTACCTCCTGAAATGGATGAACATTGACCAGTTCTTTTTGGTATAGTGACTGTGTGTATTCCTTCCATCTTCTTTTGATGCTTCCTGTGTTATTTAGTATTTTCCCCATAGAATCCTTCAGTATTGGAACTCGAGGCTTGAATTTTTTCTTCAGTTCTTTCAGTTTCAGAAATGCTGAACATGCGCTTCCCTTTTGGTTTTCTATCTCCAGGTCTTTGCACATTTCATCATAATGCTTTGTCTTCTCAAGCTGCTCATTCATATCTTCTCCTCAGGTCTTTAACTTTATCATTTTTTCCTTTTGCTTTAGCTACTCAGCATTCAAGAGCAAGTTTCAGAGTCTTTTCCAACATCCATTTAGGTCTTTTCTTTCTCTCCTATCTTTTTAATGACCTCTTGCTTTCTTCATATATGAATTCCGTCTTAGTCATCTAGTGCTGCTATGACAAATACCACAAGTGGATGGCCTCAACAGAGAGAAGTTTATTGTCTCACAGTTCAGTAGGCTAGAAGTCCGAATTCAGGGTGCTGGCTCTGGGGGAAGGCTTTCTCTCTCTGTAGGCTCTGGAGGAAGGTCGTTGAGATGCGTCGGTCTTCCCTTGGTGTGGTAGCATCTTGGCACAGGAACCTCAGGTCCAAAGGACTCACTCTGCTCCCGGCACTGCTTTCTTGGTGGTATGAGTTTCTCATGTCTCTCTGCTTGCTTCTCTCTATATCTCAAAAGAGATTGGCTTAAGACACTATCTAATCTTGTAGATCTCATCAGTGTAACTGCCACTAATCCATCTTATTACATCATAGTGATGGAATTTACAATACATAGGCAAGTCACATCAGATAATAAAATGGTAGACAGTCATACAATACCGGGAATCATGACCTAGCCAAGTCGACAGATATTTTTAGGGGACACAATTCAATCCATGACAATGTCCTTGATGTCATTCCACAGCTTATCTGGTCTTTGGTCATTAGTTTTCAACACGTCAGATCTATTCTTGAGATGGTCTCTAAGTTCAGGTGGGATATACTCAAGGTTGTACTTTGGCTCTCCTGGACTTGGTCTAATTTTCTTCAGTATCAACACTAGGTTTGTATTTTCAGTCTTTAATTTTTGTCATTCTAGTGAGTATGTAGAAGTATCTCATTGTGGTCATAATTTGCATTACCTTAATGACTGATGATGTTAAGCATATTTTCTTACGCTTACTTGTAGTTTTGTATAACTTTTGAAATCCTAATCTTCTGCCCATATTCTGAGACATTGTCTTCTTGACTTGTAATTTTTTTTGTGTATTCTAGTTACAAGTCTATTATTGTCAGATATACAGATAGTGATATTTTTCTCCTAGTCTGTTGCCTACCTTTTCATTTTCTTAACAGTATCTTTTAAAGTGAAATAGTTTTAAATTTTGATTAAGTGCACTTTATTGTTTGTTTCTTTTACTGTCTCTGATTTTGTGTCAGCAGTCTAAGAAATTGTTGCCTAACATGAAGTCACAAAGATTTTCTTGTATGTTTTCTTTTAGAAGCTTTATAGAATTGGCTTTATTTCATGTTAGTTTTTATATATGATGTGTGATAAGGGTTGAGGTTTTTTTCCTCCCCTGTGGATACCTGATTGTTGTATACCATTTGTAGAAAAGATTATCCTTTGTTCATTGAATTTTCTTGGCACCTTTGGCAAAAATTAATCATATATGTATCGATTTATTTCTGGACTTTATTCTTTTCCATTGATCTGTATGCTTATCCTGACATCAGTACCACACTGTCTTGATTACTGTATGCTTATAGTAATTATGTCTTGAAATCAGGGAGGGTAATTTTGTTCCTCTTTTTCTAAGTTGTTTTGGCTATTTAAGTTCTGCATTTCTTGAGTGAGCTTTGATAGTTTTTTAAGGAAGTTGTGCATTTCAACCAAATTGTTGAATTTATTGGACTAAAGTTCATAATATTTCCTTTTAATGTCTGTGGAATCTGAAAAGATACCCCCCTCTTTCTTTCTTTATATATGGTGTTTTCTCCCTGAACAGGCTAGCTAGAGGATTATCTGTTTTATTGATCTTTTCAAATGACTGACTTTAGTATCACTGATTTTCCATATAGTTCTTCCATTGATTTTAGGTATTATTATTAATTTCCTTTTTCTAGTTTCTGAATGGAAGAGCTTAGATCATTGATTTTCAACCTTTTATAATAAAAACATCTAACACTGTTAGTTTCCCTTTCTAAGCCTTGTTTTATTTATATCTGTTCATTTTCATTCAGTTCAAAATATTTTCTCATTTGCATTGTGATTTCTTACTTGAACCATGAGCTATTTATATGTATGTTGTTTAGTTTCTAAATGTTTGTCTAATTTGTTGCAAAATGGCAGCAAATAGTATCAGCATTGAAAATGACTTTATTTCATCTTAATTTTTGAATGATACTTTCACTGAGCATAGAATTCTAGGTTGACCTTTTGTTTTCTTCCATACTTTAAAAATCTTGTTTCGTTGTTTTCTGGCTTGCATCATTTCTGATGAGAAGTTCATAGTTTTTCTTTTCCTCTGTACATAAAATGCCATTCTCTCTGGCTGCTTTTAAAATATTATCACTTGTTTTTGGTTTGGCTTTCTTTGTGTTTTTGCTGCTTGGGTTTCATTGAACATCTAGGATCCTGGGGTTTTATATTTTCATCAAATTTGAAAAATTTTCCAAATTTTTTTTTCTTCCCTGCTCCCTTTTCCTCCAGTTACACACTTAATCGATTGCTTCATATGTTCCCACAGGCTACTGAAATATTTAAAATTCTTCTGTTTTTTCTCAGGCATATTTATTTATTTTTCTCTTGTTATTATTGCTCTGTCTTCAGGTTCACTGCTCTTTTGGTCTGAAATATTCAATATGCTGTTAATCTCATAATTAAAAAAATCATTTTAGTTACTGTATTTTTTACCTGTAGAAGTTACATTTGGTTCTTTCTTATATCTTTCATTTTTGTGTTCATTATGCTCATGTTTTCATTTAAATCCTTGGGTATATTCATAAAATCTCTTTTAAACTTTTTTTATTGCTAATTCCATCATCTCCATCATTTCTGGGTCTTGTTCTATTGACTAATTTTTCTGCAGTTTATGACTCAGGTTTTCATGCTTCTTTGCACATCTAGTAAATTTTGATTGATGGATGGGTGTTTTGAGTTTCACATTATTGCATGTTGGGTGTTATTGTCTTCGTCTAAAGAGCATTGGACTTTGTTCTGGCAGGCAGATAAGTTATTTGCAGGTAAGTTAGTTCCTTCTGAAACTTGTTTTTAAGGTTCTTTTGCAAAGGGTCGGTTATGAGTAGCTATTATTCTTGGTCTCCTATCAGGCTGTAACCCTTCTGGGGTCTCTACTGAATGTCTTGTGTATTTATCATGGTCTCTTCTCTTTGGCTGGTGGGAAGTGGAACATTACCAGCTATTTATGTGCTCTGGCTTTGTTTGGGTTACAACTCCTGACACTTGTTTTTTTCCTGGGAAGTCTTCTTTTCCTGGTCTTCTGGGGCTTCATCCTATACATATAAAGATTTGTAAAGACTCAGTGTGTTTCTTTTGTAGATTTGTGGGATTTTTTGTAGCTTCTTCTGCTCTGGTAATTTGCTCCCAAATCCTAGCCACCTTGACTTCTGTAAAACTCAGTCTCTGTATCTCCTCAATTCATCACGACTTTGGCCATTGTTTAATTCTCTGTGCCTAGTCTGCGTTCTGAAAATTGTCCTCAAGGAAGGATATGGGGAAATCTTGGAGCTCATTTATTTTATGAAGTTTTCTAATTGTTTATGATGGGAGGATAATTCTGGCAACTGTTACTGCTTCAAAGCCAGAAGTGCAAGTTCTTTATTCCTTTTTTAAAATCGAGGTAAAATTCACACAATGTGACATTCATCATTTTAAAGTATACAATTCCGTGGCTTTTATTACATTCACAATGTTGTACAACCATCACCATTAATTCCAGAACGTCTTTATTACTCCCCACAAAAAAAGAAAAACAAACAAACGGAAAACACTGTACTTATTAAGAAGTCACTTCCCAATTCCCCTCCCTCCATTCCCTGGCAACCACTAATCTACTTTTAGTCTCTGTGGATTTGCCTGTTGTAGACACTTTAAATAAATGGAGCTGTACTATATGTGGCCGTTTGTGTCTGGCTTCCTTAACTTAGCATAATGTTTTCAGGGGTTATCCATGTTGTAGCATGTATCTGTATTTTATTCCTCTTTATTGCTGAATAAATTCCATTTTATGAATAGAGCATATTTTGTTTATTCATTCATCATTTGATGGATGTTTGGGTTATTTCTACTGTTTGGCTATTAGGTATAATGCTACTACGAACGTTTATGTATAAGTTTTTGTTTGAACTATATTTTCATTTCTCTTGGGTATATGCTTAGGAATAGAGTTGCTGGTTCAGATGGTAATTATATGTTTAACTTTCTGAGCAGCCACCAAACTATTTTCCACAACGGCTGCACCATTTTACATTCCAGTTTATCCACATTCTAGCCAATACTTGTTATTTTATTTTTTTAAATTATAGCCAACCTAGTGGGTGTGAACTAGTGTCTCATTGTGGTTTTGATTTGCATTTCCTAATAACTAATGATGTTGAGGATCTTTTCATATGCTTATTGACCATTTCTTTATTACTTTCCATAGGTTGTGTTTTGATCTTCAGTAATTAACTTGTTTCAGGCAACAATATGTTTCTTGGTAGCCAAAGGAAAGTTCAGGGAGAAGTTGTGGTCCAAAGATTTTTACCACATGACTGAATTCATTTTTTTGTAGAGGTGTATGTTGTGTGTAGTGTTTGGATTGTCAGTTCAAGACTAGATGAACAGTTTAACTTGTATTATATTTTAAAATGAGCACTGTACTTATAAAATAAACCTTAAGTGTCAAGCACTACTTTTTAAACATTATTTTTAAAATTCCAGATAGGGATACCAAGAATATATCTCCAATGCATCTTGAGGATTTTTTCACCCCTGGATAATAGGAAAGGGATGCTGTCTAATGAAATATATTAGGTATGATACCTCCCTTGTCCATACTTACTTATATGAAAAGTGCTGTTTCTATAGTCCCACCGGAGCCCTGCTGGTACAGTGGTTAAAAGCTCGGCTGCTAATCAAAAGGTCGGCAGTTCGAATCCACCAACTGCTCCTTGGAAACCCTCTGGGGGCAGTTCTGCTCTATCCTATAGGGGCACTGTGAGTCGGAATCAACTCAACGGCAATGGTACTTTTTTTTTTAAATAGTTCCTCCTACTGAGGTATCTGTGTTTTTCTTTTGTGGGAACTTAGTATCTTCCCCAGTTGATTCATCTGTGATTGGGTACTGTTCTGAAGTGTGACTAAAACATAGCAATTATAAATTGTAGGAATTGGCTTGAAATACTGCTTTGGGCCAGTCATATTTTCTGTCCTAGTAATTTGAAATAATAAACACCTTAATTGACCTATTTTAATGAACGTTCTTGATGTAGTGTTGCTGCTGGAGGGGCTGTGTATTGCTAACTGATATCATTGAAGAGCAGAAAAAGAGCAGTTAGTGCATTAATTATAGAGCACTAGTAAATACATATATTCCATATTTCTGCACTAAAGTCCCTAGATCCACCTTGAGTCTAGTACTCTAGATCCTATGTTTGAGGCCTACTTCTATTGTTCCTTGTGGTTTACTGTGAGATAATTCTCCTAATGGTTCCACTTGTGTCTAATCCATCTTAAAACTGCAAAAGCCTAATTAAAAGTTTCCCCAACTCTAAGCCTTTGGTGGTAGCTGGAACTGATGATCTATCTATTTGAGCAGGAGTCGTGAGAACTCATGAATGGAATAAGGGTCAGGAAGAGATTGAGGGTGTGTTGGAGTGACTTCATGCTGAGATGAGTCAGTGTCACTTCTTGGCTATGATTGGCTCACCTGCTTATTTTTCCATATATATTACTTGTTGCTTTTAGTCATGGTGTTGTCTGTTTCCTAGCCAGTTGTGTTGTTGTTGTTGTTAGGTGCCATTGAATTGATTTTGACTCATAGCAACCACATGTGCCAGAGTAGAACTAGCCCATAAGGTTTCCTATGCTGTAATCTTGGAGCAGATCACCAGGTCTTTCTCTCGCAGAGCAGTTGGGTGGCTTCAAACTGCCAACCTTTCAGTTAGCGGCCGAGCGCCAGTTGCGCCATGAGGCCTCCTTAGCCAGTTGTGACCTCATCTTTTGTAAAGTCCTCCCCCTGAAGCTCTGTTATTGTTGGTTGCCATTGAGTTGGCTCCGACTCATGGCAACCTTCTGTATAACAGGACGAAACGTTACTGGACCCTGGGCCATCTTCATGATTCTTGGTATGTTTGAGTCTACTGTTGTGGCTATTGTCTGAATCCATCTCATTGAAGGTTTTTCCCTCAGTTTTGTTGGCCCTCTGTTTTACCAAACATGATGTCCTTTTCTAGTGATTAGCCTTTCCTGATGACGTGTCCAAAGTGAGTGAGTGAGTGAAAACCCTACTTTGAAGCTTTTTTTAAAGTTTTTAATATTAAATTAGAGTCTAAAAAGGTTACCTTCTATTCCTTTTCTTCCTTATCTCTCCTTTCCTTATTCATACAACCTGTGACATAAGGCAGCCTTAAACACAGGTTCTGATGGAGATGGGTTAAGGAGGAATCTGTCTTCATAAAATACCAAATAAGATTAATCTCTGCCTTTGAAAAAAGGCAGGCTTAAGTTTTTTAGGGGGCTTTTTATTACTGCAGATGGAACTAGGTAGTGAGTGAGATGATGGAACAGAGGCTGGAACTGCTACCTGTGAAGAAATGTCCTTAACATGACCTAGAGAGTTGTTTTGTATGTTCCTCATTACCTCTCTGGCCTCATCGTCTATTGTTCTCCCCCTTGTTTATTCCACTCTAACCACATTGGCCTCCTTGCTGTTCTTCGAACATGGCAAATACACACCTACCTCAGGACATTGGCATTTGCTCTTTTCACTGCTGGCTTGGTGTTTTGCCAGATTTCTGCATAGATCAGTTCCTCACTAACTTGAAGTGTTTACTCAAATGTTAACTTCTCATTATAGCTTTCCTGACTACCCTGTCTAAAACTGCAGCTTTTTTTTACAACCCAACACTTCCTTATTGTCCGTTTCTGCTTTCTTATTCTACTTAGTATTTATTATTTTCTAAAACACTGTGGAGCACAGTTCTGCTCTGACATGTGGGGTTGCCATGAGTCAGAATTGACTTGATGGCACCTGGTACTGGTAATGTTACTATATAATATATAATATTTTTCTTGTTTATTGTTTGTCTCTTCTACTAGATTGTAAGTACCATGAAGAGATTTTATGTTTGTTTTGTTCACTTCTATATCCTCAATACCTAGGAAAGTGCCTGGTATATAGTGGTACTCATTAATTTGTTGAATTAATGAATATTAAAAAAAAAAATTGGAATTTTATTGGAGAGTACAAGTGTTCACACTTGATTTATTATGGTTGCTAAGGCCAGTCCTAAAATATCCATTGGTGGCACTGTTGGAAATCTGAACTAAGAGATTAATCTGTTAAAACATTTTGCATTTTGCTTCTAAGTTTGATTTAATGCAGCATAAAACAGAGATGTGATGGTATTATTAGTAAAGCTTATAAACACATTTTCTTAGAAAGATCTTTTCTAATCTTAAAAGTCTTAAAAATACTGTATTAGAGGTGCTGTTTAAAAGGTTGATATGTTAATATCTCGACCTTCTGCGATAGAATATTTGAGTGTTTGCTTTTGTCCACACACTGTGAAGAATGTTTTCAAGTTTTAGAAATTAATCAGTATTGGGACTACAGGGTTTCATGCAAGGGGACAGCTATTTTTGTATTCTTGTTTTAAATCAAAGTAATATATGATTTTTTAAAAATATAATTAGGATGGAATGCCTTATAACAAAAAGCAGCAGAGTCTCCCTTTTCAGTATTCCCAAGATGGTCTTTCCCCTCAGAAGCTATCCTTTTAATTTTTTTATGTTTCTTCTGCTGGTAATGATAGTAAACATCTCTAACATATGAATGCATATTACGTGCTTTCTACTACTCTAAGTACTTTACAGATTAAGAAAACAAAAAATTGATTACCCTATGAGGTTGATAAGGACCCCTGATGGTGCAGTGATTAAGCGCTTGGCTGCTAAATGAAAGGTTGGTGGTTCAAACCCACAGTGGCTCCTCCAGAGAAAAGACCTGGCAATCTGCTCCTGTAAAGATTACAGCCTAGGAATCCCTATAGGGCAGTTCTACTCTGTCCTGTAGGGTTGCAGTTAGTCAGAATAGACTCGACAGCAGACAACAGCAACATGAGGTTGATACTGGTATTATCATCTACATTTTTACAGATGTGGAAACTGAGGCACAGGGAGATTAAATAATTGGTCAAGATTATACAATTAGTAAGTGGAAGCACTAGGACTTAACACAGGCATCCTGACGTGACTATTATTTTTACTTTTATATTGCCTCCACTCTGCTAAATAATATGCTGGTACTGTTATTTCTTGATTTATTGCTTGAATTTAATGTGATATATGAAGATTTAGTTTTCTTACTACTAGAGTCTGGGGGTGAGGAGGTAAATGCTTGGCTGCAGTGTGTTTCTTGGAGAGGCAGGGCAAAATTGCAATCTTCAGCTTCAGAGCTGCTCAAACTATCTGTGGTAAAAGAGTTGTTGTGCATTTTTTTTTTCCAATTATTTTTCTGTCATTGATTGATATTTTAGAAAAATACAATAAAAAATGTGTTACAAAAATGAAATTACAAAAAGACACACAATACAATAAGCCCTATTTTAAAAAGTTCGGTTAAACAACATTCTATCAAATTGCTATAGAAGTTGAAGGTACTAACTGTCCAGTTTCTGAACGTGTTTCTTCAGAGGCTTGTAACACATAATTCTTGGACTGACACTGGTCCATGGTCTATACTTTGAATAACTAAAGTAACTATTAACCAGTGACTTTTGAATCTTTTCTTACTCATGGCAGTCCTTGTGTGTCCGTGTAGAACTGTCCTCCATAAGGTTTTCAGTGGCTGAATTTTTGGAAGTAGATGAGTAGGCCTTTCTTCCTAGGCACCTCTGGGTGGACTCGAACGAACCTCCAACCTTTTGGTTAGCAGCCAACTGCATTAACTGTTTGCTGCACTCAGGTACACTGCCCTAATCATATTCAGGCTTCCAATTAATCCTCTCCCTTTTCAGTCATGTGTTTTAGTTCTGCCTTTTCTCCTCATTAGTATTGCTAAGTATCGAACCTCTTTGGAGTTACATAGGGCAGGTCGACTTCCTCTTTGGTTTTATCCCTTTCCGTATCTATTCTGGTCTATGACTTTCTCTACCTTGATTCATTTGTTAACCTTTTCTGTATCTACTTTCCATTCTATGGGAATTTGTTGGAATATCTTCATCACTGATAGCTCCATTCCTTTTCTCTTCATTGTTGTAACTTTGTATGTTTTTTTTATTTCCTTATGTACTATTTTAAGGAGCCCTGGTGGTGCAGGGGTTAAAGTGCTTGGCTGCTAACCAAAACGTCTGTGGTTTGAACCCACCAACTGTTGTGCGGAAGAAAGATGTGGCAGTCTGCTTCCATAAAGATTTATAGCCTTGAAACCCTATGGCGCAGTTTTACTCTGTCCTGTGGGGTCGCTAAGAGTCAGAATTGACTTGATGGGCAGTGGGTTTGGTTTCGGGTATGTACCATTTTAATAGGTTTCAGGAGGGAGAGTAGCAAATTTTTATGGTAAGTCTACTGTTTTGTAACCTGAAAATGTGTCAAATATTTTTTTCCCCTTAAAAATCTAGGCATTATACGGACTTGGCATCTAAGGCTGTATATGCTGTTGTGCAAGTTGTATACTCTACAGTTGTGTATGCTCACCCCTTTGGGCCTGAAATCCAGTTCACTAAGTCTTGTGCCCTCTTGGGGGACTGTAAGAGAAAGTGCCTATTTCTAGTTTCACCAAGGCCCCATTAACTCATCAAGCCGTGTGTTTGTGGTGCTGCATCCAATTTAAGAGAGTGCTTTTTATTATTCGCATAGAAGTGTTGTATGTCTTAGCAGTGACGTAGTTCAAGACCCTTAAACATTAAAATATCTCTTTTTCAGAATTCTACCAGTTAGATATTTATTGTATTAAGTAACTCCTAACATAGTCAGTGAATTTGTTGGTTAGTTCTTCTCTGTCCCTTTCCCATCCTCCAACCCCCAAATCTCAGTTGTCTTTATTATGGGTTCCATTGCATGCATGTATCCTCTTAATAGTATACTTTTTTTTCTCTCATTGTGTTGTGGTCATCTATAACATGTTAGACTTTATATCCTTATATTCTAAGATAGTGGTTATGTCCAGTAAATCTTTCTTGAAAGAAGGAATGAATTTTCATTTATAGTTTGTGTTATTGTATCATCAATAAGAATTGGATTTGTACGTTAGTAACAGAAACCTTGATAAACACTGGCTTAAGCAAGTGAGAGATACACTTTTGCTATGTAATAGGAAGTCCCAGAGGTAGGTGGTCCAGGCCTGATGTAGCTGCTTAAGGAACGAGTATCCTCTCTTCCGAATCCATCTTCTTAGTTTATAATATTTGTGTTCATGGTCACAAGATGACTGATACGTCTCTAGGCACTGCATCAGGGTCTCAGGAAGGAAGAAAAGGAAGAATAAAGGGAAATCTCCTTTTACAAAACTTTGCATTTTTATTCTGGTAGACAATGCCCACCTAGGGACTGATACCTACATTTCATTGGCCAGAACTATGTCATATGGCTAATCCTATCTGCAAAGGAGGCTGAGAATTTCAGTATTTTGTTTTTAAGCTTCTGTAGGAAAACAAGGGAGTATCAGGAAGCAGTATAGCATAGTGGTTAAGAACATAGACCTGAGTTTGAATCCTGGCTGTTACTTCCTAGCTGTGTGACTTTAACAGCTCTGTGCCTCAGTTTCTTTATCTATAAAATAGGTATAATAATAGGTACCTACCTCACTGTGTGTATAGTTTGCTATTTAAGTATTAATTATCATCATTATTTTGGAGCTTGATGGCCCCTAGGGTGAACTTGAACAAGTTGTCATTTTGCCAGCAATCCCCTAAAGTTCAGCTGCATAGAAATTTCATCTCATTGGTAGAACGTTTGATGACTTAACTCTGAACTATTCTTTAAAATATGATATTGTCAGTATTTTGACCAGCCTTTTCCAATTTGTAATCATTCTGCCTAATAAAAAATGTCTATTTATTCTTATATTTACTTTTTAGCCCCATCTGCTTCGATATGATTGAAGAAGCATACATGACGAAATGTGGCCACAGCTTTTGGTAAGATGATTTTATTCAATGAAATTCTTTTGGCAACTTTTAATATGTAAATGTAGCCATTGAGAAATTATGTTTTTTAAACAAATTTTAACTATCTTGTAACAATAATATTTTCTTGACTAATATATCTTTACAGATCTGACAATTTCAAAGCAGTAAACTTTTGTTTGGTGACTAATTTCTGTGAAATACTTAGGCTTGCCAGGCCTGACAGATGGATTTTAAAAGTTTTGGGTTTATTAGTTGTTAACTAAGAGTTTTGACTGCTGTTTTAGAAAACCACATCTGGATGTGCATACTGTAATGGGGCGCTGGGCAACCTGGATGAAGTGTTAAGTGCTACTTACTCACCTGTGGGGATAGGAGGGCAGCACAGTAAAATAAGCTGAGAAGGTCATGGGAAAAGAATATAGAGGATTAAAAAGTCGTATATTATCTTCTTTAACACTTTGTTCAGTGTTATTTTTAGATTATGTCAATCCCATTAATCTCTGCTTTTAATTCCTTTTTTTATTTTTTGGTTTTTTGATGAAGAGTGGTACATCTTAACTTCTGATCAGTCATCTTCATAAATCGTTTGCCTATTCTTTTATCATGTTACTTTTGCCTTAGTATTATAGAAGTGCTCTAATAATCCTTATATTTTAATTAATATTAGGCCCATAATTTTATACTAAAATTTGATATGATATCTGGCAGGTTGATATCCCTTAGTCATGACGACTATTGGGTGTTAATAGCATTTGTAAATCATTTAGTTTGACTCTTAGTGGTGCAGTGGTTAAGAGCTCCGCTGCTAACCAAAAGATTGGCAGTTCGAATCGGCCGTCTGCTCCTTGGAAACCCTATGGGTCAGTTCTACTCTGTTCTGTCGGGTCACTGTGAGTCGGAATCGACTTGCTGGCAGCGGTTTGTTTGATCTCAAGCATGATGCTTCTTTGATAGGTATGTCCAATCTGCCAGTCATTTAAAAAAAAATTTAGAGTTAAAATAACTTTGTTAGCTTGCATTATCTACTTTCTTTATTAAAAATAAGAAAATATTAAAGTGATAAAAGCAATGTGTACTCGTAGCTAAAAAAGCATCTTTTATTGTATAGAAAGATGTAGTATAAAATGCAAGTGTCTTCCTTCCCCTTAGCTTTTCTTGCCCACTTAATTAGATGTTATCACTGGTAAGGGGTGATTGTGCATTCTTTCAGAATCTTTTGTTATTTTTTTTAAAGGCCATCCTACCTTCTTGAATAATTATTTCCTGATATATCAATGCATTGACATATTATTAGGATTTATGAGTCACTTTATGTTCCGTGTACCTGATGAAATTTTGGTCACATAGGTCTTGCTTTTAGGCTGATATGTGTATGGGCTTGGTCTTTCCAGGCTGATTGCTTAGCAGTAGTATTTTCTTTGGTCCACAAATTGATTTGGTACCTTAGCATTCCATAGAAAATCACACCCTTATTTCAAAGACTTTGAATTTTGATTATTCTGGAAAACTGGTTGACCTAGAGCAGAGTTTCTCAGCCTCAGCACCATTGATACATTAGACCAGAGAGTTCTTTGTTTTGGGTGGCTGTCCTGTGCATTGTGGGTTGTTCATCAGCATTCCTGGCCTCTACCCTGTAGTACCCATCTCCTGCCCAAGGTAGTGACAACTAAAAATGTCTCCAGATATTGTCCATTACTAGTGCAGGTGATGATTTTTTTCATGCTTATTGACTGATTTTTGCCCTTTGTTAATTTTCCTATTTCTTTTAAATTTGAATTTTTTCTTTGTCTATTAAGGATGTCGGCACTCCTGTGAACACCAGTAGTCTCTTAGCTAACCTACAGGCATTTACTTTTCTTAGTGTTGTAATAGACAATTTAAATTGTATAAACTTAAAATTTATTCAGTACATTTTTTAAAATTTTATATCCAGTAGGCTCATTATTAGAGTTTACTTTGTAATAACTTTTGGATACTGTTAATCCAGTTAATGCTGTAAGTGTCTTATTCATGATATAAAAATATAAGCAGAGATACATTTAATGAGGAATAAAGACTAATAGGCATTATTTTCTGACCAATTTATTGATTTATCATTGATTTAATTATATCTGTTTTATTTTTCCTTTA
This sequence comes from Dugong dugon, assembly GCA_030035585.1. Taxonomy (NCBI): domain Eukaryota; kingdom Metazoa; phylum Chordata; class Mammalia; order Sirenia; family Dugongidae; genus Dugong; species Dugong dugon. The sequence continues at coordinate 38,336,191 of CM057469.1, read as the reverse complement.
CTAATAGCTACAAGTGTATTCATCAAAGTTTGGAGGACAATAATAGATGTCCCAAGTGTAACTATGTTGTGGACAATATTGACCATCTGTATCCTAATTTCTTGGGTGAGTGTTTGGAATGACTTTTATTTTTTAAATAAACTGTCCCTCAAAGTGTGTGCTAGCACCAATTTTTTCAGAGAACCTAGCTTAGAGGTAAGCAGCTCTTTCTCTCCCACTCACCAGGGAACTTCCCTCAGTCTTTTTTGGGTTGTATCATAGATTCCATACCATATGTTGTCAGTACCAAATCATATTATTTTTAAGTTTCATTAAAAAAAAAAATTGACACAAGTCTTAGATTCATGCATAGATGGCTAGGCAGAATGTGAGGATGAAGGAGAATGTCAGAGATCCAGAACACCTGTTTGTCTCTATGCAGTGTTGTGCATTTCTGTTGCTTTTGGGGGCAGAAGTGAGAAGAAACAGGAAAGGCTTAATATGGAGAGAAAAGCAATGTTTGGGGAATATTGAAGGGAAAGAGAAAAAAAAAAAAAAACCAGAAAATTTGAGTATGAGGATACCTGATTGGGGGAAGAGAGTCTATGACCTGGAGAGGCAATTGAAAAGTAAGAATTAGGGAAGGAACACATGGATATAGAACTTTTGAGAGAGGAATGGTAAGAACTGGAGAAGAGATGAATAGGGAACCCTTAAGTGTAATTGGTTGGGAATAATGTCTAATCAGAGGCCAGTTGTGCACATCAAAAATTCTACATGTTGAAAAGCCTATGATATTGTGGGAAACCTTTAGTCTAAATGTTTTATAAATGAATAAGAAACCAAAGATTAATTTTAAAATATAGTTAGACATGGAACCGGACACCATTGGGTATGTATATCAACAAGCTTGATTTTTCATTCTGAAGAGTAACATACTCAGAGATACAGTGTGGAGTCTACTTGTGTATTAAATTATGACCTGCCAGTGCTTCAGCTGCAGTATGATTTTGCTTAACTCAGGTGGTGGTTTATAATAAATCATGAATTTGAACCTTTTTAGCTATGGTTTTCAGTTTTACCTCTGCTCTAAAATTACATTGGCTCCAATCCTTTTTTCTCTTTTATTTTTCACTATAATCCATATCTTTTAATGAAGAAAAATCACTGAGTGATTACATAGCATGAAGGAGCACTGAAGGAAATATTTTGACAGTTTTCTGCTGGAATGAGAAGTTCTTCTAGGTAGATAAAATCTCATGACAAACTCAGAGAAAACCAAAAACCAAACTCGTGGCCATCGAGTCGATTGCGACTCACAGCAGCCCTGCAGAACAGAGTAGAAATGCCCTGCCCCATAGGGTTTCCAAGGAGCTGATCTTTTGATTAGCAGCTGAGCTCTTAACCACTGTGCCACCAGGGCTTCAGACTTGGAGAAGGAACTTAGAAAAGAATAAAGAGAAAGAACAAAGAGAGAGAGACTGAGTGGTATGGTGCACAGGAGGACTGGATTTTGTGGGCTAGGTTAGGTAAAAGGGAAACCAGGTCCTGCAAAGCAGAATCTTTTGTCCCTGAGCTGGCAGGTGTGGATTGATGCAGTTGTGTGGTTCTAGGATCTCTTTTTTCATTATTTGTCATTTGGTACTACTTCTTTTGGAATGGTTCAGTACAGAAAAGAATCTGATGTTTTGAAGATTTTGATATTTACTAAAATTTTCAGGCATCATTTCTTAATGGGTCTGTAAGCTTGAAATTCCTGTTGTATGAGTTTTTAAGTAAGATGGGAGTACTTTATACTAGTATGAAAGAAATATGAAAAATGTAGTACTGTTGAAGTTGTAAAGCGATTCCATACATTATATGTATGTTATGTTGTTGTTAGGTGGTGTCAAATCAGTTCCAACTCATAGCGACTCTATAGGACAGAGTAGAACTGCCTCATAGGGTTTCCAAGGAGCAGCTGGTTTTGAACTGCTGACCTTTTGGTTAGCAGGCAAGCTCTTAACTACTACGCCACCAGGGCTCCTATATATGTGTATTTCTTAAATATATGTATCCAAATAATAAGTCACAATTACTGACTTCTTTTAGTTAGAAATTATCTTGAGGATCATCTAGTTTTTTTTTTCTTTTTTTAATAATAATTTTTTTGTATGTGTTTTAAGTGAGGAAACCCTGGTGGCTTAGGGGTTAAGAGTTCAGCTGCTAACCAAAAGTTGGAATCCACCAGGTGCTCCTTGGAAAGTTCTCCTCTGCCCTATAGGGTCTCTATGAGTCAGAATCCACTCGATGGCAATGGGTTTGGTTTTTTTGGTTTGTTTTAAGTGAAAGTTTACACAGCCGATTAGGTTTCCATTTAACAATTTTTATACAAATTGTTCTGTGCCGTTGGTTACAGTTGTTACAGTGTGTCAGCATTCTCATTATTTCCATTCTGTTATGTTTCCATTGATCTAGCTTCCCTTCCCCTTCTTGCCTTCTCATCTTTGCTTTTGTATAAATTTTGACTGTTTGGTCTCATATAGTTAATTGTTTACTCATGCCGTGTTCAGGGAGCACATTACTCACTTGTGATACTGCTTATTTTATAAGCCAATCTATTACTTGGTGACTTGCAGAAATAGCTTCAAATAGTTATTTCTTCAAATAGCTTCAAATCCAACTTCAGAGGTTATCTTGGAATGATAGTCTTGGGGGTTCCATTAGGTCTGGCCTTTTTTAGGAATTTGAATTTTGTTCTACATCTTTTCCCATTATATCTAGGACCTTCTATTGCGTCCCTGGTCAGAACAGTCGGCAGTGGTAGCCGGGCACCATCTAGTTCTTATGGTCTCAGGTTAGAGGAGGCTGTAGTTCATGTGGGTAGGTAGTCACTTGGACTAGTTTCTTCTTGGAGCCTTTGATTTCCTTCATTCTCTCTCCCCCCCCCCCCCCCCGCGTTTTCAGACAGTTTATTTTTTCTAATATAAGCAAATTGCCTTCTTTCTTTTTTTAACAAACAAATTTATATTCTCCAGTTTTGGAGGCTAGAAATCTGAATTCAGAGCGCCAACTATAGGAAAACCTTCCTTCATTCTGTTTTGCTACATACGAGCATAGACCAATAGCTGTATCTGAGATGGCTGCTCGCAAGCTTTTAAGACTCCAGACGTAGAACATTATCTTTGTGAACTATGTTACAGTTGGTCCAATTGACTCAGTTGTCCCCCAAGACCATGGTCCCAGGCCTTCTAGCCCAGTAAACCAGTGCTGCGAGTCGTTTGTATATGTCTAGAAAGCCTCTGTAACTGTGCACCCCCCTCCATGTGGTTTGTTATTTATGTGGGTATATACGCAGCACGGAGCCCTGGTGGCATAGTGGTTGAGAGCTCTGCTGCTAACTAAAGGGTTGGCAGTTCGACTTCACCAGCCACTCCTTGGAAACCCTATGAGACAGTTCTTCTCTGTCCTGTAGGGTCGCTATGAGTAGGAATTGACTTGATGGCGTAGGGTTTGGTTTTGGTTATATGCAGCACATTGTATGTACAAATTTGTATATGCATATGCCTCCAGATACACCTATATGTGCACGTGAATTTAAAGATAATCTAATTTTAACCTTTTTTTATGGATAAGAAATTTTGTATTGGGTAATTGGAGTGTAATTGTTTATGCCCATAGTTGAAGTCTTTTAATTATAGTGCAGCTTCCAGTGTGATTATGTATGTTGGCCATGGAAATAACATTTATCCCTATAGATAATATCTTTTTTAAAATTAAATTTAATTTTTTACAGTTTTTATAATTTATTAATCTTGTGGTAAAAATCTGCACAATCACTGCAGAATCTTTATTCCTTTTTGCTGGCACCAACCTTGGCTTTGCAGTCTCCCTGACTTTCTTCATTCTGCTCTTGGGTTCCTTTCACTGTTCTCTTGAACTCTTTTTCTTCTCATACAGGCCGTATTTTGCAAGTCTTATGTTTGGGTTCGTTTTTCTTTGCTAATCCAAGGAATAGTAAGTCATGTGTCATGCCGAAGCCAGTTGTTTTGTTTCTGAATCCAAACACAAAGATGACATCTGGTGTGGTCTTATACGTTTTGGCTAGTTTTTCCAGAATTTCTGTCTTAAGTATCTTTGCCTTCCCAGGGTGAAAGACTCTGATGACTATTTGTTTCCGCTGAAGTGGTCACTTGTTTATGAACTTCTTGGTCCAGACGCTTCCGTGTCGTTCATGATGGTGGTCACTCCTCAGGCAGCCAGGGAAGAAAAGTTGTATTTTTCTTATTTTTAAAGTATACATACAGTTATTGAGAACTCTTGTTTATATACATATGCTGGTGAGAATATAGAGTTTTGTTACAGCAGTGTTGCTCAATTCTTTGACCTGAGTTAATGTGCTATAAAAAACACCTATTGATTTTATATATATATATATATATATATATATATATATATATATATATATATATATATATATATATATATATATGTAAAATAACGAGTGACTTATTAATTAACAAGTTAGGTCTTTTTTTAATTTTGATGAAAGCAAAGAATTGGAAGCCAAATACTCAAAAAGGATTTGATTTTCTAATCATTAGAGTCATAACACTTTTTCATGAAGAGAGATGTTTAGATTTTGCCTTTCCTACTCTTAAGTGTTACATTATAGTCCCTCCCTCTTCTGATTTCCCTTCTCTCAATCTCTTCTTGTAACTTCTACTGCATTCTCTGTCATATTCACACTCCCCTCCCGCCTCTGCTCCTCTCCCTCCCTCTTGATCTTGAGAGCTGTCTTTCTCTCTTTCCTGATCCTGGAAGCCTCATGCCCTCTTACATCACCCCCAGTTCCCTGGTCTCTAGTCTTTACTGTCTCTCTCTCTCTCTAGGAGGTTGGCTGATAACCAAAAAGTTGACAGTTCGAGTCCACCAGCCACTCCCTGGAAACTCTATGGGGGTGGTTCTGCTCTGTCTTGTAGGGCCACTATGAGTCAGAATCGACTCGACGACAAACAAGTTTGGTTTTTTGTTTTTTGTTTTTTTTCCCTCTCTTTAAAGTTTGTGTATTGAATTTTTTTACCCCCTTAATGAATGTGACGCCCTTACTTATTTTCTTTTTTAATATTATTGTACTTTAGGTGAAGGTTTACAGAATAGTTTCTCATTAAACAGTTAGTGCACATATTGTTTTATGACATTGGTTAACAACCCCACGACATTTCAACAGTCTCCCTTCTCGACCATGGAGGAACTTTTTTTTTTTTTTGGTGAAAATATTCATAGCCAAAGATAACCATTTCAGAAATTTCTACATGTACAATTCAGTGACATCGATTACGTTCTTCCAGTTGTGCTGCTGTTCTCACTATCCTTTTCCAAATTATTCCATCACCATTATCTTCAACTCACTGGCCCCTAGGCTTGCCATCAAACCTTTTGAGTTGCTGTTGTCAATTTGATCTCACATAAATAATTTTTTTTTTTTGGTACCTTAGATGAAGGTTTACAGAACAAATAGTTTCTCATTAAACAAATGGCATATTGTTTTATGACATTGGTTAACAACCCCACGATATATCAACCCTCTCCCTTCTTGACCTTGGGTTCCCTATTACCAGCTATCCTGTCCCTTCCTGCCTTCTAATCCTTGTCCCTGGGCTGATGTGCCTCATTAGTCTCGTTTTGTTTTATGGGACTGCCTAATCTTCGGCTGAAGGGTGAACCTCGGGAGTGACTTTGTTACTGAGCTAAAAGGGTGTATGGGGCCATACTTTAGGGATTTTCCAGTCTCTGTCAGACCAGTAAGTCTGGTCTTTTTTTGTGAGTTAGAATTTTTTTCTACATTTTTCTCCAGCTCTGTCCGGGACTCTCTGTTGTGATCCCTGTCAGAGCAGTCAGTGGTGGTAGCCGGGCACCATCAAGTTGCACTGGAATCAGTCTGGTGGAGGCTGTGGTAGTTGTAGTCTCTTAGTCCTTTGGACTAATCTTTCCCTTGTATCTTGTTTTCTTCATTCTCCCTTGCTCCCAAAGGGGTGAGACCAGTGAAGTATCTTAGATGGCTGCTCTTAGGTTTTTAAGACCCCAGATGCTACTCACCAAGGTAGAATGCAGAACATTTTCCTTAGAAACTGTGTTATGCCAGTTGAGCTAGATGTTTCCTGAGAACATGGTCCCCACAGCCCTCTGCCCAGCAATTCGGTCCCTCAGGGAGTTTGAATGTGTCTGTGGAGCTTCCATGACCTTTCCTTGTACAAGTTGTGCTGGCTTCTAAACGGGTGATTTTGGATTGCCATTTGAATGTTGAGTCTATTCTATGTAACTTGCTTTTGGGGCAGGAGCAGGGGGGTGTTTGCTTGCTTTTTTTTTTTTTTTTTTTAATTTATTTTTTATTGTTAAGTATACATAGCAGAACATACACCAACTTAACAGTTTCTGCATGTGACATTGATTATATTCTTCAAGTCGTGGAAACCATCTCACCCTTTACTCATTTTTTCCTCCCCCATTAACATAAACTCACTGCCCCCTAAGTTTCCTATCTAATCTTTCAAGTTGCTGTTGTCAGTTTGATCCCATATAGATAGTTCTTAAAAGAGCACAAACTATTGTTTGGCTTTAAAAAAGACTTCAGGGGATATTTTTGGTTTAAAGTTGCCGGTTTAAAGATTATCTCAGCAGTAGTTTTGGGGGTTCATCCAGCTCTGTGGCTTCAGAAAGCCTGAATTCCATGGGAATTTAAAATTCTGTTCTGTGTTGTATTTTTTTGGATCAGGATTCTTCTATAGAATCTTTGATTAAAACATTCAGTAATGGTAGCTGAGCACTACCTAGTTTTTCTGGTCTGACAGAGGAAGCAGTTGTTCATGGAGGCAGTTAGCCACACATTCCACTTCTTCCTCCTGTTCCTGACTCTCCTTCTTCTGTTGCTCTAGGTGAATAGAGACTGATTGTTGTACCTTGGATGGCCACTTGGAAGCTTTTAATACCTGAGGCACTACACAATGAAGTAGGAGATAGAACAGAGGCACTAAACATGCTGTTAGGCCAGTTAACTGGAATGTCCCATGAAACCATATAGTCCAATTTTTTTTTTTATTGTACGTCAGGTGAATGCTTACAGAACAAATAGTTTCTCATGAAACAGCAGTACACATATTGTTTTATGACATTGGTTAACAACCCCACAACATGTCAACCCTCTAACTTCTCAACCTTTTTTTTTTTTGGTGAAAATACACATAGCCAAAGATATACCATTTCAAAAATTTCTGCGTGCACAGTTCAGTGACATTGACTGCGCTCTTCCAATTGTGCTGTTATTCTCACTTAAGATGAAGGCTTACAGAACAAAATAGTTTCTCATTTAACAGTTACTACACTTGTTGCCCTCTGACAATGGTTAGCAATCTCATAACACATCAACAATATCCTTACTCAACCTTGGGTTCTCTATCACCAGCTTCCTTGTCCCCTTCTGCCTTCTGCCCCTTGTCACTGGACTACTGTACCTCATTAGTCTCATTTGGTTTTACGGGGCTGTCCACTTCCAGGCTGAACGGTGAACCTCGGCGGTAACTTCACCACTGAGCTAAAAGGGTGTCTGGGGGCCATACTCCCGAGGTTTCTCCAGTCTCCTTTAGGCCGGTAAATCTGGTCTCTTTTTTGTGAGTTAGAATTATGTTCTACATCCTTCTCCAGCTCTGTCCAGAACCCTCTGTTGTGATCCTGGTCAGAGCAGTCAGTGGTGGTAGCCGGGCACCATCTAGCTGTACTGGCCTCAGTCTGGTGGAGGCCTTGGTAGCTGCGGACAGTTAGTCCTTTGGACTGATCTTTTCCTTGTATCCTGTTCTCTTCATTCTCCCTTGCTCCCGAAGGGATGAGATCAGTGGAGTATTTTAGATGGCCGCTCACAGGCTTTTAAGACATATAGACCAGTTTTGCTTGATCTCTACCACGTGTTCTTTGTTAATCTATTTCAATGATAGTACTGGTTATCACTTTGTAATTGCTTTATCATATGTGTCTGTCTTGCTAGTCTGAGTTGTCTGAGGTCTTGGATTGTGTCTTATTCATCTTTGAATCATAGATTTATAGTGTAGCCTGGTATCTGTCTGGCTTGTTTGAAGTATTTATAGTTGAATCGTGTTATAAATGGAAAGTATTAGACAGTTAAGTTTCTATCCTAACTTTGTCTTGTTCTGTATGTCACCATGAGTAAGTTCCTTATAGTCTCTGTCCTAAAATTTCCTCGAATCCAAAATGGAGAGAATAAGCATTAGAATAATATCTAAAAGTAAAGTGTCTACCTAGACTAGTGTTAGCTTCCTTTTGTCAGTTTTGTGTCAGTGAGGATGTGTTGGCTGTATAAAATAGAATAATCCAATTAAAAGTGGTTTAAACGTTAAGGAAACTATATTGATTCACATGAAAAGAATTTCCAGGGCTAGTTAATTCAGTGGTTCAATAATATCATCAAGTTCTTTCCATCTTTCTACTTCCTCTGTCTTCAGCATATGCCTTGTTCCTTTGACTAGCTCTCCTCAAGATTACAAACTGGCTCTTAGCAGTTCCAGATATCATCCTCCTATGGAAGCAGGGAGAGAATTTGTTTTACTATTATCCTTTTTTTTGTAGAGGCAGCACACCTCTCATTTGGCAAGACTGGGTACATGCTTAATCCCACATGAATTACTGGCAAGGGACTGAATGAGTAGATTGGCTTATATTAGTCAAGAATCATACCTTGGGACTGGGGAGAGATCCAGCCTCTTTGAAAGTATATGGTAGTCTAACACTTATCAAAAATCATGCTGTTATCCAGGAAAAGGGCAGGATGGTTTTTGGATAGGTAACCAACAGTATCTGCCACGGTATTTTTAGAAAATTCACATATGAAGAAGAAATAAAATCTTTAGCGCCATCCTTCTATAATCAACCATTTACCTTGTGGGGCAAGGGACAGTCTCAAACAGTGAAGGATTCTCTCTCCCCAAATGCCAACAGTGTCTTCATTGAGAAAATACATATTCTGAAGAATTCTTCTGGAGTAGTAATAGTAGTACATAGTAGTAGCAGCAGCTGCCTTTTCTAGTTTGAAATAAAGTAAAATGCTGGCTTAGCATCTTTTTACTTTTGGAGCTTTGTAAAATAGAATCCATCTAAACTGAACAGTTAGATTGATACATTTAACAAAAATACAAATTATGTGTGTTTTTTGTTTTGTTTCTATTTTCAGTGAATGAGCTCATTCTCAAACAGAAGCAAAGATTTGAGGAGAAGAGGTTCAAATTGGACCACTCAGTGAGTAGCACCGTATGTTTCAGCTCTTATTACTATTTTTAATGAATTTAATTTTGTTGTTTTTATTGACTTAATTAATTAGATGTCAAAGTTAAGTATATTATTGATTACTTTTAAAGGAGATTTCTTTGGGATTGTTTTATTCAAATGTAGGACCTTTTAAACTGCATTGTCTGAAATACTTCATTAGAGTTATCTTTTGAAAAGTTTGATGGGGTTACAATGAGGTGTAATTGGCTTGTAATACATGACATTTGAAGGAGTATAAGGTGAGGTGAAACTATAAGCAGATATTTTGGAAAAACTATTGAAAGATTTTATGATAAGAGTATGAGGCCCAATTTATGGAGGCAAGTGAGCTTAAATTAATACCTTACCAAGTATAAAGTGGAGTCCTGGTGGCACAGTGATTAAGGGCTTGGCTGCTAACCAAAAGGCTGCTGAGTCCACTGGCTGCTCCTTGAAAACCCTATGAGGCAATTATACTCTGCTATAGGGTTGCTAGGAGTTGGAATTCGCTTGACGGCAATAGGTTTGGATTTTTTTTTCTGTTGTTGTTGGTAAGTATAAAGTTGAAAATACGACTAGGGAACAATTAAAATCCAGGTATTTCAAAAATTATACTTTTAGAGATTCTAAGTTGACATTTGCCTTGAATATACCTTTCATATCTGTCATCTAAATTCATTTAAGGGAGAAATAGTATTTAAATTATGTCTAGGAAGGCAGTGGAAGTCAGAGGAGTAGGTTGCAATATTATATTTTTGATATCTATGTACTAAACATATTAGGAAATAGCAATTAAACGTTTGTTTTAGAGAGTCTAAGACAGTCTTGGAAAGTTATTGTTTCTTCTTTCCTTCATTTTTAGAATGGCCACAGATGGCAAATATTTCAGGATTTCTTGGGAACTGACCAAGATAATCTTGATTTGGCTAATGTCAACTTCATGCTGGAGTTACTAGTGCAGAAGAAGAAACAACTGGAAGCAGTAAGTGGCAGTTAAATTAAAACAAATTTGTTTTATATGGTGCTCTATTGCATTCAAAAAGATGTAGAAATGTTAAAAAATAATAGCGTAGTATCATTTAATCCATCCGTTTTTCTCTGTAAGGAACATCTGCAAGGTGTCACTTCTAACAGATACCCATTTTTTGAAGTAAAAGAAAGAACAAATTCCTTATTATGTAACTTATTTGTGATCCCCAGTTCATATCAACAACAGTTGAGTACAACTTAAGATTATGAGAAAGTACGGTTTTATTTTAATAAGGAACAGTTGTATTTTTCATCTAATGAATGTCTTCCTTGCTGTATCTGCCCCTCTTCACATATGAGATTTGGAGGAGAAAATAGAGCAGGTGTCCATTGGTAGCAGCAGTAGTATTAAAGAAAATTTAACAAGTTATGAACTGGATCTTAATATATCTTATTTAATTCAATAGAATGTAAATAAATGTAAAATTGCATTTATTTTATGTAAGTAAATGTAAAATGTGAAATTGCATATAATAGGAATTAAATACGATCTCTTCAAAGCAGTATCTTGGCATAAGCAAATAGCTACCACCCTGACCTAGCTGAAACAAAAAAGAAGTTGTTATTGAGAGGAAAAGGGAATGAGATGAGTAGATCACAAAAAAAAAAAGAGCTGAATAACCAAAATTTGGTATGAATGGAATCGTGGCTTCTCTCAGGGACTGTAAGTAAATGAGATCAGGGATGGAGTGTTGTTTGGAGTCTTTCTTTTGTGCCTCATGTGCCTGTCTCTGTGGAATAGCTCTGATTTTCTTTTCTCATAGATTTTATCACATAGTGGATAATGTAGTCATCTACATTTCTTCGTTTTTATTTATGATTTTGATAAAAAAAGAAAAAGAATGTTTCTTTTCAACTTCATTTTTAAAAATTTTGCCGAGGGACTCTGATTGATGGAGCTTGGGTCTGGATCTCACTGAGTTGGGTGGGAGTCTTTTGGTAGGAGAAGAGTATATGAGGTCAAGTTGACCAAAATGAATGTCTCCCATGGTTTGGTCTTTTTGGGGGGCAGGGTTAGGGGAATTTCTCCTATGGTTTTAACCATAGTTTTCTTTAACTGACCAGGTAAAATCCTTAGAACAGAGATTCTTAAAATGGGATCCATGGACCAGGTTTTTGGGTGGGGAAAGGTAGGTGTTTTTGAGTTCCTATTCATTGATTGATTCATTTACTCTTTCAGCTGACACTTTTGGAACATCTTCTGTGTACCAGTGTTAAGGGCTATGGACACAACAGACAAGGGTTCTCATGAATATTACATTGTGGCGTGTGTGGTGATGGTGGTGGGGATGAAATCAATTAAGTAAATATTTTCATATAGTGATACATGGTATAAGGAGACTTTTTTGTAAAGATGGTAGATTGAACATATGCAAATGTCTTGCTCCATTTTGAAAGCCTATGAAAATGACAATAAAGGGATTTTTTAAAAGGAAGGAAGATGGGAGAAGAGGCAATGCATCAATGTTTTATAAGCTTATAAAGCAGTTAGATGAAAGGTAATAAATAGGCAGATTGGAGAAAGCTAAATACTAAGCTAGCAGTGGGAGGAAAGCTGAGAACCATCTATATTATTTATAATGTGGAGCTAAGGCCCTAGGATTGGGAGCATTATGTATCTCATATAGTAAAGGCTGAGAACTGGATGATTGATTGGAATCTGTCTAGGAAGCAGTTGGAATCCCTGGTCTTTCCTGTGCAACTCAGAACTAGTGATTCTCTTTTTTCTACCCCAGGAGAAAACTAGAGGGTATTTTTTTTTTTTCCCCCCCTTTCTCTTGGAGTAGGTAAAAGAGAGGATCTCTGGACTGTTGTACAACAGGCACATTTAAGGGTAAAATATATGTACCATCCTAAAAACAGATAAATTTACATACTGAATGTGAGAGCTTTTAATCTTCTGTCCAGACTTGAACCTGAACTTCTGCATTGAGGCTTGTACCCACCAGGGAGCAGACTGGAAGAGTTGTCTTGGGGAGGTGGGTGGGGGGAAGAGTGCACAGCACAAGAGAAAAGACCAAAAAATAATCATATTGGGGATTTCTAATGAACTGGTCCAGCCTCATTAACCTAGATCAAAGCTTCTAGTAAATAAGGCTCACTTGTGAGCTTTGAGCTTCCAGTCAGCTCTTTAAGAGTTTCATGCTTAAATAATGACAGTCAGCACTAGACAGTTGAGGGAAGAAAATAGAAAAAAATCAACTTAGTGGAAAAAGATTATGTATAAAGAAGAAAAGGTGAGTAAGTAAATAAATACTGTTAATATGCACGGATAAAATATATATATTTTATATATGTTTTGCTTTAGGTGAAAGTTTACAGAGCAGATTAGTTTCTCATTAAACAATACATAAATTGTTTTGTGACACTGGTTGCCAACCCCATGATGTATCAGTACTCCCTCCTTCTCCACCCTGGGTTCCCTATTTCCATTCGTCCAATTTTCCTGTCCCTTCCTGCCTTCTTGTCTTTGCTTTTGGGCTGGTGTACCCATTTAGTCTCATATGCATGATTGAACTACAAAGCACATTCCTCACGTGTATTATTGTTGGCCCTATAGACTTGTCTGATCTTTGACTGAAGGGTGAACCTCAGGAGTGATTTCAGTACTGAGTTGAAAGGGTGACCAGGGGCAGATAAAATATTTTGATTCTGTGAAAGAAGAACAAGATGTTTTATAGGAGGGGCATTCAAAGATAATGTCTTTTGGAAAATAAAAATGATAGGAAAATGAAAAACTCAATATAAGGGTTGGAAATTAAAGTTGAGAAAAATCTCCCAGAAAGTAGGACAGAAAGAGTAGAAAGTCAAAGATATGGAAAAGAGAAAACTTAAGAAATTAAAATTTAAATAAAAGAAATAAAATTAAAGACCCAGTATCCAAATAATAGGAATTCCAGGAAGAGAAACCTGAGAAAAGAGAAGGAAGAAATCTTCAAATAAATAATAAATTTTTGAGGATGGAAGAACATGAGTTTCTAAATTGAAAGGTCTGATCAAGTGCCTAGTACAAATAAGATGTCTGAGAAAGACTCAAAGTAAAATACATCATGAAATTTCAGAACACTGATGATAGTCCTGTAAGCTTCCACAAAGATAAAAAACAGATTTTATACAAAGGATTAGGAATTGAAATGACGTTTGAATTCTCAGCAGCCACACTGGAAATTAATGGACTCTACAAGGTTCTGAGGGAAATAATTCCCAGTCCAGATTTATATACCCAGCCAAACTCTTTAATAGGTGTAAAAATAGACTAAAGCATTCCATATGTAACTCATTAAAAATTTTTACCTTATAGAAGCTACAGGAACATAAGCAACATTAAAATGAAAGATTAAAATAAGAAATACAGCATTGTTGTTGTGTGCCGTCCAGTCAATTCTGACTCATATCAACCTTCTATGAAACAGTAGAACTGCCCCATAGGGTCTCCTAGGCTGTAATCTTTACGGGAGCAGATTGCCCGGTCTTTTCTCCAGTTTAACCAGTCTTTTCTCCAGTTTAACCGCAAACCGCTCACCTTTTGTTTAGCACCAACCTTACGTTTAGCAGCCAAGTGCTTAACCATTGTGTCACCAGGGCTTCTTCTGAAATACAGCAAGAGGATACTGGAAATAGGGAATCTCAAACAAAAGGGAGTCTCCAGAATGATGATGGAAAGAGATCCTAAGACAACAAACAGTTCTGTCACAGACCTGGATAGTGGTCGACTGCAGATTGGAGCATGTCAGGAAGTTTAAGAGCTTTCTTTCAGAAGATGATAAAATATGTGATGATTCTAGACATACTGATAGAATTTTTAGCTACTGGGAAAAGTTTGGAGTTGAATACATAAAAAACTAAACAAATGAAAAAAAAAAAGACAATTTTTAATTCCAGAAGAAGTAGTATTGTACAGCAAACAAAAAATAATCATAACATACTATGCGACTCTTTAAAATGTTACATGGAAAAAAAAAATCAACCTGGACTTCTATATACAGGAAAACTAGAAGGAGAAACATTATGCTCTCATAATGTTTCATGTTATATCACAGATTTCAGATGCTGTGGTTTTTTTTTTAGTTTTTTTATTGTACTTTAGATGAAGGTTTACAGAACAAATAGTTTCTCATCAAACAGTCAGTACACATACTGTTTTATGACATTGGTTAACAACCCCATGACATGTCAACACTCTCCCTTCTCGACCCTGAGGAACTTTTTTTTGGTGAAAATATACATAGCCAAAGTTACACCATTGTGAAAGTTTCTATGTGTACAATTCAGTGACATCTATTACATTCTTCCAGTTGTGCTGCTATTCCCACTATCCTCTTCCAAATTATTCCATCACCATTATCTTCAACTCACTGTCCCCTAGGCTTCCCATCAAACCTTTTGAGTTGCTGTTGTCAATTTGATCTCATATAGATAATTCTTTTTTTTCTTTGTACCTTAGATGAAGGTTTGTAGAACAAATAGTTTCTCACTAAACAGTTAGTACACATATTGCCCTATGACAATGGTTAACAACCCAATGACATGGCAACACTGTCCCTTCTCAACCTTGGGTTCCCTATCACCAGCTTTCCTGTCTTCTCCTACATTCTAGTCCTTGTCCCTGGACTGCTATGCCTCATTAGTCCTGTTTTGTTTTATGAGGCTGTCCAATCCCTGGCTGAATGGTGAACTTTGGGAGGGAATTTACCACTGAGCTAAAAGGGTGTCCGGGGGCCATACTCTTGGGGTTTCTTCAGTCTGTCAGCCCAGTAAATCTGGTCTTCTTTTGTGAGTTAGAATTCTGTTCTACAGTCTTTTCCAGCTCTGTCCAGGACCCTCTGTTGTGATCCTGATCAGAGCAGTCAGTGGTGGTAGCCGGGCACCATCTAGCTGTACTTGACTCAGTCTGGTGGAGGCTGTGGTAGCTGTGGTCCATTAGTCCTTTGGACTAATCTTTTCCTTATATCTTGTTCTCTTCATTCTCCCTTGCTGCTGAAGGGGTGAGACCAGTGGAGTATCTTAGATGGCTGCTCACAGGCTTTTAAGACCCCAGACCCTACTCATGAAGGTAAAATGTAGAACATTGTCTTTATAAACTGTGTTATGCCAATTGAGCTGGATGTTCCCCGAGACCATGGTCCTCACAGCCCTCTGCCCAGCAGTTCAGTCCCTCAGGGAGTTTGGAAGTGTCGGGAGCTTCCATGACCTTTCCTGGTACAAGTTGTTCTGGTTTCACTGGTACAATGTACTGTCTCACCCTTCACCAAAGTTACCACTTATCTGTTTAGTTCCCCCCAACTCCTCCCATTCCTCGTAACCAACAAAGATTGTTTCTTTTTGTGTGTAAACTTTTACACGAGTTATACAGTAGAGGCCTTATACAATATTTGTCCTTTTGTGATTGACTTATTTCGCTCAGCATAATGTCCTCCAGTTTTGTTCCTCTTACTCTCCTGTGCTGAGTTCCTTTTGTTTGTGAATTTTTTTCATTTCTTTTGTTTTTACGAAGACTTTATGTTTTTTGTCTTTATTTTGATGAGTAGGTTTGTTAACTATCTTTGTGGTTACCTTGAAATTTACCCTTATCTTCCTAGATTTAAACCAGTCTACTATTAACTTGGTATCGCTTGACTTCTTCTCCATTAGAAGGTTCTGTATCTACACCGTTTATTCCCTCTTTTATTGTTCTGATGCTGTTGTCATTTACAGATTAACCTCTCTGGTTCCTTTTCGTAATTCTTTTGGTTTTGCACAGTCCTTAAGAGTTCATTTCCTAGGTTGGTATCTGGCTAGTACAATCCTGTGTCCTATATTCAGCCTGTGGTCTGATATTGTTTGTTCTCAGATCGAAGGACTTCCTTTAATAAGTCTCATAAGTTTGGTTTGGTTTTTACATAGTCCCTTAATTTCTGTTTATCTGGAAATGACCTAATTTCACCATCATATTTGAATGAGATTTTTGCAGGATAGATTATTCTTTGCTGGCAGTTTTTTTCTTTCAAGGTTTTATATGTGGCATTCCATCACCTTCTTGCCTGCATGGTTTCTGCTGAATAATTCGAGCTTAGTCTTATTGTTTCTCCTCTGTATGTGACTTTTTGTTTTTCTCGAGCTGCTCTCAGGATTCTTTGTCTTTGGTTTTAGCAAGTGTGATTATGATATACCTTGGTGATTTTCTTTTGGGGTCTATCCTATATGCGGTTTGGTGAGCATCTTGGATGGTCAGTTTTTCATCTTTCATGATATTGGGGAAGTTTTCTGTCGGCAATCCTTTAATGATCCTCTCTGTGTCTTCTGTTTTCTTCCCGTTCTGGAACTCTGATCACTCGCAGATTTTTGCTTTTGATTGTATCCCACATAATTCTCAGGGTCTCTTCATTTTTCTTTGTTCTTTTTTCTGATTTTTCCTCAAACAGAGTTGTATCCAAGTGTTTGTCTTCAATTCCGCTGATCCTGTCTTCCATCGTTTCAGATCTGCTCCTCAGTCCTTCTATGACACTGTCCATTTCTGAAATCTTGTTGTTTATCTTTTGCATTTCTAATTGTTGTTTTTGTATAATTTCTAGTTGTGAATTTATTTTGGCATTTTGTTCCTGCATTATTTTCCTGAATTCTTCCATTTTTTTTGGTCTGTATTTTCCATGAATTTGTCTGCCTTTTCTGTGAATTTGTCTATTTTTTCCTCATTTTTGTCTGCTTTTTGCCTCAACTCTTGGATAATTCTGAGTATTAGAGATTTGAATTCTCTATCAGGTAGTTCTAGTGCCTTTTCTTCTACTAGAAAGCCATCTGGTGTTTTATTTTGGGCGCCTACTGGAACCATTCTGTCCTGTTTTTGTAAATGTTTTGATATTGTCTGCTGTCTTCGGGGCATTCAGTAGTTATTTTTCTCGTTTTTTTGATTGTAGATTTATTTGTTTCATCCTTTTTATTTTTTTTAAATGTGGGTACGTCTGAGCAGGTGGGCTGTGTGTCCTTTGTTGTTTGCTCGTCTGTGGGTATGATGCTTTTTGCCTCCTTCTCCAATTGGCAAGGTCATTCGCTCAAGATATGGGACAGCAGGGCAGGTCTAGCTGAAGAGGAGTTGCTGGGATGGGTTGTTTGTGGCACTTACTACAGCCACCAGAGCGGGTCGGTAATCAGTGCAGGGGAGGTTCCGGTAGGCCATGCCTGTGCTGCTTGATGGTATGATGTTAACTGCACGGTGCAGGTAAGCCGGGTAATGGGGGGAGATTGTGATGTGTGGAGCTAAGATGGGTATGGGAGAGAGGAGAGAGGAACAGGAGCCAAAAACGTACAAACAAACAAAAAAGAGTGCTAGGGGAGCTTGCTGTTGGAGTTGAGAGATGAGAGACTATGAAATGGAGAAAAAAAAGGGGAAGAAGAAGAAAAAAAACAGTGAACAAATAAAATTTAGAAAGAAAAAAGAACAGCAAAGCTCCCAGGGATCCCACCGGTGCGGCTACAAGATCTGGGGAAGTTGTTCCAAGGTGTTGAAGTACAGCCTGGCTAGGAGGTGTAGAGGTATTCAGCGCCAGGTATCCAGGGGACAGGAAGAGAAGGAAGGTATAGAGAGATGAGAAACTGACTAATGAAGAAAGACAAAAAGGGAAAAAGAGGGAAAAGAAAACAAAACAAATTAGGAAAAACAACAACAACAACAACAAGAAAATCCCCCAAAAAACGGGGGGGAAAAATCCACAAAAAAAGAAATGCCCTCAGGGATCCCTCTGCTTGTCTGTCCACGCTGAGGGAGTAGGCCCCAAGCTGCACAGCACCACCCAGTCCGTACGGGCTCCCAGCTCAAGAAAAGAAAAAGAAAACAAACAAACAAAAGCCCCAGGATCCCACCAGCGTGGCAGCACGGACCAGGAAGCAGTTCCACACTCGAACGGAGCTCCACAGCCCCTCAGGAAGAAGCAAAGATGGCGCATGGAGCCAGGTATTTGAGCAAAAGGAGGGGGAGGTGATGAGAGGTTAGGAAGAAATCAAAAGAAGTGGAAAAAAGCGACACCAGCAGCCAGCAAATGGCAGTCAGGGAGTCGGCCAGCACGGGCGGGTGGAGTCCAAACAGCTGGTGCTTCCTGGCCAAGGGACTGTGGCCGCAGGAAGCAGAGGAGGCCGAGCTGGGGTGAAGAAGGTTGGGGGGTGGGAAAGCATATATTATTGTTTACCTGTTGTTCTGTCTCCTGCTGGAAGCTCTATGAAGCTGCTTTCTCGAACCCCCTATTTGCTGGTCAGTGATAGGAGTCTAAGACGGCAGATCTGTTATGCATTAGCTGATAGGGGACCTCTCCATATATGTCTCCTTACTCTCTGTTTGCTGTCAGTTTCTTATTCCATTTGGTGCTTGGCTGAATTCTTTATCTCTTCATTTTATGTTTAGGATTTCAGGATTCGTGTTTTCTCTGTTTGGCTTAGTTTTTCAGATCTTTGCTATGGAGGGAGAGCATGGTGCTTCTGCGTAGAGCGCCATGTTGCCAGAAGTCTGATGCTGTGTTCTTATTTTTTGTTTTTCTCTTTCTGTGCATCAGTTTAAATTTATACTGAAATATCTTTGAGTTTATTATGCCTTTCCTCTGCTGTGTCCAGTCTGCTGTTAACTTGTTGAGAAACCACTGTAGAGTTCATTGTACTTGGAAAGACGAACTCATGATAATTAAACTCATAAGGACCAAGTTATTCATTTATAATGAAATATCTAAAGGTCATTTAGACTAGATACTTACATAGGCCTGACCAGTGCATTTTCTCTCAGTTGGAAAGCTGTCTAGCATGCTAAATCATCAGAAGGATACTAAAGGGTGGAATTGGAACAAGAAGAGTTAATCATACGATTCACATGTTTAATTGTATTAGTTTCTGATCAGGCAGTAAGTTGCTCTGTTCTCCATAATAGGGATAATCAATATCCTACTTTTAGGATAAAAAAAATTTATTGCAGAGAAGGATAGGAAAGTACAGAGAAACAGTGTTTTATAAAAATTTGAAGCATATTCCATTTCAGTTGGCAGTTGTAAGGTGCCGTTGAGTCGGTTCTGACTCATAGTGACCCTATGTACAGCAGAA
This sequence comes from Dugong dugon, assembly GCA_030035585.1. Classification (NCBI taxonomy): domain Eukaryota; kingdom Metazoa; phylum Chordata; class Mammalia; order Sirenia; family Dugongidae; genus Dugong; species Dugong dugon. The sequence goes on along the minus strand of CM057469.1, from coordinate 38,316,838 downwards.
TGAAATGCTGCCCGGTCCTACACCATGCCCACAGTCGTCGTTATGCTTTATCCCACTGTTGCAGCCACTGTGTTAGTCCATCTCGTTGAGAGTCTTCCTCTTTTTTGCTGACCCTGTGCTTTACCAAGCATGATGTCCCTCTCCAGGGGCTGATCCATCCTGACAACATGTCCAAAGTACGTAAGATGAAGTCTTGCCATCCTTGCTTCTAAGGAGTGTTCTGGTTGTACTTCTTCCAAGACAGATTTGTTTGTTTTTTTGGCAGTCCATGGTACACTCAGTGTTTTTCACCAGCACCACAATTCAAAGGCGTCAATTCTTTCAGTCTTCCTTATTCATTGTCTAGCTTTCGCATGCTTATGATGTGATTGAAAATACCATGGCTCGTGTACCTTAGTCTTCAAGGTGACATCTTTGCTTTTCAATACTTTAAAGAGGTCTTTTGCAGCAAATTTGCCCAATGCAATACATCTTTTGATTTCCTGACTGCTGCCTCCATGAGTGTTGATTGTGGATCCAAGTAAAATGAAATTCTTGACAGATGGCAGACGTGCTCTGAATTAGAGACAATTGACTGTGAACTAAATGGGACAAAAGTGACAGAAACTTGCTGTCTCAAGGAGCACTGTCTCTTTTTCACTCTGACTTTTTCTTAGCCCCAGTTTCCTCATCTGAAAATGAGAGAAGTAGGGTAAATGATCATTGTCATTTTGAAAATGTTAACAATTCTAGGAAGTGTTTAGAAAGTTAGCTTCTTGAGCTTCTATTTTTAGTAGTGCATTAAATGACTTGAGATTACTTTCATGTCTAAAATCTGAGATTGTTCTAAAAGGTTATATGCTACACATTATTTTAATATAATTATACTCTTCCCATTTTTAAGCATTCTCTTTTTATTCACTATCTCTTTTATGTAATTTTCTTTTATACATATAAAATTATGGTTTGCCATTTGTCTCCTTTCTTGAAGTCATTCCTTTACAGAAGATTAAACTGCAGAAGAATGTGCCATAAGCTGAATTCCTAGTATACTTAGTTGTCCCAGTTTCCCTTTGACCTTGAGACTTTGGGTGACTTTTCCCCCCAACTTTGTTCAAATTGGTTGCATTCTTGACCTGTTTACATGCTCTAATTGATAGACTGAAATGAAGTATTCAAACTTTATATTTTGAAAATAGTATACTTCCTTTGCAAATGAACTGTTTTTTATTAGCATCCTTGGCAGTATGTCCTTTTTAATATAAAGATGTGGTCTTATATTTATTATTATATTTATTTATTAAATATACATATTTATTATATTTATATTATATTTGGCTCTTTAGCCAAATAATCAGTAGATAGATAATCAGTGAAAAGAAATCCCAAGGAGGATACAGATGATCTGGGATACTTTGTCATCACTGTTGGGACACAGAGCTCTTATGATTTTGTTCTGTGTGACAGTTTAATTTACTTCTCAAGAAAATGTCTAAGGTCCATAAATGCTACTTTGTAATGCTAGAAAAAAAATTTCACGTTTTAAACTTCATGATACTGTGTTTTATAAAGTCATTCAGATGTGAAACATTAATTCAGTTGTGTTTGTTAATTGGGATATTTTACTGTGATTTTGAGTTCTTACTTGTCTTCACTTATTTGTACTTTTTTTGCCTTGATTTAAAAATTTTATTGATCTGTTATGCCTCTTATCCTTTAAAATGCAAAGATTCCCTCCTACCCCCTAGGGGTTGGACTCCGAGTGGGATGTTGTGTGGCCATGCTTTTTTGTAGTGATTTTTTTTTTTTTTTTTCAGTTTTTAACTGCCTTATCCGTATCATATGGAGCACTTGCTAAACATAGATTAGAACCTTTCCTAGACCAATAGAATCAGAATTTGTAAAATTTGGACCCTGTGTGTTTTTAACAGTTGCCCTAGATAATTTCATTGCATAGACAGATAAAAAGTTTTATTAATCTCCCTTACTTGTTTGCTTGCTTGATTTAGTATTGTTACACTGGCCATTTTTTATTCTCCCTTTGTATATGTATGTTCATAAAGATCTCATTTTTAGCTTTTAATATCCTTTTTACGTGTATTTATCAGATTCACTTGGAATCCTTTGCCTTCTTACGTGAATTTTAACAGTAAAACATAATATACTTGTATTTTTATGTCTTGATATGCAGAAAATGCCAAAGCTGATAATTATCATTTATCTGTTTTGTTTCAGTTATCAGTTTGGGTTACTTGTTCTTTTTTCTCCCTTCAACTGGATTATATTATTACTTTTTTGTTTTTAAATGTTTGATTTTGACTGAAGTCTTCTACTAGAATAAATTCTCAAATCTGTATGAGTAGGTAATAGCCAGGAATAGTAAATTTGACTGTTGAAAAGTATGGATTTCTGTTTACTGTGCCTACCCCTGCAAATGAAGTTCTTACAGGGAAAGCGATTTTAGTATCTAGGAACTCCGTTGGTTCCGCTGTGATTTTTGCCTTTATATTTTATTAGTGTGAGTGGGGAAGAGAAGTTGAGAGTCATAACAGACTTGCCACTTCCCATAAATTGATTTTTCAGCATGGTGGACGAGTTATGCAGTTGAGAACACCTGTTTTTAAAAATTAGTATGTTAGTTTTGGGGAAAATGACTTTCTTTTAAAACTGCCAGTTGGCAAGTGGTAAAACTGACTAGATAGAAGTAGTAGATTAAAGTTAAATGGATGCATGAAGTTGCTTTATACTGGTTATACTAGGATTTTAAAGAAAACTTTGAAATCAGTTATATTTTTAAAAGAACAATTATAATTTTCTATTGTAGGAATCACATGCAGCCCAACTACAGATCCTTATGGAATTCCTCAAGGTTGCAAGAAGAAATAAGAGAGAGGTATATTATTTTGTGTGTTTCACATAATTTATCATTTATTATTATTGACTGTTTCCATTTTGGAGCCCTGGTGGTACAGTGGTTAAGAGCTCGGCTGCTAACCAAAAGGTTGGCAGTTTGAATCTACCAGTCGCTCCTTGAAAACCCTATGGGGTGGTTCTACTCTGTCCTACAGGGTCACCATGAGTTGGATTTGACTCGACGGCAGCGGGTTATTTCCATTTTGTGAAATCATTTCAGGCTTAAAAAAACATTTAAAAAACATTTGAATTTGCAGAATTTTAAAGCTTTAATTTCTCTTACCTTTACAATTGATAACGTAAAAATATTTTTTTTGGCAGATGTTCTGAATAGTTTTTAGTAAGATTGAATATGATGACATCTCTGAGCTATAGAAAATAGAAAATAGAATTATAAGATGACAGACATCCCACTCTTCACCATGAGAAGAGAATTTTGGAAAGTTTAGATAATAAAGCCTTAAGTAGAGCAGGTTACATTTTTTTCTTATGAAAAAATTCATGTGGGTAAAAACCAAGTAAAAATGTAGCTACCCCTTTAGAACTTGGACAGTCTGAAGTTATGCAGGATAGCTGAAAGACAATATATTTTAACATTTTTATAGCTAGAAAGTTGCTATTCACGGTTTATAAAATTTGTCAGTCATTTCACAATTGTATAAAATATGGAAGAATCAAATAGGCAAATCCTGTGCTCTGTATAACATGCTAAAATAATTAACTTTGAAAGCCTTTTTGTCTTTAAATTCCTAACTGTCTAAAATCTCTGATATTTGTATTTGATGAGTTTTTCTAATTAGGGTACTTTTTACTCTTTAAAAAGAAAAAAATACAACTATAAAACAGAATATGTAATTATGTTCTGGGTTCTCGGCTATCTTCAATCTGTTTAAAAATAAAATGGTGTGATGTTTTTATTTTGATATTGTACCAGAACTTTACATTATCTTAATATGGTATTTCCCCTTCTTTTGATTATTATGTCTTATTTTTTGTTTTTTTCCTAACTTTATTTAGATATTCCTGGATTATGCTACTGTCTATGGCTAAATAGTCATTCTGTGATTTTTGAGTAAATTTTTTTCTTAACTTTTACTGAGGTAACAGTTGTGATTTTAATATTCTTTATCAATAAAAGCATTATTTTCATTATAAGTTTAAGACTTACCTGTGTCTTTTTTTTTTTTTTGGCTGTGAGAGGAGGTAGTGTCCAGTCATTTATTTGTCTGAATGCCCCATCACACAGTACTTCTTAAATGAAATGTCTCGGTGTTTATCTGTGTACTGAAATATTTAAGGTTTTCATTAGCCACTGAAGTTTTTTGAGTATTAATTACTGCTTCCCTAGGGGTCCGCTGATGCCTGCAACAGATTGTTAGATTTGAAATTGTCTCAGGTCATAAGGATACAGCATATAACTGTAAAAAACTGTGAGGGGTCTCAGATTTTTACCCTTTTAGCAAGTTAACCTTTCAGGAGGTAGCATATGATCAAAGACCTGTGGTACTGAAGGAAGAAGTTCAACCTGCACTGAAGGCATTGGTGAAAAACAAGGCTCCAGGAATTGACAGAATACCAACTGAGCTGTTTCAGCAAACAGATGCAGTGCTGGAAGCATTCACTCATCTATGCCAAGACATTTGGAAGACAGATACCTGGCCAGCTGACTGGAAGAGATCCATATTAGTGCTCGTTCCAAAGAAAGGTGATCCAATAGAATGCAGAAATTATTGAGCAATATCATTAGTATTACACACAAGTAAAATTTTAGTGAAAATCATTCAAAACCGCTTGTAGCAGTACACCGACAGGAAACTGCCAGAGATTCATGCCAGATTCAGAAGAGGACATGGAATGAAAGATATCATTGCTGATGTCAAATGGATCTTGGCTGAAAGCAGAGAATACCAGAAAGATATGTATTTACATATGTTTTATTGACAGCGCAAAAGCATTTGACTGTGTGGATCATAACAAATTATGGATAACATTTTGAAGAATGAGAATTCCAGAACAATTGTGCTCACACAGAACCTGTACATAGACCAAGAGGCAGTCCTTCCAACAGAAAAAGGGGATACTGTGTAGTTTAAAATCAGGAAAGCTGTGCATCAGGGTTGTATCCTTTTACCATACTTATTCAATCTGTATGCTGAGCAAATAATCCAAGAAGCTGGACTGTATGAGGAAGAACAGGACATCAAGATTGAAGGAAGACTCATTAACAATCTGCACTATGCAGATGACACAACCTTGCTTGCTGAAGGTGAAGAGGACTTGAAGCACTTATTGATGAAGATGAAAGACCACAGCCTTCAGTATGGATTACACCTCAACATAAAGAAAACAAAAATCCTCACAACTGGACCAATAAGCAACATCATGATAGACAGAGAAAAGATTGACGTTGTCAAGGATTTCATTTTACTTGGATCCACAATCAACACCCATGGAAGCAGCAGTCAAGAAATCAAATGAAGCATTGTATTGGGTAAATCTGCTGCAAAAGACATCTTTGAAGTGTTAAAAAATAAAGATGTCACTTTAAGGATTAAGTTTTGCCTGACCCAAGCCATGGTGTTTTCAATTGCTTCATGCATGTGAAAGCTGGACAATTAATAAGGAAGACCAAAGAAGAATTGTTGCCTTTGAATTATGGTGTTGGCAAAGAATATTGAATAGACCATGGACTGCCCAGAGGAACGGACAAGTCTACCTTGAAAGAAGTACAGCCAGAATGCTCCTTAGAAGCAAGGATGGCAAGACTTGGTCTCACATACTTTGGACATGTTATCAGGAGAGACCAGTTCCTGGAGAAGGACATCATGCTTGGTAAAGTAGAAGGTCAGCCAAACAGAGGAAAACCTTCAACGAGATAGATTGACACAGTGGCTGCCACAATGGGCTCAAGCATAACAACAGTTGTGAGGATAGCATAGGGCCAGGCAGTGTTTTGTTTTGTTGTACATAGGGTCGGTATGAGTCGGAACTGACTCAGCGGCACCTAAGAACAACAGCAGCAAGTTAAGAAGTTACCCTGCCACAGTTTCATAGATGCTGGCAGAAGACATGAGACTCCCATGTCAGAGATGAAGCGTGTTGTTGTTATGGCGCAGCTGACAGCATCAATTTAGCTGACATTTGCATCAGTTCCCCATGTCAGTCAAATCCCAAGAAGGTGATACGGACCTGGGTAGATGCTGCATACACAATGGATTTGTGACACAGCTGAGAAATCCTGATGTTAGGAAACCCTGATCTTTTAAAGGAGGCTGCTAGCAAAACTGTCCAAAATAATGCCTATTTTTATTATACTGGTCAGAAAACAATTCTTTCCTCTGCCTTGCCAGGCTGTTCACTATACAGACATCCTTCAGAAAGTAATCCAAAACAAAATCTATCACAAGATGTGCAGAAACATGAGCAATACAGTGGAGGATTGTTTCCCAGCAGTAACTCTTCCTTTTCATCCTAATTTGTCCCCTCTCTGATATAGCGACTGGTGCCCTCCAAGCACACCTTCTTCTAGGGTACTGCCATTTATCACATAGTATCAGCATTTCTATATTTTTGTTATTAAACGCCTGAGTGAATTAATTATGCTGTATTATTTTCAGCTTGACTTACTTGAATCTAGTATAATCCTTTTGATTTTGCTCCTTGGATCGTATTTTCTTCTAGTACACAATTTAACCAAGAAACGTACTAGCTCCAAATACTTCTGGATGTTGGTGCCTCTTGCAGGTATTATATACACTGTCATTAATATGTTTTGGGTTTCCTGTTTTTAATGTACCCATGACTGGGTGATGTTATTTGAGTATTTCAGTTTTAATTACACAACGAACTTTATGTAGCTAGGTTAACAAACTTTTAATAGACATAAACATTTGAAGCATTTATCCATTACTCTGTCCTGTAGGGTTGTTATGGGAGCCCTGGTGGCACAGTGGTTAAGAACTTGGCTGCTAACCAAAAGGTCAGCAGTTTGAATCCACCAGCCGCTCCTTGGAAACCCTGTGGGGCAGTTCTACTCTGTCGCATAGGGTTGCTGTGAGTCGGAATTGGCTCGACGGTAATGGGTTGGGTTTGGTTTTAGGTTGATTAAGTTTCATAAATTTCTCTGTGATTGGAATTGGGTACAGTAGTGATTTGTAATCTATAATAGACTTTAGAAAATGTAATTGATTAATACTTCATACTTTACTGCAGACAGTGGTTATATCTTCTTGTGTGTATTATAAAGTATGCTTGCATGTTTAATGCTAAAAATGAATATACTTGTAAAGATCTTACCTACTGTCGAATAGTTTATGCTTGAACTCATTTAAGTAAAATACAGAATGCCCAGGAGGCAGAGTGCTACTTTTTAATTTGTTTACCTAAGAGTAACGTTCAGACTTTGAAAATTAACTTTGTGAATTCATAATTAACTCTTAATTGAGATTATGATGAGTGTTGGTTTAGTCACTGATATACCAGTTAAAAAAGTTAAATCTGCTTTTCAGATTTAATCTACGTATTACTCCAGTGTCATATCTGGGTAGTACTTTAGGGTTATTAGAATTCTACAATTATTTTTCATTTTTGATTTTTTTTCCCTAATGACTCTTTAATGAAATGTATATGCCTGGCACATATAGGCATTTTCATTAGTAATCTATTGTTGTGAAATAAATAACTCTGAGACTTAAAAACACCAAACATTTGATATCTCAGTTTCTGTGGGTCAGGAATGTTGTAACAGTGCATACAGCTGGGTGCCTACTCAGGGTTTCTACAAGAGAGGAGTTGGCCTGGGTCACAGTCATCTCAAGATTTGACTTGGGTAGGAACCCTTCCAGGCTCACACATTGGGTGCTGGATGGAATTACCAGTTTCTTGACACGTGGACCTCTCCGTAGGATAGGTCACAACATGGCAGCTGGCTTCCCTGGGAGTGAGTGAGTGAGAAAGCAGAAGAGGGTGTTGAAGACAAAAGTCACAGACTTTTTCTAATTTAACTTTGAAAGTGACATTTCAACACTTTTTCTGTTTGTTGGAAGCAAATCATTAGGCCTAGGCCACATGCAAGAAAAGAAATTACGCAAGAGAGTGAGTACTAGAAGGTGAGGATCATAGGAGGCCACCTTAGAGGCTGCCTACCATACCATTTAGCAGCCCTGGTGGTGCAGTGGTTAAGTGCTTGACTCCTAACCAAAAGATTGGTAGTTTGAACCTACCAGCTGCTCTGCAGGAGAAAGATGGGGCAGTCTGCCTCTGTGAAGATTACAGCCTTGGAAACCGTTTGAGGAAATTCTACCGTCTTATATGGACTCTATAATAATCGGAATTGACTGCATGGCACTGGGTTACTATACCATTTAATAAATAACAGTATTGAACATGTTAGTCTTCTGTCATGGCTAGATTGAACAAAAGGGCTTTGGGTTCCACGTAAAAGCCAATATTTCCTTATACTATGTTTGATTACATTTTGAAATATGTTCCTGGATATTTTTGGTTCCTGTTTTATTTACTGTAATAGGACAGTTATGATGAGTCTTGGTTTTCTTTCAGTTTTATTTGGAATTTTAATAAATGGAATTTTAAAGTATTTTTTAATATGAAATGAAAAGCATAAAAAAGCACATAAAACAAACCGTTTAAGGAACTACAGTAGAGTGACCATCCACGTAACCACCATCCTGATTGCTAGGACTCCCAAAGTTCCCTGCTTACCCCTTCCAGATAACACCCTCCCCTCTTTGCCCATTAGGTAATCACTATCCTAATAGTTGTCATAATCATTTCTTTGCTTTCCCTTATTGTTTTGCTAGCTAAGTATTTTATTTATTTATTTATTTTTGAGCTTTATATAAATGTACTTGTGTCATGTGCTTTTATTCCTGTCTTTTTTTGGGTCAACGTTAAGATTCACCCACATTGTTTGTATGGCTGTAGTTTATTAATTTTTGTTGCTGTATAGTATTCCATTATGTGAATATACCCCTTCTAAAAAAAATCTTTTTTTATTGTACTTTAGGTGAAGGTTTATAGAACAAATACTTTCTCATTAAACAGTCATTACACGTATTGTTTTATGACATTGGTTAACAACCCCACGACATGTCAACACGCTCCCTTCTCGGCCTTGGAGGACCTTTTTTTTTTTCCTGGTGAAAATATACATAGCCAAAGATAAACCATTTCAAAAATTTCTACATGTGCAATTCAGTGACGTCAGTTACATTCTTCCAGTTGTGCTGCTATTCTCACTTTAGATGAAGGTTTACAGAACAAAATAGTTTCTCATTAAACAGTTAGTACACATATTGCCCTATGACAATGGTTAAGAACCCCACTACATGTCAACACTGTCCTTACTCAACCTTGGGTTCCCTATCACCAGCTTTCCTGTCCTCTTCTGCCTTCTAGTCCTTGTCCCTGGACTGCTGTGCTCATTAGTCCCGTTTTGTTTTATGGGGCTGTCCAATCCCTAGCTGTATGGTGAACCTCGGGAGTGACTTCACCACTGAGCTGAAAGGGTGTCTGGGGGCCGTACTCTCGGGGTTTTTCCAGTCTTTGTCAGGCAGTAAATCTGGTCTTTTTTTTGTGTGTTAGAATTTTGTTCTACATCCTTCTTCAACTCTGTCCAGAACCCTCTGTTGGGATACCGGTCAGAGCAGTCAGTGGTGGTAGCCGGGCACCATCTAGCTGTACTGGATGCAGTCTGGTGGAGGCCTTGGTGAATATATCCCATTTTTGTTGTTGATGGACATTTGGATTGTTTTTAGTTTTGGATTATTTACAAACAATGCAACTGTTGTTCTTATGGAGCCTTGGTGGAACAGTGTGTATTAGCATGAATATCAGATATGTGTCTAGAATTAGAATTGATGAGTCCCAGGGCCCCAGGATATGTATATTGTCAAATTTTATAATTTCAAACTTTTCCTAAGCGATTATATTATTTACCCCTACTGGCAGTATGAGTGTTCCTGTTGCACTCCCAATACACCCTATGAATATACTTTTTTTCCAGGTTAGCCAACCTTGGGGTATGTATTGCTATCTCACTGTGGTTTTAATTTGCATTTCTCTGATGACTAATGAGGTTGAGCACTTGGTACTACGTTTATTGGTCATTTGCGTGTTCTTTTTTGTGAAGTACCTGTTTCAGGCTTTTGTGCATTTTTCTATCTGGTTGATTTTGTTAATGATTTGTTGATCAGATTCTAGATGTAAATCCTGGAAGTATTTTCCCTGTTATAATTAGTGTCTTTTGGGTCAGGTTAAGAGATTGTCTCCACCTGAGATCATGAAGACATTTTCCTATGCTATCTGCTAGAACATTATTCTTTTATCTTTCACATTTAGATCTATAATCTACTTGGGAATTTTTTTTGTATATAAGGAACAGGGATCTTTTCATATGGATACTCAGTTTTCCAAGCATCCCTTATTAAAAAAATCCATCTTTTTCTCATTGCTCTAAAGTGCCACCTTTGTCATGCATCAATTTTCAGTATACACGTGGGTCTATTTCTAGGCTCTCTCTTCAGCTCCACTGGTCTGTTTTGTCTGTCCTTGTAGCAGTACAACATCGTATTAAATACTAAAGCTTTAAAGTAAGTTACTGTTCTTCAGGAAAGTCTCAGCTATTCATGGCTCTTTGTATTTTTATATAAATTTTAGAATCAGCTGCTACATTTCCACAGTAAATCTGCTGTGATTTTTACTAAGATTGCTTTGACTCTACAGAACAACTTAGGAGAATACATCTTACAATATTGATTCTTCTAATCCATGATCATGGTATTTTTCTCTATATATTTAGGTTTTTAAAAATATTCCTTAATTTTTTATAATATTTTTCTGTGTATGATTCTTACACATCTTAATTTTAGGTTTATTCTTAGCTCTTCAGTAATTTTTCACGCTGTTATAAATGATGTCTCTGTCTTTAAATTTAGTTTCTTACTGTTGCTGGTATAGAAAATACAGTTTTTTCTATATAAAGATTTTTTTTTTTGTATCCATCAACCTTGTTAAATTCTCATTAATTCTGATAATTTATTTGTAGACTCATTTATGTTTTCTGTGTATGCATCACCATCTGCAGATAATAACAGTTTAGTTTCTTAAACCTTTATGATCCTTAGATCTTTTTTTTTTTTTCCTTGTCTTACTCTGCTGGCTAGGATTTCCGGTACAATGATGAATAGAAGTGGTGATAGCTGGGCATCCTAGTCTTGATGCTGATCTCAAAGGGAAAGCTTTCGACATGTCACCATTAGGTATGATGTTTTCTGTAGGTACTTTTTATTGTTCACGGAAGTGTATTTTTTCTCCTGATACCCTAAGAAGATTTTTTTTCTTTAATAATGAAAGAAGATTGAGCATTCTCCAAAATTTTTGTGCATATGAAATGATAAGATTTTTCTTTTTCATTCAGTTAACATGAATAATTACATTGGTTTAACATTAGAAAGTCAATCAGCTTTGTACCTAGGGTGACCAGCCATCCTGATTTGCCTAGCACTGTCCTAATGTTAGCACTGGAAGTCCTCTCTCCCAGGAAACTCCAGCGAGATGGTTGGTCACCATGCTTGCATCCCTTGTATAAACCAAACTTAATTATGATATAGTATCCTCTTTTATATTGGTAGGTTTGGTTTGCTAATGTTTTGTTAAGGATTTTTACGCCTGTGTTTGTAAGTGAGATTGTCCTATAATTTTCTTCTTACACTGATCTTGTCCTGCTTTGCTATGAAAAGACTATGTTATGTTAGCTTTTTCAGATGAGCTGGTGAATATACCATCTTTTTCTGTTCTCTGGAAGAGTTTGTGGAGTCATTTTGGGTGGATGTTTAAAGATCATTTTAGAGAAGCTGTCTGGACCTGTGGTTTGTTTGCGGAAAGTTTTAACTAATTGATTCAGTTACTCGAACAGTTATATGCATATTCAGGTTTTTGTTTTTAATATTTCTTTTGTTATGTACTTTTTCTATGAGTTGTCTTTTTCAGCTAGCCCCTTCAATTTTTAATGCCCCTGGGGTTTTTATAGCGGTGGCTTGTCTTTCATTCTTGACACTGCTTATTGTTGTGTGACTTTTTTCTTTCTTTCTTTTTTTTTTTCTTGATCAATTCTTGCTAGGGATGTATCAATTTTATGAGTCCTGTCTAGCAGCTGACTTTTGGCTTTGTTGATCCTCTCTATTGTATGTTTGCTTTCCATTTTATTAATGTATGCTCTCTATTGTTTCCACTCTTCTGCTTTTTTTTGGTTTTGTTTTGTTTGTTTTCTAATTTGTGAATCTTGATGTATATATTATAATTCAGACTATTTTTTTCAAATACTGTTCTGCCCAGTGTTTAGAAAAGTGCCTAGGCTTGGTAAAGATTTGAATGAATAAATTGTCAGATTATCAATTATACATATACTGCCACAGAAAAGAAGGTGCTAATGCTAATAAACCTAAGAAAAGCTGTTCACCCTTACCAGTCATTAAAGAAATGCAAGTTAAAACTATAAGGTAGTGTTTTCAAGGGGTGGTATTTCATAGTGGTTAATAGCATGAATTTTGGAGCGAGAAAGCTGCCTTGATTTGAATTCCAGTTCTACCACTTACTAGCTGAATGATCTTGCAAAAGATCATTAACCTTTCTGTCCTTCGTTTGGAAAACCCTGGTGGCATAGAGGTTAAGTGCAATGGCTGCTTGCCAAAAGGTCAAGCAGTTGAAATCCACCAGGCGCTCCTTGGAAACTCTATGAGGCAGTTCTACTCTGTCCTTTAGGGTCGCTGTGAGTCGGAATCCACTCGACGGCAACAGGTTTGGTTTTTTGGTTTTTGGTGCCTTGTTTTCCTAGTATGTAATAGTACCTATTTCATACCTGACAATAAGCATTATATAAGTATACATTGCTGTTGTTTTAAATTTTAAAAATTGCTTCAACATATCTGGTTAGAGTAAGACAGCCATTTATGCATCCTGGTGATGGAAATTTAAATTGTAGTGTTTCTGGAAAGGAATTTTGTGTTATATAGTGAAGGCTTTGTAGTTCTTTATTTCTTTTGATTGAATAATTCCATTTTTAATAATCTCTTAATAAAATCTGAAGTGCTGACTGATTTATGTTCCAGAATCATTGATGATAATTTAGAAACAACTTAAATCTCCAGCAAGAGGGGAGTGGTTAAATAAATTTTTGAATGCTATTCAACAATTAAAGTATCTGCATTTAAATGGCCTGGAAGGTGATTATGATGCAACAGGCAAGATATAAAATATAAAACATCTTAAGTATATTTTTAAAATCCATAAGAAGGAAATATTAAGATACTAATTTGTGATTGCTTTTGATTAACTCTCAAAGGATTTAACCTCTGAAACTATTTTTGATTTATAAAATGAGTAACAACTGACATGCTGATATTTTTTGTTGTTTTTGAGAATTAAATAAAATATAAAAGTTCTTTGGATACCATGTGTTTCTATTAAGTCACTTCTTGTCATTGTTCATGTTTCATATTTTTATTATAAAATCAGTCCCTTTTGTAGTTACATTGTGCTGCCTTAAAGATTAGGGCTCCGCATTTAAATTTTTGACACTGGACCTTCTAGTGCTTTTTTGTCTGTGGTTTTTCATTCCTACAGTTTACCGTTAGTACCCCATTTTCTAGAAATTGTTTTCCAAATGTAAATTTATTTTATGATTGTGATGATGCTAATATGGTTTGGTTTAGGCTTTTTTTTTTTTCCCTCTCTCTTTTAACTACAGCAACTGGAACAGATCCAGAAGGAGTTAAGTGTTCTGGAAGAGGATATTAAAAGAGTGGAAGTAAGAAATCAAGACATTGTTGCAACTCTAGCAATTTTTAATTTTCTTGAAATTGTCACTTTAAGTTGCTGCATTAAATTTATGAGATTGGCCTTGCTTCTGAAGAAAGTAACAGATGTTACTTTAATTTTGAGACTGCATTTTTGTAGAAAAAGCATTCTGAACGCTTTCTTGGTGATAAAATGTAGGTTTTTTTTAAAACAGTATTTTATTGCCATAATTTTTCTTGACTAGATTGAAAAAAAAAATAACTTTTTTTTTTTGGAGTTTCATTACATTAACTCAAATCAGTTCCTACCAAAACCTTCAGTTATTACCATTAACATGATTTGTGGCTATTCCATTTTTTTATTAATTAAATAATTTTTACCTATCCTGTACATTACTAAGTGCTAAGATAAATTTAAAAAGAGCTATGAGAATATGTACCAGTATTCTAGTAGTTTATAGTATAATGTAGTTTACTCACAGAAATTCATGGGAGGATCCTTGGGAAGCTCACAGGATATTATGACATGAGTTTAGTGCCTTCAGCTATATTTAATTTTAGTATGTGTTTTTAATTATTCACATGTTATAATTTTCTCTTGCTGATATGTAGAACATGTTAAATGACATCGTATTTTATATGTAGTGGAGGTTCAGTATCCCATGTGGCATTCCTAACTTTGTTACTACTGTATTTATGTCACTTGCTTGGCCATATGATTGAGCTGATTTTTGATTAGCCAGAAATAATCCTCCCTGATTAAGCATCTTTGGTAGTATTTTAAAATTTACTGTGTTTCTGTTAATCAAAATGTAGTTCATATAAAAGGAGGTTAGTTGTCAGTTTGATTCACAGGCATGATTTATGCAGTAATAGTTTATTGGGGGGCTTCTTTTGGGTTAATAACAAAAAGTTAGAATTTAAGTAATTATTAAGCAAAGTTAATATTTGAATCAGAGTAGTGTTAACTTTTCTTTATGTTTGTAAAGGATATTTTTAAGTTAGAGAATGACATGACATGTCCTCTGGTTTTTTTTTTTTTGTGTGTGTTTTAAAGAGTTGTACAGGATGATCCAGTTATCATTCTGTCATATTTATCTTAATATTTAGCAATGACTATCCTGGCTTAGTGATAAGGAAAAAAAAAAAAAAAAGCCATGACTAACTTTAATTTCCTGGCTTTATAGTCCACTGTTATATAATCTACCGTACATTTTGTTTAAAATATTTACATTTCATTTGTCTTTTTGTGCTTTTGATGACTTCATTAGTGATGAACAATTTTTATTAAACACCTTCTAGAGACATGGAGTAAGAATTTGTACCATTCAAAAGTCTTGTCTGTTAACTTTTCAGATATCCTTTCTTTTATACTCTATAGAGAGGAAGACTTGAGAAATTTGAATGTTGAAACAAAAACGGGATTGATGAAAACGTAGGATTAAAGGAATATAATGTCATATCTCTTTTTGAGGTACATAGCTTCTGTATGGAGTATCTTCTATAACTCAAAGTATTTGTGCTTTCAGGAAATGAGCGGTTTATACTCTCCTGTCAGTGAGGATAGCACAGTGCCTCAATTTGAAGCTCCCTCTCCATCACACAGGTACAAAGCTTCAAACTTATAATTGCTTAGGATTTATGTTATGAAGTGCACCTATGGTACTCTTCTTTAGGAGCCTTTTCCATGCAGTGTACAAAACCCCAGAGAAATTACTTTTGATCATGACCTAGAAATGAGATTAAATGGTCCATCTGTTTTTTTTTTTTTTTTTTTTTTAATGCTTTGAATTTTCATGTCAGGAGCAGTTAGTGAGTGGAATATTATAATATTAGGAATGCACAGTTGGATTAAAATTAGGTGAATTTCTTGAAATTATGGTAGCTTTAAGTATCTTGTGGATGGATTAAAGTCAGATAATATAAATCTGTAATTTGAGGCAATAAAATGGTAATGTCAGGGAAAAATGTGATAAAGGAAAACCCTAGATTTAAAATGAGGGCATTAGACAGATCTCTTAATTTAAATCTTGGTTTTGTTTTTTTTATAACTCCTCATACTTACTCTATTATTAATTAAGTCTTCCCTTCTGTATCTCCTGTTACAGCAGGGAGTATGTGTGGGTCATTTAGTACTTGTTGAAAACAGCAAATATCTTTGATTACTTCTAGGTCTAAAACTCTCTTTTATGATATGTGTATCACCTAAATTTTGAGTTTTGTACTTTTATGCTTGACATGTTCAAGGTAAGAATGATTTTACATGAAGTCATTTGTTTTTAACTTGCCAGTCAGTTTAGGATAAGGGTTCATTGGAACCTCTTCAGACAGTTTTAAAATAGCATGTGATTATCAGGCAGCCCAATGCCAGTACAAGAGATAACATAGCCTTCAGAACTAGTATCAGTTCAGCAAAGCTGTTATGATCTAGTTGGTATGCTGTGTGAGGGAGGGCGGAGGGAGGATCTAGTAAAGAGTATTCCTGGGAATCTTGGTATTTTCCCCATCAGCCATGGTATGGAGAATTCTTGTGAGTTCTCCTTGATTCTGGGGTCACTTTAGCAGTGTAATTCAGCTTGTTTTTCTTCATTTTTTTTTTTTTTTGAAACAAGAATGACTAGATCTGTGAGGTATTGTTATCTTTAAATCTCACGTTCACTTTGTGATATATATGGGATCTTTGTCAATGGAATATTTATTAGTGAGTGTAGGGAAGTATAAGACAAAAAAATTTACTGATAAAGTGAGAGTTACTATTGTCATACCTCTCTGTTTATCAGTAGCATTTCTTTCTATCTATGTATGTCATCCAGGTCTTTATTACTCAGACTCTTACTGATTGTTAGATTTTATAAATGTATGTCAGTGTGGTACATTCATATAATTGCACTGTTTATTGAATGGAAACCTTGGTGGCATAGTGGTTAAGGGCTACAGCTACTAACCAAAAGGTCATCAGTTCGAATCCACCAGGTGCTTCTTGGACACCCTATGGGACAGTTTTACTCTGTCCTGTAGGGTTGCTATGAGTTGGAATCGACTTGACAGCAACGGGTTTGGTTTTTGTTTGTTTGTTTATTTATTGAATGCCTGTGATGTGCTAGGTACTGTTCTAGGTGTTGAAACTAGTTGTGAAAAATCTGACAAAGTTTTTACCCTCGGGGAGCTTACCTTTTGGGGAGTGGGCATTAAGGTTGGAGAGACATTAAACAAGAAAATGTATAACATAGTAGTGGTACATAATATATAAATAGTATTAGTAGGAAGAATGCTATGCAAATGGTTTTGCAAGGGGAAGCTTTTTTAGTTTGGATAGTTAGACTTCTCCAAACCAAAAACCCATTGCTGTCGAGTCAATTCTGACTCATAGCGACCCTATAGGACAGAGTAGAATTGCCCTCATAGGGTTTCCAAGGAGCGGCTGATGGATTCGAACTGCTGACCTTTTTGGTTAAGAGCCAAGTTGTTAACCACTGTGCAACCAGGGCTTCTCCAAGGTAGTAATACTTAAGCTGACACATGAATGGAGTGAAGAGTGTATATGATGGAAAGTCATTGGAGAGTTTTGAGCAGGATCCAATTTAGATTTTAAAATGTTTATTTGGGTTCCCGTGGAAAAACACCAAGTTTCCCAGGAATAACTCCTTAACTAGAACATCTCTCACCCCTCCCCTAATTGGCGTACCAAATAGAGAAGATACTATCTCTGTGTCTCTCCTACCCCTCACTCCTACCCCTGTGCTATTGGAAGCAGGTAGAAAAGTTAGGAAGCTATTGCAACAGTCCGAAAAAACCCAGCCCATTGCTGTTGAGTCAATTCCAACTCATAGTGACCCTATAGGACAGAGTTGAACTGCCCCATAGGGTTTCCAAGGAGCACCTGGTGGATTTGAACTGCCGACTTTTTGGTTAGCAGCCGTAGCTCTTAACACTATGCCACCAGGATTAGAGAGGAAATGATGGCTTTTGGATTAGGATTTTATTGATGGAAGAGGTGAGAAGTGGTTGTATTATAAAATAAAGCAGCAGATTGTAAAAAATATAGGATTTCATGACATATGTGAAAATGTTGGAGACGTTAGTGATAAATTACTTAATAGCTTAGTATAACCTGGTCTTATTCTTTTATGGTTAGCTATAAACGTGGTGTGATGAGAAATGTTGGTGTATATATGTATTTAAATTTTATTGTGGTAAAATATATGTAATAAAAGTTTACCACTTTAACCATTTTTAAGTAAAATGCAGTGACATGAATTACATTCTCCATGACATTGGGATTTTTTTTTCCCCTTAGTCTTTAAATTCTCTTCAAAGCCATTACCAGTAGCTTTCCTTTAAATTTTTAAATTCTTTTCATTGATGTGATTTCTGTGTTAGAAGTAATTGTTTCATAATTGCTTTATTGTTTGTCTTTAAACTAAGCAGATATTTCAGAATTGTCAGTTTTTAGTCTCTTTGTGTCTTCTGAACTTTAAAGAACTTAGTTTGAAGATAATTTATTACTTGAAGTTTTGCTGGATATGCTTTGATATGATCCATGTAGTCACTGGAGTTACATTGGGAGAATAACTTTTATTTTCCTAAAATAAATTGGTAAATCAGTACAAATAGTAAATAACATTTTCTGATCTGGAATCTCTCATCCTTTCAAATGCTTTTACTGATAAGAGATTTGCTATTGATCATAAATTCATTTTTTAAAAAGAAACATGCATAAATTTAATTCTAAAGTGCTTACTAAAATTTTCTGTGGTGGTGGAATCCAAAACCAAACCCACTGCTGTCGAATCGATTCCGACTCTTAGCAGTAGATAAAATATATAGGTAAGAGTTTTATGTAAGACACTTTTGCTTTTATTTAACTCTTCTGTCAGACATTTTTGGATTTACCTTTTGTTTCTGTCATCTTGGTGAAAGTCCAGATGAATCTGAGTATAGGTATAATAGAAGGGAAAAGCAAGTGGTCACTTTATGGATACTCCAAACCAAAACCAAACCTGTTGCTGTTGCATCGATTCTGACTCATAGCGATCCTGTAGGACAGAATAGAACTGCCCAATAGGGTTGCCAGGGAGCACCTGGTGGATTCGAACTGCCGACCTTTTGGTTAGCAGCCATAGTTCTTAACCACTAAGCCACCAGGGTTTCCTTGTGGATACTAGGAAGCTTTAACTGTTGCGGTGGTTATAGTTGTGTGCCCACTTGGCTGAGCCATGATCCTCAGTGGTTTGGCAGTTATGATGTAGTAGGCGGCTTTTTTAATGATGTAATCAACTCCATGATGAGATCTGATATAATTTGATCACCTCCATGATGAGATCTGTTGTGAGCAGCCCATCTGCTGAAAGGGAATTTCCTTAGGGGTGTGACCTGCATCCAGTAGATGTAGACTCTCTGGCAAGGCTCACTGGCTTTTGCTTGCTGTGGATCCTGCAGCTGGCTCCTGTCCATCTGACCTCCAGTTCTTGGAACTTGAGCTAGCAGCTTACCTGCTGTCTTACCTGCCAATCTTGGGATTCATGGGAGCCTGTGAGTCAGAGGCCTCCTGTCTGACATTTCCATCTTGAATTCACCAATACCTGCGGCTACGTGAGTCAGGAAAAGCCTCTAGCCTGACCCATCAACTTGGGATGTTCCAGCCCCTACAGCCACACGAGCCATTTCCTTCATATAAATCTCTATATATACACTGCACTGGTTTTGCTTCTGTAGAAAACCCAACCTAAGACAACTGTTGTTACAAACACATATGTAGGATAGTCATTTAATATTCTGTGAAGTTGTATACTTTATAATTTGACTGAGTAAACTAATGAAAACCAAAGAACTTGATATTGCATAAAGGCTTTAGGACTAGATTAAGCAAATTCTTTAGCTCATCCACATGGCTCTATCCAATTATACTTACCTGCAGGCATTTAAAAGAAAAAACAAGTGCACAAAGTCACTGTACCAAAAAGAATTGGTCGCTAGTCAACCATTTCAGGAGGCAGCATATGATCAGAATTGCTGATACTGAAGAAATTCAAACTGTGCTGAAGGCATTGGCAAAAAACAAGGCTTCAGGAATTGACAGAGTACCAAATGAGATGCTTCAGTAAACAAATGCAGTGCTGGAAGTGCTTACTCTCTTATGTGAAGAAATCTGTTCCTGTTCCAAGAAAGGCCTTCAAACAGAATGTGGAAATTATTGAATAAAATCATTAATATCACATGCTAGCAAAATTTTGCTGAAGATAATTATAAAACGGTTACACCCATACTTTGACAGGGAACTGCCAGAAGTTCAAGCTGGATTCAGAAGAGGATGTAGAGCAAAGGTTATCAGATGAATCTTGCCTGAAAACAGAGAATATCAGAAAGATGTTTTAAAAACCAAGCTCGTTGCCATCGAGTCAACTCCGACTCATAGCAAGATGTTTACCTATGTTTTATCAACTACATGAAGGCACTCGACTATGTGGATCATAACAAATTATGGATAATGTTATGACAAATGGGAATTCTGGAACACTTAATTAAAAGATGTTTTAAAAACCAAGCTCGTTGCCATCGAGTCAGTTCCGACTCATAGCAAGATGTTTACCTATGTTTTATCAGCTACATGAAGGCACTCGACTATGTGGATCATAACAAATTATGGATAATGTTATGACAAATGGGAATTCTGGAACACTTAATTATGCCCATGTGGAACCTGTATGTGGATCAAGAGGCAGTCATTTGAACAGAGCAAGGGCATACTGTGTAGTTCAAAATTGGAAAAGGTATGCAGCAGGGTTGTATCCTTTCACCTTACTTAATCTGTATGCTGAACAAATAATCTCTGAAGCTGAACTATATGAAGAATATGGCACCAGGACAGGCGGAAGACTCATTAACAGCCTATGAGATGCAGATGACACAGCCTTTCTTGCCAAAAGTGAAGACAGCTTGAAGCACTTACTGATGAAGGTCAAAGATTACAGCCTTCAATAAGGATTACACCTGTGTGGGTGGGTGGGTGGGTGTGTGTGTGTGTGTGTGTGTGTGTGTGTGTGTGTGTGTGTGTGTGTGTGTGTGTGTGTGTGTGTGTGTATTTGTATTTAAATCCTCACAACTGGACCAATAAACAGCATCATGGTAAATGGTGAAGACATTGAAATTGTCAAGCATTTTATACTTCTTAGATCAATAATCAATACCTGTAGAAGCAACAGTCAAGAAATCAAATGACATATGTGCTGGGTAAGGATCAGCATGAATCTAATCCCAGTTGCCCCCTGCAACACACTCTCTCTCTGACCCTAGCCACCGGAGCTAGGTTAGAGGTCACAAGTTAAAAGAACACCATCCGTCAGACTGCCAGATAGGTAGATGTCAGCCATAAGTTTGGGGAGTGCATACAACACCCCAACCTTGTCACATGCTGGTACCAGTTCAGGGCTAGTTTTCTGTTACTATTTCAAGATGCCAGTCGTAAGCTTGGGAGTCCACACAACGCCCTTACTTTCTGACCTGTTGTCTCCCATTGCCCCTTTGGATTTGTTAATTCACTGGAACCGCTCACAGAATCATGGAGAGTATACCATGGTTATGACTACAAATTTATTATAGCCAGAAGGGATACAAATGAAGGGACTCATAGGGCGAGGTCTCAGAGGGTTCCCAGCATTGAGCTTAACACATCCAAGGGATTCACTCCCTTCCCGAGAGTGTGTGTTCTCAGCAACCAGGAAGCTCTCTGAACCCTAGTGTTCCAGGCTTTTGTCAGCCAATCCTTATGATAAACTAAATCATGCCTCCTGAGGCTAGTTGATATTTGTTGCCCAGGTGAATGTTTTTGGTCTGGCCAGCCCCCACTTGCCAGCACAAATTCTCAGGTATGGCCTGGAAGTCCCAGACCAAGGCACCCCAATTACTCCAATGATTATTTCTCCAGAGCCAAGGACAGAGTCCATCTTACTTGCTTTAAAGTAGGTACTCTACCCCACAGTATTGCATCAGGCAAATTTGCTGCAAAAGACCTCCTTTAAGTTCTGAAATGCAAAGATGTTACTTTGGTGACTCATGTGGCACCTTACCCAAGCCATGATCTTTTCATTCACCTCAATGTATGTGAAAGCTGGACAATGAAAAAGGAAGATCAAAGGAGAATTGATGCATATTTGAATTGTGGTGTTGGTGAAGAATATGCCTTGGACTGCCAGAAGAATGAACAAATCAGTCTTGGGGGAAGTACAGCCAGAACGCTCCTTAGAAGCAAGATGGCGAGACTTCCTCTTGCTTATTTTGGACACATTATCAGGAGAGATCAATCATTAGAAAAGGACTCATGCCTGGTAAAGTGGAGGATTAGCTGCAATAAGGGGCTCAAAGGTACAAATATGAGTATGGTGCAGGACTAGGCAATGTTTCATTCTGTTATACATATGGTTGCCATGAGCTGGAGTGGACTTGATGGCAAGTAACAAGAATAACAGATATCAGCATGTGTGTGTGCAGGGAGAAGGGAGAGTGGGCATGAGTCTTTGGTGTGGTGAATAGAGAGGGACCCAACTTCCTTATTCTTACATATTGGATTTTTGGCTGGATGTGGTACCTGGCTAATGTTGTGTTAATGTCTCCTTCTTCACATGTTTATGCTGAAGTTCTTGATTCTTGTCGACAGTTATTGTTCAATTGCTTTATTTTACTTGGGAAGATAACTTTTTTACAGTGTAGGAATTGAAATGTTTTATGGTCAAGTTTAATCTGTACAAACTTACACTAATTTGTGTATTTTAAGCAGACATTCCTGCAAAACTAAAGTTTTCTATATAACTTCATGTTCCTTATCCAAGAGGAGAGATTGTAACAATACAGAAAAGTCTCCATACACAGGCTAACACCTTTCTTTTCCATGTCTCAAAGATGAGTGATTACAAACAGATTTAAGAAAATCTGCTACATTTGCATTGAGGACTTTTGAACATAAATAATGTTTTGCTGTATTTTAATGAAGTTTATATATGGTGTCAGACAAGTATTAAAACCAATTGATTATTCTATTGCTAGGTGTTATAAGGGCTACTTGTCTTAACTCTGACCCTATTATACCACGCAGAGGAGTTGAACTCTTGATGCCATGGGTAGTGGAGGCCATTGAAGAATCTTAAGGAATTTTAAACTTGTGCTAAAACAGAAAAGAAACTTACTTGGCAACAATATAGAGGGTACTCTTCATGTATCTGTAATTTCTCATTAAAATTAATAGGTAATAGAAATGTAGCATGTTACGAAAACATTTCTTGGATCAGCGTGGTTCCCTTTGTTTAGAATATTTGAAGAATTCTTCAGTCACTCAGCCAGTATTTGGTGAGTACAAGGCATGTATAAAGTGCAGTTTTAGGCCCTGGAGATACATTTGTGAGTATGACAGACGCCAGAACTCTGCACTCATAGTAATGTGGTCTTAGGATGGAAAACAAGGTATTCTGGCCAATAGATTATTCTGTTTGAAATATAATGTAATAAACTTTTCAATTTCAAGAATTATAGTTCATCAAAATGCATTTTACTCCAAAACTCTATTAATTATATTTGATTAGTAGGCATTCCAAGATATATATAAAAAAAAGCATCTTTGAATTCTTGTTATAAACTGTAATTATCTCTGCTTGATGAAAATATTAACGGTCCATTTATATTCTGGAATCTAAGGTTGAAGAGCTCAAATTTCAGTATGCATAAGCACCAGCTAAGATCTTGTTTGAAATGCATATTCTCGAGCCCTGTCCCCAAATTCTGATTCTTTAGACCTGAGCACGTCCCAGAGATTCAGATGGAGGCCTGTGAGTCATAATTTTAAAAATACAGTGACACTAGTGAATTTATCTATATTATTGACATGTTACTTAAAACAAAAACGTCTAAATTAGACATGCTTATTTACACATCCTTTTATTCTTTTCTATAAATAAAAGCTTGAAAATTCAGTATTTAAGTTTTATAACTATCTTTAGCTAATATTGTCTTATTGGGAAGATAGGGTAAAGATTTCTATTTATTTACTCTTGGCCATATAAAGTTACATATCATTATGTAACATCTTTAAAATACCTTAAATCAAATTCCTGGGCTTGAGAGAGCCAGAAAGGTTAAAATTAAGTCTCTGGAAAGGAAGTAAATTATTGGTATTTATCAGCTGTTCCAGGTGATTCTGTTCATATACTTTGATCAGATCCTCCTTTTTTTTTTTTTTTGCTCTTTCAAGTTAGAGTCATACAGGAAATTCTTCACCCTTTTGATTATTCTAGGTGGACTTTGATTCTGGGATATCAGGGATAGAGGAGAGGAGGGAAACCAGAACTGTATATGGTAACCCTGGCTTAGATATAAAAACCAAAGAACCCACTGTTGAGTTGATTCCCACTCATAGCAACCCTATAGGATGGAGTAGAACTGCACCCTAGGGCTTCCAAGGTTGTAATCTTTATGGAAGCAGACTGTCACATTGTTCTCCCGTGGATCGGCAGGTGGGCTCAAGGTGCTGACCTTTCAGTTAACAGCTGAGCACTTAACTGCTGTGCCACCAGGGCTCCTTGGCTTAGATATAAGGATAACTGTACCGATGGATAGAATTTCATATGCCAATACCATTTCCCATTTCCCCTATTTGCTGTCTCTTCTCTGCCCAATTCCCATGATATTTTCCCCATTCTCCAGATCCCTGTCACCTTTGAATCTTGTTGTTGTTTTCAGAATGCTTCCTCTAATTTTTTTCCTTTTAGAGCCTTTTTCTGAGGTTATTTCATATAAACTGGCCAACAGTTAAGCACTCCATTAGTAGCTGAAAGATTGTCAGTTTGAACCCACCCAGATGTTCCTCAGAAGACATATCTGGTTATTTGTTTCCAAATAGTTACAACATTGAAAACCCTGTGAAGCAGTGCTACTCGGCACACATGGGGTTGCCATGAGTAGGAATTGACTCAACAGCAACTAACAGCAACAGGTTTTTTGTAACCCTAAGCGTTTCTAGCAACTATGTTGTTGTTTGGTTCCGTTGAGTGAATTTTAACTCATAGCGACCCCATGTGTCAGAGCAGGACCACCATATAGAGTTTTCCTGACTGTAATCTTTAGAGAAGCAGATGACCAGGTCTTTCTCCCACGGAGCTGCTGGGTGAGTTCCAGCTGTAACCTTTCGGTTAGCTGTGGAGTGCTTAACCATTTGTGCCACCAGCATTCGCTGTAGCAACTGTAAACCAAAACTAAACCAAACCTGTTGCCATCAGGTTGATTCTGACTCATAGTGACCTGATAGGACAGAGTAGAACTGCTCCATAGAATTTACAAGGAGCAGCTGGTGGATTCAAACTGCTGACCTTTTGGTTAGCAGCCGAGCTCTTAACCACTGTATGTTCGCCTCTGTGAATTACAAATAAACTACACTCTATTCCATCTCATTGAAGAGTGGTCTTAGAATTATAAAGTAGTAAAATAGAACATGGGGCCCTGGTGGCACAGTGGTTAAGAGCTCAGGCTGCTAACTAAAAGGTTGGCAGTTAGAATCCACCAGCTGCTCCTTGGAAACCTTATGGGGTAGTTCTACTCTGTCCTATGGGGTTGCTGTGTGTCGGAATCGACTCAACAGCAACAGGTTTTTACAGGTTTAAAATAGAACACTTAGCCTAATTAACTGGGATTTTCTATAGATTTGTTGGAAGTATAGCAGTGTTGTCAGTCTTATTTCTCTGAGCTTTCTCTTTTCTGCTGTTGAAATTCTACCAAGCAAAGTTGTTTACTTCTAAAGGCAGTAGACCGATAGATTTAGACCTGTTTCATCTTCCAGAAAATTTCCATCATATTTACTTTTTAACACTTGCTGGCAGTAACTTTCTCCCTAAGGAAACTCCTCTTATAATGAAAACTTCAAAATGAGCTGCCTTTTGCTGCTCTTTTTCAACTTCAGGAACATTATGGTATAGTAGATTTTTAAAAGACAGTGTAAACGTTAAGTTCATTTAGTCCCCCGGTCAGCCATATAACTAACTGTTCCTGACCATCTACTAATTAAAAGAGGGGCAAGATGACGAGAGGGTGCTGGAGAAAATTTTTCCAGGGTTCTGAAACACTGTGACAGCTCCTGTTCTTTGAAGAATAAATTTAATCTGTGTCTTTTCTCTAGAAAGTATAAATCTGTACTTGGGAGCCCGATGATTTTATTATTGAACTAACCTTGCATTCCTGTAGTAAACCCAACTTTGTATGACATATAGATTACCAAACCTCTTTTGGAAACCTTTAAGGTTGAAGTGTTTCAGAATGCAGATATTTTTTCACTGATTGTAGAAAGGTAACAAAGTACATATGACATATAACTTGCTATACTGCCGGAGGAGTCAGAGGTGATACCCCAAAATCAAGAACATTGTTATTTCAGCATTGAAACTTATGAATGTTCAGAGTTAATAGGGTAAATAAAGATAATAAATGGTGCCAGCTCTGTTTAGGTCAAGTTTTGCCTACAGATAAGTTACAAAAAAGTATTCAGTTTCAGAGTGTCTAGTTTTAGGAAATGAAGTCTTGTATGATCTTGTTGAGCCCAATATTTTTAAGAACCAAACTATATATTGTTAAAAAGACCATTGAAATCATCAGTGTTTATTTATACAATATTTGTCTTGTTGAAATGATTTCAAATACCTTGAGAAGAGTAGTAGAACTATTTTCAAAGAGTTCTAAATAGTGTATGAGAAAAGATTCCATGTTAATTTTCAGTTGGATTTTGCATATTGTATCGTAGGATCCTCATAACAAATCCTATATACTAGGTTTTATTACCCTTTTAGTTTTTCACATGAGGAAATTGAGTCACAGAGATCAAGTAATTTGCCCTTCATTACACAGTTAGTATCATAACCAGGATTCTAATTCTAATTCTACCCAGGCATTCTTGCTCCAGATCCTATAAAGCTTTGGGAGATGAGAGAGTTGTACAAACCGTTACAGACTGTT
This sequence comes from Dugong dugon, assembly GCA_030035585.1. Taxonomy (NCBI): domain Eukaryota; kingdom Metazoa; phylum Chordata; class Mammalia; order Sirenia; family Dugongidae; genus Dugong; species Dugong dugon. The sequence continues at coordinate 38,290,148 of CM057469.1, read as the reverse complement.
GAGAATAAAACATTAAGAAGATAAACAGAAACTTTTCATTCAAAAATGGCAAGCTAATGATTCCTCAAGAAGAGAAGACATAGGTCACTTGGGCAGTCTTACCATAAGAATTCTGCAGTTGTATTGCCTGGGTACCAGTTTCACCTCCGCAACTTATCAGCAGTTTGACCTTAGGCAAGTTTATTAACTTCTGTACACCTCAGTTTTTCTCCTCCGTAAATAAGGATAATAATACTTGTCTTGAATGATAAAATATGATAATACATTTGAAGAAATGAGAATAGCACCTGGCATGTAGTAAGCACTCAGTAGGTGTTAGTTATTGCTCTTATTTTTGTTGTTAGTAGACAGGTTAGTTACATTGATTTTGGATGATTTGTTTTGACTATTTGTTGCAAATGTTAAAGGGTACATGGAAAAACAGAGAGTTTGCTTTCTAATGCCTGTTAAGGTATCTGCAAAATTGGGGCCATAAGATTTTTGGTTGCTTAGTAAATGGGAGGTATGAATTTGAAATTCAGTGCTTTTAAAGGGAATAAAAATACGCTGTGATAACGCTGATGTATTTGAGAAAAAGTTAAGTAGCTGATGGAAAAGCATTGAGAAAAGCAACTAATTTAGCTCTGATAGTTATAGCAATAGAAATTACTTAGTGGAAGGGAAATAAAACAGTGACAAACTTTATCAAAAAAATAATTAAGACCATAAAAAAATGATTATTAAAAATTTTTAAGTCATTTTCAGGTTACTTTTTGCTTAATTTGTTTTGTTTTGGGAGAACTGTGGTTCAATAGTTACATGTAGAATACTGGAAAGGAATGTTTTTGCCTTTAGCCACATATGGTTTATAAAATGTAAAAGTTTATTTTTCTCTGTCCTAAGTTTATAATAATGAAAAAAAAAAAAAACCAGTGATAGCAGTTAGTGTGATTTCTTGTGTGTAGACGAATTTTTTAAATCAATTTTATCCCCTTATTTAAAAATCTTGTATTTATTGTCTTTATGTTCATCCTTAAGTGATCTCAGTGTCTTATTTGCTCATAGATTTAAAAATTCTCCTTATAATTTAATTTAATTAGCTAATTCTGTGTCTACCAAAACATAAATAAATGTGAATCATCCTTTTTCAAATAAGTGCCCAATCTGAAATGAGTCATCCTGTTATTTTTACCAAGATACCTATCCATGATAGATATAGTTTATATATGAAATTGGCTTAACAGTCTGTCTTCCAATTGCAAAGTATAACTTTGCTTTTGGAGGCAAATAATTTAAAGTGGGAGTCATTTTGTGACGTCTAGTTGCATTACTGAATTTCCTTTGTGCCTTGGGTTAACAGCGGTATAGTTTTTGTTTGTAGCTAAGCTTCTCATTGTCACCAGCAAGGACATTAGGAATTATTTTGTCTTATTTTCCAATCTTGATAAAAAATTTATTAGTCCTAAATCAGTTTTAGTTACCATTCTGAAAATTTCTTCTTGCCCTTGCCATTTATTGATGTCCTTATTAAATTTTTATAACTTACATTTTTTTGGAAGACTTGATAATTCTGTTTTATGTTTATAGGTGGTGGTTTTTCTCTTTTCTCCCTAATATATGTCTATGAAGTGGGTTAGGCTAATAGAAGAATTCCCTGCTCTTTAGTTAGTGTACTACTGTGAGGAGAGTTCTGATTTATTAAAATTTTAGAAATTTGAGTTTTTATGACTAATTTTGTGTTATTAATAATAGAAGCTAAAATTTATTGCATGTTTACTATATTTTGGCATTATACTGAGAACTTTCCATACATTATCTCATTTGAATCTCACACCTCTTTGAAGTGTCATCCACATTTAATAAATGGGAAAGCTAGAGGCCAGATGAGATTAATAACCTGCCCAGAGTCATTTAGCAGCTAAGTGGTGAAATTCAGACCTACTCTTGTTGTCAAGGTCTGTGTTCCTAAGAGTGCCTTTCACAACCATTGAGGTTATTGGAGTACTAATGTAATGAATGATTTTGGGTGTTTATAGAGAAAGAACCATTTCAGTCCGTATCCTCAATTGCTTAAATTTCACTAGGGTAGATGATAATGTAAACATGTTTATAGGAGAAACAGAGAAGAAGAATATAAAAAGAGCAATAACTTGATTTATCATGTTTGATATATATGTCATGCTAATTTCAGGTGTTGATAGTTTTTTATAGGCTAATTTATTTTATTCAAAAATGGGAGATAGGAGTGATTGGAATGGTAAGGTAGAATTAACAGGAAAAAAAGATAGTATGGAGGTCTAGAGCATTTTGCAGGGCTGCATAGGAGAATGCAGAGAGGATGTAACCAAGAAAAAAGAGCCAACACAAGAAGCAGATTATGTTTGACCAGGGCAGCGGAAACTAGTATATACGTTTTTGGTAAGGAAAAAAAAATAGTTATTTTACCATTTATTCCATTCCTTTGATAGTTTTCTTTCACATGAGGCTTTATCATATAACATTTTAGAGCTAGAAGGGATGAAGAGACAGTTTGCAGATGAAGAAACTGAGACTAATGATTATAAGGTACTTGTCCAAGGGCGTGTGACTTTTTAGTGGCTAAGAGAAATCACTGTAATTCAATTCCAGTTCCATTCTGTTCAGTTCAGTTCATTTCTGTTCACCTCTGTTCAGACACGAACTGTAAATGTAGTATTTCTTCCTCTGACCATAACCACCAGAGTTGGATCAGACCCTGCAGGTTAAAGGGCGCAGTCTTCCAGATTGCTAAGTCTGTCCAAGACCTCGGATGCTAATCGCAAGCTTGGAGATCCCCACAACACCTTCACTTCTGGCCTGCTGGCTACAAATTCAGGGGTCCCTTCTACCTTCTCAAGTTGTTAGCCATAGCTTGGAGGCCCTCAACCCCCCAACCTGCTTACTTCAAATTCAGGGGTTTCCTTTACCACCTCAGGATGCTAGTTGTAAGCTCAGGTGTTGCAAAGAGGTCCCACTCACTTCTGACCTGCTGGCTGCAAATTTACGGGTTTGCTGTATCCCCTTAGGTTGCCATCAATAAGCTGGGGTGGTCCCTAGGCCTACCTCACTTTTTATCTGCCAGCTCCCACTACTCCCCTGGGTTAGATAATTCACTAAAATGACTTAAGAACTCAAGAAAACACTATACTTAACAATTATAGTTTTATTATAGCAAAAAGGATCCAAATGAAGAGACCCTTGGGTGAGGTCTGGGAGGGTTGCTGATGGAGACCTGTTTCTCAAAGAGGGATGTGCTACCCTCCCTGAGCATGGATGTCTTTATCAACTAAGAAGCCCATGGAGATTCAGTATCTTCTGTTGGAGGTCTCATTATGTAGTTATGATTGACTGAATCATTACCCCAAGGGATTGAACTCACCCTTCAGGCCCCTCCCCCCCAGTCATGTGATTATTATCACCACATGGATCCTTCTGGCCTGGCCAGCGCCCACCCCAAGAGTCACTTCTTTAGCATATTCTGTTAGGTGTTATCTGGAGCTCTCACTGAAGACACTTCAATTACTTGGAAAATCCCAAGGATTTAGAGGTTACCTCTCAGGAATCAAGGACAAATACCAAGTTCTTTGGGCAAAGTTAATTATAAACCCCACAGTGACATAGTGGGGTCTGTTAACATAGATTTTGATTACATACTTGCTATTTCCCTAGTACTCTAAGTCCTCTTTTCCTTAAATAAAATTCCAAACAGCTTATTAACTTATCTGAAAATGAAATAGAGGCAAATACATCTGTGTATACACGTGCTTTTTGCATATTCCCTATTGACATTCTTTCTTGGTTTGTAAGTTTGAGGTGATGGAGTGAAGGGGCAAATTGCTTAAATATTTGCTGATTTTTGTTTAAGAGTTAGGTATTTATTGGATGTCTAATTAAATTATTCTCAGTAAATGTTTTCTTTGCTTAGAAACTAGAAATGTTTGGTTTTTGTATATTTTAGATGCAGCTTTTCTGTTGATAAAATAAACACTAAAATCACATTTTTCTCTCTTTATTTTGCAGTAGCATTATTGATTCCACAGAATACAGCCAACCTCCAGGCTTCAGTGGCAGTTCTCAGGTAAATGATATTTTTAACGGTATATTTTAGTGGACCATAAGTATAATCACCTGAGTTGTAATACAGTGAATTACTTTACTGAAGTGTCCTGTCATAAAGATATCTGTTTCGAATGTTGTGGCATTGATTAGGGCTTGAATAGCTCTGATGCATAATGGCAGAATGAGCTATTTTTTTGCTCATCAATGATAAGAGTCAAAAAAATTAATATATTGACAATATTAGCCATTGAGAGGAAGAAAATACTTTAAGAGAAGATTATGAATAATCAGAGCATGATTTCTCTTGGTGATATGAAAGCTGCAATCTGTTAATGAATCACCCATTGAAACATTAAGCTTTTCTGTAGAAAGCTGACTACACACTTGAGTAAAATAGACACTAGCCTCACCTCTCTTCTAATTAATTGCATGGTTATTTTGACTTTCCCTCTCTTTAGCTATGACTTGGGGGTGCTGATATTTGTCATACTTATTTTTGAGGACTGTCATAAATTTTCTAAAACTTTTTATTTTGAAATAATTTTGAACTCAGAGAAAAGTTACAAGAATAGTAAAAAGTATTCCTTTATATCCTTCACCCAGTTTGTCCAAATGTTCACATTTTATCACATTTGCTTTATCGTTCTCATTTGGTTTCTCTTTTCTACATATGTAACCCGTTGCTGTTGAGTCGATTCCGACTCACAGTGACCCTATAGGACAGAGTAGAGCTGCCTCATAGGGTTTCCAGGAAGTGGCTGGTGGATTTGAACTGTTCACCTTTTGGTTAGTAGCCTGAGCACGTAACCACTGCGCCACCAGGGCTTCTCTACATATATACACATGTAATTTTTTTCTTTGAATTGAGTAAGGCGCAGACATAGTGCCCTTAACGTCTAAATAATGCCCCTAAACCTTTTAAAAACAAGGACAGTATTTCATGTAACTACAATCCAGTTTTAAAATTCAGGAACTTAACATTGATACGGTGATGTTATTTAATCCCTAGATCTTATTCAGATTTTATGAACTGTCCTAATACCTTTATAGCAAAAGAAAAAAAAAATGAGACATGTTTAATGCATATTCATTTGTATATTTATGTGAGAAGACATGAAATTTTTTTTTTATCAAAATGACTAGTAAATCCTTTTGGATGGTATAGTTTTATTTTTCTTTTCCCAATACTTGGATGACTACCACTTAAAGTAAAGCATTTACAAAGAAAGCTATAGCACAGTAAACCACCTTTAAGATAAAATAAAGCTTAATTATGCGAATGAATTCAAAACGTGAAAATAGTACACAGGCATGACAGACTGAAGAGGGTAGACTGAGGACACTACTCCTCATCCCTCTCATTAAGCTTTTGTACCCAAAACAATACCATTTTGAATTCATTCAAACATTGTACACAATTCAGGTTAGTTTCATGATATCTCTGGTTAAAAACTGTTTTATTGAATCTATTAGTGTATTCTTGCCTAAGGCTATAATGTTGAAGTATTACTTCTAATAGTGTATACTGTTTAGTGTTGTTTTGGAATGAAAGTCAGTATAGTGGAAAAAAAAGAATCAACAGGTAGTATAATTTTATAAGACCCGTTAGGGTAGAAAGTTGTTAACTTAAAATTCCTTATGTGAGTTAAGTCTATACACTACTCCTCACTTATTGTTATCCGACATTTCGCACGTACAATAGTGAAAAATCTACTATCTATTTTTCACATTAATGACGTACATCTGGCAGTAATGAACGCTGAGGTGCGAAGCGAGACTAACGCTGTGATGGTTAAGGTTATATGTCAACTTGGCTGGGCCATGATTCTCAGTGGTTTGGCAGTTATGTAATATAATTTGGCTGTTATGTAATGATGTAGTCACTCTGCATTTTGTGATCTGATGTGGTCATCCTCCATTTTTACATAATGCCATTTTCACATGACGACCTGGTCTTTGGAACCTAACCATATTGTTAAGTGAAGAGTGGGTGTAGCTGTAAAAGGACATCAAACGTGAATAGGATCCGTGCAGAATCCTCTAAGACCTTTGAGTTCTGAGAAGCAGTCTGAAAAGCACTGTATAAGGCAGCATCTTCATTATGCTGAAACAGCTGAGTAATTGTTGGATGGTAGGTGAAACCAGATGGAATCTGAACCACTTGCAATATGATTGGGATAGTCTGTGTTAAATATGGAATATGATTATTTGCAGTTATTAAAATCACAGGTTTTTAGAACTTTGCACTTAAATTCACTATGGAACAGGTTTGAAATAAGATTTTCATAAAACTGATAATTTTCAGGACCATTAGTCTAAATTAAACCATTTATGACAAATTATCTACAGTATTCTCAGTACGTGTATCATTTAAAAGATATTTTAGTTCTCATAGACACTGCTGGGGACTGTTAAATCACCACTTATGCAAATGCTATAATTTGTTCTTTGGTGGAGGTGGACAGTGAAAACATACACCAACTGGTTTTTGTGGTCACCTTTTATTCATTTCTTTGTTAAAGATTTACAGTGTTAAAAGAGCACCAAAAGGCTAAAATTTAAGGACAGTTAAATGTATTTGACATCATAACCTTTTAATGCTTATTTAAATAGAGTTGCTGCCTGCAAATAAGTCTGATAAAGTAGGAGGGCAAAAGAATAAGATGAATTCTTATTTTGTCAATAAGGATTACTTTACATTGTCTAAAAAATTGGGAACTGAGATATTCTATATTGTTACTGTGAACCTAGACAGACCCACACGTAACATTTGAATAATATTCAGCAATGATAGAAATTTGGCTTTGGAAAATAGTTAAAGTTTTTGTCTTTATATGCGTGCATGCATTTGGCCTATTTTTTTTTTTAATAGTAAGTTCATAGATTGATTTTTATCTATTTTTGAACAGTCATGAAAGCACTAACTTCATATGTATTTTTATAAGACATAGTGGGTGGGATACATCAGGAGAAATTTTAAAGTCTTTAATTGACAGATACCTTAAGAACTTGAGAGAAAAGCAGTCCTATCTGAAAACTGCTTTGACATTCACAATGAGTCCTTGGTGTTCTCCTTTTGAATATAAGCAATCTCACAGAACATCAGCTTCAGACAGGGCCACTCTTTGACCTTGATAACGTGAAATAGAAAACAAGATCACCCTATAAATTAGTCTAAGCACACGCACAAACAAGCCCACTGTGCAAAAATAGCGAACACCTCTCTATCCTGGTTAATATGATTATGTTTCTTTACTTTCTTTATCCTTACTGTAGTCTTCTGTCCTTCTAGATAAGATCTGTTAAGATACCCAGTCATAGAAGTATCCTTGTTTCCTGGTAGTATTCAATCCACAGCAAAGACTCATTTACTTCAATCTTCTTCCAAATCACTTAACATGAGCCTAAATCTCCATAAGCCATTTCTGACTCTCTTACTGAGACACCTTTCTTACCTATAGTGTGCCGTCTACCTCATTGCAATGAGTGAGCAGTATGTAAAATTTGTTGTATTCCTATTGGTCTTTGGCTGGAGGGCATTGACAAACTATAGATAGAAGAAGAAAAGGCTCTCTGTTACCGTTTATTTAACATTGCTTTGCAATCTAGCAAATCTCATGAGGTAGAAAATAATAGAAATTGAATCTAGAGGAAAAATAAAAATCAGAATAAATATCTGTGGTTGTTTTAAAGTTTAGCATTTACTATTATGGAATGAAGGAAACTTCTGAATTGACACAGTACACTAATATACTCCCAACCCCTACCCACATGAAATCCCATTGATATATTGCTTTGTTATCTTCTCTTGGAAAACTTAGAAGAATTTATAGAAGATAAGAAAATAAGGCAAAGCCTGTCTAATCTGTGACTCATTGTATGCAGAATAAAAGCATGCCTAAGGATTTAAAGGCCTGGTGATCTACTTAAAAAAATCAGCCTCTAAAACCCTATGGATCACAGTGGTTCTATCCACAACTGATCATGGGAATGTTACAGGGCTGGGCAGCATTTTATTCAGCTGTGCATGGGGTCATCGTGAGCTGATTGGCAGCTCACAACAGCAACAAGGATTAAATAGTCTGGATTACCCAAAAGAATCTGCTGCAGCATCTGCTAGAGGACACAGTAGTTGTTGAGGAGAAAATCCTACTAGTATTTTTATGGGGTGGAACTGATATTGACATATTGGACTGAAGGGCTTACCCTTCCTGGCTATACTCTTTAGAACAGGCAGGCCTAGAACGAACTGACATATGAAGGATTGAAAATAGAGGAATAGTTGAGGATAAGCCCCACAAATGTAAGCCAAATAGCAGAAATCCCAAACAAAACAAAAAACTCCAAAAGCTCAGATCAAAATAGAATAAAAGGTAAAAGCATAAAATTTTTCGTATAGATAAAATGTACACCTCCAAAAGCATTAATAATTTATATGCCATATTATAAGGCATTGGGGTTTATATAAAGTAAAACTGTTAAGAATAAAGAAAAAAATCGATGAAAACTTAATCATGGTGGAAGATTTTCAAGTGTAGCTCGAGAAATAAAGTAATAGTAGTAGTTAGGTAAAATTTATTTTGTGCTTATTATTCATAGACACTGTTCTAAGTGCTTTACGTGTGTTAACTACTTTAAATTTCAAAATTACCCCTGTGAGTTAAGAACTATTATTATTTTATTTTATTGAAGAAGAAACGGGGGCATAGAAAAGGAAGTTGCCCAAAGAAACAGCTAGTAAGAGGGAGGAGCTAGGATTTTAATTCAGGAATTAATGGCTTCAGAGCCTGTACTTTTAAATACTCATTCACTCAAACTACAGAGTTTTTAAAGTATCTTCCATTTACTAGGCACTGTTACAAGTTCTGGGGATACATCATTGAACAAAAGTTTAGCAGACAAAAATTTCTGCTTGTAACCAAGCTTCCAAACTGGCTGGAGAGATACTAATAGTAAACAAAATAAGATGACTTTTGAACAAAGAGGAAGTAAGGGAGCAAGCCATAGGGATACCTCTTGGGAAGAAGTTCTAGGAAGAGGGAACTACAAGTACATACACCCTACAGTCAGAACATGCCTGACATGGTCCAGAAACACAGTGTGGCTGGAGAGGAGTGAGCAAGGGGGAGAAAAGTAGAAGATGAGGTAAAAATAACAGAGACCACTTCATGCAGGGGCTTCTTAAGCCATTATAAAGACTTTGGTTTTTCTTTGAGTGAGATGAGTTCAGCTAGGTTTGTGTCTGTTTTTTGGTACTTGTCTCACTTTGTACTTTGAGACAGAGGACACACATTGTGGGTTGCTGGAGCACTTAAAAGAGTGAATTGATTCTAAAACAGGACAGATTGTACCACTTGCATTCTTTGAATCTGAACCTCAAATAAATAAATGGATAGATGGTAATCTGGAAAAACTTAAACTAAACACTCTTCTGTATACTTTTGTGTCATGGAGGAGTTCCAGATGCAGATACAGCAAACGAAAAAACAATAGTAGTTGTGAAAACCTTACATATCTGAATTTATGGAATATGATGATAGCTGTACTCAAAAAAATTATAGCATTAAATACTTTGTTTTTAAATAAGAGTGAAAGTAAATGTACTAGACATTCAACTTGAGAAGGTGGGGAAAACTGAATATGGTAAGTGTGGAAAGACAAGTACGAGAAAAAAGAGCCCATATACAACATAAATTGAAAGTGACCATTATCATGATATGGAATAGATTAAAATAATTAAGGCAGTCATGATGTATACTAACAAAAATGGCAGTCTTAATGAAATGTTTAATTTTCAAAGAAAATATAAAATATTAAAATAGATCAAAGCCATTATTGAACATTTTGAGTAAACCAATAATCATGATTATTAATTTGACTCCAATAAAAAAATCTTAAAAATATTTATTTTTAATTTTTTTATTGTACTTTAGATAAAAGTTTACAGAACAAATGGTTTTTCATTAAACAGTCAGTACACATATTGTTTTATGACATTGGTTAACAACCCCACGACATGTCAACACTCTCCCTTCTCGACCCTGAGGAACTTTTCTTTGGTGAAAATATACATAGCCAAAGTTACACCATTGTGAAAGTTTCTACATGTACAATTCAGTGACATCAATTACATTCTTCCAGTTGTGCTGCTGTTCTCACTATCCTTTTCCAAATTATTCCATCACCATTATCTTCAACTCACTGTCCCCTAGGCTTCCCATCAAACCTTTTGAGTTGCTGTTGTGAATTTGATCTCACATAGATAATTATTTTTTTGTACCTTAGATGAAGGTTTGTAGAACAAATAGTTTCTCATTAAACAGTTAGTACACATATTGTACTATGACAATGGTTAACAACTCCATGACATGTCAATACTGTCCCTTCTCAACCTTGAGTTCCCTACCACCAGCTTTCCTGTCCCCTCCTGCCTTCTAGTCCTTGTCCCTGGACTGCTGTGTCTCATTAGTCCTGTTTTGTTTTATGAGGCTGTCCAGTCCGCGGCTGAATGGTAAACTTCGGGAGGGGCTTCACCACTGAGCTAAAAGGGTGTCCGGGGGCCATACTCTCAGGGCTTCTCCAGTCTGTCAGGCCAGTAAATCTGGTCTTTTTTTGTGAGTTAGAATTCTGTTCTACATCCTTTTCCAGCTCTGTCCAGGACCCTCTATTGTGATCCTGGTCAGAGCAGTCAGTGATGGTAGCCGGGCACCATCTAGCTGTACTGGACTCAGTCTGGTGGAGGCTGTGGTAGCTGTGGTCCATTAGTCCTTTGGACTAATCTTTTCCTTGTATCTTGTTCTCTTCATTCTCCCTTGCTGCTGAAGGGATGAGACCAGTGGAGTATCTTAGATGGCTGCTCACAGGCTTTTAAGACCCCAGACCCTACTCATGAAGGTAAAATGTAGAACATTGTCTTTATAAACTGTGTTATGCCAATTGAGCTAGATGTTCCCCGAGACTGTGGTCTGCACAGCCCTTTGCCGAGCAGTTTAGTCCCTCAGGGAGTTTGGAAGTGTCTATGGAGCTTCCATGACCTTTCCTGGTACAAGTTGTTCTGGTTTCACTGGTACAATGTACTGTCTCACCCTTCACCAAAGTTACCACTTATCTATTTAGTCCCCCCCCCCCTCCTCCCATCCCTCGTAACCAACAAAGATTGTTTCCTTTTGTGTGTAAACTTTTACACGAGTTATACAGTAGAGGTCTTATACAATATTTGTCCTTTTGTGATTGACTTATTTCGCTCAGCATAATGTCCTCCAGTTTTGTTCCTCTTACTCTTCTGTGCTGAGTTCCTTTTGTTTGTGGATTTTTTTTCATTTCTTTTGTTTTTGTAGGTTTTGTTTTTACTGAGACTTTATGTTTTTTGTCTTTATTTTGATGAGTAGGTTTGTTAACTTTCTTTGTGGTTACCTTGAAATTTACCCTTATCTTCCTAGATTTGAATCAGTCTGTTATTACTCAGTAACTTCCTTGCGATTAGAAGGTTCTATATCTACACTGTTTATTCCCTCTTTTATTGTTCTGATGCTGTTTTCATTTACAGATTAACCTCTCTGGTTCCCTTTTGTAATTCTTTTGGTTTTGCACAGTCCTTAAGAGTTCATTTCCTAGGTTGGCATCTGGCTGGTACAATCCTGTGTCCTATATTCAGCCTGTGGTCTGATATTGTTTGTTCTCAGATCGAAGGACTTCCTTTAATAAGTCTCGTAAGTTTGGTTTGGTTTTTACATAGTCCCTTAATTTCTGTTTTTCTGGAAATGACCTAATTTCACCATCATATTTGAATGAGAGTTTTGCAGGATATATTATTCTTGGTTGGCAATTTTTTTCTTTCAAGGTTTTATATATGTCATTCCATCGCCTTCTTGCCTGCATGGTTTCTGCCGAATAATCCGAGCTTAGTCTTATTGTTTCTCCTCTGTATGTGACTTTTTGTTTTTCTCGAGCTGCTCTCAGGATTCTTTGTCTTTGGTTTTAGCAAGTGTGATTATGATATACCTTGGTGATTTTCTTTTGGGGTCTATCCTATATGCGGTTTGGTGAGCATCTTGGATGGTCAGCTTTTCATCTTTCATGATATTGGGGAAGTTTTCTGTCGGCCATCCTTTAATGATCCTCTCTGTGTCTTCTGTTTTCTCCCCGTTCTGGAACTCTGATCACTCGCAGATTTTTGCTTTTGATTGTATCCCACATAATTCTCAGGGTCTCTTCATTTTTCTTTGTTCTTTTTTCTGATTTTTCCTCAAACAGAGTTGTATCCAAGTGTTTGTCTTCAATTCCGCTGATCCTGTCTTTCATCGTTTCAGATCTGCTCCTCAGTCCTTCTATGACACTGTCCATTTCTGAAATCTTGTTGTTTATCTTTTGCATTTCTAATTGTTGTTTTTGTATAATTTCTAGTTGTGAATTTATTTTGGCATTTTGTTCCTGCATTATTTTCCTGAATTCTTCCATTTTTTTTGGTCTGTATTTTCCATGAATTTGTCTGCCTTTTCTGTGAATTTGTCTATTTTTTCCTCATTTTTGTCTGCTTTTTGCCTCAACTCTTGGATAATTCTGAGTATTAGAGATTTGAATTCCCTGTCAGGTAGTTCTAGTGCCTTTTCTTCTACTAGAAAGCCATCTGGTGTTTTATTTTGGGCTCCTACTGGAACCATTCTGTCCTGTTTTTGTAAATGTTTTGATATTGTCTGCTGTCTTCGGGGCATTCAGTAGTTATTTTTCTCGTTTTTTTGATTGTAGATTTATTTGTTTCATCCTTTTTATTTTTTTTAAATGTGGGTACGTCTGAGCAGGTGGGCTGTGTGTCCTTTGTTGTTTGCTCGTCTGTGGGTATGATGCTTTTTGCCTCCTTCTCCAATTGGCAAGGTCATTCGCTCAAGATATGGGACAGCAGGGCAGGTCTAGCTGAAGAGGAGTTGCTGGGATGGGTTGTTTGTGGCACTTACTACAGCCACCAGAGCGGGTCGGTAATCAGTGCAGGGGAGGTTCCGGTAGGCCATGCCTGTGCTGCTTGATGGTATGATGTTAACTGCACGGTGCAGGTAAGCCGGGTAATGGGGGGAGATTGTGATGTGTGGAGCTAAGATGGGTATGGGAGAGAGGAGAGAGGAACAGGAGCCAAAAACATACAAACAAAGAAACAGAGTGCTAGGGGAGCTTGCAGTTGGAATGGAGAGATGAGAGACTATTAAATGGAGAAAAACAGAAAGGGGAAGAAGAAAAAAAAAAAAGAATGAATAAATAAAAATTAGAAAAAAAAAGGACAGCAGTGCCCCCAGCGATCCCACTGGTGTCGCTACGAGGTCTGGGGAAGTTCTTCCCAGGTGTTGAAGTACAGCCTGGCTAGAAGGCGTAGAGGTATTCAGCACCAGGTATTCAGGGGAAAGGAAGAGAAGGAAGGTATAGAGAGACGAAAAACTGAATAATGAAGATAGACGAAAAGGGAACAAGAGGGAAAAGAAAACAAAACAAATTAAAAAAAAGAACAAGAAAACTCCCCCAAAAAATAGAAAGAAAAAAAAACCCACCAGAAAAGAATTGCCGTCAGGGATCCCTCTGCATGTTTGCTCAAGCTGAGGGGGTAGCTCCCAAGCCGCGTGGCACCGCCTGGCCAGAACAGGCTCCCAACTTGAGAAAAGAAAAAGAAAACAAACAAACAATTGAAAACAAACAAACAAAAAAAGCCCCGGGATCCCACCACCGTGGCAGCCTGTACCAGGAAGCAGTTCCACACTCGAATGGAGCTGCACAGCCCCTCAGGAAGAAGCATAGATGGTGCACGGAGCCAGGTATTTGAGCAAAAGGAGGGGGAGGTGGTGAGAGGTAAGGAAGAAATCAGAAGAAGCGGTAAAAAGCAACACCAGCAGCCAACAAATGGCACTCAGGGAGTCGGCCATGTGGGCAAGTGGAATCCAAGCAGCTGGTGCTTCCCAGCGAAGAGCCTGTGACCACGGGAAGCAGAGGAGGCTGAGTGGTGGTGAAGACGGGTAGGGGGCGGGAAATCGTATATCGCCAGTTACCGGTTGTTTTGTCTCCTGCTGGAAGCTTCATGAAGCTGCTTTCTTGTACCCCTTGTTTACTGGTCTGTGATAGGAGTCCAAGATGGCAGATCCCGTGCTGCATTAGCTGATAGGGGACCTCTCCATGTATGTCTCCTAGCTGTCTGTTCTCTGTCAGTTTCTTATTCTGTTTGGTGCTTGGCTGAGTTCTTTATCTCTTAAATTGATGTTTAGGGTTTCAGGATTCCTGTTTTCTCTGTTTGGCTTAGTTGTTCGGATCTTTGCTGTGGAGGGATGGCGTGGTGCTTCTGCCTAGAACACCGTGTTGCCGGAAGTGAATCTGAAGAATATTTTTTAAGAAAATACTGAGAGTATGACCAACTATCTTTAAAGTTTATTTGGTAAGACAAATGATCTAGAGTATAATGATGATGAAGGCATTTACCCAACTAGCTATCAAATTTTATTCTAAGGCTGTTGTAACAAAAGAGCAGAATAAAAATTAAAATCCATCAAAAAGGTGTACAGAGTTTAGCCTATGGCAGAGGCCCATAGGTGGCGCAGTAGACTGCTGACTTTAAAGGCTGGCGGTTCAAACCACCCAGCAGTGCCTCAGAAGACAGGCCTGGTGATCTCCTTCCTTAAAGATTATAGCCAAGAAAACTCTGTGGAGCAGTTCTGCTCTGCAACACATGGAGTTGCCACAAAATTTGGAAGTGACTTGATAGCAACTGTTTTTTTGTTTGTTTTAAGGTGGTCATGCAGATCAGTGGTAACCATTTACAAGAAACTTAGCTACCTGTTTTATCACTTACTGAAAGAGTCCACATCAGTTAGATAATGATACATAACAACGGAGCTATAGAAATTAAGAAAGAAGCCTATATACTAGAAAGCACCATAAACAAAATTTAAACCTAGGCCGAGAAGGGTGTTGTAAGTTTGATAGTAAGTGGTTTAAATGCTTCAAAATGTAAAAAGCTTTTTAATAACTATTAAGGAGAAGATGAAAGCTCCAAACAGGGAGAAAATTGGATGAAGAACATGGTTAAAAAAAAAAAATTAATACCTTCAGCCCACATATGAGTTACTAGTTAGTTTCCCAATTATAAAAGTACATACAAACTGATATAAAGTACCAGAGATACCACCTAATAGGTATGACTAAATTCAGGAGGATGTTTTAAAATGGGAAATGCTCTTACTTGCTCTGTGTGTGTATGTGTCTGTGTGTGTGGAGTGGGGATATGGAAGAGAGGGAGAGAATTGGTATGGTAGTCTTTCAGAAAAGACAACTTGGCAATATTTATTATCACAAACTTGAAAAGAGTTAAAGGTAATTGTTCACAAAGAAATTTATTGTAAAGAATGATTCAAAGCACTATGCAAAGATTATATCCCAGAATTATTTTTCTGAGCAAAATATCTGGAGAAATAAATGTGCCCAACCATAATAGAATAGCCATAGGAATTGTGCTGCAGGTGTAGGATGGGTTATTTTACTGCTGTTAAAAGCAGCATTTTCCAGGTGAAATGGAATTGGAATATTCTAATTATATAATGTAAGTAAAGCTCGAAAAATACAAACTTTATTTACAGTTATTTTATAGTTCTAGATTTTTAAATTGCCTGTTGATTTTGCTTTAGAATTTTCACATACTATAGTACAATTAGCTAAATCAGGAAATTAACATTTATATTATTATCAAACTGAGAGAACTCACTTAAACTTAAATTGCAGCAGTTCCCTCAACAATGTCTTTTAGAGCAAAAGAAAAAAATATTTTCTTCCTGGTTAAGGACCCAGTCCAGAATCATTTGGTACATTTAGTTGTCATGTGAATTTAATCTTTCTTAAACTGGCACAGTTCCTCAGTTTTGTACTTCAAAAGTGACCTTTTTGAAGAGTTAAAAAAAAAAAATTTTTTTTTTTTTGGTAGATATCCTTCAGTTAGAGTTTGACTGATGTTTTCTGATGATTAGATTCAGGTAATCCATTTTTGTCAGGAATACCACAAAAGTGAGGTATATCTTTCTTGTTTTGTAATGTCTGGAGGCACATGATGGCTGTTTGTCTCAGTACTAGTAATGTTAACTCTGATCATTTGATTAAGGTGGTGCATGTCACATTTTTTACACTGTAAAGTTACCGTTGAGCATCTGTTAATCTTACTTGAAATAATCGTTAATATGGTGGTTGCCAGATGTTGATTTTCTAATTACTTCTTTCTTCCAAAGTATTAATTAGCATTCTGCTATAGGGAAGACCTTTCTTTCCTCTTCTACAAAGATACGTAAAGAAATTGCCAAGTCTCCCAATTCCTCCATCCTAAAAGATTGTGTCAATTTGCATTTTCCCCAGCTATGTGTGAGCGTACCTGTTTCCCCATAGCCTTTCTCACAGAATGAGTTGTTGTAATTTTTGCCAATGTGTTAGGTGAGAAATATATCACAGAGTAGTTTTGTGTTTTTCAAATTGAGTGAAGTTTAGCATCTTTTCATATAAATACTGATATTTTAATGTATTTTTTAGTGAATTATATATACATATTTCTTGGCTGTTTATTTCTATAAGGTTTTTGATCTTGTTCAGTTTTGAGGACTGTTATATATTGTAGATATTAGCCCTTTATCTGTGATATACATGGCTTGTATTTTTTTCCCACCACAGGGTGGTGAGAATATAGAAATTAACATACCGATATTATTATCAAACTGAGAGAACTCACTTAATTTGAAGCGATTTCCCCAACAATGTCCTTTAGAGCAAAAGAAAAAAAAAATTTATCCTGGTTAAAGATCCTGTCCAGAATCACTTGGTATACTTGTGGTGGCTTGCATGTTGCTGTGATACTGGAAGCAATACCGTTGGTATTTCAAATACCAGCAGGGTCACCCATAGTGGGCAGGTTTCAGCGGAGCTTCCAGACTTAGACTAGGAAGAGGGTCCTGGCAATCTGCTTCTGAAAAAATTGGCCAGTGAAAACCATATGAATGCCAGTGGAACATTGTCTCATAATAGTGCCAGAAGATGAGCCTCTCAGGTTGGAAGGTGCTCAAAAGATGATTGGGGAAGAGCTGCCCCCTCAAGGTAGAGTTGACCTTAATGACGTGAATGGAGTCAAGCTTTTGGGACCTTCATTTGCTGTTGTGGCACAACTCAGAATGAGAAGAAACAGCTGCAGACATCCGTTACTAATTGCAATCTGGAATGTACGAAGTGTGAATCTAGGAAAATTGGAAGTCATCAAAAATGAAATGGAACTCATAAAGATCATTATCCTAGGCATTAGTGAGCTGAAATGGACTGATATTGGCCATTTTGAATTAGACAATCATACGGTCTCCTATGCCAGGAATGACAACTTGAAGAAGAATGGCATTGCATTCATCAAAAAGAACATTTCAAGATCTATCCTTAAGAACTACGTTGTCAGTGATAGGATAATATCCATACCTCTACAGGGAAGGCCAGTAACTGCAACTATTATTCAAATTTACGTACCAACCACTAATGCCAAAGAGGAGGAAATTGAAGATTTTTACCAACTTCTACAGTCTGAATCAAACATGCAGTCAGGATGACTGGTAATTACTGGTGATTGGAATATGAAAGTTGGAAACAAAGAAGGATTGGCAGTTGGAAAATATGGCTTTGATGATAGAAAGGACACTGGAGATCACATGATGGAATTTTGGAAGACCAGTGATTTATTCATTGCAAATACCTTTTTTCAACAGCATAAATGGCGACTATACACGTGGACCTCGCCAGATGGAATACACAGGAATCAAATCCACTGCGCCTTTGGAAAGAGACCATAGAGAAGGTCAGTATCATCAGTCAGAACAAGGCTGGGGCCAGCTGTGGAACAGATCATCAACTGTTCATATGCAAGTTCAAGTTGAAGCTGAAGAAAATTAATTACAGCAGATCCACGAGGTCCAAAATACAACTCTGAGTACATCTCATCCTAATTTAGAGACCATCTCAAGAATAGAATTTATGAATTGAACAGTAATGACTGAAGACCAGATGAGTTGTGGGATGATGTCAAGGATGTCATACATGAAGAAAACAAAAGGTCATTAAAAAGACAGGAAAGAAAGAGAAGAGCAAAATGGATGTCAGACTCTGAAACTTGCTCTTGAAATCGAGTAGCTAAAGCAAACGGAAGAAATGATGAAGTAAAAGAGCTGAGCAGAAGATTTCAAAGGCAGCTCAAGAAGACAAAATATTATAATGAAATGTTCAGAGACCTGGGTTTAGAAAACAAAAAGGGAAGAACATGCTTAGCATTTCTCAAGCTGAAAGAATTGAAGAAAAAATTCAAGCTTTGAGTTGTAATTTTGAAGGATTCTATGGGCAAAATATTGAATGACACAGGAATCATAAAAAGAAGATGAAGGCATATACTGAGTCACTATTCCAAAAAGAAGTGGTTGACACTCATCCATTTCGGGAGATAGAGTATTCATAAGAACCGATTGTTTTGAAGAAAGAATTCCAAGCTGCACTGAAGGCACTGGCAAAAAACAAAGCTCTAGGAATTGACGGAACACCAGTTGAGATGTTTCAATAAATGGATGCAGTGCTGGAAGTGCTCATTTGTCTATGCCAAGAAAATTTGTTTGGAAGACAGCTACCTGGCCA
Source organism: Dugong dugon (assembly GCA_030035585.1). Taxonomy (NCBI): domain Eukaryota; kingdom Metazoa; phylum Chordata; class Mammalia; order Sirenia; family Dugongidae; genus Dugong; species Dugong dugon. Next base: position 38,271,434 of record CM057469.1, on the reverse strand, counting down.
GCCAAATGAAAGAGATCCATAATTATGCCTATTCCAAAGATAGGTGATCCAACCAAATGCAGAAATTATCAAACAGTATCATTAATATCATATGCAAGTATAATTTTGCTGAAGATCATTCAAAAGCGGTTGCAGCAGTACATCAACAGGGAACTGCCAGAAATTCAAGCCAGATTCAGAAGAGGACATAGGATGAGGGATATCATTACTGATGTCAGATGGATCTTGGCAAAAGCAGAGAATACTGAAAAGATGTTTACGTTTGTATTATTGAGTATGTAAAGGCATTCAGCTGTGTGGATCATAACAAATGATGGATAACATTACAAAGAATGGGAATTCCAGAACACTTAATTGTACTCATGCAGAACCTTTACAGAGACCAAGAGGCAGTTGTTTGAACAGAAGAAGGGCATATAGTGTGGTTTAAAATCAGGAAGGGTGTGCATCAGGGTTGTATCCTTTCACCATACTTATTCAGTCTGTAACTGAGCAAAAAATCTGAGAAGCTGAACTGTATGAAGAAGAATGAGGCATCAGGATTGGAGGAAGACTTATTAGGAACTTGTGATATGCAGATGACACAACTGGTGTTCACAATTGGTGAAACAATTGGTGAAATCAAAGAGGACTGGAAGCACTTACTGCTGAAAATCAAAGACTACAGCCTTCAGTATGGATTACAGCTCAACATAAAGAAAACAAAAATCCTCGCAACTGGACCAATAAGCTACATCATGATAAACGGAGGAAATATTGAAGTTGTCAAGGATTTCATTTTACTTGAATCTATGATCAACGCCTATGGAAATAGCAGTCAGGAAATCAAATGACATATTGTATTGGGCAGATCTGCTGCAAAAGACCTCTTTAGTGTCGAAAAGCAAAGATGTCACTTTGAGGACTAAGATGCACCTGACCCAGCCATGGTATTTTCATTTGCCTCATATGTTTACAAAAGCTGGACAATAAATATGGAAGGCCAAAGAATATATGCCTTTGAATTATGGTGTTGATGAAGAATATTGAATATACCATGGATTGCCAGAAGAATGAACAAGTCTGTCTTGGAAGTACAGCCAATATGCTCCTTAGAAGTGAGGTTGGCGAGACTTCATCTCATGTACTTGAACATGTTCTCAGCAGGGACCAGTCCCTGGTGAAGGACATCATGCTTGGTAAGGTAGAGGGTCATTGAAAAAGAGAAAGACCTTTGACAAGATTGACACTGTGGCTGCAAAAATGGGCTCAAACATAGCAATGATTTTGAGGATGGTACAGGACCAGGCATTTTTTCTTTGCATTGTATGTAGGGGCGCTGTGAGTCAGAGCCAGCTCCGTGGTACCTAACAACAGCAAGAAGGTCTTTTTTAGACGTTTGATTACATGTATTTTTTCCCAATTTCTAGCTCATCTTTCTTTCCTCTTGACCTTGTCTTTCACAAAAGAAAAGTTTTTAATTTTGATGTGGTCCACTTTATCTTTTTTTTCTTCTTTTTTGGATTGTGCTTTTGGTGTCAAGTTTAAGAACTGTTCTTTTACTACTTGATATCACCTTGACTTTCTCTCCATTTGAAAGTTCTGTAGCTACACTGTTTATTATCCCTTTTATTGTTTTGATGTGGTTGTCATTTATAGATTGACTTCTCTGTTTCCCTGTTTTAAGTCTTATAGCTTTGTTTTATTATCAAGAGTTCTTGACCTAGGTTGGTATGTGGTTGATGCTGTCCTGTGTCTTAGGCTCTGGTTGTTGTCTGATATTGTTGGTTCTCTAACCGAAGGACTCCCTATAATATATGTTGTAAGATTGGTTTGGTTTTTCAAATTCCCTTAATTTCTGTTTATCTGGAAATGATCTAATCGCACCATCATATTTGAGAGAGGAGGCCCTAGTGGCACAGTGGTTGAGAGCTGTAGCTGCTAACCAAAAGATCGACAGTTCAAATCCTCCAGCTGCTTCTTGGAAGCCCTATGGGGCAGTTCTGCTCTGTTTTTTTGGGTCACTATGAGTTGGAATTGACTCAGTGGAAGTGGGTTTGGTTTTGATTTTTTGAGAGACAGTTTTACAGGATATATTACTCTTGGTTTGGCTTGTTTGTAGTCTTTACAGAAACAGACTACCAGGATTTTCTTCCGCAGCACTGCTGGGTGGGTTCACACTACTTGTGTGAACTGCTTTTGCCACCCAGCGACCACCCAGATAAGTCCTTTCTTCTTCTTCTCTTCCTTCTTCTGTGGATTTATATTTTCTTTACCATCTTTCTGAGTTCAGCTTCTTAGTTTACTTTTTGTCTTTTGAAATTGCTTTCTTATGAGTCAAGCAGTACTTTAGAATATGATTTTTACCTAACATTTAGTTTAATTAGCAGGGACATTATGGAGTGTTTGGTTGCCCTAGTACTTCTTACTTAATGCATTTGACATTGTGGTATTCATTTGTGGACTGTGTAATCTCATGATCTCACTATGAGTCTCATCTCTGTATCTCTTTATATGCCTGAAGCATAGTAGATAAAAACTATTTGTGAAGTAATTGTCCTCTCCTTTGAGTCATAAAAATATAATAAATAATATATATTTAGGATCACTTACTTATGCTTTTTACATAATTTATGTGCTGGTAAGTTTCCTGGGAGGTGCAAATGCATTTGTGCTGGATTACGAACTAAACGAATAGTTTCTTTTATAAGGATCAGCACGAAGCTGGTTCCTGTGAGGCAGAAGTTAAAGATGTCCCAAATGTTCAACTTTTCCAAGCTAATTTACCTCTCCATCATCTCTAACATCAATTACTCCCTCTCCCCTCAGTACTCTCTCTCTGTCTTTGGGTTCCCTAACTTGCAATGTCTCACAGAACTCACGAACTGTATAAAGGAAGTGGCTTACACAGTTATGGAGGCTGGCAAGTCCCAAATTCACGGGTCAGGCATAGGCTTCTCCCTGGCCCTCAGCCTCTGCCCAGAGGCACTCAGCTTGCTCGCTTCGTGGGATGGGAGCTTCACTGTGCCGTCTCCTGCTGTTCTCTCCTTCTTTGGTGGTGGTGGACTCTTCCTTCTGCTTTGGAATTGGCTCTCTTTTAGGGCAAAACTGACCAGTCCCCTTGGTGGTCCACAATATCTTATCTGCACAGCGCCACCCAGTCACCTTGGTGAGAGTTATAAGACCATGGGGAGAAAGGCCATACTAAGAATTTCATCACACCACAGGCCACTCCCTGGCTTTTCTAGCCATGGTTCTTTCATATTTGGAGGATAACCTCCCCTCCCAATCATTTTACCAGTCCAAAACAGTCATTAACAATTAGTCTTTCAATAGGGCAAAGATTCCAAAGGGTAAGTTTGCTCAGGTATCAGCCATTCAGCTCTGCTGCAGGTTTCCATCTGATGTGGTCAGGTTCTCCAAAAGTCATCTCATCTTCCCCATTTTTGGCCTCTGACAAAATTCAACTGAGAGAAAGTTATTCCCTTGCTCTGAGTCTCCCTCGAGGTATCAGCATAATGTTAGGTTTCCCCCGCTGCATAACCCATTTATTCATTCCTTTACCTTCAGCTTTTATTTCTCCTTTCTTCCATTTGTCATTTATTTTTATGCAAACTTTTCCACCTTGGGAAGGAACATCAGGTTCAGCTGCTGTGCTAGTCTAGATTGCTGGCAGCAAGACCAGTCTAGCAAGTGCTTCCCCCTAAGTCCACTCCTATTCATGTTGGGTAGCGTTACATAGGAATAACACTAGTGGGCTATCTCACCCGCTAGGGAGTATGGCAGTATTTACCATCAGCCTCAGTTTTGCCAGATGTGGGGAAGGTACAATCCATTCCATCAGGCTCTTGGGAATTCTGGCATGCATGTTCAGGGGTATAGTTATAGTCTCTTGCTTAAGGATCACCCATGCTTCTGGCACCTATAGCTGCATACCTTGTCCTGAAACTGCAGCATCCAGCAGGAGGAAAGCAGTTTTGGGTGTTGTGGGAAAGAACTGTACAGTAGCACCAGCATCCTCCCTTTGTCCTCATGTTGAGTGTGAACACACACTCATGAAGGCGTGTGAGCCGGCCCTTCATGCCTTAACCCCCCCCCCCCTTTCGATAACAAAATGTTTCCATTGGTCATTCCAGTTCTCTATCAAACTGCTACTCTGAGGGTGGTATGCAGCATGGTATGTCCATTTAATATGATGTTTCTTGGCCCATTGCTGAACCTGTGGGGTGTAAAGTGTGTTCCTTGGTCTGATGAAATATAACTTGGTGGCCCAAATTGGTACAGTATCTTTAGTTCCAATCCCTTAATGGTATTTTTGGCATTTGCATCTATCACAGGATATGCAAAGCCCAGTCCAGAGTAGGTATCTATTCCTGTGAGGACCCATTGTAGCCACCTGGTGCCATTGGTCTGATATAATCAACTTGCCAGCTATATGTAGGGTTTTACCCCCAGGGAATCTGCCCCATAGCCGTACTTGAGATGTGCACCAAGTCCAAGTCTCTTCTAAGCAAACTCTGACAGTGACCTGGTGAGTTCAGGTAACCCTGTGGCAATGTAGTGAAAGCAAACTGCGGCTGGCTCTTTTCTGAGATTGGTATGGAGAAAAAGACATTTGCAAGATCAGTCACTGAATAACAGTCTCCTTTAGCCTGCTGTATTTTCTCCACTGTTGATACCATGTCTGGAACATCTGAAACCACAAGTGGCACTGCTTTATTTAGGCCTTGATAGTCTACTGTCAGTCACCATGAGCCATCTGCCTTTTTCATGGGTCATACGGGCTGTTTTGCAGAAAATTTGTTCGCAGTGATACTCCAGCCTTTAGCATGTCTTTAATCAAGGCAGTAATCTCCTTTCGTCCACCAGGGTCTCCTGTACCGTTTCAAATTAACAACCTGAGTGGTTCAGGCAGTTCTAATGGTTTCCGTTTAGCATGCCCAATCAGTACTGGTCTGAGGGCAGACTTACATGCCTTCAGTTTTACAATATCAAGTAGGAATGTTCCCCACTTACACATAGTATCCATACCAGTAATACATTCAGATAAGGGAGATGGAGCTACTTCATACAAGATCTGCTTAAATCTATGAGTTCTCATCCAGACTTTCACCTTAGTACCATCAACTGTTGCATCCTCATATCCCCCTAGTCTAACCTTAGGCCTCTTCAAGATTTTAATGACAGTATTTGGGATTACAGTTCATTGAGCTCCTATGTCCAGGAGCCTCAAGAAGATCTCTTCCTAACTCCTGGGCCATTTCACCCAAACATGTACATACGGCCTTGGGTCCCCTGCTGGGGGCTGGACCAGAAGACCCTGGCCCCCTGGTCAATCCTTATCTTGATCAACTAGCTGAGCCTCTGCTTCATATGGTCCCAGATAGGAATTGCCATCATTAAATACCTCCTGGCTGGGGTGAATGGGATGGACTTGTTTAGGCCTCTTTAACATTGGGGGACTAGCAGGAATTTCTGTTGACCCACCCAGCCTCCTGTAGTGCTGCCTTAGAACCTTTGTCTCTACTCCATCAACATCTGCTACATTCATCCCATTTCTTAGTAACCATCTAAAAATCTCTGTCCTTCTGGGGTAATATCTTTCCCCGTTGGCTCTTCCCATTCTCCTGTAAATCATCCTTACGTTTCTTGTCTCTGTAAGGCCCATGCAGGGAAGCTATGCCAATAGATCTGACAAGGCTTCTTGGATTGTTGCTTTGTTTTACAGTAACAAGGTTACATGGGGTTCCCATGTAGAAGGGGCTCCCTTGATTGCCATATCTACCATGACCTGTGTAAGGGACATACTCATTTGATGAATCTTGATGAATGTAAAGCCATTCCACAGCTTGCATAAGCAGCACATCAGATGCTTCCTCTGGAGTGTTCCATTGGGTATTTAGAGCGGGAGAGGGGCAGTTTCCCTTCTCAGGGTAAACAAATCTCACTGCAGATTTTATCCAGTCTATTAGGCTGGCCGTCGCCTCTGGGTCAACCTGCTGTATGAGTGGATCTTGTATAATCATTTGTGATTATTCCATACTGAGTTGTGGGCCTTGTGTCAACCCAAACATACTCTTCCATTCTGCGGCATTCCAAACTAAGGGCACTGCCCCTAAATTAGACACTCTCACAATCCACTTGAGTAACAGTTCCTCGAGAAGCTGATGATACCCATCTACAAATTGAAGCAACTCCTTTACACTATACCCCCTGGTTTCTATAGTTCCTTCATTTTGCCCATTTCCCTCCTGGACTACCTTGGTGGCCAGTGGTTGTAGAGGAACTGCCTGTTGTTCCGACCCAATTTTTCCTTTCCAGGTTGGCCCTGAGACTAGCGGTCATAGCTCTGACTGGACTGGAACTGGGTTTGATTCAGTGCTAAAATCAGCCCCTACATTCTTTTTCCTTGCCATTGCAGCTGTTAATGGATATCAGAAGCCAAGGAACTGTATGTCTGGCCCTTTTCTTACCATTCTGTGTTTCCATATGCATCCAGTTAGCCAGTTCCTCAGGAGTTAGATCCACCCTTCCTAAATCCAATGAATAGCTTTTGCCTTGGGTAACTGATTGCAGCGTAACAGCTGCTTCAATCCACAGGTGTTTTTTATCCCATCCAGAAACCAAAGGTTTCTCATTCTCCTGTTTATCCCCTTTTTTCTACAACCACCTATTCCAGTGAGTTGGGGCTGTTGCCGCAAAACCTGTCATTCTGACACCAACTAAACGAATAATTTCTTTTATAAGGATCAGCACAAAGCTATTTCCTATGAGGGGGAGGTTAAAGATGTCCCAAATGTCAAACTTCTTCAAGCTGCTGTACCACTCTGTCATTGCTAACATCAACTACTCCTTCTCCCCTCAGTACTCTCCCTCCTGTCTTTGGGTTCCCTACTCGCCGCAACGTCTCACAGAACTCATGAACTGTATAAAGAAAATGGTTCACATGGTTGTGGAGGCTGGCAGGTCCCAAATTCGTGGCAGGCATAGGCTTCTCCTGGCTCTCAGTCTCTGCCCAAAGGCACTCAGCTTTCTCGTTCCGTGGACCAGGAACCCCACTGTGCTGTCTCCTGCGGGTCTCTCCTTCCTTGATGGTGTTGGGCTCTTCCTTCTGCTCTGGAATTGGTTCTCTTTTAAGGCAAGACTGACCAGTCCCCTTGATGGGCCACAATTACGTTATTTGCACAGCCCCGCCCAATCACCTGGGTAGGAGTTACAAGACCATGGTGAGAAAAGTCATATTAAGTGATTCATTACACCACACTAACCTAAAGGTCAGCAGTTCAGACTCACCCATCGGTACCACAGAAGAAAGGCCTGTCAGTCTGGCTCCATAAAGTTTACTTCCAGGAAAAGCCTATGGGGCAGTTTTACTCTGTAACATGTAGTGTTGCCATGAATTTGGAATTGACTCGATGACAGTGGAATATGCCCATAAATTTGAAGTTTGTTGTCTTTAACTATATATATACATATATATATGATTCATTTATTCTGTTCTTATAATGAACACACCAGAGTATTAGTATATACAAATTGCTGCTCCTAAATACAGTTTCAGTGTTGAATATTTTCTATAATCAAGCACTGTTGCTATGATTCAGAGGGTCTACACCTCAGAGGACTGCATTACTTAGGGGTGATTAAAAAATTAGTTTTTTATTTGATAGTTGTTTTCTGACAATTTCCGGTTATTGTGATTTTTAAAATTCAAATTTTCAGAATGACAGTTAATAATGAATTCTAACTATTTTCATTTAATTTTAAGAGTTGAAAGAAGTTTCTCATTTTAGTTTTTTAAAACTGGCCTTTGGGTCTTATTTCTGATCATTTTTTAGTGTAAAAAATGAACAGATTTGGTTCTTATCAGAAAATATAATCTAAAAATTATAGTTTTTTTTTTTTTTTAACATTTGTTATTACTTTAACGTGATGGACTTCTGAAACTAAAACACACAAGCATTTGGATACTCTGCACAGATGAGAATGATTTATTCTAACTTAAAAGCACCTGTCTTTTCTTGTTATCACCTTAGACAAAGAAACAGCCTTGGTATAACAGCACATTAGCATCAAGACGAAAACGACTCACTGCTCATTTTGAAGACTTAGAGCAGTGCTACTTTTCTACAAGGATGTCTCGTATCTCAGGTACATGTTCAGGCATTCTCTTAAAATACTCCAGGTTCATATTTCAGATCCATTTTTCTGTATTTATAGACAGTTCTATTCACAAAGCAAATATGTGTATTTTAGATGCAGTCGTTCAGAGTATTATATAAATTCTTGGAACTCTTGGAGAATATTGCCTTCCCGTAGTTATTTTTGTTCTCTTTCTTTATTTGGGAATTTTTAATCTTTATATGGAGAGGTATATAAAATTAAAAAAAAAAAAAAAATCAGCTATGAAAATGTAGCCACCAAAATGTTGCCTCCTGTTCAACATATAATAATTTCTAGCAACTCGAGCCTGTGCTAAGAATAAAAAGATGAAAGAAGCAGTTATTACTATTAAGGAGTGTAAAATCTAGTGCAGGAAGGCAACAAATAAATAATTCTGTGTGATATTATGTGTTTTGTAAATATGTAAAGAATATTTCAGGAATGGAGAAGAATATCCACTAATATACTAGAAGTAAAAAAGCCAGCCCAAGTTGAAAATGGGGAGATGTAAGGGAATGATCAGCGGAGGGATTTCAGAGGAGTTGTATTTTGCCCAGCCTATTATGAATTAACTGAAAAAGGTAGTCAGGAACATGCTCACAGAAGAGGATATAATGTATGCAAAGACATGGACATGACAGTATAGGATATTTTTATTGCTGTAGCAAAGTGATCTAGTTCTGTCTTTTTTGTTAGCTCTCTGATCTTCAGCCTTTCTCAGTCTCAACCAACACCAATCCTATGGGTTTTTTTAAAGCTTACTGGTGATGTGTATAAAACACAATGCTTGATATACTTTGGATGCTCAATTAATTGATGCTATTATTAGTTCATCTGCTCAAAGTGAAGACCACCAAGGAAGAACATACCTGATATTTTGTTAGTTGTTAAAACTTGGACCTTATTTTTTTTCTTGAATGTTTTTGTCATTAGTTGCCGTCAAGTTGATTCTGAGTTACAGCAACCTAGGCATGCTTATGTTATAATCTTCGTATTGCTTAGATGTTTTGGACAAACTTGCCTTGGGGTTGTTTGAAGAGGAAAAAAATGTATTAGATTTACGAGGCACTTTTTCTATGAAGACTAGGAGAAAGGTAATATTGATATAGATGTGTTTTAAATTAACGATAGTTTTACAAATGAAAAAGTTTTGTTTCATTGTCTGCGAATTGAGCCTCTTTTTGAGCCTCTAACAATCTGTAAATTACATTGTTGTTGTTAGTTGCCATTGAGTCAATTCTGACTCAGGTTGACCCCATGTGTGCAGAGTAGAACTGCTCCATAGGGTTTTCAGGGCTGTAACCTTTCGGAAGCAGATTGCCAGGCTTGTGTTCTGAGGCATCTCTGGGTGAGTTTTAACCACCAACCTTTCATCTAGTAGTCGAGAGTTTAACTGTTTCCACCACCCTGGAACTCATAAACTGCATTAGGAAGCTGATAGATTGAAAATTGCCTAAGACCTGCATTCTGACTGGGAGAGAGTTTCTGTTAACCCTTACATATCTTGTCACTATGATATTGAAATACAACTATAGGAAAATGGCAGACATTTAAAAAAAGTAGTAGTTGTAAAGAGATTGGGGAAGGCTGTTGTTATTAGTAGTGTTTAAGTAACTATCAGTGTCTGCACCCTGTGGTATAGTAAAGGTAATCAGAAAATAGTTTATTTTGGGGGGATGTAGCTTTATAGGAGGGTAGAATAATAAGTTAAAGCTAGGAGGAAAGTTAGAAGTAGTTTTTATGTGTGTGCGCATGTTTGTGTGTGTGTGTGGGCATGGCTGTGTTGTACTTAAAACGTGTTGTCTCCCAACAAGCGCAGGATACATGTTCTCTAGTGCAAATGGATCATTTTCTAGGAAATACAATTTGGTAAGTCACAAAACAAGTCTCAATAAATTTTAAAAGATTGAAATCATACGAAGTATATTATGTGACCACATAGAAAATACTAGAAATCAGTGATAGGAGGAAGACCGGAAGATACACAAATATGTGAAAATTAAACAACACACTGTTGAATAATCAGTGGTCAAAGAATAAATCAAAAGAGAAATCAGAAAATACTTAGAGACAAATGAAAATGAAAGCACAACATACCAAAACATGGGATGCAGTGAAGGCAATGCTCAAACGGAATTTTATAGTGGTAAATGCCTATATTAAAAAAGAAGATCTCAAAATAATAAGATAAATTTGCAATTTAAGAAACAAGAGAAACAAGTGCAAACTAAGGCCAAAGCTTTCAAAAGGAAGGAACTAACAAAGATCAGAGCAGAGATAAATTAACTAGAGAATAGAAAAGCAATAAAAAGAATCAACAAAACCAGAAGTTGGTTTTTTGACGAGATCGGTATAGTCAACACACTTTTAGCTAAACTGACAAAGGAAAAAAAATGAGAGAAGATGCAACTAACTAAAATCAGAAATGAAAATGGGGATTTTACTACTACATAGAAATGAAAAGGTTTATAAGAGAATACACTGTAAGCAGTCGTATGCCATCAAATTAGATAACCTGGATGAAATGAGCAAATTCCTAGAAACACACAAACTTCCCTAAACTGACTCGAGAAGAAATGTAAAATCCCAACAGACCTGTAACAACTGAAGAGATCGAACCAGTAACCAAAACCTCCCAACTAAAAATAATACTAGACCAGATGGCTTCACTGGGGAGTTCTACTAAACATTTATAGAAGAATTTATACCAGTCCTTCATAAGCTTTTCTAAAAAATTGAAGAGGAGGGAACACTTCTAACTAGTTCTGTGAGGCCAACATTACCCTGATGCCAAAGTCAGACAAAGCCAGCACAAGGGAAAAAAAAACTACATACCGTTATCCCTTATGTATATAGAAGGAGAAATCTTTAGCAGAATACTAGCAGATCACATCATAAAAGGTTTGTACACCATGACTAAGTGATATTTATTCCAGGAATGGTTCAACATTAGAAAATCAAATCAATTTAATACAATCACATTAATACAACAAAGGAAAAGAACTACATGATTATCTCAACTTATGTGAAAATGGCATTTGACAAAAATCTACCATCCTTTCATGATAAAAATGCTAAATAAACTAGGAATAGAAGGCAAATTCCTCAATATGATAAAGGACATTTCTGAAAAACCCACACGCAGCTAACCTCATAGTCAATGGATAAAGACTGAAAGTTTTCCATCTAAGATCAGGATCAAGACAAGGATGCCTGCTTTCACCACTATTATTTAATATTTTACTGGAAGTTATACTTTGAACAGTTAAGCTAAGAAAAGAAATAAAAGATATCCAAATTGAGAAGCACGAAGTGAAGCTGTTTCTACTCACAGATGACATGAACCTATGTATAGAAAATCCCAAAGAATCCACAAGAAAGCTGTTAGAGCTAATAAATGAATTCAGCAAAATTGCGGGATACAATATCAACAGACACAAATCTGATGTATTCGTATACATCATCAATGAACGATCTGAAAAGGAAATTAAAATAATCCCATTTACAATAGCATAAAAAAAAGAATAGAATACCTAGGAATAAATTTAACCAGGGAGATACAAGACTTGTACACTGAAAACTATAAAACGTTGCTGAAAGAATTTAAAGACAACCTAAATAAATGGAAAGATATCTTCATTAAGTGGAATATTTAATAATGTTAGTATGTCAGTACTACCCAAAGCAATCTATAGATTCAAAACAATCCCTATCAGAATTCCAACAGCCTTTGCAGAAATGGAAATGCCAGCCTTCAAATTCATATGGAATCGCACGGGGCCCTGAATAGTCAAAGCAATCTTGAAAAAGAGGAATAAAGTAGGATGACTCACATGTCTCGATTTCAAAACATACTATAAAACTACAGTAATCAAAACAGTCTGGTACTATAATAATGGATGTATATAGACCAATGGAATAAAATTGAGAGTCTAGACATAAACTGGCCAATTGATTTTCAACAAGGATATCATACCCATCCAGTGGGGAAGAGTATTCTGTTCAATAAATGATTGTGGAACAACTAGATTTCCACATGCAAAAGAATGAGATTGAACCTGTAACTCATACCATTACAGTAAAATTAACTCCAAATGGATCAGTGACCGAAACATGAGAACTAAAACCACAAACCTCTTAGAAGAAAACATAGGGACAAAGCTTCGGGACGTATCGTATTTTTCACAAATAATGCGTGCCCTCTGTGTTTGCCAACTGCTCTCTCCCCCCGCGAAATATTTTCATAAGCACTGCTATGCTAATTTTTTTGCCTGTTGCTTTAAAAAAAGTTAGAATAACGTGCTTAGGAAAATACCTCGCAGGGAAAGGGAGCGATTGGCAAACAAATGTAGAAGGTGCGTGTTATTTGCCTAAAAATATGGTAGTTTTTTACATGGATTATTAGATATAACACTAAAAGCACAAACAACAAAAGACAAATTAGATAAATTGGATTTCTAAAAAAATTGAAAACTCTTGTGCATCAAGGGACTTTATCGACAAAGTAAAGAGAAAATCTACATAATGGAAGAAATTATTTGAAAACCATCTTCTGATAAGGGTTTAATATGAAAATACATTTAAAAAAACACCTACAACTCATCATCAAAAGCAAAGAAATGAAAAACTGGGCAAAATATTTGAATAGAAATTTCATTAAAGAAGAGATACAAATGGCCAATAAGCAGGTGAAGAGATCCTCAACGTCATTAGTCATTAGGAAATTGCAAATCAGACAACAATGAGATACCACTTCTAACGCATTAAAGTGGCCATTGTCAGAAAAATGGAAAATAAGTGTGGGAGGGGATGTGGAAAAATTGGAAGCCTCATCCATTGCTGGTGAGATTGTAAAATGGTACAGCTGCTGTGGTAACCAGTTTGGTAGTTTCTCAGAAATTTAAAAATAGACTATCATATCACCCAGCAATTCCATTCCTAGGTATATACTCAAAAGAATTGAAAGCAGAAAGCCAAAAACATTTGTACACCAGTATTCATCCCAGCGTTATTCACAGTAGCAAAAAGTAGAAGCAACCCATTGTCCATCAACAGATAAACGGATAAAGAAAATGTAGTATATCCATAAATGGAATATTTTTCAGCTATTATAAAAATGGAAGTTCTGATACATGCTATGACATGGATGGGTGAACCTAGAAAGCATTATACTGAGTGAAATAAGTGAGACAGGAAAGGACCAATATTTTATGATCCTACGTATATGAAATACCTATCACTGACAGATGTGTAGGTGTAAAAACTCATTAGTGGTAACCAGGGGCTGGGGGAAGGGAGAAATGGGGAATTATTACTTAAGGCATACCAACTTCCTATTGAGGGTGATGAAGAACATTTGGAAATTGTATTGTTGCACAACAGGGTGAATGTAGTTGATGTCACAGAATTGTACACTTAAAAATAGTTAAAATGGCAGATGTTTTGTTAATATGTTTAATCACAATAAAATTTTTTTAAAAGTCTCAGACTTTAGGAATCTTAAGTTTATCTTACCAAATTTACACATTGACCACGTATTGCCAAATACGAAATTCCTCCTTGTGCCTTTAAGTGGAAAGAGGAAATTTAAGTTTTAAGTAATGAGGCACCTAAGGCATTGATTCTCCTTTTGTATACTTTCTCACCCCCACTTTTATTTTCAACTATGAAAATGAGAGAGGAAGGTTAAGACGTTAATGCCTTGGATTCCTAATTGTAACTGAAAAAGAAGGTAAATTTTAAAGCATTAGGAGAGAGGAGACACTTAAATCACATTTATAAACCAATGTAATTAGAATAGGAGAGGTCATATGTCAGCAAGTATGTAAGGATGTTTATCATAAACTAATCAAGCAAGCAAAATTCTGCTTTCCATAGCCTTGTAAATGAAAAGTAATTTCTAAGCTTTCAGATACCGAAGTAAATCTTTTTATTATTTTCTTCGAAGCTTCTGTTAAGAGTAGATGTTAATGAGTTTGTATAATGACCTAAAATCTGGGTACCTAGCAAAAGATTGTGGGTCTTCAACACACAGTACACATTCTTGGATGCTTGTGAATTTTATGTACTTAGGGATTGATGTATAAGTGTGAGAGACTAGATTAACATTAAAATAGTTTTTAAATAAATATCTAAAGTAACTGTCTTTCCAGTAAGTATATTACATTAAATAAGCTCACAGTGACGGGATTACATATAAAAAGAATTAACTATTATGTACTGCAGCATTTTGTAGTACGGTTGATGATTGTTTTTTGCAGTAACCCATGTTTTATTTATAATTCGTTGTATATCGTGAGAGTAATTTTTGTGGAGCAAGAGCTTCATCTCAACACCATTATGATACAGCATGCTAATTAGGTTTATTCCTTTTTGCTGGTTTTAGAATGGAAGCATTACAAAATTGGACCCTTTTAATCTAGGTTGTTAGATGGATTTGCTTAGTATTTAAATCTTTAAAATGTAAATATTAGGGGCTGAAGCTTACTTAGTTTCTTCACATTATTGTTTTTTTCTTTGTTTACAAATCAACTGTTTGATGAGTTTCTTCATGTTAGAAATTATTTTCAAGATAACCTAATATTTCCAAGTAAATAAATTCTTTAGTATGTATCATATAGTAAGTCTTTTGACTTAATTATTCTTAATGTCTTAATTTCATTATGCCTGCCACTTTTAGATGACATTGAAGAAGGGAAATCTCAGTAGGTTACCTTGAAAAAATTGTGTATGTGTATGATATTACAATAAGAAAGAAGCTATAAAAAGACAGTGTTGTAACAGGAATATATCAAATTCCTATCTAGGAAGGTAAAGTAATGAGACTTTTCATTAGTTCTTTTTATTCTTTGGAAAGGAAAATTAAAGTCCAAACTTAAAGCAGTCTTTAAAAAACATTGGTTTGTTTTATTCATGCTTTCAATGTTGACCTGTTTCTAGATTGGAGAATAGAGTTAGCTGTATTCTTAGGTCTTTCATAAGGGTTGATTTTGTTAAATTCCACGATATAGCTATGAATAGTTTTCTGACACGGATTACCCAAAGTTATTTGTACAGTATATTGGATGGAATTATTGTTTTCTATTTTTCACCATGCCATTGGAGTGAAACTTAATTTTTTTCCTGATGTAGGCACTCTTTGGGAAGGGGGGCGGGGCGTGGAATGAAATGCAAACTTTCAAACATTCTTAAAGTTTGGTTTTGAGAATCATTCATACCCTGCAGTTTTCTACTCCCTGTAATCGGATTTGAAACACTTAAAAGATTATGTAAACAGATATTTCACTTTCTTTTTACTTAATCAAGAATTTTTTTAACTTAAAATATGTTATTATAAAATGTTTTGAAAGTAAACATGGCGGTGAATATGTGTACCTGTAAGCATGTTCCTTCAAACTAACAAATACCCCGTTCAGTATAGATATTCCTCTCTCTACCTACTTTCTCCATTGCCATAGCCTTTGTTTTAATAATTGATTTAACGTTTCTTGACCAGTAGCTCTCTTTTTTTCTCCTAAGAAATTTTTGCTTAAAATGTTTTTGTTGATGTGGATGGTGTGGAAAGAGACAATGTAATTGCATTACCTTCAAAGAAAAATTATATATATATTTTTCTTTTTTTTAAGTTATATTTTTGATTAAAGCTGAAAAATCAGTCGATGAATTTGTGGATAGTAGTCTTCCTTAAATGCTTTTTCAAGAATTATTTTTATTAATTTGGAGTATAATTTTTAAACTATAGATATTGCTCTTTCACTTATTTTGTTGTTTAAATTATCTATTTTATTTTGTTTTCTTCATGTAGATGATAGTCGAACTGCAAGCCAGTTGGATGAATTTCAGGAATGCTTGTCCAGGTTTACTCGATATAATTCAGTACGACCTTTGGCCACATTGTCATATGCTAGTGATCTTTATAATGGTTCCAGCATTGTGTCTAGGTAAGTATTGGGCAGAACTGCTTAGTATTTTCTTTCGTAAGAGCATCTGGAGTCTAACTAATTTTGAGAAACATTTTAGTTGAGAGCCTGGGTTCTAAAGTCAGGTTGACTGCCAGTTCATTAGTTCTGTGACCTTAGGCAAGTTTCTGAAGCTCCTTAGTCCTCAGTTTCTTCATCTCTAAAATGGAATGATTAATGGTATCCACTTCGTAGGGTTGCAGTTTGTGTTCTTGTAATTTGTTTGTCTTGTTATAATAACAAGGTAATGCTTTCCTAATAAGCACTATCTCCTCTTTAGTTCTTGGAAGACTTCGTATGGAATTGAGGGTGTTTCTCCCTTAAATATTTTGTAGAATTCTCCAGTGAAGCCATTTGAGCCTGGAATTTTCTTTGAGGAAAGATTCTTAATAAATCCAATTTCTTTAAGAGATTTAAGGCTATTCAAGTCAACCATCTCTTCCTGTTTGAGTATTGGTAGTTTGTATCTTTCAACGAATTTGTCCCTGTCATTTAGGTTGTTGAATTTATTGGCATAAAGTTGTATATAATATTCCCTTATTGTCCTTTTAATATTTTTAGATTCTGTAATGATGTCCCCTCTCTCATTCCTGATACTAGAAATTTGTTTGTTTTTTCTCCCTTTTTTCCCCCCTGAATAATTGGTTAGAATTTTATTGTTCTTCTCAAAGATCCAGCTTTTGATTTCATTTTCTCTGTTTTTCTATTTCATTGATTTCTTCTTTAGCTTTATTATTTCCTTATTATTTTTTGCTGTCTTTGAATTTAATTTGCTTCTTTTTTTTTCTGTTTTATTTAGGTGGACACTGTGAGGTTATTGACTTGATACCTTTTTTCTTTGCTAATATAGACATTTTTGTGCTATAGATTTCCCTCTAAGCACTGTTTGCTGTATCCCACAAATTTTGACATGGTATATTTTCATTTTCATTTAGTTCAGAATACTTTGTAATTTCCATTTTGATTTCTTCTTTGACTCATGGGTTATACAGACATGTATTATTACTTATCACATATTGGGATTTTCTAGTTATTTTTCTGTTACTGATTTATAATTTAAAATTATTTTTATCTTCACTGTCATATTGATGATCATTCTTTTAAAATATTCTAAATGAAAATTAATGGAAATCTTTCAGTGTCATCAAATTGCCAGTCCATGTTCAAATTTCCTAGCATAAACAAACCTTAAAAGGATATTTTTGAAGTAGATCGGGAATTTGGCAAGCTTTAACTCATCCAGTATTGCTAAAATTTTGCATGCTTTTCATTTTCATGACTTAAGATTTTTATTTATTAATTGATTTACTTGCTATTACAATAAACCTTTTGTTATATTCTAGCTTGTTCTAACTCACTAATGAATAAGACAAAAATTATGTTCATTTATTTTTCTATATATTGGCAGTGTGAGTATTTCTTATGCACTGGATTGAATAAAATTTGAAAATACTTGTTTAGCTTTGTAATTAATTCATTTAACAGAAATTCATTGAACACGTAATGTGAGCTGGCTAAGTGTATAATTATGAACAGGCCAGATATGGTGCTTGGATTCAGGAAAGCTCACAATCTTAATTCATTGCCTTTATAGAAAAAATTTAAGAATAGTTTATGAAACAATTTAGTTTGAATCAATAGACTAATAGTATTATCTAAGTTCTTAACTACTGTAAGAACTTACATATTTTTAAAGGCTTCAAAAATGTAACCTGACTGTAAAATGGCAAAAATAACTGTGGAAGTTTATTTGTAATATTGACAAGATATGTATACACGTACCTATAATGATATGAATTTACCCAAGCTAAAATGTAGTCCAGTTTGGAGCTCTCCTGTAATGTCAGTTAATTTTCCTGGCCATTGTGAGTTCATCCTGTACTCTGTTTTCTTCTCCACTAACAGCATAAATAAAAAACCAAAGTAAAAAATTCCTTCTGAAAATATTACAAAAGCAGCATTTTTTAGTTAGTAAATGTACAATCGGTTATAAATTTCTAGTCTCAAAAAAAAAGTAAGAACTAGTCCTTTTCCTTATTCTTGAAAGCCATTTTAGCTTGATTTAATAGAATGCTGGATTATTTTTTTAAGTATCTATTAAACCTTGAAGGGGCCCTGGTGTTGCAGTGGTTAAGCACTCAGCTGCTAACTGAAAGGTTGGCAATTTGAACCCGCCAGCTGCTCCATGGGAGAAAGATATGGCAGTCTACTTCTGTAAAGATTTACAGCCTTGGAAACCGTATGGGACAGTTCTGTTCTGTCCTATAGGGTCACTGTGAATCAAAATTGACTTGACGGCAGTTGGTTGATTAAACCTTGAGCATACCAAGACATTTGTATCAGCATACTCTACAATCTGAGGAAGAAATTAACTCCCATAGGAAGACCTAAACTAAGTTGTAGTATTGTTAAAGTTGAGGTTAGTTCATTTAAAATATTTCAATTAAAAAATTAAAAGGCACCTTTAGTTAGTCCATCTTGCATGCCAACATCCTTTCTTTTTAATTACATTGAATTAATACTTCCAAAATACAAATTTCCAATTTTCGAAGTTTGTTGGGCAAGACAGATGAAGACCAATAAGTAGTAACAAAGGAAGATAGTAGCCAAAGAAATGAAAGGGTTTGGAAACTTTCACAGCCCTGATAGTTTTTTGCTTTACTTAGTTTCATATTCAAATATATTATAATAAATTCATTTTGAAGATTTTTAATTTCTCTCAAAGGAAATTTAATGAAGAATTTCTTTTGGGAAAGGGGTAAAGACATGGTAGGTAATGTTGAATTTAGTGCATTATTTCACTACATCGTTGAAGAAATAGTTACAGTTATTCTTAATGTAAAATTTCATGAAATATATCTAATGTTGGTCACTCCTATATTGAGCATCTCACTGAGAGACAAAGCCCAACCACTCTGCTTTTATAATTTTTCTTCCTTTGTTTATTGATCATTTTGGTTCTATAATACCATAGTCCTCAGTCCACAAGGTGGCAGCATTTGTTTACTTTGACAATAACTTAATAGAGATTAGACAATGTATATAAATCAGTGGCTTATAGCAGAGTTCATTGTAATACCACATGGTCCTAGTTTAATAATAGCAAGTAATGAAAAGGATAGAAGACACTTATAGCACACTTCTTAATACATATCAGTAATGTCACACTTTGCATTTTTTCTTAAAGTTGGTTTTCAGTGGCCACCAGAAAGCAGTGGTTTGAAACTGCACAATTCAAACTTTGAATACTTGGTAGTGATGGCTATTTCTTGAATTCCTTGTTTGGATTTTACATACCTAGATTGTTATGGTTGAAATTGTGACGTATTCCATCTCTGCTTCAGAGAATATTTTAACATTTTGTGTATGTTTGCTCAAATTGTTGAATTAGAACTGAATTGGACATTAGGAAATTACATTCATAAGAGAATACTTATATATTGCGGCATTCATTGCTACTAGATCAGTCACTACATGGATAGTATAGTATTTGATTATAGTTTAGTTTATTGAGGGCTTACTCTTTTCAGACACTATTGAAAGCATTTTACATGAGTTAACTAACTCATTTAACCCTTATTAGTCCTATGGGTAGAATATTTCTATTAATCCCATTTTACAGATGAAGAAACTGAGGTAAAACACAATTCTATAACTTGTCTGAGGTCAACCCAGTGTTAGTAAATGACAGAACTGAGATTTGAATCCAGGAATTCTGGCTCCGGAATCCTGCTCTTTCTTTCCTTCAGAATCTGTTGAAACCTTTGGAAAAGTTTTCGGAAAGACTTTCTTTAGTTTTGAGAAATACAGAAGAATAACAGGAATTCTTTTGAATTTCTTGTACTTCGTATCCTTATGACTGTCTTGTCTAACTAGGCTATAATAATGGGCTTTTTTGAGTTTTAATTTAATGTGATTATTAGTTTCAGATGCCACTTTTATTGCCAAATTAAACATGTTTTTAAAGTGGTCATTTATAAGATTGTTTTGCTAAACTTTAGTTTGTAATGCAAGCCACTGCTGAGGCAGATTTAGGGTAACTTTTAACGTATCCTTTATTGTTGAATGCTTATAATTTTAAAGTTTGTGCTTGAAAACAGATCTGCAGGTAATTATAGACTTGTTTTCTAGGGATTAGATATGATTTTAAGGATGATTCGTGCACCATTCTGTTTTTGTCACAAGATATTTCTATTATTGTCTTAAAAGTTATTGGCCATATGAGGTGAAAAATGTCATAAATGAAGGTACGGAGGAAAACATTTCCTTTTAGCCTTTTGCCCAGGGCCTGTCTTTTAAAGCAGTAATTTTTAAAACTACAGTCTAGGCTTGAAGCTTCATCAAGTCAGGGGTCTTATCTGTCTTATTTCCAGCTGCATCCCCATGTCTGGCATGTGGTAGGTGTTCAATAGTAAATATTCGTAAAATGAATGTATGAATTAATGGAAAATTGTTTTGCCTACTTGGAGAGGGTCTGGAACCAGTCGAGATTTACCGGTTGTCCACCTTAATATGCTTTTACGGACTTGTTTACTGATAAGTGCTCCTTTGAAGAAAGTGTCTTTAGGCTAAAAAAGAAGTTTGTAAATCACCAATGATGCATGGCAGAAATATAAATTAACGTTGACAGTTTAAAGATAGAGAAGTTCACAATTGTCAGTAAGTGTTGATGAGTTTCTTACTCTGAAGATTGAAGATACAAGTTAAGGATGAAACAAAAACATACTAAGCTTAAACTTTAGAAGTTATTATATGTTCTTCCCCTCCCCCATAGGCCTCTACCCTAAAATTTCGTGTTCTCTCCTCCCACCCCCACCCCTGCTTGTTGGTGGTTGACTTAATTTTAATTTTTATTAAACATTTAAGAATTTATAACAGATTTATTGTTGCAAGTCATCACGTGTCTGTCAGTTTGTTGTACTTTACTGGCTTCTGTGTTGTGATGCTGGAAGCTATGCCACCAATATTTCAAATACCAGCAGGGTCACCCATGGTGGACAGGTTTCAGAGGAGCTTCCAGACTAAGACAGACTAGGAAGAAGGACATGACGATCTACTTCTAAAAATGTTGACCAGTAAAAACCTTATGAATAGTAGCAGAACATTGTCTGATACAGTGCTGGGAGATGAGCCCCTCATGTTGTAAGGCACTCAAAATATGACTGGGGAAGAGGTGCTGACTCAAGTTTAAGTCGACCATAATAATGTGGATGGAGTCAAGCTTTCAGGACCTTCATTTGCTGTTGTGGCATGACTCAAAATGAGAAGAAACAGCTACAAACATTCATTAATAATAGGAACGTGAAGTGTATGAAATATGAATCTAAGAAAATTGGAAGTTGTCAGAAATGAAATGGAATGCATAAAAATCTATATTCTAGGCATTAGTGAGGTGAAATGGACTGGTATTGGCCATTTTGAATTGGACAATCATATGGTCTACTATGCCAGGAATGACAAATTGAAGAGGAATGACATCACATTCATCATCAAAAAAGAACATTTCAAGATCTAAAGTACAGTGCTATCAGTGATAGGATAATATCCATACCACCTTCAAGGAGCCAGTTAATATGACTATCATTCAGATTTACACACCAACCACTAATGCCAAAGATAGAGAAATTGAAGATTTTTACCAACTCCTGCAGTCTGAAATTGATCAAATATGCAGTCAAGATGCATTGATAATTACTGGTGATTAAAATGTGAAAATTGGAAACTAAGAAGAATCAGTAGTTTGAAAATATGGCCTTGGTGGTAGAAATGATGTCAGAGATTGCATGATAGAATTTTGCAAGACCAAGGACTCAAAAACATCTTTTTTCAACAACGTAAACGGCGACTACGTGGACCTCACGGGATGGAATACACAGGAATCAAACAGACTGTATCTGTGGAAAGAGATGGTAAAGAAGCTCAGTATCATCAATTGGAACAAGGCCAGGGCAGACTGCAGAAGAGACCATCAATTGCTCATATATATATACAAGTTTAAGTGGAAGCTGAAGAAAATTAAAACAAGCCCACGAGAGCCAAAGTACAACCTTGAGTATATCCCACCTGAATTTAGACACCGTCTCAGGAGTAGATTTGACACATTGAACAGTAATGACCAAAGATAAGACATGTTGTGGGATGACGTCAAGGACATCATACATAAAGTAGCTAAAGCGAATGAAAGAAATGAAGTAAAAGGGCTGAACAGAAGATTTCAAAGGGTGGCTCGAGAAGACAAAGTATCATGATGAAATGTTCAGAGACCTGGATTTAGAAAACCGAAAGAGAACACACTTGGCATTTCTCAAGCTGAGAGAACTGAAGAAAAAAATTCAGGCCTTGAGTTGCAGTGTTGAAGGATTTGTGGGCAAAACATTGAACAACACAGGAATATCAAAAGAAGATGGAAGGAATACACAGTCGCTATATCAAAAATAATTCGTTGATGTTCACCCATTTCAGGAGGCAGCATACGATGAAGAATCGATTAAAAGAAGAAGGCAAAGCTGCACTGAAGGCGTTGGCAAAAAAACAAGGTTTCAGGGATTGACTGAATACCAACTGAGATGTTTCAACAAACAGATGCAATGCTGGGAGTGCTCAGTCGTCTATGCCAAGAAATTTGGAAGACAGCTACGTGGCCGACCATCTGGAAGAGATTTGTATTTGTGCCCATTCCAAAGAAAAGCAATCCAACAGAATGCAGAAATTATTGAACAATATCGTTAATATCACATGCAAGTAAAATGTTGCTGGAGATCATTCAAAAATGATTGCCGCAGTACATCAACAGGGAACTTCCAGAAATTCAAGCCAGATTCAGAAGAGGATGTGGAACAAGGGATATCATTGCTAATGTCAGACGGATCTTGCCTGAAAGCAGAGAATACCAGAAAGATGTTTACCTGTTATTGACTGTGAAAAGGCATTTGACTGTGTGGATCATAACAAATTGTGGATACCATTGCGAAGGATGAGAATTCCAGAACACTTAATTGTGCTTATGAGGAACCTGTACATAGATCAAGAGGCAGTCATTAGTATAGAACAAGGGGATACTGTGGTTTAATTCAGAAAAGGTGTGCAGCAGGGTTGTATCCTTTCACCATGCTTATTCAGTCTGTATGCTGAGCAAATAATCCAAGAAGCTGGACTATATGAAGAAGAATGGGGCATCAGGATTGGAGGAAGGCTCATTAACCACCTGTGATATGCAGATGACACACCATTGCTTGCTGAAAAGGAAGAGGACTTGAAGAACTTACTGATGAAGATCAAAGACGACAGCCTTCAGTATGGATTTCACCTCAACATAAAGAAAACAAAAATCTTCACAACTCGACCAGTAAGCAACATCATGATAAATGGAGAAAAGATTGAAGTTGTCAAGGATTTCATTTTACTTGGATCCACAGTCAACACCCATATAAGCACAGTCAGGAAATCAAACAACATACTGCATTGGGCAAATCTACTGCAAGAGACCTCTTTTAAGTGTTCAGAAGCAAAGATGTCACTTTGAGTACTAAGATGGCGCCTGCCCGAAGTGATGGTATTTTTGTCACCTCATATGAATGCAAAAACTAGAAAATGAATAAGGAAGAACAAAGAATAATTGATGCATTTGAATTATGGTGTTGGCGAAAAATAATGACTATACCAGGAACTGCCAGAAGAACAAACAAATTTGTCTTGGAAGAAGTACAGCCAGAATGTTCCTTAGAAGCAAGGATGGCGAGTCTTCATCTCATATATCTCACAGGTTTCACTGTAATAAGTGTTTCAGGGATCTGATAAAATGCTGTGGGAGTTGACTAAAGATGGAGTTTACTTTAGGCTCTGACTTTCAGTTTCCA
This sequence comes from Dugong dugon, assembly GCA_030035585.1. Taxonomy (NCBI): domain Eukaryota; kingdom Metazoa; phylum Chordata; class Mammalia; order Sirenia; family Dugongidae; genus Dugong; species Dugong dugon. The sequence goes on along the minus strand of CM057469.1, from coordinate 38,247,478 downwards.
GGAGGCATTTGAGGTGGTTCTTTGTGTTTTTTCTTCTGAATTTCTATAGCGTATTTTTCCTGTGTTTGATTTTTATGATGAAGATTGGCACTGACATACTTTCTTCTGTTGCTTCATTGTATCTAAACCCAGGGCCTGTGTTATTTCTTACAGAAGTTTTTGGTGGAATTGTTATTGAAAAAGGCTGGTCTGTTATTGTACTTAGCAAGTTTAAGGGGAAGACAAAGCTTTGTTAAAAGTGCAGTTAAAATGCGGAGGAGTAAGGGAATATAACTATTCACATATAGTTGTGTAGACTACCTATATAGGAGGAAAAAAAAATAAACCGTTGCCATTGAGTCAATTCCGACTCATAGCGACCCTATAGGACAGAGTAGAACTGCCCCATAGGGTTTCTAAGGAGTGGCTAGTGGATTCCAACTGCCAGCTTTTTGGTTAGCAGCCGAGCTTTTACCACTGTGCCACAAGTGCCAGGCCTATGTAGATCTTTACACTAAAGCTTCTGTTTTGGATATGGGGCAAGGAAGATCAGTCTGAATGAGTAAAGTCTCATTTTTAAAATGAGTTTTAAAAAACAATGCAATTCTATTGCTTTTGGCCATCTAGCCTAACTAGAAATAGGTTCAATTAATTTTATGTAAATGAAATGCAATGAGAACTTATTTGAAATTATTCTAGCATATTATGCCACACATTGTAAACACTAGGTTAATGTTAAGTAGTATTCTTATCCTTTTAAGATGTACTTGCATGGCTTTCAAACAGTGGTTCTGAAATTTTAGTATGCGTTAGAATCAGCTGGAGGGTTTGTTAAAATACAGGTTGCTGGACCCCACTTCCAGAGTGTCTGATTCGGTAGTCTTGCTGGGGTTGATAATTTGCATATCTAACAAATCCCAGATGATACTGATGCTGCTGGTTTGAGACGACACTTTGAGAACCACTGCATTAGGTTAAGAGCTTTAAAAAGAGGAAATTTACTTCTGGTAGGACCATACTTATTTTTATATCTATATTTTACTTTAGCTTCTTGAATGAATGAAAGAAGCTAGGATAAAAATCTTTTAGTTTACAGAACTTCCTAACTAGTAAACTATCATAGTTTGCTATGAGTGTGTTGCATATGCACCAAGATATTTTATTCCCCCTGCTCTTGGAGCAGTTGGGTGGCGTGTGGGTTGGAGAACCCTGAAACCAGTCCAATTAGGCTGGTCTTCATAGCTGAAATGAAGTTCAAGTAGTCTAGATTGTTTAGTTTCATGAATACTGATATGGAGATAAAATTTAGACTTTTCTTTTATGCTGCAGCACACATAGAAAACGATAATATTTGTACTGCACACTGGAACGAACAGAAGAGAGCAGCTTGGGACCTCCAGCTTTTAACCGGCTGTCCCTAGGGCAGAGAGGATCAATCACATAGGCACCTTATTTGCCGTGCTGCTGCACAGTGGTGGGGAAACTTCTCACTTAGAAAATCCAGAACAGATAAAGTATCTTAGTTTCTCTTGAAAAAGTTGTGCAGGAATTTCGTAGTAAAATTTCTATTGAACTCTTTAGTGTATAAAGTATTGGCATTCCATGTTGATGATTAACCTGCAAAGCCTGAATTCTGTTCTTAAAAGGAAGCCTACCTTGTACTCTCACTCTGCTAGAGTACCATCTCAGTTTGACATAGAAATGAACTACTCGGCTGCCAGTAAATAGGACACACCTTTTGGAGGATTCAGAGGGAAGTTTCGAACCTGTGAAAATTTGAAAAAATATGTTCTTAAATTTAATCTCTTTATTCACTCTTCTTTATACTGTTAACTTAATTAGGAAGAAATAAGAGCAAAGTGTCCTATTTTATCACTAGTATGAGTTTAGTGGGATTTCACTTTAGGTGTAGCCTAGAAGTACTATAATGTCAGTATTCATAAAACTTAATCTGGTAAGAATGTTTTGCAATACAAATATTTGACAAAGAGAACCTCAGTTCACCATTATATGCCCTAGGTTTGATAATTTGCCCATATATTGCTTCTATCAGACATTTATAACTTCTAGATAAAATAGAAAGTTACTCTAAGAGCATCCCACATGTACCATTTCAGTTTTTCCCTTTTATCTCAATTTCTGTATATACTGTTCATAATAGACAATTTCATATTATTGTGACACTTCACCTTATAGAATTTAACTGCAGCAGTCTCATTAAATGAAAAGCAAAAAGGCTTTAGAACAAAATAAATGCCACTAAATTAATGACTAAAGCTCATGTATTAGCAAATGGCCAGCTTCTTAGGTTATTTTAGGCCTGTTGACTTATTTTATATACCGTTCCTGTAATCTTAGTTACCTGGTTTGTGTATTTTCAAATTGAAAAAGGAAGAGAGATTGCAATAGATAGGCTCAGTGACAGCAGCAAGAAGTGATATAGCTAGTAGCTTGACAAAGAGGAAGAAATGATGAAACTAGAAATTGGAGCTCAGAAAGTAAAGCAGTCTGGATCCATTTAATATAAGGTCAAGTAGTTTTCTCATCTTAATAGACCCTGAGATCATTGAAGTGTAATAGAGTATGGTAACTAATGTTGACATTATGATGTTCAGTGTATTCATATGAAGGTAGTAAAGAATGTATTATTACATTTGACAGATTACTGCTCAGGGGTTCAAAAGTTGGTTTCAATATTTACTTAACTAATATTTATTGAGCACTTACTTTGTCTTATAGCAATGAACACGTATGCCCTGGAAATGCTATTGTATCTGTTAGCCTTTAAAAATAATTTTTAAAATGTATTTTTCCATTTATGTAAATGAAATATGAAAAAATATTCATATTTCTTTATAATTACTATTAAACTTTGGGAATTGCAAGTTGTGAAACCAGCAAGTAGTCAAACTTTGCAGTGGCTTCATTTATATAAAACATTTTGGGTGTGAAAAACAATGGACTTTTTTATAGTAGCTGTTTTAAACATTTAATAATTCCATTATCTCTATCAGTTCTGGGCCTGTTTCATTGACAGTGGATTGTTTACTTTTCAGATTTTGAAACCTTTTTAGCTATCTTGCTGATTTTCAATTCAGTTCCTTTGTGATAAGCAAATATGCTCTTAAGATCTCAATCTTTTGAAATCTGTTGTGCATTATTTCATGACCCAAAATAACTGATCTTAGTGAACATGCCATTTGCACCTGAAAAGAATGCATGTTCTACATCTGTTTGGAATAGAGTTTTATAAATTCAGTTAGGCTAGTGTTTTGATTTTCTATATGTTTACAAAAATTTTGTCAGCTTGTTTTATAAGTTGATGACGGTGTTTTATAATCTGTGTGGGTTTGCCTTTTTCCTTGTTATTCCTACTAGTTTTTACTTGATATATTTTGAAATGCTGTTATTAGGCACATATTACACTTATGATTTTTATAAATTTCTGATGTATTGTCCCTAGAAATACTGCTTTTCTTTAAAATGGACTGTTATTAATGTATCCACTCCAGTTTTCTTATGCTTAATATTTTTATTGTGTTTCTTTTTCTGTCTTTTTGTTTTCACTGTTTGTGTCTTGGCATTTAAAGTGCACCTATTTTGCTTCTTGTTTTACGCAGTCTGATAATATCACCTTTTGATTGGAGTGTTTCTAAATAATGTAATTACTGATGGATATAATGAGGTCTTTCATATTTTCTACTTATCTATTCGTCTTTCTTGTTTTTTTTGATAATCTTTTCCTCCTTTCCCATCTTTTGTTTGAATAAAGTAACATGTATATGTATTAGTGTTGGGTTATAGTTTCTTTGTTTGCTTTTTGAGTATATCTCTTTGTAGTATTTTTCAGTAATTGATGTAGAGATTACACTATTCTTTAAATTATCACAGTCTACTTTGGGTTAATGTAGATTCACCTCAGGTAAAATACAGGAACTTTGCAACAGCATAATTTCATTTAGCCCCACCTCTAGTGCTATTATGCCATACATTACATTTAAATATAATTTTAGCCCCAAAATACAGTTGTAATCTTTCTTTTAAATAGTCATATGCCTTTTAAATAAATTAAGAAAAGAAAAGGTATGTATATATATGTAGAGACAGAGAGAGACACACTTGAATTTTATCGTCATACATGCCATTTTTGATGTTCTTAGTTTCTTCCTATCTACATTTTCGTAAGGTATAATTTCTCTGCAGCCTGAAGAACTTCCTTTTGCATTTTTGGAAATAGCAGTCTATTGGTGATGAATATTTTTCATCTTTATTTAAGTAAAGATGAATTTATTTCACCTTCATTTTTAAAAAATAATTTTACTGGATATAAAATTCTTGGTTCACAAGTTGTTTTCTTTAGTGTTTTGAATGTACTATTCCATCGTTTGTCATGAGAAGTCATTTTATTATATCATTCCCCTCCCCCCTTTTTTTTCCTTAACCTGGTTGTTGTAAAGACTTTCCCTTTATGTTTTGCTTTCAGCAATATGACTATAATATGCTTAGCAGTGATTTTCTTTGTGTTTTCCTGCTGGGGGTTCATTGAACTTCTTCGATCTTTAATATTTTTCATCATATTTGGGAAATTGTAAGACATTATTTTTTAAAGTATTCTTTTATGCTTCTTTCAGTTTCCCCATTTAAGACTCCAGTTACATGTATATTGGACCACTTGATACTGTCCCATGGTATTTTTCTTCAATCTTTTTTTCTCACTGTGCTTTGAATTGGGTAATTATTACTGATCTATCACTGATTCTCTTTTTTGCTGTCTCCAATTTGCCATTGAGTCCTTATAGTGAATTTTTCAGTTGCAATGATGCTTTTCAGTTGTAAAATCACTTTTAAAAAAAAAATAGTTTCCTACGGTGTGTGTGTGTGATTCTTGTCAGCTTACTCGTTAAGTCCATTTTTAAAACTTAATTGTTTGAACATCCTTTAATTCAGCCTAATAATAACCGTTTTCATGGCTTTGCTAAGTAAAATATCTAGGCTCATTTTCAATAAAACCCATTGCCAATTCCGACTCATAGTGACTCTGTAGGACAGAGTAGAACTTTCCCGTAGGATTCCCAAGGAGTGCCTGGTGGATTTGAACTGCTGATCTTTTGGTTAGCAGTCTGAGCTCTTAACCACTCTGCCACCAGTGCTCCAGGTTCATTTTAGTCAGTTTCAATTCCTTTCCTGTTTTCCGGAGTATGAGTCACCAGTGAGGAATGTATACCTCAGAACAATTAACTGTACGAGATCTAAAGGGCAGCGTTTGCCCAAAAGCAAAGTTCAGAAGGAAGGTAGGGGCAGGAAAGCTGGGCGAATGGACACGAGGAACGCAGGGAGAAAGGAGGGAGAGTGCTGACACATTCAGGGGTTTGTAACCAATATCTCAAAACAAGCTCTATATAAATTGTTGAATGGGAAACTAATTTGCTCTATAAACTTTGATTTAAACAACAATAAAATGTTCAAAAAATTAAAAAAAAAAAAAAAAAGCTCAAATTCTCAGTGATTTGAACTGGAACGAACCTATTTGAAGCCCTCATTCGAACCCACCCAGTAGCTGCCAGAGAGAAAAGACGTGGTGGTCTGCTTCCGAAAGATTACAGCCAAGAAACTGTATAGGGTAGTTCTACTCTGTCATATAATTCTACAATGTCAAGAAACTCTATAGGTAGTTCTGCTCTGTCATTTTGAGTTGGAATTGACTTAACACCAAATAACAACAAATAGCTTAGGAAAGAGGGAAACCAGGAGTAAGAAACTTGCTAAGGAGGCTATTGCAGTAGTCCAGGTTAGAATTAATGCAGGCCTGAGACATATTTCTACCACTTGTCTGTCAGTTTGTTGTACTCTTGTGGCTTGTGTGTTGCTGGAAGCTATGCCACTGTTATTTCAAATTCCAGTAGGGTCACTGATGGCGGACAGGTTTCAGTGGAGCTTCCAGGATAAGACAGACTACAAAGAAGGACCTGGCAACTGACTTCCGAAAAAGATTGGCCAGTGAAAACCTTACGAATAGCAGCAGAACATTGTCTTATACAATGCTGGAAGATGAGCCCCTCAGGTTGGAAGGCTGTCAAACCATGACTGGGCAAGAGCTACCTCCTCAAAGTAGAGTTGACCTAAATGACGTGTATGGAGTAAAACTTTCAGGACCTTCATTTGCTGATGTGGCACGACTCAAAATGAGAAGAAAGCAACTGCAGACATCCATTAATAGTTGGAACATGCAATGAAGTATGAATTAGAAGTTGTCAAAAATGAAATGGAATGCATAAAGATTGATATCCTAGGCATTACTCATTGCAAGTTCAAGTTGAAGCTGAATAAAATTAAAATAAGTCCAGAGAGCCAAAATACAACCTTGAGTACATCCCACCTGAATTTAGAGACCATCTCAAGAATAGATTTGATGCATTGAACACTAATAACAGAAGACCAGATGAGTTGTGAGATGACATCAAGAACATTATACATGAAGAAAGCAAAAGGTCATTATAAAGACAGGAAAGAAAGAAAAGACCAAAATGAATGTCAGAAGAAACTCTGAAACTTGCTCTTAAACGTAGAGTAGCTAAAGCAAATGGAAGAAATGAAGTATAAAGAACTGAACAAAAGATTTCAGAGGGCAGCTTAAGAAGACAAAGTAAAGTATTAGAATGAAATAAATGTCCAAAAAACCTGAAGTTAGAAAACCAAAAAGGAAAAACATGGTGGCATTTCTCAAGCTGAAGGAACTGAATTAAAAATTCAAGACTTTATTTTCAATGTTGAAGGATTCTGTGGGCAAAATATTGAACAACGCAGGAAGCATCTAAAGAAGATGGAGGGAATACACAGAGTCACTACCAAAAAGAATTGGTAGATGTTCAAACATTTCAGGAGATAGCATATAATCAAGAACCGATGGTATTGAAGGAAGAAGTCCAAGCTGCGCTGAAGGCGCTGGCAAAAAACAAGGCTCCAGGAATTAACGGAATACCAATTGAGATGTTTCAGCAAATGGATGCAAGGCTGGAAGTGCTTATGTTTCTATGCCAAGAAATTTGGAAGACAGTTACCTGGCCAACCGACTGGAAGAGATCCGTATTTGACCCATCCCAGAGAAAGGTGATCCAACAGAATGCGGCAACTGTCTTTCAGTATTGTTAATATCACACGCAAGTAAAATTTTGCTGAAGACAATTAAAAACTGAACTGCCAGAAGTTCAAGCCAGATTCGAAAGAGGATGTGGAGGGATGTCATTGCTAATGTCAGATCTTGGCTGAAAGCAGAGAATACCAGAAAGATGTTTACCTGTTTTATTGACTATGCAAAGGCATTCAACTTAGTGGATCATAACAAATTATAGATAACATTGTGAAGAATGCGGAACCTGTACATATACCAACAGGCAGTCATTTGAACAGAACAAGGGGATACTGTGTGGTTTAAAATCAGGAAAGGTGTGTGTCAGGATTGTATCCTTTTGCCATACTTATTCAATTTGTATGTTGAGCAAATAATCTGAGAAGCTGGACTATATGAAGAAGAATGAGACATCAGGATTGGAGGAAGGCTCATTAACCACCTGCGATATTCAGATGACACAACCTTGCTTGCTGAAAGTGAAGAGGACTTAAGTGCTTACTGATGAAGATCAAAGACTGCAGCCTTCAGTATGAAGAAGAATGTAAAGAACACAAAAATCTTCACAACTGGACCAATAAGCAACATCATGGTAAAGAAAAGATTGAAGTTGTCAAGGATTTCATTTTCCTTGAATCCACAGTCAATGCCCATGGAAGCAGCAGTCAGGAAATCAAACAACGTATTGCATTGGACAAATCTGCTGCAAAAGACCTCTTTAAAGTGTTAAAAAACAAAGATATCCTTTTGAGGACTAATGTGTGTCTGACGCAAACCATGGTATTTTCATTTGCCTCATATGCATGAGAAAGCTGGACAATGAATAAGGAAGAACAAATGAGAATTGATGCATTTGAATTATGGTGTTGGCGAAGAATATTGAATATACCATGGACTGCCAGATGAATGAACAAATCTGTCTTGGAAGAAGTACAGCCAGAATGCTCCTTAGAAGCAAGTATGGTGAGACTTCGTTTCACATACTTTGAGGGACCAGTCCCTGGAGAACTACAACATGCTTGGTAAAGTAGAGGGTCAACGAAAAAGAGGAGAATGCCCTCAATGAGATGGATTGACACAGTGGCTACAACAGTGGAGTCAAGCATAAGCACGATTATGAGGATGGTGCAAGACTGGGCAGTGTTTCATTCTGTTGTACATAGGGTTGCTACGTGTTGGAACCAACTCGACTGCACCTAACAACAAGAAGCCATGTTTGGGTGACTTTCTTAAATGTTGTGTTCTGGTTTTTTAATATCCTGGCTTTCTGTCAGCTAGGTAAGCGTCTGAAAGATAACTACTGTTCTGTGTATTTGATGGCTGAGAATATTCATGAATCATCCATTTTTTTTCCAGTAGGACTCACTCCTGTTTCCTGTAGCGTATTTGGTTCTTAACATTTAGTACTTGCTTATATTTTCTGTAATCTTTCCCACTAATTATATACCCTGTGTGAGGCTACCTTATTCTTTATCTATCTCTTTGTTTAACTTGATGTACTAGTTGAATTATTGTTGTTACTATTATGGTGTATGTTATATATAATATGGTATATATTGTTCTATGTTAACTTTTCTTGTTTATTTTACCTGTGTATGTGTTCTTCGAAGTCCAGCCCATTTTTTCTCATTAAAATGGCATGGTGATTGAAAGCATAGACTCTCAAAGCAGGTTGTTGGAATTTGAATTATGTAACATCAGTATACTTCAGTTTCCTTATCTATACAATAGACATATAAATAGAATTTATATAACGTGATTGAAGCAGTGTTTGACACGTAGTGTTATGAAAGTTTTAGTTCTTATTATTGATTGATTTGGGCTAAAGTCAGTTAAAAGAACCAATTCTTAATTACTTTTCCTTTGTATGTATTCTTTAAAGATCTGCTCATATTCTCTCATTGAAATGGCCAGTTTCTGAACCTATATTTCCTTTGTTTTCTTGAACTTATAGTAGCCTGTCTCTTGAGGCACACTACCATGGAAATGAATGAGACCTTCAACAACTGCTCTTCGTATTTTCTTTTGATTAATTGGATTCTAGCATTCAGGGATATTAATCCACCTTGTTATTAATTCCTACTTTATATGTGCAAAAAAGATATGATAGACAGTGGGGAACACTGACAAAATTCACTGCTTGGGCATATTGTGACAGCTTTGCATTGCTCTGTGCCACATTGTACTAGAGGCATTAATCAGTTGTCCTGTGTGGTCTGTTGCTTTGCTGCTTAATCACTTGACTGATGACCCTCTTGACAAAGAATATATCCAGTTTCCTACAGCTGAATTATATTTTTCAACTATTGAAATAAATCACTTTTTTAAAAAACAGTTGAAACATTTCAAGAGGGAAAGAAGAAAATGCATTTGATTTCCACGTTTAAAGTAAGGTCCAAGTATTATTAGTTTTCAAAGAAAATATATGTATTTTGAAATTAAAAAAAAAAGCTATGAAACTGAATTTTATCATGGCACTGAATTTTCATAAACTGTTTTAAGAATTACTGGTGATAGCAGATGACAGAAATGGACCCTGTGTGGGTAGCAGTAGCAAGACTTTTTATAATTCTTTTTTAATTTAATTACATAAGCAGGTATGTTTAGATTAATTTTTTTACCTTTTATTTCTGCCTTATATACTAAAAAACCACAAAAACCACATATACTAACTAGTCACTGTTTAATTTTTTTGTACTGTTTTTGTTTGTTACTTGATTCTGTAGTAAAAGCAGCCAAAATACTGTATTGTGAAATAAGAAAACGTGTATTTTGGATTAACTCTGAAAAGATCTCTCTACCTGAAAACTACAGTGTTCATCTTAAGTTATTCCATGATTTGTTACTAGGGTCTCATTATGTTTCTCTTTCGGAAGAGTTATGATTAAGCCCATCAGAGATAGGGAGCATATGGTTTAGTGTTCAGAAGTACTTAAATCCTACTGAGTTTTGGTGATGTGAAAGTAATTGCATAAAAAAAAAGAAAAAGAAAAATGGCAGCTGTTTGTCTTCTTTTTTCCTTTTAATCAAAACTTACTAAAATACTAACATTCTTTATACTTTTTGGTCAGTATTTCTATTAAAACCTTCCTGTTGTTTTTAAAGTATAAAGGACCCTGATACTCCAGTATATGTTATTCTGTCCCAATATATTAAAAACAAAAGACAACTATAAGAAAATAACAGCAGTGATATCAAAAGGAAAAGCTAATTTTTTAGAATGAGAGTTAAAAGTGAGTTAATATAGCTAAATAATCTTTGCTGAAAAAAGAGAGAAATCCATCTTGAATAACAGGGTAGCAAAAGAAGAAATAATAGGTTTCTGTATTTATTTAGGTGATCGGTCAATTCTTTTGACAGATAGTGTTTTTATTTCTGTGTCAGTATTCTTCCTGCATTATCTTTGAACTGTTGTATCAGTGGGTTAGTATTTAAATTATTTTTATATTCAAAACTGATATTTTGGCAATGACACATTAACTTTTACTGTATAACATTGGGATATTCTTAATTTATTAGCTATGTGTGTTTGTAGGTGAAAGGAAAAGATTTTAGGATGTAACTGGTTCTCTCTTGAAGTTCCTGTCATACCGAAACCTTCTCAGTTAAGGACAGTGTGTCAGTTATGATAACTCTGTTCTTTATTAGACACACTAATATTTCTCCTTCAGTAGCAGGAGGCTGCAAATATAAACAGAGTTAGGGTAGATGAATTGTTTCCATCAATATAATTATGCTGCATTAGAATCCACAGGGCAGCAAACAGTCACTGAGGTAGCAGTTCATTTGAGGTTGTCGTACAAATCTATTGCATTGGTATATAGTCATGTTTTGTTGGAGTAAGCCAAGTGGAAGCATTTGCTGAATTCTGCTGTAGTCAGTGACATTTAGCTGAATGAAATTCCTTTAAAAATTTTATAAAAGATTCAAAGTTGTAATGAAAGTGAACATCTCACTGTGTTTAGGGAAATAGTTGTAATGTTTACTTATTTTCCTACCTATCATCATCATCATCAAGTTTCTTATTATTAAGTAGTCATTAACTGTCTTGAAAAATGTCACAGATAATCCATAAAGAAAAGTATGTTCTGTTGGTGTTTGTATGTGTTTTTGACGAATGTTTGGTATATGCAGAGTACTAACTAGGCGTTTTGGGGGAAGAAACATACTTTTATAAATATAGAAGACACACTTCATACACAGTTGTATTAGATGTTAAACCTTAAGCCCTTACACTTTGAGTTTTAGGTAAGAGCTTTGATTTGTTGTGCGGCATAGTATTTAATAGCATGGACACTGAAATCAGATTACCTGTTTGGTTTTTTTTTGTTTTTTTAAATACTGTCTTATCCATTTACAGAAAGGCTAACTTTGGACAAAGTACTTAACATCTAACCTTCAGTTTTCTCATTTGTAAAATGTGAGTGAGATTAATAAGACCTACCTCATAGGGTTGTTATGAAAATTAAATTAGGTAATACATGCAGTGTTTAGTAGTTAGTGGTCAGTGAATACTAGCTATTATGTAATTAATTGTCAATCAATGAGAATTCTTACGTATTCTCTAGCATTATGGCTAAGCTTCTACAGAGTATGCTTAAATCATGTTGAGAAATACTGTATACGATGGTTCATTTCACCTTTTAATTTCATCAGGTCACTTAGATTTCTAGCTGGTTAGATAGCAACTTTGTTGAGGCTCCAAGTTAAGTTCTATAAAGGTGAATAAGATCTTGAACTTTGCTTTGAAATAGCTTATTTCGAAACTTACATAGAAAGGTCAGCAAGAGAAGGGCAAAATCCCTAAGTAACTCTAAAAGAAGGGAGATTTTCAGTTTTTGTTGGTTTGTTTGCTTACTTATGGTATAAGGAAGGTGTATTAGGAATTCATAAGTAAGAGAATTTATTGTTTATTTATTGTTTGAGGGATTAGGGATGGCTTTGGGAAGAAGTAATGATAATTTAGTGGTTGCATTTTTATGTGTTTTGTATCCCTTAATCATTACCCCTACCCTCATTGCTTCAGTAATTCAGCTCGTATGCTAATTTATTGAAATAACATTAAATAATATGAAATTCTGTCATCCACACAAAATGGAAGGAAGGGACGTGGCTAGAACTTATAAAAAATGTTTACTGGTAATTCTTTTTAAACATTTTGTTAATATACCAAACTATTAAATCTTTTCTCATTGTCTTTACAGTATAACCTGTTAGCTTTGATAGTTGAGTGAGCCTTCACTCTTAACCACTGAGCCACTGTAATATGATTATTAGAGCTGAATAAAAAGCATGTTAAATGTCTAGGAACAAAAATTCATCCATAAACAGAATTGTACATCTACACAGAATCCCTGCCACTTGTAATTTGATGCGTCTTGATAACGACCCTATCTGGACACAGGGGCCTATTACAGTATGAAGACATTTCAAGTAGATCTCTTATCCTGGTAGACAGAATAAGTTTAGAAATAGAAAATAACCAAATTCTGAAATGTCATTATAAATGTCACGAGGACAGGTATATCGTCTTACTGACCAAATGCATACTTTTTTCCTTAGTATTGAATTTGACCGGGATTGTGACTATTTTGCCATTGCTGGGGTTACAAAGAAGATTAAAGTGTATGAATATGGCACAGTCATCCAGGATGCAGTGGATATTCATTACCCTGAGAATGAAATGACCTGCAATTCCAAAATCAGGTACTTAAGGTTATTTTGTTGGTATGATGTAGTATGTATATAGCAATTGGTATCTGTAATTGGTATGAGGGTGTTAATTTACTTTTCCATGTGACACCTTACTTATCAGGTGAACATTGTGCTTGTACCATGTATATGGAGGATACTTGACTTAAAACAGAATATCTTTCTTCTAGATATTGATTGTTTTGCCCATGGGGGTTAGTATGTATTGTTTTTCTAATTACCAAATGAAAGTCCATTCTTTCACAATCAAATAAAGGTCTTTTTTGGAGATGGCCTTTGATGGGGTGTTGAATAAAAGGTTATGGTCACCTATGGATAATGTTTGAAAGCTAGAAATTTTTCTCCTAGCATGCACATATTTCTAAATACTATAATTTATGTATGTAGTTTTAAGAGTTCTTTTTCACAAAAACATTCTGCTGCTTTTTATTGAAGGAATAATATTTAACTTTCATATATTAAGGATTGGAATTCAAAAGGGATTTTTTTCAAACTTGGAATGTTTATTAAAAATGTAGGAACTGAGCCTTACTCCTGATTTGCCCAGTAAAATCTCAGAGAAATTCTAGAATCTGTATTTTGTCTTTAACAAGCTTCCCAAGCTATTTTAATGGGCACTGGCTTAGAAAGGATATCCTTTAAATAAGTAATCTAATAATAAATTTATTTAGAACTTCGAACATTTCAAAACAGTCATCCTTGTACCTTTCTTGATTAAATACACATATAGTATATGTGTATGTGCATTTTAATCATGTCTATATATATATTATTTATATGTATTAAGCCTTGATCTATAGTTTTTGTTATAGCTTTCCTTTTTGTTTCCCAATTCATTCAAAAAATATTGAACCTTGATAATTTGTGAGTGATACTCATCATTGAGAATCTGTTATAGTTTATGTCCTAAGTGGAGGGAATAAAACATGAGCGAGACATAACTTCATTGAATGTTTATGTGTCAGCCACTATACTAAGTGCTTTGTCTTCAGCAGAGTTATGAGATGGTTACCATTATTGCTTCAATTCATGCACAAGGAAAATGAGGCACAGAAAGGTTAAATAACTTGTTTAAGATTCTACAACTAATATCTGAGGAGCCATGACTCAAATGGGGGTAATTTGGTTTCAGTCTGTACTCTTAACTGTTTCCTTGTACTTACTTATAAAGTAGAGGCTTTCCTTCTTAATACACGTGAGCATTACTATATGTATGATGTAGATATGTCTCAGGAAGAGCATACATTTTTAGATGGTGCAGATTTTCAGAATCCTTGACAATAGCTGAAACCATAAATACTGAAGATTTGTTAGACACTTTTAATTGTAATTTCAGTCATAACCTTTTATTAGTCAAGTTTTTTCAATGTACATATAGAAACCCAGTCTGGCACAGTAGAATCCAGGGGCTTAAACAATATGATCAGGTCTCCGTCATTCTATCATGACATGCTCTGGGCCCCCTGGGCCTCTGTCATCTTCATTCATAGACATGTTCTCATATATCAAAGATGGCCAGTGGCAGTCATTACCTGATAGTTGTAATAAAAAATCTAGGAATTATTGGTATATCTCTTCTCTCATATGTTGTGGGCGTAATGATGATTATGAACTCATATAGACCATTTTAAAAGGGTGCTAATTTTTCTGAACACATTAAAATTATTTATATTCCATTGTTATTTATTTTTACTTAAAATTTAATGCTTAACTATATTTCTCTTTTAGCTGTATCAGTTGGAGTAGTTATCATAAGAACTTGTTAGCTAGCAGTGATTATGAAGGCACTGTCATCCTATGGGATGGATTCACAGGGCAGAGGTCAAAGGTCTATCAGGTAAATAAGGATACCAGTTATTTGTTAAAAGAATCACTTTCTCGCTTTTCTTAACTATTGTGGAAGTTCATGTACTTTATAAGTACAGATTTGAAGTCACTATTTGGTGTTTTTTATACCTGTGTAATACCAAATAATACTTTTCCTTCTTTTTTTCTTTTTTAGTGCTATAAATAAAATAGATTTTATTTAATCCATATGTCTAGAATGCTTTTTGGTTTTTTTCTAGCATAAATTTTTAAAAAAATTTTTTATTGTGCATTAGATGAAAGTTTACAGAGCAAATTAGTTTCCCATTTGATAGTTTGTACATAAAGTGTTACATGACATTGATTTCATTCCCCACAATGTTTTAGCACTCTCCCCATTTCTGTCCTAGGTTCTCCATTTCCTTTTGTCTTGATTTTCTACCCCTTCTTACCTTCTCATCTTTGCTTTTGGGCAGATGTTACCTTTTTGATCTTGTATAATTGATTGTTGTAAGGAGCACGCTCCTCTTGGATGTTATTGTTTATTTTATGGGCCTGTCTATGGTTTGGCTGAAAGATAGTCTCCTAGAATGGCTTCAGTTCTAGTTTAGAAGGGTGTCTTGGGGCCATAGTCTCAGGGGTTCCTCCAGTCTCTGTCAAACCACTAAGTCTGGTCTTTTTTGTGAATTTGATTTTTTGTTCTACAATTTTTTCTCCTGCTCTGTGTGGGACCTTCTGTTGTGATCCTAGTCATAGCAATTGTTAGTGGTGTCAGGGTACCATCTAGTTCTTCTGGTCTCGAGATCGTGTAGGCTATCATTCATGTAGTCCATTATTCCTTTGGCCTAATTGCTTCCTTGAGTCTTTGGTTTTCTTCACTCTCCTTTGCTCTGGATGGTAAGAGACTAGTAGTTGTGTCTTAGATGGCCACTCGTAAGCTTTTAAGATCCCAGGCACTACTCACCAAAGTAGGATGCAGAACTTTGTCTTTATGAACTACGTTGTGCCAGCTGACCATGTAGATGTCCCTCGAGTCTATGATCCTTTACCTTTGAGTCTAGGAACTTCGTTCCAAATGATGCTTTTCTGAAGCGTCTTTTCAGACTTTTACATTTATAGAATATATGAAATGAATTTCCAAATGGAATAATTTTGGTTAATCCACATGTGAAAAAAGTTTTGGAACTGCTTTGCATTTGTAATCTTAATTTGCTTTTCATTTATGTTTCATATAGCCTGTTCTGTCTCCCTCCCCCCATAGCAATAAATTGGTATCAAGTTTTTTTTTTTTTTTATTTAATTATTTGAAGGTACATATTCTGTCTGAGACTAATTTGTCTTCCTTCTAAATTCAGGAGCATGAGAAGAGATGTTGGAGTGTTGACTTTAATTTAATGGATCCTAAACTCTTGGCTTCAGGTTCTGATGATGCAAAAGGTACTATTTGAATCTCTCCCTTCCCCTTCCCCACTTAGTTCCTTTTGTTGCAGAGATTAAAACATTTATTAAAACTCATAGCAGGCCTTCGTGATTACTGATTAAGCACAAAAATCTATTTCTCTTTTGGAATGAAAAAAATTAATGTACTGCAACCTCATTATAGTGATGTTTTCTGGATTCATGCTACATGGTGACATTTAGAATTGCTGCCATTTTATAACCAGGTCTCGTAGATATTTTAGCAAAAAAACTCACTTTGTGGTATATTTAGAAATCTCTGTACTCTGAATTGTATTATTGAATAGCTAGTGTATACGAAACTCCTTAATGACATTTTTAAGATTTCTGGGCAAAACTTCTACATCTCTTTCTGCCAATTTAATTAATCTCTCTTTTCTATTTTTTCTTACATATCCATCTTTACTATGTATTTTTCTCTGCTGTCCTTATTGTCCTGTTTTGGTGTCTGTTCTCCTTACTGTCAGATTTATACAGCCCTGGTAACAGATTTCTTTTACCTTGGAATTAGTAGTAGTAATTTCTTTGCTCTTTCCTTCCCCTTTTTCTACACATAACATCTAGACTAGTGGTTAGATAGGCAGGGATAGCTCTATCATTGGAAGCTGTATTTCACATTATACTATGCCTTTCACTTTGCCCTTTTTTGTGCATAGTTGGATTGTAGTCTCATTTTTTTATTTTTGTAAAGAAATTTTGCTATGATGACATTTTGTTTTAAAATTTCTAATTTTTCTGACTGTTACATTCCTGTAAATTGGTAATATTATGTTGAGTATTTTTTTCTGGTGATGTATATTTGTATTGTGGTGTTTTGTTTTTAGCATAGCTATAGTGTTATTGCATAATAAACACAATGCTTTGTCATCTAAGTTGATAACAAAACAATCCACACTCCATTGTGCCTTAAAAGACAACATTTGAAGTCTACTTTACTTTTTTTGTTTT
This sequence comes from Dugong dugon, assembly GCA_030035585.1. Lineage (NCBI taxonomy): Eukaryota > Metazoa > Chordata > Mammalia > Sirenia > Dugongidae > Dugong > Dugong dugon. The sequence goes on along the minus strand of CM057469.1, from coordinate 38,230,449 downwards.
GATGTCATGGGAATGTACTGATAATACAAAAATAAAATGTCACAGTGTAGCAATACAGGTGGCACTCAAAATGCTGTTTAACTGTGTCACTGTAATTTGTAGTGTGTTGAGCAGCAATGTGAAATGATGAGCACACAACATATGGGCTCTGCTTATTTCTGCTGTTGGAGCATAAAAGCAGCCATGGGCAATACATAAATGAATGAGCACGACTGTGTTCTAATAAAACTATCTACATTGACATTTGAATTTTATATAATTTTCACATCATGAAATATTATTGGTTTGATTTTTTTTCCAATTATTAAAAATGTAAAAACTGTTCTTAGCTCAAGCGCCATGCAAAACCATTTGGTGGGCTGGATTTGCCCCTTGTGCTGTAGTTTGCACATTCCTGCTCTAGCCACTCAGGAACACGTGTGCAAAATGATTTGACCACTGCAAGAATTTTATAAACACCAGCTCAATCAAGATACAGAACAGTTCCATCATCCACCCCGAAATACTCTTGTGCTGTCCCTTGTTTTTTTAAATTGCTAGTTATCACTTTAATAGACTTGATTTGAATACAAGAGAAAGACTGGAGCAATTCAATAGCTTTTAGGTCAGCTTCTCACTTTTTTTTTTTTTTTTTTAATTGTACTTCAGGTGAAGGTTTACAGAACAAACAGTTTCTCATTAAACAGTACACATATTGTTTTATGACATTGGTTAACAACCCCACTACACGTCAACACTGTCCTTACTCAACCATGGGTTCCCTATCACCAGCTTTTCTGTCCCCTTCTGCCTTCTAGTCCTTGTCCCTGGACTGCTGTGCCTCATTAGTTCTGTTTTATTTTATGGGGCTGTCCAATCTCCGGCTGAATGGTAAACCTTGGAAGTGACTTCACCACTGAGCTAAAAAGGTATCCGGGGGTCATACTCTTGGGGTTTCTCCAGTCTCAGGCCAGTAAGTTTGGTCTTTCTTTGTGTGTGTTAGAATTTTGTTCTACATCCTTCTCCATCTCTGTTCAGAACCCTCTGTTGTGATCCTGGTCAAAGCAGTCAGTGGTGGTAGCCAGGCACCATCTAACTGTACTGGACTCACTCTGGTGGAGGCCTTGGTAGCTGTGGTCCATTAGTCCTTTGGACTAATCTTTTCCTTGTATCCTGTTCTCTTCATTCTCCCTTACTCCCGAAGGGGTGAGACCAGTGGAGTATCTTAGATGGCTGCTCACAGGCTTTTAAGACCCCAGACACTACTCACCAAGGTAGACTGTAGAACATTGTCTTTATAAACTGTGTTATGCCAATTGAGCTAGGTGTTCCCCAAGACCGTGGTCCTCTCAGCCCTCCGCCCAGCAATTCAGTCCCTCAGGGAGTTTGGATGTGTCTAGGGAGCTTCCATGACCTTTCCTTGTGCTGTTCCTTTTTATTCATTCACTCTGCATACCTCAAATCCCTGGCAAACGCTGATCTTTTCTCTGTCCCCTTTGTTTTGCTTCTTCCAGTATGTATTATAAATGGAATAATACAGCATGTAGCCTTTGCATTTGGACTAACTTATCCGAATGTATTTTAGCTTTGTTCATATATGTCAAGCTCGTTTCTTTTTATTGATGAATAGCATTCCAAAATACGATATACCACACTTTTTCCATTCACCTGTTAAAGTTCATTTGGTTTGTTTCCAGTTTTAGGCAATTATGAATAAAGCCACTACCAATATTCACGTAAAAATTTTTGTGTATATAAAAGTTTTCTTTTTTTTTTTTTGTTAAATACCCAGGAGTGAGACTGTTGGGTCATATGATAAGTATATATATACATTATAAAAATATGACAAGCTGTTTTCCAGAATATCTGTACACTTACTGTATATCAAATATCTTTTCATAGGCTCATTTGTTACTCTTATGAATGAATACAGACACCTTAATAAAGTGCCTGTTCAGATCTTTTGGTCAGTTTTTCATTGGATTGTTTGTTTTCTTATTGTTTGAAGAGTTTTTTTTTATGTATTCTGGAGGTTTGCACTCAACTACTAACGTAAAGGTTGGTGGTTTGAACCTCCCAAGTGGCACCGTGGAAGAAAGACCTGGCAATCTGTTTCTATAAAGATTACTTCCAAGAAAACCCTATGGAACAGTTCTACTCTGTAATACATGGTGTCTCCATGAGTTGGAATTGACTTGAATGCAGTAGGTTTTATATATTCTGGATACCAGTCCTTTGTTGCATATGTGATTTGCAAATATTTTCTCCCATCTGTGGTTTATCTTTCCATTCTCTTAACAGTGTTTGAGCAGAAGATTTACATTTTGATGAAGTTGGCATTTATCTTGTTTTTTTTCTTGTATAGATTATACGTTTACTGTCATATCTAAAAACGTTTTATCTAACCCAATGATGAAACGTTTACTATCATATCTAAAAATGTTTTATCTAGCCCAGTGTAACAAAGGTTTTGTCTTGTACTTTCTTCTGGAAGTTTTATTTTTTCAGGTTTTATATTTCAGCATATGGCCCATTTTGAATTAAATTTTGCATAAGGATGAGTTGAAGTGTTTTTGTTTTGTTTTTCATTGTTTCTTTTTTTTGGCACGTGAATGTCCAGTTGTTCCTGAATGATTTGTTGAAGAGAGACTCCTTTCTCCATTGAGTTGTCTTTGCAACTATGTTTAAATTAGTTGACCATACTTGTACGGGCCAGTTCTTGGCTATCTGAGCAGCTCCTAGATTCCTGACCCTCAGAAACTGTGTGAGATAATAAATTTTTGTGTTTTAAGTAATTAAGTTTTGAGGTAATTTGCTTGGTGGTAATACCTAACTAATAGAAGACCTATTGTCTCTGTTGTTTAAAAGAAAAATTTCTTTATGTTTCGCAATCAGTGTTGTCAAAATGCAGATCTTTGTGTTTAATTCTTCATGCTTTATGTAGAGGTGCAAATTGTCCTTCAGTTTCACAATAGTTTTTGGTGGAATAGCGCTATCCCTTTTTACTCGTAGCCATTTTTGTTCTCTGTAGGTCCTAGACAGTTTAGAAGTGGTTCCAGGAGTATCGTTTACCAAACTTACTCATTAGCTGCTAAGCAACACATCTGTAGTTCAAATCCACCAGCCGCTCTTTGCAAACCTTATGGGGCAGTTCTACTCTGTCTTACAGGATCACTATGAGTCGGAATCAACTCAATGGCAACGAGTTTGGTTTTCGTACTCATACCTGCATGTCTCCCTAAAGACTTAGGCTTTCTTATTGTGTAAACTCCTGTGCCTGTGTCCTTTGTCTTTTATAATGAATTCTTTCTTAGGAAGATTTGGTGCAAGTGGATAGACATATGGTGGATTCTGCCTGAGGAGCTCTAAATCCTGCACATTAGAAATGATTCTGATGTCATCATAGAAATTCAATATATTTTGTGTTTTTGGAAAAAATCATTTTGTACAAAAGATCTGATTAACTCAACTTTTACAGATTATTAAATGATAAATGTTACCCATCCTCTAGGCTAGCTGGATTTTTTAAAACTCAGTATTTTTTAATTAGACTGCAGGCTTTGGATATACTTACAAAACAAACAATCGTCTTTCCTTTACCTATTAACATTTAAGAAATAAAACTTAAAACACTTAGTTTTAAGGAACAAATTTATTTCCTGAGGGCAACTAGATACTATTCAGAACAAGTTTGTTTATTTTTATCCTCTGACATTGCAATATGATTTTTTCTAGTGGTCACTATTTCGATTGTTTACTAAGAGTTAGAGGAAGCCATACATAAACATGTACAATGTGTTTTGTTTGATTTAATTGCCCTTAACTTTTGTCCTTGAGGATGATCTATATATTTTTTTATTTGATTTTATTTTCGTTACAGAAGGGAATTGTTGTCAATAAATGTTGAAATTGTAATTTTTGAAGTTTAATGAAACCCTTGTTAATTGCCATCAGATCAGCTCTGACTCATGGCAACCTTATGTCTAAGAGGAAAGAAACATTGCCTGTTCTTGCACCATCTTCATGGTCATTGGTACATTTGAGTCCTGGGTTTTTGTTGGCTAATTTTTAGAAGTAGATCACCAGGACTTTTTTCCTAGTCTGTCTTAGTCTGGAAACTCCTCTGAAAGTTGTCCACCATGGTTTGAACCTGCTAATATTTCAAATACCAGTGGCATAGCTTCTAGCATCATAGCAACATGCATGCCACCACAGTACAGCAAACTGACAGATAGGTGATAGTGAAACTTTTACTATCAAACTTTTAAGAAGAAAGAATGACTTACGCACTGTCTCCTTATTCTGAACACCATCTTCTTTATATTTGGCTTAGACATTATCTTCCAACACTTTTATGATTGTTTTACGCTTTCTGTGTATGATTACACGCAGTCCTGTTCTTGAGTCTGTCTTTAAATCGAATTCGTACATAAATCAGAACAGTTAGGTATGGCTCATATCTAACATCAGTTAGTCAGATGCTTGTCTTACTATAAGTATGTAGTGTATTTTTCTATGCATAAAAAACTTTAAAGAAACACTTTTAGATACACTAAAACATCTTTAACATAATACAGTAACAATAATAATGTTTTGACGTGCATCGCAAAGTAGCTCCCATTTGTTATTACGAACCATTGTATGTACCTCAAATTTTTAACATAGTAGACTTTATTGGGGTTGGTTTGTAACTACAGGTTTTACGTAAGTTAGACATTTGTAATCCGAGGACTGCCTGTATGCTATTTTACCTTTTGATTTATGATGCTATCTTAGGATATTAATAATGTTATTTCATCATACCTGTTCTGGTTAGTAATCACTCTGAAAGTATATTGTAATCTTTATGTAACTTCTTTTTCCATATCTTCATATGATTTTAAATCTTACTAACCTTGTAGCTCAGATAGTTATACGGAATGCTAATATCTTACATATTTGAAATTATAATCATGGTAGTTATCTTCATGACTTATGTAAAAATGTTAATGATTTACTCCATTGATAAATTTACTACAAAATAAAAAAAAAGACATGACTTGCTTCTAATTTAACTATTATTCTCTTAATTCTGATTCATTTTTATGCTTAATTGTATTTAATTGTAAAACACTGATATATAACCCTTGTTTATAAAACTTCTCAGTGAGTAATAGTGGGGTTATGGCAACAGTGGATTCCCCGTGAATACTTGTTGTGGATTAACTTCGGTTTGCTACATTGTTGGAATATGATTCTGTTAAAATCCGGTTAGTAATCTTTTAAGTGCTATATTTGGCATGCAGACTTTTAAATCTAGGTAGCCATCTCATCTCAGAATCTTGTATCTCAATGCCAGAAAGATTGTATATTGATTGAAATAGCACATTATTTCTATTGGAAAAAATAACATGAAACAAATATTGCTATTTAAAATTCTTATTTTAATAATGAGTATCTTCCTTTGGAAGGCTGTTAGATTAATCAGATTGTAAATAGCAACATTCTTTGTCATGGTTAGTTTTTAGTCAGAGATACCACATGTTAAAAGAAATTCTGTGTTTTCATGTATTCCCATTTCATTGAATTGGTATATTTTAGAGCTATTTTTATTTTTTCCCCTCCTGTTTACAGGTTACTGTATTAGCCTTCATAAAAAAATCGAAAGATTAACTGTGCCTCTAAGGGGAAGTGCAGTCCAAACCAATTCAGTTCTGTTCTACTTCTGTTCTGACACCAACTGCAAATGTACTTCTTCCTTGCAACCTAATCACCAAAGCTAGGTCAGACCTTACTAGTTAAAGGGCACAGTCCTCCAGAATGTCAAGTCTGCCCAAGACTTTAGTCACCAGCCTCAAGCTTGGAGGTCACCACAGCACCTTCACTTCCGATTTGCTGGCTACAAATTTGAGAGTTCCACCTACTCTTTCAGGATACTAGCTGCAAGCTTCGGAATCCCCAGGAAGGCCTCCTTCTCTTCTGACCTGTTGACTCCCACTATTCCCTCATGTTCGATAATTTGCTAGAACTACTAACAGAACTCAGGAGAGTGTTATATTTACAATTACACTTTTATTATATATAACAAAATGGATATAAATGAAGAGACACATCGGATGAGGTCTGGGAGGTTTCCCAGCACGGAGCTTTTGCATCCCATAAAAGGATATACTGCCTTCCCCCATGTTTCGTTATTTGTCGCTAACTAGGAAACCCATGGAGATTCAATGTCCAGAGCTTTTATGGGAGTTCCATTACTTTGGGGAAAGTGTATGATAGTTGTTTTGGTACCTTGAGTATGGGAAGAGGAGAGGGTATGATAGTTGCTGTAGTACCTTTGTTACATAGTGACTTACCTTTTTACTTCCAATTTCAAGTCATACCTGCTTTTTGTATCATTCAGCTGTCTTCTCCCTAATCATTACAAATCTTAGTATATACCACTGGAGATAGACTAAATATCAAATGTAAAAACAAAATTTTAAATTTAGCTAAATAGTTTTAAAATCTGGTTACTTTAGGCTTAGTTACATCACACAACTAAATTCCTACATAAAATTTTAAAATCATGAAATTCTTAAAAGATGAAATGAGAACTGCTCCCAGGTGCTTTAAAAGATGATTTTATTCTGATACATACCAAACATATAAAAGTGTGTCTGTGTGTGTGTAACATATGTGTGCTGTTTAAAGAATACTGAAAAGAATACACATGTACCCACCACTTGGCTCTAGATAGCTTTCCTGCCCCCTTCCTTGATCCTATGGTTGTGGGACCATGTTACCTGTCAGTATGCATCCATTGTTTATCCATGCTGGTTTTCTGACAATGAATCTAAACTGTCTAGGTTTCAGTAAGCTATTCTGTTATTTAATCGTTCAGTTTAAACATTTTTGGTCCTAGTAAAACAAAATATTTTAAATTTGTACAATAAGGTAACTGGAGCAATAAGCAAACTTTCCAAGTTACAGAAGCATTTGCTAATATTATATTTCTTTTCATTTTTATTGTCTTTTACTCTTAGTGAAGCTGTGGTCTACCAACCTAGACAACTCAGTTGCAAGCATTGAGGCCAAGGCTAATGTGTGCTGTGTCAAATTCAGCCCCTCTTCTAGATACCATTTGGCTTTCGGCTGTGCAGGTAAGAAATGAAAGCAGATTTGTCTTCCTTTCATGATGATTGAGCATCATGGCTAGGATAGAAAGCATTTAAAAAAGAAAAACGGTTCTTACAGGTTTAAATTTTGCTTTAATTATTAGACTGTAAATTAGAAGTATGCAGCATGCCATCATTTCTCAGTTAGTGCTATGCCTTAATTGCACTATTGTCACCTGTGTTTAATACAGCGAGATGAGTTTCTTTTTTTTTTTTTTGATTATTCTTCTAAGTCTGTGTGCATGAGTTAATGCTTATAACTTAGATCATAATGATGTTTAAACAATTAAGCTATATTGTATTTTTGCATAGACACAGGAATCTTTTTTTTTTTTTTAAGGAAGTCTGTTAATTTCTTTAGTAATTAGTGAGTGCCTACTATGCACAAAGCACCCACCTAGGGGCAGTGAGTAAGACAAAGTCTTGTTTCATGGAGTATGTGATAACATAAGTAACTACTCAAAAAATGTTAGCTATTATTTTTTTAACTAGGGTGACCATATGTCTGGGACAGTCCTACTTTACACCTGTTGTTCCACTGTAATTACTATTAATGACCCCTTTCACTCTCAAAAATGACATGGGCTAGAAGATAAATCATGTGGTCACCCTATTCTTAACTCCTTTTTCTTTTATATTTGATTTTCCCCTCTTGAAGATTTGCTAAAGCAGTGAACACCTGTAATTTCACTTATGTTGTTACAAAATCTCTTTGATTATTTTTTTAAATTAATAATCCCAGTTGTTTAAAAAGATAAGCTAGCACCATATCATGAGATCAGCGTCAACTTTTAGGAAGGAAAATAATGTCTGTCCAGGTAGTTACATGATATGCCTTTCTATTTGTTTGCAGTGGTTTCTGTCTGGTTTCTATCTTGGATAAGATTTTTTAATTTACTTAATTTAGGTCTTGGGCCTTTCCTACTTAATTTTTAAAAACGTATTTTCTACTTATTACTATTTTTAAATGAAATAGTTTTCCATTGGTTAAGAGCTACTACGGCTGCTAACTAGAAGGTCAGAAGTTTGAATCCACCAGGGGAAAGCATTCAGTCCTTCTCAATTAAGCATGATGTTAGCTGTAGGTTTTTTATAGAGTGCTTTATCAGGTTAAGTTTTCTTCTAAGTTTGCTGAGAGTTTTTATGAGGAATGAGTGATGAATTTTGTCAAATCCTTTTTTTTTTTTCCTTTATTGAGATGATCGTGTGATTGTTACTGCCTTTCCTTCCTGGGGAAGAAAATTCTTACTGTTCATGATGTAAAATCTTTTTTATATATTGCTGGGTTCAGTTTTCTACTGTTTTAAGTACATTTGTGTCTGTGTTCATGAAGGATATTTGTTTGTAGTTTTCTTATGATGGTGTTTTCTGACTTTGATGTCAAAGTACCATTGACCTCATAGAATGAATAGGGAAATTTTCTCTCCTTTTTTGTCCTGAATGAGTTTGTGAAGGATTGATATTATTTCTTCTTTAAATACTTGATAGAACTCACCAACAAAGCCATCTGGGTCTGCATTTTTGTTTCTAGAAAATTTTAAATTCCTGGTTCAGTTTCCTTACTACTTATAGTTCTTTTCAAATTCTCTTTCTCCTTGAAGTCAGTTTTGGTAATTTATGTCTTTCTAGGAATTTGTCAGTTTCATCTAAGTTTTCTAATTTGTTGGCAAAAAGTTCAAATATTCCCTTATAATCCCTTTAATCTCGGTAATGTTGGTAGTAATGCTCCGCTTTCTTTGCTGACTGGTAATTTGTATCTTACCTTCTTTTCTTCTTGGTCAGTCTAGCTAAATTTGTCAGTTTCGTGTGTGTGTCGGGGGTGGGGGTGGGTAGCCTGTGGATCGGAGCTGCTTCAGGCTAGAATACCACATATTCCCCAGCATCCTTTTCCCTACTTCAGTTTTTCAAGCATAAATGCTTCTCACGTTGTTGTATGCCTTCATTTGATTTCCAGAACACTGAAATAGTTGTTTTTGTCATTTTATACTAGTATTATGGAGTCTCCGTGTCATGCAAATGGTTAACATGCTCCGTTGCTGAGGTTGGCAGTTTGAATCTACTCAGAGGTAGTTCACAAGAAGGGCCTGAGAATCTACTTCACAAAAATCAGCCATTGAAAACCTTATGGAGCACAGTTCTGCTCTGACACACATGGAGTCATCGTGAGTCAGAATCGATTCAATGGCACCTGGTTTGGTTTTCTTTATACTTGTATTATAACCAACAGGAGTATTGATTTAGATTGGGGATTGGAATATACAGTTATGGAGTTAGGAGGAACTTGAAGAACTCATTTAATTCAAACTCCTCAAAGATTTTTGTGTACTTCTCACCAGCTAGATGTTGGTAAAATTTGTGCTGGCCATTGGTCATGTTACAAGACATTTTTCTGTCTGTTTTCATATAGCATCGTCCCTCTTTTATTTCATAGTGTTACCAAAGTTCAGTGCAGAATACAGACACTGCTCTTAAAGTTTTTCAAGCAGAAAAAGGATAATTACAGGGCATTACAGGATTACCAAAATTGTTGGATGGGCTGGAGGACCAGTCTGTATGCTGTACCTCTTGGAATGACTATTAGCTCACCATAGAATATGCTAGATATCTAGGTCAAGAGAGCTATTATTATTTTCACAGCCATTGGAACTATTGGGATCAAGAATTTTTAAGATCCAGTTCTTGATGCTATTATTGTAAACAAGGGATCAGGAGTCCTTCACTTAAACTGCTACAAAGCTAGAGTGTGGACGCTGGACACTACAGCAGAAAAACACCACATTTTTACAGTGGTGCTTGTAACAGAAACATCCAAAGCAGGAGAATGACCATTTAATATTACCTTTCAAATCTTATGTAAGTACACTGATTGAAGAAATCTGTATTACATCTAGAAGCATAGCTGAAAGGGGGCATGGACAATGTAGTTTCTAACTTTCCAGGTTCTATAGGCTGTAAACACACTAAGTTGTGAGGATAGATACTGAGTGTCATCAGCTATATCCAGCACAGTGAGGTTAGATAGGAGCTTAGGACTTAATTTTCCTGGCTCTGAAATAGCCAAGGTATTAATGAGACCAGTATTCCTTGCTTTACTTCCTGACTTTAATTGTACCTTTCACTAACTGACACATGCTTTTAAGCACAGGACAAGTCTTTACTATTAGAAAACAATGACTTCGTGTAGAATTGAAACATATTTTAGAATGTAGATATTCTATTATCTAAATGTTTCTCTGTAAAACAAAATAACACTCTTTCCTTAGCTGTCTGGATGGTTTTCCCACGGAGAGTATTGTAATACACATGAGGTTGCTTATTAAATACCATTTGTGATAAATTTGATATTTCAAATGAGCTGTACATTTTTAAACATAGCTTTTGGAGTTATGAGATAGGTAATTCGTATGTGAACTACCAACTGATTAGTGTGTAACACACTGATTACAGTCTGGCTCCTTGTTGCAAGGGCACTGTGATCCCTACTTGGGAAGTGATGGTGCATCATGCTCATTCTAAGCCTCCCTGGCTGTCTTCACTCGGATCTTGTATTTCCTTTTGGTATAATGAATTCCTTCCTTCCTTTTTCTTGTGTATGTATTTTATTTCCTAATTTTGCTCTTTTGTGTTTTAATATAACATAAAAAAGATGGCTAGCTTTTTGTTTTGTTTTATTGGTGCCTTTAGCATGAAGACTTTCTTGAGGTAGACTAAAAATCCACAAACATTTCTTTTAAAATATCAAATCCTATGTTATGGTCCCCTTGAAAAGAATAGGTTAGAATTATTTTAAACTTCCTTTTTGTGGTTAATACTGAGAAGTCTTTAAATTAAATTTGATTTTGTTTTGTTTTATGAAAATCCATTTAAAATGTATTTTTAAGCTCTGAGCTTATCTGAAGCATGCTGTTACCAGAAGAGAATATTTTTGCATAAAGGCGAGAATATTGATTAATTATTTGTTATTTGAATACTACATTAAGTTTTCTTATTGAAGAGAAACAGGTGAAAAAGCAATTTTTCTCAGATGTATCTTCCCTAAAGCCAGTTTAGGAAAGCATTATAAGACTAAAGTAAACAGATCTCCCGAAAGTCTATAGTTTTAATAGAATATTAGATTTGTGTTTGCATGTTAAGTTGAAGCATCTTGCAATTTTATAAACTGTGATCACTGTAACAGATAGGAAATATGAATAATCTTAAGGTAAAAATTTCCGCCAGAAATTAGTGATAGAAATCAAAGATAAAATTAGTGTTATTCTGATTCAGGAGGTGTATTTATGATGGCAGCATATTCACTGGGAGGAAATACTGTTCCTAGAGTAAACAAACAAGAATTCCGAAATATTCTGTTTAACTCTATTATCAGTAAACATTTTCAGTTTTAATTACTGTCAACTTGTAGTTACTCTTAGCAAAATAAATAGTTCAAACACTCAAACACATACCATTTGTTTTCCAAATTTTAATACTTTCTAGTTCTTGTAGTTTGGTATACTCTTAGTCTTTAAAAGGAGTTTGTGTTTTGTTTTACTTGTTTAATTTAAGTATCAATATTACTCCCCTTACGCTAGAACTTTTAGTGGCGTCACATTGCCTAAACAATATATATAGATTTCTTGGCTTTCTGTTTTTGGCCCTCCATCCACTGTCTAAACAACTTTTTACTAATGTTGTTTACCCCTTTCTGGAAATTTTGACTCAAGAACATTTTGTAAAGCTACTCCTTCCAGAAAGACTGCTTGATTCTCAGTAAAGCTATCTGAATCTTTTTTAATGTACTCATCTTTCATTTTGTTATATTTATGTAATCATTTAAAATTATTTATTTTTAATTATAAAAATAGTACAAATATATCATTTTAAAAATTCATTTATTAGGGATAAAGCTCAAGTTTCCCCTGATCAAACTTTATTGAACTTCCTCTCCAGAGGTATTACTGTGAATGGTTTGACAGCTATTTTCCCAAATACGTAAATAAATAGACAGCATTTCTTGAGGAGGCCAGTAAATATTTTTCTTTATTTAGAGCAATATTTTTGTCTTTTTGTAAATGGGAGGACTTCTTAAAGATGAACATGTATACTACATAAAACTTGCAAACAATTTTAGAATATCCACAGATCTCTGAAGTCAATTTATGTACTACCCTCCACTCCTTCCCACCCCCCAGCCCCCACACACAACATCACGGTCACCAAAGAATAATTAATGTCTTTCAATTTAAGAACCTACTCTTTATTTTAAAGAGCTTTGCAGGTAACAAATATCCATGCATTTGTGAGTTTGTTTCTCACAAATTTAACTCATTATATGGCGTTAACCCTCCATTTCACCAAGTATGATGTCCTTCTGCAGGGACTGGTCCCTCCTCATAGCATTTCTTAAGTACATGAGACGAAATCTCACCATCCTCCCTTCTGAAGAGCATTCTGGCTGTACTTCTTCCAAGACAGGTTTGTGCATTCTTCTGGCAGTCCCTGGTATATTCAGTATTCTTAACCAAAACCACAATTCAAGTGCATCAGTTTTTCTTCAGTCAGCAAAAAAGAGGAAGACTCTCAGCGAGATGGATTGACACAGTGGCTGCAATAATGGGCTCAAGCGTAGCAACGATTGTGAGGATGGCGCAGTACCAGGCAGTGTTTTGTTCTGTTGTACATAGGGTCGCTGTGAATTGGAACCGACTTGACAGAACCTAACAGTATAGAGTTAACACGGAGAATCATGACTAGGATAGAAGTATAAGTGCTTGGGGTATCATTTATTGTATTTTACCAATTTATTTAAGTATTAGCAGATGACATTTTAGATTTGTTATTTTCAAGTTTCTAAGTAATTTGAATGAATTCAAATGGAAATGACATGCATAAAGCTAGTATTCAAGACACAAACTAGTGTATTACTTTGTCATAAATAAAATCTACTTTTGAGAGTGCTGGAATCTGAAAACAACTTTGAAGCATCTGGTAAATCTTTCAGCTATTTATGTTTGTCCTGCATTCTCACCTGTAAATACCATTCTAGCCAGATCTTTTAAAAATGAGATGCACAATAAAATTTGCATTTACATTAAATACAGATGTATTTTAAAGTAGGGCATCTGTTATTCAGCTGTTACTAATGAACATGATCATCATAAATTTTCTCAGCTAACATTGAGTCATCGGTATAAATGCTTTACAAATATGAAATGCATGATGTGTTTTTTTTTTTTGGATACCCACTAAAATAATATAACCAGAGTTTACAAAATGCAAACTATATTGAGGAAAAAGTAGAATATTTGGCTGATCCAAAAGAAAGCAAGAAAGGAAAGGAAAGGGGCGGGGGGCGGAGCATGGAAAACGCAGAAAATAAGATGGTTAATAGAAATTAAAATATGTTTAATTATGGTCAGTGGAAATGGCTTAATTGCTCCAGATAAAAGTTAAGTGTTAATAGATTAGTTAAAATCTTCAAAAAGCAACAGTGTGCTCTTTACAAGAGACACATTTAAAACAGGGGTATAGAAAGTTAAAAATGAAAACAGTTTTTATTTTGGCACAGAATAGACAGACAAGTGGAACAGAATAGAGAGCCCAGAAAGAATTTGATACCTGCAAAGATGATATTTTTTTAATAGGATCGGGAAAATGTGGACTTTTCATGCTCAGATTGTTGGTATCTGTAGGGGAAAATGAATTTTGACCTCTACTGCATACTGTACACAAAATAAATTCTGAATGACTGAATGACCTAATGTGAACAGCTAAACTGTAAAGTATTTAGAAGATAATATGGGAAACTGTCTCCATGATATTGTAGTAGAGTAGGCTTTAAGATACAAAAGATATAAACCATAAAGGCAAAGCTGGATAAACTTGGCTACAGTAAAATTAAAATATACCTGAGAGAAACTATCTATTTAAAAAAATTACTAATTGGGGGAAGATATTTAGAACAGACATAAGTGACAAAGTGTTAGCATCCACATTACATAAAGAATTCCTTCAAATAAGTAAGAAAAGGATAAATATACTCTACAGCCTTACTATTCGAAGTGTGGTCTGCAGACCAGCAGCATCAGCATCACCTGGGAGCTTGTAAGAAATGCAGATTCTCAAATACTGCCCAAGACCTACTGAATCAAACTTTTCTTGGGTTGGACCACAGGAATCTGTTTTATCAGACTCCACAGGTGATTCTTATGCACTCTGAAGTTTGAAAATCCCTGCCCAAAGAAACATATTTACCTAATGTTTATGGTAGCATTGTTTGCAATAGCTAAGAACTGGAAACAGTACATATGTCTATAGATAGGAACTTCATAATGTGGAATATATTCAGCATTAAAAATGAATGAACTGCAGCTCTGTGAATCAATGTAGATGAGTAACAAGTATGAACACTGAGTGAAAGAAAATCACAGAAGAATGCACAGTACAGTTACATTTATGAAGAGGTAAAACAGACAATATATTATTTAAGGGTGTGTACATTGGTGATAAAAACCATAAATAAAAGCAGGGGAATGATGATTACTACTTCCAGTATAGTGAGTACCTCTCAGATGGAGAAAAAGAAGATGTGATATACGGGAGGCTTTTAAGGAATAGGAATATTAAATTCATAACCAGGGTAGTAGTTACAGAGGGTTTGGAAGTTTCCAGATGCATTTTGTATACTTTTCTATATGTAGGCTATTTTTCCCAGAAAGTTTTTTAGAGAGATAGAAAAACGGTAAATAATTTAAACAAATGCTAAAAGTAATTTTGTTGGTATATGCTAAGACATGTACATATATACAGAAAATACTATTGAATAATTTCTTTTTCTTGATGACTTTTAAGACACCACCATAAAAACCTCTTAAAGTTGACTTATATTTTGGTGGTTATAAGTATGAATGGTCTAAGTGAACAGACAAGGTACTCCCTCTCAAGTTTTTCTTCATGAAAGACTGAGACTTCATCAAAACTGTTTAATTTTTTTTGTATCCATTCCCAGTAGGTCACTTCAGGCTTCAGGCTCAGCTATATCATTCGTGTTTCTTTTGGCAAGCAGTGAACACTCATATTTTATCTGGATGATAAATCTACTAGGATGATTTATTTTTAAGAGTATTATTAAAATAAGCCCAAAGCCAGAGTTAAGCAAGATTGTTGTTGTTTATACAGCCTTCAAATATTCACTCAGTAGCAGAAAAAGGTATGGATTTTACATCCTGATAATATGCGTTCTACTGAAAGGGTTTCAGAAAGTGGATAGGTTTTTTTTTTTTTTTTTTTTTTAAAAAAAAGAGTTCTAAGAATGGCATACTGTTGTAGATAATTGTAAACCTGTCATTAGAAACACTTTAAATATTTTTGAAAAACCCATGTTAGAAAATTGAAAACATTTTTCTTGTTTAGAACCTTTATTTGGTACTTTTACATTCTGCTTGCAAGATCAGATTTATATATACATATATATAAACACGGTAGAGTAATAAATAATCTAACTATAGATTACTTCTTTACTGAGAGAATTGGAATGAGGATATTGAGAAGAGGATATATTATACAGAGCCTCTGCAGAAAATACAACATTTAGCCATTAGTATCTGATTTACAGATACTCATTAGATAGAAACCATGGTGAACATTATCTTAAAGGGCATAATTGAAAAAATAAAATGTGACTGTTCCCCCCGCTGCCCAGAGATCCTAGTTTAAGATAGAATATATAGATTGCCATATCAGTATTCAAGCACAGAGCTTGAAAGCCTGTCATAAGCCAGCATTCTTTCCATGTAGTGATTATTTCATCTTTTTTGTGACCTCAGTATTACAAACCAAGAGCTTGAAAGCCTATCTAAGCCAGCATTCTTTTTCATGTAGTGATTATCTCATCTTTTTTGTGACCTTCTGATGTAGAAGTCCAGTGTCTACACCTATTAATATTTTATTCACGTTTGTCTCTATTAGTGATCCTGAATTAATCTTAATCCATATAAGTCACCTTTTAGACTCTACTGATTTTACTTTAACAATATTTCTGATATAATTACTCTCTATTAATAACTATTAACCTACTGTAGGATGCTAAAAAATTATGTTTTAATGTTTATAATAGGTTTTAATATTTATAGTGAATGTATTACATTAATGATCTCAATTCTTCACCTCTGTCTGTATCTGTGCCCTTTTGCAGCAGCAATGCATTCCTACTGCAGGTGGGGCTATATCTCTGCTCTTTGAACCTGGGCTTGGCCATGTGATACTAGATATGACATTGACCAGAGGTTTGAATATGCTTGCACAATTGGGGTTGCTTGTTCTTGCTCTTCTGCCATCACCATGGGAAGAGTATATTCAAGCTAATCACTGGTCCCAGAAGGAGAAAGATATTCAAAATAAAATCACTCTGGTACTTTTATACACATGCATTAAAAAATCTTCACGTATGAAAATACATACTTAAATACTTTACATGTGGTTTAAAGCAAAGAACTTCAAACTGGAGTAAGAAAACCATGGTAGAACACTAAAAGTATCAAGGTGTATGTAGGCACTAACAGATTTAAGAATATCAATCTTTAGATCCTCAAATTACATATGCAAGTTGATATGCCTGACAGTGAAGTTTGAGTTGTCTTGCCAGTTCTTTTTCACTTGACTTTTACAATAGCTTTTCTTCTGTTTTACAAAAGGAAGGCATATCTCTCATCATTCTGAATCTTAAGATGGTAGCTACGTTGTTCCAGGGTGTAAAAACATCAAGCCTATCAAACAAAGGGATGATTCTAAATGTTGGTACCAGGGAAAGTTTCTATCATTTTTTGTCTGAAAAGTATTTCTATTAAGAGTGAAATGTGGCATTAGGAAAAGTATGTTTTATACTATGCTATTATGTTTTTACTTTAGATATTTGTTGAGTGAAACAGTGGAAATGGATGCAGTTTTTCTTTAAAGGACTTCTTCCGTCTTCTGACTATTGTCAAAAATATGTATGCATTGTTCCTGAAAGTAAGTCTCAGGAGAGCAAAGCAAAGAGCCATTATCACAAAATATTGAAAGTGGATCTGCTTACTTCAGTTAGGCAATAAACTTTACACCCTATCTACTTATCCATTTATTTGCCATAGAAACAGAATTCAGAAGTGAGGTAGTTATAGGGATGCATATTAACACTCTTATTTGAATTGAAAACTGAAAGCGTTTTAAAATATATATATAAATTGAGGTAAATAAATTTGCATTGTGAAGGTTTTGACAGAATACATTTAAAACACATAATAATAAAAAAGCAAAAAGTGAAATACCAGGGTGGAGCCAACATGGCACTATAGACAGAAGCACCACACCGTCCCTCCACAGCAAAGACCCGAAAAACTAAAACAGAGACAAACATCAGTCCTGGAACCCTAAGCATCAAATGAAGAGATAAAAAACTCAACCAACCATCAAATGGAATAAGAAACTGACAGAGAGAGCAAGGAGAGTTATGAGCAGAGGTCCTCTATCAGCTAACGCAGCACGGATCAACCATCATGGTCTCCTGTCGGAGATCTGTGGACAAGGAATACAGTGAAGTAGATTCACAGAGCTTCCAGCTGGAGACAGAGCACCTGGTAACCAGTGAGAAACACTTTCCCCCCTGCCTTTCCCTGGCTCAGCCTTCACTGCTTCCTGGCTGGTTGATCCCCTGCTTCCTGGCAGTTTGATTCCCAGCTTCCCAGCAGGCTGATCCACTGCTTACTAGTGGGCCATGATTGCGGCACAGAAGGCAATGGTTCTGTGCCATGTGGATTTGCCCCGCCCACACTGGCTGTTTCTTTGTTGCTGGTGTTGCTTTTTTTTGGCTTCTTTTGGTTTCTTCCTTGCCTCTCCTCCTCCCCCTTTTTTCTCTCGAACACTTAACTCCACGTGTCATCTTTGCATCTTGACAGGCTGTGAAGTGCAGCTCAGCTGGGGACCTGCTTCCCTGGTGTCCATGCCACCACACCGGTGGGATCCCTGGGGGCTTTTTTTTCCTCTTTGTTTTTTAATTCTTTTTTCCTGTTTATTTTTCTTCATTTCTCGGTTTCTCATCTCTTCCTACTTACCTTCTTTTCCTGTCTCCTGAATACCTGATGCTGTGTATCATCACAACCCCTTCTAGCCGGGCCGTACTACACGGCTTAGGAGCCACTTCTCCAGTCTGCACAGCTAGACCCATGGGATCCCTTGGGGTATTTTTTTTTTTTTTTTTTTTAATTAAAAAAAATTTTTTTTAATGTTATTTTTTCTTTTTTTTTCCCCTTTTTGTTTTTCTTCATTTCTTGTCTCTCCACTCCAATGGTAGGCTTTGTAGCACTTTTTTTTTTTTTGGCTCCTATTTTCTCCTCTCTTTTTTCCCATACCCAGTCTAGCTGCATACATCACAAGCTCCCTCTCCCCCTCTCTCCTGCGTATCTGCCCCCTTGCTGAACATTGCACTCCCAAGCAGTACAGGCACAGCCTACTAGAACCTACCCTGCACTGACCCCCAGATCACCTTGTTGGCCTCAGTATGTGCCACAAACAACCCATCCCAACCCCTCCCCTTCAGCTGGACCTGCCCTTCTGTACTATAGCTAAATGACTGGCCCTGCCCATTCAGCAAGGGAGGTGAAAAATATCATATCCACAGATGAGCAAACAAAGAACGCTCGCAGCCCGCCTGCTCAGACATAACCAAATAAAACAAAAAAGCAGGACGAAAGAAACAAATCTACAGTCAATAAACAAAAGTAACTACCGAATGTCTTGCAGACAGACAATACCAGAACATATTAAAAAAAGGGCAGGGTGGTTCCAGTAGGCATCCAAAATAAAACACCAGATGACTTTCCAGTATAAGAAAAGTCACTAGAACTACATTATAGGGAATCCAAATCTCTAGTATTCAAAGCTATCCAAGAGTTGAAGCAAAAAGCAGACAAAAATGAGGAAAAAGACAAATTCATGGAAAAGTCAGACAAATTCATGGAAAATACCAAAAAATGGAATTATTCAAGCAAATAATACAGGGACAAAATGCTAAAATAAACTCACAACTAGAAATCATACAAAAACAACAATTAGAAATCCAAAAGATAACAAGATTTCAGAAATGGACAGTGTCATAGAAGGGCTGAGGAGCAGGTTTGAAATGATGGAAGACAGAATCAGCAAAATTGAAGACAAACACTTGGATACATCTCTGTTGGAGGAAAAATCAACGAAGAAATGAACAAAGAAAAATGAAAAAACACTGAGAATTATGTGGGATACAATCAACAGCAAAAATTTTTGACTGATCAGAATTCCAGAACAGGGGAGAAAACAGAAAACACAGAGAGGATCACTGAAGAATTGCTGACAGAAAACTTCCCTAATATCATGAAAGATGAAAAGCTGACCATCCAAGAAGCTCAGCAAACTCCATATAGGATAGACGCCAAAAGAAAATCACCAAGGCATATCATAATCACACTCGCTAAAACCGAAGACAAAGATTTCTGACAGCAGTTCGAGAAAAACGAAAAGACACATATATAGGAGAAACAATAAGACTAAGCTCTGATTACTCAGCCAAAACCATGCAGGCAAGAAGACAATGGGATGACATATATAAAACCTTGAAAGAAAAAAATTGCCAGCCAAGAATAACATATCCTGCAAAACTCTCATTCAAATATGATGGTGAAATTAGGACATTTCCAGTTAAACAGAAATTAAAGGAATATGTAAAAACCAAACCAAACTTACAAGAATTATTTTATTTTTGAAGCAAAAAGAACGTTTTATTCGGCATAGATTCAAAAAGGCAAAAGTGGGAAACAGACAAGCATACTGCCAGAGCTAGAATGTCAGTCCAAATCCAAAGAATATTACAGAACAGACAAGAATGGGAAAATGGACAAACGTGCTGCCACAGCCATGTCTGCCTGAGTCCAAAGAATATTTCAGAATAGGCAAGACTGGGAAAACAGACAAGCGTGCTGCCAGAGCTAGAGTCTGCCCAAATCCAAGGAAATATCACAGAACAGACAAAAGTGGGAAAACCGACAAGCATGCTTCCACAGCCATGTCTGCCCGAGCCCAAGGAACTATCACAGAACAGACAAAAGTGGGAAAATGGACAAGCATGCTGCTAGAGCCATGTCTGCCCGAGTCCAAAGAATATTACAGAATAGGCAAGAATGGGAACACAGACGACATGCTGCCACAGCTATGTCTGCCTGAGCCCAAGGAATATTACAGGATAGACAAGAATGGGAAGATGGACAAGCATGCTGCCACAGCCATGTCTGCCCGACTCCGCAAGAATTATTAAAAGGAGTCCTTCAGTTTGTGACAAACAACAGCAGATGACAGCTTGAATCCGTAAGCAAGATCACACCAGCCAGATACCAACCTAGGAAATAAACTTTCAAGGACTATTCAAAACCAAAAGATTTACACCAGGAAACCAGAGAGGTTAATTTGCAAAGGACAACAACATCAAAACAATAAAACAGGGAATAAACGGTGTAGGTATAAAACTTTCTAATGGAGAGGAAGGCAAGGTGATAATAGACTGCTTCAAACCTAGGAAGATAAGGGCAAATTTCAAGGTAACCACAAAGAAAGTTTACAAACATACTCATCAAAATAAAGAAGAAAAACAAAGTCTCAGTAAAAAACATAATCCACAAAAACAAAAAAAAAAGAAAAAAATATCCACAAACAAAAGGAATTCAGCACAGGAGAGTAAGAGGAACAAAAAATCATCAACACCACAATAAAAAGCACTACAAAATGATAGCAGTAAACTCACACCTGTCAGTAATTATGTTGTATGTAAATGGCTTAAATGTACCCACAAACAGACAGAGAGTGACAGAATGGATTAAAAAACAAAAAGCATCCATCAGTATGATGTCTACAAAAGACACACCTTAGAAACAGAGACATAAATTCATTAAATATAAAAGGATGGAAAAGAATATATCAAGCAAACAGCCACCAAAAAAGAGCAGGAGCAGCAATGCTAATCTCAGATAAAATAAACTTTAAAACAGAATCCACCGTAAAAGACAAAGAAGGGCACTATATCATGATTAAAGGGATGATGTGTCATGAAGACATAACTGTAATAAATATCTACACACCCAATGACAAGACTCCAAAATACATAAAACAAACTTTAACAGCAGTGAAAAGACAAATTGACAGTTCCACTATAATAGTAGGAGACTTCAACACATCACTGTCAATAAAGAACAGAATATCTAGAAAGAAACTCAACAAAGATACAGAAGATCTAAAGGCCACAGTCAGCAAACTGGAACTCACAGACATATATAGAATACTCCACCCAGCAGCTGTAAAGTACACATTCTTTTCCAATGCTCATGTAATGTTCTCCAGAATAGACCACATCTTAGGCCAGAAAGCAACTCTCAACAAAATTCAAAACACTGAGGAAATACAAAGTGTCTTCTCTGAACACAGTGTCATCAAAGTATAAATTAACAACTTGAAGAACAAGGAAAAATAGTCAATTAAATGGAAACTAAATAACACCCTGCTTGAAAACCACTTGTTAATAGGAGAAATCAAAGATGGAATCAAAAAATTCCTAGAGTATTATGAGAATGAAAACATACCAAAACCTTTGGGACACAGCAAAGGCAGTGATCAGAGGTCAGTTTATAGCAGTAGATGCACACATCAAAAAACAAGAAAGGGACAAAATCAAAACATTAGCTACACAATTCGAACAAATAGAAAGAGAACAGCAAAAGAAGCCTACAGCTACCAGAAGAAAGGAAATAATAAAGGTCAGGGCAGAAATAAATGAAATAGCGAATAGAAAAACAGTAGAAAGAATCAACAAAACCAAAAGTTGGTTCCTTGAAAGGATAAACAAAATCGACAAACCACTAGCCAGATTGACAAAAGAAAAACAGGAGAGGACACAGATAACCTGAATAAGAAATGAAGTGGGGAACATTGCAACAGACCTAACTGAAATAAGGATCATAACACAGTATTATTAAAAACTATACTCCAGCAAATTTGAAAATCTAGAGGAAATGGACAAATTTCTGGAAACTGCCTAACAGACTATCACCAATTGATGTTGAACAGACCCATAACAAGAGAATAGATTCTAAAGGTAATGAAAAAAAAAAAAAAACTCCCAACTTAAAAAAAAGTCCTGGCCCAGATGGCTTCACTGGAGAATTCTACCAAATATTCAGAGAAGCACTCACGCCACTACCACTCAAACTATTTCAGAACATAGAAGAGGGAGGGATACTTCCAAATTCATTGTACGAAGCCAGTTTAACCCTGATAGCAAAACCAGGTAAAGATACCACAAAAAAAGAAACAGACCTATATCTCTCACGCATATAGGTGCAAAAATTCTCAACACAATTCTAGCCAATAGAATTCAAAAAAATAATACACTACAACCAAGTAGGATTTATACCAGTTATGCAAGGATGGTTCAACATTAGAAAATCAATCAATGTAATTTACCACATAAATAAAAGAATCACATCATCATCTCAGTCGATGCAGAAAAGGCATTTGAGAAAGTCCCAACACCCATTCCTGATAAACTCTCAATAGAATAGGTATAGAAGGGAAATTCTTCAGTATAATAAAGAGCATCTATACAAAGCCAACAGCCAACATCTTTCTTAATGGAGAGGGGCTGAAAACATTCCCCTTGAGAACAGGAACAAGACAAAGATGTCCTTTATCACCACTCCTGTTTAACATTATGCTGGAAGTCCTCGCTAGAGCAATGAGGCAAGAAAAAGAAAGAAAGGGTATCTAACTTGGTAATGAAGAAGTAAAACTGTCTCTATTTGCAGATGATATGATACTATATATAGAAAACCCAAAAGACTTCATGAGAAAACCACTGGGACTAATAGAAAGCTTTGGTGTGGCAGTGGGATACAAGATAAGCTTACAAAAATCCATTGGATTCCTTTACACCAATAAAGAGAACGATGAAAAGGAACTCAGGAAAACAGTACCATTTATAATAGCCCCTAAAAAGATAGAATACTTAGGAATAAATCTAACCAGGGATGTAAAAGACCTATACAAAGAAAAATACAAAACACTACTGCAGGAAACCAAAAGAGATCTACATAAATGGAAAAACATACCATGTTCATGGATAGCTAGACTCAACATTGTAAAAATGACAATTCTACCCAAAGCAATCTACAAATACAATGCAATTGTAAAGGGAAGAGGCCTCGGATAAGTAAAACATTATTGAAGAAGAAGAATAAAGTAGAAGGACTCACACTACCTAACCTCAGAACCTACTATACAGCTACGGTAGTCAAAACAGTTTAATAGTGGTATAGTGACAGATAAAACGTTGATCAGTAGAACAGAATCGAGAACCCAGATGTAAATCCATCCACCTGTGGTTACCTGATCTTCAACAAGGGCCCAAAGTCCATCAAATAGGGAAGAGACAGTCTTTTTAACAAATGGTGATGGCAGAACTGGATGTCTTTCTGCAAAAAACTGAAACAGGACCCATACCTCACATCATACACAAACACTAATTCAAAATGGATCAAAGACCTAATATAAAACCAAAACCTATAAAGATCATAGAAGGAAAAATAGGATCAATGCTAGAGACCCTGATACATGGCACTAACAGAATGCAAGCTATAACTGACAACACACAAACTCCAGAAAATAAGCTAGATAACTGGAATCTTATAAAAATTAAACACTTATGCTCATCAAAAGATTTCACCAAAAGAGTAAACAGAGATCCTACGGACTGGGAAAAAAAATTTTGGCTATGACAAATCTGACAAAGATCTAATCTCTAAAATCTACAGGAAAATCCAACACCTCTACCACAAAAGACAAATAATCTAATTTAAAAATGGGCAAAGGAAATGAACAGGCACTTCATCAGAGAAGACATTAAAGCTGCTAACAAGACACAAGAGGGAATGCTTGTGATCACTACCCATTAGAGAAATGCAAATCAAAACTACAATGAGATACCATGTCACCCTGGCATTACTGGCATGAATCAAAAAAACAGAAAATAACAAATACTGGAGAGGCTGCAGGGAGATTGAAACTCTCATGCCCTGCTGGTGGGAATTCAAAATGGTACAACCGTTTTGGAAAATGATATGGTGCTTCCTTAGAAAAATAGAAATACCATATGATCTGGCAATCCCACTCCTAGGAATATATCCTAGGGAAATAAGAGCCATCACATGAATAGACATGTACACCCATGTTCATTGCAGCATTGTTCACAATAGCAAAAGTGGATTCATCAACAGATGAATGGATAAACAAACTGTGGTACATACAGTGGAGTACTGTGCGACGATAAAGAACAATAATGAATTTTCGAAGCATCTTACAACATGGATGAATCTGGAGGGCATTATGCTGAGTGAAGTAAGTGAATCACAAAAGGACAAACATTGTATGAGACCACTACTGTAAGAACTCGTGGAAAGGTTTACACACAAAAAAGAAACAATCTTTGATGGTTATGAGGGAGGGAAGGGGTGAGGGTGGAAAAACGCTGAGTAGATAATAGATACGTGGTAACTTTGATGAAGGGTAAGACAGTACACAGTACTGGGGAAGCCAGCACAGCTTGTTCAGGGCAAGGTCATGGAAGCTCCATAGACAAATCCTAAGTCCCTGAGGGACTGAATTGCTGGGCTGAGGGCTATGGGGACCATGGTCTCAGGGAACAACCAGCTCAATTGACATAACAGTTTATAAAGAAAATGTTCTACCTTCTACTTTGGTGAGTAGCATCTGGGGTGTTAAAAGCCTGTGAGCAGCCATCTGAGTTACTCCATTGGTCTCACCCCTTCAGGAGCAAGTGAAAATGAAGAAAACTACAGACACAAGGGAAAGATTAGTCCAGGGGACGAATAGACCATAATTGCCACAGCTTCCACCAGACTGAGTCCAGTATAACTAGATGGTACCCATCTACCACCACTGACTGCTCTGACAGGAATCACAATAGAGGGTTCTGGACAGAGCTGGAGAAAAATGTAGAAGAAAATTCTAACTCACAAAAAAAGACCAGACTT
Source organism: Dugong dugon (assembly GCA_030035585.1). Taxonomy (NCBI): domain Eukaryota; kingdom Metazoa; phylum Chordata; class Mammalia; order Sirenia; family Dugongidae; genus Dugong; species Dugong dugon. Next base: position 38,205,254 of record CM057469.1, on the reverse strand, counting down.
ACTGGCCCGACAGAGACTGGAGAAACCCCGAGAATATGGCCCCCAGCCCCCCTTTTAGCTCAGTGATGAAGTCACTCCGGAGGTTCACCATTTAGCCAAAGATTAGACAGACCCATAGGACAAAATGAGACTAAAAGGGCACACCAGCCCAGGGGCAAGGACTAGAAGGCAGGAAGGAGGGGACAGGAAAACTGGTAATAGGGAATCCACGGTCGAGAAGGGAGAGTAGTGACATGTCATGGGGTTGTTAACTAATGTCATAAAACAATATATATACTAACTTTTTAATAAGAATCTAGTTTATTCTTCAACCCTTCATCAAAAGTATAATAACATTTTTAAAAACCTATTTAAAAAAAGTGAAATACTGATATAGTGCTCCTAAAATACTATCTTGGCAAAGTTAATTTATAATTACAGTTTTTTTTTTTTCTTTTGCAGCCTCTTTAAGAATATCATGTTAATAAATAGATATATTTAGTCTGTAATTAGAAAATCCAGAAAAGCTCTGAACACCAAAATTTCATTCATTAGTCATTTTATGACAAGGTCTGATCTGGAGCAGAGCTATTTATCTTTATATATCAACATAGTGTAATTGTTCATAACTTTTATAGTGGAAATATTAATGTGTTTGATTATCAGGGTGCTGACATAACACTTTTTGGGTGTGTTACATTATATGAACCTTACTGCCTTTCAAAACCCAAAAAATATAGAATTATGAAACTCATTTTCCCCAAGGGCTTGGGGTAGGTGGTTGTGATCTTGTACATGTGATTAACATTGATAAAGCTGTTTTGGTACTTTGCAAAAAATGTGAATATAAATTATTCTTTAATTACTCAGTAACAAGATAAATCGTTCTACTGTTTGCATTCAGTAAAACCGAAGGTTGTTTTAATCAAGATCCGAGATGATTGGTAGGTCATTAAAAGTAATTTTTGATAATAGATTACTTTGTGATTTTTGGCATAAACTTGGGGTTTAAAAAAATTGAGTAGCATTACTGTGAGAAAAGTTTCCATATCTATGAACATGTCTTTATAAATGTACCAAAAAAACCCAAACCCGTTGTCGCTGAGTCAATTCCAACTTAATAGTGACCCTATTGGAAAGAATAGAGCTGCCCCATAGGGTTTCCAAGGCTGTAAATTTTTACATAAGCAGACTGCCACATCTTTCTCCCACGGAGTGGCTGGTGGGTTCGAACTGCCAACCTTTTGGTAAGCAGCCAAGTGCTTAGCCAAGGCACCACCAGGACTCCTTTTTATAAACATAAGCAATAAAAAATGGAATAGAACTAATGCTGAACAATAAGAATGGAATTCTAAGAGTATATACTACTCATTTGCAGATAATAGAACAAAATGGGGACAAAGAGGAGGCAGGAGAAAATGCCATAAACATCTTATTAAGAGATATATTTCCAATACAATAATATTTTTTGTTTAATAATTATTTTTAAACTTGTAATACTTCTTATCATTTGTGTACTACTGATAATTTTAATGATAACTCATGAAAAAAAATTCTTATACCTAGAGCTTATCACAGGAAATGAAAGTAATGTTTGTATTTGCATACCTCTCTCTTTTTCAGAGAAGATAGGACGCTAAGTAATATTAGTCATAAAAAAGACTTAAAATCATTAGGGTAAACTTTATTTTGTAAGGGGAATGAAAATACATACTCAAGGAGAAAATAACTTATATAAAATTTTCCACTATTAAAGAAAAGCTTGTTCATGTATTAAATGGATGATATTGAACATCACATCAGTCTGGTGTTGTAGATTTCACTGGTTTCATTTAAAATTTGTGTTTTAAAATGTCAGTATTTAACATGTTACAGATTATAGTTCTTGTAACTTTTTAAATATATGATTAAAAGTTTTAGAAATTGATTTAAAAATGTATGCAGGTGTAGTTTTTTAAAAGTCTTTTAGGCATTAAAGTTAGAAGTTTACTAATCTACCTGTGTAGTTGAATTGGGGGCAGATGAAGGTGGATTTTTATAGATGGTACAGAGTCAGTGAATGGTTAGATGCTAAATGGTTGATTCATCTTTAAATGAAGAATTGCGCATTGTTATATAAAAAGATGAAATGTTTCTCATTACAAAAACTGTTTCTTTTATGACATAAATGAAGGAGTTTTAGTAAGTTTTTTTTTTTTTTTTTTTTTAATAAATTCATACACAAGTTTTAAAACCTTCCTTTCCAGTTCACACTTTCAGCCCACTACGGTCAAGTTCTGCCACCATCTTTCAGTGAAAGTGTTCTTGTCATCATCACCAAATAACTTCTGTATTGCTGAATCTATTATCTGGTCTGTCTCAGAGAGGCATTCCTGACAACGCTACCTAAGGGAAGTTCCCCTGATCATTCCTTTTCCTTTATTGTACACGAACTTGTTTTTATCTGGCTGCCATACCTGAATGTAAGCATCACAAAGGCAGGGAACTTTTCATTCTTGTTCATCATTGTATCATCTGCTATTACATATAGTAGATTTCCTAAATCTTTACATTTATAGTATTATTACTAATATATATTGATTAGATAGAGATACATGAGAAAAAAAATGTACTGCTCACTTTGTTTGCAACAGCTTTTAAAGTACAGAGCCAAAATTAAATTAGAATTTCAAGGTGTAAACATCTTAAATTCATAGGGCTGGGAGGAGAGGTTTCAGTTACACCTCTTAGACTTTATTTTTTTTCCCCCACATATATTGTGAAACTATTTCATTAGCAGATGGAATTTTTATTGGTTTTAAATGTCCATATGGCCTAAAGACATGGTAGTTACAAAATGTAGCCACCTATTCTGCTGGGAATAACTTTTAACAGACATTAGAAAAATATATTTTTGGAATAAATGAATGACTTTAATAGAGGCAAAGGTTATAGCTAGGCAGCATCACCTCTGTTGCTGAAATCATCAGTAAATAATTAAATAGTTAATGTAGCACCCAGCAGCACTTTCTCTGGACTTGTACTGATGAAAGCAGACAGTGAGTGATGCACTGGTGATTGGCTAGGAGGCTTAAGGTGTGGGGTCTGTAGTACAGTTTTTCAGAGTTGAATGTAACTTCATGCTTTAAGTAACCAAATGCATCCCCTCACGTCCTGTTTCCCTTCGCTCTCTACTTTTTACCTCTGATCAAATCCCGCTTTCCTAAAAATCTAAGTTCATTCTGAGCCCTTCTCATCTTCACTGAAAGCATGAAGGTAAAATACTAATACTTCACATATTTGCAGAGATGTTGTTAGGTGGCCTTGAGTTGGCTCCGACTCAGAGCGACCAGGTGTACAACAGGATGAAACACTGCCCGGTCCTGCGCCATCCTCACAGTTCCCGTCATGCTTGAGCCATTGTTGTAGCCACTGTGTGAGTCCATCTCGTTGAAGGTCTTCCTCTTTTTCACTGACCCTCTACTCTACCAAGCACAATGTCCTTCTCCAGGGACTGGTCCCTCCTGATAATGTGTCCAAAGTATGTGAGACGCAGTCTCGCCATCCTTGCTTTTTAGGAGCATTCTGGCTGTACTTCTTCCAAGACAGATTCTCTCGTTTTTTTGGCAGTCCATGATATATTCAGTATGCTTCGTCAGCACCATAATTCGAAGGCATCAGTTCTTCTTAAGTCTTCATTTTTCATTGTTCATCTTTCGTATTCATATGAGGCAATTGAAAACACCATGCTTGGGTCAGGCACACCTTAGTCTTCAAGATGACATTTTCGACTCTTAATACTTTAAAGAGGTCTTTTGCAGCAGATTTGCCCAGTGCATTGCGTCGTTTGATTTCTTGACTGTTGCCTTCACGGGTGTTGATTGTGGATCTAAGTAAAATGAAATCCTTGACAACTTCAGCCTCTTCTCTGTTTATACTGATGTTGCTTATTTGTCCAGTTGTGAGGATTTTTGTTTTATGTTGGAGAGACAGTAGTTTCAAAAAATTGACAAGTCCTCTTGCCCCAAAGTTTAAAGAGCATTTACAAGAATGAATCTTAATAAAAAATTATGAAGCCTAATTAGCTTTTCTAATTCCGCAAAAGTCAAATAATCCTTTATAGCAACTGCAAAACATATATATTCTTTACGGTAATTTAAAAAAAAAAAAAAAAACAGCAAGTACTTACAAAATAGCCTTCAAAATTTTATGCCTTTTACTATAGAGGTAGTTAGAATGTGTGTGTGCTCATGTTAATGTATTTAAATAAGCTTGGAGTTTTGAGTTTTTTTCCCTACAGTATCTGTGCTTTTAAACTAAAGGATTATATAGATACTAGTAAAGTTATGGAGTCCCTGGGTGGTGCAGATGGTTAACATGCTCAGCTGCTAAGTGAAAGGTTGGCAGTTTGAGTCTACCCACAGAGGCACCTCGAAAGAAAGACCTGGCAATCTGTTTCCAAAAAAATCAGGCATTAAAAACTCTGTGGATCATAGTTCTACTCTGACATACACGAGGTCATCATGAGTCGAATTTGACTATAGGGCAACTGGTTTGGTGAAGTTATATGTATACCATCATTAAGCTATGAAACGTCTTTTTTTTTAAAATATTTTATTGTACTTCAGGTGAAGGCTTACAGAACAAATAGTTTCTCATGAAACAGTACACATGTTGTTTTATGATATTGGTTAACAACCACACAACATACTAACCCTCTAACTTCTCAACCTTTTTTTTTTTTTTTGGTGAAAATACACATAGCCAAAGATAGACCGTTTCAAAAATTTCTACATACACAGTTCAGTGACATTCACTACACTCTTCCAATTGTGCTGTTAATTCTCACATAAGATGAAGGCTTACAGAACAAAATAGATTCTCATTTAACAGTTACTACAAATGTTGCCCTATGACAATGGTTAACAATCTCACAACACATCAACAATATCCTTACTCAACCTTGGGTTCCCTATCACCAGCTTCCTTGTCCCCTTCTGCCTTCTGGCCCTGTCACTGGACTCCTGTACCTCATTAGTCTCATTTGGTTTTACAGAGCCGTCCACTCCCAGGCTGGACGGTGAACCTCGGAGGTAGCTTCATCACTGAGCTAAAAGGGTGTCTGGGGCCATACTCTCGAGGTTTCTCCAGTCTCCTTTAGGCCAGTAAATCTGGGTTTTTTTTTGTGAGTTAGAATTATGCTCTATGTCCTTCTCCAGCTCTGTCCAGAACCCTCTGTTGTGATCCTGGTCAGAGCAGTCAGTGGTGGTAGCCGGGCACCATCTAGCTGTACTGGACTCAGTCTGGTGGAGGCCTTGGTAGCTGTGGACAGTAAGTCCTTTGGGCTAATCTTTTCCTTGTATCCTGTTCTCTTCATTCTCTCTTGCGCCCGAAGGGATGAGACCAGTGGAGTATCTTAGATGGCCGTTCACAGGCTTTTAAGATGCCAGACACTACTCACCAAGGTAGAATGTAGAGCATTGTCCTTATAAGCTGTGTCATGCCAATTGAGCTAGATGTTCCCTGAGACCATGGTCCCCAGAGGCCTCCGCCCAGCAATTCAGTCCCTCAGGGAGTTTGGATGTGTCTATGGAGCTTCCATGACCTTTCCTTGTACAGGTTGTGCTGGTTTCCCCTGTATTGTGTACTGTCTCACCCTTCACCCAAGATACCACTTATCTATTGCCTGTTTAGTATTTCCCCCACACCCCTCCCATCCCTGGTAACCAACAAAGATTGTTACATTTTGTGTGTGAACTTTTTCATGGGTTTTTACAATTGAGGTCTCATACAATATTTGTCCTTTTGTGATTGACTTATTTCACTCAGCATAATGTCCTCCAGTTTCATCCATGTTATGAGATGGTTCACAGATTCAGTGTTGTTCTTTCTCATTGGCATAGTACTCCATTGTGTGTATGTACCATAGTTTGTTTATCCATTCATCTGTTGATGCATCTGGGTTGTTTCCGTCTTTTTGCTATTGTGAACAATGCTGCCATGAACATAGGTGTGCATATGTCTATTCAAGTGACGACTCTTATTTCTCTAGGATATATTCCTAGGAGTGGGATTGCTGGATCGAATGGTATGTCTATTTCTAGCTTTCTGAGGAAGCGCCATATCATTTTCCAAAATGGTTGTATCATTTTGCATTCCCACCAGCAGTGCATAAGAGTTCCCATCTCCCCGCAGCCCCTCCAACATTTGTTATTTCCAGTGTTTTTGATGCGTGCCAGTAATGCCGGGGTGAGATGCTATCTCATTGTGGTTTTAATTTGCATTTCTCTAATGGCTAGTGATCGCGAGCATTTCCTCATGTGTCTGTTGGCCATTTGAATGTGTTCTTTGGTGAAGTGTCTGTTCATTTCCTTTGCCCATTTTTTAATAGGATTATTTGTCTTTTTGTTGTAGAGGTGTTGGATTTTCTTGTAGATTATGGAGATTAGACCTTTGTCCGACTTGTACTGTCCAAAAATTTTTTCCCAGTCTGTAGGTTCTCTTTTTACTCTTTTGGTGAAGTCTTTTGAAGAGCATAGGTGTTTGATTTTTAGAAGATCCCAGTTATCTAGCTTATCTGTTGGGTTTTGTGCGTTGATGGTTATTGTTTGTATCCTGTTAATGCCATGTATTAAGGCCTGAAGTGTTGGTCCTATTTTTTCTTCTGTGAACTTTATAGTTTTAGGCTTTATATTCAGGTCTTTGATCCATTTTGAGGTAGTTTTTGTATATGGTGTGAGGTATGGGTCCTGTTTCATTTTTTTGCAGATGGATATCCAGTTTTGCCAGCACCATTTGTTAAAAAGACTGTCTTTTCCACATTTGATGGACTTAGGGCCGTTGTCGAAGATCAGGTGACCGTAGGTGGATGGATTTACATCTGGGTTCTCAATTCTGTTCCATTGGTCAATGTATCTGTCATTGTACCAGTACCAGGCTGTTTTGACTACTGTAGCTGTATAGTAGGTTCTGAAGTCAGGTAGTGTGAGTCCTCCAACTTCCTTCTTCTTCTTCAGTAGTGCTTTAGTTATTTGGGGCTTCTTCCCTTTCCATATAAAGTTAATGATTAGTTTTGCCATCTCTTTGAAGAACGTTGTTGGTATTTGGATTGGGATTGCGTTGTATTTGTAAATTGCTTTGGGTAGAATTGACATTTTCACAATGTTGAGTCTTCCTATCTATGAGGATGGTCTGTTTTTCCATTTCTGTAGATCCCTTTGGGTTTCATGCAGTAGTGTTTTGTAGTTTTCTTTGTACAGGTCTTTTACATCCCTGGTCAGATTTATTCCTAAGTATTTTATCTTTTTAGGGGCTATTGAAAATGGTATTGTTTTCCTGATTTCCTTTTCATCATTCTCCTTACTGGTGTATAGGAATCCAACTGATTTTTGAATGTTTACCTTGTACCCTGCTACTCTGCTGAATCTTTCTATTAGTTCCAGTAGATTTCTCGTGGAGTCTTTAGGGTTTTCTATGTATAGTATCATATCATCTGCAAACAGGGACAGTTTAACTTCTTCATTACCAATTTGGATGCCCTTTATTTCTTTTTCTTGCCTTATTGCTCTAGCTAGAACTTCCAGCACAGTGTTAAATAGGAGTGGTGATAAAGGGCATCCTTGTCTTGTTCCTGTTTTCAAGGGGAATGTTTTCAGCCTCTCTCCGTTAAGAATGATGTTGGCCGTTGGTTTTTCATAGATGCCCTTTATTACGTTGAGAAATTTCCTTCTATACCTATTTTATTGAGAGTTTTTATCAGGAATGGGTGTTGGACTTTGTCAAATGCCCTTTCTGTGTCAGTTGAGATAATCATGTGATTCTTTTCTTTCCTTTTATTTATGTGGTGGATTACGTTGATGGATTTTCTAATGTTGAACCATCCTTGCATACCTGGTATGAATCCTACTTGGTCGTGGTGTATTATTTTTTTGATATGATGCTGAATTCTATTGGCTACAATTTTGTTCAGAATTTTTGTATTTATATTCATGAGAGATATTGGTCTGTAATTTTCTTTTTTTGTGACGTCTTTGCCTGGTTTTGGTATCAGCGTTATGCTGGCTTCATAGAATGAATTTGGAAGTGTTGCTTCCTCTTCTATGCTCTGAAACAGCTTGAGTAGTATTGGCACAAGCCCTTCTGTAAATGTTTTGTAGAATTCTTCAGTGAAGCCATCTGGGCCAGGACTTTTTTTGGTTGGGAGTTTTTTTATTACCTTTTTAGTCTCTTCTCCTGTTATGGGTCTGTTCAGATTTTCAACATCACTTTGTTGTAGTTTGGGTAGGCCGTGTGTTTCTAAATATTTATCCATCTCCTCTAGGTTTTCAGATTTGTTGGAGTATAGTTTTTCATAATATTCTGTTATAATCCTTTTTATTTCAGTTGGGTCTGTTGTAATGTCCCCCATTTTATTTCTTATTTGGGTTATTTGTGTCCTCTGCTGTTTTTCTTTTGTCAGTCTGGCCAGTGGTTTGTCGATTTTGTTGATTCTTTTAAAGAACCAACTTCTGGTTTTGTTGATTCTTTCTATTGTTTTTCTGTTCTCTATTTCATTTATTTCTGCTATGATCTTTACTATTTCATTCCTTTGGTTGTGGGCTTTTTTTGCTGTTCTCTTTCTATTTGTTTGAGTTCTGTAGTTAATGTTTTGATTTTGTCCCTTTCTTCTTTTTTGATATGTGCATCTATTGCTATAAATTGTCCTCTGAGGACTGCCTTTGCTGTGTCCTAAAGGTTTTGGTATGATGTGTTTTCATTGTCATTTGATTCTAGGAATTTTTTGATTCCATCTCTGATTTCTTCTATTACCCAGTGATGTGTAAGCAGAGTATTATTCAGTTTCCATGTAGTTGATTTTTTTTCCTTGCTCTTTCTATTGTTAATTTCTACCTTGATGGCTTTGTGGTCACAGAAGATACTTTGAATTATCTCAACGTTTTGGATCTTGTTGAGGATTGCTCTGTGGCCTAAGATGTGGTCTATTCTGTAGAACGTTACGTGTGCATTGGAAAAGAATGTGTACTTTGCAGCGGTTGGATGGAGTGTTCTATATATGTCTATGAGGTCAAGTTGGCTGATTGTGCCGTTTAGGTCTTCTGTATCTTTGCTGAGTTTCTTCTTAGTTGTTCTGTCCTTTACTTACAGTGGTGTGTTGAACTCTCCTACTATTATTGTGGAACTGTCAATTTCTCTTTTCAGTGTTGTTAGAGTTTGTTTTACGTATTTTGGAGACCTGTCATTGGGTGCGTAGATGTTTATTATGGTTATGTCTTCATGATGGATCATCCTCTTAATCATTATATAGTGTCCTTCTTTGTCTTTTATCTTAGATTTCGTTTTAAAGTCTACTTTATCTGAGATTAGAATTGCCACTCCTGCTCTTTTTTGGTAGTTGTTAGCTTGATATATTTTTTTCCAACCTTTGACTTTTAATAAATTCACATATTTGTTTCTAAGGTGTGTCTCTTGTAGACAGCATGTTGATGGATCCTGTTTTCTTATCCGTTCTGTCATTCTCCGTCTCTTTATGGGTGCATTGAGTCCATTTACATTCAGTGTAATTATTGATAGATGTGAGTCTGTTGCTGTCATTTTGTAGTGCTTTTTTTGTGGTGCTGAAGTTTTCTTTGTTCTTCTTACTGTCTTGTGCTGAGTTACTTTTGTTTGTGGATTTTTTTTCATTTCTTTTGTTTTTGAAACGTCTTTTTTTGGATAAATTATAAATCAAACGTTTTCTCATACTTCAGTTAAAATTTTTTCTCTCAGTTTGACTCTAACAGATTTTCGGAATAGGTTTTAGCCTTTGTAAAACATTTCAGTCCAAAGAGAGTAATTTATTAACAATATAATAATCGATTTATGGTGGGTGAAGGGGTCACATATAAAAATCATACAAGGAGAAAAACTACAGTAGGAAATACAGCTAAGTCAGTTTTTCTTATTAAGAAAGGAAGCTGGAAGCCCTTATATTCCTTATACTGATCCATTAAGAATAAATAAGACACCACAGACAGCAAATAGAAATTTTGTGTTTTGAAATTATTTTCCAGATTATTTTAACATTTCAAGGCCTGTAATCATCATCTGTTTTTTTCTGCCCTCCTAGTCTTTCGTAAATGTCTCTGCCTTGGTGACACAGTGGTTAAAGCACTTGGCTGCTAACTAAAAGGTTGGCAGTTCGAACCCACCAGCCATTTCACAGGAGAAAGATGTGGCAGTCTGCTTCCATAAAGATTTACAGATTTGGAAACCCTGTGAGGTTGCTATGAGTCTGAATCAACTCAACAACAGTGGGTTTGGGTTTTTTGGGTATTGTCTGTTCTCTCTGTCATCATCTTTTTGAAGTAGGGGTGGGATATATAATATATATATGATTATAGTGATTTATATATATATGTATATATCCCTTTGTCATAGAACAGTTTCCTTTATTGGGCAGTTTGAATCCCACCCTCTCTAGAAAATCTTAACGGATTGAGTAAGATGGTAAGGCAAGAATGCTCTGCTTTTGGGAATAGAGTAATGAGAAAAAGGGAAGGGAGAATTAACTCAAACAATATGAACATAACCATCTACCTATTTAAAGTTTGTTCTCTGATTTTGGTTACTGTCATTTTTTTTCTTTTTTTTAAATGAAAATAGAATTTCTACTGACTACATCATAGATATTTATGGAATATTTATTAATGTAGTTATTCGCTGTCAGAGCTCTCCAGTAGATCTTTCTGCATTGATGAAAATGTTTTATACATGTGTTGACCAATATGTAATTCTAGCTACACGTGGCTATTAAGCATTTGAAATGTAGCTAATATGAGTAAGAAAATGGATTTTTTAGTGTTATTTAACTTTAATTTAAATTTTAATAACCACATGTGCCTAGTGGCTATTGATTGGACAGCAGAGTTCTAAATCATCTTGATTAAACATAGGTTGTGAATTATTGCCACCAGATTACTTTGTCTTTCAAGTCAACTGAAATTTTGAGATAATTTATATGTTATTTGGAAAGCCTGTTTAAGGGGATATTAAGAAAGATTAAAGTTTTCCTTTCACTGTATATCAAATGTCCCTAGAGTCAAAACCAGCCTTTTAAAAGTATTTTAACCTGTTCCCAGTCTCCTAATTCCACTGAAGAATGTTGGCATTTACAATTTTATTTATATAAATGGTGAGATTATTGACATCAACTTGTCATTTATCATTGATTTTCTGTGAGGAATGAGGTGTTGATTAATCTTACTGGCCTGAAGAGAATACTTGTAGAATTTAGTATTTGGTTATTTGCTGAGAATTGGCATTTAGATGTGCAAAAATAAGATATATTGATGTTTATCTTAATGGTTGTAGCAGTAGCATAGTTTGGTTGAAAAATTAAAATGAAAGAAACAGGTTTACTTCACATTGACAAAGCCATGGACGTTTAACTAATCAGATTTGGAGCCCTGGTGGTGCAGTGGTTAAGAGCTTGGCTGCTAACAGCAGTTCAAGTCTATCTGCAGCCCCTTGGAGACCCTGTGAGACAGTTCCACTGTGTCCTGTAGGGTCACTGTGAGTTGGAATCAACTTGACCGCAATGGGAATCAAATCTAGCATTAGCATTAGAACAAACATTATATGCCTTCTGATGTGATGCAGTAGGAGTGACCAACAATAGTATGTTATTGTTGCCAGAATTCTTAACCTGAACATAATAATGAACAATCATTCAAATTCAGATGTGTGGAACGTTCTGTAAAACAACTTTCCTGGATGCTTAAAAAATAACAATATTTGAAATACTTTTATGTAAAAGGAGATTAAAGAAACATGAACACTAAATATAATGAGGAATTCTTGATTGACACTTAAAAAAATATTCAGAACATTTTTTAAACAATTGAGGAGTTGTCTTAGTTACCTAGAGTTGCTGTAACACAAATACCACAAATGGATGGCTTCAAAGAACAATTTTTTTCTCAGTTTAGGAGGCTAAAATTTGAAATCAGGGTCTTGACCACGTCAGTACCTTCCTTGTCAGTAACTCCAGGTAATCCTTGGTGCCTTGATGTTCCTTGGCTTCTCGATAATCCTCGCGTGGTGTTTGTCGCCCCCTGTGTCTGTGTGTCTCTGTGTCTGCTCTGGTCTTTTTATAACTTAGAAGTGATTAGGTTTAGAATCCTGTACACTGATATGACCTCGTTAACATAATAAAAGAAAAACTCTTTTTCCAAACAGGATCATATCCATAGGTACAAGGGCCAGGAATTCAATATATATTTTGGGGGATACAATTCAATCCATAACAGAGGATATTTAAGTGTAGAATGCGTATTAAATTATATTATGTCAGTAATAGTTCTCTTGAGTATGCTATGATATTGTGGAGATAGATGAGTCTTTTTGTTTGTAAAAGGTAGATAGTGAAATTTTTAAGGATAAAGTATCCTTTTGTCTGAAACTTATACATGGTTCAGGAGAAAAACAGAAGAAGAATGCCTATGTGTGTTTACAGAGAGGATCATATAAAGCAAATACAGTGAAGTATGTTCAGTTGCTGAATCTAGACTGAAAGGTAGAAGGGTCTTCATTGTATTCTTCTTCCCACTTTCCTGTAGATTTGAATTTTTTTTTAAATAAAGAGTGAGGGGAAAAGAAAAGAAATAGAAGTGAGATTATGCCGTAAATTTCTAAATTATTAAGCGTATTTTAAAAATTGTTAACCTAGGTTGATTTTTTTTTATACTTAAGAAATATAAAGAGACCACCCTTTGTAAAGGAAAGAAAATTATTGAAGACCCCCTCCCCATTGACCTAAACTGTTTTTATTATAATGTTACTTAAGTGTATGTACAAACATAAAAACTCTACGCCATCTTCCTAACTCTTAGCTATGAAACCAAAACAAATTCTAATTAAATGCAATCAAGATATAAAACTAAGTAACTAACTAAACTAACTCTTAGCTATGAAACCAAAACAAATTCTAATTAAATGCAATCAAGATATAAAACTAATAAAATTCAAAGTAGTGACAATAGTATGATGGATGGTATATATTTTACTGAAAATAGATCGCTTGCATAGTCAGCTGGTTTTGAATATTGCAGTACAGTTTCTTTTGAGGTTACCATGTCTGTTATACCATATGCCGTGTGATACCAGTCACCCAACACTTTTCTCAGTTCCAGTTACTATAAAACCTTTGTGCCATACGCAGTGACATAATTTAACCTTTACTTATATGCCTACGTTTTTTACATATTACATCTACTTCTTTTGTTAGCCTAAGGTAGTATATTATTACACTGTACTACATTATTTTAATATAAAATTATTTTCACGTATAAAATAACTTGAAAAATTAAAGATGTATATTATTAAAATGTTTTTCAATTAAGAATTCCTGCAAAAGACTTTAATCTTTATAAATGATAAGTTTAACATGAGCACAGCAGTTGAGGATAATTTTTTCTGACTTTTACTTAGCATATACCAAACAAATGACAGCTATATATGTGTACCTCCACATTAAATGCTAAATGCTGTCACTTAAGAGGAACACTAATACCAGTGCAATAATAAGTATATGAGCAAATGTGGGAATGCTCCTCCATATTAGCAACAAAAATGCTGACAAATTATCGAAATACACCAACTTTGTAGTATGGAAGGCTTGAAAACCGGCAGCCTCGCAATCACCATAGGGAAAAGACTAGTTTTGGAGCTTCTCAAAAACTCCCATTCTTAGTGCACTATTCGACCTGACTCAAAGCTCACTGTTAAAAGCCTTATTTCCTGGGTGTTGTTGCTATTTGGCCTGAAAAATTTTATCCCGAGGGTGTTGTTGAAAACAACCAAATGCAATTGTTTAACATCACAGCTGTTTAAGACTCCAGTACCAGATGGAGTAAACAAGAGCCCAGCCAAAATTTCATAGAAAGATGGGGGCAAAAGCATTTCCACAAGGGGCTTTAAAAAGCTCTGACTTGTTACTGGAGGTGGAGAATACTGCATGTATGTGCAGAGCTATGTGTATGTCCAGGAAATACTAGAGAGCAGCCCAGTGACTCACTTCTGGCTGATACTGAGGCCCTGTGTAAGCAGGAAGGAAATAAAGGCTAAGGCAGATTTGTTACCATACATTTGAAAGCATGCCTCAACCCACACCCTTTAGTACAGGGTAGGAGACATTGTGGCTTAAAGCATTTAAGGAGATCTGACTGTTAACCTATGGTGGTCCAGGAACATAAACCTCTGTGCAGCTTGGCTTAAAAATAAAGATGAGATAAAAAATAAAAAACTGAGTAGAGACTTAAGTGGCTGTACACAACCGGGGTACAGACTCCACAGATTTAGTCCATGAAAATCACACAACAAATCAACAGCAATACCACCAACAATAACAAAAACTAGCAACAACAAACCCTGGGTGAGAAGGACTGATTCCAGAGTTACCACAGTCTATTATTTAAGGTGTCCACTTTTTAACAGCAGCAAAAAATTATGAGATAAACAAAGAAACAGGAAAAATTCAGTCAATAGAAACTTTCCCTAAGGAGACCCAGACGGTGGGATGGTAGACTTACTAGTCAGAGACTTTGAATCATTATTTAAATATATTTAAAAATTAAAATAAGCCATAATTAAACAATTAAAGGAAAATATTCCAAATACAGAGTATTAGCAAAAAGAAATTTAAAAAAAGTAGAAATTCTGAAGTTAAAAGGTAAAATAACTGAAATGAAAGCTTCATTAGTGGGACTCATAAGCAAATTTGAACTGGCAGGAGAATTTGAACTTAAAGTTAGGTCAGTAGTGATTATCCAGTCTATAAGATAAAAAGAAAAATGAATAGAGCCTCAGAGGCCCATGGGACACCATCAAACATAACAAAATATACATAATGGAAGTCAAAAAAGATGATGAAAGAAGGGGGTAGGAAAAAAAAAAGAAATAATGACCAAAATCTTCCCACATTAGATAGAAACATCAATCTATACATCAAAGTGCAACAAACTCCAAGTAGGTTGAACTACAGGAAAATTGAAAGAAGAATACAATGAACACTCTTCTACCTTTCAATCTAGATGCAGCAGTTGTACGTATTTCACTGTGTTTGCTTTATATGATCCTCTCTCTTAACACACATAGGCATTCTTCTGTTTTTTTTCCTGAACCATGTATAAGTAAGTACAAAATGATACTTCATCCTTAAAAATTTCAGCGTCTGCCTTCCACAAGTTATGGGGTTATACTGTGAACAACTTTATATCAACATGTTCACTAATTTAGATGAGGTGAAACATTTCTAGAAAGTCACAAATTACTTTCCAGGGTAAATAGAAAGGAAAGAAGAAAATCCAGATTTGAAAGGATTAATTAATTAAACTGAGTTTATTTGTGGATGACATCATCCTGCATGTAGAAAATTCTAGGGAATCTATAAGAACACTATTAGAACTAAAAGAGTTCAACAGGGTTGCAGAAGATAAAATCAGTATATAAAAATCAACTGTATTTCTATGCACAAGCAATGAGCAATCTGAAAATAAATAATACATTTCTATTTATAATATCAAATAAAATACTTATGGAATAAATTTAACAAAATAATTAGAAAATTTGTACATTCAAATTTATAAAACTTCACTGAGAGAAATTGAAGATGTAAACAAGTGAAGAGATACTCCATGTTCATGGGTTGGAAGACTGAATATTGTTAACATCCCCCCTACTTAACTGATATATAGACTTAATCTTTATTAAAATTCCTTCAGGAATTTTTTGTAGAAAATGGCAAGCTGATCCTAATATTTATTTGGAAATGCAAAGGGCTAGGAATAACCAAAACAATTTTGAAAAAGAAAAAGTTGGAAGACTTTTCACTTCCCAGTTTCAGTATTCATTATAAAACTACATTTACCAAGGCACTGTGTTACTGGCAGAAAGATCGTATAAGATGAGGAATCACTTGCTAGAAGCAATTTGTTCTTTGTTCTTGATTGTCTCAAGCCAGACCAACCTGAGGCTAATAAGTGGGGGCTGACCAGACCAGGAGGGACCACTTGGGGGTCTGATGCTGGCTAAGCCTCACTTGGCATGATGTAATCTATTATTATCACGTAGCGAGGCAGATAGAAGTCCTCATCCCTAAGGCTTAATGAACTTCTCAGTGGCAGGAGAGGGAAGCGTTTTCCTCTTTAGGACATGGAAGTACCATGTTGTGCCTCCTTTGTGATTGTAATAAATCTGTAGCCATAAGTATGGTGTTTGTTGTTGTGTGCAGTTGAGTGGATTCTGATTCATAGGGACCCTGTAAGACAGAGTAGTACTGCCCAATAGGGTTTCTCCTAGGCTGAAATCTTTACAGGAGTTGATCTCCAGGTCTTCTCTCCCACTGAGCGGTTGGTAGGTTCAATCCACCAACCTTTTGTTTAGCAGCTAAGTGTTTAACCATTGCGCCCCCAGGGCTCCTTAAGTATGGTGTATTTTCCAACAATTCTGTGAGCCTTTCCAGTGAATTAATGAACTCAAAGGGGCAGTGAAAGCCAGCTGTGGCTGGCATCTGCCTGTTCATATTTGGCAGTCTGAAAGGTGTCCTTCTGACCTGTGAGCTCTGAGCTAGCTCTGGTTGCTGGAGTGCAAGAAATGCTGCATGGGCAGCGGTCTGAAAGATGGTGTTTGTCTGTCTTGTGAGCTCTGAGCCAGCTCTGGGTAGCTAGGGTCAGAGAGAGAGAGTATGCCACGTGAGCAGCTGGCAGTGAGGATAGAGAAGTGGGATGGTGATACTGGATCCATTTCTACACTTTGGAAATTGGATTCATGCTGATCCTTACCATGCAATTAGCAGTGAAGGTGGGATTTATCCACTGTGCTCCTTGTTTAGTGCAGATAGACATATAGATCAATGGAATACAATTGAGAGCCCGGAAATTATATTTATACTTAGTTTGTCTACAGAGGTGCCAAGGCAAGTCATTGGGGGAAAGAATAGTCTCTTCAACAAATTATGCTGGCAAAACAGGATATCCACGTGCAAAAAGATGAACTTCCACCTTTACTTCACTCCATATGTAAAAATAACTTAAAATTGATTACAGACTTGCATGCCGGAACTATAACAGTAAAACTTCTAGAAAAAAAATACAAGATAAAATCTTTAAGACCTTAGGTTAGTGATAGATTTCTTGTGTGCAACACCAAGAGCATGTTTCATAAAAAAAAAAAAAAATTAGACCTTGTTAGAATTCATAAATTTTGTGCTTCAAAACACACTATTTAAAAGATAAAAAGACAAGCAACAGAATGGTTGAAAATACTTATAAAACCCAACATCTGATAAAGGACTTGTATCCAGAATTTTCAAAGAATTCATGTACAGAAACAGAAACCTTCATGCATTGCTGGTGGGAATGTAAAATGGTAGAGCTAACAGTTGTCAGTTTCTTTAAAAATTAAACATAAAATTATCATATGACCCAGTAATTACTCCTCTATGTATCTACCCAATAGAAATGAAAACATATGTCTATACAAGGATTTTCACGTGAGTCTTCACTGCACCATTATTCATAATACCCAAAAACTGGAAACAAGTGCCCATCATCTGGTGAGTGGTTAGACATACAATGGAATAAAGAGGAACAGACTACCGACCACACGTTAAAACATGGATTAACCTGAAAAACATTATGTGAAGTGTAGAAGCCAGACACAAGAGACCACCTGTTATATACTTCCATTTATATGAAGTGTCCAGAAAAGACAAATCTGTAGAGACTGAAAGTAGATTAGTGGTCGCCTGGGACCGTGGATGGGAATGGAATTAACTGTAAATGAGCATATAGTATCTTATTTGGGTGAGGAAAATATTTTAAAACTGATTTATGATGATGATTTCACCACTGGGTAAGTTTAGTAAAAATCATTGAGTTGTATACTTATAATGAGTGATTTTTCTGATATATAAAATATGTCTAACTGAAGATGGTTTTTAAAAAAAAAAAAAAAAAAAACAAATGTAGGAAATAAAATTTTATCCTATTAAGGTTATCCAGATAATTATATCACCATTTTTTAAAGCCATCAAAATGTAAAGAGAGAAGTTAAAAGTTCTAGTCACTTTGAACCCTTAATACGGTTTCTGGAGGTAATATCAGAGGAAATGTCAGTGGAACTTTCTTTCAGACTGACATTGCTGTATCTATACTTATGCAACCATGTTTTCCTAGACTCAAAACAAAAAATAGAAAACCCATTATCTTCCCTATCTTTGAAAATGATTCATAGCCTTTAGTATTCTGGCTATTACAGGTATGTTATTGTCAGTGAAACATACTGACAAAAACCACCAAAGGCAATTAAAATTAGCTTTACCTGCCATTTCCTCATTTTTCTCTTTTTGTTTTGTTTTGTTTTGATTTTAGATCACTGTGTCCACTACTATGATCTTCGTAACACTAAACAGCCAATCATGGTATTCAAAGGACACCGAAAAGCAGTCTCCTATGCAAAGTTTGTGAGTGGTGAGGAAATTGTCTCTGCGTGAGTATTTATTCTGTTCAGGGTTTGAGCTTAACAGAGCGCTCTTTCATCATTTACCAGTCTTTAAAAGTCGTTGTGGATGTATGTAAAGAATAACACTGGGCTTTCTTTTAAATAGTAGATTTTTATAATTTATTTAGTTAAAATAGATGTATATTCTGGTCTTATTGCTCACTTTAATATGTTATTTGTGAATAAAACTCTAATGATGATTCTAATTTTTAATGTAACCCCTTTTTCTAACACTCCTAAATTTGACTGTATTTCAACTTCAGATTGGTTTTCAGCTGCCGCTTCTCCTTATGAAACACTTTAAACATGGTTAATTCCAAACAATGAGAAGTATTTTATTTATTAAAGTCAACTAATATGTTATTGAATATTTGTATTGCATTATAGTACTAGAATAATTTTTGGTTTTAGGTACTATTTGGTTGACTTTTATGCTGATGTGTTATTTATCACCCTATGATTTCATAGTGAGTTTTAAATGTTTTGAAGAGGACTTTGTAAGGATGACTGCTTAGGCTTGACAAATGTTAGGCCTTTTAAACACCTTCTGACATAGAGAATCATAATTTGAGCTTTTAGTTTTTTATTTTGTTTGAAGTTAACAAGATGTCAGCCAGGTAAGTAAGTCCCAATTGGGAAAACATTGTTGATAAGTCCCTATACTAACAGAAGCAGTCCCTCTGTTCTGTTGTCTGTTTTCATAGTTTTCTTCAGGTTTTATTGTCCTAGTAAATACCCATTCTTAATTTCTCTCTGACCCTTTCATATCTTCTATATCTTCTCAAGCTTAACGATATACTGTTTCCTTCTTTTCACTAGTTTCTTGTCTCTTTTAGATTATTAATGCTAGTGCCTTATACTTGATATCCACCTCCACACTGTTTGCTCTAGATAAAAACTTGCTAATTTGAATTGAGTTGCAAAAGAGGGAACTGAGCTTTCTAAGGGGAGGTATTGTAGGTAGTTATTTCACAAATTTAAATTAAGTGCACACCAGTCAAGAAGTATCCATCTTTAGGAGTAACAATAGACAGTAAATAATTAAAATTTTATTCAGATTCAAACATAGATGGTAGATTATATAGCAAAAAATATTTTGCTTCAATTTCAGATTTATAAATGTTTAATCATTTAGTCTGACAGAAGTATATTTATACTTAGGAACCCTGGTGACACAGTGGTAGAAGTGCTTGACTGCTAACCAAAAGGTCAGAAATTCGAACTTATCAGCCACTCCTTGGGAGAAAGATGAGGCAGTCTGCGTCCGTAAAGATTTACAACCTTGGAAACCCTATGGGGCAGTTCTACTCTGTCCTACAGGGTTGCTGTGAGCCAGAGTCACCTTGACAGCAGTGGGTTTGGTTTTTGGTTTTTGGATATTTATACTTAATTGAATTACATAAATTGGAAATGGTAGTTGACCATAATGGGATATGTAATTTATATTTTCACCAGTCTTCTTTCCTTCTTAGTTTTCATAAAGCGTATTAATTTTTTTTGTTAGTTTTGGATACTAGAAATATTTAGAACATATAAATTTTATCTAGAAGTTTATTTGGAAAAATTTTTTAAAATTTAAATTTTTTAAATAAATAGTATTAAGATATATTTTAAATAGAGATGTAAAAGGATATTCAACACATTATTGAGCAAAAAAAATGAAAATGTTTAAGAATAGATGTTATGTTGAATAAATGATTGAGAAGCAATAGAGAAGTATTTTAAGAATTTTGAATTTGGCCTCTGAAGTCAGACAGTTTGAATCTTGGCTCTACTATTTGCTAGCTGTGGTACCCTGGAAATGTCCTTAACTTTCTAAACCTCAGTTTCCTCATCTCTAAAATGGAGCTGATAATAATAGTTATGGTTCTGTAAATAATACATGTAAAACATTTAGCATAGTTCCCTTTTTGGTGAATGTTACAGTAAGAGAAGAAAATGACTTAGTTTGTAGTCTTTAGCAGGGATACAGGAGCTACTAGTACCGACTGTTCTGATCAGGGCTACAATAGATGGACCTTGATAAAATGGGAAAAAATGTGGAACAGAACCTCAAATTCCTTAAAAAAAAAAAAAAAAAAAAAGACCTAATGAACTGGTTGAGACTGGAGGACTCCTTGAGACTATTGTCCTGAGATACTCTTCAAACCTTGAACTGAAACTAACCCCTGAAGTCACCTTATAGCTAAATAAAAAATTGGCTCAAAGAATATCACCCATAACTACTGTGCTCCTTTACAAAATCACCTATATGAGACCAAACGATCAACAATTACTTTTAAAACAGAGATGAGAATGTAAGAGGTAGGGAAATTAGATTAATGGAAATGGAACAACCAGAACAGAAATAAGGAGAGTGTTCACACATTGTGAATAATGTAACCAATGTTACTGAACAACCTGTGTATAAATTGTTGAACGGGAACCTAAACTGCTGTGTAAACCTTCACTGAAAACACAATAAAATATTATTTAAAAAATAAAACAGTAAAGATAAAGGAATATATGTATTTTTTGGAAAAAAATGCAAAACAAATTGTTAAGAGGAAGGAAAAATAATTTAAAAAATAATGTGTAGGATGATCCAGGTTTTGTAATTAAAGGTCAGGAAAAAAAAAAAAATCATGGGCTTTTATTAAAGTCCTAAGACTATTTTTGTATGATGAGATTACCAGTGATTTTTTTCTAAATAACTACATTTACGTATTCTTTGAAGCACTCATAGGATCCTACCCCTCAAGGGCTGACTAAACTGAAAATAGTTCATATTCAATATAGCAATACAATTTAACAGTTGAAAAACAAATTAAGTAGAACAAATATATCACTGAAATTTAGCACAGTTCACAGTAGAGTTTACTCATGGCTTGCTGATGGTGGTATGGTGGTAATGATGCCATTTATTGAGCATTTCCTACATGCCAGGCACTATTGAAAGTATTTTAAATGAATAAATTTATTTAATCTTCACAGTATCTTATCGGATTTATTTAATCCTATAAAGTAGGAATTATTTCTCACATTTAACTGATGAAGAAGCTGAGGCTAGTGCGTTTCATAACTTGCCCAAGGTCAAAAGCAAATTAATGGCAGCTTGACATTAACTAACTCCAGTGTTTGTATGCATAGGCACTAAACTAGACTGCCTCTGATTATTAGTCATGAGTTTCATGCTGTGAAATCTTAAATGCATTTAACTCTTTTTTTTTTTTATCCCAGATCAACAGATAGTCAGCTAAAGCTATGGAATGTAGGGAAGCCATACTGCCTACGTTCCTTTAAGGGTCATATCAATGAAAAAAACTTTGTAGGCCTGGCTTCTAATGGAGATTATATAGCTTGTGGTAAGTGAAACCATCTTTTCCTGGAACTTTTTAGCAGGTATCTGCCGCAAAAATAGAATTCAATGGAAATGAACTACATACCAAATCAGGAAATGGTCTGTACTCTCCTAAGGTAGCATAATAGTCTCGATGCATCAGCACTATGAATTTTTCTCTGGTTGTACTGGAAGAAGCATTAGTCCTTCCCTCCTTTGCTGAGCACAGACCCAGACCACATGGAATAGCATAAGATTATTAACTGTGTTTTGTAGTTCTCCATTGTAGCATAATTTCTGTCAATATTATGTAGAAGACAGAAAACATTAATTTTTGCTAATAATATTTCTATTTTGAGAGCCATTTTTTGTCTTCTGGAGCCCTGGTGGTACAGTGGTTAAGAGCTCAGCCGCTAACCAAAAGGTCATCAGTTTGAATCCACCAGCTCCTCCTTGGAAACTCTGTCCTATAGGGTTGCTTTGAGTCAGAATCGACTCAACGGCAACAGGTTTGGTTTTTTGGTTTATTTGTCTTAAGCTGAAATTTATTTTCCCCTATCTGGTTATCTCTTCATTAAGCAGTCTGTCTGGATAACCTTGATCTATTCTAGGGTTTTTATTGTTGATAATTTATATAAACCTAAGTCAGAAGTAGAAAAATAAAATTTGGTACTATTCAAATGCTCTAGTATCTAATGCCTGAATGTGTGACCTTTCATCTGTATTTTTAAATGACTTGCCCTGTATTTAGTAAATTTGGCCCTCTTTACATGTGTGTGAGCGTAAATACTGCCAAAGCAAATCCCCCACACAATTATCCTACTTTGGTAGACCACTCAAAAATATAGGTTCTAGACTACTCGTATAATTGGGGAATGGAAACTAAGTTTTGTAAGCTATTAAAATTTGCCTGTGTAAGTGTTACAAGTTTTTTTTTTTTTTCTGGGTAGATATCTTTCTAATGTATTTAGGATTCTTGCTATCCTAACAGATTTTTAGTTCTACTATAAACTTCTCCTATAAATGATTTTATGTGATAGTTTCAGCCTTAAAATTATGAATATTGTTATATCGTTAACAGTGACTATTTCTTTAGATTGGCAAAGTGTAGTTTTTGTTGATGAATTCCTTTCTCATGTGACTACCAAGGAATCCTGTGATCTGATCTTTCAAATTTGACCATAAAAAAATTATTAGTCTTTGAGCTAAAAATTTGGACGATAAATACCATATAAATGTGATTTTCTACTTCTGAGTTCTCCCATTCTAAAAATTTATTACTATTAGTAATTTATTTATTTATTTTCAGGAAGTGAGAACAACTCTCTCTACCTGTACTATAAAGGACTTTCTAAGACATTGCTAACTTTTAAGTTTGACACGGTCAAAAGTGTTCTGGACAAAGACCGAAAGGAAGACGATACAAATGAATTTGTTAGTGCTGTATGCTGGAGGGCACTGCCAGATGGGGTAAGTTTTCATGTGATTTGTTTTTCACCTTGGTGTCTCATATAATACTTTATACACAGGTAGGTTTTTTTAAGTTTAAGGTATGAGCTGATATGTGACATGCATTTTATTTATTGCTTTGTATTGTGTCACCAAAGAAAACAGGCATTTTAGGTAGTAATTGAAATGACATTAATGGAAAAATATCATGCTGAGTTTGGTGTCTCTTTTATGTATCCATAGTATCTTGTGCACACCTCTGTTAGAGCCATTATCATATTGTCTCTTTAGTATCTACCTCTCCTATAAAACTAAGTTCCTCTAAGCACACATTGTACTTCATTTTCCTTAATGATCACCTATAGTAAATATTCATTAAATGTCCAGTTGAACTGGTATTTTAATATGAAGAAGAAAATTTGGTTCAAATAGAAGGGAATGGCCCTATATATGCAACTACATTAAATACTATTCCAGTGTAGAATATTTATCTACAAAGTACATCTATATAAGAATATTTAAACACATTTAATTTCTTGATGAGAAAGTTGAATTTCTAGACTGTAAAGTATCCTCAGACTTTTCAATTTAGTTATATATTTTAAGTTACAAGCTTTCTCATAAGTTTGTGAAGAAATAAATGCTTTTACTATCCTTATTTATGTAAATGTTAGTTGTCCATTTTTGTCATCTTTTTACAAATGGCATTTTACATGCTTGATTGGTTCTGTTTTTAACACAAAAAAGTTCTGACTTGATGAGTTCTTTGAGTTCTTAAAGTTAGTTGAACTTTAGTTAGATATATTTCATTGCTAACTTGTTTTTAATCTCTGTAGCTTAACTTCCAGTTTTAGTAATGGCAGACTGGGTAGTGTGGACCAAACCTCCCACTACGCAGGACTGGAAAGGCTGAACCAAGTATATATATTGTAACAACAAAAACTTGTTTAAAGACACTGCAAAGCAGACAAAATAGAGACTAGGAATAGCAGACTAGGAATATAAGCATGGCATTTGAGTCTACTTTTGCCTTGGGAACGTTTGCCAGTTTTGGTGGGGTGGCTGAGAGCACTTATGGCCACTTCACAAGGACACAGGGATTAGAGTCTAGTGCTTGCCATTGTATGGGTGAACTCACTTTGGTTTAGGACCCCAAAAAACTGTAGTCTAGGTTAAACAAGGAGAAGAAAAGCCTTCATAGTGATTGCAACTCATCTTTACATCATTTCATCCCATGAAATTAATTGAGGTGTCCACAGGTGCCTGGCAGATGCAAACTTAAAATCTCTCTGACAGAAAATAACATCATCTAAGGACTTCATTTATTTTTCAGTTTTGCAAATACAATAACTAGGAGACGATAAAAAATAAAGAGGCATAGAAAAGGAGAAGACAACCTGAATAAAACCAACATAAAAAACAGTCAGTAGAAAATCATGGCAGCTCTGGGTATTGTAGTTATCAGAGGCAGCTTGAAAATAACCATGCTTATAGGATAAAAGGCAAGATGAAGAATTTCAGTTGGGAACTGGAAACTATCTTAAAAATGAAAATTCTAGAACTGCAGAAACAGAATTACCAAAGTTAAGAACTCAATGGATGATTAAATGACAAATAAGATACAGTTAAAGAGAGAATTAATGAACCGGTAGGTAATTAAGTTAGAAAATATACAAAAGGAAGCATAGAGAGAGAAAACTGAAAAAAATACAGAAGAGAGATAGAGGACCACGTAAGAAAGTTTAACATACTCAGTGTTGTTGTTGTGTGCCATCGAGTTGTTTCTGACTTATAGCAACTCTATATGACAGAGTATAACTGTCCCATATGGTTTCCTTAGCTGTAATCTTTATAGGAGCAGATTCCCAGGTCTTTTCTCTCTCTGAGCCACTGGTGGATTTGAACTGCCAACATTTTAGTTAGCTGCTGAGAGCTTAACCATTGCACCACTAGGGCTCCCTACATATTTGTTGTTGTTATGTGCCATTGATTTGGTTCCGACTCATAATGACGCTATAGAACAGAATGGAACTGCCCCATAGGATTTCCAAGGAGCGTCTTCAAACTGCTGACCTTTTGGTTAGCAGCCGAGCTCTTAACCACTGCACCACCAGGGCTCCAATATTCAATAGGAGACCTAAATAAAGAAAGAAGAGAAATAATGCAACAGAAGCAAATATTTGAAGACATTATTTGCGAACTTTGCAAAGTTGATGAAAGACATCAAGGTAGAGATTCAAGAAGCCTTTGAACTCTAGGGAATAAACGACTAGAAATCTACACTGTGAATAAAGGTTTAACATCAAGCCTGGATCCTAGGCCTGCCTAAAAATCTAACTTTGGGTCTGCCTTCTGATAACACCATTTCCTCAGAAATATACTAAGTTAAGACAGATATGGAATATACTAGCTTCTGGTTATATTTACTGTGAAACTCTCTGTGGGACTGCATTTGGATCAAGAGAACTCTAGGTTGGCACATTGGCCTTACATCTATGTAAACTAGATATTATAAGACAGAAAACCAGGGTGTACCTAAGCTTTGTCCCTAGGAAATGTACATACTTTTGTGTGAGTGAAGGAAAGGAAAGGTCCATGAAGCTGTGTGTGTGAATAGTTATCTGGCCTCCTGATGAGTTTGAAGGTGCTATATGCATGCTGAATTTCCTATATTCGTCTGTAAAACTAAGTAACTTAGTGTTAAATTCTCTTGTGTCTGATCTCATGATCACTGCTGGTGGTAGAACAATCACACCTAGGTACATCATAGTAAAACAACTGAAAATCAAATACCAAGAGAAATCATTACAAGCAGCCAGATAAAAAAGCACTTGTCTTCAAAGGCTCAGCAGTTAGACTGACAGCCAGCTTCTCAGTAAAGCAATGGAAACCAGAAGACAATGGAATCAGATCTTCAGTGTGTGACAGAAAATACCGACCAGCCTAGAATTCCGTAGTCAGTGAAAAATCTCTCCAAATGAAGGTAAAATAAGGATATTTTTGAATAAAAACTGAAGAATTTTCTACCAGCAGGCCTATACTAAAGGAAACCTTAAACGATATTTTTAAGGCAGAAGGAAAGTGATCCCAAATAAAAATCAGAGTTGCAGAAAGGAATGGAAAGCAGTGAAAATAGTAAATATGCAGTAAATCTAAGTGTATATTGACTATATAAAACAACAGTGCCTTGTTGAGTTTAAGGAACATACAGAATTAAATACTTGACAATAATGGAATATAAATCAGAAGGAGGACAAATGTAATTAAAATGTTCTCAAGACCTTGGAAATGGGTAAAAGTACTAACATTAGACTGATGAACATGCATATTGTAATTTTTAGGGTAACCTCTAAAATAGTGGTTCTTAAAGAGTGCTCTCCAGACTAGCAACATCAGCATAACCTGGGAACTTGCTATATCACAATGAAAAGATGGAAAGCAAAATTCTAATAACTTACTTCATTACCATTTCAGATTTAAATTAAATTTTGTAAAGCAGTCACTTTGGTTAGCGACGAAAAATAACTTTTTACTTATTTTAAACCAAAACCAAACTCACTGCCATTGAGTCGATTCCAACTCATAGAGATCCTGTAGGACAAAGTAGAACTGCTCTATAGGGTTTCCAAGGCTGTAAATCTTTACGGAACAGACTGCCACATCTTTATCCCATGGAACAGCTGGTGGGTTCGAACTTCTGACCCTTTAATTAGTAGCCAGGTGCTTTAACCACTGTGCTACCAGGGCTCTTCTTCCTTCTTTTAGATGAAGGCAAAAGATTTGGGAGATTCTTCGGTTCATTTATTCAATTATTATATACTGGTCACAGTTATGGAGCCTTGGTGACACAGTGGATAAGTATTCGGCTGCTAACCAAAAGGTCTGTGGTTTTAATCCACCAGCTGCTCCTTGGAAACCCTATAGAGCAGTTCTACTCTGTCCTAGAGGGTCACTATGAGTCAGGATCGACTCGACAGCAGTGGGTTTTTTTGGTCACAGTCCTAGACACTGGAGATAAACAGTGAACAAAACAAAAACTAAACCCATTGCTGTAACACTTAACCACTGTGCTACCAAGGCTCCAGTGAACAAAACACTAAAAAAAAATTTCTTGCCGTTTTAGGGCTTATAATCTTACATGTTGGGGAAGACAGTAAACTAAACAAGTTATATTAGAACGGATAAGTGCTGTAGAGTAAAACAAAGCAGGAAAGGGGGATACGGAGTGCTGGAGTAGGGGGTTGGTTGCAGTTTTCTATGGTGGTCACAGAATGCCTCCCTTAGTAGCTGAGTTAGATCAAAGACTAGAAGGAAGTGAAGAAGTAAGCCATGTATAAATGTGAGAGAAGAGTATTCCCTGAAGTAAGAGTGTGATTAGTGTTTGAGGAGTAAGCAAGAAGACCACTGTTGCTGCATTGCAGTGAGCTAGGTGGAGAGTAGTAGATGATTTCAGGGGGGGGGTGGAGAACCAGTTTCAATAGAGCATTTTTCAGCATTGTGAGGACTTTGGATTTTACTGGGAATGAGCTGGGACTCATTGTAAGATTTTGAAGAGAGTAGTAATGTAATCTGACGTGAATTTAAAAAAATACCAATTTTGGCTGTTGTGTCAAGACAGACTATAAGGTGTCAAGGTGGAATTAGGAAGACTAGTTAGGAGGCTTTTGCAATAATCCAGATAAGATATAATGGTGGCATATCGGTGAGAAGTAATTAGATCTTCTTCCTATTTTGAATGTGGAACCGATAGAATTGCCAATAGGTTGGATGTGGATTGTCAAAGAGAAAAGTCTGGGATGGTACTAAGGTTTTCTGCCCAAGCAACTTTAGGATTGAAGTTGCCATTAATTAAGGTCAAGAAGATTGCAAAGGAACTGTCTTGAGGGAGAAGACCAGGAATTGACTTTTGGACTGGTTAAGTTTAAGATGTTACTAGAAAATCTAAGTGGAGATGTCAAGTTTGGAGTTCTTAAGAGACTTTGAACTGGTTAAGTGGTAAGTAGTCAGGAGCTGTCTCTACTCTAGAAAAGCCAAACATTTACTTGTCTTTCTAAGCTGTATTTCTCTCCTTCCTAGTTTTGAATACAGGAAAGAGATCAATTAAGGGAAATTATGAAATAGTTTAATTTAGTGAGTTGAATTTTGTGTAAATTATAGCAGTGATTTAGTCACAGGGTTGGAAAGAGAAATTAAGAGTGAGTGATGGAGGAAGAGGTGGAAATATACTATCTGCAGATAATATCTCAGTTGTGTAAAAATGTAGGATATTTTTCTGTGGACTTAAATTTTTGTCCAGCCTTTTTTGACCCCATATAACCTAGATAGATAAATTTCTTTTGGTCCACCCAGGTAAAAATGAACCAGTAATCATCACTAGCCCTGTTTTAAACAGTCAGCCAAACTCATAAGACCTACTCTTTTTATTTCTACCATCCTGCATATAAACTTCAAATAATGTTATGCACCAACCTTTAAAGTTTTCATCAATTTCATTATAGCCTTTATTGCATCTTTCCTTCTACTTCATTTCACAATACTATGTTTAAGTTAACAGCATACTTCTCTCCTACCTTCCGATTTACCATATGGTCTCTCTGCTTGTGTTTTAAGGCTTAAAATTTTTACTTTTAGTTACTCCCCTTCAAAGACAGACCATTTCTTATGTTGATATGTTGAAGACATTATGTTACAGAACTGGACTGTTTGTCAGAGTTTATCATGTAACACAAACAAATGAAAAGCCTGTACCAAATATTTTACTAAAATTTCTGATAACCTTGATTTTTAAAATACAGGTTCACCAAATTTATTATTTATTTCCTTTAACAAATTTGCATGCCTACCTCTTTTCCTGTTATTGGTATGGGTGATCATTACAGATAGTGCTAATAACTTATTTCTAAGTTTTTAAACTGTCTACTCTTGATACTTGTCCTCTCAATGTCACCCTCCCGCCATTGCATTTCTACACCACACATACTTAAAAAGAAAGTTTTTGTTGTTGTTTATTTTAATCTGAGAGGTGGTACTTTGTTCTTTATCTCTTTTCCTTTTTTTTTTTTTTTTTTTTTTTGGTGGTATTTTTCCTACGTCTAAAGAGATTTTTATTCAGTCATTTAGGGTTTGCTGACAGATTTCTTCTGTCCTTTGTTCCTTATCTTTGTCTTGCAAAGCTAATGGCTCTAGAAATTCTGCCACTACCTCTTGTACTATATTTAGTTTTCAGTTTTTAGGTAAGTTTTGTTTGAACTCAAGTGAAAATACATATTTTTTTTTTTTTTAAAGAATTATTTATTGTAACTTAAATCTTCTCAAGAAAACTTAGAAAATGGTAATGGTTATTCTATACTAATGAAGAATGCAGAATTCTTCATTTTATGTTTTAGTTTATTATCTTAATTCATTTGAAGATATCTTAAACTTTTGTAGTTTAAAGTTATTAGCATAAAGATGGTCTGTCATTGCCTGATTCTTAGGTTGTTTGTTTGTTTTTCTTTAAGAATAAGTTTTATTTGCTTTGCTCATTTCAGCGTTAACTTTCATGGTTTTATTTTTATGAATTTGTTAGAAATAACTACTTGGAATATCATATAAAGCTTTACTTTTATGTAGGTGATGGAGTTTAATTTCCTTAGTGTTTATTTTAAAAAACAGAGAACTTGATCACACATACAACTTGCTGTTAAAAAAGAAATTTACTGTATTTATTTAAAGAAGCAATTGTAAATGCTAAAAGTGTTTACTCAAATGTATTACATCCATATGGGATTGCATATCCATAGGTATTATGTTTGAATGATTTATACTGTCTTTGAAACAAATGTGGTTTGCTTTATTTCTGTGCATAGCCTCCCATTCTTTACTTTTGAATATAGGGAATGATGGGCTAGAAGACTATAATTTGAATTCATTTTCTGATTCTGCTTCCTTGACAAGTACCCCATAATTTATTTGGCTTCTTGTGTCCAGATGTAGTCAACTTTTACTACTTGATACTTATTAGACAGTCATTGTCTGGATTAATAAAATTTATAGATTATCAACAGTCCATGTCAACTGTAGTTTCAACCTTTCTTTCTAAATTATTCTATTTATTTACTCACGGTTCCTAACAAATGTACTACTAATGTAACTTTTTTTCTTCATTCCATGGCACTCCCAATTCTAAAATCAAGAGAACCATTGTTATACCTAAAAGGCAGTACGTGATACGGTCTGAATAATCATAATTATCCTTTAGTTAATTTAGACTTGATTCACACTAAAATTTTTAGCAGCTTTATCTTAAGAGAGTGTGGAGTCAGAGTGGATCTTCTTGGGAACACTTTGGTGGCTCTGCAGAAGGAGAGTAATGTCATCATCTTGAATATTACCTCTGTTTTTTCTTAATAATTAGCAGTAATAACTTATTCACAGAAACTTAAACAATTACAGATGAATTCATATGTGTTTTAGAGAATTTAGAATTTTGAGCCCAGAAACAAACCCACACATATGTGGTCAACTGATTTTTGACAAGGGTGCTAAGTCCATTCAATGGGGAAAGAAGAATCTCTTCAATAAATGGTGCTGGGAAAATTAGATTTCCACATGCAGAAAAATGAAACAGGATCCATGCCTCACACCATGCATAAAAACAAATTCAAAATGGATTAAGGACCTAAATGTGCAAACTAAAACCATAAAATTCTCAGAAAGAAAAGCAGGAGCAACGCTGTTAAGCCTAGCTTTTAACAATGGAGTATCTAATATAATAACAAAAGCACAAACAGTGAAAGACAAACTAAATAAGTGGGACCTCATAAAAATTAAAACTTTTGTTCATCAAAAGACTTTACCAAAAAAGTGAAAAGACAAACTATCAACTGAGAGAATATCTTTGGAAACCATGTCTGATGAGAATCAAATAACCAGAATATATATAAAACTTTGACAGCTTAACAATAGAAAGACAAATAACCCAATCATAAAATGGACAAAAGACTTGAATAGACATTTCACCAAAGAGCACATTCAAATGGACACCAAACACATGAAAAGATGCTCAGCATCATTAGCCATCAGAGAGATACAAATCAGAACCACAATGAGATACCATTTCACTCCCACTAAGGTGGCTAAGATTTAGAAAAAACTGAAAATAACAAATGTTGGGGAGGATGTAGGGGAATTGGAACTCTTATCTGTTGCTGGTGGGAATGCAGAACGGTACAGCCATTGTGGAAAACTGTGGCAGTTCCTCAGAAAACTAAACTACCATAAACTCCTGAAAAAACCCAAGCCTGTTGCTGTCGAGTCAATTCCAACTCATAGCGACCCTCTAGGACAAAGTAGAACTGCCCCATAGGGTTTCCAGGGAGTGGCTGGTGGATTCAAACTGCTGACCTTTTGGTTAGCAGCCAAGCTCTGAACCACTGCACTGCAATTCCACTCCTAGATATATACCCAAAAGACTTGAAAGCAGAGACTCAGAAAGAGACTTGTACGCCAGTGTTCAGTGCAGCCCTATTCATGGTAGCCAAAAGGTGGAAACAACCTAAATGCCCATCAACAGATGGATGGATAAATAAAATGTGGTACATACATACAGTGGAATACTACTCAGCAAGTAGAAGAAACAAAGTCTTGATGCATACTACAGTATGGAGGGAGCTTGTAGACATTATGCTGAGTGAAGTAAGCAAATCACGAAAGGACAAATATTGTATGACCTCACTTATATAAAAAGACAAGAAAAGGCAGATGTATAGAGAACAAAGTTTACTAGTGGTTACCCGGGATGGTGGGGTGGGGGAAAAGGGGGGTTAACAGTGATGGAAAAATCGCATTGATTAAGGGTAGGGTTGCACAGCTGATCATTGTAATTACTGTCAGTAAGTTGTACACCTAAAAACATTGAATTGACAAAAGTTGTGTGATAGATATGTCGTAGAGTAAAACTGGAGCCTCTGTTAAAATTAAGTAAAAAAACTACCAAGAAGAAAATAGCAAGTGTCTTATTTTTCACAGAAATAAACAATATTAACATTTTAATGTATTTATCTTTAAGTAATTTTTCCAGTCATGTAGGTATTTTCTTTTTTTAAAAAAATTTAATGTTTTATATATTACCGTGTATTTTTTTTTCCTTTATGGTGAACATTTCTTGTATCTAAATGTCTTTTGAAAAGAGTATTTTCAATGGTTGCGTATTATTCAAATCTAAGGATTTACCATACCTGGTTTAACCATCGTGTTAGTGGGCGTATTCAAGGTTACAGCTTTTTACTATTACGAATAATGTTTCAGTGAACATCTTTGCAGTAAATCTTTGAATTCCTAATCATTTCTTTAGAATACAACCTTAGGTACTTATCCAGTTAAAGGAAATGAATAGTTTTAAGGGTTTTGATTAAAACTGATAGATTACCTTTCAGAAAGTTTATTTTCATTTGTTTCTGTACCAAGAGAGTCCAGTGTTTCTAGTTTCACCATGCCTGTAAAACATAGAATATAATGCCAATATCTTTGCCAGTTTGATGGAGAAGAATTATTGTGTTTTAATATGAGTTAGTAAATTTGAACGTTTAAGTTTATTGGCTGTTGACACAAGCAGTTTTTTTTTTTAGTGTTAACTTAGCTACATCTGTGAGATATCTCGTTTTTTTAAAAAAAATTTTTTTAAAGAAAGAGAGACACCATGGAACTGAGACATGGTAGTAATCGTGGTCTTTTGGAAATTTGTTATTAGCAATTCATATCTATTCCATTATCTCCCACACCCTACAATCACCTTGAAAGCAATGGTGCAAATCTAAGGTAAATCAAAAACAATATTCTTGATTTCTGTCCTATCTTTTTATCATCACTGCTTTATTTAGAGACTGGAGTTAGGTAAAGGGTATTATATATGTTCTAGATCTGTGGACCTAAAACCATTGGAATGAAATATGAAGTGATTCAAGACTCTTAAGTGACTGTCTTTCTTTTTACATGATTATACCCGTTTAAAGAAACATCATATTTTTGTTGGGAGCAGATTCTGAATCCATAGTAACTCCTGCTGAGACTGCAGGTACCTGATCACTTTTCGTCAGCTCTGAACCACATACTTATGTAGTCTTGAATCACCAATCCTAAATAGGTATCTAATAGCAAAAGAGAAGTCACGGGGTGTGCAAACAGTTAAGCGCTCGTCTACTAGCCGAAAAGTTGGCAGTTTGAACTCACCCAGAGGTGCCTTGGAAGACAGTCCTGGTGATCTTCTGAAAGGTCACAGCCTTGAAAACGCTATGAAGCAGTCCTACTCTGCACATATGGGGTCCCCATGAATTGGAGCCAACTCAACAGTAACTAACAACAGTGGCAAAAAGCAGTACTTGTAAAGGACGCTCAAGGCTCCTATGTTATTGTTAGATGCCATCAAGTCTGTTCCAACTTATAGCGACCCTATATACAACAGCTCCCATAGCTCTTTAAAGGTAACAAAATGTATACTGTAGCCTCACAAAAACTGTTAGTCATTAAGGATGATGTTTCCTCTTATGGGTGAGACTTCAAGAATCATATTACAAGTTTCTGTAGCTAAAGTGAGGGAGTCAGGATGACAATTTCCCTCCCTTGAAACCAAGTTTAGCAAAACTTAGCCTGGGAACCCATCACCTATATGTATTGCCACCCATCCTACACAAAGGTATGACTGTATTAGATGAGAACACCTTTATTTTCAGTCATATATTGAAATAACCATATACTGGAGTGTTTCTTGAGTAAAACTTTTATCTTCTTAAGCAGATGATCTTTTCTTTACCTAAATTTCTCATGATTCCTATCTTTTAAAAATATTTGCTAAATGAATTAATGTATTGCCTTATACTGTTATTTGTGTTCATGTCTCTTATCCTCTGCTAACCTTCAAACTCCCTGAAGAAGAGACACCATAATGTAGTGTTTTGAGAGCACAGAGTCTAGAGCGAGGACATCTGGGTTCAAATTTTAGGTTTCGCACTTACTAGCTGTATGATCTTGCTCAGAGTTTCTTACCTGCACTGTGCTTTGGTTTCCTTATCTGTAAAGTGTTGATGATAATAGGGACCTGCCTTTTATGGTTATTATGAATTTAAAAATGTGCTAATAATCATAAAGTGTTAAGAACAGTTTCTGGCACATAGTAAATGCTAGTTAAGTGTTTGCTGTTATTATTTATGTTTTAATTACTCTTTAACTTGTTTGCACATAATACATAGTATGTAATTTTTCTAATGAATGAACAACTCTTCAGACTTGTCATTTAACTTGTTGCATAACTAATTAAAGAATAATTAATTGGAGCCAAAGAAGTACTGGAGTAGAAGTGGCAGATACTTCTGATATCTAATGGATTCGTTTGAAACTTAATGGTGTTTTATCAGCACTACATCAGTTTTAAGAAAACTAGTTTATCTTATATGAGCTATTCTTATGTTCCTGTATAACTATTTCAGAATTGCCATTTTGCCCCTTGGGATATAATCTCCAAGCTTTTGCCTATTTTCAGAAGGAACAAAAATTTTAAAATGTATGCAGGTATAGAGAAATTGATATTTATTGTTGGCTTAATATTTTTATGTTGGATTATAGCATGTTCTTCTTTATTACATTAGCAGTATTTCACAATTCAGTCTCCCCTCAAAAAGACTTAACGTACCTGCTTTTCTGATTTATATAAATTTTTATCTAAGAAATAGGCATCCTTCTCTGATTTCTTAGTAAGCTCTTTCTGTATAAAGCATTAAATTGCAGTAAACTAGGGGAGTAAAGAACGTTTGAAAAATCATGTACTGTAAGTACAAAAAACATGTATAATGAAATTTATTTAAACCTGATTGATCATCAGAATGACCTGGAGAGCTTTCAAAGTAGTAACAAAACAGTTCTGTTCTTAGACCCATGAATTCATATTTTGGTTGGGAAGGAGGCGTGGAAGGTTAGAGATCTGTATTTTAAAAAAATTCCTCAGATCTCCTTGGGAAGTTATATGAATAATTAAGTTTGGGAACAGTTGAATTATCCTACTGGGAAGAGATTTGTTGTACATAGTAACAAGAGGCTTAAATGGTTCTCAAGCATCTGCTAAAGAAAAACAGCAAATAATTGTAGTTATGAATACCTAATGTCTCTTGGATTTTACATCAGGAAGAAAAACTCAAAAGTTTTTCTTTTTCTTTAATTAAAAAATGCTACCCTTAATAATGGTGGCATAACATGAAAAATGTAATTCAATGTCATTGAATTGTAAATTTGGAAGTTGTTGTGTTGGTGAAGGTTTTGATATGTATATTTTTACTACAGTTACGAAAAGAAAAACAGCTACCCTTAAAATATCTTGACTTCCCATACTTATAAGGTTATTTTTTATCCTAAATTCTTCTGTGAGCACTGAGAAGACAACATAGGAGCTGCTTCTCTTTCTTTCTTCCCTCCTTCATTTCTGTTTCTTCTCTCCCTTTTATCTTTCCTTTCCTTTCTTTCCTCTAGCTGGATGGTTTATAACACTTTAGAAAATTTTCCTGACTGGAAGAGGGCCAATCTGAATGAACTCTTGTCTGTCTTGGGCATGGAAGGAAAGAAGATTCTGAGCATGGACCCTGACTTCCAGGAAGACTGTGGCTCCCATCTCCTCCTAAGTGCCCCACTCTTCCCCTTAGTATCCAGTTTAGAGGGATATGGGGAGGTAGAAAAAGGAGGAGACAAGCAGTCGATGGAAAACTGAGGCAAACATGATTTGTTTCTTAGTAAATTACGTTAAGTGTAAATTTTCCTTACACTTAATGTCTACTACTATATGGACAGCCTCTGGGAAAACATTGGTTGCATTAAATATTTTATAGTGTATTATTGTAATGAAATTATCAGAATATAATTTATGAGTTCTGCTATTCAACATTTTAAGTATTTCATTATTATTGTTTTTACGTTTATTGTAATGGAACGTGACCTATGTTAGAACGGCTGT
Organism: Dugong dugon; assembly: GCA_030035585.1. Lineage (NCBI taxonomy): Eukaryota > Metazoa > Chordata > Mammalia > Sirenia > Dugongidae > Dugong > Dugong dugon. The sequence goes on along the minus strand of CM057469.1, from coordinate 38,169,018 downwards.
TATATATTTCTTATTATTAAATCTTTTTTTAATGCTTTTTTTTCCTTGAGAATTATACCAATTTTGAAGCATAGAATTGATAAAAAATCTTTAATTTGCTTGGGTTTTTTTAAGTTTTTTTCTTTTTTTCCAAAAAGAAAAATAGATATATTAATTTGAGAGTACATTCTGAATTATGCCATTAACCTATAAATAATTTTCACTATTACCCCACTATGCTTAAAAGCATCCAGAATATTTGGAGATGAGTTGGATTTAAATCTGGTGTCTAAATGTTTATCTTTTGATAGTTGCTACCAAATTTCCACAGTGGTTATGGAAGGAAGGAAAGTGGTGGTAGGTAAAATTTCCTTGACTTAAAAGTTTTTAATGAATACTGCTTGAATTGGTTGTATATGCTAAAGTGTGTGTAATGGGAAAACATGATCATTAATTTATAATTGAATAAAAATATATTTAATAATTACTTAAAACAGAATAACCAAAAAATTAAATTTCTTGTCTACAAAATGGACAGCAGCCATTTTAACAGAAAAGTGTTTCTGTGTGGAAAAAGAAACTTTTTTTAAAAAATTTTTTATTTCTACTACAGTCTGTCATTAACCTCTATTGTTAATATTGTTGTGATCCTTATACAGGGGTGTGTGCCTTTCATATCTCTTACTCCATCGTTTCTTAAATCCCATTTTATTCAGCATTTTTCCAAATAAAGCTATTAGTAATTGGCATTGACTGTTCCCAGGACAGTAGAAAAGTTATTACTGCTGAACATAAGAATAATTTGATTATATGGATTAAAGAAAATTCAATCTGTTATAATTGCTGTGAAGAAGCCATTTAATTTTTTGCCTGTTTGCATTAGTCTCTGTTATTGTAGCTAAGCAGATAACATGTATGAAAATACAGTCTTTATTTGAGTTGTGATAATCAAACAAAAAAATGAAGAGGAAAACAGAAAATGAAATCTATATATTTTGGTTTAAATGAAAAAGTATTTACACATTATTGAAAATTACATAATTCTCATGCTTATATTTGTCAGTCATGCTTATATTTAGTCATGTTTAGTTGGTCATGCTTATAATTGTTTTCAAGGAGGCAGTTGGTCATGTTTATATTTGTCTTTGAGGAGATCTTTGGCTCTTTGATGAAAGTAGGAAGCCTTGTATATCTGTTATATAGAAAGTAAATCAGACTTCAAGATTCAGCTCCTTTTTGTTAATTTATTAAATCCTAAGTATCTAGAACAGTGACTTTGTGACTAACCAAGCATATCTTTGTGAGTTGCTTTCCAGAGATTGGGAGAGAAAAATAGTAGTGGTGTGTTGGAGTTTTCTGTTTTGTTTTGTTTTTTTGTTTTTTCTTTTAGTGTTTTTCATTTCTAACAACATTCCAAACACTGGTTTATTCTAGGGGACCTAGGAGTTTATCTTTTTACAAATAATAATATTGCTAAGAAGACATTATAGCACTCAAAAAAAAAAAAGCTTCATATCACCTGATAAATAAGAAATGAACTATTTTATTTCATGCCAGACTGTCTAAACACTTCTGACTAGTTTGAAATACGTAACTGAATGTATTGTAGTCCTTGTTTTTAGAAGCCCAGAATAATTCAGATTTCACAAATAATACTTACATGTTCTTTTCTTACCATTTTTTACTTTAGAATTTACAGAGTGTTTTCAACTGTGCAATTTTGTTATGCCCTCATAGCAGTCTTCATAGACAGTGGTTTTGGCTTCATTTTACAGATGAGTAAACAGGTTAAGTGTGTGGCTGACTGTCACCCATCTAATAAGTGATGGAGCTAAAACCTATTTCCAGGCCTCTAGTCTCCAAACTCTGTCCTAATTAAGCCAACCATATTTGTAATTCACATTGTTATCCTTGATGTTTGTACTAATGGAAGACTATTGTGCTGTAAGTTAATCCAAAATGTCAAATAATAAAAATAGATAATTGGTGTAGAAACTTATGTAGGTATTTACATTTTGAAACAAATATATCTTATATTCTGAAAAGACTAAATGTAAAGTAAAATAGAGTTTATACCTCTCCCAGTTAAGTTGGCTTTGCAGCTTCAAAGTTCAGTAAGAGTCTTGCTTTTAAAGAATATTTTCATTTCATCAAAATTTTCTGTTTTGTAAAGGGTAAGACCTTCTAATCCTGAGCCTTTTACGTTTTGCTGGATGTTTAATACCTGACAATATATGCTTACTAATAGAAAATGTGAATTGTTAGTTCAGCTAATAAGTCAAACCTTGTTTTTACCCCATGCATAGCAAACTCACCAAAATGTTGCGTGAGAAATTCTTTGGTTTGCAGTATTTCACCTCTTAAATTCAGCTTCCAAACTCATTTATAAATGTGATAATTTCTTCACATTCTTAGATGTCCTTTGTTGTTATTAGTTACTATCGAGTCAGTTCAGACTCATGAAGATCCCATGTGTTACATAGTAGAACTACTCCATAGGATTTTCTTGGCTGTAATCTTAATGGAAGCAGATAGCTAAGCCTTTCTTTTGCAGTGCCACTGGGTAGGTTCAAATCACCAACCTTTCAAAAAAACCCATTGCTGTCGAGTCAATTCTGACTCATAGCGACCCTATAGGACAGAGTAGAACTTCCCCATAGGGTTTCCAAGGAGTGCCTGGTGGATTCAAACTGCCCACCTTTTGGTTAGCAGCTGTAGCTCTTAACCACTAACACCACCAGAGTTTCCCACAAACCTTTAGGTTAGACAAAAAAACCAAACCAAACCCCTTGCCATCGAGTCAGTTCTGACTCATAGCAACCCTATAGGACAGAGGAGAACTCCCCCATAGGATTTCCAAGGAGCAACTGGTGGATTCGAACTGCTGACCTTTTGGTTAGCAGCCAGGTTCTTAACTACTGTGCCACCAGGGCTCCTTTTAGCTTAGCAGTTGCGCACAAATCGTTTATGCCACCTAGGGATCTAGATATCCCTTAACCCTAAGGAAAGAAGCCCTCTGCCAGCTGGACATAATTTACTTAAGACTAGAAGTTTTCTTGATGTTGAGAAAATGGGACAGAGTTTCCTAAATAAAATTTTCTAACAGAAATTGAATTTTCTTTCATAATTTTTAGGAATCCTTTTTAAATAAATTGCAGCAATCGCCCAAAGACTGTGCTCTAGCATATAAATGTTTTCTAAATAACAGTGGTTAAGAAAAGAAACATAATTCATTTGTAAAAATTTCTTGTTCTGAACCTCTTTTGTTCCCATGCTGTTTACTAATTTACTGTTAACATGTTTCTGTTACTGTAATTACTGAATTATTTTTTGCATTAAATTTGACAGCTTTACATTGTCAGCATGTATTCGGATACACTCTTATTGCCACAGATTAGGAAGTTAGAGATATTTGCATTTATATTGCTCCTAGATAACACCCATTTTTGTCATATTCCTCTAATGAAGAGCTTCTGTTCTAATCACTTAATTTTTTATAAGATTTTATGAGATGGGGAAACTAATAGATACGCTTCTTTCCTTTCTAACATCGCTCTGAAGTTTTGTTTGGGCAGTTTAAACCTACATGTAAAATAAAAAAATTGATGCAGAAGTAGTCAGTTTTTCTAACTGTATAACTGTAATCTTTATGTGTTTGCACCTGTCCTTTCTTCTCCTTGCTGTTAGTACTGAAATACTAAAATAAATAGAATGGATGGTAATTCTGCCACTTCAGACTAGTGCTGAGTTAGTTGATGTGACTAACTGGTTTTTCAGAACTGAACCATTTTTAAGGCTTTTTATTAAATGTGGACATTAGTTGGATTAACAGTATTTCATTTGATTACTGTTTATGACCCTTTAAGGCTATTTGATTCCTCTAGTACAAAATTTTTAACTTGGGATTCATGGACCACCTATCCCACAAGGATCTTAAGGGCGTTCTTTGAGTCACTGAAATTATATGAAAAAGTTTGTCATGTGTGATTTATTTTTCTAGGAAGAGAGTTTATACCTTCCATTAGATTCCTAAGGGGGATCAAAACATGGATGATTAAGAATCAGTGCTTAGAATTATGTCTATAGTCTGTCATGTAGGCTTGATAGGGCTGCTAATTAAATTGTGCAAAAGGTAAGCACTTGACTACTAGCTGAAAGGTTGGTGGTTCGAACCCACCCAGAGGCACCTCTGAAGACAGGCCTGGTGATCTGCTTCCGAAAGGTCACAGCCTTGAAAAAACCCTATGATGCAGTTCTACTCTGCACACATTTGATTGCCATGAGTCAGAGTCCACTTGACAGCAACTAATAACAACAACTACAATACCAGTTACAGAAAATTATAGGTGCTAGTTCTCTTCCCTCTCTTTGAAGTTTGTTAATTTTTATATAATTTGGTGGACTTAAAATGAAACAAAGAAAAAAATCACACTAATAGTGATATAGATCTTTATTTTCATTCTTCTGTGTTTTTCCTTTACTTCCATTTTAGATTCCTGTTACATAGTATTTTATTTTTAAAAGAGAAAGATTAAATTTGAAATTTTAGGCAAGTCCTTTTGCCTCTCTCAATTTGTTTTATTTCTCTTTGTTGTCTGATTGCTTAGGCTAGAACTTCCAGTTCAATGCTAAATAATAGTGGTAAGAGTGGACGTCCTTGTCTTGTTCCTGACCTGAATGGGAAAGCTCTCAGTCTTGCTTCATTGAATATGATGTTAGCTGTGGGCTTTGGGTTTTTCATAATGTCCTTTATTATGCTGAGAAATTTCCGTTCTATTTCCTGCTTCTTCATTGTTTTTATCATGAAAAGTTGTTGAATTTTGTCAGGTGTCTTCTGCGTTGATTGAGATGATCATGTGGTTCTTTTCTTTTGTTCTGTTAATATGGTATATTACATTAATTGATTTTCTAATTTGATCCCCCCCTTGCATTCATGGGATAAATCCCACTTGGTCATGGTGTATAATCCATTTTAATATACTTTTGGATTTGGTTTGCTAGTATTTTGAGGATTTTTACATCTATATTCTTAAGGGATATTAGTCTGTAGTTTTCTTTTCTTGTGGTGTCTTTTTCTAGCTTTGGTATTGGGGTAGTGCTGGCCTCATAGAATGATGTAGGAAGTGTTTCCTCTTCTGTTTTTTAGGAAAGGTTAAGAAGATTGTAGTCACTTTTTCTGTAAGCCTGTGGTTGAATTCCCCAGTGAAGCCATCTGTCCAGGGCTTTTCTTTGTTGGGAGGTTTTTGAGTACTTATTCAGTCTCTTCATTTGTTATGGGTCTGTTGAAATATGCTATTTCTTGTTCATAAATTTCTTCAGTGTAGGAAGTTTATGTGTTTCTAGGAATTTGGTCATCTTCTCTAGGTTATCTAATTTGTTGACATATAATTGTTCGTAGTATTCTCTTAGATCCTTTTTTTTTTTTTTTTTTTTTTTGCCTGTAGGATCAGTTGTAATGTTTCCACATTCATTTCTAATTTTATGTATTTGCATCTTTTCTCGCTTTTTCTTTGTCAGTTTAGCTAAATGTTTGTCAATTTTATTGATCTTCCCAAAAAAACCAACTTCTGGTTTTGTTGATACTGTTATTTTTCTCAGCGAATAATCCAAGAAGCTGAACTATGTGAAGAAGACCACAGCATCAGCATTGGAGGAAGACTCATTAACAACCTGCAATATGCAAATGACACCACCTTGCTTGCTGAAAGCGAAGAGGTCTTGAAGCACTTCCTGATGAAGATCAAAGACTGCAGCCTCACTGTGGATTACACCTCATCATAAAGAAAACAGAAACCCTCACAACTGGACCAGTAAACAAAATCATGATAAACGGAGAAAAGATTGACGTTGTCAAGGATTTCATTTTACTTGGATCCACAGTCACTGCCCATGGAAGCAGTAGTGAAAAAATCAAAAGGTGTATGGCATTGGGCAAGTGTGCTGCAAAAGCCCTCTTTAAAGTATTGAAAAGCAAGGATGTCAGTTTGAGGCTTTAGGTGCACCTGACCCAAGCCATGATATTTTTGATTGCCTCATATGCATGCAAAAGCTGGACAATGAATAAGGAAGACCAAAGAGGAATTGATGCCTTTGAACTATGGTGTTGACGAAGAATATTGAATATACTGTGGACTGCCAGAAGAACGAACAAATCTGTCTTGGAAGAAACACAGCCAGCGTGGTCTTTGGAAGTGAAGATAGCAAGACTTCAACTCATGTACTTTGGACATGTTATCAGGAGGGATCAGTCCCTGGAGAAGGACATCATGCTTGGTAAAGTAGAAGGTCAGTGAAAAAGAGGAAGACCCTGAATGTGATGGATTGATACAGTGGCTGCAACAATGGGCTCAACATAGCAACGATTGTGAGGATGGTGCAGGACCGGGCAGTGTTTTGTTCTGTTTTACATGGGGTCTTTATGAGTCGGAACCAGTTCGACAGCGGCTAACAACAGCATTGTTTTTCTGTTCTTTATTTCATTTATCTCTGCTCTAATTGTTGTTATTTCCTTCCTTCTGGTAGTTTTCAGCTTGGTTTGCTTTTTTTTTTCCCCCTAGCACATTAAGTTGTAAAATTAGCTTATTGAGGGGTTTTTTTTTTTTTTTTTTAAATGTTAGCACTTACCATTGTATGTACATTTCCCTCTATTCACTGTCTTTGCTGTATCCGGTATATTGTGCTTTCATTTTCATTCAACTCTAATTGTTTTCCAGTTTCTCTCTTGATTTTTAATTTGACCCATTTGTTGTTTAATAGTGTGTTGTTTAATTTACACATATTTGTGTATTTTCAAGATTTCTTTCTGTTATTAATTTCTGGTTTTATTCCATTGTGGTTGGAGAACATACTTTTTATTATTTCAGTCTTTTTAAATTTATCAAGACATGCTTTGTGGCCTAGCATATGATCTGTCCTGGAGAATGATCCATGTGCGCTGGAGAAAAATGTATATTGTGTTGTTATTTGGTGGGGTGTTCTATAAATGTCTGTTAGGTCTAGTTGGTTTGTAGCATTGTTCAAATCCTCTATTTATCGATCTTCTTTGTAAATGTTCCATCCATTATTGAAAGTGGTGTATATTGAAATCTCCAACTATTATTGTAGAACAGTCTATTTTTCCCTTTAATTCTCTCAATATTTGCTTTATATATTTTGGGGCTTTGATGTTAGGTGCGTATGTGATTGTTTAATCTTCTTGATGAATTGACCCTTTATCATTATATAATTTCCTCCTTTGTCTATTATAAGAGGTTTTGACTTAAAATCTATTTTGCCTGATATTAAAATCACTACCCCCAGCTCTCTTTCGGTTACTGTTTGCATGAGTATTTTTTTCATCTTTTCACTTTCAATCTATTTGTGTTTTTGAGCCTAAGATGTGTCTCGTGTAGACAGCATATAGTTGATCATGTTTTTTACTCGCCTACCACTCTGCTGTTTTATTGACGCATTTAATCCGTTTACATTAATAATAATTAAGGAAGGATTTACTACCACCATTTTGTTACTCATTTTTTGTCTTTCTTATACTTTCTTTGTCCCTCATTTTTTCCAATACTGCTGACATTTGTGTGGTGTTGACATTTTGTAGTGAAACATTTTGATTCTCTATTCCTTTCCTTTTGTGTATATTTTAAATTATTTTCTTTGTGGTTACTATGAGGGTTATGTTTAACATCATATATCAACCAGGTTTAAATTGATAACCAATTTGATTACTTCGGTAACATAGCTCTATTCGTATATCATTCCCCCTCCCATTTATGTTGTTGTTATCAATTGTTACATCTTTGTACATATGCCCTGTAACATAAATTTGTACTTACAGAAGTACAGTTTATAGTTTGTCCTTGTCTTGTTTCATTTTGCAGATCCTTGCTGCCGTTCTTTGCCTACTTTTAAAGAGTCCTTATAGGGTTGAATGTAAATTTCTAGTTGCTTTTCTTGGCATTTGTGTGGGCAAGGTCAAAATCTTAGACCTGCTCATGCCTCCATCTTCTTACCCCACGTGAATTTTTTTATGGAATAATATTGACAACAAAAATCCTTACTGGGAAATTCAGTAGGTCAGTTGTGAAGAAAATACAGTTTATATTTTCAGTGAGTAGTGATACCCATGGGCATTTCTCAGATTTTTTGTTTTGTTTTGGTTTAGTTTATTTTTAGTGGGTAAGATTCAGTTTTCATCTCTCTCAAAACAAGTAGGAAAATAGTTTTATCACACTATTTGTTTATTGGGTGTTTTTACCTCATTGTTAAACCAGAAAACCAAACCAAACCAAACTTATAGCCGTTGAGTCAGTTCCAATTCACAGTGACACTGCAGGACAGAGTAGACCTTCCCCATAGGGTTTCCAAGGCTATAAATCCTTACGGAAGTAGACTGCCACATCTTTCTCCCTCGGAGTGGTTGGTGGGTTCGAACCACTGACCTTTCGGTTAGCAGGGGCTGCTTAACCACTGCACCACCAGGGCTCCTCCTCATTGTTAAGGATACATATAAAAACAAAAATCTTCATCCTAAGTCTTTTCATATTTGGAAGGCATGTTTTTTATGTAGAATGTAAGAAACTAACACAGTATTCTTTTAGTATCTAGTGTGTTTTCTTGCCTATATATTTCTGAGAAATTATTCAAATGTAGTATCTCAGATAATAAGGTGTTTTTCTCACTTCTTGATGTAAGTAGATCTCAGTTCTGACCTTTTTCCATCAAGGCTACCTCTTGAATAGAATATTTCACCTGACATGTAATTTTTGGTAATAAGTTTTTGTGTGTGTTTGTTTTCTTTTTAAAATATTGTGAATGGCAGATTAAAATTTGAATTTGAAGGCCTAGAAATAAGAGATTATTTTATTAATTCGACCTGCTAGTTCTCCATTTCCACACAATCCATGTTCAAAATATAGATGATATTTTAAAGTTTTACTTAGAGCAATAATCAAACTTTAAAAAGTAACTATGATTCACCCATGTAAGTCTAAACTCACCTTTTAGGGAAGTAGAAAAGTTTCTGTTTTCTGCTCAGATGCCCATCTAGTTTTGTATACATATATGCACATTCATAAATTTTGCAAAGACCGTAGGAATCCTTTCATTGAAAGTAGTAGTATTCAGTCCTGCCAAAGCACATAACGTCTTACCACTTGACTTCATTTCCCCCTCCGCCATTCTTTTTCTCTTTGAAAATGTTTTAAAGTCTTCTGGGGTATCTATATATCAGTAATAAAGAGTGATAGATAATTGCTAGTCACACTATCTAGCTGTGTTCTTTGTGACTTCTTTTGAGAGAAGAATCGACAAGAGCTGTTCATGAGGAACTTGTAAAGCATTTGAAATGAACTAAGTTAATGAACAAAAAATATATAGCAAACTTTACCTTGCTTATACTTTCCCTTAATCATTACCATCTATTTTCCTCACTCCTAAAAAGCACATCCAAAAGGAACAAGTACTCGCTACCATCCATTGTGCTATTGTTGTCATATATTTTACTTTTACATAAACTCACAGTATAGTGTTACTCATTTCACTTTAGATAGTTATTAAAAATAAGAAAAAAAATTAATGTTATTTTATCTTCATTTTGTTTCCAGTGCTCTTCATTTCTTTGTTTAAATCCAAGTTTCTGACCTGGATTTTAATTTTTCTACATGGAAAACGTCCTTTAACATTTCTTGTAAGTCTGCTGGTATCCTTCATATTTTTAAGAATATTTTTGCTGCTCATAGAATTCCGGGTTGACAACCCTTCTCCCCAAACCCGCATTTTAAAGATATTAATACCATTGTCTTATTTGCTTACATGGTTTCTCAGGAGAAGTTTGCTGTAATTCCTCTCCTTGTTCCTCTCTAGGTAATGTGTCCTTTTTTTCCTCTGACTGCCATCAAGATTTTCTCTTTATTTTTAATTTTCAGCAGTATTATATGTGTTACGCTGAGGTGTAGAGTTCTCTGAACTTCTTGGATTTATAGCTGGATGTCTGTCATTAATTTTGGAGTATTCTCAAACACTTTTTCAAATATTTCTCCAGCTTCATTCTCTTTCTAGTCTCCTGGGATTCTGTGTGTGTTAACCTGTTTGATATTTCACCACAACTCTTGGATGCTCTGGTTTGTTTTGTTTTATTTTTCACTTTTTTCACAAACACTCTTCTGTGTTTCATTTTGGGTAATTTCTATTGTCTTATCTTCAGGTGTAACTTACTCTTTTCCTGACTGTATCAGGTTTGCTGTTGATACCATCAAAGTCGTTGTTCATCTCTGTGTTTTTTATTTCTCATGTTTCTATTTGATTCTTTCTTACGGTTTAAATCTCTCTGCTGAAATTACCTATCTGACCTTACACATTGTCTACCTTTTCCAGTAAAGCCTGCAACATATTGATCATAGTCATTTTATTTCTGATAGTTCCAACGTCTGTGTCATACCTGAGTCTGATTTAATGATTGCTTTTTCTCTTCATACTGTGTTTTTTCCTGCCTTTCTAGATGTCTTACAGTTTTTGCTTTAAGCTAGACATATGGTATAGGACAGTAGATGCTGAGGTGAATATTGTAATATGCTTGGAGATGAGTATACCTTTCCTTCTACTAGGCCCTCAGTGTGGGAATTGTGTTAATGTAGTCATGATTTGGGTTGTTTTGACGTTCGTTGTTAAAATGGTTACCTTCAGTGCACCACGGTATCAAATTTTTCTAGCGATAATTGTCTATTTAGGGCATGTGCACTAATACGACAGAGAATTTTTCTCAGTGTATTCTCTTCACTTGACTTTGGGTCTTCCTTTTGCACTGCTTCCCAGAAAGAATTTGTCTCTTGCAGCAATCCAATGCTTGTTTATTTGTTGGGGCAGTTAGGAGGGAAGGGGTATTCTTTGATTTTTGATTAATCCTCATCCTAAGTCGGGTACCTGTGAACCTGGGTCTTGGGGATATGGACTTCACAGTTGTTTCTGCCCTTCCACTAAGGGTACAGCTTTTTTGTTTTGTGTTGCCCTTCCTGACCTGCAGTGGGTTTTTACACAGTGCCCCAGGCTACAGTTTTTGTTGCCCTTTCCTTTGCATGCTAATCTTTTTATTCCACAGGGGACACAAGGAAGATGCGGTAGTTTTGGCAGTGGTTGCTGTTCTCCTCCTACAGCCAACAGCGCAAGCTTTCTCAGTATTTTCCCTAATCTTTCTGGTGGTGTTCATGGAGGAAAAAGCTGCAAGAGGGTGCGACCCCCACTCGCCATGTGTATAACCCCCAGGGGTTCTACACTTTCAAGCTAGACCACACACAGCTTTAGCAATTTAAAAAAAAATAATTTTAGCTAAATCTTCCTACTTATAGCCAAGTCTTTCCCTGGTAAGCACATGCTTAGGTCCTGTTTCTCCCTGCAGGCATGTGTCTCCTCAGATTTCATATTTTTTGCCTGGAACCTCAGTTCTCTAGTAGGTTCAAGAAACGTCACTAATTTGCAGTTATCCAGCTTTTTTCTTGTTGTAAGGGTTGGAGGAATGCTCTTTCCAGTTCTCTCCATCTTGGAGCTTGACCCTCTAGTTTTTAACACTGGTATTGCTTCTACAAATACAAATATAAGGTTGTATTTTTGTTTGTTTTTTGTTTTTAATAATCACAGTTAATTATCTTAGATTTGCCTCTTGCTTATTAAATGTGTGTATTGCTCAGCATATTTCTGAACTACATTAAGAGTAAATAGATTCTTTCTTATAATATTTAAGAGTAATTATTATTTTCAAATTATAGTATAATACATACCGGAAAAATTAAAAACTTCTTTCATATCTTATATTTTCCTTCCCATTACTTATGTTGCTGTTATTCCATCCCTCACTCACACTGCCACTTCCAGTGTTGCCATCTCCTCTTCCCATACTATATGTAATTGTTCAATCTTGTGACAAAAGTAATCTCTATTACAAAAGACAATTTAGTTTCTGAATTACTAGTAACAGTGAAATTATCTATTTGAAATTTGATTTCTAATGAAGGTTTCAATACAAATTTAGCCAGGGGCTAGAATTTTAAAAGTGTTGGGAAAATATTAAGCTATCTAGAATTTGTGATGTGACACAGCCTTAACCATTAAGGACTTTGTAATTATTTAGGCTCAAATAATAGATGTTTCTTTAATAAGCTGTTTGACTTTTTATATTCAGCAGACATGTATGAAGACACATTTATGCCAGTTTGGCATTGTATTCATGAACCAAGGTAATAGCTTTCAAAATTTAAACAATGTAGACTATTACAGTGATTTACTATCACATGGAAAATGTTGAATTAATTTTTTTTTTATTCACTACAACCCTACTGTATGGCATTCAATGAATTTAAAATTAAATTTACTTACGTACAGAGTTTTAACCATTTCCTTTCAGTCTAAAACCCCATAATCATTATCGTTGCATCTCATCTTTATCTTCCTTCTAGTCCTTCATCAGATAACAATAATGCTTTCTTTGAATTATCTCCCGTAATTTGTCTCTTTTCATTCCTGCTTTTTCATCTCCTCATTCCTGCTCCTTGTCCCTTCATGGATTACTTCCAGCAATTTATGTCCCCTTCAACCTACCTTACCTTTGTACACTGTACCAAATGTCCTTAATCTGTACACATAGGAATTCAGGTAGAGTCAAACATTGCTTGTTACCTTTAATTGTCCCCAAGTCATTCAGAAAAGTTTATTTCAAATTCAAATTTTTTGTTTAATTCCAACTTGTGTATTTTGGCTGTCATTAATAATTAGGGGAAATTTTGATAAGTATATTACCTGAACTTGTTAATTATTTAATCTGTTTCACGTAAGAAACTTTTATCTAATTTAAACGTTACATTTTTTACCTCCACTGTCAAATACGGTCTTTAAGAAAAATGAATGCCAATTATAGAAAAAAATACAATAGAAAAATTGATTCAAAGGTAGCTCAGATTTTAAATCCAGTAGTAGTTAATTAGAAGTTCTGCCTGTATAATAAGTATAGTATAATCACAGATATGATTTTAAGTCACTCTTCTCTCTACTTCTTCAGTTATTCCCTTTGCTCATGTGTTTGGTTTTAGGAATCATAGCTAAACTGTTGCTTACACTGAAGTTTTTTGTTCTTTTGTTTGTTTTTTCAGAATCAGGCATAATGCTGCTTTCCAACCTTATTTCTGTTTTCTAGCACAAATCATCTAATACATTAAGAAAGTTTCTCTATTTTTCCATCTATTCCCATTCCTACTTCTGAACTTGTCTTCATGTTGTTCCTCATATGTATGAATTGCCTTATCCACTCTCTTCTAATTATCTGAATCTCTTATCCTTTTCCAACCCAAGCCCTACATTTTTGTCCCTCTCTTAACCATTACATCTCATTGGTTGCTGGTTTCTAACCGCTGCTAATGTACCTAAGAATGCACTCTACCAGCTGCCATTATTATCGTATAATTGTTTCTTGTCCTTGATTCGCGTTGCCCCAGTTACATTTCTTACTTCCATTTTGAGAACAAAAGAATACCAATAGTAAGAACTACTTAGGTTTCTGGAAATGGTTCAGATAGAGTTACAATAAAATTTAAATCTACTTAACCTGGGGAACCTGCTTTAATCAATTTTATAGTATCATAAATATGCTGACTAGAATAACATAGCAGTACAGTTCCTGCTTAAGACAGCCGCCGTTTAATTGTAAAGAACCTCAGGTTATAGTATTTTAGTAAGAATAGCTACTATATATTTGTTTGGCACCTATTATATGCCAGTTAGTTTTTGCTTAGATAACTCTGCTTTTTTATCTTTGACTGTTCACCCAAAAACTCTATGAAGTGCCTGAAATAGCTGTTTTGTTGAAGAAGTCAAGTCTCTGAAAGGGTCAGGCAATACTGTGGCAGAACCAAGATGAAGATCCAGGTCTTCGAGTCTTAAATTCTTTGTTGTTTTTACTGTGTTATATAATATCCCCTAAAACAGCACAAAACAGCTTTGCCATAGTATTCTGAAGGAATTTTGCAAATTGTGCTCTTAGAAATGCATAGCCCCATGCTTAGAGGCTCCCTCTCAACATCACTTAGCAATGCAGAATCATTTTTCCCTGTTAGATAGGACATTGCAAGCACAGTGTTCTTAAGCCTTATTCAGAATCCAGATGTATTGATATGTGATGGAAGTTGTAGGTGCCTGAAGATAATATTTGAGTGCTCTCTGGTTAGGACAGTTAGGCTGATGGGGTGGTTTGGTGTGAGAAAGGAGAAGACATTAATTTTACTTTGGAAAGCATTGGGAATGAAGGGGTGAGTGAATGTATGTAATGTTTATATGTGTCTCATCTCCTTCCCTTTTACATGTTCTTTACAGCCTTTTCTCCTTGACTAAAGATAACTTTGATTTTTTATGCTAAATGTGTCTTTTTATTGGTTCTTTTTCTATTATCTGAATCCTGGTTTTTTCTTTAGCTTAGTTGAATGCATTAAAGTCTATTTAAATGAGAATCTGATGCAGTCAGAAGTTGGAATCTAAAAGACTGGATAACAAACATCTTCTTAATAATAAAGCACACCAAAAATGGAAGCTGCAGGAACCAACCATGTGGACAAATGAAAAACTGCGTTTGTCCACAGAATGCAGCGATCCTACAAAAATGTGGAGGTCTCTGTCTGGCTTAGGACAGCCAACTAAGTCCTGATCGTTCCCCTCCGTACAACCTTAAACGTCAACACTTGCAAGTACTGCTTTCCGTGACATTTTGTATAATTTCTCTGCTGTCTAGGTGTACTAGACTATTAAGAAAATGGGCAACCAAGTTAGGTTACTTCTGCATCCATCTTAACTGGTTTTTTAGTATCTTACGGGTTTTGAAAACAAGTATTATTGTTGGCTTCTTTGTTTAAGGAATCTACAGCCAGGAAATGGAATGAATAGAAATATTATGATTTTCCTGAATGGGTTACATTGGTTTAACCAATCTAGGGTTACCAGTAAAGGTCAGCAAGTATTTTAGGTATGAAGTATTAGGTATGTCTGAAGTTTTTCTCATTAAGGATTGATTGATTTTCCCAAAATGTAGTTTATGTAATCTTTTAAGTCTGTGATCAAATTCAGAAAAAAACAGTTTGCAAGAAAGTATTAACTTCTTGGTAGTATATTTGAAATTTAGTTCATGTTGTGGATACTGCTGTAAGCTGAGGAGGCAGGGGGAGGGAGCTGCAGTGGCAGTGGCATTTCTTATATACCGGGGTTTGATATACAGCACCAGGGTGTGCTATAAAGAAGCCACAGCTGGGTTTATTTATAACTAATTGTGTGAGGACCCTTTCTTATACTTCTAAAATCCCCATATTTCTTACCCTGAACAGTATTGCAGTTGATTGTTAAGTAAGTCACTGTATTTTTCTAGGCTCTTTACAGGTCCTTAGTTTATAGTGATCTTCATTTTAATGAACTATTTTAAGATTTTCTTTGTTCAACTACATTACTTTTGCCCTGTTTCTTTGAATGATAAATTCAAATCTAGATTGAAAACGCTTCGTGAAAGTGAGGAGTCTGATTAAAAATATTGTTGTTGGTGCTGTTAAGTGCCATCAAGTCGGTTCCGACCCTGTGTACAACAGAATGAAATACTGCACGATCCTGCACCATCCTCACAATCGTTGCTGTGTTTGAACGCATTGTTGCAGCCACTGTGTCAGTCCATCTCGTCGAGGATCTTCCTCTTTTTCGCTAACCCTCTACCTTACTAAACATGATGTCCTTCTCTGGGGACTGGTCCCTCCTGATTACATGTCCAAAGTACGTGAAATGATGTCCCACCATCTTTGCTTCCTAGGAGCACTCTGGCTGTATTTCTTCCAAGATAGGCTTCTTTGTTCTTCTGGCAGTCCATGGTATATTCAGTATTCTTCACCAACACCATAATTCAAAGGCATCAATTCTTCTTTGGTCTTCTTTATTCATTTCCAGCTTTTGCATCCAGATAAGGTGATTGAAAATTCATGGCTTGGATCAGGTGCGTTTTAAGCCTCAAAACAACATCTTTATTTTCAATAGTTTAAAAAGGTCTTTTGCAGCAGATTTGCCCAATGCAATGTGTAGTTTGATTTCTTGATTGCTACTTCCATGGGCATTGATTGTTGTTCCAAGTAAAACAAAATCCTTGACAACTTCAATATGTTCTCCGTTTATCATGATGTTGCTAATTGGTCCAGTTGTGAGGAATTTCGTTTTCTTTATATGTTGAGGTGTAATCCATACTGAAGGCTGTAGTCTTTGATCTTCATCAGTAAGTGCTTCAAGTCCTCTTCTCTTTCAGCAAGCCAGGTTGTGTCATCTGCATATTGCAAGTTGTTAATGAGTCTTCCTCCATTCTTTGTCACATACTCCAGCTTCTCGAATTGTTTGCTTAGCATACAGATTGAATAAGTATGGTGAAAAAATACAACCCTGACGCACACCTTTCCTGTTTTTAAACCACGCAGTATCCTTTGTTCTGTTCAAATGACTGCTTCTTGGTCCATGTAGTTTCCACATGAGCACAATTAAGTGTTCTGAAATTCCCATTCTTTGCAGTGTTAATTTGTTGTGATCTACACAGTCAAATGCCTTTGCATAGTCAATAAAACACAGGTAAACATCTTTCTGATATTCTCTGCTTTCAGCCAAGATCCATCTGGTGTCAGCAATGATATGGTCATTCCATATACTCTTCTGAATCCAGCTTGAGTTTCTGGCTATTCCCTGTCGATGAACTGCTGCAACTGTTTCTGAATTATTTTCAGCAAAATTTGACTTGCGTGTGATATTAATGATATTGTTCAATAATTTCTGCATTCTGTTGGATCACCTTTCTTTGGAATGGGCACAAATATGAATCTCTTCCAGTCAGTTGGCTAGGTAGCTCTTTTCCAAATTTCTTAGCATAGACCAGTGAGCACTTCCAGTGCTGCATCTGTTTGTTGAGACATCTCAGTTGGTATTCCGTCAGTTCCTGGAGGCTTGTTTTTTGCTAATGCCTTCAGGGCTGTTTGGACTTCTTCCTTCAGTACCATTGGTTCTTGATCATGTGCTATCTCCTGAAATGACTGAACATCAACCAATTCTTTTTGGTGCAGTGACTCTGTGTATTCCTTCTACCTTCTTTTGATGCTTTCTGTGTTATTCAGTATTTTGCACATAGAATCCTTCAAAATTGCAACTTGAGGCTTGAATTTTTTCTTCAGTTCTTTAAGCTTGAGAAATGCTGAGCATATTCTTCTCTTTTGGTTTTCTATCTCCAGGTCTTTGCACATGTTGTTGTAATACTTTCCTTTGTCTTCTCGAGCTGCCTTTTGAAATTGTCTGTTCAGCTCTTTTAATTCATCATTGCTCTACATTCAAGAGCAAGTTTCAGAGTCTCTTCTGACATCCATTTTGGTCTTTTCTTTCTTTCCCATCTTTTTGATGACCTTTTACTTTCTTCACGTGTGATGTCCTTGATGTCATCCCACAACTCGTCTGGTGTTCGGTCATTAGTTTTCAGTGCATCAAATCTATTCTTGAAATGGTATCTAAATTCAAGTGAGATATACTCAAGGGTTGTACTTTGGCTCTCATGGACTTATTTCAATTTTCTTCAGCTTTAGCTCAAACTTGCATATGAGCAATTGATGATCTGTTTCACAGTCAGCCCCTGGCCTTGTTCTGACTGATGATATTGAGCTTTTCCATTGTCTCTTTCCGCAAATATAGCCAGTTTGATTCCTGTGTATTCCATCTGGCAAGGTCCACGTGTATAGTCACAGTTTATGTTGTTGAAAAGAGGTATTTGCAATGAATAAGTCATTGGTCGTGCAGAATTCTGTCATGCTATCTCTGGTGTCGTTTCTGTCACCAAGTCCATAATTTCCAAGTACAGATCCTTCTTTGTTTCGAACTTTCACATTCCAATCACCAGTAATTATCAGTGCATCTCAGTTGCATGTTGATCGATTTTAGACTGCTGAATTTGGTAAATATCTTCACTTTCCTCTTCTTTGGCATTAATGGTTGGTGCATAAATTTGAATAATAGTCGTATTAACTGATCTTCCTTAATAGTAGTCATATTAACCTATCACTGACAGCACTGTACTTTAGGATAGATCTTGAAATGCTCTTTTTGGTGATGAATGTGATGCCATTCCTCTTCAATTTGTCATTCCTGACATAGTAAAACATACGATTGTCTGATTCAAAATGGCCAGTGCCAGTCCATTTCAGTTCACTAATGCCTAGGGTGGAGCTCTGGTGGTGCAGCGATTAAGCATTAGGCTGCCAGCCAAAGATTGTCAGTTCAAATCCACCAGCCACTGCTTGGAAACCCTATGGGGCAGTTCTGGTCTGTCCTACAATGTCGCTATGAGTCAGAATCGACTCGTCGACAATGGGTTTTTTGGTTTGATGCCTAGGATATTTATCTTTTTGCATTCCATTTCATTTTTGACGACTTCCAATTTTCCTAAATTCATACTTTGTACATTGCATGTTCTGATCATTAATGGATATTCCCAGCTGTTTCTTCTCATTTTGAATCCTGTCACATCAGCAAATGAAGGTCCCAAAACACAGCTCTTCCCCAGTCGTATTTTGAGTGCCTTCCAACTTGAAGGGATCATCTTTCAGCACTGTATCAGACAATGTTCTGCTATTACTCATAAGGGTTTTCACTAGCCAGTTTTTTCAGTAGACCACCAGGTCCTTCTTCCTAGTCTGTCTTCGTCTGGAAGCTCCGCTTAAACCTGTCCACCATGGGTGACCCTTTGGGTCTTTGAAATACTAGTGACATAGCTTTCAGCATCACAGCAACACACAAGCCACCACAGTGCCACAAACTGACATATGTGGTGGCAAAAAAAATATTATATAGGTATAATTCAAAAGGAAAAAATGCCCAATGAGTTAACTTATCTCAACTAAGTGTACAAGCATATTTACAAGGTTTTCTCACCACCTTTTATCACTTTCTGTGTTGTTTTAATCAAGGCCAAGAAACTCCTCCCTTTCTTCCTTCTTCCTTCCCTCCCTCCCTCCTTCCTTCCTATGTGTCTACGCATACATACCTTTCTAAACTGACACTTAGACATGACTTGACTATTTTGAAGTGTTTGAGTGAGTTGTTGATATATTGTTAATCCTTAAAATGGTAAAACATCTTAGAACAAGCCCTTCTGACAAGACCAAGCTGTATATGGCCACTTTCCCAGAGAGAGGAGCAGTTTATACCAAATTATTTTTAAAGAATGCTGATTTTCACATATATTTGGTAGAGAGATTTCAGTGGTAAAATTTAGTAGGCTGGTATTTTGTGCTTATATTCATGATCACATTAGGCTATTTTACCTTCAGATAAAATGTGAATTTTATATTCACTCTGTGTTTCTGTCCAATTAGTACTACCATTTCTTAAATCTTGCCATGAGATATAGGAAATATCCAGCACCTAAAGCAGCATCTGTTTGCCATAATAAATTTGGTCTACCTTGTCTTAGAATGATTATAAAAAAATCTTCAATAAGGAATGATGTCATTGTTTATTCAGAGAGATCTTACTTATAAAGCTTAAAAATTTTAGAATTGACGATAATGATAAACCACTAAATCTAGAAGTCCTGGATTTTGATTAGCAATGTAAATCATTTCCTCCTCTTAGTTGTTAGTTGTAAGAGCAGGTATTCATTGGAACAATTCAAGAAAAATTGAAGTATGATAAAGATAATGTATTAAAAAAAAAAAAACCCTGTTGCCTTTGAGTCGATTCCGACTTACAGAGACCCTATAGGGCAGAGTAGAACTGCCCTGTAGGGTTTCCAAGGAGCAGATGGTCGATTCCAACTGCTGACCTTTTGGTTAGTAGCTGAGCTCTTAAGTACTGCGCAACTAGGGCTCCTGTTTTAAAACAGTGACCCATTATTCTGTTAGTTATGAATTATGACTGTCATTCTATTCCTAATCATCTTTATAGATTAGAATTTGAAGAGACCCAGCATCATTCTGAACAAGGATATTAGTCGAGAGGGAGGAATGGATTTGAGTTAAACTGAAAGATCTTAAAGGTGTTTTCTTGTGATAAAGAAACTCTACTCTCCTAGATCTCAAATTGGGAGGAGGGGGTATAGCCTGGCATAGCCCTAAATACTGACTGTAGAACACTCTCGACCACCTTGGTTTTAAGGCTAAGCTCTTTCTTCTGGTGACATCATTTGAAATCATGCTGATTGGGCGATAAAGAAAAGATAATTGTGCATATAGTAAGGCTTTTGGGAATCTAGGTGTATTTGAAATGTAATATCCGTATATAAATAATGTCTGAGACTGAGGCTCTCCTGTACATAGCAAATGCTCACCTAGGACCCCTTTCACCTTCCATTCAGATTTAGTAAATTCAGGGTGGGGCCCACACATAATAAATTCACTGGATCACTGTGATACAAATGACTATTGGTGTGTTGGATCTGTTTTCACAAGTTGATTCCTGGCTTTGTTATTCCATACCTGTGTGTATAACTTTGGGCAAGTTACTAAGTCTCTTTAAGACCATGTTTTCTCTTTGTAAAATGAGAATAGAAATAGCGTCTTCTTCATTGGATTGCTATGCAGATTAAATGAAATAATCCATATAAAGTTCTTAGCACAGTATCTAGCCTGTAGTGCTCAATAAAGGATTATGTGATGATAGTATTTCTTTTAATATCTCTGTAGTGTAGTAAAATGAGACACAGGTCAGCTCAGTTTTTTTTTAAGATCACGAAGTACACACAATCCTGCGTGCACAACTTAAACAACTAATCATTCAGCCATTCAGCCTTGGATCCTTTTTATAGAATGAAGGGAGGAGTAACTAATATTTTAAAGATCAGGGCTTCTTATTGATAGATTGTGGTTTTGTGTTCATTCTTTATTAGGCATATTTCCATAAATTTTTAACAAGTCAGTTTTGAAAAATCACATGCTGAAAGGAAGGTCAGTGACAGAGAGACTGTTGGACTTAGAAATGGCATTTGTTTATAAATCTTTGAAGATCATCTTGGGTCCAGTGTTTGAATACCTTTGAATGGGATCTCACATGCTGCCCACGTGCAGCAGAGATTGATGTCCATGTTAAGGTAAATGAACTTCTGGTCAAATAGGAGAACTATCTTTCTGAATCAAACCTGGATAAAAATGAAACACATTTTAACTCTGAGATCTGAAAACAATAGAAACTTGATAAAAGAGAAGATCTACCAAAAAAGCAGTTTTAATAAAAGAATAATTCTGTGTGTCCGGAAAGCCACTGTGGCTCAGTAGGATAAAGCAACAAAATGCTAGCACTTTAGTATTTTCTCTCTTTTGTATTTAAATCAAATGGGTACCATGGGGAAGTATATAAAGGCTTTGGGATGGCTTGAAGGAAATAAAAAGGAGTGGAGACATTATACAATAGAATAGTATGGCTTAACAGAGCATTGACTGAAGAAAAAATGTTAATCTCTGCATACAGTGTCTGCATCTCATCTCAAGGGAGAGGAAGAGAATGTTCATAAGGCAACTGTAGATCATACATAAAAAGAAAAGCTGAAAGGGAAAATGCATTTGGAAGTGTTCTGTGGCTTCAGGATCCTGAGTGAAAATCAGATTTGACCACATACTGAGTCCACGAACTCCTAGGTGAGGAGAAAAACCATTTTAATTTTCAGGATGCAGTTGGGTTGCAAATATTAATACCCTCCCACTCCACCCCAGAGAGAGCGAGAAACGATGCAAAAGCCCTTACTTGTATGTTTATAATCTTGGCGTGAAAAGACCTAAAGTGGGTGTGGTCTTTTATTTTTGTGACACTGCAATCATCACCAAAAATGCACACTCTTTTTCCTGGTAGTGAGAAGACATCTCTGTTCATAAAGAAAGAGAATGCCTTTGTCCAAATAAGACAAGAGACTTTAAGGAGAGAATATTAAGGAATTAACATATAATGTAGATTGTGAGTTGTTTTTGTTTGAAGCCTGTGTGCCTCAAGTTTTTATTACTCCTTCCTTTCTATTTATTTAAGGAAGAATATTAAATTCAGCTATCTTCCTCACTGTCCTGTGTCCTCTCGGGATACATACTTGGCATATAGCTGTATGCTGTGCATAGTGATTTACCATTTTCTTTATACCAAATGCTTGTCTACAGTTTTAACTTGGTGGACACTTTTAAGAAGAAAATTCAGTGCTTATAGGACAAACTGTTGAAGGCAGAACCACTTACATTAATTTTCACTAGACACCCCAGCTGCAGCTCCTGCTTTTAGAGGACAAATGTGAGTAGTACTTCAGTGCACTTTACATTTACCATGTCACTAATAGTGTTCTACTGTTTGAAAGAGGGACTCAAATTTAAAGATCATATGTCTGGCCTTTTTTCCTTCAGTAAAATCTTAAAGGAACTCACCTTCCTTAGTTTTACAACACAGACCACAAAGTTGTTTTGGGAGAAGAAAATGTTTCTGAATTTTTTTTAGATTCTTACATGGCAAAGTTGAGCTTTTAAACATCTGGGGTAGGGAAAGGCACTTGTCTGTATACCTTCTGTCTTAATCAGGGTAGTGTTCTGATTAAGAGTGCTGGAGGCAGGTTGTCAGGTTTGTTTCCTGACGATAAGTATTAGCTGTGAGACTGTGGCCAAATTACTTAACCTTTCTGTGCCTAAGTTTTCTGTCTAAAAAATGTAGGATAATAGTGTCTTCCACATAATATTGTGGAATTAGAAAGTACATGGAAAATATTGAGAAAAATAGGTGGCACAAAGTGAACGCTCAATAAATAAAAAATGTTGCCATCATCTTCAACAGTTTATATACTAATCCACATAGCTGAAGAACTGCACTTGTTTTTAATTCATCAAATATTAATTGTGCAATATACAAAATATAGTTTCTGCACTTAGGTTGTTTATAACCTAGTAAACATAAATATTTATAAACAGTTAACTGTGGTGTAACTCTTGAGTGAAAGAAGCCCTATGAGAGAATTACCCCTGTGAAAATATGACTCTATAAGGGGTAATGATTTCTTCTAACTTAGAAAATTATGGAGGGTTTTTTGAAAATATTGACTTTTGAACAGAACTTCTCAACAAATCAGTAGAATTTCAGAAGGTTAATATAGAGAGAGGTAAAGGACGAGCCTGTACAGAAGACCA
Organism: Dugong dugon; assembly: GCA_030035585.1. Taxonomy (NCBI): domain Eukaryota; kingdom Metazoa; phylum Chordata; class Mammalia; order Sirenia; family Dugongidae; genus Dugong; species Dugong dugon. The sequence goes on along the minus strand of CM057469.1, from coordinate 38,145,880 downwards.
TAAACCAGCATCAGTTAAAGTACCTACCAGACATTGTGCTAAGTTGTATCTTAATTTAAAATTGTCACCCTAAATCTTTTACGGTGTTTCTGTTTACAAATGAAATTGAGGCTCAGAAAGGTTAACTGGTTTGCACAAGTTTACACAGTTAAAGAAGGACTAGAGTTGTACCTTGAACCTAGATTGGCCTGCCTCCAAAACTCACTCATTCTACTCTGCTGCCCCCAGGCTGGAGAACAGTGTGAACAAAGTCATAAATGAGAAAAGTGCAGTAAATGTTTAAGGAACTTCTAATACAGTAGTCTAAGTAGGAGAATGGAGTAGGGGCACTGTTAGGGGATGAGGCAGGAGAGGTACCAGATTGAATAGTCTTGAATGCCATACTTTAAAAAAAAAGAGTTTGGGCTTTCTTCTGTAGGCATTAGAAAGCTCCTAAAGCCCACTGTGCAGGGACATGAGATTAGCAGATGAGAGGATGTTCATAGCAGTGTGTAGAGTGCATTGTAATGAGAAAAGATTGGAAGTAGAGAATCCAGTTATTAAATAATTTATTCATTTATTTAGTATTTTTTTCTGTATTCAATCTCCTTTTAGGAAATAAGAATAACAGAAAACACTTATATGTGACATCTATCTTTTTAAAGAGGTTGAGGTTAGCCTCATGTATTACAAACATACTTCTATTTAAAGATGTTCCATTATATTTCAGAAAACAATTTTTGGACTATGTTTAAGGATACAATTATTATCTCCTACCTGCTAGCATAAAACTTAAAATCTTTTTTGGCTTTTTCCAAGAATTTTACTTAAAGTTATTTATACATGTAGATTTGAGTTTTGTCAAGGGATAGGATTAAAGAAGCAACTCTAGGTGCCTCCAGTGGTTAAGTATTACTGAAGGAATTGAGCACTGATAGAAAAACTAATCCTGTCTCTTCCTTGCATAAAGACTGCTTGCTATCCACACATAAAATCTTAACTCTGGTGTGGTAGAGTAAATTTGAATACTTACTTCAACCTACTGTTCACATCTCATAGATAAAACACGAGCTGTTTCCCAGTCACACACTTCCTCATCATTCCAAACACCATTTTCTTTCAAATTCATGGTATTTGCCATGAGCATGTCCCTTTGCATAAATTATCCTCTACCTTTTCTTCTGAGAAATTTCAACTTTTACCCTTCTATGTTCCATATGTGGTCTTTTCTATGAAGCCTTTCTCCTCTCTTCCAGGTAGAGGATCACTCCTTTCTAAACTTCCTGAGTTCTCCTTTGAACTTTATAATATAGTTCTTAAAATACAATAATATAGTTCTGTTGTGTATTTTCTGTTTAAAAGTCTGTTTTCCCTGCTGGTCTGTAATCGCCAGATCAGACATCATGTCTTATTCGTCTTCAGAACTCCAGTACCCAACACCATGCCTGGTATGTAACACGTACCCTAAGGATAAATAGATGGCTAATGATAAATGAATAAAATGGCATGAAATTAATCAACTTTATGCTGAAGGTACTGTAGTATCATGAAAGTGCTGTGATGATGGATATTTATTCTCTCAGAGAGAGCAGTTTGGAGGGTTACCTTTATCACCTTGGAGGTCAGGGAAAGCTTTCTGGAGAAGCCTAAGTTCTAAAGGCCAAGTTAGGCTTGTGCAAAGGCTTTCTATGCTACAGATTTGACCATTAGGTAGAGTTGGCTTTTGAGGTCACTGGTGGCCCTCGTGGTTCAGTGGTTAAGAGCTACGACTGCTGACCTTTTCTGCTAACCAAAAGGTTGGCAGTTCGAATCTACCAGCAGCTGCTTGGAAACCTTATGGGGGCAGTCTGCTCTGTTTTATAGGGTCACTATGAGTTAGAATTGACTCCATGGCAACGGGTTTGGTTTTGGTTTAATACCATCCAGTAACCTTTTATTAGTAAACAGTATTTTTAACTTCTTGTAATTTTTGACATTTTCAGCTACCTTCTCATTCTTAAACTCTTCTTTTAGCCTCCATGATAATATTCTAGTTTTCTTCCTACTCTTTTGATAATCTTGGGTACCTATACCTGCCTTCCTTGAACACCTCAGCTAGAAGTGACTTTCCCTCACTTAACGAATAGTCGTTTAGAAGGTGCTGTCATACACTTATGTACGTGTCTCATTTGATCATAACAACTCTGTTAGCTCAGTTTTATTAGCATCATTTTACAGTTGAGGAGACTGAAATTCAGAGAAGTTAAATAGCTTGCCCATGATAACATAGTTTGGAAATATTAGAGCTTTGAACTCAAGACTTCGTAACTCCTAAGTCTGTTTATTCCACTCTGCCACACTAGCTTGAAGTTCACAATAATGGTAGTTTAGCTGGAAAGGTTTCACACCTGATAATATTTGCCCTAGGGACAGGGGTGTTAAGAGACTCACTTTTGCCCTACTCTTTTGCACTGTTTGAATTTTTACCACACGTGTATATTACCTATTCAAGTAAACAATGAATATTGTTTTTAAAAAGAGAAAGATGTCCCAGCAGTCCTTCAAGATTGTGTGTGATTGTCCCCATTTTGCAAGAGAGGAAGCTGTGGCTCAGAGAATTTTGGTGACTTGTCCATGAGTCTCACAAAACTGCTAATTAATCATTTGAAATCCAGGCCTATCTTACCCTATCTTACTCCATGCACTATAACATAGCACACCTACCTGGCACAGAAATAACTTCCATTAGTTTTCTACATGAGGAGACTCATTCATACAGTTATAGTAGAACAGTGATTAAAAAATTTTGAGGTTATTTTTATAGATGTTCTTTCTTAAATTACTTTGTTCTAGTATGCTAAGTGATATGTTGGTATCTTTGTAAAAAGTAAGCAATGTACCTTTGAAATTTGATATTATACGTGAAGTAAAAAACACAGGCTACAAGTTGATACATGCTGTTTGATTCTGGTCTTCATATATATGCAAATTAACACATAATATACAAAGAGGAGTAAATGCACATAGATGGTTGTTCTTTCTGGGTAACGGGATATTGGGTGATTTTTTAAATTTTCTTCCTAATACTTGTTCTCAGACAAATTTGTGAAATATAGCAGAAACATAGAAAAGTATAAAATATACAGTATAAAGCAGGAGTTGGTAAACTATATAGCCTATGGGCCACATACACCGCCATCTGTTTTTGTAAATAAAGTTTTATTGGAACATAGCCACTCTAGTTTATATATTGTTTCTGACTGCTTTCCTGCTATAATGTCAGAATTGAGTGGTTGCAACAGAGACCTTATAGCTCGCAAAATCCAAAATACTTACGATCTGGCCCTTTATATATAAAGTTGGCCGTATCCTGGTTTAAAGAATAATTGCATAGCAAACACCCACATAACCACTACCCAAAGAAAAGAACAGACCATCACTAATACCCTAGTGTGCCACTCAGTCACATCCCCCTCTTTTCCACCTAGAAGAAGCTATTAATCTGAGTTTTATGATAATCCTTTTTCTTTATAAAATTGTGTGATCTCTATGATTGCTAAACAATATAGTTTTGTCTGCTTTTGAACTTTAAGTAAATGGAATCATAGTGTATACACATTCTTTAGTGACTTGCATCTTTTACTATCCATAGTTTATAATAGTATCCATGTTTTATAAACGTGTAAATCATTCTTTTCATTGATGTGTAATAGTCCATGAACATGCCACAATTTATCCATTCTTTTGTTGATGGACATTTAGGTTGTTACCAGATTTGGACCTTTGCAGTCAATGAACATTCTCAAATATGTCTCCCATGCACATGTAAGAGTTTCTTTAATGTGTTTAGCTAGAAGTAGAATTGCTAGTTTATAGGGAATACTTTAGTGGATAATACCAAATCATTTTGCCAAGTACCTTTACCACTTTAAGCTCCTCCTTGCAGAGCATATGAGAATTCTACTTGCTCCACATTGTCATCAGTTGTGATATCAGACATCACTTGATATTGTCAGATATTTTAAGTTTTGACAATCTGATAGGTATGTAATGATATTTCATTGTGGCATTAATTTGCATTTTCGTGATGAATATTGAGTTTTAACATCTTCTCATATGTTTATTGACCGTTTGAATTACCTTATTGTGAAGTGCTAGTTCTAGTTTCCTGCCCATTTGCTTTTGGGTTATCTGCCTTTTTTTTTTTTTTTTTTTAACTGATTCATAGAATTTCTTTATATATTGTGTATACTACACCTTTGTTATTTATGTGAGCTGCAGAGATCTTTTCCCAAATTATGCCACTTTATTTTATTTTAATGTAGTCAAATTTATCAGCCTTTTTTTTTTTTTTTTATTCTCGAGGAAGTCCTTCCCTGCTCTGAAGATCATAAAAATACTCAAAGGTAATCATCTAAAAGTTTTATAGTTTTCTTTTCACTTTAAAGTTTAATCTACCTGGAATTGCCTTTGTGTAAGGTATGAGGTAGAGGATCCATTCTTCTTTTTTGTCCCTAAATAGAAGCCCAGTTATTTCACCATCATTATTGAAAAGTCCATTTACTTCCCCACTGAAATGCTAATGATTTCATATACCAAGTGCCTATACGTGTATAGATCGGGTTTTGGCCTCTCTAATCTGTTCCATTGGTCTGTTTTTCCTTCCCTGTAAAATTACCCTTACAATAGCTCTGTAATTGCTTTCTGGCAGAGCAAATCTTTCAACCTTGTTCTTCTTTCAGAGTGATTTGACTATTATTGGCCCTTTGCATTTCCATATAAATTTTAGAATCAGATTGTCGGGTTCCAGCAAAAAGGGATAGAAAAAAAAATCTTTTTAGGACTTCATTTGGAATTGCATTGACTATATATAGATCATGTTGGAGAGAATTGACATTGGGTCAATTTAGTAATCTGATCGATGAATATGGTTCATCTTTTCATTTTTTTAAAGATGTTTCTTAAATGTGTCACCATAAAATTTTATAATTTTATCCATAGAAGTAAATCATTCATTGGATTTATTACTGCATGTTATTATTTCATTGTATTTATTACTAAGTATTTGATTTTTATGCTTTTATAAATCTTTTTAAAAATTTCATTTTCTGATTGTTGATATTTATAAATACAGTTGATATTTTTATGTAGTGATATTTCAATCCAGCAGTCTTGCTAAACTCTTATTAATTTTAATTGTTGATTTCTACATTATTTGAATTTTTTATGCACACAATAATATGATCCACAAATAGTGAAAGTTTAATGTCTACCTTTCTAATTCTTGCACCTTTTAAATTTTATTCATCTTCCCCTATCCTGATGACCAGGACCTTTAGTATAATGTTAAAAAGAAGTGATGATATCTGGCATTCTTACCTTGTTCCTCACGAAAGCTAAAGCTTTGAATATGTTGCTGTTAAGTATGACATCTACTGTAGGATTTTTATAGATACCCTTACTAGGAAATTTTCTCATTCTCAGCTTACTGAGAGTTCTTATCATAAATGAATACTGAAGTCTATGTTGCTTTCTTTTGTATTTATTGAAGATAATGTAATAGTTAACTTTTAAATATTGATAGTAGATAAAATTAATTGGTTTTTTCCTAATTGCAAGGAGTTAGCCGAACTGCAAAGTCTGAGGACAGAGTCTCCGTACAGACTGCCTTCACTTCTGACACCAATTGCAAGTTTGGGGAAAAGCGGTTCCTAAAACCACCCTCAGGTTCAGTAATTTGCTAGAAGCATTCACAGAACTCACTGGAAGCTATTAAACTCATGGTTTATTACAGGGAAAGGATGCAGGTTAAATTTAGCCAAAGGAAGAGACACATTAGGCAGAGTCTGGGAGGGGTCCAAATGAGTTGCTTCTGGTCATCCTCTCCCTATGGAGTCATGGATGACATTCCCTACATCCTTGGTTGGCAAACCTCTGTACATACTGTCACACACCATGCCAGTATGTACAGAGGTTTGCCAACCATGAAGCTCACCTGAGCTTTTGATGTCCAGAGATCTTATTGAGGCTTGATCACATACTGCCCATATGGCTCCAGCCCCTCCCAGAGATTGGGCTAATACATTTAGTCATCACTTCCTGCAGAAGTCAGAGCTGATACTGTGTGGCCCAAAGCCCCCATCATAAATCACATTGTTAGACTGACCTGTGCTGAAGGCTCTCAGGCAAACAAAGATACTCCTGTCAGACAGGACATTCCAGGGGAAGTGGAGGGGGAAAGATGTTTATCATGGTGAAGTAGCAAGGCTTACACATAAAACATTATTTTATACTGAACTGAGGAAAGGGGGCAACAAAAATATTTACCTTTCTCTTTGATAATTAAGTGCTGTATTTTTTTAAAACAAAAAAAGTTTAGCTTCGTAACTAAAAATGCCCCTCCATTGTGTCGAATGGCTACAAAGATCTTCTAAATAGATATAAAGGGCTTATATATTATGTTGAGAACTCAGAAAATGTTTAAATCATGAATAATGATTTATGATGGTCGGTATTGGATTTAAGGTGAACTTTTATGCCTGTGTGTTTTATCTCTTTAATATCGATGTTATGGAAGTATAATATACATAAATGTAAAACACATTTTAAGTGCATTGGTTCAGTGTGAATTCTGACAAATGTATACACCAGTGTAACTATCACCCCAACTCAGATAGAAAACGTTTCTATCACCCAAAAGTTTCCTCATGTCGCTTTGTAGTCAGTATCCTCTGCCCCTACTCCAGGGTACTAACGATCTGCTTTCTGTCACCATAGATTAGTTTTGCCTGTTCTAGAATTTCATATAATAGAAATCATACAATATGTGCTTTCTTGTGTCTTGCTGCTTTTGTTCAGCCTAGCATTTTTGAAATTCATCCATGTTATTGCATATATCTGTAGTTTTTTATTGCTGAGTTGTATTCCATTGTATCATTATAGCACAATTTATCCATCCAGTTACCAATTTTTGACATTAAGTTTCTTTTCAGTTTTGAACTATCATGAATAAACTTGCTACAAACATTTATAAACAAGTATTTGTGTGAATATATGTTATCATTTCTCTTGGATAAATTTCACCTAGGAGTAGAATGCCTAGATCTCAGGGTTGGGATGTGTTTAACTATGTAAGAAACTGCCAAATATTTTTTCCAAAATGGTTATATTATTTTACACTCCTGCCAGCATTCTAGAAGTCCCTGGGTGGCACACACAGTTAAGTGCTTGACTCCTAGCTGAAAGGTTGATGGTTTGAACCCACCCAGAGAAGCCTTGGAAGACAGGCCTGGAGATCTGCTTCCAAAAGGTCCCAGCCTTGAAAATCTTATGGAACAGTCCTACTCTGCATACAGGGGGTATCCATGAGTCAGAATCAATTCAATGGTAACTAACAACGACAACAGCCATCATCCTAAGATTGTTCCACTTGTTCCATATCCTTACTAACACTTGATATTGTCAGTCTTTTTAAGTTTAGCTGTCCTAGGTGGTGTGAGTGGTATTTTTAAATTTTGATGAAGTCCAATTTATCAGGTTTTTTTCTTTTATAGTTCATGCTTTCTGTGTTATAAGAAATCTTAGCCTACCTCAAGATCACAAAGATTTTCTCCTGTTCTTCTTTCAAAGAAATTTTATGGTTTTAGCTTTTACATTTATATCTTTGATCCATTTTGAGTTAATTTTTGAGTAATGTGATGTAAGGATAGAGGTGTGTGTGTATATATATATATACACACACACACACACCTCTCCAGTTGTTTCAGTGCCATCTTTAAAAATACTGTCCTCCTACTATCCAACTTTTTAAAAATTAGTGGATCATGTATGGATCTATATGTGAGCTTCCTATTCTGTTATTGTTTTATATGTCTATCCATATAATACCACACTCTCTTGTTACTGAACTTTTATAGTAGGTCTTCAAATCATGTAGTGTAAGTCCTCCAGTTTTGTTTTTCTATTTCAAAATTGTTTTGACTATTCTAATTCCTTTATGTTTCCATTTAAATTTCAGAATTAACCTGTCAATTTATAGTAAAAAGTCTGCTGGGATTTTGTTTGGGATTGTGTTTAGTCAATAAGTAATTTAGGGAAGAACTGACATCTTAACCATTTTGAGTCTTACGGTCCATGAACATGGTATACCTGTCTATTTAGGTGTTCTGTATTTATCTCTCAGCATTGTTTTATAATTTTCAGTGTCCAGGTCTTAAACATATATTTTAAGTTTGTCCCAAAACATTTCATGTTTTTTGATGTGATCATAAATTATACTTTTAAAACCGCAGTTTGATAATTATTCATGGTGTATTTATAGAAATAAATTGATTTTGGTGTAGTAACCATTGTATCTTGCAACCTTGCTGAATTTTATTAGTTGTAGTAGCTTTTTGAAGATTTATTAGGAATTTTACATAGGCAATCATGTTATTTGTGAATAAAGACATTTTACTTCCTCCTTCTGATCTGTATGCTGTTTCTTCCTTTTTTTCTTTTTTGACTTTTTGCACTGGGTAGGATCTTTAACACAGTGTTGAATAGAAGTGGTGAGAGCAAGCGTCATTGCCTTGTCCCTGATCTGAGGGAAAAAGGGTTCAACATTTCACCATTAATTATAATGATGGAAATTTTTCATAGGTATTTCTTATTACCTTGAGGAAGTTTCCTTCTATTTTTAGCTGCCTAAGAGTTTTTATCATGAATGGATATTGAATTTTGTTAAATGCATATTCTGTGTCATTTGTGATCATGTGGTTTTTCTCTTATTCTGTTGATATATATATGGCTCGGTTTAGTTACTGGTATTTTGTTAAAGGTTTTTGCATCTGTTTATAAAGGCAATTGGTCTGTAATTTTCTTTGTTAATAATGTTTTTCTCTGGATTTTTTTGACTCATTTTAAATGAGTTTTGAAATGCTTCTTCCACTTCTGTTTTCTGGCTTTCTATTTCTTTTGTCATATTTGGGGGTTACATCTTTCATAGAATGTATTTCATTTTAGTTGTCAATTTTATTGTCATAAAGTTGTTCATAATAATCCCTTATTATCCTTTTAAATACCCCTTTATTCATTTCCAGTTGTTAACTAACATTTTGTCTTTTTGTTAGTCTACATAGAGATTAATCAGTTTTACTGATTTTTTTTTTTAAAAGAACTAGCTTTTGGTTTTAATCATTTTTATCTGTTCTTTTATTGATTTCTGCTCTTTTTTTACTATCACCTTTGTACTTATGTTGCATGTAATTTGCTCTTTTTTTCCTGGGTTCTTAAGGTGGAAGTCATTGATGTTAATGCACAATCATCATAATGCATTACTGATGTTAAACTTATCTATTTTACTATGATAAGCATTTAAAGCTGTAAGTTTTCATCAAGAACTGTTTTAGCTGTATTATACAAGTATTGATATATTGTATTTTAATATCTTTTAGTTCCAAATAATCTTTCATTTCCCTAGTGAATTCTTATTTGACCCCAGGGTTATTTAAAAGTGTATTTTTAAATTTCCAAATATTTGGGAAGTGTTTTTCAGATAGCTTTTTGTTATTGCTTTCTACTTTAATTCTGTTTGGTCACAGAGCATATTTGGTGTAATTTCAGTCCTTTAAATTTATTGAGATTTGTTTTATAGTCTCATACGTGGTCTGTCTGAATATTTCGCATACAGTTGAAAATAATGTGTATTTTGCCATTTAAGTAAAATGTTCTGTAAATATTAATTAGCTCAATTTGGTTTTGATAGTTTTATTCAAGTCTTTTATATCTTTTTTGATTTTCTGTCTACTTACTCTTTGAATTATTGAGAGACGACTGTTGAAATATCCAACCATAAATGTGGATTTATCTATTGTTCCACTTAGTTCTGTCAGTTTTTGCTTAATGTATTTTGAAGCTCTATTATTAAATATGCATGCATAGGATTTTTTTTAACAAGTTTACCCTTATTTAATTATGAAATGTTCCTCTTTATCCTTGATCATGTTCCTTTTCCTGAAGCTTTTTCTGTTATTAGTATAGCCAGCCGTTCCAGCTTTCTTGCAATTAATGTTTGCATGGTATATCTTTTTCCAGCCTTTTACTTTTTGTCTGTGTTTTTTTATATTTAAAGTGTGTTTCTTATGAACAGCATGTAGTTGAGTCTACATTTTTTATCCTATCTTATAATCTCTGGCTTTTAATTGTAATATTTAGGCCATTTACATTTAATTATGGTTGAGTTTAAGTCTATCATTCTTGCTATTTGTTTTCTGTTTGTCATTTTTTATGTGTTCTCATATTTCTCATTTCCATTCTTTTTTTATTATTTTTAGAATTCATTTTATTTCCTTTACTAGTTTGTTAGCTATACCTGTTTTATTTTTTATTGGTTTCTCTAAGGTTTATAATACTCATGCTTAGCTTATCACAGTCCGTCTTTAAGTTTTATTATATCACTACATATAATGTAAGAACCTTGCAACAATATACTTCTATTTTTCCCTTTTATCCTTTGCGCTTTTGTTGTCATATATTTCACTTTTATTTATGTTATAATCGCCATGATGTATTCTTATTTTTGCTTTAAATAGGCAGTTATCTGTTAAAAAATTAAAAAATAAGAAAGCAGATATTTACCATTTCCAGTTCTCTTCGTTCTTTTGTCTAGATCTGAGTTTTCATGTGGCATAGTTTTGCATCAGCCTGAAGAGCCTCCTTTAACATTGTTTCCAATGGCAAGTCTTAGAACTTGTTTCTCTGTATGTAATGCCTTTTTTCTTCTCTGGCTACTTCTAAGATGTTTTTCTTTATTACTGGCTTTCAACAGATTGTGTCTTGTTAGGGTATTGTGTTTTGTTTGTTTATCTTGTGTTTTTTGTTTTTTGTCCTTGGGAGTTTTTAAGCTTCATAGATTTGTGGGTTTATAGTTTTGAAATTTGAGAAAATTTTAGCCTTAGGTCTTTATATTTGTTTTTCTGCCCTTCTCCTCTATTTAGAATTCCAGTCATACATACGTGAGATCACACATTGTCCTACAGGTCACTAAAATTCTCATTTTTCTCCCCCAGCCTTTTTCCCTTCTTTACTTCAGTTTGAATTCTTCCCTGTCTTGTCGAATTTACTCATGTTTTCTTCTCCACTGTCTCATCCACTATTAAGCCCATCCAATGGATTTTTCATTTCAGATACTATACTTTTAAGGTGGAGAAGTTTCATTTGGTTCTTTTATGTCTTCCTTTTTTTCTCTCATTAAGTTCATTGTTTCTTTTAAATCCTTGAACGTAATTAGAATACCTCCTCTAAAAGTCTTTGTTTGCTATTTCTGTTATTTTTGTCATTTCTGGGTCTGTTTATATTTACTGATTCTTCCCCCCGCCCCCACCTGGTTAGAGGTCACATGCTTTGCCTCTTGAATCCTGTACACTGTGAAGGCTTCACTGTTGAATGTCTAGATTGTGTTGAATTCTTTTAAGACTGTTCAAGTTTGTTTTGGCAAAAAGTTAAGTTTTACAGATAAACTAGATTCTTCTGATACTTTCTTTTAAGCTTTATTAATTGTGAATCCAAAGTAACAGTCCTCAATATTTTTCTGTAAAAAACTAGGTAGCAAATATTTTAGGCTTTGTAGGCTATATGGTCTCTGTTGCAGCTCCTCAATTCTACCAGTGCAATGCAAAAGCAACCATAGACAGTATGTAAGCAAATGACCATGGCTATGTTCCCATACAGCTTAAATCCAAAATACAAGCAGTAGGCCAGATTTGGCCCATAGGCCATAGTTTTCCAACCTCTAGTCTAAAGAGTCATTTACTTTAAGACTAGTTTAGCCTTACTAAGGTATGATCTTCTGGGGACTCTATTATATGCCCCAAATGTTCAGTGAGGTCTCTTCACTCTGGTTAAAACTCAAATATTTCTTAGCTCTTTGTGAACTCTGGGATTTGATAATCTTACAGGTTCTCAATAATTGTGTTTTCCCCATTCTTATTTGCACAGCCTTGAGTAGTTTTACCCTATCCGTGAGCAGCTTATTATTCAGACATAGACTGAAGGGGACCGCTCTGCACATTTCCGGAACTTCATGTAGTTTTTTCCTCTGTGTTACTTTGCCCTGCAAATTCTAGCTATACTGCAGGTACCCTGAGCTTCAGTTTCTCTCCTCAACTCAGTGAATCTGCTGTGTTCTGTTTAGATTCCTCTATACTTTGTTTGAATTCCTCTTCCCAACTCTGTGGTCCAGAAATTGTCTCTGAGCAGAAAGGCAGGGCAGGGCAGTTCTAAGAATTATCTCATTTGTTTCCCTTCTGTTAGGGATTACAGTCCTGTACTGTCTGTTGTCCAGTGATGTTTTATATATTGTTCAGTTTTCTGTTTGTTTATAGTAGAAGAGCAAGTCTAGTACCATTTACTCTGCCATGGCCAGAAATGGAAGCTGTTTGTTTTTTATATATGCTTACACCTATAGTAAGGTTAATTGCATTTAAAATCAACTACACATGTCTAGAAATAAATCCTCCAGTTACAGAGTAAGCAAGTAATTATTACTTCTTGCTCACAATTTTAAAGCATTATATATTTAAAAAAAAAAAAAAAGTTGCCAAGTTGATTCCTACTCCTGGTGACCCTATGTGTGTCAGAATAGAACTGTGCTCCATACTGTTTTTAAGACTGTGACCTTTTAGAAGGAGATCGCCAGGCCTTTCATCCAGGGTACCTGGGTAGATTTCATCTGGATAGATTTGAACCGCCAACCTTTTGGTTAATACTTGAGTGCTTAACTGTTTCTGCCACTTCATATTACGTATAATGACTCTTATATCAGCAAACTAATAAAGAGAAAAATGTTGCAGCAGATGCCACTATTTTGTTTTAGTATAAGTTAGTATAGTATCACTGGCTTAATAAGTGATACTGTATGTTGTGTATGTGTCTTCTATTTTTGTAAGAGACTTGCCGTTAATTTTTCCACTGTTTTTTCTTAATCTTTTCAAATTAAGAACAAAACAGTGTATAAGCTATTCGCTTAGCCTGGAGGAGAGTTGTACAGCAAAATCCAGTTTCCAAGAAAGAGGGAGAAAATAATGAGAATTACTGATCGGCATTTTCATTTTATTTAGCAAGTAAAAATAACCCATTGAGCCAAAACCTATTTACATTAGGATTCTGGCAGACTACAGCTATAGCTAGGAATTACCAGTCATTCAAAATGCAAACAAGAATCATTCAAAACCTACAGTAATAACCTTGTACATATCATTTCCAGATCGCTATGCTAGAAGTAAAATATCTGTTTTTTTCCTTTTGCATGCAAAAATTAATATATCTTAAGCTAATATCTGGCCGTCTAAAAGATGATTTAATCCTAAATCATTTTTTTGTAAGTATATGATCTTTGATAGGAGGAAGAACAATGTGAAGCTTTTTTTTTTTTTCCTGTTGTTTGTTGCTTTGAATAGTTTGAGTGTTTCTGAGAATTCTGAGGACATATTGTCAACCGTGTGTAAGTCCCAAAAGACAACTAGATCCAGACATTTGCTTCATGTGGTGGCTTGTTTATAAATGGGGCTATCTGTCTTCATAGGAAAAGGTGTTAACAGTTAATCACAGTCTGGTGGCATCTGATACCAACCATTAAGGCCACAGTAGGCTAGAAGTTACAAAAAGACAGTGTTTATTCATGCTAGATAGTTAACCAGATATTTTTTCTGCTTTGATTTAGTGTGGTAATCCTACAGACTTCAAACCCTCTAGTGTGATGATCTAGGTAGATTTGTTTATATGGAGCCTAAACGTTCAACATTACCATGTTGCAACAATGCTGTATTTTAAAGGTTTCCAGTTCCAACTCAGGCCTAGATTTTCTTAAAAGTGTCATACCATCTGATAATATACCATATTTTTCTAAGCTTTTTTCCCACCAGGAATCAGAAGGTTAAATTATGTAAGTCATAATTTCTATAGCTGGCAGAAGTCCCTCCTCTCCACCCCCGGAGTGAGTCTTCATCTCCACCAGGTTTTTCTCCCTTCCTTCTTTATGTTTAAAAGATGACTAGAATGACTTTGAACTATGGTGTTCATGAAGAATATTGAATATACCATAGACTGCCAAAAGAATGAACAAATCTGTCTTGGAAGAAGTACAGCCAGAATGCTCTTTGGATGCAAGGATGACAAGACTTCATCTCACATACTTTGAACATGTTATCAGGGAGGATCAGTCACTGGAGAAGGACATCATGCTTGGTAAAGCAGAAGGTCAGCAAAAAAGAGGAAGACCCTCAACGAGATGGATTGGCACAGTGGCTGCAACAATGGCTCAAGCATAACAACGATCATGAGGATGGCGCAGGACCGGGCAGTGTTTTGTTCTCTTTACATAGGGTCACTATGAGTTGGAACAGACTTGACAGCACCTAACAAAAACAACAGAACCATAATGGCAGAAAGAGATGGAAAACTTTGGGCAATAAATTTTTCATTGTCTTAACACTTTATGTTCCCATAGCAGAGAGTAATTCTTGATTCCCACAGCATTTAGTGATAGTGGCTCCTGGCAGTAGCTTTCTTAGAGATTGGAGTATTTCCTCAAACAGCAATTAGATTGATCAGTGATATTTTCAGCTTCATTTTAGGACAGTGTTCACAGGAGAATAATTTTTGTGTCCTCTAGTAGCAGTTTTGATACCACACACCTTTTCTAAAGAGCTACGGTATTTTTATGTGGATAACACAGGCCTTCTAGGTTTGTTTGCCAAGCACGTCCTCCCTCCATGAGGTATAGTCGTAAGAATGCCATGCTAATTTTTTACAGCAACATGTAAAAAACACTGGCACAGCAGCGCTTATGAAAATACCTCATGGGCGGAGAGTACAGTTGGCAAACAAATGTAGAAGGCACTTGTCATTTGCATAAAAATACAGTAGCTTAAAATTCTTGCTAGAAAGAAATCCATATTGCATCACACAGTGCCTCTTTTTGCTGTTTTCTGAGGAGTTCTGCCTCTTTACCCACTCAGGGTAAGTTATCTTACTCCATAAGGATACCCATCGCCAACTCCAAGCACTTTCTCAACTCAGGTAACTAAAGAGTATATAAATCTGAAATTGATCTTCCTGCTATCCTCACCCCGACCTTCCACACAATATGGAAGCACTGATTCTGTGCACATCAAGTCCCAAAAGTAGCCCATAACTTGCCAAAGTGGATATTTAAATTCACACTAATAATGAATACTATATTACCTGGCTTCCTGATTGTAAGAGCATATGTACTGATTTAAGGGAAAAAGATCAACAATTCCCATGCTCACGTGCGGGGTGGAGCCGGGGGTACATACCTGTATTCCTTCTTGATACAACTGTGACCTGTGCTGCTGTCGCCACTGATTACCTGAGGAATATTTTGATCCCCTAGACAATTTAGGAATAGTGGAAGAAATTATTTATTTCTTCTTACATCAGTACTAACAAGATGAGCATTTTTTTAAAACATGACTTTATTAGAAATCAAAGGGAAAATTAAAAAATAGAATATATGAATTTGAAAACCAGAGATTCCTTATGTCAAGGTTACTACAGTTTAGCTTAACTTGGCTGTAGTAACTTGTCGAGCACACAGGCCAGGAGTTTTCTTTCTTTTTTTGTTATGAAGCCTGAAAGATATTCAGGCTGATCCTATCCTTCATCGAGGTTTGGCCACTTTGTTTCTCGGAGCTATCATTTGGACTTGGTCTCTCCATCAGTCATGTTGCCTCTGTGGCAGTTTTGAGCCTATTCACCTTCTCTTAGTTGCCTACCCTGGGAAGCAAAAGACGTATATACTTCCGACCTCCAGAGCCCTATTAGACCCCGTTTCCAACAGGAGACATGTCCCAATTCTTCCTACTTTCTGAGATTCTCTGGTGCACTCATTCTTGTCCATTCCTTTTCCCACCCTCACTACTCTACAGAGAAATAGTTTTTTCCTAAGTCTTAAAATATAAAAAATACTTTACACACACATTCTTTTTCAAATAATCACCAAGGTTATTAAAAATGCAAATGCTGAGTGAGAGAAAAATTAAAGAGAAAGCTTTCCCTTTCCCAGGTGAGTTTTCCCATTCTCTTGTTTTTCTAATACCAATTGGCTATCCATAGAGATTTGTGCCAAAGATATTGGCCGCATTTCCATCTATTAATGGTGTTTTTATGGAAGAAAATGAATGAAGAAGGAGTTTTCTGGGGAAAGGATTGCTCACTTTGCTTTTCTCGAGTTATTTTTATTTGTGTTTTATTTCAGTCTTTATTTCTCTTGTCTTTCCTTCTATTGGCAATCTGTTTCCCCCCTCCTCCCTTTTTCTCTTTACACTTGAAAGTTTCCTACTCTGCTTCCAACTATGTATTTTTTTAATTAAAACTTAATCCTCAACATATGGGGGTTTTGCTTTCAAAAGTCATAGCTAAAAACATGTTAAAAGTTGGTTTTCCATTTTAGATTCTATTGGTGTTTTAGGGTGAAGTGAAGAAAGAAGGATGACGAAGATGTTCTTCTGTTGGACTGCCCTCCAGAAAATCTTTCTCTATAGTTTAAAAGTTCTTGTTCTTTTCTAGGAGTCCAATGTGCTGATTGCTGCTAACAGTCAGGGTACAATTAAGGTAAGTTGTTTCGTGCATCTCCATTTTAAACTCAGGTCCATTTTTAGACTATAACAGGATCATGGACATTTACAGTTGTGCTAATAAGCCTTAGAAATCATTCCAAATTATGGGTCTCTGTTTCCTTGGAAATGGTTTGATTGAAAGGAAGAAGAATAGGTAGCTTACAGCTGTGGAGAAGATGATAGTATCTGTTAGAAGGTTGTATGGATGCTGAATGAAATGATAGATGGTCAGACTGAAAAACAGGTAAAGACTATTGAGTATTTACCGTGGGCCAAGCACTGTTAAGCCTCTGCTAGGCCAGTGCAGTTACCTCCCAGTGCATTCACTGGACAAGGTCCAAGATAGAGCAGGAGATGCTTAGACAATCACCAGATTTAGCATAGTGGTTAAGAGCTGTGGCTGCTAACCAAAAGGTCAGCAGTTTGAATCTACCAGGTGCTCCTTGGAAACCCTATGGGGCAGTTCTACTCTGTCCTATAGGGTCCCTATGAGTCGGAATCGACTCGATGGCAATGGGTTTGTTTGGTTTTTTTTGTTTTTTTTTTTTTTTGGTACTTTCATTTGAGCAGTGGTTAAGAGCTCAGCTGCTAAGCAAAAGGTCAGCAGTTCAAATCCAACAGCCGCTTCTTAGAAACCCTATGGGACAGTTCTACTCTGTCCTGTAGGGTTGCTATGAGTTGGAATCAACTCGACGGCAGTGAGTTTGATGTTTCTTTGTTTTATTCCTATTTTACTCTTCTCTCCTTCGTCTTTCTCTTCCTTCTCTTTCCTGACAAATGGATTTTTTCCTTAGTTGCCCAAACTTTTTTTAAGTATTTAATATTGTAGGGTTCAATTGAAAATTGATTGATTGTGTGATCATGCCATTATTATATTCTGAAAACATGACTATCCCTTGGCATACAGTCTCAGTCACAAATTCATACATAATTTTCCACGTAATTTTTTTTGTAGTCAGAACCTCAAGGAAGTAAAGTTTTTTTTTTTTTTATAAATATACCGTTGGATATTTAACAATTGAACAAATAAATCCTTAGCTAAGCAGTGGAGTTTCTAAACAAAACACCATTTGGAGTAGATTTATAGTACATTGGTTCGACTAGCACTTAACTTATTCTGAGGGTACTTGTTCTTTTCACCTATTCTCTGCTGATATGAAAGTATCAGGAAGTCTTTTTTATTCATTTTTTTCCCCTGCCACTTGGCAATCATTTTGACCTGACTTCCTTCATCCCTTACTCCTTCGAAAGAGGAGAATGACCCAGCACCAAAGGAGCAAATCCAAGCCTAACACATTGTGCTATGGAGATGAAATAAACTCAAAGAAAAGAACTACACTGTTAGTTGTTTAAATTAATTTACATGATAGCCTCCTTTTTTATGCAGTTAGTTTCTTTGTTTGGAAAGTCCTATTAGAGAACCATGGACAGCGTAAATGAGAGCCAGACTTTTAAATTGATCAATGTTTTTATGTTCTGGAAGCCTCAAGGAAGATGATAGAAAGGTCTTGGAATCTCAGTTTTAAGTAGCTTTCTATAGTCTCTGAGTCTCTATCTTATTCTCTTGGCAAGGCATGTATTAGAAAAATGCACCTTATTCTTCAAATTTTGCCTCTGAGGCTGTTGGGGTTGCTAGCGTTTCTGCAGGAGTGCAAAACTACATATGTACTTGTAAATTCTGACTGACAAATCTTAAGATTTTGTTCAGTAGCATTGGCCTCTACATTGGCCTGCTTGCCAAATATAAAGACAAAAGATATATGGAAGTACAGGGGTAAGTCAAGCCTTAGCAGAGCAGGAGAGGAAAGTTTTGCACCTTTAGATCTAAACGGAGAATTTGCAGCCTCTGTCTAACATTCATTTTTGACAGTGTTTTTGTAATTGTCGTTATATGTTCTCAATATGCCTTCTCAGCTACATCTTTTTCTGTATTATTGTTTTTTCTTAGTCCCATTTTTAGTTTTAGCAATATCATAACTTCCTTATGTGATTAGTTACTACTTTAAAAACTAGCAAAACATTATGACACCAGATGATTGACTAGAAAATGGATTAAGCAGTAGGAAAAGACAAGATTTTAGGGCCCACAGACCTTGATCACTATAAACAGTGGTTCTCAGTAGAAGAAATAGATTAAAATCCTAAACAATAATGCTTAAAATTTTCTTGAGAATGCCAACATATATTTTAAAAATGTTACACCCAGCATCAGCCAGTTTATTTATCCATATGTTTTATGTAATGTGCCTGGAAGGCTCCCTAGTTAACTGTGGAGATAACTAATCTGAAAGAATTCACGCAACCATTAAATTGAAGGTAAGAAAGGATTAACATCCTGTTCCTTCAAATTTGTTGGCATTTTACCCGTTAGGAAAAGTTTTCTTAATTTGGTTCTCTGTTGATAAATATAGTGAAGATTCATTAAACTCTTTCTGTATTTTAAAACAATTTTATTAAGCTGACCCTCCCCCCCCTTTTTTTTTTCCAATTAGGTGCTGGAGTTGGTATGAAGGGTTTACTCAAGTCAGATTGTACTTGATCCTGCTGAAATACATCTGCAGCTGACAATGAGAGAATGTGATGTCTCTTCCCCAAAGTCATCATGGGTTTTGGTTTTGTTTTGAGTATTTTTTTCTTTTTCTTTTTTTCTGCCTTTATGATCTTTGGAACATTGGGACTACCCAGTGAACTCTCCGCCATCAATGTAACTCCATGGACTTTGCTGCTGTTGGTGGTGTGGTTATCTAATTTTTGTGATAGGGAAACAAATTCTTTTGAATAAAAATAACAAAAAAATAATAAAAGTTTATTGAGCCACAGCTGAGCTGGGAAAGTTTTTGTCAAATGTGGTGAAAGATATTCTTTTCAAGAAATAGCACCCATAAGCTATAGAGTAATATACCAGTGAATAATTTGTAAAGTCCATTGTTTCCCAAACTCCTTGGAATTATGAATATCCACATAAAATATAAAGTATATGAATTCCTTCCAGTGAATTTAATGTTTAAGGAAGATAGAAAGATAAATAACTTTACCTTAAGATTTCCTTTCTTCAGTCTCTGAACAGATTTCTATCATCACCAAGTACCGTATTCCCTAGTCTCTCTGGATCTGGCCAAAGATCTAAAATTTTGACCTGTTGAGACCACATTCAGACAGAAGAAGAATTAATTTCAGTCTCTGTGACAGCCAGCTCTATCTTTGCCTTTGAAATGTCACATGTACATACCACAAATCCTAAATGTAGACCAAACCAGCTTATAAAAATCATGCCTGTCTAGTAGTCATAGCTCTTATTGCCTTCTGGGCTGAATGATGGCTTAGAGCGGGGGTCAGCAAACTTTGTAAAGGGCCTTATAGTAAATACTTCAGGCTTTGTAGGCCTTATGGTCTCTGCTGCAAAGTCTCTGCCCTGTTGAAAACTACAAATAGCCATGACTGTGAAATAGGCAGAGGGGTTTGATTTGGTCCACAGACTACAGTATGCCAACTCTTGACTTAGAGGAAAAGAGTTTGAAGTCCTATTAAGTCCTATTACCCAGATTTCCAAGCCATACAGTCTCTTAGACTGTCTAGTTAATTGTATAAATCATTTTCAAGTTGTAAAAGGAAGGAAGCTAGTAGTCAGAAGAGAGCAACAGGTCAAGCAAAAGTCACATTAAGAACTATTTTTAAACATCTGAATACTTTATAGCAAAAGATATAAACAGAATTATACTCACCACATAATTTATAAAAGTAAATACTTAGAAAAGCTTGGCTTAAGTAAAAATATGAAAGATGAGGGTAATTAGAATATCCCAGTGTGTCCTTTTACTCAAAATTATTGAAACCTACTACATTTTTTTATCTGAAACCCTTGAGGCCAAATGTTTTGGAATTTAGAACTTTCCAAATTTTAGAAAAGTGATAGAGTACAAGCAAAGCTAGTTATCATTGAGTCGATTCTGACTCATGGCAACCCCATGTGTTGCAGAGTAGAACTGTTCTATAGGGTTTTCAAGGTCGTGGCTTTTTGGAAGCAAGTTGCCAGGTCTTTTTTTTTTTTGAGGCATCTGTGGATGGATTTGGACCCTCAGCCTGTCAGTAGTCAAGTGGTTAACTGTTTGCTCTACCCAGGGACGTGTACCATATGTTTATGCAAATAACGCACGTTATACATTTTTTTGCCAAACATGTCCCCCCACCCAAGGTAGTTTTGTAAGTGCACTATGCTATGTTGCTGTAAAACATGTATGTATATAGCATAGCATGCTTACAAACATACTTCACGGGGGGGGCATGGTTGGCCAAAAAAAGTATAATGTGCATTATTTGTGTAAAAAATACAGTACTATATATTATGTTACATCCTCCAGCAGAGTCTAGAGCAGTACTCCATTGTCAAACACATTAATAATTCTGCAGCAAAAGTACGAGTGTTCACATTATACAGGATTAATCAAGGTTAAAAATAGTTTTGTATCAGTTTAAGTCTGGTTTTGCCTTAAACTTAAGGGAAGATTTTTAGTTTTTAGAGCTTCAGGAGAATTACAGCTCACTAACTTCTGCGAGTTAAGAACACAATGAATTTTAGGGCTCAATTCTGAAAGAAAAAGCTAATATCATTCAAAAGTTACACCTGTCACCAAACAGAACAATGTTATTCGGCCTTATTTTCAAGATAAAGGAATAAACTTTTGCAAAGATGTAAAAATATGTATATATATTCCAATATAAATTCTTCACTTGAGCTAATAGGCAGGTATATCCAGAAAATCATCAAAACAAAGCAAAGAGTTAATGCCTCTCTTAATGCAATTAAATAGAAGCAGATTATTATGGCTTTTTATTTGGTCTGAATTTTTTTTTTAATGTTTTCTTTCAAAATTTAGACACTGTGGGAGTTTTGCGTGTTAATTTCCATACGTTTGTTGTTAGTTGCTGTTGAGTCCATATGTTTAGACAGATACAGTAAAGTACCTTTTGTTATCAAATGGAGTCAGTTTTTAACAGGTAATTTTAAGAAGGCAGTGCTTCATTTAAATTTGTTTTCTAAATTTTGAGAAATCATTTTTAAATATGAGTTAATCTCTACAGGGTGTCAAGATCTAACTACATTATTCCTTGTAAAAGTAACAATATTTGAATAATGCTTAAGGATAATGTATACTTTAACAACAGAAAGCTTCTTTCTCAAGAAGAATGTATGTTTTCAGGTTACAGTAGATTTATAGGAGTTTCTCAGACTTCCTGCCTTTGTTCTCAGGCAAACAACTGGATAAGAAACGTTAGTGACTGAAGAACTTTATGAAGTTCCTGTAAGAAGTCTGAGCTACTAGATACTAGACATCAGAAAGCTCATGAGACTAAGCTACAGCTTCAGAAAAATGAGCATGACTGGACTATTAGTAGGCAAGGAAAAGTTGGGATGAGTTTGAAGAGTAAAGGAGCCAAATATCTGGAGCCTTCTAGGGCATGGTTGAGAATTTAAATTTTGTTATAAAGCAGTTAAAAGGAAAGACGTGATCTGATTTTTGGTGAATGGATAGATGGGGGGCAAGAGGGCAGTTAGGTGATCAGGGAAGAGTTAATGGCAGTTTGGAGTGGAGTAGCATGATCCAACCTCAAAATCAGTTGCAGCTAATAGAGTTTACCGCAGTCTTAATTCCTGTCTCTTGAAAGATTCCTGATTAATTTTTAAGTCATTGTCTCATGATAAGTTGTGACAACAAAGACTATAACTTAAATTTATTTCTTCAGTAGTTATGCAATCTTCAGCCAGCAGTAAGTCCCTTGGGAACCTGATGACCAATATGTTGGTGACCTATTTTGGGACACCACTTCTCTAAGTCAAGCAGACCTAGAAGTTATCTAGTTTTCATCCTAAATATAAGGGTAATCAGTCATTCTCAATGTAATTATGCAAATATAACTGGAATTGATAATCAGGAAAACTCTTGGTTAGAAATGAAACATTAGGAAGTGTTAGACACTGAGCCTGTTAATATTACATGCTGACATTAACACCTGTAATAATAGCACCTGTAGTTCCTCCCAAGAAGCCATGGTGGTGCAGTGGTTTAAGTGCTCGGCTGCTAACCTAAAGGTTGGTAGTTCAAACCCACCAGCTGCTCTGTGGGAGAAAGTTGTGGCAGTCTGCTTCTGTAAAGATTTACAGCCTTGAAAAGGTTACGGGGCTGTTCTAGTCTGTCCTATAGGGTCGCTTTAAGTCAGAATCGACTTGACAGCAGTAGGTTTGGTTTTGGTTTGGTAGTTCCTCCCAGAGCAGTTAGCTGTCAGCTCACATGTGGCTCCTGGTTAATGTGTTACTCCTGTACTCTTGGACTGAAGAGAAAACAGTAGTGATCATTCTAGAAATATTTGTTGAACTCCTACTTTGTGTGAGGCACTGAATGCTACTTACTGGGGATATAAAATAAATATGATCTTTACCTTCAAGAAGGCTTTTGTCTAGTTGGAGAGACAGGTAAGTAATCAGGTTATGATAAGTGACATGGTAAACATAAGCTTAGATGTGCATAGGAAAAACCAGACTGATGGAAGATTAAGGGCTGGGAGTGAGGGCAGTTATCAGGAATTTTTTTCCTGCAAGAAGTAACAGCTGAATCATGAAAAGCAAGTAAGAATTAAGCTGTGAGAAGCAAAAGGAAGTTCAAGACCAAGAGCCAAAGAAACCAAACCAGTTACTGTGGAGTTGGTTCCAACTCATGGTGGCCCCATGTGTGTCAGAATAGAGCTGTGTTACATAGTGTTTTCAACGGCTGATTTTTCAAAAAATAGATTGCCAGGCCTTTCTTCCAAGGTGCCTCTGGGCGGACTTGAGTCACCAAACTTTCTGTTAGCAGCTGAGTGGTTAACCATGTGCACCATCCAGGGACTCCTCAAGGCCAAGAGAAGAATATAAAAAGACATGAGTAGCTCCCACTGGCCAAAGCTGAAACAATTTTAGCAACAAAATTAAGTAGATTATAACTCAGAGTATAAAGTAAATACCAGTGAGCCCATACTGATATAAATGATTCAGTAAACAAATACAAGGAGGAAAAGAGAACTCTCCCAGGCAGAATTCCAAATTTATGTAGATACTCTGCCCTCGAGGTAGAGCAGAACTCCACATTCCTTAAGTATGGGCTGTGCATAGTGACTTCCTTCCAAAAAGCACAATATAGAAAGGAAGGGGAAAAAAATTACTAAGTGGAGAAACCTGATATTAGCCAGATGATCAAGTTCAACATCAGTAAAAAGTCATGTTGATAGAATGTACCCTTGCTATGACATAATGAAGATGGCACTTTAAGTGTGCTCTTACTCCCAAAGGCTCACAACCCCAGTCTAATCATGAGAAAAACATCAGACAAGCCCCAGTTAAGGGACATTCTATGCCATACCCGACCAGTACTCCTCAAAACTGTCAAAAACAAGGCAAGTCTGAGAAACCGCCATAGCCAAGAAGATCCTAAGGAGACATGATGACTAAATGTAATGTGGTAGCCTGGATGGGATCCTGGAACAGAAAAAGGACATTACATAAACACTAAGGAAATACAAACGAAGTGTGTACTTTAGTTAATACTAATGTATCAATATTGGTTCATTAATTGTAGCAAATATATTAACATGTTAATACGGAAACTGGGTGCGGGGTACGTGGGAACTCTACCATATTTGCAATTTTTATGTAAAACTTCTAAACTGAAAAGTTTATTAATTTTATTAAAGGGATGAAGATAGATCAGTATATACAAAGCAAAGTGCAAGACGGGTTAACTTAAGTTGAAGCTGGAAAAGTGTATAGAGAGTAAATCACAATGATTTGTTCCAGCTGTCGCTTTAAAAGAGTTAGTGGCAATGCATATGGAGTTGTAAGTTCCAGTCTCAACTTTTTGAGCAACTTTGCAAGATGGTAAACCTCTATACTCCATTATTTATGTCTAAATTCTTTTTACTGAGAATGATGCTCTCATCTCTGTTAATAAAACTTGTACTGTAAAAAAAAGTCCATAGTCATTCTTGTAATTCAGTCATTCAAATATCTGAGTGTCTGCAGTTATTTATCTGAGATCAGTACAGTTTCTCAATATAAGAGATCTTACAGAATCAAGAAATCTTTCTGTTTGTGTGTGGTTTTAATTTGTTCTCACTTCTCTGTGAGTCATTTGTCCTTGATCCGTTTTAGAAGCAAACTTCTTAATGCCCAAGTAGTTCTGAAGGAGATCTTGGGTTGGAAATAGTAGAGGTTCTCATGAATTCTAAATTCCCAAAGCTGGTAGTGATCCAGCTTAACAAATTGTTGTGTAAAATACTTCCACTCTCTCTGAAGCTGATTTTATGAATTTCACTATGTGCACTGTGCACTGACAGTTTTGCCTACTGTCAGTGCTCAATCTGTGAGCAGAGGTTTAGAAACCTTTTGGAAGAAGAACATAAAATATAGTCTCCAGGATTTGCAAGAGCAAGAACCAAGACAAACATAGGCAAGTACTTGTATGCTAAAAACATAAAAGTTCACCTTGAGGTTTATACACCTGAAAAAATGTTTTCTCCCAGAAACTTTTTTGTGAGTGAGCTTCAGTGGACATGCAGCCTAATAATAAGTCAGTTCACTGTTTAATATCACCACTACTGGTCTAATGGAGATGGGCCATAGCTCAAAAAAGGATAAATGAGGCCATGTAGACACTTAAGTATGGTGGATTGAGTCATTCAACAAAAACTGGAGTGTCTGATATGTGGTAGACACTCTTCTAGGCTAGGGGTCAGGATACTGTCTTTAAAGGGCCAGATAGTAAATACTTTAGTCTTTGTGGGCCATAAGGTCTCTGCCACTGTAACATGGGAAAGCAGCCCTAGACAAAATGTAAACAAATGAGCATGACTATGTTCCAATAAAACTTGATTTATGGACACTGAAATTTGAATTTCATTTAATTTTCATATGTCACAATATTCTTTTGCTTATTTTTCAGCCATTTAAAAATGTAAAAATCATTCTTAGCTCGTGAGCCACACACATAAAAATGCAAGGAGCAGCAGTGGGACTGCAGGCCTTGGTTTGCTGCCCCCAGGTATCAGCAATGACATACAGCAGTGGCAGGTAAATAAGAAAAAAAGAATCCAATCTGGCAGCTTGTATTCTAGTGGATAATTATTTCTGCAAAATGGCTTTCTCTGTCCATAATGGTGTGTCTAGCACAGGAGCCTGGAAGGCCATTTTGGAAGGAGACCCACATGACTAAAAGCTTGTTTTTGTTGATAGCATTCCGTCAGTGCACACAAGCAGTGTTGAGGTGCCTTGGTCTGTGCGTTTTGACAGACTCGGGGACACTCTTTTCCTGCTAAAGCTCAGTAGACAGACATTTTGGAGATTTTATTGCTGGGGTGGAATATGAAGATCTCTACAGTGCTATGCCCCCTGAACAGAGAGACCCTAAAGATTTGGGGTTCAGATGATTTTCACAGAATACTCTGAAAGATTTGTCCTTAAGTTAGCCTGGAAAGTGGGTGGAATCAGGATATTTTGCAAAGCTGGCTTTTTTTCATTCCCTTCCCTTTCTTTGTAGTTCTTTCATCCGAGCTATTGAAATTCTCTTTTGAATATAAAAGAAGCTTCTCAGGCTCATAGCACTTATTCGGAGACTTGGAACCCCACTGATGTTTTCTTGGAATGACTGAACCCCTTGTAAGTATTCATACGTATTTTAAAGCTGTTTGAACTCTGGTTAATTTTAAGGGGTTAAATTTTGAAAGAATAAGCAAAATTACCTTTCTTATAAATTAACCATTGTTAAAAGTCAGCCCAGTTAATAAGCACTTTATGTTTTTTCAAGATTTTTCCTGGTTAAAGACCAACTGGTCAGTGTTCACATTGTAAAAAAAGGAGTCCTCGCTCGTACTTTCCAATTCTGTTTGACCTGTCTCAGGAGAGAGGATTCTCATGAGGTTCCCTTGGGAAAGGCAGCCTTCTATTCTTAGGACTGGGGTGTGGTGTTCCTGTGCCATATATTTGCAAAGCTTTGCTACAGTTTCAGTAATACATCTTCTCTGAAAGGCCTCTGGCACTCTTGGAAATTAAAAAGCGCTCTATAAATACAGGGCAGCATTAGCATATGCATATTAAAAACTTAGTCATGCCTCTTCAATTTCTCTCTGTTACAAAGAATAAAGAAGTATAAAGCATAAAGTTTGCAAAAACTTTTTTTTAAAAAGTGGAACGTTAAAAGGTTAGAAGGTTAGCTGTTCTGGAAGCTTCAGAGGCCATAAAATGGCTTTATTCCTTGTATTCTCTGGACTCGGCGTCTGCCTGTCTCTATGTGAGGCTACCATCACAGCTGCCATGAAAAGCTGGCTTAGGAAAATGTCCAAAGTGAAATTCCTGAACTGCCTCTTTTACTACCTACCAAATGCTCCGTGCATTCTCTCTCTAGAGAATAGAAGTCAGGTCACCAAGGGTTGGAACCCTGCATCACCTCTTTTGGGGTCTTTTCAATTTTATTTCTCTGCACAGGCAAGAAGAGTGCATAAGGGAGGGGGAATTGTGGCATGCAGGCAAGAGAAGATTGGTTATCAAGGAAAATGGTCATGTCCATGGAGCCACAGATTGAGGCCAAAGATGTTTTCCCAGTGTTTCAGTCCTCAAGAGAGTTCTTATCTTCCAGCAGCTACCCACCCTGGAGCTGTCTTACTGCATTGTAACAAATCTTTGTGACATGAGGAATGTCTCTCTCCCTCCCTTTCCCCATCTCTCCTTGGTATGCCAAGGCAGTCAGACTAGTGACTCCAGCTGTTCATTTAACTGTGCATCCTTGTGTGTCCATTATCTGAGAGTTTCCAGGGAGCTTGACATTAGTTTCACTTCTCGGACTGAGTGATGGAGAAATAGGGCCAGGAATTTGGACAGAAATCTAGCCGTTATAAACCTGAAGCAGTCTAAGTACATTTCAGTACATAGTCCTCTTCTTTTTCTTCTCAGAGTCAAAAGACAAGTCCCAAATTCTCTCTAAAGCAACCAGTGAATTAAAGATCCCACCCAGTGTTGGAATTCCTCACACGGCACCATGGTGGGCAGTCTTACCGTCTCTACTTAAATGCTTTTAGCCATTGAAAGTCTGCTCGTTCCTGAAACGCTTCTGGCTGGATGGTTCTAATTGTTAAGAAGTTTTTCCCTGGATTGAGTTAAAATCTACCCCCATGGAATACCTTCCCCCACTAGTCCTAGTTCTCCTCTTTGCTAGGCCTTGTGCTAGGCACTAAGGAAGATATGAAATAGTGCAGAGCAGAAATCCTTCATGGAGATTTAGGTAGACAGTAAATTTTTTTTTAGTTTTTTTATTGTAGTTTAAGTAAAAGTGTACAATTCAATTTAGTCTCTCATATAAAAATTTACACATACATTGTTATGTGACCCTAACTGCTCTCCCTATACTGTGACAGCACACTCCTCCTTTCCACCCCCGATTTCCCACGTCCATTCAACCAGCTCCTAACCGTCTCTGCCTTCCCATCTCACCTCCGGACAGAAGCTGCCCGTTTAGTCTTATGTATCTACTTTGGCTAAGAAGCACACTCTTCACGAGTATCATTTTATGTCCCACAGTCCAGTCCAATCTTTGTCTGAAGAGTTGGCCTCGGGAATTGTTTTAGTTCTGGGTTGACAGAGAGTCTGGGGGCCATGCTTTCTGGGGTTTCTCCAGTCTCAGACCATTAAGTCTGGTCTTTTTACAAGAATGTGAGTTCTGCACCCCACCCCTTCCCTGCTCCACCAAGGACTCTCTGTTTTATTCCCTGTCAGGGCGGTCATCCATCCAGTTCTTCTGGTCTCAGGCTGATGAAGTCTCTGGTTTGTGTGGCCCTTTCTGTCTCTTGGGCTAATACTTGCCTTGTGTCTTTGGTGTTCTTCATTCTCCTTTACTCCAGGTGGTTGGGACCAATTGATGCATCTTAGATGGCTGCTTGCTAGCTTTTAAGACCCCAGACACCACTCACCAAAGTGGGATGCAGAACATTTTCTTAATAAACTTTGTTATGCCAATTGACCTAGATGTCCCCTGAAAGCATGGTCCCCAGACCCGCACCCCTGCTACTCTGTCCCTTAAAGTGTTTGAATGTATTAGGAAACTTCTTAGCTTTGGTTTAGTCCCGCTGTGCTGACTTCCCCTGTGGTGTGTGCTGTCCTTCCCTTCACCTAAGATAATTCTTCTCTACTATCTAGTTAGTGAATAACCCTCACCCTCGATCCCCACCCTCGTAACCATCAAAGAATGTTTTCTTCTGTATTTGAACCTTTTCTTGAGTTCTTATAATAGTGGCCTTATACAGTATTTTTCCTTCTGTGACTGACTAAATGCACTCAGCATAATGCCTTCCAGATTCATTTATGTTATAAGATGTTTCATAGCTTCATCATCGTTCTTTATCATTGCGTAGTATTGCATTGTGTGAATATACCATAATTTGTTTATCCATCCATTGATGGGCACCTAGGTTGTTTCCATCTTTTTGCTATCGTGAGCAGTGCTGCAACAAACATGGGTGTGCATATATCTATTCGTGTTATGGCTCTTATTTCTCTAGGATGTATTCCAAGGAGTGGGATTGCTGGATCTTATGGTACTTCTATTTCTAGCTTTTTAAGGAAGCGCCAAATTGATTTCCAAAGTGGTTGTACCATTTTACATTCCCACCAGCAGTGTATAAGTGTTCCAGTCTCTCCCCAACCTCTCCAGCATTTATTGTTTTGTGTTTTTTGGATTAATGCTAGCCTTGTTGGTGTGCAATGGTATCTCACTGTAGTTTTGATCTGCATTTCTCTAATGGCTAATGATTGTGAGCATTTCTTCACGTGTCTGTTAGCTGCCTGAATGTCTTCTTCGGTGAAGTGCCTGTTTGTATCCTTTGCCCATTTTTTAATTGGGTTATTTGTCTTTTTGTTGTTGAGGTTTTGCAGTATCTTGCAGATTTTAGAGATTAGACACTGATCGGATTTGCTGCAGCCAAAAATTTTTTCCCAGACTGTAGGTTGTCTTTTGACTCTTTTGGTGAAGTCTTTTGCTAAGCATAAGTGTTTGATTTTTGGGAGCTCCCAGTTATCTAGTCTGTCTTCTGCTGCTTGTGCATTGTTACTTATGGTTCATATTGTGTTTATGCCATGTATTAGGGTTCCTACCGTTGTCCTATTTTTTCTTCCATGATCTTTATCATTTTTGATTTTATATTTAGGTCTTTGATCCATTTTGAGTTAGTTTTTGTTCATGGTGTGAGGTATGGGTCTTCTTTAAGTTTTTTGCAGATGGATATCCAGTTATACCAGCACCATTTGTTAAAGAGACTGTCTTTGCCCCAGTTAATGGACTTTGGGCCTTTGTCAAACATCAGCTGCTCATCGGTGGATGAATTTATGTCTGTATACTTAATTCTGTTCCATTGGTCTATGTATCTGTTGTTGTACCAGTATGAGGCTGTTTTGACTACCGTGGTGGTATAATAGGTTCTAAATTCAGGTAGTGTGAGGCCTCCCACTTTGTTCTTCTTCTTGAGTAATGCTTTACCTACATAGTAATTTATATATAATACAGTAATCCTGATGCTTTAAAAAAAAAAAACAAGGAAAACAGATTAAGAACGAGTAAATTAATTGCTGCATGTATTACAGTGAAAAGATTTCTAAAAGAGATGTATTAGAGTGTTCAATGGATTCTATGGAATATGCAGGATTTGAGTGACATCCTAAAGGTAGTGAATCATATGGCTAGTTGACCTCCATGGACCAAAGAGGTGCAAAATGGCACAGCTGGGAATTGTCTTCAAGAAAGACATTGTGTACACATCTTGGCCCTGTCTATTAAGACACTAAAGAAATTTCTGAATCTGATGATAAATCAGAGCTTAATTTACAGTAGGAAGGACTTCAAATAGGCAAAAGAACGAACTTCGTACCTACCAGGTTGCGGAAATACTGCAAGGTATTATCAAGGGAGGTGGGTGACATTTCCATCCTTAGAGTTCACCAGAGGTGACCGCAAACTACTGGTCCTGAGTGATTTAGACACTCAACCCCCTGAAGGCAGAAGCCTAGATGAGATCATCCCTTAAGATCTCTTTCAGATCTGAGAATTTGATCCTAATTCATTAATTCAAAGGGAGAGGAAAACAGATGGAATGTTTGTCTCCCTACCCCAGAACATCAGCAAATATGCCACATACTGTGTTCTCTGGCCTCGCTGTATCCTTACACACTCCTGTGGAAAAGATGTGAATTCCACTCAGAACAGCACTGGCCAAAGATGAGTAAGTAACCTAACCTTGCTGTGCCTTAATAACCACTCATAACCCCGAAGCCCCACCCCCAACCAACAGATGGCTTAAAAGTACAGTCATTGCCTGGATTTAGGTAGAGTGCTGGATTGTTGTTTTCTTTTTCTCTCTGTTTGTATACTCAGATTGTGTTAAAGTTCACTAGAAGAGACTTGTCCAGCTCCTCTCCCAGCTCTGGGTGTAAGGCAGGACCAGGTCCTCCTAAGTTCCTGGTGTCCAAAGGCTGGACTGATGACAGGCTTCCTGTGCCACCCAGAGAGCTACAGCAGCCCCAATTTCCTTTGCCTTTTGTGAAATTGGTATTCTGCAGAACTGTAATGGCTCCTCTTGAAATGAAACTGTATATGTGTGTCCTTTTCCTTCCTTCCTTTCGGGACTTTTCTTCAAAGGATCGGGCTAAGGTCGTTTGGAGGAAAGGGACACAACCATGTAGTCATTCTCTCCCTGGCATACCATCCCTCCCAGCTTGTTCAAAGATACTTGCTTTCTCAGCCTAATTTTCAGTCTCCTTTAAAACAGGCAAGCCCTATCTTTCTAGCCTGAACTCCACTACTGCCCTCCCCCTACTCCCACCCCCACCCCCACCCCCACATCCTTACATTTGGGCACCTAACACTCAGCACTGGCACCTAGTGGTCACCCAAATATTTGTTGAATGAATACACAGATTCCAGCCTTTCCACTTAGCACCCTAGAACATCCTTGAATAGCCCATTGCTAAGCCTGCAAGCTAAGCACTCTGCCAGAAATGCCCTTTCACTGTGGAAACCTCCCATGAATCCATACCACACTCCACCCACCGTGGAAATCAGTCTCTGCCACATGCATCCACAGCTCTCTGTGATGTGAGCCGTAATAAAGATACCATGAGCTGGCCGGAATCGGTTATTTATGTATGTGAATGGATCCCCAGCACACTGGGTGCGTCACAAGGGCTCCATCTGCAGCTGATTCATCTTTAAATCTCTGTATGTCTGTATTTAGCAAGCATGAAAGTGCGTTTCCTTCCTTTTAGACAAGAGAAAGAAACGTATGGAGCCCCCAGCACTCCCTGCCTCCCCATCCCCCACCACACTCTGTTCTGTCCTCTGATCCTGCAGCAGCCAGTGCAGGAGCTGCCCTTTACAGAGGGAATGAGAGATTATGACAGTGTCACAGCACTGAGTCACATACAAATTTACGGGCTGGAGATCAGCAGAGAGTGACAGTCTGCTTCAGTCCTTTCCCTTTACCCACTTGGTGTCAGGCAACCAAGACATTCTTGTCTGCTTTCAGACTCCCAAGGAGCCCATGGAGGTTCTCGATAAGCCCCTGTATACGGTGCTGGCCATGCTGGGCCCCTGGGTCTTGGGCTCCTGAGACTGCGCCTGAAGCTGACAGGTATCTGTAGACCCTGAGGTTCACCTGGAGGGAGGAGGCAGGGAGCATGTCACCTCATCTAGCCAATCACCACATCCTATCCATGACCACATTTTAAATACACTCCATCTGCGGAGAAATGGATTGTGCTACCCACAATTCCTTGTATGTACTTCCTTATTAGAAAGAGAGTTGCAGCTTAAAACACAGGCAGCTGCTTTGCAGAGACCTTAAAAAGCATTTGGTCTGATTCAAGCAAGTAAATATTACTGACCGAGTACCTTCTTTTCCTCCTTTCCGTTCTGAAACCAAGGGGTCTGACAAGAAGTGGGCAGTAAAGGACAAAGAAGGAAATCTCTCCAGCCTCATACCCTATGCTTTCTCAGCCTAATTTTCAGTCTCCCTTAAAACAGGCAAGCCCTACCTTTCTAGCCTGAACCCCACTACTGCCCTCCCCCTACCCTTCAGACAGATAACAAGGCCAACTAATATTTACTGAGATTTCCTATGTGCCAAGCAGTGTGCTGAGCATTTTATATACATTTTTTAATTTAATTCTTTAAAAAAATGAAGTGGGTATGTTTGGTGTGTGTGGATTAATTGAGTTGTACAGTGTGCAGTTGGGTTATGTGCAATTTTTCATGTGTATATTATACTACAGTTTAAAAAACGCTGTGAGGTAGATACTGTTACCTCTGTTTTAAAGAGTTTGATTCCAGAGTGCAAATTCTTAACCACTAGGCCCTTCTGAACCCTTACATTATTTCCTTTGGCATTTGATCCTCATACAGCCCCAACTCCTACCCTCATCCTCTTCACCCCCTGCCTCCTAGGCATAAGGGAAAGGGCCTCTGAGTTCTTGTCTAAGATCTCACAGGTTAGGGCATGTTTTGGAGACTTCAAAACAGAAAGATGCCATTTAAAAGCAAAACAAAACACAAAGAACTCCTCGATTAGATGATTATATTCACTTAGATCTGACTAAATTTGCAACTCCCAGTGTGTGAGGGAGCAGCCCAGTTTATAGCTGTCTTAGGCTGGCTTCTCTAGAGATACAAAATCAGGAAAGGGTGTGTGTGTGTGTGTGTGTGTGTGTGTGTATGTGTGTTTGTACATACATGTATATATATGTAGAGAGAGAGAGAGATTTATCTCAAGGAAATGGCTCACGTGGTTGTAGAAGCTGTCAAGTGCCATTGGTCAGGCATCAGCTGGAGGCTTCTCCTGACTCACGTGGCTGCAGGGGCTGATGAATCCAGAATCAGAAGATCGGATGACAAGCTGCTGGCTCACAGAGCTACGGAGCTGGCGAATCCCAAAATTGGCAGATTAGACAGGCTGCTGGCTCAAGTACCAAGAACTAGAGGTCAGATGATGATAAGCTAGAAACAGGATCCAGAGCAAGCAAGCAAGCTTGCCAGAACATCCATATATATATATTGGGTGCAGGCCACACCACTGTGGAAGCTCCCCTTACAACTAATTGACTGATCATATCAGCTCGCTTCATGGAGGTGATTGCATTATATCACAAAATGGAGGATAATTACATCAGATCAAAAATTGGAGGA
This sequence comes from Dugong dugon, assembly GCA_030035585.1. NCBI lineage: Eukaryota > Metazoa > Chordata > Mammalia > Sirenia > Dugongidae > Dugong > Dugong dugon. Next base: position 38,112,060 of record CM057469.1, on the reverse strand, counting down.
TAATTAGATAATATTGAGAATCATGGCCTAGACAAGTTGACATATAACATTAACTACCCTCATCCACCCCTTGTCAACTTGGCATCTGTACACATCTCCTTAAACTGTACATAATCTCTACATAAAGACAATTAGAAAGTCATACTTGCACCTAACATGATACAACTAACATGCGTACAACCCAAAACACACTAGCCCTGTTTACACCTTATACTTTATAAATGATGGGATAAGGGAAGGAAGAAAATAAAAATATTTGCTATGATTCCGACTTACAGCAACCCTATAGGACAGAGTAGAACTTCCCCATAGGGTTTCCAAGGAGTGGTTGGTGGATTTGAACTGCCAACCTTCTGATTAACAGTTGAGCTCTTAACCACTGCACCACCAGGGCTCCATATATATATGGACCCATATATATATGGATCACATCATGGAAGTGATTACATTATATCAAAAAATGTAGGATAATTAGATAATACTGAGAATCATGGCCTAGCCAAGCTGACACATAATATGTGTCAAGTTGACACAACAGTCATGGTATGCAAACTCATCATTAGGGCCATCACACCAAGAAATGTATGACCAGCTTAGAGACTCATGCAGGTCATCTGAGTCTGGGTTAGGAGCAGAGAAATCATGCCAGGGATAGTCCTACCATCTCTGGATTCCCTAAGGAGGCTGCAGGCCCACCTCCTGGCCTTCTCACCAGAGCTCTGAGCAGGCTTGAGAGAGGCCACCTGACACTCCCCTCCACTTGTTACCCCAGCACTTCCTAAGCTCCTCACTTGATCCCCCACCACACCCACCTGCTCAAGGCTAGAGTCCCCACCTGGGAGGAAGTGCCTCACCTCCTAGGAGACTCTGCCTTTTTCTTGGACAAAGCCTGTGACACACAACTGTTCTCAGATGTGCTGTGCATCCTGGGCACACTCCCTGGAGATGCTTTCCTCTCTCTTGCCCATTTAAGAAAGCTTTCTGGAAGATCTTCTGCTTTTTCCATACCAACATCACCCTGTTCCTTTCCACATTCTTCCTGCTCTGAATAAGAATTTGATGGCTGGAGCTTCAGCAACCATCTTGCAACCATGAGGGAATGATCAAAAGAGACTTTAGCCTTAACTTCATGGAGACACTGAATCAGCACTAGCAATTTCTCACCTCCAGACTTCTTGTTTGGTAAGAAAAATAAACCCTTATTTGTTAAGCCTCTATAGTATATTTATCATTACTTTCAGCCAAGAACTTCTTGAAGGGAGATATGTAGACCACAGCAAAAATTCTTAAAAATCTTTTGCTCTCACAGTGACTTTTCTCACACACTAGTGCTCATTTTTTCTCAGAATCGGGGGAGAGGGAGAGGGCACAGGTAGGAAGGAAGTCTATCTACATTTACCCCTAAATTTGACTCTTATCCCTGTCTCCATAGGCCATTTTTCTCTGTTCTCCCCTGTTGCCAGGCAAGGCTAGACTTTCCTAGTGAGCAGGGAGAGGAAGACTCCATATTGGGAAAGATGGAGATCTCTCAGTGGTCAGGAGATGGAGACAGCCTATACTAATGATGTTCAAGGAAGGAAAGGAGAAAGAAGAGAAGGGGAGGATGGAGTAGACTCTGGCCTCCCATGAACACATTTTGTGCCCTGGGGCAAATCTCCTCTGCACTGTGGGCCTCCGTTTCCTTACCCATAAAGCTAGGCATTTGGCCAAGCTCATATTGAAGGGGTCTTCCAGATCCTTCAGTGTCTGGGCCAGTCTCATGGGGTTATCCCTCCTACTTGATCTCTTGTCTTTTTAATTTTTCTGAGGAATTCCAAAGCCATACAAGGAATTTACCTTTGAAAAGTGCTGGGGTGTGACTCCTGGCAATCAAGAGTGTTTAGAACAAGGCGGAGCTAGGGTATGAACCTGGGTTGTCTGGGGCCAGTAGCCAGGCCGGCTCCCCTCTGCCCTGCAGGAAGGCTGGTGTCCGAATGCCCAGGTGAGATCTCCTCTCCCACCTCCTTCTGGGAACTTCCCTGTTTGCGGGTTTGTGAGAAGGGAGGGCTGGAGGGTGGGAGGAGGCACCTCCAGCCACTCTGTGTGCTGCCCACAGCTTTCCTGACAGCTGGGTAAGGGACCAAAGTGAAAGAGACAATACAATGTTTGGTGTTCAGCTGCAGGAGCCAAGTCTTCACCCCTCCACTTTCTAATGCTGTGACTTAGGGCAAGCTGCTTATTTCTCTGGGCCCCAGTGCTCGTCTATAGAACAGGGATGTGCCTACCTCATGGTGTTCTTGAGGATACAACATGGAAGCACTTAGAGCAATGTCGGGTCTAAGTATCAGTATGAATTGATGGATTACCAGCGATTCCAGTCTTCTATGTTTCTCCTGAGATCTGGGCTTCTCTCCTCTGGAGAGAAGGGAAAGAGTGCTGGGCCTTGCCAGAAAGGCTGCAAGGGACTGCAGAGGTGGGAAGTGGTGCATTAAACATGCATGAAGTGGGCCGTGCATTAGTCAGGCCAGGGGCAGGAAGCCTCTTTTAAAGAACAAAATAGTCAGATTTTTAGGGCCCCACCATAAAACCCCTAACTCCTGGCAGAGAAAACACCCCATAAGAAAGCATTTAGAGAAGGCTAGGTGTCCACAGGGGCCTTGTTTAAATAAACAGTTTATCTTGGTTATGCTGTCTCATCCAACTTGTCAAAATTCTCGTAAAACAATTTAGGAGGAAAATAATAGACGGGAATAGGAAGACCGAGGAGGGTCCCAGGAGACCTCAGCCGCTCTCTCTGTGACAGTGGGGAGTGAAGAGACTGAGGGCTGACCTGGGCCTGGCCACCCTGCGGTCAGCAGTGCCTGGGGCAGGGAGGGGTCCGTTAATTTACTGATTGATTCGTCAGGTGCCTACTCGGTGCCAGGCAGGGGAACAGACAGACTAGACCTGGCCCTCATGGGATTCACATTCTCATGGGAGAAAACACTAAGTAAGTGAACAGATGCCAATACCCTCATCAATAAATGCTAAATCAAAAACCAAAACCAAACCCATCGCTGTGAAGCCAATTCCAACTCATAGTGACCCTATAGGACAGAGTAAAACTGTTCCCTAGGGTTTCCAAGGAGCAGCTAGTAGATTCCAACTGCCAACTTTTTGGTTAGCGGCCAAGCTCTTGACCACTGCACCACCATGGCTCCAATAAATGCTATAGGGGCATAAATAGGGTGAGCTGGGGTAAATAGTGATCAGGAGCTTTAGCCACTTTAGATGGCCAGGGGAGGCTTTTCTGAGGAGCTGACGTTGGGCAGAGACCGAAGGAGAAGACGCCAGTAGGAGGCCTCGAGGAGGAGCTTTCCAGGCAGAGGGACCAGCAAGTGCAAACTCCTGGAGGCGGGAAGAAGCTTGTGGGGCTGCTGCAGAGACCACTCCCCTAGAGCAGTGCAAGGCAGCAGCCCAGGCACAGAAGGAAGACCCTGGGGTAGCAGCATGTGAGGGTGGGCAGGGCTCAGGTCACGTGGGGTCTTGCAGACCACAGGAAGACTTGGAATAAGGCAGAGGGAAACCATGCTGGGCTGGAGGGAGGACGTTCAGTACACACAACTGGGCACCAGCCACAGCTAGTTCTGAGCCAGATGTGAAGAGTATGAACCTGCTTGGTTCTCTCACATTCTACCCAGCAACTATATCAAGCCTTCACCTCTCTTCTCAGAGCAGAGGTGGGTGACTTCTGCCTGAGTCACCTGTGCACGCCCTGCCCAACCATCATCACTGTCTCTATCACAAAGAAGTAGAAGAAACCAGAGGCTGAGAGTCCCTAAACTGCGTCTGCACCTATCCTCCATCCTTTCCTCCCTCCCTTTCTTGTCTTCTGGACCAAAGCTCACCCCTCATCTGTGCCCAGGACCCCGCCATCTACCCTTCTCAGGGCCTGTTGGTCACCCTCCTCCTGCATCTTCAATTTCTCCCTCTTTACAGGTTCCTTCCTTTGTATTTAAGTATCCACAGAAGTCCCTCACCTAGAAAAACAAAAACAATAATAAAACCATCTCACTTTAGTCTATCCTCTATTTCTCTTCTCTTTTATGGCCAAGAAAACCCTGGTGGCATAGTGGTAAAGAGTTTGGCTGCTAACCACCAGGTGCTCCTTGGAAACCCTGTGGGGTTCTACTCTGTCCTATAGGGTCACTATGAGTCAGAATCGACTTGAGAGCAGTGTTTTGTTTTTTTTTCCCCCAATGGTCAAACTTCCCATTTATGCTTTTATGCCCCTCCTCCCCCATGTCCACTTTCTTTCTCCCATTCGCTCACTGGTCCCTAGTCCCCTCCACCCAGGGACACAGCCTGGCCAGGGCATCAGTGAACAACGTGCATGAAACTAAACCCGGGGCAGGGGCAGGGGCAGGGGAGGATTCCTTTGTAGGCTTGTCTCCTCAACTTTTCACCTTCTGGGAAGCTATTTCTGACCATGGGGCTCCTACATGACTCAAGCCCAGGTTACATGTGTCCTCTCAATAGCCAGTGTCTCTAAACATTAGAACTCATCATGATGTATCCTACTTGTTTCTTTGCCCACTCACCCACCCCTGACAGCACTAGACTGTCACTTTCACAAGGAAGGGGACAAGTTCTGTTTTGTTCATGTATGGGTCTTTGTCCCCAGCATTGTGCCTGCCACCTAGTAAGGGCTTAAAACAAGCTTGTTAACTGAGCCTATGGAAAGCATGCTTCCTGCTTTAGGAGCTGGCCTTTTATAGGAAGAGACGAGATGTAAGCACATAATTACAAATCCAACGTCTGAAGTGTTGGGAGGGGTGGGCATCTTACATGAGGTGGGGGCGGGGGACTGAGAGTATGGAGAAGGAGTCCCCGTGCATGTGTGACTTTTCCCAGAAGCGATATCCCCGTTTCTGTGTAAAGTAGCCTCTCAGTGGCAGCACAGCAAACATTCCTTACGACAGACAGTGCTGGCAGCTGGCTAATGCTCATCAGTACTGTCAATGTAAATGTATCTGTGTTTGTGTGAATAAATACACAATTCAGCAGTTATCTATGACATTGGAGGGAGAAAGTGACCTGATGGCACAACCCATCTGCCAGCCCCAGCACCAACCGGTGTGCTCATGCCATCTTCTTTTCAGCATAGGTCCAGGGCCAGTTTTTGTCAAAAATAAAGGCCAGTGGTGTGTTAGAGAGACCATATCACAGCCTGGGGCGGGGGCGGGTGGAGTGCTTTCATGTCCTGGATCTGCACAGTTTTGCCCTTCTTAGCAGTGTGATCGGAATTCTCTGTGCCTCGGGTCCCTCATCAGTAAAGTGGGGATGACAGCATTTACCTTATGGGGTTGACATAAGGATTAAAGGAATTAACATGGGTAATAAAGATTATTGCTTAGAACAGTGCCTGACCCGCAGAAAGACCTAGAAAGCACAAATGCTAGCTGTGGTTGTGCTTTTACTACCTCTGTGGTGTGGGGCATTAGTTGTCCTCTCTGGGCAGCTCCCACACCTTTGCAGAGGTGCAAACGCCCTCTATAGGTTTTGGAAAATGCAGGCTGGGTGGCTTCCTGAGGTAGGGCGGGGGGTGGGGGTGGGGTGGCATGCAGTTAGCAGGACATAGGTGAGGGATAGAAGCCCTCAGTAAGTAAGATTGCCAGATTTAGCAAATAAAAATACAGGAAGCACAGTTAAATTTGAATTTCAGATAAACAGTGAAAAAAATTTAAGTAGGAAAATGTGGTGGTGTAGCGGTTAAGAGCTACAGCTGCTAACCAAAAGGTTGGCAGTTTGAATCCACCAGGCACTCCTTAGAAACCCTATGGGGCAGTTCTACTCTGTCCTATAGGGTCGCTATAAATTGGAATCAACTGGACAGCAATGGTAAATGAGTAATAAGTACATCCCATGCAATATTTGGGACATAATTGTACTAAAAGGAGCCCTGGTGGCACAGTGGTTAAGAGCTACCACTGCTAACCAAAAGGTTAGCAGTTCGAATCCACCAGCTGCTCCTTGGAAACCCTATGGGGCAGTTCTACTCTGTCCTATAGGGTGGCTATGAGTCGGAATCGACTCGACAGCAGCAGGTTTTATACTAAAAAATTATTTATTGTTTATCTGAAATTCAAGTTTAACTGGGCATCCTGTATTTACTCTAGTGTCACCCTCTGACCTGGTAGCCTGCAGTCAGCCCAAGTGGAGGAATAGCAGTTGGGGGTCAAGGAGGAGAGGAGCCAGGATATAAAACCTAATGGCCCCATCCCGGAACTTCTAAATCCAGCCCCGTGCAGCCTCAGGCCTTGCCAGTGGTCTTCACTGAGGCTCCCCAGCACCAGCATTGCCTGGCACAGAGCAGGCACTCCAAAGAAAATACCTTGACTGACTGACCGACTGACAGAGGTTGTAATGGGGCTGAGGGGTACGATTTGAGGGGCATCAAGAGGCTCCATTCCTCAATGTTTCTCTTTTATACTTGCCTTTGCAGACTTTTCCATTAGTGAACCATTCCTCTGAACTAAGGTAGAGCCTCCTTTAAAGAAGAAGCCTCAGAGGGGCCACGCTAACCCATATTAGCCGTTCACATGTTGGCAGCCTCTGTGAGCAGTGCTAGGGGGGTGGAGAGAGGATGATTGGAGGGGACAGTGGGGGCTCCAGGGTCAGGATGCCTGGATTTTATTTTATTTTATTTTATTTTATTTTTTTAATATATATTTTATTGTACTTCAGGTGAAAGCTTACAGATCAAATAGTTTCTCATGAAATAGTAGTACACATGTTGTTTTTTTTGACATTGGTTAACAACCCCACAACGTATTAAGCCTCTAAATTCTCAACCTTTTTTTTTGATGAAAATTACAGATGGCCAAAGATACACCGTTTCAAAATTTTCTACATTCACAGTTCAGTGACATTGACTACGCTCTTCCAACTGTGCTGTTATTCTCACTTAAGATGAAGGCTTACAGAACAAAATAGTTTTTCATTTAACAGTTACTACACATGTTGCCCTATGACAATGGTTAACAATCTCACAGCACATCAAGAATAGAGGATGCCTGGATTTTAATCCCAGCTCCACTCACTCATATAGGTTTTTATTCTCCCTCCATAGTACATCAACAGGGAATTGCCAGAAATTCAAGCCAGATTAAGAAAAGGACTTGGAAAAAGGGATATCATTGCTGATGTCAGATGAATCTTGGCTGAAAGCAGAGAATACCAGAAAGATGTCTACCTCTGTATTATTGACTATGCAAAGGCATTTGACTATGTGGATCATAACAAATTAAGAATCGTAACAAATTAAGAATAACATTATGAAGAATGGGAATTCCACCCCACAAAATTGTGCTCGTGAGGAACCTGTACGTAGCCCAAGAGGCAGTTGTTTGAATAGAACAAGGGGATACTGTGTGGTTTAAAGTCAGGAAGGGTGTGCGTCATGGTTGCATACTTATTCAGTCTGTATGCTGAGCAATAATCTGAGAAACGACTATGTAAAGAAGAACAGGGCATCAGGATTAGAGGAAAACTCATTAATAACCTGCATTATGCAGATGACACAACCTTGCTTGCTGAAAGCGAAGAGGACTTGAAACACTTACTGATGAAGATCAAAGACTACAGTCTTCAGTATGGATTACACCTCAACATAAAGAAAACAAAAATCCTCATAACTGGACCAATAAGCAACATCACAATAAATGGAGAAAAGACTGAAATTGTCAAGGAGTTCATTTTACTTGGATCCACAATCAATGCCCATGGAAGCAGCAGTCAAGAAATCCAAAGACATATTGCACTGGGCAAATCTGCTGCAAAAGATCTCTTTTAAGTGTTAAAAAAAGGAAAAATGTCACTTTGAGGACTAAGGTGTGCCTGCCGCAAGCCATGGTATTTTCAATCTCCTTGTATTCATGCAAAAGCTGGACAATAAATAAGGAAGATGGAAGAAGAATTGATGCCTTTGAATGATGGTATTGGTGAAGAATGTTGACCATACCGTGGACTGCCAGAAGAACAAACAAGTCTGTCTTAAAAGTACAGCCAGAGTGCTCCTTGGAAGAGAGGATGGTGAGACTTCATCTCAGGTACTTTGCACATGTTTTCAGGAGGGACCAGTCCCTGGAGAAGGACATCATGCTTGGTAAAGTAGAAGGTCAGCGAAAAAGAGGAAGACCTTCAATGAGATGGATTGACAGAATGGCTGCAACAATGGGCTCAAATATAACGATTGTGAGGATGGCGCAGGAATGGGCAGTGTTTCATTCATTCAGTTATACATAAAGTCGCTATGAGTCAGAATCGACTCAACAGTGATGGGTTTTTTTTTTTTTTGGTTGCCCCAGCCTGACCCAGCTCAGAAGAATTCTCAGGCATCAGAACTGTTTCTTCTACCCTCCCCAAAGGAGGGGCTGGAAGGGGTTTCTACTTGATCTTGCTCTTGTCCTACATCAGACTTCCCTGGGGGACTGGGGTTGGGAGAAGGTGGCAGCTGCCTCTTTGGAGGCACCAAGTGTGATCTGATGCCCACAGCGGCGCTGTGCTAGCCCCAGCCTGCTCAACTCCCCAGAAAGGCTAGAGCAAGTCTGAGCACAGCTTTCCAACGGCCACTAGGGGCAATGTCAGCCTGCAGTTCCCAGTGCCAGCGATGCAACAGCAGCCTGAGAATCCCTGAGGAACTTAAAATATATATATATATATATATATATATATATATATATATATATATATATATATACAGATTCTGATACAGATGCTGGAGATTCTGATTCAGTGGAGGATCTGGGTGGAGCCCCAGGAATCTGCATTTTAAAAAGCAGTTAATTCTGATGAGCAGTTAGGTTTGGGAATCTCTGATCCAGACCCATCTCTATCCAGTTCAGGCTGTGCCCACCCCCCTCCCCCCATCTCCCCCTCCCCCCATCTCCCCATCCCCCATCACCCCATCCGTCTATATCCCCAGCTACCTGACAGCAGGTCGTCCAGCCTCAGCTTGGACACTTCCCTGGGCAAGGGGCTTATTGCCTCATGGGCATGCACTGTCAGATGTTCAGAATGCTGGAAAGTTCTTTTTTATACTGAACCAAGAAGTCCCTTGGTGGAGCAAAAGGTTAAGTGCTTGGCTACTAACTGAAAGGTTGGCAATTTGAACTCACTCAAAGGCACCTTGGAAACCCTGGAGGCATAGTGGTTAAGAATTACGGCTGCTAACCAAAAGCAGTTCGAATCTACCAGGTGCTCCTTGGAAACCCTATGGGGCAGTTCTACTCTGTCCTGTAGGGTCGCTATGAGTTGGAATCGACTCGAAGGTAACGGATTTAGAAACACCTTGAAATGAAGGTCTGGTGATCTGCTTCCAAAAGGTCACAGCTGTGAAAACCCTATGAATTAGTTCTGTTTTGCAACATATGGGGTTGCCGTAAGTCAGAATTGACTCGATGGTATCTGGTAAATACTGAGTCAGATTTTCACCTCCCACTGCCATCTCTGATCCACATTCTGCCCTCCAGTGCTATGCAGACCCTACTTTCTGCAGCACCTCTTCCCCCTGCCAACCCTTCACGTATGAGGACCAATGTGGATCACCTACTCTCCCCAGCTGCTGCCTTACATGCAGGCACCAAACTTGGGTTTGCGCCTTCATCCCTCTTTGGGGCACAAGGCTTCCAGACTGCCCACCTTTGTGACTGTTCGCTGGACACGTTAGTCCACGTCCCTATAAAATATACAGCCCAACCTGAGCCTCATGCTTCTGAAGGACTGATCACCAGAAGAGGCAGGGACCCCAACTCCTCCCTATGTGGACGACGTCCTCTGATGAATGAAGCACATCTTGGTCTAAAAGTTAATAAAACTAAAGGAAAAGTTAAGCATATAATAGTCCTATCAGCACTCTCACATTAGCCTAATTCCACAATTGCTTTTGCTTATTTTTTTTTTGGTTACCTTAACCTTTTTATTCAGCTGCAACTAGAGTATGTGTACTGCTTTGTATTTTGCCATTTTCATAGAACACCATTTTTCTACATCTCTGCATAAAGCCAAAACCAAATGCATTGCCGTCAAGTGGATTCTGACTCATAGCGACCCTGTAGGATAGAATAGAACTGCCCCATAGGGTTTCCAAAGCTATAAAATCTTTATGGAAGCAGATTGCCACATCTTTCTCCCAAAGAGCAGATGGTGGGTTCGATCCTCTGATCTTTCGGTTAGCCGCTGAGCGCTTAGCCAATTTGCCACCAGGGATTCCTAATTATCATTTTAATGGCCACACAACAATGCATCATGCAGTCCAGGTTCAAATCCTGGCTGTTCCACCAGCATGCTGTTTGCATCCGGACAGGCCACACTTCTCCCCACTAGCTGATCACGTTCTGATATCCCAGACCCTTATGTATCTTCTCTTGTTCTCTGGTTCCTTTGCTCTTACTCATGCTGCATCCATGCCTCTTGGGGCAGAAGACAGGATGTCACATCCTTTATGACAATGACCATGGAAGACTACAATAACAGCTATTTTAGACGTCACCTGCTAGACCATCCTTTGCAAATAACTACCACAATTTGTGAAACTAGGCTACCATGGGTCAGCCCTGGACTGGGCATTTGACATACGTTATTTGAGACAAGGAGTCCCTGGGTGGTGGAAACAGTTAATGTGCTTGGCTGCCAGCTGAAAGGCTGAACGTTTGAATCCACCCAGAGGTGCCTTGGAAGAAAAGCCTGGTGAACTACTTCTGACAAATTAGCCATTGAAAACCCAATAGCACACAGTTCTGTTCTGACACTATTCGGGTTTCCATGAGTTGGAATTGACTCAATGGCAACTGGATTTTTTTATCCTAGACAATACTCCAGGCAGCCCTGTGAGATATCTATACACAGCTCCACATTATAGATGAGAAAATCGAGGCTCAGAGAGGTTAAGCAAGTTATCCAAGAACACACAGAGCAGGGATTTAGACTCAGGCCAGTGTGACTTCTAAGCTTATGCTTATGCCACTATCCTACATTTCAGGAAAGCCAACCTGACTCACTGTGTATTTGTGCCCTTGTAAAAATGAGCCTCAAATCTTGCTGATTCTGTGTTTCTCCTTTCCATAGTTAGAGACTTTATTTTTTCTTCCTTATAACCAATGAAAGACATACCTTCTCAACCTATTATGCAGATTGAGTAATTGAGGCACTGAGACAGGAGGCCACTAGGCCAGAGAAGGAATGGGGGCTAGAACTCAGACTCCACGGTATCAGAGAGCAGGCAGAAGGCCCAGATAAGAATCGAGTCATCAGAGGGCTGGTCTGTCTGGAGTTTAGCTCCTGGAAGCCTCTGGTATCGGGGTCACAATGGAGAAGGGAGAACAACTCTGTTCCAACCACTCCACCTCTGCACCTCTTCATCCCACCTTCCAGGAATACCCCTCGCCCAGATTGTGCCCAGTTCACCCCACCCTCCTCCCTGGTCTCTCCTGACCATCTCTGCCTGCGGCAATCACTCACTCCTCTGAACTCCTATGCAATTATAATTTCAATAATTCATTTGGCAATTAATCATATCCTGCTTTGTGACATCTCTTCTATTCTGTGCCAAGCTGTTATTTAGAAGTGCAATTGTTTAACTTCCCATGAGCAGCATATGCTGCCTTGCTAATCTAGTCAGGTTTGTTTGTTTGTTTTTGTTTATTTCCTGGCAGTCAATCAAACCAAGAGGAGAAGTTCGAGGCCCACGCTGGTGATGGTAGGGAGGTGGGCAGTGGGGTGGGCAGGGAATCTCATTCAGGAGGCAGTGGGAGCAGAGGGCCCTTCTGACAACAAACAGCTTTGCAGAGAGTTTGACAGCCCATCACACTCCACAGTCGCCTTCCCTCCTGATCTCCCTGGTTATGAAACAGCTCTAGGTACAGTCTCAGGAATTTTCCGTGCATTTGTACAGTCTCCTTGACTGGATTACATTTCCTGCAGGCAAGGACCATTCATTCTATTTTCACTGAGGCTGCCTAACATGATGGTGAACTCTGGAGTTCGAGAGAGAAGCCCCAGATTTGAGTCGAGGCTCTCCTGTGAAGTAGCTGTAAGCCTGGGTGAGTCACTTCGCTTCTCTCAGCCTCAGGTTCCTTATCTCTAAAATGGGGTAAAAATGCCTATCTCCTGGAAGTGTTATGAGAATCATATGAAACAAACACTTATACTAGCACTCTCTAAGTGTGTTCTAAGTGCTGTACAAACATCAACCCTCTTAATCTTCATAATAACTCTACAAAGTAGGTTCTATTAATTATTATTTCCATTTTAAACAAAGAGACTAGAGGGTGAGGAGCAGGAGAAGCAGAGAAGGAGCCTCTGAGGGACCCAGGAAAGGTCCACCAAGAATAACGGTGAAGGAATAGTTTTTGTGTCTATGGGCTGTCTGGATATGGGGTTGGGGAAAGATCTGGTTAGAAGGGTAATGGGAATAGGAACTGGTTAGGGGAGTGTTCTTGGTGTGTTCCCCTACAGTTTTCCAGGGTTTAGGCCTGAGATAGGTAGGAGAGGGTGGTAGGGGGAATGTTCCAGGCTTAAATGAACTCCAGGCTTTGAGACATATTTTTTCTATTATGCTCAATGAAAGACATGTCTTCTCAATCCATTGTGCTGATTGAGCAATTGAGGCACAGAAATGTAATTACTTGAGACGAACTTAACGAGGAAGGAGAAGACCAACCAAAGTTAGATCACAAAGTTCTATGGAGAGTGAAAATAAAAGAAATGTGGCCAGAGAGGATTTTCTTTATCCCCATGCCTTTTTGGATCCTAGATCCTCCTAAAGCTAAGCACTAAAAGGGGCCATTTTAATACAATTCAAGGCTGGAGAGGAACCAGTCACTCTTTTAGCAAAATCAGGTGTAGGAGCTGCACTAGTAAGAAGGTAATCTCTTCCTTGGAAACAGATTCCATTGTTTTTAGATGCTCCCAAAGAACCTGGACCAACTTGAGATCCACTTCCTCCTTCTCTGCTCTACCATCAGGATTGGAGGTGCCCCCACTATCCCCTCCCCTAAAGGCAACAACCTAACCAGACTGGGCTTGAGCAGAGGGGATCTTAGAAGAGGAAACAAGGGAGTTAAAAGGACCAAGAGACTGAGTGGGCTAAGGGAGTGGGTCTGGGGGATGCTGTCTGCTAACCAAGGGAATGGCTATGCAGTACACCCTGAGAAGTCAGGACCAAATAGGGTTCAGGAACAACTGAGTAGACTGGGAAAGCTATTTCTAAGCCCTTGACCTGTGCATACCTGGCAGGTGATAGCCACTAGCTGCACGTGGCTATTGAGCGCTTGAAATGTGGCTTTTCCTAACTACAAGATATGCTTTAAGTGTAAAATACACATGGGATTTCAAAGATCGGTATATATATATGTAAATATATATATAATAATGTAAAATATCTCATTATTAGTTTTTTCATATTTATTATATGTTGAAATAACATATATTTATAATACATTGGGTTAAATAGAATATATTATTAAAATCACTTTCACTTGTTTGTTTTTACGAGAAGCCTAAACATTACATGTGTGGCTCACGTTATATTTCTGTTGGGCGGCACTGCTCAGACCCTGTGGGCCCTGGGTGGTCGACAAGCTATATGGGAAAGTTTTCTGTTATAGATTTCCCTACCCACCATTAGGAGTCCTGGTAGCACACGGGTTAAGTGCTCAGCTACTAACCAAAATGTTGGTGGTTCAAACCCACTATCTGCTCCATGGCAGAAAGATGTGGCAGTCTGCTTCCATAAAGATTACAACCTTAGAAACCCTATGGGGCAGTTCTACTCTGTCCTATAGAGTCTCTATGAGTCAAAAGCCACTTGATGGCAATGGGTTTATGGGTACCCACAATTAGGGATGATGGGCAGGGCCACAGAATTAAAGGACTACATGGAGCATGACCTTAACCAACAGGGAGAAGACAGTGGGAAGAAGCTGGTGGGAGGAGGGAAGCAGGGAAGACTCGAGGGGAAAGGGGCCAAGAAGGACAATTCTGACTCCAGTCCATCTGGTTGGTCGTCTATAGAATCCAGAGCATTATTCTAGGAGCTGCGGGGTTAAAAAGATGAGAAAAATACTGCCGCTTATCTTCTAGGGGCTTACAGTCCAGTGCAGGGGGAGGGGGGGATGAAGTATCATAAATAAGCATCTGTGAGAAAGTCGTCCAAACAAAGACACACAGCATGGGGCCGCTCCATGATTAAGAAGTATTTTAATTGAAAGATAGCATCTGGACAAAGCCAGGACTCTGAAATCAGAAGGAGAGAAGGGAAGGGGGACTAGCATTTATTTGTTCAGAGCCCCTTTCTCCCATTTGATCCTCAGGAGAAAATGATGTTTGGTGGTGCTGCCCCCCATTATGGATGAGGAAAACTGAGGCTTAGACAGCTAAAGTAATTTGTTTAAGGTCAAGATACCTTCTTCTCTAGGCTCTGCTACTTAACTAGCTGTGTGGCCTTAGGGAAATTGCTGGACTTTCCTGAGCCCTTCTCCGCCTAACTCAAAGGCTGTTGTGATGATTAGGTGAGATGATGAATGGGAAATGCTTTATAAATGGAAACTGTAATGTCTCCATATGTAGACATAGTACTCCTTCAATATGCTGACCATTTCTAACTGATTTATTTACTCCCTCCTTCACCCTCTGTGGAGTCAACTCAGACTTATGGAGACCTTGTGTGTGTCAGAGTAGAATTGTGCTCCACAGGGTTTTCAATGGCTAAGTTTTCAGAAGTAGATTGATAGTCCTTTCTTCTGAGGTGCCTCTGGGTAGACTTGAACCCCCAACCTTTGGGTTAGCAGTCGAGTGTGTTAACCACTTACATCACCCAGGGACTCCTTCTTCCTCTACTCTTCTCCCCACACCAAAACAAAGGTTAAAAATATTGTCTTTTTTTTTTTTTCCACTGCTAAATTTTTAGAAAAGTGCCTGGCACACAGTAGGCATCCCTAACACACTTGATGAATGAAGGAATGTGGCGTGATTGATGCACCCTCTACCCAGGAGACATGCGTGGGTGGGTAAATGAAGATACTAAGGTCCCAGAGGTCGGCTACGATGAAAACCCAGCTGGCTGTTGCTTAAACCCTGAAGTCTTTCCAGCTCATCCTTTATCATAAAGACACATCTCTCCCCTTCCAGCATAATCCATTCAAAATCAGCCAAAAAGAGTCTCTCTCCAGCCCTCAGTAAGAGCCTCATTTTGTTGGGCAAGTGTTGCAAGGCCAAGTCTCCCTTGTGTTCTAATGACACGCCACAGAGGCTGGGTGGTCTGCACCGAAGGTTGAGGCTGGAGATACCAGGACTGCTTTCTTGTTTTAGCTGGAGCACGGAGCAGAATGTCTGCCTCTCTAGGGGGTTGATCTCAGCTGCTGTGTCTGAGAGGGAGTCCCCTGAGAGGATGGCAGGGAAAGAACAGGGGCTGGCTGGGTCCTCACAGGATGGCTGAGGGAGAGAGGTATGGGAAGGTGGGACAGAGGGACATGAAGCCATCTTCCCCAGACAGGTAATGCAGTAATAAATTGGGACCATCTATGCCATTATTAAACATTCTAAGTAGAGCCAGACTTCCAGAACAAAGAAAACAGTCCTTCAAAGGGAACCTAGAGAAGGAGGCTAAAAATACACAGAAACAAGTAACCTGCTCACATACACACACACACACTCCTCATTTCATCATAAAAACATATTCCAAACAGGTCCCAGAGGCTGTCCTAGGGAGGGATGTTTGAAATATATGTATTCCTGATACATCCCTGAAATGTTAGCTGTCAGATAGCTCAGGAAATGGATCTGCTTGAACACACTTTTCTGGATCTTTATTTCACAAATGTTGGACACAGAATTTTTATAAGACAAAGCTAACCAAAACTGGTGACAATTGTTCTTTAAGTCCCTTCCCTATTCTCTTCTTCCATATCTGCCCTTGCCCCAGCCTCATTCCCACGCCAGCTGTATCCCCTACCCCCTGTTTTCCTGGAGAGTACCTTCTGGAAACTCGGAGGGTATTCTTTTCATTACAAGGGGTCAGGGGTTGTCTTCGTTATCTAGTGCTCCTGTAACACAAATACCACAAGTGGATGCTTTAACAAACAGAAACTTATTCCCTCACAGTTTAGGAGACTAGAAGTCCGAATTTAGCACTAGCTCCAGGGAAAGACCTTCTCTCTCTGTTGCCTCTGGAGGGATGTCCTTGTCATCAATCTTCCCCTGGTCTAGGAGCTTCTCAGTGCAAGGACCCCAGGTCCAAAGGATTCAGTCTCCTCCTGGTTTCTTCATTCTTGGTGGTAGGAGGTCCCTCTCCTCTCTGCTCAATTCTCTCTTTTTATGTCTCAAAAGAGATTGACTCAAGATAAACCTAATCCTGTAAATTGAGTCCTGCCTCATTAACATAACTGCCTCTAATCCTGCCTCATTAACATCATAGAGGTAGGATTTACAGTATAGGAAAATCACATCAGATCACAAAATGATGGACAACCACACCATACTGGGAGTCATGGACTAGCCAAGTTGACACACATTTTTGGGGGACACAATTCAATCCATAACAGGGGTATAAGAAGATGTAGGAGAATGTGGAATGTGTAGTGGGAGACTATGAAGTGTAGAGCCTGAATAGCTGTGATCAGAAAATCTTACTTCCTACAGGGCTAGTGAGCTTGTCCCCTAACCTTTCTGGGCCACAGTCTTCTCATCCGTATAGTGTAAATAGTAGTTATCACTGCACAGGGTTATGGTGAGGATTTGAGGAGATAAACCATTGCCATTAAACTGATTCTGACTCATGATGACTCTGTGTCAGAGTAGAACTGTGCTCCACAAGGTTTTCAATGGCTGAGTTTTCAGAAGTAGATCATCAGGCCTTTCTTCTGAGGCACCTTGGGTGGACTCGAACTGCCAACATTTTGGTTAGCATTCCAGTGTGTTAACCTTTTGCACCACACAGGGATATCCTGTTGCCATCCAGTCAATTCCCTATAGGACAGAGTATAACTGCCCCACAGGATTTCCAAGGCTGTAATCTTCACGAAAGCAAACTGCCACATCTTTTTCATGTGGAGCAGCTGGTGGGTTTGAACCACCAATATTTTGGTTAGCAGCTGCGCCACCAGGGCTCCTACACCCAGGGACATAATGGATGTAAATGGATGGTGAATTCTCAGATTCTTTTCTTCCTGAGCATGAAGGCAACCCCAGAAGGCTGCCTTCTTGCACCTGGGCCACATTTCCCTAAGATAACCACTATTCTTTTCTTTAAAGTTTCCATTTCTCTCAACTTCTTGATGAAAAAGAGGTGGGCTTGGAGGCAGGTAAAGTGAAAGAGAGAGGGAACACAATGAAAGAGCTTAGTATAATTGAAAGAATGGGAAGGCACAATGAGCAAACATGCACTGAAAGGATTCTCTGTGCAAAACACTGTGTGAGATACTTATGAAATATCAACCAACCCTGCCAACATCCCTGCTAGGAGGTCAACATTATTACCCCACATTACAGAAGGGGAAACTGAGGCTCAGAGTTGCAATAATTTGCCCAGAATCACATAGCTGGGATTCAATCAGATCTCTCTCTTCTTGGCCCTGCTATTTCTGAACTAGAAAGCCCTCAGCACACCTCGATGCTAGTCCGTCCTTTTTCACTGATTTGCTGTGTGACCTTGGGCAAATCACCTTACATCTCCAGACTTTTGTTCTCTCACCTATAAAGTATGGCGGGTAGACTAGAGGACCAGTTCTAAAGCTTCATGATTGGGTTAGGTTGTATTATTGTCAAGATAGTTACTGTTCCTCTCCACTGAGCCCATCCCTGAGGGAAGACGATACCTCCTGCCCCTCTGACAGCAGGATTGACCATGTGACTTACTTTAGCCAACGAAATGTGAGTGGAAGTGATGTGTACTACTTCCAAGCAGAAGCTTTAAGAGCCATTGCGTGGTTCCGCCACTGCTTTTTCCTCTGCCCAATGAGGCTACTGCCTCAGCCTTGGTTCTGGAATGAAGAGGATGTGGAACAGGGTTTTTCTGACCCATCATGAACGTGAATGTGATCTGTTGTAAACCACTAAGATTTGGGGTCATTTTTTACTACTGCTGAACTTAGCTTAAGTTGACTGATACAATGATGAGGTCAGAAAAGAAAGAGAGAAGGGAGGATAATGTCCTAGGAGCTGACTGATTCAGACCTTCCCTGATGAACTTAGGAGTGCATTGAGGGAGGGGAAGCATCTGAGATATGAATGGATTGCTGAGTTACTTGAACTCCTATTGATCTTCCAGAACAGGACGTCCAAAGAATATGGAGCAGACCGGGATCACTGGGGATGGAGAGGGACGCTAACATCTCAGGAACAAAAGAGCAAGGTGACCAGAGGGTTTGAAGTCAGCCAATCATGTTAGAAAAGACTAAGGAAATGAAGAGCAGAATAAGTACCTGTGAGGATGTTGTCAGATGTTTCTTCTGTTTCTAACAGGAAACAGTACTTTTAGGGTAGGAGAGAAAGCTCATTTAGGACAGTCCTCTTATTTGACAGGGGAGGAAACTGAGGCTCTGAGAGATTAAATGAGTTGTCCAAGGTCAAACAGCTAGTCAGTTGAGACTTGGGTCAGGCCCCAATAATGCTGGTTTTGGTGGCACCTTTCTTCTTCCCTGGAATGATTAACAAAAACACCTTTCCAGAGGTAAGGGCAAGTTGTATGGCTTGAAGGATAAAAGGAAAGTGAGAGCTGGGGATTGGATTTCTCCCCAGCCCACTGGGGAGTAGGTTAAAAAGGAAGGGAAGTAGGTTGAATTCTTGGAGCCATGGGAAGACAGATTAGGGAGACAGACAGCTTTGCTGGACAAGTGAGCCTAAGGATTTAATGTGGTGTGGGCTCTGGAGAGAGAAAGGAGAGGATGATAAACAATAATTCAGCTACCTTGTGTTGAGGACCTAGCATGTGCCAGGCTTTATCATATTTGATCTCACATAGTGTTTATGCCAAGAACATTGGAGGTTCATTGGTAGAATTCTTACATTCCATGTGGGAGACCTGGGTTTGATTCCCAGCCAGGGCACCTCACGTGCAGCCACCACCTCTCTGTCATTGGAGGTTTGCGTGTTGCTGTGATGCTGAACAGGTTTCGGTGGAGCATCCAGGCTAAGGTGGACTAGGGAGAAAGACCTGGTGATCTACTTCCAAAAAACTCAGCCAGTAAAAACCTTATGGATCAAAATGGTCTGATGTACAAATGATCATGAGGATGGCACAGGAGTGGACATCATTTTATTCCATTTGCCTGGTGTTGCCATGAGTTGTGGATAGACTCGGGGAAGCTAACAACAAGAACAGTCTTCATATCAATCCTTAGACAGCATTCCCAGTCCATTTCATATATGGGTAAATTATTGAGGCTCAGGGGAGTTAAACAATTTGCCAAGATCACACAGCTTGTAAGTAGAACTGAGAACTGAACCCATGTCAGAATGACTACAAAGCTCCTGCTAGGGGAAGGAGGATGAGAGAAGGTGGGAACAGAGAGGCTCTAGAGCAGGAATAAATGGTTGCTTACACTCAAGCCACCTAGACCCCAATAGACTTGACTCCAGAATGTCAGAGTTTTCAGCTAGAAACTGCTCAACTGAGACCCCTTGGAGCCCACTTGGAGGGCTCAAGCCCATGGCCAGACCTGCCTAGGTTCCCTTCACCACTTTAGCTTGCATGGTGCGGCCAGAGTCTCCCCAGCAGTGCCCTCCCTGCCCCTTGCACCAGCCAAAGAATGAATCAAGGTCACAGTGAGTTCTTGGCTGCATGGGCACATCCATATGGATTTCTGCAGTTCCTGGGCCACCTGGTTGTGAAAAGCTCCAGCCTACTATCAGGAGTTTCAGCAGGGAAAGGACTGGGCCAAGGGAGGGCTTGAGAGATCCTGGCTTTGTCCCAAATGCACGTTGGTGGCTGGGCATTTCCTCCCAACAAATAAACAATCATTATTTTCTCCAGCCAAGTGGAAAAGCTGGCCTCAGAGCTCTCAGTAAGAGAGCACTAATAGCAGATTATTGACAGACAGGGAGCGTTTAATAGGCCACAGACCGACGAAGATCCGAGATGGATGAGAGCTGTGCTATCGATTACTGGGGAGCTCCCCCAGGCTCCCCAGAGGGTCTTCCACCCTCTATTCCCTCTGCTGGGCAGGGCTCCAATGGCCCCCCAGGGGTTAGCTGCACTGTGGGGAAGGCTGTGCCCATTCACCCACATTCCAAGGGGAAGGTACATATGTGTAGTTGTGAGAAACATGATAGACTATCAAAAGTACATGACTTCAGCTACAAAACTTGATAGTTGACGGGTTCTGTTTTTCTTCTACAACAGTGTAAAAATAGAAAATTTTTCATTAAGGTAGGGAACAACTACCACCAAAGAAGTTTTGCCCCACCTCATTGTTACACCTTTATAACCAGAGTTGAATATTCTGAAGGAACTCTTTCTTGTCTGGCTCAGCCTGGGCCCCCAGGAGTGGGGAAGTACCCAGTCTTCACTGTACACTTGGTCCCGTGGTAGTTAGAGCATGGAGTGACAGACGATGGAACTAGGTGGCTGGCCAGGCTGATCAAGATCCATGGGGCCCCAGAGGTTCAGCAACACCCCTAAATCTGTAATTGTGATCCACAGCATTGAAGAGACACTTGTGTGCATCTTGTACGTGTGGTTCATAGCGCTGAAGAGATCTTCAAAGGAGTTACGCCCGTCAAGTGCCACGGTCCTTGCCTCCCCCCAGTGCTTTACGGCTGTGAGAACAGAGGCTTCTGTTTGGGCTTATCTGCACAGCAGTGAGAAGAGGCCCCAGGTTTCCCTGCCCTCGTCCTCTCTCAACCCCCAGCGCCCAGTGACCAGCCCCGTTTCCTTAACACAGGAGCAGCTCATTTTGAGCTGAGGAAAGGGAAGCCCCAGGGCCTGCCCCACTGGCCCACGGCCACGCCCCAGATCCCTCCTGGGGAAGAAATCCTGGCATACATCAATTCCCAATCTTCAGTGCACATTAAGGGATGACTGGCTATTCAGGAGCAGCTCCTCCATGCCTCATGCCCCTCATTTAGAGAGCTGTCAGGAACCCACTGTGAGTGGCCAGACCTCATTTCCCCTGTGCCTGGGCTGGGGCCTCCCCTCAGGCCTCCTTGATGGAACCACAAGCAGGATTTAATTATGACCTTCGAGACTCTTCAGAGGAGAGTCACCAGTATGATTAGGGGGCCTGGAAGTGGTCCCAGGGATGAGACAGAGGAGCTGGAATTAGCCTGAAGACGATGAGGTGTGAGGGGAAGGGATGAGACTTTCCAGTGTGTAAATGGCTGTCATTGGCCAGTAAAGCTTTGGGTTTGACAGTGAGTTTAGAAGCCAGAACTTCCTGAGGGAGACAACTGCTTCCAAGTGGGGCCAATGAGGTGAATCACATTTTTCCTTTGGGGGTCACCTTTACCGAGGTGAGAAGGCCATTTTACTAGAATGGTGTGTGTAGGCCTGGTGGGAGACTGGGGCATGGACAGGATGACCTCTCAAGGCCTCTGTCAGCCTATGATGGAGACCTTCCCTGCTGGACTGAGTGGTCAGGGGCAACTGCGGGAGTGGGGGCAGATGTTGGGGTCTGCCCAACAGTGTGAGGATCAATGTGTGGCTGCTGCAGAATCCAGGAAGGCCAAAAAGGACAAGCCTCAGCTCTTCCAGGTGGAGAATAAGGAATCAGACTAAAGCATAAAGCTGTGTACACCCTGCACAAAACATCAGCTGAACTGAGAGTCTGGAGACAGGAGGCCAGACTAAGCAAGGACCTAGAAGTTACAAGGTTGGAGGCAGCTGGGGAAGAGGCCAGTTTTGCTGGAGGGCTCCTGGGAGTAGCAGAGTAAGTTGGTGGAAAGAGCCCAGCCTTAGGGGAAGGGCGTACCTAGGCTCCAACTCTGGACAGGGAACTTCTCTTTTCTGAGACTGGTTTTCACTATAAAATGGGGGAACTACTGGGTTGTTGAGAGGAACAAATCTGATAATCCATGTAAAGTCCATTGCACAGTATCTGTTACACAGGAATCACTCAATAAAGGACAGAATGATAGCTGAGTTTGAGACACCCACTCTTCTATCTCAGTCTTGCCAGGCCTTA
Source organism: Dugong dugon (assembly GCA_030035585.1). Taxonomy (NCBI): domain Eukaryota; kingdom Metazoa; phylum Chordata; class Mammalia; order Sirenia; family Dugongidae; genus Dugong; species Dugong dugon. The sequence goes on along the minus strand of CM057469.1, from coordinate 38,089,924 downwards.
AAAACCATGAGTCAGTGGACTGGAGCAGAGACTAAGTGCAGAAGAATGTTAAAGGCATAAGGTAGGGGGAGGAAGCAGATTGTTTGGGTCATACTGTACATAGAGATCAGCAGTGGAGGCTAGAAAGGTAGATTGGTAAGGGTAATCTGGAGTTAAGTCTAGTTAGGCAGATGCAGGGAAGGTAATTTGACTCACCACCACCCATATGTCAGTTTCTCCTACTGTGGTGACTTGAGTGTTACTATGATGCTGGAAGTTATACCTCTGGTATTTCAAATACCAGCAGGGTCACCAATGGTGAATAGGCTTCAGCAGAGCTTCCAGACTAAGAAAGACTAGGAAGAAAGTTCTGGCAATCTATTTCCTAAAATTAGCCAATGAAAGCTCTATAGATCACAACAGAATATTGTTCAGTATAGTGCTAGAAGATGAATCCCCTAGGTTGGAAGGCTCTTAAAATACACAGTGGCTATGACAATAGACTTGAGCAAACCAATGGTCATGAAGATAGAGCAGGACCGGGCAACATTTCAATCTGTGTACACGGGGTCGCCATGAGTCAGAGCCTACTCAACAGAACTAACAGCGAAATTTGACTCACAGTGTCTCAGTTGCTAGAATAATGAGTTGTCGCAGGGATCCCAGTCTAAGCTGAAGCTGTAATTTTTTTTTCTTTTTTTTATGATGATAGAAAAGTTTATTATATGTAGAACTAGGCAGCTAGACTCTGTTAGATAATCCTGATTTTGTTATCAACATCCAAATCACCACAGTCTAATGTTCTCCTTCTTTCCACCAGGCCTGGTCAGGGTGGGACCTTGGCCATGGCAATGTTGTAGGTGGCCTCTCCATAGCTTGCTCACCCTGGCGCCTACTCCATAATAAACACTAGGGTGGTGCTGTCCTCAGTCTTCTTCCCGGCCCACTCTCTAGCCAGGGGAATTGGATTTGGATCAAGGTGATCCTGAGTGTAGTCTTCTCAAGGCACTTAGGCTGTCTTTGGGGTTGCAGTGTCTTGGATCACTGGAATATGGTGATGTGAGGATTTCTTTTTTGTGTGTCTATAGATCCTTCAGCACAGCATTTTTGACCTTCAAAGTCTCTACCTTGGCTTTAGATTTGGAAAAGGCAGGGGATTCCTTCTTGCTTTCGGGACCATATTCATAGAAAGAAGCATCTGAGCCTGTCAGATGCCCTGGTGTAGCAGACGTATCAGGAGTTCGTCTTCAGTGGAGAAGCAGATGTTGACCAAAGAGGGGGGGGCTTTCATTCTTCTCTGACAGAAGGGGAAGGGAGAAGACTCTACAGTGCTATCTCAGCTACTGTTCCCCTGGCTTAGCCCCACACATAAAGTGATAAAAGGAAGTCTGCAGCTGAAGCGGACGGAACTGTTTCCCCAAGGACCTCTGTGAGGAGAGGGCAAAGCATCCTCTAGAACAAAGGACAACTCCACACAGTAGTGACGTGTAAGTGGCTTCAATTCACCAATGATGGAGGGGGTGGGGAGGGTGAAAGGACATGAGAAGGCATTGAACAAGTTCATGTGAGGCTTCTCAGGGGCCTCCAAGATATCCCTGAGAAAGACTTCGGGAGAGGAAGGGTCTGGAGACCCTGCAATAGTAGATGGAGCACCAGCCAGCAAAGCCTAGATGATTACAGTGATGTGGTTTCATTAGGACCCAGAGCTTGTATGGCCTGGGAACCCCCTGGAAGTATGTCATAACAGAGCCCTCTCTGTTTCATACCCCAAAACTAAATGACGTCTAGTGGCTATTATAGAGAAGGAGCAAATTGATGAATTGCTTTCTCTTTTCACACTAAACAAGTCCATTAACTGGTTCCTTGTTTTCTGTTTAGAAAGAAAGTTCTATGTTTCAATACCAGCCATTAATAATCATTAATAAGTTATAAATGTGGTTGAACTTCACAACTCTGATGGTTTACATCAGGGAGCAACCCACAGACAACACTTAAATTTGCAAACTCTTGTAAATCAGGCCAGAGGGCCTTCTTGCCATGACCAGTGTCCATACAATAGTTCTTAGCTAGACCTGTCATGACTAGAATCCTTGCCCCATCTTCTTGTCTTGTCCAAATTGCACAGGAAGTCTGATCTACTCAAGTGTTTTTTCTGGCTAGACTTTCTCCCCACCGGCTTTTTACCAAAACCCATGGCCTGGTATCTGGTTCCAGAAACTGTGAAAATTTGCTTCTTTCTTGGTCACTGACAAAGAGGCCCAGAGTCTGGCTCTGGCTTGATAGTCCCTCTTGATGTCCTGTTCCTGGCCCAGACTCTTGCTCTGGTTCCTACAATCCACCTGGGCTCCTTGGCAGGTGATCCGATCTGATATGGGTCAATTTTCTCGGGCTTCTGCTTTTCTTGACGGGGGGGAAATTATAGAGAGTCAGGCGTCCTGCTGGTACCTCTGGGAACACCCACAATTACATCAGGCACTAAGATAAGAGCATCTGAATGTTTAACCTTTAGGGGCCCATACATAAATAAAACAACAATTAGCACTTCTCTACGTGCTCCTTCCTACTGTGAACCGTGGCACGTATGTGAAGTGCTGTAGTCACACAGATAAACCACACTGTGCACTAGAAATAGGAACGGGAAGGCTGCTTGCTCGCTCTCTCCACACATGAGCAGAGCACCCAGGTGTTTAGAAGTCAAGTCAGGGAAAATAGAAAGAGCTGTGACCAAATCAAGACCAACTTAACAATTCCAGGCATGTCTCTCTCCGTGCTTATTGTCTTATCAAAGATTTATATCAGTCTCATAAGTATCTTTAAATCCTTGGTCTCTGGTGAGGCCTAAAGCCAAGAATTGACATTTCTTCAGTGTAAATAGGAACTATTACAGAATGAGTTTAGGTCAGTTTTTTAAGAAATTGCTTTCTTAACTTTTAACCCTGCAGTCTTGCTGACTATTTCATTCTACTTACACTTGCTCCGGAACAAGGCTGTGATTTCTCTCGTAGCCAGGGTAACTTTAATATGACACCGGGGCTTAAAAACAAACCATCCACCTCTCCAAATAGTGGCACAGGTCTGCTGGTGCCAAGTCACGAAATAGACCTGAAAGGTACTGGGAAGAGGAGGCTGGGTCTTAGAGAGAGTCACGTGTGTGTGTGTGGGGGGGGTTGAGGCGGGGGGGGGGGGGGGGCGTGCAGCAAAGCCCAGCCTATACATGAATCGCATTCACAACTCTAGCCAGTCAGGCGTCTGGCACTTGGAAGGCCTTTCCCAGGGAAACAGTGTCAGTGATGGGAGTCGGGTCCTGGCCTGGGCCAGTTCCCAGGCACATGTTAAATTCATGAGGTCTTCAGGGTCGTTCTGCTGCTATTGTGCCTCATCCTTTATTGAAAGTTACTCTGTGCCACATGTTGTAAAGCACATTAGAGTCATTCTCTTTGAAGGCTCACAGCTGTGTGAGGTTGGTGTTACCCCAAGTAATCAGGCAAATGCTGAAGCACAGGGAGGTGAAGGGTCTTGCTGAAGTCACACAGCTTTACAGCCATGTATGACTATAGTTCGAGAAGTTGTACCTGGGGAGCAAGGACATACCCATGGCCACCCAAGAGCCCAGCCCATGCATCTGTGGTGTGGAGCAGAGGGATTGGGGTTATGTGTGTGTGTGTGTGTGTGTGTGTGTGTACCAGAGGTGGGGGCTGAGGAGCAGGATGAGGCTGGGAAGAGGGAGTAAGGAAAGGGGATGGAGTGGAGGAGACTTGAGGGCCATTTACCTCCCTCTTCCTCCCATTCTCAGTCTCCTCTGTGTCCCCAATTTTCTTCTCTTTATCTCAGTCCTCCTTCTTCCCCTCTCTTCCCTTTCTCCTCATGTCCTCTCCATCCCTCAGCTGCTGTCCCTGCCTTGGGTGGGCTCCAGGGTGAAGTGGGACTCAGCGACCCGTGGTCTCAGAGCTGAGAGAGTGGGGAAGCCCAGAGGAGCTGTAATGGCACACAGACATCCCCTTTTGCCAGCTCGCAGAGCAAGGAACTATCCAGAATGTGCTGAGAATGGGGCCCCCTTCTCTAAAGAAGCCCAGGCTGGAAGCTAACAGTGAAACTTTCAGGCTGACATAGACGATAAAGTGTGTGTGTGTGTGTGTGTGTGTGTGTGTGTGTATGAGTAGGGGGCATAATTAGCTTCATCACAGACAAACTCACCGAAGGTTACCTTAAATATGGAGCTCCCTGGTACATATAAATCATCATTCAGATATTAGACAGTCAATGTACACAATGATTTACAGAGATATTGCACAAAGTGAGAGGCACCTGTGGACATGAGAACTGAGGAAATACATCGGTTTCTTTCCTTTTCTGAGACTTTCTTCCCCCTTTTATGTTCAGTCTCCATTTTCCCAAACCATTAAGGTATTCAGGTTTCTATGCCTCACTGAACAAGAGAATCACTGCCCTGAGATGCCCTGTTTACTTATCAGTACGCTTGTAGATTCTGAGCTCCCCCAAGGGCAAGGGCTGGGTCTGTCTTTACTATTGTACCTCCAGGGCCTGTGCACTGCCTGGCACAGAGTCCCAACCAGCTGCCATCAAGTCGACTCCAACTCATGGTGACCCCATGCATGTCAGAGTAGAACTGTGCTCCATAGTGTTTTCAATGGCTGATTTTCTGGAAGTAGATCACTAGGTCTTTCTTCCAAGGTGCCGCTGAGTGGACTTGGACATCCAACCTTTTGGTGAGCAGCCAAGTGCATAAACTGTTTGCACCACCCAGGCACTCTGGCACAAAGTAGAAGCTCAGGGATGAATTAACAGAAGAATGAGTGTTGTGCCCCCTCCTGCCATGTCTCTGCCCTCTTCCCTCCCTGTCCCCGTCCCCCACCCTTCTCTTGTCCAGGCTCAAGGACAGAGATTTTGTTTTCCATTTCGTGCGCCCTTTCTCTTTGTTTCCAGGCTCCACAGTAGACTTGTGAGGACAGCGTGGGCTTTGGTCCTGCAGTGGGGGAGAAAGGAGAGAGTTGGAGGCCTTGTTTTTCTCCTCAGTGTCCAGCACTGCACTTAGCCAGGAGCTGGTAGCTTGGAGCTAAGAGCGCAGTGAGAGGAGGGGCTATTTCTGGATCAGAGGAGAGCGAGCTGCTGAGGTCAGTTGGGAGGGTATTTATAGAGCCAACCTTGGAGAGCAGGGATGCTCATATCCCTGGAACCTTCATCCATTTAGAAGTTTCTAAAGATAGATCAGTATGGCATCTGGTATGAGACAAGGTACACTAATTCCTTTTAAATCCATCAAGAATTTTCTTCTAATATATGCTGACCAATTTTCTCAGGGCTACTTCTTCCTTATCCCCTTACCACTACACTGTGCCCTACTGCTACTCTCAACATCCCTCAGTAATAGTTCACTCCCAGCAAACCGAGGTAACAAGCAGGTGGGCGACTTGCTTGGGGGACCTCAGCATTTCTGTGACATGCTCAGTCAAGGGCTAGAATCAGTAGCAGGTGAAAGAAAGGAGAATTCAACTAACATCTTTTGAATGGCTATCATACATGAGCACTGTGCTGGGTGATTTATCCACTGTGGCATTTAATTCTGCACCATCACTATGAAGTAGGTGTTAGTTGTCCATTTTACAGATGAAGTGACTTGCCTTAGAGCACTCTAAATTGGTGGAGTTAAGGTGCTACTCACCCAACCTAACCTCAGAGACTAGGGAGGAAGGTAGGAGAATAGTGGTAATTGTCCCCAAATTTCACATGTATTTAGGATAATTATGCCCAAAACTAATGGGCTGTAAGGCTATATTTGGTTCCTGCCATGTGACTGCTCTTATCTTTCATCTTTTTTCCTGATATGAAAATAATTTCTGCAAACCAGGCCTGGTTGGGCAGAGCTACTAAGGGTGATAGGTCCTCCTCTTATCCAAAATGTGGGATACCTCAGGTATCTTGTGAAATGTCCTCTTCCCACTACCTACCTATCACCCTCAGCTAAATTAGGAAATAAAATCAATGGATGGATATTAGTTGAGTACCTAGCATGCCAGGCACCATGTTTTCACTTACTCTGTCTTATCTCATCATCATGACAACCTTATAAGATAGTGTTTTTCTCTCCTGTTCATAGAGAAGGAAACTCAGGTTTGGAGAAGATAAGTAACTTACTCAATCACCCACAGATAGTAAGAGGCCCAGTTGAGAGTCCAACCTTTGGGATCTATCTGCCCTGGCTAGTGCCTATCGACTTCCCCACTCCAGCTGCATCCGGATACTGTGACCCAATCCAAAGCAATCCATCTGCTCTGGTGTTTTTGCTGCTTCCCGATCGACTGCTCCACATCTGACAGGATCGACTGTGTAGTGGGTAATGGGGTTTGATGGTTAAGGTGACCCCAGCTCAGCCAAGCCACAGCCCATTCGTCCCTATTCTGGGGCACACACTGCCTTTCAGCTCAGACATGTAGGTGACATCAGACTCTGCAGTGTCTGAACATGAAACTTAGTGGCCAGGGCTGCTGGGGTGGATGGCTGGAGGTCCGTCTCTCTCCAGGCCTGGGGAGCACATTTTGAGGCCTTGACCATCCTACCTCAAGTCACCCGTGAACAGGACATGTTTCCTGGGAAGGCAGGAGCAGGAGGCCAGAGCAGCAAGACCAACGCTGCCATGAGAAAGGGAAGCTGGAGCCTGCAGCTTCCCAGCTCAGAATGTTCCAACCTGTCCTTTCTGACAGCTTAAATCTACTCATCCTTCAAACACTATCTGAAGCCCCTTCCTTCTGGAAGACTTCTCATTTCTCTTCTTTTTGACCAACCAGAGCACATATTGTATGATCTAGACATTCTGAACTACAAAGTCAATGAATTTTAACGTGCATATTCCAATCACCTAAGGAATTCTACTATTCCTTCTCCATCACCCCCAGCTGTGCCCATCTTCTGCTTGGTTCACTAGTAACAGTAGTTTTCAAAGTAGCCTATCCCTTGAGGAGGTAGCCCTAAGCATTAGAAAATTCTTTCTCTCCTTGAACTGAAATATGCCTCCCAGTAACTGCCTTCCACTGGGTATTCTTGCTCTCTGGCCTTGGTTCATGGCAGCCTTCACATATTTAAAGGTGGCTATCAGGGTCTCCCTAGGTCTTCCCTTCTCCAAGCAAAACATGAAGCACCCATGTGACATGGTCTCTAGATCTTTCACCTTCCTCTGAGCATAGTTTGTCCATATCCCTCTAGCATCTGAGGGAGGTGAGGAGTATGATTTTTTAGTAAGCGGAGAAAGCAAAACACAAGTAGCATGTTTCCTAGAAGTTTTGCCTTCAGAGAATGATGCTAAATGGGGCTATTTGCAGTTGTATTGGAGCATATATATTCAAAATGTTTAAATAACATCATTTTGTAGTAACTCATAGAACACTAGGATCATCTTCATTACCCTTGAAAAAATAACCAAGTCTCATTAAAAGCTTATAATATACAAATTAATCAACCATAGTTAAAAAAAAAAAAAAAAAACCCTTTCTTGCTAACATTTTACAGCTGCTATGCTGGAGGCTTGGTATTATAGGATGGGACATGCACAGAATTGCAATGATCTGTGCCCCAGCTCAGGCCATGACCTAAATCAAGGCTCTTACAAAACTACCCAAGGGTCAGGCAGGATTGGCAGGAGACACATACCTTAGCCTTCCAGGGAGAAGGGCATGTTAGAGAAACATCGTCAGGGTAATGGGAATCAGGGAAGAGAAGGATTATGGAGCCCTACTGTGACAACACCTGTCTGTCAGTTTGTCGTACTATGGTAGCTTGCCTGTTGCTATTATGTTGGAAGCTATGCTACAGGTATTTCCAATACCGGCAGGGTCACTCATGGTGGACAGGTTGCAGCGGAGCTTCCAGACTTTCCAGAAGAAAGGCCTGGAGATGTACTTCCAAAAATCAGCCAGTGAAAACCCTACAGATCACAACAGAATAATGTTTGAGAAATTGCTGGACGTTCTTAAGAAAGACCAATCACTAGAGAAGGAAATCATGTTTGGTAAAGTGGAAGGTCAGTGAAAATGAGGGCAACCCTCAATGAGATGGATTGATATAATGGCTGCAACAATGGACTCAGACATACCAATGATCATGAAGATAACCAGAACTGGGCAATGTTTCATTCATTAGATCACCATGAGTTGGAGCTGACTCGATGGCAACTAATAACAACTGTGGGCTGCATGCTTTTGTGTACAGTATCACAATTATTCCACAAAATAATCCAGTAAGAGAGCTATCATTATCCCTATTTTATAGGTGAGGAAACTGAGGCTCAGCAAGATTAAGTAACAAGATTGCAGCTAGTCTGTTTAATACAAATCCGTCCTCCTTTGGCTATAATGCTTTCTTGTTCATTCTCTTCTTGTTTCATGCTTGAAAATCTCAGGTTGCAGGAGACTGTGTGGCCCCTTAGGGCTCAGACCATGACTCTTACTCGTCCCACCCTCACACCCCACCCTTTGTACAGGGCAGGCATACCAGAGGCACTCAGGAAAATGTGCCCAAATGGATTGCATTGGTTCTGAGTGCTGTGTGGTCCACTGGGAGGTATGGTGACAGAAAGCAAGGATCTTGCTTTTCAACTCCCATCCAGTCTCCCAGCTGCCCAGCATCTCCCAAACTGGGAGAGAATGTCCCCTTTCCCTTTTCCCCTTCCCTCCCCTGTCAACTGGGTGATCAAGAGCATACTTTCCTTAATTTAACAAAGCAAGAGTAACACCTGCCCCTACCTAGCTCTCAAGGAAATTGAGAAGAGACTTTTTAAAGGAAGGTACTGGGTATAGTGGCATTATTATTATAATTATTATTAACAGCCATAACAGTAATTTTAGCAGCCACTGATTGTCACTCAGAAGGAGTCTCTCAACCTTGCCCAGGCTGGGAGCCTTTGACTCCCTCCACATCCAGTGTTCTTTACTTATGGAAATGATTTGAATTGTTCAGGAGATCTCCCTGAAGCTTTGCAGGATCTCGATCAAACTTCACATTAGGAAGCAGACTTAACAGTCAGCTCCATTTTCCTTTGGGTGGAGTTTCTTTCCCTTCTCTGTCCTCAGATGTCACCCCTGGGCCCACTTCCCTCTTGTGTTTGCTGTGATTTGAGAAGAGCAGGGGGCACAGGGAGCCTAGTGATTTTGGACCTGCCCCAGCAGAGCCAATGGAAGATGCTGTCACTCAACCATCTCCACAGACCCAATGGAACAAGAGCAGAGGGTTTCTAGGGTCAGAGTCCCAACTGCAGGGAGTTAGAACCTATGGAGGAGAGAAGAAAGGGCAGGAGGTCAGGAGCTGTACCAAAATCCACTGCCCTCAAGTCAACTCCAATTCATAGCAACCCTATAGGACAGAGTAAAATTGCCCCGCAGGGTTTCCAAGGCTGTAATCTTTACAGAAGCAGACTGCCACATCTTTCTCCCGTGGAGCGGCTGGTGGGTTCCAACTGCTTACCTTTCAGTCAGCAGCCAAGCACTTAACCACTGCACCACCAGGCTCCTTTGAGGAGCTATAATAACCTAAGATTTTAGAACAGTGGTTCTCAAACTTACATATAAATCACTATCAACAGGATGCTTGATCAAAATATGGATTTCTGGGCCTCACCCTGGAGATTCTACCAACAACAGTATCTAACACTGTGCCCTGTCTACAGGGCCAAGGATGATTCTAAGAGCTTTACAGCTATTAACTCATTTAGTCCTCACAACTGCCCCCACACTATCTCCATTTTTCAGATGAAGCAATTGTAGCATAGAGAGCTGTAGGAACTCGTCAAAGGACAGAGCCAGGATTTGAAGAGTCCATGTTCTTGGCTCACACTGTTCCTTTTTCACTGGCTTGGACAGTTTGTGGAGGTCCCTGGAAGCTGCGTTTTTAAACAATGCGGTGTGTCTGGGAACCACACTTCAAGAGTCTGAGCTTAGGCTGGGTTGCTCAGCACAGCACACCTGTCCTTACACACCAGTGAGACAGCAATATAGTGACTGAGCCACCTCTGTAAAACGCCCTGGTGACCCCTCCTCCGAAGTGTCCTCATCTGCCCAGTGACATAGTTGAAGTCACAGAGGGGAGCGAGTCCAGGAGAGCCAAGTTGAGTTAGGCTGCTGAGTCTCCCACATCTAACACAATGGAAGACCACTGTGGTCTTTGTCCCCATAACAAAATCCTGGAACCTTGGCCAGGTCTCTTACTATCTGTGAGACATTGAGCCACTGAGAGCCTGAGCTCTGCGAGGCACTGGGGATACAGACAGAAGTGAAGACCGGGTCCTTGGATATATGTGGAGGTGTCAGGGAATGCTCAATGGATTAAACCAACTCAAGTCTTGTCATGGACAACATACAGTCTACACTCTCAGGCCTGGCCTATTAGTCTACCATTTGGTTTCTTCACCTTTCTAGTCTCATAGCTTCAGCCTCTCAATTCATGCTTTATATGGGAGCCTAGCTTTTCCCAAATGTCAGTCATCTGTGTACTCTTTTCAAGGATTTTTATTATATCCGAGCACTACCTGTACAATTATTTACTTAATATTCTTTTAATGGACTCACTTCTTTTACTTAAAAATAATCATTTTAAAAAGACATTTTTTGTGCTAGTTATTTTTCTCCTAGTCCACAATATTTCCCAAGCACATCGTCCAGCCAGGGGTGAAATTCTGTCACTCAACCATCCCCATATCCCCAGTGGAACAAGGGCAGGGATCACCAAGGTTGAAGCTCAAACTGAAGGAAGTTAAGACTGAAGGAGAAGAGGAAGCGCATCTTTGTACCAGCTAGACTCCTCTCAAGCATGCATTCTGTGCACTGGTAAACACACCTTGGGCCATACCACCCTGCCTATGTTTTCCAGAACAAGCTATGCAGCTCTACTGGTCTGAGTCTGGTTGCTCTTTCTGGAGCCTCTTGCCCCTTGTCTGCCTGAAGTACTTCTGCTCTTCCTTAAGATTTTGCTCCAATATGGCCTCTTGGTGACACTATACTGGTCACCCCCACACAGAGTTGTTCTCCTTTTGGCTTCTAGAGCACTTTGAACATGTTACCATGCTTTGTTAGGAAGACACAGGTTAGGGGCCATCTCTGCAACCCCAGTGCCTAGCAGAGTTTATTTTTAAAAAATAATAATAATAATTTTTGGAATGGTTACCATGTGCCATGGGCTATGTTAAGAGCTTTATATATATTGCCTCACTTAATCTTTGCCACAACTTTTACCCCATTTTACAGCTGAGGAAATTGAGGCTTAGAGAGCTTAAATTACTTGACCAACATCATACAGAAAGTGGGGATATAAACTCAGGTCTATCGGATTCAGGGCCTACACATCTAAACATTACCCCATTCAGCAGTGATCATTGGAGGCAGCAGATATTTGGTGAATGAGTACATGAAATGAATGAATGAATGATAGGACTCAGAATGGTGTTCTCTAGGGTCGTGGGCCCTGATTCGGTAAGTGGGAGATGACTGTAGGATTGTGTTAACAATGGAGAGTAGCATGCTCTGGTTGTAGAATGCGAACAATTGTGAGCCGGCGGAAATGAGAGGGGAGTAAACGTTGAAGGTGGTACTTCTCTTACTCCGGTCTCAGCTTTAGAGAATGAGCTCCTTGAGAGCAGGGCTTGTTTTGTATCCTCACCATCCAGCCCTGTTGCTGGCAAAAAGCAGATGCCCATAGCATACCTACAGAATTCATTCATTAAGTCCGAGGTCATTCACTTCATTCATTCAGCCATGCATTCATGGTAGGCCAGTCCTTGGTCTCATAGTCCACTTTTGCAGAGGGCCGTATGCTCAGAGAAAAACAGGGGACTCCCCTCCTCTGACCCTCACTTTCCTCTACTATAATCCCCTGCTGTTAGATTGGATTTTTGGAACTCTTCCAGCTAAGACATTCACGACATTCACGAGCGTAGGATCCAGCCAGGAGTGGGGCCTGCAGACCCCACTCTCTGAGGCACAATTGCTGGCCTTCTGGAATGGCTCTGGGGCCATTAAAACCCTGTCCTGGTGCCCCTGCCTCCAGCAGGTGACTCCTGGCACAGCTGGGAGAGTGAGCTGCTTCTTCTGCCCAGACAGCAGGCGCTGGAAATTATTCAGGAATAACAAACAGGCCAGAAACATTTGCATAAGGAATAACGCAGAACAATACATGTTATTTAAACCATCTCTGGTTGGCAACAGAAGTAAAAAGCAGCTGAGATAAATCTGCAATGCAAATCATCCTTATTTGGAGTGGAGCCTCAGCTTGTTTTGGGGGGGGCGTGTACTGCAAGAGATAGGGAGAAAGCATCTTTGTCTCTACCTCCCCAGCAGCCACGCTTTCTCTGCCTGCCTCTCTCTTGCTCATGTACGTTTTCTCATTTCTCTCCCTCCTTTCTTCTGAGATTAATACAAACAATTTGTCTTCTAATGTGACTACAGCTTATGAATTCTTTGTCTCACTCTAATCCTTTAAATTATCCACATAATAAAATATGTATCCAGTGATTTCAGGTCATAATTTGATCTTCTAGGAAAAGGGGAGGGGATCCCTGAGCTGTTCTGATAGTTCGTTCCTCTCCATTTGTCTTTATTTGTCATCTTTTTTTTTGCTTAATGATCTTCCCCTTGTCCCCACTCCACTCCTGTACCCACCGCACTTCCTCAATGTGCAGGGGGCTTGGGGTGAGAAAGACCATTGCAGAGCCTCGAGGCTCAGGGCAGCCCAGAGGGCTGAGAAGGAGACCATTCTCCCTTTCTCACTTCCTGACCTCCAGCAGGAAGGTGGCCTCACTCCTACTAGCAGTGGGAGAACCCCGCCTCAGCAGGGACAGCTGACTCTGGAAGACAAGGCTGAGGATCATCTTTAATACCAAAGTGCCTAAGGGGCCTGTAAAGTCCCAGGTCTCCCCAATCTGTGGGCATGAACCAAAACCAAACCAAACTCGTTGCCTTTGCGTTGATTCTGTAAAGACCCTGTAGGGCAGAGTCGAACTGCCCCATAGGGTTTCCAAGGAGCGGCTGGTGGATTCCAACTGCCAGCCTTTTGATTAGCAGCCGAGCTCTTAACCACTGTGCTGCCAGGGCTTCTGTGGGCATGAAGAGGCCTACAATTCAGTGTTCCCTGGTCTGAGTGTTGCCCCTTATCTGCAAATAGTAACAAGACAACTCCCTACAAAATGCACTCTCAGTACTTTGGGGAGTGCCTGCAAGACTCCCCATCAGCCCTCCAGGACTCCCAGTGTTGGCTGCCCTCAAAGCCCTTTAAGGGAGACTTCGCTGCTGCCGGAGGCCCTGGGTGGTACAAATGGTTAAGTGCTTGATCAGAACCCACCCAGAGACACCTCAGCGATCTGCTTCCGAAAGGTCACAGCCTTGAAAACCCTGTGGAGCACAGTTTTACTCTGCATATATGGGGTTGCAATGAGTCGGAATCGACTTATGGCAACTGGTTCTTTTTTTTTCTTTCTTTTCACTACTGCCTACCCTGAGGGAGATGCTCCTGGAACTGCAAACCCTGGCGGGGCCCTGCACCCAGCCCTCCCACTTCAAAGCCCCCCAGTGCTCCATGTGGAAGTCGTGGATGTGGCCTCCTCAGGGCCACAGTATGTGGTTATTCAGCTTGTGGTCTGCGCAGGGCACCCAGCCAAGGGGTGGGGGAGAAGGGCGGGATCACGGCTGGAAGCATGGGCCTTCCAGCACGCCTGCCTGGTAGGGAAGCCTTTATATAATTTGCACAAAAACAACTAAGGGTAGGCTTGGCCCTGCCCTTGTCCCCATTCTGGTTTCCATGTTGTGTCGTGGACCCCGAAGTTACCTTGCCTACATGCCAGTAACTCTGAGCATCCTGGTGAAGTCTGCTTCTTCAGTGTCTGTCCTCAGGGTGCCCACTGAGGGCACAGGACACACATGTCCGCCAAGTGGCCAGGGATGCACATCTGAGAGAGGTAAGTCCTGCCCATCCACCCCAGTGTGCAAAGCCTCATCCTCAGTTTCCTATAGCAATTTCTCCATCTCAGCCAACATCCCCAGGTGCACCCCACTCCACCACCAACATCAACCCCTAATGTAACAGAGGAAAGACCAATTGCCCAGGGTCATGCTTGGAGGAGCGTATGAAATGAAAGGCCCCTGGATGGGTTTAGGAGGCCCAGTGAGCCTGGCGCTTGGCTGGAGAGGAGAAGCTGGGCAAGTGATGAGAGGAATTTGGAGTTCTCAAGGGCAGTCTGGAAGGTCTTTGAGCAGATGAGTGACTGGATTAGAGAGCTGGGCTGCAGGACAACACGGAGGCAGCCTCAAGCACATCTGTGGCTTGGAGTCAAACCAAAAAAAACCCCATTGCCATCGAGTGGATTGAAACTCATGGTGACCCTATAAAACAGAGTAGAACTGCCCCATAGGGTTTCCAAGGAGTGGCTGGTAGATTCGAACTGCTGACATTTTGGTTAGCAGCTGAGCTTTAACCACTGCTCGGAGTCAGGAGGGGACAATTAGGAGGTGAATGTGGGAAAAGCACAGGTCTAAGGCGATGCCAGGGTTAAATGAGACACAAACCCTCATCTCTTATCTGCAGTTCTGAAATAAAAACCAGAAAACAGAGTCCTATGTGGCTCCTTTGGAGGCAAACCTGCAGGGGACTGAGGCTATTTATAGTCTGCTCTTGATCCCGCTTGGTGTGAATATTCATGCATCTCACTGCATAAGTATTAATAGGCCTGATTGCAGGGAGTCGCCCAGACCTTGCTGGGTGTCAAACACCATACGGTATAGGCAGCATGCCACCTTCCTAAAGCCTGAAACCTTCTGAATTCTAAAACACACTGGTCCCCCAGGTCTCAGATAAGGTTGTTAAGGGGCTCTGACATACATGAAAGCATTTTGCAAACAGCAAAGAGCTGAGCAAATGAAAGCTACAGAGTAGTGTGAAGGTGGTGGTGGTGGGGACAGAGGGCCGTGACAGATGGGCCAGACATTTTGAATGAGGCCTGATTGGATCTGGGAGTGAGGGAGAGGATGGAGTGAATGCATGGGTGGGTGACAAGGGGTGGGGAGGGAGTGCTCAGTCTAAGAGACTGGAGAGATTGGGCTTTGACACAAATGAAGTGGGGGGGGGGATCTTTCCCCCCAGCAATGGTGATGAGCTTAGAGTTAGACACCTTCTGTCAGAAACTGTATTTAGAAGGGTAGGCCTGCCTGCTCTGTCTCCCTGAGGAACAGGCTTCTGTTACAGGAGAGGTTGGGGTCAGGCCCCAGGAAGAGCTGTTGGGGTCCTGATGGTCCAGTGACAAATGGCAAAAGGCAGAGGGTCTGTTGATTACATGTTTTGGGTCTCGGCACCCGGGTGGCTGCAGGCCTCTTTGGTGTGATGGGTCTCCCCCATTTGTGGGGCTATGAGGCAAACAGATCAGTAGGTCAGGACAGTAATGTCCCATGCCCTGGAGAAACAGCTTATCAAGGTAACACAGGTGGGGGATCCAGCCACCTGGAAATGAGAAAGGTGCAGATTCCCAAAGGCTCCAGGACTCAGGAGAACCCACTGCTGTGAAAGACAAGGATGGGGGCAGGAGGGTGTGGGAGACAAGGAGCAGAGCAGAGCAGAGCAGCAATCTAGTGGAGGGAAAAGCAGGGCGTGCAGTGATTAGCACCAGACGCTGGCCTGGGCTGCAGCCTGGGCTCTGCCACTGACTAGCTGTGTTATTTTGGGCAAGATACTCTACCTCTCTGTGCCTCAGTTTCCTATTCTTTAACATGGAGATAATAGGAGTACTAATCTCATAGGTTGTTAGTGAGGATTGTAGGAATTAGCATTTGCAAATGCATATAATGGTGCCTGAAACATATTCTGTCAAATAAAAATGAACTGTCCAGGAGAAAGACCCTCCACGGTGCTCTTGTCTTCCTACCTCCCATCTTTGACCTGTTTCAGAGTTGATGTGCTTTGCAGCCCTGAGCATGGTCTTATATTTTGCCCTCACACAACCATGTGAGGTGGACAGGGAGGAATTATCTATTTTATAGACAGAACTCAGGCCTGAAAGGTTGAGTTATTTTCCTAGGTTGTGAATTTAGGCTTTCTCATTCCATTTGGGTCTTTCCAATACATCACGCAAAGTGTTGTACGCACCGCTCCCAAGTTTCAGCACGTATGAGATTTACTCAGGTGCTTGTTTAGATGATTGATCTCTGGGCCCTTTGCTCAAGGATTCTATGCTCAGAGGCCTGGGGAGGGCCAGGACCAGGAGTTCAGTCATGTTTCAGGGAACATTGCTTCAGGCAAAGCCCTTTCCAGAACCCGGAATAAATTCTTCCCAATAATCCCTCTGCCTCCTCATTCTATCCACCTCACTCTGTATCCTAGAACTCTAGAAATCTTCTAAGCTAGAGTGAGCTCTGAGACAGGTAAGTGGCTCTCAGAGAAAGCCCACAAATAGCAGGAAGCCAAGTCACATGGCTGTGGTACCCCAATGCCTGGTCCCCTCACTGGTAATGTGAACTCTCCAAGAGACTGTTCTTTTCTCTGCTTCCTCTGAGGGATGAAAAAACCCTTGCTTGACAAACCCTCTGTTGCAAAGGCTTTATTTATTTATTTATTTTAAAAAACAAAAAACAGTCCAGCATTGGACTGGATTTTGGAGAGTATCCAGTCCTACCTCCTCACTTTACAAAGAGAGAAACTGAGGCACAGTGAAGGGAAGTAGCTCCAGACTTGTTTTCCAGGCTTCTCTCCCTCCTGATTTCTGTACCATTGCTCCCCACCAAACCCCTCTCTGCTTCCTCCCTACCTCATTCTAGGCTAAAAAAACTCCTTCCTGAGGACTCACAAGTTTTAAATATTTGGAGACTGTTGCCATGTCACACAGAGATTGTTGCTTAGCCCAGCCATGTATATTTAAAGTCTTTTTTCGGTCTGATGCAGCCTCCCTGCCTCCCACCCAGTGGTTGCTGCACTGGAGTCTCCCAGTCACTGACAGGCCCCAGCCCTCCTGCCTCCAGGAGCCTGGTGTGGACAGAGAGTCTCTGGAGATGTGGGAGAGGGGGCAGTCTGGGTAGCTGGGCACAGATTAGAGCTTCTTGCTGCCTCTGACCAGCACTAGAGCCTGCCCCACCACACCCTCATCCTTGGACACTGATGGAGGCTCTGAGTGTGGGGAAGCCCAGGGTTTCCTGTCAGCCCTTCAGTGGGGAAGTAGGAGCAGCATGGTCTCTGGAAGTAGGAGCAGCCATGGAGTTGATTCCAACTCATAGTGACCTTACGGGACAGAGTAGAACTGCCCCATAGGGTTTCCAAGGAGCAGCTGATGCATTCAAACTGCCAACCTTTTGGTTAGCAGCCAAGCTCATAACAATTGCACCACCAGGGCTCCATTGTATATAATAAATTATAGCATATTTATACAATGGAGAACTATACAGCAGTACAAATAAATAAACTAGAGCTACATATGCCAATATGGATAACTCTCAAAAAAAATGCCGAAGGAAAGAAGTGAGTTGCAGGAGAATACATATATAGTGTGGTAACCATTATGTGTTTTAAAAAGATAGTCAATACCATATTTAAAAAATAATAGTATGTGTTTAGCCATTTATATCAAAGAAATGACACCTGATTTTCACACAAAAACCTGTACGTGAATGTTCATAGCAGTTTTATTTGTAATTGTCCAAACTGGAAACAACATAAATGTCCTTCAGCAGGTGAGTGGTTAAATAAACTGTGGTGCATCCATCACATGGGATACTACTCAGCAATGAAAAGGGATGAATAACTGACACATGCAACAATGTGGCTAAATCTAAAGGGAATTATGTTGAGTGGAAAAAAAGCAATCTTTGATTCCATTTTATATAATTTTCTTGAAATGATAAAATTATAGACATGTAAAATAGATTACTGACTGTTGCCAGGGGCTGGAGGGAGGAGGAAGGTGACCGTGGCTATAAGACGGTAGCTTGGGGGACCCTGGTGATGGTACTGTTCTGTATCCTGACTGTGATGGTGGTCACAGGAGTCTACACATGTGATAAAATGGCATAGAACTAAATAAACAGACACACCAGCATAAAACTAGTAAAATCTGAATAAGATCCATGGATTATATCAATGTCAGCTTCCTGGTGGTGATATTGTACTATAGTTTTATAAGAGGCTAGCATTGGGGGAAACTGGGTGAAGGGTACAGGGAGTCTCTCTGTCTTATTTCTTCCAACTGCATGTGAATCTACAATTATCTCAAAATGAAACTTAAAAAAAATAGTGTGAAGTATAAAGACACATGGGGATGATACACACCAAATTTAGGATGGTGCTTACAATGGGGGACAAAAGGAAGATAATTGAGATTGGCTTATATTAGCAGTGTTCAACATATTTGTTAATATTTTATTTTTTTAAGTTGGGTGGTAGATACATGGTTGTTTTACTATATTATATGTTACATCTTTTGTTAAGTTGGAATTATTCCATAATTAAAACAATAGTACAAGTTTTTGTTTTTTTTTTAAACACCTCTATTTTAAGAAAGGAAACTGAAACAGAGTGAAAAGGATTCAGGTCTGCTTATGAATTGGTTTCACCTTGGTCTTGTGAAGACATTTTTTGAGTGAAAACTGCCGTCATTTGCTATTTGGCAGATAATATTTGAAGAAGCTCAGCTATTCTTTTGAAGCAGGAATTCTGCAAAATTAAAATGGTGAACCTGCACATCCCAGCCCTGTAAACCATTGGCATGATTTGAGCAACGGGATAAAGCTCTTACCAATCAGGTGATGCTATTTTTAGCAGTGTCTATCAGGGCCTGCTTCACTCTCTGGCCATCTTTTCTGGAGGATCTTGGAGCTTGAGCCTCGGTCTCTCCAGATGAAGCAGAAACGTGGGGGCAGAAAGGAAAGGGTTAAAAGTGGAGGGACGGCCTGGTGGGCAGGAACGTGTTCGGCTGGGGATTGTTGGAAATCAGTGAGGACTAGCTGAGCAAAGCCTGAAGATGCAATGGAGTGTTTCCCAGGGAGCCTTGGGATTGGAGCATCAAGGTTTTGTTTGGAAATTGCGAGGATTTGATGTCTGTCAAGTGTCATTAGTGCACCGGAACTAGACTGACCTTGAGAGCGAGGCTATGCCCCTGCCTTGCGGGCTTACCAGATAAATGGCTTGGGGATCGAGACTCAACAGCACTTAAATTGAAATAGCAGCAGCAGCCTCCCAGGGCTTCCTGCTCAAGCTTTGCTGGGAGTAAAAAGCCTGGTGATCCCCCAGCATCCTTTTTCTACCTGGTGGCTACTTTAGCCAGCCAGGCCCCCAACCTCCCAGGGCTAGGGTAGCGTGTTTTGTCTTAAAAATCAGCCATGGACCCTGAAAAATGGGATAAGACCAAAGGTTTAATTAACTTTGAGACAGGGAAGAGAGGAAGCAGACTGTCCTAGTCTTGTCCACACTGCCTTTCTGGCTGGCTATTCTATGTTGGATCTCCACCAATGTGGTTATTAAAGTTGGGAAAGAGCAAGTGAAAGAACAGAAAGGTCAACTGAGTGTCAGAGTTAGAATGGATGCCCTGGAGTGGTTTGTATCTGCTCTGAGTAAGGGGCAGGTCCTCAGCAGGCCTGCCATGTGTGGTGGTGTAGGACGCGCACTGCCGTCGAGTCGATTTTGACTCAAAGCGACTCTATAGCAATCCTATAGGACAGAGTAGAACTGCCCCATAGGGTTTCCAAGGAGAGACTGGTGGATTTGAAATGCTGACCTTTTGGTTAGCAGGGCTAACCACTATGCCACCAGGGCTCCATACACATCATAGTCTATGGGAATGGAGTTGGGCAATGCACAACCTGCATGGCTGTATGTGGGTGGACCTGAGAGGGGCCCAAATGCAGTAACATGTAACATTTGTTAAGCAGCTATTCTGTGTCAGGCACTATGTCAATGGTTTTATGAATGCTATTTAATCATTACAGAAATTCTTCAAAGTAGAGATTTTGCTCATTGTACAGCTGCAGCAGGAAAGATGCCAAGTGTTTGCCATCTACAAAAAGAAGCCCTGTTTTCCACTGACTTCAAATGCAAGTTTCAGACTGATTTAAAAGTCCATGTCTGACTCATCTTAGGTGGAATCACGTAGGTGTTCATGTGACACATGTAAGAGAGAGAGGTTGAACAAGCAATAGAGTCTGGACTCATGTTGGGTGTTGCTTATGGGAAACTTAAATCCTCATCCTTTCTAGGTCTCTGATTCTCTGTCAGCCTATCTTTCTCTGGATCTGAGTTTCCTGGCTTTTTCTCTGTCCAGAAAGAGCTGTGAGGCTGGGTAAGGTCACGTCTAATGACGATAGCTGTGTTTCTTGGAATCAGGGAGAGAAACCCGCAGAAAGTGGTGTCATCTTGGCTGTCTTTCTCCCATGCTCATCCACACCCAGGGAAGAGTAAAATTTCAGCTGCCCCAGCTTTATCTTTACTCTGGGAGAGGCTCTGTGGGGGCTGTGGAGCCTTTGGCCGACTCAGCCTGCCCAACCTCCTGCAACATCCATGTCCAGCTGGGTGGGCTTTCCTCAGAGTCAGCCTTCTTCTGAGGGAGGTATGACTAATTCCACTCTGTAGACAAGGTTTCTAAGCCTCTGTGAAGTTAAGCAACGTACCCAAGAATATCTAAGTAGAAAGCGGCAGAGTCTGGGTGACACCTGGGTTTGACTCAGTCCAAACCCTTTGATATGCTGCCTCCTTCCCAAGCCTGCAGATGGCTCTTATTCCCCAGCTGGAGAGACAGAGGGGCTGGTCCTTCACCGTGTGTGTGAACCTCCTGCCCCTGGAGCTGCAATCTCAGAACATTAGAACCCCTTCTCCTTGATCAGTGACTCCAACACTGGGAGCCGTTGCCTGCCTCCCGCTATCCTCACACCCATGCTCTTTTACAACACTTGAGGGGTTCACATGTGTAGATGACTAACATACATGACTAACATGTAACTATAATGTCTGACGGACACTTGTTAAGCAGCTATTCTGTGTCAGGTACTGTGTGGAAGGGTTTTATGTGTGCCATTTATTCCTTGCTTCTCTCGCTATTTAGCACAGTAGTTAAGAGCTTGCCTGCTAACCAAGAGGTCAGCAGTTCGAATCCTCTGGCCCCTTCTTGGAAACCCTATGGGGCAGTTCTGCTCTGTCCTGTAGGGTCCTTATGAGTTGGAATTAACTCAATGGCAGTGGGTTTTTTATTTTGGCCTCTTGCTATGAGTCAGAAACAGTGGTTTTTTGTTTGTTTGTTTTTAAGCACTTGGCTGATGGTGCAGTGGTTAAGCACTCAGCTGCCTACCAAAAGGTAGGTGTTCAAACCCACCAGCCACTCCTTCGGAGAAAGATGTGGCAGCCTGCTATAAAGATTATAGCCTTGGAAACCCTATGGAGCAGTTCTACTCTGTCCTATAAGGTCACTACAGGTTGGAATCAACTCAACAGCAACAGGTTTTGGTTTTGGAAGTGCTTGGCTGCTAAGCAAAAGGCTGGAGGTTGTAGTTCACCCAGATGTGCCACAGACAAAAGGCCTGGATATCTATTTTAAAAAAATCAGCCACTGAAATTCTTATGGAGCACAGTTCTACTCTGACACACGTGGGGTCTCCATGAGTTGGAGTCAACTTGACAGCAACTGGTTTATTTAATCGTCACAGCAATTCTGTAGGCAGTGGTTTTGCCCACTGTATAGATGCAGCAGGGAAGATGCTAAGTGTTTGCTCCTCACATGAAGAGCCCACCAAGACTCTCACTGACTCAGTATGTCTGCCCACTTTGAAGAGGAGGAGAGGGTGTGCTTCTATCTTCTGCCAACTACAGCACAAGAAGGTCGCAGCTCCTTAAAATCTACCACACAACAGCAGCCCTGCCTCCTAAAATTCCATTGGTCTGGAATATCATCGAAGCCTGTGGGAAGTCTTCAAGGTTGCCCTCAGTACAGAGGGTCCCTGCACTGGATAGTGGTTCCATCCACTGAGCGAGCCAAGAAACAAAGAGGGGCACATTTCTCTAGACTTCCATCTGGACTTCCACCTTACGCTCACGCTGCTCTTCTGGACTGAGGCATCTCAAGTATTACTCACTGAGGCTGCTATTTGGAAAGTGGGAAATGATTACGGGATGGAGGGAGCCCTAGCAAAGGGCGAGTAAGCTGTGTTGTTGACTCCAAAGTGGCTCAGCTTGGTCCTGTCTGCCAGCCTCCATAGACCTTCGGGGTGTATTCCTCAGATCTAGAGCTCTCCCTTAGGATTCTCAAGGAAACCAAAGTAGTTTCTGCCTGGAATCCAGGTAAATCTTGTATATTAGCCCACAATACTTGCTTTCTCTTTCCTGGATGCTCCCAGCTCAAGCACGTCCCAGCAGCAGCTCTTTTCAGCACCTTTGTCCCCACAAAACTAGCATCCATCCTTTCTCTTCCCAAGTTGTTTCTCCTCAGTTGGCCGCATCCAAACTCCAGCCTAGTTCTTCTGCTCCTGGTCCACCCCACCTTATCTTGGATTTCAGAAATGCCAGGATGTTTGTTCCCATCATTCTATTTCCAGTGGGTTAACCCCTCCATCAGTACGCATCAGTGTTTCCCAAGCCCATGTGATAGCAGCTTCCTTATATGTGATCTCCAGCCCTGCCCTTCTTTCTGAACTTTCCAACATCTTGTCCCTTTGCTCAGAGATTTCATGAAAAACCAAACAGAAAGCATAACTATGAGTCTGAGATGAAGCTTGGAGAACTGAGAGAAGCCCAGTCTAGGGATGGAGTAGGATGCAGAACACACAGCCCACTGTGGTGCTGCCAGACATGGGTTCAAGTTCAGGCTCTTTCTACCATTTGTTACTTACCTGACCTTGGGAAAGTTACATCCAAGCATACATGCTCCTTATCCATTATGATAATCGTGAAAGCAGTACTAATAATAAATTTATTCTTGTATTAGACACCTTTCTTTTAAAGAGTTCAAAACACATTTAAATGTATGATCCCCTGTGAGCTGGGTGGGGCCAAGGAGGAAGGGAATAGGAAAGATTTCTATTTTGCAGCAATGCTTGCCAAAGCGTTGGTTAGTTATTTGACTCCAGATAACACTGTAATTAATAATGTAATAAGATGCAATTTATAGGCATTCATGCCTGAAGGCCTTGGCTCCCAAGGCCCTTGGTAAAAGGCAAAATTAAAAGCATCTATAATCTCAAAAAGGACAGCATGACCAAAGCTCAGCGAGGCTAAAGAGAACTGGGAATCACCAGCTCCATACTCAGTGGACAGTAGTTCAGGCTGTCAGCTCCCAAGGGGATCCCCCCAAAGCAGAGGAGCCTGGGAAATATTTCTTTTTCTTATTAATCAGCCAGATTATTGAAGCAAATAATAACAGCTAACATTCATATACCACTTACTATGCCAGGTACTGGTGTTAAGTGTTTCACATATATTAACTCATTTAATCTTTACAATGACCCTCTGTAGTAGGTTATATCCATTTTGCAAAAGAGGACACTGAGAAACAGAGCAGTCAAGTAATTTGCCTAAGGTCACAGAGCTAGAGAGTGGTGGAGACTCAGACTTGCAGTCTGACTTCAGAGACTACGCTCTTAACCATTACAAGTACTGCATCTCAAAAGATACAGGACTTGGGGGTCACTGGAAAAGTATGGAGACAGAAACACTTTGGTTCAATCCCCAGCTCTGCCACTTACTAGTTTGCTGTCATCATCAAGATAATTAGGACATTAATATCTATTTCATTTGAGGAATGTATGTAAAATGCCTGGCCCCACTTATTCCGCTTTTGCATATGATCTTTTTTTTTCCCAGGCACAGGCTCATTGCCCATTCATTGCATACATTTGAACCTCACAACCTCCAGTGAGAGAGCAAGGTCAGGTACAGTTATTCTCATTTTATGTATTAGAAAAATGGGGCCTAGCAACACTTCCTGAACTTTTTCCAGAACATTCTACCATCTCTCTCTCTCTTGCTTTTTAAATATCATCTTTTAAATTATTCAAACACCATAGAAAATATAGAATAAAATGTGGAGAGTGCCGGGCTTTCTGACTCTCTTTCTTGACATTAACTACTATTAGTATTTTGGTATGTATCCTTCCAGTCTTTTCTCTAGGCCTAGAGTATAATAATATATAATTTTTTAAGGAGCATATCTGTGATCATTGTAGGTTCATCGTTTGCCTGTGTGCTTCACATTACATCACTCTGTAGAGGTCCGCCCCATTTTTTTAAATGGCTCCATGATATTCTATAGTATGGATGTATCACAAACAAATTCTGTAGGACATTCCAATTTTTTGTGACTATAGTAAATGCTGTAATGTTGTCCTTACTCATGTATTTGGGTGAATGTGCTCAATGATTTTTATAGGCTAGATTCTAGAAGTGGAATTGTGGGTCTAATGCTATGAATATTGTTATGGATTGAATAATGTCATCTAAAAATATGTGTTGTAAATCTTATTCTCTATGCCTGTAGTTATAATCCCATTTGGGAATGGTTGTCTTTATTAGGTTAATGAGGCAGGGTTAATGTCTTGAGTCAATCTCTTCCGAGATATAAAAGAGATTAAATAAGCAAGCAGAGGCAAAGATGGGGGAAGAGAGATGCCAAGCCACGTGAAGATTGCCCAAGAGCAGAAGCTCAGAAGAGATAAGGATCTTCCTCCAGAGCCCACAGAGAGAGAAAGCCTTCCCCTAGAGCCGGTGCTCTGAATTCAGACTTCTAGCTTCCTAAACTGTGAAAAAATAAATTTCTGTTTGTTAAAGCCATCTACTTGTGATATTTCTGTTATAGCAGCACTAGATAATTAAGACAAAATTTGGTACTGGAAGAGTGAGGTGCTGCTCTAACAAATACCTAAATTTGGGATTGGTTAATGGGTAGAGGCTGGAACAGTTTTAGGGTACCTAACAGTAAAAGCCTAGATTGCCTTGAACAGACTTTTGGTAGAATTATGGACGTAAAAGGCAATTGCGATGAGGGCTCAGAAGGAAGTGAGGAGAGCTATAGAGAAAGCCTCTATTGTCTTAGAGAATATATATGGTGCCAGCAACCAAATGTTGCTAGAAGTGTGGACATTAAATGTTTCTGGTGAGGCTTTAAAAGAGAGATGAATGTGTGATTGGACAATGGAGGAAAGGTAATGCATTTCATGCAGTGGCAAGGAATTGTCTGAATTAGGTTAAAGATTTGGGGGAAAGTAGAACTTGTAAGTGATGAACTTGGATATCTGGCTGGTGAGATTTCTAAGCAATATCCTAAAGGGGCCATGTGGTTTCTCCTTGCCACTTATAGTAAAATGCAAGAGGAAAGAGATGGACTTTAAAATGAACTGTGCAAAATGAAAACAGAACTTAAAGATTTGGAAAATTCTGTTGTGCAAACTAAGGACATGTGTTCTAAAATATTCACCAAAGACATGGCTACACAATCTTTTCTTAAAGATATTAAGCCTGTGACTGATGGATCTAACCAACTACCTCAACAGAAAACCCATCAAGTTAGACCGAAGGGGAGAGAGAAGGAACGAAAGGAAAGAATGCCGTCTGCCTCTTGGAATTCTACAGACAGGAAACAGGCCAAAGGAGCTACATTGTTGTCCTCCAAGAAAAGAAAAGGCCTATCCCTGAAGCAGCTTGCAGATCAGCAGAACTGTTGGAAGGAGCACAGGAAGTAGGGCCTTCTCAGTTTCAAAGGGTGGGACCATAGCTTCCTGGGTTTCAGAGAGTTGGATCTTAGCCAACTTGGTTCTGGAGTGTGGTGCTGCTGTTAAGGTGTGCCGGGGGATGGGGCTGCTGCCCAAAGCTGAGGGGTCAGGGCTTCCATGCCCAAGCTGCAGAAGAATGGGTGTCATGGATTAAATTATGTCCCCCCAAAAATATGTGTATCAATCTGGCTGGGCCATGATTCCCAGTATTGTGTGATTTTCCCATATGTTGTAAATCCTGCCTCTATGATGTCAGTGAAGGAGGATGGGCAGCAGTTGTATTAGTAAGGCAGGACTCAATCTACAAGACCGGATTGTGTCCTGAGGCAATCTCTTGAGATATAAAAGAGAGAAGCAAGCAGAAATACAGGGAGACCTCATACCACCAAGAAAGCAGCACCAGGAGCAGTGCGTGTCCTTTGGACCTGGGGTCCTCTCACGGAGAAGCTCCTAGTCCAGGGGAACATCAATGAGAAGACTGACAGGGAGAGAAAGCCTTCCCCTGGAGATGACACCCTTGATTTGGACTTTTGGCCTACTTTACTGTGAGGAGATAAACTTCTCTTTGTTAAAGACATCCACTTGTGGTATTTCTGTTATAGAAGCACTAGATAACTAAGACAAAGGGGACTGCCAGGGCAGAGGGAGTGAGGTTGCCGCTCAGATGGACTAGGAGAATGGGGCTGCCTAAAGACAAAGAAGCAGAGTTGTCATCCCAGAGGGCCTGGAAGGCGGAACTGAAGCCCAGGGCTGAGGGGCCTTCACCCAGAATCCAAAGGGCATGGCCAACATCCAGAGTCTGGCATACGTGACCATTACCCAGGAGGTCTCAGAGAACAGAGGATTATTTTCAAGACTTGAGAGCCAGTGTAAATTGTTCTGCTGAGTTTTGGACTTTCTTGGTGCCTGTTATAGTGCTTCTTCCCTCCAGTTTCTCCCATTTGTAGTGGAAATGTCTACTTTGTGCCTGTTCCACCACTGTACTTTAGAAACATAACATGTATTCTAGATTTCACAGGTTCACAGATAAAGAGGAATTTTGCTCCAGGATGGAATACGCCCAAAGTCTCATCTATATTTGATTTGGATGATTCAGAAGATAAGATTTTGGAGTTGGAGTTGATTTAAGACTTTCAGGATGATGTGATAGGGTGAATGTGTTTTGCATGTGGTAAGGATATGAATTTAGGGGAGTGGGCAAAGATGGAATGTTATGGATTAAATTATGCTCCCTCAAAATATGGGTTGTAAATCCTAACTTCTGTGGCTGTGGCTATAATCTCATTTGGAAATGGTTGTCTTTGTTAGGTTAATGAGGCAGGATTAGTGTCCAATGTATTTTGAGTCAATCTCTTTTGAGATATAAAAGAGATTAAACAAATGAGCAGAGGCAGAAATTGGGGAAGATAGATGCCAAGCCACATGAAGATGGCCCAGGAGCAGAAGTTCAAAAGAGACAAGGACCTTCCTCCAGAGCCCACAGAGAGAGAAAGCGTCCCCCTAGGGTTGGCACCCTGAATTCAGATCGACTTGACGGCAACAGGTTTGGTTTTTGTTTTTTTTTAACTGTGAGAAAATAAATTTCTGTTCGTTAAAGTCATCCACTTGTGGTATTTCTGTTATAGTAGCACTGGATAACTAAGGCAGATATTTAAAATTTCTGAGTACTACTAGGAGTCCCTGAGTGGTACAAATTGTTAGCATGATCGGCTGCTAACAGAAAGGCTGGAAGTTCAAGTCCACCCAGTGGCTCAGAGGAAAGGTCTGGCAATCTACTTTAGAAAAATCAGCCATTGAAAACCCTATGGAGCACAGTTCTAACACACATGGGGTCACCATGAGTTGGGAGTCAACTTGAAGGCAACCTATAGGTACTACCAACTTGTAATCCAAACAAGGTTGGTCAAATGACATGTTCACGAACAAGATCTAAGCGTAGCCATTCCCCACTCTCTTGCCAAGTCAGGGTATTTTTTTAATCTTCTAAATTTTTATTATTCAAGTGGATAAAAAATAATACTCTATTGTTTTAAATTGAATTTCCCTTATTGTTAGAAAGGTTGAGCATTTCTAAATACGTTTATTAGCCATTTGTATTTCTTCTAGTATAAATTCTCCTTCATATTCTTTACCTCTTTTTTGCATATTTGTCTTTTCTCTGTTGATTTATAGTAATTCCACATATTCTAGATATTCATTTTTTCTGTTGCACATATTGCATACATTTCCCTCTGGTCTTCCTCTCTTGTCTTTTAGTTTTTTTGTGGTGTCTTTTGATGTATAGAAGTTTTAAATTTCTATGTAAGCATTGCCTTTCTTATTTTTAAAATTATGAACTGTTCCAAACTTATAGAGAAATATAAAGAAAAATATAAAGCCTATATACTCACCACCAGTTTTATAAAATCTTAGCATTTTGCCACATTTGAATACCCCCACCATCTTTTAATTTTATTTGGAGTTTTAGGTTTACCTTTTTAAAAAACAAACAAAAAATACATATTTTTACAGTAAATTATCAATTATATTTACTGACATGTATTATAAATTTCTGTGCTCACCATTGCTTTGTGTTCCGCACCTTCCCTCTGGGTTTACTTTACCTCTAAATGAAGTACATCCTTGATAGTGCTTTTAGTGAGGGTCTGTGGGTGTTAAACTCTTAGTATTTTTGTGATGAAAAATGTCTTTATTTTTCCTTCACTCATAAATAATAATTGTGGCAGTGACTGCTAGCTGCCCACTTCATATCCTTTTTCTTCCTTAGTAGCAGAATTTGAAAACTGATTTTTTGTAGGTAAGAGGTCTTCTGTCAGTCTAATTATTATATAAAACTTGGTGGCGTAGTGGTTAAGAGCTATGTCTGCTATCCAAAAGGTTGGCAGTTTGAACCCACCAGGCACTCCTTGGAAATTCTATGGGGCAGTTCTACTCTGTCCTATAGGTCAGCTATGAGCTGGAATTGACTTGACAGCAATGGGTTATTATCTGAACATTTTAAAGATTTCCCCATGATCCTTGATGCTCCTTAATGTGTCAAAAGTGGATTTATTTTTTATTTATCTTGTTAGATACTTAGAATGCACTTACTATTTAAAGAATCATGTCTTTATCTAAGTTTCAGCAATTACTCTCTTCAAATATTGATTCTATGCCATTCTTTTATTCTCTTTTCTAGAATTATATGAATGTTAAAGCCTCTTTTCCTCCTTGTCTCTTTATTGTATAAACAAATAAATGACTTAATGAATGAATGAATAAATAAATTAATAAAAAAACATATATGTATCTATGTATACACACATATACATACATGTGTATATAATTGCCATGAGTGGCTATGTATATGCTGAGTTTGGAGTAAATTTCTTATTCTTCTTCTGGACTATTAATTCTTTCTTCAGCACTGTCTACTCTAGAGTTTTTTCTCAACTACTGAATTTTAGGAATTCCATGACTTTAAAAAAAAATTTCTAATATTTCTAATGCATTCTTATTATCTTTTTTTCATTTTTGCCTGATTTTGTTCAATAATTTCTTATTCTTTGAATATGGAAGTTATGTCTTCACTTTTCTCTAAGATTATACTAAAGATATTGTACTTAAAAGTATGTCTGACTGTTCTATAAAATCAGTTTCATCTGGGATGAGTTTATGTTGCAACTGCTTTGCTAGCTGTCTGTATTAGTTCTTCATTTCTTCATGTATTTTTGAATTTTAGTTTGAGGCTCGTTTTGAATGCGAAGTTTCTTCTTTTTTCTCTCCTTCTTTTACCTTTACTCTTCTCTATCTAGCTGTTTTGCATTTGTCCCTACCTTACTAGATTTGTCAGATCAAATAAAGGATGCCCCATTACATTTTAGGTAAACAATGAATAATTTTTAGTATACGTAAGTTCAAATATTGAATGAGACATACTAAAAAATTATTTGTTGTTTATCTGGAATTCAAATTTAATTGGGTATTCTGCACTTTTATTTGCTAAATCTGGCAATCCTGTACCTGGCCCTCTACACCTCTATCAAGATCAGATTTTATTATGAGAATTTAAGTTACTACTCCATGATGATATTTGAGTTATAAACAAAAACAAAACAAAGCAAAATAGCTGACTTTTCAGGGCCTTAGAGAAAAGTTGCTTCCTGAGAAATGCAATTTTCTTCTTCTGGGGCTGGACTTTCTCTACTGCTCATGAAGTGTGAAAGACCAATGCCTGAGGCCCAGCCCTTCAGCTCCCCGTGAAGCCTCAGAACATCACCTCTCTCCCTCTGAATATCATCATGCGTATGGTTTGTAAGCTCACCTGATCAATAGAGTGTTGACTTCATCTAGTACACAGATAAAGATAGTCAGGTGTTGTGACATGGTGATTAGGAAAGAGGTAGTCCCTGTCTCCAAAGAGAAGTTTCAAGTCAGGACAGACACAAGAAAAAAGACTAAAGGAAGTTTACAAAGCAGAAGCAAGGGTCAGTGCCAACCAATTAGATGGAGGCTGATACTGAGGAAAACAGTTCATTGAGATGGTTTCTCAGAAAAGGAAGCCAATATTTACTGAACATCTATTGTGAGCCACCTAGATGATCTCATTTAGTTCTCATTACAGTTTTATGAGGCAGACTCTATCAGTCTGATTTTACAGAAGAGGAAATTGAGAATCAGAATGATTATATGTCTTGTCCTATGTCACATGATCAATAAATAAATCTTATGAATCCATACTCTTTCACAAATCCATGGATCTGTGCTTGCTACTTAGCATGGGTAAATGTTGGGAATGGAGATCAAATAAACCTACCCCTCACTTATTGACTATCTCGTTATCTGATATTTTGCATTTACAACAATAGTAAAAAATCTACTGTCCAACTATTTTGTGCATAAACAAAGTATGTCTGGCAGTTATGAACATTGAGGTGTGAGGTGAGAGTAACTCTGGCTATGATTATAAAGTTATGTGTCGACTTGGCTGGTCTGTGATTCTCAGTGGTTTGGTGGTTATGTAATGATGTAATCTGGCAGTTATGTAATGATGTAGCCATCCTCCACTTTTGATCTGATGTAGTCATTCTCCATTTTTGCATAATGTCAATTTTCGCATAGTCACTTGCTCTTTGGAACCTAATCATGTCTATAAGTGAGGAGTGGGTGTAATAGTAATCACACTTTAAGACCTTAAAATGCAAAAGCTAAAAAAAAACTCCACAACAATCTTATTCTAAAAGGCCTATCCTGCAATAGTTTCCATCAGTTTTTCCCATGCTTTCTTAGATACAGACCTTGGATGGATCAAGAGGTATTGACCAAGGTCTTAGCAGAAAGGAAAGGAGTTCAGAATGATGGCTGTTGATGTGTTTCTTAGTGTGTTCTATGTCCATACCCTGACTTCTTTGAGCCCTAGGCTAATTCTAGGGGGCTTATAGTAATTTGATTCATCGCATTAAACGTTGTTATGAGCGGTTGGGGTCTCATAACAATGTATGTTAAAAAAATTTAAAAAATAAAAAAATTCTGTATGGGAGACTAACTTGAAATGTAAACTTCATTTAATTACATCAATAAAAAAAAAAAAAACCAACCTGAAATCACTATGATGGAGAAGTGTTACTCAGAGGATCATCTTATTCCTTATTTTCAGTTATATTGTTTGCTCCAACATAAATTACAAAGCTTTATTAAAAATAAATAAAACTTAAAAAAAAATGCTGTTACGAAATAAAGTGTGGCTGGTTTTGATGGATTCCCTTGGAAAGTAAGTTATTATGCTCTGAGAGAGCTGGGTGCTATAAAGTTTTATATCCCTGAGTCAGGAATGGTTGTGTTTCCTCAGAGATGCCAGTAACTTATTTCTGTATTCTTAAATATGTGGCAGTGAAGTTTATGGCAGCACATACCATCAACCTGTACTGCCCTTCTCTGGCACCTTCTTACCCTCTTTCCCATAATTTGGGGGGCATGAGACAGGCAGTATTTGCTTCAAAATGAGCTTGCAGGCTGTCTGTTAGTAATATGGAAATTCCAGTGTGCTGCCAATGTAGAAAATGACAATCTTTACATGAGGTTGCATTGAGCACTGAATAGAGGAAACGGTTAATTGCACTGGAAACAAGTTGGGACACTTAAAAACTGAGTTTGTGGACCTGAACTAGAAGTATAGGAGAAATTGGAGAGGAGGGAGAATGTGTTCCCAATGAGCCTGCCCCTCCCTCCAAAAAACCTTGAGAAAAGCAATAGAGAAAATTGAGCCAGGAGAGTGTAGACCTTAAATTATCCACACCAGCGCTTCCCAGTGTCAGTAAGTATGGTCAGGAGATATGACTGATTCTAATGATCATCTTCATAATGTAAACTCATGCTTGTGCTTTATGATTTTCAACTTAAATTCACTCATTCTTTAATGCATGCATTTAGTCAGTCTTTATTATGTGCCTACTGTGTATCAGGTGGAATCCCTAGGTGGTGCAAACAATTAAGCACTCGACTACTAGCTGAAAGATTGGTGTTATGGATTGAATTGTGTCCCCCCAAAATGTATGTCAATTTGGCTAGGCCATGATTCCCAGTATTGTGTGATTGTCTACCATTTTGTCATCTGATGTGATTTTCCTATGTGTTGTAAATCCTACCTTTATGATATTAATGAGGCAGGATTAGAGGCAGTTATGTTAATGAGGCAGGACTCAATCTGCACGATTAGGCTTTGTCTTAAGTCAATCTCCTTTGAGATATAAAAGAGAGAATCGAGCAGAGAGACAGGGGGACCTCATACAACCAAGAAACAAGAGCAAAGAGAACAGTGTGTCTTTGGACCCAGGGTCCCTCCGCTGAGAAGCTCCTAGACCAGGGGAAGACTGATGACAAGGACCTTCCCCTAGAGCTGACAGAGACAGAAAGCATTCCCCTGGAGCTAGCACCCTGAATTCAGACTTCTAGCTTCCTCGACTTTGAGGGAATAAATTTCTCTTTGTTAAAGCTATCCACTTGTGGTATTTCTGTTACAGTAGCACTAGATAATTAAGACAGTTGGCAGTTTGCACTCACCTAGAGGTACCTCAGAAGACAAGCCAGGTGATCTGCCTCCAAAAGGTCACAGCCTTGAAAATCCTATGGAGCCGTTGTACTCTGCACATGTGGGGTTGCCGTGAGTCAGAATCAACTTGATGGCAACTAACAACAACAACTGTATCATGCAGGTCCTTGGGTGGTGCAAATGGTTTGTGCTTGACTACTAACCTAAAAGTTGGTGGTTTGAACCCACCCAGTGGTACCATGGAAGAAAAGTTGGGCTATCTGCTTTCATAAAAATTACAGCCAAGAAAACAAACTATACATCTACTTTGTAAAACATGGGGTCACCATGAGTTGGAATAGACTCAAGGGCAACAGGGTTTTTATGTACCTGGCAGTCTACTGAACCCTGGTGTACAATGATGAGTAAACATTGATATAGTCCCCACTCTGATGGTCAAAACAACCATAATTGTATTGGTCACTATTGATGGTAGATGAGGCAGATATTAAACACTCAAAAATCACTGTGCTATTACAACCAAAAAAAGTTCATGGCACTCTGGAGATATATTTTATGTGCCAGGTACTATTCTAGGAGCTGAGGGTTTAGCAGTGAATAGGATGAAGTCCTTCCCTCATGAAGTTTATGTCCTAGCCCAGGAGACAAAAAAACAAATAAAAATATATTTTCAAAATACATATATAATCCCAAGTAGTAATAAATGCTATGACAAAAATACAGCAGGGTACAGAAAACAACAAATGCTGGTGAGGTTGTGGGGAGATTTGAACCCTTATCCACTGCTGGTGGAATTGTAAAATGGTTCAACCACTATGGAAAACGGTATGGCACTTCCTCAAAAAGCTAGAATAGAGATACCTTATGATCCAGCAATCCCACTCCTAGGTATATACCCTACAGCAGTGACATGAATAGACATATGCATACCTGTGTTCACTGCAGCGTTATTCACAATAGCAAAAAGATGGAAACAACCTAAGAGCCCATCAATGGATGAAGGGATAAACAGAGTGTGGTACATACATATAAGGGAATACTATGCAGCTATAAAGAATAATGATGAGTTCTCAAACCATGTAACATGGATGAATCTAGAGGACATTATGCTGAGTAAAATAAGGCAATCACAAAAGGACAAATGTTGTATGGTTTCACTTTTGTAAAAAGACAAGAATAGGTATACACACAAAAAGCAATGTTCTTTGATGGTTAACAGGGATGGGAGGGGGAAAGGGGTAGTCATTACCTAGAGAGTAGACACTTGTTATCTTTGGTGATTGGAAAGGCAGTACCAAATGTTGGTGAAGTCTGCACAACTTGACCAAGATAAATGATGACACTAAGAAGTACACAAGAATAAGGGACGTTTTTGGTAAATGCTACCACCAATACAATTTGGCAACAACAGCAATAACAACCAAAAAAAATGTGTGTAGTTACATAGGTAGATATGTATGCATATATGTGTATAGGAAGGCATATGTGAGTATATTGGTGCATGTATAGGTGTATCTATAGGCATATATATATACATGTTTACGTGTACTACATATATATTCATACATATAATAAGGCACATAGGGGGCACAGTTATGGATACTTCCTAGATATAACCAAACACCTCGTGGGGACTGGTTTACTGAATTTGAAGGCTTAGGACCATAGTGTAGTGAGACAACATGGTCAATGGGCATAACATAGTTTATAAAGTTTACATTCTGCATCCTAGTTTGGTGAGTAGTGTCTGGGCTCTGAAAAGCTTGCAAGAGGCCACGTAAGATACGACTATTGGTCTCCACTTGTAAGAAGCAAAAGAGAAGGAAGGAAACCAAAGACTCAAGAAGAAACTAATAGGGCTAATAGCCAACACAAACCACATCTTTATCTATCCTGAGACCAGAAGAACTAGATGGTGGCCGGCCACCACAACTAACCATTCTGAACTGGGACACAATAGATGATCCCAGATAGAATGGGAGAGAAATGCAGAACAAAACTCAAAGTCTTAAAAAAGGCCAGACTTACTGGGCTGGTAGAAACTAAAGGAACCCCCGAGACTGTTGCCCCGAGATACCCTTTAAACTTGGAACTGAAACCACTTCTGGAGGTCACCGTTCAGCTAAATAACAGATTGGATCATAAAGTAAGCAATATTACAAATGAGTACTGAACTCTCTTAAAAAATCATCTATATGAGACCAAAGGTCAACATTTACCCTAAAGCAAAGATGAGAAGGTAGGGAGTGTGGGGACGGAAGCTAGATTAATGGAAACAGAACAACCAGAATGGAAATAATGAGAATGTTGACACATTGTGAAAAATGTAACTAATGTTACTGAACAATATGTATAGAAATTATTAAATGGGGACCTAATTTGCTGTGTAAACTTTCACCAAAAACACAATTAAAAAGTATATATATAAAGCAGGGTAAGTGATTAGAGTGTGATTAGGTGGAAAGGGGCAGCGTGGCCAACCACTTTAGGTAGGATGGTACAAGAGGGCCTGCTGAAGGGATGACTGTTGAAAAACTGAGGGAGGATCCTGCAAAGATCTGGGGAGAGTTCATTCCAGGCAGAGAGAACAGCGTGTGCAAAGGCTCTGAGGCTGAAATGACCTTAGCTGCTGGCATGGCTGTAGGTGGGCAAGAGTGGAGGCAATGAGGTCAGTGGGAAGTAAGTAAGTAGGTCAGGAGTAAGTAGGTGAAGACAGGAGGGAAAAATATTTCAAATCATAATCCACAAATGAGCAAAGGCCCTGTGGGTTTCGGTGGAGCAATAAAAGTCTGAGGCACTGAGAGAAGATCTGAGTGCTTAGGGCAGAGAAGCAGCAGTGAGGTGATGATGGAAAGAGGAAAAAGGGGCAGACATGTGGGACTTCGTGAGCCAAGCTGAAGAACTTGGGTTTTTTTCTGAGTGCTGTTGATAGTCAAAGCAGCCAGGAGCTGCTTAGCCATTATCAAACAAAGTCTTAAGTGATGACACTGGGTATGGCTCAATTGGGAGGACCAAGCAGAACCTGCTCTTCTAGACCATTATCCTCAAAGCACTGGGTATGGCTCAAGCCAGTCGAACCAAGTTTACTAGCCTATGTGCCAAGGAAAAAAATGCAATTCGTCTTTCTGGGTGCCATGATAATCTATGTAGTCCATAATGTTAGTATGTACTTCCTTGTGAGAGACGGTATAAAAGGCTCTGCCTCCCTTTGTTCAGGGAGCTTGATTTGAGTTATACACGTCCTTGCTCCTTGCCTGCACGCTTGCAATAAACACTGTTCTTCCCTCCTTCCCTCGGTGTGTCTTTATTGACAAGAAGCCGCACTGAGCAGAACCTGCTTTAGGTAACACTGTGGGAAGTCACAGAAATGTTTTCAGCAGAGACAACATAGTCATATGTGTGTCTGGAGAAGCCTCTGGCTTTAGAGTGGAGAAAGCTTCATTCTTCTATTTGGCCTGCACCCTCTGAGGGAGGTTCTTCTATTCCCATTCTACAGACAAGGAAACTGAGTCTTAGAGAATTGATGGCACTTGGCCAGGGAACACAGCGATGGCTGGGTCTGGAATCTAAATCCAGAGCCCGTTGTACTTGTTCATCTTCACTGCATGCTGGGCTTGCCCCTCTTCTCTCTGTTCTCCCCAATACCAATTGACCAGCGGAGCACTCAGTAGTGACCAATAAAGTTATGGTTGTTTTGACCTGATCCTTTTCAGACTGCCATCACTGCCTCCCACTTTCCATCCTTCCAGGGTTCAGACCTCTTTCTCTGGGTAGGAAAGCTCAAAGGATGCAGGTTTAGTTTTTAATTCCCTACCTCAATTAGCATTTTTGAATTAAGCATTGTTTTTTTTGGGGGGGAGGGTACTAGAGGGGTAATACATTGTTACTTTGTTACTACTATGCATTCCTGCTAATGTCCATCCTTCCCTCCCTCCCTCCCACCTTTTCAGAACTCTAACTATGTGCCATGAACTGGGGTTACAAACACAAGCCCTGGCCAGCCTCTTTGGAGAAAAAATAAAACCCAGCAACCACAGTTCAAATTAAAAATGATGTGGGCAAAAGTCCATCAGGTGTTTTACTCTTGCTGGAGATCCAGGGAAGGGAAGGAGTGTGGAGGGAGGCAGAGCTTGGGCTTAGAAAGAGGGAAAAGGATGCAGAAAGAGCTTCCCGAACAAACCCACAACTTTGCCACAATCCGATCCAATCAGAGAACCTGAGTAGAAAAGACCTCTGTTAAAAAATGTTCTTGTTCCTTTCTTTCCTCACAGATGGTGATAACAAGGACGATGTGGGCTGACAGAGTATGAAATTTTCAGCAGCTGTGGAAGAAGAGGCTCAGAAATGGGGGTGAGTGCTCCTTGAAACCACTACACGGAGAGACCCTGAAGAGCAGGAAGTCTGGAGGCTCTCAAAGTCCCTCTCCCAGCTGCCTCCTTGCCTCCTGGCCCCCTTCTCCTTCCAGCACTAAGTTAATCGATCTTGTGGGGTAAGGCAGGCTGTTTGGGTGTTATTTATTGTTTCAGGTGGCTGCAGGTTTTTCAAATAATTATTTATGTATTTATTTTGCCAGTTAAACTCAGGCTTATTGACAGGACTGAGCCTGCCCCTGGGCTTCTCCACCCAGGCGACCACAGTGCACAGAGAAATAATTAGTTGCTGAGGTGTCAGGAACAGATGTCGAACTGACATCTTCTGTTTACTAGCGTCAAATTCAGCCATTTTCCTGCCCCCCAATAAATTACCAGCCTCTTGTTCCCCTTCCTTCCACCTCTCCCGCCTACCTGGTGGGGGTTTCCCCTCTCATTAAGAGCAGATCGAACACCTCCCCGCTGACCTCAGATTTTAACTGGCCCCCCTTCTTTCCCCTTTTCTGCCTTTTAAATTTTATTTATTAATTTTTGATGGGTGTGGTAGGAGGAAAGTGTAGCTTGGTTGGGCTCTGGTTCCCTTCCTTGGAAGAAAAGCTCTGGCTCTCACTGTTTCTCAGAGAACTGGGAGCTCCAGGAGCCTCTGGCAAGGGTTGGCAATTAATTGCTTCTTAGCAGGGTAGTGACCTTTGTCTCCATGGACATCCTGAGGCTTTTCTGCAGATGCCATCAACATAGGGTGCACTTTCAAAAGCCGTGCTCAAGTTTCTGAACAGTATATACAACTTATGTGTTCTGAAACCACTAGAAGAGGCAGAATGCGGTATTGGGGGTTTCTAGGGAAATCTTTGTGGAGGGAATGACACACAGTGAGTCTGGGGGTTTAAGGAGAACATTTCAGGTAGAAGGAGTTGTAAGAATTTGGAGGTGTGGTAGGCTTCCTTGGTGGCACAGATAAACACTGGACTACTAACTGAAACCCTGGGTGCCAGCGCAAATGGTTTTTGCTCAGCTGAAAGGTTGATGGTTTGAACCCACTCAGCACTGCCACAGAAGAAAGGCCTGACAATCTGCTTCCATTAAGATTAAAGCTAAGGAAACCCTATAGAGCTTAGTTCTTGTCTATAACACATGGGGTTGACAGGAGTCAAAATCGACTCTATGGCAGCTGTTTGGTTTGTTTTTTTACTAATTGGTGGTTGGAGGTTTGAGTCTACCCAGAGGCACCTTGGAAGAAAGGCCTGGCAATCTGCTTTTGAAAGATCACAGCATGAAAACCCTATGGAGCACAGTTCTACTCTGACACACATGGCATGGCCATGGATTGAAATCGACTTAACAGCAACTGTTTTTGTTATTTTTTAATAGGCATTGTACTGTAGAGAAACTCTCCGTTTGGACTGAACTATGGGATAATATCAGGGTTGGCAGGCAATTTATCATTCATTCATTCGATTAATATTCATGGAGCTGTTTTATGTGCCTGGCATTGTGCTAGGCCCTGGGGATGCTGGGATGAGCTACACCTGGTCCCTATTCTCAAGGAGTCTACAGCTGTCTGGCAGGCTGGGAGTCTGGCAGGCCATACCAAGGAGTCTGACCTTTATCTTGAAGGCACTGGGGAGCCTCTGAACAATTTTAAGCAGGGGAGTGATGTGATCTGATCTGCATTTTAGAAAGCTCACTCTATAGGTCAGTGGAGGATGAATTGGGGCAAGGAGGGGTGAGTAAGAACTCCGGAGATCTCGTTGGAAGCTATGGTAGTAGTCTGGCTGAGAAATGACTAGAGTTCAGCTGAGGTAGAGGCAGTACATATAGAGCGGGGATAGACATTTTAAAGGTACTGTTAGTAGGACTTGGGGATTGGTGTTAAAATAAGTTCAAAGCCTTCTTCTTACAGCCTAAGCCCATTGCCATCAAGTCTATTCCAACTCATAGCAACCCCATAGGACAGAGTAGAACTGCCCCATAGGGTTTCTAAAGAGCGGCTGGTGGATTCAAACTGCTGACCTTTCGGTTAGCAGCCAAACTCTTAACCACTACACCACCAGGCCTCCTTCTTACAGCCTAGACAGAGTTAAAGGGTCTATTTCAGGTCACACAGCCTGTAAGATTTGGCAGAACAGGATTTGGCTTCAGTTCCCTGACTTCCTCCTGGGAAAGTTCTGTTCATCACTTAGAAGCAGCTGCCTCTCCTTCCAGATGAAGACCCCAGAGTTGCCCCATGTTACCTAATCTCATTGGAGTCTGGCCAATTAATCATCAGAACCACGGAGCCTCAAGATTGAAAGGGTTTGTAAAAGTGGCCTCTTCCAACAGTTCACACAGCAACCCCTGCAGTCTTCTCACCAAAGATGTAGTCCAGCTTCTGGGTGGCTCCTGAGGCCTCCCACCCTAACTTTGGAGAGCTACCTCCCAAAATTATGCCCAAATCTGCTTCCACTAGATCTTGTCTGTTGTTCCTAGTTCTACCCTCTGAAGTCACAAAAGTAAAACAAAATAAATAATAGAGCAGGATGGAAAGCTCCTACTGGGCAGTGCATCCTCATCCCAGAAGGAACATCTACTTGGGAGAAGGGAAGGATGTGATTATTAAACATAATGCTGAGTGGTGGCTGGGGAGGGTGATGAATCACACTTCTCCCACCTGTTGAGCTGACCAAGATATTATTTTCTTTCCAACCATTTCTACGTGTGTAATTCAGTGACATGGGTTATATTCTTCATGTTGTGCAACCATTCTATCTATCCTTTTCCAAATCATTCTGCCACCATTAACATAAACTCAATTCCCCCTAAGCAAAAACTCCCCCGAGATACTCTTGTCAGTTGATGAGGAGACGTTTATTCTGGGCAGTGCAGGAAACACACTGGTAATATTTCACTCTCCAAACCCTGGACTTCTGGATTCCACACTGACTGTCGTCCATCCCCTGCTCCCCGGGATGTTAGGCAGTGATCCACCAGGACCTTCTCGGTTCCTGTTTACTCCTTGCTCATTTTCTCCCACGTGCAGATGAGGAATGAGCCCACGTGAGCTCTGCCAACATTGTCCTATTCACTAAAACTATGCAACCAACCTAATTATCTGATATACCGGCTCAGATACAAACAGCAGCTAGGCTGCATTGCTAACTTTTAATTGGCTGTAAAGTAGTGTGCAATCATGACCTCTTACTAAACTATTTCCTTTAAGCTTTCATATTTACATAGCACCGTAAATTCGGCTCATCAATCCTCCAGAAACTTCTCCAATTTCTGGCCCTTTCTGCGAAGCCAATTATCTTTCTGTGTTTCTCTTGCAGGTCTATTTGAAGGCTGAGACTTCCCTGAAGTACAGACTCAGAGTGGGTGAGTCTGTTCTTCCCCTTCCACCCGCCCAATGTGGAGCTGCTGGGGGCAGGGCAGGGGGTGCTCCTCTTTCCAACATTAACTTGCTGTTGGAATGGTCCTCGGGGTTCCTCTTTTTCCTGCATCTCTGAGCCAGTGAATCTTCTCTTCCTTGAGTCACCCATGACTTTTATCACTTGGACCTCTCCTCAACCAGGCAATAGCACATTTGAAACTTGTGTAAAGGTTCTGAGGCTTCGCCTGCTAAAGTTAACCCAGATTTATTAAGGCAAGTCTGTAGCAAAAAGAAACAAACAAAAAATCACAGAAATACAAGCCTAGGAAAAGCACAAAGAATAACAGAAATGGAACATACACACAAGCTAGGTTCCAAGAAACAGAGAAAATATGCCTGGAAAAATATGAAAGAAAATTTAATGATTAATATAATGATTTAAAAAAACACACAAATAGGTCAGGACTATAGTTGCATGATAGATACTTTTAAAAAAATTTAGTATTGTGAGAAATGAAAGAATACCAGCATTAATTCTTTGTAACAAGTGAGTGAAATTTAAGATGAGCTGAAAAATAAAACACAAACATAGAAGGATTAAGTAGATGAGTGTAATGTACTAAAAAACAACTGACTAGCAAAATTGGAAGGTAAATTTTTATGGAAAATAAATAGAAAGTAGCAAAGTTTAACAAATATGTAAACAGGAAATAAAGGCATAACAGAAGAACATTTCCTGGAGCTTTTTAATAAAGAATTTAATCTGTACAGGGTCCCTTTCCAGATTAATTGCCAGAGAACAATGATCAGAAAATACAATTGTAAAGCTTTCAGGACAAAGAAAAAGAAGAGGAAGCCCTGGTGGCGCAGTGGTTAAGAGCTCGGCTGCTCACCAAAAGGTCAGCAGTTGGAATCCACCAGCTGCTCCTTGGAAACCATATGGGGCAGTTCTACTCTATCCTATAGGGTCGCTACGAGTCGGAATCAACTCACTAAAGGATTCGGTTTGGTTTAGAGGATCTAGTAGCCTAAACAACAGAAAGCAGGTGAAATTAAGGGTAAAGCTTATAAAATTCTTCAATACAGTGTCACATCTCTATATCTCCTATACTCCCAGAAGAAAGAAGGAAGACCTACTATTAGATGGGAGTCCCTGGGTGGTACAAATAGTCAATGCACTCAGCTGCTAAAGGAAAGGTTGGAAGTATGAGCCCACCCGGAGGCAGTTAGGAAGAAAGACCTGGTGATCTACGATTGAAAAATCAGTCATTGAAAACCCTATGGAACACTGTTCTACTCTGACACACATGAAGTCACCATGAGGTGGAGTCAACTCAACAGCAACTAGTATTCCTGGTTGAGAAGGCTAAGTACAGTAGATGACAGTGTTATCTAAGTTATTATACAGATTTGATCCTATTGAATTAACAGTGAAAATACCCCATAGAAAATGTGATGCAAGTTATTATAAATTATAATATGTAAGAATCAAATATTTTGGAAAACATTTTCTGTTCTATCCTTCTGTAAACATTTATTGATCCTCTGCTGTCTGCCAAGCACTGGGCTGGTTTGCTGGTAACTTGCTCTAGTAGGTATTTTTTTGTTTCAAAGTGATAATTACTAACATGCTATAGTACTGGCTGAAAAACAAAATATAGGTAATTGAGAGATAATAGAGATTCCAGAAATAGACCATAAAGAAAGAAATATTTTAAAAATATGGAACAAGCCAAGTTTAAGGAACCATGGGGAAACAAATCATTTTATCCTTTGTTGGGATCACTAGAAGCAACATAGAGAAAAATTCACATCCATAACTTACAGTATAAAGCATCAGATATCTAGGTGGATTAGAGACTACAGTATTAAAAAAAATAAATAAGAAAATAGAATCTTATCCTTACTCAGCTGTGGAGGGGAGTGAATTTCTCCCTTGCTTAAATCATACCATTTTTAGAAGTAAGGATGACAAGTTAAGTTCCACAAAGATTTAAAACTTCAAAAAAATAAAATAAATAAACAAATAAAACTTCATGAAAAACAATAGAACTGAAATTTAGAGGAAATAAATGGGAAATATGTAAAATAGGTAAGACAGAGAAAAGTCTGAAATGGAAGTAAAAGAATTCATACATGTTGTAAAAACTGCTTGAGAGCAAGTGTCTGACCTCCTCTAACTTCACAAGGAGGGAGGAGAATAAAGTTCAACAGACCAAGGCTGATTCCTGTGAGGTGGGGGTCAGACGTGCCTCCTCTGTCCACCATCTTTACTGGTTCTGACACTACTTCTCAGCATCTTCAGGGTTACAACTTGTTCTCTGTCTCCTGGGTCCAGAAGCTTCTCAGCACAGGGATCCCAGGTCCAAAGGACGTGCTGGCTTCTGACTATTCTTCCTTGGTGGTGGTGGGAACTTCTCTTTCCTGCCTCTGAGGTGTCTCATTTCAAACTCAGCGGGATGACAAAACTGACTAATCCCCTTGGTGGGCCACAGTCACCCTACCACACAGTCCCACCCAATCACTTGTGGGGGAGTTTCAACACCATGGCTAGAAAGGCCACATAAAAGTGATCCATCACACCCTACATGTCCACAAGGGATGAAATCTTATGTCTACAGAACCTGTGTTTGGAGAATGTAAACAAATAATGAATGCCAATAGCAAAGTTAATGAGGAAGATAATCCATCTCACTTGTAATTAGTTAAAAGAAAAAAAAAGAGCAACTATGAATTCCCACTTCGTATCTATTAGAAAAAACAAGCTGAAATAATCAAAACCAGTGCTGGCGCAGTTCTCTGCAAACAGGAGTTCTTTTATGTCCCAAGTGTCAATGTTCATCCTCTGGAGGGTAGACCAGGAATAAATAGCCTAGATATGAGTACATGCTTCAAGTCAAGATTTCCTCTGCTAGGAGAGTCAAGGAAGCTATTGCATATAAATTACAAACTATTTTTATACAGAGGTTTATGGTACCACTGCTTACTAAATAGTCACACATTGGGGAGAGTTTAAGCAATCTGAACCTTATCAGTTCAAAGGAAATGCATAAAGCCAT
Organism: Dugong dugon; assembly: GCA_030035585.1. NCBI lineage: Eukaryota > Metazoa > Chordata > Mammalia > Sirenia > Dugongidae > Dugong > Dugong dugon. The sequence continues at coordinate 38,046,434 of CM057469.1, read as the reverse complement.
TGGCCACAAATTGAAAGTTATCCGGATACGTGGAAAAGTATACACAAAATTTTGAAGAGAAAAGTACAAAATGTAAGGAACATAACTAATTAGAAATTACCTGAATTTATTGAAAATTACAGAAGAGGCTATAAATGACTTAAGAACAAAAACCAGTTACCCTTGAGTCGATTCTAACTCATGACAACCTCAAGTGTGTCAGAGTAGAATTATGCTCTGTAGGGTTTTCAGTGGCTGATTTTTTGGAAGTAGATCACCAGACCTTCTTTTGAGGTGCCTCTGGATAGACTTGAACCTCCAACGTTTTGGTTAGCAGTGGAGAGCTTAACAGTTTTTGCCACCCAGAGACTAAAAGGCTATAGAAGTGGTGATAGTTGTGAAGATAATGAAAGCCAGTTTTTATCGAGCCATTGTTTTGTACCATGCCCTGTGCTATGTTCTTTATGAAAATTATCCCAATCTCCTTAAACAAGGTATGCAGTAGTTATGATCTCCAGAGAAAACTGATACAAGCAGAGTTAAGTAACTTGTCCAAGGTCATACATCTAGTAAGTTTTGAAGCTGAGATTTGTAACTCCAGGGTGCAAGCTCCTCACAATTACTCTTTCTCTCTGCCTAATAAAACCTCAAGGAGCCCTAGTGGTGCAATGGTTAATCACTTGGCTGCTAACCGAAAGGTCAGCAGTTTGAACCCACCAGCAGCTCTGAGGCAGAAAAGACCTGGCAATCTGCTCCTGTAAAGATTACAGCCTAGGAAATCCTATGGGGCAGCTTACTCTATCCTACAGGGTCGCTATGAGTCCGAGTGGACTCAATGGCACCTAACAATAAAACCTCAGTTATTTCTTGAGACCTACAAGATTTTTTCTGATTTTTTCTTAGAGCAGGCCCCCGCTGACTTGTTTTGGTGAATGGTAGGGAGGCTCCCCCAGAAGGCTCTGGCTGGCCCTCTCCTCAGGTAGAATTCCTTGACTAAAGGCTTGGAGAGCCCTCATCAGAGGAGACCCCTGCCCTCCTAACTCCCACAGCAGTTCTTATGGTCTAGGTCTAATGGAATAACTACCCCTGCTCTCTCTCTTTTAATATTAACATACAAGACCCCCCCTCCCCCTCCACCCCCATAACCACAGAATCACATACAGTGTTTATTTTCCTGTGGCTGCCTTTTCCAGTGAGGCCACTTCCGAAAGATCTGGTTGCTTGTCATTCCCTCCTAACTCCCTCACTTCCACACATCTCCTCTCCTTCCTGATGAATATTTAGCACCAACATATCTTAAAATGATTCTAAAAGCATTATTTTATAATCAGGCTCTCCATCTGAGCCAAACATCTCCTTGAAGGGCCGTTGCCTCCCTCCTTCGCCTCCCATGCACATTAATCACATTTAAGCAGGCAGAATAGAAGTGGTTTTGAACACTTATATGTGGTTTCCTCTCAGGAATATTGGGTTTGGGATCAGGTTGCAAAACAAGCCGGAGCAGTGAGGGAAACCTCCCAGGAGTGATTTGTCAGTCATCCCCAGTGTTGGGGAAGCACCTACTGTGCATATAAAGTGTTTTTAGGCCTGGCACAAATGTATGTGGAGAGACTTACCATTGAGTTGTTATAGTCTAAAGCAGGAGTTGGTAGACTCTGGCCTGTTGCCTATTTTTATATAACCTGTGAGCTAAGAATGTTTTTGCATTTCTAAATGGTTGAAAAAAATAAGTAAAAGAGGACTACCTTTTTGTGACACATAAAAATTATATGAAATTCAAATTTCAGTTTCCATAAATGAAGTTTAATTGGAACACAGCCACGCCCATTTTGTACTACAGGGGGCAGCAGAGTTGAGTATTTGCGACAGACACCATATGACCCTCAAAGCCTAAAATATTTACTATCTGGACCTTTACGAAAAGTCTGTTGACCCCAGGTCCAAAGGAATGTCCATTCTCCTTGAAGGCTGCCATGGCTGATCTTTGCCCATCAGGCACTCTCTGCCCCAGAAGGGCTCTCCATCCACCCATGAGGCTGCCTAGGATCAATTGTGACCCTGTTCTAAGCTCTTGTAGTTTAGGTCTAAGTGGAATCACAACCCCTGTTCTCCATCTTTTCAACGTAACACCAAAGACCCCCCATCCCCATAACCGTGGCGTTATATATGCTGTTTATCTTCCTGTGACCACCTTTTCCAGTGGGGTCATGGAATGAGTCTTTCAGAAAAGAAACATTTGTGACCATACAGCCAGTTATCTGTGGCCCAGAGAGTGAGCTAAGGGCTGGGTGGTGAGGTGAAGGCTGTTTTCAAAGGCCTTAGATATTGTCCAAAGGTAGAAGCAGAATGATTCTAGCATGTTCCCAACATCAGAAATATCTACATGGTCCAATGAGAGCTGTATCATAACTGCCAGAGTAAAGCAAGCCCACTTTCTTCATCAGGAATATTTTCAAGTCCAGTCATTGGCCTCACCACGCTGTGAGTCCTTTTTCCTTCCTCCCCTCCTTCCTCCCTCCCTCCTTCCTTCTTTTCCTTCTTTCCTTCCTTCATTCCTTCTTTCTTTCCTTCCTTTCTTTTTTGTTTTATCTGTCTCCCAAGCCTTTCCTAAGAATTCTCAAGAAAGTATTTTCACTTAAAAAAAAAATTAGGCTCTGCCCTCAGCCCAGAGGATTTATCTTACAAAGATGTCTCAGCCAGAGAATAGAGAAGTACTATGACTCATTGTAATAAGGTAGATATTGTGACAAGAAAGATGTTAACATCTTAATGAAAGCCCAGAGGGGGAATTTGCATAAAACAGTCTCTTTGTTGCTTAAAAAGAGCCTTATTAAAAAAAATCAAAACCCAATTTTGTTAAATATTCAGTCTGGGAATGGTTTGGTTTCTCTCCTTGTCTCCTGTGTGTGTGTGTGTGTGTGTGTGTTTTCTTGATAGAATCACAGATGCTTAGAATTGAAGAGACCCAAGTCTCCCCTCAGCCCATCCTCCTTGAGGGCCCTGTGATAGGAGCACTTATTCCTTCAGGAGTAAATTGGGGAAGAACTAAAGGAAGGGACAGCTCCTGGAAAAGATAACAAGAAACCATTTGCTTAAGGCTTTCTATATTCCTGCACTAATCCACTCCTTCAACTATATTTAAAAAAAAACTCGATTGATTTTTGACATCCTGAAATTTATTTTTTCATTTCAGTTTGTCAGACATTTCTGGCAGACTTTTGCTTGAACATCTCCAGTGACAGGGTGCTCACTACCTGAGGCAGGCTGTGCCACATTGGACTGGAATCTGCTCCCATTAACCTCCCGTACTGGCCCTAGTCCTTCCTTTGGTATTAATGCCTCTTCTTTGTGGCAGCCCTTCATACGGTTGTGTAGACAATGACTGTGTATCTTCTTGGATTCCTAAAATAGTAGGGATCTTTTTTTTCTCCCTCCAATCACCCAGTAACATTAAAAACACCCACTGTCCCCCACCCCTCTGGCTGGTTTCTGGTGATGTCACAGTGGGTTATGGACCTCCAGCAGGGGTCATTGCTATCCCTAGGAGACAGGTGACTCTTTTCTTATGCAGATAAGACTACAGAAGGAAAGACTAAGGGGAAAGCAGGGTCCAGACTCATATTATCCCCAGGGTTTAAATGGCCCAGAGCAGAGGGCTTCAGTTGCAATGGCTTGGGCTGCTCCTTAAGGAACAGCTGAGTTTCCAGCCCACTCCCACTGGCAGATCCAGCAGCTGGACTCTGCAACTCCAGCTGGTGTCAGGCATGATGGGAAGTTTGGGGAGATGTTTGGATCCTCCTGGGTATATGATACCTATAAGGAAGGGAACTTTGCTGAATGCCAGGGGGTGAGGACAGCAGAGTATTCTTGCTAGGATACAAGGACAGTTGATCAGTGGGTGCTCACTGGATCAGAGGAGGAGGGCAAGGGCTCTAAATGAACCATGTCAGGCTTACTGGCCTCACCCAAAGTCAAAGGGTAGCTCAGACGAGTGGGGTGAGCAGGGGTTTCCTCCCTCATTAGTCCACCTGGCCACATCCCCTGTCCTCAGAAGTCTATTTGCCAGTTCCACAGAGCCAGAATGCATTTTAAATAGCAGAGTGCCCTGCACCAGCACAGCCTGACTGCCTGGGGACACCCAGAGTCACTGTTGCATAACCTGCCACCCTACAGGCAGCAGCCCTGCGTCCTCATCCATGGCTGCAATCACTGTTGCAGAGATTCACAGGTAGACGAGGAACAAACAAAAACAAATGTCCAGGCCTTCTGTGGCCCAGTTTCCAAGGTGGGCATCTAAATATAGCCCTTGCAAGGCACGGGTCAGCAGTGGCATAAGGACCCTGCTCCCAGGGCAGGGGGAGGCCCAGTCCAGGCAGGACGGCAGAGGAGAGGTAAACTCCCAGCGGGATGTTCAGAGCTCTGTTTTATTGCAAACCAGAAAGCAGATCTTCTTGAAGGCCTGTGCAATATATCTTCATGTGACTTTGTGGATAAGGAAAAAAAATTTCTGCAAAAATGATTGCTATGCTTTTCTTCCACGTGATGTTGCTTACTACACCGTGGTGTGAGTACCACCGGTATGGGTGGTCAGAATTTGAACTTTACACTTTCTTTTCCTTTTCCCTCCTTTTTAGCATTTAGGGGCAATAAGCAGTGACAAACTGTGGCTCTAGTGCCCTAAAGGGGTACTCCAACAAACAAAGAAAATCCATTGTCATCGAGTTGATTCTGACTTACAGCGACCCTATGAGTAGGACTGCCCCATAGGGTTTCCAAGGAGCAGCTGGTGGATTCGAACTGCCAACCTTTTGGTTAGCAGCTATACCTCCTAACCACTGGGCCACCAGGGCTCTGAAGGGATACTAGACCTGGAGAAGTCTTTTTCAGAGGTCATTTAACTTAACCCTCTTGTTTGTTCAAACGAGAACAGGACTTGGACAGGTCTAGAGTAGGGCCCTCAGACACCAAGAGAGACCAAGGCCACTTCAATTTTTTTAGGCTCTTTGGAGCACTTGTGGAGCAAAATCGACTCCACAGAAATAGGTTTGGTTGGATTTTTTTTTTGGTATATAAAGAGAGTCCCTGGGTGGTGCAAATGGTTATTGCATGCAGCTGCTAACTAAAAGGCTGGAGGTTTGAGTCCACCCAGAGGTGTCTTGGGAGAAAAGACTGACAATCTACTTCTGAAAAATCAGCCATTAAAAACCCTATGGAGCACAGCTCTACTCTGATACACATGGGATCTCCATGAGTTGGAATCGATGTGACAGCAACTGGTTTTGCTATAATAAAAAAAAAGAAGCAATCAAAAAATGAGGATTATAAAAATGGTAGAGTAATTTTAATGTTTACATTTTATAAATTAAACTCTTTACAGAAAAAAAACATGCAATATAATATATTATTGTTTGTTACAAAACTTAGAAAAATATCTATTCATCAACATCCTATATACTACAGGCAGTGCTGTATAGTTATGAAGTTCAAGTTTCAGGTTGTATGATGAGCATCTTCTTCCTTCATTCCCGTCATTGTATCTTTAGGACCATATGAGTAACTTTATTTGGAGAAAAACTCTAATTTAAGGCCTTGCTGAATGTAGAGGCCAAGTGGCTCTCCTACCACTTTGTCTCTTCTGAGATGTTCCAGAAACCAGCTGTGTGGTCTTGGGTGCTCATATCTTCACCAGGATAGGGGACAGGATCTGTCTTTGAGTTTTAGGCTTTCTTTGACTTGCTATCTTGTGAAAGGTCTGCTTCTTTAAAACACTTAAAAGTCAAAACTTTTATTTCTCGGTGGAGCCATCAGTGTAGAAAATTTAGGGGCAGAACAAAGATGCTGGACAGAGCAACGTATTGGTGTTGTGGTAGCCACCTCCAACATGGTCCGCAATGATCCTCGTTTCCTACATACCCTTTATAGTCCCTTCCTACGCTGAATAGGGCTGACCTTGTAATCAGCAGGATAATGTGGAAATGAGGGAGTGCAGCTTCCAAGGATAGATCAGAAGAGACATTGAGGCTTCTGTCTTGCTCTCTCTTAGATCACTTGCTCTGAGTGAAGCCAGTCTTAGGACATGCGAGTAGCCTATGGAGAGGCCCAAATGGAGAGGAAGTGAGGTCTCCTGTCAACAACCAGCCCCATGTGAGGGAGCCATCTTGGAAGTGGATCTTCCAGCCCCAGACAAGCTTCAGATGACTGCAGCTCCAGCTGGCAGCTTGATCGCAACTTCACGAGAAACTCTGAGCCAGAATCACCCCACTTAGCTGTTTCTGGATTCCTGACCATCAGAAACTATGTGAGATAAGTGCTTACTGTTGTTTTAAGCTGCTAAATTTGAGGGTAATTTGTTATGTAGTAACAGATGACTAATACAGGTGTCATGAGGGTCACCCAGGTTACTGTCTGTAGTTCACCACCCTCTCGATGCCTGGCCTGGTGTCTGAAATTCCTGCACTTGAGAGTCATCCTCTTCTGGATATCAATTCTCAGAAGTATCATCTTCAAAGGAAATACCCTTGTGTTTTATCTTAACCTTTAAACTGTAGTGAGCTAACCCTTGAATGGTCATTAGTTCATAGCTATCTGAGAGCTGAGCACCCCTGGGAAATAGGAGTTGTGCATAAGAGATGGCGACAAACTTAGGCTGTTGATTAGAAAATGACTGAGCATGAACTCAGAGTCAGGGGACCCAGCTTGAGTTCTTGCTTCACCTATAAGCCAGGCTGTGTAACCTCCATGAGCCTTAGTTTTCTCATCTGTGCAATGAGAATATTAAACTTATCCAACTCACTGGTTTTATTTTCCCCTGGGGATAAGCTATGATAAGACATTTGAAAACATCTTATAAACCAGACAAATCTATACAAAAGTTAGCTTATTTAAATGTTACCTCTAAACAAAAAAACTGAGCTCCTCAAGATCGGTATAGGTGAGCTCTGCCCCCATTTGTTAAGTGAGTTCTTTGGGCTATGCATTATTGAGAGCTGGGACATAAAAATGAATAAAACAAGTTTCCTGTCCCCAAGGAGTTCACAATACTAGGAGTGATAAATAAGAAAACAGGCAATTGCTATAGAGTGTAAAAAGTGCTAAGCACAGGGTAATTGATTTATGTTTTCATCAAACATTTATTGAGTGCCTCTCCCACAAGTCAATGTGCTGGATGCTATTGATACGTGAACAATGATTAGGGAGCTTGATAAGAAGGCTCCCAGGAGGAGGTATGACTGAGCTGAGTCATAAAGCCTGGAGAGGAGAGAGTTCAATGAAATTTAAGGATAAGATACTACCATCTGGGTGCATAAAGGCAGCATGGTGACTTAGGGGCACTGCCCCCCTTTCTGGACCCCGAGGAAAGGCAACACCGGTGAGAGAAACCATCTTTGAGGGCTATTTGGAGCTTAGAGGGCTAAGTTGACTCAGATCCTTGTTTAACCAGTTTGCACCAGGCCAGTATGCCTGATGCCCACAGTGGGGTGCCTGCGAACTCCCAATTACCCATCAGGGCTAGCTGGTACTGCATGGTTATATGCTCTTTTGCACCGGGAGTGACTCAGAGAATATCAACTAACTTAAATATTAGCACAACTGATAATTAGGTTAATTGAACCAATAATTAGGAGGATGAATTTATTGCAAAAGAAGTGATCCAGGGTACTTCAAGGCCAATTAAAATTAACTGCAATTTGGGGTTCCCTGTATTCCTGCCCCCTGATTGGCTCAGATCATCCATCCCTGACTGGGCACGTTAAGGAAGCCCTTTTCCTTCGTGCTCACGTCTGCACTAAGAGCTTACAGCTGTTGAGAAGGAGTCAAGAGAGCAAGTGTCCTTTGGAGTCACAAGCCCATTATCTGGTACAGAGAAATGTCTTGTTGCCTTCAAATGAACAAAGGAAAAGATCAGATGATTTCATTTCCTCATCAAAATGGATGATTTCCAAGTGCAGAAACTGAACTAAATGCTTAAAGCCGCTTGCTTCCAAGGCCCAGCCCTGGCAGCGTCTCCCTAGGCTGCTGTACCCAGCCCTCAGTGACATATGCGATGAGCTCAGAGTGAATGGGCATTTAATTTAATTTCCAGGATAATGTATCCCCCAAAGCTTCAGAATCCCCTAAGAAGATAAGATGGGCTTATTATTCATTGGTAGAGTGATACAGACAGAGCTGAGTATAAGTTGGACTAGAAACCAGCCGCATAAATGGGAACTCAGAGTCTGATAAATTTGCCCAAACAAGACTCACTTTTTTGAGGGTCGCCCTCCTGGGCAAGGAGCCTGAAGATTTTGTGTCATCCCTGCTTGTCTCTTACACACACCTCTTCCAGCTATCGCCCCAAGCCATTTCTGCTTAGGATCCTAAAAGGGATGTGAATCTCCACGCTGATGGGGAGGAAATGATGTTAGCTTCTTTCTCTGGTCCATTTCAGAATTGATTAGGTCCTTGTTGTAAACTGTATACAGGCCTACCCTCAGCCCAGCTCTGGATCTCCATCTCAGGCCCAGATCTGCTTGTCCTTCTCTGTCTCTCAAAGATCCCAGGAATGCACTGGTCCACCACCAGCCACTCTACCCACCTCTAGGATTCTCTCCTCTCTGAGGTTCATTGTGAACGGCAGTGCTGCTGCCTCAGTTTTGCCCCATCTTTTGGTTTGTAGAATTACAAATACCTATGATCCCCCTTTTTAAAAAAAAAAAACAAGGTGAAATTCACATAACATAAAATTAACCATTTTATACTGTGTAATTCAGTGGCATTTAGTATATTCCCAATGATGTGCAACCACCACCTCTATCAAGTTTCCAGATCCCTTTGTTTTCAGTTCTTTGTTGTAAATCCTGGGCTTTGGCCCTCAGTTTCCATTCAGGGAGTAGCAAATTAAAACCGCAATGAGATACTACTACACCCACTCTGAAATGACTGAAATTAAACACACTGACAGTACCAAGTTTATTAGCAAGGTTGAGAAGGAATTGGAACTCCCATACACTGCTGGTATATTGGTGCAACCATTTTGGAAAACTGCTAGTGTATTCCAAAGTTGAACAGGGAAAGAAATAAAGTTAAATGGGGATACAGATAAGTTTGTAGGTGTGGTAGAGATTGGAAATTAAAGGGTTTCTAATAACTGGGGCAGTCCTACTTTGTCATACAGTCTTGCCAACTCAGAGGCACACAACAACAACAATTATTTGTCAGGCTGCCTGAGTGGTGCAAATGGTTAAGTGCTCCACTACTAGCTGAAAGGTTGGCAGGGTTGGCAATCTCCTTGTGAAATGTCACAGCCTTGAAAACCCTACGGAGCAGTTCTACACTACACACGAGGTCGCTATGAACTGAATAGACTCAATGGACACAAAGAACTAACAACAACAAAAATTACTGGTCTTAATTTTTGCATATAAGTTTATCTGGCCAATTTATTGGACTTATCTTTTACTAGCTCTAAAAGTTTTTCAGTTAACTTCTTTTCATATTCTAGATAAATATTCATTTTATCTGCAGATAATTAAAATTTAGTATTCTCATAGCCAATATTTATACTCTTAATTAATTTTTCATGTTTTACTGCACTGGCAATGATATAAAGAACCATTTTGAATAGGAAGCAATATTATGAGCATTTTATTTTGTTCTTGAGTGGGAAAGCTTCAAATCTTTCATCATTAAGCATGATGTTTACTGCAGATTTTTGGTAGCTATCCTTCAGATAATATTTAAAGAAGTTTAATTACATTTTCACTTTTCTAAGATTTATTTTTTTCAGTCAGAAAAGGATGTGAATTTTATTATTGCCTTTTCCATTTACTGAGATGAGATGAAAGTTTTCTCCTTTATCCTATTAAATAATCATTTGCATTACTTAGCTACCCTTGTGTTTTCAGAATAAACCAAACATGGTCACAATGAACATGGTGATTAAATATCCCACTATTTTATTTAATTAAAAATCTATCATAAGTGATATTGGTCTGTAGTTTTTTCTGTGTGCCCACTTTTTTTTTTTTTTTTAATATATATTTTATTGTACTTCAGGTGAAAGCTTACAGATCAAATAGTTTCTCATGAAATAGTAGTACACATGTTGTTTTTTTTGACATTGGTTAACAACCCCACAACGTATTAAGCCTCTAAATTCTCAACCTTTTTTTTTGATGAAAATTACAGATGGCCAAAGATACACCGTTTCAAAATTTTCTACATTCACAGTTCAGTGACATTGACTACGCTCTTCCAACTGTGCTGTTATTCTCACTTAAGATGAAGGCTTACAGAACAAAATAGTTTTTCATTTAACAGTTACTACACATGTTGCCCTATGACAATGGTTAACAATCTCACAGCACATCAAGAATATCCTTACTCCACCTTGTGTTCCCTATCACCAGGGGGCTTCCTTGTCCCCTTCTGTCTTCTGGACCTTGTCAGTGGACTATTGTACCTCTTTAGTCTCATTTGTTTATTTATTTTTTATTTATTTTTATTTTATTTAAACACCATTTCAAAACTTTTTACTTACACATTTAAGTGATATTGACTATGCTCTTCCAATTGTGCTGCCATTCTCGCCCAAGATGAAGGCTTACAGGACAAAACAGCCTCCCATTTAATAGTTACTACAAATGTTGCCCTATAGCAGTGGTCAACAATCTCACAATACATCGACAGTGTCCTTATTCAATTTGTGTTCCTTATCATCAGTTTCCTACTCTCCCTCTGCCTTCTGGCCCTTGTCACCGGACTCCTGTACATCGTTAGTCCCATTTAGTTTTACTGGGGTGTCCATTCCCAGGCTTAACATCGAACCTTGAAGTTAACTTCCCCTCTGAGCTGAAAGGGTGTCTGGGGGCCACACTCTCGAGGTTTCTCTAGTATTCTTTAGGCCAGTATATCTGGTCTTCTTTTTTTTTTTTTTTTGGGAGTTAAAATTATGCTCTACATCCTACTCCAGCTCTGCCCAGAACCCTCTGTTGTGATCCTGGTCAGAGGAGTCATTGGTGGTAGCCGGGCACCATCCAGCTGTACTGGGCTCAGTCCCGTGGAGGCCTTGGTAGCTGTGGACCATTAGTCCTTCGGACTAATCTTTTCCTTGTATCCTGTTCTCTTCGTTCTCCCTTGTTCCCGAAGGGATGAGATCAGTGGAGTATCTTAGATGGCCGCTCATAGGCTTTTAAGACCCCAGACACTACTCACCAAGGTAGAATGTAGAGCATTATCTTTATAAGTAGTGTCATGCCAATTGAGCTAGATGTTCCCCGAGATCATGGTCCCCAGAGCCCTCCGTCCAACAACTCAGTCCCTCGGGGGGTTTGGATGTGTCTATAGGGCCTCCATGACCTTTCCTTGTGCAGGTTGTGTTAGTTTCCCCTGTACTATGTACTATCTCATCTCTCACCCAAGTTACCACTTACCTATTACCTATTTAGTATCCCCCCCCACCTCCCATCCCTGGTAACCAACAAGGATTGTTACATTTTGCATGTGAATTTTTTCATGGGTTTTTACAATAGAGGTCTCATACAATATTTGTCCTTTTGTGATTGACTTATTTCACTCAGCATGATGTCCTCCAGTTTCATCCATGTTATGAGATGGTTCACCGATTCATTGTTCTTTCTCGTTGCATAGTACTCCATTGTGTGTATGTACCATAGTTTGTGTATCCATTCGTCTGTTGATGGACATCGAGGTTGTTTCCATCGTTTTGCTGTTGTGAATAATGCTGCCATGAACATAGGTGTGCATATGTCTATTCGAGTGATGACTCTTATTTCTCTAGGATATATTCCTAGGAGTGGGATTGCTGGATCGAATGGTACGTCTATTTCTAGCTTTCTGAGGAAACGCCATATCATTTTCCAAAATGGCTGTATCATTTTGCATTCCCACCAGCAGTGTATAAGAGTTCCCGTCTCCCCGCAGCCCCTCCAACATTTGTTATTTCCAGTGTTTTTGATTCGTGCCAGTAATGCCGGGGTGAGATGGTATCTCATTGTGGTTTTAATTTGCATTTCTCTAATGGCTAGTGATCGCGAGCATTTCCTCATGTGTCTGTTGGCCATTTGAATGTCTTCCTTGTTGAAGTGTCTGTTCATTTCCTTTGCCCATTTTTTGATAGGATTGGTTGTCTTTTTGTTGTAGAGGTGTTGGATTTTCTTGTAGATTATGGAGATTAGACCTTTGTCTGACTTGTACTGTCCAAAAATTTTTTCCCAGTCTGTAGGTTCTCTTTTAACTCTTTTGGTGAAATCTTTTGAAGAGCATAGATGTTTGATTTTTAGAAGATCCCAATTATCTAGTTTATCTGTTGGGTTTTTTGTGTTGATGTTTATGGTTTGTATCCTGTTAATGCCATGTATTAAGGTCTGAAGTGTTGGTCCTATTTTTTCTTCTATGAATTTTATAGTTTGAGGCTTTATATTCAGGTCTTTGATCCATTTTGAAGTAGTTTTTGTATATGGTGTGAGGTATGGGTCCTGTTTCATTTTTCTACAAATGGATATCCAGTTTTGCCAGCACCATTTGTTAAAAAGACTGTCTTTTCCCCATTTGATGTATTTTGGGCCCTTGTCAAAAATCAGGTGACCGTAGGTGGATGGATTTACATCTGAGTTCTCAATTCTGTTCCATTGGTCAATGTCTCTGTTGTTGTACCAGTACCAGGCTGTTTTGAGTACTGTAGCTGTATAGTAGGTTCTCAAGTCAGGTAGTGTGAGTCCTCCAACTTTATTCTTCTTCTTCAGTAGTGCTTTACTTATTCGAGGTTTCTTCCCTTTCCATATAAAGTTAATAATTAGTTTTTCCATCTCTTTGAAGAATGTTGTTGGTATTTGTATCGGAATTGCATTGTATTTGTAGATTGCTTTAGGTAGAATTGCCATTTTCACAATGTTGAGTCTGCCTATCCATGAGCATGGTATGTTTTTCCATTTATGTAGATCCCTTTGGGTTTCATGCAGCAGTGTTTTGTAGTTTTCTTTGTATAGGTCTTTTATATTCCTGGTCAGATTTATTCCTAAGTATTTTATCTTTTTAGGGGCTATTGAAAATGGTATTGATTTCCTGATCTCCTTTTCATCGTTCTCTTTACCGGTGTATAGGAATCCAACTGATTTTTGAATGTTTATCTTGTATCCTGCTACTCTGCTGAATCTTTCTATTAGTTCCAGTAAATTTCTCGTGGAGTCTTTAGGGTTTTCTATGTATAGTATCATATCATCTGCAAACAGGGAGAGTTTAACTTCTTCATTACCAATTTGGATGCCCTTTATTTCTTTTTCTTGCCTTACTGCTCTAGCTAGAACTTCCAGCACAATGTTAAATAGGAGTGGTGATAAAGGTGTGTGCCCACTTTTAGTATTAGAATTATACCTGTTTTATGAAATGAATTGGAAAATATTACATCTTTGTAAAGCCCTGGAAGAGTTATGGTGATAAAGAAATTTTATGTCTTTGAAGATTTGGTAGAATTCATCTTTAAAACTATCTGGTCCTATATCTAGGTCCATTGGCATAACATAGTTCATAAAGAAAATGTTCTACATCCTACTTTGGTGAGTAGCATCTGGGATCTTAAAAGCTTGCAGGTGGCCATCTAAAATACATCTATTGGTCCCATCATGTTCAGAGCAAAGGAGAATGAAGAAAACCAAAGATACAGGAAAATATTAGTCCAAAGGGATAAAAGACCACATGAACCACAGCCTCTGTCAGCCTGAGCCCAGAAGAACTAGATGGTGCCTGGCTACCACTATCGACTGTCATGAAAGGGATCACAACAGAGGGTTCTGGACAGTGTGAGAGACAAATGTAGAGCAAAATTCAAATTCCACAAAAAATGACCAGATTTACTGGTCTTACAGAGACTGGAGGAACCCTCAGGAGTGTGGCCCCTGGACACTCTGCTAACTCAGAACTGAAGCCTCTCCTGAACTCCACTTTCCAGCCAAAGATTAGACAGACCTATAAAACACACAATAACACACATGAGGAATGTGCTTCTTATTCAATCAAGTATACAAGACCAAATGGGCAACACCCGCCCAAAAGCAAAGATGAGAAGGCAGGGAGGGACAGGATACCTGGACGAATGGACATGGGGAACCTAGAGTGTAAAGGGAAAGGGAGAGAGACTGCAACCAAAGTCACAAAACAATTTGTGTATAAATTTTTGAATGAGAAGCTAATTTGCGCTGTAAACTTTCACCTAAAACACAATAAAATTAAAAAAAAACAACAACTGATCCTTCTGCCTTTTTTTTTTTTTTCAGTTTTCTTTTCTTCTGTGGCTATCAATCTGTTCCAGCCTATATATTTTTAAAAACAGTTTTGTTGTTGTTCTTGTTGTTAGTTGCCACTGAGTTGATTCTGACTCATGGTGACCCCATGTGTGCAAAGTAGAACTACTTCATACGGTTTTCAAAGCTGTGACCTTTTGGAAGCAGATTGCCAGGTCCATTTGTATTTCTCTTATGACTAATGATTTTGAACATGTTTTCATTATTTTGTTTACACTTACATATTTTCTTTGGTAGAATGCCTGTTCAAATCTTTTGCCCATTCTTAAAACTGGAGAGTTTTTCTTTATTATTGATTTTTAGGAGGTTTTTAAAAATATATTCTGAACAGAAGCTTTTGTCAGATATATGCATTGAAAATATTGGGTACTGGTCTGTGGCTTGCATTTTCATTTCCTTAAACGTAAAATTTTGATAAAGGTTAATTTATTAACTTTTTAATTTTATATTTAGTGCTTTTTGTGTACTCTCTAAGAGGTGTTGCAAAGATATATTCTGATTTTCTTCTAGAAGTTTTATGTTTTAGTGCTTATATGTAGGTTGCATCTTAAATTACATCCTAGTTTCCTGGGCTGGCATAACAAAATGCTGCAAAATGGGTGGCTTAACGAACAGAAATTTGTTTTCTCACAATTCTGGAGACCAAAAGTTTGAATTCAAGGCACCGGCAGGCCTACGCTCTCTCTCTGTCAGCTCTAGGGGAAGATCCTTCCTGTCTCAGTTTCTGGTAACCCCTGGAATTTCTTAGCATTCCTTGGTTTGTAGAAGGATCCTCATATTGTGTCTTCTTCCTGTATGTGTCTCTGTTTCCATGTCTGTTTTCCCCTTTTATAAGACATCCCTCTGGGGGGATTAGGATCCACCCTACTCTGGCATGATCTCATTTAACTTAACTGATGACAAAGAAAAACCTTATTTCCAGACAAAGTCCCATTCACAGGTGCAGGGGTTAGCTCTTCAAAATATCTTTTTGGAGGATGCAATTCAATACATAACAACTTCCTAGCTAGATCACCCAGTTCATTGGGTCTATTTTTTACTTTACAAATGTGACAATGTTGCTAAACTTTTTGCCACTGTATAACAAAGATCCCCTTTCCTTCGTTTTCCAAAAATCAACAAACCCTATGAAATCGCCATGTACATAGATAAAACAAGGTTGAATAATGGACAATTTCATATAATTTGCCCTGATACCCCATTTCTGTTAGTTTTGTGGAAGGGAGGATTACTGACAGTTGGCTTCTACTTAGCACAGTAGTTCTCAAACTTGGAAGTCTGGCTCAAGAGTACATGTTCTTAACCACTATATGTACCAGTAACCAGTTGCCGTGGATTCAGTTCCAGCTCACGGCAACCGCATGTATGTTAGAGTAGAACTGTGCTCCATAAGGTTTCAATGGCTGATTTTTCCAGAAGACATCACTAGGTCTTTGTTCTGAGACATCTCTGGGTGGACTTGAACCACCAACCTTTCGGTAGCAGCTGAGCCTATTAACGGTTTGTACCACCCAGGGGCTCCACCACTATACATGCTAGCTCTCAAACCATAATGCTTAGTTTTATGTGTGCTTTGAGGAGGGCTTGATGAGGTGGGGAACTGGGAGCATGTCAAATGTTTGGAATAACTTCTATGAGTAAGGAGAAAGGGAAAGCTCATTAGGGATAAGGGAAGTGACTGCCACTCACACTGAGAGTGTCGGTGAGTCTGACGAGCAGGAAATCCTGGTGTGACTTAGCTTACCAAACCAGAGCTCTCAATGCTGACCATATTTCTGGAAAGGAGTGGGACAGTCTCCCTAGCTGCTCTCTTCTTTGTGGTTCCTTTCAATAGAACCAGGCCTTTTTATTTTAATGGTTCTATTGCCAATACCTAAGAAAAGGCATTTAACTGTGTGGATCATAACAAATTATGGATAACACTGTGAAGAATGGGAATTCCAGAGCACTTAATTGTGCTCACGAGGAACCTGTGCACAGACCAAGAGGCAGCCATTCAAACAGAACAAGGGGATATTGCATGGTTTAAAATCAGGAAAGGTATGCATCAGGGTTGTATCCTTTTACCATACTTATTCAATCTGTAAGCTTAGCAAATAATCTGAGAAGCTGGACTATGTGAAGAAGAGCCAGCATCAGGATTGGAGGAAGACTCATTAACAACTTTCGATAGGCAGGTAACACAGCCTATCGCTGAAAGTGAAGACTTGAAGCACTTACTGGTGGAGATCAAAGACTACAGCCTTCAGTATGGATTACATCTCAACATAAAGAAAAGAAAAATTCTCACAACTGGACCAATAAGCATAATAAACAGAGAAAATATTGAAGTTGTCAAGGATTTCATTTTACCTGGATCCAATGCCCATGGAAGCAGCAGACAAGAAATCCAATGACGTATTGCATTGGGCAAATCTGCTGCAAAAGACCTCTTTAAAGTGTTGAGAAGCAAAGATGTTACTTTCAGGACTAAGCTGCACCTGACCCAAGCCATGATATTTTCTATCGCCTCATATGCATGCGAAAGTTGGACAATGAATAAGAAAGAGTGAAGAAGAATTGATGCCTTTGAATTATGGTGTTAGTGAAGAATATTGAATATACCATGGACTGCCAGAAGAACAAACAAATCTGTTCTGGAAGAAATACAGCTGGAGTGCTCCTTGGAAGTGATAATGGCAAGACTTCATCTCACATACTTTGGTCATGTTATCAGGAGGGACCAGTCCCTGGAGAAGGACGTCATGCTTGGTAAGGTAAAGGGCCAGCGAAAAAAAGGAAGACCCTTGATGAGATGGATTGACACAGCGGCTGCAACAATGGGCTCAAACATAGCCATGATTGTGAGATTGGCCCACGACCAGGCAATGTTTCCCTCTGTTGTACATAGGGTCATTATGAGTCGGACCCAACTTAGTGGCAATTAACAACAAACAACAAGAAAGGGCAAGGTGAAAGAAGTTGGAGGTATTTTAAAAAATAGCAAATTTGAGAGGATTAAAAGGGTTCTGGAACCTTAAGGGCTACTAGTGGTTCACACCCACCCAGAGGTGCCTCAGAAGACAAGGTCCGGTGATCTGCTTCTGAAAGGTCACAGCCTTGAAAACCCTACCGAGCACAGTTCTACACTGTACGCATGGCGTCACCATGAGTCGGTATAGACTCAAGAGCAACTGACAACAGTATCAACAAACAGCATTCTTATAGGAAACTCTTCTGTTTCTGACTCTTTCCCTCTGTTAGTAACTAAAGCCTCGATAGTTTACTGCTCTTTTTTTTTAATTCCTGGGAGTGGAATTCATGAAACTTTTTCTCTCCCTCAGTCCCCTGGTTTCTCTAGACTAGCAATTTAAATATGTCAGGAGCATAACAGTTTGTTTTTTTCCAAAACAAAATTTTATTTGGTACCCCAATTCATAAAAAATATAAAAGTGGCTTTTTGTAAATATAAATTTATTTACTGCATTTGTACTTATATTTTTTCCTATTTATTAGAAAGTCAATCAAAGAGAATACTGAGTTTAATTTGATGAATGCAAAAATTTAAAACCATGATTGTGGTTTACATTTGCATTTTATACAAATCTTAATATCCAGGTTATTTCTGTAATCTGTTTTGAGTCTACAATATCAAAAAAATCCTGATTCCGCTGGATAAGTAGCTTACCTTGCAATCTCTAGATTCTCTTCCATCAAACTGATCCAAAAGCATTAAACAGGATTTGTAGGACTTTCAAAGTTGAATCACCAACAATATTTAACAACTATCTCACTTTCTTATCATAAATATAAAAGTCAGTCAATAAATATCCCACGCTTAAAATGTATGAAATAAATGCTAAATCTATCGATTTCATGATGGGAACATGATGAAAACTGTTCTAATTTTACTTGTTATTGCATATTAATTATAGTTCAGTACAAGCTGGACAGATGTACCTGAACCTTGTTCAAAGTTATGTACCAAAAACACTCATAGTAACCTTATAGGACAGAGTAGACCTGCCCTACAAGGTTTCTAAAGAGCGGCTGGTGGATTCAAACTGCCGACCTTTTGATTAGCAGCCAAGCTCTTTAACCACTGAGCCACCAGGGCTCCATTTTATACAAGTGCATAAAAAAGAGCCTGCCACCTAGTAGGGTAAAAACAAACATTTGTTGAATGACTGAAGGAACAAACCAACCTTGCCTGGTATCTCGTTAAGTATTGGATTATGTATACATTTTTATTTTTGCTTGTGCATGTTTGAATTTCAAAAAGATCGGTGCAGAGCTACAAACTTCATAATCAGTGACTCATTTACAAGACTTTCAACTAAATCCACAGATTTGTCAGTAGAAGCTTTTTTCCAAGGTCTTGGTAAAAACAAGTTAATGGAGCAGTATTTTTTTTTTTTCCAGTAAACATTTTTTTTCTTTTTTTTGTTTATTGTTGTAGTTTAAGTGAAAGTTCACATTTCAAGTTAGTTTCTCATACAAAAATTTATACATACATTGTTATGTGACCCTAATTGCTCTCCCTATACTGTGACAGCACACTCCTCCTTTCCACCCCTGATTTCGCACATCCATTCAACCAGCTCCTAACCCGCTCTGCCTTCTAATTTTACCTCCGGACAGAGGCTGCCCATTTAGTCTCATGTATCTACTTGAGCTAAGAAGCACACTCTTCACAAGTATCATTTTATGTCCCACAGTCCAGTCCAATCATTGTCTGAAGAGTTGGCCTCGGGAATTGTTTTAGTTCTGGGTTGACAGAGAATCCGGGGGCCATGCTTTCCAGGGTTCCTCCAGTCTCAGTCAGACCATGAAGTCTGGTCTTTTTACTAGAATTTGAGTTCTGCACCCCACCTTTCTCCTGCTCCATCAGGGAGTCTCTGTTGTGTTCCCTGTCAGGGCAGTCATTGGTGGTAGCTGAGCACCATCCGGTTCTTCTGGTCTCAAGATGATGCAGTCTCTGGTTTACATGGCCCTTTCTGTCTCTTGGGCTAATACTTTCCTTGTGTCTTTGGTGTTCTTCATTCTCTTTTACTCCAGGTGGTTGGGACCAACTGATGCATCTTAGATGACAGCTTGCTAGCTTTAAGACCCCAGAGACCACTCACGAAAGTAGGATGCAGAATATTTTATTAATAAACTTTGTTATGCCAATTGACCTAGATGTCCCCTGAAATCATGGTCCCCAGGCCACTGCCTCTGCTACTCTGTCCCTCGAAGTGTTTGATTGTATTCAGGAAACTTCTCAGCTTTGGTTTAGTCCAGTTGTGCTGACTTCCCCTGTAGTGTGTGCTGTCCTTCCCTTCACCTAAGATAATTCTTGTCTACTGTCTAGTTAGTGAATAACCCCCACCCTTGTAACCATCAAAGAAAGTTTTCTTCTGTGTTTAAACCTTTTCTTGAGTTCTTATAATAGTGGTCTTATACAATATTTGTCCTTCTGTGATGGATTAAATTCATTCAGCAGAATGCCCTCCAGATTCCTCCATGTTATGTTTCATAGCTTCATTGTTGTTCTTTATCGTTGCATAGTATTCCATTGTGTGAATATACCATAATTTCTTTATCCATTCATCTGTCGATGGGCACCTAGGTTGTTTCCATCTTTTTGCTATCATGAACAGTGCTGCAATGAACATGGTTGTGCATGTATCTATTCGTGTGATGGCCCTTATTTCTCTAGGATATACTCCAAGGAGTGGGATTGCTGGATCATATGGTACTTCCATTTCTAGCATTTTAAGGAAGCCCCAAATCGATTTCCAAAGTGGTTGTACCATTTTACATTCCCACCAACAGTGTATAAGTGTTCCAGTCTCAAATGGAGCAGTATTAAGTTAGCCCATTGTTTGTCTTGAATATGTAAAAAGTTAGTATAGAGCACGTGTTAGATTATGTTTCTTCTTATTACAGTTTTTTAAAATATATGAGAAATTTGAATCAAAACATTTGTGGAACCCCAATGTGTGTCATGGAACTCAGGGAACCCTCTGATTCAAAAGAGCATAACTAGGAACCATTCCTGAAGTTCATGTAGACCACTTCCTGCATGAAGGCCCCTCTCTCCCATACACAGATATGAGAGCAGTGAGGCCAAAGGCAGTCACTAGTGACCATTCAAGTGCCCCCTTCATTTGAAGAAGTTGCCCATAGCTCACTTAAACCGTGACAATTTACATCTCTGATTTTTAAAATCTTTTTCTATGTAAGAACTTTAGATTTACTTATTTATTTCTTAAAACAATCTTATTCAACAGATATTATCATTAGCATCTTTTATGAATTAAATTGTGTCCCCCTAAAATATGTGTTGGAATCCTAACCCCTATACCTGTGAGTATAATTCTATTTGGGAATAGGATTTTCTTTGTTACTTTAGATCAAACTCAAGTAGAGTGGGTTCTAAATCTTATCAGTCCAAGTTATAAAAAGAGTAGATTAGACACAGAGTGGGGGAAGACAGATGCCATTCAAGGATCACTGAGGAACCAAGGAACGCACAGGGCTACTGACAAGAAAGGAATCAACAGTGCCAAGTCCCTGGTTTGGACTTTTAGCCTCCAGAACTTGAGAAACAAATTTCTATTCTTTAAAGCCATCCACTTGTGATATTTCAGTTACCGCAACACTAGGAAACTAAGACAGCATAATTCCTATTTACAGTTGAAGGGAATGAAGTAAAGAAGTCACCCAGCAGAGAAATCACAGAGCAGGATTTGCCCCTTTGGACTAACTCCAAAACTGCGCATAGAACTACACCTCACACTGAGATGACAGTAACTTCCTAAAACCAACCTGTTGGGCTTAAGAGTAGGAATTTGTAACCTCAGATCCATGTTTATATGTAATCTATTTCTTTATTTGGACTTTAATAACAATAATGACAAGAATGCACCTCAGTATATTGGTCCAAAATGGTATTGGTAGATTCAAGGCTGTATTTGCTAGTTCAGGACAATCAGATCTCAAACTTGATCAAGACTGCCAGTGTGCCAACCTCAAGTGCTAGTTTTAATAAGATGTTATTAAAAAAAACTCCTTAAAGGTATCTTATTTACTTAAAGAAAAGATTAGTGTTACAGATTTTAATTTAATGCAGATACATTAAATGCAGATTAAATGCACTATGGTGGAAGAGTAGATGTGATGCCTCTGTTTTTTCAACGATTATTTTTATTTAAACTACTTGGAAGCCTTTGTTCACACAGCATGACTTAACATAATTTGGCCTTCAGTTGGCACAAAGGCAAATATGAGCATGGAAATGCCACAATGCTCTGTGTATATATATATATATATATATATATATATATATATATATATATATATATATGCATATACATATGCATATATACATATAGATATACATATATATGTGCACATTTTTCTTAACTGAGCTGTAAGTAGTGCTTCTGTTTGATCACCCCGGAAGACTGTAATTAATGTGCACTGATATATGCATATGTATATATCTATATATGTATACGTAAATCCGATCTTTGTCTTGTCTTTGGGGGTTGGCATGAGAACGATAACATCAGCAAATTACATGCTGCAACATTGTATGTACTATTTATAACTAATGATAAGATGTACCAAAAAAAAAAAAACAGGCAGTCATAAGTGTGGTTCATTGTAACTTGAATATGTCATAAGGGTGGCGCAAATGCTTTGTGCTCAGTTGGTAACCTAAAGGTTGTCAGTTTGAACCTATCCAGTGGTGCTGCAGAAGAAAATGCCTGGTGATCTGTTTCCATAAGACTACAGCCAGAAAACCCTACTGAGAAAAGTTCAACCCTGTAACAGGGGGTCTCCATGAGTTGGAATTGACTCAATGGCACAGCACAACAACAAAATATAAATACGCATGTACTTATACAATCCCAGCATATGATTTCACTATGTTTTCAGGTTATGATTAAAACAAAATACAAAAAAATTTTTTAAAAATCACATACAGAACTTGGAGACTGCTGAGAATATATCCAGAGATAGCCCTAGAGATAGGGCTAGAAGTCTTAGGATGCTGGATTGAGAAACACAAACCTTAGATGTCTCCTCAAGCCTCAGCCTTCCATGAGATAGACTAAATCCAGCTCTATGGAAAGAAAAGGATAAAAGCTTTTGTGACAACATGCTATTCCTGAGTCTCTTTTACTGGGAGGGCAGCCACAGTCAGTCAGCAATACCGAGGTTCACCCTTGGATAAGGACAGGGAAAGAGCAATGTGTGAGTCAGAGTTGAGCTGTGTCTAGGTGCAGGAGGTGAAGGCTGGAAGCATCAAGGACCCCCACTAGACTCATATGTCAAAGGAGGCTGTGTGCTCTGCAGCTGCATAGGCAAGACAGGTGTCTTTACTCACCACCCCCAACTCAAGGAACAGATGGATTTTTGACTTGAAGAGGCATCTGAACTTTGTTATATTTGTTTCTTTAATTACCATTTTTCTTAACTGAGCTGGAAGTGATGCTTCTGTTTGATCACCCTGGGAGACCGTAATTAATGTGCACTCAGCACCACACGCTCCTCTGTGGCATCTCTGATTAAAGTTTGCTGTTTGCACCATCCTCTGTGTAGTGGTTCACAGCTGAGCAGTACCCTCGGCTTCCTCAGCTTGAAATGGGGCATGCCACCGTGGAGGCCCTTTCAATGGAGCCAGAATGTAGGGAAAAGCTCTGCAGCAACCTCCCTACCTCTCCGTTTCCTAGTAGCCTCCCACCTGCCGTTTTCGTCTTATCACCCATCTGTTGATCCACTGGCTTCAGAATTCCACTTTCCATACTTGGCCTCAGACTCTTCTCTGGATTCTGATTTCTGCCACCCTGTTCAGTCTCAGCTCTGACAGTAGTCATTGGGGACCCTCAACTGCAGGTCCCCCCACCTCTGGTAAGAAAGCTTCATAACTGCTGGTTTATGGTTCACCAAGGCACACCCTCCAATTCTTTGGTCATACTGTCCTTCTACTGGAATGTTCTTCCTCCCTCTTTCTGTCTGACAAACACAGCTTTGAGAAACCTTACCTCGTGTTTCCTCTTCCAGTGCCAAGGCTGAGTTGTGTTTCTCTATTCCATGTTCCCATACTCCATATTGTGTTGTTATCATCTTCTTAGATGTCTGTACCTCTCACTCAACTTTAACCAAAAACCAAACCCGTTGCTACTGAGTCAGTTCCAATCATAGTGACCCTATAGGACAGAATAGAACTGCCCCATAGAGTTTCCAAGGAGCACCTGGTGGAATTGAACTGCTGACCTTTTGGTTAGCAGCCGTAGCACTTAACCACTGAACCACCAGGGTTTCCCACTCAACTTTAAGCTCCTTTTTATCCTCAGCATCCAGCACAGCGCCTGGCACATAGTAGTAGGTTCCCAATACGTGTTTGTTGAATGAATAAAGGAATAGCAGCCCTGGCCTAGGAGGCCCCACTATGCTGGCCATCCTAGGTCTCTCACACCAGGAGAGGGGAGTCCAACCCTATTCTGGTCAACTTGATTACCTCGTCTCCATTAAGAACCCAGGCCCACTACCTAGGCTTACCTTCAATAGGAAATATGTAGAATCTGTTTATTTCCACTTTTCCATAACTAAATAGGGTTGAATGATGATGATGATGTTAATGATAATGATGAAAATATCTGCTTCAGTAACAATCCAATCCACTTATATAGCATTTTATATCTTTGATAGTTTTAATGTGAATTATCTAGTGCTATAGGTTTATTTAATGCTTATTTCATCTAAAACCGAAAAAAAAAAAAACCATTACCGTTGAGTCATCCAACTCTTAGCGACCCTATAGGACAGAGTAGCACTGCCCCATAGTGTTCCCAAGGGGCGGCTGGTGGATTCAAACTGCTAAGCTTTCTGGTTAGCAACTGAGCTTTTAACCACTGCACCACCAGGGCTCTTATTTAGTCTAAATAGGCAGGCAATTAGCATTATCTTGTCTTCACAGAGGAGAAATCATCTGAGGTCCAGAGGGGTTAAAATAAATGGCCTGATTCATACTGTAAACCAGGTTTTGTGGCTCCTTATTTTGGTTTTATTTCTGTGAAATCACACTGAATTGTCATATTGGAGATGTGTGTTTAGCTTTCTGTCACATGGTGTGAGTTAGTTATTTGAATATTTCTATGACAGTGATTTCCAACTTTTCCAAGTAGAAAGATAACTTTTTCACGCTTAATTTTTTTTATTATAGAAAATTTCAAGCACAGCCGAGAAATAGAAGAACGCTTATTTACCCTTGACCTCACTTGCTAACATTTGCCAAACCCATTTCATCTATAGGCCACTCTCTCAATTTCTTAGCATAATCAAAACACCGACACTATTCCCCCAACTAACAAATTAGTAATGATTCCATAATATCATCTGTTACCAAGACTGTGTTCAAGTTTCCCTAGTTGCTTCAACACTGTCATTTTTTGTTTGTTTGCTTGAACAAAGATCCAGTCAAGGTCTATACATTGCATGTAGTTGATATGCTTCCTTAAACCTGTAAGGAGGTTCTCTCTTTTATTTTTCATGTCATTTATTTGTTGAGGAAACAGGATCATTTGTCTACTAGAACTTCCCACATTCTGCATTTGGCTAATTACATCTTCATGGTGTCATTTGATGTGTTCTTTAATCCTCTATTTTTCAGAAATGCTTTTTAACATAGAAACTTTAATAGATTTCCCTCTCTTCCAAGCTTGGCTCACAACCTGCACACAGTAGTGTTAGTTCTTTTTTGTATCCACTGAGAAAATTCAGAATGACAGAAAACCACTCTAAGTTCATATAATCTAAAATTGAATATTATTAATCACCTCAGTATTAGCATACATTTGAAAAACAGCATTGCACAAATATACAGGGCATCTTCCTTATCCATCCTTTAGAAAATGTCTATAGTACAGAAGAAGCCCCTCTCCCCAAATCCCACCAGAGGTCACTAGCTTTAGATCGGATTGATAACTACCTTTGTAAAATGGCAATTACTGGCAATAACTTAATGTGCTGCTCCTCTTAGAGGTGTTTGTATTTAACAGGAGGAAAATGCTTCAAACCACAGGAAGGTATTTGGCTTGAGGTCCATTCAGTAAGGCTAGTAGGATTCTGGGAATTTCCTAGCTGCTTTTTCTCTATGATGGATTTAAGCAGTGCTGGATTGGAGCTTGCTTGTATGGGCTGCAGAGAGCAGACTGTTACATTTTCACTGGTAGCTTGAAATAAACCAAAGTGGGAATATTTACACCAGGGGAATCGGCAAATATTATAGATCAGTCCTATACCCTCCACTGCAGATGACTGATTGTTAAACATTGATCAGCACACCACTTGATTTAGACATTAAATATGGAAAATATCTGAAGAAAGTTTGAGATGTAGTCCTCCTTCTCTGCCTTTACATAATTCTTTTCAGCATGAAAATAAAATAAAAATGTTTTATTATTGAACCAGAAAGGCTGAGAAGATGGAACTTCCCATTGCATAGCTTCCTTTGTCCATCCCTGACCTGGTCAAGCCTACCAGAAAAGCCCTAGCTTAGGAAATATTTATCTTCTAACAATTTAACAAAAGCATTCTAGTATATCAGGACCAGAAAACTGTGGGTTGGTCAGCCCCTTTTCAGTAAGTGGAAGATTTCCAGCTTAAGTCACAGCATGAGTTGTGACA
The DNA here is from genome assembly GCA_030035585.1 of Dugong dugon. Taxonomy (NCBI): domain Eukaryota; kingdom Metazoa; phylum Chordata; class Mammalia; order Sirenia; family Dugongidae; genus Dugong; species Dugong dugon. The sequence continues at coordinate 38,020,497 of CM057469.1, read as the reverse complement.
GGGTAGAGAAGACCAACTCTGGGTTCTGGGGTCAAAGATGGGCTTGCTTGACCTTGACCTTTTATAACTTCTTTGGGCCTGAGTTGCTTTATTTGTGAAATGAGGATAACAACAACTATCTCATGGTGTTGTATATAATACCTAATGATGTAATGCATGTAGAATGTCTCCAGTAGGTGCTTTATAATTGAGAGCAATTTTCTTTTTGATAATTCTTTTTAAGGAAAAATTTTACAGATACTGCACCCCATGACATGGATTCTTCACATAACCACCTGCTTGTCCCTTTTCTGGAAGTATTCCCAAATAAATACACATCCTAAGGTAAATGTCAGGAGGAAGTCACTTAAGTGGAGCTTCCAAACAGGTGCATCTGAAATATTGATTCCACAGGCCATGGCATAGCCAGAGTCCCTGGGCCAGATGTTTCTTTCCTGGAACAATCTCTAACAGGACTTCAAATGTCCTGCTGGTTAGTCCAGTGTGCTGTGTCACTATTGCTATTTTGTCTCTGTGCCTTCTCTGGAAAAGGTTGGAGGGCACTGAGGAGAAGCTGTGCTTAAGACGGTGTTGTTGGTGTCCTGAGAAGTTACTGCTCTGGATTTTCTTGGCAAACAGACTGGAGTGTCTGACATATGAGGGAGTGATTGAATTCATGCTGTGATGGTTAAGATTGTGTGTCAACTTGACTGGGCTATGATTCTCAGTGTTTATATGTGATCACCCCCATGATGGGATCTGCTGTGAGTAGCCAGTCAGTTGAAAGGGAGTTTCCGTGGGCATGTGGCCTGCATCCGAATATAAGTGGACATTCTGGCTTTTGCCTACTCTAGATCCTGCAGCTGCCTCCTGTTTGTCTGACCTCCGGTTCATGGGACTTGAGCTAGCAGCTTACCTGCCAGTCTTGGGATTCGTCAATCTTCACAGCCTGTGAACAAGAGCCCTGCTTTCCGACCTGCTGATCTTGGGTTCGCCAGCCCCTGCAGCTGTGTGATGAGGAGAAGCCTCTATCCTGATCCACGAACTTGGGATGTTCCAGCCTCTACAATCGCATGAGCCATTTCCTTGATATAAATCTCTCTCTGTATGTATTTATACACTTTACTGGTTTTGCTTCTCTGGAGGAACCAGCCTAAGACACATGTCTTCCCAACTCTGTCAGTGTTGTTCTCCTTGCATATAAAGAGCAAGGCTTTTGGATCTCTAGCTAATTTTTCTCAGAAAGTTGAGGATGCAGGTTGAAAGATTTTATTGGAAGGATGTCACGGGTATGTAGGGGGTTATTTGTTTGCATCCACACTGGCCCAAAGCAGTAATAGAGATTTTCAGTTGAGTGGTGGAGAAAGCTCACTATTTAGTTGGTGAGAACTGCACTAATCTGCTGCAACTTAGTAAGGACTGGCCCAGCTGTTGTTGATCTTGTACCTTATTTATCAAAATTGCCTAGAAACTGTCCTTCAGACTCATTTCAGCACAACAGAATAAGGAACTCCTCTGATCCACTCCCAGTGAAACTGATTAAAACTTTTTTTTTTTAAAATAATAATTTAAAGCCTCTGGAAATAATGATTTAGAAGAAAGACCGGGCAATCTACTTACAGAATATCAGCCACTGAAAATTCTATGGAGCACACTCATGGGATCACTATGAGTCAGAATTGACTTGACGGCAATTGGTTTGGGCTTTTTTTTTTTATTTCGGAAAATAGTCCTAATAGTGAACAGCAAATGAAGAAATATTTATTCAAGAACATCTGTAAAAATTTGGTAAGAAGGGTGAGAGTCTGTTGTATTTGAACAAAGATTTATCCCTCCTTTTCCTCTCCTGGCTGAGGGAGGCAGAAAATCCACTCCAACTTCCTGCAACCAAGAATACAGGATTCCCTCTTTCCCCAGAAAGTAGACAAAGGGCTTTCTTCCCAGGAGGAGCAGGACATCAGTGTTTTTCATCATTTTTCCAGCTGCCTGTTGCTGAGGCTAAGTCCTGAGGAAATGTCGTTGAGAGCTGAGGGCTTCCTTCTTCTACTAAGTCCTCACTTGTGGAATGGCGACTTGAAAATTCTGGGTTCCCAATCGCCTTTGGCCTGGCTCATGAGGTAGTAGTTCCACAGTAGGAAAGGCAAGCAGAAAGGACTCCAGGCTACTGCCTCCCCCTCACTGAGTGCTGCAGAATTGCTAAAATATATTGTTTAAAATGCCCAGTTTCCAATAAAAAAAATTATGAGGCATGCAAATAAATGGAAAAACATAATGAAAAAAAGGAAGACTATAGAAACTTCCCATGAGAGAGATCACATGTTGGGCCTTGATACCACAAGACGCCAAATGGTCTATGTGAGGCCATTCTCAAGCTCACAGCTATTAGCAAAAACTCTACGGAAAGAAGCACCATATACTCCCTAGATTTAGCAGAAATAATAGGAAGATAAGTCTGAGAACATTTTACCATGATCTTAATCAATTAATTAATTAATTGGTGTGTGAGTGTGCATTCATGCTGCCTTTTGCAATGCCTGCCAAAAGAAACATAAGTTCTAAAAAAGGTTATAGAAAAGACTTGTTTTTGTAAAACAGCTTGGGACCAAGGTCATTCTATAAAGGAGTTCTGTCTTTTCCATTTTAATGGAAATTAGAAATTTATCTTAAGACAGTTATTGAAAAGCCAGTTCATTATTTGCATAATGATAAAATATGCCAGCATTTCTCCTCTTTGCTATTATTAATGAATAGAGACACTAAGTAAACCTCAGTAAAAAGACATAAAAGGCACCCAAGTATCCTTTGGATCTTCTTTCTTAACCAGTCAGCTTCACCAAATGAAGCTGGCACTTCTGTAAAAACACATATTTCGATAAAAATCTCATCAAATCAATAAATGCCTGTCTAAATGCATGTTAGGTAATGTGCTACTTTCTTCTTCTTGTGTGGTATCTGCTTGTTATGTTACCTTTAATATGCAAAAACACTCCTCTCTTCCTCCAACATCTGTATTGAACTACTCCATAAATAGATCAATATTGCCACAGGAAATGGAAGCAATTACTGATGAATTATTGGATACAGGGCTGGAGGAAAGGGGAGAAGCCCAGGATAACTGCCTGGTTTCTGGCCTTAGCGTCTGGAAGGGGCCATTACTGAGATGGGAGAAACCCTCAAAGCTCAATTGCTTTTTAAAGTTAACCCCCTTCAAAAAGGGCAAAATTGCTATGATGACTTTTAAGATCTGGCCTTAGACTGAGCTAAACAAATCTGTTAAATATTTTCCAAAGCCTACACAAAATAGAACGAAGCTACCAAGGATTTTAGAATTAGTTCTGGGACATGTAAGACAGAGTTCTCAGATCAATATTAATTGGTTCATATGTTGATAGGAAACTCAGATGCCAAAAAAAAAAAAAGAAGACAGAAAAAGATTAGAATAAATTTGAGAATGTCCTGAAAGACCCTGAATTTACAGGAGAGCAGAGGGGCTTACCAAAGCTGTAGATATTAACAAGTTCTTTTGAAGCTTATACCTGAAGTTTATCATGAGAAGATAGATTGGACTCTAATTCAATCCTGTAGGCATGAAGGATGAGTTCATTGAAAACTTCAGGAATAGACTCTTCAGAACCTTCACATAACATTCAGGAATAAATCCTAATACAGATATGACCTCAGCTCCCACCTCACTCTTCGTGAATGAATTTGAGTCAGAAATAAGAAATGTGCTATATAAGCAAAAACTGGAAAGGGAAATAACTCCATTGTTGTAACTCCAACACCTTGCTGAACATTTTAAAGGGCTTTAGGACAAAAGCAGAACAAGGCTAATGGCCTTACAGATAAAACAACTAGATGCTCCCACCCTAGTTTAAAAAAGTCAGATAAATGAGCCTCTTATTTAAGATACCAGTAAATACTATAAGTAAAAAGAACATGGAACAATCGTCTTCTGCTAGCTAAGAAACTGAAGAAAAAATAATAAGGTGGGACATGGACAGGAACCCATGCTTCAGGTTACCTTTGAACATCTCCATCTGGATTTCATATTATTGTCCAGAATAGATTTTGAATATGTCCTGACCATTGTTTGCTTCTTCTCTGAATGGATAGATTCTTTTCCTTGCCAGAGAATTACGGCTTTGAAGGCAGGGGGATAAGTGCTTGAGTTTGTACTCCCAACCTGGGGAATTCCAATCTATCTCTTTGATAACAGGTCCATCCATTTTACTGGGACTATCATTAAAGAGCTTTACAGTCTTTCCACCTACCCAAAAACCTTCACTGTCTGTATCACCCTCCATCTTTGGGAAATTTAAAAATATAGTACAAATAGAATTCTGAACTAAAATTAGCCAAACTCTCAGAGACCTCTCAAATTTCCATGACCTAAGGTATTTTCATTAGCTTTGATGACAATGAGATCAACTTTTTCTGGGTTTCATCAACAGTCCTCTTATGAATTAGTAAAAAGCTAACTCATGTGTCTAGATATATCACTTCTGATCCTAGACTCTATTATGTTGAAAGCAAACATTTTCAAATACTGCAAGAAAATCATGCAAAGAATCCAATGTTAGCATCTACAGATATGGGCAGTGTTTACTTAATATCCTCCTAAACAAGTCTTGCATGACCTAAACCCTAGTGAGACATCTAGAAGAGACATCTGAAAAAGACAGACTTCAAACCCTGATAGAAAGAACTTTATAAGGTAATGTTAAGGAATAACTGTTGTTGTTGTTGTTAGGTGACATGGAGTTGGTTCTGACTCATAGCGATCCTATATACAACAGAACAAAATACTGCCCAGTCCTGCACCATCCTCACAATTCTTTTTATGCTTGAGCCCATTGTTGCAGCCACTGTGTCAATACATCTCATTGAGGGTCTTCCTCTTTTTTGCCGACCCTCTACTTTACCAAGCATGATGTCCTTCTCCAGGGACTGGTCCCTCCTGATAACATGTCCAAAATATGTGAGAAATCTTACCATCCTTGCTTCTAATGAGACTTCTTGCTGTACTTCTTCCAAGACAGATTTGTTCGTTCTTCTGGCAGTCTGTGATACATTCAGTATTCTTCGCCAGCACCATAATTCACAGGCATCAATTCTTCTTTGGTATTCCTTATTCATTGTCCAGCTTTCACGTGTATATGAGGTGACTGAAAACACCATAGCTTGAGTCTGGTGCACCTTAGTCCTTAAAGTGACGTTTTTGCTTTTTAACACTAAATAACTATATAACACTAAATAGAAATAACTAGGACAGCAGTAAAACTTTCAGGGGTTGATATTTGAATTTATGTCTCTCAAATAAAGAGATGCAAGCCATCCTCAGATCATTTAAAGATTGTCCCAGCTGGCAATCTTAAGGTGTAGATTCTGAAAATCTTCAGAAAGGAGAAGATAACATCTATCTAATATCTGGATCAGGTCAACAACTGAGTAATTTGGTTCTGCAAGCTTGCACCCAAGACTCACAAAACAAAATCTTGATTTCCAGAGCCACAGATTATCAAATTTTAATTTGTACCTTTTGTTCTTTATTTTCCTAGCTATTTATTATTTCCTCTCTGCTAGTTTAAAATTCTGAACTTCTAACAGACACTTGTTAACCTTAACTATGACACCCATAGACCCCTATCCTTAATACTGTTCTTTGCTTCTCTAGTCCCTCCTTGATCAGAATAGAATAACCAGTTATAATTTGCTCATGATTTGGCTAAAACATACAATAAAAGTATTGTTGGATTTGTACCCTTTTTTTTTTAAATTTCCACCCAGCCTTCTTTAGTGCTAGTCCTTTGTAATGAATCAGTTGGCTCCTCAACCACTTGGTAACGTTTTAGATGGAAACACTTCAACAGACAAAAAAGCCAACACTTTAAGACTTGCTATCACATGTGTTTGAATTACGGTGTTGGTGAGGAACATTGAATATACCATGGACTGCCTGAAGAACAAACAAATCTGTCTTGGAAGAATTATAGCCAGAATGCTCCTTAGAAGTAAGGATGGCAAGACTTCGTCTCACGTACTTTGGACTTGTTATCAGGAAGGACTAGTCCCTGGAGAAGGACATCATGCTTGGTAAAGTGGAGCGTAAGTGAAAGAAAGGAAAATCCTTGTCATGGACTGAGTTGTGTCCCCCAACAATATCTGTCAGCTTGGCTGGGTCATGATTCCCAGTGTTGTATGATTGTAAAATCTGATGTGATTTCCTTATGTGTTGTAAACGCTATCACTGTGATGAGATTATATGTGATCTCCTTATGTGTTGTAAATTCTATCACTGTGATGAGGTTATACTGATGAGGCTGACAAGATTAGATAGTGTCTTAATGCAATCTCTTTTGAGATATAAAAGAGAGAATCAAGCAGAGACACAGGGAAACCTCATACCACCAAGAAAGCAGTGCTGGGAGCAGAGCGCATCCTTTGGACCTGAGGTTCCTGCACAGAGAAGCTCCCAAACCAAGGGAAGATTGATGACATGGACTTCCTCCAGAGCCAACAGAGAAAGTGTTCCCTTGGAGGTGACACCCTGAATTTGGACTTGTACCCTACTGGACTGTGAGAGAATAAACTTCTCTTTGCTAAATCCATCCACTCATGGTATTTCTGTTAGAGCAGCACTAGGTAACTAAGACAATCCTTAAAGAGATGGATTGACACAGTGACTGCAACGATGGGCTCAAGCATAGCAATGATTGTGAGGATGGCGCAGGACCAGGCAGTGTTTCGTTCTGTTGTTCATGGCGTTGCTATCAGTCAGAACCAACTCTATGGCACCTAACAACAACAACAATCACATCACAACTAGGATGGAATTTTCCTATCTCTACTGAAACAACACATGAGGACCTTTTATAGGAACTAGTCTTTGTAACTGAATGTTCCCAGTCTATCTTACTCTGGAAGCCTAGGCTGTCTTAGTATGGAAACTCCACTGAAACCTGTTCAGTATCATAGCAATATACAAGCTTCCACTAACAGATAGGTGGTGGTTTTGCATGAGGTGCATTGGCCAGAAATCAAACCCTGCTCTCCTGGATGGAAGGCAAGAACTCCACCACTGAACCATCTCTGCCCTCTGCTCAGCCTCATTATATCCTCTTAAATCCCAATCTTCCACCACCCCCAGCTGAGAATACTTCTCCCCCTACTCCTGGAGCCTTGGTGGTGCAGTGGTTAAGTGCTGGGCTGCTAACCAAAAGGCCTGAGGTTTGAACCCACAAGCCACTCCTCACGAGAAAGATGTGGCATTCTGCTTCTGTAAAGATTACAGCCTTAGTAACCCTATGATGGTGTTCTACTCTGTCTTATAGGGTCGCTATGAGTAGGAATCAGCTCCATGTCAATGGATTTGTTTTTGGTTTGTACTACCAGAGTAGTCCTGAACCCCTGCAGGAACCTGCTCTCTGCTTTCAGTTGAGTCCTCCCTGCACTACTTGGCCTTTATTTCCATTTTTGATTCCCTTACACACGGCTTTCAGTGGCCATTTCAAATTTTTCTCATTCTACTTAAGCTCCAGGTCAATTCCATTTGTGGGGGACTTGGCATCCCATTTTCTTGGGCAAATTAAGACCTCGTTGTGACCTTCATTACCTTCCTTCCTCTTTCCCTGTTTATCTTTTCTCCATGCTCCCCTCTTCAGAGAGCAAGGAGACTCTGAAATGTTGATTGAAAAAATAACCCTAATTCTTTTCTTTCCTGTATCCACTCTCCTTGCAATGTGATTTCATGGTTCCTCCAATCAAGAAGTGAGATCTCCCCTACTCGCACCTTGAATCTGGTATGGCCTTGTAACTTGCTGGGACCAAGTAGCAGAAGTAATGGGGTGCTACTTCCAAGCCTAGGCTTCAAGAGCTCTTACAGACTTCTGCTCTTTATTTCTGTCAGAGTCCCTCCACTGCCATGGAATCAAGCCCAGGCTAGTCTGCTGCAGGATGGGGCATGAGAGAGGAAAACTGAGGTGCCTAGGTGAGACATCTTAGACCAGCCAAGACCCCAGCCGACTCAGCAGCTGACTGCAAATGCATGAGCACACCTCACTGATCTCAGCCAAGCCTGGTACAGAAAGCAGAACGGCCCAGTTTACATGCAGACTTATGAAAAAAAATCATTAAAAATATTAGAAATTAAAAGTCAATGAATTTTGGGGTGATTTGTTATGCAGCAATAGCTAACTGATACAGACACTTTTTCTTCCACTGCTGCCTCCTCTGCACATGCCTCTAGAGGAGAAAATACTGTCCCCTCAAACTTTCTGCATGCCTTCATTTCTTCTTTTGTTGCTGAATTTGGTGAGGTAGTGATGGTTTCTGCCGTTGATAGATCTCTAGCAGGTTGGCCTCCATCCTCAATGCTGTCCTGAAGCTGCCTCTCAGAAAAGTCCCCCAAGGGCCATAGATGAGGCCACTTTCTCCCAAGAGAATCTATCAAGGTCTGTTTTAGAGCTAGGAGTTGAAGGTATCTCTGTGGCCTTGGCACTGTTTGTGACACCCCCATTGCCTCTGCTGCACCGCTTTCTCCTCTTTCTTGTCCTTCCTCTCTAGCTGCCTTAGTCATCTAGTGCTGCTCTAACAGAAATACCACAAATCGATGGCTTTAACAAAGAGAAGTTTATTTTCTCACAGTCTAGTAGGCTACAAGTCCAAATTCAGGGCATCAGGTCTAGGAGAAGGCTTTCTGTCTCTGTCGGCTCTTCCTTGGTATGGGAGCTTCTTTGCACAGGAACCTTGGGTCCAAAGGATGCACTCTGCTCCTGGCACTGCTTTCTTGGCGGTATGAGGTTTCCATGTGTCTCTGCTCAGTTCCCTATTTATATCTCAAAAGAGATTGGCTTAAGACACTATCTAATCTTGTAGACCTCATCAGTATAACTGCCGCTAATCCATCTTATTACATTGTAGTGATAGAGTTTACAACACATAAGGAAATCACATCAGATTACAAAGTAGTACACAATCATACAATACTGGCAATCATGACCCAGCCAAGTTGACAGGTATTTTTGGGGGACACAATTCAATCCATGACCCTAGCTATGCCTTAATCTTCCAGGCTTGTTCTTTCCACTTCTATAAATGTAGACATCTCCAATTTTCTATCTCATGCTTCCTCTTGCAACTTAATTTGCTTTAGACAAATGATTCATAAACACTAATCTCAAGGCCTGGCCTTAAATCCAATCCCATAATTTTAACGGTCTAATTAGGCACTTTTAACTGCTGTCTGGTTGTCACCACAGACTCAGCATTTCTGAAGATGATTTTGTCTTCATCTTTAAAACTATCCCCCTTCATTCTTTTTATCACATTCACCACCATTTTCCCTATTATCCAGGCTTGAAATCTTTGATTTCTCTTCTATTCTAGGCCCCAAATCTAAACCTTTGTGGAGACTCACATAGTTGTATTTTTTTCACCATCAGCACAGCCACCTCTCTCACTTGTTGTTAGTTGCTGTTGAGTCAGCTCCAACTCAGGGCAACGTTACGTATAACGGAACAAAATGTGGCCCAGTTTTGCTCCATGTCTATGATTGTTGGTATGTTTGAGTCCATTGTTGCCACTACTGTGTATTTTGAGAGACTTCCAACCTAGGGGGTTCATCTTCCAGCACTGTATTAGACAATATTCTATTGTGATCCTCTGGGATTTCATTGGATGATTTTTGGTAATAGATTGCAAGACATTTCTTCCTAGTCTATCTTAATCTGGAAGTTCCACTGACCCTATTAATATTTAAAATACTGGTGGCATAGGTTCCAGCATAGTAGCAACACACAAGCTGCCACTGTACAACAAACTGGCAGACGGGTGGTGGCTTGCTCTCTCACTCAGGCCATCATGATTTCTTGTCTAACTATCACCATAGCCACCCAGTGCCTCTGCCTGCACCCAGGTCTTCCCCAGAAACTAACCTGCCATCCTGGCCAGATTAACCCTAGAACATCTCTTTCATCATGTCAGCTCTCCACTTCAAAACCTTCCATGGCTCTAATTTTTCCTTCTCCATATGATTTCTTGGGACATTATCTTCTGGAGCTATTTAGAGCTAGGCTTTTGGAATCCAACACTTGGGGAATCACTCAGAGCCCTGATTGTGAGCCAGGTTGCTTGGAGCAGGAAGATGTAAGCTGTTCTAGCCCCTCCTATACATTGGGTCAAGTATTGAAGCTCTCTTCCCCTTCTACTAACCTTGGAAGCTGTATCCCACAATGAGGGCCTCCGTGGTGATCTCTGAGCTACCTGCCCCTCAGTGTGCCGCCACCTGCTGATGATGAGACTCCTACACTGAGGCCTTGTGTGTGCCCCACTTAGACTGGACTCTTGCCTAACTTCTGACTTCTTGTCCCTGTAATCTGCCTGGGTGATAGCTGGGTCTTCCCAGTCATTAAGGTCTAGAAAGGATTTCCTCTAGCCCCTACTACATGCCCTGTGGAATTGCAATACCTCCATCAAGATTTCCCTCTTTCTCGGGTTGTGTAAGCTCTTGTTGCTGCCTGTCTCTGAACGCCTGACTCTGCTGAATGAGCTCATTTTATGGATCATCACGCTGTCCCACTGGTGTTAGCTGCTTCTCTTTTGCAGCTGACCCAGACAGGAAACTCATCTATTTTCTTTGATTCATGATCTTTGTGTGTAAAGCAGACTTTGATGCTGATTTTGAAGGAGGATGTGAAGGGAGTTATTTCCACTGCAGCAAGCCAGCAACTTCAGATTAAGCAGTAGATGTTTCCACTTCCAAAAGCTCATAGGCCACTTGCCCCTACGGCTTTTTCAAAGGCTTCTTTCACTCTACATAACACCTGTCCTCACCCCTCACTCCAGGATGGGCCCCTAGACCTCAAACTGTACTTGCTCTGTTATACAGAGTCAGAGTCAAGGTGCTAGAGAAAGAAGGCCTGCTTTTGGTTTACCTGTATCTATCAGATGCTCAGCAGAACTGAGGGTGTCCATTTAATCAGGCACACCTCCTTAGAAAACTGCTGATATTTAAGGTTCAAGTCCACTCAGAGGGGCCTCAGAAGAAAGACTTGGTGATCTACTTCTGAAAAATCAGCCACTCAAAACCCTAGGGAACACAGTTCTACTCTTTCACACATGGGGTCGCCACGAATAGGAAAGAACTCCATGGAAACTGGTTTTGTTTGGTTTGCTTTAAATATACCCCCACACCTCCTCCCCACCATACAGCAGTTCTTTCCCAGGTTTGGGGTATATTCTGCTCCTTCCAGTCCCTTTCCTGTCACCTCCATTCCTGATCATTCATCTGATAGTCATCTGCTGCCTGGATTCCTTGCTGTTGCCAATGAGGAGAATGTTCTGGGAGTTCAGAACTTCCGTGCACTCCTGGGCACTTGTCCTCCTGACCCTGTTCTTACTCTCGGGTGCTGCACCTTTCTGAAGCAGGCTTGCTGGTAGGGGGAACATGCATCCATAGGCATAGTGCACCCAGGTTCATTTACTGCAGGCTGGTATCAGCTTGGCTCCCTGCTTCGGGCACCTAACACAGTCATGTCCTTGGCAATGGGATCAGAACATGGGGGTCTCACCTCTGTGTCCTGAGCAGTGATTTTCCCTATAAAACACGATGACCAAGGGTTCTTTGTCGCTGAAGCTTAGTGAACTGGCTTCATAGAGTACTTCTATGACATAAGCCTATGTTTTCATCTTGATTTTAAAAGTTATTTATTTAGATGAGTTCATTTAAAAACTGGAGACGACTTTTTTGAAGGCAGTGACAATTTTCCCATTTCCTTGAGGATGCTATAAGAGCACGAGTGTGAGCTAATGAGGCCCGTGGTATTCTCCATGCCTAAAGTGACCTCAGATACTTGCCTTTAAAATGAGCATTTCTGAGCTGCTTAAATTTAGGAAACTGGTGGTGGCTTTGCAAAGAGGGGCCTCAGCAAGTTGTACAGTGGAGCATGGGCTGCGAGTCTAACCTACCAGCTACAGACAGATTACAACCTCAGCATATAGTGGGAGCTACTGATGAGGTGGGAGGCACTGAGCCCTTTCTTTCTCCCTTCCTGTCTGTGATTGCTAAGGTTGTGTGTCAGCTTGGCTGGGCCATGATTCTCAGTGGTTTGGCAGTTGTATGATGATGTGATCACTTCCATGATGAGATTTGATATAATGTGATCACCTCCATGATAGGATCTGCTGTGAGTAGCCAATCAGTTGAAAGGAAGTTTCCTTGTGGTTGTGGCCTGCATCAAATGTAAATGGACTTTCTGGCAAGGCTCGTGGGCTTTTGCTTGCTCTGGATCCTGCAGCTGACTCCTGTTCATCTGACCTCTGGTTCTCGGGCTTGAATTAGCATCTTGCTTGCCATCTTGCCTGCCGATCTTGGGATTCATCAGTCTTTTTAGTCTGTGAGCAAGAGCCCTGCTGTCTGATCTGCCAGTCTTAGGTTTGCCAGACCCTGTGGCTACGTGAATCAGGAGAAACCTCTATCCTAACCCATGGACTTGGGATGTTTCAGCCTCTACAATCACGTGAGCCATTTCCTTGATACAAATCTCTTTCTATATATATGTATACACTTTACTGGTTTTGCTTCTCTAGAGAACCCAGCCTAAGACACTCTCCCTTGACTCACTACTGCTGGTGGGGACTCCAAACAGATTAAAGCTTATATACACTGTTGCCTCTCCATACTCCCACACTATGTAAAGGACGGAGACCCTTCTTCTCCCAGTCCCTCATGTGTGGTTGCCTATTTTGGGAGTTGTTTTCCCTTTTCAAGCCCTGGGTGTTCATTCATGGGTCTAAGAAAGGAAAGACAATGGGGATGAGAAGGAGGCAAGCATTGGGATTTTTCTTTGCCTCTTCAAAGACAGCCACTTATACAATGAAGTAATTAGAAGTGGTCTTTGAAATCAGGTCCCTTACACTCTAGTTGAGGTGATAAGACTAACACAGACGAGACATTCATCTACATGAGTCATTCATTCCGTAAAATACTGCACCAGGCACTCGGGAGCACAAGGCTGAATAAGAAACAATCTCTGTCCTCAAGAGCTCACAAGTAATTGTGGGGCAGAGGTATGCAAGGAGATCATCACAATAGAATGTGGTAAGTGTGATGAGCGCACCAACTGTGCCCGGATCTGAGTTTCTAGGGAGATTTCTTAGGTGCAGTGAATTTTTAGTTTAATTTTGAAGGATGAAGTAAGTTTTGTTGGCAGAGAAGGTAGGGAGTGTGCCAGAGGCAGAAACAATTTGTGCAAAATTGTGGAAACATCTTGACTAGCTGTAGCTTCTGATGAGAAAAGTGGGAGAAAACGAGATGGGAAAACAGTATGTAAAGGACTGGGACTTAGTGTCAGCAAAGAGAAAAGACTGAAGGATTTTAGGCTGAAGAAGAACAAAGATTTGTATTTTAGAAAGAAAATTGAGAAAATGGTGGAGAGAATGGGTTGGTAGAGGAGGGGTGAGACTGAAGAAAGAGAAAGTGATGGAGGTCACTAAAATCATCTGGGAAACTGACTCAAGAGGAAATAGAAAGTCTCAACAGACCCACAACAAGTGAAGACATCAAATCAGTGATCAAAAACCTCCCAACAACAACAAAAAAAAGTCCTGGATCAGATGGCTTCACTGGGGAACTCTACCAAACATTTAGAGAAAAATTGACACCAATACTATTTAAACTCTTCTAAAAAACAAATGAAAGGAATACTGCCTAATTTATTCTATGAAGCAAACATAATCCTGATACCAAAACCAGATGAAGACACCACAAGAAAAGAAAACTACAGGCCAATATCTCTTGTGAATATAGATGCAAAAATTCTCAACAAAATAGTAGAGAACAGAATCCAACAGCATATTAGAAGAGTCATACACCACGAGCAAGTGAAATTTATCCCAGAAATGCAGTGATGGTTCAACATTATAAAATAATCAGAATGTACCACATCATTAGAACAAAGGAAAAAAAAAAACACGCCATCATCTCTATGGATGCTGAAGAAGCATTTGATAAAATCTAACACCCTTTCCTGATGAAAACCCTAAAGAAGATTGGAATAGAAGGGAAATTCCTCAATATGATTCAGAGCATAAATGAAAAGCCAACAGTCAGCATTATAATTAATGTTTCAAACTCCCCTTGAAATCGGGAATAAGACAAGGGTACTTGCTCTCACCACTTCTGTTTAATATTGTACTAGAAGTCCTAGCTAGAGTAACAAGACAAGGAAAAGAAATAAAAGGTATCCAGATTGGAAAAGAAGAAGTAAAACTATCTGTATTCATGGATGGTATGATCTTATGTATAGAAAATCCCATAGTCTGCAAGAAAATATCTAGAGCTAATAGAGGAATTTGGCAAAGTTGCAGGGTACAAGGTCAACAAACAAAAATCAGTTGGGTTTCTATACACCACCAATGAGAAATCTGAAAGGGAAATTAGGGAAACAATTCCATTTACAATACCATCTAAGAGCATAAAATACCTAGGAATAAATCTAACCAGGGACATGAAGGACTTATACAATGAAAATTATAAAACTCTGCTGAAAGAGAGTAAACAAGACTTAAGTAAATGGAAAGTTGTTTCATGTTCATGGATTGGAAGACAATATTGTTAAGATGTCAATACTACCCAAAGGGATCTATAAATTTAATGCAATCCCTATCAAAATTCCAACAGCTTTCTTTACAGAAATAGAAAAACCAACCCTCAACTTTATATGGAATGGCAAGAGACCCCAGATAGCTAAAAATAATGTTAAAGGAGAAGAACAAAGTAAGAGGGCTCACACTGCCTGATTTTAAAACATACTACACAGCTACAGAGCCCTGGTGGCACAGTGGTTAAAAGCTCAGCTGCTAACTAAAAGGTTGGCAGTTTCAATCTACCAGCCACTCCTTGGAAACCCTATGGGACAGTTCTACTCAGTCCAACAGGGTTTGGTTTATACAGCTACAATAATCAAAACAGCCTGGTACTGGTATAACAATAGACATGTAGACCAATGGAATAGAATCAAAAGTCCAGAAATAAACCCACACATCTATGGTCAACTGATTTTCTGACAAGGATGCTAAGTCCATTAGATGGGGAAAGAAGAGTCTCTTCAATAAATGGTGCTGGGAAAATTGGATTTCCACATGCAGAAAAATGAAGCAGGATCCATGCCTCATACCATACACAAAAACAAATTCAAAATGGATTAATGACCTAGATGTGCAAGCTAAAACCATAAAATTCTTAGAAGAACAAGCAGGGGCAATGCTGTCAGGCCTAGCTTTCAACAATGGATTATCTAATATAATAACAAAAGCACAAACAGCAAAAGACAAAATAAATAAATGGGACCTCATAAAAATTAAAAATTTTTGTTCATCAAAAGACTTTACCAAAAAAGTGAAAAGACAAGCTATGTACTTGGAGAATATCTTGGGAAACCATATATCTGACAATAATAGCCAAAATATATATATAAAATTTCAACAAGTTAACAACAAAAAGACAAATAACTCAGTCATAAGATGGGCAAAGGACTTGAATAGACATTTCACCAAAGAGGACATTCAAATGGCCACCAAACACATGAAAAGATGCTCAACGTCGTTAATACGGGGTGATTAGTACAACCTCACTTATATAAACAGGCAAGAACAGGCAAAGGTATAGAGACCAAAGTTTCTTAGTGGTTACCAGGGGCAGGAGAGAAGGGAAAGCAGGGAGTTATTGTTTATGGAGCACTGAGTTTCAGTTTACGGTGATGAAAAATTTGTATTGATTAAGAGTAAATCTTGCATGGCTGATTAATGTAATTGATGTCAGTAAGTTATACACCTGTAAAAAGCTGAATTGGAAAAAGTTGTGTAATAGATGTTTTCATAACAACAACAACAAAGAGAAGCTGCTGAGGCTGCTTATGTACAACCAAACACCTCATGGGATTTGGCTCCTTGGTTTGGAGGTTTAGGGTCTTGGCTTCATAGGACATCCCAGTCAAATGACCTAATATCTTGTTTAGCACTTCTGTCCTACATCCTAGTTTGTTTCATGTCTAGGGTCTTAAAAGCTTACAAGTGGCCATCCAAGGCACAACAATTGGTCTCTATTCACCTGAAGCAACAGAGGAAGCAGGAGAGTCAGGAATAAGAGGAGGATATACGATGGGTTGCTAATAGCCTCCATGAACAACTGCTTCCTTTGCCATGAGACAGAAGAACTGGATGGTGTCTGGCTACCATTACTGAACATTTTGATCAAAGATTCTATAGAAGAATCCTGATCAAAAGGGATAAGATGCAGAACAGAATTTCAAATTGCCACCGACTCCAGACTTCCTGGAGCCATGAAGGTTGGATGAACCCCTGAAACTATCTCCTTGAGATAATCTTTAAACCTTAAACCAGAAGTATCCCCTGAAGTCATCTTAAAACCGAGCAGTAGTTTAATTTAACTAGTAAAAAAGTTCTGCCTTGAGGTTTATGCCCTTTTAAGAACTGTCCATATGGGATCAAATTGACAACAACAACTTGCAAGGAACCTTAGAGGGCAGTGAGTTTATGTTAATGGGGGAAGAAAAACTCAGAAAAGGAGGGTGAGAATTGTTGCACAACTCAAAGAATGTAATCAATGTCATTAAATTGTACGTGTAGAAACTGTTGAACTGGTGTATGCTTTGCTGTGTATATTCTCAACAACCACAACAAAATAAATAAAATTTAGAATAAAAAAATTCATCCAGGCAAGAGGCAATGAGGTTTATCAGGTTGGGAAGGAGAGAAGGAGACATATGGGAAAGACGTCCAGGAACTAGAGCCCACAGGGCTTGACGACCCTCTTGAAGTTGTGAGATGAGAAAGGGCGATGCTATGGGGCTTCAGTTGGGATAATGGATAAACTGAGCAGCAGAAACTTAGAGGAGAGAGCATATGGCACATTGAAGAAGTGCTTTGGAATGTAGGCAGGAGTTCTAAATGCTGGAGCACATTCTAGGAGGGGGAGGTGGATGGAGGCGAGACTGAAGAGAGGTGGCAGCCAGACCTCAGAGGGTTTAACAGGTCTAGCTAAGGAGTGTGTTGTTCATTCTGAGGCCTCTGAAGTGCCACTGAAGGGTTTTAAGTAGGATAAAAATGTGAATGGATTTGTGTTTCTGAAATACCATGCAGTTTATAAGAGATGGTGGATGGTACTGCCCAGGAAGAGGCAGTGAGGAAGAGGGTCAAGGACTGAACCTTGTGAAGCACCCTCATCTGAGATGTAACATGGGAGACTTGTGAGAGAGAAACAATGAAGAAACTACAGAAACTCTAAAGTGGGTGGTTCTGAAGAAGAGAAGGGAGCATGGGCTGGGGAAGGTGGCCAAGGCCTCATGAGTAGATGGGTCTTGAAGCATGGAATGATATAAACATACAGTCATCCCTCAGTATACGTGGGAGATTTGTTCCAGGACCCCCTGGATACCAAAATCTGAGGATGGTCAAGTCCCTTATATAAAATGGCATAGTATTTACATATAACCTATGCACATCCTCCTGTATACTTTAAATTGTCTCTAGTTTATAATTCCCAATACAATGTAAATGCCATGTAAGTTGTTGTTATACAGTACAGTATTGTTTAGGGAATAATGACAAGACATGAAGCAAACAATGCTCAAGCAATGAGCACTGGAGAGAGACTGAAGATCTGTAAAATGGTGGGAGGCTACAGCATGCTATGCCTACACATCATTTCATTCAAGTGGATTCAGCATAGTTCTCGGCAGGTGGCAAATTCAAGTTTTACTCTTTTGGAACCTTGTTTTTTAGAAAACATTTTCAATCTGCGGTTGGTTGAATCCATGGATGTGGAACCCGTGGATATGAAGGGCTGACTGTACTAGGTGCATTGGCAGTGGAGAAGGCTGGGGTAAGATATTTAACTCAGTGATTTGGCCTCTTTCACCGTCTGTGAAAGAGGATGCCATGAGACCTTAGAATTGGACATCCAGGTGGGTTGCCTTGCCCATGAGATGATGGGAAGGGTTTAACTGCAGTAATGCCCTGTGGGGGTGCTGGTTGGGGAAGAATTCAAGTCTTTCCCAGGGAACTTGTGCGGGTCGTTTGCAGAGGTCCCACGGTAGTCTTCCAGTGGTCCCTCCCAGCCCCCAGGACCAACACAGACAGGCTTGCTGTGTTGACTTCTGTCTTTGGGAAGACTTTGCAAAGGAAGACCAATGGTAAGTACAAGGAAATTCTAGCTTCTCTTAAAAAGAGAGGTGACTGAGTCAAGGGGCAGAGTTGGGGGCCATAAGAAGGGCTGGGAACCCTGTCATCTAGGGCTATATTTCTCCAGGTGGGGGCTGTTCATATGTAGAGTGTGTGCACGCTGACCTCATTTGCTTTCTATTGTCGTTGTGACCTAACTGCTATTTGGCCGGTGGGTCACTGCAACTCCCCTGGCTTCACTGCGTAACAGACAATGATGTAATAAGCTATGCTTATTTTTAATGGCTCCTTACAATTCTGGTCCCATCCCAGCACTTACACAGCTATTTCTGGGAGTGCTTAATTACTGGGTCCAATGTGAGCTGGGGCCATGCACAGAAGAGCAATCCTGCCCACTGACTTTTTAAACGGGATGCGGACTTCTGAGTGTTCCTTGTCAGCCTGCCCTTGTGCCTGTTTATCTCACTAACTATTCAATGCAGCAAATATTTATCGAGAACCCACTATGTGCCATGGGCTGGGACTAAAAAGGTGCACCCTCTTCTTTGTCTGTCTTTTAACCTTTTAATGCTTTTTGGGACAAAAGTTGCCCACAAATATTCTGGGGCTTTCAGGTTTCTTAAGATGCTACTTATCCCACTAAAAATATTTGCTACCATCTGGCAGGCACTTGTTTAACAGTGAAAAATGAAAGAAACGTCCTTTGGAGAAAATTCACTACGGTAGAGAATTATGTATGAGGCAGTACATCCAGGAAGTGTGACTGGGTCAAACTTCTCTCTCTTTTGGCTTTTGTGCAGCTAGATAATCTTTGTAAGCATATTTATGGCTTCCTGTGTAATAGTTAGATGGATTTGTTTGTCTTTTTTAGAGTCGTATTTGGAAAACCAGAGATACCCAAAGTAACCAAACAGAAGGCACCATTTATGTATGAAAACTTGAACATTTTTTTGGGGACATATGCTCCCCACAAAATATTACGTATGAAACCATTAATTTTTTTGGACATATGTGTCCCACAAAATATGTATCAAAATCCATATTTCATAACATAAGTTCAGACAGACTCCTTGATTCAGCATGCCTTCCATTACTGAAAACAGTACACATGTGGTGTTTAATAAAGTGCCTGGCACATAGTAAGTGCTCAGTAAATATTGATGGAATGGACGGATGGCTGAGTTTCTATTGAACATTTTGTACATTCAGACCATGAGCTTGCACACATGTGGCATTTAATTTACACATAAACCAAACCCATTGCCACTAAGTTGATTCCAACTCATAGCAACCCTATAGGACAGACTAGATTTGCACCATAGGGTTTCCAAGGAGCTGCTGGTGGATTCAAACTGCCGACCTTTTGGTTAGCAACCAAGTTCTTAACTGCTGCGTCATCAGGGCTCCAATTTACACATAGATATGTATAAATATATATAAATATATCTACACAATATACATATATTACATACATTTATTTTTTCACCTAAAGTGAATAGAACTGGAAAGAAAATCCCGTTGCCCAATGAAAGATGGAGGGAGTCATCACTAGTAAGATATCAAATTAGTTTATCACATGAGGTGGTTGACACCTTGGTAAGCAGAAGTCCTGGTGCTTGGAGGCAGAAAGACCAAAGTACAATTAATTTTTATTAATTTCCAGCTGTGGGACAAGGGGAGTTATATAATCTCACCAAGCTAATATTTACCAAGTGGTGACCATGTTTCTGCCACTTTTATAAATTCTATACACAAATCATTACATTTAATCCCACGACAACCAATAAGGAAAATGCTACATCATTGGCTCCACTGGGTGGTTGATGGGGTTCAGGATAATGATGTTGAAAGCACTAACACAATACCTGAAAACCTGTATTAAGCACTAGCTAATCTCCATGGAAGGAGCACTGGTTGCACAGTGGTTAAAGCGATGGACTGTTAACCAAAAGGTTGGCAGTTTTAAACCATCAGCGGCTCTGTGGGAGAAAGACGTGGCAGTCTGCTTCTATAGAGATTTACAGGCTTGGAAACCCTACTGGAGTCACTATGAGTCAGAATCGACTAGAAGGCAGTGGGTTTGGTTTGGTTTGGTTTTAGACCCCACAGAGGGTGGGACACTGGATGGATAAACTTTGATCAGGGGATAGAGGGTGAACTGAAGGAGTTCTATATCTGGAGCCTTGGGGGGTGGGCTCAGCTCAAAGACCCTGGGAATAGGGGTAGGAAAGGAGTTTATTCTCCATCAGGCTCATTTCTAATTAATTAACTATTTGAACACTTACAAGTATCTATTATGTACCAGCTTGAGAAATGCCGAGTGTGTTCCTCCCTTTTGGTTTTCTATCACAGCTCTTTGCACATGTCGTTATAATACCTTACTTTGTCTTCTTGAGCCACCCTTTGAAATCTTCTATTCAGTTCTTTTACTTCATCACTTCTTCCTTTTGCTTTAGCTACTCGACATTCAAGAGCAAGTTTCAGAGTCTCTTATGACATCCATTTTGGTCTTTTCTTTCTTTCCTGTCTTTTTAAACACCTCTTGCTTTCTTCATGGATGATGTCCTTGATGTCATTCCACAACTCTCCTGGTCTTCGGTCATTAGTGTTCAACACGTCAAATCTATTCTTGAGATGGTCTCTAAATTCAGGTGGGATATACTCAGGGTCGTACTTTGGCTCTCATGGACTTGTTCTAATTTTCTTCAGTTTCAATTTGAACTTGCACATGAGCAATTGATGTTCTGTTCTGCAGTCTGCTCCTGGCCTTTTTCTGATGGATGATATTGAGCTTTTCTAACATCTCTTTTCCACAGATGTAGTCAATTTGATTCCTGTGTATTCCATCTGGCAAGGTCCATGTGTATAGTGCCTGTTTATGTTTGTGAAAAAAGGTATTTGCAATGAAGAAGTTGTTGGTCTTGCAAAATTCTATCATGTGATCTCCAGCATCATTTCTGTCACCAAGGCCATATTTTCCAACAACCGATCATTCTTCTTTGTTTTCAACTTTTGCATTCCAATTTACCAGTAAGTATCAATGCATCCTGATTGCATGTTTGGTCAGTTTCAGACTGAAGAAAAATTCAAGCCTCGAGTTGCAATAGTGAAAGATTCTATGGGGAAAATACTAAACGAGGCATGAAGCATCAAAAGAAGATGGAAGGAATACACAGAGTTGTTATGCCAAAAAGAATGATGTTCATCCATTTCAAGAGGTAGCATATAATCAGGAACCAATAGTACTGAAGGAAGAAGTCCAAGCTGCTCTGAAGGCATTGTCGAAAAATAAGGCTCCAGGAATTGATGGAATATCAATTGAGATGTTTCAACAAACAGATGCAGAGCTGAAAGTGCTCACTCATCTGTGCCAAGTAATTTGGAAGACAGCTACCTGGCCAATTGACTGGAAGAGATCCATATTTATGCCTATTCCCAAGAAAGGTGATCCCACTGAATGTGGGCATTATCGAACAATATCACTAATATCACATGCAAGTAAAATTTTGCTGGAGATCATTCAAAAGTGGCTGCAGCAGTATATCGACAGGGAACTTCCAGAAATTCAGGCCATATTCAGAAGAGCACTCAGAACCAGGGATAGCATTGCTGATGTCAGACAGATCCTGGCTGAAAGCAGAGAATAACAGAAAGATGTTTACCTGTGTTTTATTGACTATATAAAAGCACTCAACCGTGTGGATCATAACAAATTATGGTTAACATTGCGAAGAATGGGAATTCCAGAACACTTCATTGTGCTCATGAGGAACCTGTACATAGACCAAGAGGCAGTTGTTCGGACAGAATATGGGGATACTGCATGGTTTAAAGTTAGGAAAGGTGTGCATCAGGGTTGTATCCTTTCAGCACACCTATTCAATCTGTATGCTGAGCAAATAATCTGAGAAGCTGGACTATATGAAGAAGAAGGGGGCATCAGGATTGGAGGAAGACACGTTAACAACCTGCATTATGCACATGACACAACCTTGCCTGCTGTAAGTGAAGAAGACTTGAAGCACTTACTGATGAAGATAAAAGACTTCAGTATGGATCACACCTCAACACAAAGAAAACAAAAATCCTCACAACTGGACCAATAAGCAACATCATGATAAATGGAGAAAAGATTGAGGTTGTCAAGGATTTCATTTTACTTGGATCCACAATCAACACCCATGGAAGCAGCAGGCAAGAAATCAAAAGATGCATTGCATTGGACAAATCTGCTGCAAAAGACCTCTTTAAAGTGTTGAAAAGCAAAGATGTCACCTTGAAGACTAAGGTGTGCCTGACCCAAGCCATGGTATTTTCAATCCCCTCATACGCGTGTGAAAGCTGGACAATGAATAAGGAAGACTGAAGAAAAATTGACACCTTTGGATTGTGGTGTTGACGAAGAATATTGAATATACTATAAACTGCCAGAAGAACGAACAAATCTATCTGGGAAGAAATACAACCAGAATGCTCCTTAGAAGCAAGGATGGCGAGATTACATCTTACATACTTTAGATATGTTGTAGGAGGGATCAGTCCCTGGAGAAGGACATCATGCTTGGTAAAGTAGAGGGTCAGCGAAAAAGAGGAAGACCCTCAACAAGATGGATTGACCCGGTTGCTGCAACAATGGGGTCAAGCAGAACAACGATTGTGAACATGGTACAGGACTGGACAGTGTTTCGTTCTGTAGTACCTAGGGTCGCTATGAGTCGGAACTGACTCGATGGCACCTAACAACAACAACACAATTAATAAGGGCTGTCTTATTCACAAGTTAATGGGGAGACAGACAAGGCAACAGATACAAAAGGGGATGGCACATCCTAAGATGGGTGTGATGGAAAACTGTGTGGGAAGGAAATACCCAATGAGACCAAGAGTTGAAGGAGTACTTCCTGGAAGAGTTGATGCTTGAGCTGAGTTTTAAAGGGTGAGTAGCAGTTTGATAGCTGAGGAGAGAAGTAATGGCAGAAGTAATCACAAATAGGAACTAGGAATCTTTAGTGTGGCTTAAGCCAAGAGTATGTAGTGGGAGTGGGAGGGGATGAGGCTGGAGAGGTGGCAAAGAGTACAAAAGAATAGACGTCCTGTGCCAAGATAGGGAGTTTGAACTTACTTTCTGAAAGCCATTAGGAGACATTAGAAGATTTTAAGCAGGACATAAAGGCTTTTGATCATTACTTGGGAGTTTAAAGTGTTGTCATAGCTATCCAAATGCTTGGGGATCTTAGTTTTGAGGCCTGTATAGACGTTGTCCTTCCCAAAAGGGTCCTCAGACTCTCAGACAAATAGATTCTGGCCAGCAGAATAGATTCTGGCAGCCCTATAGACATACCCCAACTACATCTGAACTAGCAGCAGATGTACCTTTGGCTCTCAGTCTGGGTTCCTCAATATACAATGAAGAGAAGTGAACTACATGTGCTGGGGCACACACAACATATTACCATCATTGTTGTCATCATTATCGTCACCCTTGTCATAATCATTATCAGAGTTATCATGAAAGGTGTTGTTGTTGTTATGTGCTGTTGAGTTGATTCTGACTCATAGTGACTCCCTGTCACAGAGTAGAACAGCAGTATAGGGTTTTCTAGGCTATAATCTTTACAGGAGCAGGTCACTGAGTGGATCTCCAGGTCTTTTCTCCTGGGGAGCTGCTGGGTGGGTTCGAACTGCCAACCATTTGGTTAGCAGTTGAGTGCTTAACCATTGTGCCACCAAGGCTCCTAAGCTAACATTAACTGAGTACTAATCGATGCTCAATTAAGGAGACCTGGTAGCATAGTGGTTAAAGTGCTCTGCTGTTAACTGAAAGGTTGGAGGTTGGAACCCACTAGCTGCTCCGCCAGAGAAAGATATGGCAGTCTGCTTTTATAAAGATTACAGCCTTGGAAACCCCATGGGACAATTCTACCCTGTCCTATAGGGTTGCTATGAGTCAGAATCAATGCAACAGCAACGAGTTTTTTGTTTTGTTTAATCTGAGTGCTTTGCATAATTCTCTTACTTAGTCTTCATCAAATCCCATTAAAAAAAAAAAAAAAGTTGCCATTGATTCAACCATAACTTATGATAACCCCATGTCAGAGTAGAACTGTTACTTCATAGGGTTTTCAATGGCTGATCTTTCAGAAATACGTGGCCAGCTGTTTCTTTGGAGGCACCTTAGGGTGGACTTGAACTTCCAACCTTTCAGTTAACAGTTGAGTGCGTTAGCTGTTTGCACCATCCAGGGACTCCTAAATCCCACTAGGTAACCTTATCATTCCCATATACCAGTGAGAAAGCAAAAAAAAAAATACATTTAGTTGCATACATATGATTATTTCCTCACCCATTCACTTGGCCTTTTACATTTGTGCAGGTCCTGGTCTGCAACATTAGTAGTTCCAAACAGCAACACCGTTTACCTTCCGGTTCTAACCACTTAAGACAGAGAAGAGGACAGCAGAAGCCAAACCAAAGCAAAGAGAGAGATTTGAGGTTTTTAAATGTCCTCAGTTTCTGAAAAGAAAATGCACTGGAGAAGGAAGCACTAATGACTATAACTAGTGTTGATTGAGAGAGCCTACTCTCTGCCAGGCAGTTTCATGACCTATGTTATTTCTAACCCTCATAATAGCCCTGCAGATCCCCATTTTCAGATGCAGGCACTAAAGCTTCAGGATTAAGAGACTTGGATAAAGGAGCACAGTAGATGGTAGAGACAGGATACAGACTCTGGTCAGTCTAATTCAAAGCCCTTGATCAGTGCATGATACAACCACCCCCTGGGGATCTGACTGGGTTGGGCTGCACTGGGGAGAGCAGGAGTTGCTCACGGGAGTATTATTTATACAGTGGTTTTACTGGTGGTAGCTTTCGCCCTCCTTGCTCTTACTGTACCCTTACTGGGAAGATTTAGAACATTCAACCTCAGTTTTACAGATGACCCATTTGAGAACCATCCTCCACTACTCCCAGTTAGGAAGTTAAGGAAGTGGGGAGCTTCTCTCAAGGGAGTGGCTTTTGAGATGAGTGCACAGACATAGCAGCCAGCTGGGCTCTGGACCCTGTAAGGTAGTGTATGTTAAGGGCAGCCCAAGCCTGGCTCCCCTCTTGCGTGCTGTTATGGATTGAATTATGTCCCACAAAAAGTTATATTGAAATCCTAACCCCTGTACGTGTTTGGAAATAGGGGGTTTCTTTTGTTATGTTAATGAGGTCATACTGGAGTAAGGTGGGTCCTAAACCAAACCTCTTCCTAGTAGTGTTGTATAAAAAGAGCAGAATAGACACTGGCACACACATGGGGAGATGCCATCTGAAGAAGGGGGAGATGCCAAGTGCAGAAGTAGGCAGATGAATCTACAGGTCTAGGAACGCCAAGGATTGTCAGCAGCTACTAGGAGCTGAAAGAGCCATAAAAGGACCTTTCCCTTGAGCCTGCATTTGGACTTTTAGCTTCCAAATCTGTAAGACAATAAATGTCTGTTCTTAAATGACACCCACTTGTGGTACTTTTTGGTTATGGCAGCTGTAGCAAACTAAGACAATTGCCTCCTTTAGAGCATAGTCAGACATTTTTATTTGTTCTGTTTTTTCTTATCTCAGAAAATGGTAGCCAGACCCATCCCTCCTTCTCTTCCATCCTCTTCCATCAATACACATTCCTAGGCACATATTAACCATAGTAGAGATGATATTGTTCCTGTTTACAGATGGGAAAACTGAGAGGTTACCGCTGGTCATAAAGTTATGTAGTAGCGGAGCTGGGACGGGGCCCCAGATGTCTTGATAACTGATGGCAGGGAGCATAAGCCAGGAATTAGAAGTAGAAGGGACAAGGAAATTCTCACTGCTTCTACATTTCCATATTTTTCTGGATGGCGTTTCTTCCCTCCTTACTTGACTCCCATGCCTTAAGAAAATTACCCCTTTGTTCCCTTCTGAGGCCTTACTACATTTTTCTGTAAACTCTGCCATTGTTAACGTACAAACCAGCCCTTTCTCCTCTATCTTATCTTGTGGTGCTGCAATTGGAAGGCACTATTTTTAGTGGATTTAGTCATGTTACTGTGCTTTAGCTCAGCACCCATCCTCTGGATAAGATGAAAAATTAAGGTGCTAACTGCAGTTCTCTGATAAACTTTCCCCAGATGCTATTCTCAATGGCAAATGGGTGCTTTGATCATTCAAACAACATTGCTGAGTGCCTCCTATGTTCCAGGAGCTGGGCTCAGAGTTGGGGATACAGAGATAAACATGACACACTTGACTTTCTTAATGAATTTATAGACAGACACACAGACAGATCATTTTTATAAAATGCGGCAAGGGCCTCTTCTTAAAGATACTGAATTACATGTCTGTGGATAGAGGTGTGTTGTGGAGGGTAGCTGTGGACTCTGAATTTATAACAGGCACACTGGTGATTTTTATGATTGTTAAAGTTTGAGAAACACTACTCAAATGATTATAAAGGAATTTTCATTCAATTCTAACTGTTTTTCATCTAAGAATTATACATATGTTCCTCATTTGAGATCATGAAAATTTAGGCTCCAAAATAATTCCCAAGTATATAAGTAGTGTTAGTTACCCCCTAAGGAGTCAGTGGGTGGTGCAAACGGTTAACACTTGGAAGTTCCAGTCCACCCAGAGGTGCCTCAGACGAAATGTCTGGCTATCTACTTCCGAAAAATCAATCACTGAAAACCCTATTGAGCACAGTTCTCCTCTGACACACATGGGGTTGCCATGAGTCAGAACCGACAGGTTAGTCATCACTTAATGTTTCTTATGTTCCAGGTACTGAATGATATACTTTACTTTCCATCTTAGTTAATTCTACCAACAATTTCATAACATATACAATACCACCTCATTTTATAGATGATGGTTAATGAGCTTAAACAACTTGCTAGCAAATGTTCCTGATGTAACCTTGACCAAGGCACCGGTCTTCCTAGGGTTCCCCAGTCTCTCCATTGCAGCTCCAGGGCAATCACCCACATCTCTCTCACTGCAAGGCCTCCTGGGAGGATGTGCCAGTTAGCCTAGTGATTGCCTGTGTGATGGAGAAACAGCAGTGATAAGCACATCAGCCAAGTGCTTGGTGTGTGGCAGCAGCAGGCTGGAAAGAAAACGCGCAAGGTAAACTAGCGAGACATTCCACTGACCCTCAGCTTTCCATGTTCCCTGCCTTTACCCAACCCTGCTTATTGTCTTCCCTGTTTCTGTGTTTACATTCCACCTCGTAATTAAGCAATCAGCTTTTCCTCGGTGATTGTTCACGGTCTCACTTGGCAAAAGTCGCTTGATCTTTGGCTCCATGCCTTCTCATCAGAATGTCACCCAGTGCATGTGCTAATCACCCGGAAACCCCACTGCCCTGCTTGGCATGCTCACTCTGGAGCCCAGCCAGGCAACGTGCCCTCAGCTGTGGCTGCCCCAGCTGGCCTGCCCAGGTGACTGGCACCTGAAGTTTCTCCACAGGAGAACAGGCTTTGTTCTTGTAGTCCAGAGCCACTCATACCCCTTGGCAGATTGGAACCGCTGCCTCGCATTCACACTTGATGGTGAAAGCACTGGTTAGCCCCTGAATAAGGACTGAATCCCGTTTGAGAGGAGTCCTGCAGGTTGGGCTTTCCCTGATATGTCCTTCCAGAACTTGCTCTGTTGTAGCCCGAGACACTTTAAATGGCACCAGACAAAGCACTGGAGAATATATGGTGCAAAGTGAGGGCACAGCACCCCTGGGAGCAGACTTAATCAGAGCCGTCCACCCCTCACATTTATGTGGCGGCTGAACCAACAGTCTGCATGCTTATGGCCTGAATTTTCTCACCTACTTACTAAATAACTGCAAGGTGGAGGTTTTTAAAAAATATATACTGAAGGCTTATAGTGCAAAAATTTTATGGCTGCAAAAGACATTCTTTCTTCTATCTCTTTTCTCCCTCCTCTCCCATATCTCTACATTTCATCTTCCTCTTGGCTCATGCAGTCAGCTTCCATCTCTGAGCTTTCTCCCCCTTTTTAATCACACTTCGGCACTCCTTCATTCCTTGTGTAATCCATGCAAGAGCTCAATTTGATTTCCTTGTCATTCATCTGAGAGCATGCGCTATGATGAAAGAGAAGTGTCAGAAACACCTGAGGTATCTCTGGACTCAATAGCTCATGATTCATTGCCTCGGCTTTTGTAAGCTCCTTGAGGGCACAATTTATTTCTTATTATGCTTTATATGTCCTCTCTCCCCTCCCCTGTCACTGCATTTCATACATCTGCATTTCATTAACAAAAGCATGGATGCAGAAGCAAATGGGAGCTCAGATTCTGTGTGATTTGGAGCCAGCATTTGTCATCTCTAGAGGAGATGATCAGATTGAGCCTCCAAGTAATTTGCAGGGTCCTTATTACGTCTGAGGTTTGCTGGCTTTTGAGTGAAGAAGATGGTGATGGAAGTGTGATCCCTGCGTGCTCTATGCTGGGTTCCTCTCTGTGGCTCACAAGAACACGTGCTATTGCCCAATGACATCTGCTGGAGTCTCTGATCTACCTTCAGCAATCCCTTCTCCCACCCACTAGTCTTATCCTATCCCCTCTCCCACACACTAGTCTCATCCTATGGCGGTGGAGGAGGAGGAAATGGGGAAGGGGCAAGGTAAAGGAGTGCCTCTTAAAAGAGAACATAGTACATGAGGTCAGAGGGAAAAGCCCAGAAATTTGTATATTCAGCTAATGCTTATTGAGCACAGACTATTTGCCAGGCATAGTGGTCCATGTCCGGGATACAATGGGGGCAGAAAAAGTCACGGTGTTCTCTGTCACCAATGAGGCTTCTAATTCAGAGCAGTGCTGCTCAGACTTTAATGTGCACACAGATCACCTGGGGGTCTTGTACAATGTGGATTCTGATTCAGTAGGTCTGGGTGGCTTGAGATACTGCATCTCTGATAAGCTACTCAGGGGTGCTCATGTTGCTAGTCTGTAGACCACACATTGAATAATAAGGATCAAGATGAGGAGGTGAGAGTTCTGGAAGGGGTGTAAATGCTGGAGGGAGGGAGCAAATCCTAACTGAGTCAGAAGCCAAACTGGGCAGGAGAATAGTATAGAACAAAAGGAAGGATAAGTGTTTGAGGAATCAAGGAAGTGTTAGATGGAGATGTTGGGAAAAGACAGAGACTGATAGAGAATGGAAAATATTGGTGGTGTGAGCAGGTCAATAGGTGGAGTGTATGAATCCTGGAGATGAAGGCTCAAGCCTGAAGCAGCTCTTGCTCTAGAAATAGACTCACCATAGGAGCCAGGCCAGGACTGACAAGACCTTCAGCTGGGGCCAGAAGAACTAGGAGGATAAGAATGGTGAGATCCTACTAGAAGGATAGAAATGGGGAGGTCCCTGGATCTAGGCCCATCATATCAGAGGAAGAAGAAGGAGAGAGAGAGAAGATGAGCAATTCAATAATGCCTAGCTGAAGTGCACTAAGTGTACATGGGGGCCAGCCAGCATGGATTAGCAACAAGTATCAATTATAGAGAGAAATGATGTGTTCTATTTTCAAGGAGTTTCTGTAACTCAGATTAGGTGAACAAAGGCTAACTAGCTCTTAATGAACTTCCTCAGATAAAGAGAGGAAAGTTGTTTGTAGTTAACCTGATAATATACTGGTATTATATAAATGGACCTTTCAAGATGGCTATATAAGATGTTTCTTACATAATTTAAATATTCTCCTTGTGTTTAAACCATGGATTAGTGATGTCTGAATGAATGAAGCTCTTTTGAGTTCCTATCTCCATCACTACCATCTCCACGAGTGGGGTGGTTGAGCCAAGTTCCAGGAAATGGATGGACCAGGGATTTGTTCTATATGAATCTTCCCTCCAGCATCCTCCCTTCCCCTCCCTTCTCCTCCTCCTGCCTGGGCATTCAGTGGGGCCTGCCAGCCGATAACAACACAATAATGAGATGTAGGGTCCTGTGCCTGGCTCTCAAAAATCATAAACGTCTATGCAACCAAGTGTGGGGTCAGTGGCTTGGGGGCTCTGTCATCCGAACTCTGTTACTGTTGAGAAAGTACATCATTGAGATGGAGAGAAAAAAGATTATGTTTATGTCTAGGCCTTATGTCTAGGCCTGACCAGGTCTACCTTCCTAGAGCCCTTTACCCTTTCTCTCCCTCACCCTGCAGGCAGATTTTCTCTGGGTGTCTCGATCTCATCAGTATACGACACAGTTGTCTCTAGAGGAAGAATATCAGGCAGGAAGGAAAAAGGTCAAAGGTTTACTGTTCAGTCAGTGAAGCACATAGCCACTTCAGTGGGTCCTAAAACAGGCCTCACTATAGAGGAAAAAGCAAGTGGGCAAGTTTTTCTCCACTTCCTAAGAGAGAGACTAGATGCAGAGGTAGGCTAGAAGTGAAGGAGGGATTTTGCAAAAGCATGAACTACTGGGGACTGAAATCGACCATGAGACCATCCCAGGGGTTTTGAAAGACAGGCTGCATTTTCATGTTGCTTGGGATATTGAAATATAGTCGCATGTAATGACCACTTGAGCTTACTTCCCACCTTCTGGTGCTTGATTTTTTTTCAACCTTTGTCATTTAGGGTTGGCCAAGGATTCTTCTCCAGCTGTGGGACTGATAAGATCCAAGCTCCCATGTCAGAGGCTTGTCCAAGTACCTTGGCATCCAGGTGTGGGGAAGTGTTCCCTGTGGGGCCCTCATTAGTAGAGTATCTGGTCCTGGGTGCAGCCTTGATGAGCCTTCTGCTCCAACTGTTAAGGTAGGGACACAAGTCCCATTGGTGGGTTCTCTGAGTTCAGGTGCCAGGTGGCCAATGAGGACAACTTTCTTTGGCCATTACTATTGACTCCAGTGCTTCTCCTATGGAACCCAGGATTGGAGTCAACCAATAGGCATAAGATTCCATTTTCCCATGTGCAAGGCTCTGAGCTAGGAACCATGGGGACCAGAGAGACCTTGTTCTTACGTGAGCATCTCAAGGAATATTTAGCCAACATGAAAAGACATGACATGCCCACTAGTAGACAAAAACAGAACCTGCCAGCCCCACATGGGGATGAGGTGCTGTCAGCAGATGAGTACCTGAGTTGGATCTGGCTCTGGCATGAAGGATGTAGATTACCTATGTGATGATCACAATCCACTTGTGTAAATCAGCTGTCGGTTTTGGGCCTCTGTGCTCCTTCAGATCTAGATAGAATTGCTTTGAACAAGCCCCCAATTCCACAGACTATGGAAGTTCAAAGCCTTACCCAAGATATTTTTCAATTGCTGAAGCAGTAGATGGTCAGACTTTTGGCGAGGTGAGGTTCACATTCCCCTAGCTTCCTTTGCCTCTTGAATCCAGCTTTCTTGATAACTGTGTCTTCTTTCCATGTTGAACACATTGTGAAACTCCGATGTTTTTAAAGCCCCCAACCTCCCTCCAAATCACTCGCACTTAGTACTGTGAGTTCAGTATGTTGCTCTGAAGATCCCGGGAGGGACACCATCAGGCAGGACACAGGCTTCTGCCATCTCGTGGACTTCTGCTTTCTCCCTCCCCCTCCCAGATCTACTTCTCACTCCCTTCCTCGGAGGGCCCCCCTTTCCGTTTTGCAGAGCAGCCTCCCCCTCTTCAGCAGCCCTGTGACATCTGATTTCCAGGACATAGAGAGAAGGGGTCTCATTCTCATCATAAGCACTGATCAAAATATTTTCCAACAAAGACTGATCTCTTCTGAACAGAAATTTGCCTACCAGCAATTAAGGTGATGTAAACTTCTTCATTTTGCTGCATTATAGTCGGATGGACTTTATGCATATAAAGAAAGTGAGACTCCGTTAAGAGGCTATAGGGCTGTATACCAAAACCAAAACAAAAAAATCCATTGCTATTGAGTCGATTCTGACTCATAGAGACCCAATAAGACAGAGTAGAACTGTTGCAGAGGGTTTTCAAGGAGCGGCTGGTGGATTTGAACTGCCAACCTTTTTTGGTTAGTAGCCATAACACTTAACCACTACTCCACCAGGTATATTAGAAAGATCACACGTGTGGGAGTCAGGCAGAATTAGTTTGAATCCCAATTTGGTAGCTTACTAGTTGGATGTCCTTGGGTAAATTACTTAATCTTTCTGAGCTTCAGCTTTTTCCTCTGTAAAATGGGGGTGCTAGTTCCTAGCTAGTATATTATTGGGAATAATATATGTGAGAATGTCTGGTATAATGTTGGCATGGAAAGGGGGCTCTGTACATGGTATATTTGGTCCAGGACCACAGCCTAGCAGTGCCAGGTCATGTCTCCTGATGGCCAGTCCACTGTCTGACTCTGGCTTCCCCGCTGTATCAGTCAGGGTTCAACCAGAGAAACAGAACCAGTAGGGGATATTTACTGAGACATTTGTGCAAGGAATTGGCTCATATAATTGTGTGTGCAGGCTAGGCATGTCAGAAATCCACGGGGTAGACCTTAGGAAGGGTAGGCTGGGACTGTCAGGCATGGGCTGAAGCTACAGTCCACAGGTGGAATTTCTTCTTCTTCAGGGAAGCCCCAACTCTGAGCTTAAGACCTTTCAATGGATCAGGCCCACCCAGGTTATCTAGGATAATCTCCCTTACTTAAAGTCAGCTGACTAGGGACTTTGATCACATTTACAAAATACCTTCACCAAACCAAACAAAACCAAACCTGTTGTCATTGAGTCAATTCTGACTCACAGTGACCGTAAGCAACACTTAAATTAGTGTTTGATTGGCTAACTGGAGGCTGTAGCTCAGCTGAGTTGACACATAAAACTCACCATCACACCCACTAAAACATAAGCTCCTTGAAGGCAGGGGCTGTGATTCCATCTCTTCACTCACAGGGCCTGGCATCAAGTAAGCACAAGGGAAGATGCTCAGTCACTATTTGTTGAATGATTGTATACCAGTGGAGGTCAGATTATAGAATCCCTTGGTGGTCCTTCTAAGGAGATTGAGTTTTATCCTACAGGTAATGGGGTATCATTGCAGGATCTTTACTTTAGCAGGGGAATGGAATGGATATGGTTGCTCTTTTCTCTGCTGAAGCACTGTCAGCACATAGTTCTTCTCTGAGAAGGGGAGGCATGAAGTCTGATGCCTGCATCCCCTGTGGGTGGATTGCCCTTACTCCAGGAGACCTTTCTCTTGAGTTCTCTCTAAAGGGTAGGGACTCCCTAGGGAATGTGTTCCAGATGGGCTGCTAAATTTAGTCTTCTGCCTTTTTATAAAAGCAAAACCAAGCATGATATTTTACCCTAAAATTATGCCCAGGCTCTTGAGGAGAATGAGTCCCAAATGTGGCTGGGGCAGAGAAGAGGAGTTGTCCAACACCCCTCTCAGAAGTGACCTTAGAGGGTCCTTTCTTGTGGCTGTTACTTTGGGGGTGAGGGGTTAGACTATTACCACTGGTGGTCGGATGGTGACTTGTACATGCCAGCCAGTGGTCACACGGGCCCCACGTGCAGAGTTGAAACAAGAGCAGATGCTGGGCCTGCCCGGGGTTCCTGCCTTGGAGTCTTCTCTTCCAGTGAAGTTAGCCATGCTACAGTAGACACAAAGCAAAGGCTTTTCACATCTTGGTTGGAAACGAAGTAGAAGAGATCTAATCTATTGCTATAAATCTAAGCCCTTGCACAACCTCAGTCAGCTTTGTTGTTGTTGTTGGCTGATGTGGCGACCCAAGCACAATGGAATGAGAGGTTTCTCAGTCCTGCACCATCCTCATGATTGGTTGTGAATTGGACTGTTGTGGTCCATAGGGTTTCCACTGGTTGATTTTCAGAACTACATCTCGAGGCTTTTCTTCTCAGTCCATCTTAGTCTGGAAGCAGTGCCAAAGCCTGTTCTGCATCATAGCAACACGCAAGCCTCCATGATAGACAGGTGGTGGCTGTGCATGAGGTGCATTTACCAGAAATTGAACCCAGGTTTCTGACATGGAAGGTGAGAATTCTACCACTGAACTACCACTGCCGCATCAGTTAGCCTAAGCCTCCGAAAAACCCCATTAGAAAATGTCTGGCTCTGCTGCAGACCTAGGGGTCCTCCAGGAGAACTGAGTCCTCCCTGTATTTTGTGATCTCCCAGATAAAGGAATCCTGCCTGACCAAGGATGAAGTCATCTCAAAGGGCTACCAGCAATTTTGAGGATGGGGAAATGTATTTATTTCTTCTCTCAACATTCTGGGGGGTAAACCATCTCATGTCCTTCCCCACCCTTGAGAAAAAAGACATCAGTTTTGATTTTGAAAGGACTTCGTATTACCTTCAGTCACATCATTAATATAATTCTTAATGAAATTATGGGGTTTTCCCTGCTGCTTCAGGGATTCCTAGAGGAGTTTGGAAGATTCCTCACTTTGTCTAGAGACCCATAGAATGGAGTCTCACACAGACACCAATATAAGATCAGACTGAACCCCAGGGCCAGGAGGCCCCTGAGAGGCTGGTCAGTTCATACTGCAGTCATGGGCTTCTGCAAACTAAGGGAGTTCAGTTCCAATCAGTTGAACTAACGTGTATTAACACCTCCCAGGCCATTTCCTGTGTTGGACATGGTTTGCATCCCTCAAGAAACTCAATCAAGTGGGGAAGCCAGATGCAAACTGTGATGATATGGTGTGGTCCAGGCAATGGTAAAGATGTGCCCGGGATGCCAAGTGAGCCTGGAGAAGGGGTGCCAAATCCACTATGGCTAGGACAGGCCTTCTGGAAGTGGAAACACCTGGCCTGAGTCTTTAAGGTGGCATAAGAGGCTCCAGGTGAAGAAAAGGATGAAGTAAAGTGGAGAAGAGTGGGGCATTCAAAGCAGAGGAAATAGAGTGAGCAATGTCACACAGCTGAAAACAGTGAGGGATGGGACAGAAAACAAGGTTTAGGTTGGTACTGCTAGAAGGCAAAAGTATGAGAGCACATGGCAAGAACATCTTGGCCTTGATCTGGGAAGGGAGTAGCCTGATCAGACTTGGTTTTATAGATACCTCTGTCTGCTCTGTCGAGAACAGTTTGGAAGGAAGCAAGACCAGAGGCAATTAGGAGTTAATACTGTTGCCCAAGTGAAAAGTGATGTGGCCTTGACTGATTCAATAAAGATCTGAGAGAAATCATCAGGCCTTGAAGATTTGGATACCATATTCTGAACAGCATGCCTAGTATTGTGAAATTCTTTCTTCTAGCTAGCCTAAGTTCCTCTTGATGCAATGTACATACGTTCCCTACTACCGCCAGTGTTTCTTCCCATTGGCTTCTGCCTTTTGACAGGTTCAGGGCAGCCTAGGGCTAAGACCTTCAGATGCAGCCTCCATTTTGCTCTGTTGGATTTGATGCTTGTCTCTGATTCACTGAAACTCAATAGAATGTGCCAAGTGTGGGAAACCCTGGCTTAGGATATCCAAGGGCCCTGGATTTGTCTCCAGGAATCTTACCCCTTGCTTGGCTTCTCAACAGTGCCCTTTGCAGTCTCAGATGAGCTCACCCACGGGCTCCCTTTAGAGTCTGGAGGGAGCACTCTTCAGTCAGATGACTGTGCTAACTTGGGGTACCGAAGCCTGGGTAAGTATATGTCTGCTAAAGTCTCCGTGTATGATGCAGGCCAAATCCTGCTCTTCAGTGGGTATCTGTTTCCTCATCTGCCAGTGGAGCTGATAGTACCCTTACTGCATGGCCCTCACTAGAATCTAGTGGATCCAAGAATGTGGCTGGGGAAGACTCTTTGCCTAAGTAGGGCAAACCCATGGCGTGGACTGCTGGGTAGGAGGCCCCGGTGTGGGGCAATGGGCAGGATTTCACCACTTTCAGTCTCATCCCCTGAAGACCCCTCTCCTGTCTTGCTCATGCTTGGGAGGTGCTGCAGCTGAAAGTAGGAGCACACAAGTAAAGCACCTGGGCATTTCTAGATGCCTCTCATTTCCAGACAAATGCAAGTAGAAGGAGTCTGCCTTTACTTCTCTGCCTGCTCTCAGCCATGAGAATGAGACCATAGAATTCTGAGCTCCCCTTCCTCTACCTCAGGTGGCCACAGCCCGGACAACTTGGTAGGTATCTCCCCCTCCCCAGCTCGGAAAGAAGGTGGAGAGTTGCTTGGGTAAAGGGCTGGTCCTATCATGTGTTAATTGAAATCCTGGGCAAGTAGCTGCTCGTCTTCCCCTTGAAGCAAACAATGGGATATAAAGGTAAGGCTTTATGGAGGGTATGGAGGGAGCTGCGCTCCAAGTAGGCAGCCCTGAGGTACTTAATGCAGCTCCTTGCAGCAAAACAGTAAGGAAATACGGCTTCTGAGAATTTTCTGAGAAATCTAAAGCTCCTTTTAAATAGCAAGGAGACATTCTGACAGTGGGGAGGGGACTTATCAAACATTATGTTTCCTTTGAGGGCATTGAGCCTCACTTCTGCACCCCGGGCTGCACACCCTGATTATAGGAACCTCTCAACGGTTGTTAAGCTCTGCCCTGCTAAATTTCAGATCCTTGCCTTCCCTTCGCAGACATGGAAATGAAGGAGGGGAGCAGTTCGAACAGAAACAATGAAACGTTGAGGAAAACTTATCAAATACAACTTCCTTCCTCCAGAAAAGCAGTAACAAGGGCTTTAGGTTTCTCAGCGTGTTTTCACACACCCTTGCTCTTCAGGGAGGTGGGACAGATATTGTGGTTCTAACTCCATTTTAAAGATGAGAAAACTGAGTCAGAAAATGGCAAACTTGTGGAAAGCGAACTGGAATGGGGTCAGAAGACATGAGTTCTAGTCATTAATGTGGCTAAAGTGGCTGAGTCTCAGTCCCCTCAGCTGTAAAATGAATGGTTGGATGAGACCAGTAACTGTCAAACTGGAATTTCTGGAACTATGAGGGTGGAGTAGGAGGCAGGCAGCCAGGGCTCTGGAATTTTATGCCTACTTCAATCAGAGCACTCTACTTTTATCTGCTGTATATTGGGATTCCACATTGAATTTCATTTGAGGTCAGAGTTTCTCAGTTTTAAATGTTTGAAAACTGCCAGACTGGATATCTGTAAGGTCTCTTCCACATCTAAGTGCTGTGGTGCTATTGAGCTGCTCCGTCAGATCTCCTCAGCCATGGTTCGATGCCCTCTCTACCACTTCTCGCTAACAAGTAGATGACCGAGTTATTGCAGGTTAGCTTCTCCTCCTTGGGTTGGCTTCACTTTGATCAGAAGCATCCCTTAAATGGAGATTGAGTATGGACTGTGATTTTTTTCTTCTCGGTGTCTCCAGTGCCTACTGCTTTGAAGATAATCAATAATAAGAGCAGGGTACTACATTCCAAGTGGAAAGACTCTTAGAAGGCTCTGCACTCCCGAACACTGGCCTTGGCCACTGCCGTCTGTTGATCCCTAACCTCTAGACAGGAGAGGACAGAGGAATAGACTGTGGGAGTTGAGGGGGAGGAGCCACTGCGGTGCTGTCTTTAAATTCTAAGATTTGGAAGTTAATTAACACTAAATTGCTACTAGCCCATGGGTGGAGGTGCCATTTGTAACAGTTTTCTGCTAGCAGAATGAGATGGGAATAGGGGAGTGGGTGACTGCAGTGGATGGTCAAGATATCTGCTCAGTCCACGGTTCACTGGTTTCCATAGTCTTTAAATTTTTTGCCACTTGCTTTCCTCTCATTTGCAAATAAAGGGAGTTATAAAGGTGAAATCTCCCAAATTTCTTTGATCATTGAATCTAGCTGGTGGTAAAAGGGAGTATTAAGGAGCCCTGGTGGCAAAATGGGGCCCTGGTGGCACAGTGGTTAAGAGCTCAGCTGCTAACCAAAATGTTGGGAGTTTGAATCCACCAGCTGCTCCTTGGAAACACTGTGGGGGCAATTCTACTCTGTCCTATAGGCAGAATCAGCTTGACAGCACTGGGCAGGTTGCACAATGGTTAAGCAGTCAGTTGCTAACTGAAAGGTCAGCTGTTTGAACACACCAGCTGCTCCAGGAGAGAAAAGACCTGCCAATCTGCTCCTATAAAGATTACAATTAGGAAACCCCACAGGGCAGTTCTACTCTGTCATATAGGGTTGCTATTAGTTGGAATCCACGTGATGTACACAACACGAGGGAGTATTATATGATTTCTGTGGATATCACTTTATGTCCCGCGTAGCCATTCTCAACCTGTTTTCCACTACATTTGCAAGGTGGTGATACTTAGAGGTAGGGTGTAACCCTATGGCATCCTGGAGGGAAGGATCAGTGGAATGAGTGTGGAGAACAGAAGTGAAGACATCAGCCTGGGCTCTGCTTATGACATCAGACATTTGAGTACCACCATCACCACCACTACTACCACTACCACTACTGTGCAGTGAAAACGACCTCCAAGTGCTCTGTCTGTCTTTTGTTGCAACTTTTGTGTTTTTTGTTCAAGATTCAAAGTCCTGACAGAGAATATCTGATTAATTGAGCTTAAGTCACATGTTTGGCCCCTGGCTGTACAAGTAGTAGAGAAAGTCCCTGTACCCCTTGGCTTCCATAGTGGGTCAATAAAAGGGAGAACCAAAAACTATCATTTTGTTAAGATTCCACAAAATAAGGAAAAGGTAAATCCACTTAAGTAATTTGAGACATGTGGCAGAAACTGTCAGCTAATTACCAAAGCTCTTTCCTCTTCTTCCGGGGCATACAACTAGACTGTATTTCCCAGCCTCCCTTACACCTAGGGGTGGGCATGTGACCGAGTTCTAGCCAATGAATATGAGTGGAAGTGGTTCCATTTCCAGGCCTGGTCTATATGCACCTCGCATTCATGTTCTTCCATGCTCCTTTCCACTCTGGCTTTCTCCTATGAAGATGATCTTCAGCATGATTTTGAGAGCTACAAGTTGACGATGCAGATCCACAGGAAGAAAGAAACTTAGGTATCTGGGTTTGCCTCTTGAGGAGAGGTATCTGTCTAGGCTGTTAAGTAAAAAAGAAATACTTTTATTATGTTGTCATTGTCATTTTGAGCTAGCATTACCTTAAATGAATAGAAGGTGTTATTAGGAGGAGGGATGGAAGGAAGCTGGACAGCAAAACAATTTGCACATCTCTTCCTACTAAAGGGTTGGAAGTTCGAATCCACCACCTACTCCTTGCAAACCCTAGGGAGCAGTTCTACTCTATCCTATAGAGTCGCTATGAGTTGGCATCGAGCGTTATGAGTTACTTATGAGAGAGGCAAGGTCAATAGGGAAATTGGGAAAAGACTGTACAGGATGTTGAATGCCTAGAGATCCAACAATATACACAAGAAATTGGATCTTCGTTCCTCTTTGGTCATCAAAACATCAATCAGTGGATCAACAGTACTCTCTGTATTTAAGGTGGCCACCTGGGGGAGAGATCAGACAGCTTTTTAACCCATCAAGAGCTGCTTTTCTTTCTTTCTTTTCTTTTTTTTTAGTTTTTATCTTTTTTTTCAATTGTGTTTAGGTGAAAGTTTACAGCTCAAGTTAATTTCTCATTCCAAAATTTATACACATATTGTTTTGTGACATTTGTTGCAATCTACCACAATGTGAGAACACACTCGCCTTCCATCCTGGATTCCCTGTGTCCATTTGTCCAGTTCCCATCCCTTCCTGCCTTCTTGTCCTGCTTATTGGGCAGGAGCTGCCCATTTGGTCTCATGTATTTGATTGCACTAAGAAGCACGTTCCTCATGTGTATTATTTTTTGTTTTGTAGGCCTCTAATGTTTATCTGAAAAGTGGGTTTTGGGAATGGTTTCAGTTCTGGGGTTCCTCCAGTCTCTGTCAGACCAATAAGTCTGGTCTTTTCATGTGAATTTGAATTCTGTTCTACATTTTTCTCCTGCTCTGTCCAGGACTCTCTGTTGTGATCCCTGTCAGGGCTGCCATTGGTAGTAGCTGGGCACCATCTAGTTCTTCTGGTCTCAGGCTGGTAGATTCTCTGGTTCATGTGGTCCTTTAGTCCTTTAGGCTGGTAGTTTCCTTGTGTCTTTGGTTTTCTTCATTCTCCTTTGCTCAAGGTGGGATGGGACCAATAGATATATCTTAGATGGCTGCTCGCAGGCTTTTAAGACCCCAGATGTTACTCACCAAAGTGGGATGTAGAACATTTTCTTTATAAGCTATGTATGCCAATGACCTAGCTGTCCCCTGAGACTATGGTCCCTAGGCCCTAGCCCCAGCTACTCAGCCCCTCAAAGTGTTTGGATGTGTCTAGGAAACCTGTATGCTTTTGCTTTGGTCTAGTTGTGTTGATTTCCCTATACTGAAGCATTGCTTTTCTTAGGCAAGCAAAAATATCAGTAATGTATTCCTTTCACTTGGCAACTTGGGGATGATCTAGTAAGGGTATGAGGGAGGCTACTGGCCAGGGCTGCCAAGGTGATGTTTTGGAATATGCCAGTTCCTTATGCCCTTATAGGCCAGGGTATCCCTGTGTATGTTGTCTTTACTTCACCACAATACACTTTATCTTCCTTTCTCTGGTCACAGTTCAGGAAGAAGACTAGACTGGTGGTCAAGTCACCTAGGTTCAAGTCCCAGTTCTGCCACAAGTGCTGTATGGCCTTAGGAAGTTATTTCACTACTCTGGGCTGTAAAAAGAAGGCATTGGACTAGTTGATTTCTTAGTGATTTTTCCTTCCCACTCTACCATTCTGCCAAGATGAGTTTCTAAACTTGATGCAGATCTCTTGGCTCTAGGGAGGCAAATAAACAAGCACCCTGACTCTGTGCAATACCTTGTTGGATGCACTGACCCTGTGTTTCCCCATAACTCAGTTCACCACACCTGCCAGTTGGCAGCATTACTGAGTTCTCCCTTGTGTATGACACTGTGAGGAGTAAGGAAGAGGAAGGCAACTCCATGTCTTCCTCAAAAAAAGTTTCTATTAGATGAGGAGTCTCTTGACTTCTTATCGTAGCTTAGTGTGTTAGGGAATCAGCTGGTATTTTTGAGTATGCCAGTTTTTTGAAAAGTAGTAGCAATGGAAATAAATTCCACAAAGGCACAGAAACCAAGCCCTTTGGGTCCTAATCAAGTGTGCAAGTGGGTGTTTTTGCCTGCTGAATTTTTTGTGCAATAAGGGCCTCTTTAACGTCAACTGAGTATGTGGTTTTATGGAGGTGCATGGACGGACTCATAAGGGAGTACTGAGAGGCCTCAATTGTCCATTTAGAATGTGGGTGGACTGAGGAGGTACCTGAGAGTTTGCTTTCTTTATTGGTATCCGCCTTCCAAGGCTGTCAGTACTTGATATGGAGTAGGGTGGTACTACCCCTTGCAATGAGCTCTCCCAGGTTAAGAGGGGCTGAGATGGTCCTGGAAGGCCCACTATGGAGCAGCCCCAGCTTGGAGCAAAGACTCTTTCTCTCAAGAGTCTCTGTCCTCCATGTCTTCTCCCTCAGGCCTTCAAGCCAGCAGCAGTTTATTTTCTGGTCGCTTCTCCGCTCACTGTTGCTTCTGTTGTTTTCTTCTCAGACACATCTGAGGTGTCTCTTCCAGGCTTCTTTGACCATCATAGCTTCACTTGTCACATGTTGTAGGACCAATAGCCCAATGTTAGAAATGTGTTCATTGTTAGGCAGGAAGCAACTTCAAGTCTCTGCCTTCAAACAGCTTCCTGTTTTCAGAAGTGTCACTAGCATAGTATGTGTGTGGGGAGAGATTGTGGGGGAGACAGTGGCAAGGCAGGAGAATAGAGGTTGGAAGAAGGTACCTACTTAAGTAGGTTCCCACCAGTTAAAACCTTTGAGTAAGGTGGAACCGGACTCTTCAATCTCTTTGTTTTACACCTGCATTAACAGAATCCAGTTTCCTGGTGCCAACTCTCCTTGTCCTATTCCCCAAGGAATCATTCAAAATGAATCAAGAACAGGCAAAGTGGGAGATGAAGCTGCTTCCTTACTTTCTGCTGAAGCAAAATTTTTACACATAGAACCTGAAAGGTGGCTGCTGGGCCATTCTGTGTATCCATTTTTAATTCATTCTTTCCGGTGTTACATGGGTCATTGTTGGACATGAAATTCACTCAAAAAAATGCACTCCTTGAAGACAGAAGCCTTGCCTTCAACATTCTGAATCTCTTAAGCTTCTAACCTAGTATTGGATGGACACAAAGTGAGTTCTCCATAGAGGATGGATTTATTTTAAATTCTTCCCATTCCTGTTATGGATTGAATTGTACCCCCCCAAAATGTGTGTCAACTTGGCTAGGCCATGATTCCCAGTATTGTGTGGTTGTCCTCCATTTTGTGACTTGATGTGATTATCCTATGTGTTATAAATCCTAACCTCTATGATGTTAATGTGAGCCCTGGTGGCATAGTGGTTAAAAGCTTGGCTGCTAACCAAAAGGTTGGCAGTTTGACTCCACCAGCCACTCCTTGGAAACCTTATGGGGCAGTTCTACTCTGTCCTATAGGGTTGCTATTGGTCAGAATCCACTTGTCAGCAACAGATTTTGGGTTTTATGATGCTAATATTAATGAGGCAGGATTAGAGGCAGTTATGTTACTAAGGCAAGCACAATCTACAGGACTAGGTTGTATCTTGAGTCAATCTC
Source organism: Dugong dugon (assembly GCA_030035585.1). Lineage (NCBI taxonomy): Eukaryota > Metazoa > Chordata > Mammalia > Sirenia > Dugongidae > Dugong > Dugong dugon. The sequence continues at coordinate 37,977,757 of CM057469.1, read as the reverse complement.
TTTTGAGATATAAAAGAGAGAAGTGAGCAGAGAGGAGAGGGACCTCATTACCACCAAGAAAGAAGAGCCAGGAGTACAGCATGTCCTTTGGACCTGGGGTCTCTGTGCTGAGAAGCTCCTAGACCCAGTGGAAGACTGGTGTCAAGACACATGGAGATTTCCAAGGAGTGCTGGGCCCACAGGCATTGAAAGGAGACAAGGACCTTCCCCCAGAGCCAACAGAGAGAGAAAGCCTTCACCTAGAGCTGGCACCCTGAATTCAGACTTCTAGCCTCCTAAACTGTGACAGAATAAATTTCTGTTTGTGAAAGCCATCCACTTGTGGTATTTCTGTTATAGCAAGACAGTTGGGAACAGCTGTTCCCGTCTGCACAGTCACCTAATGGGTTAATAAAATGTATTTTGCAAGAGTGAGGCATGAATGTGGTGGAATTCTGGAGCAGGGAAAGCTGAAGCTCCAAGAGCCTGAGATCATGGGTCAAACAAAATACCATGCAGAGCAGGGGGTGTTTGCCACACAAACCTCCAGTGCTCTGCCCCAGCCTTCCCCAGCCACCCCCTCTATGATGTTAATGAGGCAGAATTAGAGACAGTTATGTTAATGAGGCAGGACACAGTCTACAGGGTTACATTGTATCTTGAGTCGGTCTCTTTTGAGATATAAACAAAAGTGAGCAGAGAGGAGAGGGACCTCATTACCACTAAGACAGAAGAGTCAGGAGTGAAACGTGTCCTTTGGGCCTGGGATCCCTGTGCTGAGAAGCTCCTAGGCTAAGGGAAGATTGATGACAAGGACCTTCCCCCAGAGCTGACAGAGAGAGAAAATCTTCCTCTAGAGCTGGTGCCCTGAATTTGGACTTCTAGCCTCCTGAACAGTTCCTATCCACTTTGAGAGCCTCTTCTGAGCAAAGAATGAGGGCCCAAGGGCCTTCAAACAAGATCCCATTGCCTTCTTGTGCATGGACCCCTGAGTCAAGTGGAGCCATGGTAGGAGATAGTCTGAGTTTGTTCCCCTTATTAATGTTATTTGTACTTTTAGAGCTCTTCATATCTCCATAGAAATCTTCAGTAATTGTGTGGTTAGTCCCTCACATTAAAAGGCATCAGTTCTGAGTGAGCTCCTGTCAAAGACAGCTCAGGGGATGTCTGCATTTTACCCAAATCAAAGGGCCTGATCTGGTCTTGAACACTTTAATATCAGAAAAAGGTGGGGGTGGGGACTTGTAGGCTATTGGAGAGTCTTAATTAAAAAAAAAAGTAAATAAATAGAATTTGATAAGGCTAATTGTGTTCAGCCTTGGGGATGGTTTCAGCAAAGCCAGCAGGCTACCTACATTGAAACTTTCATCTCATTCCACACAATTTGAGCCATTTCCGATTGTATCAAGGCCCCTGCTCTTCCTCTTAACCAGTTTCCCAAAGTAAAGCATATGGCTACAGTAAATACACTCAGAATTCTTAGCAAAGCTGGTAGAAAAAAGAAAATGGAGCAATAGGACTTCTCTTTTGCCCATTGCTTGGTATCTGATAGACTTGCTGGATGGCCCTGTCATGTTTACTCTTAGGCCTGACCGTTATGCTTTCTTTTCATACTAAGCCTTAATTAAGTAAAATGTGTATTAAGACTTCTAATCTCAGTTTAATCTGAGTATGCTCTAGGATTCAGGCCCATTGGGAAGTCAGTCCAGTGAAGCGAAGTTCTGAGGAGCCTGTTACACGAAAACCTGAGGACTAACTGAGTGAAGAGAGAATGAAGGTGTTTGAGCTTGTTTGAAGGCCAGTGAGCCATCCCCAGAATGGACAGGCAATTCCAAGAATAGCCAAGCCTTCCACTCAGATTGCCTCTATTCAGCCCCCATGGTCTCTTGCTTGAACCTCAGGGACAAGAGAGTTGCCAAACAGACATTTTAAATTCTCAGAGTTATTTCTATATCCTTCAAGAAACATCGAGAGTCCAACCTAACAATAGCCTTGGGTTGGTGATGGCTGCTTCATCAGCAGATTTACTAACAGGAGTTGCAGGTTTGAGCAGTCGTGTTGACTCTGTAGGAAGCAGTGCTGGTGATAGTGATACTTGACTTCATATTATGGCTTGGCTATGGCTTCCCTTCCCACAGCAGAGGTGTGGCCACAGTGTTGGTGACAGCATCTTTAGCTTTCTGTTGCCAATATTGATAGGAACACCTCTTGGGGGAACTTGGGAGACAACAGTAGTCATGTAGTGACAGCAGTGGGCATCAGTGACAGCACATCTATTTGGGGGAACCAGAGACACCACCAGAATGAAACAAATTGTAAGCTGGGGAAATGGCACAGGTACTTCACAATCATAGCCAAGATTTTTTCCTCAGAATCCATGAGACACCTCCTGGTGATGACTAGATGAAACCTAAAAGGAACTAGAATTCCTATAGAATAGTAGGGTGTGGAGTCAAAACAAATTCTGTTTTATGCCTGTCATTATCACTATTGTTAACCATGAAGGATGATGGGGAATATGGGTCATGCTACAGTGGTCCAACACACAGTTTGAATGGACAGAGACAAGTTTCAATCAAACTGGATGCCAAGGATCTCAAATGGAGATGCCGCTTTAAAAGGAGATGTTTATGAAAATGTAGAGAAGGTACTGGACATATATGCTTATTGAGAAGATAGGAGATGTGGGACCTTTGGAAAGACAGTAATATGCTGAAAGAAGAGCTAAGCACGACACATCAGCGCGGCTAGCCGTGTTGGTGGCCTCATCAGTACTTCATGGAAATCACTTTCTCTCTTTCCCCAGCCCTTGTTTCTTCACTTAACAAATCCCCTTTTCACTTTCTAAAGCCAAAGGAATGTTGCTATGATTTGCTCCCCACAACTCAATTTAGTTTCATTCAGTTCAATTCCACAAATATTTACTGAATGAGATAGTCCTGAGCCTAGGATGTAGAGAATACACAAGTGAGTGAGACACACTGTTCTTGCTCCCAAGAGGTTTATAATTTTCTGGGGATGGAGGTAGAATATGACAAGTGCACACGTGTCAACCTAACACACACGCATGCACACTCACACATCTTAAAGGTTCATCTCCCTCTAAAACATATTGGGAAAGGGAAGGGCTACACAAGGAAGTTGCTCCTGCTTTTCTCAGAATTGCTCAGAGAGGCTTATATAGGATGCCTCTGTCTCCCTGAAGCAGAGGGAAAGGTGGGAGGCAAGCTATACTTACTTTTTTGTTCTGTCCTTTTCTCCTCACAGAACAACACAAGACTGTGTGATGTTTACCACAAGGTTAAGGAAATTAGATGGCATTACCTTATCAAATGGTAAGACTTAAAGCTGTAGCTCAGTACCACTTTTCACCTAGTCAAGGAAGAAAACTACCCAAGAAGCTTACTCCTTCATCAGATCCCCTTTTGGGGACATTTCAGCCCCCACACCTTGTCCTCAGGGCTGTGTCTTTGTGAATGTTCCTCCTTGTTCATTCTTCTTTTGGTGGCTCTCCACCCATCCAAACTGTGTCCACAGCAGCTGGTTTTCCCCCAGGATCTGTTATCTCTCCCAGCAGTTCTTTATGTCACACTTGATCTACTCTCTGTAGAGTGATGCCCAGAGTTAAGACAATCGGCAAGACATTCAAGGGCCCTTGCTGCTCTGAGACGGAATGGTGGCTAGGGTAGATGTGTGCACTCCCCATATCACACCTGTGGGATGGCCCCACCTGTGTCCACTGCAGACCACCTTTATATTTTTCCAGTTGCTCATGAGTCACTCCCACAAACACACAAAGCACACTCATAGCCATCAGTAATGCTCAGAGGTCCTGCGTTCTCTCAGCAAAGAGTCACAAACTCTTGGCTTCGACTTTGACTGAATTACACATGCAGTACTCTCTCTTAACTTGTCTGAAGCCCTGTACTTTTGCCATGTAGGCTATTCCATAAAACAAAAATATAGTCAGTGACAGATTTGGAATGTGAATGTGTTGGAGTAGAAGCCACTTTCAAAATCTGCCAAGGTTTTAGTCTACATTCAGGCTGTCCCCTCTGCAGACATATGAACTGAACAGATGTCTGGGGTTGGGCATGATTGAGAACTGGGGGATTCTTTTATTGGACCTAGTGACCTGGGAATGGATAGAAAAAGCTGCTTATTTTAAAATTTTCTTTTAAACTGTAATTTCTGATTTCAGCCCCACCTCAGAAATGACACCACACTCATGTCACCAGTTACAGGATGTCACTGAGCTGCAGAATGTCTTTCCTGGAAAAAAAAAAAAAAAAGCTTCTCCCCCGAGGTGCAGAATAACACAGGTGGAGAAGCAGAGAATCCAAGTCCATTATCCTGAAAGCTCAGCAGAACCCCACAGAGGCTGGTCACCTGTGGCAAGCTGGCACCCCCTTACCAGCTGTGCTAAGGAAAGAAAAGCCACCCTACCCCCATTCCACAGCTTAGCTGTGTTCAAATATCTCAAGTTCTCTCCCGGGCCTTCTTGCAAATCCTCTGTTTATCCTGCTCTTTCTCGCTCCCACCTGTTGACTGGCATGTTCTTTCTGTCCCAGATTTTTCACTCCACTGCCCACCCCTTTCTTTGCTGTACTTACTGTCTACTCAGTTGCTCTTGATACCAGATAATTTGGTTTTTGATTGCAGGGCATTAGATGGATTTAAAGATGTCAGTTTATTGCTTTCTAGATTACTGTCAAACCCTCTTAATATCATTCTTGTTTAAACACAGTCCCTCGTCTTACCTGTTCTGCTGGAGCCTTGGGCACTGCCACTCCCCCACTCGCCCTCTGGTGGCGTCCTTGGCACTGCCTCGCCGCTGCCACACTCTCCTACCCCTGGGTGGGACACACATGGCACTTAGCTGCCCTAGGCTCCCCTACATGCAGATCCCAGCAAGAGTTGCCTCACACTGAGAGTTTGCTCCTGCATCCAGCTTTCTTAGGCTGAATTTTTTTTTCAGTGTTTTGTTCTGTTGCCCATAGGGTCGTTATGAGCTGGAACTGACTCAACGGTACCTAACAACAACAACAGTTGTTAAGCTTAAGATGAGAGATCTCGGGTGACCCAGGAAAATAACGAAAGGTTCAGAGAACCTCTTCTGGGCTTTGGTCCAGCTCTTTTCTGGAATGAAGAATATATGTGTGTGTATTTGGGGGCAGAGGTGTAGAAGGCAGTGAGGGAAGGAAAGTTTGCTTATTCTTTGATGGTTCAGGAGCAGAGAGCTGAGGCCAGATTCCATGAGCTAAAAACCCTGACCAAAGTATTACTATTTGGATCCAGTTTTGTTCTGAGCTTTGTTTTAACCTCTCTGTCCCTTAGTATTCTTATCTGTGAAATAGGATAATAGTACCTACCTAAATAAGACTGTTATGAAGAATGAATGAAGATACACACACACACATGCCTGGTACCTGGTAAATGCTTAATGTTATTTATTATCGTGACTATTATTGTGGAGCAAACACACCCGTAGAGACATGGTCCTTAGGCTCCATAACTTACTTGCTGTGTGAATACAGTAAACTTTTTAGTACCATAGTATTACTATTTATATTACATTTATGTATTTACCATATTATTATTCATTAACAAGTTATCTTTGAGCCTACACACCCTCATTAGAGAATGGGGTTGAAAACTGCCACTCCGAATCCTTCATAATAAGCATTGAATTAGATGTAAATGAGTTGTGAGGTACAAAGTGATTTATGGGTAAATGCCAGGTAGCAGTACTACTGGGCTGCCTCACCCAGCCAGGTATGTGGTGGACAGTCACTGGCTTCCCACCACTACACCTCTCGGCTCTGCACCCCTTTATCCTCATGCTGCTATCTCAGCAATGCTCTCCCCATACTGCAATCAGGACCAGTGCTCTCCAGCAGGAAGTGAGGAGGGACACGGGCACATAGTTTTCAGGTAGCTGTATGCCTTTGGGTATATCATTTTACTGCTTATGATGGGCGGGTTGGGTCAGGTGACATGTAGGCTCTCTACCAGCTCCAATGTTCCGTGAATCTAAGATTCCAAGGAGTGCAAATGAGTTCAAAGGACAAATCTCAAGCCTGGCTTATTCAAACTTTGGGATTTGCTCAAGTTTTTGGACGGACCTCAATCATGACACTGGGACCATAGTCCAGAATGAAGCTGACTGGCTCCATGAGCAGATACACATGGAAACCTGGGAGAGCATGTCATTTTGAAGGCTGGACTGGTAAACCTGATCATCAGCAAAAGAGCCCTTTCCATGGGATCAGTCACAGTGACAACAAATGGCAGCTATCCATTCACAGGTTAACAGATGAATAAGAGAGACGTACACAGTATTTAAGGAAAAATGACTTTTCCAACTATGAACCATGGTGACTTAAAAATCTGGCTACTGTTCGGGGAGGCAGCACACTGTGAGGTTTTCCTGACAGGTCCCTGGCCAAGGCATGGGCACTGAGATTTGACCAGCTGTGTCGGGGGCACATGCTGCTTTGACCTTGGCACCCTCATCTGTAAAATGGAACAGACAATGGTTGGACACGATACACTCTGAGGCACTTTCCAGCTCTGACATTCTACAAGTTCATTATTTCCTTTCATCTAGATGCTTTTGGCTAGCAGCCCAGATGAATGCTGGTCTTTATGCAGGATCCTTTGCCTGCTTTCTTACCAGGCCTTTGCGTTCATCTTCATTCTCTAGTACAGGATAAATGTGTGCTCTCTGCGACTGAGGAAACACTTTTCCTTCATTTTTCTTCTTAAGCATTTAAGTAAATAAAATCTAGTATGTAAAGTGCTTAGCATAATGCCTGGCTCATAATAATGTATTTATATGTATATCTGTGTGTGTATATATGTATACATCTGTGTATATATGTGTATATGTGTATATACATATATATATATATATATACACTCACGTACATACATGCACACACACATACATCCAATAGTTGGTGGTGGTTCAGTGGTAGAGTTCTTGTCTTCCATGCAGGAAACCTGGGTTCAATTCCCAGCCAATGCACCTCACGTACAGCCACCACCTGTCTGTCAGTGGAGGCTTGCGTGTTGCTATGATGCAGAACAGGTTTCAGTGGAGCTTCCGGACTAAGATGGTCTAGGAAGAAAGGCCTGGTGATCTACTTCCGAAAATCAGTCAACGAAAACTCTATGTATCACAACAGTCTGATTCAGCTGTTCATGGGGTCTCCCATGAGTCAGGGACTGACTCAATGGCAGCTAACAACAAACATAAACATAAATATAAACGTATATATTCTCCTAATATGTGTCTTCCTCTGTCTCCTCCCGCCTAAAACCACAGCTACTTAACCTGTTCTTTGCAACAAAGACGTGCCTTTCACTTACCCCCAAACAGCTCATAAATTCAAGCTGGCAGCACTGTGGCCCCAGTCACTCTAAGCTGCCAAGCACCATATCTGATTCTGACAAAGGCAGGGTGCCTGTGTTTAGACTGGACAAAGACACAGGGAGCTCATGCTTTCTGGAGACTCAGCCTGGCTCAGTTTAGATGGGATGTGCAGAGTGAATGCTGATACCGAAAAGGACAGGTTGCCAATGAGGCCAAAGCACCTCAAAAATCAGACTTTGAACAGTTAACACCTTCCAACAGGGCTAATCCAAGTAAGAAGATACAGCTCCATCTCAGGTGGGGCTTGGAAATTGCTGCTCTGAATGTAATCTAATCTCAAACTTGCAAAAAATTGTGATCCACTTACCAGTTTTAACAGCGAGGAAAGTGGTGCCTTCACAGATTCTTTTTCAGACCGCTTCCTCCCAAGTGCCTGGATCATCCTCTGCAGCCTCACATTCGACCCTCTAAGGGGTGCAGAGCCAAGAGTTGAGATTATTGTTCTCATTTTTCAGAAGAGGAGACATAAGCTCAAGAGGCTGTAAACAGAATCCATTTGTGATAGGGAGGTAGGTGAGTGGCAGGTCTATGGTTGGACCAAGATTAGAACCTGTGCTCTGTGACCCATGTGGTATAGAAATCTTACAGATTAACTCTTGAATGCGCATAGGGAAGACCATGACATCGAACTAGACTGAACCAACAACCCCGATCCGCTCCTTCAGCAGCTCCACAGAGAGCACATTGTCTTTGTATTCATGCTAACTGTGCAAGCTTTTCTACTTATTAACACAAATCAGTTAAAACCAGTTGCCATCAAGTCATCTCAGACTCATGAGAACTGTGTGTGTGGCAGGGTAGAACTGTGCTCCACAGGGTTTTCAGTAGCCAATTTCTTGGAAGTAGATCACCAGGCTTTTCTCCAGAAGCATCTCTGGGTGGACTCGAATCTTCAACCTTTCTGTCAGCAGCCAAGCACCTTATTCTTTTGCACCACCACCATGGCTGGGCCAGCCCAGAGCTCTCGCCCTGGCAGCTAGAATAGGGAGGGGTGGGGAGCCAATAGGGCCAATCATCTCCCAAGAGACACAATTTTGGGGCCTTCTACCTCTTGCCATATCTAACCATTGGAATCTTACCACACTTTGATTACTTGAAGAGAGGAAGATGAAGAAAGAGGTGGGTGGGAGATAGCTTGGAGTCCCAGGGTGTTGCAAATGGTTAAGCACTTAGTATTAACCAAAAGATTGGAGGTTTGAGTCCAACCAGAGGAGCCTTGGAAGGAAGTTCTGGTGATCTGTTTTTGAAAGACCACAGCCACTGAAAACCCTATTGGAGCACAATTCTACTCTGAACACATGGGATTGCCAGGAGTCAGGGACGCCATGAGTCAGGGTTGACTTGATGGCAACTAGGTTGGTTTGGGGATAGTTAGAATAAACAGCACTGGGAACAGGGTGAGACGGCCTTGCTTCTTAAGGAAAGAAGAAGAGCGTAAAAGCTAAAAAGGGAGAAATGCAAAAATAGAAGAGAAGAGAAGGAGAATGGCTCTTTACTTAAGAGTGATAGATAGATTAAAAAAAAAAAAAAGGGATAGAGGAAGTGAATATTGAAGGCCCTATAGAAAAGGTGAACATGAAGCCAAATGCCAGTGGGTGCTGGTGATGTCTTTCTGAAAATTGGAAAAATGTTCCTTTGGCCAGTCTGGTACCTCTGGCAAAATTTGTTCCATATTTGTGGCACTTGAGCTAAAACAGTGGCCGACCCTTGCTTTAAAGGGTAATAACTTCTAACGCTGATCCAGATTGCTGTTGCCAGCAGTGAGTCAGAGAGACAAATGCCCTGTGGCTGAAGGATTAGCAGGACTCCCAGTGTGCCAGCCTCAGGGAGGGGAAGGGAGTGAGAAAGAGGTAGGGAAGGTAGGAGATCAGGTAAAGGGAGAGTTCATTTGGTCTTTCCTGCCTTCATTTCTTCCTTCAACAGGATTTAATGAGCTTCCTCTATATGCCAGTCACTGCCCTGAGTGCCATTAGCTCAGCTAATCTTCACAATAACCCTGTGGTACACATAGTATTTTCTTTCTTTTACAGATGAAAAAACAGGAGCTCTGATTACATTTCTTAAGCTAGAAAAGGGAGGGTTTAAATTCTATTATGCCTGATTCAAACCTTACTGCTTGCAATAAAACATGCTATGAGAGAACTCAAAATGACTAGGATGTAAAATATGCTCTCAAGTGGCGGTATTTATGGAGTACGTTTGCATGAACCAGGCACTGTTCTAGACTTTGGGGCATAACTAAGGCAAAGGCCCTGGCCTCCAGGAGTATAGGTGCAGGCGGAGGACTGGACAAAAAACAAACAGAAAGACGCATTATGCAGTGCCAGCTGGTGACAAGTGTATGAAGAAAAATATTGCTGAGAGAGGGCACAGGAAGGGGGTGGCACTGAGAGGATGGCCATTTTGGAGAAGGTTTCAGGAAAGGCCTGTCTGAGGAGGCAGCATTTGAGCACGAGAAGGTTCAATGAAGTGAGGGAGCCGGACAAGGCATGGGCGGACATGGATATTCACATCCAACACGTAGCTGTTGAGTTTCTACCGTGGTTTAGACACTGCTCTTAAAACTTTCATAAGTTATTTCATTTGATCCCACAACATCACTGAGAAGGAGTCATCAGTATGCCCCTTTTGTTTTGATGAGGGAATGGAGATATGGAGAGATAAGTGACTAGCCAGAAGGCTGAATATCTTATAAGTGGTGTAGAGAAAAATAGTCCCAGTGAGTGCTATACATATGTATATGTGTATGTGTATATATGCATGTGTGTGTGTGTGTATATATATAGAGAGAGAGAGAGAGGGAGAGAGAGAGAGAGAGATCAGGGAATTGGCTCTTGCGATTGTAGGGGGTTGGCAAGTCTGAAGTCTGTAGTTCAGGCAACAGGCTGGAAAAGCTGGAGTCTCCTGCAGGCTTGCATCCCAAAATCTGTAGGTCAGGCGACAAGAAGAGTGAAAAGAGAGTTCTGCCAAAATATCTATTTATAGTCTGGAGGCAGAACACATCCTAGGGAAACTCCCTTTGTGCTCTTAAGATCTTCGACTGATTGGATGAGGCCCACCCACATTATGGAAGGTAATGTGTTTTACTTGAGGCCAACTGATTTAATCACATGTAACTAATCCCTAACCCTTTCAAGGTCCAATTATTTTCTGTTTTGATTTTTTTTATATCATATATTTTCATTAATGGAAGCATGCTGAGTTATGGAGTATGTTTAAATTTTTGGTTGGTAATATGGATCTTGAGAAATATTATCTGGTACTACGTGGTTATCACAGAACTTTTAAGGTTCTCGCATTCATACTTAACCATCACCTGTCTTTACCACTGGACTCTGTGGTTGCTGATATTTTTCATGGTGCCTTCCATTAGTTTACGTGGGGAACCTCTGGTTTTCCGAACATAACACAAAAAGACAAAACAAAATCTACCAGGGCTCCCTAACCATCACACAGGAAACCATTAACGTGCTTACAAGGCTTATCTAGTAGTGTAAAAGCCAAAAAAGACAAAATTTTTCCTCAATCACACTTCGTGGTTACACTACCTTACTTGCAAGCCTCATACCCCAGCTATTTTGCTTCAGCTAGGATTTCTTTCACCTTTTACCATTATGCAAGTTCCCACTGGAGGTCAGCAAACACTTTCAGTGGTAAAAATATACTACCAAAGAACCTGAGAGCTGGAAAAAGTGGTAGTACAAGACCCTCAATGAAGTGGATTGACACAGTGGCTGCGATGATGGACTCAAGCATAGCAATGATTGTGAGGATGGTGCAGGACTGCGCAGTGTTTCATTCTGTTATACGTCGTGTTACCATGAGTCAGAACCAACTTGATGCACCTAACAACAATAATACAGGATATATCACAGACCATGAAAGAGATAACAGCAACTAGACTAGTGTCTGGCCAAACAACTGGGCACCATTGCCTAGCCAAGCTGATGGGTAAGATTAACCATCACAGACAGTGGTTTAAAACCAAACTTGTTGCCATTGAGTGTATTCTAACTCATATTGACCCTATAGGAGAGAGTGGAACTGACCCATCGTGTTTCCAAGGAGCAGCTGGTGGATTTGAACTGTCAACCTTTTGGTTAGCAGCCAAGCTCTTAATCACTGTACCACCAGGACTCCTCACAGTGGTTTAACTTAAGTTTAAGCTCAGGTCTGTCTGAGCTCAACTCTAGGCTTCTGTCTCCTTCCCCACAGAGGCCTTTCAAGGCAGACCTGACAAGGCTGCAAGGCCAAAGTAACAGAGTCCTATCAACATTCAGCTGAGTAAGTCAAGGGACCAGGCATTAAACTCAGAAAGGACATTTATTTATAAACCCAGGGCGAAGCAACGTTAAGAACAAGGGGAGATTTTTAAAGAATGTATATTCAAAAATGTTTGTTGAATGACAGCTAGCATGGATAAAGCACACTCACTACGGAGCCCTGGTGACACAATGGTTAAGAGCTTGGCTGTTAACCAAAAGGTCAGCAGTTTGAATCCACAAGTTGCTCCTTGGAAACTCTGTCCTATAGGGTCTGTCCTATAGGATCACTGTGAGTCAGAATCTACTAGATGACAATGGGTACTCACCAGGTGCTGTTCTAGTGCTTTCCATGTATTAATCCATGTAATCCACACATCCACCCTACGAGGTAAGTACAATTATTACACCCAATTTACACATGAGAAAACCAAAGAGAAAAGTATCTTTCCAAATTTACGGTGCATAAGTGCCAGAGCAAGCACTCAAGCCCAGGCAGCCCAGGATCAGAGGCTACGGTTTCTCGGTTAATCTCCACTACCTGCAATGAATGTAAGGTCTCAAGAGAGGGAGGTGTGAGCTAGGCTGTCAAAGGAATGTTTCAGCTGCTAGAGGTCAGACTGAGAAACTGAGGACTAGAAGGTCAGAGAACAAAGAGGGAAGCCGGAATGAACCCTGATGAGAAATTTACACATACAAACACCAGGAGCAGAGCAGCTAGAGAAGGAAGGAAGCCCCAGGTACTGTTCTCTCAGACTGGAGCTCTCCACAGGAGAGGGGTTCAGGGAGGCAGGGGGTCGGGGACCACGGATTTAAAGTTTCTAATGTGGCCAGTACGAAAGCAAACAAAACCTCAAATAGAGTATTCATTTTTTTATTCAGAAGAAGTCCCTGGGTGGTGCAAACAGCTAAGTGCTTAACTACTGCTTGAAAGGTTGGTGGTTCCAACCCATCCAGAGAAGAGAGAAAGGCCTGAAGAAAGGCCTGGCATCTGCTTCTAAAAGGTCACAGCCTTTAAGGCCCTGTGGAGCATAGTTCTATTCTACTCTGCACACAGGGGGCCACCTTGAGCTGGAATTAACTTGATAGCAACTGTTTTTTGTTTGTTTGTTCGTTTGTTTGTTCTGGAGGTCAGGGGAAATGAATACTACAGTTCTGGGAATAAAATGGAAATAAAGAGTTTATTGTTGGGGGAACCAGTGTCTGGAGCAACCAGGAAACTGGGGTGGGCTTTGACTCCAGGCTGCATGACCACATTGTGATCCTAAAACGGGAAAGGCCCTGGTTCTCCACACTTGCCCTTGTCTGTAACTGAAGGGAAAAGCAGCAGGCTCTATCCCATCTAATCCTTTGCTGCAGGGAAGGGAGACATCTGCTTTGCTTTTGCTAATTCAGTGCGGGAAGCCTGGCTAGCTCACAGGTGTAGGTAACGATGCCCACTGGCTGGCAGGCAGGCTTGAGAGCCAGGGGCCCAGTTGTATCTCTCTCTGGCTAGCATTCCTCCACACAGCAGCCCACTCTGTCTGGGAAGGTTGCAGCTGGCCAGGCACCCTATATGCAAAGGCTTGAGGCACCCGGCTGGAGGAGGACAGGGTTCCTGCCTCAGAGAAAGATGGTGCAAACTTGTTCATGTGGGCTCAGAGCTACAGCTTCCCTGAATAGGAGGGCTCTGCTGAGAGTCCTCAGAGCCAGCTGTGCCCAGAGAGGAGGTGGGAGGTGGTTGGAGGAGGCATTTCAGGGCTGGGTGTGCTGGGGCTCTGGGGTGGAGAAGAGCATGACTGTCAAGGATGTACATGGTCCCTGAGGTTGCCATCCTCATCAAGGTGAGCATGCCACAAAGCAGAGCAGCAGAGTCCTGTGAAGCCAGTGGTAACAGGTCCTGGGTACAGTTCTCCCCATCTGGAAAAGCACAGGTAACCCCACAGGCCTCAGTGTGTGCTGGGGCAGGCCCACCCCAAGCCTCCCTTGTTCCACGATCTTGTGCACGGGTAACGATGGCTGTCTCACCATTGCACTGGGGCTTCTCTCTACATTCTCCAAAAAAAGTAGTTGGTTCTCTGTACCTGTCCTCAGCAGGGTTATCAAAAAGGAAATGTCTATCTTTCCTCACTAGACCCCGGTAGGATCTTCACCATTCCCCACTCCTACTCCTGCTCGCATGCACCAAGCACCTATCTGTTCTCAGGTTTCCATTTAGGTGTTCCTCACCCCAGATCCGGGGCAAGGTGGTTCAGGAGTATAATTCTTGCCTTCCATGCAGGAGACTAGAGTTTAATTCCCAGCCAATGCACCTCATGCACAGCCACAACCCATCTGGCAGCAGAGGCTTGTGGGTTGCTATGATGCTAAACAGGTTTCAGTTGAACTTCCAGACTAAGACAGACTAGGAAGAAAGGCCTGACAACCTACCTCTGAATATCAGCCAATGAAAACTCCATGGATCACAATAATCCAATCTACAGTGTTTTGTTCCATTGTGTATAGGTTTGTCATGAGTCAGAGGTTGACTGGACAGCAGTTAACAACAACAATGCCCCAGATCAAGACTCAATCCTAGAAGAATTTCAATTTTTCTGGGAGTCTTAGAAGATCCAAAAGTTAAGCTAGCTTGACAAAAACTCAACACAAATTAGCTTAAACAAAAAGGGAGTTTGTCAGCTCACCTAACTGGGAGTTCACGGCTGGCTGGATCTAGGGGCTCAAATGACATTGTTAGGGCCCCCTTACTCCCCATCTTCTGCTCTGTTTCCTTGTGGGTATTTGCATCATTATTTTTAATAGATGGAATTCCTACATCAGTCCAGGGAAGATGGCTATGGTGAGCTCTAGACTTACATGGTTCCCATTTGGCAACCCCACTAGAAAGATAACTTTTCCAATTTTTGATGATCCAATTGGCCTTGCTTGGAACATGTGCCCAGCCCTTAACCTATCACTGTGAGTAGGGAATGGGAAATTCAGCTGGCCAAGCCTAGGTCAAGTGTCCAGATTAGTGCCTGGTGTGGGGATGGAAAGGTTCTGGTTTCAGAAAATGGAGAATAGAGGGACTAGTGGTGGGGAATATTCAGCAGGCAAAGTGTTAACTACCACAGTTCACACAATGATATTTACGGTCTTGTGGCACCAGAGTAGGAGACAGATTTGGGAGCAATGTGCAAAGACCTGGAGTTATAAAACCCAAAGGGAAGAACATGCTCAGCATTTCTCAAGCTGAAAGAACTGAAGAAAAAATTCAAGCCTCGAGTTGCAATATTGAAGGATTCTATGGGCAAAAGCTTGAACGAGGCAGAAAGCATCAAAAGAAGATGGAAGAAATATACAAAGTCACTGTATCAAAAAGAGTTGGTTGGTGTTTAACCATTTTAGGAGGTAGTATATGATCAAGAATTGATGGTACTGAAGGAAGAAGTCCAAGCTGCACTGAAGGCATTGGTGAAAAACAAGGCTCCAGGAATTGATGGCATACCAATTGAGATGTTTCAACAAACGGATGAAGTGCTGGAGGTGCTCACTCACCTATGCCAAGAAATTTGGAAGACAGCTACCTGGCCAACTGACTAGAAGAAATTCATATTCATGCCCCAAAGAAACATGATTCAGCAGAATGCAGAAACTATCGAACAATATCATTAATATCACGTGCATGTAAAATTATGCTGAAGAAAATTAAAAAACTACAGGGAAGATAATTCATTGACAGGGAACTGCCAGAGATTCAAGCCAGATTCAGAAGAGGACATGGAATGAAGGATATCATTGCTGACATTGGATGGATCTTGGCTGAAATCAGAGAATACCAGAAAGATGTTTACCTGTGTTGTATTGATTATGAAAAAGGCATTCGACTCTGTGGATCATAACAAATTATGGACAACAATTGGGAAGAACAGAAATTTCAGACCACTTAACAGTGCTCACGTGGAACCTGTACATAGACCAAGAGGCAGTCGTTTGAACAGAACAAGGGAATACTGCATGATTTAAAATCAAGAAAGGTGTGTGTCGGGGTTATATTCTTTCACCACACTTATTCAATCTGTATGCTGAGCAAATAATCTGAGAAGCTGGACTATACGAAGAAGAGCGTGGCATCAGAATTGGAGGAAGACTCATTAACAACCTGCAATATGCAGATGATACCACCTTGCTTGCTGAAAGTGAAGAGGACTTGAAGCACTTACTAATGAAAATCAAAGACTACAGCCTTCAGTAGGGATTACACCTCAACATAGAGAAAACAAAAATCTTCACAACTAGACCAATAAGCAACATCATAATAAACAGAGAAAAGGTTGAAATTGTCAAGGATTTCATTTTACTTGGATCCACAATCAACGCCCATGGAAGCAATGGTCAAGATTTACATTGGGCAAATCTTCTGCAAAATACCCCTTTAAAATGTTAAAAAAAAAGATGTCACTTTGAGGGCTAAGGTACGCCTGACCCAAGCCATGGATTTTTAATTGCTTCATATGCATGCAAAAGCTGGGCAATGCATAAGGAAGTCTGAAGAAGAATTTATGCATTTGAATTATGGTGTTGGTGAAGAATATTGAATATACCATGGACTGCCAGAAGCACAAACAAATCTGTCTTGGAATAAGTACGGTCAGAATGCTCCTTAGAAGCGAGAATGGTGAGACTTTGTCTCATGTACTTTGGACATGTCATTAGGAAGGACCAGTCCCTGGAGAAGGACATCATGGTTGGTAAAGTAGAGGGTCAGCGAAAAAGAGGAAGACCCTCAACAAAATGGATTGACACAGTAGCTGCAACGATAGTCTCAAACAGCAACGACTGTGAGGATGGCACAGGACAGTGCAGTGTTTTTGTTCTGTTGTACATACGGTTGCCACGAGTCGGAACCTACTCAATGGCATGTAACACCACCGGTCCCTTCCAGTCTGCTCCACTAACACATCTGGCAGTTCCTGGCTTTTCATTGGGTTAAGAGACCTTAGAACTAGCCAACTGCCCAACTGTCTACCCTCTTCTCCAGCTCAGACAAGCCCCCACTTAGAGAGCACCGTTTGTTTTCTAGTCTCCTGCTATCCATCTTGGGGCCTTCTTTCCATCCTGCTCCTGTCTCTAACTGCAGCCTTCCTATCTCTGTGGCAGCCAGCTGGCTCTGCAGAACTCTTTCAAGACAGCATCCCCATTGTGCAATGAGGTCACCAGTGCCTGCTGAATCAGGCTGGGAGTGAACTCAAGCCAGACCCTGGCCTTAGGAGACAGGGCCTTCTCTATCTACTTGGGAGGGGAAGCACTTGAACTATATTTTCCTCACGTCATCTTTAGGAATTCCTCCCTCCACCTCCCACAAAATAAGCCCCAAATCTTGAACTATCCTTTCTGAGCAAATCTTCAGCCATTAGGTCAACACGATCTCACATGATCCAAGGTGGATGGGAATGGAAAGTCATCCAACTACACAGCTAATGCCTGAGTCTCCCTACAAAGTCCTAACAAGTGTCAGTCCTTCCTGAGTTGGACCACTTTTAGGAAGTGCTCACTATTAGGCAACTCTGACTGTTGGTATCTTCTGCTCTCATCTTTTCTCTTTCTCCATGGGCCCTGGGTACAACATCTAGCACGGGGATCCTTCACTTGAAAGATCTGGGAATCCTCAGTGCAGCTTCTTCAGGATAGTCTGAATGTTCGACACCTGATTATCTGTGTAGTAAATGCTGAGAAAGCGTTAGCTCCTGGCCACTGCACAGGCACCCTATCCACTTGCACTCAGGAACTGTGGAGGAGGAATGGGTGCAGGGCTCCATGGGAGACTATGGGAAGTTACACAAACACTCTTGACCCCTCTCCCAGTACTGGGACTCTTTCTGATGAGGTTGAGCTGCTGATTGCTTTAGCAGAGCTGTTTGTTTCAGGATAGCTGTGCCTACCACTCTCAGGACCCTACCTACAAAATGCCACTTCTGGGCCTCTACCTAGATAATGTCACTCCTGGTCCCTTACCTACAAAATGTAACTCATGGTCGCCTACCCACAGAATGTCACTCCTTGTCACTCCTGACACCTTACCTAAAGAATGTCACTCCTGGCCTCCTACTACAGAATGTCACTCCTGACACTTTACCTACAGAATGTCACTCCTGGTCCCTTTCTTACAGAATGTCAATTCTGAGCCCTTACCTACAGAATGTATTCCTGGGCCCCTACCTACAGAATGTCACAGTGAATGGCCTCTTGTAATTAGGTGTGAAAGCACAAGGTGGGAAGTTCATAGCAGGGCTTTCTGCACAGTGGGGGTAAAGTCACATGAGGTGCCCTGCCCCCTACCTTTTGCCGTGGGGAAGAGATTTGGGCTGAGGAAGATGAAAGAGGAAAATTACCTCTCAAATAGTGTCTCCAGCCTGGACAACCTTTATTCTACCATCTCCACTCTCTTTCTCAGCCTAGAAGACTTAGTTGGAAGCTCAGAAATTTCTTTTTTTTTTTTTTTTTCCTCTCTCTCTCTCTCTCTCTCCTGACTTTCCTTCCTGGGCCCATTTAGTCACCAACTAGTCCAGGAATAGACGTGGCAAGAGCCCCAAGGTCACTGCTAGGATGCTTCCTGAAGGCAAACCCTGTCCGTCCTCAAGGGGATTACATCCTCATAGGAGGAAAAGTCAATTATTTATAACTCTATGTTGCTGTGGTCAGGTAAACACAGACTCTTGGAAAGACACAGAGGGCAGTGTCAGAAACTGTGTAGGTGGGGCAAGTTGGAAAATAAGAAGGTTTGCTCCAGAAGTGCTACTTGGATAAGATGGGCTTTGGAGTGGTGAGTAATAAGCTAGATCTTGCCCACTTCTCCTTTTCCCGTTCTCTTCCTTGGCCAGAGCCCAGAAACCACCACATGTCTTATCTGGTGTTTATAACAAACTTCCTTCTGTTTTTGGCCAGTGCTCATTGTAACAGGGATATGACGTTGGCCAAGGTTAGCCTAGGAATTGAGGGCTTCTCTTGGATTTTCTGAAATTTCCAAGTTCCAAAGTAGAACTCTAGATCCCTTTCCCTGTTCTGTCAAAAAAAACCCACAGCAACACCTCCTGACTCCTTGTGCCCAGAGGCTGGGTCCCACGGCCTTCTGGAATAGTGACTACGGTGTAGATTTGCCTTGGGTGTCACCCCACAGTTGCTCCTTATTCTCTGGAGACAGCTGAGTGCCTGAGGAGATGATCAAATTTAGTCTAGCACCATGGATGAAGAGTTAATAGCAAATCATAATACCAAATACAAATAATACTTGTGGACTGGAGTACTAGTAAAAAACAAAAATCCAGGGGTCATCCTCCAAGCAGAAGATGTGACAGAGGGGCCATGTCACTGAGAATAGATCAGAAGCTGAGGAACCAATAGTTGATTCAGTCCCAATATTATCTTTAACTAACACATAATTTAGGTTATTATTATGAACCAATTGACAAGTATTTTGTAGTTATGTACTAGGCGCCAAGCACCTTAGCCACAAGAACTAAAGAAGTGTAAGACTTGATCCAGAATCAAGGAAACAGGGTTGGGATTCTGTCCTCAGTCTTAGTTTTCTCTCCCCTTCATCCAGCAGCTACCATGTCCATGTGTATGGGCCCCACACCTATTTTGCCAACTCCAGGTCTGTAATCTGAGCTCCAGAGACATACTCTAGCCACTGCCTACACATCTCCATTAGAATACATATTTGCACATCCCAAAACCTGGCATGTACAAACTCAGATTCATCCATCAGCCTTGCTCTTCCCTACCCCTCCCAAACCTGTCCCTCTTCCAATGTCTGACATCCTTCTGCCTACAACGATCTTCCATTCTCTTCTCCCTGTCAGTGTGCCACTGGTCTTCAAGATGACTCAGACATTATGTTTTCTATGTATGAAATGTCTGACTATAATAGCACACAGGATGGTTTGGCCGGGCCCTGTCCCCTGAACCCACATTCTTTAAGGTTCAGATAGAAGGCCACTTCCCATGTGAAGAAGTCTCTTCCAATCCCTCCCAGGCAGAAGGACTTCTCTCTCCTCTGGGCTCCCACAGCACTTAACCTGAACCTCTCTTACAGCCCTTTCTACATTCTCCCGCATTCCAAATACAAGTGTCTAATGTTTTTGTACCACTGAAATGTCCTCACTTCCCAATACTTTTAGTAATTTCACATCCACCAGAAACAATTCTGCCATTCTGAAATCACCATTTTTTTTTTTTTAAAGTACTAACTGGTGCCTCCTTGTGGCTTTCTCATCCAATAGGAATGGATCACACTTCCAGATTCCTTGTAGAGGCCACTTCAGCACCCAGTTAGCACACATAGAACTCTGAGTCTCTGTGTCTCTATGAAATGTATTGAAACACCTTACTTAATTGTGTGTGCACTTCCAAGCGATGAGAGAAGACAACATGGTACTTCACAATGAGGATAAGTTTGGAGTGAAATAGATGTGTATTTAATTTAGGATACACTTAGTAGCTGTGTGATCTTGGGCAAGTCACCTAAATTTTCTGAGCCTCAGTTTCCCCACTTATAAATGGGAAAGGGCAATGCCCCCTTCCAAAGTTCCACACTGGTACATGCTGCACCTTCTGCTTAATTCCTCCCCCATTCTGTACTGAGATCATTTCTCATTCTCCAGGCTTCAGCTTGGATGCCACATTCCTCAGGAAGCCCTCTGCCCCTCAAAGATGGGCGAATAGTTTCTTCTACGTGCTCACTTGTTACATTGCACTTGCTCATGTCATAGCACTTACCCCCTGAACTAGAATGGTCTTTTTCTTGCTCTTCCCCTTTCTCTCTGAGGAACTGGAAACTCCATGAGGACAGGGACCATCATTTGTTAACCATTACATCCCACTTTTGTCTTACCCGATTCACTTCTGATCCAAAGAAAGCTGGAAAAAGGTAAGCTACATCAGGTAAAGAATTCATAATTCTGGAATTCTGAAGAAAATGCCATCATCTCACCAAATGACTTTTTAACTGAGTGCATCGCAACAATTCAGCTCAAAACATTGCCGGCCCCGTCCTAACATTGTGTTGGGCACTGGGCAATGATCTGCTTTAGGGACAACAATCGAGTGATGTGTCTTCTGAACTGAGGTTAAAGCCCAATAGTTTCCAATTTCCTGAAATTTACAGCCTGTTTTGTATGTGTGAAACTACCCAAATCACCAAGAGAATGAGTTTTCTTAGAGGATCCTCATCAGTAATAGCAATTTCCACAGTTTGTTTGGCACTCATAGTTGTAAATATTTTATTTTAAAAACCCAGCCACATACAAATTTATCATAACAATCTAGGCACGTTATCATTAATAAAAAAACAATGATAATGATGATGCTATCTTCCATTTATTTTCAGATGATGTTGCTTCTATAATTTATTTGAGAATCATATATTTATTGTGTGTGGTGGTTAATAGAGTAGGTTCCAGGGTCAGATAGCCTGTGTTCCAACCCTATCTCTGTTACTTATTATCTATGTGATCTTGGGCAAGTTACTTCATCTTTCTGTGCCTTAGTTTCCTGGTCTATAAAAGGGCAATAATAGCATTTGTATTGTAGGGTTATTGTATGGATTAAATGAACAAATACATATAAGGGCTTATGGCAGTGCCTGATACCTGGTAAATATGATATAAATGTTAGCTATTATTATTTTCCAGGGATCAGTCAAACATAAGAAGAGTATTTGGACAAGATTACCTTTAAATTCCCTGCCAACCCTGAGGTTCTATGTCTCTGTATCATTCCAATCCTTCAGCATTCCTGTTCAGTTGGGGGGTGGGAGGGTGGGCAGCATTATCCACATTTTACAAACAGTGAAATTGAACCATAAAGAAGTGAAAGATTCAGTAAGTGAGAGGCAGTCTGAAACTAGAACTCAACCTTGTAGACGCGAATACTAGGACTGACTCTTGCCAGGAGGCTGTGCAGCTGTACATTGGAGAAAGGGTGTATGACATGCCTATGAGCCTTATGAGCAGTGACCCTCGATGGCTCCTTCTCTGCCAAGGCTCTTCATGAATGCTCAGCGAGATCACTCTGTCTTATTGCTGAGATAATTTTAGGCCAGGAATTCCCAGATATTTTTCTTACCAGTTTTCAAAAGACCATATTAAGGACCTGGATGGGGTGTCAGCTGGATATAGTTCCCTGTATCCCCTGTCTTTTTAAACACTCTCATTCCTGAGTTGTCCTGGGTATAGACACACCTCACCTGGCTGAGACCCTGACTCTGAAAGGTGTCTCTCTGCTGATCCAGGACCTTAAACCATTTGAAAACCCCACAACTGACCTTTCCTTAACTACTCCCCACATCCCATTCCACCCTTTATTTCTCTTGTAACTCTTAGGCAAAGAATCTGCAAAAGTTCCCCTCCTCTCCCTCTTCCTCCCCATTTCTCTCTCTTCCTATCTGGGCTGCCCAGAGGAAACAGTCTGTTCTCTTCAGGGGACATGGCTGTGTGGAGGCAGCCCCCAAGAGTTCACGGGTGTGGGTGTGCTCCTGGTCCTGAGACTGGACTGTTCAAGAGGATTCAGGATACTTTTCTCTTCTGTCCACTAGAGGGCTGCTTGTAGGGGGATGGAAAAAATGGGAGGCTTAAAAAAAAATAATGCTGCTGAAATTTCAGCAAGAGGGGAAAAGAGAGCGCGTGAGAGAGACAGCAAAGCAGTCCCAGGCTTCCTCCTCTCCTTCACGTCAGAGGCAGGAACTGACTGTGCTAGGGCTGTTGGCTTAACACGCAGAGACAGAGAAAGAGGGGCAGACACAGAGAGAGTGAGAGAAGAGGGGTCCTCCCTGACCCAAGGAATTACCACTAGTGGAGTAAAGCCACCTGACTTTTTGATCTTATTATGGTTACCTCTTCTTTCTCCTTCCACTCCTAGCCCTGACAGCTTGGGTTTCATTTCTTTGCTGGAGCCTCCTCTCTTCTCCTAGAAAAGGAGGACGGGAAGAGAAAGGAGAGAGGTGGTTTCTCTAGGTGAGCGCATCAGCTGGCTCCAGCCCCAACAGAAGAGAATTCTCTTCGCAGGAAGCTCCTCTCGCGCCCCTGCCGCCCACCCCCAACCCGGGTAAGTCCAGCGCACTTGCTCCTTGGATTTGCTCGCTAGCGTGATTTCAGCACCACGGAGAGCAATGAGACGCATTTCGGTTCCTGCGTGTCTGTGTGTTCCTGCAAGGCGTTTGGCACTAAGGTTACATCTATCTCTCTACTGCCAGTCGAGCAGGGTTCTGCGTAGGGGAAAGACAGGCGCAAAAGAAAACTATGCTTGTGGAATTGAAGGTGGATGTGGACTCTGGCCTTACGGGTCTGTGTGTGTGTGTGTGTGTGTGTGTGTGTGTGTGTGTGTGTGTGTATACTGTTGCATAAGACAGGTGAGGTCTGAGCTAAATTGCCAGAGGGTTCTGTGCTTCTCCTGTGCTTCTCCAATTCTCCGTGTAGGGCTGTTTTTTTTTTTTTTTTTGTATGTAGATAAGAGGGAGGATTTGGGGAATTAGTAGTGCACCTTCTTTAACTCTTTCCCAGCAAGCCATACGGGATTGGGAAAGTGTTGGACAGGAAGCCTGGGGGTTGGTAATGGAGATAGACTTAAAAGTTACGCTCCTCTGAGAGAGCTTGGAAGAGGTAGCTTTGATAATGTCAATTTCCTCAAGATTCTCTGGGTTCTTGCTGTGGAGAGAGCCCAATCTGACCTTTTACTTTCTCTCTTGGTGTGAATTTGTGGCAAGTGTGCAGGTGCAACAGGTGAGCAACAGGCTGGGGTGGTTTGGGGGCTGAGGTCCTTCTGACTTCATGATGGTAAGAAAGTGCCAGTAGGGGCTGGCATACGTGGATTATACCACATTTGCAAGGAGGCAGGAGGTGCCTCCACTTTCCTGTCATCCTTGCTTATGTGTGGTTTGGTTGGAAAGAGAACAAAGTCTTTTCTGCCCTGCTTTCTGGGGCATCTACCAGTGAAAGTCAGCCTAGGAGAAAGGTTTGACTCCACATGTCTAGAGAAGCAGACATGAGCCTAGACTGGTCCCTGAGTCATGAGGGCTTGAAGCAGTCCTATGTCGTCCTCGAGCACTGAGAGGCTCCACAAACAGGTGCTCATCACCACTTCGCACTTCACTGCTACTGCTTTTTGAAAGGTACTGCTTGATCTTCCCTGCTTCCTGCCTTGCTGAAGTATGTTCAATCACTTAACCCTCACCTGCCTTGATTTTGCCTTGGAGACGTTATTTGCCTACCTCTCTCCTGATCACATCTACCTGGGTGGGGCCGTCCGGCAAGTGATGTTGTGGACTTCTCTCAATCACCCTGTTCTCCGTGGAGCCAGCATCCCATGGGGGATTTTAAAGACATGGGGCTTCTCGTTAGAGTAAGCCTTGCCTTACCTTGGCACCAAACTATTTAAGGTTCTGGCCACTTTTTTCAAGTAGGTTGAGGCAGGGGAGAGTCAAGGGGGTCACTCTTTCCATTTCCCAACCAAGCCTACGGTTGAGACTCTCTGCTGTGCTTTTAATTCAGCACCCAGTGCCCCTCCTCCAAACTGAACAAAATACTCTCTGCCTGTGGTTGGGGAGCCTTCCAGATGAGAAACATAGTCTGCATAAAATGGTACTACTGTTTATTTTACTGTGCTTGGCATTGGATCCTTAAACCTCAGCATCTCCCTTGAATGGCAGGAAGTAGGGAGAGTGCAGCGAGGAGAAGAGCGAAGTTAGAGGTTGTAATGGTAGGAAAAACAGATTAAAATAGTCATATGCGGAGTGTCAGAAGCCAACATTGACTCAGTCACATTTCAATTCTCTCAGCTCTTCCTGTCCTTGATTTCCCCCACTTTGAACGAATGAGTGAATGGATTTCTGCATGACATGTCCCTGGAGGTTTTAAAAAAGTATATGCCCTTGCAGCAGACCCTGTTTAAAGCCACCGTTTATCACTGAAGTCACTGTACTTAGTGGTCATTACCTCATTAATGCCCTTAAATTCTCTCTGAAAGGAGTGTTCAGTGACATTATTGGGCCCATTTTATAAATGAAGAGACATGGGCATTTATAAGGCTAGGCTAGAGGGTAGCAAAACCAGGACTAGAACTTCTGGTCTACTAACATCTCATCACCTGTGAAATGCAGAAATACTCATGAGTAGAGAGCAGGGATGGATTGCTTCCCAGTGGACAGACTTGTAGCCAAAGTCTTTTAGTGAACTCAGTGTAGACCAATGGTCTCTACCTGCTAAAGAATGGGAATTGGCCAGGAATTCTCAAGGTGCTCCTGACCTTTAGTTTTCAGCCAAGAAGATGGCCAGGATCCAGGTGATAAGCTTTTTTGGGCTTACTGTGAAGAGATAATTCCAGGCTGATGGCCCCAGGCTGACCTGATGCTGTGCACCAGATTGCCGTACTTACCTTGCCCCTAGAAATCCCAGTTGAAGGCACCTTCCTGGGCACATTGCCATGGATGTCTTGGTTGTAGGGGTTTGAAGATTTTTTTTTTCCTATGAGCCTTCTCTGGGACCTCCTTCAATGAGTCCTCTGTGGCTCTGAATGTGGGAAGGATAGCTGAGGAGCAGGAGAAGGGCTTGGCTCTGAGCACCTACAGAAACCCTAGGAGAGGATAGGACTGAACACAAACCTCACCCCATAGGCAAAACCTCCTTTCCCCTGGTAGCTATGCCCGTCACACCTGGCCAGCATTCTGGAGAGAAAGCCATGGTGTTCCCAGAGCCAGCCTTCTTTCACTCAGCAGAGTGGGTTGCTGAGCTGCTTCTGAGATCTGGGGATATGAGAAATTGTGGGGAAAAGTGGAGGGAAGAAGAAGGTTGGCGTCCTGCCTTATTCCCTGCAGCCATATGCTGCCGTCTTTTACCTGGAGAGGGCTACCGTTACCTTTTTTTTTTTTTAATTGAGGTATAATTTGCATATAATTAAATGCACTGATCTTAAGTATTCAGATTAGTGCGTTTTTAGTATTGTGTATATCCATCTAACTATCCTAAACAAAATATACAATGTTCCCTTCTGCATCTTTCCAATCCATCTTCTCCTCCCCTAACCCCATCGTTTTTTGTTTTCTGTCACCATAGCTTCTACTGCTACAGTTTGCACTTAATAGATGTGTCATGTAGACCCTAGACTTTTAAGAGAATATATCTAATTTCTAAGTCTACTGGATGAGTGGCAGAGATGGTGGGGGAGAGATACATTCTGCTCCCCAGTTTATGGTCTTGATGTTGAAAACCCAAGTGGCTATTTCAATCTTGTGTGTGGAGACCAATAAACAAGTTCAAACAGGAACCACAGAAGCCCCTGTAGGCACCTACTTCTGAGTAGCGTGAGCTACTTGATGGTAGAGTGCATGGAGATGATGCTAAAGTTTCTATAAAAACTTGAAATTTAGCATTCAGGTGGCTGGTCATGAGTCACTCCATCTGGGCTCTGGGAGGGTAAGCCGAGGAAGGAGCACCCGTGTGAGCTTATTAGGGAAAAAGAGAGGAGTGTTCACCGTGATAGTGCTTATGCCAATTCAGCTTCATCCACAAAGGTCATGGCTGAAGAGGTTGCTGATACTCTTTATTTAAGGGTGGGTTTAGAACCAGAAGCCACTTTGTAGAGACCCATGTACCAGCATAGCTCTATCTAGGGATGTGTCCATTCACCCTACTCCCATCCCTGGGTTGTGGGCCAGGGTAAAGAGTATTCTCTTCTATTTTGTCTTTAAGAAGCTGTGGAGGTATCAGAAGATTTTGGTAACTTTGTGGGAAAATATATGTGTGTGTGTGTTTGTATATACACACACACAGTCAGACCTCACATCATGGTGAGGTTTCCCTGATGTTTAGGGAGACATTTGTGCAGAAATGAAAAAATTGATCGATCTCCACAAAGCCAATTCCTGTAGATGACTTGGGAGAAGTGAAGAGACACAGCTTACCTCATCTTGATTATGGGATGTGCAAATAATGAAGACATTCGCTGCCTGACTGGAATTTCATCCTCTTAAGAGCAAGGCCAGTGGGGAAGAGGGAATTGTGTTTTAAAAGCTATGTTAAACTGTATATGAGAATCACAGCATCTTTACCTTAGAACACGACTTTGGACTAGAACTGTATTCATGCATTTTGAACACAGTAAGTAACTGATATGTCAGTTGGTAAAAGAAATTTGAGCAGCCTTACCCTCTTCTCTTCTCTTCCTTTAATTCTGGCCAGTTTCCTCTGTTTTACTCTTCAACAAAGTGGGAAAGGAAGATTTTCTGGTTATGGCACTCACTTGAGCTGAAATCGTCCCCTTTTCCTATGAAGACCAAGCAGGTGGCTTCCTGGAGGCAAATAGAGGGTGATTTATGTGGTTGATGAGCTTCCCACCCCATCAAAAATGAGTTGGATCTTTCTTCTGTACTTAGGCCCCATTGAAGTGCCCAATCTTGTCCCAGAGAGGTGCAAGCAGCCAGGGAGAGGTGTAGTTCTCATCCTTGGTGGCACATCCCTGGGTATTTCCTGGCTTATGTCTCCATAATGAGGAAAGGTGTTCTGGGGTCAAGTGTAAATGAGCAAACAAACTCATTACAAAGTTTTCTGAAGGAGCCCAGCCCTGATCTACTAGAGAACCCTGTCCTTAGAGCAGAAGCTCATCCCCATTGACCCCTATTATAACACCTCGTGCTCTGGCTGTGGATGACTCAGCAAAAGATTATTATCAGGACCCAGGAGGAATTTGTGGTTCTTTTAATCTGAATGTGTCCTTGTCATACTATATAGTATGAAAGACAGAGGGGAAAAGGTTAGAATATTGATCCCAGAACTGTATCAACCCAGGATGGCTTAGCAACATCTCTATTTGTCTAGTACTCCCCAAGGACTGAAGATCTGTGCTGGTGGTTTTTTATCCTAGTCCACCTAAAAATTCACATTGCTGGGCCCTGGTAGCTTGTAGCTTGGATCTTTCTATTGCTAATGATAATACCAGCCAAACTTTACAGAGTGCCTACAATGTACTTTAGTCAAGTACTTAGCACAGAGAACACCCTTAGTAAATATTCACTGTTATTACTATTTTTTTTATTGTGGTAAAAATATACACAAGAAAACATACCAATTCAACAAATTCTGCATGTATAATTTAGTGACATTGATTACATTCTTCAAGCTGTGCAACCATTCTCTCTCTCCTTTCCCAAATTATTCCACCACCATTAATTAGCATAAACTCAATACCCCCTAAGCAAAAACTTCCCCTTTTCCCCTTCCTCCCACCCTTGGTAACCACACTAATAATTTTTGGTTTCTATATATTTGTTTATTTCATATAAGTGAGATCATACAGTATTTGTCCGTTTGCAACTGACTTCCTTCGCTCTGCATAATATTTTCAAGGTTCATTCATGTTGTGGCATACAATGGAACTTCATTTCTCTTTATGACTGAGTAGTATTCCATCGTGTGTATATACCACATTTTGTTTATCCATTCATCTCTTCATGGACATTTCGGTTGTTTGCACCTTCTGGCTATTGTGAATAGTGCTGCAATGAATGTTATTACTATTAATGAGCACTTTAAATACTTTATATCATTTAGTGGCTTACAAACATTATGACTTATACCGTTACCCTCATTTTACAGATAAGGAAATTGAGACATAGTGATAGTAAGTGATTTGCTCAACTTTTTACAGCTAAGAAGTGGTAGAGCAGGGACTCAAACCCAGGTTCAAAGCCCGTGTCATTGACTACTTGCTTACTGTCTGAGTTATCTAATGCTGCTATAACAGAAATACGCAAGTGGATGCCTTTAACAAACAGAAGTTTATTCTCTCACAGTCTAGTAGGCTAGAAGTCCCAATTCAGGACACCAGCTCCAGGGGAAGGCTTTCTCTTTCTGTTGGCTCTGGAGGAAGGTCCTTGTCATCAATCTTCCTCTGGTCTAAGAGCTTCTCTGCGCAGGAACCCCAGGTCCAAAGAATGCACTCTGCTCCCAGCGAAGCTTTCTTGGTGGTATGAGGTCCCCCTGTCTCTCTGCTCACTTTTCTCTTATAGATCTCAAAAGAGATTGGCTTAAGACAAAACCTAACCTTGTAGATTGAGTCCTGCCCCATTAACATAACTGCCTGTAATCCTGCCTCATTAACATCATAGAGGTAGGATTTATAACATATAAGAAAATCACATCAGATGACAAAATGGTGGACAATCATATCATAATGCTGGGTATCATGGCCTAGCCAAGTTGACACATGTTTTGGGGGGACACAACTCCAACCATAACATTTATATTGCTTTTATCAATGTTTGGCAGTTAAGGAGGGCTCCCCCGTGATTCATTTCAAGCATCTTTACAGGATTTTTACGTCTTGGATCATTGCTAATCTGTATATGTGAAAACATCTTGCCTCTTTGCCTAGATTCGACAAGGGCTGGGAAGCACAGCACAGCGCCTGGTACACAGTAGGGCCCAATAAAGGCTTTCTGATTTGCTGTTGGTTCTGCTCAACCTAAATACAAGAGTTCCCACCCTTGTTTCCCTCTTTCCATAATAATAAAAACATTTATTATTTATGGAGTGTTCACTGTGTGCCAGGCACTATACCAAGCTCTGCAATATAGTATCCCACATGATCTCACAAAAATAGGTAAAAGTAGCTCACATATTATTGGCCATTGCTGTGTGAAAGGCGCTGTGCTAGGTGTTTTACATACTTTCTCTTACTTAATCCTCACAACTTAGAAGGAGGCTTGGCAAGGACAACCTCCTCTTCAGCTGAGTGAGAAAGGGAGACCCTGGTCAAGGCACTTAATTAAGTTGAAATAGTCCCCATGAGGATCGTAGAGGAGAGAACACACTGATAAGGAAAACAAGGTTCCTGAGAGGCTCAGAGAGGTTCAGTAGTTTTCCCAAGGTCACACAGCTAGAAAGTGGCAGGGCTGGCTTTGAACCCAATCTGTCTGATACAGAGCCCAAGCTCTTTCACTGCTCTCTGCTGGCTTGTGTCTTGGCCACACCCTTCCTGCCTGGGCAACACATACACAGAACACATGGGACTAAGATAACAAGAAGCAAGACCTAGAGCGGCTGACTTGGAATGGATTAAAGACTTAGGGTTGGACAAATAGTCAGAATTTGACAACTACTATCTTAACGTTTATGTAGTTTCCTGGAGGGTTTTTTTTTTTTTTAAATGATTTTATAAGTATATTTCTAAGTTATTTCATGGTGTTTATCGTTATTTTAAATGGATTTTCTCCATCAAATTAATATGTCATCATTTACTATTACCTTATAATACCATGTTTAGGCAATTTCAGTTTTCTGCTGCTAAAATAACTCTGCTCTGATCATCTTTATAGATTTATACTTTCGAGTTCACTCCTGTGATACATTTTGCAGTTTTTTAAGAATTAGATCACTTGGTATATTAACATATTTAAGGCAAGTGATCTAAGTGGCCAGTGGCCAACTCTGGAAGAGTTGTACCAGTATATAATACTGTCATCAGCCTTCCTATTTCCCTGAAACATTATCATCATTGGGTTTTATTAACTTTTCTTTATGTTTTTTTTCAAATCGTTTCACAGACGAATGGCATCTCATGCTTTTTATTTGTGTGGCTTTAATTCTAGTAGGATGATTGATCATTTTTCCTTGTGTTAATTTACCAAAACTAATTCTTCTTGTTTAAAGTCTTCTCTGGCCATAGAATGTAAATTAGAATTAGGTTCAGTTGTAAAAGACAAAAATTAAAAATCCAAAGAATTATAAAAAAAAAGAAGCAAGACCTAGAGGTTTGCTGCCAGCAAACTTTGGTTTCAAATTCCTGCTCCACCCTTTACTGACCTTGTGATGGGAGCAGACATGGGCTCCCTGGCCTGGTGCTGCCCACAGCCTGTCTTAATCTGAGGTTCTTTGGCAGCAGCCTCCCCACCTCACCCCTCGAAAAAGCCCACAGAGATCATCACGTCTTCCTTGCTGTTGCTAGCTGCTGTGGAGTAGGCCCCCGATCATGGCGACCTCATGCATAATGGTATCAGACGGTTGTGATCCGTAGGGTTTTTACTGGCTGAATTTTGGAAGTAGATCTTCAGGCCTTTCTTACTAATCCATCTCAGTCTGGAAGCTTTGCTGAAACCCGTTCAACGTCCTAGCAACCTACAAACCTCCACTGACAGACAGGGGGTGACTGCCCATGAGGTGCATTGGCTGGGAATCGAACCCATGTCTCCCGCATGGAAAGCAAGAATTCTACCACTGAACCACCAATGCATCCATGTCTTCTTCAGGGGGTTCTTGTGAGAATTAAATGAGGCACAAGTTCAAAGTGCCTAGGACAGTGCCCGGCCAGGAACATGTCCTCTATGAGTGATTGTTGATCCTGGATGGACCTGTATCCCTTGGTATTTACTATGGCCTGGGGACTAGGCGCAGCCTGGGGTACTTGCATTTTAACAAGCAAACAATTATCTGGGCTGACCTGGATTTTATATTCTCCTTAGGCGCTAATGGGCTGGGCTGGCCCTTGTTTTACATCACCTTAATTTTAGGAGCATGTGTTTGGCTAGTTTTCCTTCTACTCCTTTAGCACCCAAAGACTGACAGGCTGATATTTAAAAATATCTGAAAGATGCCTCTTGCCAATTAATTACTTAGAAATTGTACCAGACTGAAATTAATTTGAGCCTTAAGGAGACACCGGGTTTTTGAGCCCAATGCCACACTCGACTGGGGACTATGAACATTTGGATTCCTTTTCTCTCACCTTCCCCTCCCTCCAGGTTCGTCTGCTATTCTGAGTTTTATTTATGAAACATTTTTCCTTCCTTTATAATTATGTTTTCCATAAGAAGAACATCTAACAGCCATCTCCCGGCTGGGCTAGAGTAATTGTTAGAATTTTTTGATGGTGTGCAATTTCGAAGACTTGAGTTTATATAGATTACCTTGAATTTATCTCCGCACGTACATCAGGGGAAAGCTGCTGCATGCCTCAGGAAGTATTGCAAACCCCGTAGCCACTGAGTGTTGGCATTTGTGTGGATGGTCTGTTTATCTAAATGGATTTCTGTAAAACATATACTGTAATAAGTCAGGTTTTGCCAGCCTATCCTGTTTAAGTGCCTCCTGATGTCTCCTGTGAGCACGGCAATACCAAGGTCAGCAGTGGCGCCAGGGCCAAGGGACAGGGGTGGAGAGGAAATCAGGTGACAGCCCTGTGCTCCCTCCGTGCTCTTCCCACAGCCTGGCCAGCTGTGAGCAGAGGTGAGAGGGCACACAGAGAAGAGGAGTGGGCAGCACCAGGCCAGGGAGCCCATGTCTGCTCCAGTGTGGGAAGGCAAGGGTGGCTGGCTGGGCAGAAGGGACAGGGTCCTGAATACCAAAGAGGGCCCCATAAACGGTGATGTTGAAGAGGGCAGAGGCCAAGTTGGGCTATGAAAGGGCAGTCTCCTCACAGCAACTCATCTGGGTCACGGATAGATGGAACTCACAAACCCAGCCATAAAGCCTCCCATTCAAAGCTGTATATATTTATAGAGATATAAATGAAGTTTAATGCTGGTGAAACTCACTATCAAAGCAAAAGACTCAATCTGTATCTATACTTCAGGTGTAGATCAATTGGAGGCTTTGTGCCTTTCTCCCACCGAGAGCAGCGATGTGCCCGCGTGCCCCCACACACGCAAGCCGCCCAGCTGCACAGGCTTGGCACTAGCCCCACGGGGGTGGGAGAGGCAGAAGGTCTTCCGAGCATCTGCAAGTGAGGCATCCAGCAATGATGCGCTCCTCTTATCTCTGAGGGCTGTTTAAAAGCAGCAAGGAGAAAGAGAAAAAGGAAAAGGCACTGCCAAAATCAAGCGGCTTCAAACACTCAGGAGTCTGGCTTTAAAGAAAACAGTTTGGGGAAGGTTGGCTTTTCGTCTGCCTCGGAAGCTGCTAGGGTTCTGCTCCTCAGAGATCCAGATGGGATATCGGCAAATGCAATGCAAAGCCTAGGTGGACCGGACCCCAGCCTACGCGTCTGCTCTCACTGGCTTCCCCCTACTGCCCATGCTGGGCAGGCAAGAAATACCCAGCGAAACCTTTGCAAACCAGGGTTTGAATCCCGGCTCTGCCACTTTCTGGGTGGTGCAGTTCACATGCTTGGCTGCTAACCAAAAGGTTGGAGGTCTGAGTCCATCTAGAGGTGCCATGGAAGAAAGGCCTGGCAATCTACTACTGAAAGAGCAGCCATTGAAAACCCTGTGGAGCACAGTTCTACTCTGCACACATGGTGTTGCCATGAATCAGAACTGACTCAACAGCAACTGGTTTTACTGCCCGTGCTGGGCACTCAAGAAATACTTGGTGAAACCCTGCTGTACAAGAGTTTGCATCCTGGCTTTGCCCATTACTAGTTGTGTGGCCTTGAACAGGTCACTTAACTTCTCTGAGCCTCAATTTCCCTGTAGTTCCAACATTTCAGAATTGCTGACTGGGTTAAATGAGATGTCAGTTTCTACATGAAAGCTCCTAATACCTCTCAGCACACAGAGAGTCGTTAAGCAATAGAGTTCTCCCTTGATGGAAATATCTATGGCAGAAGGGGTGTATGTTGGGAGTGGAGGTCAGGGATCAAATGGCTGCCTTTGATATATAGTCCCCAAAGCCTGGAGGGGTCTCTGTGTGGCCTGAGACTGACTGCAGAAGCAAGTGCATTCGGGAGACAAGCAGTGGACTTGAACCTTACCCTCTTCATATCTTGGCGCCAGCTCTCGAAGGAACTGCAAAGTCATCTGGGCCAGAACTGAGCAGCAGCAGCTCAAGGGAAGGCTGGCTAACAAAATAACATAGCTCTTATCTCCATGGAATTGCCCTGGGGTATGGGGGCATGTCTGCACCATCCTAACTGGCTCCCTGGGACGATCAGAGGTAGCAAGTCAATCCACCTAAGGCAGTGTCCCTGGGCATATGTCTTTGGGTAACTAGGGATGGCCTTCTAGACTTGACCCTCCAGAGGTCAGCAAATCATGTCAGAGGCATGGGTTTCATTCCTGGGTCACCCTCTGCCCTAAGGAAGGGCCACGTGGAATGTTCTGGAAGAGAGGATGGTATGCTGCTGATCTGGACCCGATAGGTACTAAGTGGGGGGGTCGGGAAGGGACACCACTATCATCAGTCAATCTCTTATTAAAAATGGTCTGAGGCATAGCACAAGAGTTATTAAAATGCAAAGTAAGAGTGTGCCATCCCCTCCCCCACCCCGCCCCTTTTTTCATTTGTATTTATCAGCTTCATTTAGTGAGAGTGAAAGGCTCAGGCAGCCATCCTTGGAGACTGGATTCTCTCTGGTGCTGAAGGGAGGGAAAGGTAATAAAGCCACCAGAGCAGGCCTGCTGTGGCTTCCCTGGCACATCTCCACTCCCAACCAACAGGGGTCTTGCCCAGTGTCCCGGCTGCACCTCTTCTTTGTGGCTGGAGGCTGAAGAGACCAGTGAGCAACGCAGACCTCTCCCCGCACACTTCATTCTGTCGCTTTCACGCTCTGGCGGCTGTGTCCTGTGGGCCTCTGGCAACCACATTTGACAGAGGGGCCAAGAGATTTCACCTGACATTGGGATGTTGGGAAACCTGTGAAGGAGACAGGGCTCCTGCTCCCTGAAACGCTTTGCCCTTTCCTTTTTAAGCTCTTTAGGCCAAATGTTGCTAAAGGGATTATTCACCAGTGGTTAAAGGCTGCTAGAAAAGGAAAAGAGCTACCATTTCTGAAGTTCTGTATCTCACTTCAGAGCCAAGCTCAGCAACCCCCTGACCAGACCCTGCCAGTGATGAGATAGGAACTGTGGGGAGTGACTACCTGAGAGCTGCATTAAACCCTCTAGAAACGTCTGGCCTCTGCCCCTTTAACCCGAGCCAGCTTCAAGGATCTTTAGAATCTTCTATGTTCATAAATCACCAGATGGATCCAAAAAATAGCTCATCTGTTTTTCACTAACGTAACAGTAGCAAACACCAACACGATAAAAACTATTGCTAGGCAATGATCTAAGTACTTCACACATAAGAAACTAATTTAAGCTATACAACCAGCATTGGAGGGAGGTGCTATTATGATCCCCATTTTACAGATGAGAAAACTAAGGCACAGAGAGATTACATAAATTGTCTGAAGACATACAGTAAATGGCAGAGGCAGGATTTGAACCCAGGGACTCTATGCAGTTAAATACTAATCTGCCTCTGAGCGTCGCTCAGAAACTTTCCAGGTTCCGCATTGCCAGAGTGTGACGCCAAACACTGCAGAATCATATCCTCATAAGCTTGGTTTGAATCACAAAGGTTGGTATAAAAATGAGACCATGGCAGTCATAATGTCACTCAGAGGCTCAGTGCTGTCACTTTTCCCCTCTCTCTCCTTAAGGGAATCATTCCTATTTTTTTTCAACAAAGCCTCACCTAAACTCTTTTAGGATGAGAAAAGAATCCAGTTGTAAAGAGAGTTTTCTTAAATGCGCATGCCTTCGTCCAGTCTGACAAGGTAGTGTCAATTTCTCACCTATCCACATTCGCTTTGTGGCTTACCCACTTTGAGGATTATCTGGGCCACAGCTGTAACTACCACTCAACTTGTGGGCCACTTCTTTTAACTCTCATCTGCCATCAGGCAAAATGAAATTCCTGTAATGGATTCTCAAATGATTGGTCCAGCTGGGCAGGAGTATGGAAGGCAGATGCAGTGTAGCCCAACTTGTTCCTGTTGAGGTTTCTTGTACAGCTATGAGTCTATAAATTGAAAACCAGCAGCAGCCAGGACCAGGGGAAGATCAAAGGGGAGGCAGGTAGTGTTGGCTGGGGGAGAGGGCAGCACAATGACAGGCGAGCATATTCCTGCTCTGTAATCAGAGATGGAGCGAAAGGAGTGGGTGGGCTGTTCAGCGCTTGGAGCCACCCACAATGTGCCAGACACAACAGCAAACCAGCCAGGAGGTAGGCTTATCCCAGAATAGAAGCACGAGGGCAGGCAAGGCCTGAGTACCCACTGCAGGCTTGCTTAGAGGCTAGTGTTTTGTTCTTGCATCATGCTGAGTGGGGCCATTTGGGGAAGGTGACTCTTTGTCCTGGGTGAGGTGACAGCAAGGAGGACAGAGTGAGGGGGAAAGAACATGTGGATGGACCAGAGGTTGCATTCTGCCTCTCCTAGTAGTGCTCCCTTGGTGAAGTCAGTTAGCCTCTCTGAGCCTCCTTTTCCTAAATGAGGGAAGCCCTATGTCTTAGTTATTTAGTGCTGCTGTAACAGAAATACCACAAGTGGATGGCTTCAACAAACAGAAGTTTATTCTCTCACAGTCTAGTAGGCTAGAAGTCCAAATTCAAGGCATTAGCTCCAGGGAAGGCTTTCTCTCTCAGTCGGCTCTGGAGGAAGGTCCTTGTCATCAAACTTCCTCTGGACTAGAAGCTTCTCAGCACAGGGACCCTAGGTCCAAAGGACAGGCTATTCTCCTGGCTCTTGTATCTTGGTAGTATGAGGTCCCTCTGCCTCTTTGCTCACTTTTGTCTTTCATATTTCAAAAGAGATTGGCTCAAGACACAATCCAATCCTATAGAATAGTCCTGCCTCATTAACATAATTGCTGCTAGTCCCGTCTCATCAACATCATAGTTATAGGATTTACAACACATAGGAACTTCACATCAGATGACAAAATGGTGGACAATCACACAATACTGGGAATCATGGCCTAGCCAAATTAATACATATATTTTTGGGGGACACAAGTCAATCCACGATACCCTAAATGAGATGGATCAATGAGATAATTTACACAATAGCCAGAACAATGGAGTCAATCATGGTGAAGATGACACTGTATCAGGCACTATTTTGTTCTGAATATATATATATATATACACCAATGCCATCAAGTTGATTCTGACTCATAGCCACCCTATGGACAGAGTAGAACTGCCCCATAGAGTTTCCAAGGCTGAAATCTTTACAAGAAAAGGAGCCCTGGTGGCACAGTGATTAAATGCTTGGCTGCTAACTGAAAGGTTGGCAGTTTGAACCCACCAGCTGCTCCTCGGGAGAAAGATGTGGCAGTCTGCTTTTGTAAAGATTACAGCCTTGGAAACCCTGTGGGGCAGTTCTGCTCTGTCCTATAGGGTTGCTATGAGTTGGAACTGATTGGACAGCAATGGGTTTGGTTTTGGACAGGGTAATCTTTACAGAAGCAGACTGTCACATATAGTATGTCTGTGTATGTATGTATATGTGTATATATATATATATATATATACATATTTGAGAACAAAACATTGCCTGCTGTATATATATATATATATATAGAGAGAGAGAGAGAGAGAGAGAGAGAGACCTGGTGGCACAGTGGTTAAGAGCTCAGCTGCTAACCAAAAGGTTGGCAGTTGGAATCCACCAGCCACTCCTTGGAAACCCTATGGGGCAGTTCTACTCTGTCCTATAGGGTCACTATGAGTCAGAATCAACTCAATGGCAATGGGTTAAGTTTTAGGTTTTATATATATATATATATATTTATGTTTCCTGGCACTTAATAGAACTTGATATATGTTGACTCCCTCCCCTGAGTAAGTAACATTAATAATTTCTTAAATTTTTGTTGTGCTTCATACTTCTCATAGAAGTACTACATATACCATTTTTGATTTGCACAACCATTTTTGAAGGTAGGCAAAATGACTGATACTAATTACAAGCAGTCCCTTGATTACGCATGAGTTCTGTTCCTAAGTCTGTCTTTAAGTCGAATTTGTACGTAAGTCAGAACAGTCAGGTACGGTTCGTATCTAACATCAGTTAGTCAAATGTTTGTCCTAGTTTATAGTATATAGTGTACCATTGTATGCATGAAAAACATTAAAGAAACACTTCCAGATATACTAAAACGTCTTTAACATAATGATATAGTAATAATAATGATAATGTTTCGATGCACATCACAAAGTAGTGCCAGTTTGTTATTACGAACCATTGCATGTACCTTTAATTTTTAATATAATACACTTTATGGAAGTCGGTTCTTAACTACAGGTTTTATGTAAGTCGGACACTCATAACCTGGGGACTGCCTGTACTCCCATTTTACAGATGGGAGAATTACTGTATAATTTCAGTGACTCGGCCAAGATGGCACAAGTGGTAAGTGACAGAATTGAGATCACAACCAGACTCCTTTTGCACCTTTCAGTTTTTTCATCTGTAGCTGCCTCTGTTGTTCTGTGATTGGGCTGGTGATAGAAATCACGAAGGTCAAGAAGACCCAACTGCCCAGATACCAAAGGACAGAATCAGCTCCTATGGGCTCTGCAGCATCTCTGGGGATGCTGGGCAGGGTTTGAGTATCCTTTACAGGCCTTTCCACCAGGCCTCTCACGTCCTCTCATTTCTGCAATGAGGTAGTTCCCTCAGTAGATTAGAGCTGAGTGCCATAGAGGCCAAGTTTCCAGGGGTCAGATAGCCTTGGCTTTTCTATTTCCCCCTGTTGGCCATCTTGGGAACCTGAGTCACCCATCCCAGGCACTACGCAAGAAATAGCTCCTACCTCATTTCACCACTCGCCAAAGGACATAAAGCCTGTATCCAACAGGTTAATAGCTTCAAATGTTACTCTTCAGAGAAGTCCCACCCTAGTAATCTTACCTAAAATAACTCTCTATGCCACTCAGCCACTTTATTTTTGTTCATTGCATTTATCACCAGTTGACATAGTATATATTTATTGGATTTCCTTATTGTCTGTCTCCTCCCACTCGCATGTAAACTATGAGAACAGGGACTTTACTGAAAGTCTTATTCACGGTTGCATTCATTGCCTGGAATACTGTCAGTGTTCAGTAAATACTGGTTGAGTCAATAATTGAATGAGTTTTTATCCAGTATTCTCTATTTCAACAAGCTGTTACAAAAGACCTACTCTGAGCCAGGCATTTTGTTACTGGCTGGCTGTGGAGTTGAGTGAGATGTAGCTCTCTGTCTTTGAGGATCTCCCAGTCTGGTGGGGGTGAATGGGAAGCCACAAAGAGAGGTAACTACCCTACAGTACAATGAAATACTAAGGCCTAGGAACCAACTGCATGGGAGAAAAGGGACCTGGGGAGAAGTGACTCGCTCTGCTTGAGCTCCACAGAGGAGATGTCACACAAGTTGTGTGTTAAGGGAACCACAGAGGTTTGCAAAACAGAGAAAAGGGGAATTCTTGGTAGAAGGAACAGCATGTGCAAAGGCTCAGAGTCATATAAAAGGCATGTCTGAAGGTAACAGAAATGTGATGTGGCTGGAGTATAGGAGCATTGAGTCATGGTGAAGGGAGGGAAAGGTGGCAGGAGAAGATACTGAAGAAGGAGATTGGGGTCTGGGCCTTTCTCTCAGGATACCCACAAGGAGAATTGCCAACTGCTTGAGGTTGTTTTAGGTATGCTACATTGTAGGGAACCCTGGTGGTGCAGTGGTTAAGTGCTATGGCTGCTAACCAAAAGGTCAGCAGTTTGAATCCCCAGGCACTCCTTGGAATCTCTATGGGGCAGTTCTGCTCTGTCTTATAAGGTCACTATGAGTCAGAATCAACTTGACGACAACAGGTTTTTTCTTTTTTTGGTTACGTTGTAGGATGCAACGTATGTTAAGCTATGTATGTTGCCTCTTTCATCAGAGAATTAAAGGCAGAGCTCAGCCAAATTGTATTCCCTGTTGAGATATTCTTTTATATTAACCACATCTTTTACTGCAGGATCTCCAAGCTAGAGAGTGAAGTTGGGGACTTGGAAATGGGTGGATGGGACCTACAGAATCTTTAGAGCCCTCATCTCCCATGGAACTTTGGGGGACACTGTTCTTTTCTCATTTTGAAATATGAGGTCAGTTTCTCAGCTATCCATGCTGCTTTCCCTATTTCCTTCTATAAAAACAACACCACTCTCATTGGTAATATAGAGGTTAAAGGTGGGATTGTTTCATGAGAATGAGGAATAGAGAAAGAAAGGGGAAAAAAAGTCCTGAAACCAGACATCTGAATGCTCATTCTGCTCCTGTTGAATGCAGCTTATTTAAGAAAATTGTCCTTTCTGTTTATCCAACTCCTCTTCTGGAAAGAGGATGTGGCGTGGAGGCTCCCATGCCAGGGGCTCCACTCGGGGAAAGTGCTTCCCTATTGATTTGTGTGTCAGCAATTCAGATGGGGATATTTATACTGCGGCTGAGCACCTAATAAAAATTTAAATTATCGTTTTAAAAAAACTGGAAGGAAGGGAGGAAAAAACACATCAAGGAACAATCTCCTAAGGAGAGTAAAAAAGCAGCCACACACACAATGTGAATGCCTTACGAAGGGTGCTGGGAGACAAGAATTGAGAGGTTGGCCAAGATGTCCCTCGGGCCCTTGCACTGCTCCTTTTGAATGTCTTTTCCTCCAACCCAAATACCTCCCCCAGGCTCTGCAGCTCTGAGTTCCGACCCTGGCTTCATCACTTATCAGTTGTGGGGCTTGGGTAAGTAACAGACATGTTCTCTGAGCCCTCCTGTTCTATAAATAGGAGGAAACAATGGTGCCTCAAAGAGGCATTGTGATCGCCAAATGGTATCATTTATGCAAAGCTCCTAGAGCAGAGCTTGGCACATAGTAGGTGCTCAACAAATATTTATTTCCTAGCTCTCTTTCCCCTTCGCATGCTCCCATATTCCTGTCTGTCCTCAAAAGCCATACCCTAGTCTATTAAAATCTGATCGCAGCCAGCTGCTGTCTCTCTTAAAAGGCTCTGTGCTACTAAATCACACCTATGTATAAATGATTGATAATGAATTAATGGGTTAGGTGGTGGCACTTACGGAAAGCAGAAGGAAAGAAATAAAGGAAGCTTTAATGGCAGAATGTCAGAAACCAGTCAAGGGATATTTTGGGCAATGGAGCTTCTACAGAAGTCCCTGGGTGGTGCAAACGGTTAACATGCTCTGCTGCTAACCGAAAGTTTGGAGGTTCCAGTCCACCCAGAGGCACCTCAGAAGAAAGGCGTGGTGATCTACTTCCGAAAAATCAGTCATTGAAAACCCTATGGCGTATAGTTTTACTCTGACACCCATGGGGTCTCCATGAGTTGATGTCGACTCAATGGCAACTGGAGCTTCTGCAGAGTTCCTTAAATCATGCCATTAGGAGACCGCCTCTCTGGTCACCTATAAACACAGATGGTATACAAAATCAGGAAAGCAGGGGATGGGTGTCTCATACTTTATCGCCAGCATCAGAAGGCACTGCCAGTCTCATGACCTTAACCTTGACAGTGTCGCTATCGGCACCTCCTCCAAAATCCTGATTTTCAGCTTCCCCACTCTGGCCACTCTCTTTCTTGCAGCTCTAGTACTCCAACTCCAGCAATTATACGATTGCATTAAAGGCTCCAAGCTCCTGACCTTGCCTCTTTTTTACTATCCATTACGCAGTCATCCTCAGCAGGCTCAGATTCTATGATCCATCATTGTCATTAATCCCTTGCAAAAACTCTTACCTCTCTGGACGTCTTTTCCTGTAGTCACCTGCCAAAACTCCAGCCTGTTTACGCTCAACTACTGGCCTATCCACACTTGCATCTGATCAGCTATAATTGCCGGGGAAAAATTGCAAGTTGTAGTGATTGTTGCTAC
This sequence comes from Dugong dugon, assembly GCA_030035585.1. Taxonomy (NCBI): domain Eukaryota; kingdom Metazoa; phylum Chordata; class Mammalia; order Sirenia; family Dugongidae; genus Dugong; species Dugong dugon. Next base: position 37,936,462 of record CM057469.1, on the reverse strand, counting down.
TTTACACTTAGGACCCAATATCTCAAATGGATACTAAAAATCTGACAATCCCACCACATGTCCCTTATAAGTTTGCTTTCCCACTCTCCAAAATGACAAGTTTATATCTCCTTTCTCCAAAGACTGCCTACCCTCCTGTTTAATTTACTCTCAGCTGATGACCTGACCTTGTATTTCACAGACAGACACTCCCTCATTTCCCGCCACTGACTTCACCCTCTCGCTGTCACTGCCCATTCTCTCGGTCTTCATACTCATGAGTGCCAAACCTCTGCTTCTCACAAAGGCTAACTCTTCCTGGTCCTTATCGCCTCGTGCTTCCTAAAGACTTCTTCGTTCCTGCAGTTATCACCTCTCCCCTCCCCTGAATCTTCAGTTTCTCCTCACTACTTCATTTTCCTGTAAGCACATAAATGTGCTCTGACAGCTCCTACCTTTAAAAAAGTGAAAGCCTCTGTTGACTTCTCCATCTGGATTCCACCCTATTTCTCAACCCTCATCTATAGGAAAACTTATTGAAAGTGATGAAAGCGACGCTCTTCCCAATTCTCACTTCCATCCTCACCCCCCCCCCAGAGACTGCTCTTGTCTAGGTCACCAGTGACCTCCATGTTGCCAGATCTCATGGTCATTTCTCTGTTACTTTTGTACTTGACCTCTCAGCGTCACTGGCAATTATCCTTTTCTTTAAACCACTGTCTTCTCTTGACTTTGGTGACATGAGATTCTCAGGTTTCCCTTTTATCTCAGAGGCCAGTCCTCTTCTGGCTTCTCTTTCTGTATGTAATTTCTAAAAACAGAGGCCTCTAGAATTCACTTATGGGCGTCTTTCTCTTCCCTCGTCTCACTTTTGCCTCAGGTGACTTCATGCCACTGGCATTTCAATGGCTTCCAAATATAGCTCTGACATGTCTCTGGAATCCAGATTAGAGAATCCAACTGCAGACCTAGCATGTCTACTTTGATTTAATAAACTCTTCAAATGTAATGTGTCCAAAACAGAACTCTTGATTCGCTGATGTGCTAAACTTGTTCCTCTTCCCATCTTCCCATTCTCAGTAAAAGATACGATATCTACCTAGCCGACAAGTTAAAAAACCTAGAAGTCATCATTAATTCCTCTTTCATCCTCACTCACCACTCTGTATTCAATCCACCAGCAAGTAGATCAGTAAGTGTTGTTGACTACCTCCAAGGCACTTCTGAAATCTTTTCCTCTACTGCTGTTACCCCCAACTTCTATTTGGATCACTGCAAAAGCCCCCAACTCTTGTTCCTGATTTCATCTTTTTGTGGATCTATCTAGACTTAAACGTTAAAGTGATCTATTGAAAATGTAGATCAGATTATATTAGTTCCCTGATAAAATCTTCCAATGATTTCCCTCACACTAAAAATAAAATTCAAATGTCCTATCCTCATCAACAAAATCCTACATGATCTTACCCCTACATTCCTCTTGGACTGCATTGTATATCTGTCTCTTCCCATTCACTCTGCTCCACTCATACTGTTTTATTGAAAATGCCAGTCCCAGGCACCTCGGGACCATTGTAATACCTCTTTTTCGTTTAGCAGAATTCAGAGAAATTTTTGTTGTTGGTGTTAGTTGCCATTGAGTCAGATCTGACTCACAACGACCCCGTGTACAACAGAATAAAACATTGCCCAGTCCTGCAGCATCTTTAAGGTTGTTGGTATGGTCGAGTCCATTGTTGTGGTCACTGTGTATTTTGAGTGCCTTTCAGCCTTAGGGGGCTCAGCTCCAGCACTGTACGGAACGTTATTTTATTGTGATCCATAGGGTTTCATTGGCTGATTTTTGGAAGCAGATTGCCAGGCATTTCCTCCTAGTCTGTCTTAGCCCGGAAGTCCACTGAAACTTGTCCACCATGGGGGACCCTGCTGGTATTTGAAATACTGGTGAAATGGCTTCCAGCATCATAGCGACATGCAAGCCACCACAGTACGACAAACTGACAGATAGGTGGTAGAGAGAAATCTTAGGAAGCATCTAATTCAACCTTTTCATTTTATCAACAAGGAAACCAAAGCCAGAGAAGGTCAATCTTACAGCAAATCAGCCATAAAGCCAGGACCATGTCTCTTGGTTGCCAATGCAGTGGTCTTTCCACGAGAGCTTGCTGCGTGATCCCTGCCTTCTGAATGTTTGATAAATGTCTCACCTTCCGAGATGCAGAGAAAATCACCTTGGTAGAGACATAGATCTGGGATTTAGTTTATTCTTGGATGTGATTTTAAGCCCGGTCCACCTGGTAGACCCTAAGCACCGCTGTGGAAATTATAGTCCTTGAACTTTACTATGGAGAGATTTGGGATTTTTAACAAAGATCTCATGGATCCAAAAGATTCTGGGAAATTGATGACTCCCTAGAAAAAGAGTCACCATTTTTTGACCCCCACGTGAACTGTTTAATAGACAACAATGTCAAGCTGTCATTAGAGTTCCACTGTCAATGCTTAAGCAAGCGCCTTTTACTAGCCTGGCCCCTTTCTCTGGACTCATCAAGGACCGGTCAGGTAGAGAGGCTCTTCATTTCGGTCTAGTGCTGATCTGCAACCTCTTTGTGGCTCTGTTTTGGGTTGGCTGTCACTCTTCAACCTGCTACATTGGGGCTTAGTCATGCTGATTTCTCCAGCACCATCCACTTCCAGCTTTCTGTTGATTTGCCTATAAACAAGAGTTATTTGTATATCAGATTTACTTCACTGAAAAACAGCCATTGCTTTGCAGAATTGCATATCATGCTAGCATATACATTATTTTGGAAAACTTACGATATTTTAAAAATACCCAGCCTTTGTGATAATTTGTGATCACATTTTTCTTTCTGCTTTTCCTCTTTTATTTGATATCATTGACCTGGCTTTGAGCTATAAAACTCAAATGCAGATCTTACCTAGGACTTCCTGACCTACTCTTAGTGCAGTGGTTAAGAATTTGGCTGCTTACCAAAAGGTCAGCTGTTCGAATCCACCAGCCACTCCTTGGAATCTCTATGGGGGGAGTTTACTCTTTCCTATAGGGTCTCTGTGAGTTGGAATCGACTTGACGGTAATGGGTTTGGTTTATCAGCAAAAAAGGGTGTTTGCTCAGTCACAGAGCCTATTCTTCCTTGTATATGTACTTTTTCTGGCCACAGCTGGGAGGGTGGGATGTCCTTCCTTGTGCAAACTGTCTAACAACATCCTCTGATTGTTATTGGACCACATGCACTTTAGGAGATGGGGAAGGGATACTTGGGGTGCAAATTTATTTTCATGTTGAGGTTTAGAACCAAACTGCAGACAACATCTCCAATCAAATCTGTAACTTCAAAAATACTCGACAGCAACAACCTGGACTTCTTCCCACACCTCCAAACAGTCTACGAATTATATTGATATGCTTCATTTCCTGGTCTGCTACACCCTGCAGTGTTAACATCAAGGGGATACCTATGTCATCTATTTGTAAGACTAGTTGGCTGGTGTTGGTTTGGCCTTTTATTCCTTATCTGGGTAATCGCTGAGATGTTCTTGAAGATTGGTGTTTTAGCACACCCAATAGCAACAGTAACTTCCTATGATCTTCTTTCATTATATTTATTATCATTTAATTAGTCTTCAGCTTCATTTACTCACCTATTCTATGACAGAAGAGCTGGATTCCTCAAGATGATTCTAAGTTCTTTACCCTTTTTGCATTTTTTAAAAATGTACGTGTCACCTCAGAATCTTTCTCCCATCACTCCCCTTCCATTTTCATGACTCTGGAATGCAGACACACAAATACATTGAAGGGTCTTCAGGTAAGAGGCATCAGTGGTCCAGGCACTCTCCTAGATTTTGAATATCCAGCAGTGACAAGGCTTTTGGACTTATGACACATACATTCTAAGGGAGACAAGTAACAAATCCTTCACCAAGTTCTATCAACTGTGAATCCTCAATATCTCTTAGGTCTGTCCATTTCTCTCCGTCTCTGACCTACTACCACTTTATTCAAGCTATCATCAACTCTCTCCTCTAGTTTTAAAGTGAGCCTCTGACTATCATCCCCACATCCTCTCTTGCTTTCTTTTAATCCATTATTTACACTTTAGCTAGAGATTTCATCAACATGAATATCTGGTCATGTCAGTTCCCTACTTAAAACTTGCAAGCACTGCTCATTGATCTTAGGTCATAAACAGAAGTGCTTAACAAGGCTGTGCATGATCTAGCCCCTGCCCCTCTCCAGCTTTGCTCCCCCTCACTCTCTGGACTCCAGCCACACTGGCCTCTTTTCGGTTCCCCAAGCTCCTTAGACTTCATTCTGTCCTATACTCTTCCCCCTTTTCCTCCATTCCCCTCCCCTACATCCCACCTCTCCACACCTTCTTTCCTCTACCTAATGTTTCTTCATCTTCAAATCTTAGCCTAGATGCCCCTTCCTCCAGGAAGACATCCCTGACCCCCCACACCAGACCAGGTGCTCCTATTATCTGCTGTCATAGAAGTTTGTAACTTTCTCTTTCTCATTAAAATGATAAAAAGTTTAAGAGTTTTTTACTTGTCAAATGTAATAAAGTATACAGAAGAGCACATAAAACATAAACATCAAATTCAATCAATAATAATAAATCAAGTTCCCTGTAACCACACTCCAGGTCAAGCAGTAGAATATCGCTAGGACTCCAAGGACATCCTTGTGTGTCTTTTCCTGGTCATAAGCCCTCTCTCCACAGAGATGGCTGCTTTCCTGACTTTATGATAATAATTTTCTTACTTTTGGGGGGTATAGAATTTGTCTGTTTAGAAATATACATATACATACATATATATATATATATATACACACGTATATATATGTTGTTATAGTCAGGTGCTGTTGAGTTGATTTTCAACTCATAGAGACCTCATGTGACGGAGTAGAACTGCCCCATAGGGTTTTCTTGCCTGTGATCTTTATGGAAGTAGGTTGCCGGCTCTTTCTCCCACAGAGCCACTGGGTGGGTTCAAACCGCCAACCTTATACTGAGTGCTTAACTGTTGTGCCACCAGGGACATATATATATGTGTGTGTGTGTGTGTGTGTGTGTGATTGTTGTTGTTGTTAGTTGCTGTTGAGCCGATTCCAACCCATGGTAGCCCCATGTGTGCAGAGTAGAACTTCTCCATAGAGTTTTCAAGGCTATGACCTTTCAGAAGCAGATTGCCAGGCCCGTCTTCCACGATGCCTCTGAGCAGGTTCCAATTGCCAACCTTTTGGTTAGTAGTTGAGTGCTTAACTGTTTGCACCACCCAGGGACTTCATATATATGATTAGCTAATTAATATCCATGTTTCCCAGTAGACTGTAAAGTCCAAAAGAACTGGGATATTGTCTACTTTCTCACCTTTGTATGCCCAGTTGCTGGGGCACAGCAAGTTGTTGTTTCTTACTGTGGAGTTGGCTCAGATTCATGGAGACTTCACGTATAACAGAATGAAACGCTGCTCATTCCTGCGGTACCTTCATGATCGTCGGTACGTTTGAGCCCACTGTAGTGGCTATCGTGTCAATCCGTCTCACTGAGAGTTTCTTCATTTTCTCTGACCCTCTACTTTATCAAACATGATGTCCCTTTCTAGCCATTGGTATTGCCTTATGACATGTCTAAAGTAAGCAAGGCAAAGTCTCACCATTCTCACTTCTGAGGAGCATTCTGGTTGTCTTTCTTCTAAGACTGATTGGTTTATTCTTCTGGCAGTCCACAGTCTAGTCAGTGCTCAACAGATATTTGGAGACTAAGTGAATGGAGAAGACATCCAGGTAGACTCTAGACAAGGGTTGTGCTATTGTGAGGGTTCTTGTGAGGCCTCCTTTGCAGAAAGGAGGCTGTAAATGGGGAGTTAGGGCAGCCACTGGGCATGAGGAATATGCTCAAAAGTATCTTTCATTTTCCTCCCAGAAACTTTAAATAAGTAAGAGAGATGATTGAGGAAGCTAGGTGGGGAAATAATTGTCTTTCTGTTTGTGTGTGTATTCACGTATTTATCCAACTGTGTTTCTATCCATTTACTTATCTATCCAACCATGTAATGTTATACAAACACAGAGCTGTTAAAATATACTAAAAAAATCGAGCATTGCAGAAGAACGGGGTGGGAAAATGGTTACTATCTAGTAAGCAGGCATAAGTACTGGCCTCCATTCATGACCTGCAGGAATAAACCCTGTCCCTGTCAGCAACTCAGAGCAGAAGATGGTGAGAAAATAAACTGTCTAGGGGATTTGATTCATGAGGCAGAAAAACCATGGCAGGATCCTGGAAACACATGAATTACTCACAGTCTAAATCGGGGAAGGGGAAAGAGGAGGAAGGGAAGGATCAGGAAACAAACATAAGAAAATGAAACTCTCCATGGCCCGGGAGGGGCCCAGAAGGGTGGCTGTGGGTACAGCCTGGCTGGAGAAGTGAAACTGGGAGCGCCCAGTGGAGGAAAATCAATGAGTCACTCAGACAGGTGAATGCAGAACACCTGGTAGGAGCATTGGCTCTGCAGTCCTGGGATGGATGGATACACTGAAGGAGTGTCCCTGTATCTCACAGCCAGTTACAGCAGAAGTAGCAGCCGGACAGCTCATGATTGAGTTTAAAAATAGATCCTGGGAGCAGGCTCACTGTGATTGCAAAAAGAGGAGAGAGCACATTGGACTTGTGGGGAGCCTGCTAGGTGGAGCCAGGCAGTGGGGGCTGGTACAGTTGAGAGGGGGCGGGAGGTAAAGAGAGGTGAGAGGGGAGGCCACCTTCTAGGAAGCATCCCTCTTTGCTCCCATTGTGTTTGGGGGAGGAAGCAGGTGGGAGACTCAGGGAGAAAGGCAAGGCTTGTTTCTCAACTAAAAGACAGATTTAGGGTTGTGCTGCAGTGACAGGGGAGCCCATTGAGAGTGAGACTGCCCAGGGTGACCAGAGGACATGAGACCAGAGGGGGAAGTGAAGCCAGGAAGGCCAGGAGCTGAGTACATGCAGGAAGGGAATAACATGAGAAGCCCAAGGTATTATCAGGGCCTAGAGGACTACAGCCAACCTGCAGCAAGTAAGAGCCAGTCGGCAGGCAGCTGGGTGGAGTGTGGGTGGATCCATCTCGTGCAAAAACCCAGGGTGGGGCAGACACAGCCCTTATGCATTTGGTTACCCACTAAGAGCCCAGTACAACTCAGTGTGTCCACAAATATTTATTGAGCACCTACTATGTGCCAGGCTGGGTACACAGAAATAGATCTGCTCTCAAAGAGATTGCATTTTAATTCAAGGAGACAGATAATAAACATGTAAACCAACAAATAATTAAACATGATTACTTGAGATACCAAAAAATGCTCTGACAACAGTGAAAGAGGATAATGTTTTAGAGACTAACTGAGCATATTGGAGGTAGGGGTCAGGCTGCTTTAGCGAGGGCGGTGAGGGAAGGCCTCTCTGAGGAAGTGACGTTTGATTTGCGACCCGGAACATGAACAGGACCCAGCCATGTGGATATCTGGGAGGAGCATATCTTACCTTCCCAGTTGCCATTGAGTCAACTCTGACTCATGGCGCCCCGTGCGTGTCAGAGTAGAACTGTGCTCCATACAGTTTTCAATGGCTGATTTTTCAAAAGTAAATTCCTAGGCCTTTCTTCCAAGGCATCTCTGGGTGGACTCGAATCCTCAACCTTTTGGTTAGCTGCCAAGTGCTTTACCATTTGCACCACCCAGGGACTCCTGCAAAAGTTCCATTGCTGGGGAAAACATGAAGCAGGGAGTTCAGAATGAAACAGTGAAGATAAATACAACTGAGAAGACAACTCAAAATCGAGATCACCAGCCCTTGTCAAGCTTTGGTTTCCTTAATCTGTAAAATGAGTGCGCTGGACGAGATGGTGGCTAAGGCCTGCTCAGTGTGGTGTAAAGTTTCAGAAAGTTTTCACCTAAAAGATACAACTTGAGTTGGGTATTGAAGACAGATCTTCAAAACACTAGTGAGGTAATTTAAACGAGAACTGAAGGTATATGTTTTTCTAAAATCTTTAATAAGGGCAAAGCAGGACTATCTGCTTTCCCCACGATTGAAGTGTGGTCCTCTAGTCCTTCTTCCTCCACTAGGCAAGAAACCTTTGCCCTAAAAGAGAGCCCTTGCTCAAACTCCCTCACCTCTGGCAGCTTTGTGGCAAACTGAAATTCATTACTTCCTGTTCCCATTGTGAAATGCTTTTACCTCTGCTTGGCCACCCACTTATCTTATTATGTCTTTTAAAACAGTGAATGAAACTACCTACCTGTTTACACATCTACCTCCTTTACTTATTTGTGAACCCCTAGCACAGTGCCAGGAACCCTGGCGGTACAGTGGTGGAGCACTCGGCTGCTAACTGAAAGATTGGTGGTTCAAACTCACCCAGTGGCTCTGGGAGAAAGACCTGGCAATCTGCTTCTGTCAAGATTACAGCCTAGAAAACCCTATGGGGCAATTCTGCTCTGTCACATGGGGTTGTCATGAGTTGGAAAGGACTAGATGGCTCCTAACAATAGCAACAGCACAGTGGCAAGGGGCTTGGAGCAGGTGTTCACATGGAGGTTGAAGTATTGAGTGAGTTGTGCATTAATGTGAGAATGTGAAGGAAAAAGAAAGTTCTAGAGACAGTCTCATCTTCCTCTTTGGGCAGAAACCTATTGCCTCAGAGGGGTAGTTCTAGAAAGACAGCAGGGACATCACCTACCAGGCTGGTCCTCCTCGACATGATCCTTTTCTGCTGTTGCCCCCTTGCCAAGGCCTGGACTTCCTCCCCATGGCCTTGTGGAAAACACACTTGACTCGATTGGGGTCCACCACAGGACCCCCAGGAAGTGGGAGCAGATCTTTGTCTGACAGCTGGTTCTGAGAATGGAGGTAGGGGCACTTGGAGAGAGACGGGAAGGGGCAACAAGTCAGAGGTATAAAGGAGCACTTGGTCTATCTCCCAGTGGGACCTCTGGGGCCATCTATCTCCCAGTCTCAGCTGTTCTAATCAGGGATGCTTGGGCTTGGCCATTTGAGCTGCAAGACTAGATATACTCATTCCAGGTGGGCAGCCAGGGGCCAGGCAAGAATAATAGCAAAAATAATCAGTTTTTTAAATGCTAACTGCATGCGAGCACCTTTCTAGTGTTTTACACGTATTAACTTATTGAACTCTCATTTTGATGGGAAAATGAAGAGAGAGGAAGTCACTTGGCTACATTCTCACAATTGGTAACGGCAGCTTGGAACCTAGGATTTGAACTCAGCAGTCAAGACCCTAACCACTGCACCATGCTGCCTCAGTACCTCTGCTGTTGTGCACATCTTCTGATGAGAGTGTCGACAGCAGGCTCAGGATCTCTCTGCTAAGCAGCAATGTTGTTATTGTTGTTGTTAGTTGCTGTCGAGTCAGCCCCTGACTCAGGCAACCCCATGCATGACACAATAAAATGCTGCCCAGTCCTGCACCATCCCCATGATCCTTTGGGGATCAAACCTTTGTGATCCATAGGATTTTCATTGGCTAGTTTTTAGAAATAGATCACCAGGTCTTTCTTCCTAGTCTGTTTTAGTCTGAAAGCCCTGCTAAAACCTGTTCAGCATCATAGCAACATGCAAACCACTGACAGATGGGTAGTGAATGTGCATGAGGTGCATTGGCCAGAAATCAAACCCAGCTTTCCTGCATGAAATGTGAGAATTCTTCCACTGAACCACCAACTAAGCAACAATAACCTACTCTCTTCAGATCACATCCCCAACTACCCTAACACACTCTTGTCTACCGACCAGGAGGTAGGCAGCTGCCTGGGCATGCTGCCATCTATTCTGAGGATTGAGCACACTAGGCAAGTGGTCTGGTGTTTTTCCCACCCAGGCTTCTGGAGGGTGGAAGCTAGAGACTGGGACATAGGACCTGAGGAAAATGGAGAGAGAAATACGTGGGAAAGGGAGAGGGACAGAGCAAGGAGAGGGGGGAACTAGACCACAGAAAGGCCTGGATGACCACTAGTGACCAACCAACTACCAACTCATGGGACCTCTTCATCTGCAACTGGAGAGGTTGCAGGGATTGGAGAGAGGGGAAATAAACGCCCCTGATAGTATACCTCAGAGAAGCCTTTGGGCAGGAGCATTCCTCTTGCCCTCGAACCATGGACTCCGCTATAGGTGTGATGTCTGCTTCCTGAAGAAGCACTGGACAGAGTCAAGAGACCTACATTTTAGGACTGCATTGGCCATGAACAACCTACGTGACCTTGGGAAAATCATTTAATCTCCCTGGGCCTCCATGTGCTGGATCTCCAAGGCCTTCCCAATTGTTACAATGTTCAGAGCTTGTCTGTCCGAGTCTGGGTTTCAGAGCCTCAGTTTATCAATTTATTCAGGATGGGATAACAGTGTTAATGGGCCCATCAAGGACAGAAGTTTCCACAAGGTTGCCAAATTCCTAGGCCGACAGTTTACTAAGCTGCCCAACTTTGAGTAACTGGGCTGAGTGATAGCAATGTGGGTTCTGCCTGCTCCACCACTTGCTTAAGGAACCATGAACCTGGCTACCACATCTCCCTTATCCAGATCTCAAGTTCTTCCACTTCAAGGGGTGAATTGATGGTAGTCCTTGCCTTCTGCCTTCCTCTACTGGGTCTTATTGGGATGAATAGGATAATGTTTTCTAATTACTTAATGCTCCTCAGACTGCAAGTGCTGTGAGTCAGGATAAAGGACTTTTCTAATCTAGTTACTTTCAGAGATTATTCATCGAGAAACAAATGAGCGTAAAGGCCTGGGGGAATACAGGTCAGAGGAGGCCAGCACCAGGGGTGGCTAGGAAAGGCTGGGGCAGAGCACTGAGGGTTTGCTTGGCAGACACCCCTTGCTCTACATGGTATTTTGTTTGACCCATGATCTCAGATTCCTGGAGCTTCAGCTTTCCCTGCTCCAGAATTCCCCCAGGCTCATGCCCCTCTCTTGCAAAAATACATTTTATTAACCCATTAGGTGACTGTGTAGAAGGGACCAGCTGCTACCAACTGTCTTAGTTATCTAAAAACCCAAAACCAGACCCATTGCCATCAAGTCGATTCTGACTCATAGCAACCCTATAGGATAGAGTAGAACTGCCCCACAGGGTTTCCAAGGAGTGCCTGGTGGATTTGAACTGCTAACCTCTTAGTTAGTAGCCAAGCTCTTAAACCCTGAGCCACCATGGCTCCTCTTAGTTATCTAGTGCTGCAATAACAGAAATACCACAAGTGGATGGCTTTAACAAACAGGAATTTATTCTCTCACAGTTTAGGAGGCTAGAAGTCCAAATTCAAGGCACCAGATCTAGGAGGAGGCTTTCTCTCTGTGTCGGATCTGGGGTAAGGTCCTTGTCTCCTTTCAGCATCTGTGGGCCCTATGTTCCTTGGAAATCTCCATGTTTCTTAGCAACAATCTTCCCCTGGGTCTAGGAGCTTCTCAGTGCAGGGACCCCAGGTCCAAAGGATCTCTGTTCCTGGCTCTTCTTTCTAGGTGGTTATGATGTCTCACTGCTTGCTTCTCTTTTATATCTCAAAAGAGATTGACTCAAGATACAACCTAATGCTGTAGATCGTGCCCTGCCTCATTAACATAACTGCCTCTAATCCTGCCACATTAACATCATAGATGTTAGAATTTACAACATGTAGGATACTTACATCAGATCACAAAATGGAGGACAACCACACGATACTGGGAATCATGACCTAGCCAAGTTGATACACATTTTTAGGGGACACAATTCGATCCATAACACCAACCAACAACAGAAACCTTTGGTATTTAAATGATCAGAATTCTCTGCCATGTATGACAGAAGGGTGTAGACCACTATCTCCAGGACCAGGTCTTGTTCCTGGAGTGCTGGTTCTGAGAGCTTTTGCTAGAAAGCTGCCTGTTTTTGTTTTTGTTTTTGTTTTTTTTAAACAGGTATCCACGAGAGGGCAGCACAGTTTATTAGCTGGGCTAGAGTATGCATTTGTGCGTGCCTGTGTGCATATATGCGTGTGTGTGTGCGTGTGTGTGCTCACCCATGAGGCCAGTCTGCATGGAGAAAGCAAAGCTGTGACATCTATGCTCTTGGCTTTGGCACCTGACAAAAAGGACATGGTTTAAATGTCACAGCAAGGGCCTGTGACAAGGCTAGTTAGGAAAGCAGGTGTCTTCATTCTTGACTCTGGGCGCTACAGTTTAGTGGATTGATTTTCTAGTGTGGAATTATCTTTAGGAGTAGAAAAGAGTTTGTGATAGAAATTCAAATATATAGGAATCATGATCCCCATTTTACAGAGCAGGAAACTGGGACTTTAAATAACCTATCTCAAGTTTCATAGCCAAGAATTGAGGTGTCAGAATACAAACATAGCTCTTCAGGCTCCAAGTCAAATGTTCCAAGAAATGGTTTTAGATCTTCAAGGAGGTGACAATTAGATAAAAGAGATAGGACAAGACCATAGACCACAGAACAAGGAAGAGCAGGGCATGAGCAATGTACAAGTAAGTGCTGCAGGAGTTCTAGGGAGGGACCAGGGAAGGTTCTATGGAGGAACTGACATTGGGCTGCGCCTGGAACGATGAGGAGCTTTTCCATAGGTAAGGGAGAAGTGGAGGCAGGCCTAGGCAGAAGGAAGGGTAGGGGTAAAATTACAGAGAAAGGAGTAGACAGAGGGTGTTTACATGTAGCACACAGTCTAGCTTGGCTAGAACAGTGGTGCTCAATGCTGGCTATGTGTTAGAATCACCTGAGCAGCCTTTAAAAATTACCAGCACCTGGGCCCCCACATCCAACTATTCTGATTTAATTGGTCTTAGTCATTGGTCTTGTCATTGATATTTATAAATGTTCCCTGGGAGATTCCATTGTGAAGCCTGGATTGATACCTACTAGCACTGGGCGTGGGGTACAGAGTTCCAAACTGAGACTATCACAAGCACCCAGTGTCAACATAAACAGTATCTGATTAAAGATGGTGACAAGGGGAAAAGAGAGGGAGGGATGGACAAGGACTTCTTTGAAAGGCAGTACCTCTAGGACTGATTGTCCAGGGAATGGTACATGTCATGATGACTAAGGGTTTGAGCCTGGGGATCAGGAGAATAGGCACCATTGACAACAGGCACTACAGGATGGGAAACAACAAGGTTGAGAAGGAAGGGGATATGGGGAGGATGATGCTTTGGTTTAGACATCTTGAGCTTAAGCGTTTACTGGGCCATCAGGTGGAAATGCACAGCAAGAATTGTGTGAGTTTCAAGTGTGGAAGGAGAGCCAGGAATGGAAGAGCTTGAGGAGTCATCTCCTCAGAAGTGGCAGTTGAAGCTGAGAGAGTGCATGAGCTCGGAGAGAGACAGCAGAGAGAAGAGCAAGGGCTGAGGTGAGAATGCCCACTTGAGGAGTCAAAAGGACAGTAAGAAGCTTAGAAGCAATTCCTAAATGGAGTATTGTTCCATCTGCATTAGCCAAGGCCAACGTCTTGAGGGGAGGGGGAAGGGGCGATGGGCAACAGCCATTTTTCATGGGCCTGGCTGCCTGCGGCTTGAAATTGATCAGATGAGTCAATAGTTCTGTGCTCATCTTTGCAGGCCTGGCTGATATGTGTGCAGGAAGTGGTGCAGTTGCAGCCTATCCCCGTCTCCCAGAAACAGTCTGTCCAAATTTCTGGTGGAGATGCCAAGCTCATTTTTCTACCATTCTTAGCCTCTAATCCCCCAGGAGCATGAAAAAGGAATGGACCCGAGACACATGGCAGGTTATGAATTCACTCATCACAAAGAAGTCCTTTATTTTGATCCATCCCAGAATTCCTATCCTCCTAGAAGAGAGGTGGCAATTCAATTCGCTGCTGCTGTTTTAAGGGGAGCCCATGAGAGCATTTCTAGTGACACACCAGCCTCATCCTATGGGACCAACTTAGTCCCTGAGAGGAACCTTGAGGATTTCCCCTCAGATGTATCCTTTGAGGTTCTCAAGATGAACCCTGGCAGCAGGGCTGCGGAGGGCAGGCATCAGAAGCATACCAGCTTTAGGAGCCTGGGGGTATGGGGACAGGACCCTGAGTGTAGGCAGATGGCTGGTCGGGCTTCTTTGTGGCACAGATGATGCAAATAATATATGAGAGGGCAGAGGAAAAGGATTTCTGTGTGGGCAATCCACTCTTAGACCTTCAGTCTACCTGCCTTTGGGAAGAGCAGAGAGAGGAGGGAAAACAATGAAGACGCCAGGGAGGGAGAAGGGACGTTTTAGCATTTATGGGTCCCTCATATCCTAAATGAAAAGAGTTTGGGGAAGCCATTCTGAGTGGCCTAGAGATTGATGGAGCCATGGAATGGGTACTGAAAATACTGTCCCTATCCCCTGCCAGTCCTACAGCAAAACACGCCCCAGCAAGCATTTTCAAGCCGTTCTTCTCATACCTTAATATGGGGATCTTGTTAACTGCAGAATCTGATTTAGTATATCTGTGGGGGGAAGGGGGTTGAGATTCTGCACATCTAACAGTTTCCCAGGGGATGCTGAAGTGGATGATCCATGGACCACAGTTTGGATAGCAAGGTTTGAGAGACAGCTGACCTAATAAAGAGCCATGGCTTGAGCTGAAGGGTTGGATTTGTGGCCATTCTATGTTCCCATAGGTTCTGCCCTTGGATTCTTTTTAGGGCCACCTCCCCCCCGCCACTGCTGACAGGTAGTGCGGAAGCGGGGTGACAGGAAGGTGAACAGGGGTCTCAGAAGGCTCCTCCCAGGCTGAGTCCCAGGATCTGGGCTCTTTGTCATCTTTGCACACTGCCCAGCACCTGCCTGTCTCAGTTTATTGGCTCCTGAGGCTCCTGGCTCAGGCAGAGTAATTACAGTTGAGGCCCTGATGAATTGGGGGCCAGTAATTAAAGAGCCCATTGATTTTCTACTTAGGAGTTCCCTGTAGCTGGCAACAAAAGTGGGGAGGGGAGAGGGATAAACAATCCAGGGAAGGTATTTCAAAATGGGGGGATTATTCAATGTGCATTAGCTGGGCCAGCAGCCACTGAAAGAAAGAGAGGATGTAGGGTAGTCATTTATCACCGGCCCATCTATCTAGAATTTGAGAATTGATTGGCTAGTCAATATGCTTCTGGGGAGTAGTGCCAGCTGGAGTAGGGGGAAGGAGGACTGACTGTCTTCTGCAAAGCGTTCGTACTTAGATCTCCAAGCCATGTCTTGTTTTGCTACTTCATTTGGCTTATTCTAATTATGTATTGAAGCAATTGCCTCATTTATATCATCTGCCTTCATCAAGCAACAATGGGCTTTCCAACACCAGAAATTTGGCTTCCGGTGCGGTCTGAGGCTAGTCCGCAGAAAGTGTGGACTTGAGAGAGGGGCGTGATGGAAAGGAGAAGTTCGGAGAAGGAGCAGGGCTGAGGGCAAGTAGAGGAAGCAGGAAAGAGAGTGGATACAAAGAGGGTGGTGGGATTGACCAGAGCTGAAGGGGTGGGAAGAGTTTCGAACAGAGAAGAAACTGTACACGCAGAGGACAGGGCAGAATCCAGAGAGAGAATGGAAGCAAAGAGGGAGAAGAGAAGCAATCAGAGAAAGGGAAAGAAGGGAAGGGGGAGGGACAGGGGTCAGTGTGAGGGAAAAGGTGAGTGAAACAGGAAGTGGATTTTTAGCGAAAATTAAAGCACATTTAAGTCTTATTTAAAGATTGGTTAAGTTATTTTGGTGCATTTAACTCTTAATTCATCTTCTGTCACTGAGCTCATGTGAAGTGTGAAAGAAAAACTAATGAGAGGAGGGCCTAACTGGCAATTTTATTTTAGTCAGCTCCGGAGCTCTCTCTTTCTCCGCTCATGCTGGGTCACTCAATCGGGTGACTCTTCTGTTCCTCAGAGAAAGGTCGCTCTTCTAAGCCTTTTCCATTTGCCTGTTATCATTGCTGCAGCTGATTTGGCTGCTTAATGGCGATGAAGTTAGATTAGGATCTGGGTTTTGATAATGATTGAAGCTGGGCAAAGAGAAGCATTTTAGCATAATGCACGTTGAAACACAATTATCCATTATCCCAGTCAGGGCAGACAATGGGGGTGGTGGGGAGTAGTGAGTTGTGGAGAAGTAAGTGAGCTGTTACTTGTTATAAGTTAGATTAAAAAAAAAATTCTACAGAAATACTGAATGGATTTATTCAGCTTATTCAACCTAATTGCACAATGTGTTTGCATCTGAAAAAAATCTTCTGCAAGTATTCCCAGTTCATAGCAAAAAAAAAAGAAAAAAGAATGAGGGGTGGGGTGGCGAGAGTGTTGTTTATTGTGTTAAGTAGCTGCTGTTAGTAGATGGTTGTACAGGGCACTGAACACAGAAAGCCCAGTTCTTGCCCTCACAGAGTTTAAGAGACTGCAGATTTTGATTCTTTTGTGTAACCACATTTATCTGGCTTGAATTTTAATGGTTCCCTAGGATGCAAAACAAAGTTAAGCTCCTGCCTCATAGGAAAGACCTTCTCTTTCTATGAAGCCTATTGTCCTGCTTCATCTCCACCCTGCCAGGCTCCTCAGGAGCTCAGGTCCTGATCATTCTCCTGTGTTTCCAACCTCAGTTAGTGGCACCACCGTTTACCCAGTTTCCCAGGCCAGAAGCCCCTAGACATTGTGGAAAGTTCCCTTTGCCCCCAGTTCAATGAGTCACCAAGCCTTGTCATGCTACCTAGTAACTTTTGGACATCATCCCATCTTTCTGTCTCTGCAACCACAGCCTTGGTTCAGTCCCACATCATCTCTTGCTTAGACTCCCGGGTTATTACGATGGCCTCCTCACTGGTCTCCTCGCCTCCAGTCTCATACCAGCCCATTCAAGCTCCTGTGCTATCCTTGCAGTAATTTGTCCAAAATGAACATTTGATGATGTTATTCTCAATCTTTTAATGGCTTCTCACTGCCTGCAGGATGAAGTTCTTTCCAGCTGTGTGACTTTGGGCAAGATATGCAAGTTCTCTAATGCTAAGACTCCCCAACTGTAAAGCGAGCATTATAATGGTTGCTTTATGGGGTTATTGTGAGAGGTAAATGAGGTAATGTGGGTAAAATGATTAGCAAAAGGCCTGATGCATAGAAATGATCAATAGCGGAGTGGAGGTGATGGTAGATAGTAAGAGAAGGAAGAGTTGCTTTTTTACTGTTATTATTATAGAGAAAAGTCTTCATGATCCGGACCCTAATTTATATCTATAGCTTCATCATTTCCTCTGAACTCCAGACTCATATATACACAGTGGTTTCACTTGAATGTCTAATTCACAAACTTAACATGTTCAAAGCTGAGCTGCTTATGTTCCACCTCCAAAAAATATTCCACCCTCAATTTTTCCTAACTCAATAAACGACATTTCCTTCCTTCTGGTAGCTCAGACCAAAAACATTCACTACTCTATTTCACTCATACTTAACATCCACTTCGTCCTGTTTGTTATACCTTCAAAACATATCCAGAATCCAACCATTCTCACAGCCTCTGCTGCAACCTAGTCTAAGCCAATCTCATCCTTCCTGGAGGTAGTACGGTGGGTTTCTTTTTGTATATGGCCCTTGTAGCCCTGGGCGTGTAGTTCTGCCAAGATGATTTGCTAGGCCACAATTTTGCAGGGATTGGACAGTTTACTATGCAAATAAGGTACATAAAACCTTTGCAGAGATTGGTCAATTACTATGCAAACTAGGTGACTGTGGCCTACCAAGGGGAATGGTCAGTTTTACCATTCTGCTAGGCTTATAAGGGCTAATCCTGCAGGGGTTGAAGGGGACCTCACTACCATCAAGTAGAAAAGCCCAGAGCAGAGTGCGTCCTTTGGATCCAGGGTCTCTGAGCTGAAAACCTCCTAGACCCAGGAGACAGGGCTGTGACACTGGAGACGGCACAACACAACTTGAGACAGCATGAGGCTGTATGAGATGGTACAATGGCATGAGTGGCAGGAACCAAGAGACCAGCACAAAATGGTTGCAGTGGGGTTCCTAACCCACAGAGCAAGACAGCTGAGCACATTTTGGGCAAGAGGTGCTGGCGGAGTGGGGTGCCTCTGGGCACTATTTTGATGGAACTAAAAAGCTGTAACACTTGCCTGAGCAGGGCAGAGGCCAGGTCTGAGCAAGCCCAGCTGCAGAGGCCATGAGTGAGGCCTGCCTGTGGGGATGGCCAAGAAGAAGCTGAGAGCTGTCTTGGTTGGACACTGTCCTAATAGATGAACTGTATCCTGTCTCCTGAGTTGTTCTTGTTACCTCCAAGTTGATCCTGATCCTGAATTTAACCTGTTACTTCCCTAACAAACCCCATAATCATGAGTATGGTCTATAAGTTCTGTGTGGCCATTGCAACAAATTATCAAACCCAGCAGAGAAGTAGCGAGTATCATGGGGAGCACAGCTGGTGTCAGAATTGGTAAAAAAGGTTGGAGAGTGGAGGTATGCCTGACCTCCACCTCATAAGAATCAGCTTTGGGCTGTTGCTGATCCTGCTGATTCTCTTCCCTCCCTTTGAAGTTAGAGGGCTTCTGACCCTACTAGCTTACCCTGAATTACTGTAACGAATTCTGTAGTGGGTTGAATGGTGGTCCCCAAAAGATACATAGTCCTAATCCCCAGAATCTATGAATGTGACCTTATTTGGAAAAAGGGTCTTTGCAGGTGCAACTAAGTTCTGAATCTCAAGATGAGATCCTTGGGTGGGTTCAAAATCCAATGAAAAATGTCCTTAGAAGAGAAGAGAAAAGGAGAAGACACACAGAGGAGAAGATGTCGTGAAGACAGAGGCAGAGATTGGAGTGATGTGTCTACAAGCCGAGCAACACCAAGGATTGTTAGCAGCCACCAGAAGGTCAGAGAGAGGCGTGGACATATTCTTACTCCTTCCTCCAGAAGGAACTAACTCTACTACTCCTCGATTTTGAACTTCTGGCTTCCAGAACTGTAAGAGAATAAATTTCTGTAATTTTACACTACCCAGAGAGTGGTCATTTGTTATAGCAGCTCTAAGAAACTGATACAGATTCATCACCAGCCTTCTTGCTCCAGCCCCTACTCCTTAGTGTTTTATTCTCATCACAGCAGCCAAAGAGATGCTTTTAAAACAGAATTTGTATCACATTATGCCTCTGCTAAAAACCTTAAAATGGTGCATCTCAAGGTACTTCTCAATCTGGTAGCCCAGCCCTGTTGCTTTTCTAAATTCGCCTCCCACTGCCCTTGCCCTAGCTCACCACACTCCAGCCAAATGGCCTCCTTCTTGTTCTTTCAATGTGTTAGGCAAGCTCCTGTCTAGGGTTTTTGCGCTAGCTAGTCCCTCTGCCAGAAACATTCTTTCCCCAGATATCCACATCCCTCACACCCTCATCTCCTTCAAGTCTTTGCTCAAATGACGCCTTATCAGGGATGCCTGCTCCAATGGACTTAAATAAAGTTGTCACCACCACTTCCCCACCACCTAGCACTGCCATCTTCCCTACTCTGCTCTGTCTTTTCCCTACAGCATTTATCACCTTGTAACATACGAGCTCTGGTAGCACAGTGGTTAAAAGTGTTTGGCTGCTAACCAAAATGTCAGCAGTTCGAATCTACCAGCTGCTCCTTGGAAACACTATGGGGCAGTTCTACTCGTCCTATAGGGTCACTAGGAGTCGAAATCGACTCATACAAATGAGTTTGTAACATAGTATATAATCTGCTTATTTATTGTGTTTATTGTCTGTCTCCTTTTTTAGAGTGAAAGTTCCATGAGGCATTGAGTTTTGTCTATTTTGTCCACTTCTTTGTCCAACATCTAGAACAGTGCCTAGCACATAGTAGGTGCTCAGCAAATCTTGTTGAATGAATCTTTTGCCATTCATCCCACCTGACATCTCTGGTATTCTATCCCAGAGAGCCTTCCTTTGTGCATATTGGGACCTTTGTTTGTATCTCATTTTTCTACAAGACTGAAAGCTCATTTTCCCCTCTAGGGCTGGCTCACAGTGCTAGACAAATATTTGTATAAAATTATTGATTGATTGGCTGTAAGTAACTTGAACAATTAAATATGCAAATAGAATTTCCTTCCATAACGTTGCTTCAAAATGAACTAAAGTTGCATTTGTCTGAAATGGTTGATTGGCAGCTGAAATGCTTCCTTCTTAAGGCCCAACCTGCTCCACCATCCTCTCTCCACCATGTCCACAGTCGGTTTGTCAGTCAGATCTTGAAGACTGAGGGAAAGCCAAGGTCAGGAGGTAGATACTGGCCTCTGAGTAATGAGGCACGTCCTTTTTATCAGTGTATTATCAATCCTTCCAGCATCCCTCCATAAGATGTAACAGACGGAGCAGTGGAAGAGGAGAAGGTTAAATGACTTATTCAAGGTCACATACACCAGCTTTGATGAAGAGTAGGATAAGCAGAGAACAGTAGCAAAGGTATAACTGTGTAGGCTGAGGTCATCTCATAGAAGGCCTTGAATGCCAGGGTGAAGTGATTATACTTTATTTGACATGGAGTGGGGAGACAATGAAGGTTTTGGAGGAAAAAAGTAACACGACAGGAGTCAAATTTTAGGAAAATTAGTCGGGTAATTATAAACCAAAAAAAACCCCAAACCCATTGCTGTCAAGTCGATTCCGACTCATGGCAACCCCACGTACTTCAGAATAGAAATTGTTCCATTAGGTTTTCTTGGCTGTAATCTTTACAGAAGCAGATCGCCAGACCTTGCTTCTGCAGTGCCACTGGGTGGGTTCAAATGGCCAACCTTTAGGTTAGTAGTCCAGCGCAAACTTTCCTAGACAAATGCAGTGAACTTCCAGTGGCTACCCTTGCAACACAACAATTCACTCACTAAAATTATATTGTAGTTTGTTTTTTAAATATAGCCCACATGACGTCTGAATAATGTAAGCCTAATCGTGCTTTTTTTCCCTACCAAAACCCACCAATAGCTTTCCATTTCCCTTAGAATAATCCGCGAAATCCTTAGAAGAGCTTCAAAGCCCTACTGCTGCAATCTCAACCCGCATATCTTGTCCTTACTTTGTACTACAGTGAATTGCAGAGGTGTTGCTGTCACCTGACAGCCCTTGAACTCTCTGAAGGTGGAGATCACGTCTGAACACCAATCATATGGGAAGCGCTAAAGATACTGTTGAATGAAGCAGTGGAGTATTCAGTACGATCGAATGCTACAAAGAGGTCAGGAGGATAAACCAAAAAAAAAAAAAAAAAAACTCAAACCCATTGCTGCTGAGTTGATTGCGACTCATGGTGACCACGTGTGTTACAGAGCCGAACTGCTCTATAGGGTTTTCTTGGCTGTCGTCTTTACAGAAGCAGATTGCCAAGCCTTCCACGGAGTTGCAGGGTGGATTCAAGCTGCCAGCCTTTAGGTTAGTGGTCCAGGGCAAAGTGCACCACCAAGGAAGATAAGGGCTGAGCAAAAGCTGTTGGAATTGGCATGGGAACAGAAAGGAAGTCTGTGCACCATAGCACAATTTCTAGGACCCTAAAGAGGCGTTGGAAAACCTGGTGGCTGCTAATCAAAGGGTTGGCAGTTTGAATCCACCAGGCACTCCTTGGAAACTCTATGGGGCAGTTCTACTGTGTCCTATAGGGTCGCTATGAGTCGGAATGTACTCTGGCAATGGGTTTGTTTGTTTTTTCGGTTTAAAGAGACATCACTGAGTAAGTGAGGCCTTAATTACTTGGCATGTTAGTGGAACGAGCATTCCACTAACACGTTCACTTAGGGTGAAGGTACAGACTTTTTTATTTCAACGCTTGCTGGGAAAATGATTTCTTTCTACAACAAATGTGTTTACTTTCCTACCTTTAGAAACTATGCATGCTAGAGCAACTAACTAATTGGAACAACCTAAGTAATTCATGAGTGGAGCATTTTCTGGGACTTTAGGGTCATCTGGCCTTTGGTCATCTATGTTTGAACCATATGTGGAGGAAAATGTTTTGAATAAATTCCTGATTTCTCCTTAGGGAGTGTGCTGTGTGTATGTGTGTGTAGGTATGTGTGTGTGTGTGTAAAGAAGAGAAAAGGTCCTCTTCTGGCTGTGCTACAAAGAAGCTACATGGCATTGAAAGAGGGCCTTCATTTTCTCCCCAGTGAGATATCACTTGCCAGACCTACACCATGAAGTCGTTATGAGGATTCAACGAGATAACTCGGCACTTGGAAGCGCTGGCAGCCCGTGTCTGGCATGTGGTGAATGCTTAATTCCTGTTACATGACTATGAATCTGAAAGCGTGTGGGAAAATTTAAAGGGATCAAATAGACCCTAGCAAGGTACAAATGTTCAATGAGATGAATTTGAGTTTCTTTCTGGCCCTTAAAATTCAGTGATTTACATTTTTCTCCTAAAAATTAGAAACACAACCAAAAATAGTAATTAAACATTTTACTTAACCTGGAGTCCCTTGGTGGTGCAAACAGTTAATGCACTTGGCTGCTAACCAAAAGGTTGGAGGTTCGAGTCCACCCAGAGGCAACTCGGAAAAAAGGCCTGGAGATCAACTTCTGAAAAATTAGCCATCGAAAATCCTATGGAGCACAGTTCTACTCTGACACACATGGGATCGCCATAAGTTGTAGTTGACTTGACAGCAACTTGTTGGTGGTTAGTTAACCCAGGTTTTACTTTTCTCTATTTCTCTGCTCGTAATTATAACAGGGAAGTGTCTTAGGAGAAAGGTAGGAAGCTCTAGGCCTGAGATCATTACCCTTCTCTCCTTAACCCCAGGAGGGTGCAGGGAAGGCTTGCTAAGGCAGCCTGTCTTGACTGAGGGAGCTGAGAGAGAAATGAAGGGCGTGGACTAGCCTTGAGGCCATAGCAGTTCTCACTGTGAGCCCAGGGCAGGGGCCTGTGGCTACAGCTCTGCCTGAAATGGGCTTGCTGTGTTGCTGACTCTCAGTAAATGAAAATAATAGGCGATACTGTGCTAACACTTTTCCAGCCTTGCTGTATTAAACAAGATGGAAAATAATCCCTGGGTTTTTTAAAACATGCAGGGCTCTCTGTACCTGTTCTTAGTCATTAAAAATGTTCTTCTGAAGTGCTAAATTTATAGTTAATAGCACAGTTAATTCATTACGTTGCACTATTTTTTTTCTTTCTAAAACACCAAATCAAAATGAACCCAACCAATTACCTGAAGTCACAGAGATATCACAAAAGGAATGACTTAATTGAGTAAATAATTTTAACTTAAGTAATTATTTATTGAAAGAGACAATTTGCTGAGCGCCTCAGGAGATTGCTTACTACTGGCCTCATAATAAACCTTCCATGTAATTCATGATTAATTACTTACACAAGCAACATTTTATTTACTTTGAACAACTTGGGTTTTAAAAAGAGGTTATAAGACCTGAGACCAGAAAAACTAGATGGTGCCTGGCTACCACTACTGGCTGTTCTGACCAGGGACATAATAGAAGGTCCCAGAGAGAGTGGGAGAGAAATGAAGAACAAAACTCAAATTCCTGAAAAAGGCCAGATGTACTGGACTGTTAGAGACTAGAGGAACCCTCAAGACTATTGCCCTAAGATACCCTTTGAACTTGGAATTGAAGCTATTTCTGCAGGTCACCTTTCACCAAATAATAGATTGAGTTATAAAACAAACAATATCATCCATGAATAATGTGCTCCCTTAAACAATTAACTATATGAGACCACCCAGTCAACAGGTACCCAAAAGCAAAGATGAGAAAGCAAGGAAGGAAAGGGAAGCTAGATTAATGGAAACAGAACAAGCAGAATGGAAATAATGAGAATGCTGACACATTGTGAAAATTGTAACTGATGGCAAGGAACAATTTGTATAAAAATTGTTAAAGGGAAATCTAATTTGCTGAGTAACTTTCACCTAAAACACAATAAAATATCATTTAAAAAATTCTTTGTAAACAAAACAATATGTACTAATCTTAAAAGTATGAATGAAAAAATAGCATTTGCATAAATTTAAAATATATTTACCTAAAAGAAAACTGCACTACATATTTTGACACAACACTGTTATGGATTGAATTATGTTCCCCACAAAATCGCAAGGCCATGATTCCCAGTATTTGTATGGTTGTCCTCCATTTTGTGGGCTGATGTAATTATCCCATGTGTTGTAAATCCTAACCTCTATGGTGTTAATAAGGCAGGATTACAAACAGTTATGTTAATGAATCAGGACACAATCTACAGGATTATGTTGTATCTTGAGTCATTCTCTTTGAGATATAAAAGCGAGAAGCGAGCAGAAAGGAGAGGGACCTCTTACTACCAAGAAAGAATTGCTGGGAAAGGAGCATGTCTTTGGACCCAGGGTTGAGAAGCTCCTAGACCCCGGGGAAGACTGATGACAAGGACCTTCCCCCAGAGCCAACAGAGAGAGAAAGGCTTCCCTGGAGCTGGTGCCCTGAATTTGGACTTCTAGCCTCTTTAACTGTGAGAGAATAAATTTCTCTTTGTTAAAGCCATCCACTTGTGGTATTTCTGTTACAGCAACACTAGATAACTGAGGCAGACATGTACATAATAAATTAGAGGTCTACGGGGTATCGAGGAAAGTAACTAGAGTTTACAGCACAAGGAGGAAAGAACGATTAATGACAGTGTGCCCCGAATTTAGGAGTAAGATGATGGAGATTCGGCACTGAACTCCAAAAGGGAAAATAAAAAGATAAAACAGGAAATAGCAACATATAAACTGGGTAATAATTTTATAAATAATCAATAATTAAAGAGGAAATAATTCAGTCAAATATGAAATGTAGTTCTTGAAGTTAGGATATCAGATAAATCTAAATCCAGCAGAAAACATTGGAAAAAGTAGCATAAGCACAGCCTGTGATACCATTGGCAAGGGAGGTTTCCATAACCTTAATATCTAGTCCAGCAGCTGCCACAAAACAGTTGTGCAATAAATGTTAGCTGGAAAAAAAAAAAAAAAAGGTTATAAGAGATCAGTGAAGAGAACCCCATGGTTCATTTTCAGATGTGATCACTTAAGGGTAGGGAGTGGGTTCCAATTCTGTCTCCCACTTAAGGCAAATCACCCAAACTCTCCTGTATTTCAGTGTTTCTTATAAATCAGAGATTTTGCTCTACACCATGGTATGGCAAGGCTCATTCACTGTGTTTTGGTTTTTGTTTGCCTTATATTTTGAGGTATCGCGCACATAGCAAGCTCTCAAATAGATATTGGATAAATGAAAATATATAGCAGTGCCAGCAGCAGCATTTTTAAAGATATTAAACGGCTGTCAAATATAAAGCAGGAATCATAATAGCATTCAGAAGATATAATTAGAGTATTTTGGAAAGAGAAGAAAAAGGGCAAAATGAACCTATGGTTTTCACCTTGTTTGGAATTGGGGCCTGGAATTCTGATAGCCTTCCTAAAGTGCTCTAGGGTATATGTTTATTTTTAAAATTAAAGTGAGCTAAAAGAGTGTTTGAAGAATTTTGTGTAAACTGGAGATACGCTGAAGTATCAGGAAAGTCACATTTAGAGATCACTGCCCCAAGTTTTAAGCATTTCTGGGCCTTGAATGATGCACTGGCTACGGTACTAAGGAGGTCAAGCCAACATGAGCGCTCATTTACATTTACTTCTGCAGCTGTGCAAGGAAGGGAGGAGGACAATAAAGCCTTCTTCTCTGGGATAGATGGCTTTCTATCCCAGAACGGCAAATAGGCAAAATAGAATCTTAAGCCCAGTTTTACCTGGAAGGATTTTTTTTGGGGGTGACCATCCATTCTCTTGATTTATTTGAAGGGTTATTTTTGTAGAAGAGGGATTAAAATTGATCTGTGTAGCCTCAGGGTGCCTAGAACTTGGACCAATGTGTAGAAGAATCATAGAGAATGAGATTTCCATTCAGAGTCAGGAAGAAATTTCTAATAGGCCTGTCAGAAAGTGGTTCCCTCAGGAGATGGTGTGTTTACCATCCTAACGTGTTTGAGCAAGGGCTAGTATCCACATACAGTGATGCTGTGAAAGAAACTGGGCCAGGTGAGGTGTTGATGGCAAGGTGGACAGGGGGTGTTAGTGGTTAGAGGAGACCTAGGTCCTTACTACACACCTTTAAGACTTCTTCCCACCATCTTTTCTCTCTTCTCTACTCTCTGGCTTATTAACGTCCTTCTGAATGAGTGGTGCCCAGTAGTGAATACGGTACTCCAAATTCAGGCTAGGGTATTGGGTAGGGCAGTGGTGCACTTTAATCTAAATCTCCATATTTTATTAATACAGTCGAGCCCGGAAGTATCAAGTTCTGCCTATGCACCTAGGCCAGAAATATATCATTCCAATGTTTGATACGGAATTAAAGTCAACCAAATTCCTGTGACTTCCTTATCTGAACTGCTACCAAGACAGGTATCCAATATGCTGACCTCACAGAATGGTTATTTCAAAATCAGAACCATTACATTTTATCTCATTAATTTCAAACTGTCATTTTACTGGCTTTTTGGGGGGCGGGAGGAGGATAATTTTGAATGCTGATTCTCTCCTCTAAGGCAATAGATGTTTCTTCTCCTTTGTGTCTTCTCTGGGTTTTGTAAGCACGTCTCTTACATTTTCACCTAAGTCAGAACAGGGCCTTGACAAATCTTGTGAGCTATCTCTTGGGACCTTCAGGTTACACAGTCACAAGACTGACGAGGTGGAGAATAGCTTGGTGAATATCTAATTCAGCTATTTTATTTCATTCATGAAGAAACTTAGATTTAAAAAATTAATAATTTTGAGGCAATGATGTTTGGTCAGTTAGAAATCAACCTATATTCGTTAATATTCTGACCATGTTTCTTCCATTTGGTACGTGAAATATTATTAAAAGTCTTGCTGAAATCAAGACACATACTATCTATGGCATTTGATATTTACTAAATGGACCAGTATAACTACCCTGGCAAACACATGCACACACACACACACACACACACACACACACACACACCACTGACTGGTTTGGCATCTATTTTTGTCTTATGCTGGCTTGACTGCATCAACTTTTTCTCTCCAAAGTTTCACAAACCATCTCTTTAATTCTTTAATTATTCTTCTAGAATTTAGATCAATCTTCAGTGTGGAGAATACTTTTATATTCAGTTTCATAAGTTCTAGAACACAAAGTAGCTTCTAGATCAAATTGGTTTACTAATCTTTTTTTAATTAAAAAAAAAAATCCTAAAATTTGATTCAGAGTACATTTCAAAAGTTGTTCTAGAATTTGTGGACTCTAATGACTGAATCAAGCTCTACTATGCCTCCCCCAAATTTCCCAAAGCTGATGTGTCCTTCTGTAGATAGTCTTTCTCTCTTCTAAAGTGGGACTTCAGTATTAGGCTATATTGAAGAATGGGTGGCATAAAAATGAAACACGAGAGTTTGTGACTACTAAAAATCAAAAACAAACAAACAAACTCGTTGCCATTGAGTCAATTCCAACTCATAGTGACCCTATAGGACAGAGTAGAACTGCCCTACAGGGTTTCCAAGGAGCACCTGGTGGATTCAAACTACTGAACTTTTTTTGGTTAACAGCCGTAGCTCTTAACCACTATGCCACCAGGGTTTGCTAGAAGTTGTGACATCTGTATGTGAGGGTGGGCCTCCTCTGTCTGAAGGATGAGCTCAGCACTGGATGATCAATTTCTGAGACCACCCTTCCCTCTCCTTTCAGTTGGAGGAGACTCCAGACTCTTCTTCCAGCCCCACTCCCATTATGCTGTTTACATTTTTATTTTCACCTTGTTGAGGAAATAAAGCACTCCTCTATCCCCTCACCTCTCTACTTGCCCAGACACACTGCATAGGAACCTAAAGGAAATTATCCAAAAAAAAGAAGGGAGCCGTTGATAAGCCTCTGTGGGCGTCTGTGAAGGCACACATCATCTGAATGACAGGTTTGCATGTAAACAGCCCCAGCTCATGAAAATAGTTTTTAATCTACTTGAAAGGCATATTCTCAGAAGGAAATCAAGTTCCCTCCAGGTGAGGGAAAGCTCTTTGAAAGAAGAGATGCTACAGCAAAAATATAAGCTGTTATGAGATTTTACTTTTTAGCGTGCTTCCCTACACTCTTCCAAATTTTGGAAGCGAGCTACCTGGCCAAACAACTGGAAGAGATCCATATTTATGCCCATTCCAAAGAAAGGTGATCCAGCAGAATGTGGAAATTATCAAACAGTAATATCAATATCACACACAGTAAAACTTTGCTGAAGATAATCAAAAATGGTTGCGGCAGTACATTGACAGGGAACTGCCAGAAATTCAAGCCAGATTCAGAAAAGGACATGAAAAGAGGAATATCATTGCTGATGTCAGATGGCTCTTGGCTGAAAGCAGAGAATACCAGAAAGGTGTTTACCAGTGTTTTGTTGACTATGCAAAGGCATTCGACTGTGTGGATCATAACAAATAATGGATAACATTGCAAAGAATGGGAATTCCAGAACACTTAATTGTGCCCATGAGGAACCTGTACATAGATCAGGAGGTAGTTATTCAAACAGAACAAGGGGATACTGTGTGGTTTAAAATCAAGAAAGGTGTGCATCAGGGTTGTATCATTTCACCATATTTATTCAATCTGTATGCTGAGTAAATAATCCAAAAAGCTGGACTGTATGAAGAAGAACGGGGCATCATGATTAGAGGAAGACTCATAAACAACTTGTGATATGCAGATGACACAGCATTGTTTGCTGAAAGTGAAGAGGACTTGAAGCACTTACTGACCATAGTCAAAGACTACATACAGCCTTCAGTATGGATTACACCTCAACATAAAGAAAACAGAAATCCTCACAACTGGACCAATAAGCAACATCAGTATAAACGGAGAAAAGATTGAAGTTGTCAAGGATTTCATTTTACTTGGATTCACAATCAACACCCATGGAAGCAGCAGTCAAGAAATAAAACAACGTATTGCATTGAACAAATCTGCTGCAAAAGATCTCTTTACAGTGTTAAAAAAGCAAAGATGTTACTTTGAGGACTAAGGTGTGCCTGACCCAAGCCATGGTGTTTTCAATCACCTCATTTGCATGTAAAAGCTGGACAATGAATAACGAAGACTAAGAAGAATTGATGCCTTTGAATTATGGTGTTGGTGAAGAATATCGAATATTCCATGATCTGTCAGAAGAACGAACAAATCTGTCTTAGAGGAAGTATAGACAGAATGCTCCTTAGAAGC
The DNA here is from genome assembly GCA_030035585.1 of Dugong dugon. Taxonomy (NCBI): domain Eukaryota; kingdom Metazoa; phylum Chordata; class Mammalia; order Sirenia; family Dugongidae; genus Dugong; species Dugong dugon. Next base: position 37,907,211 of record CM057469.1, on the reverse strand, counting down.
GAGGGTGGCAAGACTTTGTTTCACATAGTTCGAATATGTTATCAGGAGGGACCAGTCCCTGGAGAAGGACATCAGGCTCGGTAGAGTAGAGGGTCAGTGAAATAGAGAAAGACCCTCAACGAGATGGACTGACACAGTGGCTGCAACAAGCATAACAACAATTGTGAGGATGGCTCAGGGCTGGGCAGTGTTTCATTCTGTTATACATAGACTGGGCCACTATGAGTCTGAACCGACTCGACAGCACCTAACAACAACTTTTACAATAAATTGATCTTTCATGAACGCATGCCAGTTGTTTACATCTGCCTTTGCCAACAGCCCTCGACTAAAAATATATAGGCTATCAATCAACCAACATAAGAATCTGACAATGTAATTTTTTTTTAAGTTTATGTATTGTTGGCCTTTCAGAGAGGAAACTACTCTCAAAATATATGTTAATTCTCCCTCTCTTCTTTCATTAAAAAAAAAAAAAAATTCCTGGAACATCAAAATGTGGTGTTCTGCATAGACCAGATGCTAAAAATTATGGATGGATATTTTGGATTGCTATATTTGAACAGGAAACTGTGCGTGGTAGCAAACTGAAAACTTAAGGAATAATTGTGCTTTTTAAATGAAAGCAGATCCAAAGGATTTTACATGTTTCAAGCACATTTTTATCCTGAGCGGAAAGAAGAAATCCACATCCTCATTTGGTATTGATCCAGAACAGCCCCTAAATGCAGCAAGTTTAATGACTCCTGATGTTTTTCTATATGTGTTGGGCAGGTGCACCCAAATAAAACCCCAGATCTGGTGGAATCATAGGGCAGACACTGCCATTCAGAAAGAAACTTTTTCTTCCTTGAAGCTCTTTTTGGTGACCACTCTGTATACACACACACACCTGCTGTGCCCAGAAGTAGACTTGTTAGGAGTGCATTGCTAACCCTTTACCTAATTTCAGCAGGAGATAACCAGGTAACTCCCCCTCCCTCACTCGCCTGTATTAGTTTCTTGTTCCTCATCTACCATAAGACTGAATCGAAGCTGGCTGGTCACTCACATAGGACACCTTTCTTCTTGTCTGTGGGTCTGGAGGATGGAAGGTGCTCATGGATCCAAAAATCAATGCTTCCAGAGACTCTCTTTCTTTAGAATATAAAGGATGCTGGAAGGATGCTGGCTGGGTGACAACCCTGAGGCAGTATGTCAGTCTAAGAGTAGTCCAGGGCATTGTGCAGTGGCTCTGTGGGTGGGGCTGAGAAGGATCTGCGTCTGTGATGTGTGTATATTTACACAGTACTTCTCACCGAGTGCGCGCCCTTGAACTGCAGCATGGGCTCCCAGTGGGGTCATTTAGCATACATGGACAGCACAATGGCCACAAAGTGTGCCTTGGAGTCACCCTTAGAGCAGCTTCCTTTGAAAAATCCCTGGAAAATGAGTAGCTTGACTTGCCATTTATAGAAGACAAAAATAATTAAGGGGCAGGGCTGTTTAATCAGTCTGTCAGTCAATAAAATTGGTTTAGCATCTCTTGTGTTACAGAGAGCTCTCTGCACGCCACTGTAAATTGACGGCCAAATTTCTGTGTTCTGGAGCTGTGAAGTCCAACCTTGGAGTTGGAGGTGTGGTGGAGGTTCTCTAGACAGTGCTTCTTACATTTTAATACATATAAAAATCATCAGATTCTGAGTCAGTAGGTTTGGGTGGGGCCTGAGATTCTGCATTTCTAACAAGCTCCGTGGTGAAGCCCATAGTGTTGCTTCTCCACTGACCACACTTGAGTGGCAAGGGCCCAAGCTCTCATCCAAAGCTGGAATTTCTTGTTAACCGGAAGCACTGTAGTATAGTTGAAAGAACATTGGATTGAGTGTCACTATTTCTAGGTTCTAGCTCTGCCACTCATTCATGATCAACTTGTATAAGCCATGCTCCAAACCTTAATATCACTCCAACTCTAACCTCACCCTTAATCTCTAAAAATCTCACCTTGCTGGGTGCCTCCAGTGGGGACTCTGCCTGCCAGCTGCGAAGGTGGGACTTACTGCATTAAGGCTTTGCTGTCAATGGCCTCACTATTGAAAGGGGTGTTTTTTGTTATTGTTTGTTTGTCTTTAGGAGAAAAGAGTGGCAAGGGTCATGCATTGGGGAGGGCTTTGAACCAGTTTTTCCCAGTTCAGTCATAACTGAGGAAATAACACTGAAATAGATCTGAATTTTAAAAATCTGGGTGAACCGGAACGGTAACTGGACCAGGAAAAACTACAGGTCGAAGCCATGCTAGAAACCTAATCTCCCTCTTAGAAACAAAGAACGCGTATTCACTGTATAGCAACCAAACCTCTTGCCCGGTCGGAAACAGTGGTGCCCTACTCAAAGATGGCAGCCAACCACACTGCTTTGAATGTATGTCATTCTCCTCAGTCGTGGAAGTAATCTAATCTCACGTATCAGGCTCCCAAAAGGGCTCACTATACCTCTTCCAAATATCCCATTCCAGGACTTTAACCCATAATTTTTCCTGTCCTGTTTATTGTTCCAGATCACCCAAATTATAAAAATGAGGGTCTCTTCCAGTTCCACTTCATCGGCCATGACAGAACTGGTTCAAACCAGTTCGAAGCGCTGGCGTTGGGGCATTACTCAAAGCCAGGGAGAGATGAAATCGTGTGTATGGGGTAAATGGCTCTGTAAGATCCATTCTGATGGTGAAGGGTAGGGGTGAGAGTTGTGAGAGTAGTAGATGCAGCAAGAGCACAGTGAAGAAATAATTTATAGGAAATGAAAGAGGAAAAGGATGAAAAAAGAAACTTCAAAGGCAAAAAGCAATAGATTGTGTTAGTTTAGAAGGGGAATAACTGGAGCATGAACCAGTGTTCTGGCAGCAGGCATAAACGGATAGGGATCGACTTGAGAGATATCATACAGATGACGTGCCAGGAATTGTCGAGGGACGCAGAGTGGAAGGAATTGCAGAGGGAGGGAGAAATCAAAGGTGCGTTTACAGCGAAAGTGCAAACTGCCTGGAGCTGAATGTGAGTATTTATCTGGATGGCAGGGCCAGGAAATAAGGCTGGAGGAAGGAGGGTGGAAGTTTTTGAGGTCAAGTTTTGTGATAGCTAAATTTGCCGGTGTCATTGATTCGAAACGTGGGACAGAGAATCTGGAGGGATATGAAGAATACCAAATGGATAGAAGAAGATAGCCTTTGTAGAGACATGGAGTCTGATGGTGTCCACAGAGAAGAGATAGATGGGATCAAATGCCCCCTATTCCACCTGGTCGGCGATGTAGGGAACCCCTTCCCCTGATCCTCCTGCAAGCACAGACCTTGCAAACCCAATGCTCATGTCCATTTTAGCAGAGTGGCTGGACACAGGCTAGGTAGGCAGAGCACACAGTGCAACCCCCCAGAAACTCTCCCCAAAGGCACAGAAACTTCTCAGAAGTGTGTGAAGGAAACCAGGGATCTGCCCTTTGCCCACATGCTCCTCTGTGAAGGAGAGGCATCCAGATCTGAGCGAAGCGGTCAAAAGGTGTAAGAATGAAGGTATTACTCCTGAGCTTGTTTTCTGCAGCTGGAGTGGTGTGGAGTCTATGAAAATATGACTTACAGAACTCCAGTTACGGATGGTTGCCACTGCAGGAGCTCATGCTTCCCACGGGCTGCTCCCAGCAGTGACTGGGTGTTTCAGGGATATTCTGAAGGTTGCCTCTGGCTGGAGGACTCCCTGACAGGATAGTTGAACCTTCAAACTTTCCTTAGACAGCATAGCTATCTAAGATGCTTCCAACCAAACTATCTTCTCTCTTCCCTTCACTTGGGGTCAGGCTTATGTGATGGTCTGACAGCTTTCCCAGCCTTTCCCAGCTCCCTCCACATTTCCTCTCACACAGACATTTCCCCAATGAAATTCTTGCATGTTTACTCTGTGGCTTCTGCTTCTCAGAGGACCCAGACTAACAGTAGTGGGAATCCACAGGGGTGGAGGAGATAAGCCAAATTTTTATCAGTTAATGATACAAACATAATGGGAGAAGATTCTTGGAAAAACACATAAATTGAAGAGAAAGTGGTGAGTCCACAGTATGGGATGTCAGGGAAGATGATTCTTGGAATCACCCACTCCCATGCTTATACTCAAGCGTGTTAGTACCAGTTGCTACACCTCCTCCATAATCTCTAGTTTAAATGTTTCATTCTTTGACCACCACTTCCTGTCTTTGCAGCCCACTCCCTCTAGCTCCTCCTACACCAACAATTCTTCTACCCCATCAACATGCACAACCCATTGATCCAACCTGCCAACTTTTCACTGTCCCTCACCCCCTCATGCCCCACTCCCCTCCTTATTAGATCCCATAGATCTTCATTGTCATCCCTCTCATGCATAAACTTAACTCCCTCCTCCACTTTGTCCTCCATTTTACTGACTGAAAAGTCCTCAGCCTCCGTTAAGTCCAACTCTCCAGCTATTCCATGCTTGCACAAATGAAGCTTAAAATGGCTAAAGGGAAAAACAAACAAACAAACAAACAAAACCATAATGTCACTTTTGCCTTTAGCCTCAAGTTAGCCCTCAGCTCTGCTGAGCAATCCTATTGCATTTTCCTAGCCCATCGCTCTCCTTCTTTCCTCCATGGCTATTTCTCACCTTCTCTTCTCAAATCCCTCCTCTTCCTCTTTACTACCATCTGATGCTTTCGTTTCACTGAGAAAACCCAAGTCATCAAAAGATAACTTCTACTCATTTCTGTCACCACATCCACACACATTATACTGCCGTTTATTTCGCCTCCCTCCTACTACTACGGATGAAGTATCCATGCTTCTAACCAAAGCCAGTCTCTCCAATTGCACTCAAGATCCCCTTTTGCCTACTCTAAGACATTTTTCCACCTTGTGTTCTCTTTCTTCTGCCTCATTAATTTTCTCTCAATATTGATCATTCCCATCAGCACACAAAATGTTGAAATATCCCCCATTTAAAAAAAAAAAAAAAAAGCCTTCCTTGGCCCCACATGACACTCTAGCTATTGCCCCATTTCTCTACTCCCCTTCAAAAATCTCAATGAATTTTCTAGAATTTTCTCTACCCAATGCTGTGAAATTCTCTCTTCTCTCTCTCTCTCTCTTTTTTTTTTTTTGAATCCTCAACAACCGGTCTTTCACCCTCACCACTCCAGTGCAATAGTTCTTGTCAAGAACACTGATAACCTCTAGGTTCTGAAATCCATTGGCCAATTCTCAGGCCTCATCTTACATGACTAGCCAACAGCATTTGACAAAGTAGATCTCTTGATCCTTTCACTTTCTTCACTTGACTTCCTGGATGCCTTGCTATTCCTTTTCAGTCTTTGTTGATGGCTCTTCTGCTTCTCCTGGCTTTGCAACATTGGTGTGCCTTCCCAGGGCTCAGTCACTGAACTTCTTGTCTTCTCTGTCTACACTACTTCCCAGTATCCTCATCTGTAACACAGAGATAATAATAGTGCCTGCCTCATAGGGTGGTTGTGAGGATCAAATGATTTAATATATTTAAAGCATTTAGAAGAGCCTCTGGCATATAACATATATAAGTGATATATAAATGTTAGCTATTCTATTATTATTATGTCTCATATTTAAATGCCATCTATACAGTGATGATTTCTACAATTTTATCTCTAATTGCCCCTCTTTTCTGAACTCCCGACAAGTAAATCCAACTGCTTATTTGACAACTCCACTTGGATGGCTAGTAGGCATCACACACACACACACACAACAACATGGTCAATCTAACTGAGCTCCTCATTCCCTCCTTCCCATTTCTGACCAGTTGATTCTGACTCATAGCAACCCTCATTCCCCACCCACTCCCAAATTTCCCTTCTGAGGCTCTTCTGCTTCCTAGTAATGGCAACTCTTCTGCCAGTTACTCAGGCTAAAAACCTTGAAGTCATTCTGTATTCCTCTCTTTTTCTCACATCCTACATTCAAGCCATTAGCAAAGCCTGCTGACTCTACCTTTAAAAGATCTCCAAAATCTAACTACTCTCACCACTTATTCTATCTCCATCATCTTGCGCCTGGATTATCGGAAAGCCTCCTAATTGGTCTTCTTGCTTTTAATCTTATAGGCGGCTGGGTGGCACAACCTATTAGCTGAAAGGTTGACAATTCTAGGCAATAGCCTAGAAGGCCCTCATGCTCTGCCTCCTGTTACTGCTGCCCTAATCTCTGTAGGAAGAGACAATGGAAAAGCTCTATATCATCAGTCAGAACAAGGCCAGGGACTGACTGTGGAACAGACCATTAGTTGCTCATATGCAAGTTCAAGTTGAAACTGAAGAAATTTAGAACAAGTCCACGAGAGCCAAAGAACCTTAAGTATACCCTTAAGTATATCCCACCTGAATTTAGAGACCATCTCAAGAATAGATTTGACGTGTTGAACACTAATGACCGAAGACCAAACGAGTTGTGGAATGACATCAAGGACATCATACATGAAAAAAGCAAGAAGTCATTAAAAAGACAGGAAAGAAAGAAAAGACCAAAATGGATGTCAGAAGAGACTCTGAAGCTTGCTCTTGAACATCGAGTAGCTAAAGCAAAAGGAAGAAATAATTAAGTAAAAGAGTTGAACAGAAGATTTCAAAGGGCGGCTTGAGAAGACAAAGTAAAGTATTATAATGACATCTGTAAAGACCTGGAGATAGAAAACCAAAAGAGAAGAATATGCTCTGTGTTTCCCAAGCTGGAAGAACTGAAGAAAAATTTCAAGCCTCAAGTTGCAATATTGAAGGATTCTATGGGGAAAATATTAAAAGACTCAGGGAGCATCAAAAGAAGATGGAAGGAATACACAGAGTCACTATACCAAAAAGAATTGGTCGATATTCAGCCATTTCAGGAGGTACCATATAAGCAGGAACCAATGGTACTGAAGGAAGAAGGCCAAGCTGCACTGAAGGCATTGATGAAAAACAAGGCTCCAGGAATTGATGGAATACCAATTGGGATGTTTCAACAAATGGATGCAGCACTGGAAGTACTCACTAGTCCATGCCTAGAAATTTGGAAGACAGCTACATGGCCAACCAATTGGAATAGATCTTATTAATGCCTATTCCCAAGAAAGATGATCCCACCAAATGTGGAAATTATCAAACACTGTCATTAATATCGCACACAAGTAAAATTTTGCTGAAGAGCATTCAAAAGTGGCTGCAGCAGTATATTGACAGGGACCTGCCAGAAATTCAAGCTGGATTCAGAAGAGGATGCAGAACCAGGCATATCATTGCTGATGTCAGGCGGATCCTGGCTGAAAGTAGAGAATACCAGAAAGATGTCTACCTATGTTTTATTGATTATGCAAAGGCATTTGACTGTGTGGATCATAAAAAATTATGGATAACATTATGAAGAATGGGAATTCCAGAACACTTAATTGTGGTCATGAGGCACAGGTCAAGAGGCAGTCATTCAAACAGAACAAGGGAATACTGTGTGGTTGAAAGTCAGGAAAGGAGTGTGTCGGGGTTGTATCCTTTCACCATACCTATTCAAACTGTATGCTGAGGAAATATTCCGAGAAGCTGGATTATATGAAGAAGAACAGGGTATCAGGATTGGAGGAAGACTCATTAACAACCTGAGTTATGTAGATGACACAACCTTGCTTGCTGAAAGTGAAGAGGACTTGAAGTACTTACTGATGAAGACCAAAGACCAAAGCCTTCACTATGGATTACACCTCAACATAAAGAAAACAAAAATCCTCACAACTGGACCAATAAGCAATATCATGATAAATGGAGAAAAGATTAAACATGTCAAGGATTTCATTTTACTCGGATCTGTAATCAGCACCCATGGAAGCAGCAGTCAAGAAATCAAACGATGCATTGCGTTGGGCAAATCTGCTGCAAAAGACCTCTTTAAAGTGTTAAAAAGCAAAGATGTTACCTTGAAGACTAAGGTGCACCTGACCCAAGCCATGATGTTTTTAATTGCCTCCTATACACGTGAAAGCTGGATGATGAATAAAGAAGACCGAAGAAGAATTGACTCCTTTGAATTGTGGCGTTGGAAAAGCATATTGAATATACTATGGACTGCCAAAAGAACAAACAAATCCTTCTTGGAAGAAGTACAACCAGAATGCTCCTTAGAAGCAAGGATGGAGAGACTACGTCTCACTTACTTTGGACATGTTTTCAGGAGGGATCAGTCGCTGGAGAAGGACATCATGCTTGGTAAAGTAGAGGGTCAGCGAAATAGAGAAAGACCCTCAATGAAATGGATTGACACGGAGGCTGCATCCATGGGCTTAAGCATAGCAACTATCGTGAGGATGATGTAGGACCGGGCAGTGTTTCATTCTGTTGTACATAGGGTTGCTATGAGTTAGAACCAACTTGATGGCAGGTAACAACATAACAACAACAATCTCTTGCTAGTCTTTACCTTTGCTCACTTCACTTTAACCTCACCTCCTACCACTCCTCCTTGATCATTCTATTCCAGTCGTGCTGACCTCTTCATTGTTCCTCAGACACACCAAGGACTCACCCACTTTAGCACCTTTGCACTTGCAGTTCCCTCTACCTGGAACCCTTTTCCCCCAATGCTGAGTCCTTCCATTCCTTCAGGTCTGCTCTTAAGCGTCACCTTCTCAATGAGGACTTGCCAACCACCAAATATAGATGGGCAAGACCCTCTCCCCATCCCTAGAACTCCCTATCCTCTTTACCGTGCTTCATCTTTTCTTCTTACTTAGCACTTATCACCATCTGACACATGACACATTTGCTTTTGGTTACCTGTCTTCCTTAACTAGAATGTACATTTCCCGAGTGCAGCTTCACTGCTTCACACAGGAGGTGCTCAAGGAATATTTGTCAAATAAATGAATTCATGAAAGTTGAAAGGGGGAACTAGGGTTCAGGTGATGGAAGAAATACAAGAGGAATAGATTTAGGCCACAAAGGGATATTCTCTGGGAGAATATTTTGATGAGGAAAAGCAAGACATGTGAGAGTAGAGAGTCAGAGAGCTGATGGTGGGAAGGCAGGGCTGATGCCAAAGTCAGGCCTCTTTCTACAAAAATAATGCTGTCTCTCTGCGCCTCAGTCTCCTTATCTGCCAATGAGGATGGGAGTGTACCTACTTCTCAGGGTTATCGTGAGGCTCAAATGAGAAAGTGAAGGACCAAGACCCGGCATGTGGTGGGTGCTCATGGTGGGTCAGCTGGGTCTGAGTTAGGTGCAAAGACAGGGTCAAGTCCCCCTTATCTACCCAGAGCCCAAATGAGATTGATTATCAGCCACTTTCCACTCCTTGCAAAATTATTAGATCATGGAGAACCATCTTGGGTGAGGGGACAAGTCCCTGTGGTGGAGACTGTAGCCAGATTTGAAATGAGCTGTGGTAGAGAATGAAGGATGGGGCCGGGGGTGAAGTGGAAGGCACATTCAACTGGTAGGGGGCTGGGCTAGAATGTTCCATCCTCCATCTGTAGCCAGCGGAAGGAGCAACCTTCAGGGGAAACAAGTAGTGTTGTGTTTCTGTATTCTGAACACACTGGCATTGCTCTAGAAGAAATGAGAGGAGATTACATAGGAAGGGAATTGAGTCTGTCAGGAGCCTCAAGAAAGAAAGAGAGAGAGAGGGAAAAAAAAAGATTTCGAAAGGAGCTGTTTGTTGTTCTTTGTTCAGGTTTTTATCTCAAGAGTCTGTTTATAAAAATGTTCTCTCTTGCCCTGCCTCTTTCACTCAGCCTGGACGCTCTTCCTCCACCTCCTCCCTACCTGGCTCTTGTTGGAGTTAAAGCTCTTTCCTTGATTAAATAATGAATAAAATCTCTTCCCAAGTCTGATTTTCCTGGTCCTTGGGAGAAATTACAGATATATGTACATACATATGCATGCAAAATAGCCTGAGATAAAGAGGCTCTAGATAAATATTTTTTTATTTCTTTTTTTTTTCTTTTAAAGAAACGTCATTCATAAACTACACACGTTTAAACGGGGGCAAACCAGCCTAAGTGTGGTTAAATAGTTTGATTTAATAAAGCTCTTGGATTTACAAGCATATATTTTTATTTACAATTATGACATTTATTTTAAAGAACGGGTTGGAACCTTCTCCTCTCGGGTCACCGTATCTGTCGGGTACTGAACTATACACGCGAGGCAAGATTATCTGGTTCACGGCCAATGTTTCTATTTGGTCTTTTTTCCCCCAAGGCTCATCAGTTAAAGCAAAACTGTTTGCAGTGCGCCATCTGCACAGCTGCTATATCTTCAATCTAGCAGAACTGGTCCTGCACATGCCTACCCCATATTAAACTTGTCCCACCACTGTAAGGAGGAGGAAAGGAATTCCCAGCTGCCCTACCCATCTACCTGAGGGGGCTTTACCCTTTTATCTACTCCAGATTTGGAAGGGAATCCCTTTCCTCTCATCACTCACAAACAATGACATAATAGAATTCTGAAAAGACATAAATATACTAAAGGAAGGCAAATACGTTTTATAAAATGACATAAAATGAATAAGAGTAAACCATGGACAGATTTCTGAGCCTTAGCTAACACATTTTCAGCTACATATTGTTTAACAGCATTTGTGGGTTCACAGACAGTCCTATAATTAAGAAACTTAACAGAAGAACAATTCTGAAACGTAAGACTTGTTCCTCTGCGGATATTAGCTAATACCTATCCATCCATCATCCATCCATTCACGCATCCAACAATTATTTACTGACTGACTAAATTGTTTAGGCACTGGGGACATAGGGATGAGCAAAAACAGCATCATTTTAACCTTGTGGATCTTGTAGTATAGTGGGGAAGACAGACATCAATCTAATAATTACCCTAATTAATAAATAATAATAAACTAAGGAAAGTGTTCTGAAGGAAAAAACAAAACAAAACATAATTTAATGGGAGCATTACTAGACTAGGGGTCAGGAAAGATTTCCCTGAGAAATTAATGTTTGAAATGTGATCAAAAGGATGAGTACAATTCAAATAAGGAAGAATGTATGGTACATTCTAGAAAAAAAGGGCGTGGAAGGACGAGGAATTTGAGAACCTCTAAGAAAGCCCATGAGTCTGGAACTCAGAGATCAAAAGAGAGAAGAGAGAGCTGTTAGAGACAAGCTGTATTAGTTATCTATTGCTGCATAACAAATTACTCCCAAATTTAGCAGCTTAAAACAACAAACATTTATTATCTCACAGTTTCTGTGGGTCAGGCACTGGGGAGCAAATTAGCTGGGAAGTTCTGGTTCAGGGTCTCTCATGAAGTCACAGTGAAGTCATCTGAAGGCTTCTTTGGCTTTGGAGGATCTGCTTCCAAGCTAGCTCACATAGTTAGTGTAGCTGTTGGCAGGAGGTCTCAGTTCCTTACCACACAGACCTCTCCAGAGGATTCCTTGAGAGACCTCGTGACATGGTAGCTGGTTTCCCCCAGAGCAGGTAATGAGAGACAGGGAGAGACAGAGAGAGAGCAAGCAAGGAGGGAGCCTTAACGCTTTTTATGCCCTGGTCTCAGAAGTCACACACCATCACTTCCACCATATTCTATTTGTTAGAGGAGAGCCACCATGAACAGCTCACACTCAAGGAAAGGGAAATTAGGCTCCACTTTTTGAAGGGAGGAGCATCAAGTCATTTGTGGACATATTTTAAAACCACCACACAAGCTATGGAGGGCTTTGTAGCCCTGCTAAGGGTTTTGGTATTTATCCTTAGAGTAGCAGGAAGTCATTGAAGCATTTTAAGCATGGGGGTGGCACTATCAGACCTGAAATTTGAAACCCCTCTGGTTGTAATGTGGGGATCTGATTAAAGAGAAGGCAAAGTGAAGCTGGACTAGAAATTCTTATCGTGGTCCAGGTGGGAGGTGATGGGTGTTTAGATTAAAGTGGTAGCAGTAGAGACAAAGGGAAGTCAATAGTTTCAAGAGACATTTAGGAGGCAAAATTGATAGGACTTTCTGATAGACTGAATTAGAAGGATGAGAACAAGGTGAGCCAAAGATGATCTTGGAGTTCTGGCTTGTGGCACTGGATGATGGTGAAGTGCTTGCGGAGATAAGGAATGATGGAAGAGGTCTAGGTTTGGAGGTGATGGTAGGAAGATTATGAATTTGTTCTGGTCCTGGGTATTGAGGAACCTGGTAGTCAACCAAGTGGAGCTATCCCTTGAGATGTTGTATAGTATTCAGTTCTAAGACTCAAGAGAAGTCTGGATTGAAGATATAAGTCTATGAGTCATTGGCCCAGAGGTGATATATGAAGAACGGACACGGATGAGATTGGGCAGCAATCAGGTATGAGTGAGAAGAGAAAGGGGCCTAGAGTGGAGGTTCAAAGAATTCTAGCACATACAAACATGGAATTTTTAAGCCTCGTTCCTCTATTTTTTATTTTAGTTTTTACATACAATGAATTTAAAAGCAATACTTAGCTGTGTCTTTATAGAACCTGATATAATATGTATGAGAATAAGTCAAAAGCAAGAGAGCAGTCCAAACGCACTGCAGCATGGCCCCTGATCTTATTATACTATACAAGAATGTTTCTGTCCATGTCCACTGGCCTTGGACACAGGAGAGGATGCTGGCTTCTCCATTTCATGTGTGGATACACACGTGCGGAAAATGAGATGAAATCAAAACACTCTCAGACCTTCGATATGGCAGACTTCAGAACAGTCACCTGTGGGACACAGGTAAGAACACAGTGTTTGCCTCATCCTCCATCTTTCCTTCTGGGTCAAGAAAGAACCAGGAGAGGGAGGCCTTGTGGGTGATGGACAGGCTGCTGGGAGACCTAAAGGGAGAGGGGGCAATCGTGACAGGAATGAGATTTTCTTCTTTCTTTTCTTCCTGAGTTAGACCAGCTCTCCTTGGATAGCTGCGATACAGGGTAGAACTTGTGGAAATGAGACTCCAGGAGACTAGTAAACAGATAAAGAGACTCAGTCATCTCAGAGATTTGCAGCCCTCCTGTCAGTTTGTGCCCCAAACTAGGATACATAACTCACTGCAGCATGTGTGACTGAGCACCTTCTCATTGTCTAGTTATGGGGAGGCAGGAGGGCAGAGGAGGGTGCTTGATGGAATAAGAAAGAAGTGAAAAGTGTGTCTACTCTGGCCTCAGAGACTCCTGATGGAATAATAGAGAACAAACTGAGATTGTGTATGATAATGTAGTCTGTAGGGTGGTGCATATTTGGGGATAGTCTCTCTTACAGCCTTTGCTCTCATTACCTCTAGCATCCTATGTTATTTATTTATCATGTTTGTACTTTATAGTTTGAGTTCTGTCACTTGAAGATAAACTCCACTGTCTTAGTCATCTAGTGCTGCTCTAACAGAAATACCACACGTGGATGGTTTTAATGAAGAGAAGTTTATTTCCTCACAGTCAAAGTAGGCTAAAAGTCCAAATTCAGGGCCTCAGCTCCAGGGGAAGGCTTTTTCTCTCTGTCGGCCTTCTTCTCTTCGGTGTTCCCCTGGACTAGGAGCTTCTCTGCGCAGGGACCCGGGTCCAAAGGACGTGCTCTGCTCCAGGCACTGCTTTCTTGATGGTATGAGGTCCCCAATGCTCTGCTTGCTTCCCTTTCCTTTCATCTCTTGAGAGATAAAAGGTGGTGCAGGCCACACCCCAGGGAAGCTCCCTTTATGTTGGATCAGGGATGTGACCTGGGTAAAGGTGGTGTTACAATCCCACCCTAATCCTCTTTAACATAAAATTACAATCACAAAATGGAAGCCAAGCACACAATTCTGGGAATCATGGCCCAGCCAAACTGATACACACATTTTTTGGGGGACATAATTCAAACCATGACATCCACCAGTTCAGAGATCTGTGTCTGTTTTTTTTTACTGATGTATTTCAAGCACCTAGTATGGCACCTGCACATAATAGATGTTCAATAAGTGCTTGTTGAATGAATGAACGAATGAATGAACATTCTTCAGAAATCTGTGAGGCGTGGCTGGTGTGGGTCTCCCTGCATGTGATGATGACTCTGCAGGCACCTGTGCACAGAGTAGGGTGTAATATTAATAATAAAAAAAACTCACTTCATCCTACTTGTCTCTAGTTGTCTGCATACAGTGGAGAATAGTAGGGCCCGTCCTGGGGGCTTGTAAATTCCATGACACTTTTTCCCATGTCTCCTACTCGCCCTTTCGGAGACCTTTCTTTCCCCTTGCCCATCGATGGCCCCATTCAGGGAAGTACCTCATCTGGCCACTTACACACTGCTTACACCTGCTCAGTGACAACTGCTTACACCTCAGTGTGACTGATCTGTCCCCATTGTCTTCTCTCAGCTGTGTTCCTGGAAATGAGCTCTCTTGTTTATTATTGTGAAATGAAAAGCTTTGTTTTTCTAGTGTACAGACTTCAGACCCTAAGCAGATAGGAAGATTGATGAAGAGAATTTGGGGGACTCAAATTCAAGTCATATTGACCATTGCTAGGGCAGGTCCCATGTGCAAACATGTTTAGTCTATTTGGGGTAGGTGTGACGAGAGCCAGGTCAGAAGGAGTACCACAGCCAGGCTCACTTGCCAGATGGCCCCTGAGCATCCTCTTCAGAGAACCAGCCGGGGACATGTCCAGTGGCATGATGCCATGTCCCACATGTGCCAGGGGCAGAGCATGCTGGTCTTTTCTAGGACCTGGGTGTCCTGAGGCAGTCCATGTCCACCCCTAAGTCCCTTCTCCCAGGCTCTCCTTGGTGTCTTTACATACCTCTGCTCCCAAGGGTAATTGGCTTAATTGGATGCCTGATGGCAAAGTGGTTAAGAACTCAGCTGCTCACCAAGAGGTCAGCAGTTCGAATCCACCAGCTGCTTCTTGGAAACCCTATGGGACAGCTCTACTCTGTCCTGCAAGGTTGCTATGAAATGGAAATGACTTGATGGCAACGGGTTTGTTTATTTTTTGGTTTAATATTATTTTTTCTCTCTTCACCCCTTTTCTGACACCCTGGGCTACATGTTTCTCCCTTAGTTGTTATTTCTATCTCTGGTAATAGCATTTTTGCCTGTGAAGCATGTCACGGAACCCAACTACTTTGTCAATAAGAGGTGTAAAATTGGACTCAATTAAGAATAAAAATTAATTATATATGACAAAATGTCTGAGGGACTGGAGAGATGAATATGGGTGTCCTTATCAGGGAAGCTCCCTCAGAGGAGGTGAGACTGGATAAAGTCCTGAGAAAGGATTTGGAGCAGTTTCAGGGTGACGAGGGATAGCCCGAATACCATGTGATGGTTTAGCAGCTGTTGAGAGGATGGGCCTGGAGAAAAGGGTTTGTGTTGGAGAAGAGAGCAAAATAGGAAACGTGATTACTCTCCACAGCTGCAGCCTGCTTGTCTGTCAGCTAAGCTAGCAGACTTCCCATGATCTGAGCATTGAAACAGACAAAGAGATTAATAAACCAAGTTCGGGGCTGAAAAAGGACAGGACCTCTGGAGAACTCAGTCAGTACCTGTTGGAGGCTCAGAAGCTGATATGTAGGGCATGGAGAGAAGAAACTGGGCATTGCTTACTCAATGAGCACGAGGGCTAGAAAGACCAGGGATTTTCCTTTAAATAGCCTCGCTGGGTCTCAGCTGTCTCATCTATAAAAATGAGGAGAAAAATAATCTCTCTCTCATAAGCTTGTTGTGGGAGCTAAATGAGACAGTTAATACATACGTAGAACTGTGCCAGGTATACAATAAGCATTTTATACTCATTATTATTATTGTTGTTGTTATCATTAATATTACCATCATTATCAGTATTGTAAAACCCTTCAATCCCTTGGCTTCCTTGACAATACATTTTCCAGGATTTCTTCCTCTCCTTCTGGCTTCTCTCTCTCAGCCTCCTCTGGAGGGTCCTCTTCCTCTGCTCTGTCTCCGAATGTTGAGGTGTGGCACTGATAGAATGGGATCCCTTTCTCTTCTGTAGCTGCACACTCTCCTTGGTGATATCCAACTGCTTACTATATGGATGGCGAATTAGCCATCTGTAGCTTAATATACTACACATACTTCGGACATGTTATAAGGAGGGATTAGTCCCTGGAGAAGGACATCATGCTTGGTAAAGTAAAGGGTCAGCCAAAGAGGGGAAGATGCTCAACGAGACAGATTGACACAGCGGCTGCAACGATGGGCTCAAGCATAACAATGATCATGAGGATGGCACAGGACCAGGCAGTGTTTTGTTCTGTTGTACATAGGGTCGCTATGAGTTGGAACCAACTCGATGGTACCTAACAACAACAGCAGTTTAATATGGCCCAAACAAAACCCTTGACTCCTCCTGGTACCTCCCAAACCTCCCCAACTCACGCACCCTCCCCATTTCAACGAATAGCCCCTGAACTCACCAAGTTGCTCAATTCCAAAGCCCAGGACTTTCTTGGTTCTTCTTTCTCCCCTAAACCTCATATGCAACACAGCAGTCAATTCTGGTACAGTGGTTAAGAGTTCAGCTGCTAACCAAAAGGTTGGCAGTTCGAATCCACCAGCTCCTTGGAAACCCTATGGGGCAGTTCTACTCTGTCCTATAGGGTCTCTATGAGTCAGAATCAACTCAACAGCAACGGGTTTGGTTTTACAGATAAGCATATCTAGAATTTATTCACTTCTCTGCATCCCCTCAACGACTCCCACCCTTCATTAAGCTACCATCACAATAGCCTCCAAAATAACTATACCTGTTTCTCCTTTTGCTTCACTTAAATCCTTCTCTGTACCAAGCCTGAGTGGACTTAAGAAAAAAAAAGAAGAAATTTATATCAAGTCTGTCCCATCCAGTGACTTCATATCAGCAACTTTATGTTTTAGAAGCCAGGAGGATCCAGCCCTGCCTCTTTCACCTCTCTCACCTGCTATGTTTCATCCACACTGATCTTCCATCCCTTCCTCAAGCCCACCCAGCACATTCCCACTCTAGGACTACTGTCTCTGTCTTCTGAGTGCCACTTCGCAGGCTCCTTCTTGCTGCTCATGACTTGGTGTCAATGTCATCTCCTCAAAGAGGACTCTGCTGATTACCCCATTTAAAGTAGCTACCCGGTCACTCACTTTTACACTGTTGTTGTAAGGTGCTGCCAAGTTGGTTCTGACTCATAGCAACCCTATGTGCAACAGAACAAAAAGCTGCCTGGTCCGGCACCATCCTCACAATCATTGCTATGCTTGATCCCATTGTTGCAGCCACTATGTCAATCAATCCATCTTGTTAGGGGGTCATCCTCTTTTCTGCTGACCTTCTACTTTACCAAGCATGATGTCCTTCTCCAGAGATTTGTCCCTCCTGATAACATATCCAAAGTAAGTGAGATGAAGTCTCAACATCCTCGCTTCTAAGGAGCATTCTGGCTGTACTTCTTCCAAGTCAGATTTGTTTGTTCTTCTGGAAGTCCACGGTATATTCAATATTCTTCACCAACACCATAATTCAAGTGCATCAATTCTTCTTCGGTTCTCTTATTCATTGACCAGCTTTCCCTATGCATATAAGTCAAAAATACCATGGCTTGGGTCAGGTGCATCTTAGTCCTCAAAGTGATGTCTTTGCTTTTTAACACCTTAAAGAGATCTTTTGCCACAGATTTGCCTGATGCTTTTACGTTAGCCCGTTTTAACTCTCTGCTCTCACTATCACCATCCAAGATATTCTCGTTTATGTATTGGCATGTAGTTTTATGATGTCCAGACCTTGCCTGTCTTACTCATTTCAGTATCCTTAGAGCCTATTACAGTGCCTGACACATATACATAGATAATAATTAAATTTGTGTATTTCTAATATATAATATGTAAATAATATATATATTTATTTGTTGAGTTATAAAGACCCAAGATGGTATAGTGGAATAAAAGTGCATAGGATTTGCACTTTTATTCCACTATAAAAGTCCAGACCTACACTAGAGCCCTGTGTTCCTGCCGCATTACAGCTGCGTGACCTTGAGCATACTTAATCTCTCTGAGGCTTGATTTCTTCATCTGTTAAGTAGCAATACCACTTATCTTGCTGAAATTTTTGAGGCTTACATGAGATAATAAACACATGTAAGCAATGTGCCTTGGCCATTATCGATTCCCAACAAATTTCACCTATTTTGTTAACACTGAAACTTTGGGTGGTAATAGAAACTGAGGCCTATGGTAATGAAGAGGAGGACTTGGGGAAGAGAGAAGCCCTCTGTCTCCAGACTGAAAAAAGCAAAGCGAAAGAGAGGAAGCTCAGCCCAAAGCCTTTCCATTGCCCCTGGCTGACCGCCCTGTTATAATGCTGCTGTTGGCAGTGCTGTTAAAATATACACAAATATTGGTGCATTCTAATGGGACCAGCATCAAGGCCGATAAAGGCAACGAGAGGCAAGCTTATTGATGTCTGTCTGAGAGCCTCTATGGGACCCGAGCCAGGGCCATAACAAGGATCCAGAAGTTGCATCAAGCCAATTGATTCTCTATCACCACAGGAAGACACACAATCGGGGGAGCTGGCAGCCGGGCCAGCCACAGCCCTGGAGCGTTAATGAAAGCATGCAAATGGCTCTGCTTCCAACTTTGTTCCTTTCCCTGGCAGTTTGCAGGCCTCCAATCTAAGAGGTATTTGGCACCTTAAATTTATATTGATGGAAACAATGGAAGAAAAACCAGGGTAGGCAAAGATATTTGGCCTCGCTGTCTGGTGTCCCTGTGGAAACAGGAGCTCTTTGTGATCTGTGATGGCAAGAGGGGAGATGACGAGGAGGCAGTGGAACATTACCCAGGGTCACTCTGGGTGGCCGAGCTGCTGTATAGCCTGTTGGAGGGCAAAAGCCCAGGCAGGAGCCCAGATAAAGTTTTGGAGGAGCTGGTCTCTCTGGACTTTACACTCACGGTCCATGGAAAAGTCCCTGGTGTGGTACAACAGAGACCCCCAGGGCTGTGAGGCCTGCAATGTGCCCAGATGGGTCACCGTCTGCTTGTTTGCTTTCCCCCCAGTAGACTGGAAGCCCCTTGAGGTACGTTTTATCCTTCTCTGGACCCCCAGAGCCAAGCACAGAGCTGGGCATAGGGCCATCAGGAGATAACATTTGAGTCAGTGAATAGACTCTAACAACAGGGTCTCTGGCTCCCTGCTGAAAGATGCAGATTTGGCCTGTTGGCGTGGGGAAACCTCCCTCTGAGAACAGGCGGAAAGGTAAGAATGCACACCACTCAGTGCGAACTGGCCCAAGGGTA
Organism: Dugong dugon; assembly: GCA_030035585.1. Classification (NCBI taxonomy): domain Eukaryota; kingdom Metazoa; phylum Chordata; class Mammalia; order Sirenia; family Dugongidae; genus Dugong; species Dugong dugon. The sequence goes on along the minus strand of CM057469.1, from coordinate 37,887,953 downwards.
GGAGGGGTCACTGGGAAAAACTAACAGAACCCTGGGCCTGGGCCCTACTCCACTCTGACTTTACAAAACAGCAGCAACAAACCCTCATCGTTGCCTCTGGATTCTGTTGAGTTCAGCCAGCTTTACAGATCTCTTGTGGCAAAAGCACAGGTCCCTGGGTGGTGCCAATGGTTGGAGCTTGACTCCTAACCTAAAGGTTGGTGGTTCAGACCCACCCAGAGTTGCCTCAGGAGGCCTGACGATCTGCTTCCGTAAAGATTACAGCCAAGAAAGCCCTCTGGAGCAATTCTACTCTGTAACACACGGTGGTCACCGTGAGTCAGAATTAACTTGATGGCAATGAGTTTGGTTTTGGTTTGGTTTGTGGCAAAGGCATGGCCTCTCAGACCTTCTCCCCTACCCACAACTGCATTGCCATTTCCTCTCCTCTAATCAGTCCCACCTCCCTCTGCTCCCTGGGTTACTCAGTGAAAGAACTGAACAAAAACGTGGGTCTGCGAAGAGCGAACACATCTGGATCCTCCAACAGACATTCGTTCATTCTCTCACTCGTTCCTTCATTCATTCAACTCATGTGCATTCAGCATCTGCTCTGCTCAAGGCCCAGAGATTTCCTGGACAGTCACAACACTAGTCCTAGGTTATCCAAAAAGCTCACCGCCTCATTTCCTCCTGGTCACTCCTTAAAGGCAAGGCAGATTCCAAAGCGCTCAACCTCTGAGTCTGCAACTCTGATGGGAAGCACCGGTGCGGGCAGGCATACTTGTCTGCAATGTCCGCCCCAGGAGTGGGGCTCCTCCCTGTACCAGCCCAGAATGTCCTGGAACCTCAGCTCCCAGCAGGGCATCCAGGGGCCTAGTTCCAGGAATTGGGCTCAAGCAAAACGATTGTGAGAATGGTGCAGGACCGGGCAGTGTTTCGTTCTGTTGTACACAGGGTCGCAGTGAGTCGGAACTGACTTGACGGAACCTAACAACAACAACAGCTCATTAGAAGAAGGTTTTCTCTCTCTAAAATGTTTGTTCTTCCCTCGTGTGAGCGGTGAAAGCTGGGGGAGGAGGAGGAGAGTGCAGCACACTGGCCCATCTAATTTAATTTATAACTTATGTCACAGCAGCAATTAGTATGTATTGTTTATTCTTAACACTTTCTTCAAATCCCTGGGTGTTTGAGATGGCTGGTGTATTCACATCCGACTTTTTGGAAGAGTTGAGAGCATTCTGGGGGAAGGGGAGAGGGTGGCGGGGCTGACAGCAGAGGAAGGGGAGGGCCCGGCGGGCTACAGCCCGAGCCATATGGGACGTGTCTCGCTTGAAGCATGGGATCCTGACAGAAGCATCTGCCTGGCGTTGTTGGAGGCTTATGTTTTCTAAGTGCAGGGGGAGCAAGGACTTGATCAGGAATTCAGCCCCTGGTACTGTCTTCTGAGAAGAAAGGAATGAGCCTGGGAGATGTGCCTGGGAATGAGTAACTTCATCAAATCACATCTATTGCTTATCTGTGGGTTCACCACAATCTCCCTACCTCTAGAGAGGTTTGGAGACAGGGGAAGAGGCAAGCTGGAGGTTGCCTGGGAGAAAAAAAGGAAGGGAAAGGACATGTTGTCTGATTTTGAATGCTGTGTTCTTTGTATGATAGCACACTTCCTTTCCGTGGGTGTAAAGGACTGACAGACCCAAAGTAGAATGAGCTTTGGGAAAAATAAGTGTTTGTAACAAGACCATAATTCAGGGACAAAAGTGGGGTAGTAGAGGACAGAGTGGGCAGCGGGGTTCTTGATGGACACAGAGGATTTAATGGGACTCAAGGGGCAAGAAAGATGAGGGAGAGGAGAAGAGAAATAAGAGTGCTTGTCATTGCAGGAAATCTCTGGGTGGTGCTAATGGTTAACATTCTCAGCTGCTAACCAAAATGTTGGAGGTCTGAGTCCATCCAGAGGTGCCCCAGAAGAAAAGCCTGGTGATCTAGTTTCCAAAAATCAGCCATTGGAAACCTATGGAGCACAGCTCTACTCTGACCCACATGGGGTCACTGTGAGTCAGAGTTGACTCCGACGGCAACTGGTCAACCGATTTGTCATTGGAGATGGTGTTCACTTTCCTCCTCTGACCAGGATTTAGTGGCCAGGGCTCAGCGATGGGTGCCAGCCAGCTGGAGAGGAGCAGGGAGAGAAGCAGCACTGTGCCCAGCTGTAGGAGGTGAGAGGGCACAGGTAGGCAGGGCCGGCACAGTGGAGAGGAGAGGCCAAGAGCCGGCCAAGCCAAGCCAAGCCAAGCCAAGCCTAGCCAAGAAGGACTCTCTGACCCTCCTGATTTTCATCCCATAAGGTGGCATCTTGGTAATCTTTAGGGCTGAGTATAGGTGTAAGTGCAGTCCAGGGTCTCTCCCACCCACTCAGGGAAAAAAATCAAGAGTCCCTGGTGGTAGGAGAAGGGAATGAGCTTTGCAAACAAAGATTGGCCAGGAATTCTCCATGTCGGTATACAGTCTTTTAAATTAATGCTCCTTAGAAGCGAGGATGGTGAGACTTGTCTCACTTACTTTGGACACATTATCAGGAGGGTCCAGTTCTGGAGAAGGGCATCATGTTTAGTAAAGCAGAGGGTCAGCAAAAAAGAGGAAGATCCTCAATAAGATGGATTAACACAGTGGCTGCTACAATGAGCTCAAACATAGCAATGATTGTGAGGATGACACAGGACTGGGCAGCATTTCATTCTGTTGTATGTAGGGTTGCTATGAGTTGGAACTAACTAGATGGCTCCTACAATGACATAAGCGTTAGGCAGTGTTTTCTATGACACTTCTTAATGATTCTGTGGTAAGAGTGTTGCTTGTTTATGTTTCAGATACTCCCAGGTGTAATTGGGAAAGCAGGAGGAATAAGCAGTATTCCATGAAAATAATTCCCCAAAGGAATCCATAAAAACTTAGGTAGACAGAAAAATCAACATCTGAGTTTTTTCTTCCTTTGGAAAAGTGCTGTGTGAGTGTGTGTGTGTGTGTGTGTTCAAAATTCAGGCCCAGTCTCTCACCAGGTGGTAGCAGGTTTCTTCTAAAAGGGGCCAGATTGCTGATAATCTTACTGGCTGAACAGTGAACATTTTTAAAGGCATTTCTCTCATTTCTTCAGGTCCAAATGAAATCTCTGAGCAACACATGTGAAGCATAGGGTAAGGGGAAGAAAGGAGTAAGATAGATAATAGAAGAAACATTAGCTTTGTTTAAGTAAAAAGGAATAAAGGAGAAATGTTAGCTATTTCCTGATGAAATAATTATGGGATTTTGCAGTGGGAGATGACCAGGAACCCAGGAGAACAGGGTGGGTGGCTGATGCTTGGAGGGACTGACTGTCCCTTGGACATAACTAATGTGACATAGTCTCCAGTCCAGGGCATGGACTAAGTGGTTTTTCCTTTAGAGTGACCAATTGTACCAAGCCAGCCATACACTTTCATCCTGTTCCTTTCATGCACAAGGACACCCATTTGAGAGAATATTGGCCAGGTCACATCTAAGGTCATTGGCAGAGTGAAGCTCACAGGCCTAATAGAAACCAAATCCATGAACTTAATCTGATTCCCACAGTTCTCTAACCAGTGGATTTAACTAGCCAGAGATTGCCGGGAATGTGGCCTTTAATGTGGCCAGTACATTAGTGTTCAATAAATGTTGTTTGAATAGGTGAATGAACTGTTAGCTGAAGAAGCAAATTATAGTGGAGAAAGGTCATAGGTCAGTTATTACACTTGTGATTTATTCGTAAGAAGATGACTGGTGAAGTTTCAAGTCCTTGCCTTGACTACCCAGGAAAGAGCAAGCCAGAATTAAATTAATCAATTACTGAGGGACGAGGAGAAATGAGAAGGTCTCAGAAGACATTCAGAGAGGAAAGTGAGGAAAATTCAAGAGAATAGTTGTTAGCTGCTATTGAGTTGATTCTGACTCATAGCAACCCCATGAGTGCAGAGCAGAATTACTCCATAGGGTTTTCAAGGCTGTGACCTTTTGGAAGCAGGTTGTCAGGCCTGTCTTCTGAGGCATCTCTGGATTTGAATCACCAACATTTCAGTTAGTAGTTAAGCACTTAACCATTTGTGCCACCCAGGGACTCCTCAAGAGAATAGGGGACCCCAGAATTCTCGGGAAAAGGGGGAACCAGAAAAGTGATAACCAGCAATGCGGAGAGTATAAGAAAGTTAAAGGGAAATGAAGACTAAGGCCCAACGTGATTTAGAGGAAAACCAAGACTCCTGAAAAATGGAAGGAAGGAAGGAAGGGAAAGGAAAGAGAGAGAGTAATAAAGGAAGGAAGAAAGAAAGAAAGAAAAAAAGAAAGAGAGAGAGAAAACAGGAAAAAACCAGCAAGGGAGGCTCAAATGTCTACAATTAACAGAACTTTAACTGATTGGAATTTCCCGAAGTTCTGAGGAATAGGAGTGTGTGGTGCTAAGATGTGTTACAAAAATAAAGGGGCTTCCGTGGTCAGAGCAGTTTGGGAAACAATGATAAACAGAATTCTTTCTCACGGACCTCGGGGCCTTTAACATGATCATGTATACTGTCAGCTTCCTTAAGGAAGATACAATACTGGCACTGTCCAAACTTAGTTGACTATTGAACACTTTTTTCCATGGAGTGTTTGGCTGAGTTGGTATTCAAAGAAAGTACTTTAGGAAACATTGAGTAAATGTCATATACGTATATATATGTCTTCTTGGATCATGTCAGTGTCCCGTGACAGAAAAGGCCTTCAAAACGGAATGGGACCTCTAGAGTCCTAGCCCTTGTCACCAATACCTGTGTGACTTTGAACATGCTATACAACCTTTAAGGGCTTCAGTTTCCTCAAATGTCAAGCGAGGATGAGCAAGACAATGCTGAAGTCTTATCCTGAGTTAGGCTTTATAGTTCAGTTCCCTCTGAATATTTGAAACCATGTGCATGTTATGGGATGGATGGGTGAAATCCATTCATCCCTTAATTAATTCTCCATCTCCCTTAATAAACTAAAAGTTCTGTGAGGGCAGGGCCTGCGTCTATTTTGTGCATTGGTATAATAACACAGAAGAAGCTCAAAAAATTCTGTTGAGCAAATGAATGAGTGGCTGCATATTTGATGAGCCATCATCTCATGCCTGCCAGAAAGGGAGATGGAGGGCTAACACACCAGACCACAGCCCTTCCTCCAGCTGTCGATTCAGATCCAGCAAAGAGGGGCCACACAGACTTGCCAGCAAGGTATCAATGTCCTGAAGAAGTCTTGCCCCTCTGGTTCCTGAGTCCACAGGGTCTGGAGGCACACTCTAGAAAGAGTTAACATCTCCCATCTCCAGAGCATGGCAGCTCCTTTCCCATCCCACCGTGGGGACGGGGACGGGCTCCCACAATCACTCTCCTGTTGGTGCATGAGCACGACGCTCACAAATTGCCTTCTCACAGAAGCAAAGCTGCCTGAAAGCAGAACTGACGGCTTCATTGTCAGCTTCTGCAGGGTTGGGGGCTGGCAGTGAGAATTTATTTTCTCTCATTAAATTAATCACTGTTAGAAGCCAGTTTCCTGGGGTTTCCTCAAATACACACCAGCACGCATGCACACACTTTCACGTGCTCTCCCCTCTTTCCTCTCGCACACTTGCCTCAGTCTGTCCTTCTCTTGCCCTGTTCCTCCTCACACTATGGTGCCTCTTCCTTTCCCACTTTTCACACCTCCCCTCCCTCTGCAGGTGTGGAAGACAGCCAGACAGGCGCTGGCATGGAAACAGCACAGGCCTCTTGTGAATGTCCACTCTGGGCCTGAGAATGAAGATAGGGCACCTTTGCCTGCATTGTGTGGGAGGGGGATGGAGAGAGAAAGCAGCTCAGAACTTCCTCCTCCCAGATGTTCCCTGGCCTATTTAGATGTTCTCAGGGTCTTTTCAGGAGAAGAGTGGTAGTAGTAGAATCACTCCTGAAGGGAAATTTTCCCACTAAAAGCAGTTCTGACTTAGAGATTGTGGGGTTGGTCACCTCCAGCCTAAATTTGATTGGTATTGGTAGTACGTTGTCACATGCTGCCTGTGAGGAACTGAGCATTAACCTGATTTTTCTAGGACAAGCTTTTATTATCTTCCCTGATTAGACCTCTGTGGGCTCCCTCCTTTCTAAGAGGAATAAGCTGTGTGTGTTTGTGTGCACACGATTAGTAAGGAGAGAAAGGAACGGAAGCTTGTTCTACAGCAGACCCTCCTTGTGATCCTTGGACCACTGTGCGAAGTTACTCAAGTAGACAGTCAGAGAAAAGGGTCTTAGTTTCCTAGTGCTGCTGTAATAGAAATACAGTTGGATGGTTTTAAAGAACATAAATCTATTTTCTAACAGTCCTGAAGGCTAAAAGCCTAGAATCAGGATCTCACCCATGAGAATCCCTTCCTTGTCAGTAGCCCTGGGCCTTCCTTGCTTCTTGGTCATCCTTATATGGCATCTGTCTTCCCCAGTATGTGTTAACATGTCTCTGTGTCTATGCTGCTCTTTATAGAACTCAGATGTGATGAGGTTTTGGATCCACCCTACACTAGTATGATTTTAACTGATTGATTATATTAGAATGCATTATGGAAAGTAATTACATTAGATTCCATTCGATTACATCCACAGGTATTTTTGAGGGACACATATTTTAAAAGGTCATAATTCAATCTATAACAAAGGGAAAGCAGAACCAGCAGTCACAGGCCCACAGACCCAATGCTTGCCCCAACCGTCAGCCATTATTTCTGGGAACAGTAGTCCAGAGTAGCTTGAGTCTTGTTGCAAACAGAGAAGTGATGGCCCTACTATTTTTTGGGCTTTCTATGTGTCTGTAGCTATACACAGGATGCTTCCTGGAGCAGTTAAGATCTTAGACTTTTGAACAATTAGAAGATGGAAGTCATATCATTCCATTACCCACATGTAGTCTGTGTGGGGTCTCCAGGGGTGAATATGAAGGGCCCCATGCTCCTGTACCCATCTTCCTTCCATGACAGTTTGAGAGGGTAGTACCCTGGTGGACCCCTTTCCTGCTTCCCCAGAAATACAAGCAGTCCACGAGGGAAGGAAGGAGTAGACCTCACACCTATCTCAGGGCAGGTAGCTTCCAGAAGCTCAGTGAATATTCCACTCTGGACACTCTGGGATCAGGAGGATTCCCCACTGCTGATTCATTAGGGGGCCTGAACTGAGCACACCATTTCATCCTCAGGGATAGAAGGTGGTGGAGGTTAGGGGTGGACAGTACTTCCCAGTGAAAATGAACTTAAATCCGAAATGAAAGGAAATCCACGCTCCTTATGAAAACCCAGGGCAGATTTAGACGTGGGAAGAGGGCAGGGTCTGGAGCCACCCTGAGTAAGTGACTTGCCTCTCTGAGCCTGTGTCCTTGTCTAGAACACGGACATTGCAGTCCCAGCTCCGTGGGATTGTTGTAAGGATTTAAGAGCTATGGATTTAAGTACCCAGCCCTTGGGAGGCACGCAATAAGTGATAGCTATGATTATAATATTCATAACCATAAAGGAGCATTGGAAGTCACTAATTAATACGTTTTAACTTTTTCAAAGTATCCTCACGTTTGTGACTCCAGGGCTCAAATGTAGCACATGAGCCTGGTTTAGCAAAGGTGGGAACTGAAGATACTGGATTCCTGCGCTTTTTCTTAGTATTAAAACCATCCCTGGGTTTTGGGGGTCCCACCTGATTCAGGAACCATCTCTGGTGACAGACTGCCATACATTGAGCTGCACCCTCCCCGTGCAAGCTGCTCTCAGGTCTGAAGTGTCCGTGCCCCAGCAGCCGCTCTCTTCTAGGAGGGCGCAGGGAGACAAGTACTCCCTAGAGCTCCCTATGCGGGCCCCACCCTGAGATCAGGAGACATGCCTTGGGCTGTTATGAACAAGCTCCCAGCCCTTTCTCACGGTCCTCCTGTATCCCAGTCTTACTCCCCACTCCTGCCGCTACCTCTCCCCCCTTCAAAAGTAGTTCAAATCTCCGATTCTGCCTCAATGATGTTTATGCATCCGGCTTTGCAAAGTGTGTCATCTCTCCTGCAGGTGTGCAGGCAGAGACCTGAGTTACAGCGGAATCCATTTCTCACATCAGTTTAGGGAAGAGAAACACCCCAGCACGTGAAGGGCAGAAGAGAGGAACATGTTGTGTGGGAAATGGCGCAGTGAATCTAATTCCTCGATCCTGGTCTTTATGAAAGGATCCGGGGCAAGCCACAGAAACTCCCTACGGATGGGGCTTAGACTGTCGTTCCCTGCACCCTCCACTGCCCCGTCCTCTGCTGCAAACTTAGTTTTCCCAGAAAGCCAGCTCTTTCTTCTCTGCCCCTCTTTGGCTTCATACTCCTTGCCAGCAGGTCAGCTTCCCACCTCACTTCTTTACGGTCTATTTTGACACTGACCTTGCGTTTTTTCTCCCTATCCTTCTTGGCTCAGGCTTCCTCACCTGGCTTGCTGCTCTGACCCAGTGCTGGAAGCTGTTTTTAACTCCTCAGTGCCATCACTCACATCCAAGTCTATCTACTGGGTGCGGTTGCAGTAGAGTCAATTTCAACTCATGGTGACTTCACGTGTATCAGAGTGGAACTGGGGTCCCTAGGGTTTTCAATGGCTATTTTGGTTTCAATGGTTTTCTACTTTTCTACGGAAGTAGATTGCCAGGCCTTCCTTCTGAGGTAACTTTTGGTGGATTGGAACCACCAGTCTTTCAGTTAGTAGCCGAGTGCAAACCGTTTGCACCATCCAGGGACCTAAAGTGTGTCTACTAAAAACAATAAATATGTAAATAAAAAGTGTGCTCACCCACAACCTTTGCTTCCCCTGCTCCCCACCATCCTTCCAGCTCCTTTTATCTGAGTGCATCTGCCATCCTGTCTGCACCTTCAGTCCCTAAGGAGGCTCATACACTCCAGGTGCTGTTCTAAGTGCTTTATATACTATCTGTACAAACACTTTTCATTTTCATGACAGCTCTATGACATACTGCTAATATCATCCCCATTTGCACAGAGGGGAAACTGAGGTTCAGACTGGTTACCTAATTTGCCCAAGATCACACCATTAGAAATTGGCAGCACCAGAGTTCCAAGCCAGACAATCTTGCTCCAGAGCTTACGCTCTTGATACCACGTAAAGTTACTTCTTTACACAGTGATGGATACAAGGAAGACAATGCTGCTCTTCTGCTCTCAGCCACACATTGGTATTTGGTCCTTACACCCAGAGCCCACAAGCTCACAGTGTCCCTTTCTCCAGCCCGGTCTCCACTGTGCCAGTCCTCCCCCTCCCGCTATCCCTCAGTGCGTCTCTCTTCTGCCTTCTCAAGCTCTCCCCTTACAGCTCTGTCTCTGTTCCTCCCGCGTTTCCAGGGCCCCAGTGCTTAGCCTTGAGCTGTCTGTCTGCCTTTGTATTTATCTCCCTCTAAGCAACCCCCCACCTTCCTCGGCATGTATTTTTACGCTGTCGTTCTGCCAGCACCTCTTCTGTAAGTCTCTGTCAATATCTCTTTCTCCCACTTCCCTTTTCTTATCTACCGCCCTTCCTGCCATGCTTCTTTTTTGTCTCCTTCTCTTGTTCATTTAGTGGCCCCATTTATTACATCACCATGCAACCAAGAGCATCTCTGTCTATGTCCTGGCCTCCCCATCTCACCCCCTCCACCTTCTCTGAGACTCTCAGCTGCAGTCGGAACCATGGTCAATCCAAGGCCTGTTCTGTGCCAAAGAATAACAATGAACTCAGGAACCACAGAAGCACAAGAAAGAACATCTCTGTATTTCAAGAGACATCCCCGTCTCTAGGGACAAAATGACTTCTCTTGGTTTATTTATAAACTCGGGGCCTGGAAAGTGCCCTGCATACAGATGGAGCAGCTGGCTCTGGCAGTTGGGTTCAGTTGGGGGCCTGCATGGTTCCAGGCTTGGGCCTCCTCTGTAGCCAGGCCAGCCTGTGTTAGGTGGAGGCTGCACCCTCACGAGGTGGCTCAGTGTTCCCTCGGTGCCATCAGGTGGACAGACTCACAGGGCTTGGAGAACCTGTAGATTTCATGACTGTTGGGGACCACACAAGTCATGTCACTTGTACCCGTAACACCCGTGCAGATGAAACACAAAAAAAGCTAGAGGGATGAAAAGACTCGAGACCATAGAGAGGGCAGAGCTGGAGCAGAATCCAGACATCCCTACTCCCTCTGGAGGGCTCTTTGCTCCTCCATGATACCTTCTCATACAAGGCTGTGATTGTGGGAGCCATGTGGCCAGTGGCTAAGGTCCCAGCACCTGCTTCCCTTGATGAGATGGGGCCATCAGGGTATACAGTAATGACTTTCTATTCTGGGAGGGGCCCCAATCATGGAATGGGGAGAGGGGTCTGTGGGAGAACATTGGGATGGTGTTCTTAGGTGAGAGGTGTTGATGCTGGGAAATGAAAGGTGCCCTAGAAACACTGGATGCTGTCATCAGTGCACCTGACTATGGGAGGAAGCGAAAGGGAAGGGACAGCCCTAGCCTGCATGGTGGACAATGCGTGGAGGGCCTGGAGCGGGATTCACTCACAGGTACTTGCTCTTCCAAGAAACTCGTGATTACTCCAGCCTCACTCCATTCTCTCCTTTCCTCATTACCCACTCCTTCAGTCCTTTGTTTTCAGTCTGTACCCTGCTGTTAATGGTCTGTCACATCCTTTTCATGGTTGGAGGACAGAGCTTCATGATAAAATGGATGTGTAGCTGGGCATTTTGCTTCCTCCGCAATTGCACCGTAGCCGTTTTGAGGACAGGGATCATGTCTTCTATTAATCTTGTCTTGCTTCCTTCTCTAGCAGCTCGTCTAGCATCAGGCACCCAGTAGGGGTCAGGGAACATTGTCAGTGGCCCAGAGTGCGTGCACCTGGCTGGGAACTTGGTGACCTCTCGCCTCGGGCCCTACCCATCTGGTCTGGCAACCTGTGCCCCAGAGCAGGGAAGGCGCATTAGGTCTAGCAAGCTTTAGAGAGGGAGAGCCCAGCCTCAGTGGTACTGAAGCTTGGTTCCCAGACTCCAGCAATATAAGACGGGGCAAACTAAGCGAGATTGCAAGAAGCCCTCCCTTGCTTTACCCAGGGTCCTAAGGGTAAACTTTATTAATAGCAAAATACCCAGAATTAGCTGAAAAAAGTCCTTTCTTTTCTTTTCTTGAGTTTCCCTGCAAGTCAGAAGCTACTTCTTGGGAACTATTCTCCCTACTTCCGGCAGTAGAACAATACCCTCCCACCTTGGGGAAGGGAGTCCCTGGGAGTGTGAACAGACAGAGCCTGCAGGGAGAAGGGCGGAACCCAGCTACTAGAAAGGGGAGGGGGCAGACTGACCGCAACTCTCCACCTTTACTCTCAGCTTGGACGGTCTCAGCTGCAGGGTATCTTTTACTAGCTCTGCCTTCACAGACAAGGAGCCCTGGTGGCGCAATGGTAAAGTGCTCAGCTGCTAACTGAAAGGTTAGTGGTTCGAACCCACCCAGTGACTTTGTGGAAAAAAGACCTTGCAATCTGCTCCTATAAAGTTTGTAGCCTAGAAAACCCTATGGGGTAGTTCTACTCTGTCACATGGTGTTGTCGAGTCACAATCGATTTGATGGCACCTAATAACAGCCTTCCCAGAAGGGTGAGCCACAGCTGCCAAGGGATTCCCTCTCCACCCCTCCTTATGGCTTGTAGCCTCCTGCTTGTTCTTCCTGTCTCTGCCAAGCCCTTTGGTTTTAGGCCTGTTTGTTTTGTGTATTGGGAGTCCCTGGGTGGTGCAAATGAGTAAGTGCTTGACTACTAGCCAAAGGGTTGGAGGTTCGAACCCACCCAGAGGCACCTCGGGAGACAGGCCTGGCCATCTGCTTCTGAAAGGTCACAGCCTTGAAAATCCTGTGAAGCACAGTTCCAGTCTGCACACATGGGGGTCGCCATGAGTTGGAATCAACAGCAACTAACAACAACATAGTTTTGCTTATTCAGTCCTCAGTGCCACACTGGCCCTTTCATTCTGTCTTTGATCTCTCCCTTCACCCAATGCCCTGCAGCTGCAAAGTAGCTCTCTTCCAGGTGCCCCTTCCAGGTGTACCTACCAGACTGTGTCTGAGTCAGGAGAGGAACATAGGGCGTGAAGAAGCAGACAGGAGGTGTGGGAACCGTAGCGAGACAGGACAGTCCCAGCAAGGTGTCCTCCAGGAGAGACCTCCCCTCTGTGAATTGAAGGGTGGCAGGAAGGCAGCCAAGACTGCAGACACTCTGTCTCCTGGGGCTGGGAGGCCACGAGACAGAGCAGTAGTTCTCAGACCTGGCCATGCATGAGACTCACCTGGGCCAAGTTCAAAATATACAGATTCCAGGGCATCCACCCGGGACGTAGCAATTCAGTAGCTCTGGGGTGGGGCAAGGGAAGGTGTATGTTTAACACGCCTCCGCCAGATCAGGTGACTTAGCAGACCTGTGTCTGGAAAACAACAGAAATATTCTCTTCTACTCCAGCTCTCCTCCCTTGGGGGGCCTGTCATTCTTTCTCCTGTCATTTCCACCATCCTCATCTTTAACACTGCCCTTTCTAAGATGGCTGAAAGAGGAAATGTTGTGTACAGGCTGGGGTTGGGGAAATACGTGAAAGAATTGCTATGATAGCTACCAATCACAGGTGCCATGGGCTAACTCTTAAGTCTCATAATTGATGCCCATTAGAAATAGCTTTTGCTTTATGATCTTCTGAAAAGAATGGAAATTTGAAGGTTCCTAATGCATTTCTCTGTGGGACAGCATTCATTTCTGTTGGCACTTACTCCTAGCCTTCTGGCTTCTTCCCTTCTTTTTCTCTGTCACTCTTGATCTTCTTTATTCTACTTAATAAAAAATACCTTTCATTTCTGTAGCCCTCTACCGTTTTCAAACCTCTTTCCCTAAGTATTATTTCTTCTCATCAAGAATCCAGTGAGACGTGCAGAGATTTTTAATTCACCATTAATAAGGTTCAAAAATGTTTAATGACTCAGCTAAGGCCACTTTGTCAGGAAGCAGGAAATACAGGTTTTGGTCTCTTAACCTGAGGCTTTGTCCACTGCCATGATTGGGCCTCTCCTAGGCCCTTTTCCTTAGCCCCTTCCCCCCCTGCCTGCCGTGGCTTTTCCTGCAGGGATAAATTTGTCAGACAAATGATTGTTAAGAGGTTTTCTGCTGCCGTGAAAGGCCTGCCACACTCCTGAAGGGAACTCAGCCCTTGTTGGCACGGAGCTGGGAGGAGTGATGCATTCTGACACGCAGTCCCCTCGTGGGGATGAGTTTCCCCTCCTATTGCTGCAGCTGCAACTAAGTAAAACTGCAATAACAGAGAGGGCCACACTGGCCTCAGTCAACATAGGAAGAACAGCGCTACCCAGGAGCAGCAACATCAAAAGGCAATGGAGGGAAAATGAAAAGAAAGGTGTCTAAAAGCTAAAGGGGCAGTAGAAGAGGACATGCAGGATGTGACCTGGCCATGATTTCTGAAACACTCCCCCCCACCTTGGTGTCCCAGCTCAGTATGCCTTCTGGCAGTCGAGGAATTTAAGAGCAGTTGTACTCCTGTCTGAAACATACCAGGAGTCCCAGGTGGTACAAACAGTTAACATGCTTAGCTGCTAACCAAAAGGTTGGTGGTTTCTGTCCACCCAGAGGTGCCTTGAAAGAAAGGCCTGGCTATCTACTTCTGAAAAATCAGCCATTGAAAACCCTATGGAGCACAGCTCTACTCCAACTAGGGATGGGTTACCTAATAAGCAAGCTACACATGGGCTTGCTTGTGCTTACTTACTAATCCTTAGTGCACAATTTCGCCTGTTTATTTCACATGGAAATTGTGCCCTACGGATTAGAAAGTCAACACAAGTAAGCCCATGCGTACCTTGCTTACTGGTTAATCTTCCCCTGACTCTGACATACGCAGGCCACCAAGAGTTGGAGTCGACTTGATGGCAGCTGGTTTGAAATACACCAACAATCATGAAGATGGTGCGGGACTGGGCAATGTTTCATTCTGTTATACATGGGCTCATCATGAGTTGGAGCCGACTTGATGGTACTAACAACAACAGCGTATTCTTGCCTACATGTCAACTCTTTTTCTAGGTCTCTCCTCGTACCCGTCTTTGCCAATAAAGAATAACACAACCTGGGGAAGTGGAGAAAGCACCCCACCGAGAATGCAAACACCTGACTCCAAGTCCTGTCTCTGCTCCTTACTACCTGAGTGTCCTTGAGTGTAACCAGCCACTTCCCCTCTGAGCCTCAGTTTCCGCATCTGTAGAATGGGACAATGATACTCTTCTGGCAGTGGTGTGGGAGGTTTCAATGAGATGGTGTGTAGAGGAGAAAGCTCTTATTTGAGATCCAGGAGATCTGGGGTCTCTTTGTGGGTCCACCTCTAACTAGCTCCATACGCAGGAAAGTCCCAAGACCCCTTCTGAGTCTGACCTTAGTATTTAATAGTGCTATATATGTGGAACTTCTGAGAATGGTAAATGCATACACAAATGTAAGAGATGACTGTGATCTACCAGGAGTAGGCAGTGAAGAAGAGAGGAAACGATCCTTTCATTTCTTGGGCTGCTTTTCCTCCTTTGCAACTTTTCTGTTTGCTGCTGATGAGTTTTCCCAGCTGTGAGTCTCATCACTGGTCTCTGTTGAGTCCTATCAGCAGATGTGTCCTTTGTTTCAGTCCCAAAGAGAGTGGCCATGCCAGCTGTCCAACCCTTGCACGCAGAGTGCCAGGTCTGCCGGGCCTGCCCCTGTTGGCTGGCCCTGACATGTGCACCAGATTGGTTATGAGATAGCCAAGCTTCTCCTGCAATGACCAGTTAATTACTGGAAGGCCTCAAGTTGCTGTGGAGCTAAGCACGGAGGGGTGAGGTATAAGCTACAGAAAGAGAAGTCTTGCCCTCCAAGAGCTGAAGTTCAAGAGACTCAGCTTCCCCTCTCCAGAGACAAAAGGTAGCTCCATCCAGACCACCTGCCTCCCAGGTTTGCTGTGGGGATTAGCATAGACAAATGGCAGATGAGCCCTTGGTGAGATATCAAGTACCTCAGAACTGTTAAATCACAGCTTTTGTGCCCTAATCTTATCACCTGCCATTAAAGATCAGAATGTGAAAGCTGTGCGTTTATAAAGCTCAACACAGTGCCTGCCACTGTGCTTCAACAGAAACTCAGAATAGTTCTCCTTCCCCAGTAGTTCCTATGACACCACGCATATCAAAGATTAATATTCTCCCCACACCACCCCCTCTGAAAGCTAACCCTGACACCTGAGCCTTCGCTTCCCATAAGCATCCCCCACAGCATGACAGCATAAGGTGTTTCCAGGGCACCTCTCATTTCCCAGGAGTCCCTGGGTGGTACAAATGGTTAATGCACTCAGATACTAACAGAAAGGTTGGAGGTTCGAGTCTACCCAAAGGCACCTGAGAAGAAAGGCCTGGTGATCTACTTCCAAAAAATCTTATTGAATGAAAACCCTCTGGAGTACAGTTCTGTTCTGACACAGACGGGGTCACCGTGAATTGACGTGAAGACAACTAGTTGATTCGTTAACTGGTTTTCATTCCTCGGCAGCAACACCTCTCAACCAAAGACACCATCCCAATGCTCCCCACAGACCCATCTCCCCACTCCCCAGAGTAGTCTCCCTTCCCAGAATGCAAAACCATGGACCCATCCCATCAAGAGAAGCAGGTACTGGGGCCTAAGGAGGATGATGGGAGGTCCCTGCTGAGATAGCAGCTGGACTTGGAAAGACACACCTGTAATGTGGACAGTGAGGATGCCCGTGTGCAGGCCGTGTACGTGAGCATACTTTTGCTCCTGTGAGTGTTCACAGATGTACTGCATTTGCATATTGGTGCTGGTGGCCTCACCTCTGTGTGCATGTATTTATGCTGTGTGGACCCGTGCTAAAACCAGTGTGCTCCTGTGTACAGGATACACGTGTGAGCACTTACACACTACATGTTCACACGAGGTGGTCCTGTGTGAGTGTACCTGTCTGGCTAAGGGGAATTAGGAATGTGATATTTGAGTTCCAACTGCTATCTGCTGGGATACTAGGGTCCACAAGGGGTTAAGAGGCCCTCTTGCTCGGGGGTTGGCAGTGCGAAGCTGTGCTACCCTGTGTGCGACAGTTTCAGTAGTGAGGCTCGTAATGCTGAGCAGTTATCTACAGAGCTTTAGAGGAGCCACAGAGCCCGTTCGTCCAGGCGTTGCTAACAAGCCTGTGGCGACAAGGCAGTGAGCACAATGGGACAGAGTGAGGCTGAGAAGAGAAACCCTTGTCTGCCTGGCTGCTCCGCAACTTGTCAACATTTTGCTTCTTTTTTTGCCAACAATGTACTCCCTCCACGTTATGTATCTGAAATCCCATCTCCCTTAAAAAACGTTGACTCAATAGTAATTTTCCGACTCCAACCACCCCATCTCCCCAAATCCCACTCCCTCCTTCTCCTAGTGTTCCCTTCTTTCTCTCTTTCTGAGCTCCCACTGAATTAGATTAGTCACATTCTTAATTAACTGTGCTGGTAAGAGCTCTATTAGGTATTAAATGTTTGTCACAATCCAATTAAAAAATCCATCACAGCAGGACAGGTTTTTCCAGGCCCAGCAGATTGATGCCGGGAGCCTTGTGTTCTCCGCTCCTCTAGGGAATGAATGGGGAACAGCAGACGGGCCCAGAAGACCCAGAGGGAAGAGGCCTCACTGAAGGTGCTGGGAGAGGGACTGCTTGGGGAAGCCAGCTGGCCTGGTGCTAGGACACTTGTAGACTGAGCATTCCTAACGAGTAGAGTATTCAGGGAGAGTGGAGGACCACCACCGGGTGACAGATCGCCCTGGTTTGCCAAGGACTGCCTAGGTTTTAGCATTGAAAGTCTTGTATCCCAGAAAACCCCTCCTAACAAGTCACCTAGCCTACGGCATCACTCCTCCCCCAGGCACACAGAATGATGGATTAAGACCAGTGTGTTAGTGCGCACGTGTGTGCACGTGTATGGAGTAGACTGGATGAGGTGAGCTGGGATGGGGGAGGGGGCAAGATTGACAGTGTAAGCCCAGTCTGAGGCCGTTTGGCCCAAGTCTAATGAATGGAATTTGATGGAGTTGAGCTGTGGTTTCCAGGAGTTCAGCACTGTGTCTTTCTATTTCACTTTAAAGAGACTTGCGCAGGAGGAGAGCTATTTCATGGTAATAGGAAAAGAAAATGTGCATTCATCCCTGGATCCCCAGCCTTTCTTCCGGTGCTTGCTTGGACTTTGCTCCTTTTCCCTTAGCCTTTTTCCAGGTTAGATCTCTCCCTTTGCCTCTCCTCTCTGACCAGGCAGGACACACAGGGGTCTCCTTGCTCCCTGGCCGTTTAATGAGTGCCCAGCTTTAGACTTCCCAATTCCCTGAACCACCACTGCCATCTCTCTCACTTGCTTCTTCACCATCAGGACGGAGGCAAGAGAGGAAACACGCAGCACTGCCATTCTGCAGCACTGGGCCCCAAGGTGAGATGGGCAAAAGGGAAAGATGGAGCCTTGATACCAGGCAGACGTGTGGCCACAGGAGATACGGCCGCACCCCCAGCACCTCCCTACTCTGATCACACCACATGTGTCTTGGTTTCCTAGTGCTGCCTTACCAGAGGGGCCACAGTGAGTAATGTTAAAGAACAGAAGTGTATTTATTTTCTCACAGTTCTGGAGGCTGGAAGTCTGAACTCAGGACGTGGCTCTGGAGGGAGATCCTTCCTCATCTATTCCAGCTTTCAGTAACCTGTTGCTATCTGATTGCAACTCCTAGTGACCTTATAGGGCAGAGTAGAACTGCCCCATATAAGATTTCCAAGGAACAGCTGGTGGATTCGAACTGCCAACATTCTGGTTAGCAGCCAAGCTCTTAACCACCGTGCCACCAGGGCTCCCAGCTTCCAGTGACTGCCAGCAATCCTTCACTTTGCTGGGCATGTGTATGCATCTGCCTCCATTGTCTTCTTCCTCCTGTGTGTGTCTCTGTGTCTATTTTATAACCCAGAAGTGATTAAGTTTAGGATCCACCCTACCCTGGCACAACCTCATTGGCATAACAAAAGAAAAGCCCTATTTCCAGACAGGGTCATCTTTACAGGTACAAGGATTAGGACTTCAACACATCTTTTGGGGGGAACACAATTCAATCCGTAAGAGCCTGCTTTCCCACTTCAAGTCTCCTGATAATGATTTCTTTTTAGTTTCTAATTCTTTGAGTACAACTTCTGTGGCTCTGTTAACCAATAATAACTATATAACTATGGCTTCTTATTATGACTGGCATGCCAAAAATGTCTTTTCACTCTTAGTTCTTTCAAATTCTGCCTTCCTATGCCAGCGGATCTTAAAATCTGACCTTCCAAGAGGACTGGCTTTATCTGACAGAAGGCAGTGTTTACTCGCTTAGTTATTGACATCCTCTGGGGCAGGAGCATGACTCATTGCTCTGTGTGTCCCTAGCCCACAGTATGGTGCTGAGGTACATAGGAGGGGGCACTTAAAAACATTTTTTGAATGACTAAATGAATGAGCTCACATTCAAGACTTCCTTTTTTATTTGTCTGGGGCCCCAGATATGCTTGTCCCTTTGCTGTCACATAAACCAAGTATCAAACATTTAATCCAGCGTCTGCCTGCTCTTCTGAATGCCTTCACATCCTCTATCAGAGTCACCTTGTCTGTCTCAGCTTATAAATCCCTGTAGGGCAGGACCCCCGTCTACTTAATTACCTCCCCACCAGCCTTGGAGCCATGCTAATTCCCTGCACAAATGAACAACCTTGGTACTGTCTGCGCGTTCTTTCTTTCTTGCTCTAACTACCCTTTGAGGGCTTACTCCTGGGCAAGTGTGAGCTCAGGCTTGAGGACATGAAAGAAATGTCAAATTCTGCCTTTCCTCCCACGAGGACATTGGTGGTTTAGTTGTAGAATTCTTGCCTTCCATGTAGAAGATTTGGGTTTGATTTCCAGCCAACTCATCTCATGCACAGCCACCACCCATCTATCAGTGGAAGTTTGTGTGTAGCTATGATGCTGACCAGGTTTCATCAGAGCTTCTAGACTAAGATGGACTAAGATGAAAGACCTGGTGAGCTAATTCCACAAATCAGTCAATGAAAACCCTATGGATCACAGTGGTCTGATCCAAAACCCATCATTGGGATGATGCAGGACAAGGCAACGTTTCGTTCCACTGTGCATGGTGTTGTCATGAGTCAGTGGCTGACTCATGGCAGCTAACAACAAGAAGTTCTTCCTTTCAAGTGATTGAAAACCAGTGGAGAAGACAAGACATTCAGAGGAAATAGTTAAGTAGCAAATCAAAACAGATTTTTTAGTTAAGGTCCCCCAGTGAACTATGCAGATGCATATGCTTTAGAAATTCAGAGATGGTTGAGATTCCTGTAGTTCCAGTGTTCAGAGGAGGCTTTGCAGCCTGAGCTGGAACTAGGAAGATGGAAGGCTGTTTATTAGTTTCCTGTTGTTGTTAGTTGCTATTCAGTTGATTCTGACTCATGGAGACCCCATGTGTGCAAAGTAGAACTGTTCAATAGGGTTTTCAAGACTATGACCCTTCAGAAACAGATTGTTAGGCCTGTCCTCTGAGACGCTTCTGGGTAGGTTCGAATCATCAACCTTTCAGCTAGTAGTTGAATGTTTAACCATTTACACCACCCAGGGACCCCTATTGGCTACCATAACAAAATACCACAAACTGGGTGGCTTAAAGCAACAGAAATTCATTTATTTATTTCACAGTTCTGGAAGCTAGAAGTCTGAATTCAAGGTGTTGGCAAGGCCATGCTTTCTCTAAAGGCTCTAGCGGAAGATCTTCACCTGCCTCTTCCTAGCTTCTGGTGGTTCCTGGCAATCCTTGGTGTCCCTTGTCTCGTAGATACATCACTCTAATGTCTGGCTCCATCTTCACACGGCTGTCTTCCTTCTGTTCCTGTCTGTGTCTCTTCTCTTCTTGTATAAGGACATCAGTCATATTGGATTAGGGACATATGTTAACTAATTACATCTACAAAGACCTATCTCCAAATAAGGTCACATTTACAGGTAGCAGGACTTAGGACTTGAACATATCTTTTTGGAGAACATAGCTCAACCCATAACAAAGGCCCTGGGGCAGTAGCTATGTCAGGGGGCTTCCAGGCAGAGGGAAGAGTGAGAAAGATGTGCAGACTTGGATGACTGAGGGGGAAGAATGGAGACTAGCCTAGCAGGAAGCTGCAATTCAGAAGGCATTTCAGATTTGAAAGGGTAATATGAATGGAAGCTGATGACAATGAGAAATCAGACCCAAACTCTGTAGGATGCACCTACTTCCTCCTCTTCTGCAAATCTTGAGCATGCTGAGAGCCCAAGGGTCACTGGTATGGGGAAGGGCTTGGATGGTTCTTAAGTGCCAATAGCAAAAGGAGCTGTGGGTTGTAGGCATCCTCTGGCCTGGTTAGTATTCAAGAATTCTAATAAGTCCCTGAATTCACAGGTTTTTGGATGGAACCTGGGCTGGCATCACTGAAAAGGCATAGCATAAACTGCCTTTGGATGGGAGTGATGGGTTGTCATTCAATGTATATTAAATGACAAAGACAGTTTATCCTCACTCAGGGAAAAGAGCTACATTTAGGTTTTTCCCATCTTCTACTCACTGTATAAAAAAAATAAAATAAAATGAATAAAGTCAGCAATCTCTTTTTCTACTGCAGTACCAGTCCCTGGGATTGTCCAAACTTACAGCACAAAATCAGGAGGCTGTTGAGTAAAGATGTTATACCCATGAGAATCCCCTTCTCTTCCATGTTGGGTACAGGTAGATACAGCTATGGAATGTGAACTGGCTGACCAAGGTAGGCAGGGATGGGAAGAACATTTGTTGAGTACCTATGCTTGGCACTTCACATAAGTTATTTCATCTGGCCTTCACAATAGGTCTGCAAGGTGTTCTTATCCCCAGGTTACTAATGAGGAAATTGAGGCTGAGAGATAAGTAACTGGCCGAGGTTACTCTGCTTGTAAGCACAAATTTGAATCTATTCATCCATCCCTTCATTCAAATATTTTTGAGTGTGACAAATTCAGTTCTTCTGACCCCATCTACCCAGAGTTATGTCACCTTTCACAGGTTAAGGGCACAGTCCTCCAGACTGCCAAGCCTGCCCAAGACTTCAGACATCAGCTGCAAATTCAGGGGTTCCCAGAACACCTGTTCTTCTGACCAACTGGCTACAAATTCAGGGTCCCTACTAACCCCTCAGGACACCAGCCACAAGCTCAGGGATCCCCAAGACAACCTTACTTCTAAACAACTAGCTACAAATTCAGGGGTTCCCACTACCCCTCAGATTTGATAATTCATAAGAATGACTCACAGAGCTCAGGAAAGTGATATACTTATGACTATAGTTTTATTGTAACAAAAGGATACAACTCAGAACCAGCCAAAGGGAGAGACACATGGGGTGAGGTCTGGGAGGGTCCCCAGTGTGAAGCTTTCATGTCCCCTTCCCCTGGAGTCAGGACACATCACTTCATGGCACATCAATGTATTTTCAGTTTAGGGAAGCTCACCAAAGCTTTCGTGGTTACCATAAATTTTACCCTTATCTTTCTAAGTTTGAAGCAGTCTACCATTACTTGGTATCGCCTTGCCTTCCTCTCCATTAGAAGGTTCTATACCTATGCCGTTTATTCCCTCTTTTATCTTTTTGATGTTGTTGTCATTTACTGATTAACTGCTCTGATTCCCTGTTGATTTTCTTTTGGTTTTGGATAGTCCTTGAGAGTTCATTTCCTAGATTGGTATCTGGCTGGTACGATCCTACGTCCTAGATTCTGCCTGTGAGCTGAAGTTGTTTGTGCTCAGATCGAAGAACTCACTTTAATAATTCTTGTAAGTTTGGTTTGACTTTTACATATTCCCTTAATTTCTGTTTATCTGGAAATGACCTGATTTCACCATCAAATTTGAACGAGAGTTTTGCAGGATATATTACTCTTGGCTGGCAAATTTTTTCTTTCAAGATTTTATATATGTCATCCCATTGCCTTCTTGCCTGCATGGTTTCTGCCGAATAATCTGAG
Organism: Dugong dugon; assembly: GCA_030035585.1. Lineage (NCBI taxonomy): Eukaryota > Metazoa > Chordata > Mammalia > Sirenia > Dugongidae > Dugong > Dugong dugon. Next base: position 37,865,801 of record CM057469.1, on the reverse strand, counting down.
CTTAGTCTTATTGTTTCTCTGTATGTGACTTCTTGTTTTTCATGAGCTGCTCTCAGGATTCTTTGTTTGTCTTTGGTTTTGGTGAGTGTGAATATGATATGCCTTGGTGATTTTCTTTTGGGGTCTCTTCTATATGGGGCTCATTGAGCTTCTTGGATGGCCAGCTTTTCATCTTTCATGGTATTGGGGAAGTTTTCTGTCAGCAGTTCCTCAATGATCCTCACTGTGTTTTCTGTTTTCTCCACCTGTTCTGGAATTCCAATCACTCACAGATTTTTGCTTTTGATTGTGTCCCACATAACTCTCAGGGTCTCTTCATTTTTCTTTGTTCTTTTTTCTGAGTTTTCCTGAAACAGAGTTGTATCCAAGTGTTTGTCTTCAATTCCACCGATCCTGTCTTCCACCGTTTCAAATCTGCTTCTCAGCCCTTCTATGACATTGTCCATTTCTGAGATCTTGTTGTTTATCTTTTGGATTTCTAATTGTTGTCTTTGTATAATTTCTAGTTGTGAATTTATTTTGGCATTTTGTTCCTGCATTATTTTCCTGAATTCTTCCAATTTTTTGTCCATATTTTCCATGAATTTGTCTATTTTTTCCTCATGTTTGTCAGCTTTTTGCCTCAGTTCTTGGAGAATTCTGAGTATAGAGATTTGAATTCCCTATCAGGTAGTTCTAGTGCATTTTCTTCCAGAGGAGAGTCATCTGGTGTTTTATTTTGGACGCCTACTGGAACCATCCTGTCCTGTTTCTGTAAATGTTTTGTTATCGTCTGCTGTCTCCGGGGCATTCAGTAGTTATTTTTGTCATTTATTGATTGTGGATTTGTTTGTTTCATCCCTTTTTTTAAAAAAAATTTGACTACGTCTGAGCAGGCAGACTGTGTGTTCTTTGTTGTTTGCTTGTCTTTGGGCACAATAGTTTTCGCCTCCTTCTTCAACTGGCAGGGTCAGTCACTCAGGTATGGTACGGCAGGGCAGGTCTAGCTGAAGAGGAGTTACTGGGACAGGTTGTTTGTGGCACTTACTACAGCCACCAGAGCTGGTCAGTAATCAGTGCAGGGCAGGTTCCAGTAGGCCGTGCCTGTGCTGCTTGGTGGTGTGATGTCAAGCGCACGGTGCAGGTAGACAGGATGCAGTGGGGAGATTGTTATGTGTGGAGCTAAGATGGATATGGGAGACAGGAGAGAGGAACAGGAGCCAAAAACATACAAACAAACAAAAAAGAATGCTAGGGGAGCTTACCATTGGAGTGGAGAGATGAGAGACTATGAAATGGGGAAAAACAGAAAGGGGAGGCAGAAGAAAAGAAAAGAATGAATAAATAAGAATCAGAAAGGTTAAAGAACTGCAAAATTCCCAGGGATCCCACCGGTGCAGCTATGAGGTCTGGGGAAGTCGCTCTCAGGCGTTGCAGTACAGCCTGGCTAGAAGGCGTAGAGGTATACAATGCCAGGTATTCAGGGAACAGAAAGAGAAGGAAGACATAGAGAGAGGAGAAACTGAGCAATGAAGAAAGACAAAAAGGGAAAAAGAGGAAAAAGAAAACAAAACAAATTAAAAAAAACAAAAAAACAAGAAAGGCCCCCAAAGAAACAAACAAACAAAAAAAAAAAACCAATGTAAAAAGAAATGCTCTCAAGAATCCCTCTGCACGTCTGTGGAAGCCGAAGGAGCGTCACCCTGCCATGCAGCTCAGCTTGGCCAGAAAGGGCTCCCAACTCAAGAAAAGGAAAAGAAAACAAACAAACAATTCAAAACAGACAAACGAACAAAAGACCCGGGATCCCACCAGCATGGCAGCCCAAACCAGGAAGCAGCTCCACACTTGAATGGAGCTCTGCAGCCCCTCAGGAGAAGCAAAGATGGTGCACGGAGCCAGGTAGTTGAGCGAAGGGAGGGGGAGGTGGCGAGAGGCAAGTAAGAAGTCAAAAGAAGCAGAAAAAAAAAAAAAGCAACACTAGCAGCCAACAAATGGCACTCAGAGAGCCAGCTAGTGCGGGCTGGTGTTTCTGGACAAGAGATTGTGTCCGTGGGAAGCAGAGGGGGCCGAGCATGGGTGAAGAAGGGTAGAGAGTGGGAAAACGTATATCACAAATTACCAGAGCTCTGCAGCCCCTCAGGAAGAAGCAAAGATGGCTCACGGAGCGAGGTACTTGAGCTAAAGGAGGGGGAGGTGGGGAGAGGCAAGGAAGAAATAAAAAGAAGCGGAAAAAAAGCAACACCAGCAGCCAACAAATGGCACTCAGACAGCCACCCGTTCGGGTGTGTGGAATCCAAGCAGCTGCTGTTTCCCGGTCAAGAGACTGTGGCTGCGGGAAGCAGAGGAGGCCAAGTCGGGGTGAAGAAGGCTGGGGGTGGGAAAGCGTATATCGCCAATTACCGGTTGTTTTGTCTCCCGCTGGAAGCTCCATGAGGCTGCTTTCTCATACCCCCTGTTTGCTGGTCTCCGATAGGAGTCCAAGACGGTGGATCCGCGCTGCGTTAGCTGGTAGGGGACCTCTGCATGAATCTCTCCTTGCTCTCCGTTCTCTGTCAGTTTTCTCACTCCATTTGGTGCTTGGCTGAGTTCTTTATCTCTTCATTTGATGTTTTAGGGTTTCAGGATTGTTGTGTTCTCTGTTCGGCTTAGTTTTTCAGATCTTTGCTGTGGAGGGACGGCGTGGTGCTTCTGCCCAGAGCGCCATTTTGCCGGAACTCTCCTCACCAGAGCTTTCGAGTCTGGAGCTTTTATTGAAGTTTTATTACATAGACATAATTGATTGAATCATTAGCCATGTTATTTAACTCAGTCTCCAGCCCCCTCCTCTCCCCAAGGACAGGCTGCTACCACATGGTGGGTCTTCCTGGCATGGCCAGCCCTCATCATGAATCACCTCATTAACACAAACTATCAGTTGTGGTCTGGAGCCTTCTATGAATAACAAAGACCCTCCAATCACTTGGGAAATTCCAAGGGTTTAGAAGTTACCTCCCAGGAACTAGAGACAAAGTCCAAATCATTGGGTAAAATTAACTTTTCACCTCACAAGGAACTAAGTCTAACCTATGCTAGGTCCAAGAGGAGCTCGCCGTCTGGCTCTGATACCAAAGCTCATGACTTTAGTGGAAGATCAAGACTCTCTCTCCTCCTTTCCACCACCACCACCAACACACACACACACACACACACACACACACACACACAGATATACAGCTTACAAGGCTTTATTAGATAAGGAAACCACATGGCAGGCTGCATAGAGCCAGACAGGGCTGCTACCAAACACCTATTTCACAACTAGTGCAAGTTTGCTACTACCATTAGTGCAAGCAGGATCAGGGTCTGGAGGTGGGCCCTGCTTCACCTTCTTGTGGTGCTGCCAGATTTAGCAAATAAAAATACAAGACACCAAGTTAAATTGGAATTTTAGAGAAAAAATGAATAATGTTTTAGTATAAGTTTATCCTGTGCAATATTTGGGATATACTTATACTTAAAAAATTATTTGTCATATATGTGAAATCCAAATTTAACTGGACATCCTGAATTTTATCTGGCAACCCTACTCCCTAGCCACTTGTCATGCCATGATGTTGAGTGAAGGACATCTCTGTACCCACTCAGGGACCCCAGCAAAGTGGGAGAAGTGCTAGAGATACTAAACAGCTTCTGCCAACCCAGAAGGGCTTGGAGTGGTCCCTACTCACTCTTGATGACCAGTGCTTCTCCACATGGCCAGGTTTTCCACAAGGCTGTGCGGTGTCTACTTCTAGGTGGGGCTCTACTCCTGCTTCTCATGGCTCCTGAGCACAATCTTGGCACAGGGGAGGGGCTCAGGGAGATCCTCCACTTGGACGGCCACAGGCTTCTCAAACCTAAAACCTACCATGTCCAAAACTGATGTGCCATCTTCCCTCCCAAACCTGTACCTCTAGCCCTGTTTCTCATCTTGATGATTGGATTTATTCACACTAGCAACTGTGGCCATTCTCTCTGTCTACATGTCCCCACAGGTACCCAGTAGCCACATACTATCTTCTTCCTCCCTCACGTCTCTCCATCTCACGCTCCTTTCCTCACCTCTATGCCATGGCCTGAGTTCCAGCCATTATCATTTCTCACCAGATTTATTAAGCATTTAACTCATTCTCTCTCTAATTCAGCCCCCACAGAGTGCTCTCAGGGTGATCTTTCCAACATGTAAACCTGATTCTGTCCTTGCTCACGTTCAAATCTTGGTTGGCTCCCCATGGATTTCAGAATAGCGTTAAAATTCTTAGCATACAAGCCTTTGATGATTTGCACCCCTAGAAAACTACATCTTTAGACACCCCCGTCCCTTACCCATTTCCCTCCCCTCCCCCATCTGCATCCTTCTACCCCTGTGAAACCATTTGCACTCTTCTGACCATATCATGCTCTTTCCTAACTTTATTTGTCCTTCAAAATTCAGCTCATTGTCATCTCATCCAGGAAGACTTCCCTGACTCAGAGATTACATAGATGATCCTCTTGGTTCCCCCTGGACCCTGGGCATGCTCATCTCAACCACTGGCCGTGCTCTGGTATTTGTATTCCCCTGTGGACACTGTGTCTAACACTCAATAATTTACTCAATAAATGATAGCTGAATAAGTAAATGAATAAATAATTAAAAGATTGAAAACTCATTTACTTAAAAAAAAAAAAAAAGGGGTTCATTTTACCACCTTCGAGCTCACAAAGTGCCGGCTTAGGATGAAATTACTTCCTTTTTCCTCTGGCTGTCCAGGTGTCCCTTCCTCACCACTCTTCTTCTTCCCTCCTGTCTGTATAGGGCAGAGGTACAGGAATTCACCAGATTTTCCACACTGAGCTTCATATTCTGGATTGGAGATGCTCTCAGACACTGAATGAATAGATCCAAATGTTATTAAAATCCCCAAATGACTTTGACAGTGCTCGGGGGTTAATGAGGTAACCAGCCCTGTGCCCCTGGAAATAGGAAATATTGCTGTGACAGAGGTTGCAGTATAAGTGAAATGAATTTTATGACCTCAATCTGGTGCCTATGCAGACGTTTTCCCACACTTCAAAAACTCCGAGTGACCTGTTACTGTTGGCTGACTGTTCCCAGGAGACAGGAGAGGATAGAAGGAGGAGGTGGTGCTGTGGGTCTGGGTGGAAGGACCAGGTAGCATGGCATGGTGTAAGCCACATGATGAAACACACGGTGGCGGAGCCAATGGGGACAGGATCAAGGGCCAACCCTGCCCTTGAGCGTCCTCTTCCTTAGAGTGCAGGAGGCAAGATGCTGGGAGAGTCCCTGCCCCTGAGCTGGAGATGATAAGAAGCAATAAAGGTGAGGGGCAAAGATGTCATTCTTTTCTGAAAATGTAAAGCTAATGGTTCAGATTCCTGTTTTTGCACAAAACCACCTCTTCCTCCTCCTTTTTTGCCCACCACCCAAAACCCTCTCCCTGTAGCCAACTCTAAGACTCCACATCGAAGGTCTTAGAGGTTCCCTCTCCACCCACACAGGTTGTGCCCTCTGGAAGCCCAGGTTCAGCTGGTGGCTGTGAACATGGACACTCATGCAGAGCCTTTTTTCAAAAGCTTAACTCAGGTGTCCCCTGGATAAAATCCAACTGTGTAATTACCTGCCCTATGATGGGAGAACTAGTTTCACTAAAAAATATTGTTTTATCTCTGAACTGTGGTGCAGTGGTGTTCCATGGAGGGGCAGGAAGAGGGGCACCAAAGTCACCCCACAGTGTTAATCCCTTCATGGTTGCACTACTGTATGTGGGTAACGGAGTCTGGATTCCAAGGGGAACCAGGAGTGGGATTAGACAAGCTTTGGGCTGTTCATTTATTCACTTGTTCAGCAGCCATATTGAGCACCAAGCACTGTGCTTGGCAATGTCCTTGCTCTTGATTACAGGGAAGAGAGCAATTCCAGTGGAAGCAGTAATTATAACAGTTACTATGGTGGCACAGTGGTTAAGAGCTACAGCTGCTGACTAAAATGTCAGCAGTTCGAATCCCCCAGCCGCTCCTTGGAAACCCTAGGGGCAGTTCTACTCTGCCCTATAGGGTGGCTGTGAGTCGGAATTGACTCAGTGACAATGGGGTTTTACCGTATTTTATCTTTCAAGTGCTTTACCATGATTATCTCTTTAGCACTCACAGCCCCTAGTGAGATAATCATCACACACTGATGCCTGCTGGGAGAATATAGGGAAACTGAGGCAGAAGGGGGTGTGCTGGCTTCTGACTAGGTAGATGGCTATGGAAGCTGTTGGGTTGCTCCTGGTGGGGGCTGACTCCTGAGGCAAGTCTCACTCGGCACTCAAAGCCTTCTCCATTGCAGAGCCCAACACCAGGGGACTGAACAGCAGAGCTGCCATGCCAGGGAGGTGATGCACAGCGGGCCAAGGAGCCGAGGGGCAGTGGAAGACTGCAGGCTTTGGGTAAACAGAAATGAGTTCAAAATTTGACCCTCTCTCTTGTCATCCGTGTGAACTTGTGTAAGTCAGTTGCTTCTTTCGGCCTCGGTTGTTCACTTTTAAAAGGGAGGCAATGCTGCTTTCTTTGTAGAGCTGTTGAGCTCATTAGAGAGAATATGTGTAATGTTAGCATGGTGCTTGTCACGGTAGGTGTTCAATAAATGGCGATTATTATGCTTATTACAGCTGTATCCGATGCCGGTCCCTGGCTCCTTTTGAGATGCTAGGTGGGAGCATCTGTGACCACCAGGAAGATTAGCTGCTGCTCCTGCCAGTTCCCAGGGCAAAAGAATCTCTCAGCCCTCTACCAGGATGAATTGCAACCCAGTATCCAGAAGACGAATCTCAGAATGCCATGGTTAGGTAAAGGCACCTCCCTGCTAGGGGGGCTGCCTGCATTTGAGTGGAATTGCAGGGACACAGCAGTTAACAGGAGGCAGACCCTGTGCTATCTGGGGCTGACAGTGACACAGGACATTTCTCCTCATAAAACTAACCTGAGATCCCTGACCACTCAAACTGACGTCCAGCCAAGGGTGGGGGCTCTCTCTTCCTCCATGTGTACCTCTCATTCTGACTTCTTTTCTCTGGTAAAATGCTTTATATGTTAATTTCATTTGTACAGACTTCTTGGGTAGACGCTATATAACAAGAGATGCTCTAGTCCTCATTCCTACAAGGAAGGACCCTGAGCTGTTCTCACTAAGGTTGGTCCGAGAGGTATGATTTCCAAACATGAGTAGTAAGCATTGGAATCACCTCAAGATCTTGTTAAAATGCTGCTTCAAATTCAGTAGGTCTGGGGTGGGGCATGAGCTTCTGCATTTCTAACAAGCTCCTGGGTAATGTTGATGCTGCTGATACATGGTCACATTGAGTAGCAAGGGATGGATAGATTGGTTCTCTTTAACTGACCTCCGGCTGAGTGGTGTAAGTTCCTCCATTGTTCCTTTGATTCCCACCAGCTACGGTGGCCAGACTCCCCCATATTGTATATGAAACAAGTATATTTGACTGAGAGAGTGAAGGTGGGAGAGGAGAGGGAAGTGGGATGCAGAGACAGTGGCAGGGGTGTGAGGGAAGAGACGATGCCAAGAGGTAGCGCCTGGAGCTCTCTTTGCTGGAGCATCTCAGACATCACCTTCTTCCACAACAACAACTCTCTTTTGTCTCCATTTTCTCTCCCAGTTGAAGCTAGGTGGCCTCCTTGATGTTCTGTGTTGAAATTACCTGTTGACTTGTATGTCTTACCAACTAAACCAAAAACTCCTAAGGAAGGGCATTATTAATTTTTGTGTTCCCAGCATAGTCGGTGCTTAAGAAATGTTTGTGAATGAATGATGATGGACTGACATACAATCTGGGAGGGTTCCACTTCCTGGCTCTTCACTCAGTTACATTCTGTGAATGTCTACAAAGCATTGAATGCGGGCTGGGGTATAACCTGAATGCTAAAGCATGGTCCTTGCCGTCACAGAGTTTCCCAGGCTCATGGGGGAGACAGTGCTGTCCATAAGGAGTTGTCACAAAGAGCAGACTGAGCTATGTGCTGGTTTGTGGGGTCTTGGCTTGGAAGAGGACAGAGGATGGAGTGATAAGATCTGGCTTGAAGAGTGGAGGACGATGTCAAGTAGAAGACAGAATATGGTGTAGGCTTTGAAGGATGAGCTGGTTTTCAAATAGCGAAGAAGGATGGGGAAGGTCCTTCAGGAAGAAGGAACAGAGTGATGAAAAGCATGGCACTGGGAACATTTTGGCTCAAATTCAGGGCTCTAAGTCACCCAGAATGTGTTTCCAGGAGAATGGGAGCTGAATATTCTGTCAGGGCACCCTCAAGCTCAGCCAGCTAGACCCTCCTCCAGCTGGGGCTAGTAAGCAGATTTCACTGATGATGTATTTGATAGCATGTACCTCAATTTCCTGGCAACATTAGATTAGGCATACCAGGCAACCACGAGGGGCTCTCAGGAGCCATCAGGGCCCAAAGCAGAAGCAGCAAAAGATGGAGGGAGGAGAAAGGTGCATAACTGACTTCCCTCCGTGGAGCCTGGAGCCTCCTTCAAGGATCCAAGGATATTCTAGAGCACTGGGGGTTGGAAACTGGGTTCTAAGAGGGGTTGAGGAGAGGCAGGGAGTGTGGTTCCATGACAGCACACCAGGAGAGCTGCCCCAGACAGCAGGTCAGGACGGGCTGCACTTGGGAGCCATTCCTGACCACTTCTGGCAGGTCCTTAGGAGAGAAGCAGCAGGAGAGCAAATCACCAGCTTCATTGGACTGTTGACAGGAGGTGGAGCTAGTAAATGCCCCATCTTAGAAAGGGCATTGCACTGAAGAATTGCCTCAGTCCATTTTGGGCAAGTCACACAACCTCTCTGAGAATTAGTTTCCTCATCTGTAAAATGGGTATAATAAATAGTATCTGCCTCTCAGGGTTGTGTGACCATTGAGCTTAGCCTTGTATATACAGCCAGATACATAGCACAGGTACTTGCTAGACATTTAATAAAGGGACTGTGTTTAATTTTTTTATATTCACTAGGAGGATTTTCCAAAAGTCTAGCCACTCCAAGAGGGAGAACTAATCTTTATGTAAAGCAGGAGTGGATTTCTGGGCACATAGTAGGTGCTCAGGAACTCTCTTAAGCAGATTCAGACATTGCTGTCTCCAGGTTCCCTCTGCACCACTGCACTAATCATCATGGTCTGTCTGCCTCCTTGAACTATAAAATGCTTGTTGCTGTTTGCGTCGTTGAGTCGGCCCCCAACTCATGGTGGACTCACGCACAACGGAACAAAAGGCTGCCCGGTTCTGTGCCATCCCCATGATAGGTTTCACGTCAGACCCTTGTGATTTATAGGATTATCTGAGGGCAGGAAAAGGTAAAAGGAATAATTTGCCTTTCTTTTTATCTCTAGTGTCCAACACAGTGCTTGGCACATGGGAAACAATCAATAAATGTTTGATGAGGAAATGAATAAGTAAATGGATAAAAGATTAAGGGACAGCTATTCATTTCTTTTCCATCAATAAAATCATTCTTCTTGCTTCCCAGAACAAATTTGCTGGGAGGTGACTCCAAAGCTATGTGTGAACGTTTTTATTAACCACGCTGATGGAAAGAACGAGGCCCCTCTGGGTCCCTTTCTCTCCAGCAGCAGTCATTTGAAAGGCCTCTCTGGGACATGAGCAGAAAAGGTGGGAGAAGTACCCGCCTTCCTCCTTCTCACACCCTGTACCTGCCCCTGAGACCCAGCAATAGCTGCAGTGGTCCTGTGTCACCCACCCAGAAAACCAGCTCAGGAGTTCTGCCTGGCAGCAGTCTCCCACTCCCAGGGAAATCAGCTCAAGGGTAGTGCAGGTATGGCCACAGAATTAGAACATCAAGACTCAAAGAAGCTTTAGAAATGCCGTAGCCTCATGTAACACCCTGATTTTAAACAGAATCCCTGAAGGGTAATGCAACTTTCTCAGGGTCTCAGCCTGTAGCAAGCAGTTCCTGGCCTAACGTGGAAATCTCTCGATGGGGAAGTCTCCTTTCTGTTTACTGCACCACAAATATTAATTTGTTTCAAAGCAATGTCCGACTTTTAGAACACCAGCCTGGTTACAGTTAAGATAAAACAGCTTATGGTTCTGCTAGTGTGAATATTGGAGCCTTGGTGGCTTGGTAGTTAAGAACTTGGCTGCTAATCAAAAGGTTAGCAGTTTGAATCCACCAGCTACTCCTTGGAAACCCTATGAGGCATTCTACTCTGTCCCATAGGGTTGCTATGGGTTGGAATCGACTCAACGGCAACAAGTTTTTTGGTTAGTGTGAATATTAGCTATGCCATTCACTCTGTTAGATGGATAGGAAGTTATATTCATCCTCTTCCAATTGTGTCATCTTTTAGATAGTTTTATATTCCCGTCTAGAAAGTTTCATCTGCCTTCCTTAACCAGACTTACTGAGGTATTTTATTTTTGGGCCATCCCTGAAAATGTTCTCCTTCTTGCTATATTTTCTTGTTTTTGACATTTAAGGGCATGCCTCTTCTGTCTTTGTTTTTCAGTGGTCTGTGCCAACCACACATGCAAAATTGTAGTTTGAATGTAATAACAAAGGACATGGGCTTATTCTAGCCTGAATCTTTCATGGGTTGTTTATGTAAATTTTGGCACCCACTCCATGCCCTGTGCTCATTAAAGTAGACATTATCTTTGGGGACAGGTCTCACAATCCCAGGGAGCCTTGGTAATTAAAGAAAAGAGAAGACTCACCTTCTCTATAGGAGAAATTCTGAAATCCCTGATTTCTTCAGAATAGCCTGCTCCAAGCAGCTCACCTTCCCTTCTCCCCATCTCCCTGCCTCTCAAAGGCTCAAATCAATGATCAAACCAGCCTACTTTCTACTGCTCATTCCCCGCAAGACACTCAACCCCAAGCTGTCATCCCTGATGTGGTGAGTGCTTGGCGGAGGCCATCTCCAACCTCCTTCCATAACTTGTGCCTCTTCTCTCTACCCCTAACTGGAATTAATCCCAACTATGGCAGATAACCAGTTCAGCTTCTTCTCCCAGATCCTGTATGTATGGCAAAGCCACACGTGGAGGAAATCTAGCCTCGGTTTTTGCCCAGAGGCAGGTTGACTGCAGCTAGTCAAGGAGAAAAATAGTTTGCAGAATTAGCTGTTCAACAAATAGTTATTGAGGGTCAGTAGGGACCTTTCCAGTCATGCAGTCAAATCTCTTTCCTAACACAGGAATGAACACGGCTCTGGCATCACCCATGTGCACCATTACCTTCCCCAGAGGCCAACCGTGGGCAGTTCTAACTACTGGTGAGATCTCCTTTCTTTTGAGCACGAGTGCATCTCCACGTAACCCACACCTCTCTCAATTTATCCTCTGGGATCCACAGAGCAGTGAAATCCTCCCTCTCAGGGCATGCCTTCAATTATTTATCATGGATGTCCTTGGACTCTCAGAGTCTTCAGTTCCCCAGACTAAAAATGTCTAGTTCTCTTAGCTGGTCCCTGTAAGTCAGAGTTCAAATCCTGATCTTTAGCTTTTGAACGTACATTTTGTCTCCCCCATGATTTAAAGGCTGTGACCCATACCTTTCAGCCAAATGACAGATTGACCCATAAAATAAATAGTATCACCTGTGAGTACTGTTCTCCTCAAAATAATTGTCTGGGTGAAACCAGATAATAAACATTTACCCTAGACCAAAGATGAGAAGGCAAGGGGGGACAGAGAAGCTAGATTAATGGAAACGGAACAACCAAAATGGAAATAACGAGATTATTGATACATTATGAAGAATATAACCAATATAACTGGACAATACATACAGAAATTGTTAAATTATAACTTAATTTTCTGTGTAAACTTTCATCAAAAACACAATAAAAAATAGACAATCTTACTAAAGGCTGAAAAATGTGCTTTTCATCTAAAGAAAATAAAAGGTGAGACCTAAACTTGCGAATCACAATCTAGATGTGGTCTCACCAACATAGAGTAGGGTAAAATTGACACCTCTCTTCTAGTCACTGTATCATAGTCACCCAGCCTGTACTGTATATACCACACCCGTTGCCGTCAAGTCAATTCTGACTCATAGCGACCCTATAGGACAGAGCAGAACGGCCCCATAGGGTTTCCAAAGAGCGGCTGGCGGATTCAAACTGCTGACCTTTTGGTTAGTAGTCAAGCTCTTAACTGCTGTGCCACCAGGGGTCCCAACCTAGAACCCATTAAAGCTCCTCCCTGCCTGCAGAATTTTTTTTCTTTTTTGCCATCACATTATATCACTTGTTTATAGTGAACTTATAGTCAGCTAAAACCCTGATGTCTTTTCTGTATGAGTTGCTGACAAACCCATTTGTCCCCCACCCTGTACTTAAGCAGTTGACCTCGTTTTTCTGGTATTACAGGTGAATCATTATCCAGGCCAGCCCTCTGTCTGCCCGCGTGCTACAAGAGGCCTCATCCATAGATATCCCCCCTGCTCCTGAAGTGGAGTTTTCTTCTTTGTACTCCTCCTCGGGATGAACGCTGGCTTAATTAACTACCCTTGTTTAATTGGCACTAGAGGCTCACTTGCCATTCCTGAGAGGGTAGGGAGAGAGCAGCACCTCAGAGCTAGAGGCCAGAGCCCAGGTTAGGCAGGCCTCCTGCAAGAGCTGCTGGTCAGGGCCCAAGGAGGCCTCCCTTGCCCTGTAAGGCAGACAGAGCAAGTTTTACAAACAGGCAAGTTGAGGATTGAAGGAATTAATAAATCCAGGCCACAGATTGGTAAGAAATGGTCGAGATTTGAACTCAGGGTGTTTTACTTTCAATCCAATGTTCTTTTGTTTGTGATACTGCACTCTGTCCTCCTTCCATAGCCATCTCAAATTATACCCAAGAGGAAGCAATATTAACTGTTACTTCAGGTTAATAAGAAACCTTGGTGGTGTAGTGGTTAAGTGCTACAGCTTCTAACCAAAAGGTCGGCAGTTTGAATCCACCAGGCGCTCCTTGGAAACTGTATGGGACAGTTCTACTCTGTCCTAGGTTGCTATGAGTTGGAATCAATTTGACAGCAGAGGGTTTTGTTTTGTTTTTTTTTTTTGACTAACAGGTTACTAGTATGTTAAGGAAGTCCCTGGGAGATGTAAAAGGTTAAAGTTCTCACTGTTAACTGAAAGGTTGGCAGTTCAAGTTCACCCAGAGGTACCTCGGAAAAAAAGGCCTGGTGATCTATTTCTGGAAAATCAGCTACTGAAAACCCTATGGAGCACAGTTCTACTCTGACACACATGGGGTCACCGTGAGTGGGAGTTGACTTGACGGCAACGGGTTTGGTTCGGTTTTTAGTTTATTCTTGCCCAAATCTGGATCTCTGGCAACTACTCTAATATTCATGAGCCTGAGTCCATCCCCACTCCTTGCTGCCCTGGGGTTTCTGGTTCTAACTCCCATGTCCAATAGTCTCTTCTTCCAGAAACGTGGAGACTGGCAAGTCTCAGGAGACCAAGGTCTGGACATTCTTTAGGCTTGGATGGTGCCAGAGGCTGGGGGTAGAAGCAGGAATATCTCCCTCTAGGCTTGTCAGAAAAGGAGTTTTGTAAACATTGAAAGCATCCCCTGAAGGCCAGAGTGAGGCTGTGGGGAGAAAAATATCTGGTGCCGGTAGAAGATGTGGGTGGGGAGTAGGATGGCAAGGAGCAGAGATAGGCCAGTGACAGAGGGGGAGGGGCAGAGAGGCCCAGAGAGCAGCCAGCTTCTTGGAGGCGAGAAGAAGAAGGAACGAAAAGGGGGCAGGGGGAGGGAGAAAGGCAGGGAGATGTGGAGGGAGAGGACATATAGAGGCAGAAAAATAAAGTCAGAGGAAAGAAAGTCCAGAAGGAGGAAGGGAGATGAGACACGTGCAGCCCTGGCAGCTACCTTAATCTCTTTAAATTTTTCTTCATTGATTAGGGATTTGCAGCAAAATCCCTCGCTATAGGAAGACATTTGCTTTGCTCCCACTCTGCTGTCAAACAGAGGAAGGCCTCTCCTTGGTTGGGGCTGGCTGCGGAGTGTGAAGCAAGGTGAAGAGAGGCTCTGAAACCCTTCTCTCTCAAGCCCCAACCCAAATCCGCTTCCTCAGTAAAGTCTTCCTTGATGTCCCGGGAATACAGTGCTCCTCCAATAGCCCTCTGGCCCCACTCTGAACTCCTGTCTCATCATCTATCACATTAACATTGAGTGGCTTAAAACAGCAACTGTTTTACTATTTCTCATGGGTCTGTGGGGCAGGAATTCAGACAGTGCATTAGTGCTCTTCTCTGTCGCCAGGGATGGATTACCCAATAAGCAAGATACACACAGGTTTACTTGTGTTTACTTATTAATCTGTAGTGCACAGTTTCACCTGTTTCTCACCACATCAAAGATGTAGTGAAACCCATGTGAAATTGTACACTACAGATTGGTAAGTAAACACAAGTAAGCCTATGCGTACCTTTCTTACTGGGTTAATCCGCCCCTGTCTGTCCCACATGGTGTCTGTGGGGGCAGGATGCCTGAGGTGCTCCTCACATACTGGTGCCGTCTGGGGCCTCCGTTCTCACTTCTGCCTGCGTTCCTTGGTGTGCTCCTCCCTGTAGTCTGGCGGGTCGTAGGAGCTCAGGAAGTAAATATTAGTGGGATGAATATGTAACTGAAGAACTGAACGAAAAGACACTGTTTGGACCAGTGAAACTAGATGCTGTTGAGTTGATTCCAATTCATAGTGACCCCATGTGAGTCAGAGTAGAGCTGTGTTCCACAGGGTTTTCAATGGCTAATTTTTCAGAAGTAGATCACCAACCTTTTCTTCTGAGTTACCTCTGAGTGGACTCAACCTACCTTTTAGTTAGCGGTGAGTGCATTAACCCTTTGTATCTGACTGTTTGGAAATACTACCCAAATCCAAGGATTCTGAGCTTCGTGAAAACGCTGACACAATCCTGGTTCAGAGACCTCCCAGACGACCTCTGGCTGGGCGTGAAGAGAAAGAGCTCAGTGTCTCTCGAGAAAGCTCTGTGGTGTGACTGTCATTGGTGCTTTCCTGTGAGTACATCCTTCCCACCCAGGGCCCTGTGTCCTCTCAGGCCTCCTCTCCTATCTTTAAGGCCACACCTCTGGTTCTGCTTCTTCTTGAAAGCCTACACTGAGTCAGCAGAGGAGGTAGTGAATGTCCTCCATTTCCGGGGGTTCATGTTGACTTAGCAGTCCATTGTGTGTCCATTTACTTTCTTAACTTGCTCCAAGGAGCTGCGTGCTCTGGGCTCTTCCCCATGCACTTCCAACTCCCTCCTCAATGCTGTGATAATACTGGGCACCCTTCAAGATTCCCATAATAGTAGATGAGCAGAAACTTGGCATTTGTGTAAGGTCATATGCCTTTTAAAGGGCTTTGATAACCATCCTTCTCATTTGATCCTCACGGCAAGCCTCTGAGGTATACAGGACATTTCACTGACAGAAAAACCAAAAGAAAAACTGAGGGACACCAAGAAAAGGGGAAAAGATTCAACCCAGGTCACATGCCCAGTCAATGACATTAAAGAGATCTACCACCCCTAGTAAAATTCTCTGTCTGCTATCTGGGTGGGTGACCTTCCCACAGGGCCTGGGGCAGGCAATCAGAGTCCCCAAGGACTGCCCCTGGAACTGTTCCCAGTTCATGGCGCTGGTAGGGGCATTGTCAGACCCATGGCCGTCAAACTGATTCTGACTCATAGAGACCCTATAGGACAGAGTAGAACTGCCCCATAGGTTTCCAAGGCTGTAAATCTTTATGGAAACGGACTGCCACATCTTTCTCCCACAGAGTGGCTGGTGGGTTCAAACCACAGACCTTTCAATTAGCAGCTGAGCACTTAACCACCACACCACCCCATGGCTCCTTGGGGTCACTGTAGGAACTGATTAAACAGCTAGTAACCAAATGACAGAGCTATTGATTTATTTCACCATGTCCCTGTCTCCCAGTCTTGCCTCACCATCCTAGTTGGCCAGGAAGTCTGATTCATATTGCATGTGGCCTTTCACCAGAGCCTACCACACTGATAGGACAGAACTTAGAAATTTTCTAGTCCAACTTCCTCATTTTAAAGGTGTGAAAACCAAGCCCAGACAGAAGAGACTAGTTCCAAGTTAGTCAGGTTGTCAGTATCATGTCAAGAGGAGAACCCAGGTCTTCCACACACAGTGCACATCTGGGTCAGGGGTCATAAAGTTGCTAGCATTCTCTGCAGACCCACCTCCAAAATTTATATCTAGAAAATAATTGGTAAAAGAAAAATTAAGAGCAGCAGCAATGAAGGCCAAAAAAAAAAAAAGAAAAAAAAAATCACAGAAGGATTCTATATTTGAGTTCTGGGTTATTTTTTAAGCAAAACCCCCCACCTGGCACCTCCTGGAGTCATTACCCATTGCCTGATGGGGCAGCAGTGGGATCTGGGCAGCCGTGGTCTCTGCAGGGCATCTGGGTCATTATAATAAAAAGAGTCCCTTCCCCACAAAGAGTCCTTTAGAGCTTACAGACAGAAGTTCCTTTGGTCCTCACAATGACCGCTGTGCAGGAGGTTGGGCAGGGTCCATTATTCCCACCTGATGCATGAGAAGACTGAAGAAGTAGTGCTTGCCTCAGCTCCCAGCCTTCTGACAGAGTCCTCGGCTCCCGAGGCCTTGCTACAAAGAGTCTCAACTGGCCCTCCCGGTTTCTTCAAAAGAGCTCATTCTTAGGGTGAAGAAGAGAGGTGTCTGGTAAATTAACATGTACAAGTGAGAATGACGTGGAGCCTGTGCGCCAGCATGCCTGGACACCTGAGTGCTTCATCCAGAAGCACGTCTCTTCCTGGTTGTCCCCATCCTGGTCAGCACACAGGGTCCATAGGCAGTTTGTCCCTAGCCTTTACTTCCATCGACAGAGTGTTGAGGAGGGTCTGTTCCTGTAGGGCTCTGATCTTCTATTCCTCCCTCTGCCCCGGCCTCTTCAATCATCTGGATGTACCAGAACCCCAGGCTTCAGGGGGAAGCCATGATTCCTTTGCCAGCCTGACTCACTCATAATGGTGGTTGACATCAGAACTCTAACCAGCTCTGCCCAGCTGAGGCTCCAGCCACTGGCCATGGCTTCTGATGGACTGGGACTTCTGGGGCAATGCTTGGCGTCTTGGAAGGTGGAGTTGGGGGGAGCATAGAAGTAGAGGTGGCTTCTATCCCCACCCCCTTTGCTGTTCTTCTCCCAAATGGAGAAGTGTGGACTAGTTTGAGAGTCCGTTGTTGAACATTTGCCGGTTTCCTCTGGTCTAGCCCAGTCCAAGTAGTGCTGGGAAACATGTGTGCAAGCACAGTGTCTCACGCACGGTTGACTCTTTAGGCTGGTTGGTTTTCTTCCCTCTTGTCTTCCAGTTTGGTTCTGTTTCCATGAAATGAGCTCAAGGGATTGGTAGGAGAGTGAAGGAGAAATTTTCTCTTCTAGTATCGATTTTGAGAGACGAGAATTCCCTACTTGTGAGCCTCTGCTTTCAAGGAATCAATGGAAATGTGTTTATCAGAAAGTCTATTTGACCCAGCCAGAAGTTTGAGTGGTAGAAACAATTGAGAAGAGATATTGCTAAATCTTGGACATTAGTTCTGAAAAATTTCTAGCCACTGGGACCACTTGAGAACTTTATCTTACTTGGTAGAAGTTTTCTGCAAGCTGCTGAGCTCGTCTCCTGCAGACATGTCCTGCTCCTGGCCAG
Organism: Dugong dugon; assembly: GCA_030035585.1. Lineage (NCBI taxonomy): Eukaryota > Metazoa > Chordata > Mammalia > Sirenia > Dugongidae > Dugong > Dugong dugon. Next base: position 37,848,080 of record CM057469.1, on the reverse strand, counting down.
GCCTTTGCAGCCCATGGTTCAGCAGTTGCACCGCAGGTTGGGTGGACAGGGATGGGGCTATGGATTAAATTGTGTCCCCCAAAAAGATATGTCAAAGTCCTAACACCTGTACCTGTGAATGTGACCCTGTTTGGAAATAAGCCCTTTGAAGATGTTATCAGTTAACATGAAGTTATCCCGGAGTAGGCTAAGTCCTAATTCCATCTAAGTGGTGTCCTTATAAAAAAGGAGAAGAGATACAGAGAAAATATACCATGTGATGCTGCAGGTGCAAGCCAGGAACACCTGGAACTATCAGATGCTAAGAGGGAGGCATGGAACAGATTCTCGAAGCTCATAAAGAATCAACATGTCTGACACCCTGATCTCAGACTCCCAGCCTCCAGAATTGTGAGACAATAAATTTTTGTTCTGATAAGCCTCCTAGTTGGTGGCATTTTGTTACGGCAGCCCTAGGAAACCAATACAGATGGAGTTTCACTCTGCCCTCAGCACAGGCCACTCTGACTCTCCCGGCATTCCATGTGCAGCACAGGGACTGATTTTCCCACCCACAGGGCTTGTGAGCCCCTAACCCATCAGTCCCTTCACGTGCATGCCGAACTCACTGTGGAATGAATGGGCTCAGATGAACCTATCCAACAGCTCTGTGCCTCAGTTCTCCTCCTGGAAGGCGGAAGGGAAGTGGCACCTCCCTTCTGCAGAGTCCTAGTCCTGGCCCTGACCTGGTGACAACTGAGAGCATGAGCTTGGTGGGGAAGGGATTCAGGTGGTTGGAAGCTTCATCCACCTACCTGAGGAATGGCTGACCTGACAGTGTGGGGATGAGAGTGCAGCAGCCTTGACTCCAAGCCTCCAGGTGCAGGGGCATCACTGCACAGTGACTGGCTGAGAGCTAAGAGCCCTGGAGCTGGGGGTCTCAGGCCCCTGGGGCCTTGTTCCCTCACACGGTCCTGTGCTGCCTAGATGTCATGATCTGCATGCTGCTGGGCACTCGATCAAGTGGAGGTAGTGGATTTGCTGTTGCTTCTGCCTCATCCCATTCCCGCATGAACCTGGGACCATCACAGGGACCTCAGAACATCCGTCTGATAAAGAACACTCCAACCCTCTGCTTCTGGGAGCTGCCCACCCCTAAAGGGCAGTCTCTTCCCTTTCCTCTTAATCACTGTATCTCTTCCATCTGCATCTTTTCCTCCTTCCCTGTACCTTCCTACCTCCTGTATCTTCCTCCGTCCCACCTCCTTCCTCAGATTTTCTCTGTCTCTCTCGGTCTCGCTCTTGCATTCAGTATGCACAATCTCCTATGACAAACATACAAGAAACACAGGACGACACACATGCATCCTCCCATACAATCAGATAAATGCTAACCCTAGTCACATCCTTTTACACACAACCACCCACATGCCTCCGCCCCAACTTCAAGCTCAGACAACCACATGTAACGCAAAACCTGACACAAACACAGCCACATCCGACCTCACTCACAGACACCACCGCACCCACAGAGTCCTCCTCTCCTAGCCTCTACCAGCTCCCGGCGTTGGGCTGACATCCTGACAGCTCTGCTGTGACAAACTGTCACACTGTGCAGACCAGTCACATCTCCTCCAGTGATACTACCACCCCTAGCCTGGACTAATTGGGACAGGAGGGGGGCAGGCAGTGGAGCCAGTCAACTCAAAGCCCACTCAGGTGTATGCCCGAACAGAGCGTCTCAGTAAACATCGGCCCCCAAGCCAGCAGCTCTGATATCAGGACCATACCATAGCCGGGAGCTGTGCTCTCAGGTGCCTGAGATAATGGGGTTGGGAGCTTTTCACTGAGAGGTCACTGGTTCAGACCCAACTCCGGTCAGCAGGAACTGAAAAATATTTTTGCCTGACAGCTGATGGCTGCCCTGCATTAGCTGGTGGAGAGTTTCCTGCCCACCCCACCATGTAGGCACCATCACTGTTGATCTGTGTGGCGCCTTGGGCTGTTGCAGGGCCTGCGAGCTGATGGAGACTTGGGGCAAATTAGAAACAGGTGCACCCCCTCACGCACACTCTCTAACACCCCTCCACACAAGAACATATTTTTAAAAGGTACCCACTCTGGGCGGGTGGACTTGTAGCAAGGTGCTTTGATGTGATTGCCCCACTTACTCCTGGAGGCCACTGTCTGGTGCAGGACACAGGGCTTGGTGGGCGGAGCACTGGCTGGATACAGCAGCCTCTACCCCTGGGGCCTGAGCTCTTGTGCAACACAAACTGTATAAGCACACATGGCAGCCCTGAACAGACATCCCCACCCCATTCTCCCCACCCAGCCAGAACAGACCTCGTCATTGACGTTTGTAGTGGCAGCTCAGAATCAAAGATGGCAAATCTTGCCTAGACCTCTCTGTTCCCTTCCCTGCAAGTGGGATGAAGTATGATGCCTGAGCAGTCCCTGCTCGGGGATGACCAGAGCAATTCAATCCACTTGTACCAACTGTGGTGGGAGAAGCAGCAATAATAACACCCATTATTAGACTTAAATTGCAAATACCCCATCAGTTTTCAAAGGGCTTTTGCACACATGCCTTGCCCTCCTAGAGAAGGAGTATGATGATAAGGATTCCTCCAGCACTCATCTGCATGGTTTCGTTTTTTAGGGGCAGCCCAGTGTGGTGGCAAGAGAACAGAGTTAAGAATCAGAGGGGCCTGGGTTTGAATCCCAGCTCTTGCCAATTGTCTTAGGCTGGATTCTCTAGAGAAGCAAAACCAGTAAAGTGTATAAATGTATATGTAGATATTTATATGAAGGAAATGGCTCACACAGTTGTAGAGGCTGGAACATCCCAAGTCTGTGGGTCAGGATAGAGGCTTCTGGTTCATGTAGCTGCAGGGGCTGGCGAACCCAAGATTTGCAGGTCAGAGAGCAAGACTCTTGCTCACAGGCTGTGAAGATCGCTGAATCCCAAGATTGGCAGGCAAGACCGTAGGTAAACTGCTAGCTCAAGTCCCAAGAACTGGTGGTCAGATGAATAGGAGCTAGCTGCAGGATACAGAGCAAGCAAAAGCCATGAGCCTTGCTAGAATGTCCACTTATATTCGATGTAGGCCATATGCCCAAGGAAACTCCTTTTCAACTGATTGTCTACTCACAGCAGATCCCATCATGGAGGTGATCACATTATATCAAATCTCATCATGGAAGTGATCACAACATCATACGACTGCCAAACCACTTAGCCCAGCCAAGCTGACATACAACCTTAACCATCACACCAATTACTACCCAAATGACAGTTTTATAGCTTCTCTGAGCCTCAGTTTATTTGCAAAATGAAGATACTATTACCTGCCTTGTAGGCTTGTTGGGAAAATTAAATGAAATATTTTTTTGTTATGAGGTTAGACATTTACTGTTGTTAGCTGCTGTTGAGTTGATCCCTGACTCATGGTGACCCTAAGCACAGAACGTTGATGATTGTGATCCATTCACTGGCTGATTTTCAGGAATAGATAGCTAGGCCTTTATTCCTAGTCCATCTTAGCCTGGAAGCTCTGCTGAAACCTGTTCAGCATCATAGCAACATGGAACAGGAAAGGAACAAAAGGAATATGTAGATGTTAGGGCATCAAACCATTGTGCCTTAAATGTTAACTCAAATCTGAGGTGGGAACAGTCACATTGCTCAAGCAATGTCTCACACAGTAGGGTAAAAAATGGATCCATGACAGAGAAAAATATTCTCAAGGACTCCTAATGTTAAATTAGTTTTTTATTATACTGTTACTTAAACATAGCCAAACCTAACATTAGGTATATATTCCTAATGCTCGAAAAGCTTATATAATTATAAAACAACAACAAATATGTAGATCAAATCAAAACTAAAAAGACACCCACATTCAAATTAATAACATCAATTTAATGTGATACACTGTTGCTTTGCTCAGAATAAATCTCTGTTCGTAGAGTGAACAGCAAGTCTGACTACTGAATAATACAGTGCCAATTCTTTTGAATTCCAGATACCTGTATATGTTCCCACTACTTGTCTTTTTTCCCCTTTAAACTCAGGGTACAGAGAGCTGAGTTAATTATATCCCTTAAATCATGGCAAACAATCTAAAATTCGTCAGTACAAGAGCCCTCTCTTGTTTTATTCCATTTTATTTCACTCCCATTGTATTCTGGGTCTCCTCCCATTTCCACAACGCTTGCTTGAATGTGTGTGATATATGTCCTTGGACATCTGCGTTTGTTTTTTTTTTTTGTAAAATATATAGTGTTGTTTTGTAGTTTGGTTTTAATTTACATAAATGATATCGAGCAATATACTTCATTCTGTATCTTACTTTTTTCATTTACTGCCATGTTTTTAAGAGCTACCCAAGCTGCTGAGTGAACATCTAAATATTGCTTCTAACTGTGTGTACAGTCACTCTGTGTTGGCTACATTTTAATCACCTAGTTTCCCAGGGATAAACACCTAGATTGCCTCCAATTTCCAGCTGCTACAAATAAAGCGGTGGCAAACATCCTGATAGATTTGTGTGAAAGTTTCTCTAGAGTATGTCTCCAGGAGTGGGAAGGGTGATTACAAATATGTAGATAATTTTGATAAGATTGTTCTCCAGACTAGCCCAACCAGTTTACACTTCCAATACCAGTGCATTAGCGTTCCCTTCATAAGGAGCCCTGGTGATGTAACAGTTAAGTGCTCAGCTGCTAACCAAAAGGTTGGCAGTTAGAACTCAACCAGTGGCTCCACATGGCAGAAAAACCTGGTGATTTGCTCCCATGAAGATTACAGCCCAGAAAACCCTATGGGACAATTCTACTCTGTTAGATGGGGTCTCTACATAAGTTGAAAATCAACTCGACAACACTCAACAACAAAGCTTCTCTTCTCACTTCGTTGACAACCCTTAGTAGTATCTGACTTTAAAATGTTTTCCAACTTAGTAGGTGTAAAATATTATACCAGTGTTTTAATTAGCATTTTTCTAATTAATAGTGAGGCTGATGGCCTCTTCAAATACTTAGCCAGTATTTTTTTCCCTGCTGTGAATTTTCTCTCCGTAACTTTTACCTATTGTTTTTCCTCTCTTCTTCATTTGCGGGAATTCCTTTATATTATAGATTTAATTTCTTATTGGTTTTCTACATTGAAAAATCATCTCCAAGTTTGTGACCCATCTGTTACTTTTGTCCGTGATGGCCACCACTGACTAGAAAGCTTTGACTTTGGTGTAGTCAAACCTATTAATTGTTTACCATGTTCTTTGTTCTCCGTAAGTCTTGTTGAAAAAGTGTTTTCCCAACTCAGAGTGACAAATATGCTCTCATATTATTTTTATCCATTAGCTTAAAGGCTTGTGGTTTTCTCTAGCTTTTTAGTATGTACTGTTGTTAGTTTTTTAAAAGTTCTTTTAAAATCATATGTAAGTTTGTACTTAATCAAATGATTTTCCTGAATACCATTAAGCTAATAGTATCATTTTTCTTCTTTCACCCATGAACATCGTGATTTACAATAGATTTTCCAATGTTAAACTGCTCTTTCTTTCCTGGGATAAATTCTACTTGATTATAAGATAATCATTTTATTTTGTTTGATTCACGGCAGTATTCAATTAGGTAATATTTTATCTAGAATTTTCGTTTCTGTGTGCATAAGTGAAATGAGCCTATAATTTTTTTCCTTCCACTGTCCTTTCCAGGTTTAGACTCATGGTAATATTAGCCTCATGAAATGAGTTGGGCACCTTTCTTTTTCTATTTTCTAGAACAACTTATATAATGTAGGGATTATCTATTGCTTAAATAGTTCTCAGAATGTATCCACATAAATGACTAGACCTAGGGTTCTTCAAGGTCCCTGGGTAGCATAAATGGTTTGGATTCATCTACTAACCTAAAGGTTAGTGGTTCAGACCCACCCAGTGGCTCCGTAGAAGAAAGTCCTGGCAATTAGCAACCAAGAAAACCCCACGGAGCACATGAGATCACCATGAGTTGAGATAGACTCAATGGCAATGGGTTTTTTAGGGTTCTTTGGAAGGAGTTCTTCAATTACCTTTACAATATCTGTAATAAATATTATATTTTATATCTTTTAAAAAGTATGCATTTTATCAGATTTTTCAATTTTATTGATATATAGCTGTTCACAATCTTCCTCACAATATTCTCATTTTTTTTTTAAATCTCTTTTGTGCCTGAATTTTTCCCCCTTTAAATTATTCATTCACTCATTCATTTAGCTGGTTCAGGGAAAAAAGCTCAGTGCTCCTCTCTGGGTTTGACCCTCTGCGTTTGCTACCTCTTTCCTCTCCCTTCCCCAAGGTAACTCTGCCCCTCAGAATACATGTTGAGCCCTCTTCTGCCTGGGCAAAGCTCTTTTCCAAGTTCTATCTCTTGGTTCTAAGACCTCTCCTTTATCTTTGAGTGTGTGGAGCTGGAAGAAAGGTTAGTAATGAGATTGAGGAAGGGGGAGCGGTGAGGTGGCAAGGGTAGTAATGAGATGAGGAGGGGTGGGTAGTAACGAGGTGAGGGAGGGGTAGCAATGAGGTGGGAGAGGGATAGCAGTGAGGTGGGAAGGGTAATAATGAGGTGAGGGAGGGGTAGTGATGAGGTGGGAAGGGTAGTAAGGTAGGTGGGGTAGTTATGAGGTGAGGGAAGGGTAGTAATGTGGTAGGGGAGGAGTAGCAATACCGTGGGGAGGGGTTGTTATAAGGTGGGAGAGGGTAGTAATGAGGTGGGCAAGGGGTAGCAGTACAATGGGGAGGGGTCATTATGAGGTGGGAGGGGTAGTAATGAGGTGGGTGAGGGTAGTCATGAGGTGAGGGAGGGGTAGTAATGAGATAGCCAGCAGTACCATCTGCTCCTGTTGTTATTTCTTTCCAGCCCCAGCCAGGCAGCTCTGGGCTGCCGATGTTCTTCATCAGAGTAGAGGAGAGAAAAGTGCCCAGCTCTCACCCAACAATCCCAGTTCCAATCTGTGGTGCCTGGTCTTCCTTGCTCCACCAGATGGGCAATTTCCTCTCACCTCTGTGACGTGCCAGGGCTGGGCTTAGGAGGGGGAGCCAGCTGCCTGTACTCCTTCACCTTCTTGTCCTCCTTCTCTTTATAAGAGCTACTGCTCAGTCTTTGTTTACTCATTGTCCTGATTCCATTTGCCCTTCCCTTAGTGTGCGTGCATCAGATGCCATGTTGACCCCACTGTTAGTTTCTCATTCGCCTGTACTACTTGTTGCCAAGGTTATTTATTGTAAACACTCATGCAAACACAGGCATTTTAAGTCCCATCAAAGTACTTGGTTATGAGGTGGCCAAGTCAATAATCCAGATATGCTTCTCTTAAGTACTTTCTTACGATTGATATAAAAATGAAAGCATAAAACTTAAAAATTCCCTACTGTTCTATTGATCCCAGTTTGAGAAGCACTGTTTTTAAAGGACTTCTACTTGCCTGCATGCTTTACTCTTTATTTTTAATGTTAATCCTTTATAATCTTAACATATGCTAACATGGGAAAGTCAGAATTTTCTACCAGCTAAAAAAGTGAGGGAATGTTTTTCAGACAGAGAAAGCAGCCCTTGCAAAGATATAGAGGCAGGAGAGTGCAGGGGACCACCATGAGGCGTATGGAGCAGAGAGTTTCCAGAACACACGTACATGAAAAGTGCGCAGTAAGGGTGGGAAGGGTGCTGGGAGTGAATGGTGTAATGAGGTGGGGAGGAGGTAGTAATGATGAGGATACAGAGGAGGATGAGTGCTGCACAAAGGCCACTGCATTGCCAGTTAGGAGACATTTCGGTAGAGCAATGAGGAAGGGAGGTCAGTCTACAGTGGAATTCAGGACTAGTGGTGGTGAAGAGAGGAGTCCCTGGGTAATATAAATGGTTAAAGCACTTGGCTGCTAACTGAAAGGTTAGAAGTCCAAGTCCACCCAGAGGCACCTTGAAATGAAGGCCTGGCAATCTACTTCCAAAAAAATCAGCCTTTGAAAACCCTGTGGAGCATAGCTCTACTCTGACACACATGGGGTCATCATGAGTCGGAATCAATTCTACAGCAACTAGTTTGTGATGAAGAGAAACCTATGGGTGTGAAGCACACTGTGGACGATCATTCCAGTATTAGGCCCGTTCCATGAGCCTGTGCTAAGTGCTGTAACTGCAGCAGGAAAGAAGAAAGATGGTGTTTCAGACTTCTAGCTTCCTAACTGTGAGAAAATAAATTTCTGTTTGTTAAAGCCATCCACTTGTGATATTATTTTATAGCAGCACTAGATAACTAAGACAGCTACTGTGTGGAACATAGGTCATAGAGGGTGAGAGCAGAAGGAGGGATCCAGTTTGGAAGCTGCTGAGGTAGTCCAGGTGAACTGACGGGGTGTTACAGTGTACAGTGGAGGGAGAGAGAAGTGGGCAGATTGGAGAGGCCTTCTGGAGACCGAGCTGACATGGCTTGTAGGTGGATGGACTTGAGTGGGGTCGAAAACGTAAGGGAGAGGTCAAGGATGACACTTGAGTTTTTAGGTTAAGCAACTGGGTAGTTGGTGGTATATTTACTGAGATGGGCAGACTAAGGGTGGACAGAAGAGTTCTGTTCGTTGTAAGGAGGAGAAAGAAGATTTTAAAGAATGAAGATTGAGTTCGCTTGCAGTAGAGAAAAGAAAACCACTGGATAGGAAGAGTTGAGTAGGCAAGTGTGAGAAGAGCAGCTGATGGCGTGAAGCAAAGAGAGTGGATGAAGGGAGGAGACACTCCCTTCTTAGAGACAGAGAAAGAAAGGGAGAAAGCTTGAAGTATTGAAAACTAAAAACTGGACCATCTCCATCTTCCTTCTGCCATTTGATGGTGGAGTAAAGGAATGGTGTGGTTGTGGGATTGCTCCTCTAAATTATTTTAAGCTGATTGGCTGATTGAGTAACCTATATGCTACTGAGTAACTTATATGCTACCTACCCGTATGTATGTGTTGCCATCAAGCTGATTCGGACTCAAAGCGACCATATAGGACAGAGTAGAACTGCCTCCTAGTGTTTCCAAGGAGCAACTGGTGGATTTGAATTGCTAATCTTTTCGTTAGCAGCTGAGCTCTTAACCACTGTGCCACTAGGGCTCCATATGCTACCTAAACCCAAACCAAACCAAACCCATTGCTGTTGAGTCGATTTTGATCCTAGCGACCCTACAGGACAGAGTAGAACAGCACCATAGTTTCCAAGGAGCACCTGGTGGATTCAAACTGCCGACCTTTTTGGTTAGCAGCCATAGCGATTAATCACTATGCCAGCAGGGTTTCCTGATACCAACACAGCTTTTTTTCCTTAAGGATAATCTTATATACATTAAACATTCATTAACTGCTTACTATACACACGAGCCTTGGTGGCGGAGTAGTTAAGAGCTCGGCTGCTATCTGAAAGGTCAGCAGTGTGAATCCATGAGCTGCTTCTTGGAAACCCTAGGGGGCAGTTACTCTGTCCTATAGAGTAGCTATGAGTCGGAGTCAACTCGATGGCAATGGATTTCCTACTATAGAAAAAAAAGAACCTGCAGGTTTAAGAGCACAAACATAGTTGAGGCATTGTTACTTCCTTCAAGAAAGCCACAATCTAGCCCAAAGAGTGAGTGTCTAATGGTGGAGCTGAAAACTTTATAAGGACCAGGCAGAATAAAATAGATTCTAGGAAGGAGTTGCAAGCAACAACTAGAGGAGGGAGAAGTAAAAGGTAATTCCAATTGCTAAAGGAGGCCATGGATCAGAGAAGGCTTCATGGAGAAGAGAACATAATGGACGTCTGGGATTTGCCTCAAGGTGAAGGAGGGAGAGGGCATTCTAAAGGGGAAGCAAGGTGAGTAAAGCTGCCTACTTGTGCCATTTGCACTGAACACAGTTGGGGAGAGGGATCTACAAGAGATCTGAAGTGGAAAAGGCTGGAAAACCATGAGTTCTGCCTCAGAGAAATTGTCGTTTTTAGGTGCTGTCAAGTCAATTCCGACTCATAGTAATCCTATAGGACAGAGTAGAACTTCCCCATAGGGTTTCCTAGGCTGTAATCTTTTGGCAGCAGATCGCCAGGTCTTTCTCCTGTGGAGCTTCTGGGTGGGTTTGAACTGAAAACCCTTTAGTTAGCAGCTGAGCACTTAACCATTGTGCCACCAGGGTCCCTTGACTTAGAGAAGAAACCATGCCAATTGGCATTCAAGCAAAGGGCCTGATGGGGTGCCTTCCCCTGGAGGCTACTTTGGGGCTTCTTATTACTGACCCACACCCTTGCTTCCAGATAAGGAGGGCCCCACTGCCAAGAGCACTGTGAGCATTGAAGGAGCTGGAATCTGCACAGGACTTGAGGCTTTCCAAAGACGATGAGGACTGCTGTTAGGACTATTTTCATTATTGTTACCATCATAACTGGTATTTCACACACTGCCTGCTATCTCCTTCTGGTGTTTAGCAGCTTGGAAATGTTCTGCCTGTGATTTCTTCATCTATGCAGAACCCTTTACTCAGGGCTTGCCTCCTCCCTTTTACCTTTGCGTCTTCCCCTACAAGAGAGCTCGAAACCACAACCTTCGTTTATTATTATTATCATTTTTAGCACAAGATAGTGACAAGCGCATTTTCAAATACTACAACAAAGAAAGGCCTTGTGTGGCTGAAAGAAGGGCTGTTAAAGAATTAAATAAAGCCCCACGCTCCTAAATTTTAAATCTGTCCCTCCTTTCAAGAAAAAAACACTTGAGCGATTTTTTGTGTGAACAATTCTACTTGTTCGTGGGTTAGGAAGGGCTTTAAAAAGAACACAATGCTTTCTTTTTTGCATATGCTAAACATTTTCACCCAGGGCAAAATGAGTTGCTGTTTTAAACAAATTGATTTTTCTGGAGGTGGCTGTAAAATATTATTGCAGACAGAGCCAGCCTGGAGCAAAACGGTGTGAACGTGTGAAGCTGGTCTTTGGTACTTTCCTGCTTCTTCTTCCCTGTTCTAGGGCAGCCTCTCTAGGTACCAGCCCATCTTTGTGAGGGCTTAGATCTGCCATGGGGAGAAATGAGAGCCCGGGAGCCTATAACCAGGTGTCCGACCGTGAGCAAGTCCCTTCCTCTCTTTGAGACATAAAATGAGGGTATCAACCCATAAAGGATTAAAAACTCAAACGACCTCAGGACCGGACAAGTCATGTACATGGGTGAAGCAGGCCTGGTGAAGGACACTAGGGAGTGGTGGGGACTGGGGCTGACTGGATAAAGTCTTCCCTGACCAAGGAGGAGGCACTAGTTAGCTCCAGATGATTGTTGCCGTGATGTAGTGCAAGCCCAGTATTGCCAAAACTTATGATTTTTAAAGAAAATCCAAACATTTGAATTTTATGTGAAAATTTCTTACTTAAACTATCCTTCAGGCCTCGCAAACACACGTGCAGGTTTAATTTGGTCTGCAGGCAGTCAGCTTGTGACCTCTGGACCACATGATGTCTATGCCCCTTCTGGTTCTAACAATAGTTGGTGGGGGATTAAGGTTCTACTTCGTCTACCGAGTATCTTAACAACCAACTCTTAAAGGAAGTCCAAAGAGTGGGTCTCTGATGGTGGAGCTAGAAGCTTAAGGATGGGCCTTTGAGAACTTACTTGCAGCAAGAATTCTACCAGGCTCTACCTCCACTACCCATTATGCTACCAAGCAAGCTTGTACTCTGCCCATACATAGGGCCAGCACTATTTGCATGGTTTGCTTCTAGCAGGAAGTGAGCCAGTCAGTGCAGTCAAACCCAGATGCAAAGCTTATCTTGTGTCCTGAGTAACCTTTTAAGATGAAAATAATTACCTGAGCCAGATAGGCACTCCTTCGGTGGCCATGGGGTGGGAAGTTTGTAGGGACCTGAGTTAAAGGGAAGAGGAAGAAACCATGGGGAGAGTCTTTGACCATGTAATCATCCACCACTGGAATATCTCCATTTTCCCTCCCTGCTCCAAACACATTCATCCTTTAATATACCACCCCAAACTCATCTTCTTGCATTGGTACCTAGGCATTTCATCAAGATAGCCAATTGATGACCTCCCTCATTAAAATGTCCCAGGCCAAAGAGACCCCTCTCATGGTCTGTAGAACTTTGAATCCTACCAGACTAAGGCATTTGAGGAAAATTTTGGCCCCATCTAAAGCACTTCTTGAGGCCCTTTATCTAGGCAAGAATAATTGTCTGGTTTCTTAACTTTCTTAACAAAATATCAACTTAGTCCTATCTGCAGGTTTGATATCTAAAGCACATGGATTGCTCTTTAGTCAACATTTTAGTATTTACCATAACGCAATGCTAAAGTGACTGCTTTTTAGTTCCCAACAAAAGTGTAGTTGAGATAACTGATAAATTTTAAAAGTTAGAACCATGTATATGCCAATCATTTATTGCTTAATGTTTATTAAATTCTCTCCCCGACTCTTGTTGGGTTGTTCAGAAAGCTATCTTCCTGGGCCATATTAACTTCACGCCCTGCAGAAATATCTTCAGTGAGTCGTGCTGGCTATCATGCCTATGACTTTTATGGAGGGCCATTTTAAGAATCAGTCAAATGAAGAACATTTCCACATTTTCTCTAAAAACTGTTATGGAAGATATTGTCCATTATGTTGTTCAATGTTCCTGATAGAATGATCCACTTTATAAATTCCTCTTAGAATTGAGTATCAGGAAAATGTTTGCTTCTTTTGGCCAAATAGAATGCTCCCTCTGAAGTGATCATGATGATCATAATACTCCCTTTCCTTTTTTTGCCTTGGCTGCTGGGAATCTCATGGCCTACCTTCACACTAGTGGTCATAACCACATAATCACACATTTGGGTCATAATTATCTTTCTGCTTCATTTTCTTGTTTTCTGTGTATATGTGTTTTATGTTAATTAAGATAGTTTGGAATTAAGCAGTGCATAAATTATACATATGTTTTGCGACAATATGAAAACAGGTTATATCATATCATTTTATTACTGTTTTCAAATAACTTCATTTGTATCTCTTTAATCTTCTCAGCTGGAATTATAATTTTAAAAAATCTTTCAATTGTACTTAACACAGAGCTCTACACTCAGTTGCTGTTGTTATTAGGTGCTGTCGAGTCGGTTCCTACTCATAGCGACCTCATGTACAACAGAACGAAAACACTGCCCGATCCTGCATGATCCTCATAATTGTTGTTGTGCTTGAGCTCATTGTTGCAGCCACTGTGTCAACCCATCTCATTGAGGGTCTTCCTCTTTTTCGCTGACCCTCTACTTTAGCAAGCATGATGTCCTTCCTGGTCCCTCCTGATAACATGTTCAAAGTATGTAAGATGAAGACTCACCATCCTTGCTTCTAAGGAGCATTCTGGCTGTATTCCTTCCAAGACAGATTTGTTCATTCTTCTGGAAGCCCAAGGTATATTCAATATTCTTCACCAATGCCATAGTTCAAAGGCATCAATTCTTCTTTGGTCTTCCTTTTTCATTGCCCAGCTATTGCATCATATGAGGTCACTGAAAATACCATGGCTTGGATCAGGGGCACCTTAGTCCTCAAAGTGACATCTTTGCTTTTTAACACTTGAAAGAGGTCTTTTGCAGTAGATTTGCCCAGTGCAATATTTTGTTGATTTCTTGACTACTGCTTCCATGGGTGTTGATTGTGTATCCAAGTAGAATGAAGTCCTATTTCATTCAGTATTTTCTCTGCTTATTATAATGTTGCTTATTGGTCCAGTTGTGAGGATTTTTCTTTTCTTTATGTTGAGGTGTAATCCATACTGAAGATTGTAGTCTTTGAGCTTCATCAGTAAGTGCTTCAAGTCCTCTTTGCTTTTAGCAAGCAAAGTTGTGTCGTTTGCATATTGCAGGTTGTTAATGTGTCTCCTCCAATCCTGATGCCACATTGTTCTTTTTATAGTCCAGCTTCTTGGATTATTTGCTCAGCATACGGATGAATAAGTATGGTGAAAGGAGACAACCTTTCCTGATTTTAAACCACACAGGATCCCCTTGTTCTGTTCCAAAGACTGTCTCTTGGTCTATGTACAGGTTCCACGTGAGCACAATTTAAGTGGTCTGCAATTCCCATTCTCTGCAATGTTATCCATAATTTGTTACGATCCACACGGTCCAGTGCCTTTGCATAGTCAACAAAACACAGGTAAACATCTTTCTGGTATTCTTTGCTTTCAGCAAAGATCCGTCTGACATCAGCAATGATATCCCTTGTTCCACATCCTCCTCTGAATCTGGCTTGAATTTCTGGCAGTTCCCTGTTGATGTAGTGCTGCAAACTTTTTTTGAATTGTCTTCAGCAATATTTTACACCCAGTTAGCACTCAATAAATACTTGCTAATTTGTTCATTTCACCATTGACTAATGGCTCATGCCCAAGACACTGAGAGAAGAAAAAAAGCCTAAGTCATGTAAATAATGAAAGTTTATTGCTAAATATGAAGTACGAGAAAGGAAAGGAAATATAAATGAATAGGGCATCTGACACGAAGGTAGGAGTGTGACTAACTCAATGAAGGCCTGAATTCCAGTAGAAATTCCTAATGTGCAAGGTCACTTCAAGACCAAAAAATGGACTCCACCTGTTTTAAGATTTTCTATATTCAGTGAAAGGTACCTGGAGTGTACAAACAGTTTGCGCTCAGCTGGTAACCGAAATGTTGGCCGTTCGAACCCATCCAGCGCCACTGCAGAAGAAAAGGCCAGGTAATGTGCTTCCATGGGATTACAGCCAAGAAAACCCTATGGAGCAGTTCTACTCTGTAACACATAGGGTCACCATGAGGCAGAATTGACTCAACGGCGCAAGACAACAACAATATTCATCGACTGTGCGTTGAGTGTTTACTCTGTGCCTGGCACCACTCCAGGTGAGAGAAGACAGAGACGATGTGGAATGGTTTAGCTTGGGGTTTGCATAGAAAAGAAGAAAGATCTCTAGCCACAATTCACAGAATGACCCCAGGACATTGTCACCTGTCCCTTGAAGTTGCCCAGTTTTGTAGAACTGGGTAAGGGGTACAGAGAAATAGTGACAATGAAGAAGCAACCACTGGTCTACTGTATAACTTAAGTCCTTCACACAGCTCAGTCTTTCTTCATCTTCCAATTGTTGGGCCACTAAGCCCAACACCACCATGTTCTTGACTCTCCTGCACCCAAGCATGATCTGGCTGAGCTGAGTGTGTGGCACAGCTCACACCAAGGATAGAGAAATGCATACTTACTTTCAACTGGAGATTATGATGAGGTGGCATTGATTAAATTTACAACAAACTGTGAGTAGCGACCTCAAAGCTAAACAGTCTGCATTGCCAAGGGAGGAATGACATGTTGTTAGACAATGTGTCCATTGGTGCGCTTTTACATAAATTATTTACTGACCCTGGGGGCAACATGACTACTAAGTAGCTAACACACCCCCCAATTTGTGGTAACAATCTCTTAGAACATACATACTATTAACACACTAGGCAATACATATCTCTGTACTTGGACATTTTTAGTAATAATATTCTTGAGAAAATAACAAATCATGGTCACAATTTATTTCAAAGAGTGTGTAGTAATTTAGCATGCATCTGTGAAATGTTACTTAATCCTGGGTGGTCTGTGTGCATAATTATGTTTTAATTTGCACATGATTGCTGACTCTCAGATCACTTAAACAATCAGGATGCGTCAAATGACTGGCTGTTGTCTTATAACATTTTGTTTTCCCCTTTGGAACTATTGGAAAGCGACCATCACATCCCACAACCATCTGCAATATTGCATGTGTATGGCTGAATTTGAATAGATATTATGAGTATTCAATTTGGCAGCATTTCTGCAGCCATATTTCTATGTATTTTTCATTGCCTGCTGAAAAGAAGGAGGGAAATAATTAAAAAGTTCTCTGGGTTCTGCAGACTTACCCTTGCTTTTCTAGACCCCTGTCTCACCATGCTTTGTTTTATTTTCTCCTCCTGTAATAATAACAATAGTATCTTATCTTTGTATAGAGCACATATTTTAAAAGTATTATCCAGTAAAGTGCGGTGTTTAGTCCTCACATTGACTTCGTGAGATGGGTGGACCAGGCCTTGTCAAACATCCATCTTAGATACGACTAAACTGAGGCACAGAGGTTTGGTGACTTGTCTGTCCTAATATTACTGTTTCTCAGTGATTGTTTTGGGGAGGCCGAGATTCCTGATTCCTACCTTCAAATAGTACTGCCTTCAAACTAGAGGCTGATATAGTGGGAGATAATCCCTAACACAATTTAGGAACTGGGAGCCTATCTCCAGGATGCCAAGAGTGATTATGTTATCAGGTGTGGGGCGCCAGGGTCTATCCACAAAGAGGCCCATGCACAGGTAAGAGGCCAGGAGTGTGCAGCTCCTCCTTCTGGATACCCTTGGTGCATCCTCACCCATTAGAAATAGGAGAATCATCTCAGACTCCTTTCTGTCACCCCTCACCGAACAGATTACTAAATTCTGTTAATATTTCCACTAGTGCCTCTCAAAACCATCATTTTCCCCACTTTCCAATTGTTATTGTCCTAGGTCAGACCCCCATGTTCTCTCATAGACCATTGCAACATCCTAGTCAGTCTCCAAGTATCCACTCTCCCCTGCCCCATCCTGACTGCCAGCCCCACTCTTTCTTCCACAGCACTTCAAGAGTAATATAGAGCAAAAGCATAGCCATGTCCCTCCTCTGCTTAAACCACTTTAGTGACTTCTCGTTGCTTATAAAAACAGCCCAAGCACCTTTCATGACCTGGCCTCTGGATGTTTCTCCTAATGAATTTCCAGCAACTCCCTGCCTCTAACCTTAAACTTTAGTAATACCAAATTGCCTACAGTTTCATGCTTCCTTGATTTTGCTATTCCCTGGACTTGCAACATTATCTTCCCCATCACCTCCCTACACACACACACACACACACACACACACACACACACACACATACACACACACACACGCATGTACATATGTGCACACTTATGCCTATACTGAAGAGCCCTGGTGTTGCAATGATTAAAGCACTCGGCTGCTAACCGGAAGATTGGCAGTTTCAACTCACCAGCTGCTCCTTGAGAGAAAGATGTGGCGATCTGCTTCCGTAAAGATTTACAGCCCTGAAAACCCTATGGGGCCATTCTACTCTGTCCTATAGGGTCTTTATGAGTTGAAATCCACTCAAAGGCAATGGGTTTTTTTAATGTCCATATACTCTCACACACTTTGGCTTCTCGTGGATTGGGGCAGGGGTGGTGATGGTGGAATGTTCAAGACTCAGTTCAGAGATCTCCTCCTCTGGGGTGCTCTTTCTGATTCCTCTGGGCTGGGTTGAAGGCCTCATTCACTTTGCTGCTTGAGTATCCTTAATAGTTGCCATAGTACTGGATTGGGATTATCAGGTCAGCCTCTCTGTCTCCTCTGATTATGACCTACTTCATAGCAGGGACAGTGATTTATTAATCTTTATAGCATTAGTTTAACAGTACCTAACACAGATTAGGTTCCCAATAAATGTTTATTGAACTGAATTGAAGTGAATTGGGCACGAAAATTCCATTTTCTTCCTGTGGCAACAGAGTCCAGCACTTTAGATAGCTCATTTCTTCAACCTGTGCTATAAGGCTTCCTGGCCAATAATTTACTAGCACATTTGTCTCCTCTGTTTAATACAAAGGATTTTGTTGATGACTAGAGCAAACCCATTTGTAACTTACCTTCATGAGCAAAGGGCTACGTTAGTAAAAATTCAGTTTTTATCCCAGTGTCAGTCTTGGAGAAGATTTGAAAAAATATACTATTGAAAGACAAAAATATATAAGGAGGGTCACTGCACTGCTGAGCATCTTCCTTCTCCTCCCCCTGGGGTAAGAGCTCCTCCCCCATGGATCATTCATGCCCTTATGCCCTCTGCACAGTGAATGAGTGAGGAAGGTTGCTGTTGAGGATATTAATTCTTACATTGCTCTATCCTCTCTATGGGTACACTTAGGAGAATTTATTAGATGTTTTTGCCTGGATACTTCTCCTGGACAACTTGTTTATTTTTATCTTTCGGACAGTGCAAACTAGGAAATTGATTGTGTTTCTATCTTCACATCGGCTGCTAAGAATCTTGAAATCAAACTGTGGTTGGCCACTTGCTAGTACATAAGACCTTGTTGTTGTCAGGTGCTGTCGAGTTGGTTCCGAATCATAGCGACCTTATGTACAACAGAACAAAACACTGCCCAGTCTTACCCCATCCTCATAATCATTGTTATGCTTGAGCCCGTTGTTGCAGCTACTGTGTCAATCCATCTCATTGATGGTCTTCCTCTTTTAGGCTGACCCTCTGCTTTAGCAAGCATGATGTCCTTGTCCAGGGGCTGATCCCTGCTGATAATATGTCCAAAGTATGTGAGACGTAGTCTTGCCATCCTGGCTTCTAAGGAGCATTCTGGCTGTACTTCTTCCAAGACAGATTTGTTCGTTCTTTTGGAATTCCATGGTATATTCAATATTCTTCGCCAACACCATAATTCAAAGGCATCAGTTCTTCTTCGGTCTTCCTTATTCATCGTACAACTTTTGCATGCATATGAGGCGATTGAAAACAGCATGGCTTAGGTAAGGAGCACCTTTGTCCTTAAAGTGACGTCTTTGCTTTTTAACACTTTAAAGAGGTCTTTTGCAGCAGATTTGCCCAATGCAATGTGTCATTTGATTTCTTGATTGCTGTTTCCGTGGGCATTGATTGTGGATCCAAGTAAAATGAAATCCTTAACAACTTCAATCTTTTCTCCATTTAACATAAGACCTTAGAGCATGATTTTGTGTATTAACCTCACTTCCAGATTCATCTTTTCTCCTATTTTATTTTCCTTTGACCAATTTTCCCTAGTTTCATACATTTACTGTTTGACCCCTTGTCAGGATCTCCCTTCAAAAAAGATGTTTATCTATGGAAGTACCTTGTGACCCACGGTGCTGTTGTTGTTGGGTGCTGCTGAGTCAATTTTCATTTCATAGTTACCCCATGTGACAGAGTAGAACTGCCCCATAGGGTTTTCTTGGCTGTAATCTTTATGGAAGCAGATTGTCAGGCCTTTTCTCCCATGGAACTGCTGGGTGGGTTTGAATCAACCTTTCAGTTAGCAGCCTATTTATTCATTAATTCAACATACATTTATTGGGTGTATACTACCTACCACACACTGTTTTAGCCACTGGGGATATTGCAGTAAACTGAAAAAAAAAAATTCTGGTACTCACTAAACTTACTTTCTTGTGGGGGGTTGTCAGAGTCTATGGAGAAAAATAAGCAAGGTAAGGGGCATAGGAAGTTAAATAAAATGGTTATGGAAAGCTTCTCTGATAGGGGACATTTGAGCGGAGATCTAAGTGAAGTGAGAGAGGAAACTGTGATTATCTAGCAGAAGAGTATTCTAGGCTGAAGGAACAGCAAGTTTAAATTCCCAAGGAGAAAGTTCCCTGGTGGCCAGTGTGGCTGGTGTGAAATAAGCCAGGGGGTCCCGCGTAAGGTTGGAAAGTTACCTGGAGACAAGAGCATGAACGGTCTTGTAGGACATTAGGAGGTCTTTGGTTTTTACTTTGCATAAACTAGAAAGCCACTAGAGTTTGGAGTGGAGGAGTGATATGATCTGATTTGGGATTTAAAAGAATAACTCAGGCTGCTATGTAGAGAACAGACTCTATTAAGAGGTAAGGGTGGTACAGGCAGACACCAGTGAAATGAAAGATGCAAGTGGCTTGGACCAGGGTGTGTGTAGTGTAGATAGAGAAGTGATTGGGTTCTGGATATAGTTTGAAGGTACAGTTGGTAGAATTTACTGACAGGTTAGATGTGTGGTATGAGGAAAAAGAGGAGTCTAGAATGGCTCTTGGACTGAATAACATGAAGAAAATACTTCATTTAGTAAAACTCGCTGTTCCCATAAGAAAGGGTGGGAGTTAAAAGATGAGCAAAATAAGAAAAATTGATCCTTCTGTTTTGGAAAAAAAAAAATATTTACGATGAAAACAGATAGGGATTATGCCATAATTTAGCTCTATGGGTGATTTGTTGTAAAATGGATTTGAGATTAGGTATTTTTAGAGTATTCCAACCTATGGAGGAGGGATCCTGCTAAAATGTGGGAGATGATTCAATGACATTGTAATCTCAGCAGGAGGACTTTGGTGCTCAATGTTCCCTTCCTCCAACAGTCCAGTGTGCATGCCTTGTGACCTGCAACCAACTAGGAACATGGCTAGTTTTTCCTCTTCTCCTAGCCTTGATGTTGCGATCCAAGGAGTAGCAGCAGTCTGCTGCTTACTTTTATGCTAAAAACCAGCTGAGGCCCTGTGCACAAGAGCCCATTCATCATGAAACCACCTGAAGAAGCGTTGGTCCAAGTGCGTTTTTGTGGTCCTAATACTTGAATCAGTATCCCTGGTGGTGTAGTGGGAGGAACCCACCAGTGGCTCCACAGGAGGAAGATGTGGCAGTTTGCTTCCATAAAGATTTCAGCCTTGGAAACCCTACGAGCAGTTCTACTCTAGCCTATAGAGTCACTATGAGTTGGAATTGACTCAACAGCAACAGTTTTTTTTTTTTAAATATATGAATGAGAAGGATACTACAGTATCCTGAGGAAGGAGATTGGATATCCTCTGGAAGTCATTGAGGTGAGGGACCTCATGCCCTGCCCAGGAGTCCAAATGGGCAAGGGAAGAGTTGTGAGGCATCTCTTCCAGCAGGACACTGCATAAAAAAAGTTTGTTTTTGCCTTCTCTGCCTTATCCTGAGAACTCACCACAAGGGTCTTAGGGACCTCACTAAACAGTCTGCACTCCCTGCTCCATATGAGACTGACTCACAGGCACCCAGCAGCATAAGCTATGATTCTTCACAGGAGCAATTACAGCCTGACAGTAATGGAAGAACCCTGAAAAGCCATGAGTCCCTTCTAAGGTTCACTGGAAATGGGGGTGGGGAGAAGGAGTTTGTCTCCACTGGTGAATGATGCTCATTTCCACCTCATTATATTCAGCATCTCCTTCTCTGCAGAACAGTGTCTGATGGTGATCATGAGGCCACATGTATAGATAAGAAGCCTGAGCAAAGAGATCTAATCCAAAGTCACAGGGGAGACACACTTTAGACAATGAAAGGAGTCCAAATGACATTAGATTTGACATTTCCCCTTTAGTGAAAGATTTCTTCTTGGAGCTACACAAAAATTCATCCAATACTTAATTAACCGGGCACTGATTAGCTGATACCTGGATTATTCTGGCCCTTCAAGATGAACCTATCATGAAAATATGAATGTATTACCATTCACTCATTGTCACCCAGGCATGATTAATCAGGCTGTGGATTACCCAAGGCTTCTCATTTTTTTCTTTTTTTACTCTCTGCCTTTTGATGATTTTACAAATCGGTCCTATCTCCCTTCACCACGGGTGGGTATGAGTAGAAAGAAGAGGTACAGCTTAATGTAGTCTACGCATTTGTGAGTTAGGAGAAAAGCTTTAGTATGGGAGAAACTAAATGGCTTAAAAATGATATTGGATTCTCTTTAAGTTTTAATTATCCATGTTATCTCTGCTTTCATTATTATGGATCCCCGAACATCAGCAGTAACTGCTGCACAGATGACAACAGCACCATGCAATAACAATGTCTGCTCTGTAATCATATTCCAGAATGCTATTTATCAGGGATCATTAGAACTTAGGATGCTGGGGAGCAACAAAAATAAACAAACGACAAGCCCGAGCTGCTGTCTTGAATGTCTCAGTCATCTTTCATTACCACTTACTTTCTCAAACACCAGGTTCACATGGACTAAGTCTCCTCTTTTATGAAGCTTCAGAATTGAGTGTAAAATCCAGGATAGAACCACACTCTCACTTTCTCGTTATTGATATAAATTGAGCTGGTTTTAAATCATAGTCCATGCATGTTAGTTATGAAGTTACCAGAGGGAATTCACTGTTGAACAGTCTTGCCATCTCATGATTATTTTTTTTTAAGACTCTGGCCTGAGACATCAGGTGAAGTCCTGGCAGGGGACCTACCACCCCAGGCATGGGTTGTCAGACCTGATGAGGCTCAATGTCCAAACAGAGAGGCCAGCTCAGTCAAGATCCACACAGCAGAGAGCTTTGGGACTTCAAGGGGGGAGCAGGGTTCCATCCAAGACTCTGGTTTTAGAAATCAGGCAGACGACGGTAGTCATTATCCTATATATAGCATAATCCTGTCCATGGATGACTGGTCCGGACTTTCGGATTGGGGTCCACGGGCAAGTCTCTAGTCCTAGAAGATGGAAGAAGAAAGCAAAAGAATTGGGCAGTCAGCAAAAAATCAAGGGACAATGCAGTCCTGGGACTTGAGGCATGGGAGAGAGGGCAGGGGCTCTCAAGGATGGACTATGACTCAGATGTTAGTGGGTAGCTTGCCAAAAAAAAAAAAAAAGTTGCTGTCAATTCCAACTCATGATGTCTCCTCGTGTTTCAGAGTAGAAATGTGCTCCATATGGTTTTCAATGTCTGTGATTTTTTGGAAGTAGATCACCAGGACTTTCTTTTGAAGTTCATCTGGGTGAACTTGAACCACCAACCTTTTGGTTAGTAGTCAAGTGCTTGACCATTTGCACCACCCAGGGACTCCAGTAGGGAGCTTAAATGTGCTTGTATGTAAAGTGCTCAGAACATTGCCCAGACATAGAAAGTGATCTTGGTTAGCTGTCAACATTATTATCACCATTATTACTTCCGTGGACTGTTCCAGGAATGTCAGATCCTGATTCTAACAACAGAGAAGGCAGTGGTAAATACTTGAACACTTGGATCTCAGTTCAGCACCGTGACTGATGTCAAGCCTAACTGCTGGGGGTGAGGCTGTTTCAAATGTTGCCTTTCGTATCTCTGGGTTGATCTGGGAATTGGAACAGGGATGACCTGTCAGGTGGAGGAAACAGGTCCAGCTGTGAGGACCTGGATGGAGAGGAAATGAGGACTGGGACTGGTACCCATAGTGTGGCCTGAGAGTGGCCTAAGTAGGTGACTCCAGGACAGTAAGCATGGAATAAATAGCTCTCATAATGGAGCATGCACCATTTCTGTGTGAGGAAACATAAATCCTCTGGGATTGGAATTGATTTTTTGTATTTCTAAAATAAACACACAGGGATCCAAATGTGGATAATGCTAACTCTCTTCTCAGTAATCTATAGGTCTCTATGGAATGTAGTAGTCCAAGATGAATACTATCTATTGTTTGATTAAAGGTCTCCTGCAGCCAGGGTAGAGTGCAGTGTCAGATAGGAGTGTGGACAATGGGATGATTGCTGAGGACTCCTGTAATTAATCTAGTCCTTATAGAGTTAATTCAGTGTGAAACACACACCCTGTCAATTCCATCTATATCAGTACAATTGGATTTGGGGGAATTTTTATTAAAAATTTCTCAAATCAATCCAGTACAAGAGAATGACCTCCGTGTCACTCCATATCTCCAGCCAAGTACTTGATAAATTGTGTTCTACAAATGTAGATATGGAGTTATGATAAGAAAACTCACTCTTGCTGAATATTGGAATTATCTGGCTTATGTGGCAGGCAAAAGTAAAAACCAAGACAAATCCCGACTAGAGAATTTCCAAACTTCTAGCGATCGTCCACTGCTCTAGGACAGTTTGAAGAGAAAGTTAGAAAACCTTTGGTTTACCCACATAATGATAAACATATTCAAGATGGAACTGGCCAGGTCACTCAAAGTAGAACAGCTTCCAGCTGTGTCCAGGTCTGATCTGGCGTCTAAGTCAGGGTGACCTCTGAGTTAGACCCATTGGGTGCTAGGATGGGCTTCTTGAAGGATGAGCTTCTCACATAGCTTTAACATCAGGATATGCGTGGGGATGGAGCAGACCTCTTGTTTTCTAGGGATATATCTTGTTAACTGTCTAAGGAACCAGGGTATCTGTCCCTGTGCCCATGGCTGGCCTCACTAGCTCCCATAAAGGAGCAGAGTCTGGGTAGAAAGCAGTGGCATTAGCGGGCGTGAGGGTGGGTGCACTTGTCACTGAAAGAATGAGAAGGGATGGGGCAACTTATAGCCAGGGCAACCTCTTTTTGAGGTTTTTGGATTTTTTTGGAGTAATGAGTGTTGTTGCTAGCTGCTGCCAAGTCACCTCTGACTTATGGCGGCCTTATGTACAACAGAACAAAACATTGCCCAATCCTGCATCATCCTCACAATTATCATCATGTTCGAGTCCATTGTTGCAGCTATTATGCCAATCCATCTCACCAAGGGTCTCCCATGCCTTCAATGACCCTCTACTTCACCAAACATGGTGTCTTCCTCTAGCGAGATCCCTCCTGATGATTTGTCCAAAGCAAGTTTTGTTATGTCCTATAAGTCCTTTATTGGCTAATTTTTGGGAGTAGATCACCAGGCCTTTCTTCCTATTCTTTCTTAGTCTGGAAGCTCCACTGAAACCTGTCCACCATGGGTGGCCCTATGGGTGTTTGAAATATCAGTGGCATAGCTCCCAGCATCATAGCAATACACAAGCCTCCACAGTATGACAAACTGGCAGATGGGTGGTAGGGAGTGTTAAGTAGCACCCTATACAATTGAAGTTGCCGTGAAAGAGCAGTGGGATATCACAAAAAGCGTATCACATGGGAAGAGGAAACTCAGGACTGACTTCTGGTTCTGCTATGAATGAGTTATACGAGCATGAGCAAATCATTTCCATTTCTATGCCTCGGTTTGTACACCTGTAACTTAAGATGGTGGAGGTAGGGAGGACTAGGGGACATGTCAGGGCCTTTCCAACTCTAATATTTCAAGTCCACGAGTCATATCCCTTGCCCTCAGTATACTAAGTCTAAACCAGCACCCACCTTTAACCTTACTGAACACTTAGATCTCGTCTGTGATGCATTCCACTCTTTACGCACTTTTGGTTATTGAGATAAACCACTTTTCCAAGATAGAAAGGCAGTCATTCAGCCAAAAAAAAAAAACCCTCAAAATTTTAAAGAAAATGAAGGCCCATCAGCAGAACAGCTGGCTCAGCACACAAGACGGAGAGATCCACAGGTGAGACAAAGGGCAAAGCTGATGGAGAAGTGGGAAAAGAGATGTCGGGCAGTTGGATGGATGGAATGAAGGGAAGGAGGCGCAGCCTGTGGCAAGTGAAGCAAGTGTATCATCAGCATCAGCATCATCCTACACAGAGAGACAATCATTCAGGGGAATTGAAATGCAGGGGTGGATAGCTCTGCCTTCCTCACCAACCTCCTCCCCGCCCCCAATTTAAACAACAAGCGATTTTCAAAATCAAAGCAGGGAATTAACTATCACTGAGTGTACCTTGGGCCATTCACTGCGTCAAGTGGTTTACGTATATTAGCTTATTTCATCTGCACAGGGATCTGATAGGGTAGGTCCTACTATTATTGTTGTTGTTGTTGTTATTTCAGCTCTATGGATGAGAGTCATTGGTTGTTCAGTGGTAGAATTCTCATCTCCCATGTGGGAGACCCAGGTTCAATTCCAGCCAATGCACCTCATGCACAGCCAACACCTGTCTGCCGGTGGAGGCGTTCATGATGCTATGATGCTGCATGGTTTCAGCAGAGCTTCCATACTAAGATGGACCAGGAAGAAGGACCTAATGATCTACTTCTGAAAATCAGCCAGTGAAAACCCTATGGATCACACTGGTTCGAATTGCAACCAATCATGGGGATGGTGCTGGTCTGGACAGCATTTTGTTCAGCTGTGTATAGGATCGTTGACTTGATGGCAGCTAACAAAAATAACATGGATGAGAAAAACAGTCAGGAAGGTCACTACCAGTGCTGGGCTGAACTTGGGTTTGTCTGACTCATCCATTTCACTCTTCCATGCTGCAACTACTTCTGGTCAATGACGTAATGTTTTCATGCCTTTCTCTAATTTCCTCCCTTCTCCCTCACCCACTTCCTCCATTCTGAGACAAAGATCCCAGCCGATTGGAGTACGAGAAGGCATTTGTCTCTCTCTCTTCTGTTTTCTCTGTCTCCTTCCCTCCCTCTCCTGGCCCCAAGTTCCATTTACAGTATGGATGTATTATGGAGGCCCTCCATTCACCACATCCCTAATTTTCATGGCATTGTGATTAAATCATCTCAGGGGCTGTGGGAAGCTTTGGTAATTAAATAATTTAGGTAACATAATATTTAATTAATTGTAATTGCATATGCCTTCTTGAAAGCAATTTCTATTTTAATTTTAGCACAAGCTGGATTGTACAAAACATATTTTTCTTTGCTGCCCAAACCTCTTGTCTCATCCTTTCCTTCTTTCCCATTATTCCTCTATCTCTCTAATCTTCACTGTCTTCCTTCCTCATATTTTGAGGCACAGACAGTCAAAAGGTGCCAGTCATGCCTTGGTTCTGTATGGTAGGGGTTGTTGTTGTTAGCTGCCGTCGAGTCAGCCCTTGAGTCATGGCAATTCCATGCACAGTGAGACTGGAACGTTGTGATCCGTAGAGTTTTCATTGGCTGATTTTTCAGAAGTAGACTGCCAGGTCTTTGTTCCATGCTGGAAGTAGTAGAAATAAAAAAAATAACATAAGACAAAGTCTTGGCCTACAGGATGTATATGTTCTAATTGAGAAAACAATCCACAAACCTATTAAAATACAAACAATACGAAAAACCCTACAGATGATAATTACTTGCCCAGTTGGCTGAAGTAGATGGTCAAGGAATCATGGCTGAGGTAAGTTTGAACTAGGCCTTGAAAGATGTATAGCATTTGTGTTGATAAAGAGAAATAGAAGCAAGTCCCTAGGAAGAGCAGTCTTGGGATTAATAAAAGGTGATTTGTATTTCTTTTCTTTTTACCCACTATACTCATTTACTCACTCAACAAAGATTTTTGGTCACCTATTGGATGCCAGGCAATGGCCAAAAATGTCTGTTCTCAACTCGAGCAAACTTCTGCCACGCTCTGTGCCTTCACATCTGAGCTCAGAGAGGACAGCAGAACAATGCCCTGCTCTCCAGGTGTCTCAAGTGTCTCAGGCGGCACAGTGTCTTACTTTCCCTCAGCTGCCAGAACAAAAAACCACAAACTGGGTGGCTTATAAGAACAGAAATTTATTGTCTCACAGTTCTGGAGTCTAGAAGTCCAAATCAGGGTATCGGCCATGCTGATTCCTTCTGAGGGCTCTGAAAGAGGAACTTTTCCATGCCTCTCTCCTAGCTTATGGTGGCTCTCGGTAATTCTTGATGTTCCCTGGCTTGTCTCTGCCTCTGTAGTCACATAGCTGCCCTTCCTCAGTCTCTGTAGGTCTTCTCTTAAAAGGACACCAGTCATATTGGATTAGAACCAGCCCTATTCCAGTATGACCTCATGTCAACCTAACTACGTCTTTGGAGACTATTTCCAAGCAAGGTCATATTTACAGGTACTGGGGGTTAAACTTCAACATATTTTTTGGGGAGACACTGTTCAATCCATAACATCAAGCAACTCAGAGCTCAGCTACTGTCACAGTAGGCTGAGAATGTCCACTGCCAGCTGTGACAGTCCTGGTTTGTCCTCACTTGATCAGAGGCAGGACCATGCCCAAAGGAATAAGGCTTAGATCACAACTCTATGGGGAACACAAAAGGTGAAATCCAACGTAGTAGATTCCCAGCCCTTTGCCATTCCCTCAACTTCAGCATCCCACTGGGCCTCTAAGGTCAAGCCAGGTCCCTGGGAGTGTTCCTGAGATGCCTTTGTCTGGAATGCTAGGACTGATTGTTACATCTTGCACCCAGCATCACATCCTGACTGGCATCTCAAAGCTGGACTCTGAATCTGCTCTAGAGATGTATATTTTCTGATTTCCATGGAATTTTTGGCCTCTTAAATCTTCTCAACAGGAGGAATTCTAATTACATGTCAAAGGGGAGCTGAGTGATGACTATTCATTCATTCATTTGTTTTTGTTTTATTTACCCATTTTTTTTGCTCATAAAACATATGTTGAGTAGCTTCTGTGTCAGGCACTGTGCTAGGCTTTGTGCAATATAAGTGCATGCATGATTCTATTCTCAAAACCCTTGTAGACAAATGGAGTTTACCAAGCACACACAAAATTACAGTTCTGGGTAAGCTAAGTTTTACAATACGTGAAAATGGAAGATGTGCCTAACTCAGTTTGAGAAGTTGAGCCAAGTCTGGAGATGAATGATAAACTATTGTAAAGCAGAGAATAGGATATGGACATTCTAGATAGTAGAGATAGCTTATGCAAAGATATGGATTCAGGTGCTTAGGGAATGGTGAGCATTTCTTCCCTATAAGGAGCTAATGTGGCCAAGAACTATGCCCATGACTAATCGTCCCTTTGAGGGTAAGGGTCACCATATCTTTACATGGAGAGGCAGCGTGGTATAGTGACAAAGTTCCGATTTGATATTAGAAGTTCTAGATTTGAGTCGTGGACACCAGATGTTTTGGATTTGAATTCTAGCTTTGCCATGTACCATCAGTACGGTCATGGACAAGTCACAGATTTCCCATCTCATTTTTTGTTATCTGTAAAATGGGCACTATAAGAACAATAAGGATCATTCTCAGGCCTAATTAGATAAGGCCCACCCTGCTTGGTCTGAAACAGGCATTTAATAGAGACTATGGTTCCACATAGTAGTGGTTAGCACGTCTGCTTTACGCACAGAAGATCCTGGGTTTGATCACCAGTGAAGCCAAGGTTTGCTTTTGGAGCCCTAGTGGCCCAGAGGTTAAGAGCTACAGCACACTAAGACTACTCGCCAAAAGGTTGGCAGTTCAAATCCACCAGCTGCTCCTTGGGAACCCTATGGAGCAGTTCTACTCTGTCCTAAAGGGTCACTATGAGTCGGAATTGTCTTGATGGCAACAGGTTTTTTTGTTTTTTGTTATAATTTTTAATGCCATTTTTTTTTGTAAACTATTAGGTATTTTTCAAATATAAAGGATTACTTAGTTTCTGCAGGATATAGTACAATGTCAGCCCTTAATTCTTGGTTAGGTTACCAGCATTTCTATAGCTTAAATACCTTTGTTGTTTAGCTTTGTCTAACCATGCCGTTGTCGCTGTTGTTAGGTGCCATTGAGCAGATTTCAACTCATCAGGACCCTATAAGACAGAGTAGAACTGCCCCATAGGGTTTCTTAGGCTGTAATCTTTATGGGAGCAGACTCCTAGGTTTTTTCTCCCTTGCAGCGGCTGGTGGGTTCGAAGCAATGACCTTTCTGTTAGCAGCCTAGTGCTTAGTCATTGCCTCACCAGGGCTCTACTGTTTGATATATAGACCCTATATTCCAAGTGAAATGAAAGAATCTAATGTTGAAATAAGAGTTTATGTTAGAGCAAGGATGGCATCAACGATCTTGTGGTAAGAGCCTGGATGTTCCATTTTTTCAGCCTACAGGGACACCTGATAGAGTTCTCCGTTCTTCCCGACAGTAAGCTGGTGAGGACAGCCCCGGGAACTGAGAGGAGCTGGCTCTACTCACACCATCTATAATTTTCTGATTTGCTAAGCACTGTTGCCAAAGCTGTTTTCACTTTGTTGCCAAAGCTGCTTTTCTTTGGTTTGCAAAGTTTCTACCAAGTGGGGCAGCTCTGTTGATAAGGAAGATGCATGGATATGCTTGCTAAACAGCCTGCTGTACAACAGTGTTGTTTGAGCTTAGGTGACCCCCCGCCCCAGCCCCCACATGGCCGCCCAGGATCAGGAGCTTCTACAGAGATGGTTTCTTCTCACGAGGTTCCTTGGGGGCACTGTGGTGGTATTTACCTCTTCCTATCTCTGCCTTCTCAAGAGCAAAATTGTGTTCATGAAGGATCACATATTGATATCATTAGCAATGATGGGCGGTAGTAGCCGTACATGGCCTCCTGGTCTTCCTAAATAGGCTTAAACACAAGTTTAGAATTTCATTTTTTAAATAAAAAAGCTGTATATGCTTATTATAATACATAAAACAGTGTAGAGTTATAGAAATAGTTAATATCCTTCTAACCTCTCTAATTCCTCTTGACTGAGATAATCAAGGTTCACAGTTTGGTGTGGGTATTCTTTCACAGCTTTCTCTATGATCACACATGTACACACACTAACACACATACTACCTAACACACAGATACTCACCCTCACACATACTCACACCCTTACACAAACAAACACACACACTCTCATGCACAC
Source organism: Dugong dugon (assembly GCA_030035585.1). Taxonomy (NCBI): domain Eukaryota; kingdom Metazoa; phylum Chordata; class Mammalia; order Sirenia; family Dugongidae; genus Dugong; species Dugong dugon. The sequence goes on along the minus strand of CM057469.1, from coordinate 37,817,806 downwards.
ACTCACACAGACAGGTTTTCCTGTTTGTTTGATTTGACAAAATGGGATCATTCTCTACCTGACTGTTGGCATTGATTCGATTCCAACCTCATTGTGACCTTACAGGATAGAGCAGAACTACTCCTTAAGTTTTCCAAGGAGCAGCTGGTAGATTCAAACTGCCGGCCTTCTGGTTAGAAGCTTGAGCTCTTAACCACTGCACCACCAGGGCTCCATTCTCTACATATTATCCTACAATTTGCCCTCAACCTATAGACCTATATATGTAAATTATTTTTAATTGCTACATAACATTTAATTGTAAGGATGTATCATAATTTATTCAACCATTTCCTGACTGATGAGAATTCAGATTATTTCTAGTTTTTTACCCCATCGAATAAAACCAGAAGTCTTGCATATGTATTTCATGTATATATTTGTGTGTTTGTATACACATATATGTGATACACGTGTGTATATATATGTGATATATATGTGTATATATATATACACACACACACACCCACTCCTCATTTATTGACATGGATGGTTAGGTTCCAAAGACCAGATTGTTATACAAAAATCAGTATTACACAAAAATGGAGGAGGACCACATCAGATCACAATGGAGGATGACTACATCATTACACAACTGCTAAACCACTGAGAATCATGGCCCAGCCAAGCTGACACATAACCTTAACTGTCACAGCCAGTGTTACTCTCACCTCACACCTTGCGTTTGTTACTGCCAAACGTACATCGTTAATGTGCAAAATAGTCCAATAGTAGATTTTTTACTATTGTTGTAAATGTAAAATGTCAGATAATAAGATAGTCGATAAGTGAGGAGTCGGTGTATTTCTAAATATATATTTATAATAAAGGCTCACCAGTGAGGGATCACTGATCAGAGTGGTGCATTTTTAATTTTCATAGGACATTCTATGTCACATCCCACAAAGGCTCCAGCCTCCACCATCAACATTTGAGAACACCCGTCTCCCCACATCCTTCACAGTCCTGGGTAGTATCAGCCTTTTCTAATTTTTGCTAATTGGATGAACCAGAGATGAATGAAATTAAGCTCCTTTCTCCCAACCCTTCTCTCCAGAATAGCCAGATGACCATTGTGTGATGCCAGTTGACAACACAGGGGGCTGGGCCCTGACCTGACCATGTCCTTTGGTGAGGATTCAGCAAGCCATTCAGAATACCCTGGTTTTGCTAGCAGAGCCAAGCTGAGTTATCAGGTAGAGTTAGGAGCACGCATCAATTTAGTGTGAAATGGCCCTGACAGCTATAAAAGGTTGTGTTTTATTCATTAAAAGGAGGCCTAACAGTGAAGCTAAATACCATGGTAGGAAAGGGAGTCCCTAAACCCCTGAGGAGGGACATTTGAAACACAGTCCAGAACCCTCCTGTCTGCTAGCAAAGAAGGAGAAGGAAAGAGAAGCAGGGAGGGGCATAAAGAGCCAGAGGATGAGTGGAATCATGTCCAGAGCCCTGGCAGGATTGTTGCAGGACCATCAGTGAAACATATACAGCGCCTAAGCCACACCTGCTACACACTCACTTTCAAAATTATGATTGCTGTTATTATCATCATTACCCAATTGCTATGAAAAGGGCATTATGTTTGGTAAATTAGAAGATCAGCAAAAACAAGGGGAACCCTCAATGAGATGGACTGACATAATAGCCACAACACTGGACTTAAACCTACCAACAATTGTGAAGATGGCGCAGGACGGGCAATGTTTTGTTCTGTTATATATAACATCACCACAAGTCAAAGCCAACTCAACAGCAACTAACAATAGCAACATTATTATTATTATCAAAGGAAAAAACAGCATAATTTTTTTTCAGCCGTGATTTGCTACTGAGAGACACTTCTTAATCAACTGTCATTGGAGGACAGTTTGAATTAAAAGGCTTTATCAATATGCAATGTCTAAGGGTAAGACAAGAGCCCATCTTTTCTGCAAGCCAGAACAAAGACTTTTCCCTAGAAAGCAGAATGGGACCTTGCTACTCAAAGTTGTCCTCAGAGGCCAGGGGCATCAAGGCAACCTTTCACTCCCAAAATTTTTTTACCCATAAAGTCCTAAGCGTCTTCATCCGGAAGGCCCTTGTTCCTAGGCTTGGCCAGGCAGTTTAGTGCACATGGCAAGGATGCCTTCAGGTGCCCTGTGAGATTAGGGTTGGTCTGGGGTGTGACCTTTGGGCAGAGGTCATATCAGAAAGTCCCTCCCCAAGGACTTTGTATGTGTCTGAGTTTCAGCTTAAAGATCTGTTAATAAATGATTTACCGAATAAGGAAACATGTGCTCAACTATTGCCACTTTTATTTTCTATGTGTACTATGTATGTATTTCTATTCATTTACCCTACTAATGATGGCATCTGCCCTACTCTAACGCTTTAAGGACCACAATACCCATCGCCATCGAGTCGATTCCAACTCACAGTGACCCCATGTGTTACAGAGTAGAACTGCTCCATAGGGTTTTCTTGGCTGCTGTGATCATTAAAAAAGCAGATTACCAGGCCTTTCTTCCATGATGGCACTGGGTGAGTTCAAACCACCAACCTTTAGGTTAGTAGCTGAGTGCAAATTGTGCCACTCAGGGACCTATCCCAACAGTAAAGATGATCTTTTAGCACCCCAAGGCTATTTTTAGCAATCTGGCTCTGTCTCTAACCCTATTTCCAAATCATAAAATTCTTGACTTCCAAATCTCAGCTTTGGCTCTTTGACCATGGTGTTGGTTTGGGTCTCTCAGTGCTGACTGTGAGGTTTCTACAGGCGCTCAGGCTCTTGTAGCCCCTCTCAGACCCCTAGCTCCGCTCTTCTGATACTCAATGCCTCTTCCTAGCCTTGTAACTGCAGAAGGCTTAGCCAAGTCAGTCTCCACCCTCTCTCACCCGCTACAGCTGGGGAAATGGTTCCTAGTGATAAAATGCACTGGTCATTTCACTACATTTTATTCTCTGCAGTCCTTCCCTCACGTTTGTGCATTTCTTGTGCTCATAAGCTGCTCACCAGGAGTCCTTTTACAGCATGCCACCTCGCCCTGACATTCCTGCCTGCGCCTGGAAGCCTGGAGGAGGGTTGTGAGCGCCACATCACTTCCAGAGGTTAGTAAACTTTGTAACAGCCCAGTTTGCATGGGAGCCTGTAATAGAAACATCTTAGCCTGGATCTGTAAGACATTTCCAGTGTGTTGGTCCTGCTGACCATATGTTAAAGCAAAGGAATGACAAGCTCAGTTGCTGGAGATGGAGAGGAGGCATCAGAGTCCCTGGGCGCAGCAGACAGCCGGGGCGTGATGTAGCTGCCACGTGGGCGCTCGCGGGCACTATCGAAAATTCAATCCGATCCACTCCAACTGGGCGATTACACTCCAGCCCTGATAGGATCACACGCTCAGAGCACAGGGTAAGATTAAATTTGAGGCAAAATGAGATTTCTGTTGTTTTCTGCGGAGTCCTGTAGATAAGCCTTCGCCACAACTTGACCTTGATGGCCACAGGAAGCCCCGCTGCAGGCCCATAGGGGATCTGATAGACGAATCAAATGAACTGGTGGTTCCTCTGCTTTTCTGCTTGGCATTGTCCTTGGGGACTACAGGGTCCTGTCTCCATCTCCCTTCAGGCCAGCACTAGGCAAAATTGCAAAGTACTGTCAATGAAGTTTGTCCCTAGCGGTTGTCCATCCCCTTCTCTTTGATTCTTCCTCCCTTTGTTAAACCCCAAAGGTCCCTGGGTAGTGCAAACAGTTTGTGCTGCTTGACCGCTAACCTCGAGGTTGGCAGTTCCAACCACCCAGCAACACCGCGGAAGAAGGCCTGGCGACCTGCTTCTGTAAAAATTACAGCCAAGAAAACCCTGTAGAGCAGCAGTTCTACTCTGTAACCCATGGGATTGCTATGAGTCAGAGGTTTGTCAATCCTCACTCTTCAGTTATCAAGTGGCAGCCACAGACACCAAACCCAGAGTCCCAGGGACCTGATAAGGTCATTTGAGCTAAAATGTTTTTCTTGTTGCTCGTTGCTGTCAGTTGATTCTGACTCCTGGCGATCCAATGTGTGCAGAGTAGAACTGCTCCATGGGGTTTTCAAGGCTGTGAGCTTTTGGAAGCAGATCACCAGGCCTGTCTTCTGAGGTGCCTCTGGGCGGATTCCAGCCACCAGCCTAGTAGTCGAGGGCTTAACCATTTGTGCCACTTAACTCTTTACCTCCTCCCCGTAATTCCTTTTAAGGGACCTTTAAGCAGAGGAATGATTCAGACACAGATTTCAGAGATTCTGATGAGGCTGTAGGAACCAGTGAGAGAGGTTCTCCCCCAACCTGAATCACAGTACTTGGACCTGCTCTTTGGGGAGAAGGATGAGCCCTAAAATCATCCCTTCCTTGCCGGTCTGTGGCAGCGTTTCTCTGAGTGTGTTCCGCAGAAAAGCTGCATCAGAATCACCGAGGTGCTGGAAAAAATGCTTATTTTTCGTCCCCTGCCCAGAATTACTAGATCAGAATCTCTGCCATGGCTTCTAAGGAAGTAACCTTCTGAGCCTGCACTCGTGAGATTCTAAGGCATGTTTAGAGCCATTGGCTAGAGCCTTGGACCTCTCCCAGTGATCCTGGCTCCTTCAGGCCAGCAGGCATCTGATGGGTTCTCTCTGAGATGCCTTATGGGCCTCCCATTACACCTAGTGGCTGCTATGATAAGGGCCTAGGGCTCTTTGAAATGTGCAGCTTCCTCTTAGCCAATTCTCTTAGACTCTCTCCGACAGAAAAAGTTGAGTCTTTCCAAAGAACATGTCTGAATGTGCAAAAATGTTAAGAGAGCCCCAGGTTAACTTGAATATAGGACTGATCTTACTCATAGGTGGGGTAATGATGGTGACGGTTATAGTGAAACCTGTGAAAGTTGGAATCTGTGTAAGGCAGAAACCTGTCAGAGAAGGAAACCTCAAATATTTTCCGCTAATAGAGAGCAATGGAAAAGTGGTAAGGCTGCACCCTGTCAAAAGTGGAAAACTCGCGCGACCCAGAAAAACAAGGTAGTCCTGGTGAGTTCCAGCTCTCACAGGTTTCACTGTATAATGACAGCTGCTATTCGTTGAAGGCCTATCAAGTCCTAGGACTGGCAGAGACTCTATATGGTTATAGTCATTTATTTCTCACAATTTTCTTATATGATGGGTATTGTTATGCCCTTTCTACAGATGAGGAAAGTATGGCTCAGAGAGGTTAGTTTTCCTAAATTACATAACTAGTAACTGGTATACAATGGTAGAAATTGAACTCATATCTGTCTGAATCAGATAACCCCTTTAAGGTACATGCAAATTTATAGAGCCAAATCCTTTTTCCACACACTGTTTCATTTTGATTTGTATACTAACCCTGTGAGGCAGACAGAGCAAGTTTTACAAGTGGAGAAGTTGAGGATTAGAGGAAATAATAATTCCAGGCCACATAATAGAAAGAAACAGTTGAGATTTGAACTCGTGGCATTTTACTCTCAACTCAGTGTTCTTTCATTCATGATACTCGGCTTTACCCTCCTGCCGTATCCATCTCAAATTATACCCAAGAGGAAGCAATACTAACTGTTACTTTAGGTTAACAAGTTACTTGTATGTTAAGGGAGTCCCAAGGTGGTGTAAACAGTTAATGTATTTGGCAGCTAACCAAAAGTTTGGAGGTTCAAGTCTACCCAGAGGCACCTTGGAAGAAAGTCCTGACAATCTACCTCCAAAAAAGCGGCCATTGAAAATCCTATGGAACACAGTTCTCCTCTGACACACACGAGGTCATCATGAGTTGTAATCAACTCCATGGCAACTGGCTAGTATGTTGAGACATAACTATCTCATATATTTATATGTGTACATATATATTCATTAGAAGTCACACGCATTTCTTCATTTCGATTTATCTCCTAGTTGTTTTCCTCCCAAGTACTGACCGAGGGCTGCAGTGAGGAATGGGTCTTTGATCAGGATTAGGGACAGGGAGGGATTCATTTGGAGCAAAAGAATCTTAGGGTTCAGGCAGCCTGGGTAGGTGGCTCTGACCTTCAAGATCCAACTTGAAGCCCTTAAGCTCCATGTGGCAGAGGAGAGAGGAAGCCAGCTTAGTGCTGAAGGAGCGGTGGAAAGGGTGGGAAGTGCGTGGAAAGGACTGGAAATAGCGACTTCACAACCATGGCCTGCCTGCATGGGATTTGTGTCGCTTTCATTCAGCTATAGTTGTTGTTGCTAGTTTCTGTGGGGTTGGCCTCAACTCATGGCAACCCCATGCACAATGAGATCAGACTTTTGTGATCACTGTTGCAATCCATAGGGTTTTCTTTGGCTGATTTTATGAAGCAGGTCTCCAGACTTTTTCCTAGTCCATCTTAGTCTGGAAGCTCCACTGAAACCTGTTCAGCATCTTAGCAGCACATAAGCCTCAGTGACAGACAGGTAGTGGTTGTGTATGAGGTGCATTGACTGAGAATCAAACCCTAGTCTTCCTCATGGAAGGTGAGAATTCTACCACTGAACCGCCAGTGCCCGCTTCACCTATAGTTATTGAAGCCTATTTCCAGATTGGAGAAGGGGAGAAGGGAGAGAAGACAAGTCACCATGCTGTTCTTGTTCTGGTTTCAGAGCACTTTAGCCTATGGGGAAGCCTGGGGGTGGGGGCAGATGGGCCAGAAATCCCAGAAGCTCGTGCTGGCTGCCGAACCAGGCTCTCTGCATAGATGGAGCAGTCTCCATTGAGAGCTCTTGGGTTGCTGCTGTGCTGGCAGGAGTGACTGGAAGTAGTGGGGCTCCCTTTGATAACAGCAGAAACATTCTCTAGGGGGAAGAGCAGAATTGCAACTCCCAAGGGGAGGCTCTGCTCAGAGCAGGTTTCACTTCCTACAGCAGCTGCAGAGCACACAGGTCTGTTCAAACCAGTCACATACCGAGGCCTCTGGGAATTCCGCTCACCAGGAGTAGGGGTGGCCTACGGAATAAGAAAGCCTGTTTTTCCCAGACGCTGCTGGCCCACCCAGTGTGAGCCAGTGCCAGGGAGCACTCACCCACCCCTACTCCAGAGCTGTGCAACCCCTAAGATCCCCTTCAATAGCATTGACATATTCCCTTTGATGGGGCCCAACCTCCAGTTCTTTTTTTTTTTAATTTTTATTTTTTTATTGTTGTAGTTTAAGTGAAAGTTTACAATTCAAGTCAGTCTCTCATACAAAAACATTATACACACACTGTTATGTGACCCCAATTGCTCTCCCTATACTGTGACAGCACACTTCTCCTTTCCACCCCAGATTTCCCAACATCCATTCAACCAGCTCCTAACCCTCTACGCCTTCTCATCTCACCTCCGGACAGAAGCTGCCCATTTAGTCTCATGTATCTACTTGAGCTAAGAAGCACATTCTTTACAAGTATCATTTTATGTCCCACAATCCAATCCAATCTTTGTCTGAAGAGTTGGCCTCAGGAATTGTTTTAGTTCTGGGTTGACAGAGAGTCCAGGGGCCATGCTTTCCGGGGTTCCTCAAGTCTCAGTCAAACCATTAAGTCTGATCTTTTTACTAGAATTTGAGTCTGCACCCCACTTTTCTCCTGCTCCATCAGGGACTCTCTGTTTTGTTCCGTCAGGGCGGTCATTGGTGGTAGCCGGGCACCATCTAGTTCTTCTGGTCTCAGGGTGATGAAGTCTCTGGTTTATGTGGCCCTTTCTGTCTCTTAGGCTAATACTTTCCTTTTGTCTTTGGTGTTCTTCATTCTCCTTTACTCCAGGTGGTTGGGACCAATTGATGTATCTTAGATGGCCACTTGCTAGCTTTTAAGACCCCAGATGCTACTCACCAAAGTAGGATTCAGAACATTTTCTTAATAAACTTTGTTATGCCAATTGACATAGATGTCCCCTGAAACCATGGTCCCCAGACCCCTGCCCCTACTACTCTGACCCTCGAAGTGTTTGGTTTTATTCAGGAAACTTCCTAGCTTTGGTTTAGTCCAGTTGCACTGACTTCTCCTATAGTGTGTGCCGTCCTTCCCTTCACCTAAGATAATTCTTATCTACTATCTAGTTAGTGAATAACCCTCACCCTCCTTCCTCACCCTTGTAACCATCAAAGATGTTTCCTCCTGTGTTTAAACCTTTTCTTGAGTTCTCAGAATAGTGGTCTTATATAATATTATATAATATTTGTCCTTCTGTGACTGACTAAATTCACTCAGCATAATGCCCTCCAGCTTCCTCCATGTTATAAGATGGTTCACGGATTCATTGTGGTTCTTTAGCATTACGTAGTATTCCATTGTGTGAATATAGCATAATTTGTTTATCCATTCGTCCATTGATGGGCACTTAGGTTGTTCCCATCTTTTTGCTATCATTAACAGTGCTGAAATGAACATGGGGTGCATTTATCTATTCATGTGATGGCTCTTATTTCTCTTGGTTATATTCCAAGGTGCAGGATTACTGGATCATATGGTACTTCTATTTCTAGCTTTTTAAGGAAGAGCCAAATCGATTTCCAAAGTGGTTGTACCATTTTACATTCCCACCAACAGTGCATAAGTGTTCCAGTCTCTCCACAACATCTCCAGCATTTATTATTTTGTGTTTTTTAGAATAACGCTAGCCTTGTTGGTGTGATATGGTATCTCGTTGTAGTTTTAATTTGCGTTTCTCTAATGGCTAATGAGCGTGAACATTTCTTCATGTGTCTGTTAGCCACCTGAATGTCTTCTTTGGTGAACCAACTTCCAGTTCTGATACAGTTCTTGCCTCTTTGATATTCAGTTTTCCTGGCAGTTGGGAAGGGATGCTTTAAAGACGGAATGGGCAGAAAATTCACCCTGTTGTTTTTCACAGTTGTGGGTTATTTGAGAAAATCAGAAATCACCAAAAAGGTTTACTAGGGCTGACTTGGGAATCACTGAAGCCAAGTTTGTGAGTATTGGAGGCTCTTGGGAGCTTTCCCAGGTAAATAGAAATCTCTTCCTTGCCAAAGTTCCTAAGCTGCAAACCATGTTTAACTCCTTGTTGTCAGAGCATCAATGCCTCTGATCCAACTTAAGATAAGACACCAAAGTTGCTCCTGAGCCTTCCCCCATCTCATAGTTCCCCAGAAAGCTGGGAGCAACCAGGTAATCTAGAGGCAGGAAGTGCTCAGCTGCAGGGTTGTTCTTTCCATATAAAGAAGGGGCACCATACTGTGATGAGTCAATTGTCAAATAGAACACAGTTGTCTTTGGAACTCTAAATACTTTGTTTGTACTTTCCTTAACCTACCTCTTGGTGGTTCCCCACTCTCCGTCCCAGAAGCCTGTTGTTCCCTTTGGCTATCTCTCACCCATCTTCTGAAAAGAATTGTATAACTTATTCTTACTATAGTGTGGATGACTGATGAGTGGGGATATGTCATTAGATACATTAACAGGTTCTGGCATGTAAACTAGGGGGGATGTGAGGCAGTTATTGGGGGTCAGGGGAGAGAATCCTATACAAATAGATCTCTGATGGTAGAATTCTATAGAATTCTGTGTACCAGCAGATCTTGAGAGCCAGATTTTACCAACTGGGTATATGCCCACTCTTCCTAATCTCATCTTTACCCTAACATTTTTATAGAGATAAAAGTAAAATATCAGGATTCTTGAAAAGAATGGGAATCAAAAAAGCAGAGTAGTGCAGAGGGAAGAAACCCTTGACTGTGTCCAGAGACACAGGTCCAAGCCTTGGGTGTACCTCTAACCATATGTGGGTCTTTGAGCACTTCAGTGGGCCTCAGGCTCATCTGCGGTATAAGGGGATGGAACTAGAAGACCCCTAAGCCAATCCAGCCCTTAACATTTATGATCATAAATACAGGCAATTTAGACCATAATCTCTAAGTTCAGTTTCATCTCCTGCTGGTGTCCTCCCTGCCACCCTCTTCTCTCCAGGCAGCAGTACTGTGAACAAGCATCATCTCCTGCACCCCCACCAAAGTGAGACTCCCAGAGCAAGAGGTCTGCTCAAGATACTAGGGACACCTGAAACGCTAGATTTGGGGATAGGAAAGTTTTCCCTGAAAGTCTTTTTTTTACTCATCCAGGGACTATGTCAGGTACTAGGGGTATAGTAGTGAGTTAGGCAGATGAGGTCCCTGCCCACACAATTTGCAAGCTACCAGGGATATAGACAGGTAGACCAGCAGGAATAGTTTGGGATGCCATGAAGAAAAAGATGAAGCAGTCTAGAGGGTTGCAGGAAGGCTTCCCACAGGAAGAGGTGAACAAACTGAGACCTTGGGACGAGTAGGAGTTGGCCAAGTGTAAGAGTGTGAGTGGAGTGTAGGAATCAGGAATCAGAATAGAGGGTGCTGCAGGGAAAGGCCTGGGAGAAGAAAGCCTGGTTAAAGGAGGGTTAGTGTGGGTGATCCCACACTACTTGTTGGAAAACGCTGAGCAACGTGGCCAGGGAGGTAATCAGGGGCCAGATTGCCTGTTCCTGTGTATGTAATTCTTCTAAACATGAATGAGTTCTGGAGGTACCAGATGCCCCGGCTCTGCCACACGCCTGTGAACACCCATTTCCTGCTATAGAGGAGCATTTGTGAAGGATTTAATAAGGAATTGAGAGCATGTAAGGCTTTTCTGCTTATAGAATGCCTTCCATATTCAGAGATTCCAAGACTCATTTCTTCCCCAAATATTTATTTAGTGTTCAAAGTTCTACACTAGGTATGTAAGATACAGAAATGTATAATAAAATAATACCTAACATTTACCCAGCACATAACATGTACAAAGCACTGTGCTTAGTGCTTTACATGGATTATCTCCCTCAATGTTCTTAACAAGCTCATGTAGTGAGCACCATTATTATCCCTATTTTACAGAGAAGGAAGCCAAGCCTAAAGAGGTTAAATAACTTGCCCAAAGTGTTTCAGCCTAGAAGCTTGGGGCTGGGATTTGAACCAGGGTAGACCTAATTCAGAGCCATGCCATTAACCTCTGTGCAATAAACATTCTTGCCTCCAAGGAGCTTATAATCTAGTAGGAAAGATAAGACAACCATAACTCAAAGCATGTTGAGAGTCTCTAAGTAGTACTTAGAGAAGGGATAAGGTGGGCTGGGGATAAGGATGAAGAGCCAGGAGGAGAAGCAGGAACATTTTGAATAAGGAAGTTGAATTTCAGTCGAATCTTGAAGGGCAAGTAGCTAATGATATTAACAAAAGCTAACAGTTACCAAACACTTTGTGTCAAATTCTGTGCCAATGCTTTACGCAACAACCTATGAGGTAGGTACTATTATTAACCCATTCAATAAGCTGGGAAATCGAAGGCACAGAGGAGTTGAATATAATTTAGATTGATGCATCTGGGAGTGAGGGCGATGTCCAGAGGAAGAAAACATCATTAAATGCATGGAGGGAGAAACCACAGGGGTGGGCTTGGGGGCAGTAAATACCTAAGCTTAGTGGGGCTGTCAGATCCACTAAGGGAAGTGGTGAATAACACCATGAGAAAGGCCAGCTGGGGCCAGATCATAGCAGGTGGGAAACTGAAGCCAAGGGTTTGGACCTGGCTCAGTAGGCAATGAGAAGGCATTAGAAGATTTTAATTTAATCAGGAAGATTAATCTGGCAGCAGGATTCAGGCTAGAGTGAGGACAGATGCAGGCAGGGAGATGAGACTGAGGCGTATTACAATAAATCATGTCCATTAGTTGGTCAACAATCTATATTGAGCCCTTACAATGGGCCAGAATAGAATGATGAGGCAGAAAGAAGAGATCTCTGCCCTCCCACAGTTGACAGATGAGGACAATGGCAATGAAGGCCTGAAATAAGGCAAAAGCCATGGCAGAGAGAAGAGGGCTGGGTGGTAATAGCATTTCACATGTAGAAGCAATGGGACATAGCGATTGAGACATTCAGACTGCTCTCGACAGTTGGAAAATAAAACGTGCCTGGGGGTTAGGGGCCCACCCTACCTGGAAGCTAAGTATGAGACTAAAAATAACAGCTTAATTTATAAAGCAAGTTGGAGTTTAGAAGTAAGGGCACTTCACACATTTGCCCAGCCCAGTGAAAAGGATTGGTGGCTGTGGCTTCTGGAGCACTCACTGGACAACAGATGCCAGGCCAGAGAGGGCACAGCATGACTGGTGGGACTAAACTTCAGGAGCTCATCCTGGGTCCTTAGTCTTTGAACCACCTACTCACCTCTGCTCTGCGGACTGTTCAGGTTTGGCTCTTGCAGCGCCTCTGCTTCTCTTCTCTCCCCTCCTGCTGCCAGCCTTTGAGCTATGTTTCTACTTGTTAGCAGCTCCGCTGGCAGTGGGGTGAGGGGATGGAAAGAGTCCAGAACACACTGGTGTCTTTGGCTCATCGTTAGCAGCTCCAATGAAAGCCAGGTGGGAGGATGGGGGAGAGGCTGAGGTTACTGGGTCAAATTTTTCCCATCACTGCTGCAGCTGGATATTATACATCCTCTACCCAGTTCTCTCTGCCTCTCCCAATTCTAGCAGGCTTCAGAGCTCAGCTCGAACCCGGTGGAGGCTCTGTGACTGTGGGGCTGATGACTGTGAAGCTGAGAGAGACCTCTCTAGCTGGAAGACCACACACCCGGAACCCCCCCCCCCCAGGCTTTTTGTGTATAATACTTATTACTCTTATACAGCCAACGGGCCAAGGGAGAAAGGGTTCTAGACCAGCACGCACCTCTGGACCCCTGAAATCATTTCTTGGATACCCTAACCCACCCAGCCAAAGAGAGAGTTATTAGCAAAGATGGTTCACTCTACGTTAAATTACACATTATAACAATTATACAGCACTTTGCCTTCCATTTAATTGTCCCATCACTTGGTGAGGTAGGTTTTATTATTATTATTATATATTTATAATATCATGTTATTATTACCCATTTTACAGATGAGTAAGTTTCAGTTCAGAGAGGTTCAGTGATATACACCAGAGGCTTGGCTACTAGGATGGAGATGAGTCTAGAGTGTTTTCTCCTTCTGAAGCTACCAATGTTTCCATTCCAGCACATAATGTCCATGTTTGCACTGTTTTAATGTTGGTTGGCTTCGTTTATTATGTTTTTTCTCAATGGAAAAAGCTGGGGAAATATGTCTGATTACTACCGATATCCTGAGCATCACAAGCCTCAGTACGCCTCCTGGCTCAGCCCCAGCTAGTGCTGAGTCTTGGGAGCAAATCTCACAACATCTCTGAGGCTCTGTCTCCTCATCTGTGAAATGGTGGGTTGGATTGGATACTTTCCCAAGACTCTTCCAGTTCTAAATTCTCTGCTTCCATGGCTCATGTTGGTTCTCTCACATTTCAGGCCTACATGTCTGCTAGCTGTAGAGAATACTTGTTTTCTCCTCAACCTGGCCAGCCCTTGATAGATCTGTGGATCTGCTTAGTTTTGTTCTACCCAGTACCTCAGATGGGTTATCTGTGTGACTTTTCCGGTCTCCTGAAACTAAAATGGCCCTGTGGTGAAATGGCTTGATGACGTACTTACTGCTCTGGGCTGTAAGTCCTGGGAGGCCATTCCAAGGCTGAGACTCTGCACCAGATTTTATGTGTTGCAAGCTGGAAATGAGCTCTATAAATACTACGTGTTACTTTTGGCCCTTTGGGCTATAATGGACAATGGGTCCAAGAGCATTTGCTGGTGGCAGGGATGCCCTCATGGGCAAGTGTTGTGTCCGTCTTCCATTAGGAGACTGGAGAACCTGAGATGGCCCCATGAGGGACGTGGAGGAGTAGACAATGGTACAGGAGGGGAATGAAGGGAATGAGCCCTGGGTCACTAATCAGGATCCCAGGGCACACCCCTTTTCATAGAGGTCACTTCCTTTCTGCTGCAGGAGAAGTTGCCCTGCCAACCTTAACCAAGCTGGCCAGTGAGGCTGGCGAGGCACAGCTGTGCACTAATGAACAGCCAGATGGAAAGCCAAATAGGCACGTCAGTGCCCAACTGAATCCTCAGCCCTCCGAAATGAATCGCAACTTGTGCGCTGGGCGCTCCCGGGCGGAAGGCAATGACAGCATTTGATGAACAGTTTGGTGAATGGCATTGGCCAAAGTAGAGCTTCAAATTGTCCTTGCACCCAGGTCAGCCCTTCTCCTAGTCGGTACGTTCCTGGATGTGACAAGCAGGTTTGGGCTCCTCAGTAGATTATAAAGCAGGTGTGTTCAGGGCATCCAGGTTGGGAGGATCCACTCCCTGCTGTAACAAGGACCTGTGGCCTTCTGCAAGAGTTCTCCTGAGGCAGAGCAGTGCCCTGCTTCCAGGGCTCGGGGAGGGGCGTCCTCTGGTAGGGTGTGTAGAAGGGAGCAAATGGCTTCCTCTTAGCCAGTTGGGATGGAGACTCTCAGTGAAACAGAACTGCAGTTTAATGGCATGGAACAAAAGCAGCTAAGCGGCTGCCAATACATATGCAATTGAGTCCCAGAACCGTACTAAAAACAAGGGAGAGAGGGAAAATAACCAGCCCTGTCTGCTTGGTTTGTAGCGTCTGCACTGACACTGCATTTGTATTCATGGTTTCTCTGAATAGGAGGTGGGCTGTAATGATATCACCGTAAATCTCAAGGCCAAAGATGTAATCACATGCCATTACTCCTTAATTACATGGTAACTACTATGCCATTACTTTCTAACTCCAGTCTAATTGCAACTCACTTCGGATTAGTGGGCAATGAACATTCGCAAACATGGTCTGAGACCCATTTCCATAAGATTTACTTGCTGTTTAAGAGAAGAAATGCAAACATACAAATTGTGTGACTGTGGGAAGCCTGACCCAATAGTTGTCCCAAAGAATGTTGGTTGAGCTTGACCTTCTTGATCACATTATAAAAGTGATTAGGAGGGAAAAATAAGTAGGTGTGTTCTACGTAGGCATAATGCAGGAAGCCAAAGTTTGACGTTCACAGTCCTGAGTTCAGTTCTAACTCTTTTATTTACTGGGTGTGTGATCTTGGCCAACCATTAGACCTTTCTTTTTTTTTTTTTTTTCTTTTTCTATTATTGTGCTTTAGGTGAAAGTTTGCAGCTCAAGTTAGTTTCTCATACAAAAATTTATATACACATTGTTATATGACCCTAGTTGCTATCCCTATAATGTGAGAGCACACGCTTCCTTTGCACTGTGGACTTCCTGCAACCGTTCAACCAGCTCCTATCCCTTTCTGCCTTCTCATCTCACCTCTAGACTGGAGCTGCCCATTTAGTCTTGTGTATCTACCTGAACTAAGAAGCACACTCTTCACAAGTTATCATTTTATGTCCCATAATCCAGTCTAATGTTTGTCTGAAGAGTTGGCTTCGGGAATGGTTTTAGTTCTGGGTTGACAGAGAGTCCAGGGGCCATGTTTTCTGGGGTTCCTCCAGTCTCGGTCAGACCGTTAAGTCTGGTCTTTTTACTAGAATTTGAGTTCTGCACTCCACTTTTCTCCTGCTCTCTCAAGGACTCTCTGTTGTGTTCCCTGTCAGGGCAGTCACTGGTGCAAGACAGGCACCGTCTAGTTCTTCTGGTCTCAGGCTGATGAAGTCTCTGGTTTACGTGGCTGTTTTTGTCTCTTGGGCTAATATTTTCCTTGTATTTTTGGTGTTCTTCATTCTCCTTTGCTCCAGGTGTGTTGGGACTAACTGATGCATCTTAGATGGCCACTCGCTAGCTTTTAAGACCCTAGATGCCACTCACCAAAGTAGGATGCAGAACATTTTCTTAATAAACTTTGTTATGTCAATTGACCTAGATGTTCCCTGAAACCGTGGTCCCCAGACCCCTACCCCTGCTACTCTGTCCCTTGAAGTGTTTAGTTGTGTTCAGGAAACTTCTTAGCTTTTGGTTAAGTCTAGTTATGCTGACTTCCCCTGTAGTGCGTGTTGTCCTTCCCTTCACCTAAGATAATTCTTGTCTACTATCTAGTTAGTGAATTCCCCTCTCCCTCCCTCCCCACCCTCGTAACCATCAAAGAATCTTTTCTTCTTTGTTTAAACCTTTTCTTGAGTTCTTATAATAGTGGTCTTGTACAAAATTTGTCCTTTTGCCACTGACTAATTTCACTCAGCATAATGCCTTCCAGATTCATCCATGTTATGAAATGTTTCTTAGATTCATCATAGTTCTTCATTGTTGGGTAGTATTCCTTTGTGTGAATATACCATAATTTGTTTATCCATTGATCCATTGATTGGCACCTAGGTTGTTTCCATCTTTTTTGCTCTTGTGAACAGTGCTGCAATGAACATGGGTGTGCATATATCTATTTGGATGACAGCTCTCATTTCTCTAGGATATATTCCAAGGAGCAGGATAGCTGGATCCTATGGTAGTTCTATTTCTAGCTTTTTAAGGAAGCACCAAATCGATTTCCAAAGTAGCTGTACCATTTTACATTCCTACCAGCGGTGTATAAGTGTTCCAGTCTCTCCACAACCTCTCCAGCATTTATTATTTTGTTGCGGTGAGATAGTATCTCACTGTAGTTTTGATTTGCATTTCTCTAATGGCTGCTGATCTTGAGCATTTCCTCATGTATCTGTCAGCCACCTGAATGTCTTCTTTGGCTAAGTGCCTGTTCATATCCTTTGCCCATTTTTTAATTGAATTATTTGTCTTTTTGTGGTTGAAGCTTTGCAGTATCTTGTAGATTTTAGAGATTAGACCCTGATCAGATATTTCATTAGCCAGAGATTTCTTCCCAGTCTATATGTCTTTTTACTCTTTTGGTGAAGTCTTTTGAAGAGCATAAGTGTTTGATTTTTAGAAGTCCCTAGTTTTCAAGTTTCTCTTCTGGTGTTTGTGCATTGTTGGTAATGTTTTACATGCTGTTTATGCCATGTATAAGGGCTCCTAGTGTTGTCTCTATTTTTTCTTCCATGATCTTTATTGTTTTAGATTTTATATTTAGGTCGTTGATCCATTTTGAGTTAGCTTTTGTGCATGGTGTGGGGTATGGGTCTTGTTTCAGTTTTTTGCAGATGAATATCCAGTTAAGCCAGCACCATTTGTTAAAGAGACTGTCTTTTCCCCAATTAACAGACTTTGGGCCTTTGTCAAATATCAGCTGCTCATAGGTGAATGAATTTATGTCTGGATTCTCAATTCTGTTCCATTGGCCTATGTAGCTGTTGTTGTACCAGTACCAGGCTGTTTTGACTGGCATAATAGGTTCTAAAATCAGGTAGTGTGAGGCCTCCCACTTTGTTCTTCTTCTTGAGTAATGCTTTACTTATCAGGGACCTCTTCCCTTTCCATAAGAAGTTGGTGATTTGTTTCTCCAACTCATTAAAAAATTCCACTAGAATTTGGATCAGGATTGCATCATCTATGTAGATCACTTTGGGTAGAATCGACATTTTCACAATGTTGAGTCTTCTTGTCCATGAGCAAGGCATGTTTTTGTTATGTAGGTTTCTTCTGGTTTCTTGTAGTACTGTCTTCTAGTTTTCATTGTATAAGTCTTTTATGTCTCTGGTTAGATTTATTCCTAAGTATATTATCTTCTTGAGGGCTATTTTAAATGGTATTGATTTGGTGATTCCCTCTTCAAAGTTCTCTTCATTGGTGTAGAGGAATCCAACTGATTTTTGTATGTTTATCTTGTATCCTGAAACTTTGCTGAAATCTTCTATTAGTTCCAGTAGTTTACTTGTGGATTCTTGGGGTTTTCTGTGTATAAGATCATATCACCTGCAAATAGAGATATTTTTACTTCTTCCTTACCAATTTGGATGCCCTTTCTTTCTTTTTCTAGCCGAATTGCTCTGGCTAGGACCTCCAGGACAAAGCTGAATAAGAGTGGTGATAAAGGGCATCCTTGTCTGGTTCTCGTTCTCAAGGGGAATGCTTTCAGACTCTTTCCCTTTAGGATGATGTTGGCTATTGGCTTTGTATAAATGCCCTTTATTGTGTTGAGGAATTTCCCTTCTGTTCCTATTTCGCCGAGAGTTTTTATCATGAATGGGTGTTGGACTTTGTCAAATGCCTTTTCTGCATCAACTGATAAGATCATGTGGTTCTTGTCTTTTGTTTTATTTATGTGATGGATTATATTGATTGTTTTTCTAGTGTCGAACCATCCCTGCACACCTAGTATGAATCCCACTTGATCATTGTGAATTTTTTTTTTTTTTTGATATGTTGTTGAATTCTACTGGCAAGAATTTTAGTGAGGATTTTTGTGTCTATGTTCATGAGGGATATTGGTCTGTAATTTTCTTTTTTTGTGGTGTCTTTACTTGGTTTTGTTATCAGGATTATGCTGGCTTCATAGGATGAGTTTGGGAGTATTCCATCCTTTTTTATGCTCTGAAATATCTTTAGTAGTAGTAGTGTTAACTCTTCTCTGAAAATTTGTAGAATTCTCCAGTGAAGCCGTCAGGGCTAGGGCTTTTTTTTTGTTGGGAGTTTTTAAATTACCTTTTCAATCTCTTCTTTTGTTATAGGTTTATTTAGTTGTTCTACCTCTATTTGTGTTAGTTTAGGTAGGTAGTATGTTTCTAGAAATTTGTCCATTTCCTCTATGTTTTCAAATTTGTTGGAATACAATTTTTCATAGTATTCTGTTATGATTCTTTTAATTTCATTTGGGTCTGTTGTGATATCACCCATCTCATTTCTTATTCAGGTTATTTGCTTCCTCTCCTGTTTTTCTTTTGTAAGTTTGGCCAATGGTTTATCAATTTTGTTGATCTTTCAAAGAACCAGCTGTTGGTCTTGTTAACTCTTTCGATTGTTTTTCTATTTCACTTAATTCTGCTCTAATTTTTATTATTTGCTTTTTTCTGGTGCCTGAGGGCTTCTTTTGCTGCTCTCTTTCTATTTGTTTGAGTTGTAGGGTTAATGTTTTGATTCTGGCCCTTTCTTCTTTTTGGATGTGTGCATTTATGGCTATAAATTGACCTCTGAGCACTGTGTTTGCTGTGTCCCAAAGGTTCTAGTAGGACGTGTTTTCATTCTCCTTTGATTCTGTGAATTTCTTTATTCCACTCTTAATTTCTTCTATAACCCAGTAGTTTTTGAGCCAGGTGTTGTTCAGTGCCCATGTATTCATTTTTTTTCCTTGCTTTTTCTGTTATTGATTTCTACTTTTATGGCTTTATAGTCAGAAAAGATGCTTTGTAAAGTTTCAATGTTTTGGATTCTGTTAAAGCTTGCATTGTGGCCTAATATGTCATCTATTCTGGAATGTTTCATGTGCATTGGAAAAGAAAGTATACTTGGCTGCTGTTGGGTGGAGTGTTCTGTGTATGTCTATCAGATCAAGTTGGTTGATTGTGGCATTTAGATCTTCCTTGTCTTTATTGAGCTTCTTTCTGGATGTTCTGTCCTTCACCAAAAGTGATGTGTTGAAGTCTCCTACTATTATTGTGGAGCTGTCTATTTCTCTTTTCAGTGTTGTTAGAGTTTGTTTTATGTATTTTGGAGCCCTGTCATTGGGTGGATAAATATTTATTATGAGTGTGTTCTCCTGATATATTGACCCTTTAATCATTATATACTGTCCTTCCTTATCCTTTGTGGTGGATTTTGTTTTAAAGTTTATTTTGTCAGAGATTAGTATTACCCTTCTTGCTTTTTTTTGATTGTTGTTTGCTTGACCTATTTTTTTTTTTTTTTTTTTTGCATACTTTGAATTTTAGTGTGTTTGTGTCTTTAAGCCTAAGGTGTGTCGCTGGTAGTCAGCATATAGATGATAGTGTTTTTTATCCATTCTGCCACTCTCTGTCTCTTTACTGGTGCATTTAGTCCATTTACATTCAGCGTAATTATGGATAGTATGAGTTTAGTGCTGTCATTTTGATGTCCTTTTTTTTGTGTTGTTGACAATTTCTTTGTTCCACTTAATTTTCTGTGCTGAGTTGTTTCTCTTTATGTATTTTCTTTTCATCTTTTTCATTGTTGTTGATTTTCTATTTGCTGAGTCTTTATGTTTTTATTTTTGTTTTATTTTGATGTGTAGTTAGTTTCCTTTGTGGTTACCTTAATCTTTACCTCTATTTTTCTAAGTTTAAACCAATCTTTCATTTCTTTATATCACCTTGATTTCCTCCCCATATGAAGGATCTATGACTACATCTTTCAGTTCCTCTTTTTTGTTTTAATGTTGTCATCTTTTACATATTGACATCTCTGTTTCCCTATTTTCAGTGTTTTAGCTTTGATTTATTTTTGTGACTTCCCTGTCTGGGTTGATATCTGGTTGTTCTGTCCTGTGACCTAGTCTTGGGTTGTTATCTGATGTTATTTTCTAACTGGAGGACTCCCTTTAATATCTCTTGTAATTTTGGTTTGGTTTTTTTCAAATTCCTTAAACTTCTGTTTGTCTGGAAATGCCCTAATTTTGCCATCATATTTGAGAAACAGTTTTGCTGGATACGTAATTCTTGGCTGGCAATTTTTTTCCTTCAAGGTTTTATATATGTCATCCCATTGCCTTCTTGCCTGCATGGTTTCTGCTGAGTAGTCAGAGCTTAGTCTGATTGACTCTCTTTTGTAGATGACTTTTCGTTTATCCCTAGCCCTCTTAAAATTCTCTCTTTATCTTTGGTATTGGTAAGTTTGATTATAATATGTCTTGGTGACTTTCTTTTGGGATCTTCCTTGTGTGGGGTTCGATAAGCTTCTTGGATAGGTATCTTCTCATCTTTCACGATATCAGGGAAGCTTTCTGCCAACAAATCTTCAACAATTCTCTCTGTATTTTCTGTTATCCTCCCCTCTTCTGGTACTCCAATCACTCATAGGTTATTCCTGTTGATAGAGTCCCACATAATTCTTAGGGTTTCTTCATTTATTTTTTTAATTCTTTTATCTGATTTTTCCTCAAATAAGTCAGTGTCAAGTGCTTTATCTTGAATCTCACTAATTCTGACTTCCATTGCCTCAATTCTGCTCCTATAACTTTCTATTGAGTTGTCTAATTCTGAATTTTTATTGTTAATCTTTGAATTTCTGTTTGCTGTCTCTCTATGGATTCTTGCAGCCTGTTAAATGTGCAAGCATTAGACCCTTCTGGGCCTCAGTTGTCTAACCTAAAAATGAGTAAAGTAATACAAATAACCTTGCAAGATTGTTGTAAAGATTAAAAAAGATTAGGTTTGTGAAAATGTTCTGAGAAATAAAAAAAAGGTTGTGTAGTTGCTAATTATGACTGTTATTCTCATGATAAGGAATGTCCTTTGATAGTGAAAGAAGTAAGCCCAAACCCACTGCCCTCTTATAGAGATTCCATAGGGTTTCAAAGGCTGTACATCTCTACGGAAGCAGACTGCCACAGCTTTCTCCTGAGATGCAGCTGGCAGTTTTGAACTGCTGACCATTTTGGGTAGCAGTTGATTGCTTTAACCACTGTGCCACCAGGGCTCCTTGAAATAAGTGAAACTGATCTTATTTCAGCCCCTCCAGTTAGTACTTTTCAGTCTTTAATGTACATAAGATCACGTGGGGATCTTGTTAAAATTCATTTTGTGATGCTGTAGGTGTGGATGGGGCTCCAGATTCTGCATTTTTCTAATAAGCTCCTGGAATCCCTGGATGGTGCAAAGGGTTAAAGAGTACAGCTGCTAACTGAATGATTGGAGGTTCCTGGTTCACCCAGAGGCAACTCAAAAGAAAGGCTTGGTGATCTACTTCTGAGAAATCACCCACTGAAACCCTAGGGAGCACAGTTCAACTCTGACACATGGGGTCGCCATGAGTTGGAATCTACTCGAACGCAACTGGCTTGGTTAACAAACTCCCAGGTGATGCTGATGCTGCCAGTCAACAGACCACACTTTGAGTAGAAGGCTTTAGGGCATCCTGCCTCAAGAGCCAGCTGTGAAACATGATGTGAGGGAGGGAATTTATTTTAGGGGTGTCTGGAAGAGTAGATGTCGCCTACTTCACACTTTTGTTTATGGCTGGCACTGAAAAGAATTCTAGGATTATAGATGGCTGAAGCTGGAAGGCATCTTTGAAATCATCTTTTTCAACCTCTCATTTCTCAGTTCAGAAAACTGAGACTGAGAGAAATGCCTTTCCTACAGTCACATAGGAAGTTGGTGGCAAAGCTGGGACTGGATCCCAGTGTTCCCAGTTCTCAACCTTGCCTTATTTCCCATGCTCTTCATACCAAATAATGAAAATTGCTTCGTGGAATGTCAATACTTGACAGGTACCCACAAAGGATGGAGGTGCAGCAGCTGCAGCCCAGTTGGAGCCACTAAGGAATGCCCCTCCTTGACTCTTTGCTGAGCCTCTTGGGTTCCTCAGCTCTGAACACCACCTATTTATTTCCAAGGGAAGAAATTTTGTTTCTCTGTCCCCATCCTACAGCAAGGAGAAACCAGACTCCACCAGAACCCTAAACCCTCAAAGTTCTGATTAAGAGTGTTGGCCTCCATTCACATGCCTGGATCCCACTGTGCACCTAGCATCACCTGATGGTGTGGGGAGGTGTGAGCACATGGAGAGGGATCAGGGGCAGTGCCACTTCCTTAAAAAAGGAAAGAAAAAAAAAAAAAAACCATTGCCATCAAGTTGATTCTGACTCATAGCGACCCTATATGACAGTAGAACTTCCCCACAGAGTTTTCAAGGAGTACCTGGTGGATTTGAGCTGCTGACCTTTGGCTAGCAGCCGTAGCATTTAACTACTACACAACCAGGGCCACTTCGTTAAGGAGATGGTAAAACTCAGGCAATGTAGCCATGCTGAGGGAGGTGGGGGACCCAGAGGGAGGGCCCAGCTCTGAAGGCTGGAGAAGCGATGCTTTGATGGTGAGCACAGGGCCACGGTCAGAGTGAAGGGAAAAGTGACCTGATAAAATGGCACTTCTCAGAGAAGACTTCTGGAAATGCCTTTCAGGGTGGTGTGGGGAGAAGTAACTGACCTGGAAGCCAATTTGGCCTGTGGCACACCTCCTGGCAGGCTCTTGGTCCCATATAGGAAGAGTCAGGAACTCCGTGGTAGCAGAGCACATCTGCATGTCATTTTTCAAGCCATTTTTTAAAATTGCCTTAATCTAAGACCTATAATATGTACATTAGGTGAGCAAATTTAGTATGTACCCATATTACAGTATTGCTTTTGAAACTCCTATCATTGAGCATGGAAAGTCATTATATATCCTTTTAGAAATGACTTCAGTGAGCTTCCTAACTACTACATAGAGTAAAATCTAAATATATATGAATGTGGGATATTTTAGAAGCCTAATTGAAGGGTGCATGTTATGTGCATGACAGAGACAGTAAATAAGGGTATTGAAAGTCCCAGATTTGTTTCTTAGCTCCATTTAGTACCACAAATATGCCATTGTTGGGAAGACCCCTCTCTGTCTTCATGCTCCTCTCTACACACCAACTTCAATGTTGATTCCTCAATCAGGAGGACACTGAAGTCCAGAGAGGTCAGGAGGCTGTCCAAAGTTAGACTAGATTCTCCTGCCTTGGAGTACACACATGTCTGAGTTTACGCCATGCAGGAGAAGAGGTAGGGCTCAGTGAACTTGAAGCCCCATCACGAGACCTTGGTGTAGACCCCAGAACCCGGCTCCTCCAGGCCTGTGTTACTGGGCCTGCTACAGCTGACTTGGTCTCCTAAATGTCACCAGGCATCTCTAAGGCTGCAAACTAAGACTGGCCCCTCACATCCCAAGTTTAAGATTTGAATTCAGATCTTCTGAGTTTGGGGCCATTGGTGTCCAATCACCCGCCCAGGCCCAAAGTCCAGGCTTGGTACTCAACATCCCTTTATGTGGAAGCTCAAAGAACAGTCTTAAGGAAGGAAAGAAGCTCCCATAATCTCCCTTCATCTTCAGATGAGAGCCATACCCCAGATGAAAACAGAATTTGGTTGTAGTCTATTTAGGCTGTGGGTCACACCAGTGACATCCAGAGATGAAAGGTTTGCAATCCCGTTAGCAGCATTTTAGCCCTCATTGGCCCCCTGCTGTCCTTTCTTTATCTCTACTAATGTAATTAAGCACTTCCCTTCCTTCCTCCCTTTCAACCTCAGGAAGGAAGCTATTTTCAAGGCTTCTCACCAGCCCTCATTAAGTGGCTGGTTCGCCTGATGAGTCCAGATGGCCATGCTGCAGCAACCCTCCGAGCTGTCCACTAGAGGATGCAGGACCTGCCGCCTTTTTTTCCCCCTCATTTTTGCTCATTGTCCCATTGTCCCAGCATTCCCTGCAACTTAGCGCAGGTACAAGAGAACCTGAGTGCTAAGTAACCTCCAATGTCAGGATCTGGGGGAGGAATGAAGCCAAACTTGTTAAAAGTCTTGTCCTAAGAAACCACCAGTGACAGGAGCCCCCTTCCAAGGGGCAAAGAGCCCCGAGGAGCATTTAGAGAGGGATGTGGCAGGGGGAGGCCCAGAGCAGACATGGTTAATGTCATGGATGGAATTATGTCCCCCCAGAAATGTGTGTATCAATTTGGCTGGGCCATGATTCCCAGTATTGTATGATTGTGCACCATTTTGTAATCTGATGTGATTTCCTTACGTGTTATAAATTCAGTCACTATGATCTAATAAGATGGATTAGCAACAGTTATACTGATGAGGTGTACCAGATTGGATAGTGTCTTAAGCCAATCTCTTTTGAGATATAAAAGAGAGAAGCGAGCAGAGACACATGGGAACCTCATACCACCAAGAAAGCAGTGCTGGAAGCAGAATGTGTCCTTTGGACCTGAGGTTCCTACGCTGAGATGCTCCCAGACCAAGGGAAGATTGATGACATGGACCTACCTGCAGAGCCAACAGAGAAAGCATTCCCCTGAATTTGGACTTGTGGCCTACTGGACTGTGAGGAAATAAACTTCTCTTTGTGAAAGCCATCCACTTGTGGTATTTCTGTTGGAGCAGCACTAGATGACTACAACAGTTACCAAGGGGAACTGCCCCAGGGCCCTGCCTAAAGTGAAGCACCAATAGTGTGTGCTAGAAACAGTCAGGATCCAGGGCTCTGGGGAAAGGGGAACATTGGAAGAATGTCTTTAAGTGCTCTAACTTTTAAAACTAATTGGATATGATGACAAGTCCATGGAAAGGGTGGAAGAAGTAATCAAGGAAGAAAGTCTTAAAGAAGAAAGATTCCTAGTAGGTGGTAGAGACCAAGAAGATGGGGAAAAGGAGAACATGGCTGGGAGAGGAAGGAAGAGAACCCCTCTTTCTCCTGGTCTGGGTGCCTGGCTTTTCACACCAACTCAGCTTGGGCTCTGCTCTGCTCACCACCATATTTGGACATTATATGTTTTTCTTCACACTCTCCTTCCCTTCCCTCCCCATATATCCCAATTTGGCAACTCTAGAAATTTAACGGAGTATACTGAGTACTTTACTGAAACAAATTATAAAACGAACACAAAAGCAAGATATACTAATGGCTAAAACACATTGACTGCCTGCTGTACACATCATCTCTGGTAATAACAGCAGTTCTGCAAGATAAAAACTATTGTCCCAATTTACAGATGAGGGAATTGAGGCTTACAAAGGTGAAGTAACTTGCCCAAGATCACACAGCTAGTAAATGACAGAGCTAGGGTTTGACTGGATTCATGTTTCTCCAGAGCACATGCTTTCTCACAATACCATAAAATCTTTCTGATGGAGGTGATGGGGGTTTAAATTGGACAGAGATAATGTCATATCCACCTTTATAGGAGCCAATTAATACAGATTTAATATAGATTAAAGAGCCCCGATGGCACAATGGTTAAGCATTTGGCTACTAACTTGGCTGCTAACTACAAGGTCGGTGGTTCGAACCCATCTCCGGCTCCATGGGAGAAAGATGTGGCAGTCTGTGTCCATAAAGATTACAGCTTTGGAAACCCTATGGGGCAGTTCTCCTCTGTCACATAGGGTTGCTATGAGTCGGAATCGACTCGACGGCACACAACAACAACATAGACAGAATATGCAGAAGGCCTGATTCTGATCCTGTCTCCCCTGGCTTTGCTGATAATTTTTTTCCAAGAAGGGAGAACACCGGACTGACTTAAAGCCCTAAGTGGAGGTTAGAGTGCCATTGGCCAGAAGGTGGTAATGGGACGATAGTAAAACAGACACCAACATGGCAAGCAGCTCAGCAGTGAAATATGACCTCTATCAGATAACATGAGGAGTAGAAAGGCTACAGAGAGCAGAATCCAATCATTACAAAGAGGCCAGCTGCAGTCTGCAGAGGAACCAGGCAGTGGCGTGCTAGTAGATCTCTAACAATGGCCTCTGGGTTGTAGGGAGTGGCTAGTTTGCAGGATTTGCTGATTTCCATGATGTAAAATCTCCCACTGTGGCCAATTTCAAGCTACTGTTACTGAACCCGGGAAAGTAGGTCTTTGTCCAGGACACTCAGACTTGCCAATGATCAGGACACCTGTCTTTGAGAAAGAGAAAGTGACTTTATTGCAATGCCCACGCAGAACAAGGAGCCGGGAGGAAGTTCCTCAGATCCGACTCCCCGAGCTATGGGGAAGCAGGGCTTATATGTAATTTGGGCAGCAAGATGGCAGCCACACAGGTGTACTGGGGAGGGAAAATTCTAGAAGGAAGACACAGGGTGGCCAGGAAACAGGAGGTGACGTGGTTCTTGTCAGACCTCTTGCTTCAGAATGGGGACCACGTGATGATTTTCCTTCTGATAAGTTCCACCTGTTGCTGCATCCGCTGTGGCGGTCAATGAACAGTGACAGCTGGCCCTTCTGTGCATGCAGGTGGGCCAGATCTGGCTTGGGCTAGTTTAAGGACTAATGGAAATTTACTGGCATTCATAGGGTCAAGTTACACTACCAAAGTGATGTCAACTGACTCACAAAATTTCCAAAATTTGACAACAGTCTTTCAGCACTGGAACCAAGAGAGTGCTAAGGCAAGGACTTGGACCCTGGGCAGCAAAATAGGAACTGGCTGCAGAGACTCCGAGGTCTGGGGAGGAACATGCCCTTGTATTGGGGTACCATCTTAGAAAGAGCGCTCTTGGTTAAACACCCAGAGGAGGCCCTGCAAAGTCTCTCCTGGCAACCTTTACAGTGTTTTCCAACCCTCATAAGCAGGCAGCTCTATGTATCTGAACTGAATTCCTCCAGTTGCAAATCCTTGATCCATTCATTCATCTTACAAAGTGACACTTGCTGTGTTGTTGTTGTTAGGTGCCATCCAGTTGGTTCCGACTCATAGCCACCCCATGTACAACAGAACGAAACACTGCCAGGTCTTGAGCTATCCTTAGAATCGCTATGCTAGATCCATAGATTCTCAGTTCCCTCTCGACTGTACACACCATGAGGGAAGGAGTCATGTTCATATCCAGCACATAGCACAATGCCAGACACACAATAAGCATTTGTATACGTGTTGAGTAAAGGAATGGAATCAAGCTTAATGGAGGTGTGGGGGATTGAAAGACAGCATTATCTTCAGGGTACTAGGAAGACTTTATATTCCCACACTGTCGGATTCTCCTCTGTTTCTCAGTCGTTCTCTTATCTCATAAGTGGTTTGGGATTTTAAAGACATCACAGAAAGATTAAGGGGTACATTTATCAAGGTTAGAGGTCCTTAATTCATTTGTGAAACTGCTGCATTATTTTATATGTTAAGAAAGGTGAGCTTTTCTGTTTTTTTTTTTCTAATCAAAAAAAAAAAAAACAAAACAAAAATCTATCAATGCCAGCAGTGAAATGCCCAAGGGATGGAAAATCCCTGTGTTTAGCACTGCCTATGGGCCCAGCCCTTGAAAAACAGGGCAGGGGCCTGACCCATGAATGGTGCCTGCCCCTGCAGGGCATTTCTGAAAGGGAAGGCCGTTTCTCTGCAATCAAGTGGAAAGAAGCAGTTGTCTTTGAGTCCATTCCAACTCTAGCAACACCATGAGTGTCAGAGTAAAACTGTGCTCCATAGGATTTTCAATGGCTGGTTTTTCTAAGTAGATTGCCAGGCCTTTCTTCCAAGGCACTTCTGGGTGTGCTCCAACCTCCAATATTTTGGTTAACAGCCAAGCACATTAACTGTTTGTACCACCCAGAGACTCTGCAACCAAGTAGAGTTCCTTTAAAATTCACCAGATATGCAAAGACAGGGGACTTTGAAAGAAAGGGACTCCAATCTCATGAACAAAACCACATGGCTCATTCAGAGCCTTGGAGGCCACCTTTGTTGGAACACCTATTAGCCCAAGACAGTATAGGGATACAAAGGAGAGCCACATCCACATCTCTGAGCCCTAGAAAGTTGGGGGGCGGGGTGTGGTGCTGGCAGGGGCTATGGAAGGACCAGAGTGGAGGGTGAGGGAATCCAGGCCAGAGCTCCTCCCTATCTCCCACCCCAGACTCTAAGGGCTCCTTCTTGGGAAGGAATCTGTAGCTGGTGCCTAACAGATTAGGAAGTGTATTATCCAGTTTGTGACCTCAAAGAAACACATCATCTGAAGAGTCCCTGGGGAGGCTGAGTGTTAGATATAAAACATGAAACATTTTCAATTGTTACTTGTCTGTTCTTTGTCCTCCCCCCTACCCATTGATTTAAATTCAACCTACAGCACTTTATTTTATCCCCCACATCTCTATTACAGGATTAACGGTGTTATATTACTTTATACATCTACCTCTCCTCCTTTCTGCATGTTCTCAGTAGCAAGGACTGTGTACCTACACAGTTTCCAGTGTCTGAAACAATCCTGGGCATATAGCACACGTTTCGATATGTTTGCTTAGATAGTGAACCAATTAATTCATATGCTAATGACAGGGTTGGGTTAACTAGTAAGCATGGTAGCACCTGCTTGCATTGAGCAAGGTACACACAGGCTTAATTGTATTTACTTGCTAATCTGTAGTGAGCAATTTCACATGGGTTTTACCACATCAAAGGGGCGGGTGGGGGGACAGGTGAAATTGTGCACTGCAGATGGATGCAAGGCACAATTGGGCCCATGCTTACCTTGCTTATTGGGTAATCTGGTCCTCCTAACGGGTTAGGAAAGTTTCTGGGTGGTAAAAACAGTTTGCATTCAACTACTAACCTAAAGATTGGTGGTTTGAACCCACTCAGAGGTATCTCGGAAGAAAGGCCTGGCAATCTGCTTCCAAAAGAGCATAGCCATTGAAAATCCTATGGAACAGTTCCACTCTGACACACGTGGGGTTGCCATGAGTCGGAACTGAATGGGAATTGAATTTAATGGGTCAGGAAGAAGTGAAAGAAAGAGGTCAAGAAAGAATAGACGGGAAGGAAATGGAGATCAGGATAGATTTCTGGAAGAGCAAATAATTGACCTTAGAAAAGGGATCTAGGTGGACATCATTCCACATTGACAGAACAAAATAAAGAACAATCTCCAGGTGACCACAAGGCCCGGGTGATCAGAAGCTATGCTGCTTTCCTCCCAAATGAAGGAACAACCTGTTTAAGTTAGTCTGCAGCTTCTCAAGTTAAAAAAAAAAAAAAAAAGAAGATGTATCAGTGAAGAATCAAGCAAAGAACGAAGAGGAGGAAAAGGATTTTCAACACTACGTGCTGTGTCCTTTGACAGAAACATCAAAGGGTGACCTTTAAAGAAAAAGCTGGGCAAGAGCGGCTCGATGATTCTGGCTTGCAGGCCAGCGGGAGCACGATGCAGACCTGGTGATGAATGATGTAATATTCCCACGTTAAAGGAACAGTTCTACTGAGGCAACTGGCACATGGTGGGCATGCAGGAGTCATGCCCTTCCTCCCTCCCTCTCGTTTCCTGCCGTACTTATGGCCATCTGAGGTGGTGGCATCTCCTCCAGAGTTCTCAGGGAAGCTGGAGGGGATGGATCTACAGGTACTGTGGCTTCCCACAGTCTGCAGAGACCAAAGCAGGTTGTTCTCAGAGGTATTTTTTATCTTTAGGTGGTTGGTTATACTCTGTCCCTAGAATCAGATTTCTGCATCTGTTCAAAATTGTTTAGGTCCCAATCCTCAGCCTGTCTTCCCTTTACTTGACTGCACTTAATTAGGTGTTATATATGTACCCAAACTTCAGCGTGTATAGAAGCCATGTATTTTGAGCCCGTTAGCGAGGCTATCCCTATCATGGAACAATTCCTCAAGCTATGTTAGTTGAGTGATTTTTCATAAGATCATTTAAATTCCTTTTGCTTTACTTCTGTCCTCATCAAAGAAACCTTCTGATTATGATTTGGCTTCCCATGTAGTTTGACTGCAGGGAGAGAATGCACTAATCATGCAGCTTTTAGTACTCTGGTTTGACGACAATTTTCAGTTGGCTTCTGACATCTACCGCTGCCTCAGGCGCATCTCAGTTAACACAGATCTGTCCCTAGGGCCTGGTATCACCTGGTCAAGGACAGCCGCTTGTCCCTAGGCCTGCGAAGTGAAAACCAAGTCCAAGAGTGTAGGGATATCTGCAAGTTACTCTCAGAGGATGATACCTTAGATGACATCATTACCATGTCTAGCTACTGTTTTCTAAAACTCTTGTCTCTTCAACCAACTACTGTCAAAAACGTCTATCCTCTCAAATCACTTTGACCTCAGCAGCCACAGAAAAATGAGAGGAAACATGAACTCCATTCCCAATGTTTATGTTTTCCTTCTTGTTATTAATGTATTGACTTTTCTCCTCAGTCCCTACTCTCATTCTCTCACCCCCACTGGCAATGCTTCTGATGTGTTTACTGTATGTTTATGTTCTTGCAAATTATACCATTGTTGATTTGTAGCTTATATTTATGTAAATCAGGTTGGGTTACAGATATCGTTCAGGTTCTTACTTTCTGTGCTTAATACTATGTTTTGAAGCTCCATCTGCGTTATTATATGTACATCTAGTGTATAGCGTCTTTCTGCTGCAAAATGCTTCATGGTGTGTATGTGCCCTGTTTGGTTTATCCATTCCCCCGGGTTGGACACATGTTCCGTATGGACCTATGGGAGGGTTTCTTGGGATATATACCCAAGAGCAGATTTGCTGGGTCCCAGGTTGTGTGTACTCAAGCTGGCTGAGGATTGCCAGATTGCTCTCTAGAATGGCTGCACCAAACTACACTCCCACCTGCAGGGCGTTCACGTGCAGGGCATGAAGAGTTTCTATAGCCCACATGCCTGCTAACTCCAGCAGGTGTAAAGTAATGTCTCATCATTCTCTTTTGCACACTTCTGATTACTAATGAGTTTGAGCAGCTCGTCTTATGCTTATTGGACTTTTGAGTTTAGTCTTCTCTGTATTGCCTGTTCATATCCTTTGCCCATTATCCTGTTAGACATTCTACACTTTTGTTGTTGATTTACAAGAGCTTCCTGTATATTCTATGCATCAGTCCCTTGTCAATTTTAGACATTGCAAATATTTTCTCCCAAAGTTATCTGTAAATCTTATCCATTTTGTCCATAAATCTCCCATTTCTGATTTGAATTCAACTTTTTTTTAACGTATGTTTTGTGCTTTTGAAGTTTTATTTAAGAAGTCCTTCCCTAACCTAAGGTCACAAAGTTATTCTCGTACATTTTCTTCTATTAATCTTCTACTAATTTTTGCATTTAGTTATTTACTCTGTCCATAATCTACCTTTGTGTGTGATGTTCATTTAAGGGAATCAAGTTTACTTTTTTCCAGAGAGACATCTGCAACAAATGTGTAAGTCAGATAAATTCTTAAAATCCTCCAGTAGTCCCAGTACAGTCTTCTAAGCTATCTACCATTTCCCCCCATTGGTTTGTGGTGCCACGTGTATTGTGTATTAAATTCCCATAATAATGTGCATCATCAGAAAGCTTACTGATTGGATTCACGCATTGGGAGTAGTAAGGCTTTAGAAGATTTCATGACAATAGGAAGGACAAAGGTCCCAGAAACCCTTAGCACTTTCAGGGCAAGCTGCCATCTAAGGAAAAACTTGTGCAGACAGCAAAGCTCTCCTTGGCTCTTCCAGGGTGAGGCACGGAGGCTTCAGGTCTGGGAGTCTCAGCTTTCTGACTACAGAACTGAACTCAGTAGCAGCCAGTATTTGTTCATTGGCTACAGTGTACTTGAGACTTTCATAATTGCTTTTAGTTTATCTCCTCTTTACCCCATTAAGCTATGAGGTAGGTAGTATCATCTCAGTTTTACAGATAAGGAAACTGAGATGCAGAAAGGCTAAATAAATTTAAACCAGCCTGCCGGGCAGATAAAGGGTAGAGCTAAATTTCAACCTAGATAAGCATGCACTGAGCTCTACTACTGATGATCCTTCTACACTATTATTCTACTCTTCACGTTCATTTTATTCTTGCAGACAATGTTTACTGAGTTCTGACTACTTACTGCAAGGCATTGTGCTTGGTGCAAGAAGAATTCATCAGATAAGGATTCTGTCTTTAAGGAGCGTATAGTCTAG
Organism: Dugong dugon; assembly: GCA_030035585.1. NCBI lineage: Eukaryota > Metazoa > Chordata > Mammalia > Sirenia > Dugongidae > Dugong > Dugong dugon. The sequence goes on along the minus strand of CM057469.1, from coordinate 37,785,421 downwards.
TCTGGAAAATAAGATTCATCCACAAATAAGTACAATATAGGTTAGAAAAGAGGAAAGCGGTCTTAGAGGAAGATTGAGTTCTGCTCAGAATTGGGGAAAATGTTTTCTTCAGCCTTCACCTTTTTCCAAGAGGTACCCATCCCATTAGATTGCCATGTCCTGGACTATATGTTGTAGTCACAAGAATTGGGTTACACAAATACTTAGCTATAGTAACTATAGTTTCAGGGATTCCTTCTGTCATTTGACCTACAGCCTCAAGACCACTAGTGTTGACAATTTTCTATCATTTGCCAAAAGAAACATATGGGCCAGAAACTCAGAAACACTGGGGATACAGAGAGGAAAGGACAGGAAGACAAAGGACAGGTGGGTATTTTATCAATAGAACAAACTCTAGTAATTTTTCCTATTTGAAAGGAGTCACTGGTCTAATTCCCCAGAGGCAGACCCCATGACAAGGATTCATGTGAAAGTGGCTCAGGAGAACCTAGAAAGGGAGGTAGGGAAGCAGAACAGGGACAGGGAAGAAGTCACACAAGGGTGATATTTCAGCACAGCACAGCCTCAGCCTGATCCTGCAAAGGAGCTCTGGAGTGTACCGAGCATCTCAGAGTTTGTTCAGACTTGAAACAATGTTGCTGGGACTTTCATACTCTCAGTGATTAGGCCTGAGCTAAGGGCCAGAGGAGCATGGGGTGGTGGAATGCAAACTCACAGGCAGCTCCAGTGACACAAGGACTGTCTCAGAACAGAATTGAGAAGCAAAAGCACACAGAAGCTGGGGGCGGGGAGGTCTGGGTAGAGCATCCACAGTACCACTGCAAATGAGGTCTGCAACAAATGTATAAGTCAAGTTCAGGGATTCTGCCAGTTTATAGCCATTCCAAAGGAGCCCTGATGGAGCAATGGTTAAGTACCCGGCTACTAACCAAAAGATTGGCTGTTCGAACCCACTCAGCAGCTCCACAGGAAAGAGACCTAGCAATCTGCTTCCATAAAGATTACAGCCAAGAAAACCCCATAAGGCAGTTGTACTCTGTCACATGGGGTCACTATAAATCAGAATCGACTTGACGATACCCAACAGCAAGAATATAGCCATTCCAACAGATCCTAGGGGCTTCAGTTTATAGGTGAGAAAGCTCGGGCGCAGAGTGGTTAAAATATTTGCCCCAAATGATGTTAATCTGTGACAGAATTAGAATTTCTGACTCCTAAATTCAAGTGAGAAGCCCTGGTGGTGTAGTGTTTAGTGCTCAGCTCCACGGAAGAAAAACATGGCAATCTGCTTCCATAAAGATTACACTCCTGGAAACCCTATGGGGCAGTTCTACTCTGTCCTATAGGGTCGCTATGAGTCAGAATTGACTCGATGGCAATGTTTTTTTTTTAAATTCAAGCTCAGTTCTCTTTCAGCTACTTCTCACTGCCTCAGTTTCCTACCATGACCAGGCCCTTAGAGCTTGCCGGAACACCATGTCAGTAGGTCACATTTTGTATTTTATTTACATCATTCCCTGTCCAGAGTCTGGTTTCTTTTATGCCCAGCATCCGTCCTTCCAGGCGGCAGCCAGCCCACGGAGCCCTGCCTGGAGGCCCAGTAGAAAGCGGACTCATTCCCTTCAAAGAGGGTCTGGCAGTCATCTGGAAGACTTATCTGGGTAGTTAAGGAAACCCTGGCGCCTGAAGAAGGCCCTCAGAAGATGACAGGTCTGAATAGCCTGACAAATTTTTATTGCCCCCAAATCTCCAGTCCTGTAAGTCATGAAATAAATCTCATCCCACATCAAATAAATTATTGTGTGTTTAAGAACGGAAGTGTGGATGAAGTGGAGAGTGCTCAGTCTGCTTCTGCCTTTTCTTTCCCTCAGCTCAATATCGGAGATTTTTCAATACAGATTTCGGCCTAACCCTTGCTGGCACCAAATCTCTCCTGCCAATTCCCCTTGATAGCTGGACCAGCCAAACTGCAGAGAGCAATCAAGGGGTTAAGACTGCTTTTGAAGAATCCTGAGAACAACCAGGCAGGGAGGAAAGGAACTCTGAAAGCTGTCACGCTTGCTGGCAAGGCAGAAGAGATGACCAGCACTAACGATTTATCAGGAAAAGGAAAGAGGGGGGAAAAAAAAAAATCAATTGGCCAGAATAATCTTAAAAGAAAGAAGGGAGAAAATAATGCAAGTGATTAGGGCAATGGGGAAAGAAACTTTATGTATGAGATAGGAATCTCTTCTCTGATCCCTGGAGGCACAATCTGTGTTTCTTTCATCCTGACACTTAAGCAAATGGACAATTATAATTCATTCCGTTATCTATTTCCCTGACCACAAGGTCGTAATTATGAGGCCAAGAATCCTGTCTTTTTTGTTCATCCTTGATGTCAGCCAGGCCTAGCACAATGTCTAGCAGATAGTAGAAGCTTATTATGTATTTGTTAAATGGCTAAGTAAATGAATGAATGAGCTAGCATTTTTCAAGGGCCAGTACTGATCCAGGCACAGGGCTAGACACTTGACCTCCTTGAGACATATGAATCTCTCAACAGTGAGACAGATATTATCATAGGCCTTTTACAGATAAGAAAATTGAAATCCAGAGAGGTAAGGTAACTTTCCTGAGGCCAGATAGCTAATAAATGGAAGAGTTGGAATTCAAACCAAGTTCTGACTGCAAAGTGTACATTTTTTATTAGATTTACTGTTTATTTGTAGATAATTCTTTATGATGTGAGGTCTGGCTGCCCGATCTGAGAATGGACCATTATCCTCCCGCCTTGTGCCGCCCGCCATTTTGTCATTCCACCCTTTGCCTACACGGCCTCCATTTGGTACACTGGAAAAAGAAAAAAGATGAAATCTAAGCCAATCCATGAATTATACTTTATTAGCTCTTCTCTTGGGGTGTTTCGTTTGCATATGTTTTCTCCTGCCCTCTAGGCTGTAAGCTCCTTGGGGGCAAAAGCCACATTTTGTGGTTTTTAGGCCACTCCTCCCCCAGGCCCTACAGGTGTGATTCAGGTCATAGGCGGTTATGTCACCCTGGTTGGCGTCACAGCAGAGGATGACAGAATGAGGGTGCCAGGGACCCGGGGGGCTGTGGCACAGAAATGGGAAGTACACAGGCACTGCCTTGGAAAGCCCCACCAACAATAGAGTCAATCCATCAGTTGAGCACAAAACAGACGGGCTCTGGAAGGACAAATGGCACTTAAACAAAGGGAGAGGAAGGAGGAGGATGGCATAGACAGGTTCTCAAAAGATTGTGGAGCACAGCGGAGTCAGCCTGTCTGTCTCTGATTCTCTTTCCTTCTCTCTGGCAGCCAGATAGTATCATGCAAGAAAGTGTGTGTGTGTGTGTGTGTGTGTATGTTTCAATATGGCCCAGCCTTCCCACTGTAAGCTCAGATGAGCGTCCCCAGCCTGAGTCTCCCCAACTGTAAAAGGAGGGCTGAGGCCAGCCGCACTTCTCCAACCCTAAGCTCCTTGGAACCCCATGGATTTTGAGGCCTTTGATGTCACTGTTACTTCACAGGGCTTGTCAGCTGCTGGGAGAGGAGGGAGCTACTGTGAGAACAGAGAAGTGCTGAATGAAGCTTATTATTAGAACCGCACCAGAACGTTAGCCTGCTGAAGGGCCATCGGTCTTGGCCGGGCTGAAGGGATAGAGCGTGATTAATGCAGCTGGTTAGCGGGCTCAACCTGCCTCTGCCCATCTCCTCCTCTGGATGCTGTTTGAAGAATTCATTAGGAGAGGGCAGCAGGGAAGGGAGAGAGCTGCCACTGTCCTAAACCCCCCATCCCTGCCCTCCTCCAGTTTGGCTTCTTCAATCAAGAGGTTAATGTTCATCAGGGTTCGATAGGTCCTCTAGGTGGGAGCAAGAGACAATCAGCATTGGTGTACCCTTGCCAAAGCTCCACGGCAAGGTTAAAAGTGTTGAATTCTCTACCTGTCGTTCAAATATTATTATTGTTGTTGTTGTTGGTAGGTGCCGTTGAGTCGATTTCGACTCAAAGCGCCTTCATGTGACAGAGTAGAACTGCCCCATAGAGCTTCCAAGGCTGTAATCTTTATGAAGCAGATCGCCAGGTCTTTCTCCAGGAGAGTGGCTGTGGGTTTGAACCATCAATGTTTTGGTTAGCAGCTGAGCGCTTAACTACTGCGCCACCAAGGCTCCTTTTATTGTGGTTTTATATATATATATGATTTTACCACCTTAACCATTTTTAAATGTACAATTGTAACGTTGACGGCTTTCCCTGTGTTACGCAGCCATCACCACTATCCATTTTCTAAAGTTTTCCATCACCCCAAACAGAAACTCAGCAGCTTTTCTGCAATAGTTCCCCCTGCCCCTCCTCTCGCCTGCCCCAGGTTAACCACTAATAAACTCTTGTCTCCACGCGTCTGCCTAGTCTAGGTATTGCATGCAGGTGGGATCAGACAGTATTTGTCCTTTTGTGTCTGCTGAATTCTCTTTTAATCTATTCATTTGAAAACAAAATAATGAAAATAAAAGCGAGCTCCCTCCTCTGTGCTGACCCTGCTGGAATCGTTTCTCTGACAGACTCCCCTGAAGGCGTCTGCGGTGTCGCCACACAGACGTGGGCGAAGATGACTTCAATTCAGTGTGATGAAGGAGGACACAGGGTGCAGTGCGGTCCAGAGGAAGGGCCTGACACCGTCTCGTCCGGGCACCCGGGAGGGGGTGTTGGTCCCAGGGTTCCCCACATCTCACCCTCACGGGTGCTGTCTTAGTTCTCTAGTGCTGCTCTGACAGATATACCACAAGTGGGTGGCTTTAACAAACAAATTTAATTTCTCACAGTTTAGAAGGCTAGAAGTCTGAATTCAGGAGGCCAGCTCTAGGGGAAGGCTTTTTGTCTCTATCAGCTCTGGAGGAAGGTCTTTGTCTCTCTTCAGCTTCTGTTCCTTGGTTCCTTGGCGATCTTCACGTGATGTGGCATCTATCTTCCCCCATGTCTGCTTGCTCATCTGGGCCTCAGCTGCTTATCTGATATCTCAGAGGTGACTGGCTTAAGACACACCCTACGCTGATACAGCCTCATTAATATACCCAAGAAAACCGTATTCCCAAGTGGGATTACATCCACAAGTATAGGGGTTAGGATTTACAATACATATTTTGGGAGGACCCAATTCAATCCATAACAGGTGCTAAGCCCCAAGTGATCCATGCAGATAGCCAAGCAGCCAGGAGCCCTGATTTAACCACCGAGAAGTCAGGTACATGAGCAATGGCTATTACTTAACCATTAGAATCATTCTTTATCACCCCCGTGATTTTTAGTCTAAATTCATAGAAGTATCATTTTTAGCATTTCATAAAAATCATTCTCTTCCTGCCCCTGCTGGTGTCAATTTAATAATTGCTACAGTGACTGCTGGGAAGTGGGAGGAATTATCAACAACTCCCCCAACACTTGAAAAAAATTCTTTATTAATGATTCAGGCCATCTTTTCAAGTTTTTATAAATTCTTGCTGCCTCCTCCCCCCACCCCACCCCCATTATTTCCTTTGGGAGCAAGAGTGACCGGGCTGGAAGCAAACTCATTTTATTGATTGCTTGGGTTGGATAACTTGACACCAAATACCAAGGCAGGAGCCCAGTTACGCTGATGCTTTATGTAAGGGACGCAGGAAAGACTAGAGAAAAGGTCTCTGTCGCTGGAGCAAGAAGATTTATATTTTAGTGCCAGTTCTACAGCACATAGCTGGCTGATTGTGAGGAAATCACTTTTGTTACCTACAGCACTAAAACAGACAAACAACACGCATTTACTGACATCAACCTCAATTACTCTGTTATTTCTTGTCCCCACAGAACTAGTGCGCATAATTTTCACCATTTCTTTATTTCATTATTTGTGTATTTATTTATTCCTCCCTCATTCAAAGAAGAATTTGAGAAAGCTTACAGAGGAAAAAAGAAAAGAAAAGAAAAAAAAAAAAAACCAAAAAAATCTTGTTGTCATCCAGTCGACTCCAACTCATAGTGACCCAGTAGGATAGAGTAGAACTGCCCCCATAGGGTTTCCAAGGCTATAAAACTTCACGGAAGCAGACTGCCACATCTTTCTCCCAAGGAGCAGCTGGTGGGTTCAAACCTCCAACCTTTGGTCAGCATCGGAGCGATTAGCCACTGCGCCACCTGGACTCCTTGAAAAGGAAGAGGAGGCTAAATAAAAGCATATGACAGGGAAAATTAGTACCCTAACATACGTGCCATGAATTTCTTCCTTTTTATTAGAAATAAGCCACATACTGGTCTCAGAGCTTTCTAGCGGCCAAATGAAGTAATATAATCTGAAAGGAAAAAGTATTCCAGTAGTTCTGCCGGGGGTGGGGGGCAGGGGGGACTGATAATAATTTTCCTTGTTTTGAGAACTGACAGATTTATTTCTTGGATCCTAATAAAAGGACCCACCACCTGCCAGTTTGTTGTATTGTGGTGGATTGTGTGTTGCTATGACGCTGGAAGCTATGCCACCAGTATTTCAAATATCAGCAGAGTCACCCATAGTGAGTGGAGAGGTTTCAGCAGAGCTTCCAGACTAAGATAGACTAGGAAGAAAGGCCTGGCAATCAACTTCCAAAAGTTAGCCAATGAAAACCCTATGAATCACAACAGAATATTGTCCTATTGGTCATGAAGATGGCTCAGGACCAGGTAACATTTCGTTTATTTTGTTATACATAAGGTCACCATGAGTTGGAGTTGGCAGCAGCTAGCAAAAAAACTAAAAGGACACTGGGAGATGAAGAGTAGGAGTTCTCAAAACTTCACAAAAGTGAAGGTACCGGTAACTTCTTAAAGCTATTGTTGCTTGTATCATTCTTCAGTGCAAGATAAGGTCGATAGTGTCATCAAGGAATTCAGTGAAAGATGCCCTCCAGGTTGGAGATTAAAACAATACCTACAGGCGTGTATCTTTCTGCTTTAGGCTTGACCTTTGATAAACTTGACATTCTTTAGACCAGTTATTCTCAGAGTATGACCCTGAACCTGCAGCATCAGTATCATCTGGGAACTTGTTAGAAGTGCAGACTTTTGAGTCCTACCCAAGCCTAAAAAAAATCCGTTGCCAATGAGTTGATTCTGACTTATGACAACCCCATGTGTGCAGAGTAGAGCCGTGCTCCATAGGGTTTTCAGTGGCTGTGACCTTTCAGAAGCAGACTGCCAGGGCTTTCTTCAGAGGTGCTCTGGGTGAGTTCGAACCCCAATCTTTTTGTTAGTAGTTGAGTGCTTAACCATTTGCACCACCCAGGAACGCTCAGGCCTACTGAATCAGAAACTTGGAGAGCAGAGCCTGGGAATCTGTGTTTTAACTAGTCCTGATGTAATGTGAGAAAGGAATGAGTAGATTGCACGTCCTTCAGACAATTTGAAGGAACTCTAGTCCTTGCTTCTAATCCTTTGATAAGAGTTTGGCAGCAGGGAATTTGAGATTGTATTTCCTTGGTAAGAGCCTAGAGAGCAAATACCTATGTTATCAATTAAAAGCAAATCAGTAACTTTTCAAAACCACCTGAGAGGGAAGTCTGTTTGACATCCTCCCTCTTCTGTATGCTACATCTCCCCTGCAGGTCATCGGACCTGCCTGTTCTGCTTTGTGCTGAAGGGTGCCAGGGCAGGTCAGCACAAGGCCAAGTGCTTCCTCTGAAGATACCTGCACACAGAGTCTACATTTCTTCATGGCTTCTTTTAAACTGTTCATGTATGTTTTACATGTATATTTGTTCTTTATTCCCCATGGTCCCTTCCAGCTCTAAAATTCTGATTATTCCATTAGACAGGAATAGAATAAAAAAGAGCCCTAAAGCTGAACGAGACTATAGAGATAATGTAATACAACTTTCTCATTTTACAGATTGTCTTAGGCTGGGTTCTCTAGAGAAGCAAGACCAGTGAAGCGTCTGTATATATATATGAAGCATCTATATATGTACATATATACATAGAGAGAGAGAGATTTATATCAAGGAAATGGCTCACACGCTTGTAGAGGTTGGAAATTCGCAAGTCCTTGGGTCAGGCTGGAGGCTTCTCCTGACTCACATAGCTGTAGGGGCTGGTGAACCCAAGATGGGTCAGACAGTAGCCCTCTGGCTCACAGGCTGTGGAGGCGGACAAATCCCAAGATTAGCGGGTAAGCTGTTAGCTCAAGTCCCAAGAACTAGAGGTCAGATGAACAAGAGCCAGCTGCCGGGTCCAGACCAAGCAAAAGCCCAAGAGACTTGCCAGAAAGTCCGTCTATATTGGATGCAGGACACACCCCTGAGGAAAATCCCTTTCACCTGATTGGCTACTCACAGCAGATCCCATCATGGATGTGATCACACTATATCAGATCTCATCATGGAAGTGATTACGTCATTATACAACTGCCAAACTATATTATAACTGCCAAACCACTGAAAATCATGGCCCAGCCAATTTGACACACAACCTTAACCATCACACAGATCATAAGCAAGTTGAGGGCAGGAATAATTTCCCTTGGTGTATTATTTATCTCCCTATCTGGCACATAACAGGTTCTCGGTGACTCTTAGTTGAATATGTTCGTTGTGTATGTTGTGTTTCATAATTTTCATATGCCTCATAGCATTTTATCTCACAAACACTCTGTAAGTAGTATTATGCCCATTTTCAAACCAAGAGACTAAAGCTAGAGTGACTGAATCGTTACCAAAGACAGACATCTTTTACTATTACAGATTCAGCACTGGAACCCAGGCCTCTGAACCTAGAGTCCATTTACCCTTCCCTTCTGCCAAGGGGCATCTCCCAATAGTGCCTGGAACTGTGTGGTCTCACACTGGGCCTGCCGAATGTATAAACACGTATCAAACTGATTTGTTGTTGTTAGCTGCCATCGAATCGCCTGCACTCATGGCGACTCTGTGCACAACGGGATTGGACCATTGTTAGTTCCGTGTAAATAGTAGCCATAGTCAGCTACAGTCAGCTCAAGGGGACAAAAGTAAGGCCTTCAGCTTTGTCAGCGTCTCAAGACAGCCTCCCATAGCTGCACCACTGATTAAGGACCGTGGCTGTGACCTTACCAAAACCCATGTGATGCAGAGCAAAGTCAGGGTGTGAAGGGTTTTACCAGATTTTACCTGGGTGGCATAGCTACTGGACTATCAAAATCGCTAAACACAAACTGTGAAGATAAAGGCACTTCCATATCCTCGTGCTTCTACATCTGTAGATCTATTTCTGCACGTGGATAACCATGGATAGATACGTAGAAACTGCATGCCATTTCAAACGTAAGCAAGGTGATTTGATCTCAGCAAAATTAGTTACACAGATGCTGCATGAGGTAGCAGAAAGAGGCTGACAAAACATGCCAGATTAAAAAGATGCAAGAAATTGTTCTCATTCAAGACCGTAAGCACAGACTCGGGGCTTCCTTTGTTGCATGCTTTTAATCCAGTAACTGTGTTTGAGTTAAATGTCTTGCCTCTTTTTTTAGCCCAGGTTAGCATTTTCTGTGGCCTTCCAAAGGTCAGCAGGCTGCTGAGAGCTCATAGGGTGGCTTTGTAAATATTAGGAAAAGGCACTCCTTCCTCCAGGCAGGATTAGCCCCACGACGGGAGCCCTGGTGGCACAACAGTTAAGAGCTCGGCTGCTAACCGAAAGGTTGGCGGTTCGAACCTACCCAACGACTCTGCAGGAGAAAGACCTGGCACTCTGCTCCCGTAAAGATTACAGCCAAGAACATCCTATGAGGAAGTTCTACTCTGTCACACGGCGGTTGGACTCACCTCGACAGCACCTAACAAAAACAGGGAGTATGGCTTGGGGAGTGGAAGATAGGCTGGATTTCAGCTCCTATTCACCCTCTGCTGGGCACACTTGTGTAGGCCGTAACAACTCAACTGTACATGGTGCCCTGCTTTTATGTGCAAGTCCTGTGTGTACTACAGCTGTGAGCCCACCCACTTCTGGGGTGCAGCTCATGTACTGGCATAAATAGAAGCCTTTCATTCCGCTAAGCCTAATCACCTTTAAATCAAATAGATATTGGTAGCCAAGAATGAGGCACAAGACTACGTTTGCATAACTATTCCACATACTGCAGATCATTTCCTCCCACCCTCTTAGTTCACTAGGACAGCTCTCTAGGTAAGTCCAGACTGATACTAATAATACTAATAATACTATACTAATGCAGCCAAATCAACCAAGCAGTTGTTATTGTTCGATTCTGGCTCACGGCACCCCTACGCGTGTCAGAGTAGAACTGTGCTCTACAGGGTTTCGATGGCTGATTTTTTGGAAGCAGTTCACCAGGCCTTTCTTCCAAAGTGTCTCTGGTAGATTTGAACCACCAACCTTACAGTTAGCAGCCGAACGCAATCGTTCTATGCACCACCCAGGGACTCCCCTACCAGTAATAGCTAACAAATTTAAATGCTTACTCTAGGCCAGGCATTGTTCTAAATACTGCCTGTATTAACTCATTTACTCCTCATCTCACCTCTATAAGATAGTAGGATTATTCCCATTGTGCAGATGCAGGACTTCTCTGATACACAAAAGAAGTAACCAGCTCTCAGCAGTCTGCTCACCTTTGGGAAGGCCACAGAAAATGCTAACCTGGACCAAAAAAAGAAGTCGTAAAGCTAGGATTCTAACCCCAGAGCCAGGCTCCAGAGTCTGTGCTATTAGCCACTATGAGCATAGGTCAAGTGCTTAAAACATAAAGCAGGCCAGGATGGGAAGTGTTTTTTCAAGGGGAAGCCCTGCAAGGGACTGTACTATATCATACGGTTCATCCTCCACCTTGGTGGAGAACCAGCCCCAGCACGCACTCCTGGGACAAACTTTCCAGGCAGAGTGCCGCCATCCTGAGTTTTGCCAACCTCTTGCCATGAATCCAAATCCCTCTTGCTACGTGGAAAGTTTATCTTCTGGCTTCAAGGAGGACAGAAAAGGGTGGTGAAAACTGCATGTGGTGACAGGGAACCGTGCACTGGGGCTTGCAAAAAGCCTGCATCTCCCCTCCTCCGCGCCTCCCTCGCGCCTGCGATGAGCCACAGGCTCTCAACTTGGCCACCTCTGGGGGCACTTGCTCTCCCGCCACCGTTCCTGGCCGGCGGAGCCCTCCGTGCTCGCCCCCGCACAGGTGCGCCCGGCTCCATTACCTCTAATGGACCACACGCGCGCCGCCAAGAGCCAGCGGACACTTCATCAATCCCGCCGCCGGCCGCTTAGCGGCAGATGTGAATTACTCCCTCACTCTGCGGTGGCAATCGCAAGAACACAAGTCTTCACTTTTCCCGGTAATGCTCTAATGGCATGCTTCCGTTTCCATGGCGACACGAACAAAGCTTCCCGGAGGCCTCTAAGTACCTGGGGAGAAAGCAAAAGGGGCATGTTTACCTCTGTGGGTCACCGTGCGACCGGAGCCCGTGTTAGCGTGACTGTGATGGTCTAGGCTGCTGTTAATCATGTTAGTCAAACCCTCGAGAGCCGGAAAGGGAAGAGCGATGACCGGGCGGGGATCGAGTTGGCCAAGTTGAGAAAGACTCTTTAGGGCTGACCTACCCTCCCTCCTGATACCCTGTGCTCTTTTTTCTCCTCTTCTCTCCCTTCCATTCCCCCAGGCAAGTCAGTGATCCCTAGTCCTCTGACATCTCCTGAGGCTGTAGCACGCCCTTCAGGGCTCCTTCCCTGTAAAGCAGAGTGCTGGAGACAGGTCTGGAGACCACTGTTCCAGTCCTACCTCTCCACTTACCAGGTGTGTGTCCTTGGGGAAGACACTTAGCCCCTTTACAGCGGGAGCCACCTAGGAGTGCATTTGATTCAAGGGCACCTTTCATCTCTATCCAACAACAAAGACTGATGAGTGCCTGCCCCATACCAAAGGTCTGCCTGTTGCTAGGTAGAAACCCCAGATTTTGCTTGGTATGACTTGTCGCAGCCAGTAAAGGAGAGACCAGGTGGGAGAGTAGAAAGGCATCTTTATTTTGTTGTGCAAGGAATGGAGCAGTTGGAGCTGCGGCCGCCAAGATTGCTCAGTGAAGGCAAGGGGGAGGGTTACTTTTAAGGGGTTTACAAGTAGGAAGTTCACACAAGTTGCATCAGCAACATTCTTAATCATACTACACAGATGAAACGGGGTTTGCGTATAAGTTTATGCATCTTGTGTGAGCATGCCCTGCTCACCTAAAATGCATGGTATCATACTAGATCTTATATTTTTCTTGGTATCTTCTGCATACATTGTGCTCTGTGTTTAGTAGGCTCTCAAGAATTGTTTGCTGATAATAAAGATGAAGTCTAGAAGGAATGGCCAAGAATTCCCTAGTTCTTTGAGAAGTCCTTGAGAAGTTGGATTTAAAGACCCAGCAGGCCCAAAGTTCTCTTTAGTTTTTACTAATCCCCCTATCTGTTCTTTAGAGGGACACTTACAATGGAAATGAGAATTCTGAGCCTAAAGGAATATTACTGCAGACAAGTCAGTAGTTTCCATTCTTATTAAAATTCATTCTTCCCCCACTACCATCTATTTCCCTTTTGGGCCAGGACAATTGCTCTGGACGTCAATATGTCTATGCTAATTTACACAACTGGTTCAGCTAACTCCCTTCCCAGCCTACTCTTAAGACTTTTACCTCGGTATCCCAGACAAATAAGCCGCTTCCTCTACCTCAAATCATCACCAGGTGTAGGCATTTCACTAGCTCATTTGAAAATGGACCCCAGAGTCTCAAAAGGAAAGGAAAGCCTCTGAAAATTCAGCCCCTGGGTACAATTTGAACTTTAGCACAACCAAGCGCAGCTGGACTTCTTGAGACTGAACAGGCATTCATGCATTCAGCAGTATTCACTGAATGACCCTTTTATCATAGTATACAAAACCAGGGTCCAGATCAGAAGGCCCAGACATGGTTTCCCAATTGCTTGAGCTTCTGGAAGCCATGCAAGGCCATGTAGGGAACAGTCACTCCCGATGTCTACTTGGATGCTTCTCACGTAAGGCATATCCTAGGATTCCACAGACCAGTGTTCTATCTCCAGCCCTGTGGGGACTTGTGCTGGGATTACAAGCAGCTCATCTCACCCCTGCACCTGAAGGAATCTTGTACCTCAGGGATAATCTCTCTTGTCATTACCAGCCTCACAGGGTTGTCAAGAGGATTTAATAAGATAATGTTTGTAAGCTTTCTGAGCTCCTCAGAAGACTGAATGGTGCTATATATAAATGCAAAACATAATTATTATAGTGATCACAGAAACATTCATTCTAGTTAAAGACAAAAGGAGAGAAACCTTGATTCCATTTTAATCTCCTATTTCCAAGAGCTGATAACACTCTGAAATATGCGCCCCTTTTCCAACTGAAATTCTCCACCTTTATAATCAGCTCAGAGGTGAAATGTTTTGGGAAAATTTCAGAATTTTCTCTTTAGTCTTTTTTGAGAGGGAAGAACACTAAATAAGCACGCTTTGCCTGCTTAGAAAAGAGCTGTTTTGACCAAAATCATTCAAAAAGGCTGAGCTTTATGACTTCAAATTTAGCTGGTCTTTAGTCCCCACTGAGATAAATGGAGCAGTGTTAAATCTGAAAGGGGAAAATTGGTTTGGCAAGATTCTAACGTTTGAATCCGTTACTCAAGGGTTGCTGAACAGAGGCTGATTTTTCCGTGTAACGAAATTGTTTCTTTCTATAGAAATTATTCCAATGATTTTCCCACACTGGAAAATGAGGTATGCTATTTTGACAATAAACTCATCCTTCCAATTTAGAAAGATCATTGATTTCCAGAAGTCCCTCAAAGTCCTTCTTCTTGTATTGAATCTGTCACTGAGGAGCAGAAGAGACCACTGCAGAGCAGGTGTCTCAAACGGAAATGATTCTGGGGCCATGCAGGCAACAAAAGGGAGGCAAGTGGGCCAGGCATGGTGACAACTGAGCTGTCATGTTGGGGGGTGTTAGGAAGTGGTGGGGCCGTGGGGAGCTGGAGAGCCTGCCCGAAGGACCTGCCCCTCCTTTTTTCTAGCTTGCTCTTGCCACGGTGACACAGACCCAAGGTTTCTCCCACCTTTTCAAGAGAAGCCAGAAATCAATAATTCTACATACCATTTCCCAATTTTTTTTTTTTTAAGTAGGATAATTTTGCAACTTTATTGCTTTTTTTTCTTTTTATTGTACTTCAGGTGAAGGCTTACAGAACAAATAGTTTCTCATGAAAACAGTAGTACACATACTGTTTCATGACATTGGTTAACAACCCCACAGCATGTCACCCTTTTTTTTTCTTTTTAACGTTGTATAGCCAAGCCAAATATCTGGCCCATGGGATGTTGTTTTCAACCTTGGATCTAAACTAATGTGAATTTTCCAGTGAAATTATAGTGGAGGAGGAAAAGAACAGGATTTCTCCCTGTAAAACCCATAGAGTCTTACAATAATAGAAAAATCATAGAATTCTGACAGTGCCTTCTTCTCCTGCTTGGTATTCCACTACCTCCACCTCCCTTTCTCTCTATGCCTCAGCCTCCTCGTTTATAAAGCTGGTATAATAAGAGCACCTTGGTCATAAGGATGTTGTGAGTGAATGTATATAAAGTGCTTACAACACTGGAGTGTGATGAGCTTTCAGTATGTCTTATCTGTTATTCTTGTTGGTTCTCATTTTAACTCACTAGACTATAGCCTGGAGCCCTGGTGGTGCAGTGGTTAAGAGCTTGGCTGCTAACCAAAAGGCGGCAGTTCGAATCCACCAGCCACTCCTTGGACCCTACAGGGCAGTTCTGCCCTGTCCTATAGGGCTGCTATGGGTCGGAATTGACTCAACAGCAATGGGTTTATTTGGGTTTTTTTTAGATGATAGCCTAGGTCTATGGAAAAGGACATCATGTTTCACAAATTAGAGGGCCAATGAAACTGAGGGAAACCTCAGTAAGATGAGTGAACACAACAAGTCACAACAATGGACTCAAACGTACCAATGATTACAAAGATGGCAAAGGACCGGGCAAAGTTTTGTTCTGTTTACGTAGGGTTGCTGACTTGATGGCATCTCGCGACAACAACACCATAGCCTAGGAATCAAGTCCACTGCCCTTTCTATCTTATAGCACTGTCTCATTGCTTAATCCATTTCAGTCCAACAATTTTGGGGGTCTACTATAGTCTTGGAGCCCTGGTGGCATAGTGGTTCAGAGCTTGGCTGCTGACCAAAATGTCAGCAGTTTAAATCCACCAGGCACTCCTGAGAAACCCTATGGGGCAGCTCTACTCTGTACTATAGGGTGGCTATGAGATGGAATTGACTCAACGGCAACGGGTTTGGTTTTTGGTTTACTATATTCTTAAAACAAAGAAGATGAGACAGCCATTGAAAGCCAGCCCTCCTGAGACTTGAGGGATGGGAAAGATTTGCAAAGCCCCCTGAACCAGTGCAAAGATATCCTGATTTTACTCTGCCAGTCAGCTTCTAAAAGGAACCTGAGAAGTTCAGCTTGTCCATTCATCCTCTCCTAGAAGGTAATCTTCAGTGTTAAACTCTAGCAGCGGGGGTTGCATGAGAAGAAAGTTCTGAAATGGGGCTTAATCTGGGTTTCAGTTTAGATAATGTATATGACTTGGCGTGTATTTGCTTCTCATCTTACTTGTAAACTGAAGGAGCTGGCCTGGATAACTTCCAAGTCTCTTCCACTTTTAATTGTCTATACGTCTGTGCATTTTCTTTGTATCTTCTTCTACCTGGCTCATTCCCTACCAGTACCAGGCATCACCAAATATCTATTGCAAATAATGATTCCTATCCTCAAAGAGCTTATATCTCACTTGGGAGAATGGTATTATGTACCTGAAACAGATGACAATAGGTGGTTAAATACAAGAACAAGAAATCAAAGAAGTGCTTTAGGAAATAGAGAGGCGTGGACTAGACCCACGGTGATAAGGGAAAAACTGGATAATGGGTGGAATTATGACAGCCAGGAAAAAAAAGTGTGTGTGTGGAGGTGGGGGGTGTGAATTAATAGCAAGAGGAAAAGCTAAGAGAGGGAAGAGTACTTTAAAATTTCCAGGAAGCCCTTAGCTTTTTCTCTATATTGACTCATATATAGTTTCAGAGGTAGTTAATAAAAAAATGGTCAAAGAGTTGTGATTCCTTCTGGTCCCAGGATAACCTTTCCAATCTGTCCACCAGGAAGACAACTGGGAAATTATGTTATCTAGTTGGTACGCTCAACTTTTCTATTTCTGTAGAACATGTGCTGTGGGGTTCAAGGAACTAGGGGAAAACAAAATTCACACCAGGAACTAGAGGAAAATGACAAAATTCACACCAGGAAACAGAAATATTCTAAATGATGCTAAAGTAACAGGCATGGAAGATGTGTGAGAAAATACAGCCCCCTCTTATGTTGGGCCCTCCTAAGATCTACCATGCAGCTTTATGGGTGAGTAATTACTACAGAAATCGACTCTAATAAAAGAAATTCGGCACTGCTGTCAGCCCTGAGTTTTAGAGTCATCAATGTGAAATATTCTGCCGCTGCCTTATCTGTTGGGGAGGATACTTGGTGCCGTGGAGAGGATCTCATGGAACATTTCTTCTCTATCACAGAGAAAACAAATGATCCCAGGCCCTACTTGCCATGCAGAAGACACCCACATACTTCTCCTCTGCAGAGAGAAAAGAACAAAGGACAGAAGGCTTATGAGGACTTTGGGCTTGCTGCGGACAGAATCTGTGAGGGACAAGCTCTTTTGAAATGTGACTTTATGCATTTCAGATCAATCAGTAAAAGAAACTCATGATGATAAGGAAGGTGAGAACCCATCAAACAATGTTAGTTCCTGCAACTTTTAACTCCTAAAACTTGGGCTGACAGCAGTGCTCGATTTCTTTTATTAGACTCTGTTTTGACAGGAAATATTTGCTCATAAAGCCACGTGGTTGATCCCAGAAGAAAGTGTGAGCTGTTTCTGGGGCTCTGGCTTGGGCTGGGTCAGATTGGTGTGTCTACACACCCTCTTACTTTTCTATTTCTCCATTAACTGACTCAGCATGAAGCTTGGTTGACAAGGACAGTGTGAACAGTGTGAAGGGCTAGGTCGGACCGTGGAGTCTTTAAACCAGTTGTTGACAAGTTGACTCCTACTCTTGGAGACCCCACGCATGTCTGAGTAGAACTGCGCTCCATAGTGTTTCCAATGGCTGATTTCTCAGAAGTATATTGCCAGGACTCTCTTCTGAAGCACTTCTAGGTAGACTCAAACTGCCACCCTTTTGGTTAGCAACTGAGCATGTTAACCATTTGCACTACCCAGAGACTCCATAGTGTCTTTCCAAAACCCAAACTAAACCCATTGCCATCAAGTCGATTCTGACTCATGGCAACCCTGTAAGACAGAGTAGAACTGCCCCGTAGGGTTTCCAAGGAGCAGTTGGTGGATTCAAACTGCTGACCTTTCAATTAGTAGCTGATCTCTTACCCACTGCACCACCAGGGCCCGATAGTATCTTTAGCTCTCCCTTAAATAACCTCTACCAGCGGCCTCCACTCAACCATCCCAAATAAAACACTAAGTAAACGTGGAATGCTTTCTTGGCAAGTACAAGATGAGTCTGATAGACCTGCTGCCTTCCAACCAGATTGCCACCCCTAATCCCTTCCTATAGAGAGATGCTGTCACTGTTGATACTCTTTATAAGAGATTCAACAGGCAGTGTTAAAAGAGAACCCCCAGTCAGAGAGGCTCAATGGATAATTCTTCCCTTCCTTGTAACCAAGGGCAACATACACTATAGGTAGAGCCCCACTAAACATCAGCTGTACACTGTAATCAGAAGCTCCCAGAAGAAGAAATACTTGCCCTTGAAGAAGTGCTTGGTTGGCTATTAATGAGGATCAGGCAGGAGAGGAAGAGAATGTAGAGTTTTTTAAATCACCACCCAGGCTGAAACTAATACAGGAAAAAAAAAAAAAGTCAAATTTTAGAGACCAAGCATTGAGGGAAAGAGGGACTAGACCCTGAGCTGTGACCTTCGGGGAGTCATTTGACCTCAATGAACTTCAATTTCCACATCCGTAACGTGCATAATACTCTCCACTGAATAGTGGTTAACAGCAAAGTGAAATAGTGATGTAAAGGGCTGACGTGAGTTACCCTCAGGAAAACACTGCCCAGCGGAATGATGGGGAGAGAGAGTGACCACCCCTCACAGCACATGAGAAGGAAGAGTAAGCAAGTCAACAGCTCCTTCAGTCAGGAGTCCCTCAGTCAGGCTCCCACAGGGGCGCAGGTTACCTACCAAAAAAAACCCCATTGCCATCGAGTTGTTTCCGACTCATCATGACCCTATAGGACAGAGGAGAACTTCCCCACAGGGTTTCCAAAGCTGCAATCTTTACGGAAGCAGATTGCCACATCTTTCTCCTGTGGAGCGGCTGATGGGTTCGAACTGCCAACCTTTCAGGTATCAGCTGAGCTCTTAACTGCTGCACCACCAGGGCTCCTGGGTTATCTACAGGGAAATCAAAGTAAGTGTCACCCAAAGGGGGCACCATTGGTAATTACGCTGGGACAATAGACACAGAACAGCACCACCCCAGGCAAGCTGAGATATGTGGCCTCCTTATTTATCACTGTGAGCTGGTGAAGGAGCCCTGGTGGCGCAGTGCTTAAAGCAATTGACTGCTAACTGAAAGGTCGGTGGTTCGAAACCACCAGTCACTCCGCGGGAGAAAGATGTGGCAGTCTGCTTCCACAGAGATTTACAGCCTTGGAAACTCTATGGGATCTCTATGAGTCAAAATTGACTCGACGGCAGAGGGGTTGAGTGAGCCAGTGAAGGGAACTACTGGCCGCCTTCAGTTGGGGAGGTGCCCTGAGTCCTGCTGGACAGTCCCAGTGAAGGGGGCTTGCAGTAGGGGGATTGCTGGAACAGACACGGGCCAAGAGCATCTCTGCAGGCTGAGAGGAAGGCTTTAACTGTTGGGAAGAAGTGCCTTGTCCAAGCCCTGCTATCCCCCCCAAAAAACCAATTGCCATCGAAGCGATCCTATGTGTGTTGGAGTAGAACAGTGTTCCATAGGGTTTTCAGTGGCTGGTTTTATGGAAGTAGATCCCCAGGCCTTTCTTCCAAGGTGTCTCTGTGTGGACTTGAACCTCCTACCTTTCAGTTAGCAGCTGAGTGCATTAACTGTTTGCACCACCCACGGACTCCCATTCAACCCAGAGGAAGGCATATTAGAGGGACCAGAGGCTCTAACTAGCTTCAACCTTGTTCCTGAGCTCACAGACCTAGCAGAAGCTAGAAAAGCCCCAAGCAGACAGACTCTTCTCTCATTTTATTGCTCGTTTCTCTTTTCCCTGGAGAAAACCCAGGAGGCAGAGGCCTTGTACATCTGAGTTTTTTCTCTCAGCCAAAGCTTGGGGCTTATACTGGACACTGCACTGTCCTACGCACTGAGGAACATGAGGGGATGTATAAGTAAAAAGCCTCTGCCTTCGAGTTGCAGACAACTGGGGGTGGAGATGGGTTTGGGGTTGAGGGGACCTCCAGCCACAAAATGCCTAGAGAATCTTAAGCATCTCTAAAAACCCATTGCTGTCAAGTCAATTCTTACAGTGACCCTACAGGACAGAGCAGAACTACTCCATAGCGTTTTCAAGGAGTGGTTGGTGGATTCCCACTGCCAACATTTTGGTTAGCAGCCGAGCTCTTAGGCTCCGAAGCATACAGTATGTTCATGTGCTACACCAGCTGGCATGTGCTTAAGGGCTATCAGAGGGAGTCCTCAGTGAGTATGAAGGAGCTGTTGAAGCACCCTGGAGAAGGCAGAATTGCACAGAACCCTGACATGTGGGAGAGTCCTGGGAGGTGAAGAAGGCAGGAGGAGGGGGCATCCAGGCAGAGGGAGAAGGGAGAGCCAAGGCCAGGGCCGGCCACAGCTCTGGCATGCTTGTACACAAGCCAGCAAGGAGACCAAGGTGTGCTTCCCTCTTCCCTTACTCAGCATCTGCCTTGTTTATCAAACACATCTCCCCTCTGTATACTCTAATGAGTAGAGAAAAAAAGAACAAACACAAGAAAAGGATTTCCCTCTGTAGTTCTCCTTTTGCCATACTGCTTTATTTTCTAATTTTGTTTTTGCTTAAAAAAGAAAGGTCTTCTTGCAGTCTTCTTTTAGTAGACTGCATTGACTTCTGGCCTTGAGGTTTTATGCCACTCCCTAGCATGGGCGGTCGGAGGCAGATTGTGTGTTCCCTTTGTCTTCTCTGGGCTGGACTCCGCTGGGCTGGCCAGGCAGGGGCCAGCATACTAGTCACTGGCCCTGCTTTGTCTCCAAGGAGACT
Organism: Dugong dugon; assembly: GCA_030035585.1. Lineage (NCBI taxonomy): Eukaryota > Metazoa > Chordata > Mammalia > Sirenia > Dugongidae > Dugong > Dugong dugon. The sequence goes on along the minus strand of CM057469.1, from coordinate 37,765,054 downwards.
ATGTGGTTCTGGACCTGAGTTTCTCAATCTGAAAAAGAGAAGAGTTTAAACTTAGATGAGCTTTAATATCCCTCCTGGTACTAAGAATCAGTGACTCCACAACACAATTTATTCATTGATTCATTCATTCATTTGTCATTCAACAAATATTTGCTGAGCACCTACAGTGTGACAAGGCTTTGGAGAAGTTCTTAGACCAAGTCATAGTTCTTTCACACACTCTGGAAAAGACAGCAGGTCAAAGACACAGCTGCAGCTGTGGAAAGGAAAGCTACTCCAGGGAGCAAAGTAAAGAGGCAGAAGCCTAAGCATCAGCAGCCAGGGGTCAATGCACAGCCTGAGAGTGACCAGAGCATGGCAACGAGGACTTCGTGGGCAGCAGTCTGTAGCAGAGAAGTCTGTGGGAAGGTAGCAGGGCCCAGCAGGGCTCAGGGGCAGGGTTCTAAGCCACGGACGTAGGAGAACTAGATGTGAACTTCAACTACTGAGAAGGTGGAAGGACAGACTTCAGATGCTAGAAATAATGTGGGAATCCAGTTACCATTACTGGGGTGAATGTGGGGCAGTGGCTGGGCTCCAGGAAGTTGGCAGAGGCCCGGCAATTGGATGTAAAACAGAGAAGGGCAGCTCTGAGGAAACGGACCACTTGCTGCCGTACCCGAGACTGTTGGATGAAAAAACCAAAACCAAACCCGTTGACGTCGAGTCCGACTCATAGTGACCCTATAGGACAGAGTGGACCTGCCCCATAGGGTTTCCAAGGAGCAGTTGGTGGATTCGAACTGCCAACATTTTGGTTAGCAGTCAAGCTCTTAACCACTGCACCACCAGGGATCTGACTGTTGGATTAGAGTGGTTTAAATCCCTCTTAACTCATATGGAAGGAGCCCTGGTGGCCCAGCAGTCAAACACTTGGCTGCTAACCAAAGATTGATGGTTCAAACCCACCAGCGACTCTGTAGGAGAAAGACCTGGTGATTTGCTCCCGTAAAGATTACAGCCTAGAAAACCCTATGGGGCGGTTCTACTCTGTCAGACGGGGTTGCCAGGGGTCAAAAATCAACTCCCCGGCACCTAACAACAGCAACAACTCCGTTAGACAGAGTCTTAGACCCTGAGAGTGGGGCTAGGTCTGTACCTGGAGGATTGGTATCTCCATTGGGATGGAGGAGATGAAAACTGGGGGGTAGGTAGGGCCTAGGAGGACAGGTGTAATAGTAAATGTGATAACAATATGACAATAATAAACACATAAGCTAACCATTATTGAGTACTTATTATGTGCTGAAGGTCCCTGGGTGGCACGAGAGATTTGCGGTTGGCTGTTAACCTAAACGTTGGCAGCTCAAATCCACCTGGCCAACTTCTTCCTTAAAGATTATAGTGGAGAAAACCGTATGGAGCTGTTCTACTCTGTAACACATGGGGTCGCCATGAGTTGGAGTTAACTTGATGGACCGGGGTTTTATTTTAATTATGGGACGAGTATTTGCTACATGAATTATCTCTTTTAAGCCCAGTAACTCTATGAGATAGAAATTAGCCCCATTTTACAAGTGGAGGAACTGAGCCTTCCAGAGGTTGTATCATTTAACTGCCCTGTTACCAGTCAGGGTCACCTAAGGTATGCTGCAGTAACAAAAAACTCCCAAATTTCGGTAACTTGGAACAACAGAAATTTATTTCTCACTCATGTTGGAGGTAGGTCAGCAGGAGTCTCTGCTTGTCCTGGTCACTCAATTCTCAGGCTAAATCAAAATTGACACACGCTTCCTCAATTGCTATAGAAGAAGGGAAGGATGATGGGAATTTTGCCCTCGTTTTTTTTGTTTTGTTTTGTTTTTGTTTTTTTTTGCCCAACCTTCCACTTCCATGCTACTTCCCCTCATATTTCTTTGCCCAAAGCAAGTCACATGGCCACACCTAACCCCTAAGAGTCAGAGAAACACAGTTCTACCAAGTGCCTACTTAGAGAATGGTAATATTTGTCAACAGCCTATTACTACCTGCTCAGCTTCACAGAACTAATAGATGCGAAACCAGGTTTCAAACCCAAAGTGGATGACTCCAGAGCTTGTGCCCTATCCTCACACCATTATGGAAAAGGTTTTCAGGCAGCTGGGGCAGTCGCTTGCCCCTTCGTGCCCTACTCCCACGCCTCTTCTCAGAGCCTCTACCCTTCGCAGGCTGTGGGTTAGGAGACAGGAACCAAGTGATTGATGGTTCCCAGCAATAGCTGGGGAGAGATTATCTAACAGCATGCGCTGAAGGAGCCATCGCTGGGAGCCTGCTCATAATAGCAATTGAAGCACTACTTCCTGCAGGGCTTGGAGTGCCAGGGTCTCGAGGGTTTATTAATCCCACAGCAGTCCTGGGAGAGGTTCATTGCTGCCATTACTTATACCTTTTGCTGTGCTCATCCAGCAAGGAGAGTCAGCTGGGATTATGTTCCAGGGACACAGAGCCCTGGCTGCCATCCAAGCTGGGCCTGCGGAGGACTCTTCCTTCTCCACTAGCTCCGAGGCCACATTCGTAAAAGGAGTGAGCGGAGTCTGTTTAGTTACAGTGATGCAGACACAGGCATCAGTGAGGCGATGGCCAGGGCGATGTGGCATCCTGGGGCCTTGCTAACAAACGTAATGTTATGCTTAAGGTCTCACTCCTCTGTGATCTCACCACCCTCCCCTCCTCCCACCCAGTCCAGAGCCACTGACTGCTCTGCACCTCTCTCTGAACCCTTGCTCTCTTGCAGTCTTTTCCTCGCACACCCTGTCAGTTAGCTGGTTTTCTTTCTTTTTCTGTACGGCATAGCTTGTCTGTTGTAACGAAAAGTGAGCTCCTTACAGCATTCTTGTTATTAGGTACCTTAGGTATAACAAAATGAAACGTTGCCCAGCCCTGCAGCATCCTCACAGTCAATCGTTGCTATGTTTGGGTCCGTTGTTGCAGCCACTGTGTCAATCCATCTCATTGAGGGTCTCCCTCTTTTCACTGACCCTCTATTTTACCAAGCATGGTGTCCTCCGCCAGCGATTGATGCTTCCTGATGATGTGTCCAAAGTAAGCAAGATGAAGTTTCACCATCCTTACTTCTAAAGAGCATTCTGGCTATGCTATACTTCCTCCAAGGCTGATTTATTCGTTCTTCCAGCAGCTCATGGTATATTCAGTACTCTTGGTCAACACCATGATTCAAAGGCATCAGCTCTTCTTCCATCTTCCTTTTTCGTTGTCTAGCTTTCACATGCATATGAGGCGACTGAAAATACCATGGCTTGGGTCAGGCAGGCACGCCTCAGAGCATAGGTTATGACTAACGCTTTGTGGGGCCACTCAGAACACTGAGCACACACAACACGCTCGATCAGTGTTTGCTGGCCCCTAGCTCCTGCCTATGTCTCCAAGCTCATCTTCTGCCATTACTTCCTTTGCTTTCACTTTGCATGCCTGACGGTTGGAGTAAATGGCTCATCCTGCCACGGCACTCCTCCTTGCCTTAGCACAGGCTTTTCTTCAGCCTGCAATGCCACCCTTTGCTTCTCAGTGCCAACCACCCATCTCAAGCAAAGCAGATCAACCATCCTTTATGCCAACATTGTCCCTTGCACATAGTTCTATTATACAAATAATTATTCTGCCATTTCTTGTTTACCTGTCTCTCTTCCAATAGATTGAGAATTCCATGAGGATAGAGATATGTGTCTTACTTATTTCTTGTATCCTTTCGCCTCTACCAAGACCTGAACAGGACCAGGACTAGGGTGAGGCAAGTGAGGCACTTGTCTGCGGCATAACATTTAAGGAGGTGCCAAAAAATTCAGTGATCAAGATGAGTAATATTTAATGTAATATTTTTAAGAAGAAAAATTAATGCAAATATTCATGATGACCAAAATACGAACATTTTAAATAAGGGCAGGGTCTTTAACAGTGCCATTCTGAGCCACACTGGATGGAGCCTGAGGCAAAAGGAAAAATCAGAAATACCGGTTCTGTCTTTATTTAAAATTTTGATACTTTATTTATTGGGGATTTTTTGTATTCATTTTGATTTTCAAAAATACTGCCTAGACGATACCAGGTAACAACAGACTGGTTCAAATCTAGGAAGATAAGGGTAAATTTCAAGGTAACCACCAAGAAAGTTAACAAACCTACTCATCAAAAAAAGAAGAAAAACATAAATTCTCATTAAAAACAAAAGCTACAAAAACAAAAGAAATGAAAAAAAAAAATCCACAAACAAAAGGAACTCAGCACAGGGGAGTAAGAGGAACAAAGAAAACATCAGCACCAAAAAAAAAAAAAAAAAGCACTACAAAATGCAATCCCACTGCTAGGAATATATCTTAGAGAAATAAGAGCCATCACATGAATAGACATATGCACACCCATATTCATTATAGCACTGTTCACAATAGCAAAAAGATGGAAACAACCTAGATGCCCATCAACAGATGAATGGATAAACAAACTATGGTACATACACACAATGGAGTTTTATGCAACGATAAAGAACAGTGATGAATCTGTGAAGCATCTCATAACATGGATGAAACTGGGGAACATTATGCTGAGTGAAATAAGTCAATCACAAAAGGACAAATATTGTATGAGACCTCTACTGTAAAAACTCATGTAAAAGTTTACACACAAAAAGAAACAATCTTTGTTGGTTACGAGGGATGGGAGGGGTTGGGGGGGAACTAAATCGACAATAGATAAGTGGTAACTTTGGTGAAGGGTAAGACAGTACACAATACTGGGGAAGCCAGCACAACTTGTACAAGGAAAGGTCATGGAAGCTCCATAGACCCTTCCAAACTCCCTGAGGGACTGAATTGCTGGGCAGGGAGGGCTGTGGGGACCATGGTCTCAGGGAACATCTAGCTCAATTGGTATAACAGTTTATAAAGACAATGTTCTACATTCTACCTTCATGAGTAGCATCTGGGGTCTTAAAAGCCTGTGAGCAGCCATTTAAGATACTCCACTGGTCTCACCCCTTCAGGAGCAAGGGAGAATGAACACAACAAGATACAAGGAAAAGATTACTCCAAAGGACTAATGGACCACAGCTACCACAGCCTCCACCAGACTGAGTCCAGTACAGCTACATGGTGCCCAGCTACCACCACTGACTGCTCTGACTGGGATCACAATAGAGAATCCTGGACAGAGCTGGAAAAGGATGTAGAACAAAATTCTAATTCACAAAAAAAAAAAAAAAAAAACACACACCAGATTTACTGGCCTGACAGACTGGAGAAAAACCCCCAGAGTATGGCTCCCGGACACCCTTTTAGCTTAGTGGTGAAGTCACTCCCGAAGTTCACCGTTCAGGTAGGGATTGGACAGCCTCATAAGACAAAATGGGACTAATGAGGCACAGCAGTCCAGGGACAAGGACTGGAAGGCAGGAGTAAACAGGAAAGGTGGTGATAGGGAACCCAAGGTTGAGAAGGGCAATGTTGACATGTCGTGGGGTTGTTAACCATTGTCATAGGGCAATGTGTGTACTGTTTAATGAGAAACTATTTGTTCTGCAAACCTTCATCTAAGATACCAAAAAAAAAAAAAATTATCTATGTGAGATCAAATTGATAACAGCAACTCAAGAGGTTTGATGGGAAGCCTAGGGGGCAGTGAGTTGAAGATAATGGTGACGGAATAATTTGGAAAAGGATAGTGAGAACAGCACCACAACTGAAGAATGTAACTGATGTCATTGAATTATACACGTAGAAACTTTGGAAATGGTATAACTTTGGCTATGTATATTTCCACCAAAAAAAAAGTCCTCCAAGGTCAAGAAGGAAGAGTGTTGACATGTCATGGGGTTGTTAACCAATGTCATAAAACAATATGTATACTGTTTAATGACAAACGATTTGCTCTGTAAACCTTCATCTAAAGTACAATAAAAAAAAATTAAAAAAAAAATACCGCCTAGAACACAATGTTGTTGTTGTTAAATGCTATCAAGTCGGTTCGACTCATAACGACCCTATGTACAACAGAATGGAACATTTCCCGGTCCTGTGCCATCCTTACATCATTGCTATGTTTGAGCCCATTGTTGCAGCTACTGTGTCAATCCATCTCATTGAGGGTCTTCCTGGTTTTTCCTGACCCTCTGCTTTACCCAGCATGATGTCCTTCTCCAGGAACTGGTCCCTCCTGATAACATGTCCAAAGTACATGAGACAAAGTCTTGCGATCTTTGCTTCTAAGGAGTGTTCTGGCTGTACTTCTTCCAGGATAGATTTATTCATTCTTCTGGCAGTCCATGGCACATTCAATATTCTTCACCAACACCACAATTCAGATGGCACCAATTCTTCTTCCGTCTTCCTAATTCATTGTCCAGTTTTCGTGTGCAGGTGAGACTATTGAAAATAGCTTGGGTCAGGCACACCTTAGTCCTCAAAGTGACATCTTTGCTTTTTAACACTTTAAAGAGGTCTTTCTGCAGCAGATTTGCCCATTGCAATATGTTGTTTGATTACTTGACTGCTGCTTCCATGGCAACTGATTGTGGAGTCGAGTAAAATGAAATCCTTAACCACAGCAACATTTTGATAGGTGCTCTGTAAATGAGCTAGTCAGTGAGTGAGTGAGTAAATGGTTGGAAAAACTTTGCAATTGTACCTCCAATTATTCAAAGCTTCAGTATTTACTTTTAAAATTTCCCATGTGTTCTTAGAATCTTCTTCTTCACCCTATTATCTGCCTTTTGGTGCAACTTCTCATACCCATTTCCCAATTTTATGGCCAAAGAAAGAAGAGAAAATTCATACCCGAACTAGTGAAATGATGCCAAACAGTTAAGTGTGCTTTGTCAAATTAGCTGGTCACTGGGCAAACATAAGGCCTTGGTCACTGGAACACTGAGCAAAAAGCTGTCAGATTCCATTCATCCCACCACCAGAACACAGAATGGGTCCCCTGGCAGTAGCGTCACTAGGGTTTGTGTCACTCACTGTGGTAACTCATGGTGCCACCAGCCCCCCGTAGGTGGGGCAGGCTGGTGAACCCCTCACCTGTAGGCTAAGTGGGCTGGCCCCACCCCTTCCAGCCCGCCCTCTGCAGCTCCCTGCAGCTCCTCCCCTCTCCCACTGGCCATGATGGAGACCCTTCTCTCCACCCAATGGCAGATGCCGTGGCCTAACCGCCTGCACCTTTATGGTGGGTGATGGGGTGGGGGGTGACGAGTTACCATACTAGGTGATGGGTGACATCAACCCTAGCGATGCCACTGCCTTGGCAGCCCCTCCCATGGTGGCCTGCTGCTGCTGCCAACCCTGGAGTCATTTGGTGACTGACAGTGCTAGAGGTGTAGTCTGTGCCCTCCCACCCCTCTAGTGATATCACTGCCCCCTGGGGAAAAGGCTGACATTTTGACTGAAATGAGTTCTTTGGGTTATCTATGCATTGTCATTGTCATAGCTAAATGTCCAAGAGCTGGCCATAGAGCCATGGCTGGAACCATTCTCATACCCAGTTAATGATGCTAGTGTGGGCTAGTGGGAAAGGAAGTGGGCCCAAGAATGAGGACTTGGGTTTGGACCAACTCTGGCCTCAGTAGCTGTGTGACCCTGATCAAATTACTTAGACATTCCGTGCTCCAGTTTACTCGTATATAAAAAGAGAGGGTTGGTCTACATAACTGTGGTTTTCAAATCATATACTATAGGATTCTAGGGCCATAAGCAGATCCCTTAGGGGCCACAGATGGCATCATGAGTGGGATGGAGATAACCACACACTTCATTCTATTTATCATATATTCAATTTCCATGTAGGACTTGTTTGACAAAAGGGAGGAGAAAGGAGGTTTCAGCACTTTAAAAAAAATCTCAGAAACCACTGGTCTAAACGATTTTGATAACCCCATCAGCCACACTATGTGATGAGTCTATGACCTTTTGGCTGCAGCTTTCAGGAATGGCGAGCTTGCTTCCGGTATGTCTGAAGGACATGTTCACTTAAGCCCATTGACTAGGAGGGCCCCAGCCTCTCGAGACACACAGAGAATGATGACTTGAATTTTTTCATCCATTCACTTTGTAAGCATCTTTGCCCAAAGAAATCACCCAGAACTTAATTGCACAGCTATCACCACAAACTATAAAATACAGGATTTTAGTGTGGAGAGAGGCCATTAACGTCTAGTCCAACTGTTTGTTTAATGTTTGAATCCCCTCCTCTTCATCCTCATCAACTGGTCACGTAATGTCTACTTGAATTCCTCCAGTGACTGTAAACTCACTCCCTCTAAAGTCAGCCCATATCTGACTTGAACCCCCGATTCAGAGAGCTCGACCACTCTAGACCACGCAGGACGAGTCCAATCCCTCTTTATACAACACTTCAAAGAACTGATCAGCTGCTCCCTGCTATCTCCAACTGGTCAGACCAATCACTCCCCATTCTTATCTCTTCTCTTTATGGCATAGGAGGTTTAACTCCCTTCACTGTGCTCATAGACCCACAGTTTTGTTTTTGGCCCTCTTGGTAGTACCTGAATGGAATGCAGTATTCTGCACAGGCTGATCAGCCCAGAGCAGAGTGGGCAGTTTTCTGTTTCTAGTCCAGTGCTTCTCACCCTTCTGCACACTAGAATCACCTGAGTAACTTTTAAAAAATATTTTTCCCTAGGTTCCACCCCTGAACAATTAAATCAAATTCTCGGGTTGGGGGTCCAGACTCTGATATTTAAAAAAATGCTCAAGTGGTTTTTTTTGGTGTGACCAGAATTAAGAGCCATTGCTTTTTACATTAGGTTCAGAAGTCTTTGATTCTTGCTTTGATTGATGAATAATGTATTGTAATGTGCTACACAGCTTGGTTGGGAAGGCCACTTTGGGGGAAGAAGAAAGGGCTGTTGTTTTCTCGTATCTGTTATGTGCCAAAGGAGCTTCGGTGGCACAGTGGTTAAGCGCTCAGCTGCTAAATGGAAGACCAGTGGTTTGAACCCATTAGCCGCTCCATGGGAGAAAGATCTGGCAGTTTGCTTCTGTAAAGATTTACAGCCTTGGAAACCCTACGCGGCAGTAGTACTCTGTCCTACAGGGTCGCGAGGAGTCGGAATCTACTTGATGGCAGTGGGTTTGTTTTCTGGGTTTTATTATGTGTCAAGTACTGAGCTAGACACTTACATTTAATCCTCATCTGTGAGCCAGGTGTTTTATTTTTCACCCTAATTTTACAAAAAAGAAATCTGAAGCTCAAAGGGATTAAACAATTTATTCAAGGTCTCTCAGCTAGACAAGAGAGAGAGTCGGGACTCAAACCTAGATCTGTCTGAGCCCAAAGCCTACCTCCTCTTTATTATTCCACTCAGCTTTCCTTAATTCAATTAATTTAACAAGTATTTATTGAGAGTCAGAACCTACCATATGCTAGACATGTCCTAGGCCAGCCACTGCTATGAGCTGGAATTTCTGTGGTGATCTGCACGCCGTGCTGGACCACAGAGTGTTTTCTTTTTTCATTCAATGATTTGTTTATGGGTACGTTTTCTTGAAGGAAAAATCATGTTGACGTAATGCAGGCTTTGTAGAGAAATAAGTCTTTGGTATTTGGTTGTGAAATAAATGTCAGACTAGAATGTTTGAGAAAATAAAGAGCTATATATGAAACCACTTCCCACAGAGCTGTAGAATACTGATGGGCTATTGCTGGTTTTTCATTATTTAAGGCACGTAAGGAAGGAACTGTCATACCCCAGCCTCTATTAGTCTCTAGGGCTGTGGTCGCCATGTCCGGAGTAACCACAGAGCCACTCCACGTTGTTTCAGCCACAGGGTTTATCCCATCTTTTAAAGACCTTCCCAATCATGAGTCTCACTGCCTGAGTGACATGACCAGAATACAGTAACTCTATCCCTCTCCTCAAGCAAAGCTTCTGGAACGTACTCCAAAAAGATGTTGGTCACTTGTTCACCTTAGATTAACCAAGCAGGGTCTTTTGTGAGGAACTGTTATAGGCCATTGTCATTCTTTCATCCAAGAATAAGTAAAGGGGTCCAGACAAGAGGAGGGGAGAGAAGAAACAAAGGGGCAATAGAGAACAGAGAAGTAAAAAGACAATTAAGGTGTATGTGGAGCAACAGCAACTCTAGATGGGATTCTTTTTGCCTAAGATGTCCTCATACCCAGCATCCATCTCTTCTTAGGCTGAAATCAACCTGTCGGATCACATCTTAGAAAACTTCTCTTCTTTGGGAGCTTCCCTGAATATCTGAGACAGGATTCACTATCTCTCCCATGTTCTTCTACAGTCCTGTACTCACCTCATCCTAGAACACACTATACTGTATTAAAATTGCCTCGTTGCTTATCAGTCTCCTCTTTTAGACCAAAGCTTCTTAATTATGTCTTCCAGGTGAGTTTTACAGGTGTGTCCAAGCTTTTGAACACCTCTGCACTTACATCATTCCTGGCTACTGGAAACCTAAGCAGCCTAGCCCTTTCATCCAGTATGTGGCAACTCTTCTTTATGTGTGCTGTGATATGGAAATAGTTAGAAAACACTCTTCTAGACTGCTTGATTAATGATGGGAAGGAAGGAAGGAAAGAAAGAAAGAAGAAGGAAGGAAGAGGTTGCCCAGGTGGAAACAGGCTCTCAGCAACTGTAGATACTCAAACAAAGACCATTTACCAGTGATGTTCTGTGAGCAGTTTCTGCCTAGATAGTATTGTTTTAGGTGCTGCTGAGTCAATTTCTACTCCTAGCACCCCCATGTGACAGTCAAACTGCCCCAGAGGCCTTCCTAGGCTGTAATCTTTACAGAAGAGCCCTGGTAGCACACTGGTTAAGCGCTTGGCTGCTAATCGAAAGGTTGGTGGTTCAAACTCACTAGCTGCTCCGAGGGAAAAAGATGTGGCAGTCTGCTTCCGTAAAGATTACAGCCTTGGAAACCCTGTGGGGCAGCTCTACTCTGTCCTTTAGGGTTGCGATGAGTCAGAATCAATTCAACGGCAATGAGTTTTTAGGTTTAATCTTTATAGAAGCAGATCTTCAGTTTTTTCTCTGCAAAGCCACTGGGTGAGGTGGAACCATCTATCTTTCAGTTAGCAGCCAAGCACTTAACTGTTCTGCTACCAGGGCTCCTTTTTGTCTAGATAACCAAAAGAAAAAAACCCAAACCCATTGCCATCTAGTCGATTCCGACTCATGGACAGAACGGTATAATACATGACATTAAAGGTCCTCCCTGTCTTTTGAGCCGGAAAGACCAGAGGTTTGGGAATCAGAAAGACACTACTTTCAATCTCAGCTCTGAGACTTATGATCTGCGGGACCTCATTCAGGTTATATGACCTCTCTATGGCTCAGATTGCTCATCCATAAAATGGGAATAATAATAGTTACATTTTTAGGGCTACTGTGAGAATTCATCAGACCATGCTTTTTCAAAACTCTTGTCACAAAGTAAATGCAACATTTATTCCTAAGATCTTTTAATTCTGTTTCAGAACCACTTCAGGAACCACTTTTGCTGCAGTGGCAGCTAACAAACTGAGTGCGTAAGTTTGAGTGGTTGAGTTCAAATCCTTGTTCTATATTCATGAGTTATATGATGTTAGGCCAATTCCCTAGCCCTCCCCCAGTCCCCATGCCTCTGATTTTTCGTCTGTAAAATGTGGATAACCACACCTACCTCCTGAGTTTGTGTTAAGAGGACTAAATGAGTTAACACAAGTAAAGCCCTCAAAATATGCCTGGCACTTTGTAAACCCTCAATTACCCAGCTCTGAGACTTTAAAGACCTTCCCGATCGTGAGGCTTGCTGCCTGAGTGACATGACCAGAATCCGTGAACTGAAAACATGTCTTGGTTGCTATTATCAATACTACCTAGCAGGAGGCAGCTAAAGGAAGCCAGCAAACTGATTACATGTGAAGACGCACCCCGGCTGAGGTCGCTACTGCGCACTTGTGGAGAAAATTTCAAAGCATCCGTAGTTGGAGCTGGGTACTGACAGTTGGGAGGGAGATGAAGGGAAGTTCATTTGCAGTTAATATATATTCAGCTGTGCTAATTAGTACAAGCCCCAAAGCCTAAAATAAATTAAGCTGGTGTTAAAAAAAAATGAGGCTGTAGGCTAGTAAGAACGTAGAGAACTTCTTTTTATTATTATTGTTCTTATCATTAGAAAAATGAAAACGTTGATACCAGCCAAAGTTGTCTGTGAACCAGAAGATCCTAGGCTCCTGTGCCTTGAGTCATAAAGGGGTTGGAGAATAAGGGTATTGTTGTTGTTGATGATGTTGTTAATGGCCATTGAGTCAGCTCCGACTCACGGCAACCTCATTCATGTACAACAGAATGAAACATTGCCCGGTCCTGCACCATTTTCTTGATTGTTGGTATGCTCAATTCCATGGTTGCAGCCATTGTGTATTTTGAGTGCCTTCCAATCTAGGGGGCTCATCTTCTAGCACTATATCAGACAATCTTCTGTTGTGATCCACAGGGTTTTCATTAGCTGATTTTCCCAAGTAGAATGCCAGGCCTTTTTTCCTAGTCTGTCTTAGTCTGGAGGCACTGCTGAAACCTGTCCACCATGAGTGACCCTGCTGATATTTGAAATACTGGTGGCACAGCTTCCAGCATCATAGCAACATGCAAGCCACCACAGTATGACGAACTGACAGATGGGTGGTGAGAAAGACGAGTGAGAATAAGATGGCAAGTATTTATTATTTTCTCTTTCAGTGTTTTTAGTATTTGCTATGAGGTAGGCATTTTTCATACATTATCCATTCAAACTTGGCAAGCCACCTTTCAAGGTTTGGATTATCATCCTGTTTTATACATGAGGTATCCGAGGTTCCGGGGATCAGGAAAGGTGCCCAGGCCACATAGCTGGCGTTTGGAGAAACCCTAGGACTTCCAGACCCAGGCTATATCCCCACACAACGTGGCCTCTGTGTATTGGCTCCTTTGGTGTGTCATGATGTTGCAGGTTGAGCTGGTACTTCCTTGAGCACTGGTCCATCTCACACTTCACTGCAGCACATATTTGTCTGAATTGGATTAATCAGTTCTGAGATCTTTGCATAAACTATCTTAGCCCCTGGAGATGTCCCTTCCTTTTTCTGGATCCAGGTCAGTGGCTTGACCCTCACTGAGGCAGCCCAGGCACAGCCAGAGACGAGAAGGGTGGGGTAGATGAAGAGAAGGACCGCTCGTCTCTGAGCCGTTCTCACCCTTGCTTTCTTCCACTGAGGTACGTTGGTTTTTCCTGTTCATTGAGCATTAGCCTCGATCTCTGCTGCACCTTCTTAGTCGACCATAGTCCCACTATGGCCTCCATCGGCTGGACCATGCAGTCTCCCTGGTCTCTCCTCTTCTGACCCACGAGGTTCATTGGATCTGCTGACCCACTCCCAGTCACTTTCTCACCCTCTGAGGGGTGCTCTAGACACCAGAATGTTGGCAGGGGTGGTAATTTTTGTACGATCTTAGCATCAGGGGAGGAGTTTCTGGTCCAAGGTTTCTTCTTTGCTCATGCCTGCTGCTGAGTGTCATGCTATTCTTGTGGCACGCTTGGCCATTGCTCTGGGCTAGCACAGTTCGCTCCCCCTGCTGTATGGACTCCTACCTCAGCTCTGGCAGGCGCTATGACTGTTTGAGGGTCCAACAGCTGCTGAGCCCCTGCCTGCCTAGGCCCTCCAGCCCCCAGCTGCTCTGGTAGGCCTCCTGGCTCTCAACCTGTAGCCCCTTTCTGGGTTATACTCAGGCATAACCCATCTCCTCCATGCCCTTCAGGAGTCAACAGAGCCTCGGTGGGCAGCGGTAGTGAAGGAGTTATTTCCTCAGGCCCTCTCTCTGCTCACATGTATCCTGCCATCCCCTCTATCTACCACACTCACCCCCGTAATGGTGTGAGCCCCTGGGTCTGGTGGTCCAGGCAGGACGCATGGTCAAGGCCCCTCTACTCTCTGCATGGAGTTCTCCACCACCCCCTCCCAGATTTTCAACCTCAAGGTGGGGCATGGAGAATGGCCCACAGTTCCACTGAAATTTTTTGGCACTTCCGTCTTCTTCAGGCTTCTTCCCCAAACCCAGTAAAGGTTCTTTTCTCCTCTGTCTGATGGGAAACCTGTCATTACAGCCTTAGGCATTTCCTGCCTTCTGTGGTATAAGCTCTACCTCTGAGAGATCGTCAGCCTTTTCTCTTGATAGTGAAAGCTAAGTTTTTTTATTAAAACAACAATAATGGAATAATAACTATAGTAAGTCCCTCGTGTTGCCATAGCAAGCCTTAGCTTTTAAGAACTCAAAGTCAAGAGGCTGAGTCTGGATTCTGCAGAGGTTCTTTGGTGTCCTGGGGCACTTACTCTCAACCTCGTACTCTCATTTTAAAGCGTTGTAGGGAAAAAGAAATTACCCATAAAGGAAAATCCACGAGATAATATTTCAGAATATTGTCCAGCTTTTGTTTTAAGACTTTGCAGACAGGAAGAGAATCTTTTTCCTAGTCCCACCCAGAATTTGAGAGTTTAGTTGGTTGAAGCTTTTAATGAGTCTTAGATTCTGGCTCCTAGGAGCCAACTGATTTTGCTCTAGTTCAGGACAAGAGATAATATCTCTAATTCTGACACCCTATGTCCCAAATATGGGCTGTCAGTCACCAAAAGGTAGATATGGATGGATTAGCCCAAGCTTGCCCACTACTAGAACATGATGGAAAATAGTGGGTTGTTACTGAGTTACTAGCCTCATCATCCATTATTAATGGGGGTCATGCCACTTTATGAGGGCAGTGATGGTTCAGCGGTAGAATTCTTGCCTTATATGAGGGAGACCCAGGTTTGATTCCTGGCCAATGCACCTCCAGCGCAACCACCACCTGTCTGTTAGTGGAGGCTTATGTTCTGGACTAAGACAGACTAGGAAGAACGGCCTGGCAAGCTACAAAAAAATAAGACAATGGAAACCCTATGGATCACAATGATCTGATCCTATTGTGCCATGAGTTGGGAGTCAACTCAACAGCAGCAAATAACAACAAGATGTCACTTTATGCCTGCCACCAACACAATAAACCTGATTATCTCATGCAATCGCTGTCATTTTACAAATGGAAACCTAGAGAGGTGAGATAAACTGCTCAAAAGACTCCAGAGGTGCATTACTGGAAAACCAAGGCAAGGAGCCCTGGGCACGGATGACCTGCAACAAGATCAGAGCCCCCACCACATTTCCTAGCCACTCCATGCTGCCAAAAGGATTCCTTACTATTTTCTATCTAAGAATTCTTTTTCAACCCAGTTTGGAGATGGAGATGGACAAGTGCAAATGCTTGACCCCAAGAAGCCCAATCCATCTGCTCATGGCTGCTGAAGATAGAATTTCTGATGAGCTGGGACCTTCGTTTCTTTGCCAAGAGATTTCAGCCCCTCTGCCAAGGAAGTATCAGTTATCTGCTCAGATGAAACCCCTGTCGGGAGGCATGGAGCTGGCACTGGAAGCTGCTCTTGATACATTCACGACACATCATCAGATGGTCCCTGCTCTGGAAGAAAAGGCGCTGGGCAGACCTGGACAGATGGGGAAGACGAGGGAGCCCTCTCCGCCTCAGTCCCAGATGAGGCTATTCCTACAGTGACGGCTGCAGCCATCTTTGCAAAGCCTGGGTCGGCCGCAGAACCATGCAGAAATTTCTGTTGATTTTTAAAAAGCAGCTGTCAGCTCGAGCTTGATCCACTGAGCTTTCAACCCTGATGGCAAGACTGGCAGAGTTCCGACTTGGAAACCTGGAAGGAAAGCTTACTTACTGTCAGTCAGAACTGCTCACCTTTTCGCTCAGTTATTGTTTTCCAAGCAGAGACCTCCTGAGGATTCGTATGGCTCCATTCTTTCTGTAAGAATATATAAGAGCCCCCCACCTTGAGACTGAAAGACGGTAGTGAGAATTTAAAAAGCAATTGGGGTCAATAGATTCACATGTCATACAATGGTGTGCGCTAGGTACAAGGCTCATCTTGCTTTGACCTCGAACACACACACATGCGCATGCATGCACACACATGCACCCCACTTCCCCCCTCCTCTTATGCAGATAAGACCAGCTGAAAATCAACATTATGGACAGTGTTGAAGGGGAGAAAAAGTAAGTCACAAAATGGCTTCTTTGAAAGGGGGTGAAAAGAATACCATAAGCTTTCTTGTGCTGAAAGTTACAAAAGGAAGGAGGGTTTATACCATGTGCACGGTGTGATTATAATGTAATAAGACTGCTATTATTGTGTGGCTCATTAACTAGCCTTAAAGACAATTCTAAGAGAAGTTCAAAGGATAGTTTGAGTGGTGGGGGAATCAGCCAAGACATTAGTTTGAATGGGTAATGGATGCGTCCTTTGTTTTCTTGCTCAGGCCTGCCCCTCTGCCTGGATGCTTTTCTCACCCATCTTCCGCTAGTGAACCTGCCCAGCCTTCAGGCCCTCCTCAAAGCTCACCAGCCTTCCCTTCCTGCCTTTTTAATCCTCATCATTTTTAGAGTCTGTAGCTCTCCTGTAGCACTTATAGAATGCCTTGTGTTATATAATGATGCTATATGCTTCATGGAAACCCTGGTGGTGTAGTGGTTAAGTGCTATGGCTGCTAACCAAAAGGTCGGTGGTACAAATCCACCAGGCACTCCTTGGAAACTCTATGGGGCAGTTCCACTCTGTTGGAATCAACTTGACCGCAACGGGTTTGGTTTGTTTGATTTTTATATGCTTCATAAGGAGCCTTGGTGCTGAAGTGGTTAAGCACTCGGCTGCTAAGTGAAAGGTTGGCGATTTGAACTCACCAGCCTGTCAGCAGGAGGAAGATGTGACAGGCTGTTTCTGTGAAGAGTACAGCCTTGGGAACCCTGTCGGGCAATTCTACTCTGTCCCATAGAATCTCTATGAGTCAGATTGACTCAACAGCAACAGATTTGGTTTTGGTTTATATGGTTAATAAATTTCAAATGCAGGAAGGAAGGAAAGAAGGAGGGAGGGAGAGAGGGAGGAAGGAAGGAAAGGTGAACAGACTCCTCTCGTTCTCTAACCCTGAATAAGGACGACTTATGGTGGGAAGTCATCAACTCATAGCAACCCTATAGGACAGAGTCGAACTGCCCCATAGAGTTTCCAAGGCTGTAATCTTTAGAGAAGCAGGATGCCACATCTTTCTCCCACTGAGCTGCTGCTGGGTTCAAACTGCCAACCTTTTGGTTAGCAGCCGAGTGCTTAACCACTGTGCCATAGTGTCACTATGAATCGGAAACAACAGCAACGGATTTGATTTGGGTTTCTGGTATGAAGTAGGAGTCCCTGAGTAGTTAGTGCAGATGGTTAACACACTCGACTGGTTGCTACCTTAGATGCTGATGGTTTAAGTCCACCCAGAAGCACCTTGGAAGAAAGGCCTGGCTATCTACTTCCTAAAAATAAGCCGTTGAAAACCCTATGGAGCACATTGAAAACCCTACTCTGACACACATGGGGTTGCCATGAGCTGGAGTGAACTCCATGGCAACTGGTTTGGTATAGTGGGAAGTGATGAAGGATTCCAAGTTAGTTTTGCTCAGTTGAGACAGTTCTATGAATAAAAAGCCCAGGGCAGGGATGAGGCCCCCTTGTCAATTGGAGGTCCCCCTGTGGCTGTGGTAAAAACAAAAGTGCACCTGTCTGTGAGGTGAGCCAAGGCAAGGCCTCTGATGGCAGCAGGGGTTGCTGGAAGAAGGAGGGCAGGGCTTCTGCCCAGACAGACCCCACCTCCCCTGGGGCCCGGCACAGCCCTGCAACCTTGCTCTAGCATCAGAACTCTTAGAAGTCATCTTTCGTGTTCGCCAGCCACAGGATGAGAACACTAATTGCCAGGCTGGCTCTCATTTAAATTCCTCTCAATGGCAAGTGCAGAGAGGGTGACAAAAATCCCAACAGGATTTCCATTTGTTTTAATTTTAGGTCAACTCCAGGAAGCTCCTCATTAAGCCACATCACTGAAGCCGTTCAGGGGCCGGAGACCAAAGCTGGAGGCAGGAAACCAGAGAAGGGCTGCTGCCTGGGGTCTCCTTCCACACCCTGCCTGGACGCCTTTCTCCCTTTTCTCATTCATCCTCAGTCCCCACAGCGGTGACACATTCATCTCTTTGCTTCCTGCTATTCAGCGATCTCTGTCTAGGTAATGCTTCCCATCTATCTGCCTGTGTCATTTTCATATTCTATCCTTTGGGCTATTGGCACTGTTTATACTTTCTGTCTATTCTGTTTTATGGTCCGTTTCTATCCACAGCCTCTAGCCTATTGATATTCTAGTCTATTGATATTCCCCTGCCAAGCCCAGGTTCCCCTCCTTTTTAACCTCTTTTATCAATCTTATTTACCCTCTCAATTGGTCCCTTCATCTTGCTCTTATCTAGTTATCTATCTAGTTAAATTGTCCTTACCCCTCCCTCTCTGTCTCCGGTTTTCACCAGAATCCACTCCTGGTTCTCTTAACAAGGCTGCAAGCTCCACCCTGGCTCCCACTTCCTGCATTTGACAAGTGACCCCTACTCAACTCTCCCATGGGGCCAGACTTTCTCAGCCACTGTAAACCCAAGAGGAGCCCTGGCGGCTCAATGGTTAAGTGCTCAGCTGCTAACCAAAAGGTCAGAAGTTTGAACCCACCAGTTGCTCTCCAGAGAAAAGACCTCGTAATGTGTTCCCATAAAGATCACAGCCTAGGAAACCCTGTGGGGCGGTTCTACCTTGTCCTATAGGGTCGCTATGAGTCAGAATCGACTCGATGGTACACAACAACAACAACACAGATCCAAGAGATCTGTATCTATCTACTTCTAATAATGAGAGCTAACATATACTAAGCATGTAGCACATGCTAGGCACTGAGCTAGGTCGTCATTTCCTGTATGCTACAACTTTTCAAGGCAATTGTTCCCTTACCTTACATAGGAGGAAGCTGAGGCTCAGAGAGGTCAAGTTACTAGCTCAAGGTCACACAGTTACTATGTGGAATATTGATAGCCCTTTCTCAGTTACCTGCACGAGCAATGGCATGGATAATATACTCCTGCAGAAAAATTTCAAACTCATTTCTAATAGGCTCTGGAATGTAGTGTTTGGAGCCGTGGATTTCCCTCTCAGTTCTGCTCTGCTGTGGCTGACAGTCAAGGCATACATAGCACAGGAAACGGCCAATATATGGAACAGCATTATATGATAGGTTCTGAAAACTCAGAGTCTTTACGTGGCCCTCCACAGAAACGGCAATGTACACGGCATTGTTCCCTGTAATGGGGAAAACCAGTGTGAGGACTGCCAGCCTTGTCCCCAGACCCTCATCTCCAAACTCCTAGTCGTCCCCAGCCCTACAAAGGGTTTCAATGCCTCAAGCTTCTATTAAGATTACAGCCAGGAAAATCCTATGGAGCAGTTCTGCTCTGTCACGTGGTGTAGCTATGAGTCGGAATCTACTCGATGGCACCCAACAACAATAACAGCATGCACACTGACTGAGAGCTGTGTGGGGTCGTGCCCGATGCCTAAGGAAGAGGAAAGGAGAGCCTCCCAAGTTTCTAACGTTGCAGCGGGTAAATCAATGGAAAGGGTGATTGAGAATCCCTGTGAGTTAGTCCACAGGGAGATCTCTGAAATGGAACTCACATGGGATAAGACAGAGACAAGTGAATCCTCAGGCCACTTGGTCAAAAGAAAAAAATGATCACGTTCCCAGACCTAGTACACTCCTAAAACAGGCCTCTGGGAACCCAAGGACTGAGAACAGAAGCAAAGAAACATAACTTCCCAGGCAAACTGTTATTGTTGTCAGGTGCTGTCGAGTCAGTTCAGATTCATAGCGACCCCACGTACAACAGGATGAAACACTGCCCGCTCCTTCACCGTCCTCATCACGTTGCTATGTTTGAGCCCATTGTTGCAGCCACTGTGAAAATCTATCTTGTTGAGGGTCTTCTTCTTTTTCACTGACCCTATGAAGCATGATGTCCTTCTCCAGGGACTAGTCCCTCCTGATAACATATCCAAAGTATGTGAAACGAAGTCTCGCCATCCTCACTTCTAAGGAGTGCTCTGGCTGTACTTCTTCCGAGACAAATTTGTTCCTCCTTCTGGCAGTCCATGATATATTCAATATTCTTTTGCCAATACCATAATTCAAAGGCATCGATTCTTCTGTCATCCTTATTCATTGTCCAGCTTTTGCATGCATATGAGGCTATTGAAAACATCATGGCCTGGGTCAGGGGCACCTTAGTCCTCAAAGTGACATCTTTGCTTTTTAACATTTTAAAGAGGTCTTTTGCAGCAGATTTGCCCAATGCAGTATCTTGTTTGATTTCTTGACTACTGCTTTCACAGCTGTTGATTATGGATCCAAGTAAAATGAAACCCTTGACAGCTTCGATATTTTCTCTGTTTGTCATGATGTTGCTTATTGGTCAAGTTGTGAGAATTTTTGTTTTCTTTACGTTAAGATGTAATCCATACTGAAGAATGCATTCTTTGATCTTCATCAGTAAGTGCTTTAAGTCGTCTTCACTTTCAGCAAACAATGCTGTGTCATCTGCATATCACAGGTTGTTAATGAGTCTTCTTCCAATCCTGATGCCGTATTATTCTCCATATAATCCAGCTTCTCAGATTATTTGTTCAGCATACAAACTGAATAAGTATAGTGAAAGGATACAACCCTGATGCACACCTTTCCTGAAGAAAAACTTGAAATCCTTTCATTTAGAATGTCTGGTTAAATCCTACCTATTGTTCAAGACCCAGCTTAAATGTCACCTCTTCTTTGAAGCCTTCTTCAACTCTTCAGACCAAGATAAGTCTCCCCTTCTTCTGTGCTTCAGATTCATATTAATTGCACCTTTCTTTTAGTACATAAAGAAAGCAAAAGGTAATTTAAAAGACAGGAAACAAATAAATGATCAAAATGGATGTCAGAAGAGACTCTGAAAGTTGCTCTTGAAAGTAGAGTAGCTAAAGAGAATGGAAGAAATGATGAAGTAAAAGTGCTGAACCAAAGATTTCCAAAGGCAACTCAAGAAGACAAACTGAAGTATTATAATGAAATGTGCAAAGACCTGGAGTTAGAAAACCAGGAGGGAAGAACATGCTCGACATTTCTCAAGCTGAAAGAACTGAAGAAAAAATTCAAGCCTCGAGTTGTAATATTGAAGGGTTCTATGGGCAAAATGTTGAAAGATGAAGGAAGCATCAAAAGAAGATGGAAGGAATACACAGAGTCACTGTACCAAAAAGAATTAGTTTATGATCAACCATTTCAGGAGGTAGCAAATGATCAAGAACCGATGGTATTAAAGAAAGAAGCCCAAGGTGCACTGAAGGTATTGGCTAAAAAGAAGGCTCCAGGACCTGACGGAATACCAGCTGAGATGTTTCAGCAAACGGATGCAATGCTGGAAGCACTCACTCTTCTGTGCCAAGAAATTTGGACGACAGCTACCTGGCAAACCAACTGGAAGAGATCCATATATGTGCCCCTTCCAAATCAAGGTGATGCAATAGAAATGTAGAAATAATTGAACAACGTCACTAATATCACACACAAGTAAAATTTTGCTAAAGATAATTCAAAATGGTTGCAGCAGTATATCAACAGGGAACTGCCAGGAATTCAAGCCAGATTCGGCAAGGACATAGGACGAGGGATATCATTGCTGATGTCGGATGGATCTTGGCTGAAAGCAGAGAATACCAGAAAGACGTTCACATGTGTTTTATTGACTACGCAAAGGCATTGGACTCTGTGGATCATAACAAATTGTGGATAACATTTCAAAGAACGGGAATTCCAGAATTCCCGTTAATTGTGCTCATGTGGAACCTAAACATAGGCCAAGAGGCAGTCGTTGGAACAGAACAAGGGGATACTGCATGGTTTAAAATCAGGAAAGGTGTGCGTCAGGTAAACTGTAGGGAGGAATTATTAAACTTCTTGAAGGTGCTGCCCCAAAATTTTTCCTGGCTCCTGCTTGCATCTAGAGTTCCATCCAAATTCCCTAGCCTTATTTATTTATGTGCAAGGCATTCTGCAATCCAACTATAGCCTACTTCTTGGACATTATCTACCTTCACCCCTCTGCATAAACTCCCTTTGCTAGACAGATTAGAATAACACCAAGTCCTAATTATACCAGGTATGGTCTGGGAGGATGAATTCAGACCCCCAGGGTGGCATGCTTGAGAAAGAATGATGGTCCCTCTTTGGCTCATTACTAGGGTTTTTATACTGCTCCTGAAGGATTTAGAGTCCAGTGGAGGGAAACTCATGTGCCTCAATTAGAGAGCAATGAGCACTAAAATAAAGGTGCAATTAATTAATATGAATTTGGAACACAGAGGAATGGGAGGCTTACCCTGGTCTGGAGAGTTGAGGAAGCCTTGCTTTAAGGAAGAGGTGGGTCTTGAAAAATAGGTAGGACTTAACCAGACATCCTAAGTGAAAGGATTTATCATTAACAAAGAACAGGAAAGTTTGTGGAGTGTTTATAGGCTTGGGGTGATGAGGTGAGGATGGCTATGAAGGAAGAGAAAAACAATGCTTTGATGTAAGTGTCTGACTTCACTAACTATAAATTTCTTAGGGGCAGTAGCCCTGTCTTTGTAACTGCTCTGCCCAGCACCGTTGTGGTTGATGCTCACAGGATGTTCTTAATCGTTCGTGGTGTGATGACAATTGTGATGGTGAGGGCCATGGTGATGCTGATGCTGCTTTCTGGGACTGAAGCCACTGTCCCAATAAGGCTGAGAGGAACAAGGGCCAGAGCTACTGGTCCCCGGAGAACACTGTGATCACGCAGCCTCTCAGAGAACACTGAGTGAATTTCTAATTGCACTTCCTCCTCTCCCCTTGTCTTCCCCAGACTCTCTCAACTGACACTGTAGCTCTTTCAGGAAAAACAGGTGGAGTGTTGCCAAGCTGACTGGGACCCCCTGCCTAGGGTGATAGACCGTGTCACAGAAAAGTAATTTCTTTTTAAACTTCTATCCAGTGAAACCCCACTGCTGCACACAGCAGGCCCGGCTGTGCCAGCACTGCCATCCTGCCACCACAGTGCCAGCGAATAAAGGAAAATGCTTAGCCTTAAATTTCAGGTAAATCACACTTTATTTGCTCTGGTGACAGTTTATTACCTTCTGCAGGTAACAAGGGGAAAAAAACGGCTGTTGGTTGGAGACACGACTCCCCAAATGAGGATGTCTCCAATAGCAGCCAACGGCACTGCAGGCCAGGGACCTGGGGCCTCAGGGTCGTCTACCTGTCCCCACCCCTTCCTTTACCCCCCTCAGCTCCCACAAGGATGACTGTTCCACTAGAATCTGCAGTCTCCAAATTGTTCTACCTTAGCAGCCCGATACCATTGCTAAGCCTTCTCACTTCTTGTGTGAGGGTATTGATTTGCACACACTGTCCTCTAGGATGTCCCCTGTGCATGGTGGCTCAGGCTGTCTCTCACCCAGAATGTTCTAGGCACTCTTGTCTATGTTGCTAAGCTTAATTTACCCTTCGAGGCCCAACTCAAGTCCAAAACCTCCATAAAGCCTTCTCTCACCACACAACTTGTGGCAGTCTCTTCTTCCTCTGAGTTTTGTTCAATCTTAACCTCTGTCCCATAACCTACACTATCTTGACTGATATATTCCTATCAACAACCACACATTTATTGAGCATCTACTATGGGTTTATATTGATGGTTGGCTTCTTCATGTTCATAATTTAGCTCCCCAACCAGGTCGTGAACAGCCTGAGGGTAGAGATTAGAATCTATGTGTGTTTGAATCCAGTCACAGTGCCTAGCACAGGGCCTTGCATATAGTAAACTCTCAATAAATGTGTTTGTTGCTGATAGGAGTGTATTAGTCAGGATAGACTAGGTTATGCTACAGTAACAAATGATCCCCCAAACCGCCATGGCTTAAAACAGCAAAAGGTTTTTTCTTGCTCATGCTACATGTCCATTGCAGGTCAGATGACAAACTGCTCATTGTAGTCACACAGGGACCAAGGCTGATAGAGTAGCCACCAACTTGAACATGGCATGGGAAGGTATCACGCTGGCAATTAAATAAATGTTCTGTCCTGCAACTGATACGGATCAACTCCACTCACAAGTCACATGGCACCACCCAAACACAAGGGAGCCAGAAAGTGCAATCCTGCCATGTGTTCAGAAGGCAGAGAGCTAGAAACTGGTGAGTAGCACCAATAACTTCCCTAAAGTACTTGGTTACTAAATTCCTGGTTGCTGTTGTTAAGTGCCATCAAGGTAGTTTGAACTCATAGCAACCCTATGGTCAACAGAACAAAACACTGCCTGGTCCTGCACCATACTCACATTTGTTACTATGTTTGAGCCTATTGTTGCAGCCACTGTGTCAATCCATCTTGTTGAGGGTCTTCCTCTTTTTTGCTGACCCTCTACTTTACCAAGCATGATGTCCTTCTTCAGGGACTGGTCCCTCCTGGTAACATGTCCAAAAGACGTGAGACAAAATCTCACCATCCTCGCTTCTAAGGAGCATTCTGCAAATTCCATGAGGAATGCACTAGGTTTATTATGTCCATTACTGAATCCCCAATGGATGGCACAGTGCCTGGTCCATAGCAGATGCTCAATAAATACTTAGGTTCACGGCCAGTGTTGGTTCTGACCCTTGATAGTGATGCACAGCTGAGCTCGTGTGATTTATGGGCCTATGATCTGCTTCTGTGTCTCTATAGAACATAAGTCCTTGGAAGGAGGCAGCTGTGCCTTCACTGCTTTATGACATTGACTCACAAGGATCAGTGTTGCTTAGGCATATCCTCTTCTACATCTTTTCTACCATAGGCAGGAAAGGAGAAGGACCATTATCCATTAAGATAGTTCTTTTAATTTTATTAGGTAAATAGACACTTTCTGAAAAACATGTGTATAAGAGTGTGTGTATGTGTACATACAAGTAATGCTGAAAGGGAGGAGGGCAGAAGGTAGTTCCATATTTTATAGCTGCATATCTCCCGCTGGTACTTAATCAACGTCATGTTTGATGCAGTACTTTGTAGTGGGGGACGGGAGAGAAGACCTTGGGAAATGATGGTGCAACTCTCCGCAGCTTTGTCTGCTTCCTTACTGTGAATGACTCCTCCCAGCTTTCTCCTTCCTTCCAACTCTCTTTCCCCCTCCTCTCTTCTCTCTTTTTCTCCTCTACTTTGATTGTCTTATCTGTTTCTCCAAAACCAGATTGGCAGTTAAGGAAAGGGGGAGGAGGTCCAAGTTGGAGAGGAAGAGAAAGGCTTTGGGAGTATGTGAACAGGACTGGGGCCTGGCTGGAGAGTGGTCAGCATTTGAGGCCACAGTCATGGCTTCAGCGTTCTTGTCGTGGTCATGTTAGATATGATATACTTGACCAGGTTTAGGAGCACTGGCAGAGGAAGTTGGGAGTAGGAAGCATTCCAGGTCCTCTCTCCACCCCTTTCCCCCACCATCCCTGAAATGAAAAAAGGCTGGGATCTGATCCCACCACTCAAGTCCAGGGAAGGGCCCCCTTGGCCACTCATCACACAGCCAGAGAAGGGTAGAAGGTTGGGGCCTTCTATTGATCATGGGTATGCCTTAGTTTGGGCTTTTCCAGCATCTCTGATCCAGGAATGCAGTTTAGAGAAGGCAGAGCCGGTTCAGCAGCATTGCTGCCTCCACAGCCTCCAACGCTGGCCTTCTGCCAAGCTCACCATCTGTACTCCATGGCCAGGGGTATGCATTGCCGGCTTCTGCATCAGCCCCCTTTATCCCCCCACCCCACCCCAGACTGTGCTGGGAATCTGCCAGCGCCCCAGACTGCATCATACAATCGGATAACCTTTTCCAGGTTTATGGCTGGTAAATTTATGGCCTTCTATAGCAACATCTATCACACTGTACAGTCATTAATCCCAGAGTCCTTACCCACTTTGCAGAAAATAGCTTGCAATTCCTTACAATGTAGCATTTGCTAACTCACCTGTCAGGCTGGGTGGGTGTGACAAGCCACTCTCCAGTTACTTCTTTCTATCTTACTTTGCTTAGGTGAGCCAGGCCTTCTCCCTCCAGAAACAGCAGCAGAGATCTTTATTACCCAGCTCCTATCCTGCTCTCCCACGTTGCTCCTGCACTGGCAGCTCCATATCTAACCCCTATACTTCCTGGAAAGGCAGAGCAGTGCAGGGGGGCTCTGGGGGTAGGCAGCCTCACACTCTAGCAAGGGCAGAACCTTTTCTCTGGTACAGGTCCCAAGCAACCTGAACCAAAGACACGAACTATTCCCTCCTTTTTCAATGTCAGGGAGGGGATATAGGGTGGACTGAGGGTGTGTATCCACATGTGTATGCAAGTACAATGTGTGTGAAAATGTCTCTGGTCAACCTCTGTTTATGCACAGTAATCAAAGGATCCGTTTGGACCATTGAAAACTCCTAGCAATTGCAAATAAAATGATACATAAATACATTTGGCTCCAGGATGAATCACATGGTATTTTACAGCCAACTCTCTTAACGCAAGCCATTGCAACATTAAAATTAAGTTTTCTTCTCTGAAGTCACATTTCCCGGGGTGAAAGGGAAGGTAACGGGAAATTCTAAATTATGCCGAGGAAAATCAGGTAGGGTAAGAATATTGGAACGGTAACATTTGGCACCTAGCATATATACAGATGAATTTTTTTCTTTTTCTTTTTTTTTAAGCAACATACATTTATTATTTCATACTTTCTGTAGGTCAAGAGTCTACACACAGCCTAGTTAGGGCCTCTGCTTCAGGATCTCAGATTCAAAGTGTTGGCTGGGGCTGCGATCTTATCTCAAGATTCAGCTTGGGAAGGATCTGCTTCCAAGCTCACATCGTTGTTGGCAGAATTCAGTTTCTTGTGAGTTGTAGGACTGAGAGCTTCAGGTTCTTGTTAGCTGTAGGCTAGAGGCTGCCCTTAGTTCCTTGCCTCTTTTTATAAATTCTAGAGAGAGATGGAATGAGACAAACATACTGGAAGGGAATACACTACAATGATAAAAATTAATTAAATTAAATTTGGATGTTGGATATGTGACTGCACACACACGTGTGCACACACACACACACACACACACACACACACATACACATACATATATATAAAACCCAAACCAAACCCGTTGCCATCAAGTCGATAATTTTTCTATAGTTTCTAAATTTCCTATAATGAGCATGTATTTCTATACTTGAAATAAACACAAATACCACAAATAAATGATAATGCCCGTTATGATTGACTGATTGATGTGACTAATACCACAGGTGTCTGTCCTTCTCCTGTACATTCCTACCAGTAACCAGTTGTTGTGGAGTTGACCCCAACTCATGATGACCCCACATGTGGCAGAGTAGAGCGGTGCTCCATAGGGTTTTCAATGTCTGATTTTTCAGAAGTAGATCAACAGGTCTTTCTTCCACAGTGCCTCTGGGTGGATTTGTACCACCAACCTTTCAGTTAGCAGCTGTGTACGTTAACCTTTTGCACCACCCAGGGACTCTGTACCCTCCTAGGACCAGGAGAATATCAAGAGGCACAGTGTCTGTCCATTTTTTTTCCTTGGGCCAGCTCTCTACTAAAGTACCTGAACCTCTTCTAGTTACACATTTGATTTTCTGACAGTAAATAAAGGAAGAAAGTCTTGATTGCTGAGGAACTTAAATACTTCCTAATGCAAATGTCACATGCTTTGTGGTATCCTCAGGGCTTAGCACAGGACACTGAAGAAATATTTGTTGAATGAATGAATTGATAGATGATGAATGAATGAATGAAGTAACAGTGCCTGCTCTTCATTTCATATAAGTCATCTGAGGCAGTGGATTCAGGCTGATGTCCTGGAGTGAGCTCCAGTTCAGTATGACCTGAACTCCTTGTTCCTGTCCTGAGAGGGTGTGGACAGTATTAACCCAGCAAAAACTGCTGGATGTGAGGGCGCTTCCCACGTTAGGATTGCAGACATCATAAGGGTTTCTCACTTAATTCCCATTTCACCTTAGGGTGTTTGTTTACTTGTTTGCTTGCTTTTATTGGTGGCTTTTTCCTTGAGGGGAAATCGGCATTGTTCAGTAGAAAGCATGCAATGTTCCAACAGGAATTATAAGCAGACATACTGTTGTACCTTGGACCCAGGTGGTTGTGCTAAGATTGTCTTTGGTGATTCATCTTCTGCGTGAGGACATCTTTTGGTGCTTCACCTCTGAAGACAGTCAGCTACAATGGTGTTGACATTAGACTTCAACTAAAGCACAGATCTGGGGTCTCATCAAGCCAAGCCTGGGTGTTAGTGAGGTGAGAGTGGCAGATGCACAAAGGAATGAAGAATTTGAGAGTCTGGTGAAAAAGAGAGTGAAGTAATGCATTATGGGACTTAGGGCAGATGGAAAGGAATTGAAGTCATAAGTGAGTTAACGGAATGGGAAACATGGAACAGTTACTGCACGGAGGTTAGTAGTGCAAGCTCTAGGGTAGTTGCAAACTTTTTGGTACAGTTGTTAGCTGTGTGACCTTGAGGAAATGTTTTGACTTCTCTAAGCCTCAGCTTCCTCATCTGTAAAATGGGGATACTAATAACACCTACCCCCTAGAGCATTTTTGTGAGGATAAGTAAGATACTATACACAAAGGACTTGGCACATAATAAGTTTTCAGTAAATGTTAGCTACAGCATTATATTCTCACTGAGGGTGAAGAAGAAATGGACTGGGGAAAAGGGACTAAAAGAGCTAGAAGGAAAGGAGGTTGTGGTCAGAGAATGACAGGACAAAGTTAATGTTCTAACGGTGGAGTGGACACAGGTGATGATGCTTCCTCAATGAAGTCAGGGTCTTGGATCTTCACAAAAGGTTGTGAATAAAGGTGAGACGGTAAAGAAATTCTGAGGTTGAGATGCTAGATGTGTCATTCACATCGTCACTAGAGTCATCTGTGATGATCGCTGGGTGGGCTGAAGAGAAGATGGTGCCAAAATTCTAAATGGAGGTTAATATGGGGGATGGTAAATGACATAAATGAGGGGAGGACATCAGTGTCAGCCCCAAAGAATGCCAAGATTGCCTCTGGGTCCCACGGGATAAGAAAAGTAGGAGGGGAATGAGTAGCCTCCACTGGGAAAGGCTGTAGGCGTTCTGGTGTCATGTGAGGAGAGAGATGTTTCAGTTTGGGAAAGGGTTGGGAGAAAGATGTTTGAAGTATTTGAAGATACTGAGGATTGGTTTTGTTTTGTACAAAGGAGTCTAGAGTACAATTAATTTTAATGACTCCTTTTACAATGGCATCATTTGTACAAAGAGAAATAGATTTGTGAAAAGGGAAAATTTAGAATTTAGAAAAAAAAGAAAGTGAGGAGAGTAGAAGCGAGGGACAAAGGAAGGAAAGAAAGGAGAACTGGAGGGAAGAGGAAGGGAAAGAGGCAGAAAAAGGGGAGAGGAAAGGATAAACTCAACCTTGGTACTTGGAAAGGCTGCCCAGGCGGTAATTTGAGGGGGTGGATTTTCAACCATCAGTCTTGGTAGCCCAGTCCTTTGGGGTGTAGTCATCCACAACATGCAATAAAGTCATAAAAGTCATTCAGTATCAGTATGTCTACCCTACACACAGAGACACACACACAGACACACGCACATATCTTCTCCAAGTGGTAATGAGAGCAACTCCCTCTTTTTTCTGCATGGGAAGCCCCAATATCCTGCCTCTTTCTCCTCCCCACCCCAGCTGCCCTCAATCATCATCTTAATCAGGGTTTGAGGGGTGAAGAGGATGGAGTCATTGTGCAAACAATCTTGGCCCTCAGTCTGAAATTGAGGTGAGTTTGAAAAGTTCATGCTGGGTCTCAGGAGGCATTCACAAAGATCACAAATCAGCAGATAGGTCTTCTTCACACAAAGGGGTCAGAGATGAAAGAAACGGAGCTTAAGGGTCAGGAGAGTGTGTGTGCAGATCTATATGAAACTCAGAAATGAAATTCCTAAGATGCTTATTTTTAGCACATGAAGGAGATCCTTTTTATTCATGATCGCATGTGAGACGGAGTAGGTAAGATGCGTACAGCCAGAATTGACACCTATGCCACGGGCTAGCCGTGTGGACTCAAACTTATATCCATTGCTTATGGCCAGGCTTAAAGAAAGCGTGGGCTGGCAGAGGGTTCATGGATGACTAGAAGAAGCTACAAGTCTTGGATCCGGGCCTTAATAACCCGGTGATGTTGGGAGAACCCCTTAACCATTCTGAGCCTTGTGAACCTACCTGCCTGTTGTTGTTAGGTGCTGTTGAATCCATTTTGACTTAGAGCAACCCCATATGAGAGAGTAGAACTGCCCCATAGGGTTTTCTAGGCTATAATCTTTACAAGAAGGACCACTAGTGGTGCAGTAGTTAAGCACTTGGCTGTTAACTGAAAGACTGGCAGTTAGAACCCACCAGCTGTTCTGCAGAAGAAAAGATGTGGCAATCTGCTCATGCAAAGATTATTTGCCTAGGAAACCCTATGGAGCAGTTCTACTCTGTCATATACGGTCGCCAGGGCTCCGAATCCGCTGACAGCACCTAACAGCAACAATCTTTAGGGGAGCAGATCTCCAGGTTTGTCTCCCGCAGAGCTGCTGTGTGGTTTCAAACTGCCAACCTTTCGGTTAGCACGTGAGTGCTTTACTATTGTGCCATCAGGATCAAATGGACTAATGTGTGTGAAAGCATTCTGTGAACTGTAAAGTCCTTTACTAATGCAAAATATCATTAAAGTAAGTGCTTACCAAGTACTTGCTGAATGAGCGAATAAACGGAGCTCAGGCATAGAGTGCTATTAATTTTAATGACATATTGATATCACTAGCAAAGTTTTATCGATCCCCGACGATTCTATGAGTACCGGTCAAAACAAAACTACAAAAACCACAAATTTCATCACCGAGTGATATACGGCTTTATGCTGGTTTTCTTTATTTCGTCTGTCTCTGTCTTGTCCTTGCAATTATATTGTAAGCTGCTTGAAAGCAGAGACTCAATGATACACTGCTTGTCCAACATCAGCTAGGCACGATAGTTGACCTTAGTAAATATTTGTGGGTTGAATCTTTGGATCTTTCATGGACAGAACAGGGAATACAGTGAGCAGGCACATGGCACAACCATCTCCCGGCAGACCGTGACGGGTGGGGATGGGGGGCCAGAAAGGAGGACCAGTTGAGGGGCCCTCTTGCAGACTTGCCTGCAGGACCCTGCTGCATCCCTCACATTCAACACATTTTACCTGGAATGAAATAAGAGAAAAATGGGATGCCCACAGCAGGTGAAATTAAGCGGCAAATTTCTTCTGAGCCCACTGAGTGATGTTTCACTGCTTCCCCAGTAGTTTGGCTGATGACTCACTGTGGCTTTTAGTGCTCATGAGTGCTCTCCTTCCTGGCCAGCCAAAGAGCCTTCCTCAGCATCCCTGGCCAGGAGGTAGAAGAAAAATACTGACACTGGGAAAGAAAAGCCTGTATTAGGAAAGAAAAAAAAAGCAAGTAAGCAACCAGGGCAAATTTCCTTTTTTAAAGAAGGAACTGGTACTTAGTCCCAGCAATGTTCTTCTCAACGAGGCTAGCACTGAGGAAAATGAAATTGTTCTCCCCACAGTTCATCGGCCAGGAAGACTCTTCGTTGTCCTACAAGAGTAGTTTCAAGTCCCCGAGCAGAATGTTCCTGTGAATTCCAGCCCCTGCACATTGCTCTTCTCTGCATCGTGCCTTTGCATGAAACTGAATGGAAATGAACTTCCAGGGACTCTAGCAATTGACCCAGGGCTGTATAGGAGGCAGAGGACTGGATACACCAGATAGCAGGCTCCAGACACTCAGGTAGTGAAGTTAAAGCAGACAAACCAATGGGAGAGGAGAGCATGTGAGTACCACAAACAGGCAGAGATTAAAGGGTATAAACAGCGCTGATGGATGGAAAGCAACAGAGATCGTTTCGACCTGAGAACCTTTTGTAATGTGGTGGAGTCGTCTTTGCGGAATGAATTGATTGCGGAGCAATGCCTACCAAGCCTGTTTCGTGGACCCATAACTCTTTAAACAATTACACGAAACAGGTAGAAATTAGCTATTAACAAGGAAAAGAAAACCCAGAGGTCAGGCTTGTTTGTTTAAAGAGAGAATAGCAGTGATTCATCATCATACTTCAGAGGGCTAAATAAATATTTACTATATCAGGGCAATAGTATGGAAAAAGGAACCTGTAAGACAGTCATTGAGAAGGTGCCATTCTCAGCTGGACTTTGCTGGGACTGGGCTCCGGACCGCAGGGTCTTGGCCTCGGGAGGGTCCATCAGGTGTAGGTTCTTGTGTCACCATCAGCAAGTTCACACAAGAAAGTTGAAAGTTTTTTGCAGGTTTATGTTCTTGTAAATATACCTGCTAACTTGTTATTTTCCCAGGTAGGGGCATAAGGGCAACGAGAAAATTGAAACAAGAAAATACCAAATTGCATTTTAATCATTAATTCTCCCTTTTCTTTTTTCCTTGACAAATCTTTTTCTTTTTTCCAACCATAGGAATTGTGAGACCAGAAGAAACCCAACTAGAACATTCCTCCCATTTCATTCAGATGAAAGTATCCAAGATTTCCTAGAATGAACAGCTGGGAAAAGCCATAGAGATCCCCAGCCAGTATATATTATTTGCCACTGAGTCGAACCTAACTCATGGCAACCCCATGTGTGTCAGAGTAAAACTGTGCTTCAAAGCGTTTTCAATGGCTGATTTTTTTTGGAAGTAGATTGCTAGGCCTTTTTTTCAGAGGCACTTCTGGGTAGACTTGAACCTCCAACCTTTTGGTTAGCAGACGAGCACATTAACTGTTTACACTAGCCAGGAACTCCAGACATTTCCAAGTTCACTTGTTACACCAGAGGCAAATGAGTCCCAGAATAGGGCAATGGTTTGTCCAAGGCAAACAAAGGTGAAGGTCCCAGGCCCCTGCTTCCTACTTCCAGGGGTGGATTAACAAGTAAGCCAGGTATATACTGGCTTACAGTAGCAAGGTATACTGGGGCTTAATTGTGCTTACTTACTAATCTGTAGTGCACAATTTCACCGGAAATTGTGCACTACAGATTAGTAAGTAAACACAAGTAAACCCGTTCGTAGCTTGCTTATTGGGTAATCTGTCCCTGCCTACTCCCCTGCTGTTTTCACCAGATCACACTTTCTACCTGTTAGATGGAAGAGTTCTTGATATGATTTAAACATCACCACAGAGATACTTTTCGCATGGCAATATTAGACTTATGGATGCTTAAGCCGTTGTTTCTTCTTTGCTGTGGCTCTGAGATGTTTTCTAAATAGCATTTGACCTCAACTGCTCAGAGGGATGGTCCAAGGTTCCAACATAAGTAAACTATAGGAAGAACTCTAGGGTAGGGGCTACACTCCCCCACTGCCTCCTAAGATGAGTGTTCTAAGGGCTGTTTCAGTCTATGGTTGAATCTTAGTTGACATATACAAGCACATCAGCCAGCAGTGCAATCAACTCTTGGTTACTCACTTGGTGGATTATCCAGTGAAAGTGTCTAATCCTAGGACACCTTTCCCTTTCCAAACCTCTTCTTTCCTCTTAGTGAATGTCCCAAGGGAATTTATATTTAAATATTGTTCTAAACATAATTAAGCGTAATTGCACACACAGAATGATCTTTGGGAGAGCTGAGGTTTAAAATTTTCCGTGCTTTTGCTTGAACAGACAAAGTAACAGGAGATTAATCACTGTAGGCATCCTAAAGATCTTAAAAGAACGTAACTTTGGCTGGGAGACACAGGGCAGAAAATATAAACTCAAGTAATGGTTTGGTGGAAAAGAAAACAGGGCGGTTGGTGCTGATGCAGACAAGATGTACCACATTTCAAATAGGTGCAAGGCCTGCAAACATGATTTGATGATGTGATGCATGATGTCTTCTTTTTTATTTCTCGTCCATAATGAGTAATTTGAGAAATAGAAGTTTAGGGACTGAAGTTATCAAAGCCATTTTCTCCTACTGGACCAGAAAAATGTAGATTTATGATATTCCAGTGAGTAAAAGATTACAGAGATATGGAAAGACAGTGGGTGTGATGTTGATTGAATCTGGGGAATTGGAGCATGAGTACGTCTTACTCAACTGCTGTCTGGCTTTACATGAGGCCATTAACTCAGAGCCCTAATATCACTCAAAAAACCCTGCAGGGACAGTAAGAGTCAAACTTCTGAAGAGAAGTTAGGGGTAGAAGGTCAGCAGAGGAAGACGGCTTTCTGCTTGAATTTTCTTCCTTACTGGAAATCCCAGAAAATCTGGACAGTGGAATACAGAGACACACCGCTGATTGGGAGCCTACGGCTCCAAGGTCTACTTGCAGATTCCTTCATTCAATATCGATGCAACAACTCTCATGGAGAGCTTCCTGTGTGCCAGACACACTATTCTGTCAGCAGGCACCTCTGATTGAAACAATGAAATGCAAACACATCCTCCTTAGTGCTCCTCCCTGCCTTCACCACCCACACTAGTCCATTGTGTTAACAAGTTGCAAAATCGATTCATTTAGATTTTATCTCCTTTTTATTTCCCCTCTTCACCCCATTTTGGGGTTGCTAATAAACCACATCATAGGGTAAAAGGCTGGCAGCCAGGGGGAGAAGGAAGAAAATGCAAGTACCCAGCTAATGAATTAATTGGAATTCGATGTACTAAGAGTCCATAATGAACTCCTGATTATTCAGGGATATGTTCCCAACCTCATGCATTCTTTATTTTCCTCCTACTCTGCTTGAGGCTGAGTAATTTGGATCTGATGTGAAAGTACAAGGACTAGATTGTGGAAACAAAACAAAATAACCAACCGTTGTCTAATTTTCTATACTTTTCTTTTAAAAGTCTTTTCAAGATTCTGTTTTGGCCTGCAAGCTTTCTCTGGGCTAGGTCTGGGACTAATATACCTTTTAGCCCCCTAACCCCCACTCTACCTCTTCACACCCCCAGCACCTCATGCAATGCCATGTAATTTACAGACAAAATATTTAGTGAATAAACAACCGCACGGATGGCCTGAGAGGGCTTTTCCTTCAGTCTTTGTGAGCCTGGGTTTCCAGCACCCTCTGAGAAGCAGCAGGCACTTGAAACTTCTCAGCGTTTATGCAGGCTGCTCTCTGAGGACCAGTAAAATAGCTGCCGTTGGGTTGACTCCTATTCACGGCAACCCGTGTGTTTCGAGGTAGAACTGTGCCCCATAGGGTTTTCACTGGCTGGTTTTTCAGAAACAGATGAGCAGGCCTTTTTTCTGAGGTCTGTCTGGGTGGACTTATACTGCCAACTTTTCAGTTAGCAGCTGAGAATGCTAACAGTTTCCACTACCCAGGGATACCTTCTCCATGGACTGTGCCCTGGAAAACAGACACAATGGGTGGGGTTCCCAAATGAAGCCCGGACCTGGGGTCTCCTCTTAGGGTGCTTATTTTCTCTCTTTCTATCCTAAAGTAACATTCTGTTATAAATTAATACATTTATTCTGGAAAATTGTCAAAGTACAGATAAACTAAGCAAAGCAAAGACAAAAAGACATTTTTAAAAATATCCTTCCAAATGTATGTGAGTATGTGTGCATCTTAAAAAATGAAGAAGTGTGGTAAAAACTGTTTTGTAATTTTCTTTTGACTCTAACCATATCTTGTGAACATATTTTCATGTCAACAAATATAATTTATTTTTAGTGTCTTCATAGTATTCCATTGTATGATATAACATAATTTATCTAACCAGACTCTGACTCACATCACGTGACATCTTTCGGTATCTCTAAAGTGCTTCCACGCTCATCCTTATACATAAACTTTGTGCTTTATGTGTTACTTTCTGAGTGAGGGCAAAGTCCAAGAAGGAAACCCTGCATGCTTTTAAGAGTTTTGAAACATGTCGCCCCAAATTACTCTTCAGCAATATTGTGCCAACAGTGTGAGAGAGTTCTTATTTCCCTGCACCGTCACTCAGTGGTTTCTGGGAGGAAATTTTCCAGGGTCAGATATCAGGGAGAACTAACTTCTTTGCATGGAGTTGCTCTCTGTGAGTAGCATTATTATTCAATGCCTTTACCTTCAGCTACCGGTTTTCAAGTTCAAGCCCTTTCAAATCTAACACAGTGTATTTATAAAGGTCAGTCTATCCTTTCATCCTCCACTGGTTTGTCTGACCTGGTTTGTAGACTCACCATTTTCACTCAACAGTGAGAAGGGGTGGGTATGGAGGGTAACAGCTGGGGAGAGTAAGACTGAAAAGACAAGAGCTCCAAGAAAAAAGCTATTATGTTACTGCTCCTTCTTAGAAAGGCAGCCCAGTCAGAAACAAAAGCCACTTGGCAGGGTCCTTCTGTTTATTACCATTTGGAAAACAGAAAAAGGAAAGAAAACTTGTGATTCTCTTAAGATCCAGAATTCTTTATGGGCTGAACCATCTAAAACAATTTTTCTCAAAACAGAAAAGTGATCTCAGCTTTTAGCCTTGGACGTTGCATCCTAATCCTGGTTTTATGCCACTCCCCTGGGCATTCCTGCCTTCCAGCCAGTCATTACTTGTTTGAGGTAAAGAGAAGATGAGACAGAAACAAAGTTTGTGATGAGAGAAAGGGCAAAGGTACAAGTGTGGAGCTGAACGGGGAGAGCGGAGCACGAGAGACACAAGAGCCAGAAGACAGGGGCAGAACAAGAGGTGGGGCAGAGGGGAGAAAAGTGAGAGCTGGGAGCTGTATCCAAGTGTCTTGCTTAGTCTGAGCAGCTAGAGTGAGGGACTCAGAAACCAGTACGTACACAGGAATGTTTGGGAGTGACCCCTAATCTCCACCTGACCTACCCTCCCCAAAAAACGGCCCCAAATAAGCACTTCATCTCAGTCATGTTCATTCTATGCAAATGCAGCTTCAAGACAAGTCCCCTAAACCCTCCTTCGAATTCAGTTGCTCCCTTAAGCCCTTCCTATTTGGAAATTCTAGAGCTGTCACTAGGAGTATCAAGAATCAGCATTAAAATATGCAACCAATACCAAATTATTTTTAAATATTATGGGCCTCTAGGTACCATTTGATATATTAATTATGTAATTTACTGATTAAGTGGATTAATAAAGAGCCACTCCTCACGAGATTTTCTAAAGCTCTTGACGTGAGGTTTCTCTGCCATCCTGTAAACCACAGAAAGCCCTGGAGAAACCATAACAGCTGCATGCTAATGAGGAAGCCTCTAGCGCCTGGGTCTGAATCCCGAGCCACCTTCCCCGCAGCCCACGCCCTGCCTGCTGTGTAAGCGAGCTCAAACAGGGATTCAGGGCAGTGGGCAGTTGGGGCGACAAAGGCCTTGGACAGAGAAGAGACAGGCATGTTTCTGGTTTCATAAGCTGCCAAGGCCTCAAAGAAGTCAGGGGCATGGAGAGCAGAGCTGACTTTCTGCTATTAGGCTTGTTGATATTTACAGGTCTCCACAAGGGCACTTTTAATGGCAATAATCGTGTTTTTGCTCATCTTTGTCTAAATCGACAACTGGTTCTCTAGTTAGAAAAGCTCACTGTAACTGTGACCTCTGAAGTGACAGAGAAGAGCCAACGAGCCCAGGTTTTTCAGGGTGTTTTGTGAACTTTGGAGGAGTAGGGACGGAACCTTAGAGAAAGCACTTTGCTAAAATGCAGGAATGTAAGAGAAAAGCCTTTCACAGCCTGCCAAAATGTCAGAAAGCGCCCACTTGCTTACAGTTGATTAGAAAATAACAGTCGCCCTCCCTTCAACAAGGCAGAAGAGTGCCCATGTGGCCAAGACAAGCACTCAGTGTCTTTTCTCACGCATTCAAACAGCAATGCAGTTTCCCCACAGGAGCCTCCATGTTGTTCCTTGCCAAAACCAAGCAATGAATTTAGAACTTGAGCCAAAAGAGCTTGGGCTATATGTCAACACTGTATAGAGCTTTGTAAAGCTACCCTCATTTAACTGATGGATGCTCTCTTCTTTAGGGACTGGGGGCTATCAATGTGGGCTTTGAGGAGGCTAGCAAAGGGACAAGCCGTGAGGTTGGTGCCCGGCTACCACCACTGACGACTCCAACAGGGATCACAACAGAGAGTCCAGAACAGAGCAGGAGAAAAATGTAGAAAAAATCCAGATTCACAAAAAAAGACCAGACTTACTGGTCTGACAGAGACTGGAGGAGCCCCCGAGGCTACGGCCCCCAGACACTGCTAATTCAGAACTGAAACCACTCCCGAAGCCCACTTTTCAGACAAAGATTAGACAGGCCTATAAAACAAACAATAATACCCGTGAGGAACATGCTTCTTCGTTCATTCAAATATATGGGACCAAATGGGCAACTCCTGCCC
This sequence comes from Dugong dugon, assembly GCA_030035585.1. Lineage (NCBI taxonomy): Eukaryota > Metazoa > Chordata > Mammalia > Sirenia > Dugongidae > Dugong > Dugong dugon. Next base: position 37,726,617 of record CM057469.1, on the reverse strand, counting down.
TAAAGCAAGAGGAGAAGGCAGGAAGGGACAGGAAAACTGGACAAATGGACAAAGGGAACCCAGGGTGGAAAGGAGGAGAGTGCTGTCACATTGTGGGGATTGCAACCAATGTCACAAAAAACGTGTATAAATTTTTGAGTGAGAAACTAACTTGAATTGTAAACTTCCACCTAAAGCACAATAAAAAAAAAAAAGGGAGAGGGGGACAAATTGTGCTTCTGTTGCCTCTTTTGTCCTCAAAGCTAATAGCTGGTATCTTTCAATATCCTTTGATAGGCTAAGAGTCTCTATTGAGGACAGTCAAATAGACGAGCCATTAGGTAAGGACTGAAGTACCTACATGGAGGGCGGCAAGTTTGCTAAGTGTTGATGGACATCAGCCAGAAAGCATTGCAAGTGATTTTTTGTGTCCCAAGAAATTTTCGACTGGTTTGAAAATGTGTTTAATCCTAGCTTATGTTAATCCATTTGCCTTTTTACTGGCTTTTTTCCATTCCCTGTTTCTATTCCTGGTGGATCAGTGTAAGAGAAGTCAAGTTCCTGCCTTTTTGTTAATTCTGTGAAAACATACCTTAAAGGAAGGAAAGAGGGAGCCATATGTGATGTATTTGAGGCTCGTGTCAATGCCCTGGGCTCTTTAACAAGGCAAATTTGCAGACACCCAAGGGAGCCTTTTGTGCTGTAATACATTGCCTTGTTTGGCTGGCTCTACGTGGGGCAATGGGATCGATCAGGTTCCATGATTTGGCCTGTCCATTTGATCGAACAACTGATTCTATCGATCTCTTCATGGAACTTGGCCAGTCATTTGATTGATAACCAGCCAGAGTGGCTGTGTTTTGGGGTTTTTTTCCCCCCTCTAGCAGACACTGCCAACACCTCAGGTCATCATTAGACATTTTACTTCTGGTGTTTTCGGTCTGGCAGAGAAAAAGCAAAATTGACTCTTCAACAACAGCTAAAAGCTGGCAGCTTTGTATCGTCAGCCAAACTCCCCTCTCCTTTGTCAGACAGTCTGCCCCAGGAGAGGATGCCCAGCGGCACCTTCCACTGAGCCCAAACAGCTTCTCTTTGCCCGTGCTGTTTTGCAGCATCCTGTCTCTTTTTCTCTGCAGGGTCCACCAGGGAGTTGTATTTTTGCAAGAATTCCTTGAGTGTGTTGCGTGTTCTCCCCTGCTTAGTCATTCAGCCATAACATTTCCAATTAGAATCCTGCCCTGCTGATGGTTCAGTTCCCTAGTTCAATACTTTACATTTATCTCCATTGAATTCCAGTTGCCTTCTGTTACAAGAGGCACTTAAATTATCTAAGCCTCGCTCCACAGGCTCAGACTCCAAGTCCAGGACAAATCTGTTTAACACTTAGGGATCATTGACTGTGTGAGCGGCCTGGGCATATAAATGCATCTGGATTGGGCATTTCTTAATGATGGTGAAGGCAGTGGACTTGGGTAGAAAGTATGGGAGCCACAGAATTTATAAAATCTCAACAGGCTTCCTCAGTACGGGGAGAAAATGGACCAGAAAAATTATTTGAAGAGTGAAAAAGTAAATAAAACAATGCGGCCTTATAGACAGGAAGCCACTAGCATATCGTGATCACCCTCTTAGATATGAGCACTATTCTGTACATCAAAAAATAATGTAGGCCTTTTTTATTCAAAGAGATTTACCATATAGTATGTCAGCTCTCTTATTGCCCTCCCACTGATGATGGCAGGAAATCGTATGATTTTTCTCATATTCCTGAGCTTGAAATTGTGGTACAGGAAGCAGAAAGAGCTCGTGACATGCTATGAGTGGTCCCCAGCTTAGCTAGTCTGTTCTAATTTTATTGCCACTGGATCATGGCCACTGAAACACAGAGAAAACAGACTCTCAGGCCAAGGGTATTGAGCCGTTATACACCCCAAGCCATTATAGAGAAGTCCCAGCTCTAATGTGAGAGCAAGATGGATGACAGTTCCAGCCAACTTGTTTCTCTAGACGCACCCCACATTTTGGAATCCAGATTTTATCGGCTCTCTGAGGTCTAACCACAGAAGACTCTGATGGCTTCTATCATTTCTTCCTTTGAAAAACATGTGCTGATTTAGGCTTACGTTGAAGACAGTGGGATCCAGAGAGTATCTCTAGTACTATAAAGCCCATCACATTAGGGGACGAAAGGGCTCCAGGAGGCTGAAAAGTTCCTTGCCTACTTGAATCCTGGTTTCCTTTTGATTCTCTGGTGTCCTTTGCCTCCAGGTGTGTGAAGGGAATAGAAGTTGAGACAAAGGAACCAATCAGGAGGTAGGGCAGGGGAGGAGCCTTTTGGAAGGCGATTAACTATACTTCTTCCAAACTGTCTGTTGAGCATCCTTCATTTGCTTTAGAAGTATCAAGCAATAGCATTGTTTCTGAGGAGAGAGGGGACTGAGGTGGTAGCCTGAAAAAACAATGAGGCCACCCAGAAGTCTCTTCGATTAACTCATATGTTAAAAGGTCATGTATGAAAAATGGAAGGGGAAACACATAAGCAAGAACAAATACAAAAGAATATCATAAGCCTGTGAGAATAGTGCCAGGAAGGCTAAAGCTCAGAATGAGAAGAGACTTCAGAAAAATGTCAGTGACACCCAAAAAAACGTTGAATAGATATGTACGGAGTTAAAAGAACAAGGAAGGGTCAGGCTCACTGCTTGGGGAGCCTGGTGCAAGGTTAAATATGACAAGAGAAAGGAGAACCACTCAACTATTTTGTTTCTTTACCAAAACGCAAGATCTTTCAACAGAAGAGAAAAGAATCAATATTGTTAAAGCAATCTTGAAATTCAAGATGGACAAACAAAAAATAAGTGGTCATCTGGATGGTTTAAAAGTTTCTAAATCTGACAAATTTCATTCCAGGATCTTGTGGAAACCTTTATAAATGCTCATAAAACCAGTTTAAAAATAATTAAGAGAGGGAGACCAGAAGACTACAGATGAGAAAAATTTAGATTTTCTAGAAAGAAAATGGACTACAGATTGTACAGCCTGGTGAACTTGATACTAGCTATCATAGAAAGTTGAAGTTGAATTACTGTTCAGATGATCTGTGAGCTCTTAAAAGGGAAGTAGCTGTCACTAGAAGGTAGCATGGGTTCACTGAGAACAAGGCAGGTTAAATAAAATCCCATTTCAAATTTCTACCAGATTGCCGGATACGTAAGTCAGCTGAATACTGTAGATATGGCAAGGCTCTTGACAAAGTTTGTCTTGATATTCTTGTGGATTAAATGGAAAATTGGGGCCTGCATAATATTGTTAGCTAACATTGTGGTTGGTTGGCCAGCCACACCAGGCACTGGATTATATTAACATTGTGGGAACGTCTTGTAGCATATTGAAGGGCTTCATGTTTGGCTCTGTCCTTTCTATTTTGTCAAGGGCTTAGATGAAAACACAAGTAGGCATGTTTATCAGATTTACAGATGGGATACCAGAATCAGGATTCAAATTATCTCTACGGACTACAGGAATGGCTGAAACTAAGGAGATGAAATTTAATAGGGATAAAATGACAGCTCTGCACGTAGGTTTAAAAAGAATCAACTGCACAAGAACAGACTGGGGATACCGGGCTTAAGAATAATTCATATGAAAACAATACTTAGGGGTTACTGTTGGGCTAAAATCAATAGCAGATTAGAGTGTATGAGGCGGCTGAAATATTTCCTGCGATCTCAGACCACTAGTAGAGGTATTCTGTCGAGGACAAAGGAGGCAACTGTCCCATTGTCCTGGAGAAGTACAGCTGACAAGTCAGAGCTTCTTCAGGGAGGGCAAGCACAACAGCAAGGCATCTCAAAACCCTGTTGTGAGAGTAACTTGGCCAAGGCAGGTGGAGTTAAAGATATTCCTAGACATGTAACTTAGAAAAAGTCTTGCATCTGTGCACAAGAAGACATATATAGGAATGCGCCTGGCAGCATTGATTATGATAGCTAAGAAACAGAAATTGCACAGATTTCCATCAATGGTAGAATGGCTAAAGAGAATGCAGTATATTCATAAATCGCACAAATGTAGTTAGCATGGAAAAGGAAGTCGAAGTAGAATACCTACAGTATGAGAACATTTTTATGCATTTTAAGACATGAACAATAATATTATATAATGTTTAGTTATATGTACGTATGAAGTAAAAGAATCAAAAATGCATGAGACTGAAAACTATGAAATGCAGGATCGTGGTTACTTCTTGGTGGAAAGAAAGGGCAAGGCAGTAAGTGGTGGAAACACATGCCTTTTACTTCTACTGGCAATGTTTCATTTCTTAAGCCAGGTGTTGGGTATACGGGTTGTTGTTATTTCAATCTTTATACCATTTTCTGTGTTTAAAACATGCATAATACATTTTTTAAAGAAATTTGTTGTGCCTTAGGTGAAAGTTTACAGCACAAATTAGTTTTTCATTCAAAAATTATCCACAAATTGTTTTATGACATTAGCTGCAATCCCCATAATGTGTTGCGCTTTCCCTTGTTCCACCCAGGGTTCCCCTTGTCCGTTCATCCAGGTTTCCTTCCTTCCTGCCTTCTCGTCTTTGCTTTTGTGCAAGTGTTGTCCATTTGGTCTCATATACTTGATTGAACTAAGAAGCATGTTCCTCACGTGTGTTATTTTTTTGTTTTATAGACCTGTCTAATTTTCGGCTGAAAGGTGGACTTCAGAAGTTGCTTCGGTTCTGAGTTAACAGGGTGCCCGTAGGCCGTAGTCTCGGGGGTTCTTCCAGTCTCTGTCTGACCAGTAAGTCTGGTCTTTTTTCGTGAATTTGAATTTTGTTCTACGTTTTTCTCCCACTCTGTCTGGGACCCTCTATTGTGATCCCTGGAAGAGTGGTCGGTGATGGTAGCCAGGCACCATCTAGTTCTTCTGGACTCAGGCTGGTGGAGGTTGTGGTTCATGTGGTATACTAGTCCTTTGGACTAATGTTTTCCTTGTGTCTTTAGTTTTCTTCATTCTCTTTCGCTCCAGACAGGACGGGACCAGTAGATGTATCTTAGATGGCTGCTTAAAAGCTTTTAAGACCCCAGATGCTTCCCACCAAAGTAGAATGTAGAACATTTTCTTTATGAACTATGATATGCCAACTGACCTAGATGTCCCCTGAGATCACAGTCCCCAGCCATCAGCCCCAGTAACTCGGTCCCTCAAGGTGTTTGGAGGTACCTATGGAGCCTCTATGACTTTGCCTTGATCAAGTTGTGCTGACTTCCCCTATATTGTGTGTTGTCTTTTCCTTTACTAAAGTTAACAGTTGTCTGCTATCAAGTTTGTGATTTCCCCTCCCAAGCCCTTACCTCTCTCGTAGTCATCAAAGATAGTTTTTTTCTGTGTGTAAACGTTTTCTTGAGTTTTTATAATAGTGTTCTCACGTAATATTTGTCCTTTTGTGATTCACTTACTTCACTCAGCATAATGCCCTCCAGATTCATCCATGTTGTGAGATGTTTTGTGGATTTATCATTGTTCTTTATCCTTGCATAGTACTCCATTGTGTGTATGTTCCATAATTTGTTTATCCATTCATCTGTTGATGGACACTTAGGTTGTTTCCATCTTTTTGCTATTGTGAATAATGCTGTAATGAACATGGGTATGCATATGTCTACTCCTGTAATGGCTCTTATTTCTCTAGAATATATTCCCTAGGAGTGGGATTTCTGGATCATATGGTATTTCTATTTTTAGCTTCTTAAGGAGGTTCCATATCGTTTTCCATAGTGGTTGTACCATTTTACATTCCCACCAGCAATGCATAAGAGTTCCAATCTCCCTGCAACTTCTCTAACATTTACTTTTTTTTTTTTTTAATTAGTGCTTGTAATGTTGGGGTGAGATGGTATCTCATTGCAGTTTCCATAACTCGCTTTTAAGGAGCATGCATTAAAAAAAAGAAGAAGAAGAAGAAACTCATAAGAAAGTAGAAAAGGGGGATACATAGTAACTACCTTTAAACATTTTAACATTTTTCCTCTGGATGAGAAATTCAATTTTTATCCTGTAAACCTTCCAAGGAATCAGTGAGTGGATATTAGAAGGAGGGCTTTGGTTTAACATAAGGAAGAGCTTTCTAACAAGATTGAAGCAGTACATCCTAGTGGTTAAGAATATGAGCTTTGAGTTAGAGTTGGCTTAAAGTCTGTTGATGCTTACTAGTTGTGGGAAAATTCCTTGATTTATCTAAGCTTTGCTATTCTCATACTTATAAAACCAGAAAAACCAAACCAGTTGCCATGGAGTCTATTCCAACTCATGGCAACTGCATGTGTTTCAGAGCAGAACTGTGCTCCGTAGGGTTTTCAATGGCTGTGATCTTACATAAGTAGATCACTAGGCCTTTCTCCCAAGGCACCTCTGGGTGGATTCAAACCACCCACATTTCATTAGTAGCTGAATGCTTAACTGTTCATGCCACCCATGGACTCCACATATTTATAGAGAGTAATAGTACCTGCCTAATAGAATTATTGGAACCCTGGTGGCGCAGTGGTTAAACATTTGGCTACTAACCAAAAAGTCAGCAGTTTGAATCCACCATCCACTTCTTGGAAACCCTGTGAGGCAGTTCTACTCTGTCCTATAGGGTCACTAAGAGTCAGAATAGACTCTATGGCACAATAGAATTATTGTGGGAAATAAATGAAATGTAAAAAAATATAGAATAGTAAATAGCACAGAATAAGTACTCCATAGACATAAAATAAACAGTAAAAATAAGAAAGTGCTTTCCATAGACGGAACGGCTGTCTTGTAAGACACTGAGCTTTCCAAGGCTAATATTGTTGAGGATGCAGCTAGATGGTGAACTATCCAGGGTGCTGGAGAGAGGCATTATGCATCATTAGGAAGCTATAGTAGATTTCTCTATTATTGAATTTAAAAGTCTTTGTTTCAGATACTCAAGTGTCATATTGTTGGGTTCTTCCAAGAGTGAAGTATATTAGTTATCAGTTTCTGTGAGCCATATTACCAGAAACTTAATGGCTTAAAATAACACATATGTATTATTTTGCAGTTTCTGTGGGTCAAGAGTCTGGGTATGATTTAGCTGGGTTCCCTGGCTCAGAATCTCATCTGAAAACTGCAGTCAAGGTGTAGGCCAGGGCTACAGTCTCTTCTCAAGGCTCATCTGGGGAAGGATGTGCTTCCAACGTGGTTGTTGGTAGAATCCAGTTCTTTGTGATCTGTTGGACTGAGGGCCTCAGCTTCTTTCTGGCTGTCTGCTGAAGGCTGCCCTCAATTCCTAGCTGGTTGTTGGCTGGAGGTCATCCTCAGTTCCTTGCCATATGAGCCTCCCCAACATCACCTCTTGCTTCATCAAAACCAGCAAGGGAGGGAGTCTGCCAGAAAGACAGATGTTACAATCCAATGTAGTATAATCAAACAAGTGACATTCCATCATCTTTGCCATATTTTATTGGTTAGAAACAAGTTATAGGTCCTGCCCACACTCAAAGAGAGGAGACTACAAAGGGTGTGACTAACAGGAGGCAAGATTACTGGGGTCCGTTGTCGAGTTTGTCTGCCACAGGAAGGGAATCATGCTGAGAAAACAGAAATGCAAGTGCCCCTGTGTGTTCTGTGGGAGAGGTGACAGAGGAGTCAGGCACAGACGTGTAAACATGAGAACAGCAAAACTGAGACCAAGAAAGAACAAGAGGAGGGCGTTAGGAAAGCTGACAGCCTAAATAACCAGGAAGGGAGAGTTAGAGAAGGTGCGAGCCAGGCTGACTGAGCAGCCATTGTGGTTCCTGGGGTCCTGCCTGGTTGGAGACAGGCTGTGTGCCTAGAAATCTTGCCAGAAAAGGCCTTGTTTTCACAAGAGCTTAGACAGACAGTTTCTGTTGGAATGTGTCTAGGTATAAGGTGGATTCAGAAAAAGAGAAAAGGTGCATGCTGAGATCGGGCTTGGTTTGGTACCAGACAGTATACCAGTCCTTTGTCAACTTGAGAATGAGTACTCCATAAAATAAAATAAATATTAGAAATAAAAACTTGAGTACACTTCATCCTCCATGGCTCTACATGGCTAAGGCTGCATGCGCATTGGTCTGGGAGTGTTTAGCAAGATGCTGCAGATCATGGGTATTCTGGTGAGGAGGCAGAAAACAATCAAAGGGCAAGGGCAAGCACAGCTGGTGCCCACAGTGGCCGGGGAGCCCACCTTCAGAATGACTGTATTTCATTGCATGCAGCAAGGGTGTGTGTCTTCTTATTTGGAGATATATTTGCAAAAGCGCTCAAAACTCTAGTTACAATCTTGTCTAGCCCTCAATTAGATACCTATACACCGCTATTCTGGGAGAGTGGTAGTGCAAGTGGTTTGCAATCGGCTGCGAACCTAAAGGCTGATGGTTTAAACCCACACAGCAGTTCGACAGAAGAAAGTCTTGGTGAACTGCTTCTGCGAAGGTTACAGCCAAGAAAACCCTACAAAACAGTTCTATTCTGCAACACATGGGGTTGCCATGAGTCGGGGACCAACTTGATGGCAGTTTAACAACAGTACACCTCTATGTTACTGTAAGTATCTGTCTTAGTTACCTAGTGCCACTGTAACAGAAATACCACAGTGGATGGCTTTAACAAAGAGGAATTTATTCTCTCATAGTCTAGTAGGCTACAAGTCCAAACTCAGGGTATCACCTCCAGGGGAAGGCTTTCTCTGTGGGTTCTGGAGAAAGGTCCTTGTCATCAGTCTTCCCTTGGTCTGGGAGCATCTCAGCACAGGAACCTCAGGTCCAAAGGAAGCGCTCTGCTCCCAGCGCTGCTTTCTTGGTGGTGTGAGGTCCCCCTGTCTCTCTGCTGGCTTCTCTCTTTTATATCTCAAAAGAGATTGACTTAAGACACTGTCTAATCTTGTAGACCTCATCAATATAACTGCTGCTAATCCATCTTATTACATCATAGTGATAGGATTTACAACACATAGGGAAATCACATCAGATTACAAAATGGTGGACAATCATACAACACTGGGAATCATGACCCAGCCAAGCTGACAGATATTTATGGGGGACACAATTCAATCCATGACAGTGTCCAATAAGGACAGGGTGCAAGAGGTCTATGTCTATATACCTTGCTTTGCACAGGGCCTAGAGAAACTTCAGATTGATGTCTAACAGAGGTGTGTAAAGCTGGCAGCATGGTGGTTATGATGGGCTTAGAGTCACTAGCTTCAGGGTTGGAAGGAACCTTCCAGTTGAATCCTCTCATTCAAGGCTGAAATCAGGGACAACTTGGGTCAACTACTTTAGATTCTGTGGGTTTATGCCTCTGGTCTCTGGATAAGAGCAGAGCAAGGAGACTTAAATCTCTGGAAAATTAGGGTCTTTCCATGAGTTCAGGGAGTGGATACAGTAGTTTGGGTTCAAAACTAAGCAGCCTTGACAATATTTTCCTCCAGATGACTGGTCCATGGTGTTTTTCAATGGTTATTCCCTCGGTGGAGCTGATTTGTGCATCTTATGAGTGAGTCCATCTCTAGACAAAATTTGAGGAGATGGCTTTTTCTGCTCGATAGGTGTCAGTGAGTCAGCACTAATGGGCTTATGAGTCAGATCAGTGTGGATGAGTCATGCCTTCATCCAGAACCCTGGAATGGAGGGGCAGCATGGGACATGGATGCCTTTAAAGAACACCAGAGGAGTTTCTCCAGAGCTGGACCTGGCCTTCGGGATGTGATAATAGAAAGAGTAAAAGGATTTGTCCATCAGCTCCCCTCCTGACACCTGCAAGAACCTAACCAATTGAAATATCTGAGATATGCACCCTTCCATCTGTATCCGTAGGGGAAGGGGAAGGGAAAGGAAAAGGAAGCTGAGACCATGGAGTATCTCCTCTTTGCTGGACATGGTGTAAGTGTCTCCCTTTATGTTGTTTCATTTGATATCTACCATGCCCTTCTCCTTTGTGGCTCTCTTGAAACTTGTAGCAGCTAGCACAATTCTTAAACCATAATACGAACCCAATACATGATTGTTTAATTAAAATAATTAAATCAATATAAGGAGGAGGAGGGAAGAACTGCCTTGAAATTTAGGAGAGCTGGGTTCTAGACCTGGCCCTTCTCAGCTGCTGGATGACCTTGGGGTAATCATCCATTCTGAGTCTCAGATTCCTCATCCATAAAATAAGAGGATTGAATAATGTTATCTTTAAGGCCTAAGCAATTGTAACTCCCTATGGCTTTTAGGAGCTCTGATGGTGCAGTGGTTAAATGTTCAGCTGCTAAGCAAAAAGTCAGCAGTTCAAACGCTCCGGCCGCTCTATGGCAGAATGATGTGGTGGCAGTCTGCTTCTGTACAGATCACTTCCTTGGAAACCTAATGGGGTAGTTCTCCTCTGTCCTATAGGGTAGCTGTGAGTTGGATTGACTCAATGGCGACAGGTTTCAACGGATATGGCTTTTATAGCGGAATCTGAGCAGTGCAAGTGGTTTGTGATCGGCTGCTAATTTAAAGGTTGGCAGTTCAAACACACCCAGCAGCTCCATGAAAGAAAGGCCTGGCGATCTGCTTCCATAAAGGTTACATCCAAGAGAACCCTATGGAGCAGGTCTACTCTGCAACACACGGGGTCACCGTGAGTTGGGGGCTGACTCGGTGGCAGCTAACAACACTATCAGTAACAGTGTGGCCTTTATGATTTGGCAGGTGGCATGGGAATGGGAGAACCCTGGATTTTACAATGAAAAAAACAACAAGTACAAAGAGAAGCACTTAATTCACCAGCTGCGCCTCCCCCGTTATGAATGTACTCAGGGGTAGGGGGTGGAGGAGCCATGGAGCCAGGTGGCCTGTGCTCAGCGGGGCCAGGCCACAGCCTTAGCCACTCTACACCAAATAACACCCATCCCAACTCTTGGCAAACACAGTTCTGCTTGAAGAGGCACAAAGTAACTAGCTACAAGAAAAATAATTACCAAATTGCCTGAAATAACTATAATTTCCAAACAAATAAAACCCTATGGTATCTGTCAATTTTCTGAAAAACCACACACACACAGTATAAGCAAGAGCTCTTTGCTTGCACTCTGATGAGCACCAGCCTCAAAATATGCCTTGATTTCTTAGAAAACCCTAATGCAGAAAGGATATCTCTCTCGTTTTGATACATGGAACACCTTTCGGTTCATCCATAGGAGTGCATACAAGCCTGTGCTTGTGCGCGTGTACATACGCAGTTTAGAGGATAGAAGTAAAACCCATTGCTGTCCAGTAGATTGCGACTCATGGCAACCCCATGTGTGTCAGTACAGAACCGTGTTCCATAGGATTTTCAATGGCTGATTTTTCAGAAGTAGATTTCCAGGCCTTTCTTCCAAGGCTCTTCTGGGTAGATTCAAACTGCCAACCTTTCAGTTAGCAGCCAAGCTCTTGACCATTTGCGCCAACCAGGGACTCCTAGAGACAAGAATACCATCTCTAAAATGGAAATTACTATTGACTGTCTCTGCTCAGCCCGTGGCATTAGATTTTGTCTGGCAAGGCAGAGCTCTGACTCTCCTCTCTACTAAGCAAGAGCAAAACTAATGCACGGGGAACATATGCAGTGGGCCTTTGAAGAGTCTTGAAAACGCCAAGTCCCTGGGAGTTTGACCAGAAAGGAAACGTGCCCATCGCCAGCCATCCAGTGAGAGAAGGGAGGTGGCCTCTCCCCGGCCATCTTTCATCAGCGCTCGGCTTGCCGAGATTGTTTATCTTGTGGGATGCCCAGGGTTTAAGATGATGCATTTGTTCTGCCCACAGAATGACAGTATTTCCATTAGTGCCTTTTGGATCCTGTTTCTCTCAGAAATGGGTGTCTGGGGTGTGTGTGTGTGTGTGTGTGTGTGTGTGTGTGTGTGTGTGTTTTAAGGTGCCGGAATTTCGAATACAGTCAAGTCAGCTAACAGAGTCATTCTTAGACTCCACGTTATTGTTGTATTTTTCTCTCTCTCTGAATCGAAAATGCCGCAGAACTGAGGAGCTGCTCTTGTCTTAATTACTGCAGAAATATTGCTAATTAGAAAAAAGGGAAGAAGTGTTAAGGATTTGCCTCAGAATCAAAGACAGCATTATTTTCCAATGGATATTAAAAGACTTGAAAAAGAGGCTAAGAGGATGTGGCAGATAGAGTTGTGAAGTGTGCTTAGGGCTCCAGTGGTAAAACGGCTGGAAGGAGAAATTAAATATCTAGGAGGAAAATGTTCTCAGATGTTGGAATTATGCCTGCAGCCATAACACTAGATGCTGGGATCCTATCTACTTCAAACACAAAACCGGATCAAGAGCTCTCCAAGGAAACTGAGGATGGAAGAAGTGTTGGTGGCTCAAACGTGGGCCTCTTGAACCATCTTATCACTTGGCAGGCATTGATAGTGGACACTGATGCACGTATTTTGAATGTAGGACCTTCCTTCTAACCCTGCCACTACACTGTTTTTTTCACCATTTCCTCTAGCTTCAAACCAAGCGTGTGTTTAAGAAATAAATCAAAAGGTTAACAGATCATGAGAAGTCTATATTTTGATGTCTGTTTCAGGGGGCAAGATCCCCTGTGTTTGTGGGGCTTGGGCTTCTAGATGAGCAGAGAGCTGAGCAGATAGCGTGTGATGGGCTGGGTGCCACGTGGTTTTTGATCAAGAGTTCTTTCAGGTCTAACTCAAATTCCAAGGCTGTGGACAGAATACCTCTAAACACAAAGGCAGTACCATGATCATGATTTATTTGCTCAGCCCCAGTGTTTCAAATGTTTCAATCCCTGAAGCCCAGAAATAAATTTGGAGGCAGGAGGAAAGGGGCAGGGATGAGATCCAAGCAGAGAAAATGGGTGTAATTCAGGGGTGAGAAGGGAAAATGTAGGAACTGGCACAATGAAAAGATAGGGATGATAAAGAACAGAATGACTTTTTGTTGTTAGTTGCCATTAAGTTGGCTCCATCTCGTGGGGATCCCATGTAAAATAGACAAAATGTTGCCCAGTCTGTGCTGTCTTCTCTATCATTGGTATGCTTCAGTCTATTGTTGCAGCCACTGTGTATTTTGAGAGCCCTCCAACCTAGGGGACTCATCCTCCAGCACTGTGTCAGACAATATTCTGTTGTGATCTATAAGATTTTCATTGGCTAATTTTCAGAAGTAGATCACCAGGACTTTCTTCCTTGTCTTAGCCTGGAAGCTCTGCTGAAACCTGTCCACCATGGGTAGGCCTGTTGATATTTGAAATACCAGTGGCATAACTTCCAGCATCATAGCAACATGCAAACCACCACAGAATGAGAAAGAGACAGACACGTGGTAGAAAATGACTTAATATTCCAAAATTAGGAATCAAAAAATATATGACTTATTCCAAAATTATGCCATGTTTCCCCTCATGGTTGCCTTAGATGGTGTCAGTAGGCCCATAGAGCAGCAATGGGTTTGAAGTCAGCCAGCACAGTCTGGCGTTCAGGCTGTTTGACCACAGGTAAGTCCCCTAACCCCTCTGAATACTAGTTTCTTTGTCTGTATGATATTCCCTGCTCTGACCGCCTCACATAGCTGCTATGAGAATCAAATAAGAGAACGTTCATGCAAGAGCTTTGTAAATCAAACAGCACTGTACACATGGAAGGCATGACCCTAGTTGGTCTCAGCATTATACAGCTGAGTCCGACCATCCAAAACCTTCAGGGTTAGTGGAGAGAACTAGGAGTATATGTTCACATACGAAGATTTAGCTCTAAATCCGGGTAAAAGGTGTCAGAAACAATCCTTTTCCACCTCCCACTCAAGCCATTAGGTAAGAGGGAAGCATGCTTATGGTCAAGGTACTAGGTGAAATGGTTTTCGATGGCCTCCTGATTGCTGACACAGAGTTTAAAAAGAAAATGATACTATGAGGCCCTTCATGAAAAAGCAGTTTCCTGGCCCTCTGCACCTCTGAGACCTGTTCCTCAGAGGCAACCATTTCTAGCCATTTATTTTAGTATTTACCTAAATAAATTTAGATAATATATTTATACTGCTATTCCTTGAGTTTTGTTTCAAAATAGAAAGCATTGATTGATTTACTCCTGTCGAAGGTAAGGATTTAGTTCTCCTACAACCCTCCCCCCATCCACCTGCTACACACATGTACACACATACACACACACACACACACAGTAACACACAAACGTACAGGAACATTCACACATGCACAAATTCCTTTCCCCTCTCCATCTTTCTAATAGAATTTATCACAATTGCTATTTAAATCAATATTTATTATTTACATTATTTTGCCTTTGTAAATATTATTTGCAACAAAGCCATGTAAAACAAAATTATCACATTTCTTCTCTTCTATAAATTCTTGGTTGTCCCTAGAGTTCAATTTTTCATCTGCTTATTTTTCTTTGTGCCTAATTACAATTCTTAGCAAACTCTGTGACAGACAGACCCATAAAACATAAGAAACAGCCAGGCACACCAAGCAATGTGTCATCTCTGTGTTTTCCTGGGCCACATTTCACCCAGAACCTTCAGTATTTCTGCCCTGTCTCACTGGTTGCTCTCTAGGCCTGGGGCATACCAGTCCTCCTGGAACTTCCTGCACTTGCATCCTAGGAAATCCTTTTTTTTTTCCCTCTCCTTTGTAATATCCTCTGTATCCTGGATCCAAAGCCTTCTTCCTTTTTGGCTTACTACCTTATTTTGTGATGCACATCCTCCACTAACTTAGTGAGATATGGTGCATCAGAAGCAAATTTTTTGAGACCTTAGATATCTGAAAATGTAATTATTCTTTCCTCACACTTGATTGATAGTTTGATTGGGTTTAAAATTTTAGGTTGAGAATTATTTTCATGTAGAACTTTGAAGGAACTGCTCATTATCTTTTAGAAGCCAGTGTTGCTCTTAGAATTCTGATGCCACCCTGATTTCTGATAATTTTTAAGTAACCTGTCTTTTTCTCCCTAGAATATTTTAAAAGCAATCTTAAGATCTCTTTATCCTTGACATTCTCAAATGTATAATGATGTGGCTTCTTGTAGTTCTTATTTACATTTATTGTGCTGGGCACTCAAATAGCCCTTTCAATCTGGAAATTCATGTCCTTCAATAGAAGAAATTTTTCTTATGTTATATCTTTGATAATTTTCACATCTCCATTTTCTTTGTTCTCTTTTTCTCCTGTTAGTTGGAAGTTAGACCTTCAAGGATTGATCACCTCATTTTCTTATCTTTTCTATTTTCTATCATTGTTTACTACTTTCTGGGAGATTGCCTCAATTCTGTCTTCTATACATTCTGTTAATGTAAAATTTTTTTCTCTTAATCTTTAAAACCCAAGAGCTTTTTCTTGATCTCTGAATGTCCCTTTGTAAACAGAATCCCATTTTGTTGTTTCATGGATGAAATATCATTTTCTCTTAATTTTTTTTCTGTTCCCTGCATTTTCTGTTCCATCTCATTTCCCTCTTTGTTTGTATCTTTTCTACGCTAAAGTACCTCTTCAAATGTCTGCTAATCCTTTCTGTCTATTCATATCTTAAGTATGGATAAGGCACTAAAAAACTGATGATGCTTTGTGTAAGCATATACACATGCACATATATTGTGGGGGTGGACTGGGGAGTACCCTTATTGACTATAGGGTAATCATTAGGGTAATCAGTTGCAGTCCCTGTCACTTAACTGGAATACATTTCATTTCTCTAGAAAAATTCTTCCGGTCTCCTCCCTAAGAGGTGAGGGTGGCATATGCCTAACTGGGAGGAGAAAAGAACTGGGGTGGGGAGAGAGTTTCATTATTTAGTGTATGGAATTTCACCTAGTACCCCAATTTTCAGTACTTACCCTCATATCTGCTACTATCTGTGCCTGGTGTCCTCAAGTCCAGAATCTCTGATTCAGTGTCTCCAGAGAGTAAAGCTTGCCCTGTGCAGAGGTGAAGACAGACAAGTTGTTTGGCTGGATAGAGGAGGCGAGGGAATCTAGGGGGTCTAACTGCTTGTTATGGACACTGTCACTTGTTCTTCCTGTTTGCTTCCACCTGCACCCCAACCTTCAGAGACTCCTGGTATTTCGAATTCTTGAGCCTATCCTGCATTTGAAATCAGGTTGCTGCTTTTTGGCTTCCTCTTTTGCAGGTACTTTCTCTGTTCTTCCAGATTGGTGATCTTGTATCCACCTGCTTCACATTTTCCAAAATTTTGTTACCACCTCTATTCTGCTGTAATTGTCCTCCCTATGGACAAGTCCATAAGAGCCAAATTATGACCTTCAGTATATCCCACCTGAATTTAGAGACCATCTCAAAAATAGATTTGATACATTGAACACTAATGACCAAAGACCAGATGAGATGTTGGATGACATCAAGAACATCATACATGAAGAAAGCAAAAGTTATTAAAAAGACAGGAAAGAAGGACCAAATGGATATTAGAAGAGACTCTGAAACTTGCTCATGAAAGTAGAGTAGCTAAAGTGAATGGAAGAAATGATGAAGTAAAAGAGCTGAACAGAAGATTTTAAAGGGCAGCTCGAGAAAACAAAGTAAAGAATTATAATGAAATATGCAAAGACCCGGAGTTAGAACACTGAATGAGAAAAACATGCTCAGCATTTCTCAAGCTGAAAGAACTGAAGAAAAAAATCAAGCCTCGAGTTGCAATATTAAAAGATTCCATGGGCAAAACATTGAATGATGCAGGAAGCATCAAAAGAAGATGGAAGGAATTCACAGAGTCACTATACCAAAAAGAAAAGTCAATGTTTTAACCATTTCAGGGGTAGCATATGTCAAGAACTAATGGTATTGAAGGAGGAAGTCCAAGCTGCACTGAAGGCATTGGCAAAAAACAAAACTCCAGGAATTGACGGAATACCAACTGAGATGTTTCAACAAATGGATGCAATACTGGAAGCACTCACTCCTCTGTGCCAAGAAATTTGGATGACAGCTACCTGGCAAACCAACTGGAAGAGATCCATATATGTGCCCATTCCAAAGAAAGATGATCCAATAGAAATTATGGAACAATATCATTAATATCAACGCAAGTAAAACTTTGCAAAAGATCATTCAAAAACAGTTGCAGCAGTATATCGACAGGGAACTGCCAGAAAATCAAGCTGTATTCAGAAGAGGACATGAACAAAGGATATCATTGCGGACGTCAGATGGATCTTGGCTGAAAGCAGAGAATACCAGAACGATGTTTATCTGTGCCTTATTGACTATGCAAAGGCATTTGACTGTGTGGATCGTAGCAAATTATAGATAACATTGCAAAGAATGGGAATTCCAGAGCACTTAATTGTGCTCATGCGGAACCTGTACATAGACCAAGAGGCAGTCGTTGGAACAGAACAAGTGAATACTGCAGGGTTTAAAATCAGGAAAGATATGCGTTAGTCTGTATGCTAAGCAAATAATCCCAGAAACTGGACTATATGAAGAAGAACGAGGCATCAGGATTGGAGGAAGGCTAATTAACAACTTGCAGTATGCAGATGACACAACCTTGCTTGCTGAAACTGAAGAAGACTTGAAGCACTTACTGATGAAGATCAAAGATTACAGCCTTCAGTATGGGTTACACCTCAACATAAAAAAGCAGAAATCCTTACAACTGGACCAATAAGCAACATCATGATAAATGGAGAAAATACTGAAGTTGTCAAAGATTTCATTTTACTTGGATCTATAATCAATACCCATGGAAGCAGCAGTCACGAAATCAAACAACATATTGCATTGGGCAAATTTAAATCAAAGAATGCTTCAAAGTATTAAAAAGGTGTCACTTTGAAGACGAAGGTGCACCTGACCCAAGCCATGGTATTTTCAATCACCTCATATGCATGCAAAAGCTGGACAATGAATAAGGAAGACAGAAGAATGATGCCTTTGAATTATGGTGTTGGTGAAGAATATTGAGTATACCGTGGACTGCCAGAAGGATGAACAAATCTATTTTGGAAGAAGTACAGCCAGAATGCTCCTTAGAAGCAAGGATGGCAAGACTTCATCTCACATACTCTGAACATGTTATAAGGAGGAACCAGTCCCTGGAGAAGGTCATCACGCTTAGTAGAGAGTCAGTGAAAAAGAGGAAGACCCTCAGTGAGATGGACTGACACAGTGGCTGTGAGAATGGGCTCAAACATAGCAGTGATTCTGAGGATGGCACAAGCCCTGGCAGCATTTTGTTCTGTTGTACATGGGGTTAATATGAGTCGGAACCAACTCGATGACACTTAACAACAATAAAGTGGATTTAAACTGTATTCCTCTTAGTGAGTGTATTAGTTTTCAATGACTACATAACAAATTATTGTCACAATGTAGTCACTTAAAACATATTTATTATCTTAGAGTTTGTGTGGGTCCAGGAGTAAAGCTTATTTTACCTGGGTCCTCAGCTCAGGATTTCATAAGGCCGAAATCAATATTTGGTCCACCGTGTCCTCACCTGGAGGCTTGACTAGGGAAAGATCCACTTCCAAGCTACTTCAGGTTGTTGGCAGAATTCATTTGCTTGCAGTTGTAGGACTAAGGTCCCCTAGTGTTGCTAAACATTGGCCAGTCTCAGGTCCTTGCCACATGGCTCCCTCCATCTCAGCAACGGAGAACCTCCTTTGCATCAAATCCCTCTCACTGTTTGAATCTCTCTGAATTCCCTTTGTCCTGACAGCTGGAGAAAGTCTACTTTTAGAGGGTACATTTGATTAGAACAGGCCCATCTGGATAATCTATCCATTTTAAGGCCAACTGTGCCATACAACAAGGAGCCCTGGTGGCAAGGTGGTTAAAGTGATCGACCGCTAGCCGAAATGTTGGCGATTCGAAACCACCGGTGGCTTCACTGGAGAAAGATGTGGCAGTCTACTTCTGTAGAGATTTACAGCCTTAGAAACCCTGTGGAGTCGCTATACCTTGGAACTGACTGGACACCAGTGGGTTTGGTGCCATCTGACAGGAGTCCCTGGGTGGTGCAAACAGTTAGGACCTCAGCTACTAACCAAAAAGTTGGGGATTGGAACTCACCCGGAGGCGCCTTGAAAAAAAGCCCTGGTGATCTACTTTAGAACAATCACAGCCATTGAAAACCCTATGGAACACTGTTTTACTCTGAAGCACATGGAGTTGCCATGAGTTGGAACTGACTTGATAGCAACTGGTTTGGTTGGTTGGTTGGTTGGTTGGTTTTGGTGCCATATAACATAACCGAATCATGGGAGTAAAATCTATCATACTTAAACTCCTGGGGATTGTGCAAGGTGTGTACATCACGTGCTGAGAAATATTGGGGCCATTTTAGAATTCTTCCTACCACTGTGCAGTTCTCAATAGTGAGCAGAAATAAGTATGTGTCGAATCTACCCTGCTTAACTGGAAGTCTCCTATGCCCTTGTTAATGCCATGGCTATTATTATGGGGCATTTCAGTTGTCTATTGCTGTGTGGTGGTGCAGTGGTTAAGAACTCAGCTGCTAACCAAAAGATCAGCAGTTCAAATCCACCAGCCACTCCTTGGAAACTCTTTGGGGCAGTTCTACTCTGTCATATAGGGTGGCTATGAGTCAGAATCGACTCGACGGCAATGGATTTGGTTTTTTTGTTGTTGTTGTTGTTATTGCTGTGTTCTAGGCATAAACAACAAACTTGACTCCCAGCATTTCCTGTGTGGGTGGTAATCCCTGCAGTTATGACTCAGGAAGAATAAGACTTCCTCTCTCATCCACAGAATGAGTCTTACATGTCTAAGGGAGTCCCTGGCTGGTGCAAACGGTTAACACTCTGGGCTCCTAACCGAAAAGTTGGAGGTTCAAGTCCATCCAGAGGTGCCTTGGAACAAAGGCCTGGCAATCTACCTTCAAAAAAATCAGCCATTGAAAACCCTCTGACACACATGGGGTCACCATGAGTCAGAGTCAACTTGACAGCGGCTGGTTTTACTGGTTTATGTGCCTAAGAGCCAAAGTAGACTCTGAGTGGGCTCCCATGTTCCCTTCCAAAGCCACAAGCTTTCTATGAGCCTGGGAGCCAGTCTTGAGAGCTGTGGTTCTGAACTGTTCTCAGGGATCCAGACACACACAATCAGGTGAGTTTGCTGTTCCTGGCACATGAATGGATGCTGTGCACCAGCACTCCTCAGTGGCATGAAGACATTACCAACAAGAGACAGCACCTTGGCGCAGGGACATGGTGATTTTTCCTAGCTTGGCAGATCCCATGGTAGTTGTCGTACTCAGTGATGAATCACTAATTTCTAGAAACCTTGACTGGAACCTGAAGGTGGGAGATAAATGGGAGTGGGGGTGTTGCTCTGAGCATTCCAGCAGATACATGGCCAGTCATGACTAAAAGATGGTTTTACATTTTCTGAGTGTAATCAAGTGAGAGGTAACCAATATCCTGCAGTTCATTAGCCTCATGTCTCCTAACCTTCACTGTCAGACATTCCCCTCAACAGAGAGACTTCCTGTCTATCTGTTTTTAATTTTTTTTTTTTTTTTTAGATCTTAGCTTAAAGTATACCAGTGGGAAAGCTACTGGCAGGTAACCAGTAGAAGGAGGGCCCCTAAAGGGAGGAAAAGGTCACGAATAATTTGGTCTTGAAATGAAAAGGAGAGAAGAGAGAAACAGTGGAGGCAGGGATAGGAAGAAAGATTAACAAGGGAAAATAGTCTGATTTCAGTATCTTTCTTATGCTGGTACATTTCTCATTATGGCCAACTGAGCACCAGTAAAGCAGTAAAATGTGTGCAATATTCGGAAGAAATTTATAGAGGACCCTCCTGCTGCTGTTACTAGGTAGAGGGGCAGCAGGACATATTTTACTTATATACCATTCAGCCTTCATTCCTAACAAGGGCCTCTGTGCTTCCTTTTCAGAAAGTCTACTTTATTCATTTCCCTGTGAAAGGAAGGATGGAGAGACAGGGTCTGAGACTATGAAGTAGGGATAATACGAGATTCTTCCCTACAGGAGTTCTGAGGGGAGCCCTTGTGTGACAGCCTGCCTTGGTTGTGCCTGGTTTATGGTCCATCTGGTCCACTGTGAAGGTCAATGCCAAGAGTCTGACTGTGGTCTCACCTGGAGTGGGACTCAAAAGCTTCCACCAAGTCTCTCTGCTTCATGTCTTTGCTCACCCCAGTCTACCTTTCATGCAGCCACCTTAAGCTTTTTAAGACCCAATTCTAATCAGGTCAGATTCCTATCTGAAAATCCTTGACAGACCTCAGTTGTCTACAAAGTCAAGACCAAGTTCATTTTTTTTTTTTTTAGCATGATATTCAATGCTCTTTACAATGTGGCTTCAATAAACCTTTCCATTGTCATTTCCAGCTGCCACGTTCCATACACCTATGCTTTAACCTCACTGCACTGCATCTCTCCCTGAATTTATCATGTCCTGCCATGTTTCAGTGCCTTTGCACATGCTATTCCTCTGCCCAGAGCATTCTTTCCATCTCTGTCTATGTATCAGAATGCATGTCACTCATCCTTCAAGTACCAGCCCCAATTTCACTTTCTCTGAAGACCTTTCCTTCCTACTGACTCCTTTTCTCTTTTCCTTCTCCAAGCCTACAGCTATTAACAGTCCACTGGTGGTTAATTAAGGAGAAGGAAAGACTATATGGGGCCCTGGTGGTGCAGTGGTTAAGCATTTGGCTGCTAACTAAAAGGTCGGCAGTTCGAATCCACCAGCTGCTCCTTGGAAACCCTATGGGGCAGTTCTGTTCTGTCCTATAGGTCACTATGAGTCGGAATCAACTCGACAGCAATGGGTTTGGGTTTTTTCCAATGGGTAAAGACTATATATACTATGAGTCAGAATTGACTCGACGGCAACAGGGTTGGTTTCTTTTTAAAGACTATATAAGGAGACCTGGTGTTGCAATACTTAAGTGCTTGGATGCTAACTGAAAGGTTGGCAGTTCGAACCTACCTGGTGCCTCTGTGGGAGAAAGACCTTGTGATCCACTCCTGTAAAAATTACAGCCTGGAAAACCCTATTGGGCAGTTCTACTCTGTCACATGGGGTCGCTATGAGTCAAAATCTACTCAACAGCACCTAACAACAACAAAAAAAGACTATATAAGTTTATGGTTACAGACAAAGGGTTGGCAGAGTTATAAACTCTCCCCAGGACGGTGGCTACAGTCTCACACAAAATGAATTCAGGGATACAGGACTTAAACATGACTTAAGCTGGCAGTGTTGGTCTGACAGGGAGGGCACAGGAGCAGGAGATGCTGGTATCAGAGAGACTCAAATGAGCTGTACCTGGTGTTCCTGTATCAGGACTCTGCTAAGAAGGTATGTAGGAGGTGAGTCAGCCTACCAGGGAGACAGAGTCCTCTGCCAACATAAGACAGTTAGTGTTTGTGGCGTATCTGCTTGGATAGTGGTAGCTCTTAAATGGAGAGTCAGGGGATGAGCCAGGGAGACAAAGTAAAGAGCAAAGGAAGGAAGGGAGCAAGTGACAAACCCTTTGCAGAGAAGTTCTAATTGTTCCTTTCACTCCAGCTCAGCAACAAGCCTTATGTGGGAACAAAACAGACTCTGCAGATTTGAGGCGAGCCTCTGCCCACTTGCCTGCTTCCATGACCCTGGCTCAACTCAATGCGATGTGTGATCAAGGGAAATTCACTTGCCCTCCCTATGCCTACGTATCTTTACTTACAAAATAGAGGGCAGTCTTCAGACTTCCACATCCTTCTCCAGTTCAGAGCATCCTGACACACTGAGGTGACGCAGAAGACCTGACAACTCACGTAGCTCGCTCCACAGACTCCACAGCCTCAACAGTGATGAAAGGCCACTCATACTTTGAAATACCTCCTGAAAAGCTCACCAAGCTTGGGTTCTTGGATATATGGTATCCACTGAGATTTCTCCAGCTTTGAACTCTGAAGGGAAACTCCACCCTGACAGCTTCTCTGACTGTAGTCTAGGTCCGAGAGGAGTTCCGTACCCCGTTAGACGTGTCCTGATCTTCACAGAGAGACAGTGAAGAGAGAGCATCGTTAAGATGAGAGGTTGCTGGCAGTTTGGCTTCTCACTTGATGAAACCTAAGTTGGCAGGTCCTCTCCCTCTGTGGTCGGCTTTTCCTTAGCCTTTCACACACACCACACTTACCCTCATCCCAGTATCAAACTAACCTGTTCATGTCCATCTCCCCAGCAACCTGGGGAGCTCCTCTGAGAAAGAGCTGGGTCTTCCTCTCGGAATCCTCACCCTGGCACAGTGCTTGGCATGTAATGAGTGCACCGCAGAAGTGAGCTTGGCTCTCTCCCCTCTCTGCTCCTTTGATTCTTCTGGCTTCCTTTTTATCTCTCTCATTCTTCCTCTATCCTTCTCTTCCTATTTGTCTTTTCTCACTTCCCAGTCCCAGTCAGACTGATGGTGGGTAAGGGGAGACCGGAAGTCAACCAGCCTAACACCCCAAACGGAAGGTTCTCTGGGCAGTGCTCATAACTTTTCAATTTCAGTCTCCGAGAAACCAGAGCTTTCTCCTCCACAGAAACACCCTTTGCATTTCTCTGCCATGTCCTTCATTTATGATGTGTATGACTCATCTCTGGCACATCATTTTCTCAGGCAGCACTTATATCTCAAAATCTTTCTGTACTTCTGTGACAGGCAAGAAGGCATGGGGGTTAAGAGCCTGCTTCTTGGGGCTGAGATGCCTCGGTTTAAATCCTGGCTTTACCACTTATTAGCTGTGTCAACTTGAGTGAGTTAGTCAAACTCTCTATGCCTCAGTTTCCTCATCTATATAATGGGAATGATAATAACAGTACCTACTTCAGAGAGTTGCTTAGAGGATTAAATAAGTTAATAGATGCAAGGTAATTAAAGAAGTGCTTGGCACTTAGTAAGCACTGTACAAGTGTTTGCTTTATTATTACTTTTAATATTGTGAGGGAATCACAAGATACAAACCCTTTCAGATATATAAGACTCAATACTTACTTGTATCTTCAGTCTCTTGATTTCCACCAAATCATCTCCCTCAGTCTACAAATAGGTTCAAATCTCCTCTATCCTAAATAAACTTTCCTCTTAAGCTATCTCTTCTTTAGCTATGTTCTCTCTCTTTCTTTGCTTTTCTTTACAGTCAAAATCATTAAATGAGTAATCTACACTTACAATCTCCACTTCCTCATCTCCCATTCATACCTCAATTCATAGCAATCTGGCTTCAGCTTCCACCAAACCACTAAAACTGTTCTCACTAAGATCAATAATTTCCTTATTGCTACATTTAATTACTTTCCTGTCACTTTCGACCCTTCACTGTTTCTTGAAATGTTTTCTTCATTTCTGAGACACTATTCTTTTCTGGTTATAACAGTCAGCTTTTATTATATTATGCTAAGGTGATAACTCCCAAATCTCGATGGCTTACAACAACAAAAGTTTTCTTTATGCTCCCAAGACATACTGGCTGAGGGTTGGATGTAGCTCTGCTCCACATAACTTCTTCCTTTGGGGATCCAAGCTGAAGGATTAGATGATCTCACCACACAGGGAAAAGTTGAAGGCAGAACCATACAATGACTGTTTAAGCTTCTGCTCGCATCCGTTAGCCAAAGCAAGTCATATGGCCCAAACATCAATGCATCAAAGAAGTATACTCCTCCCACTTGCAATGAGCAAAGATATTCAGTGATCTCACAGGAAAACAAATCACAGAGAACAAAAAAACAATCTACCCAACTGGTTCTCCTTCTACCTTTTCAATGGCTCCTTCTTAGCTTCTTAGATAGATAGACAGACAGACAGACAGATAGATAAATAGAGAGATAAACAGAAAGAAAGAAGGAAGGAAGGGAAGATAGCTGCCATCAAGTCAATTCCAACTCGTGGTGACCTCACGTACAACAGAATGAAACGTCGCCCGGTACTCTGTCATCCTCACAATTGTCAACATGTTTGAGTCCATCTTTGCAGCTATTGCGCTAATCCATCTCACCCAGAGTTTTCCTTGCCCTCATTGGCCCTCTAGTTCACCAAACATGATGTCCTACTCTACTGATCCATCCCTCGTGATGATGTGTCCAAAGCAAACTAGTGAGACAATGTTCTGTTGTGATCCACATGGTTTTCATTGGCTCTAATTTGGAAGTGGAACGGCAGAACTTTCTTTCTTAATCTGGAAGCTCTGCTGAAACCTGTCCATCATGTATGACCCTGCTGGTATTTGAAATACCAGTGGCATAGCTTCCAGAATCATAGCAACACATTCTTTAAGTAGATTATATTCCTCCACACACTTTCTGATGTTGGTGCTCTCGGGAGCCTCTCACTCTACATACACTATCCATCTCCTTAGCTTCAAGTTGTACCTATATTCTTATGACTTCCAAATCTCTAGCACAGGCCACCACTGGACATATTTAGCAGGTCCCTTGAAGTTAATACGTCCAAAATTCAACTCATATTCTTACCTTCCTGTTCCTTTATTCTCCATCATGGTTAATGACAATCCCTTTAACCCAAATGCCTAAATCAGAAAACTAGAAATGCTTAATTGCTCCTTCCTTTCCATTCCAGCCAATGAGTCAAGTACAATCCATTCTATTTTTCAAATAAATCTCTAATCTCTCCCCTCCCCCATTCTCCATTCCCTCTGCCATTCTCTGAGTTTGGCTCTTACCATCCCTTGCCTGAATTGTAGTGATCAGTTATTCCCAACTGGCCAGTCTGCTTCAGTCACTCTTCACTTGAATCCATCTTTACATTACAATGAAAGGTATCCTACCCGCCTCCCCACCCCCAAAAAAAAAAAAAAATCTGATCTTGCTTCTTCTCTGCTTGAGAAACTTCAGGGGCTTCCCCATTGAGTTGAAGTAAAATTCAGTCCCCGTATTCTGGCTTTTAAGGCTCTTTACAACCAGAATTCTTCTTGTCTTGTCATCAGCTTGTCCTGCTGCTCACCCCCTTGTACCCTCTGCTTTGACTATATCAGACTTCTCATTAGTATCGAAACGCCCCATAATGTTTCTCATTCCCATGTATTTGCTCATGCTACTCCCTCTGCCCAAATTCTCTTCCCATTTTCTGTGCTCAGTGAACTCCCACTGATCCTTTAAGATCTCGTCTTCTTGTCACTCCTTTCATAAAACCTTCCCCAACCTTGTCTACTCCCCTTACCCACCCTCCACAGTAGGTAACGCCAACCTTTGTTACAGCATCGGTCATGTTCCATTACCATTCACAGGTCTCTCTCTTCCTATACAGATTATGAGTTCCCCAGAGCAGGGATTGAATCATTGTCATCTTTGAAATTGCTTAGGAACTAACAAAGCACAACCGCATTAGATGCTCAGCAAATGTTTGTTGAGGGGATGAACAAACAAACAAATGACATAGTCCAGTCAGGCCATTAACACAATGGCTAGATTTTTCCAGTTTTACTCCCTGGCTGCTTGCTGGCTCTAGGAGACGCTATCTCCTTCCTGTGTTGGACAACTAACTTCTTACCTTCATGTTGACACTGTTCTCTCTACAGGCAGTTCTAGCCTAGTGAGCATTCCTCAGCAAACCTCCCTTTCCCAGAGCATTTCTCTCCAACTAAAAAGGCTCCCCCGCAGCTGCATTCTCTGCTCTCCAGCTTTCCTGACTGACCCTCACTTCTCCATGGCCAGCTATGGCTCTCTCCTTTTCGACTCTCCTCGAGCCCCTCAATCCTGGATTATAACATCATTCTTTCTGCCTCCCAGTTTTTCTTATTGTTTCCTTTTTCCTCTCCATCTCTGCCAAGACCAGCTACATCCGTTGCAGGGCTCAATGCAAAGTCAAAGTGTGCGGCCCCTTGTTCAAAATTTATTAAGAATTCCAATACGGTAGCAGCAGAGCATTAAAACGAGTGCAGGGCCCTTGTGCACATGGGGCCCTGTGCAATTACAGTTTGCACACCCGTAAAGCCGGCCGGGCAGAAGCCACATGCTATAATGGGCAAGGGGTCACACTAGGGATGTATCAGTTCTTCAGGAAAATGAGTTTGCAAGGTTGAAGAGAGAGTACATTTTAGCCTGCAAGAGGGCAAAAGCATTGGAGAGAATTTGGTAGAATAAGTTAATTCTGAGTAAGATCTTCAATCAATGCAGGTGGGAAAAGGGAGTTTTAAAAATGACATACAGAGATGATATCATTTGGTAAATAAAGGGTAAAGGACCAATGCCATATAGAAGTTGTTTTAGTAAGAATAAGCTGTCTCATCAGAAGCATTTTGTAATTGTGAAGGAATCACTTGTCAAGTTTGTATCTAATCAGGAAATGTAGAATGATTATGTTAATTCCATGGCTTGGGGATGTAGAACTAGAGCGCCTTTATACTCTATTAGGGCTCTGTCAGACGGTAAAAGGACAGGCAATGCTGAGCAGATCCGAGAGCTCACTCACTCCTTCATTTATCCATTAGCTAGACATTTATTGAGGACTCCTTTCGTGTCCGGCACTCAGATCAGGAGATTTCCTCTTAGAGGGAGCAGGGGAAAGATCTGATATGGGGACTGGTACCAGGAGCTAGAGATGGACTAAGTGCATCCAATGCTATGTGCTCCCCCCTTCTAAACCTACTGGCTATTTACAGTGAAATAAGGTTTACACTTATATATAAGAGGGTGAGCCACAAGTATCCTTATGTAAAGGCAGGGCTGAGAGAGGGGAGGCCTGGCTTGGGGGTCAGAGGAATTCACTGACTTCTCTTGGTCTTACCTTTTCTCTTCCTTCAACTTAACATTAATTAATGCAAATGCAGGAGGCTCATGGTTCCTGGGGCTCACTTCAAATGCTCAGTCACAGCTGGGGGTGCCCAGAGCTGAGAGCCACACTGCCTCCAGCTGTCACAGTCTTACTCTAGTGCTGGGAGCTGCTTCCAATGTACCTTCCATTCATATAGCATCTTCTGGTTTACAATTATCTCATTTTGCTCCCTACAACATTTTCGTTTGGTAAACATTAGGCTGAACCATATGAAATTGCCATTTCATGGCATTATCAGTGTGATCAATTATCAGCAATTTCATATGGTTCAACCTTATATGGATGATGTTATTCTCCCCGTTTTCTCAGTGGAAATAAGAAAGCTCAGAGAACCTTTACCAATCTCACCGAGTCAGATGCGAGGCCTGGAACCCCAAGCAGAACTAGAACTCAAGCCCGTGCTCTTTTTCCACTCTTGGTCCTACTTGGCGTAAAGGGTGAATCTGCCTTGGACAGAAACACAGACACTGGTCGGGAGTCTCGTGTTAACATGCTTTAAACTGTCTTTTTTTTTTTTCTGTCCTAGATTCAGTAATGGTTCTCTGTACAAACTCATTCATTTTTAATCGGTTGACTGTAATGATTTGTCACAAATGATCTTTAATTCTCACTCGTGGTTAATCAGTACTGAAAGGAACTTTTCCTGTTATTCTATTTGGATAGGACTCTTAGTGAAATACTTGCCTGCCATTACTTAATCACTTGTTTGTTTTCCCTATGCACACAGTTTCTAGTAGCATACAGCAGTATTTAATGTGGGCATTTTTTCCTTTACTGAGTGAATTGCATTCTCCAAGCCATAGGGCCAGGGAGCTGCAATGGGGAGCTATGGTCTGATACTTACTGAGCCCCTTCTGTGGGCCAAGCATAAAGCTAGGTGCTGAGGTTATTTCAAACGAGCAATTGCAACACAACTTGGAAAAGATTACTATTGAGAATGAACCATTGTAGGGGAGGGTGGATAGAGGGGATGGCACCTAACCTATCCCTGGAGTGTCAGGAAGTTTTCCCAGAGGTGGTGAGTCCTGGAGAGTACCTGTTAACCAGGCAGGCACCTCTAAGCAGATGAAACAGCAGATGCAAAGGCCCAGGGAGAGAGCACAGGGGAGTTGGTGATATGCAAGTAGTTGAGTGTGACTGGGGGACAGAGAGTTGGCAAGGGAGGTAGGGGCGTGAGAGAGGAGGTCCGGAAGTAAGCGAGGCTAGATCATGAAGGACCTTGGGTACGCCTAAGAAATCTGAACTTAAGTGGTTTAAGAAAGGAAATAACCTGAATAGATATGCTTTAGAAAGTCCTTCTCGGAGCAGCGTGGAGAATGGATTGGAAGGGGGCTGAGAATGGTGGCTGGAAGCCCCGTGAGGAGGAAGAGGTGGTGGAGAAACAGGTGAGAGATGATAGGAGCTTGAGTGAAGTGAGTGGCTGTGGAGGTGGGAGAAGTGGGTGGATTTGAAGTGAGTGCCCGAGTGGGGGGTCGGTGGGGGTCATGATAAAGGAGGAAAGGTACAGAAGAGAAATGTCTGGAAGAGAAATATCTTCCAGGGCAGGGCTGGGCACTTGCTTGCTCGCCAAAGAGACCAAACTCTCCAGCTACAGGCCAGGGTTATGCACCCATGGGGGACTTGTTTTCCCTATGTATACAGTTTCTAGTAGCATAGAGCAGTAATTCAATGCAGGCATTTTCCCTTCACCCAAGCCATAGGGCCAGGGAGCTGCAATGAGGAGCTTTGGTCTGATGCTTATTGAGCCTCTTCTGTGGGCCAAGCACAAAGCTAGGTGCTGAGGATATTCTGACTTATAAACGAGTGATGGCAACACAACTTGGAAAAGGTTTCTATGAGAGCCGACTGTCGTACGGGAGGGCCACAACAGACAGAGCCAAGAGCTAGGCTCGTTCCTTAGTCATCAGCTCACTTGAGTCAACTGGGTGCTGCTTTGTGTAATTCTTACAGTCATCCCCACCGAAGACAGAAAATGAATTTGAAAACCTTTCCTTTTCCCTTTCCATCCCTGGGTTCTAGTATTTCTGTCCCTCCTGGGAGTCTGGCATCACCATTCAAAGATTTGAGTCAAACCCTGGAGCTGAATTATTCTAGAAGGTTGCTTCCAGATTCATTTTGTCTGAGGACGTGATCAGTCATGCCGGGGAAGAACAATTCCTGTGCTCAGCTGCAACGAGGGGTGAAGCACGCCTGAGAGTCCTTCCGCAGCCTACCTGAGGGCAATCTCACAGCTTCTGAATGCAGGGAGGTCATGTGGAGTTTCTGTTATCAGGAGGCGCTTATCAGCAAAGAACTTGATGATGAGGGAATTGCCATGGCAATAATGTGGTCTTTGACTACAAAAGCAAAAAACAAAACCAAGCACAGAGCCAGCTCCCTCCTGGTTCTACATCCAAGACCAGTTCTACATCCAAGACCGCATTTTCCTCTTTTACTGTCCTTGCTGGCAAAGCTCAGGGTGTGCTGTAAATTTCGTTTGTCTTCTTTGCCTCTGTTTTTTGGTGGCCCGATCATACCCTGTCCATCCTTTTGATGTCCTCTGCGGCAGTCTGTCAATCCCTCTTGCTCTCTTGATGTTCCAGATCCATAGCTGATGAGACCAATTCGTACTACATTGTTGTCTTAGTTATCTAGTGCTGCTATAACAGAAATACCATAAGTGGGTGGCTTTAACAAACAGAAATTTATTGTCTCACAGTCTAGGAGGCTAGACATCCAAATTCAGGGTGCCGGCTCTACAAGAAGGCTTTCTCTCTCTATCGGCTCTGGGGGAAAGTCCTTGTTCTTTGGTTCCTTGGTGATCTTTATGTAGTTTGCCATCTATCTATCTCCATCTCTGCTTCCTTAATCTGTTCCTTTTATATCTCAAAAGAGATTAACTCAAGACACACCCTACACTAATACTGTCTCATTGACATAACAAAGAAAACCCATTCCCAAATGGAATTATAATTACAGGTACAGGGGTTAGCATTTATAACGTATTTTGGGGGATACAATTCAATCCCATAACCCATTAAAAAACCAAACCCCCTACCCTCTAGTTGATTCGCACTCATAGTGACCCTATAGGGCAGAGTAGAACTGCTCCGTAGGGTTTCCAAGAAGTGGCTGATGGATTCGAACTGCCAATCTTTGGTTAGCAGCCAGCTGTTTTAACACTGCGCCAGTAGGGGTCCATAACAATTGTGAATCCCTGATGTTTGGGCTTAAAATGCGGATATCTTGGGGAAGAGCAAATAGCAAATAACACAAAGGTATAAAGCTAATGATAGAATTGTGAGTTTAAGAAACGAAGGACTTGGAGTGTTTTGTGAATACCTTCCGATCACACTGTATACGCAACTGCCTGGCCTAAGAATGGGCCTTCTTGGTCCTGACACATTCCCAGAAGGAACTGTGAGGTTTCTTTAGAACTTCAATGATGCAAATTTGAGACTATCTGTGTTTCCTTTCAACCTTACCCTGGGGAAATGGGTCCCCAAGCAAAATTTCAGGAGCCACCAGGTCTATGCATGGGTAGTTCTGTCTGC
This sequence comes from Dugong dugon, assembly GCA_030035585.1. NCBI lineage: Eukaryota > Metazoa > Chordata > Mammalia > Sirenia > Dugongidae > Dugong > Dugong dugon. The sequence goes on along the minus strand of CM057469.1, from coordinate 37,695,305 downwards.
CTAAGATCCTCTTCCCCATTTCTGGCACTTTTGTCTTCTTTCTGACTCCCCTTTCTACGGGCCTTATTGGACTCTACGTTCAGGGTTGCCATGGTGATTTCTTTATACCTCCTTTAAACTCTTGACACATAAGTCATGTGGGAATTTCTCTCTGCACATGACTGTGTCTTCCCCCATGGACTGTGAACCTCTTTCTGGAGAGCAGGAACCATTTCTTATTTAGCTCTTTATCTCCAGGGATTTTCAGTTCTGGCAGATAATAAAACCCATTGCCGTCAAGTTGATTCTGACTCACAACAACCTTATAGGACAGAGTAGAACTGCCCCATATGGTTTCCAAGGAGTGCCTGGTGGATTCAAATTGCAGATAATAAGTGATCAGTAAATATTTTCTTCTTCTTTTGTTCTTTTCTTGGGGAGGGTACAAATGAATGACTGCAGTGTTCAAAGATGAGTGGTATTCTGCTTGGGAGCACTCCTCAGGCCTTTCCTCAAGGCTATATTGTCACATTCATCAAAACCGATGTCTACTGAGTACCCACTATGCACTAGGTCCTCACTGGGGAGACAGGGATGAGAGAGTCACTACCTGTGCCTTCAAGGATCTCACAATGTAGGCTCAAATATAAACGCAAGAGGGTGAAAATGTTGAAAGTAGAGTTTCCTCTTATCCTATGAGGATGGCCTTGTCGTGCAAATCCGCCACTCAGGGCAAGCCAGCTCTGATTACATTGAAATCCCAGAGTTTAAGGAGGCTCCCAAGACTTCTCTGCAAGTCCTTGAGTATAAATCCAACATCTAGGAGATCAGTGACCTTCTTGTAGGCAGACAGAAGCTGGATTCACCACAGGTGGTCCTACTCTCCACACCCTTCACCCCAGGGATATTTGGGAATGTGTATGTTTGTGAGGGTATGGTTATCAAAATGCTATTAGGAGGACAGGCTGATACAGGGTCAATGGAGGCCAGGAATGCCAAACACCCTTTGTGGACAGTCTCATCCAAAGAAGAATTATCCCACTCACAATGAGATAGTGTATTCTATAAAACACAGAGTTAGACAGATGACCTCAGAGCTTACCACTACCCCAGGAACTCAGGGTGTTAGGTAGAGTTTCAATTTGTGAAGACCCAGATGTCTATGAAAGAAAATAAACCTTTACTTTTCAGGGACTACTTTGTGTTAAAGGAGCCCTGGTGCAGTGGTTAAGGGCTCAGCTGCTAACCAGAAGGTCAGAGGTTTGAACCACCAGCCTCTCCAAGGGAGAAAGATGTGGTAATCTGCTTCCATAAGATTATAGCCTTGGCGGCTAACAGACACATGAAGAAATGCTCACGATCATCAGCCATTAGAGAAATGCAGGTCAAAACTACAATGAGATATCAACTCACCCCAAAAAGGCTAGCATTAATCCAAAAAAACACAAAATAATAAATGCTGGAGATGTTGTGGAGAGACTGGAACACTTGTACACTGTTGGTAGGAATGTAAAATGGTATGACCACTTTGGAAATCAATTTGGCACTTCGTTAAAAAGCTAGAAATAGAAGTACCATACTGTCTGGTAATCCCGCTCCTTGGAATATATTCTAGAGAAATAAGAGCCATCACATGAATAGATATATGCACACCCATGTTCATTGCAGCACTGTTCACAATAGCAAAAAGATGGAAGCAACCTAAGTGCCCATCAACAGATGAATGGATAAATAAATTATGATATATCCACACAATGGAATACTACACAACGATAAAGAGCAACGATGAAGCCCTGAAACATCTTATAACATGGAGGAAGCTGGAAAGGATTATGCTGAGTGAATTTAGTCAGTCACAGAAGGACAAATATTGTAGAAGACCACTATTCTAAGAGCTCAAGAAAAGGTTTAAACACAGAAGAAAACATTCTTTGATGGTTACGACGGTGGGGAGGGAGGGTGAGGGTTATTCACTAACTAGATAGTAGTCAAGAATTATCTTAGGTGAAGGGAAGGACAGCACACACTACAGGGGAAGTCAGCACAACCAGACTAAACCAAAGCTAAGAAGTTTCCTGAGTACAATCAAACACTTCGAGGGACAGAGCAGCGGGGGCAGGGATCTGGGGACCATGCTTTCAGGGGACATCTAGGTTGGCATAACAAAGTTTATTAAGAAAATGTTCTGCATCCTACTTTGGTGAGTGGTATCTAGGGTCTTAAAAGCTTGCAAGTGGCCATCTAAGATGCATCAGTTGGTCCCAACCACCTGGAGTAAAGGAGAATGAAGAACACCAAAGGCAAAAGGAAAGTAGCCCAAGAGACAGAAAGGGCCACATAAACCAGAGACTTCATCAGCCTGAGACCAGAACTAGATGGTGCCTGTCTACCACCAATGACCGCCCTGACAGAGAACACAACAGAGTCCCTGATGGAGCAGGAGAAAGGTGGGTTGCAGAACTCAAATTCTAGTAAACAGACCAGACTTAATGGTCTGACTGAGACTGGAGGAACCCTGGAAAGCATGGTCCCTGGATTCTCTATCACGCCAGAACTAAAACAATTTCCAAGGCCAACTCTTCAGACAAAGATTGGACTGGACTGTGGGACATAAAATGATACTTGTGAAGAGTGTGCTTCTTAGCTCAAGTAGCTATTAACTAAACGGTCAGCTTTTCTATCCAGATGTGAGAAGAGAAGGCAGAGAAGGTTAGGAGCTGGCTGAATGGACATGAGAAATCAGGGATGGAAAGAAGGAGTGTGCTGTCACAGTACAGGGAGAGCAATTAGGGTCACATGACAATGTTTGTATAAATGTTTGTATAAGAGACTAACTTGAAATGTAAACTTTCACTTAAACTACAACCATAAACAAAAATAAATAAATAAATAATTATAGCCTTGGACACCATATGAGGCAGTTCTACTCTGTTCTATAGGGTCACTATGAGCAGGAATCTACTCGATGGCAACAGGTTTGCAGCGGGTTTTGATTTTGTGTTAGCTCACAATCAACAGAGCTGAGTTAAAGTCCTCTACCTCCATATTTGTAAATGGACTGTAGAGGGAATGACCTCAACCGTTCTTTCCTAGGGGGCTCTCTCCTGACCTGAACACTGGTCCTGCTAGGCCTGAGACTCTCTGTTCAAGCCATGGCAGCCCACAGAACAATGGCCCTGTAGTCACATCACAGGTGGCCACTCTCCCTGCTCCAATCCTATACCTCCTCTTCCCATTTCCCACAAGGCCAGCATCTGATGAGAGCAAGTTTGGACACCCCAGCCCTAGTCATGGCCTAGTGGGTTCTTTGCATTTTTCCATCCTTGCACCTGCTTCCTGGGATGCTTCTACATGCACTAAGCTCTTGACCTCTGGCTTCGTCCCCTCCCCTCCCCTCCCCTCCCCTCCATCTTTTTTTTTTTTTTTTTTTTTGCCCTGGTTCAGATTTCTTAGATACTCTACTTCTCCATATTTTGAGTTTGTACAGTCTCACCCTCACAAAAAAATTATCCCACTCAAAATGATAGTCATGCCCTCACTGGTTTTGCCCTTGACTCTTGGCTGAATCCACACACAACCTGTTCTCTGGATGACTCCCCACCTGCTCCAGGACTAGCTCATGGGCCCCAGGAGTAGATTCTGGTTCACAGATATGCATAATCAGGCCCCTGTTAAGGGATAGGGACTCAGGTCCTATCTGTGCCTTCTGTTCAGAAAGCCCAAGCCCTGTGGTCTCCGTGCTCATGTTGACTGATGGGGAAGCAGCAGGGGTTGGCTTACAGCCCAACGAAACCCAGAACAGAGTTCTTCATCAAATGCCTGGGACGTTGATCTTTCATCACTCTGGCAACTGATCCCCCCTTTAATTGTAGATCCAAGGGAGATGATGATATCAAGCAAATTAAAACTGAACTTGTTTTGAGAAGACAGAGATTCCTGGGGTAGTCGTAAAAAGTTGTGACCTTCAGGTCAGATCCTTTGAGAGGAAATTGGCTATCTTTGAGGAGAGCCTGAGAGATACCGTCATAAGATATACACTCAGCCTCTGGCCCTGAAGGTCATTCTTTGCCAGCCAAGCACTGGGTTAGCCAATTACCTGCCCCACAAGAGCCATTTAAAGTAGAGAAGAAATATCGCCCTCTGTCCACACCTAGATAAGGTTGGGCTCTATATCAGGTATAAAGGGGACCAGGGCTCACCTCAGGTCTAAAGCTTTTTCTTTCCCTATTTGGCCTCATTTTTGGTTTCTTTCACTGAAGACAGCAAGTTTTAAGACAGGAAATTACCCTGGTGATTGATGTCTAGCAAATGCAGTTAGGCCCCTGTTAAGTGCTCTCCAAAGGGTGTCCTTCCAATGTGGCATTCCAGATTTGGTGATCATTTAACAACCATGCACCCAAGGCCTCCTTGTAATGAAGCATTTTTCTCTGTCAGACCTCGGCCACCAGAATTTCCCACTTCCTTTGGATGCAGCGAGGCTGTGGGTAAAGAGATGGGAATGGAAGGTGGAACCGAGAAGAGGCAGAGAGGACACTAGGGAGGATTCCCTGCCAGTGGGGGAGACCCTCCAGGATAAGAATAGCCATGTTGGTCAAAGACTTGAGGCCAGAAACAGGAGGTAGGGGAGAGGGGTGTGCCTTCATGGCCACCATCCTGTAATGTTTGCTCATCAATCTAGTGCTTGAAGTATAATTCCTTGATTTCACTACCTTGGGGACTTTGGAAGACTAACAAATGAAAAACTGCCTGGGCCCTGCCCTTGAGGTATTTGCACACTGTCTGGGAAAGTCAAACACACCCCAGCTGATTTTCAGGCAACGGTGAATGACTTGGCCACAGTCAGACACGTGAAGTATGACATTAAATCTCAGCTCATCTGTGGAGGTTAGGGAAAGACAACGAAGGCCATCTGGGTTCTCACTGAACCTGAACTCTTCTCCCTGCTCTGCCGGTTAGAAGCTGAATGACCTTGACCATGTTACTTAACCTCTTTGTGTCTCAGGTTCCTTACCAAATGGGAGTAATAATGGTATCTTCCTCAAGGACTTTTAGTGAAGATTAAACAGGATGATGCACAGAAATCCAAGGCCCGGACCATGTCAGTTGTCCACTGATGCCCATTTCCTTCATCCCCCTTTCTTATGCCATGGACCCCTTTGGCAGTTTGGTGAAGTTCCTGAACCCCTTCTCAGCATAAGGGTGTAAATGTATGAAATGAAATATATAGGATTACAGAGAAAACTGTATTTTTTTTTTTGAAATACAGTTATTAAAATACTAAAAAAAAAAAACTATATTTTTGGTATGGTAATATAAGTATTTCCTTATTAGCATAGTAAATAACAAGATCTGCAGGCAGTTTAATAGCTATTGTAATTTTGAAGTAGTAATAAGCTTAAACAATATTTCAGCATATCTGCAACAACTATAATGAGATATAAAAATATCTATGATTTCTATTGGTGACAAAATCACAACTTTTGCTAATGCTATTGTGGCTTGCTGCCTACATTCAGAATTAAAGGATTGCTAAATTTGTGTTAGAGGTGGGTGAAAATAAAGATGTAGCTTTTTTTTTTTTCTTTTTCTATCTAAATTTATGGATCCTTGTGGTAACTCTTGATAAAATAAGTTATAACCCAGGAGCAGGGGTGAAGAGGTGAAGCACAGGGCATGTTTAGGAAAGTGAAATTATTCACTGTGTTACTGTAATGGTGGACACGTGACATTATGCATTTGTCAAAACCTACAGAACTGTACAAGGAAAGAACGAACCCCAACGTAAACTGCGGGCTTTAGTTAATAAACATGTATCAGTATTGGTTCCTTGATTGTAAAAAATGTGACTCACTAATGCAAGATGTTAATAATAGAGGAGACTGTGCAGCCAGGAGAGGGAGTACGTGGGAACTCTCTAAACTTTCTGTAGTTTTTCTGTAAATCAAAACTCCTCTAAAAAAATACAGTCTATTAAAGAAAAATAAATAAACAGGCCAAAGATCATTTAAAAAATAAGTTATAACCCTACTTTACAAATGTTTAAAATGACTTTTATTTTCTTCTTATTAAAGCAACATACATGGGGCATTGGTAGCTCAGTGGTAGAATTCTTGCCTTCCATGTGGGAGACTCAGGTTCCATTCCCAGCCAGTGTACCTCAGGCACACCCACCACTCGTCTTGCAGTGGAGGCTTGTGTGTTGCTATGATGCTGAACAGGTTTCAGTGGAGCTTCTGTATTAAGCTAGGCTAGGAAGAAAGGCCTAGTGATCTACTTCCAAAAATCAGCCAGTGAAATTCCTGTAGATCACAATGATACCATCCACAACCAATCAGGGAGATGGTGCAGGACCAGGCAGCATTTCAGTCTGCTGTGCATGATAGCTCCATGATTTCGGGGCCGATTTGATGGTAGCTAACAACAACAAAGCAATACATAAACATCATTAAAAGTTTAGAAGTATAGGTAAAGCTAAGAAAGGAAAAAGAAAAAATCATCCAGAAACAACCACTGCTAAAACTTGGTGTAGTAACTGGACTTTTAAGACATGGGGCTCATTGCTAATCCTTTTCGCGTGCACTGGGTCTGCTCCACATAGGGTTATTAGATTGTAGTTTCACTCAGAAGGACGGGAGGCAAAAGGAATGCTGATCAGGGACCTCAGCAAAGAATCGACTCAAAGCCCCATGGATACAGGCCAAAAACTATGAAACTCAGTCATGGAAAGTGAGTCCTTGCCCATACAACATAGCCACTCATTGGCAGTGCGAAGTAGTCAAGAAACACAAGGAGGATGACTTAGGAGCCCCGAGGACAAGCTGGAGTCTTCCAGCCCCACTAATAGGAGCTGCCCCACCAATCTCCAATCCCTTGTTAGACCTGATGAATTATCTGAAGTCTGAATCGTGAATTGTGAATAATGGCAATTGCCCACTTGATGAGGGATACCAACTGACTCTATTCAAAACCTGCCAGATATTCAGAACAGATCTCTAACACATGTAGGCAGAGTGTGAGGGCTCATCCACATAATCCATTTGGAAGTAATGATAATGTGGTAGCACTAAGTCTGGGAGATATTATGCAGTCTGTACAAACACATACACATGTGTGGACAGAGAGACCTTTATTCTGCTCAAAATGGTCCCCTGTGGCAACACTGTGCAACTCTCTCTGGAATGAGAAGGTAGTTTAACATATGTGCAGCTGTCCCAAGTTAACTCTAGAAGACTGAAGGCTAGTCACTGTTAAACAGCATCTGTGAACAATCCACCATGTGTGAGCTCAGAATACAAAGGAGGCCTAGACCCCAGTTCTCCAATGGCCCCCCAGAGAAGTCAACCCTGCAAGCCCTCCAGGCTTGAGCCACCATCATCCACTTAGGGCTTTACTGCACCTGGTGGATGGACGTTTCTGAGACCAGAGCTGACTCACCATGTTGTTGTTATTAGCTTCCACTGAGTCAGCCCCTGACTGATGGTGACCCCACGTGCAACAGAACGAAACACTGCCTGGTCCTGAACCATCCCCATGATCAGCTGGGGATTGGACCGTTGTAATCCATAGGGTTTTTATTGGCTGATTTGTGGAAGTAGATCACCAGGTCTTTCTTCCTAGTCTGCCTAAGTCAGGAAACTCCACTGAGCCCTGTTCAGCATCATAGCAACACACAAGCCTCCACTGACAGACAGGCGGGGTGGTGGCTACACATAAGGGGTATCAGTCAGAAAACCAACCTGGGCCTGAGGCATGAAAAGTGAGAATTCTACCACTGAACCACCAGTGCCCCGACATCACTATAGCAACATTAAAAAAAACAAAACAAAACTTCCTTTTCCAGCTTAAGCCTTCCGACCTCCAAACCAAGACCTTCCCTGGGGTGGCAGTGGAGGGGGTTTGTTAATGAAATGCTGAGAAAATCCATAAAAATATGATTGTCTGCTTTTCTGGGGGGAACCCTGTAACCTCAAGGTGGCACAGTCCTGCTTCCTCTCAGCCTAGTTAAAGATCACAGCCAAGGAAAACAGGCCAGCAAAGCTGAGTGCAAGGCACCATCAAATTTCAAAATGTTTTTAATAAAACAATGTGGAAAGGGCAGCCTGTTCATTTTGTTTCTCCACTGGGCCATTCAATTAAACCTGAGATTCTGGGAGAACTTGAGCCACCCTGACCATATTTTCCATTAGTAATAACAGTAAAAGATAATTATTGAGCCTGTCTGTCGGATAACCCAGACACGAGCACCTCCACTTAATTAATTGCTAATTAAGATATAAAAGAGCTGCAGTGTTTCTCACGTATCTTGACTTTACTAAGCCTCAGAAAATCTTCCTTAGGGAAAAAGAAACCTAAATTGCCAAGGCCAAGTTCCTCCGTTGGCTTAGAAGTTGGAGATGGGAGGGGCAAAGGGAGAAGAGAGTCAGGGAGGAAGGCCAACTCTGACTGGGGTCATTTAATTGCATCATTCAGTTGTTACATGATGACCCTGAGAGGAAAGGACGAGGGGAAAGAGGAAAGGAACTAAGAAGTTTTGAGTTCCTATGTTGTACATACATTATCTAAGTTAATCTTCACAGCAACCCTGTAAGGAGATATTATTATTATTCTCACTTTACAGATTAGAAGATCAATACTTAGAAGGATGAAGTAATTATCTTTTCTAAAAGTGTGTGGTTGGTTAGAGGATTTGAACCGAAATTCATGTTCTTCCATTCTCTTCCAGGGAGATACAAGGAACAGAAATGAATTCTTCCAGGTCTTTAGCACTATTGATAAAGGCAAAAAGGCATTGTGCTAGTCTTCAAGATGACCCTCAGTTGATTTACATCCTGTGTAGTCTCTGGTGGCACAGGTTAGAGCTATGGCTGCTAACCAAAAGGTTGGCAGTTCGAATTCACCAGCTGCTCCTTGGAAACCCTATAGGGCAGTTCTAGTCTATCTTATAGGGTGGCTATGAGTCAGAGTTGACTCTACAGCACACAGCAACAGTCTCCTCCCACTTGAAATAGGGCTAACCTGTGTAACTGATAGGCTATTACAGACATGACGGTGTCTCATTCCCAAGACATTATGGCTTCCACCTTGCTCTCTCTTGAATTGCTTACTCTGAGGGAAGCCAGCCACCACGTTGTAAGGACCCTCAAGCAGCCTTCGGAGAGGCACGTGTGAGGAAAAACCAAAGCCTCTTGCCAACAACCAGCCCCGCATAACTGAGCCATCTTGAAAGCAGATCTTCAGCCCCAGCCAGTCTTCAGGGGACTGCAGCCCTAGCTGACATCTTAAGTGAAACTTCATGAGAGACCCTGGGCCAGAGCCACTCACACAAGCCACTTCTCAATTTCTGATGCACAGGGATGATGAAATAATAAATCTTATTGCCTTCAGCCACGGAGTTTTGGTGTAACTTGTTATGCAGCAATAGATAACTAACCCAGCATTCATGAACTTTTCACGCCCTGATGAATTGCAGTCTTGACAACGGATCAGAGAAATCCTTCTAAGGATTATTCACATTTGTGTGCCTGAATGTGTTGTTCTTGTTGTGTGACATAGAGTCAATTCTGACTCATAGCAACACTATAGGACAGAGTAGAAATGCCCCATAGGGTTTCCTAGGCTGCAATCTTTACCGGTGCAGATCATCAGGTCTTTTCTCCTGTGAAGTCACTCATGAGTTCAAGCCACCAATCTTTTGATTAGCAGCCAAGTGCTTAACCATTGCACCACCAAGCCTCCGTGATCTGTCCCATTTTCTGTTCCTAAGCTCTCAAGGCCTCATACCAGGAGGGACATTGAATGACTGTTATTTGAGGCTCCTACGTTCAGATCACCAGTTATTACCTACATTTTCTCAATTTCTTATTCAGATGACGAAGTGCAATTTGTTGGCCATTCATAGGCCGATCCATTGTTCAGCAATTGACTGCTGCTAAAGTGGAGAAAAAAATGAATTGAGCATAGTTTTGGGTAGTGGGTAGTTTTGTTAGAGCTGATCAGCATCCTTGAGATTACGTGGCTATTACTGGGACATCTCCAGTGATTTGCAGCACACAAACCAAAACCATCCATGTCCCAAGATTTATGTTGAATATCAAAATGAATTGTTGCTGTGAAGTCTGAAACCTCTGCAGTTTTTGATTGTTATGTCTCCCCTGGCCTGGCAGCTGCCTTTCTTCACCCAGGATTCGCCTAAGCCAAAGGGGAAACATTGTAGGACCTTGGTATAAATCTGTGATCGGGATCAATAGGGCTTCTTGGGCTGAACTCTCTGGACTGCTAGCCTTCCTCAGGTTCTTCCTGGGCAGCTTCAGGGCCAGGGAACCCAGACTACAAAATACTAGCCAAGTCCTTAAGGCTGCTGAAGCCACCCACCTTCAGTACAAGAGGGATCAGCATTTGATGAGGAAAGAAGACATAATGCACATTTTCTAGGCATATTTCATAGGAAAAACTGTTTTTTTTTTCAAAGACGAGATGGTACAAGATGAAATGGATGTGTATGAAATGTTGGGCAGCTAAAGATGGGAAGTGCAGGCAAATGAGTGGGTTCTGAGGGTGGGCAGGAAGATCACATCAATTTTCTGAAGTTGCCAGAGAGCCAGGGCACCATGTTCTTTAGTCTGGTTTATGTCTCTTGTTAGGTCACTTCCTCTCTCCCTCAGTTCCTCTGGAAGTGTGCAGGCTAAAAGGACTGGGGAACATGAGCCCTGTACCTGATATTTATCTCAGCTAATGGTTTTGCCTCTAGAACTTGTATCCACTGAAATACTTGCCTATGTGGAAACATACCAGCTTCAATTTCTGTCGTAATAGTCCTGTGCCTTGTCACCAGTTACATGAAAATCTATCTGAAGATAAGGCCTTTATGTGATATCTTCAGGGCTGTATGGCTTGTTAATCAAATTAAATGGATCTATTAGGGAGGTGATGAAGATTATATCACGAGGGCCAGTCTGCAGGGTTTTTTATGAGCTTCATTCTAATAGGACAAGCATAGTTATGACTTCAGGAAGGTCAGCGCAGACTTGTTCAAATTCAATTTGGCCATTGCGCAGTCCATAATTTGAAACTTGTTAAAAAAAGAAAGAAAGAAGGAAAGAAAAAAGAGCTAGTTAAATGGAAAAGAGCACATGACTAGAATACAGGAGCCCTGTGCTCTAGTTCTAATTCTCTAAATAACTCTCTGTGTGCGTGGAGCATGCTTCCAGAAGTGAACTTCCCTCCCGTGTCCTAACTGCCAGCTCCCGTTTCCCTCTCCCCGATAGACACTGCTCCTCCAGGGCAGAGACTATGTCCTGTTCTTCGTGTCCCCAGTGCCTGGCCCAAGCCTCTGCACTCAGAAGGCTCTTAATCAATGAGTACCGTCAATGAGCCCAAACTAAATAAGTACATATATCCATATTCCCATATGTAGATATGTGGTTATATAAGTGTGAAGAAAACTACAAAAGGACACACTCCATGCTGTCAACACTGCAGTTGAGAATAACTTGGATGACAGGGGGAAGAAGAGGAGGGGGAGGCAAACAGCAGAGAAAAAAATAAGAAAACTACTAAAAAAGCCTAGCATGTATGATACGATCTTCTTTTTGTAAAAATATGTGTATGCATGCATAAAGAAATTAAGAAAAAAATGTTCTTGTGTTGATTAAAAGTAAGTTGCAGGGTATTTCAGTTATAAACTATAAGCAAAACCATCCCATGTATCAGTTATATATGCATGATTAGGTTTAAGGGAGCAAAGTGGAGGCTGTGTCTTTTGGGTGCTGTGAGGTGCCACCCAACTGAGGCTCTCAATGCCCCAGCTACTGGGAGTGTTGGCTGCTGACAGCTCATAGCTGAGGCCCTCTCCAGGACTCACCCTCAGCCAAAGAGAGTATCTTTGCCCAAAGCTGTGCCCACTCCCTCCCTGAGGACAGCCACATCCAGAGACTTGTCCATGCAAGGCCCAGCCCCTTTCTCAGTGCAAGACAGCTCCAGAGCTCCCTGTGGGGTTGGCTGAGGCCTTCCTTGCCACTGCATTGCAGTTCAACTCCTCCCTCTGGCCAACCCTGCTGCCCTCATTCCACCACAGGTGTTGTACCCCACAAGAGTATGTCCCAATAGACCTCCAGCATGCATATCCCATGCCAGTCAGTTTCCTGGAAACTGATGACAGTGTGGAATGATACATACCAATCTATTAAAACGTTACCTCAAGGGACTGAGTTTGGGGAAAGTGATTAGCTTTTTCTGCATATGTCCTAAGCACGTATCACCTTTATAATTTTAAGAATATCAACTAAAGAAATTTAAATGTAACCAATGTGTGTTAGTTGAATGAATGACTATCCTGTATTGAACTGGAGAAATAGATAACAATAAAACAGCATGTGAAGGTGCTCAATCAACGCTTAGTGAACTAAACTGAAGAGGATTTTGCTAACAGTTTTGATGACTTTTAACTTAGTTGGTGCAAAAGAAACTGAACCAGCTTCCAGAGAGTGACGTCACCACCTCACAGAGACAGTGAGAAAAAAATGGTCAATGGGTGAAGCATAAATGGAGAGGGGGTTTTAATTCCAATGTGAGGAGAGATTTTCTAATATCAGAGCTACCTGCCAGCAAAATTGGTTGCAAATTTTGGATAGTCACGTTTCAAATTATATTGTCCAAACTACCTGTAATTCCTCCATGTGGTGAGAAGTCAGGTTAGAATTGGAGGTGGAAAATACCTGGCATGTATATCACCTTCAACACCTCCCCACCCTGAGCACTGAAGGACCCATTGGTGACCACCCTCATTCCTAATGATACAGCCTAAAAATCCTTCACAACCCCACACTCCAGACCGCCACTGCGGATGTACTGAAGTACTCACCAGAAGATAAATTTACTTGCCCTTCCAGAACTAACGATCTCTACTATTTCCTCCAATTTCGAGGTTTCAAGAGGTCCCCTAGGGAAGGTTCACTTATTCAGGAACGACTTAGATTAACAAGCCTATCCGTTAGCCAAAAACTTGCTCCTTCTTCTCTCAGGCGCCACCTGAGTTTTGCAAATACATCCTCCTTATACACATTGCCGTGGAGTCAATTCCAATTCATAATGACCCTATAGGACAGAGTAGAACTGCCCTGTATGGTTTCCAAGAAGCAGCTGGTAGATTCGAACTGCCAACCTTTAGCCATAGCTCTTAATCACTGAGCCACCTGGGCGCCTTACATCCTCTAAAAACCAAAAAAACAAACCCATTGCTGTCCGGTCGATTCCAACTCATAGCAACCCTCCTTAGGCACCTGTAAATGAGATCCCTGAGGCTCAATGTCCCATTTGGTGAAGGCTCAGAAAGGCTTGTGGGAAGCAAGCCCATGAACGCGTAATTATCCTGCTTCAGACAGGGACTGTGATGACAATCCTTGGGAAGTGTGTAGGGGGAGGCCTTTTCCAAATTCTGCCTAGGAACTCTGGTAAAAGATATTAGCAAATTGCTGATAAGAAAACTACCCACTGTCAATAGGTGTCACTGCTTCTGTTGGTGGTGGGTCTAACCTGAGAGAATTATTCTTCTTTGTTATGCATTTGTTTATTCAATAAGTCTTTATTGAACTTCTCTGTGCTGGCTTTGTGCTTGGAGCAAGTGTTAAAGCAGTGAGCTGGACAAAAACTTCACCTTTGAGGAGTTGAGGCATCCCAGGATGGTGCATATGATTAGTGTGCTCAGCTGCTAACAACAAGTTTGGAGGTTCAAGTCCACCCAGAGGTGCCTTGAAAGAAAGACCGGGCAATCTACTTCTGAAAAATCAGCTGTTGAAAACCCTATGGAGAACAGCTCTACTCTGACACACATGGAGTTGCCATGAGTCAGAGTTGACTCTACAGCAACTGGTTAGTTTGAGGAGCTGAGAATCCAGAGTACAAATGATACAAACAAGCAGGTTTGCAATAAGTGGTGACTTGGGTCATAGGAATGCATAGAGTGCCATGGACATTAAAACCCTTTCATGACCCATGGGACGTAGGGTAACCCAACCACTTTTTGTGCCTCCGTAGTTCTTTGGGAATGAGGTAGCCCAATTTTAACACATTTCGCCTCAAGGTGGGTGCCTTTTGAAATGCTTGAATCTCAAGAACCCTGAGTTTAGCCTCATTTTTGTGTAGATTGAGCATTGTTTTAGGTGATATCTCTTGGATGTGTGAATTTTCTAAACTTCTAACAGATTGGCTGTTATTTCTGTGAGATGAGCCTCCTCACTATGTTTCCCGGTTACTATGTTCTTGTGACAAAGTACTTACTGTGAGAATAAGCTATTCTTAGTCTTCATTCAGTCATAGTGGCCATTTTCTCCTTGGTGCCTTTCATTGTTTCCAGGTGTTGCTGGCTCTCTGCTTTTTTAGCTTCTGAACGGTAAATAATGCCTTTGCAATAAGGGATAATGCATTGCAGTGGTACTTTTCAACAAACTCAAACTCCTATAAGTTATTCTTACCCTGCATTCACTCTTAGGGTCCAATCATTGCTTCCATCTGTAGCAGGTGGAATGCACCTCTCTGAGCAGTTCTGCAATATTCCAGGGCAGCAGTTTCTGCTTTTGTTATAATGAAGAATACATAGTAGTGGCAATTTTCCTGAGACTCAAATTCCTTTAGTTTTATTTACTTGGCCTGTAAGTACTGCTTTCGCAGTAATGAAGAATGCATTGTAGTGGTAATTTTCTTGAGATAAAAAAATCCCTTGGTTTTATTTATTTGGGCTGTAAGTACCGCTTTTACCATTCAAAAAGTTTCATGAAAAATAATAAAAAGGCTAAGCAGAAGGAGACTAGAATAAAATGTTGTGTGCAGTCATTGCCAGGTGCCTTCATGTTTTACCTCATGTTTTGCAAATTTTCAAGAAATAAATTTTTTTAAAAAAGATTTTATCTTTGACTCTTATTGCCAGTATTTACTACATGCAGGGTCTGCTGGGACACACGCGATCCCACATAATGGGTATCAAAATCCATAACTCATAATAAAAATTCTGACTTGGTCCTTTATCAGCATGCCTTCCATTAGTGAAAACACATAGTATCAACAAAAAATTCAAAGGAGAAAATAATTGGGTCTTGAAAGAGTTAAGAACATAAGAAGGGCTCAGGTTTTGGGGGCCTGGGAGGCTTCCTGGAGGAAGTGTCAAGCATTTGTCACAATCAGATCATCTAAGCATATTGCTATGATCACCTTCAAATATCTTGGAATAGATTTTTACACAGAACCCATTTCTAGATTTATAATTATGCTGCAGAATTTTTACCTTAAATGTTCACCATTTTGTTGCAAAGCTATGAGAGTGAATGAAAGAAAATTAATGAAATAAATAAAATTATCTGGAGAGAAATAAATAACAATTTCCCTTGCTTTAGACATCCACACTGTGCACCTGCAAATTCTTTCAAAAAGGAGGTGTGGGTTTGGGATGGATAAGGGAAGCCAAAGTTGTCTGTTTTGAAACCATGAACATATATCTTCCCTCTCGTTTCAATTTCAGGCGGCTACATCATCTTAACTGCCTAGAGGGCAGGTCTCTTCTGGAGTTAGGATTAAAGAACGTGGTAGAAGAGAGAAAACAACGAGGACATAATCACTAAAGGTACCATTTCCCCTGAACCTTTTATCGTCCATCATTCCAATGGCCAGGTGGAGGCTTTCACTGGTGACTGCATATTCCCAGGGATTTGAGACTCTCTGTCCCTGAAACAACAGCCTGGAGCATAGTCTCCTTGAACGAGGTGGTCAACAACATGAGCACCTTCTGGGCTTCATGCAGTCAGTCTCTGCAAAGGTGGAGGAGCCGGGGTACCGAGGCTTTGTCTACTCATAAAATATTTCTGAAATGCGTTTCATGATGTGATTGGTAATAAAAGCGTGTTACTGCACTCAGTCCCTCCAAGAGGCTAGACTTGATTCCCAGCCCACCTGCGTCTGTGCCGAGCCCATATGAATCAGTGCTAAATTATTCATCAGCCTGGCTCTAAAATTTCTGGAGTTCCAAAACCCCTAATAAAGTATTATGATAAAATATCCATCTCTTTATCTCTATCCATAACTATTTATATGGCTAGAGGAAAAACCTGTCATTTTATTTCTTTTAATTTAAAAGCTTTTCAAATTCCTGTTTCATACCACATATATATTTCCGAAGAATTTTCAGGTTGAAATAATAACCTCTAAAAAACGGTGCATGGGAGAAGGCTTCTAGGATTCACAGAGTGACAGGCACAGTGAATATATCGCTCCCTTAATAACTTGCCATTGCACTCAAACTTGATTCAATGACTCGGCAACTTTCCAAGCAGGTGTGGCCCTTTTTCAGGGTACAAAACAATAATACTGTACCCACCAACTTTCCCTCTCGTTTGTTTACACTATTGCTAAAGTGTGTTCAGGAAAAACTCATTTTCCTCCTCATACTCAAATATATCTACTTCAGTGCCCCATGATGGTACTCTTTGGAGATAAGTCTTTTCTGAAGTTCTACATTTAAATCAGCCTAGAACACCTTCACTCTGGGGCACCTGATTACAAAGTACCCCAGGTTATTTCAAATACCTTTAAACATGCAGGCTCACCAGAGACAGCCTCACGTTAAGCTGACTATCAGCCCTTCACATTTAAGGGTGAATTGGTTAATTTGGTGCATCTAGGCTAACAGCTGATTGACATCAACTTCTTGTCAACCAAGCAGGGTTGGGACAGGGTAGACCAGCTGAGCAGTAACTAGGGGCACTGGTCTATAAGTATCACACAAACACCACTGAAAATGTAAAAAGATGGAGAAATTCTTACTTACCAGCACTGTGCTCAGAGAAAGCACTTGTGTAGATGAAAGAATATTTGATAAACCACTTGCAATGGGGGATGAAATCACCACCCAAGGAACCCGCTCAAATAAAAATCATGGGTCTCCAAAATGACTTCTGAAGAAGATGGGTTCAACTGCAGTATGAGATCTGGGGTGCTGTCACCCTCTTTAAATAGATGTTGAATAAATACGTAAAGAATATTGGTTTAAATGTGTGACAAGTTACTAGCTTGACAAGAGCACTCAGATGTTTTCATCCATTCCTGATCTTTGAGGCGGTTGATGGAGAGTTTAGAAGAATGTGAGAGGCGGTCCAGGACTGCCAGGCTAGGTGAGGCTCCATGGCAGGATGTGGGCAGCCCATATGGAGGCAGGCAGTAGGAGGAGAGGAAAGACCATGGAAGACAAACATCACCATCACACCTCACTGCAGCCACGAGGCTCCTGTCCTCAGTCCTACCTTTGGAAATCAATCGCAGGTTGAATCAGAGCATGCTCATAAAAAACCAGGATGAGACTGCTGTTTAAACGGCAATCCCAGACCACATCAAAGCCATAAACACACTAGGGTCAACCACCTTTTAAGTCCAGGGCCTAAAGAAGTTCTTGGACTCAGGAAGAGTCAACCCAAAGCTGTATCTGAGGGCCTTAATTTGAAGTCAACTAACAACATACTTGGGTCCAGGCAGGGTTTGTGAATCCTGCTGGGCTCTCCTGAGGGCAGAACTTCTCAGAAGTCTACAGGATACAGTGTTCAGAGGAAGTTCTCAGAAGCACCAGATGCTCTGTTGATTAAATCTCAATGCCACCTCCTGGCACAGAGGCCACTGCATCTCACCCCAATAGGCCTTGTCACGTGTGCAAGTGACCTCATAGGCAGACATTGCTGTCTAGATTAGCCGTCTCACACATGCATTTACAAAGAGCTTTTCACTAGCATGGTTTGGTATTGCAATTGCAGAAGTTACCAAGTAGGAAGACACCCAGGTAGTCTCATGGCTCCTTGGTAATTCAGACAGGTGCATTCACCAGGCTGGTCTGAACTGCATTCCTCAGCCTACCTCTATCTTACCTTCATTCCCTGTGCATTTGAAAGCAGCTTATTTTTAAAGCTGATTAAATTAGCCCTTAATAACATTAGAATTTAAATGGCCCCAGATAGGCTTTCAGCTTCTTGCCAAATTGAGATAAATTTTATGTTTGGGGAGCTGAGCTCCCAGCCTCAAGGCTGCTCTGGACTGCAGACAGGTTTCAAAGCACTGCTTTCTCCCACGTTTTCTGCAGCCTAAAACTGGGTTTGCGTGTGTCTCTAAGGTCCTGTTTACCTCTAAAGCTCTATAGTTCTGTGTGTAGATGTGTCTGCATGATCACGCATTTTCAAGAAAAGGTAAGGTGGGGGGCAGGGGAAATGGGCGGTTATGTCTTTCAACTATAATCATCTATGGAAAAACGTCTCTCTGTGCCCTAAACCCTCCGATAACTTTCAGTTCCAGGCAACAAACCTTTATGGATCAACTACTACTTAGTGATCTCAGCATCACCTGACCTATAATGTTGTTAACGCCTGACTTTTACTGAGAATATTATCAAATGGTCAGGAATATGAACGTTTCATCTTGAGGAATACGTTCCTCATCCTCTGTAACTCTTACAGGCAGGTTCAGTGCTGGGAAGGGGAAATACCCTTAGCAAGTCATTCAGGTATGACCGCCTTCCAATTTCATATCCTTTGGTAAGTTTTAGAAAAGTTAAAAACAGAACAGAGGAAGAGGGGAAAAAACACCACAAAGGTGAACATAAACAGATGGTTCAATGTTGAGGTAAGATTTATTCTTAAAAACAAACAAAAACTGAGTTGGTTTCTCTTCCCATCTTTCTCCCTCCAAACCAGATGGCTGTTGTCTCTAGAATAAATATTGAAACTCTTAAAAATACGATTAGCCTGTTTGATGGGGGTGGCCATTAATGAGGTGTCTCTGAATTTAAGCTTCCTTTTGGAATGCTCACCAAATACAGCCACTTCTTGAGACATTTCAGAAGAAGCTAAACCTTGCTTTTGTCCTCAGATGGGAAAAGACCACCATGTTTTCCTAAAGTGAATCTAAGGACTCTAAGGGATAGGCGGAACAGTGGTTAAGAGCTTGGCTCCTAACCAAAAGGTCAGCAGTTTGAATCCACTAGCCACATCTTGGAAACCCCTATGGGGCAGTTCTCCTCTGTCATATAGAGTCACTATGAGTTGGAGGGTTGGCAATGGATTTTTTTGTTTTTTGTTTAAGGGCTAGCTAGGTGAGGGAGGGGAGGCCCTGGGACTCAGGCATTCTTGTGGTATGAACCCTCTCCTCCTGCTCTGGCCCTAGGAGTGCAAAGCTCATCTCAACCTTCAGGGACCCTTGAAGGCGTTTCAGGAGGAAAATATTCATAACCCGTTTAAACTGTGGCTTGAGTCAGAAACTGCTGTTTGAATGTAAACAGCTGCTTTGACTGCCTCATAAAAACAGGGTAGATCAGCAAAGTATGGCTCCAGAGTGTTTGACTCTGTAAAAATGGCATGGAGGAGGTGTCTGACCTCATCCAACCCCACAAGGGGAAAGGAAAAGCAAGAGCAACAGCCCAAGGCTGATTCCTACGAGGTGGAGGTCAGACATGCCTCCTTCCTCTGCCATCTCTACACCAATTCTGATACCAGCTGTCCCTCCCACAGCACTCTGTACTGGGTTTGATAATTCATTGCAATGACCACACAGAACTCACAGGCCAAACTCACAATTATGGGGTATATTAGGGAAGCTATTGTTGTTGTTAGGTGCCATTGAGTTGGTTGCAACTCACAGCAACGCTGTGTACAACAGAATGAAACACTGTCCAGTCTTGCACCATCCTCACAATCATTGTTATGCTTGATCCCATTGTTGCAGCCACTGTGTCAATCCATCTCGTTGAGGGTCTTCCTCTTTTTCAGTAACCCTGTACCAAGCTTGATGTCCTTCTCCAGGGACTGATCCCTCCTATTAGGGAAGTAACAGTTACAATTCAGGCTCAAGATTATTCAGGACATAGTTCTTGCATCAAGATAGCTTCTCCCTAGATGTGCTTGCAGGCATGCCTCTCCCTGGCCCTCAGTCTCTGCCCAAAGGCACTCAGCTTTCTCTCGCCATGTGCTGGGAAGCCCACTGCACCGTCTTTTGCAGCCAGCTCTCTCCTGCTGGTCTCTCCTTCCTTGGTGGTGGTGGGCTCCTCCTTTCTGCTCTGGAATCAGCTCTCTTTTCATGCAACTAAGCAATCCCCTTGGTAGGCCACAATTACCCTATCACACAATCACCTGGGTGAGAGTTACAAGACCGTGGCTAGAAAGGCCCTACACAAAAGTAATGAATCACGCTGCAGACTCTATCCAAAATCCTTAGTCAGTCTTCAAGAGGGCAGTGCTCAGCCACTGCTCAAATTGTTGTTTCCTATGGAAGGGAAGAGAGGAATGCCAGAAGAAATCTCTGCAGACCCTCAATACTTAGTCCAGCTTAGAAAACCCAAGCATTCCATCAAACTGTGATAAATTTTTATAAAAAGCATATTATGTAGGGGGAGTCCTGGGTGGCACAAATGGTTAAGGCCCTTGGCTGCTACCTGAAAGTCTGGTGGTTCAAGTCTACCCAGAGGTGCTTCTGAAGAAAGGTTTGGTAATCTACTTCCAGAAAATCAGACGCTGAAAATCCTGTGGAACACAGATCTACTGAGTCATACATGGAGTCATCATGAGTCAGAGTTGACTTGACAGCAGCTGGTTTGGTTTTTGGTTTATTATCTAAGAGGCCATGGCCTGTCAAAGTACTTTCTGAGTGTCTGTGTTTTCTCTCAACATGTGAAAAATTTAACAGTATTGGGTCTGTCAGCTGGCAGTTTACTCCTTTACTAAGCCTGGGCCATAAAGAAAGAGTTTTGCTCTTCTCTTTCTCAGAATGGTCATCCTCCCTAACTTGCTTTTGTCCTGTCTTTCTGCAGAGAAAGCAACCCTCCTTCTTGCAGCCTACTCTTCCACTGAGTCCTTGGTCCCTTAGCTACCCACTTCAGGGCTTTATAAAGCCTTTAGAGCTTTGCTGTATCCATTGTCCCTTTCCTGACTTATACTTCCTCTCACTATCTATAAGTTCTTTGTCTTCTGCTTATAAACAAGTTTTCGTCTCCATTAAAACAAGCAAGCAAGCAAGCAAATACATAGCTTTCCCTTGATTTTTTGGCCTTCTCTTATCCTATACTCTGTGGAAGAATATTCTACACTCACTTCTCACCGTTTATTCACCCTTAATCCCATGGAAAATGGTGTAGCCTATCCACCATTCAACAAATTCAGTCTAATTCAGCCAGCACGCGTTGAGCACATGCTATGTGTCATGCCCTGCTCCTGGCCAAGGAGAGCACACTTTTATAAGGAGGGATAGCATGCCTATCCCACAACCCAAATTACAAAGTAGTGTGATGATGGAAGAAGTATGGAGAATAGAGAGGCAAGATGGGAGTCATCAGTCCTGTCTTGGGAGTGGAGAGCAGCAAGGGAAGTGTCATAGGCGTTCTCCAGGTGAATGGGGAACCCAGGAAGAGAAAAGGAGGACCAGTCCAGGAAGAAGGAGCAGCATGACATATACACAGCACTACTGAGACAGGGAGGGAAGGGGTGCTGCTGCTGAAGTCTATGATCCGAGAAACGGTAACTCTTTCTTGCAGTCAATGGGGAATAATGGAGAGTTTAAAGGCAGGGAGTGACATAATCAGATTGCCTTTTAGAAAGAGCACTGGGGAAGCAGCAATTAGAGAGGGAAGATCAAATGGAAGCTGTTCTGATAAGAGGCGATAGGGCCCCAGTCAAAATAGTGGTACTGGGGATGGAGAGGAGAGGATGCTAACAAAATCTCCTGCATCGTCCATGAACCCCATTTTGGGTTCACCCAACAGATTTTATCTCTTCCTGTTCTACACCCTCCCAGCATGTATTGTACTTTTTTTTTTATTGTACTTACTCACCTTGTATTACAGTCATTTGTGTATTTCTCTAATTTTCCTTATCAATTGTATCCTCGTCTCCCCTTCCTCAAATTACAGTACCTTGCACGTAATAGGAGCTGAAGAAAAGGTTATTTAGTTGAATTGAATTTTCAAGGGCTTCAAACCATGAATAATTGAGGAATCAGCCTTGTATAAGTGCTCATCATTTACATAATTGTATAAACAAGCTGATAAAAAATTTTATTTTTTCCCTTATTTTTATTATCCCCAAATGCTCCTCTCTCTCCTTAGTTCCCCAGATTTGAGGGAAATTGTAGACAAGCATTCTCTAACGCACACAAGTGGCAGAGGCACTGCTTTGGTTCTCACCTCCTCAGGCAAGAGACGCAGTTGAAAGGAGGGAACAGATGATTGCATTGATTGAATATGAAAGCCATGTACAAATATTGAGAAATATGTTGTCTGAAGAGACAGAGAATTGCGGAGCACACTGAGTGATGGGATCAGCTTGCAGAGTCGCGAAGGTCAATGTGCAGATGCAAACTGATTAAGCTAAATACTTACTGAAATTGCTTTCCAACATACAAATGAGAATTGATCATAAGCAGGACCCATATCTACAGTGAAAAGCTTATGTAAAGTTACTATTTGGTATGTCATCAAAACAATTGGAAGTTGCCCAGATTCCTCCCCAAATGAAAGTTATCTGTAGTATAGTAAATAAATATGGTGTAAGAAGTTAACTATGTTGGAAGAAGTACAACCAGAACTCTCTTTAGAAGCAAGGATGGCGAGACTTTGTCTCACATACTTTGGAGTTACCAGGAAGAATCAGTCCCTGGAGAAGGATATCACACTTGGTGAAGCAGAGGGTCATCGAAAAATAGGAAGACCCTCAACAAGATGGGTTGACACAGTGGCAGCAACAATGGGCTCAAGCATAACAATCATTATGAGACTGGCACAGGACTGGGCAATGTTTCCTACTGTTGTGCATAGGGATGTTATGAGTCGGAACCAACTCGACAGCACCTAACAACAACAACAACAAGTTAACTGATGCTTACGGTTTTGTGACTGGGTTTCTTCTCGTGGACCTGATTGGCCCCATCATAGCTCTTATTGTGGCATCTCCTTATAACACTGAGGTTGACCTCTCTCTCCCATGCCAAACAAAAGGATTCCAACTGGCCGTGAGTCAGCCCTATCTATTGCGATACTCAAATTGTCACTCTTAAACACAGTCCTCATCTCCTAGGAGGGAGTCCTTGGGTGATGCAACAGTTAACACTCTTGACCTCTCACCAAAAGTTTGGACATTTGAGTCCACCCAGAGGTGCCTCTGGAGAAACGCCTGGTGACCTACAGTCATTGAAAAACCTATGGAGCATAGTTCTACTCTGACACACATGGGGTCACCATGAGTTGGAGTCGACTCACAGCAAGTGGTACTCCTAAACCTGGACTGCCTCCGGCAAGCTTAAGTAAAGGCTGTGAGTGCCATTATTGTTGTTGTTAGGTGCTGACGAGTCAGTTCTGACTCCTAGCAACCCCATGCACAACAGAATGGAAACATTGCCCAGTCCTGTGCCATCCTCACAGTAGCTGCTATGTTTCAGCCCACTGTTGCAGCCACTGCATCAATCCATCTCATTGAAAATCTCCCTCTTTTTCACTGACCCTCTACTTTACCAAGCATGATGTCCTTCTCCAGGGATTGGTCCCTCCTGATAACACGTCCAAAGTACGTGAGACAGTCTCGCCATCCTCCTCTCTAAGGAGCGTTCTGGCTGTACTTCTTCCAAGACAGACTTGTTCATTCTTCTGACAGTCCATGGTATATTTAACATTCTTCACCAACACCGTAGTTTGAATGCATCGATTCTTCTTTGGTCTTCCTTATTCATTGTCTAGCTTTCGCCTGCATACTAGGTGATTGAAAATACCATGGCTTAGGGCAGGTGCACCTTAGTCCTCAAGGTGAGTGCCATTAGCGTAGGGCATTTGTGCAGCAGAGAAGAAAAGACAAGTGGGGTGGGCAGATAAAAGGAAAGGCAAGACCCACCAGGAAAAAGAAAAGAAAGGGGTGGAAAGTCCAGTTAAAACAAAACCAATAAAGCCGATCAAACACAACACGAAAGACTTTCCACTCTTATCTTTTTCTATTAGCATTTAGTGAATAGAATTTGTTGGACCAATGAAGACCCTCCTGACTGTCATTACTGAAACCTGTACCAAAGATTGTTAAGAAAGATGATTCAAAATGTAGGATCACAGTTTCTAACCAATCCGAAAAGGCTAAGTTCTCAATGGTTTTGCCCATTTGTAATGTTAATATATACTGATGGCTCTGTAATTATTCTTTGGACTCGGGCAGACATGGCTGTGGCAGCATGGTTGTCTGTCTCCCACTTTCATCTTTTTGAATATATGCCGAATAAACCTTTCTTTTTGCTTTACTAAAAAACAAAAACAAAAACAAACCTGTTGCCATGGAGTCGATTTTGACTCTTTACTGAGTAACTATTATGTGTCAAATACAATGGTATGTGCCCTGAGCCACACAAAAGAAGTACATTTCATGGTCCCAGCACTCAAGAAGCCCGCAATTTAGTCAAAAGGGTAATTCTAAACCTAGAAAACAAATAAAACATCAATACATGACAATATAATCAACTACTACATACTGGAACCTGGCATTGACCACGATCTGGTACTGAACACTGAAAGAGAGCGAGTATCTAGGGCCCAGGGAAGTGGAGATGACCAGAGAAGTCTTTACAGGAGAGGTCATGGGCATCAAGCTGAGCCTTAAAATAGAATTGGTGCAAAGCCAGGGAGGCAAACTGAACATGAAACCTCCAACTATGGACAAACCAAAAACCAAACCCATCGCCGTCGAGTCGATTCTGGCTCATAGCGACCCTATAGGACAGAGTAGAACTGCCCCATATGGTTTCCAAGGAGTGGCTGGTGAATTCGAACTGCCGATCTTCTGATTAGTAGCTGAATGCTTAACCACTGGGTCACCAGGGCTCAACTATGGAGAAAAGTAAGACTGAAAGGAGAGGATGAAAGAAAAGAGAACAGGACAGGAGAAAGTTGCCCATGGTGGGCGTGGTATAGAGTGGCTATCTCTGTGGCCTCAGGTCTCCCGGGGCCCCATGTGCCAGTGCTTGGATTGCCTTGGCCGAAAACCAGTGATTTAGAGGAAGAAAACATTTCTGTGGTCTCTGTAGTCTCCATAGAATTGAACCAGAGCCAGCCAATTTTTGTCATCTTTGTAATCACGAAGCTAAGCGTCTTTTTCCTCATGATTGCTTGAGAGGATGCTGTTTACTCTGAAAACCACACACACTTCAGACTGATCTTTGACAACTGCATTCTCATATGACTAACAATGGGGTGTAAAGAATCTACAGAAGCAAGCATCACAACAGACTAGATGGCTTCATTAGCTGAAGGTGCCAGAAGCCTCTATGAGAAATTGAGAGATTGGTAAATTAGGGCTCATTTATTAGATGCATTTCAAGAAGGTTTTATATAGAGCAGGGTATTGCCAACAAAATATATTTTGATTGGCACTGTGAAATCTCTCTGCCCAGCAAATTACTCTTCCACATTCACCCCCATTCCCATCCAAATTTTAAGAAAAGAAGGAAAAAAAACTGATTCTGCCATGTTGCCTGAAATTCTACCATTTGAGCTACCTTCTCATCAAGGTGCTGCCTCTCCCAGATTTTCCTTCTGAAAGGCAGGTGCCCTCAGAGAGACCTGTTTCTCCACACTAGAATGATAATTACTTTATTAGACCATTTTCTAACTAAGGGACACTGGAGAAGAAAAGTGCAGAGAAGAGGAGAAATAATGTTGGGAGAAGAGGGAAAAATAATTTTAGAACATGGGTTCTCCTCAGAAGAATAGGATTGAGGTGCCCAGTGCAAGTGGTGGGTGGTCTGGTAGCTAACTAGTAGAAGGAGGGGTAGAAAGTGGAGCCAGAAGGAGAGAGAGAGAGAGAAGCAGAAAATCACAACGAAACAAAGCTAGAATCAAGATTGGATGGTTCCCACATTAAAGTTGTGCATATTCAGTGGCTACCTGAGAAGCCTCTACTTTTCTTAAGGAAGCAAGAAGGAGGAAGAGGAAAGAGGACAAAAAAGGTAGGGAGACTCTTTGTGAGGCTTTGCTCATTGTAGGCTAAATATATGTATATGTTTATACCACTAAGTCCAAGTCCAGACGCAGCAAAACCACAGAGAGCTTTCATTAGGCACAGAGAAGAAAATGACTAGATCTCACCCCGCAATGCAGAACAATTGTGGCTATGGGCCAAGGGAGTGTCACATCTCCCTGCTGAGTCAGCAGAACACAATAAAGCTGGCAAATGATTTAAGGAGTAGGAATGATGGGAACTCTGCAAGAACTCTCATAATCTGGTACCAGAATCACGGCCCCATCAACTGTTCAGTCTAGGACTTCAGAATCTTCTAGCTGGGGGAAAATGGGGCCATGTGAGGAGTTAACACTGCGTACTTTCTATTTGCTAAGCACTGTTTTGAACACTTCATGTGTACTGATTCACTTATTCCTCCCATCAACCAATGATAGTAGGTAGTGTTATTATCTATATTTTATAGATAATGAAATTGAGGTTTAAAAACCTAAATAATTTGCCCAAGGTCAAACAAGTTAGTAAGTGGCGGCGCTTGGATATGGATTCAGACAGTTTTAGTCCAGAGCGCCTCCGCACAATCACTAGCTGTTGTTGTTAGCTGCCATCTAGTTGACTTCTGACTCATGGTGACCCCATGCACTGTGGATAGAAATGCTGCCCAGTCCTCTGTCATCCCCATCATCAGCTGTGGATCTGACCTTTGTGATTTGTGATCCATAGGGTTTTCATTGGCAGAGTTTAAGAAGTAGGTCACCAGGATTTGCTTCCTAGTCTGTTAGTCTGGATGCTCTACTGAAACCTATTGAGCATCATAGCAACACGCAAGCCTCCAATGGCAGATAAATGGTGGCTGCACATGACGTGCATTGGCAGGGAATCAAACCCAGGTCTCTGCTTTGGAAGGTGAAAATTCTACCACTGAATCATCATTGATCTCACGCACAATCACTACACTTAACAATTTGTCCAAAATCACACAGCCAGACACCAATAAAGAAATCAGTCTACATTTTGTAACTTTATATTCAAGTTGGATTGTATATATCACTCGTGCAATGATGAATGCCTGTTAGGGGAGAGGCTACAGCAGATTTAGTGGCAAAGATACCATGATTCCTTGAGGGAGCTGAGGGCTATTCTGAAGGGGAAGCAGGGCATAGTGGTGGAGTAGCCTATCTCTTCTTAATCAAGGAGAGGTAATGGAGTTGTAATGGAGCCTCTGCAATTGAAGCCGTGATAATTATTGAGATAATGGCCCAGAAGTGGAAGAGGAGATGTAACTCTCTTTGAAGAGGAGAAAGAGGGGGAGCTCAAGGTAATGGAATTGTAAAGAGTATATTGATGAGGCTTTGCTAGTGACCAATGCAACAACAATAGGCTGTGAGTGTAGAGACAAAGGAAGAGCAGTAATACATGTAGCTCATTCAATCAACTACACTTTCTGCATGTTAACTGGGTCCAGATGCTAAGTGCTGTGGAAAGGAAAGGAGGTCTGTCCCACCATGAGCTTACAATCTAATGGCTAAAACAGGGTGATTGTAAACACCCCCCCCCACACACACACACCCCTTTCCACCCTTTGACACAGAGGAATAACAGAAATGCATCAGTATGCATTATCAGTTATATCAATGTGGCCTCAAACTGCGCTGAAGAAGTCAGGAGGCAACCGTACCAGAGGTCTGGGCAGATGAGATGCTGGGGTCTCTAAAATGAGGATTATTACTATTGGCGGTTACAGAAAAAGAAATGAAATTGGAGGAGAAAGCTATAAATAAGAGGGACAATGGCAATAGTGAAATTGCCATGGAAAGTGGCAGATCTTACGTGGTTAGCATTATCACAGGTGACTCAATGGAGGAAAAGAGGGGACTTCTAACATGAATGGAGATGTTGGAGTACGTGTCTAGTGTGTAACTGGGGTGCCTGTAGCTTTCTCAAAGGGGCCAGGGTCTTCCATTGTAGAGGGGTGGATAAAGACACTGAAATTGTTATGGGAACAATTATGATTGTAACCGAGGTAATAATAAAGATAATGAACCTGTAATTGAAAAGCTGGTGGCCGTAAAGGAGAAGGTGAGGGCAACTGAAATGTAGAGGGGTGATAAGGGAGGTGATGGTGGTGACGTGAAAGGTAATGGAGTTATAATGTAGATGATGCTAAAAGGTAATGGAGTTATAATGAGGTAATGACTGCAGAGAAGGGAAAAAAAAGATGATAATGTTAATGGAAGCAAGAGGGACTGTATGATACAGGTGAGAATTGTACGTAGAGGATTCATCAGAACAGCTGGAACTGTGGGTGACCAGGGAAGTAATGAACAGCTACCCCCAGAGTTCTCATTACAGCAGAGTTCTAATGGACCCTGGAATAAGATAATGATGTTAATGGAAAAGATGATGACCAACATGAAAATCAGGAGCCTTGTGATGGTATTTAGAACTACAGTGGGAAAGAAGAGAGGAGGAATGGGGATGGGACTGAGGGTACATTGGTGTGGACATATTTGTGTGCCCCAGGACCTAGGGGCTGAGAGACACTCACCTGACATGGCCCTGTAGGTTATTTGGATTATTAATGCGGCTGCTTACTGCTTGTATCAGGTACTTGCTGTGCATGACACCAGTCCAGGATGAACAGATCTGACTGCAGCAACAATCCAAGCTTACCATCTAAATTTTGTTCTTAAATTAGGCATGAACACACACTAGCTCAAATGCTGTTCTTCTGTGAACAGATGTGTAAGCAAAACAGCTGGGAAATACATGAGTTTCCAGCAGGAGCAAATGTATGAAGGGGATTTTAAATTTATATTTATTTTTTTAACCATTAGTACTTCTTCCAAGTGGAGAAGTGGGAGCTTCATCCTCCAGTGCTCACTGCTTAGCTTCCAAGATCCTTAGCTATGAAAAGCGTCTGTGGTTACTTGTGCTGGCGGTCTGGTCAGGAAGCCTCTGGTGTGCTGGGGTCTGGGAAAGATCTTAGGAAACCAGCATGCACAAGGGACCCCAACGTCAAGGTATCTCTTTGCTGCTGGTCCTTTTGCACAGAGCAGCCTGGAAACACGCACAGAGGTTAGACCACATCCCTGCAAACAGAGAGATGATCTTAGATCCGCATCAGGCATCTAGGAGTCATTGGCAAACACAGAGTCAATGAAGGGAGAGACAACCAAACAGATTTATTGTCTGTACGTGGAGGCGTGCATGAAACGCAGGGTTTCTCTGCCTCTGAATCCCAAATGCCACCTCTCAGACCGACTGCATCAAAACCAACTGGGAAAGCTGTTATAAAAATACAGATGCCTGTGTTCCACCTCATGGACGGTCTGATTCTGTTGGTTAGCAGTGGGGCCTGGGAATCTGCATTTTAAAAGCTCCCCAGAAATTCTTACATGTAGCCTGGTGTAGGAATCACTGTCTAAATGTCAACCTGTGGCCTTTATACAGAGATGGTTAGGCAAGAGGAAAGGAAAGCATATTTCATAGGTGTAGATCAAACCAGCCTTTTGAGTACATCTGTCCTAACAGTGAGACAGCACCCAAAAGCTTCTCTCTCTCAACAGAAAATTATCTTCCACCTGCCTGTTGGGCACATGGGCTGTCCTCCCATGACTGACTTAAGCAGACCCCAGCAAAGGTCTCCTAGAACACAAAAATGGTAATAGGCAGCACTGAGCACTGGCCTCTATTTCTCCTTGAGTTGAAGGAATGAAGCAGTACAGGAAATGAAGTATGCAAGGGGAGTAGATTAGAAAATGACGGGCAGGGGAGAATGTCCAGAAGAGAATTTCAGAACACCACTAGTTATGGGAACAGATATGGATAGAGATGAAGGGTTGGTCCCAGCATGCTCTCTTCTGAAGGTCTTTCCTTTTCGGCCCTCAGATGTACCATTTTGTTCTGTGGGATCCTCAAGGATTAAAAAGTGTTAGTATCATGGAAATATACATTTTCAGAAGTACAAACTATGTATATGCTTAATGACATATAAATTGTCCACATGTACATAGGTCTACACCTAAATCAACAGAATTAGAAAATGGGTATAATTACGAAACAAGTTACTACAAGTAAAAAATATATATATATTTTAATTGCTGAGCAAAATGATAGAACACTTATCAACAGCCTGAGTCCTAATTCTTCCTGTTCCCTCAAACTCAAACTCTTATAAGACTCCAACAGCTTACAGAAAGATCCTGTCACTTCAGAAGAGTGCTCAGGTCCAGTTGCACCAGTCTGCCTGAATCTCCCTGAGAGAGACAGAAACCCAGAGCATTCTCTCACGTCCCAACAGGGGAGCAGTGAAGTTCAACCCGTACGTGATCCACTTGGGAATAACTCAAGCCATCAAACTGAGAGTGGGCTGAGAGTGACTTCACAACCACAGTGTGGTCCCCACAGCCAGTCACTTCTCCCTCCTCCCTCGTTACCACCCTTATCAGGAAATGAACCACACAGTCCTTGCAAAACAATTCCTCACTTTTCCCAGAGGTGCTGACCCACCACTTGAGAAATGCCACCTTCCTCCCAAGCCATGCTGTGTCATTTGTTAGTTGCTAATCGTTCGTTAACCTCCCAGGTACCTTACAGAAAGCCAGGACCTCGCCTTCATTTGCGAAGGTGGTTCACTGGGTCCCCCTTTAATAAAATTACAACTTCAGGAAACAAATCATTTGTATCAAATACAACCCCATGGCTTCCTTGTATGTTAATCATTTCAGGCAGGTGCTATTAGGTAATTGAATCACTGGGCTACAGAAAGCCACTGCTGAATTAATGAGGAATAAACTCAAATTCTGAATAAAGAGATTTTCTGAATAAATAGCTCTGAATAAAAAAATGGGAGCCAAGCCTATAATCACAACAGATGACAATAATACAAAATTACACATTAAATATATTCCTAGCATCCGTCTATTCTCAGTCCACAAGCTCTTTTGGAGCCAAAAGAACATATTGCAGCCACCAACAACGGCCTCGCGCAGTTGCTGCTTTTCTAATATTTCCTTAACGCTTTTTCAGGTAAGCTGAATAAATTCTGAAGTCTTCATTCCAATTTAGAATAAAGCTTAGTTTATCCCCAAGGCAAGTCTTTCCTTAAAAACAGCTCCTTTGTCTATAGCCCCATTCAAACTCGTCACATCTCTTGCCTTCTATCTGGTTCACCTGCTGTCATGGATTGAATTGTCAGCTTGGCTGGGCCATGATTCCTGGTATTGTGTCATTTTCCTATGTGTTGTAAATCCTGCCTCTGTGATGTTAATGAGGGAGGATGGGTGGCAGTTGTGTTAGTAAGGCAGGACTCAGTCATAAGACTGGATTGTGTCCTGAGGCAATCTCGTGAGATATGAAAGACAGAAGTGAGCAGAGAGACAGGGAGACCTCATACCACCAAGAAAGAAGCACCAGGAACAGAGCGAGTCCATTGGACCCGAGCTTCCTGCGCAGAGAAACTCCTAGTGCGGGGAACATGGATGAGAAGGTCGGCAGAGAGAGCCTTCCCCTGGAGCTGACACCCTGAATTCGGACTTTTAGCCTACTTTACTGTGAGGAAATAAACTTCTCTTTGTTAAAGCCATCTACTTGTGGTATTTCTGTCATAGCAGCACTAGATGACTAAGACAACTGCCTCCAGCCTCCATCCCCTCCAGGACACTTTCCTCATGACTACAAGCGTGATCTCGCCCAGACCCAGATCTGGCCACACCATATCCCTGCTTAACACTCTGCAATCATTTTCACTGTCCTCACCTTCGTTAACATGTCAGACAACAGGACCTCACGACTAGGCCCCTGCTTGTCTTTCCAGCCTCATCTCTGATTTCCCCTTATAATTCAGCAATACACCCTGAATTCCAGCCACATCCAAGTCCTTGTGATTTCTGGTTTTCTGTGCTCTTTCAGTGTCCTTGTTGTTAGTTGCCTTTGAGTCAGCTCTGACTCATGGCTACCCTACGTGCAGTAGAATGAAACGGTGCCCAGTCCTGCACCATCTTTGTGATCGTAGGTGTGCTCCAGTCCATTGTTGCAGCCACTGTGTACTTCGAGTGCCTTCCAACCTAAAGGGCTCGCCTTCCAGCACCGTATTAAACAATATTCTATTGTGATCTGTAGGGTTTTCTTTTGCTATTTTTTTTAAGTAGATCCCTAGACTTTTCTTCCTATTCTTAGTCTGGAAGCTCCACTAAAACCTGTCCACCACGGATGGCTGGTGATATTTGAAATACCAGAGGCATAGCTTTCAGACTCATAGCAGTAGGCAAGCTAC
Source organism: Dugong dugon (assembly GCA_030035585.1). Taxonomy (NCBI): domain Eukaryota; kingdom Metazoa; phylum Chordata; class Mammalia; order Sirenia; family Dugongidae; genus Dugong; species Dugong dugon. The sequence continues at coordinate 37,663,058 of CM057469.1, read as the reverse complement.
CACAATACAATAAACTGACAGACAGGTGGTGAATACTCTTTCATAGCTCCATGCTGTTCCTCCAACTAGAGTGTATGTTCCAAACTGACAAATTCTCATCTTTTAAAATTCGTCTTAAGCTTCACCTCCTCCTTGAACTCTCTCTGACCCCATCCTTACACTTCTTCCTAGACTGGGTCAGACGCCCTTCCTCCATGCTTCCTCAGTATCTGCAGCCGAGCTCAAGAGCCCAATTAGTCAACATGGCACTCAATACTGTAACAGTTGAATCACAAATCTTTCTCTCCAACTAGACTGAAATCTCCTTGACAGTGAGACTACATAGTGTTTAACCTTGTATTTTCAATATTGGATAAATGGTAGATGCATAATAAATATTTGATGAATAAATGAACCAGTGATGGATTAAATGAAATCATGACTAAGTGAATGAACACAGTGGCATGATTTATGACAATTACAGCCCCCAAACTTCGAGTCCTCAACTCTGGGTAGAAGCCTTTGAAATGTTTATTTTCACGACTTGTAATTCTGTTGGTGAAGACTTGGCCCTTGAGTCTCCCTACAGCTAGTGATACCATCACAAATTTGTCATCCTCCTGTTCTTTGGTGAACGGAGCTGAAAAAATAGACTGGGCAGCATGGATAAGATACTTCCCAGTGGCAGGAAACCACTATTAGCACAGACCACATGGTGACTCCTGTTTCTTTCCCTGGGCCCAGGATTCCAGCTCCACAGGGAAACTCCCCACTGTGTATACTGCCTTTGGTTTTCACAGACCTGTGGTTGCCTGGCATTTATCATGCTGTGCTTCATTAGAGGTTTAATCAGGTTTGAGTTTTTAACAACATGCTCGTCATGCTCACTTAACTTAAAATCAAGCCTGTTCAGGCATTTAGTCTGTTGTAGTCACTCAGTCTGGTAGTGTTGGCATTTAAAACTTGAGAATTTTTCATCAAGGGACATTGTGCACCTTGACCAAGTAGCCCCTTGAACATAAACCTCTCAGGCTGGTTCTCTGGTTGAAATATTCCAGCTTTAAGGATAGTCCAGTCTTATGCTGCTGAAAGAGAAATACCTGTGTATTTCTATAGCTGCTGTAACAAATGGCCACAGACTTAGGCTTAAAACAACACAAATTTATGATCTTACACTTCTGGAGAGCCTGACATGGGTCTCACTGGGCTAAAATCAAGGTGTCGGCAAGGCTGCATTCCTTTCTGGAGGTTCTAGGGGAGAATCTCTTTTCTTGCCTTCTCCAGCTTCTAGAGGCTGCTCACATTCCTTGGCTCATGCCTCCATCCTCCATCTTCAAAGCTGCAATGGCTGGTGGGGTCCTTCTCACATTGCATCGTTCTGACCTTTTCTGTATCCCTCTTCTACTTTTAGGGACTCTTGTGATTACGTAGAACCCATCCAGATGATCCAGAATAATCTACCTATCTGAAGTCACTGATTAGCAAGCTTAATTCCCCTTTGCCATGTAAGGTAACATATTCAGAGTTTCTAGGGCATGAACATCTTTGAGGAGGCCATTATTCCAGAGGTATAGCAAGGGAGGGAGAGGAGGGGACTTGCCCCCACATGCAAGTACAAGGGGGAGCCAGTGGCATCACTAGGGGGATACAGGGTATGCAGACCACACTGGGTGACACTGTCAGAGGGGGTGATGCCACACGGTCCAGAGATACATCCAAGGCCAAAGAATGCAGGACCTAAGCTGCTCCAGAAAGCCCGTGTTTTGGTGCTTCTCTCTGCTGCTGTGGCTCTTGGTATCTGCGAGGATGATTCACCAGCCAGGAGGCACCACTTGCACCTCTCACACTGCTGCCACTTAGCCTGGGTGCTTCCAGAGCCTACCTGTCAACCCACCTGCTTCCCAGGATGTAGGCACAGCAGGAAATCGCACGGGCAGTGGGCGCCCTCGGCTTCTCCTTTTTGTTGCCACTATCAGTGTCTATTCAACTTGAAATTTGTGGGGGAAGGGCACAATTTAGAGATTGCCCCTGGGCACTCAAGTAGGGAGGCACAACTTAGAGATTGCCCCTGGGAGCTCGAACTGGCAGGGAGGGGACGCAATTAGAACTTGCCCCTTGACACTTGTTACCCCCACTAAGCCCCTGCATTATTCTGCCTACCACAATCTGTATGGCTCCGGATGTCCGGAAGGGGTCTTTTATAATCTTGCGGTTCCAGTGTGGATCAGACACCAGCGGCATCAGAGTCACCTGGAAGCTTGTTAGAAATGCAGATTCTCAGACCCCCAACCCAGACCTACAGAATCAGAATTTTGGCAAATTCCTGGGGATTAGTTGTACACACAGTGAGTTTGAGAAGTATTGCTCTGGAAGTCTTCTGAGGGGCAGTGGAGCACAGAAGAAAGAGCTTGGGCTCTGGAGTTGGACAGTGTCTTTTCTGGAAACACCTAAGTAATAATGGAGGAATCTTGAGGAGCCCAATAAATAGCATCCCTCTTCCCTGTCAGGACAAAAAGACACATAAGCAAAGAAGTGGGTCAGATGGGGGACCAAGGTATCACCTTTATAAAGCTGATAGTTGGTAATGTGGCTTTGTTTGCAGACGTAACACTGAACCTCACAATGAAGAAGACTTCTTCCCACCCAGCCATGATTGCAATAGACTGAGGAGGGTCTCCTCCACTGCAGCCCCCTTCTGCAAGGGCAGACAGAGCCTGTGTAGGAGGAGTTCCCTAGCAAGTAGTGGATCTGAGAGCACATGCTCTCTGCAACAGGCCGGCTCCCACAAGGAAGGAAGAGGAGGAGGCTGGGCTGCGTATATCCAGTTTCTTCTTCCAAATTCAGCAACCAGATTGGTCACTATTAAATAAGTTGCTAGAGATGACCCAGGAGTATTACAACTGATGTCTGCCTCCACATTGAGGGAAATATCAAGAGTGGGGAATCAGAATTTCCCCCTAATAAATAAAGTTTATGTCACAGGATAGTTGAGAAGAAGGTGATGTTGTTGTGGTTAGGTGCCATCGAGTTGGTTCCAACCATTAGTGACCCTATGTACAATAGAACGAAACACTGCCCAGTCCTGTGCCATCCTCACAATCATTGCTATGTTTGAGCCCATTCTTGTAGCCACTGTGTCAATCCATCTCACTGAGGATTTTCCTCTTTTCTGCTGACCCTCTGCTTTACCAAGCATGATGTCCTCTCCAGGGACTGGTCTCTCCTAATAACATATCCAAAGTATGTGAGACAATGTCTCACCATCCTTGCTTCTAAGGAGCATTCTGGCTGTACTTCCTTCCAAGACAGATTTGTTTGTTCTTCTGGCAGGTCATGCTTTATTCAATATTCTTCGCCAATACCATAATTCAAAGGCATAAGTTCTTCTTCAGCTTCCATATTCATTGTCCAGCTTTCACATGCACATGAGGTGATTGAAAACACCTTGGCTTGGGTGAGGGGCTCCTTAGTCCTCAAAGTGACATCTTCGCTTTTTAACACTTTAAGAAGGTCTTTTTCAGCAGATTTGCCCAATGCAATACATGGTTTGACATATTTCCACCTCGTGAATAATAGCTATGTCACAGGGTAGTTGAGAGGAAAGTGATGCAGCAGAAGTAATAACACTTGGTACATAGGAGTTCAATTACAAGTATTATTGTGTAATCCAGTGGTTCAAAACCTGACAACCCTTCAGAGTATCCCAAGGACTTGTTACAAAATGTGAATTCCTGGGTCCTCATTCCAGGGGATTTGGATTCAGTAAGTCTAAGGTGACTCGTGTGAGTTGAAACTGACTTGACGGCAGTGGGTTTGGTTTTTGATTTTGGGTTTTTGAGGTCTAAGGTGAGGGCACTGATGGTTCAGTGGTAGAATTCTTGCCTTCCATGTGGAAGACCTGGGTTTGATTCCTGACCAATGCACCTCACGCACTGCCACTGCCCACCTGTCAGTGGAGGCTTTCATGTTGCTATGATGCTAAACAGACTTTAGTGGAGCTTCCAGAATAAGACAGACTAGGAAGAAAGACCTGGTTATCAATTTCTGGAAATCAGCCAATGAAAATCCTATGGATCTATGGTACATGGGATTGCCATGAGTCAGCACCAACTTGATGGCAGCTAACAACAACAACAACAGATCTAAAGTGGGGCTCAGGAATCAAACAGAGCTCAAATTCTGATAACACCCAAGTAGAAAGTCATTGATGTCATGGTCCTTTAGATACTTTAGGCAGGGCTTTGCCTAAACTAGAGAGAGTGAGTATTAGACAGGACTCTTTTGGTGGCAAGTTACAGAAACCAACTTGAGCTGGCTTCCCTGAAAGAAGGAATGTATTGCAAGTTGCTGTGGGTGTCTTCCAGAACACCAGGGCAAAGGGCAAGTCTTGGGAAGGGACTGGCCCCAGGAACTAGAAGCTTTCAGGAATCTGTAGTACTTTCCCTCCATCTCTTATTTCTGCTTCTCTCTATGACCAAGGAACCCTGGTGGCGCAGTGGTTAAGCGTTCGACAGCTAACCAACAGGTCAGCAGTTTGAATCTAGCAGCTACTCCTTGGAAGCCCAATGGGGCAGTTCTACTCTGTCCTAGAGGGTCACTATGAGTTGGAATTGACTCGACGGCAACAGGTTTGGTTTTGGGTTTTCTACATGCTTCTTTCTAGTGTGAAGTAGCTTCCTTTCCAAGAAGACATTTCTGAGTGACTAGCAAATCCACTCGTATTGTAATTATTTTTTTTATAAATGTGTGCATTTACCAGATTGCAAGCTCTGCCAGAGTCCAGATTATGTCTCATCCATCCTATGCCTGTAGCATCTATTACAGTGCCTGGCTCAGAGTGGCTACCCAACATGTGTATGTTGACTTTAGGAATGAATGAAAAGTATAATTTCTCAAAACGTGATGTAATAATATTCTTAGTGAGAAGTCAATATCTATCAGGAAACAAGGCCAGAAGAGAGGACCACCATGCAGGTTCACTGTGCCCTCTGGAAGGAGAGTCCATGATCACCTCATTGGTCAACAAGGAGGGGGAAAGAGGAATGCTTACAAGTTTGTGTGTGTCAGGAACAAGCCCAGGAGTTATGACTGGTGATTCCACAGCCCACAGATTAAATTCTCCTGCACCAAAAAACCAGTTGCCATTAAGTAATTCCAACTCATGGTGACTCCGTGCACATCAGAGTAGAACTGTGCTCCACAGGGTTTTCAATGGCTGATTTTTCAAAAGTAGATTGTCAGGACTATCTTTCAAAGTACCTCTGGGTGGATTCAAATCATCAACCTTTTGGTCAGCAGCCAAGTGCATTAACCATTTGCACCACCCAGGGGCTCCCTCTTTCCCTTAGCGTCTGTCTCTATGTCTATCTGCTCAGACCCCCACCCCTTACTACAAGATGTGCTTGAGTCATGGGAACCAGGAGGGTTACTTCTCAGAGGCGCTAGCTGACAGCTGTCATGGGGTCCTCATAAGGACAGGGAGTGTAGAGATCCTTTATGATTGTGTATTTAAATTGCAGTAAAAAAAAACCAGCATAGACCTCACAATCCATCATTCCGTTATAAAATCGATACTACAGGGCTCAGATATCTTTATCATGACAGTATTTTATTCTAAAAATGTATTTTCCTATATTTTCTAGCTTCTAAAATAATACAAAATAAACTTTGGCGTGACAGTCTTCTGACGTAAATGAAAACACAATTTAACGAAATAACATCTTACGAGTTTAAACTGAAGCAAATATTTGACGTGCTTTATTTAAATTAATTTGCTGCACATTCCCTGCTGTTCTGGTAGCAAGCGAGCTTTGTTTCATCCTAGGTTTACTGCAGTGGGCTCTGAGACTTGCTGGTGAAGAAATAGAAGCTGAGGGATCAAGAGAGGCCCAATTCTGACAGCCCCACAAGCCCACATTACCATTCCATTGGCAGTAAAAATTCACTGGAGTTGGGCAGCGAGTTGTTTAAATAAAATAATACCTCCACTCTTGCCAGGCAAGAGTGAGATATTCACCTGCATGTTAGTGGCGTTTTTGCCCTATAAACATCTGGCTGATTTTAGTAACCCTAAACAAGTCCCATATACCAGATTTATATACATTCTAAACTGAACAAATTTATAGTGCACTGTAAAAGCCACCTGTTTTTAAACTTTCTAGAAAAACTATCTGCCAGTTCTAGGATGATGTTGTTGTTGTTAGGTGCCATCAAGTCAATTTCAAAACATAGTGACCCCATGTGAGGGAGCAGAACTGCCCCATAGGGTTTTCTAAAGATTGTAATCTTTATGGGAGCAGATTACCAGGTCTTTGTCCCAACAAGCCACCGGGTGGGTTCATCACCAGGGCTCCTTGCTAGGGTGCTACTACTATCATTTTACAGTGGGAAACTAAGGCACAGATTACTATCTGGCCCTTTAGAGAAAAAAAAAAAAATCTGTCAACCGCTGGTTTTATAGACTAAACTAGACTTGAACTTCAATACTGTTTTGGATTTGGGATACCGGACACTAATCCAATTTCTTCTTTTTACAGCTTCCTGGATCAGTAATTTGTAGATCAGACTGAGAGTTTTGCAACAGTTTGTAGTTATAGGAACTATGTCTTTGATTGAATAATTAAGCTTCAAAAACCATTTTTATGGTTACTGTTTCCTTTATATGACCACTGACCTGGTACAATGACCTCTGTCATCGAAGGGGGATCTGAAACAATAGTGATAGCGCTGACGATCACCACAGACAGGTCATGATCATCAGAGGATGGAGGTTGTGAGCTGGTTATGGGTCATGAGAAAAAAATAATATTTAATTTTCATAATATGAATGGTGATTTGTGTCCCTTTTTTTTTTTACTTTTGGGCAAAGGTCTTCGGTTTTTATGATAAAGCACCCTTTGCAGATGAGGGTATAATTTATAGACAAAATAAAGAATTTGGATTTAGGGTGAAAAACCTAAATAAGTTTTATAAAGAAATCGCTCCCTCTCTTTCTCTCTCTCTGTCACACACACACACACACACACACACACACCCCATAAAGCCTGTCTCTGCCATTTGAAAGACTTTAGTTCCATTCACAGGAAAAAATAAGGAAAGAAAAAAATAAAGTAAAAGATGACCCCTAATCCAGAGATCTCTGCATTTTTCATTGGTCCATTCATCACTGGTCATTGTTTAAGTTAGCTAGTGCTGCTGTAACAGACATGCCCAACTGGGTGGCTTTAAAGAACAGAGATTTATTTTATTTTTTTACAGTTCAGGAGGCTAGAAGTCTGAATTTAGGGCACCAGCTCTAGGGAAAGGCTCTCTCTCTCTCTGTTGACTCTGGGGGAAGATTTTTTTGATCTCTTTCAGCTCCTATAGCCCTAGCTTTCCTCAGTTCTGGGTGATCTTCATGTGGCATCTATCTCTCCCCACTCCCCACCCCCTATTGTGCTTCCTTCTGTGTCTAGTCTACTATCTTTACAACTCAGAAGTGATTAGGTTTAGGACACAGCCAGCACTGATATGGCCTCATCAGCATAACAAAAAGAACACTGTTTCCAAATAGAATCACATCCACAGGTATGTTGCTATTGAGAGTCATGGAGTCAGTTCTGACTCACAGTGACACCATGTGACAAAGTAGAACTGCCCCATAGGGTTTTCTAAGGAGCAGATCCCCAGGTCTTTCTCCGGCAGAGCCGCTGGGTAGGTTTGAATCACCAACATTTTGGTTAGCAGCCAAGCACTTAATCATTGTGCTACCAAGGATCTTTATCTACAGGTATAGGAGTTAGGAGTTAGGATTCCAACACATATTTTGGGAGGACACAGTTCAATCCATAATAGATGAAAATAGTTTAGATATAGCCCTTTCAAATCAACATCAGAAAGTGTGAATTCTTACCTTCAGGTTTACCGATGGGCCAAGTCATTGAGTCGACTGGAAAAGAGCCTTTCTAAAAGCCTGTCCACTGGGCCCTGCTGTTTCCTCACTCAAAGTCAACTGTCAGAGGCGAGGCAGTTTAGAGGTGCCATGGGCAAACTCTTGAAAATGGGGGTGGGGAGAAGGGAGAAGTTGTTTAGGTGTCCAGGCAACTGTGAAATAAAGAAAAGCAGATAAGAGCCAACAAAGTCAGGAGACAGGAGAAAAACTGGAAGCCAAAGAATATAGTGGATTACATTTTTCTCAAAAATAACCTGGGAAAAGGCTTTATCCTCCAAAGACTGTTTTCTCTCCTCATCTAGGAATTTAAAAAAAGGGGGAAAAAAGGATCAGTTCTACAGCAAAGTTGAGCTTAAGTAACCTTGCCAAGCAATTGAAAAAGCTTTCAGGTGTTTGGTTTACTGTTATCAAATAAAAACTTCTCTGACAGTTGGAGAAGCCATACTTCCTATGAGGGCTCAGATAAAACTAGGCATTGGAGAACAGAAACAGTTGCACCAGCAAAGTAATGCTCTGATTTTCCAGTAGGAAACAAGAAATTTTTTTCCAAGTTAAATTCAATAAACACTCTGTGAAGAATGTCTATTTACTTTATAAGATACAGTCCCTGCCCTTCAAGGGATCTGTAGTGTACTTCTGGGGATAGGACTGACTCGCATCATTAGAATACGATGTAGGAAATTTTCTGTTCATGTGCTCACTCACGTGGTGCACACTCAGGGCTGTAAGAGTTAGAAGGGAAAGATACAAGTGAGTTCGGAGTATGTAGGAGTTACTTATTGCTCAGCAACAAATTACCTTAGACTCAGTGGCTTAAAACAACAAACATTTATTATCTCACAGTTTCTGCGAGTCAGGAATCTGTCAGGGGCTTAGTTGATTGGTTCAGGTATCTTGTGAGATGGCAATTAGTCTGTCAGTCAGGGTTGCAGTCACCCCAAGGCTTGACTGGAGGAGGGTCTTCTTCCATACGCATTCATGTGGTTGTTGGTAGGCTCTGCTCCTCTCTGCATGGTCTTCTCCACAGGGCCATCTCGCAGCATGGCAGCTGGCTTCCTCCAGAGCTAACTAACAATCTGAGCGAGAACGAGAGACAGAGAATCCCAACGTGGAAACTGCAATTTTTTTAGAACCTGATCTCAGAAGTGACATCCCATCATTTCTACCAGAGTCTGTGTGTTAGGAGTGAGTCAATAAATCCAATTCACACTCAAGGGGAGGGAACTACACAAGGATGTGAGTGCCTTGGGTACCACTGGGGACCATCTTAGAGGCTGGCTAGTAGAGTTACCAAAGGTGTACTCTAGAGCAAGGGTCTGCAAACTACTACAAGAGGGCATGCTCTCTGTTTTGTAAATATAGTTTTATTGGGACACAGTCACATGCATTTGTTTATGCACTGTCTATTACTGCTTTTAAGCTACAACAGCAGAGTTGGGTAGTTATGACAGAAACTCTATGGTCCTCAAGCTTAAAATATTTACTGTCTGCTCCTCTGCAGAAAGAGTTTGCTGAGCCTTACTCAAAATTTATGTCTATACAAATCACCTGTAGATCTGGTTAAAACGCAGATTTTGATTCAGTAGATCTGGAATGGGGCCTCAGATTCTGCATTTCTAACAAGCTCCTGGGTCATACTGATGCTGCTTGTCCACAGACCACACTTAGTAGCAAGGCTGTAGCGAACCTTGAAGGATGAGCAGGGTTTGAGTAGGAGCAGAGGGCCATCCAAGGAGGGGGAGATGGCATAAGAAAAAACAAGAAAAGGGAGAAGGCATGGGTCTTGGGGTGAGAATAAGAAGATTGGGCTGTCTGGAGTAGAGGACAGGGCCATATCCTTTAAGTGAAGAGCTATTAGAGAGAGGTACAATTAGCCTTCAGGCAATAGAGAAAGCAATATGGTTTTGGCTCTTAACTCAAGATACACATCCTTTTTTAAAAATAGGATTAAACTATAGTCAGTTGTATATCTAACAAAAACATCAGAATTGAAAAGAGAGAGAGAGAAATAGACATATATATCCCACAGACTGTGCTAAGTGCTGGGGATACAAGGTGAATAAGACCGTTCCTCCTTGTCACTCTGGCTGATGATGGACAGAGACTTGTAAATACACTGGAGTGGGATGCATTGTGATAAATATTTTAATAGAAGTGTCTACCAGGTGCTATAGGAAAGCAGAGGAGGAACTGGGTCTTGAAAAATGGGTAGGAGTTCATTTTGCTGGGTAGATGGACGAAGTATGTGAGGCGAGGAATATTATAGAAGACTGAGAGAACAGGAACGAGGTAGAGGTTGTACAGGACTGAATATGGGATACGTGTCAGGGAGAGGGGACGGTGGTCAGGTCATGAGGCTGGACAGACAGGCGAGAAAGAGGCTGTCCATGGCCTCAGATAGCACAGCAAGCTCCTTGACCTCCATCAGAGAACCATATCAGATAACTCACATAATGTTCCCAGCACACGGGCTTAGTCATCATTAGTTAGGGTTCTGTGTTCGAAGGATATCTCTGACGGTAATGTGGAGGATTTCATATCCAGGAAAACAGAAAGAGGGAGGATCGTTATTCATTTGGTTGTAGGTGAACTTAGTTTTGGAATCCTTGAAATCAGGATCACCAGGCAACGTTCTGAAGCCCACGGGACACATAGGTTGCATCATAGCATTCCCATCTGCATTGACTTGTATCCCCCCTACAATGGCCCTGCCCACTCCTGGTGGGGCACTCTTGCCACTGTAGAAAAGGAGGCAGCTGCTCAGCTGTTACAGTGGTCCTTATAAGGACCACTGACAAGGTCTGCAAACATGGAGCAGTGAACCTAAATTTTGGAGCCTTTATTACTGTTATTAACTGATTTATTTATTGGTGAAAATAAGTACAACAGAACATACACGACTTCAATAATTTCTGCATGTACAATAGAGTCAAATTGGTTACAGTCTTCAAGTTATGCCACCATTCTTGACAACTTTTTCCAAACTATTTCACCCTCATTAACACAAACTCGCTGCCCCTCTAAGCTTCTCATCTATCCTTTTGAGTTGCTGAGTCAATTTGATCACATATAGATCATTCTTTAAAAGAGTGCAATGCTTAATGCAGACATTATTTTCTAATTAGGCTAAACTATTATCTGGTTCAAAGATGACTTCAGGGGGTAGTTTTTGTTCAAGGTTTAAAGATTTCCTCAGGGTAAGTATTGAGGGGGGTCATTCAGCCTGAATGGCTCCAGAAGGTCTGGATTCCATGAAAATTTGAAATTCTGTTCTAGATTTTCCCCCTTTTGATCAGGATTGTTCTATAGAATCTTTTATCAAAGCCATCAGTAATGATAGCCAAGCACCATCCAGTTCTTCTGGTATCATGACAAAGGAGGCAGTTGTTTGCAGAAGTGAATAGACACATATTTTAAATGGAGACTTTACATCTATCCCTTTGATTTCTACACAACTTTATCAACCTTGGTGCCATCACAGTCCCATGGGCTGTACATTCCCCATTGTTGTGTGTGTCCTGCTGGCCTGTTATGATCTGAGTACTTGTCTGTCTCCACCTGTAAGCTCTTCAGGGGCAGGGGCTGTGTCAGTTCACCTCTACATCCTGGGCATCTAACCCAGTGCTGGGCCCGGAGTGGATGTGAGAGAACATGTGATGAATGAGTAAATAAATGAGAATGGGGCTAATCACAGTTCCTGCCTCACAGGGTTGTTGTGAGGATAAAAGGAGCTAATACAAGTAAGGTGCTTAGAATGTTGCCTAGAATAGAGTGCCACAAAAGTGCTTTATTACCATGAGCAATTTGGAAAGAAAACTTGGAAAGCACCTGGTCTCGACCAGACTTAATGGTCTGACTGAGACTGGAGGATCCCCAGAAAGCATGGCCCCCAGACTCTCTGTCAACCCAGAACTAAAACCATTCCTGAGGCTAACTCTTCAGATGAAGATTAAACTGGACTATGGGACATAAAATGATACTCGTGAAGAGTGTGCTTCTTAGCTCAAGTAGATACATGAGACATAATGGGAAGCTCCTGTCTGGAGGTGAGATGAGAAGGCAGAGAGGGTCAGGAGCTGGTTGAAGGGACACAGGAAATCAGGGGTGGAAAGGAGAAATGTGCTGTCACAGTATAGGGAGAGCAATTAGGATCACATAACAATGTATGTATAAATTTTTGTATGAGATACTAACTTGAATTGTAAACTTTCACTTAAAATACAACAATAAAGGAAAGCACCTGGTCTCTGAATCAATATTACAGAGGGGTATTATAGACACAGCTCCATTTTTAAAAGTGTTTTGAGGCTTATTGAGAAAGTCAGGAGCCAGGGTTCTAGGGTAGACTTTCCGTGTGGGATCACCCTTCCAGGGTGGTAAGTAAGCTCCAAAAGGATGGCTCTCCAAATCCTACTCCCACACCATCTCACGTGGTAGGTAATTATCATAGTTTACAGAATACATTTCATCTATTGTTTTGTATTTGTTCTTCACAACAATCCTATTAGGCAGGAACTGTGATTTTACAGATAGGGAAAAACTATGTTCAGAGAGGTTAAGTAACTTACCTAGTCACACAGCCAGTTAATGGCAGAGGACTCAAACCCAGCACACTGCCCATAGTATGCTGTCCACAGATGTGGTGTTGGTCCAGGTTTGGGCATCATCTTTACTGGATCTAAATGTGTGCTTCAGCCCAGGAGCTGCTCTGACATTTCTGGACTCCTGTATTGATATAACCAAGCAGAGGTACTGACGTGGGCTGTTGTAACCCAGAAATGGCTCAACATAACCCTAGGTGGGATGGAAGAGGAACAAGAACACATGCTTAGTGGGATCTGTTTCACCACCCGCTCTGACAGCCCCTGCGTTTGGTATCGCTCAGCTTGCCTCTCAGCCAGTTAGTCACTCGTCCCCGCCTGGGGAAGCCGGAGATAAACACAGCAGGCAAGAGTTCTGGAGGGGAGGGATGCGGAGAGCTGCTCCTGCCAGCAAAGAGGTCTAGATGAATACCAAGCAGCCAGAGCCAGAGGCAGGAGGACGGGAGAAGCAGTGGTGGGGCTGGCAGGGGCAGACAGGTGGTGATGCTGATCCAGCTTCTCTGAGGCTTGGAAAAACTCTTCTGACTAGACCTCTCCTTATGGGGGCAGGGGTCCTGCTGGCGCAGGAGCATCACAGTTCCTTTGCCCTGGGAACAAGACAGACCCAGCAGGAGTGGAGTGTCAGCTGTCAGGACAGGTCTGTGCCCCAAACACTGAGCAGACAGTGGAGCCAAAAAACAGAGGCCTGGGTCAGTTCTCCAACTCCAGATTAAGGGGGTGAAATGAGCACCTGAGTCACAGAGGAGCCAGGTCAGCAGTTAGGACTAAGGAACAAGTATGGGGGCGGTGGGGCACGGCTAATGGATGCAACATGGTGGCAGCTGCGCAGAGTGTGTATTCCAATGAACTGTTTTTCACTCCCGACCTGCCTCCTCTCCTTGACTGGATGAGTTACCCACCCTCTTGAAGCTGGGTGTCTATAGCTATAAAACTGAGACATTAACAGTTCCTACCTTGCAGTGAAGGAGCCCTGGTGTTGCAGTGGTTAAGTGCTCAGCTGCTAACTGAACCCACTAGCTGCTCCATGTCTGCTTCTATAAAGATTACAACCTTGGAAAACCTATGCAGCAGTTCTACTCTATCCTAAAGGGTCGCTGAGTCAGAATCCACTGGACAGCAACTGGTGTGGTTTGGACTTTGCAGCGAGGGGCCAGTGGTGGTTCGGGGGTAGAATTCTTGCCTTCGTGCTATTCTCGTCCATGCACCTCGTGCACAGCCACCAGTTGTCTGTCACTGGAAGCCTGCATGTTGGTATGATGCTTGTCATGGTTTGAGTTATGGCCCCTAAAAAATGTGTGTATCAATTTGGCTGGGTCATGAGTCCCAGAATTGTGTGGTTGGCCTCCATTTTGTGATTGTAATTTTATGTTAAAGAGGATTAGGGTGGGATTGTAACACCACCTTTACCCAGGTCACATCCAATCTAAAGGGAGTGTCCCTGGGGTGTGGCCTGCACCTCCTTTTATCTCTCAAAAGATAAAAGGAAAGGGAAGCAAGCAGAGAGTTGGGGACCTCATACCATCAAGAAAGCAGTGCCAGGAGCACAGCGAGTCCTTGGACCAGGGTCCCTGGGCCGAGAAGCTCCTAGTCCGGAGGAACACTGATGAAAAGGCCGACAGAGAGAAAAAGGCTTCCCCTGGAGCTGATGCCCTGAATTTGGACTTTCAGCCTACCTTACTGTGAAGAAATAAACTTCTCTTCATTAAAACCATCCACTTGTGGTATTTCTGTTATGGCAGCACTAGAAGACTAAGACAATGCTGAACAGGTTTCCGCAGAGCTTCCAGTCTAAGACACACTAGGAAAAAAGGTCTGGCGATCTATTTTTGAAAATCAGCCAGTGAAAACCCTGGTTATCACAACAATTGGATCTACAACCAATGATGGGGATGGTACAGGACCTGACAGTGTTTTCTTCCACTTTGCATGGGGTCACCATGAGTCACAGGCAAGTAACAACAACATTAACACCTTGCAATCTCGTAAGGAATAAAGAGATAAGTATGTAAAGTGCCTAGCACAGGGCTTGTAAGAGGCAAAGAATCACTGAACACTGGTTGAAGGAAAAATGACAGCTATAATCACAATAATATGAAATATTAGAGATGCCCATTGAACCATCAAATCTAAGGGAACTTTTCATTTTAGAAAATGAAACTCCCTTCAGAGACCAGTTCCCTCTCAGACCAGCAAAGCAAGCACAAATGTTTAAAGAGTTGCTCGGCGTCAGCCCTTGTAATACACCCCACGGTCTAGCCCATCAGAGTCCACCCTTAGAACTACACCTTTGAAGAAGGCTAGCAGCCCTTTGCTACAAAGTATACGTGATATCCCATCCAGAAGAGCATTCTAAATGGGCACGATTTTGCCTGGTTCTGACTCCCCATACAGTTTTCATTGTGTAACAGATTACTGCAAAAGGCAGGCATCACTACACAATTTCTGCCCGCCTCCTCCTTCTTCCTCCTCATCTCCTCCCTCCTCCCAGGATCTGTTACAGGAGTTTTATTCCCCTTAATTTACTCTTGGCAAATTGCTCGGCTCGAATACTGTTATTCCATGACTCCATGAATGGAGTGTCGTGAGACTTCAGCCCACTCGCTCAGCACGCAGTGCTCGTTCTGCTGGGAAGATCTGCCCTCGCAGAATGGAAGGCAGGATCCACCTGCCCCCGGCCTGAGGTACTTGTGAAATACCACATCACGCGGCTTCTCATCTGTACAGGGATTTACAGTTCCCAGAGCACAGTCAGCTCCATCGGCTCATTTACATAAAAGTCATAGAAAAAGACATAATACCTTTCATCTTACAGCTTTTTATGTTTACCAAGTTCTCTCATATATATTACCTAATTTATAGATACTGTATAATAATATAATACTCTAAATATATATTGCTTCCTTCCATATGAATAGTGCTATTATAATCCATTGCTGCCAAAGAACAAGGGCCCGCTGGTTCCTTACACACCGAGCACCAAGGCGTAAGCTGTGTCCTGTGGTTGGAGATACATCCTTAGGGCCTGTTGTTGGAAAGCAGCCTTCTGATGTCTCTCTGGACTCCCTGGGTGGTGCAAATGGTTAATGCACTCCGCTACTAACCAAAAGTTGGAGGTTCGAGTCCACCCAGAGGCACTTTGGAAGAAAGGCCTGGTGATCTACTTCTGAGAAAACCAGCCATTGGGAACCCTATGGAGCACAGTTCTACTCTGACACAAATGGGGTCGCCATGAGTTGGAATCAACTCTACAGCAACCGGTTACTGGTTAAAATTCAACAGTCTAGCTTGTATCTGGGCTTTTGCATGTGCTATTCTTTCCGTCTGAAATCCCCTTATCTCATCTTTGTCTGGCTAACTCTTATTTAGTGTTTCAAGCTGGTTTTCCTGGAAGCAGACTCTGAGCCAGAGAGTTGCATGCAGGTTTACTGGGGGGAAGTCTTGGGTGATAGGTTTGTAAGGAGGTTAGGAAGGCAGGATTGAGCAGTAGGAGAAGCTGGCCACAATGTGGTTTGCACTGAGACCTCAGTGGACCCTGTAAGGAGCTCTGGAGCTAGGATGGCCCTTCAGAGTTGTCCCAAATTGAAGTAAGGGCCAAGGCCTTTGCATATCTACATCTACCTGGGAAGGAGAACTTTGGATGGGGAAGACCCATGAGGCCTAGGGCAATTTCTAGTGAGGGGTACAGTTGTGAGCCTTCAGCAGACAATATTCTAGGGCTGGATGTATCTGCCCTGAAGAGGGGATCTGAAAAGAATGCCCAAACACTCACTACAACAGTAGTTCCCCAACTTTGCTGGACATTACGATCACCTGGGGAGCTTTACAAAATCCTGATGACCAAGTCTGCCCCAGACCATTGAAATTAGACTCCTTTCCCGGACACTCTGATTGAGTTAGTCTGAGGTGTGACCAGGGCATGGGGAATTTTCAAAGCTCCCGAAGTGATTCTAATGGGCAGCAAAGTTTGGGAACCACTGCTCCACACTCCTCCTTCAGGAATCAATAGAGAAGGTGCTCCTGCTGAGCAGCTTTCCCTGACTGCTCTTGACTGTGTTCTGTTCCCTCTCCTATTCCATATCATAGCGCTCACCACACTGAACTGTAATTGCCCATTGTCTGTATCCAAACCAGACTGACCTCCCTGAAGACAGTGGCTGTGCTTTTGTCACCAGTGTGACCCACGCCTTATCACAGCACTTCACAAGGATTAGAGCATGTGAATGAAGCTATGCGCACACAGATGAATCAATCAATACGTAAAATGAATGAATGAATTTAGAATGAATATATATGTAAAAGAATCGAGAGAAAGAAGGAAGCAAGAAAGGACAGAAGGAAGGAGGAAGTTAAGACAAGAAGGAAAGAGAGGCCAGGGAGCGCCGCCATCTTTGCGATCCCTAACTGGATTTGTTAGTTTTCTATTGCCCTGTAACAAATTATCACAAATTTAGCAGCTGAAAGCAGCTCCCATTAGTATCTCACAGTTTCAGCAGGTCAGCAGTCCGGCATGGCATTGCTGGGCTCTTTGCTCAGGGTCTCACAAGACTACAGTCAAGTTGTTGGCCAGGCTGCGTTCTCATCTGAAGCTCAGGGTGCTCTTACAAGCTCATTTAGGTTGTTGCTAGAATTCAATTCCTTGTGGCTCTAGGACTGCAGTCCCTGGTTTCTTACTGGCTGTTGGCTGGGAACCACTCTCAGCTCCTCGAGTCCACCGTTAGGTCCTAGCCTCGCAGCCACATCCACAGAACATTCACAGCATGGCTCTTCACTTTCTTCTAGGCCAGGGAGAGTGTCTTGGGTGCTTCTCCCTCTTTTAAAGACTCACCTGATTAGGTCAGCAGCATCCAGGATAATCTCCCTTTTGATTAGCTCAAAGTCAACTCATTAGAGACCTTAATTACATCTGCCAAAGCTCTTTTGCCATATAATGTATCATAATCATGGGAGTGATATCCTATTAAATTCACAGGCTCCCAGTCACACTCAAGGTGAAGGGGCTATACAGGATGTGTACACCAGAGGCGGGATGTTGGGGCACATCTTGGAATCCTACTTCACAAGCCCATTGCTACTGTGTCAGCCACTGCTTCTCTTCCTCACCCATTAGGAGGGAGATTCTATTTCTTTGCCAAGACTGCATTTATCTAGCAGCACAACAATGGCTAAAAGAGGAAAGCCAGTTAAAGGGTTGGACATCCACCCTTCCGTTCCCTACCTCTTCTGTGCTGCCCCTTTGAACAGGGCGAATCCCCTCTGTGCCATGGTCTTAATCAGGCTTTTCTAGGGCAAGTGGCATTCCTTGCCCTGCTGCCTCCTTGCATGCAACCCTCTTTTCCTAATTTATTTTCAGCCCTGAAGCTGAGCTCAGAGGCAGCATCTGTTTCTGTTTTTAAAACAAAGCTCTGGCTGAGCTGGGTAGAGAAGCATAGAAGTCAAATGCACACTTGTCCCCAAGGTCACCAAGTAACAGCCCAGCCTTGGTTCTTCCCAGCCCACCCTGCCTCCTCCCAGCATCCTTTGTTGTCAACACAAAACTTCTACTCACCTGGGCCTATTATGGGCTCCTGGGGTTATTGGGACTGCAGTTAGGTCAAAGCCACTGAGCTTCTGAGGCCTCCCATGCCCCGAATCCACTCAGAAATTCTCCATCCGTACAAGGAAAATAGAAATAGAGGATAATGTGACTTATAAGGCCAGAGCTCCACTGTTTAACTTTCCCTTCTGGCAAGTGATGAATCTGCCTGCAACTCCCTGGGCTCAGCATTCAACATCCAGAAACTGAAGTAACTGGTGTGTCATAGTAGAAGCTACGTTATCCTGAAAATACTACAGGAAGGAGCACCTCTTTCATGACTCCCGGTGATGGGAAGACGGCCTTTGTTCTCTACCAGGACTGTTGTTCTGACTCTGCTGTTGTTCCCATTTTGGTTCAAGTCTCAGCAAGACTGAGGCTACCCTGGGATGAGAATTATCACCATGTGGGGGCAGGAGGGACATACAGCAATCATACGTGAAGTCCAAAGTCTCCTCAGATAGTGAAAAGGCTGCCAGTACATGTGTGAGAACCACAACCATAGGTATTGTATTTTCTGGGACAATTTTGCTTTCCAATATTCTGTTGTGTTGCTCTTCAACTTGTACTTGTCAAACCAGTTCAAGCTTTGTTCTAAAAATATGATCACAGTAGTTATGTAGTGGATTGATTGGGAGGGTTCGAGGAGGGATGGGAAAGGGAGGTTGGTAGAGGAGATAGGCCTACTTCTGGTAAGAGAAACTACAAAAAAAAATGTAGGTTTGTCCTTCACCCTCACCCAACATCTATACCAATCCCACTCCAAAAGGACCTCAAGGGCACATTAACCAAGACATTGGAGACATCTGATGTCTAGGAGGGGTAATACTTTGATGAACCAATTAAGAGGGTAATTTGCATGGTTAGCCTGTTCCCCCCCCCCCCAAACCAAACCAAACCAGTTGCTATCAAGTCAATTGCAACTCTTGTTTGAATCCATCCAGAGGTGCCTCAGGAGAAAGGCCTATTGATCTGCTTCCATACAAATCACAGCCAAGAAAATCCTGTGGAGCTCAGTTCTACTCTGGAACACATTGGGTTGCCATGAATCTGAATCTACTTGAAGGCAATGGGTCTATGGAGTCCCTGGGTGGCACAAATGGTTAAGTGCTTGACTACTAACTAAAAGGTTGGTAGTTCAAACCTACCCAGTGGTGCCTTGAAAGAAAGGCCTGGCGATCTGTTTCTGAAAGATCACAGCCTTGAAAATCTTATGGAGCACAGTTCTACAGACACACGTGAGGTCTCCATGTTTCCCCCCAATAGAACTTCACCCAGAGGAAGACTCTTAAAGCACAAAACACAGAGATATGAATGAAGCATGCTATGCCTGCTAAAACTGGGGGCACAGGATCTGAGGGTTCCCAGGGGAGGATATTAATAGTGGTGAACAGGGGCAGCAAATACAAAACATACCTCAGCCTTAACTTCAGCCGGGGGTGCAGAGGGACAAAGGTGACAGGCCAAGGAGCAGGGAGAAGATAGGTCAGCATCGGCCACCAGTTCCCACCACCCTGCAAGGAGAGCCCAGCTTACCATTGGACATTTGACAAGTATAGCCTTTGGAGCGAAGCCGGGTCCATATTAAACGCTCAAGACGTTAATTATTTTTATTGCAATTACTATTATTACTCATGAGGCATGCTTCTCTTATTTTTAATTGGAGGGAAGTACAGTGCCACTTCCAATTTCTACTCTGAAGAAGTATTGTTCTGCCTCTACTGGATATATTTCGAAAGGGAAAATCACCAACGAAAAATCCAGAAACTAAGCATGCGATTGGAGAGATCCCACACAATTTCAACCCCGAAGGAGCCAGAGCCTGAGGCGTGTGCCTTGTGGAGTGTTGACTTTCATAGGTTTTGCTTCTGGTTACTGTTCCCGCTGTTGTTTTTCTTTTTAATTATGATCAAATGACCTTGTTACATAAAGTGTGGGTTCCTGAATATGAGCAACAGAAGGCTGAGCAAACAGTTTAATGCTATAATCAAATGCAACCCTACAACCATGTTAATATGGCACATATTACTGATAGATGATGATACTAATAGCTATATGTGCCACATGGTAATTGGCCACACCAGATAGGCGGTTCACTTAAGTTACTCCTCAAAGTATTACTTTCATGAAACCAGATTTTCAATCGTCTCCTTCCTACACTCTTTGCTAGTTCTCCGGCATCTATACACTATTGAAGGGTGTCTTCTCTGCTTAGCTTCCAACTAGGGCATGGAGCTTCCCTGCCTTTTATACCAGGAAGAAAAACACTAGAGTAGAAGAAGGATTGAAGAGGATGCATGGGAACACTAGCTGCTGAAACAAATATGCCGATACCTATTGCCACTGAGTCAACTCTTACTCATATCGACCTCATGCGTGTTAGAGTAGAACTGTGCTCCAGAGGGTTTTCAATAGCTGATTTTTTGGAAGTGGATTGCTAGGCCTTTCCTCCAAGGTACCTCTGGGTGGACTCCAATCACCAACCTCTCAGTTAACAGCTGAGCATGTTAACCATTTGTATCACCCTCTGCCTCCTGAAACAAATATGTTGTTGTTAGCTGCTGTCAAGGTGACCCCGACTCATCACGGTGACCCCATGCCCAAGATTAGACTGTTGTGATCCATAGGCTGATTTTTGGAAGTAAATAGCCAGGCTTTTCTTCCTAGTCTGCCTTAGTCTGGAAACTCCACTGAAATCTATTCAGCATCATAGCAACATGCAAACCTCACTGACAGACTGGTGATGGCTGTGCATGAGGTACATTGGCCAGGATTTGAACCCAGGTCTACCACATGGAAGTCAGAAATTCTACCACTGTGATGGTTAATGTTATGTGTCAACTTGGCTAGGCTATGATTCTCAGTGGTTTGCAGACATTGGACTAATTGCTTTTCCATAATGTAACATAATGTAATTACACCCATGATGAGATCTAGTATAATGTCATCACCTTCATGATGAGATCTACTATGAGCCGTCAATCTCTTGAGAAGGGAGTTTCTTTGGGGGGTGTGGCCTGCCTCCAGTATATAAATGGATGTTCAAGCAAGGCTCACTCTTGTCCTGGATGCTGCATCTGATCTCTGGTTCTTGAGATGTGAGCCAGCAGTCTGCTGTCTGACCTGCAACCATGTGAGTCAGGAGAAGGCTCCAGCTTGATGCTTGGCCCACAAATTTTGGGACTTGCCACCCTCCACAACTGTGTGAGCCATTTCCTTGGATTATCTCTCTCTATATGTATATAGATATAAGTGTGTACATACATATGTTTCACTAGTTTTGCACCTCTAGAGAACCCAACCTAAGACAACCACTGAACCACCACTGCCCCTGAAACAAACATACATCCGACAGTACCAAACCCACTGCTGTCGAGTTAATTCTGACTGATAGCTACCCCATAGGGTTTTAGAGGCTATAAATCTCTACGGAAGCAGATTGTCACATTTTTCTCCTGAGGAGCTGCTGGTGGTTTCAAACCGTCAACCTTTTGGTTAGTAGTTGATCGCTTTAACCACTGTACCATGAGGGCCCCTTACATCCCACAACAGGAGGCTATTTTGCACTCACTACTGCCCACGGGTGCATGGTGATTGAGGATCTGAGAACTGTGCCTCCATCTCATGGCTCTACCATCTCTTGGTCCTCGGAGTCCTCTGCATTCAGCAGTGGAGATGGAAAAGAGAGGGGAAAAGACACACCTGCTTAACCTTCCTGGGCCTGGAAGGGGCGCATATCTCTCAGGTTCATAGCCCATCCTCAAAAACCTCACGGATACAAAGGGGCTAGAAAACATAGCCACAGAAAAGCAGCTGCATCTAGCAACAATGTTATACTATGCAAGCAGGAACACAAGTTTTTGGTGGATAGTTTGTCATCTCTGCTACCAGGCATTTTACAAGATCCCAGCAGGGCCTCTACTTTACCTAGACTGCTCCCTCCTGATAACATGTCCAAAGTAAGTGAGAAGTCTCACCATCCTTGCTTCTAAGGAGAATTCTGGCTGTACTTCTTCCAGGTAGAGGGTCAGAGAAAAAGAGGAAGACCCTCACGAGATGGATTAACGCAGTGGCTGCAACAATGAACTCAAACATAGCAACAATTGTGAGGATGGCGCAGGACGGGGCAATGTGTTGTTCTGTTATACTTAGGGTTACTATGAGTTGGAACCGACTCGACAGCACCTAACAACAACTGAGCAGAGCCTGTTTGGTTTAACCACTAGTGATTATTCCCTAATATAAGCAATGAAGAATCTGAAGGGCTAGTTCGTGGTACTGATGAGGGCCCAGGGCCTGAACAAATCTGAAGCCCAGGGAGTTTTGGAAGTATGTTTTCTTATATCCAGTGGAAGTCTGTTTCTTCCACAAGACCTCCAGCAGCAACTGCCCCAGTTACCCCATTGGGGATCGAGGCTCGGAACCTCCATAAAACACAACTGCCTCTTTGATCGCCCTTTACAGTAAAATCTTGTTAAGCAGATATTGGTTTGTCCAAGAGAATGCCAATTGGAAGCAATTGTTGTTCCCCAGCTAACTGGATACCCTGTCACGCTCCAGTAAAAGTATCAGATTATCTGAACTAGCTAATTCAAAATCCATTGTTCCTGGTCCCTTGTCTTTCAAATTAATGGCATTTGCTGTAATTGACGGTGAGAGAGAAAGTGACAGGCAGGCGTAGGAGCACATGATCCCACAGGCCAGAAACTGAGGGATCGCAGAGGGACGAGGAAAGGGAGGGCTGGCAGCAAAATGCGCTACTGTAAAATTAGATTTTACGTTTTTTTTTCCTTCCTTCTAAAGAACTCTTAAGAGGAACCAAGGAGGAAAAGAAAGTCTAGCCAGCTGTGCAATTAGTGTCACAATTAAGAAATCCAGAGAAGGGAGGTCCTCATGGGTTTTGTTCTGTTGGAGTCTCCCCTTCTAATACCTTGACTGGACAAGCGTGACTTGAAGTCCAGGAGCTATGAGGCAGGAGAGTGCTGTGACTTCACCATTTACCAGCTGAATAAATGTAGGCAAGTCACTTCACCCTCTGTTAATATCAGAGAGTACCTACCTCACAGGGTTGTTATAAGGATTAAATGCATTAACATTTGTGAAATATTTAGCATGGCATCTAGGACACGAAACCAAAAAAACCAAACGCATTGCCATCGAGTTGATTCCGACTCATAACGACCCTATAGGACAGGGTAGAACTACCCCATAGGATTTCCAAGGCTGTAAATCTTTATGGAAGCAGACAGCCATATCTTTCTCCAAAGGAGTGGCTGGTGGGTTCAAACCACTGACCCTTTGGTTAGCAGCCAAGGGCTTAATCACTGTGCCACCAGGGCTCCTTACCTGGGACATAAACCAACAACAACAAAAAAAAAAAACCTCATTGCTGTCGAGTCAATTCCGACTCATAGCAACCCTATAGGACAGAGTAGAACTGACCCAAAGAGTTTCCAAGGAGCTGCTGGTAGATTCAAACTGCAGACCTTTTTGTTAGCTGCCTTAGCTCTTAACCACTGCACCCCCAGGGCTCCACCTAGGACATAGAAACCCTAAATGTTGTTGTTGTTGGTTGCCCTTGAGTTGATTCCTACTCATGGTGACCCCATGAGCAGAGCTGCTCCATAGGGCTTTTAAGAGTGTGAACTTTCAGAAGAAGCAGATCTCTAGGCCTGTCTTCCAAGGGTTCAAACCGCCAAACTGTTGGCTAGAAGTCAAGTGCCTTAACAGTTTGTGCCACCTAGGAGCTCCTAAACCTTATAGAAGAGTTTATAAAATTGGATGAAAACTGCTCCCCCTCCCCCTTTGTAATAGCTAGGAGGCTTTGAGCAATTTATTTAAACTTAGCCTTGGTTTCTCATTTGTAAAATAAGGATTGTTTTATCACCTCACATATTAATCTCACAGGTGGTGAGATTGTCTGAGACAGTGACTGTGGAAGTACCTTGCCCAGTGCCTGGCCCAGAGCTGGCAGTTAATAAATGTTAAACGCTACCTCGAGCTGAATGTGTAGAATATTCCCAGATCCCAGCAGGACAGAAAAGGAGACTTCAGTAAATAGTGCCA
This sequence comes from Dugong dugon, assembly GCA_030035585.1. Classification (NCBI taxonomy): domain Eukaryota; kingdom Metazoa; phylum Chordata; class Mammalia; order Sirenia; family Dugongidae; genus Dugong; species Dugong dugon. The sequence goes on along the minus strand of CM057469.1, from coordinate 37,638,910 downwards.
GGGGAGCTCCTGCTTATGGCAGCCCCGAGTCACCAAGAAGAGCGTGTGCCAGCCAGCACTTCACTTACTTCACAGAATGAGGAGCCATGTGTGTGCTGTGCTCCCACCCAGGTTATTAGAGAGACATATGTAGCACATCAACACAGATTGGCAGGCTGGGAAAACAAGGACAAGTTAGGGAATACCTGGTGAAAGGTATTTAAGTAAGTGAGATGGATTTGGCTCCCACAGACTTCGGTAGTGTACATACCAGAGTATTAAAATAGCTCAGAGGCATGAGCTCCCGTGTTTGAGAATCAGTGGAGAATCAGGCTCTCAAAAAAGGAGAGCAATGAGTCTTCCTGTTTTAATAACAGGAAAACATATACAAGAACATAAACTTCTCTATACGAAAAACAATGCATACGTCCTAAAATCAATTCCAAAATGCCTTGAATATCAGCCAGCAGGACTGTTTAAAGACTCTCCCCTGAAGAATGATCCAGTGTCCTCTACTCCCCCTTACATAGTAACAAGCCTCATGGATCTGGGAAAGTGAGACAATGTAACATTGAGAGTCTGTACCAAGACTTAATTATGCTCCTCTTCCCAAACCAATTAAAAAAGATACAGTTTGAGGGACTCAGATCCTTTTACACCAGTGTTTATTGTAGCATTCTTCACAACAGCCAAAAGGTAGAAACAACCCAAGTGTCCATCAAATGATAACTGGATAAACAAAATGTGGTATATTCATGCAGTCGAATGGTATTCAGCCATAAAGAGAAATGAAGTTTTGACACGTGCTATGACATGGATAAACCTTGAGAACATTATGGGGAGTGAAATAAGTCAGTCACAAAGGGACAAATATTGCATGATCCCACTTATATAAAATATCTAAAATAGGCAAATGCATAGAGACAAAGTTTATTAGTGGTTACCAGGGGCTGCGGGGAGAGAGCAATGGGGAGTTATTGCTTAAGGGGTTCTGAGTTTCTGTTTGGGGTGATGAAAACGTTTGGGAAGAGTGGTGATGATGGCACAGCATGGTGAATGTAATTAATGTCACTGAATTGTACAATTCAACACAGGTCGAGAAGGGAGAGCGTTGACATGTCGTGGGGTTGTTAATCAACGTCATAAAACAATATGTGTACTGACTGTTTAATGAGAAACTATATGTTCTGTAAACCTTCATCTAAAGTACAATAAAAAAATTGAAAGAAAAAAAAACACAATGAAATATCACCGATCAGAACAGCTAAAATAAAAAATAATAATAATAAATGTTGGTAAGAATGTAGAAAAAAAGTTAAAATGGCAGATCTTCTGTTATATAATTTTACCACAATAAAATAACAAAAAAAAAAAAAAAGAGAGAGAGAGAGATACAGAGTTTAGGTGTATGGGGATTAATGTGACTGTGCATGTAAAATGCCTGAGGCAGCTCCCAGTTCATGGTAGGCATAAAGGACATCTATGATACCATGATTATTACACTGTCTTGATGTACAAGTTCAGTGGTCAGCATGTAATGGTCACAGAATGTATCATTAGGAGAAGACAGCAGGTTGGATGATTCCCATTGCTTGGTCCTGAATCTAGTATTGGGGACATCCTTATTACTGACCTCAATAATGTTTTGTTCCCCCAATACCGCAATAAGTCTGAGTTCTTGGATAACAGGGATCATCTTTTACGTATTTGTATCTCGAGAACATTTTCATTCATTCATTCAATAAACATTCAACCAGCAGTTAGTAGGAGCCAGGCACTGTTTAGAGGCTAGAGTTTAATACAGGTACATCAGGATTCTTGCCCTGGAGGAGCTCATAGTCTAGCTAGAGAGGCAGACACCAAGCAAACATTATTAGTAAAGTTTGTAGGTCCTGAGATATCCCTATATGGGGCACAGCAGGAGCACAGAGAGATGAGGGATTCAGTGTAAGCCACGGATGTTCAGAAAATCTCAAAGAGGAAGTGACCTTGCTTTGCACAAAAAATGATGAGTGGATGTTTATTTGTATGGCTCCTTGATTTAAAATCAAACGTGTGTGTGTGTGTGTGTGTGTGTGTGAGAGAGAGAGAGAGAGAGAGAGAGAGAGAGAGAGAGAGAGAAACAGATATAAGACAGACTTGACAAGTAGGGAAATTTCAGGCCATTCAGAAGTTTTCCTGCCTTTGCTTTAGCAAACTAGGTCATTTCTTCAGTTGGACAAGACAGATAACGGGCCTGTGTCCTCCATAAACCAAATACCAAACCCACTGCCATCAAGTCGATTCTGACTCATAGTGACCCTATAGGTCAAAGTAGAATTGCCCCATATGGTTTCCAGGGAGCAGCTGGTAGATCTGAACTGCTGACCTTTTGGTTAACAGCTGAGCTCTTAATCACTGCGCCACCAGGGCTCCAGGTCCTCGACAGCCAAGTGCAATTTTTGAGTGCATCAGAAGCAGTGGAGCACACAGGGGCTGGGAGGATAGCCTCCTGTGACCACACTGGCCAGAGCCCTTCTTTAGAGCAACGCACTCTGGAGGGCTTCCCCAGTGAGGAAGGAGGAGAGTCTGGAGAGGATTCAGCCGAGAGCCACAGGGAGTTGAAAACTGAGAGCTATACTGAAAGCCTGGAAGGACTAGGGTTATTTGGCGGAAGATAGTCCCCATTGGCTCCCTACTTTCTATAGGATGAGATCTGAACATATGAGGCCCTTTACAATCTGACCTGTCTCCATCTCTAGATTGATCACCGTGCCCCGTATGATCAACTGGCTTACATACGATCAACTGGCTCCAGCCATACTGAGTTATTCACCTGTTCCCTGAATACCCCATATTAATCCAGAGGCAGCATGATACAATGGTTACCAGTCATCCTGCCTAGATTCAATTCCAAGCTCTGACACTTACTAGAGCAAACATTAGGCAAGTCATTTAGCCTCACTGTGCCTCAGTTTCCCCTTCTATAAAATGGAGATGATAATAGTACCTACCTCATAGAATTGCCATGCAGAATAAATGCATTAATGTCTGGAAAGTGTTTAGAATTCTGCTGGGTACACAGTAAGTACACATTAGTGTCTCCCCACCTGGGAAATTTTATTTATACCAAAAATCACTTCAAACGTCATCTATTTTGTGAGGTGTTTGTCACACCCTCCTGTGGGTTCCCATAGCTCTTTGCATTGACTGGTTAGTACTGTACGTGTTCTATTTGCCTGTCTTCTGTTCTGGACTGTGAACTCTTGAGGGCAGGCAGGGAGGACCCCTCACTTCTTCACCCTTGCCTGCTGTGTCACCAGGCAGGCAACCCATTAATGGTCATTGAATAAATGAATGGATTATGCAAGGGTGAGGAATGAATGAATGAATGTGTGTAGACATGCCTGCAAGAATGAATTCTAAAGACAGTTGTGTGTGACCTAATTAAAAAAAAAAAAAAAAGTTGCCATCAAGTTGATTCCAACTCATGGCGACCCCATGTGTGTCACAGTAGATCTGTGCTCCACAGGGTTTTCAATGGCTGAGTTTTGGGAAGTAGTTTGCCAGGTCTTTCTTCCGAGGTGCCTCTGTTAGTAGGGACTCTGTGTGACCTAATAAAAAAGCAAACCCATTGCCATCAAGTTGGTTCTGACTCACAGCGACCATATAGGACAAAGTAGTTGCCCCATAGAGTTTTCAAGGAGCATCTGGTGGATTAGAACTGCCAACCTTTTGTTTAGCAACCTGAGCTCTTAACCACTGCACCACTATGGCTCCATGTGATCTAACAGTGATCTTAAATACCTGAAGGAGTCTCACCAACACACAGTGTCTGACTGGTTTTCAACTCTTCTGGAGAATGAGGGATTTAGATTCACTATAGGGAAGAACCACCTGATGTTGAAATGTTTTAGACACGGAGGACAGTTTGCCCACCTTTCTTCCAACAATCTATCCTTTAGAAGAGGCCAAGTTCCCCTTTGTTGGCTATCGCTGAGGGCTCCCTGGATGGCCCAAATGGTTAAATGCTCGATTACTAACCGAAAGGTTGGAGGTTCTAACCTACCCAGAGGCTTCTCAGAAGAAAGGCCTGGCGATCTACTTCTGAAAGGTCACAGCCCTGAAAACTCTATGGAGCAGTTCTACTCTGCAACACCTGGGGTCGCCATAAGTCGGAATCAACTGGACGGCAACGGGTTTGGTTTGTTTTTTTACATCACTGAAACATTGTCCGGTCTCCATCATGATTCCAAGATCTTAATGGCAAAGAAAAGTCCCTACGTGGTGCAATTGGCTTTCACTCAACTACTAACCTTAAGGTTGGCAGTTTGAACCCATCCAGTGGGACCAAACAAGAAAGGCCTGGTGATCTGCTTCCATAAGGACTACAGCCATTAGAAACCTTATGGAGCAGTTCTGCTCTGTAACACATGGGGTCTCCATGAGTCAGAATCTACTGGACGGCAATGGGTTTGGTTTGGTTTTAATGGCAAAGATGGAACAGATACATGGTGTGTAACCTTTAACAAAGAGACCAGATGGATCACCAGCGGGTGTTTAAGGAGCCCCCAGGACTCCTTAGCATTCCGCACACAGCCAGACCCATAAATGCAGAGGTGATAAACAGGCAGCTAGGAGCTCAGTGTCAGTTACTTGCTTGTCTTACAGGTCTGCCCAGGCCCACCAGCCAGTCGGCGCTGAGCTGCGGTGACCATCCTACAAAGGCTAACATGCTCCCAAGGTAGACAGGCCGCCTCTCTGACCAGAAAGCTCCACCGTGTGTCACTCTCACAGCAAATGCAGAATCAATGCTCTCCCACTCCTTTCCGGACCACTCTGCTGCAGAGCGACATGCCTGTCCGGCCCTGCCCAGGAGCCAGTGCCAGGGACTATGAATCAGCTCCCGCCCAGATTAACATTCAGACAGTGGCCCTGGTGATGAATATTTTAATATGATGTTTACTGTTTACCCACATGAATGGAAAGAACTTGCATCTGCCAGGGCCACCTGTGCCCATAGAACTGCAGCCCAAACAGCCGCATCCCCAGGGAGCCCAGCTGTGTGAGGACAGAGTGGGTGGGTTGGAGGGAGGGGAGGGTGAAAGTGGGGAAGGGAGGAGGACTGAGGCCTGGTGACAGCAGGAGAAATTGTCAGGAGGGAGGCACAGACCGAGAGCTGGGAAGGGGGCGCAAGGAAGAATCAGAAGGAAGGAGAGAGGCTGATAACGGAGAAAAACTGAGGTCCTGAGGGTGAGCATCCAAGAAGGGAGGTTGCCGGGATCTGTAGGCTGAGAGCGAATCTCACAGTGATTCGAGGCAGGACGAGAGGAGAGCACAGAGTGTCTGCCTCAAGTATGCAGAGCCTGCTTCAGAGGAGTGGGCGTCTTACTTAAGAGAGTGCAGCTGTTTGCAGCCATGCAGCCATATGGACTCCCTGGGAGAGGGCTAATGCTCTCACCTCGCTGCCCAGCACTGCTCCTGTCGCCTGGCTCCGCGGCCTGACAGCTGGCACCGGGGCCTCTACCCCAAACCATAGCATCTCTAATCAGAGGGGAAGGAGGCTAATCACGGCAACCAACTCCTGAGCTTTGAATGGGAAAGGTCATTCACAGCCTTATTTCAGAATATTTTTGGTTGTGGAAGGGTCCAGAAGGGGGCCTGCTAGAGGTTGTCCCAGTTGGAAAGGCAGCCACCACTTCCTCCACTAAGGTTGTAAAAACCCAGCGGATGGCCTTGTCCTGGCGGGTGTGGGGCAGAGCCAGCAGACCCCAACAGGGCATGGGCCAGAAGGGTGGCCAGGTTTCGTTGATGGCTTGAGTCACCCCTCACCTCTTCTGGGCACCTGCCAGTCCTATAGGCAAGTAGATAACCCAGGTAAGCCTCTCCCTCGGAAGACTTACCTTGCCACCTTTTTGTTCCCTTTCACCTTCCTCTCTTTCTGGGGTTACACCTTAGATTAGGTCTGGGTCACTGACAGCATGTGGCTTCAGTACACATTTGACTTCTACCAGCCCCTTTGCTGGTTGTATTCCTAGACCTTCTTCCTTGGAGGGGCTGCCAAGTGCGTGGGGAAGAAGGGAGGGGGCAGCTATGGAGCAGAAGAGAACAGTGCCTGCATTCCAGCAGGTGTGATAGAAAGTCCTATGTCATCTCCATGGGTGTTCCAAGCCCAGTCCTTCTCTTTCTCTCTCTTTCTACTCCTTTCCTCTGTCTCTGTCTCCTTCTCTCTGTGTCCCCCCACCCCGCCCCACTTTCTCTTTCTGTATCTTTCTCCCTCTCCCTTTTCTTCCTCATCTCTCAGCCTCTCTCTTATCCCGTGACAAGGTAAGATGCTGTACAAGTGACCATCCCCTACTTCTTGCCCCTCTTCCTCCCCACGTCAGTTCCTACACTCCAGCGGCAACCATCCACTCCCTGGAATTAACAAGAGGCCTCGTGATTTTAACTGTACTTTAGGTGCCCACATGTAGTAGCGGAATTTGTTTTTAACTTTTTGTTATAGAAATTTTCAAAATTACACAAAAAGAGAGGGAATAGTCAATGAACCCCATGCACCAGTCACTTGGCTAAAGATATTATCAACCCCTGCACCTCTGTTGTTCCATTCATAGTCTTCACTCCCCATCCCCACTCCCACATCCACAGAGGATTATACTGAAGCAGTTCCAAGTCATCAGATTGTTTCGTCCATAAATATTTGGGGGAGGAGTTTTGATTAGAGCTCTAACCTTCCAGGCTGTCTCAGGCCCCAGAAACCAACCACACCCAGTCCTTGGCACATACCTGCCTCTGAGGATGAGAATCCTGTGACTCCTCATGTTTTAGGCATGTGAATCTCAACTCAAACAGTCCTTCGCAGAAAATCACTGATCAAACTAATCAGTGTCCCAGCTTATGGACAGCTTTGTCTAAGGCCTTAGGCAATTTCTCATTTTCTTTCCCAGAAGAAATCATTTTGTAAGCAAGTCGGCCTATCAGAGAACACACCTGCATGCCAGATGTGCACAGCTGTGTGCAAGCAACTGCCTATCCATCTGCAGAACTATTCAAACAAAGGAGACATGCAATCTGATCATCAGATGACTCTTGTAAATGATAGCAGCCCATGCAATATTCAAAAGCAACAGGCAAAACAAACTTGGGCTTTCTCTGGGGAGAAAAACTGAAAAACAAACGCTCTTTTCTTCCCCCTTCTCTCCCCCCACCCCCAAATTTGATGAAATCTGCTTGCTCGTTGAGCAGGAATACAAAACTGGTTATGGAAAAGGTTACTGAGCGGTCTGAATTTGGGCTCCTCATCTGATTGCTAGAAACGGCCCTTGGCCTGCAACGAGTGGACTTCCTTCATGCAACTTTTAAATAATTCACGGAGCCAACTCTAAAAAAGTTTATAGTTTAAAAGTCTGGGCCTAGAAATTTAAACATAATTATATAGATGTCTGTAGTATGGTAGAAAGTGCAGTATTTAAACTCAGGACAGCTGAATGCTTCCATGAACTTGTAGGATCTCAAGACAATTACTTTACTGCTCTGGGCTCAGTTTTCTCGTCTGTAAAAAGGTGCAAAGCGCCCTAGCTCTAGCTCCCTCACTGGAAAGTAGGTAAAGAAGCCAGGAGGTGAAGTGCTAGAAGGACCCTGTGAAAAGAAGAGGGGGAAAGGAATTAATGTTTGAATGTATTATCTTTATAAGAAACTCACATGCCATCGATAGGAAGTATGTAGTTCTTTTGGCTGAAGTTGAAAGTAAGTGTTTATATACCATTCCAATTTTTTTGAAAAAACAAGTGACGATAGATATAAAATTCTTAGAAAAATATCAGACTCTGAATGGTAAATATTATTAAAAACTAAAATGGTCAAATCATGAAGGGCACTCGGCCAACCATCAGAATTTTCTCCTCAGTGTTTATAACCTCAAATAATTAACAAGGACCGCTTGAGTCTCAGTACAGTGGGGGCCCCAGTGGTGCTAAGTCTAAGGGGTGGGAATGAGGTTAAATGGTCTCCCAGAAAGGCTCCACTTCCACTCGCATTTTAGCCCCTCCTAAGTAAATACTGGCATGCAGTTCACTTGGCCGGTAACCATGAGCTACATGGCAGCTGGGACAACACCATTCATTGTACAAACATTGGTGGTGACCGTAGAAATCTCAGCTATACTCCAGCAAGGACTGCAGTTATGACTCATCCTAACCTCCATCTGTGGGGTGCAATAGTCATCCTTTGCACAGGATGGCAGAGTACATGGGGCCATACAAATGACTCGTTCAGAAGCGGACCTGCCCTTTGTGAGCAAGGTGGAAGGAAAGGACAATTGGGCTGCAAGTCAAGAGGTTCTGCATTCTATTTCTGGCTTGACCTGGTGATCTTGGACTGTTCAACTTTTCTGGGACGGCTCTGTTTGCCCGTATGTTCAGTGGGGATAATGGTATTGCTTCCTTCCACCCTCATAGTGTTGGCTGGGGTCTAAAATAGAAGTGAAGATGCCAATAAATAAATTAACAGGTCCTCAGTGGACTGAAGTTCCAGAGCTGTGATGCATTCACCAGTACACGGGTGACTGTCTATCTCACCTTCCCTGGGGTAGACTTTAAATACTTGCAGGCTCAAATTCCATAAACTCTGAACATCCCTGCATCCTCTGGATTCCTAACCCTTTGCCCCAAATATTCCATCTTTTTCAGTCTTTTCGCAAAGTGCAGGCACTTTTCCCACCCCACGTACCCCACAATTCTTGCATCACCCACCCTCATCTAATATGCCAGCATTTCATGGCGGCACAGGGATTCCAGAGATTTCATCTTCTTGCTTTTCCTCAAGTGACTTGTGCAGTGGCCTGTGCTGGAACTCGGTGGTAGCTGGAGATCAACAGTCAGTGCCCTGACCCAAGTGTCTTCCCTTTGGGGAGACATGACTGGGAAGCTTTTGAAGGTGGGCCCAGTAAAGAGTCAGCCCAACTTTCCACCAAAGGCCACGCAGAGCTTCTGTGGAGTCTCTGCCCAGCTTCCCCTAAATCAATTTTTCAGCCCAGCAGAGAAACTGGGCAGGGTTGTATTAAATCTATTCCCCTCCATTGCCCCTGACTGCATTCCCAAATCACATCTGGCTAGGAACGCTTTCTTCCAACCAGCATTTAATCCTCAGCGGTGATCGTTTTAAGAAATGTAATTTCTTTCTCCACCCTTCCCTCCCCACTCCAACCTTGCCTGTAAAAAAACAGTTCTGGGAATTTCCAAATCCTGACATCATAGAAAAACTTCTTTAGTCTGCAAAGTACTCATTCTTTATGCCTAATCCATCTCTCAGCACCATTCCCAGTGATGCACTGCTTGTTCCAGGGGTTTATAGATCCGTCATTTGCTGGTTTCTCCTTACAACAGCCTAGAAGTTCAGCCTTTTAAAAATCAGTCTGGCTCTTTGCTTTCCTGAACCCTACCTCACAGTTTGCACAGAATGGCAGTCTGCGTGCTGAAGTCTCCTGAAGCTACTATTAACCCTTACTTTTGGAACCACCCTCAGGCCTGCAAGAAAACACCAGTTTGATGCCCTCAACCAGGCCCCCATAGGCACACAGGCATCAATCCACACACTCTCCCACACCAGCCCTCCCAACATTTCCACAAGGAGAATTTCTAGAAATTTGAGTGGTTAGTTCAAAATCCCAGGTGCCAGCAAAGAGCCATAACTAGAATCCCATGATTCTACAAGCGATCACGAGAAATAAGATCAGTGATAACAATTAAAGTAACAATTAAAATTAGTATTAAATATGTTGTTGTCAGCTGCCATCAAGTTGACTGGTGACTCATGGAGATCCCATGCCCAGTAGAACAAAATGCTGCCTGGTCCTTCACCATCCCATGATCAATTGCGGATTGAACCATGTAATCCACAGGGTTTTCACTGACTGATTTTTGTAAGTAGATCACCAAGCTTTCTTCCTAGTATGTCATAGTCTGGAAGCTCCACCAAACCTGCTTAACATCATAGCAACTCACAAGCCTCCGATGACAGACAGGTGGTCACTGTGTTTAAGGCTCATTGGCAAGGAATAAAACCTGGGTCTCCCAATGGTAGGTGAGAATTCTACCATTGAACCACAACTGCCCGCATATATGAAAAATAAGCAGTACTTTTTTTTTTTCCAGAAGCTTACCATGTGCCAGGAACAGTGCTGAACAGTGCTAACTAAGTGCTTTACCTGACTTAAAATCCCCGCAAAATTTTCAGGGGTAGTTACTATTATTGTCCCCATTCACAGATGAATTTGAGACACAAGGGAGTAAGCAACTTGCTCCCACAACCAGAATTAGTGGAGTTTGAGTTGAAGCGAGGCAGTCTGACTTAAAAGCCTGGGCAAGTATCCACTATACTACATTGCTTTTCTAAAAAGCCAACTGGAAGTAGGTAAAGCAAAGGGAGTCTTTGTTATAAGCACCTTGGGATGTCCAGTGGAACCCAAGAGCAGGAATTGGGCCTCAGGGGTAACCGGAGCTAGGGACTTAAAGGCCATCATGTGCACTGAGAGTGAGTGGTTCATTCTCGACTCTCTCTCAGCAGGGCGCCTCCTCCCTCCTCCAGGTCATGTGACAGAAAACATGGCTGCCATCAGACCTAAAGTATTACTTGTTAGAGTCTGGACTGATCTTGCTTTCGCTTCCTCTATTCAAAAATGCCTTGGGGAGGAACTGATTGGCCCAACCACTGAAACTTCCAGCTATAACCGGGGGAGATAGGCACAAAAACCACCGTAACTCCCAGAGCAGCCATGTGGATAGAGAGGAGGGGAAGAGAGAGGGCAGTTCCCCGAAGGAAAAAGGTGATCATTTCCTGAAAGAAAAGGATGCTGGGAAGATAATCAAATGGGAGTGCGTTAGAGTGACCTTGGTAGGGTTAAATCACCTTGCTAAATCTGGTTCCTCATTAGTATGACGGTGTTGACAATAAGTTCCTCATAGAGCTATTGTGAGGATAAAATAAGAAATTATATGTAAAATCCTTGGCATGGTGCCTGGCACATTGTAAATACCCAATAAATGTTAGCTATTACTATTATTAAGCCTGAGCCATTGCAAGCTCACAGTGCCTGGCTCAATTTTATTCCTTATAAATAAACATTAAACATTATTATACTGAATCCCTTGGCACACAAGATTCTCATAGCCAGTTCTTTTTCCATTTTGGAAAAATGAGAAAAGAGCTAAGGGAGACTTGTGGTGTTCCAGAAGAATCTGCTCTAGGGTAAGGATCAAGCAGGGGTGGCAGGATTTGTTGGGAGTGAGTGTCTTTAAATTTGTGTTTTCTGAGTCTACACCCTCTATGTGTTTAGTTGCAGATCAGAGATTCGAGAGCCCTGAAGTTGTGTCTGAGTTCTCCCATTTTTGACTGTGCCCTACCCAAGCCCTTCCTCCTTGCTATTGTCCTGTGTCCTCTCAGTCTTATTGCTCAGTCTCGCTGAGGCTTCTGAAATGGACAAGGCCAGGGACATCTGGGATCGTATGGCTACTGAGGAAAGAAAATGAATTCCTTGCTATTTACATGCTCGTCTTCAAAGCCACTTATAGTTTGGGGCACTGCTGTCAAGACCTGTCATGCCTGCTATGCACTCCCTACTCAGACTCACTGAGTTCACCTTAGAGAATATTCTGTCATTGGCAGGTTGGGGCTGAAGGAAGGAAGCCAGACATTTGGAGCCCTAAATGCTAAATGCGTCAGTCGAATTTATTCAGACAAGTTTTCATCTGGGTATTTTCTATACTATCAAACTCTGTATTCTTCAGTGAAGACATTTGTCTTAGCTGAATAAAATATCTTAATGGTTTAATAAAAAGCATTTAACTCAGTTTTCCTAGTTTTATGAGTGCCTTGAGGTCCTTTAGGAGAGCAAACATCTTTGCTGAGATCACTGAGGGAAACGTAATTATCTTTCTGCCTTCTGATACATTATTTTCTGGAAGGAGCAGTTCCAGATGCTCATCATATGCTCGCAAGCTCTCTGAAGCTCCATCAAAGAACAGGGTATTCTCAGTGAGGAGCTAGGTGGTGTCCCTCCTTCCTTCCACAGCTGACCTGCCGGTCCCTTCAAAGACATCCTCTGCTTCATTATTCCTCTCTTTGCTGAAATAGCATCAGTGCCGTTATCATCGCCAATCATCAGATTATCATCAGAATAAATGGAGAGAAGAGCCTGGAGTTCAGTTAGAACCAAGTGCCAGGAGCAAAAGCCAAGCAGGAAATTAGGTTAGTAGAAATTTCATGAGCACAAAAACAATTGAGGAAGGGAAGGAGGACTCAATGGAAAGGAACAGGGACAAGTAGGAGAGAGAGAGACAAAATTGGCACAGCCGGAAAGAAGATACAGGCAAGGGAAGGGTGAACTGCAAGGAAAGAGAGAGCAGAGAGGTGAGGGAAAGAGACTGATTCAATAAGAAAGCCAAGGTAAACTGAAGAACTAGAACACAGCATGTGACCAAGAAATGCACAGTAAGAATCATAGAAAGGAAAAGAGGAAATAGCGGGGGCACAAGGAGAAGACAAGGACTAAGGTAAAAAAGATGAGTGGGGTAGGAGAAAGGGAAAGTAATACATTTAGGGATTACAGATGGTTGGAATAAAGAATTCCATAATTGGAAGGGAGCAGAGAGATGATTTTCATTTAATAAGTAAATCAAGACTCGTAGAGGTTAAGTGACCTCTCATCCTTCGCCCATCCATTCATTCACTCATTCAGTCTTTTAACAAAACTTCTTGAGCACCTTCTATGTGCCAGGTGCTGGACTAGGCACCAGCAACACAGTGGTGAACAAGATAAACAGCATCCTTGCCCTCAAGAAGCTCACATTCCGGGGGAGTGGCATAGTGACAAGTAAATTGGAGATTACAGCCCGGTGGGATGAGAGCTGCAATGGTGCATGGGCCACGAAAGCCTGCAGAAGAGGCCCTGACAGCTGTGTGTTGTGTATGTGTGCAGGATGAGCAGTGAGGGGGTGGGTGGGAGCGTCCCAGGGGAGTAGACGGCAGAGCTCAAGGCCAGCAGCCAAGAGCCCTCCAGCTTCAGAAAAGTTCAGTGACAGAGCCTGAACAGGAAGCCCAATCTCCTGGTTCCCATTCACTTACATCCAGCTGTCCCTGGGGTTTGGTTTTGTCCCCTTCAAACTCTAACTTCCTGACAACTCATTTCTAAGCTGTGTTGTTGTTGTTAGATGCTGTCAAGTTGGTTCTGACTCATAGCGACCCTATGTACAACAGAATAGGGACTTTATGTACAACTGCCTGGTCCTGCGCCATCCTCACAATTGTTATGCTTGAGACCATTTTTGCAGCCACTGTGTCAATCCATTTCATTGAGGGTCTTCCTCTTTTTTGCTGACCCTCTACTCTACCAAGTATGATGTCCTTCTCCAGGGACTGGTCCCTCTTGATAATATGTCTAAAGTACATGAGATAAAGTCTCATCATCCTTGCTTCCAAGAGCATTCTGATGGTACTTCTCCCAAGACAGATTTGTTCGTTTTTCTGGCAGTCCATGGCATAGTCAATATTCTTTGCCAACACCATAATTCAGAGGCATCAATTCTTCTTCCGTTTTCCTTATTTATTGTCCAGCTTTTTCATGCATATGAGGTGGTTAAAAATATCATGGCTTGGGTTAGGCATATCTTAGTCCTCACAGTGACATCTTTGCTTTCTGACACTTTAAAGAGGTCTTTTGCAGCAGATTTGTCCACTGCAACACATCATTTGATTTCTTGACTGTTGCTTCCATGGATGTTGATTGTGGATCCAAGTAAAATGAAATCCTTGACAATTTCAATATTTTCTCCATTTATCATGATGTTGCTTATTGGTCCAGTTGCGAAGATTTTTGTTTTCTTTATGCTGAGGTGTAATTCATATGGAAGGCTGTATTCTTTGATCTTCATCAGTAAGGGCTTCAAGTCCTCTTCTCTTTCAGCAAGCAAGGTTGTGTCATCTGCATAAGCTGGGTACAAAGGACTAAATCCAATAGCAGCCCCCTTTCCCATCTGTCACAAATCCTTCAGTGGCTCACTAGCGCCTTCAGAATAAAACCAAAACTCCTTAGAATCCAGCCCCTCCATGATCTAGCTATTATTTCACCTCCACCCATTTTCTTATCCATTCCCTCTTTACCCCATTGTGTTCTAGGCATTGTGCAAATGGTTAATGTGTTCAGCTGCTAACCAAAAGGTTGGAGGTTCAAGTCTACCCAGAGGTGTCTTGGAAGAAAGGCCTGGCTATCTAATTCCAGAAAATCAGCCGTTGAAAACCCTGTGGAACACAGTTCTACTCTGACACACCTAGGGTTGCCATGAGTTGGAGTCAACTCAACGGCAGCTAGGTTTTGCGGCTCCATGATGGGCTTCCATTTTTCTACACAGGAAGCCCCCTTTCCTTGGGGCTTGTTCCCCGTACCTGCCCCAGCCCACCATCACAGTGCCTCTGACCCCCACTTGAACTCATCCTCAAGACGAAGCCTAGCTTCCACCTCTTGTCCTCCTCTGGAAAGCTCTCCTCCTCTAACTCTCCACCAAGCCAATGTGGAGCCGGTGGTCCCTACCTTAGGCTCCCCCTGCATCTCACTCAGAGCAGTTGTTGTTAACTGCCATTGAATCAGCTTCCCACTCATGGCGACCGAGGTACAATGGGATAGAACTGTTGTGATCCATAGGGTTTTCGTTGGTTCAATTTTGGAAGTAGATTGCCAGGCCTTTCTAAGTCTGTCTTAGCCTGGAAGTTCCACTGAAACCTGTTTGGTATTATAGCAACACACAAGCCTCCAGTGACAGACAAATGGTGGCTGTGCTTGAGGTGCATGGCGGGAAATGAAACCAAGATCTCCCTCAGGAAGATGAGAATTCTACCACTGAACCACCCACCCCTGCTATTTTAATGACCTGTTGACTTGTCTGCCTCCCCCCGGAGACTGTGAGGCCTTTGAAGGTGGGGACTATAGCCTGTTCTGTTTACCACTAGCGCCTGGCACAGCTTCTTGCTTACACAACAAGTTCAATAAATACTGGAAGAACTGACTTGAAATGAGTCCACAATGAGAATGAGTGAGCTGAGTTGCAGGCAAGGCCTGATTCGGTTTGGAGGGATTGGTCGACCTCTCCTCCCACTCGGGACAAGACCAGTTTTGATCTGCAAAACACAACTGTAGGCTTCCACATCAGAGACCATTGGCCAAGGTCTCCTTTGGGCAAAGTCTCGATAAATTGAGGTCTCAGCCTCTCTGTGTTAGTGGCTGGACACGGCCCAAGGAGAGTGGCGGGCTTGAATTTTGGCTCTCTTGGCGCCAGCCCCACATTTTACAGAAAATTAGGGGAGTTTCAGTGAATTTGGCTCCTATAATCAATCACAAAGGGAACAGAGGAACTTTAACTCCTTCATTTATTACACTGTTTCTGGTGAGTTAATTGATTCATACATTCAACCGAGCCAGACACTCACCTTCCCAGTGTTCACCTTCTCTGTGTACATATATTTTTTCTTATTTTTCACATGCTTGGGGTACAGAGTGTTACCGTTCTTTGCTGAATAAACTTTAATCAGTATTTTCCTCATTAGTCTATAGTAGCATATAAACTTATGGCTCATGCAATTCATTTTATCTTTTTAAATTTAATAAGACACAAATCAGATGGTCATTAAGGGTCTCCTGCTGTGCATGCAGAGCTGAAAACAACCATGAATAAAATTAACTCTGGTTCCTTATATTCAGCAAGAAAGATTTTAATCCCTTTCAGTCATCTGAGCAAGGGCCACAAAGGCAAACTCTGGGAAGAGTTTTCTCCACTTTTTCTTGGCTTTCTCGTGTGTATGTGCCGTAAATAACATGACAGTGAAATAGTAGGTCTGGCTAATTTGGTCATTTTAGAAGCCCATTTGGGTTATTACATGCTGCCTGATGGAATCCTTCACTCATTCTTCATTCTGTAAATATTTATTGTGGGCTTTGTACCATTTCTGGTGCCAGGTTGTTGTTACTGGGTGACTTTAAGTTGATTCATAGCGACCCCATTTGACAGAATGGAACTGCCCCCATAGGGTTTTCTTGGGTGTAATCTTTATAAGGAGCTCTGGTGGTGCAGTGGTTAAGAGCTTGGCTATTAACCAAAAGGTCAGCAGTTCAAATCCACCAGCCACTCCTTGGAAACCCTGTGGAGCAGTTGTACTCTGTCCTGTAGGGTTGCTATGAGTCAGAATCAACTTGATGGCAGCAGGTTTTTTTAGTCTTTACTGAAGTAGATTGCCAGATCTTTCTCCTGCGGAGCCGCTGGGTGGGTTTGAACTGCCAATCTTTAGGTTAACGGCCAATTACTTAACTTTTACACCACCAGGTCTCCTTCTAGTGCCAGGTACTAGTACCTAAAGATGAAAGAAAGAAAAAACAAAATCATCTGTCTGCTCTTGAACAACTCACAGCTTAGTGGAGTAGACAGACACATATTCAGAAAATTACAATACACTGAGCACTCAGTGTTGGTGTGTAATGTGGTGATGCCTTGGTTTCCAGAGAGAAGTTCTGGGTCAATCTAGATTCCCAGATTCCTGTCCTGGTTACCAGAGTGAAGGTCTGAACTGGGAGATTATCTGAAATACTGCTTTTGGTAGCATTCCAATCAGAAAAATACGCCCAAAAGCACAGACACCAACATTTAGCCAATGGTCAGTGCTACTCACCCACCTGTCTCTTCCCCAGAGCAACCCACAAGTACAAAATCTGAAAGAGTAGATTTTTGCTCTGTTCATTCTGCTGGGGCTGTGCTTCTGTTGGATACCAAACAGCACTGGTAACTCTAAGCTTGGGGAAGGGCGGGTCTTGCCGTCTCTCCAAGCAGCAAAGAAAACAATCCTTTGTTTGTACCTAAAAACTCCTCTAATGAGGGTCTTAGTCAGAGAAAGGAGTACACTGAAATTCATCACACACTCTTATCTCCGGAATTAACCTTTAGGACAACTGAGAATTTTCCATGACCCAGGCTCTTCAACGATTCAACGATTAGCACTAGCACAGGTGTTGGAAAATCTTAACATTGGCCTCTACTGTTCAGACATAGTATTACCACATACTTAAATCTTACCTAGATATTTTCATATTTATTTGTTTTTTCATTCATTCATTCATTAAATCATTTTTCAGCAAACATTTATTGAGCATTTAATATACACCAGGCTAGTAAGAGCATTTAATATATGCCAGGCTAGTTTTGGAGGGTGTGTTCTGAGTTTAAATCTGGCCTCTGCTGTTTACTAGCATTTCTTTTCAGGAGAGCTTCTTAACCTCTCTAAATTTCTCTCCAAACTCTCCATACAGTATTGTTGGAATTAAATTATATGATGTATGTAAAGTACTTAACACAGTGCCAGGCACATAGTAAGTGTTCAGTAAATAATAGCCATTATGACTAGAGAGAGGAAGGACCCCTAGTGGTGCAATGGTTAAGTGCTCAGCTGCTAACCAAACAGCTGGAGGTTCATACCCACCAGTTGCTTCACAGGATAAAGATGTAGCAGTCTGCTCCCTTAAAGATTACAGTTTAGGAAACCTTATGGGACAGTTCTACTCTGTCCTATAGAGTCTCTATGAGTCGGAATCTACTCTACGGCAACAGGTTTGGTTTTTTTGGTTATGACTAGAGGCAGGGGAATATTCCAAAAAGCAGACTGTGGAGGCAGTGGGACACACTTCATCTGCTCACAGTTGTGACTAAGTCCAGGCCTTTCCTCCACTCATCACATTCTCTGGACCCATTGTTAATGCTACCCTCTCAACTCTACACAGATTCTGGAGCTGGAGAATGGAGCCTGTAGGAGGAATCCCAGAGTCACGGTCAGTCCTGGGCTGCTATGAAGAGGCTGAGGGAGAGCCTTCATGGAGATTCTATCAAAACTTAGCGCACATGGGCAGCCAACCCCAGTGGCCATTCCTGGTCTCTCCTCCCTCTGTCCCTTGGTTAGTGCGCCCATCTTTGTTCCGAGCACGAAGACAAGAGCTACTTCCCCAAGGTCTCATGTGCCTTATTATTACCTAGAAACTCGCCAGAATCCCATTCCTGGTTATCTGAGGTAGACTTGTAGACAGTTATGGATTTGATGAAGTTAGCATGCCTAATTAGATTGTTTCAGAACTGGAAAACGCAGCTACCCACAGCAGCCGGGAGGGTTTTCAAAGGACTGACCTGCCCAAAGGACATCAAAGATTCTTAGAAATCTGCATCCCAAATTCAGTGTTCAGAGCCTCAGTGGGTCAGTAATCAATGAGCAGCCACACTGGGCTGTTATTTTAGCTTGGTATCAAGGATGGTATGTGGGACTAATCCGACCAACCTCAGGAAATCTGGCTGCCAAGTCAAGCCAGGAAACCCAAGTACGACAGGAGCCGATGAGCCCACTGGAGAACTTAGAGAATTTAGGGAACTCTGTTTGAGGTCCTAGGTCACTCGGATTAAAATTCCCAGGGAGAAGAGGATGATGGAGATCACGTTATCCGCTTAAAGAGTTCACGTGAGTAAACTAATCATCTTAAAATAGAAGAGATTGAAGCAAGGTGGGCTCTGCCCACCTTGGATTTGAACCACCAACCTTTTGGCTAGTAATTGAGCACAAACTGTTTGCGCCACCCCGGAAAATATTTGCCCTAAATTCCTCAAAGAAACCAAAGAGTTATACCGTCAGTGGAGAGAGTGTCTTTCCCATTTCAAAGAGGCGAACTGAGTAGCCATCTGGGGAATCAGAGAGTCAGTATGAGGCAAAATCTTGCTAGCGACTGAAACAAATTGCCTAGGGTTTGAATCCCAGCTCTACCTTTTGTGTGATTTTCAACAAATTTTTTAATCCTTCTGAGCCTTAATTTTCTCACCTGTCAAATGGGGATACTAACAGTGTCAAGCTACTATAGTGAAATGAAACAATATAATATAAGAGGATTGGCACAAGGTAAATGCTCAAAGTCCTCAGGCTAATATAATCCATATGCCCCAGGCTTCACTAGCCTGTAACCATGGCATAAAGTCCTATTTCCTTTTATTATCTGCATTTTTACAGTATGAGCCCCACCGGCCTGATCACCAATGGCGATAGTGGAATTTAACAAGAGAATGTCAATGATGTAAGCACAGTTACTGGAAAAACAAGAGCAGGTCCTACCCTAAGGAAGTAGCCACGTCACCTTCTCATACCAAGAAGGTCCCTCGGTGCCCTTTTACACGGTGGTGGGTGGTGGGGGACTTTGAACCAGGCCTTGATCTCCTCGCATCCTTTCTGATGTCATCCACCCTGGTGGCTGCTTAATGGAAAATGCAGATTGTTTAAAAGTAGGAGGTGAATAACCAAAAGCAAACCCCTTGCCGTCAAGTCGTTTCCTACCCGTAGTGACCCTATAGGACAGAGTAGAACTGCCCTATAGGATTTCCAAAGAGCGGCTGGTGGATTTGAACTGCTGACCTTTTGGTTAGCAGTCAAGGTGTTAACCACTGTGCCGCCAGGGTTCCAGAATGTGAATAGGTGTCCCCAAAGGATGCTGGGCTGGATAACATTCATTCACAGACCGAAAAATGAGTCTCAGGTTGGATCTGCCCTGCTTCCTGAACCATGCTTGAAAGGTAATTGAATGTTTACAAAGCACGTAATCAGACAGCGAAACTAGAGCACAGAGAGGTTAAGTGACTTACAAGGTCAAACCACGAATCAGTATTCGGATGCGACCCCGCTTCTGCTCTCCACTTCACTCTCTTTTCTTTCTCAGTCCATTCCGCTGAGTCCTGCCTGCTCCTTTCCCCCTTCTTCCCTTCCACTCATACCAGTACTCCACGTGGACAATATATGCACCCAAATTGAAAGTTGGTGCAAGTGTTCTCACCCGAAAACTGTGTAGGACGGTGTATAAATTAAACATGGAATTTCCAATGATCTGCTCTAAAGAAAAATGCCAATGAAGTGAAAAATCCAAGACAGCATTTACACGTAACCCCAAACGGTTTCTTTTTAGCTTGAGAATGAGATAGGTGCCCCTCCATTTGCAGCACATTTAATTTCTCTATCATGCTTTGCTGTCACTAATACTTAAGTGAATTTGCATTCTTGGAGCACCCAGCAAGTGACAGCACAGGCAGTGAGCCATCCAGAAGCACGCTGGGTGGCAGAGGAAGCCAGCTGGAGATTAAACACTTGCTATACTATGCTATAGATGCCTTGGGAGAGCAGTAGTTAAGTGCTCGCCCGCTAACAGAAAGGTTGGCAGTTTGACCTACCAGCTGCTCCTCGGAAGAAAGGTATGGCAGTCTACTTCTGAAAAGATGACAACCTTGGAAACCCTATGGGCAGTTCTACTCTA
Organism: Dugong dugon; assembly: GCA_030035585.1. Taxonomy (NCBI): domain Eukaryota; kingdom Metazoa; phylum Chordata; class Mammalia; order Sirenia; family Dugongidae; genus Dugong; species Dugong dugon. The sequence goes on along the minus strand of CM057469.1, from coordinate 37,618,593 downwards.
TAAGTCAAAATCGACTTGACAGCAATGCTATGCTATAGAGCAGTTCTACTCTGCACATATAGGGTGGCTGGGAGTCAGGATTGACTCTATGGCAACCAAGAACAAAACACATGCAAAGATCCACACTTCAATGGTGTGTCCCTACCAGTGGGGATGATCAAGCAGAGGCTGAAAGATGGTGGAGGAGGGAGTGAAACACTGGTGGTGATGGAGAAAACAGGTAATTTCTAAAGGTGCCTTCCAACCCTGTGTTTGTGTAAGAACTAACTGTGTGTGTGTGTGTGTGTGTTGTATGTGTGTGCCTCAATTAGGACGTCTTTCACTTAGTTTTCTTCTAAATGGAGTCCCTGGGTGGTGCAAATGGTTGATGCACTCAGCTGCTAACCAAAAGATTGGAGGTTTGAGTGCACCCAGAGGCACCTCAGAAGAAAGGCCTGGTGATCCGCTTCCAACAAATCAGCCACTGAAAACCCTGTGGAGTGAAGTTTTACTTTGACACACATGGGGTCACCACAAATCGAAATCAACTCAACAACAACTGGTTTCACCTAATTTTCATCCAAATACTCTCCGTCTCTTTCCTCGGATCCTCTATTTAAGCCCTAACTTTCCTGCACCGATTCCCAAGCCAGCAGCATCTTTCTGGGTCTTGTATTTGTATGATTTCCAGTGTGCTGGGCTTGCCCATCTTCATTAGATGATGCACTCCACGGAGCGGGGAGCTGGGTCCCACGCGTTGGCAAAGCACTATGTATGTCCAGCACTTTATAAACAATACAAACAGACAAGAAATTGGCTAATGCCTGAGATAAGCAGTTGACACATAAAATTCCACACAAAGATGGCATCACAATGAGAGGTAAAAGTACCACCCTTCACGTGGGGCTATAGGAAGCTAGGTCTTAAAAAAGATAAATGTTACAACCCAGAAAATGTCATCGGCAAAAATATTCTAAGCAGGTTCCTCCAAGTATGTGTGGAACATATGAAAAGTAGCGTATCTCCTCTTACGCAGGCTAGAAAAGAAAATGTTATTAGTGAGAATGACGTATGTGAGCTTCACTGTGAATAAATATACAAGGTCTATACATGTATTATATACATAATAGTAACACACTGAATCTATATGGTGCTTTTCTTCCTGGGAATTCAAAAATGATTCATAGCTATTATTATCTCACTTATCCTTGCAGATTTTTTTTCACTTATATTTTGCTAGTGTATTACCAAAATACACAAACATTTAAGAATCATTCCTTTGGTACTCCTTTCCCCTGCGGACCTACCTCTCCATTATACCCTCCTTAAAATGTAGCTAGGGAGAAGGCACTGTATTTCTAATACAGGCTCTTGCAATTGATGCCTCCCTTGTACTGTTTCCAGTTCCAGTGGAGTTGATTCAAACTCAAGATGGCCCCATGTGTTGCAGAGCAGAACTGTGCTCCATAGAGTTTTCTTGGCTGTGACCTTTCAGAAGCAGATCACCAGGCCTTTCTTCTGAGGTGCTTTTGGGTGGGTTCGAACTACCAACTTCTCAGCTAGTAGCTGAGCACTTAACTGTTTGTGCCAGCCAGGGACTCCTCCCGATGCTGTTATGGGTCTCTGGTGGTACAAACAGTTAAGCACTCGTTGTTAACTGAAAGGTTGGCAGTTCACATGCACCCAAACACTCCTCAGGAGAAAGACCTGGCAATCTGCTTCCATAAAGATTACAGTCAAGGAAACCCTTTGGGGCAGTTCTACTCTGTCACATGGGGTTGCAATGAGTTGAAATCGACTCGATGGTGCCTCACAACAACAACAAAGACTGAGAGTCAAGTGGTCACCCCACTGTCCTGAGCTTTCACAGAGTTCAGATTCCCAAAAGGACCACCACTTGGGGTTCAAGGTTATGTCTCTACCCCTTTACGGAGGAGGGGTTATACACAAAGCTGTTCTCACCTGCTAACACTTTTGCAAAAATCAGAGAGATTAATCCACTTTCCAGCAAGTGCCAAAGGGACTGCTGAGTAGAGACTTCTGGGGGAAGGGAATGGAGGAGGTGTGGATTGTGAATTGTTCAGACAGCTCCAAAGAAGGGAAGTCCAGACCAAACCAAACTCATTGCGTTGCCTGCGAGTCACTTCTGACTCATAGTGACCCTAGAGGGAAAGTCCAGAGGGCACAATTCAGAGGAAGACTTGAGGATCACTAAGCAGCCTGAGGGCACTGGGGACTGTGGATCACAGGAGTGAGACATCAGGCAGGACAGCAGAGTGAAGTGCCTGAAAAACCACCTCCAGGGCACTTCCTCCCAGAAGCAAAGCCTAAATCTTCAGTGGTCTGAGTAGAAAACCACTTTCGTCATACAGCATCTCCTTAATTCTCTGGGAAATCGCGTTAAGTTAGATTTTACAAAACCCATTTTACAGGCTTGTAAACCAATGCTCAGAGAGACTGTGATTTCCCTGAGATCCCCCTGTCCTATCATCATGGCACACACTGGACTGCTTCTAGGCTCTAGGAGACAGTCATATGGTCACCAAGGACTCTTGCCTGCTGTCCCAGATGCTCAAAGATGGAAGGGAGTGAGAACTAGACAGCAGGTATGCTGATGAACTTACTGCCCTTGATTCTCCCACACGCTGTCTTTGGCCTTCCTGTGCCGGGCTCTGTACTTCCACAGAGCTCGTCCCTCCATTGACCGACCTTGGTGCTCCCCTTTTACTACAGAGATCCCTCACTCCTTAGAGCATCATTTTATGATAGGACTGTTGATGCTTAGAAGGGAAGCCAGATACTCTGTAAGAGACCTCAGTTTTAGTCCGTAGATTGTTATAAAATCCTCATTATTTCTTGGGTTCTCCTTCTTATATTTATTTATCAATAAACAAGTTTTCTTGTTCCGGATAAGAATAGGATCATTTAAGAGCCCTGAATCCTATTGGAGAGTAAGCAGGAAAGCCTATCTGAAGGAGGCAATCTAGAATTTGAAAGATGAAGGTAAATTCACCAGATTTAATAAAGGAGGAAAGGAGCGTGCCAAACTCAGGGCGCAGGGTGTGCAAAGGCACAGTAGCATTGACCCAGAACCACGTATTACTATAACTATAAGCTTTCTGCATTTGTGTAGTGTTGTCGGGGGAAAACATCACAAAATTTAGTAAAGTAAAAAGAAAGTTTTATTTGGCATATATTCCAAAGGACAAAAGTGGGAAGCGGACAAGCATGCTGCCAGAGCCATGTCTGCCCGAGTCCAAAGAATATCACAGAAAAGGCAAGAATGGGAAAACAGACAAGCATGCTGCCACAGCCATGTCTGCCCGAGTCCAAGGAACACTTACAGAGCCATCAGTATATATCAACACCACAAAATGGGTAGAATCACTGAAAGCGTCACTTTTTCACTGATTGGCTAGAAATTGTAATCTTACATTTTGAATCATCTTTCTTAACAATCACTGGTACCGGTTTCAGTTACAAAAGTCAGGAGGGTCTTCACTGGTCCAACAAATTCCTATTCACTAAATGTTAATAGAAAGAGACAAAAGGTGGGAAGTCCTTTGGGTTAGGTTTGATTGCCCTTTTGTGAAAACTTCCTTGAAATAATTTCTGAGATTGTCCCATCTGTTGTCTTATCTCAGGGCCCACTTGAAGTGTCTTTGTGAGTCTGTGAGGGCCCAGCCCCAGCTGGGTCACAATTTTCCATGCTTAAGGAGAGGGAATAATAACTCCAATATTATTTCCTAAATCAGTAGCATAAACTTTGAGTAAAGGAAGTAATAGGAAATACAGCTAGAGAAGTATTCTGAGGATCAGATCATAAAGGACCCCTTTGTGCTAAAGAGCTTGATTTTATTCCTCTCACCTCACCTCAGAAAAGCTAGCGTATCCACAACGTTTTAGCATATCATTTCAAGCAATTCCTTCACTAACTCACCAACATCCCCACATCTTTTCTCTAAGCCCTTAGGTGATAGAGACAATAAGCAGAAATGTGCCATGACTCTTAGAAATTTACTTTGGTAGAAGAATGGAAGAGAGATCCGAGGGAGAAGAGACTAAGGTCAAGGAGATCCGCTGGAAGATGTTGGGAAGAGTCTAGATGAGAGTCCAATGAGACCTAAAGGCAAGCAATGCCAAGGAATAGAGGGGGAGGGGATACTGAGGTGGAAGACAGGACTTGGTGACTTGGGTGACAAAGAGCTCGCTGCCTTGAGGACATCCTGTTCCATTGTGTGAGCAGCTATTGCAGCGGATACGCCAAACCCAAATCTCGCACTTACTTAACAAACTCAGCACGCTGTCCATGTGCCAGCCATTGTTCTAAGCACTTAAAAAGGATTAAATAATTTAATCCTCATAACAGCCTACGAAGTAGGTACTGCCACTTTACAAGCGAAGAAACTGACGCTTGGAGAGCTCACATAGTGGTACATGGTGGAGCCAGGGTTCCAGAGAGCGTGCTTCTAACAACAACGCTATGCTGGCACATTTGCTACAATTGATGAACCAGTATTGATACATAATTACTAACTAAAGTCCATAGTTCACATTAGGGTTCAGTCTTTGTGTTATACAGTCAGTCTTTGTGTTATACAGTCCTATGGGTTTTAACAAATGCATAGTTACATATCCACCATTACCGAATAGTTCCACTGCCCTAAAAATCCCCTGCATTCTACCTATACATTCTTTTCTCTCTTCACCCCCTTGAGCCCTGGCAACCAACCACTGATCTTTTCACTGTCTCTGTAGTTATGCCTTTTCCAGAAAGTCACATAGTTTGACATTCTGGCTTTCACTTATTGTTGCCATTATTTGCCATCGAGTTGATTCTGATTCATGGCAACCCTGTGTGTTACAGAGTAGAACTGCTCCTTAGGGTTTTCTTGGTTGTACTCTTTACAGAAGCAGATCGCCAGGTCTTTCTCCCCAAGCACCACTGTTGTTGTCGGGTGCTATACAGTCAGTTCCAACTGATAGTGACCCTATGTACAACAGAACGAAACACTGCCTGGTCCTGCGCCATCCTCACAATCATTTTTAAGTTTGAGCCCGTTGTTGCAACCACTGTGTCAATCCATCTCATTGAAGGTCTTCCTCTTTTTCGCTGGCCCTCTACCTTACCAAGCATGATGTCCTTCTCCAGGGACTGGTCCCTCCTGATAACATGTCCGAAGTATATTGGTATATTCAATATTTTCACCAACACCATAATTCAAAGGCATCAATTCTTATTCAGTCTCTCTTATTAATTATCCAGCTTTTGCACGCATATGAGGCAGTTGAAAATACTATACTTGCGTTAGGCATACCTTAGTCCTCAGAGTGACATCTTTGCTTTTTAACACTTTAAAGAGTTCTTTTGCAGCAGATTTGTCCACTGCAATACATCGTTTGATTTCTTGACTGCTGCTTCCATGGGCATTGATTGTGGATCCAAATAAAATGAAGTCCTTGACAACTCCAGTATTTTCTCCGTTTATCTTGATGTTGCTTATTGGGCCAGTTGTGAGGATTTTTGTTTTCTTTATGTTGAGGTGTAACCCATACTGAAGGCTGTATTCGTTGATCTTCTTCAGTAAGTGCTTCAAGTACTCTTCGCTCTCAGCAAGCAAGATCGTTTCATCTGCATATCACAGGTAATTAATGAGTCTTCCTCCAATCCTGATGCCGAGTTTTTCTTCATATAGTCCACCTTCTTGAATTATTTGCTCAGCATACAGATTGAATAAGTATGAAGAAAGGATACAACCCTAATCCACACCTTTCCTGATTTTAAACCACGCTTTATCCCCTGGTTCTGTTCAAACGACTTCCTCTTGGTCTATGTACAGGTTCCTCGTGGTCTCGGTTAAGTGCTCTGGAATTCTCATTCTTCATAATGTTATCCATAATTTTTTAGGATCCACACAGTCCAATGCCTTTGCATAGTCAATAAAACACAGGTAAACATCTTTCTGGTGTTCTCTGCTTTCAACAAGATCTATCTGACATCTGCAATGATAACTCTCCTTCCATGTCTTCTTCTGAATCTGGCTTAAATTTCTGGCAGTTCCCTGTCGATGTACTGCTGCAACCATTTTTTAATTATCTTCAACCAAATTTACTTGTATGTGATATTAATGATATTGTTGGATAATTTCCAAATTCTGTTGGATCACCTTTCTTTGGAATGGACACAAATATGGATCTCTTCCAGTCAGTTGGCCAAGTAGCTGTCTCCCAAATTTCTTAGCATAGATGAGTGAGTGCTTCCAGAGTTGCATCCATTTGTTGAAACATCTCAATTGTATCCCGTCGATTCCTGGAGGCTTATATTTCACCAATGCTCTCAGTGCAGCTCCCGCTTCTTCTTTCAATACCATTGGTTCCCGATCATATGCTACCTCCTGAAATGGTTGAACATTGACCAATTCTTTTTGGTACAGTGACTTTGTGTATTCCTTCAAACCACCAACCTGTAGGTTAGCAATTGATCACAAACCATTTGTGCTGCCTAGGGGCCTACTTCTTTCATTCATCGGCATGCATTTTAAGTTTCCTCCATGTCTTTTGGGGGCTTCATAGCACTTTTCTTTTTATTATTCAATAATATTCCATCATATGGATGTACCAGAGTTGGTTTATTGTTGGATCACTCTTTTCTCCCAGAGAATGAGCTCAGAGACCTCAGTTGTGATCTCAAGCTTTGGGTCTCTTTTCCCCACTGTCTCCACTTGCCTGTTGCAGAGTGCAACTTTCTCCCCAAGATGCGTCTCTGGAAAGATATAGTACTACTGAAATAAAGTAAATTAAATTGAAATAGATGCACCAGTAACATGGATCTTTCCAGAAACAGGGAATTGTGTTCATGTGATTCCTAAAATGACATCCCTCTGCTTCCCCCACTCCTGCTCTCCCCACACACAGAAGGGCTTGCACTCTGACAGCTTAAGGGGAGGCAGTAGTGATAAAAGCACACAGCCTAGCCATGAATCTCCTCATTTTAATGCACTTCATTAAAACCAGCATTTTTATTACAAAGACCTGCCAAAGTGAATATTAGACAGAAATGCATGTTAAGCTGCCATTGATCTTTCCGGGTAGATTGTACATTAAAAAGTGCTCTTTCTCACTTTTAGCTGCTCACACATAAAATGGAAACAAGAATCAAAGGCAAAATGCTTCAGCCTTATCCCTCCAGCATCACTATGGCTACCCAGTGGGGTTGAGTGGGCAGAATCAGGCAAGGGGTGGGAGCAACTCAAATCTCGTTTCCAAGGCTTTTTAACAATTTGGGCCTTGGCCATCTTTTCTGCCCACACAACTGGCCTTCCTCCCTGGCTGGGAGGTCACTGCCAGTTTACGGGATTGCTTTCTCCAGTCTGGCGCTTCTGTTCCTTAGGAAAGGATCTGCATTGTTCCATTTCTTAGGAATGGCAATTCAGCAGAAAGCATGTACTGGGCAGTATTTCTCCCATGGTGTTTCTTCTTCAAGGGAACGCTATTGATTCAAGATGAGGACCAGGGGGGCATCTTTGGATGATTACCATGCATGCGTGCATGCATGTTTGTGTTCTCATGTTGACAAGAACAAGAACCAGAAGTTTGATAGAAACAGAAGGAAAATACATTGGCAGCCCTATGAAAAAACTGTGTGTCTGAGATTTTACTAGAGCTTGAGAGGGAGTCATGGCTTGTATCTAGACAGTCAGTTGGACAAGTCTCGCTAGGATTCTTGTCTGCTCAAATATACCAATTCAAGAGGAGTGAGTGGGGCTTACATACTAAGGGCTAATCTTGCCAGAAAAATAATTTCTTCCAGGACCACTTCTTATTTTAAAACAGTTAAATCTTTCATCACAATCATATTCCTTATCTCAGCTCCAAACCCTTCTATCCTCATACTCCATCTTAACTTCTGCCTCAGTTAACCTTCCAAAGCTAGAAGCCTCTGCTTCCTCAGCAACGGAAGGTGGGATATGAGATGGACCACAGCAGTGGCCCCACCATGATAGTTTGGAAGGACGGATGAGAGGGGCTGACTCATTGTCAGCTAAGTCAATAGTGGTAAATGTTAGAAATCAGAGAGCCAAGCATCCAAATGGGACCCGGACAATCTATACCCCCTTCCTAAAAGACATCACCCCTTCCCAACTTAATAGCTCCCTCCAATCTTTGAAAATCAACATAGCACACAAATTATTAATATTGCAGCAAGTTCAGACTGACATGATTACCTGCTCTGTCAAGGATCCCAAATAAAGATTTTTACAAGCTGTGATCCAGCAAGTACAGAGATGAGAAGGGAAGCACATAAATGAGTTCATTACTCAGACCAATATATTAACTTCAACCTTGTCTTGACTCATAAGACGGTTCTTCTGTTATACTAATTGCAGTATAGTTACTCCCCTTCTCTCTTTGGTGCCTAATTCAAATGTGTCAGACAAGAACAGTGAACCTCCTATTCTTGTCAGTGCAGACTGGCTCCCTCCTTCCACCCCACTGGGTGCCCCACTGCCCACTCCACCATTACTCGGAAACTGCTTGAGTTTCTGGTGACATCCAGTTACTTCTATCCCCATCTTCATATTACCTGACTCTCTGCAACATTTGGTAATGTTGACCTCTTATTCAATTAGTTAACAAACATTTATTGAGTTCTCACCTTGTGCCCAGCCCTGTGCCAAGTTTTCATCAAACAGAGAGGCAGAACATGGCCACTGAATTCCAGGAGTTCAGAGGCTAATGGAGAATCAGGTGAATGAGTTAGATGGAGGCCTGGGAATACAGAGTGAGAAGAGAAGAGACGAGCTTCTTCTCCCCTGACTTCTGTGATGTTACTTTGGGCTGATGCTTTTGTGACCCTTCCCCCCATCACTCTCCCTCTTCTCTTTCTCTGAATTGTCTTCCTTCACTGGCCCTTTGTGTGTTGATGCCCTCCCTGTTCATCTTCTGTCTTTTGTTCTTTTCACTCTACACATTTTCTTTCAAGGATCTAACCCATTCCCGATTATCCAAGTATCACCTTTACCCTAATGACTTTAAATCTGAACCTCCCTCCTAATCTCCAGATCAATGTACCCAGCTACCAACTGGATTTTTCCAGACTGCTCGAACACAACATATCCAGAACTGACCTCATTCTCTGTACCCCCACCTCTCCACAATTTTTTTTTCCTTTTCACGATTGATCACACTACCATCCCAGTTAGAAACCTCCAAGTCATCCCTACCTCTTCCCTCTGCACCAACCCCCCACGCCACCTAGTAATTGTCACTGCACATTCACCCTTCACCCTTTCTGTCCCTGCTCACTTATCTTTGCAATAACTGATGCCCTCCTCAAAACCCGCCTCCACATTCTGCCACATTCATGGTCATCTTTTTTGATGAGATCCCTCCAATGACTCCCTTTTCCTACTGAAAAAAAGAAGTCTCCCTCCTTAGCATAATCCTGAGCATGATCTGACTGCTGGCTACCTGTCTGGCCTCATCTCCTTCTACTCCCTGACTCCACCTCATGCTCCAGCCACACTGAAGCACTTGCAGTTTTCAAACACATCACGCTGATTCCCACCACCATGTCTTTGCTCATGCAGATCCTCTGCCTCAAATACCCCTTCCTTTGGCTCCCTTCTGCTCATACTTCAGACTCAACTTAGGTGTCTCCTTCTCCTGGCAACCTTCCCAGACTTCTTTCCACTTCCTAAGACTACGTTAGTTCCATCTCCTCTGTGTTTCTGTAATATCCTCTGTACGTCACTGTTGTTGCACCTACCACTATATCCCCCCCTAACTTCCACTCCTCGGGAGTCAAGAATCATATGTGCTTATTTTTGTACCTTAAGGCTTAGCACAGTGTCTGACATACAATAAGTACTCAATAAATATTAAACAAATAAACATCTTTTGTTGAGGGAATGTCTAAAAGGAAAGGAAATCAACTAATATTGTTATATCTTGTTGTTAGCTGCCGTCAAGTTGGCCCTGACTCATGGTGACCCATGCACAGTGGAAGAAAATGCTACCTGGTCCTACACCGTCTCCATGATCAGTTGTGGATCGAACTGTTGTGATCCATAAGGTATTCACAGGCTCATTCTGAGAAGTAGATCATCAGTCCTTTCTTCCTAGTCCGTCGTAGTCTGGAAGCTTTGCTAAAACCTGACAGCAGCATTGCAACACACAATCCTCCACTGACAGATGGGTGGTGGCTATGTATAAGGTACATTGGCCAGGAATCAAACCTGGGTCTCCCACATGGAAGGCGAGAATTCTACCACTGAACCACCAATGCCTCATTAATATAACAATATTATATTAATATTGTTAATATAAACCCTGGTGGTGTAGCAGTCAAGAGCTATGGCTGCTAACCAAAAGGTCAGCAGTTCAAATCCAGCAGGTGCTCCTTGGAAACCTCATGGGGCAATTCTACTCTGTCCTACAGGGTCGGTATGAGTCAGAACGACTCGATGGCAACAGTTTATATATGCATTATCTCAATTAAGTGTCACAAGAACTTCACAGGGCAACTATTGTTTTCTGTGCCTGTATGGGAAAGGAAATTAAGACTCAGAGAGGGTAATTTGCCCAGAGCTGGAATAGTGATTCAAACCCACATCTACTGGCCTCCATGTCTATGCCTCTGCCCCAACATTGTGCCACCTCCTTTACTAGACCACCATAGCAAGCACTCACATTCTTGGGAGATCTCCAGCAAGGAAGCTGCCCCAACTTCCCTGACATCAAGACACCCTGTTCCACCACTGTCTTCTGTTACTCTGCAGACCTGCTCCTCTAGCGCTTCGTGTCTGCAGGCATGGAGCTGAGGGCAGCTTCTTCTGCTGCCATCTCATATTGCATACTTCTGTCTAATTTGCCTATCCCTCTCTCCCTAAGGGCACTTTTATGCTAGTACTTTAAAGGCAAGCTTCTCTCTATGAAACAGGCATGAATCCATTTTTCACTGGCATTCACATTATGGGAAATGCAGTCGTTTATATATTAACGAGTAATTTTCTTTGCCCAATGCAGTTCAAAATTTAATAAATGCCATTTAAGCCCAATATTTCCATTGGTAGTTCAGAGAGCAGCCTTATAGGGGTGGGGAGAAAAGTCCCACATATTTCCTTGTCCTCTTCCTTGCCCACTGTCCCCTTATACCTGAAGTCATAATCAGCATGGCAGCTACAATCTCAGGCCTGGTGGGTTAAGGCAGCCTCAAGACTCCCTAGGTCATTTCATTTCACACCTCTGAAACTCAAGGCTATCTCTCGACCATCTCCCGTCGGCAAGCCCCTTAAATATCTCCCCGGTGGGCTGGAATCCCACCATTAGAGCGATCATTCCTCTGGGTTAGGCATTGCCTATTTCTTCTGTCCTCTTTTAGAATGGAAATGCTCCATCAAGTCATTTACACCTTACATCATTGGGTTCATTATTGCATTTTACAAACCACAGTGGCTTGTGGTTTGAACTTGAGTTTGAAGAGGTTAAGAAAAACGAGGGAGCAGAAAACAAACTGCACTGTTGTTGTCATTCTTCCAAGGTTGACCTTTGCTGGTGGGATAGGGAAGGGGTGGAGGGCAGGCAGAGCAAGAGACTGCCTCTGCCTCAGGCTGGAGAGAGTAGCTGTCACCCTGGAGCAGACCCTATTCACCCAGCTCTGACCACAGGACTCCTGGGACACTAAGGGATGTGGGATCCAGATCTGCTCTCTGCCTTGAACAGTAATTCAGTAAAATTGCAAATTAAAACCAAGTCATAAATCACATTTAATGTTGCCCTGACAGGTCAGATCTAATAAGCCAGGCCCTGGAATCCCAGCATCTCTCTTCTGAGGATTCAAGGGTTAAGGTCTGCTCCTCTCACCTCTTGCCACCCCATATACACAACTGAATCAGAGCCCAGAGAGCAGGGGCCAGGGAGTTTGTGTCATGTCCTGCATGTGGAGCTTGGCAGCTTGGGTCCTGCTGGGGGACCCAGTAGGATGGGGGAGCCCAGATTCCTAAACAGGCTAGTCTTTCTCTGAGTGTGGAGCATTCCACATGCAGAGTGGTGATGTGTATAGTTGCAGGCACTAGAAGTCCAGTCGGGCAGGTTGAACAAGTTATCCATAGGGCCAGACAATGCGAGGTGGTCATCTAACAAGCAGCAGGCATCAGGGCTGTGGAGGAAGAAAGTAGATCAGTGATGGGGATAGGGACCTGGTAGACACCCTGGCAGCCCAGGAAACATGGCCATGGATGGCAGGACTCAGGGCCAGGACTTCGGTCCCTGGGAGGAGCGCTCGGTCCAAGCCTAGAAAGACAGGAGGACCACCAGCATCCTCCCCTCCTGGGGAGAGAGAAGTCAAGTGACCAACTAGGGAAACTGGATTCCTCAAATCTAGAACAGAATTAGGGGGAAGCCCCCCTGAGATAGCAAGGGACTCTGAGAATCAAGTTGATCCATTGAGAAGCACTGAGGCTGATGGAGTGGCTAGTACATGAGATTTGAAGCCAGAGACTGGCATGTGATTCCCAGCTGTGTGGTCTTGAGCCAGCCACTTCACCTCTCTGAGCCTCAGTTTTCCTGTCTATAAAATGGGGTTCATGATATTTAATTTACAGGATTGTTTCAAGGATTAAAGGAGAGGTACATAATAAAGTGCCTAGTCTGAGTCCTAGATGTGGTAAACCAGTAACCAGTTGCTGTCCAGTTGATTCTGACTCATGGTGACCCTGTACGTGTCAGAGTAGAACTGTGCTCCATAGGGTTTTCAATGGCTGATTTTTCAGAAGTAGATTGCTAGGCCTTTCTTCCTAGGTGCTTCTGGGTAGTTTTGAACCTCCACCCTTTCGGTTAACGGCTGAGCATGTTAATTATTTGCACCACCCAGGGACTCCTAGATGTGGTAAATAGGGGCTCAGTAAATGAAAGCTCTATTACTAGTGCAGCAGTGGGAAGGCCACTTCTGCACAGGAGGTTCAAGAGACCAGAGGCAGAACTGAGGTCAAGGTTGCAGAGCCAGGGTCCAAGTTAGTAAAACAGTGGTCCTGAGCTTCCCCACACCACCTTGGGTTACCCCCCAGTGGTTATATCAACCAGCAGGGGAGATTATGGTAGGGGAACTTATGGGCCCAGAGGTAGGGTAGGTGTGGGCAGATTGCCTCTCTGGGCATCCAGCTCAGGGGGCAGTACTGGGTCCAGGGTCAGCCAGGAGCCATGGGCAAGGCTGTACCAGAGCAAGGATGAGGTAGAGCTCTTGGATAGTCTCCACTCCCTCTGTCTCTTTCCTCCCCTACTGCCATTTCTGCCTCCATTTCTTGAGTCCCTACTACGTTATGTGCCAGGCAATGGAGGACTGACCCAAGGAGCCTGGACAGATCTGAACCTAAGCGGAGACTGGGACGCAGTTCCAAAGGGTAAACCAAGCACCATCTCACTTTTGAAAGACCCCATTAGAAAAAAAAAAAATTGCATAACACTTAGCTGCTGTATGATCAATATGCCTTGAAATCCACTTCAGCTGTTGTCATCAAGTCTCATTTTGTGCCACTGACTAGCGCAATTGTTGTTGTTGTGTGCAGTGAGTCAATTCCGACTCATAGCGACCCTATATGACAGAGTAGAACTGCCACAAAGATTTCCTAGGCTGTAAATCTTTATGGGAGCAGATCACCAAGTCTTTTCTCCCACGGAGCCACTGGTGGGTTTGAACTGTCTACCTTTCAGTTAGCAGCCAAACGTCTTAACCATCGTGCCACCAGGGCTCCTCAGCACAATAGAGTGGCTGGCATAGAGTGGCTTGAAATATGTCGGGCACTGGGCTAAAGGAGTTTACATGAGTTATTTATTTTAACTCTCCTAACCTAGGAGCTTCAGGACTATTATTACCTCCATTTTATAGATCAGGAAACTGAGGCCAAAAGAAGTGAAATAATTTGCTCAGGGTTTTATAATAAGTAAGTAGTCAAGGTGGGATTTAAATGAAGGCCTGTGAGCTGTCAACAGCGGTGTGTTCTAGGACCACCACTCCCTAACCTCAGCTGTGTGTTCCAGGACCTCCCTCAGGGCCAGCAGGACTCCTGCGCATTCCCCTGTGATGTCTGGCTCCACCTGGAATACGGGCCTGAAGCACACTGATGTTTCTCCTACTTCTGCGTGAAAGCTCAGAGGCAAATAACCTAGTCTGCGCTCTGGCTTTCCAAGCCTACCCAGACTCAGTGTCCACCTAACTATGGGCTGGGCCAGGGTGGGTGCCTGCCATTGCTCCCCTTTCCCTTCTAGGTAGCAAAGCCCACTCTCCAGCAACAGACTCCTAGCTGGGTTTCCCAAGCCCTGCATTTGAATAATTGTCTTCATTTTCAACTGCCTTTCCATGGTATTAGAACAGGGGAAAATAAATAAAACCAATTGACAGGGCAGAAGACGAGGAAAAACAAATGTTATACATTGCAATGAGTATTTTCTGGCTACTGTTAAGGCAATAAGACAGTGGAAAGTCCTCAGAGGGTTGCTTTTCCTGCTCTAGAAAATGACCTCAGATCACACAAACTAGTGTTCATTTATATTTTTCCCATTTATAACATTTGCTCAGCCCTTCACTGAGGAGTGGACCAGTGTATGATCTAGCAATTGCCCAGGTCCTTGAATGCCTGTGTCCTGGGTACTATTACCAGTGAAATGTGCATCTCAGCAACCCCTGACCTTCTCATTGCTACTCCCTGGTTCTCCACTCCTTCTAGACCCTTTGGCCAATTTCTCATGTTCCTTGGAGTCTTGTGCCATCCACAGTCCTTATTAATGGACTTCTCTCCTTCTTCAGGATAGTTCACATTTTGAATTTCTGAAGCCCTGGGGCTCCTAGGACAAAGGTTAACCCACGTCTATTTAACCTGGTAGGCAAAATGGATTTGCCTCTCATTCAGAAGTGCTGACTTCGATGCCGTTGGGACTTGTCCTATTATCGAAGAATTCTTTTCCTTGATTATTCCCCTTTGATTCAAGGCCTTCTATCAAGTGTTGGGGAGAAGAGATTTGTGGCTTAGATCTTGTAAGGGAAGTGATTAGTCACATGGATCAAGGGACCAACTCTTCAGAATTAACAAGCCTCTGTGATAACTACACCAGAGCTTCAGATGCAAGAACCTGAGACAGGTCAAACCGGAGAAGAAAACAGCCTCACTCCTTAGCAGCCCTCTGCTTTATATACTCCTGGTTATGTTACTAACTCCATTAGAAATTATATATTCTGTGATTATCTACCCAGAAGCCTTCCCTCATTTCCTCTTTGTAGCAGAATCCCAATTTGGTTCAAGTGGCTGACAGCAACCAGTTTAGTAAAAGGCTGCTTCCCATTCCAGCTCCTGGTGGGAAGGGGAGAATCTTGATTAATCTAAACCAACGTCAGTAACTTCATTCTCTCTTGGGAACCAGTACATAACACAATTCTGGCCAATGAGCTGTGAGAGCTTCAGGGAAAGTTCTTCTCACTTTAAAAAAAGGGATACAAGGAAGAGAAAGTCCTTCTTCCTTCCAAACTTTGGACACTGCTGGTTAAGGATGTAATATCTGGAGCTGTGGCAACCATTTTGGCATCAGGAGGAGACTAGCCTGAGAACAAAAGCCAACAGTACAAGGATGTCAGTACAAGAAGATGGAAATAACCCAATTCCTTGATGTTGCCATTGAGCTGCTAAATGAACTGGCTTTGTCCTTGTTTTGGCTTTTGGCAAGTGTATGCATTGAAAAGATGGTAGAAGAAGAAAAACATGAGGGTGCTGACAAGAACATGCTTAGTGGAGATTATGAAGTAAAACCACGAAGGCACAGAAATCCCTGGAAAACAGAGAGGAATCAGGAGACTGGAGTTCTTGTTGGATCCTTCAAGTAGGAAGTATTGTGAACCTAACGAGGTCTTACCTAAAGGTCACCAGCTGCTCCTCCAGGACTCTTGCTTTGGGCCCTGGCTTCATGTAAGTGAAAAGATACAGAATCTGTGAGGACAGAGCTTCTCCAGTGTGAACAGAGAAAACCATCCATATGTCCTGACTTCTAGGAAGTCACTGTTCGCCTATTTCCTCCTCTAATAAAAGTAAAATAACACTGTTTTACAGAAACACTTTCTAAAACATAGTCTATCACTATGTCAAAAGGATAAAAATTATCTTGTTGGCAAAGCAGATTATTAACCGAAAAAAAAAATTCCTACCATTCTGGGGTGCCAAATTTTTGCCACCCCTACAGCCCTTTCAGAAATCCTTGGGTGGTGCAAACAATTAATGCACTCAGCTGTTAACCCCAAAAGTTGGTGGTTCAAGTTTACCCAGAGGTGCCTCAGAAGAAAGACCTGGTGATCTATTTCTGAAAAATCAGCCACTGAAAACCGTAATGGAACTCAGTGCTACTCTGACACACATGGGGTCACCATGAGTCAGAATCAACTCAGCGGCAACTGTTTTTGTTTTTGTTTTTCTGACAGCCCTTTCAGCCCTTGCTCCTGGTAGCGGTCCTCATCTTGTTGCTCTTGTTGCCATTGCTCTAGCGGCAGTCCTCATCTTGTTGCTGTTGTTATTTTTTGGGTGGTGACAGGGTATTGTGATTGTTGGAGGGGGTGGTGCTATTTGCAGATCATCAAACTCATCCTGTCAGTATAAATTAACTAAATGTTAAGGCATCAGGGATGTTCCCACACTTAATCATCATTACAATTCCAGAACTGGTTCCCAGTGAACCCAAATATTGAGACTGCTTGTTTTACCGCAGAATCCAAATACACGGAATTAGCAAGATCAGCCTTTGGAGTGTCGGCCGCTGCCAAATAACAGCTCGGAAGAGTGCCTGTGTATATTATTAAATTGTGCATAATGATGGTGTGTGTCTAGAAAGTGACTTCCCAGGACGAGTACATCTTTATTCACAGGCCATGACAGCTTGTTTGCACCAAAGAGCACATTTTGATTTTTCTCCTGTACCATTTATCAGAATGTTTCCGTTACACACGTGGAGCATATGGAGACTGATCCTTTGACTTATTGCAGCCCCATAATTTCTCTCCTTGTTTAAGTTGTGTGATGGATAATTTTATGTGTCAGCTTGGCTAGGGTTTTTGGCTAGACTAGGTGCCCAGTTGTTTGGTCCAACACTGGTTTAGATGTTGCTGTGAAGGTGTTTTGTAGATGTGATTAACATTTACAATCAGTTGACTTTAAGTGAAAGAGTTTATCCTCGATAATGTGGGTGGGCTTCATACAATCAGTTGAAGGCCTTAAAAGCAAAAACTGAGGTTTCTGAGAGAAGAAGGAATTCTGCCTTAAGACTATAACTAAAAATCCTGCCTGAGTTTCCAGCCTGCCGGCCTGCCCTACAAATTTCAGATTACCAGCCCCCATAATCACTTAAACAAATTCCTTGAAATAAATTAATCTCTCTCTCTCCATCTCTCTGTCTCTCTCTCTTTTTTTTTTTTTCTTCTCTCATTCTATATATCTATATAGATATAGGTATGGATATAGATATACACACACACTCACACATAGAAGTAAACCAGTAAACCAGTTGCCGTGGAGTCACATCTGACTAGTGGAGATCCCATATGTATCAAAGTAGAATTGCTCCATAGGGCTTTCAATGGCTGATTTTTCAGAAGTAGATTGCCAGGCCTTTCTTCTGAAGTGCCTCTGGGTAGACTCGAACCTCCAACCTTTCAATCAGCAGTCGAGCATCTTAACCATTTGCACCACACAGGTACTGTCTCTATATATACCCTCTTGGCTGTTTCTCTGGAGAACCCTGATACAAGTTGTGTATGTGTTTTCATTAGAGTTGGCATCAAATCAAGCCCATCTTATTTATGATCTTCCACACACACCAAGTTAGGGACATTCCTACCTTTATGTGGCCCAATTAACCCATGCAACCTAATCCAGGCAAGGTCATGAATCAGAAAAGGACCAAGAATGGACACATTGTATAGTTAAAAGAGAAAGCAATGAGGATAGAACTGTGGGTGCCTATTATGTCAGGTCCTGGAATAGGTGCTCTTACACAGGATCTCATTCAATGCTCGAAACAACTCTGTGTTGTAGATACAATTATTCCCATCTTTCAAATCCATAGACAGAGGATCTTAGAGTAAAGTGGGTTGCCAAGGCTGTGCTGCTATTGAAGTGATATGGAGTCAGACTTATGTTCACCCCAACCCCAAAGCTGAGAACCCCTAGAAGTGGAGGAGGAGGGAAAGGCCCCAGGATGTGAAGAAAAAGCAAAATAACTGGCAGAAATAAGGGATTATCATAAGGAAGTCATTAAGAAGTCATGAGGTAAAAGAAAAAGATCTTATTGAAAAGAAAACTAAGAATTGATAGAAGGGTGGAAAGTATGAGCAGAAGCAGTAAACATCCAAAAGTATGAAGAAGTAAGACACCCCAAGAGATGTTGTAGAAAGAAATCAAAATAAAAGATGAGACTACATGGGGGGAGGTGGGAAGGAAAATATAAGATAGATGTAGAAAATTCATTTTCTGCTATTTCATGGAAAGTTCCTTGTAGGTTATTCAAGTGGAGAATCAAGACAAAACCTTTCATAAAACCGCGATTCTGCTCTGACACTAATGTTATCTATTGAATGTTTTATATCTAATATTTAAAATTTTAGACACCTTCTCAGAGTGATTCCTTCAATCTAAAGGTGAGCCAGGGGAGGTAAAAAATTCTGTTGGAACAAAAGTTGTCCCTCCTGTGAAGTAAATTACGTCTTCCCAGACACAGTGCTATAAATCTTAGTCCCGACAAATTGCAGCCACCCACTACTATGAACCCCAGCTGCAGGTCAGTGGCTAAAAGAGGCCATGGATCATGATTCTCCAGAAACACAGACCCCTGCAGAATGGAAATTATTTCCTCAGGCTCTCAGGTTGTTCTACCCATCCGTCTGGAGCTCAGGAGAGAGGGTAATTTGTGAGGCTTTGAGTGATTTTTCACTGAAGTGAAGGAAAACAAACTGAATAGCAGAAACTCTCTCCTACTGGGAAGGCTCCTCTGACTTCCGTCGTTAATGTGTATGTGCGTGTGTGTGTGTGAGTGAGCGTGTGTCTGAATGTGTTCACCCACACTCCCTGACACACACACACACACACACACAAACATACACAGCAACAGTTAGTACGTCAGTAGCTCTGATCTGTCAGATGTGGCTCTAGAGAGGCGACCTTGAGTAGTAAGAGCACTGAGCTTGGAGTCAGAAAACCCAACTTGACCATCTTTGGAGCAAATTCTTCCTCTTACCCCCTTTGCCACCATGGGCAAGTTACTCAGCTTTTCCACACCTCAGTTTCCTTATCTATAAAATGGAGGAAACACTTCCTGCCCCGTTACTGCGAGTAACAAGATAGCATGGGTCCTCAGCAGAGGCGTAACTAGGGTATGACAAGTATGGCAGGTATTGCACTGGCCCCGGGCGTGTGGAGACACTGAGGAGTTTCTATTAACCCAGGACAGCCAGAGGTGTATCTACAGAAATTGGCGTCTACGGCAAGCATGGAAATTGCGACCCTATCCAAACATCTGACACCTGTCTTTTAGATAACTTTACCATAATATCAGCTCAAAAATACAAGTCAAGCTCGTTAATCTTTTTTTTTCCCTAACATAAAAATTCTGTTTATTTATCTATGACACATTACAGAAAGGCAAAGTGTTTCACATCATGGAATTCACTCCCACCTCCCTGGAATGTTCACTTCTTTGGCTAAAAGGAGAGGCTAGCCAGGAAGGCTATGCAACACGGGGGCCATTAAGATGGAGGGTGGGGGCGGGGCCATTAGTCACCCGCTGACTGTCTAGAGCTGTTAGCTGGAAGCACAGGGAGCGTCACTGCTGGGCACTTGGGCCATCTCGGCTTCGGTCGTCCCCGCCACACAGGTACAGCAGTGCTTTCTGGTAGTCACTCTTGGTGTCTTGCTGGATGCAGGAGTACAGGGACTGGCTGTACTTTTTCTTGAATTCAGACCTAATTTTCAACATGTCCACTTCACTGCGGGAGACCATGATCCTAATGAGGACCTTATCACAAGTTTCCTTGCCCTTCATGGAGTCGTAGAGTCGATCGGCAAAATACAGGGGCCGGTTCTGGATACACTGGACCAGGTTCAGGAAAGCATTTTCCAGGTCTCCTTTGACTTCCTTCTTGATGCTCTCCAACATGTCATAGGGACTGTAGTTCTTGTACCTTTCAAATACTTTCTGGAGGTGGCACATGCTCCGCTCGGTCATGATGTTGATTCACTTGGGAACGTCAGTGCCCCTCCTCTTCACTACAGCATCATAGAGATCCTGGGCATCCTGGTCAATTAGTTCATAATCAATGACAGAGCCATCCTCTGCTGTTTTACCCTTTGCAAGGGCAACCATCACTTGCGGAAGTCGCTGGACGTGTCTGATACAATGTCCCTCTCCAAGTCAGTCTTGTACATTTCCTTGTAGACTCTTAATCTCCTGCAGCTCCTGGTTGGTCCTTGAGCAGATGATCTCAATGAGGGAGTCCTCATCGGTTCCAAGCCCCTTCATGGAAGCTTTCAGCTTGCTAGCATCATACTGAGCAGGTGTTTTCAATAGGCCCAAAATCACTGTCTCCAGGTGGCCAGATAAGGCTGACTTCAGTGCTGATGCAAGTTCCTTTTTAGTCCTCCTCTGGTAGGCGAAGGCAATGTCCTGTCTCTGTGCGTTGCTGCGGTTGGTCAAAATGTTGACAATGGTGACCTCATCCACACCTCTGGTATTGATGGCTGTATCAATGTTCAAAGTGTCCCGCTCGGCATCAAAGTTGGTGTACGCTTTGACTGACCCATATGCGCTGGGGGCTGTGGAGTGATCACCCTCCAAGCTGAGCTTACACAGAATTTCATGAACAGTAGACATCTTGAAAGAAGCTTTTGAGGCTGAAGCAGCTCGGCTTCTTGTGTCCCTTGTCTCTTCAGCTTCTGCTTCCTATGGCCTCTCGGCCCTCGGGCCTCATGCCCACAACTGCCCTGCTGGGGCAAGTGTTCCAAAGCTCAGTAGCTCTACCGGTATAAGTGCCCGGAAGCACCCCACTCCTCCAGGAACCCTCGTGAACACAGGCACTCAGCTCTCTTGCTCCGTGGATCGGCTCCAGTGTCGTCTCACACTGGTCTCCTGGTTCTGCTGCTGTTAGTTCTCTGCCGCTGCCGCTTCCCTGCTGCTGTAGGTTCTCTGCTGCTGCTTGTCCTCTGTCACTGCCACACGTCTATCCATTCACAGTTTTAAAACCACTTCCACATTTTAGGTATCTGTTAGAGCAGCACCCCACTCCCGGTACCAAATTCTGTCTTAGTTATCTAGTTCTGCCATAACAGAAATACCACAAGTGGATGGTTTTAATGAAGAGAAGTTTATTTCCTCACAGTCAAAGTAGGCTAAAAGTCCAAATTCAGGGTGTCAGCTCCAGGGGATGGCTTTCTCTCTCTGTCGGCCTTCTCATCAGTGTTCCCCTGGACTAGGAGCTTCTCAGCACAGGGACCCTGGTGCAAAGGACACGCTCTGCTCCCGGAACTGCTTTCTTGATGGTATGAGGTCCCCCTCGTTAATCTTTTAATTAACATATTACTGTGCTTGAGGAAAGATGTTAGGCCGCACCGGGTTAATAGAAACTGCTCAGTGGCACCACGTGCCCAAGGCTCGTGCAATAGCCTACATATGCCACTGCCAGATACGTGAGGATGCTTTATAAGCCAAAAAATACCCAGGACACACTTGTGTCCTTCTTATTGCTTTAGGGGCAAAATGGAAAGTAATATATGATGATCAAATTAGTAATATTTTAGCTCGAGTTCTGTGTTCCTCTCCTTAAAATCCAAGGGCTGGCTGGGGGGAGAACAGTAGAGAATTGGAAAGTTTTCCAATACCCTGGTGCCTCTTCCCTCCTGTTGGGAGTGAGGAGACTTCCCATGATCTTCTGGGAAGCTCACAAGGAAAGCATGGGTGCACATTTCTATTCTTTTTCCAGCACCCAGTGGGGCTCTTTGGACTTGCCTTGACACTAAGGGGGAAGGAGTTAGCAAAACGAAGCAGAGAGCAAGACCTGCAAGATACAAGTTTCCCTGCCCTCTGAGTCCTGCTCTTACATTTCCCTGCTTGCCTGAGTCCTGTTTTCTCACTTTCTTGCTACCGATGCCTAGGAGCCTAGGGCAAGAAAAATCCTCCATCTGTCTCCTGCTTCCCCTCCCACATCTCCACGGAAAGGCAAAGGCGCTCTGCCCCCAGCTCCTGGGAAAAGCCAGATTAACCTTTCTGACACTACAGCAAGTGTTAACAGTCTGCCTTGCCTTTCATAATGCCAATCCAGGCACTAGTCATTCACCGTCTGTTAGAAATACAGAGAATATATGTCAAAACTCACCCGCACGTGCTGAATCGGAAAAGAGCAGTTATTACTGCAAACTCTATATACATTATTTATCAAATGAACTCTCTGCAGTAGGACTACAATTCATTTCTACTCTCTCTCTGTCTCTTGTTCTTTCATTTCAATAGGAGATGAAAGAAACCATTTATAGAATCTTTCTGGGCATTACTCATGCAGCAGTATCCCTAGCTAGGGTTTGAAGTCGGAGCTGTCTGTTGCCTGAAGGGAGTGGGCTGCTTCCAGTGGGAGAGAAACAGTCCCTATCTGGCAGGCTTACTCAGGCTCCCCCTCTCCATGGAGGCCACCACGACTACCATCCCACTTCCTGGAGCTGTGAGTAACTGGATCTCTCTTTAGCTCTCCAGGCACACTTGAAGGAGGTGGGAACCTTGGTTCAGAGTAAGGCAAGTAATTCTTACATGAAGCTTCTTGGTAACATCAGCTTTAACAAATCATCAAAAGGTGGGGAAAGTATTCCCAAAAGGTCTGTTTTGGGGTCAAGGCCAGCTCCCAGTTAGCTTCACATTAGAGGACAGAAGAAACAAATCTCTTACCCCGTTTAGATGGGTGCAAAACTTAAAGAGGAGGTCACTCATTTTCATAATCACATTGGGCCAAAGATAGGAGTTTTGTCTGGTGAAGATGGTTGTAATCATGGTGGTGGTGATGGTGGAGGTAATAAAGATGGTGATGGAAGTGGTGGTGGTGGTAGGGGTCATGGTAAGAATGGTGGTGGTGATAGCAGTTATAGTAGAGGTGATGATGGTGGTGGCAGAGGGATGGTGGTGGTGGTGGTAGAGATAGTGATAATGGTGGGGGTGATTATAATGGTGCTGGTGATGATGGTGGTGATGGGGATGGTGGTGAGGATGGTGTGATGGTGCTGGTGATCATGGTGATGGAACCAAAAAAAAAAAAAAAAAAAAACACAACTCACTGCCCTAGAGTTGATTTCAATTCATAGGGACCCCATAGCATTTCTAAGACTGTAAATCTCTATGGAAGAAGACTGCCACATCTTTCTCCCTCATGGTGATGGTGATGGTAGAGGCAGTAATCATGGTGGTGCATCAAGTGGTGGTCGTAAAGGTGACGGTGATACTGATGGTGGCAGTGGTGATGAAGGTAGTGATGGTGATGATGGTAGTGACGGTAATGATGGTAGTGATGGTGGAGGTGGAGAGCAGCAGTTAGGGGGTTAGTGGAGGTAGTGATGATCATGATGACGGTGATGGTTGTGGTGTGTATATGGTGTGTAATGGTGAAGGTGTTGGTGATGGTGGTGATAGTGTGTATATTATGGTACAGTGGAACAATAATAATCTTTTGTATTCGAGCAAATTTTCAGAAAGGAATGGACACATTTCTTTTGAAAGAAGGCTTTTTTTCTCCTATTCCAAGTCAGATTTTCATAAAACCTCTTGTTTGAATCCCATAATTACAATTTTGTATACCTCAGAGTTATTGTTGCTAGTTACCTTCAAGTTGATTTCTACTCACTGCGACCCCATGTGTGCAGAGTAGAACTGTGCTACATAGGGTTTTCAAAGCTGTGACCTTTCTGAATCAGATGGCCAGGCCTGTCTTCCTCCAACCTTTCAGCTAGTAGTCAAGCACTTAACCGTTTGCATCACCCAGGGAGTCCTGTACCTCAGAGTAGAGGTTGCAAAATGAAAGTTCCATTTCTGAGAGACGGACTTCCCACTGGTGTCCAAAGTACTTTCTTAACTTTGGGACTAGGTGCCCTGACTGTCTTCACTCTAAAAAGTCATATCCTGGTAGCACGAGAGCCCAGATCTAGCTCAGTTCCACACTTCTGACCCACAGTGACTCCCCTTCTTGAACCTTACTCATTTGGCTTAGCTTATTTATTGCCTTGATTATTATTTATTTTATTTTCTGTGTATGTTTGACCACCCCAGCAGATTGTAAGCTCCTTGAGGGCAAGATGCATGTCTTGTCCTTCTTAAATTCCATACTCTTTAAATAAATATATATTGAACAAATGAATGAATGGGTGAAAAGATAAATCTATAGAGTTATCATTCCTCCCCAAAACACATAGTGTAATGGAGCATACTAGTTGAGAAATTATTTGAACATAAAGATCTTCTCTGGTCTTGCAAGAAAGAATAGTTCTATTAATAATAATATTACATTAACAACTAGCATTTATGGAGCTATGTGTCAGGCTCTGGAGCCCTGGTGGTGTAGTGGTTAAGAGCTTGGCTGCTAAGCAAAAGGTTGGCAGTTGAAATCGACCAGATGCTCCTTGGAAGCCCTATGGGGCAGTTCTACTGTGTCCTATAGGGTCATTGTGAGTTGGAAGCCGCTCGATGGCAATAGGTTTGGTTTGGTTTGGTGCCAGGCTCTGTGCTAAACACATTTCATACGTTATCTCATTTAATCTTCACTGTAAGACTATGAAGTGGGTACTGTTTCCCCATTGCACAGACAGAAAACTGAGGATCAGAGAGTTTGAATAATTTTCATTATAGCCTCATGATCAGAAAGGACAAACTTTGGATTCAGATATAACTGGGTTCAACGAAGAACTCTTGTTATTTACTAGCTGTATGGCTTTTATTAAATCAATTATTATCTTTGGACCTTAGTTTTCTCACCTGGAAAGTGGGAAAATAATTTTACAAGGGAGGATTGAATAAAGAGAATCTGTCTCTCTCTTTATGTATGTAGATGTATATATAAAACATATACATAATATGTACATAACATATATATAACCTATATATGGCATGGAGCCCTCGTGGCACAGTGGTCAAGAGCTACACCTGCCAACCAAAAGGTCAGCAGTTTGAATCCACTAGCCACTCCTTCGAAACCCTATGGGGCAGTTCTACTCTGTCCTATACATATATATCAGTGTCTTCACTCAGTGTCCAAGACAAAGTTAGCGTCCAATAAATAGTGGCTTTTTTTTTCCTTTCTTTCTTTTTTTTATGCTTAAGGACTTAGAGGTTTCAAATGACAAAAACAGGCCTAACTCTGTATCTGGTTGTAAAGCCCATGCTCTCATACACCGTATGTCCAGCCTCACAAATAAAGTGAAGCTGTTTCCCTGGCCACAGAGAGTGAGAGGGGATCTTAAGGAGTGATGAGGACCCGTGACGACCTGGGTGAGAAACTAGGCAGGTGGTTTGGTCGGCCGTCTTGGCAGTCTACCACCAAGCTACAACTCAGTGCCTTGCTGAGCAGTCCACCCACGTATGGCCCCTCCACCGTGACCTGGGATCCCATCAACATTTATTAAACTGCTGGGTGTGCGCATATGGGAGTGACACCCTCCCAACACATCTAGTTGGTGTTGTGGGGCGGCTCCTACAGAGAGTCGGCTGTCCCAGGCCTCTCTGACAGACGGGCAGCTGACAGGCAGTAGCTCTGGGGGCAGATTTCTCTTCTACTGCTTTACTGAAGTGTTAAAAATTAATTTAACTCTGATTGCACTGACAAGGGAGAAGTTAATAGAAGTTTTATTTTTAATATATGAGGAACCTTAACAGGATTTAAGCTTAATGCCTCAGAAATAGGAAGGACTGCTGACAATTTATCTACCAGAATCTGCAGACTTTAGTGGGGAGCTAAGGAAATGGAAGAAGTATCATTCTAGCAGCTAAAGCAGGATTGAAATACCCCCCACAGCAATTGGGAGAAATCCCAATAGTCTGTCAACCCAAGAAATTGACTTATAAATTGCCAAAAATCCTCAGTTTCCCCTTATTACCTTGACCTCCAGTTCCCTTTACTATCCAGAAAAACTATCATTTCAGTTTTTTTAAGATATGACAGAGCTTTTCATTTAGAATCATAGAATTTTATAGCTGATTTCTTCCAGCTATAATAATTTATGATACTAAGAGATGTGGAGGGAAAGTTTATAACAGAAAATTGTGCCATACATTTTATTTTAGATATGGCTTTCGGCTGTTTTCAAAAGCTACTAACTTTTCAAAACCTCTCTCATGCAAACCATTCTTTAGTACGCTTGCACTGACCTGCCTCAACCATCTGTTGTTAGACTATATTTCATTAAGGAGACCAGTCAACTACATTGGCTTAGTAGTTGTTCACTGAGCACCTACTATGCGTCACTATCACCCATCTGTCACTGTGTCGTACTATGGTGGCTTGCATGTTGCTGTGATGCTGGAAGCTATGCCACTGGTATTTCAAATACCAGCAGAGTCACCCATGGCAGACAGATTTCAGCAGAGCTTCCAGACTAAGTCAGGCCAGCAAGAAAGGCCTAGTCTTTTTTACTTCCAAAAATTAGCATTAAAACTTTCTGGGTCACAACAGAACATTGTCCAATTCGCTTGCTTTGGACACATTATTAGAAGGGATCAATCACTGGAGGAGGACGTCATGTTTGCTGAAGTAGAGGGCCAGCGAGGGCAAGGTAGACCCTCGGAGAGATGGACTGGCATAGTAGGTATAATAATGGAGATCCTGAGAATGGCAGAGGACTGGGCAACGTTCTGTTGTACATAAGGTCAGTAGGAGTCAGAGTCAACTTGATGGCAGCCATCTGCCTATCTGCTACGTGTCAGGCACTACCCTAGGCATTTAGGGATGCAGTAGCAAATAAAGCAGTCAAAAAGCTTCGCCTTTATGGAACTTCCATTTTAGGGAGAGGACTCAAACATAGTAACAAAATAACCAGTAAGTTGTGTAGTATATCAGAAGGTGATGAGTGTGCTATGAAGAAAAACAGAACAGGGAAGACAAGAAGGCTATGGAGAGAATTCATTTTATACAGCATGGACAGGGAAGAGCTTACTAAGAAAGCAACATCTGCGCAAAGACTTGATGGAAGTCAGAGAATGGGCTGTGTGGTCACTGCGGGGGAGGAGCATTCTAAGCAGAGGGACCAGGGGCTGCAAAGGGGCTGAGGCGGGAACTTGTCTGGTGTATTCAGGAATCATCAAAAAAGCCAGATTGTCTGGACTGGGGTGAGCGCTAGGGGAGAATAGTAGGAGATATGGTCAAGCGTGTGCTACAGGCCTCGGAGGTGATACAGGTAGAGGACCATACACCCTGACTGTCCAGGACAATCTTGAATCACACCTATTGTCCCCGCAGAATTATGAATAGTGCCCCGTCCACTCTCAAGGTGCCTCAGTTTGAATAATAAATTATAGGCTCACCATACTGGTGGGCCACCGTCAGATGGGAGCCATGGGGGAGGTTTGAACAGAGTGGCATGACCTGGCTTGCATTTCAAAGGACTCACTTGGCTGCTGCTTGGAAGGATCTGAAAAGGAGCACAGGTGGGAGTGGGAAACAACTGAGGAGGGGTTTGCCAAACTCAGGCTGCTGCCTCTCACCCTGGAATGTCCCTTTCCCATTTTGCCTGACTAAACAAACAAATCAACAAATGCATTGCCATCAAGTCAGTTCCAACTCACAGTGACCCTATAGGATAGAGTGGACCTGCCCCATAGGGTTTCCAAGGAGCGGTTGATGGATTCGAACTGCCAACCTTTCGGTTAGCAGCGAGTACTTAACCACACTGCCATCGGGGCTCCTTTGTCTGACCAGTGTACTCCAAACAACCTGCCAGTCTGTCAGGGCCTGATTTAAATGTCCCCTCATTCTAAAGCCTTCCCTTGTATGGTCCCACAGCCCCAACCCTCACAAAATTAAACAGCTCACTGATTTTTTTTCCTCACTGTGTTCTCAAATCTACCATAAGGTCTACACTTTATATTTAGTTATCAGTCAATGTGCTCACTTCTACAGCTAGACAGTAAGGATGTTTCTTTTGAAAGAGGAAATTCCCGTTTATTGGGATCTTAATATAGGCTAAACGAGCCCCGGCGGTCCAAAGGTCAGCAGTTCGAACCACCAGCGGCTCTGCGGGAGAAAAGATCTGCTTTCATAAAAATTACAGCCTTGGAAAACATATGGGACAGTTCTACTCTGCCTTATAGGGTCACTATGAATCAGAATCAACTCGATGGCACACAACAACTGTATAGGCTAGCCACCACCCATCTGTCAGTTTATTGTACTGTGGTGGCTTGCATGTTGCTAAGATACTGGAAGCTACACCACTAGTATTTCAAATACCAGCAGGGTCATCATGGTGGACAGGTTTCAGCAGAGTTTCCAGACTAAAACAGATGAGGAAGAAAGGCCTGGTGATCTACTTCTGAAGATTGGCCAATGAAAACATTAGGGACCACAACAGAACATTGTCCAACTTGTTTGCTTTGGGCTCAACTTCAGGAGGGATCAGTCACTGGAGTCACATCATGTTTGGTGAAAAAGAGGGGACAGTGAGTGTGAGGAAAACCCTTGATGAGAAGAATTAGCACAGTCACCACAACAATGGACTTGAACATGTCGGTGATGGTGAGGATGACACAGGACTGGGCAATGTTTTGTTCTGTTGTACATAAGGTCACCATGAGTCAGAGTCAACCCACCTGCAGCCATCTGTTTCTATCTATCTATCTAATATAGGCTAGAAGCGTTGCATGCTTTCTCCCTCTATTTGAAATGCACAGTACTCCCAAGGGATGGAATATTGGCCCTGTGCTGATTATCTATGTAACAAAGCACTTCAAAACTTACTGACGTAAAATAACAACCATCTCATTATGCCCAGGATTTGGACAAGGGCTTAGCAGGCATAGTTTGTCTCTGGTGAGAGTCAAATGGCTGGAGGATCCATTTCCAAGATAGCTGTCTTAGTTATCTAATGCTGCTATAGCAGAAATACCACCAGTGGATGGCTTTAACAAAGACAAATTTATTCTCTCACAGTCTAGTAGGCCACAAGCCCAAATTCAAGGTGTCAGCCCCAGGGGAAGATTTTCCCAATGTGTTAGTCCTGAAGGAAGGTCCTTGTCATCAATATTCCCCTGGTCAAGGAGATTCTCAGTGCAGGGACTCCAGGTCCAAAGGACACACTATTCTCCTGGCTCTCGTTTCTTGGTAGTATGAGGTCCCCATGTCTCTCTGCTGGCTTCTGTCTTTTATATCTCAGAAGAGATTGGCTCAAGACACAATCCAATCTTGTAGACTGAGTCCTGCCTCATTAACATAACTGCTGCTAATCCCATCTCATCAACATTATAAAGATAGGATTTACAACACATAGGAAAATCACATTAGATGACAAAATGGTGGACAATCACCCAATACTGGGAATCATGGCCTAACCAAGTTGATGCACATATCTTTGGGGGACACAATTTAATCTGTGACAATAGCCTCTTCATGCACATATCTGCACCCATGCTGAGGTGACTCACAGGCTGGGCTCAGCTGGGATCATCGGCCAGAGTGCTTACACATGGTCTCCCCAGTATGACGGCTTCCATGGTGGCTCAGTGTTCTGGAGAACAAGGAGGAACCTTCTTGGTCTTTTATGACCCAGCCTCAGAAGTCACACAGCATCACTTCCACCATCCTCTATTACTTGAATCAATCATAAGCCTGCCCAGGTTCAGGCGGAGGGGACTTAGACCCCGCCTCTTAATGGGAGGAACATAAAAGAATTTGCAGCCATGCTTTAAACTTCCACAGTTTCATTTTGCAGATGAAGAAACCAAGACTCAGAGAGTGTAGATAACGTGCCCAGTATCACACAGCAATACATGAAGGTGCCAGTATTCAAAGTGCTCTGTTTGCAAAGCACATGTTGTTTTCATGATACCCTGATGCCTGCTGTGGGGAAGAGATAAGTCCCACCTCCCTGTGCTTTTCATAGGCTTTGGCACATTGTGAATGAATGAAAGAATGCAGCATGGCCATCTGCTTCTGAGTGTTCTCTGGCCTCTGCTTGCAACCTGATGAAGTGATTCCAAATGTGGGAACTTCAGGCACTGTGGCAGGAGGCACAGGAGACGTTTGGGGTAGCATTGTGTCTCCTGAAACACTTTTAACTGAAGGATCTATTTCTTTTACTCCCATTACCAGCCCCAACAGACAGATAACTAGAGTAATTTAGAAGATGATACAACTGAGCGACCATCTCAGCTTCAATAGGAACCTTCCTAAGTGCCCCTTCCTCTCCATGCAAGGCTAATGGGAGGCCTGAAAATGGGTCCAATTCCTGCCCCGCCCCACCCAACTGCTGAGCTTTTGTAATGGTGAAATATGGCTGAAATGAAAGCAGTTCATCCTGGATCAAAAACTGCAAATCAGCATGCCTGAGCTCACATCCTGGCCCAGGCACAAATTTGCTGTGTGACCCTGGAGAGGCCACTTCACCTCTTTAGGCCTCAGCTTCATTACCTGGTACTTGATAGTCTGTGACTTGGTTTCTGCCCTTCCACATCGAAATTCTGTAGTTCAGGGAATGGATTACAGATTTCTCTCTTTCCCTCACCCCTCACCCCAGCTCCATTATCAAGTCTGGTTCAATGTTATTTCTAAAATATTTCACCAATCATCTGGGTAAGAGGTTGTAGGGAGTTTTTGTCTTATTCTTGCAACTTGTCTGCAAGCTTGAAATGATGTTCATCCTTTCCTTATTTTCTCCCTTCCTTCCACCCTGGTCCAGGCCACCATCATCTTTCACCTAGGTTACTACTATTGCCTCTTAGCTGTGGTTTGTTTGTAAGTTTGTTCATTTGTTTTCTGCTTTCACACTTGATCTCCTTCCATAGATTCTTCACACAAAAGCCAGGGTCATCTTTGAAAGACGCAAATCAGTCCCTGTCACTTCCTACCTTCTTAAAGCTTCCAAAGCTTTACATTAAGAACAAAACCCAAACTCCTTTCCCTTGTCTACTAGGCCCTACAGGTCCCAGCCTCTTTCTCTTGCCTCTTTCCCCCTAGCGAACTAGGCTCCAGCTATAGAACCTTCTGTCTGTTCCTCAAACACTCCAGACAAGCATCTTCATGAGGCCTTTGCATGTGCTGTTCCCTCTGCCTGGAATGCTCATTCTGCAAACCTGTGCATGGCCGGATCCTCCTCCTCATTCAGGTCTCTGCTCAAATATCTCCTCAGAGAGGCCTTCCCTGTCCACTTGAGCTGCTGTGGCCCATGTGCCCATCTAGTCCATGTGGCCTGTGCCCTACATTTATTTCCTTCATAACAGATGCACCACCTGATGGTACATAATGTCACTGTTGTGTGTTGTCTTCTTCCCCCACTGGACGTAGGGCAGGGTGCCTTGTTCACTGCTGAATCTCCAGAGCCTAGAACGGTGCCTGGCACACAGGGGTCTCCCCATGAATGTTTGTGAAATGAATAAAGTCTGAAGATCTGATTGGACAGCCCAGAGTGGAAGTGTAGCCGGAACGCAAAAGAAGTTGACAGAGGGAGAAGTCAGGCATGTGATATTGGTTTCCATTCCATTCTTATCTCCTGCTTCATTTTCCATTGGCTGCTGCTTTGGCTGCCTCTGAGTGGGAGCATGGGGCAGATCAAGGCATAGTGTGACAGGGCACACTTGGTACCAGAATACCCCTGGTACATGTTCACCCTTGACTATGTCAGACTTCGTGTTCCCACAGAGCTCGCAGGTGACAAGTGAGCCCTGGCTTGGTATGTCCAGATCTATTCTTTATAGAAGGACCCCTAAGTCACTGTACCACATAATATATATAAGGAAGGAATCCATTACTCTGAGTCTCTCCAATGTTCACAATGCTAAGTCATTTTTCAGGCTGGGCTTGATTTGTCTTTCATCAGTAAGAGCTACAATCCTGCCAAGCTAAGAACAGATAACTCTACCTCCTGCTGAGCTAGGCCAGCTCTGTAAAAGGCGAAGGGAATGCCAGTGCCATTCTGTGCTCACCTGTCTGGAGACTCTCATCCTTGGGGTGGCAGGATTGCCACCCATCCTAAAGCAACAGTGATAAAATCCCCCATTAGAGAGGTGTCACTGAGGCTTCATCTATTAGAAGCATTGTGGAAGGGTAGACAGAGGAACAGACTGGAGGCCGGGAGGCTGACTTCTAGATGCACCCCTGTTCTGACTAAGTGGCCTTGACGAGTCTTTCATCTCTTTAGGCCTCGTTTTCCTCACCTGCAAAAGCGGGTAGCTGGGGTGCAGATGATCTGTAAGACTACTTCTACCTTGGACATTCTAAGCATTTTAAGCCCTTTGGTCAGACAGAGCAAAAGAATGCAGACAGAAAGAGAGAGAGAAACAAACCAAAAACAGCTTTGACCCCTTCACAGCATTGCCTTGCACCAGCTTGGAGTTGGTAGTACTTCTCAGGAGACTAAGCTAAGGATGACTTTATTCTCGTGGAGAAAAAGAACAGGAAAGGAAATTACCTCCCACCCCCAAGATGAAGAGTTAAAAATTTGTGGATTCATTAGGGAAAAGCAAATCAAAACAACAGTGATAAACCACTTCACACCCACTAGGATGGCTATTATCAGAAAAATGGAAAACAACAAGTGTTGGCGAGGATGTGGAGAAATTGGAACACTTGCAAATACTGGTGAGAATATAAAATGATGCAGCTGCTGTGGAAAGCAGTTTGGAAGTTCCTCAAAAAGTTAAACATAGAAATATCACATGACCCAGCAATTCTCCTAGGTATGTTCATCCAAAAGAATTGAAAGCAGGAATGCAAACGGATACTTGTAAACTAGTGTTCATTGCAGCACTATTCACAATACCCAAAAGTTGGAAACAACCTAAATGCCCATCAGCAGATGAATGGATAAACAGAACGTGGTATATATCTAACAATGGAATATGTATTATTCTGCCATAAAAAGAATGAAGTTCCGACACATGCTATGACATGGATGAACCTTGAAAACATGCTGTGTGAAATAAGCCAGACACAGAAGGACAAATACTGTGTCATCCCACTTACACGAATTATCTAGAACAGGCAACTCCATAGAGACAAAAGAACATTAGTGGTCACCAGGGAATGGGGAGGGGGAATCGTGGAGTACCAGGTGATGAGAACAGCTTTCTCATTTTCATAAGGATGTACCTGGCTGTGCTTTCAGACCACAGTGCTGCAAGTGTTTCTCAGGACCCCTTGGATTTCCACGGGTCCTTTTAGGACCCTGCCCCTGACTGCTCTGTCCCATGTAGTCCATGTAGTCCACTTGGTCAAGGTCCATGTTTCCATGAAGGATGGGCTTCATTCATTCATTCATTCATCAAACAAAAGTGGGCTGAGCATTTCCTTTCTTCGGGGCACTCTAGATATAGAGATACAAGACACAGCCCTTGTTTTCCAGGAGCTCACCATCCAGAAAAGCACGTAAACAGGCCATAGCAATCTGGTGGGATAAGCACTTTGGTAAAGATAAAAACAAGTTGCTTTGGGAATTCAGAGCAGAGAACTTAACCCAGAGTTGGGAAAGGTTCCCTGCTATCAGGGAAGTCTCCCTGGAGAAGGTGACATTGGAGCTGTATCTTAAAGGATTCTTTCTAAATATCTCTATTTTTGTCATTGCTAGAGGTTAAGATGGAAACCCTGGTGGCATAGTCGTTAAGTGCTACGGGTGCTAACCAAAAGGTTGGCAGTTCAAATCCACCTAGGCGCTCCTTGGAAACTCTATGGGGCAGTTCTACTCTGTCCTATAGGGTCACTGTGAGTCAGAATCAACTGGACGGCAACAGGTTTACAGGTTAAGATCAGCTGACAGCTGAGAAGGATCAGGGAAAGATGGTGGCACCGGGGCTTGGGGAGAAGAACAATAGAGGGACAGAAGGAGAGACAGTGACGTCCCACTGTGGGCCCAGCCAAAACTGTAGGCCATGAATCTTTAATGGCACCAAAGGAAAAGGCTGGGGGATAGTTATTTTCCCATCGTGCTGTGTAAGGCAGAGGGTCTATTGTTGATGTAATGCTGGGGTTTTGTCCAGGGTTTAGAACCAGTTCTTCCCAGTTCAGTCATGGCCAAGGAAGCAACACCTGAACAGACCCAAATTGTTACAATTTGGGTTAACTGGAAAGGGAAAAATTATGGGTGGAAGCCCTGCTAGAAACTTAATTTCCTTCTTAGAAAATAAGAGCAGTGTACTCATTGCACAGCAACAAAATCTCTTGTCCATAGGATTTTGAGCAGAGTCTCAAAATGGCGGCCAACTGCTCTGCCTTAAATGTGTGTTGCTGTCCATAGTCCTGCTAATAATCCAGTCTCACTCATCACGTTCCTGAAAGGGCTCACTACGCCTCATCCGAGCCTCCCATTCCAGGGGTTCGACCCGTAACTTTTCCAGCTCCAGTTGTTGTTCCACATCAACCAAATTGTAGCAATTCAGGTCTGTTCCAGTTTCGCTTCCTTGGGCATGACTAAACAGTTCCAAACAGTTCAAAGCCCTGGTTTTGTCAGGAGATACAGTAGATGGACAAGAGAGCAAAGAAGCTGACCTTCTTGACAGAAGAGTGATTTAAGTGACAGGTTGGAGGTCTACACCAGATGGGGAGAAGGAATGAAAGCTAGGAAGTGGATCGAGGGAGAAAATGGAGGCTCAGTCGGACCATGATCCAGCATTGGAGGATGAACTGGAGCCACAAAGCAAAATATAAGCATGCTGCTGAAGGTAGCTGATGAGGATGCAGATGAAGCTGATCTGGGTCTGGCAGAAAAATTGAGACTTTCTGGGCTGCAAAGAAGGAAACTTGAGGCAGGATGCTCTGCCTTCCAAATCTCAGTTGAAAAGTGGCAGGATTGCTCTGACTTTATGAACTCTCCGGGGTGGTGCAAATGGTTAAGATGCTCAGCTGCTAACAATAATCTGCTTCTGAAAAAATCAGCTATTGAAACCCCTCTGGAGCACAGTTCTACACTGACACACACGGGTTTGCCATAACTTGGACTTGATTTGGTGGCAGCTGATATTTTGGTTTTATGAAGTTTCTTGTGGTGAGTAAGTGAAAGAGGCTCCCTCCAAAAACTCAGCCCAGGTCAGTGAGCACCCGACATGCTAATCACCAGGTGGGAGCCCCTGCTTCTGCTGACATGTTAGTAAAGCCTCTGTGTTTCCTTAGAGCTCCATCACTTTTCCCATCACCAGTTATTGTTGTGTGCCATCTAGTCAATTCTGCAACTCCATGTGACTGAGCACAACTGTCCCATAAGGTTTTCTTGGCTGTAATCTTTACAGAAGCAGATCACCAGGTCTTTCTCCCATGGAGCCACTGCGTGGGTTTGAACTGCCAACCTTTAGGTTAGCAGCCGAGTGCTTAACCGCAGCACCACCAGGGCTCCTTCCCCTTCACCTAATCCTCACTAATCCCTTTTCAGGAGAGAAGTGGCAGCCAGGAGTAGCTGATCTTCAGGGCTATCCATGTAGCAAATGATCCAGCACAAAATGTAAATCTCCCTTAAATGGTCTACAGAACTACTCAATATATTCAAGAATCTAGCACTTTCAGAGGAGCAAGGAAAGGAGGGGAAAAGAGAGAGATGACAGTCCTTAAGATATCCTGCAGGACCAGCCCACCCCTGAGGTACCCAGAGTGTGTGGGTACCCTGGACATCTGCTAGTCGTGTGTGTGTGTGTGCATGTGCGTGCATGTATTTGTGCTTCTGTACATGTAACTGCTTGCGTGTATGTGCCTGTGCATGTGTGCATGTGCAGGCACACAAGCGTGTGTGTGTGTGTACACATGCACACCTGTGTGTGAAAGCAAAGGGACAGAGCTCCTTAGGAAAATGGAGATTTTGCCAGCTGGTTCTGTGGAGGTCTGTAGGGGTGGTCCAGCAGCAACTTCCAACATGTGTTTTCTACAGCTCGTAGTGGTCTCTGCTGATGCAGATAAATTTCAGTTCAGGGTCTTTGCAGAGCCTCCCATGATCTGCTATCACTTAAATGCGTCAGCAGATGACAATATCAGCAGGCTGATCCTGGGCCAAATGCCAGGACCTTACAGAAAAGTAATCCTCTTAGATTGAAGCCAAGTAGTTCCAACCCAAGGAAGGGCGATTGTGTGCCCAAGCAGCCTCAGCAGTCATTGGACCATCCTTATGTTGGATGCAGTGACAGACCCAGGCTGCTCTTGGCATGGAGGGAACAGGCTATCTCTGAGCCCACACTCCACTCCCTCCCTGTGCACCCTTGCCTGCCTTAGGGGAAGAACAGCTCCAGGCTACTTCTAGAGTTTTCTAAAGCACAACTTTGAACCTGGAAGCACCTGCTACTTATCTGGGAGGGTATGCAGTTGATCAGCCTCCTCTAGTGTCTTCTAGTTGGCTCTGGTGCTTCAAAGCTGAGTCAGCACGTGTGGGGCTCTGTGTGATCCATATGATAATTCACCTTGGCCTGGTCACAAGCGGACAAGGGGAGCAAAGTGGGCTGCAGACCACCAGACTGGGAAGTCAGCAAAGCCCCTGAAAGCCCCCAAGAGCAGGATGACAAGGTAAGAGAAAGTTACCATGCCAGGACTCAGGAAGTCACCTGGCTCGGAGAAGCCAGGTATAGGGACATAGGGGCAATGGCATAGAAGGAATCACATACATGCATGCCCAGGATGTATGGACACACAGGTACATGTACAGAAGCACACATGCACCCAAGCCACCTCTTTTCACAGGCTGGGGAAGGTGAATCCAGGAGTCTATTTTCAGTGAGCAACAAGTCAGTAATAGTAACAACAAGTAGCCTTTATTGAGCTCTTACAGTGCACCAGGCAGTGGGTTAAAGGTTTCTTATGGAGTATCTCACTAAATCCTCATAACAACCTTATGAGATAGGTACATAATTGGTCCTGTATTACATGTGTGGGAATAAAATCTGATGATATTGACTAAGGAATTTCCCCTTGTTTAGATCCACACAACTTCCTTCCTACATGGAGCCAAGGTTTTTCTTGCCTCAGAAGCTACTCTTCGCTCTATGACTAGGGAGAATACAAAATCAAGAACAAAACCAACCACCAACTAACAAAAAACATAGAAATTGGTTTTGTTTCCAAGTAGGCATTGTAAAAGTCACAGCAGAGACAATAATCTTGAAGTCCCAGTGCTTTTGACTTGTAAAGGCATTGAGATTTTTTGATTTGCTGGTTTATAGAGAAAATGTTTTCCAGGTTCCAAAAAGTTTGACTTAAATTATTAAGAGTCAGAAGTAGAAGGGGCTGAATACTGTCGGCCATAAATAAGGGTTGAGAAGAACGCAGAATGATGTAAGAACTATCCCCTCTCCACCAAAAAGAGGAGCAGGAGTAAATAAGAAGAGGAGCAAGAGAAGGAAAGGATGTGAAAAGGGAAGAAGGAGAAGTGGACAATCTACAGAGAAGAGGAGGAAAGACTAGGAAAGGAGAGCAACCAAATGCACGGCTAGTGTGGGACTCCGGACAGAACCAGAGCTCTCCAGGCCCCACTCTCTCAGCAACCATCCCCACCACCCCCTCATACCACCAGCACTCCCAGAAGATGAGAGAAACCAAGTTAAGTGTGAGGAGAGTCCAGATCAGGAATCCTGTGTTTATGCCCCAGGGAGCGGCATGGGGAGGTTTTGAGCCTCTAGACCAGTCCTGTGTCCAGCAGGGAACTAGCATCTTATAGCAGCGATGGCATCGAGATGTGCCTTGAGGCAGGCCTGCTGGAGTCCCCTCACATCCCAGCTTGGTGTGGAAGATCAGCCAGAAGTCCCCCACCGTCAAGAGGTTCACAGAAGCATCCCAGAAATGGGAGCAGAGCCAAAGGGGGCTCATGTTCAGAATGAGAAGGTGTTGATCAGAGGCCATGGCAGGCTGGGCTCATCTCAGTCTATGCCAACAGTCAAAGGCCAAAGGCAATTCCATATCTCAGCAGGTGTCTGCGTGTATGGGTGTCCAGGATCTGGGCCCAGCCTCCAGCCAGGGCAAGGCACACACTCTCCCTACCCACCACCTGAACAAAGGTCAGTCACACAGGGAGGGGAAGGGGAGGTCAGAACCCCAAACCTTTCTGGGTTTAAGCCTAAAACAACTATTTAATGAGTTTACTTGAATGGAACTAAGTTATATGCATATTGTAAAAACGGGGCTGGCTCAGAATCAGAAATTGAATTGAGATACTTAAAATGAAGTTACCTTGTGCATTTAAGTCTGTGGCTGTGAACTTTGTTTCTGCTGCACGTGAATAAGGAACCTGCGAGTCAGAGAGTTCAAATGACTTTCCCAGAGCCACGCAGGTGGGACAAGGTGGCTATGGCCTAAGCATGACACAGACAGCTGCAGGACTTCAGTTGCTCTTCTGTCATACACAGAACTGAGCTGCTACCTCCAGGGTCAGGCTGCAGGGCAGAGGAGAAACCCGTGTCACAGGGAGCGGCTGATGGCCTGCCCTCCAGGAAGCCATACAGGGTTTTACTCTGGGTTTCACAACCACCGCCACCAGCTCCACTCAGGGTCCCAACCACCCCATCTCTCACCTGGATTATTGGGAACTGCCTGCTAACTGCTCTCTGGCTTCAACCCGTCTCTCCTACACCATCCCCTTCTCTCTGTTTATTTTCAACACAGCAGCCAGAGCGAGCCATTATAAGGCAAGTCAGCCTGCCATTCCCCTGCTTAAAACCCGTCACTGGCTCCCCTCTCACTCAGAGTCAAAGCCAGTATTCTTCACTGGCCTTCAGTGTCCTGCAGGCCTTTGTTCTGCAGTGCCGCTGGGGGGGTTCAAACCGCCAACCTATAGGTTAAGCTGAAAACTATTTGTGCTATGAGTCGGAATTGACTCGACGGCAGCGGGTAGGGACCCTAATAACTACAAACCTGTTGCCGTTGAGTCAATTCCTACTCACAGCGACCTTACAGGACAGAGTAGAACTGCCCCATAGGGTTCCCAAGATTGTAAATCTTTAGGAAAGCAGACTGCCACATCTTTCTCCTGTGGAGCCACTGGGCAGGTTGGAACCTCGACCTTTCGGTTAGCAGATGATTGCTTAACCACTGTGCCATCAGGGCAGCCCTTAATTCAGGAGTTTCTATATGGTCCCAGAAAGCGGAAATAAAGTGCAAATAATGGTCACTTTTGTGATGTGCTTCAGAAGGAAGAAGTGACGGAGCCCAGCTTCCAGCCCAAGGATTAGGTGCAGGGCTGGGGCCAGACCCCTGAACTTGGTTTCTTGTGCAGTGGGTGCCGGGATGCCAGCATCAGACCCAGAGCGGCTGGGATGTCATGCTCCAGCTGCTGCACACAGACCAAGGACTCTGCTCATTTCACAGCATGTGAAATTCTTGTAAAACGCCCTGGGTTAGAGGGTCTCCACTCAGGGTCAAAGAGACCTAGGAAGGTTTGGGATCAGCATCCAGACCTCAGTCTTAGAGATCCCTGTGAAAAGATTTAAAAAGCCAGACACACAGGAACCATGTGTTCCCCACAATGGGTTCAAATGAAATTATATTGTCCAGAACATTTTAAAAACAAGCAGCTTATTTCAAACAGGGGCACACAGAGGCTACTGGCATGCACTGTGAAAACTCAATAAAGGAGAACATCTAATGAAAACAGAGATAATGTACAACTGCAATCACAGGTCATGCATGAATTATTAACCTCGGGAGTTTTCTATCAGTTCTTGGAACTGTGGATCGTATCTCTGGTATATAATTCGGGAGATATTGGTTCTCCATTTCATAATCCAGAGCTTAAAGCAGGAAATGTAGTTATTTCTTCTTTAAATATATACTGTAATTACCAGTCGGCAATGACTAAATGTTATTATCCTTCTACTGGCTGTTCAGAGAACTGTAATGAGGAAACCTTGGCAGGTTTGCACCATTTTCTGTAGCATTGGTGGCTGGGGCATTCACACACCTGTAAGGTGTTGAGAATTCGTTGTTGAAAATGTTTACAGAGAGACCAAGAAATGAAATAAATCCTTGAACAGGTTTAAATCTGTGTTCAAAATCTTTCGATAATTTCTTATTCACTCACGATAGAATCTAAATGCCTTTGTTTCACCTATAAGGCTTATGTGATCTGGTCCAGCTTGCTCCCCAGCTCCTCCTCATACCTCTCACCACCTTGCTCACTGTGTTTCAGCCACATTGGTCTTCAGAAGTCTTTAAAAGTAGCAAATTCTTTCCCAACTCAGGGCCTGCACAAACACTTTCCTCTCTCCATGAGCCGATCCTCCACCCCGCCCACCACCTTACGCATGACTTTCTCTTTCTCGTTCTTTACATCCCAGTTTAAACATCACCTCCTCACAGAAGCCTTTCCTAAACACCTTTTCCTAAGTTACTTCCACTTGTCCTGCCTTGTTCTCCATCTCAGCATCCTATTGGCTCACTCCAGGGCACTGATTACCATTTAGTTGTGGATTTAATGCTTGTCCTCTGCCTCTCCCATGGGACAAGAAGGCCCAGCCAGTGCCTGTATTATTCACCACTGTAATTCTAGCACTAAGAGCATTGCCAGCTATCTATTTGTTGGGTGGATGAATGGCTGAACTGTGCTATTGATTATTTCTTGGATGTGGCGTGCAAAGCACAGGTTGGAGGCAAGACCTGTGAAACATTCCTAGGGATCTAAGCCCAGGAAGCTCCACCCCTAGGCCAAGGGATGAGGCACCCAGGGGTGGGCAGCCACACCCCTTCTCCCCCATTACACCTGTGTATGTGTGCCTGCCTCTTGGCATTCACCAAAATTCCGCTGGGCCAACCTAAATCTTTGCATCTTTTAAGGCTTCTATCAACTCTCATTCCTCCTCTAAAAAGGCGTTAGACGTTTTTGGTCCAAAAATCAGGTTTGCTGTTGTTGTTAGCAGTCAGTCACATCCTTTTATGGTACCTCCTCTCAAGTCCTTCCCAACTGCCCTCCCCAGACTTCTCTTTATTCCCACCACCCCCCTCTCCTCTCTCTCAGGACTGAAACAATTGGCCATGTCTCTGGCGGATAAATGTAATGACCATTTATGGGGGCTGAACTACGTACTAGAGGTGTCTCACTCTCTACTCCAGGCTCTTATGAAAGCTTTTAAAAAAAACTTCATCCCTCCAATTCTAACCTACCTTCAGTGTCCCCGGCTGTCTCAGATACCTAGTGCTGCCATAACAAAAGATACCATAAGCAGGTGACCTTAAAGGACAGAAATTTATTTTCTCACAGTACTGGAGGCTAAAAGTCCAAATCAGGGTCTTGGCCATGTCAATCCCTTTTGTGGGCCTCTCCTACTTTCTGATGACTGCTGGCAATCTGCATTCTTTTGCTTGTAGAGATCGTCATATGGTGTCTGCCTTCCCTGTGTGTGTGCCTCCATGTCTGTTTTGCTCTTTTTATAAGACACCATGCAGAAGTGATTAGGTTTAGGACCCACCCTACTCTGGTATGATCTCATTAACATAATAAAAGAAAACAGGGGTTCTGTGTGATACAGGGGTTAGGATGTCAATATAACTTTTTAGGGGACACAATTCAATCCATAGCACCCACCTTCCCTATCACAGTGCTTAGCACGTAGTAGGTGACCGGTAAATACTTGCTACACACTGAGTGAAGGACCTAGTGGGCCTGGGAGTTTTGTGAGTATGACTTAAACATCATTAAACATAGGTAGAGATAGGACACCATAGGCCAGCACCCATGCTCCTGATTCTCCTGGGTGTGCAGGGTAAGCATTCTCTTCTCCAAACTACAAGGGTAGCACCAACCACTGGCAGAAAATCCATAGTTCAAGTTAAAATAAGATGGCAATAACATGACACACAAATATCTAGTTGTAAACGCTGAAGGGACTCAACTTAATCAAGCAAAAGGGCACAGCATTTCTATTGCAAGATAATGTAAAGGCATCTTATTACTCTGGCAATTGGCAAAAATGTCAAATGACTTTATGGGGCTTTTTCCAAATTACCTTTCTTAATGCATGCAATATTATTGAAAAATTATACTACAGAATAAATGTTCCACTGAGCTACAAGTTGCCTGCAGGAAAGCGTTGTAAATATACATGGGTGAATATGTTACTATCTTTACAACTCATTTCGCACTTAATATAGCTTTCTAAAACAAACCTAGCACCAAGCACTTACAAAGGTGTGGGTATTTTACAAGAAGGTATACAGCATAGGTAAATTTGTGGACCCTGGAAATATGCCAATTGTGTTGGAGCATGGTAACCTATTTGGGGATTTTATGTTCCCAGATTCCTTCTGATATGTTGACATTCGCTTTTAGAAACCTGTTCTGACTGATTTGAATTAATATGGTCTTGGGCAGTTGACGGGATTTTTCGTATTTATTGTACTTTAATGCTTGAAAACAGGAGAGCTAATGGCTGAGGTACGCTGAGACAGATGTAGGCGAAAGCTTTCTCTTCTCTCCCTCGGGTTCTTCTGTGTTCATCTATCTTGATAGACAATGCATCTCGTTATGGTTCAGGGATTCCTACCGCAATCTCTCTTCGCCTCGCTCGTCTGCACTGAGACCACCCGCTCACTCTCAGTGTTCTAATAATCCAGTCAACATCCTTTCAGAGCCCTAGGACTCAGTGTCAGTGTTTCAGCCCATCTTCTCTCACAATCTTACGGCCTCTCTTCAGGCGTGACCCTGGGACCACTCTATCTTCATTCCCTTCCATCTTGTCTCTGCTTAAGTCTCCACCACTTTTGTGGTGCTAAGCTGATGGCAGTTGTCTTGGCCTAATTTATGAGGCTAGTTTACATGTCCTGCTGCCTGCTTTTCATAGTGAATTCTGCAAGCCAGTTGACGAAGGAGAAGGGGGAGGGGAAAAAAGTCAAGAGAAAAATAAGATGTAAAAAAAGGAGGTCATTGAAGCAAACCAGAATGCACTGCCTGCCTGCTTCACGTGTTCCTCCGATGCACGCACTTCTGAGACTCTGAGCATGCAGCCCCTCTGCAGGCTGAGGCTCAGCGCAGCCCGGAGACCCACCACCATCCAGCAGATGACAGCCTTCGCCCCTCTGTGCCCACAGCAGCTAGTTCCGGGCTGGGAATGCTTCCAAATGCTAAATCTGTCATGCTTATACATACTCTTTGCATTCTGGTTTTTAGCAATTCACACTCCTTTCCTTGCTTGCTTATCTAATCCTCGCCTCTTCGGTATTTTTTAAAGCCCTTCCTCATGTTCTTCTCTCGGCGATATAAAACAGTATTCGGAGCATTTGGGCCAAGGCACTGAGAGGTAGCCAGTTGGAAATCATCAGCTGGGAAGGGAGAACCGAGCACCATCCTACTCAGGCCAAGTTTCAGGAATAAGGGGATGAGGTGTAGTGATTTCTCTAATGTTGCTTGAGAAACTACCTAGAGGCTCCTTTCTCCCATCACAGCTCCCACACTCGTCTCCCATGGACCTGACTTCCCATAACCATTTGGATGTATAAGTACTTTTTATAGCTGGCAGAACGTTACCCATGTCTATAACAGAGAAGAAGAATAATCTAAGATGAGTTTGCCTCTTATCTAATGCATTTTCAACCACTTGCTGTTGAGTTGATTCTGACTCAGGGCAATCCAATGTGTGTCAGAGTAGAACCGTGTTCCATAGGGTTTTCAATGGCTAATTTTTTGGAAGCAGATTGCCAGGCCTTTCTTCCAAGGTGCCTCTGGGTGGACTCAAACTACCAACCTTTTGGTTGACAGCCAAGCATAACTACCCAGGGACTCCTATCTAATACATACTAACTGGTAATTATTAACATCTATTTAAATTGTTTTAATTTTTTAAAGTATACACTATATATGTATATAAAATACATTCAAATGTGGATATATATATATACACGTATGTATAGTGTATATGCACACATATATACACAAACATGCAAACACATAAGTATAATATTTTTAATAAAAAAGCATGTTGCTTTTGACCATGGTATCCATTCTTCTCTTTTTGTACAATTCCAACAAGTGTTCTGAATGCATAAATAGCTCAAAACTAGAGGCAGATTACATTTCCCGACAACCAGATAAAAACCCATAATGCCAAGGCACTGGGCAGAGCTTTGATTCTCTCATTTATCAACATGTGTTAATACCAAACATGTGCCAGGTACCATGTTAATTTCTGGGAACACAGAGACAAATAAAGTCCCTCAGCTTCATTCTCAGATGATAGCC
This sequence comes from Dugong dugon, assembly GCA_030035585.1. Classification (NCBI taxonomy): domain Eukaryota; kingdom Metazoa; phylum Chordata; class Mammalia; order Sirenia; family Dugongidae; genus Dugong; species Dugong dugon. The sequence goes on along the minus strand of CM057469.1, from coordinate 37,574,239 downwards.
CGGAAGTGATGGGAATGGAACCCAGTACACAAAGGGAAGGGACTGGTTGTAGACAAGAGCCTTGTTACTGGGGGGAAGGCAGAGTATATGACCATATACTCATATCACTCTGTCTGTCTTGCTCACTTGCCTCTTTGTTATTATTGGAATATCCCAAACATAATCCTACCTCAGGACATTTGCACTTGCTGTTCCCTCTGATTGGAAAGCTTCTCCCCCAGATATCTGCATAGCTTGTTCCCTCACTTCCTTTAACCCACTGCCATTGACGTGATTCCAACTCACAGTGACACCATAGGGTTTCCAAGATTGTAAATCTCTATAGAAGCAGACTGCCACATCTTTCTCCTGCAGAGCCACTGGTGGTTTCGAATCACCAATCTTTCGGTTAGCAGTCAATCACTTTAGCCACTGAGCCACCAGGACTTCCTTCAAGTCCCTGCTTAAATATTTTCTCATCAGAAGGGCCGCCTTAGGCTTCCCAGAACTGCTTTACTACCCCTGTCTATTCCTTCACTCTATTTTAATTTTCTCTATAGTGCTCATCATTCCTTGATGTGTTATATTTATATATCTCTTTTCTCTCTTCTATCACTAGAGTGTAAGCTCCTTGAGGGCTATTTTGTTTATTGGCGTATTCTTAGTGCCTAAAATATAGTGTTGTTGTTGTGAGTTGCCCTCCATTCAGTTTCCGACTCATGGCAACCCCACGTACAACAGAACAAAATGTTGCCCGGTCCTGCACCATCTTCATGATCACTGGTATGCTCGAGTCCATTGTTGCAGCCACTGTGCACTTTGAGTGCCTTCCTATAGGGTTCATCTTCCAGCACGATATTAAACAATATTCTGTCGTGATCCATAGGATTTTCATGGACTAATTTTCAGAAGTAGATGGCCAGAGCTTTCTTCCTAGTCTGTCTTAGTCTAGAAGCTGTGCTGAATCCTGTCCACCCTGGGTGACCCTGCTGGTATTTGAAACACTGGTGGCATAGCTTCCAGCATCACAGCAACACATAAGCCACCACAGCATGACAAACTGACAGACGGTGGAAAATACAGTAGAAACTCAATAAATATGTGTTGCGTGAACAGATTTAAAAGTTTAACCTTTACCCTGAAGGAGCTTGAAGTCTACCAGAAAAGGCAGAAAACGGATTCACAAGGCAATATAGCAAGTGCAGTGACAAAGAGCTGTGGGAGTGAAAAAGAGACCAATTATCTCAGTCTTGGAAGGATCACAGAAAGCTTCCTGGAGGAAGTGGTACCTGGTCAGACTCTCACAAGTAAGGAGGAGTTAGCAAGGAGAGGTGCATGTGGTAGGGAGAGAGAAGTAGGGAAGTAAGGAATAGGGAAGCGCTATCAAGAGCATTCTAGGCAAAGGGGCAGCAGGAACAACTGCAGAGAATTCAGAAACTCCACACTGTGTACCAGAAGCTATACGATGTTCCACATTCCTAAGTATACATCAACAGGCCAGGAGTGGTAAGAGATAAGGTTGGAGACCTAAGCAGGGTCATACCATGGAGCACCTTCAATACCAAGTTAATGAGCCTGAAATACAGATGTTGGGGAGACACTTCAAGGTTATGAGGAGTCCCTGTGTGGTGCAAATTGTTAAGCTCTCTACTACTAGCCGAAAGGCAGGCAGGTTGAATCCACCCAGAGGCACCTCAGAAGACAGGTCTCGCGATCTGCTTCCAAAAGGTCACAGCCTTGAAAACCCTGCTCTGCACACGTGGGGTTACCATGGGTCAGAATTGATTCAACTGCAACTAACAAACTAACAAGCAAGGATGTGATGGTCTTTTTCATTCAGGAACTCAATAAACGTCTCTTGAATTAATATTATGTGCCAGGCAATGTGTCAGCTGCCCGGCAAACTGCAGTGAGAGCACCGTGTTCACAGTCCAGCAGGGAATGTCAAGGAGCTGCTACAATGCAGGGAGGGTTGGAGATGGTCTTAGCCAGATCACCTCCCAGGCAATATGGAGGATGGCTGGGAAGGAGACACACAGCAAGCAGGTAAAGATCAGTTGGAGGACTCACAGGCCAATTCAGGTAAGAGATGATGAATTATCAGGTCCGGGGAAGGAGCAGTGTTCTCAGGGACCATCACCATCCCAGATGTTGTCATCACAAAAGGTAGAGCTTATCTGGAGTCCTCACTCCTCCTCCAGTGCTCCACATCACACCTGTTCCCTAGAAATGGATGTGTATTACCTCCCAGGCTGCCAGAACCTTCCTGGGAAACCAGCATGTGGACGATTCTTGAAAATGCAATCTGGCTTCATCCTGAGAGCTTCTCTTGCTGGTTCTCTGGGACCACACACAGAGACACCTTGCAAGCAAATTTAACAGAAGACAGATAGCAAATGTCTTAGGGCCTCACACAGCTGAGAAGGCAGAGGAGTAAACCAGAAAACAAAGCACTGAGCACTAGAGTTCCTAGAGCAAGCAGAGAAGTGGTCACCTCCCCTGTCCCCCTTGACCCGGAGGGATGAGAGGGAGTACTGACCTCCTGCAGGAGCAACTGAGGTCTCCTTGACCCGGTGGGTGGGGCTGGTGCTTAGATTTATGAGTGAATTGTCCCCGCATCTCTTCATTCTGTTCTTTCACTCTGAATATTCTTTGAGCTTATTACAGTGGCTCAGAATGAACACTCTAAATTTAGACCCAAACTATTTCTTGTTTCCAAGGGAACTGTAAATTACTTTGTGAATGTACATACAACAGAGCCAGCAAAATCTGCCTGATGAAGGCTTCTCTTACACTCAGTGTCTGAAGGCACCTCATAAATTGTTGTCTGGTCCAGACTCCTGGACAGAAGCTGACAGCCTCAGACAGATTGTCTTTGCTTCCCCGTAAAAAGCTTCTGTATGAGATGCTGCTGTGAGTATAAGGGATCAGGCCTTTGGCTGTTTCAGCTCCCAAACTCCCCGAAGTCCCACAATGTGCCTGTGAAGGGTTTGTTGGATGGAGAACAGAGCCAGAAATGCTACGTGCCTTATAGTGGGCCATCTGACGTGTAGGTGTTCAGGCTGTCCCTCAAAGCATCAGTGTCCTACCTGATAATGAAGATAGAAGAGTAAATGACCTAGGAAGGAATAACAGAGCATGTTAAGCATTTTTTGATGAGGTTAGTGGATCATTTAGGACTGAGTTCAGCTGTAGTAACAGAGACTAGAGTCCTTGGGTGGTGCAAATGGTTAATATACTCGGCTGCTAACCAAAAGGTTGGAGGTTCAAGTCCACCCAGAGGCACCTTGGAAGAAAGTCCTGGTGATCTACTTCTAAAAACTCAACTATTGAGAACCCTATGGAGCACAGTTCTGTTCTGACACACATGGGGTCGCCATGAGTCATAACCTATTCGACAGCAACTGGTTCTTAACAGAGACTGGAAATCACAATTGTTTAAGCAAAACTTGGAAACCTTGGTGACGTAGTAGTTAAGAGCTACGGCTGCTAACCAGAAGGCTGGCGGTTCGAATCCACCAGGCATTCCTTGGAAACTCTATGAGGTAGTTTTACTCTGTCCTGTAGGGTTGCTATGAGTCAGAATTGACTCGATGGCAATGAGTTTTTTGGTAAGTAAAACTTAACACAAGTGTTTACTCATGCATAAGTCCAGAACATCCAGTCCAGTGCCGGAATGGTGGTTCCATGGTGTCCTTTTATCCTCAAGGTCACTTCATGGTCCAAGATGGCTTCTAGAGCTTCAGCCATCACGCCCACTCTCCAGTCAACAGGCAGGAGGAAAGCAGAAAGGCAAAAAGATTATAATTCTTAGCTGGCCAGCTCCCTATATGCAGCCTTTCCAGAGTTCCACAGGATACTCTGCACTCACACAATGTATCTCATTGACCATACCTTGGATGCATGGTCACTTCTAGCAAGAAAGACTGAGAAATGTAGTCTTTTAGTTGGATGCAATGTGGCCCCAAATAATACTAAGTACATGCCACCAAGACAGAAGAGGAAACCGAATATTGGGTGGAGGCTAACAATCTTGGCCACGGTTAGGTTGCACTCCCTCTGAAGAGTAGAGGACCCTAGGGCTCTAGTAGAATCCCATGGAGCCTAAAATAACAACAAACCCTCAGCAAGAGGAACGAGGCTTAAAGGAATGGAAGATTTGACAGAAGAGGGGAAAGGAAAGGACAGAGGAGGGAAAGAAAAGGAAACGGAAGGAGGGAGGTAAGAAGGAAGAAAAAAGAGTAGGAAAGAGAACACTCAGTAGGAAAGGGGGAGAAATGAAGAGAAGCCTAAAGAAAGGAGGGAAAGGAAGACGTAACACAGATGTTTCAGGGCCCCTCCACCTTCCATCCTTAAAAAAATCAGTTGCCATCCAGTCGACTCCGACTCATGATGACCCCATGTGTGTCAGAGTAGAACTGTGCTCCACAGGGTTTTCATGGCTGATTTTTCAGAAGCAGATCACCAGGCCTTTCTTCTGAGGTGCCTCCGGTGAACACGAACCTCCAAACTTTCAGTTAGCAGTCAAGCATATTAGCTGTTTGCACCATCCAGGGACTCCCTTACTAGGTTACCTATGAAGTAATCTCCCTTCACAAAGGCAAGCATTCGTTTTCCTCAGCTTTTGGCCCTGCCCTCTAGGACCCAGAGGACCACTGCTGCCTCCCCTCCCCCCCATGACTGTACGACTGTGCTGAGAAGAATTGGTTCTTTCCTGCTCTGCCTGAGGCCTGGCCACACTATGAGAGAAACTCCACTGTCAGCAGAAGCTCTCCAGGCCACCTGCGAGGAAAGATGCCCACTCCAAGTAAATTAGTTTTTATTCTGGATCTTCCTGTGATCTAAAGCACTAGGCAGATGCTAGTTTATTCCCCTCATAGAAGAAAGGAAGGAAAAAGGAGAAGGGTTGGTGTTGCCTACGGAATCATCTCAGAATTTAAGCTTCCGTAGAACAGAGACATCTATTTTATATCACCCTCAACACCAATCACAGTGCTCTCCACACATGGTAAGTACTTGATGAACCAAAAAAAACCATACCCACTGCCGTCGAGTCGATTCCAACTCATAGCGACCCCACAGGACAGAGTAGAACTGGCCCATAGGGTTTCCAGGGAGCGGCTGGTGGACTTCAACTGCCGACCTTTTGGCCAGGAGCCGAGCTCTTAACCGCTGTGCCACCATGACTCCAAGTACTTGATAATACTTTTTAAATAAGTATATGAGAAAATTACTGTTGTTTTTCAGCACCGCATAATTTAGACACAAACCACCCCCCCTTTTTTTTAATAATGAATTTATATAAAAAACTTCCAAGGAAAAGGTTCAGGTTCTGATTTTTCTCCCCATTGATTCATTCCTCCCTAAAGGTCCATTTGGTACAGTCCCCCAGTGAAAAGGCAATTTTGAGGATGTCAATGCTGAATGTCATGCAGATGAATATGCAAAATGCAGGCTGCTTCCCGGGCTCTGTGGGGAGCTGTGAACGATTCTGTTCCTGGCATAGGTACACTTGTGAGAAGAAGCAGATGATGAGGTCAAATATTTCCCTCTAGTCCATATATATATATACATATATATACGCAAAATAGGGATGCCAAAATTGGGCCCCAGGGAGACTCCAACATGCTTGGAGTAGAACTCAAACAAAAATTTCTTTCTCCTTCTAGAAACATTTTTTTAAACTCCAAAGTATCAAAGAATCTACTACTATAGTAATAATTTTTCTTTTAAGTGGTGATGTTTCATCAGGCCTTCTTCTCTATAAGGTAGGGACAAACAAATTTTGTCTAAAGATGGTGAGAGGAAAGTAGAGAAAAAATTTGAAGGTTTTCAATTAAAAATGTGGTCCCCTTCAGGTATAAAGGAGAACTCTCAGGCCACATGGAAAGATGAAGATTGTACAGTGGAAAGAGTATGGAACCAGGAAGCAGGAGACCTACATTCTAATCTCTGCTCTTCCACTATGAATTGGGATTGTTTACTCACCTGTCAAATAAAAAGGTCTAGGATAACCTCTAAATTCTGCTCTCTGAGTCCGTGATTTGGAGTCTATAACCACTGGAAGTACACAGAGACAGATGTGAGGAGGATCAGGAACTGTTCTTGGACATAACATTGTCTCAACTACTAGAATGATCCGTCTAGCTTGAGATATGGGGAAACAAATATTCTCATTCGGCTTTTGTTTAATTCTTGCTTCAGGAATCCTGACTTAGTTCCTTCCTCAGGAGTTAACTCCTGAAGGTCATGCAAGTTACCATTCAGTGACCTTCCCTCCAATTTCTTTCTCACTTTTACTATTACTGTTACTACCATGACTTTGGTTGTTGTTTAACTTCCTTGGGCCATTTTCCAGAGGCAACTGTAAACAGAGATGGCTGAAAATTTGTTGGCTCAATAGAACTTGTTGTCCAACCCACACACTGGTGTTTCAGCAGCCAGGTACGATGAAGTACTGTTACTTTCTTCACCACCCAGGGGTACCTGACCCAGGGGTAAAGCAGGTTTCATCTCACATGCAAACTCTATCATTTTTGTAGAGTTACTTGGAGTGCTATATTGAGAAGGTTGGCAGGAAACCACCCTGATCAATTACCAGCATTTGCCATGAGGGAAGAAAGCAGAAGTAATGGCATGCATGCCACGTACTTGCTATCCTTGGGCCCCAGGCTCTCAGGCTACCAACCTGTGCCTTCTTGGAAATGAAACTACAATGCGAAGGCCAAATGCCTCCAATGACAACATCTTTCCTGGACCAGCGACATCATACAATACTCTCCTCCCAACCCCAGAAAGATAATTTCTAGATCCTACCCAAGTCTCCACCTGCTCCAACCTATACTCTAAATCCTCCAGAAGCATTTTACAAAGAGTGTTCCTTGTAATACTAATACCTGAACATGTTATTTAAAAGAAGGGCCTTTGAGCCTACATTTGGGAAATATGCCTGCTTAATATAGCTAACATTTTCATGTAATAGTTACTGAGCATTTATCATGTAATACATGCTTTGCATGTATTATCTAAGTTAATCATCACAACTACCCTGTTGTTATTACATTTTACAAATGAAGAAACTGAGGTAAGAAAGGTCACCAGATTAGCAAATATTGGAGCCAGGATTCACTCTGGCAGTCCAAATATATAATCCACTCTTTTAACCACTACATGATGCTGCCTGTCATTTCTATATCTTCATCTATGTATCTAATCTGTATCTATATTTAAATCTACATCTACATCTATCTTCATGATTCACAAATCACATTAACATGTTAAAAGCTCTGAAAATTTCTTCTGCGGAGAAATCTATTTAACTCTGCTTAATTCAACAATCTCTAAATTTATTTGACACAAAGAACCCCTACAGACACTTTTTTTTTCCCACTTTGCTTCGCTTCTATTAACAACCTGTGTCGCAGAATATTCTAGCATACCACGGAAAAACACGCTTCTGAGGACTTAACTATTTAAAAAAATACTGAAAGATGCGGACTTCCTGAGGGATGCAAATCTTGAATCCTAGATTCAGCTTTCTGCTTTATTTAGACCAATACTAGTATACAATAATTCAAAATTTGAGCAAGAGTTGTCTAATTTTTCAAATCTTAAATGAGTTCAAAGGGGGCTGGTAAGTGTAGAAAACAGAATAGACTCTATCCTTGAATATTCAATTAATTATTTAAGTAACTGATGATCGATGATAGACAGATGAGTCAAGTCAAGCCAAGAATAAACTAACAGTATATGGCATTTCCAAGCATGTGAAATGAGAATAGAGTGGTATGGCAGAAAAATCTTGAAAACTGGACTAAAGAGACTTGGATTTGAGTCTAAATTCAACCAATGGTTGGAAGTTTATTCGCTGTTATATACCCAACATATAATACTGTGCCTGGTAAGTGCTCAAAAATTGAATGAATGAACGTCTGATCTTGAACAATTTTCTTAACCTCCTTGAGCCTTTGTTTCCTTATATATGAAATGGAGATGATAATAATTTCAACTTCCAGGGTTGCCGTGAAAAGTCAGATGATATATCTGTAAGCAAGTTTTAATTTTAAATCCGGATGTAAATATCAGCTGCAAGTACTGTCATCATCAACAATAATGAACTCAGCAACATTTGAAACACAGCCATACTAGTTTACATCCCTTCTCTCAGCTCTGTCTCCATCAGAATTACACCCAGAGCAGGGGATGCTGGTCAGCAGTAGACAAGCAGGGATAAGCAAGCGCCTAGTATGGAAAGAAGGAACCCTGGTGACATAATGGTTAAGCACTCAGCTACTAACCAAAAGGCTGGTGGTTCCAACTCACCCAGCGGCTCCACTGGAGAAAGACCTGGAGATCTGCTCCTGTAAAGATTATAGCCAAGAAAATCCTATGGGGCAGTTCTCCTCTGTCACATGGGGTCATTATGAGTCTAAATCGACTCAACCACACCTAACAACAGCAATATAGAAAGAGTTAAAAGAAAGACCACAAAGGACAAAGGGGATAGAATCCCTAACTAAATTACTTTCTAGCTCTGAGGAAAAGATCCCCTCCAAAAAAACCCTTAGATGCCAAGAGATTGGTTTACTGTCGATACACAGTAGCTGCTCAGTTAAGTGTTTGCTGAATTCAACTGAATTTATACCACTTAAGGAGTCCCTGAGTGGTGTAAAGCGTTAACGCGCTCTGCTGCTAACCAAAAGTTTGGAGGTTCAAGTCCACCAAGATGTGCCTTGGAAGAAAGTCCTGGCAGTCTACTTCTGAAAAATCAGCCATTGAAAATCCTATAGAGCACAGTTCTACTCTGACACACATGGGGTTGCCATGAATCATAATAGACTCGACAGCAACTGGTGTTTATACATCTTAAGGTTTCTTAGGAGGTAACCTTCTCAGGAAGTTTACTTAGGAGGTTACTCAAGAGGTAAAGCCTTAACCTTCCCTTGACTGTTCCCTATAACTACATAAAAGATAAGAATGCTATTAATAAATCCAGATGCCAGTCACAACTCCATTCTGCTACAGTGTATTTCTTGGTGCTGGGGCAGAGGTGCCTGGGAGAGGCAGCTTCAAAAAAAAAAAAAAAAAAAATTGACAGATTGACAGCCTGAAAACATCTGATGCACCTGGAAACATCACAGTCAACTCTGTTCACTGGATTCTTCTTTCCTGAAGTCGCCTCTAAAGCTGCCCTGTCCAATCCGGTAGCCAGCAGCCACATGTGACTATTAAGCACTTGAAATGGGGTTAGTCCTAATTGAGATGTGCTGTGAGTGTAAAATAAACACTGATATTAAAGACAGAAAAAGTCAAATAAATTATTAATAATTGTTTCTATTGATTACATGTTGCAATGAGACTATTTTAGCTTGGCTGCTAACCAAAAGGTCAACAGTTTGAATCCACCAGCTGCTCCTTGGAAACCCTGTGGGGAAGTTCTACTCTGTCCTATAGGGTCCCTATGAATCAGAATCGACTCAACAGCAACCAGTTACTAATCCTATCCATAGAGGCATGTGCTTCTTCCTTCTGCACATCCCTGGGTGGCCAAGAAATTTTGTCTGCAGATTGGTCAGGAAATCCACAACTTCAAACACTTCTTCCCTCGTGGTCATTAAGATAGAAAAATACAACCACTGCACTTTTCCTCGAGGCCATGCCTCAAAGATCTCAGCAAGCTCCCACGGTAGCTTCTTTTGGAGGCCCGGCTCCAGGTTGGTTCAGGACCCAACAACAGCATCGTGATGAGCCATGGTCTAAATAACCCTTGCCTTACTGGCAGGTGCTGAGGCAGTCTCAGGCGGTGGGCGACTTCATCCCTACGATGCAAGGCATCCCTGTAGCATGCCGCCGTAGAAGCTGCGGCTCCCTGCATGGTTACCACTGCTTAAATCCAGCACTGCCTTGGAACTCTAAGCACTACTTTAACTCACCGTTTAGGGAAGAAGGACCAGAGAGGCTTTATGTTCTCGGGTCCCAGCATATGGGAGTGCTGAAAAATGCTAGCCTTTGCAAATTAAAATGCAGTGGCCTCAGTGGGCAATATGTAGGAAGAAAAGATGCAAGCGCATCTCCCTGCTCCCAGCTGCCATTTTACCCTACTTAGTCATTGTCACTGAAGGACATTTTCATAGCTTATTAGGACATTTCTTCAGGAACCGATGCCATCGATTTTGATAAAAACAAATTCGATTCCATCCTTATGAAGTTACACAGGATACTTGTATCCAAAATGCCCCTGATAGTAAGAGCTCAGAACTCCTTCAGCTTTAGTCCCACATAACCAGCTTCCATCAAGTCAGTTCTGACTCATGGCAACCCCTTGTGTGTCAGAGTAGCACCATGCTCCCTAGGTTTTCAATGGCTGGTTTTTCAATGGCTGGGTCTTTCTTCCAAGGGACCTCTGGGCATACTCAAACCTCTAAGCCTTTGGTTAGCAGCCTAGTGCATTAACCATTTGCACCACACAGACTCCTGAGTACAATATAGCGCCGGGAAAACACTCCAGTTGAGCTTACACTTGTTTAAAATACTACTCTGTGCTAGGTGCTATGTTAAATGCTTCGTACGCATCAAATATCAAATGCTTTGAAACAATCCTGTGAGACAGATGCCATTATTACTTCCATTTTACAGATGAGGAGACTGAGACTCAGCTAGGACATGGCATACTAGACCGCAGGCCTATCTGATTCCAGCTCCCACACCCACAGAACCGTCTTGTCTTCCACTTCAAGTATTCTCAATATAACATCTTAGAAAATGGTTTGATAGGCCCAAAATAACATCCACAAATCTGAGTCCTGAGATCTGCTTGTAGAACTTGGGGTAAGAATTGCTCTCAGAGTCTCTGCAGGGTGAGAACCCATCCTCCTCAGGATCCACAGAAACACTGGGGGTGCAACACCACCAGAATCCTCTGATGTTTGAGTCACCCTCCCGGTCTTCAATCGGATTTTTCTTGCTTGGTTTTCAAGCACCTGAAGTTCTTTCTGTGCACACCCTCTATCTTAGCCAGCAGCTTCTGTCTCTCACTCAAATGTGGTCACTGTCCCTTACTAACTCCCTTAGAAGCTTCAACTTTTCTGACAGAAATAGTGCAGGGTGGAGAGTGGGAATCCAGGGACTTCATTCCCCATCTACCATTTCTTCTCCATCTCCTGTTCCAGCCACCCCCATGCCAGCTGAAATTCTCTTCTCCAGGTTCAGGTCCACCTGCCCAAGGGCCCTTGCTGTTCAGATTGGCCAGAAATCGCAGAGCTAGGGAGAGGAGATGACCCTGCTCTCCCTCAGGGCTTTGTCTAATAGACCTGGCTCATTATTCTGATAATAATAATGTGGCCCAGTGTGGATTCACACACTGTTCCACAAGCATGTTAATGAGGAGAACTGTGGAAAGGAAGCTAGTCACCCTGTCAACACTTGTCAAGGCTCACAACTGCCAGAGAAGTGTGCTTGGTGCCAGGGGCAGAGGAAAAAACACAGGAGCTGCTCCTTCCACCCAGCTCCCCACCACCGTGTGGTCAGGCCTGACCTGCTGCCTGCCTTCTTCATCCTGTGGCCAGCAGCTGACGTGACTCTGGGTCAGCTTTAGACCTGCCTTCTGGACCTGCCCATGTGGGAACAGAGTCACTGGGCAGTATTTTTCCAAAGATAGCAAGCCCAAAAAACGTTTTGATTTTAAGTGTCCATTCAAAATAGAATGCAATCTCAAATTATGTCAATAAAGGCAGAAAAGATTGGAAAGAGATATACCAAAATCACTACTGATTTTTTCTGGGTCAGAGTATTAAAAACACAAGCTTTCTACATGTTCTAGTTATTCTATAATGAGTATGTACTGTTTTTCTAATCAGAAAATGTGTCAAATTTTGAAACATCCAGACATATTGGTTCAGCTTTAGGTTGTTAATGCGGGTATTCTGTCTTCCAAGGCTTATGGTGATTGACTGGCACACACCCACCCTGAGCCTAGGGCACATGGAATTTGCATTCTGCTCTAGTTGATGTGCCTCCTTCCCATTTGGTTCTGACTATAACCAGTTGCCATCAAGCCGATTCCAACTCAGGGATACCCACGTGTGTCAGTGTAGAACTGTGCTCCACAGGGTTTTCAGTGGCTGATTTTTTAGAAGTAGGTCATCAGGTCTTTCTTCTGAGGCACCGCTGGGTGGACTTGAACCTCAACTTCTCAGTTAGCAGCTTAGTGCATTAACCATTTTCACCACCCAGGGACTCCAGTTCTGATCATAGTGATTCTAATCCAGTTCTGTGAATTTCATTTGACCCTGGGTGCACCTTGGACGCACTACATTATGCACTTCAGTCTTGCCCAGCATCGTGCTCCAGTCCAGCCCAGGACAGCCCGCCTTGGCCTTGGACTCTAATGCTTGCTTCTTAGGCTTCATGTCTATCTGCTATAGCTGGACCAATAACTTCAGCTCCTGGTACCCCTGCCCTGTGGTTTCTCAGAGTTTCAGGGACCAAGCACAGCCCAGAAACCACCAAGGAATGATTTATGAATCCTTGTGATTCCTGGAGTCCTGGGTGGTGCAAACAGTTAATGTGCTCAGTGGATAACTCAAAGGTTGGAGGTCTAAGTCCACCCACAGGAGCCTCACATGAAAGGCCTAGTAATCTACTTCCAAAAAATTAGCCACTGAAAATCCTATGCAGTGCAGTTCTGCTCTGACACACATGACTCACCACAAGTTGGAAACAACAGTAAATAGTTTATTGTTATTGTGAGTCCTATGGAATTGAGTTCTAGATTTATATTGTACTCAACCCTATTCCAAAAAGAAGAATTGGCTGATCCCTGAGGATTATTGATCAACTGCATGAAATGATGGTTTTTATCTATACTTGTGGGTCAAGAAGAGGTACCACAAATGCCACCATGGAATTCATCACTCACAGCCACCTAAGCACCCTCAGTTCTGCTCAATTCAACAATTATTCATTTAGCTCCCAGTGGTGACTCACCATCCCCCTTGTGCCCCCTCTAATGCTGGGGCTGAAGGGAGATTGAGGGGGAAAGATAATTCTACAGTTGGATGTTCCATAATGAGCCTCTGACCTATGGAGAAATGGAGACCACTTGCTTCCTTATTTTTCGTATGTTAACAATGCTAATATCTTCCCATCAGTTATGTGTCACTTCATAGCTTACAAAATAATTTCACATATACTTGAAATAATTTCACATATACTTGATTCTTACTGTAAGTAATTCCCACTTTGTGGAAATGGAAACAGAGACTCAGAGCAGCCACACGACTTGCCCAAGCTCATAAAGCCAATGAATGAAAGTGCCAGGAGACACAGCCAGATATAGTGTCTTCAAGGCCAGTGCCCTGCCCACAATGCAGTGCTCCCTCTCCAAAATCTTCCTGAGGTGGTCATACTGGAGGGGACCATCAATGACCCGGGTGGCTCACAACTTGCAACCTCCATCAAGTCCAAGGGCAAAGAAGGCCACAGATCGCTCTTTCACTTCTGAGAAGAATCCAGTAAATCTTTGAGAGACTGATAGGAGCTGAGCAATCAGAGAAGCTCAGTTTTTCAGTGAAGATGGACATGCTTCCAGTAAAGACAATTAGGGGTGTGGATGGCTGACAAGTACCAAGGTGGATAATAAGAAACAATGTGAAAAGCAGCAGTAATCAGAAGAAGAGTGAGGGGGGAAGACCTATGCTCCAGGAGCTATTGATGAGAGAGGCTGGGAAGGGGGGAGGCAGGACAGTCATTACCCTAACAATAAACTGTGCTGATAGCTAGCAGGACAGTGTGTCCCCAGCCCCTCAGGGTCATCCCACATACTCACAGGAGCAGTTCTCCAGGATTACACCGCAGAGAGGAAAAGTTCAGAAACTTTGTGGAATATTCAGGACTCCACAGTAAGTGAACACGGCTGGAACCATTCCTTCTTTCTTTCCTTTTCTGCTTCCATTAAAACTTATATGTATATAAAAACTTACATTATTTTATTCCATTAAAACTTACATATATCAGTTATATACATAATATATTCCAGTAAAATCATAGATAATGTAATATAAAAATTATATACAGAATTTATTCCATTAAATATATATAATATATGTAATTTTATTCCATTAAAACATATATATGTGTGTGTGTGTATATATATATATATATATAAAACGGGTTTTTACTCCTCATTTGTCAGCTCTCTCTATATCCGATGTTTCACATTTACGACAACAATAAAAAGAATCTACTATCCAACTACTTTGCGAGTTAATGACATATGTCTGGCAGTAACAAACACTGAGGTGTAAGATGAGAATAATTCTGAGGTGTGAGATAGGCCATAATTCTCAGTGGTTTGGCAGTTGTGTAATGATGTAGTCACCTTCCATTTTGTGATCTGATGTGGTCATCCTTCATTTTCAAATAATGCCAATTTTCACATAATGACCTGTCTTTGGAGCCTAAGCAGGTCGATAAGTAAGAGTGAGTGTATATATAATATGTTTATGTATATATGTGTGTGTATGGATATAAACATATAGATAAATAGAGGGACAGAGAGCCTACTAGGTTTCAGGCTTTGTGCTAGATTATAGATCCTGCCCTCCAGGAACACTCAGTTCAGAAGGGAGACAATAACTCTTCAGATAGGCATTGTGATAAGTGTAATTACAGGTTCTCTGGAGCTCAGAAGGGGAGATAATTGTCACAAATTCCTTCTCATAAGAAGGATTCCCAGTTCACTGGATATACCCCTTGACAGTCAAAGAAGGCTTTGGAGCCAGGCTGCTTAAGTTTGAATCTTGGCTCCCTCACTTAAAGGCTTTCTGACTTTACACAAGTCACCTAACCTCTCTTGTGCCTCAATTTCCTCATCTGTAAAATGAAGATAATAATAGCTTGTATGGTGGTTGTGAGGATCATATAAGTTTAATATTAAAGCCTTTGGAAGGGTGGCTGGTATGTGTCTGGAATATGTAAGAAAGGCCTTCCTTTCCTCCGTAGCTCAATCCCACATGCGTTGCATTGGAGCAGAATGCACACACTGTGAAACATGTGTTTATATCTTACCAGCTTAGCCTGAAGGTGGTGGGGATTTTCCCTTCCTAATCAAATACAGCTGTTCTGAACAAATCCAGCCACCAATCCCTTGTCTTCAGTCTTCTAGGAAAAGTCCAGAGATATTGTTATTTTGGAGAAAGGCAATAAATATTCGTTGTTGATTTAATACTATAGACATGGACTCATTCTGCAGATCAAAAGCTTGGATCTTTCTATACCCAATTTGTGGCTCTAGACTAGTGAAGGCATAATAGTCTAGAACAGCAGAAGGACATGTAACTACCTACCTCGTAATTATATTCAAATACAACCCCTGATCAATAAGACATGGAAAATTATCAGAGCCATTTGGGTAAATAGCTCACCTGCTATTGGGCTTTCCATTTAGTGAATCCAGCTGGTGTCTTGCTTAGTAGGGAGAACACTTTTATAATGATTTCCTTGCAGGAATCCTGTTTGATAATGCAAACTAGAATCAAAGGGATAGGTTTTCCCACTACCAACTCCAAAGAAAAGATCAAGTGTTTGTGGTAGTCGTTAAGGAAATCTGAGACCCTCTTGGAGTGTAGTCTCCAACCTTCAAGTAGGAGAGCTGGTGAGTAAATCCATGGAGAGAACAGAGAGGTTTCCCTTCGTACTGACCAGCTTGAGCTTCTCCACTCATTCTCCTCTCACCTTCCACTGCCTGACCCTACCCCATCTCCAGCCCTGCAGCTTACAGTCAATGTTGGTGAGCCTTCCAACTCCCTCTCCCCCAACCCAGATGCTCATTAAATCACCAATAAATGGCCAGAAATTGGAAAAAGTAAGGCTGAATCTCTTTATTATTGTTATTATTCAGAGAACACATTCTTGCTGAGAAATATAGAAAAAAAAAAAATCTCGTTTCTCTTTTCTTCTGAATGTTACTGTATTTTTCCAGTCTCCCTATGAGGAAAACAAACTAAAATGTATGTGGGATAGATTCCTTTTTACACTGTAAATTTTTCAGAAGTAGTGTAGATTACCTTCAGAACACTTGATTTCTTTAGTACCATAATACTATGACTTACTATTCATAGGAATGAGCCTCAGTTCAGTCACCTGCAAAATAGGGCAACATGCCCTCCATATATACTATACAGAATTGTTAGAAGGATCAACTGAGATTATATTTATGAAAGCATCTTGAAAAATATAATGAGCTTTGCACACGCCAGGTGTTCTGTTACTCTGACTCATTTTGCTGCTTTTTTAAAAGGGAAAGGTAGAAAGATCGATGTGAGAAAAAAATGTTGAAACCTTTCACAGGCGATGAATCTTATTCTCTGCTATAGCATAAAACCACACCGAACCATGTCCACTGTTAGGTTAGTTGAAGGCTGTTGTTAAAATGAAAATGTCATTGTTATTTACAGTTTAAGACCTACCTGTTTCCAAATAGGTTTTCAGATGGCATGAATTTATTGCCAACACTGTCTCTTGTATTACTTTGGCATTTGATTGCTGAGGAAATGAGGCACAGAGGATCGTTAGTTTTAAGCAGAGTTGAGAGTAGGAGGAAACATCTGGTGTAAACAGGCTTTCCCAGGAAGCCAGGTCCCTGTGTAGAGGGTACTGGTCAGCCAACTGTCTATCGGAGAGAGAGGCTGTCAAATGGAGCATGGTAAATACAGCAAAGACAAATTTCCACATTTATCTAAGGCTCTCTGATGAACAGGCTTATAAGTGGGTCTATTTGATCCTGGTAAGTTGAAAAACATTGTCTCCAGGGACTCTTCTCACTGGATAAGGTTCCAAGTGACCACACGGAAGATTTCCAACAAGACTCCACTGTTCCTGAGGGTGAGATTGTGTCGGCCTTGTTCCCTCCTGTGCCCTCAGGGTATAGCATTATATCTGATATATACAAGATACTCATAAATTGAGTGAATGAATAAATGAATGAATGAATGAAACTGTCAATAGATGTAAAGTTGTGGTTTGGGGCTATCCAACAACCCCCTCATGGGATCATTGTGGGCCAACGAAAGGAGTTCTAACTTTGTTTTGGGTTTTGTTTTGTTTTTCGTACTATAGACGAAGGTTTACGGAACAAACTAGCTTCTTATTAAACAGTTAGTACACGTATTGTTTTGTGACA
This sequence comes from Dugong dugon, assembly GCA_030035585.1. NCBI lineage: Eukaryota > Metazoa > Chordata > Mammalia > Sirenia > Dugongidae > Dugong > Dugong dugon. The sequence continues at coordinate 37,557,081 of CM057469.1, read as the reverse complement.
TTGGTTACCATCCCCACAACATGTCAACACTCTCCCTTCTCAACCTTGGGTTCCCTATTACCAGCTTTCCTGTCCCCTCCTGCCTTCTGGTCCTTGCCCCTGGGCTGGTGTGCCCTTATAGTCTCGTTTTGTTTTATGAGCCTATCTTATCTTTGGCTGAACTCAGGAGTGATTTCATTACTAAGCTAAAAGAGTGTCTGGAGGCCATACTCTCAGAGTTTCTCCAGTCTCAGTCAGACCAGTAAGTCTGGTCTTTTTTTGTAAGTTAGAAGTTTGCTCTACATTTTCCTCCAGCTCTGTCTGGGACCCTCTATTGTGATCTCTGTCAGAGCATTCAGTGGTGGTAGCCAGGCACCATCTAGTTGTACTAGACTCAGTCTGGTACAGGCTGTGGTAGTTGTGGTCCTGTAGTCCTTTGGACTAATCTTCCCCTTGTGTCTTTAGTTTTCTTCATTCTCCCTTGCTCCTAATGGTGTGAGACCAGTGGAGTATCCTAGATGGCTGCTCACAAACTTTTAAGACCCCAAACACTACTCACCAAAGTAGAATGTAGAACGTTTTCTTTATAAACTATGTTATCCAGTTGAGCTAGATGTTCCCCGAGACCATGGTCTCAACAGCCCTCAGCCCAGTAGTCCAGTCCCTCAGGGAGTTTGGACGTATCTATGGAACTTCCATGACCTTGCCTTGTACAAGTTGTGCTGGCTACCCCAGTATTGTGTACTGTCTTACCTTCCACCAAAGTTACCACTTACCTATTATCTATTTAGTGTTTATCCAACCCCACCCCTCCCCTCCCTCATAACTATCAAAGATTGTTTCTTTTTGTGTGTAAGCCTTTCTTGAGTTTTTATAGTAGTGGTCTCATACAATATTTGTCCTTTTGTGATTGACTTATTTCACTCAGCATAATGCCCTCCAGATTCATTCATGTTGAGGAGCACTAACTTTGGAGTCAGGCATTTCTATCCCTGCTCTGCCACTTACCAACCAGACACAAACTTGGGCAAGTTAATGAGATTAATAATACTTCACAGGGTTGTTGTGAGGATAAAATGAGATAGTATGTGACGATGCCACGCATATAGTTATCATTTAATAGATTGAGTTCTTATTACCATTGTGATGGAGAATTAGCTTGAATTTATAGAATTCAACAGCCCTCAAACAAACTGGGGGAGGGAGGAAGACACTACCCTGTTCAGCTAACATACCTAAGTGGTCCTTGGATCAGAACTGCTACAAAATTGACTTTAATTTTTCTAATTTATCCCAAACTTAAAATCTTCCAGAAGGGGCAAGACTCAATCAGTTTGGTCTCCTCATGCCCTCAGAAGGCATGAGGCCATGTGCCAGAGCTCTCAAGTTGCAGACCAGTGCACTCCAGGGGAGAATAAACAGAGTGGGCGGGTCCAAACCTTACTCAAGACCACATCCCTAGTCCATGGTTGGAGGGAGTCTAAGCTTGCCCTGCCAGTCCATTCCCTGCTACCCACTCCTACATGATCCATCACACTTCACTTCTCCACCCCCAACTCTTTAGCTCCATTAGACTCCACCACCACCCCTTCCTAGTACCACCAAGATGGGAATCTGAGGGAAGGCAGCGCTTCACATTTGGCTGATGGGACAGCTGGTTTGAGAGAACAGATTATCCTGGCTCATCTCCAACAACCTTCCAAGTCAGCAAGAGCGCACTGTCTACTGGGCCAGTGGAAGAAGTTCACTTGGGCTAACAGTCTCTCAAATGATCAGTCAGAAAGGAAGAGTGGACAGTGTGTGCATTGCCCAGAGTCTCAACAGTAAAGAGAAGGCAAACTCAAATTAGGATAATTTGAGGAGGGTGTATTTACAAAGAAACTATTTACAAAGGTGTATTGCAATGTAAGGGAACAATAGGGATATGCAAGAGTTGAACTGTTACCATCCTAAATCCCAAAGGAAGTTAGGGGAGTGGGTGGAGGTTACTGGAATCCAGAAAGAGAGAGTCGGTCATGTAGAAAAAGGTCATCCTGAGAGAAGCAAAGCACCTCGGCTGAGGGACACAGCCAAACCCTGGCAACCTCTTAGAGAGGAAGCCAGGAACTCAGTCTCCTCCTTGCCATAGATCTTTGCTGGGGCTCTCCTTTGACCGAATGGACAGCTCCAGGGCAAGGGAGCTTCCAGGGACAGCGATCTGGGAGGGGAAGGTGGAGAGAGGATCAGAAGGGGCAAATGGAAGCCTCCAGAGTAGTGTATGCATAGAAAGGGGGTCGGGCTTGGAATGCGGTGCAGGGAAGCCTGGGGGAGAGTTGCGCCAGAAGAAGGAGAACTCCAGTAAAAGAAAATTGGACACCACACACAAGTTATTCCAGGAATAAACCCAAACCTACCTGAGACAGTTTGTATCCTCTTAATGGGCTTCTTTTGTACACTATATGGATCCACACAAGGACTTTGGGGATCCTCAAAATATGCTTTGCTTACCAATTTCGCAGTAGCCCAGTACTGGGCTAATGACAGAGCCTCCTCAGTGTCATCTGAATTCTTGATTTGTCAGAAAGGCAGCTGCTTGGAGCTAAATGGTCAATTCTTGTCTTTATTCAGACTAAAGATATTTAAAAGCCCAATATTTTATAAAACATATCCTGTATTTAGCGGTTAATAAAACAACATTTGAATTACATTGGACCCCCTTTTAGCAATAATGAACAAAGATGACACAGTATAACTCAATGGACAGCAAAATGCATTTTGTCTAGAGAGAGAGAAAGGGAGTTTAAGAAATTATGTACCCTGAAAAACCACTTTCTAAAGTAATGACGAAAGCTAATCTGGGCCTTACCAACTAAATAACTGAAAAATAAGATAAAAGACAAGGAAAAAAAATCCGTTGAGTTTTTCAAGTTGGAATTCATCTTTGGGGCCAATTCCAACTGCAGACGCCAAAGGATTTCTTAACTATGTCATGCCCCTGCTTACAAGGCACTGAAGGCTCAACAAGCTTCCAGAATACAGAGGAAATTTCTAAACGTGCCCATCAGGGCTCTCTGACATCTTATTACCCCTTGTCCTGAATACACACAATAGCCTTAAGCTCTACCACCCTCAAGCATGCCTGATTTTCATCATTCACTGCTCCTCACTCATTCCAACTGCCGCGACCGCCTTTCAAAATCTTTCTCATTCTCAGCCCAATTCAAAGGCCACCTTTTCATGGAACTTTCTGAGTCTCACAGTTGAAAAGCGTCCTTCTGCTGGGCTCCCCGAAGAATTTCTCCACATCTCTGATGTGGTGCTCATCATGGTCTGCTATTTATTCTTGTTACGTCAACACCTATCTTTCCCCCAGTTATACAGGGAGTCATCAGAGACTTCTCAAGCCCGCTCCCAACACCTTGCATGGTACCTAGCCCAGCTCTTGGCATGCAATCACTGTATAACTGAATTTAATTAAGCAACTTGTGCCCCATATACCAGTCCTCTCAGCTTCCTCAAATTTCAGTTGGAAAATAATTATGTTATTTCATGCACTAGAAGATATACTTCACCTGCTTGTAATCTTCAGGTAAGATGGTGCTATTTCATGCTCTAAAAGACATAATTTACACAATGAAGTAAATAACTCATTTAAACCACTAGAGCTAAAATTTTGTAAGTTGCCACCTTCAACATACAAGCTTGACATCTGAAGAAATTAAAGGATATCTAATATGAAAGCAATTATTCGGTCCTTGCTGGAAGGATTAGCTTCAATATGGTTATGTCGTATAATTGGAAACAGTGTGAATTTGATATTTGAAGCTGTCATTAGGTATTTTTAGATCAGATAAATTACTGGTATTCTGGATGCGGGTGAATATAATTTTTTAAGGTGTCTACTCCTAAGATTTGTTTTTCTTTTTTCCTAAAGAGTTTCAATGCCTTAGAAATCAAGTAGCCCATGCCTATGTTTACAATTAGAATTAGAAGATCTATGCCCATGTTTATAAATTGGCATGGCCCCAAGTTGGCCTTCTGGACTAGCTGGTCCATAGACACCAAGGCCTGGAAGCATTACTAATATGTGGCCACCTCCCTTAGCTCACAGGCACATATGGGGCATGTATGTATTATTTTCATAACCTAGTTTTAATTTATTTTAAGCCTTTATGAAGACTGAGGTTGGTTCCTTCAGAGGTAGAACTTCCTTGCATTTGGCCTTGGGGCTCCAGTAATCGCTGCTTTTGCTTTGCCCTTTGCCCCTCTCCCCACTAGCTCTCTGTAACTACCCACCTGTCCAATGCACCCCTCATTCTGGCCTCAAACAACCTCTCTTCAGGAAACTGTCTCTGGTCGCTTCTCCCACACTGATCTCTGTTCACCTTAAGAACGTCTATTAAATTTAAAATCAGTGATCTTCAGTGTAACACATAAAAATGGACTGCCTTGCCCTGTCCTTCAGTTTCATATATATTAGTCTATAATCTTCTCAAGTAGATTATAAGCCCTATGAGAACTGAGATCACGTTTTATATTCTGAACCAATTCTTTAAAGTGTTCTAAGGGGCATCTTGGGGAGAAAACAGAGAAATCATCTATTTGGGCTGCAGTCTGGCTGGCAATTTCTTGCAAGGGAACTTTCTCTGTAGTTTTATTAAATGTAAAGGAGAGAAAGATGAAAGGTAATATGATGACTCTTCAAGAAGAATAATTGAATAGCAAATGGTGACACGCTGTTCTCCAAGCTCAAGAAACACAAAGTATCGACATTAACGGCAGGGAAAGGTCAGACTCCTGGAAAAATTTTTGACCAAAACTGGTGAGATTAATTAGGAATTCATTATTTATATCCTCTCTACTTCCAAAGGAGAGATGCCACTAATAGAGGGAGGCTGTGGCATCAACTACTGAAATGTGAGTCTGGAACTATGACTCTGGAGTTAGCTTAGCTTTAAATTACTGTGTATAATTTGGCATATTATTCCCATACTTTAAGTCTCATCTGTGAAATCAAATAATCCCATTGACTGTTATGAGGATTAAATAGGAATGTATATATTCTGAAAGGCCACAGGCTTGAAAACCCTATGAAGCAGTTCTACTCTGCACATATGGGGTCGCCAAGAGTCGAAATAGACTTGACAGCAACTAACAACAACAAAATAGATAGATAGATAGAGATATATAGATAGAGATATGTGCACACACACATATACATATATACATATCTATCTATCTGTCTATGTACATACTGTTAAATGCTCTACAGATGTTAGGAATTCCCTGGAGTCTATAAACATTGGATGAATTCTCACCTAAATGTGATTTCTATTTACCAAAAATCATGAGGAAACTTAGATTAGAAGCATTATAACATTTTAGAGCTAAAGTTACAGGAAGGCCAACTGTTTATCAGCCATAGCTGCCCAAAAGGACATAGGCTCCTCCCAGCGGTAGAATGTTCCCAGCCTTGCCATTTGTATTACAAAGTGGGAATGCAAACCTGGATGACCTCACACTCACTTCTGCTCTTGAGATTTTATTACTTCCTTGGTATTATTCCCTTGGTTGATATTCAAGACCCCATTTTTCAGAGGAAGACAGAGTTGTTCTGAGAGATCAGGTCAATTAGAGTTCTCACAGATAGTACAAGACAGAGCCAGAGGATCAGAAGTCACATCCCGGCCACTGTGGTTTCTTTAATCCACGCTGACACAGGCCACGAACGTATTAGGCCGGCTACATTTGCTGAGAAATTACTGTAGACCTATGAAGCACTGAACCAAAGACCCTTCCTGTGATTCTCACGTGAAGGTGCATCAAGGTGAACGTGGGTCTGGGCATGGGGTGCCCAGCCTGGTGGGAGGCAGGCCCAGGCCTGGCTTAGCTCCTCCCAGTTCCTCCATGCTCAGTCCTGACAGCTCCGGGCCAGGCATGGAGTCCTGTCTGCCCGGAGTTTTCTGCCCTCAGGTTCTCTTCAGAAATCTGACAGGCTCAATAAAGGCCCAATGCTGATGGAGACCAGCGGGCTCTAAGTTCTCCCGGCAGCCCTGACGCTGCCTCCACTGACACAATGGGGCCGGCTGTAATCACATTACACCCTCGTCTTTCATAATTACCCTCTTTCTCCAAGTGACAGAGCATCCCAACGGCAGGGAGGAAACTATTTTTAAACTAATTCTGACTGGGAAAAAAAAAAAAAAGGCACACAAAAAGAATGTCATTTTCCACACATAGGATTCTGGTTTATAAATCACCCCTAGGGACAGAGTTGGGACTAAGGTTGGCCGTTGCTAAAAATCCAGAGCACCAACCGCCACCCCTTGGAGATCACCTCTCCCTACTTTCCCAATAACCTACACATTCATTTTTTTCTGGGGTGTTTGTTTCTGAAGTCCCTCTGCCCCATGCTCATCAACACCACCCCCTCTCTGACTCTAAGGGGTAAAAAATGGTGTGGTTTCAATTTGAGTGACTTCTGGCTATTTCTCTTCCTCTTCTTCCCCTCCTCCCTTCCCCTCCTCCGAGTCCTTCTTCCCACTCCTACGCCCCAGGCTCCATGAGACCGGTTTTCCTTTTCTTTCTCCTCAGTATCTGTGAAAAGGTAATGGCTCACAGGATATTTTTCAAACTTAGAAAAACTCTTTAGTGTGAAGAAATAAAGCAAGAAGAGGGCATGTGGGGGGGAGGGAAAAGGAAGGAAAAGCCACTTAAGAACAACTTTAGATGGAGGCAAGAGCTTCAGCCAAGGTGGGGTGACCAAGGCTTTCCCAGCAGGTCTCCTTAGAGAGGTGTGACCACCTCATTAAGGTGGCACTAAATCAGCCTTGAAGACGATCCTGTTATCCACCTCTTACAAATTATCCTGAGACACCTCTGGTGCTGACCATGATTATTATATTGATAAGGAAGCTGGAGTGGAGGAAATGAATCAATGGAACTGCACGGATTTCCTGAGTATCAATCTATCAAATTACTGCAACTGTCTTGCACTATCATTCATAGGGTCATTAGCTATCCGTCTTGCTCCCAGATGTTAGTATATCATTGAACCCTGGGTATGTTATCTGCCCCTCAGGTTTATATTTTCTCGTTCTGCCTGTAGAAGCTTTGTCTGTTTCCTTTGCCAATGTGGCGAGCTTCCAGTTTTTCTTCTCCATCTTCTTTTCTCCTCTTCCCTCCTTCCCTGCTTTCCTCCCCTCTTCCCTCTTCTCCCGCTGCCACTTTATCTCTTTGACGGGCCCATTTTGGCTCTAGTCCTGGAGTCTTACCAGTTCTAGTCCCATGACTTGTCTAAGAGATGGAGAGGTAGTGAAAGGAAGAGAGGGAGGCTCTGTCAGTCCCCTCAAACCTCCTAAAGTCTGAGCATCACCTTTGGAGATGTAGATTCTTGGCTCTGCCTTAGAAACGCAGCCACCACCTTATACCAAAGACAGAACATGGGTCTCAGAGTAGCTGGGTCCCTTCTAAAGAAGACAGACGTGTTAAATGCAGCACTCCTGAACACACCACAGAATTTAGGCCCAACCTTCCTTATGGGAAGCTACAAAAATCTGCACAAGTACATCAGTCCACACCAGCACTGCTGAAAAGTGCCGGAGGAAGAGACCACCTGCAGAACAGTGAGCATTCTTTGCAATAAGAAGGAACAGGAGGTGGAGAGAGAGAGAATGAAAACAGAAAAAGAATCTTTCAGGGGCACAAGGAACAAAAGCCTATTTGAGAGAATTACTAAGTGACATTAGCATAGCAAAACGAAGGGCACATTTATCAAGTAGGCATTTAATAAGTGTTCGTTTCATTTCTCTCCCCCCTTAGCAGGCTTCAGATGAAGTGAGAAAAATGGAGCCCTCATGCCATTCATCCCACCCTTTCTCTCTGCCTTCCCCCAGAAAAGCAACTGTAAGCCAAATGGAGACACAAGAGAGAAGCAGAGAGGTCTGTTGTATAGTTAACAATGGCTTGTGACTGGCAGCCACTCCTCACTGGGCCTGGTGGGGACATGCCAGAGGGAGCTCAGAGGAGTAAGGAAGCCAGAGGCAGCCGGTAGAGGCCTTGGTTTTCTCTAACTGCTGGCTCAATGGGGAATTGTCCTGGGAAAGGGCAGGCTTAAAAAATGTCCCTCCACTCCTCCAGAATTGTGGTTTACTGGTTTAGAATTGGTCCTGATTCTTTGGGACACAGTGGAGGCTAAGCCTTTTTAAATGAAGAGCCATCAGAAAGGCCTTCCCTCAGAAGGAAGAGACTGAAAGCAATTTCTGAGGGAGTAGCCTGGATTAGCAGAGAAAACAGTAAGCTAAAAGCCATCGCTGACAGAAAGTCCTAAATCTGAGCCCAGGAGAGGAGAGTGTTGATTTGTAAAAGCTCTAAGCCTTTTTATGAGAATGTTATGTGGCCACTAAATAATAAAGTTAGCTGAAAAACAGCAGTTAAGAGCATGGACTACAGTCAGGAAGATCTGGGTTCAGTCTTGGCTTGTCTACTCATTAACTGTAATCTTGGTCAAGTTCCTTGGCCTTCCCTGAAGCCCATTTTCCTCATCTCAAATAATGGAAATGAAAAGAAGACCTGCCATCATGACAATATCCAGCAGGTGCTCACAATAGAGCCCTACTGGTTGTCTACAACAGGTATCTGTTCTTATTGATTGTTGCCCAAGCCATGTTCTTGTTGTTAGCTGCCATTGAGTCAGCTCCCCGCACATGATGACCCCATGCACAACAGAACAAAACACTGCCAGGACCTATGCTATCCCCATTACAGGTTGCCGATCAGACCACTCTGATCCATAGGCTGATTTCACTGGCTGATTTTCAAAAGTAAATTGCCAAGCCTTTCTTCCTAGTCTGTCTTAGTCTGGAAGCTCCGCTGAAACTTGTTCAGCATTATAGAAACACAAAAGCTTCCACTGACAGATGGGTGGTGGCTATGCATGAGGTGCATCGGCCAAGAATTAAACCTAGGTCTCCCACATGGAAGGCTAGAATTCTACCACTGGACCATCACTGCCCCAATTGCCCAGGCCATGCCAGTGTTAAATATCTTGACTGTCACTCCTCCCTAGTTTATTGGGTTGTTGTGAGGAATAAATGAGATAATATGAGGAGAGTGCTTAGCTCAGTGCCTGGTAAGTACCCAATAAATATTAACTACTGGTATTGTAGTGGGGAGACTCTTCAAAGACCACAAAAGACCATGAATTTATAAAATATCAGAAAAGAAGGACCTTAACATTCATTTTAGTCCAATCTCTAATCTGATGCTTGAAAACACCTCTTCAGATTCTCACTGAGTAGTCTTTGTCTTGAACATGAACACCTCTAGTGACCAGGAACTCACTACCTGTCATGACAGTCCATTCTGTGGTTGTGTAGCTCTCACTGTTCAAAAAGTTATCCCTTATATAGAGTCAAAACCTGATTTCCTCACTGAGTGCAAACTACTTCCCTGGGACCTTCTGCCATATGAGAAAAGTCCAATCTCTTTGACAGCCCTAGCCCTTCAAATACTTGCATTTATTGAACAACCATATTATTGCACATATCAGAGTTTTAGCCAATGCATTTTCTTCTGTGCAGAATGAACTTTGGCCTTCTCTAACTAGAGAATCTATTAAAAGTCAGTTTAGTATCATCTCCTGACAGAGTAGATTATGCTGTGGGAAAAAGAAATCCCAAAATCTGTGCTTCAAAACCCAAGGGTTATTTCTCTCTCATACTGCATATCCATTGTGGATCTGCAGGGGGCCTCTGTTCATTGTAGTCACTCAGAAACCCAGGTTGATAGGGCAGCCACCATCTTGAACATTGCCAGTCACCATGGAAGAGAGAAAGTTCTGGAGGTCTCCCATCAGCCAGTAAGTACATGAGCCCCGAAGTGACACACACCACTTCCTCTCACAAGTCATTGGCCAGAGCTAGTGACACAGTCTCACACGGCCAACAGGGAGCCAGAAAATGTACTCCTACCATGTCCCTGGAAAGCCAGGCCAGAAATACTTGGCAAATAGCGCTGATGATTACCCCATCCCTTTTGTGTAGCTTTCCGTGCTGAGCTGTGAGGATCACCATCAGTCCTCTTAAAGTCGAAGTTCTTACAGTGGTTTACAAAGCCATATGTAATCTGGCCCCCACTGCTTCTCTGACCTTCTAACATCTGCTCCCTCACTCACTTGTGCCCAGCCACTCTGCCACTCAACCTCACCAGGCCTCCACCTGCCTGGCAGCCTTTACCCTTGTAGTTCCCTGTGTCTGGGACTTGCTTCCTCAGCCGTCTGCTTGGCTCCTTACCTCAGCTGTAACCTTATCAGAGAATCCTCCTTGACCATGGGCTGTAAAATATCACATGACCCTCTATCCTGCTAACTCCCTTTCCTCCCTATTATCTTCTTGCATTTTTTTCCACAGCAGTTATCACTGTCTGATGCACACACATAAATGTATGTTAGAGTATCATATATTAAATATCATATATGTGTTAGATATTATATTTGATATACATAATGATTTTTGGTTGTTTATATTGTCATACATACACACTTGAATGTAAACTCTATGAATAAAGGGACTGGCATATAGTAGGTACTCGATAAATATCTTTCAAATGAATGAATGATAAAGTGATGACTGTACTCTTTGAGTCTTCACTTTTCTGAACCAAAATGCTAAATTTTTCCCTCTTACATGATAAGATTTTGAGTCCTTTCAACATCCTAGCCACCCAGAAGTGATCAATGAACAGTGCAGAGCAGAACTCCTTGGCTAACCTTTATTCTATATTTTAATTAATAAAGGCTAGGACTAAATAAGATTTTGGAAGTTACAAAAATCACACTGTTGACTGACTCATATTAAGTTTAGTAACCGACTAAAATCTTACGAGTGTTTTCACACATAAAACTGCACCTTTCCCTCTCTATATAATTTTGTAGTTGTTGCTTTGGAACTAAGTGTAGGATCTAACATTTTTTCCTTTTCATTTTTCTTTCTTTTCATTTGTTGTTGTTGTTAAATGCTGTCAAGTCAGTTCCTACTCATAGCAACCCTATGTACAACAGAACAAAACACTGCCTGGTCCTGGGCTGTACTCACAATCATTGCTATGTTTGAGCCCACTGTTGCAGCCACTGTGTCAATCCATCTTGTTGAGGGTCTTCCTCTTTTTCACTGACCCTCTACTTTACCAGCCATGATGTCCCTCTCCAAGGACTGACCCCTCCTGATAGCATGCCCAATATAGGTGAGATGAAGTCTTGCCATCCTTCCTTCTAAGGAGTATCCTGGCTCTCCTTCTTCCAAGACAGATTTGTTTGTTCTTCTGGCAGTCCATGGTATATTTGATATTCTGCGCCAACATCATAATTAAAAAGCATCAACTCCTCTTCAGTCTTCCTTACTCATTCTCCAGCTTTCACATGCATATGAGGTGATTGAAAATACCATGGCTTGGGTCAAGTGCACCTTAGTCTTCAAAGTGACATTTTGCTTTCAAACACTTTAAAGAGAAGTCTTTTGCATTGGCCAGGAATTAAACTTGGGTCTCCTGCATGGAAGGTGAGAATTCTACCACTGAACCACCGCTGTGCTCAGCTTGAAAATCCTTGGCTGTCTATTTTTAGCTTTAGTAGGGTTGTGCAGAGCCCTGGGGCCAAGGCCCAGGTCTCAGAAGTTCTCTTCTTCCTTGGTTTCTCTTGCAGATTCCCACAACTCCATGCTGTGTGCTGCAGGCTGGTCTTGAACCCAAGGCTCTGGCTAAGAGCATGGGGGCAGACAGGGAAACCATGGTCCTGAAGAACATGCTCATTGGTGTCAACCTGATCCTTCTGGGCTCCATCCTCAAGCCGTCAGAGTGTCAGCTGGAAGTCACCACGGAAAGGGTCCAGAGACAGGCAGTGGAGAAGGAAGGCAACATGGCCAACTACAACACGTCCAGCAAAGAGCAGCCCATGGTCTTCAACCATGTGTACAACATTAACGTGCCCCTGGACAGCCTCTGCTCGTCAGGGCTGGAGGCCTCTGCTGAGCAGGAGGTGAATGCCGAAGACGAGTCTCTGGCTGAGTACACGGGCCAGACCTCAGACCGCGAGAGCCAGGTCACCTTCACCCACAGGATCAACCTCCCCAGGAAGGCCTGCCCTTGTGCCAGCTCAGCGCAGGTGTTGCAGGAGCTGCTGAGCCGGATTGAGATGCTGGAGAGAGAGGTGTCAGTGCTGCGGGACCAGTGCAACGCCAACTGCTGCCAAGAAAGTGCTGCCACAGGTAGAGTCTCGGGGACATGAAGCGTGGTCTCAGGAGGGGAAAGAGAGGGCCGCCGAGCAGGGAGGGAGAGTGAATGAGAGCAAGCAACGCACAAAGAAATCTGGCATCTCTTCTCACGGTCCACGGAAAAAAGCTCCCCAGTCTGTAGCTTTGTGTTCATACGTCTCTAAGATTTAAATGCAGTCCTTCCCAAGGGATTCAAGCCAGGGATTCTCCACACTGCTTAGCCAGTTTGAAATACATTGATTTGATTTTGGGGGGATGAGTCAGGTGATGGTACTTCAGTTCAGCAGAGCAACTTCTGTGGTGAGCAGGGAATTTGATGTGTCTTCATTCATCTTTGGTGTTCACAGGCTGCTGAACTGATATCTATCCATGTTAACCTGAGGGACTAGAGAATGCAGGCGCTCTGTTCACTCAATCGCAGCCTCTCTCCCATCTGTGTAAATGACAGTCATTAAGGTCTCAGAGGACCTGGCCTATCTTCTCCAGCAAGATGGAAGTTTTATCCCCTAGCCCCTCCACACACATGTGCATGCACACACGCGCACACATGCACACACACGCACGCATGCACACACACGCACACACGCACACATACCACACATGCACATACATGCACACACATGCACACCACACATGCACATACATGTACACCCCCCCACACGCACATACATGTGCGCACATGCACACACACCACACGTGCACACACATGCACACACCACACGTGCACGTACATATACACACATGCACACACGCACACATGCACACACACCACACGTGCACACACATGCACACACCACACGTGCACGTACATATACACACATGCACACACGCACACATGCACACACCACACATGCACACACATGCACACATGCACACACTCGCAGAGCTTATCCAACCCCTATCCTCTGAAGAGCCTGAATATTCAGAGGATTTTGCTGTAGCCTCACTCACCCCTTAACTAGTAACATTTGTGAACGATTATCTTTACTTCTCTGAAAGAAGTGATTAAGTCTTCAGAGTCAGACTTCCTGAGTTCAAAGCCTGACTTTCCTACTTACCAACTTTGTGGCCTAAGCAAGGCACCTTCCTTTCCCCATGTACAAAATGGTGGTAGAATAGAACTTTTAAATATAAAACCCTCTATTCAGAAGAGAGTTTAGCTTCTAGTTAGCACCATATATGCGATAGCTCATCAGTTGGCCCACCACTAAGTAGAAATTGAGTCTATCCCCTTTTGTGTCCTTAGCTTTTCTCGGCAAAAGTATATCTTAAACTCATTCAATTTCATTCTTCAGTGAGAAGAGGACTTTTTCTTACTACCTTGGGTTCAAGCTTTCATGCCTATAGGGCCCAATATCTCAAGGCTTTCACAGGATGCATGTAGGCATATCAGGGATGGAATTTTAACAGAACTTGGGTGATTGGCATGTCCAGAGAGATATCAGACATGTTCATTCTGAGACGCCAAAATGATGGGCAGTCTTTGAGTAGTGAAATATTTCATGGGTTTTTCTCACCTCCTTTTTCTCCCCATAAGCAAATCCATAAATAAACAATCTGAAGAATAGAAGAATGAGTCCAGTTGTTCAATCTCCTGTTCTCCAGTGAGAACTGTCAGGTCAGTTCACCTTTTCAATGGAGCTGGAAAAGAAAGGAAGTCATAGGTTTCCATGGACAAGGACCCTTTGCTGCTCATGAAGCCAAGTGGCTTCAGTAAATGGGTTTTTTCCCAGCCTCCCACCGAGCTCCCTGGCAAACATGGCAAAAATCTACAGGGAAAAAGCTGTGTTAAGCAATGTCAGTGTGGTATTATTTCAGGCTATGGGAGGCTGTGTCAAGTGGCGGAATTTAACAAAGATATAACTCACTTGACTTCATAGCTCAGGGCCAAGTGCAGAGAAGGATGCTGAGCAGGTACTCAGTTTGTGTTTGTTTAATAAGTTTGTATGAATCATGCTAGACAGATAAATTAGCCACTATAGTTATATTGTGGTAAGGGCTAGGACAGAGATATGCATAGAATTCTAAAGGGATCCCAGCCAACAGTAACCAAATGAGACTGAGGTTCCAGGAAGCCTTTGAAGTGACCCTGGCGCTGAGTTTGATGAAAGAGCAGCGTTAGTTAGGTGGCAGGAAGGAGAGGGAGTCGGGTGGGTCTGTAACACAGGACCTTCTTCTTCGGAGCAGACTCTGTCAGCGCTCAACCCACATCCCCCTGATCCCTTCTACTCCCACAGCCAACACCTGCGTGTCTTTGTCAGAGGGCTGTTCTTGGGCTACCGGAACCTTCTGGTCCTGCCAGAAGAGAGAATAGAAGGGTGTGGGAATTTACCTTCCCCCAGGGACAGACCTTAATCCATGAGGAAATGTGGCCTGCACTATTTCCAGAGACCCAAGACAGAACCCAAGTTACTGTCCACGGAACTTTCCCTAATAATGCACCCTGGCTTGGGTCCCTTCCCTTCCCACTCTTCTCCACGTCCTTCCCTACCAGTTCTCCCTCTTCCCCCGGAAATGCTTTCCAATAAGTCACTTTCACACAAATCCTCATCTAACGTTTACTTCTAGGGAACTCAGCCTAAGACACCTTGAAGGTGAGCTCCTGAGCCAGGTCTCATTCATCTTTGCTCCCACTATGCCAGGCACAGGCAACCCATATGAGGTGAAAATACTTATTAAATTGAATATGTACCAAACTTAACTCTCAGCAAAACAAATCTGATCAGAGAGTGAGGAGAGGTCTCTGCCCATCCTTCCGCATGCACCATTGCACAGGAGCTGTCCCTGCTGCCCTTTGACCTTCTCCTTGACTATTCCAGGACAACTGGACTATATTCCTCACTGCAGTGGCCACGGTAACTTTAGCTTCGAGTCCTGTGGCTGCATCTGCAACGAAGGCTGGTTTGGCAAGAACTGCTCGGAGCCCTACTGCCCCCTGGGCTGCTCCAGCCGGGGTGTGTGTGTGGATGGCCAGTGCATCTGTGACAGTGAATACAGCGGGGATGATTGCTCTGAGCTCCGCTGCCCAATGGACTGCAGCTCCCGGGGGCTCTGTGTGGACGGGGAGTGTGTCTGTGAAGAGGCCTACACAGGCGAGGACTGCAGCGAGCTGAGATGCCCCGGGGACTGCTCGGGGAAGGGGAGATGTGCCAACGGTACCTGCTTATGCCAGGAGGGCTACGTTGGCGAGGACTGCAGCCAGAGGCGGTGTCTGAATGCCTGCAGTGGGCGAGGACACTGCCAGGAGGGGCTCTGCTTCTGTGAAGAGGGCTACCAAGGCCCTGACTGCTCTGCAGGTAGGAAGGGGAACTCTGGGGCGTTTGGCAAAGGAGGCTCAGCAGGCCAGTTGGAGGTGGGAAGAGAGGTGGAAGGGAAGGTCAATTTTAGGGAAAATGGTTCCCAATGGGGTTGTACTCATTTGCTTTCCACGAGAGCTGATTTCTTGAGCCAATCACTATATCGACAAGGCAAATTAAAGGGGAGAAAAAGACAAGTATCAGAAAAGGTCAAGTTAATGAAGCCCTGGAATAAAGGCAATGGTAATAATGATGATAACTTTCCACTGTGCTTGGGTGGCAGGGGAGGGTGGAGAGTCAGGCCATGGGAGGCCTTCCTGTAACTCAGAGGGACTTTGAGAGCTCCACCTGCCCAAAATCATCTCCCTCACCTGTTGCCATGTTCCAGGGACACCTCCTTTTATAATGCTACTGTGTGAGATGGTGGGTAGTCTATAAAGCACTCTGGTTATCCAGGAGCTTACAGACTGCAAGGTGTTATTTAATTCATGCAATGACCTAGAGTGTCCATATGGAGAAAAGCATTCGTAGGCAAGGAGTTAAATATAAACAGGGATAAAGTATTAAAAGCATCAAGCAGCAACTCACATTTTAACAATTAGTTCAGAATATTAAAAGGACATGACTCACTTTGTTCCAGCTAATTATATAGCACACTGGAACCAACCTCATAGATAGTCGACACTGTGGTAAACTGATAGAAAGTTGATATCCTAAAATGAAGATCCAAATCCAGCAGTGGGAAAATACCAATATATCACTGATGATTCTCTTCCCTAAAAAATCATATTATTTTTATCATTTCATTGTTGCTCATTATCTTCTGACTAAATCAATGACAATCACTGATATATCTTGTTTGTGTTTTTAACAAGACAGATTAAGAAATTGATCCTTTCCATTTAGGTTTCAATCTGTAACAATAGGCCCAGAATGTCTATTGGGAAGATTTAAAATAAAAATTTTTAAAAATGACAACAAAAAAAAAAAAAAAAAAAAAAACCAAGGAATCCGGGGTGGAAAGGGGGAGCATGCTGTCACATTGTGGGGATTGAAACCAACATCACAAAACAGTATGTGTATAAATTTTTGAATGAGAAATTAACTTGAGCTGTAAACCTTCACCTAAATCACAATTTAAAGAAAAGAAAGAAAGAAAACATGGATAGACCTTCTGGGTGGTCAGTTCTAGGCATTTTCTAATCAGCCTTCTGACATAAGTTGAAGAGAGAAGTCCTAGGAAGCCAACTTTACCAGCGTTTTGTTCTTCGGCATCAATGATTTCCACTTAGATGGCAGGCCATTCAAAGACAAGATTCGTGCACACGTGACTTCGACTTCAATTCTCCCAAAAGATCAATGGCAATAATGAAGAGAATAACAACAATAATGCATTGCTTAGGGGAAAAAAAATGTATATTTATGTTCCTTAAGGGGTTTTTTTGTTTTTTTTTGGCCGTATTCAGTTATCTCACTTAACCTCCTAGTTTTGTTTACAGAATTGAAGTATCTTCCTAAACATATAAATAGTCATTATACCCATTGTTCCAAAGGGAAATTCAAGCAGACGTTAAGCCTCATTATTTCTGAATCCAAAGTCAGTAGGCAGTTGCTGGAGCAGCAAGGCTGAAGAATGCTCCTAGTTCCCACCCAGAGGATGAAATAGTCCCGAGAGACTCCATGAGGCCTCATCTGAAGGATGCTAGGGATCAGTTTGGGCCATCTCTGTGTTATGGGTATTCTATAGTACGCAAGCTTCTTAATAAAGTTGACCATTGTTGGGCTGGACATACCTGTCATGTTCTTGACCCATTTTTCTCCAGAGGTGGGTCCATTTGCAGACAGAATCTTGATCTGATCTAGGGTCCAAACTGAACTGGAGATAAACCCTCATGATGACCTCAGGGATGACTCTGGATCAAGTCCGAACTAGGAGCACACGTTACCTCCAAAAGGAAACACACCTCTGTGCTGTTTGAGGAAGACTTCTGTAGGCCCAGCTAAATTACTTTACAGGCTCCCAAAGTGTGTGAGAAAGGGCAGTTGCATAATCTCCATCTGTTTCTATAGCAACCCTGGAACCACCTTTCATTGCAGGAGGTGCTGCTCTTAATGCCTGCCTTTTAAAACAAGTGCCACAGGTCTCTACCAGAGAAGTATCTAGGTCATTATCTAAAGTGCTGCTTTGCTTGCTCTTTGTGAGAAGGCTGTAGGAGAGAGTGCTATTATCTACTGTTAGACATTTCGGGCCAGGTGTACACACTACCGCACTACTGCTCCCCTTGCCCCCAGGAGTGAGGAGAGGAGAGGAGAGAGAAGGGGGTAGAAAGGTAAAAACACGGGGAACCACAAAATATACTTCTTCAGTTGGTCATTCTTTTCTCTTTGGCAAGGGCATGGAAAATAGCTGCCCACTATATGGATTTCATTCTGAGGCCCCCTAGGCCTCTAGAGTTTGAATGCAATTGAATAGTTCGGCAAGGCCACTAAATTTGACTCCTAGCCTTGATCTTTGTTCACAGTGGGCTATGGAACCCAGTGTCAACCGTTCTCCCTCTGTTTTCTGTCCATGTAAATATAATAGAACAAAGAAATCAGCCATATGAGTACTTACAATAGGCCTTAGAAATAAGCTACTCTGGGCACCTCATTTTACGAATTAAGAAAAGCAGCAGTCCAGAGAGACAGAGACTTTTCCCCCCAGACAGCTAATTGATGGTGGGGCAAGAATGAGAACCCTGATCTCCTACCAACTTCCAGAACACTTTAATCTTCTCTGGGATGCTAAGTAGAAGAGAATTGAAAAATAAAAATGTTAAAAGCAACACACATACACAAGAACAGTCCTTTGATATGAAAGCTGAGCCCTGTCAAATGATAAAAAATTAGGTGCTAAAGATGGGATAGAGAAGCACATTAAAACATTTGTCCGCATCTGCCCCATTGAAGGCGGTTAGTGTGGGAGCTAGCCAGTGAGTTGGCCAAAACTCCTGGTGAGTCAGCAGGATAAAAGAACCATCAGAGCAGGGTCTTGGAACAATCCAGAAAGTTGTTCCCTGGACTTCAGTCAGACCTGTGGAGATTCATCACTGTCAGCCTTCTGACTCTGCCAGGACTACAGCCAACCCAACCTTTGGCACCTGAAATCACTTGCTCTTTGGAGCAAAACACATCATAGAACTAATTCCAACTGCTTTCACCACACAAGGGCAAAATTTGTACAAGATCTAAAGAGTCAATGACGTGGCATCTTTGCAGATGAGCAAGTCTGATTCCTCAAACCACAGTTCATTTCTTTTTACCATCTGCTCTTTCCCAATTTTCAGAATTGGAACCCCAAAGAAATTAAGACTAAGAATACTTTTGTACCCACCATAAATGCATTGAATCAAAGCATCTGATTCTTTTATAATTTGATATGTAGTTCAATATTATTTAGTACTATAAGGACTACTGTCACTCAGTGTATGTTGTTGGTTGCTGTTGAGTTGGCCCCCAACTCATGGTGACCCCATGGACAAAGAACAAAATGCTGCCAAATCGAACCCAGTCTCCTCCATGGGAAGCAAGAATTCTACTACTGAGCCACTAATTATCCTTGCACCCAACCTACACAGCTACCGATAAATTACAGGGCAAATGGTGATGGTCAATTCCATGGAGACATGGCTCACAAGAGCACTTCCACCATGAACGACCCCAGTAGCTGCTTTCTCAATCAGAGGCAAAGACAGTTTAGCACTAAGCTCAGTTCTCAAGCCAAGTTGCCAAGATAAAAAAAAAAATTTCTACACCTCTTTTTTACTTCAAAATCCCAGAATGCTCTGCTCAGATCACCCTTCACTGCCATTAATAGCTTGATTTTCTGGAAGAAGGAACCAAAGAGAAATACAGTGAGACTTGCTCCGGATGCCCTAAGAGTTGTTGAGTGACTTGAAATTTGGAATGGCCATTTCTATCACGATAACAGCAGAAGTCCTACACAGGAAACTTGGAGTCAGTGTGTGTAATCATAATAGGCAGGCACTAGAGAACCTTTTTTTAAAGAAGTTTCTTTCCTCTAGGAAAAGCACCAGTCTGGAGATCACATCCTATAGGATGGTCTGAATTATTCCCTACTGTAGTTTAGTTTAGGGAGCTGTTTATAAATTAAATTAAATACCTGGAATGATCTATAACCTGCTCTGCAAATCATAGGGGAAAGAACCATTAAACTTAGAAGATCCGGGTTTGAGAGTCAGTTCTGCCATGACCAACTCCCTGATATTTAACAAGTCCCTTTATCTGGGACTCAGTTTCCTCATTTGTAAAATTGGGATGATTATATCTACTTGATCTATCTCATACGGCTACTTAAAGATTTTTTTAAAAATTCTAGTTAGATGGTATGTATGAACACATCTTTTATAGACTATGGAACGCTATATAAATGTCAAGTGGTATTGTATACTGGCTAAGAGGTTCTAAAGTCATTCTACCTGAGTTCAAGACCTAGCTTCTGTGTTTGCTGGCTGTATGACTCAGTTTTCTCATCTATAAAATAAAGGTAATGGTAATACTTATTCCATGGTGTTGGTGCAAGAATGAAATGAGATAATCCACATAAGAGTGTTTAGCATTGTGCCCGGCATATAATAAATGTTCAAAATTATTACACAAAATACCAGCAGGTTCTATATATATATGTTAGCTCTTCTTCCCTTGGTCAAGGAATTTTGTGCACATTATACAGGCTGCTCCAAAGGTTCTTAGTACAGTTCTAAGCTTTCATAATATGAGAATTATAAATGATACCTAACCAAAACCAAACCTGTTGCTGTCGAATCAATTCTGACTCATAGTGACCCTATAGGACAGAATAGAACTGCTCCATAGGGTTTCCAAGGCTGTAATCTTCATGGAAGCAGACTGCCACATCTTTCTCCCTCGGAGCGACTGGTGGATTCAAACCACTGACCTTTCAGTTAGCAGCCGAGTGCTTAACCACCGCACCACAAGGGTTCCTTATAAATGATATAAACTTCTAAAATTCCAAAGTTTAATTATCTACATTTTATTTATACTTATTTAGTTTTGTAAATTTTAAAAATAAATGTTCAATGTTTTGTTTCAGTCCGCATGTGCCATCTTCAGTCAGAGGAAGCTCTGCTTCCTAGACTAACCTAAAATGATTGGTTTGGGGCAAAAGCAACCAAAGAAAATTCTAGCACACGAATGTATGTTCCTAATTTCCGTTCCATGATCTGAGATTCATTGCAGGGCTCCCCGTTTCTGCCTTTACTGAGGATTTGAGGGTACATGTGTGTGCATGAGAGAAGCAACAGACTCTCTCTACTCACATGGTCCTATGAAAAGCACCTGGCCTACCTAGCCCTGCTCATCTGTGATGGTGAAGGAGTGAGATTACCCAGCACAAAAACCAACAACAGCTTTTAAACTAATCAAAGCCTCCACTCCACATAAAATTATAAGTTAATTGTGACCATCCAGATATTTACCGAATCTTTGATTTAGTCTGTGGGTGGGTCCTAATTGCTCTTAAAGGTTCAGTTATTTAAGCCCCACACTACTGGTGAAGGTAAGGAAACCATACATAAAAGGTTATTTCAATGAGGCTTAATCTTTGGAAATTCTTTCAGCAGAATTTGAGAAGTAGGACAAGAGAGAAAAGCAAAGCCCTTGAGAATGCTTCTTTATCGTCACCCCCAAGATCAAGGCTGATAAACACTAGCTGAGCACAAGTTACATTTCTTTCAAAACTTAAACAGTCTCCTACAATAAGAGGCTATTTAATGTCTTCATCAGGTCGTAGTATCCAGGACTTATTGTTTTGACTTCTTATATTTTGCAAGACAACTTAAAAAAACAAAAAAAAAGTTGCAACCCTATAGGACAGAGCAGAACTGTCCCATATGGTTTCCAAGGCTGTAAATCTTTATGGAAGCGGACTGTTACGTCTTTCTCCTGCAGAGAAGCTGGTGGGTTGGAACCACTGACCTTTGCGATAGTAGCTGAGCACTTTAACCACTACGCCACCAGGGCTCCAACAAGATAACTAAGAATGACTCTTTATTTCCACTTGCCAAATCAGATACTGCTTCCCAGGGTGATCTGGTGACAGAAACTTATTTAACTACCAAAAATCATGGCCAGTGGTGTGCTGTTAAACACAACTTGTTCTGCGAGGGATAAAAAGGCTTTGATTTGTAGTATTTGCCAATTTCTATTATAGGGTGGCTATGAGTGGGAATTGCCTCGATGGCAATGGGTTTGGATTTGTTGTGTAAATACTTCCACCCCGACCAATTTCATACTATCAACATGATATCATTAACATGGAGCTGGGGAGAGATGTGTAGGAGCACACAATTATATAGTCTTTCCACCACACATGTAACAATACAAGTAAATTACCTTCTGTAAACCCATTGCCATTGGCTATGAGTCGATTCCAACTCAAAGACACCCTATAGGTCAAAATAGAACTGCCCTCTAGTGTTTCCAGGGAGTGGCTGGTCAATTCGAACTGCTGACCTTTTGGTTAGCAGGCTTTCTTAATCACTGCACCACCAGGGCCCCAAATTACCTTCACCGCATAGATAATATTAAAATGTAGTCAACTAATTTGGAAATGATGAGTTCTGAATATTTATTTTCTTTGTTTTTAATATAATTTACTTAATTATAAGTTTATATAATTTAATCTTTAATAATGGCTGTTTAACAACGATCTTGCAAAATCCCTGAAAATTGAACATTCAGCTTTCACGAGCCCGTAGGAGCTGGCTCCAGCACACCGCTAGCTTATCGCCCCATGGAGATGGGGGAAAGACAACAACCTGCCCACAAAGAGACTTAACTAATCGCTCAAGGCCATCGAGCCCAGCGGAAACATAGACATGGCATGTGGGGTGAGATGTGCAGAAGCAAAATTGAGTCCAGGATGGAAAAAGCAGTCCTCTGAGCTCATGCTATCTGTGTATTGCCTCCCGGTAGTTGCCCCTCCAGAGGACTTGCGAGTGGCTGGTATCAGCGACAGGTCCATTGAGCTGGAATGGGACGGGCCGATGGCAGTGACGGAATATGTGATCTCTTACCAGCCGATGACCCGGGGGGGCCTCCAGCTCCAGCAGCGGGTGCCTGGAGATTGGAGTGGTGTCACCATCACAGAGCTGGAGCCAGGTCTCACCTACAACATCAGCGTCTACGCTGTCATTAGCAACATCCTCAGCCTTCCCATCACTGCCAAGGTGGCCACCCGTATGTACCATTCCCCCTTCCTGCTTCATTTTTCTTTTCCCCTACATGAGATCATGGGCATTCATGATAGCAGTGTCTTTTCCTAATTCTTCAGGGATGCCTGCAATATCACCACTTTTGAGAGGAAGGGCTTCAGGCATGACTCACTTCGGAAAGTGTACGTCATTAAAAAGGCACTTCGATTAAAAGAGTTTCCGAATTCAGGCAGCTCCCATAAATTATAGAGCTAAAAGGACAAAACGTGTTTTGATTATTGAGTACTGGCTTGCTATAAGCTAGATTCTGATCGGAAATCAAGTAACGTATGACACTTATCTAGACATTTGATCTAGTTAATTTAAGGATTCAAAACCAGGAGATGTGAAACAGGACATATAATAAGCAAGTGCTAAATGGTATGTTACAGATTATAAGTATATAACAGAGGAGGGAAACATCCTATTTAAAAAGCAGAAATGACAACATCCACTTCTCTTCAGAGAGAAGTAGCATAATTTCTTCATGGTCCTTTGTTTAGCAAGATATCTTGACAGCCCATTTTTTTAAAATAAATTTATTTTATTTTTGTGGTTGCTGTTGTTGAGTTGAGAGTCCTTTTGACTATAAAAGTAGAGGTTCCAGAGCATAGTTTAGAAAGATTCAATGGCAAAAAGAGAAATAGAGAGAGACAGAAAGCAAATTAAACTGTTCTCCTTAAGAAAATGAACAGCTTTTCTTTTTTTGTTTTTAACAAGGAAAAAAAATGCTATAAGTGTGTATTTATATTCTGTATATGTTTATTTAAGCCTAGAAAAATATGAAAAGTTTCATACTAATTATTAACACTGATTACATCAAAGAGTGGAATAAGAAAGAGATAGAAGGCATTTTTTTTTCTTTATACATTTCTGAATTCTTAAATTGTTATAATGAGCCTATATTACTTTGGAATTTCAAACACCAGAAGGAGGATCTGCAAAGAAATTTAGGCCAAAGAAATTTCCAGTGGTGAGGATGCCGCTCTACAACCTCATCACCCCAAACCTACTGCAATATCTGTCATGCACCCAAATATCAGTGTGCCTTATGTGGGAAGTCTTTAGGCGATATCAAGGAAGAAGGGCTGGCAAGAGAGAAGAGAACTTCCAGAGGAGGTAAGCTATGAGTGACACCGAGATTTAGCAGCAAAACGAGACCAGAACAAGAGGCGACCACGGGAACATAAGCCCCTTAGAATTCATAAAATTCCTGGGTCACTAAATAGGAATTATCATCAAATATAGGATAAGGGATTTGAGCCCATTTCATGTAAGTCTCAAATGAGAAGATGAATGGATTACAAATGCCCTGAGAGTTCAGAAAAGGGAGAAGTCAGCCTAGGCAGAGTTGGCTGTTGAAGACTTCACAGAGGCTCAAGAACTTGAATTGAGATTTGTAGGCTGTTCAGGATAGGGACAGGCAGAGAGGCGAGGATTTAAGAAGCCATTTTGCCCCCTTGCTTTCCAGGTGACAAAAATCCTGCTTTAATATTGGACTCTCCCTATAAATGTCTGTTAGTATACCTATAATTATATGTTTATGTTTGACCTTTTTTTTTTTGAAGTCCTCTGGTGCCTTGCCTGAGAACTAGTTTTAAAATATCTGCTAGGATTGTGGGCAGGTCACCATCTGCTGCTTTTCCCACCTTGCTCCGGGTGAGTCATCCCTGCAAGTGCCTGGCCCAACTGCCAACATCTCCTTGATTCACATTCGCCTGCAGTGATTAGGTTTCCATCTCCTGTGGTGTTTAGTATGGCAAGTCAGGGCATCCCCTCAGGCAAGCTCCTAGGTAACAAGGGCAAAATCTTGTAAACTCACCTGACATGCCTTCAAGTGGGTTCAAAATCAGCCCTGCCTTTCAACCAAGAAGTACCAGGAAGCTTGCAAACAGGAGGAATGAGAATATGTCAGTTTTCCAATGGGAATATCCCACAAGAGGCAAAGCTAAAATGGGAACAGGCTCCCTGGGGAACTGAGAAAAGTCATGCTGTCATATCTCAGGGCTGGTGATTGGAACTTCATTAGGACAAGCATACTTCCACCTCACTAAACCTGTGCATGTATATGTGTACGTGTATGTGTATGCGTATGTGTATGTGCGGTTGGGGGAAAAGGGCTGCAGCAGAATGAGAGGAAGATTAAGGGATCAGAAGAAAAAATAGGAAAAGTGAGGCAAAGGCCAGTGAGGGAGAGAAGAGAGAAATAGTGAATGAGAAAGGAGAGCAACAAATGGAGGAAAAAAGGAGAAAGTGAAGTAACAGCAAAAATTCAAGCATCTGCTATTGTCCTCTGTGTGTGCCTTTACTTTGCTTGTGTATAGGAAAGGAAAAATCCAGATCATCCTAGGCTTACTTTTCCAAACCAAACAAAATACTTTTAATGCACATCAGAGAGTTTCGAAAAGCATTCCAGTCTTAACTCTGGAGATGGCTTGCTCCACACCTTTAGCCAACCCTCTGTGCCTCTCTTTTCCTGTGTGTGGAATGGCATCACTGATATTTGCCATGATCTTGCCTCTTGGGAAGCCTCCTAAGATAGAGTTCAAGTTCTCTAAAGGAAGGCATTGTATTAAATACCAAGATTTACTACATCAGTAAGGAAAGGAAAGTGTTATTTTTAAATATTAATGTTAACCCATTATGTAATAGAAAGTATTAAAAATTGTTTATTAAATTGTGTTTGTTAAGTTTGCTCATTTATTCCACCAACACTGAGCACCAAGGCCACAATGGAATGGCCAATTCCTGCACCAGACTCACTGTGTTCAGAATAAGATTGGGGTTGCCCACCATCTGGCACCACAGCCATGGTGTGGAGGGACTTCACCAAGACAAAACTAGGTGATGCTCTTTGCCCCTGCCAGGAATAGCTATGACATTGTCACCCACATTGCTGTGTTCCAGATCTCTCCACGCCTCAAGGGCTACAATTCAAGACTATCACAGAAACCACCGTGGAGGTGCAGTGGGAGCCCTTTTCATTCTCCTTCGATGGGTGGGAGATCAGCTTCATTCCAAAGGTAACACCCACCTGCCGAACTGCTAAATGGCCTTCTGGGAGTATTCATAGCCTCAACTTAGAATTAGGAGCAGGAAGGAAGGTGCTATCTAATGGCTCCCTTTATTCCATTCAGGAAGGAGCCACGGTGGCACAACAGTTAAGTGCTCAGCTGCTGATAGGTTGGTGGTTCAAACTCAACCAGTGGCTGCTCCAGAAAAAGACCTGGTGATCTGCTCCCATAAAAATTACAGCCTGGAAAACACTATTGGGCAGTTCTACTCTGTTACATGGGGTTGCTGTAAGTAGAAAATTGACTCTATGGCACCCAACAACAATTCCATTAAGGATGCAAAATGGCATTTGGGGGGGTGCCTAAGCTATAGAACTTTTTTTTTCAAAAAGGTGTGGTGACGACTGACTAATAAGAGCAACCCCAAGCCTAGCACCCTGGTCTTGAATAGCAGGAGGAGTTAGGAAGCTGCTGCCAGCTCCAGTTCTCTGCTCAGAAAGCTCTAGGGTTTCACTATCTGTGATTTTAGCCAGTCTGAAAACCAGACTCTCCAAAAGTTGAGGCTTATCTTTAGTATATTAGAAAAGCCAAACTGAATTAGCCACATAGCCTACAGGCTCATTCTGTTATAGACAGTTGCCCTAAAAGTCAGCTTGCATGGCTTCAGTCTCTAAAGGTTAGATACGTAACACAAAGCACCTTAGTTTCCATGATTTTTTCCTAATGAATTTATAACCTATGAATTGAGCAAAATTCTCTTTAAACAAATTAAACTGTCAGTCTTTGAGTTAAAAAGTATCCTAAGATTCCTTTCCACTCTTTAAGGAAGTATTTTATTTTATTAATCCTAAAACTAACATTTCCAAGTTGCCAGAGGTACCTGCCCAGTCTAATTTGTTGACCTTACCCATGTTCTCCCTAACTGTACCATTCATGAAGGTATAAAGTTGAGTCATACTCCTTGCCTCTGTCTTCATCCTTCGGTATCAAAGAGCTTTTTTTTCAGTCATTTGTCAGACTGAAGTCATTTTTAATGACAGATGACATATTTTTGGCCAACAGGATTGTGATTTCACCATCCTTTCACTTCAGAATTCTTAGAGCCATGGGCTGTTGGAGCTACAAAAGACCTTCAAGTTCACAGAGTACAACCTCTCATTTTACGTCTAGTTTAGTTTAGTTTACATAAGCTAAGAGCCAGATAACTTAAATGGCATCACACAGCTAAAGGTGAGAGCCCAGCTCTTTACTTCCTAGTCCATGGCTCTGTCCAAGAAACCAGGGGTTGCCCCACTCTCGTATGTGTATGTAGTCATGTCATGACAAGCTAAATACATGTAAACAGACATTCTATAAAAATGTTTTATAGTGTGTTTTGTTGTTGTTAGTTGCCGTTGAGTCGATTCTGACTCACGGAGACCCAATGTATGCAGAGTAGAACAGCTCCATAGAGTTTTCAAACCTGTGACCTTTTGGAAGCAGATTGCCAGGTATGTCTTCCAAGGAGCCTCTGGGTGGGCTCAAACTGCCGACTTTTTGGTTGGTGGTTGAGTGCTTAACTGTTTGTACCACCCAGTGTCTCCCATACTTATCTTAGTTGAAATGGCCAATAAAGTATGACAGGCAACTAGGTTTATAACAGGACAGAAAGAACCATGTAACCTACTGCTCAGTCAGAAAAAAAATGATGCCAGGTTTGCCTGTTTTACATCTAGTATGTAAAACTGAATAAGAGATGGGACGGCCAGGGTAGGCCAAGGTCAAACACATAGCCACATGGAGTAAAAGTTCTTGATCTGTAGGTTGAGTCACTGGGGAACATGGATCAGACTGATTCATAATAGTATGACTATAAATTACATACCGGGCACTTTGGATGACATAAACAGAGACCAGAGAACAGGGGAGAAGGGTATACCAGCAAAAGCCCCCTCATGTCTCTTCCATTTCCGGGGCTACCCATAGAAAATATTAACCTGGACCCAACATCATCAAGATGATCTTTCTCCTTTTCTTTCCTGCTACCAGTGCTTTTCCTTTCTCTCTCCTTTGTGTTGTTATTCTTTGGTCCCTGCTCCCTTCTTCTTCTTCTTGTACTTCATAGTCAATGTGTCACTGAGCTGTAATTTATCTGGGTTAAGGGGAAACAAAATATTGACAGATTTGCACCCAAGGTAAGATCACGAGAAACCCCAGATAGCAAAATAACAGCTCCAACTCATAAAAAACTGGGAATGTCTTAGTTTAAAGCATGTTGCATGTGTATATAAAGATGTTTACACACATACAAACACAACTCTACTCTTCTAAATCGCCAAGGGCATACTCATCAAGAAAAATGCCAAAAAAAAGTCTGATGGATGTTAACCATAACCATCAAACATTTAATCTTTGGCAAGAAACAATCTGCATCACCTCATGACTAATTTTTATTGGCAAACTCAACAAAGTCAGGAAAGGCCAAAGAAATGTTCTTGAAAATTTGTTCTCTATTTGCCAAATCCTCATAAATGGTGGAAATCTTATTGCACTTTTTGGGAGTTGTTTTTGGCCCCAGACATTCAGCTGTCAGCATGGAAGAAACAGACACGGCCCCATTTCTAATTCCCAAACAGCAATCAGTGTTCCACACCTTCATCTTTCTCTTATTGGATTTCTCTCCTATTGATTTTCTCTTTTAATTTCCCTGTTTTTCCCTTCCTCCTACCTTCCAGAACAATGAAGGAGGGGTGATTGCTCAGCTCCCCAGTGATGTTACATCCTTCAACCAGACAGGACTGAAGCCTGGGGAGGAATACATTGTCAATGTGGTGGCTCTGAAAGAGCAAGCCCGGAGCCCCCCTACTTCGGCCAGCGTCTCCACTGGTGAGTGTCTCCAGCTCTTCTCCCTGTAGCTACCTACTAGCTCACTCACGAAACAGAACTGCAGAAATCTCCCAAGAAGTAGAGGGACAAAAGAGGTACTAGGATTCCTCCCAGAGCTGGGAGTGATTTTGGTACCCTAGAGATGGAGCTACTTTACCAGATGCTTAGCTGAGCATCTTCCCAACTGCTCATCCTTGCAAGCCCAGAAATCCAGGAGTGCATTCTCCAGTGTAATTCATCTGATCTTACTTATCAAGAGGCCTCATTCGTCAGTCCCTAGTGTCATGAGCTTTGGAACCAGCAAGAGTTGACTCACTGCTCACCTATTGTGATATTTGGGGAAAGCCACCTAAAACCTTCCCAAGACTCAATGAAGAAGAATAATGAGAAACAATAATACCTCCTTCACTGAGTTGATACAAGGATACACATGATTAACACTATATTGATGAGAGTGAGTGCCCAACATTTGGAAACTGCACATATATACCCAGAGAACACACTTAGAAGTAGAAGCAGTAGGAAATGAATCGTTCAAAACCAGGAGGTGTAGCTTTGGCCAATGTTCAAGGTGACAACTTAAGTTGATGACTGTTTCATCCCCACAGTTCATCTCATTCATGATCATTATATCTCCAGGTTTGATTTACCAAATGGATAGTAATTTTTCCTTCTTGTTTCCTTATCTAACAAAGGATGTTCAACTTCAATGCTGGAAATGTGCAATTGGGATGCGTGTGTGTGTGCCCTCACCAAGAATTTTTCGAAAGTTATAAATGGCATCTGTTATCACCCTTGGTCACCATTTTATTGGTGGGAGAGCTGAGACTCGGAGGTTAAGCAATTTTCCACAACAATAACAGAAATTGAGATAGGTGCATATAGGTACAGCTTTATTTTTTATAAACAGAAATTGACACCTAAGGAAGCCCATCTTGTGTCTAGGACAAAAAGCTGACTTGACTGAAAAAGGAAGCCACACCACTGTGTAATGATACTATGTTTATGTATTAGTGGTTCAGACGCTGCCACTTGGATCCAAATGAAACAGCATCAGGTGTTGAGGCTTGTGCTCAGTCTAGAAAATATTGGTTGAAAACTATTGTGGCATCTGTCTGTGTTCCATTAAAGCCTTAGGGTTCATCCAACCAGGGCAGCTCCACTTTTGTCTGTTTTATATTTTGTATAGACATTTAAGATTTTGTTATTTACCAAAAAAAAAAAAGAGTTTTACCAAGAAGCAAAAAAGCTTGAAAGCCACTCTTCTAATCCGAAAATGTTGTAGAAGAAATCTTAGTAGCCATGAAACCTCAGTGTTCTGTAGGAATCTTTCCAGATGTCAATGGCCTAAGTTTTTCCACAGGCTTTGCTCCATGCAAAGTTATGCTTGAACCTGAAGAGTTGACATTTGATAATATATGTAGATTCCCCTCTTTTGATATGTAATAGTTTCTGGGTCTCCAAGTCATTCCTGTGCTTTGATATTAAGAAAAACAGCTAGAAGGAGAAGACAGTTCATGAAAGGGCAGAGAACATTACAGTTGTATAATGTTTTTCTTCCAAAGTATTAGGAGTACTTAGAGAAGGTAGTCCAACCCTGCCTCAGTCTTATACTCAAACCACATGTTTACAAAATTTGCAGTATTTTTTGGTTTGGAAGTTCCTTGAGATCAAAATTAAAAGTTACAGATCTAGAAATTTGTGGTAAGCTTAGGCAGAAGTTTTTCAATTAAGGGGGAAGAAAAAAAAACTTTTCTAGTTAATATTTTGGCCTTGTGTGCAGTCGTGAAGAAATGGAAAGAAAAACATTTATTCCAGTTTACTTTTTGAGTAGGACCTGTGTTTGTTTAGAAGTTAGGGCTTAAGTTGAAAGAAAGCAAGTTGATGCTTCCTTGTCTGGAACGCAACATAACTACCAAGTGGCCAACCCAAGGGCAGAATCCAGGGGTGGCTACACAAAAGATGGCTGGCTCTCAGCCCTGTCTGCTGTTTTTAGGAAACGATTGTTTAATTATTTCCTTCTGCCAAGGTCTGACCTGCACCAAGTCTTCCCCCTTCTGTCCCTCCCTCGTGAAGCTCTGAGCCCTCATCAGGCATTCAGACTGGCTTCTTTCAGGCAGGCCATTTTGTAAATGCAGATTACAAGACCTCCTGCAGCTAGAGCTTTCTGAGCTATATAATCACAGTCTAATATGGTCAATCCACTATGATTAGGGTTCTTTGAATTTAAAGAGTTGAAGGACAAAAGCCTTATCTGCGCAGTTGAGTTTCAGTGACAACTTTTATTTTTTTCAAGAAGCTCCAGTACACTGAAATGCTTCCACTTCTCTCTCATGGAAGAAGAGGGTCATCTATGCTTTCACTTACTTAGCACTGGTTTACTGAGTGCCTACGGTGTGCCAGGCATTATTCGTATATAGCAGCTAGGAGGCCATTTCCCCCATTTCATAATTCAATTAAACTAAACCAAAAAAGCCCGAGTTATCTAAACTCACCAAACGCAACATGCGAAAAAGACAACATGTGGATGTGTTCTGTTCAATCACATTACTGCCCAAATATAAAAAATGGGACTTCATTTTAACTCCAATACAGATGGCACCGATTTGGTCTGGTGATATTCATTTGGCTGGTGCTAGACCAAAAATCCTCAACTGTTTAGGAGAAAACAGGACTAGGCTAAACCCAGAAAGAGGGGGTGACTAGGGACAGACTCAACTCTGAAAAACTCTAAGGTCAGCTGAGACAGTCCTCAGGGAGACATCCATTCTGGGGACAGAGTAGAAGGTGGTTCAGCAGCGGCATAGCCAGACGAGGGGGCAGAGGGGGGCACTTGCCACGGGTGCAAGTCCAAGGGGGCAGTAGTGGAGTCACTGGGGGGGTGCACCTGGTGACAGTGTCAGAGGGGGTGACACCACTCGGTTCAGATACATCCAAGACCAAACTATGCAGAACTTGAGCTGCTCCAGAAAGTCCATGCCCACTTCAGCCATGTTTTGACGCAGCTCTTTGCTGTTGCAGCTCTCAGTAACTGCTGGGTTGATTAAGCCGCCCTAAGGTGCTGCTCGTGCCACTGCTGTGGCAGCCGGGCGCCCCAGGAGCCCGCCTGTCCACCCGTTCACCGGCCTTGATAGGGGCGGCAGGCGCGCTTGTCTTTTCCTTTCCACAGCAGCTTTCAACGTCTGTTTACCTTGAAATTGGGGGTGGAGGTAGGAGGGTGCACAATTTAGAGATTGCCCCTGAGCACTCTTTACTCTCGCTATACCCCTGTGGTCCAGATGGTGGATTGTTTAAAAAAAAAAAATCATGTCTTAGTCAAGACTTTGTGGTAATAAGGAAGAGCAACTTACTTAAACTAGCTGAAACAAAAGAGAGTTTATTGGAAGGACACAGAGTGTCTCATGGAACATCAAGACCAGACGTCCATCTGGGCCTCATGAAAGATTTGAACCAGAAAATGGAAAGTCAGTAATCGAGTTACCCTCTATATCTTTGTGGAGGCACCACATGTTCAGTCGTTTCTGCTTCTCTCTGCATATCTGCTCCATTCTCTCCTCTCTGTCTCTCTCATTTCCCTCTCTCTCTCTCTATCTTCCTCACTCCCACTTTTTTTCTTTCTCTCCGACCAGATAGATATTTTCTGTTTCTGTATGACTATGGTAGAAAATAGCCACCCCAGCCCTGGCTCCACATGGTCCAAAATCAACCGGAGTCTCTGGTTCTGATTCCAAATTCCTGAAGAATATTAGCATTAATATTAATCAGCTCCAGCCAGAGGAGTGTATCACATAAAAATCCAAATATGGAGGCTAGGCCCACTCTTTTAGTCATTGATGTGTAATTCTCAAAGAAAGGCATGTGGGCCAAGCAGTCATCCTATGAGGAGCCGAGAACACCATTTTCTGTTCTCCTCACTAAGCCCTTTCTTTTTCTATTTCCCTTCTACATTGTCTCACCCTCTCCCCCACCCCATAAAAATGAAATTAGGATCTAATTCAGTATGAGTAGGACCCTAAGTGAATGCTGGAACCATGGATGGCCAGGCACTATAGGAAATCATCCAACTTTTCTAGGGGAATGTCATTCCAATATGGTGGCCCTCTCAGCTGCGCAGTACAACAGATCATGTTTATGGAATAGTGATTCATACTTTGCCACTTGGATCCGAACTAAACAGTATCAGGTGCTGAGACTTATGCTCAGTCTAGAAAACAGTGGTTTGAAACCATTGTGGCATTGGTCCATGTTCCATTAGAACCCCAGGGTTCCATGGCAGTGCCTCAAGGCAAGGATCAAGTGGAGATCCAGACCTGTAATTACTCTCTCCCATGTCCATGCATACACCCTCGAACCAGGGAAACTCCACTTTTATCTGTTTTGCATTTCACACAGCCATTTAAGATTTTGTTACTGTTTTTATAAAGTGTCAGAGGCTTATGAAAGACATATGCTAAAGAACCTTGAGGGCCTGTGGGCACTTGCAGTGCCCTTTTAGCTCAGGAATATGCAAGAAAAGATGAAAAAAAAAGAAAGAAAGAATGACCCAGAAAAGGCTTAGGTCTTTTTTTTTCAGAGGAGCAAGTTTCCCCAGAAGACATGTTTCACGTCTACAAATGCAAATGTCTGTTGGGTTTTGGTACAGTCTTAGTGGCTGCGTTTGCTGGGTGGCTAGTATGGCTGAATTGTGTCATCTTTCGGATGGTCATGGTGGCCTTTTTGGCAGCCACAATGAAAGTTGCAGATGTTTAGACAGGGTTGGTCATGTCATAAATCTTTCTTCAGTGCTCAAAGAAGTTGAGAGCTAGGCAACAGGGCACACAACCAGAAGCTCAATGTGCAGTTCTCTGTCCCATTACCTTCAGACAAAATCAGTGCTCGTTCTCTCAAGACAGTAAGGGCCCTTCCTCTCCCTAAACTATAAAATCCCAGCACTTGAAAACCACAGCTTGGGGAGAGAGGAATTAGATCAAGATTCAGGTGAACTGAGTTTCAATCAGAGTCCCTGGGTGATGCAAACAGTTAACGCACTTGGCTGCTAACCAAAACATTGGAGGTTTGAGTTCACCCAGTGGCAGCTCAGAAGAAAGGCCTGGCTGTCTACTTCTGAAAAATCAGCCATTGAAAACCCTGTGGAGCACAGTTCTACTCTGAGGTACGTGGTGTCCCCATGACTCAGAGTTGAATCTCTGGCAACTGGTGGTTTGGAGTTCCAGTATCAGTTTCCCTATTGTCAAACTATGTGTCCTCAAGAAAGATACTTAATCTCACTGTGCCTCATTTTCCCCATCTGTAAAATGGGATAATAATTCTCATCCTCTCATTGATTGGCCAGGTGAATGTAAGAAGGAAGGAGAGAGCTGATGTTGAATGCTTATTTCTCAGTCAAACTTTTATGTTCTATTTGATTCTTCTCATTCAGTCATTGATGGGCCCACGCAGATCCTGGTTCGAGATGTCTCCGACACCGTGGCTTTTGTGGAGTGGACCCCACCTCGAGCCAAAGTCGATTTCATTCTCTTGAAATATGGCTTAGTGGGTGGGGAAGGTGGGAAGACCACCTTCCGGCTGCAACCCCCTCTGAGCCAATATTCAGTGCAGGCCCTGAGGCCTGGTTCTCCCTACGAGGTGTCAGTCAGTGCAGTCCGAGGGACCAATGAAAGCGATCCCACGACCACCCGGTTTACAACAGGTAAGACTGTGGAGGGGGAGAAACATGGAGCAGAGAGGGTGTGGAGTCAGCTCGTGGCATCATCATGACAAGAGGAGAATTAAGGAAATGAGATGATGTGTACTTGGGCATAAATGTTGTCACAGATGCGGCCAGAAGGAAGCCAGAGGTTTCAGGCCTCCTGGTGATGTTCACATCACAGTACAGAGGAAGAAGCAGTGCACCAGTGGTAAGGAGCACAATGTTCTAGTCTTGCCTCGTTCACCAGTTAGCCTGGTATAAGTCCCGTCTCCCTTGGGGGGTCTCGTGTTTCCCACTCGTAAAATGAAAAATTTGTCTTGAAGACGTTTAAGCACTCATGCTGCTAATCCAAATGGCAATTTTGTCAGAGTTCAGAAGAGGTGCCCCGTTCCTCAAGACATTTAACTGCTACTTGCTAGAACTCATTGTAATGATTATATAAATCTATAATGACTACTACCAAACCCACCAGTGGCTCTGTGGGAGAAAGATGTAGCAGCCTGCTTCTGTTAAGACTGACAGCCTTGGAAACCCTATAGGGCAATTCTGCTATGTTCTATAGGTCGTTATGAGTCAAAATTGACTCGATGGCAGTAGGTTTGGGTTTTTTTATAATGACTATCATACCGTGATAGGGCCCACTGGAGTTGTGCAAGGCACAATCTATACAGCCATCAGCAGACCTTCCAACTGAGAGTCTGTGTCTCATCCTCCCATTTGAAAACACTAGCAACAAGGCTCAGTTTGAGACCCTGATTCCCAGAGACAGTGAGTAAGGCTCCTATCTGTACCTCCTGTCTTGCTATCATGACCACTGCTCTTCTCTTCCCAAGGCTGTTGGAACTTTTAAAGAGCTTCACCACCAGTCTGGAAAGGCTAGACTTCAGAGTGACTTGCTCCCTGGCCCTCACAGAACCCATCAGGCTGGCCAGCTGGTGGGCAAGGAGGACAGAGACCATCCAAAGGACAGGTTTCCTGGCATTCATCTTGGGTCAACAGGGGCCTGCTATCAGAGAGTGAGGTCCTATCTAACCCAGATTGTCTTGACTTCTCTGTCTTGGGAAAATCACATATCAAGGAATGTTTCTGGCAACTCCAAGTTGTCCCAGGGATCAAAGGAAACTGATAACATCTGTCAGATCTAATAACCAGCTTCTTCTGGACTGGAATAAAGGAGAATCACTACTTCAGGCATCCAATGAATAAATAAAGCTAAAAGTAAAATAGACAGAGGCCAAAATGTCTCCCCAGTTTGGAGCATGTAGCTTAGCGTTAGAACCAGAAGGGCTTGCAAACGGTACCCCATAATTAGACTAACCCACTGGGGCAGTTCACTGAGAGCATTATGAGTCAAAATTGACTCGACGACATGAACAACAGCAATGAGAAACCCAGTGAAAGGCCACTGTGGACTTGGGCAAATTGTGGAACTACTCAGGTAGGATTTACAGCGTGGAGGAACAAGCAGAAGGCTTTATCCTGGGGGTGGTCCACTCCATGAGACGGGGAGAGGGAAAGGTGGTACAGAGCTCACCATTGAGTTAAGCCCAGATTCCCTAGCGTAAGAAGAAACAGAGAGGCCAGGAGTGTTACAGTAGGGTTCCCTCCACACAGAAGGAAACATTGAGAGAGGGGAAAAAAGCTTCCCCCTTAAAAGGGAGCAAGTGTAGACAGTGACATGATGGAGAAGGCAGAGTCTGACTCTGAAAGAGACCCTTTTGGGTTTTCTCTCTCACCACTAGGGGGTACTGGTCAGATTTTTCTACTGAACACATTTTGGGATCCCCAGTGATTGACTGGAGTCGCTGGATGGTGCAAACAGTTAATGCACTCAGCTGCTAACCCAAAGGTTGAAGGTTCCAGTCTACCTAGAGGTAGCTCAGAAGAAAGGCCTGGCCATCTACTTCTGAAAACCAGCCACTGAAAACCCTAAGGAGCACAGCTCTACTCTGACATACATGGGGTCACCATGAGTCAGAGCCACTCGATGGCAACTGGCTAGTGGCTGAAAATGGAACTAAATTCTGTCCATTTCTCTTCTCTTCTCCTCCCTCACTTGGCCAACAATGTTCTGAGCAGAGCACAAGAAGGGAGCGCGTGCAACGTGCCTGCTTGGTTTATGCCAAGGTCATTCTTTCCTCCTACATGCCCCCACACTCCCCACACCCAGCTTGCTCAGGATGGTGGTATCTCCTGTGGACCATGAGTCCTGCATTCTTTCCTTAATATCAGGACAGTTTTTGTTTTAAAAGTAGTTTCTTTGTGCTTTGCTCAGATAAGGAGTTTGAAGAGGCAAAACAGAGAGCTCTCCAGCAGCCTGATAAAAAGCAATTTCTTGATGTTTAGGCCGACAAGATGGAAGCAGGATTGGCTGGTGGCCCAGGAAAATTCCAATCAAGACAATTACATTCTGCCTCCTAGAAGCTCCCCCTGAGTTTCAGTTCACTGCTGCAGGTTCTGTTTCCGGTTGCCTTGCGGATTGGCAGCTGTTAGGCACCTCAGCCCCACTGCCGTCTGCTTAAGGAGGGTTGGGGAGTTACGAATGGTTTTGCATACAAACTCTCAGGGCCGGGGGTTGGCAGGTGCCAGCTGAATGATGAGAGGGTGTCTGGACCCTCACGGTAGAGTCCTCAGTCATTTCAGAAGTCCACTTAAATTCAAATTAGCCAAAGTGCTTTTCCAGGTGATGGCTTCGACACTAGGAGCACACTAATGGTACAGGCAATTAAAACAGAGATTTGCTTCCTGCATGGTGAGAGGGATATTTGCCTGGATCTTAGAGCCGCTTTGGAAAAGAAATGATCCCTGATTGGAGCATGCAAAGGCCAGTGGTTGGAGAGAGGCCAACACAAGGAAACCAGGAGGCCGGTCTCCAAATTCCCAGTATGCCCCCAGCCACTCTGGCTTCGGTTACCCTCAGTGGGGAGCTCCAGTGACAGTTTCTCCATCGGCACCAGGACATTCAGCCAACCAGAGGCCACTGCTTTAACTGAATGCCCCGGACCAGACCTCCCTTTAATGTGCAAATCACAACAGTCCAAGCTGCTACCTGCTCCCCAGTCATCTCTGGGATTTTCCAGGGAATGCTTTCACAAACTCAACCTGGATGGCCCTTCCTACCCCAACCAAGATTCTGGCTTCAGCCAGCAGAGGGGAGCTTCCTGCCCTGGTAAGGCCTACTTCCTTCAGTCAAAGCTACTCTTCCCCTGCTCTACTTCACCCCAAGCATCGTCAAAGCCCTACAGCTAAAATACTTGACAAGGCTTTTCTAACGGCTTTGAGGTAGCTGACTAAACAGAGAATTGACAATATTCACTCAGTCACTTCACATATGTTTATTGAACACCTACTAGGTGCTCAGCACAGTACTAGGCGCTGCGGCTGCAAAATAAACAAGATATACAGGATCTCTGTTCACAGGGAGCTAGCTACATTCCAGTGGGGGAAAGTGGACAATGAAGAAGAAAACAAATACATAAGATCACTTCCATCATGAGTGTTATCTGGGAGGTGAAATGGATGACATGGAGGGAGAGAGGCTACAATGGAATGAGTGATTCAGAAAGGCCTCTCTGAGGAGGTAACGTTTTAGCTAAAAGGTAAGAGACCCAAGCCATGTGAAGTTCTGGGAAAAGCATTCCAGGCAAAGGCAGTAGCCAGTGCAAAGGCCCTGAGGTGGGAATAAGCCAGATGTGTTTTAAGAGTGGAAAAAAGGCAGTATGGCTTGATCACAGTGAATAAGGGTGTAAGTGATACAAGGTGATGTCTGAGAAGCAGATAGGGCTAGATTATGCAGGGCCTGCCCTGCAGGCTACGATAAGGAGTTTGGATTTTACTGTAAGCCCAATAGGAAGCAACAACAAAGTTTTAAGCCGGGAAACTAGATGATCTCAAAGTTGGCGGTTTGAACCACCCACCCCCGGCCCCCAGAAATGCCTCGGAAGAAAGGCCTGCAATCTACTCTGAACATTGAAAACTCTATGGAGCATAGTTCTTCTCTGCAACACATGGGACCACCATGGAATTGACTCAATGGCAACTGGTTTGTTTTATTGTTTTTTGACCCACAGGGCACCAGAGTGAATCTTGCCCTCTGACCGAAGAGAAATGAAAAAACAAAAACCATAGTCTGACATGTCTGAGGTCGGGGGGGTTTAGTTGTGAAAAGCACTATGTACAAGATTCAACCTTAACCCCAACCGTAACCCTGACTTCTTTTTGCTCCAGTCCGGGCCACACACCCCAAGCCCAGTCTTACCCCTTTGCCCAGTCTCTCTTCCCCATGTGAGGGTCCAGGGTGTCCCTCCCACAGGCCTCAATGCCCAGGCTCCTCTCTCCATCCAACAACTGCTGGAAAAATAACACACAGCTCATCCAGAAGGCATACTATCCTCATTGACTAAGGAAACGTTTCTCAGAAAGACAAGCTGCAGAGACATAAATCTGCTAAAAGATTCGCCGAATTTACATCACTAAACAGAACACTTCTCAGTCCAGAGCATCTGCATTCAGATTGAGTCACAGAGTCCCAATCTCCTCAAGAACAATTGGTGGATACTTGCCTTGCATTTGCAAATTAAAACCATCCACTGGAGGTTTCCTCAGAACAAATGGCTTGTCCACTCCAAAGTTAACTTCAGGTCTCAAAGACAAGACCTGTTCAGAACTTTTTAAACGGCAGATTTTCACCACAGCACCTCATGATACTGCAGGTTGTTTAAGTTGCAAAGATGGTCAGCCCTGGGAGAGGGAAGCAGCCCCAGGCCTATGAGAGAGTTCCTGACGCCAGTGGTCATGGCCTTGGAAGACCAGAGAGCAACTACTGGGATACCATGTTGTGAGAATTCAGCAAGAGCTTCGGAGGCAACAGGAAACCAGCCCAGTGCCTGGGCACCTATTTTTGCACCAGGCACCATGCTGCACACTTCAAATGCATTGTTTAATCTGTGCAACAGTCCAAATTGGTGGTATGATTAGCCCATTTTACAGATGTGGACATCAAGGACCAGTGAGGTCAGAAGACTTGCTTATGGTCACATCCCAGTTACCGACAGAGCTGAGGCTCGAACTGAGGTCTGACTCCAAGCCCATAGTCTTTCCACTGCATTTCATCTCCTATATGTTTAATTTTTCTGTGCCTAAGCAAGAAAACTCATGCAAAGACAGTTTACACTTCAAAATTTGAAATCAACTGTCTTCTTTTTGCTCGATGTTCAATTCTGATATTACTCTAGTCTCGTTTAACCTCTTGGGAGCTTTCTCTGATTTTCTCCTACAGATTTTTCCCTTGCTTTGTTTTCAATGTTATGAGATTAATTAGTTCATTTTAAACTTTCTAGCACACCCCCTGGAACTCCTGAGTGGAAATGAGGGCAGTGTGAAGTGTGTTAATATCTAACTCCCAAGTAAAACTCTCTAACCTGCCCAAGGAATTTGTCCCAGCTAACCTGCCAGATGGGGCATTGGTGGTTCAGTGGTAGAATTCTTGCCTTCCATGCAGGAGACCCAGGTTCAGTGCATCTCATGTGCAGCCACCAGCCCTCTGTCAGTGGAAGTCTGTGTGTTGCTATGATGCTGAATAGGTTTCAGCAGAGTTTCCAGTCTAAGATGGGCTAAGGAAGAAAAGCCCAGTGATCTACTTCCAAAAATCAGCCAGTGAAAACCGTATGGATCACGATGGTCCAATCCCATTGTTCGTGGGGTCACCGTGAGTCAGCTGACTGGAGGAGAGCTAACAATAACAACAACCAAGCTAAGGGGAAACTACAGGGTTCATTCAAATGTAAAGCAGAGTCCAGAAGTGTTTGTTCTTACCCGAAAGCTTTTAAAGTTCAAGGTGCATGACAAATGTACATTATCCTATGTGATGCTGATGATGTCTGACTCTTTTTAGAGATTGATGCCCCTAAGAACTTGCGAGTTGGTTCTCGCACAGCAACCAGCCTTGACCTTGAGTGGGACAACAGCGAAGCAGAGGTCCAGGAGTACAAGGTTGTGTACAGCACCCTGGCGGGTGAACAGTACCATGAGCTCCTGGTCCCCAAGAGCATTGGTCCAACCACCAGAGCGTCTCTCACAGGTGAGTGAGCCCTATTTCCTAGGGGCACGTAGGTTGCTGAGTCTCCACCCTCACTTCTCTCTCTCCAATCCACCCACCCCACATACATCCAAACCATTGCCAAATCACATTGATTTAATCTCCTAAGTACCTATCAAATATGTCTAGTACTCTCCATGTGCACTGCCGTCACCGTTCTAAGATACTATCATCTCTTATCTGAACCACTGCAATAACCCCCTGCATTCTCTCTTGCTCCCTTCTAATTTAGTCTTCACACCATCAGTGGTCTATTCAAAGTGCTTTTCTAATTATGCCATCCCACGGTGCATACATCTCAGGAACTTCCCGTTGCTTTTAGAATAACACTGCAAAGCCGTAGCATGGGCCACATGGCCCTGCATGATTTACCCCCGCCTTCTTCTCTAGTCTCACCACCCACCTGCTTCCCCAGGTGCTGTCAGTGCTCCAGGCCCACAGGACCTCAAACTCATCTTCCCTCCTGTCACAGAGCTTTGCACAGACTCTCTCACCCACCTCCTGTACCCAGTTAACAGTGCTTCCCTTTTAGCTCTCAGTACATTGGTCAGTTCTCAGGGAGCCCTCTCCAGTTCCCAGACAAGGTCAGCTCATCCCATCTTGCAGCCTCATCTCACAAGTTACCATTTTACACTTGGATGTGTCATTAAGGAGTCCCCTGGTGGTGCAAATGGTTAACACACTTGGCTGCTGGCTGAAAGGTTGGTGATTCAAGTCCACCCAGAGGTGCTTCAGAAGAAAGCCCTGGCAATCTACTTCTGAAGAACGTCAGCCATTGAAACTCCTATGGAGCACTGTTCTACTCTGACACATACGAGGTTGCCATGAGTCAGAATCAACTCAATGGAAACTTGTAATGTGTCATTATTTGACTGTCTGTCTCCACTCTAGCTCTGTGAGAGTTGGATCTTAGTTTTTGTTCATCATTGAATCCCTAGCATCCAGCACAGTGTCTAGCACATAATAGGTCCTAGATAAATAGTTCTTGAATGGATTAGTGAATGAATGAAACTATAAAACTTTACTATGACTGGATCACTGGACTGCAAGAGACCAGTGATCAGGGCGGGATCTGATCTTGGAGGGCCTCGTAAGCTCTAGAAAGAGTTTGGGTTTAGTGTTGGGGGCACTGGGGAGTTGTTGAGGCATTTTATATAAGGTGGCATAATAACTAGATTTGCACAGCTGCCGTGTGGAGAATGGATGGGAGGAAGGCAAGGTGAGAAGCAAGGAGACTGACCAGGAGGCTCTCCCTGGAGGAAAGGCAAAGATGCTGGTGGCGTGGACAAAGACAGTGCCCTGCATTACCAGATGTTTTCCTGAGGAGGTTTCTTTGTCTCCATGGGGGCGTAGGACCCAGCTAGTGCTCTTCCTGGGCCCTGTCACACACCCAGCCAGGGAAATCTACCTGCTGGACTTCACCAAAAGGTAGATGACTGACAATGCAGGGTGCGATTTTCAAATGGAGGAGATGCTGTGGAAAGCCTGCCATGGCCTAGGGGCTACCAATGCACTAGCTCGCAGGTAGAGATTTTTATTTAACTTGTGTTTTGGCTTCTTGCAAAAGCATTTACCGTCTTAGTAGACAAGGGATACATAGCAAAGTGTGTGTACGGTAAACAAGGGCAATATAATCAAAGCTGTTTTCCTCCCGAGCTGAAATCCCAGACCACCTTGCCAAATGAGGCCAGTTAAAGTAAACATAACAAATGCCTTTTCCAGACAGATGTGCTCCTGAAAAAAACGGAAAGGAGATGGGAAGATATACTGACCAAGCAGGTTAATGGGGGTGAATTAAACATAGAAGGAACAGACCAGCTGGCGTAAGGGCCTTTTGCAGAAAACTGGAGATATTCACCAAAAAGATTAAGCTCAACAAAAAACTAAGAAAGATGCAGGAGGGAACTGATTCTAAGTTCCGCTTAGCCTTGCCTTGAGCCTCAGGCTGATTTGGAAATTAGCAGTTTACTAAGTCTAAATCGATGACTAGTTGTTTGGTTGGAAGATATACCATAAAATAGTGAGAGATATAGAGAAGGACCCAGTCACATCCTAGTTATCATTTCCCACTACCATGAAAAAAAGAAGATTCAACACTGATCATCTCTCTTATGCCAGGTACCTTCACATAGTTATGGCTTATTTAATCTTCATAACCTTGTGTGGTAGATATTGCTAGCAGCCCATTTTATGGATGAGGAAACTGAGGCTCAGGGAGATTAGGGAATTGCCCAACTTCACAAAGCTAGCAAGGAGCATAGCAGTGACTCAAAGTCGGTTCTTCTGAGACCCAGCCGAAAGTGTTGCCCCATGCCAAATGGCATCTGATTCCGTGGCTCTGTCTACTAAGGAAGTAAAATACAAGGGACAGTCAAAAATAAATGCTGCAGATTTATAAGGGATAGAAAATTATTATTGAGTAGTGGACTTAGGTTCATTTTTTAACAGAGTTGGGTTTATAAAATTTTATATATATATATATATAATATATATATAGTACACATCATTATCCCAGGGAGTTCACTGCTAGTGAGATTTATAAAGGCAAATAACTTTACGTGATTTAGAAGGGATTCTAGGCATGTAAGGAAATCAGGTATGTCTGTACTCACTGAGACGTGAATTACAAGGATTGTTAGCTCTCTTGCTTTGGTATCTGGGGGAAGAGAAGGAAGGGCTGTGGAGGAGTGAAGGGAAAGGGAGGGAGAAGTTTAATCCCGGCTCCAAGGAACTATGTTTTCTTTCACACTCCAAACTTTGATCCTAATGAGGAAAGTTTCTCAGCCTCTAAGGCCTGTGTTCCCACCACCCATCCATCAGTTTGCCATACTGTGGTGACTGGCATGTTGCTGTGATGCTGGACGCTATGCCACTGGCATTTCAGATACTAGCAGGGTCACGCATGGTAGACAGGTTTCAGTGGAGCTTCCAGACTGACAGATCAGAAAGAAAGGCCTGCTGATCTACTTTGTAAAATTAGCCAATGAAACCCTTACGGATCACTATAGAACGCTGTCTGACTTGCTTGCTTTGGACAAGTCATCAGGACAAATGAATCACCAGAGAAGGACATCATGTTTGGTGAAGCAGAGGGCCAGCAAAGGCATGGGAGGCCATTAGCGAGACGGATTGGCACAGTGGCCACAGAGATGGACTCAAACCTGCTGGCGATTGTGAGACGACACAGGACCAGGCACCGTTTCATTCTTTTGTATATAAGGTCACTCATGAGCCAAAGGCTCCATTTCTTTATCTATAAAAGGCAAATGGTATCACTTACCTCATGGTGCTGTCATGAGGATGTAGTAAGATAACACACTCAATGGGTTTGACGTAGTATTTTTACCAACATAGTAAACTGCTCAGCAAATGGATGATGATGGCGATAGAAAAGGAGGAGGAGGTCTGTAAGCTCACAGATGGCTTTAGTGTAACTTCCTGAAATCAGTGTGGTGCGGTGGTTTAGAATCTAGCTTCTCAAAGTGTGTTGTGGGGACCAGCAGCACCGTTATCATCCTGGGAGATCTTAGACATGTAGAATCTTAGGCCCACCCCAGATCTACTGAATCAGAGTCTGCATTTTACCAGATCCCCAAGTGATTTGTGTGCACATTAATGGGTGAGAAGCACTCATTTAGAGCATGGCCTCTGAGGTCACCCCTCTGAACTTACCCAATAGGGGTTTGAGTCCAACTCCATAGATATGTGTCCTTGAGCAAATTTCTTTCACTTCCTGTGCTTCAGTTTCCTCGTCTTAAGACATCACATATACCTCATGGAGTTGCTGTGAGGATTAAATGAAATTATATATATGGAGCCCCGGTTAAGCACTTGGCTGCTAACTGAAAGGATGGCGGTTCGAACCCACCCCACAGGTGAAAGATCTGGCAATCTGCTCCCATAACCCAGAACCTGCTACCATCAAGTCAATTCTGACTCATAGCGACCCTATAGGATTTCCAAGGCTGTAAATCTCTACAGAGGCAGGATGCCACATCTTTCTCCCTCAGAGCACTGGTGGTTTCAAACCACCCACCTTTCAATTAGTAGTCGATCACTTTAACCACTGTGTCACTAGGGATCCTGCTCCCATAATGATTAACAAAAAAAAACCAAACCCATTGACTTC
This sequence comes from Dugong dugon, assembly GCA_030035585.1. Taxonomy (NCBI): domain Eukaryota; kingdom Metazoa; phylum Chordata; class Mammalia; order Sirenia; family Dugongidae; genus Dugong; species Dugong dugon. The sequence continues at coordinate 37,512,493 of CM057469.1, read as the reverse complement.
GAGTCCATTGCAACTCATAGTGACCCTACAGGACAGAGTAGAACTGCCCTATAGGGTTTCCAAGGCTTGTAATCCTTATGGAAACAGACTGCCACATCTTCTCCATCGGAGCCACTGGTGGGTTTGAACTGCTGACCTTTTGGTTAGCAGCCAAGCGCTTAACCACTGCACTACAAGGGCTCCATCCTGTAAAGATTACAGCCTAGAACACCCTATGGGACAGTTCTACTCTGTCACATGAGGTTGCTATCGGTTAGAATCGACTCAATGGCACCCAACAACAACAATACACACACACACACACACACACTTAGTGTGGAGTCTGGCACACAGTGAGCACTCAATATCCGTTAGATTTGTTACTGTGATTCATCCCCACAGAGAACAGACCTGGGCCCGAGGTTGCCTGGCCTTTACATGGTACAATTTCATACTCCTTTACTCTTCTAGTTGTCTCTAAACCGTTAAAGTCTTTGGCACTGTATTTGCTATGGCCAGCAGAAGCCCTGTGTCTGTGGCCACCACTGACCCCTTGACTGTGAAATATAGGCCCTCCTGACTCACCCAGTCTCTGAATCATTCCAAGAGCATGCAGCAGGCAACCAACCCCCTCCCAGTCTCCCTTTCACATACCTCGCCCTTCGCAAACACAGAGGCCAGGCTGGGGCACAAAATACCAAACTTCTTTTCCCATTACTCTTTCTCGGTAATGCCTAGTGAATTCCCTCTGGGGTACGAACTGGTTTCTGAACAGTAGGCTAGGTATCTGCAATGACTTTTTTTCTTCGCTCTGGTGGCTTCTGTGTCCTTAATGCTAAGACTTTTTTAGGCTCAACCTGTCAGCTCAGATGATGTCTGCTGAGACCCCTAAGGGGTCTGAGTGCTACAGACACCTCATAGGCTCATCAAGGTACCTCTGGGTTGGAGCTTGGCAGCATTGAGCAAGGACTGGCAACACCACTCTGCTTTCTCGGTAGCAGCAATAAGCAATATAGAAAACTAATGGAGGGAGGGAGAGGAAAGTAAAGACAGGGAAGGATGGAAGGAGAATCTCATTCTTTGACTGGAATTTGGTCAAAACACCAGCCTCCCTGCCAGGGACTAATGAAAATTATAAACAACTCTGGCCTTTGTGTCTGGGGTGACTCCTCCAACCCTCATCAGAAAAGCATGTGCCCGAAGTGTTTTGCCCAGAGGGGAGAGGAGTTTTCCCTCAGCCACCTATACTGTCATGTTTAGGCCTCCCTCATGAACAGGAGTCCACATGCAAGGACCAACCACCATTTAGGGGTGGTCTGTGGTCACGAGACAAGATGAAATGAACTGGTTCACGTATTCACGTGTGTACTGTGCGCTCACCCAGCCACCCATGGCCCATTCATTGTATCCCTCACCCCCTCCTTGGGTCACCTGCCTGTATGCTTCATCACAGCAAGTCCCAACCAGCTGCTTCTCTCTGTGCTGTGACTACCTCTATCTCCAGTCAAAAAGCTGCTAGTCAGAAAAATTATCAACAGGGTTTAGGAAACTCACGGGTTTGAAGAGTCCTACAGACATCACAATACAATTTAGGATTGCAAGAAAACAAAGACTAATAGCCAGCCACACAACACACACTCACACATACTTACATGTACACACACACATACTTACATGCACACACACTCACATACATGCACACACACTAACACACACAATCACTCATACTCACACCAACTCACTCACAAGCTGAATTCTGAAAGCATATCCCAGTCAGGCTGTGCAAGTTGCCACCTTCAAGGCCTCTGATAGCTGGGGACACAGAATGAGGCCCTCCTACCAAACCCCACATTTGAGGCCATGAAGGTTCAAATGGGGCGTGGTGGTGAGAAGGTGGGCTCCTCAAGGTGCAAGGGCAGGAGATGTACTTGTCCACAGGAGGATTTTCCATGAAGAAACCTGACACATCAGAAGAAGTCCAGCTGGCAAATCAGCATTGACCAACGCACTTGATGTTCACTTCACCCTGTCTGCACTCCCCTGACGTGCCAGCGCACAAACACCAAACTGAGTGCCAGAGCTCTGAAGCCTTTGGGCTCTTCTAAGGGGGAGGCGGCCGGGCAAGAGGCCTGGGGGCCAGGGCCAGACTGTTCTCAGCCTCCTTTGGGCGAAGTCACAGTGACCCCAAGTGGTCACTTTGGTAAGGCACCCTCTGAACATGGTGCCGCCTTCCAGGGGGCTGGAAAGTGGGAGGTGGGCTGCCAGGACTCAAGTAGAAAAGAGGAAAGGGCAGAGACTTCTATACTCCTCTTCTTCATAAAGCTGGGACATAAAAGCAGCCGTCCCCTTATTTGTGTTAAAGGACAAGGGAAAAGTGAACCAGGAGAAAAGCCAGGTGGGAATTTTTCAGCTTCTGCTTTGGCTTCTTCAGCAAAGAGTGCTTGTTTACAGTAAAGACCCAGAGACAAGATGTTCCTGTAGGACAGGGGATGATGAGACATGTTTTTCATTAATTTCACTGGCAACAAGAAGGTTCCATCTGAGAAAGCTCCTTAGTATTACTATTTTTTAAAATATGGGTTTGTCAGGCCAGTCTCTTCCTTATAGTCAGCATGGAATTGGCTGCTTCTCTTGATGTTTGAACATCATCCACACCAAGAGAGCAGGGAGATGTCCTCAAAAGCCTAAGTCATTCAGGGGACCCGAAGAAGCACCTACTGTTACCCAAGGAGATAAGGGTGAGGAGCCTAGGAGGTTAGATCTCCATTCTATTAAAAAAAATAGATGGCTGCCTATCTGGTGTGACTTGGCTCCCAGAAGACCCTCCATCTCCAAATATCTCCCCATCTATGAATCTTCTCATAGATGATGTTGGAAGTTTTCCCAACACTACCCACCACCACTGCCGTTACCATGCTGCTTCTATGCCTCATCTATTTTTTCACTATGCTTCATATTGAAGATAAAAATTTTTTTTTTTAAATCCCTTGACCCAAAGATCTCAGAGTCTAGCGAGGAGACAGACACATGCACTAACAATAACAATGTAATACTCTGACCACTATATGTGAGAAGGATTACAAAGAGCAAATGCTCTGCTATGGTGCTAATTGCACTGACTTGTAATTAATGGACTTTCTTGTATCCCCTGCTAGACTGAAAGCTCCTTGGGGGCAGGGTCTTCGGTTTGTTCCTCCCTGTGAAGGCAGGTGTCCAATACACTAGGGCCAACCAAATTTTTAACCTTACTTCGGTATACTTGAACTTTCACAGACACTTGGGAGATGAGCCCAGGGATTTAGAGACGAAAAAAGTCCATATGTCCACATGGCTACCTGAACCCAACCTGCGGACCACAAGTGTAATGTTTTTGCTGGCAAGAAAGAGCAGTCTCAGTTACTTGGCCCTCCTCCATACTGCTTTCCCCACTGGTAGCAGTAAGCATACAGATTAGGTTTCCTAAACAGAGGGAAGTCATTCTGGCTTTATCACCCATGGTCCTTGCAGCGCAGGTGAGAAATCACTGCTTACTGTGCCTCACCTTGACCACCACAGGATTCCGTACTTTCTTCTCTCTACTTTTCCTAATCTTGGCTAGCTTTCAAGGTACAACTCAAGCCCCTTTTCTAGAAAGCCTTCTCTGGCTATTCCAGCCCATGCTGATCTCTTCTCCCCACAGAAACAGCTTTCTTAGTCAGCAGCCCAAGGTGTAGGATCAAATTACTCTCAAGTTCCAATATGATTACTCCATTCCCCACTACTGGACTATAAGACTCTCATGGACAGGGGCCATGCTGTGGTGTGGCAGAATGAACAACGGACTTGGATTCCAAACCCAGTCTTAGCATGCATTAGCTTCACGGTCTTGGTCAAAGGGTAGACTTCTCTTCTGAGCCTCTGTTTGCTCATCAGCAATATCCTCCTGGCAAAGCTACTGTTGGGATTAAATAAGATAACAGGTAGGAATCTCTAAGAAGCTATAGTTATAACAGTACTCTTTACCATCAGACACTCAAAAATCCTTTACCCCTTCCTCATTTCTTCCCTTCCTTCTTCATTATTCTTCTAGATTACCTACTGCATGTTGTCCAGTACTTGGCATATTATGGGCACGCAATAAATAATTGACTTCTTTAGCACAGGTTCCTTAAGGGCAAGGCTGATGTCCTTCAGGTCACCCTGGTATCCCCAGCACACAGCCTTGTGCTTGGCACAAAGGAGGCACTCAGTAGTGTTTGTGGAGTGAATGAATGGTGTGCTTTAAGAGTTCAGAGAAGAATAGGTATGCAGTGAAATAGTTGGAAAAGAGTCAACCTCCAAGCTGAACAAAGGAGGTTCAATAAGGAACGGAAAGTGGTGGTTTCCTAAGGGATAATTTTTCTGAGCTGCTGTTAAGAAAGGGAATGGAGCCGTTTATATGCTACCACTTTCAGGAGTTGGATGGAAAGATAAAAGGAGCATTGATGAAAAGCAATGGGAAATCCCTCCAAGTCCTCAGAGTGCTGTTGTATAAGTATACTGAATGTACCTGGGATACACATTTTCTTTTCCAGTAGAACTGCTTTTTACCTGCTGGCAAAGAGCAACAATTCACTTGTAGCACAGGAAGAAAGTGGCTGAAAATCAAAGGAAAGCAGCAGGCAGAAACCTATAAGCGAGTCCCACTTCCCCATCCCCTAGACAGAAAGCCTGGGAAGAGAGAGCTTTAAATTCTGCTCTGAAGTTTTCTGGGAGAAGATGATTCTGTTGTAAATTATTGAACATGTCATTTAAGCTTCATAAATAAGAAACTCGGATGAAAGTGTTACATGTTAGCTCCGTTTGGCAACATATAATTTCTGTCTTACTCCCTCAATCTGTCATCCCTATCTACATCGCAGAATTTCTCCTTCATTATAGGCAACTGAAGGTCTCAATCAGTTGTCTGAGAAAAGTAGTTTATGTCCCAAAGGTAATCTAATTTCTCCAACCAAGGATGTACCTGGGACTTGCCGAACATATCGGCAGAGATAAATGTGTGCTTTCAACAGATTCGGTGGTGTTGCAATCACTCACTCAATCTAGAGTCAGCCACTTGGCCCCAGCTAGGTGCAAGCTCTTCACTGACACCTGGACTCACTGAATCATTGCTTTCACCCAGAGCCAACAGTTTAAGCCTTAGCCAACAGACAACAACAGGTGTACCTAGAACCAACCTGCATACCTGTGTGGGGCACTTTTTATAGCTAATGAGACCACCCACAAAGAATGGACTTAAAAATCCTAAAATAGTTCTCTGAGCAAGGTAATAATACTATTAGCTACCTTCTGGGCCAACCACTATACTTTACACACATTGATTCATTTAATCCTCACAATGACATTCTGAGATAGATACTGTCGTAATTCTCATTGTATGGAAACTGGAGCTGAAAGATGTTAAGTAATCAAGGTCACACACGTAGAAGATGGCAAAACCTGAAAACGAACACAGGTATGTCATACTTCAAAGTCTGGTGCTTTCACCTCCACCTGTGTTGACCTTTAGAGAAAGAAAGAACTAAGGATTAGGAAAGGAATAGAGCTAGTTCAAGAAAGAAAAAAGGCGGCTGATTGAAACGCCCTCCAAGACAGGGTTTGGGGACTTCATTCTTTTGATGGAGCTAGGTCAGAAAGACCTGCTAGATTCTGCCATGCTCAAGCACGGGGTTATGTATTGCATGGGCTGAGCTAAAGCCATACTGAGAGGAGGGGGTACAGAACCTTCAGGCTACCCTGCAACACTCCCTTGGTTAAACCAAGCCATGTTAAGAAAAGGCTGATCAATGCATTTTCTCTCAAAATCATTCACATTACCTCAAGGATCCCAGGGAAGTCAAGCTGCCCCAAGGGGCATCCCAATCCTCCTAAAATCCCTGAACCTTGAGGTCAGAAAGCTGGATGACTTCTCCAGCTGGTGGCAGACATACTTTGTACCTCAGTTTCATTTTATAAAAAGATGGAGAAAAGACTATTCATCCTACTTTCTTCAAAAGGTCGTGCTGAGGCTCAAAACACATTCAAGTATTTTGAAAAGCACAAGTGTTGTATAAATGTGGAATAGGACTAAAATCAGCCATGGTTCTAGGGTGCACACACAGAGTCCCACAAAGAGCCTATCAGAAGGACTCAGACTGACAATGGGAGCCCCTCGAGGGTGATGATTTTATCTTGGGTGCATTTTCATACACTTCCAGTCCTAATAAATGAAGATGAGTTTGATGGCAATATGGTAGGATGAATAATGGCCCCTAAAGATGTTCAGGAGCCCTGGTGGCACAGTGGTTAAGAGCTTGGCTGCTAACCAAAAGGTCGGCAGTTCAAATCCAGCAGCCACTCCTTGGAAATCCCATGGGGGCAATTCTACCCGTCCTATAGGGTCACTATGAGTCGGAATTGACTCAACGGCAATGGATTTGTTTTTATTTTTGTTTTTTGTTTCTTTGGCAAAGATGTTCACATCCTAATCCCTGGAACCTATGAATTTGTCACCTTACATGGCAAAAGGAAATTTACAGATGTGATTAAGTTAAAATCTTAAGATGGAAAATTATCCTGAATTATCCAGGTGGACCCAATGTAATCATAAGAGTCCTTATAAGAGGTAGGGGAGGATCGGAATCAGAAAGAGAGAGAGAAGAGAAAGAGAGATTGTCAGAAAACGCTATGCTGCTGGCTTTGAAGATGGAGGCAGGGGCCACAAGCCAAGGAATGCGGGCAGTCTCTAGAAGTTGGATGAGTCAAGAAACAAATTTTTCTCTAGAACCTCCAGAAGGAACACAGCCATGCTAACCCATTTTAGACCTCTGACCTCCTGAACTATAAGATAATAAATCTGTGTCATTTTAAGCCACTAAGTTTGTAGTAATTTGTTACAGCAGCATTAGCAAACCTAATATACCAGTTAAACAAGTTAGTCTGAAAAAGAATGTGGAAGAAGGTTAGGAGAGATACCAGATAATTCGAGGTATTTCTGGAGCCATCCACCAATACTTGGTTGAATTGAACCCCCAATACTTCCCCAGAGAGGATTATGTCCTTTAGCTGGACAATATTAGTGTTTCCTCCATCTTACTTCAGTCCCCCAGAAGTCATCCTAAGATTAAACCCTTAGCTTTAAATACCCTGTGGCCTTAATTATCGACCTTGGTAGGGAACCCACAGCAGCAGGGCTTCCGCATCCCATTACATTAAAAACCTGACAGCCCTGTGCTCAGAGAGAAAGTCCATCCACAGATGTTCCTTAGAAGGGACCCAGGAGTCCCCATATGGCCTCAGCCCCTATGTACAAAAGATGCAGCTTGGTCCTCATATACAATATTCAAGAAATGCTTCAAAGGTCCATGTCCACACAATTCTTCTCAATTAAACACTCCTCAATTCACAGTTTAAGCAAAAACTTCCTTCACCAGTTCTAGCCAACCTGAGACACTGAGTACCACAGGGAGGCCTTCCACAGGAGAGCATACTTCTGAAGGTCACGGACAAGCGCGGCCTCACTGCCTTCTCAAGGTGACCAGCAACAAGAAGGAAATTCTGCGCTGGCCAGGCTCATCCTATTGACATGGTATGGATTTCCTAAGTGGTGAAATCAGGAATTCCTAATAGATAAAATTAAGAGAGGATTCAGGAAGGACTAAAAATATCTAAATAGGAGTCTAAGATCATTTGCTTCCTTCATTAAGACTTCCTCCATCCTTAACACACACACACACATGCGCGCGCGCACACACACACACACGCAGAGTAATGTTTTGTATTTCTGTATCTACCAACAGATCTGGTGCCTGGCACTGAGTATGGGGTTGGAATATCTGCCGTCATGAACTCACAGCAGAGTGTACCAGCTACCATGAATGCCAGGACTGGTGAGTGGGAGGATTGGTGAGGAAGAAGACGAGGATATATGTAAGCCCAAGGAGCCATGGAGGCTTGTCCTGGCAAGGGTTGGTCAGAAGATAATGCGTCCAGTGAACAGTTCCCTGGATGATAACTATGAGCCTGAGGAAAAACAACCACCTGCAACCTTTGATTCTCCTGTGCTTAACCTCTGATATCTGACATGCAGGATGGAGTCCTTCCTATTCTCCATAAATCTGTGTATGGTCCCCTACGGTACAAAGGACTGCCCAGGACTGTGCAGAGCACAGATGGTTGTATACATATATATACACATACGTACATACATATATAATGTGTGTGTGTGTATGTGTGTGTGTGTGTATGTGTGTGTGTGTGTGTATATACATATATATATATCAAGTCATATTTATCTAGTCATCTAAACAATGATGTCTCTCACTCTGCACTTGTGTGGTATAGACCACTGGGATGGAAGTCTAGACTTGGAAAAAAAACCCATTAAATCAAAGAAAATAGAAGACTACACTTGAGACTCTTGCTTCTTTAGATCTAGCATTCTTGCTTCCTAATTTTGGGTAAATTATAGTCACTCTAGTAGCTTAGGTACAAGCAGCCTGAGCTGGAGCTGAGCATTTGGCACCAATCTCAAATTGTCTAGCATAGACATCCTCTCATAGTGAGGTCAAAACAATCTAGACCTAAGCCCCAGGAGTCCGCAGATCTACTTGCCTACACACTCATAGCTAGGCCAAGTCAAAATGGCCCAGGGATGCGAAGTAGCTACTGTTACTAGGAATGGCAAATCCCTACTTGATGCTGGCTCATGGTTTGCCCTGATTGGCTTACTGAGAAAACCTGGGAGAAAATGAATCTGGAGAGCTTGAAAATCAGAAGCCAGCTTTGTTCCAGAGGTGGATGTATTCCAGTTGTGTCTGAGCTGATAATGCCTTTCTGTGGCTTGTCCATCTGTTTGCCAAGCTCCTGGCTGTATTTCCAAGGGAAGGTTCTTAACAAAGTGTGAGATAAGTGTCAGCAATGACAAGCTAATCCTCATGGTTGGCAGGCCTGCTGATAGCTTAGAATCCCTCAGGATTAAGGGTGGTCTAATTAATACCGGCCCCTCTGTGGAACCTGTGTAAAATAGACCACTTGTGTTGATCCACAGAACTTGACAGTCCCCGAGACCTCATGGTGACAGCCTCCTCAGAGACCTCCATCTCCCTCATCTGGACCAAGGCCAATGGCCCAATTGATCACTACCGAATTACATTTACCCCATCCTCTGGGATTGCCTCCGAAGTCACTGTGCCCAAGGACAAGACCTCTTACACACTGACAAACCTAGAACCCGGGGCAGAGTACATCATATCGATCACCGCTGAGAGGGGCCGGCAGCAGAGTTTGGAGTCCACGGTGGATGCCTTCACAGGTACCAGGCAGCAGAAACCCCATGGGGGCTCCCAGATCCCACCCAGCCAGGTTCAGGGATCAGCAGATCTCACTCAGTGTGAGCAGGTCACAGGCAACCTTCTCTCCCAATGGCCCATTTTCTTTAGAAAAAGGAGGAATGAGTAGAGAAAGAAGAGATGGAGGAAAAACTAATAAATACATCAAGAGGGAGTGGTTGGAAGAAAAGGGAGAGGGGAATAAGTGTGCCAAATCTCTGAAAATTTGTGTCTGGTTTCCTATAGCCTGGATATAATTGTTGATTTGTCCATCTTCCCCTGCCTGCACTCCATCAGTGAACATTCAGTATATCCATGAGATCATGTTAAATTCCTTCCAGGATAGAAATTTTCAATCCTGGATCAGTATTATGAATAACTCACAGAGGTAATTCTGGTTTTCCTTTGCTGAGGGCATTCATCTTTCAGTATGTGGCTGGGGGAAATGGGAGTGGCCAGGACTGGAGAGTGAGAAGGTGAAGACTCCAGATCAGCTGGTGAAGGTGTAGCCCTTGTTAGCAAGGAGAGAAGATCCCTGGAGTCAGGCAGCTGTCCTAGCCCAGTGGCCCCACCACTTCACACGTGTTTCAGAACCATCCATCTCCTCTGTTTGACAGGTTTCCGCCCCATCTCCCATTTGCACTTTTCTCACGTGACCTCCTCCAGCGTGAACATCACCTGGAGTGACCCATCCCCTCCAGCAGACAGACTCATTCTGAACTATAGCCCCAGGGATGAAGAGGAAGAGATACTGGAGGTCTCCCTGGATGCCACCAAGAGGCATGCTGTCCTGATGGGCCTGCAGCCAGCCACTGAGTACATTGTGAACCTGGTGGCTGTCCATGGCACGGTGACCTCTGAGCCAATTGTGGGCTCCATCACCACAGGTGAGGCTGGAGGGCTTGACAGCAGGTTGTGAAGGGAGTTCACTCAGTAGCCTTTGAAAAATCCATGAAATTTTGAAAAGAGAAACACCCAGGGAGTCGGGGACTGCTTCATTTGGCTACAGAGGGTCTGTGAGCTGTTCTGATACACCTACTTCTTCCAGTGCCACACAAGATGCACAAGATGGGAAACTCCTATCTGGAAGGTAGCATAGACCCAATATGTTGAAGAGGGCAGAGCTTGAATGCAATGTTCCAGAGGTCCTTCCACTACCAGCCAGGGAGGAATCCCATGTACAGTAAGGAAACTCCTGTTCCTATTCTGGAGAGCCATCTCTTGATTAGCTTATATGGTTCTCTGCTACTCAAGGTCACTGATGCAATTGATGCTTTCTCAGAACCAGAGGAACTAGCATGTGACCACATGGTGATGTGGCACTCAGAAAGTAGGATCTACTTGTACATGGCTTAGAAAGCACAGGCACCTTGATATGGGTTAGATGGCCATCTCATCATTTCCAGATACAATCCCAAATATGAGTGTGCATGTCGGACATGTGTGTTTGAGTAGTTTCCTAAGTACTGACAAGAAGTTACAAGCTGTACAAGCGGATTAAACAGCCAACTGATTTCGACCCTGCCATCTCACAGCACGTAAAAATAAAGCATACAGCATAAATAAAATACAATTTAGGAAAGTGGATTTGTTCTGGACTTGTGCTCTGAAATCCCTCCACAATCAATAGGCAGTTCTTCCAAAGTGAATCAAAGGTGGCTGACAAAAAAATATAAAAGACTGAGGTGGAGTTTGATTTGTCCAAGAGAAGCTCCCCCAGAGAAAATGGCCATATTACTCCTATTCCAAGTTCAAAACAAAACATATGAATGTAAAGGAAAGTTTTCAGATGGCCTTCAGATAGGTAGTATTTGCTGCACAGGCACAGATCTCGCCAGCTAGGCTTTATGTTGTTTAAATATTCTCCGTGGACATGACTTTGGCCATGCCTATGAAGTTTCAGTTGATACTTTGGCCTGAACATGATTTTAAGAATACTCTAGTATGCAGTCACTACCTGTTTGTCAGTGGAGTCTTGTGTGTTGCCATCATGCTGAACAGATTTCAACAGAGTTTCCAGACTAAGAGAGACAAGGAAGAAAGACTGGTGATCTACCTCTAAAAATCAGCCAGTGAAAACCCTATGGATGAAAATAATTTGATCTGCAACCTATCACGGGGATGAAACAGGACTAGGTAGCATTTCATTCCATTGTGCATGGGTCTCCATGAGTTAGTGCTAACTCCACAGCAGCAAACAACAACAACAGTACACAGTAAGGTCTTGTGTGCCTCTGGGACATGATCGATTCTTGGTCCACATAAAACCAGGAATAGGAATTCCTTTTTCACACTGTGCTTTCTGTGTTTTTTCCACCACCACCTGGGTCCTTGTAGGAATTGATCCCCCAAAAGACATCACAATTAGCAATGTGACCAAGGACTCATTGATGGTCTCCTGGAGCCCGCCTGTTGCATCTTTTGATTACTACCGGGTATCATATCGGCCCACACAAGGTAATACAGTTATTTGTTTCCTCAAAGATGAATGGGATTTGGGTAAAAATTATTATGGGAGAATTAGCATATCCCAGAGGATATCAATAAACTGCCCACATTTTTCCTTCTCTCTGTGGTGTCCTCCATCAGAAGAAGTATATGTTGATGAGGGGCAGCCAAGAAAACCCTGCACTCACCAACTGCTCTCACATAAGGCTGATATATTCGCCTAGAAATCAGGCCCTTTACCAGCAGGGGTAACTGTTCACTGTTATCTATGTGGTACAATGAGAATGCAAAAGTCCTAAAAGAATTTGCCAAGACCCAAGATCATGAATGTTCCTGAGAATGTAAAGTCCAAGACTAGTACCCTGGGGGATGCCTAAAGACCCAGCAAAGCCAGGTGGAGCCTTGGAGGGAACCAAAGTGACATGGTCCTATTTCTACCACTCTAGTCAAGTCATGAGTCAGAGGAACTTGGCCCTGACCTCACCTGCATCCTGCCAATTCTGGCTGGTGCTGTGGCATTGTTAAAGAAGTGGAGTGCACGCTCACTTCCAGTGAGAGGGCAGGACAGTTTTCGAGGCTATCCTGCTTTGAATTGCATGGAACTTTCTCTGCAGCCATGCCTTCTATACTGCCTTAAGGTAATTGCCTTAGGGAAGACCAGCTTGTTAAAAACCACCTAATAAATGGTTCTTTGCTCCGAGGAGTCTGTAAAATGAGGAGGTGGAACCAGTGTGTAAGGTCTCTTCAAGTTCCAGCGTTCTCTGTTCATGGATCATTTCTCTTCCATCCCCACTTAGTGCTGAGACCCTTACCTATCTGTGCTTTATGACAAAGTACTGCCATGAGCTCCTATGTAGACTGTACCATGAGCCACATTGATGAAAGATCTGCTGAACTCTAACCGTGGATTCTGCTCTTCCTTAGTGGGACGGCTGGACAGCTCTGTAGTGCCCAACACTGTGACAGAATTCACCATCACCAGACTGTACCCAGCTACCGAATACGAAATCAGCCTCAACAGCGTGCGGGGCAGGGAGGAGAGTGAGCGCATCTGCACTCTCGTGCACACAGGTAGGCACAGGCGCCATCAGTATGTCAGGCTTGAGCCGTGGCTGAGGACCTGCAACAAACAGAAGAGGCAAACGGTGAGTTGGCTAATAGAGGACCCTGGTCCTGGGGTCTGAGGCTCCATTGCTGGGTGCTCCCCTGACTCACTATCTCATGCAAAGCAATTCATAAATTTTCTCCCCACTCACATTCCTACCTAAAGCCAGAAGTTTAGAGAGTCACCCTCTAGGAGTCTCACTCGTTTAGGTTAGGAACTGCGCTTCTGGAAAGTGACTTTTCAAAGACACATGAGGGAAGGGAACTCCAGCACGGACAACTGAATCATGCCAGATGAATCCATCTAATTTTTTAAAAGACCTCAGAGAAGGAAAGAGTTGTTATTTTAATAACAACCCTTGGAGTCAGGGAGTGCTTTAACATATGTGGCCAAAATCCCCCAGGTAGAGGCTGCATTTGCTTTTGTTCTGTGCTCAGGAGAGGAAGAAGGCAGTGGCCTTCCTCTGGAAAACAAGGCCCTTGGAAGGGCCCAAGAACAGGGCTTCTTCAGCAGCTCCACTGCCACTCCTTCTCCTTCCCCTCAGCCACTCAACCATGCAAAGCTAGCAAAGACTTGATGTAGAAATAACCAGAGGGGACAGCCAACCCCTAGACCTAGTTAAGTTACCATTTCCATAGTACATGGGAAACATTCAACATGCCTCATTAGGAGAACACCTGGATTTCCTGAGGTTGCTTAATTTCCTCAGAGAATGGTATTCTCTGAAGGAGGGAAAGGTGCCTTGGAATTCCTTACTGCTTTTGTAGATGCTTTCACAAGCCCAGAGACAGGATCTCTAAGGCAATGGTTGAAGAAATAGTCCTTCAGAAGTAAAAAAAAAAAAAAAAAAATCTTTTAAAGACTCTACAGGATATCCTAAACTTCCCCAGTCTCCTTCCAGGCCTATGACTGCAGATAACCCAGCCATATTTTTGGTTTGTTTGTTTGTTTTTAAATGGAATCTTACCCTACCCATTAAATTATCCATGGTCATTAAAGTATCAACAAATACTGACCAGAAGTGATGACCAGCGACCCAAAAGAAGCTCCCTGTCACCTTCCTAAGGGGTCCCTGGGTGGCACAAACTGTTGAACACCCAACAACTAGCCAAAATATTGGTGGTTCAAACCCACCTAGAGGCTCCTCAGAAGACAGGCCCAGCAATCTTCTTCCAAAAGGTCACAGCCTTGAAAACCCTATGGAGCAATTCTACTCTGCACACACAGGGTTACCACAAGTCAAAATCAACTGAAGGGCAATTCACCACAACAACAGTCCACCTTCCTGGGAGTTCTAGAAATTCATGATAAAGAAATTAGGCTTTTTATTCATCGAACCAAAAAAATTTTTTTAAAAAACCCGTTTTTGTCCAGTCAATTCTGACACACAATGATCTGAGTTGCTGCTCTTTTTCACCTTGGGGTTAAGAGGTTCTTGAAAGCTATTTTACTTGACATTAAGGACATTAAAATAGATTTCAAGAACCTCTTACCCCCAAGGTAAAAAAGAGCAGGAACTCAGGTCAGAAACTCATTTCTTGGATTCTTGGTCACAAGCAGCAAGTAGTTCTAAAGTAGGTAGTCTGTGGTGCACCAACCCGAACTGCCCTTATTCAAGCATAGGCAGAGCTATTGTGGTAACTTCCAAAATCCTATTATTCATTGAAATGTCTGCTTTTGTTGTTGTTGTTTTTACCTGAGGTCTACGATTTTAGAATTTTTGGAAATGAGTACTCTTTCATGGTGTCGTATTTAGTGTCAGAGAGATCAAGACATTCATAGTCCACAAGGACTTCATCTGAAGAATTCTGAAGGCACAGATTATGGATACAATTCAAATCCAAAAATTGTAAAAATATTTTCTGGTTGTTGCTTTGAGATGAGAAACATAGGCAAGGGGGAGAAAACCTTCCATTAGAGAGCAGACTCAAACCAACAACAGATCTTGGTCCCAAAAAGTAACTTACATGAGGCTTAGGTTGTGTTGATGCCTAAACTACTTGTCATGGTTTGAATTATGTCCCCCCGAAAAATGTGTGTATCATTTGGTTGGGCCATGATTCCTGGTACTGTGTGATTTTCCTGTATGTTGTAAACCTGCCTCTACGATGTTAATGAGGATGGGAGGCAGTTGTGTTAGTAAGGCAGGACCTGATCTACAAGACTGGATTGTGTCCTGAGGCAGTCTTTTGAGACATAAAAGACAGAAGTGAGCAGTGAGACAGGGGGACCTCATACCATCAAGAAAGCGGTGCCGGGAGCAGAGCACGTCCTTTGGACAGGGGTCCCTGCGCCAAGAAGCTCCTAGTCCAGGGGAACACTGATGAGAAGGCGAACAGAGAGAGAAAGCCTTCCCCTGGAGCTGATGCCCTGAATTTGGACTTGTAGCCTACTTTGACTGTGAGGAAATAAACTCTTCTTTGTTAAAACCATCCACTTGGGGTGTTTGTTATAGCAGCACTAGATTACTAAGACACTACAGTAATAACATCCATTTCTAAAATAAATCCCAACTTCATGGAACACAGGCATAGTAATACAAAGGCTTAGGGCATGAGCAATCGAGAATAAAGTAAACTCTGCATTAACAGAAAGTGCTTTGACCTCCCTAAACCTGCAAGAATCCCCTTGACTATCTATGCCACAAAAAGGATGCCTAGGACTCAGTACTGAATGAGCCTTGTGAGTAGTGAAGCAAGTAAGAATTCAATAATCAGATGTGACATAGGTGCAACCTGGGTCTTACGCATTCATTCTACAAATATTTATTGAGTACCTTCTAAGCTCTAGGTGCTGGGACTACCCCTGTCCTCATGGAGCTCCCACCACACTTCCTGAAGTTCCTCGATGGAGAGCTTTCCACAAGGCACACCCCCTACATTTAGGAAAGTGCAAATATCCTGGTGTCTTAGTCATCTAGTGCTGCTCTAACAGAAATACCACAAGTGGATGGCTTCAACAAAGAGAAATTTATTCTCTCACAGTCTAGTAGGCTACAAGTCCAAATTCTGGGCATTAGCTCCAGGAAAAGGCTTTCTCTCTCTGTTGACTCTGGAGGAAGGTCCTTATGCTGCATCAGTCTTCCCTTGGTCTGGGAGCATCTCAGCACAGGAACCTCAGGTCCAAAGGACACGCTGTGCTCCCAGCACTTCTTTCTTGGTGGTATGAGGTTCCCATGTGTCTTTTATATCTCAAAAGAGATTGGCTTAAGACACTATCCAATCTTGTAGACCTCATCAGTATAACCTCATCATAGTGATAGAGTTTACAACACATAAGGAAATCACATATAACCTCATCATAGTGATGAAGTTTACAACACATAAGGAAATCACATCAGATTTACAAAATTGTACCCAATTGTACAACGCTAGGAATCATGACCCAGTCAAGTTGACAGATATTTTTGGGAGACGCAGTTCAATCCATGACGCTTGGCAAATGTGGTTATCTCATTAAACAGAAAAATATAACCACTGCTATGTGTTCTCAGTTGCTCCATCTAGATTTAAATGTCAGAAAAACAAGGGCAATAACTTATACCACTTTGGAATCCTCTGCAGCACCGGACATAGTGCTCTGCACTAAGAAGTTAATGAATAAATGGAAAGGAAGAGCTGGGGGCAATGAGAGACAACTAGGTATTTGGGAGGAAGGATGGGAGAGGAGGAAGGAGCTGATTGAACTAGAAGGGGAGACAGGAAAGAGGTCTTCACTCACTCCACTACTTTGTGGAGCCCAGAAGCAGAAGTGCACAATGGGTGAAACTTCCTGGGATAAGAGTCTGCTGTACTTTCAGCCGGTAGCTCCTCTTACCTTTAACGCATACTCTCCTATTCTGTTTCAGCCATGGACAATCCTGTAGATCTGATTGCTACCAACATCACTCCAACAGAAGCCCTGCTGCAGTGGAAGGCACCTGTGGGTGAAGTGGAGAACTACGTTATTGTTCTCACACACTTTGCAGGTGGGCATCTGCAGGCCTGCGCACCAGGCAGGTGGGAATGGTGGGGGTGGGGCCTGCAGACCAGTATGAAGGTGAAGAAACGAGGCATTTTGTCAATCTACGGGACAAGTTAGAAGTTTTCCCGCTTTGGTTACACTATAAATTCCTCAAGATGTCTCCAAACTCTGTGAAATGTATCAGCTATGAGAATTGAGAAGGCTGAGTCTGAAAGGTGTGAGAAGGGCATGTAACCAAAGTCAAATGCAAAAGCAGAGGAATAGCACTAGGAGGAACAAACTCAGAATGAGCTGAGACTTGCCCCAAAATGCTAAGGATAAGAAAGCAGACTTTTCTAGACATTTACAGAGCAAGAAAAACACTGAAGTTATAGGACCACAATTGGAGCAGATAATGCATGATAACAGGTAACAGGGGATTCAGAACTACTAAACTCTCCTCTTATTTGGTCTTCTGTACCCATACCCAGCTCAAACAGTTGACCCAACATGCAGTTTCGAGTTTCAGTGTCTTCTTCACCATGTTTGTTCACCTTATGCTATTTAAAGTTGTACAGAGAAGCCCAAAACAAAATAGTGTTGGGTACCCCAAGTCTATTATTATTTTTTATAGAATAATACAAAAATTATAGAAAATGATTTCCCTACCTAAATTATACATGTGGTCACAGAATTTTGTGGATTATATTCAGGAATTCAGAGAACAGAGATGCCAAAAAACAGAAGGCAGGCAGATGTCTTGATTTTCAAAAATGGCAGAGAGAACCAATTCTGTAAGCTACAAATAAGTCAACTTACTGTCCAAGCTTGGGAGAGTAAAAGCTAAAACAAACTGTTCAGCAAATTGGAAAAGGAACTAGTGATTACTACATACCAGCACAGGTTAACTAAGAATAATTTTACCACTTTATATTTAGGTTTTTTATCAGCAAATTAGTACCTTCATAGTTCAGCAAGGCATTAGAAAAACTCACTTTATCACTTCGTCCTTTCTTAAGATAGAAAATTGCGTGATGGGCCATATTTGGAGTTAGCTGAAATTGTAGCTGATTGAATGAACCTCCTCAAAGAATGAATATCATTGCTATGAATATGTCCTATCCCCTCTGTGTGTGTGCACATTTCTTCTCCTTCTTGCATATCATGATTGTTTTAGTTATCTAGTGCTGCTATAACAGAAATACCACAACTGGATGGCTTTAACAAACAGAAATTTATTTTCTCACAGTTTAGGAGTCTGAAAGTCCAAATTCAGAGTGCCGCCTCTAGGGGAAGGCTTTCTCTCTCCGGCTCTGGAGGGAGGTCCTTGTCTCTTCAGCTTCTGCTTCCTGATTCCTTGGAGATCTCCATGTGTCTGGGCATCTACCTTAACCCATCTCTGCTCTGCTCGCTGTTTAATCTCTTTTATATCTCAAAAGAGATTGACTCAAGATGCATCCTACACTAATCCTGCCTCATTAACATAACAAAGACAATCCATTCCCAAATGGGATTATAACCACAGGCATAGAGGTTAGGATTTACAACAAATATTTTTTGGGGGGGCATAATTCAACCTATAACAATGATCTTATATTGCTAACTCTCCCATGATTTCTCAAGCCTCCATGCATTTGCACAAGCTGTTTCCTTCTCCAGGAAATTCTCTCCCCACTTGTCTACCTAGAAAGACCATCCTTCAAGTCTTCGTTTCAACACTATCTCCTCTGGTAAAGCTTCTCGTATTCTCCCAAGACAGTCAGATGCACCTGCTCATAGATATAAAGTGCACAGTCCCATGATGGCAATTAACTTCTACTCATTCAACAAATACTTTTGATGACCTCCCATGTGCCAGATATTCTACAAGGCCATAGGTATTCAGAGACAAAACACAGAACTCACTGTATAGAGACAACTCAGAGAAACGAACAGTTACAACTCAATGTGAGGGGTGCCATGATAGAGGCAAGCACGGAACACGATGGACCACATGCAATGGGTCACTATGACTTGAGGCAAGGGGGTTGAGGGGAAGAAAGGAGGTAGGTCTTGGCTAAATTTAAAAAAAGAGAAGAGGAGAAAGAAGGAAATTCCAAGACAAAGAGCAGCCTGTGTGCATTTGCAGAGGTCTGAGAGAGCGTGGGAGGCCCGGTGGTGCAGTGGTTAAAAGCTTAGCTGCTAAACAAAAGATTGGCAGTTCGAATCCACCAGCTGCTCCTTGGAAATCCTATGGGGCAGTTCTATGCTGTTCTACAGGGTGACTATGAGCTGGAATTGACTCGACAGCAATGGGTTTTTAGAGAGAGCATGAGGATACAGCTGGAGCATTAAATGATGGCGGGATGTTGCAAAGGAAGAGTCTAAAAAGATTTGGTCTCTGTCAAAGAGTTAGTTTGGATTTTAACTTACTTGCATGCCTTTCTTTGCCTTTAGACTGTAAGAAACTTGAAACCTTAGGCCCAGTCTGCTTTGGAAACGTGTCTGGTAAACTTCTGTTAAATGCTGAATGACTCAGGAGTATTTTAACAGCACAGTAGTGGGATTGGCCCTGATCTAAGGAACAGTTTTACCAACAGCTTGAAAGAATACAGAGAAGACATGCTTACCGAATTTGTATGTAAAACAAAGCTGTGATTGACAGAATCCAAATTCAAAAATATTTTAATAAACTGAAACGGTGGTCCAATATGCAATCAACAAGGCAACATGCGATAGATGTAAAGTTCTGCCCGTAGATCCAAAAACATCAGCTGCACAAGGTTGAGAAGGGGATTACAAACAAAATCTTTGGTTAGCAGTAATCTCAGCCTATAATAACAGTACCACATGACTGTTAAAAAACTTAATGGAGTAATACAAATGGCACAAATAAAAGCAGAGGCCGACGCTGTTTGCTTCATTGGTCAGTACATCTCAATTATTATTCTCAACTCTCTTCTGAGTTTTTGCGCTTCAAACGAGACACAGATAAACTGTTGCTCGTCCAGAGAAAAGCACCCAGGATAGTGAGGGGTTTTAGAATTGTGACAATTTCCAACTGGGGAGGAACTGAATTTCCTTAGTCTAGAGAAGAGAGGTCTTGGTTAGGAAGAGTGGTGGGGAGGAAGGGTTCATGTAGACAAAGAATGCAGCTTATTTTTTGCAACTCCAAAGGCCTGAATACAAGTTATAAAGAAGAAAATTTGGCCTTCATATAAGGAATATTTTGCCCAATAAAGATGTAAAAAGGGATGAGAGGGGATCCTCGTATTGAATAAGATGCTAAACTGGATAATCTCTAAGAGATTTTTCCAAAATTCTCTAATATTGGGGTCTTGTGAAATGCCTTTGGGTTTCGTGGGTCTTTCCTAAACTCAATCCTTACTCATATTCATCTGATTTTAGTTGCTGGAGAGACCATCCTGGTTGATGGAGTCAATGAGGGATTTCAGCTTGTTGACCTACTTCCTTGTACCCACTACACTGTCACCATGTATGCCACCAGTGGGCCTCTCACCAGTGGTACCATCAGCACGAACTTCTCCACCCGTGAGTACCTGGTCATCTGCGTACTTAGTATCTCTGAAGGCTTTTGTGGACCCTGAGAATGATTGGTTTCCTCATAGTGGACTGGATTATAGTCTATAAGTTTTTGGCAGTGCAGCTATGAACTATTCTTATTTTGGCTGATTCCAGCCCAACTCCTAGTGAAAGTGAGAGGCAGCTCTCAGCCAGTGGACACGCATCTTTCTCTGCTCCCACCCTGGGTCTGGGTGACAGCAGTAGAGCTCAGCCAAGAGAGACCAGGGCTGGGAATGCACCTAGCCAGAAAAGTTCAATGGATATTATTTTAGCTTCCTAGTGCAGCTATCACAGAAATACCACGAGTAGGTGGCTTTAAAGAACAGGCATTCATTTTCTCATAGCTTAGGAGGCTGGAAGTCTGAATTCAGGGCACTGGCTCTAGGGGAAGACTCTCTGTTTGCTCTGGGAGAAAATCCTTGTCTCTTTCAGTATCTGTAGCCCTAACCTTCCTCAGTTCCTTGGAGATCTTCACATGGCATCTATCTTCCCCCTGTTTGTACTTGCTTCTGTGTGTAATCTGCTCTTTTGTAACTCAGAAGTGATTAGGTTAGGACACACCCTGCACTGATATGGCCTCATTAACATAACGAAGAAAGCCCTATTCCCTAATGAGACTACATCCACAGGTATAAGGGTAGGAATTCCAATATATATTTTGGAGGGACACAATTTAATCCATAACAGATATTAAAGGGGCTAGATATCAGGGCAAGAGCTGCTGGGTGGGGTCATGACCAGGAGAGCAGGAGACAAAGGCAGAGGTGTGGAAATGTGGTAAATTCAAGAGTGGACTCACAGACATGCAAGTTTAACAAGATCATGGTCCCAGGCATAGCAGGTTAGATTAGAAGTCACAACCCATGCCCAGAGGCCCAAGTGAGGGAAGGGGGGACTGGCTGCAAGGATGATCATGACATTGAATGATTATCTTCTGACCCAGGAGCACTCTTGATGCTCCTGTCCTAGCCAGCACTGAGGTCAGCCTATGAGCAGCTCTGAGACACAGAGGTGGGCACATAGATCCATGTGCCTGGAATCAAGCAGAGAGGAGCTGAAAGGCAGACACATCCCAGAATGTTCTCCTCTTTGCAGTCCTCGACCCTCCTGTAAACCTGACGGCCAGTGAAGTCACCAGACAGAGTGCCCTGATCTCCTGGCAGCCTCCCAGGGCAGAGATCGAGAACTACGTCTTGACCTACAAGTCCACTGATGGAAGCCGGAAGGTGAGATTTTGTTGAAAAGGGGGAAGACCACTTCTATCAAGCAAGGCCACTCAAATGACCAGTGGAAATGGGGGGCAGGGTGGGGGAGGATAGAAGGAAGCAATCCACAGAAGAACTAGCTTCCCCATCAAGGATGTAGAGCATGCGGTGGAGGAAAGAGCCATGAGATCTGGGTTCTGATCCTGGCTCCACTATCCACTCTCTACACAAGTTGAGGTAAAGCAGTAAAACTCTCCAAGCCTCAGTTTCTCCCCCTAGATAATAGAGGCATCTACTCCTGCAGCTTCACTAAGTTTTGGTGGTTCTTCCAATATAATGATGCAAAGCTTCAGAGTCTATACAAGTATGTGGTATTGGTACTATTTTTCACTACAGGGTCAAGCAAACATAGGCTGCATAACCAATTCAACAGCCTTTTATGCCTCTTAATAAGCATTTTAAAGGCTGCATCTGTCTGACCTACAGTAAAGAGATGACAGGTATTGTTTTATATCATCGGTCAAAATAGTTCATCTGGAGCGCTGCTTTTGAAACTTTTCTGACTAGTGGAATCCTTTTTTTAAAGTGAAATCATATGCAGAAGCCAAATATACACAATACTAGATTTAAGCAGAGCTACTCTGTTGGATATGGGATTAGGGGAGGCTAGAATCCTGCTTCTGAGCTTCTTCCTTAACTCTCGAGAAAGCCCAGTGTCTTCTGAAAACCAATGGATTTCATAATACAGGTGCACTTATCCCAATGTGCACTTGTGAGATAGGAGGTGACCGAAGTCTCACATAGGAGCTGTCCTCTCTGCTTATTGGTTTCCTCCTTACTGGGTGATGGAGAAGACAAACATGGCCACTGCAATACTTTCTATCTAATGTCCTAGCTAGCCATGGAATCTGGACTTCCCTTCCCCACTTCCCCATACTGTGGGCTCGTCACTCCCTTCCACCTCTCTTCCACTGGTCCATTATGCAGGAGCTGATTGTGGATGCAGAGGACACATGGATCCGATTGGAGGGGCTGTTGGAGAATACAGACTACACCGTGCTCCTGCAGGCGGCCCAGGACACCATGCGGAGCAGCATCACCTCGACCACCTTCATCACAGGTGAGAGAGCTGTGGCCACTCTGATGCCTTCTTCTCTCCTGTGTGATGTTTGGCTCTTTGGCACCCTCTGCGGAGACTTGTCCTGGGAGGAGCCTATCAAAGTAACTCAGTTACCTTCCTGCCAAGGAAAAGAGTTATTTCTTCTACTCTTTCCTTCTTCCCTCCCAAGACACTGCAACAGGGGCAGATTATCCAATAGGCAAGGTAAGCACGGTGATTAACTTGCTTACCAGATCATCTGTAGTGAACAGTTTCACATTTTTTTCCCCACATCAAAGATTCTACTTCTAGGTATGGCTCTCTCCCAACCCCACAGATTCCTACAGAATCAAAGAATCTTTCCAAATTTACAGTCCTTGACAGGGGCAGATTACCCAGTGAGCAAGGTAATTACCTTGTTATTAAGTAATCCATCCCTGCACTGCAAGAAACGTCTCACTACCAAGGCAACCACAGAACAGCAGTGCATTTCCCTGGTCCATCTAAGCCAACTAAATGCACCAAGTAAAGACATCAGGCTCCTGTTCAGCTATCCTCCAAGTGTTTTTCCAGCAAAGATTGTTCCTCCCTCCTTCCCCACTCTGCTGCCTGGAATCAGAGACTTGCCTGGTAAAATTAGCAATAACCGAACCAAAACCAAACCCATTGCTGTCGAGTCAATTCTGACTCATAGTGACCCTAGTAATGCCTTAATATTAAATCTATGGTTCTTCCCCATACACAAAGCACTTTTGCATCCCTGTGGTCTCAACTCAGTCTTTTCAACCACTGGTGAGGAAGGTTTCGTTATCCCCATTTCACAGATGATGAAACTGAGGTAAACAGAAATCAAATGGATAGTAAGTGGCAGGTCAAACCTTGAGGTCATCTATCTCTAAATCCATATATTCCTGCTGCCTGTCCCCACTGAAGTCAGCAGGAGACACTTGAAAAATGCTCTTGAGAGATAAGAGTGTGCTAATGTCTATAATGGAGTCCCTGGGTGGTGCAAACAGTTAACATGCTTGGCTGCTAACCAAACTGTTGAAGATTTGAGTTCACCCAGAAGTGCTTCAGAAGAAAGGCCTGGTAATCTACTTCTGAAAAATCAGCCATTGAAAACCCTACGGAGCACAGTTCTACTCTGATACGTATGGGTCATCATGAGTTGGGATGGATTTGATGGCAACTGGTTTAATCTCTATAATAACAGCAAATAAACCAATATATAACCTTTCAGTGCTATTTGCCAGGCACTGTTCTAACTGTATTTCACATGTTACCTAATTTAATCCTCACAACAGCCTACGTACTATATACTATTATTCCTACTCATAGATGGGGGAACTGGGCCACAGAGAGGTGAGGTAGCTCATCCAAGATCCCATAGCTCTTAAGTAGGAAGGCTGGGATTTGAGCCCAGATGGTCTGACTCTGGGGCCCATGCAGTTAATGCCTCTCTGCCACCTCCCATGGATCCTCTTTGCAGTCTGTAGTGTGGGGCTTCCCAGCCTAGACTTTGAATTATCCCCCCGCCCCACATTCTGGGGCGTGGGTGTGCATATGTGTGGGACAAGCATGAGCATGTTTCTGAGTACACCCTTACCCCTAAAGATGATCTGCCATCTCAGAGTACCAGACTGGGTTCTGTCCACACCCCAAACACCATTCCCTCAGACCCAGAGAGAGGTGATTGAAAGTCCTCCAGCCTCAGCCCAGGTGCCTCCCCCACTGGACTTGTTCTAAATGACAAAGCAGGACACTGGCCCAAATACACCAAAATGCCACCAATGGTCCTTTACATGACAAGATTGCGAATGAGTCCTATTTTCCCCTTCTTTTTTGATACCTCACAAAGTTCCTAGAGTGAGCACATTAATCATAAAAATAATTTTTTAATTAAAAAATAAAAATACACCTTGGTCATACAGTCAAGACATGAACCCAGAGATGCGTCCTTACCGAGTGGAACTTGGAGGACACTTGATCTCTTCGTGGGGCTGAAGTCACTTATGCTCATCCTATATGCCCTTTCAAAGGGTGTCTTAGGTCAAAGGTGCTGTCCTCATCTTATTTAAGCCCTTCCCTGCGCATTCACAGATTGATTAAAGGGTCCTCCATGGTCCCATTTTCCAAACTACCAGCCCAAGACCCATGGATTAGAGCTTTTCACTGAATTAAGACTTTCTTTCCCGTAATAAGGACACCAACAGTAGACACTTGAACAGAGCTCCAGGTTTGCATATTTATTAGGTCTAAGCTAATCATTTCATCCCTAAAATGTGTGGGTTTCAATGCTTGCTCACTGTAGCATAAGCTTTTAATTTCCGTCCTGGTAATGCCACAGCTACCTGTTGTGAGCCATATGGCAATATTCCTGAAGTTTTTGCAGTATCTTACAACTGTGTTTTGCTCCAGAACCCTCTGGGCTGAAAGGTAGACCAGCTTCTGTGTCCACCATGACCCTCGCTTAGATGAAACCTCCCCAAGGGGTATGCAAGACTTTTGATCTCAGATTCCAAATCTGCCTGGGGGTTCAGCAGGATCAAGTAATCAGAGGGTTAACAGCCCACATGGAAATCTGGAGAGGAGGCCAGGGTAGTGTCTTTGTTTTGTGAACAATGAAGGAGACCACGAGGGTGTATTTTAGGTTTCTTTTGAGGAGATTCCAATTGACACTGTGTTCCTGGGGCACTGACCAATGCCAACTCAGAAAGGAAAAAATGAAAGAGCCCAACTGAATTGCCTGTACAATCAATGTAGTTACTGACTGAGCTGCTCCATGTAGGGTCTGGAGTACCAGAGGAGGACCAGCCTCTGGTACATGGAAAAGACGTGTCCAGATTTGGAAGCTTTTGTGGGATTTTGATGGAAATCTCACATTTAAATTTAAGTCATTGCTACACACCAAACCCTGCAAGCTTTGTCTTGGAGATTCATCAGAACCCACTGGAAAAAAAAAAAATCACTTCAGGTTGCAGAAGGAAAAGTTCAAGGACAGAAATAACATATGTGAAAGCGCTTTGCACAAAGCCTGGCACATAGCCAACATGATCTAATGTTGGTTGAATCAAATAGTTAAATGCCAGCTGCAGGGCAGTCATAGCACGCTCATAGTGTAAACCAAAGCCCCAGGAGGAGAGGACTCTCAATACCCCTCGCAAGGATGGGGTACATCCAGAAGTACTAATGCCGAGTATGATGCCCAAAATCCCTCTAATTTCAGACTCTGCCACTCCAAAAGCAAATGTCCCTGAATAAATTATATGAAGCCTACACAGTTATTTTCATTTTAATATTAATGAGTCCTCATTGCTTGTGCCATCCCCCCAAATTCCGTTAAGGATAGAGGAGGAAGAGAATATAAGGGTACCAGCTTCCTAAAGGTGGCAATGGGGATGTTACCAAGAAGGGAAAGATGTAAAATTGAAGAAGAGCAGAGTATCTTCACTTACAAGATTGGAGTAATGTCAGCATGGCCCCCACAGGTACGCAGTACTCCTGCTGAGCAAAAGTCCAAGGAATACTCAAAGCCTCGTATGGGATGACAAACCAGGGCTGATAGGTTGAGAGGTTAATTTCATTTTAGCAACCAGCATCCTTTCATTGACAGTACCTGGCCTTTCTATGCAGCAGCATCCTGTTCTTAGGGCTGGCTGATCTCAGCTGATCATCCTGAGTGTTTTCTATCACCTTCTCTTATGGTGTCCCTGGATGGCACAAACGGTTAATGTACTCAGCTACTAACCAAAAGGCTGGTGGTTCAAATCCACTCAGATGCACCTCAGGAGAAAAGCCGGGTGATCTACTTTGAAAAAATCAGCCACTGAAAACCCTATAGAGCACAGTTCTACTCTGACACATGTAGGATCGCCATAAGTCAGAATCAACTTGAACGCAACTGGTTTGGTTGCTTTTTTTTTTTTTTTTTTTTTTAATTGTGCTTTAGGTGAAAGTTTAAAGAGCAAATTCTTTTCTCATTCTACAATTTATCCACACATTGTTTAATGACATTGGTTGTAATCCCTGCAATGCATCAACACTCTCCCCTTCCCCACCCCAGGTTCCCATTTCCATCTGTCCGTTTCTCCTGTCCCTTCATGCCGTCTCATCATTGCTCTTGGGCAGGTGTTGCCCATTTGGTCTCATATACATGATTGAACTAAGAACCATGTTGCTCACATGTGTTATTGTTTGTTTTATAGACCTGTCTAGTTTTTGGCTGAAGGGTGAACCTCAGGAGTAGCTTCAGTTCTGAGTTAGAAGGGTGTCCAGGGGCCATAGTCTCAGGGGTTCCTACAGTCTCTGTCTGACCAGTAAGTCTAGTATTCGTGTGTGTGTGTGTGAGTTTGAATTTTGTTCTATATTTTTCTCCCACTCTGGCCAAGGCCCTCTGTTGTGATACCTGTGGTTGCTTTTTTTTTTTTTTTTTTTTTTTTTTTCCCTTCTCTCTCTTATGGAACAAAAATTCTTAAAGTTGGGCTCCAAAGAAGTTTCCATCCATTGACAAACCCTCACCTTGTCCTGAGCGGACCAAGGTAAGAGACTCATTTCAAGCAAATACCTAGTTAGTGGTCTGGAAAAGAGTTGAGACATTCTCCAAAAAAAACAAAAGAAAGAGAAGAAAAGAAAAGAACCTGCCCCAATAAAACGTCAAAAACCTCCTTTGATCAAGATATCTTTCCTTGTTGTGTTCCTGCCACATAACATAAGCCCATTTCATAATTTCCATCATGTTAATAGCTTCCTGTCCTCTTGTCTCTGGTGTTTGCATAAGACTCTGGGGGAATTAAATACAAGTAGTATGGAAGAGAAAAAAAAATGAATACATTATTTATAATTTACTGCCGCCTGAAATTTCATCCAAGGTCTACTTGTCTTTTAGAGACATGAATATAAACGAGGAAACAAATATTCCCTGCAGAGCAACAGGGACTTGCTGAAATGATCATCTGAGAGGCACGTTTCATTGTCTCTTTTAATACTATAAGACGCAAACAAGGCTCTAGCTAAAGCTTGTCCTCAGAGACTGTGAAGAGTATAAAATAGGTTGTCTTGACCTTGAGGTTAAGCGAAGACAGTCAGTTGCAGAGGTACTGCCTTTGCTCTGACTGTCCCACATCTGGGCTTAGCTGGCCTGTACAATCAATGTAAACTCTGGAGTCTACTCCAGCAAAAGCTTCCATTTCTGAGGCTGTGAAAATTAATGAAGATTGGCAAACCCTGTGTTCTGGAACAAAAGGTGGTGGATCATGCATATCCACACAGTTGTAAGATATGTGGCTTACCATTGGAAAGGAAAGCCTAATTATCACTGTCCACTGCTGGCTACCCTTATATATCACACCCAAAGTGGGGTGTTGAAGAGGCTCTTCCCTGCTCCACTAGGGAGAGACAGCTTGAGTTCTTACTTCATTGAGACAAGCAAACTCCTAGAAAGGAGAGGTCCACTTTCTCCTCTCCTTAGGACTTGGCTTGGGGAAAGGGGTACGCCACTAAGCATCCTATTTGAAGAAGCCATTCCCATGCATGTCCAAAATGGATAGATGGACAGGAGTCAGTTCAGAAGTTTGAGTTAATCATACTGCCCAGTTTATCACATATCAGCAACCTTAGCCTCCAACGAGGTCTCTTTCTGTATTTATTCATGTAGTTATTCCCTTTTACTGCCATTTCTTCTTCCACTATCCATATGTAACCATTCCGATTTGTTAAAATTTGTTATCTTTTGTTTGTATGTGTTTTTGCAAAGTGTGTTCTTGTAAAATTGTTTTGAGTATAAATATGTTAAAGGTATTGCATTATGTAACTCATACCTTATTTTCATATTTTTTGCTCAGCACTATTTTTAAGACCATCCATGTTGTTATAGATACGTGTATCTATAGTTTTTGCATCCAACTGTTGCAAATATTGCATGGTGTGTACCCATCACATTTTACCTCTTCACTCTCCCAAAGATGGACGTCAGATTATCTCCAACTTCCCTCCCCCACAAGTGGTGCTGCAATAAATACCCTGTACATATTCACTATGTATCCGTGAGGCAATGCCTTTGGGATATATATACACCCAGGTGAGGAATTGCTGGGCCGTGGGGTGTGTGTTCACTTAGCTTAACTAGGTACTGCTCTCTTAGTGGCTGTCCTAGTCAACACTCCCTCTAGCAGTACATGAAGACTCTTATTTCCAAATGCCAACATTTGGTATGATCCACCTTTGTCAGTTTTGACTGCCTAATTGATATAATCAATATCCCATTGTTCTAGTTGAATTTCTTTAAATAACGAGTTTGAATTTGAACATCTCTTCACCTGTTTGTTAACTTTTTGAGTTTCCTTTTTCTGTAAATTACCTGTTCCTACTGTTTGCCTATTTTTCTACCAGGGTCCCTATGCTATATGTGTTGTTGTTGTTGTAGCTATTATTCTTTGAGTTTTTGAAGTTTTTCTTAAGTCTTTCCCGCCTCTAGACCACAAAGATATTCTCCATATATTCTTCTACTAACCTCTAGATTTGTTATATTTAGTCTATTTTGTATGTGGTGTTAGATAGGGATACAGTTTTATTTTTCTGTCTACAGTGAGCGAGTTTTCCCGGCGTCATTTGTTAAATAACCTATCTGTTCATTGAGTTGTGGTGGTTTATTGTGTACTACATTCCCATTTGTACATGGATCTGTCTTTGAACTCTGAGCTCCCTACTCTATCTCATGGTCTATTTATCGGTTATTTTGCCAATACTACATAGTGTTTTTATATCTATGATTTTAGACTATATCTTAATGTCTGGTAGAAAAAGTGTTCTTACTTTTCTTTTCAAGGTTGGTTTAAATATTTGTCGACCTTTGTTTTACCATAAACATTTTAGAGTAAGTTTATAAAGTTTCTTTAATTTTTTTTTCCAACTAGAATTTAGATTACAATTGCAGTGAATTTATAAAAGAACTTGGGAGAATTGACATCTTTATAATATAAAGTCATCCCTTTTAAAAGTATATAATGTATCTTCATTTATGCAAATCATACTTATGTTCTTTAATAGAGTTTAAATTTTTTCTCTACGGTAATCTTTATGTTTTTGGTTATTTCCTTTCTAGGAATTTATTCATTTAATCTAGGATTTAAAACTTGTAGCATAAATTCATCATAAAGCCTTTTATTATTCTTAAGTCTCTACTGTAACTGTAGCTATTTTCCTTTTTTCATTTCATATTTTGCATAGTTGTATCTTATTTCTTAATCACTATTGCCAGTGATATATTTCTCTTATTAATATTTTCAAAGAACTAGCTTTTGGATTTAAGATACATATTCACGTTTATGCATCCCTATTGATTTCTTGAAAACCCTGGTAGCGTAGTGGTTAAGAGCTACAGCTGCTAACCAAAAGGTCAGCAGTTTGAATCCACCAGCCACTCCTTGGAAACCATATGGGGGCGGTTCTACTCCGTCCTATAGGGTCACTATGAGTCAGGATCGACTCAACAGCAATGGGTTTTTTAATTGATTTCTTAAATGTATCGATATATATCTTCCCTCAAACAATCTAAGCACTTGAGCATGCTCTCAAATCCCTCTGGGCTCCTCACTCCCTACGCTTCTATATCCACCCAGACAAATGCTTTCTAGATTTTTGGTTCTGGTTCATTATGGATATGCTTTCTCTTTTTCTCTTCTTTAATTAACGTCTTTTTTTAATACAAAAATAAGAAATTTTATCTAGGTATTAGGTCACTGTTAATTTTCATATCTCTAGGGTTTCTTGCTTTTCCTATTTGTACAACCACTCTAAATTGTCAATAAAGGACTTCGTAAGGCAAACCTTCTAAAACCTTATATATCTGAGGAAGTGTTTTTTGTTTTGTTTTGTTTTTTTAATAAAATATTTTTTATTGAACTTTAGATGAAGGTTTACAGAACAAGTAGCTTCTCATTAAACAGTGAGTACATATATTGTTTTATGACATTGGTTAACAACCCCATGACATGTCAACATTGTCCCTTCTCAACCCTGGGTTCCCTATTACCAGCTTTCAGGTCCCTTCCTGCCTTCTAGTCCTTGTCCCTGGGCTGTTGTGCCCCACTAGTCTCATTTTGCTTTATGGGGCTGTCTAATCTTTGGCTGAAGGGTGAACCTCAGGAGTGACCTCATTACTGAGCTAAAAGGGTGTCCGGGGGCCATACTCTCAGGTTTTCTCCAGTCTCTGTCAGGCCATTAAGTCTGGTCTTTTTTTGTGAATTAGAATTTTGTTCTACATTTTTCTCTAGCTCTGTCCAGGACCCTCTGTTGTGATTCCTGTCAGAGCAGTCTGTGGTGGTAGCCAGGCACCATCTGGTTGTACTGGATTCAGTCTGGTGGGGGCTGTGGTAGTTGTGGTCCATTAGTCCTTTGGACTGATCTTTCCCTTGTATCTTGTTTTCTTCATTCTCCCTTGCTCCCAAAGGGGTGAGACCAGTGGAGTATCTTAGATGGCTGCTCACAGGCTTTTAAGACCCCAGACGCTACTCACCAAGGTAGAATGTAGAACACTGTCTTTATAAAATATGTTATGCCAATTGAGCTAGATGTTCCCCGAGACCATGGTCCCCACAGCCCTCCGCCCGGCAATTTGATGTGTCTATGGAGTATCCATGACCTTTCCTTGTACAAGTTGTGCTGGCTTCCTCAGTGTTGTGTACTGTCTTGCCCTTCACCAAAGTTACCACTTAACTCTTGTCTATTAAGTATCCCCCCCCACCCCTCTCATCCCTTGTAACCATCAAAGATTGTTTCTTTTTGTGTGTAAACCTTTTCATGAGTTTTTAAAGTAGTGGTCTCATACGATATTTGTCCTTTTGTGATTGACTTATTTCACTCAGCATAATGCCCTCCAGTTTCTTCATGTTATAAGATGCTTCACAGATTCATCATTGTTTTTTATCATTGTGTAATACTCCATTGTGTGTATGTACCATAGTTTGTCTATCCATTCATCTGTTAATGGGTATCTAGCTTGTTTCCATCTTTTTGCTATTGTGAACAATGCTGCTATGACCATGGGTGTGCATATGTCTATTCGTGTGAAGGCTCTTATATCTCTAGGATATATTCCTAGGAGTGGGATTGCTGGTTCATATGGTATTTCTATTTCTAGCTTTCTAAGGAGGCACCATATTGTTTTCTAAAAAGGTTGTATCATTTTGCATTCCCACCAGCAGTGCATAAGACTTCCGATCTCCCCGCAGCTTCTCCAACATTTGTTATTTCCATTTTTTTTTAATTTGTGCCAGTAATGCTGGGGTGAGAGGGTATCTCATTGTGGTTTTTATTTGCATTTCTCTAATGGCTAGTGATTGCAAGCATTTTGAGGAAGTGTTTTTTAAAATCGCATTTTATATTTCAATTACAATTCAAATGTTTTGAAACCCATGTTTCACTAACTTCATAAAATTTGAATTGTGTCCCAAATTTGAATTGTAATTTGATGATATACAAAATGCTAGGTTCAAATATTTGTTTCCCTCATATTTAAAAATATTATTCCATTGTCTTCTTCTATGTAATGCTACTGTTGAGAAGCCGGGTGTTAATCTGATTCTAGTTCTGTATGTGGCTTTCTTTCTGGAAGCTTTTAGAATGTTTCTTTTTCTTTTTGACAGTCTTAGACTTAATTATGTTTCTTGGAGGTTATTTATCTTTTCATCTCCCATTTGACACTCCGCGAGCCCTTTAAATCTGAGGTGTTTTATCTATACTTCTGGGAAATTTATCTTTATTGTTTCTTAAAACTTTCCTCCTGTTATTGTTTTCCCCCTCTCTAGGACTCCTGTTAGCCGGATATTAGAATGTATAGTCTATCCTCCACATTTCTTAGCTTGTTCTTTATGTTTTTTCCCCCATTTTATCAGTTCCTGATATCTTTCAGAGAGTTCCTCAATCAGATCTTCCAATTAATTTATTTGTTTTTCAGCTGTATCTAAATCCCTTATTTATCCCATCTATTGTATTCTTACATCCAGCTATTATATTATTCATACCTAATATCTCTACTTAATTCTTTGATTTCTTGTTCTTGTTTTAAATTGTTAATATCTTCCCTTACCTCCTTAAATAAAGTTATGTTTAATTTAAACTCGGCCCATCTGTTCTGATAATTCTTTATCAGATGATGGATGTCATACTGTATGTGGTCTTTCTTTCATAGTAGTCTCACTCCTCAGTGACTGGATATTATGACCTGTGAGCTCGTATTCCTTGAGGGTTACTAGCTTCTCTGTCTGGTAATGTATGTATTAGAGAAGGACCAAATACATGTGAAAAGGGTAGGCAATGATTATCCCATTGCAATGTAGGGGAGAAGCAGGAACAGAATATTAAAACTTCCTTCCAACCTACCCTCTGTCTTCTTTGTACTGTTTTTATCTGGTTTTGGTATCAGAGTAATACTGACCTCATGGAATACATTGGAAGTGGTTTATTTTCTGAAAGAGATTGTGTGAAATTTGTGTTATTCTTCTTTAAATGTTTGGTAGAATTCACCAATGAAGCCAGTTTTCTAAAGGTTTTTTAACTACAAATTCTATTTCTTTATAGTTATAGCACTATTTAGGTTATCCATTTCATCTTGGTTGAGTTTTGGTTGATGAGAGTTTTCTAGAAATTGATTCATTTCATCTAAGTTATTGAATATATGTATATAGAGTTGCTTGTACTATTCAATAGAAGAGGAATGTATGATTCCCTTATAGAGAGGGCAGTAAATTTTGTCAAACAGTAATACAATTTACCATAGGCTGGAAAATTACATTATGAATGTTATAGAAGGGCCTACATTGTAGATCACTGTATGCAGGATTTTATCTGGCCCAATTTTAATCTTGTTGCCCCAGATGTTTTCAGAAAATCTAATTTTAATTTATCTCATCATAACCATAGGTAAGGAACATAGTGCTCCTGTGGCGTTATCCATTCAACAAATATTGATTATCTGAGCACCTGTGTGTGTGCCAGGCACTGTTATAAGTGCTGGGGATAGAGTGATGAACAAAAAAGCCAAACGTCTGCCTTCATGGAACTTACATCAATGAGATTAGACAGTGGTGAATAGATAAAAAAGGGAATTCGATCATTTGAAGTAGCATAATACTGTAAACAAATAAAATAGAGTAATGGCATAGGGACAGATGGGAAGAGCTAACTTTTAGTACAGCTCCTATAACAGAAAGCCTGTCTTGATTGTCACTTGCCACTTCTTTCTCCCATCCCAGACGCTGACCTCAACTAAGAAGGTCAGGAAAAGCCTCTGTCTGAGCTGAGACTTTTAAGCTGGGACCTGAATAATGAGAATGAACCAGAAGAGCATCCCAGGCCTAAGGAAGAGTAATTACTGTAGCCTGAGGGAACAATAAGTTTGGCAGGTACGCTAGATTAAAAGAAAGCCAATGTGGCTAGAGAGTAGTGAGAGAAAGGAGGGGTACAAGGCAGAGCCAGAGATTGCTGGGCTGGGTAGGCCAAGGTAAAGATTTGGGATTTTATTCCAACTGCAGTGGAGAAGTCATTAAGTGTTTTTAGCAAATGAGAGATAGCATGAGATAGGCTCTCACTTAACGTTATAAAATGATCACTCCAGTTGTAGTATGGAGAATGGATGCAAGTTGGGTCAGAGTAGCAGCAGAGAAGTCAGGAAGGCGGCACTACATGACCCAACCCTCTCCTTGCCTTAGTAAATCAACAGTCACAGAGAGGAGCCAGGCTGGTCATCAGAAGTCTGTGGTCAACCTTGTCTGCCGTGGAATTAGGTCTTCTGATGTAAGTGAATCCAAGGAATAACAAGACAAATTATGTCAGAATATTCCTCTACTATTAGGATGCCTTTAACTGATCTTTGAAAGAAAGATTTTAAACCCTATGGAACTAGCCATTGTTGGGTAGAATGCAGGTGGTCTGCAGAGCTCAAGGACCTTCCTCAGTATCTCTGCTTAGGATAAAGACATTGAAGCTGTCTATTGCTCGGTTGATTCGCCTCTCCAATTACCTACTTAAGGGTTGTTGTCACCTCTCCTTCTGGAGTTCCACTGTTAACTCCTGAAAGGGGGGTCCTATCCGCATCTAATTCAATCTCCACACTATAATGAGAATGATATTTCTAAAAAATTGAGCTTAAAGTCCATTAATGGTCTCCCCATCCTCTTGCCGTCAGGAGAAGGTCCAACTCTTTTCATGGCATGAGCCAGTCCCTGCTTAACTCTCCAGAGCTCTTGCTCATTCATCCAGTCCAGTTCTTGCTCTGTCTTCCAGATAAATCTTCAGTTTCCCAAATGGAAATGCTTATGCACAGGCCTGGAACACCCTTCTACAAATTTGTGGCTAACTTCTTTGTTAGCTCCTAAAATAAGAAGCCTTTTCTGATTGGCATTTGCCAATATCTGAAATTATCCCAGACCCCCACCTCTCTCCCCACCCTTGCCAGCCCCAAGCTGCATTCCTTGCCTCACTCCTATGTCCTCGTAACCCCGTTTACCTCTTTCCCATAGCTCTCAGAACTCAGGATTATATATGTTCCTATTTCTCCCATCATAGCATAAGCAACCTGAAAAGTGGGACCATGTCTTTTTCTTCTTTATATTTCATCTCCTAGTCCCACGTTTAGAACCCAGCAGCACTCCTTATATGTTTGTTGAATGAACAAACAGGAGAATAAATGTGAATGGACTGGAAGATGCTGTGCAGAAGGTAAACGTGGTAGATTTGACAGCTTATGTGGGCTCAACATTTACCCTTGCCCTGCCCACAGCCTCAGACTGCTCCCTACAGTCTAGCCAGCCACGCTGCAAACGTGGGCTATTAACTCTAACAAAGGGAACTAGGGAAGAGCCAACCACAAGCCCACATCTAGAAAAAAACAAATCAAAGTGCTGGTGGCCAGAGCTGGTCACCCGTGCTTCTGTGGAGCAGCACACTATGCTCTGCAGTTACAGAGAAACTTGTGGAGGATGTTCTCAGAGAGAAACACTGACATCATGGCTGTAAGGGTGGGCAGTGGGCAGCCTCCCCAGAGCCATTAAACCCAACCACTTTAAAGACTGTGTCTAAGGGCAGAAAATAAGTAAGGGACAGGGCAGGGACTCTCTTCCTTCACTTCCAGCCAGCTGGGGGCCATCTGATTGCGCTGTGCATCATGTAGCTCACTCCACTCCACTCAGCATTCAGTCTCCAGATGCTCAACACAAACCAATTTCTGAGCAACTCTTCCAGTGAGTGCCCTGGTCCTGTTGCTCTCACAATTACATCTATAAACACTTAAACATGAGACATTTCAGCGTACCAATCACTTGGCGTTGCTTTCCTCTTTGTAATCATCACAGCCTGTGCTAAAAAAAAAAAAAAAAAAAAAAATGCTCTTCCTCAGGCCAGTTTTGTTCATGGTCTTAAGATGTCTACCTTAGGGGAAAAAAATTACTACGATGACCTATGTTAGGGTTAAAAGTGAGTTTCTGATGATATTAGATGGCATGACATCCGTCTGAAATATGCCCTGACAATGACCTTTCTCCCGTATCATAAAATGTCTGATGATGCAGGATACACACAATGAACACAGAGGAACAGGAATCAGAGTATTTTCTATTATTAGCTAAGCCAGAATCTAATAACCCCCAAAGTAGAACTTAATGGTCAAAACTGAAACACAGTGATTAACCTTAAGGCTAAACAGAGTCTCTTATTCCCTCTCCTTCTCATCCTACTCCACTTAATCTTGGGATTAGCCCACTCGGGTCACACCTACTAGGTAAGAGAGAGAGGGAGAGGAGAA
This sequence comes from Dugong dugon, assembly GCA_030035585.1. Classification (NCBI taxonomy): domain Eukaryota; kingdom Metazoa; phylum Chordata; class Mammalia; order Sirenia; family Dugongidae; genus Dugong; species Dugong dugon. The sequence goes on along the minus strand of CM057469.1, from coordinate 37,476,030 downwards.
AGAGAGAGGGAGAGAGAGACTGATTGATTGAGACTTAGTCTACCCATCCAGTCACATGGATCTAAGCAGAGAAAGTAGACCACGGAGCTCCTTTGGGACACTGTCTATTCCACCTCTTTGCCTGTCTTAGACCAAAACCGCAAAATCCATTGTCATCAACTCAGTTCTGACTCATGGCTACCCCATGTGTTACAGAGTAGAACTGCTCCATAGGATTTTCTTGGCTGAAATCTTTATGGGAGCAGATCATCAGGCCTTTCTTCCACCGTGCCACTAGATGGGTTTGAAGCACCAACCTTTCGGTTAGTAGTTGAGCGCAAATCATTTGCACCACCCAGGGAAGCCTCTCTTAGAGGAAGAGGAAAAAATACCAGAGCAAGAGTGGGGTTTGGTTTCCAATTTTTAAGGCCCAGGGACACTGCCCACTATTGAGTGACAGTTCAGAGTTTAATCAATCAAATGATCAGCTCCCCCTCCCGTGGGAGGAATCTGAGGAGAGGAGGCTAAGACATGCCCCACCACCACCAAAATCAGCCACACTATCAGAAACTGGCAATTGCGTCAGCAGAAATTCAAAACACGAGACAGTTAATATCGTCCCATGCATGGGATCGCAGCTCTGAAGCTTGTTCTCCTTTGGTCCCAACTTAGTTACCACTAACTTCCTGTGAAGTCTCCAGTCAATTAAGGCCTTTTCTCCTTGACTGTGTATTTAGCACCTATTGTCTTAATTTCTGAAATGAATCCAAGACTGGGAATCCCCTCCACCATAGTCCATTGTTAAGGGTGGCAGCAAGCTGAAGTATAGTCCTTGTGCCTAGAAGGAGTTAACACACCTCCAGAAGGAGCTTGCATGAAGTCTACCAAACTCTAACAACTTCTCCCTAACAAGGATGCTTCACTGACGATCCGTGACAGGAATCTTAGACGACCAAGGCTTTCAGTGAAGTTGCTATGTCGCCTTGGGTATGGGAGATTATACTGTCACTTGCTCTGATCCACCAATGGGCCCTATGTTGCACCTGTAGTGTACCTGTTCTGCCACTAGGGATCACTATAGTGACTGACACGTGAGCTCCCTACTCAGCTTCTCTTCAGTAACTGCAACAATTCAAGCATGCAGAACCACATCACTGCAGCACGCTTTCATTGACCTAGAAGGTCATTATATTTGCAAAGCACCCAAACCACTCTTGCCCAAATGGCGATCACTGCCTTTAACTTGCTTGGTCAGCTCCTGCAGTCCAGAAATGCTCTTCCAGTGGGCTCTCTGCTTCTTGGCCAGCCTGCTGAGCATTAAAATTTGCCCTGAGAAAAGACAGTCTTTTTAACAAATGGTGCTGGCAAAACTGGATATCCATTTGTAGAAAAATGAAACAGGACCCATACATCACACCATATACAAAAACTACTTCAAAATGGATCAAAGACCTGAATATAAAGCCTCAAACTATAAAATTCATAGAAGAAAAAATAGGACCAACACTTCAGGCCTTAATACATGGCATTAACAGGATACAAACCATAAACATCAACACAAAAAACCCAACAGATAAACTAGATAACTGGGATCTTCTAAAAATCAAACATCTATGCTCTTCAAAGGACTTCACCAAAAGAGTCAAAAGAGAACCTACAGACTGGGAAAAAATTTTTGGACAGTACAAGTCAGACAAAGGTCTAATCTCCATAATCTACAAGAAAATCCAACACCTCTACAACAAAAAGACAAACAATCCTATCAAAAAATGGGCAAAGGAAATGAACAGACACTTCACCAAGGAAGACATTCAAATGACCAACAGACACATGAAGAAATGCTTGCGATCACTAGCCATTAGAGAAATGCAAATTAAAACCACAATGAGATACCATCTCACCCCGGCATTACTGGCATGAATCAAAAACACTGGAAATAACAAATGTTGGAGGGGCTGCAGGAAGATGGGAACTCTTATACACTGCTGGTGGGAATGCAAAATGATACAACCATTTTGGAAAATGATATGGCGTTTCCTCAGAAAACTAGAAATAGACGTACCATTCGATCCAGCAATCCCACTCCTAGGAATATATCCTAGAGAAATAAGAGTCATCACTCGAATAGACATATGCACACCTATGTTCATGGCAGCATTATTCACAATAGCAAAACGATGGAAACAACCTCGATGTCCATCAACAGATGAATGGATACACAAACTATGGTACATACACACAATGGAGTACTATGCAAAGAGAAAGAACAACACTGAATCTGTGAACCATCTCATAACATGGATGAAACTGGAGGACATTATGCTGAGTGAAATAAGTCAATCACAAAAGGACAAATATTGTATGAGACCTCTATTGTAAAAACCCATGAAAAAATTCACATGCAAAATGTAACAATCCTTGTTGGTTACCAGGGATGGGAGGGGAGGGGGGGGAATACTAAATAGGCAATGGATAAGTGGTACCTTGGGTGAGAGGTGAGATAGTACACAGTACAGGGGAAACTAACACAACCTGCACAAGGAAAGGTCATGGAGGCCCTATAGACACATCCAAACCCCCCGAGGGACTGAGTTGTTGGACGGAGGGCTCTGGGGACCATGGTCTCGGGGAACATCTAGCTCAATTGGCATGACACTACTTATTAAGATAATGCTCTACATTCTACCTTGGTGAGTAGTGTCTGGGGTCTTAAAAGCCTATAAGCGGCCATCTAAGATACTCCACTGGTCTCATCCCTTCGGGAGCAAGGGAGAATGAAGAGAACAGGATACGAGGAAAAGATTAGTCCGAAGGACTAATTGTCCACAGCTACCAAGGCCTCCACCGGACTGAGTCCAATACAGCTAGATGGTGCCCGGCTACCACCACTGACTGCTCTGACCAGGATCACAAAAGAGGGTTCTGGACAGAGCTGGAGAAGGATGTAGAGCATAATTTTAACTCCCAAAAAAAAGACCAGATTTACTGGCCTAAAGAATACTGGAGAAACCTCAAGAGTGTGGCCCCCAGACACCCTTTCAGCTCAGAGGTGAAGTTACCTTCGAGGTTCGATGTTAAGCCTGGGAGTGGACAGCCCAGTAAAACTAAATGGGACTAACAAGGTACAGGAGTCCGGTGACAAAGGCCAGAAGGCAGAGGGGGAGTAGGAAACTGATGATAAGGAACACAAATTGAGTAAGGACACTGTCAATGTGTTGTGAGATTGTTGACCACTGCTATAGGGCAACATTTGTAGTAACTATTAAATGGGAGGCTGTTTTGTCCTGTAAACCTTCATCTTGGGCGAAAATGGCAGTACAATTGGAAGAGCATAGACAATATCACTCAAATGTGTAAGTAAAAAGTTTTGAAATGGTGTTAAAAAAAAAAACAAAAAACCAAATGAGACTAATGAGGTACAGTAGTCCAGTGAGAAGGGCCAGAAGACAGAAGGGGACAAGGAAGTCCCCTGGTGATAGGGAACACAAGGTGGAGTAAGGATATTCTTGATGTGTTGTGAGATTGTTAACCATTGTCATAGGGCAACAGGTGTAGTAACTGTTAAATGAGAAACTATTTTGTTCTGTAAGCCTTCATCTTAAGTGAGAATAACAGCACAGTTGGAAGAGCGTAGTCAATGTCACTGAACTGTGTATGTAGAAATTTTTGCAACGGTGTATCTTTGGCTATCTGTATTTTCATCAAAAAAAAAAAAAAGGTTGAGAATTTAGAGACTTAATATGTTATGGGTTGTTAACCAATGTCATAAAACAACGTGTACTACTGTTTCATGAGAAACTATTTGTTCTGTAAGCCTTCACCTGAAGTACAATAAAATACAAAAAAAAAATTTAAAAAAAAATTGCCCTGAAGCTAAGCAATTCAAGCCACATGATTTAAGCTTCTCTTTCAGCTAATTAGATATTGTTCTACAAATTGGGCTGTTCTCTCTGAAAGATGAGCAGCGATTTATTCCCTCTGCCCTCCCCTTAAACTTAAACTGAACTGTGAAACATGGCCATTTGATTGTTTAGTCCAATCAGGAGATTATTCTCAATGAGAAGCAGATATCCATCTTCTTGCTAATGCTGAGCTTGTCTGGGCATTCCTTAATGAATGCTGTGAAAATCATGAAAGCTTTGCTTGGATGCCTTTGACCCTTTTGAAAGGTGATTTATCTTGGCCCATGCATCGGTAATCATCGCCTGAAAAACCAATAACTGACTGGTTGTGTTAACACACACTCACATTGCAAGTGGAGGGGGTGGATTTTTATTATCCCCATTTTACCGATGAGAAAACTGACGTCCAGGGAAGTCAGGTCATTTGCCTCAAGTCAAATAGGTAAGTAAAGAAGCCAGCCTATGAATCCAGCTCTTTGGTTCTCAGATCCCACAAAACTATATACTATTTGATAAATCCAACATCAGTTGAAGAGGGAGAATGCAGGACAATGCAGGGTTCCCACACCCACACATGGCTTGAGATCCCGAGGATTACTTATAGCTCTTGATGAAGTATCATGAGAGCTTCTAGAAACTTCTCTGGTCCAAGGGACTGTTACTCACAGTGGGAGAAAGTATCCTGTCTGGAAATTGCCTCTTTTCCTGTGCAGGGGGCCGGGTGTTCCCTCATCCTCAAGACTGTGCCCAGCATTTGATGAACGGAGACACCCTGAGTGGGGTTTACACCATCTTCCTCAATGGGGAGCTCAGCCAGAAGTTACAGGTGTACTGCGACATGACCACTGATGGAGGTGGCTGGATTGTAAGTACTTGCAACTCCTCTTGCATGCAAATGTCCTTAGTGTTCTAGTCCACCTAGCTCAGCACTGTCAATCCAAAGTTCACCACCCTTCTGGCCATGCTTTTAACCACTGCCCAAATGTCCATCTTGGGACTCTTCATGGCCCTTGGGACCCTTTTCAGCAGCCCAAACATAGGCTTGGTCAGGCAGGGGAGGGAACAAGCATACTGAGGCTGTAGTGGCCTGGCCCAGTGAAGGGGCCTAGGATGACAGCTTTCCCTCCTGCTCATTCTGCAGACAGTTAATGCAGGTATACGCTGGCGGGTGGGTCATGGCTTAGCTAGGCCAGGGGTCTTGTCTGCTGAGGATTGCAGTTGTAATAATGATGGAGGAGACTCCCCTGCAGGGGTAGGTGAGTCTCTGTGTGGGAAGGTGATTAGGATCCTTCTACTGGAGGATTGCATCTGAGGGAGCAGATAAGGGGCAGGACATGGACAGCCACCGCTGGTTACAAAGGCCACACCTGCCCTCATCCTTCCCTGGCCTCCTACTTCTTCCCCAGAGCTGCCTTCAGGGAATGATCAGGAAAAAAAGAGGCCCCACTTTCCATCACCATCCTCCTCCTGTGCCAGATGGGGTAGGACAGACTGGAAGAGAAACAGAATGGCTCCACCAGTCCATGCAGGCTGAAGTGAGCCTGGCCCCAACACAGTCCAGCATTGACCAAGTCCATGTGGTTGGAAACTCAGCCCCTGCGACTCTCTCTCCAGCACCGCTCACACACAGCGCTGGATTTTTCACAGAGCAAAAATGAGTGCAGTTTCTGAATAGAGTTGAATAGTGGCTGTGCTCATAGCTCTTGGGAAACATTTTCTTTTATGTTTCTGACATAGTTGTGCCTCGTTCTTAAAGCATAATTGGAAATTGAAGCCGAGGCTGATTTATTGGAGGTTAAATGGAATTAGCACTTAAACATCTCAGAAAGTGAATGATATGCAGCTGCTTTGCCTGCAATACAATGACAGTTACTAGCTGTTCTGAAGTTGGTCCTGTTCTTTTGGTGAGAAATGCTTTCTAACACTCTGTGGTGCAAAAGATTAATTGAGAGCCAATTCTATATCCCCTGCCTGTTACAGGGCTTTATATATATCCTGAATCCTTTCTACATTCATTGCAGGGGTACAAATTAGTGTCAACATCACACCCCAGCCTATTCATCAGGAGCCTCTACGCTTCAAGGGAAGGGCTTGGAGCATCTCCTACAACAGCTGCTGTGTCAATACTCAGCTCTGTTCTGTAACGCTCCTTACCAGGGCATCTTTGTCACTGCAGATATAAAACTCAGTGTATATCAATTTCCCTGATTACAGTTTCTCTTCCTTACCGTCTCTTTTCTTTCTGTTTTTTTTCTTTTTTTATTTCCTTTCTTTTCTCAGGTATTTCAGAGACGGCAGAATGGCCAAACTGATTTTTTCCGGAAATGGGCTGATTACCGGGCTGGCTTTGGGAACCTGGAGGATGAGTTTTGGCTGGGTAATGCCTCCTTTTTGCTTCCCCTTGATGTGCTGCCCTGACTTGCCGTCCATCCCTCTGTTTTCTGTGCCCATCTGGGATTATCAGAAACCCTGCCTGCATCTGTTGAGAGGCTGACAGCTCGTGAATAGCTTTCAGTACCTTGTGGTCTGTTTGGCTCCACTATTGATCTGTTTTTATCTCATTGTGGTGTTTTCCTCTTTTCTCTGTCTCTTCCTATCCTCATTAATAGTCTCTTATGCTGATGGGTCTTGACATGAGGCAACTACAAAGGGAGGAAGTGCCTGTCGGCGGCGGGGGAGGGGGAAGAGGTGACACAGGGAGGCCACAGGCTGGCTGGCCGGCTCGCAGAAGCCAGGTCCCAGCCAGCCAGCCTGCAGGTCAGGAGAGAAATGAGGCCATTCACTCTGCTCAGCTCCTTGGAGGAATGTTATTACCTGATCTGGGGAGGGAAAAAATGAAAATGGCATGAGAGGTGACCGGCAATTTCCTGGAGGTCTGGCACAACAAGGAGGTGTAGATTGAGAAGTGAACTAGAGTGAGAAGGTGAGCACGCGCCCACCCAGGCAGATGACGGGGGAGCCACCCCCTGAAAGCCCTCAACTTCATAGCACCTGCGTCTCCCTCTGGGTTAGATTTCATGGGCGTTTACCAAAAGGGGCAGAGGGCAAGGCAAACAATCATGTTCCATATTTGTGGTCTCTCTGTCTCCCCTACCACCACCTTATTGGGACCTTGCCATCTTTCTCCTGGGTGATTGTAACAACCCTTAACTGGCCTTCCTGTCTGTAGGACCACTCCCCCACCCCCATTGTCCACACAGCCACTAGATTGATCTTCCTCACACCCAAAATCTCAACAGTGGTTAAATACATTTGTAAAACTTTTCAATGACTCCTCATCACACCAGGAGGAGGCCAAACACCTTAGCTCAGGCACACGGTCCCCTCCAATCTACCTGTGCAGCCTGCTCTCCACTACTAAGTACCCTTACTCTTCTTCTTCCCACTCCCACCCAACACCAAACTCTAAACGTGCAGAACCACTGATGTTTCTTCTGCAAGGAATGCTGTCTCTGCCAACTATCCCCTTCCTCATACACCTTGCTGTCCATCTCCGTACAGTCAAAGACCCCTCCCAGCCATTTTTCTCACTTTTTATCTGTGGGATAATTGGTCACTACCTCTTTTGTAGCCCAAATCAGTGTCCATTTTACCGTTTGTCTCTCTTGACTATACTATGCAGGCTTCTTTCAGGTCTGAGATGACATCATACTCATCTTTTAACCCTATTTCCTATTTTAACCCTAGTGCCTGGGGAATAGTAGGTACTACTATCTAAAGTTTAAATACCACTCAATCAGTCAATCAGTTAAGCCATCAATGATAAGAATTTATTGAGTACCTATTAGATGCCCAGATCTGTGTTTGGTGATTTAACAACAAGGTAAAAATCATACAAAAACATTGATAGAGAAGTCAAATGAATAGGAAAATATCCTTACCTTTAAAGAGTTTGCAACAGCTTAGAAGACATGAATCAATGCACCCACAAGAAGATACTACTCATGTTCCCCAAACCTCAGCCACATGTACCATTTTCACATTTTTTTGTCATATCTGTGAAATATCTGGACTATCATGCACTCAAATGCCCTATATATCAACTTGTTTTATTTAAATAAATCTATTTTGTGTGTGTGAAAGAAGCTTTATAGCATTACCAAAAATGGAAAACTAGTTATCATGTACCATAAATAAAAGGGAACCTTAAAAATAAGTAAAATAAAAAGAAAACAATATTATTAAATGATGGCTAAATATGGAGGCTCCAAGCCTATTGTTGTTGTTGTTCTTAAAAATGGAAATTAGAAAGTATTGGGTATTAAACAAACCAACCACAGGTGCTAAAACCAAAAGTTATGATTGGGTTAGGGTTTTTCCTTGATCTATTAGAAAGATGGGGTAGAAAATGGCTATAGTGAATATATCTCACTATATGTTCAAGATTATTTAATACCTTATCCCAAAAATCAGTTTGGCTATTCTGCTGTGTTCAAGTGATTTACTGGGGGAGTATACTCTGGAGAAGGGGAATAGGAGATGCTGGATAGAGCAGAGGGAAAAAATGCAAAACACGGTGTCAGGTGGAAGCTAGTTTCAATCTGATCTCCAAGGAACCTCTGGAGCATGGATTGCATCTAAGAATTAGTTCCCACTGGAGCAAGGAGGCTGGGCTTTTGAGTCCCCCACATCAGTCCTTGACTGAGGTCTGTCCCAAGGCATGGGGGAAGGATTGAAGCATAGGTGAAGTGACTCTTGTTTGGTCAAGGGCAATTATCCAGAGAAGGAGGCAGCTGTGAGTGGTTCCAACCAACACTTCTAGCAGCTAGAGGATGGGTCCACCTGCTAGTTAAGGGTATCTGGGCAATACATCAACAGCATCCTCTACATCTGAACAAGCACAAGTCCAGGGTAGGGGGTGGGTTGGGAATGTGGCAAACAGCAAACAGCAGTCAAATAACTGTTAACTCATTATCAGTCAAGGTAAAGCTTTACATCTCAGACAGGATAGGGAAGCAGAAAGATCTTGGTGACCATCAGCCAATCATCTCCCCTCTCTGGACTTCGGCTTCCTCTTCCACAAAGCAAAGAGAGGCTGGACTATGTAACCCTGAAATTCCCTTTCATCTCTGCAATTCTCTGATTCTATATCATGGTATATTCTGGTAGATATGACATGTCACAGCAAAGCAAGAGGACCCTAGTTCAGTAGGCAGATAGAAATCAGGAGGATCCAGAGATCAATAGCAATGCAAAGTAACTGGTTCAAATCTGGGCAGGTAGGTAAACATCGGAGGGTCCCAGGGCAGAGACAGCCAGGGCAAGCGGGCAGGAAAATGCCTATGAGAAATCATTACCAAGGAGGAGCTGGGCTCTGCCAAAGCTCTGGACCTGCAGGGGTTTACACCTGGCAACGATTGATTAGACCAAGGCCTGGACAGCTTAGCAGCAATGGGAGAGAGCAGGTGAGTGAGGGTAACTGTCCAGAAAGACCAGTGAAGAGGTAGCCATGCAAGATGTACCAGGTAGATTAGAAAGAAAGGAACTGGGGTCAGGAGGCAGTTGCCACATTTTCTGAGCTGGCTATGGGAGCCCCAGGAGGGCTGCGGGCTGAGAGAAGGAGATCAGTATCATGAAAGGTGGACTCAAACATACCAACGATGATGAAGATGGCACAGGACTGGGCAATGTTTCATTCTGTTGTACGTAAGGTTGCCGAGAGTCAGAGCTGACTCAATAGCAACTAAGAACAACATCATGAAAGGTGGCTAGAGCCCTTTCTGCAGGCTACTAGGAGACATCAGGACATCTAGATATCCCGGACGCCTAGGGCCTGCTCTGAACAACTCTGATCATTGTTTCTATCTCTTGTTCCCTACTACTCACACCAGCAGATTCACAACCATGTAATACCTCTTGTAATGTTTGTTCACCACCATGGTTAGGGTGGAAGGTGGTGGAGGACAGGGCAGGAAATCCTGAGGCTCAGGGCTGGTCAGCTACCGGGTCAACACTGGATGCTAGGATCCCTGCCCTGGTCCGGGATGGTCAGTCATCAGCACACCCAGATTAGCCAATTTGCAGGAGGAAAGTCAAGGGCAGGCGGAGTCTGTTTGATAACAACCTGGGGAGGGCTGTGGGAAATGCAATCTGGATACCCCTCTAACATCTGTGTTGATGCCACAGTGGCATTTTCACTTCCATTTCCATAGTTCCAGCCTCACTGCATTCTCTGCTCTTCTCCCCAGGGCTGGACAACATCCACAGGATCACATCCCAGGGCCGCTATGAGCTTCGTGTGGATATGAGGGATGGCCAGGAGGCCGCCTTTGCCTCCTACGACAAGTTCTCAGTCGAGGACAGCAGGAGTCTGTACAAACTCCGCATAGGCAGCTACAACGGCACTGCGGGTACCTCATGGCCCTGAGCGGACCCTAAGGGCAGGGGTGTGCGCAGGAGCAGGACCCCCACATTCTGGGCTTGAGCTGCACAGGAAAGCAGCAGCACCCACAGAGGGCATGAATTTTCTGCTAGCCAATAAGCCAGGTACACGTGGGCTTCCTTATGCCTATTTACCAATCTGTAGTGCACAATTTCACCTGCTTAGATGTGGTGAAAAGCAGGTGAAATTGTGCACTACAGATTAGCAAATAAGCACAAGTAAGCCCATGCATACCTTCTTTACTGTAAGCCCGTGCATACCTTCTTTACTGTAAGCCGTGCATACCTTGCTTACTGGTTAATCTGCCCTTGCTAGCCAGTGACGGGAGCCCGAGGCTGGGAGTCACTGGCTGTGGTCCAGGCTGTCATTCACCATTTGGCGGACCTGAAATTAATTTCCCAGCACTTTGGTTTCTTCATCTGGAAAGTCATGATAGTAATAATGCCTGCCTTACTTTACAGAGTTGTCAGAAGAAAAGAGAATAAATGCAGTGAAATTACTTTTAAAGAAAAAGTCGGGGGGGGGGGGCAATGTGAAAGCAAAGGATTATTTTTATTGTCTAGGTTAATCAACATGGGCTTTTATCCAGAAACAGCATAATCATCTTTTGTCTGGGAAGAAATTTCCCCTGCAACGACATCAAAGAAAACCATCTTTGAATTAATGCAAAAGTAGGATAGATTCCCCCATTCAATGAAATGTCCTCCCCATCCGCAGTCACAACACCCTAGTTATGGAGCAAACACGTCCACTTAAATGTTCCTCCTCATTGATCATCTTTCTTTTTGTTCTTTCATCAGAACCATATACAGGGCCATGTTTTCTGGATAGACTTTATGACATTCCCACTAAACAGAACAACCATCACCATAAGCTCTTTTGTGTTAATATTGTTATCAGAACATAATATCTAGTCTGCTTCCCGGACATTTGCCAACCTGCTTTTTGGGTTCTGTTATACTACATTTCGTAAAATCTGTTTTGTCGAATAGTCTACTCTTTGGTACATGTCACCGTTAGTCCTTTTATTAACTCCACCTTTAGGGCTAAATGCAGGTGTATCATTTTAGCAACTTTTTATGCCTCGTGGAGTTAAGGAGAGCATCAAGGTATTACCCTTCTAATTACTGCATCTTTTCAATTATGTCACTTCTTAGCCAAGTACTGTTACTCTAAAAGAGAAGACATGTTTTCCTTCGTGGTTGTTCATATCTGAGATCATTTCCAACGGCAGTCAGATCACCTTGAAGTGTCCCAACGAAAGGTCTAATTTGCCACAGCTTGGGCATTGAAACAAAATGTATTAAACAAGATGTCAGACTAAATCATTGCAAAAATAACCTGATGGTACCCACTCCCAAGGTTAGAATTATCTTGTTGAAAAGTGACCCTCCTTATTTCTTCCCCAGGAAGAGAAGCAAGCCCGCCCACTTCTTCCCATGTCTAAACTTCCTCCCTTCTCTTCACCCGGCTCGAAGCCTATGCTTTTTTCTGTACAGCTCTGACTCGCTGCTAGGTTCCATGGAGGTGAGAACTGTTGGATGGTGTTCTACTCCCATGTCTCAGAGGCAAACTCTGCCAGTAGTTTGGCTGATCATTATAAATTAATTACAGTCTAATCCCTCACCACAAATATTCAATTCATGTTTCTTCAAAAGATGAAAACCTGAATTATTTAAGTTGTCCCCAATCTTCAGGCAGCCCCACACTATGCTTGTTCTTTCTAGACCTAAATGTTTCTAGGGAGGAAGAGTCCATGCCCTCTGCGTTTCTGGTATTTAATATTGCCCAACTCCCCTGGCCACTATCTTGAATTCGTGCTCATTTTTACTAGCTCTACCCATGCAACAGTCCATCCTCAGAGAAAATTTCAAGTTCAATGCTTTCTCCTGCTCCCTACTTCTCAAGGCTACAAAAGTTCAAGTCTCTAACCAGGACTCTAATTGGACCAGAATGAAAAATTCCAAATCAAGTTATCAATACAAGATTGTTCAACTTCTCCTAAAGGTTCATCATATAAGTTGTGGAAGCTCAAAAAAAGCATAAACCATGGCCCCTGCAAGAACTAAACATCTAGTTAAAGAAAAAAAACACTTAGGAAATAGCTCACCACATGATAAATGGTACTCACTTCCAGATTAATAGGCATTCAAGAGGCGGAATCTGGGTGGGCTGAAACAGTTGGGGAAGCCTTTATGAAGGCAGCAGCGTTTGACTGGGCTCTCAAAGGAAAGGAAGACGTTCCAAGGAAAGCAAACCCAGAAAGAGAAGCACAGAGGAGCAGCTACTGTGGAGGAAAAGAAGGCTATTAAGGGCCTGGCTGAGTGGAGCAGGGTGTAATTTCAGAAGGAATAGAAAGAAGATTGGTGGAGAAGCGTGGAACCAGATGCTGAAGGACCTTAAAACCAAAGAGGCAGAATTTAGTCTTAATATGGTTGTCAGTGGTGCAGTGGTTAAGAGCTCGGCTGCTAGCCAAAAGCTCGGCAGTTCGAATCCACCAGCCACTCCTTGGAAACCCTATAGGGCAGTTCTACTCTATCCTATAGGGTCGCTATGAGTCGGAATTGAATCAACGGCAAGAGATTTGGTTTTGGTTTGGCTGGTGGTCAGTGGGGGCCACTGTAGGCCATGAGTGGCATTATGAAAGTGAAGTCTTAGGAAGATCAATGTGACATCCATAAATGGGATCAAATAGATCTGAGTGAAGAACAGAGAGATCAGCTAGAGGCTGCTGCCTTAATCCTGATAGGAGATAATAGGATCATTCACTACTGTGGTAGCAGCAGGAACTAAGAGAAAGGAATAAGAGAAAAAAGCCAGAACTTAGTTAATGTATTGAATATGTTAGCAGGATATATGAGGCAAGAGTGGAAAGAGGAGCCAGATTTGGGAGTTGATGAACATCAAGGTTTGGAGCATGTCCAAGACAGTGGCAGAAAACATCAGAGTCAAAGCTGGAGAGAATTGTTCCAGAGGAGTTAATAAGCTCAAATTTCTGTTCCAGATTATAGAAGGGAAAGAATAGGATGAGAAGATAGGAATAAAAGATGTGGAATTAATGCTGAAAGAAAGGGTCACTAGAGAGTAGGATTAATTCAAGATTTTTTAAGATAGAGAATATGAGTATGACTTAGGGTGGCAGAAGGTGGAAAATGCTAAAGAAAAAAAAATGAATAAAATAAGAAATCTTTCCTGCTTTCTGTACAACCTGGGAAAGAATGAGTTTAAGGTTTTGAGATTTACTCTAGATGGACACAAAATCTGAATTATTAGAGACTGGAATGGGAAGATGAAGAGGATGGGGTAGAGACAATGACATGTTAATTTAGGGACAGCTGTGCATGACAGGGTTTATCCCTGAGGAGGTCAGACTTCTCTATAAAATAAAGATGAACGCTCTAAGAGTTAAGTTGTGGTAGGAAGCATTGGAGGCATTGAGTGGCCACTGTGAGGGTGGACTTGGAAGCCACAGAATCATAACTATGATCTATCCCAGCTTAAGGCAACCTCAGAAGCATCTAAGATAACTCTCAATAGCATAAGCGCCTTCACAACACCCTCAACCACAAAGCTTGCTAAATGTCGGGTCAATCGTTACAAATTAATTTATAGTCTACTCCCTCACCTCAAATAGTCAATTCATAAACGCACCCTCTACAACATCCCCAATAAGGAAACATTCAGCCTCTGTTTGCTTCTTAGAAATCTCACCACCCTCTCTGAGCAGTCTATTAGTGAACATCTCTCATTTTTAGATAGTTTTTCCTCAAAATATGCTTCCTTATGGTCTTCGCTCACTGATCCTCATGGCTTCCCTGCAGAGTTCATTTATTTATTTATTTATACTCAATAACCCATCAAATATTTGCAGACAGTGATCAAAGACCCCTTTTAGTATGCTTTTCCCCAAGCTACTTTTCCTCTGACATGGAGGATCTTTTCATCACCCTATTTCCTATGGGCAGGAACTCTGATTTGCTAATGTCCCTTTTAAAGTGTGGCCCCAACTTCTGAACTTGGGGTTCTAGGTGTGGCCTGACCAGGACTGATGGTCCATGGAGAAGCCAGGCTGACATTGGACAGTGGCAATTCAAAATGGTGCAAGTCTGCATGGCTATCACTGTCTCTTCTGGAGACAAAAGGAACAATGAATGTTCTGTGTCCCAGTGCCAGCCTGGAGAAAGCAGACAGGGGTGGTGAGGTAGGGATGAGTGGACATAGTTCTGAGCAAAAAAAGGTCAGAAGAATAAACAAGTTAGGGAGAGCAGCATGGAAAGAGTTGACCCCAGTGGATAAGGTGGAATAAAAGTTCAGTAGCCAGGCTGATGAACTGGGTAGAAGTGGGGAGGTAAGTGGAAGGTCTCATAAGTGAAGGCCAGGTTTATTGGGAGTGGGCCAAGTGTCCAGAAAATCCTGAAAAGGAGTGACAAATCAGATAGCTTCATGGACTAATCTTTTTTCCAGGGGACTCTCTCAGCTATCATCAGGGACGCCCTTTCTCCACAGAGGACAGAGACAATGATGTTGCAGTTACCAACTGCGCCATGTCGTACAAGGGGGCTTGGTGGTATAAGAACTGCCACCGGACCAACCTCAACGGGAAATATGGAGAGTCCAGGCACAGTCAGGTAGGTAATGCTCTGCCACTGGTATTTGTGATCCCGAGCTATGAAGCGCACAGTCCCTTAGCTTTGTGTTTTAAATGTACACTTGGGTCTTACATGTCACTTTTAAAAAGAAATACAGTTTGGAGAAAGGTCTGTCATAAAAAGAAAAACAATACAGACACTGGGGTAGGAGCAGGACAGAGTAGAAGCCTGAGGAAGAAAAGGAAAGCATCTGGACCCAGGAGCTAGAACCCATCTAAAGCAGCCCTCGGTGACCAGATAAATCCCATTTCATTTCCCCATCTAGATGACTCCATGGAAGAGCTGGTCAATTCTGGGCTCAGCTTCATTCTAGGAAGGGCCCAGGGAAGGGAGAGATCAGAAATGCCAGTGTAAACTGGACTATCTTTCCTCATCAGAGACTGGGTGGTGAGGTGACTAACTCATCCCAATTTACCCGAGACTTGCCTAGCTTTAGCACCAAAAGGGCTGGATCCCAGGAAATTCCTTAGTCCCAGGAAAACTGAGATGGCTGGTCACCCTACAGGGAAACTACCTGAGTCTCCAAGCAGTACTGAGCAAACATAGTTATTCTCTTCCAAATGTTTCTCCACCGTTGAAATTTTGAAACTTGCCATTGGCTACTGATACATGCAACTCCTGAAAGCCAAAAACATAAAGCCTGTTGGAATGAACCCAAGGTGCAGGTGTGTTTAAGGAGAAAGCTGAAAGAGATCTTGCTCCCTTAACCTTATTGGGAACTCAGCCACAAAGCTTCATGTTGATAGAAAATTGTTAAATTCAATCTTGAATTCCCTACTCCCATCATTCCTGTTCTTTTCAAGCTGGGTGTTCCACTGGGGGGAAGACTGATATGACATGCTTATCTTTCTCCTGCCCAGGGGATCAACTGGTACCACTGGAAAGGCCACGAGTTCTCCATCCCCTTTGTGGAAATGAAGATGCGCCCCTATAATCACCGTGTCATGGCGGGGAGGAAACGGCGGTCCTTACAGTTCTGAGCAGAGGGGAGGACCCCAAGCCAACCAACTATTTCTGTCATTTATTTGTACTTCATAATATGAAACAAAGTGGGGGGTATTATTAATGCGCTTTACAACATATTAAGGGCATTTCTAAGGAAGCAGGGATGTAGCAGAAATCAGTGAAGAGTAATTGCTCACAGTTTCTGCTGTCCCAGGGCCTGACCCTCGGTTTCCATTCTCCCTCCTACCTAGCCATCCTTAACCTTCTTCTCCTTTCTCAGCAAAGAGGAAAAGTGGGAAGTTTTCTGAAAAGCTCAATTCCAGGATGAGTCCTGGAGTCACAGAAATGGTGCCTTCTTTTTCAGCTCACCTTCTGAGATTCCCTTCACCTTCCAGGCATTTGTGATCTGGTCACTGCCTTCCATGGCCAGGCTCTCACACCAGCCCAGAAAAGAAGCCTGAGGCAAGAGAGCTCTGCCAACAACTACCCTTAGGAGGAAACACATCAATCATACCCTTTCTCAACAACACAAAACTTTTTTAATGGGTCAAAGAGTCTCATCTTTTGACACCCTTACTCTTACCACCAGGAGTCCTCTGTTGCTTTTCCAAGAGTAGTGGCTTCTTTTCCAGCCGTGACTGATCCTTTGCCTACTTGTCATCCTGCCCTGAGACCTCACAGCCCCAGAAGCCCAACCATTGTTCTGGAATCTAGTTCCCAAGGCATTGCCTCCTCCTGGCCCTAATTGTACAGTGGCTATATACAGTGGGTCAGTTATAAGTCACTGTCCCTTCCCTTGGGTCCAAAAAGCAGTAACTTTCTTTGGAGGTGGGGATATGAGGACAATTGTTGTTTTTAGCATTTTGGGGTCAGACACTGAAGGCAGGACAGAAGAAGTAGAAATCAGGGCACCTGTCGTTGAGATTAGAGGTCCCACGGGAACACAGGTCTTACCCAGCTCATTCTCTCTGTTTCTGGTCCTGTTTGTCACAGATTTTCTTCTGAACTGCAAACTGAATGCTCATTTCTGTCTTCAGCCAGGTTGTGGGTGGCTCAATTAGAGTCAGGGGAAAAAGTTATATGAACAGCCAGCTATTCCCCTGACTGATAATCCCTGGGAAGAGGTGGGATTTTTGTTTTTTTCTTTCTTTGCTCCTGTAGGAAACAGGAATGACCCCTTAATGAGGTGAGATCAGGAGAAACCTTTCTCTATCTTCTTTTATTATTCTGCCTTTGAGAGGAAAAATGAAAAGTGCCAGAGGAAATTACATCTAGAAATCCTAAGGTGAATAGGGAGGACTGTGGGCCTACTTCCCCATTTTATGAGATGTGCTATCTTCCTGAGCATGATTTGATTTTTAACCCCAGGAGAGAAAGAGGCTCTAGAAGCCATGACCTTCCAACTTTTTCCTTCAAATCAAATGTCAGTTGCAACCATCCCTGCAGCATCTGCCAAAATCGGTGCCCAGTTCCCCCAGCTACCTTTTCCCTTTCTTCTTGAGAGACTGGTTCTGTTTTCTGCAATCCCCAGGCCTTGTCAAACTGAGGGCATTTTGTACCTCTCCCAATCAGTGACCGGATGAGCCTGAGAGAGGGAATTTTCTAATGGAAACATCTGCAATCTGATCAAGTTTTGAAAAACCCAAGGGAGAGCCCCTTGGGTGGGTGATCACATTCCTGCCATTTTCTGTGGCACCCACCCGGCCACCCACCTTTAGCAGCCTGCAAGGCCTCGCCCACTGCTGCAGTGTCAACGCAACTCACAAGTCCTGTGCTGAAAAATGTAGGTGGAATTTTCATTCCTCAATTCACTATGGGCTTAAAACAAAACTAGAAAGGAAGAAATAGAAACAGTCCTTTCAAGAAAACTGTCAATTAAGTAAGACTCAACTAGACAGTGGAACAACAACAAATAGTAGAAAGCAAACTGAGCTGGGAACTTGGAGACTAGGGTATAGGCCCACCTCTGCTATTTTGCTAGCTATATGACGTCAGGTAGGTGGTCTCACCTCTCTGGGCCACTGTTTCCTCTCTTGTTGAATGAGAGGTTAGACTACAATGATTTCTAAGATCCTTTTCAGCTCTGACATTCAATAATGCTAGTCTATGATTTATAATTCTTGGTAGAAATTGTCATTACTAAGACAACATAATTAAGTCACGCAAATTCACCAGAACTCTGCTTTATTTTAAAAAGAATAAAGAAAGGAAGGAAGGCATGCACACGGGTTCTAAAGTCATAAGTAAAAGATGCACATACACACACACACATACACACACACGAGAAAGCATTGCAGAAAAGATAATGACAAGTAAAAGGCTGAATTCATTTTGGCTATAAAAGCAGAGCCCAGGGACCTGGGTGGTACCAGTACAGCCCACCTCCTCAAGGGAACTGAAACGGAAAAACATTATGAGTCTTCATGTTGTCAGTTCAGGTGAAAGTCAAGAAACATGAATGGAAACCAATACCTGCCATTTATTGAAGCCATTTTACCCTGTGGAGCATTTTTATAAATAGTATCAGCAGTGTTTCTAGATTCATTTTATAGAATTTGAAAGGAAGAAAGGAACTTCAAACATCAGCTCACCCAACCCTCTATGAAAGGATATATAGATTCCTTTTAGTAAGTAGACAAGAGCCCTGGTGGTACAGTGGTTAAGCGCTCGGGGCTGCTAACCAAAAGGTAGGCGGTTCGAACCCACCAGCTGCTCCACAGGAGAAAGATGTGGCAGCTGGCTTCTGTAAAGATTAAGCCTTGGAAATCCTGTGGGGCAGCTCTACTCTGTCCTATAGGGTCACTAGGAGTCAGAATTGACTCAACAGCAACGGGTTGGGTTTTTTGTTTGTTTTAATTTTGGTTTTTATTAAACAGAGCGACTTTCTCACTAGTTACTGCCATTTTTAATAGACTCTGCGTCCCACTCCTTCCCCAAGGCCCATGATTAAATCTTCTTAACTTGCTCACTGACTCCTGTTATCCTGTTTCTCCAAGCAACAAGTGCTTTCCCCAAGGTGGGTCTAATAGGCAACACTCACAAAGCGCACCACAGGTTCCCTTAGTGGATTTCTGAGAAATAGAAATAAGTCCTGCCCAGAAGTTACTTTAACTGCAGACATCATTAGGATAGTACTCGTTCCAAAATAAAGCAAAAAAGAACAAAACGATCAATGACTACAGACTCACTGCCTAGACCCGAGACCCAATTTCTTCCTTTTACATTTCCCCATCAGATAAACAGATAAAGATAATTTGCCAAGATATTAAACTCCCACTCTCCAGCGCTATCTCTGGAAGGTGAAGGGGACATTTGTGAAAGAGAGGGGCAACAAGTCTGTGGGAAACTCCTGCTTTGAAGGCTAGTCCCGCTGGCCTTTAGACCAGACCGCACTGAAAGAGGGGCCTTGCCAAGTGTGACCACCAGATGGTGCTCACGATACCCAGTCAGCTCCTGAAGCCTTGAGAATAGCTACTCCCTCCAGGTTTCCAGAGTAATTCCTACCAAACCAAGACCCAGGAAAACTGGCTAACTGATTTTTACAGGAGACTGATTTGTAAAAAAAAAAAAAAAAACAGGGGCGTGGGGGAAGTGGTTCACAGCAGCAGAATGCAGAGCAAACTTCCACAAATATCCAGATCCCCTCTGTTGCTGTTAGTCACCATGGAGTTGATTGGGATTCACAGTGACACCATATGTGCAGAGTAGAACTGCCCCATAGGGTTTTCAAGCTGTGACCTTTCAGAAGCAGATTGTCAGGCCTGTCTTCTGAGGTGCCTCTGAGTGGGTTCAAGCCGCCAATCTTTCAGCTAGTGGTCAGTGCTTAACCGTTTACACCACCCAGGACTCCAAATCCCTTCTACTCCTCAGCTACTGATTCCACCCACTCCATTGCTCATAAAGTGGTAACGTTCCCCGACGCCTGATACCCTGTCTTCTTCCACCTGTGAACCTGCCCGCTCTCTGCAGACTAAAAGCTCTAAACACAAACCTGAAGAACCAATGTTGCCAGAGTTCAGCGCCAAACCAAACAACCCTAATCACATTTTCACGTTCAAAAGCCAGTCCCAGAACAGAGCCGCAGATTAAGAGACAAAAGGTCATTATGGAATCTTTTCAAAGAGCTCCTTTGAAAGCATCAATTGTGAAAGGTTTTATGAGTCCCTCTTTGTCGTAAGAACTAGGCTCTGTCCTTTCCTCTGGAGAAAAGCGGAACCTGTGAGAACAGTAGATGTGCCAAGCTGAGGGGATTGAAATAGACTAGCAGGCGGCCCAGATTTGCGAATACTTTGGGGTATGAAAACATTTTGTCTTTTTCTTAAAAAAATAATAATAATAACCTCCACCCAAATTTTCAGTAAATGTGGAGCCATTTACCCAGGAAACGTGCTTTTCTAGAGCTTGCTTTCTTGTCACCCGACCCCTATTCAATTCTTTTAATTCCTTACTTCCATTTCTTTCCCTCCAAAGCGAGACAATTTCTACCTTGATTTGCAACTCACTATCCACTCTTAAAACTTTGATAGGTCACCTCCGAAAGATTCAAATTGCAGTTCAGTTTCAATAATCCAACAGAAGGTGGGATAATTTGTGTTCACTTGTCTCAAACTTCCCAAGTCTGCAAGAAGGGCTTTAAGATCTCAGAGGCCTGAGGTTTAGGAACTTTTTGCCTCTCACACACAGCTCCAGACCCCAGGAGCTGTACCATCTACTCTACCTAATCTCCCTGGGTGGTCTGTTTTTATCCCGGTAACAGGGATAGATAAATTCTGTACTCTGGGGAAAGCCAGTTGTGCCTGTAGCTTCTCTCTGGCTGTACTACAGGGTCCTTTAGCCATATCTCTGAAGATGTTTGGCCAAATGCTCCCTAAGCTGTTGCTTCTTCTATAATCCAACCCCATACAGATGTGATGAAGTTCCCTCTCAACAATATATTGGAGAATTTTGGCACCATCAGGCCAAATGAGAACTTTACAAACCTAATGAAAACCTCCAACAGCAAACAGGGAAAAAAACTCCACTATGCTTAAGAGAGTGTTGGTGTAGACTCAGGTCCAATTTGAAGCAATGGCTCTGGTTCATTCTAATTGTATCCACACAAGATTTGCTTATGCCAATTCTGTGTCCTTCAAGCTTTCAGAAACAGCTGGGAAGAAGAAAAAAAATAAAATAAAATAAGAAGCTTTACGGAGATAAAAGCAGACTTTCTACAGATGCTCTACACTAAAAATACAGAGGCCAGGCGTGAGGGGCCGTGGGAAAGGGGCCAGCAACTGCTCCTCGAGTTCTGGCCTCTGACCTCTCACCAGCGCACATGTTAGTTCACCTGCTTCACATGAGGAAAACATAGGAAAAAGCAGGGTACTGGGGCCCACCGTTGCACGTAAAATGAAAAGCAGGGGGACCTCTTCCCTGGCTCTACCAAGCCTGCCTGGACCTCACTTCTTCTTCACCAGCAGTCATAAGCCTGATTTATCATCGCCAGCATTTCTGATTAATTTTTCAAGGTCACTCCTTGCCTGAAACATGACTTCATCACACCTGCGGCACTTCATTGTCCAAATGTCCTTGGCAAACCTCACAGTCTTTGGACAATGTTGTACTTCCTCCCAACCGGAAATCCTCCTCCTTCCACAGTCTTAAGGCGATTGCAGAGCATCCAAATAACACAGCTCTTGTTTCTCCCACAAACTCTGCCCCTTCTGTTAACTTAATAAAGCAGCTCCTTATTGTCTGGGCTGTGAGGCTGGGCTAATGCTAAATTTCCAGTTCAGAAACGTTTAACCCTTTCAGCCTCTCAGGGCTGGCTCTCCTCAGTACTGGCATTGGCTCATTGGCTCATGTGAGGTAGGGCAAGTATCTTCCCCTGAGAAGAAAGCCACACACCCAGGAAGCCTGGGAACACCTAAGCCACAGAGAGGGTTTGGTTCCAGATGCATAGCCAGCAGGTAAATGCACAGATGAGAATTACTGTTTTCTGTCCATCACTGGTTTAGCAGCCCCCGGGGAGTCCCTGTATTACTTTTTAATATCCTGTCACTCAACACTAATATGCTCAACACTGCCTCCAAAAGGCAAACACTCAGAGCTGAAGGAGACTCTGGAGAGCATCTAATCCAGTCCTCTCATTTCACTCTTGAGGAAACTGAGCCCCAGAAAGGTAAAGCAACTTACCCAAGTTCACACAGCTAATTAGTGACAGAGCTAAGACCAGAGAAGTAGTATTTATTGCACACCTACTATTTTCCAGATACTGTCCTTACCACAAACATGATCCAGGTGTTTTCATTTTATAGATGAGGGAATGGAGGCCCAGAAAGGTTAAGTAACTTGACCAAAGTCACATAGCTACTAAGTACAGTCCTAATCTGAACCTCTTTGTGCAGTTCGAAAGCCCTTGCTCTTTCTACTGCATGAGGTTGCTGCCCTTTATGTTTATTTAGCCAAGTGGCCACCATCCTGGATTTTACTCATGGTCTCACCAAGGGGCTTCAGATGCCAGTTCCTCTTTCCTCTCTGCCTTCCAAGAAAAGGGAGTCGCTGCATTATTTTTGCCACATACTCCAGGGGATCCTCAACATCACCACTAGGCTAGAGAGACATGACATTCTGGCAGCTATTTCCTTTTCTTCCATTTTAAATTTGGAGGTGGGCAAGAGATTTCCACAAAGGTTGGGAGGGAAAGACAAGGACCAGGACCAAACACTATTCCCCACCTCTCCCTTCTGGGAATATAGCGGCTTCTTCCTCTCCCAATACTAGAAGAGTGGGATACGCGCCGGAGTCATTCTTCTCAAAGAGGCAGCGTGGTCAGGATGGGGGAGGGGAAAGCCACAGAATAAACATGGCACATGTTACAGGAACATCAGTTTCACTCCAGAAATGAGAGAAAAAACGGTTATATTATTAGTATAGTCAAACCAGTACAGGTAGAATCAAACGGAGAAGTCCCGTGACTTTTTAGGTTAGAGCCAGCAGGCCGCAGACTGATTTGGGCTCCCCGTTCCCTGATTCCCAGGGGCACACAGACGTTCATGGTCTCCTGCAGGAGGATTTCTGTAGAATTATCGAGAAACAAGGTGAGAAGACAGCAGGAGACAAA
Source organism: Dugong dugon (assembly GCA_030035585.1). NCBI lineage: Eukaryota > Metazoa > Chordata > Mammalia > Sirenia > Dugongidae > Dugong > Dugong dugon. Next base: position 37,453,071 of record CM057469.1, on the reverse strand, counting down.
TTAATTTTCTTCACCCTCTGATTTCTTTTCCCCACGTCTTACCCACCCCTACCTCCCCAGGGGAGTGCAGAGGCTTCAATCTCAGCTCTCTTTACCACTTTGGGAAATTTAGAAGGAAACCAGCACTTGGTAACTCAGTATTTTTCGCTGCCAGGCAAAACTCCAAAACGAATCCCTTTCCCTTAATTAAATGATGTTTATATATAAAGGAATAGATCTCCCTGAGAGAAAGAACTCTGCTTGCTATGGTCCCCTTCCAGTGTGGGGCCTGCTTGGGCAGTAGTGACACTTCATGTGTAAGGAGCAACAGATACCATGGTTTCTTCAAAATTGCCAGCCAAGTCAGTGCTCCTGTACCAACCCCCTCCCCAACCGACCCCCTCTGGATGCCAAGACTCACTCCACAGTCCCACAAACTCAAGGTTCAGAATCTCTGTGTGTCCCTTCTTGTCAAAACCCACAGGCTCCTCCTTTCTCTCTCACACACACCCTATTATTCCAACCACAAGTACTCTCCAGGCCCATGGGGACTCCAGGTAGCCTAAGCAAGTCACTGTGACTTTGAGGGAGCCACGACCTGGGGCTCAGGCAACTGGACCCCACCTTGGTGGTCTCTAGATTGTTGTTCTGAGAAATCATAAACACCAAATCCTCTAATCCCTCCAAATTTGAGTTTGTCATTTTAACCTTTAAACAGCCTTTTCAGGTAAAAATTAACAAAGACCCATTTACTGACTTTGTAGCTACAATGTGCTTGGAAAAGCATTTACTTGAAAGACTGGGAGGAAGAAGAAAATGGAGTAAGTACTCCTCAGGTGGTGCACACTTTAATGAACTAAAATAAAAATAAAAACACACAGAGGAAGGGAGAGGAAAAATCAACTGCCTGTATCTGTTCACAGCACTGTAGCTCAAAGACTGGGATCTCTGCTTGTTAACCATTGTTAACTAGTATTTTTAGTCCTGATTGCTTTTAGCCTCTGTATAGTTCCTTTTTTAAACACATTTTCTATACGTTAATAAAAGATCCTGAAGGGATGGTATGCGTCTTCTGAGTCCTGTGGGGGATTGTGGTGACATGCCTTTCTTATTAATAACTGTCCTGCTTTCTCCTCTCCTCTGGGCTTCCTTAGTGTTTACAGACTCTCTCTGTCAAAATGTCTTCTCTGCGTCACCCCTTTGTGAAGGCTGTTCTCTTTCCAAATGGTCCTGCTCTCTCGTCTATGTCCCCCACCTGCCCTGTTCTTGTTCTCTCCATACATCTTCTCTACCTCTACTCGCCTCCTCCTCCTCCCCATATTCTCCCCCTTCTTGCCCCTCTCTTCCTCTCTCCTTTTCTCTCTCTTTCTTCACTACCCCCAACCCACTTAGATTTCTTCATTTCACCCTTTGGTTTTACCATCAGCAAAGGTCACTGATGGCTGGTAGCCTCTGCTGGCTTTCCAGCATCACTCAGACTGGTCTTGTCTATGGTTCTGAGCTGTGATCAGCCACAAAGTTGGTGACTCACTGTCTGCCTCCCTCCCATCCTTTCTCCTGGCTCCTGAACCCTGGAGTGCCCAGTGGCAGACAGATCTCCAAGGCTCTAGTGCCATCTATGGGTAGTGATGGAGAATATTCTAACCAGCCCAACTTGCTGAAGCCTGTCGACCCTTCAGCTCAGTCTGTGCCCTACTGTACAGCTCCGACTTGGAGCTGGCTCCAGCTAACTCACCACCAGCCACTATAATGGTGGCTCCCATAACCACCTGCCCCTCAGACGTAGTCAGTTGAGAAAACATTTCCTCTTTCTCTGCCTTGAAAATGGGTCTGGTGCACAATGTAAGATTAACTCTAAACTCTAGCTAACATTAGGTATGACCCCAGCCAGGTAACAGCCCCAAGAAGGTCATGAGGGAAACTTCTATCCAGGTCAGTTCCACAAACATGCACAGCCCAGTGGTGGAGACCAGGAAGTAAGAGATAACTGTGACAGAGTGGGGTAGGTGCCATAAACCATGATGAGCTCTTTCCCCTGATGGAGGGGGAAGGGAGATTTCAGGAGCCTTCATGAAGGAGGTCAACCTAACTGGGTCTTATGACAATAGGAGTTATAAAAAAGGGGAAAGGTGAGGAAAGCCTTACCTGAGGGAACAGCATGAACAAGAATCAAGGGGTTTGAAACAGCATAACCTATAGGAGCAGGGCCAGGAGTGGTTTAGTATCATGTTAGCCTGGTTCCCTGGGGCTGTGTGAGGGAGTGTGATGACACAGCTCCCCACAGGGGCCAGGGCCAGGTTAAACATTGTGAAATCCCAATGCCAAGAGGGAGACACCTTTGTCCACATTTCGTGTTAAAAGGGAGAAACAGTGAGCGTTTTAAAGAAGGGATAGAATCCCAGCCCTGGAAATAAATAGAAAAGAGTTCATTGCTCCTGGTCTTTTCTAGGCACCAGCAAGCCTCTTCCCAACCCTGGGGCCATGCATAGGTGAGAACTCCTCCAAAAAAAAAATCCAAACCCATCGTCATTGAGTCAGTTCCAAACCATGGCAACCCCATGTGTTGCAGAGGCAACCGTACTCCATAGGGTGTTCAAGGCTATGACGTTTTGGAAGCAGATCACCAGGCCTTTCACCTGAGGCACCTCTTTGTGGGTTTGAACTCCCAACCTTTCGGTTAGAGTTGAGTGCTTAACTGTTTGCACCACCCAGGGACTCCTTAAGTACAGAAACCCAGCTTCTAGTACACGACAATCGACCGCTGAAGGTGCCATACACAAACTGGGAGTCAGGACACCTTTCTTAACTCTTCTCCTAGGCACTCCTTTCCTCTTTTTCATTATTTCCTAAAAAATAATAAAACAGATTTCTGGAATGTCAGATGACGGGGGCCCTTTAAAAACATCTGCATTTCCTGGTCCTATTGTTACTAGCCACTTTGGAAATCCATACCTAAGGGGTATGGTCCCAGAGGAGGGGCCTATGTAACACGAAGATAAAATCTGTCCCCTGAATCCTCCTGCATATTATTTGAGAGACAGGAACTAAAGGGATATAGTGTAACTTAAAGAAACCTCAGCAATTAGTACTTACTCCTGAGATAGCTGAGTGCTACCATTATATTCTAACTTAAATGAGTATAATTCACCCATTACTTAAGACCTCTGGGTGCTTTTTCAGCCATCTGAACACAGATTTAATTATTGCCATCTTGTGGGAACTAAGAACTGCCACAGGTAAAATTAAAAGTAGATTATTAACAAGAGAGATGTTAGCAGAATCAGCAATCCATGCAATTACCAAGAACCCGACCTAAACACGGTAGTGTCTTCTCTCTGCAATGCCCCTAGGAGCCCTGGGACACGGCTTCAGCAGTGACCTCTTTGCTAGTCAGCAATAAGACTTCATCACAGAGCAAAGGCCTGTGGGGTCTGCATCTTTTCTCATGTGACATGTGCAGTATACTTACCCTATTGCCCGGGCTTTTAAGGAATTATACATAGAGTAGGCACTGGACTCATAAAACCAAACATAAATGTGTCCCTTGTTCCGAGTCCCTCATCTCACCATCCACATTCAATGAGCACCAACTATGTATCAGACTCATTGGATCTGGGTGTACAAAGAGATGAGGCGTCTGGTCCCTGCCTTTGAGGGGACTTAGGCTCTTTTCCCTCTTTCCCTTTCCATACACTTGTACCAAACTCCCTACTCCCTCATCCAGATACTCCACACATATGTAAGGTCCCTAGCTTCAAAGGTTTTAAAATAGAAAAAAAAATAGTTGCTGTTGAGTCAATTGTGACTTTCTGACTCATGGCGACCCCATGTGCATCAGAGTAGAACTCTGTTCCATAGAGTTTTTAATGGCTAATTATTCGGAATTAGATCGCCAGGGCTCTTGGTGAACTCAAATCTCTAACCTTTCTATTGGCAGCCAAGTGTCTTAACCATTTGCACCACCCACCCGGGGACTCGTTTTAAAAGAGAGTAGAGTAAAATCTCCAAGTTTACGTTATGTGTTCGTGAGACAGTGAAAAAAGATACACAGGAAAAGAAGTAATTAGGATGAGGATTGCTGTTTCAATATTGACAATACTTTTTAAACTCAGACACATTTCAAACACTAAAAAAAAGTGTCAATTAAGAAGTTTCTTGAATCTACAATGCTAACAGAACCATCTCAAGGGACTGATTATTATAGAATCCTCCTTAGTGTAGGGTGGGGGAATCTAAAAAGATGCTGGTACTTACAGATGTTGATGCCCTTTAATGCCTGAAATAAGAACTGTAGCCATCAGATCATTACTAAGCTTTCATTCATAGCTTATGTGAAAGCTTTGGATCTGCTCTTCTTCACAAACAATGAGCTCTTCAGAGGTTTCTGGGTAATGACTGTAAATTACAAGAAATGCAGTAGCAATTATGAAAATTCAATATGCTAGCTGTACAGGAAATTTAAAGATTGAAGAAAAACAGTGAAAGCTATAAGGGAATGTGTAAATTAAGTTTGTGTGTAGGCACTACTTGGCTTGATCTGTGACCCACACTCACTTTTATGATTTTTTTTTTTCATGAATAAAACCCACAGAATAATGACTGAACTTGTATTTACAACCAAAGCTACATTGCAACAATTGGCACATTGACAACCTGGGCTACTGTTAAAGGCAGCTCAGTTGACTTGCTGACATGGAAGAGCAAGGGATCATTGAATAAAAAGTCACTGTGGTAACCACCTGCCCTTCCCCTCAACCATTATCTACCATTTAAAGGCTTTGAAAGACATTCAGGTAAATCCAGTTTGCAACCCATTTTTTGCATGAAGTGACCTGAATTTTAACTCCATTTGAAATGCCCGTGCCTGCTATAAAGAAGAGCTTCTCAATGGCAGCACTATTGACACTTTGGGTCAGGTAATTCTTTGATGGCGGGGGAGGGGGGGGGACTGTCCTATGCACTGTAGGATAAACATCTTACATTTTAAGCATCCCTGGCCTCTATCCACTAGATACCAGTAGCACTCCTCCCCAAACTGTGACAACCAAAAATATCTCTAGCCTTTTCCAAGTGTCCCCTGGGGGCAATATTACCTCCAACTGAGAGCCACTCCTATAGGGAGATTTATCAGAAAAAGAGAGTGACTTCAAACTTCATTGAAGCAATATTTTAAGAAGCTTCAGTCAGTTCATTTCATTTGAAACACCAAGAAAGTCCCCCAAATGGAACATTGATATAGCTTTTCTATTGAATTTCTTTTCATATAGTTTATAAATGTTTGAAAAACATATATCTGTGTTCTATTTTAGTTTCATTCTGCTGGAATTACTCTGAGTATTTCTGTGGTATGAGGTTAGATTCCAAGATAGGAAGTGGGATTTATAAGATGGTGCTCACAGAAAATGAGAGTTTGACTCACAATGGTTCAATTTGTCATGACTCTCCCGGAATCAATTAGGTTTCAAATCAAGGGTCGCTTGTAAATTAGACTTTTTGGCTCTGTTGCTTCACCTGATGGGCGATGATAAATGGGATTGATTGGTTAAGATTCCCAAATACCTCACAATCACATGTGTCCTGAAAATGTTTTAAGAAAGAAATTAAGGGTAAATTAGGCACTAAAGACAGAGGAAAAGGAAGGTTTTGTCTCAAAATGCTGCCCAAGAATGATGCCCAGGCCCAGGATTCTGGTCAACTGAGCAAGGAAGACCACCAGCATCCCTGACCATGCTCCCTAGGAAAGTGTGGGTATCAGAGCTGCAGCCCCAGAGTGCTCCGTGATATTAGGGAAAGTGAAGGGTCAACCAGAACCCCTGTCTAGGGAAGCTGTATGCTGTGTCACAACAGTAGAAATGGAGCAAAAGGGAAAAATAGAGTTGTACATAAAAGAAATGTACTGCAGCCTCAGCATGTAGCAGAAAAGTACATCCACCACTAAAGTCGCCCTCCCAAACTTTACAACTCACCTCCCAAGCAAGCACTTCCGGTGCACGGGGTCGGAGGGTGGGGAGCAGAAGGGATGCCACTGCTACTTCCAGCTTTTTAAGAGAAGTCAAATGTTGATTTTTCTTTCCCACTTGGCCCCGTTTTTTGGTAAGAAACTGTGCTCACCGTAGGGAGGTCTCTGTAATGTTATATTCCTTGTGATGGTCATGTGGGGGATCCCGAGAGCGTCAGCATGATTGGCCTCGAAAGCCCTGGTATTTGCATCTCTTGAACCAGATGAGACAGGTCTGATTTAGTTTCTCCAGAAAAGTCTCTTCTGCAGAAGTATGCAAAGCTACCGAGCTCACAGCAAAGAAAGAAAAACATGGGTTCGTATCTTGGCGCTAAAGGAGACTGTGCTGCTTTCCGTCATGATCTTTTTCACCACAGGGTCTTCTACCGGGCCAAGACCCATTAAAGCAGCTTAAAAATATGATTCACCCAACACTAATTCGCAGCACCATTTCTTCTCTTTCAAGACCAAGCCACTCCCACCTTGGCAGAGTAAAGGGCTTATTTGGTTTCCAAAGGACTGAAGAAGGTTGGAAGGTGTCGATGAGAAGAGAAACTGTCTAGATGTTTCTATTATTGACTTGCCATTGACATTAGGGAAATCACCTGGTCTAGGGCAATGATGAAGGAGCCCTTGTTGCATAGTGGTTAAAGCGCTTAGCTGCTAATCAAAAGGTTGGCAGTTTGAATTCACCAGCCTCTCCTCAGAAGAAAGATGTGGCAGTCTGCTTCTGTAAAGATCACAGCTTTAGAAACCCTCTGGGACAGTTCTTCTCTGTTCTGTGGGGTCAGAATGAGTCGGAATTGACTCAACGACAACAGGTACGGTTTGGGTTTGGAGGTCAATGGTTATCAAAACGTGGTCCGTGGATATTTAGGGGTTCCCAAGAGGCTTTCAGGGAACCCACAAAATCCAAACTATTTTTATAAAATACTAAGATGTTAATCGCCTTTTTCGTTGCATTGACATTTGCACTGATGATGGAAGAAAAAACTGCAGGCACCTCAGTACAAATCAAGGCGATGACAACAAACTGTACCCATAGTAATTGTACTCTTCACACACAGTAAAATAAGAAAAGTGCCAGCTTCACTTAAGAATGTCCTTGACAAAACAGTAAAGATTATTAATTTTATCACATCTTGACCCTGACTGCATGTCTTTTTAACTCTGTGTGACTAAATGGGAAGAATTCTTAAAGCACTTCTGTTGCATACCCGAGTACCATGGTTGTCTCGAGGAAAAGAACCTGTGCAATTGTTTGAGTTGCCAGCTGAACTAGTTGCTTTTTTCATGGGACACCATTATTACTTGACAGAGCAGCTGACAGAGAAACTATGATTTTTTTAAACCTAGGTATTTGGCAGACGTTTTCTTGAAAATGAACCAAGTGAGCTTGTCACTTCAAGGAAAACAATTGACAGTATTTGTTGCCAGTGTTAAAATTCGAGAGCTCAAGAGAAAAATTAGAATTTTTAAAAACTGGTATCCACCATGGTAAGCCAAACAGCTTCCCAATACTTGAGGACTTTTCTAATGAGACCGGTGGTAATATTAACAAATGTGATTTTTTTAATATCATGTAATAAAATATGTCAAATTTGGAAGATCTGCATAACTCATTGAACCTTTTTTCTATTAGGTTGCCGGTCATTTTCTTATTGATTTTAGGAGTTATTTTTATATATTCTGGATAGGAGGAATTTGTCAGTTATGTGTGTTTAAAATACCTTATTAAATTCTGTAGCTTGTCTTTCTACCCTCTTTATGATGTATTTGATAAAGAGAATTTCTTAGCCACAATGTAGTCAAATCTATCAATCTTTTTCTTGATGGATAGAGTTAGTTGGTCTTATTTTCTGATCTTGAGAAATGAATATATTATTCTGTGTTATCTTTCAAAGATTTATGATTTTATCTTTTACATTTAGGTTTTTAATCTACCTGGAATTTTTAAAATTAGATTGAGTTATATAAAGTCTATATTTGACTGTTTTGACCTACCAAATGGCAATTCCATATGGATCAACATAATATATGGTATGAGTTGGGTATGTTTTCATTTCTTTCCATATGAATAATATACTTTATTATAAATAATACACAGTACTATTTATTTAAAAGTCTTTCCTTTCTGAGTGATCTGCAATACCACATTTCTAATACAGGTGTTTCTGTCAATCCCAGGCCCAGTACCGCAGTATCTTAATTATTGTGGCTTTAAAATAATTCTTACTATCTGTAGGGCAAGCCCTCCCACCTAGTTCTTTTTTCAAGAGGGTTTGGCTACTCTTGACTCTTTACACTTCCAAATAAATTTTAGAATCATCTTGTCAAGTTCCACCAAGAAAAAGAACTGTTGGAATTTGTATTGGAATTGCATTGCTTCTATACATCAGTTTGGGAGAATGAACCTCTTCACACTGTTGAGTCTTCCAGTCAATGAATAAGAATCTCTCTCAACTTATTATGTCTACTTTAATGTCTCTCAATAAAGGTTTATAATTTTCTTCCAAGAGGTTTTATCCATCTTTTGTTAGATTTACTGCCAGGTACTTGTCAGGTCTGAAATTTGATTATTATTCTACTTACAAGCTATTAAGTTAGCTTATGATTGTATCGTGAATGCTGGCAGAAGATATGAGACTCCTACAGAGATGTAACTCTGTTACTCATGGCACAGCAAGGAGCACATGCAGTGATCTCCTCGGCTTTAAGTCTCACAGAGGAGACACATAGAGGCTCAGAGGGATACTATGGGTACAGTAAGTTTGCCTTGTAGCTGAAGAACATTGAGATTGGGAACCCCATCATTTTGTTGCAAGCAATAAGCAAGATTGCTCTTTGTCCCAGAGGAAGACATTATCTCTTCCCTCAAGGTTTCTTGATGCAAAAACAACCCTGAGATATGGCCCATGTAAAGAGTGGTCAGGGCCTTGCATTGTTAGCATACCAGCAAGATATGTAGGAGTGTGAGAGACGCATGGAGGAGTGGCTCCCAACTGCACTTTATATAATCTTGTAAATTATATCTTTGTAAAACTTTTATTTTCTAACTGTCTTTTTCTGGTATATAGAAATGTAATTGACTTTTGCATATTAATTCTAACAATCTTACTAAGCTCATTCTTTCTAATAATTTATCCTTAGATTCTATAGAACTGTCTACATACAAAATCATATCATTTTTGAATATTGAAATTTTGTTTCTTTTGTTTCAAACCTTATTTCTTTTATCTATTTATTTATTTATTCTCTTTTTATTTTACTGGCTAAAAACACTAGAGCAATGTCTAGAGAACTGGTGAGAAATAGTACTCTGATCTAATTTTTTCAAAGAAAGCTTTGAAAGTTTCACCATTATGAGTGATACTTTCTCTAGTTTTTTGTCCCCTCCCCCCTTTTTTTGCATATACTCTTTTATTAAATTAAATAATTTCTTTAAACTAAATGTGTATAGTGAGAAGATAGCATTTTTCCTGCGTCTGCTGAGATTGTTACATGATTTCTCTCCATTCACTCAGTAATGTGGTAGGCTACATTAATTTTCTAATGTTAAAACAACTTTACATTCTTGGGATAAACTCAACTTCGACATGATGTATTTAATGTATTATCATTTTTATATGTTGCTAAATTTGGGTAATCTTTCTTTTTTATTTATGTAGGCATTTAACGTATAGAATTCCCTCCAAGTATTGCTCTAGCTTCATTCCACAAGTTTTGATATGTAATTTTTTTTATCATTTAGTTAAAAAATATTTTCCAATTTCCATTAGCCTTTCTTCTTCGAACCAAGGATTACTTAGAAGTGGGCTGATTTTCAAATAAACTCTTCTAATTATTGTTTTATCATTGATTTCTAGCTTAATTGCACTGTGATCCGAAAAACTCAGTCTACATTATTTCAGTCTTTTTAAATTTGTTAAGGTTTTCTTTATGGATCAGCATAGGGTCAATTATTCATTAATATTCTGCGTATTTTGAAAAGAATGTCTATACTGTGCTAGTCAAGGACAATGATATGTGTCCTAAGTCAAGTTTGTTCATCATGTTGTTCAAATAGTCTATATAGTTCTACTGTTTTCGTAGGCATGTTCAATCAAATACTGAAAGACAAGTATTAAAATGACCCACTATGATTGTGGATTTGTCGAGTTCTGCTTAGAGTTTTGTCATTTTTGCTTGAATATTTATAGATCCTATAATTAAAATATATATGTATAGTTAATTATTATATCTTCTTGGTGAACTGAGATTTTTGTTTTTAGTAGGGATCCTCTTTAATAAGGAATTTTGGCTGAAAGTCTGTATTTTCTGATCTTAAAATAACCATACTAGCTTTCTTTTGGTTAGATTTTTCCTGGTATGCCTTTTTTCATTCTTTTTCCAATCCTCCTTCTCTATCTTTATATTTTAGACATTTTTTTTTCTAAGCAGTATATAGATGGATTTTGTATTTTATCCAATCAGACTATCTTTTTTCTCTTAGTACTTTTTTTTAAGTAATAGACTTTATTTTTTAGAACATTTTGAAATTACAGAAAAATTGAGCAGATAGTAGTACAGAAAATTCTCATTAGTCCATGCTCAATTTCCCCAATTATTAACCTCTTACATTAGTATGGTATATTGTTATAATTAATGAACCAATGTTTATACATTATTATTAACTAAAGTCCATACTTTATTCAGATTTCCATGGCTTTTACTTAATGTCCTTTTTCTGTTCCAGGATCCCACCCAAGATACCACATACATATAGCCATTATATCTCTTAAGTCTTCTCTTGGCTTTGACAGTTTATCGGACTTGTTTTTGACAACCTTGATAGTTTTGAGGAATAATGTTCAAGCATTTTGTAAAATGTTCCTCAGTTGGGATTTGTCTGATATTTTTCTCATGATTAAACTGGGGTAATGTGTTTTGGGGAGGAAGAAGACAGAGATAAAGTGCCATTTTCATCACATTGTGTCAAACATGCATGCTATCAACATGCTGACCTTGATCATCTGACTGAGTGTTTGCCAGATTTCTCCACTGTAAAGTTACTCTTTTTCCCCCTTTTCATACTATATTCTTTGTAGGAATTCACTATGTGCAGCCACACTTAAGGAGAGGAGAGTTATGTTCCACCTCACTGAGGACAGAGTATCTACATAAATTATTTAGAATTCTTCTGCCTGGGAGATTTGTCTGTTGCCCCTCGTTTATTTATTTGTTCAGTCATTTATTCGTATCAGTATGGACTCATGGATATTTGTTTTATACTTTGAGTTTGTGGTGCAATTACTTTTGTGTGGCTTTTCTACCTGTGGTCTTGTAACTCCCACCCAGGAGACTGGGCGGGACTGTGTGATAGGGTAATTGTGGCCCACCAAGGGGATTGGTCAGTTTTGTTTTAAAAGAGAACCAACTCCAGAGCAAAGACGAAGATCCTACCACCACCAAGGAAGAACAGCCAGAAGCGGAGAGCGCGTCCTTTGGACCCGTTGAGAAGCTCCTGGAAGCAGGAGACTGAGAGAGAGAGCAAGCTGTAACCTGAAGTTGGTGAGAAGCAGTGGCAGGAGAGATCCGGCAGCAGAGACCTGGCAGCAGGAGATGGCATGGTAAGCTTCCTGGCTCACAGAGACAGAAAGCTGAGTGCCCTTGGGGAGAGGCCTAGGGCCAGGAAGAGATGTGCCTGTGAGCACGGTTGGGAAGAAAGAGGCTGTCCTGATGGAAGAACTGTATCCTGTGTGTTCCTGAGCTTAAATTGAAACTGTTTCTTCCCTTATAATAAACCCCATAATCATGCGTATGGTCTTTGAGTTCTGTGTGGCCATTGCAATGAATTATCGAACCCAGCAGAGAAGTAGAGAGTGCTGTGTGAGGGACGGTTGGTGTCAGAATTAGTAAGGATGGTGGAGAGAGGAGGCTTGTCTGGCCTCCACCTAATAGTCAGCCTGGCACTGCTGATCTTGGTTCTCATTCCTCCTTGTGGGGTTGGAGGAGGTCAGACACTGCCCCCAAGCCGTCTTTACAGGGTTAAAGTCCAATATAATTTTATTTATTACTTTGCTCAGATTGCTCCAACTTTAGCCATTGGGAGCTTCTTCATTTGGCTCCTATACCCCTTTGATATGCCCTCATCATTGTGAGGTTTTTTTTGTCTTTGTTGTTGTTGTCATTATAGTACTTCTTTACTTTCTGGCACTAAAAGATGTTCAAGACTCATGTATTTCCTGCCCCAGCACTAGAATCAGCCATTTCTCTCCAAGGAGCTCTTGTTCCTTTTATTGGATAATGGTATTAGCAACCAAGATCTGGGCATGAGGTGCACTTATTGCTACTAGGATATCATTTCTTTTCAGTCCTCTCAGCTGATAGAGCAAAGAAATATATGTGTGCATACTGTGTGCATATACTGACTTGTATATGTACACATATTATCAATATGTGATATCTATAGTTATCAAGGTATCTATATTGAGTTAGGCATGAGTTCTTACTGATGTATCCAACTCTAATCCATTATCACATGGATTATCCTTTATCACATTATCACATCCATTATCACATTATCATTCTAGGCTCCTCCCCGTGCTTAGCTGTAAATTCCCATTTCAACAGTGAGAAACCTGGCTGTTATCATTTTCCATCTATTTATTAATTATTCATTTCCAATATACATGTATAACAGTATCAGAATGGTCAACTCATACCTCTGGGGAAATAACTTTATCAACTAGAACTGGAGTACGGCATTTATGTGCAGGTCCTATTGCTTTTAATCTTATAGAATCCATTCATTTCCCAGGTTAGCTAGGTCAGCATTTTCCCACCATTACCTTCAGTGAAGTTGTTTTATACATTTGTAATACAGTTACCCTCTTGTCACAGTTTGCATTCCATCCTGGGATCCCTGGCCCTCCTAAGATTTTTTTTTTTTAATTTATATGCCTTAAAGTTTACTCTTTGTGTTGTAAAGTTCTATAAGTTTTGACAAATGCATAATGTCCTATATCAACCATTACATTATTATACAGAATAGTTTCTCTACCCTAAAAATCCCCTGTGCTTTACCTATTCATGCCTTCTACCAACCCCCCAACCCCCTAGCAACCACTGATCTTTTTACTGTCTCTGTAGTTTTGCCAAAGGAGCCCTGGTGGCACAGTTGTTACGCACTCAGCTGCTAACCTAAAGGTCGGTGGTTTAAACCCACCAGCCGCTCTGCAGGAGAAAGATGTGGCAGTCTGCTTCTGTGAAGATTTTACAGACTTGGATACCCTATGGGCAGTTCTACTCTGTCTTATAGGGTTGCTATTAAGTCAGAATCAACTCAACAGCAATAGGTTTGGCAACGAGTTATAGTTTTGCCTTTTCCAGAATGTCATATAGTTGGAATCATACCATATGCAGCCCTTTCAGAGTGGCTTCTGTCACTTACCAAGATGCTCTTAGGTTTTCTCCATGTCTTTTCATGGATTGAAAGCTCATTTCTTTTATTTTTGAATAATATTCCATGTTTTTTTGTTTTTTTGACTTGTGGATGTCAGTTTATTCATTCACTTATTGAAGGACATCATGGTTGCTTCCAGATTTGGGCAATTATGAATAAAACTATTGTAAACATTCATGAGCAGGATTTTGTGTGGACATAAGTTTTCAACTCAGTTGGGTAAATACCTAGGAGTATGATTGCTGGATTTTATGGTTAAGACTGCTTAGCTTTAGGAGAAACTGTCAAACTGTCTTCTAAAGTGGCTATACCATTTTGCATTCCCATCAGCAATGAATGAGAGTTCCTATTGCTCTATAGTGTGGCTATGAGTTGAAATCGACTCGACGGCAGTGGGTTCTGTATATATCATTTTTCTTATGCTTCATTCTTTCTTTGATCTCAAACTTTTCCACGTGGGATGGCTTTTCTTTTGATTCTAGTTCATTATTTAAAATTTCCTTTAGAGAGGATCCTCTCATAGCAAATTCTTATTTTTTTGATTTTCTGAAAATATTATTATTTTGTTCTTATTCTTGAAATATATTTTTCCTGGGTATAGAATTCCAGATTAGTGAGGTTTTTTTCTCTTTTTCTTTTCTTTCTTTTTTTTTTTTTTTTTTTTAGCACATTGGAGATTTTATTCTAAGATTCTACTGTTTCTGTTGAAAAAATCAGCTTTCTGTCTGACTGTTGCTCTTTGAAGATAATCTGTCTTTTTTGTCTCAAAATACAAAAAATAAAAATTCTTTATTTTGATATCCTGAAGTTCACTATAATGTGCTTAAATGTGGATTTACTTTTATTTATCCTACTTGGAATTTGTGGCACTCTTTGAATCTGCGGATTTTTGTCTTTATTGGTTCCTGAAAATGCTCAGCTATTATCTCTTCAAATATTTTCTCTATCCCATTCTCATCTCTCCTTCTGAACTCCACCGAAATGTTTTTAAATCTTCTCACTGTGTATTCCATTTCTCTTAATTTTTCTGTCATATTTTCTATTTTTGGTATCTCTATGCTACATTTTGGGTAATTTATTTGCCGTCTTCCAGTTCACTCCTTTCACTTCTCCTCTATCTAATCTGCCATTAAACTTTTTATAAATTTCATTATTGTAATTTTCATTTCTAGAAATTATGTTTGTTTCTTCTTCAAGTCTGCTTAGTTCTTCATTATTTTCAGTTTCCCTGCAGACATTTTAAAATCTTGCCTTTTAGTTTTTTAAATATAGTAATTATATTTATTTTGTATTATGACCTTGATAATTACAGTATCCAAAGTCCATGCACACCTGCTTTATCTGTCTATGTAGTTATTAATTTTTAATTGTTAGCTGCTCCTTTTCCTTTTCCCTGTGAGAATTCTTTGAAGGCTTAGATGTAAGTAAATTCCATCAGAGAGGATTTGTGTTTGATTTTACCAGATGCTTGGGACATTCTCATTCTGGAAATACTTTAAAATCTGACTCGAAGTTTTGGGGACTGCCCAGATCACATGAATTTGCATGTCCATTTAAAAAAAAAAGAAAAAACCATTGCCATCGAGTCCATTCCAACTCATAGTGACGCTAGAGGACAGAGTAGAACTGCCCCATACAGTTTCCAAGGAGTGGGGTGGATTTGAACTGCCAACCTTTTGGTTAGCAGTCAAGCTCTTAACAACTGAGCAACCAGGGCTCCTGCATGTCCATGAAGGTCATCTTAAGGTTTTAATTATCAGTGAAAGGTTCGTTTGTTTTGTAAGACCCCCCACCCCCACTCCTGTTCTGCCGAGCGCCTAGGTAACTTGCTTTGAAATATCCTGTGAGTGGAAGGGGTACAGTGGGATTTAGTTCTGGCTCACACTTACACTTAGTGTGTGACCCTTTGGAATTCCAGGATTTGAGGAAAGGCATTGGACTTTGCTTTCTGTCACACATATATATACACACACTTTTACAGAAAATTGTCCTGAAAACTGATGCTGAAGTTTATTAGGTTCAGCAACAGTCCTCAGGGTAAAGCAGTTTCAGAGTTGTGTTTACGTCTCTTAGTTGCTACCTTCCCTTAGAGATTAGACTGATACAGCCTTTCTGCTATATTTTACGAGCTCTTCAATGCTTTTAAGAAGTTTTTTTTTTTTTTTTTTTTTAAATACATGAAGTAGCATTTTTTGTTGTTATTAGTAGGAAGATTGTTCCAGGTACCTACTCATTATTTATTGGAAACAGAGCTATGCATTTTTCTGAACATGCATGTTTACATCAAGGAGATAACATACAGTGAATTCCTACTAAACTAGACAAAGCAAATACCTGTGGCTTGATGATTTTTCAAAGAAGACTTAGAGAAATATGATTGTAATTGCCTTTATACTCACGTATACATCAAATTAGATCTTTCAGGCTGGTGGGGATTAGAGGTTCAGAGTCTATGAGGCCCAGCAAAACTAGTTCTTCTCTAAGAAGACAGATTTCATTAATTCAACAAATATTTATACTGCAACTCTCTTACATCCTGGGCATAGAGCAGTGAAAAAACAAAAACAAGTCCCTGTCATCACTGAACGTAAATTTGAATGAGGATTCATGTCTGTGCCTTTCTCGGCACCATGTTCTAACCAGCAGAGTTACATAGCACGGTTGGGATATAGCTGTCAGCGAGTGTCATATTTCCTGGGGCCAACGCAGCAGGTGAAAAAAAATAATAAACTGAGAAGGTTTTTTTCCTTTAACCGTCAGTGCTCCACAGATGATCCATTATTTTTCTTTCCTCTGTGCTAAGTCTCCTCAAGTCTCTTGCCCTTTCCATGCTGGGCATAATTGAGAGCAAAAAGGATACTCTATGTCTATTTGCATGACAATCCCTGCTGCAGTTGGTCCAGCTGGGAGTTCCTTCCTTTGAGGAAAATCAGGTTTTCTTTCTTCCTTTATAAACCAAAACAAAAAACAAAAAAAAACCACTGCACCACCAGAGCTCCGTTTTCTTCCTTTATAGTCTGTGTCAAATCACTGTGAGAGGTCTCACCCTTAGGCTTTGGGAGAATATGTGAAGTTGGATGTGCTCTTTAGTGAGTTGGAAATGCTCAAATAAATCGATCTTATTTTGGGATTAGGAGGTCCTGGACCTAATTTTGGAGCCCTGGTGGCACAGTAGTTAAGAGCTCAGGCTGCTAACCAAAAGGTCAGTAGTTCAAATCCACAGCTGCTCCTTGGAATCTCTATGGGGCAGCTGTACCCTGTCCTATAGGGTCCCTATAGGGTCACTATGAGTCAGAATGGCCTCGACAGCAATGGGTTTTTTTTTTTTTTTTTGGACCTACTTTTAAGTCTTGACAACTTGCTTCTACCAGAATACACACACACACAGACTAAGTACCAAGACATGGTCTGCCAGCTCAGGGTAGGGGTTTCCACCTTCTTGTATACTGGATGATCTCAGGTTCACACTTAGAGACCCTAGAGACAGAAAGACAAAGAAGCTTCTTTCATGCAAAGTCTTGCCCTCAGAGTCCTTACAATACAATAGTAGAAGAAGAAAACGGGACACAAAATTATATGTTTTATGATTACCGTTATGTAGATCACTTGCATGTGAGAAAGGAGCATAAGGCAGCATTTTGCAGCATGTGTTCCTCAAAATCCCTTGAAATGTTCCCAGAAGAAAAATGTTATTGTTATCCCTTTCCTGAATCTTCTCAAAGCACATGAACATCCTAAGGTTCTGCAGTTATGTCTTGAAGTAAGGAAATCTAACCCGTTGCCTGTCGAGTTGTTTTTGACTCATAGCTATGTAACATTATCAGATAATCTTCCAAATTCCCTGAATCATGTGATGACGGAGACTCCATCTGTCCACATGACACCTGGTGTACCATGAAAACACTTTGGAAAATTGCCATGAGGAAATACACAGGGATCATCGTTTTTGCGTTAAAGTGACCAGGTGATGGGTGCCTTTTCCCCTCTCCAAGTACTTTGTACTTTAAGTAGCTTTGATAATTTTGTTTGTTTGTCTGTTTTGCTCTCAGGGTTCTTAGTTACAAACTAGGTGATTAAGGCAAAAAGGAAATTTATTAAAAGATATAGGGTTAATCATGGCATCTCCAGGAGGGTTGGAATCAGACTTAAATACCACCCAGTCAAGAGAAACATGCAGAATTCTCTCATAGAACTGATCTTGTAAAGACACTATCATTGCTCCTGCTGGACACAGGCCCCATTGCTTGTGCCACTGACAACATTGATGGTGGAACTTGTCCCTGGCTTCTAGAACCGTTTCCACTGCAGACTCTGAGACATGCATCTAACTACTGTTGTCACCATTAACCTCACCAAGATGGCTTCTGTACAGCCTCTGCTCTTTTGGATTCCTAGCCTCCAAGTCAAAGTCCACCCTGGATAAGTCTCATTCATATATCATTAGACGCACGCCTATGGTCTAGCTGCAAGGAAGCCTGGAATATTGAGTAGCTTCTACAGAGAGAGGAGGACTCTCCCCTCTGCCAACATAGAGAATTTACCAAAGATAAAAAGGAAAGGGTGGTGGTGAGCAGATAGCCAAAAATAATGACAAATGCCTTCTTCTTCCCCCAAGTGTTTTTTATCCCTCCAACTTTCTTACTTCATAGTTCATTCTCCCATTCCCTACAACACACATATTCCATCTCCTCTATCTAGTGCACATTTTACTACAATGTGATAAGTTTCAGAAGCTAGTCCACAAATAGCTGAAGCTCTCCAACAAGTTATAATAGTGTGCTATTTAATGAGCTGAGCTCATCATACCTATAGAGCTGCCACTGCTGGCAATGGCTCAGATTTGAAAGTTCCAACCCAAACCTCCTGTATTTTTTTGTATGTCCATTTTACCACTCCCCACCTGTCATGGATTGAATTGTGTCCCCTAAAAATATCTGTCAACGTAGCTAGGTCATGATTCCCAGTATTGTATGATTGTCTACCATTTTATTATCTGATGTGATTTCCCTATGTATTGTAAATGCTATCACTGTGATGCATTAGCAGCAGTTATATTGATGAGGTCTACAAGATTAGGTAGTGTCTTAAGCCAATCTCTTTTGAGATATAAAAGAGAGAAGCAAGCAGAGACACACCGGGACTGCATACCAGCAAGAAAGCAGTGCTGAGAGCAGAGCACATCTTTTGGACCTGAGGTTCCTGTGCTGAGATGCTCCAGACCAAGTGACAATTGATAAGAAGGTGGACAGAGAAAGAAAGCCTTTCCCTGGAGGTGATGCCCTGAATTTGGACTTCTAACCTACTAGACTGTGAGAAAATTAATTTCTCTTTGTTAAAGCCATCCACCTGTGGTATTTCTGTTATAGCAGCACCAGATGACCAAGACACCACCCCAAGTAGTTCTTCAGGATTTCACTATCCACACTGGTATTTTTTTTTTGGGGGGGGCGGGGGTTCAGCTCTAATAGGTTTATTTTACTTGTGACAAGTAAAAGGAGTCAGTGGGGGCTCATGCCTCCCTAAAAGACTGACTCAAAGGGGAAAGTAAGGCTAGGGCTAATATGGGTTCAGTGGAGATGACAGAGCAATGAATACTCAGCGAGTTTCTTTGAAGGGGGGGTACTTCTCAGAATAACAGTGCATACTAATCAGGTTGCACACGCATCTGGAATCCAAGATAGAACCTTGCTGATATTCAAGATGGAGTCCCCTCGGCAGCTCTTGACATCACTTATTATGGGATATGGGATATGGCACAGGTGCACTGATCTTCTGTATTACTTCGTCCCCTTCAGTGGACCAAAACAGCAGTCACACCTTGTTCTTCTGCTCATGCAGAGCCTGTAAGAAGGGTGGAGGGACTAGAAAAACACTAAAGAGGAAGTAGTAATTCACGGGTTGTTCTAACCTTATTTTATGTTGACAGGATGTGGTTCTTGTTTACCCAACTTCTAGGTGGTAGTCTTTTAACAGTTCTTTTATTCTGCCACCACAGCTAACCCTATCTGTCTCACTTCTTCCAAGATAGATTTATTCTTCTGGCAGTCCATGGTACATTCAATATTCTTTGCCAACACCATAATTCAAAGGCATCAGTTCTTCGTCGGTCTTCCTTATTCATTGTCTAGCTTCTGCATGTATATGAAGCGATTGAAAATATCAAGGCACCCATACACATCTCCCTAAACCATACATTATACGTATATATACACTATGAGTCAGAATCAACTCTCTGTCAATGGGTTATGAAGCAAATATTTCACCAGTAAGTCCAGCATCGTTGACAGTTCTTCCTTACTAGGGCCAATCAGCATAATGTCATCAGTGTAATAGACCAGTGTGACATATTGTGGAAGGGAAAGGTGATCAAGGCCCCTGTGGACTAAATTATGACATTGGGCTGGAGAGTTGATATAGCTCTGAGGAAGGACATTGAAGGTGTATTGTTGGCCTTGCCAGCTGAAGACAGACTGCTTCTGGTGCTCCTTCAAAACAAGTATGGAGGAAAATGTATTAGCCAGATCACCAGCTGCCTACCAGGTACTAGGGGATGTATTAATTTGTTCAAGCAATGAAACTACATCTGGAACAGCAGCTGCAATTGGAGTCACCAACTGGTTAAGTTTTTGATAATCCTCTGTAATTCTCCAAGATCCATCTATTTTTTGCACAGGCCAAATAGGCTAATTGAATGGGGATGTGATGGGAATCACCACCCCTGCATCCTTTAAGTCCTTGGTGGTGGCACTAATCTCTGCAGTCCCTCCAGTAATATGGTATTGCTTTTTTTTTTTTCTTTTTTATATTTTATTGTACTTCAGGTGAAGGCTTACAGAACAGATAATTTCTCATGAAACAGTAGTACACATGTTGTTTTATGACATTGGATAACAACCCCACAACATATTAACCCTCTAAATTCTCAACCTTTTTTATTTTTATTTTTTTTTGGTGAAAATACACATAGCCAAAGATACACCGTTCCAAAAATTTCTACAGACACAGTTCAGTGACATTGACTACGCTCTTCCAATTGTGCTGTTATTCTCACTTAAGATGAAGGCTTACAGAACAAAATAGTTTCTCATTTAACAGTTACTACAAATGTTGCCCTATGACAATGGTTAACAATCTCACAACACATCAACAATATCCTTACTCAACCTTGGGTTCCCTATCACCAGCTTCCTTGTCCCCTTCTGCCTTCTGGCCCTTGTCACTGGACTCCTGTACCTCATTAGTCTCATTTGGTATTACGGGGCTGTCCACTCCCAGGCTGAACAGTGAACCTCGGAGGTAACTTCACCACTGAGCTAAAAGGGTGTCTGGGGGCCATATTCTCGAGGTTTCTCCAGTCTCCTTTAGGCCAGTAAATCTTGTCTTTTTTTTTTTTCTGTGAGTTAGAATTATGCTCTACATCCTTCTCCAGCTCTGTCCAGAACCCTCTGTTGTGATCCTGGTCAGAGCAGTCAGTGGTGGTAGCCGGGCACCATCTAGCTGTATTGGACTCACTCTGGTGGAGGCCTTGGTAGCTGTGGACAATTAGTCCTTTGGACTAATCTTTTCCTTGTATCCTGTTCTCGTCATTCTACCTTGCTCCCGAAGGGATGAGACCAGTGGAGTATCTTAGATGGCCACTCACAGGCTTTTAAGATCCCAGACACTACACACCAAGGTAGAATGTAGAGCATTGTCTTTATAAGTAGTGTCATGCCAATTAAGCTAGATGTTCCCTGAGACCACGGTCCCCAGAGCCCTCTGCCGAGTAACTCAGTCCCTCAGGGAGTTTGGATGTGTCTATGGGGCTTCCATGACCTTTCCTTGTACAGGTTGTGCTAGTTTCCCCTGAATTGTATACTGTCTCACCCTTCACCCAAGATACCACTTATCTATTGCCTATTTAGTATCCCCCCCCCCACCCCTCCCATCCCTGGTAACCAACAAAGATTGTTGCATTTTGTGTGTGAACTTTTTCATGGGTTTTTGCAATAGAGGTCTCATACAATATTTGTCCTTTTGTGATTGACTTATTTCACTCAGCATAATGTCCTCCAGTTTCATCCATGTTATGAGATGGTTCACAGATTCATCATTCTTTCTTGTTGCTTAGTACTCCATTGTGTGTATGTACCATAGTTTGTTTATCCATTCATCTGTTGATGGGCATCTAGGTTGTTTCCATTGTTTTGCTATTGTGAACAATGCTGCCATGAACATAGGTGTGCATATGTCTATTCCAGTGTCGACTCTTATTTCTCTAGGATATATTCCTAGGAGTGGGATTGCTGGATCAAATGGTATGTCTATTTCTAGCTTTCTGAGGAAGCACCATATCATTTTCCAAAATGGTTGTATCATTTTGTGTTCCCACCAGCAGTGCATAAGAGTTCCCATCTCCCCGCAGCCCCTCCAACATTTGTTATTTCCAGTGTTTTTGATTCGTGCCGGTAATGCCGGGGTTAAATGGTATCTCATTGTGGTTTTAATTTGCATTTCTCTAATGGCTAGTGATCGCGAGCATTTCCTCATGTGTCTGTTGGCCATTTGAATGTCTTCTTTGGTGAAGTGCCTATTCATTTCCTTTGCCCATTTTCTAATAGGATTATTTGTCTTTTTGTTGTAGAGGTGTTGGATTTTCTTGTAGATTATGGAGATTAGACCTTTGTCTGACTTGTACTGTCCAAAAATTTTTTCCCAGTCTGTAGGTTCTCTTTTTACTCTTTTGGTGAAATCTTTTGAAGAGCATAGGTGTTTGATTTTTAGAAGATCCCAGTTAGCTAGCTTATCTGTTGGGTTTTGTGCACTGATGGTTATGATTTGTATCCTGTTAATGCCATGTATTACGGCCTGTAGTGTTGGTCCTATTTTTTCTTCTATGAACTTTATAGTTTTAGGCTTTATATTCAGGTCTTTGATCCATTTTGAAGTAGTTTTTGTATACAGTGTGAGGTATGGGTCCTGTTTCATTTTTTTGCAAATGGTTATCCAGTTTTGCCAGCACCATTTGTTAAAAAGACTGTCTTTTCCCCATTTGATGGACTTCAGGCCCTTGTCGAAATCAGGTGACCGTAGGTGGATGGATTTACATCTGGGTTCTCAATTCTGTTCCATTGGTCAATGTATCTGTCATTGTACCAGTACCAGGCTGTTTTGACTACTGTAGCTGTATAGTAGGTTCAGAAGTCAGGTAGTGTGAGTCCTCCAACTTTATTCTTCTTCTTCAGTAGTGCTTTACTTATTCGGGCCTTCTTCCCTTTCCATATAAAGTTAATGATTAGTTTTTCCATCTCTTTGAAGAATGTCGTTGGTATTTGGATCAGGATTGCATTGTATTTGTAAATTGCTTTGGGTAGAATTGACATTTTCACAATGTTGAGTCTGCCTATCCATGAGCATGGTATGTTTTTCCATTTATGTAGATCCCTTTGGGTTTCATGCAGTAGTGTTTTGCAGTTTTCTTTGTATAGGTGTTTTACATCCCTGGTCAGATTTATTCCTAAGTATTTTATCTTTTTAGGGGCTATTGAAAATGGTATTGTTTTCCTGATTTCCTTTTCATCGTTCTCCTTACTGGTGTATAGGAATCCAACTGATTTTTGAATGTTTATCTTGTATCCTGCTACTCTGCTGAATCTTTCTATTAGTTCCAGTAGATTTCTCGTGGAGTCTGTTGGGTTTTCTGTGTATAGTATCATATCATCTGCAAACAGGGACAGTTTCACTTCTTCATTACCAATTTGGATGCCCTTTATTTCTTTTTCTTGCCTTATTGCTATAGCTAGAACTTCCAGCACAATGTTAAATAGGAGTGGTGATAAAGGGCATCTTTGTCTTGTTCTTACACTGGTATTTTTAAAAGGAAATTCCACTAGTTTCCACCAAACTTAAATAAAAATATGCCCTCCTCTACCACCAACCCCCACGCACAGCTGCCTGAGTCAGTGTGTAAAGTTAGGGAGCACCATTCTCAAGAAGTTCTCAGGATTCCCTGAGCATGTTAAGGGAACTTCTTAACCACAAGGAGATATTCAGGGACCCTGAAATAGCTGCCCAGTAACAGCTATGGTATGCTTGGAACCTAATAGCAAAATAAATCAAGGCCGATCTTGGTGTAGTGGGCTGGGGATTCGAAGGAATGGAGGTCCCAGAGAGGTGTGTTGTGGAGCCTACCAATACTTAACCAGACCCCTCTTAGATGAGCTGTACACCATGGGAAAGCTTGGGTGGTGGGGCAAAGGAGAAAACCGTGCCACTGAATGTCCAATAGCTGTTCTGTGTGTCAGATCCCTATAAGAGCTGTTCAGAAGAGAAAGGTATTTCCCAACTGATCCAGAGGGAGAAGCGTTCAAGGGGAAGCTGGCCAGCTGGAGATAGATGCAACAACCCTAGTTGGTCAGCAACTGTGGCCAGCAGAGTACAGAGATGTCAGAGCTGCTGGCAGAGAATCTGTAGGTCCACTTCACCACACCCTATGAGACTGCTGGTCCCATACACTCCCCACCTGGGGTTAAAACCAGGAGACCAAGGGGGCATTTGATATACACATACAAAATCCATGAAAGTGGTCCCAGGCATTTGGGGAGAAAACTCCTGGAAGCAAGGGGACTTCCTGCTTGTCAAAGATGGATGGACTCTTAGCATTGAGACTTGGAATATTACTATAAATCTGATTGGCTTTTCTAGCTAGAGATTAGTAAATCCTGGACATTCCAGTTATAAGACCCTCCATAAAAATAAGGTTTCTTAACTCTTTTACCATGAACTAGTGCTATTTGAGTGTATAAACTATCTCTTTGCCTCTACTGTTAGCTTCTTGAGAGCACAATCTATATCTGCTCCATGTTTTTACTCTCATAGTTCTTAGGATAGTGGTAAATATTTGAATGAATGAATGACAGACATTCAGAGCAGCAACACTGTACCATCAGCAATCCCAGTGACAGATCAACACTACTCATTCACATTATAGTAGGCTCTTATTTTTCCAGTCAAGAAGTTCTTGGCTCATGTTAAGAAATTACTTGAAGGATGAGTTAATTCACCACGCTCTTCCCCTGGTCAGTTTCAGCACTTTAACCATTTAAGGTTTCACATTTAAAAAAAAAAAAAGTAAAATAAAAATAACTTATCTAAAGATTGAAATAATATGGTTGGCCAGGGCCCATGAATCCCTAGAAATATTCTCACAAAGTCATTATGGAAACCCAATGTTGTGTATCTAAGTAGTCTCCTGGGGGAAAACACAGTTCCCTCCTAGGAGATGTGACTTGGAGCATGAATGGAATTTTAGCTTGGGTTAGAGAGGTGGGCAATGAGAAATAACTAGCTTCGGCTGACTGAGTCCAGGGCTCCAAAAAACACTGCAATCTGACTTCTGCATACCACCTACTCCACTAAAACTATTTCCACTAAGGTCACCAACAATTTACATATTAGGTAAAATCAATCACCCACTTACAGTCCTATTTCACATAAACTCTCTGCAGCCATTAGCACCTCCCATGTAACTCCTCCTTCAAAAGTCCTTCTCCTATAGCTTCTAGATGCCACATTCTCCTGGTTTTCCTGTTGCTATTCTGGTTGCTCCTTCTTAGTCTCTGCCCTGTCCATCCCTAATCTATCAGTGCCCACTAGTGGTTATCTTCGGCCCTCTTCAGTTTCATCTACTCCCCTGACAATGACCCCAAATCTATTTTTCATCCTGCTGACCCAGCCCTTCTCAGTTGGCTTCTGCAAGGGAATTAAGCCCTGGTGTCCAAAGGCATCCATGGTATGTAATTCATTAACTTCTCGCCTGTGTATCTTAAATGATAGTAGCTATCAACCATCCTGGGGAGGAACTGAGAAAACAGTCCTTCAAATAATTATCTGTAGGACTTAATTCTCTCCAAGAACCCCCATGAAGCTGGTTAGCATTGGACCCCTAGAGCCGATGGCCTAGTTCTCCACTTGACTGTTTCACAGGTACCTCAAAAATCACATTTCAATAATAAAACTTATTATCTGTTCCCCTAATTCCTCTTCTATGTTTCCCATCTTGATAAAAAGAATCACTATCTTACTATTTTCTGATTTTTTTAGTTTTGAAATTTTCAATTTCAAAACAGTCTATTAATTTTTCTACTGTGGAAGATGAGGATAGAGTGTTCTTTCTCACACAAAGCCCTGTGCCCCACATACATTTACCATACTCCACTCTACTTGCAATTTGTAATTTTGGTAGCATAAATATGCCAGGTTTATATTATTATGACTAAGTAAGCACATTTCATAACTGAGCCATGCAATATACTGTAATGACTTTTCCTTTCCTGTGCAAATTTCTGTTTTCCCTGGAGTTAATAGTTGTCTGTTGTTTATTTGCTTAGACTTCTATGAACATAGCCTTAGTGTTTTTCTATGTCATTTATCAGTGATTCAGCTCCAAACTCTATACCAAATGTATAAAACCCTTGATGTATTAGACATTCTATCGATTTCACCTTCCTGAAGCCATCTGACCTTGCTGCTCTCAGGGTCAGCCAGAAGGCTGCCCTTGGTAACTCTTTTCACCTTCATAATGAGGATTCCACTCACTTCTTTCTGGCGCTCGATCCTCTGTTTCCTAGATAGCACAGTTTCCTCTTTCGTGGTAGTTAATCCCTCATTTTGGTGGAGCACAGTTTCTGAAAAAGGATATATGGTAGATGAATTTTAGAGACCCCTCACTAGGAATTTGGCTAGTACAGAGCTCTAAGTTGTATCACATTTCCTCAGTATTTTGGGGGTATCATTCCACTGTCTTCTAGCTTCTAGTGTTTATAAGAAGTCTGATGCCATTCTGACTCTTGCCTCTTTTATGACACCTTTTTTTCTCCCTCTCTCTCTCAAAAATTGTATGTTATCATTTTTGTTCCTAGCATTCTGAAATTTTACAGTTAAGAGCTTTGATATGTTCTATTGTACGGGTCTTTGTACAGGAACCTGGCAACTTATAACTCAAGTCCTTCAGTTCTGAGCAATTTTCTTGATTTACTTGTCGATAATCTCTTTCCCTTCATTTTATCTGTCTCTCTTTATGGAACTCTTGTTATTTGGATGTTGCACAAAGTTAAAAAAAAATTTTTTTTAACCTATTTTCTTTGTCCTCTTTTTCCTCTTTCTTTAACCCTTCTATTTCAGCCCTTCTTCTTTCTTCCACCCTTCTATTGTAGTTTTCATTTCTGCTTTCACAATTTTAATTTCTAAAAGCTCTCTTTTTGTTCTCTGTGTCTTATTTTTATAGCAACATGTTCCTCTTACTTGAATGCAATAGCTTATCTCTCCAAGAATATTGATAACAATATATTTTTAACTTTTTTTCTCCCATTTCTCTGTCTCTTCTAAATTGCTTATTTCTGTTTGCTTGTTTGCATCTCAAGCTCTATATTTTTAGGTTTTCTGAGATATCTTATTATCCTTGGCATCCTAAGAAGTTGTTTGGAAGCTTTAAGTCTATGGATGAACTTGTTGTCTTCCTTGTTGGGTAATCTAAATGAGCTCCCTGGAGAAGCTGATGTCAGTGCCTTTAGGTTATTTCTTTTGGCGTGGTCAGGCATCCAGAGAAGGCTCTTCCAGTCTCCTTCCTAAAGGATAAAGATCTGGTTGTCAAAATTCTGAGAACCTCGCACGACATGTAGACGGGAAGTGTCTCAATCTTAGTATGCAAACTTTCACAAAATCACTGTGTTTTCAGTAATGGTATCCCCAGGCTCAACTCTACAAGGTGTCTAGTTTATTCCCACAAGAGAATGACCTTCCAGTCTTCTGCCAGAGTAGACATGGGCAATCGTCTGCTGTACCAATGGGGAAATGATTTGGGGGTTCAACTCTTTCTTTAAAAGAATTTCAACCAGTGCTCCTGGTTTTAAATCCTCCTTTACCTCTACTTCCAGAGTAGCTGTTACCTCCAATCCGTGAGTTTTTTGGAAGCAATCTCTAGTTCAAATCAGCCTCTGGATTAGTTCTTCCCACTGCTTACTTTGGATTACAGTTCCACTTTCTTCAGTCTGCTAAATCAATTACCACTCTTTCATCTACTGCCTAGTTTCTAAGATTTTGTTACTATCGTCTCTTCTCCCATTCTCTTTGGGATTATGGTTTATGTCTTATTAAAATATCCCATTATTGTCCCTTTAATAGAGCTTTGGCAAAAAGGAATACAAATGCATGCGCTCAATTTATCTCTTTAAACAGACACCCCCCTGCCTTTTAACTACATCCTCGCTACTCTTCCAAACAAAAATATACATTCCACTTGCAGCTCCTCAAATGTGCTAGTCATCCTCTCTCTCTCTCGCTCTCTCTCTGTCTCACACACACACACACACACACACACACACACACACACACACACACGCGCGCACACAAAGACATACATTTTCACATGCTACTCCCTTGGCCTGAATTGACAGTCCTACTCCCTACCCTCATCTCTGCCTGAGAAACTCCTGCTCATCCTTCACCAGGGGTTCTCACCTCCCAGACACCCGCTGTGATCCCATAGCTGCCTGATTATCTCCCTACCGCAGCACTTATCTTCCTGGATAATAACTGCTTATTTATTTGTCTGTCTTACCCACTGGACTGTAAAAACACACTTACAGGTCCCTTACCAGAACTTCTTCCTCCAGGGATGCCTCTAGCAAAAGAAGAGGCCTTTCAACTAAGTAGAAAAGGAGAGCCTATAGGAGATGTTTGCCTGAGGCAGTGTTCCAAACCAATAGAAGGCTTCAGTCTAAACCATTAATAAGTAAATAAATAAATACAATTTAAAAATAATAATAATTACAACAACCTAGGAGATACACTTTTATAATAATAATTGTAATTACAATTATTATTATTATAAAAGTCTCTCTCAAAGAGAGAGATTAGGCCTCAAAGTTAGACTAGACATTAACTACCCTAGAGATTACGTATAGTGCTTTGTATAGTCAAAGCACTTTAGCATTCATCAATTAACTATGATAATTTACTATCATTAATTAAATTTAAAATTGAACTTCCAGAGGAGAAAGACCAATGTGGAAATATCACTCGAGGCAGATGTCCATAGACCCGGTTTCTTATTTCTTGACTCTCTGTAAGAAAATAGTAGGCTCTGAGCTGGAATTGTGCCGAAAAACAATCCTATGAGTTCTTTCTCTTCATTATGCAGTCCAAGCCAATTGCCTCTCCTTTCCAGAACTTAGACAACCACCTTGAGAGTCTCCTCCCAGGTGACATACTCATCAGAATCACAGCATTCTTATTTTCAGTCAAAAACAAGAGGCAGTTCTTAACACACACACACACACACAGATGCAGAGCTTCTCTGGCCCTAATTCTTGCAACAAAAGGAGGAATAAAATAGCTAGAGCTGTAAACCAAGCAAGTCCTGCAGTGTTTGGGTGCTTGTTAAGAAGTAGTTTTAGTGGTAGAGTGAGGAGGAGGGAAACAATGGAATGGAAGGAGATCCTTTACAAGTCTATAGTTGAGGAACTAGTATTCTCACTAATACAGTGCAGCCAGGCGCCCAGACTGATTCCTTTTCTATACATTAGACACATGACCTTTCACCTGAAACTCATGGAGCTCTCCATTTCTCAACGCAAAGGAAAGTGGAGAGAAAAATTACCCAATGAATGACAGAGTCCCACAGGTACATTGACATTCCTGGAAACACGCTCATGAAATGTTGGCCCCCAAAGCAGTCTGATGAACCACTTTTTGCTTGTCGTAAGATATTGCTTTTATATTCCATTAAGGCACTCCCCCACCCCAAAGTCTAATCAGACTGGGTTTTTCTCATGTATCCTTAGGAGAAAAGAGTTACAAATGCCCCAGGATGCAGTGATTTTCCTAGAAACCTGGAAAGACTTTAAAACATTCTCACTGCATCCTGATTACAATGCATCCTATGATGCTGCCATTATTATGTCACCTAATATCAATAACAATAATGGTAATAATAATAACTTTTAGGTATTTTCACAATTTATGTTAGAATTACCATCTTGTGATGTAGGTATTTTATTATCTCTACATTTTTAAGGAATTAGACTCTTGGAAATAACATGACTTGCCCAAGGTCATAAAGTTAGTTGCTGATACAGCTGAGATTCCAGTCCTGGTTGTTTGATGCCAGTTATAACAGATAAATAGTCCCTCAGTATCCATTGGGATGCTTTCAGTTGCAAATAAAAGAAATCCCAGCTAAATTCCAAAGGAAAAGCAGTCCTGGGCTTGGTTGATTCAATGGTTCAACAACATCACCAGGGACCCAGGTTCTTTCCATTTTTCTTTTCTATTACCCTCACTATATCAAACGTCTCCCCTCATGGCTCTAAGACGCCTCTATGCTTCTAGGCATTGCCTGTAGTCAACAAACTCCAGAGGCAGAAAAGGGAACATCTCTGTCACGTGTCCCTTTCTAAAAGCAGAGGCAGCCTTTCCAAAAGCTCATGTAGATGTCCCCTCATGTTTCACTGACCAAAGGTTTTGGGGATTAAAATTATGGTTACTTCATAAAATGAACTGGGGAGGTTTATCTTTGACTTTAAAACCTATGGATTTCCTTTGTGAGGTATTTGGTGGCTTACATACATTGTGAACAATTTTACAAGATTATTCCTTTTGTAGCATCATACCTTCCTAAAATCAAAGCAGAATAAGATTTTCTTAGACAAGGCATGCCATGTTTGCACCCTTTGAGATTTCTGGTATCTTTTGAGTAGATTGGGGCAAGGAAGGGACAGTAAAGACAAGCAAATATGACCCCTCAGACCTTCCACTCCAACCCCTGCTGCTCCTCATCCTGAAATATACAGCCCCACATATCTGTAAGGGAGGCCTGGTGGCGCTGTAGTTAAGAGCTCAGCTGCTAACCAAAGAGTGGGCAGTTTGAATCCACCAGCCGCTCCTTGGAAACCCTGTGGGGCAGTTCTGCTCTGTCCTATAATGTCACTATGAGTCAGAATCGACTCGACGGCAATGGTTCTTTTTTGGTTTTTATATCTGTAAGGCTCTTCGCCTACCCACTGCCTCCATCTGGGATGTCTGCATTAGCATTTTTCCACCTTGTCTCATCTTGTACCAAAGAGCTAAGGCAACCTAGCGTAGAAGCCCTAGACCACCCTGCAGTACATTCTTGAGATTTTTTCATTTCAATCTCCTGCAGTAGGGAAAGAACATCTGGACAGCTCACAGTCACACTCAGGCCATCTGACAAGGTCTGTGTTAGCATGCACGGGATCATCTATGGGTGACTCTGAGGCCCTCTCCTCCACATCCCAAGAGAAGTGGTCACTATTCATGTCACTGCAGAAAATGACAAGAGAAAGAACAGGGTATGCTACTTATTAGCAAGTGTCCCTGCTGTCCTTGTCCTCACATACTGACTTTCTCAGTTTAGAATTGTCACTTAACCTCAGGAAGAGCCTGCTTAGAAGTTTCTGAATAATCAAGAAAAACATAATTTTATCACTACTATCCCCTCCCCCTTGATTTACTTTAAGAAATCTTCATGGTTGGATGAAGCTAAGGAATATACAGGGAATTTGAAGAATCGTAACACTTGTTGGTCAAAGACAAATGTTTCCCTACCCCGATGAACAGGTTGAGTACACAATTGCCTCTGTTACATGGTATAAACAACAACAGTTTGGCCTACCTCATACATTTCCCTCTCTCTGACCTGAAATTGTGCCACTAACTCACTGAAAGAAGAGCCCTCCTTCTCTTTCTGTGTTGCAGGGAGAAAGGGCACATGACACAATGAATCTAAATTCATGTATTCCACAGTCTGCCCAGGATTAATCTTGCTCTGAATCGTTCATGTATGTTCAGCAGGGTAGACAGTGCCCCAGGTGTTTGTTGGGCGGTGTTGGGGAGCATTGGAAGAAAGAAGGAGTCACAGAGAAAGGAATATTTCTAAACTGGAAAAGATTCCTATTCAAACACACTGCTCTGTAAGAACTAGGAAGGAGCAACAATTTTCAGTGGCCACTATTTTGCCCCTCAACCTCTTCCAGTTCCAAGAATTTCCTTCTTTCTCATCTCACCCAGCAACTCAGAGGCAATGAGAGTGGAAACATTAGGAGGGGTTTAAAAAAAAGAAAGAAAAAAAATTAGAAAAAAAACCCGCTATAGTGGTCTGAAAATAAACAACCGTTTATTTGTGCACATGCTAATTTTATGCAAATAATCCAGAATCATAAATTGCTTTCACTATTTCCTACGTGTGGATTGGTGTTGAAATCCTCCTATTCTTCCAACACCAGAAGAGGGATAAAACAGTTTGAGAATTACAATAGGGTGGGGAATGTGGGAACCATGACGAGGTGGTCTCAGAGATATATGTAGACACAGTTCTTAGTTCACACTTCAAGCCTTGAGTTGAAGTTATGGAGGGAGTCTACACAGGCAGTTCTCAGATCCAGGAGATTGAACTCCCCAGAGGATATGTTTATTCATCCATTTATGCATTCAACAAATATTAAAGAAACACTACTGTGGGGCAGGAATTCCTACTATGGGCTAGTCACTGGCAACCCAGAAACTACAATGCAATATGGTAAAGTGTAGTGGTAGAAATGGCAGAGCCTTGCAGTAGAATTAAGAAATGGCATCCAACTTGGAGAATTAGCTAGATAAAGAGTGTGTGTGTGTGTGTGTCTGTCTGTCTGTTTATATGTGTGTGTGTGTTGAGAAATAATATGGTATGCATAGAGAACTAACAACATTTTATTGGAGAATAAACTGCGAGGCAGGATGCAAGAAGATAAACCTGGAGAAGCAAGCAGGAGTCAATCATGAAGAACCATATATGTCATGTTAAGGAACATACACTTCACCTTATAAATAAAAACCACAGGGCCATGGAAATAATTCAATCAAGGGCATATCATAGTCAAATTTGCAATGAAGATACAACCCTCTGTAGGCTCTGTGGAGGATGAGTTAAATGAGATCAAGAATGGAGGTAGAGAGAGCAATTAGGAAGCCTTAGAGTAGTTAGAAGAGAAGTGATGGGTGCTTGAACTGGGCAGTTACTGTGGGGATGAAGAGGCAGAAATAGAATTGAGAGGTATGTGGGAGACAAAACCAACTGGTTTTGGTGGTAGATTGAATGAGGAGAGGGGAAGGTAGGGAGATGTTCAGGATAGCCCTTAAGTGTTTTTTAAGTGGTGGGGCCACGGACATAGCTAGAGAATACAGGAGGGAGTAAGTTTGGTGGGGAAGATGATGAGTTCAGCTTAGCCATGTTAGATTTTTTTTTTTTTTACTATTGTACTTTAAATGAAGGTTTACAGAACGAACTAGCTTCTCATTAAACAATTAGTATACGTATTGTTTTGTGACATTGGCTACCAACCCCACGACATGTCAACACTCTCCCCTTCTCAGACTTGAGTTTCCTATTACCAGCCTTCCTGTCCCCTCCTGCTTTCTAGTACTTGCCCTTGGGCTGTTGTGCCCCTTAGTCTTATTTTGTTTTATGGGCCTGTCTAATCTTCGGCTGAAGGGTGAACCTCAGGAGTGACTTCATTACTAAGCTATAAGTGTGTCCGGGGACCACATTCTCAGGGTTTCTCCAGTCTCTGTCAGACCAGTAAGTCTGGTCTTTTTTTTTTTTTTTTTGTGAGTTAGAATTTTGTTCTACATTTTTCTCCAGCTAAGTCCGGGACCCTCTATTGTGATCCCTGTCAGAGCAGTCGGTGGTGGTAGCCAGTATCATCTCGTTGTGTGGACTCGGTCTGGTAGATAGCCATGTTAGAGTGGAAGTGGCCAAGTAGCATTCCGGTATAGAGTTCTAGTAAGTCATTCATAAAAGGGTCTGTAGGTCAGGCAAGAGGTCTGAGACCTGGGTGTCATTAGCAGAAGGGTGACAATTAAACCATAAAACTGGATGTACTGACTCAGACAGAATATGTAGAATGAGAAGAGAGCTAAGCCAAAGGTAGAACTTGAAGAACACTGAAATATAAAAAATAAGAAGAGATCGGAGTGTCTATCCACAAGACACCTAAAGGAAGGATTGTAGAAGTAAGGAGAACCGGAAGATTGTGACTGCATGAAAGCAAAAATAGTAAAGAGATTCAATAACTTGCGTCAAATACAGCAGAAGTAGAGGGAAAAGTAAGATTTTAAACATCTCATTGGATATGGTAGTTACGAGATCATTGATAACTTTAACTTGCACCATTTTAATGGAATGGTAGAGCCGGAAGACAAATTGAGTGACTTTAAAAGCAAATGGGAAGTGAAGAAGTGGAAACAGAAAGTATAGGCTACGCTAAAAAGTTTGCATGAGAAGGAACGGGAGAGGTTTGTTTAGAGGTAGAGGAAACTGTGGAGTCAAGGAGAGCTTTTAACATTGGAGGAAACTTAAGCAAGTTGATAGACTTAGAGCAGGAGAGGTAGAAGATACAGGGTGGAAGGGTAATGAATGATAGAATAAAGTTCCAGAGAAGGCAGACTACAACAGGAGCACTAGCACAGATAAAAGATTGACCCTGCAGAGGGGAGGGAAACTCCTGGGATCAGAAGAAAGGGGTTAGTCTAACATTTAGAATGCTTTTGGCAGCAGGTAACAGAAAATCCAACCAACAGAAGTTTAAATAATAAATAAACTTTATTATCTTACACATCAAGACGTTAAGAAGTGGGATAGTTATAGAGTTTGTTAATTCAGTGGCTTAACAATGTCATCAAGGACACAGATTCTTTCCCTAGTTATGTGTTGGTACCTTCAGCCTGTCAACTATTCCCCTCATAGTCAAAAGATTACTGCAGTAGCTCCAGGTTATACACAGAAAAATATCCAAAAACCAGAAGAAAGGAGCTCTTCCTTGGGCCCAATTCTGAGAGGGAGAAAAATTTTCCAGAAGGCTCTCAGCAAACCTCACTTCACACACAGCTAAATCAATTACTAACAAAGGAAATGAAATTGTCATAACTGGTTTAGGCTAATTATGTTTCAGGAAGTCCCTGATGGTGTAAACAGTTATGAACTCAACTACTAGCTGAAAGGTTGGCAGTTTGAACCCATCCAGAAGCACCTTGGGAGATGGCCTGGCAATCTCCTTCTGAAAAGTCACAGGCTTGAAAACCCTAGGGAGCAGTTCTACTCTACTCTTCACACATGGGATCACTATGAGTTGAGTAGACTCTACGGCAACTAACAACAACAATTACGATTCATCTACTGGAGCTAGGCAACAGCCCAGTCTCCCTGAAGAACATGGCCACCAAATACCTAAATCAAATCAGAGTTCTATTATCAAGGAAGAATGGGTGGATGTGACTGTTAGGTAGGCAAACAAAAGTAACTGTCACGTGGGGGTAATAATGTGGAAAAGTTTATATCCAAAGACAGAAATTATGCTTAATTTCCTCGATTTTCCTGGTTGTCCTATGAAATTAGAGGACAAGGGTTGAGTATGAGGTTTGAAGAAATAGATAATACATGAAAGTCATTGAAGGAGAGAGTGAGATACTAGACTGTTCCCAAATAGAGGTTGGTTGAGGAGGAGTGAAATGAAGGACATTAGAGTTGACAGTGCCCAGGAGCTTGGAGACTGAGTTGTTGAATTGATTGTCTACACAAATATTAAAACACCCTAGGATTGTGTCTGAACTGGATGGAGATAACAACTGAGAGCCATCCCCAAATCATCAGTGAAGGAAGGAAACTAACCAGGAGACAGATAGAGGTCAGTGACCTAGAGGAAGAGAACAATATATAAGTGGAAGGAGAAAGACCTTCTACCTGAAAGTCAGAGTCACTGGGTGATGCAAATGGTTAACATGTTTGGCTACTAATCAAATGTTAGAGATTTAAATCCTTCTAGAGACATCCTGGATTTTAAACATCCCATTGGAAGAAAGGTCTGGTGATCTACTTCTGACAAACCAGCCTTTGAAAACCCCACGCAGCAGTTCTACTCCGACACACGTGAGGTTGTCATGAGTCGGAATCGACTAGATAAAAAAATTTTTTATTTGTTTGTTTTGTTTTTTTATATTTGAAGGTTGACAAGCAATGATCTGAAAGGGAAGATGGGGGCCAGGAGAACACCAATCTCTCCCCTAGGAAGATGCTGCATGGAATGCAGAAGAATGAGCAGCCTCTGTGAGTGGGGAGTGGGGACTGTAGAGGAAGCTGAGACTTAGAGGAGATGCAGGTCTCAGATTCAAAAAAGAGATGATGAGGACCTTCTGAAACCTCTTCGGAGATGTAGAGAGAGTATTTGTTAACAATGGAAAGAAGACCAAATGTCGCTAATACCCCACCTCAAGAATTCTCAGGTCCTTGGTAGGAGTAGATGACAGTCTAATTCAAACTCACTATACATTCAATAAGTCTAAGAATCCTCCACCCACTGAGGGAGGATATCAATGTGACCAGGACTTCAACACCTGTAAAATATTAACAGTATCATTACTAATGCAAAGAAAGCTTCTTATGCCAGAGTAAATAAAAAATAAACGTGTGCATTTAGATATGAGACAATGTGGCTTTGAGCAGGAATTTATGTTTCTGCTAAGCTAGCTCCTGGTCACTCACACTCTTGGTCTTTATTCATTTGCATTTCTGGTTTCTTTCTCATTATGGTCACTATTTACTTGACAGATGATAAAACCTCAGATAAGGGTGGGGTAAAATTAGCATATAAACAAGATTTTATAAGAACTGGAGCAGAGAAGGACTTTAGAGCCTGCTAATCCCTGGAGTCTTGACCCCAAAATAATCAAGAGAAAGTGTACTTGGGCCAGCCCCAAGAATGCCCCTGCCTTGCCTGCCTTGGGTGACCTGGGGTGAGTCACCATTTAACTTGGCTCCATGTTGCCACCAGGTCTTTCATGTGGCACTAATACTCAAAAGATTTAGTAGTTAGTACATAGTACTTGACAGAAATGTGGTATAGT
This sequence comes from Dugong dugon, assembly GCA_030035585.1. Taxonomy (NCBI): domain Eukaryota; kingdom Metazoa; phylum Chordata; class Mammalia; order Sirenia; family Dugongidae; genus Dugong; species Dugong dugon. The sequence continues at coordinate 37,416,718 of CM057469.1, read as the reverse complement.
GGGAAATGTGGAAATTTACACTCAGACACTTGAGTCTGAATGCCATTGCCATGCCAAAATTTATTTCCCTGGGCAAGTTACTTAAACTCTGAATAATAAGAGAAGCCACCATTTAAGGCAAGCCAGCTATGGGTCAAGTTTTTTGTGTACATAGCCAGAATGTCTCAATTCTTCCAGAGTTCTAGGGTCAACCTACTCCAACAAAACAGTCTGAGCCTTCACCTAACAGACTAAATTAGGGAAGTCTAGTATCCTTTCCAGTATTTCTAAGGATTTCTGTGGTAGGCTCAAATGTTCTTCAAACTCCTGCTGTCAGATCATTTTTTACCCCTTTAACATCTCCTTCCTGAGTGAGAAGATGGAATAGCCTCCACAAAGCTTTTCCTGAAGGTTTCATGATAACTGAGGTAATAAAAGAAAAAGAAGTGACAAAAGTTTAATACCACACATTAGGCCACACAGAATGGCTTGCTAGCTTGCCTCTTTTTGAGCCCAGTCCTGGGGCTGCCATTTAAGTGAAATCACAACCTCCCATCATGAACTTTCTCCCATTCTGTCTTTGCTGAGTCCCAGGTCAGTAACGCTTTCTGTTGCTTTACTATGTAGGGCACTTTCAGAGCCTCTTTGTCTCATCTCTCTTCCTTGGGCTTTGCCTTCAACAATTACAAAGGACCCTTTTATGTGAGTTTCTACTCTGGGCTCTACCCCAAACAACACAAAGGACTAACAGAAGCTTTGAAATTGCAGTTTTTTCTTGGATGTGCTCCAGATTGCATATCAGGCCAAGGATCCCTCTCCCATCCGTAGGTCTTGTAAGTGAAAAGGAAGGAAATAGAAGTTATTCTCATCCTATCCCTAGAAAACTCCTGAGTCGTGAGGTTCTGGGATTCCATTCTCCTATTTTATTTATATATATATATATATATATACATACACACATATATTTATACATATATATATCTCAATTTAAACCCTTAAAACAACTGTCTAAAATATGTTATTATTCCCATTTTAAGATGAGAAAGTTTAAGTTTAGATAATCAGAATAATTCACCCAGTGTCACAAAGTTAATAAACAATAGAGTCAAGATTAAAATCCAGGGCTTGGACTGCTGCTCCGTCTGGAAGCCAGCTACCGTGTAAAGTCCAACTACCCTGTGACCACCATAATGTGAGGAAACCCAGTTAGCCATGTGGCAAGAAAAGGGTACCTCGTAAAGAAACAAGGCATGTGAGTGAAGCCTTCTTGGAACTTACAGCCCATTTTAGGCATCAGCTGAATGTAGACGAGTAACTGACCCCATCCGATGCCATACAGAACAGAAGAACTTCTCAATCAAACCCTACCCAAATTCCTTACCATCCCTATTTTTAACCCAAAGGATTAGAGGCCATCAGGAGGCTTCATTAAGGGAGATGGGTCACTGAGAAACCAGACCGCTTTCTCACAGAGAAATCCCTGCTGAAAAACCTACCTGAGCAGTGGCAGAGAGTGACATAGCCCTTGTAGGCCCTGAAGAACACTCACAGGTAGAGCAGATTCTGGCTGACAACTGCCTCAAACCATGGTTTGAATTTCAGGAAACAAAATCTAATCATGCTCCTGTTTACCCATTTCATTACTACAGTGTGTGTGTGAAACTATGTTTACTGTCCCCTATACAGACACCGCTAAGGAGGCAGCCAAGAAATATCTTATTATGGGGAAGCTACTGACTCCGTATCTTGTGCTCCATCTCCAGATTCAGGGAGACCACTCCATAAATTTGAGACATACATTCATTCAAGTAAAACACATTCATTAGGCATCCCTATGCCAGGCACTGTTCTAGGCTCAGTGGACTCCACCATGAAAAGGGAAGATATGCATGGCCTTGCTCTCAAAAGACTGCAATTTTAATGCTAAGAAAACAGACAAGAAATTTTAAAAAATGTGATAACAGCTTAGTGTGGTAGTAAGAATGATGAAGAAAAATAAAGTGCAATCAAGGGACAGAGCATGACGAAAAGGGTGAGGGGCAGGGAGCAGTGGCTATTTTTAAAGTCTTCTCTGACTTAAGCAAAGACTTCAATTAATCACGATGTGGAGACATGGAAGAACATTCCAGAGAGAGGGACAAGCCGGTGTAAAGGCCCTGAAAAAGAAACAAGCTTGAGTTATTAAATGATGAGCAAGACGGGCAGCGTGGCTGGAGTGAAGTGAGGGAGGGGTGAGACCGGAGAGACACACAGGGGTCACACACATGATGGGGAGTGTGATTTTATTCCACTATGATGTGGGAAGGCACTGGAGGGCTGTGAGCAGTTCATTCTGAACTTCTGTGTGAAGAACAGACTCTGGAAGGGAAAGTGTGGAAGCAGAGAGATTGGTTGGGAGGTTATTGCAATTGTCCAGATGAGCAATGAGAGTGGTCTCAACCTGGGTGGTAAGAAACGATAAGACATGGAATAGATATTGAAGGTGATGGTTGTTAGTTGCCACCAAGTCAGCTCCAACTCATGGTGACCTCATGTACAACCGAATAAAACGTTGCTTAGTCCTGCACCATCTTCACAATCATTAGTGTGCTATGGTCTATTGTTGCAGCCACTGTGTATTTTGAGTGCCTTCCAGCCTAGGGTGTTCATCTTTCAGCAGTATAGCAGCCAATATTCTATTGTGATCCATGGGATTTTCATTGGTTAATTTTTGGAGGTAGATTGCTAGGCCTTTCTTCCCAGTTTATCTTAATTTGGAAGCTCCGCTGAAACCTGTCTACCATGGGTGACCCTGCTGCTATTTGAAATAGCAGTGGCAGAGTTTCCAGCATCATGACAACAAGCAAGCCACCACAGTATGACACACTGACAGCTGGGTGGTGGATTTTGAAGGTAGAATACCTCAATTACACAGACATAATTATTATTCAAATCGAGTCTTCAGCTCTGAGATTCAGAAACATTTCCATTTTTTTTAAAAACTGATAACTGAAAGAGCTGAGGTGGGTACTTCATCAATGCCCTGGGAGGCAAGATTTGGCATTGCAAGCCTGCCCTCTGAGTGCAGAGAGGCCCGAGTCACCAGGACAGCACTAGAGTGAGGACATCAATGGATTTTATTTGATCCAAAAGGAAAACTCCATGCAACAGCATGCCAAAGCTGCCTCTTGATTCTCTGCCAAGGTAGGCATACCAGGGAACTTTTCAATCTGTCATCTGTTGAGTTTGCCTTATTTTGACATCTTGGAGGAGATCTTAGTTTGGGGACACAGTCCTTGGAGAACAACGTAATGAAATCTTTTGTAGCCTGACAAATATTCCTTGATGTGCAGAGCTGGTTTCTGAGGAGGATGAATCTGCCTAAGAAACCCAGAGTCTTATAGAAAGGAAATAGACTAGACTCTTAAGCCTTGTTCCTCAAGATTTCAAATTAAGGAGATGGGAGTAGCCTGCCCATAAGTTGGCAAGAGATTCTAAAGGCCCTAAAGACAAACAGAGAAGCCCAAAGAGGGACGCCCATCATTCTGGGGCTCATTGCTACAGCCTAAGGTTTGTGGGATTAAGTTAGTTCTGGGATAGCATGTGGCCAAGACAGGAAGACCTTCAGGATGCGGCCACCAGGGTCTGCCCAGGGTAGTACTTTGGGAACAGTGCCTGAGAGTGAGGGTGTGAACTTAACAGAGCTATAGCCTTGGAGCCCAAGCGGGGGGTCCTTAATGGTAGTAACAAGAATCTAGGCCTGGAAAGATATCTCAGGTTTGGTCAAAAAATAAATGTCAGACCTCACAGGAAACATTTTCAATGGTGACACCACTTGGAAGAAGAAAATACCAGCATTAGTGGATTGATCAGACACTTCTTGTCTCCTGCTGGTGTTTGAAAGCCAGTCCGGCTCCCTCCGACTGAGTGGGCTCCTGGTGTTTACAGACAATGGAAGAGGGAAGGGCTTCAGGATGAGATCCTGGACTTCCTGCAAATAAGGAAAGATGAGGACCCTCGTGATTAATGGAGGAAATAAAAAGCTTACGTATTTGGTAACACAGAACATACTGCTTTACAATCATGAAGATTTGGCACTGGCTATCTTTTACTAGGAGATCCTGGGAGGTGCAAACAGTTAATGCGCTCAGGTGTTAACCAAAAGGCTGGAAGTTGGAGTTCACCCAGAGGCACCTTGGAAGAAAGACCTGGTGATCTACCTGCAAAAAATCAGCCATTGAAAACCTTATGGTACACAGTTCTACTCTAATACACAAGGAGTCGCCATGAGTCACAATCGACTCCACAGAAACTGGAATCTTTCACTGGTAAGATAACAAATGCTTTCATTTATCTTTCTATTTGTTCATATTTCTGAATTTTCTACAATGAACACACATTGCTTTTTCAAAAAAAGGAAACAAGAAGAGGATATAATTATAAAATGAATATAAAAGAAGAGAATGCTTAGTCCACACACTTCACCCTGCCAGACACCCCTGTGGGTTGTAGGTTATTGAATCTATAACCAACGATGACTTCTATATGCTTTCGTGGCCGCTGTGATGGCCATAGGTGAGGATTCCTAGGCTAATGTGCTCCCCAGAGGGCAGGAATCCTGGCCAGCCTCTCCTCTGAGCTGAGGTGAGCTTCTCCAGCCGAGGACACAAGGAGTGGCAGCACCCCACCACCACCACCTCCTGTTATTGACTGGGGTACCTCAGCAGTTCAAGTGGCACTGATGAGGTGACCGCTCATGGATGTCGGGCGGGGACTCCCCACACAGGTTCTCTGGGCACCACATGTGTATTTACATAGATAGTTTCGCTTCAAGTGCCAGGTGTACACCCACAGAGCAACAAATAGACCTCTCTCATGTGACTGGTATGACACAGTCTATCTTCCCGGGGAGACTTCGTTATCACAAACATTTATATGCTGCATTCATGTGGTCAGAGCTCTGCACTGAAGGCTGGGGTGGGGCACAAAGATGAAAACCCCTCAACGAGCCTCCAGGCCAGAGGGGACACAGGAGACATAGAACAGTCTCTGACACAAGGTGGAAGGTACTCAGTGTTAAAACAGAGATGAACAGATAAACTCGTGGTTGACATTCTCCCTCATCAATCAAAATTACTTCTATCTGGTATCAGGTCGTGCCTTTAAAACTTCGCTCAAGTGAGTCCCCTCACATCCATTTCCACTGCTTCCGCAATGGTTCAGCCCTCAGCCAGCTCTTACCAAGACTCTTGCACTGGTCGCTGATCAACTTTCAATCCATTCTGTATGCATCGCCAGAAGGATCTTTCAAAAATCCACATTTCCCCACTCCCTTCCTTAAGAACAATCAGTGGTTCCCCATTACTTTCTATAGAAAGTCTTAACTCCTTGGCATAGCATTGGATGCCCTTCCCAATGTAACCTTAACCTGCCTTTCCAGATGGAATTTTCTCTTCAGTTTTTTCTTCCTGCCCTCCAGCCCCTGACAAACCCTTACAGCCATTCCTTCACCGCCGTTCCCCCAACACACATACATCCAGAATACTCCAAAAAGAGCAGACTTATCAACATCCCTCAAATACTACACAGCCTGGAATATTTTCCTTAATCTCTGCTTGTCAAAATTCTATTCACATTTCAAAGTGCAGTTTAAATTTGTCTCTTTTCCCATACAGCCTTCTTCAGACCTCATGTCAGAATTAATCCTACTTCCTCTAAACCACGATAGCACTTTTCTTGTATCTCCTTAATCACACTCATCATATTATGCTCTGCCATCAACTTAAGCTTGAGTTCCCAGAGAACAAATATCACGTGTCATCCCTCATCACATCCCCCACAACACAGGACATAGCACACAGCAGACACTTAACACATTGACTCAAAAAGCAAGTCATCCTTAGCTTGATTTCAGTACAAGAAATATTTAAGAAGTGGCATTGCTCAGGGAATGGTCCACAGATCCCAGATGCCTGTGAAGTCTTAATTAGACCAGAGAGGGATCTCCTCATATAAAACTCCATAATTTAATTTTATTCAGTTAATTTACTTACACTGATGTCTCTCTCCCTTCTCAAAGAGTGTCTCTGACTGCTAGGGCTTCCTGATCCCCACAGTTAATCAGGGTCAATGGATGTCTCTACTCTCTGCTTCCATATCCCTCTGTGGGGACAGAAATAATAGGAAAAATGTCCCAAAATCTAGCATCCTATATGTGTCTGCCCCACAGACCATTGTTCTCCTAATAAGGTATAAAAAATGGAGGATATAAAAATATAAATTTTATGATAATAATAACAAACATTTATTGAGCACTTACTATGTATTAAGGGTTTATAGATAATCATGTTGTTTACTCCTCACAACTACCTTTAGAGGTAGAAATTATTATATCCTCATCTTACAGTTGAGGAAATGGAAGCACAGAAAATTTACATAACTTGCCCATGTTACATAGTTGGTGGCAGAACCAAGATTTAAATCCAGGTCTCTCTGTCTCCAAAGTCCTTGTTCTTTTCACCACACTGCACTTATATCCCTATTTTAATGTTTACGTCTTTCATTTTTCTTTTGTGGTTAATTGTTTACATGTTGGTTTCTTCCAATAGACTGGAAAAGCAAAATAATGAGTTCACAAAGAGATAAGCTCAGAAAAGCACTGGCCATTTGGCAAGCAGGAATAAAAGGGAACATGTACAAAAATCCCAGGATTTGTAGAGTTGGAAGAGAAACTTTCTTCTCAACACCAAATAGTAAAAGCTAATATTGAGAAGTGTCTTAGTTATCTAGTGCTGCTATAACAGAAATACCACGAGTGGATGGCTTTAACAAAGAGAAGTTTATTTCCTCACAGTAAAATAGGTTAAAAGTCCAAATTCAGGGCATCAGCTCCAGGGGAAGGCTTTCTCTCTCTCACCTTCTCATCAGTGTTCCCCCAGACTAGGAGATTTTCGGCACAGGGACCCCAGACCAAAGGATGCACTCTGCTCCCGGCACTGCTTTCTTGATGGTATGAGGTCCCCAACTCTCTGCTTGCTTCCCTTTCCTTTTATCTCTTGAGAGATAAAAGATGGTGTAGGCCACACCCCAGGGAAACTCCCTTTACATTGGTCAGGGACGTGACCTGGGTAAAGGTGGTGTTACAATCCCATCCTAATCCTCTTTAACATAAAATTACAATCACAAAATGGAGGCCAACCACACAATTCTGGGAATCATGACCCAGCCAAACTGATACACACTTTTTTGGGGGACATAATTCAAACCATGACAAGAAGTGATTTGAGAAACAAAGGCTGAATAAAACTTAGTCTCTAGGCACAAACCAAACCAAGAAATCCTTTATTATATAGCCCATGTTAAAACCTCTGACTGGAACCTCAGTAAGTACTTGGCTCACGGAAAGGGAACTGGGAATGCACCTTTCCCAGGAAAGCCTGACAGGCTAAATACTGAAAAGTAAGTTTAAAGAGAGAGGCATGTCTCAAACACAATGATAGATGTGGCTATTGGCACCTGGGACTGACTTGAATCAAATAGATAAGACAGTGATTAAGTTTTTGACAGAACTGGACTGCCTAGAGTACCGCCAGGCTGGACTAAAAGATACCATGATCCTTCAAGATTAAAGATGACTCTTGGACTCCCAAACATCCATGGGTAGGAAGCAGGCTGAGAACCTCCTCAGCCTCCAAAGAGGGCATGCTCTCCAATTCCTTCTTTAGATGTAGCCAAGGAGGATAATGGAAAAGGAAGGACCTCCCAGAGAGTGGAGCCAAGGGTCAGAGGGAAAATGTGTACTGGAGAGTTACTCCCAGGAAGTGAAATCAGGGCCTAATCAAGAAATATTCCCCACTCCCAGAGAGAGGTCAACTACAACGTCTGTCCAATGGGATTTAGAACTTTGAACTAGTCACTGATGTGTGCCTCCCATTTTTCCAGTTTCCAAATGGGACTCTTTATTGTTAACTATAATATTCCTAGTCCACTGTTTCATATGGGGAGGAGGTCATGTAAATTTTTTTTTTCAGTTCTAGGTCCTGAAATTAAGAAAAGCCACATCAAGATGTGGTGTAGAGACTATTATGAGATCCTAGACTTTGAGTCTGGTATGTAGATTGGATGAGACTTTTGGGTTGCCACCCTTGGGGAAAAGATGAGTGTGTTTTGCATGTGGGAGGAGGCAGTGAAGTGAACATCTGTGACCAGAAGGGCAAACTGTGGTGAGCATATTACTGTTCACCAATATTCACTGCTTCTCCCTGGGGGAGGAGAACACTTCCTGACCCATCTGATGTTAGGCGTGATAACATGACTTGCTTGGTCAAAGGAATGTTAGTGGACATGGTATGTTTCATCTCTGGACACAGATTTAAAAGCAGCACATGATTTGCCTTTGTCTCTTTTCCTCTCTGCCCCCACCACCTATGTTCCAGATAGGAACTGCTCTGTCAGCCTGGGTTCCATCTTGAAGACAATGATGAACAGATACACAGACAACCCATGAAGAAGATGTAGCATAAATAAGAAACAAAACTTTGTGTTACAGGATACTTAGATTCAGGGAGCCATTGTTTCTATAGCACCGCATAACCAATCCTGGCTGATACACCTGCCCTTGAACATTCATATTCCTCTCCCTTCCCCTTGTATCAACACCTAGCATGATCCCTTACAACTGGTTCATTTTTACTACATGCCTGCAGAAGAGTGGAGGGAAGGGAATAACCATTCCTTTCTTCCTTGGCGACAAATTGCATGCATGCATGCAGATGGAAAAGTTAGTCTGTAGACATTTTTCCCTACACTAAAATAATACCCAAACCAAAAAATACTTTAAAACACTGGATTTGAACATCACTTTCATATATTTTTCATACTCCAATAATCTGAGGTCTGATACCTTACGTGTTCTACCACACCCATCCTCCAGCCCCACGAGAAAAACAGAAGCTATTGCTTGCTTGAGAGACAGAAATTCCTCCCAGAAGCTACTCAGTAATTAACCACGATGTCAGTTCCTCTGCTAGAATTTATCCAGGTCTCCTTTAGATTCCCATTGTAAGAATGAAGGTCAAATATGAAGGTACTAGTCACTAACTACTATGCCACTGCTTTTCCGACTCCCACCATACCATCCCCACCCTCACCCACACACGCACGGCTCCATTTATATTTGTTACAGGACAGAGTTCATTTATTTCTTCAGCGCACAAGCTCCCTGGCCTGAGAAATGGTCTTCAGCCTCAGGGCACATACTATTCAGTCATCAAGGGGTTTTTCTCCAAATCAACAACTCCATACAATGCAAATACATAAATTTCAATTTTTCTCCACACATTGTCTGATTCCCTTGGTACTTAAAAATAAACTAAACAATTACTTTTTCAAATGCAAATAAATGTTGACATTTGGGATTTGCTTGACTTTTGTATATTTTTTCGTAATGCTGAAAGCCTTAAAATGGTCTAAATTTTCATATTTTTCTGATTTGCCTTGGTTTTTTTAAGAGAGGTTCTTCCATCACTGGCCAGATAGAATAAAATATGCCATGAGTGGGCTTCCTGTCTATTTACCTAACGCCTCCAGGTCTCTATAAATAGACTCCCACCAGGGCTCTGCCTTCTGCCCTAACTCATACACTCTGAACCACAGACATGTGGCATTAGAGGGATGCTCAGTGAGATCAGTAAATTCTTCCAATGGCCCTTTTGGCATTTGATCCAAGTCAATGGAGCCTGGCTGCTTACTAAATATTAAGCTTACTGGAGAGCCTGCATAGCACCTATGACCACTGCTTAGGAGCAGCATGGACCCTGGAGCCAGATAATGTGCACGCAAATTACTAGCCATGAGACTTTAAGCAAATTGTATTTTTGCCTCCGTTGTCTTATCTGTAAAATGGGATATTTTTTTTAAATCACTTACGTCATGAGGTTGTTATAAGGATTGAATGAGTTAAACAACAAATTAAGTAATTATATAGTTTTTGGCACATAATAAGAGCCCTGGTGGAGCAGTGCTTAAGAGCTACGGAGAGCTATGGCCGCTAACAAAAAGGTTGACAGTTGAAATCCACCAGCCACTCCTTGGAAACCCTGTGGGGGCAGTTCTACTCTGTCCTATAGGGTTGCTATGAGTTGGAATTGGCTCGAGGGGAACGGGTTGTTTTTTTGTTTTTGTTTTTGGCACATAATAAGTGCTATCTAAGTATAAGCGCAATGGTGGTTCAATGGCAGAGACCCAGAGACCTGGAGACCCTGTCCAAATTCCTGGCCAATGCACCTTATTAGCAGCCACTACCCATTTGTCAGTGGTGGCTTTCCTGTTGCGGTGATGTTGAACAGATTTCAGTAGAACTTCCAGACTAAGATGGACTAGAAAGAAAGGCCTGGTGATCTACTTTCAAAAATCAGCCAGTGGAAAAAACCCTATGGATTACAACAGTCCAATCTGCAACAATCATGGGGATGGTGCAAAACCAGGCAGCTTTTCTTTCTGTTGGCATGGGGTCGTCATGAGTCAGGGGCCAACTCCATAGCAGCTAACAACAACAAAAAAATTGTATGCTATTATTATTACCCTTCTGGAAAGTCTAAACCTGCAAACAAAAAAAGTTTCTGAAAAGGACCCCTTTATTTTTGCTAACAGCAAAATAAATGGATTCACAGTCCTGTCCTTTGCCTCCCTTCCCACCCCCTAGACCTTATGCAGGGTTTTGGGGGCGGCACACACTGAGAGAGAAAAAGCCACCTCTCTCCTCTGATGTGTTTCTAGCTTGCTCTCCATTGCCTTATCTTTTTCTTGTGTTTGTCAAACAGGGTGCAACAGCCACAAACATACCTGGCAGTACACCAGGGGAATATTATATAGCAGAATAGCACATGGCCCCTCTTCCTAGAATATCAATTTCACTCTAAAGTTTTTGAGGAAACAAGATGGGTGTATTATAAAGTGAAAAGCAAGATCTATGTGATTTTTTTCGAAGGTAAAATGTAAGATTTCATAAAAATTTCAGACTATGTCCTTACACCAAATGACAATGTTAACCCACTTTTCTCTGCAGAAATTTGTGTTGAATACTATCTCTTGGCAGAGTAGACTGAGAAGGGCAATCAGTCCTCAACAAGCCAGAAAACTAGGCAACTCCTGCCAGCGCAGAGGGCCTGGCCCCAGCAGGTGCTGCGGGTCAAAGCAGTACAGTACGTTTACACAGGAACACTAGTTCTCAAGCCCTAATGTTTCTTCCACCTGGAGGGACATCCCTTAGTGTGGCACTTGTGATCCTCTCCACCCCTCACTCACCAGTTTGGTAAGTTAAACGGACAAACCAACCAGAGCTGCCCAGTAACTTCCCCTTGTTCCTCTCTGCCTTTTTATATTCTAAGTCTTACCTGGAACAATGTCCAGCTGTGCCTGTGGCAGGGTAGGCAAATCTGTCCAAGTCTGTGCTCAGTTAGCAGGCCTGTTTGCTGCTCACTGTAAGCTGCTTCTTCCAACCTCTTCTCTAGCAGTGATAAAGGTAATATTTTTTCTCCATCTTTACTATTTTCTTCTTATTTAGAACCCTGGGCAGGCAAGGTATGCATCTTGATTCCAAAAACCAGTTTCTATGGAGTTGATTCCGACTCATAGTGACCCCCGTCTGTTGAAGTACAACTGTACTCCATAGGATTTTTAATGACTAATTTTCTTCCAAGGTGCCTCTGGACGAACTCCAACCGCCAACCTTTCGGTTAGCAGCCAACCACATTAATTTCACCTCCCAGGGATTCATCTTGACTCCCCAGCTTCTGAAGTTTACCTACATAAGCAATAGTTCACATGGGCCCTTGGACAACTCCTAAGAACCATGGAATGACAGACCTGAGTGACCCTAGAGGCCACTTAGTCCAATTCCTCTTGGTATCAGTGAGGATTGTTACACTTCCTTCTACCTTATGGGAGGTTATGAGGAGCAAATAAGAACGTATATGTGAAAATTTTTGTAAGGCCCATCAAGTAAATAAATATGAGGTGAAATTATTATTGTGGCTGTTGTAATTTCACTGATGAAGGATGCAGAGCTTCATGCTGCCAAGCTCCACACCAGTATTCCAAGTCTTCAGGAGCTGTCTTACATGTGCTCCCCCAACATTTGGATCAGCTACCTATGACTCCCACAAACACTTCCCAGCACTTCCTCAACACCCAAAAGGCGCTCAGTTACTAACGGCAACAAGGAGGAGCGTGCTCCCCCGCTTTCCATATGGAGACACAAAGTTTTTCAGGACTACTGAAGCAGAGATGTTCCTATCCCATGATTTGTGGAAAACAAAAAACCCAGCTGCCGTCAAGTCGATTCCTACTTGTGGCGACCCCACGTGTGTCAGTAGAACTGTGTTCCACAGGGTTTTTAATGGCTGATTTTTCAGGAGTAGACACCAGGACCTTCTTCCAACCTGCCTCTAGGTGGACTCGAACCTCCAGCCTTTTGTTTAGCATTGGAGTGTGTTAACCATTTGCAACACCCAGGGTCTATGTCTTGTGCAGTTTACATGAAAAGAGCTCTCCCAGTTTCCAGTCGCTGCTAGTCCCCTCTCCCTCAGGCCAGAGCTGGAACAGAACTACATGACAGACATGGGGCTCACATCATCTCTCCTCTGCTCGAATGTCTAAGGCCCTGTTACCTGGCCAAGACTGTGGATCTTGGTTCCTGCTTCCATAGAATGAGGAGTCTTCTAGGAGGCTCCTGAGGCCCTGCCTGGCTCACCAAACCAATTTGCCAGGCGTTTCTGAATTCCAGTGGTAAATACGGTATACCCTATATTATAAATAGTGATTGACATGACCAGGCCTCAAGTCCCCCTAAAGCCAATCTCACACCCATTTCCTGACTAATCCACTTCTAAACCCGCTTTTAAAACTTCTATTTCTCTCTCTTACTCTGTCTCTATCTCTCTAACTCTATCATCTCTATCTCAGTCTCTTGCCCACCCTTTTACTTCTCCAAGAAGAGGAGGTGGATTAGAATGGTAAGGTGTGGAGGAAGGCACAAGCAAGAATTAGCTTACTCTGTTGCCATCTAGTCGATTCAGACTCGTAGCAACCCCACAGGACAGAGTGGAATTGCCCCACGGGGTTTCCAAGAGAAGCTGGTGGATTGGAACTGCCGACCTTTTGGTTAGCAGCAATAGCTCTTAACCACTGTGCCACCAGGCCGCCAAGAATTAGCTTGTGGGAATATATTTCACTTCCTTCCCTCCAGGAGATAGTATATTTTATATTTTGCCAGTCCTTAGAAAAAGCCGGAAGCTCTTTGTTCTTACCTTGTATTTATGTGCACTCACTTCCCTCAGGAAGATGGAAAACATTCCAGCATAAGGCAATTCCACCCCTACAGTGAGTACTTCAGCCTTAATTCACAGGCAGTCAGAATTTCTGTGGGCAGGGCCAGAAGGAGGGAGAGAATGTGAAATGGATGGTGCACCTTGCAGCTGCCGCTTTAAATCTCTGCCAAAGAGAAACTTCCTGCTTCCTAGACAACAGCATCAATCCCACCTCTTGCTCCTGGCTCCAACTTGGTGGAAAATTCTCTGCACGAAAAATCTCAATCCAACTGCCAGCTTGAGCCGGCTGGTTTCCTTCTCTCCAGGTCATTCTCTAGGGATGGAAGTGGGGGAGGAAGTCTGGCAAGGAGAAGGGTGTTTAGAGCATGGAAAGGGTTAGGAAGGGTTTTCTTCTCTTCCAAAAAAGGACCGAGCCAGCAGCGCCTAGGAATTCCCCTTCACGAGCCAGTCACATTGAGGACACAGCCTGGGGATGCTATACATTTGGTGCTGATTGTCCCTCATCTAAGGAGCTCTGGTGGCACGGTGATTAAGCACTCAACTGCTAACCAAAAGCTCAGCAGTTTGAAACTGCTAGCCGCTCCACAGGAGAAAGACCTGGTGATGTGCTTCGTTAAAGATTACAGCCTAGGAAATCCTATGTGGCAGTTCTACCCTTTCCTATAGGGTCACTATGAGTTGGAATGGACTCAATGGCAATGGGTTTTGGGTTTGGTTTGTCCCTTATCTGGATCATCAGAGGCCTCTGGGGCCTTAACCTCATCTCTGCCGCTGGAGCAAGCATGGCAGGTGCTGTGACTGAAAATTCCTAGGGAGCAGAGCTCAGGAGCAAGCTGGGCTCTCACCCTGGGCGGGACCGTCTGAGACCAGGAGGACACCGTGCAAGAGGGAAGTGGAAAGGCACCCAGAAGAGTCCAAGCGGACGAGGATGCCTGTGTTGGTGTGAGGTGTGGATATTATATGTTCCCCAACACCCTTCCTAGCAGTCTACCCACCTTTGACAAAAGCAAAATGTCAAGTAATATTAATTAATATTAATACACCAACTTGGTTGTATAAGAAATATCGTAAAGCATTATTTATTTTAAATTAAATGTGACTGTGAGTTCCCCTCCCTCCAGGCTGGTGGGAAATTCAGTCTTTTCTGCAGCCCCCACCCCTTAGGGTTGCACAAAGGTCAGCAGGGATGCTTATATTTGGGAGGGTCCCTCCAGCCCACATGGGTTACTGCGTTGTTCCTCTGCATGATCCCTTGAAATCTAACCTCTCTGGGACTTCAATGCAATCTGGGAGGGGGTGTGAGCGCCAGTCCTCCTGGGAGCTGGTGCCACCTCCCTAGGTGCACCATCCCCTTTCAAAACCTTGCCATCTCCCCAGAGACACTATCAGGGAGAAGAGCGGGGGTTCCCACGCTTTGAGGGACCCTCTGACCACTCTCCCTTCCCAGAGAAAGAGAATCTCCTCTTCTCTCCTGTCTCGCCTTTCTCATCCCAAAGGTCTGAGCCTCTCTGGTTCCCACCTCCGAGGTATTTAGAATGGTATCCTCAATGAGTTTAAGGTAGCAACTTCAAACTGGAAGCTAGCAGGACAAATAATCCTGCAGCTATGATTTACTTGACTAACGCAGTTATTTTAAATTTTTAAAATAATTTGCCAACGTTAGGAGATTCCATTTAAAGTATGAATCTACTGTTTTTCTTGAAAAGTTAGAAAATACAGAAAACAGGGCCTTTTAGATGGTTTCTGAGCTGTCCATTCTTTCAACAACTATTTTTTGAGCACCTGTTATGTGCCAGGCAATATTCTAAGCCTTGGAGCTAAAATGCTGAATGAGACAGATGAGGTTTCTGTTTCCCTGGAGCTTTGTTGTTGCTGCTGTTAGTTGCCCTTGAATACTAGAAGCTTATTTCTTAAGCTGAAAGAACTAAAGAAAAAATTCAAGCCTCGAGCTGCAATATTGAAAGATTCTATGGGCAAAAAATTGAATGATGCAGGAAGCATCAAAAGGAGATGGGACGAGTGCACAGAGTCACCGTACCAAGAAGAATTGGTCGAAGTTCAACCCTTTCAGGAGTTAGCATATGATCAAGAACCAATGGTACTGAAGGAAGAAGCCCAAGCTGCACTGAAGGCATTGGTGAAAAACAAGGCTCCAAGAATTGACAGAATACCAATTCAGATGTTTGAACAAACAGATGCAACGCTGTAAGTGCTAACTCAGCTATGCCAAGAAATTTGGAAGACAGCTACCTGGCCAACCAACTGGAAGAGATCCGTATAAGTGCCCATTCCAAAGGAAGGTGATCAAACAGAATGTGGAAATTATCGAACAATATCATTAATATCACATGCAAGTAAAATTTTGCTGAAGATAATTCAAAAAAGGTTGCAGCAGTACATCAACAGGGAACTGCCAGATATTCAAGCCACATTCAGAAGAGGATGTGGAACAAGGGTTATCATTGCTGATGTTAGATGGATCTTGGCTGAAATTGGAGAATACCAGAAAGATGTTTACCTGTGTTTCATTGACTATGTGAAGGCATTGGACTGTGTGGTTCATAACAAATTATGGATAATATTGGGAAGAATGGAAATTCCAGAACACTTAATTGCACTCATGAGGAATCTGTGCATAGATGAAGGGGCAGTTGTTCGAAAAGAACAAGGGGATACTGCGTGGTTTAAAATCAGGAAAGGTGTGTATCGGGGTTGTATCCTTTCGCCACACTTATTCAATCTGTATGCTGAGCAAATAATCCAAGAAACTGGACTATATGAAGAAGAACACAGCATCAGGATTGGAGAAAGACTCATTAACTACTGGCGCTATGCAGATGACACAACCTTGCTTGCTGAAAGTGAGGAGGACTTGAAGCACTTACTGATGAAGATCAAAGACTACAGCCTTCAGTATGGATTACACCTCAACATAAAGAAAACAAAAATCCTTATAACTGGACCAATAAGCAACATCATGATAAAGGGAGAAAAGATTGAAGTTGTTAAGGATTTCATTTTACTTGGATCCACAATCAACACCCATGGAAGCGGCAGTCAAGAAATCAAACGACGTGTCGCATTGGGCTAATCTGCTGCAAAAGACCTCTTTAAAGTGTTAAAAAACAAAGACGGCACCTTGAGGACTAAGGTGCGCTTCATCCAAGCCATGGTGTTTTCAATCACCTCATAAGCATGCAAAAGCTGGACACTGAACAAGGAAGACAGAAGAAGCATTGACGCCTTTGAATTATGGTGCGGTGAAGCATGTTGAATATACCACAGGGTACAGGGTTACTGAAAAAGAGGAAGACCCTCAACGAGATGGATTGCCACAGTGGCTACAACAATGGGCTCAAGCATAACAATTATTGTGAGGATGACACAGGACCAGGCATTGTTTTGTTCTATTGTACACAGGATTGCTGTGAGTCAGAACCAATTCAATGGCACCTAACAATGGCAAAGCAAGTGCGTGTCCCTTCTGTCCTAGTAAAGACGAAGAGAAAATTTCTATATTGCCAGCCATTCTGCCATTGATAATGATCACAGCTAAGAGCAACTGAGTTCTTTCGTATGAGCCGTACACTATAGTGAGTCTGTCACAGCCCCACATGCATTTTCTTGTTTGATCCTCCTAACAAACCAAGAAGTGAGATTATTATTGGAACAGGTGAGTATTGTGCACAAGGTCACCAGTAAGTGACAGGGCTGGACTAAAACTTGAATCTTTCTGATACCAAAGTCCAGACTCTAAACAGCTACATCATTCTGTCCTTGTTAAATAGAAAGCTGGAGGATAACATCCATTTACTGCCCCATGAGCACCCACAAAGAGGAAAATCTTCAGACTTACTAAGAAAGACAGAGTTACAATCAAGGATAAGAACCACAGAAAGCAACAATCACCAGAAATCAAAAGACAGCCGTGTGTGTCTGCACCTTATGGAAAGGCCTGGAGACAGATCTTATTAATCATACCCTCAACATTCATTCATTCATTCACGCAACAAATTTCTATAAAGCATAAAGCACAAATAAGCATAGCTCTCTGTCCTGACCCTTAAACAATTGCCGTTGAGTCAATTCCAACTCATAGTGACCCTACAGGACAGAGTAGAACTGCCCCATAGGGTTTCCAAGGCTGTAAATCTTTACAGAAGCAGGCTGCCCCTCTTTCACCCGAGGAGCAGCTGGTGGTTTCAAACCACCGACCTTTTGATTAGCAACCATGTGCTTAACCACTGCGCCACCAGGGTTTCTTCCTAACCCTTAACCAAAACCAAAACCAAACCGATTTCCACTGAGTCAACTCCAACTCATAGTGACCCTACAGGCAGAGTAGAACTGCCCTATAGGGTTTCCAAGGAGCAGCTGATGGATTTGAACCTTTTGGTTAGCAGTCATAGCTCTTAACCACTGCACCACCAGGGCTCTTCCCAACTCTTAGAAGGTTGAAATCTAGTTTGGGAGATAAGATAACATATAAAGTGAATAATGATTAAAAAGGATTTTAAAATACAAAGCCATTATTATGAGATACCATAGAAGATACAGGATAAACACCTAAATCAGGGTTTCTCAATCTCAGCACTACTGAGGTTTAGGGCCAGATAATTCTTCATTGTGGGGGGCTGTCTGTGCACTGTAGGATGTTTAACATCATTCTCAGCCTCTACCCACTCAATGCTAATAGCACCCTCGCCCAAACCAAAAATGTCTCTAGACCTTGACAAATGTCCCCAGGGGGGAAAATCACCCCCAGTTGATAACCACTGATCTAAATGATTGTCGCAGGCAATAGTGACGTAGGTACAATAATCATATCTTTCAAACCAAAAAGCAGAAAACATGGGCTGTTGATCTTATTGAATATTTGGAATTATAATTGAATATTTGAAATTATAATAGTCTAGGAAATGCAGGGGCTCAGACATTGGATTCATTCTTTTTTAACTCCTTTCTGGAAGCAGGGACAAGATACTATTTTTTCAAGGTTTTATTATATAGATTTTTTTCAAAGATACGCAGAAGTAGAAAATAGTATAATAACTCCCCAGGAAACCATCACCCAGCTTTAGCAATTATCAACATGTTACTATTCATCTCTCTACATCTCTACTTGTTTTTGGGATTTTTTTTTTTTTAATCTCATGTGTCATTCACCCATAAATACTTCTCTAATTAATAAGAATAAAGTATTTATTAATAACTGTCATGTAATCATCATACCACACAGAATTACCAAAAATCCTTTAATATAAGCTGTATCTAAAAGGCAGCCTATGTTGAAATTGCTCTAGTTATCTCAAAAATATCTTTTTACAGTTGGTTTGTTTAAATCAAGATCTCAACAAGATCCACAGATTGTATTTTTTTTTTTTTTGATCTTCTAATTCTTTTCATTTTGTAACAGCCCTCACCCTACCCCCTCTAATTTACCCTGTTGTTAACTTTTTGCCCTCTCTTCCAACTAAGGACCTACCAGAGAAAGTCAACTATGCTTCCCAAACTAGTCACATAAGATGCCCTGCCTCTAGTTAGCCCACCTCCAGCTTCCCCTTGCCAACAACCTCCAATCACAGCATACCTGAAGCTCTCCCTTTTTTCACTATAAATCTTTCCCACTCTTCTGCCTGCTTTTGAGGCAGCAGGTTAATACTCTGGATCCCAATGGTCAATCTTAGTAAGTGATGATGGCCGACTCCCTTGCTATACAGCAAGCTCTGAATAAATAGTCAGCTTATTCTCATTTGAGTGGTCTTCATGGATTTCCACACTGGAAGTTAGAGACTCAGCTAGATTCAGGTTCAGCTTTCTTGGCAAGGATACTTACTAGGGATACTGGGTGTTGGAGGCACATTGTGTCTGCTTGTCCCACTTTCAGTGATGCTAAGATTGATCAGTAGATCCTGGAGCATTGGCCTGGTCCCCTCATTATAAAATTCTCATCAGCTTTCTACCTAATGTTCTTAGTACCTCCTGATGGTTATTTTCTAGAATCATGATTTCATTAGGAGTAACAAATTTCTAGTTCCAGCATTTCTTCTGCCTTTGTTGACAAGCTGTCAGCATGGTTTTGCAAACATTTTTGCTGTTGATTCTCCTACTGCTGCAAGGGCGAAAGCTGAAATTTGCCTTTGGGATAGATTCTTCCTTTACTCTGAAAAGAACCCTTTTGATGAGACTTTCTAGTTGTACAGGAAATCCTGATTCCAGGGAAGCAATCCAAATGCAGATCCTGAGATACTAAGTTTTGGGTTGCAATATGAAAATCCTGTCTTTCCGGTAAGCCCAATTCATCTCTACACAGATTTTCATGATGTTGACTGGGTCATTTTTGTTTGGCCAACTTTACAAGAGTTGGATACAAGGGTGGAGGGCTTGAATTCAGGAGAAAAAGGACACTCAAAAGGGGATGCTCTTGTAGAAAATAAGTGAGTCCTGGAACAATGCAACAGGCTGGGCCTAGGGAGTAAGATAGCCAACTTGGGACACTGTCCTCATGAAGGAGCACAGCCAATGGACCCTAGAGCCACTGATGATTGATCTAGGGTATTAAACTTCCCTTTTCTGGGTTATAATTTTCCTGTGGTATCATCAGGTCTTCAGTAAAATGTATGAAATCCCTACAGCCTTGAATTCACTGGGTTTGGGGAAATAAAGTCCAGACTTGTGTTCTTACTTTAGGAACTAGACCAGGGGGAGCTCTAGAGAAGTGGTTATAACATGGCCAGAGGGTATTGCAGAGGAATGTGAAGTCAGCCCTAGTTGGGAAAAACCTAGAGGACTTGTGGAGCATGTGGGCACTCCTTGGAGATTCTCAGAAATACCTGCAGAAGGGACGAGACTCTTGAGACATGCAGGTTGGAGACTCAGACCATAACGCTGGATATTAAGGGTGGTGACCACTGATGGCTGGAAACCTCTTGAAAGAGAAGTAGAACTAGATGGATGAGTGGAATTTAGATCGTATTTGGAAGATTAGAATTGGGTCTGTAGTACAAAAGACAAAGCCTTCTTCAAGAACATCCTTTGCTAAGTTATATCAAAGCTATGATAATTAAGTTTCCAAAAACATGTACCAGAATAGCAGTGTGTCCTCTCTTATACTTAGCTACATTGCTCTTCCTGCAGGCACCACAGGAAGGAGGGTCCTCATGAGGCCAAGCTTGCTTAGGGGGTCCATAAATCTTCCCTTATCCAATGTCAATGTTGAGATGAAAGAGATGGACAGGAGAGGTCAGCTGAAGTAAAGCCCTGAAAATGACCTTGTATAGAAATGGAGAAGGGCAGAAAGTTTCCAAAGCCCCCAATATAATCCATTAATTCATTCATTTATTCATTCAACAGGCACTGTTCTAGGTGCTTGGGATAGATCGGTGATTCCTGTCCTTGTGGAGCTTATGTTCTAGAAGGGGAAGACAGACAATGAATAATAAAACATACTAAATAGGTCAATTATATGGCCTGGTAGAAAGAGATGGATGCTTTAGAAAGAAAATGAAGGACAAGCTAAAGAAGATCAAGAGTATTGGGAAGAGGGCAAGTCACACTTTTAATAGGGCTGTCAGAATAAGCTGACATTTGGGTAAAGATTGAAAGAGGTGAGGAAAAACATTCTAGGCAGAGGGACCAGCCAATGCAAAAGTCTAAGGTGTGCCTGGTATGTTCCAAGAATAGCAAAAAGGCCAGGAAGTGAAGTGAAGAGGTAGCAGGGGCCAAGCCATACAGGGCCTTGAAAGCCATTGTTAGAACTTGTAACCTACCTGCTAAAATAGAAATTGCCATAAGCTCCATTACAGCAGGGGCTGTGCATTTTCATCTCTGCATCCTAACACCTGGCACATTATCTGCACCCAGTAAATACTTGTTGAACGAATCACTGCTTTTGAGGTACACTCATTATGATGTCCCGGTATATGTGTCAGTCATCAACAAGGCACCTATGCCCACCTCCCAAAACTTCCATGCCCCCCTCCAGCCCTGCAATTATTCCTGATGCAATAGAAGACTTAGTGTCTGATGCAATATAGGACAGTATCATCAACGCCCAAAGATGTGTCCTCACCATCCTGAAGGGAGGCACCACAGGGAGAGCACATTATATAAAATTGTTCAAAAAAAGGGCTAGGAATGCAGGTCAGTGTGACCAAGTGAAATCTCTCAGCTGGTCAACCTTATCTTGTAGCCTTACATCCCTGACTCCACCTTTTATGGCTCTGCATCAAAGCAGCCTCCCCCTTCCTGCCTCCCTCCTCCCACAGACTCCAGTCAATGAGCAATAAAGATTTCCTCAGGATAGAATTCCTGTGCAGAGTCAGAACATGTACAAAGCACACTAATAAGCAAGGGAGGTGGGGTGTACTTATTATATTTTCATTTGAGGAGGTACAAGTCAGCATACCAAATTTGTCCCAGGGTCTAACCCCGTTAGCCAACAATTGAGAGAAACAAGGTCTGATCACAGCCCTATTCTCCTACCCCTCCCTACCCTACCACAATCCTCACATTCCTATGAGAAGCAAGGGGTCAGCTCACATCAAAATATCCTCGTGGGATCTACTCTTCTAGAAAAGAGTAGAGTGGCTTCTCTGGGCCCTAGGGCTGTCAAACCTGGGAACCAGGTAAGACTCAACTTGTTGTTATTGTTAGTTGTTATCTAGTTGACTCAGACTCATGGTGACCTTAAGCAGATCAGAATGAAATGTTGCCTAGTTCTGCCTTATCTTCACAATCACATCATGATCAAGCTGATTGTTGCTGCTACTATGCCAGTCCATCTCACCGAAGGTCTCCCATGCCCTCATTGGCCCTCTACTTCACCAAACACAGTGTCCTCCTTCAGTGATTGAGCCCTTCTGATGATGTGTCCAAAGCAAGAGAGTTGGATAATGTTCTGTTGTGAACCATAAGGTTTTCACTGGTTAATTTTTGGAAGTAGGTTGCCAGGCCTTTCTCCTAGTCTGTCTTCGTTGGAAGTTCTGCTGAAACCTGTCCACCATGGGTGACCGTGCTGATATTTGCAGTATCGGTGGCGTAGCTTCCAGCATCACAGCAACCACAACATGACAAACTGACAAACTAAGAACCTTGCTTTTCAAAGATTATCAGGTACCTCCACCATTTGTATTTGACTCTCAGATTCGCATTAATCTCTTCCCTCCCTACATTGAGTAAAAGCACTCTTCCACCGTCTCACAGTCACTCTCACCCCCTCCTTCTGCAGTTGCCAATCTCACAAGACTAAGAGGAGGCCAGCACCTGCCAGCCCCACCCCGCCCCACAAGACACTGGTGCCTGTGTACACAAAATCAAAGGAGAACAAACGATGAGAATGAATATAAAGGTGCACTAGAAAGGTAAATGCTTTATACAAATGTTACTCAAAGGTTAGCGGGGGTCACCAGGCTCCTTAAAACAGACATCCTCTTGGCTCAAGCATCCATGTTATGTCCTAGGGAAAAATCTAATGCCTGCCCTGAGATTTCTGCAAATTGCAAGGGAACTTATATTCTCCGGTCACCTTTGGCTCCAATTTTCTGCCCTTGCTGTATTCTTATTCTCTGCTCTCCATAATTCTGAGCCCGCTTTACCCAACCCTGTCCTCTCCCCTAAAAGCAATCATTTTTACAAGCATTGCATGTTAGCAGAATTTTTACTGATGGTTTGTAGGTCATGAGGGATGGGTTACGTTTTCTCACCACATAGCAAACAGCCTACATCTGATAGTAGATGTCTCATTTCTTGAACATTCTCTAGAGATTGCTCACTGGCTGTGCCTTACTGTTTAACACTCTCCCTCTTTTCCCCAGAAATTCTTCGCACATATCACTCGGGGCATGTCAGCTCTCTCCCTTGCTTTGCATATTCAAAGCCCACCTAGGTGTGTGATGGCACCAAAACAGTTTGGCTTGCTCCTTTAGAAGCTCCAGCTGCTTTAAATGGTGCTCTTTTCCCTTTGTTTCACCAATATAGTTATAACGTCAATTCTAATTGATGAGAAAGCAGAGGAAGAGTCTTCCATTTCACCTTATAAACTCACTCTCTGATTTTTAGCATTCTCTGCCTTGTGGACCTCTAGTCCCTGAGCCTAAACCCAAACCAAACCTGTTGCCTTTGAGTCGATTCCGACTCACAGAGACCCTATAGGACAGAGTAGAACTGCCCATAGCGTTCCAAGGCTGTAAATCTTTACGGGAGCAGACTGCCACAGCTTTCTCCCATGGAGCAGCTAGTGAGTTCAAACCAACGACCTTTCAGTTACCAGCCGAGCACTTAACCACTGCGCCACCAGGGCTCCTATGCCCTGAGCCTACAGCCTCCAATTTCATTCATGGCTAATGACATGATGTTCCCTACCTCTCCCCTCCAATAGCATTCACCCACAGGATCTTGTAAATAATCGAAGACATTGCCATGTTATAACGGCTATAAATGCTCCTGCGACCAAGTGGTCTAAATCCAGGAGGCTTAACCTGGGGTCTAGGAAGCAATGAGGAAGCTATGCACAGCCACAGGATATGCTTGTGTCCCCTAAAACTATAAGCATCTACACACATTTTTCTGAGAAGAGGATTTTTAACTTTAATAAGATATTCAAATGCATCTCCAATTCCCTCCTCCCCTCAGAACGGTTTTAACCACTATCTGGTATCCAGTCAACAGCACAGCACTGAGCTCTGTCTTAACAATGCAGACTAAGTTGCTAAAATGGCCTAAACCAGGTCACTATTTAATCAAAAGTCTGAGAAAGAGAGAAAATCATTATGAAAAGACGTATGTTTTCCAAAAAGAGCTGCTATGGGAGTTGTGAAAAATCAACAGGAGTTAAGAGCAGGGAAAAAATACGAATTCTTTGTTTTTTATAGAGTTTTTAAAAATGTGATCAATAAGCTAATTCCTTTTCACAGACATCAAAAAAAAGTGATTCAGAAACGAAGGCATTTACTCCTATATTTCACATTCTGAAGAGTCTGGCTTTATAATTATAAAATATGAATCATAAAAGCAAAGCTGAATCAGATACAGAGATTTATTATATTCATTGCAGAAAGACTTAGCTTAAATAAAACAATTGCAACCAATGAGCTCAAAGTTAAGAATGGATGAAAGCCCAGAGCGAATTAAAACTAAATGAGAAAGAGATTTAAGTCCGAAAATCGAAGATCAGGGCTGGCAATTATCCTGTCATCTAACCAAACACACAACTGCTACTGTTCTGGATGATTTGATGTATTTTTAATTATCATATCGAGCATTTGACTCTAGTTAGAAAAATGAAATTGACCATAAAAAAAAAAAAAAACCCTGAGCTCTTTCCCCAATAACACAGAGAGAAATATCCCTCTCTATCCACACAGTGTCTCTACACAGAGGCACAGTGGTGCAGTGTTATTAAAATTGTTTCATAAATTATAGAGGAAGAAGTCTTGTCATCTCCTGATCTGTGTTTACCTCATATTAATTCTCAATTGAATGAGGAAATGTTTAGTTTTGCCTCATTTACATTGTTAATAGTCTTACACTACATTACCAGAAAACAGATGAGGAAGAAGGCCCTCAAAATGAGGCAAGTGTTTAAAAATGCCTCATGGAAGATAGGCTTCTTCAGCTACGCGCAAGAGAGGCTCTTGCTCTGGACCTATGTGTTAGAGGGTATCTCATATCTCACATCACACACACACATATTGAAGAGCATGGACCCCTCTGTCGTATGGAGTCAACACAGAGCAGCCCACACAACCCCAAACATCCACTCTTGTTCTTAACACCCTTCAGTCCCCACAGAAACACTATTCTATATCTCTTGCCTGTGTCCCCAAAACAGAAGACAGCTGTGTCTGAATGGCATGAAGTTTTGTGTGTTTTGTCCGTAGACATTGAACCGTGTGGAGAATTTGAGCAGCAGAAGCACTTAGGTTTAAGAGAAAAGACAAATTAACTTGTCAATTCCTTCCTCTCAGCATAAATGCAATACTTCTTGCATACCAAATTTTTGTTTGCTAGTAAGCGCCGAGTGTCTATTTTCTTCCTTCTCTTTGTGTTCTCATTTGGAGTTATAAAAGTATTTGCCAATTATTACAGTATTTGCAACAGATGCAGGTAGCAGCTGAGGAACATTTTGCAATATTAAACTAATCATATTACTCTTAGATTATTAAATATATATTGGTGAAACTTACCAATATTTTATTGGTAAGTAGAGGAACATTGAATACTAAAATTGTCAATGGTTTTATTTTTATAAAAATACTTTAAAAGATTTAAGTAAATTTTCAAAACTGAAGTTAAAATTCAGCTTTACATAAAAAATTTTTAATTAAAATATTTGTATTTGATACTTCCATTTCCAGGATGATGGAGTATACATCTTTCTATTTTTCTCATTAACTAAAAACACCGGGTATTATATGTAAAACAAACATAAGAAGACACTGAAAGGTGAGAAGCAGAAGGCAGAGCAGATAGAGACTTCAGAACCTGAGGAATGGCATGGCAGTAAGTTCCCTGGATTTTCTTTTTCCCTCTTTTATCCCAGACCAAAGAAGCCAGTAATCTAGAAACACCAACAGGCATAGACAAAAAAGTCCCAACAAAATCCTTCTGTCTCTAGCCAAAGGACCAAGAAAGGAGCAGCCTAGCAAGGCAGAAAACTTTTTGGACAAGAACCTCTGTACTGCAGCCGAACACCACAGAAAAAGACTATGACCATACTCCCACCTACGCCAACAAAAACTAAGTGGGTGCCTAGACTTCCACCCTCACAAGACTGTAACAAGTTGCCCCAGCGCTTCTACTAGGGTGGTATCAGAGAAGACCAGGTAGGAAGCTGGGACTTTCACTTTTGCTGGCTAGTAATGAGCAACTCCTACCACCGTGTCAGTGGAGACCACAAGGGGAGTCTGGACTTCCCACTCTCCCACCCCAGCAGTAACAAGGTGTCTGTGGGGTGGTATCAGAGTCAGAATACCATTAATGGAGAGCCAGAATTTTTCACCATTGTCCAGCAGTAACAAAGCCATCCCAACAGAGTCAGTGGAGACCATGTGGAGAGCCAGAACTTCCACAGTGGCCTGGCATTAAGGAGGAGTAATCACCTCAGAGGCTGAGTGGGGAACCTGGACTTCTACCTCCACTTGGCAGGGCTGAAGTGACACTCCTCCTTCCCTGCCAGAGCGGTGCCAAAGAAAGCCAGCTAAAACAGAAGATATAAATAAAACCCAATGTCTCAGAACATAATACAAAAATGTCCAGGTTTCAATTTAAAAAAAAAAAAACCACTCATTAAACAAAAAACCAGGAAGATCTCCAACTGGATAAAAATAAGACAATCAATAGCTGCCAACAGTGAGATGACAGAGATGTTAAAATTATCTGACAAAGATTTTAAAGCAACCATGATAAAAATGCTCCGATGAGCAATTGCAAACTTCCTGACAAAATAAAAATACAGAAAGCCTTAGCAAAGAAATAGAAAGTCTCAGTAAAGAAATAGAAGATACAAATAAGAACCAAATAAGAAATTTAGAACTAAACAATACAATAACTAAAATAAAAACCTCAGGAATGAAGCAGGGGACATCACTACAGACTCTGCAGACATCAAAAGGACAATAAATGAATCCTATGAATAACTCTACACACCTAAATTTGATAACTTAGATGAAATGGACCAATTTCTCAAAAAACACAAATTACCACAACTCTCCCAATTGAAATAGATTATTTGCATAGCTCTATGACTATTCATGGAAACCCTGGTGGCGTAGTGGTTAAGTGCTACAGCTGCTAACCAAAAGGTTGAATCCACTAGGCGCTCCTTGGAAACTCTGTGGGGCGGTTCCACTCTGTCCTATAGGGTCGCTATGAGTCGGAATCGCCTTGACGGCAACGGGTTTAGTTTGTTTTGTTTTATGACTATTAATGGAGTGGCACAAACGGTTAAGCACTCAACTACTAGCCAAAATACTGGCAGTTCAAACCCACCCAGAGGCACCTCAGAAGACAAGCCTGGAAATCTGCTTCCAAAAGATCACAGCCTTGAAAATCCCATGGATCAGTTCTACTTTGCGTGCATAGGGTTGCCATGAGTTGGAATTAACTCAATGGCAACTAACAACAACAACGACTATTAAGAAAATTGAATTCGTAATTTTAAAATTCCAAAAAAAGAAATCTCCAGGCCCAGATGGTTTCACTGGAGAATTCTACTCAACATGTAATAAAGAATTAACCCCACTTTTACACAATTTCTTCCAGAAAATATAAGAGGAGGAAACATGTCCCAATTCATTTTATAAAGGTAGTATTACACTGATACCAAAACCAGATAAAGACAGTGCAAAAAAAGAAACTACAGACCAATATACCTCACGAATATGGACACAAAAATCCTTAGCAAAATATTCACACGTGGTTAAGCATTCAGCTGCTAACCAAAAGTTCAGCAGTTTGAACTCCAAGCTGTTCCACGGGAGAAAGATGCGGCAACCGGCTTCCATGAAGATTTACAACCTTGGAAACCCTATCGGGCAGTTCTACTCTGTCTTATAGAGTTGCTATGAGACAGAATTAACTCAATGGCAATGGGTATCAATCAATGCAGAAAAAAAAATTTGACAAGATTCAACACTCACTCATGATAAAAACTCTCAGAAAAATGGAAACAGGGAAACTTCTTCAGCTTGATAATGAACACCTACAAAAAACCTACATTAACATTATGCTTAATGGTAAAAGGCTGAATACCTTCTCCCTAAGGTCTGGAACAAGGCAAGGATGCCTCTTCTAGTCACTTTTATTCAACATAGTGCTAGAAGTTCTAGGCAGTGCAATAAGGTGAGAAAAGTAAATAAAAATCATACAGATCAGAAAAAGTTAAACTATCCTTATTTGCATATGATGTGATTGTCTACATAGAGTAGACCAAGGAATCTACCAAAAACTTCTAGAATTAATGAGTGAGTTCGGCAAGGTTGCGGGACACAAGATAAACAAAAAATTAATTGTATTTCTACATACTAGCAATGAACAGGTGGACACGTTAATTAAAAATACAATACCATTTACAATTGCTAAAAAAAAATGAATTAGGTATAAATCTAATAAAACATGCATAGGACTTCTATGCTGAAAACTGCACAAGGCTGATTAAAGAAATCAAAGATTTAAATAAACAGACATACGTGTTCATGGATTAGAAGACTCAAAATAATAAAACTTTCAATTTTTCCCGAATTGTTATACAGGTTTAACACAATTGCTATCAAAATCCCAATAAGATTTGTTATAAATATAGACGAGATTTATACGGGAAAGCAGAGCAACTAGACTAGCTAAAATAATTTTGAAAACAGCAAAGTCTACTCAATTTCAAGACTTATTACGTAGATACAGTAATCAAGATTGTGCTGCTGGTGGAGGGATAGACACATAAATCAACGGAACGCAAAAGAGAGCCCAGATATAGACCACACAAATACATCCAACTGATTTTTTTACAAAGGTGAAAAAACAATTAAATTGGAACCCTCATCCATTGCTGGTAGGAAAGCTGAACATAGAATTACCATATGACCCAGCAATCCCAGTCCTCAGTATCTACCCGGAAGAAGTGAAGGCAGAAATGCAAACAGAAACCTGTACACCAATGCTCATTGCAGCACTTTTCACAGTAGGCGAAAGGTGGAAACAACCAAAAGGTCCATTAACAGATGAATGGATAAACAAAATGTGCTATATACGTGCAATGGAATGTTATACAGCTGTAAAGAGAAATGAAGTTCTCGTGCTCGCCACAATATGGATGAACCTTGAAAACATGACACTGAGTAAAATAAATCAGTTGCAAAAGGACAAACACTGTATGATCTCACTTATATGAGATGAGCAAATATATAGAAACAGAAGATTATTAATGGTTACCAGGGGTGGGAAGGATGGGAAAGGGTGGAGTTTTTGTTTGGGGCATTGAGTTTATGTTAATGGTGGTAGAATATTTCAGAAAAGGATAGCAAGAATGATTGCACAACATAAAAAGTGTAATCAATGTCATTGAATTGTAAATGTAGAAGTTGTGCCGGTGAATGTTTTGGTGTGTGTATATTCATCATAATTTAAACAAACAAAAAGAAACAGTTATATGGAGGAAGTGTAGCCTTTTCAACAAACATCGTTGGAGTAATTGGACATCCATGGGCAAAATAAATAAATGAATGAATGAATCTTGGCCTAAGCCTCACATCTAATAAAAAAAAATTAACTTAAAATGTATCTTGGTCTTAAATGTGAAACACAAAACTATAAGCTTTCAGAAAAAAACATGGGAGAAAATCTTCATGGTCTAGGGCTAGGCAAAGGGTTTTCCGACTCCACATCAACAGCATCATCCATAAAAGGAAAAATGATAAATTGCTAGAGGCTAAGGAGTGGATTGGGGAGGAGGGAAGTTTGTGTGGCTATAAAAAGGTAACGTGAGAGATCCTGATGGTGCTGGAAATGTTCTGTGTCTTGACTATCAATGTCCATACGCTGGTTGTGATGTTGTACTAGTTTTACCATTGGGGGAAACTAGGTAAAGGGTTATTATTTCTTAACAACTGCAGGTGAATCTACAATTATCTCAAAAACAAATGGTTTAATTTTTAAAAATACATTCATTACTTATAATTTATATTTCCCTTTTAATTTTAATATATAATTTTAAATACTTCAGAAATAAACTTTTTTGAAAGCATACATTAAAAAAGTTAAATTTTCAATTTTTGATATTAACTGCCACTTAGATCTTTAATTAAAAAATATACTCCAACTGCCATTCTATTACCATTCCTCTGTTTAAAAATCTTCAATGACTCTCCAGGGCGTGTAGGAGAAAACCTGAACTCCTTAGCTTGGCATACAAGGCCGTTCCTGTTCTAAACTTTTACCCTTCAACCTGGACTCGCCCTTCACTGCTACCTATCTGTGCACACCCCTCTCCAATTCTTGATCACTTGAAATTCCTTAATGTGCCTTTTTTTTTTTTTCACCTCTCTGCCTGTTCACCTGAACCTTCTGCCTGGAGGGCTCTCCCTTCCCGGGTTCCTCTCCCTAAACACTTGGAAAACATCTTAACATCTTTCAAGACAGCTAAACCCACCAAACACTTGGAAAGCATCTTCACATTTTTCAAGACAGCTAAACTTACCTCATCTAGGAACTTCGTCCTGAACCTCCTCTGAGATCACATCCCAGAGAGAATTGGCCATCCCTCTGCAGTCACACAGGAACTTGTGCTTCTATCTTAGTAACTAACATTCAGTTGCTTGATGTCTTTTTCCCTCTCCTGGTCTGTGAATGCCTTAATGATAGGGACTGAGTATTATTCATCATTGCATTTCCAGTGATTTCCACAGTACCTGGCACATAGCAGGTGGTCAATAAATATTTGTAGAATGGCTGAATGAATATCCAGCTGAAATGACTTCACTTTTCTGTTGATTTTTTGGTTCTCCCCTTGTCTCACCCTTCCTCCAACATAATTAAGTTCACACTCTCCTGAAGTTCCTTAGACTTCATTTACAGAACTAACGTGGAATAAATATATTATCTTGCAGTCTGTTGTATGCATGCTTGCCTAAGAGTTTCTGAAGGCTGGGAAGTGTGCATTTTTCAGATACTCTTTAAACATGTTCAAGGGACTCAAAAATTGAAAAATGAATGAATGACCTTGTAATGCCTCTTAAATTACATAGTGTAGATTATTCTTTACTTTGCTCCAGTACCTTTTACACACAGAGAGAAGACAGAAAGACGCACAGAAACCACATACCTCAGAAGGAAGAGCCATATGTAGCAAGAACACAAACAAAAAGGAGTGACTATGTGACTGGAATCATAAACATCATTGTACAGATTTTGAGTTTGGAATTAGATGCTGCGAGTTGTTCTTTGGGACTGATGAAAAGAGGGAGAAGTGTGAAATCACCCCATCACTTCTAGTTCTTAGTGAGGAATCCTGGTGTGAGTCCTATCTTCCACATACAGGGAGGAAAAAACACAAAGATGTCAAAATCATCAAACACCACAGTTTTACACGTAGTCTCAGCCCTTGAAGAATTTACAATCTATTTTCAATTGCAGTCATTCCAAATGTTTGCCCCTAATAAAATTAAGGTAGCTTCATGTAATGAGAAAGTAATGCATGAGAAAGGGTTTGGGTTTTAGTTTTAGATGGGCCTGAGTTCAAGCCTTGGCTTGACCCTTCGCTAGTTATAGGAGCCTGACATATCGGAATCTGTTTCCTCAGTTGTAAAATGAATTTATCAGAGTACCTACTTTCAGGATGGGAGGTGAGAATTAAATAAAATAATCCATGTAAATATGGGGGCTTGATGCCTGGCACATAGCAGGCCAATAAATTGCAACTGTTCCTTTTCCCATCCAAGGCACCAATCTCTGGATATGAACTTCAAAACACCTTCAAGGGAAATATTTTTCTCATTTCAACTGTATTAGAATCCAAAGGTATAACGCCAGGAGAATACTTAAGAAAAGTATGATATGCATTAAAAAATGCTATGTTAGGCGCCCTACAGGGCTCTCAGTAAATACTTGTTGACTGACAAATAAATGTACTGTAAGAGCATAAAATCACAGAGATGGAAAGAGATAACAGCATAAAGAAGTAATTTGGAATCAGCACAGGATAATGATTATATTTCAATAAGTATTTTATTTTTTAAAAAACAATAGGAAAGGAAACTGGAAATCATTTGGGAAAAAATGAGATTTTCTTTTACAGCCACAAGTATATATGAACATTTATAAGCACAGCACCCAAAATACTGGCATCTTATTGACAAAATTGCTAAATTGGGAGTAAAAGTGTCCCAGGCATCAAGAGGTATGTATACTCATGACTTCTGCGGCCACCTCGTTCCAAACGGCCCAGTGAGCAGGCAACCCAGCTGCCCTATTTACCCATGACTGAAACACCTGCTGGAGCACTTCCTAGAGCATCGTCGTCCTGAAGACAGGGTTGATTTAACAAATACATATAGAGCTTTACTAGGTGCCATGTACCAGGCTGGGCCCTGGGACACCATGATGGGCAAATCATGATCACCGTTCTTAAGTAGAGGGACATATAAATAAATAATTGCAAGTAGAGTGACAGGTGGCATAAAGAAAGGAGTGGCCCTTTTAACCTGAAAAGTTGAGGAGCTATTTCTCAACAGGAGCAACAACTGAGATGGACCCTAAAAGATAAGACAATTTCCACGTCAACAGGGGGTAAAGGCAGCCTAGGCAATGAGAACCCCCATACAAAGACTCAGAGTACAAACAACGGGGTGAAATCAGGGAACTGTGGGTAGCTCCATTAGAACTGGGGCATTTATAAGACATATATAATGTATCTGTAGATAGTATCTTACATGTATGGTAGCGATGGGCAGTGGTAGAATTCTCATCTTCCATGCGGGAGACCTCGGTTCAATTCCCAGCCAATGCACCTCATGCACAGCCACCACCTGTCTGTCACTGGAAGCTTGCATGCTGTTAAGATGCAGAACAAGTTTTAGCTGAGTTTCCAGACTAAGACAGAATATGAAGAAAGGCCTGGTGATCTACTTCTGAAAATCAGCTAACGAAAACTCTGTTGATCATAGCAGTTCCATCCTTTTGTGCATGGGGTTGCCGTGAGTCAGGGCCAACTCAAGGGCAGCTAACAAAAACAACAACAAAGTGTATAGCATATACATATCTACTATCCTTATGAAATTGGCAGCAGCAATAATTATCCCTTTTTTGTTGATGCATGCATAAACTTATGCTCCCTATTCCATGAATTCATCAGATTCACCTAATATTTTTAAGTTAAGTACATTGTCATTGGTTATTGGTAGTTTAATGATCCTCGGTCATCACTGCTTTGCTCCTCATAGGGTCTTGAATTCTTATGGGACAGACCACTCACAATTATGAAAATCGCCAGGAGCAAGGGGAAGGAGGAGGAGGCTGAAGGATAAAGAGACATAACCTCCAAGTATGACCATCTCAATGGCCCAACATAATCACCCAGCATTCTGGAGGAATATTATAGAACTGTGAATTGTGCATGAATCATCTACGTACATTGTGAAACCTAAAACATAAGTCCTTCATTCCACAACATAAAATTAGAAAAATGTCCATCAATTTAAAAAGTAAAAACAAAAACTATATATGCCAATTTGTGGTGATACCCATAATGCCCTAAGGTTTTGTGCCACTACAGATTATTATCTTATTTATGCTATAGAAATAGCCAATGTGTTGCACATAAAACTCCACTCTGCTGACAGTGCAGACATCACTAAACAATCTCCATGTTTTCCCACTGATCTGAGATAAGGGGATAAGGTGAGGTCAAACAACAGAGTGAAGGTATCCATTGTGCTTTCAAAAATAATACTTTTTAAGCAGCATCAAAATGGCCCTGTGGTTACATCAAAAGGGCCACTTCAAAGTGTCATCTACCCTAATTGTCATGTCTCATACCTGCCACAAAGTGTTTATGTGACCTTCCCCAAAATCACATTATTTCTCTGGGCTTCTGATTCCTGCTCTGTAAAATGCAGAAATTGACCAGATGGCCTCCAAAGTCTGTTTCCATTCTGAAAGTATATAATTCTGATTTTCCTTTTTATTCCAACTCCTAGTTATTCCAGGAGCCCTGGTGGCACAGTGGTTCAGAGCTCGCCTGCTAACCAAAAGGTCAGCAGTTCTATTCTACCAGCTGCTCCTTAGAATCCCTATAGGGCAGTTCTACTATGTCCTATAGGGTCGCTATAAGTTATTCCAAGTCTCTATCTGTACTAAGAACCAATTGTCTGGGGCAGCAGAAATCTTGCCCCTAGTTCCCAATGGTGCATGGGTGGATTCTTCAACCAACTGGCACAGTTCAGTGGAATTGCCCCATGGGTCCATCTGGTCAGTGCATCTGCCCCAGTTAGGGAAAATGCATGCCAGATGTACAGCTGTCAAGACAGTGACTGCTGCCTTAAAGTAGTGGCTTGAAGATCAATATCTTGCCTGCTCTCTGTGGTTTCATTTCCTGCCCGGAAACGGAGCTCGGTGCTGCAGATGGGGCCTGAGATGACAAACACTGCTAAGACAGGTTTTGCGTTCAGCATGGTTTCCTTTGCTGTGAGATACTGGTAAACACCACAGAGCCTCTTATTCCTGCAGGGTTAGGCAGAAAGCGCAATTGAGATGGACTTTACCTTGGATTTCCTACTCCTGCACAGAGCGACAGTGGGAAGTGCACACTGAAACTTGAAGAGTACCTAGGAGTTTTAGTGTTGGGTGGGGCCCTCGGGCAGTGGTTTATTGAAGCCCCCCCCACCACCACACACACACAAAGGGTTCCACCCAGTAGGCAGCAGGTGTGACAAGCACAGCTTCACTGAGCTCCCCACAGGAGAACCACAGAGCTGCCCTAGGCAGCGGCCACCCCCAGCTCAGCATCACTGTGGGCACAGCCCTCTACTGATGTGGTAAACTGTGTATATTTGTAAGGGCATATAAAACCAGTTGCTCTCAAGTCAACTCAGACTAATGCCCCATGTGTGTCAGAGGAGAATTGTGCTCCATAGAGTTTTCAATGGCTGATTTTTCAGAAGTAGATCGCCAGGCCTTTCTTCTGAGGTGCCACTGGGTAGACTCGAACCTCCAACTTTTTGGTTAGTAGCCGCATGCCTTAACCGTTTACACCACCTGGGGACCCCAAAGGCATATAGGGTAGTAGTTAAAAGTATGAGTTATAAAGCCAGAGACTTGGGTTCAAGTTCCAGCCCTGCCACTTACCACCTCTTTGATTCAACCTCTGCAAGCCTCAGCTTCCATATCCATAAAACGACACTAATATTAGAACCTAATTATCAGGGCCATTGTAAGGATTGAATAAGACAACGAATATAAAACAGAAAGGCACAGTATCTACCACAAGGTCTCATGTTGAGCCATGCTGGAGTTGGAAGCAAAAGGAAAAATCAGTAATGCTAATCTTGTCTTTTTTTAAAATTGCGATGTTTTGATCATCATGAATTTTTTTCATTAATTTTGTTTTTGTAATGTTGCATTAAAATATTACCTATCTTGATTATGGAGGGTTTTGTTTGTTTGCTTTTGGTGCCTCTTATATTTTACACATTCTCGTCACCGTGGTCCCACCCCTGCCAGCACACATTAAGAACTCAGAAAATGTTAGTTGCTATCATTTTATCATCACACAAGGGCTGCACATTTACCATTTAATTACCTAGTGTCTTATATTAGTCTTGTTTCAAGTGCTTATGCCCTGTTTTTCTAATTTGTACACTAATTAAGGGCAGAAATCATAGCATACGTCTTTGTATCCCTAAAACTGCTGAGTACGTAAGAGGCTCAAGTAAGGACTTGTCCAGTGATTGCTTATAGCCCATGGCAGGTAATTTACCACTT
The DNA here is from genome assembly GCA_030035585.1 of Dugong dugon. Classification (NCBI taxonomy): domain Eukaryota; kingdom Metazoa; phylum Chordata; class Mammalia; order Sirenia; family Dugongidae; genus Dugong; species Dugong dugon. The sequence goes on along the minus strand of CM057469.1, from coordinate 37,380,962 downwards.
TACTGTTTCCTAATTGTTTCATGTGTTTGAAGGTTTTGTTTCATGGTCCTGAGGGCAGGGACTATACCTGGAATTTATTCTGTCCCTGCCATGTCTGGCACAAAGTTAAGGGCGCAGAATCAAAGAACTGACAGGGACCTTTGAGTTTATCTAATCCCACCCACTCACTTTACAAATACATCATTTAATGCCCAAAGAGGTTGCATTATATAGCAAACCAATCAGTGAGAATTCAGGTCTCCTGGGTTCTTCCCACTTGGGTACTCTGTTGATTTTCTTTTATCCCTACATCCCCTTCAGTATCAAGCACAGAATTCTGCACATAGGAAGAATTCATTCAATAATGTAATTTTTTTTTTTTCTAGAACTTGAGTAATCATTGCCTGAAGAGTAATTTCCTGAAAAAAGAATATCGTGTTCACCAACCATCTATTTATCTTGGCTTGGTGTAGCAAGGCAGTTAAGAGAATACTGGATTTGGGGTTAGATGGCTCTGAGTTCAAGTCCGGACTCCTCTGTTTCCTAGCTATGTGACCTTGGATGAAATTAAATTTCTAAATTTCCACAGCCAAAAATACAACTAATAATGATACCTATCAGATAGAGTTGTGAAAATCACACAAAACAAAAGCATGTGAAGAATATAGCAGACTACCTAACACACAGTAAATGCTCAATAAATATAAGCAATGATCATTTTTCTAAAATTAAGCCTTGTTAAGTGGGTTATAAGGCCAGACAGAGTTATACGCAGAGCTGTGCAATATACCCATATTTTTACATTATGATGGATAAAGATTGTTAATGGGGAGCTGAATTATCAGTCAAGTACTTATGGTTATATTGTAATCTACCTAATGAAACCTCATAAATAACTCTAATGCCCAATGTATTCTGTGGGATATCAGTTCCATATAACCATGACAGGGACCTCCAGTTGCCTAACGCTTGAAATATTATAGATTTCCAGCTGCACCAGGACTCCAGGTCAGTAGGCTATAAAAAGAGACCTACCACAGACCAAAGAACACCCCAGTATAATTCCATTTTTAGTTCAATTTCAAGAGAAAACAAACTGTATTAGCAAGTAAGCCCAATCGATAAGCAGAAGCCCAGACAAATATAATAAACACTCCATGACTTGGAATGTTGCCAGCACAAGCCTGGTGCTATGAACACTGCATAGAATACCCCAGGAAAACCAGTCACACAGTTGAGTTCACACAGCACCTCACCTGCTTTTAGTCTCTTTTGCCCTCAGTGCAAGGAAAGACTTCAAGCCCAAATTTGCATGACTCCACAAGAAGTCTGTATGAAAAGTATCTCATTTTCAGGGACTTGAAACTTCAGAGGAAGAAATAGACCTGGATATTTCTAATTTCCATTTAAAAACCCCAATATTCTGCATTGCAGAATCTTTATTCCAAAATTCTCAAACTTCACCTTGCCGGGCATTAACATCCCAGTGAAGTAACTAAGAACTCATTGAGGTCACAAAACTTTAAAGAGGACATAATCATGCACAAAGCACTTTGGTAAGAAAAGTGAGAGAAAATACAAATAAAACGCTTTTTTCATCTTGGGTCATACTCTCCACTAGCAATCTAAAAATTCTCTGAAAATCCAAGGCTTCCTAAATGCAATGTGGTATCCTAAATTGAATCTCAGAACAGAAAAAAAAAAAAAAAAAAAAAAAAGGTTGTGAGTGGAAAAACGGGTGAAATCTGAACAGTCTGTAGTTTACTTAATAGTGTCGTACCAATGTTAAGTGCTTAGTTTTGACAAATCCACCATGGTTACATCAGATGTTAACGTTAGAGGAAGCTGGGTAAAGAGTATATAGGATCGCTGTATTATCTTTGCAGCTTTTCTGTAAATCCAAAATTATTCCAAAGTTTCTTTCAAAAATACAAAAACAAATTTCAAGGCTTCTTTCATGAAGATGAACTGTTGTTTTTGGGGGGTGGGAGGGGTGGGATTATTATTCTCTCTCCCCAGTGAAAAGTATATTAAAAAAACAGATTTTCAATCTCCCTTTAAAGGTCACGCAAAAGATGGTGGCTAACCTCTTTTCCCCTCAACGTAACATGTTGGGAAGGTAAAGAGAGCTGGGAGCACCAGGAAGTGGGCTCTCCAGTCTGTAAAATGGGGATAGTAATACCTCCCAGGCAGTTGTGGGGATAAAGGAGACAAGGATGCAAAGCAGTGGGCACGTGGCAGGAGCTGGACAATTGGCAATTTCCTTTTCTCCTTCTCAGGCAGCTCAGGGAAGCTCTCCTAGCCAGTCGCTCTGGGTGGAAGTGGCTGCTTCTCTGTCTCGTCTGGCAGGATTCCCTGTGTTTCTGGACTCCTGAGCAGCTGCTGGGTCCCTCAGCACCTGGACAGCTGAGTGGTGGTCCCGCAGACCTGCTTGTAGAGAGCAGCCTGCACTCTGCTGGGCCCCGGCCGAGCCCTCTGGTGGCAGAACTGTCCTTGCACTGCTTTTTCAAGGGCAGCCCCACCTATCACTCTGTTGGAACAGGGAGACAGAGTGAAAACCTACCACTTACTTACTGAGTCATTAGTCAGTTGAAAGTAAGAAGAGAAGCAGTGAGCCTTGCGCTGAGGCTAAGGGTCCAGCCCCGGCTCCACAGAGTATACAAGTTTGCTTCTTGGCCCAGTCTCCATGATGTCCTCCATGATGTCTCTGTGGTCTCCACAAGTCAGTTCTTCAGTCGTCCGAGAAACTGTGAGCTACTCATATCCTTTTATAGTAGACTTTTTTAACAAACTGAATCACGACATACAAACAGAAAAATGCCTGGATTTTTCTCACAGCAATGCAATTTTTCTCACTATCAATGATAGATTTGGATCATAAGAAGACAGTACAATGAATGCTCACAAAATGAGCTTGCCCATGGCGTAGTGGTTAAGAGTTACAGCTGCTAACCAAAAGGTCGACTGTTTGAATCCACCAGGTGCTCCTTGGAAACTCTATGGGGCAGTTCTACTCTGTCCTATAAGGTCACTATGAGTTGGAATCAACTCGACAGCAATGAGGTTTGGGTTTTTTAATGTACTCATCATCCAGATTAAAAAAGAAGAAGAAGAAGTACATTGCTAGTACCTTAAGAGCCCCTTCTTTGACTCCCTTCCGGTCATACTGGCAAGAAATGACATCTTACAATATTGAGTCTTCCAAGACACGAACGTGGTATATTTCTCCATTTATTTAGGACTTCTTTAATTTCTCTCAATTTTTTGGTTTTCTGTGTAGAGGTCATGCATGACCTTTGTTATATTTATTCCCAGATACTTGATTTTTTTAATGCTATTTTAAATGGTATCATTTTATTTTTCTAATTGTTTGTTGTGGGTATATAGAAATAAAATTAATTTTAATAAATTGACTTTGTATCCAGAAACATTTCTAAATTTGCTTATTAATTCTAAGACTTTATCCATATGGTAAGTATTTTCCATGTACACAATCATGCCATCTGTAAACAATAACCATTTTCTTTTTTTCTTTTAAATCCTTGCAACTTTTATTTCTTTTCTTCCTTTATTGCACTGGCTAGGATATTTAGTACAACGTTGAATAGAAATGATGGTAGCTGGCATTTTGTTTCAAATCTAATCTCAGGGAGAAAGTATTCAATATTTTACCATTAATATGATGTTTCCTGTAAGTCTTTTCATAGATACCCTTTATCAGACTAAGGAAGTTCTTTTCAACTCCTACATCATATCCTTTTAAGAAATTTTTCTCCTTCCTTACCATCTCCAGTTCTCACCAAGCACCCACACATTGCCCAGGGGAATGACTAACAGCCTGAAGTTCAATCGACAATCCCTGCTGGCAGAGTTAGCAGGAATAAGCTCTTGGAATGGATAGGGATATATTCAACAACAAATATTTATTGACTAAATCATAATACTAAAAAAAAAGTTGTCATCAAGTCAATTCCAACCGCTAGTGAACCCATGTGTTTCAGAGTAGAACTGTGCTCCACATGGTTTTCAACAGCTGAGGTCTTTTGGAAGCAGACTGCCAGGACTTTCTTTCGTGGGGCCACTGGGTGGCTTCAAACTGCCAACCTTTTGATTAGTAGCTGAGTGTTTAACCATTTGAGCCACCCAGGGATTCTAAATCATTATACTGTTGTTGTTTTTGTTTTGTCAGGTGCCATCCAGTTGGTTCCGACTCACAGCGACCATATGTACAACCGAACGGAACACTGCCCGGTCCTACACCATTCTCACAATCGTTGCTATGTTTGAGCCCATTGTTGCAGCCACTGTGTCAATCCATGTCATTAAGTGTCTTCCTCTTTTTTGCTAACCCTAAATTTTACTAAGCATGATGTCCTTCTCCAGGGACTGGTTCCCTCCTGACAACCTGTCCAAAATAGGTGAGATGAAGTCTCTCCGTCCTTGCTTCTAAGGAGCATTCTGACTGTACTTCTTCCAAGACAAATATGTTTGTTCTTCTGGCAGTCCATGGTATATTCAATATTCTTCATCAATACCATGATTTAAAGGCATCAATTCTTCTCCCATCTTCCTTATTCATTGTCCAGCTTTGGCATGCATAAGAGGTGATTGAAAATATCGTGGCTTGGGTCAGGTGCACCTTAGTCCTCAAACTGCCGTCTTTGTTTTCTAACACTTGAAAGAAGTCTTTTGCAACAGATTTGCCCACTGTACTACATCATTTAATTTTTTGACTACTTTTTCCATGGGTGTTGATTGTGGATCCAAATAAAATGAAATCCTTGACAACTTCGATTATTTTCTCTGTTTATCATGATGTTGCTTATTGGTCCAGTAGTGAGAATTTCTGTTTTCTTTATCGTTAGTACGTGTAATTAAATCCACATGCCTATCTAATATAACTCTCCATTGCACTGGCTGAGCACCATATTTGTATAGTTGTATTAGAGAAACACCTTTGCAACACCACTTGGTAGTTCATTTTTAGAGCAACTCTTGCTCCTCTTGGTGGGGCCCAACTTTAAATACATCCACGTAGACTCTGTCCTTTGCTTCAAGGAAACTTTTAACTTAACTAGACCTTTTTATTGTGTGACAGTGTCGAACGCATTCATTCTTTTGGCCAGCCTCTTGTGGGTCCAGAGTATTTGGCAAAAGTTCCAAATTTCTGTGTCCTACCCCCATAAATTACGCATTTTCTTGAATAACTTCAATTCCAAATATTTTACCTGATTATTTGAGGACGTCATTCAAATGTCCCAGAATTTTAAAATGTCTCAATATGTAACCTATTCCCTCCCCAACAGCCTCTTCTACTTGAAGGTAGCCACATACTCTGTGTTAGCCCACGGGCTTCCTTTAGAAGTTGTCAGAGTACCCATTGAGTATGTGGATACTGTCAAGGACATCTGTCATGCTTTTCAGTCATTTCGCATCTGAACCTCCTTCCTATATTTGGGGAATTCCTCTCTCTGTGAGCACAACTGGTCTTCCTCTAGGGAGGGTAACGATGACAGATATTTGTTTGCCAACCTCCCTACAGCAGGAGTACTGGCCATGAACTAGGCTCTGCCAATCAAATGTACCTCGCCCCGACTGTAAATTGGAAGCTTGTGATACAAAGAAGCAGGAGTCACATAGAATCCACTCTGGCAATCGGGACAGCTTGTCTCAGCTTCCTGAGCTATTAGTGGCAGCAGATTCAGGGACAGCATCTAGCACTTATCATGGATGTGGCATGGGGACAAGATGCAGTATCTGTGCCCAACAGCAGCAGCACTAGGTCTTCACCATACCAGTTCTGCAGCACAATTTGGATACTATTTCCGGTTGCATAGCCCCTGGGCCTGGCCTGTGACCTTTCTGGAATTCTCCGAACCAGGGCCAGCTTCGTGGGGGAGCCCCATGTGCAGCCTCACACAGGGCCCCGAGCCTAGAAGGAAGCTGTACTTGGTTTAATGCTCTGCTCCCACTGTCTTGAAATTCTTAAAAAAAATTTTGGCAAGGGGCCCCCCCATTTGCATTTTGCACTGAACCCTACAAATTACATTGCCAATCCTGCTATGATCTAACCACTATGCTGGTGAAGGAGTTCTTAACCCTTAGTTGGCCGTGGAGACTTTTGGCCATCTGGTAAAGCTATGAAGCCTATGAAGAATGTTTTTAACTGCGTCAAATAAAATACATAGAAAGTCAATTATACTGAGATACAGTTATCAAAATATTTTTTTAAGAAACAAACGTGTGGCAATATAGCATATGTTTTCTAACTAATGCATTAAATAAATCTAGTGGCAGGTGTAATAACTACTGTTCTTTGGAAGTTTTGATGAGCATAAATATTATTTTGGAATGCCTACAACAACAAAATGTGACTTGAAATTAGTTATGATGCTTAACAGCGATAAAGTCTGTAATAAAGGTGATAAAGACAGGTACCTGGTCTTTTGTCTACAGTCATTACTTAAGGAAATGCTAAAATTCAGTTAGAGACTATTGGCAAAAAAAGAAAAAAAAAAGATTTTTTTCCCCATCCAAGTCACAGATGCCCTAAATTTTAAACAAGTAAAGCAGGTTAAGAGCCTTACTTTAAATAAATTGCTTTTCTGCTTCAATCAGCCAAAGTTGTTTTTTTGTTGCTGAAAACCAACAACCCTGTCAGATATAGGTACTCAGTGTGAGCCAGGTGCCAGGGCCGCCCCAGGATATGCCATGGGTCTTCACTGTAAACAAGCAAGTGTAGTGGTGATAGTGGCCCTGAGTGAGTCACAGATAATATCCAAAACAACCATGTCCTCAGCTGTTAGAATTCTAGAGTACAGAGAAGACCTCAATGATGGCATGCCAGAATGCTGTGTGTGATATAAACCAAGTGATCCAGACAGCTGAATAAGTGGAGAGCCCTCCTGGCTGGAAAGACCAGCTATTAACAACTGCTCTACATTGTGAGAGGGGATATAAGACACAGAGCAGTATAATCATTGCCCCAAAGCCCACAACAAGCTAGCAGAATGTTGACGATTTCTCTTCTCAATTTCCCACATCTTTAATCCAGGATTTGTTATTCTAGTTTAGATCATCTGTCAGGTATTGCAGTGTGAGTTTGTTTCCTGCAGACCTCAGAGGACATGTGATCAAAACACACCTCCCTGTGACCATTCTCCTCTCTGCCTTCTACTCCTCCTTTTGGGAGAGGGGAGACTCAAGAGCCCTTTGAAAGAAAAGCAATCTCCCTCTTCTTGACATATTTGAGAAGACAGGATTTAGCAAAAATAGAAAACAATCCACTTTCAGATATCCTGAACTTCCCAAAGTTGTTTCGTATCCATTATCACACTTGAGTTCTGAGCATATATCATAATCCCCATTTTATGGATGAGAAAACTAAGGTTCAGAGTGGTTGTGACTTGCTCAAGGTCACAAAGCAAGGCTACAAAACTCGAAGTAAAACCCTGGTATCCTGTTTCTTTCCTCTGTGTCTTTTCCTCTGCCCACACCTCTCCTATGAGCAGATCATAACATAGGGAAAGCTGTCTTTGAAAGGGAAGTACATTCAAGCAGATCGTCGAAAAACAGATACTAACCTCGCCAAACTCTGGAGAGCAGGTGTCAGCTAAGAGGAGAGGCTCACAAAAAGAAAACAGATCATCGAATCCTCTGGCCCATAAAGGACCTCAATTTGCACCCCAACATAGAATTCATGTGGCCAGTGACCAGCTCATAGGGTCCTTCCCCTTCCTGCCCAAGGGGTTACAATCGTAACAACAGCAACAGCAGGAAAAGGGCTTCATGAACATCAAAATAAGCAAACTTTCTATTTTTAGCAGGGCTGCAGCTGTGAGAACTTCATTCTTTGCTTTTTAGCTGCAGCATTCTGAGTGAGCAGAGTGGTGGGTGGGGGGTTAGGGGGACTAGGAAAACTAGAGGCAGTCCCGCTGGGAGCCAAATTTTCCATTGCTGAATTTAATTACATGCAGGCCACAGAAACCAATGTCCAGCCTGGAAGTCTCACGAGCCTGCAGGTCTGGAAAAACTGAAGAGCGTGAGCGTCAACCAGGAAGCCAGTCTGTGATTGGACTATTTTCTGGCCTTATATAGAAATAAATAATCTTTGGCCCACATGGTTTTTCAAGCCACTGAAAGCTGTGTTGTCTAGTGACTCCATCAGAGGAACAGAAGATAAACTCATAGACATTTTTTCCTCTTAACTTAGGCTCAAGTTGGAACCTGTTTGAATCTCACAGGAACTTAGACCCAGCATCTTCCAGGCCTAAAGCCAGGGTCCTGAATTCTTGATGAGTCTGCAGCATTTTCTCAAGCCCAGCCCTAGCTGACAGCTGGCAGTATCAGGAACTTGAGAAAGGACTACCACAAGGCTGGAGGTGGAGAATAACAGGAGCTGCAGTTCCTTCTTTCTGTTTCCCTGGAACAGGATTGGATGTTGAGAGAAGGGAGTTCCAAGGCCACCACGGAAGACGGACAGGGAGGCCTTTTTCTTACAAATGTCACAACAGGTTTAGGAAAAGTGCAAGCCTAATCTGATTTCCAGTACTGTATCAATGTACTGTTGTGATCCATAGGGTTTTCATTGGCTAATTTTCAGAAGTGCATCACCAGGCCTTTCTTCCTTGTCTGTCTTAGTCTGGAAGCTCTGCTGAAACCTGTCCACCATGGGTGACCCTGCTGGTATTTGAAATACCAGTGGCATAGCTTCCAGCATCACAGCAACACACAAACTACACAATGTGACAAAATGAACATCATAGCAACATGCAAGCTACTACTGTACGACAAACTGACAGATGGGTAGTGGAGACTTCGACTGGCTTATTTTGGTCATGTCATCAGGAAAGACCAATTGCTAGAAAAGGACATCATGTTTGGTAAAGTAGAGGGCCTATGAAAAGGAGGTCATTGCAAAGGGAAACCCTCAAAGAGATGGACTGATACAATAACCGCAACAGTGGATTCAAACACACCAACCATCAGGAATATGGTGCAGGACCCAGTAATGTTTCATTCTGTTATACATAAGGTCACCACGAGTTAGTGCCCACTCGATGGCAACTAACAACAATAACAATCTGATTTGAGAAGTGCCTCTTCAGCCTTGCTCCTTCGAACCCTGACCCATCTCATCTTTAATCATGTTCTCATGCATAGTCCCAGCTATTCTTTCAGTCCTTTGGGAGAAGACAGAACTGCAGACCCCTAAGCAGTACTGAGGAGCCCTGGTGGCACAGTGGTTTAAGCGTTTGGCTGCTAACCAAAAGGTCAGCTGCTGGAATCCACCATCCGCTCCTTGGAAATCCTTTGGGGCAGTTCTACTTTGTCCTGTAGGGTCGCTATGAGTCGGAATCGACTCGATAGCAACAAGTTTGGTTTAAGCAGTACTGAGGAAGGAAAGAGCCCAATGCTTTGGGTTCTCATAATGAGATAAGAAGTCCTGGTGGTGCAATGATTAAGTGCTCGTCTGCTAAACAAAACCCAGCAGCTCCTTGGAGAAAGACCTGACAATCTGCTCCTGTAAAGATTACAGCCAAGAAAACCCTATGGGGAAATTCTACTCTGTGACATGCAGTCGCTATGAGTCGAAATTGATTCAACAGCACCAAACAACAACAAACAAGGAGATAAGTGCATGAAGAAGGGTGCCATGTCCTTTATTAATCAAAGAAAGCAAGAGAAGTTGCCTAAAACTTACCAGATTTGGCCTATGGCTGAGGGTCTTCATTCACTGACAAATGTTTGCCAAGCACCTTCTCATCTGCTGGACTCGATCCTACTCACATAGACCTTACAGTCCAGTGTGGGGAACAGCTAAGTGAGCAATTTCATTACTGTGGACCAGGCTCTGTGACAGGGAAGTACAGAGTCCTGTGAGAATACAAAGGGCTATCTTCTACATCAGTCTTTAGGAGTCAAGGAGACATTTTGAGACCCCAGAAGGGAGAGATCAGGTAGGGATAAGAGTCTCTCCCTACAAAAGGGCAGCTCTCATATAATAACAAGGCAGGAAAAAATGGCATGAGAACTTAACCCCAGTACCTCAAAGATAGGTGGTTTCTATCTCCCAATAACATTTACCCAAGAAAAATAAACTGCCATGGAATCATAAGAAAGAGAAGATGGTATCACAATTCATTTGAATGTGAGTTTCCACAGCTAACAATGTAAGCCCTAGAATTTGGGGTTGGAAGGAATCATACAGGCTGCTAAACATGACCACTCATCAAGTACAGGAATCCCTTCTGCAGCACCCCTGATGGTTTAGTTAGTTCATTAGTTTGCTAATTAGTTCATCAGTTAGTCAAAAGTCAGGAGATGGAATATATAGTGACCTTCTACCAGGCTGGAGTTTCTGACTCTAGTCTCCCAGTCTTTCCTCATCCCAATAAACCCTTCAAAAGACCACCAGATTAACTTTCTTTGATAGCAGTCACTCTATCGTTTAGAATCTGCAATGACACAATTATCTACACACAAATTCTAATCTCCTTCTAAAAGACTAGAATAGCCCATACCAAAATGTTACAGAGGTTATCTTTGGGTACCAGAATTATGGCTGATATTTTGTTTTTGTCCTTCATGCTTTTGAGTCTTTCCCTACTTTTTTTCACACTGGAGTTAGATAGATAGAATGATAGATAGAATCATCAAATATTAATGTTACATGCAAAAACGTCCTACCGCATTTATTCCTTGTCCAAGACTTTCTTCGTGTTGTGCCTAACCAGAAACTCTTTACCCTTTTTCTCCATCTTCAGATTTTTCTGCACCTCCTAAACTCTAGTCGACCCACCCTATCAGGAAGGCTTCCATGAATGCACCAGCCCTTACCATCCTTAAATTCATAATCACAAAATTTGGTACTTCATTATGTACAGTTTTCTACTATCTGTTAATCATTCCATGGGACAGTTTCACATTGAACTGTAAATTCCTTGAGGACCATATCATAGTGCCTGCTTAGCACAGGGAAGAGTTTATAGTAGGTTCTCCATAAATATTTCTAGCAAATAGATTGATGAGTGGATGGATGGATGGGTGAGTGGATAGACAGATGAGTGGATGGATAGATTCATGGATGGATGGATGCATGGATGGATGGATGGTTGGATGGATGGATGGTCGAATGGATGAAATTCTATAGGTTGTATTTATTAACTCAGTTAGTTAGAGCATAGTTCTAATGCGGTTTCATAAGTCATCTGAACCTATACTTCTCCATTGGGGTGACCATGTCCCTGAAGATATCACAAGTGTGTGTCAAATGTATGTAAAGCTGTAAGATATATATGGAATGTCTTCCTGGAGCAACAATTTTCTGCCCTACCTTTTAACCAAAGGAGAAAAAAAAACCAAACCCGTTGCCATCGAGTCAATTTTGACTCATACTGAACCTATAGGACAGAGTAGAACTGCCCCAGAGGGTTTCCAAGGGGCACCTGGTGGATTTGAACTGCCAACCTTTTGGTTAGCAGCCGTAGCTCTTAACCACTACACCACGAGAGTTTCAATGGAAAAGTACTTTTGTAACCTGTGTTTTCTCAAATGCAGGAATTTCCTCCAAGGTTGATATCCAGACTCTGCTTCAGTTCATCAGTGTAGGCTTTGCTGTTAGATACTTTCAGATGACTGGTCAGTGTATACCCCACCACAAAATATTCCTGGAATGTATCATTCATCCTGCATATCGTGATGCGGAGACCACTGGACTAGGAGTCAGAAAGCCACCACTAGTCCAGTTATGCCACTGGACAACCAGCCTCCTTAAGAGCCCACTTCTCATCTAGCCTACCCACCTAACAGAGTTTGGAGGAAGGGGTCAAATTGAATGATACATGTGAACATCTTTGTATACCAAATATGATGTGTAAGCATCAGGTATTATTATTGTTGTTATTATTACTCCTTCTTGGACTAATGTGGTTCTGACCTATGGTCACAGAGACTGCTTCTCAAACCTATCTAGTTGATTTAGGTGGGTAGCAGTGGAGCTTTAATTTCAGAAAGGTCTGGGTTCATACTTGACTCTAGTATAAGTTCTATGAGACTGGAGTCTTATTCATTTTTGTAGACCTAATGCCCTGCATAGTACTGGAAACATATGTGTTGAATAAATGTGCCTCCAACTATTTGTTGAAATTGGTATATATGTGTGAGGGGGAGACATATGGACTATTATTACGAAGTAGGACATACCATCTACTTAACATTTAACAAATTTTTAAGTTCTCTGAATCTCAGTTTCCTCATCTAATAGATTGTTATAAAAATAGTACCTTCTAGTGTTGTTAGGAAAATAGTATGTCCTAGTGTCAGCGGAGCACTGGTGGCGCAATGGCTAAGAGCTTGGCTGCTAACCAAAGGGTCAGCAGTTTGAATCTACAAGCCGCTCCTTGGAAACCCTACGGGGCAGTTCTGCTCTGTCCTATAGGGTCGCTATGAGTCAGTATCAACTCGACGGCAAGTTTGGTTTGGTTCTTTTGATTTAGTGTTGTTAGCATCCACTCGTCTGTCAGTTTGCTCTACCATCATGGCTTATGTGTTGTTGTGATGCTAGAAGCTATACTACCGGTATTTCAAATACCAGCAGAGTCACTCATGGTGGACAGGTTTCAGTGGAGCTTCCAGAGTAAAACATACTGAGAAGAAGGACCTGGCAATCTACTTCTGGAAAAAATTGTCTGGTGAAAACCTTTTGAATAGCAGTGGAACACTGTCTGTTATAGTGCCAGAAGATAAGCCCCTCGGGTTGGAATGCACTCAAAACACAAATGGGGAAGAGCTGCCTCCTGAAAGTAGAGTTGACCTTAATGACACAGATGAGTAAAGCTTCCAGGACCTTCATTTGCTGATGTGGCACTACTCAAAATGAGAAGAAACAGCTGCAAACATCCATTAGTAATTGGAATACGGAATGTACAAAGTATAAATATAGGAAAATTGAAGGTTGTCAAAAATTAAATGGAATGCTTGAAGATTGATATCCTAGGCATTAGTGAGCTGAAATGGACTGGTATTGGCCATTTTGAATCAAATAATCATATGATCTGATACCAGAAATGACAAGTTAAAGAGGAATGGCATTGCATTCATTGTCAAAAAGAACATTTCAAGATTTTTCCTGCACAGCACTGTCAGTGATAGGATAATATTAATACACCAACAAGGGAGACAAATTAATACAACTATTATTCAAATTTACGCACCAACCACAAATGCTAAAGATGAAGAAATGGAAGATTTTTACCCACTTCTGCAGTCTGAAATTAATCAAACACACAATCAAGATGCACTGATAATTACTGGTAATCGGAATGTGTCAGTTGGAAACAAAGAAGAAAGATTGGTAGTTGGAAAATATGGCTTTGGTTATAGAAATGACACTGGAGATAGCATGATAGAATTTTGCAAAACCAATGACTTCTTAATTTGGAAATTCCTTTTTTCACCAACATAAATGGCGACTATACATGTGGACCTCGCCAGATGGAATACACAGGAATCATATTGACTACATCTGTGAAAACAGATGATGGAAAATCTCAATATCATCAATCAGAACAAGGCTAGGGGCCAACTTAAGAACAGACCATCAGTTGCTCATATGCAAGTTCAAGCTGAAAAAAATTAGAACAAATCCATGACAGCCAAAGTACAACCCTGAGTATATCCTACCTGAATGTAGAGACCATCTTAAAAATAGATTTGACACATTGAACACTACTGATTGAAGACCAGACATCAAGGATGACATCAAGGACATCATACATGAAGAAAGCAAAAGGTCACTAAAGAGACAGAAAAGACCATAATAGATGTCAGAACAGACTCTGAAGCATGCTATTGAACACAGAGTAGCTTAACTGAAAGAAAGAAATGATGAAGTAAAAGAGCTGAATAGAAGATTTCAAAGAGCAGCTAAAGAAGACAAAGTTAAGTATTATAATGAAATGTGCAAAGACTTGGAGTTAGAAAAGCAAAAGGAAGAACACGCCCAGCATTTCTCAAGCTGAAGGAACTGAAGAAAAATTCAAGCTTTGAGTTGCAATATTGAATAATTCTATGGGCAAAAATTTGAATGACACAGGAAGCATCAGAAGAAGATGGAAGGAATACACAGAGTCACTATACCAAAAAGAACTGGTTGACATTCAACCAATTCAGGAGGTAGCATATAATCAAGAACTGATGGTAGGTACTAAAGGAAGAAGTCTAAGCTGCAGAGAAGGCATTGGCAAAAAATAAGGCCCCAGGAACTGATGGAATACCAATTGAGATGCTTCAACAAATGAATGCAACACGAGAAGTGCCATTCGTCTATGCCAAGAAATTTGGAAGACAGCTACCTGGTCAACCAGCTGGAAGCGACCCATACTCATGCCCATTCTAAAGAAAGGTGATCCAACAGAACTCGGGAATTATGGAACAATATTTTTAATATCACATGGAAGTAAAATTATGTTGAAGATCATTCAAAAGTGGTTGCAGCAGTACATCGAAGGGAACTGCCAGAAATTCAAGCTGGATTCAGAAGAGACGAGGAACAAGGTATACCATTGCTGATGTCAAATGGATCTTGGCTGAAAGCAGAAAATACCAGAAAGATGTTTACCTGTGTTTTATTTACTATGCAAAGGAATTCAACTGTGTGGATCACAACAAATTATGGATAACATTACAAAGAATGGGAATTGCGGACCACTTAATCATGCTCATGTGGAACGTGTACATAGATCAAGAGGCAGTTGTTCAAACAGAACAATGGGATATTGCATGGTTTAAAATCAGGAAAGGTATGTGGTGGGGTTGTATCCTTTCACCATACTTATTCAATCTGTACGCTGAACAAATAATCCGAGAAACTGGACTATATAAAGAAGAATGAGGCATCAGGATTGGAGGAAGACTCATTAACAACCTGTGACATGCAGACAACACAACATTGCTTGCTGAAACTGAAGAGGACTTGAAGGACTTACTGATAAAGATCAAAAACTACAGCCTTCAGTATGGATTACTTCTCAACATAAAGGAAACAAAAATCCTCACAAGAGAAAGAACAACAATGAATCTGTGAACCATCTCATAACATGGATGAAACTGGAGGACATTATGCTGAGTGAATAAGTCAATCACAAAAAGACAAATATTGTATGAGACCTCTATTGTAAAAACCCATGAAAAAGTTCACACACAAAATGTAACAATCTTTGTTGGTTACCAGGGATGGGAGGGGTGGGGGGTGGGAATACTAAATAGGCAATAGATAAGTGGTATCTTGGGTGAAGGGTGAGACAGTATACAATTCAGGGGAAACTAGCACAACCTGTACAAGGAAAGGTCATGGAAGCCCCATAGACACATCCAAACTCCCTGAGGGACTGAGTTACTCGGCAGAGGGCTCTGGGGTCTGTGGTCTCGGGGAACATCTAGCTCAATTGGCATGACACAGCTTATAAAGACAATGCTCTACATTCTACCTTGGTGAGTAGTGTCTGGGATCTTAAAAGCCTATAAGCGGCCATCTAAGATACTCCACCGGTCTCATCCTTCGGGAGCAAGGGAGAATGAAGAGAACAGGATACAAGGAAAAGATTAGTCCAAAGGACTAATTGTCCACAGCTACGAAGGCCTCCACCGGACTGAGTCCAGTACAGCTAGATGGTGCCCGGCTACCACCACTGACTGCTCTGACCAGGATCACAACAGAGGGTTCTGGACAGAGCTGGAGAAGGATGTAGAGCATAATTCTAACTCACAAAAAAAAAGACCAGATTTACTGGCTTAAAGGAGACTGGAGAAACCTCGAGAGTATGGCCCCCAGACACCCTTTTAGCTCAGTGGTGAAGTTACCTCCGAGGTTCACTGTTCAGCCTGGGAGTGGACTGCCCCGTAAAACCAAATGAGACTAACGAGGTACAGGAGTCCAGTGACAAGGGCCAGAAGGCAGAAGGGGACAAGGAAGCTGGTGATAGGGAACCCAAGGTTGAGTAAGGATATTGTTGATGTGTTGTGAGATTGTTAACCATTGTCGTAGGGCAACATTTGTAGTAACTGTTAAATGAGAAACTATTTTGTTCTGTAAGCCTTCATCTTAAGTGAGAATAACAGCGCAATTGGAAGAGCGTAGTCAATGTCACTGAACTATGTATGCAGAAATTTTTGAAACCATGTATGTCTGGCTATGTGTATTTTCACCAAAAAAAAAAAAAAAAAGGTTAAGAATTTAGAGGGTTAATATGTTGTGGGGTTGTTAACCAATGTCATAAAACAACATGTGTACTACTGTTTCATGAGAAACTATTTGTTCTGTAAGCCTTCACCTGAAGTACAATAAAATATATAAAAAAAAAAATTACCTTTCACAGGTTGACTGCAAAATAAAAAAATCCTCACAACTGGTCCAATAAGCAACATTATGATAAACAAAGAAAATATTGAAGTTGTCAAGGATTTCATTTTACTTGGATCCACAATCACGGCCCATGGAAGTAGCAGTCAAGAAATCAAACGATGTACTGCATTAGTGCAAATCTGCTGCGAAAGACCTCTTTCAAGTGTTAAAAAGCAAAGATGTCACTTTGAGGACTAAGATATGCCTGACCCAAGCTATGGTGTTTTCAATCACCTCATATGCATGCAAAAGCTAGACAATGAATAAGGAAGGCCGAAGAAGAATTGATGCCTTTGAATTATGGTGTTGGTGAAGAATATTGAATATACCATGGACTGCCAGAAGAACACACAAATCTATGTTGGAAGTACAACCAGAATGCTCCTTAGAGGCAAGGATACTGAGACTTCATCTCATTTAACTTTGGACATGTTGTCAGGAGGGACCAGTCCCTGGAGGACATCATGCTTTGTAATGTAGAGTGTCAGTAAAAAGGAGGAAGATCCTCAACAATATGGATTGACACAGTGGCTGCAACAATGGGCTCAAACATAACAATTGTGAGGATGACTGTTGTTCACGGGGTCGTTATGAATCAGAACTGACTGGACGGCACCTAACAACAGCAACAACAGTGGTATTGGAAGTGTAAAGACAATATGTATATTTAGTACAGTACCTGGCACATAGAAAAACACAAGTCAATGGTAGTTAAAACAGAGAGAGTGTGGATATATTTCTACAGCTTGGTATATGAAGACTACCCCATTATTTTATGATGTGTGCCAATTCTTCCTTTTACCTGTTATGAAAGAGCTAGCCTGGGGAAAGGAAGTTAGTTTGTGGCAATGTTGATGTCTTGAGTCACCAAACTAGTTAAGGAGCAAATTTCAAAGCCTCAGTTACTTTGTGGGCCTTCAGGGCAAGAGGAATGAACGATTTCAGCCCTCACAAAAGCTTGTGCCAGACTGAATTTGCTGGGCAGGGCAAGCTGGGGTTTCCCAGGAGTCTCTCTGACTAAGTGACAAGAAATGTTTTACCTAGTGTATACAAATGCTATATGAAACCCGCACAATGGGCTATTCAGTAGATCAGTAAGTAAACCCATCCCTAAGAGAAGAGCAGAAGACAAGGGGAGCCACAAAAAGAGGCAAAATGAAAACTCTTTGGGGCTCTCCAGCCTCCTGCCCTCAGACCCCTGCCAGAAAAATGGAATCCAGAGGCTCACTGTTTATGTTGGGAACAAAACCAATGCTGAAGCCTAACAAAGAGCTCTAAACAGAAGTGCCAGCCAGTTTACAACAGGCAGCAGGAGGGCTGAAAACTAGTTTTAAAGACACAACTGTGTGCCAGATGCAGAAAAGGGAAACTGAGCCCCTTCATGCACCAAAGTTATAAACAAAGGGCTTCCCAAGCCAGCACCCCAACAATATAACCCCACTTCTGGCAGGGGTGGGGCATAGTGTGGCTCCTACACCAAATCACTCTATCGCTAGACCTCAGAGGAGTGAGAACTTAAACGAAGCACGTGCCTCACCGAGGGAAAGGACATGTATGTGTGAGGTGGAGACATGTGGATTATTAGAGGAGAAATCCAAGAGTTTCCTAAACTTCCCCCCATGCCAAGATTTGGAGCCTCAGCCATAAAGGTAGTTTTTTCTGGCATCCTGGATGCAGCATTGAAGATATTTTGTGTGTTGCATTAAAAAGAGCTCCCAAGAAAAGTATATCGTTAAGACTCTTTTTAGAGAAGCTTTTATAATTAGATCAATTTATGTGGGAATTAGTTTAGGAGGGAAGGTCTAAACAGAAGTCTAATTGCAAGAGATAAATATAATAACTGGTATGCAAACAGGCTTTCAGAATCTGTTTAGAAGTTAGAAGCCAAAATGAAAAAGCAATGCATTTTAAAAGGGCTGTTGAGGGAGGGGCCAGAGGAAATACTTTCCTAGAATGGCTATAATTAACCTGAAAAACTCACTGTTTTTAGATAACCTGCTAAAGCTGAACATGCATGAAACTAAAAAAGAAAAAAGACAGCATCTGCAGAAAGTACTTGGCGAGGGTAAAAAGAACAAGACTGTGCGTCCTTCGTGAGGCAAAGGCCACACAAACTGTAGAAGCAAGGAGGTAGTACCCGCCTTGCCCATTGGCTCGAATTCATGCTCTTTTCAAGCCAGGACTCTTATCCCCAGGTGGATCAGTCTATCTGGACAACCAGCCAATGAAACCCCTATGGATCACAACAGTCCAATCCGTAACTGATCGTGAGGATAGCACAGTACCAGGCCGCTTTTCGCTCCACTGTGCATGGGGTCGCCATGAGTCAGGGGCCAACTTGACAGCAGCTGACAACAATAACAACACACTGTATAATGGCCTGTTGGGCCACCCTGAACTCCCAATCACATCGAGTATATCTCAGCTTCCTACAGTTTTCCTTCATGGCTCTGCCATTCACACATCTGTCCAAACTCTTCTGGAATCAAGTTGCAAACTTGTGCCAACTCTGAGAAATAATCGATTCTATAAATTCATTACCTGCTATGTAAGTAGTATTTCCACTTAACTTGTCCCAAACATGCCTCATTCGTGGTTCCAAGGCAGTGCTGTATTTCAGTGAATGAACAAGTCTGTGCTCATCTTCTCCACACGGTTTATAGGCTAATCATATCCCCCTCACAACTTCCGCCTTGTCAGCTGCCCTCTGGCATTCGATTCCTCAGATCATTCAGGTTGCCAGTAAGGGACTTTCTCTAGCCCTGTTTGATCCTTTTAGGCCCTCATGCAGTGTTGCAGGCAAGAACATATCACAGTTTACGCGAGATGTTCTCAGTTTAACATTTTCCATACCTAAAAAATATGCTCATTTTTGTGCAGCACTGTCTCAGGAGCAACCCTGGTGGTGCAGTGGTTAAGAGCTCATCTGCTAACCAAAAGGTAGGCAGTTCAAATCCAGCAGCCACTGCTTGAAAACCCTATGGGGCAGTTCTACTCTGTCCTATAGGGTTGCTATGAATCAGAATCGACTCGATGGCAACGGGTTTTTGGGGATCCCGGGTGCAACCACATGATGTTAGACATGGCTTCTGAACTCACAGAGTCTGTAAACTGATAGG
Organism: Dugong dugon; assembly: GCA_030035585.1. Lineage (NCBI taxonomy): Eukaryota > Metazoa > Chordata > Mammalia > Sirenia > Dugongidae > Dugong > Dugong dugon. The sequence goes on along the minus strand of CM057469.1, from coordinate 37,361,462 downwards.
AAACTGCCTCCAGCAGCACACGGTGGATTGGTGCTGATCAATACGAAAAGTGTACCTGCTGGAAATAGGGCATTACCAAGAAAGAAAAGCAAGTGTAGTCAGTCTTCACCTTCAAAGCAGGCTAAGTTTCTACACTTAATACCCCAATAGACTGACATGAAACCAGAATTCAGCAGGTGCTAAAGTCGGAGGGGGCAAAGGGGTGATCACTTAAAAAAAGGTTCAAATTTCTGTCTCAGTTCACAGACCGGCTTAATTTGGTTTCTTCTCCTTCTCCTTCTTGTTTTATTTATTAGATATTAATGCTGTTTCCCTCCATTTAGAGCTCATTAACCTGTTGACCACCCTCAAATATCCTTACTGAAAACATGAAAAATAATGAGGATTAAGTAAAATGTAAGAGCACTGTGATTGCCTGGGCCATTTATGGGTTCATCGGAGCTGGGTTTTCACTGCCAAGAGAATGAAATAGTAGGTGGGTGCTCTAACCTGCTTTTTTGTAAGGGAATCATCATCCACCCAGAGAACATCCTTTCTCACATCTCTGCCAGATGCCCACCCCTTTTTTTCTGCCATAATTGTATCTTCCTCATAGTGTTAATCTCTCAACGGATGTCAGCAGCCTTGGCAGTCCATTGTGAGCAAAACCGCCATCTTGCCCAGGTGTAAGTAACTGGTTTCTCTGCCACAGTAGCTGTTCGCTTTTCAGCACTAGGCTTTCCTCACTTACTGAGATATTACAGAGGTACCACCTCATCCATGGGCCTTAGATTTTCTTTCTACCATCTGACAGTCATGTCCATGAAGCCCTGAGTTCCAGTTGATTGCCTCATTTTCTCTCATTTAGTTTCTTCCTGTTTCCTGATAAAAACAAGCCTAAATAATTGTCACCTTGGTCAGGGCCAATCTGTAATGTTGCCTTAGATTCCCAGGAAAGTACGGTATTTTCTGTAGCCTTCCCCCAATAAGCCTCTTTTCAATCCTGTACATTACCACTGTTTAAGTGTGGAATTCCTTCACAGAAGACAATTTCCTCCTATACTGGATGATATAGTGGTAAAAGGATGGATTTGGGGGTCAGAAGCACTTGGACTCAAAGCTGGGCTTCACCATTTATTAGCTGTGTGACCTTGAGGAAGTTACTTAACTTCTCTGAAACTGGTTCTTCATCATTAAAGTAAGGATAATACTACATTTTGTTAAGTGTGTTGTGAAAGATTGAATGATATGTGTAAACCTCCTGGCACAGCATCTGGTATACTTTCTCAACATGGAAGGAGACCTACATTCTCAAATCCTCAGGTCAACATTCAAGGATTTACTACCAACCCTCCTGACCGGTCTTCCTCAATGTTCTGTTAGACTCTGTACTCTCGCTTCAGGCTACAGGAATTTTAGGAGAATCAAGGAATATAGGTAGACAATTGTAGGTTCAAAGTGTCATTACAGATTGAGCTTTTCCCAGTTTGGTAAACATATCTACTGTGGAGGCCCCTCAGTCTAAGCACTCTGAGGCAATTGCTGGAGCCCACGTCTAGGCCTTCTTTTCCCTAAGAACTCTGCATCCTCTTTTGAGCCCTATCTTCTTCCATTCCCTGTGGCTCTACTTGACAACTTGTTAACCCACCTGCTTCTGGGATCCCTTCCCTTCTTGTTCAAATCCAGACTGAGTTGACTCCACCTGGATTTCTGGGAAGATAGTCTCATCTGATTGCCCACCACTGGAGAAAACATTATTTTCTCTTTCCCTAACTATTCTTGGCCTTTCTGCTTGAGGTGCTGGGTTTCTCTGTGGCTTTTCAACTCAGAACCATTTAGTTTCTCCTGCACAAACAAAAAGAGATCTCTTGTTTCTATGTCATAACAGTTGGCTACACCAGTCATTTTAATGCCCACACGCAGAGGCCAAAGGACACCAGCTCTCAGGAGCACTCTGTGGAGGACAAATCCCAGCTTAGGCTTAGCTGGGTATCTGTGCACCTGGCAGTGAAGGACCTCCCGTGATGACTCTGAGGGGACCCTAGGCCCGCAGCCAGGTCTTGGCATCTCCCCGACTCCCCACCCACAGTAACTTTGGAAACACTGAACAAGCTCCCGGTCCTGGGTCACCAGAAGCTTTGGCCTGAAGTCCTGGATCCAAGAGTGGCACAGGCCTTTTCATTTTCTAGCAGTACAGGTGCTTGGGATTGGATTCAGGAGACCCGAACAAAAAGTGAATAGAAAGCAAACGAAAATAAGAGGGGAAAACCCCCGGGAACTTTCTGAAGGCTGTTTTCTTCGCCACCTCTGCTCTGACAGCTCCTGGTAGTGCATAGCTTTCCTTAACACCCTCAGGGAGCAGCCGCAAGGACTTTTCTGAGGTGTTGCGTACACTGGACGGAGCACACTGAGTTGACTCACAGAGCTGTCTTTTTCTTTGTCCAGGTAAGGCTTTTAGAGCCTTCACCCAAAGTGCCCCATCATTCCCATCTTCGACGACCCCTACCCACCCCTTTCCAAGGAGACTACTCCATTAGGCAGCACTAGGCTGTTTTCACTTAAGCAGGTTTCCCCCGAGGTGTCTCGCATCCCTAGGAACATTCGTCCGTCTGTGAAAGAAACTGGGGACACACTCCACAGGCGAGGAGAACGGCTGTATTCTGAAGCAGGCGTGTTCTGGGACCGAGGGGCTCGAATGCGTAATGGCGGGGGTGGGTGGGGATGTAATGGCGGAAAGACCGGGAGAGAGGGCGCGCCTGGGGCGTGGGTGCCTAAGAAGTCCAGGGGCACCACGGTCTGTTTGCTCCGGAGAGAAAGCTTGGGCAGAGCCCAGGGAGCGGGAGAGCGAGCCTAGTCTGAATCAGGAAGTTGTGTCTGTGACATCAGGGGCAGGACGGAGTTGAAGTGAAACCTCAAAAATGCGAGGCGTCAGCCAGCGGGAGGGCAGAGAACACAGAGGGTGCCTTTCTCAGCGGGAGCGGCAGGTACGGGTGGCGCCGGCGGGGCAGCGCGGGGCGGACACCACTGCCCCTGGGCGGCGGCGCGGCCACCCCTCTCCAAACCACGCTGCCGGTGGAAGGGGAGGGGCGAGAGAAAAGAAACCTTGACCTCGCCCCCAAACCCGGGCCGGTGTCGGACAAGGCGGCTCCGGGTAGATCCCTCAGCGGTGCCAGGAGGAAGCCCTCCGTGAACTGAAAGGTGAGTTTCAAGAGTTTTTGTTGTTGTGTTTTTTAAATAAATTTAAGCTGCCCTCTGTTTGGAATGACTCCCCACTCCTCTCTTTAGAAAGATGAGACCAGCTCCAGACATAAGTGAGATTTAAGGATTTTTTTTTTCTAGATAGCCTCTTGACCTTTCACAACTTCAGGTATAGTTTGTTTTCCTTCTTTTGCGAGGATTCTCATCCGCCCTCCCCTACATCTGCTTCTGGACAGAGTTCATATGGGTTCCTTGAGGTGGGCGGGCGGTGGAGTTCTGTTACTCCAGTTGACAAGAGCTGCCTTGGAAGGGACAGATAAACATTCTGTTTGCTACTGAAAAAGTCAAAGCCTGAGACCCTCCAAGAAGTAGCATGGGCTTAGATGTTTCTGAATCCTTAGATGTTTCTAAAGCCAATTTTTCAATGGAGTTAAGGAATTGGACAAAGCAAAAGTATGGCCTGGAGCCAGGGGCGGAGTGGGGACCTGTCTGCTATTCCCAGAGCCTCCAGGGAATTTGTTGTGACACAGATTGCTTCCTAACTTCTTTGACTCTTTAGACCGCCCCACTCCCAGACCCCTACCCCACCCATAAGGTAGAATGGGAGACCCAACAGGACCTGTTTCCCTAGCATTTTGAAGAGCTTCCCAGAAATGCATTATGTAATCATAGAGTTAAGTAAACTATAGACCTTGGCTGGTGGGAACACACACTTCTTCTGCCTTACTGAAAGGGAAACTGAAGCAGGGACAGGCGCTTGCCCTAATTTAACAGAAAAGCTGGCAGCCGCGTGCTGCGCTACCTAGCAGGACCGCTCCACTGACTCTTTTGAATGAGAAAGGGGAGGAAAAGAAGGCTTGAGCGTCTCAGAAGCACCTCCCTTCCCTTCCAAAGCTGTTGTGTTTCATTTACTCAGCTAAAGTTCGTAAGAACCTGAAGCTAATTTTAAGCAACCCTCATTCTGAAGCCCTGTTGGATGATGGGAGAGCCTTGAGTTATAACAAACAGAACTTAAAAATAGCCTGGATGCATCTTGTTCATGACCCTTTTACAAATGGTTTGCAAGTTCCACCTAAAGAATTCAGCAGGGATCTTGCCTGCTTTTAAGCTGACTCCATCTCCTCAACCACCTAGTCTGGTGGCCTTCCTTTTCTTCAGTGCTCGGCTGGGGAAGGAGCCCTATGTAAAAATCTGATTGAGCCCTTGGTTACATCTGATATTCTGATCCCCTACTCCCACCCCAGATACAATTTTAGGAAAGCGATGCATTGCAAAACAACTGTTTCTGTGATCCCCATACTTTGTCAATATTTAGCTTGTGGAATCAACAGAAGGATGACTTCTGCCCTTTTCCCTCCAGATTAAACCCAAAAGAATAATAAACACTCAACAAGCTAAGTTACTGATTTTATCCAAGAGGGAGGCACATCCATCCATCTGTCCATTCATTCAACCTTTATTCTACCTACTGTGCGCCAGGCAGTATGCCAGAAGCTCAGAGTCCAAGGATAATGAGACAGTTCTTGGTGAATGAGACAGGCACAGAAACAACCACAGATCAGAATACTGCACATCATCACAGTAGAAGCTGTGGGGCACTGAAACAGTCACACAGGTAGGGGGGATAAACTCCCCCAGGAACTATCTGAGAAGTGATGGATAAGTAGGGTCTTGAAAATGATTAGGAATTCCCAAGGAAAGGATATTTCAGGCAGAGGAGAGAGCACACGCACAGTCAATGGCAGGCTGGGGGAGCTGCAACCCATAGTGATCACACTACTATGCTATTAGTAGTAACACTACTATAGTGCTGCCAAGACCAGTGGGCCCTCTCCTGTGGCAGGGAAAGCCATTTTGGATGCATATGTGGTTTTCTTCTGTCCCAACCTGGAAAGCCTGACATATTCCAACCCAGTGAAATTTGAATTTTATGCCAACATCAAAACTTTCAAGCGAACAGACTTCTAACAGGGGCTGTTTGTTGATGTGTTTGTGTTTGGATGTGTGTTTGGAGACAGAGCTAATGACCAGCTGGAGGCCAGCTTGGAGAGATGGGAAACAGATAATGAGGACCTAAGCTAAGACAGTGGCAGTGGGAACTAAGGAAAGGGAATGGATTTTAGTTGTGCTTAGGAAGTAGCATCGAAAGTGCCTGGTGATCAAATGAATGTGGGAAGGGAGGAATGAGTGGAACAGAGGATGATTATAAAGTGTTGAGCTGAGGGGAGAGGTGCTGAGGGGGTCCATTGTGATGCCATCAATGGAAATAGTGTAAAGAAGAAGAGAAGGGGCTGGGGTAACAAATTGTGGCAGAAGGCAATTACCACTTTAGACATTTAAGTGGGACATACCCAGGAAATGTCCAGGTGGAGATACATGGTAGGCAGTTGAGTGTACAGGTGTGGAGCTTAGGGAGAAGTGGAGGCTACACCAGTTTAACTATCCCAGGTGTTGTACATAAAGGCAGTGTTGTCAGCCACTCAAGGCTTGCGGTAGCGCTATCAGGGAGACCACATGGATGCTGAAGAGTCTTGGATTTGTCAGTAGTGTTCCACAGATGCTATTTTCATATTGTACAGTGACTTCCAGATAACTCTGTCTAGACTTCAAAGGCTTTCCCAGGATGCCTTGCGAGATAATACCTAAAATGGTGGAGAGAATCATGGTTTGGGCACACAAGTAGTACAGATGCATTTAACTAAACAAGGCAGGGAAAGCTTAAAATCAAGAATCCCTCCCCCATGTGAAAAACAAATACTTCAGTTCCGTTGTAAGATCTGCCAAGACCTCTCCAAAACTTATACTCCAAGTCTTTAGTTACTGAGCCTGTGTGGGAGAGGCCTGCCTTCATTAAAACAAGAAGAATGATCTGCTCAAACTTCCATAGTAGTTCTTCAGGGCTGAATGCCAATGCCCAGATCTGGAGCTCGTGTGTCCCTGGTGTGGAAGAAAAAAACCTTGAACTTGGAGCTAGACAGACGTGGGTTCAGTTCCTGGCTTGATCACTTATTTGCTGACCTTGAAGACGTCATTGAATCTCTCTCAGCTTCAGTTCCCTTATATTTAAAATAGGGCTAATTATTATTCACTAGGGTGATGGTTAGAATCAGAGGGAAAGAGAAAGCATGTTTTAATGTGCTATATAAATTCTAAGGCTCTATAAAAATGTGAGGGGTTTTATTATTATTACTAATCTTGCCTCTCAGAGGTAACAAAATCAGATGGACTGTGTAAGATCTGGGCAGCATCTTAGGCCCAGACTTGAAGCTTTTCAGTTGTATCTCCTTAAGGTAGTAAGTATAAACATCTCCTTCCGTCATATCATGACACATATCAATACTGCCCTTCCTTTTTTCAGTCCTTAGCCAAAGTGGTCAGCGCCCAAAGAATGGAATGCTCTGTGAATGTTTATGCAGTTCTTATACTGCACAAGGGCTCCTGGGAGCTCACAGGGGCTGGAAGCCAGCCTGTGTTCTGCCCCCTAGGCCATGGGCCACTCTGAGGGAATGATTTTTTTCTAATTCTCACTAAGGTGCTGATTATATCAGCGATGACCCTAAATCAGAGCGATGACCCTAAATCAGAGCATCGGTTACTGACTTGGATGTATTTGTGGTTTTCCCCTGCCCCAACCTGCGATGCCTGACAACCCAGTGAAACTTGAATGTTATGCCAATATCAAAACTTTCATGTGAACAGACTTGTAACAGGGGCTGTTTGTTGATGAAGAAAAGGAAGTAACCACAGATCAGAGATTTCAAATGGAAAGATACTTCAGAGGTGAGCCAGCCCCATCCCCTCACTTTACAGATGAGCAAACTAAGGATCAGGAGGATGTGAGGTGTGTGGCCTGTCACAGAGCTGGGTCATGGAGGGGCTACAATCTGAGCTCCTTCTCTCCATTCAGGAATAGCAGATACTATTTATGGTCTCTATCACCTGGACCTTATGTCCCTCACACACAGGGGCATACACAGGAACTCCAATGCTGGCGTAGAGGTAAAACTGAAAAGACTGTGCGCTTGAAGGCTGAATCTTCCCTAAGTGGCCTCTGGGACAAACCAGTGGCAGATGCTGGAGAGATGTGGATAGATCTCAATCTTTAAGGCAATCTCCACACCATTTCCCATCCCTTCCCTTTCCTCAACCCCAATCTTTAAACTTTTCTTAAGAGTTCCCAAGGACCCCTCGCAAAGGGAAACAGCATCTGGTGCCTTCGTTAACTAAAGTCCCGTTAGTGTTTCATCAAACTTGTCATGAAAACTGTTTCACCTCAGAGATAAGAATGCGGGTTGGAGACCAGCGGACAAGTCAGTATTATACAGGGGATATTGAGACATAACTTCCCAGTGGGTGAGAAAGGCTCCAGGTAAAAAATAGGAGCTCATCAGACTTGTTACAGGCACAATAAGAGATAAAGACAGTGATAAGATAGGGTTTTTTTCTTCTCAGAGCAGCACAAGGGAAATCTACAGCAAATTCTTTGAAGGCACTCCCCAAGGACACAAGCCAGCTCAGCTCTCTGGCTTTTCCCCCATATCAGCCTGAACCATCTGGACAGAGCACCAACTGATGACATGAATGGATGTTTAATGGAGGCCCAAAAAGGGTAGCTAAATTCCAAAAAGAACCTCACACAAACACAAGATTCCTTTCTTAGGGGCAGCTTCCAGGGGACCATGGCAGTGTCCAAACCAAGCCATGCCCCTGGGAAGAGACTTCCTCCCACGATTGTTAGCAGTCTGTGACATGGAGTTTGTTGCTAAGAAATGAAAGAAAACCATGACTGTATTTCTGGGTCAAAAGAGAAGAGAAAATTGTGTTTGCAAGACACTGCAAACTTACACTCATTCATACTGTCTCTTATTTCCTCCTGTTAGGATGTTTTTTGGTTGACTTTTACTCTCCTCTGATACAACGCTAATTTTAAACCAGATAGGCTTAAGGAAAGCCCATCAGCCCACCAACAATTTCTTTTCATTTTCCAGGGAAGTCACAAAAGGAAATTGGCAGAAGAGAGAAAAATATATGAATAATGGCAATAAGGGTAGTTGTATGCTATGAGTACTTTTAGTCATCAAATTGTCCTGAGAGGGGATAGAGTTGAGGGCACACAGATTCAGAAAGGGGTATAGAGACTAGGGGTTGGGAAGTGGGAAAGAAGCAGCAGGAACTGGAAAGTTCCATTTGCTTTATTATTTTGGGAACAGAATACACACCCTGGACATGCTGTGTCTTAACCTAAATGACATGTGACAGTGGCCACCGTACATAAGAGAAGAGAATGCTGCGGTATGAGTCAGGCACTAACTTACTCCCTCCCCAACCCAAGAAAGATGCTGAGTCTGTGTCCTTCCGCTTGTGGTTTCTAATCTTAGATTCTGATGCCACTCCACCAGTGGGACAGAGTGCCAGCTCTCAAAAGCCCCTCTGTCTGTGGTCATCATACACTCAAGGTCTTGTCCATAACCTGGAAGCTCCAGACAGTCACTTATACACTGGCCTGAAACCACCCAGGAACTAACACTGAGGTCAAAGTGATCAGGGTCTGGGAGTAGAAATAAATGTCCATCCAAACTTTCTTGGCTCCCATAGATTTTTAGTGTGCATGCAAATAAAAAAAGAAAAAAGAACAGTTACCATCAAGTCAATTCTGACTCACAGTGACCCCATGTGTTGCAGAATAGAACTATGCATAGGGTTCTTAATGGCTGTGACATTTTGGAAGTAGCTTGCCAGACTTTTCTTCCGAGGAGGCTCTGGGTAAATTCAAACCGCTAACCTTTTAGATTAGTAGCTGAGGGCTCAAATGTTTGCACCACCCCTGGACTCCAGCATGTATGCTAGGCTCTCAGTAACCGTTTGTTGAACGATGGTGCTAAGAATTTGAGACTTACAAAGATGACAACCATTGCTGCCCCCCATCCCAGGTTGCTGTATAAGTGTATCACAATTTGTTTTTCAGCATTATGCTAGGGAGAAATGGTAAAGCTGCAAGAGAACACACACACCCCTCCGAGGCCCAGCCCTGCAGGCTTAAGCCATCTATCAAGCCCCATCCTTGTAAATGACTGCTGGCTTCCACCCTCCCTTCTTCGCCACCTTCCATGCCTGACCTGAAACGTCCCCTCCTGCCCAAGGCCCACAGTCTGCTGAGTAGCAGTTGCCAGCACAGCACAGCACAGCACAGCAGTGGCCTAGATTAAAACCTCCAGGCTCATTACATAGGTGACCCATGACATCCCATAATGAAGCCTCCAATGGGAAGGGGGAGCCCGTTTGCACGCCCCACCACCCAGACATAACCTGCTCAGAGCTTTCCTACTTTCCAAATTAGAAACCCAGATCCTGCCCTGAGGGATATTTGAATATGACCCAAAGCCTTCCTTGGTTCAGAAAGGAAGCAATGATCTGGCGGGCGGCTTAGAATCTGCCTGATTTCCAACTACGTGCTCTTTGTAGTTTTGCACCAGGACATTATTGACCCTTCTGAGGAAGGAGCTGGGTTTTACTTTTTGTCAGTGGATGGATGACACAGATTTCCGAAGCTGCCCATGGAAAGGTTGTCTCACCTCCAGACAGAGGCACTGCACCTCCCTTCCCCCGGCATGCTGTATGGGACACGGAAAGGAGGCATAGTCACAGAGCATGTGGTACGTGGGGAAGAAGGTCCCATGCTCCTGACGAACATTTTCCAAAAATAAGATTTCAGTGGTTTAAAAAATATTCTTCCTTCAAGGTGGGGCTAATGGTGAGGAAAAATAATACTTAAACCACCAGATATGTAGTCAGTCAACATTTTTTATTGGGGAAAATGAATAAAAACACACCAAAAAGATGAAGGTGTTTTGTACTTCTTACGGGGTTATTGATGGAACTATACCATTATTTTCCATTTACTGTCTGTTAGCTTTCAAGAAATTTTGCATTATCTCCTCCGGTATTTTTATCAGGATACTTATAAATTCATTTTCCTTTGTTGCAGATCATTTGTATATTAAGTGGAATACTTCCTACGTCGGGTCCCTTAGTCATTGTCTTTGATCTGATGCTTCAGTTAGAGACATTCAATCCTGCCTCTCATTGTCCCAGTGACAAAGAGTAGTTTGGATGCTTGAGACAGAAAATATTTGGGGTAAACTATAAATCTTTCTTGGTGTAGTTTACTAGGAAGCAACAGCTTAACAACATTAATGGAGTTCTGTATGTGTGCTAAGTTCCCTGGTTGGTGCAAATGGTTTGCGCTCAGCTACTAACCTTAAAAGTTGGCAGTTCGACCAGTGACCACCCTGACAGGGAACACAACAGAGAGTCCCTGACAAAGCAGGAGAAAAGTGGGGTGCAGAACTCAAATTCTAGTAAAAAGACCAGACTTAATGGTCTGACTGAGACTGGAGGGACCCTGGAAGACATGGCCCTCGAACTGTCTGTTAGCCCAAAACTAAAACCATTCCCACAGCGTACTCTTCAGACAAAGGTTAGACTGGATTGTAAGACATACAATGATACTCATGAAGAGTGTGCTTCTTAGCTTAAGTAGAAACATGAGACTAAATGGGCAGCTCCTGTCCGGAGGCGAGATGAGAAGGCAGAAAGGGTCAGGAGCTGGTTGAATGGACATGGGAAACCCAGGGTGGAAAGGAGGAATGTTCTGTCACATTATAGGGAGAGCAACTAGGGTCGCATAACAATGTGTGTATAAATTTTTGTATGAGAAACTAACTTGAACTGTAAACTTCACTTAAGGCACAATTTAAAAAAAAAAATGTAGTTCACACCTACCCAATGGCACCACATAAGAAACGCCTGGCAATCTGCTTCTGTAAAGATTACAGCCAAGAAAACCCTATGGAGCAGTTCTACTGTACAACACATGGGGTCGCAGCCCATGTGTTACAGAGTAGAACTGCTCTGCAGGGTTTGATTTGGTATGTGCTGGGCATGGCAGGTTTGGTTTGGTTGGTGTGTGTGCTGGGCACTGTGTTAAGCGCCTTACCTACATCCTCTCGTTTAACCCTCATGGCAACTCAACAAGATAGGTACTACTGTTATCCCTATTTCACAGATGAGGAAACTGAGGTCTCTGCCAAAAGCTAAGTGCTCTTCCCCTGACTCCAGAGCACTGTCCTACAGAGAAACTCTAGAGCTGCCACCAATGATGAATAAGGTTTTTCTAGTCCTCAGGAGCTTACAGTCTCTTCTGGTTGGCGGATGGGTAAAGAGGTGATTTGAATACAGTGTAACAAATGCAGTGATAGGTATAATGACAGGGACCTATGGGACCCGGAGGGAGAGTGCTTAGCCCAGCTCTGGGAGATGAAATCTAAATCTTTATTTTTCACTGATAAACCTTTGTGACCCTGGGTAAGATTTGACAACTCCTGCCCCCAGTCACCCTTTGGCACCACCATTTTTCACTGTATCCCCAGTGCACAGTATCTGGCACATAGTAGCTGCTCATTAAACCTTGGTTAATACACACACTTCCACAGAAGGAACTTCCAGCCCTTCTCATACTGTTATGGGACTACAGTGCCAGGGGCCTGTATTTCAATTCATAGGCTCTTTCAAAGCAAGTTGTGGCCTAGGAATGGAGGGCCATAGTGAGGGGAAAGAGATGAGGAAAGGCCTAGAATGTCTTTGGGTTTTCTCTCTACTTCTGAAGTGGCTCTGAGTGCATGAGAGACTACAGGAGAGAGGGAAGAAGGGTGGGGAGAGCTACAGAGGCCCTGGAAATGGCACTATGTAGAAGTCTTCCCGTACCCAGCCAAGGGTATAGAATTACATGGGATCCTAAAGAAGAAATGAAATGAACTGGTAAACTACTTTCCAAAGCTAATTTCTCCATTTTATCGCAAGGTTTTATTGTTGCTTCAAGGACTCCTAGCTTATGGCTCTACTGTGTCTGAGGCAATTCACCCCAGCCAGCAGGTGCAAAAGGAGCAATGGTGGTGTAGTGGTTAAGGGCTCAGCTGCTAACAAAAGTCCACAGTTTGAACTCATCAGTGGCTCTGTGGGAAGAAGGTGTGGCAATCTGCTTCCGTAAAGATTACAGCCTTGAAAAGCCTATGGGATAGTTCTACGCTGACCTGTAGGGTCACTGTGAGTCAGAGTCGACTCAGTGGCAACAGGTTTGGTTTGGTTTAGCAGGTGCAAGAAGCAGCAGCTTCATGGGAGGGTCTAGACTCTCCCTAACTAGGGATTCTCATCCCTCTTTCCCTGCTCAGTGAAATCTTGGTTCCATGGCTCACTTTCTGTTAGTCAGCTTTGGCTCCTCTCTGCAAAAGAAGAATTGTTAAAACCTCTTAGGAGGCCTGGCAGCCTTGCTTTAGAAGGCAGAAGCTGGCCTGACATGACTCTGGCTACATTTTTCCATACACATTCCTTAAACACCTCTCTCTGCCTGATACTATGTTAGGGGCTGTGAGGAATTAAAAAAAAAGAAAACCAGAGGCACGGATCCCACCCTCAGGGAGACTGCAAGACCTCCCTGCAAGTCCTGCCCAGCTCAGTAACAGCTCTTAGAAAACAGACTCTTCCCTGGGATTAGAGTCTTTTCTGGAATCTCTGCTCACAAATGCTGCCATCTCTTCTCCCACTGCCCAGGCTCTGGGCATCACTGACCCCTGTTTCATCCCTGCTCAGCTGGCTCTCCAGATGTCTGACCAGCTGGCAGAGCCATAAACTGCTGCTAATGGCTGCAACTCCAACTGTCAAAGCTTGACCCATTGCAAGACCTTCCTGTTCTGCCCTGGCCCCAGTCCTGACCCTGACCCTCAGTTACCTTGCTGTAGCCCTGACCTGCTATTGCATCCCATGACCTGGCCCTGCAAGACGCCTATACAAAGCTTGTACAGATATTAGGGCTCTTGGTGCCCGTGATGAATGTAGGCAACTGGCCGTGTTGAGGTAACACATAGCAATTACACGTTGTTGTTAGCTGCCATCGAGTCAACCCCTGACTCATGGCAACCCTACGCACAATGGAACAAAATACACGCTGCCTGGTTCTGCAGCATCCCCATGATCAGTTGCAGATCAGACTGTTGTAATCCATAGAGTCTTTATTGTCTGATTTTTGGAAGTAGATTGCCATGTCTTTCTTCCTAGTCCATCTTAATCTGGAAGCTCTGCTGAAACCTATTCAGCATCCTAGCAACATGCAAGCCTCCACTGACAGATGGGTGGTGGCTGTGCACGAGGTGCATTTGCCAGGAATTGAACACAGGTCTCCTACATCAAAGGCGAGAATTTTACTACTGAACCATCAACGCCCCTACTAGCAGTCACATAGACCCTCTTAACTTTGGTTCTTTTCCACCCCACAAGACTATAACCAGCCAGTTAGTTAATCAGTCAACAAGCATGTATAAATATGGAGCCCTGGTGACCTAGTGATTAATAGCTCAGCTACTAACCAAAAGGTCAGCAGTTTAAATCCAGAAGCCGCTCCTTGGAAACGCTGTAGGGCAGTTCTGGTCTGTCCTATAAGGTCTCTATGAGTTGGAATTGACTCGATGGCAATGAGTTTTTTTTTTAATATGTGCCAACACTGGGGATACACAGAAGGAAAAACTGGCAAATAGCTCACAGTCTCGTGGGAAGGCAGACAGGAGCAGCTTCTGTGCTATGAGTGGGCAGTAGTCTCTCATGCGGTGTCAGGGAGGTGAGATGATAGACAGGGAAAGACATTTTCAACTAGGATCATCTCTATGTAACACGTGATTCTACAAAAAGCACCCAGGCCAACAAATCTTCCTGTCTAGGGGGGATGTTCACTGGTCAGTCTTCACTACAGTTTTACAGGCTAGAGTAATCTTCATCTGCCTGAAATAATGAAAGGTGTCCTTCCATGATACACACAGGAGTTGTCACTGTGGTCCTTTCTGCACGCTCGGCTCCTCACCATTGGATCACAGCAGGGAGTGCAAGCTCAAACACCTACAGGGGCCTGACAGATAAAATTAACGTTTATTGAACACTTAGTCTGTGCCAGGCACTGTTTTAACCACATTATATAGATAAGTGAACTCATTCATTTCCCACAACAGTCTATGACAGAAGGTCTATTCTTATCTCCCTTTTATAATTGAGGAAACTGAGCCACAAAGAGCTAAAAGGACTTTCCAACATCAGATGGCTAGTGAGTAGTGGGGCCAGGCTTTGACCCCAGCTGGTCCCTGGATGGCACAAACAGTTTGCACTCAACTACTAACCTAAAGTTTGGTGGTTCAGACCCACCCAGCAGTGCTGTGGGAGAAAGCCTGGCAATCTGCTTTTGTAAGGATTATAGCCAAGAAAACTCTATGGAGCAGTTCTACTCTGTAACACATGGGGTCACCATAAGTCAGAATTGACTTGATGGCAGCTAGTTTGGTTTTTTATGGTTTGGGTTCACCTGAAAGAGTAATGCAGGCAGTCTGAGAGCAGGGGGGGCCGTGGCCATGCAAACGAGAAAGCTCGTGGCCCATCTAACTTTCAAAACACGGCTGCAGCCAGACAAAATCCTTGCCCTGGCCACATCCACCTTGTGCACGTCTAGTTTGCCATGTCTGATCGACACACAGACTTTAGGACTTTAGGTTTGCCTCTTGGACAAAAACCTCATTTGGTTTTCACAAACTTTGTGCTAAATGTTGGCAGTGTTGCTAACTAAACGTGTGTGTGTGTGTGTGTGTGTGTGTGTGTGTGTGTGTGTATGAGAGAGAGAGGGAGAGGGAATTGAAATCCTTTTGAATTTGAATTTGAGCCAACTGGTTTGGACTTTCATTCCCCAAGGACTTGTGACTCCAGATTTGAAATCACCAAATATAAAAATATATACAGGGATAAAGTGTGTTTTGGGATGTGTGGCAGAAAATGCACTATCCACTCGTTTCCTTAACACAATAATCTGCTTTCAAGGTCAAACATGAAGAACGCCCTTGGGCCCAGCATGCCATCAGTCACTCCCTAGCCCTGTTCCTGGTCATAACACAGTAATGAGGTGCAGCGAAAGAAAAGTTTCCCAGTAGCAGCCCTCCTTGGGGCCATGACCTTGAGGAATCCCCACCACCCCACGGGGCAGCTCACTGGAATGTGTGGATTAGAGCAGCTAGGTAGGAGAAGGGCTGAGGGTCAGTGGAGCGAGCTGTTGGGGTATTACTGAGTAGAAGTGGGAGGTTGGAAGCCTCCAGACCTGGCTGGAGCCTGGGTCACCTGGTTTGGATTCTTCTTCTGAGCTAGCTGTGCTTTCTTGAGCAGCATGGAATCGCCTTTCTTTCCCATCCTCAATGCCTTTAAACACCCTGCAGGTGCCAGCTCAAATCACACATTCTCAAAGCCCTCCCTAAATTCCTCCTTGGAAGGGACAGCGTCCTTCTTGCTGCTCCCACAACCTTTTGTATGAATTCCCATTGGGACACTTAACTAGTCATGCTTTATAGTACTTCTCCTGTGCTTGTCCATTTCCCCAACAAAAAATAAATTCCTTAAGTTCACAGACTGTATCCGTAGTTCAATTTTCCATCCCTTACCTAGACAGTTGGCCAATTTTCTACTTCTCTCTAGGAGCATTGTCTGGGAAAGCCGAGAAAAGAGAGATGTTCTTCCTGCACATAGTAAATACTCAATAAATTTGAATCGAATTACATTGTCTGGTACTGAACTACAGAGAACTGAGATGGCAGTACTTGGCTTCCTCAGCCTCAATCGTGTCAACAACCCAAGCTCCATGAAAGAAGGAAAAGGCTGGCAAAGAGAGTTCCAGCTAATAATAATGGTGAGGTAATAAGACACACGTGTACTCTACTCAATCCTCTTCGCGACAGGAAGTTACCAAATGAAATGATATCACTTCATGAACACTGAAATGTCAGGAACACAACCAAACACAAGGCTTTCCACCACAGGGATAGTCTCACATTCAAGTGATGTAATCTTCATATTCAATATGGCACCCCATTTGATGTCAACAGTCTTTGGGAGTCAGGTCTGTCGGCTGCTCCATTTCTGTTTCTTGGCACTGACATCCTCACTGGAGATTCAAAAGTAGCCAGTCACCAAAAGAAGCCTGTAGGGTATGCCTGCACTCTGGAATCACCCAGAATATCTGGCATCAAAGCACACTGCCCAGTTGGAAGGAGCTCTCCAAACGCAGAACATTGACATTCCGATTGGTGAATGTTTTTTCCCCGAAGCACCTTCTTCTGTCTGACAGTAATGCTATGTGTGAACCTACAAACCAGGATGGCAGAGTGGAACAAGCACTGGGTATTTAGAATTGGCCTAGAATTGCCACCCTATCATTTATTACCTGTGAGACTGTGGGCAAGTTGTTTAATTTCAGTAATCCTCAGTTTCCTCAGCTATAAAAATGTTCATATATTAATTCAAGCAAATATTTTCCAAGGGCAAAATATGTTTCGGATGTTAGGGATGCGGTGATGGGAGTGGATTCCTTCTAGAAAGGAAGAAAGATGATTAAATAAACAATTACCTTAAAGCAGATTAAGGTCTGTGGTAACAGCATAGGTACAGTGAGGGGCACAGAGCAGGGGCCCTAAACTTTAATGGTGTCAAGGAAAGTTTCCAGGGGGAATGATATTTCAGGCAAGACTTAAAGAAAGGATAAATGGAGGCAAGGAGATTCAGTGGTGGCAGTTGTGGGTGCCGTTGGAGAAGAGTTGTGGGTTCCAGATAGAGAAGCTTGTCTGAGGCCCCAAAACAAGAGAGAAACTACAAATTTCACAGAGTTTGAGGAGCGGAAAGCTTTTCCATTTCAAAACAGTGGGTTGCCGTTGTTTCTCCTCTTGTTTCTTTTTAGGAGTTAGTGTAGCAAAAAGAGCACCACAGGCCTATAAAACAAACAACACGTGAGGAACGTACTTCCTTTGCTTCTTAATTCAAATAACTGAGACCAAATGGGCAAGTCCTGCACAAAAGCAAGATGAGAAGGCAGGAAGGGACAGGAACTGGACAAATGGAACCCGAGGTGGAAAGAGGGAGTGTGCTGTCACACTGTGAGGATTGCAACCGATGTCACAAAACAATATGTGTATAAATTTTTGAATGAGAAATTAACTTAAGTGGTAAACTTCTACCTAAAGCACAATAAAATTTTTTTAAAAAAGAGCACCACACTGGGAAGGTGGAAAATGGACTTTGCCTTCCCTTGGCCAGTAACTAGCTTTATAAGTATGCAGAAGCCGCTCAGCCTTTCTGCTCTTCGGTTTCTTCATCTGTGAAATAGGACAAGAAACGAAACCCCTCCCCTCCCTACATTGCAGTGGATTGAATGAAGAAATGTTTGCAAGAGCATTTAAAAAATTAAAATGACTTATAAGTACAGGGTCTGTGATAGGATTTTCCCCAGTCATCAATAAGCACAAGGCCATTTGGGTGTCAGTGGGAAGACTAGTTAAGTGATCGTATTGATGTATTTATCCCCCACCCCACCCCCCATTCCCAAGGGATCATGAAATAAATAGCAGTTTCATTCTGACTGGTTTGGTGATATTTCATTTCAGCTCATAATCAGATTTTGTCTAAGGAAGAAAGTATGCTATTAATAAAAGGTTTTTGTTTGTTTGTTTTTTCTTTTTTGTAGTATCTGTGATTACGTACTGAGCCTGGCTGATTAGGGCAGACTACCATTGAGCCCAGGGTTGGGGGTTTAATCCTGCATAATCCTGAGCTCTGGCCAAAGGCAGACTTTCGGTTATGAGAGGGATAAGGTAAGAGAATGTGGCCGCTGAAGCATGGATGCTGTTAGATCTCCCTGGGGCCCATTGCACCAAACCTACATCAGACTTTCAATTCCAGTTCCTAGTTGCCGTCGAGTTGATTCTGACTCATGATGACCCCACATGTCAGAGTAGAAATGTGCTCCATAGGGTTTTCAATGGCTGATTTTTTAGAAGTAGATCACCAGGCCTTTCTTCCCAAGTGCCTCTGGGTGGACTTGCACCTCCAACCTTTTGGTTAGCAGTCGAGAATGTTAACCGTTTACCCCGCCCAGGAACTCCTACACCTTCAAAGCCCTCTGTCATCTCACCAACTTTGCCTGTAGGAACCTCATTTCTCAGTCTTCCTCAGAAGGAACGTTCGCTGCCCTCCTGGCCCAGATCATGTACAAGCAGCCTCTGTACCTTTACTCTAGCTGTCCTGTGTAGTAGTTCACCTCCCCCCCACACCCCACTACTGCCTCTTTTCCCCATCAGGACCACCAGCCTCTCCATACAATAACATCCAGTGCAGGGGCCAGCATAACCTCCATCTCCTCCATGTGGTCCGCCCTTAAAACTTCAGCCAACATTGATCTTTCTAACAAGAAACGAAATCCCTCTTCTCCCCACATCTCCTTCCTAACACTGCATTCATTTTGGCACTTCCTGATATTCACTTTAGCATGTAATTGCTATTATTATTTTTGAAAATTAAATTTTGCAAAGCATTTTCAGTTTACGAAGACCTCTCAGGTATATTCTTATTTGACTTTCATGACAACACTGGATGGTGAGTGAAGTTGGTGTTACTATTATCTTCCTGTCTTACACACAAGGAGCCCAAGGCTTTGGAGGTTCTAGCAGAGCAGGATTTCTACTGTTCTGGGCTTCATTAAGAAACTCTTTAGGCTAGGAGTCCGTTCCTACACTTCTCTTTGTTTCCCCCTCAGCATCATTTTGATCACGTAGTAGATAGTTAACTAACACTTCTTGAAATTAAATCCGTATGCAACGACAGGAAAAATTGTTCAAATGGTGTATTTTGTTGATGCAAATCATTGCTATTAGTCCTATTAGCCTCTCCACGTATAAAGAACAATGTGCTTGCAGCGTTATTTTTATTACAGTGACTCAGTAAACAACCTACGGGAAGCTCACGCTTGGTCTATACAACAATCCTCTGGGGGTCACTCAGAGGACAGCGACAAATGCAGGTACCTCTCCCTGTGCTCACACCAAGCATCACGGCCCCACAGCCCCCTGGCAGTGGGTGGAATGTGCTTGTTAGAACTTGCTCAGCAAGGTGGACACGCTCGGCTAGCCTTTGGAAACCTGTGGTCACTTGGGCACTCAGAGGATTCAGGTTACCCAGCACTGAGTTGGCAGGTGGGCCTCAGCCCCACTGCAAGGGCAGGTGAAAGAGAAGCCCCTGAGGAGAGGGTGTTCATCATTCATTCTGGGTTGGAGGCAGGAAGACTTTCCAGCATGGGAGCAAATTTCCCAAGAATTTCAGGCCACTTTGCCTTCATTTCTGCCATGCTCCTGTCTGTCTAGAAAATACCAATTATGACTAAATATTTATATAGTTCCTAACGCCCAATGGACTGGCAAAGAATATTAAATATACCATGGACTTCCAGGAAAAAAAAATCAGTCTTAGAAGAAATACAACCAGAATGCTCCTTAGAAGCAAAGATGGCAAGACTTTGGCTTGCTTGCTTACTTTGGACATGCCTTCAAGAAAAACCAATCTATAGAAAAGGATATCATGTTTGGTAAAGTAGAGGGTTGGTGAATACCGGGGAAACCCCCAATGAGATGGATTGGCACAACTGCCAAAATAGTGGACTCAAACAGCAACAATCGTGAAGATGGCGCGGGGCTGGGCAGCGATTCCTTCTGTTAGCCATAAGGTCACCATGAGTGGGAGCCGACTTGACAGCACCTAACAACAACAGCAACAGCCTAGGAGCACATCCCCATGCATTATCTGCTTTGACACAAGGACACTGTGAGGCAGGCATTCGCTACTACTTATTTGTTTACTTTAAAAAGTACATGCACAAGATCAAACATTCAGAATATTACCAAAGGGCATGGAGTGAAGAGCCAGTCTCCCTTCCAGTCCTGCCCCCGGTTTCTTCCATAGAGGCAACGCATACTATCATTTTCTTGTATGTTCTTCCAGATTATTCCCCATTTTGGAGATGAAGAAACCGAGACCAAAGCAGCTGAGTGACTTTCCCAAGGACGCACAGTGAGTAAGTCACGGGGCAAGGATTCGAACAGGTTTCTCATACCACAGCCTATGAGCAACCCCCACACTCTTGGATTTCCAACTCTCTTTAACTATCTTTTAATTCAGTTCATATGAGCACTTACAAGAATGTAAACAAATAAAAGATAAAGTCAAAACCAGAACAGGAGGCCTGGAGCCCCACAGGCTGTCCGCCAAGGAGCACAGCTTGGAAACTGCTGCCTTCCCCTGTCAGGCACCACAAGGACACCAGCTCCTCCTCTTGCTGCTCCAAGCCAGCTCCCATCCCCAGGAGCCTTGCCTGCCTTCTAACTGGCAGGGGCAGGACCACACATTCAGACCGAAGTGCTCTATCAAAGCGTTCCCACCAGTCTGGTGTCCTGCTCCTTTAAGACACTGATACCTTGAGGTTTGGTCTGACAAAAAATGTCTTCTGGGCTGTTCGTGGGAAATAAAGCCTAATGGCCCAAGGCTGCAGGCAGCCCAGCCCTGAGACCACACTGTGGAGAGAGCTAGAAGACAAAGTCAGAGTTCCCTGGCCTGTGCCACCATCCCACTTACCTTCCAAGTCCCCAAGTATGTTCCAGAGAGCTTTCCATAAAGCTTTGAGGTCTCCTGGCACGGGGGGAGGGGTGGGATGGGAGTGGGGTGGAAGGGAACACACTGAGGGAAAGGGTGTGTGTGGGTGTGTGTGTGTGTATAGTATCTACAGGGTTGTTGTAGTTGTTAGCTGCCCTCAGTTTGGCCTCTGACTCATGGCAACCCCATGCACAATGAAACAAAACACTACCCAGTCCTGCGCCATCTCCATAGTCAGTTGCAAATCAGACCTTTGTGATCCATAGGGTTTTCCTTGGCTGATTTTCAGAAATAGATCTCCAGGCCTGTCTTCCTAGTCCACCTTAGTCTGGAAGTGCCGCTGAAGCCTGTTCAGCATCATAGCAGCATGCAAGCCTCCACTGATAGATGGGTGGTGGCTGCACATGAGGTACATTGTCCAGGAATTGAACCTGTGTAGAAGGTGAGAGTTCTACCGCTAAACCACCACTGCTGTGGAGTCAGTTCCAACTCATGGCGACTCCATGTGTGTCAGAGTCGAACTGTGCTCCATAGGGTTTTCAGTGGCTGATTTTTCAGAAGGAGATCTCCAGGCCTTTATTCTGAGGCATCTCTGGGTGGACTGAAACCTCCAACCTTTGGGTTAACAGCCGAGTTTGTTAACCATTTACACCACCCAGGGACTCCATCTATAGGATACCCGCCCCTGCAACTCCTTACTTAAACAATTTCTTTTCCCTCCATACTCCAAATCACGTATTTGCAATTACCTGTGGCCACTTTGGGAAGGATATTTCAGGGGCAGAGAGGAAGATGTTTGGGGGCGAGGGCAGATAAGCTGAGGGGATCAGGGATGTGCGAAGCCAGTGACAGTTCCAGAATGTTTCTATAAGACAAGCTTAGCGGCAGCAATCTCTCTGCACAGAGGCAACTAATACTGCATTGGATGAGAAAATGTCACCTGTGTCAAAGAAAGGGGGTGCTGAGGCAATATAGCCTGCTTGCCTGCATTGAGTGGGTGCTCAATAAATATTTGACCTCACTCATATATGTCCTCTGCATTCACCGACTATTGTAATCAAAACTGAAAAAAAAAAAAAAAAACAAACCCATTGCCATCGAGTCAATTCCAACTCACAGCAACCCTACAGGACAGAGTAGAACTTCCCCATAGGTTTCCAAGGAGTAGCTGGTGGACTCGAACTACCAACCTTTTGGTTAGCAGCCGCGCTCTTAACCACTGTGCCACCAGGGCTCTCCAGGCAGCATTAGGGATGCAGATTTAAACCCATGCAGACAGAAAGTGAGGGTTCATCCTCTGGCAACAAGAGCTTCTCTGCATAGCTCGACTTCTGGGACAGAGCCTGCGGCTCAAAGCCTGGTGAATCTGAAATATTCTGCATTGTGCATTCCGCAGGGCTGAATTATTATTGGAATGAGAATATTTCTGTTCACTCCCTCTATGATTTGGCCTTTACATTTTAAGCCTTCATAAGGTAGCTTTTGGCTTTTAATTGCCCTGAACTTTCGTTAACTTTAAATGAAGGGAGGAAATGGGAAGGAAAATAAGAACTGTATCTGTATTGCTTTGGAGTTGCATAATTGTATATTTTTTGCCACACCATTAGTTTTAAACTATTCCAGCCAATACACCTCTCCCCCACTACCACAGAGAAAAATAAATAAGGCATTCAATTATGGCTGCAAAGTCTGCAGAACTCTGCGTTCCCTTCTCTAGTATTGAAGAGAATTATGTAACTTTAAACTTAGGATTTATTTTTTAATTACCACCTGTGTGGGAGACCTTGAGTCACACAAGTGCTTGGTTGTCCTGCTTTTTCAAAAACCACTCTTTCCCTTCGGGAGGATAGGATGTTTGAAGGCTAACACCTCAGTTATGGGAGTCGCCCAGAGGCAGGCCTTTGGTTTATTTGCGCAGCAGAAATGGCACGGCCCCACCCCAACCGCCTGTAACACAGATGACTTCAGAGCGTCTGCTCACACTTTCCAAAAATAAAACTCTACCTAGGTGCTTTACTACACCCACAAACATTAGCTCCAATATCTTTCTGAAGTTTTGAAGAATCGAAAATGAGAACTGTGTAACCAATGTATTTCTCTGTAACCATGGCTGCAGGTTTTATTAGCACTGTTCCCAGGAAGTGGTCAGAACCGATATACAGAAATGACAAACAGTGTGCGTGGTGTCAGAGTGTGCTACCTTAAATTCTTCCGACTGGAAAAGTAGTTCCTAATGGCTATGATTCGTAAAGGACAGAGGGCTGGAGGGGAGGGACCAGCAGGGTGGAGGGCTACATCTGTAAGAGGATTTTGGTGTTTTAATTTTAGCCTTCATTTGGCTTTTTAATATAATACCCTAATTCACCACTACCTTGCATTTAGATTGCAATTTTCACTTCTCAATGTACTTTCACATGTCTTGTCTGCTCTTCACAACAATCTTGAGGAGATATCTGGGATGGTAATAGCCTCCTTTCTCAGATGAGGAAATGGCTCAGAAAGTTTAACTGATTTGCCCGAGGTCAAGAGGCTGGAGAGCCACTGAACTGGGCCTAGAACTGTGTCCTCTGGCTCCTACCTGAATATTCTATCCAATGCACCCCTCTGCCAGCCTTTTGTATTGTATCTGGGGCCATTGTGGTGCATATTAATTCCTCTTGCAAACATCCCTCATCCTTATCATTTGGCTGACTAACCAAAGACCAGGGTCAGTTTATCAAACCGGGGGCTACAGCTGCAAAGAAAGTCTTGCCCTTTGCCCTTGTTTCTATTTCCCAAGCTGTTTGCGTAGCTCTACCCTACAAAGATTACAGCATACAGACAACAGTAATGTAGCCCCTACCCCAGAGAGAGTTTATAATTCAGGAGCTGCAAGCTCAAAGTGCCTCCAGGGACCAGGTGGGTGACAGGACTAGGTAAGGGCCGGGCTGTGGGATCAGGGGAACAGAGAGTACAGAGGCCCTCTGCAGTTCTAACAGATTATGGCTATGTGGGTAGGGTGGCGAAATTATAAGAGCTAAAAGTTGAGAATATTATATGAAATCAGAGGAGGTAATAAAAAAGTACCTGTGGGCTGGATATAACTTGTGGACTGCCACTGTGCTCTATACCAGCTCAAAGGGGTTTTACACCTTTGGATTCCAATACCCTTTGCTGAGACTGTTGTCATATGTGATATTTTATTGCACTTCTTTTCTTACAAGTCTGCTGTTGTCATTAGGTGCCGTCGAGTCACTTTCGACTCACAGCAACCCCATGTGACAGGACCATGCTCTATGAATACACTCTTGATTAACTAAGAAATCTTCTGTGACCTCACGGAGCTCACATTTTAATAGGACTTACATGTCTACAGAGAAGATAGTTAATCAAGAGTGAATCCACAGAGTGTGGCACACATGGCAAGCTTTCAAATATTTCATGGATACATGATTGGGTGAACGTTTCATCATCCTAGAAGAGAAAGTCCAGAGACTGAAATCTTCAGCCTCCCGAGAATAGCAGCTTTATGATTACAGCAGGATCTTTTGACTCAGACAGGACTGGATTCCAACCTCCTGCGCTTTAGTAGCTCCAGGACCTTGAGCAAGTTATGTAATCTCTGGTAGCCTCAGGTTCCTCATCTGTATCCTAAACCAAACCTGTTGCTCTTGAGTTGCTTCTGACTCACAGTGACCCTTTAGGACAGAGTAGAACTGCCCCATAGGGTTTCCAAGGCTGTAATCTTTACGGAAGCAGACTGCCACATCCTTCTCCAGTGGAGCAGCTGCTGGATTTAAACCACCAACCTTTCATTTAGCAGATGAGCGCTTTAACCATTGCACCACCAGGGCTTCTCACTGTATTAACCCATTGCCATTGAGTCGATTCTGACTCATAGTGGCCCTATAGGACAGAGTAGAACTGCCCCATAGGGTTTCCAAGGAGCAGCTGGTAGATTCGAACTGCTGACCTTTTGGTTAGCAGCCAGACACTTAACCACTGCACCAAAACGTCTACCTCCTGAGATGTTGAATGAGACCGTGTCTATACAGTCTTGATTATCACACTAAGTTGCACACTTAGTAAGAACTCAACAAAGGGTGGCTTTTTGATTCAACAGATCATTGCCTGTTCCTGTGAAAGGCGATAAGACATTTTGCCAACCCTCTGTTTTGAGACTTTGGCCTCTTGAGGTATCTAAGTCAAAAGAGGCCAAGCAAAGGAAAACAAGTGAGCATTCTAGCTGAGATGAAGAGGAGAAAGTTGATAGTGATGAACAAAACAATGCTCCCCTAAGAAACTAAGTCCTGGAGGTCAGGAGCGTCGGAAGAGGGAAAAGCCACTGGGAATGAATGGAGATAAAGTTAGTGAGAAAGCAGGGGAGAGTCAAATCTGCCTGCCCTGATTCCCTAGGGGTTGGCTAACTGATGCTTTAAACTAGTTCAGTGAAAAATCGATCAAACTCTGGTTAGAACAAAAAAATTCTTTAATAAATGGATGTTTTCACCTACCAACACAATATGAATAGTATACTAAGAAGAAGTACAGTGCTTTACCATTTTCAAGGCACTTTCAAGTTACCCACTGTGTGAAGTATACTTATGCTACATGCTTTTCACACATTATCTCATTTACTCCTTCCAGCAATGCATGCATGCATTCATTCATTCATTCATCCGTTCAGCAAACACTTATTGCTGGCCCAGGCCCCATGCTAATACTGAGGATAAAATAATGTAGCACAGTGTATAAAACACCTAGCCCTCTGGGAAGAGGACTCATATCTCTCTTTACAGAAGAGAAAACTGAACTCAAAGTGCTTAAGTAAATGTTCCCCAGACCCCACCCCATGTTAGTGGAGGAGGCAAAATTCTTGACTTCAGGTTTTCTGGTTTATGAGAAGAAAAATTAGGAAATTTCCTTGATGATCTCAGGGAGGTAAATATGAGGAAGTTGTTGGCTTACTAACAGACTGGAAATACTATATTCAATCACCCTTAGTTGGAATTCTCAGGAAACCAAGGGGACACAATGTCTTGTGATTAAGCCTAAGGGTGACTTGAAATAGACTAATTATTCTTGGGCTCTGTAGAACAGAGGGGGAGACCATGTGATTAGGGATGAGAACAGAGAGAGGGAAAAAAAAAAGAGAAGATGAAAAAGAGGAAGAGAAAAGAAAGGGGCTAGAGATGCTGTGTCCGTAACAGAAAGTCAGAGAAAACCCAGAGATGCTGTCCATAACAGAAAGTTGGAGAAAACCCAGATGGAAACCTTTTTAAACTCTCTTCGTTGTTCTTAAGTTATTCTCTGATTATTTCCCTGGTGTCATCTTTGAAAAGGGAGAGCATATCTTTCACCTCCCCTGTTTTTCCTAGCACACCTTAATTAATACTTGATTGACTGAAAGATTGACTCATTTGAACCTGGAGTGAAATTGAGCTTTTTAATTTTCTTTTATGCTGAAGCTGAAATATAGCATATAGCAATTAGGAAAGAATCCCTTGTTATCAGAAAGTCCCAGCTACAATAGGCTCTTTGTAACTGAGCAAAAGGAAGGTAGGAGCTGATAAAGCACACTCCTCCACCCCCTGGTGCCTTCGGTGATACAGGGTTTTCTTGATCATTGTTTCCTCCTTAAATGAGGTGGCTGGAGAATCTGGATGGACCCCGGGCTAAATGAGTAGGTCATTGTCATCAAAGTCTGACCACATATGTGACCAGTGGTCACTTTTCTATACCCTTCATTGCCACTGCTCTTTCTCCCCAATGACCTGGATGACAGATTAGCTTTATTCAAGATCTTGTTTCTTAGAGTGTCTTTGGCTTAACTGGTGTGACTTCATTCATTCATTCAGCTACTTGCCAGACTCTGAGGAAACAAACAGAACAAGTAGGGCCCTATTCTCACGGAATTTATATTCTAGTGGAGGAAAGCAGGCAATTAAAACCAAAAGTGACAAGCACATCATACATGAATGAGATATTTCAGAGTGAGAAGTACTACAGAGAAGGTAAGCGTGTAGTGTGGTAGAGGATGACTGGGGGTCAGACTACTTTAGATTACTTGGTTAGGAAAGGCCTCTTGGTGAGATAACATTTGTGGTTACCTTTAAATGAAAAAACATTTGAGCTGAGACCTGAATGCTATGAAGTAGTCAGTTATGCCAAGATCTGAGAGCAAGGGTATTAGACTAAGGGACAGACAAGATCCTGAGGGAGTGGATGGTCCCAATGTGTGGCCAGGGCACAGTGAGTGAGAGAGAAAACAGGTATGAGCTGAGCTCAGAGAAGGAGGCAGGGGCCAGATGATGGAGGGACTTGAGGGGTATGGTAAGGAGTTTAGATTTCACTCTACAGGTGATGAGGAGTCACGAGGAGGAGGTAGGGGAGGGGTGACATAGTCATCTGGAGAACAGGCTATAACAGGGGAAGAGAAAAACCAGACAGGCTGATTAGGAAGCTACTACAGTAAACCAGGTGAGAGACAATGGTGACCTAGCCATGGAAATGGAGAGAAGTGGGTGACCTTAGCCACAGAAATAGAGAGAAGTGGGTGGACTTTGGAGACAGAGCCAGTGGCACCTGCTGATGGGGTGAAGGTGGGGGTGACGCAAAGAGGAGAACCAAAGATGAACAGTCAGTCTTCTGCCTAGTCCAGTTGAGAGAATTCATTCATTCGTCAAATATTCATTAGGACATATTATGAGACAGGCACAAAGCCAGGACTTAAGGTTATACAGACCAGTTGAATCAGTGCCATTTAGGAGTTTGCAGTGTGTGAGAGAAAAACATGTCTACAAGTACAAGAGAAAGTTTTAGAGAGAAAGAATGAAACATATGTTACTCTTTGTACTTTTCTGTAGTCTTTTAATTTTTCCAAGAAAACAAATAATTACAATACAGTAAGATGAAGGCTGTGGTAGGTAATTGGGTCTATGAGAGCACAGAAGAGAAAGCAGTCGATAGTGGGGGAGGGCATGGACAAAGTCACTCACGGAAGAGCTCACAGAGGAGGATTGAAGGGCAAGTTCTCCCAGTGAATGGGCCAAGGGAAGAAGGTGAGAAGACATTCCAAAAGATGAAAATGGGAGAGAGCAGAAAGGTTTGGGGGAAACTCAAAGAAAGGGTGGTGTTGAGGGTGGTGGTGGAAGATGAGGCTAGGATGATAGGAGGGACAAGATCAACAGCAACTTGTTCTTCTTGCTGAGAAGCTGTGATTATCATATGAGTGATGGAGAGCCAAAAGGGGCTAACCAGGGGGATGCATAATCACATTCAGATTTTAGAAAGATGGGTTAGAGGAAGGAAAAACCGGAGACTAGTTTAAGGGCTTGAACAAATGTGGTAACAATGAAGAGGAGTACACCTATACTTCTCAGGACTCTTCCTTTGCCTCCTTACTTCCCACTCTGTACACCCACACCACCCAGAGCTACTTAGCTTAAACCTTGCTTAACCTTCAACGCTCACCGTGCTCCAGCCTCACTGGCCTCCTGCTCCTGGATCATGCCAAGCTCTTTCCCACTTTGTACTTGCTGTTCCTGCTCCCTGGAATGCCTTTCCCTTAGCTCTGTGCACAACTGGTTCTTTGTCATCCCTCATCAGTTCAAAGTCACTGCCTAAGTGGCCACTCCATTTATTTCCTTTAGAGCACCAACAGCATACCTTGGTTTATTTATTGGTTCACTTGTTTCTTATCTATCTTCTCCCTGTAGAAAGTAAGTAGCTGTACTGCGTCAGTCTTACTCATGACTGTATCCATGGAGCCTAGTTCAAAATACCAAATCCATTACTGTCAAGTCAATTCCGACTCATAGCAACTCTATAGGACAGAATAGAACTACCCCCATAGGGTTTCCAAGGAGCAGCTGGTGCATTAGCAGACAAGCTGTTAACTACTTCGCCACCAGGGCGCCTGACACATACCAGGAGCTCATTAAATACACTGGTGGAAGGAAAGAAGGGAGGGAGGGAGGAAACAAAAGGACAGTTTGATGTGGGGATGAGGAAGGAGGCTTGTGCCCACTCCCTCCAATAATGTGGGATCCATGGAGAGAGAATGCAGAGACTGTACCCAAACCTCATAATTCCACCCCTTTGTGATGCCTACAAAGATTTTAATTCTGAAATGGTTGCTTTAAAAAAGAATGACAAGTGGAATAATTTAGAAAGAGTCTCATTACCACAGGAAAATTAGAGAAAGAGAAGAAAAAGTCTTTTAAAAGAGACCTATATAATCAAAGTCATGGCCCCAGAACTGTCCCAGATTCTTAAAAGGCAAACAAAATCATCATGAGCTAAGGACTCAAGGGGTCTTTATTTTCACCAGCCTATTTGTTGGGGGACAAATAATCAAGGCTCACATTTATTGCCTGGCTCTGCTCTGAGGCACTCTACGTCTACTGACTCATTTAATTCTCAGAATACCCTATTATTACCAATTCCATTTTACAAATGAGAAAACTGAGTCCCAGAGAGAGAGGTTAAGTAACCTGCCCAATGTTATACAGCTCGTGAGTGGCAGGCAAGGACAAGTGGTCCCAGAACCATGAGTCTAAAGCACTAAGCTCAACACCTCCTGGGGTCAAAGCTGCACTTTGGGAGAGTTGTGGAGCTTATCGCATGTTTGTTATTAGTGTTTTTGTCACTTGTATTAACCCTGTTGTCACAACGGTTAAGCGCTTGACTGATAACCGGAAGGTTGGCAGTTCAAACCCACCCAGCAGTTCCACTGGAGAAAAGACCTGGCAATTTGCTCCCACAAGGATTACAACCTTGGGAACCTTATGGGACAGTTCTGCTATGCCGTCTAGAGTCACTATGAGTCGGAATCAACTCGCTGGCACCCAGCAACAACAACACTGGTCACGATAGGCTAGCTGCTATAATAAGTAATTCCCAAATCTCAGTGGCTTCACCTGACAAAGGTTTGTTCCTCATTCATTTCACCATTCACTGTGGTCAACAGGGTGCTCTGCTCCATGTAGTCATTCAGGAACACCTTCCATCTCTGCTATTCCCATGGCCACTGGAGTCCTCCCCTGGGTCTTTTGCATCTGGCCAGCCAATGAGCAAACAGGGAGAGAACATGGAAGATCTTATAGAGATTTCAGGAGCCTGGCCCATGTTCCATTGACCAGAATCAGTCACAGAGCCACACAGAGATGTATGGGGGCTGAGAAGGGTAGTCCAGCCTGTGCCCAGGAAGAGGATTTGGTGGGCATCTTGCTAAATGCTGCCTCAATGCTTATTTTTAAGGACTTTTGCAGGAGAGACCTGGCAGGAGGGTGCGCTGGGACTCAGAAGACATTGATTCTGGCCCTGACTTCACCAGTTGCCCTTTGAGCAAGTCACAGCCTCTTCTGGTCCCAGATTCCTCATCTGAAAGTGAGAGAATCCAGCCAGATGACCCGTCCCGGATGTCTTCCGATTCTGAATATCTATGTGATAAAGCATCATTTCATTATTTTTAATAACCATGATGCTGTAATTGTTGCTATATCAGTAATCTGTTTGTGCTTTTGTTCAAAAATGCAACAGTAATTACAACATCAATTCTGGGGGAGAATACTATCTATTTTGTTGCGGCTCCTCTAATAATATCCAGTTACATATCATACACGCTTACATTGGGAAAAGAAGCATCCAGCTTTATGTTAGGATTAGTTATCTGAAGCAATTAATTAAAATGGGGAAAAGATAGCTATCTAATTCATCACGCCTAAAGCCAGGTTATGGTTGTAAGCATAATGTTCTACAAGCAGAATATTTGCTGTGATTTGACCATTTTTGTATAAAACAGTACTTACATCTATTAGAGGGCATCTGAGCATGCCGGGTTAGCAAGGTGAGACCATCAAGAAAGCAGATATCCAGAGCGGCTGAGCTAATAGCTGCTGACTGAGGTCCCACTCCAGGCCCGCGCTGCCAGGGAGCCTTGGTTTCTGAAGTGTGTGATATTATCGTAACCATAGGGATTTTGCAAGGACTGTAAGGTGGTTTGAGAGCTGAGGCAAGATTTGGGCAGTCAGGGTGGAGAAGCCTGGAGGTGAATAAGATGTTTGCTTTAAACCCCCAGGAGAGATGGTGGGGAGTCTGGTAGAGACTGTTTGATGGAATTCCTATTTTAGAAAAAAATGTGTGTGTGTGTGTGTGTGTGTGTGTGTGTGTGTGTGTGTGTGTGTGTGTGTGTGTGTGTGTGTGTGTGTGTGTGTGTGTGTTGTATGCCATCAGGTCGATTCTGACTCATAGCAACCCTGTATGACAGAGCAGAACTGTCCCAGAGGGTTCCCTAGGCTGTTATCTTCACAGGAAGGAGCCCTGGTGGTTCAGTGGTTAAGCACTCAGGGGCTCACCAAAAGATTGACGGGTTCAAACCCCCCAGCCACTCCACGGAAGAAAGATGTGGCAGTCTGCTTCTGTACAGATTTACGGCCTTGGAAAGCCTATGGGGCTGTTCTACTCTGTCGTATAAGATTGCTGTGAGTCAAAATCAACTCGATGGCAATGGTTTCTTTTTTTTTTTTTTTTAATCTTTAAGGGAGCAGATCACCAGGTCTTTTCTCCTGCAAAGTCACTGGTGCATTCGAACCACCGACCTTTCAGTTAGCAGCTGAGTACTTTAAACGTTGCACTACCTGGGTTCCTATAGAGACTGTTTGATGGAATCCCTACTTTAGGAAAAAAAAAATATATATATATATATATATATACAGTTGTTTTAGGGTTCCTTCTAGTCTATTTTGACTCGTAATGACCCCATGAAACAGTAGAACTGCCCCACTGGGTTTTGTAGACTATGCCAGAGTCAGAGACCTCAGAGGAGACTAGGGATAAAAGACGGAAAGCAGAGTACAGGCCAGGGCATGACTGCACATCTGTCTGCTGAGAGTTCTCCTATCCCTGTCCTCACCCCACATCCACTGAAGAACGTCTAAGTCAGTCCACTTTTCTGGCCTCCACCACCTCCCCCACCCCCCACCCCCCCGTCTCAGCTGCCAAGTTCCCTAAACAACTGTAATGGTCTCCTTCCGCTCCCGCCCTCTCCTATCTGTTCTTTCATACCTCAGTGAGCGTGATCTTTATGGAACACACATTCAGTCATGCCCTCTCCTTGCTTAAAACCCATGGCTCTTACAGTACAGATCAGACTTAAATGTGGCTTAGAAGGCCTTCTGGGTGTGGGTTGCCTGCCTTGCAAGCCTCATGTCACCCCAGTGTCACCCCACTGGCGGCAGCTGCTGCTGCGTTCAGTCACACTGTCCTTTCAGGTTCTTTTCAGAAGCAATGGGTCCAATTGTTCATTGAAAAAAAGGACAATAAGTGTATCATTCCCTTGTGTTTCCAGACTTTGGGGGATGTTCTATAATAACAATTGAAGTCATTGCTTTACACTTACAGATACCTCACCTGAAAAGGTATCTAAGAGTTAAAGAAAGGCATATCGAGTGCATTCCTCGAAAATGCATTAGACTAAGTATGCCCTGTGTTTCAAGACTTTCAGACAACCTGACTGTGTGTCCGCTGTTTTTCTGCTTCAGTTCTTAGCTAAGTCATCCTAGCCTCAGGGCCTGCCCCGCCCTCCTGATGGGTCACCTTTGCCTCTTACCCACTGTCCCGGCATCGTGGGCTTCTCATTCATAGCGTTCACCATAATTGTACCTTTACCCGGTCTATGTGGTTCTTTAATGAACACTTGCTTCCCACACTAGACTTTGAGCACGACAAGGGCAGGGATCTGGACTGCTGTGTTTCCACCGAATACCCAGCGCCCAACACAGTTCTCTACCAGTAATTGTGGTTAAGTGCTGTCGAGTCAATTCTGACTCATAGTGACGCCATGTGACAAAGTAAAACTGCCCCATAGGGTTTCCTAGGCCATAATCTTTATGGAAGCAGATTGCCAGATCTTTCTCCTGCGGAGCCACTGGGTGGGTTCAAACCACCACCAAGCACTTAACTGTTGCTCCAGTAGGACTCCTTCAACAGGTACCGGGTGCTCAATAAGTAGACATTGAACAAATGACTGAGCAGACACTCATCTTGATTGCCATTTCCTTTTACTCACTCTTCCTTAATCCTCTCCAGGCAGCATCTCTTGCTCCTTTCTCCATGCTGCTTCCAATCCCTTCACCCAGAACTGGACCACAGCACTCATCACATTGTGCTTCTGACATGTTTGTCTCTCCTCCTCCCTAGACTCACTGAGACATGTTAAAATCTGAATGCACAGGGCAGGATACTTGGTGGGTGTTCAGTGAATGCTTATTATTATTTCCTGGAGGAATTGTGACCTCCAGGAAAGTAGTTCTAGCCCAGATGCCCTGACTGCACAACAATAGCAAGAAGTAACCCCAAAGAGGTCCCCCACAGCAGGCCACATGCTGCTGTGCATGCAGATAAGCCTCCCTCATTCAATATACAGTCCTTCATTCAATATACAGTTCCTGTGCTCCTAGAAGTAGCAAACATAGAGAGTCACCAGATAAGGGTCCTCTGTTCAACATCCTTATATAGTAGTTCTCAAACCTGACATTTGACCAGAAACACTTGCATTATTTGTTAAAAACATGGATGCTTGTCCTCCCCTCTCCCACCAGACCTACTGAATCAGGATCTTCACGGGAGGATCCCAGGCATCTGTATCTTTAACCAGCTCCATGGGCGACTCTTAAACAGCCACTCTGGCCAGCTCCCTGTCCTGCTGTCACTTTTTGAAGCTGGGTACCAGTTGCTGTCGAGTTGATTCCAACTCATGATGACCCCATTTGTGTCAGAGCAGAACTGTGCTCTATGGGCTTTTCAATGGCTGACTTTTTTGGAAGTAGATCTCTAGGCTTTCTTCCAAGGCACCTCTGGGTAGACTTAAACAACCAACCTTTGGTTAGCAGCTGGGCACATTGACCATTTACACCACCCAGGGGCTCCAAAACCAGTGGACATTGAATCGATTCCAACTCATGGCAACACTGTGTGTGCCAGAGTAGAACTGTGCTCCATAGGGTTTTCAATGGCTAATTTTTTGGAAGTAGATTGCCAGGCCTTTCTTCTGAGATGCTATGTATGGACTCGAACCTCCAACCTTTTGGTTAGCAGCCAAGCACATTAACCATTTGCACCACCCAGGGACTCCAGGAGCCCTGGGTAACGGAGGTAAATTGAGCACAGTGACAACCACAACACAAGGTAGAAAGCTCTTAATAGAAGCATTTGAGAAAAGGCCCCAACGGGAGGCCTTCTCCCCCACACATGCATCCAGGAGTCTGTGGCTGCAGCACATGAATCTTTCAAGGTTTTGTTAGAGACCTGAACCTCCCACCTCACCCCCCTCCCCACGAGAAGGCTACATATTTGACGGTCGTTCTGGGGTTGTTCTCAAGGTTTTTAATTGGGTGCCATCATGATCCTTAGTATTAACATTTCTGGAAGGCATTTACTATCTGGTAGGCGCTGTGCTAAGAGCTTTACATGTATTATTTTATCTAATAAGCAGGAATGATGAGAGGCTGATGCAAAGTGGAATCCCCCACACCCTTCTTGGGGTATTCCTAAAGGAATTTCAGTCTGAGGGCCAGCCATGGACAGACTCTGGAGTAGTTGTTGGCCCTCAGGGACTGGACCAGACCTCCTTGTGGACTAGCCCATCCTTATACACTTGCAGGGGCCCCAAAGCCTGGGAGGAGAGATGGCAGATGATCAGTCTCTCTTTTCAGGTCTCACCTGATAGCTCAACAGTTCTCCAGACACCGTCCAATGTTCCCCAAGTGACCTTTCTCCATCGCTGTTGCCAGATGTTAGAGTCTAGTATTAAAGCCATAGACCTGTAGGCCAGCCAAAATAACGGAAGGGAAGCCCTTTCATTTTAATGGGGTAGTAGGGACCTATGGTTTTTGGCAGTGAGGTTTGGGCTTAGAGGTAACTGGTGGGAGAAAAAGCCCAAAGCTCGAATCAGTCCATTGCTATTTGGAGATAACCCGCTATTTCTTATAGATTAAGTTGGTATAGTATTCTACAGTTTACAAAATGCATTAACTATATTGAGCTCTTTTAATCTTCACAGCATCATTTTGAGGGAAGGTTATTCACTTCTGTAGCTGAGGTTCAGTAACTCGCCCAAGGTCATGTGGCTGTGAGTGGTGGAGCCAGGCTCAAACCCACGTCTTCTGGCTCCAGGAGCACTTTCCCCTGTCAACACCAAGTACACTGGCAGATGGAAATGTGTTGACGGGAAGAATGCATGAGTGACTCTCTCCCCCGCTGGATGCTCTGGAGGGCATAAAGTTGAATCATATTTGGTTACAAGGAAACTGAAAGTAACTATTTCCCCTCTTCTCTCTCCTTCCACCCACCCCCACAACCACAGTCAGTCAAGGTTGTTGTTCGCTGCCGTGGAGTCAGCCCCCAACTCATGGTGACCCATGCACAACAGAATGAAAACACTGCCCA
This sequence comes from Dugong dugon, assembly GCA_030035585.1. NCBI lineage: Eukaryota > Metazoa > Chordata > Mammalia > Sirenia > Dugongidae > Dugong > Dugong dugon. Next base: position 37,326,317 of record CM057469.1, on the reverse strand, counting down.
GTCCAGCACCATCCCTGTGATCAGTCTCAGATTAGACTATTGTGATCCATAGGGTTTTCATTGGCTGATTTTTGGAAGTAGATCACCAGACTTTTTTTCTTAGTCTGTCTTAGCTGGAAGCTCTGCTGAAACCTGTTCAGCATCACAGCAACACACATGCCTCCACTGTGGTGGCTGCACATGAGGTGCATTGGCTGGGAATCGAACCCAAGTCTCCTTCACGGAAGGCAACAATCACCTATTGTTCATTTTACAAGAGTAGATGAAATATTTTTCAAAGAGTGTCAGCAATACTTTGAGAGCCAACAAAAGATGAGGTCCCCGGAGTACATTTCTGGGCCCTGAATTGTGGGTCCTTTTGTAAAACATTCTATGGAAGCCCTGACTTTTAATTCATACCACCAAGGAGATATTTGATTATTTCCTGGAAATGCTAATAATGCAAGGCCCATAAATACTAATGAAATGCTATAGATTAATAGAGCTCAGCAAGTAACCTGGGGGGGCCTAGAAAAGAATTCTTCGATTAAAAAAATATAAAGAATACCTTTTAACCGAATTTTCCCCAGACTGGGTTTCCAAATGTTAATGAACATTCTCTTTGGCTGTAGGGAGAGCAGACTCAAATAAGTACCTTTAGGAATCCAGAAGTGAATTATTGACTTAGCTTTAGCTCGAAAAGCAATCTCTTTATTCAAAGGCTATTTGGGATGGAGAGTTTGAGACAAAAGTTGGAAGGAGCAGGGGGGCCTGGGACGTTGAGATAAACACGGAATTCAAATGCTTTGCTTCTGTTTCAGCCAACTAAGCAACCCGAGCTGGAATTTGCTTAGTGTATTTGTCTTTTAGGACGTGATCCTCAATAATAGTAACTCCTCTGGGATGTGGGAGGCTCCATGATGTTTGTGACCATGTCTGTGTCATTCATTACTGAATTCTCAACACCTAACACAGTGCATGGCATATATTAGGTGCTCAGTAAGTCTTTGTTAAAGACTTAAAACAACTTATAGAATTTTCGTATCCTATTATCTCTTCCTAAAGAGCAGCTCTGATCACAGCATTCTCCTATCCGTAAAGCCCCCAAATAAAATCACAAACCCCATGAAGGTCCTTTCTATCCTGGCCACAACCTACCTTTCTAGCTTTTCTTTCAGTCCTCTTCTCTCCCACCCTGAGCCCCAGGCTCACCAGAGGAACGCTTGTTCCCCACACATGTTCTAGAAGTTTCTCTGCCTGGAATGTCTAAACATCCTTCATTTTAAATGATGGTTGCTTTGTTTTGTTTCAGTTTATTTTGTTTTGTCTCTCTCTCTGTCTCTCCCGAACATCCTTTTTACCCATGTTTCTCTATCAAAATGCTGCTCATCTTCTGAGATCTCCCTCAAGCGGCCCCACCTCATGAAACTGCTCTAGGGCCTGATGTCCTTCTTCTGTCTTCCTGACTGAACTCACATGTGGGCCCCTAATGCACTTATGCTCCCCACAGGGACCAGCACAGCACCTGGCATACCTGGCATAGAATAGTTTGTCAGCAAATGTGGTGGTGGTGAATTTGAATCACAGAAATACTGTGCAAGGAGCATTTGGCCCCAGGAGAGCTTTTGTGTCAATTAAATTCCTCTCTTACTTTGGACACGTCATCAGGAAAGAACAATCACTAAAGAAAGACATGGTTGGTAAAGTAGAGGGTCAGAGGAAATGAGGGGAACCCTCAATGAGACAGGCCGACACAACGTCCGCAACAGTGGACTCAAGTATATCAACAGTCATGAAAATGGCACAGGACTGGGCAGTGTTTCATTCTGTTATACATAAGGTCTCCGCGAGTTGGAGCCCTTTCAGCAGCAACTAACAACAACAGAATCAAATTAGAGAAAAGCACCAAAGTCTTCCCACCATAGTGCAGAAAAAGTCCCCTAATTGGGCTAAAAAAGTACTGGGCCACACAAGGCTGCAGTGAAAGCAAATACCATGTAAGGGAGAAAGAAAGTCCAGAGATAAGAGGAATGGTGTGAGCAGGAGCCAGGCAGTGGTGCGGCCACGCTGCAGGGCTAATGGGGGCACAAAGGGTTGTTTTTCTCTCTAAAGAGACAGGCAAGCTTGACGGTGATGGGAAGGTCTATGTCATGTCATGTTCCCAGCCCCTGAGAGGGTTTGACCAGGGCAAGTGACTTCTCCAAATGCTTTTCTTTGTAGCATGTTGAATTAAGTCCAGGCAGCCATAAGCTTTCTATAAACCTCTGCTTGGGCAGGACTTGGTTTTCATTTTGTGTATCTTCATGCATTTCTGAAGTATCTAACAATGAGAAATAAATCTCTTTGCAGTCTTTACTACAGTAAACCATTGCCATCAAGTCGATTCCAACTCCTGGTGACCCCATGTGTGTCACAGTAGAACTGTGCTACATAGGGTTTTCAGTGACTGATTTTTTGAAAGTAGATCGCCAGATCGATCTTCTGTGTTTCTGGGTGGACTCCAACCTCCAACCTTTTGGTTAGCAGCCAAGTACTTAACCATTCCCTCCACCCAGGGACTCCTCTGCTATAGTAGACTGGGATAATGCTTAAGTCAATTTGGGGAATAACCAAGTATTGTAAATCTTGGGCTACTTGCCAAAAATGGGTTCATTCCATACAAAGGAATAGGAGACCACAGAGCAACACCTGCAAAGGGCTCACCCCTTGGGGCTCTGGGGCCAGACTCCCCAGAATTAGAAGGCTGGGCCTACCACCCACTCACCTTGGAGCCTGTGCTTCTGTATAGTTAGCTGTAGGATGCAGGGAATAACTGTCCCTACTGTCCCACAAGGTTGTAATGAAGATTAAATGTGTTACTATGTATGAAGTGCCTAGAACAGTGCCTGGCATATAAAAAGTACTTAGCAAAAGTTAGCTAAAAATTATATTATTGTCATCCTGTAGCATTAATTCAGGCTCCATGTACCAAATGGCACAGCAGTAGGTAACAATTTATATACTTACGTAAATTATATAAATAATTTCCCGGGAGGTGGGGCCCAGGGCCTCTGGGCACACTCGTGGACCAGGACTGAGGTAAATTGGTGCTTTGATAAGCCCATGGATGCTGGATACATTAGACATTTATAGTGTCTGATATCCAAGGATCTAGACCTCCAAGGACAGTACTCCTGGGGTACTGTCTTAGTTATCTAGTGCTGCTGTAACAGAAATACAAGTGGATGGCTTTAACAAACAGAAATTTATTTATTTTCTCACAGTTTAGGAGGCTAGAAGTCCCAATTCAGAGGCTCTAGGGGAAGGCTTTCTCTCTCTATTGGCTCTGGGGTAAGGTCCTTGCTCTTCAGCTTCTGCTCCTGGGTGATCTTCATGTGGCTTGGCATCTCTTTTCCTACATCTCTGCTCTGCTCACTTGTTTAATCTTTTGATATCTGAAAAGAGATTGACTCAAGATACACCCTACACTAAGCCTGCCTCATTAACATAACAAAGACAACCTATTCCCAAATGGGATTATAGCCACAGGCATAGAGGTTAGGATTTACAACACATATTTTGTAGGGGGGACTCAGTTCAATCCATGACAGGTACTGTGTATAACACACCACCTGGAGGGGCTCCACTTATGTGCTCCAGTGCAAGGCAGCAGAACACATCCTGAACTAACGTTGAATTTGGGACTAGCTCCTCCAGTGCCCCCCTCCATAGACACAGCACCATCCTATTGCTCACTTATAATATATAAAGCACGGATAAGTGATTAGAAAAGTATCAAGTGCAATACAAATACAAAGTAATATCATTATCAACCTTAGTTCCTCCAGTTGCTCAGCATCCTTGGGAGAGCACTGGACCTGTAGTCCAGAGATCTGGTTTTCATCACTGCTCAGTGTCACCATAGATACGTCACTTCACTGCCCTGGGCCTCAGATTCTTCATCTTTATGTGAGAGAGTTGAATGGAATGATCTTGAAGGTCCCCAGTATGAAAATCAACGACTTCTTGATCTCTGGGTCCAGGGCAGTATCTTGCACCAGGACCTAAATTTCCTTGAATCGTCTCTGTCCTCAGAGTCCTATTTCAGTGCAAGACCCTGTGGATTCCAGAACTGAACTTGGCCTCTCAGACCTTTCTGCCTGAGAGCTGAGTCTTAGGGTATATGTGAAGAGGTGGAGGGGTACCAAGGGAAGAGGCGCCTCTCTGTTCAAGCAAACAGGAAAATGGCCCCAGCGATAAGCTGACTCAAGATAGGAGTGGGGAGGTACCCAGGGGACCCCAGACCAGTACTTCCGAAGTTCCATTACTGAGCAGCCTACAAGACTCCTTTCCCACTAAGAAGAAAGGATAGGTGAGGGAACAGGCAGGGAAGGAGATTTGGGAGTATTTGATAGGGAGATGGAAAGCAGAAATGAGGGTGATCAGGGAAAGGAAGATAGAAAGCAGACCGAACCAGCAAAAATGGTCTCCCCTGTTCTCCCAGCCTCAGGAGGACAGAACACCTGGAGGCCCAGGAGGTCTTGCCAAAGCATATGGGCCCTGCTCCGGCCCAGGAATGGGGTGCAAGAAGGGGAGAAGACATGGAGCAGCAAAGAGAGCATAAAGTCAGTAAGGGAGGCAGGAGTGGGGCAGGCTGAGGACTCTTAGCCTGGGAGAGGTCCAGGTCCCCTACCAAAGGCAGCAAGACATTTCATCTTGTGTTTAGGCTTTAATAAGTGTTAATAGTGGCCAGTTGTATTTGTAGAAGGGTAGGTACAGAGATATCCTTTGGGGAGTGGGTGTTTAATGTCTGTCAAGGGAACTGCAGCAAAGAAAAGATTGAGAACTGCTGTTATAGAGTGTCCAGGGAGCCAAGCCCTGACCAGAAACCTGGCTACACATACTGATTCATTTATCCAGCAGTTACTGAGTACCTACTAGGTGCCAGATCAGATATAGTATTAATCTTTATATCCCGAGCCTAATATAGTATGTGTACATAGTAAGAATTAGCTAATGCTTATTGACTAAATACATGCATTTATCCGTGTATTGAGCTCAATAAAATTTATCAGTGAACTCTGTGGAAATCTTCAGTTCCTTTCCCCTTTCGTAAGCCTAAAATCTATAATGTTACTAAAAGTTATAGACCGTTTCCACTGCTTTTCTCTTACATTGTCTGTTTTGGTCTCTTCAGGTGCTATCAATGGCATGCCCAAACCCAGAGCCAGAAAAGGTATAAATTACAATTGGTCAAGGCCGTGCCCTCTTGAGTCCAGGACTTGCTAGTGAGCTGAGAGGGTCCTCTGGCTCCAGTCTAGCCAAGCACCATGGAGAAAATCAGCTCCTTCTTCAGCTCCATCTGGGACACCATTTCTACCAAACACCAAGAGGGTATCTTCAACACCATCTGCCTGGGGGTCCTCCTGGGACTGCCATTATTGGTGGTCCTCACACTCCTCTTTATTTGTTGCCATTGCTGCTGGAGCCGGCCAGGCAAGAGTGGCCAACAGCCAGAGCAGAACAAGAAGAAGAAGAAGAAGAAGAAGAAGGATGAAGAAGACCTCTGGATCTCTGCTCAGCCCAAGCTTCTCCAGATGGAGAAGAGGCCATCACTGCCTATCTAGCTAGAGGCTAAGCCTCCTTCCAGCCTCACTGGGTAGGGAGCAGGAGTCCCTGAAGTGACACTCTCATGCCCACAGAGTAACCGTTAAACCAAAGAACAAACCTCAGAGTGAGTGGCACTCCCAGGGGAGCACATGGACAATTCTTGGGCACTGTCTTGGCAGCTATGTGTCCGATGGCAATGCTTTTTACAACAGTTCCAGGTATGCCTTCTACCTGCCTCTAGCATACCCCCTATGCAAAAGCACAAAGAACATCCATCCATGGGTCTTGATATGGCTCCATAGTGTGTGCGCACATGCGCACATACACATTCAGGCAGTAGGTACACGGGCAAGTATATTCTGCTCATCAAATTGTCATTAAATGTCTGCTTGTCTGCTTTGTGCAAGGCATTGTGCAAGACAATATGTTATCTACTCGTGCAAAAAATGTTTCATGGGAAGGCCTGGTCAGATCTGGGCACATAAACACAATTATAAAAACAGGCAAGGCCTCTGTGCACTGTCAGTTCTATATACCACTCAGGTTAGAGATGTGTGCTTTCCTATTCCTATCCCTACGTAACATCTTACTGGAAAAACCCATATTTGGACATTCCAGCAATCTGGTACAGTCCCCTCCACCCCCCACCGTGTACATTTATAGAGACACACGAAGTTCCTGTGCTTCTCACTTGTGCCAAAAATGCTTAAAGTCTGATGGATCAAAATCAATTGAAAGCTATTTTTCTTGCAACTCATGACAAGGTCCTCATTGCCACTGATAAGTACTCAGCAAGGCGTCCTTCTCTAAGCAAGAACAAACAGCTTTTGGTAGTAACTGCTAGAAAGCTATGGAAATCCACTCATTGACTTCAGCATATGTCAATTGTGAACCTGTGGCATGTATGTTTTACAGATGGAAAGGATAAGGAGGTGCTACACCTGAGCTGGGTATCTCCTGTATAATCAAAGGGTTTCAGAGGGGAAGAAATTAAGACAACCACTGGTAAAGTTCACAGAAGGCACACTGGAAATGATCTCATAAGGTCATAATTGGTGCATAGTATGTTGTAGGTGGGATGCAGGCATAACAGTTTAAGTGAAAGTAGCATGAGGCTATATGGAGGTCTGTTGAAATTCATCTTGAAGCTCAGGCCAATGCCTTGCACACAGTAGGTACTCATAACTGTCTGTGGATCCTGTTGCATATGTGATGATGTCAAAGTTAAACTTGTAATACCTCGCCAATTCCCCCAAGTGACCTTCTCTTCTCAGTGAGCCCATGAATTGCTGCAGCGGATAAGAATTTGGTATTAAATTCTGCAAACAAGCGCATACAGAACCAAGGTTCAAGTTGGCAGGTGTGTACTAAGGTACACAAGGACATATAAACTAGTTCTGCAGTGAGTTGAGGAGAGCTTCTCTCCACTGGGCTGAGGTTGGGAGACAGAGTTAATCTGCTTATATGATGAGCTGGTTGGTATTTTGATTGTATTGACAATATTAGAAAGATGGACATTTCCCAACTTGGGAGCAATTTGTTCTTGAAAAGTTCATTTGCAAATCTGCTGGGTCACCCTCGAAATATTTTCCCATGGAAGCTGTTATAAATGGTGGCTACATAGCTATTTAACTAATAATATAGCTAACCTATGATATTTATAGTAACAAAACAGTCCGAAATTTTATAAGATTGTTTTAATGGAAAGATGCGTTGTGTTTGCTAACTTGGACCACCTGGTACCCACCTGCCCTCCAGGTATACTCCAGGCCTGTGGAGGGTGGGCACCTCATGGTGGTTATTGCACCAGGGTCTTCCAACAGGTGACCCTGTAAATGATAATTCAGGTCTGCATATATTTTAGAACCAGTCACATTCACTCTCAGACCCTAAGTGGCCTTAATTCCCTGGACACTCAGGTCCCTCACCCATAGACCCCTTTGACCGGAAAAATAAGTGCTCCGATTCTCTGTACCCTTGTCACATAGAGCTGTCATGGAGTACCTGGCTGTCCCCTTCACATCAGCGGATAGCTAGTCCTCTCCCACAGCCAAACGCACATACCTCCCAACGTCTACCGCTGCCCACCAGGACAGGCTGCCCTCCTGTCTCCAGCCCTCAGTCCCTCTCAAATGGATGACTTGGGGGAGACCTGGAGACTGACAGCTGAGACTGGGTGTCAGACGTGGTCTAGGAGAGTGGATCACCAGGATCAGGGACTGCACAAGTAACACGGTTGCCATGGCAACTGGCTGCTAGTTGGAATTAAGACAGCAGTCAATTGTCACTGCCATGACAAGGCCTCTGTCTCCTGATACAGTGTCCCTGCTGTCTCCTAATCCAATGGACTTGCTGTAGCTCCAGGCATGAAATACCCACAAATTGCTTTCTCAGTTGCTTCTACAGCCTGGGACCCAGAAGACCCAAAGCCTGGATACAGCTTATCTCTTCCCCACCCCAACCTCCCCTACGACCTTTACTGAAGCACCTAGAACAGTGCCGGTGCTTGATGGGCTTTCTCAAGTTTTGGCTGAATAAATCAATGTGTGAATGGAGCCTGAGGCAGTAACTATTGGTGTCCACTCTCTTCTTCTCACTCAATTCTTATCTTTCTCCCCTCATGCTTTATTCTTCTCTTCTTCTGTCTTGTCTCTGCCTCACCCCAGTTCCATCCCTTTATTCCTCTCCATTTTTACTCCTCCTTCCCAGCCCCTGCCCCCTCAGGACTGGAGCCTGCCTTGGCTCATCTGGAAGGGACTAAGTTGATGGGGGGCAAAAAGAGGATTCATAGAGAAGGGGCTTCCTAAACCAGCACAGACTTGGGGCTGAGGCCTCCCAGGCCAGGATCTCTTCTGAACAGATTCAGCCACACTCAGCAGACAGGGTCAAAGGAGGTCTTCCAGTGGGTTAACTTTTTTTTTTTTTTTTTTGGTTGTTGGGGGGACAGGTGATATAGAGAAAGGGCAGTCAACTTTTCAAGAATATAAATGGTCAAAGTTGTATAACATTTGTCAGTATTTTTTTTTCTGTAAAATTCAAACATACACAAAAGAAAAACTTAGTTAAATAAGATAAAAAGCCATGCTTGGTCTTCGTACTTGCTGGACCCGACAGTAACTGTTGTGACGTTAGGTATTGCCCTCTTTCAGCCGTTGCTCACAAGTGACAGATGCAGTGGCTCCCTCCGGGACACAAAGGCCTAGCCCTGCGCGGTCACCACCTTCACCCAGGCCAAGCAGCTCTCTCTCCACTGCCTGAAACAGACAGCCTCGGAGACCAGACACCCTTAGAGGTGCCAGCGCAGGAAAACACTGACGTTCCTTGGCAACACTTAGAGAACTTTCCTTTCAATGAGGTCAATCAATGTCTTCTCAAAGGATAAAGGAGGAAATAGCAAAAACTAAATAAAAATAGACCTCTGGGTTAAATCTGCTGCTGGAAAGGGGAGGGATCAAAGGCCTCGATAGTGGCCATCAGAGATGGATATAGATACACATGTACACGTGTGTGTGTGTGTATAAAGGTGTCTCTTTTTACAAGTGTGTCATAGCTTTGCATTGGTTATGAAATGAAATGCAGTGGATGCTCCTGCTTCCTCCCTTGATGAGGCTGTGCTCACTTCTAAAGCAGAAACTGGAGAGCGGTGATGGCCACTAGAACCCAGAGAACGGAAATGCAGTGCTCTATCTGCGCTGGCCAATATGGTGCTGTCTTAGTCATCTAGTGCTGCTATAACAGAAATACAAGTGGATGGCTTTAACAGAGTTTATTCTCTTACAGTCCGGTAGGCTACAAGTCCAAATTCAGGGCGTCAGCTCCAGGGGAACACTTCCTCTGTCTGCTGTGGAGGAAGATCCTTGTCATCAGTCTTCCCTTGGTCTGGGAGATTCTCTGCGCACGAACCTCAGGTCCAAAGGACGCACTCTGCTCCCAGCACTGCTTTCTTGGCGGTGTGAGGTTCTCATGTGTCTCTGCTCACTCCTCTCTTTTATATCTCAAAAGAGATTGGCTTAAGCCACTATCTAATCTTGTAGACCTCATCAGTATAACTGCCGCTAATCCATCTTATTACAGCATAGTGATAGAGTTTACAACACATAAGGAAATCACATCAGATTACGAAATGGTACATATAATACTGGGAATCATGACCCAGCCAAGTTGACAGATTTTTGGGGGACACAATTCAATCCATGATAGGTGCCATTAGCCATGTGTGGCTGTTTAAAGGTCCTGTAGCTCAGTTACACCATATTTCAAGTATTTAATAGCCCCATGTAGTTACTGGCTACCGTACTAGACAAAATAGGTCTAGAAGCTTATGGGGGGAAGTGGTCAAACACGCTGGCAAAACACTGTGTTTACTGTATTTTAACCAGGGCTTAGGAGTCCCTGGGTGGTGCAAACAACTAACGCACTCAGCTGTTAACCAAAATGTTGAAGTTTTGAGTCCACACAGAGGCACCTGGCAATCTAACTTCTTGAAAAATCAGCTACTGAAAACCCCGTGAGCACAGTTATATTCCGACACACATGGGTCACCATGAGTCAGAATAGACTCCATGGCAAGTGGTTTAACCAGGGCTTGGGAAGGCAGGCGTACAGCACAAGCTCACGCTTTGTCTTATCACCCCCAAGACAGGCTGATATTTCTGTAGTTTTCCCATCACCACGCACCCAGACAGCAGAGACTCTTCATCCAGCTCCCTGTTCATTCCTCCAGGACATTCCCAAACTTGCCAGTACAGAGGAGGAAACGTTGCCTAGGAAACCATCTGGGAGGAGCAGCTGCTGCACACCTGCAGGGAAGCCAGGGCTAAATGCTGTCTGCCCTACCCACCCAGCCTTGACCTGACCTTGAGGTGTGAACGTTGTTCTGGAGAATACCACCAGCATTCTCAACTCACCAGAGCACTCTGTGCTGGCCCCTTGCCCTTTGTCTTCCATATTATTCCCAAGTTCAGTCACAGGCTTACAAAACTGAAAAAAGAGTCCCTTTAACATAGCTTTCTGTCTGTAAGGTTCAAAGGGGTATTTTCAAACACCAAGGTAACCCAACAGTGATGCTTCATTTAGGAAGGGCCATGCACGCATCTAGCCCCTTCTTGAAGCTGTTTTTTCCATAAACATTCTTGACTGCCTACTGTGTGTCCTGGTGGCTCAGTGATTAAGAGCTCGGCTAATAACCAAATGTTGGCAATTTGAATCCACCAGCCACTCCTTGGAAACCCTATGGGGCAGTTCTACTGTGCCCCATAGGGTCGCTATGAGTCGGAAACAACTCGACGGCAAAGGTTCCCCACACCCCCACCATGTGCCAAGCTCATAGGTGCCAGGGACATAAAGTTGTCCTGGAGGGACTCACAGCCTGGGTGGAGTACAGAGAAGCAAACACAATTACAATGTGGTGTGATCGTTGCTTCTTCAGAGGGAGCTGCAAGTGTGGGAGGCTGGCACCAGGGCAGGATGTGGAGGAGAGCACCCAGGAGCTGTCTAAGAGTTGCATCGTAGTTAGGAAAGAGAAGAAATTGGGAAAGCAGAGGCTGGAAAATGCTGACAGGGCCGCTGCGTGCCACCACTCAGGACACTGTATAGACTACGATGTGAAATGAGGCCCTGGGTAGCGCAGACAGTTAATGCTTTCAGCTGCTAACTCAAAGGTTGGCGCTTGGAATCCGCCCAGTGGCTCCTCGGAAGAAAGATATGGTGTGAAAATGCCATGGGGGCAATGTCTGACTTCCTCCAACTTCCCAAGGGGGAAGGAGAAGCAAGATCAACAGCCCAAGGCTGATTCCTATGAGGCGAGGGTCAGACATGCCTCCTCTCTCGGCCATCTTCACCGATTCTGATGCCAGCCGTCCCTCCCACAGCACTCTCTACTTCTCTGCTGGGTGAGATAATTCATTGCAATGGCCACACAGAACTCACAGACCATACTCATGATTGTGGGTTTATTAGGGAAGTAAGAGTCACAATTCAGGCTCAGGAATACTGAAGATACCGTTCTTCCATCAGGACAGCCTCTTCCCAGCTGGGCTCGCAGGCACGCCTCTCCCTGGCCCTCAGTCTCTGCCCAGAAGCGCTCAGCTTTCTCTGTGGGCCGAGAGGCCCACCGTGCCCTCTCCTGCTGCCAGGTCTCTGCTGCTGGGTCTCTGCTTTCTTTGGTGGTGGTAGGATCCTCCTCTCTGCTCTGGAATTGAATTGGCCCTCTTTTAAGGCAAAACTGATCAATCCCCTTGGTGAGCCACAATTACCCTATTATACAGTCCCACCCAATCACCTGGGTGGGAGTTACAAGAGCATGGCTAGAAAGGCACACACAGAAGTAATTAATCCACCGCATCTGGTAACCTGCTTCCATAAAGATTACAGCCAAGAAAACCCTATGGAGCTCAGTTTAGTCTGTAACACATGGGGTCACCATGAGTCAGAATTGACTCGAAGGCCAGAGGTTTGGTTTTGTTTCGCCTCTGCCTCCTCTTGCCTACAACCTAGCCACCCCAGGATGACAGTGCCACCAGGTGGCCAAATCAAGAAAGACAGCTTTGAATCAACCTCTTCTTCACCTTAGAACAGATTTCCCTTAGAACACCAATCCAGCTAGATCACTGGTTCTCAAATTAAATGTACCCAAGAGTCACTGACTTTTGTGATACTCACAAATATGTCGGGATCAGGATTTCTGTGCTTATTTGACAGATGAGGAATCTAAGTCATAATTGCTGTGACATATTTTTGGTAAAATGTTCCATAGTTTACATCATTGCCTACGGGAAAGCTTCCCTAACCACACAAGTTTTCCCCATCACAGCCAGATCAGACCATATTGTAATCGTTGATTTTCCTGTATTAACAGCACTCCACCCCCATCCCCACCTCCACTGGAATTAGCCTTTATGAGGCTAGAACTGTAACTGCCTTATTCACCACTCTATCTTCCAGTACCTAGCATGGAGTCTGGCACATCCAAACCAAAAACACCAAACTCATTGCAGTTGAGTCAATTCGGACTCATAGAGACCCGATAAGACAGAGTAGAATTGCCCCCATAGGGTTTCCAAGACTGTAATCTTTACAAGAGCAGACTGCCACATCTTTTGCTGATGGGTTCGAACTGCCGATCTTTTGGTGAGCAGCCGAGCGCTTTAACCACTACGCCACCAGGGCTTGCCCATGGCACATCCTATATGTTAAATAAATGTGTTGAGGGAGGGAAAAAGAATCAGAGAGGGTTTCTTAAAAGTGCAGATCCCCAGCCCCTTTCCCCTACGCCATCTGATAAGCCTAGGCTGGGGCCTGACAGCTTGTTCTCCTAACAATCACACTAGGTAGATGCAGATGGTCTCTGAACCAGGCTTTTAGAAATAGTGTCTAGATACTCAGAAAACAGAAGAGTTCTCTGGTCAAATAAGCTTGCAAATAAGTAATTTACTGCATATGACTCCCCTGAGGGTAGATTAACCAGTAAGCATGGTATGCACTGGCTTACAGTAAGCAAGGTAGGCACTGGCTTAACTGTGTTTACTTACTAGTCCGTAGTGCACAATTTCACCTGAGTTTCACCACAGTTCAGCCCGCGCCTACCTTGCCTAGTGGGTAATATGTCCCTGACTCCCTTCTCCCCCTTGAGATCCACCATGCTCGTATCACTCAGCAGGTTTTAAAAGGTACTATTGTAAAGAAACAGGCTTAACTCTGCTTAAATCAGGATTTTTCCAAACTTGACTGACCAGGGCTCCTTGTTGGTGGCCAATCATAGCAAATATACCTTAGAGTTGGCTAGAGATACACCTCTATCAAGGGGAAAAAAAGAAAAGAAAAATGAAGTTTTGAATGAAATTATAAAGAACAAAGCTCCCAGGCCACTATCTTACAATTTCAGAAGTGCTTCATAACGTGTAAAGAGCAGTATCTTTCATTACTTCATTTGATTCTTGCAGCAATCGGTACAGTGAGTAAATCAGAGATTAAAGTCATTCTTATTTTATAAATGAAGGAAATGAGGTCCAGAGAGGCTAAGCCAACTTACTCAGACCTGGAATGGAAACCAAAGTCTCAGACTCCTACTCCAGTGCTTCTTCTACACACAGGCCGTCGTAACGCAGGCCAATCAGCTGACTTTCGCTCCTCAAAGGCTGTTGAACTTGCAGGAACACTTCCTTTGAGTTGGAAACATGTTGAAAATGTCAAGGGCTCTGCCCACAAGCCTTTAAAATGCCTCCTTTGGATGTCCCACAGCAAGCCTCCGCTGCCTCCTTAGATCTCTAATTAAACCTAATTTTCCTCACTTACCAAAATGAAGTGTTTTCATTCCATTTCGTAGCCTTATTTTATTTAAAATTACAATATTGCAATACTATTGTTTTCTAATTTTGTCATTATAAGTGCACTTCAATTTATCTATATTACAGAATAAACAAGGAGCCCTGGTGGTGCAGTGGTTAAGCATTCTTCTGCTAACCTATAGGTTGGTGGTTAGAACCCACCAGCAGCTCCGCAGAAGAAACATGTGGCAGTCTGTTTCCATAAAGATTACAGTCTTGGAAACCCTATAGGGCAGTTCTACTCTGTCCTGTAGGGTCGCTATGAGTTGGAATCAACTTGACGGCAATGGGTTAGAATAAGCAGGCTTTAAAGGGCTTTCCTCGGATCCCAACTTCTCTCTTTTCCCCCATAGAAACAACCAACTAGCAGAAGGACTTTAGGAAAGGAATTCAGTTGCAATTTAGGAACTGCCCAAAATCCTGGCCAGCGGTGCCCCTTTCACTTTTCCTGCTGCCAACATCTCCCCCTACCCGTATCTCATCATCCTGCCCTGTTCACCAGGTCTGGGGATGGAACCCAGGTCTCACTAGGCAATCTCTTTGAGGTATTTCCCAGGGATTACTTTTGTGCATTCCTCCAGCAACAACTGCCTGAGCACCCACCAAGCACAGGCTGGATGATGAGCTGGACCCCACCAGCTGACCCTAGACAATGTTACCTCGGACGGAAGAAAAGTGGGGGCTCTCCAGAACTCCCCCTTAGTGGAGGAGAGAAAAGTGGGGCTGAAGGGAGAGGCCCCCAATATGACAACACTGCCATCTGCTGGCCTTGGAAATTTTTTTTAGTGAAGAGTTTTCTCCAGCTAAGTTTTGCCAAGCGCTTTTCAGTGTTTATATTTGCTTTTCCTTCTGCCTTGCTATACTTCCATTAGCTTGTCCCTGTCCATGCACTCTCTTCCTTTCCAAACACCACACATGGTCCTTTTCTTTCACAACATCCCCTTGATCACAATTCTTTGAGTGATTCTTTGTTTTCTCTCTGGATTCAACTTTTTCTGACTTTGATAATCCTTGAGTCCCTGAGACTCCTAAATTAAAAAGCAGAGTCTCGACCTCATTTAGCAAACATAAATCTGGGACCCTATTCCTAGAGGCAGCTGCAATCAAAAACAAGCGGTTGTTTTCTGCCACAAAAGGACCCTCCCTTGTCTTCACCACCCATCCTCCTCAAATCATGTTGATTCTTCCTTCTAAATCTCTCTTTGATCGGTGCCCTCCTCCCCTTCCCCAGCATTTCTGCCATGGGCCAAGGAGGTCATTATGTCTTGCCTGAACCATTGCAATAGCCTTTAACTTGTCTGTGAATCTCTATTCTTTCCCCTAACCTTCCTTCAAAACCCTCCCATTGTCTATAATGTCGCCAGACTGATGTTCCCAAAATGCATGCCTCACCAAGTCACTCCAAGGTTTAAAAGCCTCTGAGTGTCCACTGTCCAAATTCTTTCATCCTTGCAGTGCTTCTCAACCCTAGCTGCATCACCTGGGTTAGAATCACCTGAGGAGCTTTAAAAACCATGGTCACACAGGACCCACCTGAGACCAATTAAATCAGTCTCTGGAGGTGGAGCTGGGCAATGATATTTATAAAATCTCCCAGTTGAGTCTGATGGATAGTGAGTCCACATGTACCAGCATGGCAACAAATGAATCCCTGCCCATCTCTCCAGCTTGACTTCCACCAAGCATTCCTCACCTCACTAAGTAAGCACTGTCCCTCCCTCAAACACACCATGCTCCACACTTTCTCATCTTGGCCCTGGAGTTTCCTTGGAGTTTCCGAGGTGCCCTGCCCCTTCCCCTATGCCTCATGTTTCTCCTCTGGCAAACTCAGACTCACCCTTCCAGACCTAACACCAGCCCCATCCCAGTGACGCTCCCTCCAGCCCCCGAGGCAGCATTAGTCACCCCACTCTGTTCCCAGCACTCAGTCCACACCCCACGGGTTCGCTCTCCCCATGTGCTGTCATGATTGGTTCCCACGCTGTCTCCCCACCACACTGCGTTTCCTAAGGGTCAGGGCTGTGTTCTGCTCATCACTCAGTCTCTAGTGTCTTGCACATAATAGGCAAAGCCTTGGGAACTTTATCGAATTCTTGTGCTACTTCTCTCCTCCCTTCCACCCCTACTGCCTGGCGTGCAGCCTGCCCATCTATAACAGCTTTTGTTTGTTTTGGTTTGTCCTAAAGGGTCGGAATTGTCCCTGTAAGCTTCAAAAGCCTGATGGCGCCTAACTTGGCTCCAAGAAAAGTATTTGGCCCGCTCTGAAAAGCAGTTCTAACCAGAGACCCATTCCTTGAGCCTATATTCAGCTACCACAGTGGTAGCCGTCAGCTCTGGTCAAGTCAAAATGAGGTTAGGCACAGGGTTTAGGGCTGGAATGTTTCCTCAAATAAACACTCTTTAAAAATGAGCTTCCCTGGCACTTACACTGCCCCCAATAGAATCCTTGAAGGGTCAGCTAAGGTTGTCTCCGCCACCTCCTTTCAGGGCAGAATTGGTCCTACAGGCAAAAGAATGTAAGGAATAACTCCAGTTTCCCACAAGTCCACTTCTTGGCCAGTGGTGGAAAAATGCTGGGGTCAGTGAACACAGGAGTATGTACTTTATAATCTACTGCCGTAATAGTCTCATCCAGAGGTAAAAGGCCAACCACGGGCCACTACACCAGAGCTGTTGTTATTGTTAGCTGCCATTAAGTCAGACCCCAACTCATAGGGACCCCGTGTACAACGAAACAAAATGTACTCTCCCCATGACTGGTTGCAGATCAGACCACTGTGATCCATAGAATTTTCATTGGCTGATTTTTGGAAGTAGACCACCACGCCTTTCTCCGTAGTCTGTCTTAGTCTGGAAGCTCCAGTGAAACCTGTTCAGCATCATAGCAACACACAACATGGTGGCTGCGCATGAGCAGCATCAGCTAGGAATCGAACCCAGGTCTCCAGGATGGAAGGCAAGAATCCTACCACTGAATACACCAGAGCTACTCAAATAGTAGCCTGTAGTCTGGCAACAGCCCCCAGCTGGTCTAGAGGTGAGACCCAGCAACCTGGTTTTAACCAGCACGTTTAACAAGCAGATGATAAATTGAGAAGCATTGCCCACCATTCACTATCCCTGGCTCTGAATCGGGCTCTGGGCTTTGATCCACTTTGCAAAGGAAGCACTTTTCTAAAAAGCATGAACCCACTGGGATGAGCACAAGGCTTGAGTCAGCAAGGTGAGTACTCAACGTGCAAACAGGGTCATGGAACACAGCAGAAGGGAAGAGGACTCTGGAGGGAAGCTGTAGGAAGATCCTTCAAACAGACAAGATTATCTCGGGCTCAGACCCTGACAAAGCTGGAGCAAGACTAGAAGAAACCTGGTGGGTCTCTGTAAATACCCCCTCCTCAGAGAGGCCTTCATAAGCCCCCCCTTCCTAAAACACCATACCCCACTTCCACCACCAGTCACCACCCTCCATCCCTTCACCCTACTTTCTATTTCTTCCTCTGCACTTACTACTCCTTGAAATTATACATTTGTTTACCTATTATTGTCCGTCTTCAGCACTAGAGTATAAGCAGGAGGACAGGAATATTATGTTTGTTCTTTTTCTATAGCACCAGTGATTAGACTAGAAACCAGCACAGAATAGGCCGTAATCGGTATTTGTCAAATGTATGAGTGAGTGAATGAATGAATGAAAGCACAAGACCAGGTCTGGCCTGCTTACCTGTGTGAGTTCACCTCTGTGACTTATTTGTTTCCTCAGTGCTAGCACACAACCTGGTACGGAGCAGGCAGACATTTAATAAATTCTTGTGGAATCCATGGCCAACATGCAAGCACGTGTTTTTAATGATCAGTTCCAACGCTGAGACTATACTTCATTCAGATCACTGATTATCAGATCAGTGTGTGCTGGGGAGAGGGGACAGAGAGCTGAAAACTCTGTTGTTGTTCTTAACTGCTTTTGCGTGGGCAACCCTATGCATGCAGAATGAAACGCTGCCCGTCCTGCACCATCCCCGCGATCCATTGCAGATCAAACTGTTTTGATCCATAGGGTCTTCACTGGCTGATTTTCAGAAGTAGATCACCAGGTCTTTATTCCTAGTCTGTCTTATTCTGGAAGCTCTGCTGAAACCTGTTCAGCATCAGAGCAACTCGCAAGCTTCCACTGACAGTCAAGTGGTAGCTGCGCATGAGGTTCAATGGCCGGGGATCAGACCCAGGTCTCCGGGTTGGAAGGCGAGAATTCTACCACGGAACCACCACTGCCCCTTATTGAACACTTTAAAAGTTGCCACAAAAATGTTTCAGGAGTATGGCTTGGCATTCACCCAAAGGTTAAAACCTGGAGAAATTGAGGCAATACACTCCACCGCAGTCCTGGAGGTAGACTGCAGCTTCTAGGGCACTTGTTTTCCTTCCTCCTTTTGCATTCCAAATACCATTATTTGCCATCACACAGGAAAGAGACCACAGCCAACCAAATTCCATTATAATGCACAAATTGTACCTTCACTTGCACTTAAGGTTAAATTTAGAATTCAAGTGCACTTAAGTGATGAAAATATCACAAGGCAATTTCTTTTTTAATCAAGTGGTTTATTTATTTTTTTTCTTGGACAGGAATTTAAGTTGCTTCAGTGGTCATTGAATTCGCTACAGAAATTCTTCCAAAATAATAGGAAAATAAGCAAAAAGGATTTGATCATGCCAAGTCTCCATTCAAACGGTAAGCCCCACAGCCAAGGAACTACAGCAAACCCACAGGTCAACAGTGTGGGCAGCCCAGGGAGGAGGAGGCTGAGGGCTTGATGGGTAGGAAAGGGAGTCAAAGAAGAGTCTGTGGGAGGTAACAATTATCAGGAGAGTCCAATTATTTAAAGCTGAAATGAGTGAGAATTTATTCACAACATATGCAGGTCTATGAAGGTGATTATGCAAATACCTGGAAAGGGGGCACTTAAACATAGCAGTTAAGGTGAAAGCTGTGGTTTCCAGCATGCTGAATACTAGTCAGAATCTAGCTAAGTGTGAATCCATCTGGGCCTCTTTTTGCTCCCTTTATTCTTCCTCAAAGCACCGGCAACTGAAGGGAAGGGGGAGATTTATACCTTTTTCCTCAAAGCTCAGTGGGAACAGGAGGTAACAAGCATCAGACTACCTCAGCCCTGACCCCTTGTTAATTAGAATATCTCTTCGGTGCGTCTTTCCAGAGAGAAGATTAGTATTCGCAGAGCTTTAAAATTAAAAAAAAAATTTTTTTTTTCTAGAACTTTCTAATTGTGAAGTGCTGGACGATCCCCTTTTGCCCTAATCAAGTGTATCTGTTACTGGAGATAGGCTGAGAAACCATGCACTTCCAGTACTGTCCTACCTATGCACACTGTGCAACTACCGTTTTGTTGACGTTCGGACCTCCACTATAGATAATATCACATGGGCAATAAAGCAGGTGGCAGGGAAGGGACCTCCATGACTTGAAGCTTGGTGACATGCTTTGAATCACACAGGCCCCGCAGGTTATCCATCAATCCCAGAAACTAGAGGCTATGAGGATCCCTCAAACTGTCATTGGCCAGTTGCCACTGTCCGCCCCAGCCCAGACTTGCACGGCCCCAACCTGGGCTGGTCTTGTCTCATGCGGCGACTGCTCAAATAGGCCATCAGAATGTTCTTGTCTTTCCTCCTAGCGTCCGCTTCTTTCTGCCTGGGATAGGCTCCCTGCTGTAGCCATGGGGGCGGATTTTCAACTCCACGTAAGGAATAGAGAATTCATGTCCTTTCCATGGCTCCCAGTTCACCCCCTGTGTAAAAAAGCCAACATCAAGAAGAAGCATTTGAGAGGTGGTGGGGCGGGTTATGGTAGCAGAAAATGTTCCTTTGCCAGTGAAACCACTCCTCTGCTTAAAAAAATCAATTCCAACTCATGGTGTTCCCATGTGTGTCACAGAAGAACTGTGCTCCATAGGGTTTTCAATGGCTGTTTTTGTTTTGTTTTTGGAAGTAGATCACCGGGCCTCTCTTCTGAGGTGCCTCTGGTGGATTCAAACTGCCAACCTTTCTGTTAACTGTTTGTGCGACCCAGGGACTCCCCCTCCCTGCTTAAAACCCATTGCTGTTGAGTCGATTCTGACTCATAGCGACCCTATAGGACAGTGTAGAACTGCCCCATAGAGTTTCCAAAGAGCACCTGGTGGATTTGAACTGCTGGCCTTTTGGTTAGTGGCCGTAGCTCTTAACCACTACACCCAGGGGAAAGAAAAAGAGGTACAAGTGGTGAAAGGGGGCGGGGAGTGTCTGACAAGGGAGATGAGGGCCAATCTCAAAAAATGCGCCCTCTGCCGGGCAGCTGGGGTTAGGCAGACTGATGACTTGGAAGCTGATTGGCCTCCGTGCCTCCATAGGAGGATGAGGGTGTGATCCCAGGAGGTGGTGAGGCCAAAGGGAAGGCAAAGATAACCTGGGTCAACATGGCCAGCAATGATCAAATTGTCTTTGCCTCCCTCTTTTCCTTTCAAAAAATAAATAAATAAAAGGCAAAAGTAAATATATTAATTGGCCAATTGTATAAAATCATTTTTAATTTAAACTGTTTAGATATTAGCTCTGGGGTAACAAATAGCCTACTGAAAACTAAATTTCATTTTATGTCTTTTGACTGGTGAGCGCAGTAATATTTAATTCACTTAGTAACCTTGCAACCTGGCCAATAAAGAGCCCAAGTGACCAATCTTATGTATTTTAATTTGTGAGGTAAATAATAAACAAGAAGCTAAATGCCTTGCAGACTGTGGAAAGCACATTAACCAGATGAATGTCTTTTATTAGCAAATATGAGGATGGTTTCGGGCATGCTGGCTGCTCATTTCAAATATTTGATCTCTGATCACAGGCTTCCCTGAACCAGCCCACATGGTGCCACCATGATTCACAGGCCCACCCTCCTTGGCTTCCCTGGGGGCAAATTTCTTCTCCCCTTTGAAAAATCACATAAGGATTGGAAGTGCCCGCAGCCTGGCCAGGGCCAAAGTAATCAAAATGGACCTGTACTTTAGATGCGCTAATATTTACAGTCATAATTGGTACAGGATGAGTTCTGGGGAGAGGTGGCTTCCGGGGGGCTAGGATCAGGACCTAGAATGGGAAATTAGAAACTCAGGATGGGGACTCTGAGGGTTCATGGAGGAGGGCAGATTAATGATGAGTAGGAACAAAGATGCAATTTTCGAGAAGCTGCGAGGGAGCAGGCAGGAGATGCCCAGTAGCTGGCAAGGAGTCCAGATGAGGTACATAGGTCATGGAGGCTGAAGAAACTGCTGGTAGGAAAGTTTCAGAACAAGGGAGGGGAGAGGAGCACTTGTAGACTCTTAGCTCTGGTGTGCACACTCCTGAAATGGAGACTGGTTTAGCACAATGCCCTGGGCGGACTGGTGTCCCTGGGTGGCGCAAACAGTTAACGCACTCGACTGCTAACCTAAAGGTTGGAGGGTGAAATCCATCTAGAGGTGCCTCAGAAGAAAAGCCTGGCCATCTACTTCTGAAACATCAGCCACTGAAAACTATGGAGCACAGTTCTACTCTGACACACATGGGGTCACCATGAGTCGGGATCAACTCTATGGCAACTGGTTTGGTTTTTGGGTTTTTTTTTTTTTTTTTCCTGGGCAGACTGTGGGTAGCTTTGGGTGAACTGGATCCAAGGGTGGGTCTGACCTAACGCAGAAAGGACTTTGTTGCACCTGTAATCAAAGAACTTGAGAAAAATAGCTCTGGTGTAACCAGGGCAACAACTAAAAAGGATTATGAAGTGTCCGTGTGTGAACACGTAAAGCAGGATGATGTGTGACCCATATCGTCTCTCTCTTTATGCAGCAGTGAGTAGCCTCAGCTCTGCCGCTAAGCAAATGTGGAGCAATGGTGGGAATGCAGAGAGGCCACAGCAGATGGGCAGGGAGGGCCATGACCTCAAGGCCATGGAACCTGAAGGAGAAGCTCTCCTGCTCTGATGGGAAGCATCGGGAAGAGAGAAGCAGCCAAACTAACCTGGAGGGTGTCTCTTTGGGGGCTGGATGTGCGCAAAATCTAGGACAAAAGAGATGTTCACGTGCCACCTACCTCACTGTGCTTTGTCTCCCCATATCTGCCATTAGGGTTGGCCAAGTGGCAGTTCTTGTACCACCAGCCGCCATGATGTGTCAGGGCACAGTTGCTGAGGGCAATATCATTGTCTCTGTCAAAAGTTGTAAACTTCCAGCCATTGTGGTAACTAAGAGCATCCCCTGCGGGAGAGAAAAGACAGGAGCCAAGAACTTAGGTTTAGCCTTTGAGGGGGTTAGGCATACCTGGCCCAAATGACGACCTGGCAGGAAAATCTCTAGTCATGAAGACACCAAGAACCCAATCAGTTACATCACAGGTAGTCACCCCTCTGCTCAAAATGGCCAAGATGCGGACATGATACAGAGGAACAGCTTCTCTTTCCTGGCCTGTCGCCCAAACGTCAGGCCTGTTTCTTCACAGCTTAATAGCATTTTCCCTTGGAAAGGTCACCAAACCAAAAACCCATTGCCATCAAGTCAATTCCAACTCATAGCAACCTTATAGGACAGAGCAGAACTGCCCCATAGGGTTTCCAAGGCTGTAATCTTTACAAAAGCAGACTGCCACATCTTTCTCCCGTGCAGCAGCGGGTGGGTTCAAACTGCCAACCTTTTGGTTAGCAGCCAAACGCTTTAACCACTGCACCACCAGGGCTCCTTGGAAACCTCACAGTCATGTCAAATATTCAAAACTGAAACCAAACTCATGAACTCTCCCCATACTACCTGACCACTCCTCAAATAAGCTAGCCACTCTCCCATTTTCCTGTCTCTGCTGAGGGCTCCACCATTCTCACAGCCACTCAGACTTGAAAACCTGGAACCACGTCTGACAATCCCTTTATATTCCTTTAGCAAGCCCTTCCTTCTGAAAAATCACTCATGTCCACCCTTTCCTCTCTACTCCTATGGCCACTAGCACAGTACCAGGTCTCCTTTCTTTGGGTCTGAATTAACACAAGAGCCTTCTTTCTATCTTCTTGGCTGCTAGCCCCTCTGAAGCTTAAACATCCATTTTCATTATCTTAGGTCTAACGTACTACTTCCTACCACATGGAAGTAAACTGCTCTTCCTTGATTTATAGGCCTGTAACTTGGCTGTACCATATGCACGATCTCATTTCCCACTGTCCCCTTCAGGCCCCCTCCACTTGTGGAGTGGACAGGTCCACCTTCCATGCCTCTGCTCAGGAGGTTTCTCTCTGCCCTTCATTGATCCAAATCCTAACCATCCTTTAAGGCCTACCACTCAACCTCACTCCTGAGGAAGATTCTCCTGGCCACCCCAGCCCCTCCTGATCCTCCTACATGTGCCCTCCTCACCCCCTCTCTGTCTGTCACACACACACACACACACACACACACACTGATCTGAATTTCTAGAGCCCTTCTGTGGACATAAACAATTTAATGCTTGGTTAAACTCTGTCTGGATATCTACTCTAATTATTTTACTTGTATTTGCCCTACTTCCCTATCATATTTGTCATTCTTTTACAGTTAACTTTTTTTATTCAGCTCATACAAGACAATAACCTTGATCAAGTTCTGTTCCTACAATAATTTACATCCAATCTCTGAGTTTACCAATCATCTTCACATACGTATTCTCATTTGATCTTCACAACAAATGGGCCAGGCAGCTCCTAGTCCATAAGGAAACCAATTCACAAACATTAGACTCTAGAGACTTGTCGAGGTCCCACAGCTCACAAACAGCAGAGCCAGAACTCAAATCTTGATCCTCAGATTTCAAGTCCAGTGTTCTTTCTGAGACATCAATTCACCTGTGACTTCCTTTTTCAATAGAGAGCTTCAATTATGCTAGCCAGAGCCAGCCCTCTGGACCAGTCTACAGCAATGGTTCTCAATGTGTGGTCCCAGGCCAGCAGCATCAGCATCACCTGGGAACTTATTAGATATGCAAGTTCTTAGGAGCCACCCTAGACCTACTGAACCAGATACTCTGGGTGGGGGGCCCAGGAATATGTGTTTTAACAAGGTCCACAGATGATTCTGATACAAGCTAAAGTTTGAGAACCTCTGGCCTCAACTTCATTTATTTATTTATTCAGGAAACATCTACTGAACATCCACTATAGACCAGCACTAGGGTTGGCTCTGGGGATACAAAATGAGGAGATCCTTGCTCTCAAGAACTTAGCTGGGGTGGGTGGGAGCAGATACATAAAGAGCTAACGACACCGTGTGTAAAGGAAAGGTCCCGATTGCCTCAAACAGCGACTCCTTTATCTCATCCAGCAAAAGCCAGCGGAGCCAGAACAGGGTGATAAAGGCCACTCCCACTCAGATACAGCAAATCACTGCCCCCATTCATGTTCTCCAGTCAAAGAAAGATAAATTCTCCCTTTATTCATAGGCATTTCCTCCTCCTTTCAGATTTCTTGCTGAAAGTTAACTACAGCTTGAAGTAACACTCAATGGCTCCCTTAGTAACCCTAGCAATGAGCACAGCTCATTGTTCCCAGAGCTGTTTTCTAAGAACATGTGTGGAGGCTAGTTCTGAAAGATCTGCTTGTGGTTATCTAACCTTGGGCACTGGGATAAAGGGGAAGCAGGTTGCAGCCTGAGCGTGAGTTTTTCTCCCTGCAGATAGATTTTTCTACCTCCTAGAAACTGAAGCCATACTAATGTTCAGAGTGTAGATAGTGAATGTATTCATAAATCAGAGACCAACTTTGCTCTGGTCATCATGCCCCAGCCTAGAGTGTTCTGATGTGTTAAGTTTATCTCCGTAAGTAAGATGAAGTAGTCAAGGCAATACTGGTTAGACTCCTTCTCTTTGGCGTTTTCGGAGAAAATTCTATGAGGAATAAGCGTCTCACTTCTAGTATAATGGCTTTGGGTGGGAAGTCAGTTCTTCTCATGTAGGGGGACGTGGGTATTGGTGGCAGGCCCATGAAAGATCTGAACCTGAGTCCATGTGGTACCATTGAGTTGGTTATCACCTATCTCATCAAAATGTCACTCTAAGACCCACTCTCCTCCCCTAGCACTCCCTGGGATAGGAAAGATGAGGACCCAGGCAGCTGAGCATCATCAACCAGGAACAGCCATTAACATCATATCCCCTGTAGGTCACACATATCATATCCCCTGTAGGTGATCCCCTGATCACAGTTAAAATGGACCGTGAACATCTTCTACCCTGAGATCGGGGTGACTAAAACGGTTGAGTGATTTGTGCCATTCCTAGCTTTCTCTTTTGTCCATGCACCCAATAATTTTCATTCTCTCTTTTATTTTAAGTACCAGGCTTTAAAAACCCACTGCAGAATAAAGAAGGCACTGGCATTTGGGGTAGAAAAGTCTTCACTGTGGATTATTTGGCATCCCTGGCTCCTGCCCACTAAATACGGGTAGTGTTCCCCAGTCTCATTTCCAAATGTCCACTTGGTCTCATGCAGCTGTGATTGATTGATTAGCCCATAGAAGTCATTCTGCACCAATATGTGTTTTCATGATAATCTCTAAAAGGATGAATATCATCTTGAAGGTAAAGCTCCCAAGATGCCCTCCTCCTTCCACCTCGCCCCCATTCTAGTACTCAGAATCAAAAACTAAGCTTACACACCATTACCTTGCTGGAGTTTCCTTGAAGGAGGCATAATAGGCTTTCTGATATGACTTCAGAGGAAGTCAATGTTGAGGGCCCACTTGGATGGTCTGAGTAGAGGACAAGTCTTAAACCACACATTTTCCCTGGACTTGTACCTCTCTCAGTGCTAATCAGAGCTGTAATGAGTCAGAAGCTGAGGACAGGTAGAAACAACTCAAATGTCTATTTAGGAAACAACCATCTGTCCACAGATAAATAGGATGTGGTATATTCAGACAATGGAATATTACCACAAAGAGAAATGAATTCCTGATACATGCTACAACGTGAATGAATCTTGAAAACATTACGCTGAGTGAAATCAGTCACAAAAGGGCAGATACTGTATGATCCCATTTATATGAAATATCTAGAACTTGGCAAAGGTATAGAGACCAAAGTTTATTAATGGCTACCAGGAGGGGATGGAGGAAGAAAGGGGAAGTCATTGCTCAGGGGGCACTGAGCTTCTGTTAAGGGTGACAGAAAAATCTGGAAATGAATAATGATGATGGGTGTACAACATAATGAGCATAATTAATGCCACTGAATTGTACAGGTAAAAAATGTTGAAATGGCGAATGCTTTGTTATATACATATTTTTACCACAATAAAAAAGAAAAATAAACTTTAAATGTTGAAATGGAAAAATTAAAAGCTGAGGAGAGCTGGCACACGCATGGAGATATCAAAATGCCCAGCTTCATTTGGACACCACGTCCTCTAAACATTGTCTCATCATATAGGACATGAGTAGCCAGGAGCTTCCGAAGTTTCTAGCTCTCCTCCTGGATCAGTCAGTATACCTAAGGAAAGATGAACCTCCACCAGCCTCGCTTTTGCCACTGTAGGTGCAGAATTTAAAAGTCAGAATGACAGCACACATGGCAAGACTAGATGGCTGCCTAAATGCTGTGTAATTTGAGAGACTCCCAAGGCTTCCTGTTAAAAAATACAGCCTCCACTGACCTGCACTGTGGGCCTGAGCAACCTTAGAGCGGGAATTATCCCCTGATCACAGTTAAACTGCAAATATAATACCTGAGGGGAGAATCACATTAATTCACGAACATGTTGACTCCCTTCTGCCCACTTTCACATAATCATCAGTTCATTTTCTGGATTATCTTAAGACAGGCCTCAGAAATGGAATAATTTAGGTGGAGGAAAGGGGAATGGGCGGCCTTGGCAACCCTGCTTGGCAGGGCAGGTCTGAATGAGGTACCAGCTAGAAGGCCAATGAGGGCACCTGGTATTGGGGACAGATGTGGGGCTCAGTTGCCAGAGGGAAACACTCCAACTTCATTCTCGGGAAGATTGCATCAGTGGAACCTCTGAAGACTGAGATTCTAGCTGAGGAAGAAGTGCTGAGAGCTAGCTGATTGTCCTGATCAAGAATAGTGAATGGGGTATTCGAAACAAAAGGGGTGACCAGACGTGCTCTGTGTGACCGAGACCAGAGCAGGAGGAAGCCGAGGGGCCTAAGGGAGACTGGAAAGTGTGCAGCCCATTACACCAAAGGGCTGGGAGATCCCGGAATAAGCTTGTTGGGAATGTAGTCTGAGCTTATTTAGAGACAGGTAGAAAAAAGGTAGGCAGAGTGCTTTGTCCTACAAAACGACATTTTAAACCCTTCCATCAGTTAATATCCTTATAATCATCTGAATATTCATCTCTGTTTCCCAATGGTATTTTAAATGTCTCTCTTCTATGTCTGAACCTTTATGTTTTGTACTGTACTCTGGAAGTTCCTGGGTGGTACAAACGGTGAATGCGCATAGCTACTAACCAAAAGGCTGAAGGTTCCAGTTCACCCAGACACCTGGGAAGAAAGGGCTAGCAATTTACTTCTGAAAAATTAGCCATTGAAAACCTTATGAAGCACAGTTCTACTCTGACACACACAGTGTCTCCTTGAGTCGGAGTCAACTCAACACCATCTATTTTTTTATTGTACTTTGAGTGGATATACCCGTAACTTGTTGCCATCAAGTCATTCTGACTCATAGCATCCCTACGGGACAGAGAAGAACCGCCCTCACAGGGTTTCCAAGGCTGTAAATCTTTACAGAAGCAGACTGCCACATCTTTCTCCCATGGAGTGGCTGGTGGGTTCGAACCACGAATCTTTTAGTTAGCAGCTGAGCGCTAACCACTGCCATCAGGGCTCCTTTTGGGTGGATGCAGCACAGTATAAAAGGTTACCCAGCCCATTTCCAACCTATGGAGGCCCAGGACCACTGAATAGAGAAGCAACAATATCTAAAGCAGTGCAGACTTTTATAGCTGCAGCACCTTCTGTTCTGAGGATTTTTTTTTCCCTAAAATAATTCTTTGCATACTTTTCCCCACACGACCCCTACTCAGAATCCTTGACTAGCTCTCCTGTGTCTGCAGCCCAAACCTCTCCCACTTTGTCTCCTACCATGTCACCAAACTCATCTCTTCACTGACCCCTAAAGAATCTCTTTGGGTCTCAGAGACTTTTCTTTAAGATACAGAACATCCATAAGATTATATTAAAAAGTCCTGCTAGAAATTTCATCTTTTTTATTGTGATTTAGGTGGAAGTTTACATAGCAAATTAGTTTCTCATCAAACAGTTAATACACAAGTTGTTTTGTGACACTGGTTGCCAACCCCGTGATGCAGCAACACTCTCCCCTTCTCTACCTTAGGTTCCCTGTTTTCATTCATCGTACAGTTTTCCTGTCCCTTCCTGTCTTCTTGTCTTTGCTTTTGGAGCATGTCCCTCGTGTTATTTTTGGCCCTAAAATGTCTAATCTTTGGCTGAAGGGTGAACCTGAAGAGTGACTTCAGTACTGAGATAAAACGGTGTCTGGGGGCCGTACTATCGGGGTTTCTCCAGTCCTGTCAGATCAGCAAGCCTGGTCTTTTTTTTTTTTTTTTTTTTTAATTTGAATTTTGTTCTACATGTTTCTCCTGCTCTGTCCCGGACCCGCTATTGTGATGCCTGTCAGGGAAATCGGTGGTGGCAACCAGGCACCATCTAGTTGTTCTGGGCTCATTCTGGTAGAGGTTGTGGTAGTTGTGGTCCATTAGTCCTTTGGATTAACCTTCCCCTTGTGTCTTTGGTCTGAAATTTCTTTTTCTTTTTTTTTTAACCCACCCACTCTGTGCCAGACTCTATACTAGGTGCTGGGAAACAAGAACAAATACAAAATTCATGCATTTTTTTAATTAAATTATAAGATCTCCAAGAAATTTTGCATTAGCACTTGGCCACTTTGGATCACGGTCCCAGAAATTCAAAGGTACTTGTGTACAGTACTCTGCCATTACGGGTACCTGAGTGGATAATTCTGAAAAGACCTGCAAGGCTTCAAGAATACACCCCTAACACAACCCAACAATTCCACTCCTAAGTATATACCCGAAAGAATTGAAACCAGGGACACAAATAGATATTTGTACACCAATATTCACTGCAGCATTATTTGCAATAGCCAAAAGGGAAAATAACCCAAGTCTCCATCAATAGATGAATGGACAAAAAAAATGTAGTCTATTACTCTGCCATAAAAAGGAATGAAGTTCTAATACATGCTACAACATGGATGAGTCTTGAAAGCATTATGCTGAACGAATAAGCTAGACACAAAAGGACAAATATTCTATGATCCCATTTATAGGAAAATACCTAGAACAGACAAATGTATAGAGACAGAAAGTAGATTAGTGGTTACCATGAGCTGGGGTTAGTTAGGAAGGAATAGGGAGATGTTGCTTAACGCGTGCAGAGTTTTTGTTTGGGGTGATGAAAAAGTTTTAAAACAAATAGTGGTGATAGGTCCCCAACACTGTGAATGTGGTTAATGCCACTGGATTGGACACTTGAAAATGGCTAAAATGGCAAATTATATGCTGTGTATATTTTACTACAATAAAAATATAAGAGTGCACCCCGATCTCCTTGCTCTGCTCAGTCTTTGCTCACCATTAGACTTTCCCAGGCCTGGAGTGCTCATTCCTTTCCCATCTAAGTTCCACCCTTCTTTTAGACACAAGTCCAGCCCACTGTCCTTCAAGAAGCTTCCTTCCATCGCCACAATCCTTAATGTACCCATCTACTCCATACTCCTATAGCTCTTTATTTTCCTTACCACCTACTTGGCTCTTTTTAAAGGTTATATTATTATTCATCTATTTACATGTGAGTCTAAAGGGAGAAACCATGTTTTGCTCATAACACATTCCTACAACGTTACACCAAGGTATATCAAAAACATGCAAAAGTCAAACAACAGACTTACTAGTTAGGGCTTTAAAACTATAAATATAGGTTTAAAATATAGTATTAAAACACTAACTACACTTTCCCTCTTAGATAAAATAATCAATGGTATAATTCCAGTATTTCAGTCACGTTGCTTACTTTTGTTCTTTTCCTTCACAACTGAACACACCATCAACTGGCTTAAATCCAGTGAGCAGCTAATCAAGGTAAAAGATTCCTTGCTTCCAGCTCAACTGCTAATTTCTGCATTGTCACAGTGGTATTAAGTTAATGGGACCTATACTTCTTACAATTTGAATCAGCACTTTCATTTTTCTGTCTTCACTTATGGCAAAAATCCATAAACTATTTAAATAATAACACACAAAGCTATGCAGACAAAGATGGCAGTCATATTGTTGAAGCTGAAGAAAAGATTGGCAGGTACCAGGCAAATGGCCCATAAAGTGGGCTCACCTGCTAGCGTACAACACCCTGAATCTGGGGAGAATAAGAAGAGAAGATTCTTTTTTTTTTTTTTTTGAGGTGGATACCAATGCATAATGTACAAAAGTTCCAGTTTTATGATGGTCACAGATTATCTTACCCACTTTGTTCACCCCCAGCCCCTGCAGGGAGTACACCCTCAATTGTCAATGTGGATGACTCACCTCTGCAGAACAATATTCCGCCCCCAGATCCATGGCATGTGGCAAACCAATCCTTAGACACACAGACAGTAAGATACCCTAGCAGTAAGAAAACATTTTTTCTTACCTGCTGTGCCTCTGTATTTCCCAACGGTTAACTTATACCGCTCCTTGCTGGAGGCCACTTGGAAGAAATCATATACAGCATAGGCAGAATCATTGGCAGTCTGTAAATCCACTCTCACCTCATACCGGGAAGAAGAGTCAGTGGTGAGATTGTGCAGCTTGTCAAGTCCTAAAAACAGAGAATAAATTCCAATGGCCAATCAACCCATGTGTGTGAGCACTCACCATTTGCATCTGATACTTTCAGGACCAAAAGTCATCTTAGCCTTTGGAACTGCCTCTACCAAGGGGCCTCCCCAACACTTTCTCTTTGGGGGGCCAATTTTTCTCATCCTATTATTTCTTTGGCACAGTCATGCTAATGAGCATGCGAACCATGTCCTGTGGAAGTGAGTAGCGGAGGGTACTCATAGGATGAGCCTGCCTCCATTGACTCCATCTCTAAAGCAGAAGCAGTTCTGTGTATCATCCACTTATCTCACCAGATAAGGAGGAGAGTAGATTAACTACTCATTCTAAGATCTCTGAAGGGGATTTTATACCAAGCAAACCACAAACATCATCAACTCAGAAACCAAATATCCAGATTATGACTTTTTAATTCCTCATTTCCCAGTTGGTATTTTTGGCCATTTCATTCTCTATAAACATCTGCTCCAGAATAAGGCACAGGGAAAAGGGAAAAAACAATGCCCATAATGACTGGTAATACTAGCAGAATTTCAGAGACTACTGGAATTACCCCTTGATAACATCCCAGAATCCCAATCAATCAACTGTTCTCCTACTACTGTGGTTTGTAAATTCAGCTTCAGGAAGATCATGCAGGGCTTAGATACAGCATAAAAACCATCTGGTAACAGTCCCACCCTTTCACAGGACCAGAGCTCAGGAGAACTTTCCCAGCAATGTGGCCCTACCAACACTCTGGTTTGCAGGTTCCTCAGATGGTCCATGTCACCTGGATCTCTCCTGGAATTCTGTGAGCTTCCCCAAGCTGCCTGGCCAGCTTTTCAAGGGGGAAATCACTTTTTTAAACCCAGCCCTCCTGGATTCTCAGAGATCATACCAAGCCAGAACTCCTTCATGGGGTCCCCAAAGCCTTCCACGTAGGTCCGCCAACGCTTGAAGAAATCCAGCTGCCCACTGTTCCGCCTCTGGAAGACCTGAGAAGGGAGATGAACGACTCACTCTAACA
The DNA here is from genome assembly GCA_030035585.1 of Dugong dugon. Classification (NCBI taxonomy): domain Eukaryota; kingdom Metazoa; phylum Chordata; class Mammalia; order Sirenia; family Dugongidae; genus Dugong; species Dugong dugon. Next base: position 37,294,495 of record CM057469.1, on the reverse strand, counting down.
AACTTGCACAGACACAGCTGAGTGGGAGGGGAACAGTATTTGTATTACTCAAGGTAGTGCTAAGAGATAAGAGCGGACTCCACAGATACTGACTTCCTCTTGCTAGCATACTTTTCTTTCTTTTTTAAAAAAAAATTTTTTTATATATATTGGATTAAAAATTAAAAAAAGCTGCTGTTGAGTAGATTTGACTCATGGTGACCCCATGGGTGTCAGAGCAGAACTGTGCTTCTTAGAGTTTTGAATGCCTGTGATCTTTTGGCAGTATATTACCAGGACTTTCTTCCCAGGTGCTCTGGGTAGACTCAAACCTCCAACCTTTTGCTTAGCAGCAGAGCACTTAACCATTTGTTCCACCTCTTGGTAGAGTCACTGATTCTATTATACTAGTAAGCAGTCTCTATGTGTACAATAGTATATTGAATACTGCAATGTATATAATAAAAGCAGAAAAGGTTCTTACCCTCAAGAAATTTCCATCCTAGGGCAAGGGGAAATTCGAGGAGCTGGTTATAAGGTTGCTGGTGGTGGGTTGCATAGGGAAGGACATTCCAGACCTCTGCCTACTCTCACCTGTCACTTTTACCATCTATTCAACTCAGTTGGACACTTTATGTTTATATGCTGTCTTTTTTCCTCTTAACTAGTTTGAAAGTAAGAATTGTTTCTTAATTCATTTGATTAACATAGGCAGTCATTTAATACTTATGGAGAAGAAAGTTCATTTATCCAGCAAATGTTTATTGAGCATCTCCTTATGTACTAGGCACTGTGCAAGACGATGTGCAAAAGGAATAAAACAGAAATATTCCCTGCCCTCATGGAGCTAATAGTCCAGTAAAATCATCAAACAATGAAACAAGTAAGTTTACAATTAAAACTGTGATGAGGACTATGACGGAAAGGCATGATAGTACTGTGTAAGCACGAAATAGGAGGACCTGACCAGGGAATAGGAAAGCTCCCCTCAGGAAGTGGCTGAGAGCTGCAGGATGGGTAAGAGCAGTCAGGCAAAAGGACTGCAGCTGGGATGTCGGGCTGTGGCAACTGATGAGGAAGGGAGGGGGAAGGAGGCTGGAGAGATGGGCAGGGGTCAGAACTGGTGGGATTTTAATAGGTATTCCTGAAGACATTGGCCTATCATAAGAGTGTTGGAATTTATCGAGGGGGTTCAAAGCAGACAGTGGCGTGTTATTTATATCCCGATAAGATCCCTCTAGCTGCAAGTGTAAAGAATGGACTGGCCAGGGAAAAGAGTGGCTGCAAGAAGACCAGTTAGGAGACCACTGTACAGTACAGGTAGGAGAGGATGGTAGCTTGGACTAGGGGGCTGGAAGGTTAAATTGACCAAACTTTGATCAGTTGAATGGGGAGTTAGAAGAGAGAAAGAAGTCAAGAATGATTCCTTGTGTTTTGGCTTGTAGAACTGGTAGGCTATTTACTCAGCTATTCCCTGAGACGGGAGATTCTGATAGAGGACAGGTCTTGTGCGTGCATGTCATGAGCTCATTTTTGAGACATGTTGAGTGTGAGGTACTCTTGCTCATCCTGGTAAGGATGCCATCTAGTCAGCTGGATGTAGGAGATAGAGTTCTAAAGCAAAGTCTGGCTAGACTGATAAATGTGGGAGTGTGTCTAAGACAGTGCTAGGTATTCTCAAGTCCCACTTCATCTTCCTCTTCCCAGGAACACGGGAAAACCTCCTCTTTCAGCCTCTTTTGCAGTTAAGTTGGAGCCATGTGACTAGTTCTAAATAAGCAGGAGCACAGAAGAGTGAGTGGGATTTTCCATGCTCTCTCTTTCATTGCCATGGTGCCACTGTGCCATGGTGAAGGCCACATGTTGAAAGGGCAGAGCCCAAGATGGAAACAGCCTGACTCCCTGGGTTGCCACTTAGAAGTGGCTGCCAAACCCAAAGAGGAGTCTGCAGAAGCGAGACAAAAAGCTTTATGTGTTAAACCAAAACCAAAACCAAAGCCATTGGCACTGAGCTGATTCCAACTCACAGTAACCCTATAGGGCAGAGTAGAACTGCCTCATAGAGTTTCCAGTTGTAGCTCTTAACCACTGTGCCACCAGGGGCTCCCTTTATGTGTTAGATCACTGGAATATGGGGTTGGTTTGTTACAGCAACATATGCCTTTCTGTCCTCACTAATACAGACAGCCAGTGGGACATAGACAGTAAAATGAAGCCATGAGAAAGGATGAGACCACCTAGAGAGAAAATAGGAACTGAAAAGAGAAAATAACCTAGAATCAAGCCTTGAAGAACTCTAATATTTAATGGCCACATCAAGAAGGATGAATTCATTAAGGAGATAGAGAAGAAGCAATTAGAGATGTAGAAGAAAAACAGGAAAAATGTGGGATCACAAATGCCACAAACAGAATATATTTCAAAAAGAAAGATGTGGTCAACAGTGTCAAATGCTGATGAGAGGTCAAGGAACATGAGACCACAACTGTCCACAGAATTTAGCAACACAGAAATCACTGGTGGTTTTATCAAGCGCTGTGTTAGTGAGAGATAAAGGCAGAAGCCAGACTGGAGGGGGTTAAGGAGTAAGTGAGAAAACGGAGACAGAGTTGGATACTATTTCATGAAAAAATGGGCAGCTTTATTAGCAAAATTCCTCTATTTTGTCAGGGAAGGCAGTTCCAGTCCAAGTAAATTGGATTCCTTCATATGACGTACACTTGAAAAGTCCCTGAAAGCTAAACACACCTGTGTATATACTATTGGAATTGATAATACATATAATTCTGCAGGACCTTGAGAGCCAAGCAAAACACTATCCCAGCTAACTGGTTCTCACTCACCAAAGGCTGGGATTGCATCTTTCTCTCTGCCTATTTTCCTTTGTATTCATTCAAACGCAGAAGCCCCAGTGCAAAATCCAATCTCCCTCCTTCCATCATGCTTCACAGCCTGTGCCTTGAAGTAAAACACATTATCTTGAATTTGGGAATGTGAACCTCCAAATATGTGTGCATTCTTTACAATTTTCTCTGGAAGCAACAGGGAGGGAGGGGAAGAGTGAGCACCTGCAACAGTGCTAAAGCTTCACGTGGGAGGATCACACTGGCCAACTCTTCCTAAAGCACCATCCATGTTTGCTGGTCCGGGAGGCACTGAGCAAAGGCATCAGTGGGCAGGGGAAAGCCCTGGCCTGGAGTTAGACCATGGCCACTGGCCAGCAGGTGATGGTGACTCAGTCATTTCTCTCCCTCAGCCTCAGTCAGCTCATGGTGAAACAGGGATAGAAATGGGGAAGAGGTGCCTGCCTCACAGAGGTGCTGGGAGGACCAAATGAGAAGGTATGTGTAAAAATGTTCCATAAATGAAGAAGCTGAACAGAATTCAGGAATTACTGTGGCAAACATAACACACTGCACTAACATTGTTGTTCTCTTTTTTTCACAAGAGTTCATCTTTTAATGATGTCTCTCTCATTCCTTTCTTGGCTCCCTTCATTTTTTCTTCATTAAGTTATGGAGTCCCTGGGTGGTACAAACAGTTAAACGTGCTCGGCTGCTAAATGAAAGGTTGGAGGTTTGAGTCCACTCAGAGCTGTCTTAGAAGAAAGGCCTCATGATCTACTTCCAAAAAATCAGCCGTTGAAAACTCTACAGAGCACAGTTCTACTCTTGACACACATGAGGTCGCCATGAGTCGGAGTCGACTCAGCTTAGAGGGTAGTGGTGGTTCCATAGTCAAACTCTCGCCTTGCACATGAGAGACCCCAGTTGGATTCCAGGCCAATGCACCTGCACCTCATACACAGCCACCACCTATCTGTCAGTAGAGGTTTGCAGGTTGCTATGATGCTGAACAAGTTTCAGCAGAGTTTCCCAACTAACACAGACTACGAAGAAAGGCCTTGCAATCTACTTCTGAAAATCAGCCAATGAAAACCCTATGTTCTGTTATGCATGGGCTAGCCATGACTCAGGGGCTGACTCTACGGCAGCTAACAACAACAATCATTTATTGAGCATCTAAGTGCCGGCTCAGGGACAAGTATATATTATGCCATTTTACATATGTAAAAGTCAAGACAGTCATATAGCTAATTATTTAATAGTCCATGCAAAGATAAAACACAATCTCCTCCTCTTTCAGTCAGAAAGCTTAAAAATACCAGTTCTCTACTGAACCTATTGTCCAAAAACACTTTCCTTGTTAACTTCCTAGCACGGCACCTGTTCCAATACCTTCCCTGAGACCCTTCTCTTATCGTGGACAGTGGAATCCTAGGACAGATGTGACACAAATGTTTGATTCCACATACATCACATCAAACTGAGTTCCCAGTACAAGGCTGGGCTCAAATCCAATCCTGCCCTCCTAGGACAGATACATTACCAAAAAAAAAAAAAAAAAAGTTGCCGTTGAGTCAATTCCGACTCATAGCAACCCTATAGGACAGAGTAGAACTGTCCCATAGGGTTTCCAAGAAGTGACTGGTGGATTTGAACTGCTGACCTTTTGGTTAACAGTCGAGCTCTTAACCACTGTGCCACGAGGGATCCAGGATAGATACATTACAAAAGCATTTTGTCTCTATCTCCAACCAATGACCATAGTGCCCACAAGCTTTTAATCTAACAGAGGATGTAAGCAATTCTGACAACCAGAGGGGACACCTGACATTTCAACAAGACACTGGCCTGAAAATATTTCCTCTAAGGATAACACAGATGTAACCCTCTTAAACTGCACCTCTGCAAGGAAAGAGGGATCTGCCTTTTTTTATTAGCTCCAGAAGGAATGGCAACTGACCCCTTTGAAACTCTGGGTTGACACTGTGAGGACCGCCCTTAGGATCTGTCAGCTGGTCGCTTGAGCTTTGGTCACTGCTGTCTCTTCATATATAATCTGCTTGACCTTGAGAGCTAAGCATGGTAGGAGCAGTCATGCTGATTTTTTTTTTTCTTTTTTTTTAATAATGCTTTTCTACTTGGACATCGAAGCTTCAAACAGTGGTGCTGGTGCCCTTTGAATCAACGTTTAGACCCTCCTCTACCATTTACTAGCTGTGTCCTTGGGCAAATTAATTTTGACAAGCTTTTCCCAAGTGTTAGATCAAGATGTAAATAGTCCCTTTGCCATGGGCTTACACTGAGGCTTCTGCAAGGTCATTAATCATAATAAATCACAACATACTTAGGCCAGAGTCTGGCACATACAGATACAGTAAACACAATAAATGCTAGTTTTCATTTTATTATATCAGATTCCAAATGAGCCCACCCGCAGGGATCATTACTACATCTTGATCAGGCAGCCTTAATTGACTGACTCACAATCTAGTTGATTTCTATTCCATGAGATGAGGTGAAAACACCTTATAATGAACTATTTGAGATAACAAAAGAAGTCTCAAGGGAGAAAAAAATCTTTTTACATCTGGTTCTAGACTACAGAGTTGTCATTGTACTCTGGAACTTTCTCAATGTCCTGAATGTCTAAATCAGGGGGAAAAAATCAAAATTTCATTTAAATGTCTCTGGAAAGGGCCTCTAATACAGTCCTTAATACTTGCAAGATGGAAAACAAAAATGGAAATATTCAAGACATTTAAATGTTCCCTGATGGTCTTCATTCCAGCCTCCCACCAGCAGCCTCCATTACCACAGGGCAGGGCTCTTCTGGCCTGCAAATCAAATCAGGTTCCTGCTGCCTGGGCTGGAGAAGAATTACCTCCAACTGATGCTAAAAGCTCAATAAAAAGAAGCAATGTTCTATAGGTTATCCTTAAGTGACAAGACTCTCTTCAACCCAAAAAACATGGAAACTGTCAGTATTTTGTGAAGAAGTTTTCAGGACTTCATATGTTTTCTGGAGTGTGTCGGCTTTGAGGAGAGCCCTATAGGATCTCAGTATACGCATTACCTCCAGGAGTCTGGGTCAGAAGACAAGACTTGGGGTAGGATGGGCAGCTTGTGTTGGTTAAAATGCAGAATGATTTTATTATTCATGGAATTGACCTCTGTGTTCCAGTAAGGATCATTTGCCTGGGCAGGAGGTAGAAGACAAGTTCCTTGAGGTCAAGGATTTTGGTCTGTTTGGTTTACTGCTGGGTCGGAGTATCTAAAACAGTGCCTGACACATAATAGGCATTCAATAAATATTTGTGGACAAAATCATGGGTATTCCCAGGCAGACAGACTGTCAGATATTTTCCTAAAAGTTGCCCTATATAAATGTCTCTTTCTCTGTGCAAACTTGGCTTTCAACAAGGCCAGGCAAGACAGTACAAACTTTGGTCAACTGTCAGTTATGGGCACAGAGCAAAGGCAGAGAGTTGGGCTTCAAGCTGGAAGGGACTGAAGGCTTGGAGTTTCAATGGTGCTGATGAGAAGCAGCAGGTACAGCCCTATCGGTCTGGTCAGGTGGAAACTCCCCATGTTACAATCTGTCCCCTTATTTTTATAAATCAATCAGGAATTACCCCCATCCAATCCAATTACTGCCTTTAAGCTGTCACATGCAGCTGTGTAGATAATAAGTTTTTTCACTGCTGCTCATCAGATGGTATCATTTTATCCATGGCTGCTCAGTGTCTTTGGTTTCCCAGGCCCCTGAGCAAATGAGTAAATGAATATAGTTTGAGCACTATGAGATCATACTTTCTCCTTCCCAAATGAGTCACAGATGCACAGCAGGTAAGGCTGCGTGCTGGTCTGGGGCAGTGAGAGCCTCTATCAGTTCAGGCACAGGGATAAGGGGAGCGGGAAGGGGAGGAGAGTGGAAGAATCAGATTGCAACCCTCAAAGGCAGCTCATCTCATAATTGGATCAGGCTGATACAATCAAAGAAGGTGTCATGTGGTTTAAGTAGACAATGGTCCAAGAGAATAAAACCTCCACAAAGAAGAGGGAAGATCAGAACACTGCCCAAATTTCCCTCTTTTAGGTTTTAGTCTTTAAAATCAAAGTCCCAAAGGCCTTGTTTCTGTATTGCGGAGCCAGGACGCAGAACCTGCACAAAGTGCCCAAATTCAGAGGACTGAGCCTCTAAAGAGATCATGTGTTTCCACGGAAATCTGAGATGGCCCATTGGGAGAACCATTGAACTAGGAGGCCAACATCCTGAAATCTGGTCCCAGCTTTGTCATTAACTTGTGGTGTGACCTAGCTAAGGAACTTTTCTCTATGGACCTCACTTTCCCTATCTATGAAACAGGAATAATAAACCTCTCTCACTTACTCTAAAGCTTTGGTGTGTAGATCAAAATGCTACATAAATATAGGACATTATTAGATGATGATAGATCCAGGAGCCTTCAGAGTCATCAACCTTCATTTGACCAAGCCTATTCAATTCCAGGTGTTACGGACTAGGCTCTTTTCCTATAGTGGGTTGGGATCTCTCTAAAAACAGCACAAGCCACCAAAGTTCCTCTCTTCCTAGATAAAGAAGTGGAGCTGCCAGGGGTTCTATGGGGTGGCCATGACCTGAGAAATAAGAACCTGCATGGAGTGCCCCGGGCTCAGCTTGACTTACAATCCAGCCACCTCCATCAGTTTCCATATCACAGTACACCTGCAGAGGCCGGCTGGCATCGCCATGCAGGTAGATGGTGTACAGGCCACTGGCGACGTTGCTGTTCTGTTGAACTTGACTACAGTCCAAAGGGTGTGGAAAACGGGCACCAACTGGGAGCCAAGCAGAAAGACAGTGTCATTAGGGAAAAAGCAAGGAAGAAGGGGAGTGAGGCTTTGTCCTTTAAGACAGTGTTTAGAAATTTTGTTTACAAAATATTTCATAACCTCCTACTACTTTGCTTCTTCCAACTTGTCATGCATATCGCATTTTTGTCACTCACTCAGCTCTTGACAGTCCCTCCAAATGTACCGGAACTAAGGTCAAGTTTGCATCACTTCCTCCCTTGGCCCAACTTGTCCCCAAAATTACACTCCATTTTGCTCCCCTCTTTAGATTTCTTTTGAACCCATAACCCCATTTCCATTTCCCCATGCCTAGAGGAATCCATAACTCTATAGCCACTCTTTCCTCCTTGGACTGCTTTTCTGGCCTCTCCAATGGGCATCCATCCCCCATTGCATTCTTGTTCAGAGGACCGGATTCCACATTACCTGTGGACAGGGTGGTTGATACATTCTTGCTCCGGCAATCACCCTTAAAGGCAACCAAGGAAACAGGGTAGGTGACACCTTGCTGAAGGCCTTGTGACTCAAACCTCTGGTCCCATCGTCCAAGCTGTGCCGCCTATCAAAGGACATAGCAGACAGTCGGTCATTCACCTTATCACCCCCTTATCACCCTCAGTGTCAATAGCGTTCCCTGTGTGCTAATGACAGAGCTCTCAAGGAGGAGTGATTTGTTTCTTCGAGGGCTCAATGGCAGCTTAGAATCCCAATGGGCCCCAGCCCCTTCTGTGCAGGGCCAGCCCCAGGAGATTCAGCACTGACAGAATCATTAGCTGGGATCCAGCAGCAGGCACTGCCCCTGTGGAAGCACCTGCCAGGAGGTCTCCTGGGGACCTCCACCATCCAGGTACAATCTGGGGCACTGGCTCCAGCCACCACTGGCAGCACCAAAGAAAATGCCAGACTGAGGAGGAGTTAGCAGGGAGAGATGATACTAGCTATTGATATCTGTGAGGCAGGGCGATAGTTGATTTTTCAATAAACTTCCCTCTGAACCTCTGTTACTTCCTCTATAACAAAGGACTGAGTAATGTTCCGTGGTATGTATGTACCACATTTTGTTTATCCATTCACTTGTTGATAAGCATTTAGGTCAGTCCTAGCCAGGCTATGTGAGCATGAATTGTGATAATGAATAATGAAGTAGTCAGTAGGAGAAATGAAGTCTTGATACCTGCTATGATATGGATGGAGCTGGAAGACATTATGCTGAGTGAAATAAGTCAATTACAAAAGGACAAATATTATATGACTTCACTTATATAAAAAAACAAGAAAAGGCAAATGTATAGAGAACAAAGTTTATTAGTAGTTACCAGGGGCAGGAGGGAGTGGGAGGGGAGTTAATGGTGATGGAAGAATAGCATTGATTAAGGGTATGGTTGCACAGCTGATTATTGTAATTGCTGTCAAGAAGTTGTACACCTGTAAAAAGTTGAATTGGCAAAAGTTGTGTGATAGATATATTTACAACAATGACAAAAAAAAGAGAGAAAGTAGCTGCTGAGGCTGCTTATGTGCAAACAAATACCTCATGGGATTTAGTTCCTTGGTTTGTAGGTTTAGGGTCATGGTTTCATAGGACATACCAGCTAATTGGCCTAATAACATGTTTAGTGCTTCTGTTCTACCTCTTAGTCAAAAGCAGGATATGGAATGGGTTGCTAATTGTCTCCATGAACAACTGCCATCTTTACCATGAGACCAGAAGAACTGGATGGTGCCCAGTTATCATTACTGAAGATTTTGATCAAGGATTCTATACAGGAATCCTGATCAAAAGGGGGAAAATTCAGAACAGAATTTTAAATTCTCATGGACTCTAGACTTTCTGGAGATACGAAGGCTCAATGAACCCTTGAAACTATTGCCCTGAGATAATCTTAAAACCTTAAACCAAAAATATTCCCGGAAGTCTTCTTAAAACAGTAGTTTAGCTTATTTAGCTTAAATGTTTGCCTTGAGCATTATGCTCTTTTAAGAACTATCTATATGGGATCAAATTGACAACAGCAATTTGAAAGATTAGATAGAAACCTTAGGGGGCAGTGAGCTTATGTTAATGGGGAGAAAACTCAGGAAAGGAGGGTGAAAATGGTTGTACAACTTGAAGAATGTAATCAATGTCACTGAGTTGTACATGTAGAAACTGTTGAATTGGTGCATGTTCTGTGTATATTCTCAACAACAACAACAAAATAAATAGAATTAAAAAAAAAAAAAGGACTAATTTTCCAAGCTTGAGGTGCATTGCTTGGTTCAATTCCAGACCAATGCACCTCAAGCGCAACCACCACCTGTCTGTCAGTGGAGGCTTGCATGTTGCTATGATGCTAAACAGGTTTAAGCAGACCTTCCAGACTAAGACAGACTAGGAAGAAAATTCTAGAGATCTACTTCTGAAAAATCAGCCAATGAAAACCCTATGGATTACAACGGTTCAATCCCATTGTCATGTGGTCGCCACGAATCAGGACAACTTAAGGGCAACCAACAACTTTCCTAGCCAGGCTATGTAAACATGAATTGAAATACTAAATGAATTAAACTGCCGTTCCTCTTTTCCTTCCCCCCTTCTTTCTGTTTTGCCAAGGAGAAGGAATAATAATTTTCTATTAGAACAAGTTTAGAAAATTTGCAGACCTCCAGATTCCATGTGGGAGGTACAACCCTTGAAATAAAGGTTAATCAATTCATTCAATAAATATTTAATGAGCACCTACCATGTGCCAGGTACTTTTCTAAGCACTTTAAATACAGCAAGAAATAAAACAGACAAAAATTCTCTGCCCTCATGGAGGTTACATTGCACTGGGGAAGACCAACCATAAACAAAATAACATAGAGCAGGTGTATACCAGCAAATAAGCAATGGTCAACTAGGGGCAGGCACAATGGTTAGTCCTAGAAAATGAAACTACTATGTTCACAAAGACTGTGTTTGGCACTTTCCCTTGCACAGAACAGGTGATCAGAAAGGATCAAGTGATCAATCAGCAGGTTGCCATGAGACCAGAACTATTAGATATCATTATGACATTATTAGATGATGACTTGATTAGCCTAAGTCATTTGCTTCACACAGAAGCTGAGTATGAACACCAAGAGATAAGACAAAGAGTACCCAGTACCTTAACAGTGCCATCTGGGAAGTGGTAGGTCAGAATGTAGCCATCAATCTGAGCAGAGGGAGGTGTCCAGGTCAATATCCCACTAGACTGTGTTACGTTGGATGGATGAAAGTTTTTGGGAGGGTCGATTTCTGTATATTAAAATCCAGGTGATTAGTATTACTAACATGCAACAGAGGCAAGATCATTCCTGAGATGTTAATTTATATTTTCTCCCTACATTTTCTCTCCTTTCTCTTTCTTCCTTCAAACAGGTAGAAGGCTCTGTTCTTTCTTGCCAAAGGCCCTTCTTGACCATTTTTTCCAAAAGTGGAGATGCACTGAGGACAACAGGATTAAGGAACAGAGGACTAAGGGGTCCCAGAGGGAAGGACTCTATGCCTCCACTTGCCCAGAAGATCCCCAGAGAGGGGTGGGTATGGGCAGTTGACTCTCAGAGATGGCAGGGCTCCCCAAGCGGTGTGGAGGGATGAGAGCCGCAGATCTGAAAGGGCCCTGCACACAGATACCAGGGCATCTCAGCAAACACCTGCCTGGAAAGATGACCTTAATGCCAGATGGGGCCCCCAATGCCTGGCATTGGGAAATGTCCCAAGACTTTACACACAGTCCTCGGGAAGGAGTGCGACCCTAAATTTACAGATGTTTCTGCCCCATAAGCAGAGTTGGGGCTTATGATGAAAATTGAGCTGGTAGGCAATACAAAGTTCTATTTTTTTACATATCTAAATGTGTAGCCTTAGACATATACCTGATATATAAAGAATTTTGGGGGAGGGAAAGGGGACTTGTAAAGGAGGAGAGAAAAAGGGAAAGAGACGAAGAGATGGAGAGATACTGAAGACCTTTTCTTCTGATTCCTGTTGCACTTCCCCACCCAAACACCAGAGGGCGTGCAAGGGCATTTGTGAGTGCACTTTAGAGCAGGAAAACCAAAGCTTGGCAAAAATATTAGTCACCAAAATAGTATTTTGGTCAGTCAGCTCTTTTTTTCCTTTTAACCAAATAGATGAATGGAAATTTCCACTTTGAAAAAACATCACTATAGAAGGTGATTTTAATTTAGAAGTTTCCAAAAACGATGTCTCCAGGCTATTTTCTACCCAGTAGCATTTCAGCGGGGAACTGAATTGCAATATTTTAATAGAAATCAGGCAGCTTTTGTTCTGAATTAGGATGTTTTGACAAATTTTGAGTTGCTATAACATCAGCTTGGTTTGACTTTTTAAAGTGTAACATCTGCATTGGATTTTATTCTATCCATCACATGGAAAAACTGAATTTCTTACTTTCAAAAATCAATAAAACCATAACTATTTAACTATTTTAACCTAGTTTCTGCCACCTCTTTGCCCACCCATCCCCTGGTTATGGACTTGAGATGTCTGCCTTAGCTACTCTCATGTATCTACGAAGTAAAAAGATGATAATCTTATTATTCTTGTCTTTAAAAATGGAGAAAATGAAACAAAGAGAAGATAAGAGAGGAAGGGTGGAAGAAAAGAACAAGGGAGAGAGGAAAAGAGGGAAGAGGAAGGGAAAGGCAGGACACTGGTTACTGGTTGCCTCTGGAGAGGAGCAGTGGGGACTAGGGACTCTGGGATGGGAAAGAGTTTCTTTTCTTTTTATACCTCTTTGCTTAGTTTGAAATTTTTTACTATAAGCGCGTATTACTTTCTTAATTAAAAACTGTTGCCAATTACAACTAATAAAAATAATTTTAAAAATTCAAGGCACCTCTAACTCCAGTGGCCACATATGATATACTCAGCCACAGGAGTGGACAGACCTTGCCCAGACTGCCTGAAGAGGCCCACAGACCCCAGAGTGGGCAGATGCTCTCCTCCAGGTCCCTCTGAGGACCAAGTTCTACAATGCTTAGCCAGTACAGGAGGTCCCATCATACACACACACAATACATGCAGTCCAGGCACCTTTAATCATTAACTGGAGATGGACAGTGAGTGGAGGAAGATGTTCTACCGCCGCCCCCATTGTGGAGGATGGAAACAGAAGACACTGCTTTCCTCTCTCTCCTCTGAACTGGAGCTGAGACCAACAGGTTCCAATATCAAGGCAGAGAGCCTAAGACCTGGGTTGGGTGGAGGGGCTGCACAACTATCATGAAGAGTCTCGAAGTCTTACTTTCACACTGCTTCATCTACACTCTTTTCATCTTGGTCTAAACAATTGTTATGTCAACGTATTACTTCAAAAAGTAAAAAGGGACCGCCTTGAAGACTGATCTGAGGTGAGACAACTGCCTCCTCTTGTTCCCCTCCCACCCCTCTCTTCTGATATGTATGAAGGGTTGTGTCCTTGTCCCTCACAGTACCTGTTGAGGCCATGGTGTCAGCTTTCTTGCTCTCATGGCTCCCCTTCTGGGCCCACACATTCACCGTGTAGTCCATGCCTGGCCTCAAGCCCGTCAGCACCATGCTGCTCTGATACTTCCCCACTGGGACCTCCTTGGTCTCTCCATCAGCAGAGGTGTAGCTCACCACATATTTGTCAATGGCAGCCTGCACCGGGACCCAGGAGACGGTAGCTGTGTTCTCTGTCACCTGGTCTGTCACCAGGTTTTGGGGGCTGTCAATTTCTTTTTCAAAAGATTAAGAAAAGGCTGAACTGTAGAACGAAGGGAGAACACCCCACCACCCCATCACCAGGAGCTCTCCACTCAGGTTATCTTTAATAACTGTACAATTCCACTGAAAGAAAAGTAAAAGGTCTTTGATTTCCATTTTTTAGGGAAACAAACCACTGGATATTAAAGCTAGCAGATCTTCCCCAAGATGGAAGTTTTCTGTCCTTGTGGTTGCCCTAAGAATAACAGTAAAAATCTCCTGAGCAATAAGACAAGCCATCAAAATTTTTGCTGATACAAACTCTTCTATGGTCTCCATGGTATCTAATTATTTTATTTCACAGAATTTGAGGGCTGAGAAGTCATATCTTCTAATCTTCTTGTTTTATAAAAGGAAAGGAAAATGGAAGACCCCAGAAATGAAGACACTTATGCAAGGTCCCACTGTTTCCTTGTGTTCAAACCAAGACCAGACCCTCTGTGCTCTGAATTCTGAGTCTTCCCACCTTTTCAAGGACTTTGCTCCTTTTCGTTTACCGTCTTTCCAGCATCATCAGTCTCTCCTTCTCCATCATCCTTCCCAAGCCAACAAGCTGTAGGCTCTCCATCCCTCCCCGGATTTATTTATCTGCCCCCCTACATTACCTAACAGACTTCTTAAGGGAATTGTCTGCATACTTTATGTTCACTTCCTCACCTCTCATTCACTCCTCAAATCAACCAAGTTTTGCTTCTTTCTACACCACATGATTAAAACTGCTAGTTTAGGTCACCAACAACTTCCACATTGCCAAATCCAATAGACACTTGTCAACCTCACCTTACTCAACTTTTTAGTAGCATTTGCCAGAGTTGATCCACTCCCTACTTCTTGAACACTCTCAGCACTTGGCTTTCATGACTACGCACTCTCCTAACTCACTGGCTGCTTCTCCTCAGTCTCCTTTGTGGCAAACCTGTAAATGTTGGAATGTCCAAGACGCCCTCTTTCTCTCTCTCTCTCCCTCTACTTCTCCTTAGGTGATTTCACCCATTTCCATGACTGTTCATTCATTGCTCCCAAATTTCCATCAGTTCTGAGCCCCTGACTTGTATCTACATATCCACCACAGTGCCTGGCACATAGTACTCAATAAATATTTGTAGAATGAATAATTAAATTACTCAATTAATCAATGAATCTCACAAATACCTCGAGCTTAAGCATCTAAAAGTCTTGACCTTACTCCCCAAACCTATTTATCTCTCAGTCACCCCTCTCAGAAAATGGCGCCACCATTTCCACCATGTTGATCAAACACTGGAGTTATGTTTGATTTCTCCCTATCCCTATCTAATCCACCAACAATTACTGTCAATTTGACCTCCAAAATAGATCCCCAGACATCCCCTTTTCTCTAGCCCTGCTGCCATCAAATTTGTCCACATTATCTCTCATCCAGACTTTTACAATAGTTTCTTCACCAGTCTTTCCACTTCTACCTCTGTCATCTCTTTACTCTCCTCATTGTCATCTAAGTAATCTTTTTAAAATGAATACTGTATCATGTCACTCTTCTTCTAATAAATATAACTACCTTCATTTTTTAGACATCACATGATGCTGTAGGATCTGGCCCTACCTCCTTCCCACCTCATCTCATGCCACTTTCTCTCTCACCCTTTATGCTCCAGCTACAGATGCCTCCTTTTAGTTCTTCCACCATCTCATGTGCTATTCCAGCTTAAGGATACCACACGTAACTTTTCCTTCTGTCAGAAATGGCTAGTTTCCCCCAACAGACAGACATTCTTCCCTTCTTCTATAAACACGTTTTCCAACAGATCTTTCTGCAATGATGGAAATGTCCTGCAAGGTGCACTGTCTAATTTGACAGCTAGTGCAACTAAGGAGATAATTTTTTATTTCAATTATTTTTAATTAAAATTTAAATAGGCACATGTAACTAGTGCCTACAACATTGTACAGCACAGTGTAATAGAAATTTAAGGTGGGCACATGGCAACCTAACTACAGAACTCATTCCCCAGCCTCCCTTGTAGTCAGGTCTGGCACTGTGTCTTGGATTGGGCCAAAGGAATGTGAGAACTGACGTATGCAATGTTCCAGTCATGCCTCCCCTTTCCCATGTGCCTTTCCACTGGCTTGAACGTGGATACAGTGGTGACCATAGGGATGAGGAAAACTCCCTAGGGATGGCTGAGCAAGAATGCAGAAGGGGCCTAGGGCTCCCATACCATGGAGCTACCATATCAGCCTTGGCCTACTTATATTCTGACCACTCCACAAGAGACGAATAAGCTTCTCTCTTGTTTAAGCAACTGCTGAGTACCTTATGAATCTGTACCCTAACTGTTACTCACCACATCCCATCTAAGAAGTCCCTCAACCCCATTATTCTCTATACCTACCCCATGTTCTTCTCCCTCATGGAACATATGATAATTTATGACTATAAATTTGTTTATTTGCTTGTTATTCTCCATCTTTCCCAATTTATTCCAAGAGAATGGGAATCATATTTGTTTTGTTCATCACAGTATTCCCATGCCTTGTACTTAGAAGATACTCATTAAAAATTAGTTGCATGTTGAAAAGAACATAGGGCTGCAGCTGCTCAGGTTAAAACATATTCCTTTACACTACACAGCACTTACTGAATCAAACAGCTTACCACTACACAGTTCTTTAATCTGACATTTTTTAGGAATTCTTATATTGATTTTACCTTATTTCCTCTAATTTTCTATAACTGAGAGGCACAGTGGTTAAAAGCAAAGGCTTTGGGAAAAGATTTTTAAGATATTTATCGGACTCATGCTTTGTTCTTTCCTTATATGAATAAGGTTACTCACAATAAACTCTCCCAAAATAGACCACAGCCCCCATGTCAAAGAACCCAAAAGCAGCAATGTCATAATTCAGCAGCTATAGAGCAATCTTATTGATTACCCCAGTTTATTCTTCTCCTCCCTCCTGTTACCTGTTGGGGCCTTGGTGTTGGCTTTCTTGCTCTCCCGGCTCCCTTTCTGGGCCCACACATATACCATGTACTCCATGCCTGGCCTCAGGCCCGTCAGCTCCGTGCTGCTCTGATCCTTCCCTACCGGAACCTCCTTGGTCTCTCCATCGGCAGAGGTGTAGCGCACCATGTACCTGTCAATGACAGCCTGTACCGGGTCCCAGGAAACGGTGGCTGTGTTCTCTGTGAGTTGGTCTGTCACCAGGTTTTTGGGGCTATCAATGTCTGAAAGGAAAAGTGCTAATCAATAAACACTATTAACAGACCCTAGAGTGTGGAAACTGGTGACCATTTGCTTGTAGTGAGACCCTTTCCTGTTTTGTGGTTTTTCATCTCATATGGTCTTGTTCTGTTTTTGAACTGTCTCATGGACAGTTTCTCAGATAGAAAGTTTCCCAGATAGACATTGCCTCCTTAAGGAGATAGCAGAGTAGAACAGAATCTGAAATTCTAGGTTATTCTACTAAGAGTTTAGCAAAATAAATCTCTTTATTCATTTAGTAAGGGCTTACTGAGCCCATGCTATGTACAAGTCCGTGGGTGGTGCAAATGATTAACATGCTCGGCTGCTAATCAAAAGGTTGGAGGTTCAAATCTACCCAGAGGTACCTCAAAAGAGAGGCCTGGCAATCTAATTCCAAAAATTCAGCCATTGAAAACCCTATGGAGAATAGTTCTTCTCTAATGCACATGGGGTCACCATGAATTAGAACCAGCTCAACAGCAACTGGTATACCATGCAAAACAGGCATGGCGCTAGGTAGCGTGCAAAGTGCAGTACTGAAGAAGACAGGGTCTCTACTCACAAGGGTCTAGTAATTTTGCATCTAGCATCATGTCAATGAAGCCTACCATTTCATACAAGAAGATTCTAAAAGTCAGATCCAAATACAAGCATCTAGAGGAGCAGGGCTGCATCCTGTCCTCTTTGTGTTCCCAGTGCCCAGTAGAGTACAGGGCACTTGGAAATCATTCAATAAATATTTGCTAAATGAATCAGCAAAAAATAAAATTCAGTTTTAATATTCTTAAACCTATCACAGATTCACTTGTAATGCTGGCTAAATCAATATACAAAATATGGCCATATATTATATCTCTCACAACATTAAGAATGTAACACTGGAGTTATCTTTATCCTCAAAAGCAGAATTATAATATGACTCATTTATAATAAAACAAACCATGCACATCTACTTGGTATGGCAGATGTAAAGTCTACTTTCTTAAGGTTGAATTTTCAGTATGCTATTCTATAATATTAACAATGTTTGATTTTCATTTTCTGTTCCCATTCACAAACTCAGTGAAGGCCCTCAATACTGTCTACAGCAAAGGATTCATACGATCAGAGGAGGAGTGGATGGACATGACCACCCAATCACAGGAAAAGCACAGCTTAGAGACTGCCACATAGAACTGACTTGTAAGAAAACCAGTTGAAGGGAAGTGAGGGCTGGTGTGTGCAGTCATTTATGAAAGGTCACGATCCTGCCCGTCCATAAATCATCAATTCTGTCAATGTCAGAAAAGGAAAACCAAACTTGACATACGCTTATCATGACATCTGTTATATCACCAAAGAAAGATGCTTGCATTACCTGTTGGGGCCTTAGTGTCAGCTTTCTTGCTCTCCTGGCTCCCCTTCTGGGCCCACACGTACACACTGTACTCCACGCCTGGCCTCAGGCCTGTTAGTACCATGCTGCTCTGATCCTTCCTCACCGGGACCTCCTTGGTCTCTCCGTCTACAGAGGTGTACTGCACAATGTACCTGTCAATGACAGCCTGCACTGGATCCCAGGAGACTGTGGCCGTGTTCTCTGTCACCCGGTCCATCACCAGGTTTTTGGGGCTGTCAATGTCTGAAAGGAAAATGTTGATCAATAAACACTATCAATAGGCACCAAAGAGTCAGATCTTGTGTCCATTTCAGTGGAGTGAGACCACTTCCTATTCTTATGGTTTTTCCCATCTCATATGCTGTTTCTGGCGTTCAGTTGTTTCACAGACAGAGACTTTGTCTCCATAGCTGGACTCTTGATTCTCAAGGAGGCAGCATAGAAGAGAAGAATCAGCACTTGATTCAGAGTCAGAAGAACTGGTTCTAGTCCCAGCCCAGAGAAGCAGAGCAGAGGGGCAAGAAAAGTCCTGGGCTGGAGCTGGGGGACCAGGGATCTAGTCCCAGCTCTGCTGTCAGCAAGTTGTGGCCCAGGACAACTCAGCTGCCTCTGGGTGGGCTTCAGTTTCCTCACCTGTAAAATGCAAAGCTTAAACAGATTTTGATATCGTAATATTCCATGAATCGAATGCTATAAAATATTAGCTAACTCTGTGACCTTACAGAAATCATTCACTTCCCTGTTTTTGAGATTTCTCATCTAAAAAATGGGATATTGATTCCTGCTCTACCCATCTCAAGACAATTTCCTCTGAGGATCAAGTAAATGAGGAAAAAGCCTTCATCCCATGCTGGTGGAATATAAAGTGGTGCAACTGTTTTAGAAAACAGTTCGGCAGTTCCTCGAAACATTAAACATACAGCTACAATAAAACCCTGCAAGTCCACTTTTAGGTGGATACTCAAGAAAAATGAAAACAGATGTCCACATAAAAACTTGTACATAAATATTCATAGAAGCATTATTCATGACAGCTAAAAAACAGAAATAATCCAAATGTCCATCAACTGATGAACAGATAAATAAAATGTGGTATATTTATACAATAAAATATTATTTGGCAATAAAAAGGAATAAAGTACTGATACACACTACAATCCACAATGTGTCTGTAAATTTGTTGTACTATGGTGGCTTGCATGTTGCTTTGATGCTGGAAGCATTGCCACCAGTATTTCAAATACAGGCAGGGTCACTCTTGCTGAACAGGTTTCAGTGAAGCTTCCAGACTAAGACAGACTAGGAAGAAGGAACTGACAGTCTACGTTGAAAGAGTTAGCCAGTGAAAACCTTATGAATAGCAGTGAAACACTGTCTGATGTAGTGCCAGAAGATGAGCCCCTCAGGTTTGAAGGCACTCAAAATACGACTGGGAAGGAGCTGCCTCTTCAAAGCAGAGTTGACCTTAATGATGTGGATGAAGTCAAGCTTTCAGGACCTTCATTTGCTGATGTAGCACGACTCAAAATGAGAAGACACACCTGCAAACATCCATTAATAATCAGAATGTGGAATGTATGAAGTATGAATCTAGGAAAATTGGAAGTCATCAAAAATGAAATGGGACGCATAAAGATCAATATCTGAGGCATTAGTGTGCTAAAATGGACTGGTATTGGCCATTTTTAATCTGACAATCATATGGTCTACTATGACAGGTATGACAAATTAAAGAGGAAAGGCGCTGCACTCCTCATCAAAAAGAACATCTGATGATCCATCCTGAAGTGCAATGCTGTCAGTGATAGGATAATATCCATATTTATACAAGGAAGACCAGTTAATACAACTATTACTCAAATTTACACACCAACCACTAAGACCAAAAATGAAGAAACTGAAAATTTTTACTAACTTCTGCAGTCTGAAATTGATCCAACATGCAATCAAGACACATTGATAATTACTGGCGATTGGGATGCAAAAGTTGGAAACAAAAAAGAAGGATCGGTCGTTGGAAAATATCGCCTTGGTGATAGAAATGACACTGGAGACAGCACGATAGAATTTTGTAAGACCAAGGAATTCTTCATTGCAAATACCTTTTTTCATCAACATAAACAGCAACTATACATATGGACCTTGCCAGATAGAATACACAGGAATCAAATCGACTCCATCTATGGAAAGAGACGATGGAAAAGCTCAAAATTATCAGTCAGAACAAAGCCAGGGGCTGACTGTGGAACAAATCATCAATTGCTCGTATGCAAGTTCAAGTTGAAACTGAAGAAAATTATAACAAGTCCATGAGAACCAAACTACGACCTTGAGTATATCCCATCTGAATATAGAGAACATCTCAAGAATAGATTTGACACATCGAGCACTAAATGACCGAAGACCAGATGAGTCGTGGAATGACATCTAGGACCT
This sequence comes from Dugong dugon, assembly GCA_030035585.1. Classification (NCBI taxonomy): domain Eukaryota; kingdom Metazoa; phylum Chordata; class Mammalia; order Sirenia; family Dugongidae; genus Dugong; species Dugong dugon. Next base: position 37,274,017 of record CM057469.1, on the reverse strand, counting down.
CATACATGAAGAAAGCAAGAAATCATTAAAAAGACTGGAAAGAAAGAGAAGACTAAAATGAATGTCAGAAGAGACTCTGAAACCTGCTTTTGAATGCAGAGTAGCTAAAGCAAAAGGAAGAGATGATGAAGTAAAAGAGCTGAACAGAAGATTTCAAAGGGTGGCTCCAGACAACAAAGAAAAGTATAACGAAATGTGCAAAGACCTGGAGTTAGAAAAGCAAAAGGGAAGAACATGCTCAACATTTCTCAAGCTGAAAGAAATGAAGAAAAAATTCAAGCCTCGAGTTGCAATACTGAAGGATTCTACAGGGAAAATATTAAACGACACAGGAAGCATCAAAAGAAGATGGGAGGAATACACAGAGTCACTGTACCAAAAAGAACTGGTCGACATTCAACCATTTCAGGAGGTACCATATGATTAGGAACTGACGGTATTGAAGGAAGAGATCCAAGCTGCACTGCAGGCATTGGCAAAAAAACAGGGCTCTGGTAACTGATGGAATACCGATTAATATGTTTCAACAAACAGATGCAACGCTGGAGGTGCTCAGTCATCTATGCCAAGAAGTTTGAAAGACAGCTACCTGGCCAACCAACTCGAAGAGATCCATATTTGTACCCATTCCAAAGAAAGGTGAGCCAACAGAATATGGGAATTATTAAACAATATGATTAATATCACATGAAAGTAAAATTTTGCCGAAGATCATTCCAAAGTGCTTGCAGCAGTACATCGACAGGGAACTGCCAGAAATTCAAGTCCAATTCAGAAGAGGACGTGGAACAAGGGATATCATTGCTGACATCAGATAGATCTTGGCTGAAAGCAGAGAATACTGGAAAGCTGTTTACCTGTGTTTTATTGGCTATGCAAAAGCATATGTTTGTGTGGATCATAACAAATTATGGATAACATTGTGAAGAATGGGAATTCCAGAACACTTAATGGGCACATGAGGAAACTGTACAGAGACTCAAGGAAGAAGCAATCATTCGAACAGAACAAGGAGATACTGCATGGTTTAAAGCCAAGAAAAGTGTGTGTCACGGTTGTACCCTTTCACCATACATATTCAATCTGTATGCTAAGCAAATAATCTGAGAAACTGACTATATGAAGAAGAATGTGGTATCAGAATTGGAGAAAGACTCATTAACAACCTGCGATATACAGATGACACAACCTTGCTTGCTGAAAGTGAAGAGGACTTGAAGCACTTACTGATGAAGATCAAAGACCACAGCCATCAGTATGGATTACACCTCAACATAAAGAAAAGAAAAATCCTCACAACTGGACCAATAAGCAACATCATGATAAATGGAGAAAAGATTGAAGTCGTCAAGGATTTCATTTTACTTGGATCCACATTCAACACCCATGGATGCAGCAGTCAAGAAATCAAACAACACACTGCATTGGGCAAGTCTGCTGCAAAAGACCTCCTTAAAGTGTTAAAAAGCAAAGATATCACTTTAAGGACTAAGGTGCCCCTGACCCAAGCCATGGTGTTTTCAATCGCTTCATATGCATATGAAAGCTGGACAATGAATAAGGAAAACTGAAGAAGAACTGATGTCTTTGCATTATAGCATTGGTGAAGAATATTGAATGTACTATGGACTGCCAGTTGAACAAACAAATCTGTCTTCAAAGTACAGCCAGAATGCTCATTAGAAGCATTCATCTCACATACTTCGAACATGTTGTCAGGAGGGACCAGTCCCTGGAGAAGGACATCAGGCTTGGTAAAGTAGAGGGTCAGTGGAAAAAGAGGAAGACCCTCAATGAGATGGACTGACACAGCGGCTGCAACAATGGGCTCAAGCATAACAACGATTGTGAGGATGGTGCAGGACCGGGCTGTGTTTTGTTCTGTTGTACACTGGGTCTCTGTGAGTTGGGACCAATTTGACGGTACCTAACAACAATACAATACAACGTAGGTGAACCTTGAAAATAGTATGCAAAGTGAAAGAAACCAATCACAAAAGGCCATATGTTGTATGATTCCATTTTTATGAAATGTCCAGAACTGGCAAATCTATAAAGACAGAAAACAGTGGGTGCCCAGAGCCTGGGGGCTTGTAGAGTAATGGGAGTGACCACTAACGGGTATGAGATTTCTTTTTAGGGGGATGGTTTCTATGTATTTCTTCCCTTTAAAGAAGAACCATTTAGTGATTGATGACAAAGAAAATACACAATTGCAGCAAGAGTGCGTAGATGTGATTAATCACCATTAATCTTCGCAAGACCAAGTATGAGGTCCTTATTTTGAGAGACTGTATTGAAGGGAAGTGAGAGATGGTGTGGGCAGTACATCAGGGGTCTACCATCCTGCTCCTCCATAAATCATCAATTCTGACATTGTCAGAGAAGGAAAAACAAAAACTTGACCAACAATAGGCTTAGCATGACAGGTGTTATATCATCAATGAAAGGTCCTCCATTACCTGCTGGGGCCTTGGTGTCAGCTTTCTTGCTCTCCTGGCTCCCCTTCTGGGCCCACACCTTCACTGTGTACTCCACACCTGGCCTCAGGTCCATCAGCTCCGTGCTGTTCTGATTCTTCCCCACTGGAACCTCCTTAGTCTCTCCATCGGCAGAGGTGTAGCTCACCATGTACCTGTCAATGGCGGCCTGCACTGGGTCCCAGGAGATGGTGACTGTGTTCTCTGTCACCCTGTCTGTCACCAGGTTTTTGGGGCTGTCAATGTCTGAAAGGAAAATGTTGATCAATAAACACTATCAATAGGCACCAAGGAGTCAGATCTTGTGTCCATTTCACTGGGGGTGAGACAATTTCCTGTTCTTGTGGTTTTTCCCATCTCATATGCTGTTGTTGGTGTTCAGTGGTTTTGTGGACAGAGACCTTGTCTCCATAGCTGGACTCTTGGATTCTCAAGCAGGCAGCATAGGAGAGGAGAATGAGCACTTGATTCAGAGTCAGAAGAGCTGGTTCTAGTCCCAGCCTAAAGAGAGCAGAGGAGCAGGAGGAGCCCTGGGCTGGAGCCAGGGGACCAGGGATCTAGTCCCAGCTCTGCTGTCAGCCAGCTATGGCCCAGGACAACTCAGCTGCCTCTGGGTGGGCTTCAGTTTCCTCATCTGTAAAATGTGGAGATTACATAGATTTTGATGCCACAATATTCCATGAATATTCCATGAATCTAATGCTATAAAATATTAGCTAACTTTGTGACCTTACAGAACTCACTCACTTCTCTGTTTTTGAGATTTCTCATCTGAAAAAGGGGATATTGATTCCTGCTCCACTCATCTCAAGACAAAGTCCTCTGAAGACCAAGTAAATGCGGAAAAAGCCCTCATCCATTGCTGGTTGAATGTAAAGTGGTGCAACTGTTTTAGAAAACAGTTTGGCAGTTCCTCGAAACGTTAAACATAGAGTTACAAAAACATCCTGCAAGTGTACTCTTAAGTGGATACTCTAGAGAAATGAAAACAGATGTCCACATAAAAACTTGTACACAAACATTCACAGCAGCATTATTCATGATAACTAAAAAACAAAAACAATCCAAATGTCCATCAACTGATGAATGGATAAATAAAATGTGGTATTTCCATACAATAAAATATTATTTGGCAATAAAAAAGAATAAAGTACAGATACACACTACAACATGGGTGAACCTTGAAAATAGTATGCTAAGTGAAAGAATTCAGTACAAAAGGCCATATGTTGTATGATTCCATTTTTTTTTAATGTCCAGAATTGGCAAAGGTATAGACACAGAAAGTAATAGGTGCCCAGGAGCTAGGGGAGTGACCACTAAAGGGTATGAGATTTCTTTCTGGGGTGATGAAAATGTTCTAAAATTAGTGGCAATGGTTACATACTCTGTGAATATGCTAAAACCATGGAATTGTACATTTTTTGGTACAGCTGTTATTAAAAATGAGGAAACATATGAAAGAGCTTTAAAAATTATGAACTGTTACTATATATAAGAACAAGCTTAGAATCTTCAATACTGGGCACATAGTAGGTATTCAAGAGAGGATTTATTCACTAAGAAGACAATAAACTTTCCTTATTATAAAGAGTTCATAGCAAAAGGAATTTCTCTAAAGTGCTTAGCTCACAGATCCTAACATATAGGGTTTCTATATATTTCCTTCCTTTAAGGAAGAACATTTAGTGATTGATGACAAAGAAAATACACAATTGCAGCAAGAGTGGGTAGATGTGACCAATCACCATTAATCTTTACCAGACCAAGTATTAGGCCAAATATGAGGTCTTTATTTTGAGAGACTGTATTGAAGGGAAGTGAGAGATGGTGTGGGCAGTACATCAGAGGTCTACCATCCTGCTCTTCCATAAATCATCAATTCTGACATTGTCAGAGAAGGAAAACAAAAACTTGACCAACTATAGGCTTAGCATGACAGGTGTTACATCACCAATGAAAGGTGCTCCATTACCTGTTGGGGCCTTGGTGTCGGCTTTCTTGCTCTCCTGGCTCCCCTTCTGGGCCCACACCTTCACTGTATACTCCACACCTGGCCTCAGGTCCGTCAGCTCCGTGCTGTTCTGATCCTTCCCCACTGGAACCTCCTTAGTCTCTCCATCGGCAGAGGTGTAGCTCACCATGTACCTGTCAATGACAGCCTGCACTGGGTCCCAGGAGATGGTGGCCATGTTCTCTGTCACCCAGTCTGTCACCAGGTTTTTGGGGCTGTCAATGTCTGAAAGGAAAATGTTGATCAATAAACACTATTAACAGGCACCAAAGAGTCAGATCTTGTGTCCACTTCACTGGGGGTGAGACCATTTCCTTTCTTGTGGTTTTTCCCGTCTCATGTGCTGTTGTTGGTGTTCAGTTGTTTCACAGACAGAGACATTGTCTCCATAGCCAGATTCTTGGATCCTCAAGTGCAGTACAGGAGAGGAGAATGAGCATGAGATCCAGAGTCAGAGGAGCTGGTTCTAGTCCCAGCCGAGAGAGTCAGAACAGAGGAGCAGGAGGAGCCCTGGGCTGGAGCCAGGGGACCAGGGGTCTAGTCCTAGCTCTGCTTTCAGTCAGCTGTGGCCCTGGATAACTTAGCTGCCTCTAGACATGCCTCAGTTTCCTCATCTGTAAAATGTGGAGCTCTGGCTGGTGGGAATTCAAGTTTCCTTTAAGCATTAATATTCCATGCATCTAATTTCATAAATTAAACTTGTTTCGTGACTTTGAATAAGTCACTTCCCTTCTCTGTGTCTGAGTTTCTTACTTGTAAAATGGATTTGTTAATAGTTATTGTATATATCTCTCTGGGTTGCACTGAAAACCAATACAAACTGTCACATAAAAGGGGGCTTTGATAATGTTAAAGCATTATAGTGTTTACAGAGCTGAATCCACATGTGTGTTTGAATATTCAATCCACACTTCAAAGTATAATCAAGGGAAAATTAGCCTTTCTGCCTCAATTTCCTCCACAGCCAAAAAAAAGAGAGGGAGTGAGATAATAACAGTACATACCAGAAGCCTAGGGAACAGTGAGTTGAAGATAATGGTGATGGAATAATTTGGAAAAGGATAGTGAGAACAGCAGCACAACTGGAAGAATGTAATCAATGTCACTGAATTGTACATGTAGGAATTTTTGAAATGATGTATCTTTGGCTATGTATATTTTCACCAAAAAAAAAAAGGTCCTCCAAGGTCAAGAAGAAAGAGTATTGACATGTCATGGGGTTATTAACCAATGTCATAAAACAATATGTGTACTGACTGTTTAATGAGAAACTATTTGTTCTGTAAACCTTCATCTAAAGCACAATTTAAAAAATTTTTTTAAATAATAGTACATATAGTATCCTGTAGAGTTGTATTATATGAGTTAATAACATGTAAAGCCCTTAGAACACTTCCTGGCACAGAATAGATGCTCAGTGACCATAGGCCATATTATTAATGATATCATTTTTGTTGTTTTTACATAAATGGAAGAGATTATGCTCCTCCATACCACGCACATAGAAGGTGCTCAAAAGTGTATTACCAAGAAAATAACACTTCTTTGTTCCAAATAGTTCACTGCAAAAGCCATTTCCCTAAAATAATTTGTTCACAGATGCTAAAGTGGGACCATTCTTGTCTTGGTTTAGGCTGTGACCCCCCAAAAATTGATGACTACGTTCCAACATGAGGGCCGACAACCAAGGCAGGACCAGTAGTTCTGTGACCAGTAGTTCTGTGACCCCTGACTGATCAATGACCTCCAGCTTATAAAAGAGGTTGGAGATGCCAAAAAGGTGGGACTTAAACAGTTAATTTCTTTGGAGAGAGTTATGCATGGGTGGAAACCAAGCCTCAAATAAGTAATTTCAATGGGATCACTTACAGAGCTTTTTATATATACCCTAGAGCAGTGAGTTTCAACTGGGGTGACTGACAATGTTTGCAGACTTTTGGTTTTCACAACTGGGGGGATGCTACTGGCATCTAGTAGGTAAAAGCTCAAGATGCTGCTAAACATCCTGTAATGCTCAGGATATCCCCCACTACAAAGAATTATCTGACCTAAAATGTCAGTAGTACTGAGGTTGAGAAACCCTGACCTAGAGCTTGAGGAACATAGTGGGGCTGGTGCCTAATACATGCCCGAACATACTAAGAGGTGAGAATACAGCTGGTTGTTCAGATACAAAGCAAGAGAGACTACAGCATTGCAAAAGACCTGTAAATCTAGTTGAGTGGGCAAAGAATGCATGAGTTTTCCCAGGGACCATATGTGGGTCAAGCAAAGAAGAGTGACCTGGGGTTGTTTTAGAAGCTATCCAAGAGGATCACCTGCAGGGGTGAGGTGAAGCCACCATAAAAAAAGCTGAGAGGAAAGGGACTAGGAGGAAAGATGCATTTGTCCACAGAATCACTACAGTGAGATCCTCAAGAGAGGTGTTTCAGAAGAACCCACAGAAGTGCTCTATTACCAGGTCCCGTGAGAGGCCCAAGCCAGCTGTGACTATCAGTCAAGTAAGACCTTCCATGACCCCTTACCTCTCCTTTCTCCTGATTTCTTCCTCTCCTCCCTCCTGACCACTACCTCTCCTCCCTCCTGACCCCTACCTCTCCTCCCCCCGACCCCTACCACTCCTCCTTCCTGACCCCTCCTTCTTCTCCCTCCTGACCCCTACCTCTCCTCCTCCTGACCCCTACCTCTCCTCCCTCCTGACCCCTACCTCTCCTCCCTCGTGACCCCTACCACTCCTCCCTCCTGACCCCTACCTCTCCTCCTCCTGACCCCTACCTCTCCTCCCTCCTGACCCCTACCTCTCCTCCCTCGTGACCCCTACCACTCCTCCCTCCTGACCCCTACCTCTCCTCCTCCTGACCCCTACCTCTCCTCCCTCCTGACCCCTACCTCTCCTCCCTCCTGACCCCTACCTCTCCTCCCTCGTGACCCCTACCACTCCTCCCTCCTGACCCCTACCTCTCCTCCCTCCTGACCCCTACCTCTCCTCCCTCCTGACCCCTACCTCTCCTCCCTCCTGACCCCTATCACTCCTCCATCCTGACCCCTACCTCTCCTCCCTCCTGACCCTTACCTCTCCTCCCTCCTGGCTTCACCAAACATAAATGGGTCAGAAACTGCTGTTAGCAAGTGGAGAGAACAGGGTTTGAAATACAAGGATGGAAATACAAGAGAAACCAACCATATCCCCCTTCCCAAAGCAGGCAGTTCACCCTTAAGTGACCCAAGCTGATGAAGAGGAAAAGTTTTCACTTTAAATGAAATATGTACTATTACATGGAAATGGACATTTTAATTGCTAAAATGACATATTTTTGTGAATGAAAGTGACTAGATATTTATTTTTAATTATTGAAATGTTATGATTTCTGCCTAAAATGTTCATCCAAAGAGCAGAAATCAAAACTAGCTCCATAGAAAGGGTTTAAATTTCCATAGACACATCCAAACTTCCTGAGGGACCAAATGACTGGGCTGAGAGCTATGGGGACCATGGTCTCAAGGGAACATCTAGCTCAATTGGCCTAATAGTTTATAAATAACATATTCTACATCCTACTTCGGTGCGTAGCATCTGAGGTCTTAAAAGCTTGCGAGCAGCCATCTAAGATACTCTGCTGGTCTCACCCCGTCCAGAGCAAGAGAGAATGAAGAAACCCAAAGACACAAGGGATATATTAGTCCAAAGGACTAATGGGACCACAACTACCACAGCCTCCACCAGACTGAGTCTAGCACAACTAGATGGTGCCTGGCTACCACCACAGACTGCTCTGACAGGGATCACAACAGAGGGTCCTGAACAGAGCTGGAGAAAATTGTAGAACAAAACTCTAACTTATTAAAAACACACACACACACACACACACACACCAGACTTACTGGTCTGACAGAGACTGGAGAAATCCCGGGAGCATGGTCCCCTGAATTCCTTTTAACTCAGTACTGAGGTCACTCCTGAGGTTCTCCCTTCAGCCAAAATTTAGACAGGCCCATAAAACAAAATGAAACTAAATGGGCACACCAACCCGGGGACAAGAAAGCAGGAGGGGATAGGAAAGCTGGTAATGGGGAACCCAAGGTGGAGAAGGGGAGAGTGCTGACATGTCATGGGGGTGGCAACCAATGTCACAAAACAATACGGGTATTAATTATTTAATGAGAAACTAATATGCTCTGTAAACCCTCATCTAAAATACAATAATAATTTAAAAAATACACACAGAGAGATGAATGCAAAGCAACATAAAGAAAAAGAAGAAAAAGTTTAAATAGACAAGAAGAAAAAACATTAAGTTTTGGAATCACAACTCACCAGCCTGCCTCCTTCAGCATGTGGTTACTTGTGCTCTATTCACATGTATCCCTTATCAAGGTGAAGTATTTCGTGTGTTAATAACAAAGAAGATGCAGGCAGAGGAAGAGCAGGGGACTATGGGCAATAATCATCAATCTTTAAAGATCAAAGCTTGGAGATGACCATATGAGATACTCATTTTAAGAGGAACCATTAAAAGGAAGTAAGGGGTGTACAATTTATTATGGAGGGACACCAACCTGCTCTTCCATAAAATCTCCCTTTCTGCCAAGGTCAGAGAAGAAAACCATCCTAGGCAAACCATAGGCCTAGCAATGACACATGATAGATAATGTGAGCTCCAGTACCTGTTGGGGCCTTGGTGTCAGCCTTCTTGCTCTCACGGCTCCCCTTCTGGGCCCAAACGTACACCTTGTATTCCATGCCTGGCCTCAGGCCCGTCAGCTCCGTGCTGCTCTGATCCTTCCCCACCGGAACCTCCTTGGTCTCTCCGTCCGCAGAGATGTAGCGTACCATGTACTGGTCAATGGCAGCCTGCACTGGGTCCCAGGAGACGGTAGCCGTGTTCTCTGTCACCCGGTCCATCACCAGATTTTTGGGGCTGTCAATTTCTTTAAGAAAATGTTTGGAAATGCCTAAGTTTTGAAGATATGGAAGACATACCCACACCCCATAATGATGATCTTCACGTTCCAGAGCTTTCTTAGCACAAGGCAATGGTGTTCCCTGCCTGGGTCTCAGACAGGAGTTGAGGGAACAAGTAACTCCTGGTTCTGAGTTTCAAAGGACTAATCATTATAAACTTGAGACAACTTCTTGGCTTACAGCTCCCTAAAGTATGGGAGGAATAATTTCTACTGAGCTGCATTATGCACATCAAAACCACCACTTAAACAACATCTGCCCTGATGTTCAGTATCTAATTTACTTATCATTTTATCAAGGGCCACTTCACTGATGAGCATTTTAAAAATATTATCAAACCTGCACACAGATGTTTATAGCAGCTTTATTCATAACTGGCAAATGTTGGAAGCTACCAACATGTTCTTCAATAGGTGAATGAATTAACAAACTGTGGTACATCCATATGATGGAGTGTTATCCAGCAATAAAACGAAATGAGCTATCAAGCCACAAAAAGACATGGAGAAGCCTTAAAGCACACACACACAGTGGCTAAGCGTTTGGCTGCTAACCAAAAGGCTGGCAGTTCAAATCCACCAGCCGCTCCTTGGAAACCCTATGGGGCAGTTCTACTCTGTCCTGTAGGGTCACTATGAGTCAGAATCAACTCAAGGGCAACAGGTTTACGGAAGCGAAAGAAATCACTCTGAAAGAGTTACATACTGTACGATTCCAACTATATGACATTCTGGAAAAGGTAAAACTATAGAGACAGTAAAAGATCAGTGGTTGCCAGGGGCTCAGGGGGAGTGGAAGGGGGGTGAGAAGGTGAAACACAGGACATTATAAGGGCAGTGAAACTATTCTGCGTCATACTGTAATGGTGGGCACATGACCTTAAGCATTTGTCAAACCCCAAACTGTACAACACAAAGAGTGAGTCCTCATGTAAACTGTGGACTTTGGTTAAAAACAATGTATCAGTATTGGCTCATCAACTGTAACAAATGTACCACACCAATGCACGATCTTAATAACAGGAGAAACTGCAGAGGGAGTAGGGTGGGTTATGGGTACTCTCTGTGCTTTCTGCACAAATTTTCTGGAAACCTAAAACTCCTTTAAAAATAAAGTCTATTTTTAAAAAAATTATCAGAAGCAATGGAATAATCAGATCCTTTAAACATCTTCGCTGAGTCTGATAAGAACACGGCTACCACACACTTACTTCTCCCTTCTTGTGGGCTGAGCTGCTTCAGGAACAGCTCCTCGCTGTCAGGGAGGAGCAGTCCCCATGATCCCCACTATAGCTCACTGTCTTTCTTTGATCTTTATAAGACTTCTAACTACAAAGTTCCTCAGTTCAGGCCACATCCTGTGGTACCATGCACACGCAAACCCACAGGCTCAGAATTCAATTTCAATTTATACCCCCTCAGTGACTAAGACAGTTACCCGTTCTCTTCTCTTGTTACCTGTTGGGGCCTTGGTGTCAGCCTTCTTGCTCTCACGGTTCCCCTTCTGGGCCCACACGTACACCTTGTATTCTACACCTGGCCTCAGGCCCGTCAGCTCCGTGCTGCTCTGATCCTTCCCCACCAGAACCTCTTTGGTCTCTCCGTCCGCAGCGGTGTAGCGTACCACATACTTGTCGATGGCAGCCTGCACTGGGTCCCAGGAGACGGAAGCTGTGTTCTCCGTTACCCGGTCTATCACTAGATTTTTGGGGCTGTCAATTTCTTTAAGAGAGATAAAAGAAGAATGTAGCATTAACCAATGTCTAGTTCCTGAAAGGAGTCCCTGGGTGGTATAAAGGGTTTATAAACTCAACTGCTAACCAAAAGGTTGGAGATTTGAGTCCACTCAGAGGCACCTTGAAAGAAAGGTCTGGCAATCTACTTCCAAAAAATCAGCTATTGAAAAGCCCTATGGAACACAGTTCTAATCAGACACACGTGCAGTTGCTGTGAGTCTGAATCAACTCACGGCAGCTTGTATGGTGTAATCCCTAAAAGGACAACATATACACAGCCCAAGTGATAACCTCAACAAATTTCAGAGTTTGCTAGATGCCAATGACTGGAGTAACTTAGGAATTTAATTAAGCAAGTGGTCTAAAATTCTATAAATGAGCTAATAGCATTTAATGAGAAGTAGGGTTTTCAGACAAAGTCAACGTTTAGTCTCATCTCTGTAAACTTTTCCCACCAGTTGCCTTTGGACAAAAGGATTTGGTCTTCATATACAAATTTCTCCTTTTTCCTGGATTTATATAATACACTCTTTCAGTTCCTGATTCCTTGCACCTCAAAGCAATTATATTTTAATAAATTTCTGTGTCTGCTCTAATGTGCTCTTTGGGAAGAAAACTATCCTGGGAGTAGAAGCTGTCAGTTCTCTGCACATAAAACATTATGTCTGTGGCCAGGGAACCACGAAGCTTTTAAATTGATGGTATTTGAGGTCTGGGCTGATCAAAATAATCGTACTAATAAAAGCTGTCTGGCTTTCTATGTGATTATGCTGGGTTAGACCTGGGCTTCACCATTTCCTCGTTGGTGACTTTAGTTAGACAAGCAATATAATTTAAGTCTTGGCTTCCTCAATACAAAAACAAAAATATCAGTATCTATTTCCTAGGTTATGGTGAATAGTAAATGAGAAATTGCATAGTAGATGCTTAAATATAAGCTATTTGTAATGATTACTTTCATTTTAGGTATGAAATACCATTTTCTCCATAGAGTCAGAAACCCAAGTATTTGGGTGCATGACTGTTGTTATTGTGATTAGTATGTCTTATTATCCTGTTTCAAAAACCTCCTCCACAAAAGGCTGAGTTTTCTGTTATAGCAACTGCATTTCCAACCTACCCACCATCACTTGCCAAGCATGGCTGCATGGCTGTCCCAGCTCAGTGGAATGTACTGCATAGCCAGGTTTGGTAAGTTGCCTTAAGGGGCACAGCTATTCTGAAAGCACCAGAGACATCTGACATACAAGAACAAAACAATTTAGCTCCTGGAAGTCTGTTGGTGTTATGGATTAGATTGTGTCCCCTAAAATATGTATTAAAGTCTTGGTCCCTGGGCCTGGGGATGTGATCCTGTTTGGGTTTTTCTTTAGTTACCATATTTTTACTCAAATAACACGTGCCTTCTGCATTTGTCTGCTCGCCGCACCCTCACCCCACCCCCCACCCCCGCGAGGCACCCTCACAAGTGCCACCATGCCAATCCTCTTCACATGTTGCTGTAAAAAAATTAGCATAGGGCGCTTACAAAAATATCTCACGGGGGAAGGCACAGCTAGCAAACAAACGCAGAAGACGTGTTATTTGCATAAAAATACAGTATTTCCTGAGGTCATACCAGAGTAGGGTGGGCCCTAAACCTAATGACTTCTGAGTTATAAAAGAGCAGAACAGACACAAAAACACACAGGGGGAAGACAAAAGTCACATGAGGACACATCTACAAGAAAAGGAACACCAAGGATGGCTGGCAGACACAAGAAACTAGGAGAGAGACCCACCGAAGGAATTGACAAGGCCGAGACCCTGATTTGGACTTTTAGCCTCCAGAACTGTGAGAAAATACATTTCTGTTCTTTGAAGGCACTCATTTGTAGTGTTTCTGTTACAGCAGCACTAGGTAACTAAGACAGCCGCCTTTAATGCTCCAGCCCCATCTTTCACTGCTGCATCACTTCACCACTCATCCACCATAAAAAACACTGAACATTCCTCGACCTGTCATATTCTCACACTGATGCTGACTCCCACCCACCCTCCAAGGCTCTGTTCAGGTGTCACCTCCTCTGGATGTCATGCAGCAACCCCTCTCCCATCCCAGTCTGAGGTAGGTACCCTTTTTCAGGTTCCTGTAGCACCAGGGACATTTTCCACCTTAGACCATAGCTCACTGTACTTTCTCCTTTTACGTATCATCTCTACCTAGACGGTTGTGAACTTTACATGGGCAAGTACTGCGTCCTTCATTTTTATCCCCTAGAGCTCAGCTCAGTGCCTGACACCCCCAGCAATACTACCACCCAGTAGCTCCCCATACGCTGGGGGGCTTATACCACCCCCACCTGAGAGAATACAATGTTCCTCTCCATTCCAACTTCCTCTGTCTTAAAGAGATGGACCCATATGCTCTTTCTCTTTGCAACACTTACTATCATATTAAACAGCAAGCCATGCATAATTTAAACTAGGAGACAGCAATCTATGGTCAATGGGCCAAATCTCACCACTGCCTGCTTTCTTTAAAAAAAAGAAAAAATAGCATGTATTTGCAACATAAACAAAGTCCCATTGCTAATTCGGGATGTGTGTGTGTGTGTGTGTGTGTGTGTGTGTGTGTGTGTGTGGAGTGACAAATTTTCCTTCCTAAGATCATAAAGCAAAACTGGCCACCCTCTCAGCATAGCCTTATTTACACAAGTCTGTTGTGTCTTTCTGAGCTTTTCTTTTAAAAATAAAAAAGAGCGAGAGAAAGAGAACCATGTACGGCATGGGAGCTTGTTGTCTACGTTCTCAGCTGTGGCAAGAATTTACTCCAATGCCCTAGAGAATCCCTGAAAACAGCCTCTGTGAGGTAAGATGCAGTGGGGGCAGAGTTTCTGTGGCTTCTCTCACATGCTGAGTGCTGGCTGCCTCAGGAACACCCACCTGGGCCCCCAGACAGTCCTAACACCTGCCAGAACCAAGGCTGGAGAAGGAACAAAAGTGGAGTAGGATAAGGGAATCTGTGGCTTTGTTCTGTGGATATTCAGGGTGGGATTGGGTGGACAAGAGCCTCATAGCCCTTCCACTTGTCCAAGGTGCCTACTTGCATCCCTGCTCCATCTGCCCCTGCTCAGGGGTGGAAATGGGTGCCAGTTTCCTGGTAGTAGAAGGCATGAGCAAGATGAGAGCAGTACAGGTGTCCATGGGGACAAGGGGCTGAGAGTGGTAGCGGGATCAAAGCAATGGCCAGGGGAAGGGGAAGGAACTTCGGAGGCAGAGCTGGGCCACCACCTACCTAAGCTTTCCCTGGCCACTGGGCCTCCGCTCCCAGTTGCAAACAGACAGAAAGAAAGAGAGAAAGAGACACAAGTAGTGGGTAGAGTGTATAAAAGGGCCTGGGGTCCAGGCCCTCCTAGGTGCTGACCCCCGGGGCTAATGCTACTGCTTGGCAGTCTCCCACGGCCCTACCTCCAGCAGGGCAGGGCCCCCACCTCCTGCCTGGGGAGTGGAAGGGCAGTAGCGGGGAAGACACAGAATACAAAACCTCCCCATCAGCACAGCCCACCAATCACAACTGCAGCCCTCATTGCAGGCAAATGCAGTGCCAAGTGGGCTGGGCTGAGGGCCAGAGATGTGGGCACAACTGGCGTCTGACGCCTGGACAGCAGTGAGCCACCCCTTCCAGAAGGGCCTGCCGTGGAAACGGAGACTTCACACATGTACCAAACACATGTGGTCAAGATCAACACAGGTTTTGTCTTTCCCATTACAAAAAAACAAAAATATCCATCATTACTTTTTGAAATAGAAAAACAAAACTGAGAACGTTTCTCTCTCTTGCAGGATCAAGGGATGAAATACTGGTTTATACAATCTTCTGTTGCATGTCGCTAGAAATAACACTTTTTGTTAAAAACAGAAAAATTAGAAGAGCTTGAACTTTCCCTGTGCTCCAGGGAGGTTGGGTTTACCTGCCGAAAGTAAAAAGGAAACTCAGGTCCATGGATGTGTCTTTCAAAAATAGCCAAGTTGCAAATCTGATGAGAAAGACCTCTTTCAAGTGTTAAAAAGCAAAGATATCACTTTGAGGACTAAAGTGAGTCTGACCCAAGTCATGGTATTTTCAATCACCTCATATGCATGCTAAAGGTGGACAATAAATAAGGAAGACTGAAGAAGAATTTATACCTTTGAATGATGGTGTTGGTGAAGAATATTTAATACACCATGATTTCCAGAAGAACAAACAAATCTGTCTTGGAAGAAGTACAGCCAGAATGTTCCATAGAAGCAAGGATGATGAGATTTCATCTAGCTTACTCTGGACATGTAATCAGGAGGGACCAGTCCCTGAGAAGGACTTCATACTTGATAACGTAGAGGGTCAGTGAAAAAGAGGAAGACCTTCAACAAGATGGATTGACACAGTGGCTGCAACAATGGGTTCAAGCATAGCAAGGATTGTGAGGATGACGCAAACTGGGCACTGTTTCATTCTATAGTACCTAGGGTTGCTATGACTTGGAACCGACTTGACGGCACCTAATAGCAACAACAATGATCTCCTGAGGCACCTTGAGAAATAACAGCTTCATAGCAACAACAATGATCTCCTGAGTCACCTTGAGAAATAACAGAGCTTCAAGTACCATTGTTTAAAAATAAAGCCCTGGAAACTAAAGACACAAGGGAAAGATTAGTCTAAAGGACTAATAGACCACAACTACAATGGCTTCCACCAGACTGAGTATAGTATAACTAGATGGTGCCCAGCTACCATCACTGGCTGCTCCAACAGGGATCACAATAGAGGGTCCCAGACAAAGCTGGAGAAAAATGTAGAGCAAAATTCTAACTCAAAAAAGACCAGACTTACTGGCCTGGCTGAGACTGGAGAAACCCCAAGAGTATGGCCCCCGGACACCCTTTTAGCTCAGTAATGAAGTCACTCCCAAGGTTCACCCTTCAGCCAAAGTTTAGACAGATCCATAGGACAAAATGAGACTAAATGGGCACACCAGCCCAGGGGCAAGAACTAGAAGGCAGGAGGGAACAGGAAAGCTGGTAACAGGGAACCCAAGGTCGAGAAGGAAGAGTACTGACATGTCATGGGGTTGTTAACCAATGTCATAAAACAATATATGTACTAACTGCTTAATGAGAAGCTTGTTTGTTCTGTAAACTTTCATCTAAAGTACAGTAAAAAAATAAATACATAAATAAAGCCCTGGAATTTGAGATAGACTATAATGGGATTACCATGAGCTGGAATCAACTCAAAGACAACTGGCTTGGCTTTTTATAATATTCTATTAGCCATGTTGGAAGAGGCTGCATAGGTCCAGCTCACTATTATTACTCCCCATTGCTAACCTCTGCATTGTCTCATGATCTTGTTTTTCCCTCCTGTTCCAGTCTCTATAAAAAGTTTAAGATTAACTGATGTTCCTCCTTGGAGGGTGGAAAACAAGTGATGATGATCTAGGAATGAAAACTGAACAAAGTACCCATCTTGGGACAAGAAAACCAGGATGTCAGCAGATAACCCCCAAGAAAAGATTAACTTATCTGAGACGTGACCATCTCAAGGAGGAACTAACACAAACTTCTAAGACCCATAATCCTGTCCCTATAAAGCCTTCGGCCAATCTCCAGTGGGCGAGACGGGTTTTTGGAGGAATCTATTCCCCTCTGTCGCTGACATATCCATGTATAATAAAACTCTTACTGCTCACCTCAAAAAAAAAAAAAAAAAAAAAATAGCCAAGTTGGCTGGGCCATCAGCAGAAAGGAGTATCCTAGGGAAGGGTGAGGCCTTGCTGGGCCCCCAAAGCCACGTGTCTGAGAGTTGAGGGCTTGTCCAGAAAGTCCTGTGGAGGGAAGCCTTGCCTGTGCACTCTGCCCCCCACAGGATGGTGACTGAAGCTCGGCCACCTATCAGCCTGGGTTTCTGGGCACAGGGGACATCAGGCCAGAGGGGTTCCTCAGGCCAGAGGCAGCAGGCTTGGGCCCTCCCAGACGGCCCTGTGGAGGGCTCAGGAGGTGCCCTGTGGCCCAGCCACCTGCACACCTGGCCTCACATGGAGCATGTTGAGTGGGAACAGTTGTGGCTGGGGGGCATGGAGAAGTGGAGCTTCTTACTGGGTGTGTGGTTGTCACACAAGCTGCTTAGCCCCAGGGACTGCTCAAAGTCCTGCAGCTGCCCCATGAAGTCGAAGTTGGGCAAAATGGAGGACTTTTCCCTCACGATGAAGTCACAGGCATTGTTGAGTGACAGGATCATCTTCTGCATCAGGTAGGCCACATCACACAGCGGCTGATGCCTGCCAGGTGGTGCACCAGGACACCACACTTCTTGCAGGGCCGTCATCAATGAAGCTGATGGCCTTGGGGAAAAACTGGGAGAGGTTCCGGCACCAGTGTCAGAAATGGGGATCTGCTTGTAGGTGAAGTCACCACCATGCTTAAAGGCATTGGGCAGGTTAGGCCTGACGTTGAGAATGTACTTGGTGCTGTACTTGCCAAGCATGTCCTGTTTGGTGGAGTCCTTGGCTGACTCAAGGTAGAGGTAGGGCAGGATCTGGATGGGCAAGGCCAGCCAGCTGGATGGCACAGGGCTGCCGTCGGACTTGGCGGCCCTGCTGAGCAGCTCTCAGTCTCACTTGTCATCTGAGCTGTCAGAGCTGATGCATAGGCTCCACAGGTCCAGCACTGAGGTGGGTGGCGAGCCGCTGGGTGCGGATGAGCGGTCCACGTTGGTCCTGAAGTGACTGGAGCACTCTCTCTGGAACTCGCTGAACCACCTTGGAGGTAGCACTCTTGGCAGTCTGGTCGCACAGCTTTTGCGGGAGTCAGGCACAGAGGCAGGAGTGCTGGACTTGGGCTGCCACTTGGCAATGGCCTCGTCGTACAGCAGCACGGTGGCCGCCTTGCAGCGTGTAGCAAACCGCTCCTTGTCCACGTGGTTCTCTGCATGTTGGAAAGGATGCACAGGTTGCCCTTGTACAAGTGGTGCAGCATAAGGCCTGGGATGGCCAGGGTGATGGCCCTCTGGACGTGCAAGTACATCAGCAGTCAAGCAACAACAGCAGCAACGACGCACCGCCACACGCCACCAGCTCCTCCTGCTGCCACTCCACACTCTTGCAAGGCATGGCCCTGCTCCCGTCACCACACCTGCCCGGGTGCCCTGCCTGACCCAGACCCTGCACCAGGCTCAGACGCCACACTGGCACCCCCCACCCAACTGCCGCCCCTCCGCTAGGCCGACATGGGGGCCCGCCCTGCGGCAGGGGACGTGGAGCTGCTTTTCCATGGGGAGCATGGGTGGCTGGGGGCCAGGGCCCAGCAGCCCTGCTCTGGGAGAGCACCCTGGCCACCTAGGCTCCAGCCAAGTCTTCCAGCACTCGCCTCCCACGGAGCTGCGAGCCCACAGCCCTGGCCTCCCGGCCCGTCACTGCCTCCTTTTGTAAATATAGTTTTATTGGAACACAGTCACAGCCTGTGAATTTACATAGTGCTATGAGTCAGAGTTGACTCGATGGCAGTGAGTTTGGTTTTTGGTTTTGAATCACTGCTTTACACTTCAATGGCAGAGTTGAGTAGTTGCAAGAGAACTAACAGCCCACAAAGACAAAAATATTTGCTATCTGGCCCTTTACAGAAAATTTATTGACCCTAATTTTGAACATACCTAGGCCTCACCATCCTTACTGTCTCCTTCTCCCCTCAGCTCTAAGGCCCATCTACATCTAGGAGACTGTGTACCACAAAATATTTCAAGAGCCAAGTGTTGATTAATATTCTCATAAACAATTATTGCTATTGGTGCAGTGGTTAAGTGCTCAGCTGCTAACTGATAAGTTGTCTGTTCGAACCCATCAGCTGCTCCACAGGAAAAAGATGTGGCAGTCGGCTTCTGTAAAAATTACGGCCTTGGAAACCCTATGGGGTAGTTCTACTCCATCCTATAGGGTTACTATGAGTCTGAATTGACTAGACAGCAGTTTGTTTGTTTTTTGTTTTTTTAAATCACTTATGTACCACTCACTGTTTATCAGGCACTTTACATGAATTAACTCATGTAATCTTCACAATAACCCCATGAATAGATACTCTTAGATGTCCCATTTTACAGAGAAGAAATTGACAAACAGAGGTGAAATGACTTGCCCAAAGCCAGTCAGCTAGTAAATGCTAGATGTGGAATTAAACCATACTCCTAACAATCTATCTAACTGCTTCTCTAAGAATATCTATTCTCCATAACTGGGAATTCTTTTCCTATGATTTCCTGTCAAGTGTCTGAAACCTCAAGAGGGCTCCAGGATGAGGCTGCTCTGAATTATGGGACAGTGCCAAAGGCAGAGGAGGGTTTAAGCAGAAAGAATGACCAAACTATTCCTCAGGCAGCCTCAAGACACCTGCAGGCCCAAGCTGAGTGGAGCAATGGGGTGAAGAATGGGGACCCTTACAGTTTCTGAAAGCTTAAAGGCAGACTCAGTACATTTGGTTAATGTTGACTCAGTATGCAGACCATTTCCACGGTCTGAAAGAGCTCCAGATAATATGTGAAGTGTAGGTACAGCCACTGCAAACTGAGATAAGCATTCAAATTCACTGTCAGCCAAATGTTTTGAGTTTTCACATCCAAAAATGAAAATTAGAAAGTATTACTCTACTCTGAGTGAGTTGCATATGGAATTCCAACACAAATAAGTATGACCATCAGTAATGAATAAAAAGGCTGGTCTCTTTGGTTTGAGGTCAAAAAAGAAAATTCATAATTATGAAATCAGAAATTGCTTTTGCAACCCTCTCTCCCACCCCCTACAAAGAAACAAAGAGCTGATACCTCCTGATTCAAAATCAACCTTACCCCAGCCATGAGGAAACCTCATTTTGCTCTGGTTCTTCCATTACCTGTGAGGGCCTTGGTGTTGCCTTTCTTGCTCTCCTGGTTGCCCCTCTCAGCCCAAACGTGAACTTCGTACTTCTCTCCTGGCTTCAGGCCTGTCAGCATGGTGCTGCTGTGGTCCTTGTGCACTGCTGTCTCCCTGGCATCCCCGTCGGGGGAAGTGTAACGCACTACGTACTTGTCTATGACGGCCTGCACAGGGTCCCAGGAGACTGCCACTGTGCCTTCTGTCACTCGATCTGTGACCACATTGGTTGGGCCATCAATTTCTTCATAAAAATACATCGGAAAGAAAAATTAGACAACACATGAATGTTTATAGCAGCTTTGTTCATAAATACCCCAAATTGGAAGCAACCAAGATGCCCTTCAATAGGTGAATGGATAAACAAAACGTGGTACACCCATACAATGGACCATTATTCAGCAATGGAAAGAAATGAGCTCTCAAGCTACAAAAGGGCATGGAGGAAACTTAAATGCGTATCGCTAAGTGAAAGAAGCCAGTCTGAAAAAGCTACATACTATATGATTCCAAGTGTATGATATTCTGGAAAAGCAAAACCATAGATGCTATAAAAAGATCAGTGGTTGCCAGAGATTCTGGAGAAGTGGAGAAGGGGTGAATAGGTGAAGCACAGGGCATTTTAACGGCAGTGAAATTATTCTGTATGATATTGTAATGGTGGCTATATGGCATTATGCATTTGTCAAAACCAATAGAACTATACGACACAATGAGTACAACCTAATGTGAACTAAGGGCTTTAGTTAATAATCATGTATCAAAATCCACCACTCATCTGTCAGTTTGTCGTACATTGGTAGCCTGCATGTTGTTGTGATGCTGGAAACTATGCCACTGGTATTTCGAATACTAGCAGGATCACCAATGGTGGACAGGTTTCAGTGGCACTTCCAGACTAAGACTAGGAAGAAGGACCTAGTGATATACTTCTAAAAAATTTGGCCAGTGAAAACCTTATGAATAGCAGCAGAACATTGTCCGATTTAGTGCCGGAAGATGAGCCCCTCAGGTTGGAAGACACTCAAAATATGTCTGGGAAAGTGTTGTCTGCTCAGAGCAGAGTCAACCTTAATGACACGGATGGAGTCAAGCTTTCAGAACCTTCATTTGCTGATGTGGCACAACTCAAGTTGAGAAGAAACAGCTGCAAACATCCATTAATCAGAACATGGAATGCATGAAGTATGAATCTAGGAAAATTGGAAGTCATCAAAAATGAAATAGAATGCATAAACATCAATATCCTAGGCATTACTGAGCTGAAATGGACTGGTATTGTCCATTTTGAACAGAAAAATCATCTGATCTACTATGCCAGGAATGACATGCTGAAGAAGAATGGCATCACAGTCATTGTCACAAAGAACATTTCAAGATCTATACTGAAGTATAGCACTGTCAGTGATCAGATAATATCCCTACGCATACAATGAAGACCAGTTAATATGACTGTTATTCAAATTTACACACCAACCACTAAGGCCAAAGATGAAAAATTGAAGATTTTTATCAACTTCTGCAGTTTGAAATGGATCAAACATGCAATCAAGATGCATTGATAATTATAGGTGATTGGAATGTGAAAGTTGGAAACAAAAAAGAAGGATCCACAGCTGGAAAATATGGCCTTGGTGATAGAAACAATGCCGGAGATCACATGATAGAATTTTGCAAGACCAATGACTTTTTCATTACAAATACCTTTTTTCAACAATATAAACAGCGACTATACAGGTGGACCTCAACCAATGGATTATATAGGACTCAAATCAACTACATCTGGAAAGAGACGATGCAGAAGCTCAATATCATCAGTCAGAACAAGGCCAGGGACCAAGTGCAGAACAGACCATCAATTGCTTATATGCAAGTTCAAGCTGAAGCTGAAGAAAATTAAAACAAATACATGGGAGCCAAAGTGTGACCTGAATTTAGAGACCATCTCAAAAATAGATTTGACACATTGAATACCAATGACTAAAGACCATACGTGACGTGGGATGACGTCAAGGACATCCTACGTGAAGAAAGCAAAAGGTCATTAAAAAGACAGGAAAGAAAGAAAAGACCAAAATGGATGTCAGAAGAGACTCTGAAAATTACCCTTGAACATCAAGTAGCTAAAGCAAAAGGAAGAAATGAAGAAGTAAAAGAGGTGAACAGAAGATTTCAACGGGTGGCTCAAGAAGACAAAGTATTATAATGAAATATGCAAAGACATGGAGTTACAAAACCAAAAGGGAAGAATATGCTTGGTATTTCTCAAGCTGAAGGAACTGAAGAAAAAATTCAAGCCTCAAGTTGCAATACTGAAGGATTCTATGGGCAAACTACTGAATGATGCAGGAGGCATCAAAAGAAGATGGAAGGAATACAGAGTCATTGTACCAAAAAGAATTGGTCAATGTTCGACTATTTCAGGAGGTAGCATATGATCAAGAACTGATGGTATTGAAGGAAGAAGTCCAAGCTCCACTGAAGGCACTGGTGAAAAACAAGGTCCCAGGAATTGACGGAACACCACTCGAGATGTTTCAACAAATGGATGCAATGCTGAAGGTGTTCACTCATCTATGCCAAGAAATTGGGAAGACAGTTCCCTCGACAACCGACTGGAAAAGATCCATATTTATGCCCATTCCAAAGGAAGGTGATAGAACAGAATGAAGAAATTATCAAACAAAGGCAGGGTGAAGATGGTGGAGTAGTCAGACGCTTCCAGTGGACCCTCTTACAACAAAGACCCAAAAAGACAAGTGATTCGATTATATACGGCAATCTGGGAACCCTGAACATCAAAGCAGAGTTGAGGAACTGGACTGAGTGACAGTGGGAGGGACAGACGGTTCCAAAGCAGCGAAGAGTTGCCAGTCCTGACCCGGCGAGAGTGTGAGCCCTTCAGGTCTGATCAGCTCGGGGGTGAGCTGCAAGGCAGGCAAGCAGCCATGCTCGGGAGGTGCATTTCCCACACCGGGAGAGAACCAGCGCCAGAGAGTCTACATGGCCACCCAGAACCAGTGAGAAGCAGCCCTCATGGGTGAAAGATAAATACTTGTGTACCGCTTACTGCGCAGATCAAAAACACCCCTCTTAGGGAAAAACCTCTCTCCCATTTACCACCCGCTCCCTGCTCAGCACTGGGTCCTGGACAGGCTTCAGCAATTGCCGAGTTCCCTGGGCTGGAAGCAGGATCTGTCACATGCCCGGAGCCATTCTCCCTGCCTTGGAGAGTGAACAAATTAACAAACGGGAAAAAATACACTGCCGGCTCCCCTAAGCCAGGAACCCAGGGTAGGCACAGCTCCTTTGCCTAGGCACAGGCATAAGGGATCCATGGACTTTGAGTGTCTTTCCCCATGCATAGACTTGTGTGGGCCCATCTCAACAGCGTAGGCCCTCATTACTGCAGTACAACAGTGTATATACTGGAACTCTAACTTCAGTTGTTTCAGCTGCAAAGTGGCGGGTTCATGACATTTGACACTGCTCTGCCAATTAAGCAGGGTCTTCACCTACCCACATAAGGGGCCTGAGGACTGATGGCTCCACCCACGCCACCTAGCCACCTGTGATAGGGGTCCATGAATAAGAGGTGCCCCCTGTCCTTACAGCCAACAGCATTAGATGCTCATAGTCTGGCTGCAAAACCCACTCACCTATGCGCTCTAAGGAACAGGGACACACCTTCCTCCTGGACACTCAGGGGCAGCCGTCAGACCCCTGCCTTGCTAAGACTGTGTCCCCCTGCTGCAGCCAGATGCCTGTGCCTACACCAATCACCAATGCCTGTCTAGGACTATAAGTGAGAGCCTACACCACACACTTGGTGACTGTCTATCTGGGCACCTGAGCTGAATCTGTACAGGAGGCATGGGTGGACTCCTGAGCTCACATACCTAGTAACAGATCTAACTACCTGGTGACAGGATATTAAGCTTCAAAGATGCCAATAATCAAACTAGCTCTTACAAGCAGCCTATTTGGGCATATCAAAACAAAACAAGAAGCTAGGACACAGTAAGCAAACAAAAAATAAATAAATATAATCACTTATTGATGGCTAGGAGACAATGGTCAATAACAAAACACATAAACAGGCAACCCATGATGGCTTCAGCAAGCTCCCAAAATAAAGAATTTAGAAATTTTCCAAAGGAGGAAAATTTCTTGGAATTACCGGAGGCAGAATACAGAAGATTAGTATACAGAATTCTTCAAGAAATTAGGAAGGAAATTAAGCAAAATGCAGAACACACAATAGAGGAAATTAAAAAGATTAGAGAAGAGCATAATGACAAATTTAACAGGCTGCAAGAATCCATAGAGAGACAGCAATCAGAAATTCAGGAGATTAACAATAAAATGTCAGAATTAGACAACTCAACAGAAAGTCATAGGAGCAGAACTCAGGCAATGGAAGTCAGAACTAGTGAGACCGAAGATAAAGCACTTGACACCAATTTATTTGAGGAAAAATCAGATAAAAAGATCAAAAAAAAATGAAGAAACCCTAAGAATTATGTGAGACTCTATCAAGAGGAATAACCTACAAGCGATTGGAGTACCAGAACAGGGAGGATAACAAAAAATACAGAGAGAATTGTTGAAGATTTGTTGGCAGAAAACTTCCCTGATATCGTGAAAGATGACAAGATATCTATCCCAGATGGTCATCGAACCCCACATAAGGTAGATCCCAAAAGAAAGTCACCAAGATATATTATAATCAAACTTGCCAAAACCAAAGATGAAGAGAGAATTTTAAGGGTGGCTAGGGATAAACAAAAAGTCATCTACAAAGGAGAGTCAATAAGAATAAGCTCGGACTACTCAGCAGAAACCATGCAGGCAAGAAGGCAATGGGATGACATATATAAAGCACTGATGGAAAAAAACTGCCAGCCAAGAATTATATATCCAGCAAAACTGTCTCCCAAATATGATGGCAAAATTAGGGCATTTCCAGATAAACAGAAGTTTAGGAATTTGCAAAAATCAAACCAAAATTACAAGAAATACTAAAGTGAGTCCTCCGTTTAGAAAATCGGTAACATCAGATAACAACTCAAGACTAGAAGACAGGACAGAGCAACCAGATATCAACCCAGATAGGGAAGTCACAAAAGTAAATCAAAGCTAAAACACTGAAAACAGGGAAACATGTCAATATGTAAAAGATGACAACATTAAAACAAAAAAGAGAGACTAAAAAATGTAGACATAGATTTTTCATATGGAGAAGAAGTCAAGGCAATATAAAGAAATAAAAGACTGGTTTAAATTTAGAAAAATAAGGGTATATATTAAGGCAACCACAAAGGAAACAAACAATCCTACAAGTCAAAATAAAAAACTGGAAAAATATAAAGACTCAGCAAACACAAAATTAACAACAATGAAAAAGATGAAAAGAAAATACATAAAAAAAAGTCTCAGCACAGAAAATTAAGTGGAACAAAGAAACTGTGAACAACACACAAAAAAAGACATCAAAATGACAGCACTAAACTCATAACTATCAATAATTACGCTGAATGTAACTAGACTAAATGCACCAATAAAGAGACAGAGAGTGGCAGACTGGATAAAAAAATGCGATCCGTCTATATGCTGCCTACAAGAGACACATCTTAGACTTAAAGACACAAAACAAACTAAAGCTCAGACCATGGAAAAAATATATCAAGCAAACAACACTCAAAAAAGAGCAGGAGTGGCAATATTAATCTCTGACAAAACGGACTTTAAAGTAAAACCTACCACAAATGATAAGGAAAGACACTATATAATGATTAAAGGGTCAATACACCAGGAGGACATAACTATAATAAATATTTACGCACCCAACGACAGGGCTCCAAAATACATAAAACAAACTCTAACAGCATTGAAAAGAGAGATAGACAGCTCCACAATAGTAGCAGGAGACTTCAATGCACCAGTTTTGGTGAAGGACAGAACATCCAGAAAGAAGCTCAACAAAGACATGGAAGATCTAAATGCGACAATCAATCAACTTGATCTCATAGACATACACCGAACACTCCCCCCAACAGCAGCCGCGTATACTTTCTTTTCCAACGCACATGGAACATTCTCCAGAACAGACCACATATTACACCATAAAGCAAGCCTTAACAAAATCCAAAGCATCGAAATATTACAAAGCATCTTTTCTGACTATAAAGCCATAAAAGTAGAAATCAACAACAGAAAAAGCAAGGAGAAAAAATCAAACACATGGAAACTGAACAACACCTTGCTCAAAAACTACTGGGTTACAGAAGAAATTAAGTATGGAATAAAGAAATTCATAGAATCAAACGAGACTGAAAACATATCCTACCAGAACCTTTGGGAAACAGCAAAAGCAGTGCTTAGAGGTCAGTTTATAGCAATAAATGAACACATCCAAAAACAAGAAACATTAACCCTACAACTGGAACAAGTAGAAAGAGAGCAGCAAAAGAAGCCCTCAGGGAAATTGGAAAAGGAAATAATAAGAATTAGAGCAGAATTAAATGAAATAGAGAATAGAAAAACAACTAAAAGAGTTAACGAGGTCAAAAGCTGGTTCTTTGAACAGGTCAACAAAATTGATAAACCACTGGCCGAACTGACATAAAAAAAACAGGAGAAGAAGCAGATAACCTGTATAAGAAATGACATGGGTGACATCACAACAGACCCAACTGAAATTAAAAGAATCATCACAGAATACTATGAAAAATTGAACTCTAACAAATTTGAAAACCTAGAGGGAATGGACAAATTTCTAGAAAGTCACTACCTACCTAAACTAACACAAACAGAGGTAGAACAACTAAATAAACCCATAACAAAAGAAGAGCTTGAAAAGGTAATTTAAAAAATTCCCAACAAAAAAAAAAGACCTGGCCCGGATGGCTTCCCTGGAGAATTCTACCAAACTTTCAGAGAAGAGTTAACATCACTACTACTAAAGGTATTTCAGAGCAGAGAAAAGGATGGAATACTCCCAAACTCATTCTATGAAGCCAGAATAACCCTGATACCAAAACCAGGTAAAGACACCACAAAAAAAGAAAATTACAGACCAATATCCCTCATGAACATTGACACAAAAATCCTCAACAAAATTCTAGCCAATAGAATTCAGCAACATATCAAAAACATAATTCACCATCATCAAGTGGGATTTATACCAGTTATGCAGGGATGGTTCAACATTAGAAAAACAATCAACGTAATCCATCACATAAATAAAACAAAAGACAAGAACCACATGATCTTATCAATCGATGCAGAAAAGGCATTTGACAAAGTCCAACACCCATTCATTATAAAAATTCTCAACAAAATAGACGGGAAATTCCTCAATATAATTAAGGGCTTTTATACAAAGCCAACAGCCAACATCATCCTAAATGGAGAGACTTTGAAAGCTATCCCTTTGAGAATGGGAACGAGACAAGGATGCCCTTTGTCACCACTCTTATTCAACATTGTGCTGGAGGTCCTAGCCAGAGCAATTAGGCTAGAAAAAGAAATAAAAGGCATCCAAATTGGTAGGGAAGAAGTCACAGTGTCTCTATTTGCAGATGAAATGATCTTATACACAAAAAACCCCAAAGGATCCACTAGAAAACTACTGGAACTAATAGAAAATTTCAGCAAAGTTTCAGGATACAAGATAAACATACAAAAATCAGTTGGATTCCTTTACACCAACAAAGAGAACCTCAAAGAGGAAATCACCAAATCAATACCATTTACAATAGCCCCCAAGAAGATAAAATACTTAAAAATAAATCTAACTAGAGACGTAAAAGACCTGTACAATGAAAACTACAAGACACTACTGCAAGAAACCAAAAGAGACTTGC
This sequence comes from Dugong dugon, assembly GCA_030035585.1. Lineage (NCBI taxonomy): Eukaryota > Metazoa > Chordata > Mammalia > Sirenia > Dugongidae > Dugong > Dugong dugon. The sequence continues at coordinate 37,246,033 of CM057469.1, read as the reverse complement.
ATAAGTGGAAAAACATACCTTGCTCGTGGATAGGTAGACTCAACATTTTGAAAATGTCAATTCTACCCAAAGCAATCTACAGATACAATGCAATCCCAATCCAAATTCTAACAACATTTTTTAATGAGATGGAGAAACAAATCACTAACTTCATATGGAATGGGAAGAGGCCCCAAATAAGTACAGCATTACTCAAGAAGAACAAGGTGGGAGGCCTCATACTACCTGATTTTGGAACCTATTATAGTGCAAAGGTAGTCAAAACAGCCTGGTACTGGTACAACAACAGATACATAGGCCAATGGAACAGAATTGAGAACCCAGACATAAATTCATCCACCTATGAGCAGCTGATATTTGACAAAGGCCCAAAGTCTGTTAACTGGGGAAAAGACAGCCTCTTTAACAAATGGTGCTGGCATAACCAGATATCCATCTGCAAAAAAATGAAATAAGACCCATACCTCACACCATGCACAAAAACTAACTCAAAATGGATCAAAGACTTAAATATAAAATTGGAAACAATAAAGATCATGGAAGAAAAAGTAGGGACAATGCTAGGAGCCCTAATACATGGCATAAACACAATACGAACCATAAGTAACAATGCACAAGCACCAGAAGAGAGACTAGATAAATGGGAGCTCCTAAAAATCAAACACTTAACGCTCATCAAAAGACTTCACCAAAAGAGTAAAAAGACAACCTACAGACTGGGAAAAAATCTTTGGCTATGACAAATCCGATCAGCGTTTAATCTCTAAAATCTACAAGATACTGCAAAACCTCAATGACAAAAAGACAAATAACCCAATTAAAAAATGGGCAAAGGATATGAACAGGAACTTTGCCAAAGAAGATATTCAGGTGGCTAACAGACACATGAGGAAATGCTCAAGATCATTAGCCATTAGAGAAATGCAAATCAAAACTACAATGAGATACCATCTCACCCCAACAAGGCTAGCATTAATCCAAAACACACAAAATAATAAATGCTGGAGAGGTTGTGGAGAGACTGGAACACTTATACACTGTTGGTGGGAATGCAAAATGGTACAACCACTTTGGAGATAGATTTGGCACTTCCTTAAAAAGCTAGAAATAGAAGTACCATACGATCCAGCTATCCCGCTCCTTGGAGTATATCCTAGAGAAATAAGAGCTGTCACACGAATAGATATATGCACATCCATGTTCATTGCAGCACCGTTCACAATAGCAAAAAGATGGAAATAACCTAGGTGCCCATCAACGGACGAATGGATAAAGAAATTATGGTATATCCACACAAAGGAATACTACGCAATTATAAAGAACAACGATGAAGCCATGAGACATCTTATAACATGGAGGAATCTGGAGGTCATTATGCTGAGTGAATTTAGTCAGTCACAGAAGGACAAATATTGTATAAGACCACTATTATAAGAACTCAAGAAAAGGTTTAAACACAGAAGAAAACATTCTTTGATGGTTATGAGGGTGGGAGGGAGGGCGAGGGTTATTTACTAACTAGGTAGTAGATAAGAATTATCTGAGGTGAAGGGAAGGACAACACGCACTACAGGGGAAGTCAGCACAACTGGACTAAACCAAATCTAAGAAGTTTTCGAATAGAATCAAACACTTTGAGGGACAGAGTAGCAGGGGTAGGGTCTGGGGACCATGCTTTCAGGGGACATCTAGGTCAACTGGCATAACATAGCTTATTAAGAAAATGTTCTTCATCCTACTTTGGTGAGTGGCATCTGGGGTCTTAAAAGCTTGCAAGCGGCCATCTAAGATGCATCAATTGGTCCCAACCACCTGGAGTAAAGGAGAATGAAGAACACCAAAGACACAAGGAAAGTATTAACCCAGGAGACAGAAAGGGCCATGTAAGCCAGAGGCTTCATCAGCCTGAGACCAGAAGAACTAGATGACGCCCAGCTACTACCAATGACCACCCTGACAGGGAACACAACAGAGAGTCCCTGATGGAGCAGGAGAAAGGGGGGGTGCAGAACTCAAATTCTAGTAAGACCAGACTTAATGGTCTGACCGAGACTGGAGGAAACTCGGAAAGCATGGCCCCTGGATTTTCTATCAGCCTAGAACTAAAACAATTTCCAAGGCCAGCTCTTCAGACAGGGATTGGACTGGACTGTGGGACATAAAGTGATACTCATGAGGAGTGTACCTCTTAGCTCAAGCAGATACAAGAGACTAAACAGGTAGCTTCTGTCCGGAGGTGAGATGGGAAGGCAGAGAGGGTTAGGAGCTGGTTGAATGGACATGGGGAATCAGGGGTGGAAAGGAGGAGTGTGCTGTCATAGTACAGGGAGAGCAATTAGAGTCACATAACAATGTATGTATAAATTTTTGTATGGGAAAATTTTTTTTAAAAATTATCAAACAATATCATTAATAACACATGCAAGTAAAATTCTGCTGCAGATAATTAAAAAATGGTTGCAGTGGTACAGTGACAGGGAACTTCCAGAAATTCAAGCCAGATTCAGAAGAGGACGTGGAATGAGGGATATTGCTGCTGACGTCAGATGGATCATGGCTGAAAGCAGAGAATGCCAGAAAGATGTTTACCTGTGTTTTATTGACTATGCAAAGGCATTCAACTATGCCGATCATAACAAATTATGGGTAACATTGCGAAGAATGGGAATTCCAGAACACTTAACTGTGCTCATGCAGGACCTGTACATAGACCAACAGACAGTCTTTCGAACAGAACTACTGCATAGTTTAAAATCAAGAAAAGTGTGAATAGGAGTTGCATCCTTTCACCGTACTTATTCAATCTGTATGCTAAGCAAATAATCCAAGAAGCTGGACTATATGAAGAAGAATGTGGCATCAGGATTGGAGTAAGACTCATTAACAACCTGTGATATGCAGATGACATAACTTTGCTTGCTGAAAGTAAAGAAGACTTGAAGCTCTTACTGATGAAGATCAAAGTCTACAGCCTTTGTATGGATTACACTTCAACATAAAGAAACCAAAATCCTCACTAGACCAATAAGCAGCATCAAGATAAATGGATAAAATAATGAAGTTGTCAAGGATTTCCTTTTACTTGGATCCACAATCCATGCCTATGGAAGCAGAAGTCAAGAAATCAAATGAAGTATTGCATTGGGCAAGTCTGCTGCAAAAGATCTCTTTAAAGTGTTAAAAAGCAAAGATGTCACTCTGAGGCCTAAGGTCCATCTGCCCCAAGCCATGGTACTTTCAATTGCCTCATATGCATGCGAAAGCTGGACAATGAATAAGGAAGACCAAAGAAAAATTGATGCCTTTGAATTATGGCATTGGTGAAGAATACTGAATATACCATGGACTGCCAGAAGAATGAACGAATCTGTCTTGGAAGAAGTACGCCCAAAATGCTCCTTAGAAGTAAGGATGGCGAGACTTCGTCTCATATACTTTGGACATGTTATCAGGAGGGGCCAATCCCTTGAGAAGGACATCATGGTTAGTAAAACAGAGGGTCAGTGAAAAAGAGGAAGAGCCTCAATGAGATGGATTTACACAGTGGCTGCAACAATGGGCTCAAACACAGAAACGATTGTGAGGATGGAGCAGGATGAGGCAGTATTTTGTTTTGTTGTATGTAGGGTCGCTATGATTCGGAACCTACTCGATGGCACCTAACAACAATAACGATGTATCAATACAGTCTCATCAATTGTAAGAAATGAACCACACAAATGAAAGATGTTTATAACAGGAAAAACAGTGTGCAGACGGAGAGAGAGAGATACAGGAACTCTCTGTACTTTCTGCTGAATTTTTCTGTAAACTTAAAACTTCCCTTAAAAAATTAAGTGTATTAAAAAATGGTCTTTTTAATAGTGAAATCATCTGGCTGGTCAAGAGATCAAAGATGCTTAAACATCTAGTTCATCTGGATGACCTAGTTCAACAGTCTACATAACACAAGAGGGCCTTTCTGTCATCCATGACAGGTGGAAAACTGGCCTCTCCTTGAACCCTAGACTGAGAAAGGGCTTTCATCTTCAAGCCACCCGAGCCCATTAGTGAAAATGCCTTCAACTATGTCTACTCTAGGTAGATACACAGAATAAATCTAATTCCTCTTCCAGGAGACCACCTAACAAGTATTCAAGAAAAGTTATTATTCCTCTTCTTCATTCTCTTCTAACCAAAACAGCTTCATCTCTCTCATTCATTCCTTTCTAATTATAGCTTCTAGACCTGACTCTCACATCTATACATGCTCCTATCTTTCTCTTTTCAAATAAAAATCTCCCAAAACTCAGTTCATTCATTCAACAACCATTCATTGAGTGTCCTTTATGTGCCAGGAGACATAATGACACTTGGAAGTCATCAATGAAGATAACAGTCAAAAATCCCTGCCCATGTGGCATTTATAATCTAAAAGGGACAACTCAGGATAATATGCTGGCCATGTCCTAGCCACTCTGCTTCCCATTAATGTATCCTGAGCCCACAGTCACAGAAAAATCCCTAAATTGTTGTCACACGTGTCCCTGCTAAACCAGAAGTTCTCAACCTTTGTCAATATTTGGCACCTACTAAGTGCCACCAGCAGAGATTCTAATTTAGAAGGTCTCAGATCAGCCCTGGCATCCTATTTCAAAAGCAAATAAACAAACTCCCATGGGTGATTCTAATGCACACCAAAGGTTGAAAACCTCCATTTCTGGCCAAATCTTCCCTACTTTTTTGCAAAAAAAAAAAAAAATACATTTTATACATGTATAATACATTTCCTGGACCCAACATTCATCCTTATTATATTTTATCTTATGGACTCCATTTGTAATTTAGTCTTTAATTCAGTATACCAACTTTATTTCCAGCTTCTTATCATTTATGAACTTAATAAGCCACCTGAGCACATCCACCAAGGTCATTGCTAAAGATGTTGCACAGAACACAGGTGAGGCACACCACAAGAGCCCTTCCTACATACATATCTGTATCCTTTGGTATAAAGACGCACACTAAAGTTTTTTATTCTCAGAAAGCAAAGAATTTTCCTTTTTTCCTAATATGAGCTTGCTCTCTTGGTCATGGGTTCTCCTGCAGAGAAGTTTCTTCTTAACATAGCTGCATTTTTTTTTAACAGTAGACGATGTACCTTTCTTGAGGCAGTGCTTTATTTGTGTACAAAGAAATGAAATACCTTCCATCATCAGAGGCAGTGCATATTTTATTTAAAAAATTAATTGCCATTTACTGAGCATCTACTAAGTGCCAAGTGCTTTTCATAAATTACTTTATCCAAAATCATAGTAATCATGCAAGGCTTTTATCAGATTCCCCATGTACTGTTGTTGTTAGGTGCCATCATGTTGCCCCCAACTCATGGTGACCCCATGCACAACTGAATGAAATGCTGGCTGGTCCTGCAGCCTCCCTGCGATCGGGTAAAGATCGGACCATTGTGATCCATAGGGTGTTCACCAGATTTTTGGAAGTAGATCATCAGGCCTTTTTTTCTAGTCTGTCTTAGTCTGGAAGCTCAGCTGAAACCTGTTCAGCATCATAGCAGCACACAAGCCTTCACTGGCAGATGGGTGGTACCTACAGTGAGGTGCATTGGCCGGGAATTGAACCCAGGTCTCCTGCATGAAAGGCAAGAATTCTACCACTGAATCACTACCCCTACTCCATGTACTGTTGTTGTTAGGTCCCGTAGAGTTGATTCCAACTCATAGCAACCCTACTACAAAAGAATGAAACATTGCCGGGTCCTGCACTGTCCCCACAATCGTTGCTATGTCTGAGCCCATTGCCACAGCCCTTGTGTCAGTCCATCTCATTGAGGGTCTTCCTCTTTTTTGTTGACTTTCTCTCTACTTTACCAAGCATGATTTCCTTCCCTAGGGACTGATCCCTCCTGATAACATGTCCAAAGTACCTAAGACGAAGTCTCACCATCCTCACTTCTAAGGATCATTCTGGCTGTACTTCTTCCAAGACAGTTTGCTCATTCTTCTGGCAGTCCATGGTATATTCAATATTCTTCACCAACACCATAATTCAAAGGCATCAGTTCTTCTTCGGTCTTACTTATTCATTGTTCAGCTTTCGCATGTATATGAAGCAACTGAAAACACCATGGTTTGGGTCAGGCACACCTTAGTACTCCAAGTGACATCTTTGTTTTTTAACACTTAAAAAAGGTCTTTTGCAGCAGATTTGCCCAATGCAATATGTGGCTTGATTCTTTCATGGGTGTCCCCATGTACTAGTTGGGAACATTACTAATGGCTACACTTTTTAGAGCAGTAGCTATATTCCAGGTTCAGAGAGGACAGATAACTTGTTCAAGGTCTCAGTAAATGGAGTAGCCACTGATTCAATCCACAAACACTGAGCGCATACTACACCAACATGTAAATTAAATTAGCATTGCATGCCTACAAAAATACCTGGGTGAGACAGCACAGTTGGTAAAAAGAAACATACAACACATGCGTTATTTACATAAAAACAGGTAGTTGCTGAGATTCAGCAGTGAACAAAAGAAAGCCCCTCTCCTATTAAGCTTACATTCTCCTGGGAGGAGACAGACAATAAACAAACAAACATGTAATACATTAGCTGGTGATTGTATTCTGAAGTCAAATAAGGCAAGGTAAAGGGATTAGAGACTGATGAACAAACAGTATTTGTAATTTTAGACAGGGAGGTCAAGAAAGGTGTATCTCACTAAGAAGGTAACCTTTGAACAAAGACCTCATGAATGAGACAGTGGGTCATGTGCAATCTAAAGGAAACTCATTCTTCTGCTCAGGAAGGAGCAGCAAGTTCAAAGACCCTGCTTCAGGTACTCAAGGAACAGTAAGGAGGCCAGTGTATCTGGACAGACTACGTGAAGGAGTCACATGGCTAGAGGTAAGGCCAGTGAGGTGAGGGACAAGTGGATTATGGAAGGGCTTGAAGACCACTGTACTGACTTTGGCTTTTACATTGAGATGAGAAGCCTCTGGAGGTTTTGCACAGAAAAATGACATGATCTGACATTGTTTTAAAAGAATCACTCTGGCTGCTGGGGAAAGAACAGATTGCAGCAGATCAAAAGCAGAGGTCATCTAGGAGGCTACTACGACAGTTTACGTGAGAGATGACGGGGTGAGGGACAATTGTAGCAGTGATGAAGGTCATAAAAAAGGTTGGATTTTGGAGATTTCAAAGGTGAAGTTGTCAAAAAGTGCTGACGGATTCAATGTGGGATACAAGGACTTGCTGGTTTGGGGCCTGTGCAATCTGAAGAATAGAATGACCATTTACAGAGATGTGGAGGTCTGAGGGAGGAGAGGGTTTGCAGTAGGAGGTGAGGAGAGAAGTGGTTCCAAAAGTTTGGTTTGAGACATATTGAGTGTAGAGCCAAGATCTGAACCCATTCCTATCTGTCAAAGACTACACATTTCCACTTTATACCATTATATCCTAAGCAGCAGTAACATTAGCTGGTTTTTTTTCATGGAGTAACAACCAAAAAAAATTGTAAAGTGTGATGTGAAAGGTAACTGCCATATGAAATCCAGCAACTGCAGTAAAACTTAGAGACAAAACTAGAGAGAGAAAATGGTGTTGGATTGTAGACCTCTGGGAGACAGTGGCTGGGCATACCTCACTGGCAGAGTGGGCCCCATGGAATGAGACAGCAGTGCAATCAGGGCCATGTCCAGGGCCTCTGGAAACTTGAGCAGACTCTAAGAGAATGTTCAGGAGAAACCATGTACAATAGAGAGGACTTCCTCCCCACCCTGTTGCCCTTTTCTGTGCAAGGTCAGTAATACTTAAAAGCAACACCATGGCTGCACATGATCAGGAGGGAATAAAGAACACCCTCCAAAGGCAATATCTTAATCTGGGCAAATTAGTGATGAATTGGGAATAAGGACACTGGGAATGGAAATGTGAAGACAGGAGAAGAAGAGAGCAAGAACACCCCAAGAGTCTGCCTCTTGAAACTCCTTTTCATCCTCTCTAAAGCAAGCCACATTTCGACAAGCAGGGGTCCCAGCAGTGCCTTCCACCCCTCTCCCTGCCCTAGATGAGCTCATGCCCCTGGAGTTGCGAAGACCTACAACACAGCCTGTGGCTTTGTAGGGTTAGCACTGGGCAAGAGCCTGCCTATATGTGCACATGGGTGGACGGAGAAGCAGTAACCAACCCTGAAGCTTCTTCTTCCCCAAACAGTCCCAGAGCACTGAAGAGATGGAGAAGAACCAGGAAAAGGCATCTTGGCTATGAAAAATAGAGAGGAAAAGTAGAATTGTATCATGCCAGGGCTACAAGAGACCTAAGAGTTCAAGCCCAGAGAGGAGATGTGACTTTTCCAAGCTCACAGAGCCAGTTAGTTAGAAGTAGGGTCAGCCTGGAACTCAGGACTCTATGCTCTCTCCCTCTCACCTGCCCCCCTCAATTCCCTAACAACAACAACTTAAGCTGGAAGGAACCTCTTCACAGAGCTCATCTTCCTCTTGACAATTCTCAGGATGAGAATCAGATGCTGAGACATAAAAGTGGGAGGAAGGCCTCCCAGACAGGACCCCCATGATAGGCCACCTGGCTTGAAGAGTCCAGCTTAGGAAGGCCAAAACCTCTTTACTGCCAGGAAGGGATGTGGGGATCATTAAACAGTGTTTCCATGCAACAAAGCCTTTCAGGAGCTGGCCAAATCATAGATGAGCCACAGCTGTAGCCTCAACTACAAAGCACTCTCCCCACACCTGGCCCCAACTTCGTCCTCCTCCAGTTGCAACTTCCCTACTGCTGGACACTAGTGGCCCTGGTGGACTTTTCTTGGGGCCACTGAAGGTAAAGAGATTTAAGACAAGGCTTGTAAGGGTTGGTAGTTGGGTCTCATCTTTGCTTGGATGGGTTAATTAGAATAAAAGTGAGCCCGATTTCAAAGAGGTTTAATTTTAAAAATCTGGATATATAGAGGAGGTTACTTAGGAGCTTATTCACATCAGAAGGTCTATTCCACTTTGTAACAAGATTGACCACAGGGCTGCACTGAAACACACAGCAGCACACATCCGCAGGCATCAGGAACAGGTTTCTCCATTCACAGTGTTCACTGTGAGTCGCCCAGCTGGCATAGTGGAAAATGACACAGTCAGCATCTAAAATCTATAGAGATGTGAGCTGGGGGACAGCTAGGAGGGACAGGGCCTCTGCCACTGGTTTGAAAATGAGTTCATGGGAAAGGGGTGTCTTTGGGCTACAGCACCTATACAGTTCACTGTCTTGCTTTCACAGGTCTCCTCTATTGTCTTTCCACTGTGGCAATAAAATTGGTCAAAAGGCACCCTTTGTAGAGAATGTGCTCAGGGAGATCAACCCCTCTTCCTACTGTCCTCTAGCTTTGCTTCTGGAAACGTTATCGGTTTTGGTCTCAAGCAAGCCTGAGTTCAAATGCCAGCTCAGTTATTCACTAACTGGTTCGCCCTGAGCCTCCTAAACTCTGTAGGTTTCTGTTTTGTCAACTGTAAAAGGGAGATAATATGACGTTTATGAAGTCCCACGGTAGCTAGCATACAGTAGGTACTCAAACGGTAGCCATCATTAATGCTCAGCCACTCAGTGTGTGTGCTGGGCAGTTCTGTGTGGAATAGGACTCCTGGATGTTGCAGGATCTCATCTTGGAACATGGAGGAGTTTGGGAAGGAAAGTTTTAGGGGATGGGCCATTCCAAATGAAGCATTGTGTTTGAAAAGTAGTAAAAAGTATGAAAGATTATAAGAGAAGCAAAACTGCAATTTCCTACCATAGTCTAAGGGGAAAGTTCTGAGAAAATTATTGACAGGTGGAAATACTAGCCTGTTGTACTCTGATGTGCAAGAACACCTGTGAAATGATAACAAAGTAAGCAATCCTTTGTTTTACACTCACAACGGAAAGGCGTGAATCATAGAAATTATTAAAAGAATAATCATAATCATTAAAAAGGCAAGAAAAGGGACTTTTTAATCATTTAGTCCAACCTTTCATTTTGCAGATGGAGAAACTGAAGAAAAAGAATGCCATTACCCCTTCGCTGGTGACCTGCCTCTCTTGTCATCTGATGTGAAGTGTGGCTCTGAGGGTCTGATAGAGAAGCCCAGGGACTTTTCTTCCTGAAGACACTAGCCTGGCTTGTGTTTGCTGCTCTGGAAGCTGACCTGCTTCTGAAGCCTTGCGTTTCTGGAAGGTGCTTCAATGCACTTTGCGTGTATTAACAGGGTGAGGATTTTCAATCGACCCTTTCCCTTTTGTGGTATTAGTGCTACTGGTTGACTTGTTACATGGAAAATACCTGGACTGTGTCATTTCCTCCCTGCACATGCTTATGCTGTTCTTGAATTCCAACGTCTATTGCATCTCATGGGATGCAAAATATTAGCAGAAAACTGAGATTCTGTTTTTCCCATAAATTAATTAATAGTCTAGCCAGGTTTGAGTTTCCTGATCTTAGAAATAATGTTGTCTTTTTTTGTTGTTGTTGTTATGTTGGCAAGACACATTACACAAATTTATCTGTAATCCAATAAAATATCCCATCCTGCTTTTCTGATATAACTGACAATAAAAACACTTCTTGAACGCTCACATTCTAGTTGGGATAATATACTTGAAAGGTTAATTAGCAAATCAAGGCCATATGTGATTAAATGCTCTAGCAACTCAGAGGCAAAGATGGGTGACATTAATGTGATCATAGGAGGCTTCGGTGGAGAAGCTAAGATTTGAGCTGAGACTGGAAGGATGAGTGATATTATTACTGTGAGCCACTGAAGGGCAGGAACCATGACTTATCATCTTTGAAAGTTTCTAAAGAGACCATGTTTCTGCAGTGTCTAACCCAGTACTCTGCAATAAATGTGTGCTGGATTGAATTTATTGATAGCTAGAGATAATAGAAGCAAGGATGGCAAGACTCTGTCTTGATTACTTTGGATATGTCATCAGGAAAGATCAGTCACTAGAAATGGACATCATGCTGGGTAAAGTAAAAAAAAAAAAAAAAAAAAAAAACCCATTGCTGTCAAGTTGATTCTGACTCATAGTGACCCTACTGGACTGAGTAGAACTGCCCCATAGAGATTCCAAGGAGCAGCTGGTGGATTTGAACTGCTGACCTTTAGGTTAGCAGCCACAGCACTTAACCACTATGCCACCAGGGTTCCCAGGTAAAGGGTCAGCAAAAATGAGGGAAACCATCAATAAGATGGATTGAAACAATAGCTACAACAATAGTCTAAACATAACAATTATGAAGGTGGTGCAGGACTGGGCGACGAATCCTTCTGTTATACATAAGATCGCAATGACTTGGAGCCGACCGATGGCAACTAACAGCAAAGGTAATAGTGGAGGGCTTTCTAGGCTGGGTAACAACACCAACAAACCCACTGTGTAGAGAGAGATAAGCCTTCTGTGTTAGGAAACCACAAGAACAGTCAGGCTGCGGGAAGACTTTCTGTTAAGTAGTGAGAATAACAATGGCCAAAGGTAAAAGGGTTATACTTTACCCTATGGCAATGATGGGAAACCCTGGTGGCATAGTGGTTAAGAGTTCAGCTGCTAACCGAAAGGTCTGCAGTTCAAATCCACGAGGCGCTCCTTGGAAACCCTATAGGGCAGTTCTACGCAGTCCTATGGGTTGCTATGAGTCAGAATCAACTCGACGGCAATGGGTTTTGATGGCAATAAGGTGTCACAGAAAATTTTTCATTTAGAAAGTAAACAGTATATTAAAACACACACACACACACAGAAGTAATAGACAGGAAGGATAGGAGGGTGAAAATGGGAGGCAGTTTAGCCTGCGGTTAAGCCCAAAAGCTTAGATTTGGATATTCTGGGTTCAAATCCCAGTTCTGACATTTTCCTGGCTGGTGATCCTCAGATTAACTTCTCTAAGCGTCAGTTTTCTTATATATGAAATAGAAACGATAATAGTACCTATTTCATAGGATTGCTATAAGAATTAAATGAGATAATTCATGCAAGGTGCTTAGTTAGCATAATGCCTACCATGTAGTCAGCTCTCAATTAAGTGACAGCTAAAAGAAAGGCACCAGAAGCAAGAAGTACCATTTTCCGACTCACTAGAATGTTTCACTAGTCCACTTTTGAAGCAGGTTACATAGTCAATATCGTAAGTTGTTAAATTAGATTATATCCGTATTCTTTAAGACTGGCCAGCTATAACTCTTTCATACTTAAGACATGCAATGTGTTAGGCAGCTAAAATTGTATATTCAATTCTAGCACCATCTTGCCCCATCCTCACGGCCCCAACCAGGACTGAAATGAAAAGAACTAAAAAACTTTCTAGAAACTTCTTCTGAAAAACCTTTGCTAGTCTCTGATGAGCCTCTACACAGTGATATTATATTCTAGATCACCAGTTCCCAAACTTGGGTGGGCAGGAGCACATAGTTACTACAAAAAAAAAAAAAGAACAAACTCATTGCCATCAAGTTGATTCCGACTCATGGCGACCCTACAGGACAGAGTAGAACTGTCCCATAGGGTTTCCAAGGAGTGGCTGGTGAATTTGAACTGCTGACCTTTTGGTTAGCAGCTGAGCTCTTAAGTACTGCACCACCAGGCCTCCTAGTTATTGCAGGAGGCCTACAATTCAATATTGTCCATAAATGAAAAATTAAATAGTATGTCATGTGTATATGCCTATATTTTTTCAAATTCTGTCCTGATTAATAGATTACAAATTTATCATCAAATGTTACTGATCTAAAACAACGTTTGGTCATTATATATTTCCTCAATCCACAGATGCTGAATATACCACTACTACCATGTGAGGATTTTTAATATCTTTTGACATTATACAGCTGACTGCCTGAGTTAGTCATCAGGAAAAAGCATAGGAGTGACAAGAAAAAAAAAATTACAGACCACCTGTCTTTAGATGATATGGAGCTGTATGCCAGGGTCCAAAATAAATGCCCTAGAAATATTCCAGTGATCAAAGCTGTTAAAATAAGCAGAACCATTGCTGTCAAGTCAATTCTGATTCATAGTGACCCTATAGGACAGAGTAGAACTATCCTGTAGGGTTTCCAAGACTGTAAATCTTGATGGGAGCAGACCGCCACATCTTTTTCCCATGGACAGCTGGTGACTTTGAACTGCCGACCTTGCTGTTAGCAGCCAAGTGCTTAACCACTGTACCACCAGAGCTGCTTACAATAAGCAGAAGGGTGTCAGAAATGGTCTTTTCCCTTGACTTCAAGACTCTGGAAGAAATTTTCAACAGCAAGAAATAGAAGTTGGCTCTCCCTCCCCTGTCCCCCAAAACAGACGTCAGTACACAAAAGGATAGAATCTCTCAATGCTCAGAATATTTATCCAGAGAAGAAGAAGCACTCAAGAAAAATATCAGAATGTGAACATGATTAAACATTCATGGTGCTTCCACGTAGCGCTTACCTGTCCTGCCATTCAGGAGAATTGGTTTGCCCTCCAGTTCTCCTCTCATGGGGACAACGGTGATCTTATACTCGGTCCCAGGATGCAGACCTGAAAACACACAGCCGGAGCAGAATGTGAGTACAGGTTCTGGACCCCCATGCCAGCACTTCTCTCTCCGCTGATTTCTCCTGTGATGGAAAGAAGAGGGCCTACAGTTCTCACCCAGAGACTATCCTCCAGTGGAATAGAAGGCATCATCGAGGGGGCTTATGGGCCAGGAGCAGAGGGTCAAGCTGATGAGATAAAGTTGATTGAGCTCCCATTGGTTTTTTGGGGCACCTAGCACTTATTTCCCAATTTTATTTACAGCCCCAAATGTTTTTCTGCTCCCAGTAACCCTTTTCCCTCAAAAGTTTCTTCCCTCCTCATTGTAATAACTGGTCTAGTTTTTTTTTTTTAGTTATTTCCCTGTAGAAGCAACTTGACCGGTTGTGCCTCTTGACATACACATTCAGACTCCACTAGCTAAATTCAGGCAAAGGGCCATGTGTGTGCAACACACATTCATCCTCCATCATCACCCCCACTCCACAAACATGGGGAACCCCAGAGTCCTCTCAAGACTGAACTCAGCACAACAAAGCCCAGAGGAGGATTTACCACGAAGCATACAAGCGTCAGGGCTCCTCACTTGCCCAGGCCCCTTCAAAGGGCTTGTACCTAATTTGGTATTCATACTTGTGTATTACTTTTCTCAAAGAAGGCCATGAAAATTGCATAAGCTTCAGGCATCACAGAACTTGATCCACCCCTGCATGGCCCCATTTCCTTAGCAGCCATCTGATTTCCAGCTCTCCACAGCACTAGCCCAGTCATCTGGGACCGGGACCCTCCTCACCCCAAGACCCCTAAAAGAACTCATTGCAGTGCATGCTGCTGAACAAACCAATCTCTCTTCTTCTCTCTCCCTCCTCCCTCCTCCCTCTCTCTCTCTCTCTCTCTCTCACACACACACACACACACACACACAGACACAAGTTCTTCTAAAAGGAATTTCTGTATGCCATGAAATCCAATGTGAGACACAGACACGGTCCTTAAGAGGGTTAGCTAACCTGAAGAACGTGTCAGATATGTGTAATCTTTTACCAAGGGTGATCTGAGATTCCAGAGTCAGCTCTGGGATGTGGAAGCAGAGTCTACAACTCCAGAGTGGGTTCGTGTCTGAGAGTTTCAGGAGTGAAGGCTCAGGTTTGATTCCCAGGGACCCAGTACCCTCTGTGACACATGTGAACAGTGGGGATGCCTGACCCCTCTGCGTGCACAGTCCCTGCCTCAGCATCTGCAGTGAATACCTCATACCCCCAGTGTTGGGCTCTTACCTGTGATGTCGTATCGGCTCTTGGGGTCATTGCTCTTGGGCACGGTGACCTCAGCCACCTCCTGTCCTGTCAGGGGGCCATACCGCAGTTTGTAGTAATCAACCTCAGCTGGGGGGTTCTCCCACTCCACATCCAGGGAGTTCTCCGTCTCGTCAGTCACCCAGGCAGTACCAGCCACAGCAAGGTCTAGGGTAGGGGTTAGGGAAGCAAGAGAAAGGAGTTAAGAACAGAGGTTCTGCTGGACGGTCAGCTACCAAGTCAGCTCCCCTTCTGGACACATTGAAAATTGGCTTCACCTCAAGCC
The DNA here is from genome assembly GCA_030035585.1 of Dugong dugon. Taxonomy (NCBI): domain Eukaryota; kingdom Metazoa; phylum Chordata; class Mammalia; order Sirenia; family Dugongidae; genus Dugong; species Dugong dugon. The sequence continues at coordinate 37,230,904 of CM057469.1, read as the reverse complement.
ATAGTCCTCAACATGTGTATTACAGCTACCAAAGTAGCAAATAATCTGCTGTTTTTCAAACTGTCCCTTGAGGACAAGCTCTCTTCCTGGAAAGCCTCCGCTCCCCATCCCATCCCATCAGATGCCATGAGCACCCCTGTCATGCTGACATGGGCCATGCACTGAACCGCCTCTCTCAGTCCAGCCATCCAAGCCACTCAGCCCAGACTGCACCAAACTGAACATTTCACCCTTTCACTACAGAGTCCTGCCCTCACAGATGCAGCCCCAGGATGAGAAGCTCAGGCCCTGCCACGTAAAGTCTGGGAACTGTATTGCACATTTTCTAGAGTATAACTTGGTAATACAGTCAGCTACTTCCTAAGTCTCCCAAAATAAAGCCTTCGCCTCTCAAATTCTCCTGTAAGGATTAACCTCAGGCAAAGCTAGAAAGTAGGTGAATTTTAATTTGGTCCTTCTGAATATCCTTCCTGCATCTTCCAACAAATTTTAGCATTTCCACCAGCTACTTGGTGTTCTCACACTGCCCAACTTATCCTTCCAGTGAAGGAGGAGAGTTATTGCAGACATTTATTCATAGTAAAGTATAATGCAGAAATGTTTTGCTCCTCCCTAAAGTTTTCCACTCCAAAAAAAAAAAAACCGAAATTATAATGATTAATATAAAGAAATGAACTCTGTACTGAGGCAAGAAGATTTGCAAGGGAGAGGGAGGACTATGTCCTTCATGGAGCCCTTTAATTCCAATAGCCATGTCCAGGTCCTTGAATTTTGGTACAGGGAAGACAAGTCCCCCAGATTCTCAGCCTTCCTCCCTTTCTGGGTCACAGCCCTACCTTCCCCTCCATGGAAGTGGTCCTACCCAGGCTGACTGACCATTTGTTAAGGATGTGGCTCAGAGAATTTGTGCATCAGGCAGGGGGTGAACTCAGGGATCGCAAGATCCATCCCTCCAGCTTCCAGAGCCTCTGATTCACTTCGTGTGGATAAGGTATTTCATGGAGCCTTTTCTCTGAAGCATTTCGTCCCACCAGGTGGCTTCCACCTGCTAGCCTTAGGTCCCGTTTTTAGAATCCTTGTGAAGATAAGAATTCCCTGAGGGACTCAAAACAGGTCAAGAAAAGAGTGATGAAAGTGACTCAGGGATTGTAGAAGGGGCTCTGCATGGCTTCATGAGAGAATGGGGGGAGTTTCCAAATGGAAAAGCAGGGAGTTACCGAAAATGTTCAGATTATTATGGAGATAAATGTTTCTCAGTTTGAGGGTCCCCTGAGGAGCAAATAAGAATGGGTTTAACTTGAATCAGATTAGACAGAAAGGCAATCTTCAAAGCTGTAGGAATTTACAAGTCCCTGGATCAAGAAGCCAAGAGGGGTTGCTGACAGTTTCAGAACACATGCCATCATTCCCTGGGGCGCGTTGAGCACTGTCCTGTCTGCAGCAATAGATAAAAAGGTGAAAAAGAGAAAAGCAGCCCGACATTTGGGAGCTGGCCTGGCGCTCACAGCTAGGCCTTGGTGTTTTTCTGTTGAATAGAAACAATTTCACAGAACATCAGCATTAGACAAGGCTACTCTACGACCACGCTGGAGCAAGACAAAAATAAGACCACTCTGTAATCATGTGTGAGCCCAGAAAAGAAACATGAACATTGTCCAAACCACAAAAATGACTAAACATCCCCATCCTGACTAATAGGAGTGGCTGCCACTTCTTCCCTACTACAGCTTTAGCCTTGCTCTAGTCTTCCCTCTTTCTAGGTAAGATTCTTTAAGATGTTGTTGTTAGTTGCTGTCTAATCTACTCCAACTCATGGCAACCCCAGATGTGTCAGAGTAGACCTGCTCCACTGGGTTTTCAAGGCTATGACCTTTCAGAAGTAGGTTGTCAGGCCTGTCTTCTGAGGCACCTCTGGGAGCATTTGAACTGCCAACCTTTCAGCTAGTAGTCGAGCGCTTAACCATTTGTGCCACCTCTTAAGATAGCCAAGCATAAAATTACCCTCACTTCCCCTTGCATGGAACCCAAAGAAAATCTCTGCTTCCTTATAACCCTCCCCGAAATTATCTAATACAAGCCCAAATTCTGTAACAAATCCTTTCTAACACTCCTTACTAAGACACTACATTGTTCTCCATGGTGTGCATTCTCCCTTGCTGCAACAAGCAATAAGCCCAACTTGTTCGACTATGGGGTGTTCCCGGTGGTCTTCGGCTGAAGGACGTTGACAAAGGCAATCACAGACTGTGACCCCAGGATGCCAAGTCCCTCACAGTCCTTTCCAACACTGACCCACCGTTATTCCACGCTACCCCCACCACCAACACAGACAGGCAACCTGATGTTTCTGAGTGCCAAAGGCCCTGTCTCTGGATATTTCTGCATCTTTCTCCATGAGTTTAGGGAAGAATGGAGGCAGCTCATTTCTACAAGCACTAGAACAGTACCTGACACATAGTAGGTGCTCAATAAAAATGTGTTGAGTGAAGGAATGAATTGGAGTCACAAAAACGACTAAGTTTCTCCAAACCCTTGAAGAGCTAAGCTGCTTTAAGAACTTCCATGATGAAACAAGGATTTCTAAAAAGTAAGCAGTGATGCTTAGCCTTCCAAATACTTTGGTGCCACACTGGATACTCTGCTTGCCCCTCCAGATTCAGCCTCCACCATTTTCCATCCTGCTCTGTATCCTAGGTGATGACCTCCATAAAACTACATCAGCTCGGTTCCCTTTCCCTCTAGCTTCTGGATAGGTTCAGCCAGTAGGAGTCATCAGCACATCAGAGGGCAGGAGGAAACAGCAGTCAGGCAACTGATCCCCTCACTCCCTCCCTGCCGGGGCCTGGTGGACTCCTGCATCCTTCTACCAAAAGCACCCCATCAGACAGCTCTCTTCTACAGCTCTCTCTGGGTACCATTCCTTGCCCCTTCAGGGCGGGGTGGCTCCCTACTGATGCTAGTCCAACCTCTACCCACACCTTTATAAATCACCTTTTAATTAAATTATCTTCATTACCTGGTTTGTGCTGTTTCCTGCTGGGATGAATCTGACCGATACGGGTGGCTTCAGCATAACCCCTGTTCCAACCTCCACTCCCTATAATCCCAACCTGCTGAATGGTGTCAGAGGCTCAGTGAGGGTCTGGGGACACAAGTGTATCCCTTGATTGCTTGTCTTGGGTGCAAGGCAATCAGACCCTACTAATCTCAGGGACAGAGAGGACCTTTTGAGTCCCAATCCAGCAGGCTGCCATCACTGGCTGGGAGGACCCAATGAGCAGGTAGAGGGGACAGAGCACTGGGACTCTTCTCTGGAACTAGGATTGTAGCAGCCATGTTTTTCAAATCCCAAATCAGGTCAATGGCCTGACTAGTACAAGTGCATTTGTGAGCACAATGGGAGAAAACGTTTAAAATGGGGCCTCTCCAGGGCCACGTGGGCAGCTGGCTGTGTCCTCACCTGTGGTGGCGAGTAGATGCTGTGGGTTGCTGGAAACCTCTTTCTTCACATTGTGCAGGGTAACTATGTACTTGGTTCCAGGCAGCAAACCATGCATCTCATAGCTGTTCTGCTCCTTGGGCACTTGGATCTTCTTCACAGGAAGTTCCTTCCCCATGGGGTAGTAGCTGAGGAGGTAGTGATCCACATCCCCAGAGGGCTCCCAGCTCACAAGCAGGGATTCCTCAGTGCTCCTGAGCAGCTGCAGGCCCTGGGGGGAGACAACTGGAGGAAAAAGGGGGGGAGGGAATGAAGGAGTGAAGAAGGTGGGCAAAGAGGGGAGGGAATTCATAGCCAGTGAGCATATACCAAACACCTACTAGTCCCAGGGTGGTGCAAATGGTTAGGCTGCTAACCAAAAAGTTGGCAGTTAGAGTCCACCCCAGGTGCCTCAAAAGAAAGTGCTGGCGATCTACTTCCAAAAAGTCAGCCATTGAAAATCCCATGGAGCGCAGCTCTACTCTGACACACATGGAGTCACCATGAGTCAGAACCCACTCTGTGGCAACTGGTTTACTATATACGTAACACTACCGGGGTGGCTGTAGAGAATGCAGGCAGAACCCCTACGAGGCCCACTTTTGATTCCCTCCCCCCACCAGAATTTATTAGTTGTCTGATTGGGAGGCGGTACTGACCCACCCACACACAGCCATTAGATCACATAAGACCAATGGTTCTCAAAATTCTGGCCCCAGATCAACATCACTTGGAAACCTGTTGGAAACGCAAATTCTCAGGCTCCACCCCAGATCTGCTGAATCAGAAATTCTGGGATGGGGCCCAGCAATCTCTGTTTTAACAAGCCAGGGGATTCTGAAGTAGGCAAGTTGCGATCCTGTCTAAGACAGTGTATAAATGATGGAGCCCAGGGGTGCAGGGAGAGATGAGAGTCAGGTGGGCCACGGCGCATCTCTGCTCTCACCCTGGGCACAGTCGAGGCCTGTGAAGCCCTCCTCGCAGTAACACTCTCCCGCGTCGCAAAAGCCGTGGCCGCTGCAGTCGCCAGGACACCGCCGCTCGCTGCAGTCCTCCGAGATGAAGTCCTCGTGGCACTGGCAGACGCCCCGCACGCACACGCCATGTCCGCTGCAGTTCTCGGGGCAGGCGGGGTAGCCGCAGTCGGCCCCAACGTAGGGATCATCGCAGAGGCAGCGCCCGTCCACGCATCGCCCGTGGCCGCTGCAGGCCCCGGGGCAGGCGGGCCACTCGCACTCGGCGCCTTCCCAGCCTTGCTCACAGCGGCAGCTGCAGGTCGCCAGGGAGAAGGTCCCGTGGCCGCTGCAGTGGCGGCTCGGATCTGGGGAGGGGGAGGAAAGACAGTAGGCTGAGGATTGAGGGGTCTTGGGCGGGGACCTCCTTCCCTGGAGACCGGAAGAGCAGTCTAGTGATTTCTGGGGCGCAGCACATTTCTTTCTTTGGGGCAGAGTGGGGCTCTGGAAGGGAGATAGGGGGTCTGCACTTTCCAGCCTGGGTCAGATGCTGTGATCTGTGATATTTGCAAACTTTTCCTCCTGTCTCTGCATGAAAAGCTGCCTGAACCAACCTTCTTCCCTTTCCCTTCTCATCCCAGGGGCTCACGGGAATTCTAGTTCCTTCCCCTCTGAGTGGTGGTATCTATTTAGTGTCTCTCTATGAATGGGCCTTAAATGCCGCAGCCTGGATGCCAGTTTGTCAGCTTACACTAAGGGATGGGCTTCTTATCCCTTTGGGAGGCAAGTGGGATCAGGGCTGGGCCGGAGTTTGTGCTTCTGGCTGGATGGGGCCGAACCAAGCAAGGCTGGGTCCTGTGAAATGAGCCCAAATTGAAGCCCAAGAAAGGGGTTTCAGATGAAACTGTAAAGGCTACAAAATAGCCAGCCCAATCTCAATTAAGGGATATTGGGGAGCGGATTAACCTAGCTCCCCCTCTCTGACCCTATACAGCAAGAACAGTTGGAGTCAGTCAGCCCTCTTCTCGGTCCCAGTTCCTGCTTTGCAGGGTTATATACCTAGGATCTATCTTTCCATCACAGCTGCTTCTCACCACGGGGATGAACCTAGGCATGACTAGGGCATAGTCACGAGGAAAGGAACGGGCTTACTAGCGTTTTCAGACTCCCTGGTACAATCACTTATGAGTCTGGAGTCGGGTATGAGGCATCTCTGCAGACCCGTTTCTAGATGGCTGTTGCTCCGAAAGCTCGAATGAGAAGCCCCCTCATGGCTCAGGTGCCTGTGAGTGAATGTGAGCAGCAAACTAGGTCTTCCGCGGTTTGCTCTGCCTTCGCAAAGAATGAGCCATCCTGCATGGGGGTTGGGAAATGGGCTGGGGAGAGGGGTCATTCTGCCCACTACAGTGGTGAAGGCCCATGTCACCTCCTGGTGACAGAGGAGGCAAAATTTAATGGCTTGCCCGGGCTGGGCTGCCTGCCTGTAAAATGGCCTCTAGGGGCTTTCTCATTTGGAAGCTTTAACCTAGGAGTCTAAACTCACTTCAAGAGTTTATCTCTCCCTGCTTAGGCTTCCAGATGCCTCCTGGAAATTGTGCCAAAGAATAAATGAACAAATAGCAAGGACATAGCTCCCCAGAGAAAACCCAGAGTGAGAGGTGGGAACTCTCAGAGTGCCCATGCAGACAGTGGAACACCTGGTGCTCATGAAAAGTTTGTTGAATGAATACTAGGTGGCAAGCTCACCAGCAGCGCCTTGGCAGCAGTGCTGGACACTACACTGCACCTTCATCTCCACCATCTCTTCCTCCAGCTTCTTCACTCGGGCCAGTAGGTCCTGGACACTGCATGCCAGCTCGCAGTCCTTCTGTGGCATCTGAAGGCGGATGTTGTGCCTGAAGATGATGTTCTGTTCCTCTCCGGCCTCCTCTGGAGCCAGAAGTGAGGCCCCATCATCCCCGAAGGGCTGAGGTTCAGCCTGCACTTGGACCAGGGCAGACTTGGGCACGTCAATCTTGTAGGTGTGGCTGACAGTGACCTGTTGCTCCTTGTTGCTGCAGCCCTGGGACTCAGGAGTGGCCGGGGCTGAGGCTGCCAGGAGCACGGAGCCAAGTAGGAGCCCCAGGGGGAAGCAGATCATAACCTGGAGACCCATCCTTGGAGAGATGGGGAGCAGACCCTCCAGGAGACCTGTGTCCAGAGAAAATGCAAAAGAAGGCCATGGAGGTTTGTTGAGGGAAATTGGCCTTTGTAATGGACTCCAAGAGTCCACAAGAAGCTGAGAAATCAGCAGAAAGAGCTCATCCTCTATCTCCTGAGGACCTGAGCCAAATTATTTTCTGTTCCTTACTCCCACATTGTACATTCCTGTGTCCTGGCTTTGCTTACACCATTTACAGTACCTGGGGTGGCCTTCTCTTCACTTACAGTTCTATACTCACCTACACTTTAATAATAAGAACTACTACCTTGTATGGAGGGCCTACTGTGTGCCAGGCTTTGATCCCACTAATCCCTAGTCTTTTCAACAACCCTAATATCATCGTTCCTATTAATAATAACTGTACATAGAGCACTTGCTGTGTGTCAAGCATTAATCTAAATGTTTCACACAGATTAAGTCATTCAATCCTCATGACTGTGATTACCCCCATTTTACAGACAGGGAAGTTGAGGCACAGCTACCTTAAATGACTTGCCCACAGGCACACAACAAAGAGTGGCAGGATTTGAACCCAGGCAATCTGACCTCAGAGTCCATGCTCATCACCACTTTGCCACCGTGCTTCACACAGATGATGAAGCTGAGCTTGGAGAGGTTGAGCAAGTTGGCCTGGGTAACATGGCCAGTAAGGGCAAAGCCTACACTCAGAGCCAGTGTCCTTCTCACAACCCCTGCTTTCCAGCCAGCAAAATATAAGCACTTCTAATAAAAATCCTTCTCCACAAAGTCTTCTTTCATGCCCCCTCAAGCCCTGGAAATGAAATCTCTTCTGCTAAGCATTCAGAGAAGTGTATTGGTCCCTCTCTGGTGGTTTCTTGATGGTTTAGTTGTGTTACATATCACTTTGCATGCATCTAGGCTATAAGTTTCTTAAGGACAGGACCCAAGGCTGGTTCGTCTTGGAGTCCTCCCAAGGCTGGGGCACAGAGTCACACCCACCCACTGACAGATCCTAGGTATATAACCCTGCAAAGGCTATTTATTCTGAGCTTCAGTTTCCTCATCTGTAAGGGGGCGTAATAATGCCTGCTTCACTGTATCGTATGTGAAAAGCACTTAGCACCATGCCTAGCACATAATACCAGTTGCCATCAAGGCAAATCCAGCTCATGGAGAACCCATGCGTGTCAGAAGAGAACTATACTCCATAGGGTTTTCGATGGCTGATTTTTTGGAAGTTGACTGCCAGGGCTTTCTTCCAAGGTGCCTCTGGATGGACTTGAACCCCCAACCTTTCAGTTAGCAGCCTGTGGTGTTAACCATTTGCATCACGCAGAGACTCCAGGACATAATAAGTGTTCAATAAATGTTTTAAGGTTTGTTTGGTTTTTAATCAACTACTGAATGTGACTTCCTTTTCTTTCTACTCTGTTTTTATTGTGAAGGAGGATGCCTGAATTGAAAAGAACATACAACATACATTGTAACACCTTAAATAAATTATTGTAAATGTAACTGCCATGTAGCCACCACCCAAGTTAAGCAGAACATATGCTAGCATCCTAGAATCCCCCCACATGCCCACACCTGATGCTGCCTCTTTTCCAACTCAGTAGTTGGGATCAGCCAGATCACGAACTGGCCTAGACAGACAACTGCATTGGTCAGAAAGGGAATAAAACTTCACAGTCTTTCAACCAAATTCTAATACCGTGTAAACGGTTTAACTTTTAACAGACATTCTTTTAAGTATTAGGAAGTGGAAGAAATGGAGGACGAAGGTCCCTGGCAGAATTATTATTAAAAATAACTATAAGAAATGATGCACTTGAATTGTAGTGTTGTCAAAGACTGTTGACTATACTGTGGACCTCCAGAGAAATGAACAAATCAGTCTTAGAAGAAATATAACACGAATTTTCCTTAGAAGTGAGGACAGTGAGACTCCAGCATGCTTACTTTGGACATGTCATCCGGAAAGAGCAATTGCTAGAAAAGGGCACAGCTGGTCAAGTGAAGGGTCGGCGAAGGTCAGAGAGGCCCTTGGCGACATGGATTGACACCGTGGCTGAAACACTGGACTTAAACATAGCAACAATGATGAAGATGGTGCAGAACCAGGCACCGATTCATTCTGTTCCATTGTATAGAAGGTCACCATGAGTCGGAGCCCACTCTGTGAGAACTAACAACAACAACAACATTAGGTGTTTGTTAATTTGCCAAGTTGCTGCTTCGTGCCAGGCATCGGCCAGGAGCATCAATCCTCAGGATTAAACCTCATGATTGCTATGTAAAGTCAGTGCTACCTTATTCAATGGGTGAGGAAACCAGACCTGAGAGGACAAGTCACCTCTGGGGGCTACCCAACTAGTAAGTGGCAGAGCTGGGATTGGAACCCCGGTTGTCTTATTGTGAGCCTGTGCTTGCGGTACAGCGATATGACATCCTGATACAAATAACAGGCTAGTCTGGTAAATATCTGCCCCTCTGCAATGCCCTCGTGTGGGCAGGTGGCCTGTATGTTGTACCCAAGGGATTTGCCATCCCTGTGAACTCATCAGAGCAGCACAACGGAGAGTTCTGCTTTATGTTCTCCTTTGACCCACTCATTCCTTCTCAGCTTGCCATATTATCCAAAACATGTTTTACTGATAATAAGAAGAATAATAGCAGCTCAGCTTTTCTGAGTGCTTACTACATTCCAGGCACTAGACTCAACACTCTGCAGGTGGAATGGAATGGTCAGTGGGACATTTCTTGTTGTCTTAGGATTTGGACAGGGGGTAATTGGTGTCCATACATTTTAAAGAGAGATACTGTATCTGGAGATTTTGTTTGTTTGTTTATTGGGAGTGGGAGGAGGCAGCAATGAGACCAGGGCCTGCCTCTGGTCTGGAGGAATTCATGCTAGGCTTCTGGGGTTTTTCATTTCCAGGCTTCAAAAACAAACAGGGTGAGATTGGACCCTGGGCAGCCTTGCTGTGGTTTATGGCAAGAGTCCGTGGCTTTTTTGCATAAATTCAGAACTTCTCCAGAAAACCATCTGCACTCCTGAATTCAGAGGTGAAAGTTTGGCTGGAACAGGTCACATGGCAGAGTGAAAGGAGCCACAGCAGGAAAGGCCTGCACTCCAGAGTTTAGTGAGACAAGGACACATACATTGTCCCTTAGACCAAGTCAATGCCATAGAAGCATGCCAGGTTAGAGTATCCCAGAGGGCAGCTGGAGGCCAGAGCTGAGGTGAAGCCCCAGAGCTCAGCAGGAGTGCACTGGTCCAGTGGGCCAACTACAGGAGGAGGTGCCATTGAGTAAAATGGGGACTCTCTGAGAACCCACCAAAGATACCCCCGAAGGAGGGGGGCTGGGTACGGGGCATCTGCCATAACAAGGCCATTTCATAACCAGAGAGAACTACAATAGCTCCAGATAAATAAAAATACCTTTCCCTAAATGGAATCATGTCCAGTCACCTCCATGCACAACTGCCTCCTTTGCCATGAGACCAGAAGAACTGGATGGTGCCCGGCTACCATTGCAGAGCATTTAGATCAAGGATTCTATATAAAAATCCTGATCAAAAGCTCTAGGATCTGCTTCAGACTTTGTCTGGGGGATGGGGGAGAGGTAGGAAGAGTGAGTTGGAAGGCAAATATAAGATAAAAATAACGGCATTTCCTGATTGCTGTCTTAAACATTCAGGCCAATCATAAAATGATCTCACACATATTCTCCATTTAATCCCCAAGATGGGATCTGAGGTTTAAAGGCATGAAGCAATTTGCCCCCAGATTATGCAACTAATGAGTGTGAGGCCACAGATTGAAACTCAGGTGCAGAGTCTCCAAAACCTGAGCCGTTAACCCCATGCTCTTCTGCCCTTCACAGTAGCAACACATACTGATTTCAAAAGGGCCTACTACATACATGGCAGCACACAGGGTCCCACTGTCCAAAATCCCCTTTCTGGGCAACAACAGAGCTAAAAAAGCAGACTTCTCTACCCACTCCCTGCCATCCAGCCCCATCTCCCAGCCCTAGGCTCATTATTCTCTGAGATATAAATGGAGTGCAGATGGTTTTTTGGAGAAGTTCTGAATTCATGCAAAAAAGCCACGGACTCTTGCCATAAACCACAGCAAGGCTGCCCAGAGTCCAATCTCACCCTGTTTGTTTTTGAAGCCTGGAAATGAAAAACCCCAGAAGCCTAGCATGAGCTCTCAATGTCGCCTGTCCTTCTGAGTTGTAACAAGATGTCCTTGCTAATTACTGCTTCTTCGATTCCACACGTTGATGTCAAATTTTCCTGGGCAGGGTGATTATGCGACAGAAGATGAGAGGGCTGAAATCCTCCACCTAGCCCTTCTGTCGAGTGTAATGAGCAAGAAGAGAAGCCTTCTGGCTCTCTCTCCACCGCGTGGCAGAAGAAACCCTCTTCCCTGTTTAATAGCCTCCGGAAGCGATGACTTCACCAACTCTTCTAGTAGGAGCAGCAAACCACAGACAGAGTTTCACAAGGGAGGGGAGGTGGGGAATAGGAAGCTGGGCACCAAACTTCATCAAGAAAACGGCAGGATAATGAGTTTCCAAATGGTAATGGTTATTGTACCGAGGAATAGTTTCCCATGGAAAGTGGGGTAAATGCTGCAAGAATGTGTAAGGCAATGCGGGTATACACTCATGGAATACGCATGCCTGATACCCAGAAGCAAACTAGGTGTCCCCAAGAACCTCTGTCTCATTGATGCTGATGGTGTCTTTAATTCTAAGTGTGTGGGGGGGTGGGTGCTGGGTGGTGTGGGAAGTGGAAGGTGAGGCCCATTAAGACTCAGGACAAATGCTGCCTTGTTTTGCTTTTTTGTGAATTAATTATTAGCCACTGGCTTTCTTTGTGTGTGTGTGTGTTTATTAAATGTTGGGTACTGTGCTAAACATTTAATAAATATTATTCTCATTTAATCCTCAAAATCCTGGGAGTCAATATCATTCTTTTTTAAGGGTGCTTAGAGATGTTAAGTGATTTGCCCCAGGACACACAGCTATAAGTGGCAGAGCTGGGATCAAACACCAGGTTGGTCTGCTCCCTGCCTCTGTATTCTTCATCCTTCTGCTATATGAAAAAAGATTAGCAGATGAGAAGATTACTACGTGTGAAGAAACGACCAAATGTCCTCTTTCCTGCCATTTCTTTTAAGAGAGGGATTCTTCTGAAAATAAAGGAAACGCAAAGCACAGGGGCGTGTTCAGTTGAACATTAATAGATCAGTAACTAAATCCTGTGCCTGTGCTTCCTCTGAGCTATGCCAGGTCTAATCCCTTGGAAAGATAAATCAGTGTTTCCCCGATAGGGAGGTTAAGTCCTGGTCACATTCTCATGAGAGGCTGGAGAATTTCCTTCCTAGGAAATACAGAAGCAGACAGAGACTTCTGTCTGCAGGGACAGATGTCAATCAAGCCCCGGCCAAGGAGAAGGGTGGACCTCTGAATTCCGGAAGGTCTCTATTTCACTTCGTTTTCTCCAAAGAAGGACACAAGTGCCGGGTCAGGAATAGAAACTACTCTACTTACACAAAGAGAGTGGTGGCCACTTTCTGGCCACTGTTACAGATCTTCATACTTAAATTCAGGGCTTTCTCTGGTTCCCACATTACCTCATCCTGCCTTTGCAGTTAACCACAAGCAAATGAGAGCACTGCTTAGGTTTTAGAAAAACGGTACTATCATGGATTTCCAGAGGAGTCATTTAAGAAGATATTCTGTCCCCAAATGACAGGGTGGACATCAGTGAACTGTGAAGGAGAGTGAGGGAGGCTGGTGGCTAGGGATGAGACTGATGTCACAAATGTCACAAACTCCTCACTCCTTTCCCAAACTCTCTCAGAGCACCTTCTGCCAGTGGTGTACAACCTGGGTGCTGGGTGACTCTGGGGCCTTCTGATCCAGGTACTCAGTCCAGGAGAGCAAGTTCTCAGGTGGCTGAGGAATCTACCCTGGCACAGCGTAACATTGACTAGAGAGAGACCTTAGAAGACTGATTTCACCTTCCTGTCTCTTTCTCCTTCAGCATGTAAGAGCATATGCTGTACAAAGCAGTACTGTTTCTCCCAGGCCAAGCCCCAGCTGAACCAAGTACATAGGAACATTTTAGTTCTATTCTGCGACGTTGAACTCTCTCCACAGGCATTCCATATAGGATACAAGGCAGCCAGGTGTGGGCAAGAATGAAAAGTTGGTTTTATGTGATAAAAGTCAATATGGCCACATTCCAGACAACATTCTGCACCTCACTCTCCTAGGTCTGTGCGATGTACCAGTGAGCAATTCCTTGTTGATGACTCTCGTATCACCGTGCAGTGACTCTTTTCCTGAAGAACTGTGCCCACGCACCTTAAGCTGGAAAAGATAAAGGATAGCGTCCCTGACCCAGTCTCAGCACTTAATCACCTTCACATGGGTGGCCACAGGCTTCTTTGGTTGTTTTGATTTGCCACCTGAAATCTAAATCTGACTTGCAAAAGCTTAAATCAATGACGATAATGGTAACTGCCATTTTCTATACACTAATTATGTGAGTGGTGCAAACAGTTTGTACCAGTCAGCTGGTAACTGAAAGGTTGGTGGTTCGAACCCACTCAGTGGCACAGTGGAGGAAAAGTCCTGGCAATCTGCTTCTGTAAAGATTACAGCCAAGAAAATGGAACAGTTCTACTCTGTAACACACACGGGATCACCATCATTTGGAAATCAAATTGACGGCACAATACAACAACAATTATGTGCCAGGAGTCCCTGGGTAGTGCAGTTAACTCGTTCAGCTGCTAACTGAAAGTTTGGAGGTTCAAGTCTACCCAGAGGCACTTCTGAAGAAAGGCTTGGTGATCTAATTCTGAAAAATCAGCCATTGAAAACCCTATGGCGCACAGTTCTGCTCTGACACACATGGGGTCGCCATGAGTCAGAATCAACTGGTTTGTTTGTTGGTATTGTGTGCCAGGCTCTGTGCTAAGTGCTTTATAAGCTCTTCCTGAACATCAGGCAAAGATACCAATTTACCCCAGAAATTAATCACTTTCCCACAGAAAGACCTTCTCTTAGCTTCCATGGGGCACAAATGAGAAGATAAAATAGACACAAGGGCCTAAATTCAGAGCCTTTCCTTTCCCAAGTCCAGGTAAACACCCAGTCTCCAGAATGATGAAGTATTAGTTTATACACATGTAGCCCTATTCCCCATGGGCGTGAGAAGCGTCTGATGACAAACAGCTTCAACTGAATGACAGTGAACAGAAGCACATAACCAAAGTTGTAATTGATTCCCTTCTTTAGTTTGATATGCGATTTGCCACATATAAAGTGTGGGAGGCTTTGATAACCTCCAAGGATTTGCACTGCCCCCCCCAACCCCGCCACTAGGTCTCTCCTTGAGACCAACAGCACATGCTCCAAAGGTGGCTGATGGTATTAACAGTGAGAGTACTGTGGTGGGACCAGGCGGAGCCTCCTGCCCATCCAAGGATCAGGCTCGAGGTCTTAGCATGATTAATGCAGACAAGTGGCTCCAGATGCTGCCACAGAAGCTAAATCATGATCTCATGTCTGTATCCAGACCCTATGGGAGACAAGGGTCTGGAATGAGCGGTGGATGGACAAGAGTTTCCACTGGGCCTGAGCATGATTTCCTCCAGTATCTTCTCAGGAACAGACCTTAGTCTACCCTACATTTCAAACCACAGAGCACGGCTGGAATAGAAACCGAAAGCCACAAGATGATTGGAAGCCATCCTGTTGAATTTTCCCTCTTCAGTAGCCAGCTGCTGGCCACAAACTTGGGGGCATAGCAATCTTTCAGACAATCGAAGCTGTATGAAAAAATGCTAGGGGCTTTTTCCTCCTCTCTGGGGAGAATGATATCAATGTTGATAATCTCTATTTCTTCCTGAGTCCCTTCTCCCAACATTGGCCTGGATAACACAGCTAACAAACATCCAAATTCTAAAAGGCACTGATTCTTTCTATGAAGATCCTGTCCTCTGCCAATCACCAACCTCTAGTCCTGATTAAGCAGATGTCACCTGATACCTTGGTGACACCTTGGCTTCTCCCAGAGCCCAGTGGATGTTAGGCACCTTGGCTAACTCACATCCAGATGTGGGTGGTTTGTTACTTTTATGTTGGGACTTGTTCTTTTTTTATGCTTATATAAACAACTCAATTTCATGTTTTTAAGTGAAATCCTACCTATTTACTCATTCTTTCTCCCTCCTCCCCCGACTCTCTCCTCACCAAAAAAATTAAAAAAAAAAAAAAAAGGTAGCTTCCCAAAACTAGTCCACCACACCATTTCTGGAAATGTTCCTAATGTTTTCTTTGAGGCATTGTGAGGGTAATAGTATAGAAATTTAGGAAAAAGAAGATGTCCTCTTGCAAACAAGAATTAAAATGTGTAAAAATAAAATGTTTGAATAAGCTTCAAGCTCTTCAAGTGCTTCTGCAAACATTAACTTAATTGATATGCAAAAAATCCAGAGAAGGGGAAAGTTATTAACAGTTCCTGATCACAACTGAAATAAAGTTCTGTTTTCGGATTTAAAAAAAAAGTGAAATATAACAGACAAATTACCAAAAAAAGAGAGGCCTTTGACATAGCGAAGAAACCAACAAATAAAGATGAAAAAGACATGCAAGACTTCAAGGAAACATTTTATATAAAAATACAACCTAGGTAGAAACTTCCAGACAACATAGACTGCATTTGGCCTGGTAAGAAGGCAGCTGTACTTAGTCCTGTCAGTGAACAGAATATAATACTAAGAATGCAGTGCTCAGATCCTGAGAAATATTTGCTAATTTAGTTTTAACTTCTCATAAGGTGATAGGAGACTAGTCACACTGCCTGGATATTCAGACATGAGCCACGTTCCTCAGCCTTGAGCTCATCCCCACCTGGCCACCTTCCTCCCCTCTCACAGGTAAATAAAGCCTTCCAGAGAGCGCCTCTCTTGGGGAGCGCTTCTCTTACCTCGGGGGCTGCTGGGCACCGTGTCCAACACTTCCACCACCTGTGAGATGGGGCCCCTGGTGCTGCCGTCCTTCCCTCCTTCTCTCCTCTCTTTCCGCTTCCCTCCCTGAGTTTAAATCCTGTCTGGGCCAGAGGAGGAGCCAATGGGGACTCTTGAGTGTTCCCCCTCTTCCTGGCAGGGACTCAGTTAAGAGATAATGAGACATTCCTCTCTCAGTCTCTTATTCTAACTAGGAAAGGAAAAAAATACACATTTCTCCCTTCTTTTTTTATTTCAATTATGCAGCAGCTAAAAATACTGGAGGCTGTTTCCATCTAAGTGGATCCAGAATAAGGATATTAAAGGGTTTGCGTGTCTCCTGGCTGGGAGCTGGGTCTCAGGGTTTGAAAGTACCTTTATAAAGTCTTTTTGCTTTTTTCCTACTTCAGGCATTTCTGGGACTCATTGCCTAGCAATTCTAAAATGTGAACAGACCTTTAGCACAGAAAGAAATGAGTAGAGATCCTCAGAGATAGAACCTTCTCTGCACCACGCCCTCCCCCACCTCCTCTGGCCCTCACCTCACAGCCGTGAGTGGCAGGGGCTCTGAGGTAGGCTGAGGGCAAAAACAGCAGGTCCGGGGCATTCAGTCCCACAGCCCACGCTGACCCCCCGCTCAGATGTCTCCCACACACCAGCAGCAGCACAAGAGCTCCATAACCAGGGAAGCGTAATGGTGCCCCTTTCATACTGCCCTTTTCCTTTGCCATCAGATGAACAAATCTTTACCCTTGTTATGAACCAGAGCGATTCCATCAGGTCACAGGCCAACACTTGTTGCTCTCCTCTGCCCTCCATCCCTCTCCTGCCCTGCCTAGGATAGATGCTGGAGTGTAGATCGACAACATGTGGAAAGGACCCTGATATTATCAGTTCGCCTAGGTAGGCCTCAAATGGTATAGGAGAGAAAGATGGAGAAGAACAAGGACAGGAGAGAGGGAGATCCAAGAGTTGCCCCCAGAAGTCGGAGGGTCACCTAGAGCCAGACTGCTGGTATCTGCAGCCTGCTTCTGCTATTTGCAAATGACCTTTGACAAGACACTTAACCTCTTCGTCCCTCAGCGTACTCATCTTTAAAAGAGGAATAATATGGTTGTTGTGAGGGTTAAATGAGTTGATATATGTAAAGGGCTTAGACCAGTCCCAGGGACACAATGAGACGTCAATAAATTTTAGCTGCTATTGTTGTTGTGATTATGGTTATTAACATCTTTTGATTATTCCTATATACCCCACTAGGCAACATGTGGAGTCCCTGGGTGGTACAAACTTGGCTGCTAACTGAAAGGATGAAGGTCCGTGTTCATCCAGAGGCACCTTAGAATAAAGGCCTGGTAATCTACTTTCCCAAAATCAGCCATTGAAAACCCTTTGGAGCACAGTCCTACGCTGACACACATGGAGTGGCCATGAGTCAGAATTGACTCAGAGGCAACTGGTAAGTAGTGTCTGATAGTCTCCACCTCAATCCAAATGGGTTCCAAGTCTTCTGCCCTTCTTCACTTACAACCACAATAGTCCTGCTCTCTTTCCCTGGAATCAGGGCCAGCCAAATGCAGAGGTGACCAATATGGTGTAAATTTGGGGTCACCATAAAGTCTACTAGCCCCCAAACATCTCTCCCCTCCCACAGACTTTTTCCTTTGCTTCTTAACTTGGCAAGTTTCCCCTGCTCCTAGTATCCTATTGCCCCCTTGAGTTTCTCTTTCACTAATTCTCCCCAAAATGAGTGGTCTTCACCAACTATGTCCATTATCCCATCTACCATACCTCAATACCTATAGCTAGGCCAATGCAACAGACTCCTAACAGGCCACCTTCCTCCAGCCTCTCCTTCTTCCAGTCTACATTAGTTAGGTGCAGGACATGTAGCTATAACAACGACACCCACCAATGCAGCCTGACACCTGATCCACAGACTTAAGACTTGTCAGTCTCTACAACAACATGAGCCATTTCCTGGAGATAAATCTCTCTCTTTCTATATATATATATATGTACATGTATGTATGTATATATATGTGTGTGCGTGTGTATATATACATATATACATATGCTTCACTGGTTTTGTTTCTCTAGCGAACCCAGCCTAAGACAGGGGATAACTCTCTTTGTTCAGGAAAATATTTGTGATCTGAAAGGTTAGATTCTAAGGATAGGTTTGCAATGAAACAAATTAAAAAAAGAAGAAAAAACTTCACAACAAAAGAATAGGAATTGTCAGTTGGAAAACAGAAAAGATTGTGTGTGGAGGAGAAGCTGGTGAGGCATCATGGCAGAGGCTTGGGCCTGAGGAGGAGGGGGCCAGTGAGGTATTCCTTAGAAGTTATATTACTTTTAAGAACAAGAATGTCCATTCAATACTAAATTATTGCTTTGCTTTATATAAATCCTCCTTCATGGCTCCAAGGCTTAAATTGTGCCTTCTATTACACAGATGCTTTTTTGACTGGTTTGAGGGAAAAAAATCAAAGGAAAGGAGCCAGGTAACACATCCAGATCAGCACTACACAAAGAGAAGGAGATGGCCATCAGAGGTAAGACACAGTGCAACAGCATTCAGAGGAAGCAAGAATTCTGAGCCAGAGATGACCACCGGTACATAAGCTCCTTCACCATACTGATCCCAGATTTCACAGAAATTCATGATAGTGGGTACAGGGTTGCTTTAGATTTCCTACAGGTTATAGGATGGGCATTAGAGCCAATGTTATTTAACTCTCCAAGAAAGGTAACCTAGCTGGCAGTTATAGGATTTATTCTCTGTATCCATCATTTGGAGCCCCAGTGTGCAGTTGTTAAGAGCTCAGCTGCCAACCAAAACGTCAGCAGTTTGCATCCACCAGTCTCTCTTTGGAAACCTTATGGGGCAGTTCTACTCTGTCCTATAGGGTTGCTATGAGTTGGAATCAGCTCGACAGCAATAGGTTTGGTTTTTTTTGGTTCATCCTTCATGTGGAAGCAGTGATGGTTCAGTGGTAGAATTCTTGTCTTCCATGCAAAAGACTCAGGTTCGATCCCCAGGCACCTCATGTGTAGCCACTGTCTGTTAGTGGAGGCTTATGTGTTGCTGTGATGCTGAACAGGTTTCAGTGCAGTGCCCAGACTAAGATGGACTGGGAGAAAAGGACTGGTGATCTATTTCTAAACTAGTCAATGAAAATCCTATGGATCAAAATGATCTGATCACCAGCTGATTAGGATGATTCCAGGATGGCCTGGAACTGGGCAGCGTTTTGTTCCATTGTGCATGGGGTTGCCATGAGTCGGGGCCAACTCAATGGCAGCTAACAACAATGATAACCCCACATTTAGAGATCTACAGTGCTACCTGGCTATTACCTATGTCCAAGCACAGATTCCTTAACTTGAACTCCTAGAGAATGAGGACTGCTTTATTTCATTCCCTTCATTACCTAAGGTATTGCAAAGAACTTAAATTACCTGAAACTCCATCATCAGGACAGATTTTTTCCTCAAGATGCCAAAGGAAAAAGTAAATTCCCCAAACATATTGGGCCTAAACCATGGTGGCAGACACTGTTTTGTCTACCTCCCCAACATCCTTGCCCCTTCTTTTTTCTCAAGAAAATTTAGATATCTATTCACCTCCTCCTGATCCTGAGCTTCCGGAGGTGGGTCCTGATTGATCTAAGCCATAGGGTAATCCTATCACCCTTACCAGGCTCAAGCAAGAGCACGCAACACATTTGGGGCCAATGAGACGTAAGAGAGAGGCTGCTCGCAGGGCTTCAAGGAAAGATTTCTAAATTCAAAACAAACAAACAAGAGATGAACATTGTCACATATGCATACGATGCCTGGGAATGTGGCATATACCTTGTAACCAACCACAAGGGGTGCTGGCCAACAACAAAGAAGACATATCCAGGTTGGCAAAGCAGAAAGATGGAAGGAATCTGCGTTCTTGATGATGTTGTTGAGCCACTGAATTAACTACCCCTACAGTTTTCCTACTTCAGAACTCTCTCGAGTCAGGATTTTATTTCTTAGAGCTGAAAGCATTCTAAGAGATTCCACACTGATGAGCTAACTTCTTATTAGTAAAGCAACATACTGATATCCTGCTGAGAACATAGAGAGAGAGATGTAGGGAACCCCGGGAGGACATGGAGAGTTACAACAAGTTACAGGCCATGGGCTGGAGACAGGGAAGTCAGATTCCAAAGCTTTCTGTGCTTTTAGCTCTGCCATTTTGTCATTAAATTGGGAGTCTGTGATAGATTAAAAACGGCCACAGACACACCCATGTTCATTGCAGCATTATTCACAAGAGCGAAAAGATGGAAACAACCTAACCGCCCATTAACAGATGAATGGATAGACAAATTATGGTACATACACACAATGGAATGCTATGCAGTTACAAAGAACAGTGATGAAACTGCAAAACAGTTTATAACAGATGAATCTGGAGGGCATTATGCTGAATGAAATAAGTCAATCACAAAAAGACAAACATTGTATGAGACCACTATTATAAAGACTCAAGAAAAGGTTTACACAGGGAAAAAAACAATCTTTGATGGTTACAAGGAGAGGGAGGGGAAATCACTAACTAGACAGTAGACAAGCATTGACTTTGGTGAAAGGCAAGACAATACACAATATAGAGAAAGACAGCACAACTTGACCAAGGCAAAGTCATAGAAGCCTCCTAGACAAACCCAAACATCTTGAGGGACTGAGCTACTGGGGCTGAGGGCTGTGGGCCATGGTCTTGAGGGACATCTAGGTCAACTGGCATAACATAGTTCATAACGAAAATGTTTTACATCCTACTTTGGTGAGTAGCATCTGGGGTCTTAAAAGCTTGCAAGCAGCCATCTAAGATACATCTATTGGTCCCATCCCCTCTGGAGCAAAGAAGGATGAAGAAAACCAAAGATACAAGGAAAATATTAATCCAAAGGACTAATGAACCACATGAACCACAGCCTCCACCAGCCTGAACCCAGAAGAAATAGATGGTGCCTGGCTACCACCCTCAATGACTCTGACAGGGATTACAATAGACCGTCCAGGACAGAGCAGGAGAAAAATGCAGAATAAAATTCAAATTCACAAAAAAAGACCAGACTTACTGGTCTGACAGAGACTGGAGAAACCCCCAAGGCTATGGCCCCTGGACACCCTGCTAACTCAGAACTGAAGCCACTCCCAAAGTCCACCTTTCAGCCAAAGATTAGACAGGCCTAGAAAACAAACAATAACACACGTAAGGAAAGTACTTCTTAGTTAAATCAAGAATACAGACCAAATGGGCAACACCTGCCCAAAAGCAAAGACAAGAAGGAAGGAAGGGACAGGAAAACTGGACTAATGGACACGGGGAACCTGGGATGTAAAGGGAAAGGGGGAGAGTGCTGACACACGGCAGGGATTGTAACCAATGTCACAAAATAATTTGTGTATAAATTTTTGAATGAAAAACTAATTTGCACTGCAAACTTTCACCTAAAACACAACAAAATTAAAAAACAAAAAACAGCCACAGATTCATAGCAATATTATTTGTAATAGCCAAAAGGTGGAAACAACCCAAGTGTCCACCAACAGATGAATGGATAAACAAAATGTGCTATATACATACAATGGAATATTCAGCCATAAAGAGAAATGAAGTTCTGATACATGCTACAACATGGATGAACCTTGAAAACATTATGCTAGGTGAATTAAGTGAGCCACAGAAGAATACTGTATGGTCGCACTTATGAAATATCTAGAATAGGCAAACACATAGAGACAAAAGTTTATTAGTGGTTACCAGAGGTTGTGGGGAGGAGAGATGGAGAGTTATTGCTTAATGGGTACTGAGATTCTTTTTGGGGTGATGTCACTCAATTGTACACTTAAAAATGGTTAAAACAGCAAATTTTGTGCTATATATATTCTACCACAATAATTTTTTTAAATGGCCACAGACTCTTTGTAGCTTCTCCCTTCAGAAGGTTGAGTCTATATCCCCAGTAGTTGAATCTGGCCTAACTTTGTGATTTGCTTTGCCCAATGCAGTATGGCTACGTGATACTGTATGTGTCCTGAGCCTGGGCCTAAAGTGGCCTTTCAGCTTCTATTCTCACTCCTCTGGAATACAGTACCTTCTGGAGGATGAAAGACCACATGGAGAAAGAGGCTCAACCACCCCAGCTGAGGTCCCAGACATACGACTGAACCCGACCAACATGATGTGCACTGCTCCAGCTGAGCCTAGCCCAAACTGCAAACCCATAGAACTATGACCGAATAAATGATTATTGCAGCCACTATGTTCTGGAGAGGTTTGCTACACAACAATGGAAAAATGATACAGAGTCTATCCTATACCTGCACTAGGGGAATAGTTTAACTTGAAACTAATGTCAACCCATTGTTTTATCCAAATAGTACAACCCATTGCAGAACAACCTGGAAAAAAAAAAAAAGTTGTTGGTTCTAATAATGGTTCAACCAACATGTTATCATATCATCTTCTTCTATTTGAGAAAAAATGTAGGAAAAAGCATTGCAACTACAGTCATCTGCAATCATCTCCAGTTTTTTTTTGTCCTAAGACAACACCAAAAACCCAACAGACCAACTTGCTGGCTCTAAGGGAGCCTGAACCAGTTGTGTATAGTTTGGAGACCTGGAGCTGGTCGAAGCTTTTGCTCTGTTTGAGCTGGATGGAAGATATGTTTTAGTATCTTTAATTAGGGTTCTGCTGGATCTAAAGGAACTGAAATCAAACCTGAACAGACCTCCACTGTCAAGAGTACCAAGCTACTGTCTCAGCTCACTCTCTGTTTCTCTCTCTCTCTGTTTCTATCTCTTTCTCTGGGTTATGAATTGCATTTACTCTGTACCCATAGGCTTATCTTTCCTCTATTATGATTATGAATCCAAACTTCTAATAGTACTTGCAGGGATGTGCCATTTGACTTTAGACGTGCAAAAGCAGCAAAAATAGACAACAGAATACGGAAATCGGCAAAGAGGAAGGTTTACTACTTACTCCCTTCAAGGTAATGAAAGACCTTGATTCTTCTTCCATCAATATTTTTCTCTCTTGGGTCAATATTCTTTGATGTCCATCTCAGTAAGAAGTCAATGTCTTCTTATTAATCTCTTTAGGCAATAACAGTTGCTATGAGCCAAAGACCGGAAGTATGTGAGATCAGAAGGCTGGATTTACAGCTAGGGGCCTGGTACCTTACAGGAGATGGGAGTTTGGTCCTTACGAGACTCTTCATGCATCACTTGCCCCATAGATTGCTATTTTGTAAATACCATTATTATTTTCATTATAAAAGTAATGTATTATTATAGACTAATGAGAAAATGCAGAAAAATATAAGGAAGAAAATTAGCATCTCCTGTAATTCCCACAACCAGAGATAACCACTGATTTTTTTCCTGCACGTGCATACATATATGGAAGGAGCCCAGGTGTCATAGTGGTTAAGTTCTCAGCTGCTAACCGAAAGAATGGTCGACAGTTCAAATCCATCAGCTGCTCTTCAAGAGAAAGATGTGGCAGTCTGCTTCCGTAAAGATTACAACCTTGGAAACCCTATGGGGAAGTGCTATTCTGTTCTATAGGGTCGCTATGAGCTGGAATCGACTCAACATATATTGAGAGATTTATATATCTTGCACATATATAAAAAGAGATTAAACAATTAAGATTATATTATATGAAGAATTTTTCGGCTTTTTCTCTTAACTTTACATAGTGAATTTTTTTCTCCATTTTCTTATATTCTTTTCAAGGTCATGCTTTTTAATGTTGCATAGTATTCCAGCATATGTATCTAATACACGGGGAAAGAGACTGATTTTAAAGAGACAGAGGACTTCTGGGGAGTAATGGAAATGTTCTATACCTTTTTTCATTGTGGTGAAAATACACATAACAAAACATACGCCATGTCAACAATTCTTACATGTACAATTCTATGACATTGATTACATTCTTCCAGTTGTGCAACGATTCTCATTAGCCTTTTCCAAATCATTCCACCACCGTTAACATAAACAATGCCCCCTAAGCAAAAACTCCCCTTTCCCCTTCTCTCTTACCCCTGGTAACCACTAATAATCTTTGGTTTCTATACATTTGCTTATTTCATATAAGTGAGATCATATAGTATTTGTCCTTTTGCGACTGTTTCGTTCAGCATGATGTTTTCAAGGTTCATCCACGTAGTTTTCAAGGTTCATCCATGTAGTGGCACGCATCAGGATTTCATTTCTCTTTATGGTTAAAGTCAAAGATGGCACACCCCTGCAAGCACTGTTAGTATTCCATTGTTGTGTATGTACCACATTTTGTTTATCCAGTCATCTGTTGTTGGACATTTCAAAGGAACTGCAAAACCGAGCACTGTAACCCAGGGATCTGAAACTCTCCAAGGGGAGAGTTTCTTAACTTAGCCCCAGATAAAGATTCCCTCTAAGCTGATGGTGACGGGAAAGATACTGTGCATAAGCAGAACTCCATCTCCTGGCTTCCTCAGAGACAACATCTCATCTCTACTGCTTTTCTAAAAAGGCGACCGAGTTTTGGTATTAACGTGTTTAATATATTCTTATTCTCTAAAAACGCTTGGCTGAGAAGAAAGTGCTTTTACATTCTCAGTGGAATGACAAAATCTCAACATCTTTCAATTGAAAGAGAGCCAGGAGCAGGCACACAGACGGGAACTTCTTCCCTAACAGTGGCCATCCTCCCTCTGGCTGAGACACCCAGCCAGGGGTCCTCACCACCCCAATAGGAAG
This sequence comes from Dugong dugon, assembly GCA_030035585.1. Lineage (NCBI taxonomy): Eukaryota > Metazoa > Chordata > Mammalia > Sirenia > Dugongidae > Dugong > Dugong dugon. The sequence continues at coordinate 37,206,466 of CM057469.1, read as the reverse complement.
GAAATTTTAGTGGTTTATTGAAGCCAGATTGTATGCACGTGTGATGACGAATTGTGCACATTTCTTATCAACTCCACGTTCAGTGATGTCATACTGGTACCTTAAAATTAGCCACTGTGGGAGTGTTTACACCACAGAAATCAGCAAATGGCTTCACTTCCTTCCCCTCCCAAAGAACTGGTTGTTAAGCATTACCAGCACAGCCCTGGAAATTGCCCTCTTGATCTGTCCTGGGGACCAGTGGTTCCTTTACGTAACCAAGGTATCATAATATCTCCCAAATTTCATAACTTAAATAGAAGGGGAGAAAGATCCCAGTGGCCCTCGCTGAAGATGACTAGCTGCCTAAAAAAAAAAGATAGGAAAATCCAATCATTTTCCTCACTGAGTCACAACCTCCTGTTTCAAATTTTCCTCCAAAGGGCACACTTTAGGCTTTTTTTTCTTTAAACAAAACTTTTATTCCTCCTAATAGCTTAACTATCAACATTTTTCTAATTGCTGTTTTCTCCGAAGTGTAGGATTACAGCGAGGCTGGTGTGCGGCAACCGTTCCATTCCATGCAAGGGCAAAGCCACGGATTAATGACAAGGTCTTACTGTGGAATTGCTGAGGCCATCCCTTTGAGGCCAACTGCGGTCTCTGGGGAATGAGTCTATGGGTGGTTCTCTGAGTGGCTGAGGGACCGAGCTCCCAGAGGGCACCTCTGCAGACTGTACCTCTCTCCTCCCACCTCCTTCCATCTCCGTTATTCCACATCCATACCCAGCCTGGCCCCACAGGCTCTTCCTTCTCCCAATCCCTCTTGCAAGACCAGCTTTGGGAAACATTGTCAACCGAACAAAATTCCTTGTCAACACAATGCTATCCTCACTGAAGCCTAAAACTTTTAATACATGAACTTTTTTCTAAATTATGGAATATTTCAGAAATAGAAAAAGGTTTAGAGAATATTAAAAACACCCTTGTATCCCCATCCAGCTTAAGAAATAAAACATTATAAACACTGTTAAGGTCCCTATGTATCCCTCTCTGATCATATTCCCCTCCCTCCCAGAGTGAAATGCTTTCCCGAAACTGGGATTATCCATTCCAGCACATCTTTGTATTTTTACTCTACACATTTGTATGTAAGCTTAAACTGTATATAGAACTGATTTGCATGCTTTTAAGCTTTATAAGAATGGCATCATGTTATATCTATCTTGCTGCAACTTTCTTTATTTCTATCAATATTATGTTTTTATCCAGGTTTGTTATTAGTTTCTACTGCTGCATAATTGACTTTCACAAATTCAGTGGCTTAAAACAATACACATTTACTATCTCATGATTTCTCCAGGCCAGGAGTCCAGGCACATCTTAGCTGAGTCCTCTCCTTAGTGTCTCACAGGGCTACAGTTAAGGTGTTGACCCAACTGCATTCTCATCTGGAGGCCAGAATGAGGAAGCATCTACTTCTAAGCTCATTGGAATTGTTGGCACTATTCATTTTCTTGAGGCTACATGGTTGAGGGCCTCAGCTCCTAGAGGCCGCCCACAGATCTCCACCACGTGGCCCTCTCCCTAGTCAGTTCACATCATAGCAGCTTGTTTCTTCAAAGACAACAGGAGAGTCTCTCACTCCAGTCTGCTAAGACAAAGTCTTATATAATGTAATATAACCAAGGGTATGACATCCCATCATTTTTGCCATATTCTATTGATTAAAATCAAGTCACAGGTTCTGCTTGTCCTCAAGGGCAGGAGATTACACAAAGGTGTGGACACCAGAGGGTGGAAATTATTGCGGTCAACTTGAGTCTGTCTGCCACAATGTTGATATGTGTAATTTTCATTCATTTATTTCTGTTGCTATGTAGTATTGCATTGTATGCATATACCACAAAAATCTGTCCATTTTGCTGTTGAGTATCATGTTAGGGTTCTTCCAATTACTTGCTATTAGAAACAGTGCCACACAATAGTTTTCACAGGTCTCTTCTATACATGGAAGATAATTTCTAGGCCTTAAAGTATACATGAGGAGCCTTGGTTGTGCAGTGGTTAAGCGCTTGGCTGATAATCAAAAGGTTGGCAGTTGGAACTCAACAGCTGCTTCGAAGGAGAAAGATGTGGCAGCCTGCTTGCATAAAGATTACAGTCGTGGAAACCCTATGGGGCAGTTCTACTCTGTCTTATAGGGTTGCCATGAGTCAGAATCGACTTGATGGCAGCAGATTTTGGTGTTTAAAGTATACTTTATCCTTCAATTTTACTAGTATGTCTAAATTACTCTCCAGAGTAGTTATACCTATTTATGTTCTCCTCAGTGGTGTGTGATTGGTCCCCATTGTTCCATATCCTCTCCCACTCTCAAAATTTACAGCATAATTTTTATATTTTTGCCAATCTGATGGAAGTGAAGGTGTATCTCCTGGTTCTTATGTTTATTTCACTAATTACTAATGCAACTGAGTATCTTTTCACATGTTATTTTAGTTTCTCTTTTTGGGAACTATCATAGGTTCTTTGTATTTTTATTGATTTATAGTTCTCTATGTATTCTGGTTCCTTTGTCCTCTACATGCATTACTAATATCTTCTCCTTATGCATGCATCTCTATTCACGTTCTTCCAGTATTTTGACATGCAGAAGTTTTTCATTTTAATTTGGTTAAATTTACCAGTCTTTCCCTTTATGATTTATTCTTTAGTTCTTGTTTAAGAAATACATCCCTATCCTGAGGTCATGAAGATAGTCACCTAAATTTTTCTATGAAGGTTTTGAAGTTTACTTTAATACACTTAGGTTTTTAACACAACTGGAATTTAGTTTTGTGTAGGGTGTAAAGATGGCATTTGATTTTTTTTTTTTTTTTCTGTATGCTATCTAGTTATTTTAGCATTGTTTATTGAATAGACCATGTTTTCCCCACTAATTTGACATGTCATGTCTCTCAAATGTTCATAGACGTGTGGGGTTTGCTTCTTGATTCTCTATCCTGTTCCACTGATGTGTTTGCCTTTTTCTATATCAACGCACTCTGCCTTAATTATTATAGCTTTAAAATAAGTCATAATATCCAATAGGGCATGTCCCATCATTTCATTCTTTTCTTCAACTTTTTTTTTTTAATCTATTCTTGACCCACTGTTCTTTCAAATAAACTTAGATTTAGATAGTCAAGTTCCATGAAAAACCTTGCTGGAATTTGGGATATTAATTTAGGTAACATTGATAAAGTCACGATATTGAGTTTTCCTAACTATGAACATAGGCTACCTGTCCATTTATAAGGATCTTTTATCAACAAAGTTTTATAATTTTCTCTAAAGGGATCTTATAAATCTTTTGCTGGATTTACTCTAAGGTAACTTTTATTTTTGTTTCTATTTTCTTATTAATTCTAATAATTTTCCTGTAGATTTTCACAAGTTTCTATATAAAAATTAAATCATTGTGAATAATGACAATTTGATTTCCTTCTTTTCTATCCTTATGTTTTGTGACAGAATTGAATAGAAGCACTGAATGACAGCATCCTTGTTTTGATCTTGATCATCAAGGGGCTAGGTTATGGACTGAACTGTGTTCCCCCAAAATACATGTGGAATTCCTGGCCCTTATACCTGTGGATGTCATCCTGTTTGGATATAAGTTAATGAGGTCATACCGGTGTAGGGCGGATCCTAAACCTAATCACTGTGTTATAAAAAGACCAGAACATACAGAAATAAACATGGGGAAAACAGACATCATGTGAGGACCTGTCCACAAGCCAAGGAACCAAGGAATGCCCAGGGATACCAACAAGGAAGGAATCAACACTGTTGGAACCTTGATTTGGACTTTTAGCCACCAGAAGTATGAGAAAATATATTGCTATTCTTTAAAGCCACCCCTTGTGGTAATTGTGTTACAGCAACACTAGGTAACTAAGATAGGCTGCTTCTAAAATTTCAAGGTTATATTTTTTTTTTCTGAAAGGGCTCTTACTATCTAGAATCCTGCAACAGATGCTCAGTAACTCTAAGTGGTCTCTTAATGTGGAAACCAACCTGGAGCCAACCCAGGCCCCACCACCCCCTTTCTCTGGCCCCTCCCCTTTTCTCTCCCTCTATTACAATCAACCTGTTCTGAGCTCAAGTCTTGAAAATTAAGTGAATTAATAATGCAATTTACACTAATATGCTGAGGGCTGATCATGGATCAGATGGCACAATCACATTTTGGGGAAAGAGTCTAAGCCCAAAGAATGGCTGTGGCTGCTAGGGCCTGAGTGTGACTTCTCCTCAGATCATAGCAGTGATGGAACACACCTACAGGGCCCCTTTACAACTCCCTCTTAAAAATACCATGTCTGCAGCGCTATTCACAATAGCTAAAAGTTAGAAACAACCCAAGTGTCCATCAATGGATGAATGGATAAACAAAATGGAGCACAGTCATACAGTGGAATACTATTCAGTCATAAAAAGGAATGAAGTACATACTGATACATGCTATAACATGGATGGACCTAGAAAACATTATGCTAAGTGAACAAAATCAGACAGAAAAGGTCACATATTGTATGATTCCATTCATATGAAATATCTAGAATAGGCAAATCCATACAGAAAGTAGATTAGTGGTTGTCAGGGGCTGAGGGGCAGGGGAAGTAGGGAGTGACTGCTTAATGGGTACAGGGTTTCCTTTTGGGGTGATGAAAATGTTTTGGAACTAGATAGACGTGGTGGTTGCACAACATTGTGAATGTACTAAATGTCACTGAATTATACACCTTAAAATGCTTAAATTTGTTATGTGCATTTCACCCCTCTTAAAATCACTTCTTTGATGCTTGTTAACTGGGTATCAAGAACAGACTATCTCAGATGGAAATGAAAAATTCCAGAGGATGGGGACTTGACATCTTCCCTTATTCAGATCACACTACCCAGGTTCACACCCCATTCCACCACTTACATGGCCTTGGGCAAGGTGCTTCTTGTGTCCCACTTCAGGAGCCTCACCTGTCAAATGGGGATCATAATACCATCTACCCCTGGTGGTTATGAGAATTAAATGAATCATTTATGTAACTCACTTGGAACAGTGCCTGGTGTGTGAAAATCACTCAATAAATGCTAGCTAAACCCCAAGGGTGGCCACCTTTGCACTGCCCTTCAGTTACTTAGTGGTTTTTAAATTTATTTTCTTTCTTCCTTAAAATCCCAAATACAGTATTTAAATGTTACTCTAGCTCCTGTATGTTCCACCCTGTGGCCTGGCACAAAATATCACTCTAGTCCATTTGTAAAGTTCATCCAACCCTGCCTTTCAACAATCATGTTACTATTCTCTTTGCCTTTTTCTAGTATTTAGAGTTGGATGCCACTGAATTCCATGCCAGCTTCCCACAATGAATGAAATGCTGGGCAAGAAGCAAGCAATCCTGAAAGCACCAGGCTGAACTGACTACAGTTAGGCTAGAGACACTGGCATGCTGGGGGGACCCTAGGCAGGGTCTGGTTCACAGCCCAATCATGCGGAAACTCCAGTGTTACACTGGGGGCTCAGTAGGAGGGGCCTGCAAAAGGTCTGCTGATTTTTATATCATTTGTATCAGGGTCATAGGGAATGAGGATGGGAATGGGGAATGATCAGTCTCGCTTCTCAATAAGACCCATCAAGCATTAAGATTGCTAATGGGTGGTACAAACAGTTAATCCTCTCAGTTGCTAACCAAAAAGTTGGAGGTTCAAGTCCACTCAGAGGCCTGGTAATCTACTTCCAAAAAATCAGCCATTGGAAACCCTATGAAGCACAGTTCTACTCTGACACACACGGTGTCACCATAAGTCAAAACCAACTCTGCAGCAACTGGTTTTTAATCTCTACAAGGGTAGAGAGCTGCCACACCTTGTTATCCCAACACGTAGCACCTTGCCTGGTACATAGCAGGCACTTAGCAAATGGACAGGAGTTTGCCATAATTTTCCCCTGCATTCAAACCCAGTAAGGCCTAATGTGGCTCTGTTGTTGTTAGATGTCCTCGAGTCAGTTCCGACTCATAGCGACCCTATGTACAACAGAACGAAACACTGCCCGGTCCTGTACCATCCTCACAATCCTTGTTATGCTTGAGCCCATTGTTGCAGCCACTGTGCCAATCCATCTCCTTGGGGGGTCTTCCTTTTTTTTGCTGACCCTCTGCTTTACCAAGCATGATGTCCTTCTCCAGGGACTGCTCCCTCCTGATAACATGTCCAAAGTATGTGAGACGTAGTCTTGCCATCCTTGCTTCTAAAGAGCATTCTGGTTTTACTTCTTCCAAGACAGTTTTGTCCATTCTTTTGGTGGTCCATGGTATATTCAATATTCTTTGCCAACACCACAATTTAGAGGCATAAATTCTCAGTCTTCCTTATTCACTGCCCAGCTTTCGCATGCACATGAGGCTATTGAAAACACCATGGCTTGGGTCAGGCGCACCTTAGTCTTCAAGGTGACATTTTTGCTTTTTAATACTTTGAAGAGATCTTCTGCAGCAGATTTGCCCAATGTGGCTCTGGACACACAATAAATTGTTAATAAATATTGGTCAGCGATTCAAGTAGTGCTTGTGCTGCAAAATTGGTGCTAACAGCCTCAGTGATCTCAATCATTGAGAAATATTCACCTGTCTTGTAATACTTTTGTGTTATATTTGTGTAAGTGCACATACCCCCAATAAACTGTTGTAGAGGAGAACATTAAATCACTAAAAATAATACAGCTCCAGCCACTAAGTAAGGTGCTTTGCCTACAGTAATGAAGGATTGGAAATAACTATCATTATCAGCAGCAGCAAATATGTATTGAGGAACTAAGCCAGGCAAGGCACTGCATCAGGTCAGAAGGGTGCAAAGAGGCCCAGGACACAGCCTTTGCTGATGAAAAGTTCAGTGAGGCTTTGGTCAGAAAAACAGAAGCACTAGGTATTTCAAGCATGTAAGGAGGGACAGAGGAACAAAGGTCAGTTCTCAGCTCACACTTTTTAGAATATCAGGAGCTGCAGGAACTGCAGGAAATCACCATTGATGATCCCAGCTGCCAAGAGCAGCAGGTAATTTTCAGTGACACTTGTACCTCTACAGCCAGAAGAGCAATAAAATACTCCTGCCTTTCTTCCTCATTTCACATCTCAGGTAAATGCCTCTCACTGGCAGAATGAGTCAGAATCGACTCAACAGCAACAGATTTTGTTTTTTTGTTTTTGTTTTGGTAGAATCTAACTAGGAGCACTACCAGCAAAGGATTCTGGGAAATGTGGTTCTCAGACTTTCGACCCGTTAGATAAGGGTGGAGTGTAGAAGGGATGGAATGATGTGGACTTGTCAGTGGACAATTCAGTTCAAAAGACTTCTAAGTGTAAATATAGAAGAACAACATTCCAAGGCAGCTAACCACGGTAAGAACCTGAGAAGCAGTACAATCTGTGCTAAAAGGAAGGAATCATCCTGAGAGTTGGAGACTTTGAGATGGAGTCAGAACCTAAGACAAGATGTAGTCAAATAGGTAATGAAAAAGAGGAAGAGCAGGTGGATACTCATACTTCTATTTACTCTCTCACTCATCCATTTAGGAATCCATTCAGCAAACATTTATTGCTAAGCATTGGGCTAGGCACTTGGACTCCTAGACTGTGGAGGGCCACTCAGGGTTTTTAAAAAAGGAAATAGTATGATGTTTGAAAAAGAAGATAGGAAGATCAAACTGACAACAGTGTGGAAGAAGTTTATCACATGCTCCATACTTCTTTGTCATTGGATGTTTCTTCTCACTAGGATATTCTTCCCTTCCCCCTGCCCCGCCCCTCCTCTCCTTCACCTGATTGCTTCTGACTCATTCTCTAGTTTTCTATTGAAACTCTCCACCTGAAAAGCCTTGCCTGACCCCTAAGGCTAGGTAGTTGTTAGGCGCCATCAGAATGATTTTGACTTATAGTTACCCCATTTGACAGAGTAGAACTGCCCCATAGAGCTTTCAAAGCTGAAATTTTTACTGGAGCAGATAGCCAGGTCTTTCTCCTTTGGAGCTGCTGGATGGGTCCGAACACTCAGCCTTTCAGTTAGCAGCTGAGTGCTTAACCGTTGTGGCAACAGGGTTCCTTGGTCTCCATATTTTACATTCTGTGTTCCTGGAGTTCTCCTACAACTTGTCCCTCTTGCAGGTACAGGTTTGATCTTTCTTTCCCACCAGATTGCAAGCCCCATGAGGGGCGTCCTCCCATTTGCCTTGCTCACAGCTGTTTCTCAAGCACGGCAGTCACTCCATAAATATTGTTGGAATTAATCAATAATGGTTTTGAAGGATGCAATACTGGAGACTGGTAGGCCAGTAAGGAGGCAATTCTGATAGTATGGACGAGGAAGGGTGAGTGCTTAAACTAAAGAAAGGACAAAATGATGGAGAGGACAAAACAGCCTGTGGAGATATTATGGGAATAGAATCTGCAGAATCTTATGACTACTCTAATTCCTTCAACAAGAAGCAGAGGTTTGAGGAATATCTTGGAAGTAGAACTGATAGGACTTGCTGTTGGATTAGATGTGGAAATGAGAGAAAGGGAGAAATCAAGAAAGCCTCAAGAATTTTGTCTTGGGCAGCTGGACATATGATGATATAATTTCCTGTAATGGACAAGGTAAGTATAGATGGGGGGATAAAGATTTCCAATTTTGGATGAACAGTAAGGAGGAAGGCAGGATGAGTCCCAGATTTTGGCTTGGTGGTCATTCTCCTAGGTGAGAAATACAAAGCTAGGCTTGAGAAGAAATATGAATTATGTTTTGGACATGTTGAACCTGAGGTGTCCACTAAGACATTCAAGATATCCAATGAAATGATACAGGTCTAGAATCCAGGAGAAATTTCTGGATGGACATAGAGATGCAGACACAGTGGTGGTATCTGAAGCCAAGTGAGAAGGACAGTCAGAGCAGTAAGAATCCCTGGGTGGTGCAAACGGTTAACATGCTCAGCAGCTAACCTAAAGGTTGGCAGTTTGAGTCCACCCAGAGGCTCCTCAAAAGAAAGGCCAGACAATCTACTTTCGAAAAGTCAGCCATTGAAAACCATACAGAGCACAGTTCTACTCTGACACACAATCAACTCAACAGCAACTTGTTAAAGGGGTAAGAATACCAGGAGATTACATGAAACAAAGAGCAACATTTTGGTCAAAAAGAGAGCTTAAAGAAGCGAAAGCAGCATCTTGGAATGGTAAACAGAAGCCAAATTTTGGAAGTCTTTATCCTGAACCTGCATGATTAGTGGTAATAATAAATGCAGACATGCTATTTCTTCTAGCCTGGGCCTTCAGTGCTGTGGTCCTGTAGGGGGACTGAGAAACAGTATAGGTCAAGGATCAGAATCTTGATCCAGATGGTCAAGATTTGGAGACAGGGAGTAGAGAGAGTCCTGTTAAGAATATATTTCTCATGGAAAAGACCTCACCTAAACCAAGTCACTACTGACTTGAGTAAGCTAGAGAGTAAAACCCAGAATCTCAAAGGCTGTCATTACTTTTTCTTGGTTCTTATAGCCAGGCCCTCAGCAACGACAAAGAACAGAGAACATTCCCCAGGAATGCTGTTGGTCTAGCCAACTTCAAAGTCAACCACAGCTCATCTAGTAGCCTCTACAATGAGTCTCTGTCGCAGAGCTTTGGCGCCACATGAACCATGGGGCTTTTAGTTTATGTTCCAGAAGGATCCATCAGACAAGTGCAGACAAAGCGCCAGTCCACCTTTCCATTGCAATGTTCCACCAAAAGACAAAAACAGCTTGAGGCAAGAGGAAGACCAGCATCGTGACTCTTCTAAATTTTGGCAGCCATGCCTTCTACCATACCACTGTGGTTTTGGGAGAGGTTTAAAGAAAAGCTTCAAAAGCAATTACAAATGTAGGATCTGGCAAAACGTAACCATAGAGGAATGAGCTGCATCTTGGCAGAAGGTGTTAGTGTGCATGGTAAGTATGTGAACTTGAATTTGGAGGAAGGCATGTAGGTAAATATATTGGTTGGTAGTGTGTACTAGAGAGTGTGTGTGTCACAGAAGGACATGCCTCTCCATGTGCATTAGAGAGGCACATCCTTCTGTGACACACACAAAAGATGTGACAAAAGATAGCCAGTAATTCAGACTGATTGAAAAAGTAACAAAGATTGTTGGTGACTGGCAGTGTGTTTATGAAAGTCTGCACGAGACACACTTGGCATAAACACCTTGCAGACACACATTGTGTGGCTGCTTTAAGAAAATCCTAACGTCCCAGTCACTGACAGAAGCTAGAAGCTGCAGAGACTCAACTAGGGGATGAGCTGGACAGGCCTGCTGCCCTCCAGGGAAGGGGCTAGTCCTGAGAACTCTATGCTTGGGAGCCTGGTCAGGGGAGAGGAGGAAAGAAAGAGCAAGGTAAACACAGTTGAATGTGAGATTCTTTGATCAAAGCTTTGGTCACCTCCCCTCCCACCCCCAGTTTCACTCCATGCTGGCTCCTTTTCTTAGCGGAAGGTGAGTGAACAAGGCAGAGAAATATTCTGAAGAGAGAGGCCTCCTCCGAGGAATGCAGAAGCCAGGGCCTGAGTAGCAGATGTCCTGGTGCATAAGCACTTAGAAGGTTGATCCCTCTAAGTTTTCCCAGAATGTCACTTGTTGGAGAAGACAGCCCCCTCTTTCTCTTGTGTCAGTGGTGAGGCCCATTGTATCCAGTGGAAACAAGGAAGGAAGGGCATAGGTGAAGTGGAGCAGAGAAGAGGGTCAAGGATAACAATTAGGCCTAAAAATGAGGCCTAAGGCTAAGGGTATGACATCAAAGCCTGGGCAAAAAGAGAAGATACAACCAAAGAGACAACCTCTGCTAGTTCTGTTCAGTTCTGTCCTGTCCAACAAACATACTGAGCATCAGGCACCTTTATGGATGCTACAAAAGGTAAAAAGGCATGGTTCCTGAGCACATGGAGCTCATGATGTTGTAGACAAGCAGGTTATGACAGTCTGCTAATATGACAAGGACTGGAGGTGAGCCAGGGTCCTAGGATAGGACAGAGGAGAAAACATCCCCTAGGGTGCAGCAGCCAGGGGTTAGCAGCCCCTAACCCCAGACAGGGTGCTCAAGGAATGCCTCCTGGAAAAAATGGGTACAGATGCTTTGAAAGCAGAAACAACATGTAATATGCATGTGTTTCTGTGTGTGTGCATGCATGCACATATGTATAACATATATCCCCACAGTCCCTGCACAGCATTTTGCATAGAGCATATACATAATGGAGCCCTGGTGGCACCGTGGTTAAGAGCCATGGCTGCTAATCAAAAGGTCAGCGGTTGAAATCCACCAGCTGCTCTTTGGAAACCCTCAGGGGGCAGTTCTACTCTGTCCTATAGAGTTGCTATGAATTGGAATCGACTTGATGGCAACGGGTTTGGTTTTTGGATTTTTTTTTTTAAATATATAATAAAGGTTTGTTGAGTGGATATATGAATTTATTTTCCTACTTGTATCTTTCTGACCATTCCTGTGCTTCCTTCTTAGATCTTACTTCACTTCTTTTCCTTTGCTGGACATGTCCAGAGAACTTCATTTTTGGGTAAGGTCCAGCGAACTGTATGTCACTCAGATACAGAAACTGCCAGTTTAATGACATGAGGCAACATTGGAGGAAAGGATACCTGTGGCCCACAAGAGTTAGAAGGGGAAATCATCATCCTCATCATCATCATCTACATAGAGCATTTATTGAGTACTTGACATGTGCCAGAGACTGTTTTAAGTGTTTCAGGTACTAAAGTGCTAAATAATTTAATCATCACAATAACCCAATCAGGTGGGTATATGAGAGATGAGGGCTCTGATGCACACAGGGGTCAGGAACTTGCTGTGGATCCCAGAGTGAGTAAACAGCGGAGCCAGGGCAGTCTGGCCCCAGAGTCTGCCTTCTTAACTGCAACTCATGCTGCAATCCACTCTCAGGACTGAAAACTAAGGGGAAAAGCGTCTGGAGCTTATACTCCCATGTATAGGCCAGGGACCACTAACTATTAAAAAAATCTTTTTAAGTTTCATGATCTCCACCAGGTCATTTTTCCCTAACCCCTTCTGTTTCCCTGAAGGGATTGGCAGGCCCTAAATTCAAAGACCACCACCCATCTGTCAGTTTGTCATACTGTGGTGGCTTGTATGTTACTATGGTGCTGGAAGCTATGCCACCAGTATTTCAAATACCAGCAGGGTAATCCATGATGGACAGATTTCAGTGGCGCTTCCAGACTAAGACACACTAGGAAGAAAGGCCTAGTGATCTACTTCCAAAAATTAGCCAATGAAAATCTTATGGATCACAACAGAACATTTTCCAACTCACTTGCTTTAGACTTGTCATTAGGAGGGATCAATCACTGGAGGAGGACATCATGTTTGGTGAAGTAGAGGGCCAGCAAGAGCAAGGGAGACCCTCAGTGAGATGGACTGGCACAACAGCTGCAACAATAAACTCAAACATGCCAGCAATGTTGAGGATGATTGGGCAATGTTTCGTTCAGTCATACGTGAGGTCACCATGAGTCAGAGTCAACTGGATGGCAGCTATCTTTCTATCTATCTAAATTCAAAGAGCTTTATAGATAATCACTTCTGCCCAGACTTTTATTCCAGAGGTAACAAACATTAGCCATAAAAAAGAAGGTGATGTTATAATCATGGAACACATCATTTTCTCCATCAGATAGTAGGAGCAAGTCAAGGTCCTACTGCAGTATGGCCATAGGAGGTAAGGAACACCTAGAGACTAGAATCAAAGACCATAATGGCAGAACCAGTTTTCTTGGCCTCAGGTAAATATCTATGCTTTGGTCTTACCATCTGAAAAATGGACCTAATGATCCTTCAGCCTCATTAGAGCACTAGAAGGTTAACAAACCCATGTGTCTATTGGAGAATTCTGGATCTTTGCCAAGGAAATGATTAATACCATGACTTATTAATCCAAATAATATCATTAACAATAATTAGTTAGTGCCAATCCTCTTTGATTCTTTCCCAGTATTTTAATCAACATTAATCAGAACCCAACCTATTATTGTAGAGGAGTGAAGGATAGCTAAATGAAGTAAAATGGAGAAAGAGAATCCCATAAAAGGCATCTCTGGTAACTTAGGAACATCCCACACACAGAGATGTGTTCAACAGTGAAGTATCCACATGTGTGGGCCTGTTCTCGTCTTCATTGCATCAGCTTTTCCTACTAGGTCGCAATTCTCTCCTCATTACTGCAAATGTTCTCCTCTTCCAGAAGCAGACCCCTGTGGTTACCTAAAGCATGAAGCTGAGGTTTGTACAGAATCCCAGAGCAAACCAGAGTTGGAGACACTCAGCCTAACATCAAACCCTAAGGACAGAGTTCAAAAGTATGAGACATGAGTCTAATCTCTACTTTGCTGATTCCATAATAGAATCTGACAGATTATACTAACTGTAAACTGAACCCTAATTTATTCATTCATTCATTCCACAAATATTTGTTGAGTACATACTATGTGCCAGGCACTGTTCTAGGAACTGGGGATACAAAATTGAATAAAATAGACTAATTGTCATCATCATCAATCATGATCCTATCATTATCATCCTTCCCCTCATGGAACTTACACCTCTAAATGGAAAGACAGCTAGCATTCCCTGTAGTAGAAAACCAAAAAACTACTGTCATCAAGTTAACTCTCACTCATGCAACCCCATGTGTGTCACAGTAGAACTCTACTCCACAGGGTTTTCAATGCTGATTTTTCAGAAGTAGATCACCAGGCCTTTCTTCCAAGGTGTCTCTGGGTGGACTCAAAAGATTAACAGCCAAGCACATTAACTGTTTGCACCATCCAGGGACTTCCCCTGTAGTAGAAGGGAGCCAATGTTAATGAAGTATTGCCCTGTAGTTCCATAATAGAAGTAAACGAATTAGTGATAGTTTATATTTTTCATAGATCTTTTAGGGAATATGCACTAGATTTCTTAGTGCAGTACAGGATACTAGTAACATTGAGAAGACATGTTTTTGCTTCCTATGGAAATGGATCAATTTAGGTAGTTACCATCATATTTTTTTTTCTCCCTCCTCTCTTCCTTGGATAGAACAGAGAAGCCTAGGGTACTAGTTCACTATGAATTACATCCAAGGAAGAGAAAGTAAAACCCCAAGTGGAACCCAAAAGCAGGTATCCAGCAAGAAGAGCTCAATCCTGTAACCTAATTAATTGGTAAAAAAAAGAGGATTTAGGGGAGGCGATGCCAAGATGGCGGAATAGTCTGACACTCCTGTGGTCCCTCTTATAACAAAGACATGAAAAAACAAGTGAATCGATTATATATGACAATCTAGGAGCCCTGAACATCAAAGACAAAGACGTGGAATCAGACTGAGTAGCAGGGGGAAGGAGAAACAGTTCAGAAGCAGCGAGGAGTTGCCAGACCTGACCTGGCCGGCCCTGGCACCCTGCAGGCAAGATTGGCTGGCGCACAAGGGGTGAGGCAAGCAGTGGGGCTCAGACTCATTTTCCACATCGGGAGAGAATGAGCAGTGGAGAGTCTGCTCAAGCTCCCAGAACCAGCGAGAAATGGCGCTCAATCCACAAAAGTACAAGCATTTAACCTACTGTGCAGATCAAAAAAAAAACCCTCCTTTTGGGAAGTACCTCTCTCCCATTTATCTGCCCTTCCCTGCTGTGCTCCGGGTCCCAGTCTGGCTTCAGGAATTGCTGAGCACCCTGGGCCAGAAGTAGGACCAGTCACGCACCCTGAGCCATTCTCTCAGCTTTGGAGAGGGAACAAATTAACAAACAGGAAAAGATAATCAGCCAGATCCCCTAAGCCAGAAACTCAGGGCAGGCACAGCCCCTTTGCCTAGGCACAGGCATAAGGGGTCCACAGACTTTGAATGCCTTTCACCCCTGCATAGACCTATGTGGGCCCATTTCAAGTGTAGGCCCTCATTAGCACAGTACAACAGAATATATACCTGAAGCCTATTTTCATCCGTATCAGCTATAAGGGGGAGGGGCAGATTCATGACATTTGACACCACCCTACTTATTAAGCAGGGTCCTCACCTACCACTTCAGGGGCCTGAGGACTGGTGGCTCCACCCACTCTACTGAGCCACCTGCAACAGGGGTCCAAGAATAAGTGGTGACTCCCAGTCCTTACAGCCAACAGCACTGGGTGCCCATAGTCTGGCTGCAAAATCCACCTACCAATGAGCTCTAGGAAACAGGGACACGCCTTCCACCTAGACACTCAGGGGCAGCAGTCATCCCCCTGCCTTGATCAGTGCATGACTTCCTACTGTATCCAGATACCTGTGCCTACTCCAATAACCCCTGCCTGTCTAGGACTTTAGGTGAGAGCCTGCACCACACACTCAGTGACTGATGACCTAGACACCCGAGCTGAATCCACACAAGAAAAGTAAACAGACTCCTGGGCTCACATATCTAGTAACAGCTCTAGCTACCTGGAGACAGGATGTGAGAGCTTCAGAGATGCCAATAATCAAACTAGCTCACTTGACCAGCCTATTTGGGCATGTCAAAACAAAACAAAACAAGAAGCTAGGACACAGTAAGCAAACATAAAATAAATATAATAACTTATTGATGGCTCAGAGACAACAGTCATATCAAATCACATACAGAGGCAGACCATGATGGCTTCAGGAAGCCACCAAAACAAAGAATCAAGAAACCTTCCAGCGGAAGAGAACTTCTTGGAATTACTGGAGGTAGAATTCAAAAGATTAATATACAGAACTCCTCAAGATATCAAGAAGGTGATCATTCAAAATGCAGAAAAGCCAAGGAACACAGACAAAACAACAGAGGAATTTAAGGAGGTTGTACAAGAGCATAATGACAAATTTAACAGGCTACAAGAATCCATAGAGAGACAGCAAACAGAAATTCAAAAGATTAACAATAAACTTTCAGAATTAGACAACTCAATAGAAAGCCATAGGAGCAGAATTGAGGCAATGAAGTCAGAATTAGTAAGATTTAAGACAAAGCACTTGACACCAACTTATTTGAGGAAAAATCAGATAAAAGAATTTAAAACATGAATAAACCCTAAGAATAATGTGGGATTCTATCAAGAGGAATAATCTATGAGTGACTGGAGTATCAGAAGAGGGAGGGATAACAGAAAATACAGAGAGAATTGTTGAACATTTGTTGGCAGAAAACTTTTCTGATATCGTGAAAGATGAGAAGATATCTGTCATGTATTGAATTAGGTCCCCCAAAAAATGTGTGTATCAGTTTGGCTGGGCCATGATTCCTGGTATTGTGTGATTTTCCTATATGTTGCAAACCCTGCCTCTATGATGAGAATGAGGGAATATGGGTGGCAGTTGTGTCAGTAAGGCAGGACTCAATCTACAATATTGGATTGTGTCCTGAGGCAATCTCTTGAAATATAAGAGAGAAGTGAGCAGAGAGACAGGGGGACCTCATACCACCAAGAAAGCAGTGCCAGGAGCAGAGTGTGTCCTTTGGAGCTGGGGTCCTCGTGTGGAGAAGCTCCTAGTCCAGGGGAACACTGATGAGAAGGCTGACAGAGAGAGAAAGCCTTCCCTGGAGCTGACACCCTGAATTTGGACTTTTAGCCTACTCTACTGTGAAGAAATAAATTTCTCTTTGTTAAAGTCATCCACTTCTGGTATTTCTGTTGTACCAGCACTAGATCACTAAGACACTATCCAAGAAGCTCATTGAACCCCACACAAGGGAGGTCCCAAAAGAAAGTCACCAAGACACATTATAATCAAACATGCCAAAATCAAAGATAAAGAGACAATTTTAAGAGCAGCTAAGGATAAACAAAAAGTCATCTACAAAGGAGAGTCAATAAGACTAAGCTCTGACTACTCAGCAGAAACTATGCAGGCAAGAAGGCAATGGGATGACATATATAAAGCCTTTAAGGAAAAAACTGTGAGCCAAGAATTATATATCCAGCAAAACTGCCTCTCAAATATGATGGTGAAATTAGGGAATTTGCAGATAAACAGAAGTTTAGCGAATTTGTAAAAACCAACCCAAAATTACAAGAAATACTAAAGGCAGTCAGTCCTCTTGTTCAAAAATCAATAACATCAGATAACAACCCAAGACTAGAAGACAGGACAGAACAACCAGATATCAAGCCAGATAGGGAAGTCATAAAAATAAATCAAAGCTAAAACACTGACAATAGAGAAACAGAGACATCAATACATAACAGATGACAACATTTAAAGAAAAAAGAGGGACTAAATAATGTAGTCATAGATCTTTCATATAGAGAGGAAGTCAAGGTGATATAAAGAAATAAAAGACTGGTTTAAACTCAGAGAAATAGGGGCATATATTAAGGTAACCACAAAGGAAACTAACAATCCTACACATCAAAATAAAAAAAACAAGAAAAACATAAAGACTTAAAAAACACAAAATCAACAACAATGAAAAAGATGAAAAGAAAATACACACAGAAAAACGACCGAGCACAGAAAATTAAGTGGAACAGAGAAACTGTCAACAACACACACAAAAAGACATCAAAATGACAGCACTAAACTCATACACATCAATAATTATGCTGAATGTAAATGGACTAAATGCACCAGTAAAGAGACAGAGAGTGGTAGAATGGATGAAAAAAACACAATCTTTCTACATGCTGCCTACAAGAGACACACCCTAGATTTAAAGACACAAACAAACTAAAACTCAAAGGATGGGAAAAAAATATACCAAGCAAACAACACTCAAAAAAGAGCAGGAGAGGCAATATTAATCTCTGACAAAATAGACTTTAAAGTAAAATCCACCACAAAGGATAAGGAAGGACACTATGTAATGATTAAAGGGTCAATACACCAGGAGGACATAACCATAATAAATATTTATGCACCCAACAACAGGGCTCCAAAATACATAAAATAAACTCTAACAGCATTGAAAAGAGAGATAGACGGCTCCAGAATAATAGTAGAAGACTTCAACACACCATTTTCAGTGAAGGAGAGAATACCCAGAAAGAAGTTCAGTAAGATATGGAAGATTTAAATGCCACAATCAACCAACTTGATCTCATAGACATATACAGAATACTCCACCCAACAGCAGCCAAGTATACTTTCTTTTCCAACGCACATGGAACATTGTACAGAATAGATCACATATTAGGCCATAAAGCAAGCATTAACAGAATCCAAAACACTGAAAAATTACAAAGCATATTTTCTGATCATAAAGCCATAAAAGTAGAAATCAATAACAGAAAAAGTAAGAAAAAAAATCAAACACATGGAAACTGAACACCTTGCTCAAAAACTACTCGATTATAGAAGAAATTAAGGTTGGAATAATGAAATTCACAGAACCAAATCAGAATGAAAACACATCATACCAGAACCTTTGGGACACAGCAAAAGCAGTGCTCAGAGGTCAATTTATAGCAATAAATGCACTCATCCAAAAAGAAGAAAGGGCCAAAATCAAAACATCAACCATACAACTCAAACAAGTAGAAAGAGAGAAGCAAAAGAAGCCCTTGGGCACCAGAAGAAAGGAGATAATAAAAATTAAAGCAGAATTAAATGAAACAGAGAGTGGAAACACAATTGAAAGAGTTCACAAGACCAAAAGCCAGTTCTTTGAAAAGATCAACAAAATCGATAAACCACTGGCCAAACGAACAAACAAAAAACACGAGAGGAACCAAATAACCCCAAAAAGAAATAAGATGGGTGATATAACAACAGACCCAACTGAAATTAAAAGAATCAGAATACTATGAAAAAGTGTACTCTAACAAATTTGAAAACCTAGAGGAAAACTAGAGAACAAATTTCTAGAAACACACTACCTACCTAAACTAACACAAACAGAGGTAGAACAACTAAAGAAACCTATAAAAAAAGAAGAGATTGAAAAGGTAATTAAAAAACTCCCAATAAAAAAAAACCTAGGCCCTGACGGCTTCACTGGAGAATTCTACCAAACATTCAGAGAAGAGTTAACACCACTACTACTAAAGGTATTTCAGAGCATAGAAAAGGATGGAATTCTCCCAAACTCATTCTATGAGGCCAGCATAACCCTGATACCAAAACCAGGTAAAGACACCATAAAAAAAGAAAATTACAGACCAATATCCTTCATGAATATTGACGCAAAAATCCTCAACAAAATTCTAGCCAATAAAATTCAACAACATATCCAAAAAATAATCACCATGACCAAGTGGGATTTATACCAGATATGCAGAGATGGTTCAACATTAGAAAAACAATCAATACAATCCATCACATAAACAAAACAAAAGACAAGAACCACATGATCTTATCAATTGATGCAGAAAAGGCATTTGACAAAGTCCAACATCTATTCATGATAGAAACTCTCAGCAAAATAGGAATAGAAGGGAAATTCCTCAGCGTAATAAAGGGTATTGATACAAAGCCAACAGCCAACATCATCCTAAATAGAGACAGTCTGAAAGCATTCCCCTTAAGAACGGGAGTCAGACAAGGATGACCTTTATCACCACTCTTATTCAACATTGTGCTGGAGGTCCTAGCCAGAGCAATTAGGCTAGAAAAACAAATAAATGGCTTCAAAATTGGTAAGGAAGAAGTAAAAGTACCCCTGTTTGCAGATGATATGATCTTATACACAGAAAACCCCAAAGAATCCACAAGAAAACTATTGGAACTAATGGAAGATTTCAGCAAAGTATCAGGATACAAGATAAACATACAAAAATCAGTTGGATTCCTCTACACCAACAAAGAGAACTTTGAAGAGGAAATCACCAAGTCAATACCATTTACAGTAGTCCCCAAGAAGATAAAATACATAGAAATAAATCTAACCAGAGACATAGAGGACCTATACAGAGAAAACTATAAGACACCGCTACAAGAAACCAAAAGAAACCTACATAGGTGGAAAAACATACCTTGCTCATGGATAGGACTCAGCATTGTGAAAATGTCAATTCTACCCAAAGCGATCTACAAATACAATGCAATCGCCATCCAAATTCCAACAACATTTTTTAATGAGAAGGAGAAACAAATCATCAACTTCATATGGAAAGGGAAGAGGCCCCGGATAAGTAAAGCATTACTGAAGAAGAAGAACTAAGTGGGAGGTCTAACACTACCTGATTTTAGAACCTATTATACTGCCAGGGTAGTCAAAACAGCCTGGTACTGGTACAACAACAGATACAGAGACCAATGGAACAGAATTGAGAATCCAGACATAAATTCATCAACCTATGAGAAGCTGATATTTGAAAAAGGCCCAAAGTCTGTTAAATGAGGAAAAGACAGTCTCTTTAACAAATGATGTTGGCATAACTGGATAGCCATCTGCAAAAAAATGAAACAAGACCCATACCTCACATCATGCACAAAAACTAACTCAAAATGGATGAAAGACTTAAATATAAAATCGAAAATGATAAAGATTATGGAAGAAAAAATAGAGATAAACTAGGAGCCCTAATACATGGCATAAACCGAATACAAAACATAACTAACAATGCACAAACACCGAAGAGAGACTAGATAACTGGGAGCTCCTAAAAATCAAACACTTATGCTCATCAAAAGACTTCACCAAAAGAGTAAAAAGACAACCTACAGACTGGGAAAAAATTTTTGCTACGACAAATCCGATCAGAGTCTAATCTCTAAAATCTACAAGATACTGCAAAACCTCAATGACAAAAAGACAAATAACCCAATTAAAAAATGGACAAAGGATATGAACAGGCACTTCACCAAAGAAGACATTCAGGTGGCCAACAGACACATGAGGAAAATCTCACAATCATTAGCCGTTAGAGAAATGCAAATCAAAACTACAATGAGATACCATCCCACCCCAACAAGGCTAGCATTAATCCAAAACACACAAAATAATAAATGCTGGAGAGGTTGTGGAGAGACTGGAACACTTACAGACTGCTGGTGGGAATGTAAAATTGTACAACCACTTTGGAAATCGATTTGGCGCTTCCTTAAAAAGCTAGAAATAGAAGTACCATATGATCCAGCAATCCCACTCCTTGGAATACATCCTAGAGAAATAAGAGCCACCACACGAATAGATACATGCACACTATGTTCATTGCAGCACTATTCACAATAGCAAAAAGATGGAAACAACCTAGGTGCCCACCAACGGACAAACGGATAAACAAATTATGGTATATTCACACAATGGAATACTATGGAATGATAAAGAATAACAATGAATCTGTGAAAAATCTCATAACATGGATGAATCTGGAAGGCATTATGCTGAGTGAAATTAGTCAGTCACAAAAGAACAAATATTGTACAAGATCACTATTATAAGAACTCAAGAAAAGGTTTAAACACAGAAGAAAACATTCTTTGATGGTTACGAGGGTGGGGAGGGAGGGAGAGGGGAATTCACTAACTAGATACCAAAACCAAAAACCAAACCCATTGCTGTTGAGTAGATAGTAGATAGTAGACAAGAATTATCTTAGGTTAAGGGAAGGACAACACACAGTACAGGCGAAGTCAGCACAACTGGACTAAACCAAAAGCTAAGAAGTTTCCTGAACACAACCAAACACTTCAAGGGACAGTGTAGCAGGGTCGGGGGTCTGGGGACCATGGTTTCAGGGGACGTCTAGGTCAATTGGCATATAACAAAGTTTATTAAGAAAATGTTCTGCATCCCACTTTAGTGAGTGGTGTCTAGGGTCTTAAAAGCTAGTGAGCAGCCATTTAGGAGGCATCAATTGGTCCCAACCCACCTGGAGCAAAGGAGAATGAAGAACACCAAAGACACAAGGAAAATATTAGCCCAAGAGACAAAAGGGGCCACATAAACCAGAGACTCCATCAGCCTGAGACCAGAAGAAAGAGATGATGCCAGGCCACCACCAATGACGACCCTGACGGGAAACACAACAGAGAGTCCCTGATGGAGCAGAAGAAAAATAGGGTGCAGAACTCAAACTCTAGTAAAAAGACCAGACTTAATGGTTTGACTGAGACTAGAGGAACACCAGAAGACATGGCCCCCAGACTCTCTGTTAACCCACAACTAAAACCATTCCTGAAGCCAACTCTTCAGACAAACAATAGGCTGGACTATAAGACATAAAATGATACTGGTGAAGAGTGTGCTGCTTAATTCAAGTAGGTACCTGAGACTAAATGGGCAATTCCTGTCCCGAGATAAGATGAGAAGGCAGAAAGGGATAGTAGCTGGTTGAACGGACACGGGAAATCCAGGGTAGAAAGGAGGAGTGTGCTGTCACATTATAGGGAGAGCAACTAGGGTCACATAACAATGCGTGTATAAATTTTTGTATGAGAAACTAACTGAGCTGTAAACTTTCACCTAAAGCACAATAAGAAAAAAAAGAAAAAGAGGATTTACTGAATGCTGAGTGCCTTCTATGCACTGGGCCTGTGCTGTGCACCGTGAGAAACCCAAGAAAGTATCACAACATGAATCCTATCCTCAGAGAAACAAAACATGAAACTAGCAAATAACTCAAGGAGATTATCTGGCTATTTATGACAACACAAAGCAGAGGATGAAAAATACAATCTTAATTTCCTCTTCTAAAATAAATCAGGACAAAACTCAAATTCACATGGTTTGACTGGCAACAGATAAACTCAGCAGGAGACAGGTGTATCCAGGAATATCTATCTCACCCTAACATAAATTAGCCTGGAGGGGTGGGAGTGGGGGGTTATAAGATCAGACCCTGGGAGAAAGCCATGGAGACTGTCTCTGATAGACAAGTAATGGAAAGGGAGAGTGCTCTTCCCTTACTCATTCCCAGGCCCCAGCATGGACCACAGACATCATGACAGGCTACATACTTCTGCTCCAGTGCTGCTGGGTGGGTGGCCTCCGGGACCATGTGTCTTCTCCAGAGAAGGAGACCTCTACTTGTGCCCTGGCAGCATCAGGATTTGCCCTGGACTTTGCAGAGGCTGTCTACCTCTGAATCCCATTGATTTACGGCTGTTTGATATTTTTGTTCCCAGGCTACCCAAGCAATGCATTCAAGCTAAATTGTTAGCATTTTGCCTTTTTGTCAGATGGGTTTGGAATTTAGAAACACCAGGCTGAGTAGAAAGAAGAAAGAAAAAGGATAAATGATTTTAAAGAAAGGAGCCACTTTCCTATCAACTGCTTATTAACCCAGATGAAAATCTATTAAGAATACTGCAAAAGAAAATGGTTGTGACCTTGACCCAGAAACCACACAAAACATCTTGTGGCCTGGGCCACAAGAAACTGGAGGAGAGCACCTTGAAGGGCACCAAAGTGGATCCAAAACCTCAGAAGCGTAGACTTCCCTCTGGTGAGAGAAAGCGAGGCACCACACATCTGGAGAGGCAGGAGAATATGATCAGCTTGACATTCGGGAGGACTGAGGCCTTGGGCACTGAGCATCAGGCAAAGAAAGAGCCATGGCCCTCCTGGAACTCAGCTCAGGCAGGTCTGGAATTCACCAAGGCCAGGTAGCCCCGGGGGTTCTTGTGTCTCCAGATAGTAGGCAAAGGCTCTCTTCGTGGTCGGTCTACAGAATTGCAAAGTGACCACATCTGCTTGGGTTTCAGTTAGGTGATGAATAAGCACTGTGAACAACACCATTACCATCTCTTCCAAGGTTTGTTGGGTGCTGACTCAAGCACTGTGCTTGACCCAAGGAATACAAAGAGGTGGAGCTTCATCTCTGTCCTCCTAGAGTTAGACTTTCATACCAAAGGGACAAGACATATGCTTTGTGACTGTGTTTTAGAGAAGGCCCATGAGAGACCTTCGTTTTCCCCTATTGTCCTCTAATCTTGTTCCTCTCCTTCGTAGAAGAGACAAAAAGTCAGGTTACTCTCATTGTCATTGTTAGTATGGTCTTTGCCATGTCTGAGAAGGGAGAAATGGAGGGCACTTTCATCTAAAATACTAGTCCAGCAGATTGTATCCATACAGGCTGAATGTGAGAGAAAGATCCATGAGTAATAGAGGGAGAATTTTGCGCCAGTTCAGTCCTTTCCCATTTTCAGGTTGGCAACATTTGAAAGGATAGATTATGGTCAAAGGTAAGAATATGAATCATTTCAATCCAACAAGCATTTATAAGCAACTACTGTATATAGCCATGGTCTTTTCAACTGCCTAATATGTAAGTAGGAGCCCTGGTGCTGCAGTGGGTAAGTGCTCCACTGCTAATCAAAAGGTTGGTGCTTCAAACCCACCAACTGCTCTGTGGGAGAAAAATATGACAATCTGCTCCCTTGGAAATTCTATGAGGCAGTTCTACTTTGTCCTATAGGGTCACTATGAGTTAGAATCGACTCAGTGGCAATTGGTTTGGTTTGGTTGGTTTTTAATATGCATGTGAAAGCTGGACAATGAAAAAGGAAGGCAGAAGAAGAATTGATACATTTGAATTGTTGGCCAATAATATTGAATATATCATGGACTGTCAGAAGAAAAAACAAATCAGTCTTAAAAGAAATATAAACAGAACGCTCCTTACAAGTATGGATGGCAAGACTTCACTTTGCTTACTTTGGACATGCCGTCAGGGAAGACCAAAAGCTAAGAAAAGAACATCATGTTTAATAAAGTAGAGGGTCAGTGAAAACAAGGGCAACCCTCAGTGAGATGGACTGACACAATAGCTACAACAATGGACTCAAACCTACCAGAGATCATGAAGACGGCACAGAACCACGCAATGTCTCATTCTGTTATACAAAAGGACACCAATTCAATGGCAACTAACAATAACAAACAACTATATGTCAGACGATCTGCTAGGAACTTGGATTTTAAGTTGAAAACAACTTTCCTTAAGGTACTTTCAAATAAGTTGGGGAAACTAATACATAATACAGTATTTTAAAAAGCTGGATGTGGACATATCAGTCCCTCCTTGCCTGACCTTGAATTCCCCCAGGAAAAATTCTACTAAATATGTATTCACCTCTGATATCTTTTTAGAAGTTAGGAAGGTCCAAGTCCTGTGCACACAAATTATGAGTCACTCCTATGAGGATAATTAGGAAAAGAGGAACTGGGAGTTGAGAATTGAAAAAGGAGGTAAAGCAGATGGCATAAAAAGTAGAGGTGCTTGCATGGAAGTCTTAATAACGCTAAAGTAAATTAGTATACTGGGTTGAATAGTGTTTCCCCAAAATTCATGTCCACCCAGAATCTCAGAATGTGACCTTATTTGGAAAACGGGTCTTTGTAGATGTAATGAAGGTACACCAAACCAAACCCATTGTCATTGAGTCACTTCCAACTCATAGCGACCCTATAGGACAAAGTAGAACTGCCTCATAGGATTTCCAAGGGAGCAGATTGCCATATTTTTCTCCCACAGAGCAGCTGGTGGGTTCAAAGCACCAATCTTTTCATTAGCAGCGGAGCACTTACCCACTGCAACACCAGGGCTCCTACATGCATATTAGGCAGTTGAAAAGACCATGGCTATGTATAGCAGTCGCTTATAAATGCTTGTTGGATTGAAATGATTCAAATTCTTACCTTTGACCATAATCTATCCTTTCAGATGTTGCCAACCTGAAAATGGGAAGGGAGTGAACGGGCACAGAGATGAGATCATACTGGATTAGGGTGGCCCCTAAATCCAATAAGTGTCCTTATAAGAGACAAAAAAGGACACACACAGGGAAGAAGGCCATGTGAAGACAGAGGCAGAGACTAGAATTCTGCTGCCACAAACCAAGGAACACCAGACAGGAGCCACCAGAAGCTGGAAAAGACAAGAAAAAGACCCTCCTTTAGGGCCTTTTGAGGGAGCCTGGCCCTGCCAACACCTTGGTTTCATACTTCTGGCCTCCAGAAGTTTAAGAGAATCAATTTCTGTAGTTTTCAGCCACCCAGTTTGTGGTAATTTGTCATGGCAGCCCTAAGGATCTAGCAGCCATGAGGTCCTAAGAACAGGGAATTGTCTGAGAGGAAGGAGGTTGCTGAGGTTTAAAGGCGGGGTTGATAGCATGTGCTTCTGCAAGCAGATACCAAGGCAATGACTGAGATTATAAATCCTGCTGAGCTGAGCTGAGCCTCGTTGGTTAAATAAGATTACCCTAAACCATTCCTATCTCAAGCACCAATTTACCCAACATCTCTAAATTGTTGCAGAAATATAAAAAGGTAACGCAGCCCTGAGCCAGAATGCCCAGCCCTCTCCTACAGTGCCAACCTGCACAACCAGGCCTGGGCAGAACTGGGTAGGGGGGAATCAACAATTCCAAGTCTTCAAGTCAGGAAGACATTGACTATGCAGATGGAAAATGTGACTCAGAAAAGAAAAACCTCTTTGTATGCATGTGATCTGTAACAAATCTATCTATCTATCTATATATGCAAACATCTTGAAACTTCAGGGAAGAAAATTTAACTTTTTTTTTTTTTTTGTGAGTCAGTGATGGTAAGTGGACATTGAGTACCATATCCGCTACTAATTTAAAATGTGCAAAATGTCAGTCGCATTGCCTTTATTTAGAATCAGTGTTTACGATTAATGTAAAGAAAAGCTTTTCATATATTTACCCCCACTCAGAACCCGTTTTCCACAAGATCTTGCATTCTTCAACTGAAAATTTCGCTACCTCCTTACCAAAGCCTCAGCCAGGTCCAGCCTGGTGAAAAAGTATTTTCAGACCCCCCCAGCTTGGTCAGACTAGCTGAACACCCTTACGTACGGTTGTGCTGATATGTGACATCGTCTGTACCCCGGTAACTTGTAGCATCTTCCCTGACCCATCCGTTTGTTGTCTGCTCCTCACTCCCTGCATATGCAGAAATACTCTGTGCCTGGTGTTCAGTTAAACATTTGATGAACTAAACTGGACAGAAAGGAAAGGCTTTGAGAGGAAGTATCACCCAAGGGGACCCTTGAAGGATGAATAATCCAGTGTTTAGGGTGTTACGGGAAATGGCGCTGCAGAGGCCTATTGCAATCTTGAATATTATGTTAAGGGGTTTGGACTTTATTTAGTAGGTGATGCGGAGCTACCAAAAGCAAGCAGTTATTCATGCTTTAGAAAGTTCACTCTGGCAGCAGAAAAGGGTGAACTTTCTGGGGTGGAGGTAATGGGTTAAATAAAGAAATGGGAAGCAAAAAGAGGCAGTTTGGAATCCAGTTAGGTACTAGTACAGGGCAGTCCAATCCACAACTGATCATGGGGATGGCACAGGACCAGGCAGCACTTCGTTCCGTTGTTCCACTGTGTATGGGGTCGCCATGAGTCAAGGTAAACTCGATGGCAGCTAACACAACAACCAGTACCGGCAAGAGATGAAGAAAGCCTGTACTAGGACAGTAGGAGTAGGAATGGAGAAAATTAAAGAGACAATTAGGAGGAGAATCAACAAGATTTGGATGATCAGTTGGATGGGATATTTTTGTCTTAGCCTAAGTCTCCCCCACTATCCCCTTGGCCACAAAAGCAAAACCCAAGACTGAGGATTGTGGGAAGGTAGTTTATTTGAGAAGTGATCCCAAGGAGCAGGAGTGGGGGATTGGGGAAGAGGAATAAGAAAGGAAGAAAAAGCAATACAAGGATGCATTACCAAGTTAGCCACTGCTGCAGATTACTGGTGCTCTGTACCTCACTGAGACCTTCTGAGGGATCATATGAAATCTTTTATCCATAATCTTTCATTCCCCCACTGTTCAGGGTGTTACCGTGGTGTCAACTCCCCTGCACTTGGTGCTGTGCATATGTGTCAAGCAGGCTCCTGGTTCCTCGGGTGTCCTCTGAGGTGTCAATATCAGAGAAGCTCCAGGACAAGAAGTCAGAGTGGCCTGATGTAAGCCCAAGGTACTGTCTCATTGCCCCTGAACTCAGCTGGGAGAAGCCTGCTTGGAACTCATCAGTCAAGCAGGCTACAGCAAGAGGTGGGGCAGCGAGGATCTGCACCAGAGTCCAGTACAGTATGAAAGAAAAGGAGTCAAGGTGACTGAGATTTCCAGCTGGGACAACTGGGTGGATGGTGATGTCATTAATCAAGATATAAAGAATTTAGAAGGGAGGAGGAAGTTTGCAGGAAATAGTCTTTACTGAAGCTTATATCATGACTGAGAGAGCCTATATGGTCTAACCCTTTTACTTGGATCCACAATCAACACCATAGAAGCAGCAGCCAAGAAATCAAAAGACACATTGCATTGGGCAAATCTGCTGCAAAAGACCTCTTTAAAGTGTTGAAAAGCAAAGATGTCACCTTGAAGACTAAGGTGCACCTGACCCAAGCCATGGAATTTTCAATCACATTATACGCTTGTGAAAGCTGGACAATGAATAAGGAAGACCAAAGAAGAATTGACGTCTTTGAATTGTGGTGTTGGTGAAGAATATTGAATACACCATGGACTGCCAAAAGAACGAACAAATCTGTCTTGGAAAAAGTACAACCAGAATGCTCCTTACAAGCAAGGATGGGGAGACTATATCTTACATACTTTGGACATGTTATCAGGAGGGATCAGTCCCTGGAGAAGGACATCATCCTTGGTAAAGTAGAGGGTCAGTGGAAAAAGACGAAGACCCTCAACGAGATGGATAGACCCAGTGGCTGCAACAGTGGTTTCAAGCATAACAACGATTGTAGGCATGGTGCAGGACTGGACAGTGTTTTGTTCTGTTGTACATATGGTCACTATGAGTTGGAACAAACTAGATGGCACCTAACAACAACAACAATATATGGTCTACCCCTATACCCTCATTGCTCTGACTTCATCTACCTGTCCCTCTACCCTACCAGTCACCTGCAGCAGTGGTTAGCTTCTCCCTTCCCTCCTGCTTGCTTGGCTTCAACCATTATGCCTCTTTGCTCTTCCTCAAACACATCAGGCATACTCCTACCTCATGGCCTTTATACTTGCTATTCTTTCTGGCTGGAAATGTTCTTCCCCCAGATACCACGTAGCTCACTCCTTCACATCATTTGGGTTTCTGTTCAAATGCCATCTCATCAGAAAGCCTTTCTCTGGCCACCTTATATAACAGCACCTCCCACCATAACCCTTTATCCTTCTACTCTGCTTCACTCTTCATGTTGTTCTTGTTAGGTGCCGTCAAGTTGGTTCTGACTCATAGCGATCCTACGTACAACAGAACAAAACACTGCTCAGTCCTGTGCCACCCTCACAATCGTTGCTATGTTTGAGCCCATTGTTGCAGCCACTGTGTCAATCCATCTCATTGAGGGTCTTACTCTTTTTCACTGATCTTCTACTTTACCAAGCATGATGTCCTTCTCCAGGGACTGGTCTCTCCTGATAACATGTCCAAAGTATGTGAGACGAAGTCTCCCCATCCTTGCTTCTAATGAGCATTCTGGCTGTACTTTTTTTAAGACAGATTTGTTCATTCTTTTGGCAGTCCATGGTATATTCAATATTCTTTGCCAACACTATAATTCAAAGGCATCAATTCTTCAGTCTTCCTTATTCATTGTCCATGTTTCGCGTGCATATGATGTGATTGAAAATACCATGGCTTGGGTCAGGCACACCTTAGTCCTCAAGGTGACATCTTTAACACTTTAAAGAGGTCTTTTGCAGCACATTTGCCCAATGCAATGTTGTTTGATTTCTTGACTGCTGCTTCCGTGGGTGTTGAATGTGGATCCAAGTAAAATGAAATACTTGACAACTTCAATCTTTTCTCCGTTTATCATGATGTTGCTTGTTGGTCCATTTGTGAGGATTTTTGTTTTATGTTGAGGCTGTGGTCTTTGATCTTCATCAGTTAGTGCTTCAAGTCCTCTTCACTTTCAGCAAGCAAGGTTGTATCATCTGCATATTGCAGTTTGTTAATGAGTCTTCCTCCAATCCTGATGTCTTGTTCTTCTTCATGTACTCCAGCTTCTCGGATTATTTTCTCAGCATGCAGATTGAATAAGTATAGTGAAAGGATACAACCCTGACACACATCTTTCTTGACTTTAAATCACACACTATCCCATTGTTCTGTTTGAATGACTGCCTTTTGGTAGACGTACAGATTCCTCATGAGAACAATTGAGTGCTCTGAAATTTCCATTCTTTGTAATGTTATCCATATTTGTGATATCTACACAGAGAAATGGCTTTGCATAGTCAATAAAACACAGGCATACATCTTTCTGGTATTCACTGCTTTCAGCCATGATCCATCTGACATCAGCAATGATATCCCTTGTTCCACGTTCTCTTCTGAATCCAGCTCGAATTTCTGGCAGTTCCCTGTCAATGTACTGGGGCAAATATTTTTGAATTATCTTTAGCAAAATTAATTGTGTGTGATATTTATGATACCATTCAATAATTTCCACATTCTGTTGGATCACCTTTCTTTGGAATGGGTACAAATATGTGGCTTGCTGAAGCCATCATGGTCTGCCTCTTTATGTGATTTGATATTGACTGCTATCTCCAAGCCATCAAGAATTTATTATATTTATTTATTTTATACCTGCTTACTGTGTCCTAGCTTCTTATTTTGTTTTGATATGCCCAAATAGGCTGGTTGTGTGAGCTAATTTGACTATTGGTGTCTTTGAAGCTCTCATGTCCTGTCTCCAGGTGGCTAGAGCTGTTACTAGGTATGTGAGCCCAGTAGTCCATTTACTTTTCTTATGTGGATTCAACTCAGGTGTCCAGGTCGTCGGTCACTAACTGTGTGGTGCAGGTTCTCACCTACAGTCCTAGATGGGCAGGGCTGATTGAGTAGGCACAGGTATCTAGCTGCAGTAGGTGGTCATGCACTGATCAAGGCAGGGGGCCGACTGCTGCCTGAGTGTCTGGGTGGAAGGCGTTCCCTAGAGCGCATAGGTAGGTGGGTTTTGCAGCTGGACTATGGGCACCCAATGCTGTTGGCTGTAAGGACTGGAAGTCACCACTTATTCTTGGACCCCTGTCACAGGTGGCTCGGTGGAGTAGGTGGAACCACCAGTCCTCAGGCCCCTGAGGTGGGTAGGTGAGGACCCTGCTTAATAAGCAGGGCAGTGTCAAATGTCACAAATCTGCCACTCCCCCTTATAGCTGATACAGATGAAAATAGGCTTCAGGTATGTATCCTGTTGTACTGCGGTAATGAGGGCCTACGCTGTTGAAATGGGCCCACATAGGTCTACGCAGGGGTGAAAGGCATTCAGAGTCCGTGGACCCCTTATGCCTGTGCCTAGGCAAAGGGGCTGTGCCTGCCCTGAGTTCCCAGCTTAAAGGAGCTGGCAGATTATTTTTTCCTGTTTGTTAATTTGTTCCCTCTTCAAAGCTGGGAGAATGGCTCAGGGCTCACACGGCTCCTACTTCCAGCCCAGGGAATGCAGCAATCGCTGAAGCCAGACTGACCCAGAGCAGAGCAGAGAGGGGGCAGGTAAATGGGAGAGAGGTGCTTCCCAAAAGGGGAGATATATATTTTTTTAGACACTTGTACTTACCTTTCGCCGACTGAGCACCTTTTCTCACTGTTTCTCACTGGCTCTGGAGGCTTGAGTAGACTCTCTGCCACTCGGTCTCTCCTGATGTGAAAAACTCATCCCGAGCACCACTGCTTGCCTCACCCCTCATGCACTAGCTGATCCACTGTGCAGGGTGCTGGTGCCGGCCAGGTCAGGTCTGGCAACTCCTCGCTGCTTCTGTACCATCTCTCCCTCCCCGTGCTACTTAGTCCGATTCCTCAACTTTGTCTTTGATGTTCAGCACTCCTAGATTGTCATATATAATCGATTCACTTGTTTTTGGGTCTTTGTTGTAAGAGAGACCACAGGAAGCATCTGACTATTCTGCCATCTTGGCCCCACCCCTCTTACTTTGTCTTCTGGAGCCACCCTTTGAAATCTGTTCAGTTCTTTTACTTCATCATTTCTTCCTTTCACTTTAGCTATTCGATGTTCAAGAGCACGTTTCAGAGTCTCTTCTGACATTCATTTTGGTCCTCTCTTTCTTACCTATCTTTTTAATGACCTCTTGCTTTCTTCATGTATGATGTCCCTGATGTCATTCCACAACTCATCTGGTCTTCGGTCATTAGTGTTCAATGTGTCAAATTAATTCTTGAGACGGTCTCTAAATTCAGGTGGGCTATACCCACGGTTGTATTTTGGCTCTCGTGGACTTGTTCTAATTTTCTTCAAGTTGCATATGAGCAGCTGATGGTCTGTTCCACAGTCAGCACCTGGCCTTGTTCTAACTGATGATATAGAGCTTTTCCATTGTCTCTTTCCACAGATGCAGTCAATTTGATTCCTGTGTATTCCATCCGGCGAAGTTCACGTGTATAGTCACCGTTTATGTTGTTGTGAAAAGGTATTTGCAATGAAGAAGTCATTGGTCTTGCAAAATTCTATCATGCGATCTCCGGTGTCATTTCTAATCATCAAGGCCATATTTTCCACCTACTGTTCCTTCTTCTTTGTTTCCAACTTTTGCATTCCAATCACCAGTAATTATCAATGCATCTTGTTTTCATGTTTGATCAATTTCAGATCACAGAAGTTGATAAAAATCTTCAGTTCTTCATCTTTGGCCTTAGTGGTTGGTGTATAAATTTGAATAGGAGTTGTATTAACTGGTCTTCGTTGTAAGCATATAGATATTACCCTATCACGGACAGTGTTACACTTCAGGATAAATCTTGAAATGTTCTTTTTGACGATGAACGTGACCCCATTCCTCTTCAATTCGTCATTCCCAGCATAGGAGACCATATGATTGTCTGATTCAAAATGACCAGTACCAGTCCATTTCAGCTCACTAATGCCTAGGATATCAATCTTTATGCGTTCCATTTCATTTTTGATGACTTCCAATTTTCCTAGATTCATATTTCATACATTCCACATTCTAATTATTTATGGATGTTTGCAGGTGTTTCTTCTCATTTTGAGTCGTACCACATCAGCAAATGAAGGTCCTGAAAGTTTGATTCCATCCACGTCGACTCTACTTTGAGGAGGCAGCTCTTCCCCAGTCGTATTTTGAGTGCCTTCCAACCTGAGGGGCTCATCTTCTGGCACTATATCAGACAGTGTTCTTCTGCTATTCATGAAGTTTCCACTGCCAATTTTTTCAGAAGTAGACTGCCAGGTCCTTCTTCCTAGTCTGTCTTAGCTGGAAGCTCTGCTGAAACCTCTCCACCAAGGGTGACCCTGCTGGTATTTGAAATACTGGTGACAAAGCTTCCGGTATCATAGTAACATGCAAGCTACCACAGTACGACAAACTGACACTCACTCTTCATAGCATGCATCTACTTGACATATTATAGATTTACTAGTGATTTGTGCATTGGCTTTCCCCACCTCCCACCAGAAGGTAAGCTCCATGAGGGCAGGGTCTTTGTTTTGTACACTGATGTATCTCCAGTTCCTAGCACAGTGCCTGGTATACTGTAGGAACTGTCAATAAATGTTGAATGAACAAATGTTCATGGGCTCAGATTTGAACATGTGGAGTTTGAGATGCTTCCAGCCCCTAGATGAAAAGGTCTATTAGAGATGCAAGTGTGTGGCGGGAAAATGGGTGTACAGATGGCTGAGATCATCTGAGTGTCTGTGACCAGAGCCAGCTTCATAGGCCTGTGACCTGTGTGAAGTCATACAACACCCTTTGCTCAGAAGAGCCTCATGCTTGGTTTAATGCTAATCTTGCAATTCTTAATAACTGTATCTTTGAGCCTGTGTTTTGTAAGTGAAGTCTGATTTGCAACAGAACATACCTGTGAGAAGAAGAGATATGTGCAATATGTATGTCTGACGTTTCTTGCTGCTGCCTTCATATACAGCATTCATTAGGCCCATGAGCACAGAATTCTGGTGGGCCCACAATGTGTAGGGCTTCAGTAAGACTCAAAATGAGTACAAGGTAGGCATGTCATGTCTACAAGAGTAAGCTGGGGCACTGACAGCTTTGAGAGACCAAAACAACTTGCATCCAACACAGGAAGAAGGAAATGGCATTCTAAGGGAAAAATAGCTCCTTTTCCTTTCAATCCTTCCTTCCTCGTCAGTAAGCCAAAGGTAGAGAGGTGTTGGCAGAATGTGCGCACGTCAAGAAGTGAAATCAAACTGTTTAGTTTCGTGCAGCATTTCCCCTGTTCTGGTAAGAACTAAATGCATATGCATGTACATGCTACAGAATACAAACTGTGCAATTTATGTAATTTCACATATAAGTTAAATGCTCTTAGATTTGCATTTAGAACTGGCATTGCTCAATATAAAGAACAGTGAAATTCATGCTAATGATTTTTAATTTTTCTTTGCTTAGAACGATATCAAATAAAAAATACCATGACAAGCTAAGAGACTAGGTAAGAAATGAAAAAGCTTTATATTTTAATACCTTTAATGGTACTTTTTTCTTGCTTTTTGATCAAGGGGCTCTACATTTTTATGTTGCACTGGGCCCTGCAAATCATGTCCTGCCTATGACTGCTACAAAGGAGGCAAACACAGGTCCTACCTGATAGGCAAAGTGTCATCATTTTAATTGGCAGACAATTCAGTGTGTGTGTGTGTGTTTTCCAGTTTGCATCGGGGCCCCCGTACGTGGGGCTGGGGAGAGGATGGCTGGGCATTGGGGTTCTGATGTGGTACTACTGCCACCTTGTGTTCAATATAGCGCACAGCACATAGATCCGGGAAGGAGACAGGCACATGTCTGCTGCTGCTTCCAGAAGTGCTGAAACCACTCACACGCCCTGGCCAAACTGGTAAACCAGTAGGATTACTATTCAGCTGTTGGTGTTTGATGAAGGCAGATGCGTAAGGAGAACAGAGGTTTCACCCATTTCAGAGCCAGGGTTGAAAAGGCACGCGCGCGCGTTGGGGGTATGTGTGTGTGTGTGTGTGTGTGTGTGTGTGTGTGTGTGTGTGTGTGTGCACGTTGGGTGTGTGTGTGTGGGTATGTGTGGGGGGGGGGTGCGCGTTGGGTGTGTGTGTGTGTGTGTGTGTGTGTGTGTACCTGCCCCTGTGCCTGCCTGTTTTCCCTTAGGCCTCTCTGTAGTTCCCTCTCATAACTGTCCCGTACTGGGACAACCCAAAGCCCAAGAAGTCTGGTCCTTTTGAGCATCATCGCCCCTCTGGGAGAACAAAGTCATTTCAAGTCCAGGGCTGCGGATGAGTCATTATGGCCCAGACAAAGCCTCTTGGGACTGTGGCTGCAGCCAAGTTAGCCCTGTTACTGACCATTTACAAAATAATAAGAAAGAAAAACAATTATTGGATCCTCATAAAAAAGGAGAGGCTAAGGAAATGATCAATTCTTATTAGGTACAGATTAGATGCCAAAGATACAAAAATTTATTTAATGGTAGGCACAGAGGAGCCAGAGAAATAAGGACAAAAGGGGGAGCAAATGACTTGGTACTAAATATGAATGAGGCAAGCATCCCTAAACTCTTCATTTCTTGCTGTTTTGGCCGGGGATGTGACCACGCCCATCTCCAAGGACAAGGAGAGGTTATTGATAGGGACCAGGCCATGATACCTTCCTTCATACTCCTTGAAAAACATCTTTTTCAAATATTTGGGGTAGAATAATATAAGCATAAGAAATACAAAGACGTGTTTATCTTTTTAAATCAACTTCAACATTTTTGTGACTCCAGAAGTAATACGTGTCCATTACAGGGAAACCGGAAAAATCTAAAGAACATTAAAATCACCGGTAATCTGCTCACTCACCTATCACTCTTAGCATTTGGGTGTATTTCCTTCTAGTCCTTTTTCTATCTATCCCTCAATCATCTATCTATAACTATATAATACATATATATTTAAATTTGAAAATCATTAGTTTTTTTTAACAGCTTACGATTATAACATATTCTTTCTTAATTCATTTAACTCTCCCCCTACTGTTGCACTTATATTTCTTTTTTTCGTTATAAATAATGCTGTGGTAAGTATCCTGTTATATAAATTTTAGAGTTTTTCAGTATTTCCTTGGAATAGATTCCTAAAAGTGGCATAACTGTGTCACTAGGTATAAACTTGAAACGAATCTTGGCAAATTGCTTTGCAGACAAGTTATGCCAATTTATATTTCTACCAGTAGGATATAAAATTACCCATTTCCCCACACTCATGACAGCACTGAATTTTTTTGAACCTTTGCTAATTTGCTAGTTTAAACTGATCTCATCATTTGCATTTGCATTCTCTTGAAAACTAGTGAGGCTGAATATGTGCAATGCTATTAGACATTCTGAGAATAGTCTACTGGGAGTTAAGTGTTTTTTTAAAAAAATACTCATTTACATTTTCTTCTGTTTTTTTTTTTTTAAATCTTCTTTAGCATTTAATGTAGCTAAAATCTATCCTGATATATGGTAAGAGGTAAAGATATAACTAAAAAAAATTTTTTTCCCAAATCTTTAGTATCAGTTGTCCAATGATTTTATACTTCTTCTAAAATATAACTGAATTCTAATTATACTGGGGTTTCTTTCTGGCCTATCTACTCTAGTTCATTTATCTGTCTGTTGATTTTGGTACTAGTACCACATGAGTTTAGTCATTATGGCTTTACAGTATATGGTACTGTAACATCTGGTAGATCAAGACTCTACTATTTTTCCTCTCAAAAATTTCATAGCTTTCTACCGTGTTCCATACCACTTATTCTCTCATTTCTACTTTAGAATTATTTTGTTAAGAAAGCTCTCATTGGAGGTATTGACTGAAACTGCACAAAACCTATACATTAATTTATGAAGAGTTGACGCACTTTATAACTACAATCTAGGATCATGGCGTTGCCGTCTTTCATCTCTTCCCCTATTTAACTTCATTTAATGCATTCCACAAATATCTCATTGAGTGTCCGAAACATGCCCGTGTGCTATACGAGGTGCTGCAGACACAAAAGTTAATAAGTCTCACAAAGCACGCAAAGTCTAGAGTAAGCTGAGTGCAGGGACTATGAGAGTAGAGAAGAGAGTAACTCACCTGAAATCTGAGCTGGGCCTGACGCTGGAGGAAGGAAAACGGGGTGGGCGCGGAGTGTGGAAGTAGCACGTGCAGAGGTATGGAAGTGAGAACCAGCATAGCAAGTTGAGGGAAACGTGCAGTTCCAAATGACAAAAACTTAAGGGACAGGTAGGCAGGGATGAAACTACAAAGTTCAGCTCAGCGCAGGCCATGAGGGGACTTGTCAATCTAATATCGAAAGTGATGTTTTTTTACTCCAGTTGGTAATGGAGCGTCACTGTAGGGTTTTAAGCAGGAAAAGGATGAAGTGGTTAGATTTCTTAAAGACCATCGGCAGCTGAGTAGAAGAGGATGTTGAAGGAAATCCAAACTGTAGAGACATTTAGGAAACTAACGGGGCACCCAAAGCAAAAGCTGATGCGATTCTGAAGTGAAATGGCCCACTTTTCAATCAGCCGGACCTGGATTCAAAACCCAGTTCAGCAATTTATTACGTATGGTATTGCTTCTGAACCTCTGTGAGCCTCAATTTCCTTTTTTATAAAATGGAAATAATTTTAAGGACCTTACAGGGAGAGATTTGCAAGATTTTCCGGAGACATGACAGAGAAGGAGGAGTTGGTAATAATTCCTTGGTTTCTGGCAAGCTGTGCTTTAAACTAGGTGGAGGATATAAGATACAGCAGGAGGAGCAATTTGAGAGGGACGGAGAGGAATGTAGGGGAAGAGAAGTTGGTGATGATGAACTGGTATGGGCAGAAGGGAGGGAGATGGGTAGGGACGTAGGTAGTTTATGAAGGGAGCCGATACGAACGTAAGAAAAAGAATACGAGACAGCTCCAGATTGTTTCTCATTATCAAAGTTGGTGTCAGATTTTTAACGTGTCCAAATTCCGTTAAATACCGCGATAACTCAAGTCCCACAGCTAACCCCTACTTCCTGTAGCCGAAACTCGGAATGTGGAGCCGGAAGCCTTTAGAAAACCCCCGTCCCGCCCCGACTGAAGCCCAGACCCCGCCCCTCATGTCCGTCTGTTTTCGTCAATGTCAATAAAGTTGCAGCGATTTGACGCTTACAGCCGACAAGATGGCGGCTTCCATCCTGGGCTCGCTGCTACGCACCGTCCGGCAGGTCAGGCCCGTTCCTTTATCCCACCCCTACTTCCCACCCCTGAGTTTCACGACTCGCAGATTCCCCATGGCATTATTTCCATTAATTCCATGTGGCCCCGTCCTAGGGTTCCTCCCTCCGCCCACTTTACCCCCTCTGGCTTGTTTCTGGGGAGGTCCGTGTTGCACATACAAATTTGGTATCCGTAAGCGTGTAACCGACTGGCATTGAAAGCTGCACGATTGGCCCCGATATACAAAGGAGTGAGTGTAGGTAGAGAAAGAAAAGGGTCCAAAGGTGGAGGCCCGAGGGACTCCAACCTTACGAGGTCTGGGAGATGAGACCGAACAAAGGAGACTGAAAAGGAGCTATCAGCGAGGGAGGAGGAAAACTGATGAGCGTGGTGGCCTGGAAGCAAATGAAGATAATTTGAAGGAGCAAGGAGTGATCAACTTACTGCTCAAATCTGACAGGTCAATTAAAAGGAAGGCTGAGAATTGGCTTTTGGGTTTTACAGTGTGGAGGTTGTTGGGGACCTGGACCATAGCAATATCGGTGGCGTAGTGGGGGCGAAAACATTGTTAGAATAGGTTCAAGAGAGAAGGGGAGTGAAATTGGAGATTACGTGTATAGACAATTCTTTGAAGGAGTTTTGCTAACAGAGCAGAAAAATAGGTCAGTAGCTGGAGGGGGACGTGGGTTAATAAGTGTTTTTTGTTTGTTTTTAAGAATGTCAGAATAACAGCATTTTTGTATATTAAAGAGTAT
Source organism: Dugong dugon (assembly GCA_030035585.1). Lineage (NCBI taxonomy): Eukaryota > Metazoa > Chordata > Mammalia > Sirenia > Dugongidae > Dugong > Dugong dugon. Next base: position 37,167,561 of record CM057469.1, on the reverse strand, counting down.
GATCCTAGAATGGGAAAAATTGGTGGTGCAGGAGAGGGAAGAATTGCTGGAGCTGTACCCTGTGTAGGCAAGAGGTGGTAGGGTCTTGTGCGTGAAATTGGGTATTAGGAGCATGGATTATAGCACCACTTTAGCATCAATAGCAACACTAATAGAAACACAATGCGAGCCACATATGTAATTAGAAATTTTCTAGTAGTGTCATTAAAAAGTGAAAAGAAACATGAAATTAATTTTAATAATTTATTTAACCCAATATATTCAAAATATTATTTCAACATGTAATCAGTATGAAAATGATCGATGAGGTATTTCACTTTTTTTTTTTTTTGCTTGTTACACCATCAACATCCAGTTTATATTTTATACCTACAGCACATCAGTTTGGATGCTAAATATTCCACTGTTAAAATGGAAAATGTCATCCTACCAAAACAATGAAGTTATACTTAACAGGAAAATATTTTACACTGCTTCAGTTTTTAAATTTAAATTAAGTAAAATTTAAAATTCCATTTCTCAGTTGCCCTAGTTACATTTCAAGGGCACACTAGCTACATATGGTCAGAGACTACTGTATTGGATACAGCAGATCTGTAGTAACAGGAAGGAATGAATGTAGAGCATGTGGCTACAGGTCCACATAAGTGGGTAAATGTGGTAATGAGAGTTTGTGGAAGTTCTCTTCTGATTACTCTAATTTCAGTAATTAACGAGGAAGTGAGGTCATCAGCTGCGTGTGGGGATATGGAAGCCAGTGTTAGGAGTTTAAGGAAAACAGAGACAGTGTAAAATAGTTGGGAGAATGGGAGCAAGTACATTGAAGTGAGAGAGGGACCAAAGAGTTGAGGGTGTACACAAGAGAAGGTTTGTACTGATGAACCATGGAATTCAGGCTGGGTAAGAGAGGGAGACAGGAGGTCAGAAGGTGAGAGACAGTGGAAAGATAGTAGGATCAATGGACTGAATGTCCCAACGAGATGAAGGTGCTGTTGTTATGGAGATTTTAGAAGGAACAACCTAGAAAGGTAAGAAGTATTGGTAATAAAAGATCTGGAATTGAATAGCTAAAGAAGAGTAGAGGACAAAAATCCTTGGAGAGGACTTCAAGGAATAGATCAGGGTATAATTTCATGTATATTGAAATCATCAAGAATTAAGACAGGAAGACTGTTGGAGGGTGTGAGCTAGGATCTAAAATCCTTGAGAAATGAAGGGGAGTGGCAGGGGCTGTGGTAGTTGATTTCAACAATGAGGGGGAGTGGGAGGTAGAGCCCAGTGACATAAGAGTCAAAGCTGGGGCTTTCAGGAAGTAGGAAGGAGAATGGTCTGGAAGCTGCAGTGAAGAGCAAGGAAGACACCTACCCCCCACCTCCAGGCCCAGTCATGGGAGGAAGAAGAATAACAGAAGAAGCTGTGGGAGTAGGGGAGAATTCAAGATTCAGCTAGAGCAAAAAGGTGAAGGAGGTAGTAAGAGGAGTTGAGGATTGTCTTAGTCACCTAGCGCTGCTATAACAGAAATACCACAAGTGGATGGTTTTAACGAAGAGAAGTTTATTTTCTGACAGTCAAAGTAGGCTACAAGTCCAAATTCAGGGTGTCAGCTCCAGGGGAAGGCTTTTTCCTCTCTGTCGGCCTTCTTCTCTTCAGTGTTCCCCCGGACTAGGAGCTTCTCTGCGCAGGGACCCTGGTCCAAAGGACGCGCTCTGCTCCCAGCACTGCTTTCTCAGTGGTATAAGGTCCCCCTGTCTCACTGCTCACTTCTGTCTTTTATATCTCAAGACATTGGCTCAGGACACAATCCAGTCTCGTAGATCAGGTCCTGCCTTACTAACACAACTGCCACCCATCCTCCCTCATTAACATCATAGAGGCAGGTTTACAACATACAGGAGAATCACACAGTACCAGGAATCATGGCTTAGCCAAATTCATACACACATTTTTGGGGGGACATAATTCAAACCTTGACAAGGATATAGGGGCTTTTGATGATGGTAGCCTATGAGGGCCCTGTGAAAGAATTCTGGGAGGTGAAGAGGTGTGGGAGATGGGGGCAAGATAGGATGTGTGCAGAGCAGAACAGAAGACAATATTAGTATCTAAAGCACTGCTATAAACTGATAAGAAAACATTGACACTACAATAGAAAAATGGGCAAAGGACATAAAACATTCACAGAAGATATAATAAGCTAGTAAATATTTTAAAAGATTACTTTTACAGTCAGAAAAAAGTTGTGCAAAAAAGAATTAAAGATTATATTTAAAAAGTAAATAGAATCCTTTTAGGAGACAGTGGAGAGGAAGTTGATTAGGAACAGTTTGAAAAAAGAATTCAAGTAAAAATGTTTAATTTTGTTAAGTTTCCTTAACTTTCAATTTTATAGGCAAAAGTAAACATTGCATTGCCCCTCAACATGAATTGTTTCTTTTAGCCAGAATGATTCCTCAGTCTTATGAATATATCTTGCTCATTGCCACATTTGTTTTGAACAGACTTCACCTTCTCTCCCCTGCTCTGCTCCCCAGCTGTATCAAAATTCTGTCAATCCTTCAAAGCTTTGCTTAAGCCCTCCTTTTTATGGCACTTATTTTCAGCCATATAGGGCTTTCCCTACAGTGACCACTCCCCTCGACTTGCAATTTGTCTTCAACTCAGTGATGTGCCAAATCTGTATTTAAATTCTCCCTTGTCTTATTTCCAAAAGATGATTATAAAATTGTTGTAGTTCCCCATGAGACTTCCGTTTAGTAGTAAGAACATAGAAGGCACTCAGTGAATCTTTTCTTGGTAGATTTAAAAACACTGGCTTTCAGTGTTCTCATTTTCATTTTCTGCTGTACATATATTCTATAAACAGCTGTTATAGGAAGGCACCATTATTTTGTGTCATTGCAATTTAATTAACATGTAATGTTTACTCTGGTTTCAGAGAGAACGAAGTTTTTAGTGTCTATACTCCCTATGCCTGAACTGTCAGAACTGTAAACTGTCATCATGTAGATGAAATGTGTGATAACAGAGGACCTATTATCTTATTACTGGACAACTAGTGCTAAGAAATATTAGGTCAACGATAATTTCAAAGTACCTTTGACCCAGCAATTCATCTTCCAATACTTTATCCTGCAGATGTATAGGAACACATATGAAATGATGTATATATGAGGTTATTCATTACAGCCTTGTTTGTAATGATAAACTATGAGATATGGCTTAGCTGCCCACCAATAAGTCTCAGGTTAAATGAATTAGGATGCATCCATACAGTGGAAAACTGTGCAGCCTTAAAAAATGAGGAAGCTTTTTACACAGAGATATGTGAAGATCTCTGAGATACCCTGGTAGGTGAAAGGAAGAAAAAAGGAGGGGTGTATACATGTATCTGTATAGACAAAAATCTCTGGAAGGATACATAAGAAATGAATAACAGTGGTTACCTTTGGGAGTAGGTGAAAGATGAGGTGGGAGGGAGACTTTTCACTGGATGTCTTTTTATACTTATTTATTTTGAATCATATGACTATTAGCCTAAGTCAAAGATAATGATACTGAAAAAACTATGAAAATTTTTTACCTTCTAACACATACTGTATTGGCACTATATTAATTATTACCATTTTGGCTTAATGTACATCCATTACAGTTATTTGTTCTGAATTAAGAAGTCTATTATTTTAAATTGTTATTAAAGTGATCCAAAACATTAAAAATACTAGGTCATCATGATTGAAAGAGGATTACAGGATTGGGAGACAATGGCAGACCCTGGGTCCAACTAGCCTTCACTTGTTTCTTGTCTCTGTCCTTTAGATGGTTCCTTTATCAGCTTCAGGCCAAGTTCGAGGTTACTACGTAGACTGGAAAATGTTGCGTGATGTGAAGAGACGAAAAATGGCCTATGAATATGCAGATGAAAGGCTACGGATCAATTCACTCAGGAAGAACACCATTTTGCCAAAAGACCTTCGGGTTAGTTAATTGTGTCCCTAACTACCACAAAATCATTAAGTCAGGACACTTTTGATACTATTTGTTGTGACTTAGTATCACTATACTTTCTGGGGAATAAGAGCAATGCTCCAGGTCAACACAGACCAATCCCTTGAAACTGATTTTGGTGAAGTTCAGATCAGAAAGAGCTATTTACACTAACTAGCCTTTCAACTATTTCATCAGGCGATCCTTAGAAAGTACTTGTGCACAGTGACTATGTAGAAATTGGGCAGTTATTTGGACCTAGGGTCTCTACCCAACTTCATCCCAACATTTGGGATGGCAGACTTTGCCGATATCTAGGACTGTGTGCCTAGCATGTGGCTTAAACTGTTCCTCATCTATGACCATTCCAGTCCTGCTTTTCTGAACTCCCTTAGCCCACCTCTGTGTGCTGAGGTGGGCTTCTATTTAGGCTTACTTTCTTGTCACGCTCCTCAAATAAAAGGGTGCCAACCCTGCCCCATCTCGGCTTCCTGAGCATAAGGTCCTGCACCTATCTGGTGACAATCTTGTCTGAGTTAAGCCAGATGAGCAGAAAACTGAGTGCCCTGGACCACTCTGTTAGGGCTTTAATGTAATGGCATAAACTAACTGTCTGTGTTTAGGGAGTAATGAGAAGTGGCCCCTGAGAAACTCAGCTACAGATATTGCTGAGGACGTTATTATGTAGATCCCTAGCAGGAGCTGTGTTGAGACTCTGTGAATGTTGCCTGCCAAATAACTTACAAGCTAAATTTATGTCCCAGTTCCAACAAACCTACAGGCTTCCACAGCATGCACTTTTGTATCCTGGGCTTTTGCCTTTTCCACTCTCAGTTTCCCTTTGTCTCAAGTTCCTCATTTTGTAAACTGTCTTAAATCTTTTTGGGAACAAGGAGTTGGATGGATAGACAGACAGACAGACAGACAGCCATTCTTCAAGTTCTGTATCCATGAAACTTTAGTCTTTCAGCCTACTCAATTCTCCATTTCCTTCTAAAGCACTTATCATCTAAGTCACTCCTTGGCTTAATGATGCTGTTATATGTAATTCTCTAAGTATTTCATAATGACAACACATATATAAGCTTTTGGAGATCAGGAACTATTCTTTATGCTTAACATTGTACATTAATTTAGTGGCTCTCATATGCATTTTGTCATTTACTTTGTATACTTCTAATGTGTAATTATTTTGCTTCTACCACAGTCTAGCACAGTGTCAATCATACTTGTAAGAACACTTGTCAGATTAATGTGCATATAACACACACACATACTTACAAGCACATTCATTAGAATAAATCTCTACTGACAAAATGCTAACCCAAGCCACTGGCATTTCTTGCCCAAGCTACTATACTAATCCTGGCTATTCTCCCCTCGGCCACTTTTGCCCCTCCCATTCATTCTCTGTATTGTAAATGATCTTTTAAAAATGTAGTCTCATCTGGTCACACCCCTCTACTTCAGCATTCAGTACCATGGGTTTCAAAGCTCTATGACCCTACCCTTGCCTCCTTCTCCAGTCTCACTTCAAGCCTCATTCTCTCCTCTTTGATCTTTAGCCTGGTGGTTTCAGGCTTTCATGATTCAGAAATCATATTGGACCACAAGAGAAATGCATTTATATATTTTCTAAATGACTATAGTAGTCTCCTAGGGCTGCTATAACAAAATACGACAAACTGGGTGGCTTATAAGATCAGAAATGTATTGTCTGGAGGCTGGGAGTCCAAGATCAGAGTGTTGGCTGTATTGTTTCCTTCTGTGGCTTTGAGGGAAAATCTCTTCCATGCCTCTTTCCCAACTTCTCATAGCTCCAGCCATTCTTTGGCTTGCAGCTGCAGAGTCACATGGTGTTCTTCATCTCTCTGTCTCTGTGTTTGTGCTTCTCTTTTCATAAGCATGCTCCTATGATTGTACTAGAACTCACCCTACTCTGGTATGACCTCACATTAACTTCACTGATAACATCTTCAGACACCCTATTTCCAAACACGATCATGTTCATAAGTTCCAGGGGTTAGGACTTCAACATACCTATTCTGGGGACACAATTCAATCCATAACAATGACTTAAACAAGAGTGTATGTAGCAACACTATTTATAATAGTTCAAAACTAGAAGCTATCCATATGTCCCTCAGCTGTGGAATGGGTAAATGAATTATGGTACGTTCATACAAATAAAATTACTACCAATGAGAAAAAACAAATTATACCACATGCAACAATATAGATGAATCTCCCAAGCATAGTGTTGAATGAAAGAAGCCAAGCAGAAATGAATTAAAAGAATACATACTGTGTAGTTACATTTATATAAAATTCAAAGCAGAAAAAACTCATTTCTGGTGTTAGTAGTCAGGTTAGCTGTTACTCGGGTTAATAACTGAAAGGGGCACAGAGAGGGCCTGGGGTGCTGATAATGTTGTTTCTTAACCTAGTGCTGGCTACACAGGTGTATTCTGTTGTGAAAACTTACTACACTTATGATTTGTGGATTATCATGTATCTTAAATTTCCATTAAATTTTTAAAGTTATTTTGACAGCATGGTGTACATTTCTGGCAGCTTTTGGGTCTGTTTGTTTCCACTCAGAGATTGAAGTTCACTACTGTGTCCAGGGTTCTCGGGCCAAGCCAGTTTAAGCCACGTGCTAGGCACAGAGTCCTAGATATCTAGCCCTCTTTCTCTTCTTCATCTGAGCATTAAACTAAGTATCTGGAATAAATAAATGCATATGATCTGTGTAATAATATTGTGATTTCCCTTAGGAAGTTGCTGATGAAGAAATCGCTGCCCTTCCGAGGGATAGCTGTCCTGTTAGAATCAGAAATCGCTGTGTTATGACTTCCCGTCCACGTGGTGTAAAGCGACGCTGGAGGCTTAGTCGTATCGTCTTCCGCCACTTAGCTGACCATGGGCAACTTTCTGGGGTCCAGCGAGCAATATGGTGAATCAGCTCCAGAACCTACTGAGTTTGCAGGGAAGCTAGTTCCAGCAAGAAGAGACTCTTCTAATAGGCAAAAACCTAGTTTTTTTTAGGGGTCCAGTATAGGAGTCCTGATGCTGTCTATAAATTACTTTCAAAATTTAAATGAAGAAATTTGGATATTTCATTCTGTCAGTGAAATGTGGCTGTCAGTGAATTACCTTTTCTCTTGGACTTAATAGATTAAACATAATGTTGCCATACGTGGTGCAGAGTTGTTGTCAGGTGCCGTCGGGTCAATTCCAACTCACAGTGACGCTGTGTACAACAGAACACAACACTGCCTGGTGCTGTGCCATCCCCATGACTGCTGCTATGCTTGAGCCCAGTGTTGCAGCCGCTGTGTCAGTCCATCTCGTTGAGGGTCTTCCTTTTTTTTTTGCTGACCCTCCACTTTACCAAGCACGATATCCTTCTCCAGGGACTGCTCCCTGCTGATAACATGTCCAAGGTATGTGAGATGAAGTCTCACCATCGCTTCTAAGGAATGTTCTGGCTGTACTTCTTCAAAAACAGATTTGTTGTTCTTTCGGCAGCCCATGGTATATTCAACATTCTTTGCCAACAGAACTGAAAGGCGTCAGTTCTTCGTCTTATTCATTGTCCAGCTTTTGCATGCATACGAGGCGATTGAAACACCATGGCTTGCCTTGAGTCAGGCACACCTCAGTCCTCAAAGTGACATCTTCGCTTTTTAACACTTTAAAGAGGTCTCTTGCAGCAGATTTGCCCAGTGCAAAGAGTAGCATAATAAAAATACTTTCTGTGAAAATATGCTCTGTATGCTTTCCTTTTCCTTCCAGTTTACTCTTTCAGCCCGTATTTTTTAAGGGCATAATTTCAGAAACGGTTTATAGTTAATCCAACTCACTGACATGTATATAGTCATCTGCGGTGATTTTTAATCCTAGGTTGTCTCCCCTACCTGCAAAGCTCACCGTACTATTAGGTTTTTTTTTTTTTGGCAGAGAAACCATAGATTGGAAGATAAATCTGATGTCCTGCATCATGTAACTAATGCTCATCTTCTCCATGTGATGGCTGAATAAAAGGTAGAAGAACCTCTGAGTGTTTTCTTCTTCCATCTTCAAGGGCCTTTAGAACAAAATGTATTAACACTTCAAGCTTCTGAAAAATCTATCCAAAGAGAAAAAGTTTTGTTGGAATCGTATATATTCCCTGTATTCATGTTTGTATCATCCATAATAGCAGTGAGTGTAAGAGTAGCAGCAAAAGGTTGTCTCGTGCTAGCTTAACACTGACTGACTGCCTGCCCACTCTGCCCCTACCATCAAGCAGAGGGACAGGATGGTCAGCCCAGTGATAAAAGTATACGAGGAATAGAATTGCCGCACCTAACAGCATTGGGAAAGGATTCCTGGAAATGATACCTGAACTTAAATCAGGAAACAAGGGGTGAGGAGATTCTCAGCAGAGGGAACAGTAGAAGCAAAGGCACAGAGAGGGCATCAAACAGGTGGTCCAAGTGGTGAAACTACAGTCAGAAATACAAAGCACAAGGCAAGAAGAGCCGTATCATGGATGATCTCAAATACCATGCAAAGGAGTTAAGACTTGATTTAAATACCAGCTATTGGAGGGTTTTCAGCAGAGGAATGACATCATCAGTTTCCAGATAACTGACAGCTGTGTGGTAAGTGGCTATGAGAGGAAGAGGCTACAGGCAAAACAGATGTCTGCATGATCACGAAGAGGAGGGCCTAAGTCATGGTGTTAGCATACAAAAGAGGACAGATTTAAAAAGTATTATTTAGGAAAGAAAATTGGGCAAGACTTAGTGCCTGATTATATCTGAGAGGTAAAGTTGGCTCTCTGAGTTCCTGGTAAGGGTGACAAGATAGCATCTCCGAGATAGAAAACATGGGGAAGAGAATGGGTTTAGGGGAAACAGCAGAAAGACAGTTCAAGTTTCAGTCGTGCAATGCTCGAGATGCCTGAGTCATCCTGTTGGAGAAGTCTCATCAGCTGGATGGCAGAGTCTGAAACTCAAGTGCAAGGTGAAGTTATACAAGGGAATATATACCTTGTATATTTTATATGGTGATACACCTTGGATTCATACTTCATAAAGTTATATAACAACTTACCAACTAGAATGTTCTAGTCAATATCTCAGCTAGTAACTTCTTGTTAGGTGCCGATTTTTGACTCATAGTGACACATGCGACAGCGTAGAACTGCCCCATAGGGTTTCCTAGGCTGTAATCTTTACAGGAGCAAATCTTCAGGTCTGTCTCCTGCAGATTCACTGGGTAGGTCCGAACTGCCACCTTTCAGTTAGCAGGCGAGCACTTAACTGTTGGGAACAAGAACCATAACTTTGCTGATGTCTGGCGTAACATTTCTAGGACACTCCCACCCCCATCCCCCAAACCCCATCTTTTGGTTTGAATCAGGATCTAAGCATGATCCCTATATTTCATTTGCTTTCTTAAATCACTTTTGGTTCATAAACCTCTCATCCCACTTTTTTCTTCATGCCATTCATTTGTTGGAGGAACCAGGTCATTTGCCCTGTAGAATATCCAACATTTGGCTATTTGCTTCTTCATGTGTCCTTTTAACTTACTCCTTTGTCCTCCAAATTTCCTGTAAACTGGTAGTTACATTCACAGGCCTGACTAAATGCAGGTTTTGGTGGGGAGAGATACTCACAGGTGGCACTGCGTGCTCTGTCACATTGCATCAGGAGACATGTCTGGTTGTCCAACTTTTAGTGATGCTGAGATCGATCGGTGGGTTCAGGTGAAGTCAGGCTACATTAAAGCTCACCATTAATTAACCTGTCACCTAATAGTTTTAGTCTAATGTTTTATCTTTGATGATTGTTTCATGATAGATTATTTCATTAGGGGTTGAAATTGTGATTTTCTAATTCCATTATTTTTTATGCATTTATTAGCTGGAATTTTTCTCTAAGGAACTTTGTTATCAACAATTTATTTCCCTGAAATACGTTTCTTAGAAGGCAAGATAAATTCAATTATTCTCTGTATCAATTATTGGAGTAAAGGAGTTTGTCCTCTAGCAAGTTCCAGTGGCAACAAATGATTATTGACTATCATGAACTTGCAGATCTTTATATATTTAGTGTTTCAATCCACTTTAGTGGGTTTTTGGTGCTCAGTGTCCCGTTACCAAGAGGCCCTTAAGTGGCTCCTGTATCCTGTCCACTTCATATATTTGATATTTCCTTGCTTTCTGCCATTAAGATGACCCAGTGTCACCATGTACATTTCCTGCCTCATTTTTTTCAAGGGTCCCTGGTCCTTTGAGTAGGAAATGTTTTGAGACATCTAAGCACTGGGGGTGCTCCTTGTTACCGAGTTGTCATTGCTTTTAGGCACTTTTGGTGGGCCCTCCTAGGAAATGTGGACTTTTTAAAAGATAAAAATAATAGTTTATATTGTTATTTCCAATTCTAGTTTAAGGGTTTTGACTTAACTTTTGAGTTTTACACTGGTATCCCTTTTCCTTTACATGAAAATCTTAGCTCCCAGTGGTATCAACCTTTATCATGTAATATATAAAAAGTTTCTATATGTATATATGTGTGTGTGTGTGTGTGTGTGTGTATATATATATGTATTTATCAGTACCAATGTAACTACTACTAACAAGACTGCTGTTTAAAATTTGTGGTTCTTTTAAACCTTAGTATCCAGCTCACTATGGACAGTCAAAACAATGTGTTCTAAAATCACCTGAAGAAGTAACAATGCCACCAACCTGACAGGCAGTTGTTTCTGCTTAAAATTCTAGGGTTACTTTTTAGTTTTTTTGATTTATGTAAAATTTTACATGGTTCTGAAGTCAAGACTATAGAAAAAGTATAGAAAACGGTACATTCACAGAAGTCTCCTTCCTTCCCCTATTGGTAACCATTTTTTTAAGTTTTGGGTTTATTCTTTTAGAAATACAAGCAAATCCATGTACATTAACATTTATCACCCTTACTTTCATAAGAAGTAGTAAGTATGCCATAAACAATATTCTACACTTTTGAGTTTTTGCTTACTATATCCTGGTGATCATTCCATATCAGTATATAAAGATCATCTTCATTTCCTTCAGTGGCTGTGAGTACACCCTTGTGTGGAGGTATCAGTTGATTCAGCTATTAATAACACTGGGTGTTTCCAGTCTTTGCATGTGTCATTCCACATTTTTACCAGTGTACCTTTGGGAGTAAGTACTAGAATTGTGAGAGGATAAACGCATATGTAGTTCTGCTAGATATTTCCAAATACCCACCCATAGCAGTTTAAACCCTTCATTCCATTCCCGTGTGTAAGTGTGCCTATTTCCCCATAGACTCAACATAGTATGCTAAACTTCTGGACTTTTCCAGAGAAAGGCAAGAAACAGTAGTTTTACTATTTCTCTATGACCAAGTTGAGCATCTGTTCATGTGTTAAAGGCCATTTACATTTGTTTCCCCTATAAACTCTGTTCATAGTTTTTGCCCATTTTTCTATCAGATTGTTGGGATCCTTTCAATGCAGAATCTTTGGTTACACATTTTTTTTCTTTCCATGTTGAACATTTCTTTTTAATGTAGTTAAAATGATCAGTTCTTAGTTTTATTCCTTCTAGATTTTAAGTCCCATTGTGTAGTTTCCTCCCACCTTGTAGGTGATAATGGACTTCATTCATGTCTTCTAGTACTTGTATAGTTTCATTTTTACATTCCAATCCATATGGCTATTTTTAGTTACCCCAATATCACTAAAGACCGATTTCCCGCCACTGTTTTGAGTTGCCCCCTTTACTGTGTTGTGAAACTTCCAGGTGCACTTGGGCCTTTTTCTATTCTGTTCCACTGTTCATTTATTCAACACCAGTTAATTAGAGATTTTATAATGTGTTTCAGTGTCTGGTAACAGTTATCCTATATAGTAGGCTTTTTGTATATTATATCCTGTCACTTTCACCAAATTCTATTATTTTTTGTAGTAGTTTTGGTTGGTTGTCTTGGATTTTTCCTTTATAGCTTCTAATTGCTTTCTCATTTAATTGCACTGGCTAATACCTCCAGTACGATGTAGTAATGGAGATCATATGCATCTTGCTTCTGATTTTAGTGAAAATTGTTTATTCTTAGCCTGATTTTCTGATACACTCCTGCAGAAACAGGACAGTCCTGGACAAACAGTAAAACTATTCCACTGCATAAAAGTTTAACTTTACTGAACACAGAAACAGACAGATTTTTCAAATTAATTGATTTTGCTTTATGGTTATTGTTTTTGTAAGCCATTCAACCCATGGCAAAACTTACTACACCTATTCCTCCCTTACTGACATTTCACATTTACAATAGTAAAAAATCTACTATCCAACTGTTTTCCACATTAATGACATACATCTGGTAGTTATGAACACCGAGGTGTGAGGCAAGAATAATGCTGCTGTGATGGTTATGTGTCACCTTGGCTGGGCCATGGTTCTCAGTGGTTTGGCAGTTATGTAATGATGTAATTTGATAGTTATATAAATGATGTAGGAGCCCTAGCGGTGTAGTGGTTAAGAACTCAACTGCTAACCAAAAGGTCAGCAGTTCAAATCCACCAGCCACTCCTTGGAAACCCTACGGGAGCAGTTCTACTCCGTCACAGAGGGTTGCTATGGACTGGATGGACTTGACGAGACGCAACTATTATTCTTACACTGGTGGGAGCTGATGTCAGCAACTTAAAGGCAACAAATACTTTTGTTTCTACTTCTTAGCTGAACAAAATCATACGTGGCGTTTTTAGTGGGCAAGGCTTTTTTTAAAAAATTTCAAGCGAAAATGCAGTATGACCCGTTCTTGAACAAAATGACCAGGGTACTAACAGAATCATATTTGGAGGAAGTGTTTAATAAACATATTTTATTTAAATAAATCCTCCAGTAGGAAATGGAGAATTCACTGCCTTTACTTGGAAGAAGGCTTTGTAAATATGTCAAATTTTATCTGTGCAGCTCATCAACATTCCCTTATTGAAAACATCAGTACTTCCACATCACAGTTCCCAAAAGGACCTTAAAAAGTCTCAAAATTCTGTGTCTCCTTTGGCTTGCTTCTCTCTTGATTCTACCCAGGCTTTATTAATGGTTCGCTTCATATCATCATCTCCGTCTTCATAAATTTTCTTTAGAACATTCATCAGTCCCTCACTAGGATCTGTTTCAGTGTCATAAGAAGGCTTTCTGTTAAAGAAGAAAACACAACACAACAATGCACTGACAGAACACTTCCGTGTATTTACGTGAGCACAGAGGAAAGTACAGAAAGATACGACGCAAATTAACACTGGGAGGGAGGGGCAGGGCAAAGACAAGACACAATATCCGAAGATGTTCATAATTAAAAACAGCACATGCAAAATCCTCTTAATAAAAACCACACACACACCCTCTCTCTCTCCCAGTATATGGAAAAGTGGTCATCAAAATGGCAACATACTGGGACAGTGGGATTTCAGGTGACTTTTACCTTTTTCTGTCTCCATTTACTTTTCTGAATTATTTTTGTTTTTAAAAGCATGTTTCCTTATTAATTTGGGGGAAAAAATACTTTCACTGAGGGAAAAGCACAAACCTACATCACACACGGACACACAATGAAGCGCAAAGATTTTTAATTAGAAACCCTCCCCTCAAGCCCTGGCACCCTGGTGGAGCAATGGTTAAGAGCTCAGTTGCTAACCAAAAGGTCAGCAGTTCAAATCCACCAGCCACTCCTTGGAAACCCTATGGGGCAGTTTTACTCTGACCTACAGGGTCGCTATTAGTTAGAATCAACTCCACGGCAACAAGCTTGGTTTTTTTTTTTTGGTCTTAAGTCTAAGATACATGGAATCAGGGCCTGGTAGTGAGAACACAGTCCTTAAGGTGGTCAGTACCTCTAGTTCAATGAATGTCCAAGCTGGACCAATTAACTTTATATTTAATTATTCATTCACCCACCTCATTTATTAAAGTGATACATTCTGCACTGTACACCGGCTATACAGTATGAATAAGATAGGATCCTGTACTCGAGTAATTTGGTTTAGATTTAAAATCAATTCCACTGACAGTCCTATATGCCTAACTGTAGCCAAGCTCACCCAAAATGCATGCTGGCTATCAGACGGGAGGAGTGAAAGAAACGTGGATGGCTAACTGACTCAATGCAGTACATTACCACTGCAGAAAAAGCTTAAAGTATAGAACATTTGACCTAGAATGGAATTATCTTTGAATTAAGTATTTTTCAGCTTTAAAAAGCAACTTGCTGGACATGCCCTATTGAGGGAGGCTCTAACAGCTGAAAGTAGATACACAAGAAAATCAGGTTTACTCAGTGGGCATCAAGAGGTAAATGGTCAAATCACAGACTATGCAGCTCTATTACCTACAAAGAACAACTATTAAGAAACATCTATAATCCCAGCAAAGAACACAGTAAAATCTGTGAAGAAATGAAAGGAGACTCACTCTTTCTCTTTGCATTCTTTTTCAACCTGAGTCAGATAGTCCCACCGCATGTTTTCAGCTTTCTTTCTACACAAGATAAGAACTGTATCAGTCTTGACCTGAAAAACAAGTGGATACAACTTAGAACATGTTGACATAAGCATAAATATTTAGAAAACAATTTATAGTGAAACCTGTGACAGCTGGAACTCTATGGGACCGCCTTGTTATTTCCAGGTCTAGTGGAAAATATTTGCGTTTTCCTTCTCTTAACAGGTTTCTGCCTTACACAGGTTCCAGTTTTCTCAGGTTTCACTGTATTTATTCAAATAACTTAGTGTCTGCTAAGTGTAGGATCTGTTCTAAGTCTAAGAATACTTTGGTGAGCAAGGCAGAGTATCAACACTCATACAGGGGAAAGACCATAAATCAATAAAACTTTGGATACCTTCAAATACTAAAAAGTGCTATGAGGAACAACAGCGTCTCATAGGGTGGGGATGGCGGTGGGTAGGAACTTCATTAGGAGGGCCTCTTTAAGGTGAATCTGAGCTGAGACCTAAGATCTGGGAGAAGGGAAGTCTAGGCTGATGGGGCAGTAAGTTGAAAGGCCCCAAGGTGGGATGATCTTGGTATGTTTATGAAACAGAAAGGAGAAGTAGCTGGATTTCAGTGATGGAAGGAGAGCTTAATACAGTATGAGGGGTCAGAGACAGGCAGGAAACCAGATGATACCAGGCAGTATTGGAAGGTAAAAAAGTGGAAAAAGCAAGAAAGTACAACTCAACAATGATCCATATAACTCCTAAAAATCGTCTGAGTATTCCTTCACCTGTGGGATTACAGTGGATAAAAAGGTAGTGAGACACGAGCTGATCAATGAACTACATTATATTCTAATACTACCTTTAAACTACTACTTAACTATATGTAAACACAGATGGCAAAATGGCATGACTATATACCCAATGCATTAGTTTTCTTTCATTACATTTTTTCTCCTTTTTTTCGGGGTTGGGGGGAATGGCATGTGTTTTCAGTATTGGAATGCACGCTTACTAATTGAGTGTGTTTAAATTTTTGGTTGGTAATATGGATTTTGAGAAATACTATCTGGCAATACAAGCCAACAATAAGGCAAGTGGCACTGTGGAACCACCAGTCTGTGGTATGACAATATGCCAATGACGGCTATATAAATAATTTATTGTAGGCACCTTTCCCTTCAGTTACATGGCAGAACCTCTGGTTTTCCAAATGTGACACAGAAAAACCAAAAAAAACCCATCAAGGCTCCCTAACTATCACACAAGAAAGCCGTAATTATGCTTGCAAGCCTTAACTCACAGAAAAAAAGGAAAAAATTTACAAAACTAACACATCCAGGAAGCACCACCTAATAGAATGTTCAACCTACACAACCACGACACTCTAACTCCAGTCTGCTGAGCTTCACGATTTCAAAAGGGACCTACCTTGATGCTAAATGCATTAGAACCAGAGTAACATCTTACCTCTGAGGTCCAAAGGCATAAAAAGTGGCTGGTATACCATTAACCCAATGGTAATAAAAGAGGGATTGTCTGAATTAATGAAAAGCATAAATAACAACTTTTTAAAAGATAGTGACATTATTTTTATGGCTTCTACTAAACCCCACTAAGCTAAGTGTTTAAGACCTCTTTTATGTATCAAAATCTTGCACATAACCCCTGAAACTACTGTACTGAGATAATCTTTGAACCTTAAAACAAAAATATCCCCTGAAGTCTTCTTAAAACCGAACAGTAATTTAGCTTAAAATAGTAAAACAGGTCTGCCTTGAGAATTATGCTCTTTTAAGAACTACCTATACTGGATATCAAATTGACAATAGCAACTGGATAGATTAGACAGGAACCTTAGGGAGTAGTGAGTTTATGTTAAACGGGGAGGAACAACTGAGAAAAAGAGGGTGAGAATGGTTAGCAGCTGACTGCTTTAACCACTGCGCCACTAGGGCCCCTGGTTCTGACGACAGCTACCATTATTTAAACTTTACATGTAGTATTTCATTCCAGCATATCATTTCAACTTTGTGAAATAAATTATTATTCCTATTGTAAAATTAGGGAACTGAGACAGAGTAAGCTGCCAAAGGTCACAAAACTCCTAAGCAGTAGAGCTGGCATTTAAAAAGTCTTGTGAGCAGCCATCTAGGATACTCTACTGGTCTCACCCCGCCTGGAGAAAGGGAGAAGAAAGAAAACCAAAGACACAAGGAAGATTAGACCAAAGAACTAACAGACCACAACTATCACAGCCTCCATCAGACTGAGTCCAGCACAACTGGATGGTGCCCAGCTACCACCAACTTCTCTCACAGGGATCACAATAGAAGGTCGTAGACAGAGCTGGAGAAAAATGTAGAACAAAATTCCAACTCATACACACAAAAAAGACCAGACTTACTGGTCTGACAGAGACTGAAGAAACCCGAGAGTACGGCCCCCAGACACACTTATAGCTCAGTACTGAAGCCACTCCTGAGGTTCACCCTTCACCCAAAGATTAGAAAGTCCCATAAAATAAAACGAGATTAAATGGGCACACCAGTCCAGGAGCAAGGATGAGAAGGCAGGAGGAGACAGGAAAGCTGGTAATGGGGAACCCAAGGTCAAGAAGGGGAGAGTGTTGACATTTTGTGGGGATGGCAATCAATGTCACAAAACATGTATTAATTGTTTAATGAGAAACTATTTTGCTCTATAAACCTCATCTGAAGTAAAAATAAAAAATTTAAAAAACTCAAGTCTCACTCTTAATCATTTTAACAGTTTATTCCCTTCCTGATCTTACTACAATATTCTTGAGAAGTTTTTTCTGTAAAGAGCCAGATAGTAAGTATTTCAGGTTGTGGGCCACAGGGTCTCTGGGGCAACTACTCAACTCTGCCACTATAGCACAAAAGCAGCCACAGACAACCCATAAAGAAATGACTATGACTATGTCCCAGTAAGGATCCCTGGTGGCGCAGCGGTTAAGCATTCAGCTGCTAACCAAAAGCTTGGCAGTTTGAATCCACCAATGCTCCTTGGAAACCCTTTGGGGCAGTTCTACTCTGTCCTACAGGGTTGCAATGAGTCGGTGTCCCAATAAAACTCTACAGTATTTATAAGAATAGGCAGTGTACTACAGTTTGGTGATCCCTGTTCTAGAGGGTAAGCTCATTCTAGTTCATCACAATTCCAAATCAGCCAGGTCAATTTAATGATATTTCAGAATACTGTGAGCAAAAAAAAAAGAAACTCACTTTTTTTGAACTGCCTTCCACAGAGATGGGTTTCAAGAGGTTGTTCACGATCATGGAATAATTCTTCCCATTTAGATTCTTTACCAGAAGATCAAATGACCTACAACACAATAATGAATACGTTATCTTTCTGGTTCTAGGAAACGTGCTCCATAGTTATTCTGGAAAGTAGCCACCAGTTTTATTTCAGGGTCTGCATCTGGCCAGCCCAAAAGACTTTAAGACCCATCCCTTCAGACTACGTATGAAGGATAATTCTGAATTTATGGGGAATTTTAGAAAACTCAAAGAAAAGAGCTCTGTGATAAGGCAATCTCTGGCTCTTAGTGATCCATCTGATCATTGTCTTCCCCAGTACAATGGGACTCACCTCTCTGTGAAATGCACCTGTATATTCTCAGCAGGGACTTGATGAACTCCAGTTAATGTAATGTAGATTTTCACAAACTTATCTGACTGATCCCATCCTAGCAACAACAACAGATGGAACACAAATAAGTCTCTGAAATTATCTCTAGAACAGCAAGTGCATGTAGTTCATAATAAAAATATGAAAATTCAGTAATAGAGACATGAAAAAATTTTCTAGTTGGAGAAACTGAGGCTCAAAGCAGTTACATAATCTATTTAAAATTAGGCACAGAGCAAGTGGTAGAATGTGGACTCAAATCCGGGTCTACTGAAACAAAGGCCATGCTCTTTTTATTTCTTAGACTCAACTAAAAAATAGGACAGTTAAACACATTATTTACAAGCACTTCATTTTCTCTCTTATGGAAGTTATTTTTTTCCTATACCTAAATATTGGTAATCCCCCACTAAGATTGATGGCTAAAACATCAATATTGTTAATTCCATAATAATTTCTACTTCTTCAAGCAAGCCAACAAATGCAATTCTAGTTTCCTCAATTCCTTTCTGGGCCAAGATAGAATATAAAGAGTCCAATTCTTCATCCAAATATGCTAATCTGAACTGTTATCTACTAACATCTATACTAAACACTATTCTTGTATATATTTTCAAACTACTGACAACAGTCTCTAACCCAAATGAATCCTGTCAACACAAAAAATATAAACTGCACATAAAAAGCATATTAGACATTGTTTAGGGCACACCAAGCTTCTGTTAAGGATGATGGAAAAATTTGGAAATAGATATGGTGACAGTTGAACAACATGATAAACGTAATGTCACTAAATTATACAAATAAAAAATGGCAAATGTTTTTGTTACATATGTATGTACCATAATAAAAGATAAAAGATTATATACATCTAGAATATATGTGCATGCGTATATATATGTATTCATCCTTGACTGTTCCTTGCTAATCCTATAGAATAGAAAACTAGTGTTACTCAAATATGTCAATCCTCCTAAAGGGTTTTGCAGAACTTCATCTAGTGTCTTCCAGCTCATTCACTCCATCTTCCACACTGATAGTAGAGCTATCAACACAAATCTGGATTCCTGGTTAAAATGCCTTCCCCACCCTTTCCTCACCCTAACACCTTCAGAGTAGATTCCTACAGTCATGCAGGTAAACAGTGTTATCTCTTAAGGCACTCACCCCTCTTTGCTATCTGGCCTCTATCCTAGCACACTGCTTTGGGCCACTGCAGATGGGTAACACTTAAAATATGTCACGCCTTTCATGTCTGTGTCCTTTGCGCCTGTTGTTTCCTTCCTTTTCCTCTTGCTGAACATACTACTCACCCTTCAAACGTCTAATTCTCACCTCCAGCAAAATTATCTCTTCAGCTGTATTCCCATACTTAAAAAAATCTCTGTTCAATTTAGCTAAGCAAGTATTTAAGTTCCTGCTATGTGCTAGATAATGTGAACACAAAGAAAAATAAGACTGTCCCTATCCTCGTGAGAGCTCATCACACAGGTTCAAGCCTCACTGCTTCCAAACCAAAACAGTTTACAATCTACTGAGGGGAATATGGTATTCTTAACACTGTATATGATACTAGTTGTATGGCTGTGTCCCAGCCACATCATGAGCAAGAACTGGATCTTAGCCATCTTTTATATCCACAAGTCAAAGCACAACAGTAGCACATCATTAGATGCTCAAACGTATTTCTTACTTTTTTCCTCAGTTAATTTTGGTGACTGTTTGGCTAAGTGAAACACAAAACAGAATATTTAAAAAAAAAAAAAAAAAAGTTCCACATATACTGAATGTATTTCAGAATGTTACTTACTACCTATCAACTTTGCACTTAAATCATCTTGCTCTCTTGTTGATAGCTTCCAGAATATATCCCCCCTTCCTTTTTCACCTCTAAAAAGTAAAACCAAAACCAAACCCACTGCCATCAAGTCGAATCCAATGCACAGTGACCCCATAGGTTTTCCAAGGCTGTAAATCTCTAGCGAAGCAGACTGCCACATCATTCTCCCTCAGAACCACTGGTGGTTTCGAACCACCAACCTTTAGGTTAGCAGTCAATCGCTTTAACCACTGTGCCACCAGGATTCCTTCTAAAAAGTAAAGCCATCTTATTAAATAGGAGCTGAT
The DNA here is from genome assembly GCA_030035585.1 of Dugong dugon. NCBI lineage: Eukaryota > Metazoa > Chordata > Mammalia > Sirenia > Dugongidae > Dugong > Dugong dugon. The sequence continues at coordinate 37,147,287 of CM057469.1, read as the reverse complement.
GGTGGAGGCTGGAAGAACCCCCTAATATACTGCTAAAATAATCTTTAAACCTTAAATCAAAAATATCCCCTGAAGTCTTCTTAAAACCAAACAATAGGTTAGCTTAACTAGTAAAGAATGACTGCCTTAAGCATTGTGCTCTTTTAAGAACTATCTATGGGCAGTCCCAATATCTGAGTTACGACAAACCACACTTACACCGTCTGTTTTTTTTCCATCTTATTGTCAGTAACATGTACTACATACACTGTCACAGCATCTAATTTGCTGATGTTATCGTTCTCATGCCAACCCCAAAAGACGAATAAATATCTGATTTATAATCATAATAAAAGGCATAATGATAAAAACTAAAAATAACACAAAGTATCCTATGTCAGAACTAAGTTAAGAGGGAGTCATCAGAATGGAAACCCGTCATAAATTGGAAACTACCTGTATATGGGATCAAACTGACAATAGCAACTCAAAAGATTAGGTGGGAAACTTAGGGGGCAGTGAGTTTACGTTCATGCAGGAGGAATAACTCCGAAAAGGGTGAGAATGGTTGTACAACTTAAAGAATGCAATCGATGTCGGTGAACTGTTCATGTAGAAATTATTGACTTGGTATATGTTTTGCTGTATATATTCTCAACCACAACAAAAAATAAAATAAGTTAAATCAGAAAGAAAAAAGAACTGATTGGCCTTCTTTTAAGCTACTAAAAACAAACACTAAAAACTATTTTACAAATTAGTTTGTTAGTGGGTCACTACTAAGGAATAAGTTGCTCAGGGCAGAAAGCTGGCTATAAGAGAGTAAGTCATACCATAATTACTGATTTTCACTGTATATCCCATTGTCATGGGAGCAACTACAGCCGCTGGCTTTTCATTGTCAAGAGGATCTGCCTTCCCCTGTGATTTCTGCTGCATCTTGTTCTTGATTTCTGTCTCAATCTTGGATTTTTCAGCTATAAGGGCATCACGTACTCTTTTTCTAGTGGCCTTTTCCAGCAACACCTTTACCTCTTCCAGATCTTTCTGCAGCTGTGTTAAAACAAAGGATAAGTTAGCTGTGATAAATAAGGTAATAACTTGATATTGTGTCTATCACTCATTTCAACTTAGAGAAATAAGAGCTAAGAATGAAAAGGATCATTTAAATTTCCTAGGATTGGGTTGCAACTTGGATTCTTCCCTGCAGCCTGATGAATTATAACTCAAGCTTCCTTTTTTTTTTTTTTAAGGAAAATTTAGAGATCTTGAACTAACAACAGGTATCAAGCCTAAATTTTCCAGTTTGGTAGACTGTTATCTATCTTTTAGAACATTATATTTACGAGATACTTTTGTGATTTATAAACTCAAGATATAGAATCCTTTCAGAAAAAAAATTAAAGAGTTCACAGATTTCTTTATACCTATAATACATCTAGTCCTAGTATCAAGATGTCAGGAATTTTTTAAAAATTAAAATAAAAATGATGAAAGAGCACATGGTAACCGTGGCGAAATGCTCAGCAACTCATCTGAGGTAATCCTTTACATTTCTCAATGATCACTCCTCACTGGTCTTTCTACCCCAAATAGTACATGTACAAAAGAGTCAATTTTAAAACAAAAAATAAAGGCATACTTCTGTTCAAAAAAAAAGTCTTGCTCTGAAGCTCAGGGTCAACCTTACAATCAGAAGTCTGGGATTAGTTGTACAGTGGAGAAATGTCTGGCAAACAATTCAAAATGCAACATGCTCTTGATGACTGAAAACTATTCTTTTCAAAAAGCTGCCCTGTTCTTGTTTTCTTCTCATGTCAATACACTACCAAAGTCTATTTTATATTTCTAGTTTTTAGAGACGGAGTCAACATTTTATGAAACTCAAGAGCTAAAGATACTGTTAGAAAATCAACGGGCTCAAAACATTTTCCAGATCTTTACAAACCACTGATTCACTTTTCTTAAAATGACTTTATAGTCTGCCTCAATACTAGCAACTTAACAGGACGAATTTTACATTACAGTTTGAGATCATATAAAAGGCTTAATATAAAAATCTTTAAATGCTTAGTAATTCATCTTAAAACCAGAAGTACTACACTTTGAGAGCCTTTATTTTTATTAATAGTATTATAAAACACAGTAACAGAAAAAAATAATGCTTTCCTTTCACCCCAAGTATTTTGCCATTATCTCATTTAACTCAGATGCCCTTGTTTCACCTACCTGTAACCGATATTATGGCACAAAAACAGTCATAAAAAGTCGAATTGTGCCCCTTCTCGTCCACATTTCCCATATGCAATCAGAAAACCAATTTACATTACTAAGACAAAAAACTGCGAACTCATCTTTTGAGCACAGAACTAAAATGTTTTAGTTCAAAGTAATCTTACTATAATGGTTTCAAAATATACACTGATTCTAATACTAACATAATACCCAAATGTAAAATGAATAAAATGTTCCCAGAGATTTATTTATCATCAAAAACAACAGGAATTCTCTTCCTAGCACACTCAGCAAAGAACTGAGTATTAAGCAAGGGACTCCCCAAAATGGTCAAATTCCCAGGTCCTCTTTATAATTTTGACTTTTAGGTACTATTTTGTAAGGTATCCACTGAAGCAACTTAACTGCAGGCCTGTTTTTCGTAGTTCCTTAATTATGCTGTTATTTGCACACCTGAAACTAGTAACGGTGATCTCTTTTGGTGCCCTTCAGCACACATAGTTCTTAAGACTACAGAAACTGCTCTACCTAGGACATCTTATGATTCCTTACCTTCCTAGCATGCACTGCTTTTCCTTTCGCAAAAATTATCCTGCCCACACCTTCCTTTTGAACTTATATACTAATCCTCTTTGGTGCAACACTTTTCTCCCCACCCATAAACACATGGATTTCTTTTTGGGGTGATGAAAATGTTCTGGAATTAGGTAACGGTGATAGTTGCACAACAATGTGAATATACTAAAAATGGCTGAATTGTACACTTTAAAGTGAGTTAAAAAAACTGCCTCCTAAATGCAAATTTAAAAGTACCTAAATTGAGAAAGTCCCCTTTACAGTAAGCTATCCCTGTATGACCGTAAAGTCAACTCTGAGATTCTCTTCTCAGGGCAAATGTACCCCAAGGTCTATCTTTCAATTTGTGGCTAGTTAACCAGATCAGTACTTATACACACACACAATTTTTCTTCATTTAAAGCAGATTCTTAGACTTACAAATTTAAGATTTCCCAGTACTTGTTCTTTATACTGAGAGAAAAAATTCCTGAAAGCAAATTTATTTAATTGATACCCAAATACTCAACATGTAACTGTGACAGACAGTATCATTTACTGACATCCTACTTATGCCAGGAAAAGAGCAATGCCAGTATTATTATTATTACTATTTTGTGGCTAAGCAAAGTAAGTCTCCAAAAAAGGTTAAGTTGCCCATGTTCAGAGTTTATAACAGAGAAAAACACTATTTCCTATCCAATTTCCTACCACTAGTTAGAACTTTCAAGTTTATCTTAAACGCGTATAGGAGATTGCTGTTTGACAAGCACTGTTTTAAACATTTAAAAATATCAAATTTTCTAACTCTTCTATGAAGCAGAGATACTACTATGGCACACAGAAGCAAAATAACTTACCCAAAGTAACAGAGCCACTCATGTACGTAAAAAAAACACGACTTTTAAGACTAAGTGCTGGGACCAAGGACTTCTCAGCTTCCAACTGCCCTCTACTATGGAACGACACTCAGTTTTTGCAATTAGCTTTAATTTAATGAAGCTTCATGTCTTCTAACCAGTATAACGGGAGCACAAGGGGCCTGAGGAAAACGTGTAAGGAGACACGCTCTCGCAGATCCACCATCTGCATTACTACAGTCGGAAATCACGACATCCCTTCTGCTCATCACACTGAAGGACCGACACTGCCCACGGGCCTAGGCTGAGGACCGGCATCGATCGGTAACTTTCCCTGGTTAGCAAAGACCCGGAGGCCCGCAGTGGCCGGGCAGCACTAAGGGCCGCTGCAGGTGGTGGGGTGGGAGGCCGAGAAGGAGCGCGGGGACCAGAAGACCCAGAAAGAGGCTGGGAAGGGGGCCCGTGTGGAAGGCGCGGGACACGGAAAAACGGGATGTAGGGCGCGGGAAACCAGCGACAGAGCTCGCCAGCTCCGCACTGACGAGTCAGGAAGACGAGGCCGACCCCTTACCTCTTCCAAAGCGGAAGCCATCGTAGGGCTGGCTCAGATCAAGGGCCGGAGCTGCAGCCGCGTAGAGCAGAGAACAGAAAAGGCCGCAGCGAGCGCGCTCACGAGAGCGCAGACAGCACCGGCACCCGGGGGAGTGCCCGCAGCCCCTACGCACACCCGACCTTGCGTGCGGTCGCGGCCCGCCTCCCGCACGCGACGCCTCTGGAACCTTCGCGAGTCCTCCGCCGCCGCCGCCACCACCGCCCACTTGGAGCACCGCCCTCCTTGCTCAGCTCCGCCCCGCCCGTCCCGCCTCGTATCGCAGCAACGCTCAACTCTCGCGAGGTAACCGGCAGTTCAAAGAGAGTAACGCCTCTTCCTCCCCGCCCCGGGTAACTGTATGTACTAGTATGCTTTGACTTCATTTGCCCCGGCTGCGCAGTCGCAGCTCCGACCGCTGCCTTCACGTACTTTAACCCAGCCCCGGAAATAATGTACCGATCTTCGGGGTTCAAATCGGAAGTTGGCTAGAGAGTCGGCTGCTTCCGTCCCCTCTAGGAGACTGGGCCAACTACACAGTCATCTTGCCTAAGGCTAGGCTTTGTGCCGCCGCGAGAAAACAAGGAGGAGCAGCAGCCTGTGTATGTTATAACGGAACAGAACGAACACGTTAAGTGTGGAGAATTCTTGAACAGTTTGATTTTTGGTGGCGTTCGTGAAGTCATCAAGTCTTGGATTCTGGCGCACTAGAGACGTCACCACGGTTTAGCACCCTAACTGCTGGTGTTATCGCCTTAGTTAGCGGCTAGGGCTGCGTTGGCCATGTGATAGAAGGCCGTATAGCGAATCCGAGTGAAGGCTGGTAATTAAAGGTGCCTCTCAGGCTGTGGCCACGGGGCGGACTGGCCGATCTCTCACGGGTCCTTGAATCCCAGGTTCCCTGGTACTTTTACGCTCTTCATCTTCCATGCTGCGAGTCTCTAGCTCTCACCCAAGTTTGGATTCGATACACTTAGAGCCTGTTGACCATCAGAAGGAAATGAGGTGGCTGAATTTTCATGGGTCTCCTTTCTACTACTCTTTGTCTCTAGCAGCCCCAGCTCACTAAGACCCCTGAGAAGCCCACTTTTCATATTATTTTAGCCTCTGGAAGCCTCAGATGTCTACAGCACAGTTAAGAACATCAACACTAACCCCTGAGAAGTCAAGTAGCCAACTTTATATATCATCCAAGGTAGCAATTTGAATCAGCATGTGAGAAGGAAAAAAGCTACTAGAAAAATGAAGGCTGACCATTATTGCAGTTAAGAAAACCAAGTGAAACTAAACCCGTTGCCCTCAGGTAGATTCCAACTCATAGCGACCCCATAGGGTTTCTAAGGCTGTAAATCTTTCCGAAGCAGACAGCCACATCTTTCTCCTCTAGGGGCTGGTGGGTTCCAACAGCCAAGCGCTTTAACCACTGCACCACCAGGGCTCCTTATGGCACTAAACTAGTACAGTACAAAAGTTGACAAACTACAGCTTCTCACAACACTTGTGAATCTCACAAACATGACGTTAAGGGAAAGAAGCCAGTCATAGAAGAGTTCCTATTGTATGGCTGCATTTAAATGAAGTCTAAAAACAGCAAAACTAACCCTTGGTGTTATTTGGTATAGTTAAAAGTATAATTTGCCTAGGATGGGGAGGACAATAGCAGAAGAAGCCCCGAGGGGGCTTTTGCGGTCAGGTGATGTTGTATTTGTTGTTTTGGATGCTTACTACTACTGGTGTGTTCATTCTGGAAATTCATTGATCTGTAAACTTGTATTTGTGTAGCTCCTTTTGTATGTTGTACTTAACTAAAATTTATATTTCGGAAGGCCCGGGGGTGGGGGATTTCCTAGGGGATGGAAATGTTACACTGATAATTGTCAAAATCCATGCAGTCCAAAATTCTGTGCATTTTATTGTTTGTTAATTATATCTCAATTTTTAAAAAAGTGTCCAACCAATAGTCTGGAATTACTTAGTACTTAATTAAATAGGAACAAATATTCCATTGGACTGGGTGAAAGCTTGACCTAATGCAGTGATTTTTCAAGTTTGCTTGATTATGTGTCTGGAGCAACTCCTATCCCAGATTTTAAATATCTATTATCCAGTGACTCCCAAATCTTTATCTTCTGCTCCGTCACTCCCCTGTGCTCCAGACTCTACTTGGATATTGTCTTAGGAAAATACAACTTGCAGTGCAGTCAGTGAGACAGGCATAATATGCTGAACATGCGATCTAATTTTAATTAACAGCTATGTTTTTTCGAAAAAAACGTTTTCCTCAGTGGCCAAAACCAGGGTGTGAAACCATATGCCCCAAGGGGTCTTAACCAAGTGACCATCTGCTCCCCAAAATACACGTACTCAGGAAGAGTGCTGTTGCCAACAAGATAGTTTTGCGAGATAGACAAAGAAAATAGACCTAAGCATCTTGTGACCATGACATAAACGCCCTGTGAAACCATCTATTATCACTAACTGTACTACTAATATTCAGTAACCAGAGTGTGATTATTCCAATGTTCATTGGTTTTCCTGTAATTGCTCTCCCTGTAGTTTGGTTCCTCTTTTTACTCTGTAAGAATACTTGTATAATGTAACTGCCCCAGGACTACCTGGTTCCATTTTCAATGGGCTATGTAGTTCCCCAATTGCAATTGTTTAAAACCCTTAATAAACCCCTCTGTTTTAACTTGAAACAGCATTCAAGTTTTTCTTTACAACGATGTCTAATTAACCCATTGCCATTGATTCTGACGCATAATGACCCTAGAGGACAGAGAAGAACTGCCTCATAGGGTTTCCAAGGAGCTGGTGGATTTGAATTGCTGACCTTTTGGTTAGCAGCTGTAGCTGTTAACCACTGCGCCAACCATATCAAATTCAGATTGTCTGAAAAATCTCCAAGTTTCTCCTCATCACACCCCAAACCAGCTCTGCCAAGTACAGGTAGTCCCCTTACCACGGGGTTCCATTCCAATGACTCCATTGTAACTTGGTTCTGATGTTAAGTCGAATACCTCATGTTTGTTTTGTTGTTTTATTTTTTATTTTTCATTATTACTGCCTTTTATTATCATTATCTTTATAAATCCGATCTTTATTTTTCTTTGGGGGTTGGCAACATTACATATAAACTTACAGATATATTGTAATGTATATAGTATATATTACTAACGATAAGATGTACACAAAAAATAACCCAAATGATCATAAATGTGGTTTGTCATTGTAAGTTAGGGACTACCTGTATTCTCCAGCTCAGTGACTGGTCACCTCATTCTCTTAATTGCTCAGGCCAATCTCAGGTCCTACATCCTATCTATAACAAGTCTTGCTGGCTCTATCTTCAAAATATGTCAAGAATAAAACCCCTTCTTACCACCTCCACTAACTACTACCCAAGGCCAAGCCATCATTACTTTGTCTTAACTTTTAGCCGCCTGACTAGTTTTTCTGTTCCCAACTTGTGCCTTCACAATTAATTTTCTACAGAGCAGCTACAGTAAACTTTTCAAATCATTACATCCCTTGGCTTAAAAGCCTCAACAACTTATTAGGCTTAGAATAAAGTCCGAATTCCTTCGTAAGTCCTATGAAGTTCTACAGGATCTCATCATACTTTTATGAGTTTCTTATCTCACAGAACTCATCTCCCACTACTCTCTCTTTTCTCTAGTTCATCCAGTCTGGCATTTATTTTTTATTTATTTTTTTTTTAATATATATTTTATTGTACTTCAGGTGAAAGCTTACAGAGCAAATAGTTTCTCATGAAATAGTAGTACACATGTTGTTTTTTGACATTGGTTAACAACCCCACAACGTATTAAGCCTCTAAATTCTCAACCTTTTTTTTTGATGAAAATTACAGATGGCCAAAGATACACCGTTTCAAAAATTTCTACATTCACAGTTCAGTGACATTGACTACGCTCTTCCAACTGTGCTGTTATTCTCACTTAAGATGAAGGCTTACAGAAAAAATAGTTTTTCATTTAACAGTTACTACACATGTTGCCCTATGACAATGGTTAACAATCTCACGGCACATCAAGAATATCCTTACTCCACCTTGTGTTCCCTATCACCAGGGGGCTTCCTTGTCCCCTTCTGTCTTCTGGACCTTGTCAGTGGACTATTGTACCTCTTTAGTCTCATTTGTTTATTTATTTATTTATTTATTTATTTATTTTTATTTTATTTAAACACCATTTCAAAACTTTTTACTTACACATTTAAGTGATATTGACTATGCTCTTCCAATTGTGCTGCCATTCTCGCCCAAGATGAAGGCTTACAGGACAAAACAGCCTCCCATTTAATAGTTACTACAAATGTTGCCCTATAGCAGTGGTCAACAATCTCACAATACATCGACAGTGTCCTTATTCAATTTGTGTTCCTTATCATCAGTTTCCTACTCTCCCTCCGCCTTCTGGCCCTTGTCACCGGACTCCTGTACATCGTTAATCCCATTTAGTTTTACTGGGGTGTCCATTCCCAGGCTTAACATCGAACCTTGAAGGTAACTTCCCCTCTGAGCTGAAAGGGTGTCTGGGGGCCACACTCTCAAGGTTTCTCTAGTATTCTTTAGGCCAGTATATCTGGTATTCTTTTTTTTTTTTTTTTTTGGGAGTTAAAATTATACTCTACATCCTACTCCAGCTCTGCCCAGAACCCTCTGTTGTGATCCAGGTCAGAGGAGTCATTGGTGGTAGCCGGGCACCATCCAGCTGTACTGGGCTCAGTCCCGTGGAGGCCTTGGTAGCTGTGGACCATTAGTCCTTCGGACTAATCTTTTCCTTGTATCCTGTTCTCTTCGTTCTCCCTTGTTCCCGAAGGGATGAGATCAGTGGAGTATCTTAGATGGCCGCTCATAGGCTTTTAAGACCCCAGACACTACTCGCCAAGGTAGAATGTAGAGCATTATCTTTATAATCTGGCATTTATTTTTGTTATTCCTTCAATTTGTTGACTTTGCTCACTTTCAGGTGTGTACCTCCTGGAATGTTCTTCCTCCAGATCATCACGTGGACCATTTCTTTACTTTATTCAGGTCTCTCAAGTGTAACAAGGGAGGTTCTTCTTCACTGTATCAGTCAGGGTTTAACCATATACATTATTGTCATCATTGCATGCTGTGGAGTTGATTTTGACTCATAGTGACCCCATGTGACAGAGTAGAACTGCCCCATAGGATTTCCTAGGTTGTAATCTTTACAGGAGCAGACTGCGAGGTCTTTTCTCCCGTGGAGCCCCGCTGCAGTCAGCGTTTCTGCCTCCCCCACTCACTGTGTCAAGACCACTCATGACCTCCTAACTGCCAAATTCAATGACTACTTCTGAATAATTCTGACTTTTACTTTTTTTGCAAAATTCCTTAATGTTTAAAATACCACATGAATATAACAGAAGATGTCTATAGTCTGGGTTTGGGTCACAAGTTGTAATTTTAGAAACTCTGCTTGAATTCTGAAACAGGCTGACTTTATCTCTTTACTTTCCCTTAGGTTCCATAGACTCCCAGAATATAATGCAAATAGACACTTTTGGGATTCTCTGCACACTGCCTCCACTTCCAGGAGAGCTTCTGGAGTTCTGTTTGAATCATGTATCACCTACACTGCTGTACGTTGAAGGACTAGCAGCAACCACCTAACCCAGGATTAGCCAATTAGATTTTTGCAGGAATTTAGAACTGGGACACTGAGACGCTAGTCCATCTCTGTGAGTTATTTGAAGGGAGGGTATGTAAAGTTGGTAGTTGTGACTTAGAAATAGAGAAAGAATGAAGCAGATAAGCATTATTTTACAAGACGAGCAGAAGAGTGATCATGAGAATAGTTGCCTGGGTTCCTGGTGGCATTCCAGGCCCTTGTCCCAGTACCTCTTCATATCCAACTCTGGTCTCTGGGATCCATCAGATAGATGCCCCTGTTTCCTTTTAATTCATTGCCTTTCTTTTTTTAAAAATTAAGCTAGCTTGAGAGGGTTTCTATTACTTGCAACCCAAGGAATCTTGATAAAGAGAGGAAAATAGGGCACTTGGCCGTTCTGCTATACAGGGTATCATTTTGTAGGGTGTAGCCAGTAGCAAACTCCTATATATGTTTTCCTTTCTAAGTTGACTGGCATCTAGACTAGTGGGTTCAATAATATTGGGTCCGAATGATTTAGAATAAAGTCAATTAGAAGAAATCAGAAAGACGTGGACTTTGGAACAAATGTTTATAACTGCTGAATGAAGCCAAAGGGCAACACAAAGCATTGAAAACAGCACTACTGGCTCACAAAAACAGGCACCTGGTTACCTTCATGGTTGCATTTGTTTATTTCACAAGGCTTTATTCACACATGAAAACAAGATACTAATCCAATTCAAGTTCATAACGATTATAAAAGTAAACATTTGTTGGGACAATGTACAATAGCACTTTTCTTAACAAGCATTACATTTACATTTATAGAGTATACTATACATAATACATGGAATTAAGAAAACATCTAATTGGTCAGTGTTTACAGAGGGAGAGGCTGATCACGAATATTTCTTTTGTAGTCAACTAGCACTGTTTGGGCTAATCAACTCTTTATTCCAGAACCTGTTTTCATTAGAGGAGCTGTGGGCAAAATCATAGGAATAGTTCATAAAAATATAGTGCAGAATTTCTACTACCTCCTCGACAAAGGAAAGGTAGGAGTTGGAAAGAGAGGAAATGGGGCTAACAGAAACTTTTTCCCTCATTTGAACTAAGGATCCATGCATTATGCAAAAATACCAAAAATAGAGAAACTGATGCAAAAGGCTATTGGGACATCTTGGATTCTGGGACCATCTCCAGCTTTCTTCTGCTTTCACACCAGAGTCTTTTGATGCATTTATATCCTTACAGTTCAGTTTCCTATATTTTATTCCATATATAGTTTATAGTTATTAAAAGTTACATATTGGGAAATATTGTACATGTTAAATAATTGCCAATGAAAAAGGAACATAACTTAAAAATTTCATTTTCTACTCAATAATTCTTCTTATTAAACTCTTCAGAATACCACTAATGATAAACCAGGGATGGGGTGTGGAAAGAATGGGACATGTTGATGAGAATGTTTTTATAGCAGGTTCATTTGGAGATAAGCCTGATATGTACTCTTCTAGATGGAAACAGAGGTGGAGCCCACATTGAAGTACTCATGTTGGTACCTTTTAAAAGGTAAGGAAGTTCATAAGGTAAAGGCCTTGCCTGTATTACATGGAAGCCACTATGAGAGAAGGATGTGTTGGGACAGTTGTAGCTCAGTGTGACCATCAGAATGACAACTAAAGGGAAAGACAGCATTTTACATCTGGTAGAAAGAAACAGGCCACAGAGCTGTTGTTTGGCCTTCTGGCTGTGATTTCCATGTCTTGAAATCTCAATGTGCATTTGGTTGCATGGTACCTGGGTACACAAAATAGGCAGGGATACTAAAATTCTATCAATCACAGAAAAAAAAAATCTATTAGTGTTCAAATTATATGACAGTTTGTCCATTTTCTCATTTTAAATATCTGTAATTGAAGCAAGAAAATTAGAGCAATTTTTGAGTTTTGTTTTTTTAAGGTTAAGTTATACAATAGTAATCATCTTGCTAAGTAATTAGAAATGTTCTTTCCCAGAGAGATAAAACAAGCAAGGTACTTAATTTTTTAAAAGGTTTGTCCTAAAATCAGACAACCACCTTACTGGCAAAATAATAGGTAGATTGATTTTAGCTAAAATAAAAGAAAGCTCAATAACTTACATTAGTTACATAAGTGATTCTCACTGTAGGTGACTGACCAACTCCTTTAAGAATCTCTTATCTCTTGTGCCCTAATTTGTGTATTGTCTTGGTTTTCTCACTTAAGCTAGGAAATGAAGCCACTGGTTATTAACTGGAACATATTTTAAGAATACGGAGTAGGAGTTGGAGAACAATAAGTATCTGTACATAGTAAGAAAGAATAAAAATTTTGAAAAAAATGAAATGAGATAAATGCTAATAAATATCTCAACATCAACACAAACATTGCTTTTCTAAATTACTAAGGAATTTAAGAAAGCCCATGGAGAAGAAATTTCTAATTGAATAGCTGGGAGAGGGGAAGAGAAACATTGGTTGTACAGAAAGATAGGCCATAGGCTTATAAGGCATTCCTATTAGTGTCTCTGATACACATTGATATACAGAACATTAGGAAACTGGGAATTTCTTTGAATTAAATTATATGTAACTAAATATAACAACTCTGACATGGCTCAGGATGTGGGAAGCTACCAAACATATGCACTGCAAAATTCAGCTTGGCATCTTTCAGTTTTAAAGAATGTGCTGAGAAACGATTCTCAAGATATAAAAGCTACTGAACTGAATTATCAAGTTAAATTTCATTTCCTTAATTTATTCTGCAGAATTTAATGAGAAGAAAAATCATATTTCAGAATGCTGCAAATGTTGGATTTCTGGAGGAATTTTGTACAGTGTATCCTAGGAAAAGAAGAACCACACTCTAGCATGTTAAATGTCCTGGAATTTGGCCAGTTGATCTCTTTCTAAAAGAAATTCAAGACAAGAGTAGCAATTATCAAAATATATCCACAAATAAGTGAGATTAAAACCAGTAGTTACTTAATACTGGTATGCATGAGTCTTCAAACAATACAGAGTTATGGACATGTGGTTTGGGAGAGTGCTACTATGACATTTATGAAAAAATCATATCATGTACAAAATTTTGAACTTTCTTTCCAGTCTTTACTATTGCTACTTACCCAAAGTCATTGCAGTGAGGGACAGTTTAGACTTACGGTACCAACAGACATACACAAGTATGATGTGGGGCTGGAGAAGAAAAACAGATTGCCCCCAATCTTTTGAAAGAGTTAAAGGAAAACTCAAAAGACAGATACATCAAACGTGGAATGTATGTACCTAGTAATTTTGTTAAAGAAACCTAGAACAATTTTATTTGCCCCTTACCTACCATTAGAGGAAAATTATACAATTGAGGTATTCTGTGGAATGTATTAATTTTTTGGAAGTTAAAACTAACAATAGAACTATGAGATTCACACCACAAAAGAGCATCTTTAATTTAGCAGGCCATCTGAGAACGCAACTTGTAACAGGGCTTCCTGGAACCAAAACATAAACAGTAAAGTTGACAGATTATACTAAACGATTTACAGAAACAAGTGCCAAGATGTAATTTTCTAGCCATTATATTTTTCTTAAAAATGTTGCTTTTCTAAGCTACCATGTAGGAAATATTAAAGTCAAAATAGACACTCTGATAATAATATCACCACTATTCAATTAAGTTTCAAGGTACATTCAGTTGCCTTGCTTGTTTTCCTTTCTCAAAAGTAAAATGATAATGAAAGGTGAGTAGTTAGCAGTAACGGAATCATTTCTAAAATTTTGGAATGTTGGGTTATTTTCTTTTTTCAGTAAAAGGAAATGAATATTACAATGAAAGATGTCAGGACAAAAAGATTTCTGTAAGAAAATATTATTTGATGAGTGTTACAAAGAAAAACAACTCCATTAGTTTTATGGGCTGTAATGATATCAACACTTACAGATGAAGGGGATTTCATCTGTTAGAACTCAATATTATCATTTTGGAGGAAAAGATCCCCCCGTGACCGATTTGCAGTACAAGGTCCTAGAGTTAAGATCGCTCTTCTTTCATTTTGATGTCTAACAGTGTGTTACTTTTATTTTAATTGCAACGTATGGCACAGATGAGACTCACTCTGGCACAGAGGGGTTTTAAGATCCTTTGCAAACAGTATGTTCAACAGTGAAACCAAGGATGAGTATTAGAAAATGTTACTGTACAGAGCTGATAGTAGTTTGGTTAATGTAAAAGGAACACAGACCTCAAAAATAGCTTAGAAAATGGGAAAATTAGTTTGACCTTACCAAAAGATTTCCTGCAAGGATATTTTTATACACATTAAATACAATTAAAAATATTTCCATCAATTTTTAAATAATAGCTTTACCCTTCCACGAAATGAGTATTTCTATAAGGATTTTATATTCAATCAAAAATATTACAAATACATTTGTATCTCTTCATCAGAGTACTAAGGGCACATTTTTAGGGAGCTACAGAAATCAGGAAAAGCTGCCGAACATTAAGATGATGTGAAGCTGACCTCTATTTCCCATTTCAGTATTATGTCTTTTAACAAAGTTATGCATGTTAGTGTTTTCTTAGCAAGTATATGTCAACATTAAATGGAATACTCTGTCCCTGGTTCTGTATTCCCACGTATTTTCATTTGGAACAATTTATCCATTCTGAGCACTACGGCTGAACCTGGTCTTTCTAGGCTTCTCGGGAAAAGGTTCCCAAAGTCTGCAACTCACAACACCCACCTCTGACTTTATGTTTGCCAGTCAGTGTGAACTGTGTCCACACTTAGGCATACTGAGGCACTTGCAATTCCCATGTAGAGTTCTTAAAAGGACCTGTTAGGGTACCAGGGCCAAAATGATGAATTTTACCCTGCGTTCATAAAGATCTCAGTTCCTTCTATCTAGTGTGTTCCTCAATAGCCCATCCATTCCAAGGCCCTTGGCACTTCGTTTCCAGGTGTACCCAACAGAAAATGAAAACAACCGATTCTCTTTGGGGTCTGTTCAATCCAACAGGAAAATTCCTAGCCTAGGAATCACTTTCAGGTAGAAACCTGACAGTGGTCGTGACTGGCCCCAAAGTGTGCTTTATCTGAATAAATCCTAGAAAGAAAGAGGCTTAGGTTTCAATCTTTTTTTGGCCGTGACAAAGATCTTCCTATCACTTCAACCTTGAGCAGGTATCTCCATTTTTATGCAAGATAAAAATAATTACAAATAATTAGTTCTAAATAAAAAGCATCTAGTTCTGAATTACTTATTTTCAACTAAACATCCAAGCATGTAAAATAATGTATAATACTATGAAGTATCTGAACATGGCTTTCCATGAAGAAACTGGAAAATAGATATTCAACATAAATCAGGTGAGTTTAACGTCCCTTTGAAAAGTGTCATACAAGAAAGACAGAGCTATTGAAAGATTCTGGCTTGCTTTCTGGCCTCCTTTACTTTCCTTCAAAGGGACACCAGGAAGAATCCTCCCAGGTTTCCGTTGCTTGATCATTGTGCTCTTGTGCTTGGATGGGGCTGGAACTATGCGCTCTCCTTTGGTGGCTGGGTGGCCTGCGGTGGCTGCAGTGGCTGGGTGCCTGTGGCTGTTTTGATAGAGTTCAGGGTTTTGCTAAACCAAGAGTTTTTTGCAGCTTGGATTTCATTCATAAGGGCTCCTCTCTGATGTTCAAGTTCCTAATTAGGGAAAGAAAATCATCTGAGTTATGTAAAGGTTTGCTTTCTGTCTGCTGATGAACATTTAAGAGTCCAGCTTTTTGGTCTATGCAGCCATAGTTTTCCTCCCAGAAGACCCAGGAGAGACCTAATTGGCTTTTTTCTAAAAAGAAAAAAATTTAGAGCTAAAGGAGTTACCACTAAAACCCAGAATCTGTGCTTTCTTTGAACATGAAATGAAATATCATTTTATTCTTCCCTCCCCTCCATACTTTATGTCTAAATTTAGGTTTAGGTTGTAATCTAAGAGTGGCTTAGTGTTTAAAGCCACAAATAAACTTAGGGACAGATTTAATTTTTACTGATAGTTTAAGCATGAATAAGTTCCAAAGACATGCCCTTTGTCCTTGAGAATTTATAACGTCCAAAATTACGGGAAAGGGATTTGGCAAAATCAGCTAAACATGAAAAGAAGCTCCCAAGAGAAAAACAGGTGTCAGTCAATGTTCAACTGTCAGGGCTAAGGCCAGCAGAGGAGATTTGACTGCAGAAAGCAGAGATGAGGAGAGTAAAGGGCCTTTCATCTTCAGGATCAGCTACAAAGCAACCAAGTTCAACGACAAGGGTCTTTAGCAAAAAAAATGCCAGGGTTAATGAAAAAAGCAAATTTTTGCAAAATATAATTTTAATTATTATAATTTACTTTAAAATTAGGTGTTTGTTTATATCAATGCTTAAAAATACAGAATGGAAAATGTGATTATGCAAAACACATTAATGGACAGAAAATGTATTAATCATACATTGTCACATCTTACGATTCGGAGCTAGATAGGCATATTCTAAAGTACTAGAATACCCCGGACCACTAACTGTTTATTTTTTCTTATTGACCTTTTATCAGATCACCAACCTGGATTTTACACTTGGCCTCCACCAACTGCAGTTTGGTTTGTGCCAATTCTAGCTCCATCTCTCTCAGCTGCTTCTTAAGCAAGTCCTTCTCATCATCCGTATCGATTCCCTGGTTCTCTCTGCTCATGGCAGCTAGTTTCACAGCGCCCTCCTTGCTGAAAAGGTCACTGCAGTGTTTGCATGCCATCATTTTACCCTGAAAGATCCAAAAGAGAGAACCAACATCAAACTGCATTTCAAAGGAAAAATCACTTCCAGAAACAATATAATATGATTTTTATTAGGATGCTGCTTATTGTCAACAAATGCAGGACCCAATTCTGAAGATAATTATTTCTTTTGTGCTACAACCAAAACTGTTAGTCAGCACAAACCCAATTACCCAAGATAGGTGCTCCTTTTTCTTCAAGTATATCTAAAAAGAGGGTATTATAGCATCTCTCTGAAATCTGTTCTAGAAATTTTGTTTTACCATTTATTGGGTCCTTTCTAGATGTCAAGCCCCATGCCATATGCTGCACATGCAGTATCTCATTCAATCCTAGAGCAACTGTATGAGTAGGTACTATTACCACCTGTTTTTATAAATGAAAAAACTCACATAGAGTTTAAGTAAGTTGGCTATATGTAGTAGACTGAGGAAAGTCATTATGACTAATCTTGACCTATAAATAAAACAAATAAAGTACATGTTTTTTTGGTCAGGTTTTAAGTAAAAATGATCATTATTGTTCAAGGTAACACAAGTAACTCTACCACATGCCTGGACTGCCAATCAAGCACACAGCATTGAACAGTAGCAACTCTTTTCAAGACAAAGGTGCTGTTGTTTTCTTAAAACTCCAAAAACAGTTTAGTGACACAATATTTCTACTTTGATGTTCTACTGCATCCATTACTGTAACTATACATCTCTCTTTTCCCAAAACATCCCTCTACCACACCTCTGTGTCACTGTCCAGGTCTCCACCATTTAGGCCTAAAGATTTTGGTGTCATCTTTTTATT
Source organism: Dugong dugon (assembly GCA_030035585.1). NCBI lineage: Eukaryota > Metazoa > Chordata > Mammalia > Sirenia > Dugongidae > Dugong > Dugong dugon. The sequence continues at coordinate 37,129,804 of CM057469.1, read as the reverse complement.
AGCTTCTCCTTTATCCCATGTCCAGCTGGTCATCGGCTCCAGCCAACCTCAATTCTTCCTCTGACATGTGCAAGCTCTAGGCCTCAGTCCCTAACATTCATCTCAGCTCTACTCCCACCAGCTTCTTTCTTACCCAATCCATACTCCACTTAAAAAAAGTCTTGTTACTCTCTTACTTAAGAGCCCAAAAGAATAATTAGCCCAATGCTGGCACAAAATGGACACACAGTAAACACCTTTTGAAGGAATGACTGGATAAAATATTAAAGAAATGTCTTTAAAAAAAAATATATATATATATATAATCTTTGTTGTTGTTGTTGAGAATATACACAGCAAAACATACACAAATTCAACAACTTCTACACATACAATTCAGTAACACTGTTTACATTCTTTGAGTTGTCCAACCATTCTTATTCTCTTCTGAGTAGTTCCTCCCCCATTAACATAAACTCACTGTCCCCTAAGTTTCCTATCTAATCTTTCAAGTTGCTGTTGTCAATCTGATCCCATGTAGATCTTAAAAGAATATAATGCTCAAGGCAGACATTCTTTACTAGTTAAGCTAAACTATTGTTTGGATTTAAGAAGACTTCAGGGGATAATTTTGGTTTGAGGTTTAAAAATTATCTCAGGGCAATAGTTTCAGGGGTTCATCTGGCCTCCATGGCTCTAGAAGTCTTTTGATCTGAGTCTTAAATGATTAGAAGTTTACCAACCTGGGTAAAAAGTCTTATTAGGCTGAAGAATATGAAGTAATAGATCTCACAAGATGGAGGAGAACATTTCAGCAGAGGGAGCACCGTGTGCAAAAACAGAAAGCCTTCAGAACTGCAAGGAGTTTGAAATGGCTCAGGCAGACAGTAAGAGATGCAACAGACAGGGGTAAGACATGATATCAGACTCCTGGGTGGCCAGGTTGTAAAGATCCTTAAATACCACACTACTAAATCCTGATTGTATCCTATAGAAAATTCATTCACTCTCTCCACAAGCCCTGTGCTACATGCTTGACATAGAGCAGTAAGCCTCAAGGAGCTGCAGCTGGGGCAGACATGCTGAAGTAATAAAGTGTGGCAGATTGCTGGTTCCCACCAAACATAGTTTTTCCTTCTTCTTTAGTAAGAGAACCCTGATTTTATTTGGGCTGGCAGAAAAAAAAAAGAGAGAGACACATTTTCAGATAAAAGGCAGGTAACAATCAAGTTCTGATATGTAAGCAAAGTATGGGATGGAACTTCTAAGAAGGTTGCTTAGAGACAGCTCACCTAAGTGGAGGTAGGCCCTTGTCCCTTCTACTTCCTTCTGGCCTAAAATTTTGCCCTAGAGCATGGGTGTGATGGTAGAAGCTCTGGTTAGCTGAGGATGTGGGTCACTGATGACTGATGAGCTTGGGTCATTGACAACATCAAGGATATACATTTCTAGTCCTGGGCTTGTTTTACATGAGATAATAAACCCCTTTTGTGTTTAAGCCAATATTATTTTGGGTTTCTATGATAGGTGGCCAATCTAATTCTAAACAGATACACATAATAGAATAAAACTTATGCTTGGCAATGCTCATTCTGATTGAAGTATGGAGGATGAACTGGAGGGTGATGATATAGGAAGCTGGAAAAACAGTTGGAAGGTGATCGCATTATAACAAGCAAGAGATGAAGAAAAAGTAGCCCTGGAGAGAGAGGAGGCAGTACAGTGTAACAGTGAAGAGTATGGACTTTAGGGGAAATTTAACACCAAATGTGGGTGAAGTGTGCACAACCTGACCAAGGTAAATGATGTCACTAAGAAGCATGCAAGAAAAAAAGGATGTTTTGGGTAAATGCTATGACATATACCACTGTGCAATGACAAGTGTATGTATGTATGTATACAAATGTATAAGTATGTATATGTGTATATATATAGGCATATATAGATGTATCTACATGCAGGTGTATATATATGTAAGTGTATGCATCCATATATATTCATATATACAATAAAGTGCATAGGGGGCACAAACATGGATACTTCTTACGCTAATCAAACACCTTGCAGGATTGGTTTATGGGATCTGAAGGCTTAGGTCCATAATCTTGTGGGAGAACTCCATCAACTGGCATAATATAGTACCTAAGGTTTATGTTCTACATCCTACCTTGGTGAGCAGCATCTGGGGTCTTAGAAGCTTGCAAGTGGCCATCTAAGATACAACTATTGGTCTCTATGCATCCAGAGTAAAAGATAAAGACAGAAACCAAAGACTCAGAGAAGAAACTAGTCCATAGGACTAACAGTCTACATGAACCAGGACCTCATCTACCCTGAGACCAGAAGAATTAGATGGTGTCTGGCTACCACTACTGTCCGTTCTGATCAGGAACACAATAGATGGATCCTGATAAAATGGGAGCAAGATGTGAAACAGAACTAAAATTCTTAAAAAGTCCAGAACTTACTGGACCAGTAGAGACTGGTTGAGACTGGAGGACTCCCCCAAGACTATCATCCTGAGATACTCTTTAACCCTTTGGTGGCCCAGTTATTTTCTGCTTTGAATTTTTTGTTGATACCATGTGTTTTCATTAATGGAAGCACGCTGAATCATTGAGTGTATCTGAATTTTTTGTAGGTAGTATGGATTTTCTTTTCTTGCCCCTCCCACAAGCCTGCCCTAAATGTTTAGTGGTACATTTCAGTACAACTATACCTCAGAGTCCCCATGGGGGCCTATTGGTATATATGTGTAACAAATAAAAATTTTCAAAATTTCTATTTTTCCTACCAAAAACGTTGACACCTCGTATAATACCAAGTAAAAACAGTAATTTGCAGCATATGCCCATTTCTTCAGTTTCAAACAGTCATTAAGGCCCCTGCCTTGTGGCAGCAAGACTGTCAGTGGTACAGCAACTTCCCAATAAACCCCAGAGGCTGAAAAAGTTCATGGTTGCTATATGTACTGCTGGGCACAAAGGTTAAACCTTGAAGCAAAACTATTCCATGAGGTCAACTTTTAGCTAAATAACAGATTGGTGCAAAAAATAAACACTAACATCCATGAGTACTGTGCTCCTCTAAAAAATAATCTGTATGAGACCAAATGGTCAACATTTACTCAAAAGCAGATGAGAAGGCAAGGGAGCAGGGAAACTAGATTACTGGAAATGGAACAACCAGAACAGAAATAATGAAAAGGTTGACACACTGTGAAAAATGTAACCAATGTCACTGAACAAATTGTGCAGAAACTGTTAAACAGGAACCTAATTTGCTGTGTAAACTTTCACTGAAAACACAGTACATATTTTAATTTTATACATACATATATTTTACACATACATATATATATGTATATATATATAAAATATAAAGAGTAAGGACTTCAGAGTGTGACTCCCTGGGTTCAATCCTGACTCTACTGCTAACAAGCTATGTAATCTTGAGCAAATTAATTACCTGTTTTAGGCTCATCATCAATAAAAAGAAAATATAATACTGTCTATTTTCTTGGGTGGAACCCCTAGATGGTGCAAATGGTTAAGAGGTGGACTACTAATCAAAAGGTTGGCAGTTCAAATCCACCCAGAGATGCCTCAGAAGAAAGGCCTGGTGATCTGCTTCCAAAAGGTCACAGCCTTGAAAACCCTAAGGAGTAGTTCTACTCTGCACACATGGCGTCACCATAAGTCAGAATCGACTCCACAGCAACTAACAAGAACAACAGGATTTTCTAGGACAGTTTTGAGAGTCAAATGGGATAATATTTATAAAGTCTTAGAATGGTGCCTAGCACATAATAAGTGCTTAATAAATGTTATTTGTTTTTCTTATTCTTTATTCCAACTAGAACATTAGTTCAAACTCCTCTTCCTCAACATCATGGCTTTTCATTAGGTAGTCCCACCTACTTATCCAATATTTTCCTCTATTCCTTAACACACACTCTAATCACATCAGTCTCCTTAATGACATAATGAAATGCTCATTTCTATTTCTGGGTCTTTACTCATGCTGTTTCTTCCAGAAAGTTCTTCCTCTCTAAACAAATTCTTTCTCTCTATACAAATTCTACCCATAGTTCAAGAAGCAGTTTTAGTCCCACCTCCTCCATAAAGCCTTCTTTGACCTGTCGCTCTGATTTTGCTTTCTCTACAATTCTGTCAGTGTCATCCAACTCAGCACTCACTTACATGCTCTTGAACTGTTTTCTAAATGTTTCATGTGCCCATGATGTACAACCTGCTCCTGTAGGAAAATTCTAAGCTCCTTGTCACATGTAATTTCTGTAAAAAAAAAAAAAAAAAAAAGGCAGTCTAACGGCTATGCAAATAGTAGATGCTCAATAAAACCTTTATAGTGATTGATAACAATCCTTGTTTCATTTTTATTTCCATAACGATTTTAGTTGAGGATAACTAATACCTTTATACCAAAACACTATCAGCTGAGTCTTGGTCTCAGTGTTCTACAATGCACAAAGAATGATAAATGATGAGTAGAAAGAGGGGCAAAGGAGACCAGAAAGGGAAGGTATGAAGCAAAAATTTTAGCAGGTTTGGGGAAGGAGCCCAACATTCCCATACTCACTAATAATCTGAGGCTTTAAAACATTAAATAAGAAAAACGGTGCATTTTTTGGATATAAGGTCAGAACAAGGCTCATATTTTCAGTTCCCATACCTCAGGCTTTCAGATTATAGCTTATAAAAATGGATAATATTTATTGAACATTTATTATGTGCTAGGTACTAAATTAAGCAGTTGCCATCGAGTTGATTCCGACTTACAGAGACCCCATGTAATACAGGTAGCCCTTGACTTACAATGTATTCAAGTTACCACAAACTGCACTTAAGACTGTCCTGTTTTTGTACCTCTCATCCTCAGTAGTATGTACTACATACGGTGTTGCAATGCAAAATGTGCTGAGGTTGTCATTCTCATGCCAAACCCCAAAGACAAATAAAGATGGGATATATAAAAATACTGATGATAAAAGGCAATAATAACCAAAAAAAAAAAAAAAAAAAAAAAAAGGTATTCAACTTACATCAGAACCAACTTACGACAGAGTCATCAAAACAGAACCCCGTCATAAGTTGGGGACTACCCATATACCTGATATCATTTAATCTTCAAATTGATCTTATGAGGCTGGCAATATCTCTGTTTTACAGAAGAGAAAATTAAGTTCAGAGAGGTTAAATAAATTGTCCAAATTTTCAAATGATATGCTAAATTGCCTGGGGCACATTTATTTACTAGCGTGAAAACAAAATATACTCAAATAGAAAGATGTCAGGCATCTGTAATACTCATCCCAAGAGCTGACTGTGCCAACACTGCCTCCTAAGAATAATACCGATCCGTTTGGTTTACCGTGGATTCTACAGAATAAGCAATCCTTGCAAATAAAGCATCAACATACGATTTACCACCAGGGGGCAGCATATAAATAAATGCTACAAGGTCTCTTTCAAAACAATCCTCCTCTTATAATTTGGTGGAAGAAATCAGTCAGTTACTAAATTCATGTTTCCCAGCCAAGTTCTACGTTCCTCATGCTATTTACTGTTCAAGTGAGTGATGGGATGATTCTACTGAATCCTAAATTGAAACCACATCAATTCAGGGACAGCTAGATGTAGGGTGCTGCGGGCTCCCAGGTTTCCACATCCAAGAACAGAAGAAAGTGACATGACTTCAAGGCCTCTCATGACCACAGTTGATTCCTAACACATCTTCCTGCTACCTGCCTCTGACATCCCATCCCATTTTATGAGCACATAGCCTTTCAGCTGGCAGAGAAGAGGGCCACACTCATGTTAGAACAGAGGTACACTATTCCCCATAAAACTTCTTTAGAATGGGCGGATGGAGAACATGATGTCTATAAACTATACTACTAATGTGGAAGCAGCATGTAACAGGATCTTCCAGTCAGGTACTCACTAAGTCTGTGTGAACTGGGGAGATATTATATCACAGAGCTATCTCACTCTTCCTTACCTTTACCACTTCCAGCTCCTCCTTGCTGGCTGCCTGCTGTTTCTCCAGCCTAGTACTTAACTGAGAACAGATCTAAGGGAAAGAAAGAAAAGAGAGTTCCATTACTAGAAAATAGAACGATTCTTGCAGCATGTGCTCATAACTATTTATCAACTCATATATATTAGTCTAGCATCTTGGATCCTTGAACAAGTTTTGCAAATGAGCAGCAGTGAAAATGCTGGTCACTTCTGCAATGAGCAACAGAAGCCCAGAGGGTTCCATGGTAAAGCACATCTCTATGTTAACTGATAGAAAGAGATACAGGATAGATTTGGTTTCCTTCTGTCCAGTTTCGTGACCAGTTCCAATAAATTCCTGGTCTCACCTTGGAATCTATCTATAGAATCTTCGCTGAGTATCTCCTTTGTGCAAGGTACTATACTGGGAATCTAACGAAAAGAATTCTGAACCACGTACGTTTCTTGTCTACGGTCACAGAAGTTTCCTTAAGAAGCAGTAGTGTGAATAAGACAAAGTTAAAACGGTTAAAACATAACCCAGACTGAAACTATTACCAAGTTGTTTGGCAGCATAGCATATAAATTAAAAGCTTAGGTGCTGGAGTTTAAAACTGGTCCAGCTTCTACTATTTTCTAGCTGTGTGACCTTGGGCAAATTCATTAATTTTTCTAAGCCTTAGTTCCCTCATGTGTGAAAAGTGTTGTGCTGTGACAACCAAGTGAAAAATATTATGTAAAAGATAAGTACTGTGCCTGGTCCGTAGTAAGTGCTCAGGAAACAAGGTGTATTATTATTATTATTGGTTCTGAAATAAGGTGCTAACAAGTACTAGGAACAGGTCAAAAATAAGTGCTTTCAAAGCAGAAAAACAAACTTCCGTTTAAAAAATATTGAACGTTCAAGTCTACTGACTGAAATAGGAATCATTTATTTTAGAAAAACTAAAGAAAAATGGTTAGGGAATTGCAAATTTTAAAAGGGCAAATTGGGCTAAAATCATATGTAGTCTACTTCTATTATCAAAATAGACTAAAAAAAAAAAAATTCCAGTATACTCAAAAATAGCTCTAGAAACCAGAGCCCATTTGTTGAGTTCAGTCACCAATTTCTCCAGATCCAAACCTGGGGAACAATTGATAGGACTGTAAATTATTAATTAATTAATTTAATAGAACTGTAAAAAGAAGCAATCTCTCTACTAGCTTTTTTGAACAATATACCCTTTTAAAATAAACCAAACCAGTCTGAAATACAGCCAATAATAGCCAACTCCAACTGTAGAATGCATTTAGATTATATTTTAAATTCTAATTATCGTCAAACAGATGGGTCTGTTGCCTTTTTACACTACTTGAAGTGTTTGCCAGGTAATATTCAAGAATAGTCCCAAGGATTACTATTTGAAGAGTGCCACATACAGTGGCCAACCATGGCCTAATGTGACAATGAATAAAAAATGCATTTGCACAAAGCGCATGTCTTTAACTTTCCTTGTGTTGGTTAATGTCTAACCATTCCTTCTCCTACTTACCCAAATTCAAAACCTCAAGGTCACTTTCAGTGATTTCCCTTGTCTAGCGAGAAATGACCACCTTCTGCTTCTCCCTCTTTTCCATATTCACTGTAATTTACTTTAGTTCAGAGCCTTATTTCTTCTCACCTGGACGCTGGTGTTGGCCTGTTACTGGTCTGGTCCATGTCCTTGCCCATGGATCTCTCCACTTGGTTCCACAATCCTCAAGGGGACAGATTAATGCCAATACTATGTCTCCAACCATGCCACTCTCCTGCTGAGCAATTCCTACAGCCTTACAGAATAAAATCCAAACTTCTCAGCCTAGCTCTGAAGACCTTTCTCAATCTGGGCCCCAACTCACCTCTTCTTCTCTTCTGCACTCAAAACTCTTGCCCAAACAAACTTGTTTCTGATTATTAACCTACCTCCTTGCCTTTTACACATGCTGTTGCCCTTCTTCCATCATCTCCTCATCTCCTTCTTCATCTCCACCTATCCAAATCCCATCTAGCCTTGATCACAGCTGAAGTCACACTTCTCCAGGGTCTCCTCATCTCCCACAACTACTAAGTTCCCTTTCCGCTTATTATGCAAGGTGTTATCTCCCCATTACAGTATCAGCTTCTAGAGGACAGAAATTGAGTCAAACTACATCATCTTTTTGTTTGCCAAAGTATCAAGGCTTGCACATAGTAGGCATTAAATAAACATTTGTTAATTATTATAAAAGAGTGAAACAGCTCTGGAGCCTTATTTTTAAGCAATCTTTCACCAAGGTGAGGAACCCTCATGAAAAAATGTTGATAATATACGAAGTGAACTAAAGTTAGTTCCAAAAAATAGCACAAACAATAACTGACATTTTCATTTACCATATTTTTATACAAACAACACGCGCCTTCTGTGTTTGTTTGCCACGCACCCTCCCCTTGTGAGATATTGTCGTAAGTGCTGCTGTGCCAATTTTTTTTTTACATGTTGCTGTAAAAAAAATCAGCATCACACACTTATGAAAATACCTTGCAGGGTGAGGGCACAGTTGGCAAACAAACGTAGAAGGTGCACGTTATTTGTGTAAAATACAGTATACAGCAACAGTGTATATTCAATATATTACCTCTAGTTGGCAAGATTAAGGGAAGCTTGTTTTCTTCGTTTTTTTGCACTTTTCTAATTTTCTACAAGGAGCCCTGGTGGCACAATGGTTAAGTGCTCTGCTGCTAATCTAAAGGTCGGTGGTTTGAACCCACGAGCTGCTCCGAGGGAGAAAGATGCGGCAATCTGCTTCCATAAAGGTTACAGCTTTGGAAACCCTATGGAGCAGTTCTACTCTGTCCTATAGGGTCACTATGAGTCAGAATCAACTCCACAGCAATGGGTAACAGGTAATTTTCTACAGTGAACATAAATTTAATTGCAAGGAAGAAAAACATTTAAAACAACAACAACAAAACAGTGAGCATCAGATTTCAAACTCCTACGTGCGGCAGGAGACCCAACGGAAATCCTTGGATCAGAAGATGGTGTAGGGTGCTTTTAATTCTAGAAACCTGGAAGTTGATCACTCAAGGGTCTCTCAGGGATGGCAGGATTCCTTACCATTGGAGCTGGGATGAGAGCTTTCTGGGACCACGCTGGAGATAGGGTGAGAAACATCCTCACAAAACAATTTGTGTGTAAATTTCTTAATAATAAACTGATTTGTGTTATAAACTTTCACCTAAAGCATAATAAAATTAAAACAAAAAAAACCCTGCAATTGGGAAAACAAAAACAAAAAAAAAAAACCATCCTGAAGGACCCAGAGCTCTCCTTTGAAGGGCATTGTCCAGTGTATGATAGAAAGTTTCCTGCTAGTGGCGCTTGCAGTGGGTAGCACCACACAGCCATGTGGGAAAGAGGGCTCTACAGTCTGTACTGAGACCACAGAGGATAAATTGATCCCTTAGCTATTTAATATAGTCACTAAACTTTACTCCTTGGCAAAGAGGTAAATGGTACTATTGTGATCTATTGGAAATTAACTTCTGATCAGGACAAAGACAAGATCTCAATGGCAATAAGAAGTTTCCAGTCCCTTCAAATCTACCAAACATTGTAAACAACCAACAATTGCTTTGATCAATTAGACCTCCCAGTTAAAAGCAAGGATGTCCATTCACTGTCTGTCTCAGAGGGAAGAGTGAGCCACCAAATTTAATGAATCTATTTCACTGTTCTGGAAATTCTAATCATAAAAATGTCTCTTCCTCAAAGAAAAATAAAAACAAAAAAAAAATAACTTCTATAACAACAAAAACCACAGTGGCGTATTACCTGTTTATACTCAGCAATGATAGCTGTAGTTTTCTTTATTTCATATTCTGCCTTCTCCAGCTGTTTCCTGAAGACTTCTTTCAGCTAGAAAGAGTGAGAATGAGAAACATCAGGATTCAGCCAAAATTTAATTTTTTATTTTTTTTTCTATTGTACTTTAGATGAAGGTTTACAGAACAAACAGTTTTCCATTAAACAGTTAGTACACATACTGTTTTATGACATTGGTTAACAACCCCACGACATGTCAACACACTTCCTTCTCGACCTTGGGTTCCCTATTACCAGCTTTCCTGTCCCCTCCTGCTTTCCAGTCCTTATCCCTGGGCTGTTGTGCCCCATTAGTCTCTTTTTGTTTTATGGGGCTGTCTAATATCTGTCAGCCAAAATTTTAATAAATTTTGACAAACATATATATTCAAGTCTGCCTGATTCACAGTCAACAACAATGTTAACAACTATAACTGTATAGAAGCCCTGGTGGCGCAGTGGTTAAGTGCTAGGCTGCTAACCAAAAGGTCAGCGGTTCGAACTCACCAGCCACTCTGAGGGAGAAAGATATAGCAGTCTGCTCCCATAAAGATTTATACAGCCTTGGAAACCCTCCAGGGCAATTCTAGTCTGTCCTACAGGGTCGCTATGAGTTGGAACTGACACAACAGTGATGGGTTTAGTTTTTTTTTGGGTAACTATATAGAATTTCCCCAGCGAAGTTACATCCTGATAATTTGAAAAACCTAATCATTTCCAAAGATGCAGAAATCTCACTCTTTTTTCTCTGACAATTATAAGACATATGAAATCTTATTATAAAACTGCTTATGCTAAGTACTTATCTTATTAATACAATAAGTATTCATTGAATCTTTATCCTTATAGGAATCTAAAAACATCAAGGCAACTTTGCATGCTAAATTTGTTACTCTGGATGTTATATTATCAATTACTAGAAAAGAAAAACGTAGGCCTTTTTATTCATAGTCTGCTACTGCCACTGCTGTTACTTCTCCTAAGGTAAGAAAAAGAGGCTTTGAGGACTGGAGTCAGAAGAAGGTGAAGACAAGAGCTCTTGGTAAGGACAGGAGATTCAGGGTCCAAAGAGAGTGACTTTAGAAGAAGCTTAGGTTACACATAATGCAGGTACTTGTTATGGCCATTAAATGTTAAATTATAAGTGCATACGCAGAACCACAGCTATTTTTGTGGCCCAGCACCTCTAGAATTCTAGGTACAAGGGAAGGTCACGGTGATGAAAAAACTCAGGCGCCAGCAGATAAAAAGGAAAGAATTCAATTCCGCCAAATTTTTGAACAAATAATCAATCAAACAAAAACTAACTCTGCTTAATCTTTAAGTACATAATCAGAATAAACAGATGAATTCTACATCTCAGCATCCTAAATTATTAACAGGGTGTACTCTCTACTTGCTAATTCATAAGTTACTATAACTTATAATTGAGTTCTTTATCATTAGGAGATTTCTAAAATATCTTTACATCTGCTACATTCTAAAAGCAATTGGTAGGTTATACTTATTCAAACTTAGTTGCTTATATTTATATAGTCTCTATTCTCTAGTTTACATAATTTGACATAAACAATAACTTTTTGTAATAATGCCCCCATTGACTTCAGGACAGGCTTAGCTAGCTGAGAGACTTTGAGCAGGTCTCATTTATTTAAGCCATAGTTTCCTCATCTGACAAATGAGAATTCCAGCCTCACAAGGGCACCATAATGGAGGATATATGTATACGGAGAATGCAAAGCTTTTTGTATTGTTTTTGCCAGGTACTAGTAAGTGTTCAGCAAATGTCCCATTCCTTCCCACTTTAGGTATCAGTACTCAAGGGCAACTATATGTCTGTGGAACCGTGGAGCAGGTAGAGCATGGGTAACTAACATTCATTTGATAAGAGCTTTGATCTCCACCTAAAGTACTGATGTAGCCCAAAGAAGTAAAGAGGTGAAGAAAAACAAAACAAAATAAAAACCACCAAGAGGCCTAGATAATCAAAAAACTAGCTAGTCAACCCCCGAAAAATTTTGAGTTGGTAAAAAAAAAATATTGGGCCATATAGTAAATGCCAATGATTCAGTTCATCATTTTCTAATGGGAGAAAAAAATCACTAAATACTTTGTATAATCCATGGAAGGTGCTAAATGACACATCCCTCCTTCACGTTTAACTTTATTGGAACATATTCTGGTTTCTTGGATATGGACCTTTGAAATGCTTTGTTCTCTGTTACACATTTAGTATTACTGATGTCTCAGAATAAAACTCATTAAAATAAATGAGTTAATAATCATGATTTAAGAAGGTTCTTCACTTTATTAGTTACATCAGTAAAATTCAAATAAGCTCTTGGCAGCGGCCTTCACTCGGTTTTGAAGAAAATCTAATCTGTGTCAGCCCCCTAGCCGACACTGGTGAGGCCACCTGTTCTTCTTAGGGAAACAGAAAGTTCCAACTGCTTGGGCTGAGAGGCCCCAACTATCACTATTCTACAGTCCTTTGTAATGGTGTATCTTCCAGCTGATTAGCCTCGAAATTCATATGCAGACTGCAGGGTGCTAGCTTCAAGGCTGGTTCCCAAAGGGTTTCTTTTTATACTCCCAGGGAATATAAGGTTTGAGTGCTCTGCCAGGAACACTGGTGCTTCTTCCAAGGCACAAGCCAGGAAAATTAAGCGTGACTGACTGAGGCAGAGGCTATCTGGCAACTCCCAGCAGAGATCTCCGTAGGCTTTGAGCTTAACAGTCCTCATAAACTACTTCAGAGAAGTCAATAATCTTGGAGATACAACATGAAATTCGCAGACTTGTCAAAGCTCTTGGATCATAATTCTAAGTTACTAAACTTAGAGAAAACTCAACACTCTTGCTAGACATCTCAGCTAAAGCAAACTCCTAAGAGCTGTTCAAGGGTAGAAAGGCTGCCTCCTCTTCTAACACCCTTCAAGAGAAGTTGTCAAGTCTCATTGCTACTAACATTTACTGCTTCCACTTACCCTTGGTTTAGAATAAATAATTTTACTTCTTGTTTATTTTATGATATTAATCCTCTCCCTATCAATATACCTGTGTAAAGAAAAGCCCACATATGCCTTTTACCTGGGCAGTTTCTTCCTCTTGCTTTCTCTTTTCTTCCTCAGTCTCCACCAGCCTCTGTTTGGTCAGGAGGAGTTCCTTATTCAATACATCTGCCTTGTCTTCTGCCTGCAAAAGAGGGCATGACACAGCCTAAACAGGGTGAAGAAAGTATATACATATACTTTCTCCAAACGAATCACAGGCTTCATTTATTGTTCCAATATTACCGTAAGCCATTCTTTTCCCTCCGAGCCCGCCCAGGGGGTGACCGCTTTCATTGAATGCCAACTATACCAGGCACTTTGCATAGATTATCTCTAATCCTCACAACAACAATTATTTACAGATAACAAAAATGATGTTTGGAGAGATTAAATAACCTGCCTGGGGTCACATATCTAATATCAGAGCTGTGATCTGAATATAGATTTGAATGACATCAAAGCCCCTGCTCTTTTGAAATGCCTCTTATAGATTTCCCTCAGATATCACAACAGCATTCACTCTGAGGCTATGTAGATGGATCTGATGAATGAGTAGAACCTCATATAGAAGCTTCCGGATGGTGGTGCACGGGGGTGGATTCAGAGAGTCTAAGTAGACAAGCTGATTAATGGACAACAGTTAGGTGAGAGAATTCATAGACCAGCTGAGGTAAACTGACCCACAAGCCACTCACACAGGACAGCAAGTACAGTGAGGAAAAACTCAGAGCAGAAACCAGTGGCACAGATGGCCATGAGAAAACCTGAAGTATGGATCATGAATCCAGACAGAAAAGACTATATTTCTAGAATGGCCAGAGAGAGTACTCTGGTTTTAACTTAAATGCAGAGACAGAATTAATGATGAAAGCACTGTCTGTATATTTAACTTCACTATGTCTCACGTACTTTGGACATGTTATCAGGAGGGACCAGTCCCTGGAGAAGGACATCATACTTGGTAAAGTAGAGGGTCAGCGAAAAAGAGGAAGACCCTCAATGAGATAGACTGACACGGTAGCTGCAACAATGGGCTCAAACATAGCAATGATCGTGAGACTGGTGCAGGACTGAGCAGTGTTTGGTTCTGTTGTATGCAGGGTGGCTGTGAGTCAGAACCGACTTGATGGCAACAAACAACAACAACCTGTGTATATTTTACAGTTTAGGCCTCTCACCTCATCCTTTATATCTTAGCTTCAAGTTCACTTCCTCAGAGCAGCATTCCCTGAGCCCTGCCCCACTCACTCTCATCTAAATTAGTTCCCTTGTTTAAGTCATATTTTCCTTGATAGCACTTCGCACCATCTGTAATGACAAATTACATGTGTCATTGATTTGTCTTGCCCACTAGACTGTAAACTCCAGGAGGCAAGGACCAAGGCTCTTTTGCTCATCACTATATCCCCAGCACCAAGCACAGTGCCTGGCACAGAGTGGACACTCCTGTATTTGGGGAGTGAATGGATGTGGCTCTCTGAAGTCACTGCAGAAGCAGACTGTGTGGAGTGGACGTGGAGACAGCATGATGAGTTCAGCAGAGAAAGCCACAGATGCGGAAGAGAAGCAGCTATTTGAAGAAGCTACCCCTGGCTGACGGCAGCACAACATTATCCAAGGAATTGTGAAAACTGGCCAGGTTGCCTTCTGTCTGTATTTCGCCATATCCCCCACACGTCCAGATGGCCTGGCCAGCAGTATGCTGGGTACTGGCAGAGAAACTGCACTCCAGCTTTTCTGTTCTCACTGTCTTAGAGCTCCTGATGTCCCATATCCCAGTGGTTATAGCTCTGTTATCAGATATTTTGGAACTGTTGGAGAGTTAAGGTGAAAAAGACCCTTTTAAAGACACTGAAATTTACTGTGCTGTATTAGATTTTAGGGAAGGGGGAAACTACACAGGAAAAAGAACATACTAAAATTAGAGATTGATCTCAAAAAATGCAACACTTATGTTGCAAGTTAAGTTTTCATAAATTTTAAGATATTTAATGTAGATTACGGGAGCTCAAAACTGAAAATCCTAGAGCTGCAAGTCAGACAACTGAAGTTACCTACAAAGCAGGAGTACCTCCCAAGTCTGTGCTGGAGCTCTTACCAAAAAAACGAAACCCGTCACCGTCAAGTTGATTCCAACTCATAGCGACCCTATAGGACAGAGCAGAACTGCCCCTATAGGGTTTCCAAGGCTGTAGTCTTTATGGAAGCAGACTGCCACATTTTTCTCCTGCAGAGCAACTGGTGGATTCGAACAGCCAATCTTTTGGTTAGCAGCCAAGCACTTAACTACTGTACCACCAGGGCTCCAGGATGGTCTTAGGGCTGCCTATCAACTGTCACTGTGGTTAAAGTCCTACCCTAGAATGCTCTTTCATCTGAGCAACAACCCTGCTACTAAATAAGAATGCACCCCCAGCAATTTCTGTTTTGTGAAGAGAGTCCTTTGAAAGTACGTATCATGACGCTATGAAATAAATCTGCTTTGTAAGTGCAGCTTCTTGTAGAGAAACTCACCAAAAATTTTAGTTTTTTGTAAACTTTTGAATTTCAGTGAAACTTTTAATAAACATATAAAAATTTATGCTGAGATGACCTATTGTTTTCATTTACATATTTTCTCCTAGACAGTTTTCACTAGGTCAACGGAAAGCAATATCACTCTTCTTTCTGTAGTTATTGGATCCGACATCTATAGCAATTGCTGTGGGTCCCATATGAGAGGAGGCCCACAGTTTCCCAAGATGCTTTATCCAGAAGGTCTCCCTCTCTGTTAAATAGTGAAGTAGAAGTGATGCTCTGCTCATCAAAATAGGGCTAGATCTGAAATAACTTAGTTCATTAAAAACGGTCTTCTGGATCTTTGTACAGTTAGCAATTATACTTCACTGAAGTAGAAATCAGGAGCCCTGGTGGCACAGTGGTTAAAGCACGTGGTTGCCAACCACAGGGTCAGCAGTTTGAACCCACCAGCCGCTCTGTGGGAGAAAGACGTGGCAGTCTGCTTTGATTAAGATTACAGCTGTGGAAACTCTATGGGGCAGTTCTACTCTGTCCTATAGGGTCCCTATGAGTCGGAATTGACTCCATGGCAAGTGGGATTTTTTTTTTTTTTTTCTTTCTTGGTAAGTAGAAGTCGTCATTAATGTTCAGTGAAGGTCTAGGAATATAACACTGAACAGACAGATACTCAAATTCTATCTCTGAACCCAAATTGTAAAACCTTCACTGTATTTTGATAGTAAGACTGATTTGAATATTGTCATTATTGCTTCTCCTAATCACTTACCAACATCTTATAATGTCTGATTGATTTTGAAACTTCTAATTGCCAGCTAAGGCTTCTGAGTGTGATTCTGAGAGAAACATGCACTGCAGTATGCGGTTTTTAATCATGAAAGAACCGACAACCTGATCAAAGGCTCATCTCGTGTTAGGGGTCAAAGCTTTTCAGAAATGATTTCTGAAAGAATTGGCCAAGCCAGTTGTTCAATTTAAAACAAAATAAAATAATTTGCCATCTATTACATGTAAATTCTGGTCCAGTACCGAACTTGTTATGGTTAGAGGGAACCTAGACACAGCCTTCAGTGAGAAAGTACTAGCTGTATCTCTTATTTTTTGCTCCTAGGGAACAGGGAAGGATAGGAAGAGAGCTGAAGGCAGGTAGCAAGAGAGACTGAAGTGGTGATGCTGCATCTTTTCTCGCTCTGAATCCCTGAGAGTCCTATTTAAGGAGTCTGAGAGAGGGTGAGGTGTCAAAAGTGAAGGCTTCTGGCACAGAGAAAAACTGAAGAGCTTTTGGTGCCCAGGAAGCTGGAAGCCAGCACTAAAATGACAAGGGTAAGGAATAACTTATTAAAAAAAAAAAAAACCCTAATTACCTAATTAGTGTTTGTTTGCTTTATATATTATCTCAAATACAATCTGCGTTCATGGTTGATTATAATGTTTGCCAAAGTTTCGCTGTTTTAATTAAGACATCTGATTTTGATAAACCGGGAATGGAAAAGTACTGGGCAAACTGGCTGAAGGCAGGCAAAGCTGGTATTTGTTATCACCAGCTATGCCGGTCTTTGAAGGCTGCAGGGGCAGGGCACCTAAACTGCAGGGACAGCTTTTTGAGAGGCCAATAAGCTCTGCTGAAGCAGAAACTGCAAAATCAGAAGTTAGGAGGGGATATGCATGCAATAGCAGTTTTGTTTTGTTTTTCCTTTCATCTAGATAATAAGTTTCAAAAGGTAAGGGCCAGGTCTTACTCATTTTTTTAAAGAGAGAAACAAAGTGAAGCATGAAAGTGGGAGGAAAGAAAGGAGGAGGGAAGGAAGAAAGGAAAGAATCTTTTAAGAACTTATCCAGCACCCACCCATGTGAGGTACCCAGTTACTCAATAATCAGTGATTTCAAGAGTACCCATAATTGCAGTCATTCTAGACTGATCCAGAAAAAGGATTCCCTTGGTGGTGAAAACATTTTTAAAATCATATTTTTTCTGATTATTAAAAAGTTACATATTGTTTTTAGTTGTCATCGAGGTAATTCTGACTCACGGCTACCCCATGTGTGCAGAGTACATCTGCTCCATAGAGTTTTCAAAGCTGTGACCTTTTGGAAGCAGATCGCCAGCCTGTCTTCTGAGGTGCCTCTGGGTGGGTTTGAATGGCCAGCCTTTCTGGCTAGTAGTCCAATGCTTAACTGTTCGGGTCACTTAGGGAAAAAAGTTATAATGTGTATTACTACTTAACCAAGGATGGTTAAGTAATTTAAGGTCTTCCTATACATTCCCTGGTGGTGTAGTGGTTAAGTCCTATGGCTGCTAACCAAAAGGCTGGCAGTTCGAATCCACCAGGTGATCCTTGCAAACTCTAAGGGGAGTTCTACTCTGTCCTCTAGGTTTGCTATGATGATGGCAACAGGTTTTTTTTTTTAAATACATTATAAATAATTTTTAAAAAAGTATAAAGATGAACATAAAAATTAGATTTAATCTTATTACCCAGAAAGATACCTCCTAGTAACACTTTGATGTATTTCCTTATAGGTTTTCTTTCCTGTGTAGGTATATTTATTTCAGTCCCTTTCCCAACAGGATGTCTCCATTCTATCTACTATCCTTTGCAATTTAGATGCAATTATATACACATATACCTATGGTTTTAAAAATACTGTTATGTCATTTTCTTCTTATTGTTTAAAAAAAAATTCCAAAAAGACATTTTATGGAAGTACTATCATTTAGGAGCCCTGGTGGCATAGTGGCTAAAAGCTTGGCTGCTAACCAGAAAGTCGGCAGTTCTACTTTGTCCTATAGGGTCGCTATGAGTTAGAATCACCTTGATGGCAACAGGTTTGGTTTGTTTGGTACTATCATTTAACTACTCCCCTACTATTGGACAAATACATTATTTCTATTTTTTTGCTTTTAAGAGCCCTGCTGCTAACCAAAAGGTTGGCAGTTGGAATCCACTAGCCGCTCCTTGGAAACACTATGGGGCAATTCTACTCTGTCCTATAGGGTCGCTATGAGTCAGAATCAACTCGACGGCAACGGGTTCAGTTTTTGGTTTGATGCAGTAAGTATCCTTGCATACATGTTTGACCACATCTCTGACTTTTCCCAGGAAAGCTTCTGAAATCAGAGTATACCTATGCCAGCTTCCTCATTTATAAAATTGAGGATTAAAGTTATACCTGCTTCATGGAATCATTAGGAAGATTAAATGAGGTAATACTTATAAATTGCTAAATATAGTGTTTGGCACATACTAAGTGCTCAGTAAATATTTACTTTTATTGTTATTTTAAAACCTTTAAAGGCTTGATACCCATCACTAAATTAATTTCCCTAACAACTGTATCAATTTACACCTCTCCCTAGCTTATTTCATTGCATCCTCACTGAGTCTGTTTAATTTTTTTTTCATTTAGCAAGTCATCTTAAGAAAATTAATAGAGGATTCAAGATGACAGAATCAAACGTGAGTCAAGGCAATTTGCAAAGCTAATTTGGAGCCAAGACTTTATTATAGTACTTCTGATTTATCACTACAGTGTCATTAACACAAAATATAACTCCTGAGGGCAGGCTGATTTGGCCTTGATCATATGGGTACCCTGGTACCATCTCTGTTCTGACTCTCTCAGTTATACATTTCTCCTACTACTTCCAACAACTTCCAAGTGGGCAAATTGAAGGGGTTTGATGTTAAACGGGCCAGATTTTAAAAAAATCATTTTCTAGGCTGCTTTTCTACTTTCTACATATGTGTTCTAAGCAGTACAGTTTTTTTTGTTTTAATTCCATTTAGTGCTGACTCCTTCAGCTTTCCCCTCTTTCCTATTAGCACTACATATTTTCCTTAACACTGATCTTATCTCCCACCTTACTGCTGTTGAAACTTTTTAGCTGCAAAATTAGCTGTATATACAGAAAGGGAATTGTGGTAGGAACCATTTTAAGCCATCCTTCTAGTTTAAGCATTCAAGTAAATATATATTAATAATGAATTTGTATTGTAAATATTGTCCATGCATAGTTAGAATACAGGCAATGACTCTTTTTTACAGACTCAACAGTCTGGATCACAATTTTTCTGACCCTGAACCACCTGTTAGAAATACTAACTTATTAAAAAACAGGAAATAGAAAGATGATGTTAAATCTGCATAATACTCCTTTCATATTGCCAGTTATCTCTAAAAATGCTAGCAATGGGAAACAGGAAGTTCTAAGGTTGTCATCACTGTTGGAAAGAGCAAGAGAAGTTAATTTAAGTTCTTTCTAGCAAGAGCTAACGTTTACTGAACACTCACTAGTGAAATGCTTTACCTTACTTTATTCTCACACCATCACTATCTTTATACCTATTGACAGGTTAAGAACTGCCTAGGATCACAAGTTAGTTAGTGGTGGCAGTAGGTTTCACACCCAGGCAGTCTGGTTCTTAGTCACTAAGTTGCCTGTCAATCCAACAATACATAAATCTGAATATAAAATTTTCACATTTATTGTAGATAAGACTTATTGAAACAAAAAGTAAGGTGTCTACCAGTATTAGAGTGATGACTGATATTCTTGGCTAATTATGCTGGCAGCCGTTGGTTTAGGAAAAGTACAAATGAAGAGAAGAGACACAAGAAAATTTGGAGGGAGAAAAAAAAGTCACACATGCTGCTTGGAAATGACCCAAACTTTTCTCAAAGGCTTGTATTTTTCACCCTCTCTGATTAGCACACCCAGTCTCCTGCCCACTTGCCACCCACTCATTCATCAATCAAGCAGTTCACTCGGTGTTAAGTACAGAGCAAGCCCTGGTGGGGCAGCGGTGAGTGCAACTTGGTCCTTGCCCTTGAGGAGGTCATCACAGTCTTATTTCTACCCAGTGAATGACAAGCTTACCTGGTCCAAGTCATTCCGCAGAGCGATTTTGCTGGTTACCAGTTCATGGGCGAGGTCATCATTTTCTTGCTCCAACCTCATGCTGGCCTCCTGTAATCTCCGGTTCTCCCTCTGCAGGAAAAAAGCAACAGCCGGAGGCGGGCATTAGTGCTCAGTCATACTAGCAGAAACAAATGGAATTGGTGGGGGGAAACAAGCAACAACAACAAAGTGAACTTTCAGAGGTGTCAAAGGAGAAGGCAGAAGTGGCACAGGAAGGCAGGATTGCTGTCTGGGAAACAGCAGTGAGGTAAGCTAGCGGTGCGATGCAGAACTCAACCCAGTGAACCTTACAAGTGCTCCTTAAACCCTCCAGACATCATGTCACTATAGAAAATGTGCCACAAAGAGCAAAATTTCCAAAGATACCTCAGTCCTGTGAGGTTTTCATATGACCTAGCACAGACACAGGAGATTCTTCATGACATGCACAATAGTCCCTCAAGGGAAACTGCAGGACACAGTAGGGATGAAATGGGAGGGAAACCTCGAGATAGTACTTCATATTGTTTTTCCAAGATCAAGGTTCAAATTAACTGAGTATATTTAAGAGTGCTAAATGAAGAATCATGACACCTAGATTCATGGCTTTGCTACCAACAGATATTTTCCTTCTTTGTATGAGAATATATTTACTTTTCTGAACCCCAGTTTTTGTTGGTGAATGCAGTAGTCCTTACAATAATGTCTCTTAAATGTTTGTTTTGGTTTTTTAAATCTCAGAGTAAAGGATTCTGGGTAAAATAAATTACTGAGCTTATTTTTTTCCCCTTGGATTCCCAGGAAAAATCTGGAACAAATTTATATGGTGAAAACAATCCTGTCATTAATTCCAATGAAGCAAGGTCTCATCTGACTAACCATTATGAAGTGTGTACTTCACATCTATTTTCAGAATAGCACTTTAGTGTCTTCCTTTCCAAAATATCAAAAGTGCTTTCTTTGCTACTGTTAGCAGTTGCAGGAGATTCAAAAGGGAGCTGACAGGAAAGATTTCAATGTGATGAGACCTTCCTGTTTTTCAGATTTACACTCCTAACAGTGTTTTCTGCAAGGGTGGCAAAAACTCAGACAAAGCAGTGATGCAAAACCAGAAGACAAATCTTCGCCTCGGAAGATAGTACATCATAACATATTGGGTAGGGTGAGGTTAATTTTATTTTCTATAGAACAACTTGGTGTTTGTTATATTCAAAGAATAAAATCTAACTTTTTCCTCTTTTCTTAAAAGAAGGGCAATAAAGACTCTCATGAAGGCTGAGAATCTCAAAACAGGGAAGGCCGGCCAGAGAAGCTAAAGGAAGACCCTGCACTTTGCTTGTAACTGGCCTGTGGAGTCCATTCTTGTCTTTCTTTTTGGGAAAAGTCGACTAGCTAGTT
This sequence comes from Dugong dugon, assembly GCA_030035585.1. NCBI lineage: Eukaryota > Metazoa > Chordata > Mammalia > Sirenia > Dugongidae > Dugong > Dugong dugon. The sequence goes on along the minus strand of CM057469.1, from coordinate 37,108,071 downwards.
GGGGAATATCAAAACATTCTTGAAACAGATACTATAAAAACAATCCCAAATCACTTATATACTTTAAAATAAATCCATGATAGAATTGCATGCAGTGTTAAAATATTAGAGGAAAATATCTAATGACAGAGGAACTGCCTATGCTACCTTATAGAAAAAAAATATAACTGAATAACTCCATTTCTATAACAACATAAACAACAGACATTAACTGTGGGTAGTGCTTTAAAAATGCTTCCAAGTTTTCTACAGTGAATATATAATACATTTGTAATTAGATTTAAAAACAAAGTTTTGTTGTTGGAAAAAATGAATAGCAATTCAGAATCTCAATTCTACTAAAGGGATAAAATGCCAAAATGAGATATATTTGTAAGTCCACTGCTGTTAGAAACTCATACTGTACGTGAAACCATACTCCATATTCTTTTGTGACCAGTATACAATGTAACCCCTCAAAAGCACTGCCTTGCCAGTAAACCTTTCCCAAGATGTTCCTGAAAAGATAGTATACATATTTGTAGGAACAAATTGTACTCATCAAATTCTGTTTGTTCCCTTATGCTCCCACAGAAGTAAGATAAAAGTAAAGACTGAAATATAACAAAAAGCCAGGTTTATACAATTAAAATCTTTCAATGTTTGCTAAAGTAATCCAAATTCTGGCAGGGGCTGAAGAGTCAGCCTTTCATTCTACATATATATATATATATACATACATACACATACATACAAGTATTATCTATATATAAGATAATATCTTACATTATAAGATATTTTAGATACATAAGACATATCTAAGTATTACCCCTTTTTGTGGGAACAACTTACATACTTGTTGAAAACTTAGATTTGAAAAAAAAATGTTTTAGAAACTTTTTCAACAAATTTCATCATTTCCAGGAAGGAGAACATATACCCAATACCCAGCACAATTTCAACATATTTTGCAGTGCAAACAGCTTACGCAGGAAAGAGATTTTTCTCATGTCTTGATAAATACCTTCAAAAGAGAACCAGACTACTCCAATACCTATTTCTAAGTTAAGTGTCCTATTTCTCCAGAAATTGTATTTGCAGACCTCCAAGGGACAAAAAGCTCTTTCAACTATAATTTACATTACCTTAATGTGGCAAAATGGAAAATTTTGCAGCAACCAGTTTTTCAGGTTACAATGATAGATACTTGAAATTGAGTTAAAATAATCTCCAGGTAAAGCCATATGATGTTCATGGAAAGTACGTTGTTTAAAGTATTAAAAAATCCACCCAGGTAACCCAGGTACTTCACTACTGATTAGAGATAAACGTCTGATGGATTTTATTATATAAGAAAGAGATGTAAGCTAAGCTGTAATTCTAACTAGTAACTTCCCATTAAGATGACAGCTGCAACTGGAACCCCTCCTCATAGGCACACAGCTAAGGGGAGAAGGCAGGGTAGGTAAAGACCTAGCAGAAATTACTATGTTTGTCTAAGGGTCCCTAAGAAACAAAATAGCTGAGGGGACACACCAATTGGCTTTTGCTTTAGCAAGAAGCTTCAGTTCAGTGACTGCAAAGCAAGCAGCACAGTGGGACGTGTCAGACTCCTGCTCTGCACTCACAGACAAGTGGGAAAGCAAGCTATGGGGCCAAAAATGCAGTATCGTCCTCCAAAGTATGAACCTGGGCAGTGAGGTATCTTCATGAGTCCTCCAGTGCTTCCGAGTGTTACAAGTGCTAGCGAGAAACAGTGCTACTGAGATAGACATTTTCTAAGAAGAACCTGCCCACACTCACTGAGGGTGAAGGGGCCGTTGCATTACTTGGCTGTCTTTTCCAGCCCTTCCTAAGGAACCAGAATTGATTTCAGAACGAACTGATTCAAGACAAAGTTTGTATTTAAAATATATTAGAGTGGAGAAGGTAACCTTGCTAGGTTCACTTTGAAATGTTGGAAGAGCTGCCCACCTGAGAGGTTTAATTTAAAGTTAGCCCCTTTCACCTCTGTCAGCCCCGAGACATTCACTTGCTTGTAAGCTTGCACAAGCAGATGTGCCGAATGCTCAGAGCCTGTCAACAAAACAAAGATCGCTTCCTTTGTCTTTCTGAAAAGACTACAGGAGGCACTGCTTATATAACCCTTCCAACTTGCACTGCCCTGTTGGAAACATTCTCCATCTCCACACTACTGACAACATTGGACTAAAAAGCAGAGGACAACTTCCCCCATTAGTTCCGTCCCCTCTTGTGTAGGAGATGCATAGCTGGGGAAGTTCGGTTAGTAACTTTTGGGAGGAGGATACTGCATTTTTTCCAAGAGACAGACGCTGATGTTACAGACATACATAGATAAAAACTTACCTCCTCAAAAGTCATAGACCAACTACTGTTTTCAATCATAGGTACAAAGACAATTGAAAAAAAAAAAATATCCAGTGAAATTGTACACCTACTAATACAGTTAGGAAATGGCAAGAACAAAAACAGACACTTGTTAATGCTATTTTGTTATTTTGTTTTTCCTTAGTCATACACTCCAGGTTCTCTCTATGGCTGCGAACACTTGATGGAAGAAAGTATACTTAAGGCAACCAGTGGGCAAGTCTCAACTCAGCAAGACTGATACTCTAAGACTCCACCCCCTCTACACTGCTATTTGCAGTTCGCATGACAGATGAAAATATGGAACTATTAGCAACTACAGTGTGAGTTGTTTATACTGTGTTATTAAAGCTGGGAGGAAGGAACTGCCTTAGATGACAAGGTCAGAAACTTTGCAAAATAGTTCAAGTTTAGGCAACAGAATGAGATTACTGGGTAGAGAAATGCAAAAGAAAAACTGATTGCAGGTCTGATTTGTGTCTGTCTTGGGGCTGAAGGTTGGGTAAAGCAGTACAAGGAATGGTGAATGTCATTTATTCCAAGATGAGAAACCAGAGAAATGTGAACTGGCAATCAAAATAGACTGAGCTTTACAGGAAAAAATGATGGGGAATGAGGTAGCTCTATAAACCCTAGTTCAATATTTTGGGTGTGTCGTCTGTTGCTATGTTGAATTCTTGGCATGTGTTTTTAAAGACATGTAAGGGTCAGGAGAAAATGTTTTCCTAAAAGACTCAGTGCAATTTTATTAACCAACAACACACTGTCACATATTTTTTTGGACACCTCCTTCAAAAATGAGTTGATAATCAACGTATTCACATTTTAAGCTGACAATTATTTGACATACAAAGACAAATGCCTACAGATGAAATGTTTAAATGTCTGCACTGTCTGTAAATGAAGATTCGAGAAAGAAAATCTGCATACTTAAAGCCCTGTTTCTTGCTTCCTTCCCTATCCCATACATCCAATTTTATCTTTCTGGTGAATTTTTAAAAAAATTTTAAATGTCAAACTAAAAACAAAATCTTGTAATAACTGTTGGCAAGCCAGATTGCATTTAACATTTTAAAAACAATCTTAGATTACACTCTAGAATAGAGGTTGGCAAACTTTTTCTGTAAAGGGCCAGATAGTAAATATTTTAGGCTTTTCAGGCAATAAGCAACAAGGTCTATGCTGAAACTACTCAACTCACAGTACAAAAGCAGCCATAGACAATAAGAAAACAAATGGGTGTAGCTGTGTTCCAATAAAACTTTACTGACAAAAACAGGCAGCAAGCTAGATTTGGCCCACAGACCATAGTTTGCAGATCCCTGCTCTACTCTAGCATACAAATCAAACTTTTAAAAAAGTAAATGGATTACAGAAGATGTAAAAACATTTCAGTGTGACATATTTTTCTTAGTATCACTACATTAATAGGAAGCAAAATTACTAAAAATTGAAGAAAATTTTTGGAGAATTAATTCTGAACATCATCAATAAACATACTTAGAAAATTTTCATGTACTTAATTAACACTTATATCTCCTCCAGGTGTTAAGTATAACTATGTCAGCGGACAGGTATGGCCAGAAACCACCTGCTCCTTCTTAGCTAAGTTGCTAGAGAAGCCTCAAGAAGGCTTAGGTTTGCACACTTCACCATGCATAACACTGAATTCATCAGGTTATCCAAGCTCAAAAAGAAAGAGTGGTGGCCTTCTGAAGTTTATCGTCAAGTTATCACAAGCAGAATTGATACCATCCTCTTGTCTATTAGTATTTATCAAAAGCATATTATTCACAAAATATATATTTCCAAAAGCCAGCAAGAGTCTCTAAGTTTATTTTCCTTGGTAGAAAACATTTTTTAAAGATAGGTTCACTTGTCTTGACTTCCCTGGATAAGAAAGGGTCCAACCCAGTAAGAAAGAAATCTCAATCTCCCCCTTCCCAGGTAAGAAATTTAACATAATTTAAACTTCTTCACTTGTCAAGATTAAAAAAAAAAAAAAAAAAAAAAAACCTGTGATGATTGCTCTAAAATATTTCACTAGATATACAAGGATGGCAAATAATACAAATACAATTAAGCTTTATTTCAAATATTTTGCTTGTAGTATTTTTTCCATGCATAATAGTTTAATTTTAAATTACATGCAGGGATAATTGCTCTACAAGTATCAGAATGTGCAAGAACTTTGAGTAAACTTGACGAGGGAATATCATCTTCTTTCTGTTTGAATTACATTTGATTTAAAAAATTACTATGTCTAACCTCAAGAAAGAAGTTAAAACATTCTAAATTTAATTATACTGAGCGTGGATAAAATAATTAGAAATTATGTATTTATAATATGATCCATGTCCCAAACCCAAGAGAGTTTAAGTATTTCAGATACTTTCTAGGATTTCCCCATCTAGAACAGGTAATAACATAACCTTCATTATGCTTTGGGAGATTAATCGAATTTAATTAATTAGCTGTGCTTTTCAAGGCTCAACCGCATTTGTGTAAGTAGTTCTTTAATTAAAGAAAGAAAAGCATATCATCTTCCAGAGCCAGGTGAAGGCTGCAATTGTCTAAAAAAAACCATCAATAAATTTATATCACTAAGAAATTGATTCCCCCCACCCCCAGGGAAACAATTCATCTCTCCTTAAAATAGGAAATAAAATTTTAATTTCTGAATTGGTAACTGCTTATTAGGGGGCTGGTTACTAATTTAAAAAATGTACTAGAACATCCACGAATGTGTATTTTCTGAGGACCTGCACCAAAATGAAAATGCACACAATGTATTTCTACAGAGTGATCTTTATCCTGCATTTCACTTCACTGTAAATCAAGAAATGGCTTTATGAACCAAAATATTAGATTAGATAAAAAAAATACTACACAAATTTGGCCAGGTCCAAGTTAAGGCTGATAAAAGAGGTGTAGAATAAATATTCTATATTCTTCCTCAAATAAAGCTTTCCTTTCTATCTCTTGAAATGTAATTATGAAGATAAACTGAAGGAGTATACCAAAGGTTGCAAGGGGTCGTTATGGGGCTTACTGAGTTTTAAATACAAACTAATGCCAAGCCCAGGTAGCACAGGCAGTGTGTATATAAGTGCATTACCTATTTACATGTGTGTGTGTGTGAGGAGCCCTGGTGGTGTAATGGTTAAAGCACCTGGCTGCTAACTGAAAGGTCAGTGGTTAGAACTCAGTACCAGCTCCATGGTAGAAAAGTCCTGGTTATCTGCTCCCTTATGATTACAGCCTTGGAAACCCAATGGGGCAGTTCTACTCTGTCCTATAGAGTTGCTATGTTGGAATGGACTCAACAGCACACAACAACACCAACAATGTACAATATATATGTATTCTTAATAATTGCTGCTGAAAATCAATGTATAACACACCTATGTTGGACTTTCACCCTTTAACGGGAAGGTCTCCCTGCCACAGGTATGGCTGCAGCACAGGTATCTCTGGTGTGAAGTGGGGTTCATGAAAGGAAGACGGTAGGCTAGATGGCAGTCCCCTTGGAACATTTTGCCTTTTTTTTTTTTTTTTTTAATTGAGATACAATTCATTTATCTTAAAATTCTCCTTTTTAAATTGTACAAATCAGTGGTTTTTAGTATATTCTCAAAGTTGTGCAACTATCACCACTACCTAATTCTAGAACATTTTCATCATACTTAGGGTTTTAAAATTTAAATTAAATTTACAGTAACACCATTCCGTGTTTATCTCTGTGGTTGAGATTTAAGTGTTGGATGCAGGCAAGTACAGCAATGTAACCTGAGAATGTAGATCTTTGCATACGTCATAAATATGGATACAAAACACATGTTTACATAGATACTGCAATAATTCAATTCTACACATTAATTCTTTAATCTACCTCTGACTTCCCTGGCAATAACCCCTTTATTTGTCCCACCATGTCTAAGAGAAATAGCATTAAATTGAAATATCTCTTAAAATAATCTTATTGAATAATTTTCTGGGTCTTTTTTAACGTCCACACCTTTCTAACTCTCCTGCCATGTGGCAAGCTAGGGCGTAGACATGGTGTTTTAAGTAGTATGGATCTTAATGGTTGGGAGGTGTTATTACTGACCTGGGGACAAGCTCTTCCTCTGTGATCTAAAAGATCATCCATCCCCATTTATTTTTTAGAGTTTAGATAACTAGGTTCCCAGCCCCAAATCTATGAGTTATAAAGTGCTCACTTCTAGGATAGAGATCTTATTCTTGAAAAGATTAAATTTAGAAGATGCTAGGAGGTATTGTCTAAGAAACTTTTTTTATGTTAATTACAAATAATAATAATTAGTTTTTTAAACTACATGGTGATTATCTGAAAGACCAAATCTGTTGACAGTTGGAGACTACAATGTCAATTGCCACCTTAAAAATGTAATTATAACGTGAGGATGCAAAACCACTTTACCAAGTATATCGCCAGTACAAATGCTTAGACATTATTAAAAGGGCAAAGAGATATTAGATGATATATTGACATGATATTACAACAATCCAAAAGTAACAACTATAGTGGGCATCTGATATGCACAAATAAAAAAGGCCACAACACTCAAAATATCTACTTTCAAAACAAAACAAAAAAGTTCAATTCTACTTTGAACCTTCAACAGAAAATCTACACATTGATAATCTTATGCAAGATAAACACTTTTTGAAAAACAGTATGCATCTTATTATTTCTTTATACATACCTGCTTTAAAACAAAAAGGATTTAAGACACAGTAACATGTACAAGCCCATACTGATTTAAACGTACATTTTTGGTCTTTCATTTCCTTCTCTTCTGTTTTAATGCATTCATCCCAGACTTTATTCATAACGATGGTGGCAATAAAATTAGAATGATACAAGCAGTACGAGAACTTCCTTTTGGATCCTTAAGAATATTTTATAATTACTGCCTTCAAGTCTTTCTATAGCAGCATGCTATATGAGCTATGTTAGAATTAGTTTTACTGGGGAGGGAGGAGCTGGAAATTAGCTTCAAACCTTACCTAGGAGCATCTTACCTATCAATAGTTATCTACCATGGCAGTAAAGGAGCCATGGTGGTGCAGTGGTTAAGTGCTTGACTGCTATCCAAAAGGTTAGTGGTTCAAACCCACCAGCCATTCCGTGGAAGAAAGATGTGGCAGTTGGCTTCTGTAAAGATTACAGCCCTGGAAACCCTATGGGGCAGTTCTGCTCTGTCCTATAGGGTCATTATGAATTGGAATCAACTCTATGGCAATGACTTTACCATGGCAGTATGCGGGATTTTATTATCAGCTCTTAGCTCTATATGCAAGGAGAGAAACATACTGATGTGAGATGTTAGGCAGCAATAGTTGGGAGAAATATGAGGAAGATCAAAGAGAGACTAGAGGAGCAGACCCATATAACGTGATAGTATTCCAGTAATGTGTGGGAAATTAGTATCAGAAGACCTGATGAAACTAATAACAACCATTTACTGAACACCAGAGAATACCAGGAAGATGTTTACCTGTGTTTTATTGACTATGCAAAGGCATTCGACTGTGTGGATAACAAATTATGGACAACATTGCAAAGACTGGGAATTCCAGAACACTTGATTGTGTTCCTGAGGAACCTGTACACAGATGAACAAAGAGGTAGTCGTTCAAACAGAACAAGGGGATACTGCACGGTTTAAAATCAGGAAAGCCGTGCGTCAGGGTTGTATCCTTTCACCATACTTATTCAATCTGTATGCTGAGCAAATAATCCGAGAAGCTGGACTATATGAAGAGGAAGGCAGCATCAGGATTAGAGGAAGACTAATTAACAACCTGTGATGTGCAAATGACACAACCTTGCTTGCTGAAAGTGAAGAGGACTTGAAGCACCTATTAATGAAGATCAAAGACTACAGCCTTCAGTATGGATTACACCTCAACATAGAGAAAACAGAAATTCTCACAACTAGACCAATAAGCAACATTATGATAAATGGAGAAAATACTGTAATTGTCAAGGATTTCATTTTACTTGTATCAACAATCAATGCCCATGGAAGCAGCAGTGAAGAAATCAAACGATGTATTGCATTGGGCAAATGTGCTGCAAAAGACCACTCTCAAGTGTTAAAAAGCAAAGACGTCACTTTGAGGATTAAAGTGCGCCTGACCCAAGCCATGGTATTTTCAATCACCTCATATGCATGCAAAAGCTGGACAATGAATAAGTAAGATCGAAGAAGAACTGATGTCTTTTAATTATGGTGTTGGTGAGGAATACTGAATATACCATGGACTGCCAGAAGAACAAACAAATCTGTCTTGGAAGAAGTACAGCCAGAATGCTCCAGAAGCGAGGATGGCAAGATTTCATCTCACATACTTTGGACATGTTATCGGGAGGGACCAGTTCCTGGAGAAGGCCATCATGCTTGGTAAAGTAGAGGGTCAGCAAAAAAGAGGAAGACCCTCAATGAGCTGGACTGACACAGTGGCAACAACAATGGGCTCAAACATAGCAACAGTTGTGAGGATGGTGTGGGACTGGGCAGTGTTCTGTTCTGTTGTACACAGGGTCACTATGAGTTGGAACTGACTCAATGGCACCTAACAACAACAACACTGAACAACAACCATGTGCTGGGTACTTAACATACAACATCCCTCATCCTCAAAACAATCCTGCAAGGTAAGGATTACACTACACATTTTACAAATGAGGAAGGGATTCAACAACTATTTTATTAAGAGTCTGAATTCCAAATCCTGAGCTCTTTTTTTCAGAGAGCCAAGATTTGAACTCGGGTCTGTCTGACTATGAAATCTACTACATATTCTTTCCACCATCCTCCTTTGCTAAACCTCATGTATTATTCAATTTAGCAAACAAGACAAGATGTGTTGTGTGACTGTCCAGTAGCCGCCAATGTCCAGCTCTCTGACCACATAAAGGCAACTGCAGTTACAAAAGTGGAAGTCAACCCACTGTGGGGGAAACATTAACAATGCCACCATACACTTTTCTTGGCAGGATGTTCTGGCATGGGTGCTCAGTGGGAAAATACAATACTCTCTTATCCTAGTGTAGTGACACAGAGAGGGAGGGAACCGTCATGCATCTATAGGAGTCTGAAGAACTAAAACATGTTTAAGAGAGCTAATGATATTTCAATTGGAAAAATAAGTTGGAAATTAACATTTCCCAACATTCTTTGTAAATAGCCCAATTTTTAAAAATACCACAGTTAACGAGATATTAAACCAAAACTATTCTGGTTCTGAAATTGTATACTGTAGTCAAATGTCACTATTATTCATAAATCTGTTTGAGGAAATAAATATTGCGACAAACACCATTACTGAACTCAATATATCTTTGTGGTTTTTATTTTTCCTTCCAAGCAAGTTTGTATTTTTAACATTTGCTACAGACAAAGTAAGTATAAAACATCCTTGTGCCCGTCTTGCAACAGTTCACCTTCTAAAAGTCTTTGTGGATGTGACCGTGCACAGCTAAAACAGTATTTTGTCATTTTCCTCTTTTCTCATTTTTGAAAGCAGTCGAAAGCCACTTTCTCTTTCCCCCTCTTTCTCTCAGCTTCTTATGAAGATTCTCAGTATAAATGCAACAGCTGGAGTTACCTATAAATATACAAACTGAAAGAAAAGAAATATTACGGTTGGCTATTCAGGGGTCTCCTGAAATGGAAACATACCTGGACATTTAGGATCATCAGAACAACCACAAAGAACAGAGGGAAACTGAACTTGCCACAACGGCTACTTTAGGGTAGAGAAAATACTTTGCTCTGACAGGTGACCTGTGTCTCCCATACCTTGTATCTATCCATGGGGTCTTCCTGCTGCAGCTGACTCTCTCGCATTGTCTGATATTCTTTCTCATATTTCTTCAGCTTCTTGGTTGGTACCTATCAGGATTAGAGGAAAAGCATGTTAGAGAAGAACTCCATTTAGGAAAAAAATTTCTGATTGTTTCCCAATTACATCTCTGGTATTCTCAGGGAGCACACCCAACTCAAAGTTAGGAAAATGATCTAGATTCTCCAACTAGGGTTGTAAAGTTTCTCTGTAAAGCTTCAGATAGTAAATATTTTAGTCTTTGTGGGCACACAGTCTCTGTCACAACTACTCAACTCTGTCATTGTTGCATGAAAGCAACTGTCATGGATTGAATTATGTCCCCCCAAAAAATGTGTATATCAATCTGGCTGGGCCATGATTCCTGGTATTATATGACTTTCCTATGTTGTAAATCCTGCCTCTATGATATTAATGAGGGAGGATGGGCGGCAGTTGTGTTAGTGAGGCAGGACTCAATCTACAAGATTGGATTGTATCTTGAGGCAATCTCTTGAGATATAAAAGACAGGAGCTATCAGAGAGACAGGGGTACCTCATACCACCAGGAAAGCAGTGCTGGGAGCAGAGCGCGTCCTTTGAACCTGGGATCCCTGCGCGGAAAAGCTCCTAATACGAGGGAAGATTGATGAGAAGGCCGACAGAGAGAGCCTTCCCCTGGAGCTGACACCCTGAATTTGGACTTTTAGCCTACTTTACTGTGAAGAAATAAATTTCTCTTTGTTAAAGCCATCCATTTGTGGATTTCTGTTATAGCAGCACTAGATGACTAAGATAGCAACCATGGATGAAACAAGCAAACAAATGTGGCTCTGTTCCAATAAAACTTTATTTATAAAAACAGGCCATGGTTTCTTCACCCCTCTGTTCTAGAGTACTACTGATACATCGTAACTATTTCTTGTTAATGTATTTAATAGTTATGAATTCTGTTAATTACCTTTAAATATAATTCACTCATAAATTTCTATCTTGTTAAAAATAAAAATTATTTTACAAAAAAAAAAATTGAGCAACAAAAATATTAACAAAAATGGGGTTAATATACCTGACAGAAAACAGATTCTAAGGCTTGACATTGAAAACTCAGAAATATAGAATCATTGTGCTGTATGAGATCATGAAAAAATCATCTAGTCATTTATTTCTTGCTACAAGTATATCATCCTCAAAAAGACAGTAGTCTACTGCTTACTGAAAATCTACATAGCAAAGAAGATGACAGAACCTTAGAATTCTAAATATAAACAAATAAGCATAGCAGAGTGTAAAGGTCATAGAATTCAACACTAGACAGACCAGGGTCTGAAGGCCTACTAGGTATTTACTGTATTTTTATGCAAATAACACGCATGTTCTACGTTTTTTTGCCCAGGGAGCCCTCCCCCTAGAGGTATTTTTATCAGTTTGCTTACAAAAATACCTCCAGGGGGAGGGTGGGGTCGGCAAAAAAAATGTAGAATGCATGTGTTATCTGCATAAAAATACGGTATTAGTTATGTAACCCCTTGGCAAACTGTTACTTAATCTTAGCTGCAAGTTTCTTCATATGTAAAACGACAGGTAAAAAAAATACCTACTTCATGGAGGTTGTCAGGAGATATAACATAGGTAAAGTACCTAAGGAGTCCCTCCTAGTGGCGTAAATGATTAACATACCTGGCTACTAACTGAAAGGTTGGAGGTTCAAGTCCACCCAGAGGACCCTCGAAAGAAAGACCTCACAGTCTACTTCTGAAAAATCAGCCACTGAAAACCCTATGGAGCACAGTTCTACTCTGACACACAAGGGGTAGCTATCAGTCAGAGTCGACTCAACAGCAACTGGTTTTTCTAAAGTACTGAAAGCAATGCCTGGTTCATGGGAATTTAAAAAAAAAAATTGCTTTTAACAATCTAGGTGCCCACCAATGGATGAATGGATAAATTATGGTATATTCACACAATGGAATACTATGCAACAATAAAGAACAATGATGAATCCGTGAAACATAACATGGAGGAATCTGGAGGGCATTATGCTGAGTGAATTTAGTCAGTCACAGAAAGACAAATATTATATAGGACTATTATAAGAACTCAAGAAAAGGTTTAAACACAGAAGAAAACATTCTTTCATGGTTACGAGCATGGAGAGGGAGGTGAGGGTTATTCACTAACTAGGTAGTAGACAAGAATTATCTTAGGTGAAGGAAAGGACATCACATACTACAGGGGAAGTCAGCACAACTAGACTAAACCAAAGCTAAGAACTTTCCTGAATACAATCAAACACTTCGAAGGACAGAGTAGCAGGGGAGAGGGTCCGGGGTTCATGCTTTCAGGGGACATCTAAACAAAGTTTATTAAGAAAATTTTTTGCGTCCCACTTTGGTGAGTGGCGTCTGGGGTCTTAAAAGCTAGTAAGTGGCTATTTAAGATGCATTAATTGGTCCCAACCACCTAGAGTACAGGAGAATGAAGAACACCAAAGACACAAGGAAAGTATTAGCCCAAGAGTCAGAAAGGGCCACATAAACCAAAGACTTCATCATCCTGAGACCAGAAGAACTAGATGGTGCCCGGCTACCACCAACGACCGCCTTGACAGGGAACATAACAGAGAGTCCCTGATGGAGTGGGGGAAAGGTGGGGTGCAGAGCACAAATTCTAGTAAAAAGACCACACTTAATGGTCTGACTGAGACTGGAGGAATCCCAGAAAGTATGGCCCCCGGAACCCCTGTAAACCCAGAACTAAAATCATTCCCGAGGTCACCTCTTCAGACAAAGATTAGACTGGACTATGGGACATAAAATGATACTCGTGAAGAGTGTGCTTCTTAGCTCAAGTAGATACATGAGACTAAATGGGGAGCTCCTGCTCAAGGTGAGATGAGAAGGCAGAGAGGGTCAGGAGCTGGCTAAATGGACACAGGAAATCAGGGGTGGAAAGGAAGAGTGTGCTGTCACAGTACAGGGAGAGCAATTAGGGTCACATAACAACTATGTATAAATTTTTCTATGAGAGAGTAACTTGAATTATAAACTTTCACTTAAACTACAACAATAAAAGAAAAGAAAAAATTGTTTTTTAAAAAGCATTACATCAGAATCAATCTATTATATAATCTATTCTGCTCCATGCGACAGATTAAGTTCCCTTTTAGCCTTTCCTTGGATAATCTAAATCATATAATTCCTTTAGCTATCAATGTCTTTCCTTAATGTTTAGGTCTTAAAGTAAGTGGCTAGAAAAAAAGAAAACAGTTTTTGTTTTTTTTTAAGGATTATAAGCATACTATTTTGTTGAATTTCTGAGGACTCGGTGAAGGCAAGATGATGTGTTGATGTCTCTCTGCATCTGCCATGACACCTAGCAAAGTACTAGCCCACATCAGACCTTTAACAGACTGTTTTGTGTTGAGTTTAACCAGTTTAAAATATGGTATTTAGAAAACATGTACAGTAAATCCCTGGGTTAAGAATATCCAATTTGTGGATTTAAGAACAGACTTCAATAAAGCCTATTACATTAAAAATTTGAGTTAAATACAATGGTTTGTAATAACAAATGCATGCACTACTTTCTGATGCTCATGAAAACATTGTGCAGTTTGGAAATGTTTTTAAGTGTTTTATATGCACAGAAAGGTAAACTATATACTATATACTAACACAAGCATTTGACTAACTGACACTAAATAAGAACCTGTATGTACCTGTTCCTACTTACCTACAAATTTGACTTAAAGACAGACCTAGGAACAGATCTTGTTTGTAACCCAGGGACTGCTTGTATATGTGTGTGTGAGAGACAGCAGGAAATAAAAGAAAGCACCCAGAATGAATATAAAATTATCTTACAGCTTTTTTGGGATACAGGCAGTTTCAGTTCTCTGGAATCCAGCCAGAGAATTTTTTTCAAGAAAAAAGCAAGGACATCATGTGTCATTCCCCATCTTATTCTGTTAGCTTCGTTCTTTCCATCCGGGAGCACTATAAAGTACTGGAATTACCTGCTTCTGACCACGATTGGAACATTTCACAAACTCAAACCAAGTATGATAGACAGTGCAAATCATCAAGCAACCACATGTGTGACAATATTCATCCGGTTGAGGAGGGAATAGCTCCCCAGTCAAACAAGTAAGGACATTTCCCAAGGTGTAACTGAATTGCAAAATCATTGTTGAATACTGGCAGGAGAAACATTAATCCTTTATTACTCCGTCTCCAGAGGCCTAAAACAGTACACTGTGTCCAACTAAAATGTGATCGAAAGGAAAACGCTACCTGCCAACTGTGTTAGCGTCAGGTATCATCTGCTGAGCAACAAGAAAGCATGCATCTTCATATGCTAACAAAACAACAACCAAAACGTTATTTTTCTTGCACGTAATAAACATATACCAAGAAAACTAAAAGTAGGCTCTCTAAAAAAAGGGCAGGGGCCTCAGAGTTCTAAGCAGTGACACAGTATTTTGAATGTATTCCTAGGAGCAGGACCCAGGCATGGCCACTATGAGGAGCAGGCCTGTTCACTAGCCATTTGCCCACCAGATGGGAAGCATTTCACTCTTTTTACAACTGGATACCCATACTAGTGCATACTCAGCTGAACATCGGTCCTGTGTAGAAGTATTTTATACATGGTTCTAAAATGGATCCTTTCACCAATGACTAAATTACATACTGCAAGCTTGTTCCTGGAGAATTCTGCTAAAATCACTTTTTAAAATCCAAACTATTACAGACTTTTTTTTTTGCATGTGAAAGTGTGTCCTTTTAAAAGTCAGTCTTGCTACTTATGTTCAAAAAGTTCATTTCAAAGTGAAATTTTCATGAAATGCGCTAAACACCTCAATAATCTAATCCTTTCCCATCTGGCTGAGATTCTAGGATGTTTGGCTTCATCTTGCTCAGGGAAACATAGCAGGTTCCCAGAACAATATGTTGCTAGGAAACCTTCCGAGCTTATTTATTTTGTGCTGTGGGGTGATATTGAGCATCCACCTGTGATTGGCACAAACTGAAAGGGGGAAAAGGGTGGAGGAGGAAGAGACGGGAGAGCTGATATGAAACTCCTATTATTTATGAGGTAATCAAAGAAAATAGACTCTTCCAGTTTTCAAAAGTATATTTCAGGGAAAAATTGGTTTTATTTTAAGGAATGGAATACACTGAAGTTTGAAAATTTTCTTATCAGACAAAGAAATTAGGTTAAGGGTAGGGGTAGGGGAGAACAATAATGCCAGACTATGAAGACTAGGCAAAGAAACCCTTTAGTATGTAGTTTTAATTAAAAGATCAGAAAATCACGAAGAAGGATTAGAATTGAAGCAACCTATTATTTCAAGGGCAGTATACGTATCTCTCCCCTTAATTAAATCAATTTAATGTAAATATAGACTTGAAGAACATGTTCAGAATCACTGATTCTTTTAAATGTCTACCGAATAGTGGGGTCCTGTTCTACTGACCGAGGACTTGGTTGGGCTTGGTCTTTCTACCTGTCCAGCACTTTCTATTTGGCTAAGCTCAGGAAATGCCCTCAAAAACTCCTTATTCACTGGGGGGACAAAGGTCTATTGGCATAACAATTCATGAAGATAATGTTCCACATCCTAGTTTGGTGAACAGAGATGAATTACCCAACAAGCAAGGTAAGTACATGCTTAGGGCATCAACAAAACAGGGGCACCAGTTGTCTAAAGCAAAGACCCATAGATGCCAAGCAGACAGGACACAAAATGAAACTGATCCCAGCTCCAGTGCATGAGAATGTGCCAGCTAGAAATAAAGTTCATGCAGGGTCATGAGGGCACCCACATGCAAGGTAGTTGAAGCTATGGGGCCCCTACCACTTCAACACCTTTGTTGACATCTGTCTCCTACGGTCCCTTCCTGTGTAATCAAAACTCCTTATCTCAGCAGGTCTCTTGGGAGTATACTATTTCTTTCTGATAAACAAGATGTGGGGGTGGGCTGTTGAGTCTAACTCTTGCTACATTTGCTCAATACGTAACTGGATTCAACATGCCCACTTACTGGGCAAGGACAGATTATGTTAATAGATAACAGGTCTTGATCCATTCTGAGAGAACTGTCTTGTACATCCATGTCTGCTGATCCAGCAACTACAGCCAGGAGGGCCAGCAATGCTCTTTGCCATGATACAAGCACAAGGGTATGTGCTTGTTACACATTCTGGTAAACAATCAATGGGAACTCTAATATCAAATGACTCATAAAAGTGAAGAAACTTGAATAAGTCAACCATTGCAATGAATTAAATCAAGTTACATTTTAACTGTATAGCATTTACGTAGAGTTATGTCCTAAGTTTTGTAAACAATATTTATAACTATAACTTTAAAATATGTTTGGCATACACATGGATGCAATCTAGCATACATTTAACATAATACTAACATAGGCAATAATCAATACTAACATAGCAAACATTCGAACAATACTGGAAATATTAATATTTATCTAACAATAAAAGTTTTCATTTATGTATCAAATTAGTTTTGTTTTTTATTGTTTGCTGTGTGAGACATAGTGCTCGATATTACTCTATATATGCTAATAAGTAAGATATCAGGCACATTAAGAGGACCCAAAATTCAGTATTTATTTATCATTCAAAATATGTTTCTGTTTCACAACAACAAGTGTGTTTCTAAATTAGTCTTCTGAGAAAGCAACAAAGGACGTTTATCAGAACATTTACAAGGCAAGCATCAAAACTGAAGTATGAACTGTTTAAAGCAGAGTTGGTTTCCTTGTGGGAGATAAACAGAATTTTACATTGATTGTTGAAACACCTGAGTTCACTGATTCATTTTCTTTGTTGTAGAATATGTGCAATGTTCTTTTTACAGAAAATGTGGTATAAAGTAAAAATCTTAGTACCACATATCTACAAAAAATTTTATAATCCAGTTCATCTCATACCACTAAAATGGCATATGCCACTTTTGCATTCAATTGCTAATATTATAGTTGCATTTAAAAAGAAGTTACCTCACAGATAGCTAAGATACACACACACACACACACACACACACACACACACACACACACACACACACACACACACACACACACACACACACACACACACACACACACACACACACACACACACACACACACACACACACACACATATATATACACAGGTATATATGTAACTCACATATCCCGTTCGAATGTATGAGTAAGCAGAGGAGGGGGCACCACAGATTCAGTGTTTAGGGTCCTCACTTAATCTTAATGCCTTAATCTGGCCCTCTTGGTGAGTAGTGTCTGCAGTTTTAAGAGCTTGCGAGAGGCCATTTAAAATATAACTATTGGTCTCTTCCTGTTTGGAGCAACAGAGAGTGAAGGAAACCAAAGACTAAAGGAAGCAATTAGTCCACAGGACTAATGGCCCACAGGAACCACAGCCTCCTGTAGCCAGGGACCAGAAGAACTAGATGGTGCCCAGCTACCACTACCCACTGCTCTGACCAGCAACACAATAGAAGGTCCTGATTAGAATGGGAGAAAATGTAGAACACAACTCAAATTCATTAAAAAGATCAGACATACTGGACTGGTAGAGACTGGAGGAACCCCCAAGGCTGTTGCCCTAAAACATTCTTTTAATCTGGAACTGAAGCCAGTCTCGGAGGTCACTTATCAGCCAAATGAGAGATTTGCCTATAAAATAAACAGTAACACCTGTGAGGAATGTACTCCTTAGAATGATCAACTAAATGAGACCAAAAGGGCAACATATGCCCAAAGATGAGAAGGCAAGGAGGGGCAGAGAAACTGGAGGGATGGAAACAGGGAAGGCAGAGTAGAAATGGGGAGAGTGCTGACACATTGCGGGGGTTGCGGAATAGCAACCAATGTCACCGAACAATTTGTGTATGAATTGTTGAATGGGAAACTAATTTGCTGTGTAAACTTTCACCTAAAATAAAAGGTTAAAAAAAAAAAAAAACTGCATCCACAGATGATGCACATTCACCATTTCGAAATGCTATTTATTAAAAACAAACAATTGAATGACCAGAAAAGAAAAAAGGATACAGGACCCTAGCAAGAAAACTCCTGAAGATTATAATACCAATCATCACTTAAATAATCAACCAGGGCTTGACATTTTGAACTTAACAAATGCATTTAGGAAAGGCAGCATTTAAGCCAGAACTTGTGTTTTCACCTTTTGAATAGTTTTGTTATTTAGAAACATTTCATAAAATGCCTGGCACTGGGATATTTAAATTCGTAACATAAATACTCATTTACACAGAATTATTAAGTTGGAGGTGGAGGAGCCCTTGGAGACTGTCTGGTGCAATCCCTTTCTTGACATGTGAGGAAACAGAGTGCATGTGGCTAGAGCGCTAGACTGGGAGGACGCCAGCTGGTTGTTGGTGGAGCAATCTGAACAATGGCTGGGTCTGTCTCTTTAGCCTGTGCTGCTTCCTGGTGTTGGGCTGTCTCTCCGGTGAAATATTTCTTAAACTTAAGTTATTCAAATACCACGCTCATTATTTTTCCCACATCCACATACATTTTACTTACTATATCCTGTTTAAGCCAACTAAATTTTTTTAAACATAAATTTATTTAAAAGAAAACAATTTGGTTAGGGGGAAGTCATTATCCTGGATTATCTGGGTGGGTGCAATGTAATCATACATGTCATTAAAACAGGTGAACTTTTCCTGACTTCGGTCAGAGGGAGCTGTGACTATAGAAGAAAGGTCAGAGAAATTCCAAAGCTGGCTTTAAAGATGAAGAACGAACAAGGGAATGAGGGCAGCCTCGAAAAGCTGGAAAAGGTAAGGAAAGGAATTCTCCTTTAGAGCCTCCAGAAAGGAACGCAGCACTGTCAACACCTTGATTTTAGTCCAGTGAGACCAGGTTGGACTTTTAATCTATAGAAGTTAATGTAAGAATGTACTATGCAGAGGAAATGTAAGTTTTATGTTGTCTTAAAACACTAAATTATGGTAATTTATGGTAACTTGCTGTGGTAACAACAGGAAACTAATACATGAATGTATTATAAATAATAATAATAATAATTTAAAAAAAAACAAAAAACTTGTTGGCATTGAGTTGATTCTGACTCATGGCAACCTCATATGTTACAGAGTAGAACAGCTCCATAGGGTTTTCTTGTTTGTAATCTTTACGGAAGCATATTGCCAGGCCTTTCTTCTGTGGTACTGCTGGGTGGACTCAAACTTTCAACTTTTAGATTAGCAGCTGAGGGCAAACCATTTGTGCTACCCAATAACTACTATTAATTTAGCTATTAAATGTTCACAAACAAAACTCAGTTGAAAGTCTTAACACTTGCTGAGAGGAAGATAAAACTCCTCTGTCCTTCATTTCACAGCTTATATTGCAAACACTTGAATACCAAACTAGACAGAAGCAAGCAAAGAATAAAAACCACTCCACCCAGCCAATGTGCAGATTCACTCCTCCCCTTTCTGCCTTCTATCTCACATCACTAATGGCAATGGCCTGCAGTATTTGTTAAGTTGTAGCCAGTTCTTGCTGAGGATCTCTGGAATATCCACCAATATTTTCTATTATGTCTTACTGTATTCCATTTTTTAAATGCCTGTTGAAATCCTCTAACATGGTTTTATGACCATCAGTTTGAAGGACGCTGCACTAAATCATATGCACTTTCTCATCTACTCCCCTGATGATGATACTCAGTGGGGAGTGATTCTAAATCACTAAAGAGACTTTATCAATTCCTCTCCTGCTCTCCAATGCCCTCATCTGCCATTTACTGATGGGAGTCGGTCCTTGTCAGCTGTTAGCAGGAAATACCTAGAAAAGAGCCTAGTAAACTTAAGGGAAAGGGGAGTGATGGTGGCAGTATTAAACAGTGACCTTCAATAACAAGGGAAGAAGAAAGGCAAATTACTCGTTTGCCTTATTTAATTGTTAATCATGCAGCCCCAGTTGGAAAAAGGGGGAGGAACACCCAAAAGACCACACTCAACTTTCTTCATTCCCCATGCTCTCTCTCTTTTAAAGTGTACATTTCTTACTTTTATATATGACTCTAATAGATTGAATATAAATTAATTTCTATTGTATATCAATTTTAGATGAACTTGCCTTGCTAACCTTTATCACATTAATTACACTATAGAGTTGCTATGAGTCGGAATCAACTCTACGGCAATGGGTTTAGTTTTTTTTGTTTACCAGGGTTCTGTCCCTATTTTGTATTTTTACTTTGTCTTATTTTGAAAACTTCTTATTAATATTTTGAATTCCACAGATATTCATTATTTCTACTAATTAATTAGGATAATTTGGTTAGGTTTCCTAGTTGTCAACTGTGATCTTTGTATATTTAGGAACTTAAGTGCTTTTCAACAGCATAGATCTTAAACTCTGGATACTAGTTAATGGGATAATAGAACTCTTCAGTGACAAATTTGGAGTATACTTATTATATAACTTAAGGAAAACTTATGCACAGGAAAAGACAGAAATGACCCAACACAACAGACTACACATGCAGGGAATTTTCCACCTAATTTATACTCTGCAATGTATATGGCATACTCGTTGGCATATACTGATCTTGGTCATGTAATGAAGTATCAACTTTGTGAAAAGTTGGTTTTTAAATTTAAGTAGAGAAAAGAACCTAGGAGCTATCGGTGTTTCTTAAGGTAGGGATACTATAGGATTCTGGGTGGGGTGATTTTTGGTTGTGTAGACTCTACTTCCCATTTCTGGGCCCCTAGCATCCCTGCCCCATCTATCGTTTCACCTGTTAAATGTCAGTAGTACCCTCTAGTCATTTGCATAAGTTTAATAAATGTATTAACAGATGTTCACAAATGGTACAAGGGTGATCAAGAAGAAATTTTCAGGGTGGAGGAAACACCTCAGTGACGGGGATCTTCACTCTGACTAAAGTTTATGCAAGCTTTTAAAACTATAGCATTAAAAACTATAGCATTTCCCTTGTGCTAAATTTTAATGCTTGGCCAATCACCTGTAAAATCTATTACACATGGCTTAACGGATTTAATTCTCTATTTTGGAAATAAAAGATACAAAAATATTCACTGATAAATGCAAATGTTTGCCAAGTACATCACCATTAATAAAAAGGCAAATATGATCCACAATAATAAGTTTCCTGGAGGTCAGAAATCCAAGTGCCTAAAAAGTTACTATAATAAGCCAAAGGTACTAGCCACTATCCATAGCTCCTGTCACTTTGGATTATTTCTTAGGATGTATATAAGTTAACCCATTTAACACATTAATCAGTAGGCAGAGAAAAATAGATATGAAGTAAAGCACCAAATTTCTTAGTGATTTAGGGAAGCCTGGGAGTTTATAACCAGAGTCCCAATCACTTCTACAATACTTGTCAAAATCTGCACATGAAGTTGATCGATGGCAACAGAAATTCTAAGTCAGTCTGCAGTAGCGTAAAGGACATGGAGAAAAATAGACGGGAAGGAATCAAGAGGAGAATGCCCTTAAGAAGAGGGACCATGTCCCAGCCCAAACCAAACCCACTGCTGTAGAGTCAATTCCCTCTCATAGGAGCCAATAGGACATAGTAGAACTACCCCAATAGGGTTTCCAAGGCTGTAATCTTTACAGAAGCAGACCGCCACATCTTTCTCCTATGGAGTGGCTGGTGGGTATGAACCAGTAACCTTTCGTTTAGAGGTCAAGCAATTAACAAGTGTGCCCTTTGCTTAATCCTCTTCATAGTGTTTCGCAAAAGAAGCTATTTTGATTGACTCTGAGCTTTTAGCACTGAGAGGAGGGGAAACATACCAGGTCAATGACATTTCACTCATAGGACAAGGGAGGAAAAAAAAACCCTTCAGAGAACATAAGAACCTATAAATGATTATTAGCTGTATGTAATAATTAAGGAACATAATTGTTTAAGGGGACGAGGAAAAGCAAAGTATTTATCTCTTATTGCAAATCTAACATACCTCCTAAGACTAAGACATATCAAAGTACTGGGAATTCCTTTCTTGAATTTATACTAACATTACAATCACTAGTGCTGCACTTGCCTTCATCTCATCTGGCATGTCCAGCTTTCCCAATTTCTCAGGCCTAATAATGGTGTGCACACCTGTGACAGGTTCCTGGACCCATTCATGAATAACTGTATGATGTGAGCATTTTCCAACCTTCATAGCTCACTCCAGAATGTAGTGTGCTCATCAAAGTGTCTACAAAAGCTTCTGAAATATTGATTTCTACTTTCTTTAGCACATTCTAATATAAGCTGTCTGGTCCCAATGCTGTAGCAACTTTAGGAGCCTCTTGCATTGTACAGAAAGTGCTTATCTGTTCATTTCTAACTTCTCAGCAACAGTCCTATAAACCCAGTCTTGTACACTATTTTTATGGAACTCCTCAGCACTTCAGCTCTCAAGCTTTCCTAACAATAAATATTATCTGGAGGTAGAGAAATCTGTGTACTATCTATGTGTTGATGACTCTCAAATTTATAGTTTCCATTCCAGGACTTCTACTAAGGTCAACTTACATAGCCAATTGCTAACATCATATCATCATGTGTAAGTTTCATATTTGAGACATTTTAAATCCCACTCACTCCCTATCCCAAACATGTTCTTCCACTGTTCATCCTTTATCTTCCATCCAGAAACCCAAAAGACACTGTTGACCCTCCCCAAACAATGCTCATCGAATTAATCACCAGATTCTATACAGCATGCCTCCAAAATATCTTTCTAATTGATCTTTTTCTTTTGAACTCCATTGGTACTGCCCTCATTCAAGCCATAATCATTGGGACTACGTACTGCAATAACCTCCAAACTGGTCTCCCTGAGTCGATGCTTGCTCCACTTCAAATCTTTTCTCCATAGGTCAGCCAAAGTAATTTTTTTTTTCAGGATGCAAATCTGATGTCCTTCCCCTTCCTAAATTTGTCAATTGCTTCCCACTGCTCTGAGGATAAAGACAGAATTATTTGGCATGCCTCTGCTGGTCTTATGGGATCTGGTCTCTATCTTCTCCCCCTCACTTGCTATGCCAGTATTTTGAAAAAAATAGGGTTCACACACCTCAGGGGATGCATAAGACAATCCAAACAGGTGTAAAAAGCAAAAGGCAATTGTTAGACTTACAGTTCTATTTATTTTTTTACCTCATATTTTTAAAATGCCTCTATTTGTGCCTATTTTAATATAGAGCATGTACCTAATTTATTAAACAATAAATAAACATACGTATTTGTAGGTATGTGCTCAAATGACTTTTACTGAGAGGGACACACAATCAAAAGAGTTTAGAGAAAAGCAGTCTATATTCCAACCACACTGGACTTCTTTTATATCCTTTAACTCCACAAGCTCTGCCCTGCCTCAGATTTTTGAATATATTGTTGCTTCTGCCTGGACACAACCAGCACATTCACCTCAAGATCTGGATTCAAAAGGTCTGAGGTGTGGTCCTGGCATTTCCATTTTCAAAGGTCCTGAGGCAATTCTGAGATGTTGCCTGTCTGAAAACCACTGCATTAAAGCATCACGTGCTAGAAAGGGAGGACTGAGTGACAAACTAGAGGGGCTTTTATGAACTGACCTGAGAATATAACCACCAGTTTCTAAGGAAATATCCATTCTGAGATTCAGACAACCAATTTATAAAAGAAACTTCGAGACCTGGATAAGCAAAGCATTACTGAAGAAAAAGAACGAAGTAGGAGACTTCCTACTACCTGATCTTAGAACCTACTATCCAGCCACAGAAGTCAAAACATCCTGGTACTGGTACAACGACAGACACACAGACCAATGGAACAGAATCCAGAACCCAGATGTAAATCCATCCACCTATGGTCAGCTGATCTTTGACAAAGGACCAAAGTTCATTAAATGAGGAAAAGATAGTCTTTTTAACACATGGTACTGGCAAAACTGGATGTCCATCTGTAAAAAAATGAAACAGGACCCATACTTCACACTATCCACAAAAACTAACTCAAAATGGATCAAGGACCTATATATAAAATCTAAAACAATAAAGATAATGGAAGAAAAATTAGGGACAATGCTAAGGGTCCTAATATACGACATAAATTCAATGCAAGCCATAATTAACAATGTACAAACACCAGAAGATAAAAACTAGATAACTGGGAGCTCCTGAAATTAAACACTCATGCTCATCAAAAGACTTCACCAAAAGAGTAAAAACAGAACCTATAACTGGGAAAACATTTTGGCTATAACATATCTGACAAGGGTCTTATCTCTAAAATCTACAGAATACTTGAACACCTCAACAACAAAAAGACAAATAATCCAGTTAAAAAATGGGCAAAAGATGTGAACAGACACTTCACCAAAGAAGGCATTCAGGCAGCTAATAGACACATGAGGAAATGCTCGAGATCATCAGCCATTAAAAGAAAAAAACAAAAAACCAAATCTGTTATTGTCGAGTTGATTCCAATTCATAGTAATCCTATATAACAGAGTAGAACTGCCTCATAGGGTTTCCAAGGAGTGGCTGGTAGATTCAAACTACCAACCTTTTGGTTAGCAGCCAAGCGCTTAACCACTGAGCAACCAGGGCTCCCATTAGCCATTAGAGAAATACAAATCAAAACTATAATGAGATACCATCTTATACCGACATTACCAGCATGAATCAAAAATACAGAAAATAAGAAATGTTGGAGAGGCTGAGGGAAGACTGGAACTCTTATGCACTGCTGGTGGGAATGTAAAATGGTACAAGCACTACAGAAAATGATATGGTGCCTCCTTAAAAAGCTAAAAATAGATTCAGCAATCCCACACCTAGGAATATACCATAGAGAAATACGAGCCATCACACTAATAGACATATGCATACCCATGTTCATTGCAGCGTTGTTCACAATAGCAAAAAGACGGAAATAACCTAGATGCTCATCAACAGATGAATGGATAAAAAAACAATGATGAATCCACAAAACATAACATAGATGAATCTGGATGGCATTATGCTGAGTGAAATAAGTCAATCACAAAAAGGCTAATATTGTATGAGACCACTATTATAAAAACTCAAGAAACAGTTTACACACAGAAAAAAAACAATCTCTGATGGTTACTAGGGAAGGGAGGGGTGGGGAGAGCAAATCACTAACTAGATAGTAGACTCATGTTAACTTTGGTGAAAGGAAGAACACACAATATAGGGAAAGTCAGCACAACTTAACCAAGACAAAGCCATAGAAGCTTCCTAGACACATCCAAACACCTTGAGGGACCGAGTTGCTGAAGCTGAGGGCTGGGGACCACAGTCTCGGGGGACATCTAGGTCAACTGGCATAACATACTGTCTTAGTCATCTAGTGCTGCTCCAACAGAAATACCACAAGTGGATGGCTTTACAAAGAGAAATTTATTCTCTCACAGTCCAGTAGGCTACAAGTCCAAATTCAGGGCATCAGCTCCAGGGGAATGCTTTCTCCATCGGCTCTGGAGGAAAGTCCATGTCATCAGTCTTCCTTTGATCTGGGAGCTTCTCTGCGCAGGAACCTCAGGTCCAAAGGACACGCTCTGCTCCCAGCACTGCTTTCTTGGTGGTATGAGGTTCCCATGTGTCTCTGCTCACTTCTCTCTTTTATATCTCAAAAGAGATTGCATTAAGACACTGATCTTGTCAACCTCATCAGTATAACCTCATCACAGTGATAGAATTTACAACACATGAGGAGATCACATATAATCTCATCACAGTGGTAGAGTTCACAACATATAAGGACATCACATCAGATAACACAATCATACAATACTAGGAATCATGACCTAGTCAAGTTGCTACCCCCATTTTTGGGGGGACACAATTCAATCCATGACACATAGTTCATAAAGAAAATGTTCTACATCCTACTTTGGTGAGTAGTGTCTGGGGTCTTAAAAGCTTGCGAGCAGCCATCTAAAATACATCTATTGGTCTCATCATGTTTGGAGCAAAGGAGAATGAAGAAAACCAAAGACACAAGGAAAATATCAGTCCAAAGGACTAACAGACCATATGAACCACAGCATCCACCAGCCTGAACCCAGAAGAAAGAGACGGTGCCCAGCTACCACCAATGACAGCTCTGACAGAAATCACAATAAGAAGGTTCCAGGCAGAGCAGGAGAAAAATGTAGAATAAAATACAAATTTGCAAAAAAGACCAGACTTACTGGTCTTACAGAGTATTGAGGGACCCCCAAAACTATGGCCCCTGGACACCCTGCTAACTCAGAACTGAAGCCACTCCTGAAGTCCACAGTTTAGTCAAAGATTAGACAGGCCTATAAAACAAACAATACACACGTGAGGAAAGTGCTTCTTAGCTCAACCAAGTGTACGAGACCAAATGGGCAACACCTGCCCAAAAGCAAACAGGAAGGCAGGAAGGGACAGGAAACCTGGATGAATGAATACGGGGAACCCAGTGTGTAAAGGGAAAGGGGGAGAGTGCTGACACACTGCAGGGATTGCAACCAATGTCACAAAACAATTTGTGTATAAATTTTTGAATGAGAAATTAATTTGTGCTGTGAACCTTCACCTAAAACACAATAAAAAATAAAAAAAAATTTTAAAAACTGGGGAAGAAAAAAACCTGATGGTACAAAAACAATAGTGGGTAAAACCCCTGGTGCCCCATATGGATCAAGGCAGTGACACCAAATGGAACTAACAGTCGTATCCATAACTGCCACACACTCAAAAAAGTAAATAAACAAAAGGCCAGTTTTATTAAAGAATGTCCTTGATGGAGCAGCAAAAATTACTAATGTTATTAAATCTCTATATTTAAGTGAAAAAAAAAAACTTTAGGAGAATAAATTTGTAAGGTCAGGACTGCCTGTTTTTAATGCTGTAAAATATTTCAAGAATCTATTATATAAGGAGATTAGGGTATAAGAACTAAATCAAGTTTTAAAGAAGGGAAAAATCATATGCTTCAAGAACAATTATTTGAGCAACACAGTTTCTCTTCAATACTGGATGCAGACTACAAAGTGGTTTAGGAGTTAAACAGACTCGCATTTGAAACCCTGTTCTGACAAATACTAGATATATATACTTTTATAAGTAAATCATTTAAATCTCTTATTCAGAGCTTCAATTTTACTTATTTATTTATTTTTAAATGTGTTAATAGCAAGAACAACTAGTAGTACTACCTCTTTTTATTGAGCACAAAATGCATGCCACGGCTCTGGGTTAAACACTTAACATATTTTATATTGCTTAAGCCTCACAAAAGGAGCCTTGGTGGCACAGTGGTTAAAGCAATTGACTTGCTTGTTAACCAAAAGGCTGGCAGTTTGATACCACCAGTGGCTCTGTGAGAGAAAGATTTGGCAATCTGCTTCCATAAAGATTACAGCCTTGGAAACCTTACAGGACATATCTACTCCATCCTACAGGGTCGCTACGAGTCGGAATTGACTCGACAGCAATGGATAAGCCCCACAAACAGGAGGTGGGTTTTACTACACCCATCTTCTAAATTGAGGAAACTGAGACAGATTAATTGTACAAGTTAACTGCAACATGTTACCTTGTTATCCAGCAGCACACATAGCTCTCAAACCCAGGTCCACATCAGTAGCCTGCTCCAACCAAGTGATCTCATCAATTCAGGACTGACAGAGATTTGTTATTTTAATACCTATACCTGACTAGGAGATAATGAACCTAAGATACATGCTTTATTAGCTGGCATAAGTAGGAGCTCAAAAAAAATATGAACACCTTCACTCTGATATTTCTAGTCAAGCTAGAAAAAAAGAGAAGGTCAAAAAGACCTTGAGGTGGTTGAATCAGGAATCTAACTCTCGAAGACGCCTACTTAAAATTCCATGAAGTCTTAAAAGGAGGCAGACTGCATTGATGTATTTTCCTCCTCTCACAGCCTTCTGAAAAAAAGCATTGAGGGCATAAACCACCGAAGAGATTTACAGCTTAAAGCAAATCACCTTAAGGTATTGGAGTCAGTCAGTGCTTAGAAGGGACATTTGCCCTAGTGGCGCAATGGTTAAGCGCTCAGCTGCTAATTGAAAGGTCCAACTCACCAGAGGCTCCATGGGAGAAAAGACCCCGCGATCTGCTCCCGTAAAGATTACAGCCTTGGGGGCAGTTCTACTCTGTCCTATAAGGTCACTATGAGTCAGAATCAACTTGACAGCACACTTGTTCATTGGGAATGCCCTTCTTCTCTGTGGGTTATTTTATATATTTCTTTCTTTCTATTCCTACTGCTTCACATAGTGGTTTGTACAGATAATGCTGGATTCCTTTCTTTACCCCATGCAACAGTTGCAGCTGGGTCACAATCATCCTACTGGTTTTTAAATCTGTTTTTCTCAGATTCTTTGCACTTGGGGGATAGAAAAATATTTCACCTCCTTTTCTTTTTAAGAAGAACCCTGGTGGTACAGTGGTTAAGAGTTTGGCTGCTAACCAAGAGGTCATCAGTTTGAATCCACCAGCAGCTCTTGGAAACCCTATGGGGCAATTCTACTCTGTACTACAGGATCACTATAAGTCAGAATCGACTCGACAGCAATGGGTTCGATTTTGGTTTGGTTTTTTAATCAATAAAAATTGTTATCTCGCTATATTTGTTAGCCTCAGACTTAGGCTGGATTATGGAAACTGATTATTTTTCCTTTTGTAAAAATTAATAATAATATCTTTAAAAAAATTTTTTTATTGTACTTTAGATGAAAGTTTACAGAGCAAATTAGTTTTTCATTAAAAAATTAATACACATATTGCTTCGTGACATTGGTTGCCAACCCCACAACATGTCAATGCTCTCCCCTTCTTGACCTTGGGTTCCCCATTACCAGCTTTCCTGCCCCCTCCTGCCTTCTCGTTCTTGCCCCTGGGTTGCTGTGCCCATTTAGTCTTGTTTTGTTTTACGGGCCTGTCTAATCTTTGGCTGAAGAGTGAACCTCAGGAGTGACTTCTGTACTGAGCTATAAAGGTGTCCAGGGGCCATATTCTCAGGGTTTCTCCAGTCTCTGTTAAACCAGTAAGACTGCTCTTTTAGAAACAATAACATCGTAAATGAGTATATCATATTGATGTTTTCATGTTTTCTTCTTTGTTGGGTGGGGGGACTCAAAACCCACTCTAATATCTCAAGTGAATTCAATTGTAAGTAAGCTTTTGGTTGGAAACGTATCACTTAAAATTTTTCGTATACTGTTTGGAAAATAATAGAATGACTACCAAGTGCTAAAAATTATCAGATGGTATATAATACACTGAATCAGGTTACATTCTGAAAGTTGCTGGGCTGATTTCCACGGAGTTGATTAACCAGATGTAGTCCCAAAATTGGGCCACAGAAAGCTGAGACAGCTGTGCATTCAGAGTGAACCAATTAAGCTTATTTAAAACTAGACAATGAGACAGAAGAGAAAGAATGATGGGAAGCCAAGTAGGACACTGTTTTAGCCTATCATCCAATGCTTTGTTCATTATAATAGTGCTGGCTTTCCACACAGAATGCTAAGAAACCTGACGCAGGACTTTTATATCAGTTGTTATTGGCAAATCGACCAAAAGTAAACATGTATCTCTTGCTAAAAACACTCAGTAGGCAGAAGGCTATAGACATTTATGCTTTAAGAAATTTAACTCAAGAGACTAATATGCCTAACTGTATAAAACAATCTGAGCAATTCTGTCCTAACAGATTCACCTTTACTATACCAGGCCTTCTGAAAAGGATAAAAAAAGTGGGAAAAGAAAGAGAAATGGAGAACCCTGTATTGTATGCATCTCCTGCCTTTAAAGGTAGTAAGAATAATTTGTCAGCAGCAATATTAAACTGTATGATGATTGCACTGACATTCTGATACATCAACTTTTTAACACAGGAAGCAAAATTTATTCCTGTAACTTTGCATTTTTAAAAACCATCCATTCACTCACCCATTCAACAAATATTTATAGACTGTCTACTAAGAAGCAGGAACAGCCATCCAGGAAGAAATACATACTCTATTCCTCAGGGAGCTTACAATCTAGTGGGGGAAAAGGCTTGAAAGAAATACACAATGCAATTAGTGTCACTGAATTGTACCGGTGAAAAATGTTGAATTGGCAAACATTATTACATTTTTTTTTGCAATTAAAAAAATGCTTATTTCTTTAAAAAAAAAAAAAAACCACACAATTTAAATAAATGCTGTACTTACAAAGCAAGGTAAGTACTGTGAGGGAGAAGTAAAGGTGGAGGGATAACAACACAAGATTCTAATTTTGATTGATCCCATATGAGGAATGACACTGAAGCTGAGATTCGAAGAAGTCAGCCAGTGAAGAGCGGGCCGAGTGTTCCAGACAGAGGGAACAGTGGGCCTGGGATGGGAAAGAGCAAGGCTGGTTACATAATTTACAGGTCAAGAGCTCGGCTGCTAACCAAAAGGTCGGCAGTTCGAATCCACCAGCCACTCCTCGGAAACCCTATGGGGCAGTTCTACTCTGTCCTGACATGAGTCGCTATGAGTCAGAATCGACTCCATGGCAACGGGTTTGGTTTTGAATGCAAAATGAAAATGCCAGGTCCCTTGTTAAAAAACTATTAAGAATTTCAAGAAGCGACAGCTGAACATTGAGCCAAGTGTGGGGCCCTCCTAAGCTGTGTAGGTCACATGCCCATGAAGCCCCGGGAACGCATGAGGGACTGAAGGCCTGTTGTTGGAGCATAGAGGGGGTAGGAATGGCTGGAGCTGAGGCAAAAGAGGTAAGAGTGCTACACAGGGCCTCTAGGAACCAACATCATAGAGAGTCTACTACTGTCTCCTTCACTGTTCTCCAAATAGTTCCTGAAGAGATATCATGGCACTCTTCTGGGTGCTGAGAGGAAGAGGAAGAGAGAGTTTCCGCTTTTAAGCGACTTACAAATAATTCCATAATTTAGGGTGGAAAGTGCTAAATTCCACAAGAGCATACGTACCACTTTGTGAGGGATCCAAGGCATGAAGATCACTCACTTGGGGTAGGAACTGCAAACACACAGACAGAAGGACTCCAAACTGAGTGAAACTGAAATTAGAACTCTGCTGCTTTTAGAGCAGGGCTTCCAACCACTTATTTTCAGTTATACCCCTAGCTGGGAATTTGCCTTTTGACCCCAGATATACTGAATCAGAATACACAGTTTAACAAAATCCCCAGGTGATTCTTATATATACATAAGAGCAATGATTTAATAATACCATTGTAGGAAAAGCAAACTCATCCAGTACTTCCCATGTGCCAGGCACTGAGTGCTACATGCTTTACAGATATTAATTCATGCTAGCCTCACATCTATGACGTAGGTGCTCTCAGTAACCTCATTTTATGAGGAGGAAACAGAGGCAAAGAAAGGCTAAGTAACTTTCCCAAGGTTAGCTCGATGCCATGGAGTCGATTCTGACTCATAGCGACCCTACAGGACAGAGTAGGACTGTCCCAAAGGGTTTTCAAGGCTGTCATCTTTACAGAAGCAGATATGCCACATCTTTCTCCCACAAAGCAGCTCGTGGGTTTGAACCACCAACCTACTGGTTAGCAGCCAAGTGCTTAACCACTGCACCACCAAGGCTCCTTTGCTCAAGGTTACACAGCTAGGAAGTGTGGGGATTCCCTGTAACTCTGGCAGTCTGAGTCCTTAGTCCTTACTTTAAACTACTGTGCTATACTTCCATTTTACTCACATACTCACTGTTTTATTTTGCTTTCTTTTTAAATCTGCTACACCTGTCCCTCTTTTACTTTTTTCTCCCTGGCCTTCTGTTGTCACTTTAAACTTTTTATTTTGTGGGTTAGCTATATATACTGGCTCAAAATGGCTAGGAGATATACAAACAAAAAAAACCCAAACCACTCGCTGTGGAGTTGATTCCCACTCATGGCGACCCCATGTGTTGCAGAGTAGAACTGCACTCCACAGGGTTTTCAAGGCTGTGACCATTCGGAGGCAGATCACCAGTCCTTTCTTCCAAGGCACATCGGGTGGGTTCAAGCTGCCAACCTATCAGTTAGTAGTCAAGAGCTTAACTGTCATGCCACCCAGGGACTCCAGGAGAAATACAACAGGAAAAATAATTTTCCTAAAGATTTTTCTATTTTTATCATCTAGAACTAGAGTCAGCAGGAACAACAATGCGAAATACATTTAGGTGTGAATTTCTGAAAGAAGATGACATAGAAAAAATATTACTTTCCTCTGCTACTGGTAGCAATCCTCTAATGTGCTTTTGTATTGATGGCCAACAAAAGCTCATGTAATCACGGAAAATTCCTGCTGACTCCCTGAGAACTGAAGCCACCAAGTTCATGGAACTCCAGGAACTCATACATTGGCTCCCCATTGTCCCCATGACCTAATGCTGGATCTGTTCCTTACAAAATTGGAAAGTGCAAGTGTGTACTCATTAATTCAGCAAATACCTACTGTGTGAAGGTACTATGCCAAGTACTATGTGGGATACAAAGACAGCTATGACACAGTTTCATTAAGAAACATAATAAACTTTAACACAGAGAAATAAACAATCTTTGATGGTTACTAGGGAGGGGAGGAAAAAACACTAACTAGACAATAGGTAAGTGGTAACTCTGATGAAAGGTAAGACAGTACACAATGGTGGGGAAGTCAGCACAACTTGACCAAGGTAAGGCCATGGAAGCTCCATAGACACATCCAAACTCCCTGAGGGACTGAATTGCTGGGCAGAGTGCTGTGCAGACCATGGTCTCGGGGAACTTCTAGCTCAACTGGCATAACACAGTTTTTAAAGATAATGTTCTTCATTCTACCTTGGTGAGTTGCGTCTGGGGTCTTAAAAGCCTGTGAGCAGCCATCTAAGATACTCCACTGGTCTCAACCCTTCGGAAGCAAGGGAGAATGAAGAAAACAAGATACAAGGGAAATATTAGTCCAAAGGACTAATGGACCACATCTACCACAGCCTCCGCCAGACTGAGTCCAGCACACCTAGATGGTGCCCAACTACCACCACTGACTGCTCTGACAGGGATCACAATAGAGGGTCCTGGACAGAGCTGGAGAAAAATGCAGAACAAAATTCTCACTCACAAAAAAGATAAGACTTACTGGTCGGACAGAGACTGGAAAAATCCCAAGAGTATGGTCCCCGAACACCCTTTTAACTCAGTATTAAAGTAACTTCTGAGGTTCTCCCTTCAGCCAAAGATTAGGCAGGCCCATAAAACAAAACAAGACTAAACGGGCATACAAACCTAGAGGCAAGGACAAGAAGGCAGGTGGGGACAGGAAAGCTGGCAACAGGGAACCCAAGATTGAGAAGGGGAGAGGTCGACATGTCGTGGGGTTGGCAACTAACGTCACAAAACAACATGTATATTAATTGTTTAACAGGAAACTAATTTACTCTGTACACTTCATGTAAAGTACAATAGTAAAAAAAGAAACATGATAAACTTTAAAATTTGATCAATGCCATAAAAGAAATATAAGCCTCATGCTAATATAGTCTAGAGAAAATTGCTGTAAGCAAAGACATGGAGCTAAAAAATACAGGCCTACTAACTGTACTAAGCAGTTATGTTTGTCTGGGTGAGGAGCTAGATGCCCTAGAGTAAGCCACCTGCACAACAGGCTGGAAAGAATACACTGGAATCACATTTAGGTCACTGCCAATTGACGCAAGCATGGACATATTTTGGTAGTGGCTAGTTCAGTGACGTTGGCTTGCTTACTTTGGACAACACTTGAGGAGGAAAGACTAGTCACTAGAAAAGGACACAAGCAAAAACAGGAAAATCTTCAGTGAGATGGAGTGACACAACAGTGACAAACATACCAACAATTCTGAAGATGGCACAGGACCAGGCAACGTTTCATTCTGTTATATGTAAGGGTGCTATGAGCTGCAGCCTACTTGATGGCACCTAACAATAACAGTTCAGTGACCATATTTTCTGAGATTAAAATCAGGCAACTGGTCTTAATGTGTTGGCATCCATTCTGGATATGAGAAGCAATTTAGAATATGAAAGAACAAAAAATACTAAAAGTTTTTGGATTGTTTTGATAGCTACAAGGCTTAGGAACACACTAGTTGACATTAGAATTATCTTTTTGAAAAGAGTTACTGAGATTTTCAAACAGGGCAGTAAAAGGATCAAAACTGCTTTTAATAATGTTAGTCTGGAAATAGTGTACATGCTAAGCTAGAAGGAAGGATAAAGAAGAGGAGAGGGGCAAGGTAGCAGTTGTAAGAACATTTAGGTGGCTGTGAAAATAGATCAGGAGGAAAGGCTTTGTCAAGAAAGTGATAGTAGGAATAGAAAAGGAACCAATAAAAGGTCTTTAAAGCAAGTCTTTCCTGGTCATTTCAATCAGGCCAAGTGACCCCTCCACTCTTTAGAATTAGTCTACATATACCATTCATTTAATAATCACATGTGGCTGTGTATTATTTACCTTTCCTGGAGTATGACTTTTCCTAACCCAATTAGGAGGTCTTAAGGTAAAAAATCCTGCCTCACTAAACTT
The DNA here is from genome assembly GCA_030035585.1 of Dugong dugon. Taxonomy (NCBI): domain Eukaryota; kingdom Metazoa; phylum Chordata; class Mammalia; order Sirenia; family Dugongidae; genus Dugong; species Dugong dugon. The sequence continues at coordinate 37,073,232 of CM057469.1, read as the reverse complement.
GTATGTCCTACTTCAACTTAACACACAGCTGAATATTAGAAGATGCCTTAAGCAGATTTATTTCAGTTAAGTATGCTCTTAATGTTTCGTGGTTCAAATGGAATTTGATAATTAGCATACTGGAATGAAAAAGACAAATGAAGACTATGCCCATATATTTTTCTTGAGTATGAGTATTACAGGAGATATGTGATGACATGGAGCTGATAAAGACACAGGAATCCAGTTAACACAGGATATTTTTGTGACCTGAATGAGAAGATTGTGTTAACCAATTAAAAATGGCAGTTTTCCTTGATATGCTTGACAGAGTCAATAACTACCTCTGCTCTGTGGGGCAATTTCTAAAATAGTGAGTAATAATGAGACTATGGGAGAGTTTTTTATGCTATACAATTGGATTATGTTACCTAAATCTAAATTCATTTCTTCAGTCTTGGAGGAAAAAAAACATAGGAAGAAAGTAAAAACACTATGCATGTTAAATGCTTAACAGGTGAAGAATAAATATATGTTTAGCAATCAAGAGTATGTTTAAGAGAATTCTCATTTTTTAAAAAAAGGAGTATCAAACTGACTTTAGAAAACTGATTGAAAACAGTATCATGTGCAGAGAAGATCAAACAAGAATACATTTGAAATCAGGCTTGGCCACACACAGGTAAAGGACAGGCAGGAGATTAGCTTTTCTGATTTCCTGTTAAAGGTACATACACTATAGTTTACACGTGAACGCTTGCTCTCCAGAGCTTGGGGGGGTGGGGGGGCAGCCTTTATGTTCTCATTTCCAGGAAACTGTCGGGAAGCAAGAAAAATAAGGTATGTGGAAATGTGTATTTTCAACCTTCACTTCCCTTCCACCCATCCCAGACTCCTCATTTCCATGGGAACAGGAGTTGAAAGACCTCCAGCAGCTGAAAGTGAAGGCTCACTCAACAGATTGCAGCTGTTTGAATGTCAGCTGAGAGCTGCAAATGACAGTGTATAGCAGCTGTTAAAATTTTTAAATGATGTTTTCCCTAATAAATCCCCCACTGTAATAATTTACAACGGGGAAACTGACTCTCTAACTAGTGTGAGAAGAACACTCAAAGGGATTTTTGGAGGTTTAGTCTGTTGCTGTCTTTCATAATTCCCGTATCATATATTGTTTAAAAAAGAATGACTATGATGGGAAACACAGTGAAATGAAGAGTATGCTGAACAAGTCACTCGGATGTTACAAACTTTCTCCAAATGGAGGACGTGGAAAAGGTACAGAGGAACTAACGAAACTGAGGGAAGAGGGAGGAGGAGGGAGGAGGAGAGCTTAAATTAGGTTTAAGCACTGTTTAATTACATTTTATTAAAGAAACTATGCGAAGATTGGCAGTTATACTCAAAGAGTTGGACCACTGAGCCTCCTGAACTTGGCAAGAGATCTATACTTAGGCACTTGGATAGAATTCTACAAACATACAGTATTGCTATCCAAATCTCCTTGGTTCCCAAATTCTGATTTCTTCAGCTACTGTAACTGAAAGATAGGCCAGAATTTGCTAAAGATTACCCATTTCCCCCTTTACATTCAAAGGCTTTAGAGTCTTGTTGTTGCTGTTGTGTGCATTGAGTCGATTCCTGTGGGGATATATGCCATTTAAACATGGCTGCACTATTGACAACTGCAGCACCCACAGGCCTCTATGCTGCACAGCATGTTGAGACTTGTCTCCAACATGTCGAGACTTGTCCGGATGTGTTTTCCCAAACCTATTGTCCCTTTACTGATTGACTTGTTTACCTGAATTCCTTCTCCCTTGCCCGCATTCAAAGCCCATTGTTTTGCTAATTGCCTTATTTGTTGCTGTATTGACTATAAAACTCCTGGGACTGAAGTGGGGGTTGACGCCTCAGAGCGACCCTCCTGGCCCCACTTCTCTGTAAGAGTTGTGCAGTTGGTTACTGTCTTTGCCGTCTCGATTACCGTCGCTGCTGCGACAGATTCCCACTCACAGTGACCCATACTACAGAGTAGAACTGCCCCCATAGGGTTCCTAGGTTGTAATCTTTATGGGAGCAAATCACCGGGTCTTTTCTCCTGCTCCACGGCTGGCAGGTTGGAATCTCCTACCTTTCGGTTGGTAGCCTAGCGTTTAACCATTGTGCCCTCCTTCCCCATTTTCCCCTTTACATCCAAAGGCTTTAGATTACACATGTAAAATGATTTATAGGTGGAAATCTGTGTTATAATCTTTTAGCTCAAGGGAAAATATTCTCATTAATAACCTGAAATAATGCTATTTAAAATACAGGTGAAAGTTGAAGACAAAAAAAAAAATAATTCTTTTTGTTTTACATGTCCATAAATTCAAAAGCATCTGAGGTGCTTTTTCATACTTTTTGGAGACGTTGTTAACCAAATTGTTCACTATAACTTGGCTGCTACTCACACATGCTTCAGGCAAATACAAAACCTGAAAGTTATCTAATACAATTCAACAGAATGGTGTCAAGAGCATTAGCCAACAAGATACCGAGGAAGTATTCTAATCATCTTTGGGGTCTAAGTGGACTTCTTATTCTTATCAAAAGCTCCAAGGTGATTTCCAAGACAAGAATATAAGAAAAAATCATGGAAGAGATCCAAGTTAGGATATCCAGTTTTCACTCTTGATTCAGGTAAAGTCTACGTCTGCTTACTTCAGAAGCACGGATTGAGGACCCACATATTACCTGGCACCAGGAACTTGTAATATGATTTATGAATAAAGCAGATTTTCTAACTGCCAGATATCTATTATTTAAATAAGTATTGTGATTTTTTTTATTAGTCTCATAAAAAAATTCAGTAATTTATCTTCCTTATCCCTCACTACTATAGATCTTGATGAACATGAGGGTTGTCCTGAGACTTTGCAAATGTCTCCATACTTTAATTAATTTAGTAATTAATTTAAGCTATAAAATGAAGATTAATAATTGAAAAAATGACAGTGATTTCTTTGGATCCTGGGTGATTCAATAAATACAAGGCTAAAGCAATTGATCAATTGTGGCACTTCATAATTTTAAGTAAATAATTAGGTTAGTTTTACGAAGTACTTTTTTGTTAGTTTCTAAAAAGTGTATATAGTGATTTAGGTTCATAACATAGATGCAGACTACTGTGAAATTTGACAAGTTAAAGCATGCTTTAACTTAATCTAAACTGCTGTTTTCTTACTTAAAACCATCATCCCCTTGGACTTCATGTTCTTATCAATTCTGCATCAGCACTAGTGGTTGCCTTTCTTTTAGGAGACAATTTCCACCCAGAAATAATGTTAAAATGAAGTGCTGAAAAGACAACTGGGTTCATCAAGACTGGATCTCTTTCCTAGCCTTTGACAGTTCCTTATTAAAGGAATTTCACAAAAGTACTGAAATCATAAATGACAAATTTCACAGATTTTAACATTTACTATATAACAAATTTCGGGTTTCTAAGTTTTTCATTTTTTTTTCAATGCTAGCCATTTCCTGTGACACATTTTCAAGGGATTATTTATAAATGCAAATACATAGAGAACAGGCAAAATTGAGCCAAAGTCCATATTAAGTGATTTACTCCATCTCCTGGCCTTTATAAATGTGAGTGGGTGTGTGTTATAGATTGAACTGCATCCCCAATAATGTGTATCAACTTGGCTAGGCCATGATTCCCCGTATTGTGTGACCGTCCACCATTTTTTCATCTGATGTGTTATCCTATGTGTTGTAAATCCTACATTTATGATGTTACCTTGGCAGGATTTGAGGCAGTTATGTTAAATAGGCAGGACTCAATCTACAAGATTAGGTTGTATCTTCAGTCAGTTTCTTTTGAGACATTAGGGAAGAGAGCAGAGAGACAGGGGGACCTCATATCACCACGAAACTAGCACCTGGAGCACAGTGCATCCTCTGAACCTGGGGTACTTGCGCCGATAAGCTCCTAGACCAGAGGAAGATTGATGACAATGACCTTCTCCCAGAGCCAACAAAGAGAGAAAGCCTTCCCCTGGAGCTGGTACCCTGAATTTAGGCTTCTAGCCTCCTGGACTGTGAGAGGATAAATTTCTGTTTGTTAAAGCCATCCACTTGTGGTATTTCTGTTATAGCAGCACTAGATGACTAAGACAGTATATATTTATGCATCTGTTGTTTCTAGTCTTGAAATAGTCAAAGGTATTATACCTAGATAGTCTCAAAATTATTAATCACATGAACTCAAAATCAGTTATAAAAATCTTTTGGGGAAAAATATAATAAAAGCCCCTCTTTAAGAGTAAAAAAGGAAAAGACACAAACATTAATCTCCTCTTCAGAAGGGAATCAGCTTTAATCCAAAGGAACTTTTAACTGAAATTATAAGTATTACCTTATTCAGGTGTTGTGTAGTAAATTATCCCTTTTGATAACAGAAAAGTTAAATGATACAAAACACACCTGGCCCCTGAATCTAAATAAAGAATCTATTTATTCCCTGGCTAAATCAGTTGGGATGAAGGTCTCAGTACTGAATTTGACAATGCTCTGTTCTCTATTATAAATAACAGCTTTTTACCTTATGTTTTCATGCCATTCAAGAGAAAGAGAGATGATTTTCTTGTTGTCAAATTGTTTCACTACAGAGCCTGTCTTATTCCCCTGAAATGTAAGCCTCCATGTCTACGTAGAAGTCAAAGTTTGTGAAGCAGCTTTTTGATGACTGCAGAAAACATAGCTTGTGTAGAAGAGTAATAGTCCATTAATTGTACATTCTTACATCATGTAAGGGAGCCTAAAATAAATAAAACCTCTGTACAATTTTTGATGTTTTGATACAGCTGTTACCATTTCTGCTTTCTGCTTTAACTGCTTCTAACAACTGTTAGCCTTAAATAAAAAGGTTTCTAAACTAAAAAGACAAAGCAAAGTTTAATTCTTCTAGAGGATTGGGCTTTCCATGGATGGTGGGTTAAACTGGGTAGATAGTCCAGACCTGACCCAGATGAAAGGCCAGAATTTGTAGGATGACTCTAAAGCCCTAAGAAAAGGTTGCAAGGCACACTTGACAACCAGACACTCTTCATTATGTCAGAGAGAACCTGGATGCAGAGTGGAATACTAAGTAGAGGCTCTATCTCTTCCTAGGACAGTAGGTCTCAAACTTGAGCTTGCAGTAGAATCTCCTAGAGGGCTTCTTAAACCACAGATGGCTGGGCCCCATGCCCAGAGTTTCTGAGTCAGTAGGTCTGAGGTAGGGCCTGTGAATTTGCTTTCCTAACAATTTCCCAGGTGATGCTGATGCCACTAGTCTAGGGAACCACACTTGGAGAACCACTGCTCTAGTTTCCTCCCTTTAGAGCAAATTCTTGAGTCGTTTTGAGACATTCAATTTTCTTTTGCATCTAAGTCCATGAAAACAGTGTGCAGGCTGGCCTAGCATGGGAAGGACTGAGCCCAAGAGAGGTGAGGAGGGTGACCACACAAGGAAATGGCCCTGAATAGGGTATCAGAGCTCAAGAACGGTGAAGAGGGTGTTTACATAGAGAGGCAGCCTAGCACAAGTGTGTTGAAGGCCAGACAGAATGAGGAAAGGCATCTATGGGGGAGAAGGGCAATTGGCATGGGGAATTAAGAGCTTGAGCAGGGCGAAAAAGGCCACACAAGGCAGTCGGTAGCAGCAGAGATAACAGATTCGGCACATAGGGGGCCTGATCAAATAAATTAATGAATTAAAGAACCAGATATCTCATTGTTGGAGAAGGGTATTACAAACACGGAAAGAGAGAAAACTAGAATGTGCCCTGGAGTGTTAGACTGGGAGTAGAGGTAACAGTGTGAAGTCGGAGTTTTCAGGTATATAGTTAGAAAATACAGATGTAAATGTGTATAGTTAGAAAATACAGATGTAAACGTGTATGTGTGTGTGTGTGTGTGTGTGTGTGTGTGTGTGTGTGTTCCCTAGCTCTGCCTGCTAAGCGGGCCTAGAAGCAATGATACTCCAGAAGCAACAAGCACATCTACTGCACAGATCTTGGTTTCTGTACTAAAATCAACCAGAGCCCTTTGGAGAAATGCTTGATTCCAGGGCTAGGGCCAAGAGAGTGAACAAAGAACCTGGAATATTTTGCTGTTCCAGGAAGCAAGTTATGGTCAAAAAATAATGGGAACATGTCAAAAGGACACATAAGCCATCTTGAAGGGGCTCCTACTGGACAAACGGGACAACTTGAGCATTAAAATAATGATAGCGACAGACTATAATTTACTGTATAAAATAGAAAATCATGGAAGTTTGATTAAGAATGGGATATTTATATAAATATTCCATTTATGTAAATATCAAAGTACCTCTCCATAAAATTATTATTAATTATGAAAGGAAATAGAGTAACTTTACAGGGAGGAAGCTGACAGGAACCACCTTAGTCAAATGACCAAAGTGAACACCACCAATATGTGACAAATCAAAATCGTGCTCTAATCTGACAGGATGGATGCAACAAGAAGTACCCTCTATCTATGATATTCCTGCCAAGGATGCAAACCCTATATCTAATCCCAAGGAACCATCAAACTCAAATTGAGAGACATTCTACAAACTACCCGGTTTGTAATCTTTGAAAGTATCAATGAATGCTATGAAAGTCAAAGAAAGACTGAGAAACTGTTCTAGACAGAAGGCGGCTAAAGACAGAGCTGAACACAGCACCTAACTCAGAGTTCACATTCAAAAACATCTTTTAAATGAATGAATAAATATCCTTCTTTGAAATCTTTAAAGAAAAGGGTTGACTTTCTGGAGTGGTTTTGATATGCTCCTACATGGAGAAAGGAGAAGCACCAGATAATTTCTCTGGGTCCTTCCTAGTTTACCAACTCTACCCTGTTTACCTTCTACCTGCTTCTCTATTATCAAAGCCCACTGAGTAGCAGAGTTTTGAGCATGCAGAACTCAGAAATTCACTGGAAAGAAAAATAACTATAAAACATAATCCGTCTAATTTAAATCTCATTTAAATGGTCAGACGGCAAATCGTAAAATCTACACTTAGACACAAAAATGGAGGTAAACAATGTTTTCAACAGGAGATGCCAGAAAGTGCAACCAATCTTTCATGTGGGATTTCTGCCACTTGTCTGTAGTGTAGGCTGAATCAGGAAGTAATGAGAAGCAGTCAATCTAACTTTTTTTTTTTTAAGTTAAATGTTAATGAACCCTTCTGGTATAAAATAGGATTTATCTTTTTGTGTCATATAGTGCCTAGGAGACTGATGGCAAGTAGTAAATGTACATCTAAGTACCATCAGTTTATTTTATAACTGAACTTGAGATGGCTACAGTTTACCAATTAATCAGAATCTTCAATGCCTTTCAGCAAAGAGCAGAACATAGTGACAACCTGACAATTAAAAAAAACTCAAACTCATTGCCATCCAGTCGATTCCAACTCATAGCAACTCTATAGGACAGAGTAGAACTACCCCATAGGGTTTCCAAGGCTGTAATCTTTATGGAAGCATATTGCCACATCTTTCTCCCATGGAGCTGAGAAAGACAGGGTTAACCATGCTGGTGGAATGAAACAGCTGCTAAAAGACTATCACCTAAAAGTTAGGTAAACAGGAACCACATCCTGTCAACAAAAAATAAGGTTAGAACAACTCGTGAATTACTACTTCCTCCTTAGTGTTTTTCTGGTCCCTTTCCACTTCTTACAGGCTCCGCATGCACAGAAGAACAAAGTGTGACCGTTCTTTTGGCCCACCGAAGGGGGTGAAGTAATACAGAAGATCAGTGCGCCTGTGCCATATCCCATAATAAGTGATGCTGAGAGCTGCCAAGATGACTCCATCTTGAATATCAGCAGGTTCCATCTTGGATTTCAGATGCGCGTGCAACCTAATTAGTATGCACTACCATTCCAAGGAGTATATGCCCCTTCAAAGAAACCCACTGAATATTCATTGCTCTACTGTCCCTACTGAACCCATATAAGCCCTAGCCTTGCTTCTCCTTGTGATCCAGTCTTTTGGAGAGGCATGAGCCCTGACTGACTCCTTTTATTTGTCACAAGTAAAATAAACCTGTTAGAGCTGAACCCCCAAACTGTCTCCTCTGTATATTCTTACAAGAGAAAGACACGGACCCATTGAGTCTGGAGGGCCTCCATGCCCTCAGTGGTAACACAGCGACTGGTAGATTCCAATCACTGACCTTTTGGTTAGTAGTCAAACACTTAACCACTGCACCACCAGGACTCCTTAGCCTGACTATACCCATTGCCATCGTGTGGATTTCAACTCACAGTGACCCTAAAGGACAGAGTAGAACTGCCCCACTGGATTTCCAAGCACCAGATGGTAGATTCTAACTGCCGACCTTTTGGTTAGCAGCCAAACGCTTAACCACTTCACACCAGGGCTCCAGCCTGACTATAGTAGGCCCCAAAATGGAGTCACTTGTGCTGATCCCCATGTCAGCAAACTGAAGCCTATGTTTCTATCCCATGTACATGCCTAACTTCCCCAGGAGTCAAAAACCCAAGTCAATCAATTGACTAAGCTAGCTATCTGCACCTGATCAATCAATTTAAAATGGTTCAAATTTTCCCCTTGATCTCCAAATAAGGAGATAAAATGCCCACCAGCCAATCCAAAAATTGCCCAGTATGTCTTCTTTGTTCCCTATTTACCTGCCTTTATAAAAGCCTTTCCACCTGTACTGCATTCAGGAACTGAAAAAGCTGGTAAGTTGATATGCAAATTTACTACTGTGAAAATTTAATTTTTAACAATAGTTACATATGTTACATAGATAGAAAAACTCCCTGCCCTTCCTCCACCCCTCATAAAAACTCTAATTGGCTAAGACAACTAATTCTGGTTCGGTATAGCCTAGGTAAAACACATGATATAGCTGTCCCTTTCCGAATCTCTTTTTTTAGAAAACATGTAAGTCTTGACAGGGCAAAAGCAAGCTTTGATTTGGCTCAAGAGCACTGGCTTGTATTAAGCTTGAAAAGCCTCACAAGGAAAATCCCTGAAAGAAGATCAGCGAAAAAAGCATTATCTGTTAGAAGCCATAAGAACCGGACTTTCGTTATTCAAAGAATTCAAAGATAAGCTTAGAAGTGGAGTATTAAAATATGGATCTCACCATTAGCACCAAGGATTCTGAATTTCATTCTTAAGACATAATGTAAAAGACATCCCAATAGCTTTCCTTTTAAAGATAAATGGGAAATGCTCATCACATAAAAAAATACTGAGTTTTGTTGGAGACATATATTAACTCATACCACCTGGAGCCCTGCATGGAGGAGGTACAAGGTATATTGTGAAGTAACCTGAGAATTAACAAAATAATGCTTTAAGAGCATCTACACTGCTTATACTGTCACTCTGTTTTAGAGGTGGGGCAACAATGGGATGGTTTTTAAATGTTTCTGGTTAAAATCAAAACAAAACTAACTTGGGAGTGAAAAACAAACTATTCCCCACTTGGGCAGTTGGAACCTGATAAATTACTTTACTTTGGACTCGAGTTGTTTCATATTTTATTCATTTGAGTTTTAAAAATGTACTTACTGTTAAATTATTATTAATTTTAGTGGATGTGATCATGATATTATGGTTATAATTTTAAAGTTATTTGTTAAGATATATAAGGAGCTCTGGTTGGGCAGTGGTTAAGGCGCTCGACTGCTAATCAAAAAGTCCACGGTTTGAAACCAACAGCAGCTGTGAGGGAAAAAGATGTGGCAGTCTGCCTCAGTAAAGGTTTACAGCCTTGGAAACCCTATGGGGTTGCTATGAGTTGGAATCGACTCAACGGCAGTGGGTTTGGTTTGGTTTTTCTGGTTAAGATAAATACTTAAGTAGTTATGAGTAAAATGATACGTCTGAGATTTTATTTAATACTCTAGCGAAAAAAGTTGGAGATGAAATAACAAACCAACCCAAACCCACCGCCACCATCAGAAATACTTCGCTACAGCCAAACTCCAAATATAACAACCAATTTTTATCCACATTCAGATATACCACAGGTCAATCACATTAAGTAAAATTTAGCCATAAAGGTTTATGTAGTAAGTTATCACCTAATGCCCACATTATAAACAATTCCATTATAAATGGATTCTATTATATTTCAATTTCTGGATCGTAAGTCTTTGAGACACATTTTTACTTATCTCCTCTTCCTCAACACGGAAAATGAAGAAAACAAGTATGAAGTAAATACCACTCAACAATGACAAAACCAATCTCACTGCATTTTGCTTTAAAATCAACAGGAATGAACACATTTACTAACTTTCTAATTTTTAATCTAACCAAAATTCAAAACCCAGTCATATTTTTTTACCACTCTAACTGAGGAAGAGAGGCCTTCTTCAACACATTGGGAATGAGTAAGAAAGGGTAATGAGTAATACAGGAGTGGCTTCTCAGAGGATTTCTTTCCCGAATTTCAGCCTCAGTCACTTGCAGTTACTCTCTTATTCACCAAATCCAACTGTTAAAACCCCAGCAAGCAGCAGACTTCCTTTACAAGGTGGAGACCACAGTGAAAAAACTGACAAGAGAAATATGATAAACACTGCTACATTCATCTATTTACAAATTTGTATCCCCCACCAGCTGAATAAGTTCTCCAGGGCAGGGACAGGCTTTAACTAGATCCCAGCACTAGCATGGAGCCTGGTACACAGCAGGTACTCAATAAATATTCATAGACTGAATTGGGTGAATAAATTTACAAGAAAATACAACCCCTAAGGAGAAAAGATAGAAGAAAGCTTCTGTATAAAAAAAAATGGCAAGGAAGTTGCAAAGCATTACAGGTAAAAATAATCTATTTCAATCAGTCAGTCATGAGACAAACATTAGAAACATTTCCGGAGTTCCCCAGGCTCTGCCCAGGGCTCAATGGCTTTTTGCTTATATTATCTTCCTTCATGGATAATCCCTTTCTACTTTATCTCAATCATTCTCCCTTCTTGTTCCTCTGTTCATCCATCCATCCCATATTTGTGTACTGAATATCTTCTCTGCTGAATACCTTCTTTGTGCTAGGTAATACAATGAAGAATACTGCGTCTGTGCTGGAGATACAATGATGAATAAGATAACTAGTTACTACCTTCAAGATATTTAGGCTAGTAGGAGAGATGAGTACATAAATGAATTGTTGTTGGGTGCCGTCCAGTCAATTCTGACTCATAGTGATCCCATGTTACCCAGCAGAACTGCCCCATAGGGTTCTCTTGACTGTAATAATTATGGAACTAGATCACCAGGTCTTTCTCCCCAGGAGCTGCTGGGTGGGTTCAAACCACCAACCTTTCAGCTAGCAGCCAGGCGCTTAACTGTTGTGCCACCAGGGCTCCTTGAATGAATGTGGTTGTTGTTGTGTGCTCTCAAATCGATTTCAACTTATAGTGACCTTATAGGACAGACTAAAACTGCCCCATAGGGTTTCCGAGGTTAATCTTTACAGAAGCAGATGGTCAGGTCTTTTCTCCCATGGAACAGCTGGGGAGTTCAAACTGCCGATCTTTTGATTAGCAGCCAAGTACTTTAACCACAGCACCACCCGGGCTCCTTACATAAATTAATAAAGACCATAAATTGCCAAAAGATTTGACTAAAATCTGAATGGGGTAGAAGGAGGTATCAAGGGTTAAATGGTCTACTCATCTGGGAGTCAGGACATGTGTCATAGAAGTAGGAGAGGCTTGGGCCTGGAATGAGTATACGCTGGACAGCTGGACAAAAGAAGACACTCTGAGAAAGTCCCCAAGGAATGACTGGTTTCCAGGAACTATAAACACTTCCATATCATTGGGAAGCGGGGTGCAATGAGAGGTGCACGGGGCCACAAGGCTGGAGAAGGGGCAGATTCTGGAGGGCCTTATGAGGCATATTAAGGAATTCAAACTTCTGGATGAAATGAATAGGAAGTCATTGAGGATTTTAAGAAAAGGAATTTCACCTCTGGCTGGGATATAGAGAATTAGGCAATCTGGGGTGGTGGAGAGTTCCAACAGATGAGAAGCAAGCTTCCCAGATAGATTATTAACGCAATAGTCAAGGTCAGAGGTTTTGCATCTAAACTAAGGAAGCATCAAGAAGGATCAAGAAGCAAGGATACATGCAAAAAGCAGAAAATGGACAGGACTTGGTCACTGTGTAGATGTGGGCAATGATAATGGGTGATACCTAAACAAGCTCCTAAGTTTCTTGCCTGAGGCACCATTCTTTGGAATGAGAAGTAAGGAGGAAGAGTAGGTTTGGAGAATGTTATGGATTAAACTGTGTCCCCCAAAACTTTATGTTTAAGTCCTAACTCTTGGTACCTGTGAATGTAAACTTGGTTAGAAAGAGGTCTTCAAGTTATCAGTTAATATGAGGTCATACTAGAGTATGGTGGGTCCTAATGCCATCTGAGCAGTGTCCTACAAAAGAGAAGAAACACAGAGAGATAGAGGAAAGACAGCCACACGTCTTTGGAATGAAGATGCATCTAAACTCCAAGAAGCTGAGGGAGACAAGAAAGGATCTTCCCTTAAAGCCCTAGGATAGAACGTGGCCCTGCCAACACACTGAGTTAGGACTACTATCCTCCAGAACTATGAGACGATACATTTCTGTGGTTTAAAGTCACCTACTCTGTGGTATTTTGTAACAGCAGCCCCAGGACATTAATACAGAGAACGAGTTCACTTTTATATCTTGGATTCTGAACCATGTCATTTTACTATTAAAATTACTATAAACAAAGCCATATTACTATAATTCACATAGATTAGAGGAGAAAAATAATAAAATCATTTCAACAGATGCACAAAAATATTTGATAAAATTTAACATCCATTAATAATTTATTTTTTAAAAGAAAACCTTAACAAATTAGTCATAGAAAAGACTATCCTTAACCCAATAAAGGCTACTGACCTAAAACCTAGAGCAAACATAATATTCAATGGTGAAATCTTAGGAACATTCTCTTCCAAAACCAAGAATAAGACAAGAATGCTTATTTATCACAGTCCTTTCAATGGTATACTGGAAGTCCTTGTTGATGTAATAAGAGAAAAGTAATAATTACAAGGTTTAGAAATTGGAAATGAAGACAAAATCTGTTATTATTTACAGATGGTCATGGTCATTTAATTAAAAAAATCAAAAGTAATCTATGGATACAAATGAATAAAACTAATTAGAGACTAACAAGTTTGTCAGATACAAGATTTAAAAAATCAATATTATTTCTATACACTAGCAACAATCAATTAAAATGTAAATAAAAATGTTGTTGTTAGGTGCTGCTGAGTTAGTTGAAATTCTATTCTCCATTTTCCCCCTTTTGATCAGGATTCTTCTATGGAATCTTTGATCAAGATGTTCAGTAATGGTAGCCGGACACCATCCAGTTCTTCTGGTCTCATGGCAAAGGAGGCAGTTATTCATGGAGGCAATTAGCCATACATTTCATATCCTCCTGCTATTCCTGACTCTCCTTCCTCTGTTGCTCCAGGGGCATAGAGACCAATTGTTGTGCCTTGGATGACTGCTGGCAAGCTTTTAAGATCCTAGGCACTACGCAATGAACTAGGAGGCAGAACAGGAGCACTAAGCACATTATTAGGCCAATGAACTGGAATGTCTCATGCCACCATAGACCATGACCCTAAATCTCCAAACCAAGGACCAAAATCCCATGAGGTATTTGGTTGTACATAAGCAGCCTCAGAAGCTACAGGTTTTTAGTTTAGTTTAGTTTTTTTTTTTGTCATTGTTATAAATATATCTATCACACAACTTTTGCCAATCCAACTTTTTACAGGTGCATAACTTCTTGACAGCAGTTACAATAATCAGCTGTGTAACCCTATCCTTAATCAGTACAATTTTTTCCATCACCATTAACCCCTCTTTTCCCCCTCCCTCCTACCCCTGGTAACCACAAATAAACTTTAGTCTCTATATGTTTGTCTCTTCTTGTCTTTTTATATAAATGAGGTCATACAATATTTGTCCTTTTGTGATTGTCTTATTTCACTCAGCATAATGTCTTCAAGCTCCATCCATACTGTAGCATGTATCAGGACTTCATTTCTCCTACTGGCTGAGTAGCATTTCATTGTATGCATGTACCCCATTTTATTTATCCATTCATCTTTTGATGGGCATTCAGGTTGTTTACACCTTATGGCTACTGTGAATAGTGCTGCAGTGAGTGCTGGTGTCCAAGTCTCTTTTTGAATCTCTGCTTTCAAGTCTTTTGGGTATATACCAAGGAGTGGAATTTCTGGGTCATATGGGAGTTTTTTTTTTTTTTTTTTTTTTTTTTTCTTTTGAGGAACCCTACACTGTTTTTCACAACTGCTGTACCATTTTACCATTTTGCATTTCCACCAGCAATGGGTAAGGGTTCCAATTTCCCTCATCCTCGCCAACATTTTTTTTTTTTTTTTTTTTAAATCTGAGCCATCCTAGGGGGAGTAAAATGGTATCTCATTGTGGTTTTGACTTGCATCTCTCTGATGGCTAATGGGAGCACTGGTGGCGCAGTAGTTAAGAGCTTGGCTGTTAACCAAAAGGTTGGCAGTTCAAATTTACCCGCTGCTCCTTAGAAGCTCTACAGGGCAGCTCTATTCTGTCCTACAGGGTTGCTGTGAGTTGGAATCAACTTGACGGCAATGGGTTTTTTGGTTTTATGGGATGGCTAATGACACTGAGCATCTTTTCATGTGTTTGGTGACCATTTCAATGTCCTCTTTGGGGAAATGTCTATTCAAGTTCTTTGCCCACTTTATGATTGGGTTATTTGCCTTTTTGTTAAGCTGTTAAAGTTTTATACATGTTCTGGTTATTAGATTCTCGTCAGATACAAGGTTTCTGAAGATAATTCTCCCGGTCGGTAGCTTGTCTTTTCACTTTTTTTGTAAAGTCTTTTGATGAACAAAAGTTTTCAATTTTTTATGAGGTCCCATTTATTTGTCTTTTGCTGTCTGTGCTTTTGTTAAGCAATGTAAGTTTTGACTAAATACTTTTTTTGGATTAAATCTTAGAGGTGACAAAGGCTACAGTTAAGCAATTGATTCCTCAATCTTTGTGTAGAATGCACTCAAATCATTAAGATTATTATATAATTTGACTATATATCATTTATCCAGCAAAGCATTAAGGACAAGTCTTCGAGCTCCTGTTCACTGAGAGGATTCTGGAGTTTGAATCAAGCAGAATTCAGCGCTGTGAAAATAGTGAAGAGGAACCATATATACTTAAAATAAATCAACTCTTTAAAAATTGCCATAGTCTTTGGGAAAAGGGTCATCTACTCAATAAAAGGCTCTGTATGTACTTCATATATCTTCAACTATTATCCAACACACTTTCACTGAATACCTAACTATGCTTTACACAAATCATCAGCATCAAGGTTGGTTTCAGTTGTTTCCAATACCCAGATACTCAACAGATAAAAGTAATGATAATAATGTCTCACATTTTCTGAGTCTTTCTTACATGCTATGTGCTATTCTAACTATATAACAAGTCTTACCTTATTTAATTCTCACAACAACTCTATAGATACACTTTATTACTGTCCATGTTTTACAGAACAGGAGACCGAGGTACAACAAGGTTAAGTTGATTTGTCTAAAGTTACATAGTTGGTAAGTGGCACAGAAGGGATTTGAACGCAGACAGAGGCCACACTTTACATTAAATTTCCTTGCCAGAAAATGAAAAGTTTTAGTATACATGAGATGTGAATGCATCAAAGCAGCATTCAAGCATTGAAAATAAATGTCTTTTCCCACATGGATTTCAAGAGTGTTTCAACAGTGAGGCTTTGAGGAAAAATATACACAATCTCATGATCTGAAAGTCACAATTCATTTTAATCTGAATTTAGTGCCCACCTGCAACATGCATTACACTTAGCTAACCAGAGGGACTCAAAAGAATGGAAGCTCAGTAGGGAGACAAGATTTCTATACATAAAACAAGACAAAAAAATTCACATATGATAGATTATAATAATGTAATAAATATATGGTTTAGGGAGTAAGGGACGCCCTGGGTGGTGCAAATGATTAGCTTGATTGCTAACTGAAAGGTTGGAGGTTCAAGTCTACTCAGAGGTGCTTCAGAAGAAAGGCCTGGCGATCTACATCCAAAAAATCAGCCATTGAAAACCCTATGAAGCACAGTTCTATTTTGACACGCATGGGGCCGCCATGAGTTGTAACTGACTCAGCGGTAACAGGTTTTTTTCTTTTTTTGGTTCAGGGAGTAAATACTGTATCTTTTGATGAAGTCAAATTTCCAGTGTATTTGAATAGTTCTTAGCAGCAGGTAACCAGCTATAGAGGACCCGAGACTTTCATGTTGATTTCTGGATTACTTTGAAACAATTTTATTTTAATCTTGACCATTACAGAACATAATCTCTTTAAGGACTATTACACTTACATTTCAAGTAAGGGAAGAATGCTAATTTTATCCCAGGGAAGAATATGCCTAAGAGAGGTTATTTTTAGCTTGGAGAACTGTACACCTTTATTATATGCCTCAGCAAGGAATAATGGTTAAATTTATAGGTCCATAAAAAAACACATGAAACTAACATAGCCAGAAGAGATCGGTTATTATGGATTCTGTTGACAACATCTTTGTAACAGAGAAGACAATCTGAAGGACAAGACTAAAGTAGGCTGATTACAATACATTCACACTTCAGTGTAATGTTATTAATGTTTAAGCCATAAACTTTGGAGTTAGATGTGTTTTCAAGTCACAGCTCTGCCACTTAAAAGCATTATGACCTGAAAAAGTTACATAACATCTGTAAGCATTTGTTTCTGCATAAGGTTATCATGAAGAATAAATGAGATAATCCGTAAAAGTACATATGGTACAGTGCCTAGCATATAGTATGCACTTAGTAGATGCCAGTTCTTGTGTCCCAGTAGCCTCAAACAAACTTTTATAACTCTCCGTATTTAATACTTTTTGTGGATTTGGTTTTTTAAAACAATTCTTAAATTTTTTATTCCACTAAATTTTTTAAATCATCTCGTAAGATAAATACTTGCTCTTGGAGAACAATAACTCCTGGAGCCCTGACCTGCCATATAAGACCTTCAGGCCACCATGCTGTGAGGAAGCCCAAGTCATACTGACAAGTCAAAGTAAGTGTCTCAGTCAGCAGTCCCAGCTGAGCCCAATCTTTGAGTCATCTCAATCCAGGCACCTAACACTCATCATTCAAGTCATCTCCAGCGATTTCAGTCTTCCCAGATAGGGCCCTCAGACATTATAGAGCACAGATTAGCTACGCCCACTATGCTTTGTCTGAATTCTTAACTCACAGAATCTGAGAGCATAATGGTTGTTGTTTTAAGACACTAAACTTTGGAGTGGTTTGCAACAGATACATCAGAACTACAGAATATATAAAACTGGAGCTATGGAATCATAGAAATGTACAGATTACAGATATCGTGTAATATATAACATATAAAAACATATAATATGTAGATTATAGATAAGTGATGCTATAGAATCATAGAAACAAAGGGGACCCTAGAAAATATATAATCAACCCCTCATTTTAAAGATGAGGAAACTGAGGTCAGTCCACAGTTGCCTGATGAGTGACAGCTCCAGACAATCAGCTAAGTCTCTAAGCTTCCAGTCCTGGGCTCTTTCCAAACCACAATTACTTCATAATACAGCTTTATATTATAAAGCCTTTTACCATCTCTTACTATTATTCAAACTGCAATATTTCAGTATGAAAAGACTAGATGCTCCTTGTCCAAGGCCAAAACATAATTATATTTCTGTATGCAGACAACTTACCCTTGTATCTCTGGCACATAACAGGCACTCACTAAATGTTTTTTGAAGTGAAGTATTACTAAATTAAGGCAGCCAAAAAAATTTTAAATGGTGCAGCTTGAATCTGCAGTGGCTGTGCTTGAAAAATACAAACATTTTCAGTTTTGAAATAAAATTTATAAATTATAAAACTATGATTGCTTCCTCCTCACCACCTCCCCATTCCCCCAATAATTATTAAATTTGGGAAATCTCAGTGAGGTCAATCTTTGCAGTTCCCATAACAGTGCCTCAAATATAAGTGTTCAATGTTTATCTTTTGATGTATACAAGTATATAATTACATATTTATAAATATAAGAGGCATGCCCTCGTTTCTCCTTTCTCCCCTTTCCTCAAGCTTGAATGTGGGCCTACAATATGTGGTGGTGAGCATATCTGACCATGAAGATGGAGGCAACATCCCTGATGGGAGAGCAACAAGAATGGAGGATCCTAGGTTCCTGACTCAATGTAGTCAACAAATCAAATATGGATTGCATATACTCAGACTGATACTGAAAGAGAAAAATGAGTATCTTTCTTTTTTAAGCCACTGTCCTTTTAGGTCTCTTTGTTAACCTATATTTTAATACAACAAGTATTTCATATTTGTGACTATAATTTTTTTTTCCCCCAGTTTTGTCCCTTTTGCCCGATGGACTCACATGTTTTGTACCTCTACTAATTTAACTGTCTGTGAATATAAAACTTTGTTCAGGTCCTGCATCACACTCTTTAGTGATGTTTAAGTGTTATGATATCATTTCAGGTTCCATCATTTACTGGATTGGGTAACAGCAAGATAGGTAAATTCAGATATATTACTGCAAAAGTCTTAAAAATCTAGCCAGGTGAACACAGACATATAGATCAATGGACAAAATTTGAGAGTCAGAAATAAATCCTTATATTTATGGTCAATTGATTTTCAACAAAAACGACAAAGAAATTCAATGGGGAAAAGAATAGTCTTTTCAACTAATGGCGCTGGGACAATCAGATATCCCTATGCAAAAAAAAAAAAAGTAGTGAGACCCTTACCTCATATAATACACAAAAAAAATTAAAGAAAACGGATCATAGACCTAAGTGTAAGAGCTAAAACTCTAAAACCTCTAGAAGAAAATATAGGGAAAAAAAATCTTTGTGACCTTGGACTAAGAAAATATTTCTTAGCTATGATATCAAAAGGACAATCCATAAAAGAAAATTGATAAATAGGAATTTATAAAAATTTAAAAATTTTGCTCTTAAAAAGATAATATTATAAGAAAATAAAAAGACAAGCCACAGACTGGGAGAAAATTTTTACAAATTACACATTTGATAAAGGACTTGTAACCAGAATACATAAAGAAATCTCACGACTCAATAAATAAGACAAATAATCCAATTTAAAAATGGGCAAAATATTTGAACAGATATTTCACCAAAGAAGACATACAAATGGCTAATAAGTTTATGAAAAGATGTTCAACATCATTAAGAAAATGTAAATTAAAACCTCAAATGAAATACTACTGCACACCCACTAGAACGGCCATAATTAAAAAGACTGACTTGGATTAAAAATCTAAATATAAAACCAACAGCTATAAATATCATAAAAGAAAAAATAGTGTCAACGCTAGAGGCCCTAATACATGGCATGAAAAGTATACAAATCATAACTAACAATACACAAACATCAGAAGATAAACTAGATAACCGGGATCTCCTAAAAATTAAACACTTATGCTTGTCAAAAGACTTCACCAAAAGAGTAAAAAGAGAACCTACAAATTGGAAAAAAATATTTGGTATGACAAATCTGACAGAGGTCTAATCTCTGAAATCTACAGGAAAATCCAACACCTCTACAACAAAAAGACAAGTAATTCAATTAAAAAATGGGCAAAGGATATGAACAGACACTTCACCAAAGAAGACATTCAGGTGGCTAACAGACACATGAGGAAACACTTGTGATCACTAGCCATTAGAGAAATGCAAATCAAAACTACAATGAGATACCATATCACTCCAACATTACTGGCACGAATCAAAAAACAACAACAGAAAATAGCAAACGTTGGAGAGGCTGTGGGGAGATTGGAACTCTTATGCACTGCTGGTAGAAATGCAAAATGATACAACCATTTTGGAAAACGATATGGTGCTTCCTAAAAAAGCTAGAAACAGAAATACCATATGATTCAGCAATACCATTCCTAGGAATATATCCTAGAGAAATAAGAGCCATCATAGGATAGACATATGCACACCCATGTTCACTGCAGCACTAGTCACAATAGCAAAAAGATGGAAACAACCTAAGTGCCCATCAACAGATGAATGGATAAACAAACTACAGTCCATACACACAATGGAATACTACCCAATGATAAAGAACAATGATCAATCTGTGAAACATCTCACAACATGGATCAATCTGGAGGGCATTATGCTGAGTGGAATAAGTCAATCACAAAAGGACAAATATTGTATGAGACCACTAATATAAAAACTCATGAAAATGTTTACACTCAGAAAGAAACAATCTTTGATGGTTATGAGGGAGGGGAGGGGTGGGGATGGAAAAACACTAAATAGGCAATAGATAAGTGGTAACTTTGGTGAAGGGTAAGACAGTACACAATACAGGGGAAGCCAGCACAGCTTGTCCGAGGCAAGGTCATGGAAGCTCCACAGGCACATCCAAACTCCCTGAGGGATTGAATTACTGGGCTGAGAGCTGGGGACCATGGTCTCGGGGGACATCTAGCTCAATTGGCATAACACAGTTTATAAAGAAAATGTTCCACATCCTACTTTGGTGAGTAGCATCTGGGGTCTTAAAAAGCCTGTGAGCAGCCATCTATGATACTCCACTGGTCTCATCCCTTCAGGAGCAAGGAAGAATGAAGAAAATTAAAGATACAAGGGAAAGATTAGTCCAAAGGACTAATGGACCACATCTACCATGGCCTCCACCAGACTGAGTCCACTACAACTAGATGGTGCCTGGCTGCTCCGACAGGGATCACAGTAGAGGGTCCCAGACAGAGCTGGAGAAAAATGTGGAACAAAACTCTAGCTCACAAAAAACAGACCAGACTTACTGATCTGACAAAGACTGGAGAAACCCCAAGAATATAGCCCCCTTTTAACTCAGTACTGAAGTCACTCCTGAGGTTCACCCTTCAGCCAAAGATTAGAGAGGCCCATACAACAAAATGAGATAAAGTGGGCACACAAGCCCAGGGGCAAAAATGAGAAGGCAGTGGGGGACAGGAAAGGTGGTAATGGGGAACCCAAGGTTGAGAAGGTGAGAGTGGGGCTAGCAACCAATGTCACAAAACAATATGTGTATTAACTGTTTATTGAGAAACTAATTTGCTCTGTAAACCTTCACCTAAAGTAAAAAAAAAGACTGACAACATCAAGTGGGTATGGCAAAACTGGAAGCTTCCTACATTGCTGGTGGGAATGTAAAATTTTATAGCCACTTTTGAAAACAGTTTGATAGTTTCTTAAAAAGTTAAACATAAACTTACTATATGACTATGACTCAGCAATCCTACTCCTAGGCATCTACCCAAGAGAAACGAAAACATATGTTCACACAAAAACTTGTATGGGAGTTTTCACAGAAGCGTTATTCATAGTAGCCCCAAACTGGAAATACGTCAAAAGTCCATCAACTGGTGAATGGATAAACAAAATGTGAGACAGCTATACAATGGAATAATTATCTCCAATAAAAAGGAACAAACTATTGATTTACACTGTGGCGCAAACGCACTTCAAAAACACCATGCTAAGTAAAAGAAGTCAGACATGAAAGACACATGTTTTGTTTTATGATTCCATCCATATGAAATTTCCAGAAAAAACAGATTACTGGTTGACCGAGTCTGGGGGTAGGATGCAGACTGACTGCAAATAAGCATGAAAGAATTCTGGAGGGTAATAAAGATGTTCTAAAACTGGATTATGGTGATGGATGCATAACTCTATAAATTCACTAAATACCACTGGATAGTATACTTAAAAAGTTTCCTGGGTGGTGTAAACAGCTTGTGCTCAGGTATCAACCCAAAGGCTGGCAGTTTGAATCCACCCAGCAATGCCATGAAGAAAGGCCTGGTGATCTGTTGTTGTCATTGATAGGTGCTGTGGAGTAGGTTCCGACGCGTAGCAACCCTACATACTACAGAACGAAAACACTGCCCGGTCCTGGGCCATGCTCACAGTCATTATTATGCTTGAGCCCATTGTTGCAACCACTGTGTCCATCCATCTTGTTAAGAGTGTTCCTCTTTTTCAATGACCCTGTACTTTACCAAACATGATGTCCTTTTCCAGGGACTGATCCCTGCTGACAACATGTCCAAAGTATGTAAGACATAGTCTCGTCATCCTTGCTTCTAAGGAGCATTCTGGTTGTACTTCTTCCAAGACAGATTTGTTCGTTCTTCTGGCAGTCCATGGTATATTCAATATTCTTCACCAACACCACAATTCAAAGGTGTCAATTCTTTGGCCTTCCTTATTCATTGTCCAGCTTTCGCATGCATATTATGCAATTGAAAATACCATGGCTTGGGTCAGGCGCACCTTAGTCTTCAAGGTAACATCTTTGCTTTTCAACACTTTAAAGAGGCCTTTTGCAGCAGATTTGCCCAATGCAACGAGTCTTTTGATTTAATTGACTGCTGCGTCCATGGGTGTTGATTGTGGATCCAAGTAAAATGAAATCCTTGACAACTTCAATCTTTTCTCCATTTATCATGATGTTGCTTATTGGTCCAGTTGTAAGGTTTTTTGTTTTCTTTACGTTGAGGTGTAATCCATACTGAAGGCTGTGGTCTTTGATCTTCATCAGAAAGTGCTTCAAGTCCTCTTCACTTTCAGCAAGCAAGGTTGTAATCATCTGCATAACGCAGGTTGTGAATGAGTCCTCCTCCAATCCCGATGCCCTGTTGTTCTTCATATATAGTCCAGCTTCTCGGTTTATTTGCTCAGCATACAGATTGAATAGGTAAGGTGAAAGGATACAACCCTGACACACACCTGTCTTGACTTTAAACCACACAGTATCCCCTTGTTCTGTCTGAATGACTGCCTCTTGATCCATATACAGGTTCCTCATGAGCACAATTAAGTGTTCTGAAATTCCCATTCTTTGCAATGTTATCCATAATTTATTATGATCCACACAGTCGAATGCCTTTGCATAGTCAGTAAAACACAGGTAAACATCTGATAGTCTCTGCTTTCAGCCAGGATCCATCTGACATCAGCAATGATATCCCTGGTTCCACATCCTCTGAATCTGGCCTGAATTTCTGGCAGCTCCCTGTTGATATACTGCTGCAGCCGCTTCTGAATGATCTTCAGTAAAATTTTACTTGTGTGTGATATTACTGATATTGTTTGATGATTTTTGCATTTCGTTGGATCACTTTTCTTGGGAATAGGCATAAATACGGATCTCTCTCAGTCGGTTGGCCAGGTAGCTGTCTTCCTAATTTCTTGGCATAGACCAGTGAGCATTTCCAGGGCTGCATCCATTTGTTGAAACATCTCAATTGATATTCCGTCATTTCCTGGGGCCTTGTTTTTTGCCAATGCCTTCAGTGCAGCTTGGACTTCTTCCTTCAGTACCATCAGTTCCTGACCAGATGTTACCTCCTGAAATAGCTGAACATTGACCAGTTCTTTTTGGTATAATGACTATGTGTATTCCTTCCATCTTCTTTTGATGCTTCCTGCATCATTTAATATTTTCCCCTTAGAATCCTTCACTATTGCAACTCGAGGCTTGAGTATTTTCTTCACTTCTTTCAGCTAGAGAAATGCTGAGCGTGTTCTTCCCCTTTGGTTTTCTATCTCCAGCTCTTTGCATATGTCATTATAATACTTTACTTTGTCTTCTCGAGCCACCCTTTGAAATCTTTTGTTCAGTTCTTTTACTTCATCATTTCTTCCTTTTGCTTTAGCTACTCAATGTTCAAGAGCAACTTTCAGAGTCTCTTCTGACATCCATTTTGGTCTTTTCTTTCTTGCCTGTGTCTTTTTAATGACCTCTTGCTTTTTTCATGTATGATAACCTTGATGTCATTCCACAACTCATCTGGTGTTTGGTCATTAGTGTTCAACACATCAAATCTATTCCTGAGATGTTCTCCAAATTCAGGTGGGATATACTCGAGGTCATACTTTGGCTCTTGTGGACTTGTTCTAACTTTCTTCAGTTTCTAATTCCATAATATTACAGCCATTGAAATCCATACAGAGTACAGTTATACTCTGAAACATGTGGGGTTGCCATGTGTCAGAATTGACTTGACAGCAATGGGTTTAGTTTAGTATAATTAAAATAGTGAATTTTATGGTAAGTAAATTTTACTTCAATAAAGCTGTTTTAAAAAAAAAATCTAGCCAGTCTTTCTGCAGAAGGTGAAGAGGGAAAGGAAGTCCACCACATTATTAAAGTGTCACCAGTACTTTCCAGACTCATTTTAAAATTGTGCCCACAGACTTACATGTATGCATTTAGAGGTATTACTGTAGGAGAGGCAACTGAAATTGTCCCCCAAAATCCACTCTCTGCTTCTTCCTTTAATAATCTTCCCTGAGTCTCAACTCATGTAAAGATTTTCTTTCCCAGACTACCCTGTATCTTGGTGTGGCCACATGAAAAAGTTCTGGACAATGGGCCTGTATCATTAACTTGATGTAAGCAAATGTGACGTGTGCACTAGATCCTTTCCTCTATTGGCAGGGAAACGACAAGAACTCTAACAGTCCTTGGACCCAGAGATGGAAACAGTGTGTGGTGATGGCAGAGTTGCCCTACTAGCCTTGGACCTCTCAATCCTGGACTGTACGTACGTGAGCAAACTACTGTATTTTAGGATAATTACATCATAGAAAATGAAGAATGGAGTTCACTCCTCAACAGTTGTCAACTGCAAAGTATCTTTAGGCAGCACCTATTTTTATGAACTGTTTGCAGACCAGCAATAAGAACATTCTTATCTAATTACAGAAAAATTTTATGTAATAACTTCTATTAATTTTCAATATTTAAGATCTCTAGCAGATAAATATGCTGGGAAATCTAGCCAGGACACTAGTATGATCTGGAGTGAACATATTTAAAGAATGTTCCAGAAAGTTACTGAAGCTTTGTAAGTTGCCTCTGTCTTTTGGGTGTCAAGACCTATTTTCTGAACCAATGAATTGCCAGTCATTTTCATTTCATAAACCACTGGAATTAAAACAGCACTAAGTAAAAATCTGTTCTTTGTTTTTCTCTTTCCTGTAGTTACTCTAGTAAAACCAACCACATTAAGACAGTTAAAAACCAAAAACCAAACCCGTTGCCATCGAGTCAATTCAGACTCATAGCGACCCCACAGAACAGAGTAGAACTGCCCAAAATGTTTCCAAGGAGCGTCTGGTGGATTCGAACTGCCAACCTTTCAGTTAGCAGCTGTAGCTCTTAACCACTACGCCACCAGGGTTTCCTAAGACAGTTAAGTAGTACTGAAAATGCTTTTGCAGACAGCTCATTTATAGAAAGAAGCTAGGCATCTGCTTACATGCCACCAGATTTAAAAGAGAATTGTGGCAGGTAACCAACAAGGAAGGAGTCCTGGTGGGACAATGGTTAAGTACGTGGCTGCTAACCAACCGAAAAGTAGGTGGTTCAAGCCCACCACCAGCTCTGTGGGGGAAAAGACCTGGCAATCTATTCCCATAAAGATTATAGCCTAGGGAACTCTATGGGGCAGTTCTACTCTGTCATACAGGGGTCATTATTTGTCAGAATTGACTCCATGGCACACAACAACAACAACAGTGGATGGCACACAGCAACATCAACCAGGAGAAGAGGTGAAAGTCAGAAACTAGTGCCCTTTTCTCTACTACAGAATTCACAGTGTTAGCTTTGTATAATTTCCTCAAAGCAGGAGTTGGTAAACATACTTATCTTATCAGGAAGACTGTATCTCAAAAAAAGCTATGTGGTTCTTCAGGCAGGACAAGAGAAACTGCCCAAAGGGATAAACCTTCTATCTCTGGAAGGACAAGGTTCAGTGTTCTGCCTCCCCAGAGAGACATGATATGCAGGTCAAAAACCCTGGGGAAAACAATCAAAATCCTTACAGCCATATGGTTTTATCACATGACTCTTGTAAATAAACATACAGAGAGTGGACTATGAATGAACACCAGTACTAGAGAGCCAAGGGTACAGTCTGTATAATATATAATAAAGAGGCATAAGCTTTCATATAGCAGTAGGCAAGAATTAAACTTTGAATAATGGTGCTGCTTAAGGAGGGATATTCCAGATGACAATGGGAGTGAAAGCAAAAAGCTGATGCTATTAAAATGGCACATATTTCAATGATTTTCAAGAGTTACTAAGTTAAAAATGACTATGTATCTGAAAATATGGAGACTATATATATCTGAAAGAAATTATACTTTTAAATGAATCTTTTTCTAACAATCCAGAAGAGACTAGAATCTACAGTTAATTTCAACTAATTAGCGTTGCCACTTATCTCTCAGATTAAATGCATTTTCCATATGAAATAAATTTACCTGATTAGACTCAGTTGGCAGTGTCTCTAACAGATTCAACTGGCACTCTGCTCATCTATACTTGTTTATACCTGGCATTGAAGTCATAAGACACTTCTAGATGTGGGTGTGTTCTTTTCTGAGAATACTGAAATTTCTTAAGGTCAAAGACCATGTGTTTGGCTTTTTACGATATCCTTTGTAATAAGGCTTGGTACACCATGGCCACATAAATACATGGTTCCAGCGTATGCAAGGCTGAAACAAGTGCCAATCCTTTGGGCATACTTTCGAATTATTTTTCCAGGACAATGGTCTGAGCTAATCTATCCATATTCTCTTGCCTAGTCCCTTTGTGAGAAAAATTTGAGAGGCTACTGGCAGGAAAAAGAAGTATAATAAACGGAACAGAACACAATCATCTGTCTCATTTGGGTATGGAGCATATGGCTTGTGTCTCATTAACACCTGTCAGCCATGGACAATGCCACCGACCAATCTTTTATGTTTTTGATTTTATCTAAAAATGAGGTCACAAAAGCATAAATGCTTACTCAGCTCAGTTTATACTTGGAATTTTAAAATATAAACATCCAATCATTTACCTACTCATTCACTTAACATACGAAACAAAAACAGGGCTGCCAAGGGTAGGAGCTACTGTGAACAGCAGTGCCAGAAACACACAATAAAAAGATATTTCTAAAATGAGCAGGGCTTTTTGTATTACTCCGAGCCTAGCCAGCACACCACAGAAGCTTCAGGGTGGAAACTGGGAAATCTAGAATAGAATAACTCCTTTTTCTGGAAGTAGTTTACAAATCACTATATCCAAAGGCATCTTTATCTCCATTCCACCCCATTAAGGCAAGAACAGCCTACATTTGCAAGCAGTAAACATTTCTTACTGCTCAGTCACGTGTCTCTATATTCATCAGCTTAGAAGAACCATAGGAGCAGCAGGGGAGCTTTGATTTTATAACAGTAAGTGATGATTCAATTACATAACAGGAGTATCTGAATGAGCTATTTTCAACATCTTGAAATCTAATAAGACAGATGATGTCATTATTAAGCAGATAATATGCTCACAAATTTATCACCAATCTTTTAAGCACATTCTCAGGTTTTATAAGCATTAATGATGACTTCCAAAAAATCCTTTGTAGGTGAATAAGACCCTATTTCACAGAAGATAAGGCTCAAAGAAGGTAACAAAATCACACAACTCACACAAATTTGCATTCAACGTAGCTATTATTCTATTTCTGTAGCTATTCAACCAAACAGTTTGTACTTTTACTAATTTACAGAGAGATCTGCTTTCTTAAATAGATGTTTTATGATTTTTATGCTCCTTTCGTCAAGTAAAAATGTCTTTGAAAGGATCTAATCATTGAAGAGCCTGCAGACCATAAATGGGCTATGAAAAGCAGACTAGTAATTATAATCCAGTGCTTTGAGGGTCAAAATCCTAGTCAAGTAGGGTCCTGGACTAAAGAAAAATAATGGCCTTGGTTTTCTATCATGAGACATCCCTCACAGAAAAAATAAAATCCAGACTCTCTGAACTACCCTACCAAACAGCAGTATCCTTCAACAATGGAGCAAAATGCACTCTAATATTTCTCAACTTGATATGGCATTTTCAACCCAGATTTTTCCCCAAAGCAAATAAATCTCCAGCCAATCTAATGGCTTGACCTTTACCACCCATTCATACTGTAACTGAGTGGAATCATTTGATACTTTACTTCCTGCCACCTCTTATCATAGAGCTTTCTAGTAAGTAGGCCACATACTTGATCTAAGGAGCCCTGGTGGTACAGTGGTTAAGCACTCAGCTGCTAACTGAAAGGTCAGTGGTTGGAACCCAGCTCGTTCTGTGGAAGAAAGATATGGCAGTCTGCTACCATAAAGATTTACAGCCTTGAGTGCTCGCTCCAGCAGCACATATACTAAAACTGGAACAATACAGAAAAGATTAGCATGGCTCCTGAGCAAGGATGACATGCAAATTGGGGAAGCGTTCCATATTTTTTTTTGCAGTAGAGAAAGGAAAAAAAAAAACAAAACGAAACATTTACAGCCTTGGAAAACCTATAAGACAGTTCTACCTATAGGGTCACTATGAGTCAGAATTGAGTCAACAGCAATGGGTTTGGTTTGGTTTAGACTTGATCTAAACTGATTAATTTTTTGACATCTCAAATCTTTTATAAGTACAAACTTTAAATTACTCCCTGAAAGCAACAACAACATACGCAATACTATTTTAATAGTTGCCTCCCAAACTAACTCTATGATCATTCTACCTGAAATGAGTCTATCTGCAGATGCCATCATCTGCAAGACTGCATACACTCCCTTCAGTATTACTATAGAAATCATAATAGTCCAAAGGTCTCAAACTGTGGCAAATATCCATTGCTTATCCATCTACACCAGGACTATATGGCTTTATATGGTAACAGTACTAATTCATTTGCTCAGAATTCTCTTTTCCATCCCCTACATGAACACTTTCATCTCCCAGTTACACTGTCAAACATCTCAAAGTCTGTCACTGAATACTCACATAGAACAGCAGAATTTGTGGAGACTCTGTTACAGAAAAATTCATATCTGATTTTTGGAAGAAGTTTCTTTGTATATACTTAGATAAATACTCTATTCATGATCTTAGTATAAAAGCCACTGCATTTTACTAGACGCACATTTCATAAATGTTTTAATGGGACAATCCCAACTGCAGAACACTATGGAATTCTACTGCATATCTGGGTGCTGAAGTTCCAGGTAAAGGCAAATACTTTCTGAGAAATACTAACACCTATTGTACGTGTCTCTGGGAATGCTGGGGAGTTTCTCAAACTCTCCAGGAAGAAAGAATTGTTCTGTTGTTTCTGCACCTCTAATAATAGAGAATTTATTTTAGAAGATGTATGCAATGGAAGAAAAAAAAAAAAAACAGCCATTGGATTCAGAAGCCAGATTTGAAAGGTAAGTTCCAGCTTTGCCACTTAGCTTTGAAGCTTTGGGTAGCTTCCTTAATTTCTTTGACCCTCGGTTTCCTCATTTGTTAGATAGGTACCTCTTGCCTCAGGAGCGGTGATAATTAAATGGGACAGTACTTTGGAACAAAGTAGGCACTAATTAAATGTTACTGCAAGATTATGCTGCATGAAATAAGTCAATCGCAAAAGGGCAAGTATCGTATGATGTCACTTATATAAAAAGTCAAGAATAGGTTTACACACAGAAAGCAATGTTCTTTGACAGTTACCAGGGATGGGAGGAAGAGGGAGAGAAAATAACTTAATAGATAGTAGACACATGTTAATTCTGGCGAAGGGAAAGGCAATACACAGTATGGGGGAAGTTAGCACGATGTGACCAGTGTAAATGATGACACTGAGAGGCACGCAAGAATAAAGGACACCTATGGTAAATGCTATCTAACATACACAGTTCCGCAACAACAGTAATAACAACCAAAAATCTGTGAGTGGTTACACAGATATGTATACTATATAAGTGTGAGAACATGGGAGTACATGTGCATGCATATATAGGTATAGTTATGGGCATTTGTAATTACATATTGGTATGTAGTGTATATATAGTCACATATATAATAGAGCACAGGGCGGCACAGTTATGGAAACTTCTTAACATATCCAATTACCTCATAGGACTGAGTTACTGGGCTTGAAGGCTAAGGACCATAGTCTCGGGGGACATCTAGGTCAACTGGCATAACATAGTTCATAAAGATAATGTTCTACATCCTAGTTTGGGAGTAGCATCTGAGATCTCAAAAGCTTGAGAGCAGCCAACTAAGATACAACTACTGGTCTCTTCCTGTCTGGAGCAAAGTAGACTGAAGGAAACCAAAGACTTAAGGAAGCAATTAGTCTACAGGACTAATGGCCCACATGAATCGCAGCCTCCTCTAGCCTGAGACCAAAAGAACTAGATGGTGCCTGGCTACCACTACTGACTGCTCTGACCAGGGACTCAGTAGAAGGTCCTGGTTAGAGTGGGAAGAAAATGTAGAACAAAACTCAAATTCACAAAAAAGACCAGACTTACTGGACTGATAGATGTAGAAGGAACTCCTAAGACTATTGCCCTAAGACACCCTTTTAACCTGGAACTGAAGCCACTCTCAGAGGTCACCTTTCAGCCAAATAATAGACTGGCCAATAAAATAAACAATAACACCTGCAAGAAATGTGCTCAAGAACAACCGACTATAAGAGACCAAATGGGCAACATTTGACCAAAAGCAAAGATGAGAAGGCAAAGAGGGTCAGGGAAACTGGAGGGATGTGAACAGGGAAGGCAGGATGGAAATGGGGGATGTGCTGACACATTGCAGGGATAGCAACCAATGTCAGGGAACCAATTGTGTATCAATTGTTGAATGCGAAACTAATTTGCTGTATAAACTTTCACCTAAAACACAAAAAAATGTCAAAAAAAAGTTAGTGCTCATTTTCTTTCTCTTGTTCTCTGTAATTTGAAGACCGGTTTGGGTTTTACTTCCTTTTATACTCCTAGCACTTAGGATAGCACCTTATGTAAAGCAGGAGCTCAATAAATGTAAACTGAACGAAGTGCTAAGTTGGAAAACCTGTATTTTTATTTTAAAAAAATTATTTTTTATTGTACTTTAGATGAACGTTTACAGAAAAACTAGTTTCTCATTAAACAGTACACATATTGTTTTATGACATTGGTTAACAATCCCACGATATGTCAACACTCTCCCTTGTCAACCTTGGGTTCTCTATTATCAGCTTCACTGTCCCCTCCTCCCTTCTAGTCCTTGCCCCTGGGCTGGTGTGCCCCTTTAGTCTCATTTGTTTTATGGGCCTGTCTAAACTTTAGCTGAAGGGTGAACCTTGGGAGTGATGTCATTACCAAGTTAAAAGGGTATCCAGGGGCCATACTCTTCGGGTTTCTCCAGTCTGTCAGACCAGTAAGTCTGGTCTTTTTTGTGAGTGAGAATTTTGCTCTACATTTTTCTCCTACTCTGCCCTGTCCAGGATCCTCTATTGTGATCCCTGTCAGAGCAGTCAGTGGTGGTAGCTGGGCACCATCTAGGTGTACTGGACTCAGTCTGGCGGCGGATGTGGTAGACGTGGTCCATTAGTCCTTTGGACTAATTCTTTCCCTTGTGTCTTTAGTTTTCTTCATTCTACCTTGCTTCTGAATGGGTGAGACCAGCAGAGTATCTTAGATGGCTACTCACAGGCTTTTAAGACCCCAGACACTACTAACCAACGTAGAATGTAGAACATTTTCTTTATAAACTATGTTATACCAATTGAGCTAGATGTCCCCTGAGACCATGGTTTCCGAAGCCTTCAGTCCAGTAATGCAGTCCCTCAGGGAGTTTGGATGTGTCTATGGAGCTTCCATGACCTTGCCTTGTATAAGTTGTGCTGGCTTCCCCAGTATTGTGCACTGTCTTACCCTTCACCAAAGTTACCACT
Organism: Dugong dugon; assembly: GCA_030035585.1. NCBI lineage: Eukaryota > Metazoa > Chordata > Mammalia > Sirenia > Dugongidae > Dugong > Dugong dugon. The sequence continues at coordinate 37,041,253 of CM057469.1, read as the reverse complement.
TATCTATTGTCTATTTAGTATTTTTCCATCCCCATCCCTCCCCTCCCTTGTAACCACCAAAGGTTTCTTTTTGTGTGTAAACCTTTTCATGAGTTTTTACAGTAGTGGTCTCATACAGTATTTGTCCTTTTGTGATTGAGTTATTTCACTCAGCATAATGCCCTCCAGATTCATCCATGTTATAAGATGTTTCAAAGATTCATCATTGTTCTTTATCATTGCATAATACTCCATTGTGTGTACATACCATAGTTTGTTTACTCATTAATCTATTAATGGGCATTAGGTTGTTTCCATCTTTTTGCTAGTGTGAACAATGCTGCAATGAACATGGGTGTGCATATGTCTATTCATGTGATGACTTTTATTTCTCTAGGATATAATCATGTGATGACTCTTATTTCTCTAGGATATATTCCTGGGGGGGGATTGCTGAATCGTATGGTATTTCTATTTCTAGCTTTTTAAAGAAGCTCCATATCATTTCCAAAATGGTTGTATCATTTTGCATTCCCACCAGCACTGCATAAGAGTTCCAAACTCCCTGCAGCCTCTCCAACATTTGCTATTTCCTGTTTTTTTGGTTTGTGCCAGTAATGCCGGGGTGAGATGGTACCTTACTGTGGTTACAAAACTATTTTTACGTTTTAAAACAAGCTTCATTTATCTCAGGGTTTTATGTCCCTAAAATTTCCTTTACTAACTTTGCACATGCAAGTGATGTAATCAGGTGACTTGTCCACCTAGTTTTTATATGACCCTAGATTGTATATAGTCTGTCCACCTTACATATTTTAATAGCATCATTAATGTCTGATAATTTTTCTTGGTAGAAGCACATTAATGCATTTAAAAGTTCCAACTACTCTTTCTTCCTATGCATTCATATCCCAGAATCATTTGTTTTTGCCCAGCTCTTTCTGTTCAGCTCTATTTATAATACAATAATTTTATCAATGTATTTCTTTTGGTTAAGAAATCAAAATGATCAAGTATAAATGGGATTTCTAACCCAATTAACTATTTACTTTATTTTTTAAAAATTTTTTATGTATATGCATATTTTATTTTTTTAATTTTTAATTTTTATTGTTGTAATTAAATGAAGTTTACATTTCAAGTTAGTCTCCCGTACAGAATTTTTTTTTTTTAACATACTTTGCTATGAGATCCCAACTGCTTACCCCATTCTGCGACAGCACACTCCTCCCCTCCACCCCTGATTCCCTGTGAACATTCAACCAGCTCCTAACTCTCTCTGTCTTCCCCTCTCACCTCTAGACAGAAGCCACCCCTTTGGTCTCTTATATCTACTTGTCTAAGAGGCACATTCTTCACAAGTATCACTTTATGTCCCACAGTCCAGTCCAACCCTGTCTGAAGAGTTGGCCTCGGAAACTGTTTTAGTTCTAGGGTGATGGAGAGACCAGGGGCCATGTTTTCCGGGGCGCCTCCAGTCTCAGTCAGCCCATTAAGTCTGGTCTTCTTACTAGAATTTGAGTTCTGCATCCCATCTTTCTACTCCTCCATTAGGGACCCTCTGTTGTGTTCCCTTTCAGGACATTCATTGGTGGTAGCTGGGCACCATCTAGTTCTTCTGGTCTCAGGCTTGATGAAGTCTCTGGTTTATGTGGCCCATTCTGTCTCTTGGGCCAATACTTTCCTTGTGTCTTTGGTGTTCTTTGTTCTCCTTTACTCCAAGTGGTTGGGACCAACTGATGCATCTTAGATGGCCGCTTGTAAGCTTTTAAGACCCCAGACACCACTCACCAAAGTAGGATGCAGAACATTTTCTTAATAAGGTTTGTTATGCCAATTGACATAGATGTCCCCTGAAAGCATGGTCCCCAGACCCCACATCCCTGCTACTCTGTCTCTCAAAACTATTTGATTGTATTGAGGAAACTTCTTCACTTTGGTTTAGTCCAGTCGTGCTGCCTTCCCCTGTAGTGTGTGCTGTCCTTCCCTTCACCTAAGATCACTCTTATCTACTATCTAGTTGGTGAATAACCCTCACCCTCTCTCCCCACCCCCGTAACCATAAAAGAATGTTTTCTTCTGTTCTTATAATAGTGGTCTTATACAGTATTTGTCCTTCTGTGCCTGACTAAATTCACTCAGCATAATAAGTTCTAGCTTCCACCAAGTTATATGATGTTTCACAGCTTCATCATTGTTCTTTATTGTTGCATAATATTCCATTATGTGGATATACAATAGTTTGTTTATCCATTCATCCATCGATGGGCACTTAGGTTGCTTCCATCTTTTTGCTATTTTGAACAGTGCTGCGATGAACGTATCTATTCGTGTGATGGCTCTTGTATCTCTAGGATATATTCCAAGGAGCGGGATAGCTGGATTGTATGGTACTTCCATTTCTAGCTTTTTAAGGAAGCGCCAAATCGATTTCCAAAGTGGTTGTACCATTTTACATTCCCACCAACACTGTATAAGTGTTCCAGTCTCTCCACAACCTCTCCAGCATTTGTTATTTTGTGTTTTATCGATTAATGCTAGCCTTGTTGGGGTGAGATGATATCTCATTATAGTTTTGATCTGCATTTCTCTGATGGCTAATGATCGTGAGCATTCTTCATGTGTCTGTTAGCTGCCTGAATATCTTCTTTGGTGAAGTGCCTGTTCATATCCTTTGCCCATTTTTTAATTGGGTTATTTTTCTTTCTGCTGTTGAGGTTTTGGAGTATCTTGTAGATTTTAGAGATTAAACGCTGATCGGATTTGTCGTAGCCAAAAATTTTTTCCCAGTCTGTAGGCTGTCTTTTCAATCTTTAGGTGAAGTCTTTGGATGAACATAAGTGTTTGATTTTTAGGAGCTCCCATTTATCTACTCTGTCTTCTGGTGCTTGTGCATTGTTACTTATGGTTTGTATTGTATTTATGCCATGTATTAGGGCTCCTAGCATTGTCCCTATATTTTCTTCCATGATCTTTATTGTTTTTGATTTTATATTTAAGTCTTTGATCCATTTTGAGTTAGTTTTTGCACTTAGTGTGAGATATGGGCGTTGTTTCAGTTTTTTCCATATAGATATCCAATTATGCCAGCACCATTTGTTAAAGAGACTGTCTTTTCCCAAATTAATGGACTTTGGGCCTTTGTCAAATACTAGCTGCTCATAGGTGAATAAGCTTATATCTGGGTTCTCAACTCTGTTCCATTGGTCTATGTATCTGTTATTGTACCAGTACCAGGCCGTCTTGACAACCGTGGCAGTATAATAGGTCCTAAAATCAGGTAGTGTAAGGCCTCCCACTTTGTTCTTCTTCTTGAGTAGTGCTTTATTCATCCGGGCCCTCTTCCCTTTCCACAAGAAGTTGGTGATTTGTTTCTCCATCTCATTAAAAAACGCTGCTGGAATTTGGATGGGGATTGCATTGTATCTGTAGATTGCTTTGGGTAGAACTGACATTTTCACTATGTTGAGTCTACCTATCCATGAGCAAGGTATATTTTCCCACTTATACAGGTCTCTTTTAGTTTCTTGCAGTAGTGTCTTGTAGTTTTCTCTGTAAAGATCTTTTACATCTCTGCTTAGATTTATTCCTATGTATTTCATCTTTTGGGGGGCTACTGTAAATGGTATTGATTTGGCGATTTCCTTTCGAGGTTCTCTTTGTTGGTGTAAAGGAATCCAATTGATTTCTGTATGTTTATCTTGTATCCTGAAACTTTGCTGAAATCTTCTATTAGTTCCAGTAGTTTTCTTGTGGATTCCTCAGGGTTTACCGTGTATAAGATCATATCATCTGCGAACAGAGATACTTTGACTTCTTCCCTACCTATTCGGATGCCCTTTATTTCTTTTTCTAGCCTAACTGCTCTGGCTAGGACCTCCAGCACAGTGTTGAATAATAGTGGTGATAAAGGGCATCTGTGTCTGGTTCCTGTTCTCAAGGGGAATGTTTTCAAAGTCTCTCCATTTAGTATGATGTTGGCTATTGCTTTTGTATAAATGCCCTTAATTATACTGAGGAACTTCCCTTCTATTCCTATTTTTTTGAGTTTTTATCATGAATGGGTGTTGGAGTTTGTTGAATGCCTTTTCTACATCGATTGATAAGATCATGTGGTTCTTGTCTTTTATTTACGTGATGGATTATGTTGATTGTTTTTCTAATGGTGAACCATTCCTGCATACCTGGTATAAATCCCACTTGGTCATTGTGAATTATTTTTTTGATATGTTGCTGAATTCTATTGGCTAAAATTTTGTTGAGGATTTTGGCATCAACGTTCATGAGGGATATCGGTCTGTAATTTTCTATTTTTCTGGTGTCTTTACCTGGTTTTGGTATCAGGGTTATGCTGGCTTCATAGAATGAGTTTCGGAGTATTCAATCTGCTTCTGTGCTCTGAAATACCTTTAGTAGAAGTGGTGTTATCTCTTCTCTAAAAGTTTGGTAGAATTCTCCAGTGAAGCTATCTGGGCCAGGACTTTTTTTGTTGGCAGTTTTTTAATGACCTTTTCAATCTCTTCTTTTGTTATGGGTTTATTTAGTTGTTCTACCTCTGTTTGTGTTAATTTAGGTAGGTAGTGAGTTTCTAGAAATTTGTCCATTTCCTCTAGGTTTTCAGATTTGTCACAGTACAATTTTTCATAGTATTCTGTTATGATTCTTTTAATTTCAGTTGGGTCTGTTGTGATATCACCCTTCTCACTTCTTATACGGGTTATCTACTTCCTCTCCAGTTTTTCTTTTGTCAGTTTGGCCCATGGTTTATGAATTTTGTTGATCTTTTCAAAGAACAAGCTTTTGGACTTGTTAACTCTTTCAATTGTTTTTCTGTTCTCTATTTCATTTAATTCTGCTCTAATTCTTATTATTTCCTTCCTTCTACCACCTGTAGGCTTCTTTTCCTGCTCTCTTTCTACTTGTTCCAGTTCTAGGGTTAGTGCTTTTATTATGAGCCTTTCTTGTTTTTGGATGTGTGCATTTATTGCTATAAACTGACCTCTGAGCGCTGCTTTTGCTGTTTCCCAAAGGTTCTGCTAGGATATGTTTTCATTCTCGTTTGATTCTATGAATTTCTTTATTCCATCCTTAATTTCTTCTATAACCCAGTACTTTTGAGCAAGGTGTTGTTCAGTTTCCATGTGTTTGATTTTTTTTCCTTGCTTTTTGTATTGCTGATTTCCACTTTTATGGCTTTATGGTCAGAAAAGATGCTTTGTAGTATTTTGATGTTTTGTATTTTGTTAAGGCTTGCTTTATGGCCTAATATGTGGTCTATTCTGGAGAATGTTCCATGTGCGTTGGAAAAGAAAGCTTACTTGGCTGCTGTTGTGTGCAGAGTTCGGTATATGTCTATGAGATCAAGTTGGTTGACTGTAGCATTTAGCTTTTCTGTGTCTTTGTTGAGCTTCTTTCTGGATGTTCTGTCCTTCACCAAAAGTGGCGTGTTGAAGTCTCCTGCTACTATTGTGGAGCTGTCTATCTCTCTCTTCAGAGCTGTTATAGTTTGTTTTATTTATTTTGGAGCCCTGTTGTTGGGTGCAGAAATATTTATTAGTTATGTCCTCCTGGTGTATTGACCCTTTAATCATTATATAGTGCCCTTCCTTACCTTTTGTGGTGGATTTTACTTTAAAGTCTATTTTGTCACAGATTAATATTGCCACTCCTGCTCTTTTTTGAGTGTTGTTTGCTTGATGTATTGTTTTCCATCCTTTGAGTTTTAGCCCATTTGTGTCTTTAAGCCTAAGGTGCATCTCTTGTAGGCGGCATATAGATGAATCATGCTTTTTTATTCAATCTGCCACTCTGTCTCCTTATTGATGCATTAAATCCATTTACATTCAGTGTGATTATTGATAGGTATGAGTTTAGTGCTGTCATACTGATATCTCTTTTTGTGTGTTGTTCACAGTTTCTTTGTTCTCCTCCATTTTCTGTGCTGAGTCGTTTTTATGTATTTTTTATTTTTTATCTTTTTCTTTGTTGTAGATTTTGTGTTTGCTGGGTCTTTATGTTCTTCTACTTTTTTATTTTCATTTGTAGGACTGTTAGATTCCTTTGTGGTTACCTTAATATTTACTCCTAATTTTCTAAGTTTATACTAGTCTTTTATTACTTTATTTCAGCCTAACTTCCCATCCATATGGAAAATCAATGTCTCCATTTTTTATGTCTCTCTTTTTTTGTTTTAATATTATCCTTTTTTTTTTTTTTTTTTACATATTGGTATCTGTTTCCCTATTTTCAGTGTTTTAGCTTTGATTTATTTTTGTGACTTCCGTATCTGGGTTGATATCTGGTTGTTCTGTCCTGTGTTCTAGTCTTGGGTTGCTATCTGATGTTACTGATTTTCTAATGGAGGACTCCCTTTAGTATTTCTTGTAATTTTGGTTTGGATTTTGCAAATTCCCTAAGCTCCTGTTTATCTGGAAATGCCCTAATGTCACCATCATATTTGAGAGACAGTTTTGCTGGATATATAATTCTTGGCTGGCAATTTTTTTCCTTCAAGACTTTATATATGTCATCCCATTGCCTTCTTGCCTGTGCAGTTTCTGCTGAGTAGTCCGAGCTTATTCTTATTGACTCTTCTTTGTAGCTGACTTTTCGTTTATCCCTAGCCGCTCTTAAAATTCTCTCTTTATCTTTGGTTTTTGCACGTTTGATTATAATATGTCTTGATGACTGTCTTTTGGGTTCTACCTTACATGGGGTTTGATGAGCATCTTGGCTAGATCTCTTGTCATTTTTCATGTTATCAGGAAAGTTTTCTGCCAACAAATCTTCAACAATTCTCTCTGTATTTTCTGTTATTCCCCCCTGTTCTCGTACTCCAATCACTTGTATGTTATCCCTCTTGATAGAATCCCACATAATTCTTAGGGTTTCTTCATTTTTTAAAATCCTTTTATCTGATTTTTCCTCAAATAAGTTTGTGTCAAGTGCTTTGTCTTCAGTCTCACTAATTCTGACTTCTGTTGCCTCAATTCTGCCTTATCACTTTCTGTTGAGTTGTCTAATTCTGAAATTTTATTGTTAATCTTCTGGATGTCTGATTGCTGTCTCTCTATGGATTCTTGCAGCCTTTTAAATTTGGCATTATGTTCTTGAATAACTTTTTTAAGTTCCACTACTACTGTGTCTGTATGTTGCCTGGCTGTTTCTGCATTCTGTCGAATTTCCTTTCTTATTTCTAGAAGAGTTTTGTATATTAATCTTTTGTATTCTGTCTCTGGTAATTCCAAGAAGTTCTCTTCCTCCAGAGAATTTTTTATTCTTTATTTTGGGAGCTTGCTGAAGCCATCATGGACTGCCTCTTTATGTGACTTGATATTGACTGTTGTCTCCGAGCCATCAATAGTTATAATTTTATTTTGTGTTTGCTTAGTGAGACCTAGCTTCTTATTTTGTTTTGTTTTGCTATGCCCAAATAGGCTGCTCATGTGCATTAGTTTGATTTTTGACACCTTTTGATCTCTAATGTCCTGTCACCAGGTAGTTAGTTCTGTAACTAAGGATGTGCACACCAGAGTCCGTTAAAATTTCCTATACGGGATCAGCTCGGGTGTGCAGGCAGTCAGTCACCAAGTGTGTGATGCAGGCTCTCACCCCCAGTCCTAGAGAGGCATGGGTGATTGGTGCAGGCACTGGACTCTGGCTGTGGTAGGGGATCACACGCTGAGCCAGACAGGGGGCTGACGGCTGCCCCTGAGAGTTGAAAGAAAAGCATGTCCCTATTCTCTAGGGTAAATAGGTAGGTGAGTTTTGCAGCCAGGCTAAGAGCACCCCACTATGTTGGCTGCAAATATTCGAGGGCACCACTTTTTCTTGAACTCCTGTAGCAAGTGACTAGGCACATTAGGAGCCACCAGCAGTCCTCAAGACCCTGCTGCAGATCAATAAAAGTGCCTACCTGAGGGGCAGGGCTGTTTCGAGGATCACAAATCTGCCCGTTCACAGCTGAAGCAGTTGAAGTTAAACTTCAGATGTTTGCCCTGTTGTACTGTGATTGTGAGGGCTAACGCTGTTGACATGGGTCCCCACAAGTCTACACAGGGCTGTATGGCACTCAGATTCTGCAGATCCCTGATTTCTATGGCCAGCAAAGGAGCTGTGCCAACCCTGTGTTCCTGGCCTAGGGGCGCCAGCAGCTTATTTTTTCCCTCTCCAAGGCCAGATGAATGGGTCGGAGCACTTTTTGGGATCTACTTCCGGCCCAGTGGACTCTGGGTACAGAGCGGGGAGGCAGGAGGTAAAAGGAAGAGAGGTTTTTCCCAAATCCGGTGCAGAGCGCGGAGGTAGGAGGTAAAAGTGAAAGAGGTTTTTCTCAAATCTGGTGTAGAGAGCAGAGGTAGGAGGTAAAAGGGAGACACGTTTTTCCCAAATGGGTTTTTTTTTTAAATCACTGCGAAAGGGTGCACACATGTACTTATCCTAGCCTCTTGGGAGCTGCTCTTCACTGGTTCGGAGTGTCCAAGCAAAATCTCTGCTGCTGGGTTTCTCTCGATGTGGAAACTGCTTCTCGAGCGTGCGCACAGCACAGCTGTTTGCCTGCTTCTCTGCGGTCCAGCGTGGCTGTGTCTGCAGTTTCGCTGCCGTGGCTCTAGCACTCCTCACCTCTTCCAAACGGTCTTCCTCTCCAGTATGACTCAGACGGATTTCTTAACCTTGCCTTGTTCAGGGCTGCCAGATGTTCACATAGAATCAAATCACTTGTTTTTCCAGGTCTTTGTTGTAAGAGGGATATAGGAAGCGTCCAACTACTCCACCATGTTGACCACGCCTCTATTTATTTTATTTCAATTACATACTGGTTAAGAATCACTACAATCTCATGGAAGCAGGTATATGTAGTGAGCTTCTGATATACATAATCCATCTTCTTCCCTTCTTATAAGCACTCCTATCCTCCTTATTTTCTAATATTTTATTATGAAAATTTTGAAGCATACAGAAAAAGTTAAAGAACTTTACAGTGAACACTCATGTACTCACCACCTAGATTCTACCTTTCTGTCCTTGTGCAGATCTCCCTATCCATCCATCAATCTATCTTATTTTTTTGATGCATTTCAAATAAGTATATTTCCAGACACCAATACACTTCTCTCTAAATGCATATCAGTAAAATGTATACCATTAAAGTGTATACATATCATCAGAGTTACATATTTGTTTCTAGTTCTTTTTTTTTTTTAAGTTAAAATTTACATACATACAATAAAAAGCACAAATCTTAAGTGACTTTGTTGTTAGTTGTCCTCAAGTGGATTCTGACTCATGGCGACCCTATCCATGTGTGCAAAGTAGAACTGCTCCATACGGTTTTCAAAGCTGTGACCTTTTGGAAGCAAATCACCAGGCCTGTCTTCCAAGATGCCTCTAGGTGGGTTCGAACTGCCAAACTTTCGGCCACCCAGGAACTCCTTCAATGACTTTAAATAAATTCATATACTTGTATAACCCAAACCCTAACCCTCAACCCTATTATATTAATTGACACACTGTTTCAGCCAGATATTTCTGGATCTTGATTTTGTCAACCAATATATTAGCTATCTACAAATTTGATAAACATGCCATAAAGAATATATTTGGCTTTTTATAAATGTATTTCATTTGAGAAACTGTCCACATGCTTTCAGGGGACATCTCGGTCAATTTGGCATAACAAAGTTTATTAAGAAAATGTTCTGCATCCTACTTTGGTGAGTGGCGTCTGGGGTCTTAAAAGCTTGCAAGCAGCCATCTAAGATGTAGCAATTCGTCCCAATCACCTGGAGTAGAGGAGAATGAAGAACCCCAAAGACACAAGGAAAATATTAGCCCAAGAGACAGAAAGGGTCTCATAAACCAAAGACTTCATCAGCCTGAGACCAGAAGAACTACTAGATGATGCCCAGCTACCACCAATGACTGCCCTGACAGGAAACACAACAGAAAGTCCCTGATGGAGCAGGAGAAAGGTGGGGTGCAAAACTCAATTTCTAGTAAAAAGACCAGACTTAATGGTCTGACTGAGACTAGAGGAACCCCAGAAATCATGGCCCCTGGATTCTCTATCAGCCCAGAACAAAAACAATTTCCGAGGCCAACTCTTCAGAAAACGGTCGGACTGGACTGTGGGACATAAAATGATACTCGTGAAGAGTGTGCTTCTTAGCTCAAGTAGATACATGAGACTGAACGGGCAGCTTCTGTCTGGAGGTGAGATGAGAAGACAGAGAGGGTTAGGAGCTGGTTGAATGGACACAGGAAATCAGGGGTAGAAAGGAGGAGAGTGCTGTCACAGTATAGGGAGAGCAATTAGGGTCACATAACAATGTATGTATAAATTTTTATATACAAGACTAACTTGAAATGTAAACTTTCACTTAAACTACAACAATAAACAAAAAAAAAAAAGAAACTGTCCAAAGATAATTTTTAATATAAGCCACTTTGTGCCTTACCTGAGTCCAGTCTCAACAACCCTCTCTTACAGCAAGCGCAGTGCTCTAAGCTCCACTTCCACCAATTACAAAGAATGTGCTTATTTCCTGGAGTAATATATAAAAGTCTTTCCTTGGGAGTCTAGTCAAGTCAATGATGAATCATTCCCTCTTAGTTAAATAAAACATATTCAGATCAATTCCAACCTTCTCTCCTATCTTCCTCTCTGCACCTTTTCCATCACTGGTCAATGAAAACATGTAATTTCTGTATAACAATCTTGAGCCCTAAGTGGCACCTTGTTTTTCAAATATTCTTTTGAAAGAGTTCAAGTCAATGACAATTTCAAGTATATATTTAAATAGAAGATATCTTTCCTGTCTTTTTAATAAGAAGGAAGCTGAGCAGCCTGCACCTAAAAGAGAAAGCAATTTGCACCTTTCGAGCAGTATGAATAAAAATGATCGTAAGTGTGACTGTTAGGTTGGAGAGCACTGCAGACCTTTTGGGTTTCTGAACAAAGGTCAAATTTTAACTGTTTATAGGGATTATCCTCATTCCAGCATTTATCATATATTGCATGGTTTTAACACTGCCTTGAAGATAATGAATCCCAAATCATCAGAACTATTGACTATGACAGCTTGGAGTACTTTAATAGACAACTCAGTAAAGGCACCTGGGACCACCCAATCCCCCAGTTATAATTCTTAGGATGTAATTATGGAGGGAAAATGTTTCAAAGATACATTAAGTACTTCTGAAGCAGTAGGGCACATGTGTTCAAACAAAGTCACTTAAGATTTGTGCATTTCATTGTATGTAAATTTTACCTAAAAAAAAGAGCTAGAAACAAATATGTAACTCTAATGATATGTATACTGAAAGTATTTAGAGAGAAGTGTACTTGTATCTGTAACTTACTTTGAAATGAATCAAAAAAAAAAAAAAAGATGAATTGATGGATGAATAAAGAGATTGGTACATGGATAGATACATGATCCAGATATGTGACTTGGAGATGGTATTTTTCAACTCACACACCCAAAAAAGAACAGCCTGAGAAGGAACTGCCACAAACCGTTATAACAGGCCCTACAGGAGAAGACTTAGCTAGTATAATATTAGCATTATTTTACAAGGGGACTTTTAAGAATGAACATTGGTGTCCAGCTTTCTGAAACATACCATCCTCCAAGGCATTCTGCATGACTGATAACATTTATGTTGACATCCTGATTAGGGAAGTACCAGCTAGTGCAATGTCACAAAGAGGAAAAGCAGCACATGTAATTGAGATCTAACTACACAGTTTTTAGTAAGGCCCTTAAAGAAAATAAAAATAAAATGATTACATTTCCAAAATACCTACATATTTGTGGTATAGCTCTATAGTGTAAATACAATGTTGCCATTAACAATCCAGCTGTGATTTCTGGCTATATGAATCAGTTTTTCTTTTCTTTCTTTTTGGAAGGAATCAAAAGAAACTCCCAACAGTAGTTGCCTTTGGAAACCACTGTTTATATTCGTTTATATTCTTAAACCTAATACATATATTGATTTTCTTTTACTGTTTTAAGGATAACAGGAGTTGTTTGGATAAGGAGATTAACTCTGAGTGGTAAAATTATGAGTAATTTCCACATTTTAGTTTTTGTTAACATGTATATCACAAATTTTCTATAATCAGCATATGATTTTAGTCATTCATGAGAGGGAAAACTCTTTAAATTGCATGAAGAATCTTTAGAGAATAAACCTATTTGGCAAGCCTACTTTAAACAGATGCAAACAGCTATTCTTTTCATAATATGCATTAATCAACCTTATTACATCACTTCCCTACTCAAAACCTTAATCTACATAATTAAAAATATCAGTTACTTAGCATTACACATGAAATCTTTCACGACCAACTCCCATTCCTACTCCCTATTCTCAGCCTTATCTCTCACCACTTCTTAGCTTTCCTCGTACATTCTAGTTAGATGGAACTAGCTGAAATTCCTAGATCTGCTACCTCTCTCTTGCTCCCATGTGCTTCTGAATGTGCTATTCCCTCTTTCTGGAATATCTTTACCCTCCATCTGACCACCTGAAAAATTTATATATTTTTTTTTTTAGTTTCCACTTTTAAACAGGCACACATATACATTGCTGACGAGAGTATTAATTGACATTACCTTTAAAAAGAGTAATTTGGCTTTATCAAAATCACAAATGTTCGTACCTTTTAACCCAGAAATTCCACTCCTAGGAATTTAATATACAGATATACTCACACACTTGTGAAATGATGATACACAAGATTATCCACTGCAGCATTGTTTGTAGCAGCGAAATACTGGAAATGACCTATATACCCATATATTGGGAGTTGGTTAAATACACTGAAATCCATACAGTGAAATACCAGGCAGCTACAAATGAACAAATACAACCTTTATGTACTGATGTGAGGTGATGACTCATCTGGCAATAAGCAATTTGGTCTTCGGTCTTGGTTTCTGAGAACCAGACTACACCTGAGGCTTATGAGTGGAGACTGACCAGACCAAGAGGGACCACCTGTGGGCCCAATGTTGACTAAGCCTCAGGAGGCATGATGTAACATATCATGGCCATATGACGAGGCTGGTAAGAGTCCTGAACCCTAAGACTCAGAAGAGCTTACTGGCTGGCAAGAACATCTGCTCTCAGGAGGGTAGCATTCCCTGGGTACATGGATGCTTCATACTAAGATCCCTCCCAGACCTCACCTTATGTGTCTCCTTCTATCCTTTTCAGTTATAATAAACCTGTAGTCATAAGTATGGTATATTCCCTGGGAGATTCTGTGAATCATTCCAGTGAATTATCAAATCCAAAGGGATAGGGAAAGCCAGCAGGGGCTGGCATCTGCCTATTTGGCAGTCTAAAGGACTAAGTTCTTCTAACTTGTGAGCTCTGACCTAGCTCCAGGTGGCTAGGGTCAGAGAAGGGCTGCACGGGCAGCTGTTTTGAATGATGGTGTCTGTCTAACGTGTGAGCTCTGACCCAGCTCTGGGTGTCTAGGGTCAGAGCAGAGTGCCACTTGGGTGGCTGGCAACGAGAATGGAGAAATGGGAAGGTGAGGCCTGGATCAATCTCCACATTTTGGGGACTGGATTCATGATTTTCCTTACCACGAAGTTGGCAACAAAGGTAGGATTTCCCCTTACTTTAGCACAAGTGACATAGAAAAATCTCCGATACATATCAATAAGAAAGAAAAGCAAAGTACAGAATACAAATGGCACACAAAAATTTTGTAAAAAAGAGAAGGGAAGAGTATATACAAATTTGCTTCTACTTGCATAAAATACCTCTGGAAGGATACCTCTAAAACCTAGGAACATCACTGCTACCCAGGAATGAGTAGGAAATTTTCAGTGGATATAATTTTATATTTGTTGAAATTTTGAAATTCTCTTTGAATGTATTACTTATTCTAAAAGTAAAATTGTAAAAGTTTAAAAATAAAAATATGTTTTAAAAAAAGTTTCAACATCTTTATGAAAATATCTCTTGCCTAATCCCTCCATGCTTCTCCATTATGTGCCATGTGCTGTGGTAGGTAGAGGGCGGAAACAAAAACAACCTGCAAGGAAACTGAACTTCAATGGACAGGGTGCACACAATGGGGCCAAGACCTTATATTTCTCTAAGAGTGATCACATGACTAATTCATAATTATTGTTTACTGGCTGTCTCCCAGAGTAGACTGTGATCTCTTTAAAGATATCTAAACCTTAGTACAGTGCTATGCACATAGGAGGTAGATATGTTCAATAAACCACTGAATAAATTAAGGCATCATGTGGAACATATACATAAATCAAGAGGCAGTCATTTGAACAGAACAAGGGGCTACTGCATGGTTTAAAATTGGAGGTGTGTGGCAGGGTTTTATTCTTTCACTTTACTTATTCAAACTGTATGCCGAGCAAATAATCTGAGAAGCTGGACTATATGAAGAAGAATGGCACAAGGGTTGGAGCGAGACTCATTAACAACCTGCGATAAGCAGATGACACAATCTTGCTTGCCAAAAATGAAGAGGACTTAAAGCATTTACCAATGAAGGTCAAAGGCTACAAGCTTCAGTATGAATTACACCTGAATGTAAAGACGTAAAGAAAGCCAAAATCCTTACAACTGTGCCGATAAACAACATCACGATAAATGGTGAAGAAGTTGAAGTTGTCAAGGATTTCGTTCCACTTGGATCAACAATTAATGCCCACGGAAGCAGCAACTGAGAAATCAAATGACAACTGCATTGGGCAAATCTGCTGCAAAAGACCTCTTCAAAGATGTCGCTTTGATAACTAAGGTGCGCCTTGCCCAAGCAATGGTCTTTTCAATCACCTCACATGCATGTGAAAGCAGAATAATGAAAAAAGGAAGACCAGAGAATAATTGGCATATTTGAATTGGAGTGTTGGCGAAGAATACTGAATATACCATACACTGCCAGAAGAATGAACAAATCAGTCTTGGAAGAAGTACAGCCTGAATGCTCCTTAGAAACGAGAATGGCAAGACTTGATCTCACTTACTTAGGACACATCATCAGGAGGGCCCAATCGCTGGAGAACGACATCATGGTTTTAATCATGCTGGTTAGAGTAGAGGGTTAGCAAAACAGAGCGAGGCCCTCAATGAGATGGAATGACACAGTGGCTGCAACGGTGAATTCAGACAAAGTAATGATTATGAGGATGGCACAGGACCAGGCAATGTTTTGTTGTTGTACATAAAGTCACTATGAGTTGGAGCCAAGTCAATGGCAACTAACAACAACCACAACAACAGCAGGATTAACCACTGTGCTATTTTTAACAGCGAGAGCTAATATTCAAGTATTCAGCTAGACTCTAACCTGATTCCACAATCAATTTTATAAGAATTTAGTATACAGGTCTTAGGATAAAAAGATTTAAAAATAACTTTCTATATCTTATGTGTACAAATATTTATGAATATATTCAATTGTCACAAAAATATCATCCACTGTGGACCAATGATTGATTCTATGCAGTGCTTCATTTTCCCCCAATACTATTCTTTAAATAGGTACAGAGTGTGGACAATGCACTAGGCACCATAGTAGGTTGGAGGTATAATGGTGAAAAAAACAGACTCAAGGTCTTATGGAGGTTACAGTTTAGTGAGAGAGATTCATCAAATAATCACTCAAATTTCACAGTATTTTTCTATATGTTCAAGGAGAAGAGAGAAACTGGAAGGTAAGATCAAGATTTCTCCCAACCAGCCATAGGAAAGGAAAGGAAAGGTACCTCAGTTAAAGGTTAGGTCAGAGGGTTATGGAGAAAGCTCATTTTTTTCCATAAGCTTAGATGGAAAAAATACATCTTTATTTTCCTCTAACTGAAATTTAGCAGATCCTTCAATTATGAATATGGGCAAAAATCCACTTGTAGTATTTATGATGCTGTCTTCAATAGAAATTACAGATATTTTCATATCACATTATAGTTATTACATATCTCAAAATATCATTTATATTTATCACTACTTTGGAATTACAATCGTTATTAGACCTGCTTATCATTTAATGTGTTTATAAAGAAGCACACATTAATATATCGCATATCTTCTTTTTGTAAATTTTGGTAACTGTATTTCAATATATAACTGGTTTCCTTTGTAATCTTATGTATTTTATGTTATGTATTTAAAACACTTTTTCTGAGGAGAGATCCATGGGCTTAACCAGGCTCCCAAGGGGGTCTACGGCCCCCAAAATGTTCAGAATCCCTGAGCTATAAAGATAGGGCAGGTTGGGATAACAATGTTGGCATACCATAGCACTTCATTGGCAAGAGATTTCTGTTTTTAACTACCTCCGGGAGGGATGGAAGGAAGAGCGCCACTTCAAAGTCCCAAGTATTATGAAAAAGAGTAATGGAGAATCTGTTTTTTGTAAGTTTGTATTTTCAATCAGGTTTTATTATATATCCAATGAGTATAAAATGGAAAAATTCTTTCAAAGACAAATCTATGGATATACAGTTTTTATGACTATAAACACTATACATGCTGTTGAGATACACAGTGTTTGTATATTTTATATAGCTAACCTAACCATGATGATCACACAAAGGGTAAATTATTATATATGTGATAGATTATTGTTCAGTAAATATCCACTCCCTCCTCCCCCAACCTCTGTGGTGGAGTATACTTTTCTACCCTACTGATGTTGAATTGGCCTCGTGATTGCTTTGGCCAATAGAACATGGATAGAAATAAACCGCTAATTCCAAGTCTAGGCCTTTAAGAGGAATCAGATGTTTCCACTGATATCTCTGGGAACTTCCAAACTCTGCCATGAGAAGGACATGTTCCAGGTAACCTGCTGATCACAGAAGAATGAGAGATGTGAAGTAGATCTAACCAAACCTGTGGCCTGGAGTTAAGTTCAGCTATGCTTATCTATGCCCCGCTATATCCAGCCAAGATTAGTCAAATCCTGCCATCAGCAGACTCGTGAGAGAAAAATAAATGCTTATTGTTGTGTGCCACTGAGATTTATGGTTGTTTATTGTACAGCAATATCTGACTAAGAAAATACGATAGAAGTACTCTTTGAAAACCTCACCTGATTAATTAATGCTCTCCATTCTCTCTGTAAAGTAAACTGATAACTGGAGCATGCTGAATTCTCGTGGCTACTAGGCTGTTCCCACAGTTGAGTTTATGCTACAAAATGAGTTCATTTCATTGCGTTTGTTCCCAAACCTGTTTATGTTCATAATAAAATCAATATGAAAAGAAACTAAAATTGCTCTCTCTGTAAAAGCTAAGTTGAATTAATTGGAAAGACTTGATAAACATGAATGGTTAAATACAAAAGTCACTATCACATTAAATGGCGGCAATGCCTCTGTCAAAGATGGAAAAAAGTTATAAAAATCTCTGTAAATTTTACCATTAAATTTCTTCACCAGTTTATTAACTTACTGCTCTTCTTTAAGGAAACTGAAAGTGGAAAGGCATTATGAATTCCAGGATTCCTCTTCAAGGAAAGGGCCTATAATAATAGGTCCTATAACAAAATTGATAATGAGTATATATTTACGTTTTAAGTTGAAATGTTTAAGTTAGTATGTACCATTTTTTAATGCTTCTCCACCTAAACCAACTTTTTCTGTTAACCAGCCAACCATGTCAGATAAGAAGGCTTCTACAACATTTCAGCCTGCTAGAAATTCTATTATGGACATCACAGTCGTAAGTGCTATAGCATTATTTTGTCATTTTTTACAAATTCTATTTATAAACCAGCTTGAAGTCCTTGCATTGAGTCTGAATGCTGCAATTTGTTTTCGTATTGAACTTGAGCACTGTGGTGAGTTTTTGATGTAGCACTGGTTTCTCTAATAATTTAAACCTCATATTTCTGTTAACCAAGCCTAAAATCTGATTTATCAGATTTTTAAAATATAAGGACATCATATAAAGAATAAAACCTGAACTCTTTCTTCTGACTTACAAAGCCCTACATCATCACCTGCCCTCAAACTTCCTCCCCAACCTCATTTCTTTCTTTCACAGCCTGCCAAACACAATGACCCTCCCATTCTGCTAATATATCAAGCTTTTTACCACTTTGGGGTCTTTCTCTGAGAGGTTCCTTCTGCCTAAAATATTCTTTTCCCTGATTTTCCCATGGCTGGGTCATTTACTTCAATCAGATCTCAGATGACACCTTCCCAGTGAGGCCCTCACTGACAACCCAATTTAAAGCCCCAATTAATCACTTTTGACTACATCACTCTATTTTAAGTCGCTGTACAGCACTCCTCTTCCCATTAGAGTATAAAATTAACATTAGGTACAGTAAAACCTGTGAAAACCGGAAACTGTGTAAGGCAGAAACCTGTCAGAGAAGGAAAACTCAACTATCTTCCACTAAAAGAAAGGTGGAAAACTTCAATACTCAGAGAAACAAGGCAGTCCCTTCGAGTTCCTGCTCTCACAGGCTTCCCTGCACCATGACTTGCTGATTCACACCTAGATTCCCAGGGCCAAGAATACAGCATAGCACATAATAGCAGATCCATCAATATTCTGCATTATTAAAATTGAATAAAAATATGAGTAGGTAAAACAAACAAAGAAACCTAGAATAAGATTTTCAGTCACTGCGGACAACAGATTAATAAAACTTCATGTATTGTGTTTCGTATCAACTGTTCCTATAATATTTTCTATAAAAATATATTCTACAGTATCAAGTAGAGACAGATTATTTCTCAACATCTGAAACAGCATTAAACAGAACAGTTCTAATTATTTTAATACAGAAGCTGATTTAATAATTTCATACTTAATAGCGAAATAACCTAGATACTTTTTGCATGGTGATGTTACTTATAAAGCTTTGTTGAAAGTTAATCTTTTATTTCAAGAATTAGAAAAAGAATAATCAGTTTGGAATAATATCAAATAACACACATGTGGAGTCCCTGGGTAGTGCAAATGGTTAACACGCTCAGCTGCTAACCAAAAGATTTGAGCCTACCCAGAGGTGTTTTGGAAGAAAGAACTGGTGATCTACTTCTGAAAATCCTGTGGAGCAAAGTTTTACTCTGAAGCACATGAGGTTGCCATGAGTCAGAGTCAACTTGATGGCAACTGGTTTGTTTTTAATATACACATGCCACTTAATATGCGCTAGGTATTCTTAATTGCTTTACATATATTAACTGATTTAATTTTCACAACAGTCCTATAGCCAAACCAAACCCATTGCCATTGAGCTGATTCCGACTCATGGCAACCCCATTTACTACAGAGTAGAACTGCTCAATAAGGTTTTCTCAGCTATACCTTTATGGAAGATCACCAGGCCTTTCTTCTGTGGCACTGCTGGGTGGGTTCGAAATGCCAACCTTTAGGTTAGCAGTCGAGCATAAACCGTTTATGCCACCCAGGGACCTTTAAGTCCTACTGACATGATTCCAATGTTACAGATGAGAAAACCTATGCTCAGAGGAGTAAGTAACCTGCCCAAAGTCATAGAGCTAGTTGGGGGTAGAGCAGAATTAGAACCCAAATAGTCTGGCTCCAGAATCTATGCTCAAAAGCTCTAATGTGTACTATCTCTAACACATGTTTCAGCTGTAGAAATGAAAATACAAGTTTGATGACAAACCAAGATTCTACAAATATGTTTGAATGGACATCAGAATACGATTTCTTTTCTAAACCTCAACATTTTGTTAACGAGGTATCAATACATTTATAGCAATTATACCTGTTATGGTCATAGTTTTAAAATGCGCCACTACTTTTTAAACTTTTCCCCCATAAACCTATTATTACATAAGGCTTCTCTCTGTTAATACTTTTATTCAGTTACTAGTAGAGTCTTTGGAAGTATTTGTCTAATTTATAACATTACCCAGTTATCTCAGAGTTATTGCCTCTTTCCTCCATATAGGTAAACCACCAGTGCCATATTTGTATTGTGACATCACTTTCATCCCAAAACAATTGATTAGACCAGTGATGGGCACCTGACCTAACATTACTCAATTAAATTCTCTCCAAGGAATCTGGAGTTGGGATTCAGGGGTGGCAATTTAACTCTCTGCATATGGCAGAACTGTAAATCTAGATGCTGTATGGCAGCCATATTCTGCCATGGGAATGAAGAAACAGAGAACTTGGGGATAAGCAGATAAATAAAGTTGACCTAAACAGAGAAGTTAATTAGATGGCGAGAGACAGGGAGAGTGCCTGCCAGTATCAGTCCAGTACTAGCTCCATGTCTGGATAAACTCCTGCCCTTACATTTAAAGGGACACACCCTCGTGTCCTAAAGATAAATTCCCTTTCTTGTTTAAGATAGCTCAGGATTTTATTACTCGTAGCAATTAGACTCTTAACTCATATCAGAAGTGATAAACGAAATGAGGGAAGACTTGGCTCCCTGTACTAAGCAGAAATTGGTAACATGTTGCCAAAACACACACGTTAATTAACAATGAGAATTTTAAAAGTTCATATATATATATATATTTAAATGGATGTATCTTAATTGACTTTATGTTTTATTATTATCAATAATTAAAATGTATATCTAGTGAAGATTTAGAAATAAGTGTATTGATTTTATTATTACCTTTCCCCATCTCCGGTACATGGAATTGCTCTGAATTTTTTTTTTTTTAATTCGGCATGCTTGATGAAATCTATGTGCCAACCCTATAAGGAGGAAGTAATTACAGAATGTTCATCCTCATCTCTCATTTATAGAACAGAGAAACTGTAACTCCCAGAAAGAGCTCCTTTCTTTTGCTGGTACAGTGCTGTTATTTTAGTATCTGTCATTTAAGAACATTTATCCAGTGCCAATACAGTACAGCCATGCGTAAGTCTGGCTAAAAGGCTGTTATTAATATACATTGTTCTAACTATAGAATAATCAAGTCTCTTGCAGAGATATCTAGACCTGGATTTATACATGGGAATATGGTAAAGCCAGCGCGGGTCATCTTTCCTCCACAACATTCTAGAAATCCAACTTCCCCATCCAAGTTGGCATCGCAACAACCTTTCCTATGTTACAAGGCAGGAAGCTTACAGTAATTTTCAACTTATCTCGATCATTTACTCTTCACATATAGATCAGCTGCTACTTCTTCCTACATAATGCTACTGTGTCTATCCATTACAAGGAGACTGTGGGTAGTGCAAATGGTTAATATGCTCGGCTGCTAACCAAAAGGTTGGAGGTTTGAGTCCACCCAGAGGTGCCTTGGAAGAAAGGCCTGGTGATCTACTTCCAAAAAAATCAGCCATTGAAAATACTGTGAAGTGCAGTTCTACTCTAACACACATGGGGTTGACATGAGTCGGAATCGACTCGACGGCAACTGGTACTGGTTATCCACTGCTAGAACTAACCAATTCTCCTCACCTGCATTACTGTAACAGCCTTTAAAAATTTTCCACGGATAATATGGCTTCTGCCAGTCCTTTCTTACTACTGCAACTGCTTTCTCACTATCCTGAGGCTCAAACCTACAATCTTCTGCACCATCTTCAGGGCAGAAGGCTTCAAATTTCCTGTAGGACCGATAGCCTAATAGCAATTCCCTAGTCCAACTAAACTCAAAACAGTTAAAATAATTTGCCAGGGTGCCCCAACTAGTCCATCTTCTCATTTTGTCCTCTCCTCTCCTTCTTCCACATCCCTATGGTGTCTTATCTACTCATCCCACTCTTTCCTTGAGGTCTTCTCCAGTATGAATAGTCCTTTCCTTATTGGGACGGAGACAATTAGTAAGCATTTTCACTGTGCTAAACACTTTACAAGTGTTCTCTCATCTAGTCCTCATGGTAATCCAATGATGTAGTAGTATTACTTCCCTCATTTTTCAGAGCCCTGGTGGCGCAGTGGTTAACAGCTCGGCTGCTAATCAAAAAGTCAGCAGTTGGAATCCACCACCTGCTCCTTGGAAACCCTATGGGGCAGTTCTACTCTCTCCTATAGGTTGCTATGAGTTGGAATCGACTCAACAGCAACAGGTTTTTTTTTTTTTGTTTGTTTTTTAACTGAGGCTTAAAGAAATTAAACAATTTACTAGTAAGTAGCAGATCTAAAACTTGAACTGAGAACTATATAATTTTAAAGCCTGCAGCTCCAGCCCCCCCCCCCCCCCCCCCCCCATTATTTAACCTCTCAGCCTTTGTACAAGCTGCTTGCTCCCACTGCTCAGAAAGATCCGACCTGCTTCTTCCGCCTGGGAAGTAACTCTTCAGCCTTCAAAGCCTAACTTAAGTGCTCCTAACCCGTTGAAGGCTTTTCCACTCTGCTCAATCAGCAGCGGTTATTATTCCCCACTTTGGTCTACCCTATGATAGCAAATACCACCCTCATAAATATTTATTTTCTTTGTCTCTCTTACTGGACTGTGAAGTCTTTGAAGGAAGGGACATTCTATTTATGCCTAGCACACTGCAGAAACCCAAAATGTTTGCAATGTTACATACTGGCCTCAACTAACACACACCTGACAGCAATGTTCCCCTCATAGCCACTTTATAGATTAAAAAGTTTACATAATTCAGCAGAAAATAAATGAAAATTTAACATGAACCAGTCAAGCTTGCCAGAGTATGCATGGTGTTATGGATTGAATTGTGTCCACCAAAAATATGTGTTGTAAATTCTAACCTCTATGCCTATGGTCATAATCCCATTTGGGGATGCGTCGTCTTTGTTATTTAATGAGACAGGATTAGTGTAGGGTGTATTCTGAGACATAAAAGAGATTAAACAAGCAAGCAGAGAGGTGGAAAGATAGATGCCAAGACACATGAAGATCTCCAAGAACCAGGAAGCAAAAGCTGAAGAGACAAGGACCTTCCTCCAGAGAGAGAAAGACTTCCCCTAAAGCTTGTGCTCTGAATTGGGATTTACAGCCGCCTAAACCATGAGAAAATAAATTTCTGTTTGTTAAAGCCATCTATTTGTGGTATTTTTTGTTAAAGCTGCACAAGATAACTAAGACACATGGTTATTAGGCTTGTTCACTATTTAAATATTAGATCATGCAGTTTGTATTTAAAATACATATTCAAAGCCTCCTTTGGAACTCATAATATGTAATGTGTGAGATCTTTTCCCATCTGTCTCTCCTACATACACACAAGCACGCACACGTGCACACACACCGATAGCAGGATGCTCCCTATGACAAGGCCACTGTCTACCCCTTCAGCTTCCTATGCCCTCTACCTTGTGCCACTTCACACATCTCCATTTTCATTTCTTTTCCCCTTTGGCCTAGAAAACTCCCTCAGGTTTTTGAAGACTCAGCTCAGATCCCTTAAGAGGATCTTGACAGGACCACAGTAAGAAACGAACCAAAACTGTGAATTTCTGGATAAGTTTCCATGGTGGAATATTGTAAAATTAATAGCTAAAGTGAAGCATTAAGATTATCCAACCAAAAAAAAAAACAAAACAAAACAAAACACCCAACCCTTTGCCATCGAGTTGTTTCCAACTCATAGTGACCCTATGGGACAGAGCAGAAGAGTTCCCCATGGTGTTTTCAAGGCTGTAATCTTTGCGGAAGCAGATTGCCACATCTCTCCCTCGGAGCGGCTGGTGGGAAGATTATCCGCAACCATGGACTATCCTATTCTGACTCTGTATATACTGTGGGTAACTAAGGGTGGGCTATAATCTCCACATAGTGTATACCGTTATAAAAAATAGAAATTATGTATGTTAATTGGAAAGGCATGCATCCAGGAGCTTATTATGGTTCTGTATTTGCTTTGTTTTTGCTTTTTCTGTCCAGCTGATTCTTTCAAACTACATCTATAAAACATCTTCAGAAGTGGAAAGTATAATGAATCCCTATGTACCCATCACTCAGTTTCAATAATTATTAGCACATAGTCATCTAGCTTCCCTCACATTGTCAATCCCTCTACTAGATCATTATTAATCTTTGCAGACATTTCACCCATAGATACCTCAGTATTTGTCCTTAAAACACTATTTTAAAACATAATCATAATCTCATTATTGCAAGTAAAACTTAAATAATTTCTTAATAGCATTAAATACCTATTCAGTGGTTAAATTTCTACGATTGTCTTATGTAGTTTAGCTAGTTTGTTCAAATCAGCATCCTAACAAGGTCTGTACACTGCATTTGGTTGATAAGACCCTTACGTCTTTTTTTAATTTTATTTTATTGTTGTACTTTAAGTGAAAGTTCCTTATGTCTTTTTAGATCATGGGTTTCCTCTTAATTTTTTTCATTGCAATTTATTCATTGAAGAAATTTCCATATTATGTTTTTAAGGTTCCTGTGCCTTAAAACTGGAAAACCTGGTGGCATAGTGATTAAGAGCTACAGCTGCTAACCAAAAGGTTGGCAGTTCGAATCCACCAGGCGCTCCTTGGAAATTCTATGGGGCAGTTCTACTCTGTCCTATAGGGTCACTATGAGTTGGCAATGACTCGACGGCAACAGGTTTTGGTGCCTTAAAATAGGGAAGTAGGATTTCATACTAAACCTGTTGCCAGTGAGTAGATTCTGACTCATAGCAACCTTATACGACAGACAAGAACTGCCCTATAGGGTTTCTAAAGCTGCCACATCTTTCTCCCCTGGAGAGGCTGGTGGGTTCGAACCGCTGACCCTTCGTTTAGCAGCCAACCACTTAACCACTGCACCACCAGGGCTCTTCTGTTATGATATATTCTTTTATTCTGCTGCTTGTGATGAGTACTATTAAATATAATAATAGGTTATTACAACAATAGTTAGAAAAGTTTATTTAAAAGGTATGGATCACAGATACCTTAATTAACTCATTACCCATTGTAAGGATGACATCTACACAGAAGAAGAAAAACAACAACAAAAAACCCACAACCACAAAGAAACACTTTCAAGAACTTCACTTTCTACATGAAAACAGTTATGCCAGGACATGCACATTAAGATCTTTAGAGAATGGTGGAAAAAAAAAAAAAAATTCAAACATTAAATCCAAAATAAAATTGTACTAGAAGTTATTTTCATAAGAGTTCCTCTTACTGATAATTTAAAGATCCTTAAAACTATTTTGTTTTTTGATAGCTGAACTCTCAATGTGGGCTAAGGCCCAATAGTGGAAATGTTCTACTTTAAAAAGGCTGAATTATGTGTGTAAATGTAGGTAGCCCTCACCTACATAATCATATACATACACATAGGGCAAACACTTTGGACAAAGTGATGCTTGACATTATAAGTCTTTTCAGCCTCAGGACATATGAAAGCATTAACATAAGCTTTACTCAAAAAAGCTTTAAATGCACTACTGCCAATATAAGTGTTTACGTATAGAAATCATTGAAAACCTGTAGACCTGGTTGCAGCCTGTGTAACATAAAGCCAACAGCAACACTTCTACTTTAATTCCCAGGAAGCTATGCCTCAATTGCTACAGAAGTACAACTATTAGAAAAGAAAGAAAAAAAAAAAAAAAAAACAGCCCCAGAGTAGCGTGCAAGGCACCACCTACCATAGCCCTGGGTTTGCTGATGGCCACCAGACTTGTGAGGAAGTCTTCATCGTGCAGCTGGCTGAAAACATGGGCGTCATAGGCTACCATAATGGAGATTTCTTCCATCATCTTGTCAGCTGGCTTTTCCACAGTAGCAGCTGCTTCCCCAGCTCCAGACCAGAGTATCCAAGGAAAAATCCTAATGCAGCTCAATGCCAAGGCACACACCCACCTGAGTTAGAGGGGGTGGAGTATCAAATATCCAAAAGGAAAATAAAAAGTAGGTGCTATCACAGACTTGTCTAGCAATTCACCCCCAGTAGAAAACTAAGGGAGGTCTCTTATCTATGCAGAAGCATATACTATAAACACCTTCTGCATTCTTAACACAGCAGCTGGAAAATTCAGTTTTTGAAAATCTCCTTTAAACCTCAGAAAAGGAAATAAAGTTTCCTAACTAGAAATATCCTATAGCAAAAACCGAAACAGACAAAACTGTTTAATTTTATGTTCTTGGTAATTAAAGATTCTTATAATAGTTCATCTTCTTACTTCAGTATTTCTATGACGATGATTCTTCTTGGAGAAGGTGGATTTTTCTTAAAGTTCTTAGTGTTTATTTTTTCACAATCAAAGAAGATAAATACACGACCACCTTTAATTTTTTAGAATTTACAAAATTCTTGGTGCAGTTAAAAATTATCTCCTGAAGTATGAAAAAATTATTCTTCTCCCCCTCTGAGTATTTCTGTTAAAAAAAGAAGTATCATGATATAAAAATCAAGCAGGAACAGCAATATCAATTAATAATTCTTCCCCTTTCTCTTACTAAAAAAACAAAAATATTTTAAACAGTATTCTTGATTTTGAGAATTTAAGTTCTCTGTTGTTATTCAGAAAGTAATACAAAAGTCTCATCTATAAAATGATCATTTTTTTCTCCCATAGATAAAAGTTTTCTTCATCTTTTATTTTTAAGATTAGAGGTTTCTTTTAATTACCCAGATCAGCAAATAGCCCTAACTATTGGCGCCTTAGCCACCAGAAACGTTTTTTAAAAGTACAGCTGGAGACCGTAAATGAACCACCATGATCCCCGATGAAAAGTTTAAAAGCTGCCCGCAATTATCATTATAAAGTTGCCTAAATTATCAGACAGGAAATAGAATGTATGCTAATCTCATAGAAAAAGTATTAAGCAAATGAAAATACGGGGGAGGTGGAAAGGGCAGAGAAAGCTCCTCCTAAAGTTGTTTTTCTAATATTCCTCATTAAGCTAATATCTTCTCTTCTTTTTAAAGACTACTATGACACTGTAGTACCATCAAAAACATTATTAGTTAGAACCAGAAATCAATTTGGCAATGTTTGTATAAAATCAAAAGAAATACAGCTACTGGTTGGAATGTTTAGTCCTAATTACCGATAGTATGTTGTCTTGGGTTTGTTCGCTTTTCAGAAAACAAACAAAACTGAGAATGAGATCTACAGTACCTATTTTTTCCATGTTTTCCTAAAGGAACTTCATTTAGATTAAGATTATTAGTTAAATAGTAGTACCATGTTTCATTTAAATAAGAATAGGAATTTTCCAAGTGTCATAGCATTCTAGATTAAGCGTGCGCGCGCGCGCGCACACACACACAGACACACACACACACACACACACACACACGGCAAGAGAAAAAAAAAACACCCTATTGCTAGGAAACAGAAGCGAGTCTAATAGGCTTATTTGAACAAAAAAATGCAATGCTTCAAATAAATCCTCAAAATTAAAACAGCTTCAAACTGTTTGACCCTTGTTAGAGCCAGTAAGGCATTTTTACTACAATGCACCTTTGTCTTTTAAGCCTTATTTTTGTTTAAAAAAAATTTCCACCACAATTTTTTTAACGCTAACCTGGTAAAAAAAAAAAAAAAATGATAACCAGAAGATAAGGCATTACAAGGCATCTAGGCAGTTCATACCTTTAAATTCCTTTTTATCTTTTCAGAAGCACTTTAAAAGGTACTGTGATCCTCCTCTTCCATGCATTCACTAGCACCAGAAGATTTCAGATTTATCTTGCAGCACCATTTTCTGGATGTGAAAGCAACTCCTCTTGCTTTCATACTTTTCTTTGCTACAGTGAGTCAGTGCTTCCGCACAGTGATAACTGAATAAGGTGTACTGACAAAGACACCTGTTGCGGAAGGTAAAGAAACTGCTTCCCATAATGCTTTACTCCCTGCTGGCAACCGCCCAGGGGCAAACAAGATTATAACTGCATTTGAGCAGTCCCCTATGCACCCTGGGAGAGCACATTCAGTGTAACAATAGGTAATCTTCTTGGTTAAGAAGAACACTTATAACTTAAGAAAAAAGGAACTTGGGAAAACAATATCAAATAGTCTAGGCGATGTGTATTAGACTCATAAAACATTTAAGCCTTCAGGGCCTTGAAAGTGCAAAACATTTTTAGAAACATAACATAGTTTTAATTTTACATAAACAAACAAAAGCCAGCAACTTCAAATACAGTCCTTTAAGAATTCCGCACAGGTTCTTAGATAAATATTTTAACAGCTTCTAATTTATTACCTTCAAAAGTCTGTTCTAACTAGCCACGGTGACTGGAATTATTAACATTTCATTTTTAAATCTAAGAGGTCCTCTATCCTAGCCATCAGTGCATACATTTTCTAGAGCAAGGGTCCCTTAATTTGATTTGTACCCTTCAGTTTTTGTCACCCATAAAATGTTCCTCTAGACCTCACTTTCAGAGTCAGGAAAAAAGAATTCAAGTATTTCTTTTCTTATACAATTAAATGTATACTTGTAGTCACAAAGAAAAGCATCCTTTTGGTAAGTGCTCTTTGAAAACTGATGATCTATTAGAAAAACTTCCACTGAACTGCCTTTTTCTCTTTTCCTAAGTCATTTTTTCTGGTCTCAGAAATAACAGCCAAGTCAGTAACCTCCCAAGATCCAGAAACTATTGTACACAGTCATGTTTACATATAGTGGTTTGCTCCCTAGCAAGACATCTTGTTACTCTTTTGCCTTTTTCCTGGTGGGTGGAAACCCACAGATCTCCCAGGATTGTTTCCACCTGGGTTTCTGCAGTTACCTGCTTCACACCTTGAAACTCCACTGGTGGGGGTGGGGAAGGGGAGGCACTGGGGGGCGAATTACCTGAGATCAAGGGATGTAATGGAGACACCACCACTTGCTGCTAAAATTTATCGGAAAAGGGTTGTGTATGTATCAAACTGGCAGCAGGAAAGGAGGGAGGCATTCCTTATAACCAAAAAGGTAGTCCTCAGTTCAAGCAGGAACTAGCTTAGTGGTCTGTTTCAGGGCAAGTCATTTAACCTGGTAGGCTTCAATTTCCTCATGGTCATGTAAACTGAGAGGGACGGAATAGATGAGTGGTTTTCAAAGTCTGCTGAGAAAGTCAAAAGCAATGTGTCCTATCTCCCTCCACTAAATAACCTTATGGGGGGGGAGAGAGTGTGGAGGGGGGACCACCCTTTTAGTCTCTATCAGAATGAGAACAAAAGGTAACATTAATCCCAGATGTTAAGAAAGTCCCTCAGGATTGCTAAAATGTCCCAACAAATGTAGTCTACTTTGCACCCTAGCTTGGATTTAACTATTATCAACTCTTTTGCCTGTATAAGAGGATTCAGTGACAGTTGATACACTTTTTATTAGTTACGTTACTCTTCATAGTCTTTATATTCAGAAGCCAAACTGGCTACAAAATAATTAGTGACAAGAAAATTTTAATAACTAAAATATCTCCAATGATTTTTAAATGCTGATTTAAGAATTTACAGAGACTATCCCGTTCAAGTGACTGATTTTATCTCAACAGTAATTCTTTTAGGATTGGACTTTTTTTTTTTTCCATTTATTTTATTTTTGTTGTTGTTGAGAATACACACAGCAGAACTTACACCAATTCACAATTTCTACATGTATAATTCAGTGACATTGATTACATTTTCGAGTTGCATAACCATCCTCTTCTTTTCCAAATTGTTCCTCCCTCATTAACATAAACTTACTGCCCCCTAAATTTCCTATCTGTTCTTTTGTGTTGCTGTTGTAATTCGATCCTGTATAGACAGATCATAAAAGAACACAACGCTCAAGGCACACATTCTTTACTAGTTAAGCTAAACTATTGTTAGAACTGTACTTTTTAACAAAAACATATCCGGATCATACTTGGCAAGTATGAGTCAAATAAACCCACTGGCCTTTAGAGAACATTTATTCTCAAGTGTCAAGTTCAGAAACAGTCAAAACAAAAATCAATAAAGGCATGGATAAGAGGTAGACATTTTTCTATTACTGCATTCTCGCCAAATGCAGCAAAGCAAAGTAGTTTCATTACGGGCGTAGAATTTTGTTATCTACCAGTCAGATAACATACATTAAAAAATGGTCCCATCTCATGCTCTCGTGGCCTTTCCCATGTCTCAGGTTCTACTTGTTGAACATTCTCATCACAACAGCCATTAATATCAGGATCAGACGGAAAGGAGGACAAAACAACCGCGACAGAAATATGGTGCAGAGGGCAGAAAGGTCTCCTGCGTCCTCCACACTGTCAGAGGCCCTGCAGAGCCTCCTGCTCCTGACCAAGGGTCCCTCATCTAATTGGGCATGAATAGCTTTACAGATGCATCTTAGTTCAAAGCTATCTCCATGTTAAAACAAGAATACGATCCAGAAGCTATCTTAAATAATTCAGTATAAACATTCATGAAGCACACAGGACTCAGTTTTAAGGGATCTCCAAAATCACAAAATAGTCATGGTGTTGACATAGGGATAAAGAATTACCTATAAGAAAGAAAAAAATCCTGTGGCCACTTTCTTAATCACAGAAAACCTATATTCCAAGCAGGCTTCCATCTGCCCTGAGGTAGGCACTTTATAAACTCTAAATTCTCAAAGTGAGGAACAAAAGATAAAATAATATGCAAATGAGAAACCATAGCAGTATCAGTAGAAATAAGCTTTACAGAATACTTCGGAATTTCAGGATAGTTCAGTAACACATACTGGGTTTTTACAGGGGGGAAGACTACAAAGTAAAAGATGAATAAGCAAAATCTTAGTCCTCTTGCAATTAAAATCATGTAAAAATAAATAAAGAAAATCATCATTATTCTCCTGTCAAATTCCAACCATTTCAGCTCATCATCTTTGCTATCTTTCCTAGCAAATGCTAGGCAAATTCAAAACTTCAGAAAATACAGATTCTTTAAAAAAAAAAAAAAAATCCCTAGAGTTAAGCCAAGAAAAGAAAAACCAGTGGGACATAAAATACTTGCTTAACAGGTACACTGGGTATCTAGCTTCCTCATTTGCATCTCACTACAAAGAAAGAGGGTGAAGTAGACTCCAGAGTATGAAAGAATAGCTGTAACTCTAACAATTCAGCTCTTTATGTCTCATTGGTAACTCTAAAACCCACAGGCAACAACACCTTCACATTAAACTTTAAACAAACAAAAAAGCCATTGCCATCGAGTAGAGTCTGACTCATAGCGACCCTGTAGGACTGAATAGAACTACCCTATAGGGTTTCCAAGGCTGTAAATTTTTAGAGAAAACAGACTGCCACATCTTTCTCCCGAAGAGTGCCTGGTGGGTTCAAACCTCTAACCTTTCGGTTAGCAGTTGAGCACTTAACCACTGCCCCACCAGGGCTCCTGACATTAAACTTTACCTAACCAAAAACAGGAGCCCTGGTGGGGCAGTGGTTAAGAGCTATGGCTGCTAACCAAAAGGTCGGCAGTTCAAATCCACCAGGCGGTCCTTGGAAACCCTATGGGGCTCTGTCCTATAGGGTTGCTATGAGTCAGAATTTACTTGATAGCAACGGGTTTGGTTTGGCTTTTTCAACAAAAAATATGTGTTTCAAGTGCTTCTAAGGATCCACTGATATTTGCTATCTCCCATAGATGTGGACGGTTTCAGTCACATCTGAAAATACCAGTAATACTATCTTAAACTTCACTTTGTCTCATTTTGAGCAGAGGATACAACTGAATTGCAATTACAAGTAACTTTACCTTAATTTCTAAAGCAAATTATTTTTTTAAAGTTTTACTAACAACCAAATCAAACCATTCCACATGGTTGATATTCTATATTCATTTTTCACAATTATATGTCATCATGAACCCATACACTTCTACTGATTAAAAACGGTATTTCATTTGTTCCATGCAGCTGTCCTGTTGGGCAGTCATACTGCATTACAAGAAAAAGACTAGCATTGGTCTCTAACCTTTTATCCATCTGGGTCATTGTGAGACAGATTAATGTTGTGAAAGGGAATAAAAAACACTTTGTGCAAAAAAAGCAATTTTAAAAATTGTTAAAATGTAAACAACTTACCTACTGAAGTCTTCTAAGGCTACAAAACCACTGACCGGACTTCTGGCCTGGCCTGAGCTGGCCTTCGCTGGTCTTACTTCCATTTTAAAGCTTCCAATGACCTCAGTAATCTTGGGGTCCCCTCCCCATAAGGCAAGCTGTGGAACGTGACGTATGTCACCCCAATATCATTACCACCTATTGTGAAAACCAACAAAGGAGGACTTTTCCTTCTGATTTTCAGTAGAAAGAGAATAATAAAAACATCAAAACATGGGTTTAAAAGACTGTGACGGTTCTTATTTTGGCCCAGTTCTAAAAAATAACAGGGTGATGGTTTCACAACGTGATGAAAGTAATTAATGCCACTAAATTGAACATGTAAAAAAAAGTCAAAATGGCAAATGTTTTGTTATATATATTTTTACCACAATAGAAATATAATAATAACAGGATTGTAAAGTCTTAGGCCCTTTTTCCAAGGATAAGAGAACTCTTCTTTGTAGATTCACCTTGAGGGAACAGCAATGGGGCGTGAGGCAGTTTTAATTCAAGTGCTTATTTGTCTCAAGTTCTTCCTGCAAGTCCAGTGACACCCCTGCCCCCAAGACCCCCAGTAAGAGAAAACTCCCTTTCCAATGGGCCTTCTGGCCTCTGAAGCAAGTTATATACTGGCAGCTTGCAACAGTAGACTACGCTGAACTCATGCAGTGGAAACAATTTACTTCATGAATTTTATGATATGTAAATTATATCTCAATTCTTTAAAAAAAAAACCAGCATTTACTAAGTGCCTATAATATGTATGAGACCTGGTGGTACAGTGGTTAAATGCTTGGCTGTTAACCCACCAGCTGCTCTGAGGGAGAAATACGTGGCAGTCTGCTTCTATAAAGATTACCCATTGCCATCCAGTCGATTCCGACTCATACAGCCTTGGAAACTCTATGGGGCAGTTCTACTCTGTCCTATAGGGTAGCTATGAGTCGGAATCGACTCAATGGCATTTTTTATAACGTGTATAAGGGGAGCTTACAGAATTTGTAATAGTAATTCATTCAATCTAGTTATAATAATGACTAACATTTACTAAACAATTTGTAATGATAATAAGGGCAGCTAATATTTAAGTGCTCACTATGTCCGAGATAATTTCATTTAATCTTCACAATAAGTCAATGAGCTGGTACTATAATTATCCCTGTTTTGTAGATAAAGTAACTGAAGTGTGGAGAAGTTTAGCAATTTGCCTCAATTTTCACAGCTAGAAATGGGACTGATAGATTCTTATCCGGGTGTGCCTGGCATCGAAGTGCATGCCCCTCATCACTAAAGGATGGTAAGGGAAGGAAGCAAACCTACACCAAGAATGGACTACGTGTCAGACACTACTACTTTTCAAGCACTGATATCTCCTATCTCCTCCACATACTGTTAGGTTACACAGTTAGGTTACAGAATATGATGCAGACTATGTCTGAAAAATAAACAATAAAATAATAAGAGATTTGGATTGTAACAGAATGAAGCTCCTCTGCAGACAGGGAAGGCTTTATAGAAAAGATAAACTGGATTTGGAAGACAGAGTGAAATACTTTCTTTTACAGGGAAAATGTAATTAGCCTGGCCAGACTGGGGAATTGATGATAGGCACAGTAGGAGGTAAGGTTTCCAAGGCAGATTGGAATCTGCCTGTGGTAGGTTTCAAGTATCAAGTCAACAAATTTGCAACATATGGTGGGCAGGTCTAGGGCTGTCACTGAAGACTGCAAGGTTTTTGCCTTTGTAGCCTCGATTTTTGTTAACACGTGGGCTCCAGAGTCAGAAGAGCCTCGTCTGATACTTTGCTCTGTCACTCACTCACTGTGTGACCATGAACAAATTATATATGCTCCCTCAACCTTGTTTTCTTCATCAAAAATGAGAAAATAATAACAGTTCCAATATTATGAGGAATAATAGGCTGGTAGCACAGTGGTTAAGAGCTATGGCTGCCAACCAAAAGGCTGGCAGTTCGAATCCTTGGAAATCCTATGGGGCAGTTCTGCTCTGTCCTACAGGGTATCTATGATTCAGAATCAACTTGACGGCAACGGGTGTGGTTTTTTTTTTTTTTTTTTTTGTTTTTTGTTTTGGTTTTTAGCAAGAAGCCTAGCTCTGAAAAACATTTGATTAATGTTAGCTACTGTTATTATCAATATTAATAAAAATGATGTCTGGAGCGACAAGATCATCTACCAAAATCAGAAGAGGAGATAGAATTTTCACCTTTAGAAATGGGGAGGAGGGGGTTTCTCAGTATACTAAAACACAATTAATGCCTCAATTTTCTTTCCTTTTCCTTACCCAATTAATAAAAATCCAAAAGGGACAAATAATCCTCTACCAGTTGTCCCTCAACTCCTACTTTTTCTGGGCATTGCTTTATTGGGAGCAACTTGGTAATTAACACAAGTTCTTCTGTTAGAAATGACTGAGACAGGTTAACAAAACAAAACCAAACCCATTGCCTTCGAGTCAATTCTGACTCATAGTGACCCTATAGGACAGAGTAGAACTGTCCCACAGGGTTTCCAAGGAGCGCCTGGTAGATTCAAACTGCCGATCTTTTGGTTAGCAGCCTAGCTCTTAACCACTAGGCCACCACGGATCCTGAGACAGGTTAGAGGAAGTGAAAAGCTTGATAATGTGGGGAGAAGGGAACTGCCTCTAGTTTAGCTGAGAGAAGCCCTGGTGGTACAATGGTTAAGCACTTGGTTGCCAAAGGAAAGGTTGGCTGTTTGAACCCACCCCGTGGCTCCGTGGGAGAAAGACCTGTTGATCTGATTCCATAAAAATCACAGCCAAGAAAACTCTATGTGGCAGTTCTACTCTGTCACATGGAGTCGCTATGAGTTAGAATCCTCTTGACAGCACCTAATAATAACAACATAGTTTAGCTGCTCTGCAGTTTCTTGACTGCAATGCAAAGAGAGTTTAATCAATTACCTGTTATTGAGTGATTGTGATGACATAATAGGGAACGAAGAGAGCATTTGTTGTATAATGATATTCATCTGTTGTAACCTGATCAACAAAACACTGTTATTATGGGCTATTATGTGGAAATACATAATCCTTCTTTATAACTGTATTATAATAAGATTTTGCACTGTTCATTTATATCTTAGCGTCAAAGAAATATCCTATGCAATGGTTTAGAGCTGCAGCTTCTCCAGAAGCTTAGACTTGACCAATAAGCCTGCAATCTAATCAGACACCAACTGAGTTTAAAATAGGGGTGAATGGGGAAGGAGGAGAGAAGTAACAAATATTTAACTCCTACTGTGCTGGGGCAGCCACCAAGATCTGTCAGTTTGTCTTACTGAGGTGGCTTGAGTGTTGCTATGATGCTGGCAGCAATGCCACTAGTATTTCAAAGACCAGTAGGGTCACCCATGGTGGACAGATTTCAGTGGAACTTCCAGACTAAGACAGAAGGCCTGGTGTTCTACTTCCAAAAGTTAGCCAGTGAAAACCCTTTGGATCACAGAATATTGTCTGAGACTTTGACTTGCTTACTTTGGACATGTCTTTAGGAAGTACCGATCGCTGGAGAAGGACATTATGTTTGGTAAAATTGAGAACCAGTGAAGGTGAGGGAAACCGTCAATGATGTGGACTGACCCAATGCTGCAACAATGGACTCAAACATACTGATGATCATGAACATGGCAAGGGACCGAGTAACATTTCGTTTTGTTATACATGAGGGTGCCATAAGTGGGAGCCCGCTGCATGGCAACTAACAAAACAATAACAGAAGTGCTGGGGCAAGGCTTTTAACTACATTATCTTATTTGGTTCTTACAACAATTCTATGAATTTAGGGCAGTTGTTTCCTCTTCTATAAAATGGGGATCATAAAACCAGATTCATAGACTTTTACGGAAGCAGACTGCCACATCTTTCTCCCGAGGAGTAGCTGGGGGGTTTGAATCGCCAACCTTTCAGTTAGCTGTCGAGCGCTTAACCACTGTGCCAGTGGTTTTGTGTTTGCTTTAAGAGTAAGTGTAAATTGCTTAAATGACTAATAGTAAAATAATATTAACCAAAAATATACAGCAGACCCGATGTAGAAGATCCTAAAGGGTATCTTTATATGAAAACTCTTTTCAGATCAATGACTTTAAAATAGCTTTCTACATCCTTAAAGAGGGTACTCTTTATAATAGATTGGTAGACATCATTCCCCTAAAGGTATTTTCAAGCACATCTCATTTCAAGTTTTTCCGCTTAGTAAGGCAGTAGATCACAGAGTATATATAACAGCCTGGGGCTCTAGGATCAGAGCCCTAAGCTTGAATCTCTACCCTGTCACCTCCTGCTGGCAGACAGACAACCTCTCTAGGTCTCAGGTTCTTCATTTGAAAAATGGGGCAATCAATCTCACTGAGGTATTGCAAGGATTAAATGAGATAATACACGTAAAGTGCCTGGTCTAGGCATTGGTCTAGAGCTTAATTTTTTAATAGTGGTCATAGTAACAGGAGTAGCAATGCCTAGAGCATTCTAGTTTCATTCATTTGAATGAGGGTTTATTTATTTTTATTTTATTTTATTTTTTTTAATTGTACTTCAGGTGAAGGCTTACAGAACAAATAGTTTCTCTTGAAACAGTAGTACACATGTTGTTTTATGACATTGGTTAACAACCCCACAACATATCAACCCTCTAACTTGTCAACCTTTTTTTTTTTTGGTGAAAATACACATAGCCAAAGATACACCATTTCAAAAATTTCTACATGCACAGTTCAGTGACATTGACTACGCTCTTCCAATTGTGCTCTCACTTAAGATGAAGGCTTACAGAACAAAATAGTTTCTCATTTAACAGTTACTACAAATGTTGCCCTATGACAATGGTTAACAATCTCACAACACATCAACAATATCCTTACTCAACCTTGGGTTCCCTATCACCAGCTTCCTTGTCCCCTTCTGCCTTCTGGCCCTTGTCACTGGACTCCTGTAGCTCGTTAGTCTCATTTGGTTTTACGGGGCGGTCCATTCCCAGGCTGAACAGTGAACCTCGGAGGTAACTTCACCACTGAGCTAAAAGGGTGTCTGGGGGCCATACTCTCGGGGTTTCTCTAGTCTCCTTTAGGCCAGTAAATCTTTTTTTTTTGTGAGTTAGAATTATACTCTACATCCTTCTCCAGCTCTGTCCAGAACCCTCTGTTGTGATCCTGATGAGGGTTTATTTTTTACGTTAAATTTAAAATAATTTTTCTAGAAAGTGATCACTTCAGATTTAAACATTTTCATAGAATATCATCACAGAGAGTATTTCTTTAGTCTGCTTGCTATTTTAAAAAAATTACAATATCATTAAAGTCATAAAATTGTTGTTGTTATTAGTTGCCGTCAGGTCGATTCCAACTCACAGTGACCCCACATGTGCAGAGTAGAACTGCTCCATAAGGTTTTGAAGGTTTTCAGAAGCTGACTGCCAGGCCTGTCTTTCAAGGTGCCTCTGGGTGGGTTCGAACCACCAACCTTTTACTAGTAGTCAAGAGTGCTTAACGGTTTGCACCATCCATGGGTTTTAGACAGCTAAAATCTTTATGTTATAATTACTCTTCAAATGAAGCCAGAAGCTAAGAGGTTACATTACTGCCTACATGGTTGTCTATGGGTATGTGGGAGTTCTACCTTTAGACATAAATTCTAATATGATGACCATCTTTAGGCATGAGAACATACATATTCTGTGAGCAATCTTTTTCATTTAACATGTCCACTAGGCATCTAAGAAAATCTTCAAAAGTTTTGAGAAAGAAGGCTTATTTACCAATTAACCAAGATACACAAACAATTAGAGGCAAAACAAACAGCTCTCTGGCAATTTCTTTTAAAATCGCTAGATATTAATTTCTTATTATGTTGTCCTTATTACCCTGTATTAAAATGTTCAATATAGCTCTTAAATACGATTTTTTAAATGTTTAAAACTGCTATAAAACTATTGTTTATATTTATTTAGCATACATTTGTAGAGATTTAATTATGCTACATAAGATTCTGATTTACAATACTAAAACAACAAACCAAACCTGTTGCCATCGAGTCGATTCAGACTTATAGAGACCCTACAGGACAGAGTAGAACTGCCCCATAGGGTTTCCAAGGAGCAGCTGGTGGATTCGAACTGCTCAGCTTTTGGTTAGCAGCTGAGCCCTTAACCACTGTGCCACCAGGGCTCCAAATGACCAATATCTATTATTGAAATGATGGTGAAACAAAGTTACTTTAACTAGCCAAGACTGGAGAATGTTTATGTATTAACAAATCTGTATAAACGATTAAACTGTAAAATGAGTATGTATTAAATCTTAACGATTTGTGGAGAACATGAAACTCGTATAAATACTAATGCCCTTCGCTTCTCCTAATGGGCAATGAGTTCTTTGATATTTCATTACCACCACCATGACCAGCTGCCTTCGAGTCGACTCTGACTCATGGCAACCCCACATGTGTCAGAATAGAATTGTGCTCCATAGGGTTTTCAATGGCTGATTTTTTTGGAAGTCAAATGCCAGGCCTTTCTTCTGAGGTGCCTCTGGGTGGATTCAAACCTCCAACCTTTTGGTTAGCAGTCAAGAATGTAAACAAATGTTTGCACCACCAGGGACTCTGACACTTCACCACTTACTGGTAAAATAAGGAAATAAGGAAAAATTCTAATCAGTGACTCTAATTGGTGGATGTTATGCCTGTCAAAAATGACTTTGCTACAGGAATAAGTTAAAATCAAGAGCTAAAATAAATGCAAAGTTCAGTATTGAGATTTTCAGTTATCAAATATTTCACCTATTGTTTCAATTTTCCATTCCCATGTATAAATGAGAGTTGTCTAAATAAATGTTACAGACAAACTGGTTCATAAGGTTGGTCAACTAAACTTAATGTTAAAAATTTCTGTTATGAAACTGTATAAAGAATAAAGTGAATGTGCCAACTAGCTGGGTTTGGAAACACACAGCGGAAGCATTAATAACTGGCTGCTTTTATTAACTATTTATTCACTATTAACAATCTTGCAGATTTCTTTTTGTTCTGATGAAACTGAATAGTAAACTTGTCTTAATGCTACCATGTTAACGCTGAAAGAGTTTAAACTTTACCCATAACATTTTCTTTTCCTTCCCTCCTCCATCTCTCTCTCTCATACACATATAAGTGTATGTTCTTTAAAAATTCTTTTTTAAACTATATGGCACATACTGCATTTATATCAGAGAACTTACTAAGTAGCTGATCTTTATTATTCATCTTTAAACTAACTCCAGTTATTCTACACTGTTCTGTTTATACAAGGGTTGACAATATAAATGAGATGTGAACACAGTGTATATGGTATAACACAGCATTGTTTATAAGTGAGTTCTATATTAGCCAACTGTAGATAAACCGTTCTATTATTTATAGTTACTGCAGCTACCAGTAATTCAATATTGCTTTAAAAAAAAAAAAAAAACACTTATTTTATGTTATGGTAATGCCTTACTGAAGATACTCCATTAAAAAAAAAAAAAACCTCCGGTACGTATAGAGGGTAATTAACTGTTACTCAAGATATTCCAGGAGTTCTTTCTTGTGAAAGAAAATAAGCTATAAATTTGCCTGAAGCCTCTCTACAACATAGACTTCTAAGGCAGCCATTTTGTAAAGACGCTTCACTGTAAGATGAAAGTTCTCTTTAAGAGCACACACAGTTTTCTCTAACGTAGACTGGTTTCGCACTATTAATGTAAGTTGGCTGTGCTCTTTTTATGGCTAGTATTTTTTTACAAGTGGTCTTTAACGTTTCAAGGCCACACAACATAAAGGGAGCAGTAAGCAAATCTACTGGTATTTTGTCTTTACCCCGGGGCAGTTAAACAGAAGCAGAGTGAAGAAAATAGGCCTGAGATTTGGATAATAATAAAGCTTTGTGTGTCACCTTGGGGAGACTGAAATCTCTGTCACTGCACATGCCAAGCACAAGTGACAGTTAGGAGTCTGACAGGACATTGCAGTGTGACAGCACCACCCCCTACCCCAACTTAGAATATCCTTAGCTAGTGACTCTTCTGAGATACATCTCGGTTAAATAACCACAAATAAAATCATTACAGGTAATATCAAATACTTCAACTTAATCTCTGAGCAATTCCCTCTCCTAAAATTTTATTTCCTCTAAAAGAAATTAGCTTCTTAGCAACAAAGGGCAATACTGTAGAATTTTGTATCCAATGAATTAGAAAGCGCTTCTTTACTCAGCATGCATCTTTAAAGGGTATTTTGTTGGACAAAATGAACTAAAGCAAATGATGAACACAGAACAACGCCACTAAGAGATGAAAGGAGAAAAGAGACATTCAAGTTAAATATACTGTGTTTTTTGTTTTGTTTTTGCTAAAAACAACCCACATAAAAATTAATTACAAGAATGCTGAAATCAGAATAAATTGAAAGTGATGCAACTTCCTGTTGGTTTTGATGGTCAATAAACAAATATATAAATTTTAAATAACTAAATAAATCCTTCAAGCCTTCACTAGATATAGGCCCGTTAGTTATTTTGGTGGTTGCTAAGCAACATTCTCTTCTGCAGAGCTGAAGTGCATGAAATTAGCAGGTTTTCAGAAATGGATAAATTGAATGCAAAATTAGGGAATAGCATTTGAAAAATAAAAAGGGAAAAACCATTAACTTGTTAATCAAGCTCTAAGAAAGGTTTAGTGACTTTTGCAATAGCGGTTTAAGCATTTTGTTTTCTACTAGCACCAAATGTGAAGGTACTTTAAAACATTAATAATTAACTTTACTCATTATCATTATACTCACTTCTACACTCAGCAGCCTAATTATTTTTAATACCTCAAACAAAATCAGATCAGGATACTCCAATTACTACCACTAAGGGTGAGCTCTATAGATCCCTTTCTCTAATAGTTGTTGTTGCTGGGTACTATTGAGCCGATTTTCAACTCACAGCAACTTTATATGACAGAGTAGAACTGACCCATAGGGTTTTCTTAGCTGTAATCTTTATGGACATTGTTCCTCTGCTTTTCATAAGATTTTCACTGGCCAATTTTTTATAGAAAAAAAGTAGATCTCCAGGTCCCTCTTCCTAGTCTGTCTTAGTTTGGAAGCTCCGCTAAAACCTGCCCACCATGGGTGACCCTGCTGGTATTTGAAATACCGGCGGCATAGCTTTCAGCATCACAGCAACATGCAAGCCGCTACAGTACAACACACTGACAGACAGGACAAAAATCCTCACAACTGGACCAATAAATAACATCATGATAAACGGAGAAAATATTGAAGCTGTCAAGGATTTCA
This sequence comes from Dugong dugon, assembly GCA_030035585.1. Taxonomy (NCBI): domain Eukaryota; kingdom Metazoa; phylum Chordata; class Mammalia; order Sirenia; family Dugongidae; genus Dugong; species Dugong dugon. The sequence continues at coordinate 36,999,996 of CM057469.1, read as the reverse complement.
TTTTACTTGGATTCACAGTGAACGTCCACGGAAGCAAGTCAAGAAATCAAAGGACGTATTGCACTGGCCAGATCTGCTGCAAAAGACCTCTTTAAGCTTTAAAAAGGAAAGATGTCACTTTGAGGACTAAGGTACACCAGACTGAAGCCATGGTAATTTCAATCCTCTCATATGCATGCCAACGCTGGACAATGAATAAGGAAGATGGAAGATGAACTGATGCCTTTGAATTACAGTGTTGGCAAAGAATACTGAATATACCATGGACTGCCAGAAGAACGAAAGAATCTGCCTCGAAGAAGTACAGCTCCTTAGAAGCAAGGATGGCGAAACTTTATCTCACGTACTTGGACATGTTATTAGGAGGGACCAGTCCCTGAAGAAGGACATCATGCTTGGTAAAGTAGACAGCGAAAAAGAGGAAGACTCGCAATAAGATGGATTGACACGTTGGCTACAACAATGGGCTCAAACATAGCAATAATTGTGAGGAGGGTGCCAGACTGGGCAGTGCTTTGTTCTGTCAATTGCACCTAACAACTAACAATCTTTATGGAAGCATATTGGCAGGTCTTTCTCCTGTAGAACTGGCTAGGTGGGTTCGAACCTCAAATTATCAGTTTCAAGGTATATCACCACCCCGGCTTTAAAAATCTATCTTCCTGTAACACAAAATTAGTAAAGGACAGCTTCATGATGCTGTTTAGAAATCCCTGAAAAATGTCTTCTTTAATGTCAGCATTTTGGAATGACAACTCTTTACAGATCTTACTATAACAACTCAATAAAAAAGAGGAATGTTGTTTCTCCAGTAGGTATAATAATGGAAACTTTAAAAAAAGGAATAGGCAAATAACTGAAGGGAAAATCACTGTAGAATTCCACCTGTTGTAGGGGAGAGGCAAGAGGAAGGAGAATGTAGAGTGCTATCATTCTGAGGATTCCAAGGAAAATTCCCTACCCAACCAGTCCACTTCTCCCTCTTCCTTGTTTTTAATATTATGTTGAAAGTTGTGTAAATGGTGGGGGTTTGCATCTGCCAATCCCCGTACTCACAAAATCAATTTCTCCCCGAGTTTTCTTAAAGTCCATATTGAGCAAACCTTGAAGCAGATGCTAGTTAGTGCAGGCCAATAAAAAGAACCTACAAATGTGATGAATACCTTCGTGGCAGAGAAGGAAGTGTTTTGCATCTGAGTTGTAACCATATACACGATGTAGGCTTAGATAGGCAGCTTCTTCCTTCAGGTCTCTCCATTAGACTCTTTAAAATAATTTTTATAATTTCAGCATTTGATGTTATCTCAGACCCTACTGAAAATTATCAGTAAATGAGTCAATGAACTAATATCTGTGAAGAACCTTCTTTTACTTTGACAAGGTTCTTGCCCTCATAGATGATAACCAAAATACTTAAACATTATTAAAATCGGGAAATCACAAATCAGTCACTGACAAATCACCTGTGCGTGCCTCATTTTTATAGGTACTGTTTATATATGTCAGTATTAATTAATTATATATTAAAATATGTGTTATTCAACTTCATCGATCAGTTCAATGAAGTAGCATTCATGAATTTTAGAAATGGGAGGGTTCTAAAGGGTAGTATATTTTCAGATTCTCAATTTATGTTGTTTATGTTACGTTTCCAGCCCATAATTGGATGATGAATTTTTCACCCAAAAGTTGATAAATTATATTTATTCGTAAATATGCAATACTATGAGTTCATAGTGTGTTGGAATTGGCCTTAGAGGTTATCAACTAGCTCCTGATTTACAGTGGGAGAAACAAACAAACAAAAAAAAGTGGGTAGGAGGAGAAGAAACAGAGAAAACAAAATAAGGAAGAAGAAACAAAGCGGAAAGGGAGGAAAATAAGCCTTTAATGGAGTGTGGCAGGGTGTGACAAACCAAAGCCTCACAAACTGTAAACAGCAGATCCTGGGATCCATACAGAACTAGGGAAGTTATGGCATAATTTTACAGCTTTGAACAAAGTTGATGCTTCCTATCAAGGGGAAATTGTTGCTGACAGAAACCCATAAGAGCAGGTGACAATGGGAAAGAGGAAGCATCTATCACACAACCACCCCGATTCCAGGCTGATGTATAAACCACCTGATCAACTTGATTTGCTGTTGTGAGGTGGGGAGGAGGGAGGTGAGAAGGGGCTGTTTAGTACATTTTAAGCTTTTAAATTCTGAAAGTGTTTTCTTATGTGTTGATCCTGGGGCTTTTTAATTTAAAGATATGCTGTTAAAAATAAAATAAATAAAACAGAAATAAAGGGTGAATCTAGTAAAACATAGTGGTTGACCTTAGGCTGCTTCTGTAAGCTTTCCATCATCTGTCAGCTTGTTGTACGCTGGTGGCTTGTACGCTGTTATGATGCTAGAAGTTATGCCATCACCCATATTTCAAATACCAGCAGGCTCACCCAAGGTGGACAGGTTTCAGCAGAGCTTTCAGACTAAGACAAACTAGGAAGAAAGGCCTGGTGATCTACTTTGAAAAATTAGCCAATGAAAACCTTATGGATCACAACAGAATATTTTCTGATACAGTACTGGAAGATGAGCCCCCTAGGTTGGAAGGCACTACACGATGACTGCAACAGTGAACTCAAACCTGCCAATGATCATGAAAATGGCGCAGAACCAGGCAATGTTTCATTATGTTGTACATGGGGTTGCCATGCATCAGAGTTGACTCAATGGCAATGAAAAACAATAATATATACGTTTTAAATTGTGTTCTGAAGTGTTTAGGTTTTCCAATTTGTAACTGGTCAGTTTGATTTGAGAGCATTTAGATGGGAATAGGACTATATAACATCTTTAAATTTAAGGGCACAAATTTTCTGCCCATTTCAACCGGCCACTTACTGAAAGCTTTGCTGTTAGCACACACAAATAAAAATGGGTCACTCAGTAAACATCAATTTGTCATTAAAAACAGGCTTAAAGACAATTCAAACACTAAAAGGAAGCTGATACAACTTTACTTTTTCAAGTAGCACTTCCATCAAATTCAAGAGAACACACACTTGCTGAGTGTTTCCTATGTACAGAGCACAGTGCTGAACATTTGGGGTGCCAGAACAAAAAAGTAAAGAAACTCAAATGTTTATCAATAGGCTATAGGAAAAAAATGAAAGAAATTTCTCCACATAATGAAAAAATATATATTATTCCCACATTCCCCACAAATAGCTTTTTATCTCAGTTCTAAAATTTTAAAATAAAGATCTTTGATTTGAGCCCTTCTTTTATTAAAAAAAACTCACTGTTTTTAACAGTTTCTCTTTCTTAAGAACCTGTCAGTATCTTTGTTTAACAGGCGCAGAAAACAAGGCCCATAGAAGTGGAATGTTACTTTAGGACTCTGAAATTACAGGTGGAATTTAGACTCATATGAAGTAAGAGTTAGACAGGCCCTCTGGGGTCCTCTAACTCAACTGCATATGTCAAAGGTCCCAATTACAGCGCCGCTCCAGCGCCGAAGTTAAGATGGGAACCAGCTCTCCTCTTGACTCTTAAGCAAGAGCCCTAGTGAGGCCAAAAGCCTCTCTCACCCTAAGGCCTATGCATAGGATACAATCAATAACTGTTTTCCACAGCTAAACTCTAGAAACTAAGTAAGGTGGGAATAGGCTTCCTTTAGACTGGAGAAGCTCTAGACTGAAAGGGACCATCAGAATGGCCTATGGTGGTCACCCTGCTTCAGACTCGCTACAACCCTTTGCCAGCAAGTTGATTCTGACTCATAACAACTCTATAGGACAGAGCAGAACTGCCCCATAGGGTTTCCAAGCCTGTAAATCTTTACAGAAGCAGACCGTCACATCTTTCTCCTGCAGAGTGGCTGGTGGGTTCGAACTGCTGACCTTTAGGTTAGCAGCCGAGCGCTTAACCACTGTACCACCAGGGCTCCTTCAGACTCACTACATACTCCCACAACAAGACCAGAAATGGATTGATTGGAACATACGGCCTTCTCAATGGTAATTTGACTCCCTACACCTAATTTTGGAGTCCCTGGGTGGCACAAATGATTAAGTGCTTAACTAGCAGCCGAAAGGTTGGTGTTTCTAAACCCACCCAGAGGTGCCCCTAGAGATAGACCTGCAAATCTGCTTCCAAAAGGTCAGAGCCTTGAAATCCCCATGGAACGCTGTTCTATCTGACACACACGGGGTCACCATGAGTTGGAATCAACTAGATGGCAACTAACAACACCACCACTTAATTTAAAACCAGGCATCCCAACAAAACATGATTTTAGGTAATTTACTCTCTTTACTGAGAATATTACAGGGAAAACAGACCCGAAAAAGGGTCAGAGTAGATGAGGAAGAGGGAGCATCGAAAAACCACTAAAAAATATGTATATATATATTTATATTGAGTCTATTGCAGTCAGAAAGGAGGCCTGGTTGGCGCAGTGATTAAGTGCTTGGCTGCTAACTAAAAGGTCAGCAGTTCGAACCCACCAGCCGATCCATGACAGAAAGATGTGACAGTCTGCTTTCGTAAAGATTTACAGCCTTGGAAACCCTATGGCGCGGCTCTACTCTGTCCTATAGGGAGGGTCGCTATGAGTCAGAATCGACTCCATGGTAATGGGTTTAGTTTTTATTTTTTGGCATTGTAGTCAGAATTTTTAATAGGCAAGAAGTTTTATTTCAAATTCACTGGTGGAATCTATAAATACATCACTCATTTCCTGGTTGCTTAGGCCATTAAGGGTCTAATCTATTTCCTGAGCTGAAACTAGCTAATGGAAAAATATTTAGAATAGTAATCATCCAGTGAGATAGGCATTTGGCATCTATTCACCCAAAACATACTCTTGGTCATAATTCCCTTCAGTAATTTATATGCTTTCTAAAGGAACAGTCCCACTTTTTACAATGAAAGACTTTTGCTATGAAAACATTGTAAGATTTCCCTACCCCTCAGTGTTTTATGAATAAGGGCACCCCTCTTTGACATTCTTTAGCCTCAGTATATCTGTAATATGAAGTGTCTGGAAGTGTATCCCTTGCTTTCATGCTAAGCAATTCATTCTTGAAATCACTGCACGCACACACAAACATACACACCAAAAAACACAACATGATATCAATGCTAATACTGTGACAAAATTGAGATTTTTGTATTTACGTAATGGAAATCTGTTAAATGAGCTTATTATATCACTTATTTGCAATACTGCCCCAAAGCTGCAGAGGTCCAGATTCCCGAAAGCAAACTATGATGTGCTGATGCTGGGTTTACCGCGGGCAGCCGCAATGTGACATTCACAATGCTTACCAAAGTCTCATTCCCACGTTTCTTTGTCTTTTCTGGCCAGCACACTCTTGTTGACTGTCACACCCCTGACACATCTGTCATAAGATGAGGGTCCAGACAGCAAACTAACTTTAGTTTTAACTGAGGAGTAGCATAATTCAGAAGAGAAACCTGCCAGGGGAAAACCCCCAATGCAGGCGAGAGCCAAGCATGATTTTAGGGTGGTCTTTCCCCCTCCTTTCTAGCAAAGCTCATCAAGAGTTACCTTTGAAAACAGTCTAGCAGAGCCAGTTTTGGGCTTTGGAGCAAAGCTAACCTATGAGTTGAGACCTGGGAGTGTGACGCTCAAGAAGCTCACCTCACACAACTCACTCATCAGTTATTCATAATTCTGAAATCTGAGCCTACCAGGGGATATCTCTTTTAAATATGTATGGTTCAAACAGATGCTGAAGCTGAGAGTAAGGTCCCCGGGTGGTGCAAACAGTTAGGTGCTCAACTACTAGCCAAAAGATTAGTGATTTGAACCCACCCAGGGGCACCTCAGAAAACAGGCCTGGTGATCTGCTTCTGAAAGATCACAACTTTGAAAATCCTATGGAGCAGTTCTACTCTGCACACAGGGGCTCACCAGGAGTCTAAATCGACTGGATGGCAACTAACAACAACAACAAGGTGTGGCTGTGCCTAAACAAAAACATCACTAGACTTAAGAAAAACAGCCAGCTTTCTTTCAAATAGCATTCTGACTCTGCAAGTTCCTATCCCTTCTTAATTCAGACACCATTTCATATGTTTTGGCACACAGCGCTGAAAATAACTTTTGCTGCTCTAAGTGCCTCAGTCTACAACAGAATTAGCAATAATACAATTCCATTCCTTTTAGAAATATATCATTAAAAAATAAAACAAAGAACAGTATTTAATTTCCTAAACAAAAATACAATTTTCTGTTAAAAAATGACCAATACTGTCTTTAAAAAACATGATTATCAAGCAAAACAGGAACTCTGGTCTGTCTGCTAGTCATTAAAATCAGCTGTTAAATAAAATTAATAAATTTTTCTTCATGGGTTCACATTTTTCATAGCTAAATCCTTCTATAACATACTACACACTGAAATTGTACATGAGGCAGAAGTATTTATTCCCTGACCTCAGCAGGCTTACATTGAGCCCTTGGAGTCATCCAGGAAAGGAAAACTGGACCATGTAACTTACTAGCAAAAAGAAAAGGCATCAGGACTTTCAAAACTCAATTTCAAAGGTTTCTAAGTATTATTCCACCTGATGATGATGCTTTGAAGCTGGGCTCCTGATGCTGACTTGCAGCTTTTCTGTTTTGTGCTTTTCCACTCAGAATCTGAAGTGATGGAAACCACAGAAGCCAAGTCCTCACACTCTTGAATCCCCACACCGTTCAGAGACCTAAACAGGCATGTCTGCATCTGTGGGTCTCAGAGTTAAGATTTCAGGCCAGAAGTTTCCAAAAGTATGATCATTTAAACAAAAAATTAAATAACTGCTTCCCACACCATGAAACTAAAATTCTTAAGTAATTGAAAGATAAGTTCTAGTACTAGCAACTTAAAAGGCAAACTATCTTTACATAGTCTTGGATAAAACTACCTTTGGAACGCAATAGGGTGAACTCACGCAAGACTAGAAAAACAAAAATATTCAAAGAATTAGTGTTATTTAATTGTACAATCATGATGATCTGAAATTTCTCTAATGACTAAAATTTAAAATCTAGGTCATATAAATCCAAGAATTTTTAGAAAGGTAGATGTTAATTTCTTAATGTATCCAAAGAAAAAAATCCCAACTTCTCCACCGAGAACAGATAAAATTGTTTAAAACAGAAATGCCAAAAAATTGCTTCCAAGACTATAATGTATAGTCTGAACAAAGCAAGACAGGTATAAAAAATTTACTCTCCTCATGAAGATAATAAAGTTGGACTTCTACACAATTGAAGAAACTAATGAAAATCCAACAGAGTGTACATTACTTACGGCACTAACAGGAACAATGCAAACTCGAATTCAATGCCTGGTCCCTGTTCCGTGGAATCTGAGGCTGCTTCAGGCACTGCCCCTTCACACCCAGACTCAAGGGAACATGGCTCTCTACCTCTAGGTCCTCACAAAGCCATACATGTAAGGAGACTGTAAATTGTAATTCTATTTTATTAGTTTTCCATTGCTGTATAACAAATAATACAAACTTAGTGGCTTAAAAGAACACTCATTTATTATGTCACAACTCTGTAGGTCAGGAGTCCAGGTGGGCTCTGCTGGGCTCTGCTCAGGCTATCACAAGGCTGAAATCAAAATGCCTGCTGTATTGGACTCTTATTTGGAGGCTCTAGGGAAAAATCTGTGTCCAAGCTCATTCAGGTCCTTTTTCCTTGCCAGGTGTCAGCTGCAGCTGCCATCAACTCAAGACCGCCTGCATTCCTTCTCATGTGCTCCCCTCCACCTTCAAAGCAACAATGGCACATCGAGTCCATCTTATAGTTCCAATCTTTTTGACTGCCCCTTCTACCATCAATTGAAGAAAGCTCTCTGCTTTTAAGGATCTGTGATTAGATCAGGTCCACCCAGATAATCCAAGACAATCTCCCTATTTTAAGGTCAGCTGTACCATAAAACACAGCATAGTCTCAGAACTGCTATCTCATCATATTCACAGATTCCGGGGATTAGGGTGGAATATCTTTAGGGGGAGGCATTTAAGAAATTCTGCCTATCTCATTTACTAAAAAATTAAGGTAAACAAAATAACAAAAGCCAAATGGGGTTGTGAATTTTTCCAAATGTGAAACAAAGATATTCTAAATTCCTCACACTTGGATAGGTAACATATGCAAACCGTGTAAAATGTAAAAGGTACAAAGGATATTTAGTGAAAAGTTAAGACTTCCTTCTAACACTGCCCCTCAGCTGTCAGTTCCCCTCCCCAGCAATAACTATTAACTAGTTTCCTATGCATATTTAAGGGGCCCTGTGGCACAGTGGTTAAGAATTTGGCTGCTAACTGAAAAGTTGGCAGTTCCTGCTCTGCAGGAGAAAAGACCTGGCCATCTGCTTCCATAAAAGATTACAGTCTAGGAAACCCTATGGGGCAGTTCCACTCTGTACTATAGGGTCGCTATAAGTCGGAAACGACTCGATGGCAATGGGTTTTTGGTTTTGGTATGCATATTTATTCCAGCATATACATTTGGGGAGAACTAGTGCTATCTGTTCTTGAAAGAATTTGGGAGAATTCACCTGTTAAATGACTCAGGCCTCAAGATTTTTCAGGGGACAGTTAGTCTGTGACAAATAGTAAGGTTAGGTTTTCTAATAATTCTGAAGTTAGTATTGATCATTCCTATCTTTCTAGAAAATCATCCATTTCTTCCAGGTTCTCAAACTGATTTGCACAGGATTGAGCAAAATATTTTATTCTTTTTGTTTCTATCATTATTTCTCCATTATCATTTCTCATTCTATGCTCTCTTCCCTAGTACCTCTTATAATTTTATTAGGTTAGCTAAAGATTTATCTATTTAATTTGCTTTTTTAAAAAAGATCCAGTTTATTTATTAATCTGATCAATTTTCTTTTTCTTATGTATGTTATTTTTCTTTATTCCTTCCTTCTGCCTTCTAAGCCTTATTTCATTTATTATATTTTTAATTTTTTTGAGTTAGATACTTAATTCAGTTATTATTATCATTTTTTCCTTCTAAATATAGTTGCTTCTGAACTCTACTTTAGCTCAGTCCCAGAGGTTCTGATCTATAGTGCTTTCATTGTGCTTCTTTCCTAGATTTTCTAAAACTTTTTTGGTTTTTTCTGTGATCCAAGAGTTGTTTAAGTGACAATTAAAAAATTGCCAACTGATACAATTTTTTCATAATTTCCAGTTTATTGCAATGAGATCACAGAATGTTCTGCGTGCTCATTTTGCCTGTTGGAATTAACTGAAGTTTTTTTTTATGGTCTATTTTTGTAAATGTTTTATTGGGCATTTACAAAGGTCTGCTCTTAGTTTTCAGGACACAAATTGTGACATGTTTCCAATAATTACCTTATTCATTGTTTTTATTTTTTTTTCCTTATTTTTTTATCCACTTGATCTCATGAATTAAGAGAAGTGAATTAACATTTCTTACCACTCTTATAAAACTATCTCTCTTTATATTTCCTGTAGTTTTTGCTTTAGGGATGACAGTGCTATAATACTTTCATGAGTCATGCTTCTTTGCCTTATTTAAAGCTTTTTCCTCTAAATGCAATCTTGTGTGATATTAAACATGCAATTCCTAATTTTTTATTTGTGTTTCCCCAATTAGCTTTGCCCATGTTTTCAATTTCAACCTTTCTAATTTATTTTCTTTTAGGCATGTCTCTTAATACATCATATAGGCAAGGTTTGCTTGTTAACTCAGTCTGAGAGTGTTTTTGTCTTTTACAGGTAAGTTTAGTTCTTCTACATTTATTGACATGACACAGCATTGATCTTAGTTTTGTCATTTTATGTTATACTTTCTATTTTTATTGCTTCTTAGTCTTTCACCATGTGGCTTGTTTTGCCTTGCTTTATATGTTTGTGCTTTTGTACGTGTTCTGATAATTCTGAAGGCTTGTTATTTTGTTTTAGTGGTGACTGTTACAATGACAACTTTTTATTTAACTACTTGATCCTTTATTTCTTCAGACACCATCTATAAATAATTACAAATGTATTTTATATCCACTTTCTGTCAACTTCCTTTAGTCTTGTCTGTGTGATTCTTCACTGAGCCCATTGCTCTGCTTCTTCTTTAGGTCTAGTCGGGTCCAGGGAAGCTCCTGCTGCCAGCCCCTGCATACCATCCCACAGTTCTAAACTGGGTGTTGCTGGTTTTGCCCCAAGAGAGTTCTGCCAGCTTTGTCTGAGATCCGCAGCTGTGAGCATATTTTCTTCAACTGTATTTATCTGTTCATTACATACTGTGGTTTGGGGTTATATATGTCTCCTAGTTTCTTTGAAGACGGAGTTTATGTTTCTTGTTTTTGTTCTCCTAGTGCAGTTGGATGATTTAAGAGGAGAAGGAGGATAATGCCAAGATCTCTGCTCTGCCATTTTAAAACCAGAAAAATATAGTTTGGTTTTTTTTGTCAAATCTCCTCCACTATCCCATGCCCTAGGTCATGCTCTCTGGCCAAAGATTATGCTGTACTTCTCTCTGTAGATGTCCTGATTAACAATATGTTCTTGTCCTTGGTCCACTGAATAAGAAAGGTAGTTTCTTATCTGGCTCTTTGAAATTCTTCCCATGGTTTTTAGGCTGTTGTATATTGTCTATATTTACCTCTCCCAGAAGCTTCTAGAAATTATACTTGTCTCTGACTCATGTCTCTCTCTTTAGTTCAGTTTAGTCTGCCTGAAAATATATTTTTATCAACCAATTCGAGCTGATGCTAAATTTTAAAACAAACCAATACTTGGGTTACATTATATGTTCAATTATTAGTATTTCACCTACTATGTGCAAAACCTTCTCCTGCGCATTAGTGGGGCATACCAAGATGAATGCCTCAGGGAACTCAAAATCTAGTAGGAGAGAAAGAAGAAATATTGTTTGAAGCTTTTTTGTTAAATGGACATTTCCAGGTTGTGTTCCCAAATGCATGTGGTCATTAGTGGTATCCATCTTTCTCTAGATTCCCTCTTTATCACATCACCTTCCTGAAATGAGGTGACTAAACTGCCTTTTCTTGTTCAAATCTTGTATCCTCTTGGGTAGGCACAAAACTCTACTGTTCATCATTCTTTGCCTTGGCCGCAGAGCAAGAATAGTAACTCAAAGACTAGTTGTGTACGTTAGGATCTTTTGGCTATGAAGAATAGAGACTCACTCAAGTTATCTCAAGTAACTCTGTATGATTGTGTGTGTGAGAGAGATAACAGTAGGGGTTTTATTGTAAAGTTTCACACGAAAATAAGAAACAAAGGGAAACCATATGGATAGGCTTCATGGGAATTCATGGACAGCTGCTTAACCAGGCCTCATGGGAAGCAAAGGAACATATACTGAGAATTTCAAGTTTTAATTTCAAGTTGTGCAAGATCTAATGGATATGTAATGTTGGTTAGTTCCTCTTCTCCCAATAATGTGTGATATTAACTAAAATCATTGTATCCCCTCTCTTTTATAAAAAAATTCATAACTTACTTTGTATTTACTTATGACTCTTAATTACACATGGCTTCTACTGCCTCATGCCATCTTGGTCTGCATTTTCTCTGGTTAAGCATTTGACTTCTTTTCCTATCAAACAATTCTACCTCAAATTCAAAATTTCCTAAGACAAGATCTGATCAATGCACTATATCACTATCATCAGTTAGGGAAAGCACACATGCCAGGTTATCTAATGGGTCAGTCTCCATATAAGCTGACTGCTTTAGATCAAATGTTCTTCTGAGGTATGGTCAGGATGGTGAGGTCAAGCCATACAGAACATGACAATCTATATTTATCTACCTAGATTTGACTTTTCAGGAAGGGGCTGTAGGACCCTTTAGAAAGGGACTATGTGTATACAGACACTCTTAAGTTTGGCCTACCTAGTACAATGATTAAGGTTTCCTCAGTTCTAATGACCAACATTATGCATTTTACCCAGGTTCTCTATGATTATCAAGAAAGAGTAGTCATATAAAGTAATTCACTCATTTTATCACATTTCAAGGTTCATTTATACTTCTTAAATGTAGCCACCACCAAGATAAAAATCCATATGATATACCACCAGAGGCATGAGAATTTAGTCTAACCAGCTGGACATTCCTTGGAAAGAGTTATATCAAAAAGCACCTACTGCTGGTTTCCCAAGGGGTCAAGTGATTAATATACCTACTTCTATAAAAGGGCCATCACTCACTAGGGTCAAACTGTGTGCTTAGAGGAAACTGGGGCTTACTTACAATTACATTTCTCTAAGACCACATAGAAGCACTGGTGGCACAGTGGTTAAAGTGATCGACTGTTAACCAGAAGGTTGGCCATTCAAAAAAGGAAACCCTGGTGGCATAGTGGTTAAGAGCTACAGCTGCTAACCGTGAGGTCAGCAGTTCAAATCCACCAGGAGCTCCTTGGAAACTCTATGGGGCAGTTCTACTCTGTCCTATAGGGTTGCTATGAGTTGGAATCGACTTGACTGCAACAGGTTTAGTTACTGGTTTTTTAAGACCACATAAACAAAAGCTTTTTAAATTTCACTTATGACAATTTAGAACTGAATTTAGGTTTGATCATTATAATCCCTATGAGACAGGTTATCATAATCTTAAAGGCTGGGAAATAAAATAAATCCAGAAGCCAACAATGCCGTCATTCTAGATTAGAGACACACCGGATTCAGAGAATAAACTGCTGTGGCTTTAGAATTTCAACCAGGGTGCAGTGTAAACTTTAGCCTGGCCTCGCACCTGAACTGAGACAATAAATGCCTGGTTTGGTACAGACATTTGTTTGCCCAAGCCTAGCCATATGCCACTGGAATTGAAGAGGAGGTGATTCTCTACAGAGCCAGAAGGAGACTCCTGCAAAGCTTCTTTGGGGGAATGTGCCCCACCTATCCCTGTGTGTATGATTTGCCTAATTCCTACAAAATTATAAACTCTGCCAATCAGAAGAATAATCTGATAGGTTTTTTTAAGAGTACACAAATTAAAGACCTATTCATCGAACAACCGAATACAATCAAAACCAAACCCACTGCTGTCAAGCCAATTCTGACTCTTAACAACCCTACAGGACAGAGCAGAACTGCTCCATAGGGTTTCCAAGGCTGTGATCTTTACAGAAGCAGGCTGTCACATCTTTCTCCCACGCAACAGCTGGAGGGTTCAAACCGCCAACCTTCTAGTTAGCAGCTGAGCACTTAACCACTGGGCCACCAGGGCTCCTTTTATCAAACAAAGAGGATACGCATTTAGGTAAAATCCTTATACAACAAACTTTATCAGAATGAGAACTTTTTCATAGCAAAAATATTTTCATTTGCCAGATAATGACCCATATTTTAGTCACGTTATGAATGTTATTAAAATTAAATTCTCTTTAGTGAATAATCCAAGAAAATGTACTCTAAAAGAAATACCTTTCTTATCAGACATATGCCCTACTACTTTCAGCATTCAGTTTACAATCAAGGGGTTACTGAGCACTTACAGTAACAATACACCAGGAATCATGCTTAATGTTCACAATACAGAACTAAGTCTATTTCATACCTTCTCTTAAGAATCCATGAAGTTCCAGCAAGACAAACTGATAAACAATAAGAAAATAATGTAAAATGCATGTCTAACTGGCTAATCCACTGGCCAAAGACTGAGAGGAGCTGTCCTATTTTACAGAGGTCCTACCAGAAATATGCACATCTCCTGTACCATTTTGCATCTCCCCCGAAAGTGTTTACCACAAGAAACTCTATGACATCTATCATCAGATGTATAAAGAACAGATGATATTTTGCAACTTTGATTGTATAGTTATTTGTATCCCCATATGTAAATCTGATCATATGTAAATGTTAAACTAGGCAAGGAAGGGAGATGTGATCAAGGTCTTTATCAACTCTCAGTTTTGCAGTGAGGGTGCTATTAGCGAGTGGGAAGAAGTGGATGCAGGAGTATAAAGCTTGAAATGAGGTGCTGGGCCAGACAAAGGGGGATTGAGGTTTATCTTAGATAGAGAACAAGAAGGTATTATATCCATCAACTCCTCATACCTCAAGTATCTCAAATCCCTTCATTCCTTGTACAAACCTAACATCTTAGTCTACTCATTTAAACTGTCCTGGTCAGATACAACAGCAAAAACACATAGAAAAAGCAGAGAAAAGAAATGAATGGATGCTCGATATAACCTTGAAAGAAAATTATCTTCTTTTAATGTGATGCTAGATAGTGAAACAGTTAAATTACAGAATCTTGGTGATTTAAAACAATGGAAGTTTGTTTCTTGCTCATGCGAAGTTCAGTTGGCAGGTGGGTGGGTTTGGGGGATTCTGACCTCAACAGTTATTTAAGGACACCAATTGATAGTGGTTCTGTAATCTTCAACACGTGGCTTCCAAGTTCACTATCCAGCTGGCACGAAGGGTAGAGAGAGAACACGGAAAACTATACAGGAAATATTTTTTAAATAGGCTTGACCAAAGGAAGAAATGTGCATTACTTAACACTCATCCTCTGCCCAGACTCAGTCACATGAACACCTAACTGCAGGGGAAGCTGGGAAATGCAGTCCAGCTGCATAAACAGGAAGGAAACTAGATTTGGTGCACTAGCCAATAGCTATCACAATGTCTTCACCAAAATATTATACTTTATCTGCAAATTTAGTCAGCTCTTACATCTTTAGAAAGTTAACTTAGTGTATTTATTACAAAGAAATTCTGTTACTTAACAAATCTACCTCCGACTAAAATTGACTATAAAATAAATTGCCTGTAAAAAGTAAATTTTTATTATAATTACATACTAGAATATTCAGTTATGAGTTTGACTACATAAAAACATTTTAGAAACTCTTTAGTTTGAATAGTAGTACTACTTCCACTTTAGTTTCTCACTTGTCAAACTTAATATTTCTAAAAATCAACATTTCTAAGCCTGAACTCTTGATCTTCTTCTTCGTATTTCCTCCTGACTTTCTCATCTCAGAAGAGGACCCAGATGCTTGGGAATAACCCTTTATATCTTACTCTCTCAAACTTTCATTTGACTTATCAGCAGGTTAGCCCCATAGGGTTTCCAAAGCTAGAATCTTTATGGAAGCAGACTGCTAGGTATTATTAAATGACAAGGAAGTCTCCCTTTCACACCAGATTCTCAACCCTCTCCTTAGAAACTATGTGAATGGTTTCTTAGGTATTGAAACATAAATTTGCCATGCATGTGTGTGGAAGATTGTTACAGGAATGGTCTAATCAATCACACTTCCCACTATCCATTTCCCTGCACAGTCCCCTCTTACACTGACTCTTCTTAGCCATGTGATTTGCTTTGGTCAATGGAACACTGACAAAGGTGATACAACAGAGGTTTGAAAAGTGCTTAAGGATTGGGTCTTGCCCCTTGGAAACTTGAGACCACCATGCGATGAAAAAGTATGTGGGGAAAAAAAGGCGCTGCCCTGGCCATCCTGCTAGCTGAATGTGACCCCATGAGTGAATCCAGAAGAGACTAGTAGAAGAAATACCCAGCCAACTCACAGAATTGTGAGAAATATGAATTGTTGTTTTAAACCGGTAAGTTTTGGGGAGTGGTGTGTTACACGGAAATAGATAACTGACACAATAAGCAAGCATAAATATGCAGATATACTATTAACATTCCTTGAATTTAATTTATGAAGAATAAACTACAATTATTAATCATAAAATGCATAACAAAATATAAAGTGGGCTCCATGAGGGATTATAACTTCATATAAATGAAGGACCAGATTAATCTGTCATTTGAGATCTATATTAGCAGTCTTTTGATCATGAATTCTACTAATCTGACATTCTACTCTTTTGAAAAAGGCTGTGACACAGCTATCTAAGATACAACTATTGGTCTCTACTCATTAGGAGCAAAAGAGAAAGAAGGAAGCCAAAGTCTCCGAGAAGAAAGTAGTCTACAGGACTAATAGCCTACACAAGCCATGGCCTTATCTATCCTGAGACCAGAAGAATTAGGTGGTGCCTGGTTACCACTGCTGATCGTTCTGATCAGGGCCATAACAGATGGACCCTCACAGAATAGGAGAAAAACACAGAACTCAGATTCTTAAAAAGTTCAGACTTACTGGACCAGCTGAAACTGGAGGGCTCCCTAAGACCACTGCCCTGAGTGAGATACTCTTTAAAGCTTGAAATGAAACTATTTCCTGAGGTTAACTTTTAGTGCAATAACAGATTGACACACAAAATGAAGGATATTATCCATCAGTATGGTGTTCCAATAAAAAAAAATCATCTACATGAAACCAAAAGGCCAACTATCACTCTAAAGCAAAGATGAGAAGAAAAGAGGGACAGGGTAACTATAGTACTGGAAAATAAACCATCAGAATGCATTTAATGAGAATGTTGACACATTGTGAAAAATGTAAGTAGTATCACTGAACAATCTGTGTAGAATCTGTCAAATGAGAACCTCAATGGTTGTGTAAAGTTGCACCAAAAACACAATAAAATATTATTTAAAAATTAATAAATAAAAATGTAAAAGGCTGTGACATATACATCTTAGCTTCAATTCTTTCAACACGGTAATTTTACCACAGACAAGTGAGATGTTTGTGCAAATGAGATTTTAGTATTCCCCAGTTTAGTATTTAATACTAATTTCAGTATTCTGAAGTCATTAAATAATAATAAAAAAATCTAATAGCTAGAGATAAAAAAGGTCATCTGGTAAACCTATATCATCATGAAAGTGGTACAGTCAGGGAACGGGAAAAAGCTAGACATATCAGATGAAAGAAATAGCTCTTCTTCCTACAGGTGATAGCAAAAGAAAGTTCCCAAGCCAAATGGAATTGGCAATGAGAAAGTACAGCCCATTTAATCACAACTACCAGCTATAGTTTTCCCCTCAGTAGTCTGTTTGCCTATTCATCATTTCCCTTTAAGTGGAGCATCAAAAAGCTTAACAAACAACAGTTGGAGATATGCAGATAAGACTTAAATTTTTCACTATCTTTTTTGGCTTGCTATTTTTATTTACACGTTTTTTCCACCATTTCAAAAGAAAACAATTCTTCGTGGGGGCGGGTAAAGAGGAAGGAAGAACAAGTCATGATAGTAAAATAAATAAATTCTCCAGAGTAGTAATTTTTTCTTGTTGATGCCGTCGAGTCAGTTCCAACTCATAGCTACCTTATGTACAAAAGAATGAAACACTGCCCAGTCCCGTGTGTTTGAGGCCATTATTGCAGCCACTGTGTCAATCCATCTCGTTGAAGGTCTTCCTCTTTTTCACCGACCCTCTACTTTACCAGGGACCGGTCCCTCCTGATAACAGGTCGAGAGTATCTGAGACGAAGTCTCGCCATCTTTGCTTCTAAGGAGCATTCTGGCTGTACTTCTACCAGACAGATTTGTTCGTTCTTCTGGCAGTCTATGGTATATTCAATATTCTTTGCCAATACCACAATTCAAAAGCACCAATTCTTCTTCGGTCTTCCTTATTCACTGTCTAGCTTTTGCATGCATATGAGATGACTGAAAACACCGTGGCTTGGGTCAGGCTCACCTTAGTCCTCAGAGTAACATCTTTGCTTTTTAACACTTCAAGGAGGTCTTTTGCAGCAGATTTGCCCAATGCACTATGTGGTTTGACTTCTTGACTGTTGCTTCCATGGGTGCTGATTATGGATCCAAGTAAAATGAAATCCTTGGCAACTTTAATGTTAATTAGACTCAGTTTAATTCGACTATTAATCTGAGTATTAATTAGACACAGTCATTTATCAGCTAAACGCTAGATAAACTTGCATTGCAGATATCAGAAAATGAATAACTAAGTAAATATAATAAAATTATACTTTATACTCCCCAGAGTAGATAGCATCTGAAACAGCTACGGTTGAGGTGTCTGCACTATTAAGCCCCTAGGATCCAAGGGTCCAGCCTGCCTTTTCTAACCTATCCTTTTCTGAATACCTCCAAAATAACCCATTGCTGTCAAGTCGATTCCAACTCATAGTGATCCTATAGGACAGAGTAGAACCACCCCATATGGTTTTCTAGGGTGTAATCTTTACAGAAGCAGACTGTCACATCTTTCTCCTGTGGAGTGGCTGGTGTGTTTGAATCGCCAACCTTTTGGTTAGCAGTGCAGCACTTAACCACTGCTCCACCAGGCTCCTTTTACCGCTACCTAAAAGAACAAAATTATTGCCAGTGAGTAGCTCCAAGGGCACAGAGAAACACCATATCTATGTTCTTGTCTAAATCAGATACCTAAACACAAACCATGGAGCATATTTTTAAATATAATCTTAATACAAATTCAAATAGTCAAAAAACTCGAAGAAATATGGATCTCATTATAAATAGTTGTGGGAACATTACTTATTACCACAGTTCCCAAATGGTGAAGATGGGTTTCTAACTTTATTCTCCAACACAGATAAACATAAGTCATAACAACGAGATATAAGGTAATTGGCAAAACAATGCAGAAAGGTATATGAAATATGACTCCCACTTAAGAGCATAGCCATTCGTCTTACTAAGCTTTAGAAAACTGCTGGGAGTGAATTAGGTGCCAGAGAAAGAAGAATACTTAAAAAGTGTGAAGAGAGAGAAACTAGCAGTTGAGATGGTAATTTTGAAGTGTTCTTTTTTGTTGCTAATTATTTGTAGATACTCTGACCAAATGGTACCAATTTTGTAATCTATATGAGGGCACAACACTTGATTCCAGTCGCTTTTACTTATATTTCTAAAAAAGAAAGACATCAATAGACAAATCAATCTCATATCCATTTATCTGATATTTTTAGGGGGTAGAATAATTTAATGATTTACTGTATTTTTTTATGCAAATAACATGCACCTATGTTTGTTTGCCAACCACATGCCCCTTATGCAAAGTATTTTCGTAAGGGCCGCTATGCCAATTTTTTTTTACATGTTGCTGTACAAAAAACTAGCATAGGGTACTTAAGAAAATACCTCAAGGGGGGAGGGTGTGGTTGGCAAACAAATGTAGGAGGTGCATATTATTTGTGTAAAAATATGGTATATAGAGTAGGTCATGATACAATACACAGCTCACGCATCAAGTTAATTTTGAAATGTCTATATAGCTTTCTCCTTCATAAGTGGATAGGAAATGACTAGCAGGAGACGGTATAATGGTAGAATAAAATGGCAGAAGCAGATGAAGACAAATGCATCTTAGCTGATTAGGAACAGCCGTAAAAGCTGAGTTTTTGTAACATGGAGGGCACCTTACTCTGTGGTACCCAGAAACACGCGGACAGTGCCTGATGCCTGATCTGTTTTTCCACCTGCTAGCAACTGTTTCAGAACATGTCCAATATTTTCATATCCCCTGCTCATTGGAGAAAAAAACAAAAACAAAACAATGCCCAAAATCTGATGTGCACTGAAGATTTTAAGTGTTAATAGAAGCTTCAAAAGAAAAAGAGGCAAATGTTTTGATATAGAAATTACCTCACTACACTTTGTTAGCGCATCTCTATATTCTATAACATAATAAACATTTCTCTGGCAGAAGATTATGACACTTTAAACCAAATATTCCCAATTGTGGTTGTCAATGTATAGCAGCGTTTAGAGGAAAGGAACATGAGATGTGGTTTCATCAAAAATGAACCCTTTGAGTGATGCACATCAAGGCACAGATTTTAGATCCACTGAGTTGACTAAAGCTTCTGTGTGGCCTTCCTGCTAATTGAAAGAAATCTTCTGTTTGGGAGAGTACATTCTTGTTTACACACATCAACAAGAGCCAGCAATAAATAGCAAACTGCATAAAGAAATCAGAAGTAAATTGCTTTTAACACAAATATTCTTCAGAGTTTTGCTGTAGTGTAAAAGCTATGTTCAAACAGTTAAATCCAAGTTCATGGTTACAAATATGGAGGTGTTGGAGGGAAAAAATATTAAATTTCTAGATAAATTAATTCACCACTTTCCTTTTATTAAAAACATGATTTGTGAGGAACAAGACCAAATTGTATTAATCCACTCTGGGAGAATGAATAATTGTCCGGTCCAGCACGGTATGTAGGTAACTGAGCTGTAGCAGAATTTTCTGAGGTACATACTACCTTCCTCTCCAGCATGGGATGGGAAGACAATTTTGGTGTGTGAGAAGAAGGTGCCAGGTCAGGACTTTGCTTTTAGCCACTAGGGGCTTCCTCATCCCCCCTGCTCTTATTGCCTCTACTGTCTTTGCCTATCCCTCCTACAATTCATCCCAAGCCTTTGATAATGTGATCAGAGTAAAATGGTAGGGATGGTGGCACTGATACTAGGACAAAGAGAAGAAAATCACAGGAGTTGGCTGTAGGTGCCAAAATAGCAACTGGCATCACTAATTAATTTGAGCTGACAAGTGAAAATTTTGAGCACAGGTCAGTATTACCTTCTAATGTCACCGAACTGTTTTTAAAACAAGAATTTTTTGGAGAATAGATGCGTTTTTCTTGGGTAATACAGTACAGTGAATTGCTTTTATATAACTTTTCTAGCCATGTTCTCTTAACTCCCACAAAATGATTGGCTGGGACTATGCAAATAAGGTGTGTAAAACTCTTGCAGGGATTGGACCTTGGCTATGCAAATAAGGTGCCTGTGGCCTACCAAGGGGATCGATCAGTTTTGCCATCCCACTAGGCTTAAAAGAGTCAATCTCACAGAGATTAAGGGGGACCTCACTGCTATCAAGACGAAGAGTCAGGAGCAGAGCATGTCCTTTGGACCCACAGTCCCTGCGCTGACAGCCTCCTAGACCCAGGAGACAGAGAGAGCTGTTAATGCTAGAGACAGTATGAGATGGCACAAGACAGTATGGGCAGCAAGAACCAGGAGACTGGTGCGAAATGGCTGTAGTGGGCTTCCTGGACCACGGAGTGAAGTTGCTGCAGTGGGCTCGCTGACCAATGGAGCAAGAGAGCTGAGTACCTTCAGGCAGGAGGCTTGCTGGCAGAGTGGGGTGCCTCTGGGTACGTCTGCAGAGCTAAAGAGCTGTAACACTTGCTTGAGCAGGGCAGAGGCTGGCAGCAGAGGCTGGAGCAACGGGCCTGCCTGTGGGCATGGCCAAGAAGGAACTGAGAGCTCTTGGTTGGAAGCTGTCCTAATTGGCGAACTGTATCTTGTCTCCTACATTGTTTCTG
This sequence comes from Dugong dugon, assembly GCA_030035585.1. Taxonomy (NCBI): domain Eukaryota; kingdom Metazoa; phylum Chordata; class Mammalia; order Sirenia; family Dugongidae; genus Dugong; species Dugong dugon. The sequence goes on along the minus strand of CM057469.1, from coordinate 36,978,778 downwards.
TTACTTCCAAGTTGATCCTGATCCTGAATTGTAACCTGTTAACTTCCCTAATAAACCTCATAATTGTGAGTATGGTCTGTGAGTTCTGTGTGGCCACTGCAACAAGTTATTGAACCTAGCAGAGAAGTACAGAGTGCCATGGGCGGGATGGCTGGTGTCAGTTAATTGGTAAAAAGTTGGAGAGTGGAAGTATGTCTGACCTTCACCTCATAGGAATCAGCCTTGGGCTGATGCTGATTCTCATTATCCCCCCTGAAGCTAGAAGAGGTCTGACCACTACTAATACTGCTATCTTACAAGTAACCACCACCAATTTGTTCTCTTCCTCCACCATTCTTTCAGTTTGCAGAGTTCAACAATTCTTTGTTCCCCTCTCCCATCCCCTTTTCTTGAAGTCTCTCAGTCCTCTGTTTTTATTTTGTTCTTTTTTTTATTCTCCACTAGTTAGGCTCCCAATCTACCATGTCAGCCACTCTTTTGCTTACCAACTTCAACTTCCTGGCCCTGTTGTATGATGGAGTCAGCAACTACCAACTCAGGAGAGGTGACTATTACCTGTTCAAAAATGTTGTGAGCTGGTTGTTAACCCATTGGTAACTTGAAACAAGCCATGGTGGCAGAAGAACCACGGAAACTGGCAAAGGTTACAAATTATGGATTCCTCTTCATCTCCCCCTTCTCCAAGAAATATTTTACTAGCACACCATTGCCGTGGCCCCACTGCCCTTTCTTTGCCTCATGCTGGCAAATCTCAACTCTGAAACAAAATAACTACTATCTGCTTTCTTCATGTTTACCTTTGGACTGCTGAGCACTTCTAAAGAAACACACAAAACATTTGCAGATTTTTGCCACTATGAATTCATGATCTCCGATAACATAGCCTGGCAATTCTTTTGTATTTTTCCAGTCAGTTCTTCTGTTCTCTACAATGTCTAGTTAAAAGCTTTTCCATGTTCTTTAAAGCTCCCATTCCACTATATCTCCTTCATTCTAGATCATGTTTAACAGAAATAATGAAAACCTTCAAACGGAATATCTTTGGTTTCTTCCTCACCAAACTGCACATTGGGTTTATCCCCACCATTCTTTTGCTTATTCTTTTCTTCCTGCTATAATGGAAGAGGGTTTATTCCTTTGAGGCTAATACCTCATTGGAGGCCCCTCTCTGTTGATATATTCCCCTTTCTTTACCACATCTTCAACTTCTCTCTTTTTGTGGGCCTTTCCTTCCTATTGGGAAATGATGTGGTCTAGCCCCTGGATATTAACCCTCATTATTCTCTGAGTTATAGCCACACTGGCCTTCTCCTAGTTTTTTAAACATACTATACTCCCTCCTACCTCACAGCCTTTGCACATGCTGTTCCTTCACTTTCGAATGCCTTATAATCTCAGTTCAAGAAAACTTCCCTGTATTATTGAGTCAAAGTTAGGTTCCTTAGCTATTGGCTATTGTATATCCTTATTACATCCTTTCTGAGCACTTATCTCATTTTGTATTTATACATTTATTAAGGTGATTATCTAATGTCTTCTCACACCAGTATAAACTTCATGAGTTCAGGGAGCATATCTACTTTTGCTCAACCTTGTATCCCCTGGGTCAAGCTCAATCCTTGGTATATAGTAAATGTTCAACAAATAAATTAAGATTTATTGAGTTTTTCAGCATTTAAAGACTCAAATTTCTCCCACCTGCCAAAAACCTATCTCAGCTTCATGTCCTCTTATATCTGTCTTGCACTCACTATGACTTGTTACTGGCTGTCTCCTCCACTCCCTATTCTATCCCCTCACCCCCATGCTAAGCTTTTTAGAAGAACTGTGTCATCTTCCTTTCTCCATTTCCTCATCTCCTATTTATTACTTGAATCACTGACTTTTATAACTCATCACTCTACTGAAACCGCTCTCATTAAGGCCATCAAGTACCTCTTGCTAACTACTGTACAGTGGCCATTTTCCATTCCTCAGTACCTTACACTATCTCTAAGCATTACTGACACTTGTTCACTCCTTCCTCCTGGAAAACAAACAACCTTTTCCCTTAGCATTCTCATTTCACACTCTCCTGGGTTTCCACCTGTCTTCTAACTCTCACAAACTTCTATCTTTCAGCCCATCTTTTTACCTGTTAATGCATCTATTCTCAACCTTCTCTGTTCCTTTTACATACTCCTCTAGGAGAAATCACCTATCCCAATAGTTTCAATGCTGTTGTTGTTGTTGTTAGGTGCCCTGGAGTTGGCTCTGACTCATATCGACCCTATGTACAACGGAATGAAACACTGCCCAGTCCTATGCCATCCTCACAATTATTGCTATGTTTGAGCCCACTGTTGCAGCCACTATGTCAATCCATCTCATCAAGGGTCTTCCTCTTTTTCGCCGACCCTCTAATTTACCAAGCATGATGTCCTTCTCCAGAAACTGGTCCCTCTTAATAACGTGTCCAAAGTACATGAGACAAAGTCTTGCCATCCTCACTTCTAAGGAGCATTCTGGCTGTACTGCTTCCAAGACAGATTGGTTTGTTCTTCTGGCAGTCCATGGTATAGTCAATATTCTTTGCCAACACCACAATTAAAAGGCATCAATTCTTCTTCAGTCATTCTTACTCACTGTCCAGCTTTCACGTGCATATGAGGTGACTGAAAATACCATGGCTTGCATCAGGTGCACCTTAGTCCTCAAAGTGACATCTTTGCTTTTTAACACTTTAAAGAGGTCTTTTGCAGCAGATTTGCCCATTGCAATACATCGTTTGATTTCTTGGCTGTTACTTTCATGGGCATTGATAGTGGATCCAAGTAAAACGAAATTCTTGACAACTTCAGTCTTTTCTCCATTTATCATGATGTTGCTTATTGGTCCAGTTATGAGGATTTTTATTTTCTTTATGTTGAAGTGCAATCCATGTTGAAGGCTGTGGTCTTTGATCTTCATCAGTAAGTACTTCAAGTCCCCTTCGCTTTCAGCAAGCAAGGTTGTGCCATCTGCATATCACAGGTTGTTAATGGGTCTTCTTCCAATCCTGATGGTGCGTTCTTTTTCATATAGTCCAGCTTCTCAGATTATTTGCTCAGCATACAGATTGAATAAGTATGGTGAAAAGATACAACCCTGATGCACACCTTTCCTGATTTTAAACCACACCGTGTCCCCTTGTTCTGCCTGAATGACTTCCTCTTGGTCTATATATACAGATTCCGCATGAGCACAACTAAGTGTTCTGGAAGTCCCATTTTTTGCAATGTTATCAATTTCTAATGGCTTCCAAATGTTTACCTTTAGCCCAGACCTCACTTAAATATCTGTCTATTGTACATTTCTGTCTACTTGGGTATGAGTTTGTGAATATGCACCACGAACTTAAAATGTCCAAAACTTAACTCATTATCTTCTGTCCCTCTACTTTGTTCTTCTTTTTTTGTTCCCTGTCTCACTATAGGGTCACTATGAGTTGGAATCGACTCTGAAGGCAACGGGTTTATCTCACTGTGGTTACCACCAAGTTGCCAAGTAGAATTCTGAGTGTCTTTACTAGCTCTCTTCTGCTGCCCTAGTGCTCACATTTAATCACCAGACCTGTTAATCCTATCTTTTGAATATTTCTGGAATCTGTCCACATCTCTCTATCCCATAATAAATACTCTGGTCATTTTTCACCTGGATTATTGCAACGGCCCCTGAAATGGTCTGTCACCAACATCTAATCTTACCCCTTTCTATTCATTCTCTACACAGCAGCCAGAATGACTTTCCTAAAACACAAATCTGATCACGTCATGTGTGTCTCCTATTTAAAACTCCTCTATGCTTCCTACTGCCCTCAGGATAAAATCAGAATTGCTTACCACCGCTTACACCGGCTCTGCACAAACTATCTGACTCCTGCTTATCTCTTCAGTCTCCTCTCTTATCTACTTTCCTCACTCCCTCTTCTTCCTTGCATCCTACTATCTAGTCACGAACTATATTTAGGCTTGGACAACTCCGTGCTTTTTTACCTCTGGGCCTCTGCATATTCTCTGCATGGAACATACTCCTCCTTTTCTTATACACACCTTGCTAAGTCCTCTTGCAAGGTTCCTCGTACACAACTGTTGTTGGTGTTAGCTACTGTCAAGTTGATGTCGACTTATGGCGATCTCATATGTGCAGAATAGAACTGTGCTCCACAGGGTTTTCAAGGCTGTGACCTTTTTGGAAGCAGATCACCAGGTCTGTCTTCAGAGGTGCTTCTGGGCGGGTTTAAACTGCTAACCTTTCGGTTAGTAGTCCAGCGCTTAACTGTTTGTGCCACTCAGGGACTCCTGGCACACAAGAGGCACTCAATAAATGACCCTTCTTTCCAAATTCCTTCCTTTTATGTTTTGTCATAGTTTTCCATTTTAATTTTGCTCTAATTATTTACCAATAAAAATAAAATAGGCTAATCTGTATTTTTAAACATTCTATTATGAAGATCTACCAACTGAATACTTTGGGTGATATTTTTATGAACTTTGCTATTAATGTCGTCCATCATAAATGCGGCACTTACAACTGTGTTCAAAATAAAAACCAACTTAAAAAAAAAAAAAAAAAAAATTACTTGCTTCCCAGGTTTTGAAAGTAATTCTCAAGAAAGGTTTACATGGCCAAAGACCTAAGGCACACATAATACTCTTACGCTACAGACCTTGAATTCTTTATTTCTTTCTATCAGAGCAATGTCAGCTAAGTGAATTCCATTATATTTGAATGACTCAAATTTTTAATATTTCATCATCCACAGACATAGCACCTATTTGAACCATTAAAAAAAAAAAAAACCCATTGCCGTCGAGTCGATTCCGACTCATAGTGACCCTACAGGACAGAGTAGAACTGCCCCATAGAATTTCCAAGGAGCGCCTGGTAGATTTGAACTTCTGACCTTTTGGTTAGCAGATGTAGCTCTTAACCACTTCGTCATCAGGGTTTCCATAAAACACTGAATTAAATCATACAAAACTTCTAATACCTGATAGTTTTTGACCAAAAAAAGGTTAATTTCATCAATTCAACCTAATATAACATAAATAGTATGGAATAAAAATATGTTAAAAAAATAAAAAATAAAAGAGAGAGGCCAGGCAATTAGATCAAGAATAATTATAGAGGTTACATGCATTTGCACTTGAACACATTCAGGTATCCCTTTCACAAATTCTTAGGCTCTAATAGACATATCAATTTGCTTAACAAGTTTGGGATTGCCCCATCAGTACAGGGGCTAACCTTTAAGAATTCAGTGGTACTAAATAGACAATAGATAAGTGGTAACTTTGGTGAAGGGTAAGACAGTACACAATACTGGGGAAGCCAGCACAACTTGTGCAGGGTAAGGTCACGGAAGCCCCATAGACAAATCCAAACTCCCTTAGGGACCGAACTACTAGGCTGAGGGCTGTGGTGACCATGGTCTCAGGGAACTTCTAGTTCAACTGGCATAACATAAGTTATAAAGAAAATGTTCTGTTCTACTTTGATGAGTAGCATCTGGGGTCTTAAAAGTCTGTGAGTGACCATCTAAGATATTCCACTGGTCTCATCCCTTCAGGAGCAAGTGAAAACGAAGAAAACTAAAGACACAAGGGAAAGATTAGTCCAAAGGACTAAAAGACCACAACTGCCACAGCCTCCACCAGACTGAGTCCAGTACAACTAGATGGTGCCCGGCTATCATCACTGACTGCTCTGACAGGGATCACAATAGAGGGTCCCAGAAAAAGCTGGATAAAAATGTTCAACAAAATTCTAACTCAAAAAAAGATCAGACTTACTGGCCTGACAGAGACTAGAGAAACCCTGAAAGCATGGCCCTCGGACACCCTTTTAGCCTAGTAATGAAGTCACTCTGGAGGTTCACCTTTTAGCTGAAGATTAGACAGACTCATAGGACAAAATGAGACAAAAGGGGCACACCAGCCCAGAGGCAAGGACTAGACGGCAGGAGGGGACAGGAAAGCTGGTAATAGGGAACCCAAGGTCGAAAGGGGAGAGTACTGACATGTCATAGGGTTGTTTACCAATGTCATAAAACAATATACATACTGTTTGATGAGAAACTAGTTTGTTCTGTAAACCTTCATCTAAAGTTCAATTTAAAAAAAAATCTCACCAGGAAAAACAAAATGCTGATATGCTCACATAAAGAAATCCAAATTTCTGGTGATTCACAGAGTCTTTGAAGTCAAAATCCGAATTTAAGAAGCTCTGCAATAGCAGGATTTTTAAGTGTAAGATAACAATCTAATAATGGTATCCAATAAAAGTTGATTCCCTGGGAAAGTCCGGGATATTAATCTTAGGTACTTTAACCATCTTTCATTTAGGTCTTGATGTCAATATTCGGTAACCAAGTGACTATTCAAAGTTAAGTTTGATAAGTCAATGCTGTTCCCAATTTTAGCCTGGTCAGAACCACGGGGGCAGGCAAATATCAGAAAAATTTAAAATCATGTTTGTTAATTAGCAGTTTAGGAACTACTACAAAATGCTACTGATGTTTAATGTCACACAGGTTTTGGAAGAAAAGAGTTATTTATTGAATCCAATTTGCTTTATTAATACATACTGTTGATACTCAGAAATAAACAACATATCAAAAAAAAAACACTAAACCTGTTGCCGTTGAGTTGATTCCGACTCACAGCGATACAGAGGATAACAAATTTCTCTAACAAAGTATTTTGTACCTACAGCTGCTGTCTCTATTTCAAAACTAGTCATTTCACTGAAATCAGGGCTTACTAAGTTCCTTAGAGTTAGAAGAAAGTGACTCATTTTGTTGGGTAACTGGATGAGAAAATGCCCATTCAAAGAAGATAAAACTATATAAAAAGCTACCAACTTTGCAAATAATTAAAATTTAAAAACATTTAAATTATTTTGATAGGAATTCTGTACTTAAACAGGCTGTGGCTAAGAAATCGTGAGTTCAACTTTTTTACCTATCCCCATGCTTGCAGCTACCTTTGCCCCATGAACACTTAGTCTACCACACAGCCTCAGTTTATACGTCCATCATCTCCTAACGTTGCCAATTGCTGGCATATGCCACTGTAATGATGGTATCATGACACACATTCTTACCCACATTCCTGCTTCCATTATTCGTTGTAACACCTCACCCTCTGGAGACTCTTATGGCTGTAGCATATCAGAATGGGGAAGGGAGAGATGGTAGAAACAGTGAGGTAGACCCTACACTTTTTTCAAAACTGCAAGCCATTATAAAACTGATTTAGTGTACTGTGACCAGCTTTTTGGTTTCAGGAATTTTTGGGGGGTGGACAAAGAAGTTTAAAATGAAATAGAATATAAGAACATAGACTAGAAAACATCAGAGTACATCAATCACTATAAGGCTAAGTATTTCTTCAGACATATATGTGTATGTATATAAGTATGGTCAAGGTCTTGATATAAAAGCTATTTAAATATGTAGTCTCAGCTTAAAATTTTTTTAAAACTTTTGGGCCAGAGACCTGGGTTCTAGTCCCAGTACAATCCCTGAGTACTGTACAACTTATGTCTTCCTTCTCTCAATTTCAACTATATCTATCTCACAATAACCCATTCTACAATCCTATGTTATAAATCAAAATGGTGTCCCATGGGTATTGTTTTAAATATCTAAAAGGTATTTTCCTCAGACAATGAAAAAAAAAAACAAAAACCCAAAACCAAACACCGTATCATTACTTATTCTTTTTTGAATATTCATTTCTACCTGTTCATGTCCAAATAAATCATCCCAGGAACAGTCCATTCACGTCATATTTTGAACTTGTTTTCTAATATTTGATATTTCTGCAACTCTATGATTCCATGTTTCTGGCTTGGCAATTATCAGCTACCTCCATCCTCCAAGGAACTTCATAAATTCTACAGGAAAAATTCTTTCTCTGTAAGTTTTCACCTGTAAATGATCCACCTTTGGGTTTTTCATCCTAAATACTTGCTAGTGCTATTAAATTTCCTTCGAAAACATTTAATTTTTCACCTTACCTATACCTCTTAATTCTCTAATTTTTTATTCTTAAAATTAAGTGTTTAATTTTAATGGATTCCTATAGCATTGCCCCAGCTTATAGTACTTCTCTATGGTAGCTCTGGAAAAATCAGCTGGCTGAAGCTTATCTTTCAAACTCACCACCCACAAGATTCAATCAAAGACACCATGCACACTGGAATGTATTTTCAGTCTGCAGACAAATGTGGCTTAGGCTTAGTCAGTTAGCCCAGCCAAATAAAATAATCAGTCCTGCAGGTTTTAAAGAATTTGCATCTCAGGATGAAGACTTTAGAGGCCCATCTTTCTTGATATCTTTGGAAAATTTTATCTTTGAAAGGTATAGTTCATTTGAAAGATAATACAATTTTTCTTCTCAGGTATTTACTTTCAGCATTGAATTGTACTTTTTAACACTTATAACTTATTTTTAAAATAAATTATATTCAAAACAAAAGTGTTATACCAGAAAAAAAAGTATTACAGTGCATGTGGTACCTAAATGAAATGTGTATCAAAGTACATTTTAAGTAATAAGCTTAATAAGTTGATGGCAACTCTACTGTCTAGTTGCTCAGTCCAAAAACCTAATGCATCATCTTGACTTGTTTTTTCCTCTTACACCCACATCTAATAGATCATGAAAATATTTCAAAATATATTCAGGTTCCAGACAGTTCCCATCATCTCCTCTGCTATCACCGTGGTTCAATCTATCATCATCTCTCAACAGGATTGCTGTAAAAGTCCATCTGGTCTCCCTTCATCTACTCTTGTCTTCTATGGTTTGCTCTCAACACAATGGCCTTCCTGATCCTCTAAAAGCCTCAGACAGATAATACCACTCCCCCAGTCAAAACCCTGCAATGGCTCCCCATATCTCAAAGTAAAGCCTAAACCCCTACAATGGCCTACATTTGCTGGCTCCTTGTGAACTGGCTAACCTCCTCTCCTACCACTCTCCTTTTCATTCACTTCACCCTGGCTACACTGGCCTTCTTACTGTTCTTCAAACCCGCCAGACATGAGCCAGCTTCAGGGCCTTTGAACTGACTGTTGCCTCTGCCTGGAATACAGACATCTCCAAGACTAACCCAGCCACCCCCATATCTCCTTTACCTTCTTGGTTAGGTCTACTCTGACTCTGACTATTCAATAACAGCTGCAACCTTCCCTTCCTCCAATAACCCAATCTCCCTTATCTTGCCCTGTTTTTGCTCTTTTCATAGCTACTTATCACCTTCTAACTAAGTATATTCTTTATTTGTTATATTTATTGCTTATTGCCTGTTTCCCTCTGCAAGAATGTAAGGTCCATAAGAGCTGGGATCTTTGTTTCATTCAAAAAACAAATTTATGTTTAAGTCATGGTTAAGTAAGAAGGTCACCTAGTATGTTCCAGAGGTATAAGAATTAACATCAGTAAAGCAGTTCCAATTTTTTAAAAAATGTGACTTCTCACCTTACTAGTACAACTTTTTGCATATAGATCTAAATTTCAAATTAGCTTATAACATGTGTTTAGTCTTATCATACACATGACAAGGACCAATGTATCCATAGACATTTGGCAGGTGTGGGATGAGAATGTGCGAATCAAGACTCAAAGCTCTTCAAGTCCCTTAGAGAAAGGAAATCAGTGCCCAAGCAGGCTTCTCTTGCTTTGTCCTAAATAATCTTAAAACAGATGGCAAAAGCTAAACACTAAGTCTGCTGCTATGGAAACCACTATCACAGTAGCCCATTCTAGAGTCCCACCTATAAGATAAATGTTTATCTTTCTATTATTTCAATCTGAACCTGTCAATTTTCACTCTAAATTCTACTAAAAGGTATAGCTACTATATACATACCAGCCTGTTAGAAAAATCTGGCAGAACATGGTTGATAGATGGTATCACTTTAAACACAGTCAAAACCCAGCAATATATAGAGGAAGGCTTTTACATCATTTATCATGTTCTTCTGCATTCAAGTTCTACCTTTATTATATATATAAATTCATGTATCTTACCTTAATATTGCATGCCTGCTCCATCAATCTTCTTGCATTTTCCTCTGCTCTGTATCTCTTAGGAAGCTGAACTCTGAAGAACTTTAAAGCACCTTCAAAATCAGCTTGCAGAAGATCTTCCTTTGAGGTCTGCAAAATAATCACCAAGAATCATTACATTTTAGTCTGCATTCAGGACAATAATACACTGCAGTAAGAATCTCTATTTTCCCGAATGTATTTTTATAGTAAGATTTAGATTCGCTCCAAAATTTTTTAGGGAGAGATTTCTAACTTCATAGCGACCCTACAGGACAGAGTAGAACTGCCCTATAGGGTTTCCAGGGAATGGCTAGTAGATTCGAACCGTGACCTTTTGGTTAACAGCCAAGCTCTTAACCACTGTGCCACCAGGGCTCCTCTAACCTCTCTGCTATAAGCTGAAATAAGTCACCATAAGTCCTACTTAAAGCAGTGATATAAGAATGCATTAACATATTTAACTTGTGTAAGCTGAAGATTGGAACCCTAGTGGTGCAGTAGTTAAGAGCTACAGCTGCTAACCAAAAGGTCCACAGTTCGCATCCACCAGCTGCTCCTTGGAAACCCTATGGGGCAGCTCTACTCTGTCCTACAGGGTCGCTATGAGTCGGAATCTACTTCACGGCAACAGGATGGTTTTTTTTGGTAAGCTGAAGATTAGAATGGTGATTCCTGCCAAAGGTTACCAAGTTGTAGCTTTGAGAAAAGAAAAAGGGTAAAAATGAGAAAATTTGATCTCTGGGACTAATCTGTGACTTTAGCTTGATGGTATTTTATGGGCATTATGACAAAGCTGGCTGAAGACAAAAACAATGCAATCAAAGCACACCAGAGTTACATAATAGACAGTAATGAGAGGATAGCTATTCAACCAATAGCAGCAGCTAGCTGAGGACAATCAGGAATCTACGCCACACCTTAATGAATGCTTTGAAAAAGTCAATGAAGTAAGAAACTTAACTACTGAGCTGGTGATACAAACTATTGTTTGCTAAATTTACTACTTTAAAAAATAGCAACCATTTGGAAATAAATATATTCATGCACAGAGAAAAGACTGAAAGGAAATAACAAAAAATGTTTCTCTGGCTAGTGGGATCATGGGTTATTTTTTACCCTCATATTTTACTATATTTTCTGCAGTAAAGCTTTTGTAGTCTGAAAGACAATAAACATTTTAATAAGCAGCTATAAACAATCTTTGGTAAAGGCTGTGATACATATTATAGATTCAGGCAGAGCAGGTACACAGAAGTAAGTCAAAAAGAAATTAGATGTTTAGACAGTCAAAAATTTCAGTTTAAAAAAAGAAAACATGGTGCCTAGACATCATACAACTATATAGTCATTGAAAATGTTATTTAATAAATGTCACTGAATTTTACATTTAAAAAACGGTTAAAATGGCAAATTTTTTGTTGCATGTATTTCACCACAATAAAACTATTTTTTTAAATGTTATTTTATTTAAAGTCAACCTTAAAAACCGATTAACCTTAACTGCATTTGAAAGAGTATAACGAAGTCTGGGAAATTCTTGGTCACAACAGGGCCTGAGTCATTGTCATCAACACTCTGGTCCAAGCCATCATCATGCCTCACCTGGGCCACTGCAGCACCCCCTAAGTGGTCTCCCTGTTTCTGTTCTTGCTTCCCACAATCCACTCTCCAGATGATATTCTTTAAACCGTGATTCAGATCACATTGCTCTTCTGTTCCACTGTACCTGTTAACCTGTTGCGGATGAGTCGATTCTGACTCATAGCAACCCTATTGGACAAAGTAGAATTGCCCCAGAGGGTTTCTAAGGCTGTATTCTTTATGGAAGCAGACCACCACATTTTTCTCCTGAAGAGCAGCTGGTGAGTTCGATGCGCTGACCTGTCAGTTAGCAGCCAAGTGTTTAACCACTGTACCACCAGTGCTCCTTGTTCCACTGTACTCAAAATAAAATCCAAAATCCTTACCACTGCCTACAAGGCCCTCCATGATCTGGGAGACCAGTCTATCTCTCCAACTTCACCTCTTTTTTTTCTCCTCAGCTTCATCTTGAACTACTTATCCCTCTTTGTTTTTAAGCTCCAGGTACACTGGCCTTTTTTTTTTTCAACATACCAAGTTCATTCTTATCTGAAGGCTACTGTACTTACTACTGTTCCCTCTGCCTGGAATATTTTCCCAGCTCTTCATATGGATAGGAATTGTTTTGTGATGTAAATTTTCGCTCAGCCAAGAGATCTGAGTGAGGCTTTCTCTACACTTAACAAAGCCTTCTTCTCATGCCATTCCTCACATAGTCATTTCTCAGTTTTATATCTGTTCCCCTCCTTTTCCTCATAAGGGAAGGGTTCTCATTGTCTGTTTTATTTGCTTCTATGTCCAGAGTGAGAAGAACCATGCCCCACATACAGGAGGCACTCAATAAAAGCATGTTACTAAATGAAATCTACTTTCATATGTCTTTTAATACATACATATTTTCCCTTTTTCTCCTCCCCTTTAAAAAGAAATGAATAAAACAGTATATTAATTCACACACTAGACAGTTTCTCAAAGGTCTACGTTAACCCAGCTTTAGGTCTACAAATTAGTATTTAGAAAATAGAGCTAGGCTAACAGCACCAATAAAAAAAAAAAAAGCTTCTGTACATTTCAGATTTATTTACATTCCCCTCCCTCCCCCAGACACTTTGACATGGTGGCAATAAGTGGCAGACAGAATGTTTAGCATGACAGAATGCTATCAACTCACCTCAACCTTGTTAGAAAAGGCAGTTACTGGAAACAACTTCACCCTAAAAGAGGGCCTTTCCAACTAAAATATCAACAGCTGAATTATTGGGAAAGCATCTAGCTACCAGTTGTACCAGACAAACGACATTTCTAGTCTTTCTTTTTTACCTGTAATACCAGTTTTGCCGATTAGCTTTCTGGTAATCACTGGAAAAATTCAAAACAAGCTGCTTACAGAGTTTGTAGAGAAGCAGAACTAGCCCTTCCCTCACTACTCAAAAGCCTCTGAGGGTACCTCTTCTATTTTCAATGAGACTAACTTCTAGTTACCTGGAAACAGATGCCAAAATTGGTGAGAAGCAATCTCTTGCCTGCAGGCAGCAGCATGGTTGCCCAATTTTCTAATACTGCCCAAGTCCTAATTTCAAACCCAGCCTTTGATTTCATACAAAGCAGAAAGATTAGGATCCAGAATGGGGAATCACACCCTCTCACATTCAACCTCCAGCAAGGCAGAGACGGCCACGTAGGCAAAGATGTGGTTTGGGGGAGGTTATCATCTCAGGGTGGTGCAAACAATTCGCACTTGGCTACTAACTGATAGGGTTGGTGGTTCAAACCCACCCAGAGGCACTTTGGAAGAAAGGCCTGGCAACTTGCTTCCGAAAGGCACAGCCTTGAAAACTCCATGGGGCACAGTTCTACTCTGCAACATATGGGTTTGTTTTGAGTAGGCACTGACTCAATAGCAACTTTTTTTTTTTTTAAATAGTCTCAAGGGAGGTGCAGCAAGGAGCTCCCCACCTGTCAGAGGCTGAAGCCCACCTCAGATTGAGTTCTCTGGACCCAGAAGCCAGAACACCCTGTGGCTGTCCTTCACAAGACACCATTGATGTTGATGACGCTCCAGATAGTGTGGCTTTCCCGACAGTTTAGCCCAAGAGAAGCTCTGACAACCATGAATCAGGAAGACCCAGGGAGGCCCAGTAGACAAGGCGTGTAAACCGGATCTTATTCAAATCTCTAGCCTCAGCCTTTGGAAAGTACTCAGCATAGAAAAGGTACTCAAAAAAGGTTGCAAAGAATGGAATGAGCTCATTCGACTTCCAGCTCTGGCTAACTCATGGCACTGCACAAGTCTCCACAGTTTTCCCATTTTAAAACGGAAATAACCTTAACCTGAAGTATTTAAACATGAAATGAATTAAGGCATATGAGTGTACGTTGTGAACTCAAAACCAGTATAAGGGATGATATTTGGAAAGTTGTCTCTGTGTTGCTCAAATATGCTCAGATACTGACATTTTAGTGACTAAAGACATTACCCTTATGTCAATGACATTTTTTATTCCATAAAGCAGGCAGTCTAAGTTGTAAGAACTTATATTCTTCTCAGAAACTATAATAAAGTGAGCTTTACTGTGAATGGAAAAAAAAAAAATGCCAATAAACAAAAGACACATAAACAAAAACCTTGCTTACCAGTGTTCTAGGAGACAACCTACAATCCTACTTTGTTCCTGATGGTGCTTTCCTCCAATTTTCTATCTTTAAGAGACTTTCATAATCATTAACTATCATCTCAAATGCCTTTGTAATGCCATAAGAAGATAATAGGTTTATAGGGCTAATTCTCCATTTTCTGACAACACTATCTGAGAGATTTTTCTCTCTAAAATCAAGGGATAGATACTTCTTGCTCTGGAGAGACTTGTCTGTCTCATTAAGAACTAAAACAGCTTTTTTTTTTAAAGAATATTTTATCTTTTGATCATAATTTGTATACATATGTGTATGTATGTCTGCATGGTAGAATCATATTTTTTTATTATGAAAGTAATAAATATTTACTGCCCTTGAAAAGGAAAGTACTTTTTAACACGTCTAACATATGGTCTCACCATCCAGAGAAAATACAATTTACATTTTGTTACATTACTTATAGTTCTTTTTTTCCTATCCCTACACACACACAGAGCCCTGGTGGCACAGTGGTTAAGAGCTCAGCTGCTAACCAAAAGGTTGACGGTTTGAATCCACCAGCTGTTCCTTGGAAACCCTATAGGACAGTTCTACTCTGTCCTAACAGGGTCTCTATAAGTCTGAATTGACTCAATGGCAATGAGTTTTGGATTTTTTTTACACATACACATCTCACATATATTTAACAAAATTTGAATCATCCTATACGTATTATTTAGTTAAATGTATATGTTTCAAAAATGGCAAGCATTAACATAGTATTATTTGCCCAAAACATAATGCTAGCCATATGTGAAGTAGTGGTGCTTTCTATGAAACAATGGAAACATGGCTTCAACCATTGCTATAAGATCAGTTCTCTCACACACTAATTATTAATGAGCAGGCTGCAGAGATGAAAATTTAATTAATGGTTATAATTAAGTTTACAACTGTATAAATACTAAACCTCACATTGACAATGAAAAGACGCTTAATACATGATCTTCTGATGATAAAATCCACGCTTTAAAAATGTACCCCTAAAAGGCAGGCTAACATTTCAAGACCCGAACCAAGTACTGAAAAGAGGCCGTGGTAGCTTCTGGATTATCATTATCCATCTGTGCTAGAAGGAATGATTATTGGAAAGGCTGTTCTTCAACTGGGAAATTCTTTTTTTATATTTTTTCTATATTGCCCTCAGAAAAATGGTGAGGGAATAGTAAAACAATAAGAAAGCAACTACTGAGGCGGGGCCAAGATGGCAGAGGAGTGAGACGCTTCCAGTGGACCCTCTTACAACAAGGACCCGAAAAAACAAGTGAATCAATTACATATGACAATCTGGGAGCCCGGAACATCTAAGGCAAAGTTAAGGAACAAGACCGAGTGGCAGGGGGAGAAGAGATGGTTTGGAGGCAGTGAGGAGTTGCCAGACCTGACCCAGCTAGAGCCTAAGCACTTCAGGACTGATCAGCTCATGGGTGAGCGGTGAGGCAGGCAAGCAGCAGTGCTCGGGAGGCGTATTCCAGACTGGGAGAGACCCCACTACAGAGAGTCTACTCAGCCACCCAGAACCAGTGACAAGCAGCCCTAGAACAGTAAAAGATAAGCACTTGCATATGGCCTACTGCACAGATCAAACACCACCCTTAGGGAAAAACCTATCTCCCATTTACCTCCCCACTCCCTGCTCTGCACTGGGTCCTGGACTGGCTTCAGCAATTGCTGAGTCCCCTGGGCTGGAAGCAGGATCCTTCACATGCCCTGAGTCATTCTCCTGGCCTTGGAGAGTGAACACACTAACAAACGGGAAAAAATAAACTGCTGGCTCCCCTAAGCCAGAAACCCAGGGTAGGCACAGATCTTTTGCCTAGGCACAGGCATAAGGGATCCAGGGACTTTGAGTGCCTTTCCCCCTGCAGAGTCTCGTGTGGGCCCATTTCAACAGCATAGGCCCTCATTACCGCAGTACAACAGGGTATACACCTGAAATCTACCTTGAACTGTTTCAGCTATGAAATGGCAGGTTTGTGACAATTGACACTGCTTTGCCCATTAAGCAGGGTCTTCACCTACCCACATCAGGGGCCTGAGGACTGGCAGCTCCACCCATGCCACCTAGCCACCTGCAATAGGGGCCCAAGAATAAGAAATGCCCATCAGTCCTTACAGTCAACAGCACTGGGGGCTCACAGTCCAGCTGCAAAACCCACCCCCTATGTGCTGTAGGGAACAGGGACATGCCTTCCTCCTGGAAACTCGGGGGTGGCCTTCAGTCCCCTGCCTTGCTCAGAGTGTGTCCCCCTGCTTCAGCCAGATGCCTGTGCCTACACCAATCATCCATGCCTGTCTAGGACTGTAGGTGAGAGCCTACACCACATACTTGGTGACTATATACCTGGGCACCTGAGCTGAATCCATACAGGAAGAATGGATGGATTGCTGGGCTCACATACCTAGTAACAGATCTAACCACCTGGTGAGAGAATATTAGAGCTTCAAAGGTGCCAGTAATCAAACTAGCTCATACAAGCAGCCTATTTGGGCATATCAAAACAAAACAAGAAGCTAGGACACAGTAAGCAAACATAAAATAAATAAATATAATAACTTATTGATGGCTTGGAGACAATAGTCAGTATCAAACCACATAAAGAGGCAATCCATGATGGCTTTAGAAAGTTCCAAAATAAAGAATCTAGAAATTTTCCAAAGGAGGAAAATTTCTTGGAATTACCGGAGGCAGGATACAAAAGGTTAACATATAGAACTCTTCAAAAAATTAGGAAGGAAATTAAACAAAACGCAGAACACGCAACAGAGGAAATAAAAAAAATTACAGAGGAGCATAATGACAAATTTAACAGGCTGCAAGAATTCATAGAGGGACAGCATTCAGACATCCAGAAGATTAACAATAAAATTTCAGAATTAGACAACTCAATAGAAAGTCATAAGGCAGAATTGAGGCAACAGAAGTCAGAATTAGTGAGACTGAAAACAAAGCACTTGACACAAACTTATTTGAGGAAAAATCAGATAAAAGGATTTTAAAAAATGAAAAAACCCTAAGAATTATGTGGGATTCTATCAAGAGGAATAACATACAAGTGATTCGAGTACCAGAACAGGGGGGAATAACAGAAAATACAGAGAGAATTGTTGAAGATTTGTTGGCAGAAAACTTTCCTGATATCATGAAAGATGACAAGAGATCTATCCAAGATGCTCATCAAACCCCATGTAAGGTAGAACCCAAAAGACAGTCATCAAGACATATTATAATCAAACATGCAAAAACCAAAGATAAAGAGAGAATTTTAAGAGCGGCTAGGGATAAACGAAAAGTCAGCTACAAAGAAGAGTCAATAAGAATAAGCTCGGACTACTCAGCAGAAACCTCGCAGGCAAGAAGGCAATGGGATGACATATATAAAGTCTTGAAGGAAAAAAATTGCCAGCCAAGAATTATATATCCAGCAAAACTGTCTCTCAAATATGATGGTGACATTAGGGCATTTCCAGATAAACAGGAGCTTAGGGAATTTGCAAAAACCAAACCAAAATTACAAGAAATACTAAAGGGAGTCCTCCATTAGAAAATCAGTAACATCAGATAGCAACCCAAGACTAGAACACAGGACAGAACAACCAGATATCAACCCAAATATGGAAGTCACAAAAATAAATCAAAGCTAAAACACTGAAAATAGGGAAACAGATGTCAATATGTAAAAGATGACAACATTAAAACAAAAAAGAGGGACTTAAAAAATGTAGACATAGACTTTGCATATGGAGAGGAAGTCAAGGCGATATAAAGAAATAAAAGACTTGTATAAACTTAGAAAAACAGGTAAATATTAAGATAACCGAAAAGGAAGCTAACAATCCTACAAGTCAAAATAAAAAACTAGAAAAATATAAAGACTCAGCAAACACAAAATCAACAACAATGAAAAAGGTGAAAATACATAAAGAAAAATGACACAGCACAGAAAATTAAGTGGAACAAAGAAACTGTGAACAACACACAAAAGAAGACATCAAAATGACAGCACTAAACTCATACCTATCAATAATCACACTGAATGTAAATGGACTAAATGCACCAATAAAGAGACAGACAGTGACAGATAGGATTAAAAAACATGATCCGTCTATATGCTGCCTACAAGAGACACATCTTAGACTTAAAGACATAAACAGGCTAAAACTAGAGGATGGAAAAAAATATATCAAGCAAACAACACTCAAAAAAGAGCAGGAGTGGCAATATTAATCTCTGATAAAATAGACTTTAAAGTAAAATCTACCACAAAGGATAAGGAAAGACACTATATAATGATTAAAGGGTCAATACACCAGGAGGACATAACTATAATAAATATTTACGCACCCAACGACAGGGCTCCAAAATACATAAAACAAACTCTAACAGCATTGAAAAGAGAGATAGACAGCTCCACAATAGTAGCAGGAGACTTCAATGCACCAGTTTTGGTGAAGGACAGAACATCCAGAAAGAAGCTCAACAAAGACATGGAAGATCTAAATGCGACAATCAATCAACTTGATCTCATAGACATGCACCGAACACTCCCCCCAACAGCAGCCGCGTATACTTTCTTTTCCAACGCACATGGAACATTCTCCAGAACAGACCACATATTACGCCATAAAGCAAGCCTTAACAAAATCCAAAGCATCGAAATATTACAAAGCATCTTTTCTGACTATAAAGCCATAAAAGTAGAAATCAACAACAGAAAAAGCAAGGAGAAAAAATCAAACACATGGAAACTGAACAACACCTTGCTCAAAAACTACTGGGTTACAGAAGAAATTAAGTATGGAATAAAGAAATTCATAGAATCAAACGAGACTGAAAACATATCCTACCAGAACCTTTGGGAAACAGCAAAAGCAGTGCTTAGAGGTCAGTTTATAGCAATAAATGAACACATCCAAAAAGAAGAAACATTAACCCTACAACTGGAACAAGTAGAAAGAGAGCAGCAAAAGAAGCCCTCAGGGAAATTGGAAAAGGAAATAATAAGAATTAGAGCAGAATTAAATGAAATAGAGAATAGAAAAACAACTAAAAGAGTTAACGAGGTCAAAAGCTGGTTCTTTGAACAGGTCAACAAAATTGATAAACCACTGGCCGAACTGACATAAAAAAAACAGGAGAAGAAGCAGATAACCTGTATAAGAAATGACATGGGTGACATCACAACAGACCCAACTGAAATTAAAAGAATCATCACAGAATACTATGAAAAATTGTACTCTAACAAATTTGAAAACCTAGAGGGAATGGACAAATTTCTAGAAAGTCACTACCTACCTAAACTAACACAAACAGAGGTAGAACAACTAAATAAACCCATAACAAAAGAAGAGCTTGAAAAGGGAATTTAAAAAATTCCCAACAAAAAAAAAAGACCTGGCCCGGATGGCTTCCCTGGAGAATTCTACCAAACTTTCAGAGAAGAGTTAACATCACTACTACTAAAGGTATTTCAGAGCAGAGAAAAGGATGGAATACTCCCAAACTCATTCTATGAAGCCAGCATAACCCTGATACCAAAACCAGGTAAAGACACCACAAAAAAAGAAAATTACAGACCAATATCCCTCATGAACATTGACACAAAAATCCTCAACAAAATTCTAGCCAATAGAATTCAGCAACATATCAAAAACATAATTCACCATCATCAAGTGGGATTTATACCAGTTATGCAGGGATGGTTCAACATTAGAAAAACAATCAATGTAATCCATCACATAAATAAAACAAAAGACAAGAACCACATGATCTTATCAATCGATGCAGAAAAGGCATTTGACAAAGTCCAACACCCATTCATTATAAAAATTCTCAACAAAATAGAAGGGAAATTCCTCAATATAATTAAGGGCTTTTATACAAAGTCAACAGCCAACATCATCCTAATAGAGAGACTTTGAAAGCATTCCCCTTGAGAACAGGAACCAGACAAGGATGCCCTTTATCACCACTATTATTCAACATTGCGCTGGAGGTCCTAGCCAAAGGAATTAGGCTAGAAAAAGAAACAAAAGGCATCCAGATTGGTAGGTAAGAAGTCAAAGTATCTCTATTTGCAGATGATATGATCTTATACACAGAAAACCCCAAAGAATCCACAAGAAAACTACTGGAACTAATAGAAGATTTCAGCAAAGTTTCAGGATACAAAATAAACATACAAAAATCAATTGGATTCCTTTATACCAACAAAGAGAACCTTGGAGAGGAAATCACCAAATCAACAGCATTTACAATAGCCCCCAAGAAGATAAAATACTTAGGTAAATCTAACTAGAGACGTAAAAGACCTGTACAATGAAAACTACAAGACACTACCGCAAGAAACCAAAAGAGACCTGCATAAGTGGAAAAACATACCTTGCTCATGGATAGGAAGACTCAACATTGTGAAAAAGTCAGTTCTACCCAAAGCAATCGACAGATACAATGCAATCCTGATCCAAATTCCACCAGCATTTTTTAATGAGATGGAGAAACAAATCACCAACTTTATATGGAAAGGGAAGAGGCCCAATAAGTAAAGCATTACTCAAGAAGAAGAACAAAGTGGGAGGCCTCACAGAACCTGATTTTAGAATCTATTATACTGCCATGGTAGTCATAACAGCCTGGTACTGGTACAACGACAGATACATAGACCAATGGAACAGAATTGAGAATCCAGCCATAAATTCATCCACCTATGAGCAGCTGATATTTGACAAAGGCCCAAAGTCCATTAACTGGGGGAAAAGACAGTCTCTTTAATAAATGGTGCTAGCCTAACTGGATATTCATCTGCAAAAAACTGAAACAAGACCCATACCTCACACCATGCACTAAAACTAACTCAAAATGGATCAAAGACTTGAATATAAAATCAAAAATGATAAAGATCATGGAAGAAAAAATAGGGACAACGCTAGGAGCCCTAATATATGTTATAAACACAATACGAACCATAAGTAACAATGCACAAGCACCAGAAGACAGGCTAGATAATTGGAACTCCTAAAAATCAAACACTTATGCTCATCAAAAGACTTCACCAAACTCACCAAAAGAGTAAAAAGACAACATACAGACTGGGAAAAAATTTTTGTCTATGACAAATCCAATCAGTGTCTAATCTCTAAAAAATCTATAATATACTGCAAAACTACAACAACAAAAAGACAAATAACCCAATTAAAAAATGGGCAAAGGATATGAACAGGCACTTAGCCAAAGAAGATATTCAGGCAGCTAACAGACACATGAAGAAATGTTCACAATCATTAGCCATTAGAGAAATGCAGACCAAAACTAAAATGAGATATCATCTCACCCCAACAAGGCTAGCATTAATCCAAAAAACACAAAATAATAAATGCTGCAGAGGTTGTGGAGAGACTGGAACCCTTAAACTCTGATGGTAGGAATGTAAAATGGTACGACCACTTTGAAAATCGATTTGGCGCTTCCTTAAAAGGTAGAAATAGACGTACCATACGATCCAGCTATCCCGTTCCTTGGAATATATCCTAGAGAAATAAGAGCCGTCACATGAATAGATATATGCATGCCCATGTCCATTGCAGCGCTGTTCACAATAGGAAAAAGATGGAAACAACCTAGATGCCCATCAACGGACGAATGGATAAACAAATTATGTTATATCCACACAATGTTATACTATGCAATGATGAAAAACAATGATGAAGCCGTGAAACATCGTATAACATGGAGGAATCTGGAGGGCATTAGACTGAGTAAATTTAGTCTGTCACAGAAGGACAAATATTGTATAAGACCACTATTATAAGAACTCAAGAAAAGGTTTAAACATAGAAGAAAACATTCTTTGATGGTTATGACGGTGGGGAGGGAGGGCAAGGGTTATTCACTAACTAGATAGTAGACAAGTATTATCTTAGGTGAAGGGAAGGACAGCACACACTACAGGGGAAGTCAGAACAACTGGACTAACCCAAAGCTAAGAAGTTTCCTGAATACAATCAAACACTTTCAGGGATAGAGTAGTTTGGGTAGGGATCTGGGGACCATGCTTTCAGGGGACATCTAGGTCAACTGGCATAACAAACCTTATTAAGAAAATGTTCTGCATCCTACTTTGGTGAGTGGTGTCTGGAGTCTTAAAAGCTTGCAAGCAGCCATCTAAGATTACATCAATTGGTCCCAACCACCTGGAGTAAAGGAGAATGAAGAACACCAAAGACACAAGGAAAGTATTAGCCCAAAAGACAGAAAGGGCCGCATAAACCAGAGACTTCATCAGCCTGAGAACAGAAGAACTAGATGGCACCTGGCTATCAACAATGACTGCCCTGACAGGGAACACAACAGAGAGTCCCAGATGGAACAGGAGAAAGGTGGGGTACAGAACTCAAATTCTAGTAAAAAGACCAGACTTAACGGTCTGACTGAGACTGGAAGAACCCCAGAAAGCACGGCCCCCAGATTCTCTGTCAGACCAGAACTAAAACAATTTCCAAGGCCAACTCTTCAGACAGGAATTGGACAGGCGAGTGGAATATAAAGTGATACTCATGAGGAGTGTGCCTTTTAGCTCAAGTAGATACGAAAGACTAAAGGAGCAGCTTCTGAGGGAGGTGGGATGGGAAGGCAGAGTTAGGTGCTGCTTGAATGGAAATGGGGAATCAGGGGTGGAAAGGAGGAGTGTGCTGTCACAGTAAGGCGTGTATGAATTTTTGTATAGGAGACTAACTTGATATGTAAACTTCATTTAAACTACAACAACAGAAAAAAAAAAAAAAGGAAGCAACTGCTTTCACAACCTTTTTTGTTGAGTAGTATTGGCCAGAATTTAATATAGATCAGAATTACGGAAATTTGAATAAGCAAAGACGTGTTTTCTTCCCTTGTAAAATAAAGGAAAAAAAAACTCTACCAGCTTATAAATAACAATAATAAAAGATAAATTTTGAAAATCAGCAGCTCTGCTAACACCTACCCTCTACTCTTTGACTTTCTGTGAAATCCTTTTAAATGATGGTATGAAACATGTCGACCAATTACATCTTTAAAGGTAACACTACTTCCTTCATTTGAATAGAAATTACATAAAAGGATTGCCCTGATAGTTAAAGACATATAAACAGGTCCTACTTTATTTCCTTTCAAGTAGGCGGAAAGAAATATCCAGAGGGAAAAGGTAAGTAGGAAGGTAATGTTAAGTATCCCTTGCACTTAGAGCCCTGGTAAAATGAATTAAGGAATTGCTTGGCACATAATAAAACACTAACATAAATTTGTTCCATGAATTCTTTAAGGCTCCATGTGAAGCATATCTAGTATTAAAAAGATAAAATTTATAAAACATAAATTAGGAAGTAGATATATGACTTATTTTGATATAAAAATTGATTTACATATTTTGGGCACATCAGAAATATACAGGGCAACTTTTGTGTTTGGGGTCTTCAACTTGTTTTAAGAGGTGTGATTTCTTTTCAGTGAACAATCCTTGTAGCTGTTTGCAACAGAAGAAAAATGGAAGATATACTCTCTCCTCTGCTCTTCCATCCCTGATTAAAATTAATGTTTTAAGAAAGTCTACAAATTAACAAAAAAAAAACCTAGAATTCAATTTAATAGCATAAGAAATTTGATCAAAATGAAACCTTAACGATAAAGAGAAATAAAGTCTTGATGCAAGTACAACATGGATGAACCTTCAAAACATTGTACCAACTGAAGTAAGACAGTGACAAAAGGACAAATATTGTACGATCCCACTTACATGAAACAGGCAAATGTATTGAGAACAAAGCTTATTAGTGGTTGCCAGGGATGGGAGAGGGAAAGGGGAGTCTCTGCTCTGGGGGCACTGAGTTTCTGTTAATGGTGGTGGAATAATTTGGAAAAGTTTACACAACACGATGAATGTAATCAATGTCACTAAATTGTACATGTAAAAATTGTTGAACTGACAAATGTTTTGTTATACTTTTACCACAGTAGGAAAAAAAAAAAAAAGGAACCTTAGAATGGCTACTGAAGGAACAGCTGGGGGGGAAAAACTATCTATTAATATAGATATATCTCTATCTATACAGAGTCCTTCGGATTCCCTGTGGAAAGTACCCAGAATCTCCATACTGAAACCATAGCCAACACTGAAATTAATCTATAATGATCTGATAATAACTTCCCAAGTCAAAGTAAGTCCCCCAACCCCCCAAAGAAAACAAACAAACAGAAATCCCAATATCTAGAGGAGGATAGAGAGATTTTGAGGATGAGCGGAAAGAAGTTTTTCTTCCTTCTCCAAATTTCACACACTTACCGAGTATGCACTGTAGCCATGTGCCACTGCTGACACCATTCCGAATGTGTTTTTCCCACTGAAAAATTCAGTGGAAAAGTATCACATTTTAAAGAGACTTTTTTTTTTAAAGAAGTCAGGGTGGAAATAGTTGTAACATTTGACTGTTAGCTCCAGATGCTTCTATTCCACTCATTATTCCTGGGTAATAAGCCTTTCTTTAAAGCCCTCTGATAAATAGCAAATTCTAGGTTTGATTCTTTTTAGGAGATTATTTGGGGGAAAAATATCTAAGCATGGTTCTCTTTTTCACCCTTACTACTTTCATCCTAAAAGGCTTTTTCTTCCTTTGGTTATAGTGTCTAACAGGATTTCTATGCAACTGAGAAATACTTTTGAAGGTCTGGGAATCATTTCAAAGTACAGGCTTTAGAGGAAGGAAATATTACTTAGCTGTGTCTAGGATATTGGTGTCTGTTGCTTTGGTATTTTGATTTTACCAAAGAAACCTGGGTTTGGTGATTCTGCACATAGAATTTATGCCTGGTGGTAATATCTTAAATGAACTACATAATTTATTAAAGAGAAATTATTCTTTATTGGGTGCACTTTTGAAGTACAATAAGCAAAAATTCCAAATCTACATCCTATATTTAATCAGTGGTCTCTTTTCAACCAAGAGTTATAGAAGCTAGTGTTCTAATAGTTTGACGGTCCCACTTACTTCAGTGAACAATAAATAAGGATTAGATTCCTGAAACACTATTTTGGTAAATCTTCATTTATTTGATTGGGTTATATAAAAAAATTTAACTTGTCTTATGTGAAAAAAAAAAAAAATGCTGGGATCTGTACAGTAAAATAAGGTATTTGTATGTGTTTAAGCCCACAACCATTCATGTTTAAAATGTGACTGAAAAAGTATTAAGACACAGTAGTTTCTTATACTTCAGTGTGTGCCTTCTTGACTGGTAAAGGAAAAATTGCAATACTGCATGTGGCAGGATCCCTCTTAGGACCACCCTGTGCAGATCAGCCATTGACTCCGCATCATTAGCCAATCCAATAACACAAGGCTGAACAACTGTACTTCCCTCAGTACAGATGCTAAACTTTGAGCAGTAACTCATTGGATAGCTGATCCCAATCCACAGCCATATTGCTAATTAAAGGGCATGTGATTTTCCCCAACACAGAGCTCACTGGTTCTACTAATAATCTTTCAAATGCAACTGTGTATAACAAAATCAGAGATTTCCAAATGGCCCCATAGAAAATTCAGCATATGCTTTTCACGTGTAATGCAAGTGGCACTATTACCTAGGTTCTGAATGTTAGGTCCCCCCATAATCCTGAAAGATATCTAATCTGGCAACCGAACAGACTCTGTACAGTTGCAATGTACAGATACATATGACCTCCTGAAGACCTGGATCTTGTAAATCCAACCCCCAGTGGATTTTACTGCTGATAATTTTTTTAAAAGTAGAGACAGTTTAAATTCATCCCTAAGGCAGATTTGAGCACAAGAGATATTCTTAGTTATCAATTCATGTTTTTCTTCAAAATGCTGAAAATATAAATGCCAAAGGGAAGCAACACTGAATTACAGTAAAGTTACCAGTGGAAGCCCCTGAGTCACAAAGTTGAGTAGTCTTTAAGAAAATAGAAATACATTAGACCAAAATCTCTTCCTCAAAGAGATGCAGAGAATTTGTTGAAACGTTGTGTTTTAGCACTTCTTAGTGTCAAAGCTCCTGAAATAAAATGCTTCTTTTCCACTTTTTTTTTTTAAAGAAAGATCTCCTTTCTAACAGAATCATGGGTCTTCAGTCTTCTCCTTTATTTAAAAAAAATAAAGTGATTCAGGGAAAGAAAAACTCAGGTGAGCACTGATGACCTCACATGGGCATTAAAACATATGTATTAGGCATTTTTATCTCCTCCATAAATGACAAAGGAAAATATTTCTTGAAAATAACCCCCCAGTAATTGCATGTTGGTCATTACATCTAACTTTACCTTGCAGTGATAAACATACTTTCTTTAGGGTGAGAAATCCCTTACGTACATGGCTACCTAACACATCTGTTATGATTATATAGAAGAGATTATATTTGCATACAAATATATAAGTGAAGATTGAATTATTGATCATAGAGGTAAGTATAAACAGAGACGAACTGTACTAGAGCGAGACGTGGGAGGAAAAGAGTTAAATCCAGTCAAGTAAAAACTATACTGAAAAGACTAGAATATGAGAGAATGGTAACCACAGAACAGTCTGGAATGGTATTAAACTCCATTGTATAAAATAGATAAAGCTAAATTATTCTTGTTCAATTATCATATAATCGTATAGAACTACTGTAGACCAATTATATTATAGAACAGTTGCTGGGTATAGTTCTCAAACCACTAAAGAGAAACCTTGCACCAGCAATTGTGGGTACTTAATTTTAACCCTTGGTAGGAGAAGGAAGGCTAATTTTTCTCTTATTCAGGAAAACAAATAACAAGCAAGCCAGACTTGCCAGATTCACAGCACAGACCCAACAGCTTTACGGTGATGTACACAGTTTGATAATTCCAGGAGAGAAATCTACAATTTTCAACCCAATCTTTCGGGGGAGAAATTTCCTACCAAAAAACGATCAAACTGGCAATCAAATGGAGAGCTTGGAAAGCAAACCACAAGTAGTACAGATAGCTGGCAATAAAGTCTATTATAAAAGTTAACCCTTCGGAGACATAAATAACAGAATGCCTACATCAAACACTTGTGTATTTGGCTTTTTCGCTGAGACTAGCCAGCCAGAAAACCATTTTTTCTGCTGCCACAGAGATAATGCCACTAACGTGACCCGGACTCTGAGAAAAAAGCCATGATCTCTAGCCAATTAAGGAGTGGCGTGGACCAGGCTCAGAAAGAGCCCCACGGCAGTGGCCATTCAGCACTTCCTTCTCGGTGCAGTGGGGATAAGAAGAGGAAAACAGGAGATCGCCAGCCTCTTCCAGGCATACAAGGGATTCTAACAGAGGGTGGCAGATTCTCTACAAATGAAGTGCAATGAAAAACAGTCTCACCGCCAGAAGCCGAGGCACAAACAGACGATGCCCCATCCCCAGAAGTTCCAACACTCGACATGCATACTCATTCACCAGCTTGCTCCTCTCGTCGTGCATGTCCTGGGACTTTTTGACAGGAGGTGTGAGCTTAGCAGCTGGGGCTGGGCAAGGCACCCCTTCTTCCATGAGCAGTAAGTAGGTATCCAGAATGAGAAAGCTGGATCTCTTATCCACAATTTTAAGAACTGCGGCGGGAGGAGAGCCAGGCTTAGGTCTCCCCAGGAGGACGCACAAGACAGTCTGAGATGGGAATTGTCAGCTAATGTCTCCACAAGAAAAACATTTTGGTTAAATTATCCACTGTGCAAGAGCCCCAAAGTAGACTGGAAAAATGAAAATGAAATCAAATACTGATCTAAATAAAAAATGGTAAAAGCAATCAAATGCAAGAAAATGGCCAAGAGTGATGCAGGAGGGTTCAGATACTTGAGTAAAACACAGACAAGCTGCCTAGAAGGGTACAGCATGTGAGAGTGGGCTGTGTGCGAGAGAGAGGGGGCCTGTGTGTGTGTGCCTGTGTGTGTGCTGGGAGAGCGTGAGCAGACAGCAGCAGCAGTAGCCAAGAAGCCAGGGCACTTGTGAAGCTGCAAGGAGAAAAGGATGAGCTCATTGCAAACCTTGATTGGCGACAAGCAGTGCTGCTGCTGCTGCTGCTGCCTCTTGCAGTGAATCCATAATGAGGGGTAGGGAAGGAAGGGGAGGGAAGAGGAGGAGGTAGGTGAATGAGCGTGCAGAGTGTGTCTCGGGGGAGAATGCTGTAATAAGAAGCCAATGGCGAGCGAGCCGTTGGACAGATGCGCTTCCCCCTCCCAGTCCACCTTCAATCAACGTTAGTCTGACAGCTTATGCTGTTGAACCCTAAACCCACAGACAGGTGAACTAGCTTCTCCTAACGTGTGATGCTCACAGAAAAATCAGACAGCGTACCAGCTAAAAGGTAGACCTTTATTCACTTCTGCTTTCTAATAAGAAGAATAAAGTCTGATCTTATACTGTGAATTTAAAGTGGGGTGCTCCAGTCCTTTTTGGATTACCGAAATCACAAAGGAGAGGTGTTAGGGAAAAATGATGGAGCATACACAGAAGAGCAAGGACCGAGCATGCAAGAAATGACACACCCTCAAGTTGAAATGTTTGTGCAATAATAATGACATTTTGCAACACCAGGATGTGCAGAAGGCTGGCCATAAATAAAAACAACATTGTTCTGCAGTATGATAAAACATAAAAACATACAACATAACATCAAGGGTATATAATTAAGGAACTACTAAAGTTGAGATTCTAAAAAATAGTAATAAATCAGTAACTTTATTATACCATTAAAAAAAAAATCTGTTACCGTAGAGTTGATTCCAACCCATGGTGACCCCATGTGTTGTATAGCAGAACTAAGCTCCGTAGGGTTTTCTTGGTTGTAATCTTCACAGAAGCAGGTTGCCAGGCCTTTCCTCCCTAGCACTGCTAGGTGGGTTCAAACTTCCAATCTTTTGGTTAGTAGCCCAGCACAAATCATTTGCACCACCCACTAATCTTTTGGTTGGCAGCCCAGTGTAAACCATTTGCACCACCCAGGGACCTTTTTATTATACCATAAAACCAAAAAAACCAAACCCAAACCCATTGCTATCGAGTTGATTCCGACTCATAGGGACCCTATAGGACAGAGTAGATCTGTCTCATATGGTTCCCAAGGCTGTAAATCTTTATGGAAGCAGAGTGACACATCTTCCTCCCGCAGAGTGGCTGGTGAGTTCAAATCACTGACCTTTTTGTTTAGCAGCCAAATGCTTAACCACTGTACCACCAGGGCTTCTCTACTATACCATAAACCCTTGCCTTCGAGTTGATTCTGACTCATAGCGACCCTAAAGGACAAAGTAGAACTGCCCCATAGGGTTTCCAAAGAGCAGTTGGTAGATTCCAACTGCCAACCTTTTGGTTAGCAGCCATGGCTCTTAACCACTGTGCCAGCAGGGCCCCTATTATACCATAAAAAAAAACTAAAACGAAACCCACTGCCATCACACCAATTCCAACTCATAGTCTGCCGACCTTTTGCTTAGCAGCCGAGCTGTTAACCACTGTGCCACCACAGACCTTGATAAATACTCAGTTAATAGTTCAAAACATTGTTTTGATAATCTTTGGTCAGATTAATCCTTTTCTAGTCATAGTGTAACTGACAATTATCCACAGTTTAAAATTTTACAATCTTAGTGTTAAAGCATTATTTTAATTTCCTTGATGTGAATAATCAGCTATAGCCAAATGAGGGTAGAAAGACAAGATCACCTTAAAGGATAGTTTCTTAACTTTATCATAACAATAAACTAATATATATTCAGCATCTTGGTTCCGCAGTTCTGCGGTAGGTCTCATAAATACTTGACCAGTTTCTCTATGCAAGTTATAGCATTGTACAAAGTAACAGAGCTAAGAGAGCCAGAGCAAGCTCCTTCCAAGTACTGGTTTCCTACTCGGACAAATAAGAGTTACAAATCTATGCAAGTAACAGAATAGAAACCTATTTATCAACATATTTTTGTGATCCTGGTTTAAAAAATAGACTAATTACAGAACTGGGGAGAAAGGGAGATAATGCCACTTTTAATAAAATATCGCTTGGTTTCTTTTTCTAAAATCTCAGGAAAAAACTTTCTATTGTTAAATTTTTAAAGTGTTATTTAGCAAAATGTTTTAAATGAGATTTTTATATATTGCCACCAAGTCTTTTATTTCTTCTAAAAATGATTTTTAAAAATTATACACAGGATTTTAATGTAAAATGATCCTAGGGTTCATCCCTAGAATTTCACAGGAAATGTATTAGGATGGGGGTTGAATCCCTGGGCAGTGCGAATGATTAATGTTAATGTGCTTGGCTGCTAACTGAAAGGTTGGAAGTTCAAGTCCTTCAGAGGCACCTAGGAAGAAAGGCCTAGCAATCTACTTCCGAAAACTCCACCACTGAAAACCCCATGGAGCACAGTTCAACTGCCACACACGGGGCAACCATCAATCGGAGTCAACTCAATGGCAACTGGCTAAAAGATGGGGGTTGGTTGGGCTGGAAGAGGTGCAAACTTGTAAGAAAAAGATTCTGGGCCTTTTATACCCCACCCTTGTGTGTGTGCATACGTGTGTGCAGCACACACAAACACACGCAACAGTTCCATTTTTTATGTTGTTTACATATTGGAGCTCTGCGTTAGATTCTGTTTGAAAAGAGTGTGCTACTGCTGTGTAAGTGTGAAAAACACTACCATATAAAGACAAGGCGCCATGTGACACTGACTCCTTTGCTTATAGGATCTTTTTAAATAGATTTTTTTAAAGGATAGGGGCGATGCTTCCTTCCAAATGACTCAGCCTCAAAGAACACTAGCAGAGGCATTTAGTTTTTCTTATATAAAACAGAAACAAAGACCTTCTTGCCCAGAAGGATTCCAGTACAATGAAATAAGAGCTAATCAAAAGATTTTGGAACTGTATTATTTGGATCTGATGCCCACAAAAAAAGTTAAAATTGTATGTACTATAAATATTGAATATAATAATTAAAATATTTTAATAAGCAAACCAAGGTTACATTAAAAATATTTAAATACTTTTAACAAAATGCCGTGTAAAAGGCACTAAAAACAAGCAGTCATATATTTCAGTTTTCCCAATCTCTCCATCATGCTTTCCCTCAAAAATGTGTTGTCCTTGCTTTCAAAATTTCCATAATTTTTCAACCCTGGTCCTGACTTCAGACTGTCTCTTGAGAACAGGCTGTTGATCAAATATCAGGCAAAGTAACTCTTCTAGAACATCACTGGGGGATGTGGAAGCGTGTATTCCAGGGATTTCTGAAGCTCAATAGTCACTCATGTCAGTGACAGCATTTCCCCCTCTCCCTCTCCAGCCCCCACATAATTTATTTATTGCTGATCACACTCAGCAATAAATCACAGAACATTTAAGAGAAAAAACTGAATTACAGAGTAATATAAAAAATGAAATAATAGAAAAGAAACTTTTATGAATGTATAATACATGGTTACTCAGAGTTCCTTACACTACCATAAAAGAGGTTTTTTAAAAATTATTATTATTCTGAAAGGTAAGTTCGAGAGCAAATTGAAGACAGTATGGAAAATATGAGGGAATCACCAAACAAGCAAGAGTGAGGAAGAAGTAAAAGGGGCTAGGCAATGGTCCCAAAGCCATGGTCTAAAAGAATAGAAGCCCAGGTCCCTGGAGCGCCGGAAGCAGGTGGATAGTGGTACACTCCTATTTACAGCTCCCACTTGAGGGTCCTCATCCTGAGTCACTCCACTGTGTCACAGTAGGTGGACATGTTCAGGACATAAATAGATTTCCATGGTAAAATGAAAAGCATATTTGATTTAACTGATGGAACTGTAATTAAGAACACCGAGTGCAAATAAACATGCTAGGTAGTTACTTCAGGGGTTACAAAGGTGAAAAAGGCAACATTTTCCACCCTGAAGGAGCTTATAATCAGTGAGGTATCCAAACACAGACATAAAGCAGGATGTGATGAACACTATAAAAGGAGGAATACACCCTAGGTCTTTGCTGTCCACAGTGGATGTCGACAGAAGTACATTGATACTAGTAGGATTGACCTGGACCCAAAGAGTAATGAGAACTAAATCTCTCTCCAATATCAAAACAGGCATTACATATTACATCATCTTTTAGTCACATTTACTGGCTGTATAACATGGGTAAGTTACTTAACTTTCTCTGGGCTTCTATAAAATAGCAATATTATCTACCTAGCCAAGTTGCTCTGAAAATGTAACACTGTAAGTTAATGCATATAAAGAAGTCTCTCAAAGTGCCTAGCACATAGTGGGGGCTTAATAACAAATAGTTTCCTTCATTCTTTTCATGAAGTCATGTAAGAGAGGAGAGCATGTGTAAAATGCGTTGTGCTAACATGGTTTAGGGCTTAGAAAGACAAAAAGGACTCTGGATATATTAAGATTAGAGAGTTAGCCAAACACTGCTAAAAGACTTTTCTGTGAGACCTACCTCTTATTTGGTTCACTCTTAAGACTCAGACACATTAACAGTGAGTACCCAAGGACCCATGCTGTTCTCGACTAGGAGAGGTAAGATAACAAATGCTTAATTCTCTAGGTATTTGTTTTTTGTCTGGTAGTCTTTACTTTTTAAAAGATGGGCCCTCAATATGTTGGCAAGTTCCTAATATCCAACCAACAGGTGAAATAAAGATGACATTTAGTACCAGTATCTTAGTACTGTAACCACCTGCACAACTCTCGCTCTCTCTGCCATTCAAGTCTTGATTCAGCCCAACACAATGCCACATGCTCATGCTGCAACAATACTTTTTGGATAACCACATGACGTCAATTGAATGTAAAGACTGCCTTAATTTCCTTTTTGTCCAAGCTCACTATCCTTGCTGCTAACTGAGCCTCCCATGAGCTGGTTTCTGGGCTATTCTAGACTGTTCACAATCCTGCCTGCTGCTGTCCCACAGACACACTTATTTGGACAATGCCCTTCAGTGAAGTGTTCCACAGTCTGAAAAGGATACTCTAGATATGAATAACAGAATAATAAAATAATGGAATGTTATTAGACCCTAGAAAATACTGAAGTCTGACATGTTCCTCCTATCAATGGAAAGACTGAAGCAGCAAAGTGACTTGCCCACCACCATAAAATTTGTCCAAGACAAAGTCAGGAAGCCAGGCAGGGAACCTAGCATTTCCTGCACTGTAGTTTTCTATCTTTCAATTAATGTAGCCCAATAGAAAAACAAACAAACAAAAGCTATCTTATTAGGAAGACCATACTTCACCATTTTATCCCCTACAGAATTGGTTTGAAGCCTGTGCCTGCCATCTGGTTTGTAAGATTCTAAGTTGAATCTAAGTTGAGAAGGGGCATCCAAAGCCTGCCTTGAGAACAGTCACTTCTAAATATATGCTTGTGACAATAAAGCACATCTGCCTTCTCAATTTTTAACTGATAAGCACTCTCTTCTTCATTTTGAGGAGCTACATCCTTGGCAGCTCAGTCACAATGTCCTACATAAAAGCAGCTTTCTTCAAGCCATGTTAGTGACTCAGGCTGGAAAATGGATTGCTATCTAAGTTCTTTCATCCCCTTTTCTGGGCGGTGTGTATACCGCTCGTATTCATTTTCAGGCTTAAGCAGAGGGCATAAGCATATGTTAGCAAAGGTCAGTTTTTTTTTAATTGATCAGATTAAAATTATAACATATAGAATCTAGACTATCCTCTGATCCTCTTAAGCTAAACTAGCATGTTTTTTTTAACTTTTATGTGTATGTGTGTGTGTTTGCTAAAAATAATAAGATGCTGTACTCATTTTGGAGCCCTGGTGGTGTAGTATTTAAGAGCTCAGCTGCTCACCAAAAGGTTGGCAGTTTGAATTCACCAAGCTGCTCCTTGGAAACCCTATGGGGCTGTTCTACTCTATCCTATAGGGTCACTATGAGTCAGAACTGACTCAACAACGGGTTAACAGGTACTCATCTTGATAAGATGTGATTTGCTTTTACCTTCTTCCTATGGCCCATCTCCAATTCTCTATTAAATTTGCAATCTCTGGCATCTTCATGTTACATAGAATGCTAGGTGTAGTTTAACAGCTGTCATTGTGAAAAATAATATTTTCAGTGCAGGAGTTATATGGGTCAGCCCCTGTATTAGCAAGTGAATTTGTTTCCACAAAATGAATATATCAAGATGGGAACATTCATTTTTTTGAATGGCCGAGTCCACGTTCTGAAATAAAGACAGTAATAGGCTATACAGCCATAACATCACACACACACACACACACACGCATGCACATAGGCTCTCTCTCTCTCTCCCTCACTCACTTACAACTTTAAACAGATTCAGTAGAATTTCAGTGGTGGCACAATGGTGAGAGTAGGAGTGATTTTTCCTCCATTTCTCCTGGAGGTGATCGGCCCCGTGACCTCAATAAGAGTCCCCACTCAGTATTGTCACAGCCTGTCTTGCATGATGGTAGTAACAAGTGTATAAGGGTCTTCCATGCTTGTTGTGCCCCTTTACATAACTCAAACATCTGTCTGTTCCAAGCAGGGACTAACAGAACAACTTGGACATCACAGACTCTTGATAAACATTTAAGTGACTAAAATTATGCATAACATTAAAACCAGTTGCTGTGGAGTGTATTCCAACTCATAGCAACCCCGTGTGTGGACAGAGTAGAACGATATTCCATAGAGTTTTCAATGGCTGATTTTTCAGAAGTAGATCACCAGACTTTTCTTTCGATGCACCTCTGGGTGGACTCGAACTGCTAACCTTTTGGTTAGCAGCCAAATGCACTAATAACCATTTATACTATCCAGGGATTCCATGCATAAAAACAGCTACCATTTATTCAGTGTTTATAAGGGCCAAGAACAATGCTAAGTCTTTAGTACGGTTATCCCTTTCAAACAGGAGGCCTCAGAGGCTTAGAAAAGTAAAGTGACTTGCCTAAGATGTAGCTAGTAAGTGCTAACTGGCAGGAAGAGCATGTATGAAATTTCTCATGCTGCAACTATACTTTCTGGATAACCACACGTCTGGTATATAAGTGTTTTAAATCTAATTTGAATTATTTAAAATAACGAAGTAGAATTAAACAGGCTAGATCCTACAGGGTAATTAAGTTAGTCCAGTGGAAATAAAAGGGTTTACAAAGACACATCATTATGAATATACTGACAGACTAATGTGTTTTGGGTTCTGAAAGAAACAACAAAAACAAAACAAAAATATATACTCAAGGCACGGCATCTGTACTCTGGGTGATCTTATCCATACCCTTCTTTTTTTATTACTATCCAACAGCCCATCATTAGCTCAGCCCTCTCTCCAGAGCTCCCAACCTGAATATCCACTGGGCTACTGGATATAAGCAGGCTCCCGTGCAACTTAATCTCAACATGTCCAAAGTCACCATATCTTCCCTAATATAGCTGTTCCTCTTGCATTTCCTATCCTGTCTAAGGTACCCTCATCTACCCAATTACTCCAACCACCACCTGGGAATCATCCTAGAGTCCACCTTTTACCTCCCTCCACATTCAAACCATCAGTCTAGTTGATTCAACTCCCTCACCATCTCTCAAAATTGTCCCCTCTTCTGCACTCCTATCACTTCAGCTCAGTCCTAATCTGATCTCTTACCCGGGACACTACTATGTTCTATCTTCCTCCTTTCCAGTTTATTCCCCTCATTACTCCCAGACAGAGTTTCCTAAAAGTGCAAATCTGGTTATATTATGCCTTTGCTTAAAATTCTTCAGTGCCTTCCTAGTCCCAACAGAATAAAGTCCAAACTCCTTGGGAGCACAAGCAAGTTCTTCCATGATACAGCCCTACATGCCTTTTATACATTCTCTTCTGACATTTTTAAAACAAACATGTACCTTGGGCTCCACTCTTAGCAAATCATGTACAATTTCTTTTTCTTTTCTTTTATTTTGTTGTTGAGAATATACACAGAAAACATACACCAATTGAACAGTTTCTGCATGTACAATTCAGTGACAATGATTACATTCTTCAAGTTGTGTAACCACTCTCACCTGCCTTTTCTGAGTTGTTCCTCCCATCAACATAAATTCACTGCCCTCTAAGGTTTCTAATCTAATCTTTTGAGTTGCTGGTGTCACTTTGATCCCATATAAATAGTTCTTCAAAGAGCATAATGCTCAAGGAAGACTTTTTTTTATACTTGTTAAGCTCAATTATTATTTGGTTTTAAGAAGATTTCAGGGGTTATTTTTGATTTAAGATTTAAAGATTATCTCAAGCTGGTCCTGGACAAAGCAGGAAAAAAAATGCAGAATAAAAAATCAAATTCACACAAAAAAAAATAACAGATTTACTGGTCTGATACAGACTGAAGGAACTACCAAGACTATGGCCCTGTGACACCCTTCTGAACTGGAACTGAAGACATCACCAGAGACCACCTTTCAGCCAAACCACACACAGGCCCATAGAATAAACAACAACACCTGAGACAAACATGTTCCTTAGAACAATCTATTATATGAGATCTAAAGGGCAATATTTGCCCAAAATCAAAGATGAGAAGGAGGAAGGGGTAGCAATCAGGACAAAAGGAAACTGGGAACCTAGGACAGAAATGGAGCAAGGGCAGATACATTCTGGGGAATGGAACCAATGTTATGGAACACTTTGTATAGAAACCATCAAATGAAAAGCTAATTTGCTCTATAAACTTCTACTAATACACAATTAAAAAAAAAAAATTATCTCAGGGCAATAGTTTCAGGGGTTCATCCAACTTTCATGGATCCAGGATGTCTGGAGTCCATGAGAATTTGAAATTCTGTCCTATATTTTCCCCCTTTTGATCAGGATTCCTCTATAGAATCCTTGATCAAAATGTTCAGTAATTGTATCCAGACACCATCCAGTTCTTCTGGTCTCACACATTCCATATCCTCATCCTATTCCTGACTCTCCTCCTTCCTCTGTTGTTCCAAACAAATAGAGACCAATTGTTTTGCCTTAGATGGATGCTTGCAAGCTTTTAAGACTCCAGGCACCATGCATTAAAACAGGAGGTAGAACAGAAACACTACGCATGGTATTAGGCCAATTAACTGGGATGTCTGTCCCATGAAACTGGGATCCTAAACCTCCAAACCAAGAAACCAAATCCTATGAGGTTTTTGGTTGTATATAAGCAGCCTCAGCAGTTACTCTTTTTTTGTTGTTGTAAATATATCTATCACACAACTTTTGCCGATTGAACTTTTTACAAGTGTACAACTTATTGACAGCAATTACAATAATCAGCTCTGCAACTCTGCCCTGAATCAATGTGATATTTCCATCACCATTAACCTCCCCCTTTCTCCCTCCCTCTCACCCCAGTAACCACTAATAAACTTTGTTCTCCATATATTTGCCTTTTCTTGTCTACTTATATAAGTGAGGTCATATAATATTTGTCCTTTTGTGACTGACTTCTTTCCATCAGCACAGTGTGTTCCAGGTTCATCCATATTGTAGCACGTATTAAGGCTTCATTTCTCCTGCGGGCTGAGTAGTATTCTATTGTATGTGTATACCACATTTTGTTTACCCATTCATCAACTGATGGGCATTTAGGTTGTTTCCACCTTTTGGCTATTGTGAATAGTGCTGCAATGAACATCAGCGAACAAGTCTCTTTTTGAGTCTCTGCTTTCAAGTCTTTTGGGTATATACCTAGAAGTAGAATTGCTGGGTCATGTGGTAGTTCTATTTTTAGTTTTTTGAGTAACTGCCATATTGTTTTCCACAATGGCTGCACCATTTTGCATTCCCACCAGCAATAGATAAGGGTTTCAATTTCCCCACATCCTCACCAACATGTGATATTTTCTTTTTTTTTAATCTTAGCCATCCTACTAGGAGTGAAATTCTGGTTCTGATTTTTATCTCTCTGAGGCTAATGATGCTAAGCATCTTTTCATGTGTTTGATGGTCATCTGAATGTCCTCTTTGGTGAAATGTCTATTCAAGTCCTCTGCTCATTTTATGATTGGGTTATTTGTCTTTTTGTTGTTAAGTTGTTGAAGTTTTATATATATTTTGGTTATTAGATTCTTGTCAGATATATGGTTTCTGAAGATATTTTCCCAGTCGGTAGCTTGTCTTTTCACTTTTTTGGTAAAGTCCTTTGATAAACAAAAAGTTTTTAGTTTTTATGAGATCCTATTTATTTTATTTTGTCTTTTGCTGCTTGTGCTTTTGCTATTATATTAGATAATCCATTGTTAAGAGCTAGGCCTGACAGCATTGCTCCTGCTTTTACTTCTAAGAATTTTATGGTTTTAGTTTGCATGTTTAGGTCCTTAATCTATTTTGAATTTGTTTTTGTGTATGGTGTGAGGCATGGATCCTGTTTCATTTTACTGCATGTGGAAATCCAATTTTCCCAGCACCATTTATTGAAGAGACTCTTTCTCCATTGAATGGACTTAGCACCTTGTCAAAAATCAGTTGACCATAGATGTGTGGGTTTATTTCTGGACTCTCAATTCTATTCCATTGGTCTATGTGTCTATTGTTATACCAGTACCACGCTGTTTTGATTACTGTGGCTGTATAATATGTATTAAAATCAAGAAGTGTAAGTTCTCCTACTTGTTCTTCTCTTTCAACTTCACTTCAGCTATCTGGGACTTCTTGTCATTCCATAAAAAGTTGAGGATTGGTTTTTCTATTTCTATAATGAAGGCTGTTGGAATTTTGATTGAGATTGCATTGAATCTATAGATCATTTTGGGTAGTACTGATATCTTAAACAATATTAAGTCTTCCAATTCATGAACATGGAACATTTTTCCATTTATTTAAGTCTTCTTTAATCTCTTTCAGCAGTGTTTCATAGCTTTAATTGCATAAGTCCTTCGCGTCCCTGGTTAGGTTTATTCCTAGACGTTTTACTCTCTTTGATGCTACTGTAAATGGAATTGTTTCCCTAATTCCCCTTTCAGATTTCTCATTGCTGGTGTATAAAACCCAACTGATTTTTGTTGATGGACCTTATACCCTGCAACTCTGATAAATTCCTCTATTAGCTCTATAAGTTTTTTTGTGGACTCTTTGGGATTTCTATATATGGGATCATATCATCCGCAAACAGAAGTAATTTTATTATTTTCCAATCTGGATATGTTTTATTTGTTTTTCTTGTCTTATTGCTCTAGTTAGGACTTCTAATACAATATTGAATAGAAGTGGTGAGAGCAGGAACCCTTTTTTTTTTTCTGAATTTCAGGGGGAAAGCTCCCAGTCCTTCTCTATTAAGTATAACGCTGGCTATTGCTTTTCATATATGCCCTGAATCATACTGAGGAATTTCCCTTCTATTCCAATCTTCTTTAGGTTTTCATCAAGAAAGGGTGTTGGATTTTATCAAATGATTTTTCTGAAGCCATACGGATGATCATGTGATGATGTACAATTTCTTGAATGTATCAACCTACTTCCCCTTCTGTGCTTTTCATGTGCTGGTTCTCATGCCTAGAATTCCCCTCATACTTACCTGCCTGGTAAACTTCTTTTCTTCTTTTATAATCTCCTTTGTCTATTCCTTTAAGGGGCTAGTTCTGACTAATTGAATGTTTAATTTGTCTCTTAAAAAAATACAGTATATAAATGAGAAACTATTTTGTTCTGTAAGCCTTCATCTAAAGTGAGAATAGCACACAATTGGAACAGCGTAGTCAATGTCACTGAACTGTGCATGCAGAAATTTTTGAAATGGTGTATCTTTGGCTATGTATATTTTCACCAAAAAAAAAAAAAAAGGTCGAGAAGGGAGAGGGTTGACATGTTGTGGGGTTGTTAACCAATGTCATAAAACAATATGTGTACTACTGTTTCATGAGAAACTATTTGTTCTGTAAGCCTTCACCTGAAGTACAATAAAATAAAAAAAAAATTTAAAAAATACAGTATAAAGATGTTCAATGTCATTAGCCATTAGAGATATGCAAATCAAAACTACAATGAGGTACTACCTCACTCCTACTAGACTGGCAATGATAACAGCAAAAATGTGGAAACAACCAAAGTGCCTATCAACAGATGAATGGATAAACAAAATGTGGTATACACAATGGAATACTACTCAGCCATAAAGTAAACTGAAGTCCTAATGCATGCTGTATAAAATTGTACAACAACAATAACAAAAAAAGGGGGGGCAGCTGCTGATACTACCTCTTGGGATTATTTCCTTGGTTTGAAGTTTTAGGATCATGGTTTCATGGGTCTATTTAGTCAACTGGCCACAATGTAACATGGATAAATCTCGAAGACACTATGCTGAATGAAACTAGTTAATCACCAAAGGACAAAAACTGCACGATCTCACTTATATGAAATGGCAAGAATAGGCAAATAGACCACTGGTTATTTGTGGTCACCAGGAGTGAGACGAGGGGAAAATCATTCTTCGGGAAGTAATGAGTTTTTGTCTATGGTATTGGGAAAATTGGCATTAATTAAAGGTAACGTTTATACAACTTGACTAATGTAACTGATATTACTAAGCTGTAACAACAGAAAAAGTCAATTTTGTGTTACATAAAATTGTACAACAACAAAGGAGCAGCTGCTGATACTACTCAGGAGCTGCTAATACTACTTAACAATGAAACACCTCTTAGAATTAGTGTCCTTGGTTTGAGGGTTTAGGGTCATGATTTTGTGGGTCTATCCAGTCAACTGGACTCATATTGTCTTTAGAGTCTCTGTTCTACCTCCTAGTTCACTGAGTAATGCCTGGGGTCTTAAAAGCTTGCAAGAAGCCATCTAAGATACAACAGTTGGTCTCTATTTACCTGGAGCAACACAGGAAGAAGGAGACCCAGGAACTGGACCATAGATCTAATTACCTCCATGAACTACTGCTTCCTTTGCCATGAGATTAGAAGAACTGGATGGTGCCTACAGGTACCATTACTGAACATTTTAATCAAGGATTCAATAGATGGATCTTGATCAAAAGGGGGGAAACGTGGAACAAAATCACAAATTCTTACGGAATCCAGATTTCCTGGACACATTGAGACTGGAAGAACCCCCGAATCTACTGCACTAAGATAATCTTTAAAGCTTGAACCGAAGCTATCCCCTGAAGTTATCTTTAAAACAAACAGCTTTGCTCAATTAGTAAAGAATGTTTGCCTTGAGCATTGCACTCTTTAAGAAAATTATATATATGAGATCAAATTGAAAACAGTAACTCTAAAGCAAGGATGAGAAGTTTAGGGGGCAGTAAGTATAAGTTAATGATGATTAAACAATTTGGGAAGAAAGCAAGAATGATGACACAGTAAGAAGAAAGTAACCAATGTCACTGAATTCTACATGCAGAAATTGTTGAGTGGATGTGTGTTTGGCTGTGTTAATTTTCACACACACAAAAACATAATATAGACCTATTTTAAACCTGTTATCTAAAATGTATGCCACTTTCCTTATCAACTGCTAGCCTGGGCTTCTTAGACCACTAATCTATTCTATTATTACATTAAAACACTCTAATAATTTTTCTTTTCCTTGTTAGGAAAGAATTGGATATCACTTAACACTGTGTTCCCAGTGTCTGTCAAACATGCCTGGCACACAGGAAGCACTAGAATGCTGGCTGGATGGATGGATGGACGGATGCATGATAGATTATAAATTCTATGATATAATCTCTTGAGTTTTTCTCCTCCTTTCCATATCCATTGCCTTGGTTAAGGACCTTATTATGTCTTGCCTAGATTGTTACAACCAGTTAGGAAATGGACTTGCCTCCATCCTGTCTCCTTCAAATCGATTATTCACACTGTCAAATGAAGGCTATATATAAAACACAAATGTAATTTTGTATTTCACTTGCTTAAAACTCATCAAGAGCTCTCCATAGTCCATAATAGCCAACATTTACTGAGTATTTAGCATGTGTCAGATCTGTTATAAGAGTTTTATTAATGCATGTAACCCTTGAAACAACCCTATGAAGTAGATACTATTATTACACCCATGTTACAGATGAGGAAAGAAATGGAGGCACAGAGAGGTTGAATAACCTTCTAAAGGTGATTCAGCTACTAAGCAGCAGAGCTGCTTGGGACCCCTATAATCCGTCCCCAGAGCCCAATTTCTTAATTACTATGTTGCATTTTACCCTGCTTCTCAAAGATATAAATGAAGCTCCTTAATAAGACATGCCAGGATCTCTACCACTTCTTCCTCTTCAGCCTCATTGTTGGCCACGTGTACCCTTACACTTTACAGCATGTAATACTCAAGTACTTGAAGTCACCTGAACATACTAGGCAATTTCATGCCTCCATGTTTTTGCAATAGTGAAGGATTCTATGGGGAAAATATTAAATGATGCAGGAAGCATCAAAAGAAGATGGAAGGAATACAGAGTCATTACAGCAAAAAGAGTTGGTCGACATTCAACCATTTCAAGAGGTAGTATATGATCAGTAACTGATGGTACTGAAGGAAGAAGTCCAAGTTGCACTGAAGGCACTGGCAAGAAACAAGGCTTCAGAGATTGACGGAATATCAACTGAGATGTTTCAACAAATGGACGGAGCTCTGAAAGTGCTCATTCGTCTATGCCAAGAAATCTGAAAGACAGCTACCTGGCCAACCGACTGGAAGAGATCCATATTTATGCCTAATCCCAAGAAAGGTGATCCAACTGAAAGCAGAAATTACTGAACAATATCATTAATATCACACACAAGTAAAATTTTGCTGAAGATCATTCAAAACCGGCTGCAGCAGTATATCAACAGAGAACTGCCAGAAATTCAGGCCAGTTTCAGAAGAGGACATGGAACCAGGGATATCACTGCTGATGTCAGATAGATCCTGGCTGAAGGCAGAGAATACCAGAAAGATATTTACTTGTGTTTTATTGACACGCAAAGGCATTTGACTGTGTGGATCATGACAAATTATGGATAACATTATGAAGAATGGGAATTCCAGAACACTTAATTGCGCTCATGAGGAACCTGTACATAGATCAAGAGGCAGTCATTCGAATAGAACAAGGGGATATTGCATGGTTTAAAGTCAGAAAAGGTATGCATCAGGGTTGTATCCTTTCATCATACTTAGTCTGTATGCTGAGCAAATAATCTGAGAAGCTGGACTATATGAAGAAGAATGGGGCATTAGGATTGAAGAAAGACTCATTAACAACCTGCATTATGCAGATGACACAACCTTGCTTGTTGAAAGTGAAGAGGACTTGAAGCACTTTCTGATGAAGATCAAAGACCACAGCCTTCAGTATGGATAACACCTCAACAGACAGA
Organism: Dugong dugon; assembly: GCA_030035585.1. Classification (NCBI taxonomy): domain Eukaryota; kingdom Metazoa; phylum Chordata; class Mammalia; order Sirenia; family Dugongidae; genus Dugong; species Dugong dugon. The sequence goes on along the minus strand of CM057469.1, from coordinate 36,935,111 downwards.
AAACAAAAATCCTCACAACTGGGCCAATAAACATTATGATAAACAGAGAAAAGATTGTGAAGTTGTCAAAGATTTCAGTTTACTTGGATCCACAATCAACACCCATGGAAGCAGCAGGCAAGACATCAAAAGACACACTGCATTGGGCAAATCTGCTGCAAAGACCTCTTTAAAAAGTGTTGAAAAGCAAAGATGTCACCTTGAAGACTATGGTGCACCTGACCCAAGCCATGGTATTTTCAATCGCATCATATGCATGCGAAAGCTGGGCAATGAATAAGGAAGATCGAAGAAGAATTGATGCCTATGGTGCTGGTGAAGAATATTGAGTATACCATGGACTGTCAAAAGAAGCAACAAATCTGTCTTGGAAGAAGTACAACTAGAATGCTCCTTAGAGCAAGGATGGCAAGACTATGTCGCACATACTTTGGACATGTTGTCAGGAGGGATCAGTCCCTGGAGAAGGATATTATGCTTGGTAAAGTACAGGGTCAGTAAAAAAGAAGACCCTCAATGAGATGGACTGACACAGTGGCTGCAAGAATGAGCTCAAGAATAATAATGATCATGAGCATGGCACAGGACCGGGCAGTGTTTCGTTCTGTGGTACACTGGGTCACTATGAGTTGGAACCAACTCGACAGCACCTAAACAACAACAACATGTCTTTGTTCACGCTTTCCCCTTTTCTTGAACTATGCTTACCCTCTACTTCACTTACCTGTTAATACTCAGTTCTCAGATATTACCTTTTGCAGGAACAACTCCTCAATTCCTAGGATTGGGTTATGTGGCCCTACTGTTTGCTCTTTTCACCTGGTGTCTCTCTTAAAGCACTTACAGCATTGTACTTACATGATCTGTAATGAAATCAACTTAGGCCTCTCTCTCTTGCCAAGGCCATCAGAGAGATACACCACGTATTATCCTTCTTTCTGTCCTAAAAACCTAGCAGAGGCAGTTACTTGACACATAGTAGCTACCGCATATATGTGTGCTGAAATGTTCAGTAATCAAAATGGATAAAATATGTTTATTATCCACAGGAGGGATACAGTAACATTTTTCTGATTAGAGATATTGGTGCTTTAATATTTCTGAGTCTTTTAAAACGCTCTTCACTCTTTCTGAAATGTTCTTCTCGATTATTTTTTGTTTTAGAATGTTAACAGTCCTTCAAAATGTTGTCACGGAAAGAACACAAGCTGAGATGTCAGACAGACCTGGGCTTAAATCCAAGATCTGATATCCAGTAGTAGTGTGACTTCAGGAAAGTTAACCTCTCTGAGTCTCAGTTCTCATGGGGAAAATGAGATTAATAATAGACATCTTATGTAACTACTACTGTTACGTCTGTGATATTTCTCGCTGGATAAACTGGGTCAATAGAAAAGATATAAACTGATAGGTGGTAATAAAGGAAAAACACTGAGGACAGGGAAAAATGGAATATAAACGGTGTCAGCAAAGAATATATGGCAATCTGTTGGAGATGTTCCACAGGTCATGTGAAATATAAATATGGATCCCAGGAATGGGTTTAGACAACATTGTTGTGCAAATGCAAGATGCAATACGGGAATGAATAAGGTCATCTAGGGAAAATATGAAAGTCAAGAAGAGATATTCTTATAGTACTTCTTGGTCTTCTTCTTAACTATTCCAGGTGTAATTTATGATTATTTGTATTATATTGAGATGATCTGTCCTACCACTGTAAACTACATGAGGGAGTGCACTGTATTCCTTGCATTCACCAGTATGTTCCCAGCATCGACTACAGTGACTACATATGGAAGGAGCTCAGAAAATAGTTACTGAAATCTGATAAATGACTGACCTCATATAATACTCACCGATGGGCTTTCTAATCATTTGCTTGAAATTTGGTGACACGAAATAAACAGTAAAGTGAGAATACAAATTTCTAACTGAAGGGTGTTGAGGTGGGTCAAGAATAAAAATTTAACAAGCACCTACTGTGGGTTAGACATTGCGGCACCCAATTGCATGCACTATCTTGTTTCATCCCTGTAATATATTGTATTAAAAATCACTGCTTAAAAAAAACATGGCTTAAATAACTGATTTGCATTTTGCAAAATTAGTTTGCCCCATCTCTACAAATCCTTAATTTCTCACTTTTCCTTATCCTCTAAATATAATCCAACTACAAGTCCTGTCAGTGCTGTCTCCAAAACGTATCCTAAATCTATCCTTTTTTTCTACTTCTCTGTCACTACTGTCATGGATTGAACTGTGCCCTCCAAAACTATGTGTATCAATTTAGCTAGGCCAGGATTGCCAGTATTACATGGTTGCCCACCATTTTGTCATCTGACGTGATTTTCCTGTGTGTTGTAAATGCTACCTCTATCATGTTAATGAGGTGGGGTAGGCAGCAGTTGTGTTAGTGAGGCAGGACTCAATCTGTAAGACCGGATTGTGTCTTGAGGCAATCTGTTTTGAGACATAAAAGAGAGAAGTGACCAGAGAGACAGGGGGACCTCATACAATCAAGAAAGCAGTGCAGGGAACGGAGTGTGTACTTTGGACGTTGGGTTCCTGCATGGAGAAGTTCCCAGACCAAGGCAAGACTGATGAGAAGGACCTTCCTCCAGAGCTGACAAAGAAAGAAAACCTTCCCCTGGAGCTGATGCCCTGAATTTGGACTTCTAGCCTGCTAGACTGTGAGAAAATAAATTTCTCTTTGTTAAAACCATCTATTTGTGGTATTTCTGTTATAGGAGCACTAGACAGGACAGCTAAGACAACTACCTTGGTCCAAGCTACTATCATTTTGGTTGGCAGCCAAGTGCTTTAACCACTGTGCTACCATGGCTCCTCACAAAAAAAATAAGGAGAGGGAAATCACAGTCACACTTATTTTCTTCATTTTTTAATAGATTTTTAAAACATGACATAAAGAAAATGGAAAAAACATACACAAAGAAAGGTAAATCTGTGAGGGGAGGCATTTTAATGGGAGTTAACACAGAGATGGAGCTGGGCCAGTTTAAAATATCAGGGACCTCATAGGGAAGAGGAGAAAGAGCTTTGGGGGGGAAAAAAAAAACTTTATTCATAAGGATTTTAGAGAAAAACATAAACATAAAATAATTTTCTTGTCTCAACCTCTTCCATTCATTCATTCAGACTTCAGAAGATTATAATTTTATATAGTCTTTTGAATCCAACTTTTCTTTAGCAATCAAGACTCAACTAAAGTGACCTCTTAGCATTTGTAGATTTAATATTTATTCTTTTTGCTCTCTCTGAGAGACCTCACAGGGCTGCAACACAGTAATTTGTAGGTCTGCTGAGGAATATATTGTTACTCCCATGTAGTAAATAGTGAGTAAGGCTTTGTTCTTCCCAGCTATTGCATGTTTATATGGTGAGGCAGTTATTTTATCTCACTTTTATAAACGAGAAATCTGAGTAAAAAACATTGTAGTGGTATTGAAGAATTACAAAATTTAAGAGTATCTTAGGATATACCCTTTATGAATGTCAAGTTGTTTATTCCCTCCTGAACCAAAGCTATACATAGTAAAGAAATAGACAATACTCCAACTAAATTGGTCTATCTGGTTAACTGTGGTGATTCCTTAAGAATGCCATAATTAATGCCAAATGTTATGCTTCCAGAAAAGGCTGTTATTGATCTATAATCATCATAAAGACTGGCCACAGAAAAATGCAGAGACCATTTTAGACATGCGAGTAGCTGAGTCACTGTGGTTTCTGGCAAAGAAGAGAAAGGCTTCTATATTTAAAAATAAAGACATCATAATATTGGTGTTTAAAATGTCCTGCAAGCTTTTGATAATACATGCTACATAACTGTCAACTACTTTAGGAAAGAACAGAAAATTAACAACATAAAACAACCAGAAACAGCTCTTGGACCAAGTAGAGATAGAAGGAATAAATGAACCCAGTACAAAGGGTTCAAAGGGAAAGAGGAAATAGTCAATTCTCTATGTACACACCATTTGTCCAGAAGTGTGCTTGATGCTAGGTGGAATACAAATAACGTGGTCCCTACCTCAACAGCATTACAGACTCTATGGCAGAGACAAGACCCACAGATAGGGACAATTATGTCCACGTGGAGTCCACATGACTGTGTAATAATATGTCCATTTGAGACTACATTAGATATTAAGGCACAGCCAGATTATTATTAAAATGGAATGCCAGAAGGAAGATTTTAGGCTGGACAACACGCAGGTGAGTAATATGATGAAGACAATATTTTAGAAAGATTAAGCAGGAGAGTTTAAGAGAAGAGACTGAAGGTAGACAGACAAGTCAGAAAGCTTTCGCAGTAAACCAAATGTGAGAAAATGAGAGCCTAGACTGGGGTGGTTGCCATGGAAACAGAGAGCCTTGATTGAATCTGAGCAGCACTGTGAAGGCAAAACAACTCTTTGGTGTTTCTCTGTAATTTCCCAAACTACATGTCACTTACTATGTCCTCCTTTGGCGCAAATGGTTTGCACTTGATTACTAACCTAAAGGTTGGTGGTTCGAACCCACCCAGCAATGCTGCAAAAGAAAGGCCTGGAGATCTGCTTCTGTAACAATTACAGCCAAGAAAATCCTGTGGAGCAGTTCTACTCAGTAACACATGGGGTTGCCATGAGTTGGAATTGACTCAACGGCAATGGGTGTGGTTTGGTTTTCTGTATAACACATTGATTCAAAACTGCCAGAGGGATAATATTTTTTTACCAAATAGGGAAGGGCATGCCATGGAAGAAATGGAATGACCCATGATACATGAATACAGAGATTCTCTAAAAGTTGCTGACTCTGGGGCAAAGTTTGGTGAGAAGATCAATTGCTTGGTCACTTTCCCCGAAAGGCTAATTAATAATGGAGTTCAAACCATAATACACTAAGCTGAACCAAACAGAAGCTGATCTGATAGCACTATTTAATAGTCCAGGGATGCCCTGGTTATCTGTAAATGAATGAGATTCAGTAAGGTCTAGTAAGCTGCCTTCTCCTCAAAGAACTCTATATGCAGTTCCTTAAAGTTGAAGAGAGAATATGACAAGGAAGTTTTTAAAAGGAAGAGAAAGAGAGAGGCAGAGATAGAGTGGAGAATAGTAATGACTCTTAGTATCCATTATCCTGCACATCCAATTGTTCCTAAGTCTCCCAGACTGTACTTGGGAAATACTGCTGAGCTTTCCAACTCCATTACAACAGTCTTGGTTAAAGGAGCCTTCATCATTTCTCTCTCGGACTATTCAAACCATCTCCTAACTGTTCTTCTTATTTATACCAGTGTCTTCTCGTTTCAGTCTATATTTCTCACTGTCTCCAAAATTATCTTCCTAAAACACAGTATCTGATCATGTAACATCTTTGCTTGAAGGTACCCTCTGGACCACAGGTTCAAAGGTTAGCACACAACCCTAACCATAAGATACCCTTCAGACAATCTAGCTCTATCCTACCTTTCCAATTACATCTCATCACCTTGACTCCTCATGTCCAAAATTATCAAGAAACGTCTCATCATATCCTGAACATGCTGTATTTTATGATGCTTCTGTTCCTTACATGTGCTGTTCTCACTGCTGGAAACATCATTCCTCGTCTTTTCTTACTTATCTTTCAAGACTCAGATGTCAAATGTCACTTCTCTCAGGTCTTTCCTGTTATCCCTCTCCTGAGCCTTTGCATCCTGTTCTGCTTTTTATGACTCTACAATAACAACTCTTCTACAGTAATTACTTATATACCTGTCTGTCCCCCCTATTTCTCCGTGAATCCCTTGAGATTTCACCATAACCTACTCATTCAGCTCCTAACAGTGTCTAGTCACTGTGGTCAAAGTTCATTTAAATAAATATTGAGTGAATGAATGATGTTCAAATGAAGAAGTGAGTCATAAATAGAATTAAAATATTAGCTTAGTTTTAAAAAATTCATGTATTAAAGCAGGGAATGGTAAGTATGTACCTTTTTTACTAAATGTCAAAATTTATAAGCAGAAAGGTCAAAACGAAAGCAAGTATAATGTTTATGGATTTCTGAAAGGAAGAAAAATGTTGACACATAGTAAAACAGTGTAAAGGCCATAAGAAAATAAATAAATACCAATGTTATTTAATGATATGCTTACTACCAGTTGATGTTCCTTCAGAAACTTGGAAATTTGTTTGGAATATAGAGACTCCACACAGGTTAGTTCCCTGAAAGTGGAGCAATAGACAGATCCACATACTTTGTAGGATGGACACAAATGAGAGCTCAGAAATTATCATTTTAGTTTGGATTTTAGTGTGTAAAATAATATTGGGGCAAGTGTCAAATGAAACAATATTTTCCATTTCATATGAATACAAAGTACAGGTGTTAATGGAAATAGTAACTTACTTGGCTGTAAATAAGTACTGCAAAACCAAATCATTAAAGGATTCAACAAAGGTTTCTAAACAATGCCAACACATACTCAAACTAATACTAACATAAAATACACCTCTAAGAAAACATCTGACTTCAAGTTTATTTGCACAAGAGGGTAGATGGGTAGATGCTGAGAATTTCCCGATAACAGGATTGAAATCAAACCCGAGAAGATGACACGGAGATCACCACAGTGAAAGGAAGGCTCTTCCACATGTCTCCCCTACAAGTTATTTCATTTAGAGAAGCTAGAAACTGCCAGCAAATGAGTAAGTTGTTCAAAATGGAATTAGCCAGGCTAGATAAACAAATTAACCAAAGAATTAAGTTTGAATTTCCATTTGCTTTACATTTACATGCAATTCTTATTTCCAGCTTTCCTGTTAGCAATACCTTAGGTTATAATGCTATAATCATGGGACAGCAAGGCATTTAAATAAAAGCCGAAATAACTAACCAACATTCAAGAACTGAAAGTCTTAATACATAAGCATTTTGCTGTATGTAAGGCAATGGGACTAACAGCAGCTGTCTGCCATCGGCACTATAAGGCTATGGTCTGCACATATCGTGGAGAAGCAGTGCAGGTTGTAAATGCAACAGAGTGAACACTGGAACATACACACTCAAAAGCTCCTGCAGGGCCCAACGGTCCTATTCTTAAAAAGAGGCATCACTCCTTTAGCTCTCCAAATGCAGTGTCAGCTTTGCTGTCTTTGCTCTGACATGAGAACACCTTATTATTTTCCAGAAAGAATGCCTCAGCAGCAAGTGAGCTTGGCAAGAACTGCTTTGATTTTTTTCTCTTTACTCTAAGACTGCCTAAACATAGCATAAAATATCAAGCCAGGATAAATACGATTATATTTACAATCCCTTTACTGAAACCTTTTATTTTATTAAAATGGTAGCTGAATGATAAAATAATCATAGCCTAAGAGCAAGACTTAATTCCTTATTTTAAAATCAATTGCCTGGAAATACTGTATTTTGAAATCCTGAAGTATATCATCATCAAAAAAACACATATTAAGAAAAAGAATTTTCCAAGAAGAGCCAATTTAAACATCACCAAGAACAAAACATAATTAAAAGGGTGGTGGGGGGTTATAATTTAATAATTAGTAAGAAATTGATAGATGGCTTCCTTCCCAATGCTAACTTTTTGAGCTGGAGCTGGCTCAAACATGCAAAGACTAACCCAGTAGCAGATAAGCCCCCACCCTACTTCCTACACATACCCCTCATCTCCAGGCTCTCCTCCTTTACACTCATTTTGATTTGCTTTCCTAGCAGTTCCATCTATTCTTGGCTTTGTACTCAGATTCCTGATACTCACATCAGGCCAGTCGTACCTGACGACTCATGCTTGTCTCAGTTACTGCCTTCAGTTCATCCGCCTAACTCTCACCCTTTACAATATATTACCACCTCTGAGTAGAAAATTTTCCTAATTACCAGTACCATATCTACTGGAGTCAGCCTCTCTCACTTCCTACTAAAGGAGTGAGCTCAAACTGGTAATGGAAAAGAAAGAGAAGAAATCTGAGGTAAAGTCAGGGCAGATTAGCCAATAGGCAAGGTAAACACGGTGCTTACCACTTACCAGATTATCTGTAGTGAATAATTTCACGCAGGTTTCACCCCGCCTTGTAGTGAACCCATGTAAAATTGTTCACTACAGATTAGTAAGCACAAGTAAGCCGGTGCTTACCTTGCTTACTTTGTCATCTGCCCTGTCAGGGACTGTAAATTTGAAAAGAGGCTTTAATTCTGTAGGAAGGTGCCGTGGGGTTGGGAGAGAGACAGATGTCAGTCAGCCATACCTAAAAGCAGAATCTGTGTTGTGGTGAAAAATGTGACATTGTTCACTACAGATGATCTGGAAATATTGGTACTGTGCTGATTTTGCCTATTAGATAATCTGCCCTCAAGTAAGGTAAATATAATAAATTGGTGAGAAATAAAGAGGCTAAAATAAAGGGAGAATAGGGTAAAAGGAATCAAATCTATAATTATTCAAATAAAAGAGTAAAAATACCAAAGATACAAAGCTGTTCAGTCACCTGAATTATAAACACAGTAGGCACTAATTCCAAATTGAGGAATAATACAGATTTGAATCTGTTAGTGTAATTCTATTTGTATAAACACTAAGAATGAATTTACACAATGGAGTCATTCTGGGAAGAATTGACTCAGGAATCAGGAAAGTATTTAGATTCTTAATCGGGTACTCTCTCACATCCCCACCCCAATATACAAAACAGACAAAAAGTCTAACCTCTTTTATGATGCAAAGTGAAACCCCAGGAAGAGATGCAGAGTTTCCTCAAAGGAGATTAACATATGAACAAAAAGAGCTTCCCTCAAATTCTTTAAAAGGTATTTAAAGTAAAAAAAAAATAAAAAACCTAAAGCTGTTGCTATCAAGTAAATTCCGACTCATAGAGACCCTACAGGACAGAGTAGAATGGCCCCGTAGGGTTTTCAAGGAGCGCCTGGTGGATTGGAACTGCCAACCTTTTGGTTAGCAGCTCGAACCCTTAACCACTGCGCCACTAGAGCTCAAAGTAAAGCACGTGTTTAAAAGCACTTATTTTAGCAAGTAACCTAGAATAAAACAGTATGCCCTGAGAATGATCTGTATTTAGTATTATAATGTAAAAACACAGGAGGGGAAGAGTGGATCAGAGGTTAGATGTGAACTGTATTTGAAAAATTAGTAGATTCAGAAAGGCTGGAGGAAAGGCTATTCCAGGGCAGAAAGCTGGCAAGTCCAAGGCACGCTTGGCTAATCTGCTTCCAGGTTGGAAAGGTCTATTCGAGCCAGGTGTGAAGGGTTTTGAGGAGTAGAATGAGGTATCTGAACTCAATCTTCAATTTTTAGGAGTCAGTAAGAATTTATTAAATAAATTAAAAAAAAAATGTTCTGGAATAGTGCTGGAGGCCATATCTAAACTGGTAATTTTAACTGAGGGAAAAATTAATTAGTGTATGATTACTTAAATAAAACCTTTTTAAAGTTGGGAAATAAAGGACTTTGGTTTTGTGTTTCTAAAGAAATACCTGCTGTCATACTTTGTTTCTTTTTTTTCTGGCAGCTTTTAAGATGTTCTCTTTATCACTGGTTTTCAACTATTTGATTATGACACACTTTGGTGCAGTTTTCTTCATACTTCTTTTGCTTGTGACTCATTGAGCTTCTCAGATCTATGGGCCTTTACTTTTTGCCAAATTTGGAAAATCTTCAGTCATTATTTCTCCAAATGTTGGGGTTGCCATGAATTGGAATCGACTCAGTGTCAACTGGTTCTGCTTTTGGTTTCCCTGTGGCTCTCCTTCAGGAACTTTGTATATTAGCCTTTTGCAGTGTCTCACACCTCACTGAAGTTTTTTCTTTTTTTTAAATTCTTTTTTTCCCTTTGTATTTCATTTTTAATAGTTTCAATTGGTATGTCTTTAAATTCACTAATCTTTTCTTTTGCAATGTCTAATCTGCTGTTAACTCCATTCAGTATATTTTTAAATTCTATCAGACACTAGTTTTCATCTCTGGGAATTCAGTTGGATCTTTTTTGTATTTTCCATTCTTCTACTTAACTTTCTGAACACATGGAATAAATGTCCTTGTCTGCTAGTTCTAACAGCTGGGTCAGTTTAGACTGGCTGATTTTTCTCTTCATTATGGTTCATGTTTTCCTGCTCACTGCATACCTGGTAATATTTGGCTGGATGGTAGACATTTAGATTTTACCCCATTGGGTGCTGGATATTTATATATACCTATAAATATTCTTGACGTCTGTCCTGGGATGCAATTAAACTACTCATTTTTTTAAGATTTATTAGGCAGGACCAGAACAATGTTTTAGTCTATGGCTACTGAGCAAGACCCTTCTGAACATTCTACCATGGGTCCCATGAATTAAGAAGTTTTCCAGGCTGGCTGGTGGGAAAAAACACCAAACACTACTTCTTCTCATTTTCTTAGATGATTCTTTCCCCGTCTTTGGGTAGTTTCTTGACATACGTACATGAATCAGTACTCTCCTAAATACCCAAGAGAAGCGCTTCAACTGAACTCTGGAATTCTCTCTCTGTGCAGCTCTCCTCTCTCTGATACTCTGTCCTGAGAACTCCAGCTGTCCTAGTCTCCCTGAACTCTTAGCTCTAACTCCTCAACTCAGGAAAGCCACTGGGCTTCATCTGGTTTCCGTCTCTGTGATGTACTTTACTGGTTTTGCTCCTCTAGAGAAACTAGCCTGAGATACCCTCCTTGTGGTGTAGACTGGAAACTGTCTCAATCAGTAAGTTGGGGCAATCATGGGGTTCATCTCATTTGGTTCCCTTCTTTCAGGAATCACTGTCTTTTACTGTTCAATGTCCAATGTTTTGAAACCATTGTTTCACATATTCTGTCTGCTTCTATTGTTGTTGTTTCAGACAAGAGGGTCAATCCAGTCCCTGTTACTCAGTCTTGGCTGGAAGCACAAGTGGCTACATATATGTACTTTTCAGTAAGGAAAAAAAAAAACTATAAATTTTATCTCTAGGTAATCTGATTAATTTCCAGCATTTCTTCCTAAAATTCTAATACTAAATCTTTAAATTTCTAGATTAAGCCCTAGATTCTATAAATCTAGAAAAAGTTACTTTCCAAACATACATGATCTTCAAAGTACTGACACTTTCAGAACATCCTATTCACAAACTCAAGTGTCAATGTACGTATTGAGAATCTTTTTTTCTTCCAATGGATATTATTTAAATAAAAATGTTTAGTTTTAAACAGAGAAAAATACAAATTTCTAAGGTGATAGACCACACTGTTATTTCAACACCAAAATTTACAGTTAAAATTTCATCACTTCTAGCAGCAACACTGTGAATTTATCACATTTTACTTTCTTATATAAAACCACACAAAAAAAGTATATAGCAAAATGGAAGTCTGCATTCATAATCCTATACTTAAAAATTCTGTCCAATTCTTACTTGTGAAAGTTCTTATCATTGAACCACTACTCCTACACTAATCTTCACACCTATATTAAAGTCTAATTCTAATTCCATCACTCAGTGGGGTTTGTAGCAGACTGATAGATGACTCCTAAATTTGCCTTCCCTTTCTTTCATGTAATAGTGTTTTAGCAGGGCACATGGTTCCTCAGCTAGAGACCACATATTCCAGCTTCCCTTGCAGCTAGGTGTAATCATGTGACAAAGTTTCCACCATTTAATGATGAATAAATCTTCTCATGACTTTGTTAAAAGGAACTAGCTTGTCTTCCCTTTCTGCTCTTTCCTCTTCCAGTGAGTTAGAATGCAGATGTGGTGGTGACCCAGCTTTGACCATGAAGAAAGAGGTAAGATTCTAAGATGATACAGAGCAATGGCTCAAATCAGGGGTGATTTTGCTTCCCAGGGTACGTGTGGCAATGTCTAGAGATGTTTTTGGTTGTCACAACTGAGGAGCTGCTACTTGTATACAGTGGGAGAGGTCAGGAATACTGCTAAATATCCTATAATGCACAGGACAGACCCCCACAACAAAGAATTATCTGGCAAGGTTGAGAAACCCTGCTATAGAACAATACAATGAAAGGAACTTGGGTCCCTGAATAATCTCATGGAGCTGAGCTATATATAGGCCTGGACAACATGCCTACTTCTATACACTGTCACATAAAAAAGAAAAAAAGCTTCTTTCTTATTCAAGCTACTGTACTTTGGGATCTATTGGTTATGACAGTTTAGTCTATACCCTAATACAAAACTTTGTACCCAGACATGAGGTGCTGCCAAAATAAAAACTTAAAATATAGTCCTTGGCTTAGCGGTTGAGTGAAAGACAAGGTGAGAAAACAAATACTGCAGGCTGGAAAACTGGTGTGTTTTTTTTAGATCATGTCACAATAATTGGTAAAAACTGTTGCCTGTAGTAACTTTAAATGTAGACCATGTGCCTGTGACACTGAAACTTCAGAAGAAGTGGTTGGAAAGTGCCAGAATATTAGTGAGCTAATTGTTCTCTGCTACTTTAGTAACATATTAGAAGGAAGAGATGAGCTCTGGCAAAAACTGGCCAGTATGCAAACAGAGACCAAGGGAATATAGCTCTTCTAAGGGAATATTAATCCGTCTGTAGTCTATAATCTAAACTGATCAAGTACAGCAATTGGGGACCTCACAGGGTTGGGAAATCCAGCTTCTTATTCCTCAAAAACAAGGATTAAAAAGATTCTATGAATTTTTTTTTTTTTTTTACAATTACTTCTCATTAAGGCTTCTTAGCCAAAAAATAGACCCAGCCAAAAAGCAAAGACCAAATTAAGGATGTTGCCTTCCCACCCAAACTTGTGGTTTTAGATGGCCTCAAGGCAACCACCATTAAAATGAGGGAAGAGGATAGGCCACTAAACCAAACAGACAATCTACGTTTTAGAAGACATCTATGGCTCTTTTACTCATATGGAACTGACTGGAAGCAAAAAACCAAAAGCCTACATGAGATTTGAAAGAATTATTTTGCAAAATAAATCATTAAGTTTGGTCTAAAAGAAAGGGAAAAAAAGCCTATGTTCATTTGATCACTAAACAATGCTCAGGCTTCCAAATCTCCACAAGTAGGAAGCAGGTTTTGAAAATCATGCAGCTCCCAAGGAGCGGATACTATCCAACACCAATTTCAGACGCAGCCAAGGAGGAAAACGGATTAGGTTATAGCTACATGTACAATTCAGTGACACTGATTACTTTCTTCAAGTTGTGCAACCATTCTTACCTTCCTTTTCCAAATTGTTCTTCCCCCATTATAATGAACTCATTAGCCCCTAAACTTCCTATCTGACCTTTCGAGTTGCTGCTGTCAGTTTGATCCCATATTGATAGTTCTTTAAAAGGGCGTGATGTTCAAGACAAACATTCTTTTGCACCTAGACTTTTGCTTGAAATTTCCTCCTTTGTTATGGATTGAACTGTGTCCCCATCAAAATGTGTTGTAAATCCTAACCCCTATTCCTGTGATTATAATCCCATTTGGGAATGGGTTTTCTTTATTATGTTAAAGAGGCAATATTAGTGTAGGGTGTGTCTTGAGTCAATCTCTTCTGAGATAAAAAAATGAACAGATTAAGCAAGCAGAGATAGGGGAAGACAGATGCCATGCCACATGAAGATCACCATGATTGCCAAGGAAAAGAAACTGAAAAGGGACCAGGACCTTCTCCCAGAGCCAATAGTCTTTCCCTAGAGCCTGAATTCAGACTTCCAGCCTCCAAAACTGTGAAAAAAAAATTTCCATTTGTTAAAAGTCATCTACTTGAGGTATTTCTGTTATAGAAGCACTAGATAACTAATACACCCTTCCTGTGAATTGTGACATGGATGTGTCAGTGATCTAGCTTTAACCATGTAGATGAAGACAATATCCTAGGAGATGGTGAAGCAAAAACACATAGACCCTGAGTACCTGAATTATCTCATGGAGTTGAGCTGTCCTCCCTTTCTTGGGCCAGCCTACTTCTCTCTGGATTGGTATGTATGTGAGAAAGAAAAAAAAAAACTCTTTTATTTAAACCAATGTATTTTTTTATGGTTTCTCTTTACTATTTTTAAATAGTAGCTTAGTCTGTGCCCTAATTAATCAAGGTTACATAAGCCACACATAAATGATTTTGTTCTAAATTCATTTAGCTTTGCCAAAAGGAGAAAAAAGAGCAAGGCTATGGAGTTTTTGGTTATCGTATTTCAGGGAAAAAAAGCATGTTTCAGCCTCTTCTCAACCTGCATAAACTCAGACAGCAAATCATTTTTTCTATGCTTCAGCTGAATTTCCTCTCACTTGTTATACTATTGTGATAATACCAATCAATCCCTACAGTGAGTCATCAACCCTGTCAGCTCTTTAATAAACAAAATTAGTCTACTTCATGCTGAAAAGCAATACAAGCGACTCTTGCAGATAAAACGGGGTCATAAAAACTTATTGGGCAGTGACATCCTCTGACAAAAGTCTGATAATATCTCCCTATGTTCAACTCACACACAGTGGTTGGTAAGAGTGAAAGAGAGTTTGACTAGGGCATTAAACAGGATTCAGGGTGTCCACATTGTAAAGGCTATGAAAAAAAGTAGATAGGCAGAACGCAGCAATCAAATATGGTTCTAGCCTGCCAAAATCAGAGAATATTTTAATTTCATGATCATTTTTGACAGTGAGTATGTCTTCATTAATCTAACTTCAATTATGTGTTGATATAACCATGGCTCCTCATTGCTCTGGCTCTGTTTCTGTCCTATTCTAACAGTGACATTTTTAATTCGGATGATTATTTTTGAGTAAGCAATCTTCAACCAACTTGGATAAAAAACTTTCTTTACATTCATAGCAGAATATCAGCATGGATTTATAAGCAGAAGCTGATTTCACTACAACGTAAGGATCTGCTTCCGTACAACATGAAAAAGCATGGGATATTGAATGAGAGCTACTGGGTTTGAGTATCAAGTGGAAATAATAATCTCTTCTTTACAGGGTAATTGTAAAGTTTAAAACACAGATGTCATAGCTTAGAGGTTGAGAACATTGGTTCTGTAGTAAGACACGCTCAGGTTCTGATTCTGGTGTGTCATTCACCTAACTGAATGACTTTAGCCAAGTTATTAAATTTCTCCAAGGCTAAGTTTCTTTACTTGTAAAATGAAGATACTGACTAGTTCTAAGCTTTATAAGTTTCCTGTTAAAATTAAAGGTCATGATTAGTTTAAAAAGTGCTTAGTATAACACCGAACACGTTCTAAGCACTAAATAAATGATAGGTGTGTGACTATTAACTAGTTACTTTTAAAATACACTTGAGGGCTCACCATAAATTATAAACACTATACAATTACATAATTATTTATGATACTTGTTAGATTTTTAATATAAATCCTAGGTATCACTTGAGTATCTGGGAACACTTGATAAGAACGATGGAAGTGCAGAGGTGAGTGAATGTGTGTTTACTCATACACAGACATATATACAATAACGTTTCAATAATTTAGAATAAATGGATTGTTCATATTCAAGCATGGTGCTAAAAAGGTTTTTAAGTGGGGTTGAAAACAATTTGCTGGACATTCATATTTAAGTAAAATACATCGAATATTCTCTTGCTCCTATTTTATTATATTTCTCTGCAAACTCTTTTTTATAAGAGAGAGAAAGGTAAGTTTCTGCCTAGCATTTAAACAATGAATGTGCTAGTTATAAGATGATTCTTATCTATTCATTGGAAGACTGAGATGGTTGCATAACACTATAGCATAGATTGACTCAGTCCGCAGGACAGAGATTTAGAGACTTAGAAATTGTACTTTCCTGTCCCCTTATTTTATAAATGAGGAAATTAAGGCTTAGAAAGGTTAGATGATCTGATTAAAATCCCACGGTAAACTGGTGGCAGACATGTAATTAAAACCCTTCAGAAACTCATCCCATGCACCAGCCTCAGATGCTCTGCACCAAAAGTCTTGCCTCAGTCATTCTTCCTCGCTTCCTCGTGCCCCTTTATGCATACTGTTCCCTCTGCCCAAAAATGTCTTTTTCTACTTTAAGACTCAGTTTAGTCACCATCTTTGGAAACATTCTCCTGATCTCACATAATGCGTTTGGCACCCTGTCTCTGGGATGCCAAAGCTCCCTTTAAAACCCAGGGCCAATCCCACTGTATTTCAACTGTCTTCTCCATTAGACCCAAGACAACTTGAGGACACAGCCTGTCATGGCCTCTCTATCCCTACACCTAACCCAACACCTGTAAATAATAAGTACTCACTAAGTGTCTGCTGCATAAGTAAACTAATCAACCGTCACAGGCTTCTGTGGGAGGCAGGAAGGGTGGGATCAAGGACACGGGTGGAAAGCTAACTTTCTAATAAAGGAAGAACATTATCTTCATTAAAGAAAGGAACAAAGAAAATGAGAGTGAACATGGAGAGAGATTTTTAAATAAAAAGGAGAAAAGCTTGAATGAATTTATGCTAAAAGTACTTAGTTTTCCTCACAAAAATAGGACAAAGAACACCAATGTTCACTGTAGCACTATTTGCAATAGTGAAAAGGTGGAAACAACCTACTGTATTTTTTAACGCAAATAACGCACACCTTCTATGTTTGTTTGCCAACTGCGTCCTCCCCCCACAAGGTATTTTCCTAAGTGCTGCTATACCAATTTTTTACATGTTGCTAAAAAAATTAGCATAGTGTGCTTACAAAAATACCTTGGGGGAGGAGGGTGTGGCTGGCAAATATATGTAGAAGGTGCTGTTATCTGTGTAAAAATATGGTAAATGTCCGTCAGTGGATGAATGGATAAACAAAATGTGGTACATACATACAATGGAATACTACTCAGCCAAAAAGAGAAATGAAGTCCTGATACAAGCTACAACATAGACGAACCTTGACAATATTATGCTGAGTGAAATAAGTCAATCACAAAAGGGCAAATATTGTATGATCTCACTTATGTGAAATGAAGTAGTCCATGGGTGGCACAAACGGTTAAACACTGAACTACTAACTGAAAAGCTGGCAGTTAGAACCCAGCCAGAGACGCCTCAGCAGACACGCTTGGTAGTCTGCTTCTGAAAGGTCACAGTCTTGAAAACCCTGTGGAGCAGCTCTACTCTGCACACATGGGGTTGCCATGAGTCAGAATCCACTTGATGGCAACTAACAACAACAACAATATGAAATTATAAGAATAGGCAAATGTATACAGACCAAAATTTATTAGTGGTTACCAGGAGCAGGAGAGGGGGAGAAAGGGAGTCATTGTTTGGGAAGCAGTGAATTTCTGTTTATGGTGATAGGAAATTTGACATCAATTAAGGGAAATGGTTATACAACATGATTGATGTAATTGATATCACTAAGTTGTACACCTGAAGAACGCTGAATTGGCAAATGTGTTATACATATATTTATAAAAATAAAAAAACATCAGACAAAGAGGACATTGCTTTGTCAAGGGACCTCGTATTTCTTAGCGTACATTAAGGTCAAATTAATTACTGATAACTTGGAATATGGTATGCTTATTTAACTATCCTCCCTCCCTGCCATTCTGGATTGTCTCATGAGAAATTAGTTCAACAAATTTAAGGTGTTATATAATACATGCATGGTACTATAATGATACATATATTTTTCTCGTATAGAGACCTAATTTATACAAAGCATTATTTCTTAAACTTTAAAATTCTTTGAATATCCTGTACTAGTTAGTTTAGTATTTGTTTTTTTAGTTTGTTTTAGCATTTACTAACTAGCATCCTGGTAGCTCAGTAGTTAAGTTCTTGGCTGCTAACTGAAAAGGCAGCAGTTTGAACCCACAAGTCGCTCCATGGAAGAAAGATGTGGCAGTCTGCTACCATAAAGATTTACAGCCTTGGAAACCCTATGGGCAGTTCTACTCTGTCCTATAGGGTCGCTATGAGTTAGAATCGACTGGACAGCAGTAAGTATGGAGCTAGCATCTTAAAAACTGTCTTAGTTATCTAGTGCTGTTATAACAGAAATAACACAACTGGGTAGCTTTAACAAACAGAAGCTTATTTTCTCACAGTTTAGAAGGGTAGAAGTCTGAATTCAGGGTGCTAGCTCTGGGGAAGGCTTTCTCTCTCTCTGTTGGCTCTGGAGGAAGGTCCTTGTCTCTTTGAGCTTCTGCTCCTGGGTAATCTTCATGTGTCTTGGCATCCATCTTCTCTCATCTCTGCTTTTTTCCCTTGCTTGTTCAATCTCTTTCACGTCTCAAAAGAGACTGATTTAAGACACACCCTATACTAATCCTGTCTTATTAACATAACAAAGACAACCCATTCCAAAACGGGACTATAACCATAGGCATAGCGGTTAGGATTTACAACATATATTTTGGGCGGACACAATTCAGTCTATAACATTCCACCCTTTGGTCCTCCAAAATTCATGTTCTTGCCACAGGCAAAACACATTCACCCCATCACATCATCCCAAAAGTTTCAAATAAACTCCAAGTCCAGAATCTCCTCGTATGAATCATCTAAATTAAATATGGGTGAGACTTTAGGTATTCCTTTCTGGGGCAAAATTCCTCTTCATCTGTGAAATCTAGACTACAAGTTATCTGTTTCCAAAGTACAATGGTGGAACAGGTACAAGCAAGACATTTCCATTACAAATGGAAGAAAGAAACGGGAGGGAAAGCAGGGATAATGGGCACCAAGCTAGTCCAAAACCCAGTAGAAAAATTTACATTAACTCTCAAGGCTTGAAAATAATCTTCTCTTCTCTGAGACCATCTAGGCAATGGTCCTGCCAATCAGACTCTGGGTGTTGCCCATGCTCTCTGGATTCTGGGTGGAGACCCCTCAGCTCTGGGCTTCAGACCCATCCTCCAGGACCACTGGGATGGCAACTCTGCTCCTTTGGATCTGGGTGGTCTCATTCTCCTAGTCCATCTGAGTGGTGACCCCACCATCTCGGGCCCCAACAGGCCTCATTCTTCTGCCCCTTGGGTATGGCAGCTCCACCCCCTCAGCTTTGGGCAGTGGCTCCACCCCCTGGCACTTGTGAGCAGTAGCCCCACACTCCAAAACGAGTTGGTGAAGAGCTGGCTCTTTTAAACCTACAAGGCCATAACTCCACCTTTTGAAACTGATGCAGCCCTACTTCCCGTGTGCCACCCAACAGTTCTGCGGATCTCTGAGCTGCTCCAGGGATAGTTCTTTTCTTGGAGGACAACAGATGTAGCTCCTTTGGCCTGTTCCCTGCCTGTAGAATTCCAAGGCTCAGACAGCATTCTTTCCTTTTGTTCTCTCGGTCCCCTTTAGTCTGAGCTGATGAGTTTTCTGCTGCAGTAGTTGGTTAGATCCATCAATCACAGGCTTAATCTCTTAAACAAAAGATAATGTAGCCACGTCCTCGGTGAAAATTCTATGACACATGTCCTCAGTGTGTACAACAGAATTTTTCAAATCTTTAAGTTTTGTTTTCATTTTCAACAGTTCATTTTTAAGTCCATCTCTTTCCTTTTGCATTTTACTACAAGTGGCAAGAAGAAAACATGAGGCTCCTTTAAAATCTTGCTTAGAAATCTCCTCAGCCAGATATCCCAGTTCATCACTTACAAGTTCTGCCTCTCACCAAACATTTGAACACAATTCAGACAAGTTCTTTGCTACTGCATAAAAAGCATAGCCCTTCCTCCATTGCCCAATCACACGTACATCATTTTCTTTTAAAGACTCACCAGAAGCATATTTAACATACTTTCTAGCAATAATTTGTTGCCAGCATCATATGTATTTTCTAAGACAACAGAGACTTTCTCTATAGCTCTCCTCAGTTTCCTGTGATCCCTCATCAGAACTGCCTTTGATAACTATAATTCTACCAACCGTCTCTTCAAGGCAATCTAGGCTTTTACTATTCCCAAACCAAACCGGTGGCAGTAGAGATGATTCTGAGGCATAGAGACCCTACAGGACAGAGCAGAACTGCCCCCACAGGGTTCCCAAGGAGTGGATGGTAGATTCAAACTGCCAACCTTTTGGTTAGTAGCTGAGCTATTAATCACTGCACCACCAGGGCCCCCACATATGAGGCTACTGAAAATACCATGGCTTGGGTCAGTCGCATCTTAGCCCTCAAGATGACGTCTTTGCTTTCTAACATTTTAAAGAGGTCTTTTTGCAGCAGATTTGCCCAGTGCAATATATTTGATTTCTTGACTGCTGCTTCCATGGGTGTTGATTGTGGAGCCAAGTAAAATGAAATCTTTGACAAATTCTATCCTTTCTCTGTTTATCATGATGTTGCTTATTGGTCCAGCTGTGAGGATTTCTGTTTTATGTTAAGGGGTAGTTCACACTGAAGGCTTTGATCTTCATCAGTAAGTGCTACAAATCCTCTTCACTTTCAGCATGCAAGGTTGTGTCATCTGTATAACGTAGGTTGTCAGTCTTCCTCCAATCCTGATGCCACGTTCTTTTTCATATAATCCAACTTCTCAGATTATTTGCTCAGCACACAGATTGAATAAGTATGGTGAAAGGATACAGCCCTGATGCACACCTTTCCTGACTTTTAACCATGCAGTATCCCCTTGTTCTGTTTGAACAACTGCCTCTCGATCTATGTACAGGTCCTGCATGAGCACAATTAAGTGTTCTGGAATTCCCATTCTTTGCAACGTTATCCGTAAGTTGTTATGAGCCACACAGCTGAATGCCTTTGTATAGTCAATAAAACACAGGTAAAGATCTTTCTGGTATTCTCTGCTTTCAGCCAAGATCTATCTGACATCAGCAATGATATCTCTCATTTCACATCCTCTTCTGAATGTAGCTTGAATTTGTGGCAGTTTCCTGTCGATGTACTGCTGCAACTATTTTTGAATTATCTCCAGTATGATTTTACTTACACATGATATTAATGACATTGTTCCATAATTTCCTCATTCCACTGGATCATCTTTCTTTGGAATGGGCATATATACAGACCTCTTCTAGACAGCTGGCCAGGTAGCTATCTTCCAAATTTCTTGGCATAGACAAGTGAGTGCTTCCAGTGTTGCATTCATTTTTTGAAACATATGAACTGGTATTCCATCAATTCCTGAAGCCTTGTTTTTCACCAATGCCTTCAACGCAGCTTGGACTTCTGCCTTCAGTACCATCGGTTCTTGATCATATGCTACCTCCTGAAACGGGTGCACATCAACTAATTCTTTTTGGTACAGTGACTCTGAATTCCTTCCATCTTCTTTTGATGATTCCTGTATTGTTCAATTTTTTGCCAATAGAATCCTTCAATATTACAACTTGAGGCTTGAATTTTTTCTTCAGTTCCTTTAGCTTAAGAAATGTCAATTTAACGCACCAACCACTAATGCCAAAAATGAAGAAATCAAAGTTTTTTTTTACCAACTTCTGCAGCCTGAAATTGATTAAACATGCAATCAAGATGCATTGATAATTACTGGTGTTTGGGATGCAAAAGTTGGAAACAAAAAAGAAGGATCATTAGGCAGAAAATATGACCTTTGTGCTGGAAATGATGCAGGAGATCGCATAATAGAATTTTGCAAGACCAATTCATTTGAAATACCTTTTTTTAAACAACATAAATGGCAGCTACACACCTGAACCTTGCCGAATGGAATACAGAGGAATCAAATTGACTACATCTGTGGAAAAAGACAATGGAAGAGCTCAATATCATCAGCCAGAACACGGCCAGGGATCAACTGCGGAACAGACCATCAATTGCTCATATGTAAGTTCAAGTTGAAGCTGGATAAATTTAAAATAAGTCTATGAAAGCCAAGTAGGACCTTAAGTATATTGCCACTTGAATTTAGAGACCATCTCAAAAATAGATTTCACCCACTGAACACTAATGACAGAAGACCAGACAAATTGTGGGATAATATCAAGGACATCATTCATGAAGAAACCAAAAGGTCATTGAAAAGGCAGAAAAAAAAAAAAAAGACCAAAATGTATGTTGGAAGAGGCACTGAAACTTGCTCTTGAACTAGAGTAGCTAGAGTGAAAGGAAGAAATGATGACGTAAAGAGCTGAACAGAAGTATTCAAAGAATGGCTGGAGAAGACCAAGTATAAAAATGAAATGTACAAAGTCTTGGAGTTAGAAAACCAAAATGGACAACATGTTTGGCATTTCTCAAACTGAAGGAGCCAAGACACAGAGGTTAGGATTTACAACACATATTTTGGGGGACACAAGTTAATGCATAACGCTAACCTATCATCAAAACTGAAGATACACTAGAGAAAAGTTAAAAACAAACTAAACATTCAAACAACAAATGACGTTTGAAGGGGAGACAAACATAGAGTAACACCAAAATCACAGAATTCAAAGTGCTGAACAATTTTTTGCTTAAAGTGGTTAAAAGGTTGGCAGTTCAAAACTACCAGCTGCTCCATGGAGAAAAATGTGGCAGTCAGCTTCTGTACAGATTTACAGCCTTGGAAACTCTATGACAGTTAAAAAAAACCAAACCTATTGCCTTCAAGTCAATTCTGACTCATAGTGACCGTATAGGACAGAGTAGAACTGCCCCACAGGGTTTCCAAGGAGTAGCTGGTGGATTCAAACTGCCCACCTGTGGTCAGCAGCCAAACGCTTAACCACTGCGGATGGCAGTAGGTTCCTCACACCCCCGCACCATACCAAGGAGTAGTGTTTTACTGCCACCTACAGGGCAATAGGGATTCTTCATGGAAGTTAAAAACCAACTGCAAAAATCGCTGCAAATCCAAAAGAATGTTTATGGGCTGCTTCATGGTTTTTTTTGTTTTAAGGTCTTTAGCCTTCTAATTTAGTAACCCGAATGAATGGTAATTGCAGAAACTGCAGTCCTAACTTCAGTCCTTCCATCTGTCACTATCTTCAAGCACAGAAACCAGAACTTTCACCCTAAATTGGTGAGTTAAAGACTAGACACAACTGAAATCCATTTTCCAATCTCAAGGCGCTTTGCTCTTCACTTCTCATCGTTTAAGCCTGGATGGTATTCAAATATGGCCTTGCTTGGAGAGTGGCACATGAAGTGACCCTTTGCAATGCTAACAGAAAGGGAAAGGAGAAATTACACTTTAAAAGGTGAAAGAAGTGCTTATCTAACTAGCATAAACAATAACTGGTTTTTTACTCTCACTGAAATATTAAACAGGACCTATCACAGCTTTGGAAACCCTGGTGGCATAGTGGTTAAGAGCTATGTCTGCTAACCAAAAGTCCTCCAGTTCAAATCCACCAGGTGCTCCTTGGAAAGTCTATGGGGGCAGTTCTACTCTGTCCTATAGGGTTGCTATGAGTAGGAATGGACTCAAGAGCAAGGAGTTTTTGTTTGTTTGTTTTTATTATGGATTTAGGAGTCCTGCAGTGCAGTGGTTAAGTGCTTGGCTGCTAATCTAAAGGTCAGAGGTTCGAACCCACCAGCCGCTCTGCAGGATAAAGATGTGGCAGTCTGCTTTTTTTAAAAAGATTACCAAACTCATTGCTGTTGAGTCGATTCCAACTCATAGCAACCTTATAGGGCAGAGTAGAACTGCCCCACGAAGTTTCCAAGGAGTGGCTGGTAGATTCAAACTGCCAACCTTTTGGTTAGCAGCTGAGTTCTTAACCACTACGCCACCAGACTTGGAAACTCTAATCGACTCGATGGCAGTGGGTTTTTTTTTTTTAACGGATTTTTTTTTTTGGTTCTCTGTTAAACGTTTTTTCTGTATTCCTCTTCTGCCCATTTGAAGAGGTACTAACTGGAGCCCTGGTAGCACAACAGTTAAGTGCTTGGCTGCTAACTGAAAGGTTGGCAGTTCAAACTCACCCAGTGGCTCCAAGGGAGAATAGACATGGCAATCTGCTCCCATTAAGATTACAGCCTAGAAAAACCTGTGGGGCAGTTCTACTCTATCACATGGGGTCGCTATGAGTTGAAAACTGACTCAATAGCACCTAACAACAACAACAGTGGGTGAGTTATGTCTTATAAATTAAGTTTTATGATTTATGGTAACATGGATTAGCTGAAGTTATAGTCCACACCCCAAGGCAGGTGCCTCTTTTATCTCCCTTTTCAAGGAGCCTCCCCCATACTCTTCAGGAACCTACCAGTAGTTCTCACGGGCCCTATTCAGCAGCTGCTCCCATTCCAAAAAAAAAAATAAGCATAGACATTGAGGAGTACTGAGACAAAAACAGACAAATTAGTAATCATTAATACCAAAAATGAGTCAGAACTAACTCCATGGCAATGGGTTTTGGTTAACACCAAAAGTAAAAAGTATCCATTTTCTAAGTTTAACTGTGAATACTTACTCTAATTGTAGATGTGTTTTCTCTTCTTTCCCTTACATTATTGTAAAATTTAATTTTTACTGTTAAAAACACAATTTACTAGATGCTTAGCTGTACAATGAGATCACCTGGGGAAGTTTTAAAAAAAATACTGACATTGGTCAATATTCAGATGAAATTGGTCTGGAGTACAACTCGGGAAAATGAAAATTTTATAAAGCTCCCCAAGTGATTCTAATAAACAGTCAAGGTCAAGAATCCCTGTTCTAAGCAACACATGAATGTTCCTAGGTTTTTGGTTCTGGAACAGCCTATATCAAAGTCCTGGGGGTGGGAGTGAGGTGGGAGGAGGTATTTAGGAATGTTCCTTTTAAATAATGAACCTAGATAATTCCTAGTACATTAATGGGTAGTGCTCTTGGGACTTACAATATTGTGACGTAACTAAAATACACTGGGACAGTCTCTTTTTGTAGATTGGCGGGCAGATTATTTTTTGAGGGAGGAGGAGGGAAGTGAGAGGGAGCTATTTTGTTTGCTCATATGCATTAAGAGGACTGTTAGGTACTACTTTAAACAACCTAAGGAAAGAGACTTTCTCAACTGGTGTATCCCTATCACGAAGCACAATGCCTAACACATAATTTGTGCTCAATAATCATTTGCTGAATGAGTAAATGAATGACTATTAGTATACAATGCATTTCATGGGTCCTAGGAAAGTTCTGGAACCCTGGCAGCACAGTGGTTAAGCATTCAGCTACTAAGCGAAAGGTCAGCAATTCAAATCCACCAGCCACCCCTTGGAAACCTATTGTCCTATAGGGTCGCTATGAGTCAGAAGGAAAGTTCTGAGTAGGAGATGGTAGAAGAGTTGGTGGATAAGAAGTGGAATATTACAAAATGCTAAGGTTATTAAAGGTCAAGAAAGAAGAAAGACTGAAAAAGGAGTGGTGGCAGTTTTTTATTTTCTTCTTGTTGAGAATATATACAGCAGAACATACACCAATTCAACAGTTTCTACATGTACCATTTAGTGACACTGATTACATTCTTCGAGTTGTGCAACCATTCTCACCCTCCTTCTCTGAGTTATTCCTCCCCTATTAAAATAAACTCACTGTCCCCTAAGGTTCCCATCTAATCTTTCAAGTTGCTGTTGTCACTTTGATCCCATACAGTTTTTTTTTTTTTAAATTTTATTGTGCTTTAGGTGGAAGTTTACAGCTTAATTTCTCATTCAAAATTTACGCACATATTGTTTTGTGATATTGGCTGCAATCGCCACTATGTGCTAGCATGTTCCCCCTTTCCACCCCAGGTTCCCTGTGACCATTCATCCAGTTCCTGTCCTTCCCTGCCTTCTCAAGCTTGGTTGTTAACCAAAAAGTTGGCAGTTCAAATTGGCCAGTCGCACCTTGGAAACCCTATGAGGCAGTTCTACTCTGTCCTATAGGGCCTCTACGAGTTGGGTTTGGTTTGGGCTTTGGAAAATACTATTTCTCCTGTGGAATTCTGGACAGATTCCTAGAGGAAGATACACAGAAGCCAGGTCTGCAGTAGCAGGCTAGTGATATGAGGAAAGTCTGATCAAGGAAAAGAGGTGTTACATTTAAGTATTTAGATTCTACTTAAAATACAAATCAGAATCACACAAGCTGAACAGGAAAATAAAAAAATAAATACAATACAAATATATTTCCTATTTCTCGTGTAGTGTGCAACCTTTTCTTTCTAAAAAGTGAACATTAAAGTAAATGGATTAGGCAGAGACAACTCAATAACTGCCAAGAGAAATATTTCAAAATTAACCAAGTAGATTACATAAACCCGGATACACCCAGAACTTTTTTTAAAGCACATAAAAACCCTCTTTAAGGCCTTTACACTTATCTCTTTTGCACAGAAGGTTTAGTTCCCAGATTTTGACATAGAGGACTACTTTTCTTCATTCAATTTTTAGGTCACATAAAACCCTCAGGGCTCTTTTATTGACCATCCAATCCAAAGAAGGGAGCCCCCTCCTTCACACTGCATCAGTATAGTTCTCAGTCATAGACCTCAGCATTCTAAAATAATCACATTCATTTATTTGTTTACTTACTATCTCTTCTCTTCATTAGAATGCAAGCTCCATGAAAGCAAGGTCTTTCCTGATCATTGCCTTATCACTAATGCCTAAAGCAGTGCCTGGCACTTGGTAAGTGTCCATTATTTGTTACTGAAGAAGGCACTGCAGTAGTATAGGTTAGAGTTTGGTAGCCTAGACCAACAAAATGAGGGTAAGAGGAAAGTGAGAAGATTCTAAAAAATTTCAAGAAATAAAATCCACAGGACTTGGTGATTGATTAGAAATGGGTGATTAAGAAAATAAGAGAGTCAGAGATAACTTCCGGGTTTCTGGTTTGAGAAGCTGGATAGATAGTAGCGCCCTTAATGAGATGGAGATGACTGGAGAAGGAGTAGGTTTAGCAGAGCATGTCAATTCAGTTTTGACTTTTTGATTTGATATGCCTGTGAAACATCCAAGCAGACATGTTAAGTACGAAGCCAAATACCGGGCCTGGGCTAAGGATAAAGATGAGAATGAACATTCACAGATGGAGATAGGGGAATGAACAGGATACCAAGGGAAAAAGCATCAAGGGAGTTCCTAGAGGCTAGAGCTCTGCAGAACTCCAGATTAATGGCTAAGGGAAAAAAAAGAAAGGAGTGAACAAAGAGAAGAATGAGAAGCAGCAGAGAGGAAAAGGTAAGACAGAAGCCAAGGGAAGGTGTTTCAAATAAAAAAAGAAAGAAAGAAAGAAAGTGTTAGGCTGTTTTGACAATTGTTGAGGGATCAAGCAAGATAAAAATCAAAAGATGTCCACTAGATTTAACAAGCTGTTAGCGACTCCAGCAAAAATGTTTCAATGGAGTAGTAGGGAAAAAATTCGTAGTAGAGAGAGCTGAAAAGCCAAAAATACCAAAGATATACTTCAGAATTTTTATATAATATAGAAAGCTCCTCCCAAGGTAAGAGAAGGTCCATTTTTTCCTAAATTTAACCAGTTGATCCTTGTTAAATTTTTAGCTTCCTAAAAAAATCTAGATGTTCCCAAATGAAAGAACATAACATTGGACTCTTCAAAACTGTTTAAAGAGTTTTGTTTCTTTACAATTAAGCAAATTATTATAATATTTACTTTCTAAGCTGCTTTGTTTTACAACTTGTTCTCAATGTCCCTAGACGTGCATAGTTTAGAAATTCTGCTTTTTCAAGGTTGTGGGGAAAATGCATTCTCATATTGCTGACAGAGAGCAATTTTGCAGTATGTATCAAAATTTAAAATGTGATTACAGTTTGACCCAGTAATTCTATGTCTAGAAATTTATCCAAGAGATATAATTGGTTAAGTAGGCAAAGATGGCACAGGTCCAGGCAGTGTTTCGTTCTGTTTTACATAGGGTTGCTATGAGTCGGAACTGACTCAATGGCACCAAACAACACAACAGGCAAAGATGTAAGTTTAAAGATGTTGGTTATGGTTTTGTTTAACAGGAAAGTCTGAAACAACTTAAACGTTCATAAATATAAAATTGGTTAAATAAATTATGGTACTTACAATGGCATACTAAACAGCCATTAAAAAGGCTAAGGAAGACCTATGCTTAATAGTAGCACCTGAGTTCATTGTATTGCACCAATCATGTACGAACTCATTAAACCCTCACAACAATACTATGAGATAGGTGTTATTAATATCCCCATTTTAAAGATGATGAAACTGTAATTTACTCAAGATAATTGGATCAATTGTTGGAGACGGGATTTGAACTCAGTCTGACTCTAGAGTCATGCTTTTAGTCACTATATGTGTATACTGACATGGAAAAACATTAAATGAAAAAGAGCATTGTTCAACAGTATTTTTTGAAAGAAAATATATATTCATCCTTTTACACCATTCTTCTGTATTTCTCTCCTATCTCCCCATCTTCTTATCTGTCACTCTCAAGGCCACATTAAAAAATATACATAGTATTACAGACGTATACATATGGATACATGTGTATGTACATATGTATGTATATGTGTATGCAATGCATGCCTACATATTAATAGACTAAAGAATGAGAGGGAGATTTAATACCAAATTTTTCATTCTGGTTATCTCTGGAGATGAGATTATAAGGGGGCCTTCTTTATCTCTGTAATATTTATACACACACATACATATACACTGACAAAATGAGCCTATAATTCTTGAAGGGGGAAGGAGAGAAAAATATTCTGTCATTTGTTTTTTCCCACAGTCAAAAAGCAAATAACCTACTCTGATCAAAAAATTTCTCTGTCCAACATGAAGATTGATCATCTCCGATCTACTATAATATATTGTGCTAGGACTAACGAATGTTTCATATAATAAATTCATTAGATTTTCAGAAACATATATAACCTACCTATCAGACATTGCAAACATCCTAAACGATTTGATGATGGCTACCTATTACATACAGTGAATCATTCTTTAACCTGAATAGCTTTGTAGCTACCTGGTAGACTTTTTTCTAACTGAAAAGAGAGCAGGTCCCATTCAGAAAGTATCTTTAAACTATACCAAGTAACAGAGATGTACATCCCACATCTATACTGTTTTAAAATAACTATAAATCCAGCTTTGTCATTAATACGCCAAAGACTTTAGCAATCACATGACCTCTGGGGCCTTAGTTCCCTCAATTTCCAACTGGGAGAAAGAACTAGATGGCACGCTCTGGCTAACACAATTAAGATTCTCCAACATATAACACCTGGACACTTAATGTGTGCTAATGAGATAGATTACACTAGCACTTGGCACAGATTAAGTGTCCAAGAAATGTTAGTTCCTTTCCAGTTTCCCTCATTACAAGACCAAAACCCCAAATCCACTGCCATCGAGTCGATTCCAACTCATAGCAACCCTATACCATATGCTTCTAAAACAGGCATATCTGAAGTCCTTCTGCTGCTATACTGAAAATTAGCTAGCCTGAGTTCATAAGGAATTTGAACTATTCTTAAATTTGTTATTTTTATATAAACAAATTCCAGACTCATTGTCATCAAGTTGATCGTGACTCATGGTGACCCCATGTGTACACATTCTTATATCTCGCATACTAGATTAGAAGCTAAAAGTTTGTCACTGTCATGTGTGTTTGGGGTATTCTTTTTTCAGGTGGGGCTAACCAGATCAATAAAGGTATACTCCAATTCAGCCCTATATATTCTATCTATATGGGACCAGCTCCATGATTCACACTAGAAAGGGTTATAAATATAGGCCAGTAGTGATGAGAAAAAGGAGCCCTGGTGGCACAGTGGTTATGTGCTCTGCTGCTAACCGAAAGGTTGGTGGTTCAAACCCACCAGCCACTCCACAGGAGAAAGATGTGGCAGTTTGCTTCCGTAAAGATTTACAACCTTGGAAACTCTATGGGGCAGTTCTCCTCTGTCCTATAGGGTCACTATGAGTCAGAGTCAACTTAATGGCAGTGGGTTTGTTTTTTTCTAACTAGTCAAATGCTCCAAGATGATGTTTAGAAGATGTCCATGAATTGCTAGAAAAGATACAAAAAGCCTTCCTGTCCAATGACCATAGAATGTCCTCCGCAAAGGCCTGTTCTGTGTTAATATGGCCAAAAATAAGTGAAAATAATATAAACACGCCAATATGTCAATTAGAAAGATAATTAACCAGAAGAATAAAGTATTAGAAAGAAAGGCCTGGTGATCTACTTCTGGGGAAAAAAAAAAAAAATCAGCCATTGAAAACCCTATGGAGCTCAGCTCTACTGTGACATATGAGGCAGCCATGAGTTGGAATCAACTTGACAGCAACTAGTTTTACTGGTTTGGATAGAGTATTAAGCTGACACATACTACAGTACAGGCTGGATAACCAGAGGGGCTGTCTGGATTACTCAAAAGGCAGACTAAGCAAAGTATGTGCTAGGGCAGCAGTAAAGAATGAGAAAGACATTTGGGACAGATGTAATATCTGACAAAAAAAAAAAAAAACTTTAAATATGAGAGGAAAACCAGTACTTTGTTGGACTTCCTTACAGTTTATGGTTTAGTATTGTTTTTAGTCTGACAGTCTGATTTACATAATACTTGCACTGCTTAGGCATTCTAAAAGTCTTATTCCAGCTCTGCTCAGAAGGCAATTTAGAAAGACTTTGGTTTTGATTTGCTTTATGACAAGGAAAAAAAAAAACAAAATTAGAAGTAGACATCCATGACTTCATTGAATAATATAAGCAAATATGTTTGTTATTTTATTAAAACTACTGCATTTTTATGCAATTAATGTGCACCTTCTACGTTTGTTTGCCAACTGCGCTCTCCTCCATGAGGTATTTTCATAAGTGCCACTATGGTAATTTTTTTACATGTCGCTGTAAAAGAAATTAGCATAGTGTGCTTACGAAAACACCTTGCAGGGGGGAGGACACAGTTGACAAACGTAGAAGGCATGCATAATTTGTGTAAAAATCCGGTATTTTAAATATTTTCCTAACTTCAAAAATAACTTTGACATAAGAATTGTTCATTTGTAAACACAAAATATTAAGGAACAATGTAAAGTGCATTTTATGCACTTCACAAGAAGCAAATGTTTAGCAGAACAAGAGATGAGGAGCGGTAACCCACTTCTTGAGTTGCGTAGTCCATACTATTTTATGGCTTTGTTTTGAATCAAGACATGTTGATGATTAAGTGCCAAGGCTTTCCTGAGATACTAATTCATTATCTTTTGAGGGATTAGGAAGAATGATGGGGGAATCGAGAAACACATTCTGAGTTACCTTGGACATAACAGTAGTAATAATAATAATGACAGCTAACATTTATTGGGTAATAAAATTTTCTAGACTCTACGTTAAGTACTTTTACGCATCATCTTATTTAATTCTTACAATTCCATAAATTCATTTCTATTATTATCTCAAAACTCAGGCTGTGAGTACTTATTTTGCCCAAGGTCATATACTAGCGCTGAAATTAGAACCAAAACTGAGTCAAGTGTCTGCAATTTTAACCACCATGTCGTACTGAGAAAAGGGTGAGCCTGCATCTTTTTATAAACAAAGCAATTATCACCTTCAATAACAGAATGTCATCTCTGACTGAAGGGCAAAAACCAGCTGAGTTATTTTCCCTAACTCTGCAGCAAATGTCTTGCTGTTATCACAGTGTTAAAGCTGCACTGATATGTTGATATAAAATCCAACAAGGTAATTATAATTGAATTCTAAAGTGTCTTATAAATTTTCAGGTATCAGGGAAAGAATTGCAAATTGAAATGTGGCACTTCCTTTTTTAGTCAGTATATTAGAGAAGCTTTTTAATAATTCAATTATATGTTTAGGTGCCTCCAGGGATGTTATTATGGTAAGAAGTATTTTAAGAAACAAGCTGGCATTATTTAGACAGAAAATAGGCTTTAACTTTTTCCCTTATAAACATCCAACTCATATAAATGAAAGCATCTTTAAATGTTACCAAAGGGGTGCTATAATAGCAAGATTAAATGAATTATAAGAAAAACTAACAAACAAATCCCAAATAAACAACAAAGTATGAGATGGAGTAGGGAGAAAAGGATTTCAAGTTTCTCAGAGAAGTCTTTTTTTGTGTTCAGGAATCTGGAGGCCAAATGAGTCAAAGCCTGTATATTGAATTTTTTCAGTCCCAAGGTAAGAGAGGTAAGGTGGTTTGGTAGCTTCAAGATAAAGACAGACTTACCTTTAGGAGAGCCAAGGCTACATGAAAGATTATGTTCAACCCCTGAAATAGAAAAGGAAAGCAAAAATCAATACTGCTACATCTATCACTGGTTTATTAAGTACTTTCCCAAGACTTCCATACATCTTTAACAAAATCCCTAATGGCTTTCATATACAACAATAATTAATCCATAAGCTTTTTTAAAAAAAGAGGTATTTTTCTTCTGTGAGAGGTTTATTTAAAATTTCTGGTGCTTTTTATTTAATGTTCCCCTAAAATTACTATTTTTACAATAAATTATTTTCTTTCAATCCACTTCTGGATTATTTCCACAAGTCGAAGACATGTGGTCAGGGGGGATTAGTCCCTGGAGAAGGGCATCATGCTTGGTAAAGTACAGGGTCAGTGAAAAACAGAAGACTCTCACTGAGGCTGCAGCAATGGGCTCAAGCATAACAACGATCATGAAGATGGCGCAGGACCAGGCAGTGTTTCATTCTGTTGTACATAGGGTCTCTGTGAGTCGGAACCAACTCAACAGCACCTAACAACAAAGGCTTGTGAAAGTTAAGATTCTTGCTTAAGGTGGCAGGGTGATGTAGAAATATAAAACTATTAATAAAGGAAATTTCTAAGTCCTAGTACAACATCTAGGTGACGAGGTTAAATTGCCAGAGGCAGACAAAACTAAACAAAACAAGCAAAAAACAGTGCTGCTGGTAAGTAGGACTGATTGTATAACGGGAGCTGTAGGCATCACACTGGATTCCCACTACTGTTATTGCTTTTTGTTTGTTTCTTTAGGTGCTTGCTTTCAAGTAGTATTTGTACAACTAGAGACGGTAATTAGGGGCTGTATGCCAATCTTTCTTTTTCTTTTCTTTCTTTCCCTCTCCCCTCCCTCTTTCTTGGAAACCCTGGTGGCGTAGTGGTGAAGAGTTTAGCTGCTAACCAAAAGGTCGTCAGTTTGAATCCACCAGTCACTCCTTGGAAACCATATGGGCGTAGTTCTACTCTGCCCTATAGGGAAAAAGACTGTCATATCCTAATACAAAATTTCTACTGACCAGAGCAATTATTTCTTTAGAAATAAATTAAGCTGCTTCTTGAGAAACCATATTGGAGCTGAATTTTGAATGCTGGATTTAGCTCAATGACTCCAAAGAGACGTTGAGATACTAAACTCAAGAGATGGGGAATGTTCAAGTTAACAGAATCAGAAACCCAGGGTTGCTACAGAATGTGCTGTTTCCTTGTCCTCCAAGTCATCACAGATGAGAAGAAAGATCTTTCAAGTATGAGTTGACATCTCCTGTAAGTCCAAGGTCTATTCGATGTGCCTTCTTTTATCCTGGTCACAAATATAATCTACCTGCTTTATGGACCAAATGTACTATGTAAAGAACTTTTAATAAAACATGCTTCTTCTGTCTCCAAAATCAGAAGTGATGATTATGACTAGATAGAAAGCATTCCTGTTATAATATACTAACGTAACTTTTCATATTCAGCTACCAAAAATATGACATAATGAGGGAAGGGTGAATCATAAGCAAAAAATATTTGGTTAGAGGTTTTGGTTTTACTCAACTGATTGTTTAAGAATCCAAAAGCTGTAGGAAATAACTGTAGTCAAACCAGAAGGCAAAAAACAGATTGACATAGTTCATCACTACAGTGAACAATGATCCTAGACTAGTTTTTTGTTTAATTGTTGTAAAAAAAAAATATAACACAACATTTGTCAATTCAACATTGATCCTAGACTAGTTCTAGTCACAATTTACCATTAGGAAAACAAAAAGAAGACTATGTAGACCAAAAAACTTGGATTATAATTAAGTAAAATTAGCAAAATTTAAATTTGAGTCCTCACCCACTAGCTGCTGCCCACTGCTGCTAAAACTTGCAGGTCAAGAGAAAAAAGATCAACTGCCCCCCCGCCTCCCTCCCACCCCCCTGTCTATCCCCATTCTACCTGTTAGGCTTCACTTCTAGGCAGTAGTGAATTCTCACAACATTAGTGCCTATCAACTTGCCATTGGCACTAAATCCACCATTGTCTCCACGGTTCTTGTTTTTCCCAGTCACTGCTCAAATGTAAGCCCTTCTTCTCTCTTGTTCTCTAATCCTCATAATGCTCTGGGTCCTTTCTCCTAACCCAGTTTTTCTCTCCTCTCCCTCCCAGATCATTTCACTGTACTCTTTGGAACCTCTACTTCATGTAAACCAGCTCTGCTATATTCTAAACCTCCCTGCCAAACATCCCTCCTACTTCCTTGCTTTCACAGGAATAATGAAATCTCATTGATTCTCATAACAACCTGTACTATGATCCCCATTTTTCAAAATACAAAAGTGACCCGCCCAAGGTTATATATGGAATGTATTTTGTAGCAGGCTAGAAACAACCTCCCCCCACCGCCCGCCTCAAGCCTCATGATGTCTAGTCTAATGAGATTTTCACTACACAGTGCTAGAGTAATGTACATAGTAAGTGTTGTTGTTATGTGACATTGAGTCAATTCTGACTCATAGTGACCCCATGAGATACAGCAGAACTGCCTCACAGGGTTTTCTTGGCTGGAATCTTTATGGGAAGCAGATCACCAGGTCTTTCCACTGCAGAGCTGTTGGATGGGTTCTAACTTCCAAATCTTTCAGTTAGCAGTCAAGTGCTTAACCATTGTGTCACTAGGGCTCCTTATACACTAAGCAGTACGTGCTTATTTGATGACCGAATAATTCAGTTATACTAGCTACCCCAAATTTTCTGGGGTTGATCCTTTTCCTTATGACAGAAGGCCAACTAGACCAATCTACAGAATCATTATCAAATTACAGTAAGAACATTTTTTCTTCAATTATCACAAATTATTGGACAACTGAGCTATGAAAAACACAAATAAGAATTTAGAAATTAAAAAAAAAATTTTTGTTCTCCAAATAGCCAAAATAGTGCTCATAAACACCATGAGAAACATTTATTCAAATTTTTATTTTATATATACTTCTAATTAGTTTTGTGATATGATTTTATAGTTTATAAATACTAAAAATAGCAAACTACAAGACAAAGTATGTATTAGATGTGGTCAGGTACACATGACCTGTGTAGAGTTGTCAGAATTAAAATACTAGATTTGACAGAAATAGAAGATATACAGCAAAACCTGCAAAAGCTAGGACCCATGTAAGGCGGAAACCTGTCAGAGAAGGAAAACTCAAATATCTTCCACTAACGTAGAGTGACAGAAAAGTGGTAAGACTGTACCCTGTCAAACACGGAAAACTTGGGGGACCAGGAAAAACAAGGCAGTCCCATCGAGTTCTGGCTCTCACAGGTATCACTGTATTAAAAAAAAAAAACTATAAAATGCATACATACTATCGACTGCCAAAAGAACGAACAAATCTGTCTTGAAAGAAGTACAGCCAGAATGAGCCTTAGAAGTCAGGATGGCGAGACTTCGTCTCATGTACTTTGGACATGTTATTAAGAGGATCAGTCCCTGAAGAAGGACATCATGCTTGGTAAAGTTGGAAGGTCAGTGAAAAAGAGGAAGACCCTCAATGAGATGGACTGGCACAGTGGCTGCAACAATGGGCTCAAGCATAACAAGGATCCTGAGGATGGTGCAGAACTGGGCAGTGCTTCGATTTGTTGTACATAGGGTTGCTATGACTTGATGGCACCTAACAACAACAACAACAAAATGCATAGCTATCTGGTCCCATTTAGTGAAGGAGTCAATAATCCTTCAATAGTTAACCTTCATAATGATAACACAGCAGCATTAACAAACATTTACGTTATTTTCAAAATACTTTATTTTAATAAGGGAGCAGTGTGTGGTTTAAATTAAAAAACATTTTTTTTAAAGCTTGGACCTAAAAGAGGTAACTTTCAGTTACTAGAAAAATTATATATGTGAACTCTTTAAACAAGTTCAGAATAATAAGGTATCACTGCACCTGCTTATAAAAAGGTCTAAACATCATCCTTAAAAATTAAGAAAAATAAAAACTTCATAAGCCTTAAGCTAAAATAGGATACAGTGGCCAGACTATGCAAACAAATAAGACGCTTTCAGATCTCTGAGTTGTTGGAAATCAGGAAAAACTTGCTATTCTACCAAGTTCTTTATTTCAGTACAAAATGTATCTTAATTTCCTAAGAGGAGAGAAGAGGCAACCTCAGTTGGATATTTTTAAATATCTATTTTTTCTTTTAAATAAGAGTTGTTCTCATTTAGAAATATAACTAGAGGTGTGATTAAATTACGGGAAACTTCCACAGGTCAGCCTTTGGTCAGTTTAAAAGAAGAGCACTAGAAATAGGTTGGTTTTAAGATGATAGTGTCAATGCAAGCAACAAGGAGAACGACTCTTCACTCTTCTAAGCCAACATAAATTGATTTCCCATTGATACTTTATTTTCCACCTACTCTTCCATAATTCAACCTCTGCTTAAATGAACTGTAATATATATTTTTGAAATACACTTCTAAAAGGAAAAACTGCCTCTTATTCTTAGGAACGGAAACCCTGGTGGCGTAGTAGTTAAGTGCTATGGCTGCTAACCAAAAAGTCAGCAGTTCAAATCCACCAGGCACTCCTTGGAAACCCTATGGGGCAGTTCTACTCTGTCCTATAGGGTCGCTATGAGTTGGAATCCACTCGAAGGAAACAGGTTTGGTTTTTGGTTATTTTTAGGAGTATGTAATTTCTAACAATTCATTTGTTATTGAGAGGTAAACAAATATTCCTAGTGTACTCAAAGTATTAAAAAGTCTGGGGAATTATTAAGAATCAGAATAACAGGTAAATATGTTGTTACAGCTACTTATTATTTGTTTATGACAGCCATTTATTATTTACTTATTATATTATTTATAGTACAAAGTTTTAACTCCAAATGCAAAGTAAAAATAAGAGCCAACATACTCTGAGTATTTTCTATGTGCCAAGATGTGAATTATGTTAAAAGTATGTCCTTATCAATTCTCACAACAACCTTGAGTTCCATTTTACAGACAAGGAAATTAAAATTTAGAGACGTCAAAGTAAATTTCCCAAGATCACAAAGCCAATAAGTGGCAGAGTCAGAATTTTAACAAAAGTAGCCTAATTCTGGAAGTTATATTCTTAACCACTAAGTTGGAGAAGATGGCTTGATGAATAAGTGAATGAATGAATAAATCCTTTATTTGTGTATTATTCAACGTGTCATGTAATTTCTAAAGGACTGAAGTGATTCCTTACATTTCTAGGCAAGTAAATTTTGAGAGCAGAAAGTAGAAAGGTAACAAAGAGGCGACTTTTACCAAAACCAAATTCTATTATTTGTCTCTATATTGAAAACACTCACAAAAAATGGCTGATTGCTTACAGGATGTGTGGCAATAAAAACCTAACTTGCTGTGGAAAGGGTCACGACCTTCCTCCAGCGACAACAGATTAAGATCAGACTCGTGTGCATGAAGAAGCGGTTCCTCAACTGACTGGGATGCTGCTGTTTCAAAATTGAGTCACAGCCTGGCAAAGTCTTTGCTTTAAAGAACACCTACGAGTAATTGCCCCAAATTAAATAATTGCTCCAAAGTGCAGATCACAGTGTTCCTGGGTAGGCCAACAATTGAGCTCCCACATCCCTGCATAAAGAAAGGCTGACAGCAGAGCACTCACGGAAACAAAGACTGAACATTTTGGCTCTGATGAGCAGGCAATCGTGAACTCAGAGGGAGCTGACAGATTGTGTGAGAAGATGTCAGAAACTATGCTGACAGCACTGAGAACAAATGCTGAAAAGGTAGTGCCGCAAAGTGTCAAATGTGCATCAGCACCTGGTTCCTTAGAGATCAAAATAAAGAGAAATAAATAGTATGTGGAAATGGAAATCCTAACAACAAGGCAGTGAGAAATTATCAAACCAAGAGTGGCCAAGGTAAATGGAGCAGACCCATAGACAAATACAGTTAAAGCCAGAGGAAACGGGGTGCTGCCTTTTCTGACCCATCTAAAATGGGGCATACCACCCCAGGAAGTGAAATAGCATATTAAAATCATATAAAATGAATTGAGCACTTGGTAAGTAGTCAATAAATGGTAGCAGTTACTACTAGGTTCATGTACTTATTACCTACCATATCCTAGAAGGTAATCAGTATTTTATATATATATTTTCCCTTAATTGTCTCAACAACTATATGGTACGTTTTATTGTTACTATTTTAAAGACGTGGAAACTGAGGCTCAGATGCATAACACTATTAATAAATGGTAAAGCTGGACGGGATTCAGGTCTGTCAGACAAAAATAAAATCCATGTTTTTTTCCACTCATTCTAGCTCTATTGCTAATTCAGTGAGACCTTGGTTAGGTATCTGTGATGAATTAAAGATAGTCACAATTCTTTGGCACTTCTACTAAGAGGTAGAGGTTCTGCTACTGCTTTGACCAGCAGAATATGGTGGAAGTGATGCCCAGGCCTTAAGAGACTGGCAATTTCCAAGTCCCACCTCTTGGAGAACTCAATCTTGGAAGACAGGCACCATGTAAGAAGTGAACTACACTTAGACCCTCATGCTCTAAGAAGTCAAATAACAAGGAGAGGGCCTGGGGGATGAGATGTGATAGGAAAAGAAAGAGAGGCCAAGTAGCATCAAGGTGCTAGATATATGAGAGAAAGATTCATCTTAGAAATGAACCCTCGAGCCCTAGCTGTCCCAACTGGTGCCATGTGGATCAGAGACAAACCAGCCAGCTGAGCCCTTCCCAAATTCCTGACCCATGAAATTGTGAACAAAAAAAATGTTCAAAATTTTAAAAATTTTTCACTGTTATGTAATTTCAGACTTAGAAAAACGTTGCAAAAATAGTACAAAGAATTCCTGTATACACTTGACTCAGCTTCACCAAATGTTAACATCTTACATAACCACACCATAATTATCAAAAGCAAGAAATTAGTATCCAAGTTTTGTCAAATGTTTGACTAATGTCCTTTTTCTGTCCAGGAGCCAATCCTAGATCACACACTGAATTTATCTGTCATGTCTCCTTAGTCTCCATTAATCTGGGACAGTCTCTCTCTTTCACAACCTTGACACTTTTCTTGAAGAATACTGGTCAATTATTTTGTAGAATCCCTCTCAATTGGTGTTAGTCTGATGTTTCCTCATGATTAAATTCAGATTCTGTAATTGGAGCACATATACCACGGAAGCGATGTTGTGCCCTTCTCAGTGTATCGTAACAGGAGGTTATATAACATCAATGTCTAATTATAAAATCATTGTTTAAAATCCACTCAGTTCTCGTATAGCTTGTTATGTACAAGTAACCACAGTAGTACCCCTCTGGCTACTCTTTGATAAATTCTTTACTTCTGTGATCTGTAAATTAATGCAGTTTTCCACAAAAAGAAGGTAAAAGTAACACACAATTACCACGCAAATATAAAGAAGCAAACGGTGACTCCTCTTAAACATAGGTTCCATAGCAAAAATACTGTGACACAGTAGCCAAAAAGTCTTTTAATTTATTCTGCTTCTCATATTATAAACTTTTGAAAAGTTCAATTTCTTAAAACGGCTAAATAGTGGAGTTTGATGGAGTAAGCAGTAAAATGATGTGATGTTTTGGTGTTTGGGTTCTGGTTCTGGATGGCCACTAGAGGTCAGGATTGCAGCACCGAAAACCAAGCACAGCTTTAAAAAAAACTATTTCATGGAACTTTACAGCAGGCTTCTATAATAAATTCATTTAAGTCATGCTGTTTTAAAAATCCTCAGTGCTAAGCCCTCCCTTGTCTCCATTACTAGTTCACTAATAAAAAACACACAAAAAAGTAACTGATTCCCACCCTTCCTTTTTCCCAGTTTTATTATATTTTCCTCATTTTTATTATTAATTTGTTTCTTAAACATTTTTTTTTCATAAACACAACAGTGAAAAAGAGGGAGTTAAAAATGGAATCCCTCTGTCTAGTTGTGAGTGATATTTTTTTTTTATTCTTTGCTCAATTTGCTTTGTTTTTACAAATGAAGTACTGAATGGAGGTATATCTACAAAGTTTGGAGTTCTTAGAGGTTAGTGACCTATGAATTACATGCAACTTTCAGAAACAAGGCTGGTAAAATGAGAAAATAAATCAAATTTGAGTTTCTGACATATATTCATCAAATCTATATGCCAGACATTTTGAGGACTGCTTAGTATACACAAGTATTTGTATATTTACAAAGATAGGTAAGTTGTCCCCACACTCAAGGGACTCCAAGTCTTTGGCAGGAGGTAAAAATATAAACACATAACATACCACACTTGGGCAGTGAAAGAGAGGTATGCCCTGGACACTACAGCACTAACTGAGTTAGTGCTATAAAGCTTCTATAAAGCACTTTATAGTCCCTATACAGAGGTTCTTCTCAGGAAACTCCCCCTATTACACCATGCTTCTCTATATGCAACACTCTGCTCTCTTCACTTGGCTAGCTTCCTCCTCTTTTTCTAGGCCTAAGCTTAGATACTAATTCCTCTGGGGATGCTTTCCTGACTTCCATGGCTAGGTTAGGTGCCCTCTACTAAAAAAACCCAAAAAACCAAACCCGTAGCCATGGAGTCAATTCTGACTGATAGCGACCAAACAGGACAGAGTAGAACTGCCCCACAGGCTTTCCAAGGAACAGCTGGTGGATTCCAACTGCCCACCTTTTGGTTAGCAGCCGAGCGGGCTCACAGCACTCATTTCACTGCTGTGTGACTACTCCTTTATCTGCTCTATTTCCCTGTTAAGTTGCATGAGGACAGAACTCTGCCTGCTTCTTTACAGATATATTCCTATCACTGAGGATACTACCTGGGACAGGGTAGGTGCTCAACATTAGTTGAATGAATGGATGAAATGAATTGGGTTGTTAGTCTATGAAATAGACCTTTAATATGAATTAATAATCATGAAATGCTCCTCAAATTAATTTCTTCCTATAATTTCTTGATATTAACTGCATACTTCTTCTGGTTGCTGGTTGAGCTTCCTTTCCAGGTTATTTGGAAATATAAACATGTTATCCTCAATTCCGTTTTAAATATGAAAACTGAGCTCCAGTGCAGTAGCACTAAATTTCAGACATGTTATCTTTCATATTCTTCTGACTTGGAGGGAAGGTTCACTTCTCATTTCCAAATCTAAAAATTAGGGTATACTGCATCAAGCTGATCTGCCCAGGAAAACAAAATCAGCTACGTATTAATCACAAGCTTCAGAGAGAAGCAGGAGCTGATCTTCTAAGACCACACAAAGCAGAATCAAGCAAAAATTAAAAAATGCTCAATAACTTACAGTCAAATATCCATTTAGGAGGATTTGAAACCCTCAAGAAATGGCATGTAATTTTGTTTGGAAAGAGATGATGAATCCAGCAAGAGGCTGTACCTAGACCTACACACCAGAGAATGCTCTGGAGAGTAAATTTTCATCCCTCCAAGGGTAAAGTCCCGCAGTTTGTGTTACGCTGGGAAACTGGTAATGTATGTACTCATCTTTGGGACCCTTCCTGTCTTCTGACCTCACCTAGTATACAGGTAAATGTTAGTGAAGTTTAAACACTACAGACGGCAGGGGCAGGTACGGGGGAAATTTATTGAAAAGAGTGTATGGGAGAGGATTTGGCAAAGTTAAATCAGGTAAACAGCCCCCCTGTTCAACCACCATGTTTCCTTGAGGTATAAGAAGGATGTTACTAATTAGATGAATTCACTTTTTTTTTTTTTTAAATGGTCAGCTGGAGCAGCTCCACCTTTTTCTCTATCTCTGGCCCCCTGCCACCTAGAACCACTAGCAGCCTGGTCACTGTAATAAGGCTAGTACAAAATTTAATAATCAGGATGACATACTCTGAGGATAGCCAAGGAACCTAAGTTTCTTTCTGACTCAGAGATCCAGCATATATCTGCCAAGGGCTACATAGGATTTGGTGCCAAACTAAAAACACCACTTTAAAGTAGCTATTAACATGGTAAACTTTAATTCCTACCATCTCTATAGCACTTTACTGCAAAGAACTTCTGGGTAACTGTTTCACCTGACTGTAAAAATACCTGTTGAGTATATAAGTCATTATTAATACCTCCATTTTATACCCCCCCCCCAAAAAAAATCAAATCCACCCCTACTGAGTCGATTCCAACACATAGCGACCCTGTAGGACAGAGTAGAACTGCCCCTTAGGATTTCCAAGGAGCGGATGGTGGATTCAAACTGCCAACCTTTTGGTTAGCAGCTGAGCTCTTAACCATTGTGCCACCAGGGCTCCCCATTTTATAAAGCAAGCTCAAATATGCTAGGTAATTTACCTGAGCTAATTAGGATGAGAACCCCAAGTTTCCTGATTCTTAGTTCTCTTTCAATTAGACCATTGGTTCTCAACCCTGGCTACTTATTAGAATCATTTGGGGGAGCTTTTATAACACATTAATGCAGGAGCCCAACCTCAGGCCAAATAAATAAAATATTCTTGGGGATGGGGCCTGGCCACTTGTATTAAGAACTTCCCAGGAA
Source organism: Dugong dugon (assembly GCA_030035585.1). NCBI lineage: Eukaryota > Metazoa > Chordata > Mammalia > Sirenia > Dugongidae > Dugong > Dugong dugon. The sequence goes on along the minus strand of CM057469.1, from coordinate 36,892,488 downwards.
ACTCTAATATGAATCCAGATTGAGAACTGAACATTACCAAGAGTTTTCAAGCCCAATTGCATATTAGAATCACCCTGGAAGCTTTAATAACATCCCAAAGTCTAATTTAATCGGTCTGGGCAGGCCCCAGGCTCTCCACGTGATTACAATATGCAGCCATGTGTGGGAATCCCTGCACCAAGCCTCTAACAAGCACATCTGAAAATTCTTTAAAGTCTTCTTATAATTATTTCTTAATATTTAAAATGTTTCCAAAGGTCACTTGTGCAAAATTCTTAAGGTCAAACATCAAAATTAAATGTCACTAAAAATAATGTAAACTGTAGCATCAATTATAGTATTAATTAAGTGGTATGAAATTTGACTGAAAATAATGATGATGGTAATAGCAGAAGCAACAACAAAGAAACAACAACCCACTGCTGGCCAGTTGATTCCAACTCACGGCGACCCCATAGGGTTTCCAAGGCTGTAAATCTCTATGGAAGCAGACTGCCACGTCTTTCTCCCACAGAACTACTTGCTGGTGGTTTCAAACTGCCTGCCTTTCGGTTAGCAGTCGATTGCTTTAACCACTAGTTTTATTTTTAAAAATAAGATTGATATTCATCTGTGATCAAAGAAGTATATGGTTTATTAGGAATTGAGGTAAAACTAATGAAGATGTTAAGTACTCTTCTTTGGAATCTATTAATGCCAATCATGCAACATTATCAAAACAGAACATATTCAATTCTCTAATGAATAGTCCTTTCAGTATATTCATGTAGACAATAATCCACTTAGAAAAGATAGCTGATGTTTCCCACAGTAAGACAATATATCAGATTTTATTTAAATTATTCAAAAATTCTGATAATGTACTTAAAATATCAAGATAATATTACATTTTATGCATTTAAAAATGAATACATATCAGCATATCAGATAAAATGATTAATCAAAATATAAAAAAGGAGTCACTGCAGGCTAATTTTTATGTACCCATTAGATCACTCGCCAGCAGAAAAAAAAGTTCAGTGGTTACTTTGAAAGTTGTTGAAAATAGCTTATTTGTATCAAATTTCACAACTGTCTTCAGTGATTCATATCTGTGTGTATATGTGTACATATTTGTATACAGGTGGTATTCTACTTTAATGAGAAGCTATACAATTAGCTATTTAAAAATTTACAGTAAATATAATGAGTTAGGAGCCCTGGTGACACAGTGGTTAAGAGCTCAGCTTCTAACCAAAAGGTCCACAATTCGACTCCGCCAGCCACTCCCTGGAAACCCTATGGGGCAGTTCTACTATGTCCTATAGGGTCGCTATGAGTCGGAATCAACTTGATGGCAATGGGTTTTGTTTGGTTTTTTATGAGTTAAGCTTAAGAAAATCCAAATGGCAAGACTTGAATGTGAAAAAATTTTGACAAATTAGTGGTGAGAAAAAAATAGCATATGATGAAAGATAAACAACAAAATTTCCAGCCATCTGATTAATTTGATCAAACTAGTAACAGAACAGATTTCAGAGAACACAAGCTGTCAATATTATTTCTTTAAAAATTCTATTGAAAAGCAATATTTGCTCATCAATTACAAATGAGTCTCCAATTTTTGACATAAATACATATTACCTGGTTCATCAGAAATCACATTCCTGGCTAGAAGAGCCAATGATATACATGCTTTTGAAATTAATAGTTATTCTTTACTGCAATCTGAAAATTTAATCCTTAAACTAAAAATGTTTATAAAAACAACTGAAATGAGACAGACGTTTAAATGTAACAAAATAGTCTCATGAGCAACTGATCTTCTACTTCTTCCAAGTTACAAGTGGCAAAGGTCCTATTCCTACAGCTTTATGATATTTCTCCCCAGGCAAAAAGCACAGCAACCATAATAATTCACAGTGTATTTTCCTACTTCTAATTATATATTCATGCATCAGGGTTATGTAAAATCTACAACCTCTGACCAATGAGACATAATAATCATCCACTTTTTTCAGAAAGTGAAAAATAATGGAGCTTCTAGAAGATTTTCAGTTAACTACTATGATTTATGTAGCAAACATTTTCTGTTAGTAATTAGCTATCACGGAACAAAATACCCTTGACTTCAGGTTCATGAAGTATATTTAGTCATTTGATTGCTTCAGGATATAATTCAACTCATTCGCAATTCTGTTAATCTGTAAAAGGAGAGTTTGTTCCTTTATGAGGTGCTGACCAAGAGAAAGGTGTCTATCTAAAAAAAAAAAAAAAAGGCAGATAATTAAATCATTCATACTGAAGGTTCTTTTCCAAGAAACCCTGGCCTCACACCAAGAAATTATAGTGAAAATCACAGATCTGCCTACCTCAGTGAGGAGGAGATGTCCCCACTTAAGAAACGATGGAAGAGTTAGTTTAGTTGATTGGCTCTGGGATTTACTAAATGACAAAAAACAAGTTAAAAGTGAGACCTATAACACAGAGAGCTAATTAGCAAAGGACACTGTGGCAATAGAAATATAGTGGTTGCTACAAAAACTCTATAATTATAGGGAAAGGCTCTGGAAACCCTGTGAAATTCATGCTCATTTAAACATAATAAATTAAGCCTAATACTAAACAGTCTGGAAATTCACTGTAGAAAGGAATTCGTTAATGCTATACTTCAAACCATAAGCTTTTAGAGCAGGAGTTAGAATACGTGGATCACAGTTCCATTTCTGCCACCAACTGGCTTAGGTAAGTGAGCCAGATTCCTAAATAATAAAATGAGTGGCACCAGTTAAGAAAAGTAAGGGAAGACTGTTAAAAATTCAGATTCCCGGATCTCATCCTGGGAGATTTTAATTCAGTAAGTCTGGGGAGGGCATGAATGTCTATTATATATTCAAGAGTGCTTCACACTTACAGATGGAGAAGAATTTTTGCCTGAGGGTGGAAAACATCTAGAATCTTACCTATAGTTGATCTAGTGAGTCAGAAGATGAGATTTTGGACTTAGAGTAGATGCTGGGATGAAGTAAATAGATTTTGCATGTAAGAAGGACATGAATTTAGTGGGGGCAAAGGGTAGAGTATTATAAATTGGCTCATGTCCCCCCAAAATATATGCTGAAGTCCTAATCCCTGTACCTGTGAACGTGACCCTATATGGAAATAGGTTTTTTTCTTTTGCTGTGTTAGTGAGGCCAGACCAAAGTAGGGTGGGTCGTAAACCTAACCCCTTCTGACTGGTGTCTTATAAAGAATAGTGCAGACCCAGAGACAGACACGAAGGGTAAGATGTTATGTGAAGACAGAGGCAGATGCATCTATAACAGCAAAGAAACATCAAGGACTGCCAGCAGTCACCAGAAACTAGGAGAAAAGTCAAGAAGGAACTGACATGGCCAAGACTCTGATTTGGACTTTCAGTCTCCACAACAGTGAGCAAATATTTTTCTGTTTTTTAAAGCTACCTACTTTGTGGTATTTTGTTATAGCAATCCTAGGAAACTAAGAAGTCATAGAAAAAAAGTTAGAAATATTGGTATAGGTCAAACTCAGGAGTGTCTTACACAACTGGTAAGTAAATTTGGATTCCATTTCCTTATTTCACAGTCACCACTCTGCCTGCTAATTGGAAACTAGGAAGCTTTCTATCCAAGGGAGGACAATCCATACTTTTTATAAGTTTTTGAGTAAAATAAGAAGTGTTATCAAAGAACACTTTGATAATTTAATTTGTCTTCCCAAAATAAATAAGCTTTCATTCTTTCCAATTTTTTAAAAATAAAGACTAAACAGACATATATATGATCCAACACAATCTGAAGAATTAGGAAATGTACAAAATTTTAAGCATATAAAATAAGTAAAGATTTTTTTAATAAAAATAATTCTATTTTGTTGAACAGCATGGACAGATGTCAACCCATGATCTACCTCCAGCTCTGTTTGACCTATGGTATAGAAGGAGGTTCTAGTACATGTCCTCAGTCAGAAGGGAAGTAAGGAATTCTACAATTCAGTACTCAGGAAGCTCAGTATCAAGATGGCTTTGATTTTAGCTCATCTCTGATCTTGTGTCTCAGTTCAAATAAATGGCATTTGCTTTCTCCTGAAACCAAGTTCCTATCTCCTAATTAAGTCCTGCTTCTGGATTCTTATCTTTGTCTAAGTTACTGTTTTGAGAACCTGCTTGATTCTCCAGGCCTGTTTAAAATAGGGACCTCATCTCACTCTTGCCAGTCTCCTTCCTTAGAAATGAGGTCCTGCCTCCAAATCCTATCTCCCTGGCTGGGGTTCTGAAAGCTTTACTGGGCCTCTCTTCCTTTCTGAATGCTGACATCTCTCGAGATCCCTACAATCATAACTCGTCCTTCAGTAAAGAATTATTTTTCTTTTAATTTACTAACATTTACTACTAAAGGCCAAGGCCTATGCTAGGAGATACAAAGATAAATAAGTCACAGTCTTGCCCTTGAACATCACACACGCTAAAGGCATGAAAAGATTCTTCTACCTCACTGGCTACTACTTCAAAGTCTCCTTTGCAAGATTCTCCCCACCTCCTTGTCTAAATGTTGGGTGTTCAGTCTTTGAACCTCCTTTTCTCTCTATTGACAACTCACTTCCTAGGTAATTCCATCAAGTCCTGTGGGCTTTAAATGTGTACTATATTCTGATGACTCCCAAATTATTATCTTTAGCCTCAATATCTCCTCTGAACTCCAGACACATATATCCAACTCCTTCAATATCTCTATTTGGATGCCCCAGTAAGAATCTAAGAAATGCCTAAATCTAAACTCTTTATTTTTCCCCACAAACTTGCTCTTTCTCCAATCTTTGTCTCCTCAGCTAATGGCAACTTCATTCTTCTAACTGGTCAGACAAAAAATCTTGGAGTCATCCTCTTTCTCTCACAACCCACAATCAATTCACTGGCAAATATTATAGGCTCCACTTTAGGAAATATATCCCCAATCTAACTATTTGTTACCATCCACACTGTTCTTATCCTAGCCCAAGCTACCATCACCTGTTGACCTGGATTACTATAATAGCCTCCTGGTCGATCAACTTCTATATATGCCCCCCACAGTCTATTCTCCATACAGAAAGCAAGCCAGGGTAATCCCTTTAAAACAGATGTCAAATCATATCATTTCTCTGCTCAAAATCCTGCTTAAAAAAAATTAGCTATTATAAGGTTCACGAAGTCAGAAACTTGGTCTGACTAATTTCCTCAGTGCCTAGAACAGTGCCTGGTACATAACCAAAACCAAACCTGCTGCTATTGAGTCAATTCAGACTCATAGCAACCCTATAGGGCAGGGCAGAACTGCTCCATAGTGTTTCCAAGGCTGTAAATCTTTACAGAAGCAGATCGCCAGGACTTTCTCCCATTGAACAGTTGGTGCATTCGAACCGCCAACCCTTCGGTTAGCAGCCGAGGGCTTAACCACTGCACCACCAGGGTTCCTTTTGCCTGGTACAAAGTAGTGCTAAATTTGTCCAACAGGTGAATAAATGCACAACAAAAGAGGTACATATGTGGTATAGTGATAGCCCAAAGGTGGAAAGATCAGTCCTTCTTGGGTAGATTGTGAAAGGCCTTACAAAGCAGTGGATGTTCAAATAAGGTCTTGAAGAATTAACAAAAATTGGTCAGCTTAAAGTGACGGAAGGAAAGCAGTGAGAATAAACAGTACAGTCGCTGTGAAGTTAGAGGGGAATGAACAGCATGGTGCACTCAGGAACTACAGGTGATCTGGTAGGGCTGAGATTGCGAATATAAGTGAGGAAAGGGGACTGAAGTTGGAAAGGAAGGCAGGTACTCCTTGACCCCCTGGAACTGCCCAGATCTTGGGCCCTGATGTTATCAGTTCTAGAGATACTTGGGCAGCATAAAATACTTTTTATTTCCCTTAAAATTATAACCTCATTTTTCCCTTAAAATCATAACCCTATTTTTGGAGATGCAGTAGAGTATGGTAGTTATGAGATGAACTCTGGAGCCAGACTTCCTAGCTTTAAATCAACTGTTCACCTCTTCCTAACTGCATGGCTTACAGTGAGTTATTTAAACTCTCTTACTCAGTTTCCTCATAAACAGCACTTACATCACAGGGTTGCTGTGAGGATTAAATGAGCTAATATATGTAATAGGAGTCCCTGGGTGGCACAAACGGTTAAGCACTGAACTACTAGCTGAAAGGTGCCTCGGAAGAACCTACCCAGAGGTGCCTCGGAAGACAGGCCTGGTGATCTGCTTCCAAAAGATCACAGCCTTGAACACCCTATGGAACAGTTCTACTCTGCACACATATGGTCACCATGAGTTAGAATTGACTCTAAGGCAACTAACGACAACAACAATATATGTAAAGTACTTAAAGAAGTGCCTGACAGAGAACTGGGCACTCAATGTGCTAACAGATTATTATGTTAAAACCCAAAACTGAACTTCCCAGAACTCTTATTAGAAATTTCAATTATTCAAGATCCAAGGAATCTGCTACACATTTTGATAAAGGTTTACCTAAACATTGCTTGTGTAACTTTTTGAAAAACAAATTTCTGTTCTGTTTCCCAATCAATTTGATCATATCAATGACTCAGTCTTAAAAGAGAAAGCTTAGTTCGCTAGGAAATAGAAACTACTTTAAGAGAAACAGATCAAAGGATTAATAAACTTTAAAAATGAATAGACAGGAGAGTTACTTATAGTTTTTGCTTCTAGAAAACAATAGAAACGGACTAATTTAGTCTTTGCATTTATTCCTTAATTGCTAGTTGGGGGTTTTAAAAAATCATCTCAACAAAACAGAGCTTAGTGGCAACAATGATGGTGAACGGTTGCCATGGACAGGCTGCTATCTTGCCTCTAACAGTCACTATTATACAGCCCATGCAGGATCACTGAGCTGGGCAGGAACTCTGGAGCTGCTTCCTCTCAGGCCTTGAGATGTCAAATCTCAACTACAAGACAGAGATACTGATACTAACCAGAGATTTTGAAGAGCATAACCAGGAAGCCAAATATCTCTCTTGTTGCAGTATTTACCAGCTACATTGTGTGGAACCGCCTCACATCTAACTGCTGTTCCTTTTGCTAGAGTATAAATTTACTTCCTTTTGTTCAGTCCTCAAAGGAAACAGAGAACACCTGGTAGCAATTTTTCATGTCATTGAAAATGCTTTTGAAGGTACCCTTTTCAAAGTTAAATATTCTTAATTCCTTTGATCTGTCCTCATAGGTACCAATTTTAAATTCTTTTGTTGTTCATTTATGAACTCTCTCCAAGATCCCCATAAATCTCCTCACTAAAATTAAACTGGATGGTATACTGTAGTGCATACTACTATTGAAGAATTACCTACTATCACTCCAAGTATTGAATTTAAGCCCCAATATTAAACTGCCTACTTCTGCTTTGAGCTTGAGATCAGCCATAAGAATCTCCCCTCCTGCCCTCTTACATGTCCTCTTCTTTTAAAAAAGGGGTATTAGCTTAAACTACCTCTGTGGTAACTTCCAAGGAGCCCTGCTGGCACAGTGGTTAAAATGATTGACTGCTAACTGAAAGGTCAGCTGTTTGAAACCACCAGTTGCTCCACGGGAGAAAGATGTGGCAGTCTGCTTCCATAGAGATTTACAACCTTGGAAACCCTATGGGGTCGCTATGAGTCGGAATTGACTCGACAGCAGTGGGTGTGGTTTGGATGGTACCTTCCAAGTCTAACAATCCATTATTCTTTATGATTTGAATATAGCAGAAACATAGTTCCTTAGTTTTCTAATTTCAAAATAAAAACAGATTGGTCTACTATGCTGGGAATGACAAATTGAAGAGGAATTCATCATCAAAAAGAACATTTCAAGATCCATCCTGAAGTACAATGCCATCAGTGATAGGATAATATCCAAACACTTATAAGACCAGTTAATACGACTATTATTCAAATTTACGCATCAACCACTAAGGCCAAAGATGAAAAAATTGAAGATTTTCACCAACTTCTGCAGTTTGAAACTGATCAAACATGCAATCAGGATGCATTGATAATTACTGGTGATTAGAATGCAAAAGCTGGAGACAAAGAAGAAGGATTGGTAGTTGTAAACCATTGTCTTGGTGATAGAAACGATGCGGGAGATCGCATGATAGAATTTTGCAAGATCAATGACTTCCTCATTGCAAATACCTTTTTTCACCAACATAAACGGTGATTATAGACAAGGACCTCACCAGATGGAATACACAGGAATCAAATTGACTACATCTGTGGAGAGAGATGATGGAAAAGCTCAATATTGTCAGTCAGAACAAGGCCAGGGGCTGACTGTGGAACAGACCATCAATTGCTCCTATGCAAGTTCAAGCTGAAACTGAAGAAAATTAGAACAAGTCCATGAGGGCCAAAGTACGACCTTGAGCATATCCCACCCAAATTTAGAGACCATCTTAAGAACAGATTTGATGCATTTAACACTAATGACCGAAGACCAGACGAATGGTGGAATGACATCAAGGACTTCATACACAAAGAAAGCAAAAGGTCATTAAAAAGACAGGAAAGAAAGAATGGATGTCAGAAGAGACTCTGAAACTTGCTTTTGAACGTCGAGTAGCTAAAGCAAAAGGAAGAAGTGAAAGAGCTGAACAGAAGATTTCAAAGGGCAGCTCAAGAAGACAAAGTATTATAATGACATATGCAAAGACCTGGAAGTAGAAAACCAAAAGAGAAGAACACACTCAGCATTTCTCAAGCTGAAAGAACTGAAAAAAATTCAAGCCTTGAGTTGCAATACAGAAGGATTCTATGGGGAAAAATATTAAACCACACAGAAAGCATCAAAAGAAGGTGGAAGGAATATACAGTCACTACACCAAAAAGAATTGGTTGACGTTCATCCATTTCAGGAGGTAACATATGATCAGGAACCGATGGTACTGAAGGAAGAAGTCCAAGCTGCACTGAAGGCACTGGCAAAAAGCAAGGCTCCAGGAATTGACAGAATACCAACTGAGATGTTTCAACAAATGGATGCAGCACTGGACGTGCTCACTCATCTATGCCAAGAAATTTGGAAGACACTACCTGACCAATGGACTGGAAGAGATCCATATTTATGCTTATTCCCAAGAAAGGTGATCCAACTGAATGCGGAAATTATCAAACAATATCGTTAATATCCCATGCAAGTAAAATTTTGCTGAAGATCACTCAAAAGCGGCTGCAGCAGTATACTGACAGGGAACTGCCAGAAATTCAAGCTGAATTCAGAAGAGGACATGGAACCAGGGATATCATTGCTGATGTCAGATGGATCCTGGCTGAAAACAGAGAATATCAGAAAGATGTTTAGGTGTGTTTTATTGACTATGCAAAGGCATTCAACTGTGTGGATCATAATAAATTATGGATAACATTGCAAAGAATGGGAATTCCAGAACACTTAATTGTGCTCATGAGGAACTTGTAATAGATCAAGAGGCAGTCGTTCAAAAAGAACAAGGGGATACTGCATGGTTTAAAGTCAGGAAGCTGGGCGTCAGGGTTGTATCCTTTCACCTTACCTATTCAATCTGTATGCTGAGCAAATAATCTGAGAAGCTGGACTATATGAAGAACGGGGCATCAGGATTGGAGGAAGACTCATTAAAAACTTGTGTTATGCAGATGACATAACCTTGCTTGCTGAAAGCAAAGAACACTTGAAGCACTTACTGATGAAGATCAAAGACCACAGGCTTCAATACAGATTACACCTCAACGTAAAGAAAACAAAAATCGTCACAACTGGACCAATAAGCAACATCATGATAAACAGAGAAAAGATTGAAGTTGTCAAGGATTTCATTTTACTTGGATCTACAATCAACACCCATGGAAGTAGCAGTCAAGACATCAAAAGATGAATTGCACTGGTCAAATCTGCTGCAAAAGACCTCTTTAAAAAGTATTGAAAAGCAGACATGTCACCTTGAAGACTAAGGTGTGCCTGACCCAAGCCATGGTGTTTTCAACTGCCTCACATGCATTGGAAAGCTGGACGATGAATAAGGAAGACCGAAGAAGCACTGACGCCTTTGAATTGTGGTGTTGGTAAAGAATGTTGAATATACCACGGACTGCCAGAAGAACTAACAAATCAGTCTTGGAAGAAGTAACTCCAGGATGTTCCTTAGAAGCAAGGATGGCGAGACTTCTCTCACATACTCTGGACACATTAACAGGAAGGATCAGTCCCTGGAGAGGATATCATGCTTGGTAAAGTAGAAGGTCAGCAAAAAAGAGGAAACCCCTCAACGAGATGGACTGACACAGTGGCTGCAACAATGGTGTTGAGCATAACAACGATTGTGAGGATGGCGCAGGATCGAGCAGTGTTTCGTTCTGTTGCACATAGGGTCGCCGTGGGTTGGAACCGACTCGACGTCACCTAACAACAACATTGTTTTTCACAGACATTGAGAAACAGCAAGAGAATGAAAAATTCTGAAAAGGTTACCTACCAAGTAGGTTGAGAATTTAAGTAATTCTAGACATCCTAAACAATGGGATGGACACTCATTTTAGAGGAATATCTAAGTATCTGCTGACAGGATAACAGGAAAACCTGTCTATAAAATACGCAGTGGCCCTCATGATTTTTCGGTAGTATCATCACACTGATTCTGAGGACATTAGGGTGCAGCACTAGATAAAAGCTTCCACATAAGATTAAATTTTGAAAGAGAGTTCTGCCCCTTAATTTTTTTCCTAGGCCATAATTTTCACTTTTTAATCAACTCTGTATGTTTCTCTGTAGGGAGTCCCTGGGTGGCACAAAAGGTTAAGGGCTCGACTACTATATTTTTACACAAATAACGTGTGCTTTCTATGTTTGTTTGCTAACTGTGCCCTCCTCCCTCAAGATGTTTTTGTAAGTACGCTATGCTAATTTTTTATAGCAATATATATAAAATTGGCACTAATTTGTGCCATAAACTTTCATCTAAAGCACAAAAAATTTTAAACAATGCATAAATGACAGAAACAGTAATTCACAGAACATATATGGCAAATAGACTTGTGAAAAAAATTACTCAACATTCACTATAATAAAACAAAATAGACATTTAAATAAAATACCATTTTCACAAAAAAAAAAAAAAAAAAAAACTGGCATAGCAGCACTTATGAAAACACCTCACAGGGGGCAGGGCAAACAAACATAGATGTGTGTTATTTGCATAAAAATACAGTACTAGCCAGAAGGTTGGGGTTTGAACCCACTCAGAAGCTCCGCAGAAAACAGGCCTGGACATCTGTTTCTGAAAGGTCACAGCCTTGAAAACCCAATGGAGCAGTTCTATTCTACACACATGGGGTCACCATTAGTCGAAATGGACTCAGCACTAACTAACAACGTTTCCCAAGGTGAATTTACTTTATGTCTGTTTTAATTTCCTTAGGATCCTGGACTTGTATGACTGGGCTGGATAACCCCTCAGCTGTTACCACTCTAATTCATAGAGCTCCAACTCTATACATCTCTAGTTAAAACTAAGGCATTCCTTCTCAGAAAATAGTATGGATAGACACTATATCCCAGGGACCCCACACTGGTGCACTAGAAGAACTGTCAGTATTTAAATTTAAGTGCAATCAGTCAGGAACTGTTTGACAGTATGGGGGAAAATCTAAACATCATGAAAGGAGCACTGTATATTCATCTCTCCAAAAAAGTTTCTTATTCTTTGAGTCAAGCAAGTGTGCTAGAATTTACATTGAGTTATTGGGGCTAGTTTGTCCAGTTTTATTTTTTAATGCTGCAAATTTTTAAAGACAATATAAAAGGAAAGAACTCGGTAACAAATTACAATGAGAAATAAAATCTGTAGCTGAACTTTGAATTGGTTTCTATTAAGTATTTAGAAGTTATAATGCTTGAGCAATAAATGGTTGGATCTTAAAGAATCTAATTCTCTAAACAATTTCTCTTAAGATTACTGCTGAGAGTAAAGGATAAGAAATTTGTCTGAAATATGGAAGCCCCCATAGACACATCCAAACTCCCTGAGGGACTGAATTACTGGGCGGAGGGCTGTGGGGAGCATGGTCTCGGGGAACATCTAGCTCAATTGGCATGACACAGCTTATAAAGACAATGCTCTACATTCTACCTTGGTGAGTAGTGTCTGGGGTCTTAAAAGCCTGTGAGCGGCCATCTAAGATACTCCACTGGTCTCATCCCTTCGGAAGCAAGGGAGAATGAAGAGAACAGGATACAAGGAAAAGATTAGTCCGAAGGACTAATTGTGCACAGCTACCAAGGCCTCCACCGGACTGAGTCCAGTACAGCTAGATGGTGCCCGGCTACCACCACTGACTGCTCTGACCAGGATCACAACAGAAGGTTCTGGACAGAGCTGAAGAAGGATGTAGAACATAATTCTAACTCACAAAAAAAAGACCAGATTTACTGGCCTAAAGGAGACTGGAGAAACCTCGAGAGTATGGCCCCCAGACACCTTTTTAGCTCAGTGGTGAAGTTATCTCCAAGGTTCACCGTTCAGCCTGGGAGTGGACAGCCCCGTAAAACCAAACGGGACTAATAAGGTACAACAGTCCAGTGACAAGGGCCAGAAGGCAGAAGGGGACTAGGAAGCTGGTGATAGGGAACCCAAGGTTGAGTAAGGATATTGTTGATGTGTTGTGAGATTGTTAACCATTGTCATAGGGCAATGTAACTGTTAAATGAGAAACGATTTTGTTCTGTAAGCCTTCATCTTAAGTGAGAGTAGCAGCACAATTGGAAGAGCGCAGTCAATGTCACTGAACTGTGCATGTAGAAATTTTTGAAATGGTGTATCTTTGGCTATGTGTATTTTCACCAAAAAAAAAGGTTGAGAAGTTAGAGGGTTGACATGTTGTGGGGTTGTTAACCAATGTCATAAAACAATATGTGTACTAAGGTTTCATGAGAAACTATTTGTTCTGTAAGCCTTCACCTGAAGTACAATAAAAAAAAATTTTTTTATTGTGATGGAATACATATAACAAAACGTTTGCCATTTCAATCATTTTTGTGTGTACAATTCAGTGACATTAATTACACTCACCATGTTGTGTAACCATCACCATTATCCCTTTCCAAATTTTTTTTAGCACCCTTAACAGAATATCTTCTTTTTACAGAAGAGGAAACAGAGGTGCCAAAAAGTAAAATGATTTGCCTGAGCCTGCGCAGCCTGTAAACAGCAGCACCTGGCTGGATAACCAGTCTTTCTCACTCCAAATCCTGTAGTACTTTGACACCATTGACCAGAAGGCTTCAGAAAAGTTGCCCAGTGTAGTCAAAATAAAACCATGTGAGACTTAAGTCAATCCACCAACAAGTAAATGTTTACTGATTAGCTACTCTAGGCCTAAGAGTGTGCTAATTGGAGACAAAAGGTAAGCTATATGAGCAAGAAAATAAAATTAAGAGAGAATATGATGAGTATGAAATCTTGTGATTCATGTAAGTGCTAGAGATAATCAGATTTTAAAAATTATTTTACATAAAAAATAAGCAAATAAGCCAAAGACCATAAAGTTTCAAACAGGCCACACTTCTCCTTTTTTTCCATTTCATTGATTTTTGCATTTTTCTCTTAGCTATTATATATCTATTCTGTATAATGGTTCAAAATATAATCTATTTTCCACAAACAGTAGATGGCACCATGCATCAGTGAAGGAATGACAAAAAGTCATAAAAATCAAGCTGTCAAAATTGTTATCTTTTAGAAAATTACTCAAATTTTTTAGAATTAGTTTTATATATTATAATAGTGACAGGTAATTTATAAGGCCTCATTTGATAATTCACTAAAGATGAAAAAAAAGTTACTTTTGATTTGGCCTTGCTGATCAAAAATTCTGTAAGGAAATAAAAGAGGAAAGAGGCATGCTAATTAATAAAAAGTCTGCTGAAAATCAATTTATAAGTAGAACTTATTTAACAGAAGTATTAGCTAAAAGTCCTAACATGAAAACACAAACCCAGCAAAGATTTCTGGAAGAATAAAAACTCAAAGTTTCAAATTATTAAACAAACAAGCCTAATGTAAGTTAAGGACCATTCAATAATTATTATACCCTTAAGACTGATTTTAATTAATAAAGATAATTCACGGAACTGTAGAGTATAGTTCTTGGGGAATAATATTTTTTGCCATCAAAACACATTCCAATTCTTTGACTCCAACATTCCCAAGCACTGTCCCAGAATATACAAAAACTTAGGAGGCATGCTAAATCAAAACACTGTCACTTCTAGGGCATAAGTGAGCCCTTCCCTTCTTAGACCTAGCAAGCTAACAAGTAAACAGACATTACTTCAGAGGCTATCTCGTTCTTGGAAACATACAGCTTGTGTATCATCTTTTTTGAAAGATAGAAAAGAGATCCTATAGACACATTTTCTATAAAAATTTCAGAAGATAAAAGGTTAAAAAACAAAATAAAATGTAAAGTGAGGTAGAAGATTATAAATTATTGATGCTTCAAATTTGTAAATTCTACTAAATTAATTTTCTTAAAAAGAAAACTGTTGGAAGAGTGAGTGTCTTAGTTATCTAGTGCTGTAACAGAAATACTACAAGTGGGTGGCTTTGACAAACAGAAACTTATTTTCTTACACTTTAGGAGGATAGAAGTCTGAATTCAGGGTGCAACTCTAGGGGAAGGCTTTCTCTCTCTGTTAGCTCTGGAAGAAGGTCTTTGTCTCTTCAGGTTCTGTTTCCTGGTTTCTTATAGATCTCCTAGTGGCTTGGCATCTGTCTTTCCCCATGTCTGCCTGCTTGTTTAATCTTTTATATCTCGAAAGAGATTGACTCAAGACACACCCTATACTAATCCAGCCTCATTAACATAACAAAGAAAACCCATTCCCAAATGGAATTATAGCCACAGGATAGAGATTAGGATTTACAACACATTTTTTGGGGGGACACAATTCAATCCATAATATTCCACCCTTGGCCCCCTAAAATTCATGTCCTTGTCACATGCAAAACCCATTCACCCCCTCACGTCATCCCAAAAGTCTTAAATCAGCTCCAAGTCCAAAATCTCATCATCACAATCATCAAAATCAAATATGGGTGAGACTTTAGGCATATTCCTTCCTGGGGAAAAATTCCTCTTCATCTGTGAACCTGAGAAATCTAGGCTAAAGTTACCTGTTTTTCAAAGCACAATAGTGGCACAGGCACAAGGCAGACATTTCCATTACAAATGGAAGAATTTGGAGAGAAAAATGGATTAGCAGGCACCAAGCAAGTCCAAAACCCAGCAGAACAATTTACATTAGCTCTCAAGGCTTGAAAATAATCCTCTGTTCTTTGGGACCATTTGGGCAATGGTCCTGCGATCTAGGCTCTGGGTGTTGGCCAAGCCCTCTGGTTTCTGGGTGGAGACTTCTAGGTCCTGCGCTGCAGCTCTGCCTTCTAGGCCCACTGGGACAGCAACTCTGCTCTCTCAGCTTTGGGCGGACCCATTCTTCTAGTGCATCTGAGCAGCAACCCTACCCTCTCAGCGCTGGCAGGCTGCATTCTTCTGCCCCTTGGGCATGGCAGCCCTGCCTCCTCATCTTTGGGCAGTAGCCCCATCCCCCTGGCATTCAGCCCCATCGCCCTGGCAGCCCCACACTCTGGAACGAAGCTGGTGAAGATCTGACTCTTTTAAACCTAAGGAGGCTGTGACTCTACTCTTTGAAGCTGATGCAGCCCTGCTTCCCGTGCTCCTTCCTGTTGGAAGTTCTGCTGATTTCCGAGCTGCTCCAGGGATGGTCTTTTTCTTTTCTTGGAAGACAACAGACATAGCTCCTTTGGCCTGCTTCCTGCCTGTACAATTCCAAGAGGAAGCCAGCATTCTTTCCTTTTGTTGTTTGTTTGTTCTCTTTAGTCTAAGCTGATGGGTTTTCTGCTGTGGTAGTTGGTTAGATCTGTCAGTCACAGACTTAATCTCTTTAACAAAAGATTGTGTTAAAGCCACACATGCCCTTCTGTTGTTCAAACTAATTTTCCAAATCTTCAAGTTTTGTTTTCATTTTGCACAGTTCATTTTTAAGTCCATCTCTGTTCTCTCACATTTTACTATAAGCAGCAAGAAGAAACCATGTAGCCCCTTTAAGATCTTGCTTAGAAATCTCCTCAGCTAAATATCCAAGTTTACCACTTACAAGTTCTACCTTCCACCAAACATTGGAACATAATTCGGACAAGTTCTTTGCCATTGCATAAAAAATATCACTTCTTCCACTGCCCAATCATATGTTCATCATTTTCTTTTAAAGCCTTACCAGAAGCACATTTAATGTCCACATTTCTAGCAATAGATTGTTTTCTCTAAGAATGTATTCTCTAAGATGATACAGACTTTCTCTACAGCAATCCTCAGTTCCTTCTTAGCCCTCTCCAGAATGGCCTTTGACGTCCATAATTCTACCAACAGTCTCTTCAATGCAATCTAGACTATTACTGTCAAAAAAACAAAAAACAAAAAAAAAACAAAAACAAAAACCCAAACCCATTGCCATCAAGTCGATTCCAATTCATAACGATCCTACAGGACAGAGCAGAACTGCCCCAATGGGTTTCCAAGGAGCAGCCGGCGGATCTGAACTGCCCACCTTTTTGGTTAGCAGCCGTAGAGGTTAACCACTATGCCAACAGATCTCCCTTTTACTATCAGGCACCTTAAAACTCTTCCAGCCTCTACCCATTACCCAGTTCCAAAAACCACTTCCACACTTTAGGTATCTGTCAGAACAGCACGCCCACTTCTCGGTACCAAATTCTTAGTCATCTAGTGTTGCTATAACAGAAATATCACAAGTGGGTGGTTGGCTTTAACAAAAATTTATTTTCTCATAGTTTAGGAGGGTAGAAGTCCAAATTCAAGGTGTTGGCTCTAGGGGAAGGCTTTTTCTCCCTGTCAACTCTGAAGGAAGGTCCTTATCTCTTCAGCTTCTGTTTCCTGGTCCCTTGGAGATCTCCATGTGGCTTGGCATCTACCTCCCCCCATCTCGTTTGCTTGTTTAATCTCTTTTATATCTCAAAAGAGGTTGACTCAGACACACCCTACATTAATCTTGCCTCATTAACATAACAAAGACAACACATTCCCATATGGGATTATAACCACAGGCATAGAGATTAGGATTTACAACACATCTTTTGGGGGGACACAATTCAATGTCAGTCTCTACAATTTCATGAGCCATTTCCTTGAAATAAATCTCTCTCTATATATTTATATATACGCTTCACTGGTTTTGCTCCTCTAGAGAACTCAGCCTAAGACAGGGAGAAAACAGGAAATCATGTTTTCAGAAGTTAAAAAAACAAAACAAAACAAACCTCATCAAACTTTCCCTGCAATATATCCCTCTCTCTCAATCTTTAACTATGTAGTGCTTTGGAAAAAAAGTAATGTTCCACTGTGCCAGACAGGTATTTTTTATGGGGGAAATACAGCAATAATACTTCTTCAGAGTTTAACTTAAAGTTAGCTTTGACCTTCAATTACACAAATTTATTTTGGGTCCAAACAATAAAGGAAAAATGTAAATCCATTTAGCAAAATGCTCTTGGCTCTAGGTAGGTGTTCTTTTCCAATTAAATTTAGCCCTATCCTACCCTATACCTCATCCACTCCCACTGAGCTGTCAGAATCCATCAGAGAGACCCCCAACCCGTAACTACTCTGTCAAGAACAACTATGGCCTCTACTTCCAAAATATTAATTCAACAGCCACCATTGGTCTTCTCTGGTGACCCTTTCAACTAACCACCATCAATTCTCACATGGGCAGTAATCCCTCACTGGTCTCCCTGGTCTCCTTATGCCCCTCCAATCTGTTCACAATAGCTACTGAAAAACTTAAATTTATCTTTGAAAACCTTAAATTAGACCATACAATGCCATGCCTAAAAGCTTTCAATGGCTTCTTGCTGCACCTGGTGTAAAATCCTATGTCCTCAACATGGCTATGAAGCTCCCAAATAATTTGGCTTCTACACACCTCTCTGACAAACTGCTCCCTGGGTTGTAGAAGTTCTGGCTTTCTTTTAGCTCCTTTTACCCAAGAGACTCACACTTACACTTCCCTCACCCATCATTGAGATTTCTCCTACTCATCTTCAGATCTCTGCTTTAAATGTCACTTACTCAGAGAGACCATTCTTGAAACTCTAACCTAAAACAGATTTCCTTGTTACAAAAACTTGAAGTAGCTTGTATATTCCCTTCATAGCACTTGTTAGAATTTATAATCATATTATTTTTTTAAATATTTATTTATCTATTGGCTACATGGATGCAAAGACAATATCTGTTTTATTAACCATGGTATCTGTTAGATCTAGCTCAATGTCAGCACATATTAGGTGTTCAATATTTATTAAATAAATGAATGAATGAATAAGAATACATTCCCTTCAGAGTGCATATTTGGTCTCCTAGATGTTGAATTAATAAACCATTTGCTATTATTTTTCTAGCGACAAAAAACAAAGTCTCACTTCAAAACAATTTTGAACCATATGCTGTTCTTTTTTTGGTCTTCCCTGGCATCCTCCTAACTGCTATAAGCACTATTCTGTCTCGTGTTCATGCCTGGAATTAGATAGTCATCGGCTTTTTCACTCCTTCTCAATGCCTTTGAAAGTAAGTTACTTGTGAGTCATTTTAGATTCCCATATAAACCTTCAATAACCCAACCTTTAAAAATCTAGTCATCCTCTGGAGAAACTCCGAGGGTATAGCCCCTGGACACCCTTTTAGCTCAGTAATGAAGTCACTCCTGAGGTTCACCCTTCAGCTAAAGATTAGACAGGCCCATAAAACAAAATGAGACTAAAGGGGCATACCAGCCCAGGGGGAAGGACTAGTAGGGAGGAGGAGACAAGAAAGCTGGTAATAGGGATCCTAAGGTCGAGAAGGGGAGAGTGTTGACATGTTGTGGGGTTGGTAAACAACGTCACAAAACAATATGTGTACTAATTGTTTAATGAGAAGTTTCTGTTAACCTTCATCTAAAATAAAATAAAAAAAAAAAAAGAAAAAATGTCACTCTAAGAATATGAGAGAAATAGTTGGATAATATCTTACATATTTAATATATTAATTACTTCAAACATATTTTTTAAAAAATCCAGTCATCCTGCTAACATAAAGCAATACACTAATGTATTCTACAAATTCTTTTTTCCCCAAATATAAGAAAGCACAGCAGAGAAAAGGCTATAGAAGGAAATCCAATCCAATCAAATTTTTGCATGCATAGTGTGCTCCCTCCCTCATAATTCCACAAAATGTAGTACAGTTAGAACAAACAATTTGGTATTATACCAGACTTTTAAATGTATACATACGTAAAAGATAAAAGGTACAAGTGCTAAAGGGTAAACGTGTAAAAGCCATGAACAATCCACAATGCCAGTATTCATTCTTAATGCTTGATCCTCAATGGAGATATGCCAGCTGACATTAAAACACAACATAACTATTTTGGGTCTCCCAGAACTACCTTTCTAAAACATCAATTTCTCTATGCTATTACCCTGATTTAAACTTTTAGTGGCTTCTCATTTATATAACCGTGGTTCCCAAAGTGGGATATGCCAAACTCCAGAGGTACAGAGAGCTGTGTGTGACAGGAAGAAAAGATAAGCAAATATGTTACAATTCAACATCTCCTTGGACAGACAATTTTTACTTGACTATTTGAAGAAAAAGAATGTTTATACTAAGACAACTATGGTTCTACTGTAGAGCAAAACGCAAAATTTACATGAATTTTTAATATCAGAGATGCAATTTTAAAGAAGCTTTGAGTTTGGGAGACTGGCAGACACATAATATACACTCAGTAAATGTGTCAACAAGATATTATAGAGGGCATTCATTCATTTGTTAAATAAATAGTGACTACAATGGCCCAGTAAAGGTGAGACTGAGTAGTGAACTTGGACATAGTATCTCCCCATCACAGAGTTACAGGGGTGGAAGATACAGACAGACAAAAAGGCAATGACATACAATGGACTATGTGCTAAGATAAGTGAAATACAGACTACAGTGGGAAGAGATAGAAAAGGCATTCACTCAGTCTTGGGAGAAATCTGGGAAGACTTCACAAAGGAAGTAATGTCTAAGCTGAGCCCTAAAGGATAAGGAGGGTTGTTGTTGTTAGTTGCCTTTGAGTGTGCTCCAACTCATGACGATCTTCTGTACAACAGAATGAAACGATGCCCAGTCCTGCACCATCTTCATGATCATTGGTATGTTTAAGCCCATTGTTGTGGCTATTACGTGGTGCCTTCCAACCTAGGAGGCTCATCTTCCAGCACTATATCAGACAATATTCTACTGTGATCCATAAGGCTTCCATTGGCTAATTTTCAGAAGCAGATTCCCATGCCTTTCTTCCTAGTCTGTCTTAGTCTTGAAGCTGCACCAAAACTTGTCTACCATGGGCGACACTGCTGGTATTTAAAATACTTATGGTAAAGCTTCCAATATCATAGCAACTATACAAGCCACCAAAGTATGACAAACTGACAGACAGATGGTAGAAGGAGGGTTAATGGGATATATATGAGTGTAGGCAGGGGAGGGAGTAGTAAAGGGCCTGGTAAGGGAAGACTGTTCTAGGACACAGTAAATTGCTAGTCACAGTAAATTTTGAAATCCCTAGAAATGTTAACTCAAAGACTAGAACAGCATGGATTCCAAACTGTACAGTTTTACAAATTAAGATCTACACCTAAAGGTAAATGGTAAAACAGTGGAGAGTATGAGACCCCAAAGAAATATGTTCTATGTAACTGCTAGAACAGAGAAAGTGAAAAGCTTTGCATTCTCATTCATTTTTTTTCAAGCATTCATTCATTCCTTAGCTCAGAGAATGTGTATTAAAAGTTTACTCTGCCTACATTTAGGAAGAAAGCCAAAAAACAATGTCTACCCTCAGGAAATTATTTTTCTGGTGGGAGGTTAAACACCCAAAACCAAACCAGTTGCTACTGAGTCAATTCCAACTCACGGTGACAAAGTCTCTCTAAATCTACTAAATCATCTTCAAGCTTCAAACCATTAACTGAAACAGGTCAAGAATTCAACTTACGAACAATTTTTAAAAATTAGTACTAAAATTATTTTACATACAGGTGTACTTCGCTTTATGTAAGAAAAGTGCTTTTGAAAAGCAAATTATATTTTCTTTGCATTCACATTATATCAGAAATGCTTTATTCACATTTTTAATGACCTTATTTGGCAGTGGTTAAGAGCTCGACTGCTAACCAAAAGGTTGGCAGTTTGAATCCACCAGTTGTTCCTTAGAAACCATATGGGGCAGTTCTACCCTGTCCTATAAGGTTGCTATGAGTCGGAGACGGTTTTGGGGTTTTGGCAGTAGCTAAGTGTTTAAATCTTATAGCCATGCAGTCAAGTAGTTACTGACTTGTAAGTAAATGCTTGCGTTGTTGTTGGGTGCTGTTGAGACGATTTTTGACTCATCGTGACCCCATGTGTTACAGAGTAGAATTGCCCCATAGGGTTTTCTAAGCTGTAACCTTTACAGAAGCAGATCACCAGGTCTTTCTCACGTGGAGTTGTTGGGTGGGTTCAAACCACCAACCTTTTGGTTAACAGCCAAGTACTTAACTGTTGGCACCATCAGGGCTCCTTAAGTAAATGCTACTTAAGTTCTAACAACATCTTATGTAAAGCAAAACAACTGTTAAAATTTTTATTATGGAAATTCTTAAACATAGATGAAGTATACTATATCCCTATATCCCCATCACCCAGCTTTAAAAATAATTAATATTTAGATTTTTTTCCCCCCGTTTAATCTAGTCTCTTCCTTCACTTTTGGGAAAGGGAGACTGGAATATTTGAAAGGACATCCTAGACATCCTTTTGTTTTATTCCCCTATAAACAATGTAATATGTATCTCTAACCAATAACTTTAAAAGATAACCACAATATTTCCTCACCCAACAAAATCTGCATTAATTCCTTAATTCCATCTAATACTTAGTTGATGTTTGGTTTTTTATGACTATCTCAAAAACATCTTTTCTTAGAACTAGAAATTACTTGTTCTAATCAGGATCAAAATAAGATCCAAACATAGCATTAGTTGATAAATCTCCTTTTTAATTGTGACACTCTGCTTCTCCTACACCTTAACTTTCTTTAAAATGCCATTTATTTGTTGAAAAAAACTGGGTCATCTGTCATGCAGAATTTCCTGCATTCTGGACTTGGCTCACTGTATCCTCATGGTATCATTTAACATGTCCACAGTATGTTTTTCTATATTTCCAATATACTGTTAATTGGATATAAAGGCTTGATTGTTGTTCTTGTCATTAGTTGCCGCTGAGTCGATTCCAACTCATGGCATCCCCATGCGTGCAGAGTAGAACTGATCTACAAGGTTTTCAAAGCTGTAACCTTTCGGAAGCAGATTACCAGGCCTGTCTTCAGAGGCTCCTCTAGTTGGGTTTGAACTGCCAACCTTTCAGCTAGTAGCTGGGTGCTTAATTATGTAGGGTAAGGTTATTATATTTTTTCTAAGAATATTTCAAGGCAGTGCTATATACTTTCTTTTGCATCAAGTAAGGAAGGATATAATGTCCAGTTCTTTTACTTTCATTCATGTTAAGATTGTCAGTGGGTTTGGGTGTTGTCAGCCCAGTCCATCAACTATTCACTTAATAGTTTTAGAAATTATTAATGATCAATGCCTAGATTTATTACTTAATTAGAGGTTTAAAATGATGATTTTTCTTACTCTATTATTCTTTCTACATTTATTAGCCATTCTTCTATAAACGAGAACTTTTCCCGATCAACTTTGGGTACCATGAAATACAGTCCTTAGCTGTCCACAGGTGGATGGATTTACTTCTGGGTTCTCAATTCTGTTCCATTGGTCAATGTGTCTGTCATTGTACCGTACCAGGCTGTTTTGACTACCATGGCTGTATAGCAGGTTCTGAGATCAGGGATTGTGAGGCCTCTTACTTTGTTCTTCTTTTTCAATAATGCTTTGTTTATCTGGGGCTTCTTTCCTTTCCATATATAGTTGGTGATTAGTTTTTCCATCTCATTAAAGAATGTTTTTGGAATTTGGATCGGGATTGCATTATATTTGTAGACTGCTTTGGGAAGTATGGATATTTTCACAATGTTAAGTCTTCCTATCCATGAGCATGGTAGGTTTTTCCACTTATGTAGGTATCTTTTGGTTTCTTGCAGTGGTATTTTATAGTTTTCTTTGTATAAGGCTTGTACTTCTCTCATTATACTTATCCCTAAGTATTTTCTCTTTTTGAGGGCTATTGTAAATGGTACTGTTTTCCTGATTTCCTTTCAGAGTTCTCTTTGTAGATGTAGAGGAATCCAACTGATTTTTCTATGTTGATTTTGTACCCTTCCACTTTGCTGAATTCTTCTATTAGTTTCAGCAGCTTTCTTGTGGAGTCTCTGGGATTTTCTATGTATATGATCATATCACCTAAGAATAGGAATAGTTTTACTTCTTCTTTACAAATTTGTATGCCTTTTATTTCCTTTCTTTCATTATTGCTCTAGCTTGGACTTCCAACACAATAATGAGTAAGAGTGGTGATAAACAGCACCCTTGTCTGGTTCCCGTTCTCAAGGGGGATGCTTTCAGTCTTTCTCCAATGAGAATAATGTTGCCTGTTGGTTTTATATGTATGCCCTTAATTATGTTTAGGAATTTCCCTTATATTCCTATTTTACTGAGGCTTTTATCAAGAATGGGTGTTGGCCTTTATCAAACGCCTTTTTTGCACTGATTGAGGTGATCATGTGATTCTTGTTCTTTGTTTTATTTATGTGGTGGATCATGTGATTCTTGTTCTTTGTTTTATTTATGTGGTGGATTACGTTGATTGATTTTCTAATGTTGAACCATCCTTGCATACCTGGTACACACTTTGTCATGATGTATTATTTTTCTGATATGCTGTTGTATTCTATTGGCTAGAATTCTGTTGAGAATTTTTGTGTCTATACTTTGCATCTATATTTTTGCTGGTAGTGCTTTCCAGCTGTGGCAGAAGGGAGTGGATGGCAGGCGGGCGACCCGCTAGTTCGGGGAGGAAGTGGCTGGCAGGTGTGCATGCACGTGGTCCCAGGGTCACTGCTGCTCACCAGCTCGGGGGGGGGGGGGGTCGCCACCCACTAGCCAGTGGTGGGGGAGTGGGTGGCAGGTGGGTGCACACGTGGTTGCATGGTAAACACTGCTCAGTGATCCTGGGAGGGGGGAGTGAATGGCGGGCAGGTGCATGCATAGTTGCGCAGTGGCTCCTGCTGGCCAAGTCAGAGGACGAGTGTGGGAGGCTGGCGAGTGAATGCATGGCAGCGCCCTTACTACTGCTCCTGGTGGGTAGGGGCAGGTGCTGGATGGGGCTGGGTTGGGGGGGTTCATATTATGGTCTCCGGTTGGGCAGGGTGGTTGGGGTATGGGACCCTCTGTGGGTTCTAATCAGAAGGGTAGGGGGAGCAGGAGTACATCCCTTTGGCCAGCAGACATGGGTGCCCAGGCATTTCCCATCCACTGCAGCCAACAATCAGGACCTGCCCCTGATCAAGTGCAAGGAGGGCAAGAGGCCACATGGGGTCCAGTCGAGTGGGGGACCTCCTGCTGATATTCCACTGTTCCACCACCTCATGCACACCACCCATCTCAGGGTCAGGGACCACCACTTGTGAGTATACCTGACTCTGGATCTTGGCTCCCTCCCTGCTCTGTAGATGCAGAATCCCTAGAATCCTTGCCCCCATTCTGTGTTTCTCTTCCTTAGATTTTAATCATGATTCACTCAGCTCGCTTCACTCTGGGTGTGTTTATATAGATTCCCTCTACTACAGGTATGCTATGAAGTTGCCCTCCTGTGCTCCTCACCAGAGGCTGCTGCTGGCTTTGCCCCAACTTGGCCACGTTGAGCTGGGACACCTGGCAGAGTTCCTTTGCTCCATTTCACTCCTTTTTTGCTGCATTCATTCATTTTTTTCTTCCAGTTGGTGTTTGATTCTATTCTTTATCCTTCCTTTTTGATGTTTAGAGTTCCAGGACTGTTATGTGCATCTGTTTACTTGGTTTTTTAGGTCTTTGCTGAAGAGGGATGATATGGTGCAGCTGACTAGTCTGCCATCTTAGCTCCTCCCCTCTTGTTTTTCTCTTAAATTTTCATGACATAAAATAATATCTGCCGATTTTTAATAATAATTTGTCCTGTTACAGCATTGCTATGATGCAAACCTGATCCAGACATGATTCCTGAGGAAGTTTAGCTGTTAAAACATTGATCTGCTCTCTGTCAACCTGGCTTTGTTGGTAGGCTCATTGTAACATCTGACCAAAACAGCCCCAGAAACAAACCAATGCTTTTACCACTAGAATCAACATTAAGAACATACCAACCTCAGAAACATTGCTAGATATTTCCCTTAAGTTTTGTGCTTCTCTGAATTCATTATCTGGAACTATTATTTCACTTCTTAGACTTTGACAAAGTAATGAATTCAAAGAAATGAAAAAAGTGCACTACCTCTGCCTCTCCATCTCACTCTTATCACTCCTCCAGAGAAAAGACCATGCCTATAGAGCTCAACAACTCCCATGTGGGAAAGAAAGTAGTTCCCCAGTAACTCTGCTATTGTGGCTTCGATGATTAAAATGATCAAAAGTACATATCCCTTAGCACAAACACATTTCAAAGTGTAAGTACATATAACTGTTAAATCAGCGTTCCTTAAACTATAAATTTTTAAAACCTGGTGACATTTGTTAAAGATTTCTGGGCCACACCCTCACAGAATCTTGAATCTTAGATTGGTCTTTGGAATTTATGCGTTTAATAAGAACCTAAGTTATTATTTTTTAAATTGAGATATAATTCACATATCCTAAAATTCACCCTTTCAAAGTATACAATTCAGTGGTTTTTAGTATACTCATAAGGTTGGACAACTATCACCATTAATTTCAGAACATCCCATTATTCCAAAAAGAAACCTCATACTCATTAGAAGTCACTCCTCAGTCTCTCCTCTCCCCAGCCCCTGCAACCACTAATCTACTTACTATCTCTATAGATTTGCCTATTCTGGAACTTCATATAAATGAAACCACACTATATGTGGTCTTTGTGTCTGGCTTCTTTCACATAGCATGCTTTCAAGGTTTATCTATGCTATAGCATGTATCAGTACCTCATTCCTTTTTATGACTAAAATTTCATTGTATAGATATGCTACATTTTGTTTATCCATTCACCAGTTGATGGACATTCAGGTTATTTCTAATTTTCAGTTATTATGAATAATGCTACTATAAACATTCATGTAAAAGGTTTTTTGTGAACATATATTTTTCAGTTCTTTTAAGTATATATCTAAGAGTGGAACTGCTGAGTCATATGGTAGTTAGCTCTATGTTTGATTTTTTGAGAAACTGCCAAACTGTTTTCCAAAGTGACTGCACCATTTTGCATCCCCACCAGCAGTGGGTAGGGTTTCAATTCCTCCATATCCTTGCCAACACTTGTTACTGCCCACCTTTTGAGTATAGCCATTCTAGTGGGCATCAGGGGGCCCTGGTGGTGCAGTGGTTAAGAGCTAGGAGTGCTAACCAAAAGGTCAGCAGTTTGAATCCACCAGTCACTCCTTGGAAACCCTACACGGCAGTTCTACTCTGTCCTACAGGGTCACTATGAGTCGGAATCGACTCGACAACAACGGGGTTTTTTGTTTTTTAATGGATGTGAAAAGTCCCTGGGTTGTGCAAATGGTTATCGTGCTTGGCTGCTATCTAAAAGGTTGGAGGTTAGAGTCTACCCAGAATGTGCCTCAGAAAAAAGGCCTGGCAATCTAATCTACTTCCAAAAACTCAGCCATTGAAAATCCTATGAACACAGTTCTACTCTGACACACATGGGGTCACCATGAGGCAGAAATGACTCAATAGCAACTAGTTTTTTAGAGGGTGCAAAGCAATAGATAGCTCAGGAATCCCTGTGTAGTGCAAACGGTTAAGCCCTTGACTACTAAACCGAAGGTTGGAGGTTTGAACCTACCCAGAGGTACCTCAGAAGAAAGGCCTAGCAATCTACTTCCAAAAGACCAGCAATTGAAAATCTTAGGGCATGCAGTTCTACTCTGAAATATATAGGGTCACTGTCTTAGGCTGGGTTCTCTAAAGAAGCAAAACCAGTGAAGCATATATATACAGATACAGAGATTTATCTCCAGGAAATGGCTCACACAGTTGTAGATGCTGGCAAGTCTCAAATTCGTGGGTCAGGCATCAGGCTGAAGGCTCCTCCTGACTCACATAGCTGCAGGGGCTGATGAATGCAAGATCAGCAGGTCAGATGGTAGGTTGCTGGCTCACGGGCTGCAGAGGCTGATGAACCCAACATCGGCAGGTTAGACGGCAGGCTTACAGGCTATGGAGGCTGATGAATCCCAAGATCGGCAGGTAAGACAATAAGCTGTTGGCTCACAGGCTGCAGAGGCTGACAAATCCCAAGATCGGCAGGCAATGCGGCAGGCAGCTGGTTCAAGTCCCCAAAACCGGAAGTCAAGATAATGACAAGCCAGATGCAGGATCCAGAGCAAGCAAGTTTAGCTAGAACATCCATATATATATTGGATGCAGACAACACCCCGAGGAAACTCCCCTTACAACTGATTGGCTGATCACATTAGATCACACCACGGAGGATGACTACATCATTACATAACTGCCAAATTACGTCATTACATTTCTGCCAAACCACATCATTACATAACTCCCAAACCACTTAGATGCGCGGCCCAGCCAACTTGACATACAACCGTAACCATCGCAGTCGCCATGAGTCAGAATCGACTCAACATCAACTGGTTTGGTTTGATTTAGTTTAGTTTTGGATGACTAATGATGTTGAACTTCTTCTCATGTGCTTAACTGGCCATTTGTATATTTTCTTTAGAGGACCATATATTCAGATCTTTTATCCATTTTTAAATTATGTTATTTGTCTTTTTATCTTCTTATTGCTTTCTACATTCTTGATACCAGTCCCTTACCAGATATATTTTCTCCCATTCTGTGGGTGTCTTTTTATTCTCTTGATAGTGTCCTTTAAACACAAAAGCTTTTAAATTTGGTGAAATCCAATGTATTTGTTTTTTTCTTTTGTTGTTAACGCTTTAGGTGACATATCTAAGAAACAACTGTCTACTCCAATGATACAGAAATCTATATTTCTTTTTTTTCCTAAGAGCTACATATTTTTGGTTCTTACTTCAAGGTCTTTGATTCATTTTAAGTTAATTTTTGTATATGGTGTGAGGCAGAGGTACAACTTCATTGTTTTTTATGTGGATATCTAGTTGTCTCAACACTTCCATTGATCCGTAGCTCTAACCTCATGCCAGTATCACACAGTCTTGATAATGGTAGCTTTGTATAAGTTTTGAAATCACCCCAGAAGTCATTCTGATGAAAGCTATCTGTAAACCACACTTTGAAGAATACTGGCTTACACCTTCCAGCACAACTAAACTTCTTCTACCAATGTTTTATTTTCATAACCAATATAAATACT
Source organism: Dugong dugon (assembly GCA_030035585.1). Classification (NCBI taxonomy): domain Eukaryota; kingdom Metazoa; phylum Chordata; class Mammalia; order Sirenia; family Dugongidae; genus Dugong; species Dugong dugon. The sequence goes on along the minus strand of CM057469.1, from coordinate 36,863,829 downwards.
TTTGCAATATGAGCTTCTAAAATAAAAATACATCGATTTATTAACCTTGATTTAGAATCATTCATATCACCTCTAAATCCTCCCACCCCAAAAGAATAACATTTCATCTTGCTATCTAAATCAGGTCACAAACTACAGTTCTTTTGTTGAATTTGGTATGAAGATGTATTCTATTTGGCCACATAGTATTTTTACAAATGTGAATTAGAGTGCCTTTACCTGGGGCATATACTCTCCACTGTTAATATCAGTCTCCACTACTCCCTGTTGTATTACATATAGACCATTTCACTCATTTTTATGCATCTGAGTTTGCTATACATGATTTAGGAGACCTGGTGGCGCAATGCTTAAGTGCTTGGCTGCCAACCAAAAGGTCAGCAATTCGAATTCACCAGTAGCTCTGCAGTAAAAACACCTGGTGATCTGCTCCTGTAAAGATTACAGCCTGGGAAATCCTATAGGGGAGTTCTACTCTGTCACACTGGGTTGCTATGAGTTGAAAATCATCTCAATGGCACCTAACAACAACAACAACATACATAATCTAAATAAATCCTTAATATAGTCCCATTAAGGAAAAAGAGAAAAAGTACTAATTTCTTTTATTGTAAACAACATCCAATTTTTTGAAGAGTTTTATCTAAGTGTTAGATTAAATTCAAGATCTTTTCTTGAATTTAGGAAGACTTTACAGATGTTCAATAACTGGGAGTAGTTCTACGAGTTGAAAGAGAGAAGGATAAAACTACACTAGGTTGAAATTACCATTTGTCATCAAGTCGAATAAAGATTTAAAAATTGAAGATAGTTGATATGGTAGGTAAAATGTAATGTAGGGCTATTAGTAAATTCCAGACAAAATTGAATTTATCTTTAATTACCAAAGATAATTTTTTTAAAAAGCTTATAGTCCTTGGGGAGATATGCATAGATGAAAAAATGTTGGTTGGTACAATTTTAAAGTCCATTGTAAGACTGTTATAAAGAAGGCCTCAGAAAACCTACTGCAATGTAAGAAAGGAGTAGGCCCTCCATCTGAGGGAACACTAGGTACCTCAGTCCACCATACCAGCTGTGGCTACAGTTTCACCATGACCTTTTCCCTATCTCTTTTCCTACCTCCCACAGAGTAGCAAGGGATTCATGTAGGTTCCTTTGGGTACCCACCATCCTCATACTCAGACTGATACATCTAGACAAGCAGTACTGTCATCAGGATAGTACAGGTAGTCCTTGACTTATGACGGGGTTCTGTTCTGATGACTCCGTCCTAAGTCAATTCTGATGTAAACCGAATACCTTTTTTTTTTTTTTTTAAAGTTTTCATTATTATTGCCTTTCATAATCAGCTTCTTTATAAATGCAATCTTTATTTGTCTTTGGGGGTTGGAAACATTACATATAAACTTATAGACATATTTTAATACATAATACATTAAAAAAAATACAAATCATAAAAATTTACTCCAACAATAAAAAAGAGCTGGATGGCACTGGCATTCTGTCAATCATAATTCCACTTTTGGAAGGTTCTGGATCATCGGGATTATCCCTGGGAACCAGAATAGTATTTCTAGTCGGAAAATTAGTGACAGTTGTCTGTATAGTCCTTTTCTTGTTTTCTTCTTGTATTTCATGGTAATTTAAATCCAGCAGCATTTCCTGAATCTGCCTATCAACTTTAGCAAAGTGATCAGCATTTAAGTCCATGTTTTCAAGCAACTGAAACCTCTGATTCAGTTTAGAAAAAAATTCAGCTAATCCTTTCATTGTAAAAATGTTTGACAGCTTCTCTCCTTCTTTCTTTTTCAGCATTTCTTTCCTCTTCAAAATCCATTAAGACCTGATCTGTCAATTCCCCTTCTTTGTGATTTAAGCTGTTCCACATTGGTGATATCAACTTCTAAATTCAGCGTTCTTGCCATATTGACGATCTTTCCACCTATCTCTTTCATCATATTATCCTGATTAAATGCTTGGAGTGTGTTCACATAACTCAGCAATTTTTTCCATATCCCCACATGCATCTTCCTATAACTTCCTCCCAGGAAGATGCAATGTTCTGGATACACTGAAGAATATTATAATTCTTCCAGAAATTGCTTAATTTTACTGTACATCTATCTGTTATAGCTGTTACCTAAGCAAACATAGTCCGTACGTAATAATGCCTTGAAAGTGGCGACTGCACCTTGATCCATAGGCTGAATCATAGCTGTCATACTGGAAGGTAGATGCACCACTTTCACATCTTGATTTAGATCATCTACATGAGGAGGATGTCCTGAGGGATTATTAAGTAGCAGCAGAATCTTAAAAGGAATGCTCTTTTCAAGGCAGTAGATGTGCACTTCTGGGATTAAGCAATTTAAAAACCAGTCTTCAAATAACATAGTTGTCATTTAAGACTTGGGAGTTACTTTTGTAGTCGACTGGCAACATATTTTTGTCAACATTTTTGAATGCTCAGGGGTTTTCAGAATGGTAAACAAGGAAAAGTTTTAATTTAAATCCAGTAGCACTTCCTCCAAGCAGTAGCATGATTCTGTCTTTAAATGCCTTGAAACCAGGCATCGACTTCGCCTCTTTGTGAATATAGGCCTGTTCTGACATCCTTTTCCAAAACAAGCCTGTTTCGTCCAGGCTGAAATTCTGCTGTGGCAGATATTCTTCATCTTGTATTATCTTGTCCAGCCCATCCTTGAATTTTACAGGAGTTTCAACATCAGCGTTTCCTCCTTCTCCAGTGATATGTAAGCACATTATGTAAGCCAAATCTGTGTTTGAAGCAATGAAACCAACCCTTGATGGCATTAAAGTTCTAGCAGTAGTCTTCTTGCTGTTCCTTCAGCGTTTTCAAAAAGCTGTGTGCTTTCATTTGAATCATCAGTAAACTCACAGGAATTTTCTTCTGGATTTGGTCCTCTATCCAAATCATCAACAGCTTCTCCATCTCATGGATTGGCCCTTGCCTCTTCTTTGCTAAAACTGTCGATTTTATGTCAATCACTCCTCTAACTGCCTCCAAAATCCTATGCTTAACCTTAATGATTGTTGAAATGGTAGAATGAGGCAGTCCATTCTCATGTGCTATTTCCCCCACCTTTTTTTCCATTACCATATGTCTTAATGACCTTCATTTTTATAGCCATGTCTACAGCCTTCCTTACTTTCTTTTTTGGATTAGAATTTACGTGGCATGACTTCTTTTGCTAGACATATTCTTGGGGTTATAAGCATTGCAGCCACCACTTGTCTGTCAATTTGTCGTACTGTGTTTGCTTGTCAGTTTGGCTTGCGTGTTGCTGTGATGCTGGAAGCTATGCTACTGGTATTTCAAATACCAGGAGGGTCACCCATGGTGCATAGGTTTCAGTGGAGCTTCCAGACTAAGACAGACTAGGAAGAAGGACTTGGAAGTCTACTTCTGAAAAAAACTGGCCAGTGAAAACCTTATGAACAGAAGCAGAACATTGTCTGATATAGTGCCAGAAGATGAGCCCCTCTGGTTGGAAGGCACTCAAATATGACTGGGGAAGAGCTGCTGCCTCAAAGTAGAGTAGACTTTAATGATGTGGGTAGAGGAAAACGTTAGGAATCTCATTTGCTGAAGTTGCACAACTCAAAAGGAGAACAAACAGCTGCAAACATCCATTAATAATCAGAACATGAAATGTATGAAGTATGAGTCTAGGAAAATTGGAAGTCGTCAAAAATGAAATGGATCATATAAAGATCAGTAACCTAGGCGTTAGTGAGCTGAAGTGGACTGGTATTGACCATTTTGAATCAGACAATCATATGGTCTACTATGCCAGGAAAGACAAATTGAAGAGGAATGGTATCGCATTCATCATCAAAAAAAAAAATTTCAAGATCTATCCTGAAGTACAACACTGTTAGTGATAGGATAATATCCATACATACAAGGAAGGTCAGTTACTATGACTATTATTCAAATTTAGGCACCACCCACTAAGGTTACAGATGAAGAAATTGAAGATTTTTACCAACTTCTGCAGTCTGAAATTGATCAAATATGTAATCAAGATGCATTGATAATTACTGGTGATTGGAATGTGAAAGTTAGAAACAAAGAAGAAGGATCAGTAGCTGGAAAATATGGCCTTGGTGACAGAAATGATGCCGAAGATTGCGTGATAGGATTTTGCAAGACCAATGACTTCTTCACTGCAAATACCTTTTTTAAATAACATAAACGGTGACTATACATGTGGACCTCACCAGATGGAATATACAGGAATCAAATTGACTACATCTGTGGAAACAGACAATGGAGAAGCTCAGTATCATCAGGCAGAACAAGGGCAGGGGCTGACTGCGGAACAGATCATCAAATGCTCATATGCAAATTAAAGTTGAAGCTGAAGAAAATTAAAGCAAGTTCATGAGAGCTAAAAATACACTCTTGAGTATATCCCACCTGAATTTAGAGATCATCTCAAGAGCAGCTTTGATGCACTGAATACTAAGGACTGAACACCAGAAGAAATGTGGGCATGAGGGTTGGATCCTTTCACCATACTTATTCAATGTGGAGGCTGAGCAAATAATCTGAGAAGCTGGACTATATGAAGAATTGGATGAAGATTCATTAACAACCTGAGGTACACAGATGACACAACCTTGCTTGCTGAAAGCAAAGAGGACTTGAAGCACTTACTGATGAAGATCAAAGACTACAGCCTTCAGTATGGATTACACCTCAACATAAAGAAAACAAAAATCCTCACAACTGGACCAATAAGCAACATCATGATAAACAGAGAAAAGATTGAAGCTGTCAAGGGATTCATTTTACTTGGATCCACAATCAACGCCCATGGAAATAGCAATCAAGAAATCAAATGATGCATTGCACGGGGAAAATTTGCTGCAGAAGACCTCTTTCAAGTGTTAAACAGCAAAGATGTCACTTTGAGGACTAAGGTGTGCCTGACCCAAGCCATGGTATTTTCAATTGCCTCATATGCATGTGAAAGCTGCATATAGTTTTTAACAGTAGATCATAACACTGAACATCTGCAAGTGAACATCTGAGAATGATAACACCAGCAAATTACGTGCCGCAACACTGCATGCAGTGCATATTACTAACTATACAATGTACAAAGAAATAGATGGTCGTAAGTGTGGTTTGTTCTAACTCAAATATGTCATAAGTTGGGGACTTTCTGTATATAATGACAAATGATACCAAAGATCTCAAAACTGAATAGGATTATTAAATTTTAAAGCTGGGTAAAAGCCATCAGATGAGACAGGACATAATTTTTCCTCCTCTCTCATCTCCTTCCTGGGATATGACACATATCCCCTTTTCGTTTTGGGACTGGGCACGTACTCAACTAGGATAACAGAAGAGGATCCTCTGTAACACAGTTCTAAGCAGGGAAACAAGGTAGATTCTTAGGAACAAAATCATGCCAACAGATAGTCATCTCGCCAGAGGAAAACATCTGATTATCTTATAGAGAATAAATCCTGTAAGTCAGCGCAAGCTGTTTTCTTTCACTTTCTTTTTCATCCTGGCTGGATCTGAAACATTCTCCAGGATAAAACTAAGTGAAACCAAACAACTGAAACCCAGGTCAAAGAAGACGGTGGACTCCAAGGCAAAGGAGTAAAAGGAGAGTCTGGGGAGATACGTACAGGGAGAGGATGCTTCAGAGAGACAGGTTACCGAGATAACAAGAGAGGGGGGTTGAAAGACTCAGGTGTGACCCTTGAGGAGTAGGTGGGATAGGTAGAATAGTACAGAAGAACCCCACCCTACTCCTTTTCACATCCAAGATGAATTCTGTGCAGGGTAAAACAGGCAACTTGACTTGGAGAAAGGAATTATTCTATACATCCTTCAAGATTCATTAGTATAACTAATTGGCTAACAGTGAGACTTCTTGTTTCTTCAGGCCCTTCTGAGATTAAAAAGGAGATTCTCAGAGAACAGGAAGTATTTGGGAGACTCCAATGTGGTACACTACCAGACATAAACCAAAAGCAATTGCACTGATTTAAAAAAAAAATAAAAATAAAAAATATATATATATATATATATATATATATATATATATATATATATACGAACTAGATTCATAATTCTAGATAGGTGAATAGGCAGGATGATATCTGGCTTCTAAAGGTCTGAATATCTAGCGTGTTGCAAGGTTGACTCGTAGTATCCGAATATGTTCAGCACTATTAGCTCCAACCCATAGTTACTTATTTTAATCTGTTTATTTTTTAAGTTGAAAGCTTGTTATTAGATAAAATATGCTTTGACCTATTTAATAGAAAAAAAGGGGGGTACTTAAACTAGAGGTTTTATCAGTACCACTGGATATCTATCTTTCATCCTGTTACAAACAATCAAATATTAATAAATGATCTTCTAAATAGATTTACAGAGTAACAGATTCTGAACACTAAGAATATGCTAATTTTCTCTGTATTAAAGATTTTATGGACAAAATGAACTCTTGCCTATCTGGTGATTAGCAAAACCAAGAGAACTAATCAGAAGTAGTGTGTACCTACTTCACTGAGATGTTAGGAGAACTAGACCATAAACACTAAATGCCTTAAGTAAGAAACAAGTACCAGACTGTGAAGTGGCCCAAACTGCAACCCAACAGGTCAAGAAGCCAGTGGACTATGCAGGAAATTGTTCTATTCAATTATGGAACTTTTTCTGGCATTATTCCTCAGCAAAGAAGAGCAAAATGGGTTATACTAGGACATGGACAACAAGCAAAATGTCAAGTGGACTTCTAAAACATTAGAGCTTCTGAAAGTTCTGGTGGAAAAGCAGGAGACCAGAAGGTCCTATTATGTCTCTTTTTTAACCAATGCAATCAGCAATTCTAGTTCTGGTAGATGGATACTGTGTGTCTAGATATAATTAAGAGGCCTCAGATAAAAGATAAAAAGGCCAAACCACTATTTGGTTAAAAACACCAAACAATGGATGCCGATGAAACGTACCTGAAAAGGGCATCTGGAGAAGGAGCATCAGGAGAAGCAATTTAACATGAAGAAACCCTGCTGGACCAAACAGAAGGAGCACCTGGGACATGAAGCCAACAGATTCATGGGCTGAGAGAGCCAAACTGATGTAGAGAATTGATATAACTTCAACTTTAAAATGACAGTAGATAATGGGGAGTTCTTAAAAGAACAAAGACCATCTGACTATTTACTGTGGAGATGAAGAACAAGGATAATCAAACTGCCTATCATGTGAATTAATAAAAACAATAACTATTTCTCAGTTGGCCAACTGATATGAGGGAAGTGAAGGGCAGCAATCTGTTTGGAGAAGGTAAGAACAAGTGGGATAATGCATATAAATTTTTTGTACAGGGTGTGGCCCAGAAATATTCTATAGAAAAGCTAACCAATATTATGTTCTCAAATCTCTGAAATGTCGAAAGGGAACCCAGAACGGTTATCAGCTTAATTTGGGGATGTATAAAATAGGGTAGCAAAGGCAATTAACTACTCCCCAATACAAGGTCTCATTTTCAGTCTCCTTTCACTGATACTGTATGATAGCATTCCATTCTATAGCACAATCTAAATAATTGAGAAACTGAGGGAATACTGTTACTGATAATTGCAATGGAGCTCTTTAAACAAATACTTGTGAGAAGATGCTTTCATGATCCAATTTCCAGAGAACAGGAAGCATTCAAGGACTTTATATAGCTTGCAGATAATCATCACAATAATTTACATAGGTCAAAGTCACATGATACCTTTACTCAAAACCCTATGTGCAAAGAGTATACCATGAAAATGATTTGGAACACTGCTATACTTCAACCCCGAGGACCATAATTTTTAATATTCTACCCTATGTTATTATTAAGCTCCTCCTTATCTAAATTAACAGCCATGGCTGAATAGCTTGTTTTTGAGATGCATTAGAGTTATACAAATATTATATTTATCAAATGCTTACTTACAGTGTAGTCAGCACCAAGAATTTTAGTCCATGACCTATATGCACACTAGAAATGTTTTAGTGTGTCAAATCCACCAATGATCCTTCTTAGAAAATTTGCCTGTATGTACAGTCCCTGCTGAATGGACTGTCGGTCATGTGACCCCACCCCCAATCCTACCCATTACCACAGCGTACGAGAGTTGGAAAACTGACTTAAGGTGATCCATCCCTAGGTAGGCCTGGGACCTATGACTATGTGAACTTATTTTAAAATGTGAACAGGACCAATCAGGTTCTCAGGAATTTTATGTAAAAGACACATAGGGAGATTGTCAAAAGCTGTCAGTACTAGAGCTGAAAGGTTATACAGACTTGTAACTGAGATCTTTTCGGCCCTCTGCAAAACAATGCTACAAAGAAGGTCAGAAGAGAAGGGAGAACATCTGATTCATAGAGAGAGGTGAAGAGCAGTAAGACGAAAGAGCAGCCAATGCCTTAGAGTTACTTTGGCACCTTTCCTTCCTGAGGCCTATTAGCTCAGCTCATCTTTTCCTGGATTCCCTCTATATTTATAACAAACTGCTACTGTACTTGAGCTGCTATGACTACATTTATGTTTCTTAAAGTAAAATATCCTAACTAAAACAGAAGGAATTCCTAAAGATATTTGTATTTCCTTATTTTTTCTCTTAAAATTCAAGAGCAAAGTTATTTTCAGCCTGTGACTAGAACTTCATAAAAAACTTTTAATTGAAGACAATAAAAGTCATTTTGTTCATTAATTCTGCATTCTTATTTTCCTTCAACAAATATTTCTTGTGTGTTTATCATGTGTCACATTAGATGCTAGGGATACAGCAGTGTACAAAAGAAACATGATTCCTCCTTTTAGAAATTTATAAGCAAGTAAGGGAAATACAGATTTAAAAAGTAATACAAAGTAAATCAATAAATAACCACCAACCACAGGGTACTATCAGAGAGAGCAAAAAGAGGGACATACTAACAATGGGTGATCAGGGCAAGCTTCTTAGAGAAAGTAACATTTAACCTTAGACCTGAAGGAGTTAGTCAAGTAAACAGTGAAGAATACCTTCTAAACAAAAGAGAAAGAATATGCAAAAGTTCTCAAACTGAAAAGATCTACAGTCTCAGAAACTAAAAGAAGGCCAGTGTTGAAGTAAGAAAAGGGAGGACTCACCCTAGGATACCACTGGGAATAGAAGGAAGGGCTAGATACAGGTCAAGTGAAACAGTATGAGTGTTATTCAATGGGAGACCACTGAAGGGTTTTCAGCAAGAGGATGACATGATCTGATATGTGTTTTTTAAAAATCTCTCTGGATACTGTGGAAAATAATGGAATAGAAGGGATAGGAGGACAACTGGGAAGACCAATTGGGAGGTTACTGAATAGGAGATGATGTTGGCTTGGAGACAGATGTAGAAGACAGGTTCAAGACTGATTTTGGTAGCAGAACTGATAAACCAGTTGTCTCACTCATCTGGTGCTGCTCTAACAGAAATACCGAAAGTGGATGGATTTAGCAAAGAGAAGTTTATTCTCTCACAGTCCAGTAGGCTACAAGTCCAAATTCAGGGCATCAGCTCCAGGGGAACGCTTCCTCCATTGGCTCTGGAGGAAAGTCCATGTCATCAGTCTTCCTTTGGTCTGGGAGCTTTTCTACGCAGGAACCTCAGGTCCAAAGGATGCGCTCTGCTCCCAGCACCGCTTTCTTGGTGGTATGAGGTTCCTATGTGTCTCTGCTCACTTCTCTCTTTTGTATCTCAAAAGAGATTGCATTAAGACACTGATCTTGTCAACCTCATCAGTATAACCTCATCGCAGTGATAGAATTTATAACACATGAGGAGATCACATATAATCTCATCATAGTGGTAGAGTTTACAACACATAAGGAAATCACATCAGATAACAATCGTACAATACTAGGAATCATGACCTAGCCAAGTTGCTACCCACATTTTTTGGGGGGACACAATTCAATCCATGACACCGGTTGAGTACAATATTTTACAAATATGTTCAATTATAAATTTCTCCGAGACACATACATATGTAGTAAAATACAGACCTGCATGGGAATGATAAACACAGAATTCTGTACAATGTTTCCTCTTAGGGAGGCAAAGGAGGGGATGTGGTCAAGAACACGTACATACAGAATTTATAATCTGAGTGATATTATTTTATCTCTTAACAGAGATATATTTGCAGAGGAATTCACTGTATGTCTTAATGCTTTTTTATGTTTTAAATATTAGTCATAAATTTAAAAGAATATGTTTAGTTATTATATTCAATCTAGGTATACAGTTTTAACTGCTATGAATTTTTCTGCAAAAAAAATACTATCAAGTAACTTTTATTCTAATTTATTAGGGGCTGGAAGATTTTTGTTGGGCAAAAAATCTGTCACCTATAACTTTAAGTCAGTGATATTTAAACTGATCTTGAGAACTACGACACACAACAGTTCAATTAGATTACTGAACAGTTCCAAGGTACATAAAGTCTTTGAGAGTCTTCAAAGTAATGTGGGTCCCATTTTATTGAAGCAAAATACCATTTCTATTTTAAGAAAAAAAAAGCCTTTATTTTAAAGAACTAGGTTTGACATGCTTATATCTCCATTGTTCATCTCTCATAATTATTCCACCCTCTAAATTTCTTATTTAAAGTTACCAATATTGACCTTAAATGTTCCCCAGGGTATCAAAGCCTGTTTCTAGAACAAACTTTGTCAAGAAATTGCAATCCTAGCATTGCCAGAATAAAGTATGTAGCAATAATCTTCCCCAGGCACTCCATAACAGTATCATCTGCTTCCAAGGTGCCCCTGAAACAGAAGCTGTAAAACCAGCCATCCTTCACTCTCACCACTACATTAAATGAGAACATGTAATAGATAAAACTTACCTCCAGCTGATTCATAAGCATAGTCTGTTGCCCCTACATCTGCACTATATCCAGAATTCAATTACATCCCCTACTGCCCCTATCTTGGTCCAAGCAGCCATTATCTCCCACCCAGATTATTGCAACTGCCTCCTGACCAGTCTCCTATATTAGCTCCCCAATAATTTTTTCCCCAAAGTGTAACCTCAGTATGTAATCTGTATAAAATATGTGTCAGATCATGTCACTCCTTTACTCAAAATCCTCTTGTGGTGGAGGGGCTACAGGTAGACCGGTACACTTATGCACTGCTGGTGGGAACGCAAAATGATACAACCATTTTTGAAAATGATATGGAACTTCCTCAGAAAGCTAGAAATATACACACCATTCGATCCAGCAATCCCACTCCTAGGAATATATCCCAGAGAAATAAGAGTCGTCACTCAAATAGACATATACACACCTATGTTCATGGCAGCATTGTTCACAATAGCAAAACGATGGAAACAACCTAGATGCCCATCAACAGATGAATGGATAAACAAACTATGGTACATACACACAATGGAGTACTATGCAACCAGAAAGAACAACAATGAATCTGTGAAGCATCTCATAACATGGATGAAACTGGAGGACATTATGCTGAGTGAAATAAGTCAATCACAAAAGGACAAATATTGTATGAGACCTCTATTGTAAAAACCCATGAAAAAGTTCACACACAAAATGTAACAATCTTTGTTGGTTACCAGGGATGGGAGGGGTGGGGCGGAAATACTAAATAGGCAATAGATAGGTGGTATCTTGGGTGAAGGGTGAGACAGTACACAATACAGGGGAAACTAGCACAACCTGTACAAGGAAAGGTCCTGGAAGCCCCATAGACACATCAAAACTCCCTGAGGGACTGAATTGCTGGGCGGAGGGCTGTGGGGAGCATGGTCTCAGGGAACATCTAGCTCAATTGGCATGACACAGCTTATAAAGACAATGCTCTACATTCTACCTTGGTGAGTAGTGTCTGGGGTCTTAAAAGCCTGTGAGCGGCCATCTAAGATACTCCACTGGTCTCATCCCTTCGGAAGCAAGGGAGAATGAAGAGAACAGGATACAAGGAAAAGATTAGTCCGAAGGACTAATTGTCCACAGCTACCAAGGCCTCCACCGGACTGAGTCCAGTACAGCTAGATGGTGCCCGGCTACCATCACTGACTGCTCTGACCAGGATCACAACAGAAGGTTCTGGACAGAGCTGGAGAAGGATGTAGAGCATAATTCTAACTTACGAAAAAAAAAGACCAGATTTACTGGCCTAAAGGAGACTGGAGAAACCTCAAGAGTATGGCCCCCAGACACCCTTTTAGCTCAGTGGTGAAGTTACCTCCGAGGTTCACTGTTCAGCCTGGGAATGGACCGCCCCGTAAAACCAAATGAGACTAACGAGGTACAGGAGTCCAGAGACAAGGGCCAGAAGGCAGAAGGGGACAAGGAAGCTGGTGATAGGGAACCCAAGGTTGCATAAGATTATTGTTGATGTGTTGTGAGATTGTTAACCATTGTCATAGGGCAATGTAACTGTTAAATGAGAAACGATTTTGTTCTGTAAGCCTTCATCTTAAGTGAGAGTAGCAGCACAATTGGAAGAGCGTAGTCAATGTCACTGAACTGTGCATGTAGAAATTTTTGAAATGGTGTATCTTTGGCTATGTGTATTTTCACCAAAAAAAAAAAAACGTTGAGAAGTTAGAGGGTTAATATGTTGTGGGGTTGTTGACCAATGTCATAAAACAACATGTGTACTACTGTTTCATAAGAAACTATTTGTTCTGTAAGCCTTCACCTGAAGTACAATTAAAAAAAAAAAAAAAATCCTCTCATGATTTCCCATCTCAGCCCAGTAAACCTACAATAGTCAAAAGGTCCTTTTTTTCCATAGCACTTGTCACTTTCTTATATACTGTACAATTTACTTACTTTATCATTTGTTTGTCTGTCTTTTCTACAAGAATAAAAACTTTATGATGGCATGAGTTTTTATCTGCTTTGTCTTTACTGTTGCACCCCAAACCAGAATAGTGCCAAGCATTTAGGAGGAGTTCAATAAATGTTTGTTAAATAAATAAATGAATATTCCTCTGAAAGTCACAGGAAGCACAGACAATGGTTCTGCCATTTTAACAAATAATTTCTAGAGAGTTCTGTTTCCCTTTGTAATTTCAAAATTAATAAAAACACAAGAAAGGGCTCTAAGACAATTGATATAAGAACCATTAAGACCCTTGTCCTGGTGATCGGCTTTTGTAAAGATCACTGCCAAGAAACCCTATGGTAAAGTTCTACTCTGTCACATGGGGTGACTATGAGTTGAAACTGACCAGAAGGCACTTAACAACAATAACACAAAGTAGGAAAGAAGTTGGGGCCCAGAAATGGGCTTTTAGAGAGAGATTTTTTTCTGTCCTGATCATTTCTGTTGAAAGTAAAACCTTAAAGCAGCCTACAATTTTTTTCCTCCAGTTAGTCAAAGCACTTTCTCTACTCTTGTGGCCAATTACTAATCTTAAAGTTTTCAGAAACGTTTATTAATTTAGAAGTCTTAATCTTGTTTATAAAAGGAGCCCTGGTGGCTCAATGGTTAAGCGCTTGGCTGCTAACCAAAAGGTCAGTGGTTTGAACCCACCAACTGCTCCTTAGGAGAAAAGACCTGGAGACATGCTCCCATGAAGATTAAGAAACAAAAAAAAAACAAACCCATTGCCATCCAGTCTATTCCGATTCATAGTGACCCTATAGGACGAGGTAGAACTGTCCCATAGGGTTTCCAAGGCTGAAATCTTTACGGAAGGAGACTGCCACATCTTTCTCCTGTGGAAAGGCAGTGGGTTCAAACCACCAACCTTTCAGTTAGCAGCCAAGAGTTTAACCACGGCACAACAGCCTAGGAAACCCTATGGGAGAGTTCTACTCTGTCATATAGGGTCACCATGAGTTGGAATTGACTTGATGGCAAACAACACACAAACACTTCCTTATATCAGCCCAATCTGATGAGTTCTAAATTCAATATACAGGTATCCCTCCCCCCATCCACTTTTTGAAAGTTCTCTTTATGTCACTTCATTTTTACGAAAGACCTACGTAAGTACCTGTTTTCCCTAACCAAAAGAAATTCTGAAAAGGATTTTTGCTTTTATGAGAAAAAGGCGGTAAGCAGAAATAGCGCTCAGCGTTTGATTTGCAGAGAGCCCTTAAAGAGGCATCGTGCACCCCGAGCAGCGAGAGGTGTTGCCAAGCTCCTTCCCTGGGAACTACATTCAGCATCTCAGCATCAAGCCGCCATAGCTTTGAACTGTGTCTGTGAGCATCTGTGCTTTATCTCGATTTATTTTGTGCATCTCTTAGCAAGATATGTCCTAATATCTTGATGTATCAGAAAAGGTATCAGTATCAGAAAAGCCTAAGAGAGCTCGTAAGGGCTTTATGTGTTATTTGGTATGATTTGGTAGGTTATTTTTTGCATCTGGGAACACTCAAAAATTTTTCCCATATAAATTAATGGTAATTGCTTCTTTGCTTTACACCATTTTGGCTTACGAAAGGTTTCATAGGAACGCTCTACTTTCAGATAGCAGGGGAAACCTGTATTATTGTTTAGGGGGTGGAGAGAAGACAAAGACTAAGAATGTTACACAATGAATCCACTCGTCAGATAACAGCTTCAGAAAACTGCCTTGAAAGGGAATTATACTTGGTGGTATTTAATCAGGTAACTGTCATTTTTATTTCATCATCCTAAGAAAGGAGAAGTAGGAAATACACTCTAATTTGAAGGGTCAATGATTTCCTTAAATTTCATGAAATACCAAGTTACTATATAAAGCCGAATATATTTGATGCTCTAAAATTGAACTATCTGGGAAGAGTCAACTTCAAACAGTAGCTGTCAGTTACCCTGTCAGGGCTAAAAGAAATACTGGAGCTTTCCTTGTGTCTTTTGAAAGAAGGTGGAGGGGAAGAAAAAAAATCACTTTTAGAGAACTACTTGAATCACTACTGGAAAAGGAAATAGAATTAAGTTTCCATTAAGGTCAATAGCTAAAAAAATTGTTTTTAGCAAAGAAGTATCTCAACTAGGAACAACAACAAAAAAAAAGTGGTTAGAAAGCTAATAAAGAACCAACAGCTAGCTAACCGTCTGTTTAGAATCTCTGAGGTCAGCTAGTTAATTGAAGAAATTGAGAAGCAATAAAAGGGCTGTACAGGTAGACAGAGCAGAATGGAGAGTAATTATTAATTGAATACTTACTATGTAGCAAGAACAGTGCTAAGCACTTTATATTCATACTCTCACTTAATCTTTACAATAAACCTGGGAGATAGCTATTGTTAGCCTCATTTTACAGATAAACTAAGACTTAGATAAATCAAGTAACTTGAAAAAGGTGATCCAGGATGAGTTGATTAAAAAGTCCAATATCTTTACTATGATGTTATACTGTCTCTCTGTTGCTTCTTCTCAAATTGAACACTTAACTGGATTTTCCCCATGAGGGTAACTTCTCTCATATAAGCATAAGAGTGATCCAGCTCTTATGTCCAGTCTGCTCATCTGTATACAATTACAGAGATCAAGTAAATGACTTTAATCCTCAAACCAGTTTCATTTTGTTCCATATTCATAAGCACTAATCTGATCCAAGACATGCCATTTAAAAAAAAAAAAAATGTCCTTGATCACAAGAAAAGCCACTGCTGAGTGAAAACAACTCAACGGTAACGGTCATAAGTACTTTGGAAAGCTGTATGCTAAGGCTGCATATATGCACACTCAGTCCCAACAATTCCACTCCTAGGTGTATACCCATAGAAGTGTACACATATGTTTGCCAAAAGACAAGTCAAGAATGTTCACAGCAACACTATTCATAATAGCACCATACTGGAAACCATCCAAATGCCCATTAAAAATAGAACAGAACAATGGATAAATTGTAGTATATCCACACAGTGGAACAAATAAACTATACCTAGATACAATGAGGAGTCCCTGGGTGGTACAAACAGTTAAGCACTAGTCTACTAGCTGAAAGGTTGGTGGTTCAAACCCACCCAGAGTCCTCAGAAGATAGGCCTGGCAATCTGCTTCTGAAAGGTCACAGCCTTGAAAACCATAAGGAGCAGCTCTATTCTGCACACATGGGTCACTGTAGAAGTGTTTCGACAGCAACTAACAACAACGACAACAACAGATGCAATGACATGGATTAACCTCCCAAATATCAAGCTGAATGAAAAAAGCTAAACACAAAAGATGTATGAGTTCATCTACATAAAGTTTAAAAGCAGGTAAAACTAATCTATGATGTTGTAAGTTAGTACAGTGATTATCCTTTGAATGGGTAATGACTGAAAAAGGGTGGGGGAGGGGGCCTTCTGGAATGCAGATAATATTCTGTTTTCTTTTTAACTGGGTGCTGGTTACGTTAGTATGTTCACTTTGTGAAATATCATCAAGTTGTACACTAATGTGTGCACATTTTCTTTTATTCTGTTATACTTCAATAAAAAATTCTTTAAAAAGCAGTGTTCTATTCTTAGTTGGTGAATAGCATAATATTTACACTGTAATTATTAATACTTTTCTTAGCTTTTTTCTTATCTCTTCACATAGATAGAGGCAGATATAAAACATAGAAGGTTTTGTTCTTTTTAAAAAACTGATTCTCATTTCAACTACTGGCTAAATGACAATCTACAATGAGTTCCATTCATCTCAATATAATAAAATGTATTTTTAAATTCTAGTTTCAAATCCTGTTGCCATCTGTCTTCATCTAAAGAATGGTACTAACCCAAGTCATCATAAATTCATCTTTAAGTAAACATCTTTAATAAAACTTTAAAAACTTGGAGTTTTTCTTAAGAAAAGATTTATACACAGAAAGAAACAATTTTTGATGGTAATGCGGGGGCAGGGAGAGGAAATCACTAACTAGATAGTAGACACATGTTAACTTTGGTGACGGGAAAGACAACACACAATACGGGGGAAGTCAGTACAACTTGATCAATGCAAAGTCATAGAAGCTTCTTAGACACACCTAAACACCTTGAGGGACTGAGTTACTGGGGCTGAGGGCTGGAGACCATGGTCTCAGGGGACATCTAGGTCAACTGGCATAACACAGTTCATAAAGAAAATGTTCTACATCCTACTTTGGTGAGTAGTGTCTGCGGTCTTAAAAGCTTACAAGCGGCCATCTAAGATACCTCTCTTGGTCCTATCCCATCGGCAGCAAAGGAGAATGAAAACAACCAAAGACATGAGGAAAATATTAGTCCAAAGGACAAATGGATCACATGACCCACAGCCTCCACCAGCCTGAGACCAGAAGAACTAGAAGCCACCACTGGCCACTCTGACAGGGATCACAATAGAGGGTCCTGGACAGGGTGGGAGAAAAACATAGAACAAAATTCCAAATTCCCAAAAAAAGACCAGACTTATTGGACTGACAGAGACTGGAGGAACCCTAAGACTGTGGCTCCTGGTCACCCTGTTAACTCAGAACTGAAGTCACTCCTCAGGTTCACCCTTCAGTGAAAGATTAGACAGGCCTATAAAACAAACAGTAACACACGTGAGGAACGTGCTTCTTAGTCCAATCACGTATATGAGACCAAATGGGCAACACCTGCCCCAAAGCAAAGCCAAGAAGGCAGGAAGGGACAGGAATAGACATGGGGAACCCATGGTGAAAAGGTGGAGAGTGCTGACACATTGTGGAGACTGCAACCAATGTCACAAAACAATTTGTGTATAAATTTTTGAATGAGAAACTAATTTACACTGTAAATTTTCACCTAAAGCACAATAAAATTAAAAAACAAAAAACTTGGCCTTTTTGACTCAGGCTGCAATGCCTAAGTCTACTAAAACTCTTCCCCCTTCTGCTGCTAAGTCCTCCTATTCTTAGCCTCAGGATGAATGAAGAAATCCTTAAAAGCATATAGCTTAGGAAAACGTGACATGATGATATGCCTTCTAAGAGTAAAGTCCCAAACTCAATGTCTTTCTTTGTCATTTTGCTATAGGATTTTTGAGCAAATTACTTTGCAGACTAATATATTTATACTTTTTTTTTTTTTTTTTGGTCAGAATGGTGAACTCTGAAAAGTCAACAATTTTCCATCTGAGAAGTTCTTAACCTTCCATTTGGAACTAAACATTAATTAATAATCATCAAGATTTGAACTGTTTTCTTAAAAAGAAAGAATATGGCAAAAACAAATAACTGTGGATGATCTATTCAAGTCTGTGTTATCGTTTTCTACTCTTAGAATATTTTATCACATATGAAAGAACAGCTTTTGGTATAAATATTTGATTAACTACAAGAAGGAAAGGGGCAAAGAGAAAACACAGACATGCAGGAAGTAAAAGTTTATTCAAAAATTTCCTTTACAAAATAATCCTTTGACAAAGATGAGTTAGTGGAAAAAATGAATATCCTGAAGCACACTACAATATTGTTTCCAATAAAGTTTATTTTGAAAAGCTACTGTACTTTGTCAAGGGATGTCACCATTCATTTCCTTGGATAACATGATGCTGTGATTACAACCTACTCCCTGTTTTAGAAAAGCTGTGTGACTTCCTTAAACAGCTACAGAGTATAGATTTTAGGGTAGGTGTTATGGATTGAACTGTGACCCCCCAAAATGTGTCAACTTGGCTAGGCCATGATTCCCAGTATTGTGTGGTTGTCCTCTGTTTTGTGATCTGATGTAATTATCCTATGTGTTGTAAATCCTAACCTCTATGATGTTAATGAGGTAGGTTCAGATGCAGTTATGTTAATAAGGCAGGACACAATCTACAGGATTAGGCTGTATCTTCAGTCAATTTCTTTGAGATATAGAAGAGAGAAGCAAGCAGAGAGGAGAGGAGCCTCATTACCACCAAACAAGAAAAGCCAGGAAGGGAGCATATCCTTTGGACCCAGGGTCCCTGCGCTGAGAAGTTCCTACATCAGGGGAAGAGTGATGACAAGGATCTTCCCCCAGAGCCGACAGAGAAAGAAAGCCTTCCCCTGGAGCTGGCACCCTTAATCAGGACTTCCAGCCTCCTAAACTGTGAGAGAATAAATTTCTGTTTGTTAAAGTCACCCACTTGCAGTATTTCTGTTATAACAGCACTAGATGACTAAGACAGAAGGGAAAGTAACATCTATGATGCTCTTATTAATTTTAATGAACATTACGATCTTTCAAATGCTATGAGTCACAGTTGACAAGTGATGGGAAGGCTTATAAATTTACCTCTCTTATCCCTGTCATAAATGTTGCTAATCTTCCTAAATTGTCATTAGAAATTCAAGTATCTTTAAGATGAAATTTCCTGAGAAATTGTGAGCCCATGGACAGGGCTCTGATGCCAGGTGTGACACCATGAAGGCAGAGTCAACTTTAGAAAGTCACCATGCCAGTGAACTAAAAGACAGGGCTATCACTCTACCAAAAGTGGTGAGAAACCCCATTTAACTGGTATGATTAAGCATATTAATTGGATTTCCTTTTCTATAATGAACGCTATGGAACCAATCTGGGATGAAATTAGATAATCTCTTTCAGCAAAGAAATGTAAAGCAATGATAATTTTTGTAAGCACTATCTATCTACCTGTCTGTCTGTCTATCTAAAGCAAAAACTCTTAAAATGTTATAGCCCTACTCTATTTTTAATGAAATACTTAAGTCAGATAAGTATGCAAGAATAAGGCCTATGAATATTTAACAGTCTCTGGGTAGCACAAATGGTTAAGCACTCAATTAAGCTCGGCAACTAACCAAAAGGCCTGCATTCAAACCCACCCAGAAGAGCCTCAGAAGAAAGGCCTGGCAATCTGCTTCTGAAAGGTCACAGCCATAAAGACTTTGTGGAGCACAGTACTACTCAGACACACATGGGGCTCCATGAGTTGGAACTGACTCGATGGCAACTGATTTTTTAAACTGGTTGTGAATGTTTATCAAAACTAACTCTCAGTATTAGCTTGTTTGAAGACTACAGAATTAAAAGACGTGAATTTGGTTTTTACATTGGTACTGCACTAAAATAGGGAAGTCAGAACTGTTTGCCACACTGATTTGAATAATCAGCCAAAGTAGAGTTTCTAGTAAAATACCTAAATTTGCTTTGTGTATATTATGATCACACCATTTTGACTTTGAATAAGGTTTTAGCTCCTAATTCTGCATTCTTCCTTTATGTTAAATTTAGAAAGGCATTTTAGAAATTAATTTCTAAGTAAAACAAATAGATTTAATATTCTACCAATCAGATTCTATACCATTTATATAGTCAGGATTTGGGAGCCTATTCTGTATCCCTGAGCAAGTCAGCCAACTCTTCTTTGTCAAAGTATGCTTACAAGTGTTTAAAAATCTTACACACTTACAAAATGCTCTGCGACCTTCAAGTACTGCCAACGAGAGCCTTTGAAAATCAAAAATCCAGCTATGCTTGCATATAAAATGGTTGTTATAGTAGGCTGAAAATTACACTGTTATGCTTTATACAGCTTAAACATTTTTTTTTTGTTCTTAGTTACTTTTACACTTAAACTTCAAATTCTTAGGAAGATTAAAATGGTTAGACTTTTCTTTTAAGAAACAGAAATCTCTATGTAAAAAAAAAGTATAATAACACAAAACTATCAAGATTGTATTAGGTTTATAATCATGTACATAAGCTTATACTTTTGATTACTCCAGGTTTTATTTTAAGACAGCTATATTTTTATGAAGGAGCCCTGGTGATGCAACAGTTAAGCACTTAGCTGCTAAATGAAAGGTTGGTGGTTTGAACCCACCCAGCAGCTCTACGGAAGAAAGGCCTGGCAATTTGCCCCCATAGAATACAAGCTAGAAAACATTATAGGGCAGTTCTACTCTGTAACATGGGGTTGGTATGATTCGAAAAGTGACTCAATGACAAACATCAACAACATTATTTTTATTTAAATTTATATTCCTGTTAAAAAACATATACTTCTCATCCAGCAACATATCACTTCTAAAAGTGTCAATCATTCTGATGGGCAAGATAAAATGTATCTATGTGTAATATTATGCATTTATTGAAAAGAGTAAAATAAATAAATGTAGCCACCTAAGAAACTAAAAAGGATAAAATAAACAAATGTACATATCTACAGAATTTTGCAAACAATTTCTGAAAAACTCTACCTGTTGCCATCAGTCAATTCCAACTCACAGCGACCCTAAAGGACAGGGCAGAACTGCCCCATAGTGTTTCCAAGGCTGTAAATCCTTATGGAAGCAGACTGCAACATCTTTCTCCCTTGGAGTGGCTGGTGGGTTCTAAGTGCCAACCTTTTGGTTAGCAGCCAAGCGCATTAACCACTATGCCACCAGCGCTCCTTGAAAAAGTCTACTGTCCAAAAGGATAATTGTGTGACATAAAAGCTTTAGCAGATCACTTCTTTCATCATCTGGCAAGAACCTCAAACATCATATACAGAGACATATTTTATGAATTGAAGATTAAATTACTATAAAAATCTTATTTATATTTACTTTTGTAGTATAATGCATTAATATTAAAAATAAATGATTCCAAATTCATTTATTTAACGTTAAAGGTCCTATATACAGGTAAGACCCTGACTTACGACGTATTTGAGTTACAACAAACTGCACTTAGGATTGTCTTTTTTTTTTCAAATATCTTATCATAATTTATATGTACTACATATTCCAAAACCAAACCCTTCACCATGGAGTTGATTCTGACTCATAACAACTCTACGAGGCAGAGTAGAACTGCCCCATAGCGTTTCCAAGGAGTGACTGGGGGATTCGAACTGCCTACCTTTCGGTTAGCAGCCGAGCTCTTAACCACTGTGCCACCACAGCTACTCATACGACTAATGCTGAATTTGCTGATGTTATCATTCTCAGATGTTCACTCTCAGATGTTCAATTTTACAATTTACTATTCAAAACACTGCCGTATAGCAGGCTATGGCCTGGTCTACAATGACTTGTGTATTTTTTTATGTATGTATATATTAAAATATATCTGTAAGTTTATATGTAATGTTTTCAACCCCCAAAGACAAGTAAAGATACGATTTATAAAGACACTGACAATAAAAGGCAATAATAATGAAAACTAAAAAAAAAAAAAGGAAGTATTCGACTTACATCAGAACCGACACACAACGGAATCGTCAGAACAGAACCCCTTCATAAGTTGGGGACTACCTATACTGGTAATACATTATTACACAGTTACAGGCTTATTATGAACTTAATTATTTAAATTTAACCACCTCATTTCACTTTCCAGGGATTACGTACACCTTAATATTTTCATTCCTCACAAATAATAAAAGTGCAATTAACATAGTGCCTACTAAACATTCAAACAATTTTTTGGCCAATGAGTACTTATGGCTTAATGTCACAGGAAAAAAGAAAACAAGGAAAACTGTAATCATTTTAAGTAGGAACTGTTTTCTATTTTGGTTTAGGTATGAAAGATGGGGGTCACGCTACCTCGCAAAGCAGTAAGTCAATGATGTGGAAGACCATGCAGAGAGGAAACTTGGCAGTGAAAAGAGTGAGAAACCACTGGGACGCATACATATGAGCTTCCAGGTTCAGGTCACAAAAACGGCTGTGCAGGTCCGGTAACTGCTCCTAAAAGTCAGAGTGGAAAATTTAAGGAGAAGAACACTAAAGCACTACTGTAATTTACACCAAGCTTTCTATGATCATTCGCTCACTTTATTCCAGCATTAACTGCATTTTATGTAACTATACCAAAGTGATGACAGGAAATGGGGACCGGGGATATGACAGCTAATTGAAGAAAATAAAGACAGACTCGTTATGAACAAGTAACAAAGACCATCCCTTGCTCACTTGACTGTTCTTGTTTCTTAGGAAATGCTCCCTCTGACAGAACGCCCGCAGTCTAATAATATTAGATTTTCGTGACACCAGGGAGAAGTCAGTCCATTCAGGTTTCAACTCCTAACTAGTCAGCAAAGAAATGTATCTTCTCTTTGGAGACCATCTAATGTCAACAACGTTTGGGTTCTATGATACCATCTCAGTATATTTTTGGGGTACTTGGAAAAAAACCCAAAACATAACCAAACTTTTAAAAACATATCTTTGGCATATTAAAAATGGCAAAATACAGAAACTGTGCAAGTGTATAATGTGTGAAATCGGATGTCTCCTAAATGCCTTTATGCTAGCTTTATCTTCCCCCCAAGTTAAACAAGCAAATGCTTTTTCAAAAGTATGAAAAACCAAGTACAAAGTATTAGCATCCCTACTCCCATAACTGAACAACAAAGGCAAATATATGTAAAAGCGCAATTCAGTTTTGTTTTCATCAACAGACCACCGAAACAAAAAAAAACAAAAAACTATTTCTTGCACAAGGTGCTCCCTTTGAAAGATGTCCATCAGATTCTTTACACAGGGTGTCTAAATGGTTTGTCCAGTTAACAGACAAAAACATGGATGGGTTTCTTCATAGTATCTTATACTTGCTCTTCATTTTTCAGGTACATTCATTTGACTTTTAAAGTTCTTAGGAATATAGACCTTTGAAGACATGTGAACTTTTATGAAGAAGTGAATGCCCCAAATATTTACTGGATAGAATTAAATCTTTTAAAAATAGACTATTCCTTTCAAAGTCCATAGTCACTAGATTCTTCTATACAGTTTTTTCCCCCTCAATGCCCCTCTGTCATTATCCTTATAGCTCATTTGCCATTTCCCGCTTCTCATTTCTTCTTCATTTTTAAGGTCTTCTACTCTCATACATTTCCTTCTCCCAATAAAGCTGCTTCGTGACCTTACTACAAACTCTCAATCCTCGACTCCTTGCTCTTCTAGTCTATTAGTCTCCTACTGGCTTCACGTCCCTCTTTTGATATCTATGGATCTCCTGATGAGCCAGGTCAATGAGCTCCCACCAGCATCTTCTACTCCTTCGTCCCACTAACTTCCTTCGCTAACTATTTTACCTTTCTCTGATATGGAATCAATTGATACATACATTTCATTCACATTTCTCTTGGTTTCTAATGTACTTGCAGATAAAGACATATTAGCTGAATAGACCCATTGTAAATTTAAGATTTCCAACCTGAGCTGGAACTTCAAAACTACTCAATAAACCCTATCGTCAGCCCTAGTCAATAATTCTGCCCCTGCTCGCAATTTTTTTTATTATGTAATATTTGATGCATATAAAAGAATATTTCTCATACATATACATTTACACATACATATACACGTAGATATTATAAACACAACAACAACACTGTTTGAGGTCAGGAAATTATACGGAAAAAACTTTAAAATATGTTCCTATGTTACTGGTATCTTAGGTATTTTTCATTCTCTTATCAACATTTTTCTGTTTTTTCCATGTGTTCTCTACATGTGAACTGAAATATGGTAGTGGTGCTAATTAATACAAAGAAGCTCTTTGTTAGGCCACCACACATCTGTCAGTTTGACGTACCATGGTGGCTTGTGTGTTGCTGTGATGCTGGAAGCCATGCCTCCAGTATTTCAAATACCAGCAGGGTCACCCATGGTGGACAGACTTCAGTGGAGCTTCCATGCTAAGACAGACTAGGAAAAAAGACCTGGTAGTCTACTTCTGAAAAAATTGGCCAGTGAAAACCTTATGGACAGCAGCAGAATATCATGCTGGAAGATGAGTCCCTCAGGTTGGAAGGCACTCAAAGTACAACTGAGGCATTTTCAATTTTATTCAATTTCTGTAAATATCATCATTCCTCTACAAACAGTACATGGCAATGTCCTCATTGACATAACACACTACACCCTCCTTCAAAGTGTATTAAAATTAAATATTCAAAATGTGAGATTATTTAACAAAATAGTCGAATTGCTAAATAGATATATTATGATATTAAGACCAATGTAAATATTGGTCAGAAACCAAATCTATTTACATTTTCTATAGTATTCCACTAAACTTTTGAATGCATTATTGCTTATCAACTCTCATAGGCTTTCTATACAACTTATCAGATCCCTGAGTGATTAAAGTTCATAATTTTTATTTACCTGCATTAGTTTCTCCAACTGATAGAATTTGCAATGAAGATCTTCAAAGTTATTTTTGTAGAGGTCTCGCAAACCATAGTCATACATGATTTTCACCAAAACACAGAATGCTTGTTCCTCTGGCATCTATAGGAGAACATATATACAGAACATGATTGTGTGGTATTTGACCAGAATGTCAGAAAAGTTCTTTCATGCTATTAGTCCTTGGCATAAATAGTTGAAGCCCTCTAGTGAATGAAGCCATCCCTCTGCAGATGAACATAAGCATAATTTGTGTTCAAAGCTTTCAGCCTCCTCACTTGGAGTGAATCTCCCTCTTTTGCTAACTGTAATCATCCTATCATTCATTCATTAGGCCTTCTTAAACAATAGGTAATTCAGATACATGGGTCAAAAATCAAATTAGTATAACAGGATATAAAGGTAAAAGTCTCACTCCTACTCATCCCTATATACACTAGCCTTGTCGCTGCCCCCCACTCCTTTTGCATGGCCTCATAACTACTCTTAATAATTTTCAGGGCTTCGAATTGCTTCATTCTGGTTCGAACCCCTGCTGATAATTTGCATTTCTAACAAGTTCCCAGGAAGTTCTACCTAAGAACTAGGGATTTTGTTAAAATGTAGATTTTGATTCAGTATATCCAGGGTGGAAATGCAAATTCTCAGCAGGGAATTTGTTAGAAATGCAAATTTTCAGCAAGGATTTGAACCAGAATGAACTGGTTCAAAGTTCTGATAATTTTTCATGTGTCTTGCCAGTGTTAAATGCAAATAAATGAAATTTATTATTTTATTTTTCCCCTTTCCCACATAAAAGATAGTATCCCATATACATTGTTATACATCTTGTTTTTTTCTTTCTTAATCATATAAGTTGGAAATACTTTCAACTCAGTACACAGTTCCTCTTTACTATTATTTTTTTAAACAGCTAAACAGTATTCTATTATGTGGATGTAACAAAGCCCACCAGCTTCCTATTAATCGCTACTTGGGTTGTTCCTAATTGATCACCAATAGCTGCAATAAACAACCTTAAATATGTATCATTTTGCAGCTATGCAGGGGTAGAGGCAGGACAAGTTCCCAAGAGAGGGATTGCTGTGTCAAAGGCTAAATGCATTTTTAATTTTGATAGTGTCATACTGTCCTCCTAGAGTTTTCTTGCTATTGTTACTTTTCTTTCTATTTAAAAAAAAAAAAAAAGTTTTCAGGACAGAGTCTCATGAGCTCCTACTATTAAGATTTACGTGATCAATAAAATCTAATGTATCGACCTTCTTAGAGGTGTTTCCATCTGAACAAGGAATGAAGCCTGAAGTCAAAGGAACAAATCTCTAAACTGTGGATTCAATAAGCTGAAATAATTTGAAGAGAAGGACATATTCAATACCCTAGGTATCATACCAAGCAGACTGAAAAGCTCTTGTCCTTACTCAATGTCCCAGGATGTACCTATTAAGCAAAAATCTACTTTAAATGCCACTTCTCTGAAAGTCTGAACTTGGTTGATTTTAGAATTTGATACCTTTGTTAAACTAACTTCATGCCTGAATAACTGAATCAAATAGAGTTCTATTTACCTGCTTAGAAATACAATTGTTTTCAGTTCCTACATAAATTGGCCACTTCTATTTTCTACTTATAAGCCATGAAATACCTAAATTAGTTAAATGAAATCTCCTAAAGTTAAATAAGTATACTTAACCGTTGTAATTTTGTTCTCTAAATATTTGCTTATTTCTTTTTTTTTCTTAATCAGTGAGCTTTTTCAAAGTCTTTGGTATTGACCCCAGCTGTTCAAGTTAGCATTTTCCAGCTTCCATTCAGTTATTTAGAATATAAGTATACTGTATTCATTACTCCTTTAGCAACTATATTATTGAAGTCTCACATGACATTTATTTGCACATGGTTTGCAGTACTTCTCTTACCACCAAACGCTAACCCTCTTCATCTCCCCTCCCCACAGATCTCTACTCAAATGGTGCACAAAAGAACTGCATGTGAGATAACTTGTAACCAGCCCTAGAGAAACTCACTCACTTAGAGCCTCTCTCTTTCTGAGTGAATGGTGAGTAGCTGAATATTTTATCATCTGATATTTTATTAAGGGAATAAAGCTTTATTTCCTTAAGTGTGGTAAAATCTTTAAAGGTTCAAATGCTTTTTGGCATCTATACATCCAGTTACTGAGCAGTGCTAGGCACTGGGACAACGGAGTGGGGCCTGCCCAAAGGAGTTTCCCATCGACCAGGGGAGCGGACTAGTAAACGGGTATCTCTACTTCAGCTTGACGAGGACAGAGAAGTCCTGGGATAGAGGAGGTGGATATGAGGAGGCAGACGTAACTACAGTTAGGGTGCAAGTAGAGGAATGGCCAGAGACAAGGCTGAAGAGTTGGGTACAAGCCAGATCAAGATAAATTACCAAGGATAATGACAAATGGGCACAGATTTCTGCTTTGTTTAGGTGTATGAAGCTTAAATACCACTCTTTCTCTCTCATACACATACATACCCACCCACACACACATCCACCCACAACAATATATTTAATAAACTCTCTTCAAAAACAAAACCATCTGAAGGCCTGAACTTGATTCGTAAAAAATAAAAGCTTGTGAATATTAACTGACAATCCTAGTAGACTAAACCTATAAAATACCAGTCTAGCTGGTGGGGTGTGAATCAATGTTGATTATCTGCAAATATTAAGGTCAGATGTAATAAGCTCTTATGAGATCTCAGGAATTACCTCATCATAAAACTGACTAAAATGAACCCCTGTGAAGACAGAAAAAGGTTGCCAACAAACTAAGTGAAAACGTAATAGAAAACATGTATAACCCTTTGGAAAATGGGAAGGAAACCTTCATTTTCTCTTTCAGAGACTAAATGGGATCTAATTGGCATATCTAGCTAGGTTTTTCTTTGTTCAAATAATGTATTTTTTTATCACTAGCAGTGACCAGGGTAAGCATACAAAAACTAGCAAAAATGTCAATGGTTTTAAAACTGAAAACAAGTCTCTAAAATATATATAAAATAGAGTTAAACAACAAGTACTGATTGACATTTATGTTCCCCCCTACCAAAAAAGGAAATTAATAAACTGAGTTGTAATAATACTTTGCTTTTGAAGGATAAGACAATGCATGTTTAAGGAAGACATTATACCCCTGTCTAGTGTCCCATATCAGGCAGTGAAGGCAGAACCTAGATAGATGATGTGGTGAAACATAAGAAGTATGATATGAAAACACATTTTACAAATTTTAAACAATTTTCATTTATTGATGGCTACTAGTGACTTCAGTGTCCGTGGATGGTTCAGAAGGTTAAGCTGCTAATCAAAAGCTTGGAGGTTTCAGTCCACCCAGAGGCACCTCAGAAGAAAGGCCTAGTGATCTACTTTCAAAGTCACTGAAATCTCTATGGAGCACAATCCTACTCTGACACACATGGGGTTACCATGACTTGGCATTGACTCAATGGCAACTGGTTTTCTTTCTTTTTTTGTTTTACTAGTGACATCAATGATGGCAGAAAAAAAGTACTGACAATGACAAATTATCAGCTTTGTCAATGAAAATATAAACAGGATGCCAATAAATTCAAAACAAGTTGGTTAATAGTGGCCCTGTTGTAGAATCAGCTGCGTTTGGCCACTATCCATAACTCATAGAATATTTGAAAATAAAACAGACAGGAGTTTGGAAGTGATGCATACTATTATATAGTATTTCCATCATACAGATAAAACAGATGTAAATAAGAACAGTAAACTATAGTAAAATAATTAGGAAGTGATGAGTTTTGAGTATTATTTCTTGCTTTTAATATGTTATTTAATCGTAAGTTTATGCAATTTAATTTTTAATAATGGCAGTAGTGCAAATGGGTTGTGCTCAACTACTAACCTAAAGGTTGGTTGTTTGAATCCACCCAGTGAAACCATGGAAAAAAGACCTGGTGATCTGCTTCCATAAAGATTACAGCCAAGAAAAACCTATGGAGCAGTTCTACTCTGTTACTCGTGGGGCCGCTGTCTTAACTAGTGCTACTGTAACAGAAATACCACAAGTGGTTGGCTTTAACAAACAGAAATTTATTTTCTCACAGTTTAGGAGGCTAGAAGTCTGAATTCAGGGTGTCAGCTCTAGGGGGAAGGCTTTTTCTCTCTGTCAACTCTGGAGGAACAGCCTTGTCACTCTCTCTATTGTGCTTTAAATGAAGGTTTACAGAGCAAATTCGTTTCTCATTAAACAATTAATACATATTGTTTTGTGACATTGGTTGCCAACCCCACGACATGTCAACACTCTCTCCTTCTGGACTTTGGTTCCCCATTGCCAGCTTTCCTGTCACCTCCTGCCTTCTCACCCTTGCCCCTGCACTGGTGTGCCCCTTTAGCCTCATTTTGTTTTATGGGCCTGTCTAATCTTTGGCTGAAGGGTGAGCCTCAAGAGTGACTTCAGTACTGAGTTAAAAGGGTGTCTGGGGGCCATACTCTCAGGGTTTTTCCAGTCTATGTTAGACCAGTATGTCTGGTGTTTTTTTGTGAGCTAGAGTTTTGTTCTACATTTTTCTCCAGCACTGTCCAGGACCCTCTATTGTGATCCCTGTTAGAGCAGTAGGTGGTGGTAGACGGGCACCATCTAGCTGTGCTGGACTCAGTCTGGTGGAGGCTGTGGTAGTTGTGGTCCATTAGTCCTTTGGACTAATCTTTCCCTTGTGTCTTTGATTTTCTTCATTCTCCCTTTCTCCCTTGCTCCAGTGGAGTATCTTAGATGGCCGCTCACAAGCTTTGAAGGGTCCTTGTCTCTTTGAGCTTCTGTTCCTGGGCAAACTTCATGTGGCTTGGCATCTCTCTTCTCCCATCTCTGCTGGCTCACTTGCTTGTTTAATCTCTTTTATATCTCAAAAGAGACTGAATCACGACATACCCTACACTAATCCTGCCTCATTAACATAACAAAACAACCCATTCCCTAATGGGATTATAACTACAGGCACAGAGGTTAGGAATTACATCACATATTTTTTTGGGGAAAATTCAATCCATAACAGTCACCATGAGTCAGAACTGACTTGATAGAACTGGGTTTTTTTTTTTGTTTAATAACCAGCTCATAAAATTCCTGAAAATGTAAAAGTTGGTTCTTACGAACTGTTATAAGCTGGTTCCTGCACAGCACTGATATATTAGGACTGTTTTCTAAGTGTAATGGGAAACCACTGGAGTTTTAAACAGGAGAGTGATATGATCTGATTTTTACTTTATTAAAATCACTATATTATAATGAGGGAGGAACAACTCAGAAAAGGAGGGTGAGAATGGTTGCACAACTTGAAGAATGTAATCAATGTCACTGAACTGTATGTGTAGAAACTGTTGAACTGGTGTGTGTTTCGCTGTGTATATCCTCAACAACAACAAAATAACATTTAGAAATAAGATCATTAGCTACTCTATGGAGAATGAATTACAGAGAAGAGTGGATTATAAATATGTTGGTTTAATAAGGATCTGTCACTTCTCTTTTGTATGAAAGGGTAATCTACAATAACCTATATTCAATTATTCTTCTCAGAAAGCTGCCTAGAAATAGATGGTGAATATAGAAAAGGTGATGTAGTGGAAAGAACATGTATTTGGAATTATATCGATAGATGTGGATTCCCAGACAAGCTTTTAGTTACTAGCTGAGTGACCTTGAACAGGTAACCTCTCAGAGCCTGAGTTTATTTTAGTTCTAAAACAATCAGAAATAATATAACCTATATTATAGGGAAAGAGCCCTGGAGGTGCAGTAGTTAACTACTGCTTTAACTACCAAAGGTCGGTGGTTCAAATCACCAGCTGCTCTAAGAGAGAAAGATGTGACAGTCTGCTTCCGTAAAGATTACAGCCTTGGAAACCCTATGGGGCAGTTCTACTCTGTCCTATAAGGTCACTATGAGTTGGAATCGACATGACAGCAATGGGTTTGTTTTTTTTTGGTTTATGTCACAGGGATGTTATATGTATTAAATGAGATGATGTATGTGAAAGTCAACACACACACATTGTAGGTGATCAACAAATGTAAATTTCCCTTCTGTTTCCTTCCTTGAAGACAGAGACTATGTCTTATACATCAGCAACTACCACAGTGCCTTGTAAACAGGCACTTAGAAGAATAAAATGAGTAAATACATGCATGGATAAATATTTTACACAATCAAAAAATTACAAAAGTAAATTTCTTCTATAGGGCTTTCTAATGTTAAAATTATAGGGATATAAGTTTTTAAAATGAAGCAGCAAAACTTGCTACCTTTCACAACATAAATGACAACACTTTCTGTGTATCACTGGGAAGAACTCCTTCTGAAACTAAGTAGTGAGGCTGCACTCCAGGCTCTCCTTGTAATTAAGGTACACAAGCTCAGGGTGGATGGCTGGGTTTTGGGTATACTATGTAGCCATTACTCTGCCTTTGAAATCTTACCAATCTATTAAGGTTTATCATAAATAACACTTACATCATGAAGTCTTTGTTACTCTCATTCACCTGATGAGATCTTTGCTTTCTCTGAATCCCAAATCTCTCTGTGACACATACTATAGTTATTTGTGTGTCTCTACACCCTCAGTGAGATAGACTGACACAACAGCCACAACAATGGGCTCAAAAGTATCTCAGATCATGAAGATGGCTCGGGATCAGGCAACACTTCGTTCTATTATACGTAAGGTCTCCATGAGTCAGAGCCACTCCACAGCAATCAATAATAACTAAGCCATGGATATTGTTTTAACTTTGCATCTGTAAAAAACCACTCAATATAAGAAACTTTTATAATATTTATACTTTGCATTAGCTGTTAAGCTTGTCTCCTCAATTTGCATAAAGAAAATCAATCAAGATCTGAGAATCAATACCTGGCTGAACTGTTAAGCCTTTCATAACTATATATGATTCCCCCATTTATTACATGTGGTACCCCTACTAGGTAGTACTGCGGGATCTGCCTACTTAAAAAAAAAAAAAAAAATGAAATGATTATTTTCTATTTAACCTATTACAGTGATCAATATTTCATTGAACTGGAAAATCCAACTTATCATCGATATGGAATTGGTTTAAAATATAATAAAAATAAATAACTGAACAATATATTTTAAAATAAAATAGTAAGATGTTGGAGTATGGTGGGTCTCTAATACTGAATATCCATCTTTGCTGTGTATAGGAACTTCGCCATGAAATCAGTGCTGCTTTATTGCAGAAAGGAAGAGATAAACATTAAAATTTTATAATTTAAGATATAAAAATATTGTCCATTCCTCTATGAGATACAAAACTAAATACCCGCTTCAAATGCATAATATAAGAATCAAGAATGATATAATCACTGTTTGGTAACAAATGTTGATAATGATCTGCCATCTGTACTAATGTGGAGACAATCACTGAATGGATCACTGCCTCTCTTCGTAATGAACCATAAAACAAAGCAGCTCTAAGTACTTCAAAAGTCTTAAGACTCACCTGAAGTAACACTTATCAGATATTTTTTAAGTAAAATATTTGTTGATAATTAAAAATAATCCCCATATTTAGAATAAAACTAAATTTCCTATTCCACATGACTGTGTCTCACATATTTTTGGAATGATCCATCTTTTTCCATGAATGTGATGAACACTCCACTGACTTTCTGAATTTTCTTCAACAAAGATGGATGCTAGTGACTATTTTGAAAATCATAAGCTCATGAGTCTTCGTTTTCTGTTTACACATTGAAAAGTCAACAGAATGAAAACTTCTAGCTGCTCATTTTCTCTTTAAATCAAATACATGCTAAAACACATATAAACTGAGTATCTATTCATGAGTCATATAATACAGTCACTGTCAATATATTAGTTTCCTGTGTGTAATCAATTAAACAAGCGGGGCCAGAGTCCCTGCCGGAAACAGTAAATAACTATAACAATGACTGATTTTAGAAGTAATAGCTGTAACTACCATTATTTAGCCATTCATTCATTCATGCATGCATTCATTCATTACCCCCCATGTGATCCTCATAAAACTCTGCAAGGTAGGTTATTACTTTTAGATTTTAAGTGTGAAACTACTGAAGTTCAGAGAAACTGATCTGCGAGTAACCACATATCTATTAAGAAAAGCCTGGATTTAATTTCAGGGCTGTACTTTTTTTGTGCCAGGTGCAAAATATGCAAGACTCTTTACACTCAAAACCTAAGGTATTTAATACTCATAAAAACCCTATAAGGATGAAAATATTTTTTCTATTTTGTAAATTAAGAAACTGAAGCTCAGAGAGATTCAGCAACTTGCCCAAGGTCATATAACTTGAAAGGTACTTAAACCACAATTAAAATTCAGAATTGTGATTTTTACTCCCTTTGAAGGAGTTAGGCTTTTAAAGGGCAGAGAAACACAAGATAATAACTAAGCTGGAGAGGGGAGAGGATTTTTTTTTTTTTAAAGTAAACTGTCTTGAGTATATTTACAGGACACAGAGAGAAGACATTCAGAAATGGTTCAAAAGCACTGATGCCAAGAATTAACTCAGAGCAGGAAAATGTTTTTTTTTCTCCTGGATTATAAGGGAAAAAGCTATTTGGAAGTATAGAAGGATTTATTTAAAAATACTCTAAAACTCTGGTAGTAAAGACATCAATATAAGACTATCTGATTGATGTATCTTTCTAGCACCCTTTCCGCCTACCTTCTGATATCAGAATCCTTTTTCCCGTAAGAAAACCACTGCACTGTTCAGGAGGAATCTGTGCTCAGTGTCATCACTGGGATGGACTCAAGACCGGGGCCCTGCCAATCACCATGCTCTACCCTCCTGGCCTCAGGGATTGATTCAGGAATGGTAGGTGACACAAGGAAGGTCAATCAGAACCCCCCAGAATTTTTTTTTTTTTTTTAATGCAGGAGCTATAGCAAAAGATGGTCTCTTTTAAACGAAGTTGTAAAACTGGGAAGAATATGAAACTGGGCCAGTCAGCAGCCATGTTGCCCTCTATGTGAGGAGAGCCTGCTCATATAATTAAGGCAAGAAAATTCAAGCAGAATAGAGATACAAAGACACAGATTCCTGATGACAAAATATGAACTCCAGAATCTAACCATGTCGAAGATCATCTTCCCCCTGGACCTCCCAGCTACGTGAGCCTACAAATTTCCTTTTTAACTTAAGCTACTTTGAGTTAGGGTTCTGGCACATGCAGAAGAAACAGTTCCAGATAATACAATGCCACAAATATTTTTACATAGGTAGGTAGCGAGATAGACAGATAAGATATTTGGAAGCCTCTATCTTATCATCTTGGACACTTGTAAAATCTTTATTTTCAGGAAAACTAATAAGCAGTCTGTTTCTCATTTCTAAGTCCATTGGTTAAATCTCATCTTAAACTTATCATTTTGGGGGTCTATTCAAGAATTCATAATTTTTATATCTTACTTTATTTTGAAATATACAGAAAAATGCATAAAAGTTAAATGTACACTCTTATGAATAATTGATTACAAAGTAAAAACAAATCAAAATTACAAAGTACTCATGTAAACACCACTCAGGTTAAGGAACAGAATACTGTCAATACCCCTAAAGATCCCCATGTGCCTCTTCCCAATAATGACCCCTTCGTCCTCCCAGAGAAATCACTATCTTGACTTTAGTAGTAATCACTTCGCTGATTTTTTTTATAGTTTTTCCATCTATGTCGCATCTTAAACATAGAATTTGGTTTTTCCTATTTTTGAACTTTATACTAAACAGAATAATACCAAATAGAATCATATACCTTGCTTTTTTACTAAACCTTATATTTGTATGATTCATTCATATATTAATCTCTATAAAGCATTTATTCTATTGCTATAAAGCATGCCACTATATGAACATACCATAATTTATTTATTCATTTTAATATCTAATTAAAATTCAAATATTCTAATAATGGGCATTTGAGTTGTTCCAGTGTTTTGACTATTATAAATGCTGATCCTAGGACAATTCTTGTACATGTATCTTGTACATGTTCATAAATTTGACTAAGGTGGAACTGCTGAGTATGCTTATCTTTTATCAGATAGACCAAATTAGTTTCCAAAGGAGTTGTGCCTAATCAGTTTTTTAAAAAATTAAATAGTTTTAAACATTCTGGATTATTCAAACAATCTTTTCTGCAACTGAAAATAACTATAGCTCTATTAAGCCATGCTAATATACATACAGTAATTTCACCTTAAAAATGAACATACTTTTCTAAAGGTCTAAGAAAGTATAGGTTCAATAAAACAAAAATAAGTAAATGTAATTAAAAACTACTTGACAATAAATGTGTTACAATATATTGTGCTAAAATTATCTAAAATATTTTATACAACTTTTAGAATAAATGAAATATATAAAGGGCATTATTTATTATACCTACAGCTAATCAAAGGTTAATATTATAATGATGATATTTCTAATAATTATTTTATTACTGCATATTGCATAACTTCAAAGGCGGTTGAACACTACAATGGCTGCAAGCAATCTGGACTGTAACATTCTTCTCCAACTATAAACAATAAACTTCTTGTAACTTCATCAATGGATATAACAGTGTGTGGTGTAAACGATTTGTTCTCAGGGGCTGTTCGAATCCACCCAACAGCAGCATGGAAGAAAGGCCTGGAGATCTACTTCTGTAAGATTACAGCCATTGAAAACCCTATGGAGTGCATTTCTACTCTGAAACACATGGGGTCATTATAAATCGGAACGGACTCGAAGACAATGGGTTTGTTTTTTGGTTTACTGCAGCAAAAACTTAATTCTTCCACTACTTAAACTACTCCATGCTAAAAAGTTGTTATCAAAACATCTGAAAATTTCTAAGCACCAAGAGGGCCTATTTATTTCTTAAAACTACTTAGACATGAAAAAACTTAGAAATCCAAAACTTTGTTTTTAAACATACTTCCATCTTTGGTCTTTTCTTCCTCTCAGGCAGTGAATGTGAAATATAAATGACCATGAGTTGAGGAAAGGACAGCATCCCAAAAAGAAGCATGCTCTGACAATGATTAATATGGAGCTGCCAAAGGATGTCTGGCAGCAAAAAGAAGTAATAGCTTATGTAACTGATAAAAAATTAGTCAGTAACACCCTAATAAAGTATCTCCCTAGAACTACAGATAGTGTATTTGATGAATTGTTTAGGCTAGCCTGTATTTTTCTACCTGTTTAAACCCTGGAGGCAAAAATGTGAAAAAGAAAAAAAAAACTACAGCTAATGCCTATTATTCAAGTTGGTTGAGGAATGGGTTGGTCAGTTGAATGGGATATGCTAATTAACTGAGAATTATCACATATACTGCAATTAAAAATTAGAATATAATATGTTTTTCATTAAAAACATGTGAAATGTCATTTAACTTTTCCTTAGAGTTTCTGAAGGTAGTTCTATATTTCCAGTTATTTTTATAAACCATGGCAACAACTGCACAATTTTATTAGCACAGAATGTGTAAACGACTCTTCTGAATTTCTACCTCGTGGTATACTTTAGAAGCTATTTTGTTGAATAAGTTCACAAAAGCTGAATTGCCCTTTGCCCATTATAATAGCAGCGTAGATAATCAGGGAAAAATTCTGGGTATTTGAGCTTTCTAGTTACTTGCATCACTCTCTCTTTTTTGTTGGGGGGGCGGTGTTTCAAATAAATATGATCTTACAATTAATTTAAACTTCTGTAAAATCTAAAACAGATTTCTCAGAGAGATATTCTTCTCACTGAACTTTAGTTAATACTTTAAACTTGAAGTGTGATGAAGCTTGATGTGCTGAAAACATGAAGGACAATGGTTTCCTATGTATCCTGCAGTTATTGCTCCACTTTTGAATGCTCCCTTAGTTTAAGGCCCCTCTACTTTCTATAAAGACACAGTGTAAACAGAGCTACAGGTCAAAAATGCTGAACTGTGGTATATTCAAAGATTACTTTGTAGAAAACAAAGCTTTATCACCCATGGCTTGAACATTAGCTTCTCATCAGAGTAAGTATAAAGGCTCCCTTTAGATGAAAGCTGGCTCTGAACCTTGATGAACAAACCCACATCACTGCTTTCAGTGTCCAGCCCGATGCAGAAGGGATCTCTTTATTCCAGACAGTAGGTGGGCTTAGTAGTGGAAACAAGGGACCCTGAGAATCTGTGGCTATAAAGTGCTACATCACCAGAGGGGGTCCCAAGAAGATGGGATGGGTATGTATCAAAGAAAGAAGGTTAACAGGGAGAGGATGAAGATCATAAATAGACGATAATGCAACAGGGGAAGAAATTAACCTCAAAGTGAGATAAAGTGATGAATCACAATAGAACTGTTGTGTATCATTATCATCATTAGAATCAGGTTACTAGAATTAGCACCATCAATCTACTATGATTGCTCTTCATTTTCAGAATGTCAAACCCAGAGGAACTGTTTTAGTTTTAACTTGCTAGGCCCCTCTGCTGCAACTGACATTATCCATGCTTCCTTTCTACTGAAAGTCTGAACCTCTTCTAGGGTTCCACTTTCCCAGTCTTTTAATCGTTTGGTGTTCCTAGGCTCTATCCTGTTCTGCCTACTCTATTTATTCTTCCTAGGTGACCTGATCCACTCTTGTGATTTCAGCTTTGATTTCTCCCTCAGCATCAGTCTCCAGTATCCAACTGGTCACTGGACAGCTCCACTTAGATGTTCCAGAAATATCCCAAGGTCAATGAATTCAAAACAGAATTCATCACTAACTCATAAACTTTTTCTTCCGTTCAGTCTCAAAGGATGTATTTTCTACCTCAGCTTAAAAGACCCACAATTCATCCAATCACTTAAGCTAGAAAACTAGACATGTCACCTTTGAACTTTCCTTCACGAATTCATCGACAAAACCTACTGATTTTTTTCCTGTTTCTCAATTCTGTTTTTTCCCCTCTCCATGCGTCAACATCTCTCATTATCTCTCATTTATATTCTAATTCCTAACCCGTCTCTCTGCTGTTAGTCTTGTTCCCTTTCAATATCACTCTCTGCACAGGTACAATAATAATTTATCTGAAATGCACATCTGACTATGTCATTCCCCTCAATGGTTGGTTCCTCATTAGCTTTAGAATAAAGCCCACATTTCTAAACATGATTACAAAGTCTTCATAATTCGGTCCCTCTCCACATTACCATTTTTAACTCATATGACTCCCTGCATACAATTCCTATAGTAACGTGTAATTTCATATTATTCTCTTTATATGCTGTGACCTTTCATGTTTCCATATGTCTTCTCATGTTGTCCCTTTTGTCTAGAATTCTTTACTCTCTCCCTCTTCTCTCCTGCCTCCCTAAAAGTTCTGAAAGAGCTGAGTTAGGTAATTCTCTCTATTCTCTTATCCCATGTATCTCTTTCCCTTAGCACTTAGTTCTTTAGTGAGCACGTATGGTTTTGCCATCAGAAAAATCAATAAAGACTCATAAAAGAGAACACAAATAAGTATGTGCTGACATTTTTGTGCCTCTTCCTGGACTTTGAGGTCTTTGAGAGCATACAAAGTAATTTATTCATCTTTGTAATCCCACGGTGTAGCCTAGTGCCTAGCAACTGATGCTCAATAAATGTTTGGTTACATAAGGTGACTGATAAGAAAGAGAGAATACAAAAAAAAATCACAGAAAAGACTTCCTTGTCACATTATAGTGGTTCACAATGGCCCTGATCCTGCTCATATTTGCAGAATTACATTGACTACTTTAATTCTAAAGGGTTCTAGTTAAAAATAACTCCAAATAAACAATTTATTCCCTTCTAGAAAAATTAATTCTGTTGAGAAACCGTCCCATTTTTGACATCAGATCTCTTACTTCAGCACACAAGGTACATTTTAAAAAAGATATGCCATATATAATCTCCATCAGGTAAATGAGAAATAAGGAAGAACAAAACCAGGTAGAAAATTAAAGAAACTTGGCAGCACTGTGCCATTTGTTACATGGAAAATTACTTACATGCAGCAGCAATACAGCAGCAAGGAAAGACTGTCCTTGACAGTATCCAATGTCTTCATCGTACACAGAGTAGGCCTAGGGAAAAGGCGGAAAGAAATGAATATTGTAAACATTCGCAGATCTTTACATGATGTTAGCTCACAGCAGGCGCTGATTGTTCCTGCCCACAATTTCACCAATCCTCAACTTCAATATGTGTGTCATTAGCACAGTGTGGTCCCCACAAAGAGGCTGCATGTTTCCTAAAGCAGTTCTTAATACCTTTTTACAACTTGGAACTAAGGGATGCCCAGAGTACTTAAATTAGTTTTAAAAGATCCATGATGGTTTGAGGTCAGGTGTGTGAGACCATGGGAAGTGGTGTGGGAAGATGGGAAGGTTTTAGGGTTGATGTGGGAGTTCTGAAGCACTACAAGGAGGAAATCTAGAAGCTGCTGAGAGTGTAGTGCAGGCCCCCTAACCTGACCTACAAAAGAATCATCCTCTACAGAGAACTTTAGAAGTTCTCGAATCTCTTCCAAACTGAAGGCTGTAGGGCAGAAATGACTCCTCCCATGTATATCACTGTGGCAAACCATAGACATTTACTGCCCTGTACTTTCTGCAGGGTGGCTCAGAGAGCCTGGTGCCACATACACACTCTCTATGACAGGTGCTCTGGCTATTCAATATCATTAACATCTTTCTAACTAGGACAGCCGTATACAGTCAAAGAGGCCCATTCGTTGCAAATACAGCTCTCCCTGGGAAACAACTATCACACCATTCCACTTAACATTCACCTCTTTGTCTTCAGAGGAAATAAAATAAAGCTGCACGTTTGATATGCACCAACTACTACTTCAAACTGCTGGGATTATTATTATTATTTTTTAAGACATCCTGTACTAGATTTTTGGAGCTTCAGTCAGTTACAATCGGCACAGTGTGCTAATGAAAGAGCAAAGAACAGGGATCGGCAAGCTTTTTCTATAAAGGGTCAGGTAGTAAATATTTGAGGTTCTACAAAACACGTTTGGTATCTGTTGCATATGTTTCTTTCTTGTTGTTTTTAAATAACACCTTAAAAATGTAAAAACCATTCTTAGCTCACAAGTGGGCCACATGGGCCATATAGTTTGAATAAGAAATTGCTCAGGTGTTCCAACACTTGTTTTCAAAAAGCAAACATCCCAATTGTGCTGTTTAAATTCTGGACATGTATCCCATCCCATGTACTACATCTACGTGTTGTGCTTCAGTTTAGTGAGGAAATTTCCATTTAATTTACTTAATCCAATGCATATGATCTGTGAACATAACACTTGTCTCTGTCCAGGGCACTGGGCATCACAGGGAGGGTAACTGTGGTATCTCTCATATGCCAAGGTAGTTAGAGTGCAGGGTCTGGGATTCTTTTATTTTTAACTTATTTAAAAAAAAAAAAAAAAAAAAAAAACTTTCTTGACATATACCTTACAGCCAATGCAATGCACATTTTAAATGCACAATTCCTTGAGTTTTAACAAATGTGGGCATCTAGGTAACTCTAACCTTTATAGAATACTCTCATTCCAGAAAGTTCTCTTATGTCCCTTTGCAGTCAAACCACCTCCACCCCAGGCAACCATTAACCTGCTTTTTATTTTATTTTTAATTTTTAGACTGCCTTTAATTAAACATGTATTATTTCATTTGCAATTTTCATGAGTAATTACATTTTCCTTTTTTTTTAAAAACTGTGCTTTAGATGAAGGTTTACAGAGCAAATTAGTTTCTCATTAAACAATTAAAACACATATTGTTTTGTGACACTGGTTGCCAACCCCACGACATGTCAACACTCTCCCCTTCTCGACTTTGGGTTCCCCATTACCAGTTTTCCTCTCCTCTCCTGCCTTCTCACCCTTGCCCCTGAGTTGGTGTGCCCACTTAGTCTCATTTTGTTTTATGGGCCTGTCTAATCTTTGGCTGAAGGGTGAACCTTTGGAGTAACTTCAGTACTGAGTTAAAAGGGTGTCTGGGAGCCATACTCTTGGGGTTTCTCCCATCTCTGTCAGACCAGTATGTCTGGTCGTTTTTTGTGAGCTGGAATTTGTTCTACATTTTTCTCCAGCTCTGTCCAGAACCCTCTATTGTGATTCCTGTCAGAGTAGTCAGTGGTGGTAGCCAGGCACCATCTAGCTGTGTTAGATTCAGTCTGGTGGAGGTAGTGGTAGCTGTGGTCCATTAGTCCTTTGGACTAATCTTTCCCTTGTGTCCTTGGTTTTCTTCATTCTTCCTTGCTCCAGACAGGGTGGGACCAGTGGAGTATCTTAGATGGCTGCTCACAAGCTTTTAAGACTCCAGAAGCTACTCACCAAAGTAGGATGTAGAACATTTTCTTTTTTCAGAACATTTTCTTTATAAACTATGTTACCCCAATTGAGCTAGATGTCCCCGAGACTGTGGTCCCCAGCCCTCAGATCAGTAATTTGATCCCTCAGGAGTTTGTATGCATCTATGAAGCTTCCATGACCTTGCCTTGGTTAAGTTGTGCTGGCTTCCCCAGTATTGTGTACCGCCTTACCCTTAACCAGTTATCACTTATCTATTGTCTATTGAGTGTTCTTCCCCCTCACCTCTCCCCTCTTTTGTAACCACCAAAGGTTGTTTTTTTCTGTGTGTAAACCTTTTCATGAGTTTTTATAATAGTGATCTTATGCAATATTTGTCCTTTTGTGATTGACTTACTTCACTCAGCATAATGCCCTCCAGATTCATTCATGATGTGAGATGTTTCACAGACTCATCATTATTCTTTACCGTTGGATAGTATTCCATTGTGTGTATGTTCCATAGTTTATCTATTCATTCATCTGTGGATGGGCACTTAGGTTGTTTCTGTCTTTTTGCTATTGTGATTAATGCTGCAATGAACATGGGTGTGCATATGTCTATTCGTGTGACAGCTCTTATTTCTCTAGGATATATTCCTAGAAATGGGACTGCTGAATCATATGGTATTTCTATTTCTAGCTTTTTTTTTTTCTGTTCAATTTGATAAAGTGTTATTTTATTTTATTATTTATTTATTTATTTATTTAAATTGTACTTCAGGTGAAGGCTTACAGAACAAATAGTTTCTCTTGAAACAGTAGTACACATGTTGTTTTATGACATTGGTTAACAACCTCACAACATATCAACCCTCTAACTTCTCAACACTTTTTTTTTTTTTTTGATGAAAAGACACATAGCCAAAGATACACCGTTTCAAAAATTTCTACATGCACAGTTCAGTGACATTGACTACGCTCTTCCAATTGTGCTGCTACTCTCACTTAAGATGAAGGCTTACAGAACAAAAGTTTCTCATTTAACAGTTATTACAAATGTTGCCCTATGACAATGGTTAACAATCTCACAACACATCAACAATATCCTTACTCAACCTTGTGTTCCCTATCACCAGCTTCCCTGTCCCATTCTGCCTTCTGGCCCTTGTCACTGGACTCCTGTACCTCGTCAGTCTCATTTGGTTTTACGGGGCTGTCCACTCCCAGGCTGAACAGCGAACCTCGAAGGTAACTTCACCACTGAGCTAAAAGGGTGTCTGGGGGCCATACTCTCAAGGTTTCTCCGGTCTCCTTTAGGCCAGTAGTAAATCTGGTCTTTTTTTTGTGAGTTAGAATTATGCTCTACATCCTTCTCCAGCTCTGTTGTGATCCTGGTCAGAGCAGTCAGTGGTGGTAGCCAGGCACCATCTAGCTGTACTGGACTCACTCTGGTGGCGGCCTTGGTAGCTGTGGACAATTAGTCCTTCGGACTAATCTTTTCCTTGTATCCTGTTCTCTTCATTCTCCCTTGCTCCTGAAGGGATGAGACCAGTGGAGTATCTTAGATGGCTGCTTACAGGCCTTTTAAGACCCCAGACACTACTCACCAAGGTAGAATGTAGAGCACTGTCTTTATAAGCTGTCATGCCAATTGAGCTAGATGTTCCCCGAGACCATGCTCCCCACAGCCCTCCGCCCAGCAATTCAGTCCCTCAGGGAGTCTGGATGTGTCTATGGGGCTTCCATGACCTTTCCTTGTACAGGTTGTGCTAGTTTCCCCTGTATTGTGTACTATCTCACCCTTCACCCAAGATACCACTTATCTATTGCCTATTTAGTATTCTCCCCCCACCCCTCCCATCCCTGGTAACCAACAAAGATTGTTACATTTTGTGTGTGAACTTTTTCATGGGTTTTTACAATAGAGGTCTCATACAATATTTGTCCTTTTGTGATTGACTTATTTCACTCAGCATAACGTCCTCCAGTTTCATCCATGTTATGAGATGCTTCACAGATTCATTGTTGTTCTTTCTGGTTGCATAGTACTCCGTTGTGTGTAGGTACCATAATTTGTTTATCCATTCATCTGCTGATTGGCATCTAGGTTGTTTCCATCATTTTGCTATTGTGAACAATGCTGCCATGAACATAGGTGTGCATATGTCTATTCGAGTGATGACTCTTATTTCTCTATTTCTAGCTTTTTAAGGAAGTATAATACCATTTTCTAAAATGGTTGTACCATTTTGCATTGCCAGCAGCAGTGCATAAGAGTTCCAGTCTCCCTGCAGCCTCTCCAACATTTGTTATTTTCTGTTTTTTTGATTCATGTTAGTAATGTTGCGGTGAGTTAGTTATGTTTTTTAGCACAATACATTAATTTTGCATTCTTCATGATTTCATATAAATAGAATCATATAATATGATTTCCGTCTGGCTTCTTTCACTCAGCATTATTTTTCTAAGAACCTCCCATGTTGCTGTGTGCATTAGTAGTTCATCCCTTTTAATTGCTGAGTAGTATTCCACTGTATGAACATACCACAATTTGTTTACCCATTTGTTCATCCATTTCCTGTTGTTGAACATTTGGGTTGTTTCCAGTCTTTGGCTGGTATTAATAAAGGTGTTAGGTATGCACAAGGCTTTTTGTGGATATAGGTTTTCATTTTCTTTGGGTAGATACCTAGAAGTGGAGGTACAATTGTGAAGTAGACATTAACTATATAAGAAAATGCCATACTGTTTTCCAAAGTTGTTGTACAATATTACACCCCCACCAGTAAAGTATGAGAATTTCTGCTGCTTCACATCCTCAACAATACTTGGTAGGCAACTGATATATATTCTTTTGTGACCTATCTGTTCAAGTTCTTGCCCATTTGTTTAACTGGGTTGTTTGTCTGTCTTATTGTCGTTTCATAGGTGTTCTTTATACAGTCTATTTACAAGTCCATTTTCAGATATATGTACTGCAAATATTTTCTCTGTGGTCTGCCTTTTCATTTAATTATGGTAAGTATATATAAAACAAAAATTTGCCATTACAACATTTTTACATGTACTATTCAGTGACGTTAATTACATCCATCATGTTGTGCAACCATCACCACTAGCTCTTTCTAAATGCTCTCATCACCCTTAATAGAAGCTCAGTGCCCCCTATGCATTGACTCCCTATTTCCCCCTCCCTCT
This sequence comes from Dugong dugon, assembly GCA_030035585.1. Classification (NCBI taxonomy): domain Eukaryota; kingdom Metazoa; phylum Chordata; class Mammalia; order Sirenia; family Dugongidae; genus Dugong; species Dugong dugon. The sequence goes on along the minus strand of CM057469.1, from coordinate 36,819,205 downwards.
CATTCTTGGTAACCACTAATAAACTTTGGTTTGTATTGTTGCTGTTAGGTGCTGTCAAGTCAGTTCCGACTCATACAACAGGACAAAACATTGCCCAGTACTGCTCCATCCTCACAATTGTTCCTATGTTTGAGCCCATTGTTGCAGCCACTTGTCAGTCTGTCTCACTGAGGGCCTTCCTCTTTTTCATTGACTCTCTACCATATCAAGCATGATGTCCTTCCCCAGGGACTGCCCCTCCTGATAACATATCCAGAGTACATGAGATGAAGTCTTGTTATCCTTGCTTCCAAGGAGCACTCTGGCTGTACTTCTTCTAAGACAGACTTCTTTGTTCTTTGAGCAGTCCAGGGTATATTGAATATTCTTCACCAACAACATAATTTAAAAGCATCAATTCTTCTTTGGTCTTACTTATTCACTGTCCGGTTTTCACATGCATATAAGGCAATTGAAAATATCATGGCTTGACACTGCTTGTAAATCTTGTCTTCTTCCTCACCTTAGGGGAAAAACATTCACTCTTTCATCATTAAGTATAATGTTAGCTGTATGTTTTTTGTAGATGCCCTTTATCAGGTTAAAGATGATTCCCTTTAGTCTTAGTTGCTGAGTATTTTTATCTTATATGGACACTGAATTCTGTAAAATGTCTTTGATGAATCTATTGTAATGATCATTTTTTTCTTTATTCTGTTAAGGTGGTGAATTACACTGATCTTTCTTTCAAATGCTGTACCAACCCTGCATACGTGGATAAACCCCACTTGGTGAATGTGTTATTCTTTTACTATACTGTTGAATTCAGTTTGCTATTATTCTTTTGAGAATATTTTATGAGGGCTACTGGTCTGTGTCAAGCTTGTGCTATTTGTATACCACAGGTTGTTAATGAGTCTTCCTCCAATCCTGATGCCACATTCTTCTTCATATAGTACAGCTTCTTGGATTATTTGCTCAGCATACAGATTGAATATGTATGGTGAAAGGATACAACCCTGACGCACACCTTTCCTGATTTTAAACCACTCAGTATCCGCTTGTTCAATTTAAACAACTGCCTCTTGGTCTATGTAGAGGTTCTGCATGAGTACAATTAAGTGTTCTGGAATTCCCATTCTTTGCAATGTTATCCATAACTTGTTATGATCCACACAGTCCAATGCCTTTGCATAGTCAATAAAACAGAGGTAAACATCTTTCTGGTATTCTCTGCTTTCAGCCAAGATCCATCTGACATCAGCAATGATATCCCTTGTTCCATGTCTTTGTCTGAATCTGGCCTGAACTTCTGGCAGTTTCCCGGCCATGTACTGCTGCAACTATCCCTGAACCATTCTCAGCACAATCTTACCTGCATGTGACATCAGTGATACTGTTAGATAATTTCCGCATTCCACTGAACCATCTCTCTTTCCAAAGGGTATGAACATGTGTCTCCCCCAGTAGGCCAGCCAGGAAGCTGTCCTCCAAACTTCCCAGCATAGACAAACAAGCACTTCCAGTCTCACACTCGCCTGCTGAAACATCTCAATTGGTATTCTGTCAATTCCTGGAGCCCTGCCTTTCGCTAATGTCCTTAGTGCAGTTTAAACTTCCTCCTTCAGCACCAGTGGTTCTTGATCATATGCTACCTCATGAAGTGGCTGAACACTGACCGACTCTCCTTGGCACAATGACTCTGTGTATCCTCTTCATCCTCTTTTGATCCTTCTTGCGACGTTCAATTTTTTGCCCATAGAATCCTTCAATATTGCAACTTGGGGCTTGAATTTTTTCTTCAAATCTGTCTTGGAAGAAGTAACACCAGAATGCTCCTTAGAAATGAGGATGGTGAAAAAAAGAGAACCTTGAAGAGGAAATCACGAAATCAATACCATTTACAGTAGCCCACAAGAAGATACTTAGGAATAAATCTAACAAGAGACGTAAAAGAGCTATACAACGAAAACTGCAAGACACTACTGCAAGAAACCAAAAGAGACCTGCATAAGTAGAAAAACATACCTTCCTCATGGATAGGTAGACTCAACATTGTGAAAATGTCAATTCTACCCAAAGTGATCTACAGATACAATGCAATCCCGATCCAAATTCCACCAGCATTTTTTAATGAGAGGGAGAAACAACTCACCAAAGGGAAGAGGCCCCAAATAAGTAAAGCATTACTCAAGAAGAAGAACAAAATGGGAGGCCTCACACTACCTGATTTTAGAACCTACATAGACCAATGGAACAGAATTTAGACATAAATTCATCCACCTATGAGCAGGTGATACTTGACAAAGGCCCAAAGTCCATTAACTGGGGAAAAGACAGTCTCCTTAACAAATGGTGCTAGCATAACTGGATATCCATCTGCAAAAAACTGAAACAAGACCCATACCTCACACCATGCACAAAAACTAACTCAAAGTGTATCAAAGACTTAGATATAAAATCAAAAACGATAAAGGTCATGGAAGAAAAAATAGGGACAAAGCTAGGAGCCCTAATACATGGCATAAACACAACAAAAACCATAAGTAACAATGCACAAGCACCAGAAGAGAGACTAGATAAATGGGAGCTCCGAAAAATCAATCACTTATGCTCATCAAAAGACATCACCAAAAGAGTCAAAAGACAACCTATGGACTGGGAAAAAATTTTTGGCTACAAAAAACCCAATCAGCATCTAATCTCTAAAATCTACAAGATAATGCAAAACCTCAACAACAAAAAGACAACCCAATTAAAAAATAGGCAAAGGATATGAACAGGCACTTTGCCAAAGAAGATATTCAGGCAGCTAACAGATACATGAAGAAATGCTCATGATCATTAGCCATTAGAGAAATGTAGATCAAAACTACAATGAGGTATCATCTTACCCCAACAAGGCTAGCATTAATCCAAAAAACACAAAATGCTGGAGAGGTTGTGGAGAGACTGGAACACTTACACACTGTTGGTGGGAATGTAAAATGGTACAACCATTTTGGAAATCGATTTGGCACTTCCTTAAAAAGCTAGAAATAGAAGTACCATACAATCCAGCAATTCTGCTCCTTGGAATATATCCTAGAGAAATAAGAGCGACACACGAATAGATCTATGCACACCCATGTTCACTGCAGCACTGTTCACAATAGCAAAAAGATGGAAACAACCTAGGTGCCCATCAGCGGACAAACAGATAACCAAATAATGGTTTATGCACACAACGGAATACTACGCAACGATAAAGAACAACGATGAAGCCGTGAAACATCTTACAACATGGAGGAGTCTGGAGGGCATTATGCTGAGTGAATTTAGTCAGTCACAGAAGGACAAATATTATATAAGACTACCATTATAAGAACTCAAGACAAGGTTTAAACACAGTAGAAAATACTCTTTGATGGTTACGAGGGTGACAAGGGAGGTAGAGGGCTATTTACTAACTAGATAGTATATAAGAACTATCTTAGGTGAAGGGAAGGACAGAACACACTACAGGGGAAGTCAGCATAACTGGGTTTAACCAAAGCTAAGATGTTTCCTGAATACAATCAAATACTTTGAGGGAGAGAGTAGCAGGCGTAAGGGTCTGGGGACCAAGGTTTCAGGGGACATCTAGGTCAACTGGTATAACAAAGCTTATTAAAAAAATGTTTTGCATCCTACTTTGGTGAGTGGCGTCTGGGGTCTTAAAAGCTTGCAAGTGGCCATCTATGATTCATCAATTTGTCCCAATCACCTGAAGTAAAGGAGCATGAAGAACACCAAAGACACAAGGAAAGTAGTAGCCCAAGAGACAGAAAGGGCCACATAAACCAGAGACTTCATCAGCCTGAGACCAGAATAGCTAGATGGTGCCTGGCTACCACCAATGACCGCCCTGACAGGGAACACAACAGAGAGTCCCGGATGGAGCAAGAGAAAGGTGGGGTGCAGAACTCAAATTCTAGTAAGAAGACCAGACTTAGTGGTCTGCATAAGACTGGAGGAACCCTGGAAAGCATGGCCCCTGAATTCTCTATCAGCCCAGAACTAAAACAATTTCCTAGGCCAACACTTCAGACAGGGATTGGATTGGACTGCACTGTGGGACGTAAAGTGATACTTGTGAGGAGTGTGCCTCTTAGCTCAAGTAGATACAAGAGACTAAAGGGGCAGCTCCTGTCCAGAGGTGAGATGGGAAGGCAGAGAGGGTTAGGAGCTGGTTGAATGGACATGAGGAATCAGGGGTGGAAAGGACCAGTGTGCTGTCACAGTATGGGGAGAGCAATTAGAGTCACATAACAATGTATGTATAAATTTTTGTATGCGAAAAAGTGTTAGGAGGAAAACGATCATTAGTTCAGTTATGAATAAACGGAAATACTCAAAACGAAGTTCATCAGGGAAAAACTCTAATTACAATGAATATATTACTCAAATAATGTTTTCCAAAGACATAAATAAAAACAAAGAGACGAGGATGGTGAGACTTCATCTCACGTACTTTAGACATATTACCAGGAAGGACCAGTCCCTGGAGAGGACATCATGCTTGGTTAAGTAGAGGGTCAATGAAAAAGAGGAAGACTGTCAATGAGATGCATTGACACAGTGGCCACAACAATAGGCTTAAACATAGCAATGACTGTGAGGATGGCATAGGACTGGGCAGTGTTTCTTTCTGTAGTACAAAGGGGTTGCTATGAGTCAGAACCGACTCATCTGTACCTACCAACAACAACCAGCAACACTGGTATGTAGTTTCTTTCTTTTCTTTTTGTCTTTGCCACATTTTGGTATAGAATTATGCTAGCCTTTTTTAAAAATTATTACTTTAACTTCTCATTCTTTAAAAAATTTTTTAAAACTTTTTACAGGTGTACAATTTATTGACAGCAATTATAATAATCGGTTGTTATGCTGGCCTTTTAAAACAAGTTTGGAAGTGTTCTCTCCTACTCTGTTTTTTGAAAAAATTTATTTGGTTGGTAAGTGAGTGAGTGAGTAAATAAGTAAGTAAGTAATAACCCTTTGTTAAGCATTTATTTATTTATTTGGTAAATAAATTCTTGGTATTGGTATTAATTCTCTCTTAAATGCAGTATTCTCTGTAGAAAGGCTTTCATTATAAATTAAATTCATTTAATGGATATAGGCTCATCATATTTTCTTTTTCTTATTGAATCAGTTTAAGTAATTTGTCTTTCTCAAGCAATGTGACCATTTTATCTAAGTTATTGTATTTATTTATATAAAGTTGTTCATTCCCAGTTGCAATCAAGTCGATTCTCTTTTTTCATCGTGGTTTAGATGAAAGTTTAGAGAGCAAATTAGTTTCCCAATAAATAATTTATACACAGCTTGTTTCGTGACTTTGGTTACAAACCCCTGAATGTGTTAGCACTCTCTTTCCTTCCTCCCGAGGTTCCCTTTGTCCATTTGCTCAGCTTTCCTGCCCCAACCTTCCTTCTAAACTCTGCTTTTAGGCAAATGCTCCCCTTTAGGTCATGCGTAGTTGATTGTTCTGAGGTGTACATTCTTCACTATTATTGTTCATTTCATAGGCCTGTTTTTGTATGGCTATAATGTAATCTCCGGGAGTGATTTCAATTCCCAGTTTGAAGGGTATCTAAGGGCCATGGTCTCAGGGGTTCCACCAGTCTTTCAGACCAGTAAGTCTGGTCTCATTTATGAGTTTGAATTTTGTTCTACGTTTCTCTCCCACTCTGTCCATGATCTACTATCATGGTCCCGGTTAGAGCGGTCAGCAGTGGTAGCTGGGCACCATCTAGTTCTTCTGGTGTCTGGCTAGTGGAGGCCATGGTTCATGTGGCCCATTAGTTCTTTGGACTGATTTTTTTCCTTCAGTTTTTAGTTTTCTTCATTCTTCTTTGCTCCTGATGGAAAGAGATCAATTGCTATATCTTAAATGGCCACTCACAAGCTTTTAAGACCCCAGTTGCTACTCACATATGTAGGATGCCAATTGACCTAGATGTCCCTTGAGACTATGGTCCCTAGCCCTTAAGCCCAGTATCTCAGTCCCAGGAGGTGTATGGTTATGGCTAAGAAGTTTTCATCACTGTGCACCCTGTGTGCACTATTACATACGTGGGTATATTTGCAGCACGTACACATATATAATCGAGACGATTCTGACTCATGACAACCCCATGTGTTTTAGAGTAGAACTGTGCTCCATAAGGTTTTCAATGGCTGTGATGTTTCAGAAGTAGATCACTAGGCCTTTCTTCCAAGACACCTCAAATGGATTTGAACCACCAATCTTTTGGTTAGTGGCTGAGTGCTTAACCATTTGTGCCACCCAAGGACTCCTAAAGTTGTTCATAACAGTCCCTTGTTGATAATGGTCTCAGGGAACATCTAGCTCAATTGGCATTAACGTAGTTTATAAAGAAAATGTTCTACATTCTACTTTGGTGAGTAGTGTCTGGGGTCTTAAAAGCTTGGGAGTGGTCATCTAAGATATTCCACTGGTCTCACCCCATCTGGAGCAAGGGATAATGAAGAAAACCAAAGACACAAGCGAAAGATCAGTTAGTCCAAAGGACTAACGGACCACAACTACCACAGCCTCCACCAGGCTGAGTCCAGCACAACTAGATAGTGCCTGGCTACCAACACTGACTGTTCTGACAGGGATCACAATAGAGGATCCTGGACAGAGCTGGAGAAAAATGTAGAACAAAATTCTAACTCACAAAAAAAAAAAAAAAAAAAGGCCAGACTTACTGGTCTGAGAGAGACTGGATAAACTCCAAGAGTATGGCCCCCAAATACCCTTATAGTCCAGAAATAAAGTCACTCCTGAGGTTCACCCTTCAGCCAAAGGTTAGACAGGTCCAGAAAGCAAAATGAGACTAAATGGGCACACCAGGCCAGGGGCAAGGGTGAGAAAGCAGGAGGGGACAGGAAAGCTGGTAATGGGGAACCCAAGGTCGAGAAGGGGAGAGTGTCAACATGTCATGAGGTTGGCAACCAATGTCACAAAACAATGTGTATTAATTGTTTAATGAGAAACTAGTTTGCTCATAAATTGTCAACTAAAGTACAATAAAAAAGATTAAGAAGTCCCTTATTATCTTTTTAAATGTCTGTATATGATTTACCTTCTTTCATTCACAATATTTTTAACTTTCTCTTCTTTTCTTCATCAGTCTTGCTAAGGATTTATTAATTTTTTCAAAAAACTGTTTTTGGCTTTATTAATTTTTAAATGTTTTCTATTTCATTGGTTTCTTTTATCTTTACTATTTCTTTCCTTCTGTTTACTTAGCGTTTATTCACTCTTCATCTTCTAGCTTTTCAAACAGGAACTTAGAATTTTCTTATTTTCCAATGTAGTACGTAAAGCTACACATTTACCTGTACTTTTTTGAAACCTTTCAAAAACACTGCTGATTATCATACCAGTCCTTGGCAACTGTCATCATTCCTAAATATGGACAGGTTGGTGAGGTGGCACAGGCCTCGCCCCCCTTCAGCTCAATGGAATTCACCACAGTAGTTTCTGAGGAGATCTGGGCAACTCCTACTCTAAAAGCCATAGCCTCAGAGAACTGGGATTCCTCTTATAAAGCCAAGACTCTAAAAACAGGGGTAGCCATGAATCAGAATCAATGCAATGGCAACTGGTTTGATGGCAACCTTTGCACTAATGGATAAAGTGGGGTGAGGTAAAGTAGGGCTACCCCAGCTCCATTTTCAGATCTTCTTTCTCAGGTGCAATGGACAAGGTAATTCATAAATTACTCCAATGACTCATAACTAAAGTGTTACACTGTATTTTTGCTCAAATACATTAGGCCCACTTAATCCTTGAGGTATTAATATTTACTTTAAGTTCCAAAAATAAATGAATATGTATCTTCTCTGATTCCTATGTAATGAGTGGGACAAATGTGGAAACAAATAATAAATTTGCCAGGTCTTTTCTCCTGCAGAGCCACTGGTGGGTTCAAACTGCCATTGGCGCAATTAACCACTGTGCGATTAGGCAACATCACCCTGCCAAAAAGAGAAATAAGGTCCGGATACACTCTACAACATGGATAAATCTTGAGAACATTATGCTAAGTAAAATAAGTTAGTCAAGAAACGACAAATAGGGGACTTCCGGCAAAATGGCGCTCTAGGCAGAAGCACCTCGCGGTCCACAGCAAAGATCCAAAAAACTAAGCTGAACAGAGAAAACAATCCTGAAACCCTAAAACATCAAATGAAGAGATAAAGAACTCAGTCAGGCACCAAATGGAGTGAGAAAACTGACAGAGAACAGAGAGCGAGGAGAAATTCATGCAGACGTCCCCTATCAGATAACGCCGCATGGATCCACCATCTTGGACACCTATCGGAGATTAGCAAACAAGGGGTACAAGAAAGCAGCTTCACAGAGCTTCCAGCGGGAGACAAAACAACTGGTAATCTGCGATATACGCTTTCCCACACCCCACCCTTCTTCACCCCCACTCAGCCTCCTCTGCTTCCCGCAGCCACAATCTCTTGTCCAGGAAGCACCAGCTGCTTGGATTCCACCCACCTGAATGGGCCGGCTCTCTGAGTGCCATTTGTTGGCTGCTGGTGTTGCTTTTTTCCACTTCTTTTGATTTCTTCCTTACTTCTCACCACCTCCCCCTGCTTTTGCTCAAATACTTGGCTCCGTGCGCCATCTTTGCTTCTTCCTGAGGGGCTGCAGAGCTCCGTTTGAATGTGGAGCTGCTTCCCGGTCTGGGCTGCCATGCCGGTGGCATCCCGGGGCTTTTGCTTGATTGTTTTGAACTGTTTGTTTATTTTCTTTTCATTTTCTTGAGTTGGGAGCTTGTTCTGGCCAGGCGGTGCTGCATGGCTTGGAAACTACCCCCTCGGCTTGCACAGACATGCAGAGGGATCCCTGAGGGCACTTCTTTATTCGCTGTTTTTTTTTTTTTCCTGTTTTTTGGGGGGTTTTCTTGTTCTTTTTTTTTTTTTTTTTAATTTGTTTTGTTTTCTTTTCCTTCTTTTTCCCTTTTTGTCTTTCTTTATTACTCATTTTCTCATCTCTCTATATCTTCCTTCTCTTTCTGTTCACTGAATACCTGGCATTTTATACCTCTACGCCTTCTAGCCAGGCTGTACTGCAACACCTGAGAACAACTTCCCCAGACCTCAAAGCAGCACCGGTGGGATCCCTGGGAACTCTGCTGTTCTTTAACCTTTCGGATTGTTATTTATTCATTCTTTTCTTTTCTTTTTTTTCTTCTTCTTCCCCTTTTTGTTTTTCTCCATTTCATAGTCTCTCATCTCTCCACTCCAATGGCAAGCTCCCCTAGCATTCTTTTTTGTTGGTGTGTATGTTTTTGGCTCCTGTTCCTCTCTCCTCTCTCCCATATCCATCTTAGCTCCACACATAACAATCTCCCTGCTACATCCTGCCTACCTGCACCGTGCACTTGACATCACACCACCAAGCAGCACAGGCACGGCCTACTGGAACCTGCCCTGCACTGATTACCGACCCGCCCTGGTGGCTGTAGTAAGTGCCACAAACAACCCGTCCCAGTAACTCCTCTTCAGCTAGACCTGCCCTGCTGTACCATATCTGAGTGACTGACCCTGCCAATTGGAGAAGGAGGTGAAAAGTATTGTGCCCACAGACAAGCAAACAACAAAGAACACACAGCCTGCCTGCTCAAACATAGCTAAATTTTAAAAAAAGGGATGAAACAAACAAATCTACAATCAATAAACGAGAAAAATAACTACTGAATGCCCCGAAGGCAGCAGACAATACCAAAACATTTACAAAAACAGGATAGGATGGTTCTAGTAGGCGTCCAAAATAAAACACCAGATGACCTTCCAGTGGAAGAAAAGGCACTAGAACTACCTGATATGGAATTCAAATCTCTAATACTCAGAATTCTCCAAGAACTGAGGCAAAAAGCTGACAAACATGAGGAAAAAATAGACAAATTCATGGAAAATACAGACAAAAAACTGGAAGAATTCAGGAAAATAATTCAGGAACAAAATGCCAAATTAAATTCACAACTAGAAATTATACAAAGACAACAATTAGAAATCCAAAAGATAAACAACAAGATTTCAGAAATGGACGGTGTCATAGAAGGGCTGAGAAGCAGATTTCAAACGGTGGAAAACAGGATCAGTGTAATTGAAGACAAAACACTTGGATACAACTGTGTTTGAGGAAAACTCAGAAAAAAGAGCAAAGAAAAATGAAAAGACCCTGAGAGTTATGTGGGATACAATCAAAAGCAAAAATTTTCGCGTGATTGGAGTTCCAGAACACGGGCAGAAAACAGAAAACACAGAGAGGATCATTGAAGAAATCCTGACAAAAAACTTCCCCAATATCACTAAAGATGAAAAGCTGATCATCCAAGAAGCTTAACAAACCCCGTATGGAGAGACCCCAAAAGAAAATCACCAAGGCATATCATAATCACACTCGCCAAAACCAAAGACAAACAAAGAATCCTGAGAACAGCTCGTGAAAAACAAGAAGTCACATACAGAGGAGAAACAATAAGACTAAGCTCAGATTATTCAGCAGAAACCATGCAGGCAAGAAGGCAATGGGATGACATATATAAAACCTTCAAAGAAAAAAATTGCCAGCTAAGAATAATATATCCTGCAAAACTCTCGTTCAAATATGATGGTGAAATTAGGTCATTTCCAGATAAACAGAAATTAAGGGAATATGTAAAAGCCAAACCAAACTTACAAGAATTGTTAAAGGGAGTTCTTCGATCTGAGAACAAACAACTTCAGCTCACAGGCAGAATCTAGGATGCAGGATCATACCAGCCAGATACCAATCTAGGAAATGAACTTTCAAGGACTATCCAAAACCAAAAGAAATACAACAGGGAATCAGAGCAGTTAATCAGTAAATGACAACAACATCAAAACAATAAAAGAGGGAATAAACGGCATAGGTATAGAACCTTCTAATGGAGAGGAAAGCAAGGCGATACCAAGTAAGGGTAGACTACTTCAAACTTATAAAGATAAGGGTAAAATTCATGGTAACCACAAAGAAAGTTGACAAACCAACTCATAAAAATAAAGACGAAAAACATAAAGTCTCAGCAAAAACAAAACCTACAAAAACAAAAGAAATGAAAAAAAAAAATCCACAAACGAAAGTAACTCAGCACAAGAGAGTAAGAAGAACAAAGAAAACTTCAGCACCACAAAAAAAAAGCACTACAAAATGACAGCAACAAACTCACATCTATCAATAGTTACACTGAATGTAAATGGACTCACTGCAACCATAAAGAGAAAGTGACAGAATGGATAAGAAAACAGAATCCATCAATATGCTGTCTATAAGAGACACACCTTAGAAACAAAGATGTGAATTTATCAAAAGTCTAAGGTTGGAAAAAAATGTATCAAGCTAACAACCACCAAAAAGAGCAGAAGTGGCAATACTAATCTCAGATAAAATAGACTTTAAAACAAAATCCACCATAAAAGACAAAGAAGGGCACTATATAATGATTAAGGGGATGATCCATCATGAAGACATAACCATAATAAACATCTACGCACCCAATGACAGGGCTCCAAAATACATAAAACGAACTCTAACAACACTGAAAAGAGAAATTGACAGTTCCACAATAATAGTAGGAGACTTCAACACACCACTCTCAGTAAAGGACAGAACAACTAAGAAGAAACTCAGCAAAGATACAGAAGACCTAAAGGACACAATCAGCCAACTGGACCTCATAGACATATATAGAACACTCCATCCAACCGTTGCAAAGTACACATTCTTTTCCAATGCACATGGAACGTTCTCCAGAATAGACCACATCTTAGGCCACAGAGCAATACTCAACAAGATCCAAAACGTTGAGATAATTCACAGTATCTTCTCTGACCACAATGCCATCAAGGTAGAAATTATCACTAGAAAGAGCAAGGAAAAAAAACCAACTACATGGAAACTGAATAATACTCTGCGTACGCATCAATGGATAATAGAAGAAATCAGAGATGGAATCAAAAAATTCCTAGAATCAAATGAGAATGAAAACACATCATACCAAAACCTTTGGGACACAGCGAAGGCAGTCCTCCGAGGACAATTTATAGCAATAGATGCACACATCAAAAAAGAAGGGGCAAAATCAAAACATTAACTACAGAACTCAAAGAAATAGAAAGAGAACAGCAAAAAAAGCCCACAGTCACCGGAAGAAAGGAAATAGTAAAGATCAGAGCAGAAATAAATGAAATAGAGAGCAGAAAAACAATAGAAAGAATCAACAAAACCAAAAGTTGGTTCTTTGAAAAGAATCAACAAAATTGACAAACCACTGGCCAGACTGACAAAAGAAAAACAGGAGAGGACACAAATAACCCAAATAAGAAATGAAATGGGGTCATTACAACAGACCCAACTGAAATAAAAAGGATTATAACAGAGTATTATGAAAAACTATACTCCAACAAATTTGGAAACCTAGAGGAAATGGATAAATTTCTAGAAACACACTACCTACCCAAACTACAACAAAGTGATGTTGAAAATCTGAACAGACCCATAACAAGAAAAGAGACTGAAAAGGTAATAAAAAAACTCCCAACCAAAAAAAGCCCTGGCCCAGATGGCTTCACTGGAGAATTCTACAAAACATTTACAGAAGAGCTTGTACCAGTACTACTCAAACTATTTCAGAACATAGAAGAGGAAGCAACACTTCCAAATTCATTTATGAAGCCAGCATAACGCTGATACCAAAACCAGGCAAAGACAGCACAAAAAAAGAAAATTACAGACCAATATCTCTCATGAATACAGATGCAAAAATTCTTAACAAAATTCTAGCCAATAGAATTCAGCATCATATCAAAAAAATAATACACCACAACCAAGTAGGATTCATACCAGGTATGCAAGGATGGTTCAACATTAGAAAATCAATCAACATAATCCACCACATAAATAAAAGGAAAGAAAAGAATCACATGATCATCTCAGTTGATGCAGAAAAGACATTTGACAAAGTCCAACACCCATTCCTGATAAAAACTCTCAATAAAATAGGTACAGAAGGGAAATTTCTCAACATAATAAAGGGCATCTATGCAAAACCAATGGCCAACATCATTCTTAATGGAGAGAGGCTGAAAACATTCTCCTTGAAAACAGGAACAAGACAAGGATGTCCTTTATCACCACCATTTAACACCGTCCTGGAAGTTCTAGCCAGAGCAATAAGGCAAGAAAAAGAAATAAAGGGCATCCAAATTGGTAATGAAGAAGTTAAACTGTCCCTGTTTGCAGATGATATGATACTATGCATAGAAAACCCTAAAGACTCCACGAGAAGTCTACTGGAACTAATAGAAAGATGCAGCAGAGCAGCAGGATACAAGATAAACATTCAAAAATCAGTTGGATTCCTATACACCAGTAAGGAGAACGATGAAAAGGAAATCAGGAAAACAATACCATTTTCAATAGCCCCTAAAAAGATAAAATACTTAGGAATAAATCTAACCAGGGATGTAAAATACCTATATAAAGAAAACTACAAAACACTACTGCATGAAACCCAAAGGGATCTACATAAACGGAAAAACATAACATGCTCACGGATAGGTAGACTCAACATTGTGAAAATGACAATTCTACCCAAAGCAATTTACAAATACAACACAATCCCGATCCAAATACCAACAACATTCTTCAAAGAGATGGAAAAAATTAATCATTAACTTTATATGGAAAGGGAAGAAGCCCCGAATAAGTACAGCATTACTGAAGAAGAATAAAGTTGGAGGACTCACACTACCTGACTTCAGAACCTACTATACAGCTACAGTAGTCAAAACAGCCTGGTACTGGTACAACGACAGATACATTGACCAATGGAACAGAATTCAGAACCCAGATGTAAATCCATCCACTTATGGTCACCTGATCTTTGACAAGGGCCCAAAGTCCATGAAATGGGGAAAAGACAGTCTTTTTAACAAATGGTGCTGGCAAAACCGGATATCTGACTGCAAAAAAATGAAACAGGACTCATACCTCACGCCGTATACAAAAACTACTTCAAAATGGATCAAAGACCTGAATATAAAGCCTAAAACTATAAAGTTCATAGAAGAAAAAATAGGACCAACACTTCAGGCCTTAATACATGGCATTAACAGGATACAAACCATAACCATCAATGCACAAACCACAAAAGATAAGCTAGATAACTGGGATCTTCTAAAAATCAAATACCTATGCTCTTCAAAAGACTTCACCAAAAGAGTAAAAAGAGAACCTACAGACTGGGAAAAAAGTTTTGGACAGTACAAGTCAGACAAACGTCTAATCTCCATAATCTACAAGAAAATCCAACACCTCTACAACAAAAAGACAAATAATCCTACTAAAAAATGGGCAAAGGAAATGAACAGACGCTTCACCAAAGAAGACATTCAAATGGCCAACAGACACATGAGGAAATGCTCGCGTTCACTAGCCATTAGAGAAATGCAAATTAAAACCACAATAAGATACCATCTCACCCCGGCATTACTGACACGAATCAAAAGTACTGGAAATAACAAATGTTGGAGGGGCTGCAGGGAGATGGGAACTCTTATGCACTGCTGGTGGGAATGCAAAATGATACAACCATTTTGGAAAATGATATGGTGCTTCCTCAGAAAGCTAGAAATAGACATACCATTCGTTTCAGCAATCCCACTCCTAGGAATATAACCTAGAGAAATAAGAGTCATCACTCGAATAGACATATGCACACCTATGTTCATTGCAGCATTGTTCACAACAGCAAAAAGATGGAAACAACCTAGATGCTCATCGACAGATGAATGGATAAACAAACTATGGTACATAGACACAGTGGAGTACTATGCAACGAGAAAGAACAACAATGAATCTGTGAACCATCTCATAACATGGATGAAACTGGAGGACATTATGCTGAGTGAAATAAGTCAATCACAAAAGGACAAATATTGTATGAGACCTCTATTGTAAAAATCCATTAAAAAGTTCACACACAAAATGTAACAATCTTTGTTGGTTACCAGGGATGGGAGGGGTGGGGTGGGGGGGAATACTAAATAGGCAATAGATAAGTGGTATCTTGGGTGAAGGGTGAGACAGTACACAATACAGGGGAAACCAGCACAACTTGTACAAGGAAAGGTCCTGGAAGCTACAAAGACACATCCAAACTCCCTGAGGGACTGAATTGCTGGGCGGAAGGCTGTGGGGAGCATGGTCTCGGGGAACATCTAGCTCAATTGGCATGACACTACTAATAAAGATAATGCTCTACATTCTACCTTGGTGAGTAGTGTCTGGGGTCTTAAAAGCCTGTGAGCGGCCATCTAAGATACTCCACTGGTCTCATCCCTTCAGGAGCAAGGGAGAATGAAGAGAACAAGATACAAGGAAAAGATCCGTCCAGAGGACTAATGGACCACAGCTAAAAAGGCCTCCACCAGACTGAGTCCAGTACAGCTTGATGGTGCTCGGCTACCACCACTGATTGCTCTGACCAGGATCACAACAGAGGCTTCTGGACAGAGCTGGAGAAGGATGTAGAACAAAATTCTAACTCACAAAAAAAAGACCAGATTTACTGGCTTAAAGGAGACTGGAGAAACCCCGAGAGTATGGCCCCCAGACACCTTTTTAGCTCAGTGGTGAAGTGATCTCCGAGGTTCACCGTTCAGCCTGGTAGTGGACAGCCCCATAAAACCAAATGGGACTAATGAGGTACAGCAGTCCGGGGACAAGGACCAGAAGGCAGAAGGGGACAAGGAAGTTGGTGATAGGGAACCCAAGGGTGAGTAAGGATAGTGTTGATGTGTTGTGAGGATGTTAACCATTGTCATAGGGCAACATGTGTACTGACTTAAATGAGAAACTATTTTGTTCTGTAAGCCTTCATCTAAAGTGAGAATAGCAGCACAACTGGAAGAGTGTAGTCAATGTCAATGAACTGTGCATGTAGAAATTTTTGAGAAGAAAAAAAAAAAAAAAAGACTTTGGGGATAAAAAAAAAAGAAAGGACAAATATTGTATGATCTCACTTATATGAACTATCTAGAACAGACATATTTAAAAGGGCCATCTTCATCAACACCACTCAAGAAATCTATTCAAAAGCTTTCTTAGGGGAACATTCTGTAATCTCAACAAGATGCAGTTCTGTAAAATCAGACATTCTGTGGTGTCAACTAAAATTAGAGTTTCCATAGGGTAACCAAAACTATTTTATGAACAAGGTCATCAGTTAGTACCCCATGACATAATTGTTTTTCGGATGGTATTCACTTCTTACAGGACATACAGTACCAAAATTTGTATCTCAATGTTACTGGTTAAATGGTTTCCCCAGTTGTAAATCCTAACCTCTATGCCTTTGGTTATATACCATTTGGGAATGGGTTGTCTTTGCTATGTTAATGAAACAGGATTAGCATAGGGTATGCCTTGAGTCAGTCTCTTTTAAGATACAAAAGAGATTAAACAAGCAAATGAGAAGCAGAGATGGAAGAAGAGAGACACCAAGCCCCATGAAGATTGCTCAGAAGAGACAAGCACCTTCTTCCAGTGCCGACAGACAGAGAAAGCCTGCCCCTAGAGGTGGCAACTTGAATTCTGACTTCTAGTCTCCTAACTGGGAAAAAATACATTTCTGTTTGTTAAAGCCACCCACTTGTGGTATTTCTATTACAGCAGCACTAGATAACTGAGACACTTAAGATAGTATTTCTGTAAGTGTTTAGAATTGTTTAAAGCTTCTTTTCATTTTTTAAAGAAGAAAAATCTTGGCTTTACTTGCAGGTACCACTTTTACCCATGATTGTGCTAAAGAGGGTTAGCCTTCCGTATGCATGAGGATACAAATCTTGCTCTTAAATTTCCGTAAGAGAATAATGACTGTATGCATCCTTCAAAACTTATCTCATTTTATCAAAAGTGTACACTAGGAGGACTATGAATGCTATCCAAAACCCAAACCCGTTGCTCTCAAGTCAATTCTGACCCATAGCAACCCTGAAGGAGAGAGTAGAACTGATGCATAGTTTCCAAGGCTGTAAATCTTTATGGAAGTAGACTGCCGCATCCTTCTCCTGTGATGAGTACTACGAAACCAAACCAAACCAAACCGATTGCGACTGAGTCGATTCCAACTCACAGCGACCCTAGAGGGCAGAGGAGAACTGCCCCACAGAGTTTCCAAGGAGCCGTTGGTGGATTTGAATTGCTGACCTTTTTGGTTAACAGCCAAGCTCTTAACCACTGTGCCACCAGGGCTCTGATGAAAATGCTGCAGGGGCTTGTACAAACCACTATGTTTTGGTTATAATTCAGTGTATACTGAGGCTCAAGTAGGACATTTGACATCTGAGAATTAGGTTACAGCTAAGCTCCCTTTTAGCTGTAAAAAGTCTGCTCATTTAAAAAAAATTTTTTTGGATGTAGTTCTTTTTAAAAAATTATGTTTATTGAGGTATAATTTAGAGACAATAAAATTCACACTTCGCTATTTTTTTGAGACAGACAAGCTACTAGATATGTTGATTACAAATATTTCCAGTCTTTAAATTTTATCCCTGTATGAAGCTAGATAATCAGGAAGCAAAGTACCTTATTCCACAGAATATCTTTACTGTGTTAGTATTTGACTTTACCTACTCAATCTTTTAGACTTCAACATATTCAGCTCTAAAACCCAAGTATATGTAAGAATTATCCATTTACACAGCATTTATACATCTTTTATAAAGGCATATTAAAATCACTGTCTGCCATATTACTGAAAGTCCCCACCTATCTAGGATGACTATATATTCCTGTTGTCCTAGCATAAATATTAATAGTACCCTCTTCACCTTCAAAAGTTTCCCAGTTAAGATAATAAATAACAGTCATCCAATCCATACTAGGATCCATGCAACAAATTCATTAAACTTCATGTCTGAAAAATTTGTACCCTTGTTTTTTTTTTTTTTTAAAAACGTATATGCTGATAAGATAATGAAAATTACACGATTCAGCATTTTATTGTTGCCTTAATTGCCAGGAATTAATAATCAAATGAATGACTCTACTCTAGAAAATAACTTACCTCTAGCACCTGATAACATCTACTCCTCTTGGTCACTATACTATTACTTATCTATTTTATGTAACTTTTAATTTTGTAAACTCAGACTTTTCAGTAAGTAGAAGGGCAATCATTCAATCAAGAAATTAATCCTATTATGGGAGTATTCTCTTTTAACTTTCTTTTGCTAATGATGATATTATTACACTCTTTTCTAATGAGAGAAAAACTAGATTACTGGAATCATTACCTAATGAATCTGAAAGGAGCTTTTCTTCATTATCACCAGTTTCCAGAGCTCTGCCTAATTTTAAAAAAAATTAAAAGATTAGCTTCCGTTTACTTATTTAATTTTCTTTGATTTACAAAGTTACATTTCTGATTGTTTTATTTGTGTTTTGAACTAGAGCTCATGGATGTGTGGTATGTGTGTGCTGGAGGCTGGAAGAAGAATTACAAAGAGAATAGAGAGAGCACAAAAAGGGAAGAAAAAAGGAAATGTTTTAATCCTATCCCTATTTGTCACTTCCTTTTCCATGTTAAAAAAAAAAAAAAAAAAAAAAACCTCTGGAATTTGTATATGAAAAAGCATGCTGTATAAGTGATTATCAAATTCCTACTCTCAGCTTCATTTTCAAAATACAGGTATCAGATGCATACAGTATCACAATAACCTCCTTTTTCTTGTTATGCTTCTGATTGACTTCAAAACCACAAGCGCATAAATATATTCTCAAGGCTTCCCATTCCCCATGAAAGATGTCTAGATTGAGGGTTACTTACAGCCAATCATGTCTCATCAACCCTGACATCAATTTGACAAATATTTGATCCCAGATAAACAAAAACCAAGAGAATACGCTCCTAACAGACCTGACATACAAGAAATATACTAAAGGCAGTCCTTCAGACTTACATGAAAGGATACTTGAATCCACATGAAGAAATAAAGAGAAATAATAAAAGTTATGTTGTTAGGTGCCATAGAGTCGGTTCTGACTCATAGCAATCCCACGTACAACAGTACAGCAATCTTCTCCCGTAAAGATTACAGCTTAGGAAACCCTATGGGGCAGTTCTACTATGGCATATAGGATTGCTGAGTCAAAACAGACTCAAAGGCACACAACAACAATGATTAATGATGTTGAACATCTCTTCATGTGCATACTGGCCATCTGTATGTCTTCCTTGGTGAAATGTCTACTCAAATCCTTTGTCCATATTTTAATTGGGTTATATGTCTTTTTACCATTGAATTTTAAGAGCTCTTTATATACTCTGGATACCAGACCTTTATCAGATATATGATATGCAAATATTTTCTTCATAGCAGCATTATTCATACATAATATCCAAAAAATGGAAACAACGAAAATGTCCATCAAATGATGAATGGATAAACAAAATGTGCTATATCCATACAATGAAACATTATTCAGTTATAAAAAGGGATGAAGTACTGATACATGCTATAATGTGAATGAGTCTTGAAAACATTATGCTAACTAAAAGAAGCCAGTCACAAAAGACTGCAAATTACATGATTCCTTCACATGAAATGTTCAGAACAGGCAAATACATATAGACAGAAAGTAGACTGATTATTGCCAGAGTCTGGGGTGGGAGGATGGTAATAACTTCTAAAGGGAATGGGTTTTCTTTTGGGGGTGATGGAAATACTCTGGAACCAGACTGTGGTGATGGTTGCACAACCCTGTGAATATACTAAAAATCACTGAATTGTACACTTTAAAGGAATGAATTTTATGGTATGTGAATAATATTTCAATACAAAAAGAAAAACATAGATGCAAATGTATGTATGTGTCCATACACACACATATGTACATATGTACAAATATTCATATCCACATATGTTCCTTAGCTCTGTCCATTGACAGAACTTGAGAGCAATGACAGCCCAACAGTAATGAGTATACCAAGCACCTAGATCTTGGTTTCTTACCATTTTTGACTGAAAGGAACCAAGGCTCCTTGGAGAAATGGATAATTCTAGAGTTAGGGCAGAAAGAAGTAAAAGATCAGTCTGGGACATCTTGTAGTAGTAGTGCTCAAAGAATGAAGGAGACATGTCAAAAGGACACAGAAGCCAGACTGAAGGTTCTCCACTGGCTAAATCGGGGACAATTTGAGCATCATAACAAATAGTGACAGTAAGTGAACATAACCCATTAAATAAAATGAGAACCCATGAGTCCATATGGATATAATAATAACTAAAAAAATGAATACATTAGTGAATGAATACATTGTTAGTCTGATGAGGAATGGGATATTTACGTAGTTACAAAGTATCTCAACACAAAGGGAAAAACATTAACTTCATAGTGGAGAAGTCTGGTAGATGTCACCATATTTATATGGTCAAAGCGATCATCAGTAATGAGAAAAATTGAAACTGTGCATTACCTGAGAGGATGAAACAAGAACAGATCATTCCTTCAGTGCTATTCATGTAAAAGATGTATAACCTGAATTTAATCATGAAGAAACATCAGACAAACTCAAATCGAAGGACATTCTAAAAAATGACTGGCCTGTAATCTTTAAAAGTCTCAAGGTCAAGAAAGTCAAGGAAAGAAGGAAGAACTGTTCCAGATTGAAGGAAACCAAAGAGACACGACAACTAAAGGACATGTGATTCTGAACTGGTTCCTTGCTATGAAGAACATTATTTGGAAAATTAGTGAAAATGAATGAAGTCTAAGGCTTAGCTGGTAGCAATGTATCAATGTCAACTTCCTTATTTGGATAGTTGTATTATGGTTATGTAGGAGAATATCCTTGCTTATAGGAAAAACACCCCAAAGTATCTGGGGGTGATGGGACATCATGCTGACACTTACTCTCAAATGGTTCAGGAAAACAAAATTTGCAACTTTCCTGTAAGTTTGAGATTGTTTAAAAATGTGTGTGTGTTATCTGCTATGAAAATCTGAATGAATCATTTATCTATTAAATCTCATAATAAAAATTTGGGGTTTACAAAGGGTTATTAAGTTTGTCCTATATGGTGGTAAAAATGGGAGTATCAACATAAGCTCTAAAAATAGATTCACTGACATAAAATAGTCTAAACACTAGAGACGATAAATGCAGAAGTCTAGATGTACTCACAAATATTTACTCACAAAGCAATTTTCTCATCTAACATAGCTGGCAAAATTCCTAGCTGTAAATTTCCTTTTATATACCATTTAAAAAAAAAAGGCTCTTGGCAACAATTTAAAAGTGAATTTATACACTCTTTTAAAAAGAAGGAAACGTAAAACAACAGGACTGTCATATCCTAAAAAAAATTTTAAATGTTCCCATTGCAAGTAAGCTACTGTATGTTTATGGCAGAGTGTTTAGTTTACTTTCTTGGAATTTGCATTAAAAATCATATATACACATATGTATGTATATACGTAGAGGCCAACACCACCAAGGAACTCAACAAAATAAAGAAAAGCAATAGCTCTGCCCTTAAGAAGCTTAACCTGAAAAGTTTTTACAAATAAAAATACTTCACAGAAGGAGGGAAACAACAGAAACAGAAAGCTCTTTTAGAGTTTATACACATTAATTTTTCATCTAAAATACCAGTGTGGCAACCATAAGAATGTGCCTCGCAGATACCCAAAGGCAGGAAGTGTAATCGACTGTGGGCCCTACCTGCTGTTCTCTGAAATCCACCCCTGCATTTGCACGAAGGCCCTGCTTCCCATGGGCTGCTCCCAGCCAATGATTGAGCACAGCAGGAATACTAAGAAAGGCCAGCTTCTGGGAGAAGTAGGACCTCAACAGCAATTTTGGATTGAAGGCTCTCTGATGGTCTTACCAAACTTTCCTTAGAACCACAGTCTAAGACACTTCCACCCAACTTTTCTTCCTTTCTTCTTCCCTTGGGAGGTCACATTTGTATTGTGGTCTGATGATTCTCCCAGCCTCTCCTACTTCCCTTCCCATTTTCTCTTATAAGCACTTTCCCAATACATTTTTTACGCATTTAATCCTTTCTTGGTGATTGCTTTTGAAGGACCTAGCTAACACAGTTTCATCAAGTCAAGTCAATAGAGCTTATACTGGCTCAGTGTGATAGTACTGAATTCAGCCCTCTGAGACAAGGAAGAAGAAAAATGTCAGACATAGCCTCTTCTCTCAAAGACTGAATGTACTGCAAACACAAACATGACAAGTAAAATGAATCAGATAATGTTCAAAATGATCCATAATAATAATCTAAATTTTATCTGTAAATCACAGTAGGTAGAAGTGGGTAGGACAAGTTTCACAAGGGTGGTGGGCAACTAAAATTTGGGCAGATGAGGAGGAGGAGAAGAGCAATTCAGATTCATTTCCTTCCTAGGGGAGAAAGCAGTTCTTTAAAAGATACAGGCAGAGGTTTAGTTAAGAAGAAGACTTCAAAATTATAAAAAAAAATTTCAATTGCATAATAATTAGCAAAGAGAAAATAAAATTCCCATAATTCTGTAACGTAAATAACTCACTTAAGAATAACCAAGAATTGATTGTATATGATATTCAAGGTATTTAAATCTTACATAGGAATAGATCTCAATTTTGGGAAAAAGTATAAATTCAGGAGGCACCATGAGTATCATTTTATTTGAAGGTTCCTTATGTTTTGTCCTTGTAGGTTAATGTTTTTCCCCTTTTCTCTCTGTGCTAGAAAAGTAAGCTTACTTTTATTCTCTTCCTCAAAGAGGAACACTGCTTTCTAAAAAGAGTGGCTACAATCAAAACTTAGGATTCATCTGAATCCCTTTATTCTAATTTTATCCATTTTTATCATCCTCATAATCCCACCTTCTTCTCTTCTTTATCCTAGTAACGGTGTGTGATGGCTTCAATTAGCCTTTCAGATGAAAGACTACAGGCTCCACAGAAACTACAAAGCTATTTCAAGAAAAGCTCTTATGGGAACAAGCACATGAAGAAATTTTTAAAATCTCTTCAGGCACTCTTGAGAGCATTACAAATCACGTATTCTCTTTCCAGGACTCCAGCTTCACAAACTTGACCTTTTCATTGTTACAGTCTCAGAAGAAAAATCCATATTTGAACATCGCATTTTATCTTCTTAATTGAGCTCTGACTCATAGAAAGTCTATCCTATTAATATGTATATTAAAGAAAAAAAAAATCCCTCATGAAGTTCACCCCCCAAAATACACACATGCACACAGTGAAACATCTCAACTTTGGGTTGCTAAGATTTCTTTATATATGTGTGTATATGTGTGTGCATACACTTACTGTTCCGGATAATGATAAACATAAATTTTCCTTAGCAATGAAACAGATTTGGACAATTCTTCCAAAATGGATCATGTGAAATGACTGATTAAGAGGGGAAAAAATAACTAAAGAAAACTCTTAGTCTGAGAGCTTAAGATTTGTCAGTATGCTAAACTGGTACTATCTCTCCCAGTGTAAACAAGAGGACCAGTGAAAATTCTCCTCCTCCAGAATATCTGAGACTATTGAGCATAAACTTTTCTACCAGAAAGTTTGAAAAGAACAGTGTAAAAATATGAACTTTAACAGCTCCTCACTATAGCTAAATAATATCTTGTAGATGGGGAAATTTTGGAAAAAAAATAAGTGTCCTGCAAGCATGCTAAGAATAATTAAGCAGAGATTTAGTAGCCACATAGAGCCAGGGACACAAAACTAACTTGTACGGGACACCACAATGTATGTTGGTGTGTGTGTTCGTGTGTGTGTTTGTCTAATAAACACCTCAGGCTTTTAACAGACATCTTGAAAGGGCCTCACCTTCTAAGTAAGAAAGAAGCCAGTCAAAATTGGGTCAAAATGATCTGTCATACTCTGTCTTCCTACCAGAAGAACACTGTATCATCTCTGGAAAAAAATAACATCATTCAGAGCCTTTAACAAGTTTCATACCCAAGATCCAGCACTTAAAAAAAAAAGACCAAGTATGAAAAGAAACAACAAATAACTAAAAATCAACAGGTGACAATAGAAATATATCTATCGGTGATCAGATACTGGACTTTATCCAACATGGGCCTTAAAATAACTATAATTAATCTATTCAAGAAAATTGAGGAAAAGAGAATTTCATCAAGAAAATTAAGTCTATTTTTTAATTTTATTTTATTATGCTTTAGGTAAAAGTCTACATCTCAAGTTTGTTTCTCATACAAAAATTTATACACACATTGTTATGTGACCCTAGTTGCTATCGCTATAATGTAGCAGCACACTCCTCCTTTCCACCCCAGATTTCTCATGTCCATTCAACCAGCTCCCACCCCTTTCTGCCTTCTCATCTTGCCTCCAGACAGGAGCTGCTCATTTAGTCTCATGTATCTACTTGAACCAAGAAGCACACTCTTCACAAGTATCATTTTATGTCTTATAGTCCAGTCTATTCTTTGTCTGAAGAGTTGGCTTCAGGAATGGTTTCAGTTCAGGGTTAACAGAGGGTCGGTGGGCCATGTCTTCTGGGGTTCCTCCAGTCTCAGTCAGACCATTAAATCTGGTCTTTTTACTAGAATTTGAGTTCTGTACCCCACTCAGTCTACTTTTTCAAAAAGGAATCAAATGGAAATTCTAGAACTGAAAAATAAAACAGTTAAAGTTAAGAATTCAACAGTTTCAGAGTTGAAGAGATACCAAAAATCCATTGCTGTTGAGTCACTTCCAACTCATAGCAACCCTACAGGGCAGAGTAGAACTGTCCCATAGGGTTTTCAAGGAGTCGCTGGTGGGTCTGAACTGCTGACCTTTTGGTTAGCAGCCAAGCTTTTAACCACTGTGCCACTAGGATACCTAGTTGAAGAGAGTATTAGTAAATATCCAGATGAAAATAAAAATAATTTAAAATGAGAGAAACATAGAAAATACGGTAAGAGACATAAGGAACATGTAAAGTTTGCGTAACTGGAGATTGAGAAGAGAGAGGAGGAAAAAATATGTGGCTGAGCATTTTCTAAAAATGACAAATTATGTCAAGCTACAGATTCAATAACAAGCCCCAAACAGCATAAATATAAAGAAAACCATACCAAGTCACATCATAGAAAAATTGTTAAAAACCAAAGATAAAGAATAATATATAAAACAGAGAAAAAAGATACCATTCTTCAAAGAAACCATTATAAGATTGATAGCCATCTTTCAACAGAAACGATGGAAGCCAGAAGACAATGGAATGACATCTTTAAAATGCAAAGAAAATAAACCTGCCAACCTAGAATTTTATACCAAGTGAAAATACCTTTCCAAAATTAAAAAAAAAAAAAAAATGGTTATGTTCTCAGACAAACAAAAACTGAAAGAATTTTCACCAGCAGACCTTCACTAAAGAAATATTAAAGATAGTTCTTCAGGCAGAAGGAAAATAATTCCACAGCGAAGCAGGCAGTGGAGGAAGAAATACGTGGGTAAATCTAAATGAAAACAAACTGCTTAAAATGCAAAAAATAATGACCCATGTATTGGGGGCAGGGAAGAGAGAGGTTAATACATATACAGAATTAAATACATGACTGTGATTGGATAATAAGGGGAAAGGTGATATATGGAGTTAAAGAGCTATTCCTGCATTGTCCAGGAAGTGATCAAAGTACTAATGTAGACTGGATTCTAATAATTCATGAATGCATGTTGTAAAGCCAGACACAAAAGATTACATATTGTATTTATAGGTTACATACGATTCTATTTATATGCAATGTCCAGAATTGGTAAATTCATACTGACAGAAAATGGATTGGTGGTTGCTGGGGGAAGGGGAAAGGAGAATGGGAAATGACGTTTAATGTGTGAGGAATTTTCTCTTGGGGGGATGAAAATGTTTTGAAACTTGACTTGGATGGTGAGTAAACAAAACTGTAAATGTCCTGGATTCCACTGAATAGTACAATTTGAAATGGTTGATTTTGTTAAGTAAGTTTTTCCTGAATTTTAAAAAAAACAACATGTTGTAATCTCTAGGTTAACCACTAAAAGGGTAAAAATGTATAATAATAGCTAAAAACCAATAAAAAAATTACAGAGTGGAAAAATGGAAAAGAAGAAAAAACAAGTAACAGACTGGATGGGACAAACAGTAATATATTAAGTTTAAACTCAGATATGTCAGCAAATTCATGAATTGTAAATATACTCAGTACTTCAATTAAAATACAAGATTGTAGGGATCTTTAAAATAACAAAACCCAATTAACTATAAGATGTTTATAAAAGACACATTTTGAATATAAGGGCTTAAAAAACTGAAAGTAAAAGGATATAAAAAGATATACAGCTAGTATGGCTGTACTGATATCAAAGGATATACTAGTGATGAAGAAAGATATTTTATAATGATAAAAAGCTTAATTCAATAAAAAGTTCAATAGAAAGAACAACACTAAGTTTGTATGCACTTAATAACACAGCCTTAAAATATATAAAGCAAAACAAAACCTGACAGAACTAAAAACAAACAACAGAGAAATCCACAACCATGTCAGAAATTTCAGCACAACTTCATCAGTAACTGACAGAAGAACAGACCAAAGGAAAAAAATTAGTAAAGATAGAGAAGATTAGAAAAGCATGACTACAACACTTATCAAACTGACATCAAAATAGGATATATGTGGGACATAAAGCAAGTCTCAACAAATTTCAAACTTTTGAAATCATACAGGACATGTTCTCTGACCACAGTGAAATCAAGCTAGAAATAAACACCAAAAAAAATCAGGAAGAAATCACAGCAGAAATTAGAAAATATTTTAAACTAAAGAGTAATGAAATATGACATACCAAAACTGGCAGGATTGCAATGGAGTATTTATTACACTCAGCAATAAAAACAGAATGGACTACTGAAACATGTAACTACATAGATAAATCTCAAAAGCTTATGCTGCATGAAAGAAGCTAGATACAATAAAGTACATACTGTATGAGCCATCTGTGTTAAATTCTAGAAAATGAAAATTACAGTGACAGAAAGAAGATAAGTGGTTGCCTGGGACCAGATATGGAAGACGGTATTGACTGTGAAGGGGCGTGAGGGAAGTTCTCAGGGTGACAGAAATGTTTGGAACCTTGATTGTGGGATATCTTGATTGTGGTTACACAGGTGTGTACATTCGTCAAAACTCATCAAACCATATGCTTAAAATGGGTACAGTTTGTTGTATATAAATTATACCTTAATAATTTTGATTTTAAAAATTAGAGCCTTAATTCAGAAAAACAAACATGATAAAATACATCTAAAGCAGTACTTTAGAGCTATTTATAGCCTTTGATGTATGTATTAGAACAGGAAAAATGCTGAAAGATCGATGATTTAAACATCTATCTTAAAAAGCAAAAACAAAAAATAAAGAACAGCAAATTAAACTCAAAGAAAAATGGAAGAAATGTAATGATAAAGAGGAGAAATCAATAAAACAGAAAGCAAACATGTAATAGATAAAACCAACAAAGCCAACAGTTGGGTTGGTTCTTTGAAAAACTGATAAAATTGATAAATAAATTTAATGCAATCCCAATCAAAATCCTGAAAGGTGTTTTCTTTTTTTTCTAAAAACTGATAATCTGATTCTAAAGTATGAAAATACAAAGGGCATGACAGCAAAGACAATCTTGAAGCAGGACAAAGTTGGAGGCCTAACATTACCAGACAATAAGACTTATTGTAGAGCTACTGTAATGATAACACTGTGGGACTGATACAAAGATTGATAAGAAGATCAGTGGAATAGAAGAACGATCCAGAAACAGACCCTCACATATATGAATCTGATTTACAACAAAGGTGCTGCAGTAATAAAATGGGGGAAAATATGGTCTTTTACAAGTAATGCTGGATCAACTGGAAATCTGTAAGAGAAGAAGATAACCTTAGAAGAAGATAACCTTGACTTCTACCTCACACAAAAATCAATTCCAAATGGATCACAGTCCTAAATGTAAAAAGAAAAACAATACAATTGCTAGGCAATTACATCAGAGAATATTTTCACTACTCACGGTGAGGCAAAGATTTCTTAAACAGCATACAAAAACTATGAACCATAAAAACACAAAAATGTAACCCCCTTCAACTTAAAAGCTTCTGTTCATCAAAAGATTCCATTAAGAAATAAAAAAGCAAGCCAGAGAGAAGATATTTGTAATACATATATCTAAACAAGAACACACCTAGAACACAGGGCAGGAGGATTCAAACAAAACGGTAATAAGAGAAAACCCAACTTTAAAGATAAGCAAAAGACCGACAGATTTGTCCTGAAATCCATATGAAAATCACAAGATACCACATACATCCACCAAAATGGTTAAAGTTGAGAAGTTTATCAAATGTTGGTGAGAACATCAAGCAACTGGAACTCTCACACACTGTTGGTTGAAACGTAACTTGGTAAAATAACATTGAAAATCTGTTTGGCAAAATCTACTAAAGCTTAACATGCTCATATCCTTTGACCTAGAAATTCCACTGCTAGTACTATACCTAACAGAAATGAATACAAGTACAACAAAAATGATTAATACAAGAGTGTACACAGCAGCATCATTCATTTGTGATATATCCATACAATGGAATATTATGCAGCAATGAAGAATAATAAGCTACATGAAATAACATGGATAAATCATATAGAAGACAGGAACAAAAGAGACCAGACACAACAGAATCTATATTGTATGGTTCTATTTTTTTAAAGTTCAAAAAGAGGCAAAACTAATGTATGGTAATAGCTGTCGGAATGGTGGTTACTTCTGGGGAGGAAATGACTGGCAAGGGAAAAAGGGAGGCTTCTGGGGTGCTAATAAAATTCCATACCTTTATCCATCATTTTTACACAGAAGTGTTCACTTAACAAAAATTCTCTGAGCTGTACCCTTAACAGTTATGCACTTTACATGTTATACTTTAATAAAAAGTTTTTTTTTAATGGCACTCTGAGATGATTTTAAGGAAATTACTCTTTGTAAAGATAAAGGGCTTACTTCAGAAACATATATGCTTTCTTAAAATTGCCACAAGAAAAAGCCATATTTTATAAGTATGATATCCAATTTCTATTTATTGTTTTTAGAAGCCCCTAGGGCTTAAAACCTTTAAAGGCCCCAAACACTTAAGAGATCTTGACAGATCTCCTATATGTAATCCAAAATACCTTTTACAAAAGGAGTAAAAATGTACATGTATGCTGAAATTAAAATACCTTCTTTCTAGAATTTTAGATTATAAAATTCCTTCTTGATGATTTCATCCGTAATTTTATACTCTACACTCATTTTTCTTTTGTGGTGTCCCTAACCATGTCCTTGGTCAATCTTCTGAGTAAACTCGCACTGGCTGTCCCAGAAAAAAATAATGACAACATTCCCCTTGCCTAGGAGTCTCAATAACTCCGAGTATACTGCTAAAGAGCCCACTGGTAACCCTGACCTTCTCTTTATTGTTATTATTTTTAATAAAACACTTACATGTATAGGACATATGAGATCATTTTATACTTCACATTTTAATTTTTAGCCGGACAAAAAAGTATTTTCTACCCCTCTGAATTCCATTTATGATAATGCTGACATTCATTTACTGTTTAAATACTGTCCCTCTAACACTAATCCATGAGATGGATTGACACAGTGGCTGCAACAAGGGGCTCAAACATAGCAATGATTGTGAGGATGGTATGAGACCGGGCAGTGTTTCATTTGTTCTATTGTATATAGAGTTGCTATGAGTCGGAACCGACCCGATGGCACCTAACAACAACACTGAGGAAAGCCACTTCAGTGTAAAGAACATGGACGATGTAGTCAGAAAGACCTAGACTGGAGTACTGATTTCATAATTTCTTATCTGTGTGATATGGGTAAATGTTAACCTTCTTCAAGGTTTTTTAGCTTAAGAACAGAGATATGGTTTCTATTTCTAGAACAATTGTCAAGACTACATAACATGATGTATATAAAAGTTCCTAGCACAGTTTCTGGTACACAGGAGATATTTAATAAATTGTCATTTTTCTTCTTCCTTAAACATGTATACTCGCCTATTATTACGGAAATACTACAGAATTTTAACCTAAAAGATGTGGGTTCAAGTCAGTTCCTGCCATTTAGTGGTTACATAATTTTAGGTCAATAATTTGATTTCTCTGAGTTTCATCTATAAAATGTGGGAAATTCTATCTGCCCCGTAGAATTCCTATGGGGATAAAATAACAACATGTATGAAGGGTTTTTTGAAACCACAGAATTGACTCAACAGCAAGCAACTGGTTACTTGTTACTTTTACTGTTGCAATTATGACAGTCATCATCTGAATGTTAGGAAAGTTCTCCAAGCCTTTTGTGGGGCCTGAAAGAATTCATTTTTCCTTAAGGAAATCACTTTGCCTTGAGAATACTCTGCTGTCCCTCAAGGACTGCAGAAACCACTTAATTCACGGCTCATTAGGATGTGCTGGCAAAGCAGGGTGGCCCCAAGGGTTTGAGGATTCCTCAGCAGTCCACTGTCTGAATCGACCTTAGAGGGCTAACATAATTCAAAGAAGCACGCCAGAAACTCAGCAGAGAGAAAGGAGGGACACAGAAATAGAAAGACCTTCTTTATTCTCCAAAGGTTGCCTGATCCCTCAAGGTACTACTCCAGACTAAATTCTTTTGAGTCTATGTTGTTCCAGGAACACCTATCATTCCACACCAAATGCCTTCAATCTAGGGCCAATCAGCTTCCAAGGATGTAAGCAGGAGGCGTCCCATAGGTTGTGTACACTGTTAGGCAAACTGGGTTATGTGGAGCAAAGAATAAAGAAATATGCTGCACCAATAAATTAAATGCTGCCATTCAAACTAGAGCTCATTCAGGCACTCCTAGGAAGAGAGTTGTATTAATGTAGTCAAATAGCTAGAAAATTGTATTGAAAATAATATCAACTCAATGAAAAACAATTTACCCCCATAACCACAAATACTCTCTAAATCTAGAAAACAATATAAATAATGTATGATTATATGTAATTTTAAAAGAGTCAGTGATCGGTTGTATTCTTCAAAAATATGCAGCAGATCATTTATTATTAGTACCAAAAATAACCGAAATGCTTCAGTGTTTTTTTTAATTGAGGTAAAATTCACATAACACAAAATTAATCAACAATCTTTTTAAGGTGTACGATTCAGTGGCATTTAGTCCATTCACTATGTTGTGCAATCATCATCTCTATCTAGTTCCAAGACATTTTCATCACTTCAAAAAGAAGCTCCATATACATTAAGCAGTTATTCCCTATTGTCTACCGTGCCCCATCTCCCCTGCCCCAAGTCCCCACCAACCACTGGTCTACTTTCTGTCCCTCTGGATTTACTTATTCTGGATGTTTGAAATCCTTCATTTTCAATAATAAATTCAATCTTCTTTTGACAAAAAGTATTTGATAAAATAGAGGTGAAGTTTATTTTTGTCCTCCCAGAAACCACTATACCACTGAATTATTAACACAGACCAACAAAGGTATTGATCCTTCTGTAATGTATTCAATCCCTCCTATTAAATTCACAGCAGTAGCCTCTTTTTCAGAAAGCAGTTGCTCTAATCATAAAATTAGAAAAAGCAATATGCTTCAAATTAAATTGCACACCAAGGGTCACATCAATCTATACTGTTGCAAACAGTATTTTAGCTGATTTCTATGACTGACTGGTTTTAGGTTTTATAAAGAGGTGTATACCTAAAAGTAGGCAACTAAATCACTAAATGTACTCCGTTTAATGTAGCTGACCCAAACACAACAACAGGAAGCCAAGTAAAGTCTTTAAAGTTGAAACAGACTCCTTCATAGCTCTGGTATTGAGAGACAGAGCTAATACCTGACTTAGGAATTAACTGTTAAATTGTGTATGTAAAAGTTATATTTTAAGGATAAAAAAAAAAAATAACACATAGAATCATAGCACATTTGAACCGGAACAATGTTATCAGATGTTAGATCCATACTGAGGAGAAAATCCAGAAAGTGATTTTCCCAAAATCTTGGAGCTGGCTAGCGGAGGAGTCAAGACCAGAACCAGATCTCCTGATGTCCAATCCTTTAAACTGTGTCAATCTGTCTCCCAATTTAAAACAGATTTTACACCACATGTAAATTAGAAATGTGCTAAAAAAATTTGGGTGGTGGTACATTCTTCCCTCTCCCAAGGACACTTTTAAAAAATGTGTTACTGACCTAACTAACAGAAAAGGAAAGAAGGAGGGAGGGAGAGGAGGAGGGAGGGACGGAGGGAGGGACGGAGGGAGGGAGGAAGGTTGGTTCCAGTCTTTTCACTTGCAGAATCCTGTGTAGCTACTATTATACTTTTAGTTCAACTTCCCCACATGACTTTACGACAACAGAAACAGTTTTGAACCATTTCAATTTCTTCCTATTCTGAAGAAGATATTAAGAGGTGAAACTGGAATTGACAGGGCTATTAAAACATGACAGCAAATTTTAACAGTCTTCCCTCTAATCTGACAGTTGACATCATTTTTCATTTCACCAGAGCCACAGAAAACTTTTCAAGTACAAAGCAGACTTTTCTATCCTTGAAACCAGAGATCATTCCTAGATTTATTGTAACTTGAAATTCTCCTAATAATTTCTGTTTAAATGTAAGAACAGCACACTGTATTTCTAGTATAGCTTCCCCTAAGGAGGAGTTGACAGAAATAAATAAGGTAATATATGTGAAAGTACTATGTAAATTTGAAATCATTATAACAAATGGAAGGTATTTGCATAAAAAAGTTTTCTGTAAGTGTGTTGCGGATGTGAATAAGATACACCACTCTCAATGGTAAATCATTAGATGCATTTCCTTTAAAATCAGAAGCAAGACAAGGATGTCTACTATCATTGCTTGAATTAAACATTGTACTGGAGATTCTGGCCAGTGTAATAAAATAAGAAAAAGGAGAATAATAAAAGTTGGTAAAGAGAAAAACAAAACAGTCTTATTTAGAGATTATAAAACAAAGTAGCTGGATATAAGATTAAGGTTTTATTAATATTTATTCAGTTCTGCGCAGAGTATTCAGAACTGAAACTCAAAGGCATCTAGCTGAGCATGTGAGGTACCATGCTAGAAATTATTCTACAGATAACAGTGACAGAATAGGTAAATCACACTCAAAAAACAAAAACAAAAACCAAATTTGTTGCCATCGAGTTGGTTCTGACTCATAGTGACCCTACAGGACAGAGTAGAACCACCCCACAGGGTTTCCAAGGAGCAGCCGGTGGATTCAAACTGCCGACCTTTTGGTTAGCAGCCGAACTCTTAACCGCTACGCCACCAGATCACACTCAGTGGCCTTAAAAGTCACACATAAATAGCTTTGGGGGATGTGCAATGGGAGTCATAAAATGAAGGACTCTGGCTCAAATTGGATACAAAAAGCAAAGGAAAGTGGATAAAGAAGTTTGAAAATAATATTAAATTCTAAATTATTCATAAGTGTGCTATCCTATTTGTGAGTTATCACAACCACCTGAGGTTTCCTTGTATGAGCACTGGACTACAGAAAAATAGTAGGTCATGAGGGGAAGGAATTGGGTCAATGATAAACCAAGTGGCCCGCATGGTAGGATCTCAGCAAATTTTGGTTTGTTCAATATTTTCTGGTATGCACATCTCTTCTCACCTCTATTATCAAAGATTATAGTGGAATCGGAGCCCTGGTAGCACAGTGGTTAAGAGCTCAGCTGCTAACCAAAAGGTCAGCAGTTCAAATCCACCTGCCTCTCCTTGGAAACCTTATGGGGCAGTTCTACTCTGTCCTATAAGGTCGCTATAAGTCAGAATTGACTTGTCAGCAATGGGTTTGGGTTTTTTGGTTATGAAATTATTTTTAGGTAATATATTTTATATTTCATTCATTTTTTCATAAATTTATATTCCAAAAAACATTTATATATTTTATTATAATACTACAAACCTAACTTTTACTTGCTATCTTGAATTTTGAAATCTTTTATAATCTTATGATTTTCCTTTGTTTGTTTTCAACATTTTCACATAATTTAGTGTAATTTAAGCTATTCAAAAATAATAAAGTTTCTTTGATGTACATTTTTATAATATTCTCCACTTAGAAAGAGCTTTAAAACTGCCTAGTCATGTTGCAAAATGTATATTGATAATTTAGTGAGGCTTTGTGAACGGCATCAAAAATTCCAAAGCAAGGAATACAAATTACTTAAATATGCAAACTATGTAACTTATATCTTTGTCTTTAGTAATGCTTCAAATATTTCCCCTCTAAGTATTATATAATGAGGCAAATACCATTTTCATGACAATGGAGCAAAATTACAAGCCAAAGAGACTACAGGCACATAGAAACATCTGTTTTGACACAGTTGTATGAACAAAATATCTAGTATCACTTAGAGAAAAATGGAGGAGAAAGTCACTGATTGACTGCAATTATATTAAATGCTGAGGGTAAAATATTGTTCCATATGCCATAAGCCAGACCCTTGTAAATAAAACTTAGCAACTACATAAATTTTGATATATTCCTTATATAAGGCAGACACTAATTACCTTGTAGAATTTCAAAGCTGGTAGAAAATTTTTGTACAATAATCATTTTTATCTTTTATAAGCATACAATGAATATATTATATATTTTTTAGTGTGTTGTCTAATCGTTTTGGTATTTTTCAAACTAGACGATGTACCACTTTCCAGAGTCAGTATGCTCTCGGATTTTATGCCACTTCTGTACAACTAGCTCTGAATGTTACATCCATATAAAATTATATTTCTGATCAGCATATATTTATAATCCTCCAAAATGACTAGATAAAAAAAAACAAGGAGTGGGCAGAGGGCAAAACCACCAACATGTAAAAAGGACTTTAATGAAAGCTGTGCCATTTGCAGAATTAAACATCAGCCCTACTTGGTTAACATATGTAGGCGTGTGCTTTTATAAGTTCCTTTTTTTTTTTTAACTCAGCAAATATAAAAGGAAATGGATATACAGGTATACTTCTGCCTGCGTACTACCTAATCTTTGCTATTCACTAAGAAGTCTAAGTTTTATTATTCAGAAACTGATTACCTAATTTGCAAAAGCCATGGAGTTGGCCTTTTCTTCATATTACTACCAGATTTTTGTGTAGTTTACTATTTGTTAACAACATCTACTGGAATGGCAGATAAGGACAATGTGAGTATATCCACCACATTTCATAAGGAATCTGAAGTTCAAGGGTATAATGGCTTGAACTGTGTCCCCTAAAAATATGTGTCAACTTGGCTGGGCCATGATTCCCAGTATTGTGTGGTTATCCTCCATTTTGTGATCTGATGTAATTATCCTTCATTTTGCAATGTGTTATAAATCCTGACCTCTATGTGTTAAATCAGGCAGGATTAGATTATATTAATGAGTATTAGGTTATGTCTTTATGTTAACAGGCAGGATTAGCGTGGGATGCAACACCCTTACTCAGGTCACAGCTCTGATCCAAGGAAAGGGGAGTCTCCCTGGGGTGTGGCCTGCATCACCATTTATCATACAAGAGATAAAAGGAGAGAGAAGTGAGCAGAGAGGG
The DNA here is from genome assembly GCA_030035585.1 of Dugong dugon. Classification (NCBI taxonomy): domain Eukaryota; kingdom Metazoa; phylum Chordata; class Mammalia; order Sirenia; family Dugongidae; genus Dugong; species Dugong dugon. The sequence goes on along the minus strand of CM057469.1, from coordinate 36,783,465 downwards.
AGGGACCTCACTACCATCAAGAAAGAAGTGCTAGGAGTGGAGCATGTCCTTTGGACATGAGGTCACCGTGCCGAGAACCTCCTAGACCCAGAGGGAGATGGATGCCAAGAGACATGGAGATATCCAAGCAACGTTGGGCCCACAGATATTGAAACGAGACAAGGGACTTCCCCCAGGGCTGACAGAGAAAGGCTTTGCCTAGAGCTGGCACCCTGAATTTAGACTTCTAGCCTCCTAAACTGTGAGAGAATAAATTTCTGTCTGTTAAAGCCACCCACTTGTGATATTTTGGTTATAGCAATACCAGGTAACTAAGACAGGGTAAAACTTTGTCTAACGGACTTTGTAACTTTGAGACTTTGGCCTCAGTTAGCACTGACAATAAGAATATGAGTTGACTATACATAAGGATAAAAAAAATCATTCTTTATTTCCTACATAACCTTGAGAAATTAATAACTTGGTGGCTATTCTTCACTGAGACAGAATCTTTTGTTTCCAAGTACAGCACAGGAAAACAGCTTTCTTCCAGGCCTTACTAAGGGAGAAGGAAAATTTCAAAATGGGACATAAAAACTGCACAAAGATGTATCATGTGACATAGATCAGAGTAAACCAACAATATCAGAGAACTTGCCAGTATTCAAGAAAGGGCGGCACACTGATTCTTGCTCTCTCTCTCGCTTATTGTCAAAAAATAACAAAGGTGGCATGACAAACACCACGTTATCTTGTCAGAAGGGCAGAGTCATCTGGGACTCCTCTGAGCCTTTATTGCAGTACCCTGAGAGCACCTTCTGTTCCTTTCCTGTTTGCAGCAAAGCCAAACTGAGGTCACACTGTGCTTGCGCCCTCATGAGGAAGCATGGGACACACTGCCATAAGATCACCTTCAGGACTCACTCTTCAAGACCTGGTAGTGCCAAGGGTAGCAGAGAACATGGTACAGTACAAATGAAAAATGGTGACAGAACAAGTCTAAAAAATCTTTAAGATGGGGTCCTGAACCCTGTAAAATAAGTTAGAAAAAGTGAGGTGGAGGGCCCTACCTTGCAGATCTTGTAGAGAGATTCCTGACCATCTCCTCCAGTATCTTTAAAGTAATCATGTGCAGGAAATGTACGATGAATATCTCGAGTAATAACACTCTCCTGGGCTGAGTCCTAAAAAGGAAATAAAAGGATAGTTGTTAATTTCAAATTTCTTTTTAATTATGAAAAATAACATATATACATGGTTAAAAAAAAGAAATCTAAACAACACAGAAAAGTATACCCTTCCCTCAAAAATCCCCGTTCCATCCCAGACTCATAGTCCCATTCTCCAAAGACATGTATTCTCAATAGTTTCTTTTGCATCCTTTCATCCGTTTATCTTTAAATGTATGTGTGTGTATTTACATGTAGGTTTGTGGATGAGGGGAAGCAGGGGAGGAAAAGAGAGCAACAGAAAGAGAAAGGGAAATTGTATATACACATTTCTATTCTTTGCTTTTGGAAACACTTAGTAAAATAACTTATAGAATGTTCCTTATCAACACATGTAAATGTATTTCATTCTTTTTAATAAACTAAAACCAAACCTGTTGCCGTCGAGTCAATTCCTACTCATAGGGACCCTAATGGACAGAGTAGAACTGCCCCATAGAGTTCCCAAGGAGCGCCTAGTGGATTCGAACTGCCGACGTTTTGGTGAGTAGCTGAACTAGTGGTTAAGAGCTTGGCTGCTCACCAAAAGGCCGGCGGTTTGAATCCACCAGCCACTCCTTGGAAACCCCATGGGGCAGTTCTACTCTGTTCAATAGGGTCGCTATAAGCTGGAATCGACTCAATGGCAACAGGTCTATTCTTTTTAATAGCAGCTATTAAAAAGAATGAGGTACACCTGGATATGGACATACTTTAATTTATTTAACATTCTCCTATTAGTGATCATATATTTTTGTGGTATCATTTTCCTATTTATGTTACAAATAATCCCATAAGGAACATTCTTAAATATATATCTTGCATATGTTCAAGAATAGATTCCTAGAGGTAGAATTGCTAGGTCAAAGGGTATACACATTTTCATTCTTGACAAAGGTACCTTCCCTCCAGAGTTGATGTGTCTATACGTACTCCCAACAATGACAGAGTAGGTGTATCGCTACACCCTTCCAATATCATGTATTATCTAGCTTTTTAATCTTTGACAACCTGAAAAGTGAAAACTGAGACCATACTAATTTAAAAAGTAAAAATATTACCAAATTTTTCCCTCTGGTAGGTTAATTATCCAATTCACTCACTCCACAAAATAAGGGGCCCACAAGCTACTATATTAAGATTATACGTGCTTTAAAGATAAATCTCGAGATCTATTTTTTTCAGACAGATTCAGGATCTAAAGGCTTAAAATTTAGTAAAATTCTAAGATGTAAAAGAAACAATTAATCAGTCATTTGATTTGATTCCTGGAAATGTTTTATCTGTTTAAATGTCAAGAAAACAGGATGGGACTACATCTAGCAACCCTGATGATGAAAATATTTTGTACGATTCAAAGAAGCATCAAAGACTACTAATTGCAAATTAAAAGTATTGTTTAATGTCTTCCTTCCATAAAGATTTAAGCAAATTCCTTCTTTTAGTCTTAAATCAAGAAAGAAAAAAAATGTTTAATATATGAGTTACTTTAATGAATGCTATTTCCCATTCTCTTTCTAGCTGAGAAATACACAAGAAGAAGGGGGTAGCTGATTATCTCTAAATTAAGCCAGGGCCTTCTCTTGCTGCCTTTTCCATTTCAGCTGCTATTTCATGCTGGGTGGTAATTAGACCTTATAAAGTGTAGAGAAAGAAAGGAAGTGAACTGAAAAGTTACAAATTTGCTAGCAAACACTGAACATATTGCAAATCAGTCCAGAGGAAATTCTGCTGGCTTAAAGGAATGGAAAGGAACCCTGGTGGCACAGTGGTTAAGTGCTGGGCTGACTAACCAAAAGGTCGGTGGTTCAAACCCATCAGCTGCTCTGCAGGAGAAAGCTGTGGCATTACATCTGCCGTCAAGTCAATTCCGACTCATAAAGACCCTATAGGATAAAGTGGAACTGCCCCATAGAGTTTCCAAGGAGCACCTGGTGGATTCAAACCACCGACCTTTTGGTTACCAGGCATAGCACTTAACCAGTACTCCATCAGGGTTTCCCTATAAAGATTTACCACCTTGGAAACCCTATGGGGCGGCTCTATTCTGTCCTATAGAGTTGCTACAAGTGGAATCAACTTAACGGCATTTAGTTTGGTTTTGGAAAGGAATGGAATGCTGAAGCTGAATAAAAATGGAATTAAAAAAAAAATCACCATAACTTAAGTAAAAGCATACACAGAAAGTTCATATTTGTCAAAGTAAGGCAAGTTCTAATGATAAAGAAAATTTGGGGGTAGGGTGAGGGTATAGAGCAGGGTAAAGTGTAAAGGTAATGTATAAAGAGATAATATCACGAAATGTTTGTTTTATCTGGTCTGGTACAGAGCCCAAATATGGGACTTGGGTAGATCAAAATTTTCACTGCCCAGGTTTTTTCCAATAGAAAGGTTCTCTTTCAACTACAGTAATAGTTGATTAAAATAACACTTTACCCAAATAGTTGCTAACTTTTGCTTTTTACTACTGGCTTAATAAAAACAAGGATAATTTAGGACACATAAGATACTTGACAGGAAATTCAGAACAGGGTATATATGTAAAATCTATATGGGTTTTCTAGGTCTGCCATAACAAATTACCATAAACTGAGTGGTTTAAAGCAACAGAAATTTATTCTCTGATAGTTCTGGGAGCTAGAATACCAAAACCAAGGTGTCAGTAGGGTTGGTTTTAGTCAACTAATACACACTCTGGTCTCAACTTTGCATATAGCCTATGCAGTAAAGAATGACGAACATAAATCTACCTACAGGGAAAATGAGAAGGATAGGGTAGAGCTGCCAAATACTGTGGACTTGACAATAGGGGTTAAATTTGGTAGAGTAGCCACAATTTCTATCACTACGTTAGAATTTCGCTTCTGAGGATCAAAGAAAAGCTCGAAGTCATGGTTACAGAGAGGATAAAAGCCACTGTCACAATTGCATGCTTCCCTTCTGGGCCACCACCACCACCAACAACGTAACTGGAAGGCAAGGTCCTTGAGGTCATCACCTCTCCTGCCTGAGGGAGAGTCATGTTAGGCCACAGAGAAAAACTGACTCAGACCAGAAACAGGGAGTAGTGGTGAGAGGTTCAGAAGAAAGATTTGGAAGTAGAATTCCATACCACTCCCCCGCAACACCACCACATAGAAAATAAATCTAATTTTTAAAGATTCTCTTCAATTTTCTTTAATTTCTAAACCTTAAGCTTTAACATTAAATTTACCTTGAAAAAAAAAAAAGACACCAATTTATAGTGTGATAAAATCCATGGTCCAACAGAAGATATAATTCAGCTTGTTGAAGATCAGTTTAAAACCAAATCTAAGAGGTACAGTAAGGAGCACGATTAACTTTTGATCATTTTAAAATGAGTTCAATTTACAACCTGCTCTCAAGAGTATTACAGGAACAGTTCTTCCAGTTCTGCCTTGTTTGTAATCCTCTTAATTCCAGTTCCAAGAGATCATCACTTACTTGTTCGTTGTGAGAAAGAGATGAACATAGCATTCAAGTGTCAACAAAAATTAGGAAGACAGGTTTGGATGGCCATAGCCTATTATGTTTTTATGAAACAATTTCTCTGCTGTCAACACTGGGAAGGCATTCTAGTGAGGATGACGGTTTTCACATGTGACCTTAGCAGCCGATGAAGTATAAAAGCAGCATCCTGACAAATGATCACCTTGTCTGTATCCTGATTTGCCATATTTTTAAAACCATGGTATCTTTTCTAATTAATCCCTATTGTCAAATCCAAAGTACAAACTACATTCTCACTTTACATCTACCACATGATTTTTCAACTTTAAAAGTGTCATGCTGATTTGTTACTGCCTTAAAAATACCAAGGCAGACCATCACTAGCCACAATCCATCAGCAGATAAAAGATTCAGAACTTTGAAAAAATTTGACCTTAGAGAACATGTCTTCTATTCTTACTCCACAGGGATCCTCCTTTAGTTCCATGCTGGAGCTCAATCTATGGTAAAACATCACAAACCGGTCTGCTTACATGTCCCTGAAAGCAGATGGGTTTGCAGTGGTGGGTCTGATTTGCTCACCTTGATATTTGCCAAAAATCCAAAGAGACGGAGATGAAAGGAGAAAGTGTAAGAGTGCATTTTAGTTTCAACAGAGCTGCTAAAATCATGAGCTGGAAACAGTAACACAAAAAGGTTGGATCACTGCCAGTCTTCATTCCTTGAATACAAGGGGAAGTCTTAACATAAGTAGCGTAATATGAAAGAAATAATCCTCACCCTAATAATATTGTGAGCAAGCTGCTTACTGGGCACTGCACACTCATGCTGTCAAATGCCTAAGAATCAAAGTCTCACACAAAGGTCAAATGCATAAACCATATTCCGGCTTCAACTAGAAAGAAATCTCTTCAGGGAAAGTGACAATAATGAGAACTAAAGAGAGGAGAAGAAGAAGTGCATTTATAAACCCATCAATATTCATGGTGCAATCTTGCTCTTGAAAAAGAGTATCAGGATGCGAGTGGGAAATACTTGAATAGAATAAAGCATTTCTTTGGCAATAAAAGACTAGGAGGCACTGTAACCTTTGGGCATAGCCTGGATCTTCCAGAGATTCTGAGCTATGTTAGAGAAACTCTGTGACAAATATCTGAGGCTACTGCTAAACACAACTACCAAATGCACCTCTAGTCATACTTGGATCCACCCTCATTCTTAGGGTTGCTGACCACTCATTGTCCCAAAACAAAGGTTCAACTGGGACACCTGACAGCTGGAGCTTCTATCAGTTGGTGATGAGAAACCCTGTAGCAGCTCTTAGTATGAAGTGCAATATCTGAACCCCATGCTGTTATTTTCCAAAGTTAGGTGTATATCTAACTTTGCTTATTTTTAAATTATTAACTATGATTTTATCAAAACCATCCTTTAAATTCTTTTTAGATAAACATTTGGAGAAAGAGCTCCATATTTACTATACTTTGTGGGAGGCAGGGGCGAAAAACCTTTCACTTTTCCCAAAAAAACTTTAAGGAATTCTCTGATAAAATCAAGATTTGGTAAACACTCTTATTTTCACCCAATCATTACATTTCATAATTTCATTAACTTTGACTATGTGCATGCCCAAGACATTTTTTTTTACAGGCTGAATAATTTTTAATATATTTAGAAACATTCTACCATTCCTTCAGTCACTTTAGCTGCTTTTCTTTGAAACTCTTTAAGCTCAATCACATCTTCTTGAACTGAATGACCAAAAATGAATACATAAATTAGGCTTTCTATTTGCTATACTGTACAAATTCATTCAATTATTCAACAAATACTTTCAGAATACCTACTAGGAGTCAGGCACTGTTCTAGGTGTAGAAGATATCATCATTAGCAAGTCAAAGCCCCTGACTGTACAGAGCTTATATTCTAGTAGTAAGAGAGGAAGACATTAAACAAATAAGTATATAATTTTGGTTAATGAAAAGTACTACGAAGAAAAATAAAACAGCAGAAAGAGATAGTGAGGAGAGGGCTGATATTTTAGGTAGTGTGGTTTTGCCTATGTAAGTGAGGCTACAAATATTCAGAAAAAGAACATTAGAAGGAGAGGGGAAAACATGCAAAGGTCCTGAGGTGGGGGCGGAACGGCAAAACTTCTGTTGACAGTTCAAATACACCAGCTGCTCCTTGGAACCTTATGGGGCAGTTATATTCTGTCCTATAGGGTTGCTATGAGTAGGAATCGACTTGACGGCAATGGGTTCAGTTTTGGTTAAAGGAGTAGAAGATTCACTGTTCACAAGAACACTAAAAACAATAAATAGGAATGGCTAAGAACAGAAAGATTTGTTCCTGAGAGACTGTAACAGTTTTAGTTCTCAATTATAAAGGTCATTTTGATACTCTAATTCCATCTAGTAAGTATAAACAGTTGCCTTCGAATCCATTCCAACTGAAGGCGACCCCATGTATGTCAGAGTAGAACTGTGCTCCACACAGTTTTCAATGGCTGACTTTTTTTCAGAAGTAGATTGTAAGGCCTTTCTTCTGAAGCGCCTCTAAATGGATTTGAACTTCCAACTTTTTAGTAAGCAGCTGAGCACATTAACTATTTGCACCTCCCCAGGACTCCCCTAGTAAGAATATGATGGGTTTAAAAGAAAATGCTGGTTAATATGACAACTTCCTGATACTGCACTATGTTTGTTGATTTTTCTCTACTCAAGAGGGTCAATTTGTTTCTCCAAGAGATTTTGTGAAGTGAAGTGTAATCTTTTTGAGATAGGACACATTTAAAACCTGATTAATTCTTCTTGGAAAGAGTTCAGGGAAAAGGTCAAATTATGAGTAGCAGTCTAAAGAATTTTATTCTACACGCTTTTTCTCGCTATGGATTCAGAAATAAGGATTCCATTCTAAGACTTAAGAAGATTTAGGTAAATATAGATTCCAGTTCCTGAACACAATATATTTCTTTTTAGTTTCTTTGCTGGCTTCTCCTCTGTCTACTCCTTACATGATAGTGTTGTTCTACTCAGAGCCTTGTTCTTTGTTCACTCTCTATATTCTCCCTAGGAAATCACATTCACTCCTACGAATTCAACAATCAACTATCTTCTCTCTCTTCACATCTCTTTTGTTTATGAAAGTATATGCCAAATCTGACTATCAGAATCACTTGAGAAGCTATTTTAGAACACACATTCCCAGACTCCATCTAGATTTAATCTACCAAAATGTCTATAATGCTTCACGGAAATTTGTATTTTTAACAAGCATCTCTGCAGCCAGTAGCAAAAGTCTACAACTGTTATTTGGGAACTACTGGTCTAACTGATCTGTCATTTCACATTTAAAACTTAACAAGTCTAAAACTCAAGTCAAAATTTCCCTTCTAATTAGTTGCCCTTCTATACCTCCTCAGTCACAATGGAGTCAGCTTCTACTCCCATCTCCAAGCTGGCATACAGTTATTCTGGGTGTCTTTGCTTCCTTTTCCTTCCTTGATCAATTGATGCTATGGCTTCCACTCAGCTGTGCCACCTTCAGGTGGACCAGGATTACATCTTATGTATCTTTGCTTACCTGGTGCCTGAGACTTTAGTTGGTGCTTAGTAAATGTGTGCTGAATAAATCAGATTAAAGGAAACAGGCCTGATAAGCACTTATTCCTCATAATGAGAGACTCAAGTTTTACATCTTTGAGTTTTAAATCATTTTCTAACCTCATTTGGCAAAAGCAGTCTCAAAAGGAAATACTTTTTACCAAGATCAAAGATGAAGACAAGGAGTCATAAACTTCCAAACCAAAATTTCACAGCAAAATGCATTAACAAAATGTCCTTATTTCTAATACCAAAGGTGACATGTGAAAATAATTATAGATATTAAATAAACTACAGGAAAAAAAATGGATCGCCATCTTGAAACAGAAAAAAGCTGCTTGAGGTTTTCCTCACTGAATTTTACCTCATTTTATATTTTAAAAACAAACAATAAAAAATACAGATATATTCAAATGCTGCATATTTTAAAATCAGTCTTTTTACTTTAAAAATGATGGGATGAATCACATAATTAATGTGCTCAAAATCCGCTAGAAGCAAATTACATGAAATATGATGTTCTAGAAATCTGAAATATCCTTCACATAGTTTGTATGTTTAGTCCCTGGCTGATAAAAATGGTTAATGTGCTTGGCTGCTAATCAAAAGGTTGGAGGTTTGAGTCTACCCAGAGGTCTACAAATCTACTTCTGAAACATCAGGCCTTGAAAACCCTATGGGGCACAGTTCTACTCTAACACACATGCAGTGGCATCACTAGGGGAGTGAAGACCACATTGGGTGACACTGTCAGGGTGACACCAAAATGCCTGTCCATAAAACTTTTGTGCAGTGTTCCAGCAGAAATTATTTTTTACAAAAACATTCCTGTATTTAGTTATAACAACAAAAATTTTTTTCATCAGCCCAGCTTACATGTATGAATCTGTACCTACAAGGCTAAATTTACTTTTTGAACCTTCTAATGTGCTCTGGTCAGAGCTGTCATTCTTACCCAATTCCAATGACGCTTTGAATCACGTAGTTTCATCTGCACCTGCTACAAACATGTGCTGTTGTTTTTGTTGCTACCGGTATTTTCATAGTCTCTGATTTTGCCAAATTTTCGGGTATTTTAGCCACAATATTGTGGTGATTAGCCTGGAGGAGTGACACCATGAGTTACCACACTGGGTGACACCAAGCCCTAGTGACGCCACTGCACACATGAGGTCTCCATGACTCAGAATCAACTCGAGGGCAACTGCTGGATGGTGGTGGGTAGTTCACTTATCTCAAGGTTATGCAAGAATCTCAGGAAATTCTTTCTTATTCAACATATCTCTGATTATGGTACCTAATAGGCTTAGGTTCTTTGTCGTTCTTTACATCATATTAAATCAAAGAAAGATACACACCCTCCTTTTTTCATATTATGATCCTTTAGAAGTTATAAATTAAACAGGAGATTTAACTATTGTAACATCTTCTATTCCACTTGATAAGATTATAAGATAGTCATGTAAAGAGGATTTTTTCTAGCTCTTCAACCCCTAGTTATTTAGGTTCTATTACACTGGCACTAGAAAAGTACAGAGATAGAAGCAGTTTCTCACTTTTGAAACACCCCCATGATCAACATACGTATTTGCTACTGATTTAAGTGCTACGTGGGCCACAGATTTTTATGTATTTTTTTTCCTAATAGACTCAAGGAGCTTAGAGAGGATATTTAAAGTCTGGATTTTTAGTTAAGGGAAAGAAAATGCAACTACTGTAATTCTTACAAATTAAGAAATTGTAAAATTAAAACTCTCTTATTTCTCATTTGTTAAGCTGCCATATCTGAAAGGTACTTCGATGTGATTCAGTGGCTATGGGGGCTGTGAGGAAGTTTCTTTCTAGGTATTTCTCTGGCCTTGCTGTTTTATTTAGGCCTAGTTCTACAAATAAAAGCTGTCTCATTTTTTTCAGTGTTTTCAATGGTTGGCACCAAGTTACATAGACGTTAACTGTTCCTAATGTTGCATGTTTATTAGGTATGAGTGGGAAGTAGTTCACAAAATGAAAATAACTAATTTTACTCTTCAGACAAACCAAGAATTATTTGGCTCAGTTAGGACACGTGTCCCTTTCTGGTACGACCACCACAGTTCAGGATATTATCACTTCATGCCTGGAATGACCTCCATATCATCATTCCCTTAGATTTTCTCTTTCAGTCAACTTGCACAGTACTTTTAGGTTAATCTATCTAAAGCACTGTTTTGCTTCCCTGTAGCATTCAAATTCATCTGCAGTATAGTCCTACCCATTACCCTCAAATAAGAAAAAAAAAAAAAAAAAAAACCCTTAATCCATTCCATCTAGATTGCACCCCATTCTGCAAAGTTACGATAGTCTTTGAAGCTCCAATGTCTTTATGCAGTTTCTTCTGCCTGGGCTGCCCAACTTCCCACATTCTCACCTATTAAAATCCTATCCATTTATCAAGGCCCATATCATGCTTCTTCTGTGATGCTTTCCTATGATCCAAGGTGAAAAAATCTTCCTTTAGGCTCATATCACACCAAGTTGTATAAACTTATAAAAATTTAATACATAGTGTGCTTGGCTTAAATGTAACTTAGCTTCACTAACTGAAACATAAGCTCCTGGCCACTAGAGATGGAGTCCCATAGTAACATATCTAGTCATCTATACATGGGGGAGCTGAACAAACATTTGTTGAATAAATGATTCTATGAAAGAGGAAAAAAGTGAAGCAAAGCAGGAAGGCAGAGAATAAAGAAAAGGAGTTTGTCTGGCTCTTTAAGTGAAGGGAGGGTCATGTCCCACACTGAACTACAAATGAAAGCTAGATTGGGGCAAATTTTCCTATCTTGGGCATTCACATCTACCCTGTAAACTGCTGTGAGCTGGCACTATGGGGAAATGGGTTACAAAAGCCATCATAAGGCAGAACGTTATTTGACAGGACTACTGCCACAGCCAATGCCATGACTCACGTTTTCACCCACAAGAAACAGATGGTCTCATTGTTTAGAATCTTGCTTTGCTAGGGACTTGGAGGGAACTTTGGAACAAGTCATCACAGCTCAGTTCTAATGATAACTTTCTGATGTGTAGGAAAGAAGAATCAAAAAAGCCTTTACACCAATGTAGCACGATAAACAGAAAATGGGCAATTTGCTTAAATCTACCTACAATCCAGTCTATGCTAAAACGCATCATGAAGTTAAATTGCATGGGATTTAATACTGGATGGGACATAGTTACACTAAAAAATTATTCAGTCTTTATCTGAAATTCAGACTTAATTTGGTATCCTGTATTTTTATTTGCTAAATCTGGCAACCCTACCCAGATTGCTAATATCACAGTGATGGGAGAAGCAATCCCTCAGTATTCTTCACACATCATTTTGTTCTTGTTTAAAATGCTTTTAAATACTTTAGTCAGAAAGGTACCATATTTAATACAAACCAGTCACATTTGACTTCTCAAGCAAGCTGTGTTAAATTTACTCAATAAGAGCAAATGTTGGTTAAAAGCCACAGATAACAGCTATGAATAGAATCAAAAAGATCTGGTCTAAACTACAAAATACAGACGAAAAATGAGGACATCTAGATAACAATGGACAGACACTATCATTAGTGAGAATACCAAGTCTGTGAGGCACAGAAAAACTGAATTGATGACCTGGAAAATAAGATCAAATTAAGACACAGCCGACTGGTCTTAGGTCCCCAAAGACAAGAAGGCAGGGAACAGATAACGATTCTTTTCCGTGAATAAATGACAAAGATGCTGAGAACGTTTACTTAATCAACATTGTCTCTCCTCTGATGAAATACCAGAGACGATGAATCAATTAACGTCTTGAAAAACATTTCTGGTCACAGGACAAAGTGGCTTCAAAATTAGCATAATGACCTAAACTTACACCTGAGATTTTTGTACTTTGCTATGCCTTATCAGAAGATTTCTCTGGCATTTATATTGCAAATACTGATGTGGAGAAGTATGAGTGGGGCAGCTGCCCCAGAGAACAACTGGAAAGGCTTGGTGAGTGTGGTGGACTGGGGACAAGCAACCTTTATATACAACTGCCAACTCAGGAAAAACAAAAATTTATGGGTTACATATTTTTAACAAATTAATTTCATAAATCAGGAAATAAACGCTAGCACCTGCACTTAAGCATTCTTAATTATTTTTCTGTCACTGAAGGGTTTAAAGTTTTTTGTTGAAATTTTATAAACTAAGTAACTAGTGGTGCAGTGGTTAAGAGCTCAGCAGCTAACCGAAAGGTTGACAGTTCAAATTCACCAGCTGCTTCTTGGAAACCCTACAGGGCAGTTCTACTCTGTCCTGTAGGGTTGCTATGAGTTGAAATCAACTTGATGGCAATAAGCTTTTTTTTTTTTTTTTTTTTTAATGTGACTAGCAGACACTACAGTATCTGATTATAATGGTGTACCTTTGAACAAACTGTTAGTCTTCAGTAGTTTATTGCAAACTAATTGAAAATTTTTAATTTTTCTTCTTTTCCATATTGTATTCTTTAAAATAGAAAAATTTCCATTGAAAACAATTTAAACAGCAATTTGTTTAATATACAGACAGACATATACACACACAAAAGATACTCAGTCCACCTTCTTTGAAACAATTTTCATCAGTAACTTTTATCTTCTTGGCTGCAACCAACCAACCACAGAAGCTTAGCTCCTAAGGCTCAGGGATTGGGAGTCTGCCATCCCACCCCTCAGGATTAGACTCACCAAGGAGTCTGGGGGTCTCTGGAGGTAAACCACATACTGTGACTAAACATGTGCTTAGGGTACCAGCAAAACAGGGGCACTGAAAAATAAGGAGCAAAATTATCTTGGAAGAATTTGATATTTCAAAGAAAACCAAAACCACTGAAGTAGTTATCATGGAAAAAATCAGAACTTTGCTAAACTTTATCTTGATTCACAGAAAAATCCTTTGCCTCAGAAAATCTATTGCCTCTGGGCCCCACCAACCTAGTGTCCCCACCCCATCAACAAGACAATCTGTCCTCATCTTCAATTGGGACAAACTTGACTGATTTTCTTTAATGTGCCCTACCTGTCCAGTAAAACATCAAATACCTCTTCAAGCTGGGTTGGGGGGAGGACAAGACTCAGAAGAAAAGACTGAGCAAAACCTGGCCCTCTTTGAGGGTAGGGAGTATTGAACTTAGATTATAGAACATACTTCAAAGCTAGACTGAGTGGGGTGGCTGCATTATTGATCTAGACTCAATACTGACCCACAGAAATATATGAAAGCCACATATAAAATTTTAAAATTTCTTGTGGGGGTAGAGTGTGCTGTCAAGTGGATTCCGATTCATATCAACCTTATATGACAGAGTAGAACTGCCCTATACAGTTTCCCAGGCTGTAATCTTTACAGGAGCAGATCTAGATTAAAAGCCAGATCTGCCACTTAAAAACTATATAATCCTGAACAAATTACTTAATGTCCCTAAGCTTTGTTTTCCTCATTGTCTCCTCTACCCCCTACCAATATGGTGGTGCTAATATTAATTTCAAATTGTTCTAAGATTAAATATGTATGTTCATAGAGCCTAACACACAGTAAGTATTTAATTCATGGTGGATATTATTATTACCTGAAATTATGGGGCAGTTCTATAGGGTCGCTATCAGTTGGAATGGACTTGATGGTAACAAGTGTTTTGTTTTGTTTTTTTAATTCTTTTGGTTTTTCTCTATACCATGAGGGCAATAATTCTAGCATCTAGAAGCTGGGCCACTCCTGAAGCTTTCTGATACTACCAGGCAGCCAGATCACAGCCAAAACTTCTAAGACTGGTTCATGGTGACTAGATTGGGGTTAGGAAATATATGATCATCCTTAGAGCTCCTCCATGTACTTTTAAGAACCTCCATTATTGAGCCATGATTATCGTGGATCACAGTCAGATTAAAAAAAAAAAAAGTAAATATCATAGTGAATATCATAGAATCATTTTCTAAAACTTTTGCTTATGACAGGTAAACACAGATGTATGTGTAGGTAGTGGTCAAAAAAGCCTGAATACCACTGCCTTAGAGCACACTAAGGAGAATTTCAAGGAGCCCTAAAACTTCCTGTTCTAGGGAATGGAGACAGGCAGGAAAGAAGAGAACATCTGACTCCCTTGGGAAGGAATTTTTGGACAACGATAACACAGAATTGTCAAAGATGGGTCCTAAAATATGGACATAAGATAATGACGCCATGATCCTAACTTTGATTATATGGTTGTGTTATGGCCAACTACCCCCAAATGATGATAGGACAAAGTATGAAATCCTTTTTGAGTAAGAAATAGTCTTTTTTCCTTAATTACTATTTTATTTCTTTCTAAAAGTACATGGGAAATATAAGAGTTTTAGTCTCTGATGAAAGAAATTTTCCTGACTTTATAAACAGAATCTGATATAAATCCTTTTTTGTGTGTGGAGTTAGAGATTTACATAATTTGAGAATCCTAATGTGTATAACACAGATGCTATAGTCTGCAATGCTATTTTTAGTTATGAAAAGAAAAAATCAACCTGGATTAAAGCACATGTGATATCAAAATAAAATGAAGCACCATGGATTAGAAATGCATGAATTAAAGAAAAAAGTATGAAAGCATAAAAGAAATAGGGAAAACAAGTTTGCCTGTTATAAAGTTAATTCTATCTTTAGAGAAACCCTCCTTTGAACTTCTTATGGTTTCTACCCTCAGCATGTCACTGAATTGCTCATTAAGGATTACCATGACCTCCAAATTATCAACACAAAGAATATTTTTCAGTGCTCATATTCTGTGAAGTGGACAGAGTTTGACAAAGCCAACCATTCCCTCCTTCTTCAACCTTTTCCTCTTGGGCTCACAAAAACCTCTTGCTTGATTGTCAGCTCACCTCTTTCCAGCTTCTTCTCAGTCTCCTTTGTCATCAAGTGTTCTGTAAAATTCTTACATGCCCTTGGCCCTTTTTTCTTCTTAACAAACACACTCTTTGCCTATTTTTGTACACGCCCAAGGCCTCAACTTTAAGCCTTTCACTATCAATTTCCAACTTAATGACTCCAGGCTTCAAACTCACATTTCAAATTGCCTACTGAGAATCTCTACCCGGTTGCCCCACAGGCACCTCAAAATCAGTTTGCTAAAACAAAACAAAAAACTCATTATCTTTCTCCCAAAGCAGTATTTCCTCCCCATATTCCTGCCCCATCGTAAGCCCCCATATATGCATCTTCCTCCCTGACCGTTAGTATCAAATAAATTTCAAAGTCCTATTTGTTCTTTCTCATCAAAAAACTAAATATAAAAAAAAAAAAGCCCGTTACTGTCAATTCAATTCCAACTCATAGCGACCCTATAGGCCAGAGAACTGCCCCATAGGGTTTCCAAGTAGTGGGTGGTAGATTCAAACTGCTGATCTGTTGGTTATCAGTGGAACCCTTAACCACTATGCCACCAGGGCTTCTCTTTCTCATTACTGACCTTCAAAAATCCATCATCGTTCCTCCAATCCTATTGCCACTACATTATTTCAGGAGCTTCCTCTGCCTAGATTATTAAAAACTCCTCCACTCCTTTTTAATTGACGTATTGATATATAATTCATGTACCCAAAAATACATCCATTTAAAGACCCTTAACAAGATGGATTCACACAGTAGATGCAACAATAGGTTCAAACATAATAACAACTGTAAGGATGGTGCAGTTCCTGGCAGTGTTTCCTTTTGTTGTACACAGGGTCACTATGAGTTGGAACCGACTCAACAGCACCTAACACCACCAACCTCCAATCTTGTTGTCAAAATTATCTTTCTTAAAAAGCAAACAAACTAAACAATTCAGATCTCGTCATTACTTAATTAAAATCTATAAATGGCTTTTTTATGTTTACTGCAGTAATTCTTAAGCTTTGTGGGATTAAAGAGTCTCATGAAAACTATGGACCTTTTCCCTAGGAAATCGGTATATATATGCTTTTTTTTTTTTGGCATGTTATTTCAGGAGGTTCAGAAATGCCCTATAGCTCATCCAAGAACCCCTGGTCCAATGAATAATGTCCAAACTCCTTTGGGCTCCTCTGCCACTGAATCCCCCCCAGCCCCCACCCCCACAAAAACGATACCCTGATCCATCATTCTAGCCTCCTTGTCTTCCTTTCTCCCAACTGGCTCACCGCAGTTCAACATGAAGACTTCTTTGATCTTATCCAGTATGCCATGCTACATTACAACCACTTGTTTTTGTAGGTTATTCCTTCTTCCTGAAATACATTCTTCCAGCTCACTACATTGTCTTTTTTTATAATTTACTTTGTTACTGTTGTTGTGTTGAAAATATACACAGCAAAACATACACTAATTCAACAATTTCTGCACATACAGTTCAGGGACATTGATTACATTCTTCAAGTTGTGCAATCATTTTCACCCTCCTTTTTGGAATTGTTCCTCCCTCATTAGCATAAACTCCTTACCCCCTAAGTTTCCTATCTAATCTTTCAAGTTGATGCTGTCAATTTGATCCCATATAGACAGTTCTTAAAAGAGCATAATGTTTAAGGCAGATATTCTTTACTAGTTAAGCTAAACTATTGTTTGGTTTCAAGGAGACTTCAGGGGATATTTTAGTTTAAGGTTTAAAGATTATCTCAGGGCAATAGTTTTGGGACGTCATCCAACTTCAATGGCTCCAGAAAGTCTGGATTCCATGAGAACTGGAAATTCTATTCTGCATTTTCCCCCTTTTAATCAGGCTTCTTCTACAGAATCTGATCAAAACGTTCAGTAATAGTAGCTGGGTACTATTCGGTTCTTCTGGTCTCATGGCAAAGAAGGCAGCTGTTCATGGAGGCAATCAGCCACACAATCCATTTCCTCCCTCTATTCCTGACTCTCCTTCTATTTTACTGTATTGTCTTAAAGATTAAATGTGAAAACTAGGCAAATATGCCCGGAATACAGAAGGCAAAATATTTGTTAAATTTAAACAATGATTTAGCAAATGTTGGGAAATTAGGTCTTCATATCTTATTTCTAGAAATTTGCCTGACTTAAATGACTGTGTTATATCTGCCTGTTTTTCATTTAATAGTTAATATTGGAAAACCTAATACATATAAAGTACTGAAAATTATATACTATGAGTAACACAATTTCAAAGTCAATATTGTAAGTCTAAGGGAAGGTAAACTGATCACAAAACCACCTCATTTTTATAAATTCATGAAGATCACACTGGCTGAAGTATCCATTTGCAGAAGGTAATGACATAACGGAGAAAAATTTGGTGTCGCTGGAAAAAGATATGTAATTAAAAGAATTACAGATTTTCACCTGTGTATTTTCATTCTACCACATCAATTACCTTTTCTAGACATCACTTTACAATGCATCAGTTTATTTATATTCTGTTAGAAGTTAATTTTCTTAAAAATGTATTGTCTCAATTTCTGATTTTCCATGTAGAAGAAAATAAAGTGGTACTTCAAAAGTTATATTGTTAGAAATGATCATTATAGACACAAAACTTCCTATATTTCTTATAATTATTTCTGATTTTTAAAACATTTTCCTAGTTTAGCAGTGAAAAAAAATTTTTTAAAGTGCAATGGACAAAAGAGAACATTCAAACAGTCAAACATGAACCATGCTTTTATTTCTTATTTTATGATTATATTTATTTCAATGTAAAAGAAAGGTGTTCCCATTATTTAAGCTGTTTCCAGCTGGACAATGTTTTCTTCAGCATTTAAACAAGTGTAGGCAATTGAAAGAAGAGAAGATCAGTGTGATTGGTTAATTAAGATTTCAAAGAACCTGCTGATCCCTGGAGAGGTGGCTAATTTCTCATTTATAAGCCCATTTATAACTCCAGCTCTGAGAAATGGTCCTAATAAAATTCGCAGTTAAGTAGGCCTTCAAATGCATAGCAGCCATTAACATTTGGGCTGCCTGCTGCTAGCAAAATATTAATATTTGATGCTACAGCATTTTCATTTTATAAGACTATTTAGCATTAATCTGTTTTAGGGTCTTATGAAACAGCTTTCTTTTTGTGTTAAACAGATTAAACTCAGGTTGTAATGGTTGGCTTTAGAACGACTTCTAAATACTTGAGTTTATAGCCACCAGGAAACTACACATTTTCTTTTTTTAATTTTATCGCGCTTTAGGTGAAAGTTTACAGCAGCGCAAATTAGTTTCCCATTCAAAAATTTATACACAAATTGTTTTGTGACATTGATTGCAATCTCCACAATATGTCAGCACTCTCCCCCTTTCCCTTTACACCCCAGGTTCTCTATGTCCATTCTTCCAGTCTTCCTGTCCCTTCCTGCCTTCTCGTCTTTGTTTTGGGGCAGGTGTTGACCATTTGGTCTCGTACACTTGACTGAATTAAGAAGCACTTTCCTCACATATGTTATTGTTTGTTTTCTAGGCCTGTCTAATCTTTGGTTGAAACGTAGACTTCGGGAGTGGCTTCAGTTCTGAGTTAGCAGGGTATCAGGCAGCCACGGTCTGCAGGGGTTCCTCTAGTCTCTGTCAGATCAGTACATCTGGTCTTTTTTTTGTGAACTTGAATTTTGTCCTACATTTTTCTCCCACTCTTTTCACAACCCTCTATTGTAATCCCTCTCAGAGCCGTCAGTGGCGGTAGCCAAGCATCACCTAGTTCTAGGCTCAGGCTGGTGGAGGCTGTGGTTCATGTGGTCCATTAGTCCTTTGGACTAGTATTTTCCTTATGTCTTTGGTTTTCTTCACTCTCGTTTGCTCCGGACAGGATGGGACCAATAGATATATCTTAGATGGCCTATCCTAAGCTTTTAAGATCCGAGATGTTACTCGCCAAAGCAGAATGAAACTACACAATATCTGATCAGATAATTGATTATATTCCCTCCAATAACTTCAGAAGAATATAGTCATGCACTGGATAACGTCCGTTCAGGCAACATCTGACCACGTACATGTCCGTGGTTGTTTTTCTTTCTTTTTTGAAATTCAACTCTTTATTAGAGCTCTTTAAATTTGTGTTTGCAAATCTGGTTTAACACAGGAAAAGAAAAAACCCTACCTCATCATTCTTAACCTAGCGATTAGAAGCAGGACTATAAGAACAGGGTTCAAGGCAGGGCTTCCACTTTAACCTCTGCATGGCTCCCGCCCCAGGGCACAAACTACCTTCAGAGCTTGGTAACCCAGACTTGTGCAGCATCCTGAGCCTGCTGAGTGCCAGCCTCCCGGGCTGCCTCTGGAGCCTGCTGGGTGCCGGCCTCCAGGGCAGGGCCCTTCTCACAACTTTGCCCCAGTGCTGGCAGTGATAGTCGGCCAAGTTCATGATCATTGTGGGTACATCCTTCTATTAATAAGACCACCCAAATATCAAGATCTCGGCCTTGCCCTTGGAGTCCAACTGACTCATGTGGAGAATGGTCTATGATACACACTGGACGTGCAGGATGTGCTCTCCATCCAGATTGAAGATGGCTTCCACCAGCCACACTCAAGGTGAACTCTGTATGGTATGTAATATGCTGTTCACACAACATCCAAATCACATAACGTTCTATTTCACAGAACTTATCATTTAATAGCGACACATTGACTGTATACTATTTTGAGGACAAAGATAACTTATTGTAGGGTCTCCTCTGCTGAATCCACAGAGATGTTGGCGGTGGTGATAGCAAATACTTAACATACTACTTAGTGTTGCTAGGCACTGTACTAAGCACTTTATGTACCTTAACTCTAAGACCTTCAAATAATGCTATGATATTGTATACTTGGGACCACAAATGTATATCAGTCCTTGCATTGACAAGGTCACGCTGCTGACAATTCTATATAACCTTTACAGATCCATGATGAGACATTATCTTCAATCTCAATAGTTAGAGTATTCACATAATCAATGAATCAATTCACACAATCAATGAATCATAGGGTGTTAGATGTGGAGAAGCCTTTAGAGATCATCTAGTTCAATTCCAACACAGAGTGATCTATCAAGCAAGCTCTCTGAGAACTGTACTTAAATATAAACAATATAAACAAATAGGAAAGAAAGCTATAAATATAACTTCCACTTAATGATCTTAATGATCAAATCAAATGTCTTTTAAGCATAGACTTCTTATAATGTTATCTGTAGTTGCTAACAACAGATTTACCAGTAATGTATCTGTTGCATTTTCTTTTTTTTTAAACAAAGCCTTCCCATATACAAATTTTATATATAAGACTTTGCTTAAAATTTCTCCATTTCATAGCTGTCTGGAGCTCTTTCAGATACACAGTTTTTTTAGTAGAATGAAGTTTCTTTCCAGTTTACTTGTCTTACTTACTGCCTTCCATGATTAGGTAAAACTTGAGACTTTCTACCCGTAGCACTCCCCATGGACAGAGTTGCCAAATAATAAGAAGGGTCAGAAACAAAGACTAAAATAGTATAACCACTTTGGAAAACTGTTTGGCGCTTTTTAAAAAAAGTTAAACAACTGTGCTGATGTTTGTAACCTAATTTGAAATGCATCAAAATATAAGACAGGTTGATGGAGAAATAGATGTATCAGTAGACAGATGGATACATGATAAAGCAAGTATAATAAAATATTAACAGAAGAATCTAGGTGGTGGGCATATGGACTTTAAAACTGCAGATAAACAGCATTTTCCTTTGAAGATCAGTATGGTTCTTCTCTTCCTACCATGGACCACATTAAAAAACAAAAACAAAACAAACAACCCCTCCCCCACAAACACACTATATATAAATGTCATATATTCTTCCCCTTCACAATGAAATTAAAAAAACACTAATTTCACAAGAACTATGAATGTAAAACTGCATTGTCTGTGTACAATATTAAAATATACTTCCATCCTTTGGTGGAAAGGGATGAAAGAGAAGTAGAAATAAAAGGAAAGAAATGAAGAAAAGGAAACAGAAGATCCAGGAAAAGACCAAGGGAAAGGAGCTGAAGGAAGTAAAACCACTTTATCTTGCTATAGTATTTTCTAGTTCATCAAGCACTTGATATATATTACTAAACCATCTAATGCTCACAGCAATGAGATGAGGTACTCAGATTATTAAAAATGAGGAAAAAAAGAGCTCCAGAGAGGTTCAATTATAACTCATTCATATAGCTGGAAAAATGGCAGAGCAAGATTAGAATCCAGGCCTTGTGATAAAACACTTACGCATTTATTCCTTAAATATCTAAGCTATATTCTTCAATCCTCAAGTATAATACTTTAAATGGGGTGTGTGTGTGAGACAGAGAGAGAGAGAGAAAGCGAATTAGAGAAGATAACACCAGGCACGTAGACTAGCAGGGATGAAAGCTTGAAATTGTTTACACCTAACTTGCCCCTCTCCATCCTTACCAATAATCTCTTCGAGGGCAGGGAATGTGCCTTTGTTAGCAACTTAAATCCGCAGGACCTAGCAAAGACGTCCATAAATATTTGTTGCACAAATGACTGAGAGAAACGGAACAGAAACTAAGAGAGAATAATGATAAGGGCATCAGAGGAGGAGAAGTGTCAAGAAATAGTGCTTAATAGCATCGAATATCACAGATACATCTACTTAAGAACGAAAATACCTCTCCTGGATATGGTAACAAGGAGACTGACGCTGACTTTCTGGGCAGTAGCTTCCAGCAGAGTGATGGTAGAAAGAAGCATATGCAAACAATGTTCTGCAATTTAAATCTTGTACTACTTCTTACCTGGTTGTGTTGACGAGAACAACCTAAAAGTTGGAAATTATTTCCAGGGCATAACATGTATCAAAACAATACTCCTTTCAGGTCCAGAAAAAGAAAGAGAGGAAAAAACAAGCCAAGGGCCAAATATATCATCCAGGCAAGGAGTTCCCCCATTTCAGATAAAAACTTAAAAAGAAAGAGGCAGAAAAGATCCAAGAGAGAAAGAATATTGTCCACCCTTCCCTCCACCTGGCGCTCTGGTGGCGCAGTTGTTAAGCATTTGGCCTGCTAACCAAAAGGCTGGCAGTTCGAATCCACCAGCTGCTCCTTGAAAACCCTATGGGGCAGTTCTACTCTGTTGTTTAGGGTCACTATGAGTTGGAATCAACTCAACGGCAATGGGTTTCCTTCCACCTAATGAAAAAAGTTTGACTGGTTTCTTAGGTCCAAACAATGAAGTCTGAACCATAGACTATTTTCATCTCTGCTTAATGTTATTTACAGATCAGGAAAAATAAAACATAACCAAAAATTAAATGGCACAACAACTAATCAGCTGTTTGGTACTGATGATACCTAAGAAGAATATTTCAATAGTGAATAAATGATGCTACATCAATACCTATATAATGATACCTACATAATTAGTCTTTTTCCAAGTAACAAAAATAACATACTATTTGAATATCTGATGGTTCTATTTGTGCAAAAACAGAACTGCTACAATTTAAATATGGGCTATAGTCTCTGAAAAATGGAACTGCTGATATCTCCTTTCTGTGTAAGGCTATAATCTTCACATCAATAGAAGAGACAAATTTTCTTATCCCTTGCTCCATCAAAGAATAAAAAGAACAATCTCGAGATCTAAGAAGGTTGTTACTTCCATTAAGTTAAGAACAGAGATCAATATGAGCCTCAGGCATGGATCAATAAATAGAATAAATATAAAAGATTTTACATTTGTTACTTTCTCAACAAAATGATAGTGTAGAAACACTAGAAAGGATAATACTTTCTAACAAACTTAGCTACCATCTTTGTTTTTCATACATCAGCATCCACTATGTACTATATATCAGGAAATGTCTGGTTATTTGATTTCAAGTCAGTTGTTTAATAAGGGCAATGCCATTAGAAAATGATTTAAATTTGTGGAATTCTTAATTATTGAATAATTGTAAAGAAAAGCAAATGTATTACTTTCTAGTTCCACCTTGTAACAGAAAGGTCCTGGGGGACCTGCTGTAATGACCAGATAAGGCTGCCAGTAATTAGTATGCCTCTTAAGTGTATGTTAATCAGTATTCCCTACTACTGAAGGCCTCCCAGAAACATTTTGTTCTTTTAACCATTTAAAACATTTCCTTTCTAATCTTGCTCACATTATTAGTTTGCATAGGCAATGAAGAAAGAATTCTGGAAGCAAAAGTAAATTTTAGTTCAGGCACTGTTCACAAACCTTACTTAATAGAGTTTAAATTAATGGGCTTTGTTTTACCTTTTTCTAAACTTTTTTTCTGTTAAGCACTTAGGACTCCCAGCTACCTTTAATGATAACATTTTTTGAAGTCAGATTTAATTTCAGATGGTCCCCTGACATTGGAAAATGACCTTAAAAGTTTTGAATATATTAAAATCAATGATTTAAAAAATAATGGCAAAGTGAAATGAGCACTGACTTGGGATTCAAGAGGTTCTTTAACTGCCTTTTCTGCCATTAACTAGCTACATGTCCTTAGGAAAATTGCTTAATCTCTGGATCTCAGTTCACTTAACTATAAAATAAAGGAACTGGCTTAACTAACCACCAAGTTCTCTCCCAGCTCCAAGCTCCTATGATTCTTTTTGTAATAAGGATTACAAAAAGAGGAAAACAACTCTTTGTTTTCACCTCAAAGATATGAGACTTTCAACTTAATTTTCTGCCTTAAACTTTGCTGCTAAAGTAGTACAGCCAGTTTCAACAGAGTGCATCCATTCTCCTGAGTTGATGTGACTTGACTTGAGAAATAAGTTCTTCTAAAACTGTATGTATTGGTACCCAGCTAGCATCACTGGACATTTTGATCAATGATTCTACAGGAGAATCTTGATCAAAAGTGGGGAATGCAGAATAGAATTTCAAATTCTCATAGAATCCAGAGTTTCTACATCCATGGAGGCTGGATAAATCCCTGAAACTATTGCCTCGAGGTAATCTTCAAACCTTAAACATCAAACCAAAAACATCCCCTGAAGTCTTCTTAAAACTGAACAGTAGTTTGGCTTAACTAGTAAAGAATGTCTGCTTAGAGCACTGTGTTCTTTTAAAGAACCATCTACATGGGGTCAAACTGACAACAGCAATTCCAAAGATTAGACTGGACATTTAGGGAGCAGTGAGTTTATGCTACTGGGGAGGAACAACTTGAAAAACAAGGGTGAGAATGGTTGCAAAACTCTGTAATCAATGTGATTGAATTGTATGAATAGAAATCATTGAGTTGGTGTATGTTCTGCTGTTTATATTCTCAACAACAACAATAAAACAAATTATAAAAAAACTATATGCTTTGATTACAAGTTACTTAAAAACACAATGTTTAGCGGCCTTAAAGAAAACTTTCAGATATTACATAAAAACAGGCTAACTGTAATAATATCTAACATTTGTACAGTTCTTTGAGGTTTATAAGAACCTCGTGCATATCATCACATTTAATCTTCTCAACAAGAGGAAAAACTGTTATATTTCTTATTTTACAAAGTCAAGTTCCAGGATGGAACTAGGACTGGGAGTCTTCTTACTCCACAATCCACGCTCTGTCCACTAACCACAGGACCTCAACGTGTATATGAATCCCCTAGATCTCAGTTTGCTTTAGCAGGCTATGTTTCTGAAAATATTTCATTGTAAACTGTCATAGTTCCATTAGATTGAGAAAGCATAGAAAAAGCCTTGCTTAAAGTACAACTGTCAAAATTTCTTATACAGTGAGTTCATTTTTTTTAATATGCAAGCTGTTCCTAAAGAAAGATTCAGAATATCTCAATAACGTAAATAATTGGAGACTAATCTGGGGGGAGGTGGGGAGGGGTGGCAAGTATTTGTTTGCAGTTAAAATAAAGTCACTATGTTGAAGCACTGTAAATACAGTTTATAATTCACCTGGCTCCCAGAACTGAAACAACATGATTCTTAATGAATTGGGGGCATTTATATTAATTCAGAATTATATTGCCCATTTGAGATTCTGCGTAATTCACCTTTGCACTGTATGGGGGGCCTTTTTGAAGAGCTCTGCTAATGAACATGACTCAGAAAGACCACACAATCTTGAGACACTTCAGGAGCAAGCATTGTATCACATGAACATGCCACTGATTATTAAATAGAACTTCTTTATCTACTGCTGAAATACAAAGCTCTGTGGTCATTCAACCTGTCCAACAAAGAGGCAAAATAAATCCCAGTTTATCTGAAAACCTACTCCAAACTACTCACCCTCCATCACTGTTAAATAATGATGATGATTAAATTGTTTGCTTTAGAATGTATTTCAGGCTGAGGATTTCTACAAACACATAACACTGTTAATCTCTGAAGAGTTCTAGCCAATACACTAGGATTGCCTGTCAGCAACTAATCAACTGATATAATTAAAAAATCTTTTAGTTAATGTTCAAAATATGAATCATAGAGTAATAGTTCTGCAGCCTCTAAAACCACATTTATCTTCTATCAATGGTCTTCCAGAATTTACTTTTTATTTATAATAATGACTACATAGGTCCTTAGTTTATTTATAGACAGGTCTCATTTTTCCAAAAGTCATTTATAAATCACAGCTCTGGATAATTAAAAAACAAAATAAACACACAAACAAAAACTCACAAAACTACACTTCAGCATCTTTATTTACATGCCTGAGTGACTTTCTCAGGATCAGGAACATTTCTGCAAAGATAAAAGAAATGCAAAAAAAAACACTCATCTAGCAGGAGGTAGCAGGGCTTTCAAGCCTCTGTCCTGGTTGATCTTTACTCAGGAGAGTAGAGAGAATACACCACTAAATTCTTCAATAGTTTCTGGACAGGTGCCTAACCTCAGTACATTTGGTTTTCTGAGCCGCAACGTCCCAGTTAGTTTTCAGTAATTATAAAAAATGGTGGGCAAGTGAAGACTGCCAAGATAAAGAGTTCAATGAGACATTATACATAGTGGTTACAACAGGCTCAGAGTCAGAGGGCCCAGTCCAAGTCCCACCAGTTCTTCCTTTGGTTATCTGTGTTAATGAGAATTAACTGAAAACAACAGGAAACCCCAGACAGAAGTTTATTATTCTCTCTTATGTAAATGTCCAAACGTTGGCAATCCAAGGCTGGTATGGAGGCTCTGCTCCCCTAAACCCACAGGGACTTAGCTCCTTCCAGCTTTCTGTTCTACCATTCCTAGGGTACAGTCCTTATCTTCATGAGCTAAGACATGCTTCAACTGTCACATGGCTGTGACAAAAAAAGGGAAGAAGAGAAAAAGGAGGAAGAAGGGACAGAGGGTACAAGCTAACTTTTTCTTAAGAAAGTTCCCAAAAGTTACCCTCAATACTTTTTTGTTCAGCTACAACTTAGTTACATGTAACTGCAAGGGAGGTTAAGAAATGTAGTATTTACTCTGAGTGGCCACATGTCCAGCTGAAATTTTTATTATTATGGGAAAAAGGTGAGAACGGATATTGGGGGACAAGCTGTCTCCACGGCACTATCTGTGTCACCTTGGGCAAGTTATTTACAGTAATCACTTTACGTCACTGATTGCTCATGTGTAAAAGGGAGACGATAATAGGATCTCCCATCTTCAGGCTGCTGTGAACATAAACTGATAATAACCAATATAAAGGGTTTAACACAGTGCCTGGCACATAATAAATACTCAACAAATGTAAGAAATTATTTTCCTTCAGATATTTTCTTTCTCCAATTGTTCACAACTGTATAAACTATTTTGTTCCCTTATGCCTATCTATTCTTTCCCAACCCTCCAATTATCTGGACAGTGTAAACAGATCGATTTCAAATCAAATCACTGCTTTCTGCAAGGCCCCTTGCTCATGTCATTGTCAACACCGCCCCCCCACAGGTACATGCACACACACACACACACACACACACACACTTCTTCTTTCTCTCAAAAAGACTTTAGTGGCATCCCACTGCATAAAGTTCAAGTCTAAGCTCCTTTTAAAGGTATGCCATAATCTGTACAATTCTCCTTTTCTTTATCTCCCCAGTATCCTTCCAGGGCTATTTCCCACAATGATCCAATGTGAACAATACTAATGATAACAATGACATCAAAATTACTTTTAAAAAGTACTAAATTAGTAGGGGCTATGAGCTGGAATTGACTTGACTGCAGCGGGTTTTTTTTTTTTTTTTTGGTTATCACTTACTGAAGGTCCCTGGGTGGCACAAATGGTTAGCGCTCAACCACTAACCTAAAGGTTTGCAGTTCAAACCTACCCAGCAGTATCATAAAAGAAATGCCTGGCAGTATGTTTCCTTAAAGTTTGTTGTTGTAGTTGGTTGCCATCAAGTCAATTCTGACTCATGCAGAGTAGAACGGCTCCACAGGATTTTCAAGGCTATAACCTTTCGGAAGTAGATTGCCAGGACTGTCTTCTGAGGTGCCTCTGGGTGGGTTTAAGCCTCCAACCTTCTAGTAGTCTAGTGCTTAACCATCTGTGCCACCAAGGGACCTTTCCATAAAGGTTGTAGCCATGAAAACCCTACGGAGCAAGTTCTACTCTGTAACACATGGGGTCACTATAAATCGGAATCAACTCCAAAAGCAACGCGTTTTTTTCTTTTTTTTTTCCAGTCACTTACGGAAAGTTTTTTTCTTTGCCAGGGAATGTGCTTAATGTTTTACATAAACCCTCTCTTTTAATTCTCATAATAATCCTATAAGGTATCATCATTATTATCCCCATATTACAGATTATAACTAAAGCTTAGAAAGATAATACCCAAAGTCACACAGTGATTCTACGGCAAGGCTGTGATTTGAACAGAACTCTGTTGAACTCCTAATCTGTGTGTTTAACTACCATGTGACACTGTCTTCCTGTACAAACATGCCATCTGCATTCTCTCTACATTTACCTGAGCCACCTTAGAATTTTTTGTCTAATCAAATCTTGCAGAGTTCCATTAAAGTCTAGCTCATTTCTGATCTCTTCTAGGGGGCCCTCATCCACTAATAGCAAATAATAATGATAGCAAACAGCAAAACAGCACTTATATTACATTATGTAAATAAGGCACTGTTTTAAGCACTGTATATATCTTAAGTCATTTAATCCTCACAACAACTCTGTTAGACCATAATTATCCCCATTTTATAATAAGGAAACTGAGGCCCAGAAGGGTTAAGTAACTTGCCCAAGCTCACATAGCTAGTAAAGTTGGAGCCATGACTAAACCGTATTGCCATTCATCTTCCAAAATTACCACTCATTTATCTTCCATAATTTATCTCCTAACAAATTGTATTTTTTCTGTATTCCTCATTTTGACATTAAATCACATACAGCCTTTTATTATACAACCATTTCATATATTAAAATATCATGCACATATTATAGCGACATTTCATAAACTCTATTGAAGGCTGATAAAACCCTTCTGGGAGAAGGAGATGCTAGGAAATTTTCTACATGGGTGGTTTATACCCTTTTAAAACCTGTGGCAGTCAGCAAAAGAAAACTACCCTTTTTACAAAACATCTAAGCAATAAATCCATACCCACGTTTTCTCTTCCCAACATGATCAATAGCACCTTGAGAAAAAAAGGATCTTGCACATACACACAAAAAGATGATCAATAAAGTCTTATTTTTAATTAAACTGATATTTAAAGCCTCCCAATGACACAAATGCACAAATCTTTGCAATGATTTTAACAGGTATTCAAGGAGAATTCTACAATCTCCATTTTGTAAATGGAGAATATAAAACAGAAAGAGAAGAAGTGAAACTGTCTGAATCACTCTGTAAATCTGACACTGAAAGGTTTGGTTCCTCTGCCCAGAATTGGTAAGTTGCTGGATCATGCAATCTTGAAAAATGTCACAAAACATCAACCATGATACACATACTACAAGAGATGAAAGCAGAGCAGGTGAATACTGATGACTACCTGCGGCCCTCCTTCTCCACACAGCATTCAATATCTCCTACAAATTAAAAGCAGAGCATTTCAAGAACCTAATTCAAATGAGGTAACCAATTATTAGCCCACTCTGAGTGACCACAACTGAGGTGTCGCCAGGGCTCCTTACCAGACACTTAAGCTAAACCCATTGCCATCAAGTCGCTTCCGACGCATAGGGACCCTACAGGACAGAGTAGAACTGCCCCATAGGGTTTCTAAGGAGCAGCTGATGGATTCGAACTGCCAACCTCTGGGTTAGCAGCCGAGCTGTTAACCACTGTACCACCAGGGCTCCTGCCAGACACTTAGAAGACCCTTAATGCTTGTGGAGTTCAGGACAAATACATGACAGTCCATTACGAACAATCTCCTCTCTGAACATAAAATACTCACTGTCTACACAATTCACTTGATAATTATTACGAACAATCGCGTGGCATCTCTTGCAATACTTTTAGAATATTGTGTGATTTTTATGTTGCTATAAATGTATTGTGGTCTTCCTATGTAGTCATGTAATGCCTGGAGGGCAAGAACCATTTCTTGTACTTCCCTGCAAATTCTGTATTGCTTAACAACATGTCTCACCTTCAGAGGAGTTCAGTAATTAGTTGCTAGGTTCAGTCAGAATATATACAGCAATCCTAACATGAGCAGTATGTCCCAGGAAAAAAAAGTGGGAATAAAAATTTCGTTTTGGTACTTACCTTTTGTTTCTAGTTTTCTAACTAAAAATAAAGAAACAACTAGAAATATTATACAAGAAATTAATAAAATAATCTGTAATCATCTTTTACTTCAGGGCAAAATGATACTCCATAAACAGAAAATTGTATTAAAATCTGCATTTCTAGGAAGCCAGGGGAAGCTTGTGCCTGGGGTTCCTGCAATCTGATGGATACTGCTTATTACTACAAGGGAAAACTTTACATGAGCTGCAGTAACCAGCCCAGGGAGGGGACTGAAAGTGATAAACATTTTTAAAAAGCCATAATGTTTTATTAGAGATAATTTGTTTTCTACTGGTGATAAGACCTGGGGTGACAACATTTTTTTGTACCTTAAAACTAATCTCTGGCTGGAATTAATAAGCACCTGGCTAGAAGCCAATTCAACATTTTTTCCCCTATTCATTCAATGATTTTTGTGGAGTTTAGCAGAACAGAACAGGTAAGACTCCGTGGCACTGAGGGTGGTGGCATTAGAAGAAGAAATAAAATTATTTACTCACATTTGACTGTGAAAACAACTACTATGCGTTCAGTCCTTTGCACTGCAATGCTATGAAATGAACTGCAGAGGCCAGCTATCAATTTAGTTGTGGCTGTAATAGTAATAATTATAGTGCTTGTTACATGCCAAAATACTGTTCTACATGCTTTGCATATATTTATTTAATTCTCATAGGTTTTAATATTATCTTCATTTTACAGATGAGGAAACCATGGCATTGAGGTTAAGTGACTTGCCAAGATCACAGAAGAGTAGAGCCGGGAACTGAACCAGAGCAGTCCGGCTCAAAAGTTTATGCTCTTAATTAATGTGCTATATACTGTGTGTCCTATAGCAGACAGCACAGATAAAAGCAATTGCTGTTTGTTAAATTTAATTTTATACCTAATTTACATATTTGTAAAACTTGAAATACTGTTTCACCAAAACCATCATACATAACCAAACATTAATTTAAAGTTTTAGCATTCATTATAGTTCATGACTCAGCACACAGCAAAGGACAGTCTGTCAACACTGTACATCAGAGGTCAACAAACTTTTTCTGTGAAGAGCCAGAAGTAAGTATTTTAACTTGTGGGCCACACAACCTCTATTGCAACTACTCATCTCTGCCTTTGTAGCAAAAAAGCAGCCATAAACAATACAAAAATGATAAATTCTAAACTTTATTACAAAACAAGTGGCAAGCCAAATTTGGCCTGGGAGCCATAGTTTGCTGACCCCTGATTTAAAGATAAATAGTATATAAATAAACAGAGCTCTACTATGGTGAAAGTAGACTAACTGCATTACTAGAGGCACACTGCTTTAAATGATTTATTTGGTTTAAAGCAGTGGTTCTCAACCAATGACAGTCTTGCACACACAGGGCAATGTCTGGACACATTTTTGGTTGTCACAACTGAGGAAGTGTTACTGACATTTATTGGGTAGAGGGCAGGGATGCTGCTAAACATCCTACAATGCACAGGACAGCCCTCACAACAAGGAATCATCTGGTCCAAAATGCCTATCATGCCAAGGTTAAAAACCTTGGTTTAATGAATGACAATTTAGAGGGTCTTTTCTATCTATCCCTTCTAAAAGAACTTTCCCATTTGATCATGAAATAACCCTACAGGGACAGAAAGTGGGTATGTTTATCTCATTTTCTAAAGAAGGAAAATAAATTTCAGAGAAGTTAAATGACGCACACAGGTTTAGACAGCCTATTAAATATCAGAGCTGAAACTCAAACCTAGGTCTTAATGTTTGAAAACTCACTTTTATCTTCCCAGATCTCACAGGATTTTAAATCATGTTTATAATAGCTAGACTTGAAAAGGTGATTTTAAAATTAGATTTTCTAAATATAAAGCTAAAAACATTGAATGCCATATTTTAGGCCTTGATGAGTTGCCTTAAGATTGAATCTTCAGAGGCAGAAAGGAGACTGTATAAATCTAGATTTAATCCTGGGAGGCAGGCAGGAGACTGTTCAAAAAATGTTCTGAAAGAGAATCACCAAAATTAATACATAACAGAAAGTAGACTTTTCCCCCTATATTTGCTGCTTACTCACTTACAGAGTCACCTATCAGTCCCAATACTCTCTCTACTCACAGTTCTTAAATTCTTTTCTTAGCTTATAGGATGGGACACTCATCCATTGTATAGCTTTGATATGACTGAAAATGGAAAAGAGTGAATATTTTACTTAGGTTCATTTCTGTGTGTGTATGTGCGAAGATAGAGATATACTTTAATTTCAGTCTCTAAGATCAGAGAATACGGAAGAAAAAAGTCCTCCAAAACCCCACAGTACTCTTTCCACCGAAACCCAAATGAACATTACAACTGCCAATCCTGAAATATAGCTTCCATAAAAGGAAACCTTTTTGGATACACATGCCAGCTCCACTTACACAGTGCCAGGGCCCTCTGGTATATGTGGACTTTTGGCAGAATCAAGAACTCCTAAGAGTTCCCAGGTCATGATTTAGGCTCCAACGAATCTAATTCTCATCAAGATGACTTCATCAGAACCAGAATCAGAAAGATTGATCATTTAGGAAAGATATGAAATGGAGTGACTCAAATGGAATTATTTCTTCCATTTAGATCCCTGGTCTTATCTTCAAGCTTACTCAATAGTACAAGTAAACTGACTTCTACCATCTTAAAATTAGAGATATCTAAACTAAAAAGCAGAATTTCGATTCAGAGAATGTTTTAAGTGTATTCTTAATGAGTTATCAGTCCAGGACAGTTTGGTCTCCAGCAGAGAGGAAGCTTATTCAGTGATACTCTATCCTGAATCATCAAATATGTGAATGACTTCCTCCACAATGCAATGATTTCAGGTCCGTATCTCTTATACTCAGTATCAAATAATCTGAATTTGCCATTTCTAGCAATCATTTTTTTAGATGAAATAAATGTTCTTATAATATCTATTATATGTATATAATATCGATATATTTACATAACCTTGCTTGCTGAAAGTGAAGAGGATTTGAAGCACTTACTGATGAAGATCAAAGACCACAGTCTTCAGTATGGATTATACCTCAACATAAAGAAAACAAAAATCCTCACAACTGGACCAATAAGCAACATCATAATAAATGGAAAAAAGACTGAAGCTGTAAAGGATTTCATTTTACTTGGATCCACAATCAATGTCCATGGAAGCAGCAGTCAAGAAATCAAATGATGCATTGCACTGGGCAAAACTGCTGCAAAAGACTTCTTTTAAGTTTTAAAAAGCAAAGATGTCATTTTAAGGACTAAGGTGCACCTGACACAAGCCATGGTGTTTCAAACACCTCATATGCATGTGAAAGATGGACAATGAATAAGGAAGACTGAAGAAAAACTGATGCCTTTGAATTATGGTGTTGGAGGAGAATACTGAATATACCACAGAAAGCCAGAAGAACAAACAAATCTGTCTTGTAAGAAGTACAGCCAGAATGCTCCTTAGAAGCAAGGATGGCAACACTTTGTCTCACTTACCTTGGACATGTTATCAGGAGGGACCAGTCCCTCGAGAAGGACATCATGCTTTCTAGAGGGTCAGCAAAAAAGAGGAGGACTCTCAACGAGATAGACTGACACAGTGGCTGCAACAATGGGCTCAAACGTAACAATGATTATGAGGATGACACAGGACAGGGTCACTGCGAGTCAGAACCGACTCAGTGAGAGATAACAACAACAATTTATACAGGTAGTCCCTGACTTACAGTGGGGTTCCATTCCAACAACTCTGTCATCAGTCAGTTCTGAAGGAAGTCAAATACCTCTTTTTTTTTTTTTAAGTTTTCATTATCATTGCCTTTTATTATCAGTATCTTCATAAATCCAATCTTTATTGTCTTTGGGGCTTACAAAAATCACATATAAACTTATAGATATACAGTATGCGTCACTTAATGGGCACCATACGTTCCGTGAAACAGGACGTTATGTGATTTGGACGTTGTGTGAACACCGTATTATATACAGGAGAGAGGCACACGGGACGATCACTGGGTGAGCACGGGACCCAAGCCACCACTGCCATGCCAAGGAGCTGCTGCATGAAAACTCTGGCTCCGCAGCTGGTCCTGCATGGTTGCTGCCCAATCTCTGAGAGCCTCGCTCAGCCCCTAACCTGCTGTGGTGTGTACTCACCAGTCAGCCAGCACCACTGGCTCCCTTCCTTTCCTTCCTCGACCCCCTAAAAGGCTTTAAACTCTTCCAGCCCCATCCACTCCTCCTCTGCTTCCTCCTCCACCTCCACCTCCTCTGGCTGCCTTTCTTCCTTCTCCTCCTGCCACTGCAGCCTTGACAGTTGGGCAGCTGCCACCGCAGGAGGAGCCTTGGTCTCGGCCGTGTCCAAATGTCTTGTGCAGGGTGCCCAGGCCTTTTGGGGCAGTGGCCTCGGCAGGGCATTCCCCTCAGTAGCTCCAGTGGTATCTGTGTGGTCCCTGCCTGA
The DNA here is from genome assembly GCA_030035585.1 of Dugong dugon. Classification (NCBI taxonomy): domain Eukaryota; kingdom Metazoa; phylum Chordata; class Mammalia; order Sirenia; family Dugongidae; genus Dugong; species Dugong dugon. The sequence goes on along the minus strand of CM057469.1, from coordinate 36,749,086 downwards.
GGTGAGCGGGGTGGGACAGGCAGCCCTGGATGGGTGCTGGGAACCCGCCTCTCCATGCCGCCCCAGGGCTGGGGTGGACTCGGGACCTTAGAGCTAAGGAGAGACAGATTGGATCTCCATACTTAGCAAAGTACACTTGCTACATCCTGTTCTCCAGTTGGGATTTCTGAACTCTATTATAACCTTATGGGACCACAGATGTATATGCTGAATATTGTCCAAATGGATATTATGTGGCACATGACTGTATTTTAATACATACATAAAAAAATACACAAATCATAAAAATTTATTCCAACAATGAAGAATTGGACAAGCTGGCATTTTGTCAGTTATGGTAGTAACTCCACTGGTGGAAGGTTCTGGATCATCTGGATTATCCCCTTGGGAATAAGGATGACATTTCTAGTCAGAAAATTAGTGGGAGTTGTCTGTATGGTCCTTTTCTTTTTTTCTTCATACATTTTGCGGTAACATCTCACTGCTTCCCAAATCTGCCTACTGACTTCAGCAAAGTGAACAGCATTTGAGTCCATGTTTTCAAGCTACTGACACCCTTGATTTGGAGTTTAGAAAACTAAATCTACATGGCAGTGTTTTGAACAGTAAATCATGAAATTGAACATTTGCAAGTGAACATCTGAGAATGATAACATCAGTAATTTACATGCTGCAATAGTGTATGTAGTACATATTACTAATGATAAGATGTATTAAAAAACTGACAGTGGTTAAATGTGATTCATCCTAACTCGAATATGTGATAAGTCAGGGACTACTTGTACCTATATCACCAACAATACACGTTATATGTACTGGTGTGTGTATATATATATAGTATATACCAGTACCTGGTTTTCTTTGCAAAGTTCTGATTGAGACACACTGAAGTTGAAATTTTTATAACTCTGAAATACATAGTTTAATGTTCTAAGACTTATGTTCATGATACTAATGAGAACAGAAAATATAGTACCTCTTTCAAGAACATATTTAATAATACTACTTTCAGAGTACAAAACATACGTTCAAACATTTGGTTTTTAAATTTCAGTGAATAATTAATTAACAAAAGCATAGTTTGAAAAGAATGACTTGGTGAACCATTTCTGGTTCAAAACTGAAAGCAAATACTCGTCTAACCATAAATCCATAGATTTCCCCTTCCTAATTTTGTTTTCTCATCACAGCCTCATACAATACCCACAGGAGTTTACCTACCAACACCATGGTGCCAGTAACTTTTCTCTTCCAGGAATAATAAATACAAGCTACAACTTAGCATATTATGGGTAAGCAACAGCATTCTGCTTAATGATAACATTAATTCATTCCACACTGTCGTTTTTTTCCCAATTCTAAACCAGTATGTGACAGGAAGTTAGGCTGGTGTAACAGCAGGGGGATGGTATGGTTAAATAAATACTCAGTGTAACTTGAGAGCTTACTTGGAGCGGAGTCCAGCTACATCTACCTTTACCCAATAATTGTTCCTCCTTCGTTTAGAAAGATAAGCCAAATCAACTGTGGAGATCAAGAGAATGACAAATATCACAGTCAGAATCTCTATATCTCTAGGATAACTC